>OY756390.1:10000000-15000000 GCA_963576865.1 Anania hortulata | reverse complement strand
AAAGTTAAGCAACCTACGCCGCGGTTGTAATTGGATGGGTGACCCTTCTGTTCATTTTAATTACATTTATCACAAAAATCTCCGTTCTTCAGAAGGCACGATAAAAGTTGGTCCCTGCTAATATCGCTTGATACTAGTCGTGAAGCCTAGTCAGATGCCTTAAGGCGGCTTGATTAAATCTGACAGTAAGGTTTAGTCACTGGCTTTACAACACCCTACCACCAATCCGCACTTTGCCCGCATGGTGGATTATGACCCAACCACCTCATAGTCGAGGTGAAGCCTGTGCCCTGCAGTGGGACGTATATACATACAGGCATACTTTACTTGGCAAAATGTACCTTAATCATAGTGGAATAAGTAGGTAGTTATGGAAGAGCATTTTTTGAGTTGATTAAAATACGAGTAGCTTTATCATTCTATATTATACATAAATCATTGAAATAAACTACTAATAAATGTAATGTATGAGGTATCTAGCAAGTAATAATACACTGTTTGCTCCTTGATTAAGAACGCCATGCGAATCCGACGCATGTCTAGTGTCTACACAGCAATAATTGTACAAGGCAAAACTATTAGTCAAGAAGCATTTATTATGTGGATAAACACACCTTGTTTTAATTGATAAACTTTTTCCTTAAAATAACAAAGGTTTTAAACTAGTAACTAATACCTTCTTGATAAGTAGGTATGATTACGATTTCCAAAAGACAACATAAACTTAACTATCAGAACCTAAAAAGTTTCTAGATTTAGTGTTAGCGGAATTAGAGCCTTTGGCCTCTACTAGCCTCTTCTTCTAATGATCAGAAATTATTACGTTTCCGGATTGTTACGCACGTCCTACTTACTACTAAGTAGTAAATTTTTTAGCTTCCGCTCTTCTTGTAACTAAGTAGTCACAAGGGCGGAAGCTAAAAAAAATCATCAAAATCGATTCATAATTGGCGGAGAAATCGCGTAACATACAAAAAAATACAGTAATTGAATTGAGAACCACCTCCTTTTTTTAAGTCGGTTGAGCTCTTTCTTCTGCTCTTAGAGCTAAACTTCTGCCTTTTTGCATCGTTACGGCACACAAACCTATTAATTAGTATAATTTAATAACTTTTTTGTATTCTTATGTATTGTGCCAAAAAGTTCAAATATCTAGTCGACGCCATTGTTTTTTATTGATCAATTTAAAGTTTTTTGTGGGTTAGAACGTTCTTCTCTTTTAAATCGTGCCCTTATTTTCCAGGAGTTTCTTACGTTCCGTTTCAGCGATTCGATTCACAAAACTATTTTGATGTCATTGAATAAATTACCATTGATAGAAACAAACCACCCCCATAATTTGTACCCTCACACGACATATTTATCTGTTGATTTTACATTTCAATTTAATGGCTTCGACATTATTTTGTTGTTGTTAAGGTTTAGATTAGTTCGGTTTCGGTTTGTGAGTGTGAATAAATGTTACGATTGTTCTCTAATGCAGTAAATTCAGTTCAATTTGATGCCAGCGTGCTCCTACGCCGCCATGCGGGTGCCTCCCTTTTTTGTTTTTGTTCTGCACTTACCCGACGATTTAGTCTGACGAAGGGTGCGTTTTTGTTTTTAGTAATAGCATGAGTATTTATAGCGATTAGAATACAGTTGCTGAAATAAAAGTCATAGAATCAAATAAGTTCTCATATCTTAAGGAATAGGGAAAATAAAACAGTTTAATTTCATCGCAGTAACAATTTAATAATCAGTGTTCTGTTATAAATAACTGAAAGAATGCTTTAGGTTATTGTAGACTTGTTTGTCGAAGGTTAAAAAAAGTCGGTTCAAGCAATGAACCCAGAATTCTTCTTTCTTTAAATAAAAACATTGCATCAAAATATCTTCTAAGAGCTTAGCAAGTCGTACACGTTTCAAGAGTATTCAGAAAACGTCTTTCTACAAATTTTAATGGTGTATTCTTTGCCTAATTTAAGTCATGATTTTGATTGATTTTGTATTTTGTATTAAAAATCTGTACCTAACTTAATAATAGATTTTAATAATATAACAAAATTCAATGACATGGCGGTTTTTTTTTTTTTAAAGTATCATGTAATCATGATGCTCAAACTTTTTGTGGAATTTTCTTTCTACTATTTATTTTGAGTTTGACGTTCTCTTTCTAAATGTATACCTACTTTGCCACCTCGTATTACAGTTCGCTCTATAATTATTATTCAGGCTAAAGACGTAGAAAACAGTGAGCAATAATTTTCAAACCAAAATGTTACTTTATTTTTAAATTTTTTCAATTCAATACGGGTATTTAATGTTTAAGTTTCTTAATTAATAAATAATCCAATAAAAATAAAATACCTAATTATATGTACATATTCTAAATCTAAACTCTTTATACAAAGTCAGATATTTTATTCATTTATTTTATTTTTAAATTGTTTTGGAGATACTTGGCCATTTTCTGTTTTTTAAATACATGCAGATGTTTCTATGTAATTTTTGATATTGGTTGTTCTGATTCCTCCGAATTATTTTTTGTTCTTTTATACTTTCCACACTCACATTTAAGTCTTTTTAATCTGTTTATCTTATGCTTATACTTTTCATTTGTGCTTTTTAAGTCATATATCTTTTTAACCAAACGTTGAATCTCTTTGTTTGTTTTATATTTAAATCTCTTCAGCATTCGTTTAGCAGGAGTCATAACTTTTGGTATAAGGACTTCTATTTCTGAATGGGTTGAGGCGATTGAGCTATTCGAACTTGATCTTTGCAAACCTCTCTGGAACAATGGGACTGGTGAGGAACATGCTGACTGCATCTCACATTTAATATTCGTAGACCATTGGTCATCTTCCTTTTTTAATATACCAATCTGTTCTTTTTCTATTTTTTTTGTAATATCTAGAACCTCATCTGTTGAAGTGGACGAGGAAGCTGACCCTTCGTGTTTATTGTTAATATCATTTAGTTCAGGGTTTAATGGCCTTAAGGGTAAAGATTTTTCTTCTATCTTTGTAACTAAGTCAAAATCAGATTTTTTGTTTTGTCTCTTTGATGAATTACCTAACACGAAAGATTTCTTTTTTAAGATCTCATCTTCCTGTTTTTGATTTAAGCAAAGTGTATCTTTCGATTGACTAGGCGATGTACATAAAACTGAGCAGAGAGGATCATTATTATCATTTTTGGTAACTGTAGAAATCTCTGCTTTACTTTCTGGAAGAGTTATTTCTTCTATATTTTTCAAGGTTTTTTTTTGTTTCTGCCGCATGTAAAACACTTTAAAATTTTCTCTATTTCGCTTTCTTATTAAATTTCGACGTGCAGGCGGGAGTTCATCTATGGGTAAAATTTTCTTGTCTGCTTTCCGCCTGTAGTATCTTTCGCGATCTTTTTTTCTAACTTCTGCATAGAGTTCTGCATCCCCTTTAATTTTTTCTCTTCGTCGACGCTGTGCTATTTTTCGATATTCTAAAATATCTTCTTTAGTTTTCTTTCCCTTTCCTTTTGGCATTCTAGATGAAACAGAAAAAAATATTATGTTGTTTAAATGATCTGTATAATGTGAAATCACTAGGGCCGTATCTGCACAGATAAGAATTGTCCTAAATATTCCTAATGTCAAAAAGTATAAAGGTACACTCAACAACAGATTACAACAATTAGATTCGACGTCAGATGATGCCAAATATGTGTGGTTATTTTATTTTTTCAGTGAATGCTACAATATTTTTCGCCGTAGGATTCTTTTATATAACTTAATACTTATTTCTTAGTAGAGATAGAGTTTATGTAATGCCTGCCCGTGGGATTACCTCGAAATCCCTATTTTGTATACTAAAGTAAGAAGTAAGTAAGAATACAAAAGGGTTTTCATGGTATTAATGTCATAAAATATCTATGCATCAATACACGTTACATGAGCAAGTTCCAAAGATGTCAACATTTTCATAGTTGATTGTACAATGTACAAACTAAAAAAAGTGGGAGCAGCGCGGAAAACGGAATTCAAATCTAATTTCAGTATAGAAACCATCACAGAAATTAGATACAATTTTACTATCTACAACAGCGCATTCGTTGTACGAAGCTGTCCTTCACGACACACCGGGGCGTGTATGAATGTGTGCGAGTGTGATTCACCGCGCTACGCTTGCGCCGTTGTATTATTTTAGTAATCAACATTTAATATATTATCTTTTACAATAAACTACGCCTAGTAACTAGGTATTTGTATTAAATATGTTCAAAAGTACTAAACGTAAACAAAACGAACGAACGTGAACGTGATAAAGCAAACAGAAATTAGGTACATACGTTTGTAAAAATACGTCTGTCACACGCTTCGCACGAATAATCCGCTAGACTGCCGGCACTGCCGCGGCCTTACTAGCGGGCTGCCACGAGTGCCAGGCAACCGACGGCAAAGCGATAAGCTCTTGAGTTTATTTTTGTAATCGTTGACGGAAATTAGATCAGTGACTGAAGGAAATTATGTTCCATAATCTCGTCCTCATTGTGTACAATGTAGTACGCACTTTTTGCTACTGCACTGATTACAATCTTCAAAGTTAGGCGCGTGCATGAACGCGTCAATAAACTAAAAAATAAATAACCGGAACGTGCCCGCACCGTCACCTATCAATGTCATCTGTCACCTGTCAATGTCATTGTACTTTTTTGTACACAGCACTGAAGACATAAATATTTAGAATAAATTAGTTTTTAAACTAATTAGTGATTTACAGCTTACATACAAATGAAAAAAACCAAGAAGAAAATACGGTGATGTTTGTGTAAAAGTATGGTGGCTGGAAAACAAAACTTGTCAGTTGAATTTGTGAAATTGTTGGACCGATACCTCGGCTCAATTATTACGATTACTACGATTTCTATCACCACCACAGCACACTAACTTTAGTGTTATTATATTTATAATATCATCACCATCACCATCATCTCAGCCTATTACAGCCCACTGCTGGACGTACGGGAAGGACGCAAAGAGCGCCAAGGAGTACGATCTCCTGCTTTGATACAAATGTATCTAGCCATATTCCCGAGTTCGTCGGCCCATCGAGTTGAGAAGCGTCCTACACTACGTTCGCCGAGACGTGGCCTCCACTCCAACAACATAATCAGCCAGAAATTAATCATGAAAACAAGGAGTGTGTGTGACAGAGTTGCGTTATTCTTCAGCCCGCAAACGAGACAGAATGAATGACATCGGAGCTTTCACGGGAGGTTGGCCGTGGTGATCATTAAGTTCATTCTAGTTGTCTCTCATGTCTCAGAATGAATGACATCGGAGCCTTCACGGGAGGTTGGCCGTTGGTGATCAATATGTTCATTCTAGTTGTCTGTCATGTCTCCGAATGACTCCACAGAGACTGCTCTGTACAGAAGCACTGGCCTTTACGATGGAGTGGCCAGTGGGTTTTTGTTCAGTCTGAAGCGTCTCCTCGAGGGATTCCTCCTGAGACGTAACATTATGGCTCTAGTCTTCATGAAGAGTTGACCATGAGACCGATACAATGTTGCACCAGAAATATACTACAAAGGATCTGTAATAGCATAAGGTAAGTTATTAATATTATAAAATTCTTCTAGCGCATCATATGTACCGAGAGAACAATTATTCCTCTTTTCTGTCTCGCAGCAGAATTATAACACTTCCACTTGCTTTCACGAGGGGTTAGCCTGTGGCTTAAAATTTTTGTTATAATATTGCGGGTCTGCAAATCTTATAAGGTTGACCAGAGACCGACTTCATTAATTGAAGTTGAAAATATAGTCGAACACAAAAGTATCAAGACGATACATATCTTCGAATGCCACTGAAGAAAAAAAGAGAGGAGGGAGAATATGGGTACCGAGACCATGAGGTAATGCCCTCCGTCTTAGTAATTTTTTCAACTTAACACTTTGACTCTAAGGAGGCTATGAAAGAAGCTCCTTTGCCTGCTGATATTGAAGGCTTAAGGAATTCTGAGTCTTGTGTAAACAAGTCATATACTTACCTAGACAATTTCAGTCTTTTTATAAAGATTTTAAGTTTTTAATAATTTCATCAGTTGTTACTATCAAATTGGGCCTTTGGCAACCATTAATGGTACCAAGACAATCTGTTGGTCTCAGATCTGCTTGTCTTATTCTGCCCCATTTATATACATACAAGTCAATGATAAATAGCGCTTTTACAAATTATGGTTTATCTCGGTGTGGATTTCCACAAGTTTTTTACCACAAGTAATTGAGATACTTCTTGATGTTGGCCCAAGAGGGCAAGACTTTATAAAGCATACCATAGAAAACAACCTGTTTATTCCAATAGTTCATGTAGTTATGACCATATTAAGTTTTTTTTTTTTCTCTTATATTTTACTAAAAAGCTTAAATAAATAAATAAACATTACTTGACATTGCTAATTGATATCTGTGACTTAAAGATCATTAGTCCACTTGATTCGTGAAGTGCCTTAACGTAAAAGGTTCGATACTCTGGTCGAATGACCCTGGCGAGATACATTGTCTTGTACCTCATAATACAGGGAAGTTGACTCCCTGTTTGGAGACCATGACAAATTGATGCTGGCTGGTGCATGTTTGTATGTTCCTATACAACTGATATGGTATCCCATTTGTGTAACTTATAATATTAGATCTGGTTACAACCGGGTAAACCTTAAATTCTCATAGTATCAAGTTAATTCTCAAGATTCTATAATAATCTATGAAAGCAATTAAAATTTAACACTGTTACTGACTTAAGGTTATTATTCTAGCTGATCGCCATGGCTAGTTAGATTATTTCTAGTCTTCATCAAGTGAAATAAAGACACACTCAAGATGAGTGTTACTTACAAATAATGTGAGTGAAGATCACTGTTACAGAAATGGAAAAATAATTCTCCTTGTTATCAACAAGATAAAAATTACCATAATTAAAAACTTTTTTAACTGTAACTGTATGTTATATTCCAATATTTTCAGTCAGTAAAAACCCATGGAAAGATTTATGCAGCTTTATTTACAGGCAAAAATGTCGCACCATAATTGATCCTTATGTACTTGTCATAAGGTCGAAAACCAATTATTTTAATTTTTAAGTAGGTACCTGCTACCTTTGGAAAAGTAAGAGAAATTCAAAACTAGATACAAAGTTCCAATGATAACTTGAATTTTCAAATCTGACCTAAATATATTTTTAATATATTTTTGTTATAAACCATATTATTATATTTCTAGACATTTTATTATTTGTGAAAATGTTTGATACCAAAAATTGAAGACAAAGATAAATAATCATCCAATCATTAAATTATCAAGATACTAAAGATAGTAAATAAACTGAATTATCCCAGGTGGATAACAAAGGTTTATATTTAAATAGATGATTATAATAAAATATGATTTATTAAAACATAATTAAAAAAATTAAAATTGTATCCATGAAACTATAAACTTCATAAAAAATATACTACTGACTTAAAATTATTATTTAAATTAAGGCATGAATCTTACAATTATAATTGAAGATTGTCAAGTACCTATGTAAGTCTATGTATAAATAATTTTATTAGATATTAAATTACCATGTAAAGCAAAAATGGAGATGATAAATAATGACAGAAAATTTCTAACTTAACTTAAATGAAAAAAAAAAAAAAAAATAATAATAATAATTATGAGACGATAGAGGCATTGATCAGTGGCAATAATTAAGGCAATGCAGGCAATAAATGTTGCCTTACCTTATTATTGGACTAAGGCTGTAAGGCTGCTACAAGTATTTTGAGCCGGAGTAAACTTTCTATCTTATCCGACGTGATGTATTGGTAAATTATTACTTATTTAATTATTATTTTTTATTAGCTTACAAGAATTGACCAGTCATTGAATCTTTTTATAAATAAGTATTCAGACTGTTTCATTAACTTATTAATATCCCCTACCAGGGATCCACACATAAAGTGCAGGAAGTCTCATACTGATTTCCAGCCATACAAGTGTAACACATATAACGGTTTTCTAAGAAGATGAGTAAAAATCAATCTTTCTCAGTAAAATAATGTTGAAACTATTGTCAACAAAATAGGATCCCTACTGGAACAATACTAGTAGTATTTGTATATAATTTCCTTATTTATAACATATAATTAATGAAAAATTTGCGATAGTAAACATCCATATTATTTTTTTTAGTTTCCTTTACTTTGGAACTACACCTTAAACAGGAGTTATTAAGAATACCTAAGACTAATTTATTTGCATAAAAAATTGTATTACAGACAATGATAACTTAAAAGGTTACTAGATTTTCTTATTATATAAAATAAAATAAGTCTTTTCAGAAGAAATACTAGCTTAACTACCTACTTGCACATCGATAAATTTACCTTGTTAGGTAACCATATACTAAGTATGTACTACATACTACTGGATAAATGAGACGGATATTAATAGTTCAAAGCATTGGCTCCATTTCCATGACAACTTATTAAACTAGCTGTTGCCCCGCGATTTCGTTTGCGTGATCTCTAGTTTATTCGTAAAGAATATACCTACTTAATAGCGCGGGGTATTTATTTAAAACTTTATTGCACAAACTTAAAAGTGTACAACAGGTGGATTATCAGTCTCAGTCCCAGCAAATCTATAAATTCATAAAGACTTACAGTTTTAACAAAAATAAAAGAGTATTGCAATTAAAGTAAAATTTGCTATTTTCGATTTTATAGAATTCCTACACATTTTTTGGCCCACCTGTATGGTATAAAATAGGTACAGGTTTGTGTCATCAAATGGGATGGGACTGTATCAATATACATGGTTGTATTAGGAGGGTTATATCATCATACAGGGTTGTATTATCATACAGGGTGTATCATCATACAGGGTGTATCATCACACAAGGTGTATCATCATACAGGATTGTATCGATATACAGGGTTGTATCGATATACAGGGTTGTATCGATATACAGGGTTGGTTGATTAATTCCAATGAATTAATCAAACAACTATATCCTTGTTAGATAAAACTTGAATTAAGCATCTACCAATAGATAGTTAATAAAATAAAGTTTTATCATGTGCGAAGACTTTAGCAAATCATATAAATGATCATAATAAATGTTTATATTGCTTTGTTGACACAACTTTCCTCTTTGAACATCTACATTGTACACAATGAGGACGAGATTATGGAACATAATTTATATGATCGGACTAACTTACCTAGTGACGTCCGATCCTCAATTATGTGAAGTAATCTCGTCCTCATCCTATCCCCAGCCCGACCCAGTTAGTATGTATTTATCAATCCTTAAAGTACAAAAAAAAAAAATGCTATAAATACCTACATACTACTTAGTTTCCCTTCTTTTTTAAAGTTGTGTCCAGTTTTATCCTTTGAAATAATGACATTGACAGGTGACAGATGACATTGATAGGTGACGGTGCGGGCACGTTCCGGTTATTTATTTTTTAGTTTATTGACGCGTTCATGCACGCGCCTAACTTTGAAGATTGTAATCAGTGCAGTAGCAAAAAGTGCGTACTACATTGTACACAATGAGGACGAGATTACTTCACATAATTGAGGATCGGACGTCACTAGGTAAGTTAGTCCGATCATATAAATTATAACAACCGAATTAATAGGTAGATACTACTTATAGGTATTAGTATAATATTTATGATAAATAGTAAGTGAAGTTTATTGAGTCAACCTTAGTTATAAATTACTTGTTTGTGTTGTAAAAATTGAGGTTATAAATGGAGGTAACACCGTTTCCTAAACTTAATTAATAATAATATTATCGGGACACCGTGGAGTCGTTCAAGACCACGACTTTGGATTGCCGAAGTGGGTCTAGTGTCCACAATAGTTTTGCGGTTGCCTCTGATTCGGGCCGAGGTAGGTACTCGAAGCATGCCTTATTTTAGTATAATGGTAGAGTGGATGTTGTTCAAAGTAGACACGAGATACTGACCGCTTAGGAAAACAAATCGTTGTTTAAAATCAAGAGCTGTCCACCCTGAATTTGCATGACCCATGATGCCAGGAGGGGTATATGAGGTATTCGAGGCTTCCAGGGTTATCTGCTTGGTGTTCCTTTCCAGATCGGCAGCTCGTTTTGATTTCAATCTAAATGTACGA
This sequence comes from Anania hortulata, assembly GCA_963576865.1. Classification (NCBI taxonomy): domain Eukaryota; kingdom Metazoa; phylum Arthropoda; class Insecta; order Lepidoptera; family Crambidae; genus Anania; species Anania hortulata. Next base: position 14,989,842 of record OY756390.1, on the reverse strand, counting down.
TGCAGATAGTCTACAAGTTTTTTTTCTGCTGTTTGATTGAATGAATACATTTCCAAACTTAGATAAAATTAAATGACATAAAAAATTGATGACCTTTTTTGGAAACAGTATATTATAATAAACATTAAAATTTTATTAAAAAAACCTGCGATTAAAAGAAATTAAAAGTTATAAATATTCTAGTAAGTAGATAATTTAGTATCCTATTTTCACCGACACCAAGCCCGTTAAATTGTGCGTTGTACGAGTGCAACTTGCCAGTAAGTACCTTAAACGTCTTTGTAAACTTGTCGAAACAGCCAAAACCGCAATATGCCACGGTTTTTTCCACTCAAGTGTACAATCACTTACCCGTAGGGTTGCCAAATAGGCCTTGGCGCATCAGGATTTTCTTGACAACGGACCTTTAAAAAAGGTAAAAATTGCATCAAAATTAGAATTGTTGCACTAGAATGTAACACACGGGCAGAGTTTTTGAATATGGCAATTTGTCCTGCGTTTGAAAAGCGGATTCCTTTATATTTGTCGCTTATATTTGTGTATTGTTGTTGCTTAAGTTTTATGTATGCTTATTAGTTAGTTTGTTCTCTGTAGCTGTGCCTTATTATAAATTAAGCAACAGCATCGTCATTATCACGTGTACTGCTAGACATACTAGGCTTCCCCTATAAAACGCGTTCCTTAACTACTTTAAATTGAATATAGAGCTAAGTAAATTTTTACGGATTTATTCTAGCAGATCTGGCAACCCTATTTAAGCGTCACCCCTACAGCGTGCGCGGGCGCAATTTATCGGAGCGCTTGACTAAATCGCCCACTTACGAGGGGCGTCCATGGGAGAGTGCCCTGCACGCACCAGTACTCCGTACTAAGGGCAGGGGTGGTTTATTAACGTTATGATTTAATTAAGGAAGTCACTACTGGTATGTGAAAGTGTACCGGCATTCAGTCTCATAACTGGGTGCCTAGGGGAGCAGAAAATTTAATGTGGCTTTGATTTAATGTCATTTTTAACGAAACGATTATCATATCTGCCTTCTTAATAACATGCAAAGGTTAAACTTAGGAATTTGACTTGTCTACCTATCACGTAGATATATATTACTGACTACTACTTTTCAACGGAGTGGAGTTGTACCTACCTATTTTGAGAACGTGAGACTACTAAATAATACTCGTAAATAACTTCAAAGATATATTATTGTATCTTTATATTTTATCTATTGACATATTTGTGTCTGATCTCTCTATTACTTTTACCACACACACACAACCAGATACATAATTAGATACAGCCTTACTACGCTTTGATACGTGACTTATTTATTCGATTGACTTCTGGTTAATTTAGGATATCCCGTACCTTCAGATAGATAGACGTCCAATATTTACAGCTTTATTCTTCATTTAATTTTAATCAGTTTCAATCGTCACCACGGCGATTTGTTTTGCAAATTTAGCACTTAAGATTTGTGTGGATTGGTGTGATAAATGTTTTCTGGAAATATTGTCCCTGTATGAAGGAAGTATCGACGTCAAAACTATTTTTAGGCCACTAGACTGTTAGCACAAATATCGTCGCAAGCCATTACCTAGGTATTACAGTTAACCACAAAGAAACAAAACTTTTTAATTTGCTTAATAGGTATATGTACTTTAATTTATTAATTGCCTAAATGTAACATTAAAACAAGAGAAGTAAAAACTGACCATATATTTCAATTTAAAAACCCCTTGGACCTGGTTTTCGAGCAAAAAGGTGACTGCGATATACCTGTAGAACCCTCCAGTTAGAAGGAATTTCAAAACAAAGAAATAAATGGAGTCTTTGCCCTCAGTGAGCCCTCGGCCGGCCGCACAAAGGGCTGTGATTGCGACGGACCTCCCAGGGTTGACGTCAGTTGGAATTTTACTTCTACTTCGTGAAAATGGAATCAAAGTCCCGGCAAAACCAGATACAATATAAATTATTGTTATAGTGACCAGATATACGGTCAGAGAATTGATTTCTTGTTCTTTTATATAAAAAAAAACTGTTGCATTAAACAGACAATTTAATGTAATCAGATGAAATAAAATAAAATTTCTAACTTGTGTGGTACAGTAAAAGTATGTACCTCATCATCATCATCATATTAGCCTATTGCAGTCTACTGCTGAACGTAAGCCAAAGAGCGCAAAAGAGCGCGATCTCCTGATTTTTTCATCCAGCCACTGCCAGCCATTCCTAAGGTCGTCAGTCCATCGAGATGGAGGGCGGCCAACACCACGTTTTCCAAGTAGTGGTCTCCACTCGAGAACCAGCTTACTTCAGCTTTCATCGGTTTTGCAACAAATGTGACCGGCTCACTACCACTTTAGCTTGCTATATTTTTGGACTAAGTCATTACTTTTGTCTGCTGCCGGATAACTTCGTTTCGGATTATATCCTTTAACTAAATTCCAAGCATCAACCTTTCCATAGCTCACTGAGTGACGTGAAGTTGGTGGACGTTTCGGATCCGTAGGTCCTCACTAGTAAGACGCATTGCTCGAATGCCTTGCTCTTCAGACATTGTGTGAAGTAGTGACGAGAAGATATGACGCAGCTTCCCAAATGCTGCCCAGCCAAGCAGTACTCTTCTAGCGATTTCCCGCTCAAAGCTGTCTCTACCTAATTGCAGCACTTGTCCGAGGCTAGTAAAGACAACAGCTCGTCAACCTACCACAAAACGTATATTTTTCTCAATTGATATTGATTTCTTTGTGTCGGACCTAAAGTTGAAAATCGGTTTTGGTGGCCTTTAACTTTTTGGGTAGGTTGACCTGCCGTTGACTGTACCTAAGTCTGATTTATTGTTGAACTTTAAATAAAGTTTCTATAAGCTAGGTTCAAACTTACATTTTTTATAATAACTCGGTTGTTTTGGTTATGGTCCTCCAATATATTCAGTACAAAAACATGATGTTGATCGAGGTTTGGGTGTCCATAAAATCATGGTCGTCAGACTAATTTATTTGACAATCCTAATTCGAATGCTGCGGACAGACTGCTAGTGACATTGCTTGTTAAGAATCTTTATCTAATACCGCGGCATCGCCAGCCCTACCCCATCTCCATGGAGCTAGGTGTGGCGCGGGGCGGGGGCGGAGGTGAACGACCCCAGCCCGGGGTGGCCGCCCCCAGAGAGCTGCGTCCGCGCACGCTTGGCCGGCGGCCTGTGACGTCCCTACTTAGGTGTATTTATAAAAACCTACCACACCCTGATGACATCCACGTTTGTTTTTTAAATTGATACTTCTCCCTTCGTAATGAGTTTTCATTCGACATAACGATGAAAATAAAATGTTGGTCATTCTCAGAGCGTTTGTAAGCTGAAAATGAAATTGTTGCCTTTCAGTGATTATACTCGAAAACCGAAATTTCGTATGATGGGGTTTGAAGGCAGCTATTTTTAACCTTAAAATGAAAATTAATTTATTTATGGTATAACATATCACCTACCAAAAACATTTAAACCTGTAAGCAATTGTGAACGTTAAATACCTACTTCTTTTTGAAATTGTTGTTTTCAAATGGATCAGTAGAGCTGACTTAGGGTTTAGCATGACAATGAGCAATCATTTTAATAAGCCTTTTTCAGAGTGTAATTGTAGTTGTACATACAACGTGTGTTTTACCCATAAGTCAATCACAAAACCACACATCGGGTAACAATAAATTAAAATAAATCTATAGATTTCAAATTTATTCTTGTTAAAAGTTACAAACTTCAGTCGCAACATCGAAAACCTGATTTCATTCATGGTATTGCACAGCACATGCGTAGGCAGGTACATTGTATTATCAAGATATCTAATTATGAATCGAGTGATCGTGGGGTTTTGCCCCCACCTGTTGCGGCCCCGGCGGAAGTAGGGAATTTGCATCACAATCAAATAGTACCCTCGTGTGTTCCGGCCTGCCCCCGCGACCCGATGTAATCTTACAGTAAACGCTAGCTTCCGTTCATTCTGGAATTAAATCGCATTTTAGGGTTAAAGGGAGCATGCGTGCCGTATCCGTCTCGCATTAGTACAGTTTACTCGTACAAGGACTCTTTCAGTGTCGTAGTGAGCCGCTAAATTGTAATGAAGTCGAAATTACTAAAGTCTAAGGATAGTACATTATTTTAGTCTACCAGTAAAAAAAACTGCCTAGTAAAGTTCTGTAAAGTAATGTTACCCAGCTTTTGATTTAATCTTAAACAAAAAATCTTTTAACTCTGGCTAAAGTTATGGTGACTACTGGCTTCTTCTGAAATATCTGTTATGACATTTTTATTAGCGTTATATCTGCCTTTATTTTTTTGTTATGACTGACAAAATCATGATTGTCGTACCTACATTTAGTCCTTTTTTAGGGTTCCGTAGCCAAATGGCAAAAAAACGGAACCCTTATAGATTCGTCATGTCTGTCTGTCTGTCTGTCCGTCTGTCCGTCCGTCCGTATGTCACAGCCACTTTTTTCCGAAACTATAAGAACTATACTGTTGAATCTTGGTAAGTAGATGCATTCTGTGAACCGCATTAAGATTTTCACAAAAAAATAGAAAACAAATAATAAATTTCGGGAGCTCCCCATACTTGAAACTAAAATTTGAAATTTTTTTTTTCGTCAAACCCACGTGTGGGGTATCAATGGATAGGTGTTTAAAAATGATATTGAGGTTTCTAATATCTTTTTTTTCTAAACTGAATAGTTTGCGTGTGAGACGCTTCCAAAGTGGTAAAATGTGTGTCCCCCCCTCTGTAACTTCTAAAATAACAGAATGATAAATCTAAAATAAATATATAATGTACATTACCATAAAAACTACCAGCGAAAATTGGTTTGAACGAGATCAAGTAATTAGTTTTTTTTTAATACGTCATAAATCGTAAACCGCAATTTAACTTTCGTAATGTTATGGATTTCATTTTGCAATAAAAATACCATAACTATGACTCGATTGTCGTGATGGGTGAACTTTTACTCATAACGGTACCTACAGGTTTGTACGGAACCCTCGGTGAGCGAGTCCGACTCGCACTTGGCCGGTTTTTGTACCCTTGGCGAATGTCACAAATGGAGGCGAGATAGTCTGTGGGAAGATTGATAAGACTGGCCGAGGTAAATTTGCATTACAATCGCGGTAATTCCTTCTCGTACTCGACTGCAGTAATCTTAATGCAGCCTCATTCTGTTGTACTATCGATGCTATAAATCAAAGAATTTAAAATGTCATTGCTTTAACCTAAAAAAAGAAAAATATACTCATACTACTGAAAAATTTATATTATTATCATCATGCTAAATATTGCATTCCGTGCAGGGCATTTCGACACTAATTAGACAACAAATACGCACTTAATGAGAACATAGATTTATCCTTTGCTATAGAATTGAAAATATAGTTACATTATTTTTTTGTACTTATCATTTCGTACTTTATTTCACCAAAATCTGAACTTACAAGTGTAAAACAAATCGAGTTATTATCTAGACTAGACATATTACGCATTACACCGAGCTCTATAAGGTTAGCAAGTAGAATGGCTTATCGTCGGAGACCCTGCCGTGACCTTCTGATTATAGTAGGACACGAGGCACCCGCCCCTCGCGTCCTGTCCGTTCGCTATGTACTTTTAATCTACGCAAATATACAGATTTAGAAACAAGGATAGTACACATAGATGGATAATGACGACAGCAAACTATATTTGAGTTGTGAATGTGTGACGTCATGCCATGTAACATCGTGCGAGTCGTGACGCAACCAAAAGTCAATATTTATTTGAAACTATTAAAATCTTTATTACCTACTTCTACTCCTCCCTTTTTCTTTTTCTTTTGCCAGAAAAGAGCCCTTTTGATAATATTAGAAAGCCAGCAGGACGAAGTCTTTTTTTATTTTTTTATCAACCTTTTCAATCCCACTGCTGGGCAAAGGTCTCCCCCAGACTCTTCCATCGATCTCTATCTATCGCCAATGATTCCCAATCCCTCGTTAAGTTAACCAAGTCGTCACACCATCTTTTTTTGGGTCTACCTCTTCGGCGACCGCCGTCTATAGGTACCCATCGGGTGACGATTTAGACCCACTCCCACTTTAGCTTTGCAGTTTTCTCGCCTACATCTGCGACACCGGTTTTGGAGCGGATGGCGGTGTTGCGGATTCTATCAATCCTTTTTACACCTAGTATGCTCCGCTCCATAGCCCTTTGGCAAACTTTGAGTTTGGACTTTTGACTCGTACATACGGAGCGCAGACCTGGTCTTTGACCAAGAGTCAAAAGTCCAAACTCTTTAACGAAGTCTTTATCATCTTTAAAAGATATTTAGATTTGTAGCTTTATATAACTATCCTCTTGGTGTAATATTTCTATTAAATTTGTTTTTATTACATTTCAACTGTGTTTTGTCCTCGTAGGTAGAGCTAACGTTTTATTGTTAATGGGTGTATTCTGGAGACCTAAGACGAGATATGACTGGCGAAGGCATTCATCCAGCCTGAAAAGGTCTATTTGTCAGACTGATTGAACCATTATGAACATCAATACAATGCAGTTGCTATGTCGCGACTGCGCTGTTGCGACAATGTGGCCGTTGTGACGCCCCCGCTTCGAAATCGCATTTTGTAAACAACATCGAAGCAAGGACATTTGAGTGTAGGTGAGACATTCGTGACCCTTAGTCTTTGGGGAGTGGGGTTTGACTACACAATGACTCCCTCAGCGGAGCTTAGCTGCATATTTGATTAAATATGTAGTAAAAAGTAAAGCTAACTTTTAGCTCTAAAGCTGTACTGGTTATTTTATGATTTATTTTTTCCAGATTCACTCAACCAAAAAGTCAGAAATTGTTACTTTCAATAATATTTCCTAATATCTTTAGGCTGCAGCACATTACCTGCTCTAAATGTTTTCCAAGATGATGCAGCCTAGTTGTAAAAAAATTGCCAGTGATTATTATAAAAAAAAATCTGCAAGGAAAAGGGCTAAATAGCTAAACCTGAGTTCTATTTTCCTTAAAGTCACAATGAGTTATTACCCGTACTAGCACAACTACGAATACTCATCACAATGCGAATAAACCAAGATTTATCGTTGTTATGTTCTGTAACATAAGCGCTCATGTAAACACATATACTCGTATGTGAGCTGCACTCCGTTCCACCAGTCACGTAGGTACTAACGTGCATCCTTACAAAACCCTTGGCTTGGTTAACTTAAACCTTGTAATACCTACATGCCTGTTCGAATTTTACTAACAACATTCGGATGTTTTCGTTCTATGGTGGTTTTTGGGTTAGGTTTGAATTTGGTAAGTGTGATGTTCCACTTTTGTAGCTATACGATTAAAGAAAACAGTTATTTGTAAGGTTAAACTTACTTAAAACTATTTTGGTAATTACTAACTTCTGTCTGCAACTTCTTCTGCATATGACAAAAATAATAATCCAGCATAACACTTAAAGAGGAATTTATCGCAATTGTCAATCGAAAAATGGAACAATACTAAGGTCAACCTCAACCTGCTTGACTTGCGTTTTATAAGAAAAAGATAAAAGAGCTCGTTCAAAAAATTACTTTTACGTAGGATAAGGTAAAACACCAAGATTATAAAACAGAGAAATTCTTAATTAAATTCTGCTATCTTGATTGAAAGAAACGTTGAGGAGCGCAAGCGTCAGTGACTGCCGTGGCAAGGGAGGCGACTCGCCAGAGCGTGACGAGCGGTGGCCACTAACTATGCACCATCAATCTGTATAATAAAAAAATAAGTTTTACCTACATTTATTTTATTTTATACTTCATTGTTCCTGCCGAATTTGTGCCTGCCGAAATATCAGATGACGGGAATTATCTTCATATGTCCGCAATTTCAATCCTTTACCAATAAAACATATGTAAGTAATAATTTAAAAAAAACATGAACTTTTGAAGTTTCTTAATGACTTTTTTTTAACAGAACAGATATTTTAAGCGCTTATTCTGCCTCAAATGGAAATAAACGGTAATTACCAGCTTTTGGTGCACTCAATGCGTTTATCTGTATATACAGGGTTACTCACGGTAGTGCCAATTTTTCAGGGACCACTCAGAATCAGTAACTAAATCAATCTACGTAAAACACAAACTTTTTTTTTTTCATTTTTAATTCTTCCATTCTGCTTTTGAAAAATACGCCTGTGATAACTGCTGATACGCCTGTGATAACTGATGAATGACGGCGCGTCTCGCATTTTCTTTATTTTTGGAAATTTTTAAGTATATTTTACTCCATAAATACGACGACTGAAATTAATTACGATAAATTAGTATTTTTACCTATATTGTTTTATAGACCTAATTTTTAAAATTTGGTACTACCTTGAAATGTAACCCTGTATAAAATAAAGTCACCATTTATAAATCAAGAACGGCTGGACCGATTTTTATGATCTGTGATTTGTTAGATTTGTATCCGTCCCGAATAACAGAATAACTATTAAAACATTGGAAAATTTTACGAAAATATGAAGAGGTACGTAGTTCGCCTGGACAGCTAGTTTCACTTAAAAAATAATCATAAAAAACAGTTCTGATACTTAAGTAAACTAACCTTAAACAAAAACCATCTATTTAAAAAAGGAGCTACCAAAACAAGGAGGCGAGTATGCTGGCAGAGTTTCCTCGCAAAATGGCTATTCTAGCCTTTACTGCTTTATTTTTCTTCTGCAACATAACCAAACGTTAAACACTTTTATCAAACTTTTATCAAACAATCTCGCGAATGCCAAAAAACAACTGTGATATGCGATAGCACTTATCGTGTGATTATGTATATAAAACTAAAATCGATCGTTGAACAGAGTAGCAAATCATAGGTAGAGCTGTGTAACCAAATCACATGTCGTATCGAAATGTGTGGCTACCTATGCAAATAATATATTATGGAGCGAGCGCTTTTCGACTGTCGGTACTGGCGGACGATCGGACAAACTAAAACCAAACTAACTTGATTTAAAATTAATATGAATAACACCTTATATTGTAAAAAGAGCAAAGGAGGCGACCCGCTAGAGCGGAACGCGCTGGCCACCACCAGGCACAAGGAATCATAAAAACCGGCCAGTACGAGTTACACTCGGTTTCGTACCACCTAGTATATTGGTACAAAATAAACAGAAAAATGTTATTCCTGTCTAGTTTTTACTTTAGACCTTTTTAACTAAAAGGTCTTATATACTTTGACTGACCCAACTTCTTAATTTTTAGTGATAAAACATAATGTTTGTTGTTAGTACTTTAAACATAAACCTTAGACAACGACACCACCACACATCGAAAGAAGAAGCAAGATCACGATATCATAACATTAGACTTCATGATAAAGTAGTCCCGCAACCTATAAAACAGTGAAATTGGAGTACTGGGAATTGGTGGTTAGATACCACGTCTCGAGAAAATTACTTAACAAAAGCAATATTTGTTTAAAATCGATACTTAAACACTGCATGTACAAACAAATTTTTTTTTCATGTAAGTATAAATAAACTACTAGTCTACGAAAAAAAATACTTACTTTTCAATTTGGCCTACTTGAAGCCCAAGGCAAGCTGTCAAACACTTCATATCAATCGGTACCACAAAAACAATATTGACGGCCACAAGTGAGTGTTTATCGGCGTTAATTTTAAAACGACTCCCCTTCCTCGGTTTAATAACCTGAAACGAGGTATTAGGGTTGGCTGGTAACATAGAAACATGGGAAAGTGGTGACATTTTGATATCTATTTGTTTTTATTTACATCGCACAACTGCAAAATCAGTTCAAATTAGATAGTACCTAGATTAACATAGTATTTAAATTTTACCCTTACAAAATCCTATTTATTACGTTTTCGTGAAAATTATTTTGAGTTAAGTATTACTTATTTATTTCCGAACAAATTAATTTGGTCGTCGGAGGGATTTGGTAAAGCGCTTTGTCTTGCAGTTAAAAAACTCCGGCAAAAAATTACACGGCGCTGTATGATGTGTGTTTCTGACTATTTTGTTTGATATTTTAGGAAAATAATTAAATAAAGCGTAGTGGCCAAATCAGAAGTTTTACACACAAAGGAATTATAACTCATAAAAAAGCAAAGATCTACTTAAAAGGCAAACGTAAACGTCCTCTTCAGCCATCTGTAACGAGCAAGCGATGCGTATTTGCGTGGCAGCCCTAGCTGAAGCACCCTCGCTCTTATCGGCGGGTTCCGCGTCGAGCGACAAGTGCCTGTGGTTTACACACTTTACCATATCGACATAGCTTGCTGGAAGTGAACCGGCGGGTATGTACTACATACAGTAATTACATGAGAAGACAATTTTGAATTAAAAAAACTGATAGTTAAATATTTGCAATAATATTACTATCGGATGTTGGCGGTAGATGAATTTAGGTTCGTATAACCGCAACATTGATGAGATAACACACGGCTTTGACAGCGAGAAACACTTAAAAAATTATGAAAGGTCGTCGTCGAAAAGGTTTCGATTTCCATCTAAACCCAAGGCGGTGGTCGATAGATAGACAGTACATTTAGAATGGAAAAATTTAGGTGGTCTCTTCGCAAGAAGCGTTTTCTCCCCGACAACCTTTTATTTAGTATTTCATTCAATCACGTCGTAATAGATCTGCTAAATTGGAGCAGTACTTTGAAAATCAAATTAACTAAAAGTACAGAAGCTTTTCGAATATTTCTCAGACCAAGAAGACTGAATGAAAAGCTTTTAGTTATATTGTCTCGAAAAATATGTGATACCTATATCTGGCAAATTAAAAATATACCCAGCCAGCCATTTGTCGAAGGTCGTCGGCCCATCGAGCTGGAGAGCTTCCTACACTACGTTTACTAAAACGTGGTCTCCACTCGAGAACCCAGAACCCATATCATTCATCGGTTCTGCGACAGACGTAGCCGGTCTGCTGCCAGTTTAGCTTACCAAAGTTTTAAAATAAATAAATAAATTCTTTTCACAATCACACCAATTAGCTAGCCCCAAACTAAGCAAAGCTTGTACTATGGCGACTAGATAACGGGTAACCATACTTAAATACATTAATAAACATCCATGACTTAGGTACAAATGCTCGTGCTCATTACACAAAAATTTGCCCCTTGCGGGATTCGAACCCGCAACCGCTGGCTTTGTAGTCCGGATCGCGACACCAGACGGTCGTCATTAGTTTTGGAACATGTTCATTACTTTGGTCTTTTGTCGAATGTCCTCGTCCCGGATTTTATCCCTTAATGAGATCCCAAGCATGGACCTTTCCATAGCACGCTAAGTGACGTGAAGTTGGTAGGCCAACTTTACTGTCTGCAAAAAATACTTTCATTTACATCATTTAGACCTTCTACCGTAGCTGTGTTGTTTTTAGAAACACTAGTAGACATTTTAATATTTGTTTTCTTCACACAATGATCGTGGCTCTTCTAGTAGAGAAGGATAATCATACGTAATCGAGTCCCAGGCTCGTACATGTCACGTAATTGCACACGACTCTACATGGGGAGCGATTCATTCATACGAGTCCCGTATCGCTCCAGTGAACAGGGAAGACCTTTATTCATGTTTTACACTATACTATTACTAACTCATTATAATATTATTTATACTCTACAGTCTTATTAGCTTTAAATAATTTTATTTATGGTAACATTTTATTTAAAACATCGCAAAAGAGATGAAAACCTAATTCCAAGTATATGGAACGTAAGTACATAATCATTTTGGATGGACTGACTGGGCCAGGCGTAAATTCTTTGCGATTTAGTTTTCTTTACATAGTAGTAAAATGTTGTTTAAATTCAGAATATACTTAGGTCAGAAAAACCTGGATTTTATTTTACTACGATTGAAATTTCTGATATTAACTAATACAAGAAAATGTACATAAAGAAAAACTGATTTACAGAACGGATGAAACATGACACAAAAAAACATCCACGAATACGATAAAATGAGATAAGATTATATAAGACAAGATGAGATAGATAGATAGACACTTTATTGCACAAAAACATTAAATAATAGATAATGATAATTAAGAGACTATTATTTTAGCATTATTCTTCTTACTAATACAGACTTCATTAAAATATTACCAAACGCCTTAAAAAAAACGGTGTATACTCGTATTGTGATTTTACCGGAAATCATACAGGGTGTAGTGTGTACAAAAGAATAAGCTGCTACAACACACTTTTTACTGTAGGAGCAACATCGAATTCGTAAAAATAAATCTAGATGCTCCATACATACATGGTGCCTCTCCTAGCGCGTTAATTTGTATGGAGTTGCTCCCATGGTAAAAGTTGTTGTATATGAGCATCTGATTATGTGGTGTTAAGGAGTGTCCTATTCTATTGTACAACTTATATAGGAAATGTGATTATTTTTTTTTTTTTATTTTTTTTTTTAAATTTATTATTTATTTAAACAACCAATTTAGTCCTAGGTTATATACAAAGAAAACTAAAATTAAACTTAAAACTAAAACTTACCAAATAAATATTTACAAAATAAATCACAAATAAAAAATGGGTCCCAGATCGCCGTCCGAACACAGTGACATAGTCCCCAAAACGCTGGCCGCATTTCCACGCTGTATAGCCAAACTGATACGTTGGCCTAGAAATGCGCCAGCCCTCCGATCGCCCGTACAATCAATCAGCCGCTTGGCTAACTGACTGTACAGCCGATGTGCGCTAGGTCCCCAAGGCCCGAGCGTCTCAACCCCAAAAGGTTCAAATATGCAGGTATTACTAATATCTGCATATTTGCGACGTTTGAGGGACTCCGCTGATGCAGCAGCAGTGCCTACCCCTGACGAGGTTTGTGGAAGATGAGTCGGAGCCAGTGTGTCAACACAGGTTGCGTCCCACACTAGGGGCCGACCCATCTTCCACGGAACCAAGGTCATACCATCAGGCCTCCTGCCATCACTCCGCACCAGGCCATTCGGTTCAAGAATAGCCGGTATCGAAGCGCTAGCAAGAGCCCTGCGGATGATGTCGTTAAGGCTGGTGTGTCGGGAAAATCTCCCGGCGCTTCTGCTGCACGACAGGCCGTGATGACCCAGTGAGTCAACCATATCGCCGCAGGGACAACGATGTGGGACATTGCATGGTGCCCCCAAACGAAGAGATACAGCAAGGTTAAAGGAAGTATTGTCTAAAAAAGTACCTAGCTGTGGAGATGGGAGAGATTGAAGCCATAGTCCTGATTCCCACTCGGCCACGGCAAGGAGACGAGCCCGATCTGCAGGACTAGTAGACGTGTTTAATAAATTATTCCGTACTAGTCTACAGAGCGGCTCGTCCCATTGTCTTTGTGAAGATACCGACGAAGGAATATCTTCAGCGCATAATTGTCTCCATGAGTTGATGGCCTCGGCTTGATAGGCAATTGCTGGATTACCAAAAGACTTGCTAAGTATTTTAGTAACCAGCACTTGGGTGCTATGAGCCGAGGACAAGAAAGCAGGGAGAGCAACACTAGAAATTTTGCGTATCCCAATACCTCCAAACCTGATAGGGAGTGAGGCCTGGGTCCAGGTTCGACAATCCAAAGAGAGGTTCAGCACAGAAGAAAGAATGTTTTTAACAGAGTCGTCTAATTTTGAAGTCAAACCTGGAAATTTCCAAAAATGAGAAGAACGGACACAAAATGTGAATTTTGGGGCAAAAAGACAATAGCGGATAATTGTGTAGGCGAAATGAGTATTAATTTTGACAATACGATCGGAAACAATATCAAAACTATTTAATTTTTCCTCAACAAAAGGGCCGAAAGATTCCTCAAATATTGGCGACCCAAGGAGGCGAAAAGAATCTTTTTTAATTATTTTCAAATTGGGAGCAATGTTATTGAAATTTTGAATAATGGAATTGGGATCATGACAAGTGTCTGGAATGAACAACTCACATTTAGCGAAATTTAAATCTAGACCAGCATTATTGAAATTTTGAATCAGAGAAGTTAGGTCAGCCAAAACAGTATTAGGGTCACCTCCAAGGGTACCGTCATCTAAATACCACACGTTAAATTTAGAATTTACCTGATTAATTAAAGGATGAATGGAGAGGCCAAAAATAGCAGGACCTAGAGGGTCACCTTGTTGACAACCAACTGCTGACTCTATCAATTTATCCCTAAATTGTAGTTTACTTGGAGTGCTGTAACACTGCCAAAGAAATGGATAAATAGTCGGAGTCCTGGACTTAATTTGTGTCAACAAAGTGCCTCTATCTATCGAGTTGAAGGCGTTTGTGACATCCACTTTCAGCAATATATCATTTGGGTTATTAAGTACAAATGTACGGGCAGAGTGAATGGCGGCTTCACAACCCCCTTTAATGCCAAAACCGAGTTGAACAGGCTCAAAATATGCTGCAAGATTATCTGAAATAGCCCTACAGCATAGTTTGGCAGCAAGGCGACGCAAAACGGAGCCTACGGCTATGGGCCTAATACCGCCATCCCTTTTTTTAAGCGCACAGAGGTTGGCACCATATAAAAAACCTGTGAAATGTGGGTTGACACTACCAGAAAGCATAACATTAATGAGGCCCACCAATTTCCCCAGTAGGACACTACCGGACTCACCACAACTGACACTTATTAGATCTTTTAAATGCTGGGGAGTAAGGCCGTCCATGCCGCCGGCAGAGCCACTACGAAAGGAATTGATGGCGCTCATTACTGCTTCTGGAGTTGTCTGAAGATATGGTTGTGCAGGATCCGGTTGATTGGGAAGTTGGCTGTTAGCTGCTGAAAGTGGATGCTTACTTTGTAAAGCTGAGAGGGTATCAGGAGAATTGGGCGCAACGAGGTCGTCGGAGAACAAAAGTCGCGCTGCACCTTTGACATCACCGTCACTTAATTTTGATTCTATATATTTTGAATTAAAACTGCTATTATGGTGATGAACAAATGGACGCGTGGAAATACTGTGTGAGGGTTGCCATACTAAAGAATTGGCACAGTTTTCTTTTATTTTATGGGTTAATGAATGTGTGTTGCTATGGATGGAGTGTACATGAAGTATTCTATACGTAAAAGTAAATAAATGCTCCCAAGCCTCAATACTGTTTTCAGCGATGACACGTGAAATGGTTTGGCTTAACGAATGTGCGACTGCGGTGCGAGCGCCCCGTGGAATGCGTTTGATGATGGGGTGCGTATGTTTCAGAGTTGCTAATTTTTTTTCAAAAGGTTCACTGGATGGAAGTGGTGGATATGTAGATGGACCGGGAAGATTAGCCTGTACATAATTTAAAGTATTCTGATGAATCCGAGAAGTGTGAATTTTAAGGCCACGTTGGCCTTTAAAGTATCGAGGCTGGGAGCATTGTGGACAACGAATTAAATTCTCCGACGAGACACTGCTGACGTCATTTGAGGGCACTGAAGAATTAGAAAAAGCGTTAAAACTCATAAAAATACTTACAAATTACAGACTATTTGGTACTTACAAAATTATGGAATAAAAACATACAAAAACATAAAAATATTTACAAACAAGTCATTTTGTCACACTGGCTTCTGACAGCTTCTCTTTCCGTTGCCGAGGATACTGCCAAACATGCGCTGCCACCTCTGGTTGGTTAGCTTCCCTGGCAACCACTTGGCGTCCCAGGCAACTGTCAGGCGTCGAAAAACCAAAACCTCCAAATTTAGAACCGATGCGCAGGTCCAAGAGGCCTCCCGGAGGCTTGCCCACAAGCACACAGCTGTCTCAAGGCTTGAAATAACAAATTTAATATTATTTATTAATACATCTAGATGATCATCAAATAATCTTTGTGACCTTGCCAATCAACAGCTTAAATTATGTTCCATAATCTCGTCCTCATTGTGTACAATGTAGTACGCACTTTTTGCTACTGCACTGATTACAATCTTCAAAGTTAGGCGCGTGCATGAACGCGTCAATAAACTAAAAAATAAATAACCGGAACGTGCCCGCACCGTCACTTATCAATGTCATCTGTCACCTGTCAATGTCATTGTACTTTTTTGTACACAGCACTGAAGACGTAAATATTTAGAATAAATTAGTTTTTAAACTAATTAGTGATTTACAGCTTACATACAAATGCAAAAAACCAAGAAGAAAATACGGTGATGTTTGTGTAAAAGTATGGTGGCTGGAAAACAAAACTTGTCAGTTGAATTTGTGAAATTGTTAGACCGATACCTCGGCTCAATTATTACGATTACTACGATTTCTATCACCACCACAGCACACTAACTTTAGTGTTATTATATTTATAATATCATCACCATCACCATCATCTCAGCCTATTACAGCCCACTGCTGGACGTACGGGAAGGACGCAAAGAGCGCCAAGGAGTACGATCTCCTGCTTTGATACAAATGTATCTAGCCATATTCCCGAGTTCGTCGGCCCATCGAGTTGAGAAGCGTCCTACACTACGTTCGCCGAGACGTGGCCTCCACTCCAACAACATAATCAGCCAGAAATTAATCATGAAAACAAGGAGTGTGACAGAGTTGCGTTATTCTTCAGCCCGCAAACGAGACAGAATGAATGACATCGGAGCTTTCACGGGAGGTTGGCCGTGGTGATCATTAAGTTCATTCTAGTTGTCTCTCATGTCTCAGAATGAATGACATCGGAGCCTTCACGGGAGGTTGGCCGTTGGTGATCAATATGTTCATTCTAGTTGTCTGTCATGTCTCCGAATGACTCCACAGAAACTGCTCTGTACAGAAGCACTGGCCTTTACGATGGAGTGGCCAGTGGGTTTTTGTTCAGTCTGAAGCGTCTCCTCGAGGGATTCCTCCTGAGACGTAACATTATGGCTCTAGTCTTCATGAAGAGTTGACCATGAGACCGATACAATGTTGCACCAGAAATATACTACAAAGGATCTGTAATAGCATAAGGTAAGTTATTAATATTATAAAATTCTTCTAGCGCATCATATGTACCGAGAGAACAATTATTCCTCTTTTCTGTCTCGCAGCAGAATTATAACACTTCCACTTGCTTTCACGAGGGGTTAGCCTGTGGCTTAAAATTTTTGTTATAATATTGCGGGTCTGCAAACCTTATAAGGTTGACCAGAGACCGACTTCATTAATTGAAGTTGAAAATATAGTCGAACACAAAAGTATCAAGACGATACATATCTTCGAATGCCACTGAAGAAAAAAAGAGAGGAGGGAGAATATGGGTACCGAGACCATGAGGTAATGCCCTCCGTCTTGTAATTTTTTCAACTTAACACTTTGACTCTAAGGAGGCTATGAAAGAAGCTCCTTTGCCTGCTGATATTGAAGGCTTAAGGAATTCTGAGTCTTGTGTAAACAAGTCATATACTTACCTAGACAATTTCAGTCTTTTTATAAAGATTTTAAGTCTTTAATAATTTCATCAGTTGTTACTATCAAATTGGGCCTTTGGCAACCATTAATGGTACCAAGACAATCTGTTGGTCTCAGATCTGCTTGTCTTATTCTGCCCCATTTATATACATACAAGTCAATGATAAATAGCGCTTTTACAAATTATGGTTTATCTCGGTGTGGATTTCCACAAGTTTTTTACCACAAGTAATTGAGATACTTCTTGATGTTGGCCCAAGAGGGCAAGACTTTATAAAGCATACCATAGAAAACAACCTGTTTACTCCAATAGTTCATGTAGTTATGACCATATTAAGTTTTTTTTTTTTTTTTTCTTTTATATTTTACTAAAAAGCTTAAATAAATAAATAAACATTACTTGACATTGCTAATTGATATCTGTGACTTAAAGATCATTAGTCCACTTGATTCGTGAAGTGCCTTAACGTAAAAGGTCCCAGGTTCGATACTCTGGTCGAATGACCCTGGCGAGATACATTGTCTTGTACCTCATAATACAGGGAAGTTGACTCCCTGTTTGGAGACCATGACAAATTGATGCTGGCTGGTGCATGTTTGTATGTTCCTATACAACTGATATGGTATCCCATTTGTGTAACTTATAATATTAGATCTGGTTACAACCGGGTAAACCTTAAATTCTCATAGTATCAAGCTTAATTCTCAAGATTCTATAATAATCTATGAAAGCAATTAAAATTTAACACTGTTACTGACTTAAGGTTATTATTCTAGCTGATCGCCATGGCTAGTTAGATTATTTCTAGTCTTCATCAAGTGAAATAAAGACACACTCAAGATGAGTGTTACTTACAAATAATGTGAGTGAAGATCACTGTTACAGAAATGGAAAAATAATTCTCCTTGTTATCAACAAGATAAAAATTACCATAATTAAAAACTTTTTTAACTGTAACTGTATGTTATATTCCAATATTTTCAGACAGTAAAAACCCATGGAAAGATTTATGCAGCTTTATTTACAGGCAAAAAGGTCGCACCATAATTGATCCTTATGTACTTGTCATAAGGTCGAAAACCAATTATTTTAATTTTTAAGTAGGTACCTGCTACCTTTGGAAAAGTAAGAGAAATTCAAAACTAGACACAAAGTTCCAATGATAACTTGAATTTTCAAATCTGACCTAAATATATTTTAAATATATTTTTGTTATAAACCATATATTTCTAGACATTTTATTATTTGTGAAAATGTTTGATACCAAAAATTGAAGACAAAGATAAATAATCATCCAATCATTAAATTATCAAGATACTAAAGATAGTAAATAAACTGAATTATCCCAGGTGGATAACAAAGGTTCATATTTAAATAGATGATTATAATAAAATATGATTTATTAAAACATAATTAAAAAAATTAAAATTGTATCCATGAAACTATAAACTTCATAAAAAATATACTACTGACTTAAAATTATTATTTAAATTAAGGCATGAATCTTACAATTATAATTGAAGATTGTCAAGTACCTATGTAAGTCTATGTATAAATAATTTTATTAGATATTAAATTACCATGTAAAGCAAAAATGGAGATGATAAATAATGACAGAAAATTTCTAACTTAACTTAAATGGAAAAAAAAAAAAAAAAATTGATCAGTGGCAATAATTAAGGCAATGCAGGCAATAAATGTTGCCTTACCTTGTTATTGGACTAAGGCTGTAAGGCTGCTACAAGTATTTTGAGCCGGAGTAAACTTTCTATCTTATCCGATGTGATGTATTGGTAAATGATTACTTATTTAATTATTATTTTTTATTAGCTTACAAGAATTGACCAGTCATTGAATCTTTTTATAAATAAGTATTCAGACTGTTTCATTAACTTATTAATATCCCCTACCAGGGATCCACACATAAAGTGCAGGAAGTCTCATACTGATTTCCAGCCATACAAGTGTAACACATATAACGGTTTTCTAAGAAGATGAGTAAAAATCAATCTTTCTCAGTAAAATAATGTTGAAACTGTTGTCAACAAAATAGGATCCCTACTGGAACAATACTAGTAGTATTTGTATATAATTTCCTTATTTATAACATATAATTAATGAAAAATTTGCAAACATCCTTAATATTTTTTTTAGTTTCCTTTACTTTGGAACTACACCTTGAACAGGAGTTATTAAGAATACCTAAGACTAATTTATTTGCATAAAAAATTGTATTACAGACAATGATAACTTAAAAGGTTACTAGATTTTTTTATTATATAAAATAAAATAAGTCTTTTCAGAAGAAATACTAGCTTAACTACCTACTTGCACAAGTTGCACATCGATAAATTTACCTTGTTAGGTAACCATATACTAAGTATGTACTACATACTACTGGATAAATGAGACGGATATTAATAGTTCAAAGCATTGGCTCCATTTCCATGACAACTTATTAAACTAGCTGTTGCCCCGCGATTTCGTTTGCGTGATCTCTAGTTTATTCGTAAAGAATATACCTACTTAATAGCGCGGGGTATTTATTTAAAACTTTATTGCACAAACTTAAAAGTGTACAACAGGTGGATTATCAGTCTCAGTCCCAGCAAATCTATAAATTCATAAAGACTTACAGTTTTAACAAAAATAAAAGAGTATTGCAATTAAAGTAAAATTTGCTATTTTCGATTTTATAGAATTCCTACACATTTTTTGGCCCACCTGTATGGTATAAAATAGGTACAGGTTTGTGTCATCAAATGGGATGGGACTGTATCAATATACATGGTTGTATTAGGAGGGTTATATCATCATACAGGGTTGTATTATCATACAGGGTGTATCATCATACAGGGTGTATCATCACACAAGGTGTATCATCATACAGGATTGTATCGATATACAGGGTTGTATCGATATACAGGGTTGTATCGATATACAGGGTTGGTTGATTAATTCCAATGAATTAATCAAACAACTATATCCTTGTTAGATAAAACTTGAATTAAGCATCTACCAATAGATAGTTAATAAAATAAAGTTTTATCATGTGCGAAGACTTTAGCAAATCATATAAATGATCATAATAAATGTTTATATTGCTTTGTCGACACAACTTTCCTCTTTGAACATCTACATTGTACACAATGAGGACGAGATTATGGAACATAATTTATATGATCGGACTAACTTACCTAGTGACGTCCGATCCTCAATTATGTGAAGTAATCTCGTCCTCATCCTATCCCCAGCCCGACCCAGTTAGTATGTATTTATCAATCCTTAAAGTACAAAAAAGATTATATGCTATAAATACCTACATACTACTTAGTTTCCCTTCTTTTTGAAAGTTGTGTCCAGTTTTATCCTTTGAAATAATGACATTGACAGGTGACAGATGACATTGATAAGTGACGGTGCGGGCACGTTCCGGTTATTTATTTTTTAGTTTATTGACGCGTTCATGCACGCGCCTAACTTTGAAGATTGTAATCAGTGCAGTAGCAAAAAGTGCGTACTACATTGTACACAATGAGGACGAGATTACTTCACATAATTGAGGATCGGACGTCACTAGGTAAGTTAGTCCGATCATATAAATTAGTCGTAGCAACAAAAAAAAATCGTAGCACCGAAGGCTCATACAAGAGGCATAAAATAATGCTACTCACTTAGAATATAATTTATTGTACAAAATTGACATTAATGGTACCATTTTATCTTTCGATGATCTAGTAAATATAGCACAACTCTCTTAAGTTAAGTCAATACTAATTCTATTACTACTACTACTACTATTATATTCTGAGTTTACTACTGTCATAGTTTATGTTATAAAGGAAAAACCGCATAAAAGTGATAAGACATAAATTCTTCTTTCAGGAATAATATTTCCACAAAAAACGGAATACCTACACTAAAAGCATAGTGATACATTGCTGTTAACTAAATCAGATAAGTAAGTCTGATGTTGCTTATTTTTTTCAATTTAGTTCTCGACTTAAGAATCAGCGCTTCTAAAGGGAAGGGGACGAACGGAACATTCCTGGGAACTGGGAACGGCGGGAGATGAGGCATTTTTGTACTTTTTACTGCCGACGGAGGGGTTGACCGTGAGTAGTTTTATTTTTGTTCCCTACCGGCTCTCGTTTTGAGTCCAATCACCACTGGTCACTGCCTGGGACTGCCTTGCTTTTTGGTCTATTTTTACAGTGGTTTCATGTGAGCTTGGGTAATTATCGGCACAAACGAGTTTCAACTTGCTTGTAACTCCATTTCAGTGTCCTCGAAAATGAAAAAGCGTCTGTGCCAATAAGATAGTTTATTCACTTTAAATTATGCAACATATTAGAACCTTCATTAAGTGTAGTTAATGAATAAGCAGCATATGTTTAAATATGTATTTACGTAAGTATTTATCTATCTGATGTCTAGTCATAGTTAAGCTGTCATAGTTAAGCTTTGGTAATTCAAAGTTGTTGGTCGTTTGTTTAAACTCTTACTATACATATATTCAGAGATTCTGAGCCAATGTCCAGGAGTGGGCTTCAAAAGGCTAATAATGATGATGGCGCGGAAAGGGTTTTTTGTTCCAAAGTTTGTTCAATAGTAAAGGTTAACAATTGATTTAATCATCAGAATCACCGCATTTACTAAATTTTCCTTACGAAAATAAAACATGCCGGTATAAGTAAACATAGATGTATCATGGATAGAACATCAAAATGTTATCTATTCTAAGTACTGACAATTATTGATGTTAAATTAAAACCTATCAAACTTTTCCGATACACCCCCGCCGGTGAGTACTTATTGACTTTTATAGTGGCCGTAGTTCGATTCTGCGGGTAGAGAGTCCAATCGGGAAAATGGGATCAATACTATCCTGTGCTAGACAAGGACACAGGCTGCATGCATGCCAAAATCTGTATTGATTTGTAGGCATTAGGGGACAGTAACTTTGTTATGAACACCTAGGAAAAAGTTTTGTTTTGAAGTTGCTTATGTTGCGCAGTCTGTCTGAATGGAGAACAATAGAGTTTTTCATTCTCAAGAATTACATTTTAAGAACGCCGTCTCTGGTAGAGATGTAAAATGACTGAATCTGACCAGTCAAGATGGTCAAATACGATAAATGGCCTGTTATTTACCCAAACATTCCTGTCTAATTGAATATAAATAAATATCTCAATATTATTTATATGATTTATTAGGAGAAACTAATGAACGGATGATGATCTGCTTATATTATAATATTAATAAATACGTAGTCATGATGATAGCTGTATATTTTAAAGCTCCATAAAACAACCGCGCTGTAACATGTGACAGGCAAACTTTAATAAAGATATTATTTACATATTTATTTATATTTAATTAGACAGGAATGTTTGAGTCAATTTGACCGTATTTGACCACAAATGACCGGTCAGACAATTAGGTTAGACTCCATCATATTACATCTCAACTCTGGCTGCACGCTGTCAAATTGTACCATACAAATACCTAAACCTAAGCAATATTTGATTATTTATGAGAAATTTATTGTCCGCAAAAACTTTTATTTTGTTAAATAACTCTTAAATTTGCACACGGTTCATAGTTTTTTTGCGTAAGGAAGACGCGACGTTCGTGAGTACTATCTACAAAAGTAAGTTCTTACTTATTTCGTAGATTTGTAATAGATTAAATTAGTAATATATGTTTTTCCTGTATACCTTATTTACTTTTTGCTTATCTTATTCATTTATCTACAGCTATTACGCTATACAGCTTCAAGGAAACTCTGTATTTCTACAGGGAATTGTAGTCTACTTATTATATCAATCTTAAATAATATATAAATAAATAGAAGCATGTTATGCAATGTCCTCAGCCTCGTAGCCAACCTAATTTCGAAGTACCTACACGCTAACGAAGTTATGGGCACAACAAATATGAGCGACATATTTGTTCATGATTATGGAAGCGATGGCAAGTTGTTGCAACTCGACCGCGTGCTTGTGTATTTTTCCCTCGTTTGCCAATTCGTGGGCTTTGGTAGCCCTTTTATAGTGTAAACCGTTGTGCTATACGTTGTTGGTGGTGATATAGGTACTTTTAGGGGTACAACATCGCAAAGATTTGTTTTTAAGAACAGTAATATTTGTGATTAGTTCCAAACACAGGTTAAAAATAGCGAATACTTAAAACTTTTAAACAATAATTTCTTTTGTTTATGTATTGATTTTTAAGTGTCTCTTAACTGAGCCAGTGATCGAAATGACGCTATATAAAAACACAATAGTACAGGTAAATAGATACAGCTGAGAGTCAACAATAAGGATCAAATCTCTCAAACAAATATTATGCCTGAAAACAAAAGAAGACTTCATACTTCATTATACATTGCTTAGAGAGATGATTCATTTCTTATAAGTGTTTGTGTCTAACGATTGACATCATGAAATCCTGAGCGTTAATGTCTAAATAAAGTGAAGTGTCGGAGATTTTTGGTTCTCTATACGCTATACGCCTCGAGTCGGGGTTGCCGCCGAAAATCATCATCATAAAAGTCCCTGGCTGTCACGAGCACGACAAATGCTGAGTTTGCCTTTTTGATACATAGAAACCCGAGATCCTTTTTGTTATCCATTTTTCTTTTATTTGTGTGAAATAAACGTATTCTACTCGTATTCTTTTCAATTAAATCTCCTTTTAATAATTTCCCTATCAAGACTTTCCTCATTTTTTCAATAAAACGAGAAACCCGGTCTCTCTTAAAACACAGCAGAGTTTTCAAAATGTAGATAGGTACACCTTTTTTGTGGCCAACATAAAAAATCTTATTATCCGAACGTTTTCATCGAAGTACTTACCTACCTGATAATTTTACATAAAAAGTCGAACATGATAGTAGGTAATGTATTTGCCCTGAACATAAATTTGTACTCGGATACATGAACCAAAGAAAAGTAGAGCGTCACGGTCTTATTTTTTTTTGTTTATTTTGCTTCTCTAGTTTTGTCTTGCAACTTCACTTATTGCAATTTGCAATCCTTGGAATCTACGAATTTGTCTTGAGTTAGAAACGCTGAATAACCTTATTCAGCGTGTCAGGAATTGAAACTATACATTTGCACTTAACTAGGTAACCGAAACACGTTGCCCTAAATTGGGCAATCTATGTTTAGGCACCACCCTAGATAATTAACCGATGCATGATGCGGGCTCTATCGTACCTATCGAGTGGGGATGAGCCCCCCACCCCCGGCGTTATCTGCGCCGATCGATATATGCCATGGAAAACTACCAACATGGAAACCCATTACATCTCTAGTCGGGAAACAGTATAATTATTGAGAAGCGCAAATTGCAATGCACCTTGTTGTTTACGAAGGTCGCGATTTATTACGTAGGCTATAGTCTCTCCGATGTGTGTAATTACATTAAAAATTATATATAATCATTAAAATAAAGTTATCTTCTAAATTGTGATTGATAACTGATACCTTCATTTATTGTTCCTTGATTACTATGTTGATCTTTTCTAAATCTCCCGAGATAGGTATGAAAATACCTGCGTCCTCCATTACCGCTACCTCTACGTACTATCCGTGTCCTGACATTTTCACTAGTTAAATAGACTATTTTCTTGACTTGCTGATGATGCGTTTGCTTGACAAGCAGGTTCATTTCTTATGCAGGACTGCGCCGGAGCAATTTGTCCTGCATATTTCTGAGCAAAAGCAAGTACCTACTATTACCTACCTATTTATTCAGTCGTAAAAGTCAGTAACGCCCGCATCGAAGCTACAAAGACGCATAGTGTGGCTGCACTCTAATGTCTTATCATCACTTACCATCAGGTGTGATTGTGATCATGCAGACTCGGCTCTAAGTTTTAAAATGCCGTTTTTTGCTAAGTAGCTCTAGAAGGCTAATACGCTGATACTATTCTAATAAAACATTCTAAATTCAAATCAATTTGCTAGTTAAATATAAAAAAACAATTAATGCAAGAACCCAGTTGTCCCATACGATCTATCCTAGAGGCTAATTAATAATTCGCAATTAAATTGCAAAAAGAAAAATTTCTGACCTCATCTAGAGGTTTAAAAGTGAAGTCTCATTGCATTTAATATTCTCTCTTTTTAATATTTACTAATAGGTGATAACATCAAAATTATGCTGAGCGAAGTTAGGAGTATAGCACCCAAAAAAAGAACAAATCGTTCAATCCATCTCATCCATCTTC
Organism: Anania hortulata; assembly: GCA_963576865.1. NCBI lineage: Eukaryota > Metazoa > Arthropoda > Insecta > Lepidoptera > Crambidae > Anania > Anania hortulata. Next base: position 14,964,210 of record OY756390.1, on the reverse strand, counting down.
ATCGGATCACCAATTTGTATCATCTTACGGTTGTCGGGGAACCCCGTAGCACCTCAAAACATAATTAGCATCGGAAACATCGACTACCTTTACTGTTATTTAATAGGTACTTGTCATATTTATATTAGTATTGTACACAAGTACCGACGATGCTCGCACACATTCTAATAGAGCCGCAGTATCATCCCGCTCCCTGCCGCGCCCACCGCGCGGAGTCTCCATTGACCTCGATATGTGACTGTTCGAGACATCAATTATATTTATCGCTCCCCATAGCACAAGCTTATCGCTAAAAGATGGATTTTATGAGACCTGCGAAAAATTTGCTGCGCGCCTTTTGTTTTAGGTACTTTATGGTTAATAAAAAAGTTGCCGTGGTTTTCTTTCTTTATTATTACATTTTTACTTACTTAACTGATGGCTTATCAGAGTATATCTGTAACAATTAAATAGAAAAAATATGACTAAACTTTAAAACCGGCAAGTGCGTGTCCGGCCACGCACAATGTAGGGTTCCGTAGTTGCTGTTTTAGACGATAAGAAAAAATTCGTCACCACTGAACGTGTAGGAGAGATTTTATTCCTCTACTTTTTTGGCGTAATTAATACTTATTCTCTTGCGAAATTACGGCTTTCTAGTAATAATAATCTCTGAACTAAGCCAGACCGACGGGTGGACATGGCGAAACTATAAGGGTTTAATTTTGACTACCGAACCCTAAAAAAAAGTATTTCATGTATTTGTTTTTTTATTTTATTACATATTTTTGTAATTAATATTATAATTACTTGCATGTTTCAAAGATGGTATCTATAATATGTTCTGTGATTTAAAATACTCTTTGCAAACCGTCTCTTTTATATGCGATACTTTTCTAACAAAAATAGCTTGAAGGCTTTTTGAAATTTTATTTCAAAAGTAGATGCTAACAACCAAAGCGCCACCTTTCTTTTAAAGCTCACACAAAGGATCAATAGACGCTCTCGGGCACTCTAATAAAAATTCAGTTGCCCAACAAGTTTACCAAATCCCAACAATACTGAAGTGGAATGGAAAGGCAGTACACCTGCGCCTGCGACGGCGACCGGCGACCTGCGGACATTCTAGCGGCAATAGCCGAACTTATCGCCATGCGGTGACGCAACCAAAACAGGATCCACCTCCCAACAAAAAGTTCCACGGCCACTATTTCGAAACTCGTGCGCACCTAAATAGAGAAAGGCATCTATGTGCTTGTACATCATTTGTAGAGCCGCTAGTCGCAACCCACGGGGTACGGGGTGAATGCCCTTAACGTCCTCCGTCCTCGTCGGCCGTAGCGCCCTCCCGTTCTCGCATGCGAGAGTCCCTCTTCTTTCGACTTTGAAAAGAGGGCACGTAATCTGTCGCCGCGTTATGATTTTCCACCTAACGTTAGTCAGTTTAGAGTTCTTTTCTCGTGTTTGGGGTTTGGTCATGTGTACAGTTAAGGGTGTGTGCGCACGCGCATTGCGTTTGTATTCAAATGAGGACAGTGCGTTCCGCGCCGGAGAGCACTATGATTGTACTTTTTAGTCCGTAAGCCGTAATCAGCTACAAGGAAATGAGCATCCTTAAGGGTAGCGCGGCGCAGGCGCACTGCGACGCCCGATCTTATTGGGGACACGGAGTCTCGTTTAATGTGAGACAATTAGGTGCGAGGCAATTCATCTTAATAGCCGGGTGGTCGACGCTGCATTCATAGTTTCATTTACACCCATTTAATACGTCTATTGAACGTTTCAGTCAGGCTGTCACGAGCACGACTGTCTAGACCGGTATGACTCTACATTTGTTTGTAAACACACCTCGTGGTCGCTTCGCAAATATCTTTGCGAATTATGTCATCGATACGTCTGTTTATCACATCGAGTGAGTCCAATCTTTAAGAAAAATATTCGCGGCGATTAATAATTTAAGCATCGAATTTGATAAGTAACCCCGACTAACACAAAGTGAATGGTAGCTCGTAAACTGTACTTAATTATCTTCACGTTACACACATTAGTGTTCAAACTCTGTGTTAAGCCAAATTAAAAACTGTATCTTAGTTGCAGCAGTTCCGTGCAGTGCTTACTCACTTGTTTTTTTTTATTTAACATGCATTTATTTTATTAAAAAGCTCTAGCTGACCAAAAGATATTAATTTAAAGTAAGACTCCCACCCGAAAATCAAAAGTTACTCATACTAAGTCACTAATACTAAGTTATCTCTAGTTTAGCTGTAAATTAAATTTAAAATATTGGACAATATTGCATACATTGCTCTGATTCTATGATAAGTAGTTTACAGTTATCATAGAATCTAAAGACAATTACAGAAATTACAGTTTACAGAAATCAGAAACAACGACGGTACCACAGCACCCAGACCGGAGACAATATAGAAAAGCTAACTTCCTAAATTGACCGACCGGGAATCAAACCCGGAACCTCAAAGATGGCGGTGCCAAGTCCGGCGTGCTCGCCTCTCGGCTACGGAGGTTGTAAGTAGAGACAATTTTTTTTTTAATACTGACTTTAGAATGTTAAAGTATTTACCAAAATAAACTACGAGTATCTATTTAATCTTTAGAGAGAAAAGTTAGTTTAAGTACCTTAAGGACCTTAACTAAGTATTATTTTATTGCGAAAAATCAATACTTCGGTTTGTTTTATATTACCCCATTAATGGTCCGCTGGGGGCACAGGTCACACAGGTCATCCCCAAATACATAGGCCATCATGGAAGGGCGATGACCCGAACTCACATGTAAACAGGCTTATTATCCGAGCCTGCCTTTTAGATGGAAGGGGTAAATCCGACCGTACACACACACTGTTTGTTAACTAAGATGAAACTTTAAAAAGTGTTAAAATGTTTTCAACTTTTATAATTATAACAAGAAACTGATGTAGATCATATCTGCCGTGCTTATTGGGTGTATTCATAGACCCCTATTTGTTTTAATTAGGTACCCAAATTTTTTATCAAAGTAATAATCTATTATGAACTAAAAAGAAAATCGTTAAATATTGCAGACTGACTACTTGGTCATTAAAAGATGTTTGTTTTTTATATTTCGCAAAGTTTCTATGATTTTTAAACTTTATCTATTAATATTTAGTTTATAGTATATCGAGACTGTTTAAAATTTAATTTAAATGGGAATATAATCTCAGAATCCTTTTTTTATTTAGTAAGAAAGGTTAGGGGGTTATTATAATTTATTTCCAAGTGTTGTAGGTGTTAGTTAAAACTTTTGTAGGTATACTCGTATGTAATACGGTATTACACCTATTTATGATTGCAATGCTTAATTCACTATTAATAACTCAAATAGAATAGTCGCCGTAAATTAAACTTTTACTTTTAAATTAGACACAGTCAAGCGATAAAGTACAAAATTAATTATTAGAAAAGTGACCTTTCTGTCATAATCATATGATATTAATGAGAAAAGATAGGACTTACATTTTATATAAATAGTAATCATAGATACTATTGATCTTCAATATTAGCTAGAATAAATAGGTTTACTAACTTGAGTTTCAACAAATTTTATTTAAGTTATACCTATATACCAACTTGGCCTACTTCTTGGTAATAAATATTTTAGATTAAAAAAAAACAATTCAGTATTTCAGTGTAACTACTCAAAACTAAATGCGTAAGGCAAGGAGACAAAGAACTTGACAGCGTTTCCTCCTTTTAGCCTTTGAGCAAGATGAGATCCAGCATCTTTACATTCTGTAGGTAATGAAAATTAATTTTGGTTTTATTTGTATGGAAAGTATCTTTGCATTCGATCCCCGTCGAAACTTCTCGACAAGCTGGTGTGGTACACCACAGTCTACAGACCGAATCTGTACACCTCCTTGCCGTAGGTACTGGGGTGTGGCTCGAAAGCTGGTGGCCTTGATGCAATTCATCACACATTCTGAATGATTCGAGGAGTGTGCCGAGATTTTCAGATGGGAAGGAATGGAGTAAGTGGTAGAGTTCTTTGAATACTGCTAGCCTAACTTAAAACAAGCTCTGGCGGAGTTTTAAACCAATTTTTTTTAAAGTTGTGCTGAGAGGTACCTTACTTACCTATGGCAAGTTCATGATCTGGTTCCTTGCACTAGGATTTTAATTCCTTATTTCGAGATCATGAAAATGACAATCCCTTGCTGAACTGCTAGTATGTGAACTTAAATTACATCTTAAGATGATTTTAATGAAAAAGGCTTATTACACCGTTAGTGATTATTTAAATGATAAAAATGTGTGGATTAAAAACTGCTTAGCACGCACCAAAACTTGTAAAAATATTAATTTTAAAAGAGGCTGACAACAGTGACCGAGTTTCTTGCGCTGCTTCTTCTCGGCACTAGCCCACAAATTGTCCCGAAGCAGTGGTAGGGCAAAAAAATATTGGGACGTGTAAAAGTGCTTTTAATGGCCTATTTTCAAAAATAAATTATTTTGATTTTGACAATTGGTGTGTGTTCTGTAGTATATTTTAAAAAAGAGGTCTCATCTTACTTGCCTGTAGGTCATTCCAGAGTTTTTGAAGTGACGATCCTTTGGGATGTCAATGAGACAGAGACTTTGCCATGCCTACTCCACCTTCTCCTCAGTTGGATGTTGGGGATAGGAATTTTATGAAAATGTCACCATCAAAACACAATAGTACGATCGTCTTAGAGAATCTGTATTAGGGAAATATTTTACTAACTTAATTTGCTCATGCATAAATGTCATACTCTAAGCGCATACGATGGACATATTATCTTGGCATATCTGCCATAGTATTGCAACAGTTTTGTCTATATCGTTCTATATTTGAAAGGCTTTAAAGAAAGAATTTTAAACTCGAAAAATCGTCTTTTATGCTCCAATTTTGCAAATGCAGGAAAGAAATGAAAGATATTTGCGTGCTTCAAGGTAATTTGACGTGTATCTTAGTTCTTAGCTTTAGAATTTTTCGCCTGCAGTTCGCCGTAAACTTTAACTTTGCAAAATTAAAAGTTAGGAGAGAAACTACACTATCAATTCACTAAATTAAACATGTTCACTAAACACTATCAATTTAATTTGATCTAAAACCAAATGTTCAACAACAATCAAGGTTGACAAACCAATGTATTTGAATTTTAATAAAGTAACCGAAACATACTCTTTCTTGCAATCACGTATTAGAAGAATCATAAAATTATTAAGCTAAGCAAATGGTTCCAATCTGCAGCTTCTTAATGAAACGGTTCAATAAATAGATTAAAAGTATGTCCTCCTTACTACCACAACCATAAATGACGTTAAGTAATAAATCATGCCCTTGCGTTGCAAATTTTCAAATGACCATTTATTTATCGTCGTTAGACTCACCCTTGAGAAGATCTTGATTGCCCGACAATCAACGAGGACATGCATGGCACCGGATATACGAAGGCTGTAAAGTAAAACAACATAAGTAATCCTACTCTGTATTTGTCACTTCTTGGATCAGACATTTTAAAGAAAAGTGTACTACTTAATATCATACTTACACAAGGCAGCACACTAATGCCATAATCTCGAATTAAGAAATTAACATCTTTGTATTACAAGGTACAGTCAGCATCAAAAGTAGCTAACCAAAAACAAATTTTCAAAAATACTGACTTTTCTACACGTCACAATAATCTTACTTCTTGACTTTTGCGTAATGATTGTTGTCAGTCTATTTTGATATGTTTTGCAATGAGATTCTTTTGGGAAAATCAGATATTAAGCTACTTTTGATGTTGACTGTACCATACAGTGAATTTTGCCTGGCCTCCCAGCACACCAATTTGTAAAATTTCATTCGAACCGGAAATTGAGCCCGGAACCCTTTGCAACTCTAGGTGAAAGCGCCAGTTGGGTCGTCTATCTTACCTACATACTGTACAACTTAAAAACTTACATTTCAATACGACAAAAAGTATGATTTACGAGTATTTCATCATATTACGCATGTAAATTCTCACCATATCGGATAACCGCCCGCACCCAGAAGCGGATCGCTGTCCATGGTAATAATTACAATTTGTCTGTACCCTATCGAGGCTGACCTATGTGAATAATTCTGCATTCGGCGCCACAGTCGAGAACAAGATGTGCAGGAAAACTGCGCAAGGACCACCGAAGGTCAAATGACTCGTAGCTGCTGCGCGTAGTAGGTATCTAGAATCTAAACCTAGCAAAATGTCTGTCTTTCTTTTGTTTTAGAATAATTTGTTTGTTACTAGTTTTTGTTATAGTGCTTACTTTTATTATTATACTAGCTGTCCCGGCGAACTTCGTACGGCTCCTTCATCTTTTTTTTTTCGCGAATTTTTCCGGGATTTTTATAGTTATTCTGCTATTCGGGGCGGAGACAAATTCAACAAATCAAAGATCATAAAAATTCGTCCAGCTGTTCTTAACTTATAAATGGTGTTACTAACCCGTCTTTGTTCTATAATAGACTAGCTGTGCCGGCGAACTTCGTACCGGCAATTTTTTTTTTTTTTTTTAAATTTTTCGATGGTTTAATAGTTATTCTGCTATTCGGGACGGAAACAAATCCGAAAAATCATAATTCATAAAAATCGGCCCAGCCGTTCTTGACTTATAAATGGTGTAACAAAGCCGACAAAAACGAACTACAAGTGTTCGCCAACATAAGAAAAAAAAATAAAAAACCAATAATAGGTCAAAATTAGGGAAAAAATAATAAAAATAATTCTATCTCCTAAACTAAGCCGAATCGTAGAACATACATTTGGATACACCTTGATGTAAGGCATCTAAAGTTTAGCTTTGAACGTCAACTCCCCGGCCACCCTGTGTATACAAATAAACAAAATAAGTATCGAATATATAAAAAAAATTTTTGATCGAGACTATTAGTTGTATACAGAAGACTTTGACGCACGTTGGTGCAGGCCATATTTCAGCAGTGGACAGCAAGAGGCTGATAAAGATAACTAAGTTTTGCTATTTAAAAGAGTATATGAACATAGCAATATTGGTTAGATCGATTGCACAACAATTTCAAATCAGATTATAAATAAATACCCAAAAATTCTGACAAATAGGTGACTAACTATAACGAATACTTCAAAAATGTTATTTGCAGCCGAAATAATATAGTTTTACCGAAAAGCAATCACTTTATTATTAAATTTACCTGCGACTTAATAATATTTTGACAATTTATGTCGACAGACAGAGACAGATTTATGTATGGCAGATTGATTAAAACATAATACTTACTTCAGACCAATATCACTCAATGTGGTAAATTGATTGTTTAAGAGATTCTTTTTAGTAAAAATATCATTACTTTAGCCGCGAATCACATTTGATCTATTTACAATGTAAACCAGAGTAGCGTTTGTGAAAAACGTTCGAAATTATGAAAATCGCGGGCTGCCTTGAACTTTCCTCTTAAGTTAAGGCGAATAGTGCTCCTAAATTGGCGACTGGACGCGTGTTAGTACAAATATCGCACGAAAACTTATTAAAATAGGCACTATTCATAACAGCGCGCAATGAAACGTGGCTGTTACATCAATCGCTGCGGCTTAAGGTAGCAAAAATTAGGAAAAAAAATGTTTGTTTTTCAATGTTTTTTTTTTTCTGAAGGAAGTATTAGTACTAGAAACAAATGATATGCTCAAAATGTTGTGTAGGTTTAAACAATTCTTAGCTTTTTTTTAAAAAAAAATTCTGACAATTTAGTAGTAAGCTTTGAAACCACATGCTAGTTTACATAATTTGGCGACTGTACTTATCTCTATTTTGTTTCATGATGATTTACAGTAGGTACTTGCAATACTGGTCAGTCATCATCACGAATGAATAAGGGCAAATAAGGTGCGGCCTAGGGTGCGCTGAGTTGCTTTTATTACGTTTTGTCACTAGTGAACAAAAAGAGCACAGTCTAAAGACTCTAATAGCATGTAAGCAGCTTTTTATAAATGTGTAGCGATAGACTCATACTAAAAACTAAAAAACAACAATGAGTTTCGAATTTTAAAGTCGCTTGGAAGCTAAAAATATTATCTTTTTTAAAAATAGTTTTAACAATTACATAAGGGTAATTTTTTTTGTAATCTTAGCTTATTAATATGTTTAAGCACACGAGTAAGAATTTCCATATTTACGCATGTCGTGGCAGCCTGTAAGTAAGGCAACACTACATAATGTTTCGCTTGTGTATGTAACAGTATTGTTTAACTTTAAGGTGTATGCTTTGTTGGTTGTCCTTGAAATAAATAAATAAATAAAATGTTTCTCTGAAACCCAAAGAATATAAGATGATTTTTTATTAGTGTAAAATACTGAAGGTTTGGTATAAAGTTTATTTATACTCGTGATAACAAACAACTTTTGCAAAGAAACTACTTATGTAAGTACCTATCTTTACTTAATATTGTTAGTTGACATGTTAGCGGACGGCAAACTTACACTAAAAAAATTATCTTGAGACAGGCAATTAGTTTCTTCGACAAAGTTGTTTGTAATCATGAGTTTATACAAACCCGTAAGTATTTTATGCTAATAAAAATTTGGCATGTATTGCATTTCATACTCTAGCTAGTGGTGACTGAGTTTGTTCCGGCGTTTCTTCTCAGCACTTGCCAGACTGTGTGTGTCTTGTCTCGAAGCGCTAGTAGGGCCCAAAAAATAAGGAGACATGTTCTGCCCCATATGGGCCAATAATGTTATTATTGAGGTTCATAAGTGGCAATTTTGAAAAAATTGAATAAATGATTTTTGACTTTGACTTTGACTCCTATTTAATGAATTACCCCCTTATTTGAGACAACATATCCATGGCATATATGTTAGTTGGGATAGGTGTGTTCAATAGTACATTGTTAACCTAGGGGTGAAAGTAACTTATTTAGTCCCAAAACGGAGTTTCATTACTCATACTCGCAAAGTAGGTCTGAAGTTGCCTGTGAAGCGGGTTGAAAGTAATACTTTTCAGCCCTAGGGAGAATCGTTTTCAACTGACAGATGACAAAATAAAAAAAGAATATACTAGTTCTATTTTTACATTTCTATAGAACCATGTTGCAACTTTTTATACAGCCACTCAATAACAGCGCGATTTAAAATTGAATTAAGTAACATAAAGTTAACTATTAATTTTAAAAAATCATAAATGACCACATCATAAGTTTACTTTTAACTATTTCTTTAAAATAACAGATTTGGGCAAAATATTTACCATTTTTTCAATGATAAAAATGAAAAATAATAGCTGAACAGCTGGCTGGCTACAGAAAGAAAATTGGCGGGAAAGCAACAATCCGATCTTCATTTGTTTTTCGAGTTGTAGAACGTAGTGATTGCATAATCTTTGGTTGGTGGTTTTTAAAATTCTCAATTTTTTTCTTCAGCTTATTCATGTTTCTATTTTTACTTTCCTTGTATTCGTAATGAAAAGCACAGTGTTTACCTCAGGTTAAAGACTTATTTAGTCCTTCGAACTATTGGCGCCCGAGCGTAGCGAGGAATTTTAACATTCAACTTCAGACCTACTTTCTGAGTATGAGTAATGAAAAATAATAAACTTATTTATTACTAATAATACTCGCAATGCACACCTGTTAAGTACAATATATTGCCATGGTCTCGAAGTAAGGACTTGAAATTCTTATGTTAGGTACCAGACATTGTTTTTTTTAAATGCGAATCACTGGGTCTTATCCAATCCTAAATTAATGAATTAATTTTAATATTACCTAAACTAGTTTATATTTTCATTAAGTATTGTGGTATGTAGTTTGTGTGTATACTTTTGTTACGTCCATCTCATTAGTAAAATGTAATAGATTTAAGTTTTGACTTTGTTTTACCTAAGCCACACAAGCCAAAAAAAAACATTTCTGTTTAGTATAATTAGAGTCAATTGGCAGAGGATGCCACATGGTATCTAATAGTGCACCTTAGGTCACTTTTCTTTTAAATAAAATTTAAAAAAAAAAACTGTTTCAAACTTAGGCAGTTCATGTGCAATCTGAGTTCTTGTGTTCTCAGTTCAGCACCCTCAACGCTAAATACTCGTAGTACGGAAAAAGTTTGTTTTTACGTTAAAAACCTTAAATTTAAAAAAGAACTAAACAAGTTTTAAGTAATATTGCTTGTGGTCACAGTGAGCCGTCAGGGTAGGTCGCGCAATGGTAAAGCTTGGTTTAAATGAAATGACGATAAATAAACCTTCGGGTGACAATTTGTCTACCATACCTATATACTCACTAAAAGCAATGCTTCTCTTAATTAATTAGTGCCAAGTTTGGTAACGAATATCCTTTATAGGTACATTTATTTAAGCTTTACTCTTGACAAATTTTCAAACGATTTTTTAAATCATTGAATTATCCAATTGATTTTTACCTGAACATTAAACGTATCTCGTACATAAGACGATAGGATGATTCTTATCAATTAGATAAAGAAGTAGTCCCCAGAATCCCATTTAAACTGTATTTTATAGCTGACCAACATTGATAATAGGTAGAATCACGGAAATGGAATACACCATGGCGTCGCTTGCGCAAGCTAGTGGTCAAAACACGTTGCTGGCCGGGAGGGGACATAAAAAGAAATATTTTATTGCTCGCCCCACCGGTACCACTAAACGTTGCACTGAGATAGATGGCTGTGTGTAGGTGGAGGGATAACTGATTTCTTGCATCATTTTTAGGCTTCTGATTTCCAAAGCGAGGAAGACGGTTATTGAATCGCTCTATCGACGATTGTGCACTCGTAAAAGTTTTCTTTGTTTATTGGACGTTAGACATAAAAAAGGAGTATAGATTTTAGATTTCCTAATAATAAACCAATACATGTTGAGTGGGGCCTATAAACCTATTGGGTACATGCCTGTATGTAAATGTAAAATTGTGTATAAGTAGTATTTATTATGTTATTTTTTAATTGTGCCAAGAAAAATTTATTAATTAATTCATTATCGTTATTCTAGAATCTAAACCTGCTCTACCATAGCATGCTGTTTATACTCAATTTCAAACCCATAATGCAATTTTCAAAAAAAGGATTTGGTTATATTTAATTAGTTTGTCAGTTTATTCCGTACCTTCTAAAGTTAAAAGTAATATTACTATTTATTAAAGCCCGATGAAGTTTTTGGGCACCGATTAGCCAGATTAGACTTCTTATAAATAGGTAAGCTATTTTGTTTTTGTGCTGTTTTCGGTAATGTTATCAAGAGTTTTATGTATGTTATATCATTTTTTTTCTTGTATGCTTTTTTTTAAAACAATATTGGTCAACATTCTAAATACGAGTATGACACTAATAAGTTTAAAAGTATATTTTCGGTCTACAAGTCCCATTTTCCTTTGAAATATTAGTAACAAAAATAAACTTATCCATAATTTCCAGCATGCGTTCCTTTACAGCTAGCTCCATAATTTCTTCCCGATCCCGCAGCGTTACCTTGCAAGTGTAAAATAGGTATGTCAAGACAATGGCATGTTGAGAACTTGGTGCTAGTCTTGTCGCTAATACGCTATAATCCTCCCCCACTTAGTCCAGTGTCGCGCCGAGAATGCACTCTGCAGCGCGCTTCAACTAGAATGGCATTCAGGGTTGCTGCTTGATATTAAACAGACTGTCAGTTGTTTTAAATGATTAGTTGAAATGTTATACTCGACTAGAAGGTTAGTCACTAACATAAGCTGCCCTAGTCATTAGTCTAGTTTAGGCATGGCTACATCAAGAATGCAGTCTGCAATGGTAAAATACCTAAAACGTAGATAAACTTGAAAAACCATTTAGTGTTTCGATACATAATTTAGGACAAGGCCCATTTGCATGTTTTTACATAAAAACTTAATAAAACTTCTAATATTGGCAACCCTAAATCTAAGCCGAGTTAGAATATTGTGTATGGCAATGCTTACTTTTGTCGCACTTGTTACGCTACGAGATTTGGTAGTAACTATTCAGAGGCAGTCAGTTAATTGCGTAGGTGTTCTCATATTAATGATAGAGTCAAAAGTCTAATATTAACACGTTCGTGGATTGTTACTACAACAAAAGGTGAGGTTCAGAATTGTAATGTGTAAGTATAAGTAGGTACCTAACCTCTTTCGTTTGCTATTTGGTGGCAACTAAATAATGAACAAGTGGAAACAGACGAACAAGCAATAAGTTATAACTTAGGTAAAAGGCTTCCCCGAAGAGCCCTCAAAGTCCTTGGAGTTTAGCGCCCCACAGGAGCCACGACATATTAGACCTACAAAAGTTTGTTTTAAAAGGCCGTCGCATTGAACTGGAAGACGCATCGCGGCGTGGTCAGGAGTCCCACCAAGTAGTCTGAAGACCTAGTCAAGGTTGAAGGCAGAGCCGCTGGATGCAAACGGTCCAGAGCCGCTAGCTGTAGCGTTCTATACGGGATGCCTATGTCCAGCAGTGGACTTCCAACTACGAGTTAAACTTAAAAAGTTGAAAATCGGTCGTGGCAATTTGGCATTATGGTAATCTTTGACTGTATGTTCAAAAACTTCGCATCGTATCTAAGAACTACGTCTTGAGTCGTATTGCAGACTCCACTCAAGTAGGCAGTGTCCGCAAACGTGTTAATTGTTGTTATTCAAAACGACATGACATCGATCGGGTCATCATCATCATGTCAGCCATAGGACGTCCACTGCTGAACAAAGGCCTCTCCTAATGACTTATCATCGGGGGTGATTGCCAACCACTCGCCACGCTTGGCAGGCCAACCAACCCGCGAACGCAGTTTTTTAAAAGATTTCTCACGAAGACGCTGCTGCCCGTCTCGTGCTACAGGAATTAGTCGCCTCATACGACACGTCTCCTGTTGACAGTAGGGGAGGTGTATTCTTTACGGCCGTCCCAACACGGTACCTTTACGGATCGGGTGTTGATCAGCAAAGAAAGGATGGCATCAATCGGTTTCCAATGGTCTCGATAAAGTGAGTTTGCTAAAGATTGCAGGTACATATAAATATTCAGTTCTACGCAATTTAGATAAAAGATGGTACTCTCACTTCTATAAACACCTTTAAACACACGTGAAGATAAAAGTAGGTAATGTACGGTTATGAATTACCTTTTTAGCAGATCGTTAATTTAGGTAGGTACCTACCTAAAATGTAGTCAAAATACGTATAAACTAATTTAGATTTTTTTCTTGAATCAAATAATGCTATTAATAAAGTTTTATCACCATCGATTCTAGGCGATTAGGTTGGTAGCTAATAATATTAAATCGGTAGCCAAATTACAGACTCGAGGATTATGGAATAATTTTATAGGATTGTCTAACAATTTTGAAATATTTGCATAATCGGTCTCTAAACCATTGCATTGATCTTTAAAAACATTAGCTATCTATATAAGTAGGATGTTAATCTAATTTACTGCTTAGGTTCTATCAATTTTAATAATTTCAGTGCTAAGCATAAATTATTAAGTATTTTCTAAGCATGAATTTAGGTATTCTATTCTCGAGTCATGAAATTATTGTGGTAACAAAAATATCACATTTAAGATCCTATTTCATTTGTGAACTTCCGTTTAGGAGGTGATAAAGTAAAATTAACCCTCGAAAGGGAATTCACAAAGATTATTTTTTTTTGAAGAAAAAACAATATTGGTAGGCCATAATATGACCTATTTGCCGTTACCGTATCATATCAGTTATCATATTAGATATTTTTTTGCGATTTCCTTGTTGATCCCTTGGTAGAAGTTGTTGTATTTAAGCAATAAAATCATCCCCAAAAAGTTAAAAATGTAAGTATAGTATATACTAAATAATCTGGACCTTCTTTATAATGTACGGGGATGACTAACCATGAACACAAACCAGTACCTAAATAGTGTTTTTTCCACGTTACATTCTTATCCGAGAAACAAAGTAAGGTTGAAGTACTACTTATCTACTGCTTTAAGAGATTCATCATGGTTCATAATCATTATCATTTTAGCCATAAGACGTCCACTGCTGAACATAGGCCCAACGACTTCCAGACTGGCTGATTAGAAGCAGCCTGCATCCAGAGCGGATTCCCGAAACGGTTACCAGGTTGTCTGTCCACCTTGTAGGTGGATGGTCCTACGCTGCGCTTGCCGGTGCGTGTACCATCAAGTACGTGTAGAAGATAGGTAATGGTTAGCCCCCTGATATTGAGCAAGAAATTAATTAGGCACATTTCATGAATAACAAGTATTCTTAGCATATTACAAGCTTTGCTTAGTTTGGGGCTAGATAATTAGTGTGATTGTGGAAATAATTTATTATTATTAAAATTTTTTTAAAAAGATCTGCCTATAAGAAAAAAGTAGGTAGGTAGCTGAGTTTTGAGATCAGCAACAAAGCTTTCGTTCCATTGCGTTACCTGAAACGGTTCCAAACTCAACTGAAAGTAACTCAATGAATTATTAGGCTTGATTATACAGCCTCATTCTATACAAAAGTGGCTCGAGGCCGCTTCCACGTGTATTCTGAATTTGGCGTGCTTTATTTGCAAAGTCGCCAGTCACTATTGATAGAAGAAACCCGTAATTATTGTGAACTCGATACTATTAATGGAGGACAGTAAATAAAAAGTGAGTGTCGAATGTCATTTACGATAATGAGACTGGTTCCGAACTTCTTTACATGTCTTTTCTAAAATAAAATAAAGATTTACTGAAATATCAAAGTAGCATATCCTATTTCACCATAGTAGGTAGGTTAAGGTAGGTATTGTAGACGCAACCAGCATTTAATTAGGAATTTTTAGTTTTTTAGTTTTAGTTTGCATTCACAATAAAGCTAGTTTTTATTTATTTATAACTTTATTGCACACACATAAAAGTGTAGAACAGATGGACGTTATGCCAAAAGCATTCTCTGCCGGCCTACCTTCGGATCACGCAGAAAGCAAGTTATGGTTGCGATAAATGCTAGCTATTAATATGAAAGAATAATATATTTTTAATTGAAAAACTAAATTTTTACTGTTCGTTCGTTCTGTTCTTGTGGGATTCGAACCCGCAATCTTTCGCTATCCGGACTAACGGCCTTCCAACTAAGCTATGGAGGATATTCGTTTAAAAAGGAAGTTGAAAACAAAACTACTGAAATAATGTTGCTCGTTTGACAACCTCTGTAGCCGAGAGGCGAGCGACTTGGTGTCGCTATCTCTGAGGTCCCTGGTTCGATTTCCGGTTTGTCAATGTAGAAAAAAGAAATGTCTATATTGTCTCAGGTCTGGGTGTTGTGGTACCTACGTTTTTTCTGATTTCACTTGATCCTATGATAAGTAGCTTAAGGTAACACAAGACCATAAGCTACTTATCATACGATCAGAGCAATGTATTATTAGTTATATTTGATATTTATTTATTTATGTCTTTGATATATTTTGATCATGTACTTCTTAAGTTACTCCTGTGTATATTTTTTATTATTAAAGGGGTCTAGTCTAGCCTGGCCTAGTAGAATCTTAAAAACGGGCCAAGTGAAATCATTTCTAATCGATGCGTTGCTCCAAAATGATCATCACGCACTATCGCTAACGGGTCATAATGACGACGTGATGCCGGCCGCAGTTTCCTTATCACTAGACGCAGTCACCTCACCACTCTGCTAAGCTGTTATTTTGGCACGTGTAAGCTTTGGTGATTCTTTGCGAAATATGTAAACCGTTCTCCAAAATGAATTGCAAGAAAGAATTAATGGATAGAATACCATTTTTGTTGTTGTAATAAAATCAAATTCTTCTAGTTGCATGGCGTGAGCCAAAATAATAAATGTTGAAAGATCTCCGTAGCGATTTTGTTGTTATTTTTTTCTCATGTTTTCATAAATAGCAATTAGTAATTCGGGAGAGAAATAGGAAGATTGTAAATTATGTTAAAGAACAAAATTTACAATCTTCTTTACTTTGTAAAGACAATCATACACTTTCACAGAATGAAAACCCCTTTTACTATTTAAAAGTAGGTAACATTTTATCAAATAGATTTTCGAGAGTCACTTGTCTATGCTAGACTACATTATCGTAGAACGAACATACAGTATGTTTTCATGTGTCAAATATGAAGATATGTTTTTAAGCATAAAATCTCTTTATGAATCAAAAACATTATACCTATATTTTTAAAATAAAGTACATGAAGTTTGTTTTACATAACTTTCCACCCCTAAGATGGCCAAACGATCTGGTAAAGGTTGCTTTTGGTAAAGGTTTAAAAAGCCGCTGCCGAGCGAGCCGAGACCTATGTGCAGGACTAGACGTCCTATGGCTAAAATGATTGTGTTGACAGAATTTTCGATATTAGTCTATTCGATCGAATCCATCGCGATGTAGGTGTCTTTCTTGACGATCTCATTTATATATCGGAACTAAAAAAAACAATTACTGCGGTACGTACCAAGCCAACTGTATTACTATTGAAACATCCCAATTGTACGGAACACTGCCTGTGCTGAATTTGATTCTTATAGGTCGATACATCGCGCCGTGAAGTGCAATTTAATAAAACGTTAATAGACTAGCTGATGGCAATCAAGTTTGTTTATTTTGTTGTGATTAAAATCATTTCAACGCTTGGGACAAATGTAATAATACATGTCGTCCAATTTTTATAGGACTTGAAGAAAAAATGGAAGCTTAAAATTCGACTAAGTTATCATTTGAAAAAATTTAATAAAGCATGTGCTTTTTTACGTTAATGTTCCTTTTATAGCACTAACAGACTTTCGGAAAATCTATTTTATTTATAATTTTATTCTTACTTTTTAATAATTATAGTACTTACGTAACTACTCTTGATTCTGTAAAAGTGTCTAACTAGGTCTGTAAAATTAAGTATCTATCGTCATTCCTTAGGATTTCTCTCCACTTATTTACTTTTTTACCTATAAAAAAAGTGCTGAACTAAATCGCTGCAGTATTTTTCTAAATACTTTTGGGGTTCAAAAGAATAAAACTATTTATTTTTCGTCTGTCCGTCAGCTTAAAGGCACAAAATTTATAAGTAATTACACATTGATTTAAATAGTAAAGATACGGCTTACAGAACAAATCACTCTACACGTTTACCATACATGACATACTAACGCCATCTATTAGAACTACCTTAAACTGTGTCGTAAACGATTAAACAGCAACACACCATTCGTTGCTTTCTCATAAGCCAAACGTTGAGATTATGGAAACAAAATTTCTAAAACAATGTAAATATGTTTCTTATTTATCATATTTTGGACTTACCTAACATATTTGGAACTCACTTCCCCTCGATATCAAGGAGTCGGACTCGAAGATCATTTTCAGGAATAAGGTTAGACAATTCTTAAAATAGATAAATTGCACCTATATTATTAATTTGTATGTATTTATTGTATGTATTTTAGATATATCTGTATTTATTATTATTTATTTATTATTATTTATTTATTATTAATAATTTATTCAAGTATATTAAATTTAGTTTATTGTTGAATTATTTAAACTTTTATGTTATTTTATCTGTTACCTGCACCGCACCAATTGAAAACTTTCTGCATGACCCAACGGTTGACTGGCAGAGAATGCTATTAGCATTAAGTCCACCCTTTGTACACTATTAGTGCAATAAAGTTTTAAATAAATAAATAAAATTAAATATCGTACTTTTTATTAGTTGTGCTTTTGTCGTAGTGAACAGGACAAATCTTATCATTTTCCCAATTTTAACGTACCTTCGCTCTCGACGACAGCCGACAGCCGACTACGGCACTTCGGTCTAAAGAGGATCACTTTAGGGCCACGTTAGTGGCAACAGTTTAACATGCGTTCCGCCCTGTCCTTACGAAGTAATATATAAGTCAATGTAATTACAATTCAAATTGATATCATAATTACTCAGCAAAGTTTTTATCAGTGTTACCGTTAGTGTTCATTTTACACATTTGACGTACTTTTTTAGCGTAATGTGTAATGGGGTCTAGTTATGCACTTTTTGAACTTATTCAAAATTTGTGTAAAACGATAAGAATCCAAAAACTTCGAGCAGGTAGTCTAAAGGCTAGTGAGTGTTAGTAAATTCAAATTCAAGTATAAACAATGCTTATATGTACGTTTTTACTCCAAAATATACGTTTTCAGCGGTGCATATGTACCTCTTAGGAACTCGGTTGTGGCAACACTGGTTTTTATATAAAGTTGCCATCAAATACTTCACGACAGCGTACGCCAGCTCCCTGCGTCCACACTTTTCACACTATATGGTCCAATCTTTAAATTCTTATGTCACCTTCAGTTTAATTAAAAGTACAACCATGGGTACACTCGAGGGTGAAAGGCAGCATTAAGAAAGAGCCCGTCTGGGAAACGTAGGACAATAGGCGGGCGGTGCCTGCGAACTACGTTATGAGAATCCGCTTAATGATCGTAAAAGGAACTACGAGACCCAATAAAGCGAAGACGAAAGATAAAATCGTTTTTGATAGTTAAATAAATTATGGTATGCGACAGTAAAGGTACCTAAGTACTTAATTACCTACTCTTCGTTTAGTAAGTTGATTAAGTATATTTTGATGAAAACATTTAGAGGTGCCAAAGAGTGGAGGAGCTTAGTGGCAGCAGCGCTTTATCAGTGAATGACAAAGTTAAGCAACCCACGCCGACGCGGTTGTGAGTGAATGGGTGACCATTCCGACCATATGTATGACATTTATCACAAGCATTTTCCGCTTCGAAAGACACGTTATAAGTGGGTCCCGGCTACTAATATCGCTTAATACTTCGTAAAGTCTTATGACGGCTTTATTACATCTGACAGTAAAGTTTACTCACTGGCCTTACATTACAAAACCCCTCCACCAATCCGCAGGTAACGCACGCAAGTAGGATGGCCCAAACCACCTCATAGTTGTTCCTTGCAGCGGGACGTATCGGCATACTTTAGTTTACTTTAATGAAAAAATGATCCAAATAATGTTTTTGCTTCATTCCCTGAAATTTTAATAGTACCAACTTTTCCCTACCATTAATTATCACGCCCGTACGTGTCTAACCTATGACTCCGCTAGCACCAATGGATGTTTTCTCTTAATCGCGTTTGAAATCTACATCTTTCATTTCTATAATATCTGTGTAACGACAGGCAGTGTATCGGCCTCGATTTACCCCACTGTCTCCGCAGTTTCCATTTGCTCTCGCAAAAAGTTGTGAACGTTAGATCGGGAGGCGGGGCGGTGGCATCTACCGCCGCTAACATCCAGATTGTGAAGGCATGTCATATCTGACCGAGTTACCCCTCTGTAGCCCGATCGGCATACACGAGCGGGAGGGTGGGTAAGTCTCGCAAAACGGCAGAGTTTTTAATGATACATTGTTGGTCGCAGACAGGGGAACGGTTTGAGATATTGTGAAGTTCTTGCGCGCGCGTCGCTGCGCAGGCGCTCACCGTTATCCTATTTCCTCCCTCCTTTATGTTCACGTAGTGAGTCCACACATTGTGCGGTGTGTCTCACGTTTACGGTAAAATAAATGGTGTTAGTTAGATTACAACTAGCGCTTTGCGAGTTTATCGATTGAGGATTAGGTTTGTTTAATAAAAAATCTTTGTGCTAGAATATTGAGCCGTAAATAAACTCGCTTAGTTTTGCTTAGTTAGCTTCATAAATCCCATAGGTACAGGCACAGGTAGTAAAAGCGGATGGGAATACATAGACTACCTACACATTATTTTTAATTTGACAGTAAGGATTGTTTTATTGGCTAAAACAATATTCTTTTATTAAACATAGTAATAAAAATAGACTTTTCAGAGGCATCTTAGTAGGTAGCAGCATATTGTCTATACCAATGTTTATCCTACAGTATTTATGTATACGCCAAAGATGTTCCCACGCATCAATGTTATTGTTCTACTAAACATCCCCGTTATTTCCTTTTACAAATTAAGCTATAGTATTTTCTTCTCCTGTAATTGTCAGAAAGGATATTAGCTTGGTACTCACAGATAGCCCCAACACCGATTTCAGACCGATCACTTTTCCTCGTACCAGCCATACTGTTCATGATAAATCAAAGGCCTACGAATGAA
The DNA here is from genome assembly GCA_963576865.1 of Anania hortulata. Taxonomy (NCBI): domain Eukaryota; kingdom Metazoa; phylum Arthropoda; class Insecta; order Lepidoptera; family Crambidae; genus Anania; species Anania hortulata. The sequence continues at coordinate 14,944,126 of OY756390.1, read as the reverse complement.
CGCTCGTAAAGGTGGCTACAAAGGCTGGCCCTTCAGAAAGTATGTCGACACCCCTCCCACACTCCTCAGCAGTCCGCTGGAAAACATCCATACATGCATTTTATAGTTTCCCATCTGACAAGAGACGCTCACAAAGATCCTAACTGCGTTTAAACTTAGCATTGTTATGCACTAATAAACCAGTTACTGATGTCGTCTTGGCGTTATTTATCTTTACTTGAACGTAACTATATACTTAATGAAGAAACATTGGCACGGATATATGTTCTAATACTAACTCTTGTGTAGAATTATATTTTATTAAATATTTTAATAAATCAAAACATTCTCGTGTCATTCTAATTGCGTTTTCTTGCTTATTATTTTCAAGTTGCCTTTAGAATATAAGTAGAGTCGCCTCTTTTATGACTAAGTCGCTCTTAAATAGATGTATGTTTAGATAATAAAGCTTACTTAATTAACAGGTGATAATATTGTAATGAATCGAAAATTTTACTAATCTTAAATGTTATTTAATCGAAAGGATTTTATAGCACATAAAATAAACATCAAATCAGCTATAACAAATCTAACGGTCTCATACTAGCTACAATTTCATAAATATTGCCTACCTTTGATACATGCACATCACAAGTGAAGATGGGTGACCAGGCCCCCGATTATAAACCGTTCGCAAGCAAATTGTCGACAGAAAAGTCACGTGGCTTTTCGGTCACGTGATTTACTTTTTGTCAATATTCGTCACCAAATGACCATGACCTCATAAACAATTTTAACACTACACGAATAAGGTAGATTAAAGTAAGTAAAAATCGAGAAAAACAAAAGCTACTAGCTACTACTACTACTAAGCTACTACCAAAATGTGTGATGGTAGTTCCATAGTAAAATTATTTTTTGCAATATTTTTTTATTTTAGATGTCCATATTGGGTTAGGTAAAAGAGGATGTATTTATGCACCAGTATAAGCCACTTAAGGGATACTTAGGTATTGCATTTACAAAAAAATTGCGTTGTATACATTTTCTTGTATTATTATGGCTCAAACCAATCAACTCGTAATGAATGGTACCTACTTAAGTTGTTGAAGCTAACTTTAACCAAAAAAAAATCATTTCTTGACATTTCTTAAAACAATAATAGTACATTGTTACGCTAGGGGTGAAAGTAACTTATTTAGTCCCTAGACAGGGTTTGGCGCCCGAGCGTAGCAAGGGCGCTAATAGTTCGAGGGACTAAATAAGACTTTATCCCGAGGTAAACACTGTTCTTTTCATTACGAATGCAAGGAAAGTAAAAATAAAATCATTAATTAGATAAAGAAAAAAAGGAGTGAATTTTAACAAAACTCTACCAAAGAGTATGTAATCACTATCGAAAATACACAAATTAATATCGGATTACCGCTTTCCGGATATTTTTTTTTATGTGGCCGGCCAGCTATTTAGCCATTATTGTTCATTTTCATCATTGAAAAAATGGTAAATACTTTTTCAAAATCTATGACATTTTAAAGAATAGTTGAATGTAAATTACTTGTAATAAGGTCATTTAAAAAAATATCTTTAATTAATACTTAACTTTATTTCAATTTTACATCGCGCTGTTATTGAGTGGCTGTATAGAAAGTTGGAACATGGTTAATTTAAAGATATAAAATAGAATTAACTAGTTATTTTTTAAATAATTTGACAGCTGTCAGTTGAAAGCGATTCTCCCTAGGGCTGAAAAGTATTACTTTCAACCTACTCTTCAGGCAACTTCAGACCTACATTCATACATCCCATACATGAGTAATATATATTTTTTTAAATATTAACGTACTCGTAGTTTAACTCATCAACAAAATAAAGGAATATTTTCGTTTGAATAAACTGTGTTAAATAAATAAGAAAAAAATAATGATACATACTTTTCATCCACGACCATCACCTACTCCCTAAAAAATAGCATTCAGCAATTGTAAAATCGTTACAATCGTTATCATCATAATTAGCCTAATAAGTAAAATAGTGGACCGGACTGGGACTAGGGCTCCTAATGCACCCCACTAATCCTAATCCTCTGTTATTATTTTTCATCTACTGCCAGTAGCTTTATGTATAAATAACTATCATTTCTCTACGTTAATAGAGGGCGTCCTACGCTGCCTTTGCCAAGTTGTAGTCTCCACTCCGAACGCGTCTGCAGTTAATTTGTTCTACGGCAAATAGTCCAGCCTACTGCAACTTCAGCTTTTAAGCTAAACCTATCGATAACTTTAGTTTTCTGTTGGATGACCTCATTTCTAATCTTTCAGAGAAATTCCAAGCTCTCATCATAGCTCAATCGTTACAGTACCAAACTTTAATACTAGAAAACACTGTAATTAATTTTTATATTTACTTAAATCTGTGTTAACTACACATTAGAAACTATGTGAGAACTAAGGAGCATGAAATGCCTGTCTTGTACCACTTAAAAGAAAGTATCCAATAATAATAAAGGTCCTAATATCAATATATTAGAAACCTAATCTCACTTTCCCCTTATCTCCCCTTTAAATTCAATTGACCTTTGGTGCAGCGAGGCTTTCTTTGTTTAAAATCTCACATGGTATAATGATTGAGACTGATGGTAACATAAAATACTTCATACGACTTACAAGGTGTAACCGATGCTTAAATACACCAAATTTTTCTATAGGATCACATCAAAACCCAGGAATTTATCATGAATGTTTTAAAGTTGGTCTTATACAATACGTTATTGGAATATGAGCTCCAGAATCAGCCCTTGGAGAGTTGAGTGCTATTTGAGTTACATCTTGTGTTCATGATGCATGAAGAAATATGCAGTAAAATTGTAATGAGACAGTAGATAAAATACACAGAGGAATAAAGACGACAAACACTCCAATTGTGATACCCAAACCAGACTTGCCGATTGCCGCATCTGTGATCATATTCAAGCGTATACAGGGCCGAACAAAGGGCAAGCTAGGAGGAATTAGAATAGCGATATCAGGTTCATAATAAATTAATTAGTAGGTAGTTGTTCAAATTCTAGAGTCAATAATCCTACCAACAACCCTACAAATCAAAAATTGCTTTTAATTTTTATTTTTAACTAACAAGACTATTGTTATTTGAAATTAATCCTTAAGAGTCCTACTTTAACTTAAGAAAATATTCAGTTTTCCATCACCCTCAGCCAGTTGCCACAATGAATACGAGTAAGTATGAGTAGGCTTTGAATCAGCTACTGGTACCTACAGGTACATCCTTCTTTTGAACAGCTACTGTAATCACTTTGGGTGGTTACCAATAAAATAAAAGGATACCTAGATACACTTCTAAAAGGCTTCGGCTAGTTGAAATCTAAGTTTCAAATGCCATGCATAGATGTTACAAGCTTCATCGACCTTCGCGAATAATCGCAACTAATTATTTGTAAATGCGTACCTCGTGTTTCTTCGCAGGCCTTGGAAGGAGTCCATCGGTCCGAGGGCAGCGGGTGCGCAACGCGGGGTGCGGGGTGCGGCCGGTTGCGCAACGCATTACAATAACGCGACATTACGTGCCGCGGCCGCTGCGCCCGCGCTGCTGAGATACAATATAAAGAGATACAGTGGGTTAATTCACCACTGCGCGTAGAACGTCAATCGCCGTGCTCTGTAGTTTTCTTGAGAGGATCGATTGTTAAGCGTTTGAGCGGTTTTTGTTAGCCAACACGACACCGACAGAACAACAAAAGAAGATGTATGGAAGTCGTGCTTTCGTCGCTGCCTGCGATAGTTAAAAGGGAAAAAAACCTTAAATATCACTTCGTTGTCCATCTGTCTGTCAAGAACATTTTTATTAGGTACGCGTCGTGGTAAAATGTATCCGAGTTGGTTAAAAAAAGGTTTTACCAACTCGGATAAAGCGGTGAAAATCTTCGTGACTCGATTCCCGTTATAGACGAACTTTACATTTTACAAGTTTGTACGGGGCCCTCGATGCGCAAGTCCGACTCGCACTTGACCGTGTTTTTTTTTAAAAATCGAAGCAACTCAAGGTAGCCACTGAATCACTCAATTCTTATAAAACGACTATTATAGAGGCATAATAATCGAGTATAACACTAGTAAGTCTGCTGGGTCTACGTCCTCTGTGACCAGAGCAAAACACGGGGTCATGCGCCGGCCCGATTCGGGGAACGGTGACGGTACGCAACGTTTGTCGTCAACTCAGGATTTACATTGTCCCTTTTGATGTACATCGGGGTGTGCAATGCAGCACAACCACTTTTGAGGGTATGCACCCTGTGCTATACCCTCAGAAGTGATTTTTCATTTCGAACAGGAGCCTAACCATAAATGCAATACAGTACCTACATAAGCAGTGTTGTTATTGCGTAAAACCAGTCAAACTGAACACAGAAAAATCAAACAAGGTTCTAGTAATACAGGTAAGAGATTATGGTCATGAGACTAATAGGCTAGCCATGAATGCTACTTAATACCTAAGCAGTGTTGTTTTTATGTCATACTCTAAACAGAGAAAAGAAAACTAAGTCAAATTTTACAGAATAGTTGAACAAAAAAAAAGTTGAATTAAATAATAGAGAAGAGAGAGATCATGGTTAGCCCCCAGGCAGCCCTAGGTTGAACTTTAGACAAGAAAGATCACGCACGCAATACGTTTTTTTAACATTTGTCAGAGCCTATAACTAAGTCGGATAGAGTTGATGACAATTCTAAGTATTGTCATAGGCACGACTTTTACGTATGTTGATAAGTCTCTCTCTCTCGTCAGTATCGGTATAGTAATATTGTATTCCGGCTTCGCGCGCATCGTGCATCGCAGTGCCCTTGGCATTGCAAATACAGAGTACCAATTACTCGCAAGTGGACTGTCTGTCGCTTACCTTCCTTTAGGTATGTAATCTACTTTGTAGTAAAGACATACCAACTCTACATTGCGCCTTTATGGAAAAAAAACGGCACAACCTTACTTATGATGAGATACTATTTGCGATCTACTGCGCAAGTCTTTAGGACAAAGACAACTAGATTGACGTAGTAGCGCAAAGATTCGCCTTGAACAGGGTCCCGGGTTTGATTCCTGGTTCGAGTCAGAAAACAAACTTTTCTAATCTGCTTCGATATGCTGGCTGTGCTACTAGGTTGGTGTGTTAACTGGCGCATATTTTTACTTTAGGAAGAGACAGCTAATGATAGCTTTTTATTAATATATTTTAAAGAGAAATATTGACAGCGTCATTCTACTTTATTTAAGTTACTACGTTTTTGTATATTCATATTCATATTCATTTAATCACTTCATAATGTACATAAGTATAAGTATAGAATCGTAGGACGTCCACCCGCAAGGTGGACAGACGACCTGGTAAGGTCGCAGGACGCTGGATGCAGGCCGCTTCTAACCGGCCAATCTGGTAGTCAATGGGGAGGCCTATGTTCAACAGTGGCCATTCTATGGCTGCAATGATGATGATGATGATGAGAATCGAAACAATGTTTGAGAAATCGGTTTAACATATTATGAAGGTTTATTTTAATAACACCATTGCATCTCATTATCTTTGATACTATCGTTTGGTACTTAGCATGTAGAGCTCTAGATAAAAGTCTGTTCACATCGATTATATTTCTATTCAAGCACTCGATGAGATCATGGAAGACTAGAAAGGCGGTGCAAACTGGTTTACAAGGATCTTGAATCCTCGTTACACCATTTGGTACCTCGATACATAATATTATATTGTAGGCATTTGTAACGCATCCAAAAGACGAGACTCAACTAAGTAAAATTCGAAAGAAACACTATTTACTAAGATAAATATTTTTTACACTAAAGTATTTCTAGTGTCTTAATTCAAGATTTAACACATAATATTCTATGACGTTTCGAAGTAGGCATGCATACTATCAAATGTCAAGACGCAGCACTTAGGAGACCTTACCTATTTCACACAAAACACGGAAGCTACCTAAAGATAAGAACATATTAGGTATAAGTATAACCTGACGTTAACTAACATAATAAATCTCTAACTACCTACAACAGTTTATTGCTACGCAAACACTTTCGAGAGCTCAACTTACATTAAATTATAGTCCTCTTCAAATTAATTGTGCAAGCTATATTGAGCTTATAATGACAGATCCATTTAACTCTCGTTTTTATCAATTAAATTTAACGGAGTTTGGAATCAATTGTATCCCGCACATCTGTGAATATATTTATTACGTAGATAAAAATAGAAGTACGCAAATCTAACCAAAATTGCAAGACTGCAACACCTGGCCTATTGACGCAATGCTCATTTCTACTCTTAGGTCCAGATCTAAAACGCAAAAGCCAGTATGAATCACGTACCTCTATAGGGGTTAACAAAGAAACCTCAGTTTATTTAAACTGACCGGACACGTGCAGACCCCTCACATTCTTTCCCCTTCGAAACAAGGGGTCTTATAATAAGTAATAACCATACGAAGAGCTTTACTGCATCTATAATTGTGACTGCGCTCTTTGAATAAGTAGAGTTATTCATGTAGGTTATAAACTACAAGCTGTGTCAAACTTAGCTACTTTGCTTGCTGATTTTCATTGAATTAAGTTAAATAATAATCACTTTCAACCGATATCAAAAAAGGAGGAGTTTCTCAATTCGTCGGAACCTTTCGTTACTGCGTTGACCGATTTAGATAATTATTTTTTGTTCGAAAGGTAATGAAAGTATTATATGGTCCCATATAAATTTGGTCAAGTTCTGATGATGGGATCTACAAGAAAATCATCAAACATTGCATGACCTCCGTACCACGCCAACTGATTTTAGTATCTATGTTACCTACCCAATATTTTCGACAAAGTGAACCGATTTTGATGATTCTTTTTTATTGAATAGCTTATACTTCAAGGACACTATAATAATACAATTTTGCGGAAAAAAGGGTGGAAAAATAGGAAATGAAATCGGTTTTCAGCAGTTAAATTTTGTTTGCACTCGTAAGATTTGTTTTGATTAGGATTTACCTCTAAAATAGATAAAATAAGTTAATTTCATAAAAATAAAAAAACCGACTTCAAAAAACTAAAAAGCTAAAAAAAAAGAAAACATTAAATCTCTCATCGGCTGGCACCGACTCCAAAAGTAACTGATTAGGTATGTGTTAAGATTATTTTAAGCTTTTTTTAAAACAAAAAAATCACTAAAGTGTTTATTTTAATTCCATTAATAAAAGTTGTTAAAAAAAGGTAAATATTCATTGCACTTATAGCTGGGATGCAGACAGAGATTAATTTATGGATCTAAACTTCATCAACATCATAATTACAGTCGTAAGACGTCCACGGCTGAACATAGGCCTCCCCAAGTGGCTTCCAGATTGGCCGGTTGAAAACGGGTTACCTGCAAACTTAAATCATTTTAAAAGAAATTAGAAATATGAGTGCTAAAACATAATTATTTCTAATGTCTTAAGTCTTAGGACTTATGAGAAAATCTTCATTAAATCTATAATAATTTTCATTACTAACCTACCTACCTGTTGGTGTATTATTTAATGAGAAATACAGAATACACTATCTCCCTGAAAAATAAAGAGTAGGGTTTGAAGCGACAAAAAAAAAGTGATTAAATATTTTTAACTTCACTGGTTGGCAAAATAGAAACCATATTATTGTCATTCCCTGCTGTTTGTCGTTGCATACGTATGTCAGGGGTACCTAAATGGCGCAACAACGGAAATTTTGATAGTTATTATTAAATTTTTGATTAGGAAATTTATAGTTAAATAGAATAGGTAGTAATTTTTTTATCGGAAAAATAAATAAATAAAACCGACTTCTAAAATAACTGATAAGATTTTTTTAAATTTTGAACTTAGTTCGATTATTAAAGTAATGTAATGTTGCAAACCCTAAATTAAAATAGAAATAATAAAGTCACATTGCGATATATTATATAAATGGTGATTTACTATAATAGAGAGATTCCCTAACTAAACAAAAGTATCAGAATAAAACTGAATGAATGAATGAATAAAAATTAAAATTAAAAAAACCCCCGACACAAATGTCCAGCATCAGCTCAAGGCCTCGATCATAATTTATCTGACACAGACTCATTGAAACCATTTATATGAGTCCAAACACGCTAAATCGGCTGTAAAATTGGGAATCCCGAAGACTTCTTGGTGTGCAGCATCAGCTCAAGGTCTCAATCATCATCTATTTAAGACCTACTCATTGAGACTATTCTAATAAGCTTTAACATTTTATATCGTCTGTGAGTTGCCGATGGTTAAAAATCCAGCAGTCTTTTTGATGTGCAGCATCAGCTCAAGGCCTTATCATTATTTATCTAACACCTGCTCATTGAGACCATTAATATGAGCCCAAACACGCTGTATCTGCAGTAATTTGCATAGGAGTTGGGAATTCCACAGATTCCTTAATGCTGCAGCATCAGTTCAAAGTTGTCATGTCTTGGGAATACCTACTACTAAGGTTACAGTGCATCATTTCAAATCAATCGGACCTGTGAAAGTTTACAATAAGCTGAAAATCCTTTTGTCAAGTAGAAAATGAGCTGATAACCTTCAAACGGCTAAAAAGATCTTCATAAAATATAGATAAGATCCATTCTGTAATATCAGTTTTAAAACAAAAAAACTACATCAAAGTCGGTCCATTCGTTTGGGAGCTACGATGCCACAGATAGATACACAGATACACACGTTAAACTTAAAACAACTCTCTTTTTCGTAGGGGTTAAAAACGGAAAGGTACGGAACCCTAGCTGGGTGAGTTCCGCACGCACTAAGCCGATTTTTCAGATTTATTTATATTTAGAAACCAGAATAATATTAAATAATTGTCATCTTCACTAAATATAACAATGTAATAAGAGTTTTAGTAATCTACCAACTAATACATACAAACAATTATTTAGTAATTACTTACGTTTTGAGTGAGTCAAAGTGAACCGTTGGCGTCACTATAAATAGAAGTTCCCACGCCTAAGGTGCATTCGCTATGTAGGTAGTAGCTGATCTCCGATCAAATCCTACCTTTCGTCAGGTCCGTATCAAGAGCCTTTGGGGCCCCATGCAGGGGTAGCAAGTGTCGAGCTCAGGGCCCTATGTAATATTGGACTACAAAAAGAGTCGACTAAGTATGTATGCGTTCTTTTTATCTGACGGTGAGGTCAAACTACGCTGCTCACTCTGTCTTACACAGAATCGTGCACACTTTTGTGGACAGATTTAGCGATAGTAATATTTTCTTTTTGACACGTACTCGATTCATCTGTCGTAAAACACGAAAACTGCCTAAATTTTGCGAATCCCCCCCGGAAATAGAGTATCCTACACTGAACTCACATTCACACTAACATATAGGTACACACACATCACACGCACTTACCATACATACGATATACGAGTATCCTTGAAAATGTGTAATTTTAGTCTTATAATTATTATTTTTTTGTTTATTTTCTCCCTTTCTTACGTGTATAACCGTCCATTAATGTAAATTTTAATGTGGCAAACTTATTAATAATATATATAAGCATTTAAATCAAAGTGTTTTAAGTTACATTTACATGCTGTAAAGATTGCAATAAATAAATAAAAAAAATCCATTGATAAGGGAGGCAACAACCTAATAATACCTATATATTGTTTCTAAATATATCTTAGTAGTTTTGATAACCAATATGTTATGATGACACACGGTATTGGGTACCTAAAAAGTGCGGCGAGAAGGGCAAGATTGAGCGATCTGAAAATTGAGCGACGAAGGGAAAAGGGTGCAGTTAGTAAAATAGCAGGTTTTCCTATGCAATCTCTAATCTATAGGAAATCTTGCCCAAAAGGCTGGTTTGCTAAATCCAGGATTCCCCCAAGAAGAAGCCAGGGCCCTATTCAGTGCTAGTAGCTACTAAATACACCCCTGTCATTACTAGCGGTATGTTTATGTTAATCGAGATTCAAAGCTTACAATAAACACCTGGCGCACATTATTGACGCAAACAAACATTGTAAATTCGCACGAGAACGCAAATAATTTCCTTGTGCTACTATAATCATTATTTAGGAGTGCAGTTATAATAAAGTAATTTCGCACTTTGCTTGATAATCAAATGTGATCTGCTAATTGACATAGGATGTTGGAATTAAATAAAGAAAATATATTACTTACATACTTCGCTGGTAAATCTTCATTAGTAAAAATTCTAAGGACCATCATTACCGAGCAAAATTAACCTATCAATCAAGCCCGGCCTCCAGACCAAACTATCTTAGACCAGAATAAACCTCTAATTTTAATCCGTCGTCAGGTGCCATAGAGAATCCAGCTGTCCACGCAAGGATGCGCAGGCGACGCGTTTCTTTTAGAAAGCGGCACGTGTCGGGGTTGTTCACCCTGCGCGAACGGGGTCACCGCCGCCCGCGCCCGCGCCTAGTCCACCCTAGGGTTGCCAGGTGCCCGGGATTTACAGGATTCTTTTTTTAAAGGAGGACAACTATGCATACTTACCTACGAAACGAAGCGTTGCGAAATTTTTGTATTTCATGCTGTGGGAAAACCAGTTCCTACATTAACCGAGGGTAGTTGTCAGCATTGTAGGGTAGTTTCTTATTATGATTCTATCCGACCGATTTATAACTCGAGAACGGCTGGACCGATTTTTATGATCTTTGATTTGTTGAATTGTTATCAGCCCCGAATAGCAGAATAACTATAAAAAACGGTATTTAACGAAAAAAAAATGTAGGAAGGGGCGTTACGAAGTGCGCCGGGACAGCCAGTTAGTTATAAATTACATACCCTATAATTACACCAATTATTTATCCAGCCCAAAAATGAGCAGAACAATGACTATGTAGATAAACACAGATACATCAATTAATACATTTTATGAAATTTATGACTTAGGTACCTACATAGGTACATATCCTAGAGATTATCACACAAATATTTGCCCCTTGCGGGATGCGGGATAATGATAATGCCTTATTATCGTCGGGGACAACCCTACACCACCCGTAGACGAGTCCTTGATATGGGAGCTCCATTGACACGAATTGTCCGGTTGGTGCGACGGATAAGGCGCTCCTTGTTCACTGCTCTCCGCCCAGTGAAGTATTTAGGTTTCCAATACGTAGATACCTTTAGCCTATTATATCAGTTGCTAGATCGACTATCCTAGTTATTCTAAGGTAGGTATTAAAGTAGATTCATTCAAATACAAATGTTATTGTGTTAATAAAGATTTATTCTTAAAAAAACATATAAAAGATCTTAACTTAGCTACATTATTTTGATATGCCTTTTGATAGTAAAAACACAAAGGCAGTTTTTTAAATTTGGTAATGTGATGTCTGCGTGATACAATTATTCACTAACTCTAAATTAAATAAATAATTACAACTAGATCGTTTCTATCCTCCTTTTAAGGATCCGTACTAAAGTGTACCTATGGGAACCCTACAAAGCCTACGCTCTCTGTCTGTTTATTAGTCCGTCCGCCTGGCTGTAGATTTTGAAGTTGTAGTTTTTAAAAAGTAGCGTAAATTATTTATGTAATTACAGTGGACATTATAATAAATTATCCCCTCCCATTGAAGAGACGTGTTTTTTTTTCAGTAAAATGCGAGTCAGTCCCTTTTCCTTCTAGCATTCAGAGCTAAATGTTAAATAGATATGGTATGACTTTGGTGAGTGAGTCAACTCGTTACTTGTTTTTCTGCATGACCCTAAGGTTGGCTGGCAGAGAATGCTTTTAGCATTAAGTTCACCTATTGTACACTTTTTAAAGTTTTGTGCAATAAAGTTTTTAAATAAAATAAATAAATAAACTCGCATTTGGCCGGTCCTACTAACTTAATTTTATCTTCACAAACTTAAGTTTACTGCATTGCATTTATCATTAATTCTAAATTACACTACTTGCTAATAATAATAAATTAGTTAGCTACGCCCATCTCGATAAATATCATATCTATCTTACATTAACCAGAATAAGAAACCAAAATCAGCACTTGTGATGCTGACCATCCGTGCAGCAGAACTCCTTTCCGGCGGAGAAGCTGGTGGGGGTCCATTCTCCACCACAGTTCCTGATGAAGAGGAAGGCCTTTTCCCTGTGGATGTCACGTTCCACCGCGCCGCATATGACCGGCCCAGCGCGAGGAAGGTACTTCAGGATCTGATGACAATATAATTAATGTCAGGAAATATCCTAGATCACAGATTGGGTATTCCTGGTTAAATTATCCTTTGCTACAAATGAGTTTATAAAAATATATTATATTGGATATTAATAATTAATTACGACGTTACATTATAATTATCGAAACTAGGCAATATACTTATAGATAAGTACCAATTAAGTTTATTTTAATTTTACCACTAGAGAAATAATTTACCTTCAGTCGTTCCAATTTAATAAGCGTAATTAAATTAAAATCCTTCATAAGTTGTTTCTTATCACTTACGAATACTATACCTACTTATTACTTTCATATCATTAAGTCATGAATTTGACTAAGATACTAATGCAATCCAATTAATATCATTGGCATCTTCAAGCTACTTAACAGCTGACTGACTACTTGTACAGTAGCAAAATCACTTTTTTAATTTCTTGCTCTATCTACAGACAGGATGTCCCACTGTACCTACTTTACCTACTAAGTAATTTATTTTTTAAACAAACTGAATTTGCATACTTTCTTCACGCCGCCTTCAATTCATTTGATAATATCTCGTTAACGACGCTTGGATTCGGTCCGTAAGATTAAACAGACTCGATAGGAAACATTCTAAAAAACGAATAAGACTGAGATAATCAATTTTTTGTCGACCACGCTATGCTATGCACGCTACCGGGCAGACTATTTTTGATTACACCATTGATGTTTACTCCCACGAAGACTGCACCAAAATAAACATTGCCAAAATTAATAGCTAGGACATCTGCTTCAAATATTGGAAGCTTAAAAAAAAAATACTTAAAAAAACAATAATTGTGTTTAGTAGGTACCATTATTATTATTTTTCATGTCAGTCAGCTTTCAATGACTTTTCAATAGGAGTCGGGACTGAAACGTAGGTTTGCGGCACTAAAACATATTATGCACTTTTCTAGAAGCAAAGCACAGTATAATGCAATACATGTCACCCAGATTATGTATTTAAAAACTTAACACGTTTCTAAAGACTTATCTATTACGCATGGTAATAAAGCACATGAGACATTTTGGGCAATCTCTCTGCACTAAAATGATTCTTGCATTCAGTTTAAATTCAATTCAATTCCGACGTCACTCACCACATCCAGACACCTGGTAACGCAGTTCTTGAACCCTCCGAGGCCGCAGGGCAGGCTGGGCTCTTCTGTATCGTACGTGACCACAGGCTCGCCCTGAGGGGGACCTCTGGGCCGGCCTCTACGACCCTCCTTCAATCCGACTTGCTGTGACATAAACACGCCGCACTGACATGGCTCCAGCTAGAAAATAGGTTAAAATCCTGAAAGTTATTAGGTAAGTGAAAATAATTGTAATTTTACTTACAATAAGCTAGTAAGTAACTCTGCCTGTTATGCTTTCTCGGTAAAACCATTAAACTGATTTCTGTGGAATTAATACGGGAAAGCTTTAACTGCAAGGAAGGTCATAATATGCTACTTTTTTCTTCGTTCCCTATAAAAAAAAGGGTGCGACAAGCCATATTCTTACAAAAATAGCAATCACTTTACCATTCGGGTAAAGATTGGCTAATGAATACGGTTTTTGTTTCAGTGCACTTTAAGCCAACATCGTTACTTAAGGTATTTTTTTTACTTTGGTTTCTTCTAATTTCTATCGCAAAGGGGCTGGTCAGTCTCTACGACTGAAAGTACAATCTACCTCCAGTCTCTATTCACACTAGTCATCCCAGCCCAGTAGGTATTTATGAATCCAAGAGTATTAAGTTACCGTATAGGTTATCATGCTCTGAATCAGATGAGTTTCCCGTTTCATTCTTTTAACACTGAAGACTGCCAAGAATTGAACCCTTAGTATGTACTTTAAATTAAGATACTTCGAATAAATCATTAGCTGCCTTAATTAACGTCTCTCGTTAATAACTAATTTGAATGTCCGATCCCATTTAAAAAAAAATAGGTAAGCATGTCTGTATACGTCCCTGTAGTGGGACGTACTTTTCTTCTTTTTTAGGCATAAACCTCACCTCATTTATCAGGTGGTTTGGGCCATACTCTACCAGCCCAGCCCAGTGGGGATTGGTGGAGGGCCAATAAGGCCGATGATTAAACCTTCTGACAGATATCTTACGAGTATTAAGTCAAAGTCCAAGTCAAAGTCAAAAATCATTTATTCAGTTTAGGGCAGAAAACTGCCACTTATGAACGTCAATAATAACATTATTGGCCCATATTATTACCTCTGATCAGGCTTTACGAATAGTATCAAGCGATATTAGGACGAACCAACTTTTAACGTTCCTTCCGAAGCACGGAGATGCTTATGATAAATGTCACTAAATATGATCTGCCCTAGCTAATTTGAAGGCACCCTTAATTTGTATATTTATTATTCATTATTGTCAATATTTATACGTTTATGAAAAAAAAGAGTTTGCATAAGTTACCTTAGGCAGCCTTACCTCATCAAAATCTTCATTGATGTCGGCATCCTCTTCTGCCGACTTAAGACTTTCGTATTCATCTCTCTTGTGTTTCCTTCTGGCTTCTGAGCCAGTCGTCAAACTCAGGGCTATGGCGGTCAGAACCAAATACTGGAGACTTCGCATCGTTTAATATTCTACCTTATATTCAACCCAAAGTTTTGACGGTAGCGGGAATAAAGACACCTAAATAAGAAAAGATTTGTTAAATACGTTAATTTGTAGGATACTAAAATAAAATAAGTAAATATTTTTACATTGGAAACATTAGTTATATTAACAAATTGGTTGATTTTTATTTAAACACAAAAATTAACTCATCGCTAGCGTTAGTAATAGGGCGCTATGAGCTAGTATTATATTAGCGAGAGAAATTGTTAACGTGTTAATTGAAGGCACATAACAACAATAAAGTTGTCACCACTATGCCGTTAATTTAATGAGAGTTGTAAAATTAACAGTCCGCCATCGAAAGTACGAGTACCCACTACAGTTAGAAACGAGATAATCTAAAGTTATAAAGATTTAACCTATATTTTATTGTAAAAAAAACTTGAATTTGAGTTATTAGTATCGTTTAGCTAATTAAGATCGAAACCAACCAAAAGACCCTAGATATAACTAGTAAATAGTTTTCGAAACTTTAAAGGGATCTTAAAATGGTTTACGCTAATCGATAAATTACTTAATTTAGTACGAGCACGGCTTGTGTATGCATATGTATGATAACCGCAGATAAAATTAGTAGGTACTCTCCTTGTCAAAAGCACAACTGCGGTGTCGAGCTTTTATTTAACGACTAATTATTTAATTAAACATTTTCTGAAGTTTTAGAAAGACGCTGTTACAGAGCGGAATACCTACTGGATAAACCGGGCCTGAATACAAAAACACTACGCATAGAAAAATCAAGGACAGTTTAAAAAATAAAACTAAATAAACTTAAGTATGGTCACTCACCAACTAATCAACCACGGAGTCCGGTTTCGAGGATTCCGTCTCTCGTTAACATCACCCTCAACAGACCAAACGCAGAATGATTGGGAGATAATAAATCAGCCCTTTATAAACATCTCAAAAAATATTGTCGCACTATTCCGAGGTTCAAAAGTGCTTACACATCTAGTTCGCGGAACGTGCCTCTAAAATTTTTCTACTTGTAGTACGTGAGCGAAAGGAAATCTTTATCGAATATTCATTGATTCAGAGATAAGCATCGTCTATGTACATATTTAGAATTTCTAGGATACCTCGCATCACTCATGGGTTCCCAAGTCACCCAGCGCTTCGCTTTCCTAACTGCCTACGTGGATAGGGGAACCAGCACGACCCAAAACTGGAAAGGTAAAGGGTGAAGCCCTCGTTCCTTTCTCGGAAGACGCTTCGGCTAACATCTGTGTCGTTACATAATGATCGTCATATTGACTGAGCCTGAATGAAAATATTTTTGCAAGTTTTTAGGGTTATTTTAGTTACAGATGTGAAAATTTCTTTAAACCACATGATCAACTACAGATATCCAACAACTTTTACTATGGTAGCAACATAGAAATCATGGAAAAAATTAAGATACTCCATAGAAAGTCGTCTAGGTAGAGTGTTAGTTTGTATGATAAGACCTTTATTCATAAAGATATTTTCTGCCTAATTTTCTTTTTTTTTCTGTAAGAACCTTCTGCAAAGTAATAGAAAAGTTTTAAAAAAAATGAATGAATTGGTGAAGTCGGTCTCAAGTTACAGCGTGACCAAAGGAAAAGGGATTCATTATTATATAAATAGATAATGGTCAGATATGGTAATCCTTTTTTTTATTTGTTATACGCTTTCGATGTTTTTTCTAAGTATAATAAAAGTTACTTAGGTAGCAAGTTGCCAAAGCACTATGTCATATTATAGAATTCAGAAACAACGACGGTACTACACCACCCAGACTTGAAACAATACATTGTTGTTTTCCACGTACACCCGACCGGGAATCGAACCCGGGACTTAGAAAAGGGCGACGTCAATTCCGGTGTGCTCGCCTCTCGGCTACGGAATTCGTTAACGTTTCGATCCGGTCCCAGTCTTAACATTACTATAAAAAAAAGATATTCTCGTAAACATAGAATATGACGTAAAATTTTCAAAATACCTGCCTACTGCGACTGCAAAATAATGGAACAGAAAATACAAATTTTAGTTTCTTTTCTATTTTCAGTCGCATTACTAATTTGCATTTTTTAAAATTACGAGAATGCCTTTTGTTAGGATTCCGTAGCCAAATTGCAAAAAACGGAACCCTTATGGATTCGTCATGTCTTTCTGTCCGTCCGTATGTCACAGCCAAGTAGATGTATTCTGTAAACCGCATTAAGGTTTTCACACATAAATAGAAAAAAAAAACAATAAATTTTGGGGATTAGAACTTAGAACTAAAACTCAA
Organism: Anania hortulata; assembly: GCA_963576865.1. NCBI lineage: Eukaryota > Metazoa > Arthropoda > Insecta > Lepidoptera > Crambidae > Anania > Anania hortulata. The sequence goes on along the minus strand of OY756390.1, from coordinate 14,927,004 downwards.
AAAAAATTTTTTCATCAAACCCATACGTATCTATGGATAGACCTTCAAAAATTATAGAGGTTTCTAATATCATTTTTTTCTAAACTGAATAGTTTGCGCGAGAGACACTTCTAAAGTGGTAAAATGTGTGCTCTGTAACTTCTAAATTAAGAGGATAAAACTAAAAAAATATATGATGTACATTACTATGCAAACTTCCACCGAAAATTGGTTTGATCGAGATCTAAGTAAGTAGTTTTTTTTAATACGTCATAAATCGTAAACCGCAATTTACCTTTCGTAATGTTATGGATTTCATTTTGCAATAAAAATACCATAACTATGATTCGATTGTCGTGATGGGTGAACTTTTACTTACATATATCCTCGGTGCGCGAGTCCGACTCGCACTTGGCCGGTTTTTTGTTACTGGGACCGGATCGAAACTGGATTGTTACTAATTTACAATTACATACGCGGATTGGGCTTCAATTTGATTTCGATGATACCAAATTGTATTGTTATCCGATTTAGAACACTCGCCAAGTTTAAAATTGATAATTAAATCAAATATTAAACAACATCACATACGTTATTGCTCTAATCCTATGGTAAGTAGCTAAAGCACTCGTGTTACAGAAATCAGAAACAACGACGGTACCACAACACCCAGACTCGGGACAATATTGAAAAGTTATTTTTCTACATTGAACGACCGGGAATCGAACCAGGGACCTCAGAAATTAAGAGAGGAGTGAGAATTGGTTGAAAGAAAAATAAAAAAATATCAAAAACGTAAGTAGGTACTGAAGTTAAAAGGAAAACTATCACAGCTGTCAGGCTTTACAAGTTATCGACAGAATTAACTTTTAAAATGTACTTGCGAGAAGAAAATCTACTTAAAAATGTTTTTGATTATATACGGGCAGGCCCGTCTTTCCCACTGGGCACGTGCCCAAGGCCCCGCGATCGATGGGGAGATCTGCCAGATAGGATAGGATATGCCAGATTACCAACCAATAACTGACAAAGTCATAGGAGCCCCATTAACCTAATACGCCCAGGCCCAATAGGTTAAAGAAGGCCCTGAAAACGGGTAGCAAATACCGCATATATTGTAAATTTGTAAGGGAAAACTACGGAACTGGATTGCGACTACTGTTAAATTACGGTAATCAGGCTTCTAATCAGTGCAGTAAATATATCGATCGTTTTTTAATTTTCATTTTTACATCTCAATCTTCATAAATGTTGTTCTTTGTCTTCTCGTGTCGATGGTAATTCCGCCACACGAACTGCACTATGAGTGGTGCGTAACTGGTCTTTACGTGTGCAGCTGTCCGAACACACGGGACACGATAAAAGGTGGCTTCAGCCTGCCTAGCATGAGCACTAAAAACACGATATGATATAGCGAAATATCGACACCAACTGTAAAAATATGATAGATATAGCCGCCATGTTGAATCGCCGTCACATATAAAGATCGCTGTTTCGATAAAAATTTAAAATGGCGGCTAAATCTATCATATTTTAAAAGTTGGTGTCGATATTTCGCTATATCATATCATATCATATCGTGTTTTTAGTGCTCATGCTAGGCAGGTGGTTTGGGTGGAAGCACCGCAATCACACTTGCGCCGTTAGTGCCATCGAGCACATACCATATGTGCTCCATGTGCTGATGTGCTGTTCAATGTAGCCCCACTTTATTAGGTTTTCTTTACGGCAGCCGACCTGTATTCGCAACCTGTTCAAGGCTTTCCAGGTCTTTGCCTGGTTAGGACGCTCTCTGCTCTTGACGGTGGCAGCAACGGTGTGGGGTACTTTTCTTTTGACCTTGTGACTGTATAATGTTATTTTATTGACATGTCCTAGCGTTCGTTATTTTAGAACTATAGTCCCGGTGGGAAATTACAGGCGGTACGATGAATTTAAAAAATAAAAAGCGAGAACTTATAATTTCAAAACTTTTATTTTCCTTGTACATTTTTGTAAGCACTTTTGTTCTCAATTAAAAGAAAATATCAATTTTAATAACTGTCAGAGAAATACATAGCCAATGTGCAGTTGTATGACATACACAAAAAAAACAATAGAAAGCACACTTATTAATGGTATGACTGATGTTTCTCAGTTAGCAAATAGCTATCACACAAGAAGAGCGTTGTAAACTTACATAAAATAAAACATCAGCCCTAACCATGGCTTCTATTTAAGAATTTACTATTTTTTTTAAAATAATGTAAAAAAAAAACGAATCACAAACACTTCACAGCCCGCCCGGTCGATCCAATTACATTCTTCTATATCTAAACTAATTTAATTTATGTTTATTAATTCCAAGAATCTAAATCTAGCAGAATTTCAATAAAATTTGAATATTCTAACATCTACTTTATTAACATATTTAGTACTGAATACTACGTAATACTCTTGATACTCTACTTTAACTTAGCAATGCTAGCATCAAGTCGTCCTAATTATTATGAAAACAAAAATAGCTTGAAGAGTAAACAAGGAAATTAAAATTGTAAGTAGGTATGATTTATTAAAGAACAATCATTTTTATTTAATATTAGCAGTTGACCGCGACCGTCTGCATAACTGAATTTAATTCAATTCTGAAACCTAAGGCGTGCGCCTGCGCACACTCTTTACATCGCAGTCGGATTAAATGGTTTAGGAACGCATATGGGACTAACACACCAACATTCATTTTTGTACGTAAATATGATTTTTAACAACTAAAACTACCTATGTGTAATTTTTGTTTGATGGGCGTTTTCAGAGACTTTGAAGTTCAGAGTATGAACCAAAGGCTGTCTACCTTGTGGGTGGATTATTAATTACATAATACTATAATTTAATCAGATATCGATATCTCGAACAATGAATGAATGTTGTGTTTAATTAAAGAAAAAAAAAGAAAAACGTTAGCATACGGGTGCTTATTTATCGAGGGTTCAATCTATATAAAACAGTCGGGTTAGTTACACTATTTATAAGTCAAGAACGACTGGACAGATTTTTATGATTTTTGTTTTATTGAATTTGTATTCACCCCGAATAGCAGAATAACTATAAAAAACACAAAAAAATCCAAAACCCTAAGTTTAAATAATGAATTACCAGAATTTTTCGTTTGCAAAAATTTTTGGTTCTCACATTACCACAAATGTGGTTTTATTAATTCCGCCTGATTATAATTTACGACTACTGTCAATTATATGGTAAGCTTTCAAAGGCAAGTCTTGATGATTAATACACTTTGAATTGATTCTAACTTGTGCAATTCCAGAATATCGAATAAGTTTTTAGTACTTTTGAACAGGTGAATAATAAGCAGTCGGTTATCAGGTCAATAGCTATAATGTAAAATAATTAGTGACAAGTTACGGTACCTTGTTCATTTATCAAAATCAAGAATACTATAACTAACAAGAGGTTGATCGGCAATAATAACAAAAATAACGAAACAAAATAATATAAAAATCAACAATATCCCTTAACAACGAAATGCCTATTACATAAAACCATTCGATTTTAAATACATTTTTGAATTTATTCATTCAAATACATACATACGAAAATAAATGTAGATACATTTATTTCTTAGGACGTTCACATTCTTGCAATAGTTACCAGGAAGGTAAAACATATCTATTACTCAATACAATCATTGCCAGTAATGATTTATTAAATGAGAGCATTAGTTAAAATTTTCGTACTTATAGAATCATAATGACTTCTATTTTAAACACTATTAAATATCAAGGGTAATTTTTATAGAAATTTACCCACTAATGAGGTCTAACCAGCGACCATTACACCTATTATAAACATCGAAATGTTTATACACTTTATTGGATAGAATCTCTATTATAACATTTTAACAACATATGAATAAGGTACTTTGTAAATTATTCAGAGATTTATTTAGAGATTAGTTATTTTGTGGTAGCATTCTGACAGGAAAAAATACATTGTTCTAGAGACTATCAGTCTTAAATAGTTATTTACTAATTAATTGTACAATAATGGACAGATTTTCCAAGATTTAAATAGAGCAATTAATAATGAAATATATATTATTTAAAATGTTATGTAACCTTTTATAATAATATTACTAATATCATAAATAGTTAAAACTAAATTGTACTTCGTAATAATGAATAGATTCTGATTTTTAGATAATTTCACTTTACTTAATTGGCACATAATGACAAAATACTAATTGAACCTTACTTAATACATTTAATAAATAACTGTTTTATTCATACAAACTACTGGTTTTACAAATCGTAGAGTCAAAAGTTTGAGTCATAAACCTTGTGAATTAGAAATAACTTATTAAATTAATAAAGTATGTCAAAAAGTTATAAGTCTTTGGCTAACATCAGTTTAGCCTCGCCCTCAAACACAACCTTTTTTTCTTCTTCGACAATGCAATAGAACTTCACTTTGAGGATTTTCCTTACATCAACAAGTTCCACACTTATAGTAAGTTTTTCCCCCACAAAACATTTGTTGGGAAATTTCATAGTCTGGGAGACTAACACTGTACCAGGCCCAGGTAGATGAGTGCCTATTAGTCCAGCCACTAATCCATTAAGCAATGCACCGTGAACAATTGGTCGCTTATTTCCATTATTCTGATGCAGGTAATTATGATCACTTGTAAGATTTGAAAATGCATCAAGATCCTTTTGGGTCAATGTTTTTTGTATCCGAATTTTATCTCCTGCCTTGAATGCTGTGCTGCTGAATGAAGTTGTATGTATTTTGCATATCTTTTGGTAGTTTTTGCTGTTCACCACAATGTATGGAAATCTATTAGATAGCATTTTATTCATTGTTATTAATTTAATAAATGTTTTAGTTTATATTCTTGAATCAGTTAGTGATCTGACAGATGTCCTGCATAAAAATTGTGGCCAAATTGGCTAACATTTTGTCATCAGATTTTGCCAGCTTCTGTACAAGTAAAGTTATATCACATGTATTTATTTCTGATTTAGTCTGCTCATTAAATAGGTAAATCAGTGTTGTTATACAATTGGCAACTGTTTCATTATGGTCAGATTCCAGTAAAGCAATGATTGGCTTGAGTCCCATATGATTCAAAATATATTCTGCATTGGCTGGATCTGGAAAATTAAAAATTCTTATATTTCAAAATATCATAATTTGCTACTGCATAGTAAAGCAAGAAGTACTAAAACTGAACTCACCTAAACATGAATTACATACTCCTGTAATAGCAAAGTGGAGTAATTTACTGTCTGTCTCATTTTTTAAAACATACAGGAATATGTCAAGTACCCCCACATCCCTGATGTATCCATAGTTAATTGGGTCATACGCAAAGTTCCCCAAATTACCTAATACTTGACATTTGGCATCTGAAATGTAAAAAAACAACAACATCTTATTTACATTTATGGTACATAGTTATTTTGATAAACATAAAATACCTTCTAATTAATTAATAAATTATCTGACAAATTATTGAAAAACCAAGAACATTGTTCAAGTTCAAAATTGGGCCTTGAATGTCGAATGTCTGAAAGTCGAAATTGAGCCAATGGAGCAGTAACATTTACATAATATACGGTAAGAAACACTTAAAGAACAAACATATAGTGTTATGAAATATGAACCAGAAAATTAACATTAAATACAATATTTACATACCGTAAGAATTGGAATTCAGATATTCGTCCACTAACAAAGACAAGAAGTTTTCACGGTCTGTACCATTTTCAGGAGTACGCTTTTGTAATTGGGCCTTGCTGCTAAACATTTATAACCCTGATTTTAACAAACTAAAAGATCTTTTCTTCTTATTTTCAATGCAATTAAATCACATCGATAATAACTTGGCAGTACCCAATCGCCATTTTGTAAAATATTTGTTAAGAATGAATGAATGAATTGTAGGAAAAGGAATGACAGCAGCCGAGTGAGTAGACGTAGAGTAACGTAGAGTAAACACTGACATCAAATCATAAAAATAAAATAAATATAGACCGGCTGCTATCAAATTAAATTCATGCCTATTTGCTTATCGCCATTTTCACGCTGTAGGACGTGGTAACGGAACTTGGAACTAAATTGGATGGTCCAATTTAGAAATCACTAAGTCCATTTTTCCACTTTTGAAAAATGGCGTATTGAATCATAAATTTTAAACCTAAAACTAAACCAATAGGAATTATCATGAAATAAAAATTATTGTTTTAACTTTAAAAAAGTTCTTTAATTTCAAGAAACAAAATTAACAAAAACTGCAACCTTTGGACTTAAAGATATTTTATTTTAATCAATAGTTTATGGACTTAGTAATTTTAATTTTGTTCGGCTTTTGTAATCATACTTTCTTAACTTGATTGAGTAACATATTTTGTTCTCTTATGTATCGCCTTTTGTAATCATACTTTCTTAACTTGATTGAGTAATATTTTTACTTTCTTTTTAATTATAATGAATCAACTCTTCACTGTCTTCAAGTGATAATTTTTCAGTTTCTATATCATCATAAAAATGTCTCAAATGTTCTGGTCTAAACTGTAATATCTTTTAAAGAAACACTAGGTATGATATAAAGAAGTGGGCTTATAACATTGCGTATTCTTAAAACCGGTAAATTCCGATCGACCATTTTTTTTCTTAACAAGACTTGCCGCTTGTCGAAGTCGATGTGCTAGGAATTTTAATTCTTAAATTAAATTAAGTACTGCATCACAGTGGCATATAAACACCTATTTAAAACTTCTGTTTTGTCTATCTTATTTTACTGGATATAAGCGTTAAGCGCGTAAGTAACCCTGTAACTCAACTAATGCACAACGCTGTAAACAAACTCTAGCTCAAACTCAAGTCTCCAAGAGACAGGTTTGGAGACTACCAGAAAATGTAAGTTTTGAAACTCTTGATTATTATTTATTTATTAAACTCTGAATTATTTATTATTCTACATTCCTTTACAATCTTTTACACAGTCCTCTCTTTACCCTGTTCACTTGATAATTTTTCGCCAAAAAATAATAATAATAATAGACTTAGGGATTTTCAAAATTAGCTAACAGGATTATGGGATATATTAAGACGGTGATTTCTTGAATTGGAAACGATGCACTAGTAAATCACAGAATACATGGAAAGGGATTTCGAAGAAAAAAATAGTGCCAGTCCATAAAGAAAAAAAAACTACGTTTAGTGTTGTCAGTTCGAAAATCATAAAATGGACATAGTGATTTCTAGAATTGGACCATCCAATTAGTGATGTCCCTAAGTCGGTATTTGTAACGTTTTTTCATCGAGCACATACCCTATAGAGCAGCAATACGAACCATTTTTATCCGAAACTAGTAAGTGATTTTTCACTTACATTTAGTATAAAATGACAAGTCGTGTCAACTCTCACCCATACAAAAAAAATACAGATACAGATAAAAAATGGCCGAATTTTTTTGAATGGCCGAAAGCGTGCGCGTTTGTGTATCGATAGAAACGGACTCCATTTTGAACAGTTATTTACATACGTGTGAAAATTAGTTTTATCGGATTAGATTGTGATTGTTGACAGTCATAATTCATATTGTCCATTGCTAATTCTTAGTTAGTTGATTTTAGTTTGTTAGCTAATACCATTTTTTTAACATGTCTTAGTTTTAAAATTATGACGGTTGTACTAAGCTCACATAATAAGCGTGTATAATTAAAATAATAACGATTAAAACGCTTCATTATATTGTTCCCTAGATCTTAATTTTTGAATTTAGAAAATATCATTATAGTTTCAAAATGCGATAATAAATGTCGATCGGTGTACAAAAGAATAGGACACTCCTTAAAACCACGTGATCAGTTATGCATAGCATAGCATATATAGAGTTGCATATGAGATGCATCAACTTTTTCTATGGTAGCAACATCAAAATCGTAAAAAAAATATTAGATGATCCATACATTAACGCGCTATCTCGATGATGACTGATGAATATGGAGGATAAAGCCATCCTTAAAAAAAAATTTGAACAATTACATTGTTGCTGCTGTGGTGCCTCCTAATTTAACACACTTTGACTGTCACTTTTTCAAAACGAAGATAGTACTCCTTACCATTACATTATTTTCTTGTATTCTAGGCTCAATTCTGAACCACTCTCTAAACTTGGCTCATACGTTCTTTAGCTCCCTGTATATTTAATCTTAAGCTTTACCGTAAAAGGAAAAATTTCAGGTATTATAAAATATTCTAGGCAACCACCCACAGTCACACTGCACTGTAACTACAGGGTTACATTGCAAAGGGGTGCCAAATTTAAAAATTAAGATCTAGGGAACAATATAATGAAGCGTTTTAATCGTTATTATTTTTAATATACACTTATCATCATCATCATCATCATCATTTCAGCCATAGGACGTCTACTGCTCAACATAGGCCTCCCCCAGTGACTTCCAGATTGGCCGGTTGAAAGCGGCTCGCATCCAGCGGCTTCCTGCAACCTTTACCAGGTCGTCTATCCACCTTGTAGGTGGACATCCTACGCTGCGCTTGCCGGTACGTGGCCTCCATTCCAGAACCTTTCTGCCCCATCGGCCGTCAGTTCTACGTGCTATGTGCCCCGCCCACTGTCACTTCAGCTTGCTGATCCGTTAGGCTATGTCAGCAACTTTTGATCGTTTACGAATCACCTCATTCCTGATTAGATCTCGCAAAGAAACGCCGAGCATAGCCCTTTCCATAGTACGCTGTGCAACCTTGAGCTTTCTTATGAGGCCCATAGTGAGAGGCCACGTTTCAGTTCCATATGTCATCACTGGTAACACACACACACTGGTTGTAGACTTTCGTCTTTAGGCACTGAGGTATTTTGGACGAGAAGACGTTACGTAGTTTTCCGAACGCTGCCCAGCCGAGTTGGATTCGACGATTGACCTCCTTCTCAAAATTTGACCTACCCAACTGGATCACTTGTCCCAGACATATTTGTTAACAATTTCGAGAGTAGAGCTCCCAACTGATACTGGGTAGGGCGCAACATGGGCATTGGACATGATCTTTGTTTTGTCCATGTTCATCCGAAGGCCTACTTGTTGGGAAACTCGACTAAGGCCATCGAGCGTTGTGCCGAGGTCTTCAAGCGATTCTGCCATGACCACGATATCGTCGGCAAACCGAAGGTGAGTGATGTACTCGCCGTTAATGTTGATGCCGAATCCTTTCCATTCCAGGAGCTTGAAGGCGTCTTCCAATGCAGCGGTGAACAGTTTCGGAGATATAACATCTCCCTGCCTTACGCCGCGCTGCAGAGGAATCGCCTTCGTGCTCTGCTCCTGTACTCGGACCGACATGGTGGCGTTTTTGTATAAACACTTCAGCACCTCGATGTACCGATAGTCGATATGGCACCGCTGGGGTCTCGATAGAATCAAAGGCCTTCTCATAGTCCACAAACGCCAAGCATAGTGGCAAGTTATACTCCTCGGTCTTCTGTATAATTTGCCGCAGCGTATGGATGTGGTCTATGGTACTATAGCCTTTTCGGAAGCCGGCTTGTTCGGGAGGCTGGAAGTCATCGAACCTACACGCGAGACGATTCGTGATGACCCTCGAAAACAACTTGTAGACATGGCTCAAAAGCGAGATGGGTCTGTAATTCTTCAGTAAGGCGTTATTTCTTTCTTCAAGAAAGGGGTTCTTGAAGAAGAGCACCACCACACTTCTGTTCTATGCCTCCGGCGTTATTCCCCCGAGCAAGACGGAGTTAAAGAGTTTCTGAAGGACTTTCAGTATCGGTGTTCCACCCGCATTCAGAAGCTCTGATGTGATTCCGTCATCACCAGGTGCCTTGTTGTTTCTGAGTTGTTTGAGGGCCATCCTAATCTCGTATAGGCTGATACACGATACAATTTTATCGACGTTTTGACATTGCCGACATCTGTCAGACTGCTAAACCATTTGTTTAAATGTCAATTTTGACAGAAATATGTGACATGTGTGACAGTGATATTGCCATCTGACAGTAGTAGCACAGAGCCATACAGCCAGATTTAAAGTATTTTTATTTCTCTATCTATGTCAAGCATTAAAAGGCAAGAAAGCAATTTCTTCTACAATTGTGCAATGATAACTGATAACTAACTGTTCACATGTGTTTTCGATTAATAGTTTGCCTGGAATTACATGTGGCATGTTTTAAGATTAACAAAAGTTGGACTAAAAAAATTTTTACTCGAATTTAATTTAGTAACAAATGTTACTTAAGCTGTATGCATAACATATCATGGTTAAAAATATTGACGAATAAAAAACCATTTTGGGACAACTCCATTTTATGCCCATCTAGAGCGCCACTAGTATTTGAAACAAAGAACCATTTTTGAAGTAGTTTAATAACGGTGGGTAATATCGGTTTAACTATATTTAATATCGGATTTTGAAACTAAAAATAAAATATTGGACACGTAGTCCGATATTTTCTGCTAATCCAACTGACGGACTAATTAGATTTTTAAAGGAAACTAGCCTAGTATAGTTTTACCAATAATTTTTTAACAAACTTTCGTTCATACACACAAACTAGGTTTACGACTGGCTGCATTATTAACTGTTAAATTTTTGGTTGTGTTCCAGAATCGAGTCTAGAATATAAAAAAAATTAAAAAAGTCTGAACCGTGTTCAGTAGGTTAACAAAAAAAAGTCATCAAACCAACGTTCGTTAAGACGCGTGCACGATCGCATCGTTTTTGATTAAAAATAGTAATTCAATGTATTTTTAAATACGATTTTTTTGTATTCTGGATTGGACCCTGAACCACCCTTTGTATATTTGATCTTAATACCGGTGACAGATGGCGGCGGACGCGGCTCCGGACTCTTCTTGAAATTTTAAGGTCAAACGCTGCCATTGATCGGTCCTTGGGCTGGCGGAAGTTGTCTGAAGGATAGACCAATGGTAGCGCTTGACCTCACAATGTCAAGACGAGTCCGGAGTCGCGTCCGTTGCAGTTTGTCACCAGCTTTAGTTTAACTGTAACAGAAACTTTCCGGTATTCTATTCAAGGCAACCACCCAGTCACACTGTAACTCTATAATAAATAATGAAGATCGAAAAACGTTACGAATATCGACTTGGGGACATCACTTATTCAGTTCCAAGTTCCGAATGTCAAAAAACTTTTGACAGGTAAATTACAGTTACTTAACGCAACTGTGAAAAAGTTTTTGTATTTTTCTATTTCGCGTATTTTTCTTAAGGTATCTTCATTTTCTTAGTGATTTTTTATCCATACTAACTATATAAATCTTTTATTAAAACAATAAGTACTGAAACTTGTTCTAAACTTTTACCAACGACTGGCATGTACTTTTAAAGTTGTAGAAGAATGTATAGGAGGATTTAAAGTTTCTAACCATCCTCTGTTGACAATTGACCAAGGTACTCGTACAGAAAAGGCCGTCGCCCAACCAGTCGAACATTGAACCAATGCACTTCTATTCACAACTCTGCTCGCCTCACGTCTCCTTTCCTGTTTCGTTTGTTTTAGATTTTTCAGCGAATTAGATATTACAAGATGCCTTTCTTTAGTGGGCGCTGTTTCAGTGGCGCCAAGTTGATTGGCAAAACTGCAATAGTTACTGGATGTAATACAGGGATAGGAAAAGAGACTGTCTTGGACTTCTACAAGAGAGGTAGGTACTTAAATTAATAGTGCATGCCATAACCTATAACAACAGAGCATTAAAATTCCTTGAAGTTAAAGTACAATGCTTATAACTGTTGCTGCTAATGTAATTTTAAGACTTGCTGCTCTTAGGATCATGGTCATGCATATACCAACAGGACAAAGCGAAAGCAGTACTTCTATCTAGGGCTTAGGGCTTGATTGGGTTGAATAGATATTATGCACAAACTGTCATGTTAAGGTTGTGTTCTTCAAATAATAATATGTTGTTTTTTACATTTAGGTGCCAAAGTGATAATGGCTTGTCGGAGCCTTGAGAGAGCCGAAGAAGCAAAAACAGAAATAGAAAAAGCTTGCAACAACCTTTCAGACACTGGTAAACTAGTTGTCGTGAAATGTGACCTGTCTTCCTTGAAGTCTGTGCGGGACTGTGCTGAAGGGTTACTAGATACTGAACCACAAATAAACATATTAGTGAATAATGCCGGTGTCATGATGTGTCCGAAGGGGGAAACGGAAGATGGATTTGAAATCCAATTTGGCACTAATCACTTGGCACACTTTCTTTTAACTCTGTTGCTGCTGCCACGAATCATAAATAGCAAGCCAGCCCGCATTGTAACTGTCTCATCGAGAGCTCATATACGTAAGAAAAGAAGCATATGTTATACATTTTATGAAATCCCATTTATTAAACCATTTAACACAACTGTTTTATTGTTTAGGTTCTGGGATTAAATTTGAAGACATTAACTACAAGACTCGTCCCTACAGTGCCGCAGAAGCTTACAGCCAAAGTAAACTTGCAAATATACTGTTTTCCAGGGAATTGGCGATTCGATTAAAGGTACATATTTGTAAATATAATATATTGTAATCAATAGTGGGTAGAAGTGATCAATCATTGGTCCATTGATTTAAAGCAGTTTAAAGTTTAAATCTTTTTTTAGCAACATAATATCGATGGGGTTCATACTTATAGCTTGCACCCTGGAGTAATCAAGACTGAGCTAGGCCGCCACTTAAATGACAGCTTATTTTGGGGTGCACGTCAAATTATTGGAACCCTTCTGTCTCCGTTCAGTAAGTCCCCTGAGTTGGGAGCACAGACTACTATTTACTGTGCAGTTGATGAAAAATGTGCAGATGAAACAGGACTGTATTACAGGTTGGTATCCATAAAGTTGTATGTAGTTTCAACACTCATTACTGATCAAGCATACATAAACGAGACACAATAGAAATTCTATTGTTATGCGGTCTCATGAGACCACTTGGATGTTAACAGGTTAAGATTTTGTGATTTTTGTACCTCTAAATAAAGGCTCCCTTCTGATTTGATTTCATTACCTATGTATTACCTATGCATACTAGTCAAGTGTGAGGCGGTAATATTAAAAATGATAAAATACTACACTGTAGCAAATCTCGGACTAGACCCTAGTAGACAGAGGTCAGAGGATAACCAGGACAAGATTTTGCATTTCTTGCGTTTGTTTTGGTTCTAAATAAACTACATAAAGGCACGCTTTAAAAAATAAAATAAATAGAGAAAATACTTAAAGTAACTTACAACCCCAACGTAACTTACAACCCTGGCTTAAGTATAACAACATGCCAAATCTTTAGGAGGGCCTCAGAATCAGTAGTTTAATCAAACTAGGTATGCTAAGAACAAAAATAATTTTTTTCCCATTTAATTATTCCTATCCGCTGTTAAAAATCGTATGTGTAGATAATTTAACTCATTCATGTAAAACTTGCACTGCCTAAGGTGTTGGCTCGCCGTACCTCCTACGCCTCTGGTAAATGACCGCGCGGCTTTGGTAGTCTCTCTATTGACTTTATTTTCAGATATTTAAGGTTTTTTTTTTTCGTAATATACGATTATTAAAAATAATAACGATTGACACGCTTTTTTTTTATAAAATTGTTCCCTAGATCTTATTTTTTAAATTTGGCACCCCCTTGCAATGTAACCTTGTATTAACTTTAGCAGACTTCTCTGGGATATGCGGGAATTTCAATACATAATTTGCTGACAATTTTTAATAAATATAGCCCTCGAGACGAGCTTGTGAGAACCATTGATTTAAAAAGTAGTATATAAGTCAATGGTGAGAACACTTAAATTTAAGTGTTCTCTTAATTTATAGCTGTTCTTGTAGAAATATGTTTAAATGTTTCTGTGCATGCAAGTTTTGGAATATAATTTAGTTTGTTACTTAAATACCTGAGCTCTTATTATTTATACTTCTGTTCTGTCTTGTGTATAAATAAATAAAATAAAATAACCAAAACTTCTATAGATGTTCCAAAATTGCCTGCTTGTTTCAATAGTGTGGCAGAGCTTATTTTCTAAAGGTGCAAAGTAAACCACTGCGCTGTGTGACACGGCGTTACGTGGTACCCTATGAGTTTGTATGGAGCCAGACGCCCTTGTACTACGCGACTAGCGCGCAGGCAAAGTTAAACAACGCAATGTAGCGCGAATGCATAGACCTCAGTTTAAAAAAAACATTACTTGTCTATAAATGTACTGTAAAGCAGCTTATCAACCAACCCAGCACAAAATGTTGAAGTTCCTTGACCAGTTTTGAACTAAAAAATTTTTATTATGTTAAATAATTTTTATATAGATTATTAATGTATTTATTTATTTATTGACCAATAAACATTTTTTCATTTCTTTAAAAATCAACACATTAAGTTCAATATCTGAGGAGGTTTTGTGGTAGATTGATGGAAGCTGTTCAGCTGTCATAATCTAGGACCAATTGATGAATTGATTTGACTCGAGTCGCCCTGTTTATTACAGTGATTGCGTCGTAACCAGCCCATCGAGTAAAGCTTTAAAAGACGAAGACGCCAAAAAGCTGTGGGACTTGTCGGCTGAGATGGTGGGACTAGGAGACTACGACCCATTTACAGCCCCAAACCCCGGCTTGAAGAATGCTAAATAAAATTAATTTAAAGTATTTAACTTAGCAAATCAGTGGCTATGATCACATTTAATTGAAATTATTATTTACTTTAAGCTTTCATTAAGATTTATTTTGTTTATTGCACAAACTTAGATATTGATAAGTATTAAGCACTAAGTGTTATTTATCAGATAGTAAATAAGTGCATTTATACGTTGGTAGAAATGCCTAAATGCTAATTTTTACTACAACGGGCGGCAAAGTGGCGGGTGCGCCAGGCAGATTGGTATAATATTAGTAGCTATCGAGAACGTCCTCGACCGGCCCACCATCACTTCTGCGCTGCTGCCTGCTGTGTTTTATAAATAATCGCATTGCATAAACCGATCGACGCAAAGTAAGGAAAAATTGATTTCATTTGACATGCCGCGGCGCCACCGCCGTCCATCCTTCGTTTACTTTTTGATCGATTCGAAGCTACCGAGGAAAACTCAGAATACGCCCTCAGAAGTCAGCCTAATTTGTAGTAAAGTGGTGCTGGGTACAATTTAAAAAATAATTATATTATTCTTGATACTTATTATTCGTCCAAAGCAGCTTTAAATTGAGTAATTTAATACGATGACAAATTTTTAGATATACTTAATATTCGTTTGACGAGAATTGGTTCAAACTAATAAAGAGATTATTACAAATGAATATCTACTTCTTACAAACTGTTATTTGTTAAGTATTATTTATTAATTAATAAACTTTATTTATTATTACAGAATAAGTTTTATTGTTTATTTGGCTTCACCCTCGTGAAATACTACGGCTTGTTATTCCTTTTTTACATAATGTTGCCTAAACAGATTAAATAAATCTCATAAAATTAAATAATTTTGACGACCTCCGTAGCCGAGAGGCGAGCATACCGCACTTGGTGTCGCTATCTCTGAGGTTCCGGGTTCGATTCCCGGTCGGGTCAATGTAGAAAAATATCTTTTCTATTATTGTCTTGGGTCTGGGTGTTGTGGTACCGTCGTTGTTTCTGATTTCTGTAACAAGTGCCTGCATAACACAGGATCAGATCAGGAGCAATGTATGTGATGTTGTCCAAATTATTGACAAAGCTTTGACACAGGCAAATATCACAAACTGCACGTCTACATGTAACCAATGCCATTAGACGAATGTCATTGTGAATGTTTGTTAAGTAAGGCAACTACTCATAAATGAGTAAGTGCCGACGAAGGCGGACGTGCTTAGGGCTTTGTCAGCTTTTGTTTAGTTTCTAATGTTGTAAATAATCAGTACAGAACATCAATGCATGAAATTAATGAACTGTTATGGTGCCTCCACACGCTTGGTGTTTGCCACAAACACCAAACACCCAACACAAACAGGGTATCCACATGCTTGGTGTTTGTCACAAACACCAAACACGTGCCTAACACCGACCACAAACACCCAATACAAACAGGGCATCCACATGCTTGGCAAACATGAAGTCTATTCCGAATTTTTATTTAAAAAACAGGAAATTGCCCTCCTTATACTATACCCTTCTTTCCTATCTAAAAAGAAAAGAACTGTAGAAACTTCGTCCTAAGAGCCCCTACAGGTGAGGCATAAATATCGGATCAGGTATTTGGAATAGGTATTTTTCGATACTAGTTGTTACTTACCTAATCCGAGGTGTCAAATATTTCGAGTGTTAGGTATCATATAAAGTATTTAAATGCAACAAACGTCATCTAGGATTTTATCTAAATCCGTTCAGCCGTTTTTGCGTGAAAGAGTACCCATCCTTACAAATTTTCGTGTTTAAATTTTATCGGATCAGGTATTTGGAATAGGTATTACGGGGATCGCAAATAACAACAATAAATATAAAGTAAATAAAATCATAATTTATACCATGGAGCACATATGTAAGGCATGTTCTCGATGTATCATACATACATACTAGAACGAAAAAAAATCACAATATAAAAACATTATATTTATAATATATCATAATTACCGAGAATGGAAATAAAACATGAGAGTACATGTTATTTTCCTAATCCGATTCATCTCTACAACGTCCGCCGCCCGCTAGCTCGCGCGTACTACTGATTGCTAAACAAGCGTGTGGATGCATCGCAAACACGCTTGTCGAACACCCTTTGATTTGTGCACAAAATTTCATAATCAAACAGGGATCGGAAACCGGTTATTTTACTATGGAACCTTAACCGGAATATTAACTAGTAACTACTATCAAATAGTAGAAATCGGTCTTAGACATTCTGAAATAAATATTAACCAGTTTCGATCCTTGATTTGCTACTAAAATAAAAATAATTATAATAATAAAATTTTACTACGATTAACGGGACGTAAGTAATCAAAGGGTATCCGTTCGCGCGAAATTTTTTAGCGTTTTTAAAATTTTTAAGAAAACTCTTCGTGGTGAAAAGTACTCTTTTAATGTACATCATCATCGCACATAATATAGTTTTACACAGATATTGAGTAGGTTCAAATGGTACGTAAATGGACAAAATTACACATTACACATGAGAGGCTAAAAAGGTACGTCAAATGTGTAAAATGTACGCTAACGGCAACGCTGGCGTGCCGTGCCGTGCACTATTCCTTGCACATACTCTGTCTAATCCGACTATTGCCACAACGACCAAGTGTGAACACACGACACAAAAATTTGCTTATTGGCCGCCTTTGATCACTGATCAAGTAATATGTGTCTACACACACATGGATGACATTTGACAAATCAGGCAAACGTTTGCGAACCTACCGCCTTATGAAGTGCCAGCATTGGCGATGTTAGTGATGCTGCTGACTGACGTACCAGTTACCACGTAACGTGATGAACGTGACCGCCACTACGGTGGGTGGTTTTTTGATCAATGATGACTGACTGACGATAATTGTGACGTTTCTTTCACAGATTAAATAGAGTTGTTGTGATCAGTGAATCAAGTAAAAATATGGTTGTGTTGACTGTTGTCCATCCAAGTCACAGATTAATATAATGTATAATAGACCACATATATTAATCTGTGTAATAGACATTGTCTGTCTATCCAAGTGACGTTTGACGTACTAAAAAAACTACATGCTGGTTTTATTTGATACAAACAATGAAAAGTGTTGTTTAATAATTATTAATTTTTCATTTCACGACTATTAAAATGAGCACCACACCTTACATTGCTGGTAATATTGCATTTGTCATATTAAATTCTAAAATATTCAACCTATAGGTTATGTACAACTTATCTTTTATTTACAGGTTTAACCAATAAAAACATATTCTTAATAGACTTTAAAGAGCCGTATGCCGAGAAAAACCTTAGAGATGAATCCACTGCAAATATACGAAGCATTATATTTAGCCCTAAAGGCACATATCTTGCCTATAGAACTGACAAAAAGTAAGTATAAAATGTATGATTTAATTCAATCTGAACATAGTTTAAAGCTGTAATTTTCTTGACTTTTTAAAATATTCTCAGAGTTATTGTTATATTCACAATATGAATTATTTTCCTCTCAATAATTTATTATTGCTAATGACAAGGCAGTACAGTCTAGAAACACCAATCAACCGAGCTAAACATAACAATTGACAGTATTTGACTGTATGATGTACTGTGAGATGACAGTATTTCCTTTAAGCACGGAGATACTGTCATCTCTTATAATAAAACAATTGTTTCTTCAGGGCAGAAATAGTCAAATGTGCTGACTGGTCAGTGGCTGCTACTATCAATGGAAACATTAAAGACATGTTTTTTTCTCCGCTAGACAACTATTTTATGGTGTGGGAAATGTTTTTAATGACTAAAGAAAATCCTCAGGTAATATCTGTTTTTTTTTTAAGAGTACCATGTGTCACCAATTATTTTGTTTGCAAATATCTCATACATTGTAATGTTTCTATTCACAGGGCAAACCAAATCTTCATGTTCTGAAATCAGCTACTGGTGAAACAGTTAGCTCTTTTACTCAAAAGAATCAAACTGGCTGGTAAGAGTAACAGAAAAAGATAATTAAAAAATCACACCTATCTTAAGAAAAAGATTCATTTATTTTTTATTACAACTTCACTTTAGTGTAGTCAATTTAAAAGACCACATGCCGGTCTGATTAGGGTACAAAACTAGATTAAAAGAATTGGTAAAATTGTACAGTCAAAGAAGTATTAAGTAGTAGACAATCAGCATTTCAGAAGTATTGTCTAGTAATACTATTGGGAGACAACACTGGGTTGAAGTTAACTTCTGCTGTGTATATTTATGTTTGAACCACTAGCTGTTAAATACAGAGGTGGGGTAAATAAAAATAAAAATGTTAAATTACATCACTTTGGCTTTTCGTTGTTCACATGCCAGCCAGCTATTAGTATTTAATTGATATTGTTTATAATTCAGGAAGTTAGCAAAAAAAAAATTGCTTAAAAAATGAAGGAGGTTTTTACCCAAACTGGGATTCACATGTGAACAAAAATTGCACAATTAAAAAGCTATTTTATATATTAACACGGTGAGCGCCATGCGGCTCACCGGTGAGCTGCGAACAATAGATTTTCAATTGTGTCTAGTTTGTGGCAGTCAAAGACTTAATAGGGATTTGCTTTTTAGGGAGCCACAATGGTCATCAGATGAGAAACTCTTTGCTATACAAGTGAGCAATAGAATACTTATTTATGAAGATGGAAACTTTGAACGCTACACCCACCAGATTCAAGCAGACAAGTTGCAGTCTTTCAGTTTGTCTCCAAGCCCAGCACCTACATACTATTTTGCAGTGTTTACTTTAGGTAAGATAAAACTTTTTAACAAACATTCATTGGTAAAACAATCTATATATATATAAAAATGAATCTCTATTTCCCTTGGTCATCGCATCACGCGTGATGGGAACAATTTCGCTAATTCTTTTTTGTTGTGTTAGGTATTGTTAGGAGAAGGTTCGGAAAGAAAAAATTATAAAGTAGCGCAGAAAATCCTTTATGAATAAACTAAAGACCACTCGAACGAAGTCACGGACAACAGATAGTAAGATAATAAAACTTTGTCTAGACAAACCACATTCAATAAAGATAATCATCATGTCAGCCCATTGCAGGCCACTGCTGGACGTAAGCCTTCCCCTAAGAGCGCCAAAGAGCACCATCTCCCTCTTTTTTATCCAGCCACTAACAGTCACCTTCCTAAGTTCGTCGGTCTTTCTCTATCCTGTCTATTTCTTCTACCTTGAATGTTGTTTTAAAGAGGTTACTCTAAGGGATATAAATTGTATTGTACTTTATCTTTCATTTTGTACATTTATATACCTATATTACTTTTACAGTTTGCTAGTGCAACATAGTCTTCTATCTATCTATTCGTTAAGAGTAGCAGACCAACCATCAAATATTTGGATAAACAAAGTGTTATTGTAATAATGCAAAACCTCACTAGGAACTGATTCTGGTGCTCAAATACAGCAACTTTTTCAAAGAAGCCAACATCAAAATTGCCAAAAAACACTTCCCGGTACTAAACCGCCAACCAGCTGACATCAGCTTGTATGAAAAGTGTTTTTATTACAACACTAGCTGTCCCGGCGAACTTCGTACCGCCTCGTTTTTTTTTTCGTGAGTTTTTAGATGTTTTAATAGTTATTCTGCTATTCGGGATGGAGACAAATCCAAAAAATCATAAATCATAAAAATCGGCCCAGCCGTTCTTGACTTATAAATGGTGTAACTAACCCGACTTTGTTTATATATATAGATTTCAATGTTCTGCCGTGTGGTGACGGCCGTCGAGGCGTGGCGAGTATTGGCAATCCCCCTTTTCGGAGAGGCCTATGTTCAGCAGAGTAAGTCCTACAGCTGAAATGATGATGATGATTTCAATGTGTTCATGTAAAAAGGGTTGTATTTAAGTACCAGATCTCCTAAAAGGTTTTGTGATATGACATGACTCTTTCTTTACAGGCAAGCAAGGCCAGCCGTCATTCTGGCGCGTGTTCAAGTTCCCCCAGTTCGAGACGGCCCAGGCGGTCATAAGTCGGTCCTCCTTCCAGGCAGACAAGGCCAGCTTCCACTGGAATAGACGCGGGACCAACGTCTTCGTCATGACTCAGACTGATGTAAGAAACATTAATTCCTTAGGCCCTTAGTATACAGAGTCTTCTGCGCCTAAGTTTTCGAAGTTTACGGGAGGCGCGTACCCCGTAGATTACTCATGAACTAACAGATTATACAGACTTGTCATCCGGTGCGAATTAGTAACAACATTTCGCAAATATTTTAGGCACTACATACAGGGCCTTAAATAAAATAACAGCTGATTATTTTTTTAGTGTTATTATAGGTCAAGTTTATCTATCAAAATTAATCAAAGGAGGAAGTTTCAAGGGGTTATAGTACCGGTTCAGTCAATTACTACTTTACCTTTTTTTTACATATTACATACATATTTTCCAGGTGGACAAGACAGGTGGATCTTATTATGGAAAACAATCTTTGTCACATGGAGATGTGAAAGGAAACTCTGGAAATATGAGTTTTAGTAAGTATGCATACATGTTACTTTGTTAACCCGTTGAGGATTATAAGAACGCCGGCGGTCGCATAACAATGTAATTTCTATTGTGTCTCGTTCACACATGCTTGACAGGTTTAAGCTATTATAATCTTACAATAAAAAAATAGCTCGAAATTAACTTGACTATTTGTTACGTCTGTGTTTGCAACTGGACCCATGCTTTAAGCGGTCTGTGAAGTGATTCAGACGAAGAAATCCAGTAGATTAGTAGTTTGGGATAAGACAGAATACCTACCTACTTATTTTTTTAGACTGTTTGACTGAGATAATATTACATATGAAAAAATGAAAACCCTCAAGTATGAAACTAGTATGTAGCATTTGGCTTTCCTCCGTTCGACACCATTCACTGATTTATTAATTCTAATTATTGGCAAACCTCGATCTTAATCGCTTTAATAAATATTTAGTCATTTGACTTCGTTTTGCAACAACAACACAATAACAAAGATTTTTAATATTAATATGGTCACTATAAGATGTTGTTTAGTTAGCTTATTACGCAATAACTTAAGACAGGCCCTTTTAAGCAGGGACTGAATAAATTAACCGACTTGGTATTACATCGATCTCACAACTTTTTATGGTAGAATAACTGAGTTGCGAGACTTGTTTTTTTTTAAAGTTATGTTTTTGATGGCATCAAATTTTGACGTTTATTTCTAGGCAAAGAAGGTCCAATCCACGCAATCTCTTGGAACCCGGGCAACTGGAACGAGTGGGTGGCTGTGTACGGCCACGCGCCGGCCAAGGCGACGCTCTTCAACGCCAAGTGTGACCCGCTCTTCGAGTTCGGGACAGGCGCGTGGAACGCCATCTATTTCCCCCCCGATGGCCATTATATCCTTTTCATACATTTTTACTTTCTAGCTCCGCCTGCATGAAATTTTATTTATCATAGAAATATGTTATCGCCCATACTTCGGGAAGTACGTATTTTGTCAGTATCAAATACCTGTGAGATAGATTCGACGACTGTCTGGTGTAGTGGTTCGCGCTCTGGACTTCAAAGCCGGTTGCGGGTTTGAATCCCGCAAGGGGCAAGTTTGTGTGATGAGCACGGGCATTTGTACCTTAGTCATGGATGTTTATAAACGTATTTAAGTATATTTATCCATTATCTAGTTGCCTGTATGTATGTATACTATTACAGGGTGGTTCAGGCCAGATGGATATACAATTTTTTTTAGGTAGTCGGCTTAGGGACCTATTTGTACCCGCCAGGAAAAAATCGCTTGTCAGCCGCTTACAAGATATATATTTTTTAAATTTTAGAAATATCACCACTTTTAATGTTTTAAAATTTTTTTATTTACTTTTAAAATGAAAAATTCTATTATTTTTTTATTTTAGGTGTTTACTTAGACATTGCACTCTCTCAGAAAAAAAATTCAGACTGATCTGCAAATTTGAAGTGCATTTAATTACATATCAATGCAAGAATAATTACTTTCCTTGAAATTGACAGATTTTTCGTAAACTCCAATAAAAAATTAAAAAAGCGGTTAAAGCACTCATGATATTTTTAAAACTGTAGCAACTTATGCTCTTTCAATTGCCAAAAAAAATCTGGACTCAGGGGTAGGTTCCCAAAAATCGATGGTATGACCATTTCCGTGCTTTTTTAAACATACAATTTAATCTATATCAAATCAAACAAACATAAGTATCCAGGGGCGTGCATTGGTTTCAGATGGAGGTAGGCTGTGAGTGAAAATTGAGTAAGTTTGCGTGAAACGGTAGGCGATCTCGCGGCAGCCTAACATTGGTTAAATTGCACAGTAACGATCTAAGTTGCGCGCTTTAGTAAGGAATAAGTACAGGTAGACAAAATATTTATTGTTTATTGTTGAATACGTAATTAATAATTATGGTTAGCTGTTCTGTCGGTTTTTTATGAAGGTATGCTCTGCATAATAGCCTATATGGGATGCACGCCCCTATAAGTATCCCAAGTCGTGCTCATCACCAGGTCCTCCAGCCACTAACTTAACAATTTGGAGCCTATATTCCAACAGACACAATACAACAAAAGTTTTCTAGTTATTACGGATCTAGTAGGTACTCGTAGTATACCTTCCTGGACTTAGTCAATATCGCTGGTCCATCGGCCCAAGGGGTTAAAGTGGACAGTGAGAAGTGATAGTGGCTAAAAATCTGTGCTGGTTGGGATCTCTATCCTATATCAGCTCAAGCTGAGCCACCTCTAACTGCTTTGCAACCGCACAGCTGGCTGGCAACGTGCGTGTCTAGCCGAGTAGTCAGTGGAATAGCTCCGGGCAGCACAGATGTAGGGGGCGGCAGTGAGTGTAGGTGAGTGTGAGAGTGAGTGACTGGGGAGGGGGGGGGGGGGGTTGAAATACACTGCGAGTAATGCGTGTGTACCTAAAACTAAATAATTTTATAACGATGCGACCCTTAACCCGTACACACGTGTCCTTCTGGGCGGGTTCGGCAACATAGCCTCCGGCAGCGTCGAGGTGTGGGACATGCGCGGCTACAAGAAGATCGGCGCCTGCGCAGCGCCCGACACTACTAGTCTGCAGTGGGACCCTCGAGGGGAGACGTTTGTCACCGCTACTACGTATCCCAGGCTCACCGTCGGCAACGGGTTAGTGAAAGCTTACCTAATCTCTGACCGGCTAACTTCCTATTAGGTGAATCTACTGCTCGAAAACAACAACTTTTACTGCGGGAGTAAAATTTCAAAATGTATTTTTTCTCACAAAATAATCGGCTGTTCAGAATGGGTTTTTTTCAGCAGGAGAATCGTACCCTAAAGTTATGGAGTAAATACCGTATAAAGTAGAAATGTCATTTATTTTGTTTTACAAAAATTCCGCTATTATTTAATCTGTGACTGTACTGTTTTAGTATGGGCGAAGGTTGACAGAACTTGTCAGTTCATACTAAATGCTAGTGAATAATCACTTACGTGTTTCGGAGAAAGTTGGTGGAGAATATTTTATTATTTCACTTTAAGCATCGAGCACATGCTTGATGCCAAAAATGAAGTAATAAAATAGGACTTTAGAGCAAGGATCGAAACCGGTTAATATTTATTTCAGAATGTATAAGACCCATTTCTAATATTTGATAATAGTTGTAAAGATTTGACCATAAAAATAAATTTGCCGTAGCTTTTAATTGGTAGTTGGAGTTAATTTAGCAAAAACCTTTATTATTCCGGTTAAGGTTCCATAGTAAAATAACCGGTTTCCGATCCTTGCTTTATAATGATTGGCAGCACAAAAGTACGAAACACGTCGTGCAATAAGACAGGATCATAATATGCAACTAATTTAACGATTCATTCTACAATTATTTTATTCGGCAATGTGTTGACTTATTTAACTTAAGATGTTTTTGAAATATTCTTTTTTATGTCAAAAAGGATTAAATCTTAAAAATTACGATTGCGATATTACGTTTTAAACTATGATACGTGTTCTAATAATAATATAATATACTGCGCAGCTTATACAGCAGCAACGTGTAATGGAACAAAAATTAAACAAAATGAGTACAACAGGAGCATAAAAAAGGAAAACATACCATTCTGGCAAAAAAGATTAACTAACAAAATCAAGAATTTTAGAATTTTATAAAACACACTCACAGCACGAAGAACCAAATACTACTGACCAACAAATACTCGATACATTAAAACAAAAATTAAACGCAGCTGCAAGTCGACTAAGACGATACATTAATTGCACTTTAAGGAAAAAACAAAATACACAATTTACCAATAATGAGAAAAAAATATATAGACAACTATCTAATGACACACAGAATAACAATAGAACTGACACGGCAACAGGACCATCACAAGAGGAGCTACACCAATTCTGGTCTAATATTTGGGCAAACCCAGTGCAACATAATACAAATGCAGAGTGGATACAATCAGAGACAGATCAAGCTACTAGCATAAACCCGATGAACTTTGAGCACATTTCTATGGATACATTTTTGAAAGTAATAAATAAAACGCATAATTGGAAAGCCTCGGGTTCCGATAATATCCAAAATTATTGGTATAAAAAACTTACACACCTACACCCAAACCTACACAGACACATAAACGATTTTATACACAGCCCTACCCTAATGCCCTCATATATCATAGAAGGAGTAACATATATGATACCTAAAAACCAAGAACAACGTCAAGACCCAGTAAATACAGACCCTTAGCCTGCCTGCAAACAATATACAAAATACTGACGTCATGCCGTACTGAAATCATTTACCAACATGTCACAGACAACAAAGTATTAGCTGAGGAGCAGAAAGGATGTAGGCAAAACAGCAGAGGGTGTAAGGAACAGCTTGTAATAGACAACATTGTAATGAAACATACGCTTAAATACAAAAAAGACATCAGTACTATGTACATAGATTATCGCAAAGCATATGACTCTGTACCACACACTTGGCTCCTCCACATTTTACAACTTTACAAAGTCCATCCCACAATAGTAACATTTCTAAAAACCTGTATGAATGAATGGAGAACAAGTCTTAAACTATTCACTAGCGACTTAGAAATACATACTGCAGTCATCCCAATAAAGAGAGGCATATTCCAAGGTGACGCATTAAGCCCACTATGGTTTTGTCTGGCTTTAAACCCTCTCTCAAACCTTTTAAATAAAACCGCCGGTGGAATAACTATGCCGATAAACTTAAACCAATCATCCCATACTCACACAACCCTCACACACCTCATGTACATGGACGAAATAAAATTGTTTAGCAGTAATACACATCTACTTCATACATTAGCAGATATTACCCAAATGTTTTCTATGGATATACAAATGGAGTTTGGGATCGATAAATGTAAAACAGTTAATGTCAATAAGAGCCATTTAAATCAGACGGGTTATTTACTCGAAAATGAAGACATCATGTATAGACCTGGTCCTTTAGATGCAAATAGTACATACAAATATTTAGGCTTTCATCAATTGCGACAAGTACACCAAAAGCAAGCTAAAAATGATATTATAAAAAAGTTCAAACATAGAATTAATACACTACTCCGATCTCAGCTAAATTCCAGAAATCTTATAAAAGCCATCAATACATATGCCATACCTCTTCTTACGTACTCCTTCGGAATAATAAATTTGTCTAAGTCGGACCTAAAGCAGTTTCAGCGCAATATCAATACAGCAATGACAGCCAACCGTAAACATCACCCCAGATCATGCATACAACGAATCACACTACCGAGAAAAGAGGGCGGAAGAGGAATCATTGACATAGAAAACATGCATAACAAACAGATACAGAATCTCCGACACTTCTTTTACGAAAAGGCGTTAACTTCTAAACTACACGAAACTATCACACAGACTGATACACACCTCACGCCACTTAATCTGTACGACTCCAGCACACAAAGTAATGAACGTGTCACACTTGATCCTGAAAAAGAAAACACATGGAAGCTGAAGTCACTCCATGGAAGACACTACCATGATCTGACAAGACAGCGTCAAACGCATGGTTGCAGCGTGGTGAATTGTTTCCAGAGACGGAAGCTTTCATGATAGCTATTCAGGACCAGGTTATTGACACTAGAAACTACCAAAAACACATCCTAAAAATCCCAAACACAATTGATATTTGCCGACGTTGTCATAGTAGCTCTGAACATATCCAGCATATTACAGGTGCATGTAAGGCCATAGTACAAACAGACTATAAACATAGACATGATCAAGTGGCAGCAATAATACACCAAAGTTTAGCATACCAATACGTATACGTACAAAAAGTACCCTACTACAAATTTTAACCTGAAACAATCCTCGAGAATCAAAACTATAAAATTTATTGGGACAGAACAATCATTACTGATAAAACTATTCACTACAACAGGCCAGATATTACTTTATTAGATAAAAAGAACAAAACAGTATACCTTATTGATATAGCAGTATGTAACACACACAACCTACAGACCACACATTCAGAAAAACTTAACAAGTATAGAGATCTATCAATTGAAATTAAGACACAATGGCAAGTACCAACAGTCAAAGTAGTCCCCATAATAGTATCTAGTACAGGCGTGATACCCAGACAATTGCACACAAGTATTCACATATTAGATTTGCCATCAGCGATATACCGGTTATTACAAAAAGCAGTTATACTCAACACATGCAGGATCGTTAGGAAATTCTTAAATCTATAATAAACTAGACGCTAATTAAGATGCCTTGGCTACGGCCCGGCTCTTAAATGTACCTCTAAGGAGAGACAAAATTGAGAAACAAATGTAATAATAATAATAACTTCTAAACTAAAAAAATCCCTAAAAATCTTCGTAAATCGACAAGACACCTTACTCTTCTCGCGCGTGATTCAACCATTGATTGATAAGATAAAGTTGCAGCCGATTATCGCCTTATGGCGTGAGCGCTCATTGACCATCTTTTTTACCTTTACTAATGGCAAGTAAATTATTTTAGATACAAAATCTGGCACTACACTGGAGCCCTGATGCACAAACGCGTATGCCAAGAGAAAGAAAACCTCCTAGCTATCTCTTGGCAACCGGGAACCTTCCCTAAAAGCGAGCTATCCAGGACTCCACCTAAGGTACCATTACTTACTTATTAACTTTAATTTTGTTTAATTAACTGGACTCAGTACCAGCGCAGTGGGCGTACCGTACCGTCTAGCTGGGACAAGTGATTCATTTGGGTAGTTCCAATTTTGAGAACGAGGTCAATCGTCGAATCCAACTCGGCTGGGCAGCGTTCGGGAAACTACATAACGTTTTCTTGTCCAAAATAACTTAGTGCCTAAGTACGGAGAACATACGGAACAGAAACGTGGCCTCATAAGAAAGCTTAAGGTTGCAGCGTGCTATGAAAGGGCTATGCTTAGTGTTTCTTTGCAAAATCGAATCAGAAATGAGGGGCTCCGTAAACGAACAAAAGTCGCTGACATAACTCGACGGATTAGAATGCTAAAGTAGCAGTGGGCGGGGCACAAAGAACGTAAAACTGACAGCCGATGGATGGGGCAGAAAGGTTCTAGAATGAAGGCCACGTACCAGCAAGCGCAGCGTAGGACGTCAAACTACAAGGTGGACAGACGACCTTGTATAGGTTGTAGGAAGCCGCTGGATGCAGGCCGCTTCTAACCGGCCAATTTAGAAGTCATTGGGGGAGGCCTATGTTTAGTAATGGACGTCCTATGGCTGAAATGATGATGATAAGGTAAATTTAAAAAGAAAAACTTTATTCATTTACAAAATTTTAGGCAAAATGTTTGAGCCGTTTCCGAGATACGCAAAATACTTTTATTATAATACAGGTGTCCCGAAAATTAAGAACAACCATGTAACCACATTATGTATATATCATGGTGAACAATTTACAAAATTACATTTTACAAAACCAAACAGCCGATTGAATTTGTATAGACAAACAAAAAATATATTAAGTATGCCTATTTTTAAGTCATAGAATACGATCACTATGATGTAGAATATATACACCTGTATACGAGAATTACTTGTTTATAGTAATCAACCGACTTCAAAAAAGGAGGAGGTTCTCAATTCGACTGTGTTTTTTTTTTTTTTTTTTTTGTATGTTTGTTACGCGATTACTCCGCCAATTATGAATCGATTTTAATGATTCTTTTTTTGTTTGGTAGATCATACTTCAGAGGTGGTCCCATATAAATTTTATCGAAATTGATTTAGAACTTTTTGAGAAAATCAATAAATATATACCCAGATAATATTTTGGTTGTGGTTTTTGTTACCTATCTTCGACAAATATGAGCCGATTTTGATGATTTTTGATGATTGAATAGCTTATACTTCAAAGATGCTATGATAAAAATTTGAAAAATAAAAATCACCCCTAAGGGTAGGAAAATAGGGGATGAAATCGGTGTTCAGCAGTTAGATTAGGATTTATCACTAAAAATAGATGAAATAAGTAAATTTTATTTAAAAAAAATAAAACCGACTTCAAAACACTAAAATGCTAAAAATAATCTTAACACTTAAGTACCTAATCAGTTACTTTTGGAGTCGGTGCAAACAAAAACATTGAATCTCTCATCGGCTGGCACCGACTCCAAAAGTAACTGATTAGGTACTTAAGTGTTAAGATAATTTTTAGCATTTTAGTGTTTTGAAGTCGGTTTTATTTTTTAAAATAAAATTTACTTATTTAATATTATAGATACATGTTTTTGTAATGTTAGCAACGTAATTAAAAAACTAACGTAAATATTATGTATCTAAGGTTATTTTATGAAAAATCTCTTATTGCCCCTTTGTATTAGATTGTACTTATGGATAATATCCTTTGTACTGTGGCTGTCGATTTATCTTATAATAAATAAATAAAAAAATAATAAAAAATATTTTATGTCTTTTTATAACAATTTTAGGCTATCGAAGACTCGACCCCAAAGCCCGTAGGGGCGTATAGGCCGCCCGGTGCAAGGAATAAACCGTCGACTTTCACACTACATGAACACGAGAAGCCGCATAAGCCTGGCGAAAATGCAAGCGGTAAGGCATTTTAAAGAAGCTATCCCTAATTTATTCAGCTATTTAAAAATATTGCAGTTTAACATAATATTATCAGACCGTCTGAAAGCAAGATCTACTGTGGGCACTGTGACCTTGGGATGTTTTTTCCACCGAAGCAGCTCTATAAATAAAGCAAACTAAAAACCTAAACATAAATAAACGTGTTATTGAAATAATGTAAAAGTTTAGGTATCCCATCTGATTTTTCTTAGAGCTCGTTCCGTGCATTTGACTTATAGACTCTGCATGATACAAGAATATTATTTTCGGTAAAAAATATTGCACGTCGTTGAAGTCAAACTGTGTGCGATTTATTCTAAATCTGGCTTAAATAAGATATCATTCTATAGCTTTCTCTTTGGTTAAAGTCGATGGCAGCTAGAACGATGCTTTTGGCTAAATCTAGTTTTTTAAAAAGAAAGTTGTCCAAATGTCATATTAGTATGGCGTTTTCTTCTAGCGTCTGTTCGATCAGTTGGACGAACTTTAGGTTTATAGAAATTTATTGGTTCATTTACAGTGAGATACAAAAAAAATACATTTTATGTTTATTATTTTATTTTGCCTCTGGGCCACTCCAACACATTGCTTACAAAAGGCTAGTTGACTCATATCAAAATTAATTAAACAAATAATTATTTCAAATAGTATTCAACTTTAGGAACCTAAATATATCGATTTCAATACTTAAAAGTAGAAGATGGCTGTAAAAATCAAATTTAAAAAAAAACATCTATAATTTAAAACTGAAAACGCTATCCGCCATGATCGCGACATGAGTGACGTCACTCTTATTGTAAACGATCAAATGCCATTCGAGTCTGATGTATTTTTTCATTCTCGAACGAAACAGGTAATTACTATATTTTTTGTGTAAACTATTAGAAATCATGTTTGTTTAATTCAGAGGTTGTATTCGTAAAAACGTTTAAGTTGTTTCTTTGTTTACTAGAGGGACTACGTCAAGGCACAGATAATCTATAAACCCAAAATGGCTGACAGTGTTTTCATCTGTTTATGAAAATATTATTTTAAAATGAAAGTTTTGTAGTTTTCTAAGTCTTAAAAAAATTCAATTTTTTTTTTTCAGTCTAATGGAAGACATTAACAATTTAAAACCTATTTTTAAAAAGTGTCAACTAGCCTATTATTCCTGGACGTATTTTTAGGTCAGTTTTCAAATAGATGTGAGCTATCAATTTCCTTTATAAATATTATCTATTGTACAGCTGTGCCCCTCGAACAATCTTTTTCTTGGCATAGCTAGCGCGTGGCTTACTTAATTAACTGTAGTTTGTATTTATTTCTTAAGGTGTGGTAGGTGGGTACTTTCTTAGGAAAAAAACGGAAACCTTCAATATAAAACAGACGCATACAGCGCTTGCATTTTGGTAAAAAAAAAAAACTGAATTTGAAGGGAATATGTAATTATTTTTTGGAGTTAGGTAGGGATAATGTAATTATAACTTTAATTTATTTATTTTGTGTTCTTTCTTTCTATCATAAGACTTTCATAAGAGTTACTGGCTCAGACTTGTTGTTATTCGATAATTCGTCAGCGGCCGCTCCATCGAAGCAGGCAATAAAGCAGAAGGAGAAGCGCGAGGCGCGCAAGGCGCGGAAGGCGGAGGACCGCGCGAGGGGCGACGCCTCGCCGCCGCCGCCCGCCGCCGCGCCCCGCGCGCCCTTCGTCTCGTCCGGAGACCCGGAAAAGGACAAGAAAATCAAAAACATTAATAAGGTAGATCAAAAAAATATCATTAGGAGGCGTGTCATAAGAGGCGACTTATGGGGCGTTCAAGCAATACTAGATTTTTGTAATTTTTGATTTTCTGAAACCCCCTTCCCCCCGCTCCTAAACGTTACGTAACACCTAAGTGACTATATTTACTTAATAATCAAAATTATGTTGTGCACAAATAGTTCCCGGTAAAAATGACGTACAATACAATCCAGGAATTCCCCGTAAAACATAAACAGTAAGGGTTGCCAACTTGAGGATTATAGTTCCATTATTTTTTTATTAGGTTACGTAACGTGTTGTTTCTGTGTTAATTCGATAGTAAACGTTGCTTGTATAGACTACTACAAACTTATTTATTGTCGTATGATCGTCTCCACGCTGTAGGTGAGATGCAAGTAATAACTTGTTGTGGGACAGCATAAAAACAGTTTTGCCTATTGTCGGGTCAAGTTTTGCCTATTGTCGGGTCATAGACAAGTAAAGGGATAACTATAAACCTCAAACACTTTTTTATTTCCAGAAACTAAGCGACATAGACAAACTAAAACAACAAAAGGCCGCGGGCAAACCGCTTGAATTGAACCAACTCGAAAAAATCAAGAACGAGGCCGCTCTCCTACAGGAATTGGCGCAGCTGCGATTATGATCTCCAGAAGAAATATTCCAATTCGACCCTTAAAGTAGACGGTATTTCTTCTTGAACATTGTATTTTCTTTGATTTTTTAGGTAGAAAAGTCGAAGTAAGATAGTGGGCCTAATTCCATCTCTCTTTATTTTAATTTATTACAGCTATCTCTTTCTATCCATAAATGTCTAGAGAAAGACACATTAACTATACCTAGCATTTTTGAAAGTCAAAATAAGTAGTGATATGCCATAATGTTTTCATCGTAATCTATTATTTTTAATAGATGCTATGTTTGACAGGTTTTTTTAAAATGAAAAATGTATGCATTTTTTTTAAAGAACAGATTTGACTGTTCTTTAGTAATTGAGATAGTAAATATTCAGGAATTAGACCCTTTATTGATGATCGACTAGCTTTATTGGTTAAACGAATTGTCTGTCAGTCGTCGTACGTTGTATGCAGCGAAAAGACAACCAAAACTTTATAGCCGCAGCAAGTATGAAATTTTAGTTTGCTATTTTAAAAGCGTATCGCGTTACCTTTTAAACTAAAAAATGTAGATCAGCCAACTATCCATCAATACAATTGGTTATAACAACTATCACTTATCTATAATTATGTCGAATCGTGTACAAATTAAATCATATCGACTGCGTTAGCTGTTCATTAGGAGGTTATAGCTTTTGTTCAATTCTCGACAACTTTTAGCTACAGAATTAAAATATAAATTCTATTAACACAAAATAAGGTTTATTATGCATTGTTGCAATTAAATTAATTTAAAAAAAGATGGCAGATTCGTTAAAATTGGCCTTGGCTTAAAAACATTTAGCTAAATAAATTGTAAATCTGATGTTTCTGTTATCAGCGTATTAATTATTTGAGTAGGTAGCTAGTTATATTTTTATACTTATACATTTGTATAACCTACCTAATAGTAGGAATAATAATAGAAAACCATCATTTTTAGAACAATCAAATTAAATATGCCTACGCGATTATAATAATCAATAATGACTGACAATATCTAGCCAAAAGTGAGTTTCTCACAAGTTCCTAGAGAATACTATGACAATGCCAAGTGCATGCATTTTTATGTTATAAATGTAATTATTAATTTTCTTTTTTGTACTGTTGTAATAATAATTAAGCATCTAGTGTGAACACAGCTCAGCACAGCTCAATGTTTTCGTTTTTACTCTTTAATAGTGTTTTGCCTAAAATGAAAAATGTGTGCAGAAGATTAAAATGGAAATCATTATGTTCGGAAAAATGCCAAGGAAAATATATATCGTGCATTTACTTTATGAAAATAAATCATATAATCTTAGGGTTTAATGGAAGTTTTCCGAACATATTATTTCCGATTATAATTTTTATACAGTGATTGTTAAAATATCTAATGAGAAAGAATATTATGCGTTGAATAAATAAAATTAAACATAAAACGTTTTTCATTGATAACATTATAACAAAACAATAATCCCTAATTTATGTCATCATCATCATTTTAAAGGCATAGGACGTCCACTGCTGAACATAGGCCTCCCCCAATCACTTCCAAAAGTGGCCTGCATCCAGTGGATTCCTGCAACCTTTATTTATGTTGTGTATTATTTTCATTACTTTGTAGCTGTACTTTGAGATAGTATGAACATATTTACCTACCAAAGATTGTACCAAATAGATTATTCTAGCAATCCTTGAATTTGAGTTCATAATTCGAGACTGGCCGTCGAAAACGGAAAAGGCGCGCCAGGAGTACCTACATCGTTGTTTTCATACCGCTCGATTACCCACGCGATAAACCGACCAATTGTGTTATCGAATGCAAACATACCCACACCGCCGCTCAGCAGCCCTCCCTACAACTGCTACAAATAAACAAGTGCCCTCTTTTCAGTTAAATTTTATTTACGCCGATAAGATACCGATTGTGATGGATATACGGAGTTGATTTATACGTTTTGTACCTACATACATTCGATCACTGCATTCGACCGGCCGCTAGACTGTTGACACGCCGCGATATCGGGGATTGTTTACGATCGCACCTATACATACCCAGTGTTATTCGCGGCGCCGGTCAGTGCTCGGTTCGAGTCCTGCCGATATGGACCAAGACGATTGTGATGAGAACAGTAAGTTGTTGAGGAATCGGACTCGTGGGGACCTGTGTAGGCCTCGTTCGAGCAGTGTGGAGGGTGGGAGGTCGTGTGAGACGATAGTGTTTGACTGTAGGATGGTGAAGACTTCCACGCAGGTGGATGAGCTGGCCGCGACGTGGGGCGGCCGGGGCTCGCTCCGGGACTCGCGGAGACTCCGCCGAGCGCAGTCCTGGTCTGGAATACCACCCGATGATGTCAGTTCCGAAATCAGAATTTTACGGGAACGGTAGGTTGATTTTGTCATTACCTACATAAATTAATTTTGCTTTCACGGGACTTAGTAAAGTATAAAATAAAAAAAACATCGAACGCAAAATTAAAAAATAGCAAGCAGTTTTGTTAGTTGCAAAGTCGCGATTAAATGAACGGGCAGATTTTTAATTAAAATCATTGCAATTATTATTGACACGTGTTGATGTTGTAATTCAGAATCAAGTGCAAGATAACAATGCTATTAGCAATGCCAATGCTGACGTCGATTCACCTTATAACTAGGTATGTCTAGGAAGTCGATCAGCCTATATTTTTGAACCGCTATTTTCATTGTTTTTAGAGTTTTGTACTTCAAAAAGTAAAAACAAACCAATAATTATAGATATTATTTTTTACTATAATGATTTGTTATAAACTTCCAAAACTGGTTAAATCATGAATCAATTATAAAACTTTACAATGCCAACAGTAGGCATCTTCGTTGCATTTGCGGGTTTTTGAAAAAAAAAACAATTAAAAAGGATTGCAAACGAACTAAAGTATTGCCTGATCATTTAATAATAACTATTCTCAGGATACTACTTTAATCAGCTAATGGCATAGGTAAGTACTATAATAATTTACTTTATGACCAACATCGAAGTCGAGAAAAAAAACCTTAAAATGAATCCACAATTTTTAAAATATTTATCACACCAATATCATGTAAACCGTTACTTCAATGAGATAACACGTCACCTACATTTACTTGTAAATGCCCAATCTGCCCTCTGGTCATGCAAATGCATTCACGCGCAACTCGATCAGGCATGGAAGGTCGGCTGTGATGCCTAAATCCTGTCAAGGATATTACGAATTCGATCGAAATCATTTAAATCCTGGTTCTTGCATGTTATGAACATGACATGTTGGTGGTTGTCCGGTCCAGTGGTTCGCGCTCCTGACTACAAAGCCATGCGGTTGCGAGTTCGTGTCCGGCAAGGGGAAAATATATTTGTTTGTGTTAAACACGTACTGTTTACAAACGCTCGCCGGTTTGTAAAATGCCTAGGCAAATTTTGTTTTAGCCAAAGTAAAAGCTGTTAATGTAGTGTGCAATTGAATATAAATAATATTATACGGCGCTGATGGCGCCGGTTGCCGAACTGGCTGCCGGCGCCGGTCGTCAAATTGTTCGCTGGCGCCGTTAAAGAATTGGCTGCCAGCGCCAGTTGCCGAATTGATTACCGGCACTGACCGTCTAACATTAAACAAAAGCGAGTAGTAATAATTAACTACTAGGACTAGCTAACAAAAATATGTATTAAGAATCACTTAGGTTGTTAAACTTTAAACCTATAACAGTATTGCCTCACCTCTTTGGTCGAACCCTTTTTATAATTTTTGCAGGAATTCTTACCTATATTATTGAGATTTATTTGTTTTATATTTACCTCTTCTTAGGACGAATATTCGACTTTGACTATTTTTTTTTTACTCTAAAGGATGTCCCAAGTCCCAGCGTGCGCCTGGTGTTAGATGACACTATTTATCTATCGATTTACATTTACATTTAATATTTCCCACAAGTAATTAACCAAAACGAACTGCCAACGAGAGATCGACTTATTTTTGATCACGCGCTTATTTAGGATGTCATTCTGACCTCTAAATATATAAATATAAATAAATAAATAAATAAATAATGGACAACATCACATACATTGCTCTGATCCTGTGGTAAGTAGCCAAAGCACTTGTGTTACAGAAACAACGACGGTACCACAACACCCAGACCCGAGGCAATATAGAAAAGTTATTTTTTTACATTGACCTGATCGGGAATCGAACCCGGAACCTCAGAGGTAGCGACACCAAGTTCGGTATGCTCGCCTCTCGGCTACGGAGGTCGTGTGATGTGAGAGACCCTCATGCGAGTTCACCGTTCTCGAAATCCTAAAACATTGCCCAAGTGTTCTGTGTTCGGATACCTACGTGAGCGATGTCTATGTGTGCATTGCTCTAGCGCGCATTATCTGAAGCATAATTACTGATACTCATAAATATCAATTTTTCTGTGTCTGTACTTAACGCCCGAACAGCTGACATCGGTTTGTATGGAGCAGACAAGGTACTGAAATCCAGCCTTTGCGTATTACAACAATGTCGCCGGTTGCCATTTTGATTGCTGGCGCCGGCAGCCGTTGTTTTAAATCTCGGCTGCCGGCAGTATAGCTACCGCCGGTTCCCAATAGCCATATTTTTCCCATTTCTTAAACCTCTTAAACGTCTGACGCAGTTAAACTCCCAAATGTCAAATTTATCTCTCTCGTTGATGTAATGTTTTGCTGACCCACACTAAAAGTTTTGCACTTCTAGCTAATCGGAACTATTTGAATTTCGAATGTTTTATTTTTTTAAACGTTGCAACCTTCGTAATAAAAAAAAACAATTGGCGGGAAATGATTTGTCAATTGTTTTTTATCACACATCAAAGTTACATACGCAACGAAAATGGAATTTAGTCGAAAAGATTTTAGAACGATGATTTTTTATGATTTTAAAAGTTCAAGCAAGACTGTGCCGCTTTTTCGTGAAGGGCGGCCTTCAACTGCCGTCAACGAAAATAATGTGGCTACTGTTAAGCGGGTAATTGAAGAAAACCCGCGGACTACCTATAAGACAATTCGAGAACTATTGGGGATTGGTATGAGCCCAATTCAGAAAAATTTACACTAAGAATTGAAAGTTTGGAAACTTTGCTGTCGTTGGATCCCTCATGAACTGACAGCGGAGCAGAAGCGGGCTCGCGTGGAATGGTGCTCACAGATGCTACTGAAGCACGACCACGGACATTCTAATGCTGTTTATGACATTGTTACAGGAGACGAAACGTGGATTTATTGTTTTGAACCCCAAAAAAAACAGCAATCTTGTGAATGGGTGTTTGAAAATGAGAACAGGCCAACAAAAGTGAGGCAGGCGAGAAACGTTGGTAAAAAAAATATCGCGTTTTTTTCTCAGCTACGGGTCCCATCTGTACAATTCCACTTGAAGGTCAAAAGAGTGTTAATGCCGAGTGGTATTTACCCAGGGTGTTAGAAAAAGTTCGCGAAAGACGACCCAAAAGCCGCGTTCTCCTAAATCATAACAACGCTTCTTCACACACGGCCAACAAAACAAAGTAATTTTTAGCTTCCGAAAAAGTACAACTCGTCACCCATCCTGCGCATAGCCCCGACCTAGCACCCTGTGATTTCTGTATTTTCCCCAAAATCAAAGATTTGATGAGAGGTTTTCCTTTTACCAACTCCGAAGAGGCAGTGATAGCGTTCAATCAGCATGTAGAAAACATGCCTTCAGATCTGTGGTCCTCCTGTTTTAAATGTAAAGGAGAGTATTTTGAAAAGCAATAAACATAATATTTTGGTTATAACATGTTGTTTTTTTTAAGTTACGCAAAACTTATAGTGTGACCTACGTATCACGGCCTCTTCTGGCCCCGTAAAATGTCAAACCTCTCATCTTAGATTTTTGGGAAAATTAAGAAATCGCATGGTGTTAGGTGCTTTGGTTCTATGCTTCAAAATACGTCTCGTGCACTGTGTGCGGGATGGGTAACGAGCTCTACGTTTTCAGAAGGCAAAAATGACTTTGTCTTGTTCGCGTGTCATGCATGCATGCAAGCATGTCATGGCGCAGTGCAATAGGATGCGACTTTTAAAGTCGTTTTTACCTAACCTTTCACATACACTGGACAATCAAATGGTAGTGTAAGGTACTGCTCAGTATTAACTGCCTTTGTGGGATCATGCAGATATATTTTGATCAATAATGTGTTTCTTCTCATATTTTCAATACCTATAACATTCAAAATTCAACTATGGCCGGCCAGGAGCGCAGAACTTTTAGTGTACCCGTGTACTATAGTTTTAAACTTTTGAAGTCGACTGTACATGCATATCGAGGCAATGTTTATTGATTGCTGATGCAGCAGGCATTCACACCAGTCTCCCTAGCATGAGCACCAAAACACGATATGATATAGCGATATAATGACACAAACTGTAAATATATGATAGATATAGCCGCCATGTTGAATCGCCGTATCGGTGACGTCAAATATTATGATCGCTGTTTCGATAAAAAATCAGAATTGCGGCTACATCTACCATATTTTCACAGTTGGTGTCGATATATCGCTATATCATATCATATCGTATCGCGTTTTAGTGGTCATGCTAGGGGGGCTGGTACTTCCACAAATGAAAGTCACGCTCTGTCGTTGTTGCTAAAACTGTAGTTACGATGATTAAAAGCACGAGGGTTATAGTTACAGGAAGGTATGTTCCGCGGGACATGACAACCACTATAAAAGTCTTCCTATCATACTACAACTTGCCGCCAATAAAATAAAAAAGTGAAGTTCAGTAGCCTCGGTAAAGATCAACCGCCAACTGTCTGCTGCTGTGTCTTGCAACCACCCTCGCAACGAACTATCATAATAAGTAGTACAGTCCGCTTTAAGGAGAAGGAGGAGTCCAGAAGGAGCGTCCCTCCAACTGCAGCAAAGCAAATAAGGTGGTGCATGGTCTCAAGTGTTTGCTTAGCTTCATTTCTAACACGAAAGTCATAATACCTATGTTTATTATCTCCGTTGCATTGTATCAGACAGCTAGGTTAATAAAATTACCTACAAGTGCTATGTACATATAATTATAAACACTAAAGATCCTTCCCCTAACAATAGAATAGAGTAGGTAATTAATCTTACTATATTATAGGTTGTTTAAACATCTCTTTTACTCGTATGCGTATGTTATCTAAGTACATTAAAAGAGTGTAGTGGTGTATGATGTAATTATTAAACAATCATGTTTACTGTAAGTGCGAACTAAAAGGGAAATAAACTTTAATAAATAAATAAGATAAATAGCAGTAGATACATAGGTACTTTACCTCAGAAAAGCATAAACTTTTTGCTACACTCAGTGGTTGACTAGTAGAAAATAATTGTGCCAGTATTTTAAATATAACTTGCGTGCGACAAACTTATATATTATACTTATATATATATTATAGCAGTCAATACATTGTAGAAACAAAAGGTTCATAGACATGTCACATTTTTAAACGCTTTAATTGTTTTTTTTTATAGTTAAGTAATACTTTATACCTAATAATACGTTATAATGTGCCGAGTGGGGACGGCCGTAAAGAATACACTTCCCCACCGCCAACAGGAGGCGTGTCGTAAGAGGGGACTAATTACTGTAGCATGAGACGAGCAGCAGCGTTTGCGTGCGAAATGTTATAAAAAATTGCGCTCACCAACCCGTCTGCCCAAGCGTAGCGAATATTGACAATCTCCCCTGATAAAAGTCATCGAGGAGGCCTGTGTTCAGCAGTGGACATCATATGGCTACAATGATGATGAATTACGTTATAATACGAATATGCGCCGTTATAATAACACTATTCTGTGAGAATTCAAGGTAGGAAACGTCTAACGGCGTAGACTTAGTAGGGTCTTGCTGGCATTCTTTGGGTGCGGACCGTGCGGAACTCTAAAAGCAATTTACAACAATTAGCGTTCCGCTGATGCGCAGAGAAATATTGGTGTGTGTAAATAGTCAGTATAAATCTAAACGCGATTACCTAATAGTAGATAGTAGATAGTATGTCAAAACACTGTTGTTAATGGTCACAAACGTATTTTTGGGTTTCAGATTAGTGCGAACACAGAGCAGGCCTCGACCAGGCGCTTTGCGGTACCTCTCACGACGGCAGAGGCTAACGTTAGCCTCTTTGGCCTTGGTGGACTTCATGAGCTTCTGCTCCATGAGCGTCATGGCGCCCTTCTTCCCGAGGGAGGCTACTGCAAAGGGCCTGACAGACACCATGTGTGGATTCGTGTTCAGTTTTTATGCCGTCGTCATGTTTCTGACGTCACCCATTTTTGGGAAATTCGTAAGTACCTACTTATACAGGGTGTAACGAAAAGGTGAAATAAAACTTTAAGGGGTTATTCTACGGCTAAATTACATCAACTTTTTCTATGGGACCAACATCAAAATCTAAAAAAAAAATTGACGTTTCCATACAAACTGATGCCAGCTGGTCGCGTTTTAGTATGGGAAAGTGTTTTTTATTTTTGCGATTTCGATGTTGGTCCCATAGAAAAAGTTGATGTAATTTAGCCGTAGAATAACCCCTTAAAGTTTATTTCACCTTTTCGTTACACCCTGTACAGAGAGATTTTATGGCACAAAAATGCAAGAAAAAAAGACAAGACCTATCACTCTATCTATCAAATTATTTCCGATCGAACGGACTTACATCGATCGAATTTGTATTTCAGAATTAGGTAATAATAAGTCATAAAGATGTTATCAAGTAGAATGATAAAAGATATAGTAAACGATTAAATCATTTGCATTTATCATACATCTATGTAGTGTTACTCGTAAATTATGATTATACTGAAACACGTGGGATACTTACATTGAAAGTTTTGCGTATGTCATACATAATTAAAACAATGTTTAATTATTGCTTATAGATGTAATATATTTATACAGGTATAAAGTAAGTAGGGTGGCAACCTATCCCGAACTAATGAGTATCGTCTTATCTGTTTGTTTTTAGTACATAGAAGACTATATTTACATGAAACATTATCGAGTAGTAAATTACCCTTATAAATAAATAAATAAATTGTTTTTTACAATCACACCAATTATCTAGCCCCAAACTAAGCAAAGCTTGTACTATGGCGACTAGATAACGGATAAACATACTTAAATACTTTTATAAACATCCATGACTTAGGTACAAATGCTCATCACACAAACATTTGCCCCTTGCGGGATTCGAACCCACAACCGCTGGCTTTGTAGTCCTTATTACATGTAAAAATAGTACATTGAAACCTCCGTAGCCGAGAAGCGAGCATACCGAACTTGGTGTGGCTATCTCTGTGGTCCCGGGTTCGATACCATACCCGGTTGGTCTCGGGTCTGATCGGGTACCGATGTTGTTTCTGATTTCTGCACCACAGATGCTTAAGCTGCTGTTAAGTGTATTATTATAGCAATGTATGTAAGATACCTATAGATAAATAATATTTCTTAGTAAAGGACATCACACACACAAACAATATTTACTTTTAACATTAAACAAATTATGAACAAAACAAAAATTGAAATAAGTATATAAAAAATACTTTAAAAAAACATAAAAGGACCGAACAGTGCCGTTACGTGCGTCGCGAAGCCCGTAAAAGCACCTTACTTAGCATAAATCGTTGCCCACTAAATAGACCACGATGCGGGTTTTCAGTGCGATATGTGATGTCCAATATTAAAAAAAACTTAAGTTTTTTAAAGTTTTTTTTGCTGATGTATCGTACACCTACACAGTGACACAATAGTAAAAAGACTAGTGATTGCCGTTACATCGTAGCATGTGAAAACTGAAAAGTAGTTACCGAGGTCTGGGTAGTTATATGGGTAGTGTATATACGAAAAAAAATCTAAACTTGAACACTACAAAAAATCACTTACCACTAGGGATGCTCTGACTGTTTTTTTTTATTTAGTTCACAAACCGAATGTCAGACTTTTATTTCATTGTAAAAGAACTTAGACTATTAGTACTGTCACTATTGTGTACATTCTTAACTAGTAAACACACCATGCTTAATCTTAATAGCAGACAATAAACCATTTTTAAACTTAATTAAACAAAACAAAAACTAAAGGTAATACTTTCCATGACCTACTTATTTCTAATTTTAGCCGAGGCCAGGACCAACGACGATGTCAAATGCCTTTTGAATGCTATTGTAGGTTCGAGTCATTTTATAAAATATGTAGCAAGTTCCGAACTAAAACAGTCCTACAATGATGCGTGATTTCATTTCACTTCTAATTAGTAGCAAAAAGAAATTGGTCACGCCTCATTGTAGGACTGTTTTAGATCAATTGATCAGGTGGCTGACCCTGGGTACCTACCTTGATCCAAATCCGTTCAACGTCTGATAAATCGATTAGCCCGCTCAATCTTTTTTAAAAGAATTAATGTTCTAGAGACTTATTATTGAATCATGCGAATTCCAATCCGAATACGAAATCGCAAGATTCGATACCTAAAATCACTATTTTTGAAAATTCATTCCGTGATTTCTACGAGTGGTCCTACCCACTCGTTTTCGATTTCTACTAGTAGAAAGTACGGAAGAATACGTACGGAATATATATACATATTAATATACGTACGTATATATATACGTACGTACGTATATATATACGTACGAAACATATGGTTGTCAGAGATTTGACATAATAACTTTTTATTTACGTTCGTTAATGCGTTTTTGCTTTATGGTTTATAATTTTTTCTGCGTAAAACTAAAATAGTTACAAGATTTCAATTTAATAGCAACACCTATTTCGAGTGATTCAAAAATGCGTAAAATCAGAAGCAATAGAAACTATTTTCATACACGAATTGTTTTCGTGTTCGAATTTAAGATTCATTTCTTATGCTTCAAAAATACGTCTCCTAAAGAGTATTTTTAAAAAAATACGGATTATTTCACATCGAAAGAAAACAGTATTAACATACACAGTTACACTTAACAATCGAGAGTAGGTACCTTACCTACCTACTTTTTGTAGATGTTTTTGCGACTTCCGTTCACGATTATGTTGCACAGCTGCATAGAAACACAGAACATGTGTAAGGCTATGTTGCGAATTTGTTTTTTTCTTTTTAATAATTTCGTCGGCACTGAACTCACTAAAGACAGTGAGATATTGTGTGCTATTGGCTTTTATTGTGCTTGCCTTAGGCTGCAATCTATAGTTAGTTATCTATTAGAGACTTAATGTACTTGTCGTAGTTCTTTTTTTATCTTTACGATGAGTTGATAAAAAGTCTCCAATTCCTATTGAAAGTGCTTATTCAAATCCAGAAATTTGTATGTTTTCAGTTACCACTAATGGGAGCGAAATTCATGTTCATTTCAGGCATGTTTATAGCGGGGACTTGCAATGTTTTGTTTGGGTAAGTAAAACCAATTACATGCTTTAAGGGTAATACACACCAGACCGCTCCGAACGCGCCATAGGACCAAATTGTATATCTTTGTATGAATTATTAAAGAACTTATCTGCAACGATCTGGTTTCGGAAAGTTTATATGGCGCGATTGACTCCAATAGGTGTGCCTTCACTCTTAAATTCGAAACACCTTCACACACTGCGCTGTACGTTTCCAGAAA
Organism: Anania hortulata; assembly: GCA_963576865.1. Taxonomy (NCBI): domain Eukaryota; kingdom Metazoa; phylum Arthropoda; class Insecta; order Lepidoptera; family Crambidae; genus Anania; species Anania hortulata. The sequence continues at coordinate 14,883,204 of OY756390.1, read as the reverse complement.
AAATATATAATTCCAGTTCGCTGCCTGCGTGAACCAATACCTCTGTCATGAAAAATGATAAAAAAAATGTCATTGCAGAGGGACATCCTAACCACAGTTCAAGTATCTTTTAAGACACATTACATCAAAAGCTGATTACCAATAGAATTACAATTACATTCTTATCTCATTCCAGTACTCTATCACTAATAGAAAACTCCACAACGTTTACCTGGCTGTGCTTTCTTGTACGCGGGCTCGAAGCATTGGGAGCGAGTGCCTACTCGACGGCGAGCTACGTGTTTGTGGTCAACGCTTTCCCTGACAGCATTGGATCAGTCCTGGGCATTTTGGAGACGTTCGTCGGCCTGGGCATGTCAGTTGGCCCTGCTATTGGAGGCTTGCTGTACTCGGTCGGTATCATTTAAGTTATTTTTATCTTAAATCAACTAGGTAGGTACCTAAATAAAAGTGAAAAATAAAACATTGCTTGTTTCCTATCCTAACATGCAAAGGTATAAAAATTACAAATAATCAGACGAACAGCAGAAAGAGTAAAGCTCTTTCTGCCACGAGAGTATTTCAGATGATTTCAACCCTGACGATAGACGTCTACTAATGATAGTTACATATAGCCCAACGAATTAGCAAGTTGAAGTGGCATTGAGCGAGGCACAGAATAGTAGCGGAGCGTAGTGTGTCATTCCTGTTCTGTGGATCTGAAGGCCGATGGGGCAGAAGTTTCTGGAATGGAGGCCACGCACTGGCACGCAGCATAGGACGTCCACCCACAAGGTGGACAGACGACCTGGAAAAGGTTGCAGGAAGCCGCTGGATGCAAGCCACTTTCTACCGGCCAATCTATTAGTCACTGGGGGAAGCCTATGGCTTAAATTATGATGATGATGATGGTTGACTAAACATTTAACTAGACTTGAGTCGACTCGACCCCTTGCACGGATTCGGCACGGTTCTATGTAAACATGAATGTTCCAGGTAGATCGGGGGATTTGGCCTACCATTCTACACTCTGGGAATCATCATGGTCTTGACTGTGCCCATCAACTTCTTTCTGCTTACTGATTGTCAAGGTAAGGTGCACTAATCGTGAAAGTATCCATTATTTTACCGCATGTAACGTTAACCATAAAATAATTTTCTGCTGATACATATCTTTAAAGAACTAATTCAAGTCAACCTTGGACCTATAACTAACTAGGTGACTGCCATATTTTATTTTTTAAAAGTTGACAATCACTTCTGGTTGATTTTCAGAATTCGCCGTTGGCTCGAAATCGGCTTCTATTATAAAGCTATTCAAGATCCCGTCTATCATAATCACGGGGCTTGTTATAGTGATTGTGTCTAACACCTGGGCATTCCTGGACCCCACACTGGAGCCCCATCTTCGGCAGTTCGGCCTGTCTACAGAACAGATTGGCTTGATTTTTTTGCTCTTCTCCAGTTTGTACGGAATCTTCAGCCCGATTTGGGGATGGGTTGCTGATAGGTAATTAATTAAAGAAAACTGTAACCTTTTTAGACCGAACACTTAAATTATGTGTAATTGCGTCGTTAACGCCCCCTTTTTATTAACCCCACCTATCAGTAACATAAGTCCTTTTTTACTTGAGCTGTCAAAACGCTATCATTCGGGAAATTTATTTTGATATTTAAATTTTCCTAATAATGGCGCTGTTTTACTGCTTACTTACCGATTTTTGTTTTAAATTAAGAATATTTACAATCAAAAATGATGTTAGAATGAAGAACATTTGTTTTCTTTTTCGTTCTGTAATTAGACCTAAAAACGTTGTGAAAGCTAACCCTAAATTCTAATTTTACGATGCACAAGCGCGCGCTCCATAGTAACTACGCGATTTTGTGAAATGGCTCAATTGATCCAATTTTTTTCTGTTATTATGTTTTTTTTTAGAGTGCACAACCATTGGTGTATGATGGTTTGGGGCTTATTCTTATCAACTGCAGGGCTGTTGCTTCTCGGCCCGTGCCCTTTCATCCCCGGTCTTCCTCAGTAAGTAAGCGTTTGATTAACACCATAATTTTTATTAATATTTTTTCCCGTCGTAATTTAATTTAATATTTAAGTAAGTATTGTATTGTGTTGCAGAATTTATTATTGGTACGGACAGCGGCGGGTCAGCCTACCCGAAAAGTTAAGGGTCATTTAACCGATTTTCAACTTTAACTCCGACTAGTATAGTTGATGAAAATAAATTGATGAATTGATTGATTGATGAATTTGACGTTTTGAGGTGGTTGACGAGCGGTTGTCTGTGTCATATGTTTTAATTTGTTGTTTAGTTTGTTTGTTTAATTAGAAAATGGAGTTATAACTATAATATGGTAGTAATCTAGTGATGAGCGTCATCTGAAAATATGCATAATATTTGGTGTAAGTGATGTTTACCTTTAAATAGTCATTAACGTATATTTAAATCCGTAAGCTATTTGATCTGCAATGTATTGTAATATAACTGCTGGTGAACCTAATAAATAAAAAAATTGGATGCTGAGGCTGTGTTAAAAACTACCAGCCATATTTTAATCGAGTATAGTATACAGTAAATACATTTTAAAAATCTAATATTATAATATGTTAAGCGACCATGGTGCATTGGTAAAATTCCACTTCATCATTCAGAGGTCAGAGGCGCGAATCACGAATCGTTTTTTTTTACAGGTAGTCCGTAATCTTGGATATTTGTGATCGTTATTTGTTTTCTTTGGACTATGTAATTTTAAATAATATTACCTATATGTTTTAATATTTTTCCGGTATACCTACTAGACTAGATTCTGCAATCCCCTGTCCAAGACGTGTTAAAAACGTACCAGCCTTTATGAGGGTCCTGCAAGACCCTCTTAAAGGCTAGTACTTTTTTAACACTTTGTTTAATACTACGAGTACGAGTACAAACCTAATAAAATTCAAACAATTAAAAAACATTTCAAGGTTTGAAATATAATTTAGTTTCTTACTTATATACTTACCTATTTAGTAATACCTGTGCTCGTGTAATTATATTCTGTGTTGTGTGTCATAAAATATAAATAAATATAATTTTTTCAGTGACCTCTGGTTAGATTTGGTGGCACTTTCAATTTTGGGCATTTCCGTGGCATTAACTCTGCTGCCCACATTTCAAGGAGTCTTGACGAGTTCTATGTAAGTATAATAATTTATAAGAAAAAAAGAAGGGTACCTAATGCATATTTTTAAAAATAGTATTGGACATGTTTTGTATTGATATTGGACTCGTTTTTGACAACTGTTTAAAAAGCTGCCCTGCTGTAGAGACCATACTACTTGTAGTCAAAATGGTTAGATTGACAAATTCATGTTCACTCTGCCCTGTTTAGTTACGAAGGAGGTTGCCCAGAAGCGTTAGCAACGTACAGCGCGGTAGCCGGCCTATGGTCATGCTGCTACTCGCTGGGCGAGGTGCTAGGCCCAGCGGTGGGCGGCGCGCTCACGCAACGCTACGGGTTCCCACTCTGTTCCACGCTGTGTGCTGTTGCTTGCTTTACTATGGTAACTACATAATAATCTAACTCAGGGTTTCCGAACTTAATGTCCGCAAAAATAATAATGTGGAGCGTTGATGAGGCCGATCGTTTTAGAGATCCAGGGTACTATTTAGCGTTACCCCTTCAAAAAGGTTGGGAAAGGCTGACTAACTCAAAGCTTTTGGCCGGGCGAAACGCTGATCACAACACTTCATAAGTCGTACGGCTATATATTTACCTATGTCGCTTTTGTTCCAGCTGTTACAACACGCTACGGAAATCTCGTAGCATTATTCTAAATTATTTGATTTGGTAGTCTGGTATCTATGTTACACATGAATCTTATTAATAAAATAAACTGAAAAAACCCACGTTGACGTAAACCTTGTAATAGAAAAAGGCTTAAGTAAATAACATTTACAAAACCAACCAAAGATTTTCCGTCGGGGGCTACAATTCGCTGACTGATTGAAATAACGTTGGATATTTGTTTGATTATTTGTGCAAATAAATGGCACAAATAAACAAAAAAACAACCTCTCATCCTAAACACATCCCTATCCGTTCCGTCGTAATTAAAAATCGAAATGTTTGTTTGGATGTTTATCAATCACGCTTTATCGACTGAATTGTATTGGCTAAAATTTACAACACATTTAACATTGATCTAGTTGAACACATATAATTTTTTATCCCGGTTTAGTGTTCCCGTAGGATGATTATTCTTTCCTCTTTGTCTTTAACTCTGAAGTCTATGCAGAAGAAGTCGCTGACAAAAGCTAGATCATGCACAATTATTATTGTCCACAGGCAGTCGTAACGCTCACCTTTTTTTCTCTGCGCGAATCTTCTAAATGGGAACAGCAATCAGTCGATTCGGTGTCCCACTCGATCCCATACACCGACACCACCTGGAACAGCGGCAACTTCTGTAGGACGCGCAGTGCTCCAGAAAGCAGGATTGAGAACTCACCGCTGCTGACGCCTTGCTCTTGCACCAAAAACGGTAATGACAGATTGCACGATGCCTAATAAGTGGGGCAGAAGACCGCTAAAACCCGTACGTCGCTTTTGGAGAAAATGTATTGTTCAAATTCATCATCATCATCACTTCAGCTAAAAGAGCATAAGCCATCCCCCAATGACTTTCAGATTATAGTCAAAATATATAGAAGTATAGAACTATATATTTAAAAAAAATATATTTTATAGTTAATTTCTATCTGGCCTTATACAGTATGTTAACCAACGAAAGACGTTCCCATTAACCCGTATTAATATAGCGTCCATACATACAAAAAATAATTGTATTACATTATAAATGTTTTAAATATTTGAATTTCATAAAAAATAATAAACGTCCGACTCTTTTCTCAACGTGCGAGCAAGATAGAAAAGCGACGTTGCCAGTTTGCGCATTGTAAATACGCTAGTTACTATTCCGCGTGACGATTTTTTTTTTTTATAGAATTTCGAATTTTTTAATGCTTATTTTTGTGAATTTAATCTATTAATGATGTAGATAAACTGACTGAAGGTAACGCCTCCTGTTAATTTACATACTGTATATTTATCTATCGGTATGTAAAATTTCACACTAACATAAGCTCTCCGCACCACTTTCCCCTTTCTTCTTATCTGTCCTCTACCTATAGGTTGTCTGGAAGAGATAGCTTTTAGCACTAAGACATCTGCATCTTTCTGTAAAGATCATTGTAACTTATTTTTATAGTGTATTATAAAGAGTATCTATCTGTCTATAAAACACACTTTTATATAAGTATATGGGGCTCGTCAATACAAATCAAATGAGCCCAAATACGAAGGTTTTACTAGTACCCATTGAAGATTTCCACTGCCAACATCCTGGTTCTTTCATGAGAATAGCTAGATCGTATTAAATTACTGACTATATTCTCATCCGAATGTCACATTGGTACTTACAAAGTTTCAAATCGATACGACAGTAGAAGTAGGTTAAAGAAGACTAAAAAGATTTGATTGCTTACTTGTGTTAAAAGAGTAAGTAAGGCGCGGTAGGTACTTTCATCGCCAGAGTTTGTGCGAAACAGTAGGATTAATATGTCCACTCCTTCTGTTTTCCGATAGATTCTCGGGAGCTAAGTTTTAATCTAGATCAATCTTTATAATATTATTATTGACGATCCAATTATACGATGCCTATCTTAGTTTTACAACAACCCTAAAATTTTTCTTGCTAAATTAAATATATATATACCGTACTAAATCTAATCGATCTAAAAAGTGTACCATTACAGTGTTTAGTGATACCTCTTAAAATAAAACTTCTCCATGGAAAGAGATTTTATTCAACTGACGTAATTATCCCTTTCAGGTTATTCATACGGCACTTCACCTGCACGTCGCTTGTGCCTTCACAGCAAACGTAGTAAGAGCGGCTCAGCCAGTGTGGCCGAGGCACTAGCCTACTTCTTTAAGTTCCAATACCTTACCGACCTCTACATCAGATTACGAAAGTCAAAGAAAAAACAGAAACACACAACCAGCTGTACCAACAACAACTTGTATCAGAATTACCTGGAAAACGATCAGAAAAAAAACGATTCCAGTGAGGCTGTAAATATAAACAACAACATAACCAAATACCGCAGTTCTGAAGACAATTATTGCGCTTATTTGGACAACGCCATATTCGGCAGTCCGGCCGTTATGGAAAATTTGAACACGGAACATTTGGTGGTAAAGAGGAACAATAAAGGGCTGGTCCCAGTGCTGCTAGCCTGCGACGAGGAGAAAAAAACTTCAGGCGAGATCATCAGACACAACCTCCAGAAAGTGCAATTTTTTGAGCAGAATCAGACTTGCACCACTGCTATGGAAAATATTTTCGTAAGTTTTATTTGTATTTTTTTGATAATGGACTCAATCCTGCTCTATAAGCAAAGCGGTGATTCTGCCAATGTCGAGTGGCTCTTGAAATAGTGTTCACAATAAATAACGGGTGTTTAGTTTTTATTGCTTTTCTTGGATTCAGTGAAGGGTACTCTTCCCGTACAGCAGGTTTCAAGACGCTATCATGTCTTAGCAAGTTGTCTTGAGACAAGTCATTTGACACTCGATGCGACGTTGAATACAATGATATTTCAATAGTTTTAGGTCTTTATCACTTTATCACCAAAGATCGAACGAAAAGTATTGTCGATCTATTTTATGGTTTTTATTTATTATTTAAAGAGCTTTAGAGTGCAAGTTTGGTGTAGTTTTAGAACACAAACTGTTTTAGACACCAACAAGTTTTAGAACACAAACTACACCAAACTTGCACTCTAAAGCTCTTTAAATAATAAATAAAAACCATAAAATAGATCGACAATACTTTTCGTTCGACTACCCCTCACTGAATCTTTTTTTTTTGTATTGTTTATTAATCTGTCAAGCTCAAATTACCAATAAGTGCCCGCGTAATAATAAAGTCTAGGTAGCCAAGTAAAAAATTACATAATATGTGTTATTCGCTACAATAATATCTTGGCTAGCCCTAGCCTTAGAATCAATAAAAAGAAAACTAAAAATAATATTGTCTATAAATAGATATGTTTTCTTATCAATTTATAAAAACAACAATTTATAATATATTTTTTTGTTTTTTCTTCGTGTTTTGACAACGGTGATACATTCGAACATCAACACATCAACTTGGTGTGGATTTAGTGTAAAGAAACAATTCGTGCTCGCATAAAGGAATGTATTCCCTAGCCAAGTCTCTGCTGGAGTTACTCTAGAAATCAATTTAAATTTTTAGTCATTTTTAAGAATAATTATGAGATTTTGTTTATTACAGGTTGGTTGTGAGTGTAGAGATGGCGTGACGTTTGTCCGAGGCACAGTAACTGTTTCTTCGGCGGGCGCCTGTGAAGTTTAGTATGTTTCCATTTAACTGTAGATACCTATTTGCAATTTTAATATTCTCATTGTGTTAAGTTTATTGCATTAAGTTTTAATATACTCACTCCCAAAATAAATGAAAGTACTATTAATAAGTATTTAGACGTTTTTCATGGTATTTCCCAATATTAAAGTCGATGACGACGAGTATCCATACCCCTGCCGTTTTAGAATAGCAAAAATATTTCCCAAACAGCGCGGCGTACTAGGAAAATACGATTGCGAGGAGTTCAAACATCCCTTTACCCACATTCCTCCTGATTGTTGTACGTACCTCAGTGTGCCTCAGTGTAGAGTCCCATCCGTCACCATAGCAACGTTGGGGAACGATTCCTCCTGCTACGTCCTGTTTCCCCAGTCAATTCGACCTCTACTGACGATTTTGCGACGTTGTCATGGAAATTTCGCGAATTTCCTTGACCACTGTCCACTTGGAAAAGTCGACTAGAAAAATATTCAGTGTTTCAAATATTGGTTTTGTTCATCGCAAAACGCCCGGGCGCCCGTCGTAGCAAGCGGCGTAGCAGTAAAAACCGTTTGGCGCAGTTTTCTACGAGCAATCCCGAATACGCTAACACCGGGAGAGCATAGTCACAAAGAGGTATTAAGGAACGGATAGTGGTAATATTTCCAGTTTCCATTTTTAAGTTAAAATCATTTTAACACTCGAGTAAAATGTATTTTAAGATAAGTACCTACTAAAAAAGGTTTTTATAAATACCAGTCCCCAAACTAATTTTAATAATGGTCGAGGTATTTTTAGAATAAGTACCTACCATGCAATATTTTCCGATAAGGTTAACAAAGTAACGTAGCTTAAATAAATTAGTTTAAATATTGTATCGAACATTTTGTTAAAAATACACACATACCTTTAAAAGCGGTTATTTAATTAAAATCTTACATAATATTAATTGTCATTCGTTCGAAAACAAGCAAGCCACATCGTCGCGGCGGCCGTAAAATGGCGCCGACTACTGAATGGATGCAGCGTCCACGTTACCAAAACAACATAACACAAGAGGAGGTTAACTTTTTAACACATGGTATAGTTAATAAAATGCACCATGTTGTAAACCAATGCCTAATAAAAAAAACTTATTTACTCTCTATCTCTTAAGGTTTCTCTGACGTATTTCCCTATACCACATGTTCTTTACTAAAACCTAAAAGGTAAATAAAAATCTAATTAAGTAAGTAAAGTTTTGACGAACTAAAATATTGATTGCTAAAGCTATCAATGGAAGTCCTATACTAAGTTGCGATTGGACAACGTAGCGACAGAGGGATGGGGGAAAATCTGAGAGGGAGCCACCCTCTGCGTTAAAGTGAGATAGCTAGCAACATCTTTGTCTAGCCTGGGAACCTCTCAAATCCATATCCTCGCGATTCTATTAGCCTGGTACCACTTGTTTATGATTTAAGTAACAATTCTGACTCGAGCACAATGATAAAATTACACAGCTATTTGACAAGTATTTTGGAATAATAGCAAATATAAACTACTACTACCTATACTTAACAAAATTACTTATAAAGATGAAATGTTTTGTGCCTAAAACTGATATCACGTAAAAAATATTATCAGTAAATTAATACTTTGTATCTGTTTATAGGAAATCTGAAACTAAACAGCCATATGGTTACCGTAGCTATAATTTAAGTGCGTAATATACCATTAATCAGTTTTCAACCTCGTATAAGGTATTTAATGTCTAATCAAAACTATCAGTCGTGTATGTGTATTGGGCATCATGAAATGTTTCATGTTTTTGTGTATTTTGACAATAACATTTGCGAAACAAGAACTCAAGGAAAAAGACAATAAAAAGCCTGTGTGTGAGGGAATCAGTGTTCATGGGAAAATTCATAAAGAGAAAGTGTTAATAAACGGCATAAATCGACCATACCAGTTGTCCTACTATAAGAAAAATAATACGGATCACATATTGTACTTCAGCTACAACGTTGGGCTACAAAATGAGAGCACTTTCATGATTGGCTACGCAGAAGGCGGATATCCAGTACCAACGCCAGTATCAGCTGTGAAAAACGGCTTTGCAACTGCGCTGAATCATGCAGACGACATTATTTACTTAGGAGGCAGTGAAGGAATATACGTTCAGAATCTTACAGCGCGAGGGGCATCCGCTGAAACCCATTTGCTCATCTCTAAACACGATATATGGGACCTATTTTTCAGACACAGCCTTTATTTCATCTCCTTTCCATCGAGACGTCTGTACAAGGTCCATTCTCGAAACGAAACCGAAATACAGAAACACATCCATGAGAAGTTATATCATTTCGTGATCGATGGTGATGGTGACACCTTCATTAGCAATAAGTCAGGGCTCTATATGATAAGGAAAGACACCCACCATCGAATTCATCTGAAAGGAGCTAAAGTTTTCCGCGCCTTTGAGGTTAACAGGAAAGGGGTGGCTTATTTTTGTGGCCAGAACGAAGTTTACGTAGCCGATAAAGAAAAGCACTCGCTAGTTGAAATTGCTTCTATAAAGAATATTTTTGGCTTGACATTTGATGAAGACGACAACATGATTTATTCTGATCCGCACCAGATTGTGAAGTTATTGCCTAAAGATTGTAAATAATGATTTGTGACCGAGTTGACATAAAATTTAATGACTTACCTACATATAAAAGTATTTTAAAACCTTTTTCATGAATAAACCTATTTTATATAATCTAACAGAGATTCGTTTAGCCATTTTTTGTCAGCATGACGTCATAACGCTTTGAGCGTCAGCGCAACACATACCACCATCTGATTACAATGGAGGCACCTGAATATATTCACCCTTGCATCCCACCCTCCCTTCTAATCGCCCCCTTTCCAGTTGCTCGTGACGTCACTAGGCCACTGAACTGGCATTTTGCTACGAAGCATGTTACTGGTATTATGAACTTTATAGCACTGCCACAAAGTTTATAATAAGGTTAAGCAACTATCAAAGATCTACCACAAATACCGTGTTTAATTGGATGAACAGTGTTCACAGCTGACTCTACATATTTGTGTAAAGGGACCGTTGCAGTTCTAGGAAAAATTAAAAAATTGACACAAAAAAAGTATACTCACGATAATATATCCAGAATTTGCTAAACCAAAGCTAGTATTTCAGCACTGGAAGATCGAGGGTTGTACGTATTCAAATTAAACACAAAAAAAACGAACACTAGCATACCTAATTCTCTTCCAAGATTTTTTTTCCTTGTTAAGGTAACATATTTTGTCAGTATTATTTAGTAGGTCTTAGCGCGTCAATGATAGATAAAGAATAACTTGGAACACAGGTGATCTTTAAGTACAAAAAGTTATATATAAAAAACACACGCATTAAAAAAATATACAATAGTTCTCCAAGACACGCATCACTAGTTTTCCTAGACTTCTAAGGTATATTATATCGATGATAGAATTTATGATGGACAGCAAAAGGAAAGAAGTTAATGTCCCTACTCACGATCACAGTTTTTTAGGAGGTATATTGCATTGGGCAATAAGGGCTGCTAATACTTTTAGGTCCTGCAGCAGTGCAGGTGTTATTCTGCTATGTTATTTTCTACTACGTTAGTGGATAGGTGTCGACCTATACGTGTCGTAGGTATACGCCGGTGCAATTGCTTACGATTTTTACAAGTGGACAATAGTTTATTTAATCTAAAAACGCATGGGAAACAATTGTTGGGTGTTTAAAAGGTGGGCGAGACAAGGTCATCTGCAATGTGTCGCGTCATCGCTTTAAACCAATAAATTGTTTCAGAATAAGATTCGGTTTTAATCGGATTGAACAGGTAAAGCTAGACGAAGCCATATAAAGGCCAGCAATAGGATTTGAAACACAAAATCGTTAGCTTATTGAAATAAAGTCTGTGCTAAATAAATACATAAAATATCAGATACGTAACAAGGGTTTAAAGTTGTGAATGATTTTTTCTAAGATATCGAGAGTTTGCGATCATTATGACATCAACCTGGAGGCCGAATTCCCGTAATTTGACAATAGTCGCAATCCGGTGTCGATCCGTTCCCAGTAACATTACGATCACAAACGGTATTCTCGTAAACTTTTAATTTAACGTAAACTTATCAAAACTATCCCAATACGACTGAAAATAGAGCAAAAAAAATCAGATTTTGGTTTCTTTCATTTTTATTCGCATTACGAACTATAATTGCATTTTTTGGGTGTACGAGAATATCGTTTGTGATCGTAATCTGAAATAATGTGATCGGGAGCGGATCGACACCGGATTGCGACTAATGTCAAATTACGGGAATTGGTTGTTGTGAACCAGTGTAAAGATGAGATAGAGATTAAGAACTTGGTGGTTCTCAATCTTCTATCTTTTAGCACTACGAAATTGATTGATACAACACTGGAGACTGCCAATACTTATAATTAATTAGTAAGTTACTGTCACTTCATGTCACCACAGATAGCTCCGTTAGAAGTGTGTAGTTTTGTTTTTATTCTGCATAATCGCATACGTATCGATCTTATACGGTCACAAGATCAATAAGAAAATTGGTATTTAAAGTAAAAAGAAAAAGCTAGCTTGATAAACATTAATTTACTTAAATGTAAAATAAATAATTTCATATTTAACAATATACTCAGAATAAACATTTAAACGTATAGGTACTTTAACAATAATATACAACATGTTTCATACAATACGTTATTAATCTTTGGCAATTCGGTGCAGGTATTGAGATAACCCAATTACTATTTACCAATTTAAACCAATAAATAACTTAGCAAATATGATTTAGTAAAATAACATAGTTGTAATAATGTTTAAGAGTATAAAATGATTTTATGATTATTTACATACAACTTTATAGACGCATACTAAATAAAAGTTCTACATTTCAGTGAGCTTTAAGTGCCAAATTAGTGAATCGTATGGAAGCAGTACGAGTCACCACTTCGACGTTTGACCAAAGCTGCAGAGATATACTCGTAAAAGAATCGACTTGATGATAAAAATAATACCTACCAATGAGAGTCACTAATTTAGATACATATGATAAGCTGGTAAATAGGTACATTCTAAAATTCTAAGCTATAACTACTCTTCAATTCACCATCACAACATTCCTCGGTCATTTAAGTATACCTACAGTAAGTGTAGTATGTATTGTATACTCATTGTCTAGGTATTACTTTAAATTATTTCTGACAAGAGGTTGAATGCAAATTAAATACTAGCAACTTAATGAATACAAGTCTCTATTTTCGTGTAAGTATTGTGCTTTGTGATGACGTTGTACTTATTTAAGTAGTTTGATCATAACCATTTACCGTCTCTAGGTATAACGTCGCTTTAATCATTTAATGTGCGCCAAGAAAATCTATCCAATGATGTATAAAATATCACATGGCCATTTTTTCGACTTGCGCAGTATTGTTGTTTAAGCGATGATAAGTAGTTTAGTAATCTTGGCATTAGGACAGTTATGAGCCATAAATCTGTCATTTAGTATATTTCGTAATGCACAGTGAGTCACTACTACATCTAAAAATAACATTCATAAAATACTAAATACCTACATAAACATTTCAGATAAGTAAGTCACTTTCAATGTAAAGTAAGATAGACTTTCAAGTTGCAATTTCGAGATCGTCACTGGAAATGTTGATACTTGGAACATTATGAAGAACCGATAGCATACGCGAGTAGACAACTTAGAACAGAGATGGCAATACTTTGTAAGGGTTTATCAGCACTGTTCCCACACACCATTCTTCTAGACGCCACTGATAATTTCTTATTCTGCAGCATGTTGTGAATGGATTCGACTTCCCATCGGGCTAAGGTGACTGGTTCTCGAGAGAAGAGAACAGAGTAGAGTTGGGCTGGTCGCCCGTTGCTTGCCTCCTGACAGAAGTTGAGGACTAAGTGGTCGTGCACTGCCTTTAGTACTTGGACGGTGCCACTAAACTGCTGGTAATTCGGCCTGCTGGTTAACGTTCCTGAAATAAAACAAATATTATATACAGATCAGTATAAATGAACTTTGTAATATAATAAAACGCCAACTTGTATGATAATCTAAATTTAACAAAACCCTATTTCATTATGACGTAGTTCTGTTATAGCACCCGCCTGATTGAAGCGGTGGTAGGGTAAAGCTATATTTTGGGACGTGTATAAGTGCCCGGAAGAGGGCCTATATACTGAATAAATGAGTATTAATGAGTCTAATACTCATTGCACCTGAGTGAATAGCACCTGCGGTATTCCTGCCAGCGCACCTACCAATATTATTTTGCAGGTGCTGTTCGAGGAATAAAATTAAAGCTTAGTAACTTTTAGTGTTGGGTCATATAAACTTTTCAGGACACTATTATGTTAATGATTTTTATTACTTAAACATTTACATGATTTTCACAACCAAAGAAATTGAATCTAAAATTATAACCATAAATTAAAAAGTTGACTGGGAGAAAAATATTATAATATATTACTATTAGGATTATTAAAATATGGTTTTAATTATTTTGTACTATTGGATACTTGAGGCAATTTCAACAACATAAAGCAAGCTTTCAGTTATAATGATAGTTTCATGTCAGATGGTGATTAAGTAAAAAAAAAATTTTGATATTTGTAATAAAAGATTTATTTTAAGCAAAAGCTTTAGTATTATCCATAGTTTATATTTTATATAAAGTGAAATTAAAGCGTCCTAGAAAGTTTAAATGTCCCAACACTAAAAGCTACTAAGCCGTACGTGCTATTTGGTGAATAATACATATTTCAATGTTTTATTCCTCAAACAGAACCTGCGAAAAATATTGGTAGGTGGGCTAACAGGAATACCGCAGGTGCTACTTACTCATGTGCTATTCATTCACTCAGGTGCTATTTACACGGGTGCCATAACAGGAATACGTCCCTATTTCTTACTCTACTACTACCTACACGGGCCCATTTAGGAGTCATAATTACCTACCAAATATCAGACAGCTCGGTGAGAAATTCGTTTAGGTGAAAATTTATTCGCTTTTTAAACAAATTACTCAGTTTATATTGTTAATAAATGAATAAAATGGTGCCCTTAAAACTTCCCGGCTCGCACCGGTATTTTCTTGAAAACCTACCTACCATTGAGTACCTACCATTAAAAAGAAGCTGACAATAATGACCGAGTTTGATACGCAGCTCTTCAAATACAGTGGTAAAGTAGTTATCTAAAACATAAATGGCAATTTCATTCGTTTCAAGACGAGACTAACAAGCCGGTCGACATACTTATATCTTCTATCTAGATAGACTACGTACGAGACTCGATCAGTCGCGGCCGCTCCGGTCGACACCGATTGTTACATTCACTTGAGTCGGTAACAATGAAAGCTCAGACCGTCTTCTTCAAAAACTACTCGATCTCTGAATTATGTTAACGGCGGTGTTTATGTTAACGACAAATGCAACGTAGCAAGCGCGACGAGGGTGGTTATACCAATAATATCCCAAGCTTGCGACTTATACAGGGTTATTTGTAAAACATCAACAACCTCCTAGGGGATGATTATGGTGCTAAAATACAACAACTTTTTCTATGGGACCAACATTAAAAACAACTGTTGCAAACCGTCGTGTCCGTCGCGTCGCGTTTGTCGCTAACGTGGTGTCCTACGTTAACTAAACTAAACAGCGCATATTCTGCCGCATACTGAGAACGAAGCGGAACTAAAAAAGTTCATTTTGCTTCGCTCATGCGTCTCTTTATAGGTGAGTCCTTGTGTTCACACCACGAACTTAAGAGCTAAGCAACTCCAGCGATGCGACTTGCGAGCTCTCATAGTTAAGCAACATCAGCGTCGCGTCAAGTAAGCGGCGTAGCGTCAAGTAAAATAAAACTCGGAATCGGCCCGCAGAAAATCCTCATCCTCACCGTTTTGCCCGTCGTAGACCTGCCAGTATCCAGCAGAGTCGTTCTTGAAGTACAGCGCGTACTCGATGGTCTGCCCCGCCTCGTCCCACAGAAGTCGGAGGTGCCTGAACTGCTGTCGAAACCTCGCGTTGATGTGCTGGACGTGGAACAACTGGTTCTCTGTTGACGGCTGCAACGACCAACGCATTATGGGTTTATTTGATTAGCCAACAAATCATTACTGCTCCTTCCAGGTGAACTCTTAACTTAACGACCACCAGAAATATATTAATTGTGCGTTACGCGGGTTACGCCAATTGTCACTGTCTCGAAGTAAGAACTCAACTTCCATACGTGTTATGAGAGGTACAAGATAATTTTTGTCTCTGAGTGATCAACCGTTTCGTTAAAAGCCCACTACGTCAATCGTCGTCAAAGTCTAGTCGTTTGCGTTCCGGAGTAAAAAACTAATGATCGTGGGTTCAAATCTCGCGAGGGCCAATTTAAGTGTCTGAGTGATGGATGAGCACGAGCGTTTGTACTTGAGTAGGGATGTCTTATTATGAGTACAAATAGTTCTATCCGTTACCTAGTCGCCATAGTTTTAGACAGTTGGCGTGATTTTTTAAAAGGTTATCATTATTTGGCCCATATTATATGTATAAGATGATACCTACAATAGCTTGTCTTATAAATATGGTAGCAGCAGGAAAAAAGAGAAATACTAGTACGATTGTGCTAATCTTAATTTACTTTTTCCTGTTGCTTTGTTTATTTTGTGTGTGTGCAATAAAGAGTATCTATCTACGACCTACTATGTAGTATCAATGGCTATACACTTAACATTGTAAGTAAGTAGTAATATAAAGAGGTTATTAAATTAGATACTTAACCATTTACTGCTGTTGTAATAAATAAATCTTTGAACTCATTTTCATCTGCGATGTGAAAAAGTAGATATTTATAATAACAAAATAATCTATATTCTATTGCATAGTTATAAGTTCGTCGTTACTTTTTTGTGCCTACTTACTTACAAAGAACAAAAAGTATTATTCTATTTCAGTCTATTTAAAAAATCTGAAATATAATCGAGAGAGAGAGCCATATGAATCCAAAGTTTAAAATTCAGTGATAAAAGTTCATTGCAGTCACAGTTTAAAAATGCCTTCTAAAATATTAACGCAATCGCTGTGGATTAAATAGGTCAGTTGATGTGACCTTTAGAGTCCGGTGGCTGAGTCAACGCGGGCTAGAGGTCCTGTTCTGACACAGAGGTCTAACAATTAAACTCTTATTGGACAAATGTTAATTATCGAAAGAGCTGACTGACTCATCTCGTGAACTACCATTATCCAGATATATATATATACAGGGTGGTCCAGGCCAGATGGATATACAATTTTGGTAGTCGACTTAGGGACCTATTTGTACCCGCCAGGAAAAAATCGCTTGTCAGCCGCTTACAAGATACGTTTTTTTTACATTTTAGAAATATCACCACTTTTAATGTTTTAAAAATTTTTTATTTACTTTTAAAATGAAAAATTCTATAATTTTTTTATTTTAGGTGCTTACTTAGACATTGTACTCTCTCAGGAAAAAAAATCAGACTGATCTGCAAATTTGAAGTGCTTTGAAGTTTTTCATTTTAAAAGTAAATAAAAAATTATTAAAACATTAAAAGTGGTGATATTTCTAAAATTAAAAAAAATATATCTTGTAAGCGGCTGACAAGCGATTTTTTTCCTGGCGGATACAAATAGGTCCCTAAGCCGACTACCTAAAAAAAATTTTATATCCATCTGCCCTGGACCACCCTGTACTATAGATGCATTGTTTCTGATTGTGATCAGTGGAGCGACCAGTTTTCATTGTTGTCATAGATCATTAAACAGCGGGTATAGAGAGATGATGATTAGTTATTATTACTTAATTGGAGCAGTAAATTACTATCACCTTTACCTACGAAATTCAATGTTGACTTTTCTATTAGTTGACGGATTCGGTAAGAAAACATATAAGACGTAATACCTAGTGTAGGTATTTACTCGTGCATGCAACGTTTATAAGTAAGCAGTGCGTATTGCGTTCACTTGTTATAATATTTAAGTAGGTAATTTTAGGCTTAAGTGTTAATAAGCCTGTCATGCCCTGTGACTTTGTTTTCAACCGATAATGTTATTAAAGGACCAAAGACCTTATGAAAAGCGTACTTACGTAAAAAGACATTTAAAAACATAACTTATCCGACCAGACTGGCGTTATGGCGTATGTCGCTTTGAACGCAATGGGTCCCGGGTTCTATTCCCGGTTTGAATCAAATTAGAAAACCGTTTTGTAATGAAATTGACTTGGATCTGAGTGTACCTACTGAAAGACGCCTCTTGCAAAATTATTTATTCCTTACTTCGATTGGTGTGTTGTTTGGCGCAAAATTTATTGTATAAGTATTTCAAAAACGGACTGTTTTTTTTAATAAAGAAAAAGACTTCTCTGCCTGCTATTCTTATAATGCTTAAAATAGTGGTCACGTCTGTCCTTGCAACGGTTAATAGTATTTACGTGCCTACATAATTTGAACGACACTAATGCACACAAAAACCACAACTTTGTCAACAATGGTGACACATTTATTTCCTGCTCATGTTAGAGCGCTGGTAGCGTAGCCTATGCTCAAAACTTTTTTCGGATGCTATGGAAGCTAGAGGGAATCGCATTAACTTGATGAAAATTAAAATGAACAACTTTCATTATGGGACTAAATTCGAAATCAAGAGAAAAAAGTTTACTTGTCCTCACAAAATACCTTTACGATAATCCTTAACATAAGAGATCGCTTCAAGCAATACGACTTCTTCAAGGGTCTTGAAGACTGAAGGGCGAAGGCTTCAAGAAATCGTGTTAATCTTAATGTACTATTTCCTGTTTTTTTTCATAATAATAAATCATAAATCTTTATTTGAGTCAAATATGGTATACAAGGTCTTGATCACATTAAAATATAGATTCACATATTGGACTACATAAATTAGCAAGAAAATGTCACAATCCATAAAATAAAATATTTAAAATTACAAAATGTCAATCTACTAAAGTCTAAATTATTAATTAATAAGCATACAGAATATCCAAACATTATTAAGTACCCATTCATTGGAGTCATACGTTACATTCATTGTTAATTATGTAACAAGTTATAAAAATCCTATAGGCTATAAAAGTTTGATGATTGAGCCAACGGAACAAACTTTGCTTGATTTGTGTAGTGTGCAAAAAGAGTTACTAGTTACCTACTCTATATTGTTGGGCGCATGAGTAATTTTTTTCGTGTTGCGACCTTGGCCCCTTAGTAAAAGCTAATCTCATTAATGGGTAGAACATCTCGTTAAAGTGATTCCCTTGTCATAACAATCACCCTGTATTGACCAAACAAAGAATAGAGAATTACCAAATCGATTTCCGTTCCTAGAATATCTCGTGAACATCAGTGAACTTACATCAAGATGATACAAGTAACAGTCTCTATTTTGTAGATATAGTCTGGTAGTTATATCAAGTCTTAATTTTCATACAAAATTTTATCATCCGATTTGAACTTGATAGATAAGTTCCGATCAAAATCAATGGGCTAGTTTCCTAAAAAAATCTAATTAGTCCGTCTGTTGGATTAACAGAAAATATTGGACACTTATTTTTTATTTTCTCAATCAAACAAAAAATTATAAAGATACAGCCAGTTAAAGTTCCGCGTAACGTCACGCCTTGCGACGTCATATGCTCACTTTGATGCGCTTTATCTTCGTAATTTTTTGTTTGATCGACAAAAGACAAAATATTGGTCCAATATTTTTTGATAATCTAACTGACGGACTAAATAGAATAATCATTTTTTGACCCAGGAAACTAGCCTATTGTCGAATGTGAGTTATTCTCGCAAAAACTCGAGAATGGCTTAACCGATTAGATTTTTTTTCGCCTTAATACTGGGTTGGTTTAGGGAAAAAAAAAACAATTCTGTAGGGGAACGCATTTTTGTTAGTACGAAGTTCACTGGGTCAACTATTAATAGAAAGTCTTTAAAAGGTCATGAAGATACCACTGTGTCCATTTATACTTTCTAGATAATGATTTAATTAAAGGATTTGCGGAACTCACTGTGTGAAGGGAAGGCAGTTCATCAAACCGGACGGTGCATTAAGGCCGATATGTCATGGGTGAGGGGACTTCCCCGTCAATACGGACGATTACTTTATCAACAGCTAATGTAATTATACATTATGCAGCGTGAGATGATACCACCAGAGACACGAATTGTCATCATTACTCATTAACGATACTCAAGTAGTTAAAATATGTATGTGGTTCTGAGAAAGAACTAATTGATTATAGTTGGAATCAGAGACTAGCAAGTATAATAACTATTGACGGTATTTTGTTACTTCAGTCAGGCGGTTCATACTCGAGGCCTCTTACAAAAGGAAAGATCTAATCTACATCACTCATTGCACGCCTATGGTGGCCTTAGTTAGGCCACACACCCACACACACATATGCACAAACACACTCACTCTCTCTTACTTACACACACGCACTATACTATTCTAAATTTTACGATAAAATTTCATAGTTTTTTTTTAAAGCCTGTTCCTAATTAGTTCCGCGCATGTGTAGGTTCGCAGGGTGAGTGCCTGGTAATCGATATTAGTGTGCTCCGTACCCTAGTACAGATACCAGTCTCTCACAAAGGAAATAAGTATCTGTATTTGTATATGTATGCAACTAGACTTAAGTGTTACCTTTGTGGAAGAGAAATAAATATTTTTATTATTATATATTATTATTAGAATAAACGACCGTAGATACAATACGGTTTTTAACATAAACACTATTAATGATAGATAGATACTCTTTATTGCACACCATACAAGTAAAATACACATGATTTTTACAGAAATATTCGGCGGAAATTTAGGCGGTCTTATCGCTAATAGCGATCTCTTCCAGACAACCTTTAGGTAGAGGACAACCATTAAATTTAATGATTCAATGAATTCAGATTAAGAGCAGGAAGATATAGGTTAGGTAAGGATGTATTATGTGTGTCGACTACTATTTCTCAAGACTTTATTGAGTGCAATATTGTAGTTAAATCAGCTTCCTACATCATTACTTTCCCCTTACTAGACCTTGCTTAATACCGAAGCTTACTGAAAATTATCATTTCACTGATGAACAGAAATTAAGAAAGAGTTATCCAAATAAGTAATAAGTTCTACCAAAATGCAAAAAGTCTTTCAATATAGTAGTTAGTTATATCTTGAAACACAGTAGAAATGAATCATTAGTTTGTAGGTACGTCGTTGAGGTCTCACTATAGGTCATATTAATCCGAGAACAACGGGAATTTCTATATTAATCATCAATTAAAATCTACAATTACGTTACAATAACAACAGTGATCAAATATATATAGTAAGTGTAAATATTATCACAATGCAATTTAATGTTAATTTTCACTTACACATTATCTTTCATCAATAAATAAATAATAAATATTAGACAACATCACATACCTACATTGCTCTGATCCTAAGGTAATTAAGTAGCCAAAGCACTTGTGTTACTTATAGAAAGTAGAAAAAACGACGGTACAACACCACCCGGACCGACGACAATTTAGAAAAGTTCGTTTTCTACATTGACCCGACCGAGAATCGAACCCGGGACCTCAGAGATGGCGACACCAAGTCCGGCACCTCTCAGCTGCAGACGTCGTCATTTAAACAAAATAATTCTAAAGCATCAAGTTGGATTTACTCAGCACTAGATACTACAACATATTTTAATTTAAATCGACAATGAAATCTTTATAAATATCGGAGAAATTTACCAAGTGTAGGTATATGATATCGGCAGAGAATATGTAGTACATAATATAATTTATTTTTGGAATAAAATAAAAATTACATCTTCCTTTGTTTTTACGTTGCTAAAGCACAAGTTTAAGTGTGTAGGTACTCTGTGCAACACACCTGTGACAACACTTGGAGTCATCATCTACATAATTTAGTGTATTATCAATTTTAACAAATCTCTACTTCTTTATTTATTCAGACATAAGCGGATTTCGCTACACCGCTTAAATATTTTTGGAATTATATAATACTAGCTTTTGCCTGCGACTTCGTCTGCGTTAACCTTACTAGGATA
This sequence comes from Anania hortulata, assembly GCA_963576865.1. Taxonomy (NCBI): domain Eukaryota; kingdom Metazoa; phylum Arthropoda; class Insecta; order Lepidoptera; family Crambidae; genus Anania; species Anania hortulata. The sequence continues at coordinate 14,861,645 of OY756390.1, read as the reverse complement.
AAAAGTATCCTATTTGTTAATCCAGGCCATGGTCTATCAGTATGCCAATTTTAATCAAAATCCATTCAGTAGTTTTTTCGTGAAAGAGGAGTAGGATTTACTATGACCCAGCGAACGTCATATTGGCCTAAGAATCAATAGTTTAAATCGTGAATTTTGCTGATGTTTTAATAGTTATAAATTCTGCTATTCGGGGCGGAGACAAATCAAAGATTATTAAAATCAGTCCAGTCGTTCTTGAGTTATAAACGTTGTAACTAACCTGACTTTGTTTTACATCAATAGAAGATTACAACTTTCGAATTCTTAAGGTTTCGTGCCGTAAGAAAAATTGAACCTATTTAAGAAGTTCATCTGTCAAAATACTTACATATTTTTCTTAGGCACAATTATATGTATTGACGTTTTTAGAATCGCAATATGATTTAGAGTCGGACATACTTTTTTTTCCAGACTCATAAACCTCAATACCAATTTAAATTTATTTTAAATCGACCTCCTTTACCATTTTTTTCTATGTCCCTTAATTAAGAATTTAGACTCAGTGTCCAAAATGACAAACCCTGTATATCAAATAATGCTGGCATAGAATACGAATGACAACAATAGTTAGTTCATTGTCACGAAATGTCTACTGAAAAATGCAAATATCTTGCGTAAGTGTAAAGGACATTTAACAAAGAAGTGTCTAACTGCTAGACCTACCAACCAAGTGTCAAAATTAGACAATTACAGTTAAGATTTGTGGAAACTGATAGGTATAACTACCTATACCTATGAACTGTTTTTTGTTACAGGTAAAGTTTTGAAAACTAATAGACGTGACAGCTTAAAATAAACATGCCCTTGAAATAAATTGCACATTTAGAATGTTAAATAATGCAAATGCCTTTTTTCTTTAGTTAATGACTAAGCTATAAAATCTGAGTAAGAAACTAGATAGGTAGGTACTTCTAATCTTGATTTTATTTACTTAGAGATTTACTATCTTAATTATTTTGTGCATCTTTAATCACTATTCAATAACGGAACTATTACCTACTTTGTATGGTATGCTAAATCAAATGTGTCTGTTTCGACTGTAAGATGATCTTTCTTGTCCGCTTACAAAGCAATAATAGTTTTGAACTTGGACTGAAGTATTTCTTAACTTTAAGTTAGGGTTGACTAGTAAAAATAACAAATTACTACATACCCCATATGTTGACCTCGGGAATTCATCAGCTTCCCAAACCGTTATTAAGGGACAACTGACATACGTATTCACACCTTCGTTACTCAAGTGCATGTATAGTTCCACTGCCTTCCACTTCCCCATTACGTCTCTAACATCCAAGTTGTCGTATTCATGTTCCCTTGTACACGTGACGGTATACGCGGTTATGTTTCCATCTGATGAATTGGTCACTGCTACCGCAGAAGTAAAGGGTAGAGTCCACATCAGCACTAAAGCTAGACGTTCCATTTTCAAAATTATCACATTGCAATTGATGAATTTAAAAAATATATATAAACTTTTATGAAGCCTAGAAAGTTGCGCGTGCGTGCGGCTAAATATTGCGCTTAAGTGATCGCCGACTGGACAGCCGCGGCGGCGCGCGCGCCTGACTCACTGACTGATGCTATCGCATTTGACCCCACACTTAAAAACTCGCAGAACTCCCATCAGCGGTATAGGTACGTTTATGTGTTTTGTTAACTTGGTGATGTAACTAGTAAAAGGAGTAGGTACGCTATCTCCTTTCCATGTAATCAATCACTGCTATACATCGACTTATACCCGATATAGACCGGAAAATCCCAAAGAAAAAAATATATGTGGCATGCAAGGAAAGTTTTAATTAAGTTTTTTGTTAACTATGAATAAACAGGTTCCAATAATGGAGCCTTAAAAAAGTTTATAGCCATTCTGTTTTCAGGAACTTAGACCCACATCTTTGGGCTTGTTAACTTTGTCTTAATACTCATAATAAAAGGTAAACAATAATTATAATACAATAAAAAGAAATGAAAACGTCTGTGGAATGGCCGTCATACTTATGAGTAGGTAGATAATCAATCATAAGTGTATTTTTTTGTAGTTGTAGTTTTCTAAATTTCGTTACAAAGATATTATTATCGTTTTAGGTAGACGGCATGACCAATATGACACTTATTGTGTACCTATTTTGTAAGTACAAGATCCTTGATACATTATTTTCAGTGTAAATAACGTCTTATTTAGAATTAAATAACGTTATTTTTTCATAATTTAAAGCTCAGTATCATCATAATCATTGTTTCAGCCGTGGGACATCTACTGCTGAACATATAGGCCTCCCTCGTTAACTTTCAGATTGGCCGGTTGGAAGCGGCCTGCATCCTGCGCAATCCTGCAATCCTTTGCCTGTCAAGCGTGAAAAGTATTTGCAATCTCCCCTCGATGAAAGTTAAGTATATCGTGAGATAAAATACCGTTTCTTTTATTTATTTTGAATTTTATTCACATCTGTTAAGCCGTAAGACGTTGGTACGTAAATATATTCTGTCACAAACATACAATTCACTTTTTAATGATTTTATTAAAACTTGCGCTGTAAATGTTATTCTTGAGTCTATGGAACTAGCAATAAAGTCGGTGCTAGTCGCATTGATCAAGATGTGAATGAAGACGGCTAATTGTGATTGTTAACTGAACGCTGTGCCTTATCGAGATCTGGGCCAACTGAAACCTGCATGGTGGTGCGCAGGAGTTGCGTCTTTACTCTATTGTATTGTATTTGTGATTAGAATGTTTTTTTATGAAAATTGAGGTAGTTATTATCTGAACCTAACCCTTTTCAGTAATGTTTGATGTGGGAATCTGAAGGGTATCCGTCATAGGCCCAGTAAGTTCAGTTATATATTGATCCAAAATTATAAATTTATTAAATATAAAATAATATTATTAATTATTATTATTTAGATAAATAGCTGCACTCATTTATAAATATTTCAAATTATCAGATAAGAGAAAATCGCTCTAAGTTGGCTTAAATTTTTAGAGTGTATTGTCGACTATATTAACTGTGTTGATTGTTAGGGTGATGTACTTCAATATAAATAAACGGAATCCTTAAAATATCACTTTGTTGTCCGTCTGCTGACCTTGACAACAAGCCTTGACAACAAAGCTATCTTCACCACCTCTAGAAAAGTATAGGTAGGTACTTTAATTAAGTAGTTTCTACCTCTCAACTTAGAATGGAGTATCAGTTCGTTATTTTACAAAACTAGCTTAGCTAGATAGGAAATTTGCAAACAAACAGACTACACCCACAAAAAGATAACAGAAAATAATGAGTTGAAATCAAATTATAAAACAAACTAATAAAAACAAAGACAAAACATGGAGGTAGTCATTTAAAGGAGAAAGCAATTGAGCTCTGTAAAACAAGATAAAGCGAATACGCAAGACTGCTAGCAGCGGATGGAATGAATAGTAGAGGATCGTTGTGATCACATGTATGTGGTGTAACCACTGAGACATTATACTGTCGTGATTTGAGCTGATGATGAACTTTGAAAAAAATATGTATGAGCAAAGTACGACTGTTATTCTGCGACGCAAAAGAGATTACGCGGAAATAATGTTTAAAAATAGTGTTGTTGACACAGTTATAAATATTACCTATTTAGAATATAGGTAGGTATAGTCTTGTATTTTTCAAATTAATTACGTGTTATGTAATAATAATAAAATATGTAGTAGCTTAACATAGAAAAACATAAAAGTTTAGAGATATTCTTTTAAATGTATATTATGCCCGGTTCACGCAAACGAGACACAAACCTCACAAACTGTCTACTGTTTAACACCAAGTGATTATACCACTTTTACTTTAGTTTTTTACAATTAAATGCTAGCTCTATATCATAATACTACACTTTGTAAATACCTAATGTTAATGAGGGCCTACTATGATTTGTGTACGATTTCGACGAGTTGATTTTTGCGTATCGGTATTGCTGCTGATTTATAGTTCACCTTAAAAGTGGATTTGCATTACTACTACTAAGTACTATTTGTAAAATAAGCAAAAAAAATAAAATACTTACATGTTCCATTGGCTCTGAAATGTGTATCACGATGCAGGTCCTTGTATAATCCACCCTAGAGTCCCCAGCGAGGTGCTGCACAAACTCAACTCCGTACCATATTCCCATCAGGCTGTCTACCAGAATTCCCGTTTGAGGAGACCTGTTCACGCAGTAGTCACGTATGTCCTTCATAAAGGGCATCTCATATGAACTGTACCCTCCGTATTCCTGCCCGTACCCTGGAGAACTTACTCCGTACCCTGGCTTATTGTAATAGCTATTCCCGTTTGCAGCGGTGTTATAAGTGTTATAACTAGGCGTCGAGTAACCAGGGCTGTAGTTAGGATACCTAGTCACTTCAGGGAAATTGGAAATGTCGCTCCCATAATTACTCTTGTACGGGATTTCATATAAATTAGATATGGTAGAATAAGCAGGGTTATTTCCCGTGGTCTCGCCATAACGCTGGTAGTTCGCGCATTCGACAGTTGCAAAAATGACGAACGCGAGTATTCTATACATTTCTCGATTTTCGTTTTCGATGCGTCGCGTGATAGAGTAGATGCTGTGTGTGACTGCTCCGAGATCACTATGAGACTGCGAAGTAAACTAATTAAGCTCAATTTTAATACGGGGCCGAGACTGAGACAGGCATAAGTCTAATTTTAAAAATTCATAGCGACAACTACATGATATATTGGGTAAGTACTAGGTACTCGTACTAAGTATAAAAGTAAAATTTACATTTAATTATTTCACATACATTAAAAAATAACAATCATAATTATTATATCTAGCTTTGATAATATTAGTAACGGTGGTGCTTGATACCGCACGCATCGTCCCCCGATTTCTTTCTTTTTTGCCCTGATCCCGGTCAATGTGCTATTGTCGGTCATCATAACCGCCCAAAAGGCGAGAGATTGTTGGCCTAAATAAAATAAAAATGTGTTAATAATAAAATGGTTATTTGGTAGGTACCACTTTCAGATTTGAATGTGCTTAATTAATTAGTGTTGCATCTGTTTGCCAGGACTGAGTCACTTTTGGCCCCTGAATACATACATATATTAATTAGGTAATGAAAAGAAGAAAGTGCATATATACAATAATGATTAGTATTTTAGTCACGATACTGATTACTAGGCCAACTACCTAATAAATATTGTACCTGCAGGCTGCTGAGCTGGTTCCAAAAAGATTTGGCAAAAAAATGATTTAAAAACTTTGTTGATAAATTGGTCATAAACACTGATAAACACTATTATTACTAGTGAAAAAAAAAATTGTTGACTTAGGACATTTTACGTCTAAATATTGCTTTAGTAGAGACGGAACAAGTAAAGTGGACCAGAGTATTAAGTTTCATTGAGGTGTTATTACCATTATGAAGCCTACCCGCATTACATCATTAAAAAAATATCATTCATCTTCTTCCTGGCGCTCTGTCCCGTCCCTTTCTAGTCAAGATGCGGAAAGGATGGTTATTATATTTGGAGCAGTTGCTATCAGATTGCCATAACCCAGAGACAGGAGAACCAGGATAATGGCTACACATTTAGTGTTATCTGGATGTAACTGCCAAAGTAAGTTAGAATGTACACTCTTAGGTAGTTACTCACTTTGGCAGTGAGGGAAAATTTCGTGAGGAAATATTGGACAACATTACATACATTGCTCTGATCCTAAGGGACATAAAGCACTTGTTTTTATCAAAATCAGAAACAACGACGGTAACGCAACACACAGACCCGAGACAACGTGGAAAAGTTTGTTTTCTACATCGACCCGACCGGAAATCGAAACCGGGACCTCAGAGATAGCGACGTACTCGCATACTCCGGCTTACTCGCCTCTAGGCTACAAAGGTCGTAAAAATTCGTACATTGATTCCGAAAAATCCAGAAGTACTAGGTACAGTCAGCATAAAAAGTGATTGATCAGAAACTAATTTTCGAACTACTTACTCTTCTAAATGCCACAATAACCTGACTTCTTTATTTGACTTTTGCGTTGTGATATTGTCAGACTTGTTTGTTTGTTTTTCTTTTTTTGCAATGAGGTTCTTATAGAAAATTCAGATACTTACTTTAGATGTTGATTGTACGGACTGGGATGCGAACTCACACGTCACGACTTATGGTTGTAGAGCGAGGCTCTACCTACTTACCACTGAGCTGCTAAGACCCCTTGAGCAGCCACATGTTTGTCCGTGTAACCGCTACTTAATTCTGCTTTTTATAACTACATGGATAGTCATGTCCTTTATTCAATTTATTGAAAAAGATTTTATGTTTATTAACACTATTGGGAAACACAGTAAATCCAGAGAAAATTTATCGCTTCACATGGCGTCATACGTGGTGACTGGTAAGACGAGAGAATCACTTTAACTGGATATTACACTCATTCAAACGATCAACTAATTCGATAGCACCAATATCAAATTCGGAAGAAAAAAGTTCACATTTTCATACAAAATAATCATTTGGTGGTAGTGGGTTGGTGCAATAATGCAAGTGACAATATTTTATCGATTTAGAGCTCATAAAAAAAATGATTTGATTTTATCTAAAATCAAGGCTGTAACTCCTTAGACCGTTTATCTCGTAGATTTGGTTATCCACATACATCAAAAACTTACATTTTGTTATTTCAAATTATTATCATAGTATAGTGTAAAACTATTAGTGTAATATTGGTAATCATTTTCATGTTTTAGATATAGTAAAACACTTAGGTACTTAAATTTATAATTTATACAAATAAATGATTTGATTTAGTTTGATTTGATAGAATGCTTTCATTTATGCCTTACTTGCATACATTGTACTACCTTACTTGCATACTAAACATTGTAAACTTATATGCTGAATTATGTAGATAAAGTATTACGACTCAACGCAATAGCCTTGCGGAAGCTATACCGTGATCTTACTTTAAAAATGTAACTATTCCTATCACGAAGCTTGTACACAGTAAATAGCAACAACATTAACTATGTTTTCCTAGACTAGCAAATAGTATGAACAAACATGGCGTCTTTCAATTATTAGTTAGTGTACCCAGTAGAAGAGACCGGTATAGTGGTCTATATGGATATAGGATGAAGGGCTGTAAAAAATACCTACCATCTATGTTGTAAAATTTGTAACGCAGCGATCAAATAGTTTATTTTCATCATCTGGTAGCTAAGAAAAAACTTTCTACTAAGTATTATTGGCTTACTAGACATTTATAAGAATTTTACTTTACCAGTCTACTAATTTAAGGGGTCATAAATCCAATAGTATTTTATTGGTTATCAGTCGTTTTCAGTTTTATTTAAGACTTTAAGACAGCTAACTACTTAATCAATAAACAGGAGCTTTTTATTGATTAAGTGAATAAAAGCTTTTCGATATTTAATGAAAATAAACGTAACAATACACCGTATTTGATTAACACTTTCCGTTGGCGTTTCTAAAGGAGTAGTTAATTGGATAATTTGTGTCTGTCTAAGCGAAGATAAAACATTATTTTCTGATTTGGAGCTAACTTTGTGTAACTTAATTAGGTGTTACGAGTGAAAGGGGCACAGCTGAAAGAGTGTTAAGGCTGACTTTAACCGTAACTATCGAATATCTAATATCCGAAATAATAGAGTATGAGTTACACCTATTAAAGATTTCTCATGTTATACAAGGTACCTCAACTGCGTACTTTTACTAGTAAGAAACTTCTGTTTAAGTACATAGGCCAGGACAAACTTCGTTACTTCTCGAAAATAAAGTAATGTTTGCTTTTCCTGTCATCAGTATCTTAGGTAAGAAAGGCACTTACTTATTGTCTATCGCCCATTGATCTGATATAAACCTTCGGACATTAATGTATTGTATTCTATATTGTTAGCATTATCATTGAAGCTAATTTCCAATTAAAGACTTTAGAAAATCGGCTTTTGTTTATATCCGAAACAAAAAATTATTCGTCTATATCCGTAAATACATAAAACAACCTTGGCAGAAGCAGACTGCCCACGCCCCAGCCGGATATTAAAGGGAAAATATTCTTTGCCTCAGCTCGATTTTATTCCGAAATCCCGCTGTATTTAATTTCAGAGCAAAGCAAAAGCACCTCGGTGAAGACTCGTTTATTCTTTGCAAGAATAACTTTTAATTTTCAGGCTTAAATTAGTTTTATTAGGTATTGTGTCTTTTGTTGGGACGGAATGAGCTTTAGGCGTTAATAAGTATTTATTTTAAGAAATGACAAAACCAGTAAATCTATCTCAGAAATGCCCTTTTCTTTAAAGGCTTTTTAAGTAAATAAAACGACTCCATTATTCTCTTTGTAAATCAAATTAAAAATTTCATTAGTATAAGCTTATTAAATAAATGTTTGAATCAAGAATACCTTAAGGTGGTTATAATGTAATTATTTATTCTTATCTTTTTATGCCTAATAAATTAATTTGATTGCTGTTACATTATGGACTCCAGATACTCCATTCCAGATAGGTAATTGTATGTCCAGATATTATATCCTCATTAAAATCAGTCTCGTTAAACGGTCTAATATGTGTAATTGATGTAATTTGTGCTTAAACTGATGTTCCTGTCCATCTTACTAGAGACATGACCCGTCCTCCTGAGGGTCAAAAGTCAGAAGTCACTGGTACATCCGTCGCAAACAACCTATTAACGTGGGTGCTGAAGATGTTAATTTACTAACACCTATCTTAGTCACAATAATGTCAAATGTAGAGCAGAACAAGTAGGTAAGTTACGTGAGCAAAAGAAAATTCCAGATACGACTTCTTTCTCAGAAACAATAATTCATCTTAGTGAAGAACGTCGTATATTTACTTTTTTATTATTTACTACGAACCTATACTCACGGAAACTACCTTATCCTCAGTTATTAACAAAAGCAAATTTTACTAAAACGAAAAGTCATCTTGGTTTTAAAAATAGTAAAGTTTTCAAGAGTGAGAATGTAAAGTAAGAGTATAGATCTAATACTCAAAAAAAAAAAACCTAAATATGCATTTTGAAATTACTCTATTTAGTAAACATGTGTTTGGGATGAACCAATTACCCTAGAATACGCAAAACCTTCAATCCTCTCTTTTTTTTCGGTTATTGTGCCATATTCAAGTAAAACACAACAACATGACATTAACCTGTTTTTTTAAAAGATTTCCTATACAGATGTTATGACGTGTCCAAGAAGTTTACAGGTTGTTTAATTTTTTATTTCATTAGGTGTTTGTCCGATAGAAAAAGTTGTTGTAATCGGCAGCTAAATCATGCCTCATTTACAGGGTTACATTGCAAAGGGGTGCCAAATCTTTAGAAGAGGCTCAGAATCAGTAACTTAACCGAACAATGCAAAGAACAAAAAACAATGTTTTTCACAGTATATTATTCCTATCCGCTGTTAAAAATCGTTCGCTTGGATAATTTTACTCTTTTGTGTACTCTAAACTTTTGTGTACTTGTGTGTGTTGTGTGCACCGTATGTGCCAGTACCTCTACGCCTACACCTCTGAAGAATGACCGCGCGGATTTTGTAGTCTCTCTATTGACTTTATTTTCGGATATTTTAAAGTAATTTTTATCGTAACATGCGATTATTAAAAGTGATAACGATTTAGACGCTTCTTTATATTGTTTCCTAGATCTTATTTTTGGTACTCCCTTTTTTCTCCTAACATTGTTTGTCCGAAAATCATTATCCATAACACGTTTGCAATAAACTTCAGTAACCATAGTGTTCAAAAATTCTAAATTTTGTGCTATATAATTATCTTTAGTCCTAAAACTATTCTGTCATAATTTCGATTACTATAATAGTTGAATCTACTAATTTTACATGAAATAAAGTCAAATGTCCTAAGTATTGTTTTTATACTGTGTATTATTCCGAATGTTCATTTACTTATTTATTATTGTTAGTCCTAAAACAATAACTAAAAATTAAGTTTTTAGTGACAGAAACGAATTGCCGTAAATCCGACTTCACGCAGTCTTGTCTGCCCTACCCCTAGAGTGTAATTCAAAATCGTGTAGGCGCGGAGGGGTGAGGCGGCCCGCGGGCTGAGGAGCAGGAGGCTGGCAGCTAGCCGCCGCGGCTGAGGCTGGCCGGCTTAGCCGGCCAGCAAGCCGAAGCTGCGGTGGTGAGCGAAAGCCATCTGCGACGATTAGCACGCGTGGGACCGCCAGAGACACGCAGCGCCGGAGCTGTGACAGAAGCCTTGCATGCTGATTGCTTGCCTGCATGCATGGTGCATGCTGCTTGCTTTCATGCTTGCTTGCATGCATGGTGCATGCTGCTTGCTTGCATGCATGGTGCGTGCTGCTTGCCAGCATGCATGATGTTTGTATGATGTTTGCATTCATGCATGGTACATGCTGATTGCCTGCATGCATAATGCTTGCTGTTAGCTTGCACTACGCATTTATTATTATTAGGATTAATAAACATCATATAATTTGAATGTAGGACTTACAACTTTTATAGAAAACGGTTTTATGTCTTTCGTATATTATTGATTGTAATATTTATGACAAATAAATTTAGGGAATATTATATTTAGGGCTTTCAATTTTATTGCATGTAATATTATGTGACATTAAGTTCGGGCAAGTTATCATTCGGACAAATGATGAATAGGACAAAAAAAATTATTACACGTTAGATTATGGATAAAAAAGTTAGGGAACAAAATAGAGAACCCTTATTTTTTAAAATTTTGCACCCCTTTGCAATGTAACCCTACCCCCCTAGCATGACCACCAAAACACGATATGATATGATATTATATAGCGATATATCGACACTAACTGTAAAAATATGATAGATATAGCCGCCATTTTGAATTTTTATTGAAACAACGATCATAATATGTGATGTCACCGGCACGGCGACTCAACATAGCGGCTATATCTATCATATTTTTACAGTTGGTGTCGATATATCGCTTTATCATATCATATCGTGTTTTGGTGCTCATGCTAGGAAGGCTGTATAGCTGCTTTTGCATATTTGGAATTACACGTTGTATAGTTAGTTAGGTAAACAAAACAAACAAGGCCCTCTGTAACGTACACTGTAGGATTGAAAACTAGTTGATCAACCTTTAGCTACTTCTCTTGCAATGTAATTGATTGTAGTTTAATTCATATGTTTACTTATATTAATAATATTTGAAACTATTATGTACTTACTGCTGATCTAGTAATCAATAGATACGTACACTATTATTTTGACTTTAGAGACGACTTATTTGTTATGGCCAGGTAAGGGCCCTATTTAATTTTATACAGGAATCTTGGTTAAGCAGATTGTTTTATTTGAGTAAAATCACATAGTTTCCTTTTACTTTTTATTTCTTGTTATACAGACAGCTGTACCTCTTACCGTCATGGTAATTATGTTACTTAATATAACTTAGCTACAAACAAACAAAAAACTACTTAGGTAAGTATATTCTAAATAGTATTTTAACATACTAATGTCATTAAGTTTGGCGAATTCAATCCCGAACTATAGTGGATAGTCAAGGAGTTAAACATTCTTTAGCTACTAGTTTATATACCTAACGTCGACATAGTATGATATCTTCCAGTAGGTAATAAGCTAATCAGATGGCGCGCAAGTCCACATATTGTTATTGCAACTAAGTAGGTACTTAATACCAGTACAAGAACTTCAACATAGCAATACTAGTTAAGAAGAAGACACACAGAACCGAATTATGATCCACACAGCCGGCGCAGATGGTTGAATGTCGATACATGTTCGGTAGATCGAAACTGTAGAATTGCCGCTGCATATCATACCACTCATTCCGGGCCATGCGAGAGGGGGACCGCCTGAGAATGAGGGAGAAGATCCCTCCGGGCCCTATGTCGGAGCAGTGGGTGATGATCATCATGTGGGGGGTCACTTTTAGCACGCGAATTACTTCTGGGTGCTTCGGCGGATCGTCGGGATACCATATATCTGTTAAAAAACATGGATAATAAGAAGCACGGCAGTAGCAATAAAGGTAACTTATTGAGTTCATAAATTACGCAGTGTATAAGTAGGGAAACCTAAAGAGGTTACATTAAGATGTAACCCAGCAAAACGAGACAACATGAATTTTATTAAAGCGGTCTCATGCGACCGCTCGGCATCCATTATGTCAGTATGACTATAAATATACCTACGAAAAATTATTAAAATTTACTTTAAGTACTAAATTTTAGTCTACTGCAAGATTTATTAAGAATAACGCAAAACCTTTCATTGTAATAAGCTGGTCGGTCATTTAGTTTTGGCAAGTAAGTATTTTTTTATTTGTGATAATTTATGGTGCGGTCTTCTGTGTAGGTATTTATATGAATCCTACCAACAATCACACCAATTTACCTTGCATGAAACAGATATCGGGTACACTATTAACCATATGACTTTTATGACTCAGGGTCATTACACAAACAGGTAACCCCATATTCTAACTTGTGACTGCTTATCTTTGTGTTCAGCACTAACGTCTAGACCAAGTTATCGGCCTTTGAACGTCAGATTCAGCCTATAAAAGGTTCTGCGTTATTTCAAATACATGTCGTATAGGACCTTTATTTACTTCCGATATAAGTAATGTATGAAATGTATCTAACCAATTCCCCTCTTGATATCATCTCTTGTTCCCCTGGACGTCGTTTTTCTGCGACCCACAGACCCGCAGCGTCTGGAGTGTAGATGTATATCTGCTCCAAGGTCTGCCCGTCTTCGTCCCATATGATCCTCAATCTGCGCTCATTGTACATGTCTCTTTTTGCCCTCCTCCTTACACGGATGTCTAGCCAGGAGCCCGACATGGGGGTGTCAGACCAGGGGTTGCTTTTGTAGGACTTCCAATTCTGGTCGGAGTAGTTTCTTCGAAGTAACTGTAAGATTTAAAAAACATATTTTTTACCTATAAACTATTTTCTGTTAATATTTATGTAACTTACAAATGGTAGATACATCTAGGTAGTATTAATTGTGATTGGTTGGACCCATGGAACACATACCCTTTAAAGTAGAAATGTCGGATTTGTTTAACAATATTTCCTGCAATTTTTTTTTGTATCTGTACTGTTTTTGTATGGGCGAGAGTTGTGAGGACTTGTCACTTCATACTAAATGTAAGTGAAAAATCACTAACTAGTTTTGGAGAGCGATGGTTCGTATTGCTGTTCTATAGGGTACTTATGTGCTTGATAGTTGGAAGACTAAACAACATTTTATTTAATCGTAATGGGTTAACTGCATCTTTAAATGTGTTTGACACATTTTTTCCTGTGTTAACCCCCGACAAATAAAGAGGGGTGTTATAAGTTTAACGCGTGTATCTGTGTATCTGTCTGTGGCATCGTAGCTCCCAAACGAATGAACCGATTTTGATGTAGTATTTTTTTTGTTTTACTGCTGATATTACTGACGACATCGTCCTTTTTGCAGAAACAGCAATCGAGCTAGAATAAATGATACAAACTCTAGACAACGAAAGTAAAAAGGTAGGACGTACACATGAACATAAACAAAACCAAAATAATGACAAACCATATAAGAAAGCAAATACGTGTGTGACATGCAGACAGCATTGAATATGTGAATGAATATACAGGGTGTCCCAAAAAATAGTGTCAAGCCGAAGTCCAGAGGTAGAGCATCACTAGGGCTATCCGAATCACCCCCATGTATGTTCTGCGATTTTTGATAGTTTTGGAGTTATGACTCTTTTAATATAAAGTTTTTTAGTATAAAGACTCTTTTAATATAAAGGAGTTATGACTCTCTCAAAGTCCGTGTAACAACCACTCTGTCACAAGGCGTAAACATGAACAAAAATCCAAAACGATAGCAATCTGAGTCCGTACGAATAGCCAAGTCCAATGAAAGTATACTCAAGAGTCAAGCAAGAAATCAAGCAGACAACTAATGAAAAAAAAAAGTAATTCACAAGAACTGTTTGAAAGATAACATTACCAATACCCGCTTCATTATGTCCTTCTACGCCTTTTGTCTGTGTTTGACGGCAGGTAAAAAAAAACGAAATTTAAACTACAAAAAGGTTTTATGACATAATTTTATTACTTTCGCTACTTGCGTAGTAATAGTTTTGTTTTTAATTGACCCTTTCTAAGAATTTACAAATACTGTGTTTAAAACATAGTTTCCTTTGAACTTTAAGTATGATACCGCCAAACTAACTCAATGAAATTTACAGTGTTAAATAGCTGACAGAATAGTTAAGTTTTAAAAAAAGGTTTGAATGAAAAAGTTTATGTAACTTTATTTTTTAAATGGGCTTCAAAGTTTAGAAAAAATACAGGATCTTTAACTTTTTTAGTTTCAATAATTTATTTTAATGGGTTACGTTAGTGTTATGGATGGAAATACTTCTGAATCAGCTAGTCCTAGTATTCATCTAATAAAGAAAAAAAAACAGGCATGTACCTTAACTATTCGCGCCACAGTGACCAAAAAAGTGCCTTAACAAAAAAAATAAAAAAAATATATTAAAAGAGTCATAACTCCAAAACTATCAAAAATCGCGGAACATACATGGGGTGATTCGGATAGCCCTAGTGATGCTCTACCTCTGGACTTCGGCTTGACACAATTTTTTGGGACACCCTGTATGTACTTATATCTACCTTGGGAAATTTTATGTAAAAAACAATGAGGATGAGGTAGACAGGAGGATCAACAGCACCTGGAAGAAATTCTGGGCACTTAAGGAAATTCTTAAAGGAGATTATAATATTAAACTTAAACAAATAGTAATGGACACCTGTATTCTACCAATTCTTACATACGGAAGCACATGGATATACACAAACAGAATAAGAAATAAAATTACATCATGTCAACATGCTATGGAAAGAAGCATATTAAAACTAAGCAAAATTCAGAAAATAAGGAACAATGAGATAAGAAAGAAAACCAAACTTACAGACACCCTTCAACACGCCCTACGACTTAAATGGAAATGGGCTGGACACATTTCTAGATATACTGAGAGAAGGTGGACATCAGAAACAACAAAATGGCTGGGACCAACTGGTAAAAGAAAAAGGGTAGACCGCGAAAACGATGGGCAGATGATATCATCGAAACCGTTGGTAACAACTGGATGAAGCTTGCCCAGGATAGAGAAAATTGGCACGGAATGGAGGAGGCTTTTACCCAAAAGAGATCCATACAAAAACTGCAAATAAATTAAACACACATTTAAATTGTAACTTTAAATATGGTTAAATAAAACTTTATTATTATTATTATATTACAGAGATGGATCTTGTAATCCATATAGATTGATTTGAAATGATGCACTGTTATCTTAGTAGTATTCCCAAGACATGACAAACTTTAACTGATGCTGCAGCATCAAGGAATCTGTGGGATTCCCAACTCCGAAGCAAATTACTGCAGATACAGCGTTTTTGGGCTTATAATAATGGTCTCAATGAGCAGGTGTTAGATAAATGATAATCGAGGCCTTGAGCTGATGCAGCACATTTGTGTCGGAGGTTTTTGTACATTTTCAAATTTAATTTAGTTATTATTAACTTATTTAAAATAAAGAGAGCCATGGGTACTAACTTTTAGTTCAGAGCGTGCAATGGAACAAACATACCGCTACCGCATCAAAATCAAATTTGGTGCTGAGTACGAACTTCCCCAGTATTCCCCAGTATTTCGTAGACTAAAATATACCGCAAATAACCAACCAACCCATTTCCTTACAATAAACAAACATTTTGAAAGTCACCAACGAAAATTGGACATAAGAAATCAAGTTTAGTTGTGTAAGAAATTATCTACTTACGCCGTTCTATTTTTGGCTGAGAAGTTGAGTGAGAGAAGAACTAAATAGACTATTATTTAGTTAAGTAAGTTAGTAGGTAAGCTCACCAAAAGCTTGTTGTAAATACCATACATCGATATTTGTAGAGATACGAGGTCACACTATAAGTTTTGCATAACTTAAAAAAACAACATGTTATAACCAAAATATTATGTTTATTGCTTTTCAAAATACTCTCCTTTACATTTTAAACATTTTTTCATGCGATCGAACCATTTTTAAATCAGGAGGACCACAGATCTGAAGCCATAGCCAAGCCTGAGTTGTACTTTTTCGGAAGCTAAAAATGACTTTGTTTTGTTGGCCGTGTGTGAAGAAGCGTTGTCATGATGTAGGAGAACGCGTCTTTTGGGTCGTCTTTCGCGAACTTTTTCTAGCACCCTGGGTAAACTAATGGTAGAATACAACAACACTAACACTAACTAACTTAACACTCTTTTGATCTTCAAGTGGAATTATACAGATGGAACCCGTAGCTGAGAAAAAAAACGCGATCATTTTTTACCAACGTTTCTCGCCTGCCTCACTTTTGTTGGCCTGTTCTCATTTCCAAACACCCATTCACAAGATTGTTGTTTTTTTCGGGTTCAAAACAATAAATCCACGTTTCGTCTCCTGTGACCATGTCATAAACAGCATTAGAATGTCCGTGGTCGTACTTCAGTAGCATCTGTGAGCACCATTCCACGCGAGCCCGCTTCTGCTCCGCTGTCAGTTCATGAGGGATCCAACGACAGCAAAGTTTCCGAACTTTCAATTCTTCGTTTAAAATTTTCTGAATTTGGCTCATACCAATCCCCAATAGTAGCCACATTATTTTCGTTGACGGCAGTTGAAGGCCGCCCTTCACGAAATTCGTCATATAAAGAAACTCGACCTCTCTCAAATTCAGCAAACTATCGCCTCACGGTGCTCAAACAAGGTGTTCTCTCCCAAAAGCATTTTGAACACGAGCGGCACAGTCTTGCGGAGAGAGAGAAAGAGACTTAATTCCATTTTCGTTGCGTACGTAGAACTTTAATGTGTGATAAAAAACAATTGACAAATCATATCCCGCCAATTGTTTTTTTTTTATTACTAAGAAGGTTGCAACGTTTAAAAAAATATAACATTCGAAATTCAAAGAGTTCCGATTAGCTGGAAGTGCAAAACTTTTAGTGTGCCCCATGTATGCTAATCATTTTAAATGTAGGGATTTTGATTTAGTATTTACTATTTACTTATGAATACGTATATAATACTTCGACGTATTCGACGACCCTATTGGTATATTTTTTAAATTTTATTTATTGAGAAACTCAACTTTATTATTACAATGTACATATTAGCCTAGTTTAACAAAAGTGACACTTAGCCAATAACAGAGTTTCATAACATGCTTAATTTGTATTCGTACAAAGTTTCTTATTATAAGTAACAACAAAGCAACAAAGTTAAACATTCATCCAGATGTGGTAAAAGATGCTAATTCTAACCAAGTAAGAGTTCTGAAAATTTTATTTTTATTAATGTAAGTAGATGTATTTGAGATAGTGCCGGTTTTCGCAAGCACCCGTCAAAATAGAAAAAGAAAAGGAAAAGTAGTGACGCGGTAATTCGTGTAAAATGAAAAGGGGTTCGATTCCCGGTTCGAGTTCAAGTTAAATTGTGTCGAGGGTGGGTGTATTGGGTTGGGTGATATCTCTGACAAAATACATTGTCTGGTAACCTGGTAACACAAGGTTGTTAATTCCTTACTTCGAGACCATAACAGTTGGTGTTTTGTCCGGCGCATATTTATTTATTAACGAGAAATTTATTGTTTAAACTATGTAATTATGATGTTTGTCGATAAAGTTAGAAAGAAACGTAGCTTTTAAGTTTTCCTGGTGTGGGTCGTTTAATTTAAAAGTGCTATCCATGTAAACGGACATGCAACCCGTTAGTAAATACTAAACTTATAATATTAATACCAATACCTACTCTGATAAGCATCCCGATTAAGCAAATCAGACGTAAAACACTACTAAAAAACAAGTTTATTACAGATGAGGTAATGCACTATTTTCTTAGTTAGGTTATCATCACTATGCTATGCCAAGGCCGTATTATAATGCACTTAATGAATCTGTAATCAATATTCTGAACATGGACCACACTTCCATTTTAGTTCTACAGTAGAATTTATTAATGTTATATATATCGTAACATTTAACCTACCGTACGATAAATTATATTAGCAGTTGACAAGCGTGCAATAGATAGGATACAAATCAATGCATTGATGAATTGAAGTACTCACGGACCAATCGAGCCAATCATCGCGACCTTCAGTAGTCGCGTCGCCTATGTAAAGTGTGACACAGCCAACTTCATTCGGTTTGTTGGTCATGTCCGGGGTGTGCTGGGCATACCCCACACCGTACCACACCCCGTAGACGTCGTCCATGTTGACGTGATGGGACCATCTGATGCTGTCCCCACAAAACCCGCTGGCTCCAGCCACAAACACTAGGGTAAATAACGCAGTGAACATGATGCCACGTGGACTATTGGTCACAATATGGGACAAGGCACCGGTCTCGGCCGCCTCTCAGCCAATTAGCAAATTGTAACAGATATTTTTCGAGTAATGCATGAATGGCGCAATAAGTGCACTCTATGCTCAGTGAATGGTGACTAAGAAGGTGACATTAATGGACGTTTTAACATCTTAGATCTATCATTTATAGTAGTACCTATGTACCTATTCAACGAATAAAATTAGCTCTCATTGCTCTTTTCCACATGTTAAACATCAACTCAGAATTATAAGTCGGAAAACGTAGACGCACCGTAAACAAAGGGTAAACTAATTAATTTTATTTCCTGGTAAAAGTTCTGCAGCGTCACAAAATAGTCAATATGACAGCTTATCCACATGAACATTTGATTTTACATCAAGAAAAAAATTCCCGTTAACATATTCATTCAAGAAATTACTTAATTTCACCTAACCAATTAATTAATTTTAACATTCTTAATTATGCTGTCTCATATTCGCATGTCACAATCGTTTTGTTGCCCCTAACATTGCCCAAGCCCAGTTGCCCATACATCGTGTATGTGGTTTTCTAAATCATCTACCCATATCACATGTTTATTAAGTCTCAGATGTAAGCGTATATATCTACCATATAATTTTTATGGCACATGTTGTCTATTATTTTTATCTTTTACTTCAAGTCATCTATTGTAATTACTGTTTCCTGCCAAAATAAACAGAAGGAACAAAACTATACCACGACAACAATGTACGCATGAAGCATCTAAATTCATTTCATAATATTGGTGTTTGTCCCATGTTAAAATTGTTGTAGCTAATTATGTACTTTCAAGGAGTTTATGACTTCATATTCACCTTGTTTACCAAGGACCAAGGTTTTTGTGTATCAAGGAAAACGGACCCTGGGCTCCAAAGCGATGGCTTTGGACGCAACCGGGATTGAACGTATAGATAAATAAGAAGAAGAAGATTCACCTTGTTTAAATACCCGAAAATAAAGTACCTAACTGAGGCATTTAACGCCTAATTAGCTTTAAACCATTCTATTGCTAGTAAACATAAATAAGGTAGGTAAACGCGGGTTCGAATTCCGCAGAGGGAAACCGATTGTGTCATGAGCACGAGCGTTATTGTACCTGAGTCGTATACTTTTATCTATTAAAGCATTACATTCATTATCTGGTAAGTAGTACAAGCTCTGCTTAGCTTGAGGTTAATAATTAAGTGTAATTATTTTTTAAAAAAATGCACCTAACATGGATCACGCAATGCAAGATTTTTGTTATAAACAAAATGATACAGGATCTTTTTATAAAAACAACATGTTACGTAAATCGGTTTTTTTTTTCACACAGCAACATTCGCCATTGAAATTTCCGAAACTTGGCTTGGTTGTCGAAGCGAAAGTCTAAATTCATCATCACCATTTCAGTCATAAGACGTCCACTGCTGAACATAGGCCTTCCCCAGTAACTTTCAGATTGACCGGTTGGAAGCGGCCCGCACCAACTGCTTTCTGCCTTGTTTCTTTACAAGACGGAAATTAATGTATTGAATTTTTTATAATTATTATTGGCGCTATCTTTTAATGCCAAGAACACTTACTTTAGATAAATAAGTAGACAATAAATAAATATCCAATCACTATTTGGAATAATATTTTAAAAGTTATAAATAAACTATTTTATTTGAATTTATTTATTATGTGTGTGAGTTTCTATAGACGACCAAACGCCATAACGAATTTTAATGCAAGTAGGTATGAGGTATCGTTAGAATACTTACCCTCTCCTAGGTGACAGGCTATGTTATGTAATGACTATAAACAATATGGCCAATTTATACTGGTTACTGTAAAAAAACTTCTAAACTTATCAAGTGATGTATCAAAATAAAGGGTTTTGAAAGGTGAACCGAAAAGTTTGAAATAAATCTATATATATATATAACGTTATGTCGGGTTAGTTACACCATTTATTTCAGTCAAGAACGGCTGGACCGATTTTTATGATCTTTAGTTTGTTAAATTTGTCTCCGTCCCAAATAGCAGAATAACTATAAAAATACGGAAAAATTCATGGCAAAAAAATGTATGAAGGGGCGGCACGAAGTTCGCCGGGACAGCTAGTTGGAAATATAGTAGGAAATTATTTGAAATCGCTGATCTTTGGTATATAAATATATTTTTAAATTATTTTTTATTAAACAGATCAACAAACATGGATATTAAAAAGTGATGTAGGTTTAAATAAGTTACAATGCCGTTGCAGGCTTGCTTGCATTATTTCCATCAAAATTGATTTATTTAAGTATTCAAGATGTAATCTCGTCTCTTTCTCTTTATTTATATTATCATCTATGGTTGGTTATCTAAATCTTCATCAACTTCAACATAATGTTCAACATTGTTTGTAGTCCTCTATCTCTGTCTCGGGGTAAAGGTCACGCGCGAATTCTTATGAAAGGTCAAATTTATAGGAATTATTATACAATTACTTGGGTACTAACATCAACAAAAATTCTTATTTGCTGTTTAAAAGTACTGAAACTGCAGTTTGAAATAAAACATCAAAAGTAAAAACGATATAAATTTTTATCATGTGTATAAAAGTCATATCAATTTCCATACAAAAATATACTCATTTACACAATTTTGCTTGTATAACAGTTAATTATATAAGAATAAATAAGATCCGAAAAAACATTTTATTCGTTGTCAATAACTCATAATTTGTCGGCACTTTAGGTACATTCTAAGTTACACCAACAAAAAATTGTTACTGCATCTTATTAAATTATTTCCATATTATTTCTTACTACGAATAAATTACATTCGCATTGGTTTCTAGAAAGATAAATAAGATAAAGTACATACAACTATTTTCAGTTTCCGATGAATAAACACATGAAACTTGTTTCAGTTTAGATAACTACTTATTCAATCCATGCCAACTAAGTATAAAAAGATCAAAGAAAACTGCTCTAAAGCGCTCTTATTAACCTACCCCCGAGACCTCCACAGCATTAAACATAGAGAGACAAAAACAAAATAAGGCGCGCTGATACTCGCTGCGGAATTCTCGCAAACCCGCTTCAAGGCCGATGTCGACAAATGCTTCATGGTGAACACATTGTGTATGCTAGCCAGGTCTTCAGCTGTAAGCTGGTTCTCGTTTCGGGATAACACCACGCTGTATAGCTGCGAGTGGGGTAGCCTCATGCAGAAGTTGAGCACAAGGTGGTTGTTTGCCACTTTCAGCACTTGGATGACTCCGCCGAAGAAGCGGTACATGTCGTCTACGGCTGAAAAACACAATTTTATAGCAATATTTATTTAACCCGTTTTCGCTGTGAGTACTAAAAGTGTATCGCGGACAAAGGAGTTAGAGATCAAATGGATCTGAAGTTATGAGTTCAAATCACAGCATGCATCTCCGAATTCTTGGAAACTTAAATACGGATTTAAATTACTCGTATTTATAATAGGTAGTTACGCCTGATTTAGAACATGAGGAAACTGCATTATTTCATATCCAGTGTTAAATAGCCGTGATCTAACAACCAGTTTTGTTCCCCCTCGGGTCACGAACGACGGAAGTAGATGGCAATCGTTCTACTGTTGCCGAATCTAATATGATCATAGTCAAGGGTCGATACCTTAACTACTAAGAAACCTAAGCGCTAAGGCGAAGGAGGATAATAAGATAATAAGTTTAGTTAAACTACGGGTATGTTATTTTCCTTAGTTGATGGACAATTTAATAAATATATGTTCTTACCTAGCTAAAATAGTGTAAGTAGTAGGTTGAAGGTAAGTAATGAAAACAAAATGGCAGAATAAATGTATCAAGACTTCCAGAGACAAGAAAAAATTGTACCCTTGACATGGAATAACGATATGTTAATAAACTTACATCTATTAGGCACGTCCGTAGGCCAGAAGCCTTTGTGCGACGTGTTAACCTTGATGTGGTAGTCGTCCCTCCACAGCCCCTCGTGCCATTCCAACACAAAGTGGCGCACGCGGTAGGGCTCAGGGAGACCGAACTGACGGTTCACATACGGAGAGTTCGTGAGGGGCGGGTACGGCGTAGGCGGTGTGGGCTGAAACAATGTTAAAAATTAAATAAGTAGTTATCTAAATTGTAGTCGAAACGATTGTAACACCGTTTTATGTTGATACAAAAATCAACTCTAAAACAAAAGAGGTAACGAAATCACTCACTAAGTCTCGGTTTATCAAACCACCATTAACATAATCCTCGAATGTGCGGAGCTGAATTACGGGACAGTACGGATTATACTCAGTTCTTGAAGTATTCTCCCTATGAAATATGTATTCGTGTATGTACCACATGCCTAATACGGCTTCTTCGTCAAAATCCTCCGTTGGGTTTAAATTTGGGCAAAATTCTACTTTAGTGGCGTAGGCTAATGCGATGAGTAACACGAGGAGTGTTAGGGTCATAATAAATTAGGGTAATGAAAGTTTTGAAATTGTGCTAATTCAATTTGTGTTGAGCGTCCGAAGGCAGGCGGCTAATTAGTAATGCCTCGCAGTCGCTGCTAGGTATCGTAGATGACACCATTAACCCGCGCTAATTGACGCGGTGAACTCTACCTCCTGTGCTCCCCACATGGTGGATTAAGAGATTGATAGGAATTTAAAATTATTTAGATCTGGGTCCTTTTATCATCCAATTGCATAGTTTACAAAAAACTTATTAGTTATCTCTAAATATTAACTTTTACCTCCTGTTTTTTTCCATGAGCTGAGTTAGTTATTTGTTTTTAATTGTTTCAATTAAGTTAAATTACTTATATGGTTATTATTGCAAATTAGTTATTTATTTTAATTGGTAGTATCCGTATCCGTTATCCAGTTGCACATTTGCTTAATTCAGGACTAGATAATTATTATTCTGATTATGGATTAGGTAATCTGTTTTAAAAAAGCAGAAATGACGTAACTTTTAAACTTTTGTAATGTTCAAGATAACATCAAAAGAAGATTAGAAAAAATATTTACCTCAATGTTAAGTTCCTTTATGTCGATATAGAAACAGTCCTTCGTATGTTCTATCTTGTATTCGCCTTTCAGGTGTGGTATTTTTTCTATGCCGTACCAAACACCAGATATTGAATCTAAATTAATATTTCCGTAATACGGGGATAAGTCGTCACAATATTTGTGATTTTCGAAATAATAACCATTTTCACTGTAACCAGAAACGAATCCTACACTTAGAGAAAATAGCAACAAATTGTATGCCATTTTGGCTAAACCTTCCGAGATAACCCGGATATAAACGGATAAACGTTTCGGATAAACTGAACCGGGAGTACTAGGCGACTACACCCGCGAGGAGGTAACGAATAGATTAACCGGCGGATTGTGTGGAGGCGAACTCTCTCGGTCGAGTAGGTCGCTGTCAAATGAACACACTCGACTGTAATGTCTCACGGACGCCTCGACTTGTCGTAATTTACTCGTTATGCGGGAATACTTCCTTAATAAACATTATCATGTTGACAGTCCCCTACACTCAAATTGAGCACAGCAACATGCAGCTCGCTGATTGTCAAAACATAAAAAACTGACGTTGTAGGTCGTTGTAGCAAGAAACTTTTCATATTGCCTTTTAACGTTTGTCTCTTTCTTTTCTTCGAGAACTGAATGGAAAATAAGAAAATGGTGAGAACCTTCCTTAAGATTTTCCGAATACCTTCTCAAGTTTTCCCCTTGCAAACGCTTTCCTCGGCATACTTAGATACTAGGACCGTATAAGCTTTAAAAAGTAGGGTGCAAAAAATCAATACTGTGTAATGACGTCATAAGGGGTTACATCGATCGCCACGCGATTAGAGTTGTGATGTATGAAGTACATATTGATTTTACCAAACTGTACTGTCTATACGTTATTGGATAACGTTTTAATGATTTAAGATTACATGACGCACTAAAATGTTCCCGCGTAAAAAGATGATTAGCAAAAGGAAATAATGATTACGTCAAACACTTTCTATGTTCATATATCATTAGTAGGTGATAAAAACTATAATAGAGTACAGAAAATAGTTTCACTTTATAATGTTATGAACGTATTAATGAGAAAACACAAAACTATAGACGTTGTTAATGTACCAATGATGGGCACAAGGGCACACAGACACACAAACAATACATACACTTTGTGGTATCTATTACTGCTTAAATAATTATTCCTTCTATCATACAATATGAATAGTGGACAACATCACATACATTGCCGTGATCTGTTTTATAGAAATTACAGAAACAACGATTTACCACAACACCCTGATAATATAATCGTACCCGGGACCTTATACTTAGATGGCGACACCAAGTCCGGCGCACTCGCCACTCGGCTACGGAGGTCGTCATTACTTAAGAGGTTATTTGTAACACTACTTTAAATGAATAAATATTTCTATAATACCACAAATGATTCAATCATAATCACAATCGATAAAATCATGAAAATAAGGAAAAGGTAAGTAATCAATACTGCCGATAGTTACACATTAACTTTACTATGGTAAATCGAGGGATCTCATGGGTCTTGTTTCCATTTAAATATACACGCGGTCACACATTTGTCAAATAAGTTTTTTTGGTTAAAGAAATTAAAATACATCATTTTGTAATCATTTTTGTAATTTTGTGGAAGAGGGCTCTGATTGCTGTTTGGAGTCGTATGATGCAAAGGATGATCTAATGAGATCTGAGAATGCACTCTAAATTTGATCGCCCAGGCCCTTAAAAAAAAAATATTTACATGATTTTTCTGCTGCTACTGCTGATACTGCTTAAATAAAATTATAAAATTCAAATAAACTAACCTCAATATGAATTGTTATAATTGTTAAAAACAAATACCTTTTATTCACATGATATTTATGTCAAATTAGAAATATATTAAGATAAAGCAAAACACCTATTCGTTCATCATCATGACTCAGTCGATACCGTAGCGTATTCTAAGTCTATGGTCGATACAATATGTCGATGCTGTCAGTTCAGATACATAAAAATAAGGGGTGATTATAGGTACAGACAACAGCTCGTCAACCTACCACAAAACGTAAAATTTTCTCAATTGATATTGATCTCTAGTACCTACGTGTCGGACATAAAGTTGAAAATCGGTTTAATGAACTTTAAGTTTTTGGGTATGTTGAGCTCCCGTTGGCTGTACCTACATTTAAGGAAAATTATAGCGCAGTGTTGGATAGGCAACCGTGATTTTTACTATGTTATAATATTAAGCTGTTTTAATTAATAAAATAAACCCCTTAACCTAGCAAGATACGACAAATTTTTATTGTTTTTTTATTTTATTGTTACTTGGACATCTGCTTGGTATCCAATAAGTTCATGTTATATCGTGTGTTTATAAATGCTCAGACAAAAACCTATACTGGGTATGTTTTTGAGAAGAGAGTGGTGTCCCAATCCGTATTAATACGAGGTAGCCTTCTGTACCCTCACCTGAGATACTAGAACGAAATGGTCGTTTAAACTCAAACTTGAGGTCAGCCGGGCATTGATTAAACTCATAAATTTGCAAAATAATGATACCGTTTATTCATTAGCAATACTATCAATTGATGCAAATTTTAAAATTCAGGGTGTCATATGTTTTGCATACAGCACACACTCAATAAAGTTTTCTAACAATAGATCCAATTATGCAGCCTCAAATTAAAATAAATAAACAACATCACATACATTGCTCTAATCCTATGATAAGTAGCTTAAGAACTTGTGTCACAGAAATCAGAAACAATGATAGTACCACAACACCCAGACCCGAGACAGTATAGAAAAGTTATTTTTCTACATTGACAGACCGGGAATCGAACCCGACCTCAAAGATAGCGACACAAGTCCGGTATACTTGCCTCTCGGCTACGAAAGTCATCTTAATTAAGCAGAGCTTGTCTATGGTGACTAATTATCAAATAAACATATTGTAACTATTTAAATACAACCAATTACATCCATAACTAAGGTACAAAAGCTCGTGCTTATATAACACAAACACTTGCCCCTTGGGGGATATGAACCCACGACCTTTGTAAGTCCGCGAACCACCAGACCAAGACGGTTGTCACCAAGTTCGACGCTCCATTTAATATTTATGATAATTTTGTTAAAAGATTGCTTCTTTTGTAGGAATTATGAGTAATAAGTACAGATTCCGTTTACATGCCAATGTCCAAATCCGGTCATAAAAAATGTATTTCATATTCTTTTTCATTTTTCACTAGAAAATTAAGGCGAACGTAGTACTTAAATGACCGTTACTTGTGTACCTACGCTTGTTCTCTCTGATCTCGTGACAGACCGTTTTCAATCTACTCAGTCTTGTACCTACCTAAACACTAGGATTTCATCATAATACAAGAGAAACGTATGTCTAACTTCTAGATTCAGATATTAACTCCAAATATATCTGGTTTCTTAGTACACTCGAGAGAGTCGAATCCTAAGGATAGTGAAAATAATAAATTACGTCCTAATTCTACATTGAGACATCTTACTGATTTTTTAAAATGGGTTATCGTTATCAAATAAGGGCCACGAGCGTTATCAATAATTTAAATCGAGATTAATCTAAACCTGGGATTAAAACAAACTTAACTTCAAACAAAGTAACATCTAGCATAATATGTTTAACCAAATTTAGGGTATTTACGAGGAAGTTAAATCTGAATTAAAATATCATTATGATGAAGACCGACGACACCAATGACGTAGTGGGACAGTGATTCGCTTTGAACACAATGGTTCCCAGGTTTGATACAAGGTTTGGTCAATTTAGAATCTAAATTTTAGATTCTTCTAAATGGCTTTGTTGGAAGAAATCCCTGGAAAAATCCATTGTCTTGTAGGTACATCGTAACACAATGATTAAAATTCTTTAGAGGACCAGGATATGGTGTGTGATCTGGCGTATGTTTATTAATTTATTTTAATCTGTATGCAGAATGATAATTGATTTCAAAGGTTGTGTATTATTGTAATTTAATGTGTTATTAACATTAAATTTATTTGGTTTTTACTATTAATCGTTTTAAATTATATTGTCCTATTACGAGTAAAAGTACCAATAGATTATATTTTTTTAAAAACTTAAAGCATCAACGTAGCGAAGGCGACCCTGCATATTGGCTGTATGACGCGTGTGATACGCCTGGCAGCATCGAAAGAGCTGCAAATGTTTTCATTTGTTAAAAATAACGAGGAAATTGTTCGAATTGTGAAACATATATCCGTGTTCTAAACTTCGTCGTTAGACGATATTGACACCTTGAATGCCTTTCATGCTTGGACATTCAGTCTGTGATTGACACAAATGCGAAAAATGTAAGCTTGCAATACACTTTGTGGACAGACTTTTGATACACCCGGCGTATTTTAAAGAACTAAATAGTTACGCTAATTAATTTTTATTCTATTTTTACTGCGTAGCAAGTCAATTATTATATACCTATTTAGGGATTTCACTTTATTTCGGGACGATGCAACTTAGTCAAAATAGTTTATTTAACTGTAATACTTCCAAAGCCGTGAAAGTTTAATAAAAATAAAAAATAAACTTTAATTTGTGAATTACGTATTGTTCAAACTCCATAACAATAAGTCTCAAAAATGTGAAAAAAAATGAAATAACCCTCATGCTAAACACCTATGAAGTAACTACTGTTGTTAATACTCTTCGGGTTAATCTAAAAAGCGAACTTTTCTATGTTGTTTCGGGTCGTGGTGTCTTAGTACCGTCGTTGTTTCTGATTCCTACAACACAAGTGCTTTAGCTTACTAACTGGCTCTGATCCTTAGGTAACTTACCTTAGGATCAGAGCAATGTATGTGATGTTGTCCAATATTTAATAATTACTAGACCCAGCGAACTTCGTTCCGCCAATTCGTTTATATGGGAAAATAAAATAGTTGTTTTACTACTTTCCTTGCATTTTTTAAATATTTTCTCACCTTTTAAACCTTCCTTGAACTTCCACAAATATTTCAAGATCAAAATTAGCCAAATCGGTCCAGCCATTCTCGAGTTCTAGGCGAGACAAACGAACAGCAGTTCATTTCTATATATATAGAGATATATAAAAGATTTTATCTATTCTGAACTTTTATCAAACATCAATATCGAATAGTCGTTAATCAGCAATTCAAAATTGTACCTGATTTTGGTTACCTACCACCGGTATTATATTTTTTATACCGCCTGACGATTACAATAGTGTCCCAAGAATATAGCCTTGATGGTGCCGTCCCGTTGCGTTTGTGGTTTAGTCTACCAGGGTCAAAGGAGCTGCTCAGAGTCATTACTGTCTATATCCGTAGCATAGTCGAACCACCCCGTAGCGACGCGAGTTTGCTACGAAGGGAAAAGCCTGAGCTACGAAACGGTAGCAGCTTCGTAGCCATACCGCTACGAATGTTAAATTTCGTAGCCGTACTGCTACGAATGTTAAATTTCGTAGCCACTGAAAAGTTTATTTGTTGAAGTTGCACATACATTGTAGTTGAAATATTTTGTTATTAATTGCTGCATAGTAGATTATAACAGCAGTAAGTTTTAAACGAAAAATGTTTACCCTAAGGTTTATGCCAAAATATCGATGCCATATATAAAAGTTAATGTTTACAAATAAGCTCATTATTGAAGTACTTTTCATTGCTGGAAGACGCCCTGAACAAAAAAAATATGTTTGTAACAGAAGGATGCTATCCTTATCTTTCGGATCATGATAATGAGTGAATCGTCTTGGACTTATTTATAAATTGTACTTTTAAAATAAATTGTAATGTTATTATTTATTTATGCAACTTATTTCCCATTTTAATTATTTTTGATTTTTAATATTTTTTTAAATTAGTTAACTAACTATTAAAAAAAATTATTAAAAAACAAAAAATAATTAAAATTGCAAATTCAATTTGCTGTACCCGGCAGTGCCGAAAGTCCAAGTGATTTGTGTAATTCTACAATTTACACTATGGGAAAAGGATAAAGAATTGAACTACTTAAACTTACATCTAACTATTTATAAGTTTATGTGAACCATTTCAACTCGTTTAAATAAATCGAAGTTGAAATCGTAAATAGTATTCGAATGAAAAAGTCACAAATAAATAGATTTCTTTTTGTTAAAATATATTTAATCTCCCTTTACACGTGCCGGGACCGCCGCCTCAATGTTCTGGAGGTTATTTGCACCAGGAATGCAGAAAACGCAGGATACTGCCGTTCCCATCCCTTAAAGCCCCATCCCCTAGTTCCCGCACCGACGCGGGGGTGACATCAACCGACTACACACATAATACGCGGCTAGATAAACCTACCACTACTACTGTAAATACGGAATAGTTTCCTACTGGATGGTAGTTTAATTACCTCAGTTCGTCACAAGCTAGCGACTTTGCTGAAAACAAATAATGACTTAGGAATATTGTCAAATATTGAACGACGCATAGGTTAAAATTAGAACTGTTTTGGAATGATTTGTTTACTTCTAGAGAGTTTTAGGCTATAATACTGTAAAACTGCGTCATCAGCTATTATGATGACGCAGTTTTGTACGGAGGTGTACGTTTAAAATACACAAACCTGAACCTGATTCGAAAGCCAATCACGTAAATTTGTACCGGCTCTATAGTCCGACTTAAGTTAACAGATTACAGTTACATAGGTAGTTTTTTTTTTAACCAAGCTTGAAAAAGCATATGTCCTGCTTGTTCTGTGTATCGTTATTATAGTCAGTTTTAGATTAGATAATAAGTTTAAGATTCATCAAAAGGATTTTTTAATGTTTTCTACTATGATGTATGAAATTTAGTGTTGCTAAAAGTGTTGAAAACATCTGATACTTAAAAATATCAAAATAATGATATCCTTAAAAATAATACAGGTTTTTTTAAAACTTAATAAAAATCTATGTTTTTTACGTGGGTGCAATTATAGATATTCTGCATTAATCAAACAAAGTATACCGGCAAGCGCAGCGTAGGACGTCCACTCACAAGGTGGTCAGACGACCTGGTAAAGGTCGCAGGAAGACGCTGGATGCAGGCCGCTTCCAACCGGCCAATCTGGAAGTCAATGGGGGAGGCCTATGTTCAGCAGTGGACGTCCTATGGCTGAAATGATGATGATGATGAAACAAAGTATCACTAAAATTCACTAAATATGCCAACAAATTTTAGAAAAATCGATACCCGTTGCCCCTGAATCGTTCAAATACATTGTTATTAAGTTTAGTTAGTGGATTGCATTATTTTAGTTACCTGCGTAGATCGTGCTAATGCTTTCTATTATACCAAAGTTAAACAACCTACGCTGCGGTTGTGATTAGATAGGTGACCATTCCAACCATATTTAGTGTCATTTAATACAAGTATCTCCGTGATAACATCTGACTATATGGTTTAGTCACTGGCTTTACGACCCCTCCACCAATCCACACATAGACCCGCCTGGTGGAGTCTATGTCCCAAACCACCTCATAGTGGAGGTGAGGCCTGTACGTAGAAACTATTATCTAATACGGTGGTCCGCGGACCACTGTTGGTTCCTAGAAGCACCAAAAGTGGACCGCGAAGCCAAAATTATAGTTAGATCAACGCTTCATTTACATTTACTTCATAATACCTCCAAACAGTTGGTGGTCCTTGGCAAGACCAATTTTATCAAACGGTTCCTCAGCACTAAAAGGTTAAGAACAACCACTGATCTAATCTGTGCCTGTAGCTTCAGGACGTGTTTACTATATGTATATCAACATGAATATCAATGGATATTTATCGTAATAAATATGATGATTTATATCCGCCAATAAATTCAGGATGTTGTTTCGTAAGAGGCGAATGTGTTCATCAATACAAAAAGCTTTTAATATGGGGTCAACATCGAGATCATGAAAAAAAATACGCTGCTTCATGCATTAAAATGAAAATGAAAAATTTCTTTATTTTATTCTTTATTTTCAATACAACTCTCATACAATTTTACAATATCTCTTCGAGGTAGAGCTTTAGTTTGTATAAAGAAAATAGAAACGCGATTTTCATGTTGGCCCATTAAAAAAAGTTGTTTGTATTCATGGACACTACCGCCTCCTTAAAGGCTGCTGTTTAAAACAGCACCCTGTACAAGTTAACTATAGTTCCAAAATACTTACTAAACATCAACAAGGTACGTACAATAACTTACAATAAATGATTATTTATAATTTGGTTGAATTACCTAATAATAGTCTTATTTACTAGTTTACTACAATTGAAGCCAAAGAAAGTCGTCACGTGGCACCGTAGCACTACGAACGGGGGAGCGCCTGCGGAAAATCATAACGCATTTCCATGGTGACGTAACGCGTGGACTACGAGTGTACTAGGCGTTCATGAGTCGAAAGGGGTTTCCCTTGGTTACCTTCGCTACGAAGCTAGTAGTAACTAACGCAAGCGCCCCGCGCAAGCTAGTGCCATACAATAGGGCGGCATGATGCCGAACTGGTAGTTATAGTTTCCCTAACTATCAGTGAGGGTGTGAGGGGTAGTAATGACGTCACGTACTTGGGGTTTGGTGTTTGTGTGTGCTCCGCTGATCTTACGTACAGAGAACATACTGAAGCAATCATCACATTTTATGTAAATAGTTTTAGTTTATAAGAATAGTAACGTTTTTTCACTTCAAATTGCTTAGGTAATAGGGTCCATTGTACCATTTAATCATTATCAAAAGAACCTAAAAAAATATATTTCCATTCAGTTAATAAAATAAACTAAACATGTAATTAGATTTAAATTCTTCGAAAATCATCATATTGTGTGCCTGTCTTAGGCTTAGGAAAACTCAATTTATTACAGTCTGTGCCATGCCATGCCATGTACTAGCTAAACCTCTGGATTTCATAGGCTCCTGGTGCCAAGAGGCCTACACTAAAAGTTTTTAGATGAAAAAAAGAAAATTTAACGACACTGGAAATTCGACCTAAAATCAACAAGATTCTATACAACAGCCAATTTTGATGATCTGATGACACCCTAACAGCCCTTTCACACGAGCGATTTTAATCGGCGATTCCTCGGCGGAGCGAGATCGGCATAGCACGCGTCGGCTCGCGGCGTGCACGCAACGATATCGCCGCGAGTTATTAACCGCCGCGATAATGCCGCATGCTCGCTGCGAGTACGCGGCGAACTCGCGCTTGGTATTCGGTACCGTCGGTAACGGCTTTCGTCATTTACAAAATGGACTCAGACGAGGAGCTAGCTATCTTACTCAAAAAACGATTGAATAGAAGGAAAAAGAATTGTCCTAAAATTTGGGAGGATCCCACGTTGAGTAACCGCTCAGCTAAAAGTGACTATTTTCCGGTACCGAATACCAAGCGCGAGTTCGCCGCGTACTTGCAGCGAGCACGCGGCGTTATCGCGGCGGTTAATAACTCGCGGTGATATTATCGTTGCGTGCACGCCGCGAGCCGCCGCGAGCTCGCTGCGATCTAGCTCCGCCGAGGAATCGCCGATTAAAAACGCTCGTGTGAAAGGGCTCTTAAACTTACATTAAAAGAGCTATCAAAACTCGAAAACGCCAAAGATTTTGCATTGGAATACCAAGATATGACATCACTTAAGTACTTCAAGTCAAATGAATAAGATTTTGAAGCAAATAAAAATAATTATTATAAATCATTGAAAATTACGAATGAAAAATGGTCTTAAGTAAGGTCTAATTTTAAAAATAAAGTGTTTTAGAATTATTTTTAAATAGTATCGACTGCGGTTTTAGTTAATCTTATTTATAGCGTTAACTTTAACTTAAATCAAAGTAGATAGAATTAAGTAAAAAAAAAAGTATAATTAACGTGTTGCTATTTATATGGTACGAATATTGTAAAAACCACTTTAAAAGAAGCCCATATTACACTACTACTACATATAATACTTTTGTAGTGCTAAAAGAACTTTTGCAGAATTTCTTTGTAGGCGTTCTCGTAGCATTTCTGACGTAGCTCGTAGCTACGGCCCGAGGGCGGGCGGCCACACAAACCTTTTTGCATTTCATGCTCCCCTAGTCATAGCTGAAGCAAACGATTCCGTGACCGCCATTTTGATGAACTCATCGTTTCTTTGACAACGGACTCTTTAAGGGATAACGGGTCGCATGTTATCCTTAAGTAGGCAATACCTGTATTTAACAAATAAAAACATGTTTTTCGTGTGTTTTGTTTGTATTTTGTGTCAACTGAGACAGTTCTTATTCTAATAATGTAATGACGTGCTATTAAAATGTATGCAACTAGTACTAGTACAAAAGAAGGAAAGTGTGTTGCTATAAATCGTCACGATTTTAAATACAATAAATACAATATAATGTGAAGAAAGAACTCGAGATAATAGGATACACTTACCAAAAAATGTACGATGCAATATTTTTTTTCCGTTATTTCAATGACAAACAGACCAACACGCGGGTTGGCACCGGCAAAAAAAACTAATAACAGATTCAGATTTAGAATACGTTGTTTTTATTTAGCACAAAAGAAAATTACAAATACAGTCGTCGGAAAATTCATATAATAATATTGCTAAAAAGGTCCATGTAAGGCTTAGATTATGATTTGATTCACGCATGCTGTTGGCTATACGCTCTGCCGATATTCGTAAGTTAGGTAAGTATAATTTGTTACAAAATAAAAACCTGTGTTTTCAGTTGTAATTTCAATTATACTTATCAGAAAATTGTTTTCGTCGGGTATGTTATTATCATCCACGTTGCTATTTATGAAATTGGGAGTAGTTAGTTCGATTGTGTTGTGGTGAGTGTACTAAGGGTAGAACTGCGAGGGGTGGTCGAGCTCTGCATTTGTATGTCGCCCTAGTCCGAAGGGTCACACACAAACGCTGACGTGTCACAAAGTGCACTTGCGTGGGGAACTCAAATGGGGTTAATGCTTGTGAGGGAGGGTAAATAAATTACCCATACTTGCACAGGGGTACGGTATAAGTTGGAGTAGTTTTTTAGCGCAGGGGACGATATTTTCTTACATTATTATATTTATACCCCATAAATAAAATATGCTCTTTAATAAGCCCCAAATGATTTACAGAATTACCCTTGAACGATATAATTGTACATAGAAATCACTGTTCATCGTTCATCGATATAATTTTTTTTTTTACCGACAGCTCGGTTTGATATTTCTTTCGGCGAACCGAGCTGTCGGTAAAAAAATATATATTTGTATCGATGAACGATGAACAGTGATTTCTATGTACAATTATATCGTTCAAGGGTAATTCTGTAAATCATTCGGAGCCCTGAATCCTTAAAACAAATGATTTGAGATGTGACGGAATATTAAAACACAGTGATTTTAAAAAACACGATATTGATCAAAACATTTATACGGTAACCAATAGTCCAATAAACTTCTGTTATTTTTTATAAGTAAGTACCTATAGGTACACATTAACTCGTAAAACCTCGAGCGATCGCATGAGGCGAGTTAGCCCGAGCGGCGAGTTAAATTTTAATTTCTTAGTAAATATAGATTAGAAACAAAGGTAAGAAGTTATTTATTTTTCAAATTTTTATAAATATTTGCATTTTCACCCAATTGTCAAAGTGGGAAATGTGGTAGTGAGTATGCTTCCCAGTTTAGGTCAATTCAGAAAAACGTTGAACCAGTCAAGCCACGGAAGCGAGACAGTGAAAATTCTTTATCCTATGGCTTAAATGATGATGAAGAAATTAAATTGGCTTTGTTCTGGGTGTATTGGGAGACGCCCCTAGCAAAATTCATTGTCTGGTGCTTTGTGTAACACAAGTATGATAATTCCTTTAAGAGCATCAGGTGTATATTTATGTTAGTAAATTAGTCGGTAACTGATGTTACTACACGAAAGCGACGTCCATCGAGCACTTACCCTAATATAGAGCAGCAATACGAACCAGCTTTCTCTGAAACTAGTAAGTGATTTTTCACTGACATTTAGTATGAAATGACAAGTCCTGTCAACACTCGTCCATACAAAAACAGTACAAATACAGATTAAAAAATGGCAGAAAATGTTGTCGAACATGTATGTGCTCGCGGCAATATCACTAACTAAAACCCAGACTACCTTTATTACCGTTACAACGGCAGGATATTTTTTAAATAAAACCTTGTAAATAATTAGGCCAATAAAAATAGAAAATGATTTAAATTTACCTCGTTATCTCTATTTTTAAAGTATTAGTTCATTAATGTACTGACCACGTGGTCGTGGTTTAAACCACGGATTTTGGTTTATACCGGTTTATTTACAACTATAGTCATTGATACTACGTCCGAGTTGCACTGAGTATTACCTTATCAGGGGCGTGCATCCCATACAGGCTATTATGCAGAGCCTACCTTCATAAAAAACCCACAGAACAGCTGACCATAATTATTAATTACGTATTCAACAATAAACAATAAATATATTGTAACTATTTTGTCGTCTACCTATACTTTCCTTACTAAAGCGCGCAACTTAGATCGTTCCTGTGCAATGTAACCAATGTTAGGCTGCCGCGAGATCGCCTACTGTTTCACGTAAACTTACTCAATTTTCACTCACAGCCTACCCCCATCTGAAACCAATGCACGCCCCTGTACCTTATGTACCACATTATTAGTATGTTTTTAATAAATTGTTGTGATTAAGTAATTTTTCATTGTGTTAACTATTTGTTGTTTCTTTGATTTTGTTTAATTGTCAAAAAAAATATGTGTTATTGTTTTCGCTACACAATTTTATTTAAAGACTTAAATATTTTGTCTTGTCTGGTACCGTGTTTATGCGCGGCAGTTTGTCGGCCTACTGGTAGTTTCGGATTTGTTCGACCGATTCTGTGCTTCCCAAGGGTTTGGGGTCCGTTGAAGTCGTGACTCTCTGGTGATCCGATATGACGTTCACGTCCCAGCGTCGGAGATACCCGCTGAAAATCAGCGTCGTGATAAGTCCGTGACTGTCACGACAAATGCTTAGCGGGACCTTTTTGACACACCAGATGCTCTTGATTGTTTTGTTTTTGTGTATTTTTTTTCGTGTGTGTTAAATAAACGTTTCTATTCTATTCTATTCTAAGCATTAGCCAAAATTAGACTAAATTCAAATACCATACAAGTAACAGCACAGTCAAAAGGAATTTACTTTTCTACGTCATTTTTTCACAAAGCTTTTACGAAAACTTGGCAAATAGAAGTTGATTCTACGAGTGAAATGATAAAAAGTATGCCAAAAACGAGACGTTACCTTTGGCATTTTGCGTGACCTTTACCCAAAGAAAGGATACAGCCTCCGTCAGGGTTGACGTGACCGTGTCAGAGGTCGATTTTACCAGGAAAGCAGGATGAACAAGGAAGTTAAACTACTTACTCCTTATGTCTCTAAGATTCAAACT
Source organism: Anania hortulata (assembly GCA_963576865.1). Lineage (NCBI taxonomy): Eukaryota > Metazoa > Arthropoda > Insecta > Lepidoptera > Crambidae > Anania > Anania hortulata. The sequence continues at coordinate 14,824,690 of OY756390.1, read as the reverse complement.
CGCGAATCACTATTTTATTCCGCCTTGTAAAGGGAGCGTTCCTAATGATATAACGAACATTCTAGGTATTATGTTATTTATGACTAAAGACCTGCTGTTTCTATCAAGCGGTATTTGCTACCGTTTTGGTTGCTACGAGTGAATGTGGTATTCTTACTATTCGCAAACGGGATTGACTGATTTGAACTTAATTGACGAAGGTAACATTACTTTTAATACCCTTATTAGACTCACGACTCCACCAGTCTAGAACAGAATTTCGATTCATGTTTTTAGAGAATCCAAAGTCATGAAGAATTTCACACTATACCTACGATTGACTCGTGAAAAGCAGACACATGAGTTCGCGTTACAACAATATTTCCATTGTGTCTTGGGGTTAAGAAGGGATGTTAACCAATTCATAGTTTAATTTATTTTTTAAATAAATTGAACATTTTCAAGCCAATCTTAAGGAGTCTGCCTTTTTCGAAATCAGTGATGATATATTTGCTTGTTCTCAATGACCCAAAATTGTCATTAACTGACTTGCGGGATGTGGGGATGATGAGTAGGTTTTTTGATTTTCAAGCAAGGCAAAATTTGTTTTTCTATCAAGCGAAACGAATCTGCGCTATTAGCCGCAGAAGTACGAATACCGCCGTGCATTTTTCCCTACCTAGTTGCAGTTGTAGCAGATATCGCTTAATATTAAACAGATAGACAGACCATAAGAGAAAGAAAGAGAGCAAGCAGTAGCTATGAAATCTTAAACATTTAATTAATTAAACCTAACATCAGCGTTAGGGAAAACATGCCGAGGTTTATAGAAAAAATTGCCAACTCCATACCCAAAAATCAATAGCTACTTACTTACATATCAATCAAACTGTTATCACTGGATAATCATATCAATGATGTAAGTGACGTGTGCATCTGCAATCTGGGTAAACAGATTTTTCTTGAATATTTTCTAAATACTTAATCTCAAGTAGGAAAACTTACAAACTATTCTATGCGTAACTGCTTGACAATAAATATAATATAACGATTCGAGAAGTGTCCGATGGTAGGTTATCCAAATATTTTACCCGCCCACACCGCCAGGAACGGTAGCGCTGAATCGACGTCACGTGGCACTGTTACTAAGGCTTCATATCTTAAAAAAGTTCGAAATTTGGAGATTTTCTGCGTTGTCAAGGCTTCGCTTTGCCGGCACATGGGTAATTTTAACGAAGCTCTTTAATTAAGCTCAATCTCAAAATAGATACTCAGACGCCACCGAAATAAAGGTCAAACGTGACTAAACACTATTGAGTTCGAAATTAGAGCGTTTGTACAAGACTTTCAATTATTGTTTGATAATCCTATACCTAACTTTAATTTATTGTCGTCTGATCCTCGTAGGTCGTAGTGATTCAGGTCTCAGCCTCGGTAGTGATTGACATGACATGAATGAGTGTCATTTGGAGGGCACGGTAAGATACTAAAACAATTTTAGTTTTAGAACCAAACCACATTCTGTACTTTTAGCATCAGCAAATTGGAAATTTGTGACAGTATCTATATTGCATCGCGTTTCGGCGAATTTATTCGATAGCGCTATCAAAATCGTAGTTTTTTAGGATTATGTCGACGCTGCATCGCATTTTGGTAGCCAGGCGCTAAGAAATTAAACGTACTAACATTACTTACGTATATGACTTGCATCTCGCTTCCAAAATGACGTTTATTGCAACAACCACGTTGAGCGAACAAACTTTTTACAGCGTAGTACCAAAAAAACTCACTTCAAGTTATAACTGGGTGTTCAAAACACCGAGTGGGCTGATGCAGGTTTGAAGATTTAATTTTAATACTGTTTGCGATATAAACTTGGGTCAAACTTTGACATAATCTAAGTTTGGGTAGCTTTAGGTAATTTTCATAATAGTAATAATAATATGCTAATGCTAATAGCATAATGTTTGAAGGGTGGATGTGGTTCGTAAGTGGCGAGTGGGCACGTGATGCCGGACCCTCAGGGGGGAGCACATGATCGTCGTTTAAAGTCCAGAGCCACCTGTCCACTCTTAGCCGCCAACAACAGTGTTGCCCCTCAGTCCGGTCTTGCATGACCCACGACGCCAGGGGGGGGGGGGGGGGCATTTAGTTGCCGGTGAGTCACCACCTGCCAATTTTTTCAGTCCGAGACTATGAACCAGGCAGGTGACCGGTAGTCTCCATCAATAGCCCAGAACCCAGTCCCTCCAATAAACCTAATTAATTTGTCTTCAGCTGCAATAGTTCCTGTACACATGCTGGGTATAATCTCTGATTACATTCCATGATGTAGTCAGAGATTGGATCCAGCAGTAACACTTTCAGGTTTGATTATTTGCGCTTAAAACGGCCTCTACGTGTTGATCAGTGTCCCCCGCCCGTGAACTCCAAGAGCGTACAAATAATAATAATAAACTTGCCGTTCCGAATTTCAGACTATACAAAGTTGGTAATTAATTCTTGGGGAAATGCATTAAATCTTTCAATAATTTTCATGAGTTCAAAATTCTCATTTAAAAAATCCTTATTAAAAAAGGATATTATGAAGTAGACGATTATTTAAACGACAAGAGTGCATGGACTTCATCTACTTAGCTCGCACTTACCTACTACATGTCTTGTAACTGTATTTCCTGTAAACTAGGCTGACAAAGATGACCGAGTTTGTTGCCCAGTTTCTTCTTATCACCAGCAGCCGATATATAGTCCCGAAGCGGTTTAAGGATAAAGCTATATTTATGGGGGGATGTTTTCAAGTTCCTGGAAGACGGCCTATACATGGGGCACACTAAAAGTTTTGCACTTCTAGCTAATCGGAACTATTTGAATTTCGAATGTTATATTTTTTTAAACGTTGCAACCTTGTAGTAATAAAAAAAACAATTGGCGGGAAATGATGTCAATTGTTTTTTATCACACATCAAAGTACCCCGTACGCAACGAAAATGGAATTAAGTCGAAAAGATTATAGAGCGATGATTTTTTATGTTATATGTTTAGTTCTCTCTCCGCAAGACTGTGCCGCTCGTCTTCAAAATGCTTTTGGTAGAGAAGCACCTTGTTTGAGCACCGCGAGGCGATGGTTTGCTAAATTTGAGAGAGGTCGAGTTACTTTACATGACGAATTATGTGAAGGGCGGCCTTCAACTGCCGTCAACGAAAATAATGTGGCTACTGTTAAGCGGCTAATTGAAGAAAACCCGCGGATGAGACAATTAGAGGACTATATGGGGATTGGTATGAGCCAAATTTTGAAAATTTTACACGAAGAATTGAAAGTTTGGAAACTTTGCTGTCGTTGGATCCCTCATGAACTGACAGCGGAGCAGAAGCGGGCTCGCGTGGAATGGTGCTCACAGATGCTACTGAAGTACGACCACGGACATTCTAATGCTGTTTATGACATTGTCACAGGAGACGAAACGTAGATTTATTGTTTTGATTTGAACCCGAAAAAAATAGCAATCTTGTGAATGGGTGTTTGAAAATGAGAACAGGCCAACAAAAGTGAGGCAGGCGAGAAACGTTGGTAAAAAAGTGATCGCGATTTTTTTCTCAGCTACGGGTCCCATCTGTACAATTCCACTTGAAGATCAAATGAGTGTTAATGCCGTATTCTTCCATTTGTTTACCCAGGGCACTGATTTGGTATTATTCCAGGGTGTTAGAAAAAGTTCGCGAAAGACGACCCAAAAGCCGCATTCTCCTACATCATGACAACGCTTCTTCACACACGGCCAACAAAACAAAGTCATTTTTAGCTTCCGAAAAAGTACAACTCGTCACCCATCCTACGCATAGCCCCGACCTAGCACCCTGTGATTTCTGTATTTTCCCCAAAATCAAAGATTTGATGAGAGGTTTTACTTTTACTAACTCCGAAGAGGCAGTGATAGCGTTCAATCAGCACGTAGAAAACATGCTTTAAGATCTGTGGTCCTCCTGTTTTAAAAAATGGTTCAATCGCATGAAAAAATGTTTCAAATATAAAGGAGAGTATTTTGAAAAGCAATAAACATAATATTTTGATTAAAACAATTTTTTTTACGCAAAACTTATAGTGTGACCTACGTACTTATACGAGTACTTAGTAAATGATTTGACTTATTTACAGACTGAGGCTCATTTGCAGAAAATAAAATCAAGATTTAACCTAAACGCAGTTTCTGAACATTTTGATGTCATCCTGTCGCTGTCAGTTGTTAGAAGTTGACAGAAACAGTATGTTTTAGTCCCGCCCGGCTTCGGTTAAATCTAGATTTTTAAAGGTTTTTTATTTAGGCTTAAAAAGAGGAACCCTATTTATCTGTATGTTTTATGCATACATCCTATATATAAATACATCGATTACTCTGGGCTAATTAGAGTAATTCAATATGAAAAACTTTAGAGCTCGAACTTCGGGTTGGTGGTTAAGTATATTAAGTATGTAGATTTTTTTTAAAAGCTCTATTGAAAAGCTCTATTTCTTAAAGTGAAAATCGATACCATTTTTCCATTTATTCTGCAAGCAGTTAGATGAATATCGACAAACATCTAAAATTACGCAACTGGGCTGTGTTGGGTACTTCAATAAATAACACCGGAAAAGCCGTCGTTTTCCATAACGAATTATCATACATATTATTTTTATAAAACCTTCGAAAATTATGCTATCCATAACTTTCTCTTTCAAACAAATCGTGAATGTCGTAAAACCGCTCCGCCCAAGTCCGCGCCCAACTGTGCCCCGTAGGGCGGCAACAATTTTCCACGAGCGGCGGTGCTACCAGGGCAGCAGAAATTAAAGAAAGTCTAACACTGCAAGCCTTATCTAATAATTATAACAGAGTGAGAAGGGAGGTCGAGGAGAGGAACTCGCGCATGCGCGTCATCTATGAAGGGTTTACTCCGAGTGCAAGCAGTAAGACAAGTAGGACGTTACTTCGGGTATCGATGCAACTAGCCACGATAGAACTAATAGCTAGATATACTGGTTTTCTTAAATTATAAACATCTTCCAACATAAAGATCAATGGATTATGTTATGATTGTTTTTAAAAAGCTGCGTGTGTTAAAGAAGTAGGTACTGAAAGTTAATATGCCTTGTTTTTGTTGTATGATGTAAGTAACAACGTAAGTATATTACCTAAGCACTTTTAAATAAACATGTTCATATAAAACGCTTTATTTTATTAAATTCAAATCTTCATTTCAGGCAGTGCCCATAATAGACTGCTCTTCGGTAGATCACATTACAGATGGATAAATGAATTCATTCATAGCACTTTTTAAGACTATTATATGTGTAATAGTAAATACATATATTTTATTACTTTGATTTGATTTGATTTAAATATATGTATATATATATATATATATATATATATATATATATGTGTGTGTGTTTTAAGAATAGGTATACTTAGTCGCGTTATGAAAATGTTTTTCACTTTTTAATTTGAGCCCATATGTTTAGAGTAACAGACACGCAACATATGTCGCGTAATGTTTGGAAACGTTGCACAGTCGTCAGAATAAAAAGGCACTTAAAACCATTACGATTAAAATATTGTGCAAATAATAGGGCAATATTGTAATTTTTTAGGTTTTTTAGTTTCTTCATTTGTCATTTACTGTGGAGCAATAGAGAGAATTTAAAGAGTGTTCCGAACCGCCTCTACTATCGACTTATTGAAAGTCGTTTTACAAAAAATTTATATCCTACTCCTTGAGCGACCCACTGTCATGTTAGTGCAGAGTAGAGTTCATATCGCATAGGCATGCAATCAACCTTTTATGGTGGTAAAACTGAAGCATCTAACCGCAACTGTACTTTTTATAGATCGACGTAAGTCTAAAGGTAGACAGGGTTATTTGTATTTCTTTCTATCGTACCTATTACCTACCAACTTTTGATATGGGAGTAACATCAAATCGTAAGATTCACATTTCCATATAAAAAAAAGAAAAACAAAGATATGTATCCTCAAGCAAAAGATTCTTATCCTCAGCCACGTAATTTAAGACATAGAAATAGACTGGCACAACCTTTCACTAAACTAGATATGGTTATCTCAGGAACTTACCATTTGTCGATAAAAATATATAATAGAATACCTACCTAATGAAATCCAAAGTGTATCGAAAGAAACAGAGTTTTATAGGAAATTAAAGGAATACTTGCTAGAAAAATGTTTCTACTCACTTTAAGAATTTTTTGATTGTTAGTAACTCATAAATCTGATTTCACCTAGTAAATAATGTATAGTACATAATGTTAATAACTGTTAATATGTACCTTGGCTTAGAATATTTATCCATAAGAATGATTACTCCTACCTACATAATGTTGCAATGCCCTTACAGGTCCATGTTACGGGACTACTTATATTAATTTAAGATCTTTGTACCAACATGATGCAATAAACATATATGACTATGACTATGACTAAAATTGGGTAATAAAAGAGGTTGTCTGGGCGAGATCGCTTTTGGCGGGGCCACCTGATTGTGCCTACAACTGTCTTATTTGTTATAACCTTTAATGTTTTTTCATCTATCTAAAAGGTAATATAAAGTTTTTAAAAAAGCCTACTAGACAGACCTACAGTGTTCACTTAACAATTGTGAGGGTAGACCCATAATCTATTATATCTTACTCGAGTCTAGACCCTTTAACTCACAATCGGAGCGACCTTAACCGTTCAAATGACGTCCCCTGCTGACGCAGGCTTTTCGTACTTTCATATTTCACTTTACGTAACGCGCCGGGAGCAAGCAGCGACATTTCACGAGCCATGTTATTATGGAGCGGGGTATGAGCCCAGGGCGGCGTCGCGTCGTACGGCGTCGTAGGTCGTGACGCGCCGCCCGATGACGTCACTCGATAGGGTGGAGGGTGCGACAGCCGGTAGGGCAAGGGTAGATGCCCCCCAGTGAAAGTCGGCTCGGCGGCGTCAGTACAGCCTGCAACGCCGACCAGGCCGCTCGTGCCCAAATACTCGCTCCTCGGGATGGGATAACCTCCAAATTCCTTGCATTACACTGCAATCCATGCATGTGTATGTACTAAGTGACATAGGCGACACTTCGAGTTGTCGGCACAACTCTAATTTTGGATTGTAAGTTAATCTTTCACAATTGATATTTTTAATAATTTGTTTTGGTCACCGTAAATGTGAATTCATTTTGATATTCAATTTATGAGCTAGCAAACGTGAATAGATTCTGTGCTAAAATTGTGTTTTCCTATAAATAATTGTGACAAAACCATAAATGCCTGTGGAATTAATAAAGCACAGTAATTTGTAAATTATTATTAATAGGTCTAATATTTGAGACATGAAATCCAAGGAACTATTAATACACGTAACCTACTTTAACATCTATGCATGGAGTATAACGACAGAGTTAATTAACTTCCTCGATAACTTGTGAACTATCACTGAACGCGATTAGGGTAGTTTCTGAGGTCAGCTTTTAAAATTTGTACGCAAGAAGACTTCTAAACAATCCTTTTGCTGCGCGAGAAGTGATGACCTACAACAGGGATTAACTGGGCCTACGACTCCTGTTAAACTTTTTATTTACAATCTAATTTCAGCGGCGATACACGAAAGCGACTAAAAATAGCCGGGGTTCGCGCGCTCGGCTCCCGCTCGCTGGTGCGCGTTTTCTCTCACAACACTATTTCTGTCTGTAGGAAAGCAATAAGATATTCTACGTGAAAAGGAAGATTTGCGACGGCTCCATTGTAGACAATGAGAAAAGTGCGTAAAAAGAAGCCGGCAGTCGCTAGGCGACAGTGACTTTGATGTCCTTATAGTGTTTGCAAAGTTATTGTGTATCAAGAAAAAAACTGCAACATTCTAAAAGTGAGTATGTTTCGCCCTACATAAACATAAGGTCACAAGATTCATTTTAATCTAATTTCAAAAGTTTCATTATACTTCTCTTCCCTGAAATATATTGAAAAGTACATCAATTCTTTACACATAATATACCTACAAAACATAGCATAAATTAACTTTACCTAATGTTTCTGCATTCTGAAAAGTTCTAACAATTGCATAGAAATTCAATAAACTAAGACTGTAGCAAAGTTAAAATGCCGCAGGTAGAGAACTAAACATCATAAAAGGTTCGTAACACTTGCTTTCAGTAGGTACCTGACGACTGTCGTCTAAAACTTTCAAAACTTTTGATCTCAATTTTTTGTTTCTATTAACATGATAAAACGTCCACTTATTTAACCATAATTATGATCCTACATAAATATTGTCAGCTTATCCTTAAAATCCATTAATTACGTTGATGAGTTGATAAATAGGTGCTTGTATCTAATAGGTACTAACTGAACTTCTGTTGGTATAACCCATGTAACATTTTAGCTTGGAAGCACAGTAAAGATTATTTATTTATTTATTTATTTTGACTACAGACCTAACTTGATATCTGCAATAAACACGAAATAATAATAACAAATCATTTGCAGCCTAATAAATATTAAATTATTGTCTTACTAAGTACTACTTACTAGGTAATAAACAAAAATAAAAAGGTCTCTAAAGGTCGACCGCAAATAATTTCCTACAGTTTTCACAATGTATTTTTAACTTTTAATTCTGTTTAATACTTATTCATGTTTCTTAATTTTTTTAGTAATTTTTTTTTGGTTTGTTTGGTTCGCCAGCGTTGCCGTTAACGTACATTTTACACATTTGACGTACCTTTTTAGCCTCTCATATGTAATGTGTAATTTTGTCCATTTACGTACGTTTTGAACCTACTCAATATTTGTGTAAAACGAGATTATGGGCGATGATGATGTATGTACATACATCGGCGTTGCTAGGGGGATCACGGGTGTGCGACGCCCACCCAAGAATCCTCTTTGCAGTCGCAGTCCCCAATGCCGTCGCCGTTGGTATGCTCTCTAGTGTAAAAAACGAACTGTCACAAGCCCCGCACATTATCCGATCGGCGATCCGGCGCCAGTTGATGCTGACTGCGCCGCCACGACACACCTCTCCGTCTTTTGACGTTCGCATAGGGATGTTAAGGATGGCGACACGTTATTTCTATTAGCACTATTGATTAGTTTTACGCACACCCGTGATCCCCCTAGCAACGCCGATGTATGTACATACATCATCATCGCCCATAATCTCGTTTTACACAAATATTGAGTAGGTTCAAAACGTACGTAAATGGACAAAATTACACATTACATATGAGTGGCTAAAAAGGTACGTCAAATGTGTAAAATGTACGTTAACGGCAACCCTGGCGGCGCCACGACACACCTTTCCGTCTTTTGACGTTCGCATAGGGATGTTAAGGATAGCGACACGTTATTGCTATTGGCACTATTGATTAGTTTATTAAAGAAGAAAATCACTGTTTATATTTTCTTCTACGCTAGGTCCCGCTGTATTTTATTTTGATAGTGTTCAGTATCCACATTCCATATGCACGAATATTTTTCCACTTCAGTTATAAAATCATAAGAATAAAAATAATAATAAAATAATACGTTTATTTGAAACAAACCAAAAAAAAAATTACTAAAAAAATTAAGAAACATGAATAAGTATTAAACAGAATTAAAAGTTAAAAATACATTGTGAAAACTGTAGGAAATTATTTGCGGTCGACCTTTAGAGACCTTTTTATTTTTGTTTATTACCTAGTAAGTAGTACTTAGTAAGACAATAATTTAATATTTATTAGGCTGCAAATGATTTGTTATTATTATTTCGTGTTTATTGCAGATATCAAGTTAGGTCTGTAGTCAAAATAAATAAATAAATAAATAATCTTTACTGTGCTTCCAAGCTAAAATGTTACATGGGTTATACCAACAGAAGTTCAGTTAGTACCTATTAGATACAAGCACCTATTTATCAACTCATCAACGTAATTAATGGATTTTAAGGATAAGCTGACAATATTTATGTAGGATCATAATTATGGTTAAATAAGTGGACGTTTTATCATGTTAATAGAAACAAAAAATTGAGATCAAAAGTTTTGAAAGTTTTAGACGACAGTCGTCAGGTACCAACTGAAAGCAAGTGTTACGAACCTTTTATGATGTTTAGTTCTCTACCTGCGGCATTTTAACTTTGCTACAGTCTTAGTTTATTGAATTTCTATGCAATTGTTAGAACTTTTCAGCTATAAAATCTTAAGAATAAAAATAATAATAAAAGAATACGTTTATTTGAAAGAAACCAAAAAAAAAAACAATTTCAAAACTTTTGATTCGGTTTAATACTTATTTAAAGTATTAAACCTAATTAAAAGTTAAAAATGCATTGTGAAAACTGTAGGAAATCATTTGCGATCGACCTTTATGTGTTTGGTCACGAGCTAGCAATAATAAAAGCATACATTTTCCTATTTTCTAAATCTAAAACCACCCCCTTTTGAAGTCCATAACCCTTCCTCTTGGTATAGCCGTTTGAACCTCTTCCTTTTTTGATGTCGGTTATAAGGGTAAAAAATTTAGAACCTCCTTCTTTTTTGTAGTCGGTTAACAAAAGTAAACTTCTGGCAAATCTACTTTCATATTTGACATTTTGCAACAAGAAGCGCGTGTACAGCATACGGCGACGTCTTCTGACACAAATTTCTGATAATATGCGGGGTCTAGTACCTACAAAATGTATAGTAGACGGGCCTCTCAAGAATTCTGATGACGTTTCAATCCGGCGCGCGTTAGAACCGGATGACCGGCAAGAAACATTTCTTACAATATGCGGGGTCTAGTACAAAATGTATGCACCGAAGTGCCTTCAGGTTTGCACAGGCACTAGAATGTTTCTATTAGAAGCTTCGGATAATATGCGGCCATGCGGCCTGTCTTAAAGTCGATCGATCGCGTTAAATTTCGTCGAGTTGTCAGTGCGACGAGTGAGATAAAGAGTTTTGATGACTATTGATGCCTGCACTGAAAACAAAACCTTTTCAAATCCAGTAGTTCTCTCATTATCAAAATAATGGCAGACATTCATGCAACATTTAAAAAAAAACATTGCTACCAATATGGCTATATGTAGGTAGTATTTTGTAACTGTAATTTTTTTTTAAATGTTTGTTTAGAACATTTGCAACAAAAGCTATAATTTTACATTAAGTTAAGTAGGATCACTGAAAGTAGTCATAGTTTTAATTGATTTATTTCATTTAATCATTTACACAATATGTAACAAAAATAATTACTGCATTAAATAAATTACAAATGAACTTTGTCATGTGTTGAGCAAAACTTATATGGAACTATTAACCTGGACACAACTTGATATGTAGGTATATTCAAATTTAATTTTTGATCAATCAAGGCACTACTTTAATATTTATTTAAGTACATTGGAATACTAAATCTACAATAACTTTTTGGATTACTTATTTACAAAAATCGTTTTATTTCTTTGGTACTTTCGTAAATTAATATATAACACAACTTTATTATAAATTATCAAATTGTAAATTAATGTACCTATATAAAATTTTAAGTAAACTTTGTTGATACAATAACAGAAAAAAGTTCTAATACATATATAACTAAGTTCAAGGAAATAGATAGGAATAATTTAACTTTTCTACAAAATAAATAGTAGATAACTTAACCCTAACAGAACTGTTTAAAAGCACTTCTCTTTAATAAACAGTTTTTGCTTGTTATTAAAAATGTTGATAAACTTTGTGCTTTTTGTTTAAATAGCAACCTAATATTTAACTAAAAATAAACATTTGTATATAAGTAACAATTCTGTCTTAAAAAAGTTAAAATCACTTATAAAATCCTAGCACCATGTCTGATTAGTCATTACTCTTAAAATACTACTTGCATCTTAATTAAAACTTTACTTATTAGGAAGAATCGGGTCTAAATATGCTGTAACTTTTGGCCATATTTCATCAGATGTCCGTCCTTCAAATTCCTTCAAAATTCCTTTCTTTTTGTAAAACTCTATGACAGGCCTTGTAACACTTTCATAAATCTCTAAACGCTTTTGTACAGCCTCAGGCTTATCATCAGGTCTTTGGACTAACTCTTCACCAGTAACATCATCCTTTCCTTCCACTTTAGGAGTATTAAATCCAATGTTGTACACTCTTCCTGAAGAAAGATGAACCCATCTGCTCTTGACTCTGTCTATAATAACCTCAAATGGCACAACTAAATTTAGCACAACATCTACTGGCTGTACTTTCCATAGTGCATCAGCCTGACCAACTGTTCTTGGAAACCCATCTAACAACCAAGTCTTATTTTGAACTTTATTTAACTCTGTTATCATAAATTTAATCATTACATCATCAGGTACTAGTTTACCTTCATTCAGGTACTGTTTCACCTCCTTTCCTAGGTTTGTTTGTTTTTCGATGTGATCTCTCAACTTGTCACCACTAGAAACATGTTCCACGTTATATTTTTTCACAATCCGTGATGAAATTGTTCCCTTTCCTGAGGCAGGAGCGCCCAAAATTAAAGCTTTTAATATTTTCGTCTTCACTGTCATCTTTACTGTATCGATATGAACTTTGCCTTGTGTACTTTGGAACCCAATATTAATAGGTTATAATTTAGCGTACTAACAGTTGTGGCCTCGCATCCAATTTTGGATACGGTATATCCGTACACGTTACATAATATTACGAAAATAACTACCGATTTATCGGTGGAATCAGATAAATTTATTTGATAAAAACATCTTCGTTGCTCATATCACTATCCAAATCATTACCATGTACCTATTCGTTGTGCAATACATGACAACTCAAAAACTAGGTATTGTGTGACCTTTTGCGAATAATAGAACTGGAAGATAAATAAATTATTCACTTGATTCAATCAAATTAACATATTCACTTAGTTATTTAATAAAAACAACAAACGATCAAAATATGTCCCAGTTTTGTAGAATTATAACTAAACACTGCCCCACAGATTACACATGACAAGACAGCAGCAAGCAGTCACTCGATCGAAATGTCAAAGTTGCGTTCCAAGTCCCGTGTGGAATGGAACGTTACCGTCCTAAAAGCTCGACTAAAAGCGTCCTGCGTTGCTATTTATCGACCGAGCTACCCCGATACCTAGCAGTTAAGCGATGTCATTATTTGTTTCAGTAAGCCTTTCAGCAGACAGCTATTGATATTTTAGTAACGTTATCACTAACTTAACTACAACAAAAACCCAACGTATTTAATAAAAACCTTAATATATCTACAGACTGCGTACCTGTTAATCATGCATTCACAAGACGTGCAGGGCTCACGATAGACTTTATGCTAACTATTATCATAATAACAATAAGACGACTACTTTTAATATAGATACCTACCTACGTCTCATAAAACACCCAGACAGTAAATACCTAGAATCTACGTAGGTACAAAGTAAATAGTAAGTACATTGATCTAATCGGGAATCTACAGCGAAACTAACTACAATATTGTCCCGAAGCAGAGGGGAAATAGAAAAAAAATGGAGACATGAAAAATAACATAATTTAGACCTATTTACAGAAAGAAATTGGTTGTATTGATATCTTTTTTTTTTCAAAAATAAAATATTTTTCCAGCATGGCTTTGGTGATGCTGCCATGCGACCTCCCCTGGTGGACCTCAGTGCAGCGGCATCTAAAGCACCTGCTTCTGGCCTCGGCACCGAACAAGCTCACCGCCAGTATGCTCAAGATACATGACATGTGCAAGTGAGTATGACTTTTTCATCGGTCGATGGCGCGTGCGTCACGCATTATTAAAATAAACAATTAATAAATATGCTCTATACAACACAGTATTTGTCTTGGTCTCAAAGGAATTAACATCCTTGTGTTACGAGGTACGAGACAAGCAATTAAAAATCCGGGAATCGAAACCGGGACCCATTGCGTTTAAGTCAAATCACCGCGGTCCGCGCTACTACGCCAATGGGCTAGTTTCCTAAAAAAATCTAATAAGTCCGTCAGTTGGATTAGCAGAAAACATTGGACACGTATTTTTTTCTTTTCTCAATCAAACAAAAAATTATGAAGATATAGCTCGTTAAAGTTAACGGCGTGACGTGACGTGCTCACTTTGATGCGTTTTATCTTCATTTTTTGTTTAATAGACAAAAGACAAAACATGGGTCCAATATTTTTTGATAATCTAACTGACGGACTAAATAGAATAATCTTTTTTTGACCCAGGAAACTAGCCTATAATCGGGTTGTCATTACATATTTATATCGTACGGGTATAAATAGATTGCTGTTTATCCTACAAGTTACATACAGTTATTAACCCAAGGTAATGTAATTTACTATGTACCTACTTATTAATTTGATATTGCTACAGGCTCACTTTGTATATGTACGTATACACTACACCTTTACTTCTCCAGTATCGGCATAGACCCTGAAGACGACGTCAAGGATCCTGAGCTAATGAAGGGTTTAGAGCAGTTTCTGGACGAAGAGATGACGGAGGACGAACGCCGGCACTTCTTGGACAACACTATCAGGATCATGGTCAACAGGGCGCTGCATCTGAAGAGGTGGCGGCCGCCGAAAGGGCTCATGTTTAGTTTACAACAGCAAAGTGAGTAAAAAAATAAGAGATGCGCAGGAGATAGGCCGACAGACGGATATTAATTGTTAACTTTATAGCTGGACAGAGGTGATTAAAAATCAGTTGTCTGCGAAGCCCTTTTGCTTTTCACATACGTACGGTACGCAAGGCATAGGCCCTAGTTAACATATGAGGTGGTTTTGATCTTACAGTTACACCACAACGCCGTATCTGGGCAAATTGTAGTGACTGGTTTCGTAAAAATAAAGTTAGAACATGCAAGTACTCCAAACGGTTACAGTAATCATATATAGCATGATAACTAAAAAATCTAAAATCTACCTACGATAGCAGATGCCTATTATATTAATTGTCCATTTATTCCATTCCCTTTTTGAAGCAATGTCCAATCTCAACTACAAACTACAGCCGGCACGCGACAATGCCCAACGCTAACATAACCTCTCAATAGAGGTAAAAAAGTAGGCCCACATCCACATAACTCTTCGAATGCCCCGGAGTATACATACGTAATGCATTTCCTCAGAAAAGAAACTCGCAACCTAAGGGTGTTTATCCACCAAGAACATCCGAGAAAAGAGGCGTTGACGATGCCGAAGTTGTCATACATTTATTACATTACTTTTGACCACATGTCTACGGGTCTTTAGTCGTTTCGCCCCACGAGTTATTCGCCCCGCGGGGCGAATCGCCCAAGAGCTCTTTTTAAATAGGTCGTTTCGCACCGCAGTGATTACAGCCGTAAGGCCCCAAGGCCCCATTTAAAAAGAGCTCTTGGGCGATTCGCACCGCCGGACGAAACGACCCAATGCTCATTTTCTAGTCCGCTTTAGACGCATAACAAAAACTTAAAGATTCCAATTATTTATTTGTACAGAACTGTTTTGTTCCTCACTGCGGTCCGAATCGACCCATTACAAAAAGTTCATGGGCGATTCGCCCCGTAGTGCGAAAGGACCCAGTTAAAAAAGGACCTGGGCGATTCGCCCCGCGGGGCGGATAACTCGTGGGGCGAAACGACTAAAGACCCATGTCTACTGCATGACCGTCAACTGAGCGCGTTGTGTATGTACCGCTACTACGGCAACGTCATCTTTTTTTCTCGGTGATGACGGTGACGGCGGCTTTAATGCTTCGAGCAGTAGCTAGAATAGGCGCTTTAAAAACCCAAAGTCAGAGTAAATTACCTAAGACTATTCAAACTCTATTTAGATATTGTAAAACTTAACCAAATAATAGGCATACTATGTACTAATAAGATATTTAAGATCTCCTGTACGCGGTTTATTTGTACTCAATTTACATGACCCGCTCCCTGGGCTCTAAAGCAATGGCTTTGGACGCAACCGGGATTGACCGTATAGATGAATAAGAAGAAGATACATAACCCGCATCGCGCGCCCAGCCCGTATAGAGTCCCTGAGTCTACTGTGCCTACCTCCATTGTCGTAATCCTATCTAGAAACCACGTAAACCTCACGTGAGAACCGACTATTCATTAGATAAATCGTCGTAAACGTAGCTACAATCCTATTGACCCGCTCCGTTTGCTTTCAGGTGATGTAACAGAACTGGATTACAATTTTGTTTCGTCCCTTATTGCTCACGCGTTTTTTTCTACCTTTCCAAAAAGGACGCTCAAAACGCACCCAACGCTACAAGACTTCAATTTTACGCATTTTTTTAAGAATTTAAATAGGTCAGTAGCCATGGCTATATTTCTGTTAAATATTTTATTTTTAAACGATTTAAAATAATTAATGCTTATTTTTTTGCATTTCAGAAAATCACAAAGGAATAAATTAAAAAGTTTACTCCATTATTTCGAGTGGTTAGATAAAAATAGCAATGAAGGATCAATTAAATTAAGTCGACAGGTAAGGGAAAATTATTAAAATTAATTATTAGTTCAAAGTTTAAAAGTAAATTTGATTTTACATGATTAGCTAAAATTATTTAAAAAAACTGGCCAAGTTCGAGCTGGCGGGCCACGCGCAATGAAGAGTTTCGTAGTTTTCCGTTACAATATGCTCTATTTATGTACTAGTTACCTGTATTACATAATTAACGTCATCTAAGTAATTTTCTTCTCCAAGTTTTATATTTTACAAGTTAACTCGGTAACTTGTAAAGCCTGTAGACCTGCCTAGCTGTGATAGTTTTCCTTTTAACTTCGCTATACACATTAGTACTACAGTCGTGTTTTTTTTACATTTATTAAGGCAACCATTCGTTCCAATTGGTTAACTTCTCGGTTTCAAGTTGTCTTAAATCAGTATTTCTTTCAATAGGTAATGAGCTCAAAACAATGGCTAACAATCGAGGACTGGCTGGAATGCAGCCTACCACTGTGCAAGCTAATGGTCAGGCACGAAGGCCGCCCAGAGAGGTGCGAGAACGATGACGCGATTAGAGTCTGCTTTGCGTCCAGCAGAGTCGGTGGGGATGTGTTAGTGGATGGCGAATCACAGGTAACTTCATATCTAAACCTTTTCTATAGGGCACAACTTTAGCTGACCACATTTTCACTGACCGCGATAGGCGATGAAGATTTTTGATGTAACAAATTCTGAAATAGGAATCACATCATCATCAACACCAGCCTTTGGAGGTCCACTGCTGGACAAGGCCTTCCCTATCAAACGCCACAGCGAGCGGTTCTAGACCGTTTGCATCCAGCGGCTTCCTGCAACCTTGACCTGCAACTT
This sequence comes from Anania hortulata, assembly GCA_963576865.1. Classification (NCBI taxonomy): domain Eukaryota; kingdom Metazoa; phylum Arthropoda; class Insecta; order Lepidoptera; family Crambidae; genus Anania; species Anania hortulata. The sequence continues at coordinate 14,807,390 of OY756390.1, read as the reverse complement.
GGTCGTCAGTCCACCGAGTGAGAGGCCTGCCTACTCTGCGAATTCGAGTTCGTGGTAGCCACTCGAGAACCTTTCTTCTCCAACGGTTGTTGGTTCAGCGAACGATTTGGCCTGCCCATGTTACGTTAACATTGCAATTCGAAGAACTATGTTACTATGAGACTTGCTTCTTATACGGATAACCTCGATTCGAATCTTATCTTTAATGACTAGAATCAAAACTGGAAAGGTAGGCAAGTGCCATCTTAGTAATATGATACCATACGAAATTTCTTTCAGGAATCTTTATCAATGTTTATGATGCCGGAGTTGCTGCCAGCGTTGTTGTCAGTAGAATCGTTAGAGGACAACGAGGTTTTAAAGGTAGAAGGCGTCAGGATCTTTAGTCGAATATGCGACAAGAGACAGAAAACCAAAGTAGAACTTCTCGATGAGCCAAAAACTGTAAGTCCGCAATCTTCTTTGAAAAAATACACATAAAAAGTCAATCAGAAAAACATGAAAATGTACATAGTAAAACGCGACTCCAATTTACGTGAACTAAAATCGATAAAACAAATTAGTATTTAGTTAAGTATTTTCCATGTCGTCGTGCAATAAAATAATTTAAAAATGCATGAACATGTCATACTTAAGCACAAATTATAGCGTGAAATCAAATCGCTGCAAAAGTTATGGCAGGTAAATTAAATACAATACCGCCATAGAACACGCAATAGGTGCTTTCACATGCAATATTTTTTGTATAAGGTATAAAGAATTCAACAGAACCTAAGTTGATAAAATGAACTTATTTTTAATTTGTCAATAGGTAACTGTGTGCCTGATGGACGCAGAGGATTACAGTAAACTTCCTCTCGGTCAGTGGGAAGAAGACAATGTGCTAAGGGAACTTAACAAATGCCTGCTGGCTTTTCAACAGACGCCTATGAAAAGTCCGAGACACGAAAGGCGGCTTTCGCCTATAGGTTGGTACTATTGTAATATAAATATATATTCGTTAAATAAAAATTCGTTACTTATCTTGCTCTCAAGATGAATGGATTTGCATAAAATTTAAAACACGATAGACTATAATCTACCTAAATTGAAAAATTTGCAAATTTTTATCCCTGGTTAAAACATCCAGTTCCTGAACAACGCGCGTTGATGTCTTTTTGTAACACAGATAATTTCACATGGGAAGACGCGACCAGGTGTTAGTAAAATCTTACTAATCTAAATAAATAAAACAAAGTCGGGTTAGTTACACCATAAGTCAAGAACGGCTGGACCGATTTTTATGATTTTTGATTAGTTGAATTTGTCTCCGCCCCGAATAGCAGAATAACTATAAAAAACACGGAAAAATTCACGAGAAAAAAAGTATGAAGGGGCGGTACGAAGTTCGCCGGGACAGCTAGTAATATTATATAATCGAAGATTTGGATGGATGGATGGATGTTTGTTACTCAATCACGACAAAACGGCTGAACACGGAACTAGATAAAATTTGGCACAGTAATGGATTATATACTAGAATAGCAGATAGGTTACTTTTCTGTACGGTAAAATGTTCGGTTCCCGCAGGTTTTTAAGGTCAGGTCAGGTTCACTATAGATGGCGCTTCTTACCGTTAGATGTCGCTGTTCAGTTGGCAAAAATTTTAAATGTGAAAAAAAAAGTACTTAACACTAGCCGTTGCTCGTGACTTCGTTCGCGTGGTCTTTGCAAAACCATAGTTAGAATATACTAAAAGCCACGCGAACGAAGTCGCAGGCAACAGCTAATTTCTTATAAAAAGAGTATACTCGTAATACGTTTCGCCGTATCTTTGATAATAAAAAGACATTTATAAACATTACCTATTTCAGTAACACTCTGTTTTCAGGTGAATCCTTCAGTCACACTCCCCCAGAGGTAGAAGCAACTGTGGTGATCAAGCAGGCGTCCTCGTGCAGTACAATAAACAGTTACAATAGTAGGAGCCCCTCTCCACAAAACTACTGCGCTGCCACACTGAACCTCAATGATCCTAGTAAGTAGTACTATTGGTAGAATAACAAATCTTCTGAGTACGTAATCGCAGACGAATGAAACTGTGACCTAAACAGCTCTCTCACTCTTTGCAAACGCATAAACACACTAGCGTGAAATTGATCACCCAATAGGTTGGTTGGGTTACATTCCTGGTTTTACAATTCTGTCTCTTTCAGTAAATACATACTTAATCGATTTTAGTAAGATTTTTAGGCTTCATTAGTAAGAAATTCGGCAATTCGTGATATACAGCGTTTTTTCGCTGATGACGGTGGATTTTCTCATAAATTTCTAATCTTTCCAAATAAATCATTATACACCAGCTTAATGATTAAGATAAAGGCAACTTAATCATTGAATCTAAAATATGCCATTTAAGTTTAAAACCCTTATTAAAATCAATAAATTAAATATATTAAGCCAGACAGCTTTTAAAGACAAGAAATGACTTTTTATGAAAAATTATTCAGTGGTCTAATTATATTTATGTGTTTCACACACCAATGTATCATAAACAATTTAACACGCACTTCAATAGTTTGTAACAACAATAGGAGAGGCTTCATCAAGTATCAGTAATCCATTAAAACTTCCTCATAGAAACCAATGTCTGTGCCGTATAGAAGTGTCCTCATTTAAATCATCTTCTCATCTGAAAGCAAACAGTTTTATTAAAATGATCTACTTATATGTAGATCAAGTGTAAGTCTAGTTACTTCAAATAACCGACTGATGAGATGTAATAAAACTGTGGTGTACTAATTTTACTTTTTCAGGCGTGGAATTGACCAAACGAAAGTGCTGGTTGTCTCCGGACGGAGGTACCCTGAACAACCGACGGGGCAGGTTTATAGTCCTGGGCTCGTCGGGCGAGTGCCTCCCCGTAACAAGGAGTACGGGGCACTCCAACCTGGACACGCAGGAGGATAGCCTGTATTCCAGCTGCAACTCCAGCGATGACGAGTACCACAGTGCTAATGATAGCTTTGATTATGGTAAGCTCTTTTTACATTGGTGATATGAAGCTATAAACAGTGTTTAAACCCTGATGGTTTTGTTACTACCATATTTTTGCTTTCATTTAGTTCGGGATCCTTAGCCCGACTCAACTTTTCAAGTTTTAATAATTATTGTTTAACTACTGAGTTTGTATTATAACCACATTAAGTTTGACGATTTTATATATTTATATATTTTTAATCTGGACCCCTGAAATGGTCTAAAACTGACAATATAAACAAAACGTAAGGTTGCAATTAAAATATTTTATCAGTGGCTTATGAACAGGTAACCACCATTTCACAGGTGGAAGCGAAGACGAAGGCAGAGGAGAGAGCGCTCGTCCAAATTCATTCCAGTACTCCAAAGATTTGTCGACAGAAGAGAGGCGGATGAGTTTTGCAGAACGACTACGCGATGCTCTCCGAAGGGAAGCTGAGAACTCCTGCACGACCAGCACCACAGGCGACTGGTCTACCGACAGTTCGAGCTACGCCGTCGGCATTAGCATTTCTGGTGCTGGCGTGAACGATAATGATATTAGGTAAGAACAAGATGGCATTTGCAGACTATCGGAAATGATTGATTGTAATTGCAATTGAATGATATTAGGTGAGAACAAGATGGGATTTGCAGACGATGGGAAATGATTGATTGAAATTGACTTTAATTTCAGTGAATTTAAAAGTACTTAGGAAACGCAAATATAAATAAAATTTGATGAAAAAATTGCATAACTTATAGGACTGATTGAACTGAGTGGTGTTTCCTATGCAATTCAGCTTTAAACTATTTACTTGCAGGGTAAAAAGAGGCGGCTCTGTTGGATTTGTTCTGACAGAGAAAGAGACTACAAGCAACGGGGAACCATCGCCGAGACACCGAATGCTTGGCAGAAGAGAAACAGGCAACAGTTCGAAGTATAGTTTCAGTACAGAATATACGTAAGTGTAGCAATGACTCTAGTGAATTTTACTCTAATTTCTTCAGTCTGTACAAGGTTTGTTGGTGTTTCAGGTCTGAGTTAGAAGAAGTTTACGAGCAGTTCAACCAGTGGTTGAACGACCCAATAGTGGACGCGGGAACCGGGGAACACAAAACACGAGAGTTAGACTCTCGGGACTTGGCTGTGATAAGGTGAATAAAATGACAACATTATGATGGATTACTACTTACGTTTTGAAGAACTCAGATGGATGCAGGTATCCAAGGCAGCAGTCTTCTTTCTTTTATTATGTAGTGGTTCGGACCAATACTGGAAAAAAAACAGCCTTTATTTAGCTTTTAAGACAGCGGCAGCAATACCGGTCTAAATCCCTGATCCGACCCGGATCTGTGTGCCTTCCATGTGGTGTCTGGTCAACTAACTAATAGCCTACATAACAAACTGCGTGCTTGCTTCGTCCAACTTCACTCCAAGGCAGTCATATTCCGTGAATCTTTTTAACTCGATCAACTTTTGCAGATTTGCGGGTTCCCTTCTAAAGCGCACGCTAAGCGAGTCAATGGCTTGCGGGCCGAGCGGCGTTAACGCTGACGGTGCTGCCGAGGCGGCTGAGCTGTATGGCCGGGACTCAAGGGACCGTGCCGGACCCCGGCGGCTGGCGCTCGCTGCGAGATCACTCTCTTTGGAGCTGGCGAGGCACAGGCACCGATTGGCAGCGCAACTGGTAAGATTCACGTCAGTGATCATCAAGATTGATTGTAAAAAGTGTCAAAGCAGACTGGAACAAGGCACCATTTCGTTTCTGAAATAACTTACAACAAACTGCCGAATTAACGCCATAGACTGTCAAGAGTTCGAAATTCCCGCTGTCTGCTTGGGCTCTAATAGGTGTTTCTAAATGTTTCGATATAAAGAAGCATGTCCTTGCCTTGAGGATAATAATAATGTGTGTTAGTAAATTACAAGATTTGATACATATATACATATATATATTTGAGTTGCGTACTTGTACTATTTATTATAAATTAGTAGGCTGCTGCCAATGCGTGCGTGCTATTCGATTGAATACCCTAATCCTGTTTTCCGGCTGTGTATATTTCCATTTCGTATATTGTAGACACTATTGACGGTTCTTTAATACTAAACACCGATAAACTTTCTCAGTTTTACATAAGCATCGACAGCTACTGAATACATGTTCTACTAAAATGTCATGTAGTACATTTGTTAGGATAAGAAAATTCCCAAATAAAGTTATACCGATATTTCTCTCGCTTCAGCTGGCTACACACCTACATAGCAGCTCAACTGACTACCATGTTTGTACACACGACGGTAAAGATATTGATGTGAGTGAGACGAGAATCTTGTAGATTATTTGTATGATTACGAATATGCCGCGCCAAACGTCACGAAACATGGAAACCAATATATCTAAATGAAAGATTATCACGATTGCTGGAGTAGGTAATACGCGCTGTTCTGACACACGCATGCTTTTAGACTATACCAATAAATACATAAATAGATTGCTTTTAAGTGTTCTAGTGACCATTAAGACTTATGTTATCAATTCGGCTACTAAATAAAAACTGCTTCTGCTATGTCTTAATTAAATTCACAAATTCCTATGTTTTGACAGAAACGTAAAGTAAGAGAATCTATACCAGAAGAAATAGTCGAAAGCACTCGAGTGAGACGCGCAGACGCAGATAGAGATGATTCCTGCTCGAGCTCATTCAGTAACTCCACAGACACTGCATCTACCCAAATCTCAAACCCCACCAATAGAAGAAAAAAGTTAAATTGGATGATAAACATGATCGTGGAAACTATCGAAGAAAACGTTCAATGCGAACCGGTCACTATAAAACTAAAAAACCCAAAGGTCAGACTTTACTGTCTGTCGCTTATCTTCAAATTTACATCCAAAAATTACTAACAAAACAGCATAAACCAAAAACATAATATTAATACATTACTTGTACTTTCGCTTTCTGTCGAAACATACGATATCTGTTACGATTTTTGCATGTGTAACCTGAGTTCTCTCTCACAACACCTGTATTTGGACCTTCCAGCACTGGTTCCTCTTAATCTATCACTATTTAATTTTACTCTAGTTTCATTAACGTAAACACAGCGAATAACAGTATTTAACAAAAATCATGACTACAATCATAAACCGTTATATTTTAAACACCTTCCAAAAGCACGCAAACATTCGCGATTATTTTTAAGGTATCAAGTCGATGTTGTGGTAGTTAGGAGTATTAGCTCCATTTAGCAAAAATATACCTACACCAAAATTCGTTCTTCACGCCACAGTATTTAAATTGATTAGCATAGCACGAAAGACACTATAACCATTTTTGTATACTTGGAGTGAAAAGTGTTATTTTCCTGCAGCTAAGTCAGCTGGCCCATAAGATTGTCGCAGGCGGGTCGTGCCGGCCCGTGGCGACCGGCAACTGGGGTTGCGGCAGCCGGCAGCGCGGGCAGCCGCAACTGAAGATGCTTCTTCAGTGGCTGGCGGCCAGTGTGGCTGGGGTTCCCGCGCTTTTGTACTACACATTCGGCAATGAAAAGCTGTTCAAGGTAAATATTTCCATAACAACTTTCTTTCGTTTCCATAACAACTTTCTTAGGAACATCTTATGTCATTCCAGTCTAATTCTCTTTGAACTCCAGATAAGTCACAACGCAAAACCTTTCCTTAACTTAGTTCATGCGTCCTTCAGGTTTTCCTTTTATCCCTTTGTCCTATATACGATTGCAACGTCATCGTGGCGTATCAAGCAGCTTACCTCGCTCATTTAATTTGACATCAGGGCTCCAAGTTTAAATAGGCCTAAATTAAGCTCTTTTACACTTCCCTTTTTTTTTACCCTACCACTGCTTCGGGACAATTGCGGTTTAGAGCCGAGAAGAAGCAACTCAAGAAACTCGGTCTCTATTTTCAGCCTCTTATTATTATAGTATGTTTACATTACAAAATAAAATGTACCTGTGCGAGCACTGCAGTAATTAATTCCATACATGAATATCATTTAAATAGTCATTAACAGTGTAATAACCTTTTCAATAAAATCATCTTGACATGCGATTAAAATTTACATATTAGGTAGTTCAGTTTAGTTCAGCAAGTCTGTGGTAATTTGATAAAAAAGCATATACTTTTACCAAAAATGATAGTGTACTTTAGTGATTTAGTGATATTAGTGATTACTGATTATACAAAAATCATATTACTTATTTTTCAGCTGGACACGCTGGTTCGAGTGCTAGTAGATAGAAAATGGACAGTGGGACAGCTGGCGAAGGCAGTGCTTAAATTCGCGCGGCAGACTCTACACGAGCCCCACGTCATTCCCGAGAACCACTCTCTGTTCGACGAGCTCATTGGCATCGAAAAGTTCCCTGACGACACATAGCGCAGACGTGGACCTTATGCCTCGCGATATAAGGTCTATTGATAAATAACTGAGCGTCTAACTTACCGGCAGCAGTAAGAGCGCTAGCACACTGGTTATTTGCGAGTGAACTCAAAGGATACGAAGGCGCAGCGACAGTGCACCGGGCTTTTTTCCAAATTATTTAGCGCACTCGCGGCGTTTTCGCTCTCGCCTCACTTTGAACTCGCTCGCAAATTAACACGTTAAGGCTCTAACATAACTACCGACAATTTAAAAGTCGAACCGTCTGATTTGATACCAGTAGAATTGCACAACACAGCGGTACTGCACCGTATATGTAGATTATAACTACGTAGGAAAAAAAATCGACCCCCATTTTTAGTCAACGCAACTGGATCTCTATCTTCTCAAACTGGATATTCCAATAGTATGTCTGACGATGTATTTTTCTGACTGATGACGTTTCGGCGTTTGTCAAAACTGTAAACATGTAAGAGACGCTGACTGTACGTGTCAGAAATAAGTGACAAAATCTCGTCCAGAACCTAACATAATAATTCTGTTGCTTAAAAACTTTACCTAATAACACTTAATTAAGAAAGACAGGTCTATCGTCTACGGAGTTGTTAATGCTTTATTGTTGCATTTATAACCGAATAATACATAATTACGGCAAGTACATACTTAAGTACATTAATCTCGTTTAATTAGGTGCGTGATTTAGACAATCGTGTCTTATTTTTACACAATTTTAGATACTGTTTATAACATAACTACAAAAGCAATATTAGCATTGGAAGTTCAATTTATATTAGTAATTTTTAAAAATATTTTTATACAAAACTATCAATTAAAGTACAAGTGTAATATATTGTAAAATATATCAAATCTTTGTTAAGCATATAAATAAAGGAAACATATGATACGTGATTTATAAATAACTTTACATAAAGTAGATCAGTGCTAATTTTAAGACTGTTTCCCACTACAGCAGTTATCAAGATTACTAGAACACATTGTGGCAGCTTTCATAAACCTATTGTATAATCATGATGTTGGCGAACGCATATTTGTAAATATTGTATTGTTATTTACTAAAAGCTTTCATTTTTAGTATAAATTTGAATTTAGCTAGGATCTATATGAAAATATATTATTGGTCTACATTCGAGCACTTTTGATTGGGTTTTCATTATTGTTGCGAGTACCGTATAAGACAACTAGACTTCGTTTCACAAGGTCTTCCATAGCATGAATCTCGATGTGTCCAAAATTTGTTAATTTTATGTAATAATTACAGAATACTCAACCTGGATGATGCGAATTAAATTTATTGCGTCACGACCTGTCTTTTAATTTTAAAATACTTACCTACACCGCCGTAAAATGTAAAGTCCGTTTTTGTTTATTGAATATTGTACACAACTTAGGCATGTTTATGTACAAAAATTATGAAAAGTACAAGTATATAAAGTCAAACGAAATGTTAGAATAATTATGATTGTAAATATGGTGATAATAATTATGATTTGATAAAAGGTATTATAGTAGTATGAATAAATTCGAGAAAAAGGAATGTCAAGATTGTTTACAATATTGGACAAGCAAAGAAAAACGGTCTTTAGGTATTACGCCTTATAACCGATAGTGATGAGTTTGGGTTATTAGCAGTGATCGGAATAGGTAGATTGATTTCATGTACTTTGATAGTGCTAGCATAATATGGATATGTCTTTTTTTCAAAAACTGATACAAAGAAATTCCGGAATCCGGGAGGCATGTCCATATTAACATCAATGTTTGAGATCATTAACCCCAAATCAATCTACCTACTCCGATCACTGGTTATTAGGATTAAATAAGTAACTGATTTATTTAGTATAAGGGAACATAAACATTTCGAGTTCGATACTGAAATGCCCACGTGTTACAAAAAGTATCATAAACAAAATCGCTTGATCCCTAGCGACGCGGTTGTCGCTGTAAAATTGAACGTTTGGAAATGTATTATCTTACTCTTGCTTAGGCAGCCAGTATAAGAAGAAGCCCGCCACAAAATGACGGACGTGTGCGTTGAATGAGTTGACAATAATCTCTAGAATACTCGCTGCGATTGTCAGAGCTACAAAAAGTAGTACGTGGGCGCCTTTAGAATTTACATAGTATGGATTATTGTAATAAAAGATAAATTAGCAGTTCATTAAAATATTTATTATAAAATACCTACATCAACCGTGCATTCACATATTTCCCTTAATCTTCTGAGTATAACAAACAATTTATGTACCTTCTTCTTCTTCAATAAAAGATTATAAATTATTTGGAATTGTTTCCTAAGTACTCCTTGACGGATATGACGTTGAAAAAATATCAATATCTTTCATTCAAGTATCTTTTTCTATGACTTAAATAAATACACACTCAAAGAAACACGATTTTTTCAGTCCACTGAGAGCTGTACACTTATTACAAAATTCTTTTAAATGCGGACGTTAATATCGTTTAATAGTTTCCATGTTTAGGACAAAAAAGTATTTGTCATAAACATACGAGTCGATAATTTAAACAAAGAATAAATGGAAAACTTATTTTAACGCACGAGATATTTATTTGCTACGAACGAAACAAACATTGCAAGTTATTTCGAAATACGGCGTTTACACTAGGTCGGTGGCCGCGTCGACCGCATTGGGTTTGACCGAAATCGTTAACCGAATTGGCCTGATTACATTAGTCAGTGACCGAATGTGTCGAACTTTACACTAGTAGTTGTCCGAAAACGGGCAAAACGAATACGGCCAAACCGAATAACAGCCTATACTAACTAGTCTGTAACCGAATACGGCATAACCGAATAATATAAAACGTGGGTTCAAAGTTACTTAACACTCTGTCGCCTACAGCGTTTACTCGCCGAACACCCATATTATCGCGCTGTAACGTTACGGCGTGATAATATTGCCTAGAGTTGCATACAAAGAATCCATTACAACTTAAATTTCTCATTTTATATGCTGCTGACTCGACGTCGGGTTGATAAACGTGCAGCAACCGATATTCGCAACAAGGATATAAACGAACGTGAAATGGCCGCGCCACTTTCATCTAAATAAATTAGTCATTATTAATATTATGGCATTATTGTTCCATTTCACGTTCATTAAAATTCTGGTACTCGTATGCCTCGTGGTCGCAGTGTAATAAGCCTATACAAGTCGTTCGGTTTTACGCGATTATGCAAAGGGTCGTTTTCCACTACTCTATGTTCTCATTGAGGTTGCGATCGCTTCCGACATCAGTGTCCGCCCTAAAAGAAGAGGCCCCGCATGCGCCGGCCCATACCTTGTCTGTCGTAAAGCACGTTGAATCTGTTTACTAACTGGTTGATGCCGTTGCAGCCTTTGGTGATTGTGCCTAGGTAGGTCATGAGGGCAACGTCGTTGCATTGCTGTAAAAATAAATATTGGTACCTGTTGTAACTACAATTTAAATTGAAACTGAGTATGTACAAAACTAAGGGCTTTAATAAAAATGTATCGCTGCCTAGTAGTAAATAAAAACAGACTATTGGAGTTTTCAAAATTGCCGCCGAAGTGCCTTGGGGCGCCGTGCAATGGTTGCATTGCATGGAGAATGCAATCTATTTTGAACAATTAATTTTTTTTTTACTTTTAAAAATACGAGCGCTGCAAAAATAAGTATTTTGCATTGCACCGCGAACTAATTATATTTTGATTATAACCCTTGGAGTGGTAAGATATAAAGGCGTTAAGTTTATTACAGAACCGCCGCATAGTTTGACGCCGCAGTTTCTAGATTGGCAAATAATGTAATAATATGTAATATGGCGTCTGTCAATAATTCTATGCCGTGAACTAGACGAGTTGTCATCAACTTGATTGAACTAACTTATTTGAATCACCAATTTGAATAAATTAAACGGATTAAATTGCTATTTTCTGTCGAAATATAACAATATAATATAGTTGTTCAAACTTTGTAATATTTTTATGTAAAATAATCCTATTCGTATTGTGTAGTAGATACCTCATAAGTTTTATTAAGAAGTATAAGTATCCAAAGGTCGCAGTGACCAAAGCAGGCCATATTTTCAATTGAGATCAATGACTTATTTAGATTATTGGCTAACTTGTAAAAAACAGACTTAGGTAGATACTTACTGTAGTCTTAAAAGTGTATTTCAGTACCAGTACCATCATGTAGTGTAAAAGACAGCAGAAAAAACCAAGCCCTTACATTATAGAAGTGCGTGCGGAACTGCTGCGACGTCAGCAGCGGCAGCCTGTTGGACAGGGCGCGCGCCTCGCGCAGCAGCGCCGGCCGCGGCGGCAGCGACCCGTCGCGGATGGCGCGCACCGTCGCCAGCACGGCCCGCACGCGCGACACCAGCATCTTTATCGCAGATCGCTGCGCGGTCAGATGCTCGGCCACTGTCACAAAAATAATAGAAACAGAAACTTTTATTCGACTTACAAGAGAAAAATACATAACAATACAAAACTTTAAAGGGATCTGATGTGTCGAAAAGGTTCCCGCTCAGCATTTGTCGTGACAGCCACGGACTTATCACGACGCTGATTTTCAGCGGGAACCGACGACGCTAGGACGTGCAGCGAGTGACGCAGCGGCACATCGGACACTAGAGAATCCTAAACCCCTCCAAAGGACTCCGAGCCTTTGGGAAGCACGGAATCGGTCGAAGAAACCCAGAACCACCGATAGGCTGATACACCACCGCGCACAAACACCGTGCCAGACGAAAGAAATAACGTCGAGCGTCTGGTGTAGTGGTTTCCGCTCCGGAATACAAAGCCAGGCGGTTGCGGGTTCTAATCCCGAAAGGGCAAATGTTTGTGTAATGAGCATGAGCATTTGTAACTTAAGTTATGGATGTTTATAAAAGTGTTTAAGTATGTTTATCTACTAGACGCCATAGTAAAAGCTTTGCCTAGTTCGGAGCTAGATATTTGATGTGATTGTGGAATCAATTTATTATTATTAATGACAATAAACTTTATCACAAACGTTAAGCTTTTCACTATGAAATATAATATTACATCTTGAGATATAACTTTTTATAGCTCATTGTTTTGAATAGAAGTGTTTACACTGAGATATATAACAAATTGCACCACTAACCTCTGTGACTAGATTACATGTATATTATATGTATCCCAAAGTGAAAAACCAGCTTAACTTAGTGGTCTTTTTGACTGTGATTTAATGTAATGATTCATGTTATCCTGCTTATCAAGTTTAACATCTACATATTAGCAAAATAAGAAATGTCCATCAAAAGTAATTAATGATGATACTTTGACATTATCTAGATGCATGAGAATTGGCTTTATATTATGATTCATAATTTAAGAACATAGGCTTGTGGGTAACAATTTTAGAGGTCACAACAGTTATAACATGTCATGGATGTCAGTTAAAACTGTCTTTCTTCTGACCACCATCCAAATGGTACAACGGCAGCTCAGCCTTCTTTTGTCAATACTGATCATAAAAGATGTAAATGATAAAACATTATGTATAATACACCTATATAACAACACTATGTAATGAGAACTTTGGTGAGATAAAAGATTATGTAGAAAGTGTAACATCATACCTAAACTATTAAAAGCTGCTTCACCCGATGAAACTCTAGCAACATGGTCCACGCCAATTCTCTCTGCTTCTTCTGCAGCCAATGTGTATGTAAGTGGAGCCAACAGCATAGTTGCTCGGCCATTTACAACATCTATCACAGATTCATACAGGACCACTGGTAATTGCTATAAAGAGATATTATTTTTTAATATAAAAGTAATGTTATCTTTTTTTTAAAACTGTGCAGATTTATTATCATTCTATCTAGTCTATAAAGACAGTTTAATTGAGGAATATTGATACTGCACTTTTTCTCTTTTGATTGTAAGTAATTATAGAATAACTATTCAAATATCATAATTATGTCTATTAATAAGGCTGTAATTATATTAATCATACCTCTCCATTTCTACCGGCAGGGTTGAGCATAAGCATAACTGGACACTCATTGATGTCACAGATCTGTCTGTGGACAGCAATGTCACGCTCAGTAGGAGTTTCCCCAGTGGTGTACCAACCAAGGAAGTCCATATCAGAGAAAACTTGCTTAACTACAACAACAATATCATATCAATGAAATAAGTTAATTTAATACATTATCTACTAATCATTAAGTTCACTCTGTTTACTTACACTGTTCTTCTTTCAAATTATAATAGTCTCTATCTATAATGATGTCTCCTTCAATAACACTGAATACTAACTCAAAAGAGTTCATAACTTCTATGTTTCTGCCTTTTTGTTTGCCTATCAATGCACCAATTACTGAAAACAAAATTTAAATTGTCTTAGTAAAACAATTCATAATAAAATCCAGGTAATACATATATCAGATGGTTAACTGTGTAGAGTCTAACACAAACCACAATACACAGGTGGATTGCAATACTCAACAAATCGAAAGTCTATAAAAGTACCTAATGTAAGAATAGTGTATTGTAAACTTCCTAGACTTCTACATGAGCACAAATTTAAAAGAAAATATATATATAACAGTTAAGCCTGTGTCAGAGCCTAACAATAACAAATACTAGATCCATGATGTTACGTTACCTGTTTGTGGTGATCCTTCCTGAGCTCTTAACCTCGTCCAATGCTCGGACACATTCATGATAACTAATGGATGGAGGGAAACAGTAACTGAACCAGATGTAGCCGTAGTGACCACTACGCTCTTGGCTCCGCCACTTCCGCCACCAGGAGTTGCAGGTGGCGCCGGAGATGTTGGGTTAGGAGGGTCAACTGGAGGACCTGATGATGCACTCTCTACTTCAACTTCCATTTCAAAGTCAATTCTATCAGCGCTGGACATATTGAAATATACTACGTAAGTGCTTTAACGTGCTTCAGACGATTTTCCTGTGCGATTTTCATTAAAAATCAAACAAAAGTATCGTGTCGTCGAACATTCACATAATTTACTCTTTGCACCGCACAGATAATTTAGAACAACGAAACCTGTCAAGTGTCAATCAATAAAAACAACTGACGTAACACTGACATTGACGTTTGAATCCGAATCCACTGACCTATATTAACCACTGGACTTACTCTCCTATACAAATTAATGACAGCCGCTAATGTGGATTGGCTATTTATAACACTGCACAGAAGGCTACAAGCGAGAAAACCGAGAACCAATTTTTTATCTTGGTGCCACTACCCACTAATTTCATGGAACTCTCGCATCTCGCATCTGCCTATACAGTGGCCTACTTACACTACAGCACCTAAATCATAATTATAATCAGTACACGTCAGTCCACCCAATATCTGCTGGCCATTATCCTATTATGCCTCTCGCATCGACCACATACTCTATAGAGCTGAAATACGAACCATCTTTCTCCGAAACTAGTTAGTGATCTTTAACCTTTAATAGTATGAAATGACAAGTCCTGTCAACACTCGTCCATACAAAAACAGTACAGATACAGATTACACATAACATTTTTACTCTTTGGTATGTGATCCATGACCTCTCGCAATGTGGCGACGACAATCAAACGGCGTCTAGTTTATTACAGTATAATACCAAATCAGTGTTACAGGTCAGTGATTGTAGTCAAAACCACTGAACAAGTAATACTACGTCAAAACCATTGAGAATAATTTTTATTAATAAGTTGGCACAATTATAATTAGTGTATAAAACCGGTGACAGATGGCGGCGGACGCGGTCAAATGCTGCCATTGGTCGATCCTTGGGCTAGCGGAAGTTGTCTAAAGGATAGACCAATGGCAGCGCTTGACCTCACAATGTCAAGACGAGTCCGGAGCTGCGTCCGCCGCAGTTTATCACCAGCTTAAATCGAATAATCGATTGCCAATCTAAGGACTTGCTTTGGGCTTACATCTTAGAATCTACTTGTCAAATGTTGATATTTTTTTAATCTCTAGAATGAACTATCACAGGTTAGACAGAGACAGAGTAGTGAGTACGACTAAGAGAGTGCGCGCACGGGAGACTTTTGTCGCTGGGACAAAAAAGTTTTTGTCTCTGTCGCGTCGCGTCTCCAAAGAGGGGTGCGCGCACGAAGGAGACAGAGACGAAACTTTTTAAAAAAAATTCGAAGCGTCATTCTCTTTTAAGTAGAATACATTTTTTTTAAATTTTATAATTGTGTTTTACAGCTCTGGGTTCCAGCCCTTTTAAGCCATATGTAGAATACATGGAGAGCAGTGCTGCCAGACGTGGGATAAATAAGCTAGAAAAAATAAAAATGTATCGCACGATAAATCTACGAAAATCCGGGACATTTTGCTCAGTTAAGTTATAGAAAATTTTATGAAATTTCAATCTGTGTATTTGAATACATTTTACCTTTATTTGGACAACTTTGACTCTGACAGCAGGATAGTAAATATAATTTCTTTGCACTACGAAAGAGATAGACTTTTAGCGTAAAAATATCTGCCATTTTTAAATCTGTATCTGTACTTTTTTATTTAGGCGATAGTTAATAGGAGTTGTCATTTCATACCAAATGTAAGTGAATCACTTACTTGTTTCGGAGAAAGATGATTCGTATTTGCTGCTCTTTAGGGTATGTGCTCGATGCTTGTACAGTAAGTACTGCAGTAATTTAGTTAACAAAAACTTGTAATTTAAAAAAGTAATCAAGTAACATGATTTAAACTTTTGAGCCGTATATTCTGTTCTTTTACTAGTAAAATCTAGATTGGGTAGTTAAAAATACAGTCATTTTGTTAACTGGGGATGCGATAACACGATAATTTTGCAGTAAAACTAGGATAATTCTTAACCTATGAATCTGGCAACACTGGCGGAGAGACACAATTTTGTCCAATGTTTTTCATGTAACTAAAAAACATTGGTTTTTATTTCGAAATTTCGATGGTCTTAGAAAAGGTTGTGTTTGAGCACCAAAACAAGACACTGAGTATTTGGATTTACATGTTGTTTAATTATTTTTAGTTGTGAGGTCTAAAACCCAGAGCCGTAAAACCCAGTATTTAAAAAAAAACAAAGACAATTTTGTCACCCGTCCTGGGTCAGTGAACAAAAAAGTCTGCCAGTTGTCGCGTCGCAACGTGCGCGCACCTCCATACTTAACAGAGGACTTGATATGAGAGACAAACACGTCGCAGCGACAAAAGTCTCCCGTGCGCGCACTCTCTAAAACGTAGTATTACTTGTTCAGTGAGTACCACCACATATATTAATCTGTGGTAGCGGTGGGTATTATCGGTTTTGTAGGATATCAAATCGAAACTATATATCGATATTCAATATCGGAAATTAAAACTATATATTTTCGGAAACAATATATTTTTCGTATCTATGCACTGTTGTGATATTTGACGATTCGATACGGCATTTGATATGATAATGATATGATTTATTGTATTTATAAGATTTCTTAACAGTTTAAGAATTCTTATATTCTTTTAGTAACTATTTATTCTAGGTACAATTAAAGTTTTACCAATTATTTTCAAATAAACTTCCGTTTACATGAACCTGATTTAGCACAGGTTACATTGATTAACTTACTTTTTTAAATAGAATAATTATTATTGCTAAATTCATAGGTATAAGTTTTAAATTCCAAAATCCATATTTCGAGCAATCGGAGGTTAGAAGGAGAGGAAAAATTTGCAAATATATACTTATAATTCAAGTCACTTTGATCTGTAATTATAAGAAATTAAGGTTGAAATCGGTACGAAGTCTGTACGATACTCGGCGCTACGCGATTCACTCAAACGATATCGGAATTCGGATACGATATCCCGAATCGCCCCGTACAGCACAATATCTTGTTTTGGACGAATATCCTATAAACGATATTCTACGTTTTAGGTATTTTCAAAAATCCGATACGTACCTACGATTCATATCGCCCACTCTAATCTGTGGTGAGTACGACTCTAACGCAATGTTGCCAACCATACTATTTAAATCGTATTATACGACCTTCTTGGCTCTTGTACGATGTACGATTGCGTAATCGAAATCGTACGCAAAATATACGACCTTTTCAATGAAATCTTATGAAAAAAAAAACGAAAGAAAGAAAGAAATTATAAGAAAAAAGAAAGAATAAGAAATTTGTTGGCTGCACAACACATAAAAGAAAATGGATCTTGTATCAACTTCAAGCCATCTGACGATATGCTGAAAAAATTAAATTTAAACATGTATAAAAAAATTAATGCTTCGACTCCCGCGTCTGCTGCTGTGCCTAATGACTCAGATAGTGACTAAGTCAATTAAAGTTTTTAAGTTTTAGAAATTTAAATGGTGTTAATAGTAATAGATTTAGATAAAATTTTGTGCCCCTATGTGTCATAATTTCATATATCATAAAACTCTGATATTACCTTTCATCGGTAAGTTTTATTGTCTCAATCAACTCTCAATTAATGTTCATAAAGTTGTTTAGGTTTACATCAATTTACTCATTCTTATTTTAGCTGGACGAGATCGCTCCTAGATAAGACGATTCTAGTGATAAGAACGCCTGTACTGTATTGTAATTATCATAAATAAGGCAATTATATTTTTTCTTGAGAGTAAACTAAAAAAGTATATTGAAGTTGTTTTTAATCAAGGTTCAGAATAAAAAAATAAATTTTCTAATTTAGAGAAATATAATTTAATAATTTCCTAATGCCATATATCAATTGATGATACCTAAATATTAATTCAAAATTGTAATTACATTCCGTTTTTTAATTGATTTATGTAGTTTTATTAAAATTCCATTGCGTACTATTATTTCCTTGAATTCATGGCAAAATACTATCTTTTTTAGTCTGTGGTACGATCCTCTGAAAAATAAAGTTGGCAACACTGCTCTAACGGACTCTATGGTATTATTTCTGTAATGTCGGCTCGTCTGTTTATTAATTTTCTGGTTAATTTTTCGTCTAGAAAGTGATAAGCTATCCCATGTTACAGTGTTAGTAACAAAAACAATAATTGTTTATATAACCCAGTTGGTGCTACACAGTCAAAATACCTTGGGTAACAGTGACTGAAAATAACTGAAGATAGATACCTACTGTTCGTAGTCAGGTCAGCAGCACCCTGTTTTATTATTTCTTGGCATGGCATCAACAGTAGCTAAAGCAGTCGGGGTCGTCAAAGATGTCTCACCATTGTATTATAGAATTTTGTCAAAATTCCCACAAAACTTTACGTTTTGTTTTGCGTACGGTTCAGCTGTAAAACCTCAAATGGGTAACCAAAAGAAACACAACATGATTGATTTGATCTACTGCGTCGAAAACTCGCACCGATGGCACGGAGCGAACATCGAAATGAACCCATCTCATTATTCGGCGCTTCGATACCTTGGAAAAGGCTTTGTTGCAAGATTCCAAGAAAATTGGGGAGCTAAAGTCTATTTCAACACCTTAGTTGAAATGAAAGAAGAAAATGTCACTATAAAGTATGGCGTAGTCTCACAAAAAGATCTAATTGCTGATCTTCTTGATTGGAATGACTTGTATTTAGCAGGCCGTCTCCATAAACCAGTGGAAATAATCAAACAAACAAACAGCTCCCAGTTGCAGAATGCTCTTCAATGTAACTTAAGGTCTGCTGTTCACACAGCTTTACTCATTTTACCAGAAACATTTTCTGAATATGACTTTTACTTTGCAATTTCTAACCTGAGTTATGCAGGAGATTTTAGAATGACATTTGGCGAGAATAAGAATAAAGTCCGAAATATTGTTCAGCCACAACTATTAAGTTTTCGTGAGCTCTTTAAACCCATCTTGCAGCAATTCCAAACTTATGTAGACTTTCCTAGTGGAGATGCTCAATGCCACCAAGATGTTCACCCAGAGACTAAATTACATCATTTAATGCAGTTGCCAATGGTGCCCCAGCAGAGGATAGTGAAGTTCTGGAACCACGGAGGACTTCAACAAGATATGGAAGATGTCCTTCGTGCTGTTGCTTATGACATAGACTGTGCTGTGATTCTAAGACAAATCCTAAAGGACTTAGTATGGCAATCTAGTGTGAGACAGTCTTTGAAAGGAATATTGACAGCAGGAATTTTGAAATCAATACGTTATAGTGCTAAAAAAATAGCAAAAATGTTCTAATTTATTTATTGTAAATTGACAAGCATATTATACTAAGTTATAGTTTGTACAAATAAAGTTAAGTATATAAAGAAAATACTTTTTGATTTAATACTGATATCCTATTTTTGTTTTTAGGTTGGAAAATGCTTTCTGATGAATCAAGCAGTGATTCAGAAACTGGTAGATTTAAAGGCAGAACAAAAAATCAAGATGAATCAAATAAAAGTAGCCGAAAGGAAGATCATTTCCGATCATCAATAAGAAGTAGACCTTCCAATAGTGAAAAATTTAATAGAAATTTCGAGAAAACAAGAAGTGAAAGGGATCGTATTGATAAATATTCTAGAGATAGAGATAGGAGTAGATACTCCAGAATCTCACCGGTTAGAAGAAGTTCACCATCTAGAAGAAGCTCTCCAGGTAGAAAAACTTCGCCGGGTAGACGAAGCTCACAACCCAGAAGAAGTTCACCTAGAAGAAGCTCACCAGTTAGGAGAAGGCTCTCTAAAGAGAGAAGTCCAGCTAGACGTTCTCGTGAAAGGCCCAGGCATGACACAGATTCAAGAAGTAGAGTAAAACCCCAAGACCGGAGTGATAGCCGAGAAAGAAGTAAACCATCAAGACCTAGAACTGTAAAATCACCAGAACTCAAAAGAGATTTAAAGGAAGAAATCCGACGAACTATTACTACTAAGGAAAAGAGTCCTGAAAAAGCTATAAGAAGATCAAGAGATGTAGAGTCATTGTCTCCTGATCACAGAGGTAAAAGATCAGAAATCTATAAACCTCCACCCACAGAAACGAGAAAAAGAAAAAGTGAGAGCCCTATTATTGTGGCAGAACACAGTGATCCATCAGATGAAGTACAGCCAGGTTCTTACTACAGTTTGATTCCTGCTGTTGTGAAAGAAAAATCTGAGGAATCTAGCGAAATTGACTCTTCTGATGATGAAAAACTTAGGGCCAAACTTTTGAATTTAGAAAAAGAGCTCCATAAATCAAAAAAGAAAAAGCATAAGAAGAAACACAAGAAGAGACACTCCAAGTCTAGTAAGGACAGTGAACAAGATACTACTACAGTTGAAGTAAGTAGCACCACTGATATTCCTAGTAATGTTAAGGATGAAGAACCTATCATTCCAGCAGAGGCTGTGGAGGTCTCGTCTACTCAAAAAAACAGCCAGAAAGAAAGTGGTGAAGAAGGAGAGATTATCAGTGATGATTCCCAGGATCAGTTTGAGATAGATCCAAATGACTTGAGACACAAGTTGAAGCGCTCAGCTCCCAAACCTGATGGCAAGAAAAATGTGTGTGGGCCAGCATTACCTCCTCACTTAAAAAAACACTCACGATCTAAATCACCTGTTTTGGAAGGACCAGCTTTACCTCCTCACTTACAAAGAAAACCAAAACATATAGGTATTATCAATTGAATTAATAATTATCACACCAATAAAAAAAGGCTAGCTACCTTAAAACTAATCAAAAATTGCACTATGGTGACTAGCTATATAATGGATACTTAAAATGTTTATAAACATCCATTACTTAGGTGCAAATGCTTGTGCTCATCACACAAACATTTACCCCATGTGGGATTTGTACCCACAGCTGTCTGGCTTTGTATTCCGGAGCGCGAGTCACTATACTAGCTAGACGGTTGTCAATTAAAAAAATATATTTTTACTACTAAGATCAAATCTATAATTTTCAATGTTTTTAGGGCCTTCAATTCCTGAGGACATGAGAAAAGTTCTCTCAGAAAGAGAAACCCAGGGCATTGAATATGAAAGTTCTGATGAAGATATAGGCATTGGGCCCCTCCCATCAGGATCAGAAGCTAAGTGGTCTGAAGCACATCAGCGGCTTGAAGAGAGAGCTCTGGATATGAAAATAAGAAAATTGGATGGTCACTCTCTCAATAAATCCAATGTGAAGTCCAGGGAGCAATGGATGTTGGAATTGCCAGAAGGTAAAGCCAAATATCTGGGCCTTGAGGCACGAAGCTTCAGAGCCAGAGAAGGACCTGATATGTCAGATAGGCAAGTATTTTTAGCTATTACTTCTGCAAATTTGTGCATTTTTTTTTTAAATGTCACCAGCGGTTTTTTTACATTTACATTCCATTTAACAACACACCTAATTTCCTTAAGACTACTTAAATAACTATAGGTAAACATTGCATAAACTATCATAAATAGAACAGGTTTACCAAGTGGCACTCATTAACTTTGGCATCCAACACAGTAAACTACAGTTCTGTACAGGCGGGCGCGGGTGAAAACCACCACAAACTGAGTTCTTAGGCTTAGGTTGCGAGGAATTCGTATGTTTGTGTGTTATGTGCCCCATGCAGGCACAAAAAATAAACAAATTAATAGTTTTAGTTCATATTAGGCCTGTATCCTGTTGTACCCCACTAGTCTTTTTTAATAGTCTATTTTGTGCTAATGTAACCATCCTAAAATTTGTGTGTTACAGATCAAGTTGGACCGACACCCCTGAAGAGAAGGCCCGTAAAGCCGCCGGCATTGCGAAAGAAGAAGACGCTGATGTCGCGCTCCAGAGGGAAGCGAGGGCTCGCCATATAACAAACAGGGATGATGAGCAGGAAATGGCTGTCAAGTAAGTGACACTACTACACTTACGTAATGATTATTTTTGGGCCGCATCAACACTTTATTAATAATAAGTAAGTAATCTATCACCTAAAAGTGCTTTCACATTAGGTGCTTAGCCAAACACACTACAATATAGCGGTTGCAGCGCAACTTACTGCGTACCACGGTCGCAACAGACATACACAAGATCTCTCCTTTCGTAAATAAACCCCGTACCTCACCCGCGCCTCGCCCGGGACTCGCCCGCACCTCGCGCCGCACCTGCCTCAGGCCGACAGCTCTTGTGTATATCCTGCGTCTTAGGTGTTTTAAAATAGTGTAAAAAGCAAAAGTTGTAATTTTAAATATGGATTACAATTAAAAATAGTCTGATACGTGACTATTTGCAGTGGCTAGCTTCCGTACGGCTGCAGCGGCTCGTCGTCGTAACACAAAACTGCTATTATAGAAGATTTCACATAAACACATCGGCAACTCAAGCGTTTATTAAGATTTCTAAGAGCACACTTGAACTGCGATAGCTAAAAATTACATATTATATGTTTACAGCTGTACAATGACTCTTTTAGGTACCACAAAGACATCACTGTAATGTTGCGAGCGTAAGGTTCAGCGAATTCACTAATAATGCTTTTGAGTATTGTCAGCTACAATTAAGTATTTTTGAGGCCTCGAAGCAAGCTCCTAAGTCAGTAGTAGACTTATACAGCTAAAAAGTCTATTGTGGACAGTGATTCAGCTGATATACAGCACTTTGGTGTTACTTCGATGGTTTATTTATAATCACATTCGCGCGGAGTAAGTCAGCATCATGCGAGATTTACTATAATCTTCCTAATGAAATGTCAATTTAACATTAGACATTTATTGCCAAAAACAGACCGTCTGACTCCGCGCGGAGTTTTTGGTATTGACAGGAGGGTGTCACTCCGCAGTTTAGGTATATTCGGGCAGCGCGCCGCCCGAAGCGGCGTATTGCAGTGAGCTGTCGCTCGGCTCGCATTGCTCACACGACAGTCGCGCTCGTGTCTTCTAAGCCTAAACGTCAGTATAATAATCGGTATAAAAGATATTGCTGTGTTTACAGATATCTGAATAAAACGAATAGTGAATCAGAACTAACTTTTTTTAAAATTTCACACGATATTGAAATATTTATTCTTCTTTAATTCCATGTTTTTTAATAATTAATTAGTAATAGTTAAAATGAAAATCCTTAATTAGTTGCCCAGAAACAATATTAAGAATCGGATAGGTTAACTTTTATAAGATAAAGAAATACCTACACCTGTAGGAATCGAACACACGACATTCACGGAATTTTAATGTTTACAGAATCATCGTTTGTAATGCTTAATCTACTTATTTTTATCTTAAAACTAATAAGTCAACTAGCTACAAAGTGACAACCCCGTGCCGACGTTCGCAGCTTGGTCATAAATGGTAATAAAACTGGGGCGCCCAAAGAAAAAATTGACGGTTCGCGCGCGATTATAAGTTTCAATTTTGCTTGTAGGCGGGTAGCTCTGGCGAGTCTAGGTATATTTTTATATCTAAACCTGACTTTTGTTAGGAAGTGAATCTTCTGTATGATAGTACTATTAGGTATTCTGTGGTAATGAACCTGTTAATTTTTGTAATCTTTATTTTTTTAGGAAACACAAGAAGAAGCATAAAAGAGATGAAAGTTTATTGGAAATGCACGAGAAGAAGTTGAAAAAGAAGAAAAAGGTAATGTTTACTTTAAAATGACAATAATTAGCAGCTGACTTCGTGATGTTAAAGAGTGTCCTATTTATTGTTCATTCTGAATACACTTGATAGCTCATTAACTTTGCTCCTTCTAGCATGACCTTCAACAAAGACCAACTCGCTTAAAAAAAACTTACGCGTATTACCGTGACACTCAATAAATTGCATGAAAATGTAGATATTTTTACTTGTTCCTCGAGTGAATTCGGAAAATATATCTTAAAATTGTTATGTTACAATAATATTTAAGTAAACTTACTTCTAAGATACCTACATTACCGCATTGGGTATATCCTAATTGTCGTTAGTGTGTAAATAAATAAAACTTATCAAATTGTCTAAATCGATATTGAACTCAAAAAGTTAAACTTTAAGTTGAAAATCAGTTGAGAAAAGACTTATTGTAGTGGCTGACTGTACATAAAGTAACCAATAAATAAATAAATATGCGCCAGATAATGTTGTCTTATGTGTGTATGTATCAATGTTGTCGGTATGTACTATTATCATGGTCATGAAGTAAGGATTAACATCCGTGTTACGAGGTGCCAGACAATGAATTTTACTAGTGGCGTAAAGATGTTTTCTGAATTGACTTGAACCCGGGACCTCTTGCGATCAAAGCGATTCACCGCGCCACTACAATCAAGTCTCTAAAAACATCAACATCAAATACATAACTTCGACACACTATTAGTCTACTACTATTAGTGCCGTGTGGGGACGGCCTTAAAGAATACACTTCCCCACCGCCAACAGGAGGCGTTTCGTAAGAGGCGACTAATTCCTATAGCAGAGACGGGCAGCAGGGTCTTCGTGCGAAATCTTATAAAAAAGCTGCGCTCGCCAACCCGCCTTCCAAGCGTCATGGCGAGTATTGGCCATCCCCCCGATGATAAGTCATTGGGGGAGGCTTTTGTTTAGCAGTGAATGTCCTATGGCTGAAATGATGATGATGATGATGACTATTAGTACCAGAAAACAACATCATGTCATATTTTATTGCAGAAGGATGAAAAAGACGACGACAAGAAAGAACGCCGCCCCTTCAGCCGTGACGTGGACCTTCAAGTGAACAAGTTCGACGAAGCTCAAAAACGTTCCATCATCAAAAAGGCCCAAGGTTTGGACTCTAGATTTTCACGCGGCGAAGCAAAATACCTATAAAGTGTATCTGTAGCTATTGGGTCCAGAGCAGACAATAGATTTTTGCAATATCAATCTGTGGCTTGTTATAGGGTCTACTAATCGACTAATCTGGCTGTGTTTCTGAAAACACCAATAAAATACTAATAATAAAGTGCCTATATGCGATTACAACACCCCAATATGGTCGGGAAAAAAAGCCAGTTCAGCCTCTATTCTTAAAGTAAAAATTACGCTACTGATGTTCTATGGTCTGCTTAGAGTCCCTTGCAATGTATTTTATGGAAGTCAGTAACTGCTGCTTTTTTGATATTCTGTAGGTGTTATGTAGGTAATCTCGATTAAGAAGAAAGTTATAATTAGAAACAAAACACTGCAATAACCTGTTACAGAAGAGCTTGAACGCAGGTATTATACATTATTCATACTCTTACTAAAGGAATCAGTTTGTCGCGCGTCGATCCGACTCTGATATCCCAATTTTAAAGTGAAGTTGATGAAATACGTACTCACCGATAAGTATTAAAATACGATACACTACATACAATACATGTTTTGTTTGTGTAACATTTGATTTGTAAAATTAAAAGCATAATAAAAGTATCATTAAATCTAATTTTACCAAGCTCTCTTCGTCACTGATAGAGGAATAATTTATTGACGCACTGGTCAGTAGTACTTGTAATTCTCTGTTGGTGTATATAAGAGATTGATGAAATTTAAATTTATTTACGAAAAAACAATAGGTTAGTAGCAATTAGTATAGTACTTTACGTATTTTGGTTTTAAAATAAAACGATTTTAACATAATAAATTCTACAGACAGACACATCTTGGTTTTTAGAGTTGATCAGCGTTGTAGCTAGGGGCTTAGAGGGGCGCACTTTGCAGCCTTAGTTTGGACCGCTGGGGATTCTTCTACGAAGACAATAAGTCTTAGGGGCGCAATTTTCAAATTTTGTTAAGATGGGAGCACAAACCTCTAGCTACGACATTGGTTTTGATATCCTTTTTTATTATTGGGGTTAAATTCATTAATCTCGTTACAAAATTAAATAAAAAACATGATATGTTGTGTCGAATCAATGTGATTTATGATATGAAGCGTATTTTTTACAGGTAATTATTGTTACATTGTACAAAATTGTTTACACAGTAACATGAAATATTGTTCATGTAAATAAACTTCTTCTTACATCAAAAAGTATTTAATTGTATAGCAACGAACATGCCTTTTACATGCAATCATGAGTATTCGTCATCTCAATTATTTCATTTATATTGTTACATCTAATATTATGATGACGAGTAGGTAATAAATATACACAACTACTTTAACTTTGTAGAACCACTATAATTTAATGCTAAAATATAGGTTATTGAAATCCAAAGATACAAAACAAAGTAGCATCAATTATAAAACTTTATTATCTAACTAAATGTACGCCTTAAACGAAAACGTTACATAACGGTTTTTGCATCGATGACGTCTGACACGGTTGCATTGAGCTTCTCGACTGATGGGCATATCTTCACCTTCCCGCCATCGCAGCAAAGCGGTTCTTCGGCTGTCATCTCGGCGTACACCCACGGCTTGTCGCAGATCTTATAAAACGCTGACAACTGCGGAAAAAAAATATCGTTTAACTGTTGCTTTTTAAAAAAAAGTATAAGCCACCGCAGTACCCAAGTGATGCCCCGAGATTCTGTCTGTTGCATTGCATGACAGGCTACAACGTTACTCTTAAAATCCAAATCTCATCATGCCGACGGTTAAATAAAAACATGTGCATCGATTGCGGATAAACACGTGAAACTTTTACCACATAATAAATAATAGTTATAGGGATAGACAGAATGTTTATCATCGCTCCTCAGACACGAATCTCGAAACACGCTGGAACAGTTGTGAGGAACGCTCGGGCGTTCCGTGATTTCGCATTTGTGAGCATTTTGTCTAATGTGCGTTCAGCGTTCCTATAGCGCGCATTATACGAAGCTAACTTCTGTTACTTGGTTGTGCTATTACTATTCATTTTGAGATGAGGCCTTTGCCGTACAGTAGAATTGTGGGATCGTGAGTAGTGTATCATGTATACATGATCTTGTATAGTGCAGCAGCTAAATATAATATTTAGCCTATCTCTCGAGTTGAACCGACATGCCTAAATATGATAAGTGGTGCTTACCTTTAATTCAGTAGCTTCTTTCAACTTGTTACACAAGATTTCTGGTCCCTTTGCCTTAGTAGCCGTGGCCAGAGCGTTGCACAGGCTCTTGCATGTGAATGCACCCTCTTCGACACATTTCACGATTAAACCAGGGGTCTGGGACAAGAGCGGCGCCGCATCGACTTCAGGGGTCGTTGTTGCGAAACCACCGCACGAGCAGTTCCCCTTTGGACCTTCATCGACAGTGGCGACGCTGAAAGAATGACATAGAACAAAGGGACAATCTCAAGATGAAGCATTAGCAGTTCGCAAATGTAATTGCCATACACTTTCTATAATATTGTTGCCTGGTACAGAATTCCTTGTGTCATTAAGTTTGCTTCTTTATCTACGGTATCAACATCATAATCGCAAAAAAAAAACTTTTATTAACTAAACGGATGATCAGAGGGCCTAGTGTGTAGTTTAGTAAAGAAAAGTCCCTTCCCTTAAATCGATAGAACAGTAAACGTCAATTTGTATTACTTTTCGATCGATTTAAGCGAAGCGATTGTTTTATGGGACTTATCATAATGAGTTCCTACAATTTAACAGCTAAGGGCATACCCTTAGCTGTTAAATTTTATGAAGATATAGAAAAATTGCAGTTTTACATATTAAGATTTAGATGTTAGTCCATTCGTGAAATGTGTTTAAAATGTGACTTTGTATTACCTGGGCTTTTCTTCTGCTAAAACGAAGGTCACTCCCACCAACAAGATAACGCAGAGATCACAGAGCATAGCCTTGAACGACATGTTGGTGGCTGCAGCTGTCTGAGTACTGGTAAAGACTAAAGACCAAGCGACGAAGAGAACCTTTATATCGTATGTATGATGGCTATAATGTGACCATGCGATAATTTTTACCGGATTTTCATTATACTTGACTGCCAACAACAAAATAGAAATGCTCTGTTTTCAGGGTTTTGGAAGTCGAAAACTGTGAGAAGAAAGCAGTAGAGGACACATTTTCATGTTACATCAGTTTTGTGTCGAACACCTCGAACTTCTTCCCGCGATTATAACTTCCTAGTTGGAATTAACCAACTTATAGTAATGTTCAGTTTCTTTTTGGTACACACCGCAGGTACTATTTGTGGGGCAACGTTACCAAGTGTTACTGGGCAACATCCTAAACAAAGTATGACAATAGAAAGTCATGTTATAAATATTTTTTTCTCCTAAAAGAACTGCACTATTGACACAGTTGCATTGCAGATATACCAAAACCTTATAAATCGAGATTTTCCCTAAATCTGGTTTACAACGACCAGATTGTCATATTTCTGTGATGATTCTTGAACGCATTATCGCGCCACTATGCAAATCCGTTTAGCGGTCAATTTTGAAGAACGACTTTCTGAACTTACTCGGGTCTGGGTATGCTAGGAGACGCCACTGGCAGATATGCTTTGTCTGTAACTCGTAACACAAGAGTGTACTTCTAAACCATGACATTTAGTGTATTGCCTGACGCGTATTTGTTTATTTACTCAACATTCTTTATTTTTAATTCAACAGAGACAAATTAATATTTTAAATCCAAGTTTAGTCTAGATTTAGATTTGATCAGGTTGTACCATATTATGTCTTAATGTCTTAAAATAAAAGTAAATGGTATTAATCAATGAACCGTGGACACCTCATTGTAATAAGATTATATGTGTTATGATATGAAGAGTCGACTGTTGATCGTTGTGCTGCTTATACAATAAGTCGTTTCCTCGTCGCGTGGATTTGTTTTAGTAATCAAACCAACTAACATTCGATCCGAACGGAGATCGACGGAAACCATTTTTGTGTATGCGACAACATAAAACTAACAAAGTATGTTTAATGATTTTCTGCGGGAATTGGCATCATTATACTACAGTCCGAATCTAAGTGAATCAAATAGTTCTGGCAGTAGCTTGCACCAAGTGCTATCAAATAAAGGTGAAACAAAGTAGTTCTCGATTATTATTTTTTTTAAAAAGGCCTCGACCCTAGTCTTTTTCTGCCATGCTCATCACCGACCAGAAAAGTTAGGTTTACCTATGAACATTCTGTATTTCATATTTACTGATAGAATATATCCATACTTACATGCAAAGTATGGCAGTGATAGCTCAGTGTGGTCGAAGAATCTGAGTCTCGCCTCAAATCCGTGAGTCGTGGGTAGGGTTGATGAGATTTCTGCATCCTCTTTCTCATATTGCGGAAATTCCTCATATACTGTAATACACTTCCGCTCCCTTAAAATTTGACTTTAAATATTCCTCTTCCGTGTCCTCTTTCTCACCATTTATCATAATTTAGGAAGTAGCAGTGCACATTTTCGTCCTCTAAATGATAGATGAATGTTTCTGAAGTCATTATTAAATAACTATATTAAATAAAAACGTATTATTATGCACGAAGATAGCCTTCTATGTATAGTAATAACCCGTAATATTAGGACTTTTACGGAGCTGTACGACAATAACTATCTTCCCCTCCATCAAGTGTCTCAAAAAAGGAGGAGGTTCTCAATTCGTCGGAAACGAAACGAAAACATAGAATCTCTCATCGACTGGCACTGACTCCAAAAGTAACTGATTAGGTACTTAAGTGTTAAGATTATTTTTAGCGGTTTAGTTTTTTGAAGTTGGTTTTTATTTTTTTAATAAAATAACCTTATTTCATCTATTTTAGTGATAAACCTAATCAAAACAAATCTTACGAGTGTAAACATAATTTAACTGCTGAACGCCGATTTCATTTCCTATTTTTCCGAAAATGTTTTATCATAGTATCTTTGAAGTATAAGCTATTCATTAAAAAAAGGATCATCAAAATCGGTCCACATTTGGCAAAGATAGTTAATGGCATTTGGCAAGGTAAGATAGATACTAAAATCAGTTGGCGTGGTACGGATTTTATGTAATGTTTGATGATTTTCTTATAGATCCCATCATCAGAATTTAACCAAATTTATATGGGACCATTCTGAAAGTATTACCTTTCAAACAAAAAAATAATAATATTCAAACAAATAATTATCGAAATCGATTAACGTAGTAACGAATGATCGCTGAACGAACATACATAAAAAAAAAATAGTAATGCTGGATTGGTATGAAATCGTTTGTCAGGGGAATCAGCTTCAATTTCCCTGCTTTTAATTTTGATTATTAAAACACATAGTCCGAGCATTTGTATCGAGGTTAATTTTAAAACAGTGTACCTATTCTAAGTTTGATTTCAAGTTATAACTAAGATTATCTAATAGACTAGTTGACTCATATCAATGTTAATTAAACCAAGAATTATTTCATATGTTATTCGACTTTAGGAACCTAAATATATTGATTTCAATACTTAAAAGTAGAAGATAGCTGTAAAAATCAAAAAAAAAATTTTAATCTATAATTTGAAACTGAAAACGCTATCCGCCATGATCGCGACATGAGTGACGTCAGTCTTATGGTAAACGATCAAATGTCATTCGAGTCTTTGATGTATTTTTGCATTCTCGAACGATACAGTAATGATAATTACTATATTTTTGTGTAAACTATTAGAAATCATGTTTGATTAATTTAGAGAGGTTGTATTCGTAAAGACGTCTAAGTTGTTTGTTTGTTTACTAGAGAGACTACGTCATGGCACAGACCAAAATGGCTGACAGCGTTTTCGTCTGTTTATGAAAATATGATTTTAAAATTAATGTTTTGTAGTTTTCTAAGTCTTAACAATTTAAGACCTATTTAAAAAAAGTGTCAACTAGCCTATTCTCTCTCTCTCTCAAAACGCATCTCATCCTTTTCCGCTTCCGTATGCTTATCCTCTTCCTCACAGAATATCCTCATCCGTATCCTCTAACGTGGTGCTTGACACTACCTTTTCCACATCGTCTTCCTCATCAATCCTAGTCGTTAGTTAGCATCCCACAGTTCTTCTTGAGCGGAGTTATACCACTAGCTCGGCGCTAAGAGGACACATCGTGAGGAAATCTGCACATTTAGATAATACTGGATGTGTGGCCACATTGTCCAAATGTGGTCTAGTTTACCTGTATAAGGGATACGGAGGTCTAATGAGAATCGCTCCAAAATGTTAATAATATAATGATAATAAAGAAATAACCAGACTTTCCGAATCTAGGATTATGGTCAAAGCCTACCCCGTCTTGGAGCGGTACGACGGTAGGAAGGCCATAAGAATGCAGTGTAACATAAAGGGTTCAACTATACAGGGATACATTGCAAAGGGGTTCCAACTTCCAAATTTAAAAAATAAGATCTAGGGAACAATAAAAAGAAGCGTCTTAATCATTATTATTTTTAATAATCTTATGTTACGAAAAAATAAATTTCAAATATCCAAAAATATAGTCAATAGAGAGACTACGAAAGCCGCGCGGTCATTCATCAGAGGCGTAGGTACGGCGACCCAACAACACCCGGCGACCCAACAACACCTTACGCAGTGCACATACGTTGCAATTTTATCATGAATGAGTTAAATTATCTACGCGTACGATTTTTAACATCGGATATAGGAATAATTAAATGTAAAAATAAAACTTGTTCTTTGCATTGTTCGATTAAGTTACTGATTCTGAGCCACTCCTAAGGATTTGGCACCCCTTTGCAATGTAACCCTGTATTTCAGGTTATGGTTGTACCATCGAGGATATAACCAATAGAGTAGAAATGTCATTAACTTTGTTCGACAAAAATTCCGCCAAAATGTATATGGCGGCTGCTGCGCTCCAATTGGCCGACGCATGATCATGCATCAAATTAGAGTTGGGCGAGAAAATATTACTATCGATATCGATACTAACCGGGCCAATGCTTAGTAAGCGCTGATGAATGTGTTATTACTGTAATTTTTTATCGTTTGGAAAAAAGGATTGGATAATTACTTAATTAAATATTTTTGACTATGGTACATTTTAAATAAGACTTGTACTTTTAGCTTTCGACAAAAATATCATAGGAGTCTTATAAGTTTGACTTTATTGTCTGTCGCTGTGTGTCTGTAGCCGGTATATAAATAAATATCTAACCGGTAATTAAGATAGCAATGTTTCTGATGAATAAACCTACATTTTGATGTTAGTCTCATTGTATTTTTTTTTTGTTTGAACAGCAAAATCACTCCCTTATAAAGATTACTATGAAAATAGGATTGATAGAATAGTAACAGTATTTTTTTTCCTATAACTAAAATTAAAGTAAGTACGTATACACTGTGAAAACATATTGTAAAAGTTTCAAGTGAAATAGAATCTTCATTTCTACACCACTCTTAAGTTTTGCAACATTTTTAAAATTTACAAAATTATTGTCTGGACACACTTAAAGTATACCAGTCGGTTGATTGGAAAATTCAGAATCCATGATTTAGGTAAATTGTTTTGGCAAAAATGACCCACGATAGGTGATCTTCCGATAGGTATCGATGTAATTAGTTCGATTTTATTAGAGCAACACTATTATGAAAGAAAGAGACGATCTTATCGGCCTTGCACCTAGGTGAAAGCAAGATGCTTAGATACGCGTCACTTGGCGCCTATTTCATGACCAGTTTAGCTTGACTCATTGCAAAATGGATGTGAATTTAAAAATTATATAATTATTGTTACTAAATGATAAAATGTGATTCCGTCTGTTTTAAAGTTTGATATCTTGTTGTTTTTTCTACACCATCGAATAGAAAAGCTGGCCTTATTGAAAGTATTTCCATAATAAACGAATTTCTTTTGGATAAAAAGAGACATACACACAGGTCTATTGTTGGTCACCTACTGTCACTCCTACTGTTTCCGTGCGTGCAAGGTCAATATATAAGGTGTGAGTAAGTGAAAAATCACTAACTAGTTTCGGAGACAGATGGCCAGTTATTATTACTACTCTATTGGATATGTACTCGATGGGTTGTACAAACAAACTAATGAAAATCCTTACTTCCTAATAGGCCGAAATATGGGCCATCTAATGGACCTTCTATATAAAATTGATTATTTGACCGGGCGGTTTTTATGGTATGGGACAGCAAATTTTCTACCAGTTTGTTTTAAATTTCATGAGCATTACCATATCCCGAAATATGGCTAAAGCTTTTATGTTACACCTTGTATTAACTGATAATGTGTCAATTTTTTTCTTTTTTCGCCTGCTTCTTTTCGGGACTAGTTGGGTAAAAATTTAAGCGTGAAAAAGTTCCCCTTGGGCAAATTATGAAAGAACCTTACCAAAAATTGAATAACGTTCAATTTTTGGTTAGGTTCATTTAACACTCATTAACTCTAAAGTGGCAATAGGCAGGCCTCATCGCACGCAGAACCTACAACCGTTGGGGAAGAATGGTTCTCGAGTGACGACCACGAACTGGAAGACGCGACGTAGGAGGCAAGCCTCCCGCCCGGTGCACTGACGACATAGCCAAGGTTGCAAGCAGCCGCTACATGCAAATTGCAAACGCCCCAGAGCCGCTTGCTGTGGCGTTCTATAAGGAAGGCTATGTCTAGCAGTGGTCTTCCAACTCTCATTGTAAAATGCTATTGGATTTACTAAAAAAAAACGTGAGAAACTCGCAACAAAGCCATTTCTTATACGAGTGTTGGTTTGTCACAGAAATATTTTCACATTATCCTCATGTGATAAATTTTCCCAATATACTTAGTTAAATATTAAAATAGTTAAATTCCCCTTTTAAGATTTGATTCTACTGCTTAAGTATTTAAATACAGAAACTTTTTTTATGGGATGAGGATTGACGGGAGTTGTAGTATGTATGGGGGCAAATTTTACTCAAACAAGATATATCTGTTAAAATAAAAAATATTTTAGGACATATTAAAACAATTGAATCTATTAACATTTTTTTTATTTCATGTTTACAGGTAAAAATACTGGCAGTCTTTAAAAATAATGATTGATCATTGTCAATATTTACAACATTCATGTTACATTCAGGAACTTATGAAAAATAGTCTGGCGTCATCACGAGACCTAATAGTCTATAGGCACTGATTAGTGATTAATTATACAAATTTTAATTGATAGTAATACCTAGGTTCTAAAAGTACTATTATAGTACTTAAATAGTCAATGATGTTATTATGTATTTACACACTTCATAAGGTTACATGCAGTTGTACCAATCCATTAAAAGCCCTGAATCGCTTAATCCACAGAAAGAAATAATATCTCATTTAAACTACACTACTGAAACTTAGTTATCCTGATAAAACTGCCCTAAATAATTTATACATACATGTAACTTGGCCAAATACAAATTATGCTTATATCAGTTCACAAAACACTGTGAATCAGCAAAAATGTGTTGCATTTATGGATTAATAAATGCTATAATGCTAAATCTAACATTTCTTACATTGATATAAAAATAAAGCTATTGTTTATGATAACCTGAGCCCTACTATATGCCATACTACAAAAAACCCATTGTCCCAGTTGGCTTGATAGGAACTAATAGTAGATGACTATTATCTCTGGGGTGCTGGCTTTGGCTTGGGCATTTTAGCTAAAAGACTTTGTATTTCTTTCTTTTCATCATAACTTTTCCACATTTCGTACAAGTTAATGATAGCTCGCACAATCTCTTGTATCTGTGAAAAGAAATACATGTCAAAAATAAGTTGTCTTTATGATTTTATATAGTTTGTGAAAAGAAAAAGATGGTAAAATAAGTTGTCTCTAGATTGTATATAGTTTGGCTTTTCAATGGTGCAGCATCAATCTGATAGGTGCAAAAGTTGTCACCCCCCAATGGTGACGCAAACGACTGGCGGTTGAGGTTAGTATGGGCGAGAATTTGGTCCCACCGTTAATGGCGATTTTATAGTCTTATACTGTAATGTTTGCTTGATTAAATATGACAGCAGAGTAACTTAACATTAAAATACGAAAGTGTAGCATTATATTATCTTTGTGTGTGTACGAAGGTGTGTCGTTATTTACGTCTTATTATTCTTTTATATTTTAAATATCTGTTTTTACTCATTTTGCTAGTAGAGAAGAATAAAGATTTGTTACCATAGAAAATTTATCAGAGAATATGTTATTCTACTTTATATCGATGCTTTTTGTACTATAAAATTAAAAGTCGATTAAATATGGGGAGTTTGTTTGTGATGTGACCGCCAGGTGGTTTCACTCTCAGCATCAAAATAGTCTTAAAAAATTTCCGACCGCCCACTGGAAGGATAAATTGACATATTTTCTTGGCTCACCTTGTCCATATCAACATTAAGTTCGGCAAACCAACTCTTTTGGTTCTCATTTCCTAGCATAACACATGCTATGTGTAGTGCAGCTATCGCAATCTGAAATCATGTAAATATATCAATTTTCTAAATATATTAATCAACCTAAGGGACTATTTTTTACAGCCCACAAAAAAAGTTGATAGGTTTATAACATGGCAGTAACTAAATCAGACACTTACCTGATATGGAGGGTACAGTAAACTGACATCAGTTCTCAAAGAATCATTGACTATCCTCCATGCATAAGTAAGCAGTTGGTCATCTTGGCCCATGTCTTGAACAAACAATAGCAGTGGCCTATATGGCTGGTATACTATGAGACAACAATCTAAATTCTCCAATAAATAGAACTCGCACTCAAGTATGTGGTTAGATCTGTAAGGAAACTCTTGTTGCCCGTAAGCATAGCCAAATTTTGTCTTAATTACGGTCTGGCAGGTAGTCATTACTCTGGAATTGGAAATTACACCAAATTCTTCAACTTTGGAAGCCAAAAACACACATGTGGGTGCTAACAGTAAGGGATCTATGCACTTCAGAGAATTCCTCGCATAGAACCTCTTGAAGTACACTGTGGCTGTAGCAATCACCTGCTGACGCACTTTAAGCTGCTCGCCTAATGCTTGTATGATACTCGCAAAGAAATTGAATATTTTCTGGTATTCTTCTTCAGTTAAAATATTGAGGTCATGTTGGCGGTCTCTGATGAGGTCTGTTTTGTCTAATAACCATTGCTGATGATGCGAACTTTGCCAAAAATTGCCAGCCATGTTTATGTCGTATTATGTAGGAAATCTTGGTGCAAAAAGTGAAAAAATAATAATTTTCTAAAATCTGAAACGGCGTTACCACAAATTGAAACGTCAAATCCGAACTACAGATAAAAAAAACAACTATTAAATCAAAAGTCAAAACGTCAACACTGACGTATGTCATTCAATAACTTTTTTTTAAAAATACCAACAAGCGAAGAAATACCAACAGTGCCCTGTGTAGTAGGTGTAATGTAGTTTTACTTGATCAGTGGGTGTAGCCATAAATCCATGCCTATGTCGTAGCCAGATCGTAAAATTGATCAATTCATGATGTGACCGATCATTTCATAAAATGGTGGTATTTCATGATATGGCCAACTAAAACTGACCATATCGTTTAAACGTCAACATTCGATGAAAAGTCAATCCACGTTTGGCCATATCATTAAAATAAAAATGTGTTTACAAGTTACGTGAATTTGTTTAATAATTGTAATCTTGGTCGATAGATAAATTAAACATTTTAAATAGTTATTATTTATAAACAAAACTAATAAATTAAAACACTTGAATAGCTAAATAACCTAACTAACCTCCCAAATTAAATAACAAAAATTGTTAAGAATAAAAGGCTTGTTAAAAAAAAAAAAAAAAACCTAATTATTATGTACATATTCTTAACCTAAACTATTTATATTAGCGCAGTCAGATATTTTATTAATAAGAAAGAAACTTATAAATAAAATATCTGACTTAGATCGCTGTTTGTAGGAAAGGTGCCCAAAAGGCTGGCTACATTACCGCGCTGGATAGCTAGGCTAATCCGTTGGCCTAGGTATAAGCCAGCCTTAGTATCAAGAGATGTCTCAACTAAACGCTTTGACATCTCACGATACAACTTGTGGGCACTCGGTCCCCACGGTCCCAGAGTTTCCACCCCAAATGGTTCAAATATATAAGTCTCACCGAGACTTTCATACTTGCGCCGTTTGAGGTTCTCTGCAGAAGTGGCTGCAGAACCCGCCTTGTTGCCAGTCAGTGGAAGATGGGAAGGGGCTAAAGTGTCGACGCAAGTCGCGTCCCACACTAAGGGCCGACCCATCCTCCAAGGAACGAGGGTCATACCGTCAGGACGCTTGCCATCGCTACGTGTGAGACCGTTCGGTTCTAAAACGGCCGGGATACGCGCGCTGACAAGTGCCCGACGGATAACGTCGTTTAAACTGGCATGACGGGGGATTCTTCCAGCACTTCTGCAAAATGAGAGACCGTGGTGAGCAAGCTGATCGACAACCTTCCCACAGGAACAGCGATGAGGTACAGAGCTGAATGCTCCTAGCCGAAGACTTATGGCCACTCTAAATGAGACATCATCAATTAGGGTGCCTAATGCCGGAGAAGGTAGAGCTTTTAGCCAAAGGCCGGATTCCCATTCGGTTACAGCTAGAAGACGAGCCTGGTCAGCAGTGTATACGTAGGTATACGTTTCAAGTAAGTTATTACGCACCAGTCTGCAGAGAGGCTCGTCCCAAAGCCTTTGAGCCGAAAGGGTTTGAGGGAGATCATTTGTTGTAAGGTTCCTCCACGCGTCAATGGCTTCCGCTAAATATGGAATATGGACAGTGTTCATTTCATGGGATTTTCTAAGAATTTCACTTATACCAAATTACGTTCCGATATCCTTGATTTTTTGACGTTGCGCTCGTTTTTTGAGTGACTTTCATAAAAATTGCCTAGCTTGGTGTCGTAACAATATTTCACTGCACTTTCACCTTCAATTTACACATTATTATTCACTTTTAGAATAAAATATTTGTCCGCCGCCATTACTCATCACAAATACAATGCAACATTAGCGCCTCTACCGGTGGGTAATGCAACGATTTTACGATATGATCACTAATGTTTGACCATTTCATGAAGTATTTGTGCGATTAGCTGTATAAATCGTCAAATGCTGAGTATTCATTGATCTGGTCAGACCACATCATGATGTAGGCAGCTTGTTCTGTTCTATATCATGAAATACCACCATTTTATGAAATGATCGGTCACATCATGAAATGATCAATTTTACGATCTGGCCACGACACCTATACCGTTTAGTGCAAGTGTGTTCATACACCTTCCTCCATCCCGCCCTTCTTGAATGGAAATCATTGCGAAATAGGCCATAATAATTATTAGTGTTTCCAAATTTGGTCGGAGCTTAGATTCGCCTGCACCACTAGTTTCAGTATGCTAAAATCGATATAGACTCAATCTAGAACAAGAAGCGAAGAGTCGACCGGAAGAGGAGACTGGCTTACATGTGTCATCCATCAGGCAGCCATTTAGTAGCGGATCCAGGGTTCCCCAAAACCATCTAGGTTTAACCCTGACTAATAATACCAAATCAGTGCCCTGACAAATCTAAAATTATAACCTAATATTATACTAGGACATATTATATTACTTTCTTTCCATGATCTGGGGTACAATAATAACTACCTAAAAACCTTATTATCAACATGAGTGAGCGTATGCTGAGACGCAGTTGACGCAGTGCCTTACGGCGTAGATTTTGTTATTTTGTAAAGCGTAAGCGACCCAGCTTTATGTTTTTAGCTAGATTTCATAAATTGGTGCCAAAATAATAGAACATTTAATTGAATTAGTTAGCCTTATCTGTATAATTCAAATCATCTACACTACTAAAATTGTCTATTGCTTGTACTAGGTAGGACGTGGATGAGTGTACTGTGGCATTTGTGCAACTGAAAAAGGCGGATTTATGAAATTATAAATATAAATTAATCTAAAAAAAAACAAGAAATTTTACAGCCCGAAAATAAGAACAGGCAACAGGTATCAGACAGATTTCTTCGCCATCTCAAAAACTATTCACGCTCGCTTCGCTCGCGGTAGTTGTGACTTATGATCTACGTGATCATTTGAGCTGTAAAAATCTTCCCTGCAAGGGAGTTACCTTATTTATATTCATGTTGCATTTAATTGACTCTACTTCCAACAACACCATGGGTTTGAAATTGATTCTTGCCTTTTTTGATTACAGTTTATGTATTATTATGTACATTATTTTATATCTCATACCGCATTGTCTTTAAAAAAAACTTCGTCATCGCTACGCTTGCTTGAAATTTTAAAATAGGCGTAAAAAATCGTAAATTTTCTAAGCTATTTAATACCATTTTAAAATTTTAATAATAACACGGGTTTCTATGTGGTCGTGCTAGGAAGTATTCTTCGCAGCACGACCATCGTATCTCCTAGATCTAGTGGGTAGAAAATTTCAAAATACATAGTGGTAAATAATAGTAAAAAATATTGACTATTTTTCACCGTCTAAAGATACGAGTAGGTATTAAAAAAACATCCATGGTCGTGGCAGGAAGTACAACACGTAGAGTCGGGTCGTGGTAGAATCTTGAATTCGAACACGAAAACAATTCGTGTATGAAAATAGTTACTAATGTTTCCGATTTTACGCATTTTTTAACCGACTTTGAAAAAAGGAGGAGGTTCTCAATTCGGTTGTACGTTTTTTTTTTTTTTTAAATGTTTGTCACCTCAGAACTCCGACATTAATGAACCGATTTGAAAAATTCTTTTTTCTATTGAAAGGGTACCTTCAGACTGGTCCCATTTTTTAAAAATTCAATTCTGATGATGGGATCCATGAGGAATTGAGGGAACTCCTAAAATATTATAGGTATACATATAGCGATTTTAGTATATTTAACCACAAATCAAGCATTTGCATTCAGAAAGTATCATTTGCTGAGGTGGAACTGATGAAGGAGACCATAGTTGGCCACAATAGTCTTCCACGAGTAAGGTACGCACGGGGCCACCCACGCGATAAGATATTTTCATTAAGACAGTTAAGCCTTGCCATAGTCGACAAATCAAATTTTAATAAATGATTCTGGTGAGAATGATACCATTAAACTGATCTGATGAAGAAGGCGGAAGGTAAGCACCGGAACTCTGTGATAAAAAAAATGTATCATAGCCGTGTTTGGACTTATTTGAATCGTCATGAGAAGCAATTTAGCTATAAGTAGGTAATTACATCACAGATCGCCATTTAGAATGTAAAAAAACACTAAAAACCTGACAGACAAATAAAACAAATTTTTATAAAAAAAATAACCGACTTCAAAAACACTAAAAAGCTAAAAATAACTTTTAAACAATCATACCAAACAGTTATTATTGGAGTCGGTGCCAGCCGTGGCGTGTTTGAATGTGGTTGTTTGCAGTTGTTAGCTTTTTAGTGTTTTTGAAGTCGGTTATTTTTTTATAAA
This sequence comes from Anania hortulata, assembly GCA_963576865.1. Classification (NCBI taxonomy): domain Eukaryota; kingdom Metazoa; phylum Arthropoda; class Insecta; order Lepidoptera; family Crambidae; genus Anania; species Anania hortulata. The sequence goes on along the minus strand of OY756390.1, from coordinate 14,766,762 downwards.
AATTTTCGAGTCACTCGAAATAGATGTTGCTATTAAATAAATTAAAATCTTGTAACTATTTTTGTTTCACGCAGAAAATATTATAAACCATAAAGCAAAATATCAATAACGAACGTAAATAAAAATTTATTAAGTCAACTCTCTGTCAACCATATGTTTACTTGCCAATGTCATTCTTCCGTACTTTCTACCAGTAGAAATCGAAAAACGAGTGGGTAGGTGGGACCACTCGTCGCAGAATTCACGGAATGAATTTTTCAAAAATAGTGATTTTAGTCATTCGCATGCGAATCTTGCGATTTCGTATTCGAATTGGAATTCGCATGATTCAAAATTACATCTCCAGTTCGTGTTCTACTCGTATCCGAGTATACCTTCTACCTTCTAGGTGCTGATTCTCAAATACAACAACTTTTTCTATGGGACCAACATTGAAATCGCAAAAAAACCACTTCCCCATACTAAGCCGCCACCAGCTGACATCAGTTTGTAGTCATCAGTTTGCAGTAAACATTTTTTTAGATTTCAATGCTGGCCCCATAGAAAAAGTTGTTGTATTTGAGCACCAGAATCATGTTTAGACGTTTTACTAATAACCCTGTATAAGCAAGAGGAAACGATTAATTATAGTGTCATCTTGGGTTGTATTCCGAGTTTAGCCAAAATAGATACTTCAGTAAAAACAATTATTTTATTTAGGGCCTAGGCAGGTACTTTCCTATTTTTCATCCTAGGCCATTAACAAGATAGGTGTAACTAGGAAGGTGAATTATAATAAATCTACAATCGGGTCATTTGGTAATAATATTATATTGGGTGCTAGGCTGGTTTCTTAGCCGCCTAATATATCGTCAAGAGTAAAATCTTTCAGGAATTCGTTAATGACGTCAAACAGTTGTTCGCTCAGCGTCTGGCTCACATTTTCCAGCTGCGACTGGATCACTTCTTGAGAAACGCTCTGAACCATTGAGCTGATAAAGTTGTTAACTAGACTCGATCCAAACATACCGTCCAATTGAATCTGCAACAGACAATTTGTTTACATAAAACGACCGACATTTAGGTGTAATTTACCTTGAACGCATTGGGTTTCGGATTGGATATTCTGTTCGGGTCAACCAGAAATCATTTTTTTTAAATATCCTCGAATCTCATTGTGCTGGGAGCCTGAGTACGCCCTATTGCTGGCAAAATCCCATCTACACTACAAGGTGTTAACGAAATAACGCAAAACCTTAAGGACTGATTTTGGTGCAACAATTTTTCAATGAGGACAAAATCTCATTCTCAAAAAGAATAATTATATAAACTAATGTGAGCTAGTCGCGGTTTAGTAATAGGAAAGTGATTTTTTTGCGATTTCAATGTTGTGCCCTTATAAAAGGTTGCTGTATTTAAGTAGACCTATATACTAAAAATCTAAATACTAAACGCTGAACGTCCACCCACAACGTGAACAGAAGACCTGGCAAAGGTTGCAGGAAGCTGCTGGATGCAGGCCACTTCCAACCGGCCAATCTAGGAGTCACTGGGGCCTCCCCCGTGACTTCCAGATTGGCCTATGTTTAGCTGATGACGACGATGAAATACTTACTAAAAGGTTTTGTGTTATATCATTAACACCTTGTGCTTATGGTACCTTGTAAGTCGTAACCTGTTGTCCGCCGCACATTTATGTATTATTATTTATTACGTACAATGCCTTTGCCTAGCAGTGGGACAGAATGGCTAAATAAAAAATAAATGTAAGTATTAAGTTAAGATATTGGTGTAAAAGACAAATCACTTACGAATGTATCATGAATATCGATTTTGATATCCAACTGCCTCAAAAATAAGTTGCCCCCTCCTAGTATGTTTGTTCCCAACCTGACATCAACGCTAACAACTAAACGGTTGATGAACACCCTAGAAAGAAATTATCCAACATTGAAATAATAATTAGAGATTTAGTCGAATCCAATAGGTGTCTAGGTTGTAAAATAGGTGCACAATTTAGTTACCTAAAGTTCCCGCCAGCATTGTGTGTTAGAATTGCAACGGAGGCTCGGGCGTCGTAATTACCTGTAAAAGTAAGTCGCATCAATGAAATAGTTATTAAAGTTAAGTACTTTTATGTAAGTAAGTAATGATCGTATGTGCTACTGTGGCACGTGCTACTATTGTCATATTTCGAAAATTCCAAGGGAGATAAAAAGGCCCCTTCCAATACCGTGCCGCGCTATGAAGCAGCTGCGGTAACCAAAGTGCCTGGACAAAGGTAAGTATAACGTTAAATGGCTGAATAAATGTTATGCTCGCTGTGGTAAAGAAATCCAAAAATACCATAATAAATAAAATGATGTACCCTATTCAAAACAAATAAATTATTCTTGATTCTTGATTCTTGATACATAGGTAAGACAGAATTTACAGAATAAAGATGAGGTAAGGAAAGGTGTTCTCGTCCTAAATTCCTACCGCAGCGCAGTGCCTAAAGACGAAAGTCTTCAACCAGTGTTACATTACAAGTGATGACTTAATTAAGGAACTGAAACGTGGCCTCTAACTATGAGCCCCATGATAAGAAAGCTCATGGTTGCACAGCGTGCTATGGAAAGAGCTATGCTCCGTGTTTCGAACGAACAAAGTCGCTGACATAGCCCAACAGATTAGCAAGCTGAAGTGGCAGTGGGTGGGGCACATAGCACGTAGAACTGACAGCCGATGTGGCAGAAAGGTTCTGTAATGGAGGTGACGTACCGGCAACCGCAGCGCAGGACGTCCACCCACATAGTAGACAGTCGGCCAGCCTGGTAAAGGTTGCAGAAAGCCGCTGGATGCAAGCCGCTCCCAACCGGCCAATCTGGAAGTCACTTGGGGAGTCCTATGTTTAGCAATGGACGTCCTATGGCTGAAATGAAGATGACGATGATGAAAGAAAGGTAGAATTTTGTCCAAAAAAAAAAAAAACTATTAAAGTAAAAATGCATAAGTACCACAAGTTGTAACTACTACCTGTGGTGATAATCCACGGAAGAGTAATCTGAAGTCCCACGGTGAGACGGAGAGCGTTGAAGTTGACGCGGTCTACCAAGTACCATTTGAGACCTTCCACTCTTAGGTTGCGGATATTGGCCTCGGCGCGGACTCTGTTGTACAAAACCAAAACTTTAACACTTTACCTACCCTAGACTTAAAATTTCATCCTACAATTGGCGTATAGTACCTAATAGTCGCAGCTTACGGCCTAATGTACCAACTTACAATTTATTTTTGTTTTATAATTACATTCAGTGTAAAAAAATATTGACTTTATACTACTTAAGTGTCCTTTGTTTTAAGGTACTGTAAAAAAGCAACTATTCATAATTATGTATAGTTACATTGAAGTTACATTAACATCGAGTAATATGTTGACCTCGAAGTAAAAAATATTGTTTTCAGCAGCTAACCATTAAGTGGTTTTCTAGTGTCCTAAGCTATTTTTTTGTACACCCAGTATAAAATAGTTATTAACAAACATAGGTACTTGCCCAGTAGCAGTGTACAGAAAAGGTCCAATATGGTCCACCACGAAGGGGTCCAAGACCGGAATATCATCGTTGCCATTAATAACAACATCTCTGAATCCCTCTAGTGCATTCCTGATGGCCTCAGCGATTAAACTGCGTTCTTGTGTTTCTAGCGAGTTAAAATACCCTACAACATGATCCTCGGGAAATAGTTCACTTTCTGGTGCCTCAAGTGTTATGTGGAATTCTTGAGGACCTAGACCATGCTGAATGTTGCTACCTAGATTTAACATAAAAAACAACATTAGTTTGTTTTAAAAAAACTTTTTAAACAGTGTGACAGCAAAAACAAGTACTAGTACCTACTACATTGTAAAGGTTTTTTTCATTAAAGATTCATGTGAGTTAGTAAGCGTAATCCTTAAGCAAGTTTTAGTCAACGGTTTTGACGAACTTGCAAGAGGATTTGTATACAGAATCAACAGAACGTATATGTTCTTCTACGAATACTAACTATAATGTCAACATTGATAATATCACCAAATCCAAATCATTACGCTACCTACAGATTCGCGCTTACTCGTTCGTACTTCTCAAAAGCGAGTAAGTAAGTACGTCTACATATAATATCATATTTAGAAAGATAAATGCCATCATTCATTACTTACCAAACTGCACATTATTTTGGAACGCAAGCTCCGCGTTTGCCAACACTAACACAAAAAAGAGAACTATACCGCAGCAAGTTAATTTCATTTTGATATATTTATTGGCAAACTAGGAAACCTAGCTTTTGGCCACACTAAGCAAAAGTGTTGGCCATCAAGTATACATATACCTTCTTATATTGTTTCATTATTAAGATAACATTTTAAAATCATAATCAAGTCCATTAGCCATCAAAGCAATGTTAATAAGCCTAGATACAACAATATTAATCGGATTTACTTTCGTACCTACCTTATTATCAGACGATTGGATTTTTTTATCATATTCAGACTAACTAGAATATTTTAAGAGTTCCGTAATAAATCAAAAACAAGACGATAGACGACCCTTGTGTGAGTACCTACTAGCCCTCAGCGGTTGTTTGAGATGAGAGTCCGCGCGCGAGAAGGCTGGTGTGATGGTGATGTACTGCTTGGTAGGTGGCTCAGTATAACGACGATTGATGATGACCTGACCTGATGATGCCTTGGTGCACATCAGGAAAACTAATTGACGTAATTTAAAAGCAGATAAAATACAGTTTTGATCCGGTTCCAGTATCATCATGATTTCAGCCATAGGACGTCCACTGCTGAACATTAGACCAGTTCCAGTGACAGCTTTAATACAGGGTTACATTGCAAACGGGTGCTAAATCTTAAGGAGTAGCTCAGAATCAGTAACTTAATCGAACTATGCAAGGATCAAAAATTTTTTTTTTACGTTTAATTATTCCTATCCGCTGTTAAAAATCGTACGCGTGGATAATTTAACTCAATTGCACTGTATATGCACTGCGTAAGGTCCTTGTAGGCTCGCCGTACCTACGCCTCTGAATGACCGCGCGGCTTTCGTAGTCTTTCTATTGACTTTATTTTCGGATATTTTAAAGTAATTTTTTTTTCGTAACATACAATTATTGAAAATAATAACGATTGAGACGCTTTTTTATATTGTTCTCTAGATCTTTTTTTAAATTTGGCACCCCTTTGCAATGTAACCCTGTATAAGTATGTATGTTGTCAAATAGGCTATTTGACTGTTTTCTGAAATAGAGTTATTATTGTTGGTATTATATTCAAATAAAGCGTCAACAATTTTAATTCAATTTTAAACCTTTGAATATAATCAAAAATAGTAATTCATTCTTTACGTTTTTAAAAGCCTGCGAAAACGCCGTCGGCCATGATGTACTTGTTTGTGACGTCACGCACCTTTAAATATCCATTGAGTTATAAAGTACTAGAACGGGTTATGTTAAAAAACCTTCGTCGACAGTCGCTTTCTGCTACTCTACTCATACTTTGTGCAAGCGTAGCGCAAAATCTCACTTTGGGATGTCAGTTCTAGAACAAAGTTACTCAATGGTGACGTGCCTGTCACTGTGGCCGGCGTTTTTGACAACAAAAATATAACATTCGAAAATGAATTTTTTACAGTAATCATGTACTATTTTTAGTAACTTCCGATATGTTTCGGTTCCATATGGTGAAAACTATCAAACTAAATTATTAATTAAGTAAATTTTAGTACAAGGCAAATAGCCTATTGTCAAAAAAAACTAGTTGCATTAGTTCATTATGCGGCTTAAAATATAAGATGCGACTGAATGTTAGTAGAATACCATTTTGGCTTGTTCCATTTTCAGTCACATTACGGACCAGCAGGAGACGTATTTTTGAAGCATTAGAAATGAATCTTGAATTCGAACACGAAAAAAATTCGTGTATGAAAATAGTTTCTATTGCCTCCAATTTTACGCATTTTTGAATCACTAATAGGTGTTACTATTAAATTGAAATCTTGTAACTATTTTTGTTTCACGCAGAAAATATTATAAACCATAAAGCAAAAACTCATTAACGAACGTAAATAAAAAGTTATTATGTCAAACATTACGTTTATTTGTCAATGTAATTCTTCCGTACTTTCTACTAGTAGAAAACAAAAACGAGTGGCCGTTGCAGAATTCACGGAATGAATTTTCAAAAATAGTGATTTTCGGAATTCGCATGCGAATCTTGCGATTTCGTGTTCGGATTGGAATTCGCATGATTCAAAAATACGTCTCCAGATAATTGCATTCTCGAATGTTTGACAGCCATAGTGACCACAACCCATAATGATATAAATTTTACCTTATAACTACTGCATAAGACTCGCAACTGTATTTTTGTTAATTACGTTTGTAGGCGATGAGCTTATTAAAACCAAGAATCTTTAAGTAAAACCGCGCAGGCAGACAATGGGACTTGGTGAAACCATACCCTAATTAAGATTAAACTAACTATCATTTTTTTAAGGAATTTCGGGTCCATATCGGGTAACAGGCACGCAAAGGGTTACTTTAAAATTATTAAAAAAAAATTTTTTTTTTTTTTGCTAAATATGTGACCCATAGTCGAAATTAATTTATTTACTTACGTTACATGTTCTTGTTTGGTACACAGAAATTCATATATACCAACTCCGAAAATTCAGAGCAAATTGACTGTGCGTGTCAGAAGGAAAGAGATACACGAGTGATGCCTCATGGGTTCCGATTTTTCATTCCATTGTACGGAACCCTAAAAAACGTAAGAAATTTTGAATGTTAAGGGGCTGCGGGAGATTCTCCTTAACATTTTAATAATGAGATTATCTCTGTACTTGTTGATTTATTTATGATTTTCAAGTATTTTTATTGCATTTATTTTATTTATTTGGGACCTCTACAAATCGTTAGAAGGAATGAAAGAAAAAACATTTATTATACTTACTTTGGAAATCACACACAAATAGTATAAAAGACAAACGACACAAAAACATTATTTAAATTAAAACAAAAAAAAAAACAACAAACAAAACATTACTAAAACATTTTTTTTTAAACGAGTATGTATTTAATATAAAATACCAATCGGTGCCACGTGCCTGTGATGTCCAGGATAATAGGACCTCACTCAGCTTGAGCCACGGCCTGAGTTTTCAGTAGGCCCCGGTTGCATATAGTTAAAGAAAAACTATTATTATTATTAATGCAGTTAAATATTTTTTACAACTACACAAATTGTAGAAAAGTAACTAAGTCATATTTACTAGTTTTATGTTGTTATGTACATAATTAAACTGTAATAAATATTTTTTATACGATTCGGCCTATCGACTATTTAGTAGGAGGCTTGACCGGTCGATCGTCCGTCTTGATTTCCAATTCTTCATTGATTTTCATGTACCTACCCTCAGTCTTTTCTAATACATTGTGTTGTTCCTTTGTGTTTACTCATCTGTCGTGTATAATAACATAATGTAAATAAGTCATTGTAGTGTTTGTGTGTAATACTATAACTATAATAATAGCTATAGACACTATCTCGTGCTCACGGTGTGGCGGGGCGCGCGTATTACGTTGAGAGCCACGGGCGAGAACGGACGTGCCGCCTGCGCATACTGTGTGTTGTCGAGCCAGTGATACGAGCATTGGGTGAACAATACAAGTGGTGACGAGGATAAAGGTCAGATTTAAAAAATATACAAAACAAAAGGGGACAATGTGTCAGACAAATATTTTAATGTGGTACAGGTTTAGAGTTATACATTGACCCATGGTTTTGCATTACGTAGTTCTTACCTACGTGGTACTCGGTAAACATACATTACGTAAAAAATAATAATAATAATATCACATTAATTCCGACTACTATGTATAGTAAGTTACATAATAATACTTTTTCTTAATACTGTCAATGTTAAATGAAATAAGTTTATTATTAAATGTGATTGTAATATTCTATGATACCTACTTAAAATAAAATTTATTCATAGTTCAATACTGATCAACGTAAGAATGCAATTTTTTATCGACATACCTTCGTTATGATGAAAATATTAACCTGTTAGATATCTCCAATAGTTATGGACTAAGAATGAACTTTCTATTGAGCTTATGCACATACACTCAAAATAAACATTATATTTTTAAAAGTAAAATAAAAACAAATTGAAATAACTTGCTTACCTACATTTTTAGATGAGACATAATGCAACTGCAATGGGTAGGTTCTCAAATTTTGTTCCAAGTTATTACTTTTAATGTCACCACTGATGTTGGTAGTATAGAGTTATGGTTATACTGCAGGCTTAGGTAAATTATAATTTAATTGGTAATTAAAGTCGCACATTGACCTCTCTTTGTTATTAACTAAGTAACACAAAATGAGTTGCGTGCAAAACATTGTAATTGGTAGTACTAAAACACCGCTATTTAAGTAGAATATGTGGTACAAATGTACCTCCATTAAATCGGAAATTGTTGGTACAAATGTGCCCCCATTAAATTGGAATTTGTTGGTACAAATGTACCTCCATTAAATTGGAAATGTTTGGTACAAATGTACCTCCATTAAATTGGAAATTGTTGGTACAAATGTGCCCCCATTAAATTGGAATTTGTTGGTACAAATGTACCTCCATTAAATTGGAAATGTTTGGTACAAATGTACCTCCATTAAATTGGAAATTGTTGGTACAAATGTGCCCCCATTAAATTGGAAATTGTTGGTACAAATGTACTTCCATTCAATTGGAAATATTAGGTACAAATGTACCTCAATGAATTAATTATTTTCAGGTCACCCTTATTCGTTCATCACGATGTCCAACAACTTACCGTCATTAGAAAAACTTGATCTGGAAGGCGATAGTGCCTCGCTAGGCCAGCGATGGGAAAAATGGAAACGGTCTTTAAATATTTATCTGGAGGCAACAGATATTACTACTCCGTTAAAGAAAAGAGCGACACTTTTACTACTTGGTGGATCGAGCCTCCAGGAAATTTTCTATAACTTGCCAGGTGCTAACGCAGAATCAACTAATGATAACAATGTTTATGAAATAGCTATAAAAAAATTAAATGATTATTTTACTCCTAAGCAGAGCAAAGTTTACGAAAGGCATTTATTCCGCCTTATCAGACAAGAAGATGGAGAGAAGTTTGAAAAATTTATAGTGAGATTAAGAAACCAAGCGGAAAAATGCCAATTCGATAAACCGGAAGAACATTTGATAGACCAAGTTACGGAAAAATGTTTATCGATTGACTTACGGAAGAAAATTTTGACAATAGGGGACAGTATTACTTTAGACAAGATAATTACGGAAGCCAATACGTTAGAAGTTGTTAGCCGGCAATTGGAGGAATACGGTGAGCAAATTAAGAACCGAGAAGTTAATTCTGTAGCTCCTTTCAAAGGAAATAAGAATGCCTCTATGTTTAATGGGAACAAACCTAGATTTGTCGCAAATAATAAAGGATGTGGTAGGTGTGGGAACGCTAAACACACATCAATAGATAAAAATTGCCCTGCAATTGGGAGGACTTGCCATTTGTGTGGGAAACTAGGCCATTTTAGGCAATACTGCCGGACTCAAGGACTAGGAAAGAAAAGGAAAATGGATGATACTGACAAACAAAAAGAGGAACGACCAACCAAGCAAATTAGGAAACGCAAAGAAATTGATAACGTAGCAGATGAGGAGATAGATTATGTTTTTAATATCAACAATGATGCGAATATAGAATGTGACGTTGGAGGTATAAAAACTAAAATGTTAATAGATTCCGGATCAAAGTATAACCTTATTACGGACAAGACTTGGAATATGTTAAAACACAAAGGAGTTGTATGTTTGAGTCAACAGAAGAAGCCAGATAAAATACTTTTGGCCTATGGTAGCAAAACTCCACTAGAAATCGTAGGATCGTTTGAGACAATTATTAAAATAAATAAACAGGAAGAACGTGCAAACATATATGTTATTGCGAACGGGTCTAGGAATTTACTTGGTAAAGACAGTGCCATAAATCTCGGGGTTTTAAAACTTGGTGGTGATATAAATCAGATTAAAAATGAGCCATTCCCAAAGTTTAAAGATATTTTGGTAGAAATACCAATCGATGAATCACAAAAACCAGTCTCTCAGCCATACCGGCGAATCCCTATACCGATTGAAGAAAAGATAGAATTGAAAATCAAGGAATTACTAGACACCGATATAATAGAAGAAGTACGAGAACCGTCGAAATGGATATCGCCCATGGTACCGATATTAAAAGACAACGGGGAACTACGTCTTTGCGTCGACATGAGACGTGCTAATACGGCGATCATTCGGGAGAATCATCCATTACCCTCAATGGAACATCTTTTGCCAAAAATAAGGAAGGCGGAGTATTTTACTAAGCTGGACATTAAAAACGCGTTCCATCAAGTAGAACTGCATCCAAATTCCAGGCACATCACAACTTTTATAAGCTCAAAAGGTCTTTACAGATACAAACGTTTAATGTTTGGTATCACTTGTGCACCCGAGCTGTTTCAAAAAATACTTGAAAAAATACTTCTCAAATGTGACGGAGTTATGAATTTTATAGACGATATTTTGGTGTACGGCCGAACAGAACAGGAACATGATTTGCGTCTTAAAAATGTGTTGCAAGTATTACAGAAAAATAATGTGTTCTTGAATGACAACAAATGCTTATATAAAGTCCAAAAAGTAAACTTCCTAGGACATGAGCTAACCCCCGAAGGTGTTAGACCATTAAACAAATATATAGACAGTGTTGCTAGTTTTAGGCCTCCGAAGAATATTGAAGAGTTACAGAGCTTTTTAGGTCTCGTAAACTATATAAATAAATGGATACCCAACTTAGCTACAATGACAGAACCATTAAAGCAATTATTAAGACAGAAGTTTGGCAAAAATGCGAGTATCGAAGAGTTTTGGACGAATCAACAGGATAATGCTTTTGTGTTACTGAAAGACACACTTACGAAAATTCAGACTCTTGGGTATTACGATGTTAATGATAAAACTCAAGTCATAGCCGATGCGAGTCCTGTTGGCTTAGGAGCAGTCTTAGTACAAATTGATGCTAAAGGACCTAGAAACATCGCCTATGGTAATCGCACCTTAACAGATTGTGAGCGGAGATATAGCCAAACCGAAAAAGAAGCTCTTGCTTTGGTCTGGGCTATAGAACACTTTAATGTTTTCTTATTTGGTAAAGAATTCGATTTAGTTACCGACCATAAACCGTTGGAGGTTTTGTTTGGAGCTAAGTCTAAACCATGCGCCAGAATAGAGAGGTGGGTGTTAAGATTACAGGCGTATCGATATAATATAAGGTATAAACCCGGTAAGACGAATATAGCAGATCCCCTATCGCGACTGTGCAAATACATCGATTGTTTAAAAACAAAAACTGATGAACATGTACACCAGATCATAGAACATGCAAGACCTCGGGCAGTTTCCATGGCAGAGATCAAAAAACATTCGGACGAAGACCCAGAAATACGCAAAGTAAAAAAAGGTATTTATAATAAAGACTGGGATGATAGTGTCAAAGGATATAAAATCTTTGAAAATGAACTATGCTTCTACGGCAATGTGCTTTTACGAGGGAACAGACTAGTTATACCTCCTAAACTTCGTAAGAACGTTTTAGATGCAGCGCACGAAGGACATCCGGGCATTGTAGCAATAAAAGGGCGCCTAAGACGCAAAGTTTGGTGGCCAAGAATCGACAAAGATGCTGAAAGTGTAGTGAAGAGCTGTAAGGGATGTACACTGGTCGGGCTGCCAAATCCACCTGTTCCTATGAAGCGCCGCGAACTTCCGGAAGCACCCTGGATGGATGTAGCAATGGATTTGTTGGGACCATTACCTACCAATGATTATCTTTTAGTAGTAGTGGACTATTATAGCCGCTATAAAGAGGTAAAATTAACGAAAACCATAACCAGCTAGGTCATAATAAAACTATTAAAAGAAATATTTAGCCGACTGGGCTATCCTTCATCCCTCACAGCAGATAACGGACGTCAGTTCGTGAGCGAGGAGTTCAAGAGATTCTGTGAGGAGTGCAACATTGTACTTTTCAATACAGTTCCCTACTGGCCGCAACAAAATGGCGAAGTGGAACGACAAAACAGGGACATATTGAAACGCTTGAAAATTGGAAAACTTGAAAAAAAAGACTTACAAGAAAGTTTAAATGAATACCTGATGATGTATAACTCAACACCCCATTCCGTAACGGGAAAGACGCCAACAGAATTATTCTTCCGACGTCAGAACAGAGATAAGATTCCGACACTACAAGACTTAGATAACAAGGAAGACGACACAGAAATTAGGGACAAGGATAGGGAACGAAAAGAAAAAGGGAAGGAGTATGGAGATAAGAGAAGGAAAGCAAAGGAATCGGACTTGAATGAAGGGGACAAAGTATATATAAGAGAGATGAATAAGACTAATAAACTGACCCTAAATTATAACCCGACACCTCACGTAGTAGAGAAAACCAAAGATGGAGATGTAACAATCAGAAACGAAGAAACTGGACAGACATTAAGAAGAAATATATTACATTTAAAAAGAGTTGAAGGGCAATGGAAAACTGTTCAAGAGGAGCAAGAAGATGAGTCTGGAAACGATGATACAAAACAAGACGATTAAGTTAATTTGATTGTAATCAATATCGAATGATGAATAATAATAATAAAGATTTTGATAAGGAAGGGATGTAGTGTTTGTGTGTAATACTATAACTATAATAATAGCTATAGACACTATCTCGTGCTCACGGTGTGGCGGGGCGCGCGTATTACGTTGAGAGCCACGGGCGAGAACGGACGTGCCGCCTGCGCATACTGTGTGTTGTCGAGCCAGTGATACGAGCATTGGGTGAACAATACAGTCATGTTTTTCAGTAACGGCATTTGCAATTATAATGAGAAATCAACGATAATAACAACCAACTTACAAATGATCTTACCTACCAGTACATATTATTATGCAGTTTATACTTATAGCTAGGTAGGTGTACTCTGCCAACTTAATCTTGTCCCTCCCCCTGTCAACAATAATAGGTATTAATCCGTATTAATAAATAAACAAATAATAAATCAATTGTTTATTATCTCAACACAAATAAGTCTTAAATGTAGATCTACAGTATAAAAAAAAACAGATAAGTATATGTCGAAAGCGGTTCAGACATCAGAAGTAAAACACAGTACAGGGTTCCAATTCCAGACTTTTATTAATTTAATTTATTGATTAATTAATTTACAGTATAAAATTAATTATTACTCTCAATTAAATTAAATTACAAAATGACGTTATTAGTCAATCCAACCAGAATGGCAGCGAGGGTTGGCAGTGCTAATTCACTGAGACAGTGATCCGTGCACCGAGACGCATCCGATAGATATGCGTGCCTAACTTTTTTTTTTTATGGACGGACCTATCGCTGAGTGCCTTTGAGGAAGACATTCGTCAGCTCAACCCGGGCAGTTGTGGCGTGCGCTGAAGGCGCACAGCCTAGGTCCGCCCCGCTAGCGGTCGCCGCGACCCGGCCGAGTGTGAGGCAGCAGCGCAGCGAAGCCTCAGACTCGCACGTGTCGAGCCCGCGTCACTAATTAGACTAACCTTGAGGTTTCCACAAGATTGTAATTGGTTTTTCATGCATTTTTGCGTTTTTTTATATTGTAAAGAGCGCGCTATGTATTTTACCCACCACAACAAACAGCCTACTTTACCTACTCTCCTTCTTCATTTGGAGCCCAGCGTCCGCTTTCCTTGATTTACTCCTGCACTTCGCGCGGTCTTGAGCGTCTCTAGTTGTGAGATCATCGGCACGCATGTCAGCCCTCACGACGTCAAGCCAGCATTTCTTATGGGTTTACCCCTTTTGCCAGGACCTGGCGGTGGCGGCATGGCCAGACATTTGTTTCCTACGTAGCTTGCCGGTTTCCGCAAAACATGGCCGTACCAGCGTAGGCGACTCTCCTGCATTTACACAGCCTACTTTACTACTTATTTACGGCTTAGGCACTCAACTTAAGTGTTACTTTTTTATAAATAATGGACAACATCACATACATTGCTCTAATCCATACTTTAAAAACATTCTATGGGTACATAGTTATTAAAATTTAACGTAAAAATATTTCGTAGTAAAAATTCGTAAAAAAAACTAACAGTAGTACTTAGTTATTACCTGAAAGGTAAAATAATCAGTATTTCAAATCTATTAATTGTACCACTGCGGATGGCGCATGAGCCGTCCTCGCGTACGTTCGACTTATAAATTTCATTCCCATACATTTTGTAGAGTTTTTTACATCGAACCTTAGTCTAATGGCCCTTTTTTTTCGAATAACGTGGTCCAGCATTAAACGCGAACAACATTGGGCGATAAGGTTCTGTTTCCCGCGATGGTCTGGAATAGTTGTTCAGGAGTCATTCCCGCCAGAAACTCGTTTATGACAGGTAGAATTAGATTCCGCACTACCTTCACGATGGCATCATGGTTGCTTTGAATTATACTGACGCCAGAATTGTTTAATATTGTACTGATTGCAGCGGGACCGTTTTCTAACGACGCCTGAAAAATTAATAGACATGTTTAAAATAGGATAAGTACCTACTTATTTTTCGTAAATAAACAGTGAGAGTATCTTGAACTTGAGAATTCAACCTTAGCACGATGGATGTTAAAGAAAAAAAAGTTTGTTCTAAAAATAAGATCATTTACCTTGAAACTGCCCACATTAAATGTTAATTGCAAAGTGTCTACCCAGGTACTCGAACTGTTGTTTCGGAGTCGAATTGAAAAAGTCAACTGATTACTCCCAAAATTAATGCTGAAATAGTACATAATAATTGTGAGCTTATTTTACTTTAACTACCTACCTACTACAAGTAAAAATCAGACCGCTATCACACGGCCGCCGGCCACACAGGTGACGTTTTCTTCACCCAATTATGACATCTCACCACTTCGCATCGACCAAAAAAGATAAGTAACTACGTACGTAGGTGCGGAGGCAAGCGGAACTGCGGCACAGTTTAAATCTAGTATAAGGGAACGATATGAAACTATGAACCACGACGTGTCCACGACACACAACACGCGGCGCAGCAGCAGCGCTTAGCATTAGGGCAGTGTTAAGAGGCCGTGCACCTAATTTCAGTGCAAAATTGTGAGTGCAACAAGCTGCCTGGCTATAAGCTGACTGAGATGATAATTACTTTAAATTTTCTGTGCACCCATACAAAACGTCACGCTGCTGTAACGAAGAGCGGGCTTGGCCGTTCGTTCAAAACGCTTCACAGTACAAGTACAGCACCCAGCCGCGCCGCGCCTGCCCCCACATGACCACCATAACACGATATGATATGATGTAGCTATAATTATATCGACACCAACTGCACAAATATGATAGATATAGCCGCCATTTTGTTTTTTTATCGAAACAGCGATTATATTACGTGACGTCACCGGTATGGTGATTCAACATGGCGACTATATCTATCATATTTTATAGTTGGTGTCGATATATCACTTTATCATATCGTGTTTTGGTGCTCATGCTAGGGACGCTGATGTGTCGTCTGCCGCCGCTAATGCGCTACTGCTGACACGCATGTGGTCTGGTCTAGCCTTTAACTTTTGTGTAATTGGAACTAGTGATCACGATTAGAGCCAACACATGATGTCCATTTAATATTTATCTCGTAGTTAGTTACTCTTGGGTCTTCAGCTGAGCAACTAAGAGGTTTAGTGACCCAGATATACAGGGTTATTTGTAAAACATCAACAACCTCCTAGGGGCTGATTCTGGTGCTCAAATACAACAACTTTTTCTATGGGACCAACATTGAAATCTAAAAAAAATTTCACTTCTCCATACCAACAGATGTCAGCTGGTGGCGGCTTAGTATGGGGAAGTGAATTTTTTTTTTTTGCGACTTGGCTTTCGTCGACGTTGTACTGCCGTCCTTCGTCTTCAGCTTCTTCAGCTGGCTTTGCCCAATAGACATGCTCTTGCGAAAACTTTGAAGCCTTGGTTCCGCTCTATCGCCTCTTTAATACTGTTTGTATTTAATTCGCGGATATCATGTCGCAAGGACTTCCATATCCGTCTATTGAGACCGCAGGTATAATCCGTGTAATGTTAATGGTATTCAGAGAAGCATTGTGCTAGTTAATTCACGTTGTAATAAACAGTTCTTACACCATTTTTCCCGATCCATTAGTTGGGATGAACCAAAGAGCTCTTCCTTTGATTGTATACTTGTCTGAAAAAAAAACGTGGTTTACCGCCAATGATAAATTAAAAATGACTCACCTTAAGTGACAAAATAAGTAAGTAGTTTTAACAACAGTGTGTTTAGAATATTCACATAATGATTTGTAGGGTGAGTTGTGCAGAACTGCAGAGGTTGTAGTTTAGGTATTGAACAGCCTAGCATCTAATAGCAAATTCGAACTCGCATCGAATCGTTAATATTTTTTTTACTAACTACAAGTTGTTTAAAATATGTAATAATTTTAGTTTGTTTGTCCCGTTAATAAACAATATCTATGTAAACAATTGCGATCAAAATTAGGGGGCACTCCTAATTTTCGTTCAAAAAAGTTTTCTGAAGTCGCCAGCAACAACTACCTAGATACTAAATGTGTCTTTATCTATTAGTTTTATTTGATAAATAACCCGCTTCAAGGAAATGTATTTAAGAAAATGTTAAATAATTGGTTGTTGAGTAAGTAATTGTTTTTATAGTCTGAATGAGTACATTTATTTTAATGAATAATTGTGTTATTATATCATCTTAATTTAAATAGTGTGACATTTTATATTGTATTAAGTTTATTGTATTGGTTATATTTGCACGCCTGCATGCAGGCTGAATACATAGACAAATAATGTTTTTAAGTTCTGCATTATAAAATTTCATGTAAGTATGATGTATTCTCCTCCGATCCTACGACCTCCGTAGCCGAGAGGCGAGCATACCGGACTTGGTGTCGCTATCTCTGAGGTTCCGGGTTCGATTCCCGGTCGTGTCAATGTAGAAAAATAACTTTTCTATATTGTCTCTGGTCTGGGTGTTGTGGTACCGTCGTTGTTTCTGATTTCTGTAACACAAGTGCTTTGGCTACTTACCACAGGATCAGAGCAATGTATGTGATGTTGTCCAATATTTATTTATTATTATTTATTCTCGCCAATAAACAATTGAATTTGAATTTACTATAATTACCTGCGCTAAGAGACAGGGTTGGGATGGTTATAGTCCCGGAGGCTTTCAGGCTGGCTTCTGACGCGTCCAGGGCAGCAACTGAGAAGTTCTTCAAACCAACCAACTTAAGCTGACTCGTTTCATATGATATTCTTAAACCAAAACAATTCAAAAGTAACTTACTTTAAGTAACATATTTTTTGCTTAGAAAGGTTAACCTTCATTGTTACTAGGTATCTCCGTAAGGAAAAAACAGTATTTAAATCAGAAATACAAAGTAACTAACTAAATTAATTTAATCGTTCCGGTTTAATAAATTTTATTTAAAAAAATTAAACCGACTTCAAAACACTAAAATGCTAAAAATAATCCTAACACTTAAGTACCTAATCAGTTAATTTTGGAGTCGGTGCAAACAAAAACATTGAATCTCTCATCGGCTGGCACCGACTCCAAAAGTAACTGATTAGGTACTTAAGTGTAAGGATTATTTTAAGCATTTTAGTGTTTTGAAGTCGGTTTTATTTTTGAAAATAAAATTTACTTATTTCATCAATTTTTAATGATAAATCCTAATCTAACTGCTGAACACCGATTTCATCCCCTATTTTCCTACCCTTAGGGATGATTTTTATTTTGCAAACTTTGATCATAGCATCTTTGAAGTATAAGCTAATTAATAAAACAAAAATCATCAAAATCGGCTCATATTTCTCGAAGATAGGTAACAAGAACCACAACCAAAATATTATCTGGGTATATATTTGTTGATTTTCTCAAAAAGTTCTAAATCAATTTCGATAAAATATATATGGGACCACCTCTAAAGTATGATCTACCAAACAAAAAAAGAATCATTAAAATCGATTCATAATTGGCGGAGTAATCGCGTAACATAATACAAACAAAAAAAAAAACATACAGTCGAATTGAGAACCTCCTCCTTTTTTGAAGTCGGTTGAAAATGTCTAAACTATTCAATCTGTCTAAAAAAATCTATCCAGTGTAGAAAATTATATTAACTAACAACTAGTCCAAAAAAAAAAATTAAACAAACGAAGTCCCACATTCAACAATTAAAGCAATTTATTTCTGTAAATAGGCCTAAATTAAGCTCTTTTACACAACCTAGATGTATGTGTAAAGTCCAGCGATTGGAGCGCCCCTAGGTATACCTACTTACCCGAATCACCATCAGTTTTCAACCGACTTCAAAAAAGGAGGAGACTCAATTCGTATTTAATATTTTGTTTTCACATCATTTGTTTGAGCTTCAACATTGCTTTAACAACAACTATGGACAAATTGAAAATTCGCGGTATTTACAAATACGAGTTCCACCGTGGCACCAGTGCTGCAGAAACGACTCGAAGAATAAACGACGTGTACGGACCAGGCACCGCTGACGAACGAACGGTCCGTTTTTGGTTTCAACGTTTCCGTTTGGGATTCGATTTACACAATGAGCCTCGTGGATGAACTGATACTCAAGTAAATAACGAAGAATTGAAGGCAATAGTGGAAGCGGATCCATCTCAAACCACTTCTGAATTAGCAGCAGCCTTCGGCGTAAGTGACAAAACGATACTTAAGTAGGTATCCATTTGCGCCAAATAGGAAAAGTAAAAAAACTCGAAAACTGGGTACTGCACAAATTGACTAAAGCGAACCAACTCAAAACTTGCTCAATCGTCACAATAATGAGAGAATTTTGAACCGTATCGTGACTTGTGATGAGAAATGGATCCTGTACGACAATCGGAAGCGATCTTCACAATGACTTAACCCTGGAGAACCGGCAAAACCTTGCCCTAAGCGAAAATGGACCAAAAAGAAGATTCTGGTTAGTGTTTGGTGGACAAGTGCTGTTATTATCCACAACAGCTTCTTGAGATCAGGCCAGACGATTACTGCAGACGCCGACAATTGCAAACAATGATGGAAAAGCTCGCCATTAAACAACCGAGACTGGTGAATTGATCTAGCCCACTGCTCCTTCAGGATAACGCTAGACCACACACTGCACATCAAACGGTCGCCAAGTTAGAGGAGCTGCGACTGGAACCTTTGCGTCACCCATCATACTCTCCAGATCTTGCCCGAACCAATTAACACTTTTTTTTAAATTTAGATAACAGTTCATAGAGCTCCCAGGATTTTTTTTTAAATTTACTTATTTAATTCTAAGTAAGTACAAGTAACTTTAAGGTTTCAACTTTTTTATAGCGCAATGATTAAATGATATCAGATCGACCCACAATTGTTTCTTGTGATTTTAAGGCTTAATATTGTAAGACATACAAACTAATATCTAAAATATCTTTAGTAATAAATTGAGCAGGTGTGCGGATATTACGCAGGCAGGGATTGGATTTTATTTACGTGACCGATAAGATAATAGGAACATAGGTATATTTGACTTAGTTATTATCAGTTGTTGTTTTCAAAGTTGTTAGATTTACAAATGTATTTAAATAATCTATACTATATTTAATATTATAAATCTGAAGAGTTTGTTTGTTTGTTTGTTTGGTTGGTTGAACGCGCTAATCTCAGATAAACGAGCTCGAATTGAAAAAATGTTTTTGTGTTGGATAGTCCATTTACCTATCAAGGAAGGTTAAGCTATATTTATAAACATTACGCTACGACCAATAGGAGTGGAATGTCAATGAAAAATATTAGAAAACCGGGAAAAAATATTTCTTTTAAAAGATTCCGGTGCGTCCGCTGCGTAAACGGTTAAAGTTACGCAAAAATCATGTATGATGGAATTGTTTCCCTTTAAAAGTTATAAATAAAGTCAGTGACAGCATATCTATCTTTTCGGGTCAACTCACTTATAACATTTTTTATGGAATCAAATTTCTTCTAAAATAATGCATAGCTTGCAATGCCTCGCTTTTTCTTTTACTTTTAGAGCGATGAGGTTTATTGTTTATTTTGAGCTGGGAAGTGACATATTATGGGTCGTTGACAAAGACTTTAAGTGACAACTGACAGATCGAACTCCACGCGGGCGCAGCCGCGAGCGGAAGATATAGTGCGTCTTTTAAAGCATGCGTAAAGCAAACACGCAAACAATATTGTTATTGTCTGGATAATAGTGACCTAACACATTAACTGCGCAAACAATATGAGGTAGGTCGTTAAATGTCATTAAATAGTATAGTTTACTCTTAGAAGTTTACTATTACTTTGCTATTGTAGCTATACGCTGTAAATATACATACAGGGTGTCAGGGTGTCCCAAGCAAGCTGCAGTCCCCACGAGCACCTCTATAGGGGTAGGTAAGTATCCAAATAAATAAATGGGGGTCCATGTGAATTACAAAGTTATTGAATATTGAAAACAAAAAAATAAAAAAAGCTGATAGTGATCCGGATATTAAAGTGTATTATTTATGTGAGTGACAATAATAAGTTTCCCATGTAAATAAGAGGTAGCGCTGCTATCACATTTAGGTACCTACCTAATTAGTTACCTAAATGTGATCATCGATATAAATATTTATTTTACTGCGATTACAAGGTCTACCGCCGACCTCTATAAGTGCAAAAAGGAAAAAAAATACGGTTTTTAATTTAAGGGGTTTATTTTAAATTTAATTTTACTTACTTAGCTCCGTATCCTTCAAAATTTCCGTTGACCGCCGGTATTTTGATCTCATCGAGCGAGGGAAGTGGAAACGAAAACGGTCCCCTGTCTCCTGCCCTCCATTTAGTGAGAAGAGACAGTAGACTTTCCTCTAAAGTGTTCTTTGCTGAAAGAATAAATGCGCAATAATTTGAAACGACCCTTTTCTTAGTAAAGACGTCGTTCTAATGCCAACTATATTGCCAAATAGACACGCCCTACATTAGAGTGTAGTTAATTTTTAAACATAATTTTTAGGCTTCTATACAACAAAATTGAAATAAATCATTATAAAGTTATTTTGTTGTTTAGCTGTTGTCGGTGCGTCACACACTTTTCCTACGATATTGCTTGACTAAATACCCCCCACGTTGAACTAAAAACATCTAGGTTAACTCAATATCTACTTATTGGGTAATTCCTAGTCACTTACAATTTTAAAAAGCACTAAGGTCTATATAATATACACAAGCAAGCGCTTTCCAGTTCCATTGACTCAGGAATTCGAAACCCTTTCTGTTTATGAGGAATGGACTCCAGCAGGTGTCGAACCGAGTTCTCTTACGCGGCGGCCCGTTATCATCGCGTCAACCAAACATACAGACAGAATGCTTTTTAATAATCAACAGAAAAAACATCGACTTTTTATCGAGCTGATAGTGACTTACATGCTACCCTAAAGAAACTGCGAATAAAACTGCTATTTATAGCATTTTCTTGTATACTATAAAATATTTTTATTATTATTAGAATAAATTTGATAGAATTTTTTGCAATTAGTATTTAAAAAAATATATTTAACAGTGACTTATTTTACAATTCAAAGTAACAAAAAACTACTTACGTGTTGTGTCTATTCCGCAAACCACTAACACTAATGCAACTGTCTCTAAAATGATAAAAAGGGACCTCATCTTGATATAATTACTGCACCGACTATGACGACTCAGTCACGATACTTCATATTTATACCAGTATTTAAAAGTAGGTACCTACTCTTCATTCATAGTTACAGGTATTTACTGAAAATCGGCTGACAAACTCTGTCTCATAAATACCTAAAGTACCTACAGTCACAATTTGTCTGTTTGTCATCAATGATAATTGATAACACGTAGGGCGGTTTCCTGATATTTGCGTGTTATCAAACATAATTCGTAATAAAAAAGGATAGAAGGTAAAGCGACTTAATAATCTCGTTTGTTCGTGATAAACTTCTCTTGAAATTTGCCGGTCAAGGGCAGTAACAGCAACAATTACCTACTTACAGTCGGCTGAGAAACAAGTGCATCGTAATAATTAAGGGCTCGTCAGTCTTAGGTACCTACCTACCTTCTTTCTGCTGTAAGTAGGTATTACCTATTAACATTTTT
Organism: Anania hortulata; assembly: GCA_963576865.1. NCBI lineage: Eukaryota > Metazoa > Arthropoda > Insecta > Lepidoptera > Crambidae > Anania > Anania hortulata. Next base: position 14,744,470 of record OY756390.1, on the reverse strand, counting down.
ACTAGACAGATGGGACGTAACCAGTTTAGTATATCGTTATTCTGTGCCGTAACTAATTTTATTTCTTTGGTTTATCAGCGAGAAAGTTTTAAGTTTCTTATCATCATTGCAGTACCTAGTACTTATTCGTCATGTTTGACATTTCACAGCGAAGCTACCTAGACGACCTCTAGGTAAAAAAATCGTCGAGTCCATTCACAAAAACGTTAGCCAATTAGGTAATTGGTTCCAAAGAAAACTTTATCAGATCTAAGTAAGTAGGCGATTCAAAGCATTTTGAAACATTTGGATACGTGAACGGCAGGAGCATTTATGTACATCATGACATTAAGTTTTTTTTTACTATGGACATATAGATCAAACATGTTTTGTATGTAACCGAACATCGGCCCGTCACACAATGTCGGACCGATTTCTAGTGGCAGCGCCGAACTATACTCGAAACTTTGGCGGCTGGAATGACGGCGCTAGAGTGGACGTGTCCATAGAGAATCACTACTCTAGTACTACTTCGGCACCATTCACAATTTGTAAAGATTTTTATTAGTTTAAATACCTGGGTGACAAGAATTTAGTTATTAAACATCGAAAGCAATTCAGCTTCTACGATGTTCTTAATGGGTTTATTAGATTCTTAATTAAAAAATCGTTATGGGTCAATGTCATCATATCATATTTGTGTTAGTAGGTAATTTAATTTAAAGACGTAAGTACCTATTCATTAATTTGTGATAATATTGTGCATTAAATTGTCTTTCTCGTAACTGTATTATCATGTCAACAAATACTTAATGTTTAGGCAACCTTTGGGCCATATTTTACCATTCTTTTGTCAGGAAATTTTTTTGGGCATAATACTTACGGTATACCGCACTGGGCGGCCTACCTGCAGGGATGGCCGGGAGCTATTTGAGACTCCTGCTCTGAAAAATGCGGACTTCACTCGTAATCTCTCGTATCAGTGGCTCGGAGATTTACCTAAACGCCAAGGATTACCCTGTGCGGGGTTCGATTTCCGGTTAGGTAGGAAGTTAGTAAACAACGATTTTAAATTGACACGCCCGGACTTAGACTTAATTAGATGAGTAACATCTTAAGCGATAGGTCAGGACTAAATACTTTAAAATTCCTGTGAATTAGTATCTATTTTAATGCACGATTGAATATTGATGACGTGATGATGTTACGCGATTATTAGTGGCTCAGAGGTTCAAATGCTTTTCATATATCGGTTGCTTATTTTTGTGTCCTAACGAAACGATACAAAATGAAAATGTTTACATATATTATGCTATCGCATTGGTTGGTCTGGAATGGTCAAGGGTACACAGTGTGATTGTTTTGTTAAGAGTTAAAAGAGACGTATTTCTATAAAACCTAATCTAAAAGCATGTCGTTGTCTGGCCCACAAAATTAGGTAAATTCCTTAGCTGGGATTCCTTAACTGCATCACCAGAATAGCCTCAGCTATTCAATACACTAACAAGCTTTTGGCAAAGAAGAGATAGATAAAGGACATATACACATGGTCAAAAATGTTAATCAAAAAGCCTATTTCGTGGACATGTTTGGAACATGTGTAGGTATAGCCGTATAGGTACCTACTCATCCAAGTAGGAAACTCATCTATCGCATCCACATTTCGCTCGATTCGAAGGTTTCACCCACAAAATTAACATAGGTAGGTACTTATTATTTTAAAGGAGATAAGTACTTTGTGGGTAGTATCGAGCAGCTAGATCTCGATCAACAGGAATTAACAACCGTCTGGTCCATGAACTAAAGCGCGCCAAACAGACCTCGTCCAATCTATGCCTCGTCCCCTTCTCAAATGGGCAAAACTCTACAACTCAGTATAGCAACTCGGTATAGAGGAGAAGGATATCGCACAGTGCACACAAATAGCAACACTTAATAACCAGAGCTACTGCTCTGGGGCAGTGGCGTGGCTAGGTGGACAAGGGCCCCGGTGCATAGGAAAAGAATCGGGACCTCATCCCCTCTTTCCACGTAGCTTGAGGTAACCTAAGGTAGGTACCTACTTTCGAAACTCTTCTGTTCGAATTTCAATAGTTCGGAAACGGTTTAACGAAGTTTTGATTACCAGGTAGTTTTTTTTACATAGTGTTGTAAGTAATAAATTTATTTTACCGATGTTTAATTTTCCAGAAAAACAAATAGCCGATTATCAAAACCATTTTTTTTCGATTCACCGTTGTTTTACTTACAATAGTTTTTATTTCTTAATGTTAAGTAAATACTGCGTATATAATAAGACTAAATTGATTAGGTTAGGTCAGAACAGTGACCACACACAGCGCGAAGGCGAGCGAACGGAGCGAGCGCAGCGAGCGTAGTGAGCGTGCCGCGGCAGCGGCCGCCGAGCGCTTATAAACTAAGTCTTAGCTTATAACTAAGCTTATAAATAAACTAACTACCTAGTCTTGCCATAAATACTGAAACAAAGAAAAAAAAAATCTATTGCAAATAACATTTATTACTTTTACAATGTGTTAGTTTAATACATAAATATAAAACAATTTAAAATATAAAAAGCTTATTCGAAGTGGTCTCCATTGGCTGCAATACAGTCCTTTAAACGTTGAGGCCAGTTATCAATAGAAGCACGCACTTTTTTCATGGGAAAATTCTTCACTGCCAATCATACGGATGGTTTGGACTGCAAATTATCATGGCGTTTAGAGCAAGCTTAGCCGTACTCTCTAAAACTGTCCAGCAAATTAAGATTGGGACTAGACGACGGCCAGTCTTCAGCTCTGATGAAGTCCGAAACGTTCGTTTCCGAGCTTTATGACTTGGCGCCGAGTCTTGCTGGAAGGACCATGCTTGATTATTATTAAACATGGTGTTCATAAGGGGATTCACCACCTTCTCAAGAATGGTATCTTGATACACTTGTGCCGATGTTTTGATACCTTTTTCACAAAAGTATGGCTCAGTCACTCCTTCATAGCTAATACCCCAACAAACCATCAAGTCAGATAGTGCCCACGCTGCGCTCTGTCGACTAATTGAGAAGCTTCTTTAGAGCTTTGAGCATAAATACGGTCATTTTGTTTGTTAAAATATTGCTCTATTGTAATAATCATCCGTAAACTAAATTTTTCTGTGACCTCCCTTTGCTGCAGTAGTTGTTTCGATTTTACCAAACTACCTATTCTTTTTTAAATTATCAGTTATGAAATGACCAGTAAAGGCGGTGATAGATGGCGGCGGACGCGGCTCCGGACTCGTCTTGACATTGTATGGTCAAACGCTGCCATTGGTCGATCCTTTCGTCAACTTCGCCAGCCCTTCAGCAAGACTCCACCCCTTCCTGTTCCGAAACTGGCGTCCGGCTGCCGTGTGTCACCGGTATAACGTCTCGTAAAGGTTCTAAGTCTAAGTCATCTTTTAAAAAACGCGACATGGTTCTAGGTGCTATAGGGCGACGGCACTTGACAACAAAACGTCGGCAAAATTATGTGATTTTGTCAGATTTTGTAGAATGTTGAAGTTTAATCCTTTAAATCCTTTATTTTATGATAAATCTGAAGTAAATTTGATAAGATTTATGAATATTAATTTAGAGTCTCGAGCCTGTTCACAAAAAGCGGCGCAGGATATTTCCCAGTGTCGCGTGTTAAAGACCATGGGGGCAACCTGTTATGGGGAACTCGCGGTGAAGGAGAGATGGCGCTCTTATTTCCATGAGCTGCTGAATAAACAGCACAAAGAGGTGCAGCCACCAGACCTCCCTCCGAATTAGGGACTAATACCACCGGTAACGCCTGAAGAAGTTCAGTTCGCTCTTCGCCGCATGAAGAATCGTAAAGCTGTCGGAGCCGATGGAGTCCCATTAATCGAAGCCTGGTAGGCGATGGGCCCTCTTAGGGTGGACATACCTACTACCTTTACAACCGCATACTCTTAAGCGGGCTAATCCCGAGCCAATGAAGAATGAGTATTATTACTCCAGTCTTCAAAGGCAAGGATTCGGTGCAAGAGTGCGGCAACTACCGCGGTATAAAGGTCCCACATCATGAAGCTCCTTGAGCGGATTGTGGACTTCCGGATCCGACAGGAGTGTGATGTCTCAGAGTGTCAATATGGGTTTCGTCCTGGCAACGGTACTATGGACCCTGTTTTCGCCCTAAGGACCGTCATGGTCATGACCGCCACCGTATCACCGTCATACAGGACGAAGAACACGCCTCTGCACTTGCTCTTTCTGTGGTGGTGGTGATCGGGTGGGCACTGAGATCCAAAGGGGTCCCCGAGGCATATATACATTATTCGAGACATGTACTGCAGCTCCGATTCTATGATTCGGACCGCTGTTGGCGACACCAAACTGTTCCCTATCACCGTCGGAGTACACCAGGGTTCCTCAGTCCGTTTCTGTTCAGAGTGATATTAGACGTTGTGTCAGACAGCATCAGAGACTCACATGAGCAGCCACCTTGGCTGCTGATGTATTCTGACGATATCCGCGTCCACGGACATGCAGACTGCTGAGACGGGTGAACGAGTGGAAGCAGTCGCTTGAGAGCGGTGGTCTGAAACTCAATGTGGCGAAGACCGAGTACCTGGCCTGTAACTCTACAGATCCAACGCCCGTCGAGACAAGGTCGAGCGCACGGACCAGTTTAAATACCTTGGATCTGTACTTCACGCGTCGGGAGATATTGATTGCGACGCCAAAGCACATGATAGATTATGTTTATAAATGTATAAAAATATGTGTCAAAATATTACATCCATTCAAAATAATAGCCGAAAGTAACTGATCGATTTCTAACATCGAATTACTAGTTATCAGTAACTTTAAGATTTTAGTAATAAATATAAACATTTTATAAAACCCCTTTCAGATAGTTTGAAAACAAGTAACTAAATCATGTAGAGTAAAATCAACAATATTGTTATCATCTACTTTTATTTTACGATTTATAATTATTTATCAATATATTAGTAGCTTTTTCAGTAAAATAGTCAAACCAACCACGTGATTTGATAACAAATTATCAAAATGCAAACACAAGTATTAAAAGTTAAATTGAAAACCATTTATTATATTTAAAACACATTGCTTTATACATATCTGTACATATCTCTGTATTTTAGTTTTAATTATAGAAAACGGATTTCCTGTTCCAGTGACCCCCTCCACTCTCTATAAAAGCGGAGAGTACTAAAACTATTTATCACTGCTATATCCATAATAATTGCAGATTAATACAACAGTTAAGCGATAGACTTCTGTGGATTGAGATAAGTAATATTCAAATAACTTTTTGTAATCTGCCGAATTTTACTTTGCTAATAATACTTAAATAAAATAAACTAGTTGTAAAGTAAGTTTGATCACTTTAAATAAACAATTTACAAATTCTAAAACATTTATTATGTTGCCATGGATATATAATTAAAATACCAAATTGTATGTTACTGGCCAAAAAATACAACAGTTAAGCGATAGACTTCTGTGGATTGAGATAAGTAATATTTTATTGTCTTGATTAAATCTGCCATATTATATTTACCTTGGTTATAATTCTGATTTGAAATAAAATAATGTTAATACAGTAATATTTTAAATAACCAAATAATTATTAATCTTTGCTAGTAGTGATGTTGCTTAAACAAATTAAAGTATTCGCTAAAATATTATGTATTAGTTTTTATTACATAGGTATCCCTTTAAATAATTTAATACACGCATTGCTGTTGCGTGGGCCAAATGGCGAGAGGTGACTGGTGTCATTTGTGACCCCAGAATGCCGGTTAAGCTGAAAGGACAGTTCTAAAAGTCCATCATTAGGCCTGTCCTTTTATATGGTAGCGAAGCGTGGCCGCTACTTAAGCGACGAAACAGGAGCTGCGTGTCACGGAGATGAATATGCTGCGGTGGATGTCCGGAGTCACGCGAAAGGACCGCGTGAGAAACTCACGCATCCGCAGTAGTCTTCGTGTCCGTGATATTGCAGACAAACTGCAGGAGAGTACGGCCATGTTTTGCGGAAACCGGCAAGCTACGTAGGAAACAAATGTCTGGCCATGCCGCCACCTCCAGGTCCTGGCAAAAGGGGTAGACCCAAGAAATGCTGGCTTGACATCGTGAGGGCTGACATGCGTGCCAATGATCTCACAACTAGAGACGCTCAAGACCGCGCGAAGTGGAGGAGTAAATCAAGGAAAGCGGACCCGGTGCTCCGAAGCAATGGCTTTGGACGCAACCGGGATTGACCGTATAGATGAAGAAGAAGAAGAAGAACTGTAACCATAATAATTAATAAAGATCGAAAAAGTTGTGAAGATCGACTTGGAGACATCATTAATTTAGTTCCAAGTTCAGATACTACGGCCTACAACGCCTAAATGGCGAAATCAAGTAGGCAGGAGTATAGGGTTACAGCAGCCAGTCTATAGTTATTTTTATGTCTATGAGACACTCCGTAAAATGACAGGCGACAGCCACTGTCAAAAACTTGATTTCAATTATCTTGCTGTCAGCCAGCTGGCCTGTCTGGGACCGGTGACCTATTCTTAATCCTAAAATAGATTTTTTTAAGAACCTAATAACGTGTGCTAACTGAATTAAATTACTTTACGTTCATGGATGAAGTGTCTGATAAAAATAAATTACCTCGATGACAACAACTTCCATGATGGCTGGTCAGAATAAAATTCGAGAAGTCTATCATCATCATATCAAAAAAATGTTTACATGGTCTTATTTAAAAGGCCTAGTCATAAATCCAGGACAGCTACCTTTTGTCGCTTTACTCATCATCATAGCAGAACTGGTTATCAACATAATGGTCGTGGAACGGGTGCCTTACACAGAGATCGACTGGAAAGCATACATGCAAGAGTGTGAGGGGTTTCTGAATGGCACGCTGGACTACAGCAAGCTGCGTGGTGACACTGGTCCACTAGTTTATCCAGCAGGTTTTGTTTACATATATTCTCTTTTCTACTTCCTTACAAATCAAGGTGAAAATGTGAAGTTTGCGCAATACATATTTATTGGTATCTATTTGTTACAGTTATATTTTGTGTTACGAATTTATATCAAATCAAAAAAAGTGCCGCCATATGTTCTTGTAATTACCATTCTCACTTCTTACAGAATTCATTCTATACATGTTTTACGTTTATTTAATGACCCAATAGCTGTATTGTTGTTGTATGTGTCGCTAAACTTCTTTTTAGACTCGAAATGGTACCTTGGAAGTGTATTTTATAGCTTAGGTGTCTCAGTGAAGATGAATATTATTTTGTATGCTCCTGCTCTCTTTTTCTTCTATCTTGTCAACTTGGGGTATAAACAAACATTGAAGCAGCTTTTTGTGTGTGGTTTCATACAATTCATTTTAGGCTTGCCATTTTTAATGTATGCTCCTGTGGCGTACTTGAAAGGAAGCTTTGACATAGGACGTGTTTTCAACCACACATGGACTGTTAACTATAGATTTATGGACATAGAGATGTTTGAAAGTAAATGCTTTCACCTAACACTTCTGGGTATTCACATAATGCTCTTAATTGTATTTCTACCAATGTGCGTTAAGTATTTCAAAAGCTATTGCAGACTGAAATATGTGCAGAAACAAGTACAGCCACAGATTGATGCAAAAAATCTTGAAAATAAGAGGAAAGCAAAACTAAATAAAGAGGCGAAAAGAAAGTTAAACAAAAAAAGTGAAGAAGAAACGCTCACCCAGGAGCAGCAAGATTTTATAAACTCATTTGAATCCATGCTAAAAAAGTCCTCTCACAAAGATGGAAAAAAAGCACCTAAGAAACAGCTTGAACTTGATGAAGAAATTAACTATAGTATCAACTTTGACATATTATCTCAACTATTTATTCTTCCAATGTTTATTGTGAACTTTATTGGTATTGTGTGCGCTAGGAGTTTGCATTATCAGTTCTACTCATGGTATTTCCATAGTTTACCTTATTTGTTATGGTCAACCAACTATTCAGTAATTGTTAGATTTTTAATTTTAGCCCTGATTGAATTTTGTTGGAACACTTATCCAAGCACAAACCTGACAAGTGCACTGTTACATGTTTGTCATATTGCTGTACTTTATGGAGTGTACAGAAAATTGTCAGCAGAATTAAAATTAGCCTCTAAAGTACAATAGGTAATTAATGAATGTACTTACAAAATAGTTTTACCTATATCAATCAATAATAAATAAGTGATCAGTCATTAACAATTTTATGTATATTTTTATATTGATGTGAATGTAGTTTTCATCAAGGGACAATAAGAGCATTGATTCATAAGTTTTGTTGTTGTAGGTTTAAAAATGTGTGTTCATATTGTAATAATAATATCACATAAATAGACTAAAAAAAACTAGTTTATTGATAAACAGATTATTTAGTACAGATGTTATTATTTTTATATCAAAATAAATTGAAATGTTGACAAAACTTTTTTTTATTCTTTTGGTTTTTAAGAGCAAACTAGTGTCTCTTCGACTAGCATACTCACCACACTGAAGCGGTCGGTATTAAATGAATGCCAATAATTGGTTCCTAAATAGTTCTAAATAGTGCCCAATGGAAATAAATAGTTCCCTTAAACTTACGAAATTATAGCCATAGTTTGGCGAGTACGCTAGGAGCAGGTTTCGCCCAGCGTACTCACCCTTCGTGCAGGAAACCTACACAAGTTTGTAATATAATTCATACATCAAAAAATAATGTAAAAATGATGCCCTTATATTAACGAAATTATAGCCATAATAGTCACCGGACTACATACTCACGAGTACGCTAGAAGATGCTTCTATGTTTAGCATACTCAGCTTCATATCTCTCCGCCTAGCGTACTCACCAAAGCGTAGCGGTATTTCATGAATGCCAATAATTGATTCCTAAATAGTGCCCATAACTTACGAAATAATAGCCAGTTTGGTGAGTACGCTAGGAGGAGGTTTACTCACCTTTTGTGTGGGAAAACTATACAAGCTATTAATATAATTCATAGAACAAAAAATTGTGTATTATCCTTACCATCCTAAACTGACTATAAACTCTGCCGCCTTTTCCAAATGTTATCTCGTTTTCTCGTGCTTAAAAAAAAAAGGCAAAAACTCGTGAAAAATATCCACAGGTTAATACACCTTAACTACCGACATACAAACTGACCTGTATTGCATAGAAAATACAGATCAGTATTGTTTAATAAAACAAACTAATTCGGCCTAGTTAATATAGATGGCGCTTCTTTTCCAAGATATTTTACATTTCAAAATTACTTATATATTTTATTTATTATATGCACCGTTAAAAGAGATTGGGCGAAATGGTATAGGATGCGGCCACCTATAAATCGTACCGTACATCATCAGTTCGACAGTGAAATAACGATCAATTGTTATTATATTAAATTGTTAAAGTATTTGAAAAATCAAAATTTGTTTTTTTTTGTTTACTTATGTAAAAATATCAAAACCGAACCAAAGGTTAAAAAAAAAGTCTAAAGATATGCGTGCCGCGTTGAGAAAGTAATAACGAGAGGGTTCCGCGGGCACTGTTTGGCTGTTGACAAATAAAACATCCCGACCTGCACACTCACATGTACTTTTGCTTATCTTGACGACATTTTGTGTTTCCAAGCATATATATATTTCCATGTTTGTGAGACTTTTTTTCCCCCAAGAAGAGTTTAAAAAATATAAACTTTTAAATGGCCGCTACCTATACCAGACTTCATAGATTTTTGCCCATTCTCTTTTGATAACCTTCTACGCCAATAATCAAACGAAAATTACACTCATTCTCACTCACGCGCGCACGGAGGTGAGTACACTAGGCGTAGAAGCTCCTTCTAGCGTACTCACAGGACTATAGCTATAATTCGTAATTATAAGGGCATTGTTTCTGTCCTTTGGACAATACACTATTTTTTGATCTATGAATTATATTAATACTATTAATAGCTTGTATAGTTTTCCCACACGAAGGGTGAGTACGCTAGGCGAAACCTCCTAGCGCACACACCAAACTATGGCTTTAATTTCGTAAGTTTAAGGGAACTATTTATTTCCTTTGGGCACTATTCAGAACAATTAAAAAATCAATTGTGTGGTTCTTGTGCTCACAAATTAGAGGGAGACTATCTAAGAAACTAGTCGCCATAGTAAAACCTCGCCTACATAGGCTAGATTTTTATGGATATTCTTATTTCCTTATTTATATCGGGATATATTAGGGGACGGTAATAAAAATGGAATTAAGCATTTTGAGATTGTTTATTATGAACCTTAATACAACTAATCAAAGTCAAAATCTAATTATAAACTTAAATTTAGAAATTGAGGCGCATAAATACTTCCTCTGATATCACAAAACCACCGCAGCTCGGATCTAACGCCTCTCTGCCCAAGCTTACCCATGACGTAGCAGTATTACCCATCATATTATTATTTATCTTATATAATTTTTACTATATAACAAAGCTATATAAACAGTTAAAAATATTTTTGAATATTCACGTGTCGTGCTGCCTTTATCTTTCGTCCAGCAAAGTGCTAATAAATAAACAAGGAAAGCAATAAAAAATGCACTGTTTAAATTAGGCCTTTACTTCAAAAAGTGTAGAAAGGTTAAATAATTAATTTAGAAAAGTAAATAATGATTTATGATTATAATCAACTCGTAATCTGAAGATCGTTCTGCAATAATGATTTATGTATCGTTCTTCATCAATTAAATACTTATGGTCTATGAGCTTAAAAGTTTAAAAATTACATGTACTTGTGCAGACCTTTCCGTCGGTTACTAATCCGTGAACGAAATATTACTGCGTATTGAATATTACTATTCAGTCAAATCTACCCAGTCATGTAAATACAAAGTACAACATGCATACAGAAAAATACAAAACATACAGATGTGTAAGTTCGTACTAGTAAGTACCTATAGCTTTAGTCTTTATAACAGGAGGGTTTTATGGCTTTCGTAAAATAGAAGAGTCGCAGTCGAAGTAGGTCGACCGGGACATGACGACAGTCTTACATAACCGGGCTTACAACTTAAGGAATACACAATAACAATGGCAGCGAGCATTTAGACGAAACCGAAGTTTTTAGTTTTGATGGCGAGCAATAGTTTGTGCTTGAGCACGTGGCGGGAGGAGTAGAGCGGGATGTAGAGGCGCGAGATGCAGGTGTTGGCGGTGGGCAAGTGCGCGTCGTCGGCCGGCCGGATCGTCACCGACGGCATCGGCTGGAAGCCCTCCTCGGACGCGGGCAGCGCTGGGGACCCGGTCCAAAAGTACACCTGCAGGACGAACACACCATGTCACTAATATACGATACACACGGTTTCCGTTCGTATTACTTAGTTATTCGCACTTGCTTGCACTTGATTTGCACAATAAATTCGAGATTCCTACGCTATCCAAATTCACGCTGAATCTGGTGCTCAAAAACTTTTTCTAAAGGACCAATAATTAATAAACATCAGAAATAAAAATAAAAAAACATTTTTGAGACTTAGTGGAGAGGTTTCTAGTGCAGCACTGATTCGTGTCTAAAAGACTAGATTTCCAGGTTTGACCAATACTCAGCAGAAAGTAAGGCTAGACTGATCAGTAGCTTTGCTAGCTGACTGATGAGTTGGATGTAACAAATCAAAGTAGACATTTTATATCCCTTCCTTTGGCACGGTAATAAATCACTTTCACCTTACAATTGGCACAGGTGAGCAGCGCATGACGCAGATAATGACGCGTTTTGGTCAAACTAACATATGGTGGCTTAGCCGGCACGTAAGGGGGTTGTATTGTATACCTTTGGAATCCTTAGGAAACAACCTATTTTATTATGTACTAAATTAGGCAATTCGAGTTAACTACGCGATTTATTAGCGACATGAATCCAGCTGACCTTGAATTTCCCCGATTTTTGCAAAAAAAGGTAATTATCTACCAAATAAACAATATTCTATCGAGAGATTGCCTTTCATTTATTTCATTATTCATCAATACGAATTTACAATGGATTTTAAGCACAAACAAACAAAAAGTCAACTCCATAAAAATTTTGCTAAATAATGGCTTTTTTTGGCAAAAGTCTTTTGCAGACCACCCGCCAACACGGGAAAATAAATTCTTGCAAAAAATTAAGTTGGCCAATTAGCCTCAAAAAAACGACTGAATTACAAAGAATGATTCATAATATTGTTATTCTTGAAATAATAATGTTAGAAAAGTAAATAATTAATACATAATTAAGGTAAATGAAAATACCGCTGCAAAATCACCCTAAAATCGGTAGGTACCTCGAACAAATGGTATGTAGAACAAAACTCATTTATTTTTCCTAAAAAGTAAATATGCATTCATAAAGCTTATCAAATTTACTTTAGATTTATCATAAAATAAAGGATAAGGATTAAACTTTGATATTCTAAAAATGACCAACAAAATCATACATTTTTGTTGTCAAGTGCCGTCGCGCTAAATATTTTGATATTGTAAGTAATTATGGCTTATTAAAACAAATCTATTAAATTAATTACGTTGCTGACTCTATAAATAGATTTATCAAAGCTTTATTTGATATGAATTTATCGAATTAATATTGAAACTAACCAAAAATCTCGAGCAATGGCGGCCGCCAAAATATTTGTTTACATTTTATAAAATTTACCTTCAAATATCATTCCATTATGTAAACTAATGCTGCAAATCCATCTAAACACACTCACTTTATCGATTTAAGCACTATTCTCATGTATTTTCACTTAAACATTGATCAAACAAAATTATTTAACAACACGCACCCAAACACGCAATGTCAGAATCATATGGTGAACTTTGAACGCACAGATTAAACAGACCTTACGCGCAGAGATCATAGAAACCCTTTCAATCTATTGACGATACTCTGAACTTTTTTTTGGTATGCGATACACGGTTGAGACTCCCGTCTGTCACCGTTATATGATTTTTTGAACGCGACTCGACGTAAGCGCATGACGTCAGTGGTGTTCTGCAGGTTAGTGCCACAAGCGAACCTTTTTGACATTGCGAGAAGAACACCAGATGCCACCTCACGAGATATTCGTATTAATACCGTTTTTACGGCACACTTACCAAGTCCTGTCGCTCTAGATGAGTCATCTTATCTACAATGGCCCAGAGCCAGCGCTTGAAGCGCGCCAGTCGTTCGGGGGGCTCGCCGCTCTCGTCATTGAAGCTAGTGTAGGAGACCAGCGCGGCCACATTGATGTCGCCGACACCGTTCAGCAGGAGGCGCAAGTCTTCCGCCGTCAGCCCTTCTAACGCCGATTCGGGCAGTACATCCAGAACGCCGACGCGCATCGCCTGAATCAAATAAAATATTGGTCAAAATGCAATATAAAAATAGAGTGACATGACACGATTTTGCACATTGTCATAATAGCACAAAACTATACCAGTGAAGGTTATCGCCATTCTTTACAATAACGTTAGTCTGGTAGCGATTAACAATTTTTTTCCCGACATAGACACGACCTTGAGATGTTGAAGCGCACAGGACACTACCGCATTCTTTTGATTGATGCGCACATGGAGCGCAGTGAACATTTGACGAGTTAACTCGTAAATAAGTAAATAAGTGTAATCGAGTTACCTCTAACGCCTTTTCCTGTGAGAGCAGCATTCGATGCTGTGCGTACTTGCGTACGTAGTCGTAAACATTGAGCGCTGTAACCTCTAGTTCGCGACCGCCAGCCACTAGTTCTACACAGCCTCCTCCTTCCTCTTCGCACATTTCCAAACTGTAAATGAAGATAACGCATGAATAATCAAGTTTATAATATGATAGCATTCTTAGAACTATTTACGCTATCCCAAATGTTACACAGTAACCAAAAACCTAACTTCGGTTTTGTAAAGCTTCGTCTTTTTCAGTCATCTAGACTTACAAATTAATAACAAACGACTTCCAAAAAAGGTCTCACGGCGAATCGGAACTGACATTCGTATGAAAATACAATAATTTGACATCAGCGTGCTAATCTGATAATGAACCCCTGATAGTGAAACTCTTCTGTGACTACTAGTAAAACCTTCGTGTTTGGATTCATTTAATTCGTTTTGACGATTCCAATAACAAGTTTATTAGTGTGTTTTATATTTATAGTTTTACTACGATATCAATTATAACTGTTAAGAAGTGCGCATGTGCGCCTTTGAACCGGACCTCAATCCTCAAACAGCGGAACGCCAAGCCATTAACTACTCCACAACACAACGGCCAAATCTTGCATACATTTGGTCAATAGCTGCTATTAGAATAATATTTTGGTGTTAGGTCTGAAAACTAGCAACTATCCGTGCGGCTCTGTACACGTATAGACTTTGTAATAAGAACACAAATAGGAGGACAAAGATGGCGTAATAAAGTTTCTCACAGGTTTTTGAACATTATTAGCTGGCCATGAGAGTTATCAGAAAAAATACACTTGTCAAGAATAAGCGACGGGTCATATTATCAAATATTTTCTTCTTCTTTTTCATCTATACGGTTAATCCCGGTTGCGTCCAAAGCCATTGCTTTATAGCCCAGGGTCCGCTTTCCTTGATTTGGGTCATATTATCAACTATATCGGTTCAAAAACATTAGTAACGAACAAGCACTCGTCGGATGTGCTCGTGTAAAATGTTTTTGTCAGAGCCCAGTGTGGGACCTAGACACAAAATACGTTACCTAAAGTTGAGATCTAAGGCAGCAAATAGTGAGTGCGAGTCGCCGGTCTCCGCGTCCACGACGAGCTGGCGCAGGCTCTCGTACACCACGGGGTCGAAGAAGGCCAGGTCGTGGAAGCGCACCGGCCGCCCCAGCAGGTACTTCAGGACGTGCCGGTTCAGGAACATGGGGCACAGCTCGTTTTGCAACAGGCATAGGCCGACGATTCTATACAGGCGAAACGATTATTTTACCGTCTAAAGCTGCTGTTTTTTATTGTGTCAAGGTGATTGCCAACAATGTGATGAAAATGTACTGATGGCTATTTTAAATTTTGCTTATAAAGTAACTTTATGAAGCGTTTTTAATAATTTTTTTTGCAAATATTAACAAACAAGCTGATGTAAAGACAATATCAAGACATGATTCGCACCCCTCTTCACATACCAAAGGGTTTTAAAACATTTTAAACAATCTTGGCATGACATTAACAAAAATATCAGTTTATAAAATCAACGTATTGTTGAATAAAAAGGATTTTGTGTTAAATGATAATTACTATAGTTAGTTATTATTTTTACGTCCATTTTATTTTTAAATGGATAATTTCGTTAGAAAGGAATGATCGTCAAGATCGTTTACAATATTCCACAAGCAAAAAAATACATAGGTGCTTTAAAAACTCGACACTAGCGATATTTTATGCTCGTTGCGTGCGTCATGAAAGCAAAACGAAGCTTCTTTCGGTACACAGGCGTCAGGCGGTGTAACCTAGTTAGCCTACACACCTGCCAACATTTCTAAAAGCGTTGATCCTCTCCGGCGTGGCGCGTCCCTGGCGCGGCGAGTAGTAGCCGCGCTTGCCGGGCGAGTAAAAGAGCGGCGCGGCGTCGTCCTGCGGCGCGGCCGGCGCCGAGGGCCCCGCGCCCGCGCCGCCCGCCGCGCCGCCGCCGCCGCCCGCCGGCCCGCCGCCGCCGCCGCCGCCGCCGCCGCCGCCGCCACCGCCGCCGCCGCGCTCTGATAGTGAGAATACGTCCAGATCTGTGCCAAACGATCCTCGTTTTATATTGGAGCCGCGTCTTTGGAGCGTCCTCACAAACGAGCAATCGCCGACTCAAGCATGCGTTTGCGAGTTTATCTCGCCGTGCAATTATACTAACTATCCCCCATACTAACAACCGTTGTATTGTCCGTAAGCTGTTAGACTGTGCATCGTTAATACGTCTATGTAAAATAATCATTATCTTACAGTATTAAATTTAATGATTGTTCAGACTTTAAAAACGATGCCTATGTAAGAGCTTACGGATGCATTATTGAAATAGGTGAATAGCTAAAGAGTGGGACCAATTTCGTGCTACTCTAAAACTATTTCAAGTTTAGTATATCTTCTTTTCCTCTTTTAAAAAAGAAGAGCAGAAAATAATATTTCATAGGTTTGTAGGTATTCACTTGTTATGCAACGTTTATCAGTGAGGGGGTTATCTTATAATATTTATTTATCTAGGTTCTATTTTATGTTCGCTTAGCGGTTAGCGTGCACACGACTGCACTGGTATAATACTATGTAGAATGCTCATTATGCGCGTATGGTCTCGGTGAGGAGGCTCCTTTACGGACATGAAGTCGCAATTAATGTTTATATTGATGGTCATTATGGAAAACGGTGTGAATGTGATGGATTATCTTGTAGATAGGTGTTACTTTTTCATGACCAAGACGTAAGTCGAAAATTTGTTTGTTCTGACTGCATAATGTCAGAGATTGTCTTGTTTGGCTGTAATAAATACAAAAACTTATGTCCATTTTATGGACTAATTAATAATTGCAGGTTTCCAGGTTTTTTTTTCCTCCACCGTTAGGTAGCTATATCTTCGAAAAGGCTGTACTTAAGTATTGTAAAAATTTTGTGGTACAAGCCGAGAATCAAACGCACGACCTTACACATCAGTAGTAACGTTTTTCCCCTAGCTAAGCTATCACGCTTCATACAACTAATTTACTTAATTCTAAGGTTTATTTGGAACAATATTAGTTGGATAAATTTCTGCGGTCCCGGGTTCGATTTCCGGTCGGGTCAATATAGAAAAACAACTTTTCAATATTGTCTTGGGCCTGGGTGGTGTGGTACCGTCGTTGTTTCTTATTTCTATAACACAAGTGCTTTAGCTACTTACCTTAGGATCAAAGCAATGTAATGAAGTTGTCAAATATTTATTATTATTTTACTTACCCAAACAAAATATCTTAACAACTAATCATGTAATAAGTATGTGGAATCGTTTTTTTTAAGGATTTTGCCCTATTAGAAAAAGTTTTTTTTTAACAAAAAGTTGTAAGCTATCTTGCTCCTCTATTACCTTATGAGAGGAATGTATCAATCATCTTGTATAGAAATAATTAAAAATAATTCTAGTGTATTACCAAGTATCGCCTCTGAGGGGTGCATGACGATGAGGTCCATGGCCTCGCGCACCTTCTGACGCAGCGCGTCCTCGCTCGCCAGCAGCACCAGCAGCTGCGCCGCCGTCAGCTCCAGCAGCATGCCAGTTATCTTGCCCGCGAACGTCGGGTGGAGCGAGTGAACCTGGAACGAACAAATAACATATTTAACGCATTTATTGTAGCGAAACCTAAGGCCGAAGCCATTCAATAGTATGCACGAAAATAATATATTATTTTTATTATATTTACAAGAAATTATATGAAATTATAGTGCTAATGGAGAAAACAAAATTGATTTTAGGGAAAAAATAACCGTAATACAGTAATTATACATTAAGATATACCTGTTTTTTTTAATGAAATAACTTTTACAATGAAAAATGTATGGCGTACGTGTACTGTGACGTCACGGTACATGTCGGATCTCCTTGTCTAGCACGCGACTTTAATGTCTTAGTTTTTTTTAATTTGTGCGCTAAAATATCTATACTTTTCCTACTCACTTCGCTCGCGGACTGTTTTTGTTACATTCCTTTCTACTACTACCTTTCATTCTACAAAAAACTACTAACTGAACTACTTTTCTTAACTACCTTTTCTTTTACATAAAATTACAATTTGATCCATATAGATTTTTAGTAAAGATTACCTTAGGGTATAGTCTTTCGCCAAGTTGTGCCTGGTGTAATGTAAGATGTTCGTTATGACCTACTGGTCGCTCTCCGCTGTATCCGGCGCCTTCTGTACCCGGTGCAGCCTGTAAAGACATTTAGTTAAGTTAGTAAGCAAGAAATATTTATGTACAGCAAACATATTATTTTTAAAAATACTATCAGTGATTAGTAAGTTTTTGTGTCTAGGTTTCACTTGGACTTGGGTCCTGCATTTGCATTTGTCATGGATGTTCATAAATGTATTTTAGCATCTCTATCCGTTTTCAAGTCGTCATAGTACAAGCTTTGCTTAGTTTGGGGCTATATATTAGGAATGATGACAGCATCAATCAACTATCGTACTTTTTATGAGCTACCATCAAATTCCAATATCCCCATAGCATTTGTATGGGTATACACGATTGTGACGTCACTTTTGCTGCCTAAAACGAAGTTTACTTATCATTTAACGTGAAAACGTAACAGACAAACAGATTTACCTTCTCATGTATAATAATAGTATAACATTAGTGGCACGTGGGGCCGGCGGGGCAGAATCATTTTGTCTCATAAGAGGCGACTGAGTAGTCCCACGTACCTGCGGCGAGTAGGGCCGGGCGTCGATGCTGAGCACGCGGCGCGGCTCGCGCGCGGCGGGCGGGCGCGGCGCGGGCCGGTGTGCCGTAGGAGGCGACTGAGTAGTCCCACGTACCTGCGGCGAGTAGGGCCGGGCGTCGATGCTGAGCACGCGGCGCGGCTCGCGCGCGGCGGGCGGGCGCGGCGCGGGCCGGTGTGCCGTAGGAGGCGACTGAGTAGTCCCACGTACCTGCGGCGAGTAGGGCCGGGCGTCGATGCTGAGCACGCGGCGCGGCTCGCGCGCGGCGGGCGGGCGCGGCGCGGGCCGGTGTGCCGTAGGAGGCGACTGAGTAGTCCCACGTACCTGCGGCGAGTAGGGCCGGGCGTCGATGCTGAGCACGCGGCGCGGCTCGCGCGCGGCGGGCGGGCGCGGCGCGGGCCGGTGTGCCGTAGGAGGCGACTGAGTAGTCCCACGTACCTGCGGCGAGTAGGGCCGGGCGTCGATGCTGAGCACGCGGCGCGGCTCGCGCGCGGCGGGCGGGCGCGGCGCGGGCCGGTGTGCCGTAGGAGGCGACTGAGTAGTCCCACGTACCTGCGGCGAGTAGGGCCGGGCGTCGATGCTGAGCACGCGGCGCGGCTCGCGCGCGGCGGGCGGGCGCGGCGCGGGCCGGTGTGCCGTAGGAGGCGACTGAGTAGTCCCACGTACCTGCGGCGAGTAGGGCCGGGCGTCGATGCTGAGCACGCGGCGCGGCTCGCGCGCGGCGGGCGGGCGCGGCGCGGGCCGGTGTGCCGTAGGAGGCGACTGAGTAGTCCCACGTACCTGCGGCGAGTAGGGCCGGGCGTCGATGCTGAGCACGCGGCGCGGCTCGCGCGCGGCGGGCGGGCGCGGCGCGGGCCGGTGTGCCGTAGGAGGCGACTGAGTAGTCCCACGTACCTGCGGCGAGTAGGGCCGGGCGTCGATGCTGAGCACGCGGCGCGGCTCGCGCGCGGCGGGCGGGCGCGGCGCGGGCCGGTGTGCCGTAGGAGGCGACTGAGTAGTCCCACGTACCTGCGGCGAGTAGGGCCGGGCGTCGATGCTGAGCACGCGGCGCGGCTCGCGCGCGGCGGGCGGGCGCGGCGCGGGCCGGTGTGCCGTAGGAGGCGACTGAGTAGTCCCACGTACCTGCGGCGAGTAGGGCCGGGCGTCGATGCTGAGCACGCGGCGCGGCTCGCGCGCGGCGGGCGGGCGCGGCGCGGGCCGGTGTGCCGTAGGAGGCGACTGAGTAGTCCCACGTACCTGCGGCGAGTAGGGCCGGGCGTCGATGCTGAGCACGCGGCGCGGCTCGCGCGCGGCGGGCGGGCGCGGCGCGGGCCGGTGTGCCGTAGGAGGCGACTGAGTAGTCCCACGTACCTGCGGCGAGTAGGGCCGGGCGTCGATGCTGAGCACGCGGCGCGGCTCGCGCGCGGCGGGCGGGCGCGGCGCGGGCCGGTGTGCCGTAGGAGGCGACTGAGTAGTCCCACGTACCTGCGGCGAGTAGGGCCGGGCGTCGATGCTGAGCACGCGGCGCGGCTCGCGCGCGGCGGGCGGGCGCGGCGCGGGCCGGTGTGCCGTAGGAGGCGACTGAGTAGTCCCACGTACCTGCGGCGAGTAGGGCCGGGCGTCGATGCTGAGCACGCGGCGCGGCTCGCGCGCGGCGGGCGGGCGCGGCGCGGGCCGGTGTGCCGTAGGAGGCGACTGAGTAGTCCCACGTACCTGCGGCGAGTAGGGCCGGGCGTCGATGCTGAGCACGCGGCGCGGCTCGCGCGCGGCGGGCGGGCGCGGCGCGGGCCGGTGTGCCGTAGGAGGCGACTGAGTAGTCCCACGTACCTGCGGCGAGTAGGGCCGGGCGTCGATGCTGAGCACGCGGCGCGGCTCGCGCGCGGCGGGCGGGCGCGGCGCGGGCCGGTGTGCCGTAGGAGGCGACTGAGTAGTCCCACGTACCTGCGGCGAGTAGGGCCGGGCGTCGATGCTGAGCACGCGGCGCGGCTCGCGCGCGGCGGGCGGGCGCGGCGCGGGCCGGTGTGCCGTAGGAGGCGACTGAGTAGTCCCACGTACCTGCGGCGAGTAGGGCCGGGCGTCGATGGTGAGCACGCGGCGCGGCTCGCGCGCGGTGGGCGGGCGCGGCGCGGGCCGGTGTGCCGTAGGAGGCGACTGAGTAGTCCCACGTACCTGCGGCGAGTAGGGCCGGGCGTCGATGCTGAGCACGCGGCGCGGCTCGCGCGCGGCGGGCGGGCGCGGCGCGGGCCGGTGTGCCGTAGGAGGCGACTGAGTAGTCCCACGTACCTGCGGCGAGTAGGGCCGGGCGTCGATGCTGAGCACGCGGCGCGGCTCGCGCGCGGCGGGCGGGCGCGGCGCGGGCCGGTGTGCCGTAGGAGGCGACTGAGTAGTCCCACGTACCTGCGGCGAGTAGGGCCGGGCGTCGATGCTGAGCACGCGGCGCGGCTCGCGCGCGGCGGGCGGGCGCGGCGCGGGCCGGTGTGCCGTAGGAGG
Source organism: Anania hortulata (assembly GCA_963576865.1). Taxonomy (NCBI): domain Eukaryota; kingdom Metazoa; phylum Arthropoda; class Insecta; order Lepidoptera; family Crambidae; genus Anania; species Anania hortulata. Next base: position 14,723,579 of record OY756390.1, on the reverse strand, counting down.
CGACTGAGTAGTCCCACGTACCTGCGGCGAGTAGGGCCGGGCGTCGATGCTGAGCACGCGGCGCGGCTCGCGCGCGGCGGGCGGGCGCGGCGCGGGCCGGTGTGCCGTAGGAGGCGACTGAGTAGTCCCACGTACCTGCGGCGAGTAGGGCCGGGCGTCGATGCTGAGCACGCGGCGCGGCTCGCGCGCGGCGGGCGGGCGCGGCGCGGGCCGGTGTGCCGTAGGAGGCGACTGAGTAGTCCCACGTACCTGCGGCGAGTAGGGCCGGGCGTCGATGCTGAGCACGCGGCGCGGCTCGCGCGCGGCGGGCGGGCGCGGCGCGGGCCGGTGTGCCGTAGGAGGCGACTGAGTAGTCCCACGTACCTGCGGCGAGTAGGGCCGGGCGTCGATGCTGAGCACGCGGCGCGGCTCGCGCGCGGCGGGCGGGCGCGGCGCGGGCCGGTGTGCCGTAGGAGGCGACTGAGTAGTCCCACGTACCTGCGGCGAGTAGGGCCGGGCGTCGATGCTGAGCACGCGGCGCGGCTCGCGCGCGGCGGGCGGGCGCGGCGCGGGCCGGTGTGCCGTAGGAGGCGACTGAGTAGTCCCACGTACCTGCGGCGAGTAGGGCCGGGCGTCGATGCTGAGCACGCGGCGCGGCTCGCGCGCGGCGGGCGGGCGCGGCGCGGGCCGGTGTGCCGTAGGAGGCGACTGAGTAGTCCCACGTACCTGCGGCGAGTAGGGCCGGGCGTCGATGCTGAGCACGCGGCGCGGCTCGCGCGCGGCGGGCGGGCGCGGCGCGGGCCGGTGTGCCGTAGGAGGCGACTGAGTAGTCCCACGTACCTGCGGCGAGTAGGGCCGGGCGTCGATGCTGAGCACGCGGCGCGGCTCGCGCGCGGCGGGCGGGCGCGGCGCGGGCCGGTGTGCCGTAGGAGGCGACTGAGTAGTCCCACGTACCTGCGGCGAGTAGGGCCGGGCGTCGATGCTGAGCACGCGGCGCGGCTCGCGCGCGGCGGGCGGGCGCGGCGCGGGCCGGTGTGCCGTAGGAGGCGACTGAGTAGTCCCACGTACCTGCGGCGAGTAGGGCCGGGCGTCGATGCTGAGCACGCGGCGCGGCTCGCGCGCGGCGGGCGGGCGCGGCGCGGGCCGGTGTGCCGTAGGAGGCGACTGAGTAGTCCCACGTACCTGCGGCGAGTAGGGCCGGGCGTCGATGCTGAGCACGCGGCGCGGCTCGCGCGCGGCGGGCGGGCGCGGCGCGGGCCGGTGTGCCGTAGGAGGCGACTGAGTAGTCCCACGTACCTGCGGCGAGTAGGGCCGGGCGTCGATGCTGAGCACGCGGCGCGGCTCGCGCGCGGCGGGCGGGCGCGGCGCGGGCCGGTGTGCCGTAGGAGGCGACTGAGTAGTCCCACGTACCTGCGGCGAGTAGGGCCGGGCGTCGATGCTGAGCACGCGGCGCGGCTCGCGCGCGGCGGGCGGGCGCGGCGCGGGCCGGTGTGCCGTAGGAGGCGACTGAGTAGTCCCACGTACCTGCGGCGAGTAGGGCCGGGCGTCGATGCTGAGCACGCGGCGCGGCTCGCGCGCGGCGGGCGGGCGCGGCGCGGGTCGGCCGGGCGTGCGGCGCGCCGTGTCCTTGGAGCGGGCGCGCCCGGCGCCACTTCGGCTGGAAACAATTACATATTATACCAAATCGCACTTAATAACAAGTAAGTTATTTTTAATGGACATTCAATGACAGAATGAAAAATTTGTAGGGTACGGCATGGAAAATGGCTTGTACCACTAGGATTTCTTGTATAACAAGTTGTTGGTTTTTAAATTATGTAACAAAAACTCCAAACCATTTATTTTTCTTTTGCAAATTTTTGCAGACTGTATGTTATGCCTCCATGATTTACCTTTTATAGTATCATTTATAGACTTATTTAGTAATATGGTATAAATACCTCGCTCCACTATTGCTGCTAGCGCCGCCGGCTGCTGCCCCGGCCGATCCGGATGTGCCATTTGCATTACTATTGGTACTTCCACTTCCTGTAGTGGGTTCGAGTGGAGGCAGTTTTTCGTTCGCAAGTAACGCCTGGAAATTGAATATTAAATTAAAAACTTAGTCTAAGTTATTAATAGATTTGGCTATAGCTTAACCTATACAAGTGTTATTCTAAAACTCTGCGAGTTGCGAAAGAAGAGTGCTATTGACTACTTGTTTCTCTACGTTGTCGTCGCCGGCAGCGTTAGGGCAAATCGATTAAGAATAAAGATAACGCAGTACGCTGCGGGCGAAATACGAACAGCACTGTATTGACGTCGACACGAAAATTTGAATTTGTGAACATATAGATTAATAATACCACAGGCGAGCGGCGAGCGCCGACAGTTTTATTGACTGTAACCCCTTTTCCCAAGTACCTCAGTTGATTTTCGCATACCTCTGCAACGCTGGTGTAGAAGGACCGCGCAACGCCGCTGCCCTCGCCGGGCTCGTCGCGGAAGGTAACCTTGACGCGGTTTACGGCCAGCGGCGGCTGGGCGCTGTGCGCGCGCCGGTTCTGGCCCGCGAAAGCGCTATTCAGCTCCGCGAATGTTTGCTGCAGTAGTTTCGCGCGGTCGCGTTCCATCTGGGGAACGGTTAATTTACCTTGCATTATCACCATTATTAAGCTTGAAATCAATCAAACGACAAGACCACGCTATGACTGAAGTAGATTTTCAATAGCTATGCATATCACATGATAAGACTTCAATAAATGTCTGTAGAGTAGGCAGAATAATGCGGTGTTTATAAAGTCCTGTAATTGCTAAAACAAATATGGTGAACAGCACAATACATAATCTTTTTAATTTTTATGTCGATCGAACCCTCCGGCAACTAAACATGTTCTATAGACCTAAAGAAAGAAACAACACAACTACACTAACCTTGTGAAGGGTCAAGTCTCTCTGCTGAGAGTTCCTGAGCTTCTCCATGTCGCGGCGGAACTTGACCTCCTTGACGGGGAACCCGCCGAGCTCGGCGACCACGGAGCCGGGCTCCAGGCCCACGTCCTCGGTGAACACGCGCCCGAACAGGTCCAGGGACAGCCGCCAGCGGCCCAGTAGCAAGTCGTGGGACACCGACGCGCCGAGAGAGGGACACGCGCGACTGTTAGAACAAACCAAGGGTGTAAGGGTGGGATACATAAGTAGGAATCGCTTATGCGTGGCACGAGCTATTTCGGTCTTGTACCGTTTTATAATAACGCCTATCCGCACTTACGGCCTACGCGCTAACTCGAGCACGGTTGTAGTTTTTCGAATGTCTACAGCGGCAAACTGAGCGAGTTTATTATCGCTCAAAGGTAGACAGCACGACTGTGCAACTAGCCTAAAGGTGCTGTACGATCACATTTTCACAGCTTTCAATGCATGGCAATATATTCTGGCAAACATTGTGGAAGTAGCAGTTTCCTGCTTACTAGCAATATGTTGCTAATGAGTAGGACAATACTAGCCACAATTCGAATTCGGCAATTCGAGTCTTATCGAAGGTACAGCAACAACGGTCAATAAAATTGCATCAATATTTGCATTTGCTAGTTGGCATAAGGGGAATTTGTGCAATGCCGATAAGGTCGACGGATTCGAGTCTTGTCGAAGATGACTGTTAATAAATAAATAAATAATAATAAATATTTTTTTATTTCTGTATAAAAACTTAGTCTAGATACATAAAACTTATTGCATTGACCCACATGTCGCTATCCAAAAATACGCGCAGTCTATGTTTCTTTTCGCTAGCTCACACGCGTTTTTAAGAATACATCTATCACGCATCACAAGGTACAGCAAAAATATGATTAATTTGTGTTATAAAAATATATATAAATGGTAAGTAATTTGCATTTATTTAGCTTAGACGATCGGGTCTCTCTATGGACAATAAGTAAGACTACAAAAATGTGCACCTGAACCTTCAAAGTGAACAACTTACGGCGGTGCTGGTGTGCTGAGGGGCGGTAATAGAGGCGGTGGCGGTAGGCCCGTTGTCTCGACCGTCACGTGCGCGGATATCTCCTGAGATTCGAGCGGATCTGCTGCACTCAATAATTCGCCCTGAGAAAACATCCCAATAAAACTTTTTCATTGTATGTATAGTTTCATAGATTGGCAGACATATTTACGTCTTCAAAGATTATTTAAACAGTGCCATTAGTAAAAATATTTTTGGAAATTCTACTGTTGGAAATGATTGAATTGGTTCCTGACAAAAACCATCATGAGTTTTGAATCATATTATTTACAATAAAAAAGAACAGTGAAGTTACAACCAATTGAAGGAGTAGGGAATGAATTTTGATAATAAAAAGTCCCCCAAATAAGTGGAGTGACTTACAGCACGTACAATAACAGTCTTGCCCGGGCTGCGCGAGGACGACGCGCGGGGCTCTCCCGCGCCTCCGCTGCTACTTGGACCTGGCAACACACATACAAAACTGTAAGAGAACAGAGAAGCAGAGATATTGCTTTCCTGTTCTAACAACAGGTTTGTGCAAAGAGTAAACGTAGTATAAATGACGATAAGTCTGACGCCATTAGATGACTGTCAAAGAAAAAAAATCGAATGTAGTAGATTTAAAATCAGCATCATCTAAATGAATTATTTGCGTTTTGTGATAGACGGCATTTTCCACCTACGCGACGGACACACGTGTTATCTTAATATTGCTGAATGAACAGAATTATCCGCTTATGCGACAAAAACACTTATGAATATAATATTTCTAATTGTTTAGCGCGTATTTACCCGGCAATGGTGACGCCGCGATGGCCTGCTGGTGTGGCGCTTCTATGATTGAGCAGGCAGTGTCGACCAGCGTGTGGAACTCCGACGGTTGAGAACTCGCGTCCTGCATCGAACTACTGCCCGAAGACATTGTTATAGAATGTGGGTGCCTGGAGGAGAAAACATATAGAAGTCCGTAAGTCTGTTTAGAAACACGATTAAACATTATCATACTGTTAACAAAAGATTTGATTCTATTTCCAGGTAGTGTGAAATTGTGCTTACCTATGATGCTTTTTCCTTGGAATCTGTCTTGCTTCGTTCGAGTCCGAATCAGATAAGTATTCACCATCGGTGTCTATGTCCATTTTTGTTGTCGTATCCTTTGCACAGGACAAGTCCTAAAAATATATAGATATTTATTGTGACGCAAACATTTTATGATATATGACTAAAATATTAACATGATTAGAGTTCTATTTACCTGTGGTTCGTCTCTGGTCAAAGTGTGTGAATGTGTGGGCGGAGCAGAGGCGGGTCGCGCCGGCGGAGACCAACCACGGTCAGTGCCTCGCGTGGATAGACCAAGCCGACGCGGGACCACTGTTTTGTCAATGAACACAAATGTACCTTATTATGTTTATTATTTTAAATAGCTAGTATAGACCCTAAAGTATGTACCAATCTAAGCAAATAAAATAGCAGATGGGTTCGCATTATAATTTTGAGAAGTTTGAAGTACTCTAGATGTTTATGAATTTGTGTACAACGCAACCGTCACTGTCCGTCTTTATAAATAAAAATGAATGTTTGTATGTCCGGTTGCAATGAAACTTTGGAAGTTGTTGTGAAGTACGCCGGAGAAGGTTTCAGACATATTTTTTTTAAGATCACGGAAACGAAGTCGCGGGCAACAGCTAGTAAATGATAAATAAAATTTTTCGGTAATATCAACACACAATTCACGTTAGCTCGTTATCTCACTCTTTCATGTCCATAAAAATGTATTTAGTCACTTGGGTCGTTACATCAAAAGAGGCGTAGGAAATTCAGACTTTTACTACGCTTTATAAAGTTCCTATTCGGGGTCACTTAACCATGATCGTGGAAAATTCAGACTTGTAAGCTGCGTTCCGAAACTACACACTCCGAGCGATTTCGAGGTTTCGGTGGTAAAACGGCGGGGATGTCGTGTGCCCTTCTGTGTGATATATTTCCGAACGACGTTTTTGTAGCTTAGTTAGGACAAAAGCGTCCACTCATAATTCCCGTATTATTTAGCCGTATGGATTGGTGGCACACCAGTGTGTACACCTGCGTGTTTCCTTCACTTGAGGTTACACCAGGCACACACTAGAATATCGGGACGGCTAGTGTGAGTCTGTGTGCACACAAGCAAGTGGTGTTTTAGAACGAATTTTTAATTAAATTAAATAATTTTTAAAATTAAGGCGCGGTCACGGACTCAAATTTTGCAGGGGGTCACTAATAATAAGATATTTCTGTTGCCTACCTAGTTGTCGCACCTAGGTTGTTATGGACATCGTAGTTCATAAAAGCACCGTTAGATATCAGCAAAACATAAAATGCATTGGCAAATGCAAAAAATTGCTTTTTAGGTTTCCGTACCCCATGGTAAAAACAGGACTCTATTTACAGAATATTATAGATAATGGTACGGAACCCTTCGTGCGCGAGTCCGACTAGCACTTAGCCGGTTTTTTAATATTCAGGAAAATATTTTTACTTTCAAAAATTTTTCAAAATTTTTTTTTTACAATTGCCACTTGTGGAATTCGAACCCACGACTTTTCGCTATCCGTGCGACTGCTCTTCCAACTGAGCTACGGAGGACATAGTACTGTTAGCAAATTTTCAAGTAACATATTTTCAAGTAAACATATTTTCTTTTATATAATTAACTAGCATCATTGTGATTTACAGACTTTTAACAAACTGGACTGCCGTTATTATTATAATTATCCTAGCGGTAAAATATAACTAGTTCCCGACATAGACACGACCTTGAAATGTAATGTCCGCATAACGCGCTGCGGCAGAGCGTAGGACAATGGAACCTTTTTGAGATACGCGCTGGGCCAGAGCGCGGGACGTCTGACGAAAATTGTTTTTTTAATTTGTATTTTATTTGTATGCACCGCTTAATAGGCTCGTTATGGGCTACAATAAATTACATAAAAATATAGCAAGAGTTCTCTCAACAATTCATCAAATAAACCAAAACCAAAATTTGGATTAACTGTTCTTCTGATGTTTTTCTCTTTAATAATGCACAACAATATGCTACTTTTAAAAATAAATGATGTTATACTAATATTAATAATTTAGATAATAACAATCACAAAATATTTAAATCTACTTAAATGCTACGCTAATTCAATTACTTTTGTGTAATACCTGTAATTAAGATAGCACTTAGCTTGATATATTAGCATGTATAGTTAATGTTGTCTAAAATAGTGTATGTCTTGGTGGTGTTAATATATAAATAAAATTTAAAAAAAAAAAAAAAAAAAATTTAAATTTGACGTGTACGACTTTGGCCGGGTGCATGTCCCCTGTGACAGTTCGGACCGCGCCTGTACGGTTAGTCGAGTAGTCACTAGTCGAGTTACCTTCGAGCGGGTTGTTGACCCCGGGCGGCGCGTCGCCGGCGGGCGGCACGGTGACGGGCTGGCGCGGCATGCCGAACAGCTCCTCGCGCCGCGCGTTCGGCTGCAGCAGCTGCGGCTGGTCCGCCAGCGGCAGCGCCTCCTGCATCGTCACTGAACCAGAGAACGATACATTTTGTTACATTATATCGTCGTCACGCCGTACGTTACGTATTATTCTTCCCTTCCGAGCAGTATCTTGGAGGAATATTATTAGAATCTTTTTGCGAAAATTATAAATGCGAAAGTAACTGTCTGTTTACGCTTAGGCCGATAAAATATTTTAATGAATTTTAGTATGTAGACATAGACGGGACCCTGGAAAAGGAAGGATACGCTACTTATTTTCGTGAAAGCTATTTTGATGACATTTTGTACAGAAAAAGCTTGAACCCTATGGAAGGAAGCATTTATATTCTGTTTGACCACTAGTTGACTGGTAGAGAATGCTTCTTGGCATTTAATGTATAAATAAAATATATTCCTTCTCCTAAGCGAGTAAAATAGGGTGTGGCAAACCGAACGCCACGCGACCGAAGCCGTGGGCACAGTTCATTATAATTTCCGATAATTGTTTATTTCTAATAAAATAAAATAAACTAAGAAATAAGATAACCAAAAATTTTAACATTCATAATTAGGGCAATTGAATCTGTCGTTGAACCAATAATGAATGTAGAGTGCTACATGTCCTAAGGAACTGCGCTATTGTTATTAGACAATCACAAGCATCTTGCATTGACGGCAAGCTTAACACATAAGATAGTTTAAAGACACCTATAAAAAATGCTAAATTTGGTGTGGACCAGGCCTATGCAGCAATCGACGATGTAGACCGATTTCATTACCTTACCAAACTGAAAATATCATAATAGCAATATTTTTATTCAGTCACAACTGAAACTATAAAGGAAAACATTGTCTGTCAGTTGAATATTTAAATGGACAACTTACTATTGAATGGATCCGGCGGTGGGCATCCGAGGCACAGAGTGGAGTCCGACCTCTGGAAGAAGGCGTGTCCGCGGCCGCGCGCGCCGTCGCCCTCGCCGTCCGACTCTGCGGCGGCGCCACCCCCTACTACCATCTCTTCGTCGCCCTCTTCGTTCTCATTCTCGTCCTGGTATAGAAAGTAGGTAACATTAACATTCCTACGAGTCTTTTCTAAAACTCCTGTTTAGCCTGAACTATTTTGGGACCCGCAACGATATCAGAATAAAAGAAAAAGGTACCTAACAGGAGTTTGAAGATAAGGAATTTTAGTATCGTTTTGCTTTCAGTGCAAAGCCATAGGAAAAAGAACAATAACAATAATAGCCAATCTGAAAGTCACTGGGGCAGGCCTATGTTCAACAGTGGACGACCTATAGCTGAAATGATGATGATGATGAAAACAGAACATCGCTAATAAAATAATGGCAGAACTATTGTGGAACAAAATGAATGTCATTTCTACTCCATAAGGCACGTCGACGTCGATTGCTTCGATCTGTGAACACCTCTGGCACTAGATATTAGTGTAAGCTACTGACCGGTGTCCACAGATGCTGGTGGTGGTGCGGCTGCGGCTGCGCGGCGCGCATGTAGTACACGAGCGCGTCCAGCACGTAGGCCACGTGCTTCAGCGCCGCCACGTCCAGCACGGGCAGCTGCTCCGCGTGCTCGGAGCTGTGCGCCCGCAGCAGCGAGAGGCAGTACGCGAGGAACTCGCGCCGGGCACTGCCAGCTTCTACACCTGCATAATAATTCAAAAGTAGTTAGCTTATTTTCGTCTCACAGTAAAGTCCCTGCTTTTAACACACAGTAGTTAAAGGAGGGACTGTATGTCGGTATAAAATGACTGACAGTAAAATTATCAATACTGAAATTTTATACTGGACGAATTTCTGTACGGATATCATCCCTTTCTAGTCATTTAACCCTTGAATTGAATTGAATTGAATTGGAGTGCAGGGCCAGAGCGCGGGGTGCGGGAGGAGGAAAACGGGCAAGAGGGGCGCGGCAAGGAAATGTAGCCATTACAGGTCAAATTGCGTATCAATACTATACGTATCAGTACTATACTAACTAATAAATATGGTTTAAATAATACCTGTACTGATTTTTTACGTTACCAAAATAGAAATGTATGAACTTATGCAGAAACAAATATGGGTACTTAAATTTATATATATAAAGGTTGTTGTATTATGATCAATTATCAATTGTAGCTAAAAGGAGCAACAGCTAAAAGGTCTTACCCTGTTCGCGGTCTCGGGCCCTAGGGCCTTCGGAGAAGCCGATGATCCGGGTTGCAGGGGACGTGAAAGACGTCGCACGCCTAGCGGCGGGCGCGTTGGGGCGCCCGGTCTCCGTGCTTGAAGTTCCAGCGTTGTTGGTTGTTAGAGATGCACCAAATCTGAACAAATTGTGGTATTTCAAAAATGATTTTCTGACTGTTTTAGTCTCTAAGAATCATTAACTATGCAAGATCTCTGCATCGTACTACATATCACTTACCTCAATTGAGCTTCAGTAGCGTCCATGACTGTAACCAACCAGTCCCAGGTGTTTTTGAGTTGCCTTTCCAAGTAGCATTGTAAACGAAGTGCTTCGCGGTACGCAAGTGGTACCATCCGAGGTAACGGCAGGGTTACGCGCTCATATTCCCAGAGTAGGTCGGCTATTTGACGAATGACAATACCTACAAAAGGAAAATATACTTTAGATAGTAGTTTTTCATTGCCTTATGACATCTAATGAGTTAATGACATCACGAGCAAGCCGAACGCTTGTGCTGCCGCTAGTGGTTCAAAATCATCAGTCATCAGCAGTGATCGGAGTAGGTAGATTGATTTGGGGTCATTGATGTTAATATGGACATGCCAGGATTACAGAATTTCTTTGTATCAGTTTTTGAAAAAAAGGCATATCTGTATTATGCTAGCACTACCAAAGTACATCAAATCTATTCCGATCACTGGTCATCAGCCCAGAACGCCACAGCAAACGGCTTTGATCCGTTTGCATCTAGCGGCTTTCCCCCGTAACTTTGACTAGTCAGTCCGCCATGTCCCGGCCTGCCCACGCAGCGTCTTCCAGTTCGTGGTCAATGGTTGATGTTCATTATCATGTCAGCCTATTGCAGTCCACTGCTGGACGTAAGTCATGAGAGCATGATCCCAAAGAGCATGATCTCCCGCTTTTTTCATCCAGCCCCTGCCAGTCATCTTCCTAACGTCGTCGGTCCATCAAGCTGTAGAGCGTCCTGCGGTACGTTAGCCAATGCGCGGTCTCAACTCGAGAACCCGTTTACTGCCACTTTAGCTTGCTACATTTTAGGACTATGTCCTTTACTTTGGTCTGCGGCCGGTTTGGTTGATGTAAGAGAACTACATGGTACTCACCGAATGCCCTCGCCAGACACGAGGCAGTAGTAGAGGTGGAGTGCGGGTCGTGAGCGCCGGCGGCCGCCGCGGCGGTGGAGCGCCGCAACGAGGCGGGGTCGATGAACACGAGCGACGACCCGCCCGAGAGACGCACCCCGCCCGTGCTGCCGCTTGTGCCGCGGTTCGTCTCGCGGGACCTGACATAGAATCGCATGATAAAAGATATTGAGAGACAAGACAAATTGTGGGCTAGCAGCTAATAATTTAAGATAATATATTGAGATAAGAAAAAAAATCGCTAGTGAATGGCCAGGGTTTATACAGTTGCAAAACATATAAAAACAAAGCATTTCGCTACATACTGAATTATTACTAAAATCATATTTTGTTATCATAGTGCGGAAAGCCGTCCCAATCCTCTGAAAGACCTCGCTGGTCTGCCACTTTGACAATATACTATAGAATAACAAAATCCGCTATGCGAGCTATCTGTATGATACAAGTGCGCAACACATAAACATGTTAGACATAATACTTTCTCGTGCGATATTCACAGTACACGGGGTCTAATCCCTTGGAAGCAGTGCAATAAATCTAAATAAATATACAACTATTCAACAATCTTTTCTACAAATCATCAAGTTGCCAAGGCTCATTTATCTTCGTCTGTCCCTTCAAAATGTCAGAATAAATTGACAAGTAATAGTATGGACGCAAGCAAATAATAAAGGGACATAGATATCTACTCACCGAATGGCCCACTGCATCGAGTGCGGCGCGAGGTTCGGCCGGGCCGGGGGCGCGGTGCGGCGCTCCAGCGGCTCGCCATCGTGTAGAGGAGGCTCGGCCTCGCCGTCCTGCTCGTCGGTCTCGCCCGCCTCCGAGTCCTCGTCCTCCGGCTGCGTGGAGTCGCCGCTCTCCTCGTCCGGGTACAGCAGCAGTGAGGCTATGCCTGTCGCGGTGCACCGGATAATTGGGATAATAGAGTCACGGGCCCGTATGGCCACGGTTTTTAGCCTAAGTTTTTATACGGAAGAATAAGTTACATGTTTACAAGATTTAGACAAGTGACCTTTTAAAACGAGCTGTCACATAACCAAATCATACAAAGATGCAAAAAACTAGTGACGCATTTAAAAACCAAGAATTTACCTAGCAGAGAAAATATCAAACTTTTTCTAATTGCAATGCTATTTGTAAGCTACTAAGAACAAGGATCAGATAACAAAAATAAGATAGAACATACCAGCGTCAGATCCTTGTGTAGCGCCGGTCTGCACGCTGCGCTGGGCAGACTCGGCGTTGTCCTGATCATCAGAGTCGCTTTCCGTTTCCACTTCTGCCAATAGATCCAACTCACTCTCGCTCTCGCCACCCTCGGCGCGTTCGGTGCCGTTCTCTACGACTACGTGCTGTTCTTGCACTCTACAACATTATCAATTGATTTTAGAAACATTCGGTAATTCCTAAAATACCGACCTAAATTTAATATTAAACTTTTTATGCTTGGTTCCTTTTTTGTATTATGTCCATATATATGGTTTGCGGGATACAGAAGGGAAACTAGTACCCAATCCGCTGTTGGCGAACAATAGACCAATAAATTGAATGGTCAATTGTTTGGAGTTGTTGTCCTCTTACGTCACTATTAGGAATTTAGGATGTTCGCGTTTATGATAATGAATAGTTTTCAGAAACTCTAGTAACATTTCAAACGATTAGCGGCGTGTTGGTTCCTACCTGTCACCCATAGGATCATCGTGATGCTGAGCATCGGCCGGCGGCACTGGGGCTGGCACGTTCGGTTCGTCGGTCTCGGACGCGTCATCATCGCCACCAAGAGCTTCGCCCGCTACGTCATCGGCGTATTCAGTAGCCACAGGTGTGGAAGAACGATCCGGTACCAGTGTAGAACTACCCATTGAGGTTCCTCCAGCGGCAGCGCCGCGACCACCAGTCGTGTTCGATTCTCTGTAGAATATTTATCGTAGGGTTAACAATCTATCAAAATAACAAAATCAAGCAAGGTGGACAGCGTCCACCGATGAACTCTAGTGGTGCAAGTTATTTTCAAATATAGACATACCTTCGTGTGTGAGTGAGACGGGAATGGCCAGTAGACAACGGTTCAACACCGAATAGGTCCTCGCTGCCGTTTACTAGTTCCACGTAGGTGTTGGCGAGAGGGAAGGGCGCGGTTGGGCGCACCACTCCCAAACGTACGGGAGCTAGGAGCGCGTCTGCAGCTTCGACTAGCTCTTCGACTGCTAGCGCCACTAGGGCAGCGAAAACGCGGCGGCAACGGACCAACGACGAGGTAATCGATAGGGGTCTGAAAGAAATACCTATCATGCAGCAAACAACCGAATCGTAGAAGACTTTCATGAAGTCAAAAACAAACAAAAATATTTTACAGTTGATACAAAAACTTACCCTTTCTTCTTAGCCGCCCCTGGTGCCATTTCAACGCTGAATATGACGAATATCCTAGCAACCGAGCGAACGAATCGACGCGCGACTTCGCGAGCGCGCTCGGCACGGCCGGGTATGACCTCATTCTGTTGCTCTCGAATTAGTGTATGCAAGAGTGTATCCAACATCTAAACAAAACAAAAAAGATATAGGTAGCTAATTAAGCAAGCCAAATATATGACAATGAGTAGCTCTCTGAGGAAAAAATATAACATGATTTTTGTCTGTAATGTGTGACATAAATTTTGAGTACTAAATCTAATTTAAATGTTACTATAACTTACTTTTATTATGAAAAATTCTAAATATTTTCAAAAATAATTTTTAACCCTTTAAAGTGTAACAAACGTTCAAGGGGATAAGCAAGACACATCAATACATGATTAATATAACATTATATATTAATTTTTCTTCTAGTCACAATAAAATAAAATCAAAGGTATAAATGAATAGTGAGTAACCTCATTAGTGCACTTGACAATAAGCGCGTGCGTGAACTTGTCAAGCAGCGTGGTTCCGGATTGACTGGGCGCGGGGCTCGCGGGCCGCGGGTCCGCCTCGCCAGTCGCGCTCGCGCCGCACATCACTGCGGCCTCCACTGCGGGCCAGTCACCTGCAATAACACTCATTCGTGATCTGCGAACTTTAAACTATAGTTAGTGAGCAAGTGCTGGTATGAGAGCGGCTCTACAGGGTTTTTTATTTTAGGGGTCAATCCCGCTCTATATGTAGAGCAGTGATTCTGCGAATATCAAGTATTATCTTTTATTATTTGGTGGACACAATAAATAACGGCTGTTTAGTGTTTATTGTTTTTCATGGATTCAGTGAAGACTACTTTTCCCGTAGAAGCAGGTTTCAAGACGCCATCGGGTCTAAAGCATATTGTCTGCGACACAAGTCACTTGACACTGGATGCGCGTTGAATACAATGATAATGGTTCCAGATCTTTATCACTTCATCAAACATTAGAACACCAACTACACCAAACTTGCACTCAAAAACTCTTTAAATAACAAATAAATACCGTTATAAAATCGGCCATCGACCATGCTTTTCGTTTGACTACCCCCCACCGAATCCCCTCGACAAGGTAAGAGTCAAATGTCAATTTTATGTGCGTCTTGTCAATTGCACGCTCCCCTGACTCACACCAAAGTGACTATATTACATGAGTTTGATACTATTTTAAGTTCAATTATATTTATATAAATCTTATTACAACATTTTCTCATTCTTATCCTTTAGAAGTTTTTTGCTGCATAGGCAAAAGGGGACCATTAAACGCTACAGCGAGCGGTTTTGGGCCGTTTGCATCCAGCGGCCTTCCGCAACCTTGATCAGGTCCCTGTTGGAGCTGGGGAGCTGTTCGGTAGCAAATAATTGTCGAGCAAAAAACCACGTGAAACTATAATGATTTAACATAAGTGTCACGTTACCGTTTGTCTATTCATTATTGAAGGGCTCTGAATCGGGGGTCAGGTTCTGGGGGCTTTAGGGAGGAGTTTTGCTAAAACCTTAAATACTACTGTTGTTGTGGCAATCGAGTCGGGCCGATTGCGAGTGTTTAAAAAAATTCTACATGGCGGTCGGCCCGCACCGGGCCAAAGCGGACCGAGCGCAAACAAAACAACGTTGTGCAGCCACAAAGTAACTAATTCACAAAACAGCCCGTATGTTAACAAACTTACCGAGTAAATGTAAGAGGGCTCTGCGCGCAAATCTCGGTGGTTCTAAGTCATGGTCGGGCGCATCGACCTCCGCGTCGGAGCCGGGCTGCTTGCGGGGCCCGCGGCCGCGCCCGCCGCCCGCGCGGAACTGCCGCTGCTCCACCGCCTGCCGGCCGACGGTCTGCACCAGGAACAGGAGAATCGACTCGCCCCTGTTACAAACCGGATACAAATATGAAAATATAACGCAAAAATGGCTTTTCAAAAACATAACATACAGGGGGTGTAGTTTTAAACAGTAGCCAAAAGATTGCTGGAAAGAATCCTGGAAAGCTTATCAATAATCGTTTGCTAAATTATCTTAACACCTACGATATACTATCCAAGGCTCAGTACGGTTTTCGTGAGGGTATTAGTGCTGAAGATGCAATTTATGATTTAACTAAAGACATAATTACGTACATTGACCAAAAAAAGAAGACTATGTATCTTTTTAGACCTCTAAAAGGCCTTTGAAGGCCGTCTCCGTCCCTATCTTATTACGTAAGCTAGAAAAAGCTGGTGTCAGAGGTACTTTCTTGAATTTACTTACTAGTTATCTCCAGAATCGTACACAGCGGGTTAAGCTTGATAACGACACATTTAGTATAGATATCCTCACAAATAACTATGGTGTACCACAGGGTAGTGTCCTTGGACCTACCCTTTTCTTGATTTATATAAATGACCTAACTAATTTGTGCCTACACAATGGTCGTGTTATCTCTTATGCTGACGATACAGCGCTACTTTTCCGTGAGGAAAACTGGCAGGCTGTATTCTCAAAGGCTCAGCAAGGATTTAAAAGAGTAATTGACTGGTTGAATCTAAACTCGCTTACACTGAACACACAAAAAACACACTATATTACATTTTCTGCAAATAATAGTAGTCAATCTAAAAATAACTTAACCCTTACCGCCCACACATGCCAAAAAGAAAACATACACTCGTGTAGCTGTCCTCTTATTGAAAGAGTAGATTCTATTAGATACCTAGACATCATTATAGATAAAAATCTTTCTTGGTATCCTCAGCTAGACGCAGTGACACTTCGAACCAGAAAACTAATTTGGCTTTTTAAATATCTCCGAAGAATTGCAGACAAACAGCTCATTACTTAACCTATATTTACACAACCCCGGTGTAATCAGTGCTCTCTTACTGTATAACAATCTGGGGGGGAACTTTTAAAACCAAATTTATCAGGATTGAGCGGGCCCAAAAGTTACTATTAAAGGTTATGTTAAGAAAGAAAAAACGATTTAATACAACTAAATTATATGATGAAGCAAATGTTCTGACTATTAGAAAACTATATATTTTGCAATGTACTTTGAAAATTCATATGAGGTTATCTACAGATCCAAATAAATTTAGAAAGCATAATCAAAAATTGGTAATCAATCATGAAATATCCAGAACTGTATTTGCCTCAAAACAATACCACATACAATAAAAAAATATATACAGTAGAATAAACAAAATTATTAATATTTATGGTAAAATTTACCGAGAATGCAAAAAAACTTTAACTTCATGGCTAAGGACTTTAAATTATCTGGAAACTGAGGGGATATTACAATAGGATATACTTATTGTAGTAATCTTCCTAAAACACACTTGAACAATCCACACTCATGTGCACCATTATCTATTTATATATTATTTATTCTTCACCTACCCACAGCTTCAATAAAATGGTTTGTTAGCTTGTTTATTTATTTCACAAGGAAAAAAGCACTTTAAGTTTTAGAAATGTTAGTTTAACCTGTAGAAAGAGCGGTTCTCTCCTAATACAAGTGTTAAACTTAATAGGAGAGTTCCAATGTACTTGTTACTAAAAATTTTAAAATTTTAAAATGAATAAAGAATAAAAGAAAGAAAGATTGCGATCTTTTTTGTATGAAGCCGGCAAACCTAAAGTTGCAAGTACCTAAAATTACGTTATTTTGGTGAACATATGTAACACACAAACAACAAACATACTTTGACAGAATGTCGTAAATGATAAACTTTGTTCAGAATTTCAGTTTGGATATGTAAATTATTATTAAGTTTGAAGCCTTGAGTGGCAAATGTGTTCATCAAAACTGGATTAGTCTCAAAATCAGGATCAATCGATCCTGTGTAGTCTGTCTAGGCTGTCGCATGCCTCCTGTATAGATAAAATGACATAATATCGCTTATAAAGACAAGAGACAGGGACTCCTGCACGCTTTTACATTATGATGCGCAATGGCTTCGACATTAACTGACCTGGAATTGAAGTGCGTAGCAAGCTGTGTATCCCTAGCCAGGCGTGCTAGCAAGTCGCAACGCGCAGCCCAGTTGCCGCCAACAAGCGCTTTGCACCTGCATTTCTCCCAACAGTCACAGTATGCGGTTGGTGACGTCTGCTTTTGTTTGCAGTCATGTCCTTTGTGGCACACCTAATTATAAAAAAAGATTGTTAATGGTCGGTTGTACACAAAAAGTATAAAGAATAACAAAAGCGGAAAGTCCAAACATACCTTAGCACATTCAGTGCAGCAGCACAGAGATCCCGTAAGTCCGCATGTTTTACATTCGAAAATATCCTGTAGACAAAGAATCGAAAATAGTAAAACAATCCAAACATATTAATTATACAATGAATATGAATATCGTAAGAACAAAACTGGTGAAATTCGTTTCTAGATGAAACGTCTGTATTGTGGCTCCTCGATAATACTGGTTATCTAGTACCGTTTAGGAATGCAAGAGCGTGGCAGATCAACGGGCACAGATTCTTTAAACACCAGGATCGCTCCTGGAAATCTGCAGGTTCCTGAAAAGGCTTCTGACCTTCTGGGATGATCTAGGCTGATTGGAGTTATAAAAAAACAGGTAGCAAGCACAATGGCCCAATCATGAGGCTAAGTGCGGGAACAGCCCAGACAAACTTACTAGTACCGTACATACCTGGTTGATATGCTCCTGTCCGGTCCATGTGAAGCTGCAAGTGTCGTTACAGCACAGCACGAGCAGCGGCGAGTGATCGGGATGCGCGTTGGGCGGGAAGATAGCCGCCGAGCGCTGCGTCTCGTCGGCCTCGGGGCACGCGCGGATCGCGTCCAGCAGCACCAGCGCGGCGCGGTACGCACGCTCGGCTACGGCCGCCATTAGAGGCGTTTGGCCCATACCATCCCTACGAATAAATAGTGGAAATTAGATTTTGGTGAGCATTCACATAACAGTTACAGCGACCCAGACTATACGTATGCGACCAGCGGTATATTGGCCGCCGAAATATTGAGTGTCGTCGGTTTCGGAATTTGCATCCAGCAGAAAAGCAGTGCGGTAGCATTTTGACCGTGATTAGCCATGAGATGGATTAACACAAAATAAACTCTTTGTAAGCGTAGGATTTCCACCCACAACGTGGACAGACGACCTGGTAGAGGTTGCAGGAAGCCGCTGGATGCAGGCCGTTGGAAGCGGCTTATGTTCCACAGTGAATGTCCTATGGCTGAAATGATGATGTTGAAATTTTTGTGTACCTCACAAAATCATGGTCAAAAGTAATGATTGCTTTTGTTAAAAAAAAAACACATATTTAGATGACAGTAAGATAGTCGTTCCATACGCAACTCTATTGATAAAACCGTGCTCTCGCTGGGTGATATCGATATAATCTACTGTTGACACATTTCGTCACCATTTTGGAAATAAAGTCGACGAAACTAGCGCGATAACGCTATACTACTAATAATAAGACCAAATCATAGACGTAATCAACAAAACATTGCAAAGTGGAGACGACGTCTTCGGCAAAAGTAAACGTCTAGAAACCCCCGTGATCGTATTGGTGTTTCGCGCATCTTTCCGCCAGCGCTCAAGATCGGTGCCGCCAGTAGTACTCGTACTCACTTGGCTGTAAGCAGCTGCATGAGGTACGGCTGCAGCACGGCACTCTCGCACAGCGCGCGCAGGGCGGCGAGCGCGTTGCCGCGCCGCTCGGCGGGATCCGCGCTCACGGCGCCGCCGCCGGCTCCGCCCCCGCTGGACATTTTACTGTAAACGTAACCTCTATTCAATTTCGCCTGAGAAAACCTTACCAACATAATCGCACCTTCGGTAGCACAAGGACCACAATAGTTTTTTTAAAATTTTGCATGAAGTAAACTATTGACGATAATTATTTTAGGCAAGTTGTTATCAAAAATTTAAAACATTAAATTTTTTACATCAATTGTGCCCTTTTTTTACCGAAGGAGCGATATTATCACCTCAAGAAACTATGATCAGTATTTTTTTATTATTAGATAATAAAACCTTCGTAGTAGTTAGTAAAAACTAACATTAGTTTATTGTTAGATAGTAAGGCCATGTTAATGTATAATATAAGACTAAGAGCTATGCCAGAACCTCAATATGATTTGATATAAAAATATACTGAGTGTATGAAAGGAATTAATAAATAGTCCTTCGATCAATAAACTCTTCTTTTTTACTTTAGCAAATTATTTTGATCAAAACAACAAAACATCAAATTTCAGCGTAACACAAATACAATTCCAGGGAACATTTATTTTTTTTAGTTTTATCAAGGCTTGGCACTGTACAACTCGGAACACCAATCACCTTAGCTCAGTTTTTCTGCCCAGCAATTGTTACAATTAGAACTCTTTTTAACTCACCCGTTATTAGTAAGTCCCATTAGGCTGTCTTCATCACCAGAGGTTTCAAAAGTTTCTGGCGGCCATGACAGAGCTGGCACAGCTTCTTCTGTACTAGCTCCGCTGCCCCCAGTGCTTCCAGCCAAATTAGGCATTGATGGGTTTTCTACTAAATGTAATAAGAATCCTATTAATAAAAACATTGACGGATTCCGCCATTTAAAAGCACATAGATATTGAATCAAAAACATACCTATGTCGGGTTCCTTGTTAGATGTTGGTGCACACATGTGAACGCATGCATGTAGGATATTCCTGTTGCCGTCGCAACGCTCTTGGAGTATCGAGAGAATTTGTTGCTCTACAACATAAAACATCAATGTTATAGATATCTGTCTTATGTAAAAAAATAAAAACATGACGATAGACTAATCATACCACACATACTGTTTGTTTCAGTTTCCAATTGGTGTAATAGTTGACGAACACCATCAAGATCGCAACGAAGAACTCGTGGCATCATCAGTTGTGGTTCCGGCACGATGATTATAAGCGCCACCTACATACAAAAACGAGGAAAACATTATTTATGCTAACGAAACTGAACTTAAAACTCTACAAAAAACTGATATAATACAATACGTTTACATACGGTTTACGTTTATATACGGTTTGCGCGCGGGAGGGAAGTAAGAGTAAGAAATATAATGGAAGCAACACGCGAACGAGTCTCGACTTGTATAACGTTGTTCTGGTGACCATTCTGAGGAACTCAACAACGGAATCGACATGATAGAAAATGATGCATCTATCATAAGACGGTGCTTTTTCGAAATCAGTTTTTTTTTATAAATCTCTACTTTGAAAATATGATCGCAGAAGAATAGCAAAATAGAACTTGTGTGACATACCTGTGACTTGAGAGCGGCATGGTGGGCGTGCGCCGCCGAGTGGGGGTGCAGCGGCAAGGCGTGGGCTGTCAGGGCGCGCGCGGGCGGCAGGTTCAGCGGCGGGGGCTCGCGCACCATGCCGACGCAATCTCGCGCCACTGGGTACAACGCCCCATTGCCATCTAACATAATCACAACCGGCTCACTGCCCTGTACACACAAATTATATGGTGAGTGATTTATGACAAGTTTTATCTTGGACCGGTCGCATATTATCAGAGGCTTCTAATAACAAACATTTCTAGCGCGCGCCGGACCGAACTGTCACAAGCCCCGCACATTAACATTATCCGGTTCGGCGATTTGGCGCCAGTTGTTGCTGACTGCGCCGCCAAGACACTCCTCTCCGTCTTTTGACGTTCGCACAGGGATGGCAACACGATATTGCTATTAGCACTATGTATAGTTTATTAAAGAAAATCACTGTTTATATTTTCTTCTACGCTAGGTGCCGCTGTATTTTATTTTGATAGTGTTCACTATCCACATTCCATATGAATATTTTTCCACTTCAGCTAAAAAATCTTAAGAATAAGAATAATGATTAAAAAAAAACAAATTAATTAAAAAACACGAATTATTAAACAGAATCAAAAGTTAAAAATACATTGTGGAAACTGTAGGATATTATTTGCCGTCGACCTTTAGTGTGTGTTTGGTCACGAGCTGGGAATAATAGGAGCATAAATTCTCCTATTTTTCCTTCTGTCGACAAAACCACCCCTTATTAAATAAATGATTGATTGATTCATTATTGGAGTCCATAACCCTCCCTCTTGGTGTGGCCGTTTGGAACTCTTCCTTTTTTGAAGTCGGTTGTAAGAGTAAACAATTGAGAACCTCCTCCCTTTTTTATAGTCGGTTAACAGACGTAAACTTCTGGCAACCCTACTTTCATTTTTGACATTTTGCAATCACGAGCGCGTGTACAGCATACGGCGACGTCTGCCAAACTGACACACATTTCTGATAATATGCGGGGTCTAGTACAAAATGTATGGTAGACGGGCCTCTCAAGAATTCTAATGACGTTTCAATATGGCGCGCATTAGAACCGGATGAAAAAACATTTCTTACAATATTCGGGGTCTAGTACAAAATGTATGCACCGAAGTGCCTTCAGGCTTGCGCTAGAATGTTTCTATTAGAAGCTTCGGATAATATGCGGCCGGTCTTATTCGACGTGAAAGAAAACAAGTCGGTGGACATATAATGTACAACAACAGCTCGTCAACCTACCACAAACGAGTACAGACACGTGTCTGACTTAAAGTTGAAAATCGGTTCAATTACATTTTAGGTAGGTTGACCTGCCGTTGCCTGTCTTCCACTTTTAGAAAGAAAAGTGAACTTTTTTCATGTTTACTGACGAGCTGGCGTTGGTTTTTAACTGTTGTCTAATTATTATGTTATTTATAATGTCTATTTCTTGTAAGTTTAGACGGGATGCGGATGGCAAGAAAAGATACTCTGCAAAATCTTATCTAGCCAGGTGTCTTTCTAAATGATGTCATGTTTTGACTAACTACTATTATAATACTTATCTATTACAAGTGGTGTATTGTGGTGTGCGTATGTAGGTTTACGAAACAAACCTCAGCAGCCGTCGCCAGCTGTATAGCTTGCCCATTGGAGTATCCAAGTAGAGCGTTATGATCGGTTGGGAATGTGCTATCAGTCAGAGCGCGAGTGGTTCCGACCGCGTATACGGCGTAGGCTAGCGCGCCTCCCGGACGACGCACCACGGCATGGACACCGCGGCTATCAACCTAGAAGGTAATATAATAAATGCACTATCAATCAAATTTACTATTCTATACAAACTAGACAACGATCTGATAGTGTAGGGTGCACACAAGCTTTCGCGTTTTTATTGCGTCATTTGTAGTAATTTTTCGTATTTATCTATTAATATGATTCTAACCTTACTAAAAACCTCATTTGCTGCTTAGAAAAAGGGGTATAAGGGGTATAAACTGGATAAAAAAATAAGAACAAGCTCAAATATACTCACAGCAATAGTGATGACTTGCACTTCAGGCGGCAGAGCAATCTTCCTCGGGGACCGCTGAAGGCAGTCAGGGCCTCTCGGTCCGGCCGCACCACCAGCACCCCACTTCACCGCTACTAAATCATCCTTGCGCACGAGTCGGCAGTCTTGCAACAAAGCAGTCCAGTCATCGGGTGTAGACGGAACAACTTCTTTGCCGTCTTTGCCCACTGTCGGGAAGCGGACCGCAGCATACGCTCCGTCAACTTTCAACACGCGTCCTAAGGGTACGCTCTTGACATCCTCGAGGAATACGACCTCTTTGAGAGGCCATTCTTCTTCGTCGCGTTTTGATCCGTCGTTTGATGACCCCTCCTCGCCACGAACAGTTACGCGTTTGGCTCGCTCTACGACAAGAAATAAATGTTAGTTAGGCTATGATAGCTGCTGGACTAACTAACTAGCTCGCTTTTGGCTTGTTTTACGACAAGAAACGATCTTTCAGCTACTAAATCTGCTGGATTAATTAAGTTATTTATATTTTGTGCTAGAAATATATTGCTTATAATTTCTGGGGAGTCATCAAGTGGCCATCACTTCTAATAACACAGATCACAGCTGGAATACGGGTCGCAGTGCTTGCTGTCTCCGCCCATAGTCATACATAGTCTTCACTGACTACACTACAACAGCGACTGGTTCTATACCAAGCTACTCACTGTGCGAAGTGCTAGTATCGCTGCACGTGGAAGACGCTGGGCTGGGTGGCGGCGGCATGTCGAGTCGGTCGGCCATGTCCTTGTTGCTGTCCTTGCTGGCGTCCTTGCTGCCCCCGCCCGAAGAAGAGGCCTTCACCGATGATACTGTCAGGGGCGACTGATTCTAGGACGAATAAACTAGCTTTTAGCGTCATTATTTGATAAACACAATGCTTAATAGTATTAAGACGTTGCAGTAATTAATAAATGTGATTGTAGAGTGTCCTGTTTAGGATTGAACAAGTGTTTTTTTTTTTACTTAGTGCTTTAAAAAGATAGGAAATATACGCATCGCGCTTTTATTTTATCTTGGTCTTTTGTACCTTGCGTGTACCTCTGTACGAAATTCTGTATAAATAAACAAGACACACCTGTAAATCTCTCTTGTCTTTGTCAGAGACGGAGCGCTCAGGCTGCGGTGGAGGCAGCAACTTGAAGCGGCACATGTCGGATAGATTCCACGCGGCATTCTGCAGCACGCCCACTTTTGGTACTCCGGTCGACATGTTGAACCCTATCAACACATGTAAATCATATTGACGTACAAGTTTTGTGAACTTCTTATACCTACACTAAAATAGTAGGTACTACAACTAAAATATTCTGGGATGTTTTGTCGAACAAACAAATGCAATTTATTCTCTATGGCAATATTTTTCAGTGTTTGTAACGCCCCCTTGTAAGCGCTGAAGGGCCTAGGCCTAGAGAGGGGCGGTAAGGAGCCCAGAAAAAAATGTGGTGTTGTAGTCGTTTAGGGGGGCGTTGAAAAATAAATGATATCCTAAATGGGCGCTAGACAAAATAAGTTTAAGAACCTCTGCTCTATGGGGTATGTCATATTTGGTCGATGTATTTATACTGACCGACGGCGCCGGGCTGGTACATGGGCGCGTTCTTCATGGTGACGCTCTGGCCCGCCTGCAGGTCTTGCGGCGCGGCGGACGAGTGGCCCCGCTGCTGCTTGCGCGAGCGCGCGCGGTGCTTCTCCCACAAGCGCGCGCGCTGCCCCAGCGGCAGCACACCCCTGCATCGAACATTTACAATACATTACCTTCGATCAAGAATACACTAGATAACGCCTCACTTATTAAAACACAACTCAAATATGCCACCGTCTTACTATATTATTGAGTAGAGGACTATAAAAAATTTCCACCACTTCGAAGTGAGGCGTTATTTACTCGGCCGCTTTTGAGTAGCTGACTGGCTATCTAGTGTATTCTTGATCGAAGTAATATATTGTTTTTACGTATTTATAAGAAATTATAGTGCTAATAGTGAAAACACAATTATTTTTGAGTACAAAATAACCGTAATACAGTAATTAGAAACTGAGATATACCAGTCTCTTTCTAAAACCATGTACCATGACGTCACGGTACATGTCGGATCTCATTGTCAAGCACGCGACTTTAATGGGTTATAAGCAGTGATCGGAATAGGTAGATTGATTTGATGTACTTTGGTAGTGCTAGCATAATATGAATAAGTTTTTTTTTTAAAACTGATACAAAGAAATTCTGAAATCCGGGAGGCATGTCCATATTAACATCAATGTTTAAGATCATTAACCCCAAATCAATCTACCTATTCCGATCACTGGTTATAAGTCAGGTATTTATCAATATTTTTCAAAAATTCTTTACGTTCTAATAATTATAGTTATATTTGTATATAACAGGGTGAATTTTTATTAGTGTAAAATACTTCAGGATTTGTTTAAACTCATGATAACAGACAACTTTGACCCAAGAAACGTGTAGCCTATTTCAACATAATTTTGTTAGAGTATGTTTTCCATGCGCGTTTTTGTGAAGATATAGTTTCGTACAATAACAAAATTAAGTTGAGATAGGTTTGTTATCATAAGTAGGAACAAACCCTGACGTATTTTACACTAATAAAAAATCATCCTATATAGTGGCTGACACGACAAATGCTGCAATGAACGGTAACCTTTTGGACACATAGCTGTAAATGTAATTTTATCATTAATAATTTATTTTAATTGTCTTATTCTTATTCAATATCGGTTAACCACGACTGTCCTCTGACTAGAATCAGATTGCGACGCACTTACAGGTTTAATATTTGTTTGTTTAACAGTTGTACCCGCGGATTAGTATTTTCAGATCTAATAGATATGGAGTTTTTTTATATTTTTTATTATCAATGAAAATCAATTAATTATTATATTATTAAGACTATTAAACAATTTTATATGTGATGACTCGTCAAAACAAATCGAATGACTTCAAATACGAGCCTCCTGGCATCATCTTCAGATCACCACGGTAGTATCTATTACACATACTCAACACATATATAAAGTATCAAATCGATACGCCAATTAGAAGTAGGTTAAACTGGACCTTCAAGATTTGATTACATAATTGGTTAGTAATATTTACAAGTGATCTAATGAAGTGTGTTAAAAACCCGGGATTTTTACTATAATTAATTATTCTATGCCTATGTTCAGCAGTTGACGTCCTATGGCTGAAATGATGATGATATCTATTCTATACTAGCTTTTGCCCACGACTTCGTTACGTGGTCTTTAGTTTATTCATGAAGAAATCTCTGCGCAACTGACTTAATTTTTTCTTTGAAAAGAGCCTTCTTCTGAAGTTAATTAATTAACACAACAAAAAAAGAATTAGCGAAATTGTTCCATCCGTTCACGCGTGATGTGATGACTAAGGGGAATAGAGTTTCATTGTTATATACAGTTGTGGTAATATAATTAAGAACGATTTGAAGTTCTAAAAGTTTTTTATTTAAATCATGTTATACACAGAGACGTGTAACTTCTGAAAAGCAACTAGTTATGTTATAAAATAGCCACATTAATAGAGCAACGTGGCTTAGGAATAAATAATTAAATCACTAACTATTTTTCTTCATATTTTATTTATTTTACCAAAGTAACACATTTGAATAATACTGAAGCTAGACAAATAATTAAGAAAGATTTATTAAACTGCTCGGGAATTGTTTTGTATAACACTTCATTTAAAAAATCACAAGAGTGCGGAAAATTTAAAAAACAATTTAATTTAATATTTTAACTAAAATTAATAGTTAATAACATATCCACGGCTATTAAATACTGCTTCACACCGGCGAGGCATTGACTCTATTAATTTTTGACATTTTGCAAGCGAAATAGAGTTTCATTCTTCTAAAAAAAACGTCGTACAACTCTCTTAAATTCCCACACTGTGTATTTGAAACCTTTTTCTTTACTTCAAACCACAGATTCTCTATTGGATTTAGATCTGGACTGTTAGCTGGCCAGTCTAAGACAGAAACTGATTGCGCTGTAAGAAATTTCTTTACGGTGCGTGCAGTGTGCTTTGGATCGTTGTCATGCTGGAATGTCCAAATAACCGGTAGAAAGTCTTCAGCATAAGGTAACATTGTTTCTTCCAGTATATTTTTGTATTGGAACTGATGCAAGTTACCTTCTATTAACTTTACAGGTCCAACACCATGTCCAGAAAAGCACCAATTTTCACATTTCCACCACCGTGCTTTAATGTAACTTTCGTGTACTTAGGGTCGAATGCTGTATTCGGGGGACGTCGGACATATCGTTTTCCATCAGAACATACTCTGTTAATTTTCGTCTCGTCAGAAAAAAGTACATTTTTCCACTGTCGCACATTCCAGTTTTCATACTTTCTCGCAAATGCAAGCCGGGCTTGCCTGTGGCAAAGTTCAACATGGGAACCTTTCTTGCTATCCTACCGTGCAATTTTTCTTCTACCAAACGTCTTCGAATAGTGCGTGCTGAGATTGCTGAAGGGTTGTTTTCACCAAAATATTATTTTCTCAGCTCATTGGACCCTTTAAAAGGATTTTGTTTTGCCATACGAACGATGTTTCGGTCATCTCGAGAAGTTGTTCTTCTCTGTTTAGGTACACGTTGAACATTCGAAGTAGTTTGATACGTAGCAAAATGATTTACAGCGTGGAAAACCATCGTTTTTGAACATTGCAGATGATCGGCTATCTTTTTATAAGACCAATTCTTCCGGCGAAATTTTATTATTATTTTCCTTGTAGATTTATCACAACTTTAATTTTTTTCATAGGAAGCAATCACTTTTAATCTTTTACAGCACTAAATGGCGCCTAAATTATACAAACAGTTACAAATTGACTGAATGCGTTCTTAATTACGTGACCAGCCAGTAAATAGGAAGACTATGTTTAGAAGTAGTGTAAAAAGTTTGTCTATTCATTTTAAGCTTATCATGTGTATCAATGAATAAAGTGGTATTATGGAAAAGTTTTACGATACCGAGAGAAATAGATAAAAAATGCATGCAATAAGTTTTGCGTCTTAGTTTGAAAAAATCTTCTCTTTATATCAGCGTTCTTAATTATATGTCCACCACTGTATATAGATTATATTATTAATTTATTATTATACATTTTTGTTACGCTGAGTATTACAGTAACGTGGGTAACAAGATAAGCGGATGATATTTACTTTCTAAATAACAAGAAAGCGGGAGCGAAACTACCGCAAAAAAATATCACATTTTCAGTATCATAAGACATTATAATTATCATCATAACAAATGAGAGGGCGGAATTTTTAAACAATAATCTTTTGCTTCAAAGACAAACATAAGGTCGGTTCATTTTAACAAAACTGCTATGACAGTAAATTTATTTTTATATACAAAATGTTGTAACGTAAAAAGGGATCCTGTCCTAACTAAATAATTACACAAAGTGTTGCAGACTCATCTTCATAATAAAAACATATATTATAATGGACAATATAATTATAATGCAACATATTATAATGGAAACTGATAAAAAAACACTCACCACCAAAACAGTGCACCAGAATCTAATCTCGCAACCGTATACAAAGAGCAAACGTGCAGAGATATCGGTTTGTCAGATCCAAACTCCGAGAATGTCTGTAGCGGATGCTCTAAACGCGAGGCACCTGGAGCATGTGCTAAAAGGAAAAATATTAGTGTTTAGAAAATGTGTATGTACTTAGGAATCATCATCTTAATCATTAAAGGGTTGTTTAAAGACATACCAATGGATTCGTCGAGGTAAGTAGCAACCCTCCCAGTGTCTGTGAGTACTGAGACGCGTATTCCAGCAGCGCTGATGTTGATTATGCGCTCGCCTGGTGCCAGGCCGAGCCAGTTAGCGCGAGGATGGTATGTCGGGCTTAAACCAGACGCCTGAAATTGAAAATGTTGTTAGGAATCGATACATTATAACGTTCTTAAATTAAGTTTAAATATTTAAGTGTATCCTTACATCATTACGTTGATACGGGTGAGCGTCAGCCCAACGCCACTGATGCAACTGACCCTGTGTGGATACAGCAACCAATTCGCTGTACGTAGCCGCTATATGAGTGAATCGAATGTTGCTATCCCAGTACTCCAACTCTTCAGACACCCATAGCGGTGAAGCTGCCATAGCTGAATCCTTCTTTTTACTTTCAGCTAAAGTGGAAAAAAGACATTGGTGAGGTAATGGAATCACATTAATTTGAGAGAGCCATCCATGACCCTTTCTCGTCAAAACGTACTACATACTAAGAATTAGAAAACAAGTAACTGCTTTATAAAAAAGAAAGAGAAATCTCCTTACAAAGTCTTGTTTCTCTTAAGACAGGCCGCATATTATCCGAAGCTTCTAATAGAAACATTCTAGCGCAAACCTGAAGGCACTTCGGTGCATACATATTTTACTAGACCCCGCATATTGTAAGAAATGTTTCTTGCCAGTCAATTTTGGAGTTTGGAGTTTGAACTCCAATAGGGGAGGGTTATGGACTCCAATAGGGGGTGGTTTTGTCGTGACCGTCAAAATGACGGGACCAAGTCTTGGATTTCAAATTTACATACATAAAGACCTAATACTAATAATCTACTATTTGCTACCTATACAATAATGTTAGGTACCTCAATAAATACATTATGATTTAACAAAAACCTTGGTCCCTTCATATCACACCAGATTGGATAGTCTGCTCATAGGAATATCCTACCTATTTAGTGTTACAATACCTTAAATCTACCTTTAAAAAATCAAATTTATTTGCCTCTTGCAAAGGCAGTTTAAGATATATCGACCATTAATGATGGTCCATCCAAATTGACAATCTAAACTATTTGTGTGACATGTTAATGGATGGTTATCTTCCGATTTACAAAGTATTCATATTTAATACCAATTTTCTACCTTTCGATTATTGCAAATTCATATGTTACAGTTCTGCCTTAATTTCTAAAATAAAGGAGAAAAAATATTACTAAACACAGATTTACTTTAGAAGTAATCGACTACAGACGAAAGCTTAAACAACGACACTCGCAATGTATTCTAAGCCTAAACGTCAATATAATCCGTATTAAAGATATTGCGGTGTTTACGGATGTCTGAATAGAATAGTGAATCAGAACTAACATTTTAAACCTAGAAAAAAATCAATCAAACAATACTTAAAAGTTAGGCAATTATAAGATATTTGTGTAATAAACACATTTTATTTCGATCATAAAACTGGGGCGCGCAAAGAAAATTCACGGTTCGCGCGCGGTTATAAGTTTTAATTTTGCTTGCAGGTGATTAGCTCTGGCGTGTCTAGGTATATTTTCATACCTAAACCTGACTTTTGTTAGGGAGTGAATCTTCTGTACGGTATTACTATTAAGTATTCTGTGTCAATAGTGCCAATGGCAATAACGTGTCGCCAATTCGCCATCCTTAACATCCCTGTGCGAACATCAAAAGACGGTGAGGTGTGTCGTGGCGGCGCAGTCAGCAACAACTGGCGCCGGATCGCCGAACCGAATAATGTGCGGAGCTTGTGACAGTTCGGTCCGGCGCGCGCTAGAAATGTTAATATTAGAAGCTTCTGATAATATGCGGCCTGTCTAAATCACGGAACATCAGCATTTTTACTCCACATTCATAATTTAGACAGTTCGTGTTCGGCTATCTTCGACTTAGTCGACTCTATTCGGGTCCTTCTTTCATTCTTACTTTCATTCCGCTCTTCTATCAATTCTAACATCTATCACTAAAGCGTGTACAAACCGTACAAAATGTAAAACAGACCCTCGAAAATGTTTACCTCCGTCTTTATCCCAAGAGGTGTCGCGCAGAGCTGACTCCAGCCACCGCCGCGGGCCGAAGTACTGCCGCTCGCGCCAGCGGCTGAACTCCGAGGGCCGCTCCTGCGTGGAGCTGCTACTCTCGCGGCTCGCGGCCCCGCGCCCGCCGCTGCTGCCGCCGCCGCCCCCGCTGCGACTACGCCGTTACACCAACGTTAGCACCGAGTCGTATCGGGTGTAAAAAGACCGTTGACCGAGCTCCGTCACTTCCATTAGACGATAAGCAACTACACACATAACTAACTATGCGACGCAGCGGCAGCGCAAACATCGAAATATTTCTACCGACAATACGACGGAAGATGCGCAACCGCAGTCTAATTGAGGCATTGGAGCTCATTGAATATATTCAACTTAGGATATATTATTTTATTTGATGGGCCTAATTAACTTTTAAATTATAACGGTCTTTTTACATCCCGACAATACTTTTTTATACAGTGACAACTACTAAAACTTAAAACACCCAGTCACAGAACAAAAAAGAAACTGCGTAAGCTCGTCAGCGTGCGAGAGATCGGATTGCGGTACATCTACGGGTAGAGGAGAGAGAGTAGGCGGAGGAGCATAGCTTGACAGGTATACCTTCTGATAGCGGCGTACCCGAAGATGTCATCGGAGAACATGGCGTCGGCATCGATGATGACGGAGTGGTCCTGCTGGGCCGCGTGGAAGCCGCCGTCAAGCAGCGAGATGAGGTCCTCGGGCACGTAGCCGTCGCCTCCCTCGCCCCCCTCAGGCTCCTCGCCCTCTTCGTCGTCGCGCGACAGCAGGTTGTTCACCGCCAAGTTCACGTCCAAATTTGTACGCTAACCGTTTAAGTATAAATGTTATTACATTTCATTATTAATGAAATTATGATACTACTAAAGCAACAATATTTGAAATTGTAAGCTAATTGAGAAAAGGATATAAAATAACGTATCAGTAATATTATTGTAAAAATATCATGTTGACATCATACATTTTATTAGCTAATAAATCACTCGCTTTACTGTTACCTGTAATTCTCTAATGATAAGACTTCTACTTTTGCCTTGCAGCACAACCTGTGCCTGTGTAACTAGATCTTCAGGAACAAATGGAGCTGGCACTGACACCACTCTCCCTGACCCCGAGGCCCCAATTATCACACCCGTCGCCCGGCTAGTGGAACCTAAATGGAAACACACAGATATAAGTTACACTGTATTCATAAAAATAGTCCAGCCATGCGCCTACTTTATTCAGGAAGCTACCTTGTGAACTAGGTGCAGCCCGGATTGAGTTTCTTCTCATGATCCGAGCTCGGGTCTGCGGCTGCTGCCTTGACCCGCAGCCGCCGCCACTGCCGCTCTGCTTGCCCCCACCAGTACCACCTCCTCCACTGCCACCTCCGCCGTTGCCTCCATTTTTGGTGGCATCTGCTTTGCTTAAATCCAATCTATCTGGTATGATGGAGAATGCAGCGCGACATATGGTGCCATCCTCAAGCAAACACGCAATATGGGCTGGTCCAGCTGCCACAGCACGCACCCCTCTCAATGAGCTGAGTGCTGAGGACCCGGCGCCAGTGCCATATCTGTTCCAACGTTCAGCAACTTCTTTTAGTCTAAAAACAAAAAACAATCTTAAATTTATAATCTTAAAATAGGAATAGTTTACCACTAAACAGATTAAAAAACAACACAGCAAAAAATAGTTATCATAAAAGTTTAAGAATTATTAAAGTATCAAACATTCTCTCTCACGCGATCAGCTGCTGTCATGTCGCGCGTAGAATGACCCGCGTACGTGTCTTGTCTTGTCATCATCGAAACTTGCAATAACTTGCGACTTGATGATACATTTTGATACTTAGAGATTTAAATTAACTTAAATTTATTATTGTTTTATTGTTATTATATTTTCAAGTTTCTTTTGATCAATTGTCAATTTTCAATGTCTCATATGAATATTACAGTTTTCTAACCACTAGGTCTTTTTGACAGTTTTTGATTTCATATCTTTTAGTGCATATGTTATATGTTTCATAAGTAGAATCTTAGTTTAAAAGGATGCCAATGATTTCAAAGTCACACTGTACAACAAGTCATTAAAGTTATAATTTTATACTTTAAAAAGTAAAAGCAGCTCCTGCTCTCCCATCACCTGGCTCACTCACTCTCGCACATTCAGACGCAATCGTTTATGCGCATGTGGTGTCACAGGTCCGGCGGTCAGTGATATTTCCGACGAGAAGTACCTACTTGTTAATACGCAAGCATGAGATAATAATGCGTACATAATCTAGCATTTTTTTTATACTTTATTACAATAAAATAAAACGTACAAAAGGTAAATTTAATGCCATGTGGCATTATCTACCAGTCGACTATTAACTTAACAAGAATGTTTTACAATGCAAGTTTGTGCTCTGACTGACATAAAAATGAACACAGTCGAATGTCAATTTAGAATCTTGACTTATACAGTGCGTAACTAGGCTAAATCCATCCACCACATTTGCAGAATAAATCCAAAATGTAACCCATTACATTATACCCACTTTTGGACACTTAGACAGCTGATATTTTAGACGTTATACATTTTTGCCATAAGCATCCAGAAATCCAGAATCCAATAACTATACAACCTACTATTCTATAACTGATGTTAAGAATTATGCAGGGTTGTTAAGAAAGCTAAGAAAGTTTTTAACATACTAAACATAAAGTACGTCAAAACAATATCGTGAGAAGAGTAAAAGGACTTACACTTAAAACTTTATCAAAGTTACAAACACTTATAGGAAAAACCAAATTCAGGAATAACCAAGCAAATACAAGTATCCAAAAAAACAATTGATATGTTTAACACGAACAACAATGAAGATGATGTGGAAACAAAAATAAATTGTACATGGAAGTTCTTTATGCAACCAGTGCATAAAGAGATACCCAAAGGTCACTATCATCAAAAACTAAAGAAAATAGTAATGGACACATGTATTTTACCTAGCCTAATATATAGAAGTCAGGCATGGACATAATATACAAACAAAATCAAAAACAAAATCATATCATGTCAACACTCTGCGGAGAGAAGTATACTAAAACTGAAGAGAACGCAAAAAATCAGAAGTGAAGACATGGGCAAAAACCAAGCTCACATATTCTCTCCAGCATGTTTTACGCCTGTGGCAATGGGCAGGACAAGTCTCGAAACAACCAAACGGACCCAGTGGGAAAGAGAAATGTGGGCAGGCCACAGAACGGTGGGCTGACGACATATTTGAAAGCAATAAAGAATTGAATTGAATTGAAATAGCAGGAAAGAACTGAAATCGGCCCGAGACAGATAGATGGAAGGGAACGGAGGAGGATTTTACCCAAAAGGTCTGTGCTACCAATCTAATCACATACTTTAAAAACTTAAAGAATATGTATAGTGCACTTTTATTACGGGCCCAAAAAACATGAAGAAAAAAATTTTCAGGGCAGTGTTCAAGAAAAAAATGTGGTTATTAAATTAACTTTTCTTTGGAGCCCAGGGTTCGCTTTCCTTCATTTACTCCACCACTTCGCAGTCTTGAGCGGAAAAAACCCATGTTAAGTATTTGTGTATAACATCAGAATTACTGACAGAATTTAAATTGACAAACATAATAATAAACATACTCATAATTTTAATTTCTTTTAGTCATTAACTTATCAAAGCGTGGTATTAGTGGAGCAGGATTGAAACTGTGTAACAAATTAAAAAATCCAATATAGGTGGTCAGTAAGGCTGACCACCATGCCGCAAAGAGTTAACACACTAACTAGAGTTTAAGTAAGAAAGAATTACCTACTAACATTACTAACACACATTTGAAATGTAAAATTTTAAAGTGCAGCACAGAAATGAAAAAGTTTAATTATTACTTAATAACTAATAAAAAATAAAATGGAGATGGGTACGACCTTTTAAGTCAAGAAAGAAAAATGAACAAGAGCCATAATGGAATGGTATGATCAGAAAGAAAAAAGAAATAGAAGGAGACGGTATAATAGATTAGAGGATGATATTCCAGAGATTGCTGGTCCCTTTATAGCCCCAAATAGCCAAAGAAAGGTGAACATGGAATTTTTGGAGGAGGCCAAATTCGATGGATGTGCAAATATAGAGAGAGTGACTGGCAAGTTATATTATTATTCTTATTCTATTCATTTGCTCGACCCTAAATGAATAGGTATCTATGACTAATATTAGTCCACAATCTTTTACAGTATAACTGATAGAGGAATCTGGAATTTTACTTGTAATCTTTTTTTTAAAGAATTTGTGAAAATTTGAGGGCGACGACAAAAATACCACAACACCTGAAATTTAATCGCCTACAGAATTACATTCGGGGTTGATAAATCTTACGTCTAATAAATGTCGACATTTTATGAAATATTCTACGGCATGGTACAGCAGCTACTATTAACAATAACGTATCATTAAAATTTAGCCAAAGAAAACGTGGCTTTGTTCGATGAGGTAATGAAAGACCAGGCAGAGGTACGCCAATAATCACCATCGAATTGCAGTTACCTTTGTCATTTAATGTCGGATTTCATAACAACGAAATGGAGTCAAGAAAAGCGATAAAATACATTACCTATCTATCAATTGATCCTCTGTTCCAGGCAATGGATGAACCACAAAATGCATTGAAGACATTTCCGTGGTTTTGTCTTGAGCTTGATATAGATTTCAAATGGAACACTTTAACATTTGTTAAATTTCACCACATTATCTGCAAGATTACAGAACATCATTTAAAATCCTTCTGAGACCACCATATTTCTCGTGGTTTCCTTCGTAATCGTTTCTCGTTCTCAAATACATGTGAGTCGGTACATGACGAAAAAAGAAGGAAAATATCAACATGGCCTCTATGTCCGTTAAGTTGGCAGCAATGGGCATGGCAGCATTTAAAAAAAAGTTTTTTCTACCATAGATATGTGTATCCTTTCTCAAAAATAATTGTTAAAATACCCGTAACAGACGCTCCAATTTGGTTGGAACCAACCACTACTTCTATCTATGACATTCTACTCTATTGCCGGTGACAGATGGCGACCTTACAATGTCAAGACGCGTCCGTCACCGTTTGTATGTGCTTTTTTTTTATGTAACGACGAGTTAAACCGGTGACAGATGGCGACGGACGCGACTGCGAACTCGTTTTGCCATTGATCGATCCTTGGGCTGGCGGAAGTTGACTGAAGGATAGACCAATGGCAGCGTTTGACCTTACAATGTCAAGACGAGTCCGCAGCCGCGTTCGTCGCCGTCTTACTATATATACAAAAGTACTCTGTGGGCTTTAGTTCCAATTTGACAGCAGCAAGTCTATTTATTTTATCGTCTATGAATAAATCAAAAACCATAAATTCTACCTTGAAGGCATAAACAAAAAGAGAAATGTTGTAAAAATGGCGGCCAAGTCAAAGAAGCGGCTGTCCAAAATTGAAAATAAGTTACTGAAATTGGATAAATTAGAGTTAAAAGATGTTTTTTGTTCAATATGTCACTCTATTCTTATAGAACCTGTAACATTACCTTGTTTTCATGCATTTTGTCATCATTGCTTCAACGGTAGCATAGAAAATAATGCTTTGTGTTGTCCACTGTGTCGTCTACGAATTGGATCTTGGCTGAGAACAGCAACAAAACAAAAGAATTTAGTTAATGTTGAGCTTTGGAATTTTATCAAGTCGAAGTTTTCACATGAAATTGCTACTAAGACTAAAGGAGAGGATATAGTCATTCTTGAAGGTAAGATTGCATTCAGCTTCACATGAAGAATCGAGGGTATTATGACCACATTCTTAAAATTATTGGCTTTGATACTCTTTGTTTAACATGTTTTATCGGAATATTGAATTTTTGAAGTAATGGACTTGATTTTTTGTCGTTTTCGTGCCATCAACTTATTTGTCTAAGACAGCTGATTGTCATTTATCTACAAACATACATGCGTTGCTTTGAATTAAATTCTGAGTAAATTAATTATAATTTTAAGTAAATTCTTTATTTTACACCAAAATAAAAATTAAAAAAAAACATTACTGGTCAGCATTGATCGTTATCAAAATAGACCCTGTCTTAAATGGTTTGGTACCAGCAAATTTGATAGAGCATCCTTCAATTTGTTTTTAGTCTAATTGTTGGTAAATAAATAAAAATAACAAAAACTAGATTTTTCTGTTTTCAAAGAATACTTAACCATTCACATTTGTAAGTAAGTCTGGCTTGTGTTATGGATCCTGAACCAAAAATTTTGTACCACAGACTTGCACTTAGTTTTAAAATGGTTTTATTGACAACAACTTTTACTAGTTACATTATTTTATGACCTTTAAGTAAAAAATACCAGTAAGGTGTTAATATCTTTGTAATCCAATATAGTAAATTATATCATTAACATAGTAGGTAACGGTTTTTATTGTAGTTACTGAAATGCAGTTTCAGTAACTATAACTGATAACGAGTCATAATTATCTCAATAGTAATGTGTACTATGTTAGTTAATATCTGAATTATTATTCTTTCAGAGAAACCAGTAACTAGACTTAGTGCACCTGGGGAGATAAGGCTTGAATATGAACTTGAGCTAAAAAGACTGCAGGCTGAGCGTGTACAGCTTGAACAGAAACAATATCAGGAAACTGAACTTCTTATTAAGTAAGTATTATTTTTTTAAGTAATTGTGTAACCAAATTACAAAATAAATTCAATTCGCGACATCTATTTCGTGCTAAAGATATTACCTACATAATGCTTCTTGCAGACTAAACATCCATCCGTTGCACTCCTGTGCAAATAGATGGCGCGCAGACGATTCAATGTTTATCACAGAGTAGTTAAAGTTCAGTGATAACTTATATGAAAACTAACTGTTATACTAAGACTTAAAATGTTAGGAGGAAGCTAAGTTTATAAATAAAATGAAAACCAAAATCGAATTAATCTTTTACACCAAGTCAGTCTCGTTCTATTAGAGTGCATAAGGGGCAAAGGGTGAACCTAAATGAACAATTGCCAAAGATTATAGAAGAATAGAATAGAATT
The DNA here is from genome assembly GCA_963576865.1 of Anania hortulata. Lineage (NCBI taxonomy): Eukaryota > Metazoa > Arthropoda > Insecta > Lepidoptera > Crambidae > Anania > Anania hortulata. Next base: position 14,686,050 of record OY756390.1, on the reverse strand, counting down.
ACGAATACAAGGAAAGTAAAAATAAAAACAAGAATTATTAACTGAAGAAAAAATTAGTCAATTTTTAACAAACCGTACCAAAGAGTATGCATGGCAATCACTACGTTCTACAACTCGAAAAAACAAATGAAGATTGGATTGCTGCTTTCCTGCATTTTTTTTTTCTGTGGCCGTCCAGCTATTAAGCCATTATTTTTCAAATTTCATCATTGAAAAAATTTTAAATATTTTACCCAAATCTGTTCATGGTAATTAAAAAAAAACTTTAATTAATAATTAACTTTATGGTACTTAATAGAATGTTACATCGCGCTGTTATTGAGTGGCTGTATAAAAAGTTGCAACATGGTTCAATAGTAATGTAAAAATAGAACTAGTTTTTTTCTTTTTATAATTTGACAGCTGTCAGTTGAAAACGATTCTCCCTAGGGCTGAAAAGTATTACTTTCAACCTGCTTCTCAGGCAACTTCAGACCTACTTTCAGAGTATGAGTAATGAAAAGTTATTTACGTCCTGAAAAACACCTGTTTTACGTGTATTTTCCACACCCTTGCCTTTAAAAATATGGGATATATACTTTACAAAACTAATGAGATTTTATCTAGAGACTAATTATCAAAAAATTGCAAAACCTCAATTTATTTTTAGACGAAGTACAGACAACGGCAGGTCAACTTTCCCAAAAAGTTAAAGGTCATTGAATTGATTTTCAACTTTATGTTCAACACTTAGAGATCAATATCAATTGAGAAAATTTGACGTTTTGTGGAAGGTTGATGTGCTGTTGTCTGTACCTAGCTCTCTAATTTTATTTCAAATCAGTAATGAAAAACATTTAATTACCTAAATCAGGTTAGTGACATAATGGCAAATTTTTCTAGAATTTGGCAGAACTAATAATGAAAGACGTTATGTTTGTTACTAGCTAGTTTTAGCATTATTAGCTAGTTCAGAAAAAACATAGTTGAACACTAATACTTTATGCAGCGCTTCTGCATCTATGCAGCAGCGATACAGTCGCTAATCGTCTATCTTTACGCGCTACTTTAAGATACGCCACAATCCCGATGCAGTCGCGATTTCGTGAATTATGATATGATACAGTCGCAGGCCATCTAGGTGTAAAGATACGATCGCGATACAGAAGCGATGCTAACGTGATACAGCCAAGACGCAATACGTTCGTATAATTTGATCACATTGTCGATACACGACAGCCATAGTGCGAAGAGTTCGATTGAAACAGTTTTAAACACGATTGCTGTATTTATTGTAACTTTTTATTATTTATTATTATTTAAATAAACGAAAGATGCGTAACTTACTGGGTCCTATTTTGTCGTGATACAGATGTGCGGCTGCATTGATACAAACGCGCGTTGCATTGATACAAACGAGCGACTGCACCGATACAGCGATACAGAACGTTTAAATTGATACAAAAGCCTGAGAATGTGCTACTGTAGCTATGCAGTCGCGCGATTGAGAAGCTCGCGTTTGTATCGCTGCAAAGGCTCTGTGAAAAGCAAGCTTACTTAAATATAAATATGTTCTTAGAAAAATCCAAGAAGAGGAAGAAGAAGCACACAGAAAATATTTAGAAGCACTGAAACAGGATGAGATTTTAGCACAACAAATGCAAAATGATCATCCAAAAAGTTCAGCACCTCATAGCTCAATTAAGAAGCAAGGTTCAAGGTGCACTACAATAAAACCTCAGCTCAAAGCCACTAAAATCGATGGATTTCTGTCCAAGAAACCAATACCAGAATGTAAAAAGTAAGTTCAAACGTTTTGCCTTTTGAACTTTATAATCGTGTTTGTATTTTACTTCGAGACCTGACAGTGACAGGAGAAATGACAGTTTATTTTAGTTTATTTGATTCGATCGATCGCAATCAAATCTTCTACGTTCATTTGTTTTCAACCGACTACAAAATAGGAGGAGGTTCTCAATTCGACTATGTTTTTTTATTTGTATGTATGTTACGCGTTTATTCCGCCAATTATGAATAGATTTTGATGATTATTTTTCTGTTTGGTAGATCATACTTCAGAGGTGGTTTATATAAAAATTGATCTAGCGCTTTTTGAGAAAATCTACAAATAACAAAACATAAACACAGATAATGTTGTGGTTCATGGTTCTTGTATCTTAAGTTACCCAAATCTTTGACAAAATGTTAACCGATTTTAATTTTCTTTTTTTTAATTGAATAGCTTATTTTTTAAGGTAATATTTTTAGAACAAATTTCACCCCTGACGGTGCAAAAATATGAAATAAAATCGGTGTTTAGCAGTTAACTTTTGTTTGCACTTTAAAAAATTGTTTTGGTTAGTATTTATCACTGAAAATATATGAAATGAATAAAGAAAAAAAAGTAAAGTATGCCTATACATATACGTCCCACTGCAGGACACAAGCCTCACCCTAACCATGAGGTGGTTTGGGCCATACTCCACCACGCGGGCCCAGTGCTGATTGGTGGAGGGGTATGATAAGGCCAGTGACTTTACTTTACTGTCAGATGTTATTTAGCTGCCCTCAGGCTTCTGACTAGGCTTCACGACTAGTATCAAGCGGTATTAGCCGGGACCAACTTTTAACGTGCCTTCCGAAACATGAAGATAGATGCTTGTGATGAAAACAAAAAACAAAAAGCTAAAAATAATATTAACACCATATCATGCAAATTTGCAACAGTCGCAGAACAAAAGTTTATAGAATATGTGGTTACAAGGTGGTCCTTTATATACAGGCTTCTGTCCCTTTATATATAGGTATTTTAATACAGGGTTACATTGCAAATGCAGGGTGCCAAATCTTTAGGAGTGGCTTAGAATCAGTACCTTAATCGAACTATGCAAAGAACAAAAAAAAATTTTTTTTACATTTAATTATTCCTATCCGCTGTTGAAACTCGTATGCGTGGATTTTAACTCATTCACGAAAAAAATACACCGTTTGTACACTGCGTAAGGGCTTTGTTGGCTCGCCGTACCTACGCCTCTGATGAATGACCGCGCGGCTTTCGTAGTCTTTCTATAGATTTTATTTTCGGATATTTTCAAGGAATTTTTTTCCGTAACATACGATTATTAAAAATAATAACGATTAAAATGCTTCTTTTCATTGTTCCCTAGATCTTATTTTAAAAATTTGGCATCCCTTTGCAATGTAACCCTGTAACAGGCTTCTGTCCCGTATATAGAATATAGGTATTTTAATATGAGGAAGTCATTTCTAATGTCTAACCAAATATGGCAAGTAGCAAACAAGTATATAATTATTATAATATAAGTATGTAATTGAATGCAATGTGTTGTTTTTTATTTATTTCAGTAGTCCACTAATAACTGATGACAATACCACTAGTACAGATAGATCTACCCCAAATGCTAAGTCAACTAATCATACTTCACCTGAAATGGTGCCAAGTTATGGGAAACTACTTAAGAATTTAATAGACAAGAAAATAAAAACCGGGCCTGGTCTTTGGAATAAAGAAAATGGTGTTAAAGAAATGGTATTTTTTGTTTTAAAATATTGTATTACCTCTATTTTTATGCATTATTCTTAAGCATCTTTTGGCTTTCCAGAAAGATACACTAAGTGCGCGTAGATGTACAGAAAGTACAGAAGACAAAACATCCAAAAATAAAAATGTCATCCAATCACTACTTGTGTCACTTCCACTGCCTTGTTCTGGTATACTACAGCATAAAACGAATGTCGTGGAAAATAAAAACATGGAGACTGACAGTGTTGATTCCATGCGCCAAGAGCTGTGCTATTTCAAACCGATAGAGGGGACTACTCCAACCAGGTACGAGTTAGAATTCCATTTTGATGTGGTTTTGTGACTATTTTATAGTAATAAGTATATTTTTTAAAACTTATGTTTTTTAGCTTCAACTCAATCAAAGGTTTGCCACTTCGAGTCCCAGGACTCCGAGTGGACCAAGAAAGTAGTGCAATGCAGTACCAGGTGCCTCCGAATCGTACTCAGTACCTTGAAGGTCTCTGCCGTCTTCGAAATTTATCTCTGGCCAAAAATTTGCCATCAGCTTTTGTCATAGCACTTAGTTTGCTACAAGTGAAAAAGGTTGGTACAAAATTTATTTATAAAATACAAATTGAAATCTAAAATACTTTTTTTTGTTTTATCCAACACTCGTTACGGCATATAGTATTGGAATTGCAAAATAGTGGACTAAGACACAAAAGTCGTCATATTAGCTGAATTATAACAATAATTGTCATTTTCATTTTGTTTAGTTTTTTTAAACTATTAACAATCAAAATAATGACAAAATAAAGATGGCGAATATTGATCCAAATTGGATTTCCTGTTATCTGGATGATTTTCAAACAAATATTTATGTCTAACTTAAAATCCTTTTTGTCTAAGTCTACAATTTTCTAAATCCGGAACACTGAGTGGCGTGTGCACGATTGTTTATATTTTTTCTGTATTATGGATGAATCGACTCAGCTGTAAGACTAAAATTTAGCTCGTATTTTTCAACACGCTGTATATCAAATTTTGTAACAGTGCATTTAGGAGTTCCCTTATTATGATTTATTTTCAGGATGAAACCACAAAATGTAGTGCAAACACGAGATCAAAAATTAAGAGGACTGTGCCTTCTAACTCACGTGTTGTGCCCACATTGCCACCGAAAAAAACTACCTCTAATAGAAATAAACAAAATGTAGTAGATTGTGTTACAAAATTAAATACCGAAACGAATCTTCGGCGCACCAGGTCTATGGGAAGTATAACAAAAGATGAAAACGAGACCACCCCTAAAAAGGCGAAACTCAACGGCCGCAAAGCTTGTTCAGATAGAAAGCCATATCTAAGGAGTGATTCCAAAAAATCTACCAAAAAAGATCCTAATAGTCCACCGCTTATTCCAGAGGCATTAAATAACAATAAGGTTACTTTAGCTGTAAAGAATTTATCTAGTCCATTGAAAAATTGTGATGTTAAGAAAATAGTGCAAGAGCAATTAAGAATTGAGAAGATAATTGAACAAGAGAAGAATGATTACGAGATGGCATGTAAGGTGGAGGCGGAGTGGAACGGGCGGAGGCAGCCGCGGCGCGCGGCCATCAAGCGCCAGGTCACCATCAACTACGCTCTGAGGCCTGCCAAAAAGTTAAAAGTATAATTTTACTACCAATCTACTATTTGCACCTCGTTGATTGTAGGAAATTTCAGTATTTTAATTTTCTTATTAAAACTCTAAAAATTCGGTTACTCAATTTTACTGTACTCTTAGGTGTAATTAAGGGGTACATGAAGTGACACGAAGCTCTTAAAAAAGCACCATAATTAAAATTTCTTAAAAAGGAGCCATTATTGTATACTAACTCATTGATATTACCGTTTATGTTTCATTCATTTTATTAGTTATACTATGAATTCGAGAATTATTTTTAGGTACCTAGTTTTTTTTGTTCATATGTAATAAAATGCAAGACTACTCTAATTAGTTTTTTACAAGTAGGTGACACTCGCATGTAGAATAGCGATCAGAAGTGAATATTGTTGGTGTAGTGAGTTTTAATGAAAGGCTTTAAAAGACATCAAATAATTCAAATCCATTTATATAAAATAATAGGTATAGCTCGAGGACCAGGATTAGTCGATAATGGAAATATTTTGTTCCTATAATGAATATTTTAGAACTTACACAATGAATGAGTCACCCCGTAGCCCGGGTTACCTGGTAACCCTTGTTGAAAGGTCCTAATAATTAACTTTTTCTGTGAGAAAATATAAAAAAATGTATCTGACTGTAGGATTACGGTAACCCTATTGTCAGGTACATGGCCTCCACCATTCTGGAACCCTTCTGCCCTACAGCTTGCTAATCAATAATAATAATTGCAATAGTTTAAATTGACGAATTGAACCACACTAAAAGAATTAAGAAATAATAAAAATAAAATTAAAATAATCAGGTTGATGTCAGGAGCCAAGTACAAAACATAAAACCGAAGAAAAAATTAAATCTTTTCCCCATGGAATCACACTTGTCCCTGCCTACAAAGTCTGTGGCCCCGCAAGAATTATAAGAAAAAAAAATGCGTCTTTTGAATTAGATTTGGTTTAATTTCTTTGAAATACACAATTGCACACACATCAAAATTACTATCCAATGATTAACCTAACCTAACCTGGTTACTAGGAGCAAAATACATAATTCATACGTGGTTGTAGCGCGGCACGGTTGCGGTGCAGTAGAGTTTTAGTGAAAACTGCATCAAAATCCATACAATAGCTTTGGAGATTACCCTGTAGAAATAGATAGAATGGACGACAGAAAAAGCGGCAAGAGACTTAATATAGTATATTTTGTGATCCATATATATATAGCAGGCTATTTCCATACCAAATCATGATGTGTATGTGTGTACTGAGAGCCTACTTTTATTTTTGCAGGTTTTTGCAGTTTAACTAACAACAGTGCTTAGTAAAAGTTGTGGAAATATCTGTAAAACGTAGGTTAGAGTTTGTAAAGACTTAATTCAAAAGATATATCGTCTTAAGTGGGACCCTCAGTTCACACACATAAGCTCCCAAATCTAAATATGTAATGAGTTCACCAACAAATTTTGGTAATAGACCTTTAGTAAAACATGAATAAACATCTACACAACATTAAAAAACCTAATGTGAATAGATAATAAAAAAATTACAAACGTCTTTCTGTGGTCCCTGAGGGCCCACAAAAATTATCTCCTAATTAATAGATTATAACATGAACATTATATATTCATAAGCCAATCTTTAGTCAAAATTACAAGGAAAATTTTAAAACTAAAGAAAGATCACAAATACAAATAGATAATATAAAAAAATTACTTAGCACTGAAAGGCTCCACATTTTTGTAATTGTTGTATTTAATTATATTTTAAGCAATTAGCATTTGCATAGTGTGTGAACTGAGGCCCACCAACAAAAACATAAAGTTCACAATATTTACCACTATTTGCGATCCTCAAAAATAAAAATGGGCTCTCAGTACACACATACATAATCATGATTAATCAAGAACGAGCGGTGACACGTGGCGTCTACCGGCCCGCATGCAGAAACAGCAACCGCCCGTAGCCGCGTTTGATATGTGGTAGTCCTGTTACTAACGGTCTGCATTCGACTGCTAGACAACTAACCGTACAGCTATACCCTGCAGCCCGAGTGGAGTCGTTAGAACTGCACACCGACTGCACAAACACGACATCAAAACTGCGATTTTGTTATTTTATAGTTAGCTGGCAGTCCAAATCAGCCCGCCTGTTTGGGCCCTTATAGAGATACGCAACTAATTGCCATAGGGTGTTATTATTTGGCGTTACTTGTTTCCAATTCCTGGGTATCATTCAATTACAAGACACAAAGATACTTACACCAATGACCACACCCATCACCTAGCTCCGAACTAAGCATTTGTCCCTTGTAGAGCGAACCTGAGACCAATTGTTTTGTAGTCCGAAGCGCGAACATTAGATAAGACTGCGTATAAAATGTAGTAGTAGTACATTTTTGCCTAAGCGTATGGTATTCCTTTTTCATCTAATTGCACTTCATTCGTCTAACTATACTTAATATACAGGGCTATTTCTAAAACATCAACAACCTCCTAGGGGTGGATTCTGGTTCTCAAAGACAACAAATTTTTTTATATGACCAACATCAAATCGCAAGAAAAAAAATTTACTGCCCCATACTAAGCCGCCGACCAGCAGACATCAGTTTGTATGTAGCAGTGTTTTTTTTAAATATTACCATGTCGCGGTCGGTCCCATAGAAAAAGTTGTTGTATTTGAGCACCAGAATCAGCCCCTAGGAGGTTGTTGATGTTTTACAAATAACCCTGTATATGTCTAAGGTTCAGTGTTTCATAATGTCTAAACAAAATTTGGTGAAAATGGGTTGCCTTAAGGTAAAAAAGGTATCGCCAGTTTTCCTTTTCGTTATCATCAATTTCAGTATGTCCCATTGTTACCCCGAGAACGTGCTATCTAACGAAAGGTGCGCAATTCAATGACAAACAGAATCCCGAGTGGCTTGCGCAAGCTAATATTAAAATTTTCGATGGGTACGGATGACAAACAAATTATTACAAAAACGTAAAACCTGAACTCTGAATCCGAGCAATACCTATGAGTTTGACTTATACCTTCAAGTAGGTAAAGACTGTTCAACACTAACATAACCGAAATGACATTTACTCAACCAATAATAACAATTTATATTCCGAAATAAAACCTTTGTGTTCAACTGTTCTCTACTATCGGCTATCTACTCTTCTTTACAATTATTATTTTGTGCCGTGCTTAATATGTCAAGTAGGGTGTTTTATAGAACGTAGGCATAAAATTAAATGTCATGTCTTTAAATTGTATGTCCCATTCATCATTGTGATGGCGGTGGATGACCACTAGTTATAAGTTGGTACGAACTTGCAACGTATTTAAAAACAACGCATATAATAGGACACCTTAAGTGCTTTGAGTTATTTACCGACAGATCGTGTGTGGGGTACGGTAAAAATGGGCAAGACAGGTGGTCTTCCCTATTCCAGTAGGTAGCTAAACCATAATTATAGTAAGTTTTATAAACGAAAGTCTATGATTTTGGAATATATAATACGCTTCGTAGTTATTATTACTTTTGTACATTATTGTAACCAGTACCTACTAATATGAGTTGTATATTAATAACCTAAGTCTATACTATAAATGAGGGAGTATTAATGTGAGCTTTAATGTATAAATGTGTTAAAGTGTAAAAATGGAAACGATTTTCATAACTTATGTACCTGTCGCAGCCAAGTAGTTAAAATAGCCATTTAATTGCCCGGCTAGCCCTTTCATTAAACAACGTTATTCACCACACGCCTAAATGTCAAATAGCCAAGTGGCTGAATACAAAGTTCAACAGTAAAATGTCAATAAATTGTAATTTACTTAAAACGCTGGTAGGTAACTCTATTATTTATACTTCTAAATAACATTGCGAAAATATTTTGGTTTAGCACACCATAAAACAATTCACATCGATAAAAAAAACACGTGCTGTTACCGCCATCTTGTAAACAAAACGAAACAAGCGCCATGGCGGCGAAATATAGTACTAATTCAATTTAAGTCAGCTGTGATGTTGAATGTTATATGCCATAATGATTCAATTATAAAACTAAGCGTGGGGTTGAATAGCGTTGTTCAATGAATTGGCTAGCCGTGCAATAAACGGCTATTTTAACCAGTCGGCTGCGACACATCCACACGTGGGATAGTTAAAATAAAGACTTAATTAAACTTGGGGCATTTCCTACCACACTGACATGTCCCAGAATTTGCACCAATACATGATGGTAGCAATAATAACACGTTTTTCAGAGGGTGAGATTGTGTTGCCTCGCCACTGATCTCGCATTATGTGATTCACTTGTGATTTTATGGTAATTAAATTGTACACAGTAATCAATATCTTAATGTGGTGCTCCAAACTACAGTGCTGTTTCCACCACATTACATTACATTACGTGTAATATTAAACATTTAATATTTTTGTGTATAAAAGGTATTCGTCAATTATTATTACTGATTAAAAGATCTGTTTGTCTTGGCCAAATATAGTTTAAAATCTTGATTGTATAATTGTGAGTAAACGTGAACTTCAAAAGTTTCGTTTGGCTCGAACTCGAATGAATAAGTTCTTGAAGAATTCAAAATAAAATTCATACTCGTAAAATATGTACTTACCTTTATCAATTCCCCTTTACATTCTGCAGTTGTAAGTCACAGGTTATCATTTATGCACAAACGTAAAAATACTGTTTTGTAAAAATTTAAGAAATGTATCATAAAATAGTTTCTTCAGTTTGCTCATGTAATTAGACGAACTCCGTAGCCCAGTGGCAAGTACCTACGCCGGATTTTGGTGTTCGCCATCTCCAAGATCCCGCGTTCGATTCTTGGTCGGGTCAATACAGACTTCTATGTTCATAAATAGTAAGATCATTCTGAATCTAGCCAGCGGCGTTTGTTATTGTTTTCAAACAAGTTATTGGTAAACAGAATATGAATTATACAGTATTAAGGTCGACCAGGGGTCACTCCAACCATTGTGAGAAGCCTACGTAGGTACTTGGTATTGGAGAATTCGAACCCAGGACCGACTTACAAAGAGGGGCCCTAACGGAGTAATAGGACCGCGAGGGACACGACAAGGAACGCAAAACTTTTTTTTTTTTTAAGTTGAGGCCTGTCGAAATCCTGTAAGAGAACTGTACAGAAAAAGTGTCGAATGTTTTCCTTGTTTCTATAAAACCAATATTGAAAAACTAAACCTTAAACCTTATGATCTGAACTTTTTTGTGATTTCGTTGCTGAAAGTAAAGTTTCAGACGAATTTACTCTAAATGCGCTTCGAAGTGAATGAGTCATAGCGAGGACTCCGACGCACGACGCTGCAATACTCTAAACTTGCTCCTGACGAGGCTATTGTATACCGTAAGATTTTCACTTTATAATTTTTGGATGTTTCTAGTGATGGGCAGTGGATAAATACTCAAATAGTAAATACTCGGATATTTATCGAAAATGGATAAATACTCGTTTTTATTTACTTGTCATGGATAAATATCTATGACCATGAGGGCAGCTGGCCCCCCCTGGAGATTTTATGCTTTACAAATGAATTAAGCGTAAACTTTTTAAAAAAACCTTACAAGCCGCTGCGCGGCCTCAGCGCATGGGCGTAGCTAGGGGGGGCAAAGGTGGGCGGCGCTCACCCTAGACAGCATTTTTAGTTATTACTAGGCGTCACTTCTCTCCCATCAAATTATGGTTAGTTTAGCTGGACGGCAGCTTAAGGACAAAAGGGTAAGTATGTAGCATTACCAATTTTTTTTCGCGCTCGCTTTGCTCGCGGATTATTTATTTGTTACATGCGATTTAGTCCGCCTTTAACGGCGAGTTGCTACTAAACATTGTTTTTATTGAATTCAGGTTATGGTAAAAGTAGAGTGGAGGCATAAATGTATGAAAATAAAATTGTACTGCATAGCTTTTATACATTCTGCATGCCGCTACTGATGTCGCAGTCGCCGCGCGCCGTTAGGCTCTAGTGTAAAAATGCCTAATATCTTAAAAAAAAAATCCTCGCTTCGCTCGCAGTTTTTTGCGGTTACATTTAAATAGTACGTTTCACCACTAAACTTACTTATTTAAAATAAAATACCTTTTTTACATTTTAAAAACATAACAATTTCGCGCCTCCTGCGTGTAGGTGTCTGCGTGTACTTTGTATGACGAAATAAGCGCGGGGAATTCGACCTAAAAACTTACATTCCAACCCCCCCCCCCCCCCGCCCTTGGGCCACAAATTGGGTACGCCCTTGGCTGCAAAGTTGGTTTTTGGTGCGAGTCATCATCATCATAAACAGCCTACATTAGTCCACTAGTACTGAGCCCGATCCTCAGCTAGCCTCAGCAGCCTTGCGTATATCGTCGCTCCACCTTGTTGGAGGACGCCCCACGCTCCGCTTGCCTAGTCACGGTCTCCACTCAAGAACCTACCCCATCGGTTATCGGTTCTAATGTGACCAGCTGACTATCACTTCAGTTTGCCTATTCTTTTGGCATTTCTTTAGTTTTCTGTTGGACAATCTCATTCCTTATTTTATCCCTCAGAGAAATCCCGATCATAGCTCTTTCCATAGCTCGCTAAGCAACTTTAAATTGGTGCACTAGTCGCACCGTGAGTGTCTAAGTCTCGGCTCCGTATTCAAAGTATTTATTTGCAAAGAATAGGTTTACAAAATAGATGTTATAAGTAGAATATTACATTTCAGTTCTCTATTCTGCTAACATACATTAACATGCAAAGTGTGTGCTAAGAAACTCCTGAACATAATCTTCGTTTTTCTTAGGTTCATCCGGAGACCGATGCGTTGGTGTTTCACATTATCAAATCCTAGTTTTCTTAAGGCCTTATAACACTTGGAAAGTGGAGTACGAAAGTTAGTTTTTTATCTAATACAAGAATTCTAAAAACACGTTTTTTGGACTCTACTGGTCATAGAGAAATGTTTTTAATTTTTTCTGGTCAATGTACAGTTTAACTTTTTACAGTTGTATTATATGTATAGATTACACCTGGATCCCTGATCTTTTCCGTTTTCTTTAACGGTATTGAACCTATTTTCAACCGACTTCAAAAAAGGTGGAGGTTCTCAATTCGTCGGTATCTTTTTTTTTTTTTTTTTCTTTTTTTTATGTATGTTCAGCGATCATTCGTTACTGCGTTGACCGATTTCGATAATTATTTTTTTGTTTGAAAGGTAATACTTTCAGAATGGTCCCATATAAATTTGGTTAACTTCTGATGATGAGATCTATAAGAAAATCATCAAACATTACATAAACTCCGTACCACGCCAACTTATTTTAGTATCTATCTTACCTATATCTCTGCCAAATGTAGACCGATTTTGATGATTATTTTTTTAATGAATAGCTTATACTTCAAAGATATTATAATAAAATTTTTAAAAATAGGAAAATAGGAAATGAAATCGGTGTTCAGCAGTTAAATTATGTTTGCACTCGTAAGATTTGTTTTGATTAGGATTTATCACTAAAATGGATGAAATGAGTTAATTTTATTAAAAAAATAAAAACACGACTTCAAAAAACTAAAACGCTAAAAATAATCTTAACACTTAAGTACCTAATCAGTTACTTTTGGAGTCGGTGCCAGTCATTGAGAGACCAATGTTTTCGTTTGCACCGACTCCAAAAGTAACTGATTAGGTACTTAAGTGTTAAGATTATTTTTAGCGTTTTAGTTTTTGAAGTCGGTTTTTGTATTCAGAGTTAACCTTAGGAAGGCAACAGGGGTGACCCGTCACCCCACTACTCGATAAAAGTGTCAATATTTAGTTGGTATTGTTTCTGTCTCATTCTAACGCTCAATCTATTCTCTAATTGGAGTGGATGCAATCAGTCGCACTCGTCAACGTGTCGCGGTAAGTTGTTGTTTTTGTTATATTAACATTGCTGGGGTGACTCATCACCCCTGTTGCTATTTACGTAAGTATTTCTTTTTGTAATTCTGTAATAATTGTTTGATTTTTTTAGGTAAAAATGGCTTCGATTTCGGATACGCAGATTCAAGACTACTTGCAAAGTATTGTTGATGCTAGCTCTGATGATGAGCGCCGTTCCGAAGACGGTGATGTGAGTGAAAATGATGATCATGTTTCGGTGCACTCGGAGGAGGAGGACATTATTTCAAATTATGAAGGTAGTGACGACGAGGATGTGCCGCTGGCATAATTACGCACTAATATGTTGAGAGGTGAGAATGGACATGTTTGGTCGTCTATTCCACCATCTTCGAGTAGAACACCGCGGCGAAATATAGTGACTATTCAGCGACTTGGGAGAGGCAACGCTCAAAGTATTGAAACGGAAAAAGATGCATTCATGCAACAACACAAGCAAGATGTGCACTATGTCCAAGAAAACGGGACAAAAATGTAAAAACTTTTTGCACAAAATGTCTTCAGCCCGCTTGCACTGAACACCATAAGGATATTTGCTTGAACTGCATTTAACCCAAAAAAAAAAAAACTAATTAAGGGTGCCATAATTAATACTTTTTCGTGTTATTAGTAATTGTATAAGTGATTGATCTCATAATAAATAACTTTCGTTTTCTTACAAATTGCTGTTTTATTTGAGTTCAAAAATAAGGGGTGATGCGGAACCCCTGTTGCCATTTATGTATGTAAAAAGAGTGTTGCCTGCCGAAGGTTAAGTAATTGATTTTATTTTTCTTCAAAATTTTATGTGGTATCATTTTTTATTTCATTAGGTCCATAAAGTTATTCTTATTAAAATATTCAAGTTAAGAAGATACTTATGACACTTGGCTGTTTCCGTTTCACCCATACTATTTACGAAATTATTTTATAAAGTATATTTTTAATCTTTCATCTAAATAATTGCAAAAACACAATCTTTGCCTCTTAAAATCTAAACAAAAATTGCAAATCAATAATATATCATAATGATATAACAAATAAATTAATAGGATTTCCTTCAAATACTTATGCGTAAAACAGAATTCGGGAATCGATTAATCGGTTCGGTCGTCTTGTGAAAACCTATGCGTTGACGTCAGTAGTACGAGAGCGTCTGCCTTGTATGCGATTTATGTTATCGTTATTTTTCGCATAGTTTCTATTTTGACCTTTGTTACTGTTTTTGTAGTTTTCGTTATTGTTTTGCTTTTATTTGGTAAAATGTCAAAAAAAGACTAGTCGAAAAGCAGTATACGGCACTCTGGCAGTAGAACATTGCAGTATATCTCTTTAAATAAGTTCATTTGAATAAAAATCGATTAAACTTTCTTTATAAGCTTTCTCGATTTTCAAAAAGAATTGGTTGGATTTCGTTAGGGTACATCACTATTTGTGTCAACAGGGAAGTCACGTGATGTGTTATAAGTTTCTTCATAACTTGAAAAGGGTATAGTAATAAACAAGTCAATGACTACACCATTGTGTGTACTGTTGTTGTCGTCCTGAATAAGTTTCGAATCCTTAGCAAAGTCGCAGTATCCAACTATTTTAATGTCATCGGCGTACTCAAATACAAATATAAATAATTTATTTAATCAAAAACCAGGTAAATACATTAAAAAGACAAGGGTTGAATTCTTCTATTAAGTGCAAAAAGCACCTGTGCCAGAAGAATCCAAAAATAGATCCTAATTATAAAAACATTTTAAAAAGCACAGAGTGTGTGTGTGTGAGTTTATGTGATTTGGCATACAAATAGATATCCCAAAAAATATACATTGAATAGGTCAACAAAAGACTTCATCAGTTTCGTCATAGTCGAGGGTTTTTAGCCAGGCAGCAACCTTTATTTTGCATTCGCGTCGAGTCAGTTTTCAGAGATGCATCCCGCAGAGACCTCAAAATGCATAATTAGCACTCCAAAATATATTTTTTTACAATATTTGAAGATATCGGGTGCTTGGTACCGTTCGTTAATTTACTGACAGAAATCGATCGGACGTTAGGAAAGTCTTGTCCGATATCTGTGTTGTGAATAGCGTTGATATTATTTGCAGGTCGAGAAGTACTTGTAATCACACGAGTGTGACGATATTTCGATTCGGTGTGAAATATGTCAAGTTGATAGACGATACGGTTATTGCGAATCGACTGATTTCTGACCGAATCGGTTGATAACAGAGTTACCGTAGGGTTCTGAATCGAGGTGCCGCAACGAGTGGTCGTTTAACGATTTCTAATAGTAGAATTAATAGGCATTGCCATTTCAGTAGCGTCCAAATATTAGAGCTGGGCGTATCTCGTATTTTTGAAGTTAAAAACAATATATTTTAGCAATTAACGTGAATCAAAATGACCACTTGTGCCGCAAAATGGTGTGGGAGAAGTCGACAAGAACATCAAATTATAAAAATGATAGCATAACATTCCGTCGTCAAGTAAATACATTTACATTGACCAGACAAGAACAGCTAAGTTATAATGGCTATGATGCATTATCTCAACAAGCACGCGTTGATGTCTTTTTGAAAAGTATTTTTCATTTTATATGCATTTTTACATTACGCTGTCTCATTCTTCGGTAATGCTAGTGTCTGATAACTAGTTCTTAAAAATATGTCGATAATTTTATTAATTCGCTCACAATTTTAATACTTTTATAATATATTTTAGATTTATATTGAGAGGATTTGTTTATTGATTGATTGATTTATATGCACGGAGAGATATAAAAGACTACACCGGCAAGAGCAAAGCGCTTAAATAGGATGATTGGATTTAAGACCTAATCGAAATCAAAAATTGATTGACGCAACCTGTTATGTTGCTCGTGCCGATCACACGAACAGTTGCCCCTTGCTGGGTTCGAATCCGCAACCGCCATGCTTTGTAGTCCGGAGCGCGAATCATTACACCAGAACTGTCGTCACTTGTCCATAGATTAAAGGTCTTATTAAATGTATCCATAAATCCTACCCTGTGGTTCTACTTTCTTCGCATTCAGTTTCATCAAAATTAGCCCAGTAATTTGGCCGTGAAAATATTTTTTATTGAAAAAACTAAAACCGACTTCAAAACACTAAAAAGCTACAAAAAACGAAAACATTCAAACTCTGATCAGCTTGCACCGACTCCAAAAGTAACTGATTGGCTGGCTGACTGGTACTTACGTGTTAATATTATTTTAAGCTTTTTAGTGTTTTGTAGTCGGTTTTTTTATAAAATTTATTTATTTCTTCTATTTTTAGTGATAATCCTAATCTGACTGCTGAAAACCGATTTCATCCGTTTTTTTTTCCACCCTTAGGGGTAATTTTTTTTCCAAAAATTTTTATTATTTTATCTGTGGAGTATTAGCTATTCGCTAAAAAAAGAATCATTGAAATCGGTTTACATTGCTTCAGCTCAGAAGCATTCTGGCGTATGTTGCATAATTACTGTATACAACTTACGCCGGTATGCTTCTGAGGTGAATTTGTCGAAGATATTGGGTAACATAGATACAAGAATCATGAACCAAAACATTATCTGGGTATATTTTTGTTATTTTCTCTAAAACTGCTTAATCAATTTCGATAAAATTAATATGGGACCACCTCTGAAGTATTTTCTAACAAACAAAAAATAATCATCAAAATCGATTCATAATCGGCGGAGTAATCACGTAACATACATACAAAAAAAACATACAGTCGAATTGAGAACCTCCTCCTTTTTTGAAGTCGGTTAAAAATTATGTCTATAAATAAGTAAATAGACTAATTTTTTGTCACAAATTTATCGACAATCAGTGGTCGATATCACATACAATGCCCCAACACTATTTGCAATGGTGGGATTGGCTAATGCAAGCTTGTCCTTGAAATAGCCAATCATAGCACCGTTGACCCGCTCTCCGCAACCCGCACTTTCCTCAAACTTTGGTGACTTAATCCTTACAAAAGTTTCAACATGCGGTATCTATTGGGGGCAATCTATGATGGGGCCCGACACGTACAAGCCTCAACCTCGGCTGGGTCGCGGCAACCGCTAGTGGGGCGGACCTAGGCTGTGAGCACACGCCACAACTGCCCGGTGAAGCTGACGAAGCCATCCTCAAAGGCTACCAGCGATAGGTCCGTCCTAAAAAAAAAGGGGGCGACTTTTGATATGTTCACCTCATAACTAGTCCAAACAATACCTTTTCGTTGCCTGGCCTAAATTATTTGCATCACATCTTCTGATTTGTTTTATTTTATTACGATCAGATTTTGAATATGCATAAATTGAAAAATATTTTTGAAGGAAAATATATTATTTAATTTTAGACATTCAATCTGAAATATTTCAGAAAGTTTCATTTACGACATTTTGTCAAAGAATATTTATTGTTGTTTACTTGTAATATCTTCTCCATCGATTGGCATATTATTGTTTCATAAGTGAACATCAAAATACGACATTTTAGGTACTTGCAACTTTAGGTATGCCGAGAAGGTTCCATGCCTTTTGAAATTGTTTTTTTTATATATAATAAAAACAAAACATTACAATGTCTCGGGTTTACATTTGTAACTTAGCACCAACAACTGATATTGAATATTGTCCTAAATACATGTCACAAATTCTCTCTTGCTTCCCTAACACACGAACTTACTTTCTATAACACATTACCATCCCACACTTTCGCATATATTCTGTGCTCTCGATCTATGCAGAACTTGCTCATCATATACCAGTTTCTTACCTTTATCTATTCTGTTTATTGTCTTACCATTTCCGTAACATGCTGTATTTCTTCAATGTTTTCTTCTAAGGTCATACATTCATGTATGTTCTAAAATGTTCCGGCAAGCCTTTTGTGTTGAGCACCTGTAAAGATTTTCCAAACACAAATGAGTACAGGCAAGTAGACAGTTAAGTAATAAAGTTTTACAATGAACTCAAAAAGTAATGTTTTTTTAATGAATGATGAAAGTGGTTATAGTAATAAATACTTGTACAAATACTGGTTACCATACATTTATCACTCTGCAACAATATTAGCATTCTTGACAAGCCACAAAGATATTGCTACTGCACAAAAAGAACACATTACAAAATTCTTTCATATACCATATAAAGTTATGGAGTACACCACAATCCCACAGCACACTCACCCATTGATGACGCTTCCATGGCCATAATCCACTTGCACAGGTGTAGCGCAACAAGCCAGGGCCTTGAATGAACAGCCACATCAAGCACACAGTGGTGCACCTCACCACCTCACATGGCACCCAACCTCCGTTCACTTAAAATACTTATTATTACTCATCCAGTCAAAACTAAACATTCATTCACAATTTAAATCCAAATATTGTATTCAATATTTAGACAAATTTATCATAATAATAGTACTTACTCACAATTTTCACATTCATATTTAACAAATAATTTAATGATGTCCAAATAAAAACATCCATCTCAGATTACTTACTTATTTTTATTAGATAAACTCATCATCCACATCATAAAATTACACTCAGCTCTAGTCACCTTACATCTAATACAATCTTTAGGGGTCTTATGCATCCAAAATACATATACTCTCTGTGATACATTCATATCACTTCACAAATACAAATAATAAACAAATTAATAAACCAATTTTAAGTAGGTATATTCACTTAAAACACACTTAACTCAGGATACCATACAAACATCCCTGTTATGACTATCCACTGTCACAGCTCACCTCATGTCTGGGGTTTGTTATTCCACCCCCCACTGGATCCAGAACCACCACTATTGCCATTCCAGCCGCCTTGTCCATTTGACCAGTTTCCTTGATTCCAGTTTCCTCCTTTGCCATTTCCACTACCACCTCCATTCCATCCTTGGTTGCCTCCTTGGTTCCAAGAAGGCGGTGGTCCATTTTGGCCCCAGTTCTGGTTAGCATTCCAATTTTTACCAGATCCCCCTTGAGGAGGGCCACCTTGCCAGTTGTTCGGGCCCTGGTTGCCTCCAGGACCACCTAAAAATCCTCCCCAACCAGCTTGATTTAGAGCAGCTGCAACAAGACTAATAGGTAGATTAAAATTTGCTGGAGGCCCACCATTAGGATTGATGCCTAAATTTTGCATATTAAGTGAATCAATATTGCTATTTCCTCCATTATTGTTTGAGCCCCCAGAAGGTCCAGATCGGTTACCATCCCAGTTGTTACTGTATGAGTCTTCTTTCCAGTTGTGGTTAGACTTGCTTTTAATCTTTGGAGCAGCACTAGACACAGACACTGATGCACCTTTTATTACATGATCTTCTCCACAAAGGCTTTGGGCAACTTCAGGATCTAAGAAGGTGACAAACCCAAAAGCTCTGAAAGGTCTTGGAACGAAAACATCAGTTACTTCACCAAACTTTGAGAAATATTCTCTTAAATCATCAGCAGTCATATCTTCAGTGCACCTGCCTACAAATACTTTGCATGGCATCTGAGGGACTACCCCTTCCTTAGAATTTGGTATGCGTACATCTACCCAACGCCCATCAATGTTGTGCCTCTGTGCTAAAGCTCTCATTTGAGATGCATATGTAGCAAAGCGTATAAAACCAAAGCCTTTGAATGATCCATTTTTATCTCTCTTGAGCTGAACCATTACAACTTCTCCAAACTGTTCAAAGTACTGTTTAATTGATTCTTCAGTTGATTTCCAAGGTAATCCGAGACAAATTAAATCTGAACATGTAAGTTTTTTCTCCAACCTTTTGGTTTTAGCTGCTGAATTTTCGGGGGAAACATCTTCCATTTTACGTTTGTTTTCTTTTGGAAATACGCATACATACAAGTGTTTGCCCCAACCGATCTCACTAGGTGGGTGTAGTTTACCATCGCTCAAACGCATACCACGAACACATTTACTATCTGGGTGACGGTATTTCAGCCCAGATGCTCCAGGAAACTGGGCAACGAGTGTTGATAGGAGAAGAGTTCCGTCCACTTCACAGGGAATCTCCACGGCATTGGATTCTTCCTCATCTTCACTCACTTTTATATAGTAGCAAAGGTCTTCATTATAAGCATTTCCAGATTTAGACATGGCGTTAATTTTGGACACAAAAATAGGTTACTCAGAAATGCCACTGTTTTTCCCAGGATTTCCAGCCTGGCCACCACCTTCACCTGCCTGTCAAATCTCAGTAATCAAAATGGCTGCCTTGTCACTGAACAAGTAATACTGCCTTGTTGTAGTTAGATATAGTGTAGATTTTAGGCCCGCTTACTGACATGATATAAATATAGACAGGCTGCTGTCAGTATTTATTTTTTTGCTGCAAATTATATTAATGTTTTTAGATATTTATCGCCATTTGAACGCCAGAACCACAGATCAGGTAAAACTACTGGCCAACAATGGAATCAGTGCCATTACCGCAACGTAGCGGTATCCCTCGACCGATATTCCGTGTCATCCCAGCCCGGCCGTAGTTCGCTCCAAACTCGAGCTCCGGGTGACTGATAACACAGATACCAACCCAGAGACGACTGATAGACCGGCCAGACCGTCGCGAGACACTCGTGCCAAGCATCAGTCAGGCCGTAAACAACCGTACAACCGTGCTACTAACTAGCAGCCGCAATCGCGGCGACCAATCAGGAATAGTGTCCAGTGGACACCCTGAGAAGACGCCCGGTTAAAGGGCAATCGCCCGTGTCCCGCACCAGCCAGAGGCTGAAGAAATCCGACGACGACGACTACTGGCCAGAACTTGGAATTAAATTAGTGATGTCCCCAAGTCGATATTGGTAACTTAGTTTCTTCATTATTCATTATAGTTACAGTGTGACTGTGGGTGGTTGCCTAGAAATCAAATCAAATCAAATCGATCATTTATTTGCCAGAATACACTTTACATATGTAAGTTACACAGTGCAGATCTTAAAATAGGTATTTCCAGTTATTCTGCATGCAGGCGTGCAAATATTAATAAAGTTTTTACAAATTATTACATAGTCCGGTTATATGATTAATCATAAAATGACAAAAAAAATATAACAATGTCATAAAATTAAAATTACGGCCAATTATCGTAAGAATTATATAAAATAACCGATTTATATAAAACTATTTATTATTAAATTAAAAATATTCAACTCTCACTAAGCAGCCAAGCAACCAACTTTTTCTTAAAAACAATTCCATCAAGTATTTTCAGCTTCTCGATTAAGTTGTTATATATTATTATAAACATATTATAAATATTTTTCCTATGTATTGCCCTATTAGATGGGGGCTAGTAAAGTAAGAATATAAACTTTGCCCTCTTTTGACGGTTTATTACCTCACTACGTTTTTTGAACTTGTAGCGACATATATCTCGCTACATACGAACTAAAACTGACGTATCCTACATCGCGATATTAAAGTTATCGGAGCGATTGAAACATAATATATACAAGAACCCGACAACAACCGTCGGGCAGTTGCCCAACAGACACTACACCCGTCTGGTCGGAGGATCCTCCCTTTTCAATGGTGGATGAGAAACCTTACACCCTGTTTCACACCCCCTCAAATTGGTGACCCCGAGCATGAACGTCAGCGCAGCCTTCCTTCGCAAAGCTACGTCATCGTGACGTCATCATCACTTCCTTAAGCTTTCGAGCAGCGAGTCATACAGCCAGCCAGCATCCACGGCTACTACGGGTATCCTGACCACCAGCATGCAGCGGACGCGCATTCCTGGTCATCACCCACAACTAAAACTGATGTATCCTACATCGCGATATTAAAGTTATCGGAGCGATTGAAACATAAATACAATAACCAGACAACAACCGTCGGGCAGTTGCTCACCAGACACAAAACCCGTCTGGTCGGAAGATCCTCCCTTTTCAATGGTGGATGAGAAACCTTACACCCTGTTTCACACCCCCCCAAAAACTAAATGAAATGAATTTGTTTATATTATCGGACACACATGATATCCATCAATCAATCAATCAATGGCATCAACATTTGCCAAAGCTATTAATGTTAGATGATTTAGTTTCCAGAAAAATACTTCCAATATTATAATAATTAATCCTTCATCCTTATCTTTAGTTTTTAAGCGCTCGGCGGCCGCTGCCGCGCAGGCTCACTACGCTCGCTGCGCTCGCTCCATTCGCTCGCCTTCGCACTGTGTGTGGTCACTGTTCTAACCTAACCTAACCAATTTAGTCTTTTTATATACGCATTATTTAATAATCAGTTATAAATAAAAAATATTGTAAGTGAATAAACAACGGTGAATAAAAAAAAAATGGTTTTGATAATCGGGTATCTGTTATTCTGGAAATTGAAACATCGGTAAAATAAATTTATGACACAATATTATGTAAAAAAAAACCTGGTAATCAAAACTTCGTTAAACTGTTTTCTAACTATTAAAATTCGAACAGAAGAGTTTTGAAAGTAAGATAGGTTACCATATTTACATGTATATCCTATCCTATCTTTGCACATTGGGTAAAATGGATAGGCTTTGAAAAAGACACACACATCTTATATACATACAAGGCAGAGGCAAAACATTAGATTTTAAAAAAGAATAGAATCGCCGTAACGAACACTAGATTAATGATTTTGTTAGATGTTGTTACTAGTGTTGCCGCTCGATAGGTCAATATCGATTGTATATCGATAGCCTATCGATAGTTGAAGGAAAAACGATACTAACGATAGTCTATCGATTCTATCGATAGTGTCGATATCTCTTTTACTGCAATAATATCGGTAAACAGCAATACTATCGATAGTATCGATCGCTGCAAAGCGAAGCGCTAGTAGGGCCCAAAAAATAAGGAGACATGTTCTGCCCCTGAGCCAATAATGTTATTATTGACGTTCAAAAGTGGCAGTTTTCTGTCCTAAACTGAATAAATGATTTTTGACTTTTGACTTTTTGACTTTTGGCTGCCAACCAATGAACTATCGATAGTATTGCTCTTCAATATCGAATAGACTATCGATAGTTAGACATATATTAATCTGTGACTAAAAGTAAGTAATATCTATCACTGATCCTTTTTTCCTTCCTGTTCCGTGTCTTCCATTCGATATTTACCTTAGGGTAGTATTTAAACGAGTAACTGTAAATTAAAGTTTTAAGTATCAAAAATAATGAATTTACGTTATATTAATACTAAGTGAGCGACTGACTGCGAGTGACGAGAAATCAACAGAACAGCAACTTACAAACATTAATCTGAGTTACTTATTATACAAAATAAGAAGCTTCATAATATTTGAGCGACCTAATATTTGTTTATGTGTCAACGTTACGTCCTGTATTTTTTTCGATATTCGGCAACTGCTATTTTTATACTGAGCGGCATTTTACGGTGGTGGTGCGAGCGGATTACTAATGTTTGTTGAATGGGGCAAATTATTTACAGGTAAGCTACAAGATTAGATAGAAGACATGCAATTATTAATTTTTAATTGAATCATCATCATCATGAATTTAAATAAATTATTGGTTCTCCGTGATATAATATAACGATTAGAGTTGGAGCGAGAAATAGAATAGAGCGCTCGCCGGCCGCTGCCGCGGCACGCTCGCTCGGCTTTGCGCTGTATATGGTCACTGTTCTAACCTAACCTAACCTAGATGGTTTTGACAAAATTCATTAAAAAATCGTATCAAAATAAAAAAAAGACCTCAAATAGAAAATATTATCTTATCTTATAGCTAACAAAACTTTGCTTAAAGTGAACTTTTTAGTAGTTCGTTATGTAAAACCTCAATTGGAAGAATCGAATGTATATTAATATTAAAGTTGCTCTTTCTGTATTTCTAGTCGTTTACTTAGTAATGTAATCGCACGGATAGAATTTTAATATCTGAAATGGAAATATCACAACGCACTTTTTGTAAGCTCGTTCTGGATATGATTATTAATCAATATTCGTCGTTAGTTAAGTTAATTTTTCGCAAACTCAAATTCATACCGCTCAAGTTATTAAAACAGTATGTCATCATCAGTCGCTTAGTTATTTTTTATTCGATCGTTTTATAAATCCCCTTTACCTTACAATCCGTTGCCCTTCCTTTTACCCTGTCGTGGCTAAACGCAATCCGCGCGAGCCAAAAACAAAAAAAACAAAAAAAGTAAGTAAAAAATGTTTTTTTATTAATAAATTTTAAAAAAAATGCTTATGTTTTTATTGTGTTTAATTAAACATTGCATAAAATATTGAGAGGCAGTAATTAAGTACGAAGAAATGTTTATTGAGTTTGAAATAAATACAGGGTTATTTGTAAAACATCAATCATCATCGTTTTTTTTTGCAATTTCAATGTTGGTCCCATAGAAAAAGTTGTTGTATATGATCACCAGAATCAGCCCCTAGGAGGTTGTTAATGTTTTACAAATAACCCTGTCTGTATAAAAAAGTTTAAAAAACAAAAGTAGTTTGATTTCATTTATTACTATGTATATCACAATTTCGTTTTGTTTAAAAAGTTCTACGTCTAATGCTAGCTGGCAACACAACGTTGCAAGCTTTTTAATTCAACGGTTTCTAAACGTGACAATCAAAAAGCATTTAAGCAAAAAGCACTTTTTAAGCGTGCTGCAACGTTTAAACGTTTGAATTTATTAAGCCGTTTTTTCCAACGTCAGAAGTTACGTGATGTGTCACAAGTTTCTTCTTATCTTGAAAAGAGTATAGTTTCGGAGCAAGATGGTCCGTATTGCCACAGAATATATAATAGGATAAATCGTATTGCTGCATAGGGTATGTACTCGATTGGCGCGCCGCATATCCGCTGGCCATTCATTATCCTTAGTTACATTAAGCGAACCTAATCTTAAATTCCTTATACTAGCAAGAAAACATTTTTTAATATCGGCCACGTAAGCCGCGAAAGTTGGTCAACGCAGTTTACTTGTGCAGTTTACGCAGTGCTTTAACGCGTGCGAATTTTTTTAAAATGTTTATTTGAGCTATTTTCTAGACGAGTATGCAGATGCGAGAGGAACTAAATTAATAGGCCGCAAGATGGTGAACATCAGGATTACGGGTGTACGTCATAAAGCAGTGATTCTATACACATGAAAGCAATTTTCTAGCAACGTGAGGAATGTGTGTAAAATATAAAGCAATGTGCTTTTATAAAACTGACTCGTCTTGACATTGTAAGGTCAAACGCTGCCATTGGTCGATGGCAATGCTGGCGGAAGTTGTAGAAGGATAGACCAATGGCAGCGCTTGACCTCACAATGTCAAGACGAGTCCGGAGCCGCGTCCGTCGCAGTTTGTCACCAGCTTTAGATACGATATGGCCTACAGTGCCAAAATACCGAAAATCAAATAGGCATAAATTTCATATTGTATTTGTATATTGTATATTGATGGCAGCCAGTCTATAGTTATTTCTATGATTTCTACAGAGATTCTCTGTCTACGGTTCCGAAACTAGTTAGTGTTTTTTTTTTTACTTACTTTATTTTGTTATTTTTGTTTTTGGCTCGCGCGGATTGCGTTTAGCCACGACAGGGTAAAAGGTAGGAAAACGGATTGTAAGGTAAATATCGAATGGAAGACACGGAACAGGAAGGAAAAAAGGATCAGTGATAGATATTATTTACTTTTAGTCACAGATTAATATATGTCTAACTATCGATAGTCTATCCGATATTGAAGAGCAATACTATCGATAGTATCAATAGACTATCGATAGTATCAATAGACTATCGATACTATCGTTTTTCCTTCAACTATCGATGGACAATCGATATTGATCTATCGAGCGGCAACACTGTAACAACATATAACTAAATCACTAATCTAGTGTTCGTTATAGTGTTGTTGCGCAGGAGTTCGCCGCGCAAATTATTTACAGCAGCATTATTATTAGTCTAATGCATTGCATTCTATGCCCATCTAAGTTAAAATTATAAATAGGACTTCCTAGGAAGGACTTTAAGCACTGCATCCTATAAGCAGGGTGTTAGGTAGTAACTTAGTGCTAAATAGCTTCTTCTGCTCCGCTGTCAGTTCATGAGGGATCCAACGACAGCAGTTTCCGAACTTTCAATTCTTCGTATACATTTTTCTGAATTTAGCTCATACCATCCCGAAATAGTCCTCGAATTGTCTCATAGGTAATCCGCGGGTTTTCTTCAATTAGCCGCTTAACAGTAGCCACATTATTTTCGTTGACGGCAGTTGAAGGCAGCCCTTCACGAAATTCGTCATTTAAAGAAACTCGACCTCTCTCAAATTCAGCAAACCATCGCCTCACGGTGCTCAAACAAGGTGCTTCTCTCCCAAAAGTATTTTGAAGACGAGCGGCACAGTCTTGCGGAGAGAGAGAACTTTTAAAATCATAAAAAATCATCGCTCTAAAATCTTTTCGACTTAATTCTATTTTCGTTGTGTACGTAGAACTTTGATGTGTGATAAAAAACAATTGACAAATCATTTCCCGCCAATTGTTTTTTTATTACTAAGAAGGTTGCAATTTAACGTTTAAAATTAAATAACATTCGAAATTCAAATAGTTCCGATTAGCTAGAAGTGCAAAACGTTTAGTGTGCCCCATGTATCTTTCATATTTTAAAAAAAAGTGTTTGTGTCGATAAATCGCTGTATCATTTCATATATCATATCGTATAGACATGTATTGGGTGACTGACTGGCTACTACATATACTTGTATAAGCACACTGCTTCTGTTCGAACTTCGATGCATTTTTGTTGACATACTCGGGCTCCTGGCTGCTGCTGC
Organism: Anania hortulata; assembly: GCA_963576865.1. Classification (NCBI taxonomy): domain Eukaryota; kingdom Metazoa; phylum Arthropoda; class Insecta; order Lepidoptera; family Crambidae; genus Anania; species Anania hortulata. The sequence goes on along the minus strand of OY756390.1, from coordinate 14,659,192 downwards.
GTGGGCCAAATTGCTGCTGCGTGGGCAAAATGGCGAGAGGTGACTGGTGTCATTTGTGACCCCAGAATGCCGGTTAAGCTTAAATAAGTCCATCATTAGGCCTGTTCTTTTATATGGCAGTGAAACATGGCCGCTACTTGAGCGACACAAGCAGGAGCTGCGTGTCACGGAGATGAATATGCTGCGGTGGATGTGCGGAGTCACGCGTAAGGACCGCGTGAGGAACTTGCGCATCCGCGGTAGCCTTCGTGTCCGTGATATTGCAGACAAACTGCAGGAGAGTCGCCTACGCTGGTACGGCCATGTTTTGCGGAAACCGGCAAGCTACGTAGGAAACAAATGTCTGGCCATGCCGCCATCGCCAGGTCCTGGCAAAAGAGGTAGACCCAAGAAATGCTGGCTTGACGTTGTGAGGGCTGACATGCGTGCCAATGATCTCACAACCAGAGACGCTCAAGACCGCGCGAAGTGGAGGAGCAAATCAAGGAAAGCGGACTCTGGGCTCCAAAGCAATGGCTTTGGACGCAACCGGGATTGACCGTATAGATGATGATGATGATGATGATGACTCGGGCTCCTGGCGCACACAGCCTCGTTAAGTGCCCATGTCTTGCATCTCTAAAGTAACACACAATAAAGATAATACTTTCAACGTAAATATCATTCAGTGCGTTAAGATCTTAAAGTCCTATTAGTAAAATTACCTTTTTATGGGATGATTTTAATGCTCGAATCCAAAAACTTCAAATATGGGACCAACATCGAAAACATTTTTTACAGCAAAACAATCGGACAAAATTCCTTAAATTAATCAATGAAGAATGAAATAACTTCCCAGGTTATTTACTTCATAAGGGTTGATTGATTTCAAATACTCTCTTGTCTCTTACCCTTTGCAGTGAGCGGTGGTAATTATGTGTTCGGCAGTTGGAGTCGCTTCCATCGTTATTAAAAAACTAAATTAAAAATGTTTTTAAAATCGTTGCTCGCTTCACATCTATCACTTCGTCAGTCATCGTTTTCTAAAGTTCGTATCCAATCAAATATAAGTACATTCTTACCTTTAAAATTATATAGAATGTATATACGATGTTTATTTCACTTGCTTGACGGTGATGGAACCGGAAAGCATCGTGAAGAAACCTGAATGCACGTTCAGGTAACAATAGATGTGTAGGTATGGTCCAAAATGATCTGGCCCCCGATTCAGAGCCCCCCTTCGAAAATTAATTGACAACCGGTCTTTTTTGAAAATCACGGACGGAAGTTAAATACTATATCGTCAGGTGTGGTTTTCCGGTCGACCATTTGTTTTCGAACGGTTCTGAATCGGGGTCCTGGGCTCCTCTCAAAGGATATGGAGGACTGATGGCAATCACTATGTACTATGTAGGTAATTTATTTTACTCTGCAGATCTTGGTGTTGTGTTGACGACCTCCTTAGCCGTGAGCTCCTAGCCTCGGCGAGCACGTCAACGTCATGGCGTCTGGTCAATGTAGTAAACGAACTTTTCTATATTGTCTCTGGTCTTTCTTTGATTTCTGTAACAAGTGCATTACCTACTTACCTTAGAATCAGATCAAATGTAAGTATGTTATGTTGAATATTTGTGTATTTATTATTATTATTAGAGATTTAATATTACCTACTATTTCAAGTTATGCTACGTAATAAATAAAGCATGTAATCAACCGTATCTAAACACGATTAAAATATAAAAACTAATTGCGACTCGACCTGTTCTGTATCCTTACCTTACCAACACAGCTCAGTTCCGTCTTTACCATAAGGGCACAGGGGCCTGTGCCCAGGGCCACCGGCCTCTCGGGGGCCCCAAAACATTAAAAGAATCACTGTTAACTAAAAAGAAAGAAAAGAGGGTCTATTTTTTATCTTTATACTCAGTGTTTCTTAGTAAAGCTTAGTAAAGCCTAGAAAAAAGAAGTGAAAATTTAAAACTATACTTTTAAAGGAGACGTGAAATTATTTTTTGAAAGTCATGAATTTCATACCAACAGTAGGTATTTTTATTTTTACTTTACAATAGGGCCCCCGAATTCTTGTGTGCCCCAGGGCCTCGGGATATATCTCGGGATACGGCTCAGTCTGAGCTATTTTGGTTAACTAGACTAATATACTATCAAAATGCTGCTTCTAACTGCTGCTGTAATGGATAGAGATAAGTTTAAGATCCACCCACCCGCACGAATAATTAACTAAAGTCAGTCTCTCATTGTAGTTAGTTACTACCACACCACAGAGTTCACAGATTAATAGTAACTGCATCTTTTACATGGAACTGCGACCTCCGTCTCCTAGAATTTAATTTTATCTCCCTTAAGGTGAGTCCTTCCTTCACTCAACGATATTTCACCTCTCTAAAATAAACATTCGGAGTCGCAGGATCTGCCTACCACGAACCGTCAAGTAGAAGAATTCTACTTCTACGAATGAGGACCTTCCTCATTCGTAGACACAACGAGTTTTCAAATAGTTTTTCTTGATGTTATTTGGATTTAATCCTTCTAAAACGACACTAATATTGTTTTTTTCTATTCGCGAAAGTGTCCATTCACGAAAATTTTGTCCGAATGCATTTTTATTCCTATTTGCTCAAGTGTCTATTTGCGTACAAATGTCCTTTCAGTTGTAAGTACTCCTAATCAAAATACAATTACTGCCGTCAGATCGGATTAATAATTATTATCACGTTAAAATTGATAACAACCGATTCCGCAATCTGTGCTTCTTATTCGCAAATCATTAAAAGAAACTAATTCCCTGAAAATGCGATATAAAATGATTATCGATTGCATTGTGACACGAGTGTAGATGATTTACTGAAAAACGCACAGAATTAAATTATAATTACTTACTTCCAAGGTCTAAAACTTAAACTTAAACTTGTACACATGAACATAGGTTTGTTCATGTGTACAAGTTTAATTACTACACGTCAACGTCATAATGTGGTATGGCGCCAAATATTGAGATGGAGAAATTATTTTGTATCATTTATGATAGGAGTTATACATATAGGTAATAAAATCTACCGACCCATATATATTTTTTTTAAGTTTTGTAAAAGTGCTGTTAATGGCCTATTTGCAAAAATAAATGATTTTAATTTTGATTTTGTTTTTTTGATTAAGGAAAACTAAATCTGCCAACTGGTGCCAAGATACTTTTTTTGCTCTATCTACGGTTTTCGTTGGGCACGCTCTTTACGGGACACCCTGTAGAGGTGGGATGTAAGGTTGGTGTGATGTTTGATTTTAACAATAAATTAAAACACTAAATTAAACTAGGCGTTCAAAAATGCTATAAATAGGGCATCCTGTATACCGAATAATTAATAATAAATTAATGACTAAGTACCTACATACCTCCCTACTCTACCTATACCTAAATAATAATTAATCAGGTACAATTGGTCATGTTGTTTAATTTTCTTGGTGGTTAATTCCAAATCCAGAATCCAGTTCCAAATTGTAAGCTAAGATTTAAAAAAGGTCAAAATTAACTGATGTTAGCATGGGTTACTGACTGGTGTCAGTGGCCTGAAACCCGCTCGCGCTGTGCGGCGAAATTCCTTGTCCCTCCGACGCACTTTGAATACGTGATTCAATAAAATAAGGCGACCTCAAACAAAGGCGCAGTTATGTCAGACTATTTTTAGCTTTAAAACATAAAATCGAAATAGAGTGAACGCGTTTAACAGTCTTTGTCAAAAAGGTATAAGTGTATTACTCGTATTTTTTAAATTATTTACATAGGATTTTAACCGGCTTTGTAGGAAGCACACTTATCTCTACTGACCTTTGTTTTTGATTTTTTCTGTTGTTAATTTAATTACATAAATTCCTATTAAACTAATTAATTACGCAAACGAGTTGGTAGGAACATTATCGTACAAATCCGCGATCTGTGTGTTGTACGGTACCTACTTTGAAACATTAACTTTTAAGCCCACTTGCACAGATTCTTAAATCTAGATTTAACCTAAATAGGATCATTATTTTTCCGTTAACTTTAAACAAATGACCTAACACTAACACAGAAGGATGTAAGGTAAACAATAGATAACTATATAATATAATCAAATTTAAATTATATTCTGTTCAATTAGCTGCATTTTCGCTAAAACCTACCACAAATTGAAAACAACTTGAGTTTATGCGCGTATCTTGGATTTGAACACTGACATAAACTATTTTTCTAAAACAAATCTTGAATTTGTTCCGTGTCTCAGTTTTCTAACTTGTTGTAAGCAACGACGCGATGTTCTGAGTCAATAACTCGCTTATTCTGGGACTCGGGACTGGTATGGCGCGCTTAGCATGAATTTATTTTGAACGAATTTAATAAAAAATGATTATTTGTACGAATTTAGGATTCGAGTCCCGTCATTGGCTTTTCAGTTGTTGTTGAGTTGAATATGAATTCCACAATACCTCTCACTACTACTACTACTTAAAAGTAATTTGCTAAAAATAAACCATAGTCGTAAAGATAAATTTTACTAAGCCGATAGTGAAATCGGGAAAGAACAGCTATCTGTTTGTATTCATCAGGAAACCGGTGTATGGAATGTAGTAGGTACTCGTAGTAGTACATCTTCTCTGTAAAATTGTACGTAGAATAATTGTGCGAATAAATAGACAGGCTGGATCGGGTTCGCCTTGGCCACACTTCCTGCTAGCTGGTGCATTCTCCGCACCCAAGCGCCCGCGCCCCCGCCTGCGCAGTGAAGGGGACCCGACATGCTGCATGTCTTTGTTTCAATGTAACGTTGCAAAACTGGTCTTTGACCTTTACCATTCCAAATAGAGTGAGCATTTGAAATACACTTACAAAGGAAATGAAATAACGACATTTAGAAGGTGAATTCAGTATTTTGCAAGTGCTCAGTCTTAAAAGGCCACTGCAGTAGACGTAGGCAGGTAACCAGAACCTTTAGGTTTTTGTAGAGGTAGGTCAGCAGGATATCACACTCTATTTTCTAATGCTAAGTTCAGAGTTAAATCAGCGTTAAAGCACATCTTATTGAATACAAAAACTTTACTATGTAACGGTGGGACTAACTTTGAAAGCTCCTATGGGTTCTAATTACAATACAAGTACCTACCTACCTAACCCATGACAACAGGCTGAACTTCTATTGCGTGTGAAGAAGTGTATTTATTTGTGGTATATTAATGATGGTCTTATCTGTAACATTATTTATTGCTTATTTTTTTTGTATTTGAGCAGTAGAATCCTGAATTACCCCTAAAAGGCATAGTTTCCTAATTAAGATAATTCTCATAGGGAGAACTAGGAGAGGTTTTACAGGAAAGTTTATTTGGAAGCTATGGCACCGTACTGGCCAAATAGGTATTTTTAATTGTTTTTCGGCTCGCTATTTTAGTTGGTACACCAGCGGATGTCGGGAAAATGTTTCGTCAATACAAGGTGCGAGTCAAAAAATCGCCAAGTAACTATGTTTTTGTGTGAGTATATTAATCTCTAAATAGGTATAAAAAATATCATGAAAAGTTTGCTGCTTTTGAGGAAGAAATGGTTAAAGCGTCATAGTCTAACAAATGCCGCTCTCATCCTCAATTTCTACAATGCCATATTTTTTATTTATTCTAAGATAATATTACGAAATTAAATCGTTTTATAATCATTTAATTTGTACGTGTAAAGTTAACGAAACCAAAAATTGCAACACTCACCCGTTCTCTTCAAGTTCTGTATCAACTAACTTTCCCGCTCGGTATGAAGAGAGTTGTTACACAGGGAGTGATTTTAGTTTTATTTGATATTCTAATAAATCCGAGTTAATTTACATGTTATTTACTTGCTGTAGAGAATTAGAAACCTATGTTGAAATATGAAGTTTGTTAGCATTTAGCATTACTTAACTTACCTACTTAGTTATGTTAGTTCAAGTTAAAAGTACCTAAGTAATAACCATCCTTGGTCTCCCCCTCAAAAAGGACCATAGAATATACTAGTTTACGTACCTATCTACCGACTAACTTATTTTGTTACGAGATTGATTTTAGATTCGTTAGGCAATCATATTACCTACAAGGTGAGGTAATTTCGGTTTGGAAGTCACCTAACCGGTTTTCGCATTTTAATCGCCGAGATTGAAAAGTTTATGTGGTGACATTTTAGGCGCTTGTATACTTAGTATGATTTTATTCATTTATGTTAGTAATTATTATTGACATCGTTAAAAAGAAGAATTCTTAAATGTCACTTATTTTAGTAGTAGGTAAGTACTTACTTTAAATGTAATACCATTTGATAATTATCTTCTTCTTCATCTATACGGTCAATCCCAGTTGCGGCCAAAGCCATTGCTTTGGAGCCCAGGGTCTGCTTTCCTTGATTTACTCCTCCACTTCGCGCGGTCTTGAACGACTCTAGTTGTGAGATCATTGGCACGCATGTCAGCCCTCACGACGTCAAGCCAGTATTTCTTGGGTCTACCCCTTTTGCTAGGACCTGGCGGTGGCGGCATGGCCAGACATTTGTTTCCTACGTAGCTTGCTGGTTTCCGCAAAACATGGCCGTACCAGCGTAGGCGACTCTCCTGCAGTTTGTCTGCAATATCACGGACACGAAGGCTACCGCGGATGCGCGAGTTCCTCACGCGGTCCTTCCGCGTGACTCCGCACATTCACCGCAGCATACGAGATTCATCTCCGTGACACACAGCTCCTGCTTGTGTCGCTCAAGTAGCGGCGACGCTTCGCTGCCATATAAAAGGACAGGCCTAATGATGAACTTATAGATCTGTCCTTTCAGCTTAACCACAGAATATATAATAGGATAAATCGCTTAACCGGCATTATAGGGTCATAAATGACACCAGTCACCTCTCGCCATTTGGCCCACGCAGCAGCAATGCGTACTTTGACTAAAGTCCATCCAAGACTAAAATAGCGCTACAGATACCAGTGCAAATCCGAGAACCTTCAACTGAGACGTTATGTCATACGACGATACCTTTCTACGGCGTACTAATATGTGCAACTAAACTCATCCTCGTAGTCATGCTACGTCGCTATGAGGAACTTACCTCTAATCGTATCCGAGACGCAGATCACTGGAGACAGAAACCCACCAGCAACAGTTTCGCTGAAGGTTCTCAAATATTTGCTGATCTGAGGGTGGAGGAGTTACGTACTCTACCAGTACGAATACCGCTGACCCCGGGCGCCTAACTAGAGCACACAAGATATTGCAAGATCACGGAAACGCTGACTCTGCGCTCGTGCGCCGCTAACGTGACCAAGCCGCCGGACATCAGGCCAGCGCCATCATCCTCACTTCGTATCTAACATCGATCGAGTCAATTAGTATTAGGAACTAGTTTTATTGTAATTTTAATTTTTAATTAAATTATATATTAAGTAATTTCGTTTTTTTCGATCCTCCGGCTGTCGCTTCGTAATTAGCATGACAGTTACCCAATTCACTTACATAAAATTAATAATGAAATTTAACACAAACAGTATGTATAATATATTTAAGGACCGATTTCTCAAACGCCACACAACCCTCAACCGACGAATAAAATTGACACCCCAACACATTTTCTTTATGAAAACTGTCAACATGTCAAACCCACTCCCCAAAGAAAAGCTACCCGGCTATTGAAAAATCCGCCCCGAAGCAAATAATATTTATTAATATTTATGTCGGAAAAGCGGAAATTCTCAAGTACGGTCAAATGATATTTTGCGGCGACATATACAGGGTTACATTGCAAAGGGGTGCCAAATTTAAAAAATAAGATCTAGGGAAAAATATAAAAAAGCGTCTTAATCGGTATTATTTTTAATAGATAAGATAAGATAAGATAATATTTTATTTTGCTAAAAATGTGGTACATACAGATCTTAAATTTTAACAGCGTTTCACACATTTTACCAGAATCTGGCATGCAAACAATTTTATTATATACAATAATTACTAATTTTAACATCATATTCGTTTGAAAAAATCAAAATATTCCTCCACTGAGTAGAAACAGTTATGTATCAACCAGGTTTTTAGTTTCTTTTTAAACATTTCCAATGATAGAGACTTCATATCATCGCTCAGTCTGTTATATATTTTGACTGCCATTTGGTAGCTATTTTGACCATATATCCGAGTCGTTACTGTATTTAGTATCAGCTTGTTAGGGTACCTTGTATTACGTCCATGTGTTTCCATGCGTGTTTTAAATAACTTTGGGTGACTTTTGACAAAGACGCATATTTCATAAATGTACATGCAAGGAACAGTAAGAAAATTTAAGTCTTTAAAAAGCGATCTACAAGATGTTAGTGAATCAACATTACATATTGCTCTCACACATTGCTTCTGGGCTATAAATGCTCGATTCATATGACAAGAATTTCCCCACAGAAGAATGCCGTATCTAAGCGCACATCCCACATACCCATGATATGCTTGAATAGCTACCTTTTTACTGCTAATCTTTGTCAATCGCCATAACGGATACGCAAAAGAATTTACTTTCGCGCAGGTTTTCTTTATATGTTCGGCCCATGAGCATCTATCGTCTAGTATAATACCTAGGAAGGAAGTATAACAAGATTGATTTATTGATTTATCACCAAAATGTATGTTTAAGTTTTGTTTTTTACCATTTTTATTAACAAATTGTATATATGTTGTTTTATTTAAATTTACATTAAGTTTATTATTGTCTAGCCAATTTATTATTTTTAAAATAGTATTATTTATTTCGTCATTATAAGTATTGATATCATTACATGGTATAACCACCGATATGTCAAAAGCAAATAACATGCAGTCATACTTTATAATATCCGGTATGTCATTAATATAGAGTAAAAACAACAAAGGTCCTAGGATACTTCCCTGAGGTACCCCGTCTCTGTTTGCCGCAATTTGAGATTTGTATTTGTTTTGTTCATTGTTTGAATCTAACTTCGAGATCTCCACATATTGCAACCTATTGCTTAAATAACTGGCTATCCATTTGTAGGCTATACCCCTTACACCATAACGATCGCATTTTTCGAGAAGAATGTTATGTGCCACGTAATCAAATGTTTTAGACATATCGAAAAAAACAGTCGTCACCGGTTTACGTTTGTCCATGTAGCCAATAATAGTATGTTACGGAAAAAAAGTGCTTTAAAATATTAAAAATAAGGTCAATGAGAGACTACGAAAGCTGCGCGGTCCTTCATCAGTGGCGTAGATAAAGCGAGCCAACAAGGACCTTACGCAGTGCACTTAAGGTGCATATTTTTCATGAATAAGTTAAATTATCCACGCGTACGATTTTTAACAGCGGATACAAGTAATAATTTTTTTTTTTCTTTGCATAGTGAGCCACTCCTAAAGATTTGGCACCCCTTTGTAATGTAACCCTGTATGTATACATATGGTTCTACTTCTAGAGGGTTTTCTTTTAGATACGGTTATTTTATTCACAAAAGACAGTAGGTTACGGTTCTCTTCTCTTAGTTTTAAATGTCAAAGCATGTTTTGTTTAATGTAGGCTTTATAAAAACAGATGTCACGCTATAATAAATAATATCACACGACATTGTGGCTGCTAAGTAAATATAATTTTATTATCAAGTAAGTAGGTACTTACATTTTCACTAAAAACTTTATTGTAAACAAGATATTTAGAAATATCAATCAATTTTGACAATTTTGGTTATAAGATTGTATAGTAAAATCAGTAAGCTAAAAAAAAAACAAGGATCAAATCAATGAGTTACGAGACAAGAAAAAAACCGGCCAAGTGCTACTCGAACTCGTGCACCTAGTACCAACACCAACTTAAAGGTATGTAAATAATTCGTATATAACGGGAATTAGTCATAAAGATATTGACCGATTTTCCGAGTTTATCAAACATTTTTTTTTTAAATTAACTTACTTCACAGTTTTTGGACTTTTGCCTTTACCTACATGTTATTGCTTCTTGCCAAATGTCATGTCTAGGTCAACGGGGGTCGGGGAGTATCCTATTTTTTTTAAATCCCTTGAGAACGTCCAAATATAATTATACAGTGTGTAACGAAAAGGTGAAATAAAACTTTAAGGAGTTATTCTACGGCTAAATTACAACCACTTTTTTATGGGACCAACATCGATTTCGCAAAAAAACAAAAACACTTTCACAACTAAAACGCGACCAGCTGGCATCAGTTTGTATAGAAACGTAAATTTTTTTTTTTGAGATTTCGATGTTGGTCCCATAAAAAATTTGATGTAATTTAGCCGTAGAATAAACCCCTTAAAGTTTTATTTCACCTTTTCGTTACACCCTGTATACTTACGTTTTAAACAGCCGTACCTTTTTTTACGTTAACTTAGAAGTTTGATTTTTTCACAACTTCAAAGAGTACAGTCCCAACTTGAGTACCTATATGGTTTTAATTTCAACTCGATACCTCTATTCGTTTCCGAGATAAAGGGGCTTGACAGACATACGGACAGGCAGACAGACGGACAGGCAGACAGACGGATGGAAGACAGAGAACGGATACAGTGGTACGGAACCTTGGGTGCTGCTGCGCGAGTCCAACTCGCGCTTTGTCGGTTTTTTTAGGATACGGAATACCAATAATAGTTATACTTATCGTGTTGTCGTATTAATAGTAGGTAGGTAGGTAACAGTCGCGAGTGATTTCTAACAAAACATTTAAGTAATACACGGTACGAGTATGGACCACCTGCCCACCCAAAGAATGCAACATTTAAAATTAGCAAAATGGTAAAAGTCAAGATTCAAGGTGAGCGAGCGACCGGTGACGGGACGCGTCCGGTTCACTCTGACTGAATTAATAGGTAAAGATTCTATGGATTTGTTTTTATTTTATTGATTACTAAAATTATTTCGTAGTTATCAAGTACTTTTTCTCTACAGTACCTACCTACCTGACTTCTACCTAGATTGTTTCTTGTATCTATTAAGACCTCAACCGTTACGTTGGATGCTGAGCTAATTTTAGCTGTATGTATTTTGTCTGGACTGGATGAGTAACCCTAGGAGTATTTGTAATTTGAGTGATGACTGATGATTTTAAAATAAATAAATATTTAGTAATTTGTCTTAGTTTTAGACGTCACTTCTGTTTAAAGTTAAGTTACGTTGCACGTCATCCTAACTATGTATGACAAACCGTCCGGTGTAGTGGTTCGCGCTTTGAACTACACAAAGCCAGCGGTTGAGGGTTTGAATCACGCAAGGGGCGAAATTATGGCGATTTTTAATAGATCGAACTGTTTAAAATTCTAAGTTTTTAATTATCCGACATATTAATAATACAAATTCCGATTATGAAAATTACGAATAAGTAGTTAAAATTCTGAAAATTTTATGCCTAGAACGCATTAAAATTAAATAAATAGCTTTTCTTTGTAATTTGCAAGCAATCGTGCAACAATTTATGCAATTTAAACAAAACATGCAAGCAAGCATGCATGCACCATGCATGATGCGGGTGTGTAATGTTTCAAAAAAATATTGTAAGTATAAATCTTTAGTGATAATATTGTACTTTATATATTATATTTTTCTTATAACAACTCACTTAATTTAGGTACCTAATGAATGATTGATTTAAAATTTTACATTCTATAATTTCATTTTTTGTTATTTAAACAATCATTAACTTTAACACCCACTTAAAATAACAATTGAAAGTTATAGAGCTTATTATATACCATAAGTTTCATTTATTTAAATTCCCTAAAAACTCAATCATGTGTTATATTGTACAGGCAACCTCAGGCAAGTGTACGTGTTACTACACCGTAAGGATTTCTTTACGGTTCACAATGACAAAATTTTCGAACAAAAATTTCAATAAAGAGTTTTAAGTATCTATCAGGAAGGGGGTATGCCTCTTACATGTAAAAACGGTTAAATGAATGCGTACGCGAGCGTCTTACAGATACAGACTCCTCGCGCCCGCCTCCCTACCCGCCTTCTTCACTCTTCTGTCTCACTGGCGAGTAGGCTTAGAAAACGGAAAGGATTTTCGAAGGAGTGCGTTGGACTTTCTTTCGTGACTATTTGCATTTGGTCAGCCGAGCCAACTCGCTCCATCATATATTACTTAATCATCAGCACATAGATATAAAACCGGCCAAGTGCGAGTCGGACTCGCGCACCGAGGGTTCCGTACAAACCTGTAGGTACCGTTATGAGTAAAAGTTCACCCATCACGACAATCGAGTCATAGTTATGGTATTTTTATTGCAAAATGAAATCCATAACATTACGAAAGTTAAATTGCGGTTTACGATTTATGACGTATTAAAAAAAAACTAATTACTTGATCTCGATCAAACCAATTTTCGCTAGTAGTTTTTATGGTAATGTACATTATATATTTTTTTTAGATTTCTCTTATCTCTTATTTTAGAAGTTACAGGGGGGGACACACATTTTACCACTTTGGAAGCGTCTCACACGCAAACTATTCAGTTTAGAAAAATGATATTAGAAACCTCAATATCATTTTTAAAGACCTATCCATTGATACCCCACACGTATGGGTTTGACGAAAAAAAAAATTTCGAGTTTTAGTTCTAAGTATGGGGAGCCCCCAAAATTTATTATTATTTTTCAATTTTTTTGTGAAAATCTTAATGCGGTTCACAGAATGCATCTACTTACCAAGTTTCAACAGTATAGTTCTTATAGTTTCGGAAAAAAGTGGCTGTGACATACGGACGGACGGACAGACGGACAGACAGACAGACAGACATGACGAATCTATAAGGGTTCCGTTTTTTGCCATTTGGCTACGGAACCCTAAAAACATAGTTACTTATCCGTGAACTCTATTATTGGTCTCAATTGTAATTTAACACAGATAGAAAACTTTAAGGCCAATGCTTAATTTATTTCTAATCTATCAATAGAACATTTTGTTATAGGTATACCAGTCTAAATGTCAAAGCGTTTTGTAATATAATCTCGATAATATTAATTTAGTATGATTGAATTTCGTAAGGACACTGTCTATCATGCCGAGGGTTTGTTGCTGGCATTGCTCAACTGTTTGGGCGTGTTAAGTGTTTGTGTTGAGAACTCTGCGTGTACTGATTGCGGCGGGGGTGCGCAGAGGTGCCGGCGCCCGCCAACTAGGTCGTGTTGTGAAACAGAGAGAGGTGTGTGATGCTGTCTGCGCAACAATCAACAAGCTCACCGTGCTGTCCACACAGACCTACACACACGTGATTAGTTCCAAAAATTATATTCCAAAGCAATACAGGTAGATCTCAATACAAGTACCTCAATACAAGGACTCTGCACTACTTTTCCTTGCACTACTTCCTTTCCTACTTTTACTTGTCCTCTACCTGGAGTTTGTCTGGGAGAGATCGCCTTCAAAGATAAAACCGCTTAAATTGTATTTTTTTCTGTTAACATCAATTGCAATTTCTATGAGGGTGCATTATTAAGTGTCTATGTGATAATTATAATAATACAATACCCAAGTTAATACAATCGCGTCGGAACAAAATATTGTCCGGTTGCAAAATACATTTCAATAATTCAAAATTGTTTAACTCTGCAATATTTTAGCAAGTTAATTAATTGAAATTGCCTCCGCTGCCAGCGCCGGCTCCCAAAAATTTCACTATTGGGAACCGGCAGTAGGTATACTGCCGGCAGCCGAGATTTAAAACAAGCGCCGGCACTTAAAATAGCAACCGGCGACTGAATTAGAATGCGCAAAAGGATGGATTCCAGTGCCGGTTAACAAACACTAAAAATACAAATGCTCAAGCTCAAATACAACAACTTTTTCTATGAGACCAACATCTAGAGTTCACTGTGCAATCCATCCGCCTATGGAACTCCTTGCCATTGTCTATTCGAGAATCTGAATCGCTTCACAGTTTCAAAACTAGACTTAAAACCTATCTCCTTTCACTGTAGTTTTCTCCTGTCTAGTTTTCTTCTACTTTATTTATTTAACCATTTTTCCTACATCTTGGTCACTAGATTCTTTTTCCTGTTAATAGGGTATTTATTTATGTTACATGTATTTATTTTAAGTATGTATTCATATTATGTCTGTATTAATAAGTATTTTACTATGTACATGTACTAGGAAGTATGTATTTTATTTTTATTTGTTCTTATTTTATTTTATTTGTTTGTTTAATTAGTTTGTAAAATTTTTGGACTTTTATGTTTTGGAACTCTTCACTGCCTACCTTCTCTCAATATTAATTCAACTTTCCTCTACCTGAAGGTTGTCTGAAAGAGATCGCTTCCAGCGATAAGACCGCCTTAATTGTGCTATTCATTATGTATATTTACTTTCCTGTGATTTGTTTGTTTTGTGTGGTGTACAATAAAGAGTATCTATCTAGAGTGTAGGTGTCAACTTCATGCCAACATCAAACCTCATAAAAATAAATTATGTACTTCTCCATTCAAAACGATGACAGCTGATCGGTCGTTTAGTATAGACACAGAAAAGGGTATCTATTATTAGGCCTACTAAAAAATGTTTCGTTAGTTCGAACGTATAAAACTAATAAATTAAAATAACCATTCACTTTGTGTCAATCTTTCGATTTATGAGCCGATATAAAAATTCCTGCGGAAATGAGAAAAAGGGCTCGCCCAAAGGGGGGTTAGGGATACCTACTGTTAAATGTTTAAAGCGTAAGAAAATTATTAAAAAACATAAATGATTCATAATAAACATATTTGTATCTTAGTCAATTCATGTTTTTTTTAACTTTATTCTTCGTATCGCTTTTTTAAATGTTAAACTGCCAGTGCCGGTAGTCAATTCGGCAACCGGCGCCGGCAGCCAATTCGGCAGCTAGCGCAATAGCGCCGGCAGCGGAGGCAATCCCTAATTAATTAGTGTACGTAGTAAATAATTTAGAGTTAAAATAAAAAATGCATTTATAGTACTAATATCATTATTATTATTTTATTAGGTACATACAAGCAAGATAGAACAATTGGTGAGCCAGTGAGTCCACTCTTAATGCCACGACAGCCTTGAGTTAAGTAAAAGGTAATTGTACAATTAACCAACAGC
Organism: Anania hortulata; assembly: GCA_963576865.1. Lineage (NCBI taxonomy): Eukaryota > Metazoa > Arthropoda > Insecta > Lepidoptera > Crambidae > Anania > Anania hortulata. The sequence goes on along the minus strand of OY756390.1, from coordinate 14,644,108 downwards.
GACTAAAATAAAACAGGTCCTAAAATAAATAGTTGGGCTTCAAGTTCAACTATCATTGATTGATGTAAGTAAAGCAGAAATTATACTACCTACTTATGAGTGTTAATGACGCACGGCTTTTCATACTAAACATTTCGAAAATATTGGAATCGAACAAACCGATTCTAACAAGACTTGCCATGCATAAGCGAGTCAGGCTAGGTAGTCTAAAAAATTTACAAAAGATTTTTCGAATTGATCGATGAAAAATTTACTATCGGCGATTTTTGGTTTGTACGAAATGTTTAAAATCGTTTTTACTCTATAACACTGTTTTTTGAAAAATCTTCTGTCAACTTTTCAACCTAAGGCCCAATTCGCGTAATTTGACAATAGTCGCAATTCGGTGTCGATCCGCTCCCATTGCAGTAACATTACGATCCCAAACGGTATTCTCCTAAACCCAAAAAATGCAATTATAGTTCGTAATGCGACTGAAAATGGAAGAAACCAAAATTTGTTATTTTTTTTGCTCTGTATTTAGTCGTATTGGGATAGTTTTAATAATTTTAAGTCAAATTTAAAGTTTACAGAATACCGTTTGTGATAGTAATGTTACTGGGCCCGGATCGAAGCCGGATTGCAACAATTGTCAAATTACGGGCATCGGGCCTCTGACTTGTTTATGCATGGAAACATATCTTTTATTATACCCAGTTCGTTTTCAATATTTCAATTTGAGAGTTTGGTCATAACTTCGTAAGTTGTGTCACAAACACTTGATTAAATAAATTGTACAACTTTTGTTTGTTTAAAATGTATAATATAACAACAAAGGTAAATAACTGTTAATTGAATATTATTATTATTAAGTTTTGCGAAATGCTGTATCTGATTTTAAAAACAGCCAGGCTCATGCACCGGGGCCGCAGTCGTTGATGCAGTATACACAATGTTCATATCTATCAGCCACTGCTTTAACGGGGATATGCTTAGAAAGATTCCAAATTTCTATCTCTTTTAGGCGAAGCCTCATCCTTCAAATGTTGCGTTTTTTTGTAATCTAACTGGTTTGTGTTTGGGCTAGATTCGTTTGTTTGAGAAAGAGATTCCAAATTTCTTAAGTATTATATATAATATACCCAAAAACAACCCAGTTACCTCCACCCCAGAAACTAACCATACCGAAATAAACAAAGCCCGGGATCTTACAAGCCTTCACTGTTTAGGACGCTTACTAAGAAAATGTCGTTTTTCGTACGATGTCGACCGCTCCTTTTACGGTCATCGAAATCATCACTAAAGCTTTGATAATTTTGCAGAAGTTTAAAAATCTCAGTTGGCGCGCAACCGCAGTTGCGCCACTGCACAATGCGCAATTAATAATCTCGATATAGTCTTTTTTTTGAATCAACTTGATTTATTTAAATAAAATATATTTTTTAATAAAACGTTTTTTATTAAAAATTATCTCTTAGTAAGTAATCCAAATATTTCTGAACATAGGTACTCTAATGAACTTTGACTGTCTGTACTGTATTTAGGTAAACAATCAAACTTTTTAAATTATTGTATGGCTCGCGCGGCTTGCGTTAACTATCGAACTTGATTTTGATAGGATTCATAGGGATATTTTAGTGGTGTTAATATGCTAGTAATTATAGTCTTATCAATTAGTACCTATCGATCCCCCTATCAGAAAATTATGTCCTGATTGCAAAGACACTTACAAAGTACCAACTGCTTTGATCTTGGCACTTATCGTTGAGATTATGGTATTATTATAATGTAGGTAGGTACTTGCTCGTGAAATTTATTATACGTTATAAGTATATGCACGGGGAATCACAGTCATAGAATACCTATACAGTAACAAAAAAGGTGCAATGAAGCTTTAAGGGGTGATACTTCGGCTTAAATACAATAACTTTTTCTTGGGACCAACTCATCAAAATCTTAAAAGATTTTTCTTTTTCATACAAACTGATGTTAGCTCGTTAGCGGCCTAGTATAGGGGAGTGTATTTTTATATTTCATTGTTCGTGGCAAATCTTTTGTACCTATTTGAGCAGAAGAAGAGAATCACATCTTACAGTTTAACTGCACATCTTTCTGGTACACCAGCCCCCCTAGCATGATCACAAAAACATGATATGATATAGCGATATATCGACACTAACTTTTAAAATATAATACATATAGCCGTCATGTTGAATTTTAATCAAAACAGCGATCATAACATGTGACGTCGATTCAACATGGCCGCTATATCTATCATATTTTTAAAGTTAGTGTCAATATATCGCTATATCATATCGTGTTTTGGTGGTCATGCTAGGGGTGTTGGTACCTATATGATAGTGTTGAACAGGATTATAAACAAACTCTAGGTATAGGTACTTATATTTACTCAATGTTATATCTTTACACGATGGATGCCTACAGACGGCTTGAAGACGTAGACCCAAGAAAAGATGATGTGACGATTTGGGCAACTTACTAGGGACTTTGGAGTATCATATAGATGTGGCATTATTATTCTATTAATATCCTACTAATATTATAAATAGGAAAGTTTGTAAGGATGTATGGAATTTTAATGAAATTTGGCATACAGACAGATCATGGCCTGGATAAACACATTGGATACTTTTTATCTGGGTAGGTTAGGTTTACTCAACGCAGACGAAGGAGGCAAAAGCTGTAAGTATCAAAAAGAAGGTCTTCGGCATTATTATAAGTATCTGAAAGGTTGATATCAAATAATACCAGCGTATGTTACGTATGTATAAACTTATATTATTTTCAAAGTACAATAAGTAAGCTTAAATACAATATTATAAAAAACTATTTTATTGCATTTTATGTTGTACAGAAGTAGGTAGATTACGTAAAAATTCACATAAAATAACATTTAAAAGGATCAGGTTTAATAGAAACCTAAAAGATTATGTAACAAAATAGGAAATTATAAAGTTTAATACGTAGGTAGACAATTTGTGCGGCAAATTCTAATTAGTAGTCTCAAAGACTTTTATTATCAGAAACAAGTGGGTAGGTACCTAGGTATTGTGAATTACGTACTCAAGTCAAACTATATTAGATAATTGTAAATAATATAATAAATCTATCTTTTTAGAATTTATATTTAACAATAAAATATTAATTACATATTTATTTCACATTATTACATACACCTAAAACATCAAGCTAAAATTTTTGTTTTGACTAGTAATTAGCTTAGAAAAGTAACAATCTCAAAAATACATAAGTTGATAGTAATTTAATATACATGAATTGTTCTTTTATTTAGGTATTATTGTCTTTATGATTGAGTACAACACTTTTGTTTGTAAAAACGAATTCAATTAAAACTGATTATATCGGATGATAACGTGTTATTATTTTCAGCAAGTAGGCACTTTATCGTCTATATTTTCCATGTTTTTACGCCGATAGCCAGATTTAGTGATACGTAAGTCACTACCATTAACATCAAGTAAGCTAACGAATAAAATATTTCAATCAAAATTCAATGAATCAGTAAAAAGTAAGTATGTACTAATTTAAGAAGAAATAGATAGTTAACAAATATTGTGGTATATGAAGCTAGTGTATTTTAGACAACAAGAAACTTTACTACTAACTTAAGTTCGATACATTTATTTTAACTTTAACTGAATTCAATAGGACAACTCATATTTAGGAAATAATCCTCGTGACACATTCCTGGCTAACTTATGTACCATTCTCTTCAACAATTTATGAGTTTCTAGTGCTTTATTTATAAGAACTTGCTTACATTATGTACAGTGCAAGTCATATAAATATTTCAAATCTTCTACAACCAATCGACTACCTATTCGCGAATTCGCCAAATCTTTCATAGATAGATATTTCCATTAATTTTACTTCCTTTATAAACTGAGATGGTCTTATAGGTATATTATTTTTCCTACTCATCTTTATCGTGATTTGTATTGTATCACAGGCTTAGAGCCCCTTGGAATGTACCATCGAAACGGCACAACCGTAAAACAATTATTTCTATTCTAGGTAGGTAGGTAACGACAAAAATGTTTATCATAATAGTGTCATTAAACGTTTGTAGAATAATAAATCGGGGTCGTGGGAATCTGATCAGATCAATAACAAATTCATTTAAATACTACGTTACTATTGAAGTAGTAATCTATGAACAAAAATGCAACACATATATCGTAAAAAGTCACGAAAATAACGCACCAGGTTTTATATATTAACTCTACATTCCGCCCTAAAGTCATTGAATGTAAGTAGTACTTGGAATGTTATTAAAAGCAGTGCATTACTCCATAATGAATGGTATGTAAACCAATATGGATCATTCAAAATTGTGAAAGCCTAGTTCTTGGGGCGGTTTGAAAGTTGGATTGGAAATTGGTAAATGCAATTTATTTTCTGCCTATTTCATCTCATTATAAATCTATGTAATATCTCTACTTAGCATACATATTATCTGTAGGTAGTACTTATTTTTACTTTTTTACGAGTTTATGAATAGGACAAATAGGTACGTACATATTATCTAATAGCATTATTAGCACATTACAAAAGAGCATGTACTTACTTGTGCATCATAAACTATAACACAACCAATGGTTGTTGCTGTACATTTAACAGTACGGGAAATAGTACCTAGGTACTTTACAAATAAAAAAAAAAAGATAAGAATTTTGGATCACATTCAAATAATTACTATAGATAAACGTTCCTACAATAGCATTTTAACATCTCAATAGAGTCCTCTTATTAACAAAATAGTTGTGATTCAATTCTTATTTACAAATTAAATTCAATCAATTTTAAATTTAACCATTCCCGCAACGTTTCTTAAGTCAAGTCATAGACAAAAAGTCAAAGACGCAATTATTCCACAGTTACAGATTTAGCAAGGTTTCGCGGACAATCGACATTGCAGCCTCTTAGAACTGCAATGTGATATGCTAGTAGCTGCATAGGAATAACCGTAAGAACACCCTGTAAACAATCGACTGTCTTGGGTATTTCAAGGCACCGAGACGCCAGTGACATAGTTTCCTTGTCGCCTTCTTCGCATACGACGATCGGACGACCTTGACGTGCAGTCACTTGCTGAAGTGCGTTCATGCATTTCGTGTAAACAGGGTCACGCATTACGATCATCATCACAGGCATAGAATCATCAATGAGTGCTAGAGGGCCGTGTTTCAGTTCTCCCGCCATTATTCCTTCACTATGCATGTATGTCAGCTCTTTGACTTTTAAAGCTCCTTCTAAGCAAGTGGCGAAATTGTATCCACGACCCATTATGAGTAGTGATCGTTGACGATATAGATCTTCAGCTAGAGCTTTAACTTCGGAGTCCAAAGCCAGTACATGGCGAATTTTGCTGTCTAATTCATGAAGACCTGCAATAATATCGGCACGTCGCTTCTGCAGAGAAATACGGTCTTCGCTGATGACTAAAGCAAACATGACCAAAGAGACAAACTGTGATGTATAAGCTTTTGTAGAGGCCACACCAATTTCAGGGCCAGCATTAATGTGGACACCGCAGTGTGCTTCACGACAGATGGAACTGCCGACAGTGTTGGTAATTCCAACTATAAGAGCTCCGTGTCGTTTGCAGTAACGTAAAGCCATCAAAGTGTCAGCAGTTTCTCCAGACTGAGATATAAAGAAACAAACATCATCCCGGAAAACTGGGGTGTTTCTGTCTAAGAAATCTGAAGCAAGTTCTACCATAACAGGTAGTTCAGTCAATTCTTCCAATAGCTGTCGAGTAGCAACAGCACTGTGGTAACTTGTCCCGCAACCAATCAGCATCAACCTTCTGCACCTTTTGATCTCAGGAATGTAGTCCTTAATACCTCCCAAAGTAACTGTACCATTAGCAAAGTTAAGGCGTCCTCTCATGGTGTTTACAATTGATTCAGGTTGCTCAAAAATTTCTTTTTGCATAAAGTATTCATAGTTACCTTTCATGATTTGCTGCAACTCCAATTTTAAAGTAAAAATTTCACGTTCATGAGGATCATTGCTGCTTCCAGATAAACGATGAATGCTAAGAACTCCATCTTTTACATGGGCCACATCATCATCTTCAAAATACAAGACCCGGTTGGTGTGTTCAATAACAGCAGAAGCGTCAGAGGCAAAGAAATACTCAACATCACGTTCCTCTTCCGGTTCAAAGTGAGCATGGCTGTTGACTCGGGGTACTGAAGGCACCACACCTCTTGTAGCTTTGTTATTGGTATACATAATGGGAACATGGTCACTGGAGAGCCGTCTACGTGTTTTAATTCCAACAAGCAAAGGGCTACCTCTACGTGTTGCGACACACTCATTTGGGAAGTGACGTGATTTGAAGCAGAGAGCAAAAGCACCTTCAAGTTGTTGGATTACCTGCTCAGCAAGCTCCTGGAAACTGTAGTCTTTGTGCTGGCTGTAAATGTGATGAATCAACTTGGCTATAGCTTCAGTATCAGTTTGAGATTCAAAAACATAGCCTTTATTTTCAAGGAAGGTTTTCACTTCCTTATAGTTTGTGATGATACCATTGTGAATGACAACAAAAGCATTGTCATCTCCAGAGCGTTGTGGATGAGAGTTGACAGCGCTCGGTTCACCGTGCGTAGCCCAGCGAGTATGTGCTATTCCACAATGTGAGTCGACACACTCTTCCACGGCGAGATCGACGCTGCGCTCTTGCAGCAACTCTTCCAAAGCGGCTACTTTACCGCTGCGTTTCACCACAGCGATGTCCTTCAAGTCAGCAGTATCCACAGCGACACCCGCCGAATCGTAGCCACGGTATTCTAAGCGTTTTAATCCATTGACGAGTAATTCCAAAATTTCACGCCGAGTCTTCGGCGTGAGATGATTTATATACGCAAATATTCCGCACATAGTTAATTAATAGAGTAGAACGATACGGGCACCCAACTAAACAAAACCACGACGCGCGAGGGACTGCGACTGATGGAATGTACAGTCGATATTGAAGGCCTACACGTATTGCTCCTACCACTAATAAGTTACTTTCACTTACGGCAAGGCACACGTCATCGTGTTTCGTTATCAGCGGCTTGTTGGTGTCGTAAAATAAATACAGCGGCGAAAACCAGTCCAACTCACACAAAACTTAAAAACAATCTGTCAAAGAGTCATATTGGTCGAGTTGTCACTGTCAGTAGAACGTCATTGTGACATTTATGAAGCGAGGGAATATAATTATTCAGTCTATTCGCTTTATTTCCGAGTTTTAGTAAGAATAAAAAATCGTAACATGAAGAAATAGCACTCACTCTTCACTCATACTTACTCACATATAGATAATCTGAAGGTAGTAATCCGTGAATTAACTTTAGTATACCCATTTTGTACCAGGCAGGCGGTATACGTATACGGCATACTATGAGCACTTACTCCTAGTACTCGTATATTCACAGCAGCAGACCAGCTTTAGATTGAAACTTGGTATGAAAAAGCAGGGCATGAAGCAGGTGCGTACAAATTTGCTTTAGAAGCTCATAGAAGGTTAGACCGGTGACAGATGGCGGCGGACGCGGCTCCGGACTCGTCTTGACATTGTAAGGTCAAACGCTGCCATTGGTCGATCCTTGGGCTGGCGGAAGTTGTCTGAAGGGTAGACCAATGGCAGCGCTTGACCTCACAATGTCAAGACGAGTCTGGAGCTGCGTCCGCTGCTGTTTGTCACCAGCTTTACTATGAGCTCTAGAGCAGGCCTGCTTGAACTGCCTTGCTTTTTTGTACTATCAGTGTTAGTGCTGTATTATAAATTATGATGCCCCGATGTGATGTTGTAAGTATGTGTTTAGTAACAATACATTATCGTTCGTATCGTATGTATCGTTTCAATCAATCACAGAATTGGAGCGTAGCATGTCATTCCTGACTCCTGTTCTGTGGTTTGAGGTTGTCTTATCTCCATTAAGGTAACACTGTGTTTAAAAGTCCAGATTTATGATGCACTTTTTTACAGTATGTTTGGGTAATCATCTTAATAAATTAGGATGAATTATGTAATGGACATTTGTTTTTAAAATATAATTTTAATATTATGTATAATTAATTAACGGATTGAAATAATCGATTGGCGAGGGGGGGGGGGGGCGAGGAGCGACCACTCTATGAAGTTTTAGCTGTTTTATTATTTATTAGAGGCTCATTTATATAACTCGGTCATATGGACAGAGTAAGTTCCTGCATTTGAATTCATTGATCACCCATCGATTTAAAAATCTTTTCAACAGGTAAAAATATTTTCATAGGTATAACATTATTTTATACCGCATGCAAATCTCATATATCGGGCATGCGACTTATAAAAATGCGCCTTTGCCGCCTTTAGTCAGGTACTCAGGTCAGAATTAGTAGGTACTTACCTACCTACTCTCTGACCGTATTTACCTACCTCTGACCATTCTGACATGTCTTGACTCGCCGTGGTCCTGTTCTCACACAGTTCACAGTAGACTCACTCTGTTAAACACTAGTGTTTTTTTAGTGATTTATAAAGCCGGAAGATCATGTGTGTGGACTGAAGGCCCATTATTATGATTGACCTGAAGACTTACAAAGATCAATGACCTTTAAAAAGGCATCGAACCTTATTGCCATACCTAAAGTTGCAAGTATAAGTAATACCTAAAATTACATCATTTTGTCAACAGAGAAAATAATTACAAACAACAACAAATATTATCGTTGACAAAATGCCGTAAATAATTAAGGGTACCATAGATTACATACTTTGTGTAGAATTTCAGTTTGAATAATGTAATATTTACTTTTATTTACGCGTTCAAACTAAAAATTCTGAACAAAGTATATCATTTGTATAATGCATAAAGTTATTTTCTCTGACGATTGACGTATGTTTCATAGGTGAACACTAAAATAACGTAATTTTAGGTTCTTGCAACTTTAGGTATGCTAAAGCTCCATACAAAAAAGTTCATCTTTTTAATTTTTTAACATGCACAAGTGTCTTAACGCTTTTAAAATTTTGAAAACCTCAAACGAAAGTTAGGTACTTTTGGTTGAAGCAGTTTTAAGTTTACTTGTTATGGAAAAGGTTTGTAAAAACCGCATAGCGGAGCGTAGCGTGTCATTCTTATTCTGTAGTAAAAACCGAATAAAAAATATAAAATTACTCAAATAAAACAGATAATAGTACCAGTAGCTTCTTTATTGGTTTATCAGGATAAGGTCTTTACAAAATTATTGAAAACATTACAAAGTTACATTTAGCTTAAAATGAGTCTTGAGTTTTGTTTTCCGTATATAAGAATCACTAACACCGAGAACATATCTTGGCTCGTTTCATGGATATTGAAAGTTTAAACCCTTACACGCAATCACTACAATCCCATAATATTATATATTTTACTGTAACTAGGAACAGAAATACATAACTTATGCTTTACAAATATTTCAATTTCTATTAAACGTTTTAAACGCTTTACTCATACTGCTAATTCAACTACAGGGAATTGGTTCACAACCAATTACCCTCATTTTCTACACTCTGATGTTTATCCATTATAATTATCATCATGATCAACCATTAAACAACTGAACAATGTGAAACAAAAATTATAGCGTTTACTCTAATTTCCATATCACATCACTCCAAAAGGGAACATCAGTAGTTAGAAAATGATCAATGTACTTTACAGTAAAGTTACTTTATAATATTAAAAAATGCAGCAGGCTTAATCATCAAACAATCCAACTTCTATTCTAAACCAATAGCCATGAAATAGAATACCTACTATGGAAGTAATTTACAATTACTGAAACAATAATTCAACAAGAAAATAATAAATACTAAAACAATAAGCCGGAAAATCTACAAGATCAGACTTAAAATTAACACTACCAACAGTCGTCGAGCTCTGTGCAGTATAGCGGTTTAAAAATCCAATAACGACTCCTACTTTTCCTCCTGAACTCCTTTCGATGGAAAAATAAAACATAACGAGCTTTCAAGTACGGAAACTCAAACGTGGCGAGTAACTTACGACTAAAATAATCACAAAGACATAAACTTAACATGTAAGCGTAACTAAAACGAACTAACTTTAAGAATATCGTGCTATGATAAATGCATATGTCGGGGACGAGCGAGATGTCACCAGTGAAGAAGCTCCGAGTGAGGGGGGGGGCTACGGGGGGTCGCACGCACGAGGGGCCCAGCGCCGCGCCGGCCGGCCGCGGGGGTAGCGTCAATGTGCCCCATAGTTATTTCTTCTTCTGCGCCTTCTCGGCGGCCTTGGTGATTTTACCCGTAGTTACTTCCTTAAATGTTACGCTCTGCAAACGACAATTTACAATAAACACCCTTCTATAGCCTGGCGCACATGACCCCGATTCAGAACTTTTCGGTAACAAATTGTCGACCGGAAAACCACATGACGATATAGGATTTAACATTAGTGTCACGTGATTCACCGGTTTACAACTCGTTATCGAAACGTCGGGGGCTGCTGCTGCTGGCCGCATCGCAAAGAGAACCTTGTTCGTCTTTTTCTTTTTCAAAAAAACAAATGTATTTTTGCAATGCGTTGTGCGGCCTGCACTAATGTGGCAGACCTTACTACTCCGAAAATAGAATCGTAATAATCTTTTTGATTATTTTGTATTTGCTTTAAATCAACAATCAGATAAGTTACTATTTCATAAACGAACTAAAGCTAATTATATATATTCAGCACTTATGTTACATAAATCAGAATCAACGACGATACCAATATCCAGACCCGAGACAATATAGAAAAGTTATTTTTCTACATTGACCGACCGGGAATCGATCCCTGCTCCCACATGACCACAGGACATAGCATGACCACCAAAACACACCAACTGTTTATTTTTTAAATATGATAGATATAGCCCACATGTTTAATTTTATCGAAACAGCGATCATAACATATGACGTCACCGGCACGGCACAGCGACTCAACATGGCGGCTATATCTATTATATTTATACAGCTCGTGTCGATATATCGCTATATCATATCGTGTTTTGGTGGTCATTTTAGGGGGGCAGGACCTCCGAGATAGGGACACCGAGTCCGGTACGTTCGCCTCTCAGCGACAGAGGTCGTCAAGGAAGTTCAGTAATGAAGGGGAATTTCTGCGTAGGCACATATTTGAATTGGAGATCCAAACACCGAAATATAAAATGTTGCGTAAAGTTGTTCGGGTACCTTGATAACGCCTACTGCGACGGTCTGGCGCATGTCGCGCACGGCGAAGCGGCCGAGCGGCGGGAACTCCTGAAACGACTCCACGCACAGCGCCTTCGTGGGCACCAGCACCACGATGGCCGCGTCGCCGGACTTTATCGACTTCGGGTCCACCTCGGTAGTTTTACCTAGGATGCAATCGGTAATTATAAATCATCGTGCCTTATGTTAGTAGAGGGCTTCGGACTAAACTCGGATTCTGATTTGGTGATCTAAGATGTAAACAAAGAACGTAATTAGGTCTGTATGTTTGACTAATTTAGTTTTAAAATTCTAAGCATGTAAAATTTGCCTGCAATTAATAAATGAAATTAACTGTCTCAATGTCCATGTAGAGTTGTTTTCATTGGTTAAATTTCGTTTCAATACATTGCAACGAAATTGCAATGGTACCATTGTAATAAATCGTGTTGTACAGTCAACGGCAGGTCAACCTTCCCAAAAAGTTAAAAAAGGTTATTCAACTAATTTTCAACTTAGAGCCCGTCGTGTAGAATCAATTGAGAAAATTTGACTTTTTGTGGTGGTAGGTTGACGACTTGTTGTCTTTGCTTTATCGCTAAATATTTAAAATGTTTTATTATTTTTGAATTTTGCACGAAATTGGGTAGCGATTTTAAAGCACATTTTATTCATTTAACGGTAAAAAAGGTTTAGGTGTAAAGGACTCTACCAAACATTAATAATGTCAAAAGAAAAAATATAAAGTGCATTTCATATTTTGCCGCATGCGTCTTCCGCAGCGAGTAAGGAAACCACGCGCTAAGCGAACGAGCGAATGCGCTGTGTTGTAGTACAACAATAGTTGACAGTACTGCTGTCCCGTGCTTATCATGTTGCATGCGCCACGGAATGTTTGATGCTGTAAAATGTATAATTTATTCAGAAGATTTGATATTGATATTAAACATAACAATGTCACAAGCTAACTATCGCGCGGAAGTGACGTAGCGTCCGTCGACGTCCGGACGCGCGAAGGCGGCGTCGTGCGTAACGTTCAGCGGCGGGCAAGGCCGCGCCACTTACTGCGTGTGATGCAATTACAGAGCATACGAGGAATTCACAAGGCAACCTTTCTTTTGTGATGCTATGGAACTGTTTAATATTTAATAGGTAACGAACGAGGAAAATTTATTTTGCAATTACTTCTACCTAGGTAAAGTAATTACTGTCCTATCTATAGACTGCAAGACCTTCAAATCGAATCAACTTTCAAAACCTTTTGTTAAAAATAATGTATCTATAAATGGAATAAATAATTTACTGTCGTCGTAAAACCTCATTGCACGAAAGAGTTGATAATTTTTAGATCGACATATCTCACCTCGCATGCCTCTATCTACTGTCCTCTGGAGGAGTCTCTTTAAAAGAGTCTTGATTATTATAATACGGTAGACCGTAGATAGATACCAAGTATTTCTCACGTGAAGTGCGTACCTGTGCGGCGGTCGCATTTCTCCTTGATCTCGGCGAACTTGCAGGCGATGTGTGCGGTGTGGCAGTCCAGCACGGGCGTGTACCCGTTGCTGATCTGTCCCGGGTGGTTGAGCACGATCACCTGACATACACATGAGCCCTTAAGCATTTTCTCTTTTGAACAATATATTTAATAATCGTCCTAGAAGAAAATATTGAGAAAAGCAACAAGAATCTGTTGGTTTTAGTAGTAATAATAAGGTTTTTCTATGGTGGGCGCTATTTTTAGCTAAGCTTGACTAAATTTATTAATAAATAACATTTATTAATTTATTTCGTACATTTGAATTCTTATTTGATCCGACGGTATCTCTTATAATATTTACATTACAAAATTCATTTTGCATTGTTCAATACATATTTCCATATTATCAAGTATCGTATCGTACCTATATCCTTGTAATGTTAATTATTGTAAGAATGCATATTTTTCTCTGATTAGTAGAGTAGTTCTACGTATCGATAAAAATCAAAAAATCTGTTGTTTATTACGCAGATTATTCAAAGTGTAGAGTTATTGCCTTATCAGGCTACTTTTTATTATTTTTATTCATCGATTTGCCCGTAAAGAAATTCTAATAAAGCAACAACTACATATCATCATATCACGTATCATCGCCTAGACCATTACGGCAATCGGGTTGGATGGAGATCGCACTATTGGAAGACAAACAGAAAATCTTCAGCTCAGAAGCATTCGGGCGTATGTCGCATAATGACTTTAAGCAACTTACGCCGGTATGCTTCTGAGGTGAACAAATGCTGTTGCTTATTCTCGGGTTTGCTACGAAGGCTCTAGGTGTCCTGTCTAGGAAAAAATATTTTACGACACCCATAAGTGTAAGGAGTTAGTGCTATTCTACTCTAAGGACTGCCTTGCACTGATTGCCCAACGCTTGCTTTATACATGTTAGAGAATAAAACAATATCTAGATAATTAGTATTATTTGAATTGTTTCTAAAAATAAAGAGCCGGAAAAATGTCGCAAAATATCTAACACCCGTGCAATCGTTAAATAAACCAGTAGCCAGATAATGAGTTCGTTTGTAAACGAGTAACGTTTCGTAACTATGTGGACGACCGACCAATTAACGCAAATATTTTGTAGCGCAATTATGAATAGGCAACATACTAGCTTATCTAATTAAACTTCACACTGAGTGGCGTAATAAGAAATTAACTAGAATTGCCACAAAAATACATAATTAGCAATAGTTTGTTTATTGCCATCATAATACCAAAAGCTTAACACGACTTTGTATTTTTAGTATTATAAGATACTAGAGAAAAATACAATTTCAATACTAGAGAAAAAAAAATACATTTTTTTTCGAAAAATGGGTATGAACCCTTAAATTCTTCATCAATTTCTTATAATGTATGATTATAAATGTAGGTATTCTACATTTGTCATATCTATCTTAGTCAGACCGGATGTACTTGATGTTATTTGCTGACATGCAATTTCTAGGCATATTGTGAGTTTGTTAAAGCACCTAAGGCTTAAATCCAACACCCTTTTACTACCTCAAATTTCAAACCGATTGAATTAACTTGATATAGGCCCGCCTATAATACAAAATGTTTTTTTGTGGATGACATAACCAGTATTTTTACCTGAGCAGTGAAGTCGGATGCACCTTTAGGCGGAGCGTTCTTGGAATCGCCTGCGACGAACCCGCGGCGCAACTCTTTTACCGACACGTTCTGAAATAAACGCACAATTGTGATTCTGGCCAACACGACAAAAAAGATTATAAAAAAACAAATTAATGCCTGCAAGCCCTACGTAAAACCGCAGTCACGACACAAGGTCAACGTACGAGACCGACTTGCATTCTTTACGTTGCACTCAAAATTATTTCTGCAGTTAAAAATTATAATGATTTCAAATATTAGGTTGTCTGGAAGAGATTGATTCTAGATATAAAGCCGCCTTAATGGGCTAGTTTCCTAAAAAAATCTAATGAGTCCGTCAGTTGGATTAACAGAAAATATTCGACACGTATTTTTTCTTTTCTGATTCAAACAAAAAATGATGAAGATATAGCTCGTTAAAGTTCCACGTAACGTCACGCCTTGCGACACTTTTTAGCAAGACGTGACGTCACGTGCTCACTTTGATGCGCTTTATCTTCATCATTTTTTGTTTGATTGACAAAAGACAAGATATGGGTCCAATATTTTTTGATAATCTAACTGACGGACTAAATAGAATAATCATTTTTTGACCCAGGAAACTAGCCCAATGGGCTATTCTAATTGTTGTGTTGTAAGTACCTACTGTGTTTGTTTTGTGTGGTATGCATTAAAGAGTATTATCTATCTATGCTCGAAGTGGATTGCTATAGTTTAGGTGTCTTCTCTTAATAATTCTTCACTTCAAAGTCAGCCGATATCGCGTCACTTGATAGATTGCAAGTTAATAACACATACTAGGCATAAAACATTTAAACAAATATTATAGGTTGGTGATAGTATATCTCTATTAATTTATACAGCACGACTAGTCAGAGCAATAGCATTAGATAGCGAAAAACGCATCATCAAACGAGGAAAGTCAAATGGATCCTTCCGGGCTGTTTGGAACTAATCTGAAAATACACATTACTTAGTACGACTTAAGATCTAAAAGACCTTTTCTCATAAGGAATGAAACCCGAATGGACTTACTACCAAAAAGAGCGGTTCTCAATATGTACTATTGTTAATAAGACCCAATTTCAAATGGACCGAGTCACATTTAAACTTATTCCCAAAAAGTCTAATTCCCAAAATACACTAAAATATATACACATAAAAATATCAGAACACACGATTCTCATGATGACTGATTTTCAAAATGTCATAATCCCAAAATACACTACTTAAATGTTTGTTTCGGCGGTTTTTAGTTTTTAACCCCCGACGCCACGCTAAAAGAGGAATGTTATAAGTTTGACGTGTGAATATTTGTCTGTGACACCGTAACTTCCAAACGGATGGACCGATTTTAATGCATCTTTTCATATGAAAGTAGTTTTCCTGACGATGGTTCCTAGCTAGGTTTAATTACTTAGAGGTTCCCAATTGCCGCACGCCGCGACGCAACGACGTCAATACGTTTATATTATTGTTTTCTTTTTACAGATTTAAATAAAACGATTTTAAACGGATTATATCGTGTATATTATTTGATTTTTATGTTAGATTATTTATTTTTTATATTAGACTGAGAAAAACAAATTTCTTCCCTGTCAAAATTTCATATTATGTGCAAACCACCCATAAAAATATTCAAAATTAAAAATGAAAATAAAGGCGTTGACACATACCATATGGGCCAAACTGGCAAGTCATACATGAGCCGGAAGGGCACTATATTTAATTTAAATTAATAATTATTTTTTTAATTCTCTTCATAGGTTTTTTGTGGCAGGGCATTAATTTATGTATGAAAAGATGCATTAAAATCGGTCCATCCGTTTGGAAGTTACGGTGTCACAGACAAATATTCACACGTCAAACTTATAACACTCCTCTTTTTGCGTGGCGTCGGGGGTTAAAAACTAAAAACCACCGAAACAAACATTTAAGTAGTGTATTTTGGGATTAGGACGTTTTGAAAATCAGTCATCATGAGAATCGTGTGTTCTGATATTTTTATGTGTATATATTTTAGTGTATTTTGGGAATTAGACTTTTTGGGAATAAGTTTAAATGCGACTCGGTCCATTTGAAATTGGGACTTATTAACAATAGTATATATTGAGAACCGCTCTTTTTGGTAGTAAGTCCATTCGGGTTTCATTCCTTATGAGAAAAGGTCTTTTATATCCTAGGTCGTACTAAGTAATGTGTATTTTCAGATTAGATCCAAACAGCCCGGAAGGAAATGGATTAAGGATGGAATTATGCGTCATAATCGTTTCCTCGTTTTCTCCACACTCTATTTCCATTATTATAATGTAAAGTAAACTTACTTTACGTATAAAAAATAATTTTAATCCATTCTTTACATTATTTATCTATCGTTTGTGGAATTATGTCTAAAAAAAGAGAGATCAAAGATTGTTTCGAGTAGACTAGATTGTTAATTATCAATTAATCCGATTAAGTATTAAACTATGTGTGATGTTTCCGGTAAAACACGTGATTTATCATCGGTGTTTACCAATCGTATTAATGACGAATAGATTAAGAGGTGGAGCAAACCAGCGGGACTGCGGGTTCTGATCTTGCAACAGGTAAACATTTGCGTGATTTGTGGTCATGGGTCATACCTAGATTCGTTCCTTAAATTTAGCCACATGGTCGACCATGTGGTATTTTAATTTAATTAGTCAGAACACTTGTCATAAGTAAGAACACTTGTAGTAAGGCGCATACAACCTTAAATAACAATTGTCATCATCATCATTATTTGTCAAAGAGCACATTTATAGTAAATTAAGAATACATTTATGTCCAGATAATTAATTATTAATAAATGTCAATATCAAAAAATTGGGACGAATATTCATAAATACAGGGTTACATTTCACAGTAGTGCCAATTTTTCAGGGACCACTTAGAATCAGTAACTAAATCGATCGACGTGAAAATCAAACAATTTTTTTTCATTTTTAATTACCGTATGTTCTTGTTGGAGCGGCGTTGGAGTACTATCTATCTATGATGGCGCATCTCGCGTTTTTTTTTTCGGATATTTTTAAGTATATTTTACTCCAGAAATACGACGACTGAAATTAATTACGAGACATTAGTATTTATATATTGTTCTACAGACCTTATTTTTAAATTTGGCACTACCTTGAAATGTAACCCTGTATTGTATTTTATTGTATTTTAAATATGAGAAAAAATACAATATATTAAAAACCAAACTAAGAGATTGCCTGCGACTTCGTCTTTGAAAATAACAAAAAACAAAACATAATATACTAAGTAACTACACTTTTTTAACACTAGCGCGACATGCTTACTGCAGCAGTTCCTTAAAAATAAGGACAGTCTAGACGCCCGCCACATTTATTGCTATGATGGTTGATGGCGTTGGAACTGGCCCGCACTCTGTGCGACAGGAACGCACACAGCTTGCGTACACTCGCGCGGAAAAAATCGGAGCAAGAAGCTTAGAAGCGATGCAGCCTAGGGCTCTCTACACGCGCTATTAAATTGGACCCGAAGGGAGTTGTAGGCATATAACGTGTCACTATTTATTTCAATAAATAATTTCGTCACTTTTGAACTGAAAGCTTAATATTCAACCTTTATGAACAAGTGCCAATTATAATAGACTAATATTATAAATGTAAAAGTTTAGGTGGATGGATGTTTGTGACTCATTCACGCCAGAACAGCTAAATCGATCTAGACGAAATTTGGCTCAGAAATTGATATTAGCCTGGAATAAAAGATAGGATACTTTTAAACCGGGAAAAATTTACAGATCCCGAGGGATGCAAGATAACTGTCATTATAGATAGCGCTTTTTACTGTTAGATGTCGCTGTTTAGTTGACAAACAATTGAAAAATGTAAAAAAAAAAAACGAAATACTAGCTGTTGCCCGCGATTTTGTTCGCGCGGTCTTTCGTTTTGGAGAACGATGGTTTTGCAAAGACCACGCGAACGAAGTGGCGGACAACAGCTAGCAATATAATAATTACCTTGACGTTGAAGCCGACGTTGTCCCCGGGCATGGCCTCCTGCAGCGCCTCGTGGTGCATCTCCACGGACTTCACCTCGGTGGTGATGGCGGCCGGCGCGAACACCACCACCATGCCTGGGTCAATACACGGGTCAATAGCTTTCAAACTTTGCGGCATACTTACAATGCAATTTATATAATAAAAATCATTTATCTTACACAAAGCACCCCTGCTTTGTGTAAGCAATAAGCAAAAGCAATTGGTAACAAATAGAGAAAAACTAAAATTAAGTTTGTGAGAAACTGGTGCCTGAACTAGGCGGTAGCCTGTATCTCACTCTCTCTGGACTCTCCACCTTGTATGGAGACCGATTACATAGGAATAGCAAAGGAATTTGCAACATACACAAAACTTAATAAGTAGAAGCATTTTACAATGAAATGGCACCACATGAGCACAAATTATGTATAATATAGATCAATATATGTATCTAGATGCTATGGTTAATGATGTAATAGTTTTAGACCTATAATTACAAAAACCCAATGCATTATTTTGGCGCGTGAGAACCTTACTTATCATAACATGATCTATCTTATGATTCATAAGCTAGAGTAAAACAAGACGCGTTCCTGCGAATTCTCTTATTTTGTAGGTTAATCATTTCTTAATAAATTTGTTTCCTTTCCATAGTACGCTGAGCGATCTTGAGCTTTTTTATGAGGACCATGGAGAAACGCTTGTAAAGAAATCATCAGTTGTGCGAATTGTCCTAGTTTGTAGAAGAGCGAGATTGACTTAATTAGGTAGTTTGGTATTGGTAAATTTCGGGTATAAATAAAAGGCTCAATGATTTAAAGAAATTTCAATGAGGAGAAAAATAGTTAAAAAATAAAGTTTTATATTGTGTAGCAGGGTCTAGTAGATACATAAAATCTACAATAGGAATCTAAAATCGTAGGTAGATAATAAGAGCAGAGCGTAGTATCAAGATGCTACGCGACCTACAACAAATAGGCACAATTTCACTTGATATTCTTACATTTCCCACCCACTAAGCCCATTGCAGACAATGTTCTAAGTATCTTGGATTTTGCAGAAAACCTACGCATAAACGAGTTTTGTCTGGGACCCGTAATAGCCAAGTTTTACCTTTTACCTTGATCTTTTTTTAGAACAAAACCATCTCCAGTCTTAAGTGTTTCGTCCAGGGCATCGAGCATATATATATAAATATTATGTGTATGGTCCAGGGTAAATGTTTTTGAAAATGCTGTTAGTAGGTAGTCCCAGTGCCACACTGCTAACAGCTTGAGAGATGCCTATGTCTAGTATTATGGATAGTGGTGGAATGTTTTGATTGAAGATCAGAATTAGCATTAGTCGGATCCGGCATATCTGCATCCATAAATGCAGGTGGTAGTAGGCTGTAGCAGATCAAATCCGATAGACGAATATCGTTGAACGCAATGCACACCTAGTGAGTCAATAAAATCAAGGCTTCTTCTGGTAAAGCCCGTTCCATCGAGTTCATCGGCACCTTGCTTACTGGACTGGATTGGAATGGACTTACCATTCAATCTATATATATATATATACATATATAAAAGAAAATCAGGTTAGTTACAGCATTTATAAGTCGAGAACGGCTGAACCGATTTTTATGATCTTTGATTTGTTGAATTTGTCGCCACCCCGAATAGCAAAATAACTATAAAAAACACACATAAATTCACGAAAAAAAAAAAATCATGAAGAGGCGGTACGAAGTTCGCCGGGACAGCTAGTAATAAATAAAACAAACGTTAGTCGCACAACCAACCAGGATCAATCCTGAGTAGATTATTGTGATGTAGGCGTATATGGAGATCTTAGATTATCTGGATGAGTGTTGGACAAAGAAGAAGAAACTAGGGTCAAACCTGGTTTAAGTATGCCAGTCTCGACTCGTCCCACGGGGACAGTGCCGATGCCGCCTATCTTGTACACGTCCTGCAGCGGCAGCCGCAGCGGCTTCTCTGTGGGCCGGGACGGCGGCTGGATCGCGTCCAGGGCCTGCATTCAACACACGAACACTTGTTGTATTTGCAATAGGACACCAACAACAGTTCAATCCTAACTCTAATGTAAAAGTTTGTGAAAATATTTGCATGTTAAGACACATCAATATCTAGAATACAAATCAACGGCTAAACAGATTAGGATAAAATTTGGCGAACCAATCGGCTAACCGGTCATGTTTTAGACACATCCGGTGTGTGATAGGTTTCATCCTGAATAAAATCAGTTTTAAATGACGCGCTATAACGTTTATCAATAAATCTTACACCACGTGCGCGAGTGAAACTGTAGCCTAATCAGTAAGGGTACCCAGAAACTCGCCACACACGAAACTACCATGACTGAGATACACTATTACTGTAGATTCTGTTCTTTTTTAAATAAGTGTGGGGAAATAAAGTATTCAATATCAATAAAATATATATTTTTTGACTTTACCTCAATAAGCGTCTTGCCCTCGACTTTGCCCTCCTTGCGGTCGATGGTCCAGCCCTTGAACCAGGGCATTTTGTCGGAGGGCTCGAGCATGTTGTCGCCGTGCCAGCCCGAGATCGGCACGAACGCCACCGTCGCCGGGTTGTACCCTGACACAGGTCCATTACGTTATCTACTACAACTTTACGGACAAAACTGTTGCCAAAATTATGCAATTGACTTCCCTAAAATGCTTACTTAAGCATATCTTTTTTTGCAAGGTAAGCAACGACAAAACGCAAACATTAGATCTATACTCTAGGAATGTACAGATTGTCAAAACAGCTAAAGGATTTGGAAAACCATATACTACAGGCAATATCCACTAGCGGATTTTTTCAAAATCTACTTTAAGTATGAAAAAAAATTAATGACGTCGATTCTTAGTTATTAAAACTTTCCGCGTGATTAAACAAATCTTATCTTGATTCCAAAATAACCAAATACAAATCAGATCGATTAGAATTATAAATTGCCTAACATATTATTTTTTTTATATTGTTTTCACAATCACACCTTATCTAGCCCCAAACTAAGCAAAGCTTGTACTATGGTGACTAGATAACGGATAAACATACTTAAATACTTTTATAAACATCCATGACAGGTACAAATGCTCGTGCTCATCACATCAACATTTGCCCCTTGCGGGATTTGAACCCGCAACTGCTGGCCTTGTAGTCCGGAGCGCGAACCCAAGTTGCAGGCCCAACAGGGTCCATAACACTGGTTCTTTAATTTGTAACATCTATATGTACATTATGGTTTTGCAATAAATTATTGAGTATTGAACCACTACACTAGACGGTTGCCACTTACATTCAATTTTAGCGTAAAGTACCTTCTACTGGTATGAAAGTTACCTAAGTATATCATGTTTGGCTGCACTTACCAATTTTTTTGATGTATGACGAGACTTCCTTCTTGATCTCCTCGTATCTGGCCTCGTGGTAGGGGGGCTCGGTGGAGTCCATTTTGTTGACGCCTACGATCAGCTGTTTGACGCCGAGCGTGAAGGCGAGGAGTGCGTGCTCGCGCGTCTGTCCATTCTTACTGATGCCGGCTTCGAACTCGCCGGTGCCCGCGGCTACGATCAGCACGGCACAGTCCGCCTACGGAAACAAAGTTCAAGATTATACTTTGGGGGTACTGAGGAACAGGGTGTAAAGTTCCTCATCCACCATTGAAAAGGGAGGATCCTCCGACCAGACGGGTGTTGTGTCTGGTGGGCCCGACGGTTGTTGTCGGGTTCTTGTATATGAATATGTTTGGCTCGGATAACTTTAATATCGCGATGTAGGATACGTCAGTTTAGTTCGTATGTGGCGAGATAGATGTCGCTACATCACCATTTTGTAGATTGTAAATAAGTAAATATGGAAGTCAATGGGGGAGGGAGGCCTATGTTCAGCAGTGGACGTCCTATGGCTAAAATGATGATGAAATAAGTAAAAATAAGTAAAGTAAATATGCCTACACCTTTAGATACGACCTACTATCGATACCAGGTTAGGGCCGGTACCCTGCCACCGGCCCTAACCTCAACTAGGCGGATTGGGCCACATACTCCACCATGCGGGCCCATTGTGGATTGGTGGAGGGGTGTTGTAAGGTCAGTGACTTAACCTTACTGTCAGATGTTATTAAGCCGCCCTAAGGCCTCTGACTAAGCTTCACGACTAGTATCAAGCAATATTAGAAGGGACTAAATATGGTTGGAATGGTCACTCATCTAATCACAACCGAGACGTAGGTGGCTTAACTTTGGTAATCACTAGGTACCAAAGCCACTGAGCTACAAGCACCTCTATAAATAAGTAAATGAATAAATTTGCGCCAGACAAAACACCAATTGTCAAGACGAAGTAAAGACGTAACATTCTTGTGTTTACCAGACAGTAAATTTTGGCAAGGGCATCTCCCAGCACACCCACACCCGGGCTAATTTAGAAAAGTTGGTTTTCTGAATTGGTCCGGACCGGGAATCGAACCGGGAACCTTTGCGTTCAAAGGAAATTGCAGCGCTGCAACGCCATTGGAATCGACTTATGCCCAGGTCTTAACCCTGTCACATCCAAATAGAACTACCCAAAATGTACATAGTATAACATTTACATAATTTTGAAAACCTAGGTGAATTATACATGTTGCAATGTGATTTCAGTCAGCTAGAAAACAGTGTGCTTTTACACAATAAAAATAAGTAACATTTTAAATTCTTAACGTCTTCCAAGCTCTATGATGTAAGTTTGGTTAACACGTACCTGTATTACATACACGTATTAACAGACAAACGAAAAAAAAAACCGATCCCAGTTAGAATGAGGTACCGATGTTTGTATTTTTGAGCTTTGTACCGATTTTGGTACGGGGTACGCTTTACCATGATCACATTTAGAGTGCTTGCCATCTGACCTCTGTAATCCTTGGATATGGAAAACAGCAGACCATTTGGACCATGTTTACATATCTGTGCGATCTAAATGTGTCATTTTTCGTCCAAGATTTTTCCCTCACCATCATAAAAATCCATAGATTGATTTTTAAAAATCGAGAGTAATAAGTACGTTTGCTGGGATTAGGACTGATGATCACGGATACATGTGAGGCGAGAATCTGATAACTAAGTTACTCCGAAATATACAACGAGACGACATTATTTAGTACGTTATCAGCTGATAAGTACTACAACTTTTACAATCAAATAAACATCAAAATCCGACCAAGACGGATTTCCGTTTGAAAATGTACTATCATTTATGTACTTTGTGATAATAACGTTTATTGTTATCATTACCGAGAAAACGACTCGAACCAAAGTACCTAATAAAACCAGTAAATGTTGAAATATCACACCTGTGAAGTGCCAGTGATCATGTTCTTGATGAAGTCCCTGTGGCCAGGCGCGTCGATGATGGTCACATAGTACTTGGCTGTCTCGAACTTCCACAGGGCTATGTCGATGGTTATACCCCGCTCGCGTTCGGCTTTTAGCTTGTCAAGTACCTACAAACAATAAACATGCCATGAGAGTTACCGTAGTATAGGAGTATATCACAAAAAGTTAGGCAAAGACCAGAATTATTTTAAAATAAACTTACTCGTTTGTTTCCTACGTTATTATTATTATAGGTAAAAGACAATGTACAAATGGCGGACTTAATGCCAAGAAGCGTCATTGTTTATGAGACCAACTAAAAAGATGCAGTACAAACTCGACAATTAATTGCATTATCATTTTAACAGTTAGGTAATACAATTTAGGGACTTGAGTAATATGAATTTATTTGACAATACTGGAAGTAAAACCAATAAAATTGTTTAAAGCGGAATCAAGCGGTTAATTACGGATATTTTTTGCTTTAAAAATATTGTTTATCAGCCAATATTTAATCACTACTTGCAAAATGAATTACTAAAATTCAAGTTTAAAGGTCAAAGGTTACGATCTTGAAAGTCAAGTGTTGACGTCACCGTCTGGATTGTCTACCTACCCATGCGTATTTGAAAGAGCCTTTTCCCATCTCCTGGGCCTCTTTCTCGAACTTCTCGATGGTACGTTTGTCGATGCCGCCACATTTGTAGATCAAGTGGCCGGTGGTGGTCGACTTTCCAGAATCCACGTGACCAATCACCACAATGTTGATGTGAGTCTTCTCCTTACCCATGGTGCCCTCGTGAAGAACGCGACGTTAATCCAACCAATCCTGGATTAAACGAGACTAATATTAAAACACTAAAAAGTTTAGGTATTAATGGTGTCCCGTTAGGTGTCTTGTTGTTCTTGACTGCTTCGACCAATTAAACTATTTGTTACGTTTGTTAGAAATTTCCTTACAGCAGTTCGGGAATAATCAAATGTAATAAAATTGCTTTCTATTTTACTTTCACTTCAAATTCATAACGTCTTCGAAGCTCTATGATGTAAGTTTGGTTAGCACGTACCTGTATTACATACACGTATTACCAGACAAACGAAAAAACTTCGTCGTAAAAATGATAAATCACCAACAAAATTGTTCTCTACCGGCCTCGATACGACTGGATTGAATTGGATGCACTTCGGCAAAGTTCACCTGCGGTGTAATTAGTCGCAATATTCCGGGAAGAGTTCGCCAAAGCCCGAGCGTGCGCATAGGACGTCCGGACATCGATACAGCGAGCTAGTCCTTCCAAATATAGACAATACCCAATGCTTGCCTTCACAGAACGCATCATACGCCTCAATAAATTACCTTCGCTCTTACGAACACGAGTTTATGAAGTGTCTTGGCCAAAAGAAAAAATATTATTACGGACCAATACCTACCCAATTTCTCTAACATTATTTACTTACAAATACATCTAAGACAAAACAAAAAAAACGAAATAGGTTTAACATTGGGAGAAACCCATCACAACAATACTGGGAATTTAAAACAACGCAATAAATATTCTTGGGTTGTTAAGTAAACATGTGAAACATCAAATTGAATAGTTTCAATCAGTGGATGATAATAATCACAAAGGAGACAACAGTGCATTCATTCTAAAAATAAGACTGATCTATAGAAAGTCGTGAGCACTTAGATGTATTTGTAAGACAAGTATCTAAATTAGAATAATTGCATGTCGCAGTATGCGGTGTGTGGATGTACCGGCGACGCACATGGGCTTCCCGGCGCGCGTCCATCTTGTGCATGTCTGCACCTAAATGTTTCAATCAATTGTAAAATTTTACACGCCCTCGCCTGCTTGAAAATTTCACACTCCTAAACACCAGGCTTTTCCAGTCTTCCGACATAATACTTACGAAAGTTACGACATAATAATACTTAGTGTGACATGTAGTTCAAAATTAGAAGATTGTGCTGTCGCCAGAATTTATTTTGCAATTCCAGTATAATAATAACATGGTCTAATGAGATACCAAGCATTAAAAACTCATTTCGAGTAATTTCCCGAATTTAGAAACTGTTTACCCGTTAAATTAAAATAACGTTACCTTGCGTTCCTACCAGGTCAAAATAAAAGCATTGCGCTAACATTCAATCGTATCTGATAATGACAAGAAAGCATTGTTTACCGCCTGATGGATTTTTTTAGCTTATAAATTATATTTACCAAATAACGTTCTCAAGAATTTATTATGTTACTGACAAATTGCGTAATTTAAAAATGTGCTACCGGCAATTTTCTAGCCAGATAGTGGACATGTAAAATTAAAGTAAAAGCTTCGCAAGTATAGTTTTACATTTACCTTTTAGGATGCTATCGCAAACAATGATGTGAAAACAATGTTTAAGCTAAGATTAGTTGGATTCTCAATAAAATAAAGGAAAAGCTTACCTTTTGCGGCCACAGTCAAGAATTTTCCGAGCGATTTTCAAGAGCATGCGCTGTGGGAACTTTGCCTGGGAAATGCAATCAATAAAATCAAGTGTAACACTCTTTATATAAATATTTACGAAAGTATATCTTTTCAGTCAAAAAAAGCATTATAAATAGAAACGATTTTTATTACGTATTTGTGATTAACAATTAAAAGGTATTCGCAATAATAAATAAATATTTATAGCGTAACAACCGGATACAGCAGAAATTTTCTTTTTCAGTAAACACATTTTCAGGGCGTAGAGCCCAAAGATCATGTAATCACTTCGAGCACGGTATAGCTATTGTCAGCCAGCAACTAAGACACCGCGAACTTTTTCGGAAGATTTCAGAACGCACCAGTGCAGCAGTGACAGTAAAAAGTAAAAAGATAATGAAAGTGAAAAATACATGGAAAAAAAATAGGTAATAGCCTCCATCATAGTAAGAATTAAAGATCAGTGATCAGTCAAACCGAATGAATTTCTATGAAAATAACAATAAAAGTCAGCTTAAAAAATAATGAATACCTGTTTCAGGTGATTTAAAAATAATGAAAAACGGAAGTCCAGATATAGAGCACCCCCAGGGGTTTCCGAATCACCCCCCTTTACCTATGTTTCGCGATTTAACTTAAGATTTGACAAAAATGATACTAGAAAAAATCATAAATCGAGAACTACTTCCACAGGGGTAAATCGGGTGGTGGTGGGTGGTGCTCTATCACCTACCGTTCGACAGTGTTTTAAGGACAGCCTGTGTAGCAATAGGTACTTATCTTCTCTTTTGTTTATGCTAAAATCGGGGATCATCGGTATACAGAGCTTAGTCCAGAGCAACTTCTTAGACGTACTCTTTCTAATATCTAAGGTTGAATTCCGCCAATATCACGTTAGTTGCTGTATACCTACAGGTTTTCGAAGATTTTATACGCTTTGCGATCGATTTCGGTATACGAATCATATTGATGGTCTTATCGGGCTTTCAGAGATCGATGAACTACAGTTAGTATTCATAGCTTTGCCATTAAATCCATGTGTATCGTTAAACTCTTTAAGTAAGTATCTATAAAACTTGTTAACTTTGAATGAAGACTTTAAATTGTTTTCTTCTACATGTCATCTCATGATGAGACTGATTTAGCGAAATCGGTCGCAAAGAGATGATACTCGTGTGTGTTGAGGGATCGGTCAACGTGAGGAGAGTGAGGGCGACCGAGTTTTAGTAAAATAAGTATGGACCATGGATTTTAACACTCTTTCTAAATGGATTGAGCAGTGTGCGAAAAAAACGTGCCGACAGAGAGAACCAACTGGTGGATTGTGACCCTTTCTAAATAGGGTGACCAAATTGTAAGTCTCGGCGGGATTAAAAATAAGTAATTTTAAAGATCTAAACTAAAATTCAGTAAAATTAAACATACTTTTATAAAATTATTTTTACATACATCCCCTATTTTGAATAGTGGTAACTTGTAAGCGACCCTTTCAGTAACGATCTTTAAAATTACTTATTTCAATCCCGCTAAGACTTACAATTTGGTCACCCTAGTTACTGAAAGGGTCGCTCATAAGTCACCACTATTCAAAATAGGGGATGTATGTAAAAATGATTTTATAAAAGTATGTAACAAGGGTTTCATTTTACTGAATTTTAGTTATATAATATACCTACATTGAATTTCTTAGAAAGTGTCATCGAGCACATAACCTATAAAGCAGCTATATGAACCATCTTTTTCCAAAACTAGTAAGTGATTTTTCACTTACATTTAGTAATAAAATGACAAGTTGGATGTGTTTGAGCTCGCGCCTGATCATTAGCTTAACACCTATAATTTTACCATTTCCTCTAACTCGAGTCAAGACTCGCAGGATCACATTTTCTTTTTAGTGCAGGTCCTCCAAATCTCGAGATACGTAGACAGACGTCACATTACTTTAATGTTATGTGCAAGGTAATTTTGTGGTAAATACAATTATAAATTATTATAAAATAAAATAAAATAAAAAATATTTTTGTAAAGTAAGCCTTAGGTATTAGTTAGTGTTACCTCTTTCTTGAAGGTTCGAGCTAGAATACTAACATCGAATCATGTGTAATAAATATAATTACATATATGTCTAAAAGGAAATAATCCAAAATATGGGTGTAGTGACAATAGAGTGAAAAAAAAATGTAGGTACTTATTTATGATTTAATAATCTAAAACAAAGACTAGATATTGTGTGTTGGATACTATTACATAATGTACAACACCTGCTAACCTAGGCAAGATTGTAGGTTTAAAATCCTCTTTTTGAAATGTCGGCTGCATGGTATCGGATTTTTCAAAATACTGCCGCCCAATGCGCCCAACCACTTCGCACTTTAATTTTTAGAAATCTAAAAAGGAATGCCTTAAACAAAAGCTAATCAAAACCTTTTAAATAAATTTTAAATTACATGTATGATGTATCTCATGAACCGTAATAGCTACACAGTTGAAATTTTCACAGATGATGTATTTCTGTTGCCGCTACAACAGCAAATAACTACAAACAGAATAAAATAAATATTTAAGGATGGCTTCCATACAACAAACGTGTTTTTTTTTTGCTTTTTGCTCGATATTAATAACGGCAACAGGCAAACGCTTGAAATATTCACAGAATATTTAATTGTTTATTCACCTTAAAAATAAATAATTAAATTAAAATAAAATAAACATTTAAGGGGGCTCCCATACAACAAACGTGATGGTCAGAGTATAACGGGGCGCTATGGCGACAATTTTTTTACTGATTTTATATGGAATATTGACGTTTCGATCATTCATTTTTGATCGTTTTTTGTATGAAGCTCGGACTATTATTTTTTGCCATTTTACTGAGAAAAATTACCAACTCACACTTGACCGTTTGTAGAGGTCAAAATATTATGGGCCGGGTACCGTCTGGGTTCCTAAAGAGGGTCCAAAATTTCATTACTGAACACCGTTACTGAGATATTTGAAGATTTTATAAGGGAATATTTTCTAAATTTTAGAACCAGAATTAGATGATCCTTGACAAGACACATAGGATATGATATTCCCTATCAAAATTTTATCAAGTCACGTTATTGTATTGAATCAACAGATTGTATGCTGCTGCTACGAGAGCTGTAGCCAGAGCCAGGCGAGACCGATTTCATACGCTCTATATACCGAGGTATAAAGGTCATGTCCCACACCATGAAGCTCCTTGAGCGGATTGTGGACTCCCGGATCCGACAGGAGTGTGATGTCACGGAGTGTCAATATAGGTTTCGTCCTGGCAACGGAACTATGGACCCTGTTTTCGCCCTAAGGACCATCATGGAGAGAAACAGGATGAAGTACACGCCTCTGCACTTGCTCTTTCTTGATCTGCAGAAGGCCTTCGACTGTGTCCCTCGAGTGGTGATCTGGTGGGTACTGAGACCCAAAGGTGTCCCCGAGGCATATATTGACATTATTCGAGACATGTAGGTACCGCAGCTCCGATTCTATGGTTCGGACCGCTGTTGGCAACACCAAACCGTTCCCCATCACCGTCGGAGTACACTAGGGTTTCGTCCTCAGTCCGTTTCTATTCAGTGTGATATTAGACGTTGTGTCAGACAGCATCAGAGACTCACATGAGCAGCCCCCATGGCTGCTGATGTATGCTTACGATATCGCACTGGTGGACGCGGACAGGGGCAGGCTGGTGAGACGGGTGAACGATTGGAAGCAGTCGCTTAAGAGCGGTGGTCTGAAACTCAATGTGGCGAAGACCGAGTACCTGGCTTGTAACTAAGAGTGTTCATAACGGCTACATATTGCTAACGCGTTATAACGTTATGCTATTTTTATAACACCTATTATTTTTTCTGCTATAATATATGGCTTCAGATAATATATTTTGTAATACGCTAAAACTGCATTAAGCGTTCGTTATATCTCGTTACAGGTAACGCAAAGCTGTTGACTATTAAAAGTTATTTAAATTACCTAATACGCTACGAGCAAAAAAGTCAATGTTGAAAATTAAATGATTTTGTTTCAAATTATAATTTTTCAATTTGCTCAAATTGTTTCAAATGACATACACTTTTTACAATATGTGCGTGTTTTGGCCTCATTGTCTATTTTGTTAAAAACTTATATTTGGCCAATTCAAGTCATTCTCATTATTATTTATTTAAAAATACTATTCTACATTCAACACTACATAAACTTTAAGAGAAAAAATACATTTGCTAGTTGCGCCGCATGATGGTTATTATAATCGTAGATACATTAATCTCTAATCTGTGATTAAAACAAACAACACAAGTACACAACAATACACGTTATATTTGATTGAATATTAAAAATATTAGTATGAGAAGGACGTTGATATAATATATTATGATTCTGTCCTGTTCTAACATCATCGGATAATAAGTAAAGGTAGCACAGCTTAAACCAAATGATACACGCCATCTTTTGCGAATTCCTGAAATCAATGACTATAAAAGTAAGATCATCATCTTGGTTACTTGTTTACTCAAGCAACATAACCAATGGCGCGTTTTGCCACTAATAAAATAATATTTTGATACTAATATATTAGGTGTGCCTATTATTTCATTATAACCTAATATATGAATATAAATATAAATATATTAAAAAAATATATATTAGTATTATTTATTCTGCTACCTAATATAACGAACACCCCTACACTTGTAACTCTACAGATCCAACGCCCGTCCGCATAGGCGGAGACAAGGTCGAGCGCACGGACCAGTTTAAATACCTTGGATCTGTACTTCACGCATCGGGAGACATCGATTGCGACGTCGAAGCACATTGCTGCTGCGTGGGCCAAATGGCGAGAGGGAGACACATAGTAAGTGCGAGCTAAGCAGGTTAAGTCCATGCACTCTTGTCGTTCAAATGATCGTCTACTTTATAATAACCTTTTTTATAAGGTTTTTTTTAAATGTGGATTTTGAACTCATGTACAGGTAGTTAAACAGGAGTCTGTGGAACTTTATTTAAAAAAATACATTACCCCAAAAATGAATTACCTACCTACTTTGTGTAGTCTGAAGCTCGGAACGGCAAGTTTATTTTTATTACGAGTATTATAATGATGAAAATCACTTTTTAAGCTGAACAAACTTAAGATTTATCGAACGTACCTACATCTAGAGGCTACTGTTAATAATATGAATATCTTTAAAAATCTCCCTAAGAGAGTCACGAGGTCCAAGACAGTATATTGCGCGTACGGCTCTTTTCTGCGACACAAATATTGATTCAATGTCAGCAGTAGAGCCCCATAGCAGTTAACCATAAGACAACAAACTATGAAAATAACTAAAGTATACTAGTCTTGCCGTTTCGACATCAGTTGAAAGCCTTATTTTCCTCACTGCATAAGCCGCTAAACTGAGCCTTCCTGGCAAGGCAACTTTATGAGGATACCATGCATTCGCCCCACGCAGTAATGTAAGTTTTCATTAGATAAGTTTTGATGAAAACGTTAACGAATATTTGTAAGGAAAAATATGGTTTCGTAGTAGGCGTCGCCATCCCGAGGTCCATACAAATTTACGTTAACTTTTCGATCGATTTATTAGGTTAAACAAACTCACACTACTAGGCATTCTGGTATTTAGTTTATGACTAGTGCACTATGAATAGGGTTTTAATCAAAATCTCCATAAACAATTTTAAAGGATCTTTATTTAAGTTATGTATTTATACATATCACCAAGTTTGTAATATAGTTATTTCTTACACAAATAAAGTAATTTATTTATTACATTTTCATCAAAATAATGTTAAAGTTACCTATTTGCATACCTTATATTATGATATTTTAATTTGGATGATACATTATGTAGTACATATTTTGTAGATTAATACTAAAGTAAAAATAATAAAAAATTAAATTAGATACAAACATTCATATTAAATAGTATTTTGTATAAAATGAATAAATTACTATTAATTTTAAGTTATTATTCTGCCATCAACCACACCGATAGAACGCTTAGCAAAGTTAATCCTGAACTAACACGGCTAAATAAACAGCATAAATCTACTGTCAGTTTGTATGACGTTGACAGAATGATGCTTTGATTCCGTACTAACCAAATCCAGTTGTGTGCAAGTCCACCATAGTATATTTTAAATGACTTTATATTCGCATAGAAATTAAATAAAAAATATTGTAGGTATATTAAGATACTACGTGACCAAAACAATAAGGCGCATGATAACAATACGTCATTGGAATTATAATTGGTATTCTCCAATTATTGAATTAACCGTCGCCGCACACGGTCCGTACGGACAATCATAAACGCCGCCATAAGTAGCCGGCGACAACCGTGTGCGGCGGGCCATAAAGCCGCCTCTGGAAGCTGGAAGCAGCTTCCAGCTACAAGTGGCTCAACCCTCGCCGCACACAGGTCACTACTGTTAGCGGGGAATCGATTGCTGGGAACATCCCTATGAGCGGTTCCCGGCACTAGCTGTCAGCTGTCATCGGAGCGGACATATGGCGGCAGGTCACTACATAAGCCTACAAAAGGGTTGGAAGCTGTCGCGTGTGGTCCATGTGCGGCGTCACAATTAGTATTCTCCTCCCTAAAGCTGAACAAAACACACAAAACGTCTCTTTTTAGCCTAATGGTCGACTGGTAGAGAATGCCTCATGGCATTAAGTCCACCTTTTGTATGATTTTTAATCTGTGCAATAAAGTCTAAATAAATAAATAAATAAAGCTAAGTTAAAAAGCTTCTTTGCCGAGAGCGAGCACACGCATTGCGGGTAAGCGCGGGCGTACAGGGGGGGGACGGGACTGTAAGTGTGGAATGGGCCTCGAAACGTCATAAATAGCTGTCATGCGGCTAATTCTCTTGGTCGTAATTCTTCATTTGTTAAAAATTCATTGAAGATGTATGTAACTAGCACATTTCGTTATGTTCATATTTTGTGCACTTTTACAATTCAGAGCAAAAATAAATAAGTAAAAAAAATAGGTACTATATGTACTTATTTAAATAATACGAATACTACGACACTTAAAGAAAAAAAATCGGCTAGATGGAATAGTGGAATGTGAAGCTAATTTTAACGTTTACGCAATTAAAAATTAGACAAAATCAATTTATTTTATTACTTTTTCATTGACACAAAAATTAACCAGTAATTAGGGTTTGCGGGTATTACTTTTTGGAATGTTGTCTTTATTTATATTACTTAGCAGTGTTAATTATAATGACATTATAATTATTTATAGTAGAATAATAATATTGATTGCACAGTTGCACTTGCTAGTAATATTACGTAATTACACAACAAGTTATTGCTTATTATTATTATTACTCGGACATGATTTAGGATATTAGAATTCGCAGGTGTCATCCACTGAACTAATTTTAAAATTCTTAATAATTATTTTAACAGCCAAAAACTGAAACGACACCAAAAGTTGAGGGCCAGTAATTTTCCTACCATTTCGTTAAAACGTCAAGTATGATTACAGAATATTTTGTCTTGTCTTCCTGTCTTTTATTTTTAATTTTTTACTACGATTAAGTTACCGTTAGTAATTAAAACTTTATTATTTTATGCATTCACAATAATGCGTTTTTATATTACGAATAACATTCTCACTTGAATATTTATAATTTTCTTCCTTTAGTGGGATTCGAACCTACGCCTTTCACTAAAAGGGCGACTGTTCTTCCAACTAAGTAGCGGAGGACAGTTAAGCTGTTTTTTTACTATAGGATATAATGTATTATATGTTCGTCCGAAATATATTATGGTCCGAGAGGTTTGTGATGTAATATTAGGTCATACGAAACACTGAAATTGCCAATACTCAATACTGGAAACTTTAACATCAAATATATTGCGTTTGATTAGGAATAACAAATTCAAACTTATTTCGAGATAAAGCCAGAAAAACATCGTTTTAAAATTCGTATTTCATTTGTTTGAGCTTCAACATTGCTATAACAACAACTATGGACAAATTGAAATTTCGCGGTTTTTACGAATACGAGTTCCACCGTGGCACCAGTGCTGCAGAAACGTCTCGAAGAATTAACGACGTATACGGACCAGGCACCGCTAACGAACGAATGGTGCGTTTTTGGTTTCAACGTTTCCTTTCTGGAAATTTCGATTTACACAATGAGCCTCGTGGACGACCTGATACTTAAGTGAATAACGAACAATTGTAGGCGATAGCGGAAGCGGATCCATCTATAACCACTTCTGAATTAGCAGCAGCCTTCGGCGTAAGTGACAAAACTTATCCATTTGCGACAAATCGGAAAAGTCTAAAATCTCGAAAAGTGGGTACCGCACGAATTGACTGAAGCAAACTAACGAACATGCGTCGCTTGCTGCGTTTCTTTGCTCAATCGTCACAATAATGAGGGGATAACCGTATCGTAACTTGTGATGAGAAATGAATCCTGTACGACAATCGGAAGCGATCATCACAATGGCTTAACCATGGAGAACTGGCAAAACCTTGCAAAGCGAAAACTGACCTGAAAGCAGATTTTAGTTAGTGTTTGGTGGACCAGTTATCCACTACAGCATCTTGAGATCAGGCCAGACGATTACTGCAGAGTTGTGTTGCCAACAATTGCAAACAATGATGGAAAAGCTCGCCTTAAATAACTGAGACTGGTGAATTGATCTAGCCCACTGCTCCTTCAGGATAACGCTAGACCACACACTGCACATCAAACGGTCGCCAAGTTAGAGGAGCTGCGACTGGAACCTTTGCGTCAGCCACCATACTCTCCAGATCTTGCCCCAACCGATTACCACTTTTTTCAAAATTTTGCTAACTTTTTGAAAGGGAAAAAAATTCAAATCTGATGAGGCAGTCAAAACCACCTTCAAACAAACAGTTTGTAGACTCTCGCTCCCAAGATTTTTTTTCCAAAGGGATTAATGCTGCCTATAAAATGGCGGAAGTGTATCAATAACAACGGCGCATACTTCGATTGATTAAATAATAATGTCATTAAAAAAACTTGATTCACTTTTTTGATACTGAACGGCAATTTTATATGTAAGGACCTAATTATAACGTCTAACCGAAATAGTGCTTAATATTTCTAGAGGTCAAATAATACGTGATAAGGGTCTACGTTATGAAAAGAAAAACATAAATATCCTTAACAATATTTTTTAAATTAATTACTACTTGTCCCGACGAACTTCGGACCGCCCTTTAATACATTTTATTTTCGTAAATTTTTCCGTATTTTTAATATCTTCATATTTTTAATAGTTATTCTGCTATTCGGGGCGGAGACAAATTCAACAACAAATCAAAGATCATAAAAAATCGGTCCAGCCGTTCTCGACTTATAAATGGTGTAACTAACCCGACTTTGTTTTATATACATATATATATATATATATATATATATATATATAGATTACTTACTTATTGTTATATTTTTTTAAGTATAATAAATACAATTCCTCTATGAATAAAAATCTACGCCCAGCAACATTAGTGGTCATCTCGCAACCAATAGAATTTGGGAAATACGTTATGCGTACAAAACCCAATTTCTATAATACGTAATGTAATTAAGAAAAAATATGTTGTAAGGTTTATGTTTTTATTGTCATAAACATGAACCTTATCGTGTACTACATAGTTAACTTCAAAAAATATTGGGCACTATTTCGGTTAAACCTTATATATTATATCTCAGGGTAAACAGTTCCATTTCATATTTCATAGTGAAAAACCAGATTCATGTCGGCGAATTTCTCGAGTGTTTATACCTGTTAGTGAACTTGTATTGTTTTATTCCTACAAAGTAATGTGTGATAGTTACCAGAACCTCAACTTTAAGCAGTTTAAGTATTTTGGGTACAGTGTTAGGAAATATTATATTCTATGGAATTTATTTTGTTTAACAGCTCCTTAAACTAGAGCTAGTTTACTGGCTAACACCTGAATCTAGGTCATTGTGACAATCAGATCTTTGGGTGGGGAACCATTTATTTTTGAAATAATTTAGTTTACTACATAACAGGATAGGTTTGCATACAATTTGTTCTAAGTGCTAAGATACTACCACTAAAGATATAATAGTGGTTTGGAAATGATTCGTTCAAAATATCGATGTTATAAGATTGCGACATACGAATGGTAAACTTGAACATTTTTAAATGCAACAATTCGCACGGCCGATATGTAAATTAACAAATAAATTTTAATCACAGACTATCATAGACGTCGTCATCATATCACTAAACTCTAAATATAGTTTATTTCCCACCGGGCCATGGCAAATAGCTTCCCCAGCCTTTGCTTGGATTTGGATCTAAACCTGAAAAAAGAGTATCAATAATTAAGAAAAAAGAATGTCAGCCGTTCGCGTTATTTCGCAATTTCTACAGATAAACGGTAAATGATAAAACTACAGTTTTATTAGGGTTTTTATTGCATCCTGCAATAATTTCAACCGTTTGGTTGGTTTTGCGAATGTGTCACTTGGTTTAGTGTATAATTATTTTGGAAAAATCAGAACCTAGCAGAAATACAATTGCAAAGATCAGATTTTTAAAATCATCAAAGATGGATTATTATAACATCTTTATTATGGTTGGTCAGAAGTCTCTGGTCTGATATGTAGGCAAGACAGAAATAATATTTCTTAAATTTAAAAAAATAAATAAAACTAACCAGATTAAATATTAAATTATACAATCTCTAAATAGCTCCATGGTTGAAAATACTGTAGAAGGCACAATAAAACTTCGAAAAACCATTAAATACCACCGCGTAAATTTAACGTCTATCTGTCAAATAATGCTTTTTTTTTCTTATAATAGATGAGAGGCATAATAAGAAAAACTGCCTGAACGAAATTCTTTCGAGTGACCTCTTCAAGCAGTGACAAAACCATGCAAGTGCATGGCATGTAAGTACAATAAGTGACAGCTTCAAACAGTCAAATAACAGCGGCATTGCCCACTATACAGGGTGTTTGGTAGGGAGCTGTACATACGCCTAGAGTAGAAACTAGGGATGGTCTGCTATCTTTTCCGACTACTTTCTAACTAACTTTCATTTCCGAAGGTATTAATTAATTTCTGCAACTAGGGCACTTTTACCACCACGAGACTACCTTTGTAAGACAAATGTAATTCGTATGGGCAGGCGTCATCGGCAATCGCTTGATAGGGCCATACTTCTTGCCAGACAACTTAAACGGGCAAGACTACCTACATTTCCTCGAAAACGAATTGCCCGTTTTAGTGGAAGATGTGTTTGATGAAGATCGGCCCATAGTCTTTTAGCACGACGGCTATCCTGCCCATTGGAGCCTAGCTGTGAGGGAGTTTTTAAACAACTCCTTCCCTAATGCTTGGATAGGTCGGGGCGGGCCAATTCACTGGCCTCCAAGGTCACCTGACCTTACCCCGCTTGATTTCTACGTCTGGGGAAGAGCGAAAGAGTTGGTGTACGCAGAGGAAGTACCAACTACCAACAAAAAATGCGCGAGGAACTGCTGCTTGGCACGGTGACCGTGGAGATGAGGAAGAGGTGCCGAGCATGTTTACAGGTTAATGGTCACCAATTTGAACAAATTTTGTAATTAAATTAGTCATTAAACAAATTTACGTTTCATTTGCTATCCTTTTACGATCGGACACATTAGTTGAAATTGTTACTTAAAGTGCCTTAGTTGCGGAAATTAATTAATAACTTCGGAAAGTGATAATAACACTTAGCATATCATTAGAAAGTGTATGGACTGGGGATGTTTTGAAAAAATCAGAAGAAGTCCAACCCTGTTAGTTTTTTTTAATCCCCATAGAAAGTTGCAGTTAATATTATTTTTTTACCTTACTACGGTACTTCAGGCCCCATAACTTTTCTTCTCTACAATTTTCTGGTGTTAAATTAATTTTTACAGTACACTAACACTCTAAAGATTAAAACAAGACCATTAGCAGACCTGTCCTATGGATAGATTTTGAGCTACAGAAAGTTTTAGTAAAAAAAAAACGAGTTTTCCTTAAAAATAAAAAAAAGTCATTAAAATAAAACCTGGCGGTCAAGGTCAATATAATGGGCGGCAATATAATAAATATAATGGTCAATATAGGTAGCAGACCATCCCTAGTTTCTACCCTAGACGTATGTACAGCTCCCTACCAAACACCCTGTATATCATCAACGAAATAACGTGTGATGCAATGTGACAGTCACATTAACAAATGCTTGAGATAGGTGGATCACCGTGTAAACATAACAGATGCACGATCATAAACTTACCTTTTGCAACAGCGTGGATCTTATTAGTCTCATCGGGCGTGAGGGTCAGGATTTTCTGTAGTACAGGAACTAGGCGGCTTCGCTCATCACCCGGCGGTAGAGTCAGGAACTGTTATCAGGTTATATCAATGTAGTATAGTATAGTAAAGAAATTGAAACGATAGTTGGGCATTATTTTATGAAATCCTAGTGACATTCCAACCAAATTTTATTTTAATAATTTATTTATTTTTGTAACTACATTACACATTGATTCCCGTTGACATTGACTCCAGAGCTAGAAAAACTGTGTTTCAGGAGCCAGATCCTACCCTTACAGTATGTCTTAACAAAAGTATTTGTGTATTTCAAGTATTTGTGTGTGTGTGTGTGTGTGCGCGTGCGTGCGAGTACCCACATCAACAAAGTAAAAGCAACAAAGCTTCAGTGTTGTTATAAATATCGATATGTAAATTTGTTAAAAGGAAATCATCTTCATTATTACATCATGAGAACATATTAAACTTTCTTGTTGCATAATGCATCATGTTTTTAATTTACTAGTTAGAATATCACTAGAAGGTCTTCGAGGTCTGGACCATCTCGGTTTATGGCATGTCGAAATAGATAACACTTGCAGGAAACTGAAGGACCCTCAAAACGGGCGACAGAGCCTTCACTATGCTCTCTCTAGTGGTAATCACTGTTGGGTGTAACGGTAGCCAACGACTTACACCAGTCGTAAGATTAAACGGTCCTCCCCCCTTTCCAGTTTTAGTCCAGTTAGTTGAGCCGGTGCCCTAAATATGAGTAATAAGGGAAGGGGTGTTTAAAGATTTTTACGCAAAATACTAAGGGTGAAAGTAAACATTTCAATCAAATCATGATCGACATGGATCTAATTTAGTTCAGTCTAAAAATGTTACATTTCTTTATTGTTTCCAAATAATATAATAAAATAAAAACAAAAAAAATACTATTTTCTTTTAAAAAGGTGACGAATTTACTTATATGATGGCTACATTTTGCATTTGGGAATGTTAAACTATTCGGAATTTTGAGATTCGGTATTTTGAAATTCATGATAATTACATAAATACGAAAAACTTAATATGATTCGGAATAAAGTTTTTCGTATTTATGTAGTGTACCGCTATAATAGTAAAAATAATAAGTTTGTAGTGAGTTCCGTTTCGTTCAGACGGGCGCAGGATCGTTGTTGCGCGATTAGCGATCCTATACAGGTAGAATTTTTTATCACCATCCAAATTTACATATAAGAATCTATGAGAAAAAAAAAACAATACTCGTTTTTTCTTTTGGTATCGCCCAATACAAAAATGTTGATAAATGAGATAAAGCACCTGGAAATTGTCTAAACAAATACTAAGAGTATGGACACGGCACGCAAACTACTCTACGCGCTAGCGTCGACGCCTCTTCC
The DNA here is from genome assembly GCA_963576865.1 of Anania hortulata. Classification (NCBI taxonomy): domain Eukaryota; kingdom Metazoa; phylum Arthropoda; class Insecta; order Lepidoptera; family Crambidae; genus Anania; species Anania hortulata. The sequence continues at coordinate 14,604,087 of OY756390.1, read as the reverse complement.
CGCACCCGCTTTTCATTGATGTTTTTACGATCCTTAAGTTGTTGACTTTCCCTTCATATTTTCGCGATAGTACGCAGCGCGCGGGACGGCAAAAAAGCGGTAATAAGGCACGCATACGTCACAGGGTTACGCGGGCGACTGATTTGTGTGTTTGTTGACACCGGCCGGCGCGCCACCGATGCCGACACGAGGCCGTCGTCATAGCAACCCCGTGCCGCTGCCCGCGCGCTGCTGCCCTTGCGCCGCCCTCTCATTCATGTATCTAGCGTTATGTTTACGTTAAGCAGTAACCACATTAAATTGAAAATTATATTGGGAAAAATATTTTATGGTGAAAACTTGACATACCAATTTTTTTTATAAATGGGTTCTATGAAGGATTCCTACCTAATACCTAGTAAAAATTTCGATGGTGTTAAAAAAGTATTCCTGTATAGCTACGCGTCTGTGATCATTAAAAATATACCTTTCAATTAATTATTCTTTAGTCGCAAATACATCTCGTAGCAAGCAAGGTGTCTTTTATTAAATCCACTGCCTAAAGTTAAAAAAACAACCTTATCTCTTCAACAATCGTAATGACTGGAAGACGGCTCATCATCGAGGCGACTAAGTATACGGGATCACGATCCTCAACCACCGGGGGACCGACTACGGACAGAGAGAGAGAGGGCGAGAGAGCGAGAGAACGTACCTTGAGCGTGACGTTCCTGGCGTACTCGGCGGCGTGCGCGCCGGGCGCGGCTCCGTGCGCGCGGCGTAGCTCGCCCTTGAGCAGCGCGCTCAGCTGTGCCAGCCGCGCGCACTCGCGCTCCGACTCCGACAGCAGCACGGTCACGTGCTTCACTCTGCAACAACATTACATTGCACAATCAACTAAAGTAAGTAAGCCTATATACGTCCCACTGCACAGGCCTAACCTCAACTACGAGGTCCACCACCACGCGGGCCTAGTGCGGTGCGATGAAGGGGTGTTGTAAGGCCAGTGACTTAACTTTACTGTCAGATGTTATTAAGCCATCCTAAGGCCTCTGACTAAGGTTCACGACTAGTACCAAGCGATATTAGCCGAGACCAACTTTTAACGTGGCTTCCGAAGCACGGAGATGCTTGTGATAGATGTCACTAAATATAGTTGGAATGATCACCCATCCAATCACAACCGCGGCATAGGTGGCTTAACTTTAGTAATCACTACTAAAGATAAATGAGCTATCCAACATAAAAATAATTTCTTAATTCGAACCAGTAGTTCCTGAGATTAGCGCGTTCAACCAAACAAACAAAACCTCTTCAGCTTTATGTTATTATGTTAGTACAGATAAATACCCAGCTCGATTGATCGACGACCTTAGGAAGAGGGCTGACAGTAGCTGGATAAAAAAGCTCGTGGAGGGGGAGATCGTGCTCTTTGGGGCTCTTCGGGGGATTCTTAAGTTCACCAGTGCACTGCAATAGGCTGACATAATGATAATGTCATGATGAATGATATAAATGCGAAAGTTTGGATGGATAGATGTTTGTTACTGAATCACGCCAGAACGGCAACACAGATCTGAATGAATAGATTTCTGTTTTTTATAGAGTAAGGATCGATAATTTTATAGATTAATTTTACTCCCCTTATCGATCCAGTTTCATATACCGTAAGACGTGGTCTGCTAACCAACTTAGTCACTATCATTTGCATTAGGCCAGCTCCAGACTAACAACCTAAATAAAAACGATGCAAATGAAAATAACGACGATCTACACTACCGAAACAAGCCAATCTTTTTCTAAACATGTCAGAGGCAAAACTCTACAAATGTACTAGAGATCGAAACCAAAAACAAAACCACTACCTCTGGTGTCAGTAGCCGGCTGTGCTATGAACTCAACCTCTTCTGCTGCTGTGTCATCTGGCAGTCGTCTCTTAAGGTCAGCAATTTACTACTCCGGCAAGAGAGCAAGGCTCGTCGTGTCCGTGACCGCCTCGTCGTCCGAGACGCCCTAGTTACTGAGCAAGCGCTTTAGAGGCAATAGTAAGCCCTCGTTTGCTTGTTATTTTTCACCCACCTCTGCTGCTGCGTCAGTAGTCTCCTTCTCAATTCGGCGATCTCCTGGTCCGGCGTGAGCGCGAGACTCGTCGTGTCCAGCGCCTCGTCATCCGGGACGCCTTCCTCGAGCAAGCGCTCCAGAGGCACTGGTGATCGTCCGCTGGTGCTCGTCAAGTACGGCTTCGATGGGGGCGGCGATGGGGCTGACTCCGAACCCTGAATGATATGCAACAAATTTATGTTGCTCGGTAAAAGTTTGCATGGTAATATGTACATGATATATTTTTTTTAGTTTTATCATTCCCTTATTTTAGACGTTACAAGGGGGGGGGACACACATTTTACCACTTTGGAAGTGTCTCTCGCGTAAACTATTCAGTTAAGAAAAAAATTATGTTAGAAACCTCAATATTATTTTGAAGACATATCCATAGATACTCCACACGTATGGGTTTGATGAAAAAAATTATTTTGAGTTTCAGTTCTAAGTATGGAGAACCCCCAAACAATTTTGATTTTTTTTCTGTTTTTGTGTGAAAATCTATATGCAGTTCACAGAATACATCTACTTACCAAGTTTTAACAGTATAGTTCTTATAGTTTCGGAAAAAAGTTGCTGTGACATACAGACAGACAGACATTTTTTGCCATTTGGCTACGGAACCCTAAAAATCAAAGCAATTGGACACACTAATAACAAAGCATGGTATTAATTAGTCAAGCTATGGACGATAAGTATAGTTTATTTAAGCGCAACTTTTTATTCTAATATCTGAAACTGAATTCTTATTGCTTTATATACCTCCCCCTCTTCCCTAGGTATCATGGAAACGTTGATGTCCATTTCTCCATCGCTGCTCTCTTCTTTCGGTATAACGGGCAACATGTACTGGTTGTGGTTTGTTTCGTCTAACCGCTGTGTGCTGGATACTGACTTCGAAGACTCCTGAGCTGCCGCTAGTTGTTTCTTCAAAAGATCTGTTTCCTTTTGTAGTTTCAATTCCAACTCGCTGATTTGAGTTTTGTAACACTGCGTTAAAGTTGACACCTGGAAGGTTATTTCGATATTATGTTTATTTGACGTATTTGTAGAGTTCTAAAAGTAATCGAAGTATCGAGTAGTCTGGAAGGCGCAAATAACTGCTTTGGGGGCTCAGGCAGTTGTGTGTACAAGCCTAAGAAATAAACAATTCTAGTACTAGACACTTTCAGACAAGAACGTAAAGCAGCCATCTTGGTATTTTTGCAGTCTTAGAATAGAATAGAATAGAACAGAATTTTTATTTGCTATAAACATGGTAGTACAAGTTGTTACAATAAAATGTATCCTCATGTATAACCTAAAGGTCGTGCAAATGTCATTATAACTAGAATCAATTAATTATAAATTCTACATTTAAAATCATCATCATCATCATCATTTCAGCCATAGAAGGTCCACTGCTGAACAAAGGCCTCCCCCAATGACTGATCATCGGGGGGGATTGCCAATACTCGCCACGTTTGGCAGGCGGGTTGGCGAGCGCAGTTTTTTTATAAGATTTCGCACGAAGACGCTGCTGCCCGTCTCGTGCTACAGGAATCAGTCGACTCTTACGACACGCCTCCTGTTGGCGGTGGGGAAGTGTATTCTTTACGGCCGTCTCCACGCGGCACTCATTTAAAATAAGTGACATAAAATCAAATTATTATAATTATTTACTATTCTAAAAATATACAAATTATTAAAATTATAAGAAATGTCACAATCAAAATAAATAATAATAATCTTTTAAAGCATAAAATCGTGTAAATTGATTTATACCTACTTGTCCTTTCAGACATTTAAACTTGGACATTATTAATTACGTAGATGATATTATTTTAAAATCCAATATCTTAAAATAATATCATCTACGTAAAACCATCGTCCCATGTTTTGAAATCAGAATCTTAGTCTATTAGATCAGTAGGCTAAACCCCAAAATTACATCATTTTAAACAAACTAAAGTGATTTTTTATAATGGATATTAAGGTTACCTAGGTGTGTTATGGCGTATCATTAAGGTCAGCGCAAACATGGCGGGGCGCGGCGAGGAGACTGAAAAGATAGTGATTTAAACTAAACCCTAACTTTACGCCATCTGATTGAAAATAGCTTGCCAAAGCTTAACTGTAGCAAATGGCGCGCAAGTGCTCTCAAGCTGCCATTTTGATCTGTATATCATAAAAATAAGTTTTTGGTTTAAATTGTTATCTTACCAGTCTCGTCGCCGTGGCTTGCCAGGTTTACGCTGGCCCTTAGACTACCAATTTGATAGTCTGGCTGCTAAGCAGTGTTGCGTCTAGGAGGGGGTGGGGGGAGAGGAGCTTTGGATTTCTGGCTGGTGCAACAAGTTTACCTGTCTCCTTACCTCTCCGAGTCGAGGTGGTGGTAACCGGGTGTGTAATATATAATATAACAACATATCGTATAAAGATTAAAACATATACAATCAAATGATATAATTTTAAATTACATAATTCTGAAAAGTATAACAAATGATTGAGCTAACATCATTTGATATAACAACCGTTTAATATAACATTTACTTGATATAATAATTAAAACAAATAACATTTATTTAGTATAATAAATAACATTTAGTATATCATTCATTTACGATAACACTCTTTTAATAGAATATTTAAAACATATAATGACTACTTAATATAAACTCCAATTCATATAATATTATTTAATATAAAAACAATGACAACATAAAATAATTCCAAACACCCCCATCCCTTTTCTTGTTTCTTGCATGCAAGCAGGCATGCAGCACACAAAATCCTAAGTGCATGCAAGCAGATGCAATCAGGCATGCAGAATGCAAGCAGGCATGCAGCATGCAAGCAGGCATGCAGCATGCAAGCAGGCATGCAACATGCAAGCAGGCATACAGCATGCATGCAGGCATGCAGCATGCAAACATGCACTTAGGATTTCGTGTGCTTCGGCGCTACGGGAAGGCAGCCCCTCTACCCTGGCGTAACAAGCTAAAGGCGCCCACGCTCTCCTTCGCAGCTTCGGCTTGCTGGTCACCTGTAACTTGTTATAGCGGGCGGGGGCTGCCTCCCTCCGCGCCTCCGCCTTATTGAATTACACTCTAGGGGTAGGGCAGACAAGTATCGCTTTGAGAGGGGGTTGGCTGAGTCGGATTCGCCCTAAAGTAGAAATAAAGTCAATACGTATGTAATTATATTTGTAAGTATGTATGTAGGTATATATTATATACCAATTGAGATTATACCAATTAAAGTTATAACAAGTGAAGGTTATATCAATTGACGGTTATTTCTATTGATCATTATTTGAAACGTTATTATCTCAAATATTAGTTATATGAAATAATGCATATATCAAACAAAATTATATCACATGAGCGATATATAAAATGAGTTTTATTTCAAACGGGTTTATTGCTTACGAACGTTGAACTATACTAGATGGCATTATATGAAATAAATATTATGTAAAGTAAACGTTATTACAAACAAAATTATATCATGTGTTGCTATGAAAAATGATTATTATGTAAACTGATCGTTATTAAGGTTTAAATATATCAAATGACAATATAACAAATGAGACGCACCCGTGGTAACCACTGTTGCGTTGAGGTGGGGTTGGGGGAGAGCGTCGGATTCCTGGCCGGTACAATTTAAAAGTTTACTGGTAGAATGTGTTACACCCTCTCCGAGTCGAGCTCGTGGTAAGCACTGTTGCGTTAAGATGGGGGGTGGGGGGGAGCGTCGGTTTTCTGGCTAGTACAATTTAAAAGTTTACCTGTAGATTGTGTTGCGCCCTCTCCGAGTCGAGCTGGTGTGAGAGGCGTGTGAGGTCGGCCTGCAGGCGCGCGGTGCGCTGGTGCGCGCGCGCCGCCTCGCCTGCTGCCTCGGCGGCGCGTCTGCGTGCCACCTCCGCTTCGCTGCTCAGTTCAGAGCACTGGTCTCTATGCAATACATACACCTGTTAAGATTGAGAGGACGCGCTGCCTACATGCCGTGCGCTTGCATAACAACACTGTCGCATAGTTACAGCATTTTAAAGTTTTCTGACGCAAAGTTACTTTGCTAACATGTCATACTTATATAATCACTAGCTTCCGCCCGCGTGGAGTTCGGTCTGTCACTGAAAGTCTTAACTGAAAGTCGACCAAATAATACATTATTATAGAACAAATTTGTCAATTTGATTACCATAAAAATAGTTATGGTGAGTCAACCTTCGAAGATACATATTTTATGCTGTCACGGACTTCTTTTAGAATTAAAGAGGAAGAATTCTGTCATACATGATTTTTGGGTAACTTTAATTAATCGTTTACGCACGCAACGGAAACTCTCAAAAATTTTTTTTTTCCCGTTTTTACTACATTTTTTATTGATGCTCCGCTCCTATTAGTCTTAGCGTGATGTTATACCTAGTCTTGCCATAAATACTGAAACAAAGAAAAAACCATTTTCTATTGCAAATAACATTTATTACTTTTAAAATGTGTTAGTTTAATACATAAATATAGAACAATTCAAAATATAAAAAGCTTATTCGAAGTGGTCTCCATTGGCTGCAATACAGTCCTTTAAACCAGTTGAGACCAGTTACGAATAGAAGCACGCACTCTTTCCATGGGAAAATTTTTCACTGCAATCGTACGGATTGTTTAAGGGACTTCAAATTATCATAGCGTTTAGAGCAAACCATACTCTCTAAAACTGACCATAAATCATAATCCAGCGGATTAAGATCGGGACTAGACGACGACCAGTCTTCAGCTCTGATGAAGTCCGAAACGTTCGTTTCCAACCAAGACTGCGTAGACCGAGCTTAATGACCCGGCGCCGAGTCTTGCTGGAAGGACCATTCTTGGTTATTGAACATGGTGTTGTTAAGGGGCTTCACTACCGTCACAAGAATGGTATCTTGATACACTTGAGCCGTTGTTTTGATACCTTTTTTACAAAAGTATGGCTTAGTCACTCCTTCATAGCTAATACCTCACCAAACCATTACTGAACTCGGATAGTGCCCACATTGCACTCTGTCGACTAATTGGGAAGCTTCCTTTAATACGGTCATTTTGTTAAAATGTTGCTCAATTGTAATAATTTTCTCATCCGTAAACATTTTTTTTCTGTGACCGCTTCAGTAGTTGTTTCGATTGACCACCCTATCTTTTTTAAATTATCAGTTAGGAAATAATCAGTATGTCTCTTATAGGCTGCAAGTCCTAAGTCATCTTTTAAAATACGCGACATGGTTCTAGGTGCTATCTTCGTCTCCCGAAATATAATCTTTTGCTTTCGGACAGGATTTCTTCGAATTCTTTTCCTTACTGCTTTGACCACCTTTTTCGTACGAACACTAAGTGGACGGCCAGATCTTTTTCTGTCACAAACAGAGGAGGTCTCATTATACCTATAAATAGCCTGGTACACAAACAAGTTACTAATACCAAGCATATAAAGTTTTAAAAATTGCATTTTGCTCCATACCTACTTTGTGTAATGCAATCACAGCGATTTGGTTCTCTTTATCACCCACTCCATTTTAATATCGCAAAATATTGTACAATTTATTGGCGCCAAAATGAGAAAACTCAATGAACAATCATATAAAAATGACAGATTCCAAATTCAAATGTAATATTTTGTTTATTTTTAATCGTAACAGTATTTATGGCCAGACAAAGTATATTCCTCAATAAATGGACTATCCAACACTACAAAAAATTTTCAACGTGAAATAGTGGTTTCTAAGATTAGCGCGTTCAACCAAACAAACAAACTTTTCAACATAATAACCCCTCGTGGGGTGGACATCTTAACCTACCTTTACAACCGCATACTCATAACCGGGCTAATCCCGAGCCAATGGAGAATGAGTATTATTACTCCGGTCTTCAAAGGCAAGGGAGAAGGGATCAGTGCAAGAGTGCGGCAACTACCGGGGTATAAAGGTAAAGTCCCACACCATAAAGCTCCTTGAGCGAATTGTGGACTCCCGGATTTGAAAGAAGTGTGATGTCTCGGAGTGTCAATCTGTGCTTCGTCCTGGCAACGGGACTATGGACCCTGTTTTCGCCCTAAGCACCGTCATGAAGAGATACAGGACGAGGAACACGCCTCTGCACTTGCTCTTTCTTGATCTGCAGAAGGCCTACGACTGTGTCCCTCGAGTGGTGATCTGGTGGGCACTGAGATCCAAAGGGGTCCCCGAGGCATATATTGACATTATCCGAGACATGACCGCAGCTACGATTTTATGGTTAGGACCGACACCAAAGCGTTCCCCATCACCGTCGTAGTACACCAGGGTTCCGTCCTCAGTCCGTTTCTTTTAGTGTGATATTAGACGTTGTGTCAGACAGCATCAGAGACTCACATGAGCAGCCACCATGGCTTCTGATGTATGCTGACGATATCGCACTGGTAGACGCAGACAGGGGCAGGCTGGTAAGACAGGTGAACGAGTGGAAGCAGTCGCTTGAGAGCGGTGGTCTGAAACTCAATGTGGCGAGACCGAGTACCTGGCCTGTAACTCTACAGATCCAACGCCCGTCCGCATAGGAGGAGACAAGGTCGAGCGCACGGACCAGTTTAAATACCTTGGATCTGTACTACACGCGTCAGCAGGAGACATCGACTGCGACGTCAAAGCAAGCATTGCTGCTGCATGGGCCAAATGGCGAGAGGTGACTGGTGTCATTTGTGACCCCAGAATGCCGGTTAAGCTGAAAGGACAGATCTATAAGTCCATCATTAGGCCTACCCTTTTATATGGCAGCGAAGCGTGGCCGTTACTTGAGCGACACAAGCGGGGCTGCGTGTCACAGAAATAAATATGCTGCGGTGGATGTGCGGAGTCACGCAGAAGGACCGCGTGAGGAACTCGCGCATCCGCGGTAGCCTTCGTGTTCGTGATATTGCAGACAAACTGCAGGAGAGTCGCCTACGCTGGTACGACCATGTTTTGCGGAAACCAGCAAGCTACGTAGGAAACAAATGTCTGGCCATGCCGCCACCGCCAGGTTCTGGCAAAAGGGGTTGACCCAAGAAATGCTGGCTTGACGTCGTGAGGGCTGACATGCGTGCCAATGACCTCACAACCAGAGACGCTCAAGACCGCGCGAAGTGGAGGAGTAAATCAAGTAATTTTTATATAATAGAAGATTAGAAGGTGATCCAATCCTATGGAGTTTCAAATCTTTCTAATGAAAAAATAATAGATTCTAAGGTGTGCCTTACTGTGCAGTGGCAACTTTAGCTGTTAATGCCTCGATTTGAGCCCGGAGAGCAGCCGCTTCTTCTTTCAGTTGTTCTTCCTGACTGTGGTCTACTGTTTGGTTCTGGCGAAGCACCGCTTGGGCTCTCACCTGTCCAATAAATACATTTAATTATTTTAACGATTTAAAAATGTTAACTAGCATTCCTTTAAATCCTTTTTAAATTAACTACCTTGTAACTTGTATATTCTGTCTTCAAGTCTGCCAGTTCAATATTAGTAATCCTTAATCTTTCATTAAGTTCCACACATCTGAACTCCAGTCTCTTGACTTTATTGTTTAACTCGAATTTCTCATCACCTAAGCTCATTATCACTTTCTCTTTTTCACTCAGAACAGCAGTCATTTCCAAGTCAGCCTCTTCATTCTTTCTTTTTTCATCTTCTAACTCTTGTTCCAATTTTGAAATAACAGAATTCTTGTTTTGAATTACATATTCCTTCTCTTTTCCCTCTTCAATAGCATGTTGTAGTTCCTCTTTCGTCAGTCTTATTTGAGTTTCTTCTGTCCTGATCTGCTCTTCAAGCAATTTAATTTGTGTTTTCATTGCTGTTATTGTGCCTTCTTGTGTGTCAATTGTGGACTCCATCTGAAAAACATTCATGAACTTACTTGCCGACTATTAAAACACAGTGCTTACTAAGAAACAGGCAAGTGCGATTAGGTCTCGTGTACCGAGGTTTCCACAGTACTTATCCTACAGATATGTTAATTCTAGTAAATAATTGTGATCCGAACATACCTGCACCATCTTCTTCTTCTTTTCTTCCATTTTTGAAGTGAGTTCTTTCATGGACCGCTCATAGTCTTCCATTTCGAGACTCAGAACATTTTTCTTTTTAGCGTCGCGACGCGCTTTTTCCAAATTGTCTTTAGTAGTCTTATGAGCATCTATTTCATTGGCCAATTGCTGATTCTTAAAGTTTAATTCCACTAAAATTGGCAAAAACAATAGGTAATAATCTGTACTCGGTACAAAGAAAAACAGAACAATTGCAAAGCTATATGTTCAATTGATTAATTACTGCAATAAAAATATTACTACCTTTCAATTTCTCCAACTCTGTTGCAATATTTTCCGAGGCCTCAACTGTTGCACTCAGAGACATAACTTTCGCTTGAAGATTCGAAATTTCAGACATCTTACAACCATCTACTTCATCATTGGTATTTGGAATTATCGTTTTTTCATTATCATTTAATAATTTTTCAAGTTTTGCTTTATCTTGTTCTGAACTTTGTAGCTGATTGACAGTTTCGTTTAGTTTCTTTTTTAGTTTTAGTGCAAATATTCTTAGTTTAGTGTATCTGTAACAAATAGTTAATAAAATCAATGCCAGTAATGTTACACACTCTCGGATTATTAATGTGTTTCCTGTTAAAATTATATATTACAGGCAGCCGCTGGATGCAAACGGCCCAGAGCCGCATGTCGGACTTCTAAAGGCTGATGATGATGATGATGATGATGATACATAAGTCACTGGAAAAGGCTTAAGTGCAGCAGTGGACGTCCAATGAATGAAATGATAATGATGATACATACTTTTCCTCAAATGTTTCATCTAAATCTTTCATCCGAGAATGCTCTTCTGCTTTTGAGATGGTAGATGTAGACATATTATCTTCATTCGGTAATTCTGCTGCAAGGAAAAATTATTACATTGTTTGAGTTACGAATATTAAATTAATACGAAACAGAATAAGCTCTTCTTTAATTAACGACTCAAGTCCTTGTTAATTAAAAATAAAACTGACAAATGCATGATGAACTCACAAGGCACTCCCTTGCGATGAATATGTTTTTGTTAAATTCTAACTAACCCAAAGTTGAAATATAATATATTTCATTTGCTTAAAACATGGCTTGTTTGTAGTAAAGATCAGCTAGTACGCACAATATAATAATAAAAGAAATACCATGTTATTTAAAGACCATAAATTTTTTTTTAGGTTTTTCCTGTATACATAATAAGTTAAGTACTATTTCGTGTTTTTTTCCAAAGAGGCTGAGTAGTAAGAAATTTAAACCCAGTAGATTTTGAGAAAAATGGCTGTGACAGACAGACAAACGAGTAATCCTATATGGGTGCCGGTTTTTTATTCGGAAGTATGGGAACCTTAAAAATAAAATAAAACTTACCAGAAGGTGAACACTGTAGTTTTAATCTCTCTATTTCGTCCTTCAAAGATGCAATCACAGTCTCTTTTTCTGCCAGAGATTTTAAAACATTCTCTTTTTCAATGAGAATCTGGTTGGCTACTTCAGATTTCTGGTTTGTGTTTTGTTCAGCGTTTTGTAGGTCAATTTCTAATGCAGCAACTTTTTTCTGTAAGTCTTCTTTTTCTTGATTTATTATATCTCTATCTTTTTCTAAAGTTTCAACCAATCTTTCCATTTCAGCAATGGCTTTTTGTAATTTTGAAATTGCCTCACCACGCTCCTTTAATACTTGATTTATTTCTTTCATTTCATGTAACAATTCTGTATTTTCGGTTTTATATCCTGAAAGTTTGTTTTTCGCATCTTCATATTCTGCAGTTAAATTATCAAACTCTTTTATTTTAACACGTGATTCTTTGACTTCTGCAAGAAGGGATGAATTCTCTTGCTTATAAGCTGAAAGTTTAGTTTCCAGTTTTACTATGTCAGCTTGTAAAGATACATTCAAGTCTGACAAATTATCATTATCGTCCGCCCTTGGCTGTTCTAATGAAAGTTTGAGTGTATCTACTTCCTCTTTTAGCAAGCCATTCAAATCTTGTAAGTTATCATGTTCTTTTTTCAGTAAGTCATACTGTTCTTGTAACACCATTACTTTACATTTTAAGTTATTGGTTTCACTTTCTTTCTCAGATTTATAATTTATGTCTAATGTAGTTTTTTCTAGTGATAATCTGTCACAATGTGCTTTAGTTTCTTGCAAATCTGACTTTAGTTTTTCCACTTGCTGTGATAATAGTTTATTACGATTTTCGAGTTCTATTACGTTGTCTCTTGCATTAAGCTTTTCTTTCACTAATATTGACTTTTCGCTTTCCAAAGCCTTGATTTGTAGATTAAGATTTTCTAGAACTTCTGTGTTATTTACTGTAGTATTCATTGATTTTTTCAGGTTTTGATTCTCAGTATTCAAGTTCTCCACATAAGATGAAAGTTCCATGATTTTTTGGACTGCTGAATCGTGTCTGTTCTTAACCTCTTTTAATTGCATAGACAGTTGCTTATTTTCATCTATCTGTGCCGGTAATTTGACACCATTCAAATTTTCATACATTGCTTTTAAGCTGTTTAATTCATCACTTAGCAAAGACCTGCTTTTTAAATTATCATTTAGTTGTGATTGTAGGTTAGTTAACTGGGACTTTAATATTGAATGTTCATGGCTTAATTCTGTAATTCCAGATGTTTGCTTTTCTAACATTTTATTGGATAATGCCTTTGATTGTTCCAAATCATTAACCTTTTCTTTAAGAACAGAATTTTCGGAGTATAATTCTGTAAGCTTACTATTTTCAGTTTTTAACTCTTTTTCTAACTTCTTCACTTTATCTTTTAGAATAGAATTCTCAATGTTCAACTCTTTTAGTTGGTCATCTAGAACTTTAGATGCTTTTAAAATGTCATTTTGCCATTTTGGGATGTTTTCAGAATAATCCTCAATAGTTTTAGTAAGAATAAATCTAGAATTTTTAAGTTGATTAATACATGCAGCACACTTAAGTATTTTATCTTTGTAGCTTCGTAATTTGATGTTTGCTTTTTCTTTCTTGTTTTTTTCGGACTCGTACAACTGTGTTATTTCCCTTATTTTATTTTCATATTCTACATTACCATCATTTGCTTTACTATCTAATGTATATTTCAACTCATCTTCTAACTCTTTGATTCTTATGTTTAAATTTTTAATCAAAGTTTTAGATTCTTCTTCTGAAAATAGATTTTTGTTTTTGCTCATTATCAACTAGTCATGATCAATACAACTATTTTATATTTAACAATAATGTAATGCCATATATTATACAAATTCTCGTGACTTGCAAGGTAAGGCTTGAGCTGAGCACCAACTTGTAAACAACAAAGCCATGCTCTGTTTCAGCTAGGCTTTATCATTCATTCATATTTAAAGGATATTATTTTAAACATTATTTACTGTTTCTATGGTCAACAGAAAAAATAAAATTGACAACATGTTGTGCTTGTGGACCCTCTATATGACACATAATGTTGAAAATGTTCATTGGTTAGCGCACTAGCAACGCGTTCTGTTTGGATAAGCATTTAGTTTGCCATTTGCTTTACCATTCATCTGGCAAAAATGTGAAATGCACAAATTGCACACTATGAGAATTGAGGTAGTTTAGTATTATGCATGCTTACAGTAAAAGTGCTAAAGCTAATGGAGATAATGCATTCAATACAATAATATTAATCTCACCTGATTGAACTTTATCTTCAAGCATTTGTAGTTGCTTTCTTTGCTCCAAGCCAATATTATTAAATTCAACTGTTTGTGCTTCCAAGTCAGAAAGTTGATTGATAAGTTGTTCATTTTCTTCCAAGAGTCTGTTGTTTTGTCTTTTCAGAGATATTATTTCACTGTCAAGATCAGACAATTTTTGTGTTGTATCTGCTAGAGTTTTATCTCTTACAATGACATCTGCTTTGTATTTATTTATTTCATCCTCATAATCCCTGCATTTGTTGCTCAATGCTTTTAATTTTCCTTTTGCTGAATCAACTTCTGTGATATAGTTGAGTTTTTGTTCAGTTAAAGAGTCTACAAGCTCTTGGAGAGTGTGAAGGCTGTCTAAGCTAGCCTTTTTTTCTGATTCACATTTTTCCAGTTGTAATTTATAGCTCTCAACTTCAGTTTGCAATTCTATAAAGAAATATATTGTTTGTTAATAATTTTTATTTTATTATGTACTATAAGAGTAAATAAAAAATATTAATAAACATTACCTGTTTTTGCTTGCTTTGCCTTTTGAGCAATCGCAAGTAGAGCTTTACATTTTACAATTAGTTCATCTTTGTTTAAGTCTTCAAAAGGGTTCCTCTTGGCGGCTACATCTGAGGTCTGGAATTTAACTTAATCTCCAGTATTTCATTTAGCAAATCTTCAGGTGTATGATTCACAACGAAAAATTCATAAAAGATTTTGTTAAGTATTAAGTATCTTTCTTGTCTGTCTTGTCTTTATCAGCACCTATATTATAAACCCCTTCATACCAATGAAATGTTAGCACCATAAAAATTTACTGCAATAGTCTCTAAGTTGATCAAGTCAAGTAGGTATTTAAGTACTTATTTCGTTACTTGTATGTACAGTAAGTACAGATCGGGTATCGGATAAATGCTTAGCATTGTGTACGAAAAGACTAACAATAATATGTGCTAAATTGTGTTTTGCAATTGTACTAGGTTGTTTAGAAGTAGTAACTAGATGGGCACTGATAGCATCAGGAATACCAGGAAGTGGTTATTTATTATACGTTAAATATAACATTAAAAAGGTTGTTGATTATTAATTAAGCAAGTTTATTTCATAATTACCATAGCTTCAGAGTGACTTTCCATTTTGAAGATTTTAACATTTGCGCTCTAACCTCATATTCACGACAGATTTTGCAACATGAGAACTTTAATATTTGCATGCAATACTCGTGACAAATCTCAAATTCCCTGGAAAATTATAATGTTCACATCTGTAATTCCACGATCACAACACGCGTTTTGACAGCAAATATGACGCGCGTCACAGGTTAGACAGAGTATGTGACGCGCGTGACGACGACAGGCAGTGCTGCCAACTCCAGATCAGTCAAAATCGCCAGAAATTTGGCGCCAAGTAGCCTAAATTCGCCGATTCCTTTTTTTGTTATAAGGTAGCCTAAAATCACCTAATTTAAAGTCAGATAGCCTAAAATGCTACTTTTTTAAAATAATAATATTGTTTTTTTAGTTTCTTTCTTTTATCAACTCCAACACATTTTTAAAAAATATTATGCACATCGCTGCCATGGCAGCAGAGGTATCGGCCAAGGCAACTATTTGTCACAAAACTTACGTTTCATTGAGTACCTACATGCATTTTTACAACTTTATCTACTTCGGAATTGTGTCGCCCCTTTTTTACCCAAAGTAGCCTAAACGGCGACCAGTCGCCAATCGCATTTTTTGGTCGCCCCGACACCGTTCGAGATAGCCTAAAAGGCGAAAAATCGCCTAAGTTGGCAGCACTGACGACAGGTCTCTTTAGACATATATTAATCTGTGCTTCGCTACAAATAATAATCTGTGCTCCGCCAAGCAAGTGTCACTGTAAAGTGTCAATTATAGTGAGGTGCTTATAGATCAAATTGAAATCTCGATATCGGGTTGTCCGCCTACCTTGTGGGTGGATGTCCTACGCTGCGCTTGCCGGTAGGTGGCCTCTATTCTCGAACAATTTTGCCCCCTAAGTCGTAAGTTCTACGTGCTATGTGTCGCTCACTGCCACTTCAGCTTGCTAATTCGTTGAGCTGTCAGCGACTTTTTTTCGTTTACGAATCTCCTCATTTCCTAGATCTCGCAAAAAACTTGGAAAAATGATTCCGTTGCCTCTAATATTTAATACAATAGACATGAAGACATTAAAAAGGTTTGAATTATAGAAGTAAGTCTTAATTTTTATTTATTTATTTATATTTAAGTTATCATACTGAGCCATTCAGTCAAAGCACCGAAAGGCATGGTCATTCCGTGATCTTTTCTTTTAAGATTATTAGAGGAGGCCGTTTAAACGAAAATCGCTCAAATAAGCATGCTTATTTAAATAAGTGCAATAGCATGCTTTCAATTTAAGAGAATGCATGCTTTCTACTTTTTTTTTTTTTTTTTTTTAATGGACGGACCTATCGCTGAGTGCCTTTGAAGAAGACATTCGCCAGCTTAACCCGGGCAGTTGTGGCGTGCGCTGAAGGCGCACAGCCTAGGTCCGCCCCGCTAGCGGTCGCCGCGACCCGGCCGAGTGTGAGGCTTCGCGCAGCGAAGCCTCAGACTCGTACGTGTCGAGCCCCATACTAGCAGGCGTGATCGGGCCAATGTGGAGTGCAAAAGGCACCCTACCAAGCGGCGAACCCGCTAGTGGTGGCGCCGACGGGACCGGAACTGCCGAAACAGGCCGGACCGCTGCCGGGCTCCTTTCTAGCGGGCCCGATCTGGGGGTGAGTCGGACTCTGGCCTCAAGGGCGCCTCTATAGGCTCAAGGGCGCCTCTATAGGCTGCATGCTTTCTACTTGTTGCGAAAATCCCGCTTTATAGTGTTCCACTATGACTACTTACTTAGCATTTTTCTTTTGTATTTTGGTGTGTTGTTAATGAGTGGCAGCTATATTTGGGTGGTTAACAGACGCTTTTTTAGACGAAACAGAACAGAACAGAGAACAGACAGAATTTTTAAACGAAACGAAACTAAAAAAGTTGTGTTTAGACGTACTCTGTCTAATCTGTGGGCCGCACCATGCGGTTCCTCCTACCTATAACTAGCGTGATGTTTTCAATGCATGCAATGAAAGTACTAAATTATTGATTCATGGTTAGAATTATAAACATTTACTGAGCTTTTTCCTTTAATTTTTTTACACGACGTCTGATACATTACTTACTGACAGACTGACTTGTGTCGGAGTATGTGCTCGATGTCATTCCTTCGTGACCGAAGCTTCCATGTTTCCGTCGAGGGCGCGACATCACAACCACGTCGGATTGCCGCAGGAGTGCCCCAAGGTGGCTGCCTTTCACCCCTACTTTACGCCATCTACACGGACGATATCCCCACCCTGAGAGACCAAATCACAGAGGGTGTCAAAGATGTTGACCTTGCCCTGTTTGCAGATGATAGCGCTTACTTTGCCTCATCACGCAATGCAACGTTTGCAGCAAAGAAGATGCAGAGGCTCCTCGATCTTTTACCTGATTGGCTGGACAAGTGGCGCATGGCCGTGAACGTTGGCAAGACGGCCGCACTGCTGACCGGGATGAAGCGCATCATGCCACCGCCGCTCAAACTCCGTGGATTGGATATAGAGTGGCAATCACAGGTGACATACCTCGGGTGTCGAATTGACCGGTCCTTGCGCATGGTACCACAGGTTAACCACTTGGTTAGCCAGGCCAAAATGGCCAGAGCGCTGCTTAAACCGGTCCTGACATCCCGATTACCCTTGAGAACCAAGCTCAGCGTCTATAAGACGTACGTGCGATCGCGACTCACCTACGCGGCACCCGCATGGTACTCGCTATGCTCCCTAGCCCTAAGGACCAAATTGCAGATCCAGCAGAACATTTCGCTCCGCGTGTTGACAGGAGCAGGGCGATATGTCCGGAACGACGTCATTGCTCGGGACATGCGGATCCCATCAGTGGAAGAATTTGTTACCAGTATAGCGCGTCGCACATTCGATCGTGCCGACAACGGCCCCCACCGCCATCTGCACAACATCGCCCCACTACATGCCCGGCCGCCGGACGCTGCTGGACGGCCCCTGCCCCGAGACCTCCTGTCCAACCCCACTGAGACCGAAACAATGGAATCAGTGCCATTACCGCAACGTAGCGGTATCCCTCGACCTAGATTTCGTGTCATCCCAGCCCGGCCGTAGTTCGCTCCAAGCTCGAGCTCCGGGTGACTGATAACACAGATACCAACCCAGAGACGACTGATAGACCGGCCAGACCGTCGCGAGACACTCGTGCCAAGCATCGGTCAGGCCGTAAAATTTTTAACAACCGTGCTACAAACTAGCAGCCGCAATCGCGGCGACCAATCACCAGTAGTGTCAGTGGACACCCTGAGAAGACGCCCGGGTAAAGGGCAATCGCCCGTGTCCCGCACCAGCCAGAGGCTGAAGAAATCCGACGATGATGTCATGGTTCCATATAAGTAATTCTATAAAAGTTTACATAGTTGAGTTGATTGAAGTTCTTTAATTAAGGTCATAATATCCAGATAATTATCGAGCAAGCAATTGAATGTTCTATAATTTTTTATTGTTTATGGCTTCAATTCATGGAGGCACTAAATCATAGTGTAATAATAAGTATGGCGGCTCTAGTCATCGCTGCTCTCCTTTCATGTGTCTGAACGATAAAATTATTTAATTTGTGAAAAAATTGTGTGATTAAAAGGTGTCATATTAATTGAAATGTAACAACAATATATTCACTATTGTTAATTTATTATTTTGAAGACCTTCAATTTTCCTTAAGTAAGTAAAATCTTGTGTTTTACGAAGAAATTTTGTCGCATTCGCAAACCTTTGCGGGGCGCGTCCATGAGTAATATTGTGGTTTACTTTATATTCTTTTGTAAAGATAGACAAGCTAGACAGTAATAAATGTCCTCTTGACTTGACCATTTTATGTTACTTCGAAACGGGAGAAATTTCGATTGCATGAAGTAGGTGTCTACAGACAGGTCGGAAACATCCTGGTTTATCTGAAGAATTTGAAACCTTAACATGCACTTTATAGTGGTTTAAATGGCAACTATTTATATAATGGTTTGTACGACGATTATTTAACAAAACAACAAGCAGGTGTGAAATAAGTAAGCACAATATTTATAACTGTAGACCCACATTGTTTGATGTTTTGCATTTTTAGGACGGCAACAAATAGGCAGGATGTCGAGTGATGAGGACAAGCCTCCCGCACCTCCTGTGCGCCTCACTAGTAACAGAGCCACTGACCGGGGAGACTCTGTGGCCTCAGTTGACATGAGGCCACTACCCAAAGGTATTGTATTGAATTAACTCATGCTGGGTAATGTGTCAGTTGTAGTTATTATCCCATATAAATCATAGCACATTTTAATACAATAGGTTCGTAAGAATAGCACATTTGTAACAGTTCTGTTACATTTTTGGTAGTACCTTTTGAATATGCTATTGTAAAAAACAGTGTAAATTATAATGATGATAACAAAATATTATGTCCATAACTAAACCTTCAGTATTAACCTACAGCCATATATTTCATTTATAGGTGAAAAACCTATGACTTATTAATTTTCTTTTCAGAACCTGATGATAGTGGAGACAGGAAAAAGAAAACTCTAAAAGCAAAAATAAAAGGCTCTAAAAGTACTGCCCACAATGACAACAAGCCTAATATTAGTTATCCAACAAATTTTGAGCATACAGTTCACGTAGGGTTTGATGCGGTCACTGGAGAATTCACTGTGAGTACCTTAATGCTTGTTCTACTACACTGAATAGAAATGCACAACATTATGACATGACAGTATTTACCAAATGTTTACTTTGCACTTTTGGAAAAACCCATGACACACTACACTGGCTTGATGCTATCACAAGCCACCCCTCTGAATTTTTAAATATGTTATAAATCAATATAGATACATGTTCATATTTTAGTGGCATGGTGAATTATACTCAATTTGTTACTTTATACATAACATCAATTTAATAGCAAAAATTTACACTTTAGGCACATGAGCTGGGTAGTTTTTTTTCAATTTATTGCATAGATATATGTTTAAAATTAGCAATCTGTTTATAGTACATGTGTAAAATTGGTTCCTTACATTGATTATACAATAAACACATTTTATACCAAACTTTGTTCATGACTAGTTCCCACTAATACATGTCATAATTATTTGAATACTTGGAGTATTAAATAGTAAATAGAGTAACTTAATGCAAATATCCAAACTCCAAAAATAAAACAAGCTTTTGCCTTTACACTATACAGTGCCTAGCTTCATGCTTTGCTTTTTTTGCAAACTACATAACAATTAATCCAATTTTTTATTTTCATTCTTTTAAATAAGTAGGATTTAATACCATTAATTTAATAAGCTGTTGTTGGATTCAGAAGATGTGTCCTCATTTGAAAATAAACATCTTATATTTTTCTTGGAGTTGTGAAAAGAATATGGCCTACAGCTGTCACTTCTTATATTTAAATGAATAATCAAAGCAAGGGAAGCATGCCTATAATTAGATAATCATAATCTAGAGTAAATATTTATTCATATCTGAAAGAACTTAGTTATTCGGAATGCTAATAAAATAGAAGCCACATAGTTACAAGCCATCTTGTGAACCATTATGATGGCCTGTGTTCAATTTAGCTGTAGAAGTGTCTTGTAATGTTTTCTAATATGGCCAAGATTTTAGTAACATGTATATTTTAAAGTCATATTATTGAGTCCCATGTATTACCGCTTTTGTTTCAAGCTGCCTATGACAGTAAGTAATAATAGCTTGTATTTATTGTATACCTGTATGTTTTCTGCAAATATCTTTTACCTAATAATAAAATATTTATATATTTTTTACATTCATAGTAGATACTATGTACATAACTGCATGCTCTTTATCTGATATGTATCTATTTTACTTGTTTTTTAAATAAAGACATTTGAACTATCTAAAGTAACTTCATTGATTAAATGTTTCTTATTTGCTCTTGCTTACAAATTAAAATATTTTATAGCTTGCTTAAGTTATGTAGCTCGCCCACTTTCAGAATTTACACTCTTGAATTTAACTCTTTCCTAGTTTTAGACTTTAGTACATAGAGTTTTGTAAAATGTGGTAATTAGACCTGCTCAAAACTTTTATAAAATTCTTGTATGAACATTTGACAGTTCTACCTTAGTTAAGCATGTTTGTTTATAAATAGTTAATATTATACATAGTATTATAATACAAAATATGGTTGTAAATAATTT
This sequence comes from Anania hortulata, assembly GCA_963576865.1. NCBI lineage: Eukaryota > Metazoa > Arthropoda > Insecta > Lepidoptera > Crambidae > Anania > Anania hortulata. The sequence goes on along the minus strand of OY756390.1, from coordinate 14,582,993 downwards.
ACTGATATAAAGGGTTAGACTAGGCTTAGAATATTGTGCAGAATTTAAGCTGTAAAGCCTGACAAGAAATACAGAATGGCCCATTTATTGCAGTCCATTTTTTAAATATTGAGGGCATCGCAAGAGCTCCTACACAAAAACGTCGTATCTGCGAAATTTAATAGTTTAGAAGATATTATGTGTAAAATTTATACGAAAAAAAAATACTAAGACAAAAAAATAACCCACAAAACTCATTACAGGCTTCCACTTAGGAACCTCTACATACCCTCTTAGTGTTGTGTTTTCACCCATTCTTAGTTTTAAAATTGTCACAAACCACTTTTGTGTCTATTTTACAGGATTACATACAAGTTTTAAAAAATCATAATCATGTTTGTTTTTTCACAGAACTAATGTTTATTTTATCATTAGAGCTGAATTGTATTTATAATTTATATGGACATGATCAGTGCAATTTTAATTACAAGAAATAATATGTATATTGCACTGGTGATGTCCATATCAATGCAGTATGTTAACTAACGAAAGGCGCTTCCGTTAACCCGTAATACTATAACGTCCGTACATACTAAAAAAAATATCCATTAAAAAAAACAAAAAATAATGAATGTCTGACCTTCTTATCGTTTGAGCCAGATAGACAAGCATCGTTGCCAGTTTGTGCATTCGTTTTTTTTGTTTTTTGGTTTTAATGTTTTATGTTTATTTTTGTGAATTTTTATTTTTTATTTTAATCTATTAAGGCGTCGGGTAAGGAGAATACACGTAAAAGTGGTGTTTTTGAGAAAGTTTTCTGGCGAAACTACTGGATATGAAACGTGGAAATTAATATACGTAGGTCACAAAGTTTTGCGTAACTTAAAAAAACATGTTATAACTTATATTTTATTATGTTTATTGCTTTTCAAAATACTCTCCTTTACATTTTAAACATATTTTCATGCGATCGAACCATTTTTTAAAACAGAAGGACCACAGATCTGAAGGCATGTGCTGATTGAACGCTATCACTGCCTCTTCGGAGTTGGTAAAAGTAAAACCTCTCATCAAATCTTTGATTTTGGGGAAAATACAGAAATCACAGGGTAGGTCGGGGCTATGCGCAGGATGGGTGACGAGTTGTACTTATTCGAAAGCTAAAAATGACTTTGTTTTGTTGGCCGTGTGGGAAGAAGCGTTGTCATGATGTAGGAGAACGCGGCTTTTGGGTCGTCTTTCGCGAATTTTTTCTAACACCCTGGGTAAACAAATGGTAAAATACCACTCGGCATTAACACTCTTTTGATCTTCAAGAGGAATTGTACAGATGGGACCCGTAGCTGAGAATAAAAACGCGATCATTTTCACGTTTCTCGCCTGCCTCACTTTTGTTGGCCTGTTCTCATTTTCAAACACCCATTCACAAGATTGCTGTTTTTTTTCGAGTTCAAAACAATAAATCCACGTTTCGTCATAAACAGCATTAGAATGTCCGTGGTCGTACTTCAGTAGCATCTGTTAGCAGCATTCCATGCGAGCCTGCTTCTGCTCCGCTGTCAGTTCATGAGGGATCCAACGACAGCAAAGTTTCCGAACTTTCAATTCTTCGTGTAAAATTTTCTGAATTTGGCTCATACCAATCCCCAATAGTCCTCGAATTGTCTCATTGGTAATCCACGGGTTTTCTTCAATTAGCCGCTTAACAGTAGCCACATTATTTTCGTTGACGGCAGTTGAAGGCCGCCCTTCACGAAATCAGAGATCGGAAACCGGTTATTTTACTATGGAACCTTAACCGGAATAATAAAGTTTTTTTCTAAATTAACTATCATATACTCCAAATACCGACTTAAAAGCTATGGCAAATTTAGTGTTATGGTCAAATCTTTACAACTACTATCAAATATTAGAAATGGGTCTTATACATTCTGAAATAAATATTAACCGGTTTCGATCCTTGCACGAAATTCGTCATGTAAAGAAACTCGACCTCTCTCAAATTCCGCAAACCATCGCCTCACGGTGCTCAAACAAGGTGCTTCTCTCCCAAAAGCATTTTGAAGACGAGCAGCACAGTCTTGCGGAGAGAGAGAGAGCTTTTAAAATCATAAAAAATCATCGCTCTAAAATCTTTTCGACATAATTCCATTTTCGTTGCTTACGTACAACTTTGATGTGTGATAAAAACAATTGACAAATCATTTCTCGCCAATTGTTTTTTTATTACTAAGAAGGTTGCAACGTTTAAAAAAATATAACATTCGAAATTCAAATAGTTCCGATTAGCTATAAGTGCAAAACTTTGAGTGTGCCCCATGTATCATGTAACTTATATGTTGAAGTTTTGCTCGTAATATCTAAATAAATACTATTTGTTAGTTCTTATAAACACTAAAAAATATTTCAAAGTACCGTGAATACCGCACCGCGGTCTTATATAAATTTATATGTTAAACGAGGTTTTTGTTTAGTTTCAAACTTGGCATAGTTATTAACAGTGATCGGAATAGGTAGATTGATTTGATGTACTTTGGTACTGCTAGCATAATATGGATATGTTTTTTTTCAAAAACTGATACCAAGAAATGCCAGAATCCCGGAGGCATGTCCATATTAACATCAATGTTTGAGATCATTGACCCCAAATCAATCTACGTATTCCGATCACTGGTTATAGTGGTTATTAAATAGCATTCGTGAATTTTGTTTGTGTTTTTTTTTCAATCAATCAACAAATTAAGGATCTGTATTAGATTTCACTTTTTGCGCGCCACGAAAAGGCGACGTTGCATGCCCGCTTGACCGCCGCTGGATGTTTAGTCTGCGAGAAGCATAGCACGGAATAGATGTCGCGCGAGTTGACGCTAAATGCTCATGGTCAATTGCCTTCTCCTTCGCCCTAATGATGTAGATAAACTGGCTGAAGGGAACGCCCTCTGTTATTGTACATACTGTATAATAATAGCTACTTCCCAAAAAATTACTTACGCAATGCTAAGCCTAACGGCAGACGACCCCGACTCCATGAGTATAAGCCTGTCATGGGACCACGTATGACAAGTGTATAAATGAATATGAATGTACAGGCTAAAGCACATTCTTCTAAACTATTATTTTTTGCCAATGAAAGTTTAGTGTACTTGACTTGTCACCTTGGCTGTGGTGGTGTAACAAATGGCTATTGATGTGAATCTGTCTTTTGCGTGACACACACGAGCATTTGGTGATATTTTGTTTTTATTCCCGTATAGGGAATGCCGGAGGCATGGGCACGGTTGCTGATGGCCTCGAACATCAGCAAGCAAGAACAGAAGAGCAACCCGCAGGCCGTGCTGGACGTGCTCAAGTGGTACGATGCGTCAGCTACGCAGCCGCCACCCTCCAAATACATGACCTCTGCACAGATGCACACGACTCATTCTGGTAATTTTCTTAATAATTTTTAGGAAGATTTGATATTTTTTAAAGATTCGTAATCCAATCTTTTTATCGGATTTATCGGTATAGTGAATATTGTTAGCATAGGACAGAACAATGTGCTCTTTTTACATCTTACTGCAACTATAGTTAATTCACAACTATTACGCAAATATATAAAAAGACTTCGAACTTTTTTGTATGAAGCCTGGCATACCAAGTTGCAAGTTACCTAAAATTACGTTATTTTGGTCTACACCTATGAAACACGTCGATCGTCGGTCATAGTCCAAATCAGGCCTGGACAGACTCCCATTAGATAAAATTAATAAAAAAAATGGGGTTTTAAAATTTTAAAGAAGTAATTTATTATAAATAAATACTTAAAGTGGTAGAAAATATTATTTTAATGTAACCGGAAAAAACTGCGAGCGAAGCGATCGCGAAACTTTTTGGAGATATTAGGTCCTTACATATGAAATTGCCGTTCAGTATCAAAAAAGTTAGTCAACATTTTTTAAAAAAATATTATTTAATTAATTGAATCGAAGTATGCGCCGTTGTTATCGATACACTTCCGCCATTGTATATGCAGATCTTTAATCCCTTTAGAAAAAAAAACCTGGGAGCGAGAGTCGAACTGTTTAAAGGCGGTTTTGACTGCCTCATCAGATTAGAATTTTTTACCTTGTAAAAAATTATGTAAATTTTGAAAAAAGTGGTAATTGGTTGGGGCAAGTTCTGGAGAGTATGGTGGGTGACGTAAAGGTTCCAGTCGCAGCTCCTCTGACTCGGCGACCGTTTGATGTGCAGTGATCTAGCGTTGTCCTGAAGTAGCAGTGGGCTAAAGCAATTCACCAGTCTTGGTTGTTTAATGGCGAGCTTTTCCATCATTGTTTGCAATTATTGGCAATACAAGTCTGCAGTAATCGTCTGGCCTGATCTCAAGAAGCTGTAGTGGATAACACCAGCACTGGTCCACCAAACACTAAACAGAATCTTTTTTTTGGTCAGTTTTCGCTTAGGGCAAGGTTTTTCCGGTTCTCCAGGGTTAAGCCATTGTGATGATCGCTTCCGATTGTCGTACAGGATCCATTTCTCATCACAAGTCACGATACGGTTCAAAAGCCACTCATCATTGTGACGATTGAGCAAAGAAACGCAGCAAGCGACGCGTGTTTGTTGGTTTGGTTCAGTCAATTCGTGCGGTACCCACTTTTCGAGTTTTTTGACTTATTATGATTTGGCGAAAATGGATAAGTATCGTTTTGTCACTTACGCCGAAGGCAGCTGTTAATTCAGAAGTGGTTTGAGATGGATCCGCTTTCACTATCGCCTTCAGTTTTTCGTTATTCACTTGAGTATCAGGTCGTCCACGAGGCTCATTGTGTAAATCGAAATTTCCAGAACGGAAACATTGAAACCAAAAACGCACCGTTCGTTCGTTAGCGGTGCCTGGTCTGTACACTTCGTTAATTCTTCGAGTCGTTTCTGCAGCACTGGTGCCACGGTGGAACTCGTATTCGTAAATACCGCGAATTTTCAATTTGTCCATAGTTGTTCCAAGCTCCAACAAATGATGTGAAAACCAATAAAATACGAATGAAATAAATTTGAATTTGGAATTCCTAATCAAACGCAAGATATTTGATGTTAAAGTTGCCAGTATTGTGTATCGGCAATTTCATATGTAAGTACCTAATAATAGGCATTTCACTAGAGTCCAACGTCGCGGCGACGGCATTGGCGACTGCGATACGCAGCAGCGGCACGCAGAATGTATAAAAGCCATGCAGCACAATTTTATTTTCAGACATTTATGCCTTCACTTTTGCCATAACCTGAATTAAATAAAAAGAAACTGACAAGGATCACGCGTCATTTATTTTAAGCTTTAATTTAGGTTGTACGCAAAAAAAAAAGCTTTTATTGTGTAAGTAGGTGCTTCCTTACTAATGTAGTAAATTTTATGCTATATTATAATTTTTTTTTCTTTATTTTACAATTCCGCCCGCGCGCCCCTTTTTACCCTCGCGCCCCTAGGCACGTGCCTACTTTGCCTTCCGAGAGGATAATCCGCCTCTGCCTAGTACCATGTGCATATTCAAGCATGAGTTAGCTCTTCTAAAAAGGTTTTTCTGATTTGAGGTCTTTATCTTAAAACATTTTGCTGGCCATAATTATTACCACAGGTCTACGGATTCGATACTCGCTAGAGTGCTAGTTTTTTTTTTGTTTTTCTTCTAGACTCCATTTTAATAGCATCGTTAGCAAGTATAAACTCAAGGTCCATCTTTATGCCACGAGTGCATCCGTATTGTTATCTAATCGCACTCGGTCTGAGCGTGCTTGTACAGTAAAAACGCGGCTTTAGTAAACTGTTGTGTGGAAACAGGTTCTTCCGTGTCTCGGGTCTCGTCCAGCAGCCCGTCGTCGTCCACGCCCACCGACACGGAGCACCCCGAGCCCCCGCCCCCGCCGCCCTCCCGCCCCGACCGCACCAAGAGTATTGTAAGTAGCTTTATCATAATCAGCTTACATCAGTCTACTGGCAGATATCGGCAAAGAGTTTTGGCTTCACCTAAATGAATTTGGTTTCTTGACTGTAAAGTTAAATAAATAATTATTTAATAACTAGCTGACCTGGTGAAGTTTTTATACCGCCAGTAAAAGTTTTCTTTCTTTATATTGTCTCTCCTTTTAAACTTTCCTTGGACTTTTACAAATATTTCAAAACCAAAATTAGCCAAATCGGTTCAGCTGGTCTAGAGTTTTTGTGAGACTAACGTCAATTTATTTTATAGATTGGGATGGTGTCACCATTCACAAGTAATTCCATGAGTCTTTAAAATAACACCTCATTTAATAAGATATTATTTCATTTATATTTCTCAATTATTTGCAAAGATCGATTCAAATGACGTCACAACTATGTATTTCCATACAAAATCTAGGGGGATATCGCGTTTTGACAGTTATAAAGTACTTCAGTGGATCGGTTGTGTCATCCCTAGTATAAATAAATGAAACGCTATAAAAATATTGTAAATGACTTCCAGTATACAAAACCAATAGAAGAGGAAGAAGCGCCGCCGCCGCGACCAGCGCCTGCGCCTGCGTCCCCGCCACACGTGCCTCATCCCGCGCTCACCACACATTCGGTTAGTATTACCTACTTTTTTAACACAATTATATCGAACTCACACATTTCTGTCATTTAACTTTGATGGTCAGTCAAAAAACTTTTTGCAATTACAAAATCATGGTCCTCAAAATAAAAAAGATGATTTTAACAAACTTGTTTTATGTATAGGCTCTTACACGGCAGCAGTCAGACATATCTGTATAATTTATTCTTAAATTAAGGACATGATTATATTGCCTAAACATCATGCGATCGTTACTTTGAAATATAAATGTTACTGCACTTTTGACGAGAAGTGGCGGCCGCGGCTAGAAACGGTTGATGTGGCTCAAATGCGAGCTCAAGGCACACGCGCTACACCCTGCCGCTGCTTGTGGCCAGATGTATTCTGTCTAGTGCCATGAGATAGGTGACTTATCAAACAAAAACAAGCAAATAATACTACAGAGAACGGTAGGTCAACCTACTCAAAAAGATAAAGGTCATTGAACCGATTTTTAACTTTAGGTCCAACATGTAAAGATCAAAATCAATTAAGAAAATTTGACATTTTGTGGTAAGTTGGCGAGCTGTCGTCTGTACTACTATGTAAAGCGCCTCTTGTTGCTTGTCCTACCTACAAGTGAAAGTGTTAACATTTTGGCGAATGCCTGAAAAGCGCACGTACTGCTACTGCCTAATACAGGCTAGTTTTTGCAAAGTTCGCAGACTTACCTGCTGTTGGCGCCGTTAATGTAGCCCCACTTTATTAGATTTTCCTTACAACGGCCGACCTGTGTTCGCAGCCTCTTCAAGGCTTTCCAGGTCGGCCTAGTGGGAGGCTCTCTGACGGTAGGAGCAGCGGTACGGGGTACCTCTCTTTCTACCTTGTGACACTGCATTGGGGAGTATTCATAAGTCTCTGACATGAAGCTCCGATGACTTTTAAGCCTTCGCGGCACTGTGGAACACCGGAACATTAGTTAGCGGGAATCATACTTCGCCTTGGTTCTTTGCACGGAGCTAGCTACTTCTCTACGGACATCTGGTGGCGCGATTCCAGACAGGGAATACAGCACAAGCATTCTTGATGGAGTCGGCTTCAAGCAGTCCGTAATTATCTTCACACAGGGCAGGCATACTAGCCGGCCGGGTAGCAGAGCGCTAGACCGATATTGATAGATAGATACTGAAACGCCCACACGATTCCGGATTAGCAAGTGGTAGCAAAACCTTGTGTTGACAGATATGCAGTCGAGCCGAGGTAGGCAGCGGGCCCGTCCCGCTGGACCGCAACAAGAACCCCGCGGCCGCCGCGCCGCCCGCGCCGCACCCGCTCCCGCACCACCCGCCGCCCGCCAACGGCGCGCCACTCAGCACGGAGACCAGGTACGAGCCTAGCACTAGGGCACCATCAAGCTACGAGGATGTCTAAGTCGTGGCCTACAGAGGCCGTGGCTCAAACTGAGTGAGATCCTTTTATCCTGGACATCACATTACTCCTTCGTGTGTCACTTACCCGAAATAGACCGCAAACTCCTTAAAAAAATAAATGCAGCACGCAAGAGGAGCAGCGCTTAATATCGTGTTTATTTGTTTTTTTTAATACTTTTAAATTAATGGTCTTGTATGTCGTATGTGCTATTTGTGTGTGATGTCCAATGTTTTTCTTTGTTTGTCAAATATTGTAAACAATCTTGGCATGTCATTTTAGAAAAATATCAGTGTATATAAAATCAAGGTACTGTTACTGTTTGTACGGAAAATAATTAGGATTTTGTGTTAAATTATTATTTATAATAACAGACTATTATTTTTGTGTCTTTCATAAGATGAAAGATGTCGTTAAAAAAAAAAGTCAAGAGTGTATTATATTCGACAAGAAAAAATCGAACATAACTTCTACAAAAACCGAGTAGCAACCGTCTTGCGTCAAGCGTCAAACTTCCCTTGTAACATAAGACTGAGTAATGCAACAGATTCTCTTGCAACTTTTATCTCCTATTTTCTGTTATTCGTACGTAGATTATTTTTTCTGATTACTTATTTTTGTTTTGCAGTAGAGCAACCGGTCAGCAGCAAAGGAAAAAGAAAATGACAGACGAAGAGATTTTAGAAAAATTACGAACAATAGTCAGTGTGGGTGATCCAAATAGAAAATACACGAAAATGGAAAAAATTGGCCAAGGGTTTGTAGACTTCTCCATAGTATTTCTATGCTTAGGTTAGCACGTACTTTTTCGGCTTAATAGGGTCATAACCTAATAACCTATATTTGAATGCAAGGCACTCTGCTTAATAAATTATTTTTGTACAGAGCCTCGGGTACAGTGTACACGGCGATCGAAACATCGACGGGAATGGAGGTGGCGATCAAACAGATGAACCTCGGCCAGCAGCCCAAGAAGGAGCTCATCATCAACGAGATCCTCGTCATGCGGGAGAACAAGCACAACAACGTCGTCAACTACCTCGACAGCTACCTCGTCAACGAGGTACGTTACCGGGCACCGTTATACGGGGTTGTACTTTTAAAACAGTTGCCACTTTTAAAACTTATACAAACAACTTTTACTAACGGCTCAACATACATATTTATAAAGTGCACTTATAAATGTTGATGAAACTAGATTCAATTTGCCGACTACGCCTTTGGCCGACTAGTCGGCCATGCCGGTCACAGTTTTGGGGGGAATTCCGCAATTTCCGTTTTTCGTGACTCTTCGTTTACAGCCGATGCGCGCAAGTCGCAAATGCCGCGTGGCTTGAGAGCGTGTCGAAACCTGTTTTGTTGTTTACTTCGCATTTTGTTTTTATTTTTGCTTGGGACAGAGCGGTGTTTTAGTGTAAAAAAAAACGATACTGTGATAGTTTATTTAAGGGAAACACTAAAATTAAAAAAATATCATGTCAAAAAGTAAGAAGACGGATAGTCTGCGCTTTTTGCCGATTAGTCGCCGACTAACCGCCGACTACAAATGTGGCCGGATAGTCTGCTTTACCGATTAGTCTGTAACTACTAGTAGACTAGTCGGAACATCTCTAAACAATATATATTTTTTAAATATTATTCCTATTGATAAAATAGGATCTAGTTTCACCCAACAGGGAAGCACACCGCACGTTTATCCAGATAGATGTCGGATTGTGTTTGATCTGCTTATTCATAGTGACTATTCGATCATTGGTTCTGTATGTCATTGACCTGTATATAATATAATACCTGTCCCCCTAGCATGAGCAACAAAACACGATATGATATAGCGATATACCGACATCAACTCTAAAAATATGATAGAAAAAGCCACCGCCGTGCCGGCGAAGTCACATGTTATGATCGCTGTTTTGAAAAAAATCAACATGGCGGCTATTCGCTGTGTGCGCGATGACAGCGCCCCTAGTGACCACAATTATTGTGGACATAAGGTCCCTCAAATTATGGCAACTGGATGGTTTGAGAATGATTTTCAAATTGTTTTTCTTCGAAATTACATAAAAATATCTAAAAAGTTTGTGCATAATATAATAAGCGATTTTGTTACTTGAACTAAAATATGAATGTTATAATACGTACGGGATTTGAATCGATACAACATGATATATTTCCAACCTCAAACTGTGCAAAAAGGGGAAAAATTGTATTAGCACAGCAAGTGAGAGAAGTTGAAGAGCTTAGAACCAACGGACAAAGCTACTTAATAAGAGCTGTGATAATAGGACAAACGTCGGTGACACAAACTCCCTACAAACTTTTTTCTTTCCACAGCAGCTATACATTTATTTCTTTGCTCCAATTTCCATCTTGATGTTGGAAACAAATAAAACATGCACGAACTGTTTTTCCCATTGTTTCTACGCTATAACACAAAACGTACTGTGACCCATATCGCGAATTTTAACGTTTTTACTTAAAAAATACTTAATAACGTTAGTATGGAATTCTATGGAAATGTAGCAATTTGACACATGACAGTCCAGAGTTATTTCACATTTCTGCTACATTGCATGCTGCGATCGATTTGACGGCCCCCACCACCCACTTTGCACATAGCGATGATCTATCATATTTTTAGAGTTTGTGTAGACATATCGCTCTATCATATCGTGTTTTGGTGCTCATGCTAGGGCGGCTGGACTAACTGTCCCATACAAATGACAGCCGATAAACACGATAAGTGAGAGTAACGATAATTAATTTTGACGTATATTGCATATGAATCTGCCTAAACCAGCCCTAGTATCTGCCTAAACCCCCTGCCTAAATCCTTAATCTGCCTAAACCCCCCAACCAGCCCTACAGGCCTACAGCGCCAAAATGGCGATATTCAAATAGGCATAAATTTATTTTGACAGCAGTCAGTCCAGGTTAATACAGGTCAATGTGGTATATCTACTGAGCATGTAATCACACCCAATATAAACTTGTTTATTATAGTCCTTTCAAGTTAAGAAGATACGTATGACACTTTGTATTTTCCGATTCACCCATACTATTTCCGATAATATTTTATAAAATGTATTTTTAATTTATATCATTGCAAAATCCTAAGCAAAAATTGCAAACCAATAATATATCTCAATGATTTCACAAATAAATTAATAGGATTTCCTTTAAATACTTGATGCGTAAAACGGAACGTTTACTTTCGATGAATCGGTTCGGTCGTCTTGTGAAAACCTATGCGTTGACGTCAGTAGTACAAGAGCGTTTGCCTTGTATGCGATTTGTGTTATCGTTATTTTTCGCATAGCTCCTATTTTGGCTTTTGTTACTGTTTTTGTAAAGTTTTCGTTATTGTTTTGCTTTTATTTGGTAAAATGCCAAAAAAAGGAAGAAAACTTGTCAAAAAGCTGTATACGGCACTCTGGCAGTAGAACTTTGCAGTATATCTCTTATTTTAAATTTATTTGTTGTTAAGTTCATTTGAATAAAAATCGATTAAACTTTCTCGGTTTCCAAAAAGAATCGGCTGGATTTCGTTAGGGCACATCACTATTTGTGTCAACAGCGAAGTCACGTGATGTGTCTTAGGTTTCTTCTTATCTTGAAAAGGGTATAGTAAGCATGTCTGTTCTAAACGATGTCCTTGTGTAGTGCGAATACGTTTTGAACCATCCACCATTATTTGTTTGATCACAATAAAAGCCTTCTACTTCCTCTTCTTTTTTGCCCTTGTCAGGGACGTAGGACGGACTCCTCTTGACATTGTGTTGATAAACGCTGCTATTGGACGATCCTTCCGCGCACTTCCGGAACAAGAAGTGAAGTGTCGACGGTCTACGCAATGTCAAGAAAAGGCCAGACTCCATTTGTCAGACCCATTACGTTGACATTGTTTGACAAGACCGAACACGCTGGCGCCACCTGTGATTAGCTTTGCCTGTTGCGATGTTATCAATAAAATTGCTTAAATTTCTTCATTATAGCCCTTTCAAGATAAGAAGGGACTTATGACACATGACGTGACTTCATTTTTGACACTTAAAGTGATGTGCCCTAACAAAATGCAGTCGTTTTTTTAAAAATCGAGAATGTTTATAAAGAATGTGATTTTTATATATGTAACCTTTAACGAAAATCGAAAAGACGTCTGACGGGTTAAAATTAAAGTATACTGCGATTTTCTACCGCCAGAGTACAGTACTTTGACAAGCCTTTTTTGCTTTTTTGGCATTTTACCAAATAATAACAGAAACTTTGCGAAAAACTCAACAAACAAAACAGTAACAAAAGTTAAAACAGGAACTTAGTGAAACACAACGAAAACACCGCACCGCATACAAGGCAGACGCTTCCGTATTGACGTCAACGCACAAGACGACCGAACCGATACATCGATTTAGTGTCAATTATGTATTGTCAATCCCTATGGTTAACGTTCCGTTTTACGCATTAAATATTCGAAGGAAATCATATTAATTTAAAATCAATAATTACATAATTGGTTTGTAATTTTTGCTTAAATTTTTAGAGGCAAAGGTTATTTATTGTGTTTTAAAATGATAAAGTAGTATGGGTGAAACGGAAAATCCGATGTGTCATTAATCGCTCTTACCTTGAAAGGACTATAGTTTATTATAAACAACGTGTAGCTACATCATGCTTAGAGTCTCTCTGATCACACATTATCAAGATGGCAAAATTATAGACTATATCAGTGCCATCGACAATGAGAGATGGCAAAGATAATACAACACCTGTGCTTCAACATTATTTGTGTGCACATAAAGGCTCGTCCTGTATGTAATGGTGCGCCGCAGGAGCTGTGGGTGGTGATGGAGTACCTGGCGGGCGGGTCGCTGACGGATGTGGTGACGGAGACGTGCATGGACGAGGGGCAGATCGCGGCCGTGTGCCGCGAGGTGCTGCAGGCGCTGCACTTCCTGCACGCCAACCACGTCATCCACCGCGACATCAAGTCCGACAACATCCTGCTGGGGCTGGACGGGCAGGTCAAGCTGAGTGAGTGACGACTGTAACGAGACCGTCATAGCCGTAGCTAGGGGGGCAAGGAAAATAAACCTCTTTGCCCACCCTAGACTGACTGGACGTAGACTATGTGACTCTCCCCCCTGACTCGAAGCCTGGATCCGCCTTTGGCTGCCCCCCTAGTCAAAATCCATGGCTAGACTAGACTGGCGTAGCTAGGCCAGTGAAGAGCATCCATAGAACGCTATACATTTCCTCTTTCAGCACCCACACCCAGCGCCCTGGACAAGCGCCCTGGCCGCTTGGTGCCTATATCAAACCCTTATAAATAGTGTCGCCAGATACCCTTTTTTTCAGTCTTCTTAGAACGGTTCCCACCAGGACCCTGAGTGGGACGCCACTTTTTTATCAAAGCTAAACAAAAGTTAGTACACAATATAATAAAATAAAAAATCAGTCAGCGAAAGAAGCACGAAGTGCGCGGGTGCAACCAGCTGCAGCGGTTTAAAAATCGGGGAAGTCCGCAGTTTTTCTACGTCCCGGTCGTTTTTTTTTTTCTTTCTAATATTCGGAAAACAAAATGATAACACAATTACCTATAGAATCACTGCGGCACCGCACATTACACACTTTTGATCGGCCGATAGTTATCCCGTCTTTGATTACAAGTATTGCGCGTTCACCAAATCACAATATCTTTACCACAGCATATAAAAATTACATAGCTCTCGACGTTTTTGAACCCCGGCTATAGTTCGCTTTCTAACTCGAGGTCCTGGGCACTGACGACATCGAAAATAATCCATATACCAATAATAATTAACCGGCTAGACCTCCTAGCCGGCGGGACACTCGTGGCAATGTCATCGATCAGTCCATTTTAACAACTGCGCCGCAATCGCGTCGGCCAATCACCAGTGGTTTCAGATGACACTGAGCCGGTCAAAAAGCAATCCGCCCGTTTCCCACACTAGCTGGAGGCTGATTAAATCCGACGACGACGCGACTGCAACGCATTTTCCTGACCATTGCATTGGCAGCTTCAATTTTCTATCGCTTATGCTAAGTAGCAGTGTTCGTAGGGTCGAGAGCATCCTTCGTGTTATCAAACTTATTTTAATGATACTGTGTATTAAAACTTTATTGAATTGAGCATGTACCCCATGACATATTATCATAAGGCTAGTAATTCCATCAGTATTGAATATTTTTGTCAATTTCAGCTGACTTTGGGTTTTGTGCACAAATATCACCTGAGCAAAATAAGAGAACGACAATGGTCGGAACTCCGTACTGGATGGCACCTGAAGTTGTTACAAGAAAACAGTATGGTCCAAAGGTAATTCAGTAATAGTTTTGCATTATAAATGTTATGTTATGTAACAGATAACCAGATAAGTAACCAGGCAAACAATGACCCTAATTCCGCGTAATGTCTGTTAAGTTTTTTCTAATGTGCCTATTATACTGTAAAATTTTGAAAGCGGTTACAAAGTTACAGTTCTACAAGGGCATCTGCTTTGATAGTGCTACTGTGGTAGTGCTTTAGGGACTAACACTAAATGTCACTTTTAGCAATAGCTTTTGCTAAATCTCACTCTAAATCGTTTCAATTGGGCAACACAATATGTTAGTTCGTAATAAGTTTGTCAGTACGAAAACTGTTGTAGAACTGTATAAATCTTAATCTTATCTTATAATTTCTAATATCTATGAATGATTTTGTTTGAAAGGCGTTTACTCTGACAGCTGTATTCTGACTTTATTATTTCATAGAAGAAAAAGAACATTCTTAGCCTTAATTCTTAATTATAGTAAACATCTCCGAACCAAACGTAATATTTCGCTGAATATCCTATAATAATATCACGTCAAAAAAAAAACAAGAAAGTTATTAAGTTCTAGCCTGTGTCCTCTGATACCAGGTGGACGTATGGTCTCTCGGCATAATGGCGATAGAGATGATCGAGGGCGAGCCGCCGTACCTGAACGAGAACCCGCTTCGGGCGCTGTACCTCATCGCCACGAACGGCAAGCCCGACATCAAGGACAAGGAGAAGCTCAGCACGGTCTTCCAGGACTTCCTCGACCAGTGCCTCGAGGTGGACGTGGACCGGCGCGCCACCGCACTCGACTTACTCAAGGTAACGCTATTACCCACTCTTTTGCGTTTACACTTTTAAGAGGCTGAATGTAGCCAAATTGTGCTAACAAAAGAAGGTTTTGTGTAAAATCTATAGCTCAATTCCACAACACGATTCCACAAACTTCACTCGATGAAAAACAAATAAATTAGCCTCTGAAATTACCTAAATTTCAACTTTTCTCGCCTGAACTTGTAGTAATGAGATGATCTTAGGCAAAATCATGGCTTTTATATTACTATAGCAATTGGTCACTTACTTTTCAATCAAGTGGATATTTTCATTAAAATCGTGTATTTTTTGGTTTGGCACTTAGGCCCTTTCATTCCAAGCAGCACCATCTTTGTCACTTCTGCTGAGTTTGACATACGTGGTCCTGCTTTATCGAACATTAAATGGGCATGTCTATTGCTCGAGGTCATTGGCTCTAGTCAGCACCTTAAGTAAAATTTCAGCTTATAATGGAAATGAGTCTCGACTTGTAACCGTGTGTACTATCCGCTGACTATACGAGTTGATGTTAGTACCTAAATTCTTGCTGGTTCTAATACTGTGGCAGTATGGTTCCTAAAACAGCCCCTATAGCGATAAAATTTGTATGAAGTTTCTAAACTACCCGCTTGTTTTAATGCCGTGGCAAGGATGAATCACTCCGCGCGTTCGTATCAGACTCTCTCGTACATTGACGTAGAGGTTTGCGTAGAGTAGTATTGAGGTGGCGGTTCGGTCCGTGACAGACAGGAGATCGAGACAGTTATTTACTAGCTTTTGGTGTCGCGGTCTTATGTCCGCACATACAAACTAAAAACATACGTTTGGCAGTGTGAGTCCCTTCCCATTTTCAAGGCTAGGGTCAAAACTTTTTTCCTATTACATGTTCCGGTCCGCTAGATAATTGTATTTTGTTTATGTACTTTTATTTTATTTTTTATAAGCCTTCTTATTCTGAACTTATATGATGTGTAAAAGCTAGACATATTTATGTTTGTTATAAAATGTCCCGAAGCTCAGTTTGCCTCTTGGCATAGGCACAGAATAAATAATATAGCAGAAGCGACACTTAAAAAACATTTGCTAAAATAGATTAACTCTTAATGTGCGGCAACAAAGAGCAAATTAGCTTGCATCGGGCAATGTACTCTCATTTTATAATAGTCGGTTTATAATCTATAACTCAGTTTATAATCGCTTGCAGTAACGCTTTGTAGGCAGGCACAAAGCGTTACTGCAAGCGATAATCCACCACAACGCCACAAGTGAGAGCTCTTTTTACTTTGTCCTGTCAGCTACCGCTCTCTCGCAAGGGCTGCGACTTGTGTTTGTGAATTTGGTCGATACCTACCTACGCATGAAATAGCGTGTAGATAATTAGTAATCATTTCAATGAAAATATTACTTTCCATTCCGGTATATCGGTATACAAATAATTTATAAAAACACCCTGATCGTAATATTAGTGTTAAAGAACCCTGTATAAAAATGTCGTAACGTAGTAAGTACCTACCTAATGAGGACTGAAAATATTATAGAAGTGGTTTATGGACTTATTATAATATTGTGGTAGGTCTGCTGGAAATCGAAACGTTAGTATTTTCAATCACAACGGAGCGGTCGCGTCGCTGCTACTAATGCTACCGAGTGACCCGGTGGCAAAATATGTAACCCAAATGCTACGCAATATTTTCGATTTCTTTTAATTTTCTTATTCACAGTGAATAAACTCTGAATAAAGTCGGAAGTGTAACGCGTACAAAAAACTAATTTTAATAATAAGAACGTGTAACAGCGCGCGCACGTGACACTCGACTGATTTTAGCCTCTTCGAAGGTGCTCGTCGCGTAGGTATTTATCTCGACCGAAACGCGGAGTGTCATAGGCCTGGCATAGGCCTCCTCTAACATTTTCTACTGGGACCTGTCACGCGCTACCCTTCTCCAATAATGAGCCGTGAGTTTTAGGTCATCTTCCCATCTTGTCTGTTGGCGTCCTCTATTTCTATTGCCGTCTCTGGGATTCCAGTCAGTAACAAATTTGCACCATTTCTCTTGTGGTTCGCGTATCATGTGGCATATCCATCTCCATGTTGGTCTAGTCGGGTTAGTATATCGACATCTTTAGTTTTTCCCTTATTATGCTACATCTCACTCTGTCCTGTTTCCTTATTCCTGTTAGGCTTCTCTCCATGGCTCGTATATTATATATATCTATCTATTAATATTGTTTTGCTATTTTTAGGTATTATATATATTTATTTATTTTATTTCTGATTCTTTGTCTTACGAACTCTTTTGATCTTGCACTACGCAGCTACGTTACTGTATTACAACTTAATTTCCTCTGCCCAAAGGTTTTCTGAAAGAGATCACTTTTAGCGATAAGGCCGCCTGATTATACTTAACTATGTCTTGTTTGTAATAACCTTTGTTTTTTTTTTGCAATAAAGTGTCTTCAGTCTATCTTCATGTCTCCAGTCTCTTTATCATAACTTAGAACAGGCACGCGTCTATTTAATTATTTATTGTTATGATGCATAATTACTCGGAGGAGTCATCCTGATTAACACGCGACTTTAATGGGCTGTAAGTCAGGTATCAATATTTTTCGTAAATTCTTTAAGTTTTATTAATTATAATTAGGTACTATTTATTGTAGAACCAAATAAATAAACATGCATATTCCGCATTAAGAAAGCCCCCCGACTCGCAATAATAGAGCACCATTTATTTTTTCTTTACAGCGCCTCGTTGGCACGTCCGGGGCGTTTCCTCCCGTAGGCAAAAAAAAACATTACATTTTCAACTTGCATGTTCAACAACCGTTCCATCCAGTCCGCGCGAAATTTTAACGATTTATAACGTTTACAGCACCCGTTTCTAAAAATGGCGCGGCCCCTGGCCTCGCTGACGCCGCTGATCATGGCGGCCAAGGAGGCGGCTAAGGGACATTAGCGCAGGCCGCCGGCGCCGCCCGCGCCCGCGCCCTAGCGCACCCGCCCCGCACCCGGCCCGCACCCGGCCCGCACCCGGCCCGCACCCGGCCCGCCGCACTAGTGAAAGCGGACGACCGATACTGACCTATTGTGATAAAATACCTGTGAAGTATCCGTTTAAGCAAAACGTCTATCGAGTACGTGTCTCTGACCTGATGTTTCCCCTCGCTCCCGGGCCGGCGGGCGCCGGGGATTACAGGACAGAATATTAGAGAGCAATATTTCGTGTGCGAGCCGCCGATAGTGACCATATTTTTACAAGGGAAACAAGTGCGGTTCGGTACCCGAAGTGACGTTCGGTAGCATTATTAATTCCGATTAGCGACGTATCTCTTATTGAAGTGTTTCGTTCAACTGTTATTCCGTGGGATCGAGTAGGATGTATGTAGATACTAGATAGATATTAGATACGAATTGAGAAACTACGAAATATTCTAGCTGCGACCCAAGACTGGCAGTTACGTTTAGGTAATCTTGTAAAGTATAAATAGTAGAATACGGTAGGTCCGTTACTTTTAGTACCGATTCAGCTTGCACTGTGATGGTAGCTGATAAGGAAGCGGTAAGGAAACACATCAATACAGAGGCGAGGCGTTGCGACTCGCGCGGCGGCCGGAGACGGCGCCGCCCGTGTGAATGGAACGAAGTGATGACTGATAGTGAGTGAATGAGTTTTGTAATTTGCACAAGATATGATGATTGAAAGTAAATGAAAAGTTTTGTAATTTGCACTAGATACTTGTGTATTTTCGTAACAGAAAATAAAAAGAAATAACACTAATTAAAATAATATTTTAACATTTGAATTACATTCAAGTTATAATTCTGATGTGACGAAATTATATTTTTTTTCTGTACTGATTTTTAACGTATGACTAATTAATTATTTTACTGTTGGCTGATATTGCTTTCTCGCTTGCGGTAGATAAAGATAGTTTAAACGTAGTATACAAATTACATATATTATTTATTAAATCATTCTATGTATGTATGACTTATTTGAGATTATTATTGAAATGAGGCGACTTTTATATTACTTTTAGTCACGCATTATTTTTTATGCCTAATATTTTTGCTAAAGAATAGGTGTTTTTTTTACTTTGTTTATTTGTAATGTTTTGCGACTGATGTTGATTAGCCTGTCATTGAATTATGAATGTATTAACTAAAAAAACTATTTTAATTGTATCATGTATTGTTAGTCATGAAAGTAAAGCATTTACGTAGTATTAAGTTTATAAAGTTTATTACATTGATTATAAATAGTGAATTCACCATAATGGCACAAAACTGTATTTATTAAAAGGTTTCATTGAAAAATAAATGTATCCATACCATCAACAGAAATATAACAAACATTTAGATAGATCATGATAGTTATTTTATCAAACATTTTATTATCCTACGACAATAGTAATCTAGTTAGTGCCTATTTAATAAATATTTACATACAAGGTGTAATTGAAATAACGATAAGGCTCTTACGCGCTGATCCTTTTGCTCAAGTACAAGATTTTTTTTATAATCAATAAACACTTTTCTATACTTAAAAAAAAAACCTCATCTACAATCTGTTACGTTTTATATAAAGATTCGTTATTATAAAAAAATATTGTATTTGAACACCAAAGTTCACTCGTAACAGGTTTTGTTATTCCTAATACACTTTGTATGCAGCTACATGAAGTATTTTGCTTTTATATGTAAGACTTGCGGTCTCTCTGCTTTATTGTTTAGGTTGTGCCGACAGACGCTGTTAAATTTTATTTTTTCGTGTATTCATAGTTTTATGGGTGTACGGTATGAATGTTGAGCGATGCGCAGGTGGAGATGTGTTTTGGGTGGAGTTTATCTCGTCTGCTGTAAATTGTACAGAAACAGGTTAGAAACGAGTAGTTTACTCATTGACAATATAAAGTGACCAATTACGCTATTTAGACTCTGTGCAGTCGTCCTAGGTTGGTGCAAGCAGCAAATACTCACAATTTTGTTTTAGTTACAATATGAAAATGCATATAGGTAATCAATCATGCGATAATACGTGTCTACAACTTAGAAGCTAGAACGTGGTTTGACTTAATGATGTCGGCGACATGGCTCGCTAGGATGATCGCTAGATGAGTATTCTCAATTCACGGCCTAAAATATTTAAACATTATTTGCTATTATTCATTATTTCACCATAATATGGCCTATTGCAAATACATACATACAAACATATTAATTCAAATTTATATGCACCAACCATAACAAAATAAAATCTTGTGCAATAATGTAGAAATGTAAAAAAAATATAGCCAAATCTTCAAGAGAGCTTGAACAAAGTTATTCAGTATCTATAACTAAAATATTGTAAGAACTGTATTAACTATGTGATCATGAAAATGAATTTGAGTATGCATTAAAGTATGATAAGTTGAGAAAGTAACTGTAATTATGAATATAGTTTAAGCTGAAATGTATTAATACATGTAATAGGATATTGTACAAGACATTTAATGCGATTAGACCATTTTTCATGATTTTGTCAGTTGTAAAACACCAGTGCCATGTATGAGCAACTTGTGCATATAAATTACAACCATACTATATTAAAAGACTCACCATGAACAGTTTTTGTTTAATTTTCGGATAAACATTGCAGTAACGAACAAATGTAGGTTTACCATTACCATCAAATAACCCGATTCCAGGTGGTCGAGTTGATATGGGGCTAAGGCTATCCCAAAATTACGTCACACATTCAGGGGAGGGAGGGGGTCGACGAAGTGTGACAAGGGGTGGGAGGGGTCTAAAAAACTTCGTGACGAAACATTTCAAAATCTGCGTTGACCTTACCCGGATAAAAAGTATCCTATATAACATATCCAGGCCATGGTCTATCAGTATGCCAAATTTCATGAAAATCCATTTAGTAGTTTTTGCGTGAAAGAGTAACAAAGATCCAAACATATGGATGTTCACAAACACTCACAAACTTTTGCATTTATAATATTAAGTAGGATAGTAAAACACGAGATTTGTTAAAAGACATGTTGAAAAAAGTTTACCGTCTTTTTTTCAAAAGTATAGTTTATATTTAATTGCAAAATTTTATCAAAAATAATGGCAGAAAAACAACAAAACAAATTATTCTTCCCACCATTTCTACTACAGCGATATCTATTTCAGAACATTTTGACGACCTCCATAGCCGAGAGGCGAGCACGCCGGCATCACCATCTCTGAGGTTCAGGGTTCGATTTCCGGTCAGATCAATGTAGAAAACGAACTTTTCTATTAAATTGTCTCGGGACAAGGTGTTGTAGTGCAGCAGCGCCGTTACTTCTCTCTATCACACGCGTACTTACTTTAGCTAAAGATAAAGATAATTTTATTTACTAAAACACGTGTGGAAATTATCACATAATTATCATGCATTATGGTTGTTGTTACATTTTATAAAGTGTCAACATGTTTTGGCAAAGTCGCCGTGTAAAATAATAATATTAGGGTAAATTACATAATTAATGTCAGAAATTACTAAATTGATTGTTTACATTATAAATTGATGAAATTAAGAAAGAAAAAAAAAACAGTAAGTCAGAGTTTTTTTTTTTTTTTTTTTTTTTTTTTCTTATGGCTCGCACGACTTATGCATTTGCCACGGACGGAGTTAAAAGTTAAGGAAACGATTATGGGATACAAAGATAAAAGGAACGGAAAAACAAAGCGGGAAAGGATCAGGTTAGTAAATTAATATATCAAAAATAAAAATACACATACTTATATTTTAATATTATTGGATGAAATAAAAATGGATAAAATATTATAAACTTCAGAACTATTCATACTTAATAAGGTTACAATGGAGGTAGGGAGAGGAATACGAAGGAATACTAGAGAGGAAAACATAGAGGAATTATCATGTAAGGGACACGAAAAGAAAATGTGATTCAGGTCACCTATATCAGCACCACATTCGCAGATGTCACTATCTATAATGCGCAACCTTGCAAGGTGAGAGGGAGTGCAAGCGTGTCCCAGCCTCATACGAATTATGCACGTTGTAGAAATCTTACCAAGCTTCATGATGTGAAACCATGGCTTTGAAGGAATATTCGGCTGAATAGTCTTGTAGTGTTTGCCTTTAACCTGACTGCTAACTTCCCAGTTTTCACTCCACAGGCTATGGAGATGGAGCTTAGGAAGAGTGAGCAGATCAGAACAGTAGTTTTTGTAAGGAAATATGTCTCCATCGGCAACAGCATCACTAGCCAGTCTATTAGCTTTTTCATTTCCAAAAATTCCTTGATGGCCAGGGATCCATCCAAAATGAATAGTTTGGCCTCTCTCAGAGGCCTTGTGTAATAAATTCCTGCACTGAAATGCAACTGGGCTACTACTAGTGCCAACATAGAACGGAAATCTCTCTAGGGATTGCAGAGCACTCCTTGAATCAGAAAAAATTACAGCTTTGGGTAACTTCATAAGTAGAACATACTCTATAGCTTTTTGAAGTCCGTATAATTCTCCTGTATGTACAGATGTCTCAGGTGGAAGTTTGATTTTTTGGATAATTCCAAACTGGTGGTGAAATACTCCAATTCCAACAAAACCAGTATTGCCCTGCTTGGAAGCATCACTATAAACATGATGCCAATCTTGCCAATCCTGATCAAGAGTTAAATTAAATGTTAAATTAGCGTTTCTGTCATTTTTGGAAACACCTAGGTCAAAATGAATCTTAGGTGAAAGGACCAAAGAGTCATAATTGGTGCTAAATATAGGGAGATATCGAGTTTTGTGTGAGGGGGCTTGTAGTGAAGTAAACTTTCGATAACTCACAACCATGCATGGTATCTTTTTGTGAGACCAATAAGATGAGTCTTCTATACAATCTGATAAAGCACGTAATTTAGAATAAAGTGGATGATCGATAAATTGCAAAGAGCGGAATATAAATTTGTCACTTAAAAGTTGTCGTCTGTATGCTAAGGGAGGTTCTCCACATTCAACCTGCATGGCGTTTATAGGACTTGACTTCATAGCTCCTAGTACAATTCTAAGTGCTTTATATTGTATACTATCTAGTTTACTCAGACCAGCTGCACTACATGGTTCGAGAAAGTATGAGCCATAGTCTAGTTTGCTACGAATTAAAGCATTATACAATAGCCTAAGGGAAAAAGGATGAGCTCCCCACCACACACCTGATAAACATCTAATTATATTTAAAGCCCGTTCGCACTTGGCACTGATATAATAACAATGAGGAAGTCCTGTAAATTTGGAATCTAAAATAACACCGAGAAACTTAGCTTCTTTTTGCACAGGAATTTTAAATTCATTATAACTAACTACTATAGGTGGATGGATACGCATGCGAGAAAATAAAACAATACTACTTTTAGACACAGATAGACTTAGACCATGACTATCTAACCATGTTTTTAAAGAGTTAAGGGAACAAGTTAGAGTGTGTGATAGTTGACCTACAGATTTACCAACTACATAAAAAAGCAAGTCATCGGCATACTGTAATATATTTAAACCAGGTATATTTATTGAAGACTGCAAATCATATGTATATATATTGTAAAGGAGCGGACTTAAAACAGAGCCTTGAGGAAGGCCTTTAAATATTATTCGTGAATTAATATTGGAATCTTCTTGAATCAGATGAATAGATCTTTCCGATAACATATTTACAATAAAATTTATAAATATAGATGGAACTTGTAATTTAAGTAGTTTATTCTTAAGAATAGGTATTAATACAGAATCATACGCTGCTGATATATCTAAAAAAGCCGCTAAAATTGAGTCATTGCATGAGAAAGCTAACCTGATATCAGCAGTGAAAATTCCTATGCTATCCATAGTGCTTCTTCCTTTACGGAAACCATATTGACTATTTGCCAATAAGCCTTTGCTTTCAATAAACCACTCTAAGCGGTTTTTTACTAGGTGTTCTGCTATTTTGGCTAGAACAGAGGAGAGTGCAATTGGTCGATAAGATGATGCTTCTATGGGGGGTTTACTAGGTTTTAATATGGGGATCACTTCTTGGGCTTTCCAAGATGGAGGAATAATACCAGAAAATACTACAGAATTAATGATTGATAAAACATATACAATAGATGTGTCACTTAAATTAGATAAGAATGAATATGGGATACCGTCCATACCGGGTGCTGAATCTTTAAGATGTGATAAAATACCTTTGAGTTCATAGAAACTAAAGGGAGAATTAATACTAGATTGAGTATTGACATTCATAATTGAAGGAGCTAAAATTAAGTTGTTACTTTCAGGGGCGAAGGGGGGGGCTAATTTATCCAAAAATTGGTCTGCAGTTTCTTCCTGGAGCAGACACGGCCTAGACTCTTTAAAGACTGATCTGAAACTGCGAATGTTATTCCAGACTGCAGAAGTCGGGGTGTCTGGCGATATAGAGGAACAGAAATTTCTCCAGCCCTCCCACTTTTTCTTTTTAAACAATTTACGTGTACTAGTAATTAACTCTGATAAAATATTAAAATTTTCCATAGTAGAGCTTAACTTGTAGTTTTTTTCTGCCTCTTTCCTTTTTTTAACTGCTGCAGAGCATTCTTGGTCCCACCATGGAGGCGAAGGAACTTTTCTTGAACCACTGTGTTTATAGGGAAAAACTTCATCAGCAGTTTCTATTAGAATTGAAGCAAGAGTTTCAGCACAAAGAGAAGAATTGTTTTCACCTATTGGAGAAAGGGAAGCTATTTTTTGGTCCACTTTTTCTCTGTAGGAACTCCAACTAGCATTGGACAGATTATATTTCATACGGGGACTACGATTTACTGATGTTCTACCAAAGAGTGTAGGGAATTTTATAATTATGGGGTAGTGATCGCTACCATAAGTAAAAGAATGTGTAGCCCAGGTAAGCGAAGAAGCTAAATTAGGGGGACATATGGATAGATCTGGTACACTTGGTCCCTCATTTGGGGGAGTTCGACGCGTAGGAGAACCAGTGTTAAGAAAACATAAATTATTTTTTTCTAAAATATCTATAATTCTACTACCATAATAGTTTGAATTGCAACTACCCCATGATTGATGTTGTGCATTAAAATCACCCGTTATAAGAACGGGCTTAGGCAACAAAGAAATGATTTGTTCTAATTCATTGTATATCAAAGAGCTTGGGTGTGGTATGTATACTGATACAAAACATATATTATTAATTTTAGCAGCTACAATTGAAAAATCATTATTATGTTGCGGGATCGGAATATGAATAAAGGGCACTGTGTTATGTATAAAAAGAGCTACACCGGCATAACTATCAAACCGGTCTTCTCTTACACAAGAGTAATTTGTAATTTTAAAATTAGAGTCTGGCCGAAGCCAGGTCTCCTGAAGTGAAATAACAAAAGGCTGAAATAAGTTAATTTGATATAATAGATCACTTTTTTTAGAGTTAATACTGCGGCAATTCCATTGAATCACCTTCTGCACTTTCAGTATAACTAGTCCTAACGAATTCCTTATTGGGTTGAGCAACGTGGGACGGTACAGAGATAAAATTAGATTGAGATAAAGACTTAATGAGGATTAAAATTAATTCTTTAATTGACATGTTTGAAAAGGAACTGTCTGAATTGGTATTGCTATTTACAAGTGTACATCCGCTTTTAGTGATTGGAGTGGAATAATCTTTGATTATAGCTTCATGAGTTACACGATCATAACCTTTACTCCGAGGTGGAGGGGAACTTGGTTTTCGAAAAACTGTTTTTCTATAAGAAGTTACCTTATTATTGCCAATGTTATTATTGTTGCTAGGTATAAAGGTGGGGCGAGACTCATTCGATTGTGAGGAAACTGAGAGGAGCACATCGGCATAAGATCTAGAAACAGGGGGGTGAAGTTTGATTGCCTCGGCATATGATATACAGCTCTTCGCCATTGTTTCTTTGATTGATCTTTGACGGGTATACTCTGGGCATTTTTTGCTAGTAGCAAAATGACTACCAGAGCATAGGCAGCAAGTTACAGACTCCTCTTCTACCGAGCAACTATCACCGGAGTGACTTTGACCACATTTATAACATTTAGGTGTAGACCTACATTGGGACTTAATGTGACCATACCGACAGCAATTAAAACATTGGATTGTTGGGTAAATATATAAATCTACTGGAAGGGAATTATAACAGATATATACTCGCTTTGGCAGTACCTGACCATCAAATGTCAAAACAACGGTTTCTATGGGAACAAATTCGGTTTGTCCATTTGTTATTGTTTTTCTTTTGAGTCTTCGAACCTTGATAATATTTCCACAACCTATTGGAACTGAAATATTAGTAATGATTTCATCATCAGTCCAATCAACAGGGACTCCCCTGACTACCCCCATGCGGGTGACATTGAACACAGGAATGAATGCTTTATAGTTTTTAGATTGTAATGTATTGTTTTCCAGAAATGAATTGGCATCTTCAAACTTGGAAAAAGAAATGGTGATCCTATTTCTCCCAATTTTTTTTAAACTTCCATCAATTATATTTTTAAAATTGTTTTTTTTGAGAAAATGGCCAAAGGATACTGGGTGAATATTACAGTTTTCGCCTGAAGCTGATGGTTCCTTTAAAATATGGACATTGTAAGGGGCAGCATCTGAAGCCTGGTACGTCAATCTACCAACGATTGGACGAGAATCACGCACGCTTTGAGTGTTACTGGTACTTGGTGCTGACATAGAGTAACCTGGACTTTGGGTTTTATCTTGACTTTGCTGTTCAAGATCGCTATTGCATTGGCAGTCACTGTTATTTACAATACCTAAAACTGAAGATTTATGATGTCCCCTCTTTCGTTTATTGCAATGTTTGCACTTGCGAGAAGACGTTCGTTTACGTTTAGGAGCACTGGTAGCACCACTACTATTTAAATTATTTGAACTGTCTGTATCATGGTGGGATCCCTCCGCATCCATGCTCTCTCCATCATAGGAAACGGTCACAAAATGAGATACCTGAGGAGCTGACCCTCCTCCAGGATCGTCCGGTTCATTCATATTTAATATACAGAAAACTTACCAGATAGCCGCAAAAACTATACACAAACAAATAAATATACACACATAAACGAAACTAGCTACTTTTAAGTACCAATCTGATCCTTAATATGTAGCTTTAGAAAATAAATAAAGAAAAGTCAGAAAAGTCGACCGCGACTCACGACGTTTCCCGCGCTTTTTTCTAAGTCAGAGTTTGTCATTTAAAAAGTCCTGTACATTATAATAACATTTGTCAATTAACAATTTTTTAAGTTTATTCTTGAATAGATTAGTGTTTAGCGATTTATAGTCCTCTGGTACTTTATTGTATATTTTTGGTGCCATACATAAAATGCTCTTTTATAACAAAGCCGTTTTTGAAACATGCGAACACAATCGACTTCCATTGCGTCGGTTTCGCACGACTATATCGGAAAGGCGTTGAAACAGATGTGGATTACCTTTTACGAATAGAGCTGTCTCAATTATATACAGGGACGGAAATGTCAGAATTTTA
Source organism: Anania hortulata (assembly GCA_963576865.1). Lineage (NCBI taxonomy): Eukaryota > Metazoa > Arthropoda > Insecta > Lepidoptera > Crambidae > Anania > Anania hortulata. The sequence goes on along the minus strand of OY756390.1, from coordinate 14,555,365 downwards.
TATTTGATAAACAGCGGCTTACAGCTATCAGTTGTCTGTAGCCCGAACATGGCTCTAATGCAGCGTTTTTGAATTTTAAAGGCTATCTCTTTGTCGGTCGAGTTTCCCCAAAAGATGATACCGTATCATAAATGAGATTCAACTAGTCCATAGTATGCTGTCAATAATGCATCTGTGAAATCTGTGTTAACTGTAGCAAATGCTGCACTGCTGGTTTTTTTTGCATAAATTTATCAATATGTTTTTTCCAGTTCAGTTTATTGTCAATTTGGAGACCTAGAAAACAGGTAGTATCTTTTTTATTATTATATTGCCCTGGTAAGATACTTCAATATTAGAGGGAGTTTGAGATCTTTGGTTAAAATCCATAATATGTGTTTTATTTAAATTGATTTTTAAATTATTATTATTTAGCCATGTAATTATAGATTATATAGATGTCAGCGTTTCATTAATGTCAGATTTATAGGAGTCAATATCCCTACAGTTAATTGTCACAGTGCTATCATAAGCGAATAATATCATGGGTTGGTTGGAAGCGGTTGGCAAATAATTGATATAAATAGCTACTTACCTTAGAATTAGAGCAAGTATGCGATGTTGTCCAATATTCATTTATATTACCAAAACTAACTATTTAGGTTTAAAGCACACAAAGAATAAATAACTATTTTAAAATATTATTTTTAACGTACCTTGTTTTATTCTAATACTTTTTTCTGTTAAGTTACTGGAAGACAGATAACCTCCAACAGATAGAGCATGTGAAAAATTTTGTATCGTTCCGAGTTCACCAAAGTTAGCACCAAAGGAGAGTGTGTCAGGTGCGCTATGATTGGCCATTTCAAGGACGAACTTGCATTTATCACGCCCAAAACTGCAAATAGTGATGAGACAAGGATGTTGATTATCGACAATAGGTTGTCGATAGTAATTAGTAATGATGGGCCGACTATAGTATTTGACTAGACTATAGTATTTTCAAATTGCCGACTAATCGGCAATGCCGATCATTTTAATACCTACTTGTCGAAGGTGGTCGAGCCTTTTCGTCATTACTCGGCTTTGACATCGCGCGGCCGCTGAGCATGTAGTAATATGTTTATTTACATTTTTATTTCCTGTTTGTTTTGTTTTTGCTGCGCCGATCTAAGTTAAGGCCCTTCCTAAGGCTAAGATAACGAAAATGCGATGCTTTCTAATGCATAAACTTCCTTAAAACGTATTGTAAAAGTACCAAAAAAAAAATTTATGATGTAGAACAGTTCTTCAACTTTTTTTTGCTACAACTGACATTTTAATTGAATAAATAGTTGACGAAAAAATTACAAAAATACGAACGTCTAAATTTACACTAAAATGCGATAAACTTCCTAGATATATGATGTAAAGCTATATAACTATAATATAAAAAAAGCATTTCGTATGCTCTATAATTGATACAAACGAATTTGAAATCAAATCAATCGTTGTGATGAAAAAAATACATTTGTCTAGTTTCGGAAAGAATCGGGCAGCGGGTGCCCTAGAGGGGGCCGGGCGGCAGACGGCCGATGGTCTTCGCACGGGGCACCCGTATTTCTCGTTTCCGCGCGCGCACTACGTAAAATATTTTTCAATTATCTGAGACCGACTCACATTACCAATCTAGCATAAGGTTCCTAATTTCATCAATGTTGCTGTAGAGTGTTTGGTGTTGCGGCAGTAGTTATGAGTAGTGATGCTTGGGAGTTCTCCATGAGGCGTGGGTTCAAATCTTTCAAATTTACTTTTTTCTTCATAATTTTATTTTTATTGTATGATTCTCATTTTTTTATTTCATTTTATTTTTTGGAATAAAAAAAAGCAATGTTTGCACGATTAGGAAAAAAACACGCGAAATCAGTTTTTATTTATAAACTAAGAATATACTTACTGCAGACATTGTTTTCTATTTATCCTAAATAAAATTATGAAACAAAAAGAGGGGGCTGGGTGGCCGCAACAACGCAAAATAACAAAACAAACAACGACGCATAGAGAAAATAAAAATATGTCGCGAAATTATGTAAGTATACGATTACAATTATTTTGGTTTCTGTAACGCTTACTTATTGACGTGGAATTCGGTTTATATGGCGTAACTTTAAATAGAAGTAGGTATGTTTTTTTCAGAAGGAAAAAAAAATTGCAGGAAACTGACGTAAATACACGAAATCCTGACGAAAATTTAACTCCAAAGTAACTAAGATTCGTAGGCAATTTCTATTTTTAAAAATGAATTATAATTAACTTTTTTCCAACTGACTATAGTGACTTTGGTTCTTGGTAACCTATTCTTATGTTGCAATTAATAGTCATTTTTTCCGTCATAGTACAGGAGCCTACGATGCTATGGGGAATTACTGGTTGGTATTAATGTTTGGACCTATTGGATTTTGAAGATTAGAAGCTACACTCGCGTGCAAATAATTCTGGTCGGTTGCAACAATCCAAATATGATGAAAATGTCAGAATCAGAATTATAATCAGAAATATTTATTGTGGATCATAAGCACAGTATATATATTCTATACAGTTAGGTAACTACCTACAAACATTTGAAATGACGTACTCACGTACGTACGTGTATTGCGTAAAAATACTGCTGTTTGAGCTCGGCTTCCTCAATAACAGAGCTTTCATTTTTTAAACTTCCTGCTGTTGTTATTGATTTATCTAGTAATAGGGTGACTGATAATTCGAACTATTCCCGATAAGGAGATAATTATAGAAGAGACTATTTCCAAATAATTTCGATATCATAGTCTATCCCAAGCCCAAGATTAGCCGATTCGGAGGTTAGACCTTAGTGATAGTAACGATTTCACATACCTGATGCTATGCTAGGCTTCGAGGTGCGTATGAGATTTCAGTAATAGCACTACGTAGAACAACCGTATTTGTACTCATTTGAAAGAGCTTGACTGCAAATTAAAGTTTTTTTTTGTATATTTTTTATTGCCATTTATTTAAATTATTTTCAGGCAACCTACAGTAGAAATATACAGTCCGTCTGGTATGGAAGTTGATAAGGAAGCTCCAGCGCCAGACGCTTCGGTAAATATTTTTTTTTGCAATACCAAAGTTTTTTTTAATTTTAAATAATAAATACCTATTTAAAACTGCGCTTGCTAACCCGCCTGCTAAGCGTGGCGGCGAGTATTGGCAATTCCCTCTTTTTTCGGTGAGGCATGTGTTTATCGGTCGGAACGGTCAGAACGGTCGACGAAATGATGATGAATTTTAATTCAGAAACTTGAAATATCTGATTAAAATGTTGTATTTTGGACGAGAAGACGTTGTATAGTTATCGGGACTGCCCAGCCAAGTTGGATTCGACGGTTAACGTCGTTTTTATAACCTCTTATAACTTATTTGGACCTTACCGCAAGACGGAGTTAGGAGTCTCTGAAGGACTTTCAGTATAGGTTTTTCATTCGTATTCAGAAGCTCTGAGGTGATTCCGTCATCACAACTCGTATAGGCTGTGATGTCAGAGATATCTTCTGTATAGTGTCAGGTCAGCTAGGCCATTGGATCTGCGGCTGAGCTACTACAGGTTTCGTGACCGAGGTATATAACTGCCCATAGAACTTACTGATTTCTCTCAAAAGTTTGGTTTTTGTCGACCTAATACCCTTCTTCAACAGCCTTTCCTTGTTTTTTTTTAATAAAAAAAATCACGTCTAAGACCTATCCTTGAGAAGCTTTTTAAAACTTCGAATACAATTTTGGTAAAACATGGTCCTACACTTTTTGGGGAAGAAAGATTCCCAAGTGACATACACGAACTGGAAGATGCAGCGTGGGCAGGCATCTTACGCGGTGGATCGATGACCTGATCAAGGTTGCGGGCAGCCGCTGGATGCAAACGGCTCAGAGTCGCTCGCTGTGGCGTTCTACAGGCCTATTTCCAGCAGTGACCTTCCAAGGGCTGATGATGAAGATGATGATGGTCATAAAAATAGACAATTTAACTGGATCTGTATGCGGCTCACTGTACAAATCATAAAGTTTGTAAGTAAGTAGTTCAATGTGTGGTATAACACATTAATGCAAATTATAAAATTTGAGATAGACAATTTGCATTATGAATTTTATGCAATTATCAATTACATTTTTTATTTTATTTTATAATTTTTTAATAATCAGGAACCTTATTTGTTACGGAATAAGACTGCATTCACAACTCAGTTTCACATTTTTTGTGGGTTAACACACGAATGCTAAACAGCGTCCATGTTAAATGTCATGTATTCCTTTTTTTATGTTTGTCATGAAAAAATCAAAAGTTTGGATATATTTTTCTAAAATAAAAGATAATTTGTCTGCACAATCCTCCAAATGTTAGCGCATAGGTAGATTTTGTTTTACACAGGTGAAGTAATAATATTATATAGCTCAATGTCACTTATTGTGTGGTGTGATAGCTTTGGGTAAGGTAACGTAGCTTGTAGTGTGGAGTATATCCTTATGTGTAGCGCTGAGCCACTGATTTGCGCGTTGCGCGGCCGCCACATTTGACACAACTTATGAATGAGGAAGAGTGTCGATATAGTGTAATGAAAGAGAGAGGTGATGAGTGGAAGCCGAAAAGTAAGGTCATGTCAGGTTATTCTCGTACTCAGGGTGCTCTTCAAAATATTATAATTATTTTGTTAGGAATAGTTAAAAAAATGTGACAAATTTTAGTAAGTGCAAATATTTTAACAGAGCATCTAATTATATTAAACAAATATGGCCCTGGCATTTATTTTTAAATATTCAGACTAGTTTTTTCTTTAACTATTCCTAACAAAATAATTATAATATTTTTTGACATCAACGAATTATGCACACTTTTTAGGCTTTACACAACAAACAAAATGTAAACATAGCCAAGTCTAAACTAATCGATATTACGCATTTATTTAGACATTTTTTCAGATATACCTATCAAATTAAGTGTTGGACGTGACGACTGCGCCCTTTTTCTCGCAGTACGCACTGTCACCACCACGATTGAGGATTGCCTATGCACTGCACTGAGCACTTATTGCTCACTAGACATCACGTCAAATGCACTTGCGATTCGCGCACGTAATTGTTTCATTGTACGACTTGTATGGCTGTCGTTCTCATACACAAGGTCTTTAACCCTACCCCACACATGAAAGTCCATCGGCGCCCAAGTCTCCCGAACTCTACTCAGGAGAAGAGGAAAGGGATGGTAACCACGCTGCGCAGAAGCCGCCACACATAGTGGCTTACTCCAAAAATACGTGCAGCGTCTGCGGTGATTGCCACTGGATGCCGGTGAAAGAATTTCAACACGTTATCTTCCAGGTGTCGTAGCCTTGGCAAGCCTGCCCAAGTCGAGACGTGCGAATGATAACGACGCGTCCAAATCTCACGGCGTACAGTTCTTGTGATCGCAACATAATTTTACCTGCGTCATGATATCAACAGATAGTCATATTTATGACATGGCGTTTTGGTAGGATGCGCATACGAGTAGGTACCTACAACGCGTTCACGCGTACAGCACGATGAAATGTTTTTAGCGAACTGATGAACCGCTCTCGCGCCGGCTTTGGAGTCGGCGGGGCGGGGCGGGGCGCGGTAGTAGCGGGCTGGCAACGTGCGAGCTTCGCGCCGCGCGACGCAGCCGTTTTGTCGGGTCCAATGATAACTACCGCAAGTTCGGAAGCGAGAATTCTTTGCCATACACGGGATGTTGTATTTTACTTTTTTGACAAAATCTGTTTTGGTGTTTTCCTTGAAAACTAGCGTATAAAAAATTTAACTTTTTGCATAGAAATCATTTATCAAACTTATCCTGTAAATATTTGCACTTACTAAAATGTGACCTTATATATAGATATTGTAACATAGTAAAAACTATATTAAAAATCTTATAAACAGATCCTATCTTTATGCACACCCGTTGCCGTACTGAATTTCGATTCTACTTACCTGAAACGACAAATTTTAATTTGACAGTAAATATTATCGTACTTGTATAAAATTTTGACATTTTGACTTTGACAAGTCTATGACCATTTTTTAATATAAGAAATAATACTTTTTGTCAATCCAAATAACGAGAACTAGAAGGTACTGTTATGTACCTGGCTCCCGATCGGTAAATCATGTGACACTAATGTTAAATCCTAGTGTCACGTGATTTTCCGATTGACAATTTGTTATCGAAGGGTTCTGAATCGGGGGCAGGTTAGACTCAGAATGTTTGACGTTGTAGCAACAACAGCATCTGTGCTAAATAATAGATCAATCTTAATTATTTTATTAATCATACTCAAACCTTCAGGATGTGTAACATTGCAGTAGCGTGTTAAATTAGTTAATGAACTTTCATAGTTTCAATTTAACTACAATTTCAATTTTACTATATTGACATATTATTATTATATCAACCTTAGCTCCTGGTCTAATAAGTATTTGAAGAAAACTAGAACATCCTAGTATGACGCTAATCCGATAGATGTCACTTTTACATGTTATTTTAAAATTCAGCGTAGTTCAGCAATATTTCGATAGGTAGCGCTTAAAAACAAATGGTTCATTAGACCGTAATTCGAAAGAGGTGGGGAGGTAGAGTGGGGTGACAAGAAGCCGAAGCGCTCAAGGTCATTGAAATAGAGAATAGCCTTAAATCTATTTGAAATTGTGTGGTGTCATAAAATGTCTAAAACGAATTCGCGAGTGTGGACGACATTCATAGATGATATCGAAGGTGAACTGTCAAAAGTGAAATGTAACCAGTGCCTGGGAATTATTTCACGCGGCGGTCAAGGCAGGAAAGCGAATGCGACAAGTATATGTAAGAGTTCGATAGGTACTCGAACTAGGTGGAGGTATTGCATCCAGTGAGGATAGTGATTCCGTGCGTGGAAGTCTATCCGAAGGTGACAGAGATCGTCGCACCCGACGCAGGGCACCAGTTAAACGATGACTCATTTTTATCAATCACTTTTATTTGATGTTCACAGTTCGGAGTCCGACACAAGAATGAATCTAACTCGTCCGGCTTGCTGTCTTATATAACGATTCTCCCCACTATCCCCACTTTGCAAGCGCAAACAAATGCACCTGTTAATTTTGCAGCAAGCCGCACGTGTTGTTTTCGTTTACAAGAATTCGTTACTTTTTCGATTTAATTAAGATATTAACAATAAATTACTTGTAATAACAAATAAGTATTAATAAATTAACAATAATTTAAGTCGCGCTATCACGGCCATGCTGACAAGCAGCTCGTGCTCGAGCTAGCAGTCATGTTCTTCTGAAAGAAAGAACTTAATTTAGATTGATTTTTTCATATATATATGTTTTTATAGTTGCCAGACTCAGGGGCTTAGAAATAAGCTTGTTCTGGCAAGAGGTTTGTCAAACTCAGCGGCCAAAAATATAGCTTGTTTCAACAGTACTAAGAAAAAGGAACGTTTGCCGAACTCAGAGCCTCTCAGCTTGGATTGGCATCAATTCCAATTTCAGAAAAAGTTAATGAACTCAGAGGCTATTTTGTGGCTTGTTTTGACAAGTGACTACTTGTCTTGTAATTTGCTATCACGGTTCATTCAAGATTCGGGTTCGGCACTAGCCTTACATGTTCATGAGATATTACAGTATTTTTTTGACCAGGCCGAAGACTTTGTACTTCGTATCGATCATTTGCAAGAAGTTTCACGATTTGATACGGACCTAAGTATTTGGGGCCCAGCTTGTTACTAGACCATTGTGTATCTTTACAAAGCACAAAGTCTCCTGGCTGAAATAGTTTTACTTTAGCACATTTGAAATCGAAACGTTCTTTGGTTTTGGATGATTGTTCGGTCATTCTGATAACAGCGTTTGCTCGGATATTATCTCTATCAACAGCATTAGACAACAAACACATTTGTTCAATCGCAGGAGCAGATCCTTGTTTACCAATTAAAAGCTCTAATGGGGAATATCCAGTTGCTTTACATTTTGTACTGTTTATTGTTAGTTGTAATTCGCCAAGTTTCGTAACCCACACTCTAGCCTGATTTTGAGCAATTACGGTCAAATGATCTTTTAATGTTCTCATCATTCTTTCTATTTGCCCGTTAGCTCGAGGGGTCCCTCGTGCAATAGCATGGTGTTCTATATTGCCTTCTTTAAAAAAAGTTTGTATTTCAGTTCCCATTATGGCAGACTCTCGATCGGAGATAACTCTAGACGGAGTGCCGAAAAGGTGAATCAATTCCTGTAGACATTTAAGTATCATGTTTGAACTTTTGTCTTTTAATGAACGTATAAAAACAAATTTTGTAAAAGCATCAATTGCTACAAATGCATAAGCTTTGCGCGTGGATCCGGTCAAGTTACCCATTAAATCAACATGGATGGTTTGAAAAGGAGTGTCATTTTTTTCTATGGGATGAAGGCATATTTGTTTTTTTCCTGTATGTTCTTTTCCAATCTTACATGGGAGGCATTTCTCGCAAAAAGAACGAACCCTTTTGGTCATGTGTCTGAACCAAAACTGTTCCCTGATTTTCTCTAATGTGCGTTCCCAACCTGCATGTAAAAGAGTGTCATGATAACGATTGATCAATGGTATTACAAGTGAATTTGGCACCAAAGTACGGGTGATAGATTTACCGTTTTGGGTTTGTATAGTTATCATCAAAAGGTTATTTTTAAGGCGATATTTTTTGTCAAAATCTTCTTTATTTTTAATTGCGTTACGTATTTTAAACAATTCAGGGTCTCTTTCCTGCTCTACAATTATCCAAGAAGGGTCTTTGGTTAAAATGTTAACTTGGAAGTTTCTGCTAAGGAAGTCTACATGAGCCATCTGTTCTCCTTTGCGGTAGATAATTTCAAAATCAAAATTTTGTAAGAATGCCCACCAACGATGGACACGTGGTGTAAGTTCTTTTTTGGTACTAGAAGCTTTAAGCGCGTTACAGTCTGTATGGATGGTAAACTTACGCCCGTAAAGGAAATGTCGAAAGTGTTTGAGAGCTCTTACTACAGCCAACGTTTCGAGCTCATACGAATGATATTTTTCTTCAGTGTCAGTTGTACGCATGCTAAAGTATTCTACGACCTTTTTGCGATTATTATCAACTTGTATAAGCATCGCTCCGAGCCCTTTGGAACTAGCATCAGTATGGACTTCTGTTGGTAAATCTGGATTAAATATGCAGAGGATTGGGTCGGAAGTTAAAAGTTTGATAACGTTAAGCCTAACCTTTTCGTGATTTTCAGTCCATTCAAACGTAATGTCATTCTTTGTTAGTTTGTATAATGGTGCCATTAATTGAGAGAAGTTTGGAATAAAGCGTCTGAAGTAGCTGGCAAGACCATTAAATTGTCGTAGTTGTTTTAAATTTTTAGGGGGTTCTGAATTTTTTAAGGCGTTGATTTTTTGGGGATTAGGTTTAACTTGACCATTTTCGATAATGTTACCAAGATATTCTACTGATCGTTTTAAAAATTTACACTTGGATGGGTTGATGGTAAAACCCGCTTCTGAAAGTCGTTTAAGCACTAAGTCCAGTCTGTCAAGTCCATCTTGTTCATTATCTGATGGTATTAGTATGTCGTCCATATAAACTAAGGCTATTTTATCTCTATAATCACCTAAGGCAGCATTTATAGCACGCTGATAGACTGATGGTGCATTACATAGCCCAAATGGCATGGTGACATATTCGTATTGGCCATCAGGTGTTACAAACGCTGTCTTTTCTATTGAGTCTTCTGAAATAGGAATCTGATGAAACCCTGATTGCATATCTAAACTTGTGAAATAGCGGGATTTGCCCAATTTATCAATTTGATCCTGAATTAATGGAAGAGGGTAATGATCACGAACTGTGTTAGAATTAAGTTCCCGAAAGTCCACGCAAAGACGATCATCTCCGTTCTTTTTTTTGACTAGCAATATAGGACTGGCGAAAGGAGAGCAGCTTTCCCTAATAATGCCTTTAGATTTCAGGTCTTCAATAATATTTTTAACCTTCTCTCTTTCTGCAGGGGCTAGTCTATAAGGACGTCTTTGAACAATCCGGTTTGGATCTTTAAGTCTTATAGTAAGCTTGCCTGTTGTTACCCGTTTTTGATTAAGAGTAAAGGATTCCGAATATTTTTTAAGAATATTTTTGAGAGGTTCAACATTTTCAAGGTCAGAGTTTAAGAAAGGCGGAGAGATTTCGCTAGAGAATATATGTTTTTCTCTTTGTATAGAAACACCTTGGCTTGAAATAGAAACTTTAAGGCCTGGTATACCTAACGAATCGATTCCAAGAATTATGTCATAATTTAGATTGTCCACAACATGCAGTTTTATTTCAAATGTTACATCGTCAAGTTTTGCTGTTGTACTAATGACTTCATTTGAGGTTATTGAATTCCCAGAGAACCCACTTAATTTAACTAATTCAATGCTACGTTTCCCTTTTATAGATCCAGCAATTTTACTTTTGACGAGGGAACATTCGGCACCTGTATCAATTAAACAGTTAAGTATTATATCACCTATCTGCAGTCGCCTATAGCTTGGTGACGAGCTCTGGACGCAGTTCACGCTGTGCTGAGATGAAGATGGTGCGGCGTTAGCTGTGGCTGTGGGCTTGTTTTTGTACCAGCAGCGTTCCGAAGGATGGCCAGATTTTTTGCAATGGCCACAGGTTTCTTTCTTCGAGCGTGATGTGGTTCCCGAACGGCAATCCCGTGTTATGTGTCCAATTTTTCCACAATTGTTGCATTTTACTGGGTCGTTATATCGAGGCATTTTAGTTTTTGGAGCCTCATCTTCAGCCGTAGAAGTATCAGCAGGTCTTTTTCTGTAGTTTGCAAGTGTTGCAATCAATTCAGCCTGAGATTGTGGTATAGAGCGTAACAGTTCAGCTTGGTAGAATTTTGGCCTTACTCCAGATATAACTGCTTCTATTACCAAGTCTGTGGGCGCATTGGGTGAAATTCTAGTAAATAAACGCCAGGCTTCAGTTACGTATTCAGCATATGACTTAGCGTTGTTGGAGGTGTACTCACGAAATTTATTGACATAAACAATATGCCTTGTCTCGCCGCTAAACTGAGTAATAATTTCCTGTTTAATTTCGGCCCAGGTAGCTAAGGAATGTGCTTGTGCATCTGCCCAATCTTTAGCGCGTCCTTTTAGGCTGGATAAAGCCTTCATCATAGCAACGAATTGAGAACAACCTCGAAGGTTTATTAACGAGTCGACTTGTTTGCACCATTCCTCAACAGTTAATTTGTTCTCATCAGGATCATAGTTAGGCAGGTAGATTTCGTTCAGTTTGTGACTTGCCTGGGAATTAGTTGAATTATGGAATACCATCCTTTCTAGTAATTCGACCTGTCTTCGGAGAAGTGACACTTCATCGTTACTAGAATTCTTCCTTAGGATAGGTGAGTTTTGTCCAGGGTTTTCTTTTTCAGAATTTGGGCGGGTAGTAGGTTCTTCATTCCTCTCTTCTGATGTAAGAGTTCGATAGGTACTCGAACTAGGTGGAGGTATTGCATCCAGTGAGGATAGTGATTCCGTGCGTGGAAGTCTATCCGAAGGTGACAGAGATCGTCGCACCCGACGCAGGGCACCAGTTAAACGATGACTCATTTTTATCAATCACTTTTATTTGATGTTCACAGTTCGGAGTCCGACACAAGAATGAATCTAACTCGTCCGGCTTGCTGTCTTATATAACGATTCTCCCCACTATCCCCACTTTGCAAGCGCAAACAAATGCACCTGTTAATTTTGCAGCAAGCCGCACGTGTTGTTTTCGTTTACAAGAATTCGTTACTTTTTCGATTTAATTAAGATATTAACAATAAATTACTTGTAATAACAAATAAGTATTAATAAATTAACAATAATTTAAGTCGCGCTATCATATATATATCAGGTTTTTATAATGAAAAGACAGTAACTTAGGCGCCGATTATAATCGACATATTTTGCCAAATAGTCGCCGACTAGTCACCGACTACAAACAATGCCGAATAGTCGGCTTTCCCGACTAGTCGGCCCATCTCTAGTAATTAGTAGTCACTAATCGTCGTTATATTTATGTTTATGTATGTATGTATTTTGCCTATGTAATCTATGTATTAAATTATTAAGTTAATTATTATTGTTATTAGATAGTGTGTAATTTACGCTATGCTTTTTAAAACAAAATGCTATCATTCACATAACATTAAAATAATAATGGCAAATAATGGTTGGTGTAAGGGGCCCAACCAAGACCTTTTGGGCCCAAGCCAACCTCACCTGCCAGTCGGTGCACCTGCCAAACAACGAACGAGGCTCTGGCGCAGGCTTTCCCTTCGGGGTTGGGGGGTCGGACGGCAGTCGCTCCTGTAAAAGCCAACCCCGCCACACAACATGGTACGTCACTGTTCAAATACCTTGGATCTGTACTTCACGCGTCCGGAGACATCGATTGCGACGTCAAAGCACGCATTGCTGCTGCGTGGGCCAAATGGCGAGAGGTGACTGGTGTCATTTGTGACCCCAGAATGCCGGTTAAGCTTAAAGGACAGATCTATAAGTCCATCATTAGGCCTGTTCTTTTATATGGCAGCGAAGCATGGCCGCTACTTGAGCGACACAAGCAGGAGCTGCGTGTCACGGAGATGAATATGCTGCGGTGGATGTGCGGAGTCACGCGTAAGGACCGCGTGAGGAACTCGCGCATCCGCGGTAGCTTTCGTGTCCGTGATATTGCAGACAAACTGCAGGAGAGTCGCCTACGCTGGTACGGCCATGTTTTGCGGAAACCGGCAAGCTACGTAGGAAACAAATGTCTGGCCATGCCGCCACCGCCAGGTCCTGGCAAAAGGGGTAGACCCAAGAAATGCTGGCTTGACGTTGTGAGGGCTGACATGCGTGCCAATGATCTCACAACTAGAGACGCTCAAGACCGCGCGAAGTGGAGGAGCAAATCAAGGAAAGCGGACCCTGGGCTCCAAAGCAACGGCTTTGGACGCAACCGGGATTGACCGTATAGATGATGATGAATGGTTGGCACTGGCAGAGAATGCCACGTGCCATTAAGTCCATCTTTTGAACAATTTATATCTGTGCAATAAAGTTTAAATAAACAAATCCATACTAATATTATAAATGCGAAAGTGTGTCTGTATGTTACCTTTTCACGCTAAAACCGCTGCACCGATTTAGATGAAATGATAGTGGGCAAAAATATATGGCCAGCACACCCAGAGATGGGACTACTTTTGTTTGAAAGATATCACATCCATGATCATCTGTGCCAATGCGCATCAAATTCTATCCCGGGGTTCTCTACCTATTTGAAGTTCATCATCATCATCATCATCATTTCAGCCATAGGACGTCCACTGCTGAACATATGCCTCCCCCATTGACTTCCAGATTGGCCGGTTGGAAGCGGCCTGCATCCAGCGTCTTCCTGCGACCCTTACCAGGTCGTCTGACCACCTTGTGAGTGGGCGTCCTACGCTGCGCTTGCCGGTACGCGGCCTCCATTCTAGAACCTTTCTGCCCCATCGGCCGTCAGTTCTACGTGCTATGTGCCCCGCCCACTGCCACTTCAGCTTGCTAATCCGTATTTGAAGTTGAATATATATTATTGTATCTTAGCTACACCCATACACATATGTACATATTTATTGGCTCAGCGACCCGAAATGGATCTTGGCCTCCAACATCAAAGATCGCCACTTGTTCCTCCAGTGCCAGTGCGTGTTTTAAGGTCTGGGCACACAGCCGGCAAGAATCGACGGTGACGGTAATCTCACATAAAAGTTGTATAAATATATAAACTAAGAACGCCTCTCCATCCTGACAAGCGTGACATTTGTCGCCCTGTGGTCTGTGTGACTGCCAAGTACGCTTAAGTGATGTGCAGACGACGGGTCGGGGCGTGCCGGATCATTTCGCCGCGAATGATAGAACAAAGGGAATCGTATACCACCAACGCACACGGCGGTCAAAAAGACCACGCCGCCATTGCTCGCTGGGTCGCAACGGCGCGGCATGACCGTGGCGGCCCACCATGGATCGCACAAACTAGTTCGTAGATACCAAAGCAGACGATGGCGAAACCGGCTAGTTGAAGCCTTGGGCTCAAAGACGACGGGGCGCGACGGTGACGGGACGCTAGCGCGAGGCCGTAGTGTACTGTCTTTGTAGTGTACTGATGTCTTTAGGAGATGATGCCGGCGACGGGTTCGTGATGTGTATCACGAACCCGTCGCCGGCACGCTAAGCGTGCCTACAAAAGGGGGCGACGCGACGCAATGTCGTCGAGCAAAAGCGGGTCGGTTAGATTTTGTGTTGCATGGTAATCGTTCTTAGTAACGTAGCGTTCTGTATCTGTTTATTTAAAAGCAAAAAAAGTGATTTAGTAATGTATACTGGAAAAATTGAACGTCATATTAGGAACGTTAACGAAACTCAGTGTGACGTGCACGCGGCGCTGCTGCTCCGTCGCCGTCTCGTCGCCGTCATGCTCCGCTGGCTGTGTGGCCAAGGCTTTAGTCCGCGCTGTACGCTCTACTAGAATGATCGTCCTGAACTGATCTGCCCCTTTCGTCTTGTGCTTTGAGTTCGCGGCGCAGGCAGCCGCGGTCATAGACAGTCAGACACGGTCTTTATTTCTTCGCGGGCAAGAAGACTACCCCGCCCCGTCGTATGCGCAACGCCTAAGACGCTGTGCAGACCACGGGGTGGGGCGATCTTTTGAGCTTTTTTGATGCCCGCGGCTGTCCGTGCAGGCAGTAGAGCGCGCGGGGCGGACTAAGCTAGCCGCCCGCCCCGCCGTGTGCGTTAGTGCATATAAACTGGTCTGTGCGGCTTTCCTCCGGGATAATTTTTTTTGGTGTCATAGTAAAAAATGCTCGTTTTAGGTACGACTTTTGATTCACACATGTCACATGGCTGGCGGAGCTAGGTGTTTTTTGCCCACTATTTATTTATTTAGAGATAGTTTTGATTCCCGGGAAATAAACCATAATGATTAATTAACTGAATGCCTACACGATAAAATATCGATAAATTTAGTTTAACCAAGTAAGACACTAGCGTTACCGAAGAAAGAAATGGCTATATATAAAAATGCTAATGCGGAAAAGAGACTTTCAAAAAAGACCAGGTCTGATAGTTGGTCGAGACTGCAACAGACATTTTAGCCGCTGGGTTTTATTTGTGCAAATGCACAAATGTGTGGTGAACTTCGATTACCCTAGATGTGGTATCTACTGGGGGGTGATCTGTGCTGGACGACGATGATGACTGATGAAAAAATGGCAAAACAACAATATTCCGCCGTAACTACTGTAGTTGTCATCAATATGTTCTTAATATTAATAGGTACTAATATAAAATGTATAACCCAAACACCATTATTGACCGTGATCATCTTAGCTTTAGTAGTTTAAAAGTTTATTTAAAGTTTTCTGCCTTAAAATTAATTTAACATAGTTCTAAATAGTGAGCTATTATATATAACGTTCTGTGAATATTTCTGGCCAATATCTTAATTTTTCGAACAAAAATATGTATAATATCGACGACGACTCCACCTACCTCTGTTCCAAATGAAATAATTTTACGATTTTCAAAGATTTTAATCGGCGGAGCGAGATCGCAGCGAGTCGCCGCGTGCTGGCGGCGAGTACCTGCAGACTTCGCACAATTATTTGTTAGTAGCAATCTACCCTTCTGACACCGTTTTGTAGTCTTCTGCACAGCGTTCCTTAGATTTGTTGGATTATTTTTAACACGTCTGCGATAAAGCACAAAATAGTCAAATTCAGCTGAGCGGTTATTCCACGTGGGATACTCCCAAATTTTAGGACAATTCTTTTTCCTTCTATTTAATCGTTTTTCGAGTAAGATAGCTAAAAGCTGCTCGTCCGAGTCCATTTTGTAAATGACGAAAGCCGTTACCGACGGTACCGAATACCAAGCGCGAGTTAGCGAGTTGTCGCGGCGGTTAATAACTCGCGGCGATATCGTTGCGTGCACGCTGAGATCTCGCTCCGCCGAGGAATCGCCGATTAAAATCGCTCGTGTAAAATTAACAGTTATCAAGCTAGGTCATGTACTGACCTGACCCAGATCGGCGTGGCCTAGCCAGAATCAGTTGACTGAAACACCCTTTAATTCTATCGCCATCTTAAGTGTCCGAATCCAGTCTTCCGAAGTCTTTGGTTGTTCGGCAGACTTTGTACGTTGTACTGTTCTCTCGTGTGCATTATTTAATGCAGGCAGTTGTACTTGTAAGCAATCTATTATCCATGACTAGTGTTATAAATTGACGGTCATATGCTATAAGTCCGTCATTTATAATAAATGCTCGGTGACATTAGACATTTATTGTCAAGATGGTCACATACAAAAAATTGTTAACAATCAACAGGTCTCTTGCAGAAATGATTACGCTTTAATGCCGCATTAAGTGACGTCAATTAACAGTAAAGTATTGATGACCATTTTTGTTTATTCAATAATTGTCTATTCGTATCGACTTTAGAATCACAGATTTTTCTGAAGTAACCATTAAAGTTAACTAATTACTGGTCTACTTTTAAATGATGCACATTCGTTTTATCATAGCAGTCGCCAATAAAAATAACAACTACAATAATTACAAAAATATTTATTAAAATAATCTTCAGTTTACACTCACATGTAACAAAAACAACGCTGAAAAACGATTTGTACTGACGCAAGTAAGTAAAACATTTATTAAATAGAAACAACAAAACAGAATGTTAACTATGACTCGTTACGGTAACAAAGCTTTTTAAATAAATAATTATTACTTATTATATTAAGTATTGTCTACTAATTATAATTATTATTATAATAATTGGTTGAATGTTAAAATTAAATGCCGACACACTGAAGTTATTATATTTTTTTAAATAAATAACTTATATTACCACGATCATTTACTTCACAAGCAATAAGGATATAGGTAGGTATATAGGAAAAAAAACAAGTACATTTTAAATATGACTGATTGAATAAATGATAAAAGTACATATGTACCTACTGGTGGGACTGGTGGTAATATTAACATTTAAGCTACCGATGTCTGTATTGATTTTATATTATCTTTACTTTTCATTCATCTCTACATCGTAAACAAACAAAATGTTAGTTAAGCTGCACAGGAACTCAGATTCAAAAAAATCAAATTCAATATTTTATAAAAGGTTATCATCTCACTCTATAGGTATTTTATAAGCAAGCCACGTATGTTATACATGATGAATAAGTGTTACAATAACATTCACTTTGTCTGAAACACAATTTAGTCTTTACGTTGTTCGGCCGGTATGAAGTCCAACGAAGCGGAATTAATGCAAAAACGTTTCTTGGTGGGCGCCGGCCCATCATCGAACACGTGACCCAGATGAGCAGAGCACTTGGAGCATCGCACCTCAGTTCGCACCAAACCTGGTCGTGTTAAAACCAGTAATATATTTGCTCCAACTTTATTTTAACAAGGAGTCCATTCACCGACAACACCAGTTATTTACACATTGTATATAAAAAAAAATGGATGAAATGGGCGCATCCGATATGATTTTCACAGAGTTGATGTGATGAGGTATTGAAGTCGCCGTTGCACCGGCCGCGGCGTGACGTCATCCGGCAGCCATCCGAGGGGTCGGACAGGATGGGACAAGGCAGGGAGGGTCGTTGAGGGAGAGGGTAAATGCATATTAATGTCATGCACATTCCACAACAGTTAGGTGATAAAATAGATGATAAGTCAATTCGAGTTAGCAGGCCGAAACACAAATTGTTATAGATAAAATAAAGTAGAAGAGATCGAAATTTGTGTGGACCAATGTATTGTTTGTGACCATCCAACCAGAATAGTGAACACCATAAATATTTCATAAAACAATGACATGTATATAAAAATAAAAGAGCAGTGCGTATTGTGTTGTGATCAGCGCGTAGCACACAGTTGTAAGATTTTCAATATGATGAATGAAGCATATTAAATTATACAGATACAGAATTACCCGATCGAGGCCGACTTACGTTTGTTGTGGAGAGACAGGATTGAATCGGATCGTGGTCAAAGGTTCAGGGAGAAAGACAGAAAACAGATAAAAACGCATTAGCACCAATATCCACTTCCCAGCACCAAAAAAAAATTTGATTGCTTTTATTTAACTATATACATACTTATAAATAAAAACCCTGTGAATGTGTCATAAAATAAAACTTTTGTAGTTTACATAATATTAAATATTATTTAGAAAGGTCTATTGAAAAACCTAGAGTCGATTAATATTATCGAATGGTTAAATTCATAGATCTCAAATGTGTTTGAAAATAATTTTTATTTAAAGTTTGAATTTACACAAGTCATGTAAACTATAACGATTTTCAAAGTACCTTTATCATTATGTGTGTAAGAGAGTACCCTACGTGTTTTCGAAACACTTTTCGGTAAAAATCGTTACATCGACAACTTTATATCAATGCCTCCTTGTTTCTACGACGACTTTTTATCGATTCCTTGTTTTTCGTCTCTGTTTGTCCGATGTAACGAATACTAGTGTATTCTTGATTTAAGTATTTTGATGTAATATAAATGAAATTTTAATAATCACTGTCAAATAAATAAATTTTATTCAAAAAATAAAACCGACTTCAAATTATTTTATACTTTTGGTTTGGGAGTCAGTGCAACGAAAACATTCAAACTGATCAGCTTGCACCGACTCCAAAAGTAACTGATTAGGTACTTAGGTGGTAATATTATTTTTAGCTTTTTATTGTTTTGAAGTCGGTTTTTTTAAACTAAACTAAAACTAAACAAAAGCGTCGCTTAAAATATAAATGTGTACAAGCTCGCGATATTTGCGGTACTTTGAAATATTTTTTAGTGTTTATAAAAAATTATAACTAGTATTTAGATACAATAGGAAAAACTTCAACATATAAGTTACATGATATATTAATTTCCACATCCTGAATCCAGTATTTTCGCAAGAAAACTTGTCCAAAAACACCTCTTTTACGTGTATTCTCATTACCCGGCGCCTTAAGTCGGCTGAAAAGGGATTAAATGCGTAAACAAGTCGTACTGGACCAAGAAACTTGTACGACGAATTTAAAAATGCAAAAACCCATGCTAGATTTAAAAAATGATATATTAATGATTAAAATTTAATTGATTATTACAAAAAATATATATTGATTCCTATCGCAATATTCGATTTACATATTCGTAATAACATTTTGCATAAAAATGTATTGGCAATATATTTCCAAAGTAACGTTACACCGGACACTACGGACAAACAAGAGTCGTAAAAACAAGGTATCGATATAAAAAGCCGACACAGCAACAAACAAGTCATCGCACTATCGAGGCATTGATGTGAAGTTGTCGATGTTACGATTTCCGCAAAAGTATTTCAAAGACACAGGATACCAGTGTAAGTTTACGTTCGCTACGTGCTCCAACATAGAAATTGTAATTATTTAATAACATTGTTAACAATTTAATTCATTTAATTACAGTTGGTGACACTGATATTTCTGCTACTAGTTAACAATTTGATTCATTTAATTACAGTCGGTGACACTGAGATTTCTGCTACAGAAATGGGACAGACGACATAAAATACGCTGATATTCCATTCTGATAAGTTTTGCTATCTTTCTATCTATCACAATGAAATCGGTTATGTACGTACGCGACGCTTATGATGTCGCCAGTTTAGGCGGCTTAGCTAATGGGGCTTGATGATTTAAATACAATTTTCTGAAAACAAATAACATATTTTTGATCTACTCTATAGCCTTAGCATACCATACCTGTAAATTAGTATTGTTTAATTTTAATCGACTCTAGGATTGTTTTATCTATGTTTTTTTTAAGAGGGTTCGCGGGCAACGATTAATCTTTAGAAACGTATTCCCCCGTTTTCTCCTTAATTAATGCCTCAAATACAAGGTTTCCTACCCAACATAAAAAATCGTAATTAGTACCCGATTACTAATTAGGCCGAGCGGTTTCAGGAGTCGATAATTGTTATTTGGCCTTCATCATGTCAGCCTATTGCAGTCCACTGCTCGACGTAAGCCTCCCCTAAAGGGCGCCAAAGAGCACCATCTCTCGCTTTTTTCATCCAGCCACTGCCAGCCATTTTCCTAAGGTCGTCGGTCCATCGAGCCGAGGGGGGTGTCCTATATTACGTTTGCCAAAGCGCGGTCACTCGTGAACCCGTTTACTCCATCTGTCATCGGATCTGCGACAGATATGGCCGGCCCACTGCCACTTTAGCTTGCTACATTTTTAGACTATATGTCCATTACTTTGGTCTGCTGCCGGATAGTCTCGTATTTGGCTTTAGGACCTTTTGAAAGGTTCTAGTAGAGCAAATATTATTTACCATACAGTCTATAACTACAAACTTCTGCCATTTTCCTACCTTTTCGGCAGTGGACGTGGCAGATATTGTATGTTTAAAAGATTAGTTTATTTATAATATAATAATCCAAGGATGTAACAAGGAAATACGTTCATAGGTACTAAGCGCCCGCGTATCCTCTTTAGGTACGTGCGTAGCAAAATAATTAAGATACTGACACATAAAAACAAAAAATAAATACGAAATAAGTAAATAGAAAACAATTATTTTAAAAAGTCAAAAACTATGAATGGCATGGTATAATTTAATGGAATGGAATTGATTTGACATTAGGTAGGGTTTTTTCTACTCAGTTTTTTTAATTCGTCGTATTACTTACTGCACAGGTGACAGTCATACAAAATTACAACAACTTTCTCTTCTTAATCAACTTCGAAATCCGAACAGACAGGTGATTTTTTATAGATGTCACTATCGGTCCCATAACAAAAGTTTTTTAAAATAATATTAAGAACAACGGTGTTCTACTAAACACTGAGGTTTTTTGGTATTAAACTATAAAAGCAAACTGATTCAAACACTATCAAGTAATTAAAATTACAAAAACTAAAACATATTCAAAAAAGTTGCCTTGTAAAATTTCGGTTTCGGCAAAAAAAACTTGCTTGCGCAAAAAATCCCGAAGCACATTTTCTTTGCCGGAAGTAAATAAAAGAAAATACAGTTTCAGCACGATACCCTCGGCCTCGGCGCGCAAGTTCTACATGGACTTGGTCTTTTTTAGATTCAGATTTCGACGACGAAGAAAAAGTTGTTGGATTATTGCCTATTCGTCTATTATCTTGGACTAGGGCATGTCTGAGGCAAATCATCCTGTATACTTACTTGTGTATTTTTTTGTATAAAATCAAACTTACCTTATGATAGTGCTCTAAATAACCAAGCAAAGCAAATGATATGAAATAAGTTATGGTGGCAATGGGTTAAGCCATTTTTTTGTAATTATTGTGTGTTCTAATGCAAGGCTTATTAAAAAATGCAGATAAACGACAAAAAAAATATTAAAGTGCCAGAATTTATAAAAATAAAATAAACAATGCAGGGTAAGGTGGGGTAAGACTGTTCGGTACCAGGGTAATGAGGGTAAGTAAGTTTAACACTTTTAAATACCTATATCAAAAAGGTAAGGCTTTCTTTTCTATTATAATTTATTGCGTCGATCAAAATAACCTCTACACAAAACACAAATGTCACTATTGCTGCCCAATATCGGCAAAATAACGAATAAAATTTTTCAGAAGAATTTTAAATATTGCAAATTTACAGGCGTGATGTATCCCGTAAAATTTGGCGATTGGCGTGTTAAATTGAAGTGTTTTATTTGAAACAAATCAAAAGACAATTTTTAACACGTTGCGGGTCACAATGCTATATACAAATAGACGCTCTATCTATAGTTATCATGCCGACCGTCGTCGACGGGATTGTTATACCACGGAAAGTATTGTCATTACAACAATTTAACGCTAAACAAACTATTATTTTAAGAAAGAAAAACATAACTTACAAATATCAAAGTAGGGGAAGGTTGTTAGTTGTGGTCTAACGAACAAAATGACGAAAATGTTCGCGACGAACTAATATCATGTGGCCGTTGTGACAACAACATTTACAGTTTTCATTTAAAATCTCAATTACGTGACTGTCAGTCTTACCCGGTTAGTAAAGGAAGATTTAGTTTTAGTTTTACATTTTAATGTTTACATGTCCTACATTTTAACAAAACTCTGCTCGGAATGCATAAACGGAAATACAGCGTAGAGTTTCATAGTATCCGTGGCATATTATTATTTCATGAGTAGAACAAACAAACTAGTCAAAAAAACTTATTTTTCCTGTTTGGGAGAAGAGTTATCTAGTCTTACCCCACCTTACCTTACTTATTATTATTAGTACATATACATTTATTATGAACATGATATGATATTACATTCATATTGGTTTAGTTTATGAATTGTAATAGAAAGAACACTAAATAATGTAAAAATTTACGTTTATCTATATTTATCTTGCCAACTGAAAGTTTATCAAAGATTTCTTCATTTAAAATACAGTATTATATACCTTGCGCAGACAAGAATAAATTAAACATTCCTAATACCTATGTGTCAACTGTCTATAACAGTTATAGAAGCCTAGTGGCCAACATCCATAATTGCCAAAGGAAAAAAAGTATGAGTGTAGCATAAGAAATTCAAGTTCATACTAATGTGTATTATGTTATATCAATGTTGTATAGGTATAATGCAACTTTAAGGTCATAAAAAGACAACACTTGTCTTTTATGACTCCAATGTCCTTAACAAAACTTGTTCACTCTTATAACCTTTGATATGGAAATTGGGAACATACATGCCCATAAAAACGAATCAATGTCATCTATTATTCAATGGCATTGATATTGGCTATGCATGGTTTACTTCAATGGACTGAAAACTTTTGTTTATTAGAACCATAGACTATTATACGACTTATCAATGCTAATATTTACATTAATAAAAGGCATAAGATATTATGTATAGGTACAGTATAAGTTAGATTATGATATAATGTAGGTACATTTGATTAATATTACACAGTACAAATAAATATACAAGTCATCATAGCACACAATAATATTACAAATGGACCAGTCACATGCATTCACTTTGTGTATCTATTTAATGAACATACCTGCACTTGTGTCCTGATGTAGGGTGACCTTCTCCTTGGCGAGCACATCATTGAATGCTGGCCAGCCACACCCCGAGTCATACTTGGTTTTAGAAGTAAATAGATCTTGCTTGCAGACTACACAAACATACATCCCATCTTCATAACATTTGTTGTAACATCCTAGAACAGAAAATTCTTAAAATTAAAGAAAGCTATTAAAATATTGTAATTCTACTATAAGTAAATTAATAAATATTGGAAATATCACATTACATTGCTCTGAATCTATGATAAGTAACTTAAGCACTTGTGTTACAGAAATAAAAACAATGATGATACCACAATATAGAAAAGTATTTTTTCTGCATTTACCGACCGGGAATCAAACCCATTTTTTTTAAAACATGATATACAGGGTGTCCCTAATCTCAAGGGTAACCTTGTCACCACATATTATATACATACACACCATAGTGACCTACTTTTGTTCTATGACTTTTAAAAATATGCATTATTGTTTTTAGTTTTTGGTATTTTTGGAAATTTGATAGGTTTTCATGCAAATTTGCAAAAGTCATAGAACAAAAGTTGTTAATTATGTTTTTAATATGTGTTTACAAGGTTATCCTTGAGTTACAGGACAGACTGTATACAACAAAATACAATTGAATATAACTTAATAGTAATAATAAAAGATCTGAACAATATTTACAAAATGTATAAAACACAAAAAATATAAAAATGTAAATAAAAGTTTATATAAGCCCAACATCACCCATTCCCATGGAAAGTTTTAAGTTTAAATAAATACTTATACTTAGTAGTTTATGAATACAAAATAATTAATAAAAATAAAATATGTTTCAGTGGAAACAACAATTAATATTGTTTATTAACATGAATACAACTTTTTTTAAATTAATTCTAATGGAATATCACTATAACAGTATTCACTATTACAATTTCCAATTGAATTTATTCAATATTAATCACACATCTTTCTTTTATAATTGGTGTGGACTTACTTAATATATCCATTTATCATATTGTTACTAGCTTAATGCTTTCAAACTCTGAGAGAAAGTTGGTGCTGAATTATTAAAATTTATAATTTTTTATTTTAAAGCAGGTAATATTAATTTATGTGATTTGTTTCCTTTGTGTGGTGTACAATAAAGAGTATCTATTTAATAGATATGTCTATTGATTATTCGGTAACAAAAAGACCTTGCACTTGGCAATTAGTGTAGCAGTTTTTAAATTACTAAATATTAAAACTAAATGTATCTAGCATACCTGTGAATGGTCGTTCAGTCCCTGCTTCTTGAGTCACATGATATTGAATTGGCGTCAGACGTTTCTTTAGCGATTCTTTATCTTCCATGGCTCTCCAAACAAGTGCTAGTAAATCAAACAGCAAATGTTAGGTGGTGTTTGTATAAAACTTGGCACTGTCCCAAGATTTCTACGGTAGCGTTAAGCGATATGTTTCCGTGTTTAAATACCGATACACACACATGCACTGCAAGGATGACAAAACGCGTCCAAGGTGTCTTACCTGTTGTAAAAGGATGCCTCAACTGGATACTTTTATTTGGTTGCAGAACTTGTCTGAATGCAACGATCGGTCTTAATAAAAGACGCATAACTTACATTACCTAATGGTTATCATTAAAAAAATTGCGTAAGTTTTAACCTAAACAAGCGAGATAAGATAAATAGGCCAGTTTTTTTATACACCAAAAAAGCGTTTGCAAAATCAGTCAGCTGGTCGGTCACTCGTTTCGTTTGACATTGACTGACGGGTCTGTCTGGCTGATAGTTATATTTTTATCCCTAATGGGAAAGGCAATGATACAAAACTATACAGCCAGATCTTGAGTATTGACAGCTTTGCTAAGTGGGTACTCTTTCTTCTGTGTGTGATTAAAAGTATGAAGGAAAAAGCGCGGGAAACGTCGTGTGAGACGGTTGAATTTTTCTTAGCTCTTTTGATAAAATAAGTTTTTTCTAGTATTGGATCAGATAAGTAAAATAAAAGTAGTTTACCTCATTAGATTAATATATTAATATTTGTATTTGTGTATAAACAGCAGATTTCTGGTGAGTTCATTTAAATCTTACTCGATATGGAAGAGCCGGAGGATCCCGGTGGAGGGATCCCTCAGGTTTCTCACTTTATAACTCTGTCGTACAATAATCACCCAGCTATGGATAGTAGTAGATAGAGGGATCAGTAGTAGATACTGATGCATCCGAAACTAATGTAAAACGAAAGCGGTCTTCAACAAGAAAAATATGCAAACATTGCAACAAAATGCGTAGGAAACATAACAAGTCTTCTAATTCTATTTTAAATGACGATGATTGCCACTGCCAAAACGATGCTACTCGCGATCGATCCCCTGCAGCACGTAAAAGTAGCTCTAATAGTACTGATAGGTTAGAATGTTTAACACAAACTGCAACTTCAATGCCAGAACCTACTCCACAGTCTTCTGACTCAGTCCCCAATCCCTCACGCGGTAGAATGCTTTACCAGGCTTCAGACGTATCTCCGTATACAGTTCATGTGCAACGAGAGCCAGCTAATCCTAATGAAAATTGTTTTGTTTACCCTGTAACTTTTGGATATTTCTTGAAAATACAATAACATTATTGATGGTAGTCTCAAAAAAATAGGCAGAAATAGGTTGACTATATCATTCTCCAGCCACACCAGCGCTAATGAATTTATCAATAGTGATACTCTTAAATCTAACCATTACAAGGCGTTTATACCATTATTTAGTGTAACAGGAATGGGAGTTGTCCGAGGTGTTCCTTGTGATTGGACTGATGAAGATATAATAAGTAACATCACGGTCCCAATAGGCTGTGGCAACATCATCAAAGTCAGGCGCTTAAAGAAAAAAACAATATTAAATGGGAAAACTGAATTTACTCCAATTGAAACAGTAGTTTTAACCTTTGATGGGCAAGTATTACCCAAGAGAGTTTTCCTTTGCTACAACTCCTTACCTGTTGACTTATATATATACCCAACAGTACAATGTTATAATTGATGTCGTTATGGGCACATAAAAACACAATGTCGGTCAACACCTAAGTGTTATAAATGCGGTCAAAACCATACAGGTGATGGTTGTTTGGCTGAAGAAGATGAGACTTCCTGTTGTCTTTGTTCTGGGCAACATTATGCCAATAGTAAAAAATGTCCTGAGTTTAACAGACAAAAATCTATTAAAGAAACAATGGCTAAAAACTGCATTTCATATTCTGAAGCCTTAAAATTACACCCACCTATTTCAAAATCTTAAGCAGATGTACTAACATCATTGCCTTCTCAATATTTTTCCAGACAACCATCATCAAAAATTACCTCGTCTCCTCCAGTAAGAAAACCTCCGTCTTCATACAAAAAGACAATCTTATTAAAACCAAATAGCCCCCATAAACATGAAAAAGGATATGACCGTTTAGCTCATGCAGCGCTCATAAAAGATTATGACATACCTCTTACTCAAAATGGTACATTATTAAATAATAACAATTTTAATAATACTCTAGCTGATTTATCAGTTAAAGAATTAATAATGACCCTTATTAATACTTTGTCCCAGATTAATTAAAATAACCCATCACCGTCCATCGTTGCCCAAATTGAGAACTCGATAGGTAGTAATTTAATTAATAGTAAGTATGATTAATTCTACGGTAATTCAATGGAATTGTCGTAGTATACTTAGTAAAAAAAGTGATTTGATATATTTGATTAATAAATATAAACCGTTAGTTGTCTCCATTCAGGAGACTTGGCTTTGGCCAAACATAAACTTTGAAATATCAGGTTTTTCCTCCATTAGGGAGGATAGGTCTGATGCATATGGCGGAGTAGCCCTTTTTATTAGCCATTCAGTTATTTTTAAGCATATTCCTATTCCACCACATAGTAATGAATTTTCAATAATAGCAGCTTCTACAAATGGCATCTGTTTTGTTGCACTCTATATTCCACACCCTTCCTCAGCAATATATGACGAACTTGATACCATAATCTCTGCCCTTCCAAGACCTCTTCTAGTTACAGGAGACTTCAATGCACAGCATGTGAGTTGGGGAAGTTCTGCTTCTAACCATTATGGAGTTAGGGTTATAGATCTTCTTGAAAACGCTAGTCTATGCATATTAAACACAGGCTGTGCCACACGCAGAACCAAACCTCATGAGGGAATCAGTGCCCCTGACTTATCCATTTGTTCCCCAAGTTTAGCCTCTGCTATCAATTGGTCTACCCATTCTTCTACATTCGGCAGCGACCACTACCCTATTTTCATTAATATTTCAAATATGCCAGGTAAAAAAGCCTATCAACATAATCCTCGTTTAAAACATAATTTAAAGAAAGCTGATTGGCAATTATACAAAGAACAAGTTTTACATAATATTTCTTCACTTCCACAAATTCAAGATAATAACCAGGCCTTATGTGCTGACGCCCTGGCTTCCCTACTGGTTAAAACTGCCAACGAAGTGTTTCCCTTCAAAAAATCGAGGAAAGGAAGTCCATCTCCCCCTTGGTGGGATCAAGAATGTTCTGCTGCCATAAAAAAGAGAAAAGAAGCGGAGAGGTTCTACAAACTTCATTCCACTACAGATAATTTTAACTCTCTCGCTAATGAAATAGCCTCAACTCGTAAGCTTTTTAAACAAAAAAAATGGGAAGGCTGGAAAAAACGTTGTCTTTCAATATCTCCTGATGTTTCCCCTTCGATTATTTGGTCCAATATTCGTCGTTTCAGATCTGCTTTTAAGGAATCTAGTCCTCCTTTGATGGATGACACTGTAACAGAACAGTTTCTTGATATTTTAGCCCCTCCTTTCTTCCCTCAGCAAGAATTGTTATCTACATTTTTAGCACCTCCAAGTGATAATGAATCTGTCATTAGTGCTCCTTTTACCCTGACAGAATTAAAAGGAATTTTGTCTTATGTAAAAGACTCCGCTCCAGGGCTAGATGGAATTCCCTACTCATTTTTATCCCACTTAAGTGATGATGTGCTTGTTTACTTCCTGAATCTTACTAATTCTATAATGCAAACTGTTATAGAATTAGTAAGATCAAATATTCCGCTTTCTTGGAAATCTCAAGAAGTTATTCCTATTCTCAAACCTGGCAAACCGCCCACTGATCCTTCTTCGTACCGCCCAATTGCTTTATCCTCAATTTTAAATAAACTATTAGAACACCTCATTAAAAATAGATTAGAATGGTATTTTGAAAGCAATAACTTGTTATCCAATAGTCAATACGGTTTTAGAAAAGGTAAAAGTACAATGGATAGCATTGGCTTATTTACAACAGATATTCGGTTAGCTTTTTCAAAAAATGAATCAATTTTAGCTGCATTCCTAGATATAAAAGCTGCGTACGATAATGTCTCTTTACTAATCTTCAAAAATAAACTTTTCAGACTGAAGGTTCCTCCGAAAATAGTAAATTTTATTATAAATATGTTATCTGGAAGATTTGTTCATATTCAACAAAATCATTTCACCAAATCAAGGCAAATATTTAAGGGCTTACCTCAAGGGTCAGTGCTAAGCCCTCTGCTCTATAATATTTATACCTTCGATCTTGAATATTCTATAACGAATATAAACGGGATTAAAATTCTTCAATATGCTGATGATCTAGTATTTTACGTTCAAGGAAAGTCAGTTGAAAACCTTAGTGCTTTACTTACCTCTTCACTATCAGTACTAAAATCATGGCTAGATAAGAATAATCTGGGTTTATCCGTTTCAAAAAGTGTTTCTGTTTTATTTACCAGATCACGCCTTCCTCCCCCTTTTTCTGTTTATTACAATAACCATACCATCCCTGTTAGCAATGAGGCCAAGTTCTTAGGTGTTATCTTAGATACAAAATTAACTTTTCTCTCTCATTGTTATTATGTCATTGGCAAATGTGAAAAGCTAATAAATATTTTACGATGTTTATCAGGTGTCTGGTGGGGAGCTCACCCATTCTCGCAGAAATTATTGTACAATGCTATTATCAGAAGTCATTTGGATTATGCTAGCTTTTTAATGGAACCTTGTAGTGCAGTGGCCTTAGTTAAATTTGATAACATTCAGTCCAAAGATCTAAGAATTGTAACTGGAGCTATGAAATCTAGCCCCATTAATGCCCTTCAGGTGGAGTGCTGTGACCCCCCTTTATCATTACGAAGACAATTTTTAAGTGACAAATTTTTGTTTCGCTCTTTACAATTTTCCACTCATCCTTTATATTCTAAATTACAATCACTATCGCATTTAACTGAAACTTCCCCATATTGGAAACACAAAAGAATTCCATGTTTAGTTATCAGCTTTAGAACATTTTTGTCCCTTCAAGCTCCTACGCATAGGTCTCAGTATCTCCCTATTTTTTGCAATAGGTTTGAATGTTTAGTTTTTTCCCCCAATATTCACATGGACTTAAATATTTCAAAAAACGACAAAAACGCTAATACTAACTTAAATTTTATTCTGGATAGGGACTGGCATGATTGGCACCATATTTATTGTGACTCTTCCAAACATTCCTCTAATATGCCATTAGGGATAGGAGTTTATCATAATCAATACAAGATAGTACAAAAAGTTAAATTACCCCCGGAATCTTCAATATTCACTGGAGAATGCTATGTCTTCTCAAATCTCTAGAGTATATTTTATTAATGAAATTGAACAAAGCAGTTATCTTTTCAGACTCTAAAAGTGCTCTAGATATACTTAATAAGTTTCCCTTCACATGTAACTCCAACAATAATGTTATTTTAATGTGTAGAAATTTACTTTACAAAATTCATATTGAAGGCCTCGTAGTCCACTTCGCGTGGATTCCTAGTCATTGCGGCATAATTGGTAACGATAAGGCGGACCGGCTGGCCAACGATGCTGTGACATCTGGAGATGTCCATCCATATAAAAACTTTTGCTGTGATCTGGCTGCTCTTCCTAAACAATTCCTTCGGTCCTCTTGGGAGGAGGTCTGGAATTTATATAGCAGCAAGGGAAAAAATTATAGAACTGTCCAACCAACGATTCCTAATAAACCATGGTTTTTCAGATTAAAACTTGGGAAGCTAGCATCTTGTATAATTCGTATGAGATTAGGCCATGTTGTCTCTCCTGCTCATCTTGCTAGGCTGGGGATTGTAGACAGTGATTTGTGTGAGTGTGGCACTGACGTTGGTGACTTGAACATATTTTCTTTACTTGTCCTTCCTACGACCGGTCCTCTTTCTTTTCATCCCTCTTATCCCTCCGTATTCCACTACCAACGTCCATTAACACTTCTAAATATGTGCAACACTAATATTTATAATATTATTTCATTTTATGTAAATAAAAATAACATTAATTTGTAAATATGTGTATAAATAAGTATATTCTAAATCAGCCATACTCTAAGTGTGTTCCGCGGAACCCTAGGGTTCCGCGATACCCCTGTCGGGGTTCCGCAAGAAGTTAGAAAAAAAAATCAAAACACCTCTCTCTGGTCGACCGTTCTGTCGCGGCGTATCACGATTCACGAACAATTTTACTATGCCGCCACCGCCGATACCTACTTGTGACCGCGCAATCCCTTTGATAAAAGCCGCCTTTGAAATTAGACGCTATAATTGTGAACAAGCGACTTTCGGCTCTAACTTCAAAACGTAAAGTCGAGATTGCTTACACCACATTTTTTGAATTTCTATTTTTATATCGGCTTTTTATTTATCAAAGACGCCGACTCGAGTATTTTTGAGAATGTTCGAGATTGAGGCTAGGACTATAAAAGCGATGATCAAGCCTTGACACTAGTCAGTCGACGATTAGCGTTCGGAGCGATAAGTACCTACCTGCTAGAAAAAAATTGTGTATTGTTCTACTGCTGTTTTCTGATTGTATCAGTTTTGTACATTTCTTCTTTGGACTAAAGTGCTAAACTCTTCTACGCAGTAACGACCGTGCATTATTTTAACCTCACCATCCTGAAAGAATGGAACGTTGGCTTAAAGGCGTTAAACGTGTCGCAACAACATCTTCCAACGAAGCCGAATGTTCAAAAGCAGTCCGCGTGGAGTATACAGCAATTACCGATCCAGACGATGATGCAACGACGTCAAGTTCCACGGTTTCAAAGGCGAAAAAAAGGAAGTATGATGAATCATATATCAGTTTTGGATTTGTTGATTCCAACGGCTCACCTCTCTGCATGTTATGTAGTAAACTGCTTCCTAATAGTTCCATGGCACCTGCCAAGTTGCGCCGACATTTAGAAACTGTACACCCCGAGTCTAAAGACAAGAATAAAGAATTTTTTGTACGTAAAAAAGAACAGTTATTGGAAAGTTTAAAAACAATGATGCATGTAACCCAAACTATCAATGAAAAGGCCACGGAGGCATCATATTTAGTTAGCTATCGCATTGCACAAGCAGGAGAAGCGCACACTATCGCTGAGAATTTAATAAAACCATGTGTATTAGACATAACAAAATGCATGCTCGATGAAAAATCTGCAAAGCATCTTTCTACTGTGCCGCTATCTAACGATACTGTTTCACGGCGAATTCATGATCTAGCAAGCTACGTCAAACAAGAACTAGTTACACGTCTACAAAAAACACAATTCGTCTTGCAAATGGATGAGTCGACTGATGTCGCTGGTCTGGCTATCTTGCTGGTTATCGTGAGATATCCATGTGAAAGTTCTTTTGAAGAAGACATGCTTATGTGTTCACCTCTACCCACAAACACTACCGGAGAGGAAATTTTTAATAAAATAAATATATTTTTTGAGGAAAATAATCTCAGTTGGAACGATTGCATTGACATTTGTACAGATGGGGCCAAGGCGATGACGGGTAAAACAGCAGGAGTAGTGTCACGAATAAAAAATAAAGCGCCTAATTGTAGTTCCAGCCATTGTATCCTGCATAGACAAGCACTTGCGATGAAGCAAATGCCGTCCAATCTAAAATTAGTTATGGATGAAGCGGTAAAAATAATTAATTTTATCAAATCACGACCACTACAATCCCGATTGTTCTCATTATTGTGTGAAGATTATGGCAGCACACATAAAACACTGCTGCTCCATACAGAAGTGCGATGGCTGTCTCGGGGTAAAACTTTAACAAGGCTATTTGAACTTAGAGCCGAGTTACAAATGTTTCTTTCAGATACTTCTTTTAATTTGAAAGACCGTTTGTATGATAAAACTTGGTTGTTCCGACTGTCTTTTATGGCGGATATCTTTCAGAAACTGAACGAATTAAATTTATCATTGCAAGGTAAACAGACAACAGTGTTCCAGGCCTGTAACAAAATAACTGCCTTCAAAAGAAAATTAGATTTTTGGATTATTTGCGTTGGAAATAGAGAAATAGAAAGCTTTACGTCACTCAGTGAGTTTCTTGGCGATAACAACTCAGAAATATTTCAAGATGATGTATTTGAAGAATTGGTCCAATATCTCACTTCGATGCGCGCATCTTTTGAGCAGTATTTTCCTGAAGAACAGAATACAAAAATGAAACTGAATTCATGGATTCATAATCCTTTTTTACCCAACTTACAAAAGCCCGAAAGTACCTATGTCAAACGAGATATATGAATCTCTTTTAGAAATGTCATCTGACACAAGTATGGAGTCACTGTTCAAAACGACGCCTCTCAACGATTTTTGGTGCAGAATCCGAAATGAATATCCAATGCTTGCCAAAATGGCTTTGAATATTCTTCTCCCGTTTCCAACAACATATTTGTGCGAAACAGGATTCTCAACCTATGCAGCCACGAAAACAAAATACCGCAATAGACTGGACGCCGAACCTGATATGAGACTTCAACTGTCCTCTATGAAACCTGATATCAACCAATTGATGAAAAATAAAAAACAGTTTCATACATCCCATTAGTTAGATTTTTTTTCTTTTTCAATGTTATATTTATTATTATACTTGTTATGTAAGTAAGTAATAAGTAACTGTTACATGGTACTCTAATTATGCTTATTAATAAAAAATACACTTAAAAACCATTGTTTTATTGTAGGGTTCCATCAAGTATTTTGCTATCCAAAAGGGTTCCGTCACCAAAAAAGATTGAGAACCGCTGTTCTAAATGTAAATAATTCATACTTTTCTGATCCTTTTTTCATCCTTTTATTTTTCCGTTCTGTTTTTTTTTCCTTTTACATTGTATTCTCGTTTCCTTACCTTTTATCCTTCCTTCGTCGTGGCTAATGCACAACCCGTGCTAAGCCAAGAAAAAGAAAAAAAAAAAAAAGGTATGAAGGTTATGAAAAAGCGCGGGAAACGTCGGTTTGTGCAGTCGACTTTTTTTTGGTTCTTGTAATTTTTCTGTTAAAATTGGAATATAAAGGATCAATTGTAGAATAGTGTGTGCATATTTTGTTTATTTGTATATATTTAGTAGTAGCGCACGGTAATGTAGTCTTCCATTTAGAACTACGAAACTTGCGAAGTTTAGTAGCCCTACTAAACTCTGTAGGTTTTTTAAGTTTGTCGTGCCCGTTTTCAGCATTGTCTTGATTGTTCTGTTGATGTTTGCAATTTTGTCTGCTGGGAGTGCTTTTTGGTTTAGCCAGAGGTTTCAGAGGATTCCTAGGAAGGCAAGGCTTCTTTGTGGTGTTAGAACCAGGGATCGGAAACCGGTTATTTTACTATGGAACCTTAACCGGAATAATAAAGGTTTTTGCTAAATTAACTATCACATACTCTAAATACCGACTTAAAACCTGTGCCAAATCAATGATTTCTTTATTAATTTTCTTTGATTTGGGATATAACCGCAGTCATATTCGTAGACTAGGGTGCGATGAGGTCCCTTCAAGTCCGGTGTTATCAAAGGAGGTTTTCGAACAAAAGGTATGCGATACCCTAAGCTTTTATTATGCGTGACAATAACGGTGGGACTCCTAACTTTATCCACTGGTCTTGGTAAAACACTAGACGACCTGCCCTGAAACTCCTCGTGTCAATACTTACGCTTTTTGTTAGCGAAATTAAAGTCCGCTGGAGGTCCAGCTCGCTTTCGGTTTCCTCTATTGGAATCATGGTTCCTGTAATTTCCTCGCGATGGCCAAAAGGAGTCCCTTGCGTTAGGCGCCGTTCGTCGATTAGCGTGAGGGTGACCACTAATTCCCAGCAAGGGACGTTCGCAGTATTAGCCCTGCAAGAGCCGGTCATAATATACGTAGCAACCCTGCGGGGGCTGGTTGTAATGGTGTTGCGGAGCGCAACATGCTTGATTGGTGCCCTGCGAGGGTCCACGATAGAGAGCCGACCCCTGCGTAGGGTGGCTAATAGACTTGCTAGTCTCTGCTTGCGAAGCAGTGGCATTAATTGTCGCATTATTCAGAGGCAGAAAGGCTTTCCTTTTTCAAGCGTTGCAGTAAACATATCCGAGCTAAATAGATGCTGGTTAGAAAGTGGAATTTTACGCAAGGCAGACTTGATTAACGGGTCGCGTACACAATTGTGATGCCATCACGATGCATCTGAATCACCTCAGCCCTGTGACCACAAATTAGTTGCAACAAATCTGATGATACTTAAGAATAGTCACCATTACATAAAAGATCATTTATTTTGTTGCGTAAACCTTCCACATTTCGATTATTTTCACTACTACCCCAGGATAAAACTTCAGTCAAACCTGATGTTAAAGCTTGCTTTTGTTTAAAAACGCAAAAGGCAAGAGCAGAATAAGTCTTATCTGCATAGGCCATAAGTGGCATAAGTGTTTTAATTAATTATGATCAATTAAAACACTTGGCCTTGGAACGGACTTCTTCATTCACTTCAAGGTTTGTGAAACCGGGGCTATGAATATACTGTTTTTGTACGTCAGAGTATCGTACTTCAGACCATTCCTTTTTGTCAAAATGTTGAACGTCTTGAAGTGAATGTACAAAAAGCTCAGGTGCCCTAGGAACTGCGGGTTCCTTTAATTTAATTCTTTAGTTTAGTAGTTAAATATGGTTCGTTCTAATATAAAATGCCGCTGACGCTATCGTCCAATTCATCCTCATTTTGGCTATGCGTAGATTGAGCCCACTGATGATCCTTATGAGTTGTTTACAAAGATCACCTACCTGCTGTGCAAGATTACCTAGAAGCCTTTCACTACGTTTATCCACCCTTTTTTATTGAATTGATGTCGTCGTCAACGGCGATTATGACGACGTGAAGAACTATCAGAGGTGCTCGAACTGGATGACGAAGACTAGGAGCAACTGCTAGATGTCCTAGCTCGTTTACGGCTCGGATCACGAGAGGCAGCAGCCTAGCTGTCGCCGTCGTCTTGGTGATTACGTCGTCCGTTACTAGGTTTGAATTTGAACTTTGAAATTGAACATTCTACAAGTAAAACGAACGAGTTTTTAAAGAAATTCTACAATTAAAATATAAAAAAAAAACTTGGGATAGATATTATGTTAAAAACTACAGGGACTAAAATTTAATTCAAGTAACGTTAAGTTTACAAATGAAACATCGAAAGGTAGAACCGTTAAATATCGTTTTCAAATGGCCATGTATGGAACCCTGTGTGGAGTGAACAAATTCCTAATATTAACTGTGATTTGATTCCATTACTAGTGGTATAAATCTGTCAGAAATAACAGACAAAGCAAAGTTACATTAGCAAAACCCATTACAGTGTTAAAAGTAATATTTGTGACTGTCGAATCTTATGTGTTCAATATATAATAAAACCGTTTATTTCTATTTCACAAATCAAAATACATAGAAAGTATTACAGGACAACATTTGTAAATAGGTAAGTAGGTATCTATTGCTAAATATAGCAATCATGAGCGACTTTTATTAAGCCGTTAAATAAACAAAGTACCTACAATAATGTAAGCGATTATGTAACACATATCAAAGAAATAAAGTAATTAATGATTATTATTTTCGTCGTTTTAATGTGTCTGGATAAAATTCATTTGAGAAACAAATTTGAGGAAACTTTTGCCTTCTTCCATTTCACTCGATATTTTGATATAAAGCTGTAAAAGCAAATGTTTGAAACTGACAGAGCTGTTAGTCAACTAAGTAAGGATGTTTTAAGATACATAACAAAAAATATTTATGCACATTATTTTTAGCTACAGCGAGACAAACTTACAGATAAATTATCGAAATTAACAAAATAATAGATGAATATTTATTTTTACACAAAATGTTTTAAAATGCAACGTTTAAATGATACTTCAAAGATAGGTAGGTACTACTTAAAATAAAAATTTGCGAAAAAATTTTTAACCCTAAGGGTGGAAAAATAGGAAAAGAAATCGGTGTTCAGCAGTTAAATTATGTTTGCACTCGTAAGATTTGTTTTGATTAGGATTTATCACTAAAATAGATGAAATAAGTTAATTTTATTTAAAAAATAAAAACCGACTTCAAAAACCTAAAACGCTAAAAATTTGTTTAACACTTAAGTACCTAATCAATTACTTTTGGAGTCGGTGCCAGTCGACGAGAGATTCTATGTTTTCGTTTGCACCGACTCCAAAAGTAATTGATTATAGGTACTGAAGTGTTAAAATTATTTTTAGCGTTTTAGTTTTTTGAAGTCGGTTTTTATTTTTTTAATAAAATTAACATTGCATTATCGCAGCAAAATGTTGTGCTTCAGGGAGATAAGAGTTTAAAAGATAAATTAGTGTATCATGAGGAGAAAGCCCAACAGAAAAATTACTAGTCAAACGCTCAGTAAATGGATTAAATACACCCTGCACGAAAGTGGGATTGACACTTCTTTATTTACGGCCCACTCCACCCGGCACGCTAGCACCTCCGCAGCCAGTAGACCCGGAGTGAATATAGACTTAATTAGAAGCACGGCCGGTTGGAGTGGATCCTCAAATGTATTTGGTAAATTCTTAAATATGTTGAAACCCAAAATCCAGATGATTTCGCCTTATCAATCTTAAGTGTGATAGGTAAATATACTTAGAATGTATTATAAGAAGATATTATTGTTGATTTACAAATATGATTACCTAATTGTAATGTTTCTTGACTGGAAAAACACTCAGAAATATGATTTCTTATTACATGCTTCAAAGTAGCAAATAAATAAAAATAAATTCTGATTCAAGTAATTGACAATTTTATTAAATTAATATTCCGTATACTTTCAATGTCTACAATTGTTCTCTAATCTCGAGGATGAAGCACAAAGTATAATTAATGATTAAACGAACTTACCTTAGTGAAGTTCTATCATAATTTTACGAAGGCTTCATCCGAAGAGATTAGAACCCACCACACCCCAAATAAATTCCCTTAACCACGAAATATTATTTTAAAACAATTACACATAATAACAATCAGCAATACCAAAAAACTTAATTTTACCAATTTAACCAAAATTT
The DNA here is from genome assembly GCA_963576865.1 of Anania hortulata. Taxonomy (NCBI): domain Eukaryota; kingdom Metazoa; phylum Arthropoda; class Insecta; order Lepidoptera; family Crambidae; genus Anania; species Anania hortulata. The sequence goes on along the minus strand of OY756390.1, from coordinate 14,517,771 downwards.
TAATTTTTTAAACTATGGTTGCTAGTCTTTTTAGCTAGGTGTTACTTTCAACTAAATGAGGTTCAAGCCGACTGACCGTTAAACCACGGTTAACGGGGTTGCCATATTAGGTATAAAAATAAAATATTAACAATGATAAATAACGTTGTTCTTTTTTAAATTAGATGTTATTTTTAAACTATAGTGTCAGATTAGCGAGTTGCTACGCGAAACTACAATTGTTCTCTAATCTCTTCGGATGAAGCCTTCGTATATTTATGATAGAACTTCACTAAGGTAAGTTCGTTTTTAATCATTAATTATAATCTCAGAAATGATATAAAACAACGTTTTAGTGTATCAGGAACTCATGACGTAATTTTAATAAATTGACATACATAAATTAACCCTAAAATATTTGTAAAAAAAAATTGACTATTTTTATTAAACTATTTGATGTTTTGTGTTACAAATTGAGGTATTAAGTTTTCGTTGAAAATAATTCAAAATCAACATTTTTTAAATATTATGCATCTGAAATGAGACTGATCCACCCCTTTCCTGCTTTTAGAACAATTTTTGCATTTGTTAGATGGCTTTTTTCAAAGAGAAAATCGTAGGTCTTTCCTTCTTTGTTTAGTAGTGTACACAATCTTGGTGAGTCTTTTTACAAAAAATATGAGTGTATAAAATCAACGAACCGTTAGAATAAAACCTATTTTGCGTTAAGTGATTAATTACAATAGAAGGTTATTATTTTTGTCTGCCTTATTTTTTAAGGAAAAAATTACAATATTAAAAAAAAAAGCAATATTCTTTACAATATTGGGCAAGCAAAGAAAAACGAACGATGATATTGTATTGTAGGTAATAAGTACCTACTATTGATTAACATCATTGTAATATAGAAAATAAGTAAATATAATATTACATGCAAAATAATGTTAAAAAATACTGTTCGAATAACGGTATTCTGCTTAACTGTACAAGACATCGGATACTAAGCTACCAATTTGCGAAGTCTACCCGTATGTATGGTGAGGTCGCTTTTACGTAGCCTTCAGAATTTGGTCGGCTTATAAGAGAATTGCTCACACATTCTTGTTGATAATGCAACGTTGGTTACAGATGTAATTTTAAGCTGAAACTTACAGAAATGTTTATTGAGAGTGTGAGAGTTCTAATTTGTTTATAAATGCTATGTTTCCTTGTTTTATTGGAGCTGCGTTTTCGATCGACAAAGTAAGAGCATTATAAGTTTAATCAAATTTAATTTTATCCTCTAAACGCGTAAAGTAGCATAAATATACATTTACTGAGGTTGTGAGGGTGTACCAGGGGTATACGTGACAGCTTTTTATTTGGTTGTAAGTAAACTGGTTTGCTTGTAAATCCGATTTTTCTGATTTTCGAAACCATTTAACTAATTACAGTGGTGTCTGTCCGTGTAACAAATAAAAAACTAATGTTTACACCAATATAAACAATTTGCTGTCTTTTATTGGTCTTTTAAACTTCTGAACTGAGTCGTTTCTGAGTTCTGGGAAATCACGAAACGTTACCCCAGCAAATCTTAAATAACTCAAGAACCATAACATACAAATTTTGCTATTCATAAACATTTACAGTGCAAAAGCTACCTATTCATGTATTTGGTTCCGATATTATTAACAACATTTTGCCTGGATAATTTTTCTAACGTTTCCGCAGCAAAATCAGTATTTCCCGAATTACGTTGAAACCACAATGCACACAAATTTTGCTATATCTAAACAAATTTCTCCTCATGATACACTAAATAACTTTTATACTCTTATCTCCCTAAAGCACAACATTTTGCTGCGGTAGTGCACACTCAGAAAGGTACATTCTTAAAAATTGGAACTCTAGCACTAACCGTTTAGTCGTCACACGTGTTTTTCTGGATCAATTCGGAATCGGGTCAAAATCCATTCTTAACTAAATATCTCGAGAATGGTTCATTTTCGCTGAACATACACGGGGATCCAATCGATAGGTATTAGTGTCCTATATCACCTGACGCCCGCTGGTACACCCTTCTTTGGACACCATATATATATATATATATATATATATATATATATATAGGCTGTATGTAACTGTAAAAGTACCTATGTATATTATTTCAGTTATTTATCAAGCTAAATAAAATGCGCATACACAGTAATTTTACTAAAGACTAAAATTTATTTGAATTTATGTATGTCTTTTTGTAGCAGAAAAACTTAAGTACAAATAACAAAAAGTTCAAAACATCAAATGAAAAGATGAACGAAACTAATGTATTGTTCTTCCTATCCCACTTTTACAAGTGTGTTACTATTACCTACTGAATAAACGTACTTACTTACTGCTTATTTTATGGTTGGTATGTTGTTGGTATGATAGTTTAAACAATAAAAAGATAAAACTAATAAGGCAAAAACGATCAAAGATTTTGAAATGATTAACGTAAGTACTTAATTCATTGAAATTCTAAATGCAATTTAATGAAATGATACGGAAACCCGAACGGCCAACTCGGGTTAAATTTAATTCTGACTCGTAACGTTTTGCGATTGTTTTCGTGCAGTCGCAGACGAGGTGCCTGATTCGTTCAATTTCTTTTGACTTCTCTGCAAAAAGTAAAATATACATTGTAACAATTTGATTATTTATTAACAGTCATGTATAAAAAAAAAGCCGTAATACACAGGTGGATTTTGATGTAAGTAGTTTTCGCTAATTTTAAACTTGTCATGGTTTCGGAGTAAGGAATTAACATCCTCCCAAACCGTTTTGTGTTCAAGGCGAATTAGGCGAATCTCCACGTCATCAATCGGGTTGTCAAAATAACAACGTTCGCCCTTAATCTATGCTTTGCCTAGATCTTCTTAAGCTTGTTTGTGGAAGGTAGAGGTCTACCCTGCTTAAACTTGTGACTGATAAGATGAACAATTTAAATTAAAGTTATAATTTCTTAACTGCAAGGGATTCTTTACTCTTCTGCATTTGTGTAAGCACGTATTCGGTGTCGTCTTGCTCAGAGTCCACACAAGAAGAGGTAGGTTCAGCAGCCGTATGGTGTCGTTCGTGCAGTAACGGACGCATCTGAAAATGTAATAATATTATTTAATGTTCTGATATATCTACATGGTATACGTATAGTATCAGTATAAAAAGTATTTAATGCGCTTATTTGTTATTTGTTCGTAATCTCCTGTAAGTAACTGCAGCTTCATGGACGAGACAGAAGTTAGATATTCGGTGATCGGTGCGGCTCGTGCTGCTGTGTTGCCGGTTCACAAGTTAGACTCGTCTTCTTTACAGGAAGACTATGTAATCAACAATTTTGTAGGTACCTAATTACTTACTATGCAATTATGTTTTAATTACAAATTAAACTTGATTTTTAAGTGTGTCACTTATTATTTTCTGTGTCATTTGTGGTGAGAAATAAACAGATTTTATTATTATATTTTTTACTATCTGTGCCCGCGACTTCGTTCGCGTGGACTACAGGATGTTTGATTCGTCTCACATTAATCATAAAAGCATTACATACTTAATTTGTGGTCTGTGTTGAAGCACTCTCATCAAGACGTGAGCTTTTACTTCTGATTTGAAACTGTAGTTTGTATTTATCAGAAAACAGTAACTTGGGTAAAGAGTTCTTTCGCAATTTCGGCTGTCATAACACGAAAGTGTCTTTTCACCGACGTTCTCCTTGTTTGGTTGTAGAACTAAGATCTATTAGATTGTACAGTTCCATTGCGCAATGCCCGAAATGTGTCCGGTAATTAAACCGTCCGACGAATTGAGAACCTTGTCCATTTTAGGTTAAAAACAGATAGTTTAGATCATGGAGCATAAACATGGTTTAGATAAAGGCGAGGTTATAAGTTCTAGATTTAAAGTTTTATCTTAGCAAGGCAAGCATTGCCCTCTTGAGCATCTTCCTCGTTGCCTATCAGTTTAATCGATAGTCCCTAGCTGGTTGTTAGCAAATAAATGCAAAGAGGTAGGTACTCCAATAGTTTCATGTTTTATAGTAGCTATGCCCATGTATAAAAACCATAAATAATATTGTGTAAGAATGTAACAAAATGTCCTGAAGAGAGTTTGTATCTATCAGGAAAGTAATCTGCTAAGCCAAAAGGCGTTCATGCACGCCTCCTCCACTCCTGTCCCACTGGCTAGAAAGTTTAGAATAGAAGGAACAGGATTTTCAAAGGAGTGCGTAGGACTTTCGTGACAACTACTTACATTGCAAAATATAGCATTGCATAATATATTTAATATGGAAAATATCGTTTAGCAATATCTGACTACTTTGGAGTGGTCGGACTTCGACGATAGGCTTATCCATTTTTAGATACGCTAAAGTCCACACGCCAGCTTATGATGAGTCGTACGTTCAAAGGTTGCAGTAGGTACATTCGTTTCAAGTTATTTGGACCTGGTATTAAGGTTTGTAATGTCTGTAATTACTGAACTACAAAACCGATGACCTTGAAATATTTACGGGACAGCCTTTAAAGTGAATCCTTTCTAACAAAAAAAAGGATGATATCAGACAACATGTTAATGACTTACAACTAAGTAGACATTTTTAATTTAATAAATACCCTCTCCCAAGGGGACCGTGCTAAATTTCAAGATAAAAAACTATCCTAGATGTTCTACCTCGTAGTACTGAAATTTTAACAAGTTTCTATTTGAATGCATTCAGTAATTTCGGCGTTATGCCCGTAGAGTCACAGTATTATCCACGAACTCGTTAATTGTTAAGGAGTACAGTCATCAGTGGCTTTCATCATCAGGTCAGTAGTATGATTTTGATGACTCCCAGACGCAAACAGTCAAGTCATTAAAAGTTAACAAACACACTCTACGTGCCTATATTTTTGAGGATTTTCGTTGATTTCTCTGAGATTCCATCATCAGATCCTAACTTGGTGAAAATGGGTCCATATCGTTATATTATTTTAAACAAAAAAGAAATTTTGAAATAGGTCCATAAATGTCGAAAATATCGGTGAACATACATAAAAATATAAATATATTTATTATACAATGTGTTAATTTTACACTTGATCAAACTTTCAGGGAGTGCTCTACTAATGGTTGTGAACAACTTTTACTATGGGACCAATACCCTCAAAGAGAAAAAAAAATCAGCTGTTCCATACAAAATGGTTGAACGAAAGCAAGTTTTGTATGGAACAGCTGATTTTTTTGTATACAGCCGAACATAGAACCTCCTTTTTGAAGTCGGTTAAAAAGTGGTTTAACTTGAGAATAGAAAAGAAAATGTTTGAACAGAGTCTACAAAATAGCGACAATGATAACATGAAAAAAGCAGAAGAGTACCTATGACTTATACGGCTCTAAAACCAACGAAAATTTTACTGTGGAATGGAGACCTACCTATAGTCTTGGTTCAAACAAAAAACTAATAAGTAACTTTGATTTTTATCAATAACATACATACATACATACATATGGTTTTTCTTATTTTATGAATCTTCGTAAAACACCTTACTTAATAATCAGTGATCGGAATAGGTAGATTGATCTGCGGTTAATGATCTTAAACATTGATGTTAATATGGACATGCCTCCGAGATTCCAGAATTTGTTTATATCAGTTTTTGTAAAAAAAGGCTTATCTATGTTATGCTAGCACTACCAAAGTACATCAAATCAATCGACCTATTCCGATCACTGTTAATAATATTTGAGATAGTGATAATCGTCCATTTATCTTGATCCCTACTTTATATGGAACTGCATAGAAAAGAGAGTTCAAGCTGTACCTGAAGTTGTGCTTCAGATTTGACGATTAGATATACCCTAGATTTTAAGTTGGACTTTCTACTTTCAAACAGTAAAAATTAATTCAAAATCGGCCTAGTAGTTTCCGAGCCTATAGGTAACGAACATACATACAGACAAGAATTCGTATTTTTTGGCCCTTACTGATCAAATCTGATCATAGAGAAAGCCTACTGTTTTTAACTTTTACTAGTCAATCGACTTTTTACAGTTTTATTATAATAATTTATAGATAATTATTATTAGTGTGCAATCTCACAGCAGATACTATTATAAATGTATTCCTTACAATTTCACACTCAATATTTTTTCGTGTAGTAAGTCCTTTACTCCAAATATCTGTTGAGAGATCTTGAGCCTGCGGAGTCATCCACCGTCGCAGGCTGCTGCGTCGCCGGCGCCACAGCTGATGTAGGCCCTACGAACAGCCAGGAATTGCACTACCAAACATGAAGTAGAATTTAAATAAATCACTAGATACTAATAAATGTAAGTGCAATTCCCCGCTGTTTAAACAAATAAATTTCAATACCTAGAATACCTGCATATCACGGGTGCTGTAGCATTTTTTGCTGCATCTACCCTCAGGAATGGAGCCACTTTCACGTCGCGTTGGCATTTTTGACCCCTGCTTCAGGGCATCACGGAGTAACAGACACGGCACCGTGATGAAAAATATTATGTTCAATATGAACTCCACTAGTCTACAAACAAATTCATTTGGATAATTTATTAATTAAAAAGGTTTTGGTAGTCAACAGAAATATTCACTGGGGAGTAATTGAAGTAACGTTATGCTGCGGTTGGCAACTACTTACACAATTAATGAGGCGTGAGACAAGAACATTTTAAGTATATGTATCTCCGAAATAGTTATCGAACTCACTGGAAGACGTCTTCAAGACATTGGATTGGAAAGGAACCTTGATGTCCATCAATATCTATGGTGAACACCTCACGCACCTTCGATTTACCGATGACATAGTCATCATGGTGGAAATATATGAGGAATTGCAAAAATGCTGCACGCTGCTCCACGACGTGTGGGCATTAGAAATGAACTTAGGAAATACTTAAGTCATGTGTTGTGCAGATAGGTAGAGTAAGCTATGGGCGATAAAGCGCTAGGAAGTGTTGCTTGGCTAGGCAGCATTTAAAAAGTTGCGTCATAACTTCTTGTCGCTACTGCCACAATGCCTTGCGCAAGTTATTCGATCAGTGCATCCTACAAAGGATGACTTACGCAGCTGAAACGTGTTACATGACAATAAAGTTAGCCCAGTGCCCACCGACATTACGTCACTCAACTAGATGAGGAAAGGGTTATGCCTGGGATCAGTTCCATCTTTACCATAATCAAGAGGCCTCCGGCCTCAAAGCACTAACACGAAAAAAAAAACATATTTGTAAACTAAGAAACACAGTTAACAAAAAAGAAAGAAAAGGGTGAGAAAAATGTAAAACTATACTTTTAACGGAGATATGACATGATTTTTTAAAAGTCATGAAATAATTCTAACAGTATTTTATTTTATAATGTACAAGCTGTGCCCGCGACTTTTTTCGCGTGGACTACAGGATGTTTGGTATGTCTCATATAAAGCAACACTATAGTCAGTGGTCTTACTCCTCTCGCCTCTCTATCCACGTTCTCCACTTCTGTCCCGCTAGCGAGTAAGTTTAGAGTAGGAAGTAATAGGATTTTCGAAGGAGTGCGTAGGACTTTCGTGAATGGCAAATATCGTTTGGCAATATCTGACTCCTTTGAAGTGGTCTGATTTAAAAAATATCCAAGTCAAGCCTACTTATACGATAAAGTGCGCAAGCTTAATTAAGTTGAGCCGAACGTTAAAGCTCCAGTGTACCATTCACACATTCTTACCTACCTAATACTGAGGGTGAGGGTGAATCACTGACAACACATCAGTGATTTCTTAACAACGAAACCGATGATCATGAAATATTTATGAGACAATCTTTAAAGTACTTCCTTTCTAACAAAAAAAAAGAATGAATGAAAACTGACTACGAGTTTATAAATGAAAACTAATTAAGAACACATTTTAACTTTCATCCCCTCTCCCAAGGATTGTACAGAATTTCGAGATAAAAGTATTCAGTGTCTTACCTCGTAGTATGAACTAGAGTCTCGTATCATACCAAGTTTTCACTTAAGATACAGGCAGACGAACAGACAAAAATAAAAATAAAATTTAGTTGTCGCTCAATTAAGAGTGCTCTCCAAAAAAACGTTTACAGTTTTAATATAATTCAGTTTTGTTTTTTTCATAACGTGTAGAAGTAGGACTTATCTGTTTGATTTGTGCCAATTCACGATTAAAAATATAGAAAATCATAAAAAAAATGTTCTTCTTGATATTTATGTTGATGTACTTTGCAGTAGGGTAGTCACCCCTAATTATTGTGTGCCCCAGGGCCCCGGGATATGTTAAGACGGCCCTGCCTGGGATCTTGTGATGGGATAAAATTCGGAACTAGGTCATCCGAGGAAGTAATGGACATAGCCCAAAATTTAGAAAACTAACTTAGCAGTAGGCCGGATTCATCTGTCACAGAACCGATAAAAGGTGGAGTAAACGGGTTCTCGAGTGAAGACCACGTATTGGGCAAACGTAGTAAAACGGACGCCTTTTAGCTCGATGGACTAACGACTTTAGGAAGATGGCTGGTAGTGGCTGGATAACATAAACGAAAGCTTGTGAATCTCTTAGACTCTCCTTGGTTCCCACCAAACAACGCCAAAGCGATTCAGAATAAATAGAAATGGATAGCTAGACATTAACACCTATGTACGGTTAGAGCTATACGTAGTGGTTACTTGATCAGTGACAGCTATCGTGCTGTATTAACATTAACCTGACCGGAGTCTAAAATTCCGCCGCAAAGTGCAAGCCAGCAGTTGTTGAAGCAAAAGCAATTAGTAAAAAAAAGATGAAGATAAAGGATAAAAAACAATACAGAATTACCTACATTTAAAAGAAAAGCAAAGAGAAAATATATTCCAATCAGCGAAAAGGATTTTTACCGTGAAAAGTAGGTTCTAGCCAAAACTGTTATTGTGATTAAGTAAATTTTATTTATAAATACTTAATAAGCTAAGTGTTTATCTTTTAACGTCAACACGAAATAAATAATTTCTATTGTTACGATACTTGAAAAATGTGTCTTATTATTACATAGGTTTCAATGTGATTGATTTCAAATAATGTTTAGGTATACGGAATCATTTGTATTTCATTAATCTATAATAAATTCAATTACAACTACATAATACCAACTTTCCGTTAGGATAGTTCTCCTTTTTAATTTTCTATCAAAATAACAGTTAATTTCAGCATATTCGCTAGTAAAAAATACGTTTCGTAACATTTGTGGAGTCAAAAATAACTTTCGTGGACACCGAAATTTCATTATTAAATATCAAAGTAGATTATGTACCTACCGTTTTTTATGTTTCAAACAGAATTCATCTTACTTTTACGCCTTCTTTATTGTTGTACATGGGGCACACTAAAAGTTTTGCACTTCTAGCTAATCGGAGCTATTTGAATTTCGAATGTTATATTTTTTTAAACGTTGCAACCTTCTTAGTAATAAAAAAAAAAACAATTGGCGGGAAATGATTTGTCAATTGTTTTTTATCACACATCAAAGTTCTACGTACGCCATTGAACTAATATTACTATAGTTACAACTCACTGACGTACGCAACGAAAATGGAATTAAGTCGAAAAGATTTTAGAGCGATGATTTTTTATGATTTTAAAAGTTCTCTCTCTCCGCAAGACTGTGCCGCTCGTACAACCCGTCACCCATCCTGCGCTTAGCCCCGACCTAGCACCCTGTGATTTTTTTATTTTCCCCAAAATCTAAGATTTGATGAGAGGTTTTACTTTTACCAACTCCGAAGAGGCAGTGATAACGTTCAATCAGCACGTAGAAAACATGCATACAGATCTGTGGTCCTCCTGTTTTAAAAAATGGTTCGATCGCATGAAAAAATGTTTAAAATGTAAAGGAGAGTATTTTGAAAAGCAATAACATAATATTTTGGTTGTAACATGTTGTTTTTTTAAGTTACGCAAAACTTATAGTGTGACCTACGTATATTTTGTACCTTGCAAAATAACACAAAATTACATTTCGCCACTAAGGTGACGTGAAGAATGATTTCTGAAGAATCACTCACGTGCTGTAAACGAGAGTATAATTAGTTCTAGTTTTATATAAATTTGTATCTATCATCATCATCATCATCATTTCAGCAATAGGACGTCCACTGCTGAACATAGGCCTCCCCCAGTGACTTCCAGATTGGCCGGTTAAAAAGCGGCCAGCATCCAGCGGCTTCCTGCAATCTTTACCAGGTCGTCTGTCCACCTTGTAGGTGGACGTCCTACGCTGTACGTGGCCTCCATTCCAGAACCTTTCTGCCTCATCGGCCGTCAGTTCTACGTGCTATGTGCCCCGCTCACTGCCACTTCATCTTGCTTATCCGTTGGGCTATGTCAGCAACTTTTGTTCGTTTACGAATCTCTTCATTCCTGATTCGATCTCGCAAAGAAACACCGAGCATAGCCCTTTCCATAGCACGCTGTGCAACCTTGAGCTTTCTTATGAGACCCATAGTAAGAGGCCACGTTTCAGAACCCCATACAAAACGGATTGAATCCGGGCTTGTCCTGAGCCGTTAAGTATGGAGTTCTGAAAAATTCCGGATGCATGTAGTCCGAGCCTTAAAAGCGTTACTGAAATCAAGTAGCGCAAGTAGGTACCTACAGTGAGTTGTTTACTATCCATGCAAAGACGAATATCATTAGTCACTTAGGGTAGTAGGTAGTCGTGCGGTGGCTCAGGCAAAAAGTGGAAAATCAATTTTTTTTAGAGCGCGTGTCCTGGAATACGTAGGTCACACTATAAGTTTTGCGTAACTTTAAAAAAAACAACATGTTATAACCAAAACATTATGTTTATTGCTTTTCAAAATACTCTCCTTTACATTTTAAACATATTTTCATGCGATCGAACCATTTTTTAAAACAGGAGGACCACAGATCTGAAGGCATGTGCTGATTGAACGCTATCACTGCCTCTTCGGAGTTGGTAAAAGTAAAACCTCTCATTCAAACCTTTGATTTTGGGAAAAATACAGAAATCACAGGGTGCTAGGTCGGGGCTATGTGCAGGATAGGTGACGAGTTGTACTTCTTCGGAAGCTAAAAATGACTTTGTTTTGTTGGCCGTGTGTGAAGAAGTGTTGTCATGATGTAGGAGAACGCGGCTTTTGGGTCGTGTTTCGCGAACTTTTTGTAACACCCTGGGTAAACAAATGGTAGAATACGGCATTAACACTCTTTTGATCAAGTGGAATTGTACAGATGGAACCCGTAGCTGAGAAAAAAAACGCGATCATTTTTTCACCAACGTTTCTTGCCTGCCTCACTTTTGTTGGCCTGTTCTCATTTTCAAACACCCATTCACAAGATTTCTGTTTTTTTTCGGATTCAAAACCATAAATCCACGTTTCGTCTCCTGTGACAATGTCATAAACAGCATTAGAATGTCCGTGGTCGAACTTCAGTAGCATCTGTGAGCACCATTCCACGCGAGCCCAAATATTGCGCAGCATTTGAATGTACAAATTCCACCAGAAAAGATCCGAATTTGACACTTTTCACACTCCCTAAGGATCCTGAAAGGTAAGATTTTTAATTCATTTTATTTAGGAAGTTATGAACATTATGCGTAAAACCTCTAAAGGTGTGTATATCTATTTGAAACGAATCTAAATAGTGTGTTTAAAAAGAGTTTAGTTATATCGATTTTAACTCATGATGTTTCATTTACTTCTAAATTACTTAATAAGTACGATTTAAATCAATGTAGGTATATGGTTAAAAATTAAAAAATAAGTTTTTAAGTAAGTTTAAGTAAAAATAAGTTGTTCGCGTAGTATGTCATTCCAATTTGATACGCAGTTACCTAATTACCTACCTACAAGGTACACACTAATTTATGATGTATGGCCATCTTCTTTAGTCAAAGTAGGTACTGATCTACCTCCATACTAGTCGTAAGACTTAGCCTAGGTTTATTTAAAACGTCATTTGCTTACAAAAGTAAAGTAATATTATCTAATTGGTAAATAAATATTCAGATTAAATTATTCTTTAAAAGAAGACAACCATGGTATCTTGAGTATTCTTTCATATTAGATGTGTTCAGTGTTTATTTGTGTAACTAACACTAGCTACTAGATAGATTTCGATGCAGTTTTCACCTATATTTACAAGTTTGGCTGGTTATGATACATTTATAATAAATAAATAAATATTGAAGTCGTCAGAAAAGGTAAGAGTTACGCGATAGAAAGAGAGGCAACTTCTAGGTGAAAATAACTGTAGGTGATTAGCGCTGTGCGATCTGAATTGCACTTAATTATATCGTAGCGTAGGTCCCTATTTCTTCAATTGGTTTACCAAAGTGAATCTTCTGTACTTGTACTATTATATAATTATTCTGTGTCACGGTGCTCAAACAAGGTGCTTCTCTCCCAAAAGCATTTTGAAGACGAGCGGCACAGTCTTGCGGAGAGAGAGAACTTTAAAAATCATAAAAAATCATCGCTCTAAAATCTTTTCGACTTAATTCCATTTTCGTTGCGTACGTCAGTGAGTTGTAACTATAGTAATATTAGTTCAATGGCGTACGTAGAACTTTGATGTGTGATAAAAAACAATTGACAAATCATTTCCCGCAAATTGTTTTTTTTTTAATTACTAAGAAGGTTTAAAAAACGTTTAAAAAAATATAACATTCAAAATTCAAATAGTTAGTTCCGATTAGCTAGAAGTGCAAAACTTTTAGTGTGCCCCATGTATCCGCCGGTTCTTTGAAGTCTTGGTTCAAAACAACGGAAAAAGTAACGATACTAATGCCATTACCTACATATCTGACGAACGTTGCGTCTTTTCGTGTCCGGATGTACTGGCCATCCTTCTTCATCGTAAATAACGTGGCGATTGCCGAGTGATGGTTCGTAGTAATGGTTCAGCTTGCGAGGCATTTTAATCAGTCTATCTATGCCCCACTTACCCACACATCGACAGAACAAACCCAAACATGCTTTTGTCAGTCCTGAAATAAAGATTAAATATGTTGGACGGAATGCTTCTAATCGGCTATTTCTTTAATAAAACTGGAACTAACCAAGTAACATTAAGGCCATGAACACGCCTATTATCACCACAAATACATTTATTGCAGCTACATTGTGGTAGCAACATGAGCGAGCGCGGCGGGTTCTCTCGCGCGATGACAGACCTGCAGCAACTTGCAGAGTCTCAGCCATTTCCCGGCACAGCAGCTTTGGATCTTCATCTGAGGATAATTTGTGAGTATAAGTACTATTTACTTTGGACTAATATTGAATGTTCTGAACCTAGATGTAAAACATATTTACTCAAACAGACACAGTCACAATGCCAGACGCAAAAGCACCGATCGCCTTTCTTTATGGCGACATCTCTCACAGCGACAGATTCATCGTCATCATTTATTAATGCCACTGTAAAAAATGCTTAGATCATTATTTTATTAAAACGTCCATTACCGCTTGGCACTGCAAAACAAAGTACCCGCGAAGTGTGTAGTTAAGTGTATAATAATAAGTTTATTGATTCTTTAGTTCTTAATTGAATTCATTAATGTATATTTTTCTTACCTGAGCAATGAACCGTATTTACAGGGAGTTCCGTGGGCAACTCAAGACGAAATCGCTGCGTATGCCTTGGCGGCAACAATGCTGGGCCGGCAATGAGTTCTTCTTTCTCATTAAGAATACTAGCCATTTCTGGTCCACAATCTCTAGCTTTAACCCTGAAATATCAAAGTCAAATAAAGAGAGAGACCACTTATATGGCTCCTAGCATTTAATTGTCAATGAAAAAGGTTAGAACTAAACTTGCCTGAATCTAGCAGCAGCTAATCCTTTGTTTGTAGCTTGAATTGTTATCACAGAACGAGTTCGTCGTGAGTTATCTGCTACTATTGTAATTATGCTTCCAGACGATCTAACAATCATTAAAGGAACGTAGCAAACAACCGTTATTAAGTATATCATTTTGTTACTAAAGTCAAGCCAATAATCACCCAACGCGTATAAGCTGGTTTTCATCAGCGCGCGCCTCCAAATCAATTTGAGCATGATGAGAACGCCGATGTGGCAATGTTAAGAAGTGATCGGAGCCAAATGTTGAAACCCTTACATCGTCCTCATTGCCGTTGAGTAAAGCTCTTGAAACTCGAATAAGAACTCGACGATGACTCTTCACAATGTAAAGGAATCAAAACGTGAAATAACATGTGGTGGTAAGTAAGATGTTTTTTCTATGTTGCTGTACAGTACTTAGTTGCATTACCTACTCTTTTAATTAATGAATACTTACAGATATAGGTACCGTAGCACCTACCTGTCCGTTTATATTGTTAGAGTCCGCTATACTTGCAAAATCTGAATAATTTCCATCACGTTTACTTAACATATTTTTTTTTCCTATGTCGACGATATCATCCTTGTGTACTACAATGTATTTTCCGACAGTATCTTTAAAGAACGGAGAATGTTTTTTAATAAAATGGGTAGTTAAATAATTAAATGAGTTTAAATACTTCTAGCGGTAGTTACATATTACAACTAAGCGAAAGTAGACCCTTTTTAACCGACTTTAACAAAGGAGGAAGTTTTTCGTTTTTTTTTAATGTTTGTTACCTTTGGAACTCCGCCATTATTAAACCGATTTGAAAAAATATTTTTTGAATTGGTAGGGTATACTTAGGCAAGTATTTCCAAATTGTCCCATTTTGTTCAAAATTCAAATTTGATGATGGGATCCATAATGAATTGAGAAAACTCCTAAAAGAGGTACTTATTATAGACCTAAGTATTGGATATGAATTGCAATTTAATACCTCTACGCATTCATGAGGAAAGGGGTAGTGAGTTTAAAATTATTAAAAATATTTTTATTAGTATACTCGTATGATGTAACTAAAAATTTACGGTTTTCGTAATTTTTCCTTTATCTGTGCTATAGACGTTGCTTCGTACCAAATTTCAAGATTCTGAGTTCACGGGAAGTACCCTGTAGGTTTTGATTCCCTAGCGAGTGTTGAAAATTTGCGGAAATTTACGGCATAAACGGCTGTATCGTTTGATTGCGTTGGCTTAGAAGTTTGATTTTTTTACAGCTCCAAGGGACAGTAGTACCTAGAGTATTTGATATAAATTTCAGCTTGATACCTCCACGTGTTCCTGAGAAAACGGGTTTGACAGACAGACAGACAGACAGACGGACAGACGGACGGACAACAAAGTGATCCTTTAAGGATTATTAAGGATTCCGTTTTTTTCCTTTCGAGGTACGGAACCATAAAAACTAAGTCTCGCAACTCAGTTCTTCTACAGAAAAAAGTTGTGAGATCCATGTAATACCAAGTCGGTTTTATTCAGTCCCTTAAGTACCCCTACTACCCCTAGTAGGGGGTCTTTCTGTCTTGAGTTAGTATGTA
This sequence comes from Anania hortulata, assembly GCA_963576865.1. NCBI lineage: Eukaryota > Metazoa > Arthropoda > Insecta > Lepidoptera > Crambidae > Anania > Anania hortulata. The sequence continues at coordinate 14,502,363 of OY756390.1, read as the reverse complement.
ATTATAGCCCTTTCAAGATAAGAAGATACCTATGACACTTGGCATTTTCCGTTTCACCCATACATACTATTTACGATAATATTTTATAAAATATATTTTTAATTTATATCATTGCAAAAACACAATAATCGTTGCATCCAAAAATTTAAGCAAATATTGCAAACCAATAACATACCTTAATGATTTAACTAATAAATTGATAGGAGGTTCGGTCATTTGTGAAAACCTATGCGTTGACGTCAGTAGTACGAGAGCGTCTGCCTTGTATGCAATTTGTGTTATCGTTATTTTTCGCAAGTTCTTATTTTAGCTTTTGTTACAGTTTTTGTAAAGTTTTCGTTATTGTTTTGCTTTTATTTGGCAAAATGCCAAAAAACGGGAAAAAGACTTGTCAAAAAGCTGTATACGGCACTCTAGCAGTAGAACATTGCAGTATATCTCTTATTTTAAATAAGTTCATTTGAATAAAAATCGATTAAACTTTCTTTATAAACTTTCTCGATTTTCAAAAAGAATCGGTTGGATTTCGTGCACATCACTATTTGTGTCAACAGGGAAGTCACGAGATGTGTCATATGTTTCTTCATAACTTGAAAAGGGTATAGCTAACCTAAAAACATCTTTAGTGACCATATCAATATTAAAAAATCTTTTATGTTTTAAATAAACATATGGACTTGGCCATCGCATGAAAACACAATGTATCTCACAAGAAATACATATTATAATATTAAATTACATTGTTTACATAGTGCGATTTAAATAAATGATTCTGAGGAAAATGTTACCATTGAACCTGTTCTAATGATGTAAGCGGAAGGCAGGCACCGGAACTCCGGTAATGAAACAATGTAGGTACCTACCAGAGCAGTGTTTGGACTTATTTGAATCGTCATGAGATGCACGTGCCTGTCATTGTTGAGCGACGACAACAATGACAGGCACGTCACCATTGAGTAACTTTGTACTACTAGAACTGACATCCCAAAGCGAGATTTTGCGCTACCCTCGCACAAAGTATTATGAGTAGTTTGACCGTCGACAAAGGTTTTTAACATGCCTGTTCTAGCACTATATATCTCAATAGATATTTAAAGGTTCGTGACGTCACGAACAAATACATCATGGCCGACGGCGTTATCGCTGGCTTTTAAAAACGTTAAGAATGAAATAATATTTTTTATTATTTTCGAAGGTTTGAAAAATGAAATAAAATTGTTGACGCTTTATTTGAATATTACCAACAATATTAACTCTATTTCAGAAAACAGTCAAATGGCCTATTATTTACACAAAATTTACATTAAAGATCCCCATTCACAGTGGAAAAATAGATAATAAATATGTGTGCCTACAGCGGATAATTATAACGTGTTTGCACTCTTATCATTCGTCTTGATGAGAAGTTATTACAAATCAGTCAAATACTTAACTAAAGTAAATTTTTATTTAAAAAAAAAACACTAAAAAGCTAAAAATAACATTAATTTACACAGACCTACCTAACAGTTATTTTTGGAGTCGATGCCAGCCGTGGAGTGAACTATTGTGTTTTTTTTTCAGTTTTAGAAGTCAGTTTTTTTTTACTTACTTAGATCAGCGATAACATCATCACTCGTGTCTGCAGAACCTTCATCAAGCACAGGAACTAAAAGACACAAATCTGAAGACGCGGGTAATGTAAATGCATCTTTTGAAATCCATTCTGTAGGTTTATATCTAACATTAATGTCGTGGTCGGTCCATTCAGGTTGTACGGAACTTACGCTGAAACATTTTTCTAATGTAAAATTATATGTATGGTTATAATTTATTATAGCCACATCAAACTCATCAAGCATAGGTACGTAAACGAGACACAATAGAAATTCCATTCATGGTCTCATGAGACCGCATAACAATAGGAGCATTCAAAGGAAATAATTCGTGTAGTTTTGATAATTGTTACAGATACACCTTAAGGTGTCTAGATAAACATACTAAAAGTCCTCAAGGGTGGGGGGTGGTACTGCGGTTGTTAGCCTGATATTTTTTGACTATTGTTTATTTTTTTCCAACTTTTCGTATCCTTTATATAGCTTAGGTTGTGTCGCAGTCGCATGGAGAAACAGAAAAGGCCGAAATAATTAGAGTTAACTTCTTAGTAAAACACCAGTTAATGGATAGTAAAGTAAATCGTAGACTAAAAATTAATAGAACTAAATTTTATTTGATATATGAGCAAAAATCTGAAAAAAAGGAGATACATACCTAAAAAATAATAATATAAAAATGTATTTGCATGCTATTCTTAGATGACTGAAAAAGCTGAACTTCCTGTCAAAAGTAACACCAAGTGTAGGTACCCTTTTTCAAAGGCAAATAAATATTAATTTCATTTTTATAAATGTACCAATTTTCAGAACTACACGAATTGTTTCCCTGATTTTATCAATTTTCTCGAACTATTTTATTAAGTAGGTTACTACTAAAATCTAGGACAGGTTTTTTATACCTTGCCACCTCGCCTTTAGTGATGTCATTCCACACTGTTTTCCCGTCAGGTGTGCTTATTTTCTCAAATAGTTGTATGTGTACGGTGTACCAAAGATCAGGATTACTAATATCATACAATATGAAATTTTGTTCTGGGGAATCATAGGATGACTTTTTATAAGTATTTTTAACCTTTTTATTCTCAAGACTTCTGTAAGTGATATGTTCGACATAATTATAGGATTTGCCTCCAAGTTTTGTAGTTGATGTTATAATGTTATTGTTTAGATTGAATCGTTCTTCGGTTTTTTCCTTTTTTGATGATGCCTGATGATGTTCATTTTGCATTATAGGTGACGCCCGCTGCATATGAGGTTTAGATTTTTGGGATGCTTTTAAATTATTTACGTCTTCCATTTTACGTGATGTCGATTTTTCATTTTTCATTAGGTCACCAGTACTCCCTGGAGGGTGCTCAAGTCTTCGATAAAAACGATCTTTAGCCTCCCAAGGAATTTTGTAGTCATCTGTAATCTCTTCAACAATTATATTGTGTTCATGTCTTTTATCACGTTTCCATGCGAGGTTGTTGGTTAATGTACATCCATCCCTTTTGACTGAAATTAAATAACGTAATGATGTCAATCATTATATAAATTAAATAGAGCGAGCTTGTAGTTGTACTTCATAAAAGGATAATAAAACTTTCCACATTCAAGGTCGCACACAAAATAAAACTACGCACGCACGATTCAAACAGAAAACAGGTTTTTTGTACCAACGCCAGCGGTAACATGCTAACAGGTAAGCACACGGCGTATGAATACCGGAGCAGGGGCATAAACCGGTTTGATTGTATGGGGAGATGGTGCCATCCGGCGAGGCGGCCGAGGAGACGCGCGCAGTGCGGAACGAGGCCGCTTTAGAGCAGTGCGCTTACGCTTCCTTCTTTCAATAATTACAAAATAATATCATAATGGAGAAACTAATAGCAGGCGTACGCGCCGAGCCTTGTTTATGGAATCCTGTGCATTCTGATTATCGCGAAGTCATAGGAAGGGAAGAAGCCTGGCATCGAGTCGTTGCACACTGCAATAACAAATCCATACCAGACGGTGAGTTGCATGCACATTGTTCTAATAAATTGGGTAGGTACCGTTAACTGTTACTAACATAAAAAAATGGTCAAGTGCGTTTCGAAAGACGTGTACAAAGGTTTCATGGTCTTAAATTAATGAAGTAAAAATTCAGGGTAAGGCGCTCGCTGTGGTGTGGCGGTCTATGTTGTTGAGGCCTGTGTCCAGCAGTGGACTTCGAAAGACTTATCTTAATAATGATGTGTACATGTTTAAAAACTATTTAGTTAATATGAAATAAAAGTAAAATGCAAACTATTTATATAAACAATTTCCTAACATAATTTATGTATTACATTTTTAAGCTAGTCGATCAAGTATTTAAATTAAACAGTAATAGAAGTGTACCTACCTCTCCGTTATAACTTATATTTTTTACTATAATCTTCGTTAAGTGTACCAATATTGCAGGAACATATTAGGTCGAAATATAGATTTTTACGAATACGTAACCTAGCTCTAACAAAAAGTCAAAATCAACATTTTCTCTATCGTAAAGGGCCGATATTATTTTAAAAAAACGTTTTACAACTTCATATGCGTTATGTTATCGTTCGATAGTATCTAAAATTAGGTACCTATGACAACGTTTACCTTTCTAGCACTGATAGATAATGGTTGACTAGTAGATAATGCCTCATCGCACTAAGTCCACCTTCAAAGTCTAAAGTAATAGGATGTGCTAAACAAACAGATGGACTAACACCGCGAAACTATTAGTAGGTATTATACAGTATGTTAACTAACGAAAGGCCCGTAATAAAGGTCTATATATACAAAAAAATACCTATCTAAGTATACCTAATGTATAAAAATGAATGTCTATTTCCCTTGTCCATCGCATCAAGGACATCATCAACGGATGGAACAACTTCGGTAATTCTTTTTTGTTGTGTTATTTATGGTCACGCGAAGGGTCTTTTGAAATTAAAAATCAGGAAAGTTGCACAGAAAAGAGACCACGAGAGCAAAGTCGCGGGCAAAAGGTAGTTTAAAATAAAATTGTTTTAATTTTTAATTTTCTAAAAAAATAATGAACGTCCGACCCTTTTCTCACCGTGTGCGAGCAAGATAGAAAAGCTACGTTGCCACTTTGCCAGTTTGCGCATTGTAATTACGTTACTAGTCCGCGTTAACGATTTTAGTTATCAGGCATTTCGATTTTTTTAAATTGTTTTTTATTTTGTATTATTTTTATCAATTAATGACGTAGAATAACTGGCTGAAGGGAACGCCCCCTGCTACTTTACATACTGTATATTACTACGGAACTCTAGAACACAATTTATCGGGGTTATGTTTTTATCTTTGTTTCAAAAGGTGACGGTCAAAAATTTATATTGGATTCCTTATTAGTCTTATTACATCCAGGGCTATCCAACTATAACATTATTATATATATATTATGGTATATCCCTATCTATATTATGTATAAGTTACCCAATTTTTCGTAGTTTTTGATACATTTTTTTTTGAGTCTGATCCTTATAAATTAAACTTACTTATATACAATAATTAGCTAGCTAAGACGAACAAGTTTTCAAAAAATTTACTACATGTTTCCAAAAAAATAAGTACTAGTTATTTTGTGTTATTTTAAAAGCTAAGGCTTTCTGAAAGTTTTTGAAATGATCTAGGAAACTGTGGAACCACTTTTTTTTAATTCAAAGTTTAAAATTAAGCTGTGCCTAACTTGAACGTAAAAATCTATTACTCAATAATACTCATTTATTTAGTATACTTATAGGCCTCTTCCGGGCACTTATTAAATACACGTCAACACGTCCCAAAATATAGCTTAGCCCACAGAAATATACTGTGGCTTAGCCATACCACCGTTTCGGGACTACATATTGACTTTCGGTCATTTCTTTGGAAACTTTTGTCAGTCATGGAGCCGATTTTTAATCGCCAGATAACTCTACTCGACGAATAAAATTGATGTTTTGACACAATTTATATACGAAACCTGTCAAATGTCAAACTTCTTCTTCAAATAAAAGTTATCTGACTATTGAAAAATCGCTCCTTAGTTAGTTGATATTTTTATCTAAGGGCCGATTTTTCAATCGCCAGATAACTTTTATTCAACGAATAAAATTAACGGTTTGACAAATTTTCTTTACAAAAACTTTAAAAATGTCAAACTTATTCTTCATATAAAAAATATCTGGCTATTGAAAAATCGGCCCTAAGAAGGTAAGTTTAATTTATAAGGATCATGCTTCAAAGAAAAAAATAATAAAAAGTGGAGAAACTATTTTTTAAAGCTGATTAGAACGAAAATTCTCAAATTTAAGAAAAAAAAAATATCTCAAAAACTACAAAAAATCGGACAACATAATATATGGTATATTTGGATAGCCCTGGACATAAGGAATCAAAAAAAAAATCGATGTCACCTGCCTGTATAGGAGCAAGAAATCTTCTATTCTCTCGAAACTGATAAATTTTGTCAGTTTGCACCTGCCTTTTAGGGTTTCGTACCAAAAGGGTAAAAACGGGACCCTATGACTAAGACTCAACTGTCCGTCTGTCTGTCACCAGGTTGTATCTCTCTTATGAACCGTGAGCTAGTCCGTTGAAATTTTCACAGATGATGTATTTTCTGTTGCCGCTATAACAACAAATACAAAAAACAGAATAAAATAAATATTTAAGTGGGGCTCACATACGACAAACGTGATTTTTTGCTTGATATTAATAACGGCAAAGGATAGACGCATGAAATATTCACAGATAATGGTACGGAACCCTTCGTGCACGAGTCCGACTCACACTTGGCCGTTTTTATAAAAATACTTACGTAATAATTGTAATACAATACAATGCCATCGTTAAAAATTATCCCAACAAATTGAATTAGTAAAGGAAGAGAAAGATTTTATAGACGATCTATTTTTTATATTTACAGGATTTTGATGAGGTTATGATGATCAAATGATTAAGCAAGCCGAAAGAGGTGTGCTAACATATGAATATTAACACTACGGTAAAGTCAAACATGTGACATCATCATAAAAAAAAAACATACAAATCGGATTCTAAGAATTAAGTTTTGTATGAAAAAATACCTAATAAGTTATATAAAATTTCTGACTTCACCATTATCATAATATAAAATACTATTTTATGCCTGTTAACATATTTTTAATTTATTTGGCTTACTAATAGTCAACTTACACAAAAAATCTTATATAAAAAATATACAAAAAATATAACAAATCAGTTTTATAAACTTAGAATAAATCAAGACATAAGTTTTAATTCAAAACCTATTCCTTCATATTAGACCCCTATGTATGTTCTACGATTTTTTTTAATAGCCTATGAAGCCTATGAAGTACAACTTTATTATTATTATTATGAAAGCATAGAGTCTAGCGCATTCTCTGAAGCTACTTAGAAACTAAGAAATTCTCAGTTAATATTTTTAATTTGTAGTTGAAAATTTAAATGTTAACTCACTTAACATAAATTCTTAACTATAGGTAAATTTTGTAGAACTTCCATTAAAGTTATGATGAGGCTGTTTATTTTATGCATAAATATAGAGATTTTATTGCAAGAAAAAAATTCGAAGAAATCTTCTACTTTTTTTAAAAAAATATCACTGATCCAAAAATTCATTAAAAAAATCGTAACTCGAAAACTACGAAAAATCGTAGAACATACATAAGGGTGATTCAGACACCTCAACACGAGGCACCAAAAAAAATTTTTGGACGTCACTTTTCTGGCCACCCTGTATAACACACGAATGTGATGTCCAATATTTGTTTATTTAGTATGGAACGGCTGATTTTTATGCGGTATGCAATGCTAGCCTAATGCTATTTTACGCTTTGTTACAGTCAAAGCAGCAAGAGCAGCTTGGAGAAAACTACGTGACAATCATAGAGAAGCACTAAAAAGAGCAAAATTGGGTCAAAATAAACTATTACCGGCACAAATCACGACATGGAAATACGCCAAAGCGATGCAGTTCCTCGAGCCGTACATGAAATATAGAATAACAGAAACCATCGAGAGCGATGCGCCCGACGAAAAGGAGTCAAAGACTCCAGAATATGATGTATCGACCAGTGATAACGGCAATGCAACACAAGAGATGCCCAGTCCTGCTCAGAAGCGACGGTATGTCGATCACACAAGCGAGTCCACGTCGAGGCCTCAGTTCGCTAGCGATAACATTAGTCACCATCGAGCAGATGCCTTGGAATCATTTTTTGGTTGTATGCTAAAGTCTACAAGAGAAATGCCACCATGGATGCAAACACAAGTGAAGAAAAAGATATTCGCAGTTATAATAGAAGCCGAAGAACAATTATCATCGAGCTACCGAAATGACAATAACATCACACAAAATAACGATACGTTAACTAATATAAAAACAGAAGTTTACAATGAAGATAGTTGTGACTACAATTAAATAGGATAAGATAAACAAAATATGTGGGGGGCGGAAGAGTAGATGGTACATGCCACATATTGAAAAGATAAATACTTATATAAAATAATTGTTTTACTTTTGCAAAAAAAATTTACCTACCTCTAGTGTGTTCATAAATATCCGGATTAATAAGATTCTTCGAATGTCCTTCGTTCATTGATTTCCCAATAGACGGCATATTTAATACTGTTCTGGTTTTAGGCATCAGAGAGTTAAGTTGCCTGGATATATTAGAGATATTCTCAGGTATCAAACCTAAATGCACATAAATAACTTTATTAAGACTTAACTAATTAATTAAGATTTAATAACTATACAACGTGTTCTTTTTGATTTCCGATAACTTTAAACAACGATGCTATAAGGTAAAAAAATGTGTTTGTCGAAAGAAATATGTCTCAGTGCTCTGTGTTAGAGTTATAGTACAAGTTATACAATTGTATGGAGTTTTTGCTAGCACTAGCTAGGCTAGCGCCCTAAATATTACGCAAATAGTCGCATCGGTCAATGTAAATGGTAAAAACCTTAGAAGTTGCCATTTGTTATAAGACATCAAGTGCATAGAAATAGTTTTAAGAAATCAAATAAATGAAAAAAAAGGGATTATTTCGTTTTTTTTTTAACATGTCATTCCTTGATCCGGTCTAACTTACATCCTTAATCTACCGGAAATCAAAAGGAACACGTTGCATTTAGATGATTTCTACTGTTCATTCTATTTTATTAAGTATAAGTGGTGTTCTGGAGTTAAGAGTTTCTATTTATACACTAACATGAAATAACTAGTCATAACTAACACTGGTTATATTATTTGGCTATAACTGGTTATTTTAGGTACATATTCGAGACCTCAATGCATCATTTTCCACGTCCACCTAAACGATGGACAGACGACCTGGTAAAGGATGTAAGAAGCCGCCAGAGGCGTGCATTGGTTTCAGATAGGGGTAGGCTGTGAGTGAAAATTGAGTAAGTTTGCGTGAAACAGTAGGCGATCTCGCAGCAGGCGGCGGTTAAATTGCACAGAAACGATCTAAGTTGCGCGCTTTAGTAAGGAATAAGTACAGGTAGACGACAAAATGGTTACAGAATATTTATTGTTTATTGTTGAATACGTAATTAATAATTATGGTTAGCTGTCGGTTTTTTATAAAGGTAGGCTCAGCATAATAGCCTATATGGAATGCACGCCCCTGGAAGCCGCTGGATGCAGGCAGCTTCCAACCGGCCAATCTTGCAGTCATTGGGGTAGGTTTATGATCAGCAGTGGACGTCCTATAACTAAAATGATACTGAGTTAAATAGCTAACAATTGATATTAGCCGGGTCGGGTTCAGGTGTGCTAGGAGTGCTGGGGCCCGTACCAACACTCGCAGACTTAACTACCTACTTACGAAAATACGATACTAGATAGTGACCAGAACGGGAGACAAAACCAGGACTTCTGCTACTAGCTAGCTAGGCTTTTACCGCAACACTGTATTTTATTGGCCCTCCGCTCAAACGGACAGGCCGATAGATGCGCTAGGAGTTCAATAGCCACACACATTGATTAGAGTCCTGTTTTTCTTCCACTTCATTGTCGGTTGTATTATGTCGGTTAGCGTTGTTCAAGGACTGCCTCCACACTTTTTGATCTGTCAACTTATCTAAGTTGCGCTGAACACGATTCTAGTTTAGAAAAAGCATAAAAAAATTATAGGTTTGTCATTGCCTATACCACTCGTCGATCAAGTATAGATGTTACAGTCAAAACTTATTACCGGTCAAAACGACTTTTGACTGATGCAATCCCAACGATCGATCCCGACAAGCTAGAATGACAACTCAAATGTCATAAAATTAGTTTAATTAAATTATCTTTTTTATTACCTACATATGAATAAAGTTGATATGCATTTTAACATGGACCAACAGGTGATCGGCTGATGCTAGCAGGAAGCTGCCTGCCTGGAGCAGAGAACCTGGTGCTTCTCTGCTCTGGGGCTTCGCCGATGCAATGTTTGTATTGGGCCCGGCATCACTCGTTTTGTTACGCTCGCTCGACTTGCGCAATCGTGTGGTCACTGTTCTCACATAACCTAACCTAAAGAATACCAACCAAACCTCAGCAGGTAGTAAATTTTTTAACTGAAATCAGTCAAAACTACTTTTGACTGGTCAAGAGTTTTGACTGTGACATACAAATAATGATAGTTAAGACCGTAGCTATGTGTTGTTGTTTTACCTACGAAACAACAAATGTAACTAACCTTTTTTAATTTACCCGTACCTCGATCGCTTGATTTGGTTATGATTGCACTAACAGTCTGGAATAATTGAATCTTTGTAAATATAATTGCATTGAGAGTAACAAGTGAAGCAGTATCAATCGACTTACAATAAGTTTTTTTTTACAATGAAGTCAATGAACATGAATATAAACATATACTTACATAATTAGTATTTTTTGGAGTCAAAACCAGGACCCCGATTTACAACACTTCGTTAACGAATTTACAACCGGTAAATCACGTGACTGACAGTAATGTTAAATAGTGTCACGTGGTTTTCCAATGGACAATTTTAACGGTTCAGCCGTTCATGCTACGGGGGTAGCATGACCACCAAAACACGATATGATATGATATGATATAATGACACCAACTGTAAAATATGATGCCATTTTGAATTTTTATCGAAACAGCGATCATAACATGTGACATCACCGGCACGGCGATTCAAAATGGCGGCTATATCTATCATATTTTTACAGTTGGTGTCGATATATCGCTGTATTATATCATATCATATCGTGTTTTGGCACTCGTGCTAGGGAAGCTGGTCGAGTTTAACACAGGCCTGTTGTAATACTGGATACTAAAATAAAACATGTGCACAACAGTGCACACAAAAAATATCACTTCTTTTTGAAGTCGGCTAAAAACTGATTTTTCTTACGTCAATGCGACGAAGTTTGTATGCTTGCACTGGAGGATCTCTTCTTATACGTAGGATATAGGGATCAAGTAGACGAGCTCGTTTCTTGTTGGATCCATCAAAGACATGTTCAATAGGAATATATTCGTCGCCAGAGTTTTTCTAAGGAAACACATTACGCAATTTACGCATTTAGTACAAGAAGTGTTTTATTGCATGATCATCTCATCGTTAAGTTCATACTATGTTGCAATAAAAGACTTATGGGTCGGTTGTCAGACACATCTGTGTTAAAAGTATCAGCTACTTACGTCTGGTTCACTGGTCATTTTGACCGTAAGAGCTAACTTCTTATGGCACCCTTGCAAAGCACTATGTTTGTATAACTCTTCGCGTTGGAAGTTAGCAGCGTCGTTTTCGAGATAATTCTGTTCTTCCTGTTAAAGATAGTGGGAAAATAAATGGGTATGTACTAAACATCGCTTGAACTGGCCGGCCTTATTGCGCGCTTATCAGCCCCGTGAGGCGCTTGGCGCAGTGCAACAGTTATTTCTTAGGCGTAGTATGCCCCGTATACCGTGTATGTGTGTACTGAGAGCCCATTTTTATTTTTGCTAATTTTTATTATCTATTCATATTAGGTTTTTTAATGTTGTGTAGATGTTTATTCATGTTTTACTAAAGGTCTATAACCAAAATTTATTGGTGAACTCATTATATATTTATATTTGAGAGCTTATGTGTGTGAACTGAAGGACACACTTAGGACGATATATCTTTTGAATTATGTCTTTACCAACTCTAACCTTCGTTTTACAAATATTTTTACAACTTTTACTAAGCACTGTTGTTAGTTAAACTGCAAAAATCCGCAAAAATAAAAGTGGGCTCTCAGTACACACATACACCGTATACCACAGTTATAGCCTAAGAGCCCGTCGCAAGACTTCTTATTTTATAAAAGCTGAAGGTTTTCCTATGCATGCCCCAAATAGAGGTAGGAACGACCGCCAACTATGAAGTTTAGATCATCATGGCTTTGGCAGGTACAAGGTGCCGAAGGTTTATATAATTGCTACTCAAAATCGTCAACGTATTTTCATATTATCTTTTGGATATTAGAAATCACTGCATTCATTTCCAGACACCTATTATGGTCGCAAACACCTTGATAAGTTGTAATTCTACTTTCGTTAGTCATTATCATCAGGCTGTGTGGGAAGTCCACTCCTGGACATAGACTTCGTTTATAAAACCCCGCAGCGAGCGAGTGGGCCGTTTGCATCCAGGTGCTCCCCGCAACCTTGAGTAGGTGTACTAGGTCGCCATTCGAGAACTTTTCTTCCTCAAAGGTCCCCAAATTTTATTATTCAGACATATAATACACATTTTTGACTGGTACGTAGTCGTTTTGCAATATTATGAATAATTTCGAGTCTATAATCAGACTCTTGACCAGATATTACATTCAAAATGTTTTTTTTAGGGTTTTTGTTAACATTTTAAAAGAGTTTTTAAGATTTCATATAATTTTGTAAATAGTATGTTTACAACAAAAAGTTATATTCATATATTTTTTCCATTCGAGTGTAGGTACCTTCTATTGTTCAACAGTTACAGTTATTTGTAGCATCGCGGGACATAAGGTAGACATTTTGCGGCATAATACGGGGCATAAGCCGTTCTTTTCTCTTGGCATCTTGCCTAGGACGCTAAGCGAGAAATTCATTTGATGCATTTACACTGCAGTAACCTTTTATGAAGCAACATCTTGCAACATTGTAGCATTGAGCAACTTTCTATTTTCTCTTTTATTCTGTTTTGGATGTGGCCTAGTAATAGGACACGTTGCTCCACAAAATGCAACTGCGGTGTGGGGCTTGGGAGATACTAACATTAGGTTCGCAGTTTATGAACACTGCCCTTACTACAACTTGTTCCTGCTTCTGATCACTATACTCTTCAACACCTTTCAAATCGACATACTTTACTAATTCCGCAACGACGATAATAAATATAGCTTTTTTAATTAAAGGCATGTTGTTGCAATACATTAAATTGCTAAGAACAAAAATAACTTAATTAAAAACGAAAATCCATATCGTGAAAAATTACAGAATTTGATAGAAATCAATGAATGGCAGGTAATGTCACTTCACCCTATGAAGATGTAAGTACCTATGTACTTCACCCTCCATTCAAAGAAGGATTCATATATTTTTTTAAAACCAGCCAAGTGCGAGTCGGACTCGCGCACCGAGGGTTCCGTACAAACCTGTAGGTACCTGTAGGATATAAGTAAAAGTTCATCCATCACGACAATTGAGTCATAGTTACGGTTTTTTTTATTGCAAAATGAAATCCATAACATTACAAAAGGTAAATTGCGGTTTACGATTACGACAACCTACTTACTAGATCTCGTTCAAACCAATTTTCGGTGGACATTTGCATGGTAATGTACATCATATATTTTTTTTAGATTTATCATTCTCTTATTTTAGAAGTTACAGTTACACATTTTACCACTTAGAAGTATCTCTCGCGCAAACTATGCAATTAAAAAAAAATATATATTAGAAACCTCAATATCATTTTTGAAGATTTTATCCACACCCTCTATACCCCCCACACGTATGGGTTGGATAAAAAAAATTGAGTTTCAGTCCTAAGTATGGGGAACTCCCAATTTTTTAAAAATATTTTTATATGAAAATCTTAATGCGGTTCACAGAATACATCTATTTACCAAGTTTTAACAGCATAGTTCTTATAGTCTCGGAAAAAAGTGGCCGTGACATACAGACGGACAGACAGATATGACGAATCCATAAGGGTTCCGTTTTTTGCCATTTGGCTACGGAACCCTAGTCAAAGTCAAAGTCAAAAATAATTTATTCAATTTAGGACAAAATTGCCACTTATGAACGTCAATAATAACATTATAGGCCCTTAGGGGGCCAGAACATGTCTCCTTATTTTTTTGGGCCCTAATAGCGCTTCGAGATAAGACACAGACAATCTGGCAAGTGCTGAGAAGAAACGCCGGAACAAACTCAGTCACCACTAGCTGCCACACAAAAAATATAAATCAAAATAAACAGGTAGGTACATCAGTTTAGTGCAGGCTGGACTGACCATACATTCTTGTCATCAAGATAGTCTTGAATTTTATAACATAAAAACCGGCTATAAGTGCTTGCGAGAACACGTCGCATTTTTCATCTCGTATTTAAAATGATTTTTCTTTTGCTTAAGGGTGAGATTCCATTGAGGCGGTGCTCCGCCTAAGCTGTGTGGAAATCAACCAATAAATAAACCAATTTTAACAGCTCAGCTCAGCGCCACTCCAGTGGACGGCTAAATGCCGGTGGTTAGCCATTTTCACACAGCTCAGCTCCGCCTCAATGGAGTCTCATCCCAACTTCGCTCTCGCGCACTTTTTAGGGTTCAGTACCTCGAAAGGAAAAAACAAAACCCAGGATCACTTTGTAGTCCGTCCGTCCGTCCGTCTGTCTGTCTTTCAAGACCCTTTTTCTCAGGAACGCGTGGAGGTATCAAACTGGAATTTATATCAAATACTTAGGTCTACTGTCCTTTGGAGCTGTAAAAAATAACAAGCTTCTAAGCTGTAAAAAAAGATACAGCCGTTTATGCTGCAAATTTCCGCAAATTTTCGTCACTCGCAAAGGAATCAAAACCTACAGTAGGGTACCTACTTACTTCCCGTGAACTCAGAATCTTGAAATTTGGTACGAAGCAACGTAAAGATAAAGGAAAAATTGCATATTTTTTTGTTACATCATATAAAAATAATTTTATTGATTTTAAACATACTACTTACCCCTTTCCTCATGAACGCGTAGAGGTATTAAATTGAAATTCATATCAAATACTCAAGATCTATAATACCTATATACCTACAGGTTTGTACGGAACCCTCGGTGAGCGAGTCCGACTCGCACTTGGCCGGTTTTTTTTAATATTGGACATCAGATACATTGGTCTGATCCTAAGGAAAATAGCCAAAGCACTTGTGTTAAAAAATCAGAAACAACCTACATCGACGCGACCGGGAATCCAACTTGGGACTTGAGGTCCCAAGTTGGCGACGCCAAGTCCATTAGGGCGGGCCGCACTGCACCGCATTGCAAAATAACCTCTAACGTCTCTTTCGTTTTTCAGAAAAACTAATGAGATATCAGCGGAATTTTGTGATGCGGTGCGGTGCGATCCACCCCAATGTGGTTGAGACTTTGCAGATTACGTACCAAACGAGATGCAGGCTGTTATCAGTTGTTTCAACTGCTTGCTTGCCAATAATAATAATGTAAACGAAGAAGATGGACCCCTGATTTAAATGAATTTATTCTACGTACATATTTACAAGTTACACGGCTAGAAAGAGATACAAAAAGTTATTTGGACGCATTACACTTACAGTTTACACAAATATACAGGTAACCAAACAAAGATTGGGAGATCAAAGAAGAGCTATTATCAAAAACAAACTTTTACCCCAAAACACAATTGATAACATTTACATTGAAGTACAGACTGAATTGGATAAACAATTGCCATGTTCCCAACACCCGCTACATACTAGCTTAACAATCTCAACATCAATTACACCACAAACACAACAAAATCAACGTATACGATGGAATGACACACACAACGAAACAATTATGAGATCATATTACACAGCTACACGATTAGAAACGGATAAGACAGCTTACAGAAGAAAAATACATCAAGATTTTATTACAACTTTCCCACACCTTACACATGTAACCGAACAAAGAGTTGCAGAACAAAGAAGGCTTATAATTATAAATAAACTAATATGTGAAGATAGATTGAAATTAATCCGACAAAATGTAGTTGAAGAACTTCAAATAACAGGCATCATACACGAGGACACAGAAACTGACTCAAATATACAAAATGTAACTTTTGATACTCAGACAAACTCACAAACACAACATACTTTTTCAAATCCTGAATATACTTTTACCCACGCAGCTGATCCAAACGAGCACATTAGAGATATATTGAATTTGAACATCACGTCACAAAATACTACAGAAACAAACGATCTCGGAACAAACCCTGTAATTGACACTACATTTCAAGAGGCAATGCAATATTTCAAATTTACCAACCCCACATCAAGAATTTATATACCAAAACAAAGAAGCACTAAGAAACTAGCTATGATTGTCAACTATATAGATAAAAAGACTCTTCCACACCAACTTGATGACAGTACAACATATGACACACTCCAAACTGTACTTAAAGATCTTTGTGAGATAGTATTGTTTGCAGATGATACATCATTGATTTTTAAAACTGACAGAGGTAAGCTGCCTTTGACGATGTAAATAGTGCTCTCTCTCAAGTAGTACGCTGGTTTACAGCTAACAACCTGTTGCTAAATGCAAACAAAACTAAATGCATTAAATTCACTATGCCCAATATGAGGCAGGTCAGTACACATATTAATATGTCAGACGATCATATAGATGCAGTCGATTCCACAATTGTTTGGGAATTACATTAGACTCCCGGCTCCAATGGGGTCCCCATATAGTTGCCCTGTCAGGAAGGCTCAGTTCAGCGGCTTATGCAGTGAGGAAAATAAGGCTTTTAACTGATGTCGAAACGGCAAGACTAGTAAACTTTAGTTATTTTCATAGTTTGTTGTCGTATGGTTTACTGCTATGGGGCTCTGCTGCTGACATTGAATCAATCTTTGTGTTGCAGAAAAGAGCCGTACGTGCAATATACTGTCTTGGACCTCGGGACTCTCTGAGGGAGATTTTTAAAGATATTAATATATTAACAGTAGCCCCTCAATACATTTTTGAAAATATTATGTACGTTCGAAAAAATCTAAGTTTGTTTAGCTTAAAAAGTGATTTTCATCAATAAAATACTCGTAATAAAAATAAACTTGCCGTTCCGAGAGAAATGTATTAAATTTTTTAATAAAGTTCCACAGACTCTTGTTGAACTATCTGTACATGAGTTCAAAATTCACATTAAAAAAAACCTTATGAAAAAAGGGTATTATAAGGTAGACGATTTTTTGAACGACAAGAGTGCATGGACTTAACCTGCTTAGCTCGCACTTACTTCATGTCTTGTCTTCACTCCTGTAAAAAAGGCTGACAAAGGTGACTGAGTTTGTTGCGCCGTTTCTTCTCATCACCAGCCGATATGTAGTCCCGAAGCGGTGGTAGGGTAAAGATATATTTTGGGACGTGTATAAGTGCCCGGAAGAGGGCCTATATACTGAATAAATGAGTATTATTGAGTATTATTGAGTATTACTCTATTGCGCCGCATGGACAGCGGCAAAAGTTATTGGTGCAAAACTATCGATTCCACCGCCCGAAAGAACAAGTCTAATGTGTAAAAACAACAAACCCAAATGGCAAATACGACTAGAAACGTACGTAAAATTGAAGATCTGAGAGCAAAAATAGGCAGATTAACACAATACATTAACGGTAACCGAAGCAGAAAACTTATGCTACATGTAAATAAAATTGTAACTGCTTACAAAATACATACAATCCATGAAGAACCCAATACACAACGTGTTCACTTCCTTGATACCCTTAAACAGAAATTGGCTGTCTTATGCAGTAGATTGAAAAGGTACAAAATATGCACACTCCGCAAAACCCAAAATAACCAGTTTGTTAATAACGAAAAACTGTTTTATCGGAACTTGAGTACAACAAATAATAATAATGCACCTAGATTAGCTACTACACCGTTACCAGAAAATATGCAAGAGTTCTGGAGCACGATATGGGAAAACTCACTGGTGCATAATCATGAAGCTGAGTGGATTCGAACTGAGCAGCAAAGAGTTATGGGTATTCAAGAAATGGACTTTCAGATGATTTCTTGGGACACTTTCCAAATGGTCTTAAATAAATTGCATAACTGGAAAACGCCAGGCTCAGATCACATTCACAACTATTGGTTAAAAAAAATTACACACGTACACAAATATCTACATAATTTCATCAATAACTTCATTGAAAACCCAAATACAATTCCGGAATATGTGATGACGGGCATAACTTATAAATGATACCTAAAGACTTAACAGATACCTCGAATCCCGCGAAATACAGGCCCATTACGTGTTTACAAACTATATACAAAATCATAACATCTTGCTTAACCGACACTATTTACTGATATTGACCAAAATAAAATATGAGAACCGCCTGAATAGCGGGTGTTATAGGCATTTCAAGGGGGGTACACACACTTTACGGCCAGCGGTCCAGTTGACCCTAAGCTAAAAATTTACATGTAAACATTTCTAATGGCACTGCGATAAGACAGTTCTGAGTTGGTTTTACATACCTACATTTCCAGCTTGTGCTTAACCGGCTTGACGCAATACTTACTGATTAAACGCAAGTAAATATGTATGTATGAAATATTCTCACTTGAGCAATGGGGAATATGCATATATTTTATTTTGGTCTTAAATAGTAACTAATTAAAATCAATATTAAAGAATTTTCGAAAAATATTGACAAATATTGACAAATACCTGACTTACAAAGTCGCGTGCTAGACAAGGAGATCAGACATGTGCTGTGACGTCACCGTACACGTACACCATACATTTTTAATTGTAAAAGTTGTTTTAGATAGACAGGTATATCTCAATTTCTAATAACTGTATTACGGTTATTTTTTTCCTAAAATAATTTTAGAGGCGTTACCTATGGTGCAGGGTGTGCGTTGCACACGGGCGCAGCGGTCCTAGGGGGGGGGTCCCGCTCGCTACTTAGTAGTACCCATTCCATTTAGACCACGCGCTTACTAGGGGACGCGATGTTTGCACACGGGCGCTATATGGGCTAGAGACGCCTCTGTCTATTCTTTCAAGTGAAATATCATGGATTCGAAATATCGAATATTTTATTAATTAGTAGTAACTAATTACAACAATCTTTAAAATTAGTTATTTATGCCACTAATGTTATTATAACATTTAGGTTTAGCGATCAAGTTTATTAATAAGTATTATAATCAAAATAAAAGTGCTAAAGGACATGACGGAGTGCGAGGTTCCTAAAGACGACGTCGAGGACCAAGCGAAAAAAAAGATACGGAAGGCTGATCCCACCACCATATGGGATTTAAAGCCAGGAAGAGAAAGGCAAAATAAAAGAAAGTTTTAAATTTTATGTATTTATTTCACCGATTGGTTTCAGATTAATTAGCTACAGTATCACAATTCAAATGAGAAAAGGAAATATTATTCAAGTTTTAATATTTTTGTATGAATCTATTAAATAAATTAAATTCTTCAAGAAAATATTTTATGGCATAAAAAAGGTAACGACTCCCTTTCCCATTTCAATTTTATATTTTTAAATGATAATAACTATTATTGATAAGATAATAACTATTTGAAATACTATATGTCATTTATCTAAAGGAAATTGAAATTTAGTGATAAATAAATCCAACATTGAGGAAGTCTCATCCAGTATGTGAGACACTTCTACCAGATTAAATGGGCTCTACAAAGGCTAAAGCAGTCGCAAATTTATTGTTTTAACAGTTCTCCACACACGCATGCAGAAAGACCTAACAAACACACTCAAACGATGTAAATTAAATTTCTGTAAAAACTAATAATAACGTTCACGCTGCACAGATTACATACAACCTTCCAAGTCTAAAATTTTAATATAAATAAATCTATTATAAAGAAATCAATACAAATTAGTAGATACATCATTATTACATGAGTAATATGTTTAATATAAAAATCTAATATTTTGTGATTCTCTGTTACTATGGCTATGTATAAAGTTTAATTATAATAGGGATATTTATTTCGAAGATTTTGACCTTGAAATTTTGTATCAAACGCCGTGCTACGACTGGAACGTTTACACTTTTGTGTATCATTTATCACAAGAATAAATTTTCTTAGTTGGTAAGATCTTCTAATGAGAACATATTAAACCCTTAAGAGTATATCCTATTTATTTTAATTAAACAGCGGCATGTTATATAATCTACATAACAGTACACAGCAACACAACAGCTTGATACTCGTGACCTGTACTGTCATTGATACTGAACATATTATGTATATATATTTATATGTATATTGAACATAATATTTTTGTTGCTTAAATACAACCAAATTCTCTATAATACAGAATTCACCAAAAAAAATACTTTTTCATACCAGACCAGATGTTAAGATTTGTTCAAAAGCGAAAGTTGATTAATTTGTGAAGCACAATTTTATTGTATAGTTCTGTTCTCACTAAAACAAGCAACGCTTATATTACACGTTGTCAGTATTATCAAAATATTATACTACAGGTTAAGCAGTACGCACAATCGTACGTACAAGGTTGTGTGAGATTGAAAAAGCAAGACCTATGCCGACACCTTAGCTAGTAAATCGAATTAATCTAAACTTAGTTAATACTATTTCTTGCATAATTTCCAACACAACCGGATTTAAGGCATTCATGGTATAATATATTAAGAGATTAGTATCGACAAATTCTAATTACGACGGGTTAATTACTGTCTAACACCAACTAGCACTAGGAATACCTAATAATGTCAGTATGGCATATGCCACAGGTATCAAGCCATATGTTGTGGACTATAATAATATCATTTCAAACATTTGTTCACGATATCGAATATACATTTAACTGCATTCAACATACTCGTAAAGAATAATCATATTAGTATCCTAATTTTTCATGTTTCACTAAGGCAAATAATTTACATAATATGACATTGCAATATGGCCGATTTTAAGCATTACTTTACTTCTATGATTATAACGATAACACCAAGCTGTGCTACGAATGAAGCTTGTATATAATACGTGAACAAGTACTTTTATTGGTATCTCATAGTTCCTGATTTTCTTTTAATCTCTCTCTTATTAAAAACATGATTGAAAAATATGACGCCGCTGTCAAGTACAATAATAAGTTTTGTTTAAACGATGATTAATGATTATCAATAAAAACATGAAATATTTTGCTCGTGAGATCTGAATTAATATAAAAAAACAGGTAACAAAAACATTGATTCTAACAAAATTATACACTTTAGTCGTCCAGACTTTGAGAACTTATTCAAATACAGACTAAGAAAATAAAAATACATACTTATAACTAAATAAACCAATTATAAAATTATTCTACAGTCAAATTATTATACAAAGTTACATAATCATATTTTTAAGATTCAGGATCTGTTGATGAATACGTGGCAGCTTTGCTGGTCTGCAACAACCAAACATGCGATCACTTACTTATCAGACAGACGCGAGAGCAACATGTACTAAATTTACGAAGGAATTATAAAAGGCATCGAACCTCATTGGCACACTAAAGTTGAAAGTACCTAAAATTACGTTATTTTGGTGTAGGTACGATCAGCCAAGAAAATGGTCTACAGTTTTGGCAAAATTTAATGTGTTTAAAGTAAAATAGCGATAAGGTTGAACTCATGGATTTATTACCTTTTGCACAATTTTGACGTTTTTTTTTACGTCATAGATAATCTATGATAAAGAGAGCATTACTAGCTGTCAGAATAATTTTGCATGGGAAAATCAACCATGTTGTTCCATTGAGACCGGAGTCGACCACCCTGATGTAAGTTTTAACTTGAGAGTATCATCATGATCATCATTTCAGCCATAGGACGTCCACTGCTGAACATAGGCCTCCCCCAGTGACTTCCAGATTGGCCGGTTGAGAGTATAGGCATTCTGTTATCCTACAAAATTTAATTGTTGTGGCAATTGATGACAACCTAGAAGAAATGTTTGATTACATGGATTTTAGTAGGTTTATCCATTCTTTCATCATTTACAATAAAATAAAACTGAGAATAGTGTATTCCCTGAAGTAAGTTGGAAAAACGCAAATGAAGTTATTAAAAAGTAAAGTTATTCCTGTTTTAGTTAAACTGGTTTAACTTTGTGTTTGGTCGAATTGGGCCCGAGTTATATAATACTAGAGGAACAAACCTCACTAAAAAAGTATACCCACCTATCACTTTGATAGACGTAGCTTGGAAATGACTAATAATTTAGAAAAAAACATATACATATTTGTGTTTCTTACACTAGTGCCTAGAAAGGAGCTGTCATTCTAATTAGATAAAGATGGCGATATTACTTTTTCTGGCGGGCTCGGTGTTGCACGCTGCATAAAATTTACCCAATTTTAAATTGAATATAGAGTCGGAAGTTGAGTAGATTAGTTAGTAGCTGAATTATTAGTTCATCGCATTTGTCGGCTAAAGGTGCATCTCAACCGTTTGTCTGTTTTAACACACGACCTGTAGAGGTAACCCATGTAATTTTTATTGGCATTATACTTCGTACTTAACTTGAGACGAGCTGATAGTAAAAGTGATTTTTTATTCTAAATATAAAGCACTCCCGGTCAACGCAAAATTAAAAGAATTAGGGACACTCACCTCACAGCTATCGTAGAACTGCATGGCGGTCTCACCGTCGTGGAAGTTAATAGTAACAGTTTTGTCAAGGACCTCGTTGCTCGTGTAGTCTCTGCCTGACCATGAACACGAGTCGCCAGTCATCTATAAAAACAGAAAGAAGACTAAAACGATTAGCATTTTTAATGCGATAGTCTCTATCTATTAACAGGTTTATTGCCGAAAACTCCGCACGGAGTGAGACAGCATTGTTACCGTCTTGTTTTTTTTTATGTAGTCAACTAGATTTTACACGCGAGACTTCGTCTGCCTGTTGACCTTACCTGAATAAAAAGTATCCTGTGTAGGCCATGGTCTATCTGTACGTCAAATTTCATCAAAATCTGTTCAGTAGTTTTTGCGTGAAAGAATAACAAACATCACAAACATTCGCGTTTATAATATTAGTAAGGATATGTTAAACAATAAACATTATCTCCGGACGATATAATCCTACTGACCTGGAACTCTGTGTCGGTGTGTATGAGCATGTCGGCGAGTATCTCGCCGGTGTCGGCGTCGGTGAGGAGGATGCGGGGCGAGTCCACCTCCTGGTCGAACAGCACCTGCACGTGCGCGTTGTCGCAGGCCGCGCTGGCGGAGCCCTGCCGCACCTCGGCCGCCACGTCACACGAGAAGTACTCGCTGGACTCGTCCTCCTCCTGGAACGAACGAGATACCTTGCTAATATTGCCTCGCTTGCTATACAACGTGTTCTTTTTGATTTTTCATAACTTTAACCAATGATTCTATAAAGTAAAAGGATGTATTTGTCGGAAGAAAGACAAGTTATATACAATTGTATGGAGTTTTTGCTAGCATGACAAATAGCGACTTAAATGTTACGAACATAGTCGCCTTGGTCAATGTAAGTAGTAAAAATATTAGAAGTTGCTACTTGTCATAAGACATCAAGTGAAATAGTTTTGTGAAATCAAAAAATAACTAAAAAAGTTATCTTTCAACATGTCGTTCATGGAGGCGGTTCCTCAATTTATGGGAAATCAAAAGGAACACTCGTATTTTAACACAACCGGATTTAAGGCATTCATGGTATAATATATTAAGAGATTAGTATCGACAAATTCTAATTACGACGGGTTAATTACTGTCTAACACCAACTAGCACTAGGAATACCTAATAATGTCAGTATGGCATATGCCACAGGTATCAAGCCATATGTTGTGGACTATAATAATATCATTTCAAACATTTGTTCACGATATCGAATATACATTTAACTGCATTCAACATACTCGTAAAGAATAATCATATTAGTAATCATATCAAAAGGAACACTCGTATTTTGGGACGTTTTTGTTCGGCAGTACTGAATAAATGAGTATTATTGAGTAAAAAATAGAGATGTATCGGATAGCGATTTAGCCGGGTACCGGAAACCAGATTAAATCAAGCGCAAAAAGCGAAACCTTTTATTACCCTCTAGTGCTGGACAGATTGATTCATAATTACATACAGGGTTACATTGCAAAGAGGTGCCAAATCTTTAGGTTACTCCACATCCACTGCCTAGGCCATAGGCCTCCCCGTAAAGCGGGGTATTGACAATACTAGCCACGCTTGGCAGGCGGGTTGGCGAGCGCAGTTTTTAGGGTTCCGTAGCCAAATGGCAAAAAACGGTAAGGATTCGTCATGTCTGTCTGTCTGTCCGTCCATATGTCACAGCCACTTTTTTCCGAAATTATAAGAACTATACTGTTGAAACTTGGTAAGTAGATGTATTCTGTGAACCAACCGCATTAAGATTTTTACACAAAAATAGAAAAAAATAACAATACATTTTGGGGGTTCCCCATACTTAGCACTGAAACTCATTTTTTTTTTATGAAACCCATACGTTTGGGTTATCTATGGATAGGTCTTCAAAAATGATATATTGAGGCTTCTCATATCATTTTTTTCTACACTGAATAGTTTGCGCGAGAGACACTTCCGAAGTAGTAAAATGTGTGTCCCCCTGTAACTTCTAAAATAAGGAATGATAAAACAGAAAAAAAAAACATAATGTAGGTACATTACCATGAAAACTTCCACCGAAAATTGGTTTGAACGAGATCTAATAAGTAGTTTTTTTTTTAATACGTCATAAATCGTAAACCGCAATTTACCTTTCGTAATATTATGGATTTCATTTTGCAATAAAAATACCATAACTATGACTCGATTGTCGTGATGGGTGAACTTTTACTTATATAGGTACCTACAGGTTTGTACGGAACCCTCGGTGCGCGAGTCCGACTCGCACTTGGCCTGTTTTTATTGATAATATTTCGCACGCAGACGCTGCTGTCCGTCTCGTGCTACAGGATATATACGTACCTCGTTGTAATATCCATCGTAATCATCGTGGTGTTCATAGTCGTGATCGTAGCCGTCATCCTCCTCTTCGTGTTCCTCTTGCTCGACTGGTTCTTGAAAGTGGACTTGCCGGTACACCTCCGTCACCTCAGCCGGCTTGCTCACTTCCCCGTTGGATTTGCTATCAGCCTTTGTGGTTTCTTGAGCTTTAGCGGATATGGCGGTGTCGGCACGGGCACTGTCAGCTAAATGCTTGGGCAGTCTCAACGGAGCAACTCCAGAGAAGAGCTTCTCCTCTTTAGTTTCCCTTATAGCTTGGGCAGCCAAAGCTTGCAGTTTCTATAACAATATGGATCGACATCATATTAGATGAAATTAAAGAATCTACATAAAACATAAGAATGTATAAGTAAAGACCTATGCGCCAGACGACACACTAATTAGTTTATTGTCATGGACTCGTAGTAAAAGATTAACATCCTTATGTCAGGTGGTACCAGATAACGCATTTTGCCTGGGCCGACTGCAAGCACACCCAGACTAGTCATTTGGAAAATATCGTTATCTGAATTGACCTAAACCGATAATCTAACCCGGGGAAAAGGGGGACCTTATTGCGTTTAACGCACATTAACGCATTACTACACCAATCGACGTGCTTATAGCTCAGTGGCTGCAGCGCTTTGACAGTAGTTTACAAAGACCACTGACCATTCAGAGGATATTTAGTGACATTTATCACAAGCATCTGCTTGATTCCGAAGGCACGTTAAAAGTTGGTCTCGGCTAATATCGCTTGATACTAGTCGTAAACCGTAGTCAGAGTCTTTAGTCGCATAAAGTCTACTATATCAAAATGCTCACTGTATCAAAACGTCCACAGTATCGCAATGTCCATCCATAGTATCATTGGCTAATAGCTAATCAGACCATCTGACAGTAAGTTTTAGTCACTGGCCTTACAACAAACCAGTCCGCACTGGACCCGCGTGGTCGATTAAGGCCCAAACCACCTCATAGTTGAGGTGAGGCCTGTGCCCTGCTGTGGGACATACAGGCATACTTAACTTTTTTTTACACCAATAATCGGGTGTTCAAATAAAGTCCTAAAATGCTTGCTACAGCTGAGGCCACATCTGTCGCAGAAACGATGAAAGGTAGAGTAAACGGGTTCTCAAGTGGAGACCGCGCCTTGGCAAACTGGTGAAGAGTGGCTAGATAAAAAGAGCGGGAGATCGTGCTCTTACGTCCAGCAGTGAACTGCAATAGGCTGACACGATGGGTCGTCAAACAAAACCAAACACTTGTTCATGTACGTACCCTAACGCATTCCACGACCTTGTCGCGGAAACTGGTGGTCAAGTCGACGGACTTGAACTTGACGGCGAGCGTCTCCTGCTCGCCGGCGGCGGTCTCGGCGTAGTTGATGCCGGCCCACGTCCACGCTCGGTCCGAGTTTTTCATCGGCAGCAGCTCTAGGTCCATGAATATGAGCATGTTCAGCACCGCCTTGTGCACCTTGATCACAATAATAAAATAAAAAATCAATAAAAACTATTTATGCAAATAGGCTTAAATTAAGCTCTTTTTTAATCTAGTTCACTAATACAGGGTTACATTGCAAAGGGGTGCCGTATCTTTAGAAGTAGCTCAATATCAGTAACTTAATCGAACTATGCAAGAAACAAGATTTTTGTTTTCACATTTAATTATTTCCTGTTGCTATTAAAAATAATTGCATTTATGAAAAAATTGCACCGTATGTGCACTGCGTAAGGTCCTTGTTGGCTCCCCGTATCTACGCCTCTGATGAATGACCGCGCGGCTTCCGTAGCCTCTCTATTGCCTTTAATTTCGGATATTTTAAAGTAATTTTTTTTCGTAACATACGATTATTAAAAACAATAACGATTAAGACGCTTTTTAACCGACTTCAAAAAAGGAGGAGGTTCTCAATTCGACTGTGTTTTTTTTTTTTTTTTTTTTTTGTATGTTTGTTACGCGATTACTCCGCCAATTATGAATCGATTTTAATGATTCTTTTTTTGTTTGGTAGATCATACTTCAGAGGTGGTCCCATATAAATTTTATCGAAATTGATTTAGAACTTTTTAAGAAAATCAACAATTATATACCCAGATAATATTTTGGTTGTGGTTCTTGTTACCTATCTTCGACAAATATGAGCCGATTTTGATGATTTTTGTTTTATTGAATAGCTTATACTTCAAAGATGCTATGATAAAAGTTTGAAAAATAAAAATCACCCCTAAGGGTAGGAAAATAGGGGATGAAATCGGTGTTCAGCAGTTAGATTAGAATTTATCACTATAAATAGATAAAATAAGTAAATTTTATTAAAAAAATAAAACCGACTTCAAAACACTGAAATGCTAAAAATAATCCTAACACTTAAGTACCTAATCAGATACTTTTGGAGTCGGTGCCAGCCGGTGAGAGATTCAATGTTTTTGTTTGCACCGACTCCAAAAGTATCTGATTAGGTACTTAAGTGTTAGGATTATTTTTAGCATTTCAGTGTTTTGAAGTCGGTTTTATTTTTTTAATAAAATTTTTTATATTGTTCCCTAGATCTTATTTTTTAAATTTGGCACCCCTTTGCAATGTAACCTTGTATGTAACGCTACCTACGAAGCCGAGCGGTGAGTATACCGGACTTGGCGTCGCCAACTCTGGTATCCCAGGTTCGATTTTCGGTCGGGTCAATGTAGAAAACAACTATGACTAACTATGTCTCAGATCTGGGCATTGTAGTACCGTCGTTGTTTTTGATTTCTATAACACAAGTGCTTTAGCTACTTTCCTTAGGATCAGAGCAGTGTATGTGATGCTGTCTAATATTTATTTATTATATTTATGCAAAAAAACCTGTTTTCTAAAACAATATGACAAGTTACGAAAATAGCCTTCCATACCTGTTCTCTTCGAAGTAATAGCCGGTAGGTCTGCCTTTCAGGATGATACAGAATTTTCATTTCACCGACACCGCGTTCTTTCCATTCTCGGGATTTCTCATCATACCGGAACAACTTGCAGCGTTCGCCAAATAGCTTTTCCTGCATTGAAAATTTAAGAATAAAGATTAAGAGTAGGAAATTATTTTTGATTTCATTCAAATTACGACAGTGAAACTACCTCATCTTCTTCACCAGTTGTAACAACAATTTTCTCAGGCAGAGGAACTATAGGTTCATAATGTGGGTCATACTCCTCATCGGCGCCAGCCCTGGCCTCTTCCCCTGCTCCGCTGTCATTTTTAGACTTATCACCTGCCTCTGTGGCCGCTGTAAATAATTGCTGGCCGGCGCCTTCCCATTTAAAATCAGTATTTTCTGAAAAATAAAAGCAGAATTAAATTTCAAGTTCAGGCAAACGGTGAAAGAGAACTATTTACGAGCTTACAAGTTTTGTAGAGTTGTCTCTTTCACCCAAGTAAACCAAAGTGATAGGTACTGTTTGCGTTTCGCAAACGGAACATGAACATACTTTGTGTATTGAAGCCAGGCCCACTAGATGACAATGCAGCAAATGTCAAAGTGTTGTCAACCTTGAATGGCGTTTCTTTCTTTTCGTCTTTGTTTGTCTTTATATTAGATTCCTGTAATACAGTTACGTCCGGTTTTGTGAGTTCAACTGTGGTACTTGCTGGCCAGGGTTGTTTCGTACCAAAAATAGATGTTCCATTTCCAAAACCTTGTGATTGTGGAGCGTTAGTTCCAAATGAAGAAATACCACTGGCTCCAAAAATAGAACCTACGGGTTTTGTTAACGACCCAGGGCCAAATAAACTGCCTTGACTCCCACCACTGAATAAATTAACAGGTTTTTGGTCATCTCCGCCAAACAAAGATTTCACTTCAGGTTTATAAGATTCCTCTTCCTTTTTATCGCCAGAAGAAAAACTAAATATGGATTTATTTACTGATGTCCCAGGATTTAAACTACCAAACACAGGATTCGCTTTTCCAAACAGAGGGTTGTTCTGTGCAGCTCCGAATATAGATTTAGGATCTGCTGTCTGTTTCTCATCTCCTGATGTATTCAATGTATTTAATTTTGGTGGTGCTATTACAGAAGTCTTAGTACTTGTTGGGGTCTGTGTGTCGCTACCACCATAAGTAGTATTAGTTTTATTATGTGGTGTTGTAAACAAAGTTTTTTGTTCTCCGAAAATACTCGGTTTTTGAATAAAACTATTTTCCTTGTCTGTGTCATTAGTAATCGTTATATTGCTCTCAGCCGATGCGGGTGTGATTGATTTTGTGTTGGAGCCGATCGCACCTAAAGGGGTTCGGAATACAGATACGTCAACCGTTCTATCAAAGTTGGCAGGCGTGCCATACAGAGAAGTCGCGGGGCTATTGAAGGTTGGTGTTGTAAATTTAACAGGCGTTGATGTCACTGTTGTTGTCGCCGGTAAGCTTGAGAGCCCAGAACTTCTGCATTTAGAATCTACATCATCTACTTCACAGCCCCGGCAGCCTTGGCATGGTTCTTTGACTTTGTATGTAAAGAAATTTTCGGGTAGCATTAATTCTTTCGCCTTCTGTTTTTCTTCTGCCGTGGCTTGTGTTTCACTTACAAAAACTATGTCATCATTCTCGCAGCCCTTCTTACTTATTTCAGAGTCCGGTTTTGTGGAGCATTCATCAGAGTTGCCATGTTTAGCGTTATCGACAGCACTTTTGAATTCAGTCGCAACATCTTTGTTTTTGAACCTCAGGCAGAAGTTTTGCAACTTTATCTCACCTTCACTAAAATCATTTGCTGCAAATAACCATGTTTTATCATCTTTTGTTGTATAAATTATTTCTGGAGTTAAAGCATGATTAAGGCATATTTTGTGGACTTGCTCCCTACGCATAACAACTCTGAAAAAATAAATTATAAAATATATTAAATATTTTTATTTGTAATTTCTCATCAGAATTTGTATGTATATTGCAAAATTACCTACCTCAATTTTCCAGTATCCTTATGTTTTAACACTTTCACAACGCCAATCCCACGTTCTTTCCATTCGCCAGATGTGAATATGAATAACTTTGCTCTGTGTCCATATAATTCAACTTCATTTTCTTCTCCCGTTACAACTTCCACCTAAAAACCGTGTCATTTTATTAGATTGTAGAGGTACAGAAAAAGTCGAAAATAAGATATTTAGTCATGCAAATAGTGATTTGAGTAAAAAAAAAACTTACCTTGTCCGGCATAGGAATCACAGGACTGAAATGAATATGGTGACCCTCATCTTCAGAAGCATATTCGTTATCATCACTCTCGTCGCCTTTTTGGCCTTTCGGTGATTTAATAGGACTCTTGCCCTTAGGTGGTGTTTTAGGTTTAAAAACAAAACCAAAAGTACTACTCTCTTTGGCACCAAATGGACTGTTATTAAACGCGCCGACTTGTGGAGTAGGCAACAAGGGTGGCTTAGATAAAACCTTTTCTATTTCTTCATTTTCATTCTTTACACTAAAATTAAGTGGCCCTTCATTGTCGCCAGACAATTTTGGTTTTTCGATTATGTTGTTTGCAGGAGCCATTTGATCACCAAAAGTAAGAACACTTGCTGTGTTATCCTGGGTTGATGGAATACCAAATCTGAATTTATGCGCACCAGTGCCATCAAATATAGAAGTTACTTGGCCTGGCTTTTGCTCATCCTCAGTGGTTGTTGCTGTGGGTATCCCAAAATTGAATTTTGGTTCTGAACTAATTGAACTAAATATTGATTTCGACTCTTTAGGAGCGTTTGGATCTTTTGGACTACTGCAAGCACTACAGCTTTTAATATTTTCTTCATTTCTTACAAGGCATTGTTTACATTCCCAAGTTCCTTCTTTCGGTTTGAATTTGTCACCCCAGCCAGGCACAGTTGGTGTAATCAGAGACGCAGTCTTTGTAGACGCACCGGTGGTTGGTATTCCAAATTTAAATTTCATAGTGCTACCAGTAGTAAGTTGCAATCCGGGTTTAGCACCTGAAGGGTCTTTTGAGCTGTTGCACGCTGTACAAATTACAACCGTGGCTTCATTACGAACTAAACAGTTTTGACATTCCCAAGTACCTGGTTTCGGTTTAAACGCATCACCCCACCCACTGGGGGAAGCTGTAATGACTGCCGTTGGAGTACTAAACACTAGCTTAGATATTGTAGACTTCGAATCACTCAGTAAGCTTTGAGGCTTAGGTTGCTCGCAGCAAGCGCATTTATTATAATCTTCTAAATTATTTGTGTAGCAAGTTTCACATTGCCATGATCCAGGCTTTGGTTTAAACTTATCACCAAACCCAACTTTAGTGCCTTGTTTTGCAGCATTTTGCTCTTCTTTAGCTGCTTTAATGTTATCAGTCATTTTAGATTGAGCCAACTTAACTGTTTCGATGAAGGCGTCACATGTTTGCACAGTTTTAAAACGCAAACAGAATGTTTCTGCGATTAACTCACCATCTGAAAAATCTTTGGCACACCAAGTGACGGCTTTATCAAAATTGGGCATTTTTTGGAAGGTCATTTCTTTTGTGATACCATGGTTACAGCATACTTTCATAATTTGTTCTCTTCTCATGAGAAGTCTGACTTTTTGATAGTTATCTTTATGTGCTAATAGCTTTATGTTACCAAGACCTCTTTCTTTCCATTCTTTCGTGACAGCATCAAATCTTAATAGTTTTGCACGATGTTCAAACAAAATACTTTCATCTTCTTCACCCGTTTTTTGATCTACTAATGCAGGTAGCGGCACTACTGGTTTAAATTCTACGTTGGGTTCAAATTCTTCCACTGTGTCTGAATTGTTCAGTTTATTTAATACATCTTTTGTTTGTGGTGTATTATTGGAATTAGCTGAAGGGTTGCTAAACAATTGCTGGGAGCTGAATATATTTCTAAATGGACTGCTAGTATTTGTTTGAAAACTTAATCCACTAAATATATTTGTTTTAGTGGTTGTGGGCTCTATTTGTGCTTCAGTTTTGGTATCATCTTGTACTGGCTTGAATGTAGGAGTACTGCTAAACGTAAAGCCTCCGACTGTGAAACCAGGTTTACTGATCTGAGGAGTACTACTGGGCCTTATGTCACTTTTTTGAGGTGTGCTAAATAGACTTGATGTTTTAACAACAGGTTCTCGTGTGACATTTGGATCTGCTATAGGAGTGCTCACTGTGCTGGCACTAGTAGACTTTATGCGCGCCTCTTCGAACTTGTTATAAAATTGCAGAGCAATGTCAGCCGTTTTAAAGCGAATGCAAAATTTTTCTAAAACTACCGCCTCATCGGCAAAGTCATTGGCAACCCAAAAGTATGCTTTAGTCTCATTTTTCATTGGTTTGATCTCCATTTCTGTTGTGATAATATGGTTTGCACATATTTTATGTATTTGTTCACGCCTCATTAAAACTCGTACTTTTTCAGTGACTTTATGCTTTAAAAGTTTCATTTCACCTATGCCCCTTTCTTTCCATTGTTTATCAACAAAGCGGAATAATTTAGCTCGTGAACTAAATATCACATTTTCATCTTCTTCTCCAGTAGTGACTTTAACTTCGGCCGGTAAAGGTATAATCGGTTTAAAATCGGGACATGGATCGTAGTTCTCAACAGAGGTGTTGCTTCTTTCGGAAAGAGTTCTAGACTTATTGAGACTAGCATGAGGCGATTGACCAGTAAATACACCATCAACAACACTTTTAGAATTGTCCAAGGTGTCTCCAAGATTTGAAGAGTAAGACTCATTAGTGGCACTTGTAGAAGATATTACCCCAGTCGATGAAGCAGTCTTAAATACAGCAGATTGGCTCCAATTGTTTAAAGGACTCCCAATTGTATTAAATTTATTGACAGAAGATGGAAAACTAAAGACCGGAGGGGCCACAACTTTGGTGTCAGTAGTAGATGGCATTGGTATTTGATAATTATGTGGAGTGCCTTTAATATGTTTCGATGGAATAGTTACACTAAGGATTGGTGCCGGGGTGGTAGTGCATGTTGGCAAAGGATCAGAAGATGTAATAACTACATTTACTGGTAAAGATCGAGGTATTTCTTTAGAATCCAAATTATTGGCAGGCTTAGAACCACTTACTGCAGTAACAGGAGGTGGTATAGTTGCCGATGGAACTGATGGCAATGTAGGAACTGTGGGTACTGTAGCACCAGCAGAAACTGTAGGCGCGGCCGACACTGTTGGGGCCACAAGTTGTGTAACATCCAAATACATTGGATCAGGCGTAGGAAAGACACCAGGATAATGCATTTGCCCTCTAGTAGGATCAAAAATTTGAGGTGCTCCTGGCACTTGAGATGCTTGACCAAACTGTGAATACTGACTATACAAATTATACAAGTTTTGTCCATAC
Source organism: Anania hortulata (assembly GCA_963576865.1). Classification (NCBI taxonomy): domain Eukaryota; kingdom Metazoa; phylum Arthropoda; class Insecta; order Lepidoptera; family Crambidae; genus Anania; species Anania hortulata. Next base: position 14,469,131 of record OY756390.1, on the reverse strand, counting down.
AACTGATAGGGGTTATGTGGTACAGGAAAAGGAGGCATAAGACGCTGATTGAATGGCGGCATAACTTGAGGAGTAAACTGTAATTGAGCGGTAAAATTGCTAGCGCTCTCATTTGTTCTGTATTCATCTTCCAAATTATATAAATCATTTTCATCTATGTTCTGTTCAGATGAAACTTTTTTTAGTTTGTTTATCTCCTTTTTCATTTCAGCTATTTGCTTTTTCAATTCACCCACATCTTTGCACTCATTTCTACATTCATCGACTTGATCCTTGACATGGTCCACTGATATCTTCAAAAGTTTAAATTGATCTGTGGTGTTTTGAATGTTAGTATGAATAGTGCTAATAATTTCATTTCCCAATTTGCGATTTTCTTCAAACCAGCTTTTTGTTTGTTCCATGAAATCATTCATTGTTGTATCTCGTTTCTGCAAATTCTTGATTTCGTTCTCTATTCTTTCTAAATATCGATGATCAAGTTGAGTAGTTTCTAGAATTTGTGAGTCAACAGCTGTACGATAATTAGTTACATTCCTGTTGGTCGCCACTTTAGGTGTAGAACTCAAATTTCTAAAAACGTTATTCCTTCTATGTCGAATATGTTCACTTTCAACGAGTGAGACATTCTCATCTGATGAATATTTCCCATCTCCGTCATTTGCCACTGAGCCAGATAGATTAGGATCCACTTTGTTAATCATTGTCTCAAGATCATCTAATAGCTCTTGAGTATCTGAATATAATGGACTATTTCTATGCATTTCACTTTGTTTTAAATTTTCCATAGCTTTATATGCAATACCTCTTGCTCTTGTTAACAATGAAATACATTTGTCTTTTGGAGCATTTTCTTCCAACACAATTTTTCTGTATGTCTGGCTTAGGTGATATAATGCTTCAGGCGATTTTAAATTAGAAAGCAATTCAATGGCTTTGTCATATTCCGAATCATTTATGTGATTCATAGCAACAAAAAGTTTACTTTCTTCAATTAAAGAGTTCAGTTCTTTGGTATCGAGTTCTTTGTGAGTATAGTCAAACAATCTTTTCTCAGGTAGTTTTATGACTATTTTGCTTTTTAATTTTTCTAGAAGTGGTATAGCGGCACAATAGTATAAGCCTGCTCTCTTTTCCAAATTATTTTTCTCCTCGACGGCTGTTGTAAGCTTGGCACGTTCACTAAATATGTGAGCAACTATACATAAAAGCTCTGGATCTAAGCCATGGTTGTCAATACACCTTACTACTTCAATACCTCTGCTCAGTGTTGCTCGAATGTCTGTCAAATCTGCTCCTAACTTGTTCTGACTAAAGAGGTAAGCAAGCTCCCACCATTTCAGTTGAGGAATAAGACACAATAAATCAGTAATGTTAGCAGGAATTACAACTGGCTTCTCTGCAGGCATGTAGGCTATTTCTTTGGACTTTTGTTGCTTAGATGTTAATGCAGCACAGTAAAGGAAAGCATGAATGTCTAATTTATTCAAAGATTCTGGACCATAGTTTGATGCACTCGGTGTAAGAGTGTCAAATAAACTACACTTGAAGTGTGAAAAGTTTTTATAGTTCTGTATCATCCAAACAAAGTGATGTAATGAATTTGCATATTCTCTTTGAGCATCAACATCAATGGCTTCTACTTCAATTCGTCTAGGTAATCTGAGGATCGGTGTATTGAAAGCATTTGATGTAGCAAAATGGGATGTTTTGATCTTACTCAAGTGACCTCTGTTGGTAAATATCTTTTCATACAACTTGTCCCTCCAATGTGTCCCTGAACAACATTGAGATATGCGGTCTAGAAAAGATTGGCTTTTATCTTGGCTATTTGAAATAAGGTAGTGTCCGGACTGAGAACATCTATATGTTCCTTCAGAATACCAGCGTTTTACAGCTTCTTGTTGTTTTTCGGGAGCACTTGTGAGCCAGTTAGCTTTAGGATCGATGGGTGCCGAATGCCATGCGATCAACATTAAAGGAGCTGCAAATTGAGCTGCATCACGCCAGGGTATCTGGTCTTTTTTAGCTTTCTTTAATAGAAATGTAGCAGAATGGAATGCAAATTGACCTCTGTGATGCTGCAAAAGACTTGCATGAAAATCACCAAAACCAGGTGTAGCTCCAGCATTGGATACATTCTCAATGTCTTGGTCATAAATAAAAAGTAGTTCATTAGACTCAACTAAACTTTTAGAAGGACCACTTGGGGTTTCTGTCAAACTCAAGGCACACATGCGTTCCCTGACTGTTAATAAAAGTAATTGATAAAGCCAATCATTTGCATTATGTGAGTTATGTTTAAGAAGCTCCGATAAAGTTTCATACCATGCAAAGTTGTTATGAAAAGTTCTTCCTCCAAATTCAACATTACAACTGTGATCAATTGCTTTTTTAATCTGATTGGTATGTAGGTAATGCCTGAGAAGTCGAGCATGAAGAATGGCATCCATAGGTCTCACAGCTAGCTCCGCTGTTAAAAGTTCAACTAGTGCCTCAGAATCTGGATTCGACATGGTAACTAGTCTCTCACGCAATCTAAATGTTACTGGGTGTCTTGGGAATATAGCTTCGGCCTTTTCACACCAGTATCTCGCACGGCCAGGGTCTATAGTTACCTCATCATCAACGAGAAGTTCACAAACTAAAACAAAAACATTAACAAATGTTATATTTAGGTATTTATAAAACACTGCTAATTTGGTAATTAGTTTATTTAGCTTGGAAGCCAAACACACGAGAGAAAAACGTGGGAAAATATGACGTCTGTCAACATGACACATAAGTTACCATTTATAATATTCTAGAAAAGATACCAGTGCGAAAATACACAACATATTGTGAACATTATAATTTGGCATGGAATTAATCAATCTATTCTTAATAGCCATAAGTCCTTAACTATAACTAGCCACCGACTTAACAATCACATTTGCTTGAATGCAGTATTCAAGCAAATGTGATTGTTAAGTCGGCGGCTCAAAGACCGTAAGTTCAGAATACTTATTATTAACCAAATTGATTTAGTTCATTCCAAAATATAATGTGTAATGTAGATACATGAAGATCATAAAGGCTGGCGCATATTGGGGCGGGCCGCACTGCAAAAATCCTATCATTCATTACATCTTTTACGTTTTTAAGAAAATGAATAGATGAGAGATGTAAGAGGATTAATGCGATGTGGCCTGTCCGACTATACGCTGGCCTTATAGCGATCTGAGTTTAATGGCATAAAGACATAACAGAAACAATTTTTCGAGTCAATGTTGACCTTCGCATTAGTGAACATATTATGGTTATTTAATTACTTTGGTATGTTGAACGCAGAAGGGTGTGTTAAGAGGCCGTCCTAGAAATCGTCGTATTTCCGTACATTTTGTTCTCTGATTGTGAAGTCGTGAATGATAATTGAAACAAAATAAAACGTAATTTTAAAAGATTAGTTCTTATTCTTGCATGTAGCGCGAATGGATTTTTCATATCATTTCAAAAATAAATCTAAATCACTAAAAGAACTACCCTTATTTCAGAAAAATGACGTTCGAGTTACGTTTGAACATCGGTTTACAAGAGACTACAAGTTATCCTGACAATTCGATTTTATCATTTAATTTACCTCGAAACTTTATCAGGAAAGTGAGTTATTATCGGTGAGAAAGTTGTATCTGTTGCAAACAGTTTTGAACTTGCATAAGAGCTTACCCATCGATATATCAAAACTGCACAAAAGAAAAAACAGGAAGGTTGTATGTACACAAAAAAAGTAAAACTAAATCAGCAAAAAGATGATTGACTGTGTATGGTTGTATAATTGCACAACGTCGCATGTCACAATGGCATTTCTGCCAGTAATCGTAATAAAATACATACAAAACATTAGTTAAATTAAACTTGTTTTCATTGTTTCTTTCTGATTTGTTTTCAATTTTTGTCATTTTATTTTGTCTGAATCTGTGTCACGTGACTTTACACTTATTATGTGTTTGTGTCAAATGCAATGTCGAGGCTTCAGCTTTCGTGTATCCTGTGCTTTACTTAAATAGTAAAAATAAAAATAAAAATTTATTTTTGTCTTATCTAATGTAATTTACGAAAAAATACTTTTTTAAAGTAAATTTAAATGTGTACTTTTCATTGTAAAACATTTTCAAATTTTTTTTAGTAACTATTTAAGTACCCAGAATGCAATTGTAATGAAGGAACGTGGTTACCTGCCACAAGTATATGCATTTACTTACTAGGTAACCTCAAATATGAATGTTAATATTGTACATTATGTGTTTTCTAAAGAAATAAACATTTTTCTTTTTTTTTTTTTTGCAATTGAAGATTTGGTCTACTTGCACATAGGTTAAATACTTTTTTTTAATTTCTTACCAAATATAGCAGAAAAAAATGCTGAAATAACATAAAAAAAATTAAATTTCCATTCAAATATAATTTATTTTTCTATCGTTATGAACAACTATTATAAGATTTAAAAACACTACACAATAATCTTCAGGTATACTTTTAAAATAATATCATTTTTATTTTATGTAAAAAACAAAAGAATAAGTAGTAAACCTAAGTCAAAATTAACTATAAAATCAAGCGCGCAAAACCGATCGTTTTTCAAACCTAGGTAGGACACACAGAATACCTAATAGTACTACCGTACAGAAGATTCACTCCCTAACAAAAGTCAGGTTTAGGTATAAAAATATACCTAGACTCGTCAGAGCTACCAGCCTGCAAGCAAAACTGAAACTTATAACCGCGTGCGAACCCTGAATTTTCATTTCGCGCCCCAGTTTTATGACCGAGCTGCGAACGACGGCACGGGGTTGTCACTTGAGAAGTTTTTGTACTTTTATTAGTTTTAAGTTAGAAACGTTGATTCTGTAAACATAAACATTCCATCTGAATGTCGTTTGTTCGATTCCTATGGGTGTAACGGGATTAACTGGGTATTTCTAACAAAATAAAATAAGTAAAGAAATAAAATGTGTTTATTACAAAATCATCTTACAATTGCTTAACTTTTAAGTATTGTTTGATTGATTTTTTTCCAGGTTTAAAATGTTAGTTCTGATTCACTATTCGTTTTATTCAGACATCCGTAGACACAGCAATATCTTTTATATGGATTATATTGACGTTTAGGCTTAGAAGACATTGCTTCTGTCGAGAAGCAGAAACAAACTTTTCAAGAATGCGCGAGCACGACGTGACCGCGACTGTCGTGAGCTGAGAGCGACAGCCCTATGCCATACGCCGCTTCGGGCGGCGCGCTGCCCGAATATACCTAAACTGCGGAGATGGTGTCACCCTGGTAGGACGTCCACTACCTAATAAAATATCAATATTATCTTGTAAAGGATCAACATTGTTGACGCTTTATCCCGCATCATAGACGCACACAAGCATAGAACTGTATTTCAATTTTGCACTGAAAAAAGGTGCACGGCCTCTTAAGACTACAGCCTTATTTGACGACCGTCTGGTGTAAAGTGGTGTAGCGGTTAGCGGAAGCGCGAGGTGCAAATATTTGTGAGCATGAGCGTTTGTACCTAAGTCATGGACATGTTTATAAGCGTATTTAAGTAATATACTTATCTAGTCGCCGTAGTACAGACAACAGCACGTCAACCTACTACAAATCCTCAATTTTTCTCAATTGATATTGATCTCTACGTGTTGGACTTAAGTTAAATATTAACTTTTTGGGTAGGTTGACCTGGCGTTGTCTTTACAAGATTGTGGAAAAATAATAAGGCTGTATGCTGTTAGCAGGCATACTAGCGCTTGGTAGGCATGCATGTCGTATACGAAGTGTCGCGTCGCACGATGGTGCAAGGGCGGAATGAATTCAATTTTTATATAGTCAGCTGTAGTCATAGCTTATATCTCAAATGTATATAAAACACTAAAAATAAGCCCCCTCTAAACATTTTTGAGTTGATTTAGTTTTTTAGCTAAAGGCCTTCCCCAACACTTTCCAAGTTTTCTTTCTCTTTAGCTCTTCTAGTCCATAGTTTTCCAGCAGGTCTCATTATTTATTATGATGATTTTTATGATTTATGATTTTTTGGCTTTGTCCCGAATAGCAGAATAACTATTTAAACATCGAAAAATTTACGAAACAAACAGAGCGGTACGAAGTTCGCAGAGACAGCTAGTAGGGAATATAAAAATATTTATGGTTTCTTTTAAATTACGAGTAGCTCTCGAGTGTAAATACAAAATATTTTTAATGCCTAAATATAGCTTTTAATTGGCTATAACTAATTAGCTACAATGTTCCACGCGTTTAAATGTAGCAACAATTATACATTCGACTACACTAGGTGATTATTTAATAGATTCCAGCTGCAATAATTTGCAATTATTTGAGTTTAACTTCATCCAGTAATTGAGCTTATTTTTGTAAGAAAACTACTTATTACGTTTATTGACGTTAATGATTGTAATCTCTTTACTTGTTTAACTACGAAGAGAGTAGATTACAATATTTTGCTTCATTTACTATTATCTTTTTGCATAATTATCACCAATTTTTAAATATAACGAGCTTCAGTATTTCCTATTCAGAATTAGTTGAAAATGTTATATTCAGTAATTGTAAAATTCATAAGTGTATTGAAAATTTGCAAATCCTATTTAGACCTTACAGACTTTGTTTTAGAATAGATTTATGTAAGTGAAAAAAGATTTTTTGTCTAATTTCACATCATCATCATCATCATCATTTCAGCCATAAGACGTCCACTGCTGAACATAGGCCTTCCCCAGTAACTTTCAGATTGGCCGGTTGGAAGCGGCTCGCATCCAGCGGCTTCCTGCAACCTTTACCAGTTCGTCTGTCCATCTTGTATTTTATTTATAATTCACGCAGCATCCATTTCAGAAAGTGTACAGATGAATCAGCAAATAGGGACATTATGCATATTATGTTGTTGACTTCTTCAGACCCCTACATTAATAGTTATAGAGCTGAAACCACCAAAGTAGATTTACCCTTAAATAACGAAGTCAAGGAATTAACAAACTAACTGAACTAACTAATTAACTGAACTGTAACAAATAATTAATATTTTTAGTTTTGGTTAGTATTTTATTTTTCGAATTGTATTATTATTTTAAAAATATTTATAGTGTGTCTATTGGTTAACATCAATTAAATAATTTATAAAGTATATTTTGTCTTTACTATTTCATTACGAATGTTATATGTAGGTACTTAGATTTTTGTAATATTTTTTTTTATTTTTATAAATCTTTTCATATAAAAAAAATTAAAAAACACAATTAAGATTATTTTATTGAAACCAAAGAAAAAATTAATTCCACGGCCCCAATAAATTACACCACTGTGCGTCATTTTGCGACTCGCATTAGAGTTCATTGGGGTCGCGACTGGTCACGATAAGGAGAGCGTTAGTATATGGTAGAAGAAAAATCCTTTAAAAAAACTGTTTATCTTCATATTATGTTGACTTTAATCATGTGTATGGAGACAAGATTATTATTCTTAACTAACGTTTTTAGCTTCAAATTCACCTGACTTCAGAGTTAATAAATTGACACGCATTTAATGTAGCTGATTTATAGCAGTCCACATAGCTTTTTAAGGGTTACGTTATAATAAACTTTTGCAATAATAACATAAGTTTTACAAACTGGATAGTTTTTTATACTTGTATGAAATTCCTTTACACCTAGAGCGTTTGAATTACAAAAAGAGCACAAAGAAGGATATATTACAACAGTACTTAATTCAAATTCATTAATTAATGTGACACCCAAAAGTTCTTGGTACGGATATAATGTACAAACTTCAAGTTTTCCATTTAATAGAGTGGGACAATTTAAAATATTAAATCTTTAGAAGATTGGAAATATGACTTTACTGGTGTGTGTGGTTGGATAATAGTAATCCATGAATAAGTTTGTAAAAAACTAAATCTTTTAAATTGAAAGACTTAACACATTTTTTTTTTACAAATATGATAGATATAGCTGCCATGTTGACTTTTTATTAAAAAAGTGATCATAAAAATTCAACAGGGCGTCTATATCTTACATAATTTAAAAAAAAATTGACCGATTGTGTCGATAAATCGCTATATCATATCGTGTTTTGGTGGTCATGCTAGGGGGGTTGAATTGATTGATTTAGTTTTTCACAAACATATTCAATTCAGTCCAATATTTTAAAAAAAAAACCTATTACGAACGCGAGTCGGACTTGCCAAAAATAATTATATTTAACAAAAAGCCTGTTTGTTGCTTTTTGACATTGTGCGCCTTTGACATTCTGCGCTTTTGACTATGTGCGGTTTTGACATTGTGCGCCTTTAGACATCCTGCGATTTTGACAATGTGCACTTTTGACATTCTGCTCTTTTGAAAATTTGCGATCCCTTGTCATTTTGCGCTTTTGACCTTAGGTTAAAAGGAAGTGGTGAAAGAATGTGATGTTGTCCAATATTTATAAAAAAATTAGAAAAACCTATTAAGAACGCAAGTCAGACTTGCCAAAAATAATAATATTTAACAAAAAGCCTGTTTATCGCTTTTTGACATTGTGCGCCTTTGACATTCTGCGCTTATGACTATGTGCACTTTTGACATTCTGCTCTTTTGAAAATTTGCGATCCTTTGTCATTTTGCGCTTTTGAGCTTATGCTCCTAAACACACCTAGAGTTATTACAGCTATAAGAGTGTCACTTATGATAAAAGCTCAGCCACATTGGACATTTATTGTTCATTTTTTTGTATTATAAGATCTTAATGTTAAATATTTGGCAAAAATAACATATAATATAACACGTCGGCAGATCAGGATTGAACTCAGAAAAAAAAGGTTTAGCTTGTTCGTGCAGTAATAATAAATAAAAATAGAACAAGTTGAATGTACATAAGACGCAATTTAGCAAATTATATACATATAAATAGATTTCATTAAGTGATTAACATTTAATAATTTCATTCTATTTTAAATCATTACTACTATAGCCACAGAAGCTTAAGCAGTAATGATTTGAAATGAGTAATGATGTAAAACTAAAGTGATAATAATAAATGTCCAAAATGTCCAATCATATTGAGGAAATGACTAATTTGGTAGGTCAAAATATTGAGCAGATATTTAAAACATATTAGTCACACCTTATTCAGACTTGTTTAAAACTATTCCACTAAATAACATCAAAAGTATGGATGTGGTAAGCATGTAATGTCCATTTTTCTTTGCTTTCCGAGTATTGTAAACAATCTTGGTCTTTTTACAAAAATATCATTGCATAAAGTCAACATACTGTTAAATTATAAAGGATTTTGTATGTAATGATTAATTACAAAACGAGGTTCTAATGATAAATAATTTCATTAAAATGGAACTTCAAGATGTTTACATTATTCGAGAAGCAAAGAATAACTGACTATAGTAGTATGAATGTGCATTTTTTGGGTTTAGGTGAAAAGTTTTTTTAAATACAAATACAATTGTATAGTGTTATAAACTATTGTAATTGTGGCGTATTGACTGCATTCATTTTCACAGAACTTATGTTACTAGAGAAAAAACAAGTGGTTGCATGATACCATGTAAAATGTTTACTGTCTCATTTCGCTAGATTGAGGGGTTATATGTTGTTACTGTGCCCTCTACCTTAAAAAAATAAGGGTCACTTTAAATGGCAAGCAAGGTGGCTCATACTTATTCAGAGTAGGCCCAGTGTTCTAATAACTCATGCCCTAGTTGGATTTAAATAGTCATAATACTATATACTTTCTGACAAGAAAAAAATTTTTGTTTTTAAATAGAAAATTACGAAACTAAATAGGAAGAGCGATTTGAATTTGAAATTGTTTTAAGTCATATAAATACTTGCAATGATAAGTCATAATAAAATACTTACTGTCCAGAATCGTACTGGTCTGCGTCGGGTCTATATCAAGAGATGTTTTATAATGTTCAAGTGATTTCTCCTTTTGTCCTAATTTTTGTAACGCTTGTCCAAGGAGTTTATAAGCCGCCGCGTTGTTGTCCTTCTGGGTAAGGTATTGCTCAACATATCTCTGACAACTTGCATAGTCACCTACTTCGTAATAGAGTCGGGCAATAGAATATGCTCGGGTTTTGAACTGAAAATAACATTTATGTACATATATTAAACGCCATAACCCCTGAAAACATGACCGTCACAGTAATGTAAAATTACTCACTTCTTTTATCGATAATTTAGATATCAAATTCTCCACATGTTTATCTACGTCCTTTTTATTTCTATACATTTTCACAAGGAAACGCAAATTTATTTGCAACCAATTTTAACCGTTTTTCACTTGCACAAGATGAAATCGCGTGGGGTAAAAGATCGGCATTCGGTTTTTTTTCAACATTTTCGATCGACAATGTTGCCAACCCACGCAAATAAATTTCCCTGATTCCAAAGAAAATACATTTCATAAAATGAATTTAAACATTTCACTATATAAAAGTGTTCGAAAAGTAAACGCGAATTCGCATTAAAAATTGGTTGATAAACGTGAAGCAGCGCTACCCTGGATGCCTAGCATGAAGTTGTATGTATCTATCTACTTCATGATGCCAAGTGTAGTGAGGAAAGTGAGAACAGAAGACAATCCCTTTTTAATCGATCGAAAATTATAAAATTAACGTTTACTATTCGATCGATGTATGCGAAGCGATTGTTTTGTGGCACACAAACTATTCACAGTAGACCTTCTGAGGGCCTAGTGTGAGTTTACCTACTTTAAGTTAAATTTGTACCCATTTTTGAAAAAAAAATGCTCAATAAATATCCTCCGGGCGCCTAATATCGTTACATTAAGCACATACCTTTTAGAATAAAATTGACATTTATTTGAGGGTATTTACCCAACTGGTGTTAAAATCTGATTTCTTCACATTTTTCCACCTTCCAAAAACGAGTAAAATTTGTTTTTTTTAATACTGGGTAGATGACCCTTCGTAGCCAATAGCTAGTTTGGAGCTAGTTTTCCTACTTCATATAGAGGATAAAGTTACCCTTCAGTCAAGAGCTTCGCCAGCCAATGGTCCAGAAGGAAGGAAGTTGTTAAAAATGAGGTGTGAGAAAAGTATAAATTGTGGGTACAGTCTTGAGCCCATGAAGCCCTCTACGTAAATTAAAATATGAACTGTAAAAAGTCCAATGTATAAAGCTTTAATGGCCTTTGAATTTTTTTCAGGTCTAGGTGTGAGGCATCTGCCCCCCCCCCATTCCCTTGGTGACGCCCTTGCATACATACAACTTTTATCAGGATCGATATACTTGTCAATGGTCAAAGTACTACAACTGCATGCACATGGCCGTCATATCATTGTTAGTTACAATAAAAAAGCAAATGTCAAACCTAATTTCAATTAGAGGTATGACTATCGATGCTATTGATACGCAACAATACTATCGATAGTAATACTCAATAATACTCATTTATTTTGTACATAGGCCCTCTTCCGGGCACTTATACACGTCCCAAAATATAGCTTAGTCCTACCACCGCTTCGGGACTATATATTGGCTGGTGATGAGAAGAAACGGCGCAACAAACTCAGTCACCTTTGTCAGCCTTATTTTACAGGAAATACAGTTACAAGACATGTAGTAAGTGTGAGCTAAGCAGGTTAAGTCCATGCACTCTTGTCGTTTAAATTATCGTCTATTTTATAATATCATTTTTTATATAAAGATTTGTTTAATGTGAATTTTGAATTCATGTACAGGTAATTCAACAAGAGTCTGTGGTACTTTATTGAAAAATTTAATACATTTCCCCAAGAATGAATCACCAACTTTGTGTAGTCTGAAGCTCGGAACGGCAAGTTTATTTTTATTTCGAGTATTATATTGATGAAAATCACTTTTTAGGCTAAACAAACTAAGATTTTTTCGAACGTTCATAATATTTTCAAAAATGTATTGAGAGGCTACTGTTAATATACATATTGATAGCTTTAAAAATCTCCCTCAGTGAGTCACGAGATCCAAGACAGTATATTGCACGTACGGCTCTTTTCTGCAACACAAAGATTGATTCAATGTCAGCAGCAGAGCCCCATAGCAGTAAACCATACGACAACAAACTATGAAAATAACTAAAGTATACTAGTCTTGCCGTTTCGACATCAGTTAAAAGCCTTATTTTCCTCACTGCATAAGCCGCTGAACTGAGCCTTCCTGACAGGGCAACTATATAGGGACCCCATTGGAGCCGGGAGTCTAATGTAATTCCCAAAAAAATTGTGGAATCGACTGCATCTATATGATCGTCTGACATATTAATATGCGTACTGACCTGCCTCACATTGGGCATAGTGAATTTAATGCATTTAGTTTTGTTTGCATTTAGCAACAGGTTGTTAGCTGTAAACCAGCGTACTACTTGAGAGAGAGCACTATTTACATCGTCAAAGGCAGCTTTACCTCTGTCAGTTTTAAAAATCAATGATGTATCATCTGCAAACAATACTATCTCACAAAGATCTTTAAGTACAGTTTGGAGTGTGTCATATGTTGTACTGTCATCAAGTTGGTTTGGAAGAGTCTTTTTCGTACGGGCGTACGGCTCTTTTCTGCAACACAAAGATTGATTCAATGTCAGCAGCAGAACCCCATAACAGTAAACCATAAGACAACAAACTATGAAAATAACTTAAGTATACTAGTCTTGCCGTTTCGACATCAGTTAAAAGCCTTATTTTCCTTACAGCATAAGCCGCTGAACTGAGCCTTCCTGACAAGGCAATTATATGGGGACCCCATTGCAGCCGGGAGTCTAATGTGATTCCCAAAAAAATGGTAGAATCGACTGCATCTATATGATCATCTGACATATTAATATGCGTACTGACCTGCCTCACATTGGGCAAAGTGAATTTAATGCATTTAGTTTTTTTTTTGCATTTAGTAACAGGTTGTTCGCTGTAAACCAGCGTACTACTTGAGAGAAAAGCACTATTTACATCGTCAAAGGTAGCTTTACCTCTGTCAATTTTAAAAAGCAATGATGTGTCATCTGCAAACAATACTATCTCACAAAGGTCTTTAGTAAAGTAAGGAAGGTCATTTATATAGATTAAAAATAATAGAGGTCCCAATATAGAACACCCAGGCGTAATGGAACTCCAGAAGATTCAGTTCCATTAACATTAACTTTTTGCATTCTGTCTGTGAGGTATGACTGTAACAATTTTCCAGAATCATTTGAGACACCATAATGCCGTAATTTCATTAATAATGTCTTGTGATCTACACAATCGAAAGCCTTAGACAAATCACAAAAAACCCCTAATCCATCTTTCTTTCTTTCAAAGGCATCGTAGATATGCTTAATAAGGGCAACTCCCGCATCAGTTGTGTTTCTACCTTTCGTGAAACTGAACTGCGTCTCATGCAATAGAGTGTTAATTCTGAAATGAGATAGGAGTTGATTGAAGACAATTTTTTCAAATATTTTACTAAGAGCTGGTAGTATTGATATAGGTCTAAAGTTAGAGGGATCACTTTTATCACCGGATTTAAATAAGGGTATAATTTTACTGTATTTCATTAAATTGGGAAACGAACCTTCATCAATACACTGATTAAATATACTAGCAAGATGAGTTGCTATACTATCAATAATATGGTTAATTATATTAGTCGAAATGCCCCATAAATCTTCTGTTTTTTTCATATTTAACTCTTTAAAAGTTTTGTCAATAATGTCAGGATTAATATGTCTAAACGTTAGGGAAGATTTGCATTCATCCACATTCGATTTCAAAAAAGTTTCCCCAAGATCTGTCGAAGAGTTTAATGAACTGGTTGTAGCAATTGATATATTAGAAAAGAAAAAATTAAACGCGTTTGCTACTTCACTGTCTGATTTAATAATTTTATCGTTAACTTTAAGGCTAATTGAGTGATCCGACTGTCTGTTTTTACATGCTTCTCTATTAATAATACATTAAGTAGCTTTTATTTTATGTTTGGAGCTAACAATAACATCTCGAATATAATTAGCTTTAGCCACTGAACGGTCTGTTTTGAGATTTTTTTAACATATTCTATAATATTGGGGTCTTGAGTGTGCGCTTTTAGGTCATATGATTCGTACAATTTTTTCGTACTTTTATGAATACCAGTCGTGGCCCAGTCACTAAATTTACATTTATTTGTATTTATTTTAACATGGTTCTGTTTAAATATATTATTAAATTCATCTTTGACCAGCCCAAACAGATTTCCTTATGATACATCTACAGTATTACTGTTAGGAGGTGGTAATAGATTTATTCCAGAATCAATACTACTCTTAAATCTATCCAATTGGCTAGCAGTGACTGCCCTACAAACAATATCCGCCTTAGGCGAGACATGATGGTGCTCAAAAAGTGCAATCATTAGTATTGTATCGGAACTATCTATTGACTGTATTTTAATACTATCAGATGCAGTGTACAGGTATGGTATGAAATGCTGAGATTGACTGGGATTATTTTCGTTTTCAGTGTGTGTGTAACAGTTGCAAAGTTTATAAATTTTTAATGACTACTAGTTCTCATTACTCATACAACTAATACTGATGCAATACAGGTGACTATCTGTAGTACATATTGAAATCGATAAAAGATCGCTTTTGGCGATACGGCTGCCTGATTGTACATACCTATGTCTTGTTTACCATTAAAAAAAAAAGTGCAATAAAGTGTCTATATCTATTTAAGCACTATTTTAGTAAGTGCAAATATTAAAATGATAAGTTCAATTAATTAATAAAAATATTTCTATATTTTTGTAAATGCTAGTTTTCAAGGAAAACAACAAAATACATTTTGTTTAAACAGTAAAATTAAACATTCTGGGTTGCGGCGAATACTTGCTTCCGTACTTTCGGTTGTTATCAATAGTCTTAAAAATACTATGATTATTTTGTTAAGAAAAGTTAAAAAAAAAAACTAATATTTCTCTAATTTATTTAGATGCTCTGTTCAAATATTTGCACTTACTAAAATATAACCTAATATATTGGTGTTAATTAATATCACTGCTGTAATTTAACAAATTATCGATACGGTACTATTGATAGGACTAACGATAGATTGGCTATTTACGGTACTATCGATATGGGCTATCGGGTGGCAACACTAAAGTCAATCGAATTGACAAATTTAGCTCTAGGAAATTTTGGAGAAAAGAAAAAATAAACTGGAAATTTTGGGGAATTACAACATTAGTTCTTCCGAATAGTTTAAAGGAAGTTTAAAAAATAATATACTAATTTATAGTAGTCACAAACATTACAAATAAAATCAGCCGATCAGTTGTTGTAATGTATGAGTCTTGGAAGAAACATTTATTACACTTTTTTGAGATTTTGATGTCTGTTCCATAGTAAAAGTTATTGTTTAGTAGAATTTCTATACATCAACCTGTTTTATATTTTGTCTTCCCAGCAAATAGGTAGTAGTAGGTAGGTTTAAAACGTTTCTTTTTTTGTGGTTTAAAAATAGTTATAGTTTATAACAATGAAGATTAAAACCATTTTTTTTTCGTGATAACTTTCCTCTCTTTCAGTCAAAATACGCCGTTGGACCACGAGCAAAAAACAAAAATCTGTGCCTTTGGGTAAAACTAAAGAGAATAGTATAGTTTAGAAAAAGAAATAAATTTAGGGAGAAACAAAATCATACCTGGCATCCCTTTAACTTCATTGAGCACTAAATAAATATGGACTGGCTGTCTCATACTAATGACAGCTTATTTTGTATGCCCATTTGAAGCGCCACTAGTATCTGAATCCTGAACTAATTTTGACGTATACAGCGATAAAAATTTAAGTTTTGTAGCATGTTAAATCGAAACTATCGAGTTTTTTGACGATTTGGTACGATATTCGATTTATAAGATGTTATTTATTGTGTATAGTTTTATAACGCTTTATGAATATGTTTTTTTCTAGTAACAATAAACATTGGGATGGGATATAAAATCTTATTTAGATACAATTAAAGTTTTATCTTTCAAGAAATTTCAGATAACCTCTTACCACTCACAGTCACACTACATCTTTATTGAATATTGAAGATCGAAAAAGTTACGAATATTGACTTGGGGACATCACTAATTTAGTTCCAGCGCTAAAAAAATGGCGTAAATTACCCTTCCTGCACCGCGTCGTGCCACCCCCTCCCTAGCTTGGGCCAAACCCATGCCACCGCATTTGCCATACACCGAAAGTGCACACTTCCGGTTTACCTAGTTAAAATTTATCGAGTTTTTACAATAGTGGCACATAAAACACCATATATTTTTAGATTCGACAAGATTTCTTCTATTTTATGGTTAATTAAAAAAAACGGATTTATTTATTTAAAAAATACAGCAACTAACTATATGAACACGCAAAGTCAGGATCGACGACATTATCACAATTTTATAATTTTTGGCTTTCACGCCGTGCTACGCAAACGTGCGGCCTCTCTGTGGGGCAGAGTTCGGGGCAGCACCAACACTCTCCTGAAGGTAATTGGCTTGCTAGCAAACCTGATGGCCCTATCCTTGCACATTGGGTGGCAATCCACGTAACACCCAATGTGCAAGAATAGGATAGGATATACATGTAAAATATATATATTTTAATTACTAACATTGCTATTAAGTCATACTAACAACGTAAATGGATATCATATGTGTCCGAAATAAACAATTTCATTTCATAAAAGTTCGGGCGAACTATCCGTTTCAAACCCCTCATAGTGTTGTACACCCATGACCGTGACCCATCTTGTTATACAGCCAGCCCAGTGTTTATAAATTAAGTTAGTACAAACATATCCATTGTTTGATAGCGAAATCTAAACAATCATCCACTTATATCACAAGCACAACTATCTGAAACACGGCCGACTGATGAGTCATCGCGGCGCCTTTGTTTACAAATGCTCGAAACCTGATGCCTGACGCTTTCTTTGTCCAAATTTTAGTGTGGTAAGTCCGTCTCAATTCTCCTTCTACCTAATTTAACGCAGCAAACAAAGATAGGTATAGAAACCGGCTGGTGCAACCCCACTGAAAAAACACTTAAGTGCATTTTAAGTTTGTTAAAATACCTGGAGTGGCCCGGGAACGGATCAATGAAGGAAGATAGAGGTAACGAGTACTATTTTCGATTTGAAAAAGTGTCCGTCTAAGTGCGTTAATAGTTTAACGCACTTTGACGGACACTTTTTCGCCACCTAGTGGTGGCGCTACGTAGTAACAGGGTAAATTGTTTAAATGTTTTTTTAAGGAATGGCTTCATCCTCCATATATTTAAAAATATTTTAATTCGGCACGCTGTACTCGATATACTTCAATTCGTCAACAACTGCTACATTCATACCATACCCTTTGCCTACACTAGCGCCATTTTAGCGGGTTTGGGGACTGTGTTAGTGCTTTAGCTGGTCATTTTTTCAACTTTCTGCCCGAAATAGTATTCTTTACCTCTACCGACCTTAAAGCCTTATACCGGTGACAGATGGCGGCGGACGCGGCTCCGGACTCGTCTTGACATTGTAAGGTCAAACGCTGCCATTGGTCGATCTTTGGGCTGGCGGAAGTTGTCTGAAGGATAGACCGGTGACTGTCAGTCCGGAGCTGCGTCCACCGCAGTTTGTCACCAGCTTTTTTGTCTTAATACGACGACGACGACTCCGTGCACTAAGGCTCGACCGATGGCCGGGTGGCCGGAGGAGTCCGGAGGCTTCCGAGTAGAAATCAGAATCGGATGGCATCGGATCGTATGTATAATGTAGTCGATGCAAAAAAAATTGTATATTTGCTTAAGCGACTTTGAAACCGGGCTTGTCCGGGGCCGTTTTTTAACGGGTCAGAACAATTCTGGGTGCATATAGTCTGACCCGAGGGCTCAGACTACATGCATCCGGATATATATATATAAATATAGCCAGTCTATGTTAATTTTTATGTCAATGGTTTTAAATTTTGATCGGTTTGTTTGACACGTTTGACAGCAGCCAGTCATTTTATACGTCAGTGTCACGTCAACTTGATTGATGGATGATCGATCATCAGTGTTATTTCATCTTTTTCATTTTGCATTTAATGCTGAAATAAAAGGAAGACGTACGTTTGCGAAAACAAAGTAATAAATGTTCTTGCGATCGATGTGAATAGGTATTCTAGTAAAGAGATAACAAAACTGCTTAAAATGGGTGATTCTGAGTTTGTTTACGGATCGACCCTATCTCTTGATTCCATGAAAGTAATCGCAGAAAGTGTAGGAATCGCAAACCTTGGAGATGATGCCGCTAAAGAAATAGCAGATGATGTTTCGTATCGCCTCAAAGTCATAGTACAAGATGCTATGAAATTCATGCATCATTCAAAGAGACAAAAGTTGTCTATCACTGATATAGACCATACCTTGAAGACAAAAAATATTGAGGTGAGCCTTAGATAAGTCTATGCTGACGGTTTAATAAAAACAAAAACTAAATAAATACTGGTTTTATTTTAATCTTTTTAATTTCAGCCACAATATGGATTTATTCAGCCAGATTCACTACCATTTAGGTTTGCTTCTGGTGGTGGAAGGGAACTTCATTTCATAGAGGAAAAAGAAATAGACTTATCAGAAATACTGTCTGCCCCACCACCTAAGGTACCACTGGATGTGTCAGTAAGGGCACATTGGCTCAGTGTAGATGGGGTGCAGCCTACAGTTCCAGAGAACCCACCACCACTATCAAAAGAGGCACAGAAGCTTGAGTCTGTTGATCCTATAAGTAAACTCAGCAAGCCTACTAATAAAGATGCAGCAGGTATTTAATTACATTTCTACTAATAATAATTAGTAAGGTAAAGTTTAGACAAATTTATAATTTCTCCTTCCTATATGATGTCATAATGGTCAATAGCCTAATCATTTTAGTCACCTCGTTTCAGTGTGAACCCTACTATAGTAATC
The DNA here is from genome assembly GCA_963576865.1 of Anania hortulata. Classification (NCBI taxonomy): domain Eukaryota; kingdom Metazoa; phylum Arthropoda; class Insecta; order Lepidoptera; family Crambidae; genus Anania; species Anania hortulata. The sequence continues at coordinate 14,450,140 of OY756390.1, read as the reverse complement.
ATTTGATGATTATTTTCAGGTAAACCTATGTGTGGTAAAGCTGCTCGACTGAAGGCTTCTGAGTCGGTCCATGTAAAACAATTGGCTACTCATGAGCTTAGTGTGGAGCAGCAACTATACTATAAGGAAATAACGGAGGCCTGTGTTGGTAGTGATGAAGGGCGGAGAGCGGTAAGGCATAACTACCTGCAGCAATTCTGTACCTTATTTGGATATTTCTGTTTGTTACAGAAATTACAATGCAAATATTATCAGTGTAAATGTTTAGACATTCAACAAAAATAGAAACATTTGCTCTTTGCCATATTTATCAAAAAAATTAGCCTTGTTTAATTATAATAAACTATACCTGTACTTAATATTTTAGGAAGCATTGCAGTCCCTTGCCTGTGACCCTGGCCTCCATGAAATGTTACCACGAATGTGCACATTCATCTCTGAAGGTGTTAAAGTAAATGTGGTGCAAAATAACCTTGCACTACTTATCTATTTGATGCGGATGGTAAAGGCATTGCTGGATAACCAATCTTTGTACCTGGAGAAATATGTAAGTTAATTTTATGAATTCATTTGAAAGTTGTTATAACATGATTGTGTTATTACATGAGATGCTTGATACTCTAAAGAAATAAGTAAACATTTATTATATTAATGCAAACACTACATCGAGTCATTAAAGACAAAAGACAGAGACAAATATTGGTAATCATACAAATAATTATGATACAACTAGCATCACGGATCATGAGCGGTGGGCGAAAGATTCGCAAAAGACCATTACGATTACGTGAATGGCTAGTCGCGCGACCGCCCGCGGATTGGTTGTTTGCTCCGCGCACACGCATCTCCGATACGATGCGTAAGATGCGCAAAGCGATCCCCACTCTTTCCTCTCTAGTGCTCAAGATCCATGCCGGGGATTTTACGAGCTGAACGCAATCAGTGTTTCAGCACCAAGAATGTCCCTATCTTAGCATGTCACTGGCTAATAACAACCGGATGCTGATTCTCGGACGGAGGTGGAGTCACGCTGAGTAGGCGCTAGCCAACTACTTAGTGGCATACATACAATAACAAAAAAGAAAATTAATTAGATTGAATGCAATGACAGAATCTGATAAAAGGTCAGCTTTAAGTTAGCCATTAAGTAGCTTTTGGAAGTGATCTTTTTTAAGTTTACACTTTAACATAAACGTCGTTTTAACTTGCCTAATCTATGGTGGAAGACTGTTCCAAAATTATGTGGCCAAATACATAAAGCTCCTGTAAATGCTGTGGTCTTGTGCCGCGACGTGGAGGTTCCAAGACCTGCCTCGAGTTTTGTTAAACTAACTTGTAACATAATATTGTAAAAATACTGATTAACGAAAAGTGATTATTTTTTTAAAGTATCAAAGTATTTTTTTCTGAAATGGATGTAACTAAACCTAAAATTTCAGTGGCCATTAGAAACCCAGTTCATAATTTGCAAAAGCAAATATATATTTATGTTTTTTATGTAGTTGCATGAGCTGATCCCTTCCGTGTCGACGTGCATCGTGGCGCGGCAGCTGTGCCTGCGCCCGGAGATGGACAACCACTGGGCGCTGCGCGACTTCGCTGCAAGGCTGATGGCGCAGATCTGCAAAACATTTAACACTTCCACCAACAACCTGCAGACGAGAGTCACGCGGTAAGTCGCGATAAGTATGGCGTAACAAAAAATCACTTTCGATATTGTTTCCATAGAAAAGTTGTATTATTTATTTAAATTTTCTTTTTAGCAATTACATGCTGGTTATATCTATGATAATAATATAACACTTGGAAAAAAAATCGACCGCCTCAGGTAGGACTCGACCCCACTTCTCATCGCATGCCGGGCGTCGCGTGCTTTTCCAACTAAGCTAACGAGGACGTTGGCTAACCTGTCGAAATATACCTGATTAGTATACAACCATTGGTAGCTTAGTTGGAAAAGCACTCGCCCGGCATGCGATGAGACGTGGGTTCGAGTCCGTCCTGAGGCGGTCGATTTGTATTTTTTATTTTTATTTTTTATACTTAATTGAAAACATTTTATTTTTGGTAAGGTACAAAAAATTTAAATTCCATAAAACTGTTACTAACTTAACGTTATTTTATCGGTAAATGGTAACGTTACCAAATGAATACTATAAGTACCGTTAATTAACGTCATTAGTTTCCTTTTTTTTCTTTCGAGGAGCTAAAAAATATTTATACATTATGTAAAGAAAACATAGCCAAGGTAATCAAGACTACGAAAGAAGCCTCCTACTCTAATTTGTTTTAAAACTCTAACCGCATGGGTTGGCAACGACGCATTAGGTAAGGGAAGAAGTATCGATACTTAATTACAACGTAAATTTTTTACATTATTATATTGGAATCGATTTTATATTTAATATTATATTGATATTTTAGATAGATAGATATTTCCGAAAATGACATCTCAAAGGCTATTAAAAAATTAGACATACAGAAAGGAGCGGGTCCTGATAAAATACCTCCTTTATTTATAAGGGTCTGTGGATCTCTTTTGTCTCAACCATTAACTATGATCTTCAATCGTTCACTTAGAGAGTACCTGTATTCAAAAAAGGTGACTGTCTACCTTTCCCAAGTTGTTTGAGTCTCTGATAAATCCATTAATTATTAGCCACATATATACTTCACTATCCGACTACCAGCATGGGTTCCGCAAGGGTCGCTCAACGCAGACTAATCTGGTTTCATTTGTTTCCGATATTGGGCAGGGAGTGGATAGTGGAGGTCAAATCGATGCCAGTGCTTTTGATAAAGTGAACCACTCACTACTTTTAACAAAGTTGCAAATCAAAGGTATACATAGTGGTCTACTTCGCTGGTTTAAGTCTTACCTTAGTATGAGACCTCAGGCTGTTGCTGTTGGAGGTTTTGAGTCAGAGGTGTACTATGCATTGTCCGGAGTCCCACAGGGCTCTCACTTGGGTCCGATACTCTTCCTTATATTCATCGACGATATAGTGATGCATATAAAAAAAATTAAGTTCAGCTTGTTTGCGGACGATTTAAAAATTTACAGAACAGTCAATTCTTCCCTTGATATGAGACTGATCCAGGAAGACTTAAACAGCATTCACGCGTGGTGTGAATCGAACGATATGATCTTAAACATTGACAAATGTTATCATATCAAGTTCACAAAGAAGAAAAATCATCTCACATCTACTTATAAGATCAATGGTTCAACATTAACTGAAGTAGAGGTATTAAGAGACCTAGGTGTTATAGTGGACAAGCAACTTAAATTTACATCACATATAAATGATATTGTAATAAAATCTTCCAAAATGTAATGTTTTCTCAGACGAAGCGCCGCAGGTCTCCGTTTGGCTTCCACCCGCAAAATATTATTTAATGCCTTGGTCCGTAGTAACTTGGAGTACGCAAGTGTGGCGTGGAATTCTGTGTATGCGCTTCACTCTCAACGCTTGGAGGTTATTCAGCGTGCTTTCACTAGATATCTAGCGTTCATTTCGCAGGAAGTGTCACACAGGTCACCTTATGACCAACGACTTGCCTTTCTCAAAATGAGCTCGTTGCGTCGCCGACGTAGTAACCAGGATTTGGTGTTTTTGCACGGACTTATCAATGGTAAAATAAAGTGTAGTGAACTCTTGGAACGTGTTAAATTGGCGGTGCCAGCTCGCATGCCCCGATATCCGGTTAAAAAGACCTTTGCATTGCCATCGGCAAGGACTAACCTCGGGCGTCACGCTCCTCTCGCCAGAAGTTGCGCTCAGTATAATGAGACTGGAGGCCTAGATATTTTCCACGATTCATTAACTAAATTCAAACGGAAACTGGCCGATCTGTTTTAATAGAAAGTAAATGGTAGTTTTAGTTTGTTATTATTACTTTTATAAAGTTTCGTTTTTTCATTATTTTTTGTTATGGATATTTTATTATGTTTAATTGTTGCTGTGTAAATATTTGTGTTGATAAATCTTATTTACCTGTCAATGTTGTTTACGCCTATAATAGGTATATGTATAAGAAGTTTGGTGTTATTTATAAATATTGTATACATGTACTGTTGGTGTACCTTTTGAAATAAATAAATACTAAACTACCGTTACCTGTATTATCGTTAAAATTTTAACATTATAAAAATAATGTTACTTAACGATACTTATAGTGTGAATTTGGTAACGTTAACAAGCCCTAGTTTCATACGATTATTTCCATGAATCCAAAATGGATTGTAGGTGTTCAAATTTTGGAATTTTTACCATAATATTTATTCTGAATGAGTTTGAGCACGCTAAAATCGATTATGGATCTGTTCGGAACTAGGGTTGCTTTGAGCATTATTAATCTGTGGGTTGTTGACATGTCAACTACATCATGATGTACGTAGTGGTAGTGTTGTTCTGCAAGTTCAAGTACTTAATATCGATAGTTGTCTTAATGTGATTGTTTAAAAAATACATAAAACAAATTTATGTCAGAATTGGCAACAAATCAGCTACATTTAAATATTTACTAATTCTTAGTTCTTTTCTTCTATGCTCTATTCTAATAGTAAACCAAACAATAAAATAAAACTAGTCTTATTTTATCGTTGTTTCCTGTCTGTCTGCCAAGACCCTTTAATCTCAGGAACGCGTAGATGTATCGAGTTAAAATAAATTAAAAAATATATATTAATTTCCGGACTTATTTATAAGTCGCCTGTTCAAGAAACTTAGTAAGCCTCACTTTTTTTTAAAAACTTTATTACATAAGTGAGAACATTTATTTATCGCACTGAATGCTACACAGCATTCCTTACCAGACGATGTGGAATTTATTGTCCAAAGCCTTATTAATATTTTTTGTTGTAGGCTATTCGCTAAAGCGCTTCAATGCCCGTCACAAACTAATAACGAGACGGGAGTCGGACCCTCAATGGTCACGAGCATGAAGGAGTCAGAGAAAACTCCCCTCGCGTCGCTGTATGGTGCTGTCCAAGGTCTGGCTGAGCTTGGGCCCGAAGTTGTGAAGGTAAAGTATTTTCCCAACAAGTAGGAGCTCTCCTCTCTCTCTATATAAGTTCTACTACTCGTTTTGTAACGATTTTGAATTATTTTTGCCTTTTTTCCATAGAAAAGCAACTTCATCAAAGTTTTTAAGAGAAATCATGAGAAAAGATTTTTTTACACCCACAAATAGATAGATAATCTTATTGCACACCACAAAAAACAAACAGTACAGAGGAAAAAAAAACATTTAGAATAGTGCAATTTAGGCGGTCTTATCGCTAGAAGCGATCTCTTCCAGACAACCTTCAGGTAGAGGACCTTCAGTTTAAAAAATTAAGACGTGGGCAGAGATGACTAAAAATAATAAAAGGAGTAAATATGATTATCATTCATGATTTCAGCCATAGGACGTCCACTGCTGCACATAGGCCTCCCCCATTGACTTCCAGATTGGCCGGTTGGAAGCGTAGCATCCAGCGTCTTCTTGCGACCCTTACCAGGTCGTCTGACCACCTTGTGAGTGGACGTCCTACGCTGCGCTTGCCGGTACGCGGCCTCCATTCTAGAACCTTTCTGCCCCATCGGCCGTCAGTTCTACGTGCTATGTGCCCCGCCCACTGCCACTTCAGCTTCCTAATCCGTGGGCTATGTCAGCGACTTTTATTCGTTTACGGATCTCCTCATTTCTGATTCAATCTCGCAAGGAAACACCGAACATAGCCCTTTCCATAGCACGCTGTGCGATCTAGAGCTTTCTTATGAGACCCATAGTGAGAAGCTACGTTTCAGTTCCATATGTCATCACTGAAAACACACACTGGTTGTAGACTTTCGTCTTGAGGCACTGAGGTATTTTGGACGAGAAGACGTTACGTAGTTTTCCGAACGCTGCCCAGCCGAGTTGGATTCGACGATTGACTTTCTTCTCAAAATTGTATCTACCCAACTGGATAACTTGTCCTAAGTAGACATATTTGTCAACAATTTCAAGAGTAGAGCTCCCAACGGATACTGGGTAGGGCGCAACATGGGCATTCGACATGAGCTTGGTTTTGTCCATGTTCAGCCGCAGGCCTACTTGTTGGGAGACTCGAGTAAGGTCATCGAGCATTGTGCTCAGGTCTTCATGCGATTTTGCCATGACCACAATATCGTCGGCAAACCGAAGGTGAGTGATGTACTCGCCGTTGATGTTGATGCCAAATCCTTTCCATTCCAGGAGCTTGAAAGCGTCTTCCAATGCAGCGGTGAACAGTTTCGTAGATATAACATCTCCCTGTCTTACGCCTCGCTGCAGAGGAATCGCCTTCGTGCTCTGCTCATGTACTCGGACCGACATGGTGGCGTTTTTGTATAAACCCTTCAACACCTCGATGTACCGATAGTCAATATGGCACCGCTGGAGAGACTGTAGCACTGCCCAGGTCTCGATCGAATCAAAGGCCTTCTCATAGTCCACGAACGCCAAGCATAGTGGCAAGTTATACTCCTCGGTCTTCTGTATAATTTGCCGCAGCGTATGGATGTGGTCTATGGTACTAAAGCCTTTTACCTGTACTTTTTCGGAAACCGGCTTGTTCGGGAGGCTGGAAGTCATCAAACCTACCAAACCAAACTAGTGTGATGACTCTCGAAAACAGCTTGTATGGCTTAGAAGTGAGATGGGTCTGTAATTCTTCAATAAGGTGTTATCTCCTTTCTTGAAGAAGAGCACCACCACACCCTTGTTCCACGCCTCCGGCGTTATTCCCTCGAGCAAGACGGAGTTGAAGAGTCTCTGAAGGACTTTCAGTATCGGTGTTCCACCCGCATTCAGAAGCTCTGATGTAATTCCGTCATCACCCGGCGCCTTGTTGTTCCTAAGCTGTTTGAGGGCCATCCTAATCTCGTATAGGCTGATGTCCGGGATATCTTCGGTTAGTGTCGGGTCATCTTAGCTCTTGGATCTTTGGCTAAGCTGCTTACAGGTTTAGTGACCGATGTATATAACTGCTCATAGAACTTCTCGATCTTATTCAAAACTTCGGCTTTTGTCGACGTTATACTGCCATCCTCCGTCTTCAGCTTCGTCAGCTGGCTTTGCCCAATAGACATGTCTCTTGCGAAAACTTTGGAGCCTTGGTTCCGCTCTATCGCCTCTTTAATGATGTTTGTATTAAAGTTGCGGATATCATGTCGCAAGGACTTCCATATCCGTCTATTGAGCTGCCGATATGCCTTAGCGTCGACGGAGGTCGGCAGTGCCATTAAACGTCGTTCTGCCATGAGGTTGAGGGTAGGGTCGGTAAGCTTCTGCGGCTTGTCTTTACGACGGGGTCTCAAAAATTTTGACCCGACCGCTTGGACAGAAAACATGATAATAATATGTATTTAATATACTTAAAAAAATAAATATAATAATAATATACATTGTAACTCTGCAACACCTTCCCCTTTCTTTAATGGTTGTCCTCTACCTAAAGGTTGTCTGGAAGAGATCGCTATTAGCGATAAGACCGCCTAAATTGTACATCTTTCTGTAAAAATCATGTGTATTTTACTTGTATGGTGTGCAATAAAGAGTATCTATCTATCTATCTATCTATTGTGTACATACTTACATACAAATATAACATAAATATATAATGACCTGATTAATATGAATATGGATCTCGTAACCAAAATTGTTGGAAAAAGTTTAAGAAATGTACAAGAAAGGAAAGACAGAAGAATACTGAAGTGTAAGGAGATTAGTTTTATAAATTAATTCAGACTGCCGAATAGACATCGGCAAAGAGTTCCATAAGCGGATTAATTGCACAGTGAAGGACTGTGAATATGTATGAGAAGAATTTATGGGAAAAGTGAGGTGGAGATTTTTATTGAGAATTTTTATAGTGAGAATTTTATTGTATTTTAAATACTGTAATAATATTATCAACATTAATAATAAATATTAAATTATTAATAAATATTAAATCTTGGACAACATCACATACATTATTCCGACCCTGTGGTAAGTAGCTAAAGCACTTGTGTTACAGAAATCAGAAACAACGACGGTACCACAAAACCCAGACCCGAGACAATATAGAAAAGCAATTTTTCTACATTGACCCGACCGGGAATCGAACCCGGAACCTCAGAGATAGCGACTCCAAGTCCGGTATGCTTGCCTCTTGGCTACGGAGGTCGTCAAATTTTAATATAATCAAGTCGTCAAGTATAATAAGAAGTTGAATAAACACCGGACTACAATTACCTATTTAGCTCTCGCGAAAATCAAAATGATTATCATGTGATGTATATATCGTAGCCAGATCGTAAAATTGACCACTTCATGATGTGACCGATCATTTCATAAAATGGTGGTATTTCATGATATGGCCAACTAAAACTGACCATAGCGTTTAAACGTCAACATTCGATGAAATGTTAATCCACGTTTGGCCATATCATTAAAATAAAAATACGTTTACAAGTTACGTGAATTTGTTTAATATTTGTAATCTTACTCGATAGATAAATTGAACATTTTCTATAGTTATTATTTTTAAACAAAACTAAGAAATGAATAGACTTGAATAGCTAAATAACCTAACTAACCTCTCAAATTACGAACCGAACTCCTTGACTTTTTGACGTTGCGCTGGTTTTTTGGGTGACTTTCGTAAAAATCGCTTCTTGGTATTGTAACGATATTTTACTGCACTTTCACCTTCAATTTACACATTATTATTTACTTTTCAACCGACTTCAAAAAAGGAGGAGGTTCTCAATTCGACTGTGTTTTTTTTTTTTTTTTTTGTATATTTGTTACGCGATTACTCCGACAATTATGAATCGATTTTAATGATTCTTTTTTTGTTTGGTAGATCATACCTCAGAGGTGGTCCCATATAAATTTTATCGAAATTGATTTAGAACTTTTTGAGAAAATCAACAAATATATACCCAGATAATATTTTGGTTGTGGTTCTTGTTACCTATCTTCGACAAATATGAGCCGATTTTGATGATTTTTGTTTTATTAAATAGCTTATACTTCAAAGATGCTATGATAAAAGTTTGAAAAATAAAAATCACCCCTAAGGGTATTAAAATAGGGGATGAAATCGGTGTTCAGCAGTTAGATTAGGATTTATCACTAAAAATAGATGAAATAAGTAAATTTTATTAAAAAAAATAAAACCGACTTCAAAACACTGAAATGCTAAAAATAATTTTAACACTTAAGTACCTAATCAGTTACTTTTGGAGTCGGTGCAAACAAAAACATTGAATCTCTCATCGGCTGGCACCGACTCCAAAAGTATCTGATTAGGTACTTAAGTGTTAGGATTATTTTTAGCATTTCAGTGTTTTGAAGTCGGTTTTATTTTTTAGAATAAAATATTTTTCCGCCGCCATTATTTATCACAAAAACAAAGCAACATTAGCGCCTCTACCGGTAAGTAATGTAACAATTTTACGATATGATCACTAATGTTTGACCATTTCATGAAGTAGTCGTGCGTTTAGTTGTTCATATCGACAAACGCTGAGTATTAATTGATCTGGCCAGACTACATCATCATGATACATGATACATCATGATGTAGGCATCGGGTTCTGTTCTATATCATGAAATACCACCATTTTATGAAATGATCGGTCACAATCATGAAATGTTTAATTATACGATCTGGCCACAACATATATACCTTTAAAACCAGGGACAAAAAGGGTACCCAATCAAAGGGTTTTTACCGTTATTTGATCCGATACCCAACCGATATTTCAGTATTGAATCTTTATATTGAGATATCTGTATTAAAAGCTACAATAAAGGTATCAAACAAATTGCGGTACCCTGATTTTGTTGGTACTGGTACCGTACATCTAAGAACCGAAATATATTGCATATAGTCATTTCAAGATAAGAAGGGTTTTGTGACACTTCGGATTTTCTGTTTCACTCATCTATAATGAGATATGATTTCCTTCAAATACTTGATGCGTAAAACATAACGGTAAGCGTTCTGTTAGGGATTAATGTTTGACAATACCTAATCGACACTAAATCGATAAAACGGTTCGGTCATCTTGAAAAAACTTATATGTTGACGTCAATACCAAAGCGTTGCCTTGTATGCTGTGCCGTGTTTTCGTTGTGCTTCACGTTGTTCCTGTTTTTGTTTTTGTTAACACTAACAAAAGGAAAACTACTAAAAGGACACCGCAATTTACCTCAAAAAATTGGGTTTTTCTGTCTCTGATCAAAACTAGTACGATATTGTTGATAGGCTTGAATTATATGTGTCTGCATAGGCGTATATCGTCGAAACAAAGTAAATAATAATAATAAGAAAAATAAATCTTGGACAACATCACATACATTTCTCTGATCCTAAGATAAAAAGCTAAAGCACTTTCTCTCTCTCTATATCTCTGTTTTTTTGTAAAAAAAATATATTAATAGCGTTTCCGTAGGTGTTTATCCTGCCCCGCGTGCGTTGGTTGGGCGAACGCGTGGAGGGCGCGTTGAGCGGGCTGGGCGGCGCGGACCGGCTGGCGGCCGGCAACCTCAAGCACCAGCTGCTGAAGGTCCTGGCGCCCGTCGTGCGCCAGCTGCGCCAGCCGCCCGACCTCGCCGAGGAGTACAAGTGAGGCGCTTTACAGCAACACACGCCGACCGCGGAAGTCGGGGTGTGGACCTAGCGGTACAATAATTGTACCTTCAGTTTATCCAGTGGAGGCCAAATAGCTGCCACCATATTATGAACTTAATGCTCTCGAGTTAAGATTGAAAACCAATGAAAATTAAAACTGTTTACACCAGTTAAATGGTTAATAAGTTATCAGCGCAGTCAACTAATTTAAGGAAATTTATTTGTTTTCATTGATTATCAAACTATGGTTAGTTAAATAAGTTTTAGAACTACAGAGGCTGTATTTTTATTTGGATTGTAAATTAATTATAACGTAGTAAAAATATAATTATATTGTCCTGGCACAGTCCAAATGACCTATAATTTATCAGATCACATTGTAGCATTGGAAGTAGTTAATACAATAACAAGTAAAGTTAATACCTTGAACTAATTAAAATGCTGCGAATCGCAAATTATATCTTCTACACGTACTAAGTCACTTTTACATTTTTATCGCGGTAAGGTATGTTTGTTTTCAGTCTTCAATATTAATAAGTAAGAATTGCACTACACCATTATTTAAAATGAAACTTCGTATTTTTTATTTTTATATAATTTCAAAAAGAAAGCCGCGACATAATTCGCGCTGCTTGTACGTTAAGTAGTTAAGAAGTGAACCTAACTCGAACTCGAAAACTACGAAAAATCGTAGAACATATATAGGGGTGATTCAGATACCGCTAGTGATGGGCAGTGGATAAATACTCAAATAGTAAATACTCGGATATTTATCCAAAATGGATAAATACTCGTTTTTATCCATTTTTATCTGATATTTACTCAAAATCACGGATAAAAATCTTTTCAGCACACAACTTTTGTTTTTCTGTTCTATATTAACGAATGGTTAGTATTACGTGTCCGAATACAATGTTATTAAAAAAAATATTGTAGTTTAGCATGGTTGCAGTGTGTCAAGTCACGGTAATAGTAATAATAATAATATAATATATTTGTAGTGGAACTTAGTCCCGTCCTTAAAATAATTAGCCTTTCTTGCTCTTGCTCTTGCACACGTTGTGCACAGATCCCTGAGAGTAAGACTTAGTTATTTGATAATGCGAGGCTGCAAAGTTGGTTTTTGGTGCGAGTACCTACTTGTATTAAAACCTGAGCAAGCGAATAAATCTAGGATTGTTGGTCAAATACAGAATCCTGAGCGTAGCGAGGGTTTCAAAGGTACGAGATGCAAATAACTTTGCTGCCGAGTGAAACAAACAATTTTTCACCTCACCACAGCGAAGAAAAGGCTAGGTGCAAAAAAATAGCTTAGTTATTAAATTGATGTTTATTCATTTGATTGATTTTCTTGTTTCTGATAGTTTAATGAAGTATGTTAGCATTATAGCCTCCGAAAACGTTTTCGCGCCTTTAGAACGTCGCCATGCATTTATAAATAAATAAATAAATATTGGACAACATCACATACATTGCTCTGATCCTGTGATAAGTAGCTTAAGCACTTGTGTTACAGAAATCAGAAACAACGACGGTACCACAACACCCAGACCCGGGACAATATAGAAAATTTATTTTTCTACATTGACCGACCGGGAATCGAACCCGGGACCTCAGAGATAGCGACACCAAGTCCGGTGTACTCGCCTCTCGGCTACGGAGGTCGTCATTGAACAAATTGTACGCTTTTAAGTACTTTTCACGCGATTTTTCCGGTAAAAACTCAATTCGGCATTATGTACCGCTTGTACTAACTCTGCAGTGTTAAATTATTATCTTCTTCGCTGGTGAACTCGCTCATATTTAATGAAATTACGATTTTCAAATCAAATTATGGAAGGTGAATTAAATAAAGAGAACATTTTTTATTTATTTAGTCTAGTGCTGCCACCTGTAGCTGACCAGTGCAATTCTTCTTCTTCTTCATCTGTACGGACAATCCCGGTTGCGTCCAAAGTCGTTGCTTTGGAGCCCAGGATCCGCTTTCCTTGATTTACTCCTTCACTTAGCACAGTCTTGAGCGTCTCTAGTCGTCAGATCATTGGCATGCATATCAGCCCTTACAACGTCAAGCCAGCATTTCTTGGGTCTACCTCTTTTGCCAGGACCTGGCGGTGGCAGCATGGCCAGACATTTATTTCCTACATAGCTTGCCGGCTTCCACAAAACATGGCCGTACCAGCGTAGGCGACTCTCCTGCAGTTAGTCTGCAATATCACGGACACGAAGGCTACCGCAGATGCGCGAGTACGTGGAAGGACGTGACTCCGCACATCCACCGCAGCATATTCATCTCCGTGACACGCAGCTCCTGCTTATGTCGCTCAAGTAGCGGCCACGCTTCGCTGCCATATGAAAGGACAGGCCTAATGATGGACTTATAGATCTGGCCTTTCTGCTTATCCGGCATTATGGAGTCACAAATGACACCAGTCACCTCTCGCCATTTGCCCCACGCAGCAGTAATGCGTGCTTTGACGTCGCAATCGATGTCTCCCAACGCGTGAAGAACAGATCTAAGGTATTTAAACTGATCCGTACGCTCGACTTTGTCTCCGCTTATGCGGACGGACGTTGGATCTGTAGAGTTACAGGCCAGGTACTCGGTCTTCGCCACATTGAGTTTCAGACCACCGCTCTCAAGCGACTGCTTCCACTCGTTCACCCGTCTCACCAGCAGGCCCGTCTTTCCCACTGGGCACTCTGGGCACGTGCCCAAGGCCCCGCGATCGATGGGACATGCCAGATCACCAACCAATAACTGACAATGTCATAGGGGCCCCATTATCCTAATATGCCCAGGGCCCCCAATAGGTTAAAGCAGGCCCTGCTCACCAGCCTGCTTACAAAGTGCACCATGGTGCAAAATGAAAAGTATATTCGGTCTCCTATGTTAGCCCGCGTCATCGCTTTGAGTTCCCCCCGTGCGTCGTCCGTCAGTCAGTAGTAAGCTTTGTAGGTGCGCATTTTTTCACATAACTTTTAAAGTCCTAATATCGGAAGTCCGAAAATGTTTCTCATACCATTTTACATCATAATGATCACTCTTCATAAATATACTAATAATACTAATGGTCGAAACTCATAATCATCAGAATTCATCATGAAAGATAATTTAATTTATGTACACATTACAACACGCCTCATGTTGGCGGTGGGGAAGTGAATTCTTTACGGCCGTCCCCACACAGCACCGAACACGAGCACCTGTATCACGAGACGGGCAGCAGCATCTGCGTGCGAAATGCTATAAAAAAACTGCGCTCACCAACCCGCCTGCCAAGCGTGGTGAGTATTGGCAATAAATGATAGAAGTCATTGGGGGAGGCCTATGTTCAGCAGTGGACGACCGATGGCTGCTAAGATGATGATGATGATGTACACTTTTTTTTTAGTAGTTAGTCATTTAGTTGCATTCAAAACCATAAAATAATGAAATAACATGTTAAGCATTAGATAGCTATTCTTTTGGCTATTATTCATTGTTTATAGTTTAAAAACGCAGAAATACATATTTTATCTTGAAATTACTTATCACATACATTCTAATTTCGAAATTTACGTTAAAAAGAAATAAAAATGTTTAAAGAGTATTAATCCACCTTTTTGGATAAATACTCAAGTAAAAATGGATATTTATGAGTATTTATCCATTTTTAGTTTTTTTTTTTTTTTTTTTTTTATCAACCTTTTCAATCCCACTGCTGGGCAAAGGTCACCCCCAGACTCTTCCATCGATCTCTATCTATCGCCAATGACTCCCAATCCCTCGTTAAGTTAACTTTTAGTATTTATCCGGATAAAAACCCATCACTAGATACCGCTCAACACGAAGCACCTAAAAAAAATATTTGGACGTCACTTGTCTGGCCACCCTGTATTTGCAGCAAGCGTAATAACTTATGTATAGTCTATCTTATACAAAGGTCACGTGAATATCTTAAAATAACAGCGTTTATTTCGTGTGATAAGACGATCATTTTTCAGTTTAAGCCGTTTTCCTTGAAATAAGTCGCGCAAAAATCAGTTCAATCGGTTTAGGCACGCAATACGATATTTTATGATTCTATTACCATAACCATCAATAGATGTCGCAAACCATGCAGATTTAATGTATCAGTTTTACTGTGTTTTGGTTGTGAATATGTAGGTCTTTCTACATAGGTATATGTATTTATTGCTTGAATGATAGTGATTAACAAATATAGTACGACCGAATTCTTGGCAAAGCTCGAGCCTTTAGCTACCTTGCTATTATATGCGACTAGTTTTGCATGCTCACCTCGAAGCTATTGCGCAAATGAAACAAAGGACTTCAGTTAGCAATTTATTGTAAACTTTGCCTAACATAAAAGTATTGTAAGGTCAGCCTTAAAATAAGCTGATTTAAAACTAAACTCATATTGACGTCATAAACTCTTCAAGGTTTTTTGGTTAAAAGACAATTTATTATCAGCACTGAATATAAGAAACCTTACCAGGTACAGGAGGGGAAACAACCAATGACTGGCAAGTCAATTCATTATTGTTATTTTGAAATCATCATCATTATTCATCATAATTTCAGCCTTAGGACGTCCACTGCTGAACATAGGCCTCGGCCAATGACTTCCTGATTGACCAGTTGAAAGCGGCCTGCATTCAGCGGCTTCCTGCAACCTTCACCAGGTCGTTTGTCCACCTTGTTCATTTTGACATACTGTATTATTTTAGCGAAGTGAATTGCAATTAACAGTTTTGATAGAGTTGTAAATTGACGGTCATATGCTATAAGCGTCCGTCATTTATGATAAATGCTCGGTCACATTGGACATTTATTGTCACGATGGTCACATATATTTTTTTAGTATAAACTAAAAAATAAGAAGAATTCCTCTAAAGTAAGTCTTAAATGTTATGTATTTGACAATAAAAACATACAATAAAACATGTAATTTGATCTGGATTTAACAAAAACAAAAACTTGCGCGTGACGCTTTTTAGCTTGTTCGTGCAGAGATAAATTAATTTTAGAAATTTCATTTCATTATAGATCATCACTACTAAAGCCTGTCTTTCTTATAATAATGCACTTATTTGTGACCAAATTCTTTTTTCATAGTTTGTCAATAGAATTGAATGTGACGTTAGTGACAATAAATGTCCAAAATGTCCGGTCACATTGAGAAAATGGCCAATTTGCTCGGTCATATTAGTCAGACATTTATAACGTGGCACTTTACAACTCTAGTTTTGATAAATATCCTTTTACGATTTTACAAGATTTTTACCAGGTGTGTTGGAAACCAAAAACGTTAGTATCGCTATTATATTGTAAGTAATCTATCTATATTTATAAAAGAAAGTCGAGTTAGTTACACCATTTATAAGTCGGGAACGGCTGGGCAGATTTTTATGGTCTTTGGTTTGTTGGATCAGGATTTGTCTCTGCCCCGAATAGCAGAATAACTAATAAACATCTAAAAAAAATTTAAAAAGAGGCGGTTCGAAGTTTGCCGGGACAGCTAGTAATCTATATCTATCTATCTATATATATAAAACAAAGTCTGGTTAGTTACACCATTTATAAGTCAAGAACGGCTGGGCCGATTTTCATAGTTTATGATTTTTTTGATTTGTCGCCGTCCCGATTAGCAGAAGATTGCCGAGATAGCTAGTTGTTTATAGAAGTTAATAGGACGTTCTACGACGGAAATAACAGTATAACCTTGATCATTGCAGCATAATAAATGCAGCCAACTTCAGTTTACCTGTTGACTCAAGTAAAATTATTCTTGATGCCAAACAAAACACCACCGTAGTAAGCACGGCTACATATTACAGAAAGTAGGCTTAGTGGCACGGTGGTATGTCTTAAACGCAAAAGGCCTGGGTTCGATTCCCGGTTCGGGCGTCAATCTAGAAAATAATAATTGCTATATAGTGTACTACAAAGATGTTAATTCCTTACGTTACTTACTTTAAGGAATTGACATCCAGCGCAACAATCACCAATCAACAACACAATACATCAATATGACGTGTTGTGTTGTTGTCGTGATTGTAGCCCTTATTACATTGTTCCATTTGGCCGGGATTTTCCCTATTAGGGATGACGACTGATGAAATTCTTTTTAGTCCGTCAGTTAGATTGTCAAAAAATAATGGACACCTATTATTTCTTTTGTCAATGTTATGTATTTGGGGGTATTTCGTAAACAAGTATTATACGTTGTACTTTCGAAAATAAAACCAGTATGATTCTAGCCAGCGGTTTGATTGTACGTCCTACCTACGCCTCGCAAATCGGTTACATATATATCAACTGGCGACGACTGAATCTACGCAAAATATGTCGACAAGTGTTGTTTTCGGTACCCTAAATAATTTTGACCACCAAACAAATGAGTGGAATACTTATAAATTAAGACTCACTCAGTGGTTTATCGCTAACGACGTGTCTGACGCGACGGACAAAGGAAAGGTCCGCTGAAATCATACTCAATGGGCAGCAAGGATTAGAGGACTATCGGCGCACTGTGCATTTAAAAATCTGGAAGAGGCCCTTCTTGACAAGTTTGTGATGGGAATGGCAGCAGGCCCCGAGCGCGACAAGCTGTTCGCGCAGAGTCTGCAGGAACTGACGCTGGGAAAGGCCGTGGAACTGGCGGAGAGCGTGCGGTGCGCGCGCCTCGCTGCGGCCTCGGCACCGAGCGGCGCGAGCGTAGCGCGCGCTCCGCCCGCACCCGACGCTGTGTTCAGCATCTCCAGGAACGAGAAGTGCGCCGTGTGCGGTTACAATAACCATAAGTCTAATCAGTGCCGATATAAAAATTACAAGTGCAAAAAGTGCAACCGGAAAGGTCATTTAGCTAGGATGTGTGCAGCCAACTCGAAAGTTCATTACGTTGAGGAAGGTATTGTGGATGCCGGGGACGACGGTGAGTCATGTTTGTTTAACATTAAATGTGTCAGAGGGAAACCTATGTCGGAACGCGTAAAGGTGAATAGTACTATTTTGGAATTTGAAATAGATAGTGGTTCCGCTGTAAACGTTATTTCTGAGAATACTTATAAATCATACTTTGGCGCGGTACCATTGTCCGGCACCGATAAAGTTCTATTTAACTATACAGGTGGTAAGATAAACACACTCGGGTTCGTGCGCTTGCCCGTATCCTATAACGGCAATACCTACTCACTAGATTTTTACGTAGTTCGTGGAGGGGGCCCGCCGCTGCTAGGTCGGGAGTTCATTCGTATATTTAATTTAGAGATTGGGCCTGCTCTTAATTACGTTAGTAACTCTGAGGAAGGCACAGTGCCACAAATATTGTCACAATTTCCTAAGTTGTTTTCTGACGATCTGGGGTGTTTTAATAAATATACGGTAACCTTAAAGTTAAAACCCGATACTAAGCCATTGTTTTTTAAAGCTAGACCTGTTGCGTTCGCCTTGAGAGAGAAAATTGAAGAGGAATTAAATAGACAGGTAGACCTAGGAATATTAAAGCCCGTAGAAATATCAGATTATGCATCCCCCATAGTTCCGTTTTTAAAGAAGGATGGCAGTGTGAGGATTTGTGCCGATTATTCTGTGTCGATTAATAAACAATTGATTATAGAAAAATATCCCTTACCCACCGTGCATGAACTGTTTTCAAAGCTGCATGGCGGTAAGCAATTTACTAAACTGGACCTTTCTCGCGCCTATAATCAGTTTTTACTGAGCGACGACTCACAGGACCTTACCTGTATTAATACACATCGCGGTCTCTTCAAATACACCAGACTCGTGTTTGGTCTCTCGAGCGCACCAGCCATTTTCCAACGAGCCATGGAATGCTTACTCAGGGGCCTAGATGGAGTAATAGTGTTCTTGGATGATATTTTAATCAGTGGCACAGATAGAAATCAGCATATAAGTAGACTAAACACAGTATTGAAGCGGCTAGAAGATGCAGGGTTGACGCTTGGTAAAGATAAATGTGATTTCTTTAAAAATGAAATTTGTTATCTTGGTCACATAATCGATAAAAACGGTATAAGGAAATCACCAGATAAAATAGAAGCCATCGTCAAAGCCTCAAAGCCTCTGAACGTAACACAGTTACAATCATTTTTGGGTCTAATTAATTATTATAGAAGTTTTGTTCCGAACGCGTCGTCAATTCTAGCCCCATTATATGAACTGTTACATAATAATAAAAAATGGGAATGGACCACGATTCATGATGAAGTATTTGAACGTATCAAAATATTACTTGCTTCTGACCAATTGCTAGCTCATTTTAATTCTAACGCAAGGATAATTCTAACTGTGGATGCTTCGTCAGACGGGCTGGGTGCGATACTTTCGCAGGTATGTACGGACGGGCGCGAGAGGCCGGTCGCATTCGCGTCTAGGACGCTCACTGTAGCGGAGAAAAAATATTCGCAGATACAAAAGGAAGCCACGGCTATTGTTTACGGTGTTAGGAAGTTTCACCAATATTTATATGGTCGGGCAACACCCTTTGTGTTACGAACGGATCACAAACCGTTACTTACCATTTTTGGTCCCTACCGTGGTATTCCTGAAGTGTCTGCGAATAGGCTTCAACGCTATGCATTGTTCTTATCCGCATATAACTATTCGGTAGAATATATTCGTAGTGGGGATAATAGCGCTGATTTTTTATCACGCGCTTCACTGCCGGTGAATATAAATAGTAGTGATAGTAACACCGCTTGCGATGACAAAGCTGCTTATATTAACTTTATAATCGAGGGGGGTTTTCCAATTAAATTAGACGATTTACGGCGCGAAACGGACCAAGATTCGATTCTGAAAAAAGTAAGTAGATACGTATTACAGGGTTGGCCTCGCAAAGTAAATGATATAGAATTAAAACCTTATTTTAATTGCCGATTTCAATTATCTTTAGAAAACGGATGTTTGTTGCGTGGTCACAAGGTAATTATTCCACACTCACTTCGCAATAAGGTATGCAATGAGCTACACGATTCTCATTTTGGCGTAGTTAAAATGAAAGCGAACGCCCGTAAGCGTTTCTGGTTCCCTGGCGTGGACGCGGCGCTGGAGCGGCTGGCGGCGGCGTGCACGGTGTGTGCGCAGCTACGGCCCGCTCCGCCGCGTGCGGCGCCCTCGCCTTGGCCGTACCCGCCACATGTTTTTCACAGGTTGCATTTGGATTTCCTCGGGCCATTTAACAACCAGATGTTTTTGGTCATCGTAGACGCATTTTCTAAATGGGTGGAATGTTACATACTAAATTCCTCATACGGAACAAAAGCTGTAATAACTAAGCTGTATGATTTAATGTCTAGAATAGGTATACCTCACACATTAGTGACGGACAATGGTACATCTTTTACATCGCAGGAATTTGAATGTTTTTGTAATTTAAATGGTATTAACCACATCTTATCGCCAGCTTACCATCCGTCTAGTAACGGACAGGCTGAAAGTTTTGTCAAAATTATAAAAAAGGGGTTAAAAAGCATCATAATAGACAGTAATAATAAACTTTTAATTCAAGAAAAAATATCAAAATTTTTATTTGATTACAGAAATTCACAAAATAGTACTACCGGTAAATCACCAGCCGAATTAGTTTACGGTCGCCCTCTGCGTTCGCGACTCGATCTCTTTAGCCCTAGGCCAATTTCTTCGGCGTCCACAGACCTTTCTCAAACCGTACATGGTAATCAGTCCTTGCAGACTAAGAACCCCCGAGAGATGACGACTCGTCAATTTAAAGTAAATGAAACTGTATGGACTAAAAGATTTTTTGGCAACAACAAATTTAGTTGGGTAAAAGGCATAATAAAGAAAGAAATCGGCAACGTCATGTATTCAATATATATACCAGAATTAAACTGCGAAATCACCCGGCACATCGATCACATTCGGCGGTACCAAGACCCCGAGGACCAGGCGACCCCTCATAATTCAAGTTGGAACCCTCATGACGTCATACCGGACATTACTACACCTGCCCAACCCGTGTGCAATAGTACAACTACCACAGAGGAAGAGGACACGAATAGTGTATCCGAAAAGACTACGTCATACTCGCCATCTCCTGCGGGAAGTATCAGTAGGCATCTCGACGGAGAGGAGGAAGCGAGTAGTGGGTCGCCAGCGCTCGGTTCTCCGACACCTTCTGGGAGTGCGGGTGATAAAAGTCCCGAGTTTTCAACACCGACAAATGCCAATGCCGATGTTCAATTAAATATAAGATCAAGGCGTCCAGTTGCATCTGTTAATTATAAACCATTCTTTTGAGTTATACCTTTGTAATTTATATATATTTATAGTTATTAGCTATAAGAGGGAGGAATGTTATGTATTTGGGGGTATTTCGTAAACAAGTATTATACGTTGTACTTTCGAAAATAAAACCAGTATGATTCTAGCCAGCGGTTTGATTGTACGTCCTACCTACGCCTCGCAAATCGGTTACATATATATCAGTCAATCAACCAAAAAATAACACAAAGATAACGCGCATCAAAGTTCGGAAGAGGGGGAGGGGGGGCGTGACGTCACTCCTAAGTAAAAATTGTATCAAGACGTGATGTCATGCAAATCAATATATCTAATATTTTGATTATGTAAAAAAGGAAAAATACGTGTCCAATACTTTTTAATAATCTACCTTTAAACTTTAAAAAACTTAAACTTTATTTGTCTACCAAAAAGTACAAAATTACAACTAACAGAGGTCTCTGCACTGCTTGAATCGCAGTGGCCAGTAATTCAGTTATAAAAAGTATACAGTGACACCTGGTTGACAGGACGTGTATAAAGTTAATTAAATAAACAAAGTTAATATTAATTATTCTTATGTGAGTTAACAAATAAAAACTATTTTATTAAAATCTTAAAAAGGTTAACAATTATGCTTCATTTACCTCATTTGTACCTGATAGACAAAGAAAAAAAAGATTGTCATCATTCCTATTCGCGAACTACAAAACTGTTCATAACTAACTATAAATAAAAATAATTCAACAACCAAAATAATCTATCTGCAAACTAAGCAAAGCTTGTACTGTCGACTAAACAACATATAGAAATATTTAAATACATTTTAAACATTGACTTAGGTACAAATGCTTGGTTATCAGTTATCACACAAACATTTGCCTCCTTGCGGGACTCGTACTCGCAACCGCCTGGTATTGTATTCAGAAGCGCAAATCACTAGAGCTAACGGTCGCCAGACCACTACGGTTGACATCAAGAACCAAAAAGGTTACCGGTATAGAGGTATTAAACGGTTTAACTTTAACGATTCGGCCAAAAACCCAACGTTAACGCTTAATCCATAAACACGGGTTAACCCAATCGTATAGAAACCGGTTCCGGCCTAAGGTTCACTTTCTATTCATCATCTACTACTATTTTTGTTCTTCCCGATTAATCAGCGATATTACACTACGGGTTAACCTAATATGTATACGGGTTACCGTAAATACGGCTTAAGTGGTGGGTTAGTCGTCTAAGCGGTAAACCCGGTTTTCCGGTCCTTAGTTGACAAGATGTTATGGTTGTATACAGACGCGACTACGGGTACCTGGGGCCGAGCCTGCAGCAGATGGTGGGCAAACTGCGCGCGTCGCCGGCGAGCGGCGGCGCGGGCGGCGCTGTGGCCGTGGTGACCTGCACGCCGCCGCTCGTGCCCGCGCCCGCGCCCTCCCCCGCGCCGCCTGCCTCGCCCTCGCCCTCGCCCTCACACGTCGTTAAGAGTGTTGGTGAGTACAATCTTGAGCGCTGGCGAAAAGAGTGAGGGTCGCTTTGCGCATCTTACGAGACAATCATCGTATCAGAGACGCGTGTGCGCGGAGCCAGCAACCAATCCTAGGTGCGGTGATGGTGCGGCGCGCGACTAGACAATCACTTAATCGTAATGGTCTTCTGCTCATCTTTCACCCAGCCAGCGTTCAAGATCCGTGCCGCTAATAGTTGTATTGCCAGCCTAGATTCTATAAAACTGACCAATGAATGAAGATGATTGGTTTGGTTATACTTGTGCCTTGGTCCAAGATACACTTTAAGATACAAGACAGCTCACACACAGTGCTATCAGCGCGCTATCAAGAAGGGCCGACTACACGGTCTTACTACAGTACTACTTAAAATTCTAACCTCTTGTATTTGTTTCACTCAATACAATATTTTTTTGTTTGACACAGAAAATGTTTGTGCTTATGGCTTCTTTATACATCGACGGGAGTAATTTAAATTTTTATTGTATTTGTTTGTTTTCTGAAGATTTTCGACTATTTGGAATAAGTTTAAGCACACTAAAATCGATTTTAGCGCAAATTGGAACGCACTCTTAGTATCTTTCAAGTAAGTTTTATGCACACTAACGTAATGTTCCTTCCCAGCAGCATTCCTCTAGTTCCTCAGCGCATCTGATGTAAACTTGGTAAAGTGAGGTCTTGTACATGCAGAGCAAGGGATGCGAGCGAGGGGAGAATGCGCAAGATAAAGGCGAAGCGTGGCCGTTGCTACTAAAATAGTGCAAGCGGCAGAAATGTTGATGTCGAAAATTAAAATTTCTTATTTAAAAGTTTTTTAACGATCTTTCCTCGTACTTTTTTGTCAGAGTCCATGGCTACCCGTAACGTGGTGATCGCGTCTCCCGCGCCGCAGTCGCCGGCGCCCGGCACGCCGCCTCCACAGAAGTTCGTCATTGTCGCATCCCAACAGAAACCACCACAGGTATTTTGCTTTATAAAGCTCATCGGTAAAAACACGCACATAGTTGCAAAAGCTGACTCATATCTGGCCCTAAATTGCCGCCACAAATTGAGTCACAAAATGCGACCACCGTCACCGAGCCACTACTTGCGACTAAAAGTCGACCGGACGAACGTTTTTTTTTTCTTAATACAGACATATATAACAAAGTAAGATCCATCTATCCAAGACGGGATGTCGTTGGTGTCGTACACAAGGTGTCCTATTCCAATATACTTAAACCATTTTGCTTGCCCCATGAAAAAGATCCAACCGTGTTTACGTGAAAAGGGAAAGGTAGCGCTTTTTATTAAACATCAATATCATATAGCGAATTTTTTTTAAATACGATTGACTACATTGTATGCGATGTTCGGTTGGTACAGGCACAGCCAGCTAACGGCCCTGGCCACATCGTCGTCCACACGTCACAGCCCACCATCGTGCGCAGTCAAAATGTGCAGGTATGTGCTACATAATCATATATGATACACAATTGATTTACGTATAGCCTAACGTATTGCTTCTTTTGTAATTTGTTCTATAACAGACTTTTTAATTTTAATGACTACACATACAATTTGCCAAATTAACATTTCCAAAAATCTAATAAAATATTTTCATTAAAAAAATTATGTAACATGTTAATTTCTCAATATTGCTTGCTTTGTTATAAAAAAAAATCCATAAAAAAACCTAAGTGATGTGATGTGTGACACAGTATTTTGCATGAATAGATTTGTATGATTCCAGTAGATAGCATGTTTATGTTGATGCATGATAGGCACCTTTGAGTGGACACAAAATTTTGTTTAGAATGTTTGAAAATACTTTATCCAAAAATATTAAAGTTAGGAACGAAACTTGTATTTACAAGGGGAACCAAACTTTCGGTTTCAGTTTCGGAAAGTTTCAGCGCTAAATTGAAGATTCGGTTTCGGCAGAAAATCTGTCGAAACTTGACTTACGTAAATTTAATTTTTCTCAAAAATAAGTCTACAAGTATTTTTGGAAAAGCGATTATGGTTTGAATGGAATGCGAAGTGTATTAATACATTACGAACGCGCGGCTAGGTGTAAATATTTTAAATGATTACAGATACTAAATTCCAAAAGACAATTTACCTGGATAACTAAAACATTAAAATATATATAAGGTGCTTCATAAATATCTGCAACGGCTGAAATGGATAAAAGTATTGCTTATATAGATTACGTTACGATAGTAAAGAAATTTTATTTCCAGAACATCATTAATTTTTTTATTAAAAAAATTATATTAAATAAAGAATAGGCTTTATTCTGTCTCAAACCGTCCACATCTGTCCAAAAATTCTAACGCTTCACATTATACCGCTCCCGCGCAGTGTCAAGGGCGGATGACGAAGTGTGTTATGCAAATTGAAGCAAGTAACCATTTATTTACTGTCTTTTCGCAAATAATTAATTACCGATCCGGGGCACGTAATTCCTTCACTATCGTAATCTATATAGGCAATACTTTTACCCATTTCAGCCGTTGCAGATATTTATGAAGCACCTTATATATGTATGTAATTCTCACGCCTCATTCTCACCGGAAACCAACTAACTTTGGAATTGTTTCAAATACACTGCGCTGTTACAAAAACCAGAGTTAGGTAAACAATTAAGTAGGTAATACCTAGTTGCGCCCAGTGGTGTAAAGTTGTTTAACGCGTGAAGCATCGTAGCTACAGCGTGCATGTCTGCGTAGTCGGTGGTGGTGACGAGCGGGCCGGCAGCCGGGCAGCCGCCGCAGAAGGTGGTGGTGGTGGGGATGCCGCCGCAGGGGCAGCTCGCTCCCCAAGCCTCCGCTGGCCAGGTCAGCCAGGTTTGTGCCTAGGGTTGAGCTGCGTCTATTCGATCAACACGTTGCCTATTTGCAATCACAACTATAAAATGCAATTATTCTTTAGTTCTATTTTTATTTTATTTAAAAATATCAATACTTCAATTTTAACAGAGAGAAAGACAAAAGATTTGGGGCTAAAGGCACCTTTACGTGTCTTTTTTTTCCCTAGCAACGCTTTAAGACAAGTATAAGTATAAAACAAATTGCGCAATAGACTTTGCTTCAATGGAATCAAGTAAACGCCGATTTGTATAGAAAAATAAGGTTTTGTTGATTTGCTCCTGGGCAGAGCCACCTGAAATCCAACAAAAAATTGCGTTTTATTTTCGATCATGTTAAAATAAAAATAAAAAAACAGACTTTGCATCACGCGGAAAGGGGAATACATCACGGATATTACGGTGCAGTCTGAAAATTATTCAACATACTTTTTTTATAGCCTCAATATTCAGAGAAGGTATCAGTTATCCTTGTCGTCTAAGTAAACGATAATCATATTACTAATCATTCCTTCGTGTATCTCTCAGTCCTTATTAAATTTTTGTCATAAGTATTGCATTTGTTGCATTGTGTTGAGTTTGATTCTTGCATCCGAACAAGATACATAAGTATTAAATATGTAGTGGTTTGTCATTCTATACTATTCGTTTTGTTTTGTGTGCGCGCTGATAATGTTAAAATAATCTAACACACATCGTTGGTGGAACTGTAAAGCATTAGTCTTCAGTTGCAAACTAGAATAGCATATTGTTTTCGATTTCTTCGTAATCAGGCTTCTTTCGGGTGAATGTGGTAATTACATTTTTATCGCCTTCAATTCTAATTTTACTTGATTATTTATTTTACGTGATTATTTTCTTTCAGCCGTGGTTTCAGCAATTTCAGCAATAAGGAGTAACACACGAACGTCTGGCATTGTTGTGTAGGTAAAGTGCTGATCGGTAACATTATGATGTAGCTCAACCTACCACTGTGTGTTCACTGCTTTATCTTACCTTTAAAACCTTTGAACTATAAAAACATTGTTTTCTCATACAATGTTTAGAGCACCTTTTAAAAGTAAACATAGAGTTTTAGAATAAGTTATGCTAACACGCACTTAATATTTCAATAGTTATTTTAATATGCAGTATATCTTTCAGTTCAGCCGAAGACAGTAAATTAATTTTCTCTTAAAAATATATGTAGAAGAAAAGCTGTTGTACAAATTTGAGGTATAGTCGACCAAGAAAGTGCTTTACCAGTTTTGATGACATATCCCTGCAAAGTAACATTTTGCTAGCTTATTGTAGGACTGTAAGCCAATCACCAGGCAAAGATTAAAGATGCATGCAATTTAAACTGTGATATCAAAGCAATATAAAATATAGTATAGTAAGCTTTTGACTCATATTCTGACATTTATTTATTGTCATGTAATTAAAAAAAAACATTTACTAATAAGAAAAAATCACAAAAAAAGGACTTTATTCTTTTTTTTAATTTTTCAGAGCATTCGATTGCATCCTAAGTCGCAGAATCGACATCAACATCACTTCCAAGTTAAAATAATCACAAATGACACTACTGTCCTAATGGAAAAGGTTACTAATTTCGGAGTTAATAGGGCAAGCGAAAATAGACCTAATAGTTTTCTATGAGCAATTGATATTCAACCTGAGGTGGTAAACCAATTTCTTTGTCGACCATACTATCCTATTTACGATGTTCACGCTATTCACCAAAGCATCCTTTGATTTAACTTATCACAACGCGTCGATAAAAAAGTGAAAGGAAGGTTTAAAATATATTAGAGAATGTAATTATCAGTCTCACTCCTTAAATGGTTTAAAATTATAAAGATTCTTTTAATTATGAGATATGTATCATGAATCCATGCTGATTTTTAATTTTATGTCTTTAATTTTTGACTAAAAGTTCTGAGTGTTTGGTATTTGCGTTTTGCATCGCAAAACGACAGACTTTAAACATTGAGAATTAAACTAAACACAATTATATATGATCGTGTATGTTTGGAATTAAGATAAAACGCATTTGGATTCAACTCAAAGGGCCAAATCGTGTTAATCATTCGGATTTAATACACATGTACGCTCGCGCGACATTGTTAGCGCAAGTCGATTCTCAAATTGATTTTAAAAGTAAAGTAAAATATGCTAATAAACGTTCCACAACATGGCACAGGCCTCACCTCAACTATGAGGTGGTATGGGATGGGCCATACACCACGCGCCTCGTGCGGATTGGTGGGTGTTGTAAGCAGTGACTAAACCTCACTATCAGATGTTATTAAGCCGCCTTAAGGCCTCAACTAGGGTTCACGACTGGTATCAAGCGATATTAGCCGGGATCAACTTTTAGCGTACCTCCCGAAGCACGGAGATGCTTGTGATAGATGTTACTTAATATGGCTAAAATGGTCACCAATCTAATCACAACCGCGGCGTAGGCGGCTTTACTTTGCTAATCATTCCCAAAGCGCTACCGCCACTGCGCTAAAAGTACCTCAAATTGCTTTTCTAATAAGATAATAGGCGTTATCGTTGTCTTTAATCAAGTGGTTAATGGTGCGTGTACCGATTTATACCAGGCGCCAGTGTCGGTGGTAGCGAAGCCGGTGTTCGCGCGCGGCGGAGCGGGCCCGCAACCCCCGCCCGAGCTGGACGACCTGTCGCACCTCGCCTGACAGCCGCGCACCTTCAGCTTCACCATCGTCAAGCAGTACACCAGGAAAAAATAGCAATAGTACACCCCTTGCACCATTATCACTGACCTGTATTACACTAGACAGGTTGCTGTCAAATTAAATTATTGCCTATTCGATTAACATCATTTTTGCGCTTTAGGTTCCTGTAGGCAGATACAAGTATTCATGGAACAAAAATTTGTAATGGCTGAAGGCAATAGGCAGCCAGTCAGTGTATGTCAAAATTAGTTCTCAGGACCCGCGGGACGCGGATGGCGTTTCAAATTGGTACACAAAATTAGCTGTGATATGTATGGATAAGCCAGTCCAGTGTGTAATTATTGCCCATTACAAATCAGTGCCCATTATTATTATACATACATAGTTACACTAAGGTCCTACACTATTATTACTCAGAAAATGAAAGCATATTTTTTTGTGCGGAATACACTAATATAGGTATGAAATAAATTCTGATCCAATCCGGTTAGTAATAGTACTAAATACTGGGATAGCCCAGGGCTTGAATTAAACTAAGTATTACGTTAGGGACCTGCCCCCGATTCAGAACCCTTCGATAAAAAATTGACAACCGGTAAATCACGTGACCCTAATGTTAAATCCTATAGTGTCACGTGATTTTCCGATTGACAATTAGTTATTGTACAATTACGCCCTATTAAGTTTTCTTATTTTATTGAAATATATTTTACTGATTTTTCTAGATAAAGTAGATATTCCAATTCTCTCAATTATTACGATAAAATAATACTATTATTTAATCAATTTCATTTGTTCAAGCCCAAGCTCCACAATTATCGCGCCAGACCTTAGCAATGTATTTCAATTGTAAGCTATTTAAATCAAACATACTTACAGGGTGGGGAGCAACGACCGACTATCCCTTAAAATCAAATTCCTTAGTTTTCATCGTTTTCAATTTTCAGTTCAGTCAAAGTTTCATGTATTCATTTACGAAGACCAACCTTATCTGGTGGTCGAGTTGACAACAATATCTTTCAGAAATTCTAGGATCTAGGATTTGACACTAGGTCAAATAAAGTTAACATAGTTGACATCAGGTAAAATTTTTTAACCTAACTAATTTCTAACCCTCGTGAAACTGTTGCACATCTGTAATATAGTACGACATTTCTAGCTAATTTTATCGTTCTGTCCCACCTGGTATATGTTTGACGTTGAGTGGTTAAGATCTTATAGAAATAATAATAGGATCCAATAGCCTTTAATAAAAACAGTACTTCCATTCGCCTTACATTGCAACCGGTTTCCATAATTCAGTAAATAATTATAGTAATAGTATAGGTTTAGCTGGTACATAACCACATTTGCCTTAGTCCAGTCGGTATATGGGCCTATGTATAAGCACTGCAGCTGTCATGCCACCAAAGAATAATGGTGACGGTGCCGCAGTAGCGATACATACATTTATTAATTGCCGCGTGTCTACCTCATGGCATTTTGAAACATATCGTGTCATAAAAAGTAATGAATTTTAATTTAACAAAAACTAAAATCCGAGTTATGCAAGCGTTATAATTTTCAGACACATCGTAAAGTAAATTCGATGCTTCAAAATGCAAAAAGCATACTTAATTACGTGTCGGTCAAAATTATGGGTAAGGAATCGTCATTTCTAATTAAACTGCGAAACACGATTCCTGAACTGTTAATAATAAATACCTACAAATTTGTACGGAAACCTCGGGAGGCGAGTTCGACTCGCACTTATCCGTTTTTTCTTTAATTGATGACTAGTCGCCAATAAATTTCGAAAGTAACAGCCGTGAGGTTGGCTAAGAGAGAATTATCCATTATTATTAATAACTTTATTATTCATATTATCGCTACTTCGGCACTGTCATATTATTTAACGGTGACAGCTGCGGTGAACTTGCGCCCTTTAAAGACGGACGCACGATGTTAACACAGTTTACAACCATTATTTATAAAGCTTTGATATTAACAAGAATACATTTTCGATTGGTGTTTTTCACTTTTTAATATACATTATCAATGTTGTAATTAGCTAATATTATTATGAATTGAATGCGACACATATTGCATCAAGGGCTAAATAATCATTACATGCCTTATAGGTCTGATATTTTAATTTTTTGTTCAGTGTTTTGTCGTCTATTAAGAAATCGACGAATTAAAAGATGTAAGGTATTTAATCGTTCCTTTATATTTCAATCAATAAGACTAATGGATGTTGTAGATTTTATTGCTTGTCGTTATAAAATATGCCGACCAACCAATACCATATACATTATTATAATATAACCACGATAACAAAGCTTCGGTAACTAAAAATGCTCAAAGCCTTAATAAATCAATAGTTTCAATCATTCTAAATCCAATAGACTACTGTACAATACAGATATTATTAGACATAAGGGTAAATGTAAGCAATTTCCAAAATTGTTATGTTTAAGTAAGATTAATTTTAATAATTAAATAATAAATATTATGCTATTTATCAAAGACTTTAATTGTGGAACCCTTGCCTTTTGTATTTGTATTTGACGACCGCCTGGTGTAGTGGTTCGCGCTCCGGACTACAAAGCCAAAAGATTTAAGGTTCGAATCCCGCAAGGGACAAATTTTTGTGTAATAAGCACGAGCATTTGTACCCAAGTCATGGATGTATAAATGTATTTAAGTATGTTTATCCGTTATCTAGTCGCCATAGTACAAGCTTTGGTTAGTTTGGGGTTAGCTAATTGGTATGACTGGGGAAACAATTTAATATTTAAAAAAAATAGAGTTACTGTAATAATTTGCCACATTATTAGTTAACAATCATTTATCAAAAATATTGCCGTTTGTAAACATTGTGATAGCAAAATAATTATTTTTTTAAAACCTCGACTAATAGGACGTAAATAACCAAAGAGAATCCGTCGGGGGCTGTCTTTCTTTGTCCTGAATTACCAGAATACGAGAATATCAATTAGAGACTACAATTATTTACGTAGGTACCTACATAACGTAACGTAATTTTAATCAGTCGGCGAATGGCAGCCCCCGACGGATTATCTTTGGTTACCTACGTCCTTTTAGTCGGGGGGTTTCAAATTTTTTAAAGTTTTTTTTTTATTAAGAGGCTTTCATTCAAAGTGGATTTTACAAAACTTTTTAGAAAGTTCTTGTCGCTCAATGCAGCAATGATTCGTGTCGTATGGCGGCACATCCCTAACTGTCGAATAAAAATTATGTATCTGAAAGTGATTTTTTTTAGATGATCCCATAAAAAAGTTATTGTAGTGCGAAAATGTTACTTTTTCGGCTTTAAAACCGACGCGAAAATTGTTTACACCGTGTGGATCATCGACAACCCAACAGGTTGTCGATTTATAATTTTCGTTTATTGTTGTTTCACAGAATAGATAGCGCATATTTAAGAAAAAAGCTATAACCAAGTTTCCATTCTGGTGTTAAACGAGCTTTTAATAGTTTCAATTACAAGTACTTATTGCAGTGGCATGTGAACGGGTAAATAGCACCGAATCCGCGCATAATAGACACAATGCTCACAATGAATGAATGCCCACTCGAGTGAATTGATAAGTGGGCTGTGCCGCTCGCGTGGGGAGCATAGCCGCCCGCCCGCCCGCCCTCAGATGACGGAATACAGACGCGAGATCGCAAACGTTTAAGTTTCTGCCTTTTGTACTCGATGCGCTGAGGGACTGTTTTGTTATGAAGACTAAAAATAATTGAAAAAGTATATTTTTTTGGTATAATAAGAGATTTAATTCAGTTTCAGTAGTGCTTCAGGTGGCAACTGAACATGACAATAATATTACACATACGTAATTACCTTTATAAAATTTATGAAAAAAAAATATACATAATGTAATTTATCTTTACTATTCTGCTATAGAATAACGACTACTTAATCATTAGACCCAACTTATCCAGTAAGTGGCAATAAGTCTTAACCACTTCTCTAATTCACGAAACTAATAAAATACGTTATACACAGTTATCCCTTCGGTTTCTACTTACCCGTAGTAGACCGGAAAAACAATGGATAACAATAGGGTTTTTTTTTGTGGCATGCGAAGGGATACACACTTAAGTACCTACACTAAAGCAGACATGTATCAAACAAAATCTGTGTGCACATGCATCGGCATTGATTTCATCTATACATTTTAAGGTGCATGCATCTCAAAGCGCTAATCAAAATAATATTGCATAGTATACGTCTAATCTCAGTACTTAGGTAATCCAAGGCAACATTTGTTTATCATCGGACCTGTATTTTTAAATAAATAGTTAACTCAGAAAAAAGTAAAGTTTTTAGAGTATTTTACAAAATCGATTAGATGTTGCTTTTCTGTAAAAATGGCCACTAATCTTTGATGGGGCAGTATGAGTGGCGGCGGCGCGTTCGCCTGACCACTGTCCGCGAGCGGCAGGCCGGTGGCGGCGGTCGCAGGCATTCTGTCGCGGACGCAGCTCGGGCGAGCTCAACCCCTCGTATGCTCGCGCGCTCTTTACGCGTAGTCAAACGCATTTCCCGCCAAAATATTACGCGTTCTTATTTTTTGTTTTGTTTCACAATCCGCCGATTGCGAGTGCGAACTGCAAAGTTAGCAGAGTTTAAAATTATATTGGGATGCGCTTTTTTATTTCGTTTTTGGTTTTGTTCTTTGTGTTTTTTCCGAATTCATCTGAAGGCATCCGATGGCTGTAAGTAAACATTATTTTATTACTTAGTCCTAGGTGATTAATTACTTTTAGGGCTGTTTTTAGTTTTATAATAGTCAGATAACTTTTATTTGAAGAATAAGTTTGACATTTGTCAATTTTCGTATAGAAATTATGTCGAAACGGCAATTTTATTCGTCGAATAAAGTTATCTGGCGATTAAAAAATCGGTCCGCAAATTACGTAATAAACTCATTTGACGTAAATCATAATATAATGTGTTTACTGATTCATGACAGTATTATATTTAATACTAGCGTGCAAACATATACACTATTTAAAGCATGATTTTTTAAATTTATTTTCAAAAACATTAAATATACTTACTTAATTGAATTGACTTACTTACATAACAATCAAAAATATTATAATTTGTTTGACCTGTTGTGTTGTTTTATCATCTTTAACAAATAACTTATCAAAACGGATACCTACCTGAACTACAAATGATGAGCAAGTTAAAGATATTTTTAAAATCACTCCTCGCTCTGAAAATCTGGTATCCGTCGATACCAGATTTTCACAGTACTTTAATTAAATATTTAGTTCCATGAATCGTTGTTCAGCTGCATCTGTACAGTATGACATACTCGTACACAAACATCGAGGCATCCATCACCGAGCTCTGCTCTACGTCGAGACTATATTGACATGGCTCTTTCGTTGCTCATCATTCGGCAGTTCGAACACTTCCAAGAATGGCGGGTTCCTCTGATCTCTTCCCACACGTCACAGTTTTTACACACACTATCTGTGTAGGTAGATTATTTCAGGATAGAAATCACGGGTCAATCGGTTGTACTTCGGGTTGTGTAGTTGTAACAATAGTTTGAGCTCGACTCAGACGCATTCAATTGAATGAGAGAATTGAGACATCAAAGGACATATTAGGACGTTCTTCACTCTTACGAGAATTGATCTTTTCGAAATGTTGCTTCACTGACGAACAAAATACCTAATACGAGAAAAAAAGGGCAATGTACCTTAATAGGCTAATGCCTCATTAAATACTTTCACTTAGGTACATACTCTTATACTTATGCATTCTTGCTTTTATGTAAATGTAACAATAAACACGAAATTTAATAAAAATTGTAGAGTGATCATGATCAACTACGACTCAACTCTCCTCACACTAGTACACGCTACGAGCGTGCTACGAATCTTACTGTAACTTATTAAATTGATGTAAAACTAAATTAACAAAAGAAAAAGTCATTTTAGATGTTCTCTTTTTGTCTTAGACAAAATATTTACATACATACCTTGTCGGACATAATTAACATTGCGCTATAGGTTGTCGGTTTTTATTTCATTTAACTGATATGAGCGAATTTATAAAACTTCGAGACAGGTGTGTATTTTTAATGCTTTGCCCATCGCCCATGCGTTTAGTACACCGCTGTGTTTAAAATAAAGTTGTTTATGGCTTAATCTCTGTTATGTTGGTACCTACCACCTATAAGCACTTTTAAAGTGTCGGTAAAAATAACATCCCTAATCTTATTAATTTTTTTGACAAAGTTGCGTAAATTGGCTTTTTCAAGAGCTTTTAGAAAGTATTTACACATGCATTTTAATTATTTTGTTGTCAAAATTTCCAAGGAGAATTCCCATCCCTTCACTCACCTAACATCTATTTATTTATCGCATTGTTGTTTTTCTAATTGTCATAAACTTGGAATTTTTCGTATGAAAAATAAACTGGAAAGTTTTCCGGAAATTGTTCAAAGGGAAAAAATAACGTTTAAGTAAGCAAAAATTAACTCTTATAGTTTTGCCATGTCCGTCTGTCTACTGTCCGCGGCTGAGCTCAGATACTCTTAGTACTAGAAAGACGTAATTTGGCAAGCATACATATTAATCATACCGACAGTGGTAAAATAAAATCTCAATCGCATGGTGTGGGGCGTCGTTGGATAGCTCGTATAAAAACGTTGTGTATGTGTAATATTGAGCTTTAAAGTGCCCGTCCCCTCTTCCTCTGCCAGCAAAACGGTTGCTTTAAGAAATGTTAAAAAATTCATGACAGTAGGTATACTTTATTATAACGAAGTTAAAAAGAAAACAATTACAGCTAGGTAAGTTCTAAAAGTTAACGAGTTAACTTGTAAAATGTACTTGGAGAAGAAAAGCTATATTATGATGTTGTTAATTATGTAAAACAGATAGCAAATATCGCATATTGTGTCGGCAAACTACGGAACCCTACATTGGGCGTGGCCCGTCACGCACTGGGCCTGTTCTTTCAGAATATAAGTTAGACCCTCTGAGTATTTATCCTATAGTCAAAGGTTAGACCGCTTCAAGGAAAGTCATATTTTTTTTTTCGAAATGATTACTTTAATTTTTTTTACCTATTTCATGCATTTACCTTATGACAAGTGGAAACTTCTAAGATTTTTACTTTTTTACTTTTGACTATGTGCGACATTTAAGGCGCTATCTGTCATGCTAGAAAAAAAAATTCAAACAATAATTGTTTCAGTAAGACTAAGTTTTTTTTTTATTCTGTCGACAAACACATTCTTTTATTACGGTTAGCATCGTTGGTTAAAGTTATGGGAAATCAAAAAGAACCCGTTGTATAGTAATTAATAAAACTGATACGATAATAAGAGTATTTCGTTACACTAGCAGCAAGCCTTAACAGAGATCGGCTCAGCGGCGTCGAACCGCCGCGCGTCCATCGGCGCTCCTAATTGAACATTGCACTAATGAGCGGCGTTGTTCGGTGCAACTAGCAATTATGCGCCCCCAGATTACACCCGGAAATATCCCGGGAAATGCGAGCCCTCAAACTCGATTGCTAGCTATTGTTGCAAATGTTGTAATCATATTCTAGTGGGATCAGTATTGATAAAAACGTTTGCGTTACTATTTTAGTAAAAATCACATTGACTTTAAAAAGACTCGAAGACGCTACGTGGATATTAATGTAGCTCCTATTTCTATCTGATCTGCATATAATTATTAGTTAAGGACATACAATTTTACTTTTGTTGTTGACTTCTAAAGGCCAGTTTTACCACTTGCTAATAAGTTCCGGATAACTTATCTGGCACTTGTTTTGACAGATAACCCAGACAATTAGCTGTCAAAAAAGTGCCAGTTAAATTATCTGGAACTTATCAGCAAGTGGTGAAACTGGCCCTAACTATCGATATTCGCTATGTGCAAAGTGGGTGGTGTGGGGCGTCAAATCGATCGCATCACGCTATGTGGCAGAAATGTAAAATAACTCTGGACTGTCATGTGTCAAACTGCTATAATTTCATAGAATTCCATACTAACGTTATTTAAGTATTTTTAGGTAAAATCGTTAAAATTCGCGATATGGGTCATAGTACTGTATTATAAAGTGTAGAAACAATGGGAAAAACAGATCATACATATTGTTTTATTCGTTTCCAACATCAAGATAAAATTGGAGCTAAGAAATAATGAAAAGAAAAAAGTTTGTAGGGGGTTTGTGTCACAGACGTTTGTCTTATGATCACAGTTCTTATTAAGTAGCTTTGTCCGTTGGTTCTAAGCTTTATAACGTCGCTCACATGCTGTGCTAATACTAATTCTTTCCCTATTTGCACAGTTTGATGTTGGAAAGTTATATCATGTTGTATCGATTCAAATCCTGTACGTATTATAAAATTCATATTTTAGTTAAAGTTAGAAAATCACTATAATATGCATTAACTTTTTAGATATTTTCATCTAATTTCGAAGAAAAACAATCGGAAAATCATTCTCAAACCATCCAGTTGCTATAATTCGAGAGATCATAAGTCCACAATAATTGTGGTCACTAGGGGCGCTGTTATCGCGCACACAGCGAATACTATTAAATAAAACTGATAACTAAAAACACTACTTATGTGTAATACACACATCTGCAGAGAAAGCAATCGTAAAACAACTTTAGCGCTTTGCAAACATCTCGCAAATCCATTATGAGCAAAATGCAAAACGCATTTTAACATCTAAAGGTGTTTAAATTCTAATTGTTTACTTTGGAAACCGATTCTTTGTATGTGACCTCGTTACTTTCTCTGAGAAACAGCCACCTGCTCAGTTGGAACTTAAGTAGGCAGGTACACCGGACCCGGCCTAACTATGTTAAATAATACATTTCTAAGGACATGCATCTTTGTACCTTAGATTTTTATAAAATGCAGTAGTCGTAGTTATATAAAATGACAAGTGATATCGATATTATTCTAATCACATCTAATTATTTCAATATACTTAGTCTAACTGCCAACTCTTACATAATGTTTTTACGTGTCAGAGGCAGGGACTAGGGAAGAATTTAAAATTTCTCGAAATCATCCTCAATTTTTTTTTGATAAAGTAACATTACCTACTCATCTTTTTTTCTCTGTTTAATTGGCCAAAATATCTACATTATATACAAACCATGTTTCCGCGACTCTCGTATCGATAAATTCTCGTATAGATTCCCCAGCTATGTCCGTCAAAACGTTGGGTCCGGATGTGTATAAAAGGGCGCACTAAAATAACACTTTTCACCGCACAACGAAAATCATAGCTTTTAATAAATTTTATTTAAAAAAATAAAACCGACTTCAAAACACTGAAATGCTAAAAATAATCCTAACACTTAAGTACCTAATCAGTTACTTTTGGAGTCGGTGCCAGCCGATGAGAGATTCAATGTTTTTGTTTGCACCGACTCCAAAAGTAACTGATTAGGTACTTAAGTGTTAGGATTATTTTTAGCATTTCAGTGTTTTGAAGTCGGTTTTATTTTTTTAAATAAAATTTACTTATTTCATCTATTTTTAGTGATAAATCCTAATCTAACTGCCTTCGGTGCCAGTCGATGAGAGATTCAATGTTTTTGTTTGCACCGACTCCAAAAGTAACTGATTAGGTACTTAAGTGTTAGGATTATTTTTAGCATTTCAGTGTTTTGAAGTCGGTTTTATTTTTTTAAATAAAATTTACTTATTTTATCTATTTTTAGTGATAAATCCTAATCTAACTGCTGAACACCGATTTCATCCCCTATTTTCCTACCCTTAGGGAAGATTTTTAATTTGCAAACTTTTATCATATTATCTTTGAAGTATAAGCTATTCAATAAAACAAAAATCATCAAAATCGGCTCATATTTGTCGAAGATAGGTAACAAGAACCACAACCAAAATATTATCTGGGTATATATTTGTTGATTTTCTCAAAAAGTTCTAAATCAATTTCGATAAAATTTATATGGGACCACCTCTGAAGTATGATCTACCAAACAAAAAAAGAATCATTAAAATCGATTCATAATTGGCGGAGTAATCGCGTAACAAATATACAAAAAAAAAAAAAAAAAAAAAACATACAGTCGAATTGAGAACCTCCTCCTTTTTTGAAGTCGGTTGAAAAGACAAGACAATTTTCGAAGGCATTACGTATGAAGCTTTTTCACAGGGGGTCTTCTGAGACCTTTGCCAAGTCAAATTTCTGAAACAGTTTAGTACCTATGGAGCCGTGACATAAAATTCAAATCCTTATAAAAAATCATCATCATCATCATTTCAGCCATAGGACGTCCACTGCTGAACAAAGGCCTCCCCTATTGATTGGCCGGTTGGAACCGGCCTGCATCCAGCGTCTTCCTGCGACCCTTACCAGGTCGTCTGACCACCTTGTGAGTGGACGTCCTACGCTGCGCTTGCCGGTACGCGGCCTCCATTCTAGAACCTTTCTGCCCCTTCGGCCGTCAGTTCTACGTGCTATGTGCGCCGCCCACTGCCACTTCAGCTTGCTAATCCGTTGGGATATGTCAGCGACTTTTGTTCGTTTACGGATCTCCTCATTTCTGATTCGATCTCGCAAGGAAACACCGAGCATAGCCCTTTCCTTAGCACGCTGTGCGACCTTGAGCTTTCTTATGAGGCCCATAGTGAGAGGCTACGTTTCAGTTCCATATGTCATCACTGGTAACACACACTGGTTGTAGGTTGTAGTCTTGAGGCACTGAGGTATTTTGGACGAGAAGACGTGTGTAGTTTTCCGAACGCTGCCCAGCCGAGATGGTTTCGACGATTGACCTCCTTCTCAAAATTGGATCTACCCAACTGGATAACGTTGCTCATGCATGCAACAAGCTCAAAAATGGTCTCTTAGTTACAAAATTATTTATTTACGAAGCGATACGAAGTTCGCCGGGACAGCTAACTTTACGAACTTCGTACCGCTTCGTTTTTTTTTTTTCGTGAATTTTTCGATAATATTTTAATAGTTATTCTGCTATTCGGGACGGAGACATATCCAAAATATTATTAAGTATAAAAATCGGCCCAGCCGTTCTTGACGTATAAATGGTGTAACTCGTAGATTATTTACTTGTTTGGTGTAACTAACCTGACTTTGTTTGATATATATAGAAAGATAGAAGATTAAATAGTTAAGTATTTACTTAGTCTGGCCATAAATACTGTTAGTACAACTAAAAATAAACAAAATATTACATTTAAATTTGGAATCTGTCATTTTTATATGATTGTTCATTGAGTTTTCTCATTTTGGCGCCAATACATTGTACAATATTTTGCGATATTAAAATGGAGTTGGGTGATATAGAGAACCGAAACGTTATGATTGCATTACACAAAGTAGGTATGGAGCCAAGTGCAATTTTAAAAACTCTATACGCTTGGTATTAGTAAAATGTTTGTGTACCGGGCTATTGATAGGTATAATGAGACCTCCTCTGTTTGTCACAGAAAAAGATTTGGCCGTCCACGTAGTGTTCAAAAAAGGTGGTCAAAGCAGTAAGGGAAAGCATTCGAAGCAATCCTGTCCGAAAGCAAAAGATTTTATCTCGAGAAATGAAGATAGCACCTATAACCATGTCGCGAATTTTAAAAGATGACTTAGGACTTACATCCCATAAGAGACGTACTGGTTATTTCTTAACAGATAATTTAAAAAAGAATAGGGTGGTAAAATCGAAACAACTACTGAAGCAGTACAGCAGCAGCAGCAGCAGCAAAGGGAGGTCACAGAAAATTTTTGTTTACGGATGAGTTTTTTTTTACAATTGAGCAACTTTTTAACAAACAAAATGACCGTATTAAAGGAAGCTTCCCAATTAGTCGGCAGAGTGCAACGTGGGCACTATCCGAGTTCAGTGATGGTTTGGTGGGGTATTAGCTATGAAGGTGTGACTGAGCCATACTTTTGTGAAAAAGCTATCAAAACATCGGCACAAGTGTATCAAGAAGATACCATTCTTGAGAAGGTAGTAAAGCCCCTTAACAACACCATGTTCAATAACCAAGAATGGTCCTTCCAGCAAGACTCGGCGCCGGGTCAGAAAGCTCGGTCTACGCAGTCTTGGTTGGAAACGAACGTTTCGGACTTCATCAGAGCTGAAGACTGGCCGTCGTCTAGTCCCGATCTTAATCCGCTGGATTATGATTTATGGTCAGTTTTAGAGAGTACGACTTGCTCTAAACGCCCTGATAATTTGGAGTCCCTAAAACAATCCGTACGATTGGCAGTGAAGAATTTTCCCATGGAAAGAGTGCGTGCTTCTATTGATAACTGGCCTCAATGTTTAAATTGTATTGCAGCCAATGGAGACCACTTCGAATAAGCTTTTTATATTTTTTATTGTTATATATTTATGTATTAAACTAGCACACTGTAAAAGTAATAATTATTATTTGCAATAGAACATTATTTTTTCTTCTTTGTTTCAGTATTTATGGCAAGACTAGGTATAGTAGGTTTTTTAGGTGTTCTAAGCCGACGACTAATTTATTATTTAACTGCCTACCTACCTAACCTACGTGGCATGGGCCCATTCCTCATAAGTTAGTTGCCGTTACAGAGCTAATTTTCCGGTAGCATTCCTAATAAAAATAAGATATGAAACAATAATTTTAAATAGGAAACCACTGGGTTAAGAGATCTCGACTTTTCGTAACGCCACAGGTAAGGACGCTTCTCCATACTACTATACCCGCTGATTCAAAGCTTTGTTTAAAAATTAACGAACTACATAATTACTTACCTTACCTATTTTAATCTAGGTACATAACATAACAGGTATCTATCTCTATCTATCTACGTTACGGCACCACCCATGCATTTGAATTGTGTGAAAATTATTCATATTTGCGGGTACGGATTAGAGAAATTGAAATAGACCATTATTTAAAATTCATAGCTAAGGAACTCACTACAGAATAATTTGTGATTTTGTGGGTGGGTGTACCGAAGGGAAATTTATTAATTGCTACACTTCGCGAGTCGGTTTTTAAAACCACGCCTGTTATATGTTGCCGTGGTTGATAGTTTCATTCAACTCTTTAGATTCGGTGATAGAGTCTGTTAGACTTTGTTGGCATTGATAATGTGTTTTGAATCCACATAAAGTAACGCTGGCTGTTTTGTTACCAATTTTATAGGTATTATCTTGCCGACCGAATTGGAAAGAATATTGAATTTTTTGTCCCCGAGTAGATTTAATATTCTACCTGCGTTTATCATATTCATATCGTAATGCTTTCGGGTTTGATTCTTGAGGCAAAGTTCCATAAGTGATTCCCGTGAAGAGGCCAGTCCTCGCTGAGTTAGCAAGGGCCGTGTGTGGCAGACCGAGAAAAAATAATTTCCTTCGGTCGAGTTCCCACTGTGACTTTTCCAGGCGGCCGTCTCTTGCATCTGGCGGGACCTATTATTAGGGGACGGCTCTTAATGCTTTCTTAGGTATTTTTATATGGCTGCCGTCTTAGTTTTTACGATTGTGATTTTTATTGAATCCCCCCTTTAGCGTTGTGTAGGTGCCAGCGGTGTGCCTGCGGGTGAAGGTGAAATACGAGCTACTTTATACCAGATTTATTTTATTGCACTGTGTTCAACACAATCTTTCGTATTTCATATTCTTGACGTTCTTAGGACAAATAGCGTCAGTACTTAATTCTTTATTTCTTTGTTTGGGGCGTTAGTTACTTACTGCCCATTTAAAAACATTTACCTTGAGCTTTTATGCAATGGATAATAATAACAGTTAAATTAACAAGTGAAGTATAGTTGGTACAACAAACTTAATAAGAAAGAATAATCTTAGGATCATAGATCAGGATTGATTGAGAAGTGAAGGGTAGAGAAGCAAAAGGGTTGCAATTATTCTGTCGATCTACGAATGGAAATGGTAATGGCAATGCAAAATTAAGGAGGCGAATGTGTTTTGTTTTTATTCGGGACACCAACAGCATTGAAACCATCTATGAGAACATATAGTTAACATATAAACGTAGCTTCACAAGTATTCGCAAATTAAATAGGTGTTCATCAATATAAACAACTTTTAAAAAACTGGCACTACCTTGATTAAAATAATGGTGACTATTATCATCGAGGTAGAGCGTTAGTTAGTGTAGAGAAAGAAAAAAAACGCGATTTTGATCATATCGCGATCGCGATTTTGTCGATTTTTGTATTAATAAACGAACACATTCGCATTCTTAAATTTTTCAACTTACTACTAAAATAACCCTTTATATGATAAATACTACGTATTTTTGATTTTATAAAAAATAGTTCAAATACGTAGGTAAGTACTTATTAATAAAATAATTTCGGGGACATCCATTGCTCTACCGGCGAACTCTCCTATAACTCCTAAGTTGAGTAAATATCTACGGCTTCTCAGAAGAAAACTTTGCGGCGTTTGAATCAACTTGCACTAGTGGATAAGATTACACGTGTAACGTTATACTTGCTGGGTGTACCAGGTTGTACTCGAAAGTTGGTCCTTCTTGAGGTTCAAAGAGAAGTGCTGCACTACAGCCAAACTTCTCAGCGAAATACTACTTAAATATTTAGGTAAATAATTTAAGACATCTTTAATTACATACAAGAAATTAAAATAACTTATGGGTGGGTATATCATACATCTCAGAACAGGATACACTTGTCTCAGTTGACTGTGACCAGGTGACCTGAGCTTGAGATCCTTAATAATGACTGTACCAACAAATCGATCAATTACCAAAAATAGAACTATCCCTTCGATACACTTTGTATTCGCAATTTATCTTTAACCGTATAACTAACGACTTCATTCTTCACGATCGTCACAAATGTTTTCATTCGACCGAGAGGGTATCAGAATAAGTGCAACAAATCGCGATGAGCACGATTCATTTGATCTGACACAAATTTATCCGCGCCGCAGCGCTCTTTATTTACACCGACGACGATGTTCAGTTGTCCTGACAAATTCATAAATTACCGACATCCTTACCGCGCGGAGTTCTCCAGTTTTTATTTTAGTCGCAACTTCTTGCTCAGCCGTATCGACGCAGCGGGCTCTTTGAAGTACGCCTCATTAATCTACTCTGCTCAATGGACGAGTTTTATCTAGTTTAATCCTATTTCTTTCATAAAGTTTTATTTGTAGTTACATCGTTATTTAG
This sequence comes from Anania hortulata, assembly GCA_963576865.1. Taxonomy (NCBI): domain Eukaryota; kingdom Metazoa; phylum Arthropoda; class Insecta; order Lepidoptera; family Crambidae; genus Anania; species Anania hortulata. The sequence continues at coordinate 14,407,021 of OY756390.1, read as the reverse complement.
GTTATATTTATGATTGTATATTATATACATTTAAATTTATGAACCATTCCAAAATACTGCTTAATTAAGTAAAGGTCTTTTGAAAGTCTTTGAGGTTTCTTTTAACCTATATTGTAAAAATTATCTGTTATAATATGTATCTCTAGCATTTATCGACGCGACATACCTTTCCAAATCCATTATTCACTAACTAATGTAGGTGGGTTTGTTAGACTTCATGTGTTCGCGTGTCGCGTTTGTAGGGCTCTACGTTTGATGTCAGGGCATTGAGTGACTCACGCGTAGGCGGACTACTACACGCCCGCCCTAAGACTGGACGGACTCTAACCGCTACGAGTAGGTACCCATATTATACGCGATATGCACGTTAACGCTACAAATGGAGAGTTCTCTATTTACTGATTCGAAATCATTAATTGTAAGTTTTTGCATTCCCGTTTGGGAGAAAGTATTGTAAACATTTTTCACTGCTACTTATTGTTTAGGTAATTTACTCAAATAAACCGAAATACCTGACTTATTTAAATTAAAAATTATAATTTTTCAAATATAAAAAAAACACATTTAGAATCAAATTACTCCCAAACCAAAATAAAGTGTAAAGTAGATAAATTGTGTACTCTTTTAATCTGCGAACTATTTGAAATTAAAGGGTATTTTTATTATTTTTTTACCGCCACAAACACTCATCGCTATTTGCGAGATAAGGCACGACTCTGCTCGGCGACTCCCCCCAGCCCCGTACCTACAGCATACAAAAAACGGCCGAATGTTATAAATGCAAATCTGCAACACTTCTGCGAACATTGGATTAATTTGACAAGATTTATTGATGTTTCTTGTCAGACTAAACACGCCGCATCCAAGTGTCGGAAATAGCTTAGTTAAATGAAATTTTGTATACTTTGTATAGTCTCCCCTAATAGAGCTGTGCTCTTGCCGGTGGATTAATCGCCAATCTTTCCTTGCTCAAGTAAGCCAATCGTTTCTCCCCCTGATATGATCTCTTTGTCCTTGATCTGTTCCATGATTGGTATTCTTTAGTTGTTTCTTCCTCTTTTTCTTTTGTTCTTTAGTAAAACAAAAATTGGGTCGTATCCGATAAAAAGGGGGGTGTTATAAGTTTAACGTGTGTATCTGTTGCATAAGTATAAAAATGACTCCATTCAGTATTTTACATGCCAATCACAATTTCCCACCAATAAAATCTTCCAATTGTTCCTCCCAACGTGACGACTTAGACAAATCGCCGTTGTATTGGACAATTTGTCGAATAATCCCTGCATTTGTTTCAATTATTCCAACTCCCTACTTGATGGCCGTTTTACCTACATTCAAACCGTAAAAGGGATTTGTCGACGCGTGTTTGGAATTTACATTGAATATTATACTAATTAAACAAATAGGTATTCACGCATTGTTCGCGTTTTACGTCCACGGCCTCATATTAAATTTCATTGTAATTGTTGTACGTTTTATGGTAATTACGGCTGAAAATTTAGTATAACAGGCTATTTTCGATTGGCTTTGTTTTATTATTTGCGGATCATACAGACACATGACCTGCATCACATACAAGGAACATTTTATTTAGTTTCATGCAGTGTGTTTGTTAATCCGCTTGCGATAAACAGACCTTTACGTATCGTATCGTCTAAGTAATCTTATTGTATCTCTGGTACTGAGTACTAGGTACTTTAAGGTTTTATTTCGATTAAACCTGAGATTAAGATGTTTATGTTGCTCTTACTTATCGGTGGTATTCTGATAAAACCGGTGTCGTCTACGAGTAAGACCTATACATTAATTAATTTAATTACTATATATTATAGCATTTCGTTAGTGAAATGAGGTAGGTAGGTATAAAAAATGTACACGAGTGATATAATAGTATTAGTTATACGCAATAAGAACTCGTATCGTGTGTAAGTATATTTCAGAGTTTTGGAACTGTAATGTAGCTACAGACAGCACACTCAGCGACGGGAAACCTTTTGTTTATCGCGCGATTTGGCAACGTCCTCGCGCTCTACGTAGAGCGTTTACAAAAATGTCGTAGACTGATAAGTGTAAAACTATAAATTTTGGGATAGATTATTATACTTTCGAGTTCGATTCTAATTTCAAAAATAAATATGTAGCATAAAGTTAAAAACTACTTTATTTGACTGTTTTAAAAGTAACCCTAAGCTGTACCTATAAAAGTACCTAAATAATAGACACCACTTTAAAAAAAATACGGTTTGTTTTTTTCGAAGACTGCAGAATATGTTTCTATTAAATTAAATTCGGCTATCAATTAAAAATTACCCTAAGGTAATCTCCCTTTCGTGGGTTTTGCAAAGACGGTTGAAAACTCTTGCTTTATTCTGTTACATACCTACTTCTTTTTGAACATCTAGGTACATAGGACGTCTACTGCTGAACATAGGCCTCCCCAATGACAATTTATAATAATCATCCTTATTTTTGGAGTTGATGATGATTTTTTCAAGTCTTTGTTACAACTCGTACGTGTTATTTATACTGGTCCTTCGGTAAGTTAAAAAGCCGTCCCGCTAAATTAAAACTTTTAATCTTGATTAATAACAGCGATTAGTTATACTGTGTATGTGCCTGTGTCGAATGGGTCATAATTAGGGTATCATTGTCCCGTGCTTGATGAACCGTAGCGCGGCGACGCGGGCGGCCTGCCCCTGCTTGTGATTGTTACAAATCGAGATTTCTTTCGCTTAAATACACAATCAAACTTGTCGCAGAGAAAAATATCACAACGATGTGGGCTCGGAAATGACTCGACGTTTCGAAATGTTTCGACATTTTACTGTATGTGTCAGAGAAATTCACATATAGGTACTTGGTACCAGAGAATTGTGATAATAATGCAATTTTTCCATAGCCAAAACGTTACAACCCTGTCAAAGTAATTATTTCTTAAGTCCAGTTTAAATAGTTAGGTATAGGTCGAGAGAAGAGATATTCTTCCGTATTTGAGCTAGAATATCCTCTTTGCTCTCTGGCTCTCTGGCATTCGGTTACGTACAAAGCTCCAGTTTACAGAAAATCCCCAAATAACGAGCGCGCCGTAACTGAACAGATCAATCAACCCCTCTGACTGGTAAATCGCTACACGAAATGCCGAAAGTCACGTTTGTATCGGGTACCGAGTTTCCTTTAGAGTCGCAATGTGTAACGGCTAACGGGCAGGCCCGGCGCGCGGCACGGCGCGCGGCGTCGGGCACGCACGCTGCGACAATCATACTGCATTTAATCATCATTAAAGCGGAATCAGCCGCCGTTGCAGCCGCGTCAGCTGTAATGCCCCCCGTAACACGTTTTTGCTGAGGTTTAGACGAGCTTTTTAAAACGAATTTTCACGGCTATCGGACACAGCCAGCTATTTAGAATTCATTTTGCGGGTGCGAATTTTTGCAGACATTATGTATGCGGTTTCTTTATGAAACAAGATACAATTTAACGATAAAATGGCAAATTTGGAAATTCTAAGCAAAACTTACCTACCTATCTGCATTTTTTTAAATTTTGCGATTAAAACTAGGGACTTCTTTGTACTATATAATATTACGTATCCAAAACTCTGAATTGACCATTGCATTTGACCCTTTTGTATCCAGCACAATAGTGTGTACTTTGTAACTTGACGGATCATTTTAAAATTATCTACATACACGAAATACAAAGCATTTACTATAAAAAAGCTTAGTTCTTTTGTGTGCACGACCAGTTATGACAAAGCAAATTCCCTACCCCTCTTTGCGATTCTTTGTCTACTAGATCGAGATAGACGCGTAAAATTCGATACGGGAATTATTTTATTAGATCCAACGTACACGTGCGCGGCGTGACGAATGCGATAATGCCCCTGGCACCGGGCAGAGAACAGCACAATCGCATTCCACATGAATTAACCATAATGGAGACACGGCTACGGCAGCTTTGTGCCCGTAGCACCGTGACTCGATGACCGGAGTCAATTGCTGTTACCCTGCTATTACATATTTGTGCGGTTCCGTACTCCGCCGGCACGTCGAGCCCGTCAGTTGTCGAACTCATGCGATGCTATCGACTATCACAACAGCGTTACCCGCTCCCGCATCGGCGTCCCGACGTTCAAAGTGACGTCGCGTGCGCCCTGAATCCCCTATAGCATTACACAGATCGGCTTTCCAAGCGAAACAAGGCAATTATTCATGCCAACCCAACAATGTTCGACGTCTTGTTCAGCGATAACCCCGGTGTATTTATTATTATCACAACAGAAATGGGTTAGCTTAAGGGTGAGAGTACCCACCCATGTAGGTACCATTTAAAAACGACCTAAACATCACACATAAACAAGTGTACCTATGCTTCTCGATCCTACCATAGCCCAATTTTGGTAAGTAATTAATTATTATTTACCTTATGGTTCCATGTAGAGAAAAAATAATATTTTGCTAAAAGAACTTCACCTAACATAAGTTACCAACTACGAGTAACACATACCGAGGTGTGCTATTATAACCAACTTAGGGCGATACGGCCAACGTCCTGATAATTATCAGGTGCACTGCAAATTCAACAATCGATTGACTAAACGCACAGCACAGGATGGCAAGTCCTATGCATAAAGAATGAGCTATGTCATTTACAGTATTTACGGCCTTACAGCATAATCTTACAATGAACACAAGCCTTACCACGCTAAACCAATTTGAACTACAAATTCAATTTCCTTATTACCTATAACCAAATTTTAATAACTAGGCTCGTTGACTTATACAATATACCAACTCCAAAACTAGTCAAATTATGTGTTAACAAAAATTTATAGTCCAAATTACAACCCTTAAATTATCTGTTGCGTTCGTTTCATCCGCAAAGATGGTACACCGTTAACAACCAAAAAACTACGAGTGAATAAAGTCTCAGAAGCTTGTATCCGATAACCAATTATGGGGTTAAAATACGTAGTTACGCAATATTTGGGCGGAGTCCACCGAGATTGGAACAAAGCTCCCCTGACAACAGGCATTGGTAACACGTGTCCTTGGCAGGCACAGCGAAACGTCAATGGAATTTAATATTCCGTCTACGATAACCCAGTTATCGTAACGTAAACTGTATTAAAAAGCGGCAAGTACGCGGGGCCATCCCTCGGCGCGGGTAGTACCATTTGCCCGCCCGCCGCCGCCGCACGTAAGCTCTCCAAGCTACGAACTTGCTACGCACGCACCCTGCACTTTGTTATATGTCAGAAATAATATGATATGACACAATATTATTTTATAGTTGATTAAGCACAAGAAACTTATACCAAATGTTTTGTTTTTTGTTAGATAAACAAAATAAACGTAAAGCTTTCCATAACTCAATATATTCATAAGAACAAGCAGTAGATATATCACTTACATGAAAAATACACCTAAATTTAAATTTGCGTAGTTACATCTCAATAAAGATAAATATTTTGTTTCAGCACAAAACAAATGTAAATTCTTTATAATGAGGAAGCCCCGTATCTTACAATGAGTTTGTTCGTCGACTTGCGTCAAATAAAGTCTTCCGTAACAAACCTCTCAGAAATGGTGGACAAAATATCATCTTCAGTGAGCAAAGAAAAGAAAGAACAAGACGTTCCGAAGAAAGAACAATCAGTGCTGTACGGCAGTATGTACAAACCCACGACACTCGGCTTCGGTGTGCGCTTCTCTAGTCAAGAAGATGTTTTCAGAGACATGCCTTCTTCTAGATTACGGAGTCATGTGTCACTTCCAAATTTGGGAAAAGCAGACGGTCCGTTCGAGAGACCATCTACATCCAGAGAAGATCGTCCAAAAATTGAAGAAATTGACGATGAAAAAAGTGATACCACCAGCAAACCAACTCTACAATTATCAGCAGACGAACTCAGCGATTGGATTGTCGCTTCCTTGAATAAACGACCAAATTTTGATGATAATGGTGAGACTCATCCTATGGATTTTATAGATAGTATAAAGTACTACATATCTGAATTAAATATGACTCAAGACAAACAGCTGCCGTTTATAATATCATGCCTCGACGGAGTGCCGATAATGTGGGCCCGTTGCTTCAGGAATGAATTTAAAGATGTTGAAGGATTTTACAGTGCCTTTGAACAAGAGTTTTGGGGTCCAGATAGACAAAAGTCAGTGCTCTACGACATGAAACTTGGAAAGTACGATGAAACAAATGCACGTATGAGCATGTCTGAATACTTTTTGCACAAGGTGTCTAATTATAGACACTTGAATCCACCGCCATCAGATTTGGAAATCGTTTATTCGCTAGCAGCCCACTTCCCATCAACAGTAGAGCTAGAGCTGCGGTTGGCGCCGAAGCCGACGTTGCGTGATGCATACCGCTTGCTACGCCGTAGAGATGGCGAGACGGGCGACTTTCTCCCTAACTACCTGTACGAAATGTGCGAAGCTTTCCAACGCGGACAAAGGATTGACTCCGCGCGTCGTTACGAAGGACCACACTCGACGTCGTCATCGGATAATAGACCAAAGACGCCTAAATAGCCATTTATTAATCAGTCGTTATTAAAATCAAGCACGCGTATGTACTTAAATACAACATATCAGCACTGCCATGTGTAATCGTTTACTTAATTATAAATTAAAAGTATTCTAAAAATTGTGTCGCGTATTATTTCACAACAAGAACTTAAAATTTATTTTTATTGTATTCGTGTGTGCATGGACTAAATATCAGTAATGCCAAATCTTCGTCTCCTGTCGCAGAGCATTGCACGAGAGCGTTGGCAACTGGACTGAGAGTGATTGCGTGGACGCGCGTAACAGCGGCGCGCTATGGGGCGGCCAAGTGCACGCCTGCCGGCGCCAGCCCGCGGCCATGCCGCACGTGGCGGCGGCGGCGCGGCTCGCGCGGACCGCCTGTCTCACCGCGCACGCTGGCGAGAGGTGGAACTGCTCCTCCATAGAATTGGCGCCGAAGTTTACGCCTGATTTACTCACAGGTACGTTTTTCCACCTCATAAGTACTAGACTAAGCTATATTTTACTCTGTTAATATGCTGTTTTAAAAGTGTTTTTACGTTAGACTCTATACATAGGAGCAACAAAACAAGTTTGAAGTAATACTCCTATAAGAGATCATGGTTAGGCCCCAGGGAGTTTTTAAAAGCTCTCTGTCCCTGGTATTTATTTGTTTCATCAAGTAAATAAACTAAAAATTTACATTTAACCTGTTCGGACGACGTTTAGTCTGTCGCAACGTTCCACCTGTCTCGGTCAACTGCAGTAGTAGTAGACCGTAGCATCTAACTACATTTAATTTAATTTGTACGTCACATTTTCTTAATGGACTCCCGGTCGTCTGGGTCTACAACGACTAGGAGTTCCGACAATAATGAAAGATAAGGGAAGGCAAGTTTGTCGAGTCTTTTAAATCAGCGAGGGCATTGTGCGGGCGCGGGTGCCGTGACGGCGGGCCCTTTCAGCGGGCTCCACGCTCGCCGTTCCGCACCAAGCGCTCTTTTTATTTACATGTCACGTCCACGGTATATTTATTGCTTCGCGGGCAATTAATTTTTAAATTACTCCTTTGTTTCTGACCGAATTACCAAATAGATTCACGCCGTTTTTTAACGTTTTGCATGAGGGATCGGAACTGTTAAAGAGCTACAATTTCTCCATTTCCGCCTGCTTACCATATTTTTAAATTGATTTGAATATTTTTAGTAACAGGGCGGTAATGCTTGTTTAAAACTATGTGGACCCGTGGAAGTATCTTTTAATGGCAAGGCTAGGGACGAGCAAGAAGGAAAATTATTAAATAACGGAAGAAGTCACGCGACGATACCCCAACTCGAGACGGCACGAAGGCTACTCAGAGCATGCCGTGACGCCCGTGACGTTCCTGGGCGCCTACTTATTTATTGATCCTCACTAATAATAATATCAATAGTCCAGATATTATTTCTACTTAAGTTTAAGCTTTCATAACTAGAGTAGCACAGATAACTTTTGGCTTAGATTTGGCTAAGATTTATATCATGCTTTTCAGGATCTTTATTTTGTCTTTACACTATAAACAAAAAGTGACTGTCTTTGCGATATCCTTTCAGTTACCGTTATTTCTTTTTTTTTAAACAATGCCCCAAAAATTACGTCTATCTACGAGTATCTATTTCGTCCGCGTTAAATAAGATAGACACTCAACCAAATGAAGCAATTTTATAGTAAGAGGTAGCAGCAGAACGAGGATTGACAGAACACCAATTAATTAGTCTACCTTCTCTGTATAAAACAAGTATCATCTTTTCGCATCACTCGCACATTCAGCGTTTCAACGGCGACAGTGCAAAACAACAATCTAAAAAGTTAGGAATAGAAAAGACGACAAACAATGGGGAAGTTTTTCTAGCTTCAGCGTCGTCGAGACATTGTGTAACCGGTCGCGGCAGCCGGCCGGATGCCGACTGCAAAATACGGAGCATTGTTTTTGGTCACCACTTCGGCGAACGTCTACCCACTTTAGGAAATTAATTGACACGGAACGTTGTTGGCTACAAACAAAACCGTTAGGAATCTTTCGAGTACCCCGACTTTGATACATTTTAATTAAAAGTTTTGCGAAGCGAATAACGTCTGCGGTTGCCGCGGTAATGGACAGAGAATAACTCCTCAGTAAGTGTCTATAACATCGAATATTTAAATAGTTAGGTTATATAAATATATGTTAGTAATATTTAAATACTTCGTAAAATAATATAAAGAAAGGTCCCTTTTCTAAAAAATAATATCAAAAAACACCAAAAAATTCTAGTGATTTTAAGTACCAAAAAGAATACTAATGTATTCTAAAAAATTATAGATTTAATTATTTTTACAGAAAGCCTAGAGAAAAAAATACACTTAACTTAAACTATGTTTCGAAAACCTTAATAAGTAGGTAGTAAATTTATTTCATTGCTCTATAAATTCAATGTAGGTAAAGTATTCGGAACATTTACCCCACTTTCGCAGAAAGTAGAAAAATAGAATATAATATGGTAACAAGGAAAAGTTATTGCATGTGCCTATAAGAACATAAAGTGCTGCCGTAAAACTGCTATGTTATTCAAATGAAGACGATTCACAAGGAAAATCCGTGCAATTATGTTAAGGAGGTAAAGAAGAGGGTTGCATGTAACAGCAAAACAAGTTCACCGGTTATTTCAGTCGCAAATAGCTTATTTTAGAAATCCGCATAGAAACCAATATTTATTATTTTTAACGAGTGGATAGTCGTGAAGCTGAAACTCGTTACAGAACTAAGACCCGTAAACAAAAAGAAGATACGACTTTCTGAGTTGAAATAGAAAACATAAATCAATTGGCAAATCCTTATTGATACGGTAAAACTTTTCTTGTGAAAAGTTATCTTTGGTCTGTTAAATCACTAAGGCTACCCAAGAGCGGAGTTACAATGCGATCAGTAGCGAGGGTTGAGCTGAGCGAGTCGGACAAAAGATTTAATTACACGCATGAATCAAGCGTAGAGGGCTGCGGGGTCGGAGGCTGCGCGGGCAGAGGACGTCAGCGATAACCGGCGGTGCACTCACGCGGGATACTCGCCGCGTGATAAGCCCGCTCGCTGCCATTGTGCTGCGGGCTAAGGACGCGTGCGGGCTCTATCATGATTACACGATTAGATTATTCGCAATTATAGATTGCAATCTTCAGTTAATTATTCATGGGCTTGCGTTGAAAATAAATCACAAAGGTTTTCATTTTGAAATGTTTCCTTTCTATAGTTTACAGGGCTAACATGCAGATTTGCTAGTTATCATTTAGGAAAATATTTTGTTTCCACTTATTGAGTTTTTGTTATAATAACTCATTAAAATACGTTATTCTTCTGGTATTTCATTTACCTATCTTCTCCGTCGCCCTGGTCCAAAGCATAACTATTGCTCTATAATATAGTTTTCTTTTTTTGAAGAAGGAACTTATCTAGCTACTCCAGGTAGTTGTGGCGAGCGCGCACGGCAGGGCTCTCAGTCTCGGTCCGCCCCACTAGCGGTTGCTGCGACCGGGCCGAGCGTGAAGGGCCTCCGAGTTACCTTTTGTTGAGCAATGTTTCCGGGTGGTACTGACCATGTGGTGGAGCTGCTTGTCTCGAGTCATATTAGCAAGAAAGAAAAAATAAATAATTGTATTGAATGTTTTTAAAAGTAATGCGGTGGGGATGCATCATAAATAAACCTACATAAATCGTATACTATAACCTGCTTTTCGCTTACCATACCGCCTCGGGAGAAGCATCCCATATAGGCTATTATGCAGAGCCTACCTTCATAAAAAACCGACAGAACAGCTAACCATAATTATTAATTACGTATTCAACAATAAACAATAAATATTCTGTAACCATTTTGTCATCTACCTGTACTTATTCCTTACTAAAGCGCGCAACTTAGATCGTTACTGTGCAATTTAACCAATGTTAGACTGCCGCGAGATCGCCTTGTTTCACGCAAACTTACTCAATTTTCACTCACAGCCTACCCCCATCTGATACCAATGCACGCCCCTGGCAGCATGGTTATGTGGGACTCCACCGTGAGAAAACAGTGGCTTTCGCATCTGTTCCCCGACAAGGTACACCCACTAAAATTCTAAGGTGTACCTCGCAACGTATGTTGACGAAGGAACCTGTAAGGACGACTTCCATGCATTGCCTACGTACGGCTCATGGCAAGCCTCAGGCATAGGAATATAGGTGATCCTGTACACACGGGGTTACCCCAGTCTGGCAGGCTATGCAATGTGAGCAGACAGAACGCCTCCACCCTGCGCTCATACTGGAGGAGGAAAGTTGAGTTAGGCGAAATCCCCCCTACCCTTTCGACTTTGGATCAGGTCAGCAAGGGGTTATCGTTCCCAGCCCGATCCGCGGCCGCCTTTTGCGACGATATAGCAACGACACAAAAAGCCACTTACGTCTCACAGTCACACCCTCTCGCCGCTCAGCATAGCTCAAACTTCCACCAGCTATAGGGACAGCACCCCGCGGTCTAACTCCACCGCGTCAAGCGGTAGGTAAAACCTAAAGTACGTGTTAGGAGAGGGAGGATATGTACACGTACGTGAGCAAACTATCACGGCACCGCCATTATTAACTTTTAAAGTTTTATCAATATTTCAGGCACACGCGAGCAGGCGTACGTTTACGCGGTGTCCGCAGCGACACTGGTGTGGTCAGTGGCGCGCGCATGCGCGGCGGGTGCACTGGCCGCGTGCTCGTGCGCAGCGCCGCCGCGCGCGCCGCCCCGCCCGCCGCGGCAGGCGCACGTCTCGCCCGAGCCGCATGCCCGCTTCAAGTGGGGAGGGTGCGGAGACAACTTTCAGTGGGCTGAGAGGTAAACTTACCGAATTTATGTAATTGACAGAGGACTGTCGACTTCGTCATCGCTAGCATTATACCCTGAGCCCTGAACAAGCAAAGAAGTAGAAAATTAAGGCGTGATACCGTATTAATGCCAGATTGCGTATTCAATCGCTTGATTTATAAACCATTTTTAAAGATAACACAATGATTGATTATTAATTTGCCTATCTTTGATCAAATTTAAATGATTTGATAAATAAATGACTGTACAATTATCTCGCAACATATTTTTTCTGAACACAACATGTTTTAAGTTTATGGAAGAGCAGGTAAACGTATAACGTCAACTTGCAGTATACATGGGGCACACTAAAAGTTTTGTACTTCTAGCTAATCGGAACTATTTGAATTTCGAATGTTATATTTTTTTAAACGTTGCAACCTTCTTAGTAATAAAAAAACAATTGGCGATAAATGATTTGTCAATTGTTTTTTATCACACATCAAAGTTCTACGTATGTACGCAACGAAAATGGAGTTAAGTTGAAAAGATTTTAGAGCGATGACTTTAAAATTTCTCTCTCTACGCAAGACTGTGCCGCTCGTCTTCAAAATGCTTTTGGGAGAGAAGCACCTTGTTTGAGCACCGTGAGGCGATGTTTTACTGAATTTGAGAGAGGTCGAGTTTCTTTACATGATGAATTTCGTGAAGGGCGGCCTTCGCGGCGAAAATAATGTGGCTACTGTTAAGCGGCTAATTGAAGAAAACCCGCGGATTACCTATGAGACAATTCGAGGACTATTGGAGATTGGTATAAGCCAAATTCAGAAAATTTTACACGAAGAATTGAAAGTTCGGAAACTTTGCTGTCGTTGGATCCCTCATGAACTGACAGCGGAGCAGAAGCGGGCTCGCGTGGAATGGTGCTCACAGATGCTACTGAAGTACGACCACGGACATTCTAATGCTGTTTATGACATTGTCACAGGAGACGAAACGTGGATTTATTGTTTTGAACCCGAAAAAAAAACAGCAATCTTGTGAATGGGTGTTTGAAAATGAGAACAGGCCAACAAAAGTGAGGCAGGCGAGAAACGTTGGTAAAATTCCACTCTGTACAATTCCACTTGAAGATCAAACGAGTGTTATTCTACCATTTGTTTACCTAGGGTGTTCGCGAAAGACGACCCAAAAGCCGCGTTCTCCTACATCATGACAAAGCTTCTTCACACACGGCCAACAAAACAAAGTCATTTTTAGCTTCCGAAAAATTACAACTCGTCACCCATCCTGCGCATAGCCCCGACCTAGCACCCTGTGATTTCTGTCATCATCATCATCATTTCAGCCATAGGACGTCCACAGCTGAACATAGGCCTCCCCCAGTGACTTCCAGATTGGCCGGTTGAAAGCGGCTCGCATCCAGCGGCTTCCTGCAACCTTTACCAGGTCGTCTGGCCACCTTGTAGGTGGACGTCCTACGCTGTGCTTGCCGGTACGTGGCCTCCATTCCAGAACCTTTCTGCCCCATCGGCCGTCAGTTCTACGTGCTATGTGCCCCGCCCACTGCCACTTCAGCTTGCTTATCCGTTGGGCTATGTCAGCAACTTTTGTTCGTTTACGAATCTCCTCATTCCTGATTCGATCCCGCAAAGAAACGCCGAGCATAGCCCTTTCCATAGCACGCTGTGCAACCTTGAGCTTTCTTATGAAGCCCATAGTGAGAGGCCACATTTCAGTTCCATATGTCATCACTGGTAACACACACTGGTTGCAGACTTTCGTCTTTAGGCACTGAGGTATTTTGGACGAGAAGACGTTACGTAGTTCGAGTTACGAACGTGATTTCTGTATTTTCGCCAAAATCAAAGATTTGATGAGAGGTTTTACTTTTACCAACTCCGAAGATGCAGTGATAGCGTTCAATCAGCACGTAGAAAACATGCCTTGGTCCTCCTGTTTTAAAAAATGGTTCGATCGCATGAAAAAATATTTAAATGTAAAGAAGAGTATTTTGAAAAGCAATACACATAATATTTTGGTTATAACATGTTGTTTTTTTAAGTTACGCAAAACTTATAGTGTGACCTACGTAGATTGCAAGTTAACGTCACGCGTTAGTGAATTGCAACAACTGTAAGGTTGTATTTGTTTTTAGATTTGCAAAGCAGTTTCTGGACGCGCATGAGATAGACGTTCGGGACGGCAAAGTAGAAGACTTTTTCGAACTCGAAACGACAACAACCGAAGCGACATCAACGACAGCTCCGGAAATAACTACATCACCTCCCGTGGTGATTCTCGTGGATGACCAGCCGGCGCCGGCTAACTTCACCGCGGCTCCTAGGCCTGGTAGAAAAGGGAGGCGAGGCCGCAAACGGCTGCCAAGGTCGCCACGGCGGGGTAGGCCGACTCGGAAACGATTCAGATCAAGGTACCTAATAATATCTTTAGAGTCATAGGCTATAAGGATAGCATACACACTACCTTTGTGTTACCTTTTAATGGTAGAGACTAATCAGATCTCTTTTAGATACATAAAAAACCTGAATCCATTTTATTATTTTTACTTTACCTCTGCAATGGCAGCACCTGTCCGACATTTATGTTCAAAAATATGCACGAAAGTACATAGTACCTAATACAGTAATTAGAAATTGAGATATACTTGTCTCTATCTAAAACAACTTTTACAATGAAAAATGTATGGCAGACGTGTACTGTCACGTGTACATGTCGGATCTCCTTGTCTAGAACGCTAATGGGTTGTAAGTCAAGTAGTAATCAATATTTTTCGAAAATTTTATTAATTATAATTAAATACTATTTATTTTAAGACCAAATCAACATATATGCATATTTCTTAAATTATGTTTTTAGGGTTCCGTAGCCAAATGGCAAAAAACGGAACCCTTATGGATTCGTCATGTCTAGGTCTTCAAAAATGATATTGAGGTTTCTAATATAATTGTTTTCTAAACTGAATAGTTTGCGCGAGAGACACTTCTAAAGTGGTAAAATGTGTGTGCCCCCCCCCCCCCGCTCTGTTACTTCTAAAATAAGAGAATGATAAAACAAAATACCATACAATATGCAATAAAAATGCCATAACTATGACTCGATTGTCGTGATGGGTGAAATTTTACTTATATCCTAGGTACCTACAGGTTTGTACGGAACCCTCGGTGCGCGAGTCAGACTCGCACTTAGCCGGTTTTTTTTCTTTACATTACTTCGCGGTATCATTACTCACGCTTCATTCACAAACCTTGAAAGTAAAAAAAGATCAACTTTTAAAAATGACTAAAATCTGATAGATACGAGTACGAAGACAGAGGCTCCCGCTACCGCAACATCGAGTACCGCATGGCGGCAGACGACCCGCGCTTCGACCCGCAGGTGGACCTGCGCACGCGGCTCGAGCGCCTGCGCCCGCTCATCGCCTCCGCTAACCTGCTTAACGGACGATTCGGGAGAAAGGTACGTTAATACGTTATTTTCTGAAACCCTAAAGTACTCGTACCTAAATAGAAGAACAGGTTCTCTGAACTTCTGTCAGATTGGACTTGGGTAACGTCACTAGAAATATAGTGTGATACCTCATACACATGTATGCATGGCCAAAGAGTATTACTTAAAATGCCTATATAGGTAATATAATTCGATGTCTGGTGTAGTGGTTCGCGGTCCGGAAGACCGAACTCCTAATCCAAGCGGTTCCGGGTTCGAATTCCGCAAGAGGCAAATGTTTGTGTTAAAAGTACATACGTCATGGATGTTTATAAACTTATTTAAGTATGTTTATCCGTTAGGGGAGGGGGGAAAAGAAGGTTAAAAAATGCTTTCACACACATAAACACATCACGTAATTAATAGACTACCACAGTCATGGAGCAATGGAGGTTAGTAATGGAGTAGAAATATTATTTACTTTGTTCCACAAAAATTCCGCTAATATAAAATCAGTGGTTGTACTGTTTTTGTATGGGTGAGAGTTGACAGGACTTGTCAGTCAATGTAAGTGAAAAACTACTAACCTATTTCGGAGCTAGATGGTCGGTATTGCTGCTCTATAGTGCAACGGGTATTACACATGGAAGCCAGCCTCCACTTCCGGTATCGCATTCGTCCTCTTCGCTTCTTGTTCCGGATTGAGCACACATCGATTTTAGCTTACTGAACGAATGGTTTAGGCGAATATAAACCCGAACCAAGTTTAAAAAAATATATATATTTGCGATAAAAGGTAGAACCGAATAAACCTGACAAAGTGTTGCGTCTCATGTTTGTTTATGCTCGCTCATTACTATAAGGTGTGTATAGAATAATGGCATCTAACGGTATTGTAACGTTTTAAATTGAATAAACAATTTCGAAAAACAAACGAACAATGTCAAGTGGAGTCCAGCTTCCATTCGTCAGACTCATTAGCAATCGCGTGGTCGATGACCACAGTACGGACTCACCGAGCCGAGCGTCTGTGTGTCAGGCGGTGTCTGCGGGCATGCGCACCAAGTGCACGTGCCACGGCGTGTCGGGGTCGTGCTCGGTGCGCACGTGCTGGCGCGCGCTGCCGGCGCTGGGGCGCGTGGGCGCGGCGCTGGCGGGCGCGTGGGCGCGCGCCGGCCCGCTGCGCCCGCGCCGCCGCACGCCGCGCCGCGCGCGCGCCCGCCTGCGCTACGTCACGCCCAGCCCCGACTACTGCGAGCCGGATGCCGCCGCCGGCTCGCAGGGGACGCATGGAAGGTAATACAGCTTCCTAATACAGCTAGCGGCACCGATCTGCGCAGAGGACCATTACGATTACGTGATTGGCTAGACGCGCGCCGCGCCCGCACCGCCGCCCGGGATTGGTTACCTCCTCCGCGCACACGCGTCTCTGATACGATAATCGTCTCGTAAGATACGCGAAGCGAGCGCTGGCGGCCTGCGCTACGTCACGCTCGGCCCCGACCACCGCGAGCCGGACGCCGCCGCCGGCTCCCAAGGGACACATGGAAGGTAATCTTACTTCTTACTACAACTAGAGCCACGGATCTTGAGCGCTGGGCGAAAGATGCGCAGAAGACTTACGATTACATGATTGGCTAGACAGGCGCCGCGCCCTCACCGTTGGCCGAGATTAGTTGCTTGCTCCGCGCACACCGTCTCTGATATGGTGATCGTCTCGTAAGATGCGCAAAGCGATGATCCCCACTCCTTCCTCCAGCGCTCAAGATCCGTGCCGGGATTGTAATATTATAAATGCGAAAATTTTAATGAATGTTTGTTACTCGATCACGACAAAACGGCTGAACGGATCTAGATGAAATTTGGCATAGAAACAGATTAGCCTGGAATAGCAGATAGGATACTTTTTATCCCGGAAAAATGATCGGTTCCCGAGGGGTGCTAAGATAACTGTCATTCATTATAGATGGCAATGATTCTTACTGTTAGATGTCGCTGTTCAGTTGACATATACTAAAAAAACCATCGGTGTGCAGTCAACGGCAGGTCAAACTACCCAAACAGTTTAAGGTCATTGAATCGATTTTCAACTTTAATTCCGACACATAGAGATCAATATCAATTGAGAAAAATAAACGGTTTGTGGTAGGTTGACGAGCTGTTGTCTGTACATCGCAACATAATTATGTTGACGATGCACGGGAACCTATATGGACCTTATAAAAAAAGCGGCCGATCATGCTCTTCGGGGGAGAATTACGTCCAGCAATGGACTGCAATTCGCTATGTGCAAAGTGGGTGGTGGGGAACGACAAATCGATCGCAGCACGCTATTCGGCAGAAATGTGAAATAACTCTGGACTGTCATGTGTCAAATTGCTATATTTCCATAAAATTCCATACTAACGAAATTAAGTATTTTTAAGTAAAAACGTTAAAATTCGCGATCTGGGTCACAGTACGCGTTGTGTTATAAAGTGTAGAAACAATGGGAAGAACAGTTCGTGCATGTTTCATCCGTTTCCAACATCAAGATGGACATTGGAGCGTAGAAATAAATGGATAGCTGCTGTGAAAAGAAAAAGTTTGTAGGGGGTTTGTGTCACAGACTTTTATCTTATGATCACAGCTCTTATTAAGTAGCTTTGTCCGTTGGTTATAAGCTCTTTAACGTCCCTCACATGCTGTGAAAATACTAATTCTTTCACTTTTTGCACTAGTTTTAGGTAAGAAAGTTATATCATGTTGTATCGATTAAAATCCCGTACATATTATAACATTTATATTTTAGTTCAAGTAAGAAAATCAGTTATTATAATATGCACAAACATTTTAGATGTTTTCATCTAATTTAGAAGAAAAACAATCCGAAAATCATTCTCAAACCATCCAGTTACCATAATTTGAGAGATCTTAGTCCACAATAATTGTGGTCACTAGGGGCGCTGTCATCGCGCACACAGCGAATAGGCTGACATTGATATGACTTACCCTGATCCGGTAGTGCTTTCTACTCGCTAGACAATGCAACGCGAGCATGGGCGCGGCGGCGGGCGGCTGCGCGCGGCTGTGCTGCGGCCGCGGGCGGCGCGCGGTGCGCTCGAGCCGGCTGGAGCGCTGCCGCTGCCGCTACCACTGGTGCTGCCGCGTCGACTGCCAGCTGTGCCGCCTCACCACGGAGGAGCACTACTGCAACTAGACTACGGACCGCCGCGACCGACGCTTATCGTGACGTTATTGGAAGAATTACCGACGACTATACTTAAGAAGCGCTAAAAACGTAATATCACTGCCGTTCGCAAGTTCGTTTTTCTTAGCTTGTCGAACATTGTAAACGATCTTGACGTTCCTTTTTAACGAAATTATTTATTTAAAAATAGGAATGACACAAAATAATAACCTACTGTTGTAACTAATCATTTAACACAAAATTCTATCTATTCAAACAGTTCGTCGATTTATACACTTGGCTATTTTATGTTCACGTGTTCACGGAAAGCAAAAAAATCGACTTGTGGAAAAATTCGACAAGGTGTGGACGCCGAATCTTCATAACTGTCATGCTTCTAATTGTTGTAGTCGTCTGTTATAACAATAATACTTAATTATTTAACTTAACAAATACCGTACTTAGGCCATTTAAGGTGAAATCACTACCAAAGTGACGGTGTTCAATTTGTTGAGTCTTGAAGCGCTGCCGCATCCATATCGACGGATATAGCTTTACCACCTCACCACATAGGATCTCAAGATAACCACAATATGTCATCACGAGAACTGATTTCACTATTATTACGAACAGACCATGATTTATTTGTCATGTTTAGACACACACACTACATATTTCGTTATACACTCGTAAATAACGAAATATGTCACGTCATCATTCTCACAATCACGATTTCCTTTACAGACTTACACCTCCGTTACTTCAGTAATGCTCGTTTTGGACGCAAGTAGAACTGACGCTATTAGTAGAAAATTCTACAGAAAGCTACAGAACTTTTGGTTAGGTATTTAGGCGGTTTTTACCCAGTAACGCATGTATACTCAGTTTCTTTGTGAAAAGTCCCTAAGTGCACTTTCAAGTCCCCATGGATTTGGTGGTAATAAAGAATTGCAATTTTTGAATTGCAATTACTATGCATACACCATCACAAAGATACTAAAACAGGCATTATAATGCAAGTTCTCTCGATCATTTCAAATCTTACATGATATAAAAAATACGAATAGGATAAGAAAATTAATAAATTAACCTACATTAATTTGGTAAATTCATTTCAATTATAAGAGTACTGGGTATGTCCCAGTACTCTTATAGCTAGCAAAGCCTTGAATTTGTTATCTGAAGTAAATATAGTTTTGCGTGTGTTGCAATTGTGTTAATTTTATCTCGATTATTTATATGCACACAAGTGGCCAAAGACTATTTACACTAAAATATTATTTTTGTAGCTATGACAACTAGTCACTTTAATTTATTAAACAATCATTGCCGTGTACGTATCTCTCAAATAAAATGTAGTAGTTATATAAGTGAGTAATAGCTGTAGTAGATATTAGGAATTTTAGAAGCTAACGATATACCTTTTTATCTTTATCTTACAGTCCTCTGTCTGCCTATATTATTGCCTTTTTATTTTAATACTAATAATTTTACACATATCGAAAATGATGTAATGTACTAAAATGTGTAATCAATAGGTATATCAAGACAATAAAGTGTTATAATACGTTTAATTTTATCCAGACACTATGGATGCTATAAATATGGCTTTGCACAAATAGGTTTAAGTTCTAAGTAGGTGTTTTTAGATTCCTCTTTCATTATGTAAATATTTGGATATTTTTTTAATACCATTTTCAATAAGTTTGAATAAGTTGAAAATAAAATAGACCCGGAAATTAATAATTTTAAAATATCTATAATTGTGTTTCGGAGCTAGTATTTATTAATATTTAATATACTACTTTCTTTATTCGGTGTTCGCTATATCCAAATTTAACGAAAATAATACTATGAGCTGACACACCTTGAATAGTTGTCATCACTTGTCTTTTTTATTAATGAGAAAACAATCAAGAATAATGTGCCCAAACTTTTTAGTATAAAATGTTGGCTTACTCATTAAGTTTGCTCACAATTAAGGGGTATATCCCCTCCACCGTGCCGTTTGTCGGTTAACTGTACAGATACACGGGGCTATAGATTTACAAGTGTAATCAAGTTTGGACTGTCTAATAGTAATAATTACTAAACTTAAATTATAAGATGTTCTGACTAGAAAAGTTTACCGGTTTTACAAAACTTCGTTTAAATGAAATTGAATGAAATAAACGAACGTAAAAAATACATCGCATTTCACATTATTAATTTTATTAGAACACCGAATAAGTATATAGGTAATCTTAATTCGAGGTATTCCGCTCAGGAGGAAGAGCAAAAGTACAACAACTATGATAATTTGCCCAATTTCAAAAACCAAAAAAAAAAAAATTTTCCCATACTAACTCAGCTGTCACGATTTGTATGATGTGTTTTTTTTGTTGTTGAAAAATCGATGCGCTGGACTATGAGCTGGCAGCGAATATCTCTCACTTGTGATTAAGTAAACGATAAATCTTTAATTGTCTGACCGTGTCTGAACTAAAAATAAATAATCGGGTAGTCCACACACCAAAACTTACTTGATCAATAACCAAAGCAGACCTATGAGACTGCATAACAATAGAATTTCCATTATGTCTCGTTTCCCTGGGGTCATGTAAAAAGTAAGCTATTCGCTGCTAGTTCTCCATCTATTGGTCTAATAAGAAAATTTGTACCATTTTTTGCTCCTCTATAACCTCGTGCCTCCTGAGAAATTTCTGAGCACGCCGAATATGTCATCTACGCCCGTTATATCACATTTAAATGTTTAATATTCCTACTCCCGTACAAATGCAGCATTAACTTTCGCCTTGTTTACTTTATTGTACATGTTTGTTCCATAGTCACGTAAATGTAATGTTTAATAGTTTTACTAGAAAACCAGTTTCAATGTTATGAAAGATTAATGATCAGACATTAATATGTAATTTATTAAAACTTTCATTGTAAATAAAATTGGTACTTAGAATTCGTAGTATTACTAAACACCTCCAAAATAAAATACATGTAATGGTGACATTATGTAATTTATTTACAAGAAAACTGCCTCGTAGGCCTAGTACAAAAAGTCGCATCGCAATGCAGTTAAACTTTTAGCATCCAATTGAAATAAATATTTCAAATATTTCTACGTTACAATTTGTTCACTAATATTATGATTTTTTGAAACAACTTTTTTTGGTATAATTTATACGAATGTACTATAGAAGTGAGAGATCACATAGGAATATTGATTTATTACAAGATTGAGTAATTACAAGACAAATTACAAAATACAAATAAAAAAATAAATTCAGCTTGCAGGTTTTAAGAAATTCAGTAGGTGTCGACATTGTTTACTGGCTACTAAATCACATCACTTTCTCTTAGCTTATTTACTATTAATGAAAGATGGCATGAAAACAATTATAACTATTTAAAATTAGACACCACGTTAAACTTAAACGTGACGTTTTATATCGATAAGATATAAAGAACTACATCATGACTTTAAACTAGTAAATTTTATTTTGTGTACTATCAGATGCAATGCCAAGCAAGAAAAAACAACGTACATATATATTTTATAACACAAATTTATTTGATTGGAATACAAAGGCCAAGAGAGGGTATGCTTTACTGTAAATGTGATCTAAGATTTAGACAGAGCGTAGCGTAGTAGTTTTTAAAAATAAGATTATACAACCGTTACACAGGCTGCAGCGGCCTTAGTATAGAATACATTTTTTTGAAATAAAAATGATAACATTTAAATGGGTTTATGAGAAGAAGAAGAACAAAGAAATGGGCTGATTTTTAAAATAGATTGGTATTTATAAAAAAAACATTCGTTTGAAAACTGCCACATCCTGCACCTTACAGAATTCTTGTTCAATTCAATACATACACCACGAATCCACCATCATTTGTGTAACTTAACATGTGTTTATATTATGCAGGAAAAACGTAATTGGTTATACGTTATAAATCCATAGGCTCCTAAAGCTGATTTCAAATGGAAAGAAAATTTAATAAACCGATCAATAATTAAGAGACGGTCCCGCGCACCGAAGGCACCATTTCGGTACAGTACGTACGTAGGGTTACTGCCAGAAAATTATAGTTTTTATTTAGTAAAATAGCACCCACGAAAATATGTCCACTGAAATGACTATGGATTTTATGAAACGAAAAATAACTATTACCGATGCAAAAGTAGTTTACCTCACTCTCACATATGCGGTCATACAAATGATACAGTAGATACGAGATACTCACAACATCATACATTAAGTTTAACGAAAATTGAGCACACTTAGGCACATACACTTATGAATCATTCAACAGAATTGGAATAATTATTACGAACTAAAATTGAAATATCGTCATCACTTTAGTTCATCATAACTCGGTGTGTTTCTCGTGATCTTTATCTGTAACAAATACAATATTGGCGTTACACACATCACAATGTTTCCAAAATATTATTTTCTATCCTGGCATAAAATAATTAACTAAACTTACTTAATTGACTGTCAGTTGGTGCATTTTCCTCATCTGGGTTGATGTTAATTTCCTGTAAACACAAAAAATATATAATGAATAAATGAAAATATACGTACTTCAAAACAGCTTCTTTAATGTAACTCTCATTTATCAGTGCTATTAGTAGTCCAATCAAAATAAAAGCTGTTAAAAAAAAGTATGAGCCAAATTTTAGGGGTACTTATTTAAAATTTAGTTTAGAATACAGTAAAATATTTTTAAAGATTCATTGTAAAAATTTTTTTTTTTGTTTAATTAAAAACGAATCTACTACCTAATCCATAGTTATTGTTTTAGTAATAATTAAAATAAAACAATCCCATCAAAATCATCAATCCAGAGCTCGTTACTGCCCGTGCACGATCGCACAGTAGTAGTTTCTGGTAAAGAAAAAATAACAATGGATTTTATTAAATTTTCTAAATTCTAGATACGATTTTGAACCACCGCTATATCTAGCTAAAATTTAGCTAGTATTTTTTTAACAGCCTTCATAGCCCGTGTTCCGTCGTCACCTGGTCGTGGTCGTGCGCCTGGTAGAGGCCGCGGCGCACGCGCGCCTGCAGCGCCTTGAGCTCGGCGTCGTACGCGCGCCACTCCGGCACGATGCGCATCGCCGCCGACAGCTTCGCCTCCTTCGTCTGCGGGTTGTTGCACTGGGGGCGACACAACGATACCTCACTTATGGTTCACACAAAAGCGTACGTACGTATAAACGTTCGGAATGACGTACCAACACAGACGCACACCTCAACGAAAGCCCTAAGCTGTCATCGCAGTGCTGTCAGTCGCGAGTGCCGAGTACTGCCGAGACGGGTTGTGAGTTGACACGCTTTGCGATTAACTCTATAGAAAGCTTACTAAACAAAAAGCTATTTTAATTTACAAAAATTAATAGGCTAACCCTCATGACCCATTGGAGTGTAGGTTTTTATGTCAACAAATAGGCTTAGTTTCGGTACTGCTTTAGCGTATCTCTATACCGTCGCGACGCAACCATCCCATCGGGTGTGTGAGCACGACACACCGCGCTGCCTTCGGGCGTGAGCCGGACGGTTAGATGTTGTGTAGCTTGGTAAACGTACTTAAGTAGTCACGTCGCGTTCTGTATTTGTATATTTTTACAACTTTTGAGTGATTTAATAATGGAGAGTAGAAATCGAACGTCTTATTAGGAGCGTCAACGGAACCGTCTCGCCCGCAGTGTGACGTGCACGCTGCGCTGCTGCCCCGTCCGAATCCCGCGAGGGGAAAATGTTTGCGTGATGAGCACGAGCAGATTTTTTATATTTTTTTTATTATAAACATGGACCACAAACAAGTTCACAGCTTATATTATATTTTAAGAATAACAAAAGCTGGTAAACATTACTATGAACCCAACACAATTAGTCAAATCATAATCAAGGAAAGATACATAGGTGGATAGGCCATATCTAATGCAACACGGTACAGCGGTCACATTCCAGATTGAGACATAGGTACCACTTGGTACCGCAATGAAGCGTCAGTATAAGAAAAAGCTAATATATAAATCTATTAGCAGGAAGATAAGTGCGTGACACAACTTGTTTGAACAAATGAGAAAGACGAATGTCAAAAACAAATGCAAAAATATTTGTACCTAAGTCATGAATGTATAAAAACGTAAGTATGTTTATCAAGCTTTGCTTAGTTTAGAGCTAGTTAATTGGGGTGATTGTGGAAACAAATTATTTATTTTATAACGACAGATAGATAAATACTCTTTCACTGATGGATAAAATAAAAAATGAGGTTATTCAACAGCGAACCAAAATAATCGACAAAGCTTAAAGAATAAGCAAGATGAAGTGGCAATTGGCTGGTCACATTTGCCAAATAACCGATAACCGATGGGGTAGACATGTTTTTAAAAGTTGAGCCCACGACCTGGCAAGTGCAGCGTAGGGCGCCCTCTAAAAGGTGGAGAGATGATGAAACAAAGGCTGAGGAACGGGCTCAGCGCATTGAGAGGCCAGATGTCCAGCAGTGGACTGACATGGGTTAATTATGATAATAAGATAAATACTCTTTTTTGCATACTATATAGAAGTTACAGTTTATGTTTACAGAAAGATGTACAATTTAGGCGGTCTTATCGCTAAACGCGACTTCTTTCAGACAACCTTCAGATAGAAAACAACTAAGGAGATAGGGGGACAGAGAAGCTAAGGGGTATATAGTTATTATGGTGTCTTCCATATTTAGTGGGAATAAGGGATGATGGACTTGAATGCATCTATTCGAACACTCACCAAATCTATAGTCTTAGCATATTTCTTCGAGTTTTCATCGCACCAAGTCTCACACCAGAGCCACTCCTGTGGCAAGGATTTTATCGCCACTTGGTGTATCATGTTGTTCGGCAAGTCTTGATCTGTAACAATTTTATGGTTGCTAAATCTTTAAAATTAGATTAAATTAAGTAAACACATATAAATCTGATTTATAAAATAGTTTATAATGTTCAAAAAAGGACATTGGGTTAGCTAAGTTCTAAATCCCATAACTCCGTCTGAGTTCCTAAAGCTTGAAAACTGAATGTAACTGTTGTATGTGAATTTGACGACTTTCGTAGCCGACAGGCGAGCACGCCGGACTTGGCGTAGGCATCTCTGAGGTCTCGGGTTCAATTCCCGGTCGGGTCAATGTACAATAACGAAATCGGGTCTAGGTGGTGTGGTACTGTCGTTGTTTCTGATTTTTATAACACAAGTGCTTATGGATGGATCTTTGTTACTCTTTCACGCAAAAACAACTCAATAGATTTTAATCAAATTTGGCATACAGATAGACTATGGCCTGTATTAACACATACATAAATAAATATAAATCACAGACGAAGTCCCGGGCAAAAGCTAGTATTATCTAATTTAGTTGAGTAGGGCATGTAATAGGCTATTTTACTTGCAACGAAATTTACTAAAATTATAATTAATTAACGTAGTTTCTAGCATATGAAACCGAAACAAACAGGTATTCATTTAAAATAACAAGTGATTACTGTAAAAGTTTCATTCTCAACTGAGTAATACTATTCTACAACGAAAACGCTAGCCGCCATGACAACACGTTACCAAAGAGTTAAGTTTCACTAGAACTGATATCCCGAAGCAAGATTTCGCACTACGCTCGCACAACTGTATGAGCATTATGACGGTCGGTGGACGTATTTTGACACGCTTCTTCTAGTATTTTGTAACTCGATGGACATTTTGCTATATAGTGACGTCACTAAATGGTGCATTAAGACCGACAGCGTTTGCGCGGGCTTTTTAAAATATAAAGTTTGAAATTGGTTTTTATAGTTTTGAAACAGCTTTAATTATTTTTTAATCTGGGGGTGGAGACTTATTAAGACATTACTAACAAATCAAAGCCAATTTCGAAAATCTGTAGAATAGCCTATAAGTGCCTGGTGCACTCACCCAAGTTAGACAGGCTGTTGGGGTCCTGGCTGAGCGCCTGGTACTGGCCGCGCAGGCGGTCGCCGGCGGCGATGCGGCGGAAGCGCTTCAGGTCCACCACGTACAGCGCGCTGATGTGGTAGCTGCGGCCCTGCAGGTGGTTGCGCCAGTAGCCCTGCTTCCAAAACCTGACAATACGCCGACCATCTCATCAATATAAATTTACTATTTAATGTTACATGAAATAATTGATTTGAATTCGAATTTCAATCAGTTATTTATGGGGGTTAGTTCTAGGCAGCTTTATTGCAAATAGCGACTTTGCTATGTTTACTTATAACTAGACATCGGATTATATGCATTTGCATGTTTGCATATGCAAATATGGACGTGGGACGGGTTAAGGCGTCTAAGATAGAATACATGCAAGCTTAAACTTAAACAAACAACAACAAGTTCTTTGGAGGAAGAAGATAGACGTACCTAAATCCTTCCATTTCTCTCCTGCTGTCACAGAATGGTGTGTATCCGTATGGAGCCCCTCCTAGATCCAAATCCACCAACTCCTTCAGGTCTGCTCGGACAATCTATGAAATATATTTTGTTATGAAATAACTAAAAAACGCAAAAATCGTTTACTCGTCGTAACACGTATCAATATTACTTAACCTTACTACTAATAATTTAATGGGTTAATGTTTTTTTAAATGTTTTGGCACGCTAAAAACTAAATACACACGTGACATGTCAGATACAATTTTACAAAATGTCCTAACATATCTTGGTAGAAAGGCATAGACAACAAAAAGTAGGTAAGTTGGATATACATAGAAAGAAACGATAGGGCATTAACATCGAGCACAAACCATGTAAAGCAGTAATACCTTAATAATAAAGGACCATCACAAAGTAATAATTCACTTATCAGTTTCGGAGATGTCTATCTCTAAATATAAGTTGTCAAGTCTTGTCATCTCTCGCCCATAGTTCCTTACTGATTAAATAACGGCGGAATTGTCGTCGAAGAAAATAAGTGACACTTCTACTCTACAGGGTATATTGTACTCCATTATCATAAATGGCTATAGCCGCGATTGTTTTAAGGAGTCACCTGATCAGCGTCTACGAATATAATCTTCTTGACGTGCAACGGGAACAGCACGTCGAGGAACAGTATCTTGTAGCCCCAGATGGTGCGCTGCCGGTCCCGCTGCTTCTGCAGCCAGCGCGGCCACTGGTACTGCACCAGCTCGTACTCGAACCCGTACTCTTGCGCCATGTATGGGAGGATGTCCTGAAATGTTTACTCTACTATACAATCTGATTGATTCCTTAGAAAAAAGAAACTTTTATCGGGAACATTATTGTAAAGACAAACAGCAAGGGGAAACGAACGCTCTACAAAACTTCTAATTAAACTAGTGAGGTGTCTATACTTACACATGCCACCAAAAAAATAGATTGGTCACGGCTCACGAAGTAGCGATAGTTAAGACCTTATAATTAACCTAATTGTATCGACAAAATCATCCCCAGTATACCCCATACCCCTTCCTCTTTATTATTACTGTTGTTTATTGCCGTTGCGCGTGCATCTATGTCGTAGTTTTAGCTTCCTGCTAGATATAAGAATATGTTTGGACGTGCGAGCGGGCAGAAATAATGTTGGGTATTGTGGTACGGTTGATAAAGCGGAACAGAAGATCCTGTTTGGGGGCAGAATTATAATAAAGCAATGACTAACCTTAAGTGAAGGGCTAAGATAGTTCTTCAGGAACCAGAACTTGACCGGCGACTTGGTGTGCTTGAGCACGGACATCATCATGATGCGCAGGAACCGCTCGTAGAGGTGCCCCGACGCGACCGAGAACACGTTTATCGTCTCGTCCTGCGCCTCCGGCTCGTCCCCGCCGCCGAACGAACTAGCACCAGAACACAAAACTTATTATTATAAACTTAATGTAAACATCAACTGTAACGTCTTTGCGTAGTGTGCAAGAGTAGAGTATCTCCAGTCACATTCACACTTCAAATAAAACAAAGTTTTTTGTTGTAAATACGTTTGGAGTTGCTGTATAGCTAAATAAATCTGAATTTTATGCGGCGCAAAGACTCGACTATATCTTGGATTAATACAATGATTCATTTTATTTCGGTAACACATTCTTGTGGGATCATATTCTATATCTAGCTCTAATAATTCCACACATTTGCGGCCCAAGTTAGGTATATAGTACAGATAACAGCTCGTCAACCTACAACAAAACGTCAAATTTTATCTATTGATATTGATTTTTACATGTCCGACTTAAAGTTGAAAATCGGTTTGTCTACACCTAATAAGTAATTAAAAGTAAATAGCGGCAATCAGCTATAGATTAGGTACCGTAAGTCGACTGGTAAAAATGGTAAAAGATCATAAGGGGCTAAGCTCACTGGTAAAGCGAGGCCTATAAATAAGTGTAGTTTACTCACCTAGCAATGGAGTTCCAAATCCCGCCTGCGTTCTTCTCTTCGTTCTCGACGAGCAGCTCGAGGTGCTGCTTGTCGGGCCGCTTGCTGACGCGCAGCTTGATCACGTGGCTGCGGAACGAGCTCATCAACACCTGGATGTCGTCGCTGCCCGCCGGGGTGTCCGTGTTTTCGTGCCTAGTCGACAAATAACATAACAATATGTTCTTCAGTTGTGTCAATAGCGTTTCCAGATAAGTTGAGGATACAGACAGACAGATATAGACAATAATATAGAAAGCTTCAAGGTAAAAGGTATCATTCAGACACAATATAACCAATTAAAGCGATGCACTAGAGCAGTGTTTTTCAACCTGCGGGTCGCGACCCCCTAGGAGGTCGCGAAGCCTCTGTAGAAAGAAGAAGTCGAGAGAACTACTTACCTAAAAAAAACAATAAAGATTGAAAAGAAAAATTTATTATGAAAATGTTAACAAAAGGATATATTCTCGCAATATCCGAATCCTAATTATGCCAACGCATTCAACTGTTGTATGGATTGAATATTAAATATCCACTTGATAACGTACATAAAAAAGCAAAGGTTCGGGGGCGCGAAAAATTTTTTTTTATATTATGGGGGTCGTGTCTTGAAAACGTTGAAAAACACTGCACTAGAGAATCCACACTACTCACCCAACGATCTCGTAGATCTCTTCCGAGCGTCCAGGCCTCAGACGCAATATCCAAGCGCCGGGGTTGGCCTTCAGCTGGAAGTAGCCAAGGTTCGCCATGACGATGGTGTCCATGATCTCGGGTTTGTCTCGTGTGCCGAGGATGAGCTGCAGGCCACGCGGCGGCGTGCCTAAGGTCGTGTCCCAAGCGTGACCCTCTAGCAAGAGGTACTCTAGTTCGAATTCACTGCAGAAAAAATGTTTTTAATTTTTTTATCAGTGGTATTTTGTGACAGTTTGAGCGCAAGCACTGTGCCGCGCAGCTACTATTTTAGGAGTGGTACGGCGGTACGGAGTAAATCAAGGACAGCGGACCCTGGGCTCAAAAGCAATGGCTTTGGACGCAACCGGGATTGACCGTATATATGAAGAAGAAGAAGAAGAGAAGACTTGATGCGTAAAACGAAACGTTTACTTATAGGGATAGACAATACATGAACTACACTAAATCGATGAATCGGTTCGATCGTCTTGTCAAAACTTATGCATTGACATTGATGGGAAATCGTCTGCCTTGTAGTTCCTGATTTGGCTTTCGTTGTGTTTCGCGTAGTTCCTGTTTTGGCTTTCGTTACTGTTTTAGGCGAAGTTTTTGTTATTATTTGGTAAAATGCCAAAAAAGCAAAAAAGGCTTGTCAAAAAACTGTACACGGCACTCTAGCGGTAGAAAATTGCGGTATACCTCTTATTTAAAAAGAGGTTATTTTAATTAATATCGATTTAACTTTCTTTATACAATTTCTTGGTTTCAAAAGGAATCGATTTGATTTCGTTAGGGCACATCACTATACGTGTCAACAGTGAAGTGTCACAAAAGCCTTCTTATCTTGAAAGAACTATACCATTTTACCTACTTATTTTAGTTGATCCTTGCAAAAATTTTGTCAAACTAATGTTAAAAAACCTTTTCTTGTACATATTAGGTCAAAAAATGGACAACAAGGTTAGGACAAGAATAAAAAACACTTTATCGTCAAGAGTCTCAACGAACGAGTTATTTAACAAAACGATTCGATCTAGTCATCGCATAAGGCATAACATTTAGTTAAAACTAAGGATACAGTAAATTTTTGCAAGGTTTGAACAAATGCAGCAGTATTTTTTTAGCTACTTATAAGCTGATCAACTGAAGGGCTCACCTGTGCACAACCGTGTCGACGTCCGCGAGGCGTATGTTGTCGAGGTCGTAGACGGAGTTGACGCACTCGACCAGCCAGTTGGGCGGCGTGCGCAGCTCCAGGGACAGCAGCGGCGCGCGCGGCAGCCGCGAGAAGCGCGCCAGCGGCCCGCCCGCCGCCGCGCCGCGCGCCGTGAACTGCAGCTCCGGCTCCAGCACGTAGCGGTAGAAGCTGCGCGAACGATACGCGACCGTTCAATATACGGCACTAGCTGTTGTCCGCGACTTCGTTCGCGTGGTATGTTATTTTATTTTCTGCGCAACTTTCTCATGTTTTTCTATCATAAAAACCTTCTCCTGACAGTAATTAACACAACAAAAAGAGAATTAGCGAAATTGTTCCATCCGTTCACGCGTGATACGATGACCGAGGGAATTAAAAATTCATTTTTATACATACAGTGTGTAACGAAAAGGTGAAATAAAACTTTAAGGGGTTATTCTACGGCTAAATTACAACAACTTTTTCTATGGGACCAACATCGAAATCGCAAAAAAAAAAAACACTTTCCCATACTAAAACGCGACCAGCTGGCATCAGTTTGTATGGAAACGTCAATTTTTTTTCACCTTATTTCACCTTTTCGTTACACCCTGTATAGACGTATTTAAAAAATTGTGATAACATAATTTCTCTTTATTCTGGCCTTCAACTGGAAGTAGCCAAGGTTCGCCATGACGATGGTGTACATGATCTCTGGTTTGTCTCGTATGCCGAGGATGAGCTGCAGGCCACGCGGCGGCGTGGCGGGTCGTGTCCCAAGCGTGACCCTCTCTGATCTTACTGACGACCATCTGGTGTAGCGGTTCACGCTCCGGATTACAAAGTCAACGGCTGCGAACTCGAATCCCGCAAGGGGCAAATGTACAGACAACATCACGTCAACCTGCCACAAAACGTCAAATTTCCTCAATTGATATTGATCTTGACATGTTGAAAATCAATTAAATGACCCTTAACTTTTTGAATAGGTCGACCTGCCGTTGACCGTACCTAAGTCATGGATGTTTATAAATGTGTTTAAGTATGTCTATCCGTTACCTAGTCGCCATAGTACAAAAGCTTGTACTTGGCTTAGTTTGGGGCTAGCTAAGAGGTGTGATTGTGGAAACAATTTATTTATTCATCATTTCAGCCATAGGATGTCCACTGTTGAACACAGGCCCTAATGCCACGCTGTTTTGTAAGTTAAGTGTATTTTTTAAGGCCGTCCCCACGCGGCACAGACAAATACATTGAAAAACAATACAATATCACACGAGTAGTCCCATTCTGTGTGTGCCACTTCTTGCTCTACCAATATGCGAGGAATTAAGAAGTAATGACAGATGTCGCGTTTTACGTCGCAAACATTTTTGTCTTGGTGGTGTTGTGGCCGTATGTGATATTTAATGAATACTAGCTGTCCCGGCGAACTTTGAACCGCCCCTTTTTTTTGTAAATTTTCTGATGCTTTAATATTTATTCTACTATTCGGAGCGAATACAAATCTAACAAACCAAAGATCAGCCGGTCTCGACTTATAAATGGTATAAATAACCCGACTTTGTTTTATATATATATATAGATAGATTTACAATGACAAAATAAGTTAAACCTCTTGAGCGGCATGTCGGAGTTCTTGTCCTGCGGGTTGAGGAACAGCTTGAGGCGGCAGTTGACCACCTTGCGCAGCACCAGCAGCAGCGGCGCCAGGCGCTGCGCGGGGATCGAGGCCGGGTCCAGCACCGCCACGATCTGAACAACACACAACATTTGTGTGCTTTACCAAGTGTCCAACTGAACTTTCTGTTTCGATGAGATTCCGTCGAATAAACTAGTTTACAAGATTCTATCCGCGACTTCTTCTTCATTGTAGGGACACATTGAATAGTTTACTCTACATACTTTACTATACATAAACTTTAAAATTTATCGAAAGAGGAAGAAGTAATAGCCCCACGAGAAAACACCGGAACGCGTAAAAACATATTCTATGTGTTAAGCTAGATCGATACGTATTCCAAATGTCAACTAATTTCGTTTCGGAAGAACGCCTAACGCGTTATTGAGAAACAAACATCCTCATACATTAAATTTTGCATTTATAACATAGTAAATTGATATCGTACCACCATATTGTGGTAAAAATAATAGCTTATAGGAATACGAATTAACTCTATAAAAAATAAAATAGGGGTAAGAGAGCAGCGAAGCAAAACATGGGTCAGCACTGAGGTTCGAACATTTATAAATAAACTAGCTTTCGCCCGCATTTCGAATTTTTCAATTTAAACCAGTAGTTCCTAAGATTAGCGCGTTCACCCAACCAAACAAACCAACTCTTCAGCTTTATAATATTAAGTATAGATAAATCTTAAAATGCGACAATCCGCCCGAAGCTATTTTAACAGTGTCAATAACACTCGGCTACAGAAGTACTTAGCATAAAACTCCAGTTAATCTTGGCTACTGTTTGTCTAAAATTAAGTCCTAAAAAATTATTATTCCATTTTTATTTTTATAAGTAAGCTCTTGTTTAAAAAGTAAACTATAACTCACATTTGCAAGTCGTGGCAGCCTGTAACTGAATCTACACTTAGCTCATATTTTAAACTCGTTACTTGTTAATTATATCATTGGTGTAAGATTTGTTGGTTGCTCCTATTAAATAAATAAACACTGTCATAAAAATGGGGCCATCGTTAAATTACGTTGAACGATTTTCGTCTATTGTCACAGCTGGTCACATTCGTTCCTTTACCTATATGGCCCCATAAAATATTTTATAATATTCAAAACTGCTGCCTCTAAATCATCTTGTGCAAGGATAAAAGACTGACCTCGATAGAAGGTTCGTTCTGCATCTTCGGCGGCAGGTCGACGAGCGAGTGGTCGGCGCGCAGGCCGGCCGGCAGCGGCGTGCGCACGCGCGGGCTGCGCGCCGCCAGCACCGACACCACCTTCAGCCGGTCCTCGTTGCTCAGCTCCGCTACCTGATCGTCTGCAGACAACTTTAACTATAGCGTGGCCAGTTTGATGTTATATGGTATATGTGTTAAACAGTCTTTCTCAAAGTGGGCGATAACGCCCTCTAACCGCTGAAGGACTAGAGGCGGTAAGGGACCCAGAAAAAACTAGGGGTGTTGTAGTCGTTAACGGGGGAAATAAAATCGGGGGGCGCTGAAAAATAAACGATTTTTAAAGTAGGCGGTAGGCAAAATAAGTTTGAGAATCTCTGGTGAAGTTAGTATATTGAAAATAAAATCTTATTTATGATTGAACATGATGAATTCTTTTTTAGGGTTCCGAGCCTCAAAAGGAATAAACGGAACCCTCATGGAATCACTTTTTTGTCCATCTGTCTGTATGTCCGTCTCTCTGTCGAGACCCCTTTATCTTGAGAACGCGTGGAGGTTTCCAGTTGAGATTAAAACAATTGCCTTGCCCAAGCCTATTTAGTTTTGCGGTCTTTCTACCAACATTGGCAACTCTGGTTTGGTGTCTGACATAGATTACCCCCAATAGATACCGCATGTCGAGAGTTTTGTAAGGATTAAAAGTCACTCAAAGTGCGGGTTGCGGAGAGCGTGTCAAAGGTGATTTGATTGGCTATTTCAAGGACAAGCTTGCATTAGCCCCTCCCACCATTGCAAATAGTGTTGGGGCATGCACGTGATTTCGACAACTGACAGTCGATAAATTAAAGACAAACTAATATTTTTTTAGATTATAATATTATATGTATTACTTACTATTTTCAATTTTCTTTTATGAAGTAATTATATTTTATTTATTGTAAGGGAAAAAACAGTTTAGGTACATTAAAATATACATGTCCATAGACGTAGTACAAAAACGAATGTCATAAAATAGAAGTGATGAGGAAATAAGAAAAAAAATCAATATTTTAATGCGAAAGTAGTTCTGTCTGTTTCTTTGTCATGTATAGGACATGAAGTAAGTCAATATTTTCATGGCCAAATGCCTGGGTCAATTTTGATGAAATTTGGTGCGAAGAAAGTTTGGACCACAGGAAAGGACTACCATCCACT
The DNA here is from genome assembly GCA_963576865.1 of Anania hortulata. Taxonomy (NCBI): domain Eukaryota; kingdom Metazoa; phylum Arthropoda; class Insecta; order Lepidoptera; family Crambidae; genus Anania; species Anania hortulata. The sequence goes on along the minus strand of OY756390.1, from coordinate 14,372,700 downwards.
ACATTATCTTCATTTAATTTTATTAACATTTTTGTTCCTTGTCGTTAACAGGTTTGTTAATCGGTTTTGGTTTTTCTATACCCGACTGCAGAGAAGCCAAAAAAGAGGGTTATGTAAATAAATAATCTGTTTATATAAAATAAAGTCGGGTTAGTTACACCATTTATAAGTCAAGAACAGCTGGACCGATTTTTAAGATCTTTAGTTTTTTGGAACCATAAATACACGGAAAATTTCACGATAAAAAATATATATGAAGGAGCGGTACGAAGTTCGCCGGGACAGCTAGTAATAAATATAACAAATTAATATTGGACAACATCACATACATTGCTCTGATCCTATTATAAGTAGCTTAAGCACTTGTGTTACAGAAATCAGAATTAACGACTGTACCACAACACCCAGACCATAGACAATGTAGAAAAGTTATTTTCCTACATTGACGGTATGCTCGCCTCTCGGCTACGGAGGTCGGACATTGAGAAAATCTAAAATATTTATTAAAAAGAATTATTAAAATAATAAAATTATCGACATATTTTTAGGAAGTAGTTAAGACACTAGCTTTATAGAAGAAAGAGACAGTATAGTAAAAATGCAAATGAGTGAAAGAGACTTTTCAAAAAGACATCAACGCGTGCTTGTTGGGATAATGCATGCTTACTAAAAAGAACCATTATAACTTGAGCTCTTCTTGTCTGGTCAACGCAAATGTATTTACGTTCCGATGAAATGTTACACCATCATATTTGGAATTTGATGTTCTTGTCGACTTCCACACCATTTCACGGCACAAGTGGTCATTTTGATTCACATTAATTGCTAAAATATATATTTTAAACTTCGAAAATACGCGTAACGCACTGGTCTAATATCTGGACGCTACTGAAATGGCAATCCGTGTGGCCTTGTAATGTGGGTGCAAATGCACTCACGAGTGGTGCGCGTGGATTGCCCTTTATGCGGAATCTATTGGGGGTAATCTATGGTGTCTGATATATGCAGCACTTTAGAAGTCTTAAGATACTCTTGATTCCATTCTAATATTTAGCATTATACACATTATTTACTTACCATCATCATCATCGTTAACATCATTTGATATAGTCTTCTTTTTATTAAACACCTCAGACAACTTGTCGCCATAGACTTGGTTGGTGAATCTAAAATACACAATTGCCATTAATATCGACGGTGTAAATGCTAGGTAATAAGCTGTTAAGAAGAAATTACTCAAAAATTCACAATAAGCAGTGTTGTAAAAAAACCTTGATTCCGAGTCTACATTCTAGAAAACAACTTTTATCAAAAAACTCGATTTATAAAGACAAATTACATGCTTTAGGTAACCAAGCCGTGCAAAATTGATTTTATAAAATGTAGACGTTATGTAAAGTGAAAATAAAACTCCTTTAATTAGTAAATTACAAAATCCCGTGAAGCTCAAAATGGCTCCCGAAAGTTACCCCATTAATAGGCAAAAATCTAACTAAATTATGGCTTCGCAATTAGGTTTCCAGATCTGTCGCCAACAGTAGACTAGGACTCGATTTTTTTCATCACTTCCACCGCTCGCGTGCCGCGTAGATGTATATTTTTTTAGAGATATTCCGGTCTACCTCGAGTAAGTGGCACACGAAGGAACAAGTACCTTTCCAGCAGCAAGAAGTCTTCAACAGTGAAGCGTTCTCCGTCGGTCAGCGGGCCGATAAGCCGCGCGTTGTGTACCAATGCGCGCGCGCCGGCTCGCAGCCTGAGGCCGCGCGCGCACAGTACGCGCGAGGCCTTCAGCACCCACTCGTACTTGTTCAGGGCAGGGACCAGCTCGGGCTGCGACCGAGTTGAATACGTGATATTAGCAGAATAATATGTTATTTATCATTAGTGATCGAATATTTAGGACGTTATTCATCATCATTTCAGCAATAGGACGTCCAATGCTGAACATAGACCTCCCCAATGACTTTTAGATTAACCGGTTAGTAGCAGCATGCATCCAGTGGCTTCCTGCAACCTACCTTTACCGAGTCGTTTGTGACCTTGTGGACCTTATTATACTTTCTAATTTTTGTCGGCCAAAAACATTTATAGTAATTATATACATTTATAATGTATTAATTGTATAACTTGTAATTGTATAACACCATTATTGCAAAAACGAAAATTATTTGTAAGTAGGTACATAGTTTGATTAATAAGTTCAGTCATACATTGATTGATTACCTATCTATTAACGATTTAACGACAATAAATATGAAGATTTTTATATGATTAGATATAATATTATGATAAAACAAGAATACAATATGTATATAATATATATAATGCATATATGCATGCACTGTAACTGTTAACACCTTAATGTACACTTATGACGAAATAAATGAATAAGAATATGTGAGTAGTGACTCACCAATATATCACAGTCTTGCCTCTGGTGGCAGCCCTCGTTCTCCAGTAGCTCCGCCACGTACTCGGTCGCCTTGGTCGGCTCCAGGGCGGTCAGCGCGGCCAGCGCCACTTTGTTGAGGGACTGGTCTGCGCTGGGCGCGCCGTCTACGTTCGGGAGAAACGCTACACGGACGCCGCCTGATTCACGCTGTTTGCAAAAAAAATTTTTGTAAACAAACTTTTGCTTTATATAAAATAACATTTATTATTATTATTACAGCTTTATTTTCCACATAACTCTTTAACAATATATATTCAGTTATAAATAAATATTTATTTTCCTTTTATTATATTTATATATATATTTATTTATTATTATTTTTTGTTATGGCCCCCTTCGGGTAAAAACCTCCTCCATTTTTTTCCACCTTTCCCTATCTTTGGCCGTGTACATCCAACTTTTTCCTGCTGTGGTTATTACGTCATCGGCCCATCTTTTCTTCTGTCTCCCTACGTTTCTCTTGCCTTTATGGGCTATATGGGCCAATAATGTTATTATTGACGTTCATAAGTGGCAGTTTTCTGTCCTAAACTGAATAAATGATTTTTTACTTTTTGACTTTTGACTTTTGGGCCCTGCCATTTAGTTGTTTGGTAAGTCATAAAATAGCATAATGAAATGTAATAAGCGAGGCTTTGTAACCACTAGTTGTACATAAAGGCATGGAGCAGATACCCTAAGATTACAAATGTCATTTATTTTCATCATCATCATTTCAGCCATAGAAAGTCCACTGTTGAACATAGGCCGGCCCATTGACTTTCAGAATGACTAGTTGGAAGCGGCCTGCATCTAGCGTCTTCCTGCGACCTTTACCAGGTCGTCTTTCCACCTTGTTCACAAAAATTCCGCCATTATTTATTCTGTGGCTGTACTGTTTTCGTACCAACGTGTTCCGGAGAAAGATGGTCAATATTGCTTCTCTTTATAGGGTATGTGCTCGATGATAAAAGGTGACTAAGCCTTAAGAAATTTCACAAATAAATTATTTTGATCCACACCTGTCATTAGTATATAATATACTTAAAACCAAATAACTTTATTTTGTGCTAAAATATGAAGTTAAATTCACCATGTAAGCCAAGGCATTTTTCAACAGCTCCCTAGAATCCTTATTGTTCAGGTCACCAGCTATCCAGATGGTTTGAGAGATCTTGTCCAGTTTACCCGGCTTGGTAAAATACTTCAGAAGGGGCAGAGCTGTTGCGAGCGCATCTCTACCTAATGATAACATGGATAGCAAAGTATTGTTATAAAAGAGTTAAACAAATAATTGACAAAACAAGTTATAAGTATCACTCACCACTCAAATGCAGAAGACGGTGTATTTTGTCCTCACTAAATAACTCCTTTGATGAGGCCACACCAGAAAGATCTAAATATTGTGACGGTTCCGATCCCAGAACGCGGCGGTTGAGTCTAAAACAAGATTTCATGTAACATTGCATCTGTGGTCATGTTTACAAAAGTAAGAGATTTCAGATAAAATCCAAGGAATACAATTTTACAGTCCGGTGCATTGAATTCTCGCTCACTGACCTTGCTGTTTACTATAAGTCAATGTCAAGTCATACATAAATAAAATGAGAAAATTGTTGAAATTATTAAAAAAGTTTTATAAACGTCACTAAAATGTTCGAACTCGGCATTACCCGGCTTGCTTCAATCCGTCAACAACTGATAGATTCATACCATTACTTTTGCCTACGCTATCGCCATTTTGGAGGCTTTTGGAACTGTTATTTATTGCTTTATCTGTGTACACCTTTTCAACTTTCCGTCCATTAGAGATGGTACTCTTTACCTCTACCCTCCATAGCAACAACGATCATAACATGTGACGTCACCGGCACGGCGATATCTATCATATTTTGACTGTTGGTGTCGATAAATCGCTATATCATTGTGTTTTGGTGGTCATGATAGGGGTGCAGACCATACCTGGGCATAATATGCGGCTGCTTCATCAGGTAGTCTCCGGCGTCGTCCGAGTCCGCCAGTTCGCCGCGGAACACGGCACGCTGCAGCCGGCCCGTGTGGCGCGACAGGGCCGTAACTAGTGCCTCCTCGAGGAGTTCCACCGATGACGTCACGGGCGTAGAGCCTTCGTCTGACAGTGGCACTCCGTTCACCAATACCTGATTTTGAAACCGATGAAAACATTTAGAAGCTGTATTTAATATGGATAGCTATGCAACTAATAATAAGTTTTGTCACCCCTATTTGACTCACTTGGACGAGGATTAAAAAAGTAGCCTGTGTTCTTCCTAATGGTTCAAGTTTTCTATGTACAAAATTTCATTAAAATTAGTAGTGGTTTTGCCATGCAAGCGTAACAGACAGACAAGAGTTACTTTTGCATGTATAATATTAGTATAGATGAAGACCAGAAATTAATAATTAATAATGAACGGGAGACCTTTTTGGCACTGACCTTTATCTATACCTACCTACCATTTGTAAACGAATTCTGCTAAATAAATACTTACTACTACTACTACTACTTATAAACAAATTCAAGCTTAAGGTTGTTTATTGTTAGGAAGTGGCGAAACGCCCCTAAAATGCGATTTAATGATCATCTGGTCTAGTGATACGCGAACAGGAATACAAAATCATAGGTTGCGAGTTCGAATCCCGCAAGAGGCTCGGGCATGAGGCTAAGGCATGTATGTTTATCCGTAATCCAGACGCCTTAGTATAAGCTCTGCTTAGTTGGGAACTAGAAAATGTGCGTGGCATATTTTTACTTATTTATTATTTAGAGAATTGGAGGAATAAATCGAGAAATTTGTTCAGATTAACTTAAGAAAGCAAAAATAAACTAGCTTCAGTTTTGTAATGCCAACGGGATAATATGAACACGGGATGTGCAACAACACCAGAGTTAGCCTATCATTAGCCAAATCTCTTTCTAAAGACTCACGTGTATACTATTTAATTTGGACTGGCGAATGTTGAAAGCAAACATGGCTTCTTTCATTATTCGATTTACCGAATTAGAGATGAGTAAGTCAATAACCTAATTAAATTAAATATTATTAAATTACTAATCTGAAACATAAAGCTGCTTATATAATAGGGATTAGATAAAAATGTTTAGCTAATTATTGTTGGCGACGGACACGAACCTTTTTTATATTGTCCATTTTTTACTTTTTATTGTTTTTTGATACGCTTATGTTTTAGATATATTTTTTGTGCTGTCTGAAGTAAAGCAATAAGAATAAAGTGTTTTTCTTTACACAGTGTGTAATAGTAAGTATCGTTAATAATTATGTTCTGTAAAAAAATGATATTACAAGTTTGTGATATTATTACAAAACATTAACTTAAAAAAAAAAACCATTAGTTGTGATTCAGATCTCTTGTTTTTTCAAACGCACAAGGATTTTGAATTTGTTCGTTACGCCAAAATTAATGGTACATAATTCGCCTGCTAAGAAAAAACAGATCTTAAAATAATACTATAACCCTAAAACGTACTGTTTAACTGTTAACAGGAAAGACACCACCGCTATTCCTTTACCTGTGGATACTTGTTTGTTCCTATTTTAGAAACAAACTCCTCAGCCAATTGACTGCCGAAATTGTACTCTGAGTCTTCTGAAATGATATCGTCTAAATCTGCGCTTGAGCTGGCGTACTTCTTCAGCTGTTTTTTGACATACTCCAAGTTCAAAGTCTCTTCTTGAGCCGGATGGAGTAGCTGCAAATAAAATAAATACACAAAACTACAAATGACACTTAGTTACAAGGTCAAATGTGTATTTTATTAGTGGATTGACAGCTTCGAGGTTGATTCTCTGCTTAAAAACTGCATGTGAACAACGAGATCTGTCTAATTTCAACTGTTGTTTTATTTTGGGTACATACTCGGTTTCAAGTGTATTGCGATCAGTGTTTAGTAGAATTATGGTCCCTGTTTAAATGAGTAACGCTAAAACACATTCTGTAGGTTTTCTCTTATTAGGTGAACTCTGGTTCATAGACTTGCAAATGACACCGGCACACTGAATGAGAGACAAAATAATTCCATAGCAAAATTGAACAACTGAACGATTGATAATTTTGTAAACAAAAAATTTTAAAAAAAGTCTATTTGTTTTTCGTTAGTATAGAAGATATTCAATAAGAGTATTATGATTACCCTTTATCTTGAATCCTTGCTTCTAAAGGCCAGGGTCACTCACCTGACTCAGGAAGTAGTACGCTTCCTTATTGGAGTTTCTCTCTTGAGCCACATAGTTGAAGGCGGACCGAATGGCAGCCCCGAGCTTGGCGTCTTTGCTGCCGGGTGCCAGCACGAGGCCCACGCGCACCGGAGTAGCGTGCTTCAGCAACGTCTCGCCAAGTTTGACCGGCGGACCGGAGGACAGCGAAGTCGGGTCTATTATGATTACCTATAAATTGTTTATTAATATTACTGAAGTCCTCTGTTCCCTGTTGTTGTTTGGACCCTGAAGAATGTGCGGTTCGCGAGGGGAGAACATGGTGCGTCCAATTGGGTAAGCGGCCTCAAGATGGAGTTGGATAGTGAAACTCTATGATATAATGATTACAAGTAAACTACATATAAATACTGTACTTGTGTGTTAATATGTAAAATTATAAATAAACAGATAAATACAGAGATAAGCTTTACCAAAACTGTACAACCAACAACAAAATTAAGACCAAGGATTGGCAAAAAACTTAAATTACGTACAGCTCGCACCAAATATGGCAAAAACTGTATTTTGAATAAAGGTGCCTCAATTTACAATAAACTGCCAAAAAATGGCCTGCTACAAAAGATTATTAAAATTGTATTTGTTTGGTATGCATTATTTTATAAGAAAAAAAAACAAATACTGATAAAAAATCATAATAATAAAAAGCAGATAAATATGGTAAATTAAGTTACATATAATATTAATTTCACCTCACAACAAATATATTGAATTACACAAAGTGCGCTTACTATCGAGACGCAATGTCTGTTCCAGACTCGCTAGTTCAATGTATCCCTGCGAAGTTACCAAACGGCATCTTGCACCACAACTAGCGATCGAGCCGATATAAAGCTACCCACATGTTATTTATATTAAGAAATTTTATTTGTTATTTGTAAGTTAAATATTTGGTAAACTGTTTTAATTTCTCATATAAGTAAATTGTAAATTCTTTTTGAGAAAATAAATGTCTTAAACCCGAGTAAACCTCCGAGTTTAGGATCATTTAATTTGTTCTGACTAGTTTTGTTCATTACATTTGGTAACGAGGCTCTGATTATACATGATTTTTTAAACTATTTTTTTTTTAAACTGAATAGGAAAAGTATATTATGTATTGTCAAGTCTGGCCATCAATCAGGTCGGCAGTCTAGCCCACAATATTATCTCGTAGTGGTAAAAAAAAGAGATGTGTAAAATTTAGGCTAAAAGAAATAGGTTCTAATGGTTTTACTAGTAGACAGAATACTTACATAGTTATAGATGTTCCTTCTTAGGTTCCTTAGCATGCCGGGGTAGGTGGGCCGAAGCAGTTCCATGTAGGAGGAGGGCCAGCGGCGGTAGCGCTCGTCGGCCTCCAGGTCGTTGAGCCACGTGATGGACGAGTCGCGCGTGTCCAGCCCGTACTCCTCCCACGTGTACGACTCGCCCAGCTCCAGAGACATCATCGTGTTTATCACTTTGTTTGATAATCCTAAATATTATTTGAATTAAGTAGACTTCACGAATATATTGGCAGTTGTTTTACGTTTAATTTGGTTTAGTTAGATAAATAGACATTTAATTGCCCAAAAAAAAACAATTAAGTTTATTATAAACAATACAGTTATGTACAACCAGTTACTGTGGCGGGTTCGCTTTTAAGTTAGTCGGAATTAATTAATGTGACGGATGTATAAACGTTAAGGTATTCAAACAAAGGATTTTGATAAAATTTGCATGATGAATTGCAGATTTTGATGAATTTTCCAAAAGAATCGCATTGCAAAACATATCAGATAGTCTGATGTCACTTCGCCAAAATGTATTAAGAAAGTTAGGTTATTATAAAATGAGAGACAGTACTTTTGGAAGTTAGTTTTTTTATTAGCTACATTTAACGCTGATTTTACCATGTCCTGGATTACATGATAGACCATTTCCTGTAAGTTTATCAAGCTCAGTTCCCGATGGATACGCGATAGCTTCATTTGCGCCAAGCCGAAATTCTAGCGTTCTATCCATCAGTTTGTTGTTTTTTTGAGGTGTCAACGTTAGTCCGATAGTTCTTTTTTTATTTGAGCAGTAGAATCATTTTTTCAAGTTTCTACTGCAACTTTCTATGTTCCAAAAATGACCGCAGACTAACACCAGAGATAGCTTAGATACAGACTTTTCAGATAAAAGTAACATGCTTCTAGTATATTTACTTCTAACTTTTACTATTAATAGGATATAATCGCCTACTAATAGTAAAAGTCGTATAATTTTGAGATAGTCTTTGGAGACGAAAGCAACATTATTTTTTTTGTCGATGAAACAGGATCTATTTTCAGCCTCTTTCATAATATCCTCATCCAACCCTTAGGGCCACTTTCACCACTTGCTGATAAGTTTCGGATAACCTATCTGGCACTTGTTTTGACAGATAACCCATACAATTAGCTGTCAAAAAAGTGCCAGATAGGTTATCTGGAACTTATCAGCAAGTGGTAAAAGAGGCCCTTACTCTCGGAATAATTGTGTCAACTCATCGACAAATGAAAGATTATGCAGAATATCACTGTGAATCTCCTAAATTATGCGATGTCCGCTGGAGGTATGATATTTTCAGATTATTAGTGCGTTGTGTGAGTTAGGTGTGCCATTTGTGGGATACCTATAGGTATGTATAGATTAGTACCTAAGGCATACAGCGTGTTCATGGGCCCGATGTCTTCCCTAACGGCGGCGAGTAGCGCCATCACGTCGACCTCCTCGGCGTCGAACTGCGCGCCGGAGACCAGCAGCAGCGGCTCGGCCGCGCGCAGCCCCAGCGCCTGCGCCCACACGTCCTGGTTGTGCACCACCTCGTCGCGGAACGAGCGCGGGACGTTCACGTGGATTAACGATTTGGTCTGCGAACGGGAATGATCGTCAAACGATGTGTTCCCGATCAGAAGGGCAGGTTTGGTGTAACTGTACCAAAATTGCTACAGCCACTACAATTAAAATAAATTCATTTTTTGCATTTAATGATAGCGTCAAGTGGTGGTAGTTGATAAATAAATAAATAGAATGTTACATATTTGTGTTAAAAATTGGTACATTAAATTAGTATTGTCCTTAATAAATTTTACTGTCTCGACCAGCGAAAAAAAGAATAAGCCTGAAAAAGGTAACTTTTTTATTTTTAGGATTCCATACCCAAAAGGCAGAACGGAAACTCTATAGCCGACACTATAATATCGGTGTCCGACTGTGTGTCTCAGGAGTCTCGAGTATATATTTTTTTGCTTTTTGTGCATACACTACGAACCTGCATCGGGAAGTTCTGCGCGATAGAAGCGAGCACTTTGAGCGACTCGTCGCCGCCGGCGTCGTTCGCGTCGACGACCGCCGCGGCGGCCTGCATGCTCAGCGCCTGCATCTGCCACACCTTAAGCGGCGCCAGCTCCTCGCTTGACTCGGACAGGTGGCGGCGGAATCGTTCGAGCGGAGTACGTAATGCGGGGAAAAGATTCCTGTTAAATTCATACTTTAAATTCAAGGACAATGAGGTAGTTGAGAACCAAATTGGCATGCTTTTTATGACCTACCAAAACGCAACTCTTTCATTAATTTATATGAAAAAAATAAGCACAGATGTTACATTTTCTGAACTCAACAGATATACTACTACATAATTTTATTAATTTGAAAGCAGTTAAAAATCTCATTTTACAAATAATCAAAAATACTCATTGGACACTGGATTTAATTTATTCATTCATTTTTTAAAGTTTTATAAGCAGTAAGATTGTTTTAGAATTTATTAAAACCATTGTATTCTATTTCATTGTAGCGACTTACTTCAGTCTGCCAAAGTTAAATCCATCAATTTGATTTTGAGGATCATTTTCATCTTCCTCCTCAGATGCAGTAGGGACATCCCCACCCTCAGATTCCTTAGGGTTAGAGTCATCCTGGCTTTTGTATTCTGTACTCTTCAATTGGAGTTCTACTCCATATCCAGATAAGCGTAATTTAGGCTTGCCTCGAGGCTACACAAAATATTAAGACATTGTAAATACCTACTATAACTTTTGTGCTGTTATTTATATAAAAAATTCTCTGCTTAAAAAAAGACTTTACAAAGCTTAGTTTTTTTTCTTGATTCTTAAATTAAACACATAATTTTGAATAATTGAAATCACAAATTGTGACCTTGTTTCAAACATCTAAAACATTATTTTAAGATCTTACCTTTACATTCCATCTCACCACATAATTTATGGCACCTTTGTCTGCATAAGCTGCCAATATTTTATGTTTGATGGAAAAATCTGTCATGCCAAGTTCTCCATATAGAATAGCTGTTAAACTTTTGTTATCACTACTGGGGTAGGAATGATCCAGTAGATATGTCTCTAATCTATGTTCATCCTGAAATAATTACATGTTTATTGTAGCCTGTAAATATTACATTAAATTCATTTACTAACATAAATTTTACATTCCGATTTGCCATAGTGAGTGAGCAACAAAAGTGGTCATTTCTAGCAATGTAAATGGTAATTACTTAAACACAGGAAAACACAACATGAGTTTGTTAAAATTACTCTCAAGGTCTGTTTCATGAATGTATATTATTTTTTTACTGTATTGTTGTTTGTTTCAATGTTGGTTTGCAGCAATGTGTAGTTTCTAGTACAAAATTTACTCGTCTTCTTTTGATTGATGATGCAAGCAATGGGCCAGCATGATCATGTTGGCTAGCATTTTTGATAGAAAGTACCTACTTATGAAGTAGACTGTTATATGTGAAGTAAAGTACTGTTGTCAATAACTAGCTATATGCACAGTACCATAATTGACAAACTACAATGCAGAAGTCTAATTACATCTTGAAGTGCCAGGCTTGTTGTGGACCAGCATCAAGAAGAGTTTGCCTATTTCGTCTATTTATTGACAAGTAACAGGTTTCAATCTAGTTCATAGTAAGTATTACAGAAATATTGTTAAAAACATAATTTGTGACTTTGAGGATAAATATCCCTGCGCATGCCTCGTACACACTGGTCGACCCGAATAACTCACACAAAACATTTGACAGCATGAAAGAGGTTACAAATCAAAATTTAATAAATTCAATACTTACTGGATCATACTGGTTATAAGTTTTTAGAATATCACGCAATACATCATTATCACAGACTTTCCTTGAAGCTATAGAAACAAATGAATCACACTGTACACTCTTTGCACCATTTTGAGTAGAGATCTGATCAAACATACGGACAGTGGGTGAGGTCATGTGCATAGAGAGTGCTAGCTTGGCCATACGTAGCTGAGCCGGAGCCAGCAGGGTACTGGCAACGCCGATACATGCATCATACACTTCTTTGTCAGTCTCTGGAAACAGGTTCACCAGTAAAATACATGTTCAAATATAATTTTAAAATAAAAGATAACTTGTAAATTTCAATTTACATACCTAAGCTTTCTAGGCTGGTTTTCAAGGAATTTATTTCATCAACAAACGACCAAAAAAGATCCGAGCTTTCGCCAGAAAGGTATTCAGCCAATTCCAAGATTATAGGAGTAGACTCCCATTTCGCACTGACGAATGAAGTAACCGACTTCGCTTTCTTCTCATCACGTTTCGGCGGGTCATTGTTATTGATAGTAGCAAAGCAATTATGAATGTAAATCAAAGAAATTACAAAAAACAACAAGCCGGTGAATCTCATCATATTAAAACGTATATTACAAGTTCGTTTCACGAAAATGAACTTTGTTAAATATTACTTCGTACACATTTTATTCTCCCACGTTGACTTTATTGTCATTCTTTAATTTTGATTATAATTTGAGAATTTCGTAAATAATCATCGTCACTCAAGGAACAAATAAACCACCAATGACAGCTAAACACGGAGTAATTAACCCATAGACTTAAATTTTGAAATGCCAGCGGCTGTCTCATACATAGTGACAGCTCATTTGTATGCCCATTTGAAGCGCCACTAGTATCTGAACCAAGAACTAATTTTGACGTTTTAGGCGGCGAGTAAAATCGATAATCAAAAAGATTTTGAAACTACATCATTTCTAAAACCGTATTAATTTCGTAACTATACACTGATGTAAAATACTTTTATTCCGATATCCGATCGATTTTACCGATACTGATTTTACCAAAATTATTTCTAGGTTCGAATATTAGAGGGTCTTTCAAATAGAGCGGGTCGATGTTAATAATCTGTGGCGGCTATTTTGTTCTGGCGGCATCTGTCAAATCTGTTTTTTCTTAATCAGTCACTGTAACTCTGACACAGATTAATATATTTAATATATGTCTAAAGGTCACTGATGCCAAATAACCATGGCAAGTTACACGGTTGAGCAGCATGTGCAAATGATAAACTTTATTATCAAAATGAGTGTTCGTTAGTGCAAACGTGGCGCGCATTGCGCCCATTTTACGGCAGACGCGCTGGCCCTTCAAAGTCTACTCTCCAACGATTGGTGACCAAATTTGAGACGACCGGTTCGGTAAACAACCAACCAACACCTTTACGTCAAAGGAACGCCAGATCGGCCGAGAACATCGCCGCTGTACGTGAGAGTGTTTAGGAGACTCCGAGGCAGTCGATTTCTCGCCGTGCACAAGAACTCGGCCTTTCGCAGACTTCAACTTGGAGAATTTTGCGTCGGGACTTGGGCCTGCATCCGTACAAGATCCAACTGACCCCACAGATTAATATATGTCTAAACCAAGAGCTCAAAGTTAATGACCATAGACAACGCCGTGTGGTCGCTGAATAGGCTTCGGAACGCTTGGAAGAGGACCCCGATTTTTGCCGAAAAATAATCTTTAGCGACGAGGAGGAAGACGCAAGTCTATGTCAATAAGCCACAATCGTCCTTTGCCCTGAAAGCCAACATAACGCAGGCCATCGCTCAGATTCAGCCGGATCTATGCAGCAGAGTTATTAAAAATTGGACCTCTCGGATTTGTGCCACCATACGAAGCCGCGGCGGACAATTAAACGATGTCATATTCCATCCATAATTGTTTAGATGAGCCTTTCAAATAAAAAATAAATTTCGTTAATATCTCACACACCTCTTGTGTTATTCAATTTTAACATCGACCCGTCCTTGTTGAAAGACCCTATAAAATAGTGGCGCTTCAAATGGGCATAAATACTGTCATTTGTATGGAATATGGGATTAGCCAGTCCATATTTAATTATAAGTCAATGCTGAGTGTTGGTCAGTGTTGCCTGCCAAATTACTTTATCAGTGGTACCTAGTGGTGATTGATTACATGTTCTACTGGCTGACTGTCCACTGTCCACTGCATAGACATATATTAATCTGTGCTGCTGTCAAAGCAATCGTCAAAAGTAGTAGGCTTACGTTAATTTTTCTACATAAAATCCTGCCTATTTTATTAAATAGTTGCCTGCCAATGGAATAACCGACCGATTTATTTCAGGTAATGAACATGTTTTAATTTTTTACAATTATGTGGTATTGTGACATATGAATATTAACATTTTTAATTCTCACAAATCCATATTCTTGATGAATCGTTGAAATTCATGATTTAAACTATTAAACAATCCGTGGCAATAACATAATTCTCATTACACTACTATTAGTTATCAATATAATTTATTTATTTAAACGTTGGTTGTTTGTAATAGGTTGATTGCTGAATATAAACTACCTACCTACTCCTTAAAATTTTATGGTGGTCACATAGTTTCCAAAGATAAAATGCAATTCACCACTGAAGAAGCCTACGCGCGGCTGATTAGCCATAATATGACTGTGCCTCAAAGAATTAAGGTAAGTACACATCTTAAATTATTGTAAAATTCAAACCTTCAATGGAGTAGGTACTCAATTTTTTCGAAATTTACCTATGTACTTTTGATATGTTTGATTTACAATGCGACTGATATTCAAGTTTAGATGCAAGCCTACATGGATTCATGTTAAAGTTTTATTTAGCTAAGTTGTATTCAAGTGTTCAATTTTCCTTAATAAACATGTTTGGAGGGTATGCAATTTCTTCACTTTTGTAAATTATGGGACTGACTAATGATGCTTTAACTGATCAAGCATACATAAACGAGATATAATAGAAATTCCATTATTATGCGGTCTCATGAGACCGCTTGGATGTTAACGGGTTAACATTTTAATATCCATAAAAGTATAGGCTTAAAATCTTGGAGGAGGCCTATGCCAATAGGCACACCAAGTTGAGAGATACAGTGTGAACTTGTACCAATGTGTTTATATATTTATTAGAGATGTAACAACTATGGATTTGGCCGACTAGACAGCACCCAAATGGCCAATTAGTCTGCATTGTCAATCATTAGTTATAGACAAGTTTGGGCGCGTCCTAAAACCTTAGTTTCGTTTGTCGCCCTACTGTTACGTATTCATGTCCGACAAGTTTTGACAGCTGACTCTAAATATACACAGATAGTTGGCTTTCATTTATTAAATATTTTAGGCTACTGGAGACATTGTGGATGAAGACAGTGCACCTAATGGACTTGTCACAGGTTGGGACTATGCAAATGAAAAATTTGACATGAAAGTGCCAGAGAGAATACTGGTTGTTGGTCAGGATCAACATTTAGGTAAGTTGCTACTATATTTTGAGGAGTACCATTAAAAGTTGTTACTAACATGAGTCAGTGGTGGACTATTAAAAGTATGCATTTTAGTTTATCTTCCCGAATATCTTGTTAATATTTAAATCACAGCCTAAAATTTGGCTCATACTTTTTTCTGACACCCTGTATCATTGAACTTAAGTTCAATGTCATTACTAATTTGTTCACATCATGGAATGGGCCAAAGAACAGTCAGAGCCATCAGCCAAAGATTAACTATTACAGTAGTTATAGTTTTAGGAAGGTTTGACCCTATTCCATTACATAAGTGAGAAGTAGATATGATCATGTTACAGTCAAAAGTAGTTATTACTGTCACATAAATTGTTAAATTGTCTCAATTATGGCAATCTTTCATAATCTTAATCACAGTCCACTTAAATTCAGTCTATAAGCTCCATTGAAATAGAACATTCTATATACAATCTAAAATTAATGAGATAATATTGGTAATGTAAAGGTATGTTATTATTAGGTACTTGTTGGCTTATTTAAAGTCTTTTTTTAGGTACAAAAGCTCCTCCAAGAGAAATTCAACTGGACAATGCAGTACTACCCACTGACCCAGGCATGATTCGAGTGAGCACTCCTCCACGTGTGATCACTCTAGATCAGCATTATTTTCCTTCTGCTGATGATTTCCCAAGGGGAATACCAAATTCACCGCCAAGGAATGTAAGGACCATAAGATCTCAAGGTGATGGAGCTCGCTGTACCACGCCTCGCCCAGATAATTTCAACGAGTCTACAATGACTGAATCACGTCTTGTATTGAGGTAAATTATTAGTAGCAAATTGTGATTAAAACCACCTATTAAGAAAATCTCAATGGTCATGATCATGTGTATTTGTCAGAATGTATGAAATCATACTTAAAATTATTTCAGAGATCCAACTCCACCAATGGGTAATGGTGAAGGCCTTTCTGCTGCTGAGGAACTAGTCCATTTACGACGACAGATTGTAAAATTGAACCGACGTGTGATGGCCATTGAAGCAGAGCAGCTGCAACGTCAGCAAAAGGAGAAGATAGCTTATGCCATAGGCATTGCTTATTTGTTATTTAAAGTTATTGCTTGGCTGAACAGATCCTAATTACTAATGGTCAAACTGTCCTTAAAATATAAGATGAAGTAATCACATACTGTTGACTTCATGAATTTATAAATTTATGACCATTTTATAAATGGCTTGTTTTATAGATAATGTTGTGTCCTGTTGTAGAAGATATCACAGTGGAAATGTTGAACATTATAATTTATTAGCATTTAGGTAACATTTTTTATACCTTATGTACATAACTGTATTATCTTGTACAGTTGTCTTACATTCTAGTTTCAGTACTTATACATAACTCTGCATTTCATCTAATGTAATGAACTGTTGAAGTGACAAGACCTTTTACTTTTATTAGTATGTGTAGATGTAATATTATGGGTCATTATTATTAAATAAACGATAGATGGAATCCTAACACTGGTTTCAATGAGAAATTGCTATCCAACACTCAAAACTTTTTTTATAACTAGAGGAGAAAACACTTAAAATTATACGGATGCACCGAATATATTTTTCGGTTTTGCTTAATTACGTAAAGGTGCTTAATAGGAACCGATTCCGTAATACGGAATTTTCGGATCAAATTTCGACATTTAGTTAAGCAATCGTTTTCAACATTGTGTATAGAATCTAATTAGGTACATCCAATAATTACATATTCGACGCAACCCTAGTTATAATGTAAAATTATTACGGTTTATGAATAAGCCAACATTTGTCTAATTTGGCATTGGTTACCATGTGTAGACGTAGTGCAGTTCGTGAAAAGCTTTGTCAAACTAAAAAAAAACGCCAATGCAAATCATATGAAGTGCCACCTTTACTGTATACATATATTTAGAAAACTTAGACAAGGTTACATTGCAAAGGGGTGCCAAATCTTTAGGAGTAGCTCAGAATCAGTAACTTAATCGAACTATGCAAAGAACAAAAATTTTTTTTTTAACATTTAATTATTCCTGTCTGCTGTTAAGTCATGAGCGTAGATAATTTAACTCGTTCATGAAAAAAATACACCGTATGTGCAAGTAAGTAATAAGTAAGGTCCTTGTTGGCTTGCCGTACCTACGCCTTTGATGAATGACCGCGCAGCTTTCGTAGTCTAATAATAAATAATTGGTTTTAATTTCGGATAATTTAAAGTTTTTTTTTGTTACACGATTATTAAAAATAATAACGATTATGACGCTTATTTATATTGTTCCACAGATCTTATTTTTTAAATTTGGCACCCTTTGTAAAGTAACCATGTATTACAGTACATTAAACATATAATCTATTGACCCTGTTAGGCACTACAATAAGGTAGTATTGAGGCCGGAGAGTTTCCTGCCTGCGATTTTTTTAAATTAATTTAATTATTATTAATAATATTACGCCGAAACCAAAACTTCGGCACTCTACAGGTGATTGATAAGACGAGGGAATCGCTTTGACAGGTTTTTTTATCAACCCATTAAAATGATCAACTTTTACTATGTCACAAATATCAAAATCAAAAGAAAAAGTTCACCTCTTCATACAAAATAGTCATACATTTATCTCGACGATAATGTAAAGAGCATCAGTAATTTTTCGTCTGTCATGACGACTTTGGCCTTATAGTAAAAGCTGTTTATCACAATAGGCAAAATATCTTGTTGAAGCCATTCTCTCATCAGTCACCCTGTAAAAGGGTGACGACAAACAATCGTAATATTTAATGTTTTCGTAGTCCCGAATTAACTTTTAATGTAAAATAAGTCATTTTGCGTCGGCCTAAACCAGACCTAAATAAGTAACGTACAGTAAATTGCAGTACTCAAGTGACACGGACGGACGCTCAGCCTAACATATACCAACACAGCTCTTGAAGCACAGACATTGTCTGTCTTGAAGTCATGAAAACACATTTATCAAGGTAACACTCAATATATTCAGAAAAACACAATAACATGTAGTTAAGGGGCATTCGAAAACATGAATGCATAAGGAATTGTGTAGGTATTCACAATAATGACTGCTTACTAGAAAGAATACTGGGAGAGACGTAAGGTATATGTAATTGAAAAATGTACAATATAATTCAGTTGCCTATGATTGAGTAGGCTTTTCTTCATAAATAAAAATAACTGAGAATAATGGTCCACCGAGCCTTTGAGCTAGCCACGCATTTTTGACTACAGCCAGTTTGAGTGAATCTACTGCTAGACGTGCATTTAAATTTGTATGTAGAGCCCTGCCCATTCCTTCTAACACAATTAAATCCACACCGCGCACTTTCATTTCGGTGCATAAACCTGAAAAAATATTGAAAGCTTTATTTTTTTTTATTAACTTATATTATAATATTTATAATATGGGGTTTCTCAAAAAACAGTGTTAAGCGGGTGTTATCAGATCCGTTTTTACAAATATCGAGACGTAACAAAACGGCCCTCCCCCGCCTTATTGTGTGCCAACTTTTGATACAAAAAAAAACGGGATTTTAGCCGTTCTGAGACCTGAAAAACGGGTATTCTCGCCCTAAGCGGGACATCTGGCAACATTAAGCGCAAGGCATAAATGACAATGCGATTTTTTGTAAGTTTTGATTGTTTCCTTATTTTTTTTTTTTTTTTTGACGAGAATTTGTCAGTCTCAGACATTAATAGAGATAGTATGCTGGTTTTTTTTTTTCAAATAGGTGAATAGTATGCCCATTGAGCACATATACAGGGTGTCCCAAAATTAGCACGTCACACTGACACCGGAGGTAGATGGGCTTCAGATGCATCGAACAAGCCTAACATGTCCATAGAAAAGTTTCATGAGTTTTCAAAAGTCACCGATTTTTGTTAATTTTTGTATCACAGTTTTTTGATTGTGGTCTTTATTTTCCTTTTTTTTACTTCTACGTCTTAGACAATAGTTACTTAATGATGGAACAACATTATTTAGTCTATAAAAAATGTGGAATAACGACAAATTGAAAATCAATCTTAACTTTATTCTCACACAAAAACAGTAGCTTTGACTTTGACCACCAACCGTGAATTTTTTTACATGAATGACAAACAATGTAATGAACAAATACATTTAAAAACTTCCCTATGGTATGCCGATTCCAAAATGGTATAGCACTGGTGTTGTATTGAAAAAAAAAAGAATTTTGAGTCAATTTTCATCAAAGTCCTGCTAAGTCGAATTATTAATAAAATAAACTAGCAAGTCCTGCCGTTGCCACAATCAAGTAGGTAGTGAAATGATCTAGTAGGGTGTCTCTTTTTTACCTGGCTAAGTAATTGGGCGTAAGTAAGAGTAAAAGAGATAAAAACTAAGTCGCTGTTCACACCAAAATGGCGACTATTTTGTACGCGGGCAGTATTTGAATTGTGTCAGTTGAGACTCAAATCATTTCTGAAAACTCTTGAAACTTTTCTAAGGACATGTTGGCTTGTTTCATGCATCTGAAGCCCATCTACCTCCAGTGTTAGTGTGACGTGCTAATTTTGGGACAACCTGTATAGTGCAGCAATACGCACCATCTTTCTCCGAAACTAGTTAGTGATTTTTCACTTACATTTAGTATAATATGACATGTCCTGTCAACTATCGCCCATACAAAAACATTAGATACAGATTAGGGTATGTGCTCCTTGAGTGTCCCTTATGGGTCTGACAAATGGAGGCTGGCCGCCTCTTGACATTGCTCTAGCCGTGGACTCGTCGCTTCTTGTTCCTAAAGTGGGCGGGAGGATCATCCAATCAGCAGTGTTTGTCCTTACAATGTCAAAAGGCGTCCGTCCTTCGTTTAACAAGAGCTAGCGCTTGCTATACAGAGGACGGACTCCTCTTGGTATTGCTCGACTTTTTCCCAAACCCCACACCCTTTTTGTATGGAAACCATTCCGAAATTGGTCATAATGGATATTAGTGTTTTCAGAGTTTATATTCGCCTGCATACATCAATCGTTTCAATAAGCTAAAATCGATGTGTGCTCAATCCGGAACAAGAAGCGAAGAGGACGAATGCGATACCAGAAGTGGAGGCTGGCTTCCACATGTCATACCCATGACAAAAACAATTGAATACTATAGTACAATATAAAATATTAAATCCCAAATTTTGTTCAAATTTTAAAAATATATATATGATGGAGAGTACATGAGGTCTCTGAACTTCTGCTTGTCACAATTTTTTTGCACATCCTGTAAAGTAGTTTACTACTTGTCTGTTGAGGAATTAGTAAAATAATTTTATCAAATTAAACATCTACTCGTGTCACAGAGCCTACAACAAAAATTTTATTTCTAGCAGAAAACAAGTAACTACTACTTACCAACACTTATTGTTCTAAGGTCAAGACATGGACCTCTTTGCCCACTTGATCTAACAACTAAATCCCCAGTAGCCAGAGCAGCTGACAGTACTGGACAGATGATGGAAGCACGCTGTAAAATGTCTTCCAATTCAACATTGGTAACATCATTAAGTGCTGGCCATTCATTAGCACAAAGAATTACAGAAGTCCCTCTGAGTAGTAAAGCCCTCACAAATGGTAAAATGCCTAGTACTATATCAACTCCGCTGTTATCTACAAATACGGCAGCACAATGGTGAACTGTTTTCTGTAAACAATGAACATTAGCTTAGCAACAGGTAAAGTGTAAACAGTGCAAGTTTTTTTTACACTGGCAATGAACAACAATTGAAACCATAGTAGGTTAAAAATTGTTAGACCTCGGTAAAATGTTTTCGACATTCATCTTTATAATTTCTGCATAATGAATAATCGCAGTTTAAGAAATAAACAACAGCCTAAAAAGATTTTTTTACCAATATTGAGCCCGTTGCCAATAATTATCTTCAGCAGGGTACGTTTTGGTAAGTCCCTTAAAACTACCTGCAGAATATCTGTAGGCACCCATGCATAAAATTTTGATGAGTATTTATACTTATCTAGGTATGTACGATAATAATGATTAAAACTAAAGTCATGCATATAGTATGGTTACCTATTAGATCATATAATAATGTTTAGGTGAATGATCTTTGAATGTTTATGGCTCTATGCATATGTAACAATAACAAAATATTGTTCACTGTACCTCAAGCTTTTCCAGCCATTTATCTAAACCATCGAAGAGCCAAGGTCTCTTCTGAATCTTTTGTAATGCTTCATAAAGACCACAATCTAATATATCAGTTACAGCTTGAGCTCCCCAATCAAACATGTTGCCTGCAATTAGACTATTTTTTAGTAAATATTTCACAAATTGTAATTAAAAGACAACCTATGTAACCAAATTAAAAAGATTAACCTGCCAAAACTCCTCTACATAGTTCAGTCCAACGTTGTCTATCATCTGATAATGAATCAATTTCTGCCAGTCGTGAGGCAAGTGATGTAAGTGCTCCTTCATTTTCATATTTCTTTTGTTGTTTCCATAAATCAAAAAATCCTTGAGAACGTAGGCATGTTTCATTTATGTCTAGAAGCAATCGTATGGTTAACTGTCCATGAGCACTATAAAAAAAAAGAAAATTACAGTATATAAAAGAGATTTAGACTATGGATATAATATAGGACATATATGAGGGGCAAAGCAGGGAGACTACTCCTGCCGCCTCTCAGAAATGCTTAGCTTAATTTTTTTAATTGTTGTTTTAGGAAATTGAAAAAATGTATACCTCATGAATTAATCATTTCCAAGTAGAGGGTGTTGTACCAAGGAGTAGACCCCATTCACCACCTGCCCGTTCTCTAGCCCTTACCCTGCAAATCTTAATCTGAGCCCTTGTTCATAAATATACCTGTATGTTACTAGCACGAAAGATAAGTATGATATTTTAAACTTGTACTCACATTGGATTTATTCGAAGTTCTTTCAGAGCTTCAACATAGCAAGTCTTAAATTTAAGAGCCCTTATTTCTACTGTTGGATCTTCTGTATTAGCTAACGCAAAATTAACGTATTTTTCCACAAGTTTCTCACATGTATTAAGCCAATATTCTCGTGCTTCTTCGTCTACTAGCAGGTCCAAAGTATCTGGATTATATTTATCTGGCTCATACAAAATATGCGAAAGACCGAAATGTTCCATATTGCCAATAGCGTAATTAAAACATGAAGCAATGGGGTATAGCACTTATTTACAAATTCCTTACACCATTGTAATACTTTATCATTATGCAAATGTTCATCAGTTTTATCTTATCAAAATTGTTTTTCAGACAAGATTGAACACAAGTCAGTCACACACAATCACACACTATGTATGTATGACATTTGGTATGACATTAGAGCGATATCTACACCGATTAAACAGAGTTCGTCTACAGATAAAATAAGATCTTTCTGTAAAAGTTGCATATTCGCATTCGCGATTATGGGAAATCGTACATTCGTCACATCACTAGTATTGCTATGGAGCTTAGATTAAGTATCCTGGACCCTTACCATAAGCTTACAGAAAACCATTCAGTTTCCGGGCAGTTCAAAAGCAGGGCAATAGTTGAATGGTTGGAAACCGTACCATAAGCTCTAAAAAGGTGAACGACTTTTGCACTGCTAGACCTCAAGGTGAACAGTTATTCTTGTCTGTGGTCTGTTACTTTGAAAGAATGAAAGAGTGAGACAACGTAGTGATTACTTGCTCAGTGAATGAGACAGAAGAATAACAAAGAAAAAGTAGATTCAAACTTTCCATGTAATTTTAAAATTAGTTTTTTTTCTATACAAATTTCATGACGAAGAAGCAATAAACGTGCACATTATTTAAAAATGATCGTTATTGTAAACATGGGAAATAGATTTAACACGGTAAAGCGATTCGAACGGTTTTCAGATTTAGTTTTGGCGCTAAATTTCTAATGCGTTGAAATACCTGTAATACCTTTTTGTAAGTATTATGATGTTACCCCGATGTCAGCAAAAAGATGGCACAACTAAAATGGCAATGGGCAGGCCACTTATGCACGTAGTTTACTGAATCAGTGGCGTATGCCATAAAGACCACAGGTAAAGACGATAAAAGATGGTCACAAGGTTTTGTTCAGGAGACCCGAGACCCCGTACAGGAAGACGAAGAGTGAGCAGACCAGCAGCCAGATGGTCGGATGATACCTATTATAAAGACAGTATGTAGGCAGGACCGACCTAGACAAGAATCGCCGCATAAGAGCAAGAGGCATATGTCCACCAGTGGAGCAAACATTATGCAGAAAAAGTATGAAGATTTTTATAAACAACAGGAAATGGGTTAGATAATTTACTCACATTGTAAATTCTTAAAAAAGAGCATAGCAGTAATTTATTATATTCTCTTGAATTTTGTGAATTAGGCAGATAAAGTTCACATAAAAATACATACAAGATTTATTAAACATTTTTTTTATAGTGTGATATAAAATCAGATCTTGATATAATTTGTTAAACTGTCCATTGGGTGAAGTTGATCTTGCATTTTGTTATTTCGTTTGTTTTTATTGCAGCAGTTCACCTGTAACAAGAACAAACGACAACAACAACAACATCCACTCCACAAGCACTGAAGATCATTGTTGTCTGTGTACAGGGCAACATGTTTAGCTCCCCCAGAGTATGCTTTTCTATGAATGCAGAATCATTAATTGTTAATAATAAAATGATGAATAAAAAGTTTATTGTTACAAAAAATGTTATAATAAGTTTAATTAACCTGTGTTGAGAGAATACCGCTCCTTCGTTGCGAAATTTATTGTTTACGTAGGTAATATCAACTGTAAATAGGTACTTAGTATTAGCTGTATTTTTATTTCTTATATTCCTAACACCTAGCCACTCATTATCCTATCTTTATTGGGAAACAATTATTTTTACCAACCTGCTAGTTGACACAAAACAAAAATTCACAAGAACACCCACAAATATCACCCACTACCACTAAGCACCTACAGTTGAACCACACACGTGTTTAAACAAAATTAAAAATACATCCAAATATAGACAGCGATAAACATTTTAACTGATCAACAATACATAAACGAGACACATTAGAAATTCCATTGTTATGAGGTCTCTTAAGCCTGCTTGGATGTTAACTGGTTAAATAATAATTTTACGATTATTGATAATACCTATAAACATTCATAAATTATATAACAATAAAACGAATTGTCAACTTTTCATCATTGTATTTATTGGAATGAGGATAAGTACTATGAAATTTCCCCACCTCTTTTTTATTATAGATTTTTGCTATACTTAGACAATTTGAGTTGAGATAAAGAGTTTTAAATTCTTTATCTTATTCTTTATATATATTGGAGAACAAAACATTTGCACTTTATACATATTACATTCTGTTGATACATTAGTGATTCTTTCAGTTTTATCTATAGTGTAGTAGTACATTCCCTTTATTCTTCTTACAATGGCACTGTTTGTTCATAGGTACTTTATTTATTAAGTCCGGGCAGACTCTTTGAGTAAGTCTTATCCATCATATTCACATATCTACAACAAAGAAAGGAATGTTAATTAAACTGCTGTTTCTATGAAACCATCCATTTTATTTGGTAGAATGCTGACCAATGTTTGTTTCTGTATTAGTTACTACCATTGACTTATATATTACTTCGTAAGGACAGGGCGGACCGCACATCAGGCTGTTGCCTATAACCGGGCCCTACTCTGACCCTACCTAGGGCCAAAGTGACGTAGTCAGTGGTTGGCTGTCATCGGGAGTCGGTGTCCTAAGAAAAAATATTATGCCTGGATGTTCTTTTAAGAATTGTGTCAATTACGACAGAAAGTTCACCAAAAATAATTCTAACATTACATTTCACCGGTAAATCGTAAATTTGATAATTATTTACATTACTTTAATATTTTTTTATAGTTCTTGTCAATTATACGAAGCGACGCCATATTTACCGTACGAATGTCCGATATAACTTTGTAGCGGCGTGCATTAGTTCTACACTGTGAGCACTATCATAGTAGGGGATGTGATACAAATATTATGTTTTATGATGATAAAATATTTGAAGTTTCGATTTATCTAAATCAAACTAACGTGTGTTTTAACGTAGTATAGAAATAACTACGTTTTTAACTGTAGATTTTCTACTGATCCTTGGCAAAATGAAACATGGCGTTGTATTTTTATTTGAGCAAGAAAAAGGTATAAATACATATTTACTGTGATAACTCTTTAAATATTATATTAAATAAAATAAGTTTTTTTACTGAGTTCCTCTTCCTCTAATTATAAGCCGCTCTGACAAGGTTACATCTGTGATGCGGTTTAACAAATGACATTAGAGTCTAATAGATGGCGTTAGTGTGTCATGTATGGCGAAAGTGTAATGTGAATGGTTCTGTCAGCCGTACTTTTTATATCAATGGTTACTACAAACGTTTTTGTAAGACTAAAACGAAAACAAAGTGTATTCCTACAAGGTCAACTTTAAGTTTCACAAAAAATATTTATCAAAATAGTCGTAAATCCACCTATATCTACAAAACAATCTTGAAAAAACTAGTAAATAGTAACTTTTTTCAAGATGGCTTATGTGACATTAAAGACGTTCAAAAGACGCTCAGCTGCTATCGAAACGACTGTCATGGTACGAAAAGTTCATACAAAAGAAAGGTGAACGTTTTTCTAAACGTCAAAATAGCAGGCCTGCGGAAGTCCTGCTAATAACATGTCATAGTACGAATTAGCAGGGCAGTTCAAAAGCAGGCCTGCTATAAGGGGTCATGGTAAGGGCCCTGTAGATTTGGCACATAATTATTATTATCAAGGTAGAACGTAATGGTTGTATGTATATAATAATCAAGAGTGAGAGAGACGCACATATTGTGTTTTGTCCATATCACCGTTCACGGGTAATTTCTGTTTGCCACAAACTAGTTAGTGGCAGACAATTGACATCATATAATTGTCAATGTTTCAGGCTGCAAATTCTGGTGAATTCCATCCTTATGTCTCTGAAGAAGATCCTTCCATTTTAAAATGTGCTTATAAATCATCTTTGGAATACCAGGTGAGAACTACAATGAATTATGTCCAAAATGTAATTTATTCAATTTTTTTATAACAACATATAACCATACGAAATATTTGTTTGAAAATCATTTAAATTATTGAAATCATGATTTGAACGTAAATTACTACATTTTCGTTTCTTTTTAGAATGAACCCTCAACAATAAAATCTATGCACAGCAAACACATGGACTGCTAAATTGAAGCAGTTAGTACCTTCCAACTTTTAGTTTGTCCTGAATTTTTATTAACCATTTATTTATTATACAAGCTATAAAATTAAATAAAACTCAATAATAAATAACACTTAAAATTTACCATTCTCACAGCATTGGATCATCATAAATGACCTCAAGTATACTTACTATTTTTGTTATCTTTAATTTAAAACTGTTGTGTTCTTCAATACTGCGTTATTATAGTTTTAGAGTTGTTAAATATTAATGATAATAGAGATTTCTTGAGCTGCTAAGAGACGAGTTGCCTCAATAGCTGTATGATATACCAATGGAATTAAGAAGGAATATGTATCTGCAGATGGACGGCTGCCCAGCACATTACTCGCGCATTGTCAGGGAATATTTAAATGAGGCATATCCTGATCATTGGATCGGCCGCCATGTACCAGTAGCGTGGCCTCCTCGCTCACCAGACATGACCCCTCTGGACTACTACCTATGGGGTGATATGAAGCAAAACATTTACAGCCAACCCATCAACACCCAGGCAGAACTACAGGCCCGAATCATAAACTGCGCTGCTGGACTGGACCCAGATGTGATAAGAGAGCTACATCTCAAATTACATATCGTGCCCATTTGTGTCTGCAGCAACACGGTAATCATTTTGAGAATTTGATGCATTAAATTTTGTTGTAATTTAAACAATTGTGTTTTTATTTAAAAGCACTCGCTCGACAACTCCATTTAAAATATTCATAAAAAAAATCTGTTTAACTCATAGCATTTATTTTGGCACTGCTAATTAAATGCTCTTTCATTTTAATTAGTAAAAACACACAGTTTATAGGACTTTATTTTGCAAAAAAAAATCGTTTCTGAAATAAATAGCTTAAAAATTCCCTTTTTTTCTACTTTAACCTCAGTTTTCTAAGACTTAATTTTTTTTTAAATTCGACTGAATGATAGACTAATTAATTACCTTTGATTTGAAAAGAAAGAAAGAAAGAAAAGACATTTATTATACATTGGACATCACACACAAACAGTAAAAGACACAATACATTATTTAAATAAAAAATAAAAAAAATAACAAAATAAAATTTTAATTGAAAAAAAGAGTAAGCCAAGCGGTGCCACTATGTGCCTGTGATGTCCGGGATAATGGGACCTCACTCAGCTTGAGCCACGGCCTGAGTAGGCCGCGACGCTGGTTTTCAGTAGGCCCCGCTGAGTGAGGTACACGGACGGACAGCCGACGAAACTTAAATAAATAATATGCATATTAAATATAAAAAGAAATAAACTTAAAGACAATAAACAGTACGTAAACTAATGTATAGACAGCGTTATATATATTACTTAAATAAATATTAGGTTTCGCGTGGAGAACAGATTAAGAACATAATTGTGTGTTGTATAGATATAATAGTTATGCATCAAGGAATCGTCACGGCCGCCAGTCACACTAGGCATTACCGATCATTCCGGCCGAACGCCATGAGCGGGCGGGACGTAATTTGACGTAAGTTTTATTGAAATCTATCACATACTTCAAAAGTTATAGGCTTCTATCGTAAGTATGGTCGCGTTGAACATAAAAAAAATTCAAATACCTATAAAAAATTCAAATTTACTCAAAGATTTTATTTTTTATTTTTTCCGTAGCTAGAATAAGTCCTTTTATAAGAACATTTTTTTTGTGCACCAACGAAAGACTCACACTGTATTGTAAATTGATTAATATTAACAGTTTTCAGTGAAAATTGTATTGTACGTGTTTCGTTTACAATAAAAGATATTTGTACACAGAATACATAGTGATTTTTTTTTTTTTTTTTTTTTTTCTTTTTTTTTTTCTTTTGGCATACACGGCTTGTGCATTGCCACAACGGGGTACAAAGGTAGGGAATCGTTATAAGGAAAAAACCGGGAATTTTAAAAGGATCAGATCAGGATGGTAGGAAATAGTGTTCTAAATAGGGAACAAAGGCTAGGGAAAATATATATAAATACAAACAAATAGTCATAAATATACTGTTCAAATATATATATATTTAGTTACATTTTTATATTATTTTTTGCTAAAAAAGTAGTTATACATTGATATATGGAATAATCATTCAAATATAATAAACAAGATATATTAGTAGGAAATGGGACTCTGAGGGATATTAGTGAAACTATAAAGGAGGAGCGGTCATATTTAGAACAGGAAAAAAATAAATGATTTAAATCACCCACTTCATCCCCACATTCACATTTATCGCTGTCTACAATATTTAGTCTTGCTAAATGAAAAGGCAGGCAAACATGACCCAGTCTCATACGAATTAGACAACTAGTACCAATCTTATCTAGCTTCGATTTGAAAAACCATGGTTTGGAGGGAACATGTGGCTGGATGTTTCTATAAAACCTTCCCTTAGTTTGACTGATTTTATTCCAGTCTTCTTCCCAGGATTTATAAAGGTAAAGATTAGGGAGAGTCAGTAAATCATGACAGTAATTTTTGTAAGGGAAACGATCACCGCAAATAATCGCATCAGATGCTAAGCTATCTGCCTTTTCATTTCCAGGAATATTACTGTGTCCAGGAATCCACCCAAAAGAAACTCTAAAACCTTTCATTGAACATTTATAGAGCAACCGTCTGCAATCCATGATAATAGGGTAAAAAGAGTTAGACTTAAAAGGGAATTTAGCAAGAGACTGAAGAGCGCTTTTAGAATCCGTAAAAATAATAGTTTTTTGTAACTTCATAATCAAAATATATTCAAGGGATTTGACAATACCATAGCATTCGGCTGTGAAAACCGAAGTTTCAGGAGGGAGTTTTATTTTTTGTACAATATTCAATTGATCGTGGTAAACACCAACGCCCACATCAGTGTTATTAGAGTGCTTTGAGGCGTCAGTATATAGATGATGCCAGTCAAACCAATCTTTAGTAATAATATTATTGAAGTTTGTTAGGGCATTGTTATCGCTATTGGAGACACCTAAATTAAGATGAATTTCTGGGGATAAAAGTAATTCTTCATACTTTAAACAAAAAATTGGCAGATATGAGGATCTATGGGTAGGAGCCTTAAGAGATATGAATTTGCGATAGCTGATAACAAGGCATGGAGGAGATTTATAACGCCAATATGGAGCAGATTCTACATATTCTGATAAGTTATGAAGTTTAGAACGAAGTGGATGATGTGAAAACTGTAAAGCACGGAACAAAAATCGGTCTGATAGGTATTGTCTACGTAGCTTCAGTGGAGGATCCACACATTCGACTTGAAGAGCATTGTTTGGACTGGACTTCATCGCTCCAGCTACCAGACGGAGGCACTTACTTTGGATTAAGTCTAGTTTACGAATACCAACTACATTACAGGGCTCCAGAAAGTAAGTCCCATAGTCAAGAATACTTCTAATAAGAGCATTATACAAAAGTTTTAAACAAAAAGGATGAGCTCCCCACCACACACCAGATAAGCATCTAAGAATATTTAGCTGTCGTTCACATTTTGTACTAATATAATAAGAATGAGGAAGGCCTGTCATTTTGGAGTCTAAGATGACGCCCAAAAACTTGGCCTCTGTTTTTACCGAAAGTTTAAGATTATTATAGTAAACATTAATCGGAGGAAGCAATCGCATTCTGGAGAATAAAACTATCGAGCTTTTAGATGGAGAAAGGCTGAGTCCATTATGATCTAACCATGATTTCAATATTCTAAGAGCGGCAGTTAGAGACTTACATAATGATTGTACATTTTTACCAGAAACATAGATGAGCAAGTCATCAGCATATTGTAAAATGTTCGCGCTGTTGATCATGGACGCTTCGAGATCATAGCTGTAGATATTGAATAATAATGGGCTTAGCACAGAACCTTGAGGAATGCCTTTATGTAATACCCTAGATTTAGCTCTATTATCCTGAATTACAGTTATGGTACGCTCAGAAAGAATATTTACAATGAAATTTACTAAGACGCTAGGAACATGAAGTTGCAAAAGTTTACTTTTAAGGACTGTTAATAAGACGTTATCATATGCGGCTGTAATATCTAGAAATGCAGAAAGAAGAGAGTCGTTACATGAAAAAGATAGCCGAATATCGGTACAAAAGATACCTATACTGTCTGAACAACTCTTTCCTTTTCTAAAACCGTACTGACTTTCACTCAGCAGGCCTTTGCTTTCAACTAACCACTCTAGCCGATTTTTTACCAGATGTTCAGCCAGTTTCATAAGAACAGACGAAAGTGCAATTGGCCTGTAAGAATTGGGATCGTCAGATAGTTTATGAGGTTTTAATATAGGGATTACTTCTTGTGATTTCCATGCGGGAGGAATATAACCCGTTGTAAAAATTGAATTGACCAGATTAAGGTAATATGACAAACTCGGTTTACTAAGGTTGCAGAAAAACGAGTAAGGGATTCCATCGCTACCTGGAGCTGAGTCTTTGACGTACGATAAAATTCCTTCAAGCTCAGTTAGGGTAAACGGGGCGCTGAGACCTGTATGGTCAACGTCAGTTAGAGATAATGCGTCATTGGGAATAAAAAGATCTTGAGGAACAAAAGGAGGGGCAAGTTTGTCTAAAAATTGTTCAACTATTGGATCATGAATCATAGGAGGACGAGTTTCTCTAAAAGCAGATCTGAATTTTCTTATATTTGACCAGACAACTGAAGGAGAAATATCAGGAGAAATAGAAATACAAAACTTTTTCCATCCTTCCCATTTTTTGCATTTTAATAGTTTTCTAGTGCTGGAGATAATTTCTGATAAAGAGTTTAAATTTTCCTCAGTTGAACAGGAATTGTATTTCCTTTCTGCTTCTTTTCTTTTTTTAACAGCATCTGAGCACTCACTGTCCCACCAAGGAGGTGACGGAATTTTATTAGAATAGCCTTTTTTAGCTGGAAAAACTTGATCAGCAGTATCAATTATTAATGAAGCTAGAGCTTCTGCACATGTAGCTTGATTATCATCTCTAACAACAGGTAGCGATGGAATACCCTGTTCTACCTTTTCTTTGAATTGCCGCCAATCAGCTTGATCAAGTCTATACTTCATTCGAGGTGAACGAATTAACTGATGTTTATTTATAGATGGGAAATCAATAATAATCGGGTAGTGGTCACTGCCAAAGGTTATAGAGAATGTTGACCATGACAATGATGAAGCTAAATTAGGAGAACAAAGGGACAAATCTGGTACACTTTTCCCCTCATGAGGAGGAGTCCTGCGAGTCGCGGCACCTGTGTTTAAAATACATAGCTGTGTATTGTCTAAAATATCTAGAATCCGGTTTCCGTAACAATTGGAACTGGCGCTACCCCATGACCGATGCTGGGCATTGAAGTCACCTAATATTACAATGGGTTTGGGAAGATCATTAATAATACTTTCTATTTCGTCATAAATCTGTGAGTAGGGGTGAGGAATATAGAGTGAAACAAAAGATATATTGTTTAATTTAACTGCAATGATAGAAAAATCACTGTTATGTTGAGGGATTGGAATATGGGAAAATGGTACAGCATGACTTATAAGTAAAGCTACACCACCATACCCATCACTACGGTCTTCTCTAACACAAGAAAAATTGGGAACTTTAAAAATGGAAACAGGACTAATCCATGTTTCCTGGAGCGCAACAATAAATGGATTAAATTTATTAATTAAATATAAAAGATCACTTTTTCTGGTAAGTATGCTACGGCAATTCCACTGAATTGCTGACGCCTTCTGTTTCGTTCTGTAAATTTTTTGTCAATAAAGTATCTGTAATAGTGGCTGCGTTGGACGGTATAGAAATAAAGTTTGATTGAGAAAGAGAGTGTATAAGAGCAATTATTAATTCTTTTACTGATAAGCTGTTCAAGTTCTGTTTTTCATTACTATTAATTAGGACATTTTTACTCGGTGATACAGGGGAGTTGAATCCTTTAATAAGGTCTTCATGGACAGTACGGTCATAGCCTTTTGTAAATCTTGGCGGTGTTCTAGGTTTGAGGAAAATAGTTTTTTTGTATGAAGATTTTTCTGGATTATAATCTGATGACTCAATATTTAATGAAAAATTTGTATTATTAGGGGGCGCAGAAACTAAAACATCTGCATATGACTTGATACAAGGAGGATGCAATTTAAGCGCCTCAGCATAGGTTATGCAATTTTTGGCCATTGATTCTTTAATATTTCTTTGTCTTAAGAATTCAGGGCATGCTTTACTATTAGCCATGTGGAGGCCAGAACAAAGACAACATTTTATGCTCTCCTCCTCTACTGTACAGTTATCTCCTGAATGGCCTAATCCGCACTTGTAACATCTAGGAGTTGATCGACATTGACTTTTCACATGCCCATAACGGCAGCAGTGGAAACATTGAATTGTTGGGTAGATATAAAGGTCAACTGGTAGGGAGTTAAAACACAAAAACACTCTTTTGGGAAGGATCTGACCGTCAAAGGTAAGTACAACAGTTTCAATAGGGATAAATTGGGTACTACCATTGGAAATATTTTTCCTTTTAAGTCGCCTAGCTTTTAAAATGGTTCCACACCCTACTGGCACTGAAATATTTGTCACAATGTCTTCTTCAGACCACTCCGTTGGGACACCTCGAACTACACCCATACGAGTGACATTAAACGAAGGTATAAAAGCTTTGTAACTGTTTAACTTTAAAGACCCATTGTTAATAAAGGAATTGGCATCTTCAAATTTTGAGAAAGATATTGATAGTCGGTTCCTGCCAATCTTTTTTAAGCTGCCATCAACAATGTTTCTAATACCATTCTTTTTGAGGAAAAATCCAAATGTTATAGGGTGAACACTACAATTTTCATTCGTATCTGATGGAACTTTTTGAATATGGACAACATATGGCGCCAAATCTGAAGCTACATAAGAAGGTCTGGCAACAGGGTTATTTGGAGAATTTTCGCTTGATAAATTGACTGTTGGGGTAGAAGGGGCAGTGTTTGTATTTTTGAAATCATCACACTTACAATCAAACTCATTTAAAGGATCTAACACGGAAGTTTTATGATGGCGCCTTCTTTTTTTGTTGCAATGTTTGCAAACTTTTCGTGCCGATGTTCTTTTGCGTTTAGGAATAGTTGCATTTGAATCAGACGCATCAGTTACAGATCCCTCAGTGTCCATAATATCCGAGATAGTAACAAAATTAGATACCGGAGGGGATGTCCCACCGGGATCATGAGGTTCATCATCCATTGGACAAATGAAAGTTAAAACTTACCCAATATGAAGAGATAAACTACACTGATAATATAAATAAATACACAACAAAATAGAATATCAACACTTCACTGCCTATCCTGATCTTTTACTATGTTAAAGTAAAAGTTTTAGCAGCCGAAAAAAAAGACGTCTACCTAGACCGCCGATTCCCGCGCTTTTTTTCATACATAGTGATATTAAGTCGGTTAAACAGTATAATGTAAATTTTTATGAATATGGCCACCCCAAAATACGAAAGTACTCTATGTTTGTCTCATAGGGGTGAACGCGGCTGTCAAGTCTATATATTCTTTGTCTAAGCTATGGAGGCACTGACTTTAACCACTGATCAAGTAAAACTACGACTATAACCACAGTTTATATATTCTATAGAATATATACTCTGTGCTATAACGTAAAGTTTTACTTGATCAGTGGCACTGACCAAAATAAGTATGGGCTGGCTATCCCATACAAATTACAGCATAAGCAGTGGCACAATTTAGGCGGTCTTATCGCTGGAAGCGATTTCTTCTAGACAACCTTCAGGTAGAGGACAGTTGAATTAATATTGACTCTTCACCGTCTCCCGGTGAAGAGTTCCAAAATATAAAAACCCAAATTTTAAAAAACTAATTAAACAAACAAATAAAATAAAATAAGAACACAATACCTACTTTCTTGACATAATATAAATATATACTTAAACTAAATACATGTACATACTTAAATAAATACATACCCTATTAATATGATAAAAAATCTCGTGACCAAAATTTAGGAAAAAATGGTTAATAAATAAAGTACGGAAATAGTAGACCTAGACGGAAGGATCGACCAATGGCAGAGTTTGTCCCCACAATGCCAGACTCCGCCCTCTTCCTGTTCCGAAACTGGATATAATCGATATTAGTGTTTTCAAACTTGGTCCGATTTTATATTCGCCTACACCACTCTAGTTTTAGTAAGCTAAAATCGATGTATGCTCAATCCGGATCAAGAAGCGAAAAGTCGACGTTCAAAGCAATGTCATTGTCTGTCAGTAGCTTGAAGCCCTTTTTTTTATGGGTCAATCCCACCCCATATGTAAAGCTGTGATTCTCCCAATGTGAAGCCCTTGTTAAACGGACGGACGGACATCTCTTAACATTATGAAAACTAGCCAGTTACTTAGCAAAAAATATAACAAAATTAATGCACCTAGTTTGCTTGTAGTAAAAGATATCACTAGAATCTCGGATAATGAGCCAAAAAGTAAGATTTTAAATAATTTTTATCTATTACATGCGGTCACGTAGGGACTAATAGAATGATAAATAATACTAGGAAACATTGTTACTGGGCAGGGTTATCATAAGATATAATTGATTACGTGCTAAGTGCAAGCAATCCCACAATACAATTTTTTTTCTCGGTAGCCCCGGGGCTAAACCCTATACTTTTTGGGGAAGCTGTAGTATGTCGACATTCAGTGTTTAACCACGACTTCGATATTTACCAAGTAGTGACTGCAACATAACGACTAAGGCGCCTGACCGGAAGCAAATACAACTGCATCGTGCTTCCGCTATTCCCCTACTACCCCTTCCTCCACCGACCGCGACCAGGGGTCATGCAGAGCTTCAGGAAATTAAATTCTGTAGCTCTCCTATCAGTGCTATTAGGAAAACAATTACTAATCAATTTAAAGCCGGAAGCCGGAAGTGCACCGGAAGTATGCAGTTGGAATCTTAAATCCGTTTGTATGATTATTTCAGAACCTGGCAAACAGAAATATTTATGCTATTATCAAGATAAATCTATAATCTATTTATATTGATTATTAATTTTTAGGTTTATTTTTGATGCTTA
Organism: Anania hortulata; assembly: GCA_963576865.1. NCBI lineage: Eukaryota > Metazoa > Arthropoda > Insecta > Lepidoptera > Crambidae > Anania > Anania hortulata. The sequence continues at coordinate 14,337,034 of OY756390.1, read as the reverse complement.
GATGATGTGTATATTATTTTTTATTTTGTTAGTAAGAAGTATAGTATAGTAAGCCTAAAAAGTGTGCTAGAAAGTCATAATTCGTTGTGAACAGTCGAAGTGTTCAAGTAAAACAAAGTTACATTATCGATGAGTTTTACTTATTCACAAATACATAATACTCACCTCCAATATGTGCATTTCCACTGAAACGAAGCGGAGCAGTATTTATTGCCTTACCCGTGTTCGATGTTTATGTTTTGCTCACTGCATTACATACATGTCTCTCTGATTCCTATGGTCAGTAGAAACATTGTAAATTAATTTTTTAATTTCAAGCTTTAAATAGATCCGCTCCGATTCGTTGTTTTTTTTTATTAAAAAATACGCAAAATTAGCGCATAGGTAGATTTTGTTTTACACAGGTGGAGTAATAATATTATGTAGCTCAGTGTCAATTCTTGTGTAGTGTGATAGCTTTGGGTAAGGTAACGTAGCTTGTGGTGTGGAGTCTATCCGTATGTGTAGCGCTGAGCTACTGATTTGCGCGATGCGCGGCCGCCACATTTGACACAATGAATGAAGACACAACTTATGAAAGAGGAAGTATGTGGATAGAGTGAAATGAAAGAGAGAGGTCATGAGTGGAAGTCTGTGGAAGTCGAAAAGTAAGGTCATGTCAGGTTATTCTCGTACTCAGGGTGCTCTTCAAAATATTATAATTATTTTGTTAGAAAAAGTAAAAAAAAACTAGCCTGAATATGTACAATTAAATAGATGCTCTGTTAAAATATTTGCACTTACTAAAATGTGACCTTAGATAAATGTTTATACCACAGATTAGACAGAGTAAGAGTTCTTATATGTTTCGCTTGCTTAGTATCATGCGCAAATGTCAAATAAAGAAAAATAATTAAGGAAAAGTAGTCAAAATATTAATCAATATATTACATTATTCAAATAAGATGTCAGATTATTCATTTATTCGTCAAAATTGGTAGGTACATACGCGCAACAAATAAGACAACACAATTTCACGTATTACCCATTGCGAATATAAAAAAATAATATTCGTGAATACGCAAGCGAAAATTCGTTACATCACTAGCAAGTTACTGGAGATTTTATTTGACAGGTTCGTGGTATTTTGTAAGTCAGTCAGTGCGCTCTAAGTTGAATTTGTTTAGAATTTCTTTTATTAAGCACTTTGTAATCTGTGCCATGTAAATATCAATCTCGGTTTAAAGTACTCTGTAGCAGTGCTGCCAACTTAGGCGATTTTTCGCCTTTTAAGCTATCTCGAACGGTGTCGGGGCGACCAAAAATTGCGATTGGCGACTGGTCGCCGTTTAGGCTACTTTGGGTAAAAAAAGGGGCGGCACAATTTCGAAGTAGATAAAGTTGTGAAAATGCATGTACTCAATGAAACGTACGATTTTGTGACAAATTGTTGCGTTGGCCGATACCGATGTGCATAAATAATTTTTTAAATGTGTTGGAGTTGATAAAAGAAGGAAACTGAAAAAAACAATAATATTAATTAAAAAGTAGCATTATAGGCTATCTAAGTTTAAATTAGGTGATTTTAGGCTAATGTAAATTTCTGGCGACTTGGACTGGTATGGAGTTGGCAACACTGCTCTGTAGTGTTTTACTTGATCAGTGCATAGTTTTACTTGATCAGTGGATCAGTGCTCTGTGGCACAGATTAATGTATGTCTGTGGTTTTAATCTGTGCGTTGAGCCTGTACTGCTGGATTTATAGTTATGTATTTGAAATGGATAAAACTAGCTTTAATCGAAAAAGACTGAATTTTTCTCAACTAGAAAGTGAATTAAAATGTTGTGTCTTTAGTTTATTGTAATTAGTGTTGTGATTTTAATGGTTGATGTAACGAACAAGTGTACGGCAAGATGGACGAATTGTCTAAGGGCATGACACAAACAGGAAGCACCGCTTCAACTGACAAAATTCAAGAAAATAATGGTAACATTTTCAATCTTTTCTTGTAATTTACTTCAACTTAGATTTACCCCAACAATGATTTTATTAACTCCTCTTTCCATGACAAATTTGTTTCAAAATGTAAACATCGATCACATTATTATTCACATTAATTTGTAGAAGTTCTACAGTAGAACATTCAGAATAACATACAAATACACACTAAATATTAATTCGTCAGGGTTCTGAAAAGTTAAATTTTAATTGAATTTAATAAGTTTTTCTTCTAGATTACTGGAGTCTACGTTATTCTTTTAAAACCTTACTACATTTTTGCTAACATGGAAGTGGAAATAATAATAGACTTTAAAAATAAATGGCCAAGTGTTTGATATCCAAAAACATGATTCCACCATTGTGTCAGATATAGGTAGTAGGAATGAATGGGAAATACATTATTCTGTTTAAATACTGTATTTTTTGTACTTAACTGATCAAGCATACGTAAACGAAACACAATTCTATTGTTATGCGGTCTTATGAGACCGCTTGGATGTTAACGGGTTAACTAGGATATTGGTGAGAATATAAAAGGGTCAAAGGGTAAAGGAGATCTCTGTATTCACCCTCAAATCTGCTAATTAACTTTGCTAAATATTGATTAAACAAACTATTTCTCTAGTAATTAAGGCTTAATACCACAAGACATAATATAATAGAAAACAAGAGAAGCCACAAAAAAAGAAAAATATTATGAGGAATCGATCTAAGGATGCATTGCTGAACACATGCCTTGCAAGACATACTTAACACAATAGTCACAAAAATTGCCGAATGTCCTAAAAAGAGACAGATTGCAATCTAAAAGAAGACAAAAAAAAATTAAGGCTGCTTATTGCACTTAAACATTTTTTGTGATGCTCAGGACTGGCAGTCACAATGATTAGCAGCCCACACAGACAGAGATAAAACTAATAGCATCTTTCTCTTAGCGCTTTGAACCTTTTCCAATCAGTGTACACTTAATTAAAATAATATATCTCGACAAGCCTGGTTAAATTAGAGTGTTTGGTCTGGCTCAAACCACATGAGTAAAGTAAGAAACAGAAGCTAGTCTTTTAAAGAGCATTCAAAATTGATATACCTAGTTTGGTAGGGTTGTCACGAAAACATAAAACTAATTGACATTATATTTTTATAACCTATCTGATAATGATATTTTTATGAAAGGTTTTTACTTCAATAATTATTTTTAAAAAGTAAAAAAATTCTTTAAAAAAAAATGTATGTAAAATATCTGCTTAATCAGTCACCAGAAAGAAAGACAGACATACAAACATTGCAAGATAAAAGTATTAATCTTGAATAATTATAAATGACAAGCCAAACCAAATACATGTGTCATGCAATACACACTTTGTGCACTGGCCGAGCCGGCTCAAACCGGTTATTTGCCATTGTGACGCTTACATTAGTGCTCATACACACAGGCTTGTAGTAGTGTAACTGTCGTGGCCAGATCGTAAAATTGATCATTTCATGATGTGACCGATCATTCATAAAATGGTGGTGTTTCATGATATAGAACAGAACCTGCTGGCTACATCATGATGTGGTCTGGCCAGATCAATGAATACTCAGCATTTGACGATATAAACAGCTAAACGCACGACTACTTCACGAAATGGTCAAACACTAGTAATCAAATCGTAAAATCGTTACATTACTCACCGGTCACCGGTCACCGCTCACTAAACTAACAAACAAATTAGATTATTAAGTAATAATAAGGCTAAAAAATATATCAAAATTAGTAAATTTATTACAAAAAGTAACAAATTAATTAAAAAACAGAAATGCTTTTACAAAAATATATTGTTAAGAAAACAACAAATAAATTACATGAAAGTAGATGTAAATATGATGTGGACATTGAAAGGCTTCAGGCTGACATCTCGAAGTTGCATGAGTCATTACAATCTATGACGGCTAAATATAACTCCGCTCAGGAACAAATCAACGAACACATCCTGGCTGCAAAAAAATTTTTAGAATTGGAAAATTCCTACTAAGATTTTAAATCGCTACCCAATATCAAAGTCACCCAAGTACTAGATAAGAGTCAACAGATCGATGCCGGCCGGCAGTTGTCAATGTCTGCATCTCACTCTAAAGATGCCATATGTAAGCCTGTCAGTAATGTAATTGTTTTCTCAGATAGGTTAGGAGTTGGTTACGGCCCAATGTTGCATAAGTCAATTAAATATGACGTAATTAACAATTGTATGCCAGATGCGTCCTGGGATCAAATTATTAAACGCATACAAAACAGTAAATTTAATAGTGAAACAATACTTGTTATTTTATTAGGAAATAGCAAGAATATTACAAAAAAAAAATATTATACAGAAATTTTCAATGTTGTCTAGCCTTATTGTAAAAAAAGTTGTTTTGTGTGCCCTGCCATATTGTAGGTATCAAACAACTGAAGAAAATAACAAAATTCATTTATTAAATAGCGTATTTTTCAATTTAACTGAACGTCATAGTGACAAGTTTGTGTTTTTTGACACAAACAAATTTACTAATAATAAATTTATATTAACGGGCGGCTCCTTACACCTGCCATATAAATTAAAAAAACAAATAGCTACTTTGTTAGCACATAATATTAACAATAGTTTTATCGAAACAAAGACAAACTGTGACCATGTTAGTACTAGTACTAACTTAAATATTGTTCCCTTGACAACCTCTAACATTTTAAATTAAGAGAGAAGACAAAAGCCAAGTCTACCTTTAATATTATTCATCAAAATATGCAAGGCTTGGCTGGCAAAGAGTTAGAATTAGCCTTATTCTTACAAGATTTTAGTGTAAATGTTATATGTTTAACGGAGCATTGGATTAATCAATATGAATTAATGTTAAACATAGAAAATTTTAAAATCGGTAGTTCGTTCACAAGAAAGTCTGCTATAGGGGGGCTGCCGGGGGGGGGTCACTTATACTATTAAATAGTGAATTAAAATGTAAAGAACGTAAAGATATTGTGTCACTTTCGATTGAACGAACTATTGAACTAGCGTGTGCTGAGCTAGAGCAGTATATTATAATAAGCGTTTACAGCCCTCCCTCTGCAAATTTCCAGCTTTTTGAATCCACTATGGAAGAGGCCTTTAAAAAAGTATGCAATTCTAATAAGAAAATTGTCGTATGTGGAGATTTTAACATAGATATATTAGTAAATTCACAAAATTCAATTCGTTTTCTGAATCTTTTTAAATCATTTAATTTAATTAACCTGTTTAGTGAACCTACAAGAGTGACTCCCACATCAGCTACTTGTTTGGATAATATTTTTTGCAATAGCGAAGTAATAGACAAATCAATTATAAATTATTTAAGATCTGACCATAGTGGACAAAAGGCGTCTTTTGAGCACCATCATGCCCGAGAAATTGTAGATGCTGTATGCAGGCCAATAACCGTAAATAGAATAGACCGATTTAAGGAGAAAATTTGTGATGGTATAGACTCATTAAAACCTAGCAATAACCATAACGTCGATCTGTTATATGAGGATCTTTTTGGCGTAATCAAAAATGAATTTGATAAAATTTTTACACAAAAAAAGATAAAAGCAAATAGACTTAAGTGTAAGTATAATGAATGGGCTACACCAGGAATTTACAAAAGTAGAAAGACATTATATGACTTGTATAGTCTAAAAGCAAACTCTCAAAACCCACAGATCATAGAACATGTGAGGAATTACTCTAAAATATTTAAAAAAGTATGTGCCACTGCAAAATCAAACCATCTTCGTAATGTTATTTTGAATTCTGATAATAAAGCAAGGGCCACATGGAAAATCATAAATAAAGAAACATGTAGACATAAACCAAATGATAATGCTTACTCTCTTAAAATTGGGGATAAACTGGTTAGTTCAAATGCGGATGTCGCAAATACTTTTGAGGAATTCTTTTCAAACATAGCTCCCTCTACAACTAAGGAACTAGCTTCTTCTGCTGAACTAGCCGAGTCCCTACTCAAGTCGGGTGTTGACGAATGTAAAACTTCATTTAATTTTAGACATATAAACCCTGATATAGTAATAAAAACATTTAAAGAATTAAACATGAAAAAAACTGAGGACTTATGGGATATTTCTGTCAACATTATCAATACAATTATAAATACGATAGCCCCTTATCTTGCAAATATTTTTAACAAATGTATTGATGATAGACAGTTTCCCACTTTAAAGAAATTTAGTAAAATTATTCCTTTATTCAAGTCAGGCGAGAAAAATAATCCCTCTAATTTTCGACCAATTTCAATATTACCAGTACTTAGTAAAGTCTTTGAAAAAGTAATTTTAAGTCAACTGTTATCTCACTTTGCCCTGAATAAACTTTTACATGATAATCAATATGGCTTCACGAAAGGTAGAAATACTACTGATGCTGGAGTTGCACTCTTAAAACACGTGTTTGATGCTTGGGAGAGTAGGCAGGATGCTTTGGGAGTTTTTTGTGATCTTTCTAAAGCTTTTGATTGTGTGGACCACCAAACTTTACTAAAAAAACTTAGGCACTATGGTGTTTCAAATGATGCCTTAGATTTAGTAAACTCTTATCTCACAGGCAGAACATAAAAAGTATGTATAAATGGAACTGAGTCTTCTGGGTCGCCTCTTACTATGGGTGTGCCGCAGGGATCAATATTAGGATACTGTTTCAAATACAATACAATACAATACTGTTTCTAATTTACATTAACGACCTTCCGTCTTTTACAAAGGACCTCTGCGAGACAGTGTTATTTGCGGATGATACTTCATTGATTTTTAAAATCAAGAGAGGTAAAGATTTATTTGACGATGTAAATACTGCTCTCTCGCAAGTATTGCACTGGTTCACTACCAATAATCTTATGCTTAATGCAAATAAAACAAAATGTATTAAATTCACCATGCCGAATGTAAAACTGGTCTCAACACATATAACTGTAAAAGATGAACTGCTAGATACATCTAGTTCCACTACCTTTTTAGGAATCACTTTAGATTCCCGTTTGCAATGGGGTGCTCATATTGAGACTCTATCAGGAAGACTTAGTTCAGCTGCTTATGCCGTGAGAAAGATAAGACAATTGACTGATGTTGGAACGGCAAGATTGGTGTACTTTAGCTATTTTCACAGTATAATGTCATATGGAATATTATTATGGGGCTCAGCAGCAGATATTGAATCTATTTTTGTGCTACAAAAGAGAGCTGTACGGGCAATTTACAACCTCAGACCCCGAGACTCGTTGAAGGAACTGTTCAAGGAAATTAATATACTAACAGTGGCTTCTCAATTCATTTATGAAAATATCATGTATATTCGCAAAAACCTGCATCTATTTCCTAAAAAGAGTGACATGCATAATATTAATACCCGGAATAAAGATAAACTTACCGTTCCAAATTTCAGACCGGGTAATTCGTTTATGGGAAAATGTATTCGCTTTTTTAACAAATTACCACAGTCCATTGCTGAACTGCCTATGTATGAATTTAAATCGCATGTCAAGATGATTTTAATGAAAAAAGGTTATTACACTGTAAATGACTATTTAAATGATAAAAATGTATGGAATTAAATACTGCCGTGCTCGCACAGGTTCATTTTATCTTGTAATGTAAACACACTATTTAAAAAGAGGCTGACAATAGTGACCGAGTTTCTTGCGCTGCTTCTTCTCGGCACTAGCCCACAATATTGTCCCCAAGCAGTGGTAGGGTAAAAAAATATATTGGGACGTGTAAAAGAGCTTAATTTAGGCCTATTTACAGAAATAAATTGGTTTTATTGGTTTTTATTGGTTTTATTGGTAGAGGCGCTAATGTTGATTTGTTTTTGTGATGAATAATGACGGCGGACAAATATTTTATTCTAAAAGTGAATAATAATGTGTAAATTGAAGGTGAAAGTGCAGTGAAATATCGTTACCACACCAAGCTATGCGATTTTTATGAAAGTCACTAAAAAAAGGAGCACCAAATCAAAAAAATTAAGAAGTTCAGAACGTAATTTGAGAGGTTAGTTAGCTATTCAAGTCTTTTGATTTATTAGTTTTGTTTAAAACCAATAACTATTTAAAATGTTTAATTCATCTATCAACCAAGATTACAAATATTAACAAATTCAGGTAACTTGTAAACATATTTTTATTTTAATGATATGGCCAAACGTGGATTGACATTTCATCGAATGTTGACGTTTAAACGATATGGTCAGTTTAAGTTGGCCATATCATGAAATACCAACAATTTTACGATCTGGCTACGACATAACTATCGCAGCATGATCGTTTGAAGCTTTGTCTGTGTTCCGTTCTTTACTCATGTGACCACTGTCAGCTATCCATTTCGTACCTTCTACAGGGATGAAGCTAAAAGTTCCATGTGCATACTGCTAATTTAATTTAATGCTATCTAATCTCTAATTAATATAGTGAACTCGTAGTTCACTGTTACTTGATAACTATAGTGACCTTGACATTACCTTTAGATATGGAGTTATATTATTGTAAATATTGTATGTTTCTAGTGTCAATGTAAGTCCACATTTGATAAAATCAATGATTTAGTTGCTTTGAAATCTGTTCTTCCTCCTACCTCTTTAGGGTTTGATACCTTATGTATACATAAAGAAAATGTCATTGTGTCCCCATAGCAATTTTTAATCTCCAATGGCTATCATTGAAATTAACTTGAATAGGCTTTGTAACTGTTTTTTTAAAAATAGGGTTAATATTGTTAATATCATCTAAATAAGGCGATAAAATGTTTATTGAATAAAACTAAGTAAATTTATGTAATATATGTATGTATTTTGTCTATGTATGGTTCAAAGGTGAAGTCCAATATTTTTTTTTGGATTCCTTATATTCACAGGGCTATCTAAATAATTTAAATATGCTACCCGAGTTTTCGTCGGTTTCGAGATTTTTTTTCTAATTTTGAGAATTTTTGTTGTAATCAGCTATAAAAAATAGTTTCTCTACTTTTTATGATGTTAAATGTCCGATATATTTTTGGAGTATGATCCTTATAACTTAGATAAAATTATTAGCTAGCTAAGACTAACAAGTTTCGAAAAAATTTACTGAAAGTCAATAGTTTTAAGTTTAAGCTAGTCAGAGCTTAGTTTTTAGAATGATCCAGGGAACTGTGGAACCATTATTTTTTTTTGTTTAAAATTAAGTTTATACCTAGTATTAATATATTTTTAAAGCTGATTAGGACAAAAATTCTCAAAATTGTTGAGAATAAAAATATTTCGAAAACTACGAAAAATCGGGTAACATATACCTACCTAGGGTATGTTTGGATACCTATAAGGAATCCAAATGAAAATTTTGTATGTCACTTTTAGGACTACCCTGTATATTATTGTAATTTATTTTAGTCTGTATGTCCCTTGATAAAGTGCAATCCCGCCAGAAAAGCTAGACCTAAAATATCGATAATTAAATAGAAAAATGTTTAAATATATATTTATTATTAATTACAGTTATTTATTATTTTGTCCGCGCTGTTGCCCGCGACTTCGTTCGCGTGGTCTTTTCAAAATCATATTAGTCTAGTCTACATGAAGAAAGACGCGGGCAACAGCTAGTGTAACATTTTTTTTTTTTCACATTTAATAATCTTTGCCAACTGATACTGAACAAAAGTAACCTATCTGCTATTCCAGGCTATAATCTATTTCTGTGCCAAACCTCATCTAGATCCGTTTAGCCGTTTTGTCGTTATTGAGTAACAAACATCTAAATATCCATCCAAATTTTCGCATTTAAAATATTAGTTAGATTGATGAATTAAATTTATATTTGGAAAAAAAAAAATTCATTAATAGTAATTTTCGTTTAAAAAAAAAGACAAATTGTAAAAAGTATTTACATGACATACTTTGTGTTTTGTTATAAAATTACATTAGACTGTTTTTTTCAATGACCTAAATTTTTTTAAATTTTTTTTTTAATAACTTGCCTACCTACTTTTTTAAATAAATAAATCGTTTATTTGCACAAAACACGGTATAAATGGCTTATAATTAGCTTTTAGAATTAAGAATAAGCTGTACTCGTAACTCACAAATCAAGCAGACTAAGAACTTTTCAAGTTAAACCACTATACATAGAGTCCATACCCTAATGATGGTTTTGAGAAACTGGGTATTTCCGGTTAACTGGACTGGTTTGATCAAAAGTCAATAAAAATGAAATATGTATGTGTATACTGTTATTTTTTTTCTATGTTATAGGTCGAAGTATAACCAGACAAAATAAATTAATGATACTACACAGTAATTTGGTATTATGCTAGTAAAATAATAAAGAATAACATGCAAAATCAACAAATCGTGGAATGCCTTTTAACATAAACATCAACGAAAGTAGGTAAGACCTTTAAAGTTAACAACAAATACAAATGAAATCTACAGAGATCAAAATTAAGATATTTTACTTATTGGCACAGGAAATTTTAGGTCATACCTTTAAAGTACTAATAAATAAATCATAATTGTACCTAGCAAGTTACCTATAATTTTAGCTATAAAATGGCAGTTTGAGTAAAAGTCAAAGCATTTATTTGCATAGAATAGGTAGATAATTTAAATTGCATAACATTGTCAGCATGCAAAATGTCCGTTGAGAAATTCGTCGATATTATAAAAACAGCAATCTACTGTATGACTTTTTTTACCGTCAGGAAAATAAACGTGTGAGATAGGTAAATGATATAGGTGACGATAGCATGATCACTTTAAAAAAACAGTTTCATAATATTTTTTTAAAGTTAATTACCTATCATCATAACCATCTAATTCTAAGTTAATTTTGATTAACATAACATTTAAAAAATAATATTGGAAAACTAATAATAATAATACGAAACCGACCAAAACTGAAACGCATATTCACCCTACTCGGAACGCGCTAAACATCAATGAATGCGCCCGAGTTGCGCAGCGCCATAGATTAAATGCACAGCGCACACTTGTTATTATTACTATTTTACCGCCGCGTGCCCGCGCCGGCCAGGCGGCCCCTTTCTTCGGTCAGTCAGCGTTTGCGCGTGACCCGGCGTGAGCGTATCGGAAGCATCGTTCGCTCGCCGTAATTACGTAGACGTACGTTGTAGTGGCTTACGAGTATTCAAATGTGGGATACCTAGCGTTCACCGGACTTAATGCCGCTAGATTTTTATTTGTGGGCCGAGTTGAAGCAGCTAGTGTATACTGAGGAAGCACAAAGTGTTCATGACCTTAAACAGTGCATAATAGACGCTTTCGATATTATAAAAAGTGATAGAGACACTCTTCGCAGTTTAACAAACAATATGCAACGATGTGCTAGTTTATGTTTGGAAAGAAAAGGCAAACATTTTGAAAGTCTCGTGCTACAGGAATTAGTCGTCTCTTACGACACGCCTCCTATTGACGGTGGGGAAGTGTATTCCTTACGGCCGTCCCCACACGGCACGGTTATCTTCAATAGGTATAGGTTATTACCTCATCGTCAACCACGCCTTACAAAAATCCAAAGTTGAATCAGTCATTAGAAACTGGATCATCGAGCTGGTCAGCAGAAAAGCAGTCCAGATAGTGGTGAATACTACTACAAGGGCAAAGGTAGTTAAAGGATGCCCCCAGGGAGGTGTCATATCACCACTCTTATAGAACATAGTAGTGAACAGCCTCCTATATAAACTAAATGAAAGAGGATACACTTCTATTGGTTATGCAGACGACCCGCAATACTGATAAATTTGAGCCTTTCAGATTTTGGAGGGTTTGAGAGTTTGGGGGGTGAGAGGAACAGGGTGTAAAGTTCCTCATCCCCCATTGAAAAGGGAGGATCCTCCGACCAGACAGGTGTTGTGTCTGGTGGGCAACTGCCCGTCGGTTGTCGGTCGGGTTTTTGTATATATGGTTCAATCGCTTCGATAACTTTAATATCGCGGTGTAGGATACGTCAGATTAGTTCGTATGTGGCGAGATATATGTCGCTACACAGATTGTAGAAAAATGATGTGACGAACATCAACTGTCAGTAAATTCGATAAAGACAGAACTAATCCTTTAGTTCTGTTCTATTCTGTTCTAAACTTTTCACCAACAAAAGGAAGTTATCAGAACTACCTTCAACTACCAAAATTTTTAACACCAAACTCTAGCTATCAACTCCAGTGAAACATCTGGGCGTCATCCTTGAACAAACTGAACTGGGCGAGTCACATTAATGCTATAACAAAGAAGGCCTGTATAGCTTTTTGTCAATGTAGAAAACTAGTTGGTAAAATATAACATTTAAACTTTCTTGTTACATTTTTTAACTAACTCTATGCACTAAACGGTAAGGCACTGAAGAATCTTCGCCAAAACGAGGATATTTTAGTACTAAAGGCTGACAAGGGAAACGCCACCGTAGTTATGAATAGTGCAGATTATGATAATAAAATAAGAATCATGCTCGCGGACACTGCGGTTTATAAGCGAGTATCATACAACCCTAAAGCCAGAGTCACACGACGCATTCGTGCCCTTATCAATAACCACAGGGACCTGTTTACAGAAGATGTATACAATCACCTGCATAAGCCTAGGACTATACATCCGCCAAAGTTATATGGATTGCCTAAAATTCACAAAACCAACGTGCCACTTCGACCAATTGTCAGTCAAATTGACTCGCCTACATATAGTTTGGCAAAACATGTTGCTGGAGTGCTGCAACCATAGGTTGGAAAAATGTTGACATATGTTAAAAACTCACAACATTTTGTTGAGCTGATTGGGGGCATCTCAATGGAACCGGGCGATGTAATGGTGAGTTTTGATGTGGAGTCGCTGTTCACTAATGTATCATTGGGGGATTGCCTGAAAGTGATAGGAGATAAGCTGTTTGACAACGAACTGCCTAACGAATATGTTATCTTACTGCAACAATGTTTTGAAGGTAATTATCTCTTATACCATGGCCAATACTACCTTCAGATTGATGGCGTTGCAATGGGAAGTCCTGTTGCACCAGTAATTGCTAACATCTGGATGGAACATTTTGAAGAAAAGGCATTAGCAAGTGGGCCGGGTATAGTAAAGTTCTGGAAAAGATATGTAGATGACTTTTTCTGCATCATAAACGGAAGCCAGTCTGAAGTAGAACAATATCTGCTGCTGCTGTTCCTTAATTCTGTACATCCAAAAGTTAGGTTTACGTATGAGATTGAAAAGAACAGATCTATGGCTTTCCTTGACGTACAGGTGTCAGTAAGATCAGACGGGTCCTTGGCTCACTCTGTATATAGAAAACCGACTCACACAGACAGATATTTGCACGCCTCTTCGCATCACCATCCTTGCCATCTTCAATCTGTTGTCTCGTCTTTGGTTAATAGAGCCCATAACTTATGCGACCCTGAACATGTGAAAATAAAACTCGGTCATGTTCAGGAGGTACTTAGAAAAAACGGTTACAGTACGAAGAGGAGACAAATGCAGAAGGGGAATAAGAGGGAACGGCAACCGATGGTGGGCCGGGAACCTGCTTTTCTACCATACGTGAAAGGGATAACGGACAAGGTTGGATCAGTACTGAGTAAATACTCCATTAAGACTGTATATACTCCGTTACCCGCCTGCCAAGCGTGGCGAGTATTGGCAATCCCCACTAATGATAAGTCATTAGGGGAGGCCTTTGTTCAGCAGTGGACGTCCTATGGCTGAAATGATGATGATGATGATACTCCGTTATCAAAAGTAACGAAAGAAATACGTTCGCCAAAGGATGTTGTGCCTCTGCAGACCCAGGGTGTTTATAAGATCGACTGCAGCTGTGGTAGTTCCTATATCGGCCAAACAAAGCGTTCTGTCGCAGAAACAGTAAAGGAACACATCGCAGCTGTAAAGAATTGACAGACGTGTAAATCCGCGATAGCTGAACACTTATTAAATTCGGGTGTCAATCACTGAATGAAACTACATGCCCCAAAAATCCTCTCTACTGATCGGCACTACCATTCGAGATTAGTACGAGAAGCTATTGAAATCAAAAAGTACAATAATTTTAATCGGGAAGACGGACGACATGGAATACAGTGATTACGAAGTGTAAGTCGCGTGTTACGTCGTCCAAAACAAACCCGGATACTGTTAGTGTAGTTTGTCGGATCGACTGTACTACGGACACAAATATTGAAGAAGTGCGGGTGTGTGAATATTTGTCATCGCACTTGGGCAGACGACGCCGCACATCGCCAGTCATCCCGTGACCACGGCCTATGCAACTAGGTCGAAACGTCGGGAAAACCAATAACGCAAAATAAGGTATGTGTTGCATAATACCCGTTTAGTGCATAGTGTTAATTGGTAAAAGTTGGTCTCAATCCAAAAATTACACTTTGGCTATTTAAATCAGTTGTCAGATCGTCTCTAACCAACGGATCAATTGTATGGTAGCCTAGAACACAATATATCATGGTAAAAGCAAAACTCCAGTCTACACAGGATAAGAAAACCACCCCATCAGCCGTGTCGAGTTACTCTTGAACCTAAGACGTTTTAATATTGTCATACGAGGGCTGCTATTTATGTATCCGGAATAACTAAGTGAAACAAACATGTAACATTTTATATAATTGTATTGCTTTTCAAAATATTGATCCAGATGATCGATGCATTTTTGCATACGTTGTAACCAATTTTCTTAGCGATTTTTCATTCGGATTGTGGTATCTCCAAAACGTGCATTTTGAACACATCAACAGCTTCTTCACGGCTCGAAAAACGTTGACTACGTAATTTATTCTTCACGGTTGGAAATAAATAGAAGTCGTTGGGGGCCAAGTCGGGGCTGTACGGCGGATGACCCGTTAATTCGATCTTTTGATCTTCCAAGTACCGAGTTTTTTCGGCTGATGTGTGGCATAAGGCATTGTCATGGTTACTCATGATGAAGAAGGATTCTGCGTTGTCGGTTCTTTCTTATTTCTTCTAAGACTTCTGGTACGGTAGTACTATTAGGTATTCTGTGCTTCTGGCAAACAAATGTTCGTGTACCATTTAGAATTAACCGTTTTACGATCCTCAGCCCCCCATGCATGACTACTAAAACACGGTATGATATGATATGATATAGCGATATATCGACACCAACTGTAAAAATATTATGGATATAGCCGCCATTTCAAATTTTTATCGAAACAGCGATCATAATATGTACCTTAACCGGCACGGCGGTTCAACTCGGCGGCTATATCTATCATATTTTTACAGTTGGTGTCGATATATCGCTATATCACATCATATCATATCGTGTTTTAGTGCTCATGCTAGGCAAGCTGGTGGCACTGTAGCCACATGTCCATTTATACCAAATAACAAGCGACTATTTGTTTCAAAGTGCTTTTTGAACGGATGACTGGTTGGGTTCGGCTCATCTTGGAACACCGAAACCGTTGATTGATATTTTTACGCACGCATATATCCAAGATTCACACACTACACACAGGTAGTGTAGATATTAAAGACAGCTTTTGACGCACCCTGATTGTACACTTTTTTTTTTTACACCAATCTACACGAGCCCGTTTTTGGTCAATTCTAAAGTTGTGAGGAATCCAATGTGAACATTTTTTTACAGTTAAATGTTCGTGTTTTATTTCTGCCAGCCATCTTCCTATGGTCGTCGGTCCATCGAGTTGAGATGAGTTGTCCCACACTACGTTTGCCAAGGCGTGGTCTCCGCACTTAAGCCGTAAAGCGTGCCAAAGAAATACACCTAAAAATTGTATCCCATATTTGGTGCAGTATGCAAAAAAGTGTTTAGAAGTCGATGGAAAAATTACCAGGTGCCAGCGCGGTGCCCTTGCAAACTTACAATTGCAACCAGCCCCAACCATTGTCGCGATCGGGGTCTGAAAGTCACCAAATCACGGGTTGCGGATGATAAAATCAGCAGGCTTTAAAATTCCTGATGCGATGGATGACATTGCAGGACGGCAAGACAAACTTGAGGAGTTAAGAAAATGACGTCTCAAGTGGAGAATACGCGCACGTTGCACCGCCTAGAAATCAACGTAATCATAGCAACAATCGAACTTCGAAGAGGTAACTGTCTTCCAGTTAAGCTTGGTAACAACAAGTCTACAACAGTATCCTGAAGTGAAGCCACCATGGACATACGCTATCCATGTAAGAAATAGTACCAGCAAATCCAACTGAGTATTCAGCAGGCACAAAACAAGATTCGGCCCACCTTAGCTAATGGATGGTACAACAAATGCCTAAATCCACGATAACATGGAGGTTCCAATTGCAAACTGTAGATGTTTTCTTTTCTTATTCCCTTATTGTTAAATTACAGCATAAACATCCTAAATTCTACAATTTACACTCTTGTTTTCGTTTCCTACTCTTTTGCTTAAAATTTCGATCTAGACAGAGATCGATACGAATTTCTTACGCTTTCGGTATGCTTGCACTTTTTTCTGTGTTAAAATACTTATTATTATTATTATTATTATTATGTTATTGGCAGGCAAGCAGTTGAAACAACTGATAACAGCCTGCATCTCGTTGTCATAGTTTAAGTTATCTTTTCCTCCAGATACTTATCTAATCTGTTCTTAAACTGGTTAGTAGTTTGTGCTGACACCACTTACCTTAAATTGACATGCCGTATTTCGGCAGTCGGCAGTGCTTTGCAGGGCTTGGAACCGGTACCGAAAATACAGATATAATAAGGGTATCACAATAATACAGGTAATATATCTAAATAATAATAGTGTTATTACTGGTATCAAACAACATTATAAAAATGAAAATACCGGTATTCCAAGCCCTGGACTGCTTTGGTAATGATTATCTATGTTAAGCAATCTACTCTGCGGTTGCGAGTGACCATTCTCCCATGTATATAGTGACATTGCTCTTTGGAGAAGAATTTTAAAGTTTTGTTTTGTCAAATACAGGGTTGCCAGAAAATTGTTTTAAGTGCCTCGTTTTTAAAGTAGAAGGTTTCTTCGATTTTTTTTCTTGCAGCTAAATCTCTATAAACTGTGCATTTGTGCATAAAATAAACAGCCTCATAACTTTAATGGACGTTACTACAAAATTACCCTAAATTTAAGAATGTATGTTAAGTGAGTTATCTTATCATTTAAATTTTCAACTTAAAATTAAAAATCTTAACTGAAAATTTCTTAGTTTCTAAGTAGCTTCAGAGAATGCGCTAGACTCTAAGCTTTCATAATAATAATAAAACAGTAGTACTTCATATAGTCTTAGGGCTTACGGTGATATTTACATCGGAAGCTGCATTTTATGCAGAAAGCAAACCGCTTTGGTAACACAGTGGTACTAGGGACCAACACAAATGATTTCATTTGAGGAAACGGAAATTTCATCCACTGGAATTCAAAATGGCGGACATTTTCCAAAAGGGCGGCTGCATAATTTAAACAAAAATTGAATCAGAACGGCTGCTCCGATTTAAGTGATTGGGGTATTAGGAAGGCGTGCCCTAGAAACTGAAAAAACTCATTTTTTTTCTGAGCAATTAGAAGGTAAGCTAAAGAATAAAGAAGGTAAAGAGGAGTACGAATAAGCGGATAAACAAGATAATTTTTAAATTATAATAAATATTTTTTGTGGCTCCCTTAGGAAGCTGTCGGAGATTGCCTCTGGCCACTCCGATGGGAATAGTTTTGTGAATTTATTTTATGTTTATTTCTCGTTTTTTTTTTATGTTTAAAAATAATGAAATGGGTGCCATCAAAGTTGTCTTTTTGTTACGGGGACCTATCTCAAAAACTAAAGTAGGTAGGAATTTGATATTTCTATAAAATAAAAACCACATAATGTATACAAATACTGAAAACATTGATTCAGAATGACATTTTAGTAAGTTTTGACCAAAACAAGTAAACAGTTGTGTGTCGGTATATCCTGTAAGCGCGAGTCCAACTCGCACTTCGCCTGTTTTCACAGACATCATGTCATGACAAATCTTCTGTTACGTAAATTAATGAAATCAGTGCACTCGTTCTGATTTTGCTTGTGCTTTTAAAACCACGCGCTTCATTTGTAATACCTACTAAACTAAAACCACTTGATGGATTATCAAGCATTTTTTTATTTTGTAGATAATATTATCAGGTTTCATTTAAATAAAAAATATGTGACCCATATCATAGGATATTTAGTTGTTATTTATACTAGAATAATAAAAAAATCTACACATTTTTAAGAATATTTAGCCGCCATC
This sequence comes from Anania hortulata, assembly GCA_963576865.1. Classification (NCBI taxonomy): domain Eukaryota; kingdom Metazoa; phylum Arthropoda; class Insecta; order Lepidoptera; family Crambidae; genus Anania; species Anania hortulata. The sequence goes on along the minus strand of OY756390.1, from coordinate 14,318,781 downwards.
TTCAATTTATTCAATGGTATTTTTTTCTTTTGATTATAGGTGTCAATACAAATTGATTGACACCCCAATCACTAAAATCGGATCAGCCGTTCTGATTCTATATATTTTTTAAATTATGCAGCCGCCATTTTGGAAAATGTCCGCCATCTTGAATTCCAGTAGAAGAAATGTACGTTTCTTTGAATGAAATCATTTGTATTGGTCCCTAGTAACACTGTGTAAAGCGGCTTTCTGCATAAAATGCAGTTACATTTTGCTAAGCCCTATGACTAATAGGCTTCAGAGGCTATTTGAAAAAAATCCTAACTCGAAAACTACGAAAAATTTTAGAACACACCTATATTGCGATGATTCAGAGACCTCTCAACACGAGGGACCTATAAAAAAATTTTGGACGTCACTTTTCTGGCCACCCTGTATAACAAGTGAAGCTAATAAATGTGTGTTAAAAATGTGCCTTACCATTACTTATTTACACAAACTCAACAACATTAGTGTTGCAACAAGATTTCAAACTCTTTTAACCTATAAGTATCCAATACGTTTCTAGTTCAAACAACTAAAAAGAAATACATTAACATTGCTATGTAAAGTTGTTTTTAATAAAAATATATCATGGCGCAAACAAATTTTGTTTTTTGAAAGGCGCCGCTCTTGCAGATGGCGTAAAGCGTGGTACAGGGCACGCATGCCAACTATGCTAGCGTTGGTAGAGCAACTGCGGTCATACCTCGCTGGAGGATGTGAGTGGGAATGGGTTGCGGCATGGCGTGTTTCATTTCCCTCCACAGAACCTTGTTTCATATTCAGTTGATTTATCAATACAAAACCATTACAAATGTATCATATCAATTTTGTGAATATTCATTTAAGCCTTAGAAATATCATTGTTTAACGCTATTATTATTACACGTAGAATTACTTACGCGCTATGCACTAATGCTATGTCTATAAAAGTGTCCGACATTCGTTGTGTCGACGAAGCGTAACTTTACCTTATTATTATGCTAAGTGCAAATGCCTAGTTAAAATTAAGTTAATTACCATTCGAGTACATTATGTTTGTTCATACATAAAGATTTTGCATGGTTTTAAGTATTCAGTTAATTGTTATCAAAGTAAGACTAATGAAGTTTTTCTTTTTTACCTTGTTTCCTAACATCAAGAGTTCGAAATCAACTTGTCTATCTTACAAGTATTTTTCCTTGCGTTGTTTTCAAAGTATGTATTAAAACAATTTGACGTCGAAATAAGACACCGTGGAAAGCGCCCGCCGAGGGTAGTGTTAGATGCCAAGAGAGCCGGGTGTTCCCTATGTCGCAAGCGTGACTCACAGACCCTGAACCATTAACGTGCGAAGGCATCCCAAAAGGTCATACAGATTATTACGTTTCAAATTCGACTGACTGATCGTTCACGTCGGTTTGCGAGGACACGTTGTATAAACACATGTTTATTCGAACATTAATTTCATTATACACGGAATGGTATGATAGTGAATGGTAAATTGAATATGTCGACAAGTTTAGAAAATCATTATCTCTTTGTTTTTACTTTTAATGTTCCTGCTATTAATGTTTTTCGGGTGTTGTAGTAGACTATAAATGGACGGCATTTTAACCGACTTAAGAAGGAGCTGTTCCTAATTCGATTTATTTTTTTGTGTATATGTCCCGCAGTATCTTCTAAAAACCGATTTAATTCCACGTTTGGTGGGTGAAATAGGTCCTACTTCTACGTATTCAACCGAACTATAATTTATTATACTTATAGAAATGTAATGAACTAATGATATGAAAAACAGCGCCTTGTTGGTGATGCAACCCGAATCATCTCCGTAGTAAGAAACTGATCAACGCTTAATAGTACTAACTTGCTATGTTGTACACAAGTTCTGTTTTGATTTAAAAAAACATTCCTAATAAGAGAACTCTTCAGCTCAGCACTTAATAGAATAAAATATTAATAACACCCCTCTTTTTCGTCGGGGGTTAAAAATACAATTCACACCAAATACGTATTTTGTAAACCTTTACAAAATACGCATTGGATCCTCAACAAATGTGATTTTGAATTCGGGCAGGGTCAAGTCTGTGTTATGAGTAGTAGTTACATGATGGGATGAGACATGAGGTAGATTTTTATATCATATTTGCCTTGTTTTATTCTTTTGTTTTGTGGTTGTGATTATCATGTTATTTTACATTTGGGGGATACCATTCGCCTTAATAAGTAAGTCTGCGAGCAGCATAGAAAGCTGCAGCATAGAAATGAAACTTCAGTTTTTTATTACAAAACTGACCAATCGTAAGTAATGTACTATTAAGAATTCTATGGTTCAGCTTGAGAAGTTTTTTTAAAATTAACCATACCATTATAATTTACAAATGCATAACTTTCGCTAATTAACTAAGAAGATAACGCATCTAGTTTGCGACGACGGCTACACACACAGCCAAATACCTAATTTTAATGGGAAAGCGACAAATTTAACAGACAAACGGCAAAATTATATTGATTTTTCTAAAATTTTTGGTGCATCCTACAAAACTTTTGAACGTAGATCATTTGCTGTCCTGTTATTTGGTTTCATAGGTAGTAGTATATAAATATTTTAAGTACATATACTATAAAGAAAAACATAAAAAATGTGTTTAATGATGTACACAAACAAAACTACCAAGTGATGCATTCGCAAAACAAACTAACGATTGAAGTTATTATAGATTGCATTGAAATCTCACAGAATAGTAATTATTTGTCGTTTATCTTTTGAAGAGTGTGGGATAGCGTTAATCATTGAAGTATTTTGCATTTTTATCTCAAGTAGCTTGCTATCTGTTTGACGCTGTGCTAGATACTTCAGGCGGCTTCTCTTATGTGTCTGCGTTGGTAAATAATATTCATTATCTACATTATATTTTATTGCTAAATACAATTATGATTGTGATTAATTAAATATATCTCTAAACATGAAACTATGCATCATCGGAATAACATTACACTTGTTTAAGCTATTAGATGCCAAGTGGTCGCATGAGACCGCGCGTAACATAAATGTCTTTAGTCTCGTGTTGCTAGGCTGAGGAGTTAATCTTCAAAATATCTTTTTCTATGTTTTAATTAATTATACTCTAATAATTCGTCCAATCTTTGCATCTGATAGATAATTGCCTTAGGATTTTTAAATTTTAAGACAGTTTAAATAACCTTTTTAAGTAAGCTATTAATTATGATTGATCCTAAGGTGCATCGACTTGTCTTGAATGCATTTGTTTGTTTGTCGAATCAAATACCTGAAGGATCAAAGAGGAACGCCGTGAAAGTCCAGCAGGGTCTGTTTCATTTCAAGGCAATTTGTCGTAATCAAATAAATCGTGTTTATGGCTCACGAATGACTTCCTTACTTCAGTGAGGCGCAAAAAACCCTAATTTAAATCACATGTATTTAGTTTTCGCGCGTTGCAACTGCAGTCTAGTAGGGAGTAAAGTCGAGAAAGTTACCACTCTACTGATTGAATTGCTAGAACGGCTTCGTGTTCGAGTGCTCGCCCACTACTGCCAGAGCCAGCGTCTGCCAATCAATGACGTTACTTTAACGACTCGTTACACGTTAACATTCTGTTCTTTGCAGAAACAGATTTTTTGCGGGATCCTGTTTATTTTCATACGTGTTTTAGTCCTAAATTCATACAAGCATTCTGTTTGCAGAGTCCTGCTAAAAACCGATTCGGTCAATTGTTGTAATTCGTCTAAGACACTACAAGCTGGAATGCGGAATCCCACTCTCTAACAAAAAACATCAAACATTATTATCTGTGTGTTTATACGAGGGCGGCACTGAAAATTTCGGGAATCAAGGAAGTGACACAACATTACTATTTAAAAATGTATTTATTGCTTTTCAAAGTATTCTCCGCGAAATTTGACATATTTTTCCATACGACGGAACCAATCATTGAAGCAACCATTGCATTCGGAAGTTTGGGTCTCCAAAATGGCCGTTTTGTAGGCGTCCACAGCTTCTTCAGGTGATGAACATCTCTGACCACGCAATTTATTCTTTATTTTAGGGAAAGTATAGAAATCATTAGGGCTTAGGTCGGGGCTGTACGGCGGATGGTCTAATAATTCTATGTTTTCTTGCTCTAAAAACTCTTTTGTTCTGTGCGCGGTGTGAGAACTCGCATTGTCGTGATGGAGGATGATTCGGCGGTTGCAGTTCTCTTTAAGGAGTTCAGAAACGACCTGTGGCAAACAAATGCTAGCATACCATTCTGCATTAACCGTTCTTTGTCCCTCAAGAGGAATAGTCGCAACATGGCCGGTTTTGGAGACAAACGTGGCCACCATTTTTTTTGCAACACTCCGTGAACAAACAATTTTTGTTGGCTTTAACTCATTTTCGAACACCCAAACTCGTGACTGGTTTTTTGTTTCGGGTTCGTACGCGTATATCCAGGATTCGTCACCTGATACAGCATTTGAGGATCCTGCGTGGAATCTTTCGAGAGTTCTGACGCACCAAGTAACGCGAGCCGCTTTTTGCTCTTCACAGAGCGAATGCGGTATCCATCGAGAAAACAACTTTTTTACACCTAATTGTTCATGCAAGATTATTTTTATTTGACTCATGCCAATGTCTAAAGTTGCCTGAATTTCGCGGTATGTCACATGTCGATCTTTATCAATCAGCTTACGCACAGCATCAACGTTTTCTTGGGTGACTGCAGTTTTTGGACGACCTTGACGGGGATCATCACTGAGCTTGACACGTCCACGTTGAAATTCAGCAAACCAGCGATAAATTGTGGTTTTGGATGGGGTTCATTACCAAATGCAGAAATCATCCGGTCAACACACTGTTTTTGTGTTAAACCACTTCGAAAGTCATAATAAATCATCGCTCTTGAATTTTCTCGAGTCAATTCCATTTTCTCAATGACTTAACAAGTTTGACAAGACCTTGTGATAAGACCGAGAATCTTTTTTTAGATAAATAAATGGTATTCGATTTTTAAAACCAAGGAGTTTGCAATTAAAAAGATTTTAATATGACAGGAACAGTGGAAATATTCCATTCCCGATACTTTTAGTGCAGCCCTTGTACAAGCGTCCCGCATACGAGCTACCGGATAAGGTTGAGATTATTCACATTCATCACGTTAAAATTTTTGGGATCGACTGGCGCTCGATTTTTCGAAATTTGCGGGATCTAGCAATGAGCTGTTCCTGTAGAATTGGGACTCCCGTGGGAACGTGTACTGTAGCTAATTAGCTGATCGCTACTTCGATAGTAGCAAACCGGAAGTATATCTAGGAATGATATAGGTCCTGTACAGACAGAAAATTATCACCAACTTTCTGGACTATACAACTAGTAACAGAGTAGTTGTTGCGTCATTTAACAATCATTTTTTTCTTAATTCATTAACAATAAACTGGTTCTAATAGAGTGTAGAGTGGCAGATGTTTTGATTTAGACCAAGATTGTTGTAACTAAAACTATGTAAATATTGCTATTAGTCTTTTGTCCTAGGGCGGTGACATTAACGGGTTTATTTGCCACCAGGCTCGGCGACGCCGGTGGTGTACGTGAATGAGTCGTGCATGGAGTGCGACCGGGTGCGGGCCGCGTGTGAGCGGCTGGGAACGGTGGCGGCCGCGCCAAGGCCGGAGGCGCTGCCGCCACCGCTGCCGTCTCCGGCGCCACCTTCCTACCTCGTCACCAACCCGTTCGACGGAGAACTGTTCGACGCCGCACACAGAGCCAAATACAGGTCAGTTCTGTAGTGACACAGTTATATTTAGATCTTCACTTTATTCCTCCTAGCTCATTAATTCGTTCATATAGCCCCTGATTTAGAACCCTTCGATAACGAATTGACAGTCGGTAAATTACGTGACATCAATTGCACATTATATATTATTACCTATATAAGCTAAAGCAGTAAAATAACTACGTATAAACGTTTGAAATGACGTACCTACACAGACGCACACCTCAACAAGAGCCCTAAGCGGTCGTCGCATTGCTGTCAGTCGCAAGTTCGCAACTCGCAAGTGCAGAGTACTGCCGAGCCGAGACGAGTTGTCAGTTGTCACACTTTGCGTTCTCTAAAGTATGCTTGCTTACTCAACAAAAAACTAAAAAATAAGAAGGCCAACCCTAACGACCCATCCTGGTTGAAGCGGTAGACCCAGGAAGTGCTGGACAGATGTCGTGAGGGCTGACATGAAGGCTAATGCTCTCACAACACATGACGACCTCCGTAGCCGTGGGGCGATTACGCCGGACTGGGCGTCGCCATCTCTGAGGTCCTGGCTTCAATTCTCGGTCGGTTTATGATGTAGAAAACGATCTCTATGTTGTCTCGGGTCTGAGTTGTGTTGTACCGTCGTTGTTTCTGACTTCTATAACACAAGTGCTTACTATAGGGTCAGAGCAATGTATGTGATGTTGTTCAACCAGAGACGCGCAAGATTGTGCGAAGTGGAGAAGAAAAACAAGGAAAGCGGACCCTGGGCTCCGAAGCGACGCCATAGGACGCTATCGGGATTGACCGTTAAGATGATGATGAATGGACACTGGACATACTTAGACTTTTTTCGAATTACGCCATTAATTTCTTTAAGCATCACTTTTTGTTTCTAATCCTGCACCTACATCATATCATATCATACCGGCTACCGCTACATATTTCTGCCTTTACATAGATTACATTATAGAGTTGGCTCAATATGTAAACAGTTTAATATAAATCGTTGTCAAAAGTTATCTATCACCTTACCGGGTACCTGTAGGTAGAGTCTAAGGTTAAACTAAATTTAAAAAATTTTTTTTTTTACTACACTACTACATTAAACATTTAGCATAATGCATGGCACTCAACAAGATTTGAAAGCTGAATTTGGTGTGTCAATAATTGTAAGAACAGTGGCGTTAACGAGAGGAATTGTTATTGACATTTATTTTGGCTCGGAGCACGGCTGCTTGCGAGACTGTAGCGAGCGTGTCGGATGCTTTGTTACACGCTTACTTCAACGCCTTTTTGTCTTACTTTTCCTACATTGCTATTCTGCTGCATATATTCATATCTTCTTTAGTACGCCACTTATGACGTCCACTGTCTATTATGGTACTCATTAAGATGTAGCATTTGATAATGAAGTTCGTTTGGAAGTTAGAGGAAGACTACTGAATAAACTGGCTTGGAATTGAGAAAACGGAACAGACGTGGGTGTAGTTCGCACTTGGCCGTTAATTACTATGATGATTGATGGACTCGTCCGGGACTTTATCGATGGTGATCTTTCTCAAACTAAAAGAAACTAAGTTAAAGCAAACGAAGTATAAATAGAAAGAGGTGAACTTCCTTGTATCAGGTGGAATTCGTTTGTAGCTTCGTGGGTTGCGTGCATGAGGCGGGCCTCGGATGCCTGTGAAGAGTAACTAAACAGCTCGACGAGTTCGCTGCGAGCGATGTTGGAATGCCAGCGCCGTAACCAGCGTGTCGTTCTTGCTGATGTCCGGCTTACAGGCGATTTACGAGCTCTATGTATAAACAACACCGCCTCCTTCCACAACAGTGTCTGCTTGTCGCGTGCACGTTTTCCTACTCATTATTAAGCTAAAATTACCCTTCGCATTTACCCCTGATTCAAATGAGTCCACCTGTTTTATTATTATTATTTGTCACGAAGTAAGAGTGCGATATGTGCGTCGCATAATCTATATCTCCCCTTTGTTACAAAGTCTTTCTATTCGTGTAATAAAACAATAATGTTTTACTTAGTATTGGGCTCGGTGTCTGGATGTTGAGACTAGAATCATGTTCATAAGTGATTTACGAGCATCGATCCAGATGCTTCTTATCGTTGACTGGCTGTATTCATTTGCTTTTATTATTGACGATAACGTACTATGTACACCTAGTATTGCATGGATATTCAGGCGCCTGGATGATAATTTATCATGCTAGCATTGCTTGGCCTGAAATTCTGATGCATTCCGTTTAAAGTACTGCATTTTGGTACATTATACAGGGTTACATTGCAAAGGGGTGCCAAATTTAAAAAATAAGATATAGGGAATATAAAGAAGCGTCGTTTTTATTTTTAATAATCGTATGTTATGAAAAAAAAAACTTTAAAATATCCGAAAATAAAGTCAATAGAGAGACTACGAAAGCCGCGCGGTCATTCATTAGAGGCGTAGGTACGGCGAACCAACAAGGACCTGACGCAGTGCACATATGGTGCAATTTTTCCATAAATGAAGATACATTACAGATTTTTAACAGAAGATAGAAATAATGAAATGTGAGAAAAAAATGTTTTGTTCTTTGCATAGTTCGATTGAGTTACTGATTCTGAGCCACTCCTAAAGATTTGGCACCCTTTTGCAATGTAACCCTGTATATTGGTGGAACAGTGTTGATGAGATTTAATTGTTTATTGTTTCGCACATCCCCTGGCAGGCGCATGTTTACTTTGCTGGAAATTAAACTTTGGGCAAGCAACTTATCACTCTTCCGAGGATCTCTGACTCACAGTTATAATTTGTAAAAACAACAACAAATGCCACATAACGCATTAGATAGAATGGTTCAGTGTAAACTACATTTCACAGAAACATTTAATCTGACTTTCCACAAACCTATTTACAATTATAAGAAAATTTATACAACGTCATACATTCAGTGAATAAATCCCAGGGCCTTTTATTAGAGTTCATGTGACTAGTTCCCAAAATACAAACGTCTTTTTCTAAGAATATGCTGGCTGGACGTGAAACTTGATTGATCGATAGTTACAAAGGGAATTCCCTATGTACCCCGCCCCTTTCATGATTGTGAATTGTGAAGCCTTAGTCGCACGCAATGTACTGGTACTGGTGTATACAGAGCAGTAAAACATGGTCGTTACCTCACCCTGAAATTAACTCGGGGTTTACACACATATACATACGGGACGATTCCGCTCATAAAGCGGTCGTTGGGTGACTGTATTTCATGCAAGGATGTAAATAAAGGTGTGTGTATGGTAAGGGAGTGCGAGGTGTGCGAAGCCGTCGCGTGCGCGCGACGCTCGGCGTATACCGCGAGGGTCGCCCTTGCGGCCGCGCGACGCTCCTCGCTATTTTCGGCCTCACATTCCTCGCAACTGTTTTTCAATCTAACGTGAAACGCATAACGCGCATGCCGCCTGTGCCTTTGTTTGCGCTGCCGCGATAAACTTTCCGATACGTTTACTAAATTACCGTGGTTTTCATACTACACATCGTTCTTCTGTGTACAATTTAACGACACCTGTGTGAGGTATTCAAATGTGCGTGCGTGCGTGTCAAGGATGTCAGATATGGATATGCAAAATAATAGTGAGTGTTTTGTGTGCATTGGAAGCTTGATTTGGACTAGACCTGAGTGAAGTTAAAATAGGTAGTGATGGGGCCCACGCGGTTACCACCTACGCCTGAAGAGGAGGACCCTCCACATGATCTACCCGTTCTATCAGATCTAAAGACTCCGGACTCGGCATCAATACAATGCCATCCGTATGTATTTGTTTGATAGTAATCATTTTAAGTTTTATTTTGAACTGATATTATTGTAAGTAGTACAACCCAACTAGCAAAAAACCCTTATAACATAAAAATCATACCGCTAAAGTCTTATACATGATTTATTAAGGCAATACTTATACAATTATCCTTATAAATGCATGCTATAAGTGGTATTGGCTAATATTATATATTCATTTTGTTAGACAGTCGTATAATCATATATATGTCTAATTTATACAGTTTTTATTAAACCACTGGTCAAACTCAAACTCGACTATCTTAGCACTTTCCATGAGGCAGTTGCAGTAGCAATCTTTCGGCTCCATCTTCAGACCCTCTTCATCATGTGTAATATATGGTACTCAGAACAACAAAGCAAATGAGCTCAAACTTGAATATTTTAGCACTTTCCATGAAGTTCCAGTGGCAACTTTATTTTACATGATGATGACAGCAAGAGTATTCTTACCTAAGTCATGGATGTTTATAGACGTATTAAATAAGTATTAAAATTAGTTATCTAGTCGCCATAGTACAAGCATTGCTTAGTTTAAGGTTACTTATTGGTGTGATTGTGGAAACAATATAAGTTACTCAAGACAACAAATCAAACGAGCCCTTACTAAACCATTTTAGCAATTTTGATGATAAACTTTTTCTATGCAAAAAATCATGTTCATCCGCTGCCGTTTTATTGCGTGAAATAAAGATAAACCAACATACACATTTTCGCATCTATGGTATATCGTCAGATAGAGTTAAAGTCGAAAATCGGTTCATCACGAAATTCATAGCAATTGCTAAGTATTTATTAGGACATAATAATAATAACAGAAATAAGGTTTAATCATTAGTGCTTCGTGGGTGCTATACATAAACTTCTATTGTGTTTGCAATGTGGTTCACAAATGTGTTGAAAAATAAATATTTTAAATTTATTTTAATGTAGTCTTCATGAAATACTTACTCATCATTGAGTTAAAAAATATAAAATTGACCTTTATTATTGTGTCACACATGAAATTCGTCCTTACGTTTCAATGATGACATCTAAATTTAATCGGAATGATTGTTTACATATTTCATGGAAGTTGAATTTAAATCATCAACTATTTCTATAATGACACGTATATTAGTCTTGTTTGCGGTATCCCGTGACGTCACTGGCGCGGAGCGGATGGCTGACGACTCGGCGGCACTCATTTTGTACGAAACTCGAAAGCGTCACAATTCTGTCGCCCACCACATTCATGGACGGTTTAATTCATGTCTGTAGAGACAAAATGTGTGCCCTATTAATACCATTTCGCCAACTTTATTTTTTTAGCGCCAAATAAACATTTTATCTTTGAAGCTTTGAAATGCAAACTTTTTATTTTACCTTTTAATAAAAACACTTTTTAACTTTACTAGTGTTTGGTCGTCATATGCATGAACTGAGATAGATAGATATAGATAGTTTAAGTTTTTATTGTTAAAAGCCGAACTAGGAAAATAAATATTGTTTCTGTCTAAGAACAGTCTACTGCAGGTCAACCTACCCAAAAAGTTAAAGGTCATTGAATTGATTTTCAACTTCAAGTCCAACACGAAGAGATCAATAACAATTGAGAAAATTTGACGTTTTGTGGTAGGTTGACGAGCTGTTGGCTGTACAAACTACCCCATAACCCTTATTTATTCTTATTTTTAATTTTGAGTCTTTAAATAGTACTGTTCTTGGTGACGCTTAATTTCATTATTATAAAGGTAGATTAAAAAAAAGGTAGATGTTTTTTCTGTTACAGTTTAGCATACGCTTAGCTCAGAGGCCTAATTTGGCTATGCATTGTCTATAGCAGACATGTACTCGTAGTATTCAGATGATAAATCATTTTTTTTTTCAAATTCATATTCAAATATTTTTATTGCAGAATGTAGGCACATACAGAGATCTTAAAAATAGTTTCAGGTCAGCTACATCTTACCTTTAGGCATGCAACATTATTTAATACAACGAAATAGGTTACTAACATTTTTTTTTATTATTGTTTGTTAGCTTAGCGTTGATTCAGTTGTTTGTCATTAATATTCTTCTTAGAAGCTATAGTTTACGATATGTAATAGTATCTCGATCGACGGTCAATAAAGCATAACAAAATGTACTTACTATTTTAGACGTAATGTTGATAAGTAAAGCTTCTATATTTAATTGATATGTTCTATAAACTATAATAACGGACATACAACATTGGAATGGCCTTCGATTCCTTTTTTACCGAGTTGCTGGACATTTTTTTTTGGCAAAAGTTTAAATAATATTACAACGTCCTATATTCTACATTGATCACCGCTTAACTGCACTACTCTAACACCATTATTATAATTAAACCCACCCACTGGGCTTCTTCCAAGATCCTCGCCTGTTCTTTTCATCTGCAAATACTGTAAGTTCTTTAAAGTGGTCTCACATGGCGTATGTATAATCGTTTCCTCGATGCGCAGCGATGATTCTACCAATATTAGTTCAGTGTTTAACGCGTACACACAATATGATGTATACTCGACACAATAGACATACATGTAGTTAATACGTAGGTAGGTATCAATCTCAATGTTTGCCAACCACACAAAAAGTTTTTCGATATGCATGATTTATTGAAGATATTTAGTACCAGACATGTTATATGAAATTGTGAACGCATGTTTACTATACGCGTTTCCAATATATTTTTCAACGTATCGATGTGTTACGGTGGCCATATGTTTTTATTTTTTACTAATACAACATGATCAAAATGAAATAGTATGAAGTTTTGCCCTAAATATTTTTTAAATGGTATTTCTTATACTGTTTATGGTACTAGGCACTAGCGGTCCCCGCGACTTTGTCCGCACAAACTTTCATCTCTCTTAGCACTTTTTTGTAACTAACTGTCTAAAATCCTTTACGTAGCACGTTGTCCAAATTTCATGCTTCGGTCTTTATCGGTTTCGGCTGTGCGTTATCTTTCAGTTCGGCAGTCTGTTGGAGAAATGATTTTTACGTGTATATTGTTAATTATAATAAAATACAATTACGATTGTAAGATGCGACAGTGAAGGCAACCTATGGAAAATGGTGTTCATGTTTTGGGACTACGGATGAACTTGCCTAAGTTGCTATCTTTATGAATGAGCTGTCAAAAACGATACCACAGTTTTGAGACAGTACGTAAAAAAGAGACAGATTGATAAGTGAATGTAGTGGGGAACTTAATATTTTTATTATTTCAAATAATGTCGCACAGCTAGGCAAATGTCTCCTTACCCTTTAAAGGTAATGGTAGACTCCGTTAAAAGGACTTGTACAACGTAACCCAGAATCGTATGTTTTATTTATTCACAATGTCGTGTTACCATTGTAGGGTGCTGGGCCCAACCGCAGTGCTGCAGCTAGCAGAGAGGGACGAGCCGCCGCCCACGAATGCGCGCCCTCTCTACTCCTTCGCCATGCGCGGCGCCGTCATATGCTTCTCCGGATTCCGGAAGAAAGATGAACTTGTAAGTTGGACTCTTCTTTAAGATTCTTTCGATGTCGGGCTCAAAATTTAATTAAATTTTTTATAAACATACATTAACATTTCTTTGGTTTTATTATTATAATCACACTCAGTTAAACGCTTGTATCCAACGGACAGCAATAATCGCAAAGAAATATTTTTATGTTATAAAACAGCTTTTGGAGTTTTCTCTTGATTTTTGCTTAGCGATCTTGCTTATTCATTGCATAATTTAATGACTATTTAGATATCGTGCTCATTACACAAACCCTCCTCCTCTTGCGGAATTCGCACCTGCAACCGTATGGCTTTGTAAGCGTGAACCACAAGACCAGACGTTTTGATGTTGGCAGCTTTGACGTGACGCCTAATTTTTTATATTTTTTTCTCTTCGACTGTATACTTAGTATTTAATATTAATTTTAACTTGATACCTCTACTTGCTCTGTGAGAATAAGTGTCTTGAGTCTTGACACACGGACCACAAAGTGAAATCCTATAACGGTTCAGTTAATGCCATTTCACTTGAGGTTCGAAACAAAAACATAATTGAACTTAAACTATAAATCATATTTAGGTAATTTAGAGTTACTTACACCAGTCAGAGAGAACAAATAAATGGTTTCAAAAAATCGTTATTCAATCAACTTTGGCGTTTTTTTCGTTTATTGTTTTCATTAACTTGACAGACGTACCTGATAAACCTAATACACTACATGGGCGGGTCAATCCGCAAGGACATGTCAAGTAAAGTTACGCACCTGATCGCCGCGGCGGCCACGGGCGACAAGTACCGGTACGCGTCCGGCTTCGGGCTGCCGGTGCTCGCCAGCTCGTGGGTCGACGCGTGCTGGCAGCGCCGCGACGACCCCGCCTGCTCCGCCACCGACGACGATATTATTGTGAGTCTCTTTACAAACACCTACATGATTACTGACACATCCAGAGGTACCTAGCTATTTGCTACAGTCTTCTTGCAAGTGCTAGTACTATGTGCGGCAAAGCGCCGGGACGGGGTTTTAGTCAAACGCAATCTATCGTAAATTTTCCCTGCCCCACTAAGGCGACAAGCCCTTTCGCAAACTATAGTTTTAGCAGAAGTTGTTTTTTTTACCAGTGACGACAGTCATGCATTAGCCCTTGTTCTTACAGAAGGAGCATAAGCTGAAAGTGTTTGCGGGTGCACGCGTGTGTTTTGTTGGCTTCCCCGAAGATGAGACCCAGCATATGGCCGAAGTGCTCGCCAGCAATGGGGGCGGCACCTGCCCGCTGGACGACCCCGACTGCACTCATGTCGTGAGTACTCGCCCGATACTATTTTACACACCACCCATAACTTTCAATGTAAATATTAATTTCACAACTCAATCGCAAACGCAAAGACAACGTAGACTGTATGCACTTAATTTTAATTGCAGAACATTTACCCCTGAATAATTCGCATACCTGTTTATTTATATCTTTATGCCACATAGTTACTAATTTTAGCCTTATGAAGTCAGCATGCACGACCACCTTGGGAACAAATCACTCTTTAGTTAGTTACACAGTAGACATTATAAATTAGCTAGTAGCTCATTATTTTGGTTATGACGACAATTTTTATGTTACACCTTCTTACAATGACTGCATTATTTAGGATTTGATCGTGAATGTCAGTCATAGTTTGTTTATAAGTTTACCTACAAACATTATTACTTCATTGCCGCTCAATGCCTCAGCCTAGTAATTACATAAGCAAACATAAAACAAATAAATAGAGTTTTAAATTTTTTGATACGTATAGTAACCGCATTTATATCTTGCATAGCAGTTAAACAAAAATAAATATGCGAATTAGGTTTTAAATATCGCAATATGTTTGCTCTCTTCCTTTTTTTGAATAAAAGTATTGTTTTTGAATCGTATTTTAGAGTGCATCACTTATGATTACTGTAAGATATGGAAATACTTACGGGTGCCGACTCCGTCTCCTCACCACGTCCTTCACCCGCACGGCGCAAAGTCGACCCATTGTTTTTGTCTCTTTTGTTTGTTTTATCACAATTTCACTATTCTTTGTTTTTGTAAATAATATTTGACGTCATCTACGTAGATATGCACTGACTCATTTGGCTTGAACACTCATTTCATGTGCATAAAATGTACCCGATCAAGTGTTACTAGTATGTTAGCCTATCCCTGTTTATAATGCTTGTGTCTGCACAAAACTTACAACCGAGTGTTGTGATTACACAGACATTTCCGGGCGTCTGTAGAGTACTTATATCTCAACAATCTTCTCTACTGAAAACGTTACTTAAAAACTGCTGACTGTATAAAACCAGATGCTACCAACAATCTTTGCTCTTGTCTATTGCTTTCTCTGTGTTTAACTGCCTCTGTCACGATAAATGACCGTCGTGCATGTTTGTATCGGAATGGCTTCATTACATCATTGCGTGGTGTGTTTCACACATGTTTCAGGTAATGGCCAATGGGGAGACTTTCGGTCGTTCGCTTATCCTGTCACCTCACCCGAACACACCTAACTCCTCAGCAAAGCCCTCCCGTGCCACTCCTAATCGCTCTCAAACCACTCCCAAGAGCTCGCTCTATCGCAGGCTGTCCGCCAGGCTCTCAGGCCGGCGAAACAGCCCTAACGTACAAAGCGCCGAAACAGTAGAGGAACAATCTCACGAACAAAGGGAGAAAAGAATACAACTTGCAAGAAACAGTATTAGAGAAAAACAATTAGCTAGCAAAGATCAGCTAGACAGCAGTATTATGTATGTAGAAAAATCTTTTTTTGATGATATGTGCTCAAACAGCGACAGTAAAAGCCCCTCGAATGTTGAACATGAATTACGAAAATATAAATCACCTGGGAAAGAAAACAAAGACATGTCGCAACTAGCCCGTGAAACTAATAAACTAAATGTAAAGGATAAGCGAGAAGTATTTAGAAATAAATCTATCAACGTATTTAATTTAGTTGATTGTTTAGCGGAGGCGGGGTCTCTTCATTCTTCCCTGACGAAAAGCTTATGCGAATTGGACTCAAAAAATGAGCCGGGTCTGTTACTACCTACTTCGACCACTAGCAGAGATTTACAACAATCGACCACAACAATTTCGTCAGGTAAAAAGAGAAGTCGGAATTCTACTGATTCGAACTTCCATGTCAGTACGGTTGACGCTAATCTCTCTCCAGACAAAGAGGACAGTAACTGGAAGTCTATTAAAAGACTGAAAATTAAAGATTCCTTTAAATTTAAAAACAGGCCTACTATTTTTAAAAGAACGAAAAAGGATTCGGTGTCTAAAACTACGGGTGATATAACGGTAGAACCGGTGAGCCCAGAGAGTGTTAAGCCGACGGATCCTGCCGGAGAATATATAGCCTCTACTTCTTCCCCTATCAGAGAAGATGATAACACCTCAATTTGTTCAATAAATACTAGCAAGCAATCGGGGTTTTTTGACATTTCGTTCGCTTCAATACGAAGTTCTAAAACTGTGAAATCAGCCTCTAAACTACGCAGGAGCGTTAAGTCATTCACCGCGTCTTTTAGGAGCGAAAGGAAGAAAAAGTATGAAAAGAGATCCGACAGAAACACCGTCGAAGTTGACGCGTGCCATCTACCCCCTGATCTCAGAAACGTCTCCACTCCGAAAAGGGAGCTAGACGAGATGAACTTGGACATATCTCCGGTACAAGTGGACACGGTAGACAGCACGGACATGACGACCCCGCTGAAAGGGCCCGATGTGGACGAGCTGGACGAATCTGCGGTATTTAAAACGCCTCAGAGCGTCTGGCTTAGAGCTCACCGCCACTCGATTTGCGTGGGCGCGGAGTTACGCGGCAGCAACCCTCCTCCCCTCCTGTCCGCCCCGCCCGCGCGCGACCAGCCGCTGCCTGCCTCGACGCTCCCCATCCGCGACGCTCGCGCCATATCGCAATGCCATGGATTATCGCTGCCGGTACTAACACCATTTAATTCAGTACTAAATATTAGATTAAGCTTTACGTATCACTCGAACTTGTCGTCCAAAAAATTTTATTGATCGATTCATAAGTAGGAACTTAACTTCATTCTCCTCGCTGGGGTGCATGCCTGTTACGAATGAATGAATAGCGTCACCACAGTGCGATATGCTTCGTAGGGCGTGCACATCTGGGTACGCTGTATTTATAAAATAGGCCGAGGAATGCTCAGCGGCAACTTAGTAAATCGGTGGTGGTTCTAGCTAGATCAAACGTCGAGTTGCCTGTGGGATCTGTAGTAATGGAGTGTTATTACCCAGGTGGTGGACGAACACAATACCGTGATCGCGCCGGAGTGCAACCCGCGGGCGCATATCGTCAAAGCCGAGTGGTTCTGGGCGTCCGTTCAGAACGAGGAGGCGCAAGACGAGAAGGATTATCTGTATAAAGATGTAAGTACATAACCTATTGGTAGGTTATAAGTTTTATTTCATAAGTGGTGTTAAACGAGAGACGCCAAAGTTTCTGTATTGTGCTAGATACATTTATCTGATGATTCTAAATCATCCTAGGGGCTTGATACTGAGATTTTACTCACCTCGACTTACTCGACACCTACACTTCTTAAGCATAAAGAACATGTATCCTTATTGATCTTTACTACAAAAAAATACACCTAACGTCAAGCATATCTTAGGAACCATTTCACATTTTCAGCGCGAAAACTAATATTTCCAGCGCCTAATTTGAGACCTTAGGAAAGATTTTAAGACAGTTAAATACATAAATCAGACATGATATAATTTGTTGACGTTTAATGTCAAAGAATATGTATTTTTAATCACAATACCTATAAAAATACCAATTTAATAATGCTTTATTTTTTTATAGATTCACTCTAAATTCAAATTTTACGATAAACAAGCACGCACTCCATATAACGGCGCAATTTTGTGAAATGGTTCTAAAATTTTAAAATTATGGTGTAAACAGAACTTCAAATTACAAATGCAACTAAGGCAACAGATGTATTTTATGTGAGAACAGGCTTCTTTTGGCCAAGCTCGCCTCATCAGTTGGGTGAGATTATACTCGTAGTTTTTTTATGAGTGCATCTGATGCAGTACCTGAACGAACTGTCTCGCCGGTCGTCGGTGGGCGGGGCGTGCGGCGCGTGCGCGGGCGGCGCGGGCGAGGAGGCGGGCGCGGGCGCGGGCGCGGGCGCGGGTGCGGGCACGGGCGCGGGCGCGGGCGCGGGCAGCACGCCGGCGCAGCTGCAGCGGCTGCGCAAGCGCAAGCTGCGCGGCGGCGACGCGGCGCTGCACAAGCGGCGCTCGTCCGTCGGGGACGCCGTGCTGCTCAGCCTCTCCGGGAACCTGCTCGACTGCACGCCCTCGCCCGACGGCAAGCAGCTGCTCGAAGGTACGCTCGGCTTGACTCACGCTCACGCCGCGTACTTACCCACCCTATAGAGCAGCGATAGAGGTAGATAATCATCTCCGAAACTTATTAATCATTTTACTTAGGGCCGATTTTTCAATATCCAGGAAACTTTTATTTGAAGTATAACTTTGACATGTTGTTGACATATTTCGTATAGAAAATGTGTCAAAGCGTCAATTGTATTCGTCGGTTAAAAGGTGAGTTTACGAGCCCTCTCACCCATACTGAAACAGTGCCACTGCTGAAATTTGACGGGTTTTTTGTCGAACAAAATAAATGACGTTTCTGCTCTAAAGGGTCGAAGCTCGATGGTGCGGCCACACGACGCGTTGTAGGTTTGGTGCGGCGCGGCACAGCGCTGGGCCGGGCTATCGTCTACAATATAAAAAACTACGCAACAGCGACGATTGAACTCCAACGCATCGTGTGCCCTCACTCTAAATACAGCGACGAAGTCAACTAAATTTTCAATAAAACGCTAAACTGTGTTAGATAATATTATATAACCGAACTAATTGTTTTTAGAATCGGAGGTGCCGGACAATGTTGTTAGGAAATTAATGTCCCCTCGACACCAAGTCTTCATGGAGCTCCTGCAAACTGAATCCAATTATGTTGGAATATTACATACTATAGTCACTGTAAGTTAAATTTTAACCTTGTTTATGATGATACCGAAACTATATTTCTTTGGATTCGATAGTAGCTTATGTATCAAAAAAAAATTTCAGATGTTCAAACAGCCGTTAGAAGAAATGGTCGAAGAGGACAACAGTAATGGAAAAAATCAAGCATTGCTCAATAATACAGAACTGAAAAACATATTTGGAAACTTACCGCCTATTTATGAATTACACCAGTGAGTATACAAACATTCAACGAAATAAATAATCTATAAACTTAACAAAATTGGGATGTTGACACCATTCATAAACAAATCCGAGACACTTCTTTTTTTAAATAACACCTTATTTAATTAATTTGTTCAGTCACAAACAGTGATCGGAATAGGTAGATTGATTTGATGTACTTTGGTATTGCTAGCATAATATGTTTTTTTTTTTTTCAAAAACTGATACCAAGAAATGCCGGAATCCCGGAGGCATGTCCATATTAACATCAATGTTTGAGATCATTGACCCCAAATCAATCTACCTATTCCGATCACTGGTCATAAATTTTAATTGTTTCTTGAAATAGATTTTAAATTGCTTTAAAACTAATAAATAGATAGTCAGTTGAGTTTGGTAAACAGTGACGTCACTGTCCGCTATTGCCATACAAATTCTAAGGAAGAGGTACGTTTTGACAGCTCATAAAAAGTATGTCAATTGATTGGTAGTGTCAACTACCCTATTACAAAGAGTACATCTACAATACGTCAAGTTGGCGTACACTCTGTCAATTAGTAATCTGTATACGATAACCTTCGTAAGTTTAAGTAAACCAAATAAATAAAATATATACTTGTGAGACCTTTACCAAATTACGGCGGACAATACGTTTGGTGTGATGCCTACAAACTGTCGATACATTTTGTCAGGCGCATGCTGGAGGAGCTGCGCTTCACGGCGGCGCACTGGAACGAGGAGGTGAGCATCGGCCGCCTGGTGCTGCGCTACACGCCCGACATGCTCAAGGCGTACCCGCCCTTCATCAACTTCTTCGAGAACACCAAAGACATGCTGCAACAATGCGACCGTGAGAACCCAAGGTACAACGGCCCCGTGGTACTTGCGCGTGCACTCGCGCTTCATTTGTTTATCTCTCCATCACCACGCACTGTTTCAGGCACCGACTCAGTTATTGTTCGCTTCAAACTTGCGGCTTAAATGAATCTAAACAATTAATAATTGAACGAAAGTGTATGTTTATAATAGTATTATGGCCTTCGTCTGAGTTGACCTTACCCGAATAAAATTTGTATCAAAATCTATTCAGTAGTTTTTGCGACGACAACAAACTTTGATATTTATAATATTAGTAGGATTTATGTTGATAAGTTTAAAATAAGGGTGCCTGGTTTCGGTAGTTTTACTAGCGCCATCTCGTTTAAAGTATACTAATTAATGCTAAAAAACTTTTTTTTTAATATTAACTTCTTAGCCTATCAAAACAGTAGAAATTTTATTGTTACCCGGTTAACCGGTGGTTAACTTAATAAGGATTTGTGTTATATTGTAAGTCATAAAATGTTCATTTTCTTTCTTTCAGATTTCATGCATTCCTTAAAATCTGTCAGACTAAACCAGAGTGTGGCCGACAAAGTTTACAAGAACTTTTAATACGACCAGTGCAGCGTCTACCTAGTATTAGTTTATTACTTGACGGTGAGTATTTACAAATCTAGGTTTTCGCACACGCCCTGACTAGGTGCTGAATCTGCCCGTGCCGCCGCATGTCTCTCACGCCTTAGCACATAAGTAAAGAAACTAATTTATCAACGGAAACTGCATTGTAATTGCAAAAATATTTTTTATAGTTTTAATTTTTGTATTATAATATTTTGTTAGATTCATATATGCCAAGTGAAACTAAACACGTGTGTCGTGCAACCCTCAGTTTGTGCACGCCAGTGAGCCAACGCAAACCGGTTACTAGCCATCGCGGCGGCGCGTGACGAGCAGCCAGTGCTCACGCACACGAAAGCTCGCGCTTGAAATGGTGTACCCATTACAGCGCGATTGTATGAAGCTTTGTTTCTGTATATCTTTCTTTACTTACATGCCTATAGCGTTTTCTCACCGCGGTGGTAAAAACAAAACTTCTGATGTTGACACTTTCAGTAACCCATTCCAATCAATGTTTTTCCGCTGACCGTCATTAAGTGTCGGATGACGACGGATGACGTAATGGTGTTTTGTTTAATGTATTGCTCCCCCCCGCGTCACTGGAGTCGTGTAACAATACGACCTATAAATTTTTGAAGGATACATTCATGGCCGCCATTTCGACGAAAAATCAAAATGGCAAAAAAAGTAGTTGAGCCAGGCTCCATGTAAAAATTTATATAACGATGACGTCTTATAACTTGGGGCTTCTAATAACATGGTTTTATATCGCAGATATACTGAAACACACGCACAAGAACAACCCAGACCACGCAGCGCTGGAGTCTGCGCTGGCCGGCCTGCGCGAGGTCATGTCGCACATCAACGAGGACAAGCGCAAGACCGAGGGCCAGCTGCAGATGTTCGACATCTACAACGACATCGAGCAGTGTCCGGTAACTACTTTGTTCATTTACCTTAACTACACCATAAATCACTCTTTCATCATTTCAGCCATAGGAAGCCCACTGCTGAACATAGGCCTCCCCCGATGACTTCTATTATGGGGGGGAGGGGGGATTGCAAATACTCGCCACGTTTGGCAGTTGTGTTGGCAAGCGCCGTGTTGGGATGGCCGTAAAAAATACACTTCCCTACCGCTAACAGGAGGCGTGTCGTAAGAGGCGACTAATGGGGAACCACACTGTATATTTTTCATGATAGGTGTCGCACTGTGGGGGCATGACCAAACGGTCATGCCCGTGTAATAATCATTACAATAAAAGTTATGATGAATTGTAAACTTGCATCATACTAGCAAGCACAGAAAAAAAAACTAACTGACATTTGCGTCTACATTGGTTGCCAACGGTTGACAAGACCATACGCGCTGGCAGCATCTGAGATTAGCTTTGCTTGTGTATCCCCATTCCTGTAGCACGAGACTACTACCATATTTCTACCGCCGATATTGCCGATTTGATAAAACATGGACCGATAATTGTTATTTGAGGTCGCTACTTGAACCACCCATATGTAAAGTCACCTGATACTGAAATATCAGATTATAATTTTGTATGTCCGTTACAGAAGGCCTACTACAAAAATGTTTTGGTCGGACATATAAACCGAACAAATTTAAATACTTTCTATTTGTTTCAAATCTTCTACAATTTATTAACAATAAAAACCGGTCGTGTTTTTACCCGGCTAGTTTCAGATGTTCATATCTTTTCAAAGGATCGACACAAGTGAGTGGTCATAACCCGACTGACCTAGAAGGAGGGTAATGTTTTTAAATTTTTTAGGTTTATACGTCCTAAGAAACGAAACGTTTTCGTAGTAGGCCTTCTGACGCAGATAAAAGTATTATCGAGTAAGTAAAATTATATGTGTAAATTATTATTCGGCAGCCCCACCTTGTCTCTTCACATCGAACATTCGTGGCTCGCTGCGAGGTGGTCGAGCTATCGAAGGAGCTGTCGGGTCGGGGCGATCATCTCGTATTATTTCTCTTTACCGATACGATGGAAGTGTGCAAGAAAAGATCAAAAGTAAGTACCGTGACATTTGAGTAGCATTAAAAAAATGCGTTTTCCGTATTCCACATGTCAAGATAATATGAAAATGAAGTCATCATAATTATAATTATAATCATCCGTCGTCGTTCGTTCCTCTGAGTAACACGCGTGTGCTGTGAACCGTATTGTGTGTGCGCTAACTATCCCCATTATGTCAAGCAAGTGTGATAACTGCAACAAAAACATAACGAAGTCTAGACCTGGTCTAGAATGCAACTGCTGTGAAAAACTAGTACATCTAAATAACCAATGCACCGGACTCACGAATAAGCAACTCGCTGCGCTACGGGCCTCAGAAAATCTAGAGTGGACCTGCCAAGAATGCCAAAACAGTACACCTAGACGTCGCTCAATCGTCATTCCGAATGACGAGGAAGGAGATGAAGATTGCACTGAGTCTCCTACTATTCAGATTGATGTAAAGAAATTGCTTGGTGATATCTCAAAGGAGGTAGAAAGGGCCATAAAAAAAGAGATGAAAGACCTCACTCAATCACTTCAATTTCAATCAGACAAGATGGATGAACTTCTTAAAAATATGGAAATAATGCAAGAAAACTTATCTAATCTCCAGAAGAAAAATGTCGAAATTACCAACAAAAACAATCACTTGGAAACAAGAGTAGGTGCTCTAGAACAGCGCATTCCAGAAATGGAGCAACAAAAACTACAAAAATACATTGAAATCCATAATATCCCATCTAGCCAAGATGAAAATATACTGGAAATTGTAGGCAATGTGGCTAAAAGGCTTAACCAAAATACCGATGACGTGAAGCAAGCCCAACGATTGCCTAGTAGAAACGATCGACCGGGCCCAGTTATGATTGAACTTAACACGGAACAAACACAAACTTCGTGGCTAGCTGCATCTAAGTCAATAAACCCTAGAATTACCATAGCGGAAATCTCCCCTCACAGTCTCATCTCAAAGGACACGAAGTCATATTCATATGCGCAGCGCTAACGCCATATAATAAGCAACTACTGTACCACGCTAAGCAAGACTTATTTCGATACATATGGATCAAAAAAGGTGTTCTGCGTGTGCGTAAGGAAGGAGAAAATCAGAAAGCGT
Source organism: Anania hortulata (assembly GCA_963576865.1). Classification (NCBI taxonomy): domain Eukaryota; kingdom Metazoa; phylum Arthropoda; class Insecta; order Lepidoptera; family Crambidae; genus Anania; species Anania hortulata. Next base: position 14,294,853 of record OY756390.1, on the reverse strand, counting down.
TGGTTATTCGCTCTGTTGGTGATATAAAAAGAATTAAGCTAAGTACCTCCTAAATAAATAATCGTAATTTGTTATTTTAACTTATTCATAAGAATGGATAGTATACCTGAAGATTTATACCAATTAACAAACTGTGTAGATGTAAACAATTTTCTAGACAAAATCCCTAAGAACGTATCACTTGAACAATGTGTCCTCTCATCTTCACGAGTTATAGATGTAATAATGCTAACTGAAGTCAATATCTCAGCCTCTCTTAGTAGCTTATATCACCTTAAAGGCTATAAGATGTACACAGGTCTGCGGAAAAATCAAAAAGGCGGCGGTATAATCATCTATATAAATAATAAACATAAGTTTAACATTAAATACCACAAAACGCAACACTGTGAAAGCTTAATCGGGACAATAACCACGCCGGTTGGTTACTCCGCCGTCCTGTGTTGTATCTATCGCCCACCTAATAGTAGTAAACATCTGTTTATTATGGAACTAGAAACTTTGTTAAGTAAAATTGAACTTCAACATGATCTATACTTACTAGGTGACATTAATATCGATCTGCGTTCAAACAAACCTATAAAACATATTTATAATACCACTATGTACACTCATGGTTTAGTTTGCGAGATCACTGAGTACACACGCATTGAACTACAAAAAAATAGACTAAGCAAGACATGCATAGATCATATTTATGCACGATCCCGCTCACTAAACCTTTACACAGCGACACTTGGAACTGCTCTGGCCGATCACCGCGCGGTATCGCTTGCACTAACCGGCACAATGACTCGAACCACACGGGTGGATTCCGGATACATCACACGTTACGACGACAATAAACTAATCAAAAGTTTAAGTAATATAGATTGGGAGCCTGTCAGGCGTGTTGTATGTCCATATAAAATTTATGAAATCATTGTAAATAATATTCAGAAATGTTATGATGAATCAACGGTTAGGATAAAAAAATCAAAAAATCAAAATCGGCTAAATAACAAATGGATTACTAACAAAATAACAAAAGCTTGTAAACACAGAGATGAATTATTTAAAAAATGGATAGCGGATCCATCAAATAAAATTCTAAAACAACAGTATACCTCATCTAGAAATAATGCAAATAAATTAATAAACAAAACTAAAAATCAAAAACTACGTAAAGATATAATTAATCATAAAAATGACCCCAGAAGACTCTGGCAAATATTAAACGAAATCACTGGAAGGTCAAAAACTCTTGCTGACACGATTATTTGTAATGCATTTGTTAATAATAACACCACAATCTCTGACACAACCAACAACTTTGCTAGATGCTTTTCAAATAGTGTCAAAAATATAGTGCCTAAATGCAATATTAAACTATTAGACAAAGAAACCTATACAGTTCCTTCTAATGTGTCATGTCGTTTTCAAAAACTTACAGCAAAAACAGCCCTTAAAGAAATAAGATCAATAAGTACCACTAAAGCACCAGGCATTGATAATATTAGAGCTCAAGACCTAAAAATTGTTGATACCAATATTGCTGACGTCATTGCTCACTTTGTCAATGAAACTGTAAAACAAGGTAAATATCCAAAAGAGCTCAAAACGGGAATAGTTAGGCCAATACACAAAAAAGGAAGCCAATCTATTTACGACAACTATCGCCCAATAACAATTCTTTCTGCCATTGATAAAATAGTAGAAAAAGCCATATCTAAGCAAATTCATTCATTTTACAAAAACAATAGTATCATTACAGATAAACAATTTGGCTTTCAGCCTGAGAAGAGTGCAACACAACTATTATCAAAATTTACAGACAGCATATATAAACATCTTAATGATAAAAAACACGTTTTAATAGTATTCATTGATTATAGTAAAGCATTTGATACATTGAGACACGATATCCTCATTGAGAAGCTGAAAGATTGTGGCATACAAGGTCCCCTAAACAAATGGTGTCAGAACTATCTTGAAGACAGGTCTTTTGTGGTTAAGGTTCAAGACGCTACCAGTACCAAAGTTAAAGTCTCAGACGGCACGGCACAAGGTTCAGTACTTGGGCCGCTTCATTACATCACGTACGTCAACGACGCAGTAAATACCGTCAAGACATGTGAAATATACCAGTTTGCCGACGACACATGTCTTGTAGCAGCTAACAAGGACCCTGATCTAGCTCTCAAGGATTTACAAAGCGATTTTACGCAACTGACAAAGTGGTCGCATGATGCGGGCCTTGTTCTTAATGCTGATAAAACTAAATTAATGTACATAAGTTCAAGCCAAAACAGAAAACCTCAGGATCTTACACTAATCGCACATAATCATAACTGTCTGCATACTAATCTCCAGAACTGCTCCTGTGCATCTGTGGAGGTAGTTAATAAACAGAAGTACCTAGGGTTAATAATTGACGATCGACTTAAATGGTCAGACCACATAAATCATGTGTGTGACAAATTGCGTGCAATGCTGGCTAAATTTACTCTTGTTAAAAGTAAAATTCCTTATGCGTCTCTTTTGTACTTGTACAAAGCTTTGGCGGAAACTACAATACATATACTATGGTCTCGCCAGTTATGGCAGAACTTGTAAATCCCATCTCGACCCAGTATATAGATTACAAGTTAGATTGTTAAAAACTATTGTACCTAAAAAAATTAAACTAAAATTCCAAAATAATTACCACGAACTCTTTTATTACTGTAATATTATACCAGTTTACGACCGAGTAAAATACATACTACTCAGTGAACATTTCTTTACTGAAGCTTACAAAACATTTGTTTACCGTAGTAACAAAACGCGAAGTGCTTCGAACACAACTCTGGTTATACCTAGATACAATAACTTATATGGAAAACACCTATTACAATATCAAATACCTAAATTATTAAATAATCTACCTATAACACTCAAAAACTAAATTACAGAACTTAATATAAAAAACAAACTTAAACACTATTTCTTATCTTTAGCACATACAGATCTAACAAAATAGATATGCAAAAATAAATCACGCCGTGTGTATTCACTAACTCGTAAACAAGTTTGACCCGAGCGGAGCAGTAGCCAAGCAGTCAAAGTGTATGCCTACATGCAAAACTATTAGGTAATATTTGCTATTGTTAACGCATCTGTAGTGCAGATATGCCACATAATAATTTGTATTGTATTGTTTTATAATGATCTTACGAACGCTCGATGTCGAATCACGGTGTACGGTAAAACCTAAGTTGGTTTTTGCTACACTGTGAAGATAAAATTAGATATAAGCTTTTAATGTAACTTGTTTTTAAATAAATAAATAAATAAAATTTCCATTTCAGGCTTTTAATTCGAAAAGTCCTACGAACGGCACAAGCACGATGAGAATAGGATCAAGTAAACCCTACAGGCATATATCGCTAATGCCGCTAAGTACAGTGAAACGAGTTGTGGATATTAGAGAAGCAGAAGGTATGCTCAGTTGCAAGGTTTGGGTTGTATAAATATTTTATTGATGAAATCCTAACAACTAAATCTAACTCGTGTGTTTTTCAGACTGTCACAATGTGTTTGCACTGATGTGCCGAAGTAACCAGGAACTTAAAGAGAAATTGTACTCGTTTATGATCACAGATGACACAGTGGATAAATCTCACTTCCTAAGACAGCTCTGTAGGCAGATGGCCAACACAGTTTGCAAAGCAGATGCCGTAAGTATAATATCTGGTCTGTCATCCCCTTACGTCGAACTTGCTTTATTATTTTATGCCTGTGCATAAAATAAGGAGGGATTCACGGCGATTGTCTGAAGTCTAGAGGTAGCTCCGAGCTATCGCGTAACAACATCCAAAGAAAACTATATAAATTTTTACACAATACAAATTACCAGAGTAGGAACCTAGAATAGAATAAATACCGTTACTTATTTATTCATTGTTGTACACCTGTCGTGGTGCAGGACAAATTTTTGGCGTGTCTGGAGTCGCACCAGCTCGACATCGACACCAGCGACCTCGCGCTCAGCACGCTCTCCAAGGTGTCCAAGTTCGCCGCGCGCACCAGGATCAAGGTATGCCCCCACCTAACACCCCTCACTTCGTACACTAGGCTGTACTGTACTGCCGCACGTATATCCACATGGTAATTTTAGTTTACACCACCTAGTTGTAGCAACCTCCGGCCTTCCTAATTGTAGTCGATCGTTTTCCAACGGAACTAAAATTACCAATTTCAATCATGCGTATGACAAAGTTGAAAACTGTTAAGAGCATGATCTACATAAGTTGTATCTAGCTTAGCTAATACTCAAAAAGTAACTAATGCATAACAAAAATCTATCAGTATATTATTACTACAGAGAAAGCTTCTACTGCGATATCTATAAAAGGTTTTAGTTATGTCCGTCATGTGTATGTAACTAAGGCATGAAAGTGTAATTCGATAGGATTCGCATTCAATCTTATCATTTTAGTCACTCATTGTGTACTCAAAATATCGAGGAGAAAAAGTTCTGGGTAACGACAGTGCGTAAACATATCATGAAAGTGTTTTGTCATGAGGATGCGCACACGGAGGTGTAGTCTTTAGAAAGCGAATAACACGGCGGTGGTACGGCGCGCTAGTGGCTAGCTCGCCTAGTGGTGTCCGGTGGCTGTGGTACTCTAGTGCAGCGGTGGTTGTGTTGTAGCTGGAGGCGCTGGCCGGGCTGGGCGGCTGGCTGCGCGCCGAGCCGGGCGCCGGGCTGCTAGACACATGGGTATTGCGCGCTCACTTACTCGCACAGGTCTGACGCGTCTCTGCCACACTCCTCGCCACCTTCCCGAACTAATCGCTATACTGCTTCCTGTGTTAGAGCCAGTGCGAGCCGTATCTGTCTTGTGCCGTTCACTTCATCGCGTCGCACGGGCGCTGGTTTCGGGAGCACCGCAGTTCTATCATTTCGTTGGCCCTATCATTCGGAGTAGACACAGGAATCAGTGTGATGTGTGTACTATAATTAAATAATAGTCATTACTTTCCCGATGACTTACATTTACAGCTTTTTAATACGATATTTAACCAGAATCACGGCGTCATTAAAGCGTATTTTGTTTGGGACGAATGACGAAACACTATACAGGTGTCGATGTATTTTTAGAGGAGGAAGACTCAGAGGAGTGAATGTTAAAATAATGCTTCGCTTCATACATTTTGTTATTAACCGTTTTCGTGAGCGTGCCATACCTAAGGTTTTGGGATCACGACGACCGAAATCATTCCACAGCCTAATCCTATTTGTTTATATTATCATAAAAATCATGTAATATTTTTACTTCCTACTCATAATTTACTGTACGTAAGTATTTTACATATACAATATTAACATATGTACAAACAATTACTAACCACTTATATACTATATTGAATTAATCTAAATTGTAAAGCGCCTGCGCGCTCAGCCGGAGTTATGGGTTCAAATCCCGGTATGGTTTTGTCAGTTAACAAGTATTCTAAACAGTTCGTTTAATAGAAAGGTTTTAGTAAGCATGGTTGGATTTAGTTTGGAGTTTTGAGTTTCATGTTTCAACCAGTTTATAACTCGTCATAGTAGAGATGTAGAAGTCATTACATTAGTACATTTGGCGGCGCTTGCAGGTGGGCCGCGCGCTGTCGTTCAACAAGACGCCGTCGAAGCTGAAGCGCGCCATGTCGTCGATGATCTCCCCGTTCGGGTCCACCACCAACCTGCCCGCGGCACAGCTCGCGCAGATGCGCCTCGCCAGTTGTAACAACATCAATGTAAGTGATTCGTTTAACACTTTTGTATATTGTACGTTGTAAAAACTCACAATACAACTTATTAACTGTATTGAAGACATTGCTAGACGTAAAAATTCAGACATCTAAAGGCACTAGTAAAACTTTTGTTGCACTGCCTGTAGCTTCTGTTGGTCTCATTGTCGACTGGTTTTGAATGCTTTTGTCATTGAGTCCGCTAAGAGATATAAGTAAATTAAAAGTAGTAGCGTCCTAAAGCCAGTTATAGTCGTTTAACCTGCACCGAGGCACAGTTTATATATTCTATATAGTTAGGTAACTACCTACAAACATTCGAAATGACGTACTCATACAGACGCACGCCTCACCAAGATTTGCAGTACTCCTCAGTTCTGTCAGTCGCGGGTGCCGACTACTGCCGAGACGAGGTGTCAGGTGTCATTGTCACGCTTTACTTTCATATTTATTGATGCACTCCAGATAATCCACAATTTTTTCAAAGATGCCAGAGGAATGTATTGCGTAAAAATACGGGTGTTGAGCTCGGCTTCCTCAATACCGGAGCTCAAATTTTTTAAACTTCCGGCTGTTGTAAGGTAAGAATGATTTATCTAGTATACAGGGTGACTGATAATTCGACCTATTCCCGATGAGGAGATAATTATAGAGGAGACTATTTTCGATATCATAGTCTATCCAAACATTAGCCGATTCGGAAGTTTTTTTTCCCTAAATTGTTATGTTATGTTATTATGAATTGAATTTGAGTAAAAGTTGTAAGTAAATCAAAATTCTAGTTATTAACAATTTTTTAATAAAAAGAGTATTTATTCTTATCTATAAAATAACATTAATTTGGTACGAGAGTGGGTCAAAAAGTTCGCGGAGTGGGTATGCTGGGAAAAAAGGTAACTTTTTTCTACCCTCACTAGTTGTGGCACTCATTAAGAGTATAAATACAAAGTTTCATAAAAATAAGCTTATTATTCACTGAGATAAAATGTAATAACCAAGTAAACCCAGAAGAAAATTTTAAACATGGAGAAAGTTGAGTTCCGCGCAGTTATCAAGTTCCTTACCAAGCAAGGCAAACCTCCTCAGACTATTTTGGAAAAGATGTCTTCTGTTTATGGGGACTCTTGCCCTGGCAAAACCATGATCTATCTCTTCAAGCAAGGCAGGGATTCGATTGAAGATGATCCGAGGCCTGGGAGGCCTGTCGAGGCGACCACAGCCGAAAACGTCGACAAACTTGAAAAAATCATATTGGAAGATACCCGTTTGAAGAAGAAGCAGCTTGCAGAAATGATTGGAGTGTCAGCTACAACAATTTTGAACATCCTACACGATCATCTTGGCATATCAAAGGTGTGCGCACGGTGGGTCCCGAGAATGCTCACGCCATTCCAGAAGCAGCGGCGAGTTCAGTGTTGTCGCGAGTTTTTGACTCTGTGTGGTGAAAACAAGGACGAAGTTTTGAACCAAATTGTTACTGGAGATGAAACTTGGGTTCATCATTATGAGCCTGATAATAACCTTTGATGTTTTTGTGCAATAAAGTGTCTATCTATCTATCTATCTGAGTCCAAACAGGACTCCATGCAGTGGCACAAAAAAGGCACACCACTCCCGAAGAAATCCAAATTGTCTCCGTCGGCTCATGGCCACAGTTTTCTGGGATACAGAGGGCATCCTTCTTATTGATTACAAGGAAGAGGGTGTTACTATAACTGGAGAGTACTACGCTGCACTACTAGAACGTCTGCGAGATGCTGTGAGGGAGAAAAGGCGGGGAAAAATTAACCAAAGGGGTGCTCCGTTTGCACGACAATGCACCCGTGCACAAGGCGCAAGTTGCGATGGCTGCTGTCCAAAAAGTGGGCTTTGAAATCTTGGAACACCCTCCCTATAGCCCAGATTTAGCCCCAAGTGATTATTATCTGTTCCCACAAATGAAAAAAGAGCTTCGAGGGAAGAAATATTTCCAGCGATGAAGAAGTGAAGAGCGCAATTTCGGCCTATTTTGACGACAAAGACAAAACATTTTTTTTTCAAAGGTATAAACAAATTAATTGATAGACCTAATAAATGCATAAGAGTAAAGGGAGAATATATTGAGAAGGAAAAATAATTTTAAGTTTTATTTCTTACTTTTTACCCGCCATTCCGCGAACTTTTTGACCCACACTCGCAGCTTGAGGAATGACAGAGGAATATACATAGTAAAAGTTTTGAACCGTAGTTTAGAATGAAAAACAGTACTTATTCCAAAAACAAGCTAAATCACAATAGAAAAAAAAAACGTTTTTGGAATAGGTACTATTTTTCATAACTATAGGTAGACCGCGAAATTGAGACCTCGCCTGCGGGGCACAGGGGCGCGGGGGGAGGCGAGAGCGGGGTTTGTGAGAGGTGCGGGCGGCAGGCAAATTCTTGTCAGAATTCAGTACGCTCGCTACGCTGGTAGCGATAGCATCTATTGACAGACGCGGACGCTTTAACAGAATTACACACGAGAATACTGTCTGTCTGAAGTCTGAAGATGAGTCGAAGTATATTCGGACACAAAATCAACAGTCAGTGTAAGCAAATAGCTTTAAACGTATACGCATTAAACTACTTCTATAGCCTTCCCCAATAAATTAGCTATCTAACAATGTATCTAGCATATTTTATAACCGAACCAATAGTTCCTGTGATTAGCACGTTCAAACAAACAAACAAAAACATCCAGTTTTTAAATATATACGTAGAATGACATCCACGGCTCTGGATAGCAATATTTTGACTAAATTTACACTCAATAGTGTAAATGTATCGAAACGAATATTATTTTTCGAAAAGGTTATGTTAATATTTTACAGTGTCGACACTGACGGCCACCATTGTGACGGGTGACGTCACATATCTTGAGAACTGTCACTGGAAATTTCGTCTCTTGTGTATCCTTACCGCCCGCACCCCTGACAGTCCCCGCTCTCGTCATTCCCCCGCGCCCCTGTACCCCGCAGGCGAAGTCTCAACGAAGCGGTTTACCTATAGACACGGTTCAAAACTTTTACTATGTATCCCACTGTCATTCCTACAAGTTCCCAGATTAATGTTATTTAATTGTAATGGGTAAAATTTTAAAACTAGGATGTTATATCTAAAATTTGTCAAAAAGAAGAAACTGAATAACTATTTTCACTTAAATTAATTTTTAAGAAGCATAAGATAAGCATAAGCCTCTGTTTATACTTCAATCGGTTGTCGGAACAATTTTTCAGGATTTATATTTACATATTTCCATTATTATGAAACACCAAACGTGCGTACAAAAACAACAACTCTGCCTGATCGCGCCGCGATCTGCGGCAGCGTAAGGGCTGAATGGGGTAGCGGGGAGAAGGTTGCCGGCAAATGTGAACTTCGTCATACTTACTCAAAGGGAAGTGTGATCCGACACGATTTTTATCCGGGCGTCGAGGGCTGGAGGCTGGAGGGCAGTGTGAATAGCTTCATGTAATATGCTTTGCCACTGGAACATTCGATTAAAATCTGAGCCCGACACCCGATAAGTGAGAAGAGCTCTTACCTACTTAATATTTTGAGAAAAAATTCAATAATCTCCGCAACAGTTAATTTTGCAATGGGGTATGATCGGATGAAATTAGTTCGAAATAGTCCCCTTTAGATCTCCATAACCGAAATAGGTCAAACTACCAGTCACCCTGTATAAGTAAATCAAAATCGTTTGCCTCGTGTATGACGGAGGATCATTTCATTCGAGAAATGTTCGACTGATTTGGCAGTTTTAATTACGAGGTGTCTTTTTCTTGCTTTGCAGTGCTTTTTTTCAATAGGACTTTGCTACTACGAGAGCAAATGTCTACTGAAAGCTGATTGACAAATTAGGACAGGACAAGTCTAAATAAAATAAAAAGGGCAACCCTAACGCTGACGTGCGCTCCACTGACGTGTCCCAAGAAATAGGCTTAGTTTCCATACTGTATAGAATATATTTACTGTGACCGAGGTTAGCACTCGTGCGGTTCTTTATTTATTTAAACTTTATTGCACAAAATAAAATCGTACAAAAGGTGGACTTAATGCCATGTGGCATTCTCTACCATTCGACCATTAGTTCTTTCAAGCCTTTAATTGGCCTAAACTCCCGCTGACCCCCGATATTGTGATACCATAATTATAGTCTTTTCAACTTAGCACGATTTCTGTGATAGTTCATTGGTAACACTTATACTGATGCGATCTAATGAAATCTAATCGATAACCGATAGTTTAATCGTTTGTTATTAACATAACTGTATAACAATGGAATTTCTGTGTCTCGTTTATGTATGCTTGATGAGTAGTAACCTTTTTGTCAATTATGAGGTATACTGCAATGTTCTGTCGCCAGAGTGCCGTAAACAGTTTTATTGCCGATAGTGTATCCCTATAGGTAAACGTTCCGTTTTACGCATCAAGTATTTTATGGATCGTTTATCATTGTGATTTTACAATGATATAAAATTAAAATATTTTTTAAATTATGATCGCGATTAGTATAGGTGAAACAGAAAATGTAAACTGTCACAGAATTCCTCTAGAAAAGAATATAGTTTTGTATAGTGTCTAGTCAGTAGTCACCGGGACGTGACAACTGTCCCGCATGCTGCAGGTTACATGATGTGTGTGTGGTGGTGCAGGAGATGGGCGCGGCGGGCGGCGGGTGCGCGTCGGGCGGCGAGGTGCTGGTGGCGCCGCTGTCGGTGCAGCCCACGCGCAAGGCCGCGCAGGCCGCCGCCGCGCTGCGCCGCTTCTGACGCCGCACGCCCCGCGCGCCCCGCGCCCCGCGCGCCTGAGCGCCCGAGCACCCGAGCGCCGGCCGGCCTACCCAGTCGCCCAGTGACGCGGCAGGAGCGTGCCCCCAGTGCCTTCGTACGCTATGAGCGTTTGGAACCTAGTGAGATATAGCTGCCTCCGCGGATCGACTACTGTTAACGGTCACGCGAGCCCGTCGGCCGCTATGCTAATATTATTGTTATTATGTGTGTCTCTGGTCTAACGATAGACACTCGTCACAAAATCGTTGCGATTTTACGAAACGTAGCCGCAGATTGATTTTACGTAATTTATTTATATTATCTCCACTATTGTCGAAAGTTAGTCGGAGGGCCGTTTTAAAATCGAATACGAGCCGGTGCGCGAATGAATTTTAATTAAGCACCGGCCCGCGTGTCGCGTCGGTATATTTTAATGATATTATTATTTGAGATAGTCTCCCGAGAGTAATATGTACATATTGTGATATTTTAATTTAATCGTGAAATAGGCATTGTAGGTTTAAAGTAGTGATTTAATCTATACCTACCTAATCGTTCAGCTGTTAATTGTAAGCGTTTCACGTCGTCCCCGTTGAGAGCGGAGCGGACGCGGAGACGCGAGTGGAGTGGTGGCGGCCGCGGCCTAATGTACATAGTGCGCGTCGGCAGAACTCGGCTTTCGCCGTCACCTTTCGTAACTTGTGTCGCCTGTAGGTTTCATGAGTCTCATCATGGCTATTATCATGTATCAGCAATCATATGTGTACGCATGTCGAATACATTGTACAAAGAACTATATTTATAAATATTTTAAACGATTGATACAATAAACATTTATTTTCAGTCAATAGTATTTTTAATAAATAACTCTCCTCACTATGCTGTAAATTTTAATCAAACCTATATTCGCAATATAACGGCTACTTGATGCCGATTTTTGCATCTCGGATAAAGAGTATCGCATTAAAGATGGCGCGTATGGGGACCGCCATCAACACGCCGGCCAGCGGCGCGAACGCCAGGACCAGCGACTGGCGGGGTAGTTCTGATTTAACTAGGACAGCGAGCTTAAATCCAATAGCTAACTGAAATAAAACGTAATATTCAATGGTTAGCTTTTTATTCATGGAAGATATATACAGGGTGGATACGTTAAGTGTGTTCTGACGATTATATCGTCAGTTTTAAAGGAATTGCAAAACTATTAAAATTATATGGAATCTACATCACTTTAGTGCATAAAATATGACACAAAAAAAAAAACGCCAAGTGCAAGTCGTATTCGCGCACCTTACAAACTTGTAATTAGTTCGTCCATAAGGAATCGTACGTGCGTGTTTTAAAGATTTTTATCGTTTTTTCAGTTTAGAATTTTTATTTTCATTATGTTACAACTTTACGATTTTCGGACTTTTCCTTTTATTTACTTGTGCTACAAAACATTGTTTCTTGTCAATTTCATGATTCTAGATTAACGGCTATTACCCTATATGTTTTCATTCCCTTGCGAGTATAACAAATGCGGCATAAATAGCCGTATCTTCTAATTGCATAAATTTGAACGTAAAAAAATTTTACAGGTTCAAAGAAGGGATTGCAGACCTCAATCTAGAGTAAATATCAACTTTCTATTTGTAGGAGAAAACGAACCTAAGATTGGATTGGAGCTCGTGGTCGTAAATAAGTTAAATGGATATATTTTATGCAATTTAATGGGACTCTCGAAAGCAACTTAGGACAGTCCAAATACGATCTTTAAAAAAAAAATGAAGTAGCATAATTTCCTCATCTGTACCTAGTTTTATTTCATCTAAATAGTGAACAAACCTCGCTATATTTAATGTATGAAAGCCGCAGAAGTACAAATTTTGAGCATATTATGGTGTTACTGTAAGGTTATTTTGTAGTAGATTATTACAAAGCTGCCACTATCGAATTGGGTTATTTTCCAAATAAAAGTAAATGTATTTTATATCATTTTATGCACTAAGCTTTGCAGATTCCATATCACAATATCACAAAGTTTTGTATTATGTATCTTTAAAATTACCAATAAAACCAATTTATTTCTGTAAATAGGCTCTCGGTCAACTCGGTCACTATTGTCAGCCTCTTTTTAAATAGTGTGTTTACATTACAAGATAAAATGAACCTGTGCGAGCACGGCAGTATTCAATTCCATACATTTTTATCATTTAAATAGTCATTTACAGTGTAATAACCTTTTTTCATTAAAGTCATCTTGACATGCGAATCAAATTCATACATAGGCAGTTCAGCCATGGACTGTGGTAATTTGTTAAAAAAGCGAATACATTTTCCCATAAACGAATTACCCACTGTATGCAGCCTGAAATTTGGAACGGCAAGTTTATCTTTATTCCGGGTATTAATATTATGCATGTCACTCTTTTTAGGAAATAGATGCAGGTTTTTGCGAATATACATGATATTTTCATAAATGAATTGAGAAGCCACTGTTAGTATATTAATTTCCTTGAACAGTTCCTTCAACGAGTCTCGGGGTCTGAGGTCATAAATTGCCTGTACAGCTCTCTTTTGTAGCACAAAAATAGATTCAATATCTGCTGCTGAGCCCCATAATAATATTCCATATGACATTATACTGTGAAAATAGCTAAAGTACACCAATCTTGCCGTTCCAACATCAGTCAATTGTCTTATCTTTCTCACGGCATAAGCAGCTGAACTAAGTCTTCCTGATAGAGTCTCAATATGAGCACCCCATTGCAAACGGGAGTCTAAAGTGATTCCTAAAAAGGTAGTGGAACTAGATGTATCTAGCAGTTCATCTTTTACAGTTATATGTGTTGGGACCAGTTTTACGTTCGGCATTGTGAATTTAATACATTTTGTTTTATTTGCATTAAGCATAAGATTATTGGTAGTGAACCAGTGCAATATTTGCGAGAGAGCAGTATTTACATCGTCAAATAAATCTTTACCTCTCTTGATTTTAAAAATCAATGAAGTATCATCCGCAAATAACACTGTCTCGCAGAGGTCCTTTGTAAAAGACGGAAGGTCGTTAATGTAAATTAGAAACAGTAGGGGTCCTAATATTGATCCCTGCGGCACACCCATAGTAAGAGGCGACCCAGAAGACTCAGTTCCATTTATACATACTTTTTGTGTTCTGCCTGTGAGATAGAGTTTACTAAATCTAAGGCATCATTTGAAACACCATAGTGCCTAAGTTTTTTTAGTAAAGTTTGGTGGTCCACACAATCAAAAGCTTTAGAAAGATCACAAAAAACTCCCAAAGCATCCTGCCTACTCTCCCAAGCATCAAACACGTGTTTTAAGAGTGCAACTCCAGCATCAGTAGTATTTCTACCTTTCGTGAAGCCATATTGATTATCATGTAAAAGTTTATTCAGGGCAAAGTGAGATAACAGTTGACTAAAAATTACTTTTTCAAAGACTTTACTAAGTACTGGTAATATTGAAATTGGGCGAAAATTAGAGGGATTATTTTTCTCGCCTGACTTGAATAAAGGAATAATTTTACTAAATTTCATTAAAGTGGGAAACTGTCTATCATCAATACATTTGTTAAAAATATTTGCAAAAGGCTATCGTATTTATAATTGTATAGTTTTTTTCATGTTTAATTCTTTAAATGTTTTTATTACTATATCAGGGTTTATATGTCTAAAATTAAATGAAGTTTTACATTCGTCAACATACCTTTATAATCAATCGTCTGGGACACACTTAACGTCCCATCCTGTATATGTATACTGTAGATTTATGTTTTAATAGACTAGTGCTATACGCATCTACTGTTCAGCGTTTGACAATACTTTTAGTGTAAATTGTCTAGATAAGATTTCAAGAACTACTTACGATTGTTACAAATGGAATGATTTTCCACTGCGTTCCGATGCGCGTTGAGCAGGTGTTCTCCTCGGTGGCGACGTTCATGTCGGAGACGAAGTCGCGGCCGCGGTATGCGCACAGCATGCCTAATAGCTCCATGAGGCACACGACCGGCATCGCTACGCCTGTCATCAACGCGTCCACGCTTTCGAGCAGGGCTATACCTCCCTGCAATAGACCACACGTAAGTATATGCATACTCAATAATGTTTATTCTACTTCACTGTTAACATACGTTCGTAGCAAACAGCATGCTCAACCCCATGCAAGTCATCATCAAAATACCGACCACCACTTGTTCTATAAAACTGAAAAAATATTCGTATAAAATCAGGCGTTCTCAATACAGCAAATTGAAATGCGAAACATGTCAATACTGAATAACTTACATTAATTTGACTCTGTATTCAAATATTGTATGTAATGCACTTTTTAGCAACACATAAGCCACAACCATGTATGAAAACGTTAACCCAGCGAATGTAAGCGTGGATCTGGAGACAATAAAAGGGATTTATCGTTAACATCAGAATGGCTGGTTGCCAGTGGCGAGCGCTTCTGCTAGTGTATTCAAGAATTGCTATCCATTTTTTTAATACACTCCGAGCCGCTTGCCACAGGCAACCAGCCGCTCTGATGCTGACAATCGATCGCATTTATAGAAACCAAGCCACGTAAATAAAAAATATGTCCTAAAATTATCTTACATCAAATGTGAATAGTTTCCAGTGGACATGCATTTGGAATACATAGGTATGATCCACATAGTACCTGAAAATTTAAAAAAATTTCTAAGCATACTTATCAGATAACTTGAGACTTGTTAGCTACATAAATTAAAATGTTTGGTTACTTTCATGCATTTTGTGGTTTTCATTGCTAGTAACTTGCGTGTAATCGACGAGAGCACAGACTGCAGAATTGGTAGAGTTCAGGAACGCTAATAGTAAAACTAAACACGAATGCCACACGTTTTCCGAGTTTAGACGCGGGTCTATGTGTCCCGATGCTATAAAACATTTAGAAAAACAGGATTAAAATGAAGAATAATGAATGTCTTTTACATAAATCATTTAAAATTAAATAAAGATAATCACCATAATGGTTTAATCCTTTCCCATGAATTAACTCTGTGCCTGTACCCGAAGAATGGATGTATAAAGCTACTTCTAGAGCATCGGCTATTACCTATGAATTAAAACAAAAAAATATATTTTACGCCACGCTTTTGGTAAATATATGAATGGCAGTAGCGGTGCACCGGAGTGGGTTTTTTTAATAGAGATAGTGTATCCGCTGATGTGCGCAGTGACTCGGGCTAATTTTTACACCGGAAAATCACAGGATAAAGAATTTGTGTAACAACCATTTTTTAATTCCACGCGAAAAATATGTACTTAGTTAGTAATATAATAAAACTACCTTTAGCCTGCGACTTCGTCTACGACGACGTCTAAGCCAAATAGGAAATAATAATCATTTTACAGAAACACATTTTTTTTTCATACGTGCTAAGCTAGATCAATATCGATACGTGCGCCAAATTATAGCTAATTTGGTTTAGACGTAGTAACAAATAATTATATAAACTTTTACTTTTTGTAATATTTAGTTGGATTACATACAGATAATAATTCAGCAGAGTTGAGGCGAAAGGCTTTTGGCAGGATTTTTTGCACCGTAGTTATATTCGTAATGGCCATTACACCCAGCAAACCCGCCCACAGACATGGCACCACAGCGAACCATGAAATCATATTGTTCCAAATTAGCTGTTGGTCAAAGTTAGTTTATATTGTTAATTAGTAAGGCTCAGATACTTTCAGCAGTATACCTCGATCTCTTAATAAATATTATTAACTAACCCTGCCATGGCAAATACGTTCACCTATCAAAACCATCCATATGGCCGCCCAAACTATGGCAATACTAATAATCAACGGTATGTTGAAACGTCCTAAATTATAGTCTGATCTGAACCGCACCACCTCCACGCTGCAATAAAACAAAATCTATACATATAAATATCGGAAATCCAGGACTCATGTTTTACAATATGGGCCTAATAGCAATGATCCGTACAAAATAGGTGTGAGGTTATTTATCCTGTCTCCATCGTCATTAACCATAAACGGAAAATTTTCAAAATTCAAAAGATCTGACGCTGTTTTTAGGTTCATCGAATTTGTAACAGGCTATGTGATTAATTGTAACTCGCTGGGTAGAACTAGAGTCTTTTGGGAAATAAATGCATCGGGAGACTACAAGGACTTTGAGCCTAGGGAAGTATTTTGACTAACGGCTTAAGTGTTCAGGATTGCTATGTTGGAAGTTTAGGGGCAAGAGATTTCAAGAGATCGTAAAGGGTCAAGCAGGTGCAACTTACAACTCATGACCCCTAACAACATAAGATCAGCAACATTCTCACATTTCCTACAAAAAACAGAATATGAACGAAACAAAATGTATTAAATGAACTGACTAGAAGAAATTGTAAGCAGGAGTGTTGAACCATGGAGGATAACTTCCAGAGTATTGCTCCTTGCAAACTTTCATTTGATGTGGTTGGCTGACGCGTTTCATCTTTTTCATTTCACTGAAAACAGCAGGTAATTCTTGAACTCGTCTTATAGCTTTTTTACTTGTAAAATTTCCTGGCTTGCTATGCAAAAACTGACACAAAGCAAAATATGCTTACGTTCTCGTTTATTATAATTATAAAAACACTTTCATCAACCGGTTATTTAATAGTAAGTAAGTGTAGTAGATAATAAATAGGCAGAAAATAGCTAAATGTGCCGATTACCCTTTTAAAGAAGCGTTTCTCCACGCGCGATAATATAAACCAACAGTCGAAGGACGGATAGTAGTAAATCTTGGATCTCTCAGGATATTTTCCACGGGTATGTTCAACTGTATTAACATTAAATATTAAAATTAATAATTAAAATATAAAAAGTTGTCAAACTTGTTTTAGTCTCTTAGCTAAAATTAAAGGATGTTATTATACCTGCCGCTGTCTCAAAGTTTTGATTTCATGTAAATCAGGCTCATAGGTTTTTAAATTGAAATCTCTGAAAAAGTGAAAGGTGTAGCTAAAAGTAATTATTTTGTAAAGTTTTAAATTAATATATATAGAATCCATTATTGGCTGTAATTTTTGTATAAATTATGTGATTTGTAACATTTTTAAGAGCTGTGGATACTGAATATACATAAAATAAAATATTTTTTTTTAAAAAAAACTAGACGTCAAATTTATTAGCTTCTGTTAATCTTACCTGCAGTACGTAAATGGTAACCTCGCGTCCGATGCAGAATGCATCACATATATTGCTGTTATAGCTGCAATAGTGCAACAACTAATAGCGCGCACTATTGTGTGGATACAAATAGCTATACCGATACCTAAAAAAATATAAATAAGTATTTACTTAAAACACCATAAAGATCACAGCCATAATATACGCGGCTATTTGATAAATTTTTACCTTACCATCAAACATGGGTATGATTCGGAAGGCACGTCCTGGTCCACTGATGCTCCACTGTCCAAGGTATACCTCGAAGTGGCGTAACGGATTTGCAAGTAGCGCAACCGCAATTGTCAAAATTATTACGAAGATAACTACAGAACATCAAATTTTTCATTCAAAAATCGACCAACTCAATGCTCAGTATGTTAAAATAGTAGTAGTGGGCAATTGAGGCGATGTACTTACAAAACCCTCCAGTGATTGCCGACGCTGTGACTCTACAGTGCATAGTGAGGAAGGCGCCGAGGACAAAGGTGCCAATGCGCAGGCGTCGCCGGCCGGTGGTGCGCCGCGCGAGCCCGCCGCCCGTGCCCGTGTCCATGCCGGGGATGTGCGCCGTTGACCACACCTGCGACCACTGGCTCTACCCAAGCACAACATTTCACTGTCTGAAATTTTTTTATGGCTAGGAGCGTGGATAGAAACGATTGTGACCATTTTTGGACATTTGTAATATTATGTATAGTCGGAGACGATAAGAACAATCGTCTCTATGTATAGTAAAAAAACTACTTACCACATTTTTGTTTTCAAATGTAAGAATTGTTTCCATGGAATTCGTGCTATGAGTTTTGTTAGCTGCCATGCTGAAAATATTGTGCAAATTCAATTAGGTAATTTAAAACAGGTTAATTTTATGAGCACCAATGTTCAGTAGCTACATCTTGACTTAAATTGACATGTTTTTAATCACTTTTGATTGACTGCTCTAATATGTCTAACTAAATATAGAATTTGCCATGATTTATTTCCTCTATGGATTTTAGAGTAGACAATAAAACTTAATAAATAATTATCTTCGTAATAGGTTTTTTCTTTGAGTATTTATAGGTTAAATACTCATGAAAAATACCAATGATCAAGTAAAACTACCTAGAACTTTGAGAACACTGAACAAGAAGTAATCTCTGTTGAGACAGGACTTGTGTACAACGTAGTGGTTTATTTGATCCGTGTTTTATACTAGCCTTTAGCCATAGCCACTATCACTGATCAAGTAAAACTACGTAATAAAGTATGAGCTTTTTCACACTAACAATTTGAGAGAGTTCGCGTTCACTGGATCGCAGCGAACAAGGCGCGCAGGAGCCCGGCGTGCCATCCACGTTTTGAACAAACAGTATTAGCGCTATTTGCGCCGAGTCCGCTGCGTTCTCGCCTTACTATGAATTCGCTTGCGAATCGCCACTGTGACAAACTCTAACTCATCTATGACTATAGCTTGGCCATAACTGCTGCGCACTCTCTAAGGTATGCGCGGCGAGGTGGGAGCCGGGGAAAAAAGAGCAAGAGTTCACATGAGATCAATACACGTCGGACAAATCTTACGATATCAGTTTACGTATAAGGCAAGACTTGTGGCGGAACGGTGGTTGGAGGCTCTTTAGTTGATAAAAATGTATTACATAATTGTATTATCTTATTAGTTGATAAAAATGTAATTTACATATACTCGATTCAATGTTTATTAAAATACCTAGGCAGTTGATGAATAAGAACTAAACTTATAATTCAAATCAGAATTTGTTTTATTGAAAATTTACCATAATAACAAACAAATAGAAATAGTATAATTAGTAAAGTTATTCTGACATAGATTGTGTTTCAACTTCATCTTCCATTTCGTCATCGTCTTCATCGTCCATATCGCCATTGGAACTTGAATCAGAGTCTTGCAAATTTATTATGAATGAATCGATAATATTATCGAACCTACTATCGCGATTCCAGTAATCATTTTCATTTTTCTGGACATCAATTTGTTTAACCACTATTCAAAAATATTTTTATTAGATCAGTTTAAAATAAGACTTAATGGAATAGTTGACTCATATCAAAATTAATTAAACAGATGATTATTTCATTTAGTATTTGGCTATACGAACCTAATTTTATTGATTTCAATACATAAAAGTCCAAGGCTGTAATAAAGTTTAAAAATGTATTTTTAATATGTAATTTGAAAGGTCGAAAACGCTATCCGCCATGATCTCGACCCGACCGAGTGTTAGACAATTAGTACTTATACTAGTAAATATCATTCGCATGTTTCTCGCGGTCTTTTTCATAAACTACTTATCTTCCAAAATCTAAGTAAAAAGTTGTTATTTATTTGTTTTATTGTTTAAATATTATGGACGTCGGATTTGTGAAAGCAAATAGCACAAACCTGACGATAGTAGACATGGTTTGCTATTCTGTGCATTGGACCCAAATTTTTGCTTTACCGAACTTGGGAACGTTAAAACGTCTATGTAAGCACAGTGCAATTAGTATTAAAATGTAATACTTACAAGACCTAAAACAAAGAATAGTTCATAAGTAAGTATCTTTACAAGTGAGGTTACGTCATAGCACAGATCTTGGTGTTAAATGATAATGACAACCCGTTGTGATAAGCAGAATTGCCTGCCGTGATCATGTGCGTCGAATTGAACGGAAAGAAAAGAAAAATTGTTTCTTATTACCGTACTTTTTGTAGATTATTAACTCACAAGTCTTAAAATTACCGTACATTTATCACAATATAATTACTACCGTACGGAGCATGAAATTACCGTATGAATACGGTAATTACTGTACGGTTGGCAACCCTGGCGCGTCCCCCAGTGTCCGCCAGTGTTGCCAACCCGAATTTTAGAAAATTGGTAGAATAAGTGCCAAATGTTGGTAGAATGTAAAATGGTAGATCTACCACCTCAATTTAGAAGATTTTTTTAAGATTAAAAATGCATGAACTGTTCTTAAAATGTTTATTTTTGGAAATTATACATATTTTTATTGAACATTTTTAAATGTTCTGCGCTAGGCTGTCTGTTGTTTGCTATGAATATTTTAGTACGCAACAATCCCTCTAGATTCTCCATGCAAATTCTATTTCTCTGGAAGGTTTTTATATTATTAATTGCAGAAAACAATCTCTTAACGTTGGCGCTACGTGGAAGTGCGAGTAATTTTCTCACGAATTCGCATAGCAGGGGAAATGCTCGCATTTCGCATGGCTCACGCAACACATACATCGCAACGTCCCTTGTCAATATAAAAATAATTCAAAATGGTGATATGTCAAACAAATTTAAAAAATAGGTAGTTTTTAGGTCTAGGGTGGTAGATAGGTAGACTGATGAAAATTGGTAGATCTACCAAAAAGTTGGTAGATATGACATCACTGCCCCCGTCCCGCCGCGCGCATACCTCAGAGAGTGCGCAGCAGTTATGGCCAAGCTATAGTCTCTAGCCAAAGACATGTTTCCCTTATTATGAGCTGCATTAAAATTGCCATGTCTTTCCGTGCTATCATGTTATGAGAAAAGGCCATGCGCAATGTAAAATAAGGTTCCGTAGTTGAACGTCGAAATTAGAATGAAATTTTCCTTTTTACCTTTCGAAATACATTGGCTCGATTATTACTCGTTAATAAAGCCTACTCAGCGGTGGTGTTTTCCTTTTAACTTCGATATACAAGGTGTTAATAAAATAACGCAAAACCTTTTAGGGGGTGATTCTACTGCTAAAATGCAGTAACTTTTTCTATGAGGCCAACATCGAAATTGCAAAAATATACCTACACTTTCCCATACTAAACCGCGACCAGCTGACATCAGTTTGTATGGAAACGTCGATAGTTTTTTTGAGATTTCGATGTTGGCCTCATAGAAAAAGTTACTGCATTTTAGCAGTAGAATCACCCCCTAAAAGGTTTTGCGTTATTTTATTAACACCTTGTATAAATATACAACAGTTGCATTTTTTTACATTTCTAAAAACAACTATTTAGCAGACGGTCTACCAAAAATTAGCACTTTAAAGCTTAATATATGCCAACGATCCCCTTAACCGAAAAAATAGTGAAATTCACAAACGCAATATTTTTGAACGATCTATCCCGTTAGATTCCTATCGAGTATCGTTACACTTGACACCATAAGATAGCAAAAAAAAGTCATACCTACTTTTAGTACGTGTAAGAGAGGTACCATATAAATATTTATTTTTAAGATTTTACCACTTTGTAGGTGTTATTATTATGTACCTATTCCTTATACCAGCCATACTCTAAGTGTGTTCCGCGGAACCCTAGGGTTCCGCGATACCCCTGTCGGGGTTCCGCAAGAAGTTAGAAAAAAAAATCAAAACACCTCTCTCTAGTCGACCGTTCTGTCGCGGCGTATCACGATTCACGAACAATTTTACTATGCCGCCACCGCCGATACCTACTTGTGACCGCGCAATCCCTTTGATAAAAGCCGCCTTTGAAATTAGACGCTATAATTGTGAACAAGCGACTTTCGGCTCTAACTTCAAAACGTAAAGTCGAGATTGCTTACACCACATTTTTTGAATTTCTATTTTTATATCGGCTTTTTATTTATCAAAGACGCCGACTCGAGTATTTTTGAGAATGTTCGAGATTGAGGCTAGGACTATAAAAGCGATGATCAAGCCTTGACACTAGTCAGTCGACGATTAGCGTTCGGAGCGATAAGTACCTACCTGCTAGAAAAAAATTGTGTATTGTTCTACTGCTGTTTTCTGATTGTATCAGTTTTGTACATTTCTTCTTTGGACTAAAGTGCTAAACTCTTCTACGCAGTAACGACCGTGCATTATTTTAACCTCACCATCCTGAAAGAATGGAACGTTGGCTTAAAGGCGTTAAACGTGTCGCAACAACATCTTCCAACGAAGCCGAATGTTCAAAAGCAGTCCGCGTGGAGTATACAGCAATTACCGATCCAGACGATGATGCAACGACGTCAAGTTCCACGGTTTCAAAGGCGAAAAAAAGGAAGTATGATGAATCATATATCAGTTTTGGATTTGTTGATTCCAACGGCTCACCTCTCTGCATGTTATGTAGTAAACTGCTTCCTAATAGTTCCATGGCACCTGCCAAGTTGCGCCGACATTTAGAAACTGTACACCCCGAGTCTAAAGACAAGAATAAAGAATTTTTTGTACGTAAAAAAGAACAGTTATTGGAAAGTCAAAAAACAATGATGCATGTAACCCAAACTATCAATGAAAAGGCCACGGAGGCATCATATTTAGTTAGCTATCGCATTGCACAAGCAGGAGAAGCGCACTCTATCGCTGAGAATTTAATAAAACCATGTGTATTAGACATAACAAAATGCATGCTCGATGAAAAATCTGCAAAGCATCTTTCTACTGTGCCGCTATCTAACGATACTGTTTCACGGCGAATTCATGATCTAGCAAGCTACGTCAAACAAGAACTAGTTACACGTCTACAAAAAACACAATTCGTCTTGCAAATGGATGAGTCGACTGATGTCGCTGGTCTGGCTATCTTGCTGGTTATCGTGAGATATCCATGTGAAAGTTCTTTTGAAGAAGACATGCTTATGTGTTCACCTCTACCCACAAACACTACCGGAGAGGAAATTTTTAATAAAATAAATATATTTTTTGAGGAAAATAATCTCAGTTGGAACGATTGCATTGACATTTGTACAGATGGGGCCAAGGCGATGACGGGTAAAACAGCAGGAGTAGTGTCACGAATAAAAAATAAAGCGCCTAATTGTAGTTCCAGCCATTGTATCCTGCATAGACAAGCACTTGCGATGAAGCAAATGCCGTACAATCTAAAATTAGTTATGGATGAAGCGGTAAAAATAATTAATTTTATCAAATCACGACCACTACAATCCCGATTGTTCTCATTATTGTGTGAAGATTATGGCAGCACACATAAAACACTGCTGCTCCATACAGAAGTGCGATGGCTGTCTCGGGGTAAAACTTTAACAAGGCTATTTGAACTTAGAGCCGAGTTACAAATGTTTCTTTCAGATACTTCTTTTAATTTGAAAGACCGTTTGTATGATAAAACTTGGTTGTTCCGACTGTCTTTTATGGCGGATATCTTTCAGAAACTGAACGAATTAAATTTATCATTGCAAGGTAAACAGACAACAGTGTTCCAGGCCTGTAACAAAATAACTGCCTTCAAAAGAAAATTAGATTTTTAGATTATTTGCGTTGGAAATAGAGAAATAGAAAGCTTTACGTCACTCAGTGAGTTTCTTGGCGATAACAACTCAGAAATATTTCAAGATGATGTATTTGAAGAATTGGTCCAATATCTCACTTCGATGCGCGCATCTTTTGAGCAGTATTTTCCTGAAGAACAGAATACAAAAATGAAACTGAATTCATGGATTCATAATCCTTTTTTACCCAACTTACAAAAGCCCGAAAGTATGTCAAACGAGATATATGAATCTCTTTTAGAAATGTCATCTGACACAAGTATGGAGTCACTGTTCAAAACGACGCCTCTCAACGATTTTTGGTGCAGAATCCGAAATGAATATCCAATGCTTGCCAAAATGGCTTTGAATATTCTTCTCCCGTTTCCAACAACATATTTGTGCGAAACAGGATTCTCAACCTATGCAGCCACGAAAACAAAATACCGCAATAGACTGGACGCCGAACCTGATATGAGACTTCAACTGTCCTCTATAAAACCTGATATCAACCAATTGATGAAAAATAAAAAACAGTTTCATACATCCCATTAGTTAGATTTTTTTTCTTTTTCAATGTTATATTTATTATTATACTTGTTATGTAAGTAAGTAATAAGTAACTGTTACATGGTACTCTAATTATGCTTATTAATAAAAAATACACTTAAAAACCATTGTTTTATTGTAGGGTTCCATCAAGTATTTTGCTATCCAAAAGGGTTCCGTCACCAAAAAAGATTGAGAACCGCTGCCTTATACCATATGCCACATTACTGTTTATGGTACGAAGAGTCTCTGAGCTAAACTGCGGACAGACGGACGGACATGGCAAAAATATAATGACTCCATGTTAACTACAGAACCCTAAAAAACAGGCTTGCTTTACGAGCTCTGAGTAAGGGGGCGGTTGTCGCAACGTTTTACAGCGGGGCGAAGCCGACAGAAGAGGTTTTTATACAAACGACAAACAAAGCTGAGACCGCTCGCGCTCGAGTTGTCATTTGAAAACAAGCTTTTTGTATGTAAATCCTATCTGTAGTAAATGAAATATAAATGTTATAAAAAAGTTTTATTTCCTATAATATACAGTTTCATTAGAGTATCAGACAAATTATATTTCCAATAACATTAGCATTATTTTGTTGACCTTATTATTTAGGGTAAGTACACCATTTGATTGCAGACTGAAACCACTCAATAATAATTATTTATGCTTTGATAGTAGATGTGTAAAAAAATAATGTCATTGACTAAGTTTAGATATTACTTCTAGCTAGATAATTTAAACAAACCATACTATTTACAAATTCCAATCTGAAAACACAGTAGCGATACATTAAAAACATGAAAACAAGTCGTTGTGAAAGAAAGTTGTACACTTTATTTGATCCTTGTGTTGATATCAGTCTTTTTTTTTTAAGCCGATAGTAAATCTCAAAGGTTTCCTAAAAGAACTGTCAAAATAGCGGCCTAGACGTTATAGCTACAGTTCGTTTATCCTTACTTGTCCTATTTAGTAAACAAACAAGTCATAGCAAAAATACGTCTTAACGACTTGACCTCACTATATATTCTGTGTATAAATGTCTTATATTACGGGTTAAAAGAAACACGTAGAATACATTGTTTACTGAAAACAGCTTATATGCATTAATTTTTTACAACATTTAAGACAAAATCGAAAATTTTCAGCACAGACAAAAAATGACATGACTGTTTGATATTTCGTAAATTCTGTTTGTCTTTGGATTTTAGAGATGGGGCAGGAGAAGTAAAGAATGACATCATTGTGAATGTAAAAAGGTTGGTGTACTGCAACCTGTTTTGTAAATTACTAACATCAGCCATGTTATTTATAAAAAGTTATAAACTAAGTTATTACTAAGTAATGTCTATATAAAGAAGATCTTGAAATACACGACTCACCACATTTTTGACCATATCAACGTTTTTGGTTTTCTTGATAAAGTAAGGTTTAACAGTATTGTTACTAAATATAACTTATTTTTGACACGGTACAACGTCATAGCAAGTACCTACTTAGTTTTTTTTATGCTATGATATCTATACAAAACATTCGTTCACTATTATTTCATATTTCATTCACTAGTTCATTCAATGGCTCCCAACCCTATCAATTGCCTATTGTCGTCCGTCCGCCATTATGGTTTACTAAATAAGACAGGTAAGGATAAACAGACTTTTAACTATAACGTCTAGCTTGGTTTAGTCTTAATAGCCGAACAGTTTTTATGCGTACAAAAATGTGTGTGTGTGTGTGTGTGTGTGTATATTGGGTACACGGTTTAGTGATTTGTTTTTTTCTCTAAATTGACCAATGATCGCAAGAGAAAGAACTGAGGAACTTACGTTTAAACTACTAAGGGGTTTTTTTAAGATATAAAAGTAAATAATTAAAGTAAAACAGCGAATGCACAGTGGTATCAGTAATGTGTTTCCAGCAGACCATATCTCTATTGACGTCTTAACTAACCGCGGACACCCGAGACTCAATTATAGGCCAGTCATGTTTAACTTGATCATTTCTTAAAACTCCGACTGGGAAATATAACGAAGTTAATTTTAGGATATAAATAAATAAATAATAATACAGAACACGACACATAGGGAACACCACACTACGATCATGATAACATGGATATGCTATGTTATCGAATACGGAGGCAATAAGCCAATTCTAACGCGGGATCAGTGTGATCGCTATAAATAGAAGAAATAATAATTTAGTGTTGTGAAGGTCGAGTCGTCGGCTGTCCGGCTGTGAGGCAGCGCTAGACGGGAGCGGCCGCAGACGCAGGCGCGAGGTGCGGGTGCGGGTGCGGGTGCGGGTGCGAGGCGCGGGCGCGGGTGCGGGCGCGGGCGCGCTAGGGCGGCGGCGGCGCGGGTGCCTGCGGCGCGTCCTGCGGCAGCGTGAAGTTGCTGAGCAGGTCGCGCACGGCCGGCCACAGCGTGCACTCCGGGTGCGACTGGTTGAACTCGTTGAAGCTGCAACGCGAACAATCCTTTTAATAATTTAAAACCCGACAGCAGATACAATTTCTTTTCAGCAGTCTAAAATAGTAGACTGCTCAAAAAGCGAGACATTGCAAATGCTGAGTGAGGTCCGATTGTGACGGGCGTCGCGAGCAACACGCGCAGCGGCACTGGACAGTGGGTTAGCTGAATTATTTGTGTTTTAACTTAGTTTATTCTACCATTTATTTATTTTTGTGTAATGCTGACTGTGTAGCTGTTGTTGTCGTGATGTCCATTGTCAATAAACGTTCTTATTCTTATTTTTAAAATATTGTTATACTCTGCGGGCAAGTTCTAGTCATCTTCTGGTCGTGTCAAACGACAATCTGCTGTTAATTTCATATAATAATTTAAAAACACGACAGCCGTAAAGCAAACTAAAAATTATGTTCTAAACTAGTTTTTTAAAAATTTTACTAGTTTTCTTATTTTATACCTTTTTTTAACAATTTGTCAATGAAAACTACATTCAAGCATAAAAGGTATATATATTTGTGTATTCACCTTTTAAGACCCTTTATTCTAACTCGACAAGTTTGCATATTTTTCTTCTTCTTCTTCTTACCATATTGTTTTTCTTATAACATCACATAGCCTTTGTCACCCGGGAGAACGTAAGGATTCTAACGATATCAAAATCGGTTAACACGTTTAAGTCTATTAAATAAACTCACACACATACATGAACCCTAGAAGTATTGACTCCTTTTTGGACAGTCGTGTAATATCTAAACTTCTTGTTTGCACCCCTCTAAAACACGAGCATTCGCACGTGACAGCTTTGTTTAGTGCTGCTCATACAGTTTTGGGAAACATACACCCAAGCGGGCGGCCTCTCGCACGCGCAGACTATTCGCTATGTGCAAAGGTGGGGGACGTCAAATCGATCGCAGCACGCTATTTGGCAGAAATGTGAAATAACTCTGGACTGTCATGTGTCAAATTGCTATATTGATTGTACATAACTGTGTCTTGTGTGTAATAACCTTAATGTTTTGTGCAATAAAGTGTCTATCTATCTATCTATAATAATTCCATACTAACGAAATTAAGTATTTTTAAGTAAAAACGTTAAAATTCTCGATATGGGTCACAGTACGTGTTGTGTTATAAAGTGTAGAAACGATGGAAAAAACAGTTCATGCATGTTTTATTCGTTTTCAACATCAAGATGAAAATTGGAGCATTAAAATGAATGGCTAGCTGCTGTGAAAAGAAAAAAGTTTGTACGAGGTTTGTGTCACAGACGTTTATCTTATGATCACAGCTCTTCTTAAGTAGCTTTGTCCGTTGGTTCTAAGCTCTTTAACGTCTGCTGTGCTGATACTAATTCTTTACCTTTTTGCACCAGTTTGAGGTTAGAAAGTTATATCATGTTGTATCGATTCAAATCCTGTACGTATTATAACATTTATATTTTAGTTCGAGTAAGAAAATCACTTGAGTATTCTTTAACGATCCAGTTGCCATAATTTGAGAGATCTTAGTCCACAATAATTGTTTTCACTAGGGGCGCTGTCATCGCGCACACAGCGAATATCCACGCCTGTTCACTGATGAGTCGGACTCACCGCTTGAGCGAATCCGACTTATCCCCAGATCGGGCCCGCTAGAAAGGAGCTCGACAGCGGTCCGGCCTATTTCGGCAGTGCCGGTTACGTCGGTATTACCATTATCGCCGCTTGGTAGGGTGCTTACGCACTCGACACTTTTTGCGCCCGATTACGCCCGCTAATATGGGGCCCGACATGTACGAGACCACACACTCGGCCGGGTCGCGGCGACCGCTAGTGGCGCTCACAACTGCTCGGTTGAAGCTGGACGAGGCCTTCCTCAAAGGGCGCAGCAATCCGTTCGGAAAAAGAAAATAAAAAACTCACCGTTTGAGATGCAAGCTGACCGCGATGAGGTGCGGCTGCGAGTCGCGCTTGTCGGCGAGCTGCGTCACGTTCGACTGCATGTCGTACACGAGCGGCAGCACCAGCTGCGTGTCGCCGCGCGTCAGGCATATCTGATGTGCAATGCCAATTACAAATTTAATTATCTTACTAGCTACTTCTACTAATTTATAAATGCGAAAGCTTGTGAGTATAGATGTGACGATGTTCATTATCTTTGATCTTTCACGCAAAAAACTACTGAATAATAGACCATGGCCTGGATTAACACATAGGATACTTTTTATCCGGGTAAGGTCAACGCAGACGAAGTCACGGGCAAAAGCTAGTTATAACATAAAACAATCTATATCTTAGGCTCAATTAACCTACAATACAGCAGGCTGTCCGGTATGTACGATCTGTTAAGGCGGTATTCTCAATGCCCAATGTAGATGCTAGGCTATGAGGTGAGGACATGGCTTTCATTGGGTAGAACCCACTCAAAATTTATTATTTAGGCTTAATTAAATATCGCACGTTGTGGCGGGCAATAGTCGAACAACTCTATGTGTTACAATAATTCATATCTAGAAAAAAGAAATACTTTACGCAAACAAAGTCGCGGGCAAAAGCTGGTTTAGATATATCGGTATTTTCGTGTAGAAGGAAACAGATAGAGCCTAATGAATATATCGAAATTGTGTGTCCTAACATGCAACCGTTGTAATGTTATATTCCATGAGTTCGATTTTTTAAACGCAGATAGGAATAATATCTTTTACGTGGATCGATTTAGTTACTTCTGATTCACTCCTGAAAAATTGGCACTATGTTTTAAAGTATATTGGCTACTTATGTTTTTTTTTCAAAAAACCGTTAACGTTTTACCTTTAAAATGAGATATAGTAAACAGTAAATTATAATATTTTTTTTTTACAACATTTGGTGTTTAATTTAGAATGCAACATTTATAATAGATAGTGGTTGCAGTGCGTAGGCATATTTGTAAAGTTTCCTTTTGAAAGTAGTTACATTATCATAATCTTTAATGTAAAGATTTGGTAAAAGTTACAGGACGTCGCAGTTCGCCTTAAACCGGGCCATCTGGAGATCACTGGGAGAGGCCTATGTTTAGCAGTGGACGTCGCACTGCAACGATGATGATGAATCTTTAATGTCATTTAGCAATTTTAAAGCTGTTCACATTCACGATCGCAATAAGAATGTTTGAAGCAGAAAGCGACTCACAAAGAAGAGTATCTTGTGCTTAGCGAGCAGCACGGCGGGCTGCCCGGCGGGCACGATCTGCGGCGCGGCGGGCGGGATGCGCAGCGCCCAGTGCAGGTGCCAGGCGGGCGCGTGCGCGTGCGCGTGCGCCGGCGCCAGGTCGGCGCGCATCAGCGCCACCAGCGAGGGCAGCGCCGCCGCCGGCGCGCCCCACACGCGCGCCCAGCCCTGCAGCGCCGTCGCGCGGTACGGCGCCACCGCCACGCGCTGATCGAAGAACTTCTCCATCACCTGCGATATCACATGCGACGAATCGTGATCATTTATAACATTGACTGCCGGACTCGGAGACGTTCATTGAATTTGTTTATTGGACATTTAACTTATTATCATTAAAATCGCTAATAAGCCTTGGCTCCCAGAGGCAAAAATTAATGACGACTTTAGGTAAGCGTAGGGCGGTGCATCCTGTCGAAATGTAAAGTTAACTGAGGACGGAATCCTCTTGATATTATGGGGACAAACGCTGCCATTGAACGATCCTTCCGTCCACTTCAGTCAGCCCGCTAGCCAGACCAGGTGACCTATAGTACAGGTTTTTAATAAAACTAAAAAATTGTTGTCAACCTTAGATAACCTACAGATTATCGGTATATTGGTAGTTTTAGAGGTTGGGCGTGATTTACTCCTCTTCGCTTCAGTTTGTCTCGCTATTTTTCAAAAATGACAGGTGTGATCATGTGGCGCGTTGCCAATTCGGTTGCTCGCGGTTTACCACTTCCTCCCCCTTCTCATCACGACTATTACGAGTTTCCTTAAGGCCCGACCATACCTTCTGGACCCGAGTTCACCCCTCCCCCGAGCGGGCACGCTAGAAAGAAGGCCGACCGCTGTTCCATCGGCGCCACCATTGGCGGGTTCACCGCTTGGTAGGGTGCGGTATGTACTCGACACTAGCGCCCGGTGTAGCCGGACAAGGCCGAGTGCGCCAGAGTGCGCCAGAGTGGCGTGCGAACCTGCAGGTCGTCGGCGGACCAGTTGTCCTTGTGGTCGGGCAGCGGCGTGAGCTGCAGGTGCAGCGCCTGCAGGTGCTGCGGGTGCAGCGCCACGCGCGCCGCCAGCCCGGCCGCGTCGCAGCGGAACGTCAGGCTCGTCGCTTCTACCGACACCATCGTTAGCTGCCAGACGGAACGGCGTTTTTAACACACGTTTATAAGCGTCACTTGTAACTAGCTATGTAATGTTTTGAATAAAGTCTGCTTGATTGCGAAATTCACAC
Organism: Anania hortulata; assembly: GCA_963576865.1. Taxonomy (NCBI): domain Eukaryota; kingdom Metazoa; phylum Arthropoda; class Insecta; order Lepidoptera; family Crambidae; genus Anania; species Anania hortulata. Next base: position 14,263,437 of record OY756390.1, on the reverse strand, counting down.
ACTGCGTCGCGTTCTGTGTGTTCTTTTTTGCTTAACAGTCTACCAGATATTTCATCGAATTCACATAGCTATATTATGTTCTTACTAAAAAGCAAGCAATCGAATATTCGAATGACATAAAAGGCAGTATAGACTTAGATAATAGGCTATTTTACTGATTTTCAAAATTGACTTCAAATTGTTGGTAGTCCCCAATACCTATAAGTCACTATACTATAGCAAAATATCCATTGAGTTATAAAACACAAGAGCCGTGTTAAAATACGTCTGCCATCCGCTACACGGCTCATAGAGTTGTGTGAGCGTAATGCGATTCTTGCTTCGGGATGTCAGTTCCAGTAAAACTTAACACTTTGGTGACGTGCTGTCATGACGGCTAGCGTTTTTGTTGTAGAATAATATTACTACTCATTTCAGATGAAACTTTTACAGTAATTACTTGATATTTTAGGGCCGATTTTTCAAACGCCAGATATCTTTTATCAGACGAGTAAAATACATATAATACACACATTTTCAATACGAAAACTGTCAACATTCCAAACTTATCTGGCTAATGAAAAACCGGCCCTGAAATAAATACCAGTTTGTTTCGGTTTCATATGATACAAATTACGTTAATTCATTATAGTAAAATTTGTAAGGATCAATTCGATCGTAATCATTAAAATTATTCATGACGGATCACCAACACATGTACTTACGAACTCCTCCTGCTGCACGAACCGCTGCAGCGTCCTCTTCATATAGACGCAGGCGAGAAACCTCTGCAGCGGCGCCAGCGGCGGGCCGGGCGGCGCGTTGGGCGGCGGCTCGCACGGCGTGCACAGCGTCTCCAGCTTGCCCACGGGCAGCGGCGTGGCGGTGGCGCCCGCCCACGCGCGCCCGCCCACCAGCACGCGGGACCCGCCCGTCGCGGACGACCCGCTGGCCTGGGGGCCTGGGGAATAGGCATGACGATTGGGTGAAGAAAATTTAATTCTATTTAGTCGGTCAGTTAGATTACCAAAAAATTACAAAGATGAAGCGCGTCGTTCGGGAGTGGGGGCTCGCGACGTCAAAGTTTAAGCGTGACGTCATGCGATATTTCTAATCAACATAATTCTGTAATATTTTGATTATGTGAAAAAAGAAAAAATACGTGTCTAATACTTTTTGATAATGTACCTATCAGGTAAGAAAAAAAAGGTAGTCGTCATCATCAACCTATTAGATAAGGTGTGTTACCGGTTGGCAGGTTAATCTATGACCGTGATCATGAATCGATTCATGATAATTCTGGCGACAAACGGCTAGGCGAGAGTGTTACAGTCATTCTTATGATAGAAGCTTACTTGTTACTGATTTATATTGGTTTGAAATCCGGTTCCGCTTTCATTTTATTCAAGGTTTCATTTTAATGATGGTTCAGCGATACAGAACAGTAATATTTTAAAACTCCTAAAAAGATCGTCCTACCTTTGTGATCAAGATGATGCCTCGGCGACGGGTGGTGTCCCGGCGATGGGCGGGGCAGCGAGGGCGAGCCCGGCCACGGGGTGAAGGGCGATGTGGGCGGCGGGTGCGGGGAGGCCGCGGGCGCGGCTAGCGGCGACGGGGCCAGCGGCGAGGCCGGCGACGCGGACACGCCCGCGCCTCCCCCGGCGCCGCCGCCCGCCCCGCCGGCGCCACCAGGGGGTGACGTCAGGTTGAAGGAACCGGCACCCATCTATATTTTCAAATTACAGTGTCAAATAATAACAGGCATCAGAGCTCAGCTACCGAGATCTTGACAACTCCGCATTCTCAGCAATGCACTCAGGACAGTCAGGGCTGGCGAGCGCACAAGTAATCATGCGTTTTTATACTTTTTTAAATTGTCAACAAGTCACGCACATAAGACTTCCTTAACTATGAGGCGGTTAGGTTAGGTTACAAGGTCACCTTACTGTCAGATGTTATTAAGCCGCCCCAAGGCCTTTGACTAGGCTTCACGACTAGTATCAAGCGATATTAGCCGGTTACGACCACCTCGTTCAAAGTATTCTTTTTATACAAAGTACTGTTACAAGAGAATCTATCTGTGCATATAAATAACAGCGTAAAGGAAAAAAAAACTACCTTAGAATATAAAATTGTCAGGAATTAAATTTATAATTAGCCTTACCTGATGTTGTGCCGGAGAGGCAGGGTGCGGTGTGACGGGAGCGGAGTGTGGCGTGTGGGGCTGGGGCGGCGTCAGGGGCGCCGGGAAACGGAGGCCGCCTGCACACAACATTGGTTCCTTTTTACGATGTATTTTCGAGTTAGTTGGGCCAATACTACACACGAGTCATCCGATATATCTTTTTTTAAGAACAAACTAGAAGAGTTTGAGATGAAAAGGTACATAACATAATATCTAACTTACCTGGCGGCATTGGAGACATGGGAGAAGGCGGATTATCATCTTCGGCTAACAGTCTTGAACTTATACTCTCTTCCACATAGCGTGACAAAAATGCCTGAAGATACAAATTAGATTAAATAAAATTACCTGTGTTTTAGATTAAGAGTAGAGTAGTAGTAAATAAAACTTATTTGCTATAATAGAGAAGAAAGTTAAAGTTATGAGTACCCGTAAGAAATAGTACTCAATATGTGATTGGTCTTTTTGACGTGTGACACGTCAGCGACAGTAAACGAAAGAGACGGCACTCTACAACCAAAACTAGCCAAGGTTTTTAACATCCCCATATACTTTATGTCCCTTACCTTGAGTCCTTGCGCGGGCGCAAATTCGTCCACGACTGAGCTTCTGTCGAATTTAGAGAAGGAGCCATCGCGAATCGTAACCATGCCTCCGCCTCGGATGCTTATTTCTAATGAGTACGCACCAGCATAGATGATACGTATCTAAAAAACAATTCATTTTGCTACAGATATTTTAATTATATAATAGGGCTCTGTGCTATGTAGTACGGGTGTGTACAATAGTCTTGTGCAGTTCATGAACGATGTACGATTAGAAATTGTTTTGGAACGCTCCGAGCCCTGCACGAAGACTGATTTCCTACACTAAATCGGTTAACGATCTGTCTGTAAATTTAGTTCAGAGCAATATAGTATGCACTGTTAGTAATATAGTATGACCTCATGACTAAAGCAACCACCACTTTTTGGCGTTTCGTACGTTACAGCGAATCGCTTTGTGGGATAATAATCCTTATCCCCGCAGTCATACGGTCGGTATTGTCTTGTTAATCGGTCACTCGCCTCTTGGCCTTATTGAGCGCGGTGAGTCAGTGTGAGACGGAACTATGAGTGCAAGCGTGCGGAGCGACATGTCATGAAACTGAGATGATAGCCGACACAAGGTCATTTATACCTTATGAGCTAGATAATAATGTTTAATATTCTTATTAGACTAACACAATCATTTAGTATTATTTTAAATTCTATTACAACTACTGATCAAATTGAACGGACAGTACTATGAGCCTGGCCGCTCACGGCCTACAGGCAAACGCCGCCACTTGTAACCGCTTCCAGCTTTAAGCGGCGGCAGGCCACAAGCCTGCGGTCTGTCGCGTGTGGCCCGTGCGGTGAGGGTTACAGAAACTAGTACATTATAACTAAAATGTACTAGTACGGACAGACGAGCGATCAGGCAAAAGAGTAGTGTACAACTGTACAGTGCGTGGTGGGTCACCTTGCGCCAGGAGTGGGCCAGCAGCGTGAAGGTGGGCGTGGGCATCTGCGTGCGCACGTGGTGCAGCCCGAGCTGCGGCAGCGTGGGCAGCCGGCTCAGCGCTAGCAGCGGCGCGTACGTCTCGCGCAGCACCACGCCCAGCGACATCAGATCCTTGTGCCTGACAAGTTCGAATAAGTTGGCTCAGACAAGATCGGACAACAAGAATAAGGATGGCGACAGCGCCAGACAAAGGGGCAAACACGAGAATAACTTATCACAGATGGTGCTAACGTGTTTGGTCTTATCAACGGTTGTCAACGATGTCCACACAAATGTCAAAGTTCGTTTTTTTTCTGTGTTCGCCAGTAGATGCAAGTTTGACACACGCTTGAGAACTTATCATAACCTTTATCGTAGTGGTTATTTTTAAACTAGCCAGCAATTGATTAACTAACTAAAATAAATATGATTTAAAACAAGTTAAACTAATTAAAGTTGCAGGAAGCCGCTAGATGCGGGCCGCTTCCAACCGGCCAATCTGGAAATCACTGAGGTTATGTTCAGCAGTGGACATCCTAGGGCTAAAATGATGATGATGAAAATAAGTTTCTTTTACAGAAATGCCTTTAAACTATTAGTAATTGCTGTCATATACCTCACATGAGCCAAGTTGATACGACACTACAGCACCGAAAGTAATGTTTTCCAGCGTAAGTCACAGTAGATTTGTACCGAGTGGACAAGTGGAGTTTATTAAGACGATATAATATAGCGTGACGGAACTCGTTACCAGTTGATATAATGGTCCAAATGGTGGTGTAGCAAGTGATGAGCGTTGGCGGCGGGCTGGTGCGCGGGCGTGGCCACCGTGTACCGCTGCGAGCCCGCGCTCCACTGCAGGACGGCCGTGGCCCTGTGCGACGCGCCGAACCCAATCACCAGCGACCGGTACGTGTAAGAGCGGATGCATACGCTTTGCCACATCATTTCTCGCTCTGTATAAATGAATTAGTAAGTGTAGCGACACACCTAATGAACTTTCGGTCGCGTAATTTACAACGAGCGGCACCGATGTTGAGCTCTGGGCGAAAGATGCGCAGAAGACCATTACGATTACGTGATTGGCCAGTCGCGTGACGCATCTGCACCGCCGGCCGGGATTGATTGCTTGGTTCGCGCACACGCATCTCTGGTACGATGATAGTCTCGTAAGATGTGCAAAGCGATCCCTACGTTTCCGTCCAGCGCTCAAGATTTGTGCCGGGGATTGTAGCATGAGGCGGCGCTTGCCAAAAGATATTGAATACGTTCCCGGAAACAGTCGCGAGACGAAAAGTTCGAAACTACGCTGAACGCCACAAAATTTAGGTTGATGTATCATAGGTTACTTAAAAAACACTGCGAGTGTATTTAGTTAAACTTTCGGCGCCCTACTTTCAGTAGATGTAAAATGATGGCAAAATGCTAAAACAGCTTCCTCTAGATTAAAAAGTGGTTTATGCTCGAGTAAAAACTTACTCCAGTTTGGTCAAATCGGGCCTTAAGCATTTATAACCACCATAATCAAATCTTATGAGCTTTCACTCTGCACTTTAACCTGTTAAATGTTTATAATACCTTGTGCAGGTCGTAGCACGAAGTCGTGCAGCAGTGTGTGTAAGTGCACTATAGCAGCCCAGTCTGCCAGAAATGCGTCTGCCGTGCGGCCTGCGTCGGTTCCCAGCTCGTATTGCAGATACACGCAACGCCGTTCACCTATTACATCAAAAAATATTAATTAAGAAGAAATCCAACTTGTCTTTTGATTTGGGTTCGACACGACATAGTTGAAATGAAAGTTGAATCGGCTATGAGCAGACCCACACCATTCGCAGAACTGATAACCGTTGGGGAAGAAAGGTTCTCGAGCTCGACCACGATCTAGTAGGGAAGTTCTATGAGCGGGAGTATGTCTAGCAACAGACTTCAAGATGCTGATGATAATGATCCTAATAATTATATTATATTACTCATACAAATAATATTATATCTGTCATCTGAGACAATTAAAAACCTGTGTAAAAACTTAATGTCCGGCTTTAAATTTAACAAATTGTGCTTACATGCAGCGTAGGTAAAAAAGATGGGATTGCCGTGATAGATAGGTTCTTGGTGGTAAGGCGCACCGTGGAGCCAGCAGGCAGTCCCGCAACTATCTATCGACCTGCCTTTCTCTTTCTGTTAGTCACAAGTGTAACTACAATAAAACAATTTGCCTCACTCCTTTGGGTTAGGGGTCCGCACCGGTGAGCCGGGGAACACGATCTCCGGAGTCAAAACCAGCGCACTTGGTGGTGAGGCGCGCCGTGGTGGCCAGCAGGGGGTTCCGCAGTTATCTTTCATTCTTTTTCTTCTAGTAACTAGTGTATTACCTACAATAAAACAACTTGCCTTGCTCCTTCGGGTTAGGCGTTCGCACCGGCGAGCCGTGGAACACGATTTCGGCGGTCCACACCCTGGCCTGGTTTTTGGTGGTGAGGCGCACCGTGGCGGCCAGCAGGCGGTCGCGCAGCGCGTTGGCGGCCGACTCGCTGGCGCCCTCGGGCCGGGGCAGCGCCACGATGCGCATGCCCAGCGCCGAGCCGCACCACTCGGGCTGCACGCCGCCGTGCGTGACGCCGCGGGCCGCGAGCTAAGAAATGATTACTATTGTGACGTCTGTGCCGCTTACGTAAGAGTGAACAGTGCTGCAGTATAGTGCGGTTAACGTCCGTCAAGTGGATCATGTCAGTGCTGTCAAGAGGTGCACGTCGGGGCTACGTCGGTCAAGAGGACCACGTCAGTGGTTTCTGTCAAGAGGGCCGCGTAAGACAATGAGACCACATCAGTGCTACGGAACTCTGTCACTGATCGGGACACTCGCGAAAGGCGTTTCAAATTGGCAAACAAATTGGGAAAGCTGTAAGTATGGGAAACTTGTCACAGTGGTGAATAGTATGGACAGTATTGCTGATCATAACTTATAAACTATCAAAAGTATTAAAGCTCAAAACAATACGCGTTAGACCGATATTTCGCATACTTAGCAAATTCAATCGATAGTATCGATACTAACGATAGTTTATAATTTATGAAAAACAATACTATCAACAGTTTACTCGATAATATTATACTATCTTTAGCTATCGACAGTATCCAGCGAGTAGATAGCTCTTGGTATGTCTACGCAGGACACTGCTCAGGCCATAGAGCACCTTGAGCCATTTTACAAAATCGAAAATTCACGATAGAGCGCGGGCATCGCAAAATTAGGATTAAGGGTGAGGTTTCATAACGCTTTTGGGTTCAGTTAAGTTTTTTTTTTACAGCAATTATAATAAATTTGAATGAAAGATTTAGTTGCTTGAAATTGACAAGGAAAACACTTTTCGTGAATCGAATTAATAATTGTATAAATGAACAATGGTTTCATTTGTAAATATGAAACATGAAACGTCTAAACACATGATTGGGCTGTTTTGCATGTATTCAACAGTCTTAATATGTTTCCTAAATTCGTAAATTTGGCGCTGTACATATTAGTCTTCGCATTGTCAATGAATGTGTAATGTCACTTAACAGAATACAGTACCTCCTGTGCGAGGTTGACGAAGGGCACGCGCTCGTCGGCGGCCGCCACGACGTGCGCCAGCTCGGGCAGGAAGTACGCCGGCTGGCGCACGCGCACCGCACGCACGTTGCCGCTCGACAGCTTGCGCTTGCCCGGCTGCATGCCTGGGGGTGGGGGAACAAGACATGATTAACCGTTAATTTCACACACATTTCTTCAGCTTCTCTTCTTCAGGTAGTTTGGAAGAGATAGCGATAAGACCGCCTAGATAGTGCAGCCGCTCGACAGCTTGCAGTTGCCCGGCTGCATGTCTGGGGGGTGGGACAAGTCATGTTTAACCATTAATTTAACACAATATGTATCTTCTTTTAGCTTTGCTTCTTCGGGTTGTCTGGAAAAGATCGCTTTGAGCGATAAGACCGCCTAGATTGTGCATCTTTCTGTAAACACCAATTCTTCTATGTATGGTATACAAAAAAGAGTATCTATCTATCTACAATCCCCGGCACCGATCTTGAGCGCTGGAGGAAAGAGTAGGGATCACTTTGCCAATCTTACGAGACGATCATCGTATTAGAAACGTGTGTGCGCGGAGCAAGCAACCAATCCCGGCCGCCGGTGCAGGCGCAACACGCGACTGGCCCATCACGTAATCGTAATGGTCTACTGAGCATCTTTCGCCCAGCGCTCAAGATCGGTGCCGCTAGTTGTATCTTCACTTGTATCTCACTATGAAATTAAATGTTGCAAGTCGTTTTACCCTACTTTTAACTGCCATCATGAAGTATCGATTTGAAAATTTGCTGATGATGGAAGGTGAATAGTTGAACTCTCAGATGGTTACTAGTAAAACTTCGTGTTACAAAATATAAAAGTATGTTTCATCGTTTTTATAACTATAATATTAAGGGTCAACTTTTCAATAGCCAGAGTAACTTTTATCCGACAAATAAAATTGACGCTTTGACACATTTTCTATACGAAAACTGTCATGCCAAACTTATTCTTTAAATAAAAGTTATCTGTCTGTTGAAAAATCGGCCCTAAAATGTTTATACAGAGTGTAACGAAAAGGTGAAATAAAACTTTAAGGGGTTATTCTACGGCTAAAGTACATCAACTTTTTCTAAGGACAGGGAAAAAAACACTTTCCCATACTAAAACGCGACCAGCTGGCATCAGTTTGTATGGAAAAGTCAATTTTTTTTTTGAGATTTCGATGTTGGTCCCATAGAAAAAGTTGATGTAATTTAGCCGAAGAATAACCCCTTAAAGTTTTATTTCACCTTTTCGTTACACTCTGTATGTGCAGGTTTTTATGACAACCGAATCGGCGGCAGTGTTTTGCCTTAACGTAAAAGGGTAAGATTCCAATTCGGGTTAATTTAGAATACGATTATTTCTAAATTGGCTTAGGTACGTGTGTGCTAGGTTAATGTACGCTACACATGGATGTTAATTCCATACTTCGAGACCATGGCAATTGGTGTGGGTCTGGTGCATACTTATATTATACATATTTATGTTTTATTGAAATGTGCCGTCTATTATGTAATCTACGTCAACAGCGCCGCCCGTAATGCGACTATACGCGTGTTAGAAAGACTTACCCGGCGTGTCAAGCGGTGTGAAGGGCCCGTGCGTGAGCGTGAACGTGTCAAGTTCAACCAGCGAGTGTATTCTGAAGAACGCGCGGGCCACGCTTGGCGGGGCGCCGGCCGCTACTACCGCCGCAGAGTTCTGACAAAAATATTCGAAGCGAGTAGTTACATAATATGTTTTGATCGAAACAACAATAGAAATTTTTTTTTTTGGTAATTTCATTATTTACTCTTGATTGTAATCTCACCCAAGCTTAAGATATTTTTTACATATTCCTTGCTTTGTTGCATCTAATAGAGGTAACGAGTCAGAGTAATGGCGCGACGCCGCTTCCAATTTCACTGTAACTAACTCTACTGAGAAATCTACAGCTGTTTTGTGACCACCTGTATTACCATATTTTATGCAATAAATTCTATTTCTATTTCTGTACAGCCAGTGACCAGCTCGTGTGGTGTCATAAGCGTAAGCGCGGTTTGTATGGAAAATACATTGTTAACAAATTGTAGCGCCTAGTAGCTTTGCTGTGATTGCCAGCGGTGGCCTAGAACTTTCTATGTTGTGATGGTAAACTGAGAGTTGTAAGACTGTTTAATGGGTAAAATAAAGGTTCTTAAAGAGTAGTACTTAAAACATCATTAGACGATGAAGGTTTCATTGTTTTTTTTGCATTACAAAGGTACTAGGTACTGCTCAAATACAACAACTTTTTTATAGGATTTTAACTTCAAAATCTCAATTTTTTTAAAAAATTTTTAGCTGATTGGCGCTTTAATATAGAGGAGTGTTTTCTTTTGCGATTTTGATGTTTGTCTCATTGTGACTTAAAAAAATAGGATCTTATAATTTGCAATAGCAAAAGCAAATGCGGTTTAGTAAATAAGATAATATACGGAGGTGTCTCACCTCATCCTCGCACTCGTCTGGCGTGCAGCGGCGCGCACCCGCCAGGTGGAACGACAGCGCGACGGAGCACGCGCTGCCGCTGTTGGCGCTGTTGCTGGTCGTGGCCGTGCTGCCCGCCGCCACCTCCTTCATCTCCACGATCTGAGACATCATGTGATACATGTGGCTTCTAGGCTAACTACACTACAATACAGTGGGAAGAACTGCAATACTTCTACGCTATTGCAAAACTGTGACGAAGTGTATATCAGAGGGTCTTGAGTCTTACTCGATAGCTATTGATGCAACGTAACTCTGTCTTAAATAGGAAAATACGGTTTTGTTGATGTACCACCAGGCGACGCTACCCCAAAGGTTATACAAATACATGTTTTCTTTTTGATAGATGAGATGCGATTAATTATAAAATTCACATTCGGCCTTCTGTACATTTTAGTTTTATAAAGATGTAAGGTTTGGATACGGTGTTTTTTTTTTACTCCAAATCAACAGATTTTTGTCTGTTTATTCGAGCCTTACCTATCCTGTAACATCTTATGAATCATGTGACTTTCAATAAAAATCTGAATCTGCATCACGAAATAAATATTACAGGGCCTATTTTAGATGACGCGTATCCTGGTCGGTACGAAATACGGTTTCAGTCCCGCACCGTAGACAGAGCGGGCAGAGAGCGTGTGAGCACGATTACTGTCGCAACTACGCAGTGGAAACTGTTTGATCTTCCCACTCTGACATAGTGTTATCCCTCATAGTCAATTTGACATCAAACAGAAATAGTCTAAATAAAAGAAGAGTTTTCTCAATTGAAGTGCCACAAAGTTCGGACAACTTAAAAGATACCTTTTAAAGACGGATACTCACCAGTATGTGATCAGTATGCCTGTGTAGCGTGACGTAGAGCCGATCGGGCGACAGTTTATTGAGCGGGTGATTCGGCCCGTGTAGGAAGGGTAGGTGCTCGCACACGCTCGCAGGAAGGTGCTGTAAAGTTTTCTCGCAACGGCGAGCTACTAGCCAGAACCTGTATAAAAAAGATTACATTAAATATGAGTAATTTTTTGTCAAGAGTTTTCTCTGCATTTAACGTAAGTAATTATGGTTATTTGCAACGGGTTCTGGTTCTCAACAAGCACAGCAACAACACAACAAACAACGGCGCTCGATAACTGCGAAAGGTATTCATGTCGGCACTAAGGCTTCATTCATTAAATTGACTAAACTTGCTGACTTTACTTACTATGGTAATTTGTAATAGCATTGTAAAATTACTTAGTGCGCGCTTTGGAGTAATCTGTTAGCATACTTGTAAATTGAAATGAATAAATGGAAATTTAGGTATATTGAAGTTTATAATATTAGATTATAATAACAATTATATTTCCTCTATAAATTATATATCTTTAACTATTATTTGTGTTGTCTGTCTACCCTCAATGTGTTGTCTTTTTTGTTTGAGGTGGTGTTTAACATAAACAACAAATTCAATTCTTCAGTAGCAATTCTCCCTTCTCACTGGTCAAATCTAACCCCTATTCATCGTGTCTCTTTAACACTGACATTGGCGGAACCAGTGTGCCTCAGTGCACAATTGCTGCCATTAAAACAGAAATTGAATTGAATAAATGGAAAAAAAGAAAGTCATGAATGTAATGTAATAAATTGTTTTTTAACACATTGCGCTATGCGCATATATATTGGCTTATAACAATGGTTTTGTCTGTTATGTCTGACTCATATACACTAATTACGAATAATTACAAGTCACCATTTTTTTAAAAATAATACCTTATTTATGGCATCATTTTATTCTATTATAACAGTTTAAATTGTTTGTATAGAAAACAATTAATTGCTTAGAAATCAATCAAATAGTTACTTAGTTGCGTTAGGTAAACGGTGACGTCAATGTTCTCTATTGACATACAAAATATGAAAGAGGTGCGTTTTAACATGCGTTGATAAAAAGTACGTCTATTGATTGGTGGTGTCATAATCCCTATTTGCTGACTATGAATAGGGATGACGACTAGGTAAAGAAACTGATATTGTATCAAAAAAAAATTGTATAAAGGCGTGACGTCATGCGACATTTCAAATCAATATATCTCTGTAATATTTTGATTATGTGAAAAAAAATAAATAAGGGACCAATATTTTTTGATAATTTACCTGATAGACCTCTTTCTCAAAGTGGGCGATAACGCCCTTTTGTGGGCGGTAAGGGGGCCTATAAAAAACTGGGGGTGTTGTAGTCGTTTAGGGGGGCGTAAAATTGAAAGGCGTTGAAAAATAAATGATTTTCAAAATGGGCGGAGAAACTCTGTAAGAAAAAAAAGTGAGTCGTCATCCCTATAATAGTCGTATCTGTGGACCTGAGCTGCGTAAGTAGCGCCCTGATGAGCGCGAGGTCGGTGGCGGCGAGCGCGCGCGCCAGGTCGGGCATGCGCGGCGACGCGGGGTACGCGGGCACGCGCGCGCGCAGCCGCCCGCCGTGCGCGCCCACGCACACCAGCAGCTGCTCGGCGCGCAGGCACGGCCACACCACCGAGCACGCCAGCACGCACGGCCACCCGCCCACGCTGCACTCCACCTGCACACACAGTCACACACTATCTTATACTGACAGCCTACACTACTCGCTTTTCTCGGACGGTAAATAGAACGCTGTTTCAAATGCGATGTTGAAATCAAGACCCATGACTTTAAAATAACAATTTTTTAAGACTCTATTTAAACAAAAGTCGCTGGCATAGCCCAGTAGATAAGCAAGTTTAAGTGGCATTAGGCGAGGCACATACAACGTGGAACTGACGGACGATGGGTCAGAAAAGTTCTGGAATGGAGGCTATTGGCAAGCGAGGCATAGGACGTCCACCCACAAGGTACACAGACGACCTGATAAAGGTTGCAGGAAGCTACGGATGCAGGCCACTTCAAACTAGCCATTTTGGAAGTCATTGGGGAAGGTCTATGTTCAGCAGTGGACGTCCTATGGCTGAAATTATTATAACTTTGTTTTGGGCCACATAGTTGTGAACTACGTATTACCAAAAACCGTTGTAGTACCCATACAAAATGTATGGGGATATCGCGTTTTGACAGCTTGTATAAAGTATGTTAATTGAATGGTTGTGTCCCTATCATTTTAAATACACAAGTAAATCATTCAATAATCATCGACCTTTAGAAGTTCAATACTGGATTTAGGCTTCCCCCATAGAATGCAACTGCGAACATCTCTTGGCCGTTTGCAGCCAACGGCTTCCTGCAACCTTGACTAGGTCATCAAGTCCCAAGTCGTGAAAAGTAATACCCGTAACAGACGCTCCGATTTGGTTGGTGCCGACCAAATCGGGCCAACCTTCCAACCACTTCCAACATTGCTACAGACGTTCCAACGGTCGGCTATCCAACCGTCAGTTGCCTCTTACTACGGCAGAATACGGACGTCATGCCGCCTGTTTTGACTTCACGGACGTCATGTATGCGTATGTATTTGTGTGTGTGATTTTATTTACTAAACGCCTTAATCGATTTTGATGTATAAGGTACCTATCGTTAAAATCTTGGATAACATGGGCTAATACGCTTAAATATACTTTTTGATGACGAATTGTTAAAGAAATATGAAATAACAATAATAATTTAAAAATTAAAAAACACGCGGTCATCTTTACGTCTCTTGTCGGCGACGTTGCGAATGCGACTGAGAAGCATTTGGTCGGAACAAAGCTTCCACACGTTCCAATTTGGTTCATGATCATCATCATAATTTCAGCCATAGGACGTCCACTGCTGAACATAGGCCTCCCCCAGCGACTTCCAGATTGGCGGGTTGAAAGCGGCCCGCATACAGCGGCTTCCTGCAACCTTTACCAGGTCGTCTGTCCACCTTGTAGGTGGACGTCCTACGCTGCGCTTGCGGGGACGTGGCCTCCATTCCGGATCCTTTCTGCCCCATCGGCCGTCAGTTTTACGTGCTATGTGCCCCGCCCACTGCCACTTCAACTTGCTTATCCGTTGGGCTATGTCAGCAACTTTTGTTCGTTTACGAATCTCCTTATTCCTGATTCGACCTCGCAAAGAAACGCCAAGCATAGCCCTTTCCATAGCACGCTGTGCAACCTTGAGCTTTCTTATGAGGCCACGTTTCAGTTCCATATGTCACTCATCACTGATAACACACACTGGTTGTAGACTTTCTTCGACGTCTTTAGGCACTGAGGTATTTTGGACGAGAAGACGTTACGTAGTTTTCCGAACGCTGCCCAGCCGAGTTGGATTTGACGATTGACCTCCTTCTCAAAATTTGACCTACCCAACTGGATCACTTGTCCAGGTAGACATATTTGTTAACAATTTCGAGAGTAGAGCTCCCAAATGATACTGGGTAGGGCGCAACATGGGCATTGGACATGGTCTTTGTTTTGTCCATGTTTATCCGAAGGCCTACTTGTTGGGAAACTCGACTAAGGCCATCGAGCATTGTGCCGAGGTCTTCAAGCGATTCTGCCATGACCACGATATCGTCGGCAAACCGAAGGTGAGTGATGTACTCGCCGTTAATGTTGATGCCGAATCCTTTCCATTCCAGGAGCTTGAAGGCGTCTTCCAATGCAGCGGTGAACAGTCGGAGGAGTCGGAGATATAACATCTCCCTGCCTTACGCCGCGCTGCAGAGAAATCGCCTTCGAGCTCTGCTCCTGTACTCGGACCGACATGGTGGCGTTTTTGTATAAACACTTCAGCACCTCGATGTACCGATAGTCAATATGGCACCGCTGGAGAGACTGTAGCACTGCCCAGTTTGGTTGGAGCAAACCAAATCGGAGCCGACCACGTCCGACCAGTATTAATAACAATTATGTTGGGCCAACCGCCGTACACACGTTCCAATTTGGCTGTAGTCGGCTGGTTGGTTCCAACCAAATCAGAGCGTCTGTTACGGGTATAAATGCGCACACTGAAACGATTTGTAGACGGTCGACATTCATACTAATTCGAGCAGGTACTAACTCACTTGCCAAAAATACGCCGTTTATTTTTGAGAAGCACGCTTCTCTTCCTATCACATAACTTTTATGCATTTGCTTGCGAGAAATACTCGTATTATGATAATGTGCTCGAGGTATAAAATACGCAAATCTCAAATACTCTCGTTTTTGTTTGTTTTGTATTTTATTACTTGAAATAAAAACCACTTTTCGTCGTAATTTTAAGATTTTAAAAAATTACATGGACATAAGCCTCGTACCTAAATTAAAATTACCATTTACTTGCGCCAAACCTTTGCTATTTATGCACAACTGAAATCAGCTATGTGTTTTTACACGGCTGATTTGATAATGTCAAATGTTCATTTAATTAAACATTTTTTTAGTAGGACTTCTGAATCTTGGGCTGGGTTAAGCGGTAGAAGGAGAGAGTAACAGATTGTTTACTCACCCCGAGATCGTTGAGCAGCACCTTGAGGTCGTTGAGCCGCTGGCGCGAGCGCACGTGCACGGTGTGCGCCAGCAGGCGCTCCATGGAGGGCGCGTGCGGCGTCAGCGCGGCCGACACGCGCTCGCCGCCCGTCAGCGCCGGCACGTGCCACACGCACAGCGCCTCGCCCTCCGCGCCCACTATGAGCCGGTAGCCGAGCTCGCAACCTAGTTCCCTGGGCACACACAGACGGCGTGAGCGGGACCGCGACGGGGCGGATTGGTTCAGTTCGATTCAGAAAGAACCTTTTCTAAATTGACTCGGTCTGGGTGAACTAGGAGAAATCCCTGGCAAAATTCTCTGCCTGGTACCTCGTAACACAAGAATGTTAATTCCTTAATTAGAGACCATGACAGTTGGTATGTTATTTGGCGCATATTTATTTATATCTGAACCTATGCTGAAGAAGAACGATAAACACTTGAAAATCACATGTCTTACCTCCAGTAAGAAACTTGAAGTTTTTGTCCGGGTATGTATTTGTCAACTTGTAGGTGTTTCGCCAAGCGGTCGCGGCATAGTCTGAGCGTTTGCGTGTACAAGAGCTCCAGGGAGAGAGATCGACAGAAGTATCGCAGCGCCGAGAGGGCGCCACCCAGGCCGGCCGCGGCGAGCCGCGCTTGCGCCACTCCGCGGAGCCAGGCTAGTTGAGAACTATGCACGAGAGGCTTGCCTTCTACAATAATTAAAACAAACATTTTCATCTTTTGTAGATGTTGTGTTATGCTTTTTTGCAACGCTTAACTCGCGCGGTTGCAGTTGCATAGAACAGTGTTGCAGGTTGTAATTTTTTGTTTATTATCTAGCCCCAAACTAAGCAAGGCTTCTACTATGGCGAGTAGACAGCGGATAAACGTACTTAATTACATTTATAAACATACAAATGCTCGAGCTTATCACCCAAGCACTTGCTCCTTGCGAGATTCATACCCACGACCGGC
The DNA here is from genome assembly GCA_963576865.1 of Anania hortulata. Taxonomy (NCBI): domain Eukaryota; kingdom Metazoa; phylum Arthropoda; class Insecta; order Lepidoptera; family Crambidae; genus Anania; species Anania hortulata. The sequence goes on along the minus strand of OY756390.1, from coordinate 14,247,260 downwards.
TTTGTGGCCCAGAGCGCGATCTACTAGACATGACGGTTGTCAAATTTTTGCGCGAGCTTTAGCATTGACCCTTAAGTATTATTTTATAAAAATATTGATGTATGTAATTGCTTTTTTTTATCCCTTACCTCCTGTCTCACTGTCTTGAATCAAAATAGCAATGTCTAACAATCGCCATGGTAGATTTGGGGCATCCCCCATAACTGTTAATGACACACTAAACTCTTGACTAACTGAAAATGTAGCTCTGCCATTTTCCACCTAAAACGAAAATAAACAGATAATATAACTTATAATAAAATAAGTAGGTACATGTACAAAATGCCGTTGCCAAACTCACCTTTAAATTCCGAACATCGCTAGGTAATGATGCTGTAGTAAGTCGTTGTCGTACAACATGTGCCAGAGCTCGCAGCGTGGAGCGGCGTTCGGCCGGCGTCAGCGGTGGCGGCGGCACTAAACGCTCACGGATCACAGCCGGGAGCCGGCTGTACGTGCCTAATGTGAGCACTTCTACTGCAGCTGCCATGTGAAATGTGGGCAAGCTATCAAAAAACAACAATACAATAAGTTTAACATACATAGTAATTATTTATTATGATATCATATCTCAAAAGGCATAGAACCTTATTGGCATACCTAAAGTTGCAAGGTTCTAAAATTATGTTATTTTGGTGTAGGTATACCTACAAAACATATGACAATCAAAAGAGAAAATAAATACAAACAACAAATACTCTTTGACAAAATATTTTAAATGATTTACTTTGTTGGAAGTTCAGTTTGACTAATGTAATATTTACTTTTATTTACATATTGAAACTAAAAAATTCGAAGTCTTTTAACTATTTAAATCTTCTTCTTTATTTGCTTCTAAATGCAATATTTGATAGCAGGCCTGTAAAATTACTATAAGTATATTATTATACCTATATTTGTTTTTATTTATATATTTTTTATAAAAAGGCAATCTTTATACTTCTCCTTTTACTGATAACTATAGTATGTCTATCACCATAGTTATTTCTGGCAGCAAAAGGGATTTAAGTAAAATAAAATCTAACAATTTCTCTATTACAATACTATAGAAATAAAAAAAAAGACTATGCAAACCATGCATCAGATTTAGCTCTAATTAGTTGAGGAAGGGAATTTCTTTTTAAAATATCAATCTTGTTCAAGTCAAATCATAACATTTTCCCTGCCTGTCTGTAAGAAGAGGAAGAGGTAAACCAAGAATCAAGATGGTTGAAGAAGTGACATGCAAAGGTTTAAAGATGCCTTTTATTATGGTTACCTGAATCACCATCATGTATGTTCCACAATATTTATGGTGATTGTTTTTAAAATAGAAACATAAACAATTCCCTTTAGGTTTCAACTGCATTAAGTTAAGTAGCTGATTACATAATGTGTAAAAGTACAATTCATAAGAATTTAGCAAAAAAACCTGTAAAAACCTACCACCACAAAAACCTTTCTAATATAATTTTTAAAAAAACCTCAAAACAATCAAAACAGTTATAAATAAAGTAGGCAAGTTAAGATATTAATAAAGTTTTGTTTTTTTTTTTTTAATTAATAAACACACACGAGGCCGATTTGGATACATTTAAATATATATAATGCCTCTAAATTGTAGCTTTGTAATCACTTCTCCAGCAACACAATGTGTTGTGAATAAACATACCGGGCATGTACTAAAGTCTCTCGCGCTACTCTTGCTAAGACATCTGCCGTATCTACAAAGAGAAGCGCCTGTTTATCCAAAAAGGCCATGATATGTGCCGAGCGGTCCACTTTTGTTGCACTGCTTGCCCACTTCACGAGGGCTAGGAGACGAACAAATAACTGACGCGTGCGAGCGCTAAATTTGTAAATTTCAATTTTGCGCTCCATGTCAGTTTTACGAGGCAACCTGAAATAAACAGTATCACAATTACATATATAACCTATCTTAGGCTCATACAATAGGTGCTAAACTTGCTATTTATAATACACTTACAGCTCCGCCAAGACGGTGAGTTCATCGTATGTTCTTTGAACGATGAAGTCGATGAGCAGTGCCAAAGAGATTGAACCACCTCGAGCTCCACCACCTTCTGTCCCTTGATTGCATCCTTCTATTGCAACTGGCACCATGATTGCCGGTTTCGTGTGTTATTCTGTTCCACTTAAACCTATTAAGGATAGTGAAATTATTAAATTCTAAATAATATTTACATGATTTAACATATATAAACAAATTGGACAAATCTGCGTTTAGTACGCGTATGAAATCTTTAGACCAAAGCACAGATTATTATATGTCTAGAGACCAAAGTAGACATTATATTAATCTGTGCAAGAAATCATGGGTATCCAAATTTCATACATTTGACAGGTCGTAATTTTTCTTTGTATGGTAATTCCCTCTATAGGTCGTATGGGTAAACAATAATGTTATTTTACTGAAAACGTCAGCAGATGTCAGTAGTATCGGTAAAAAAATAAAATACGTTAATTTAAAAGGAAATATATTAAATGAAATTAATTTCGTAATAAAATAATTCTATGATAATAATTTTTATTCAGATTAATATATTAATTTAACAGATTATTTACAAAAATCAAAAAACTATTGTTACACTACATATTGTCATTCAAATTTAAGAAATAGTGTTTGTATCTTCTTTGGTGCTAGTTGCAATGGAAACGGTTTTTTCAAATTTATTTATTTGATAGTCAAACATTCGTCACACGAAAATTCAAGTACCTCAAATGCTGAGGACGATCTTAATCAGAGAGACATGGACTCGCAACCGGATGAACATTTTATTCGCACAAAAATGGGAGTGTTTAGGAAAACATCAAATTTATTTAACCACACACACACTGATAATTTCATTGTTTTGATATCGTCCTTACTGCCCGACAAACCAATCTCCAAACTGAATATTCTGGGATTAAATAAACACCTAGCTGAAAATGTCAAAGGAATTGCATACTTAAAAATCATAGGACACAATACTATAAAACTGGCTTTTGCGACAAAGCCTGATGCTAATCAGTTTCTTAAGAACAAACCATTTCATGAAAGTAACCATTGGAAGGTCTGGATTCCAACTTCGATTCTACAAACTCAAGGTATTGTCAAGGGTGTGCCAGTTGAAATCACCGAGGAGGAGTTGCTGGCCAGCTTCAAGTCATCATGTGTGATCTCAGGTGTCAAACGGTTTGCAAAGAAAATGCCTGATGGTAGCTTACAACCACTCCGAACAATTCTGGTGACTTTCCTCTCCAAGGATTTGCCTGAACATGTATCCCTAGAGTTCTGCAGATTTCAAGTTTTCCTATATATCCGACCAGCTCTTCAATGCTTCAACTGCTATAAGTTTCACCACACTAGTAACTCCTGCAAAAACAAGATGGTTTGCTCATTATGCTCAGGTCCCCACAATTACCGCATATGTCCACAACCACTAAACCTTAAGTGTTCAAACTGCTCAGGGAACCATGCTGCTATGTCATCAGATTGCCCTACAAAGAAACAAATTCAAGATCAACAGCGAAGTAAAGTATCTAAATTGCCTTCTTCAGGGGTCTCGTATGCTTCCATCACCAAGAGTCCAGGTCCAAAGGTCAGTGTCATTGACTGTAATCCAGTGGTGCCTCAGAAACGGGCTATAGTGTCAGACATTTTAAATTCAGAATTTATAATTGACGCCATTGTTAAAACTATCACCGAGTTATTGCATAAAGATAATTCCACTATAAACTCTGTAACTGTAAAAGAATCACTGATTAAATCCTTTTCAAATAATAAACATGGATAATAAAGTCCTCTCACACTTTAATATTATACACTGGAACTGTAGAAGTGTTTGTCGAAAAGTGGATCTATTAACTGATTATTTACACAATTTATCTTACAAAATAGACATTATTGTTTTAAACGAGACTTGGCTTGATTCATCCAAATCCTTCAAAGTCAAAGGTTACAACATCATAAGACAGGATTCAACTAATTTACATGGTGGGGTGGCAATTGCTATTAAAAATGACATTAAATTTAAAATTATTCAAACTAATACTAATTACAATTTTCAGAACATTCTTATTTCTATTCAGAAATATAACTTTTCCTTAGACATTTTGGCTGTATATTGTCCACCTCCTCCTAATGGTAAATTTAAAATCAATCAATTGTGTGATTCGTATAAACATATTGTTTCACAAAATTATCTAATAATAGGAGACTTCAATGCTCATCACAATTCCTGGGGTTCAAAATCTAACTGCAACAGAGGTAATGTCATTAGCACTTTCATAGATGATAACAATCTTGTCTGTTTGAATGATCATCAGAATACAACACTTGCTCCACCTAGCACTAATGGGAATGGAAGCGTTATAGATTTAGCAGTTGCATCTCCAAGAGTTAGCTCTAGTTGCTCCTTTTATGTTTCTAATGATCTCCTAGGCAGCAATCATTTTCCTATTCATGTTTGTATCAACTTTTCTAGAACTACAGTGGTAAACTTTTCAGATCAAAGTATTTCTAATCATCCGCTGTCCTCATCTTCTGGGGGCAAAGGCAATAGCCCTGATTCTCTTACAGATATTAACTTTAAGAAGATTGATTGGTCAGAATTTACGCAAAAATGTGAAGAAAAATTCTCTTATTTTGAAATGTCTGGAAACCCAGTTGTAAATTACAATAACTTTACTCAAGAGATCCGTCAAATTTTGTTGTCATTTCCTAAGGCATTTCGACCTCAGGGTTGCAATAATAATAATAATATTAAAGCTACTATTTGGTGGAATGGTTTGTGTGAAAAAGCTGTTTTGCAAACTAAAATCGCTCTTCAGTCCTATAAAAAGTACCCTACGCTAGAAAACTACATTCTATATAAACAATTCGATGCTAGAAAGAAAAGAATTATTGCTGAACAAAAACAACTTTCATGGTTTAATCTTTGCTCGACTTTTAATCGTATGACTACTTCTAAAATTATTTGGGATCAAATGCGTAGATTCAAATTCTCCAAATTAAACCATTCCAACTATAGTGCTTTCTTTGACGATCCATCAAATGGCATTGATTTTTTGAAAAAGATTGCTTCCAGTAATGATGACAATAGTGATGGAAATTCCGTATTGGAAAAATATTTTTCTTCCTGTGGTTCCCAAACATCTATCTGGCTTAACAATTCATTCCTTCTAAACGAATTAGATGCGGCCCTAGCTGACAAGCGAAATACTTCTCCTGGACCCGATTTCATCCCATATATTGTTATACAAAAACTGCCCCCAATTGCCAAGACTGTTTTGTTAAATATTTATAACTTATTATGGAAAACCAATCTTATCCCTCCTTCTTGGAAAATCCAAAACACCGTCCCTATTTTAAAACCAAACAAATCTCCTAATTGTGTTGATTCCTATAGACCTATTTCTTTGACCTCGTGTTTCTCTAAAGTATTTGAAACCATGCTTAAAAATAGATTACAATGGTTTGTAGAACATCATTCTCTACTCCCTAATAATCAATACGGATTCCGAAAAGGTAAAAGCACTATAGATAATTTAAGTTGCCTCATAGGTGATATCCAAAATGGATTTATAGAAAAAAAACATACTATAGCTGTTTTTTTAGACATCAAAGGTGCGTTTGACAACATTGACCATATGTTTTTAATTAAAAGTCTACACTCCTTAGGTATTCCCGGGTCTATTTTAAAATGGGTATATAACTTTCTTCATGATCGTAGTGTTTTCTTAAAAAATAAGGGAAATCTTTTAGGTCCTAGGTCTACATACAAAGGCACACCACAAGGTTCCGTAATTTCTCCCTTGATATTTATCTTGTCATTAGTTTCCTTGTTGCATACGGTTGATGGTGTTAACTACCTACTCTACGCCGACGACTTGGTTGTCTATAGTACTTGTGTAGATCCTAGACAAGGCGAGTCATCAGTAAATAAGTGTCTATCCACCTTGTTTCAACTACTAAGCAATTGTCTTAAACTAGATGTAAGTGTAAATAAAAGCTCAGTTGTCTTGTTTTCTAAAAAATCTTTGTCTTACGAACCTAGAATATTATATAACCGCACTGTGATTCCTGTTTCCTCCTCTATAAAATATCTAGGCTTATATTTAGACTCTCAACTAAATTGGAAAATCCACATGGAGTATATATGTAAAAAAGCTGAGCTGGGTCTGAATATTTTGAGGTCCTTGTGTGGAGTATCTTGGGGAGCTGATCCTAAAATTCTTAAAACTTTATATATCACAACAATTCGAAGTCACTTTGATTATGGTTGCATGTTCTATGCTAATGCTTCCGGCATCTTATTAAGAAAATTAGATTTGATACAAAATAAAGCTCTCCGCATTATTACAGGCGCGATGATGTCGTCACCAATCAATTCCCTTGAAGTGGAATCAGGAGTAGTTCCGCTTTCCATCCGCAGAAGCTACTTAATCGAAAAATATTGCTTAAAACTAGTAACCCGCGACAACAACATTGTATATAGATATTTAAAACACTATTCCTTTCCAAATTTTAATCTAATCTCCTATCCAAAAACTGATTCTTTACCGCAAACCATAGCCTATTTAAACTTCGAATTTCAAGATACAGCTTATTGGTCTAAATTACTTCCATGTTTTTCTTTTGACTTCGACAGTACACTTATAGATATTAAAGTTGAGATGACACGTTTTAAAAATAAGTTTGAATTTTTGGAGTTTCTTAACAGTAAACCTGATTTTGTTAAAATATACACTGATGGATCTAAAACTGCCTCTAGAACTAGCTTTGCGTTCTATGATTCTTTTTATAAAATTGGTAAAGTTTTTGGGTGCAACAATTTGTTTTCTATATTTTCTGCTGAAACATTGGCTATTTTATATGCCCTCAAATATATAGATATGAATTTACGCAGTCACGACAAAATTATCATTTTATCAGACTCTATGAGTGTTTTACAAGCCCTGTATAGAAAAACTTTTGATGCATCAGAAAACTATTTAATTCATGAAGTTAAAAATATGTTATATTCTCTAAAGCTTCGAGGCATTTCTGTTCAATTTGCGTGGGTCCCTGGGCATTCGGGAATATTTGGAAATGAGTTAGTCGATTCTCTAGCTAAATCTACAACAAACTTAACGATGTGTGACTATAAAGTGCCTTTCACTGATTTGAATTTGATTGTAAAACAGAACATGTTAATAAGTTGGATATCATCCCTTAAACTATCGAGGAGTGTGAAAGGTAAATGGCTGGAACCCATTGTGCCTATACCATCAACCAAAGCCTGGTTTGAATCAGGAAATAAATTTTTGGGCAGAATTTTTACATCCACCTTATCTCGTCTTAGGATAGGTCATGCCAGAATCCCTTCTCACCTACACCGTTTAAATTTATCAATAAATTCCGCTTGCCCACATTGTAATTCTGATAACTGTGATATTCAACATATTATTTTCATCTGCCCTAGTTTTAATCTTCAACGCCTTTTTTTAATTGCCCAATTACAGTCAACACTAAAAATTATTCCGACTGATTCTCAAACCTTGCTAAGTAACGAAAATGTATATGGTATTTTGTTTAATTTTGTAAATAGTACATTTGGTAGAATTTAAGTTTTTCTTATGTGTAATATTTTACTGTTTGTTCTAAGCTTTTACTTTTGTATGAAATACTACTTTTTGTTTTGATTGTTGATAGTATTGTTTATGCTTGATTGTTTTTAATTTGTGAATACATAATATTAGGCTTAGTCAATGTGTAATTCTGTATATATTGTTTTGTATTGTTCTGTATATATTTCTGTGTATATTGTTTTGTATCATTCTATGTTTTGGCTGATGGCCCTGCTGCCATGCCTTTAAAAAATTAAAAAAAAAAAAAAAAAAAATAGTCAAACATGTTATTGAAAACAAATAATTATATTTTAAATCTATGGTGATATTTTAATTGGCGTTTGTAATTATATTGGTTACGTAGCACGTGTTTGCTTGATCGAGTATAATCCGCGTTGTGACTTGAACTTCAATAACGTGTGACTACTCTATGATAGTGGCGAGGGTCATTAAGTTTGTTTGTACCATAGGTTTAAGTACTATCTGGACTTATTCAACGACATTAAGTAGGTAAGTATAAGTTTGTCTTTCGTTGTTCAGCGGTCCCTTATTTTGGAAGTCTTGCTAGTTGCTCTCTCGACTTGGCGTCGCTATTGCTGAAATCTTGGGTTCGATTCCCAGTAGGCTCAAAGTAGATTGAACTTTTTTTATTGTCTCGGGTCTGGGTGGTGTGGTTTCGTCGTTGTTTTTGCTTACTATAACAGAAGTGCTTTAGCTAATTACCTTAGGATCAGAGATTTTAGGTGATGTGGTCCAATATTTGAATATATATATATATTATATGTAATTAAGTTGATTATTTTGCGATAAGTATTATATTCGGTTTCTTTATTTTAGAATACTCCGAAATGTTCACTCATTGTTATAAACTACCTACTTACTAAGTTATTATTTTACTTACAGTAATTAAGCCACCAATTATGGTTATACTAGAAAGGCAACAGCAACTACCTACCTCCGTGACCTTCGCAACATCTACCTGCCATCATCGCTACTGGCACGAGTAATATACAGAAAAGGAAAATGCTGTAAAGGTGCAGTGTATATTTAAAAAATAAATAAAATCCATAAAATTTGTGATAGACATTACATGGTCGTGTTACGTGTGAAAAAAACCTTTCTAGTCCCTTATTTATACATAAACATAATAACTTTTTTTTTAAATTATTTATACCATGTTTGATGCAAATAAAGTAATTATATCCGAAAAAATAAAAATAAAATAACAAATTTGATTTGTGAATATTAGGTATAATGCAATGTAATCAAATCAACATAAATAATAACTTGTTTGTGAATAATTAAAGTATGTACTAACAAGATAGTTTATGTTTATATCAGCAGTTGCTAAAATTACAAGTAATTTGTACTTGTAATCGGTAAGTTACAAGTGCAGAATACTAGTAATTTTACAAACTGATTAGGTATAGTCACAATATTGAGTAGATGAAAAAAATGAAGATATTTATGAAGCGGACATTACTTGTATATCGCCATCTATCTCAAATTAAAGCAACTACCATTTAATAAAATACACGAATTGCTTTTGCACACAGCACATCATTTAAACACCATCTAGCGTTTGGAGTATTTTAGTAGACCACATTTTGATGCAGACTTCACAATCTATGACCAATATTATGTAAGTATATTATCTATGCAAGAAATTGACGCGAATTGACTGGAGAATTGTCACTGTCAGTTTCAGTGTCGTGTGACATTAGTAGTACTTGTAACTTTGCAATGGTACAGTGCCATGCAGCCAGGAGGCTTAGCTTAGCATGAGCTTATGTAAAGAAAACCATTAAGTTTCCGGGCAGTTCAAAAGCAGGCTAGTTTTTAAAAGGCTGGAAGCCGTACAGATGGACACAGACGCGGCTGCGGACTCGTATTGACATTGTAAGGTCAAACGCTGCCATTGGACGATCCTTGGGCTGGCGGAAGTTGTCTGAAGGATAGACCAATGGCAGCGTTTGATCTTACAATGTCAAGAAGAGTCCGCAGCTATCCGCAGTCGCGTCCATTACGCACAGCTTTACACAAGCTTTTAACGTCAAAATTGGTTCTGGGTTAAGATACTTCATACTAGTAGCGCTTCAAATGGGTGTACAAATTTCTCCGTCATTTGTATGGGATAGCCAGTCCGTACTTATTTTTATGTCGGTGATTCCTTGGCTTATAAATTAGGGATTTCAGCAATGTAAATAATTATCGATATAAGTATGTTGATGTTATGGTAAAATTCGAGAATATTTCAAGATTAAAACTGTGATCTCATGACGTTTGGCGACATCTATCATGATGTTTTTTTTTATGGAAATGCAACAGTCTCTGGACAAAGTGCTCGACTGTCTATCAAATAATAAATCTAGCTCAAAAATATCGATACATCTAGCAAATAACTTCGATATATCGATAGTATCGTTTTCAGACAGGCCTACTGCTAATTGACATGACATTGACGTTTTGACTGACAAGTCAGTCAATCAACTGAATGAATTTGTGACTGCTGATTTATTTCTCCGCTTCTCGTTTTTCCTTATATTACTCAAACCTAACTCACCAAGTTGTGTGAATGTGAACTTTTAAATTACAATAACACAGGACGACAGCCTATTTACAAAGCTATATAACAACTGAGGTGAAGTTTATTAACTCACTGTGCGGTAAACCTTCATTGGATATGAAGTAAATGAACATTTATTCTAAAGTCAGAAGATTTTGTACTGAATTTCCAAGTGTAAAAACCTTGTGTAAGCCTAACTTGTACTTTCGGACTCATCAAGTAAAAAAAATGGGCTTACTATCTGAAGGCAGTCCACTGTCCTGGGAAGAGACGAAGGCTTTAGCAGAACATGTCCGACAACACGGCATTGAACAATTTATAAACTTGTACAGCAAATTACGAGACCGAACTGGTGATGTGCTTAAATGGGGCGATGAGGTAAACAAATATTCCTAATAGCTTAAGAGCATATTTTTTATCATTACTCAATTTGTAAAAAAGATACCATAATAATAAAAATCTTAGTTATTTAGTGTTAGTGATTTTGTTTTTTTAAGGTGGAGTACATAATAGTTAAGTTTGATGATGAAAATCATCGGGCAACAGTGAGTCTTAGAGCAGACGAACTACTTCCAAAATTACAGGAAAAGGAAATGGAAGATCCACATAGTAAGTTTTAACTGATAAAATTTTTTTTTTTCAAATCCATGGCTCCACTGGTGTGGAATTAGTTTTTGTCAGAGAAAGATGTTATTGTGCATCTCTTAGGAACTTTGCTTTGCCATCATAAAATGTTTAAGCCAAGTTTTGGATTCAAATTTATATGCTTTTTTATGCTATCCTTATAGCAAACCATTAGTACTCTATTGAACAATGTCACAAACCATTCTTAATTAAAAGTAAATTCTTTATTTGGCCTCAAGGTAGGTAAAATGAACATTGTAAAAACCAAAGTTGCATGCCACATAACAGCATAGGTTGCTGGACAGGATGATGCAAATTAAAGTTGATGAGTATTGTCTGCTTCACAAGATTGATTTAAGAACCTGGAAGAATGAATCTAGCAAAAACCTAAGTCTGCCCAGCTGTAGATCAGTTTAGGCAGTTTTTTTAAACTGATAAGTACCTAAATGTAAGAATGAAATAAAATTTCTAAAAAAATCAAATAAATCCTTAAACAAAATATACTGCCAATGTAATTATAATTTTTAAGCTAAATAAGATTCCTGAATTTACAACTTCCCGTTTTTGTGTATTGTTGATACTAAAAATAAATAATTTAGCACTTATTTTAGATAAAATTGAGAACATTCTTGCTCTTGTCTGCTTAATATTATTTTGATTCTAAATCATTTAGTTTTTTTTTTCTTTTATTAACCAGTATTATTTTCCAAACAAATCAGAGGTTGTGTAAGCTGCTGAAGTTTAAGAAAATCTCATGTTACTGATTGTTTAAATTGCTTTGCTTCTCACCTGATACCTGAACTTGATTGTTTAAATTACATTTTATCAATGTTATTATTATGTCCTTTAGCTGTTATGTGCTTAAATTCATAAGCTATTATTATGGTCATAATATATTCTATATTATTAACATCACACATATTTTAATTGAAAATTACGCAATATTACAACACTATATTGAATTGTTTTTACAAAGTTAAAACAATTCAATATAGTGTCGTAATATTGCGTAATTTATATTATGATGTGTGTGATGTTAATAATATAGAATATATGACCATAATAATAAAAAAAATCACATGCATTACAACATGCTTTGAAATGAAATGACAGTGGGCAGGTCATGTTACACGGCTCACGAATTACTATTAACACCACAAAATAGAAAGGTCCAGGCAAAATAAATGTTGGTAGACCTGTGAAGCGGTGGACCGATGACATCTCAAAAATAGCAGGGGAAGATTGGATGATAATGAGAAAATACTGAAAAGCATGGAAAATGATGAGGCCTTCACCCAAGAAGTGATCCAAAACTGCAACTAAGAAAGTCCAACTTTACTAACCACTAGTTATCAGTTATACTAAAACAAACACTACTTATCAAATGTAAACTCAACAAAGGGGGTTTTGGATCAATAAAGGCTTTATTTATTTATTTACATTAAATTGTTACAGATGTCAAATCTTTATGGCGGCCTGAATATGGCGCATACATGGTAGAAGGAACGCCCGGGAAACCATATGGTGGGTTGCTGGCACATTTCAACATTGTAGAGGCTAACATGCAGTACCGCAGAGCTGAGGCCAGCACATTATTAAAAGATGGCGAAGTTATCATGAGCATTACCAATTTCCCCAGGTAGAGTGTTGTCTTTACAATAAATTACTTACTATCCCAAAACTAATTTCAATAAATATAAAATCATTGTTCAGATTAGGGTGTCCAAACTTTACAAGTCCTTCACTTCCACCAACACCAGAAAGTGGAGTGACAAGATCACTATTTTTCCCGGATGATGGTATATTTCCTGGTCATCCCCGTTTTAAAACTCTTACTTCAAACATTCGGGAGAGAAGAGGAGAAAAAGTAGCTATAAATATACCAGGTATGTACATGTTTTTATATACATATTAGCTAGCTTTTTTAATAAACAATAATATACCAATTAGTTTCAGGATGTTATTATAGGTAGACATAACATTACCCAGTTTATGAATGCATAAAGTATGTACTGATTAATGATATCACTTTACAGATGCACTAATTATTAATAAGTGCTATTATGCTTTATATCATTCGCGTAGTGACCTTGATTTACGCCAACTATCACAGCCTATTAATATGAATACATAACGTTCATAGTTTTATTAATGTATTTTACAGATTGTAGTAATTATTAACAAATGCTATGCTTGCTTACAATGTTATGAGAAACTGATTACAGTAAAGTCAATGGCGATAAAAAAGAACCCATCACGTGATTAATTAATAATATAATTAATTGGATGCGATTTCCATGTAGTGTTTAGGGATGTGAACACAAAAATCCCAGTAGACGATTCGCACATCTTGGAACCGAATGCGGCGCAGCCAGACTGCGTGTACATGGACGCCATGGGGTTCGGCATGGGCTGCTGCTGCCTGCAGCTGACCTTCCAAGCCTGTTGCATCGTGGAGGCGCGCACGCTCTATGACCAGCTTGCGCCCTTATGCCCTATAATGGTACGTTTACTAACTAACACACATACAATACCATATAAAATCTTAAGCTCGTGTCGCCTGCGGCTCTTTACAATGCTTTGACCTTTGCCGCAATTATATAATAAATTAATAATAAATTGTTTCCACAAACACACCAATTGTCTAGCCCCAAACTAAGCAAAGCTTGTACTATGGCGATTATATAACGGATAAACATACTTAAATACTTTTATAAACATCCATGATTACGGTACAAATACTCGTGCTCATCACACAAACATTTGCCCCTTGCGGGATTCGAACCCGCAACCGCTGGCTTTGTAGTCTGGAGCGCGAACCACTACACCAGACGGTCGTCAATTAACTATTAAAGAACATTAACTCGTTACCTATTATCTTAGCGCCCCGGTACTAATAAACTCACGCCTGCGATGCTAAATACAATAAACTAAATAAAATAGTTCAATATGCATACAGGGACAACGTGAGCACGTCGCCATTGGCGTCGACATTAATATCGGCTCAAACCGCGTGATCTGACCTCGTCTGTTACGAGGCGGTATGCATTTAGGATGTACAGAAAAGATTGAGCCTATTGGATCTACGTCTATTGCGCTATAATACCGTTCTACAATAATAGACATTAGTCATTTCACCGCACTGCTAAGGCCTTGAAACGATAAGGACGAAATGTGCCTAGTCATTCCAAGCAAGCATTATACGAATTCATAAGTTAGATACCTAAAAAAAGTATCTGTCAAGCAAGTAATAACATTGACCTTGGCTTGGTCAACTAACTGAAAGCGTACTTACCTAGCGTGGGTCGAGGCTTACTTACTACTTAAGCTTACACACACTAAAACACTAACGAGAGCGCGAAGAGTACGAGAGCAAGAAAGAATAATTATTTTTAGGATAGGAAAATGTCAAACAAACATCAGCACTGCTCCATAGTAACAAATTACTCGTATTTCAATTCAATTGAATGTTTAATTAATAATTACTTATACAGGGTGAATTTTTATAAAGGGTTTGTTTAAACTCATGGTAACAAACAACTTAGTTCAAGAAACTAATTGCCTATCACAACTTAATTTTGTTAGTGTACGTTTGTGTTTTTATTAAGAAATAGTAAACTAACAAAAATAAGTTGAGATAGGTACGTAGTTTCGTGGGCAAAGTATTTTACACTAATAAAATTTCATCCTATATGTATTGCGTTCTATATTGTTACACAGGTGTTATAAATAACGATAAATTAAAATAAATAGATCAATTAATTTACAATATCAGGCTATTCTGGAACATTTTTTATTTTTCTAAAAGTAATATTTACTCAAATAAAGCCCTGATTAGTTTCAACCTAGTCCAGTATTTGAGATTTAAGTTTTTTGCCGCAGTAATGTTAAAGCAAGGTGTGTCAGGGAAACTAATGTAATGAAAGGTATCGTCATTAATTATACATAGGTAAAAACCCTTTCTACAGAATTCAATAATATATCAATTAAAATGAATACGAGTATGTTTTTTAACGAATGGAATGTATGACAATTATTGACAATGCATAATGACCATTTATTGTGGTGATATTGCTATTAGTGACATAATGAAGCATGAGACATGTACTTGTTTATATTTTTACACCATTTTCTGTTATTAAGTAGTTGTATGGTGTCGTCATACATTACGAATGTTTTTTTTTAAATTATCACTACGCTATCAAAATAATGTTAGCCTCATCTTGTATGACGTCATAGTATCGTAGTTTTGTCTTTCTCGCTGATTTACTTAGTATTTGCTAATCGTTGTGTCTACTCAGTAGTAGGTTCTTCATCAGTATGAAGAACCTACTTGACAATAACAATAATTTAGGACAATAATATTATTTCCGTAAATATCGTCCACATTAGTTGGGGTGGGGTGACGTGAAAAAGCAAGTCATTGCCTTCACCATTAATGATTGCGACATAATTTTGGATATGTTAACTGTTTATTAATAGAGATGATTCTCTTAGGTGAATACTGAGTAAACACAAAAGCTTTACTAGTAGTAATAGTTTATCGAGACGATCTTAAGAGTAAATCTCACTCAGTATTGTTTCACGAACTTACATTACAGGGCAATCAATATTTCGTTACAACTTGATTTTACAAACCAACGAGCGAATTGGTGTAACATTTTATTTACAGAGACGAGCACGGGCTACAGTCAATGCAGTGACATTTCGGGAAATGTAATTATCTGCAAAAATGTTGTAATGTATCCACCTTGTCATTTATATTTTGTGTTAAGTGGCAGTCATTTGTTTTCTTATCTCTTGACCATATGCTGATAGGCGCATGGGAAACACTCACCAGTTTCATGCGTTTGGTCTTGTCGTACACAGAATTAGAAGCTATTGTCTTTCCTGTAGATTAAATGTTCCCTATAAAATTTATAATAAATTAATATGCGCCTGATACCATACCTTTTCAAATTTAATCATTAAATGTGACTTCCAGAAACTACCGCGCTCGAGGCAGCGTAACCGTAACAAACAAAAAAATTTTTTTTATGTGTTATATTATCTTAGTTTAGAGATAGCTTGATAGAGTGGTCATGTTCTTCCAGTTGGCTCTATCGGCTGCGTCTCCGGTGTACCGCGGCTTTCTGACCGACGTGGACTGTCGCTGGAACGTCATCTCCGCGTCGGTGGACTGCCGCACGCGGGAGGAGCGCGGCCTCGAGCCGCTCAAGGAAAACAAGTTCCGCATACAAAAGTCTCGCTATGACTCCATTGACTCCTACTTATCACCTGAGCACGAGAAGTGAGTCCTTTTTAAGTTTTTGACTGCCTAAAAACTACACAATGGCACAATGTTAACAAAAAAAATAACGTTTAGGGGTCACCAGTCAGCCGCGCTGAGTTCAAGGTTTTGAATTAAATAAATAAATATTGGACAACAACAAATACATTGCTTCAGAGCATGATAATTAGCCAGAGCACGTGTGTTATAGGCAACAGAAATAACAACGGTACCACAACATCCAGACCCGAGACAATATAGAAAAGTTATTTTTCTACAATAACCGACCGGGACTCGAACCCGGGATCACAGAGATAGCGAAACGAAGTTCGGTATGCTCGCCTCTCGGCTACGTAGGTCGTCAATTCTTTCCCACTTTGCCACGGAGTTTACTAAAATACTTGTAGGCACTAGCTAAGTGTAGAGGCGAACTGGTGTACTTGCATACGTATTTTTGAATACGTTACACAAGTCAAGTCTTTGTCTCGGTTCGGATCCGGGGCTATAACACCATGGTCATTCCAGGACAACCTCATGCACCCGCCTCACGGCGCCACCCATAAGGTGTAAGTGTCTAACCTTGTGGATACTGACAGAGTAGCACTAACCCATTACGCTTTTGTGTTTAATTCGGCTAAATAATAAAGCTTTAATCATGTCTGAATTATTGAAAATGACACCATTACTGAAACTCTATTGTTACATAGACAGTGACACTTTGTACGTGTTATACATATTATTCACAGTATTTTAACGCAATAGGAGCTTTTTAATAAATTATGACGTCGCAAATAGCATTAACGCTGTCTTCTAGCGTGACTGATGCCACGATGATGTCGTTTTAAGAATTAATATTTCAAATATAAGTTATTCAGTTTAGCCGCATGAATATAATTATGTCTGTACAGGTACAACGACATTCCAATAGTGCACGACCCCGCCATCTACCGGCGGCTGCGTGAGGGCGGGATCGACCACCCACTCGCGATGCATGTCGCGCATCTCTTCATACGGGATTCTGTCTCGCTCTTCTCCGAGAAAGTCCATCAGGATGACAAAAACGATACAGATCATTTCGAGGTTTGTTAACCATTGACTATAATATAATAATAAATATGCGTTTAGGTTGGTACCTAGCGACCTCCATTTTATTACGACTGCTCCATTTTATTATGCATGTTTGTTAGTTTTTTTTATACTATTATAACCTATAAAATACTTACTCGAACTGATTATAAAATGAGTAGGTAGTATTTTAGAATCCTTAAGTTATCTCAAGTGACAATTGACATAGAGTACTTATACTTGTAGAAAAGTAAGTAAATAAACCCATTAGCCTGATAATGGGATAAATGAGGCATAGTAGTCTTGGGTGATTGTGTAGAATAGGCTAGTTGACTCTTATCAAAATTAAATAAACAAAGAATTATTTCATATAGTATTCGACTTTAGGAATCTAAAAATATCTAATTCAATACTTAAAAATAGAAGACGGCTGTAAAAATCAAATTTAAAAAAATATTTTTTAATCTATAATTTGAAACTGAAAACGCTATCCGCCATGATCGCAACGTAATTCAGAGAGGATGTAAAGAAGTTGTTTGTTTGTTTACTAGAAAGACTACGTCATGGCACAGATAATCTATTCGCTATGTGCAAAGTGGGTGGTGGGGGACGTCAAATCGATCGCAGCACGCTATTTGGCAGAAATGTGAAATAACTCTGGACTGTCATGTGTCAGATTGCTATATTTCCATAGAATTCCATAATAACGAAATCAATTATTTTTAATTAAAAACGTTAAAATTCGCGATATGGGTCACAGTACGTGTTATGTTATAAAGTGTAGAAACAATGGGAAAAACAGTTCGTGCATGTTTTATTCGTTTCCAACAACAAGATGGAAATTGGAGCATAGAAATAAACGGATAGCTGCTGTGAAAAGAAAAAAGTTTGTAGGGGGTTTTTGTCACAGACTTTTATCTTAATAATGATCACAGCTCTTATTATGTAGCTTTGTCCGTTGGTTCTAAGCTCTTTAACGTCTCTCACATGCTGTGCAAATACTAATTCTTTCATGCACCAGTTTGAGGTTAGAAAATATCATGTTGTATCGATTCAAATCCCGAACGTATTATAACATTTATATTTTAGTTCAAGTAAGAAAATCACATTATATATGCACAAACTTTTTATATATTTTCATGTAATTTCGAAGAAAAACAATCCGAAAATCATTCTCAAACCATCCAGTTGCCATAATTTGAGAGATCTTAGTCCACAATCATTGTGGTCACTAGGGGCGCTGTCATCGCGCACACAGCGAATAGACCAAAATGGCTGATAGCGTTTTCGTCTGTTTATGAAAATATTATTTTTAAAATTAAAGTTTTGTAGTATTCTGTCTTAAAAAAATACAAAATTTTTTTTCGGTCTAATGAAACACTTATTAACAATTTAAGACCTATTTTAAAAAAGTGTCAACTAGCCTATTGTAGGCTGAAGTAATAATAAATGAACTCCTTCTGAAACACAAGACAGCAGCTATTTTCTACCCAAATGCAGAAAGGAGGGTAACTATTTTATTTGGGAGTATTGTTTTATTGTCACCTTTGTTTATCATATGAAGTCACTAGATTCTCATCCTCGGAATGTCATAGGTATATTTTAATAAATGCAGTATTTGATTACGGCTTTGACATGTGCAGAACATCCAATCAACCAACTGGCAGACGATGCGGTTCAAGCCGCCGCCGCCCAACTCGCCCATCGGCTGGCGCGTGGAATTCCGCCCGTGCGAGGCGCAGCTCACCGACTTTGAGAACGCAGCCTACGTCTGCTTCGTCGTGCTGCTCACGCGCGTCATACTCTCATACAATCTTAACTTTGTTATGCCGATAAGCAAGGTACGTTTAATTTACTTTTAATTAACTTTCGTCGTGACATTTTGACAGCATTGTCAATATTTCGGTTCTCTTTTTTTGTTTATAGTAATTTTTTTAAAATTCTTTTCCACCATTTGAACGTTAACACCCTTTCAACATAAAAATGATTAAACCTGTTTAATTAAACTAATGTACAGCGTTGTTTTCTTCAGTTATTTTTAACGTTATCAAAATTTGGCAGAAAATGAAAGATTAGTAGGTACCTTAACCAAAACATTGCTGAAATAAGTTGAAAATAATTCGAAATGGAAAAGTATCCTTCGTCTGAAAAGTCACGTTTGTAATTGATTAAGATCAATGTGTAGGCCAAAAATAGTAAAATACATCTGTCAGCAAGATGAATTTTACACAGATCAACTATCTACGACAAAATAACGTTTGACGGACCCTACTGATAACAGATCAGACGAAAACCTTAAGGTATCTAAGTCATCATCATCATCATCATTTCAGCCATAGGACGTCTACTGCTGAACAAATGCTTCCCCCAATGACTTCCAGATTGGCCGGTTGAAAGCGGCCTGCATCCAGCGGCTTCCTGCAATCTTTACTTTTAGGGAAATGTGTTGACAAAAATATCCACAAATATGAGAAAATCGGAATCAAATGCCAGCAATCGTCATTCTGGTAGTCATTATTTGCAGGACACATTGGTTAAATATATTATTGCCGTGGAAAATATTGATCATTAACGTAATAATAATAAAGCTTTATATTACCATACCAAAGAAACTGATTTTACATTTTTTGTTAGTAGTGCTAGTAGAGTTGATATTTACGGCTAGTAGTTAGAAAGAGTTAAGTCTAAAGACTAACAATTAACTATTGTTAGTCTTTAGAGATATGGTCCCCTTCTAGGGTAAAAGCCTCCTCCAATCATTTCCATCTGTCTCGGAGTTTTCCAGTCACCAACCAGTCGTTCCCAGCAATCTTTTTCAAGTCATCGACCCATCTTTTCCTTACTCTGCTAATCTTTCTTTTACCTTCGGGTCCTTACCAGTTCGTCACTTGTAGAGCCCGCCTCTTGTCCGTGAACCTTGCAATGCGGCCTGCCCATCGCCATTTCTGCTTCAGTGCATATTGAAGAGCATCTGTTAGCTTTGTTTCTCTCATTAACGTACGAACTTTAAATTCAATTGACGTGTTAAATAGGTGGACGAAAACATGCAACGCGCGCAGCGTCGCGACGCGTGTCTGCAGCAGAAGTTCTGGTGGCGCCGCGACGTGGGCGCGCCGCGCGACGTGGCGCCGCGCGCCGGCGCGCCCGGGGACTACGCCGAGATGACCATAGACGAGATCGTCAACGGGAAGGTGAGAACGGGTAGAATGCACACCTACAGCTCCTACACAGTACACGGCACACGGGCCCCGAGGGCAAAGAAGATCACCTCTCATTGGTTTTAATTAAACAAATAGTTCTCAAAATTTTACTATTATAGGATTAAGATGGAACGTTTTTCAACCGACTTCAAATTAATTTTATAAAAAAAATAAAAACCGACTTCAAAAAACTAAAACGCTAAAAATAATCTTAACACTTAAGTACCTAATCAGTTACTTTTGGAGTCGGTGCAAACGAAAACATTGGTCTCTCATTGACTGGCACCGACTCCAAAAGTAACTGATTAGGTACTTAAGTGTTAAGATTATTTTTAGCGTTTTAGTTTTTTGAAGTCGGTTTTTATTTTTTTTATAAAATTAACTTATTTCATCCATTTTAGTGATAAATCCTAATCAAAACAAATCTTACAAGTGCAAACATAATTTAACTGCTGAACACCGATTTCATTTCCTATTTTTCCACCCTTAGGGGTGACATTTTTTCCAAAAATTTTTATTATAGTATCTTTGAAGTATAAGCTATTCATTAAAAAAAGAATTATTAAAATCGGTCTACATTTGGCAGAGATATAGGTGAGATAGATACTAAAATCAGTTGGCGTGGTACGGAGTTTATGCAATGTTTGATGATTTTCTTACAGATCCCATCATCAGAATTTAACCAAATTTATATGGGACCATTCTGAAAGTATTACCTTTCAAACAAAAAAATAATTATCGAAATCGGTCAACGCAGTAACGAATGATCGCTGAACATACATAAAAAAAAAAAAAAAAAAAAGATACCGACGAATTGAGAACCTCCTCTTTTTTTTGAAGTCGGTTGAAAAGGAGGAGGTTCTCAATTCGACTGGTTTTTTTTTTGTATGTATGTTCCGCGATTACTCCGCCAATTATGAATTGATTTTGATGATTCTTTTTTTGTTTGGTGGATCATACTTTAGAGGTGGTCCCATATAAATTTTATCGTAATTGAGCAGCAGTTTTTGAGAAAATAACAAAATATATACCCAGATAATGTTTTGGGTTCGTGATTCATGGATCTATGTTAACCAATATCTTCGACAAATGTAAACTTTTGATGATAAAATACTATTACCTAGCAGTGGAAACTTTAGTGCTTAAGTACTATCCATAATTTTTAAGCCAAATGTAATATTGATAGCTGTTTGTTTCCTTAATAAAGAAAATAAAATAAAATAAAATATAGTAAAAAAATACTATAGTAAAAAATTTCGGAAAAAATTGTACCCCTAAGGGTGAAAAAAAAAGAGGATGAAATCGGTGTTCAGCAGTTAGATTAGGATTTATCACTAAAAATAGATGAAATAAGTAAATTTTATTAAAAAAAATAAAACCGACTTCAAAACACTAAAAAGCTAAAAATAATCCTAACACTTAAGTACCTAATCAGTTACTTTTGGAGTCGGTGCCAGCCGATGAGAGATTCAATGTTTTTGTTTGCTTTTTAGTGTTTTGAAGACGGTTTTATTTTTTTAAATAAAATTTACTTATTGTAAATAATTATGAAAATGTAATTATTTTGCTTTCAATTTCCGCTCAGTTACGCCGGCATAGGCACCCCAATCACACCACCTGCACCCACACTCCTTGAACAAATACAAGCAAAATGCAAAGAGCACCGCCTTCCCTCAAATTTCATGCGAGACAGATGAATGCAAAAGTTAGTAACATAAAAACCTCGACGCGTTTCGCCACTCCACGTGGCATCTTCAGGAGAGATGTTGTCGCCTCGGCTGCGCTGCGACGACGTCTTCCGTTCCGTTCCGAAGATTTCCGTTTCCCTTAGTCGATCTGTCTTGCAATGTTGAAAGTGTGTTATTTTTTGCTAAATAAATAAAAAGTGATTATAACTCAGCGGTATTCTATAATATATGAACCAGTCTACACCTACAGATTACAGTCCACTCATCCATCGAGGTAACATGCATCGCTTAGTTCGTCACACATCTTACATGTTTCGCTACACGACACTGCTTTGGTAGAAAAATACACATACTTTCGTAGCTTAGCTATGCCCTTTTTTTTTTCGCAGGAAAATTGCATTTCGCATACCTACCACCGCCGGGGCAGCGATAGGTTATGTAGGACTCTCTCGTCAAAACGACGAGGTATCACCTCGCTATGCCCTCGTTTAACATTAAGCAACGTAGCATATATCTGTGCTCCGGTGGAAAGCCGGAAAAAAAAACAAAGCATTGTTTGCCGTCTATAATTTATACAAATTCAAATATTTAAGCTGACGGAACAACTTCAGTTGACGCAACTGTCAACTTTTTTAACAGTTGTCGGTAGCTGTGACAAAACCACACAGTTTTAACATCATCATTTTAGCCATAGGACGTCCACTGCTGAACATAGGCCTTCCCTCACCGACAAGGTAGAAAGACAGAAAGGTAAAGGTTGTCGGAAGCTGCTGGATGCAAGCCGCTTTCAACTGGCCTGGTTTACGTTTTTTATGTCACCCTTTGAAATCTGTGAAATGATGAGAGGGTGGGATTTGACCACAATACACGTTGCCGGTTGCGTAAACCTGTAACTCGTCATAACTGGTTTAAATCACTAATTGCAGCAACCAGAAACAGTTACTATTGCCGAATATCGCAACTAGGGTTGCTTTGTCTGCGCAGTTGTTCATAATTATATGAAAATTGAAAAAATAGCTAGTTGCTAAAAGTTGCTCCATGTGCATAGTGCCTAAATTATATTTACGTGGCTATAGCGTATCGTTTGTGATAGGACGGCGTGTTCCCGGGGCTGATCCCGCTGATCGAGTCGTACCTGTCGGGCATGGACGTGGACGCGGACACGCACTGCTCGGTGCAGCAGTACCTGAAGCTCATCCAGAAGCGCGCCTCGGGGGAGATCTCCACCATGGCCACCTGGATGCGCCACTTCATCACTGCACACCCGCAGTACAAGTTAGTACCGCGTTTAAAACAGTTGCCAAACTTAAGGAGGCGGATGTGTTTATCAATTTGAACTTATGCTATTTTGCTGCTCCATCCATACATTATCATTGAGGTTAAGCATTAGTTCGGATGGAGAAACTAACAAAAACGCGATTTTGATGCTGACCTTATAGAGAAAGATGTTTGTATTAATAAACACATTCGCCTTCGAAAAGGATCATGGTCGAAGTGGACGTAAATCTAACAGAATCAAAATGTGTGCTAAATGAAAGTTTAATACTAGTACTCCATTTCATACTATGACAACAATATGAAATAAACCGCAATACGGAGGTAGAGGCCATTGAATATTAAAAGTTTCAATAGTATCAAACAACACTTTAGGGTAATAGAAATAGTATAAGTACAATGACATATTTTGTTGCTATTTTACTCATGTACCACTATCGATAAGGCAGGTAGAAATATAACAAAAGACGACACGAGAGAGTGGATAGGTGAGGAAAGGCGCGGATTCGACGCGGGCGCACGTTGACGCTTGCGGGCCAATGGGGAACTACGCTGCACATTTATCTAGATAGGTGTCGCATTGTATTTGGTCTTGCTAGTAGTAGTTATTTGATCACGGATTCAGTGGTTCTGCTGATTAAAACTGATTAAAAATCACTACGTTATAGGTACTGTTAAGTTGGCAAAGTATGAAGTTGTGAAGAATAAAGGACAAACCTTTACTACTAATATAAAAATATCTGAGAATACGTTTTTCTACTTTATTTCGATGTTTTTTATTTTGCCGATTACATATGAGGATATGTACGAGCGGCGGAGTAACCGCCTGGCGGTCGCGAGTAGACAAGTTTTTTTTTGTCACCGTGAGTGGATTTATAATAAAATAAAAGGTACTAAAATAGCCTAATGGTCGACTGGTAGAGAATGCCACATGGCATTAAGTCCACCTTTTGTACGATTTTATTTTGTGCAATAAAGTTTAAATAAATGATAATGCCACATGATCGTATTTTGACGTTATGATACTTTGCTGTCATATTAAATCAAAGAAACGTTAAATAAAATTACAAGTAAAAGACTAAAACCTCAGATAACTGTGAGACAAAATTCTCGCCCATAATGAGCCCACACAAACCGCGATCGTGACGGTCACCGTTTGGGGGTGTCAACCCTCGCGCCCGTCAGACGGTTGCTCCACCGTTGTATGGTAGTGTTTCTGTGTTTTACTTCGTTCTGGTTATTTTTAAACAAACCCGAGGGTTTTTGGTAGATATTTATAAAATACATTTCTGTACTACTGCACATAGCGCGGAGACCCGATGCGATGACATTTGGCCATAGATAAACTTTTTTTATGATTGTACACAACCTGCCAGTTTCGTTTTTGTACTTTTCCCCATAATAACTGTTTTCTCCTGATTCTCGGTGAGGTTGGGTTACCGACAGTGGGATCTTGGTCTATATTGGTAATTGAATTCATTGGAGCCGCTGGCGCTGGGGACCAAAATGACGATTACATTATGTACCTGCGATCCGTGCTAACTGATAGTTATAAAGCTGATTGTACATAACTGTGTCTTGTGTGTTTAACATTAATAACCTTAATGTTTTGTGCAATAAAGTGTCTATCTATCTAGTTTCAGAACGGACGGAGTGGACGTGCGATGTATATACTGAAGTATAATAATGTATGCCATTGATATAATGCGCTTCGCCAAACTTTTTTAAGACGAGAAGCTTTAAAAATTTAAGCTTTAGAATCAATACTCAACAAGTATTGTTGAGTATTGATTTATTCAGTATATAGGCCCTTTTCCGGGCACTTATACACGGCCCAAAATATAGCTTTACCCTACCACCGCTTTCAATCAATTAAAATTATGCTCATTTTTTACAGCAAAGACTCGGTCGTGACCGAGAAGATAAACTACGATTTACTCAAAACCGCACATGGCATCCAAACGGGCTCAATCCCCGCGCCGACCCTGCTCGGCAGCAGCACCGTCTCCAAGACCAACGAAGACATTCCAAAGGCCTTTACCAAGATGATGAGCAAGGACTGCCCCTAGCCCACGTGCCCACACCAGTGTATAGTGCCTTCTGTTTCAACAGTTACTCATTTCTGTCTACACTCGTTGAACTTACGACCCGGCTACGAATTCACACTGCGACTTTCAACCGCAAAGCACAATACTGGCAAAATTTTCGGAGCCTGGCCGTTAGAATTGCCTTATACAGTAGTATATTGTACTTATATAAAAATATATGTATATCCTACGTATAGCCCGCGTTAATATTGTTGATATATTTATCTGTTCAACGGATAATCACGGGCGTATTACGCCGCCTTACAAATTATTTGTTTAGATTGTAACTTGGATAAAACAAGGAATAGTAGTATAAATGGACTAGTAAGCAGGGTAACATTTTCTATTCGGTGTCACTTTTAATTTATTGATTTACTTTGACAGACTTTAACGGTATCAAAAACAAAAATAAATAATATCATGCCAACATCTGCCTACATAATTATACTATTTTGCCGGCGTAACAAACAAAAAAACGCACTACTGGAGCTATCTTCGGGGCTACGGTCACTTATACGGGTAGGTCCAGAACCAGTATTCTTGGATTATAATGGGGTTGAGTTTAGTTGTAGTAGCAAAATAACTAGTTTGTTCCTTTTGATTATGCAAAAATATACAAATCGCATACTGCTTTTACTATTAACAGATAAAATATGTGTACTTCTATGAACACGGTAATCAATAATTTAGTACAATTGACTTATATCAAATATGTGTTACTGACAATATGTGGACAGTATAACATATGTTACAAGCATTTAGGACAGTATTATAATTTGTTTTAACGTTAACAATGTATGTAGTTCCTTACGCTGAGAGCTGATAAGCCTGGTTGTGACATTATGAAAGGACGGGGTATGCAATATGTACATTATGTGGGTTATGGCTATGAATTGAGACTAACCAGTTTTTGTGATTAACCAAATATAAGATTTTTGCTATCAATCCATATTACCATTTTAGTATCTGATGCATTTCGTGATTTTATAGTTATACTCCATCCAATTATTTTTAAACATGTAATAAGGTATACACTGAATGCCTCTTTTTTATGAGTTAGGACCAAATATTTTCAATTTTACTAATGTAACGAAGCACGAATGTATTCTTTATTTCTATAAGTCGTTTTATTTATTTGTGGCATATAATTCCAGCATACAATTTATTCTGCGAGTTCAGTATAAATAATCTGTTTAACATTTGATAACAATGCTACAGTTAAAATTATTGTTATAATAGTGTCATAAAGTTGTTACTGGTGGAGTATGGTAATGTTAACAAATAAACTTTTATTAGTTGTAGTTCTAATAATAGTTATATTCACGGATAATCAATTTTTTGATTAAATTATAAGCACAAATTATTTCATGTTTATTTCTTGAACTAATCGCGATTAATAATGAAACGTGCAATCCTTTGAATTATTTTTTAAATATGTTGTTGTATTATGTTTTATTTGTTTACTGTTAGCCATTATTTTTATGTAACGGAAATAATACAAATTCAATAAAATTATTCCAGTTGTTTATTTCTGTCGATTACTCACATCCTTCCATAAAATACGCATGGATTAAAATTTGGACATATACTTAAAACTTATCGACTAGTTGAAGTATGTGCTGCTGTTCTTGCTGCCGCCACTCTTCGCTACCAGCGTCACCCAGATTACCAGCATATTCTAAAAATAAAAAATAAAGATTTTAGGATATTTTTTAATAAGCTTGTTGTAAAAATAAGTGCAGAGGTTCGCTAAAGTAGTTATAAACTGAGTCAGCGACATAAAAAAGATTTTTCTGCAGTCTTTATTTTCTTGTATATAGTGAGCATAACCAGCCAAAGCGTCTGGTATAACAGACATCAGACAGATAGACTTTGGGCTCGCTACTCACTGACTACGAGTTGGCCCCTATGCGCCGGGGTGGTATGAAGTATCGAGCTCACCTCTCATAACGTGACGTATAATTTTAAGTGATCCTCCTCGGAGAGAAAGAACTCGTTGAACCCGCTGTTTTATCGCTGACGGCCCCGCAGTACAAACCTGACAACATAATTCGGGTTTATTTTTAGATTCTTCCATTTTATATTTTAAAAAAACTCAAGTTTATACTTAAATCATACCTCTAAAATAATCCTGTCAATAAGTTGTAATGTAAATAAGCCCCCAGACAACCGTTTTAAATATTGAGCGTCATCGTCTAGATCTTCAGCCTCATGCTGTGAAAAAATTTTTTTTAAAAGGTTTTATTTTTTATTTTAAAAAATGCGCCAGAAAGTAATTGACATGGTCTCGAAGTAAGGAATTGTTTTTGTGTTACGAGGTACAACAGACAGAGTTTGCCAAGCAAGGATGTCTTAGCACATAAGTCACGAGCCATCGAGCCCGGAATCGAACCCGGGTCCCCATTACGTTTAAGGCAAAGACTGCGCCACTATGCCAATGGGGTCGTCAATATACATACAATAAAAAAGCTAGAAGAATAAAAGCGAACAGTTTAAACCATACATTTTTATTTAGTAGAACCAACCTCCATTTCTTTTTCTGTCCTATCAACTTTATCCATATATTTGAAGTGTAATTCCAGTAATCTGTCTACTTTCTCTAAATCGTTCTCAGTGAACTTTGCTAGAAGCCTTTGTCGTTGACTGCCTTGACAATTTCGTAGCATAGAGGCTATTATGGATACAACATGTTCTGTAAAATAAAGACGTGGTAGTTGCAGACGAAAATAAAAACTGGTCTATTTGCACATGGGTTTAATACTTTTTTTACTTCTTACAAAATATAGCAGAGAAAAAAAATTCTGAAATAACATTAAGAGAGTGCGCGCACGGGAGACTTTTGTCGCTGTGACGTTTTTGTCACTCATATCAAGTCCTCTGTTAAGTATGGAGGTGCGCGCACGTTGCGAGATAACTGGAAGACATTTTTGTTTGCTGACCAGCATGAGTGACAAAATTGTCTTTGTTTTTTTTTAAGTACTGGGTTTTACGGCTCTGGGTTCTAGACCTCACAAATAAAAATAATTAAACAACATGTAAATCCAAATACTCAGTGTCTTGTTTTGGTGCTCAAAATTCAAATACAACTTTTTCTATTACCATCGAAATTTTAAAATAAAAACCAAAGTTTTTTATTTAAATGAAAAATATTGGACAAAATTGTGCCTCTCCGTCAGTGTTTCCAGTTTCTTAGGTTTTTCTTTATCGTGTGTTATCGCATCCCCAGTCAACAAAATTATTGTATTTGTAACTACCGAATCTAGTAAAAGAACAGAATATACGGCTCAAAAGTTTAAATCTTGTTTCTTGTTTACTTTTTAAAATTACAAGTTTTTGTTAACTAAATTACTGCAGTACTTACTGCACAAGCATCGAGCACATACCCTGATGAGCAGCAATACGAAGCATCTTTCTCCGAAACTATTAAGTGATTTTTCACTTACATTTAGTATGAAATGACAACTCCTATTAACTCTCGCCTAAATAAAAAAGTACAGATACATATTGAAAAATGGCAGAATTTTTTACGCTAAGAGTATCCTTTTCGTAGTACAAAGAAATTATATTCACTATGCTGCTGTCAGAGTCAGAGTTGTCCAAATAAAGGTAAAATGTATTCAAATACACAGAAAATTATTTATAAAATTATCTTTTACATAACTGAGCGAAATGTCACGGATTATCGTAGATTTATCGTGCGATACATTATTATTTTTTCTATTGCATTACACTTAAAAATATCGTTAATCTAGTTTATTTATCCCACGACTGGCAGCACTGCTCTCCATGTACTCTACATTCTTAAAGACGAAAAAGAATGACGCTTCGAATTTTTAAAAAAAGTTTCGTCACTGTCTCCTTCGTGCGCGCACTCCTCTTTGGAGACGCGACGCGACAGAGACAAAAACTTTTTTGTCGCAGCGACAAGTCTCTCTCCTCTCTAAATTTTAAAAATGTCCATTCAAATATATTTTTTTCTGTCGTTATGAACAACTATATAAAATTTAAACACTACATAATAATCTCTAGGTATACTTTTAAATATTTTTTTTTTAAATAAAAACAAAAAATGAAGTAGTAAACCTAAGTCAAAATTAACTATAAAATCAAGCGAAGCGCAAAACCGATCGTTTTTCAAACCTAGGTAGGACGTCCACTACCTAATAAATTATCAATATTATCTTGTAAAGGATCAACATTGTTGACGCTTTACCCCGCATCATAGACGCACACAAGCACAGAACTTTATTTCAATTTTGCACTAAAATTAGATGCATGGCCTCTTAGGAGTGTTTTTTATTTATTTTAGATTTCAATACACTGGATTTTGATAGATTTAAGCGAACAGCTGTACTTAAAACATTACCTTCATGTTGGTCCACTGTTAACAATCGTTTTCTCTTTGGAGTCTTCATGAACAATGGAAACACGGTACGTAGACCTAGGATGTCAACGAATTTGTTACAGTTGTCCCGCCCATCGGGCCCGGCCAGGGCGTGATCTAGGACCTTCAATGAGCCGTTACGCGACATTTTCTTTTCTCTATAATAAAAAGTTAACTTCATTAAGGTAATGTCTTCTCCTTTGCCTCGATTTGAGTTCTTAACGTCACTCGTGACAGCCCAAAAATATTTGCTATTCTAAACTAAAAGCGGCTAGTAAGTAGTGGAAGCGCGCAACAGAAATTTGTAATCGGTGTTTTGCCAGTATAATGATAGTCCGAAGCATAGAGAGCGAGACGGCGCGCAGTGACGAGTGTCGGGGTATTGTATTAGCGTTTTCAGTAGCAGCAGATACTCGTAGTATAAAATGATTAAAACATGAGTCGACAGCTCGGTGGCGGCGTTTGTGGAGAGAGAGCCGTCTACAGATAAATGTGTAATAACGATTTTGTAAAAGACCATAAATAATGTTAACAGTGGTCACCTCAGCATCAGGTTCATGAGCTGTAGCCCCTCGCCGCGCAGGAAGCGGTCGCGGTTGGCGGGCTCCATGAGCGCGCAGCACAGCGCGTCGAACATGTTCTCCATGGCCTCCTGCTCCTCGGCGCCGCTGGGGTCGTGCCGCTTGTAGAACTGACGATTACAAATACAGTTTCATTACATGCAATAAATTATATTTTAAATTACAACTAATAAACATTGGACCAGGCGGCCCACGGACAATAATGGCGAGCGTTAGAGGGGCTTGGTTTGCTATGTCGAAAGGCACACTCACTGTATTAAGATACATTTTGTGAAACGAAAGTTGTACTGCTCTTTTTACAGGTAATATAAAAAAAAGGTATTATTACATAAACATTAATTCGTTGCGTTGTTAATCTTGCTTCAGAAAAACCAAAGCATTTGAATCTGTGGAAATAGTTGCAGTTGAGGGTACTGCAATAGTGTTTCTATGTATAGCTTTTTCGCCTAAGCCCGCCGCGGTTACACGCGGTCGCACTTAATGTCGAACTTAAAAATGTAGGAAAAGAAGGGAAGTAATTTAGCGTCGCAGTTTGTGCCCGCGGCGGGCGTAGTTGTTTGTGGCGCGCTGCACCGGCAGGTAACCTAATCTGTCAAGCTTAAAAAAAACACAGACCTACCGCGTACAATAAAATTTGCATTGAGTCTTGTTTCCGTGACTTGACGGCGATTAAAAAACCCGCGCGGTTTACACCGAGAGCCAGCTCTATGGTTGGATCACGGCCTTGCTGAGCCTACTGGGAACATGAGACCATCTCCCACCAAGTTTATAGGCATTTATCACAGATAAAAAAAAACAATAACAGCATAAAATAATCCACCAAATAAATATTTTACAAACATCTTTAATATTACCGCAAGTTGTTGCAATAGAACATCTATTCCATCCAATTCTCCTAACAGCTTTCTGTTCTCTGGTGTGTTTTGGAGTAAAATTGATAAAATTTCTGTAGAATACAATTTATTGCCATCAAAGGGTACTTTCATCTAAAACAAATGTTATATTAATATTAGTCTTTTTGGTATTTGGTGAATTACAGGTAGAAAGAAATTTGTTTTCTTACCTTTAATCGTTTTAGTATCCATTGCGTAAATCCTTGTTTTGCTACTTCAGGGCACATTTCTGGACGGAATTCAGTGATATTTTCTATAATACCTTTAAAAAATTAAAATATGTTAAACAATACTACATTAAAAGAGTTCATCTATAATAATAATAAATTGTTTTCACAATCACACCAATTATCTCACCCTAAATTATTTGCCTCTAGCGAGATTATAGTCTCGAGCACGAAACACTACACCAGATGGTTGTCAGTTTATAATTTTAATTAGTGTATTTTATTATTACTGTATTGAATAATAAAATTTAAAGTACCAAGTGTATTGTGCACAGCATCTCTCTCATCTGGAACTTGTTCATCCAGGCGAGCAAGGTTGTGTAGTAAGAGTGCAGGGCACTCTGCTTCAGCCAATGCATTCATCAGTTCTTCTGCCCCTTCCTCACTCTCATTTAATATGTCAACATCAGTTAGCTCCTTAAACAGAAAGTAATATTTCTTATTCTAACTGGATTTGATGCTACAAAAATACATGTATGTTATGTCAGTAAATAATGCTCAAACCTGCAGAAGATGCACCACTTTAGTAGATATATCAGTATTATCATGTGACAGTAGTTCGAGTAAAGAATTGACACATTTCAATTCTACTAGTAAAGGGTACTGATCTGGGACAGTAGCCACTGCACTTAGTTCCTACAAATAGCAATATTATTAATTAATCAACTTGTTGTTGTTAAGGAAATTTCCACAGTAATTAGAATTTTGTTTTTTATCAATACCTGTAAAGCTTCATGCAAATCAATTTCGCTATCCATAAACTTTTCAGGCTGGTCTGGGAATTTGATCCGCATTTCTCTGTTTTTTAGAGCTTTTTTCTCAAAATTTAAAACTAGCTTTTTAACAGCAGTTTCATCCAAAACTTCCCCCTGTAAATGTTATAATATTTTAGTAGTAAAAATTACATTCTTTTATGTAATTATCATTTATTACATTAATCTATAGAACGCAAGCAATTAACCCGAAGTTAAAGGTCAGTGCTATAGGAGAATAAAAAACGACACTACCTCTGTAACTTCATTCTCAACAAATCGTAAAATATCTTCCCGCTCCTTGTCAGTGATTGTTGGCTCTTTTGGAAGTCCTGTACTTAGTTGCGGCATTATAACATAATGGTCTGGCTTAGACTTCACCATTCGTCGTACTTTTGCAGATCTGATGTTATCATCATCAGAATCACCACTATCATCCTCATTTGGCCTTTTAGGCGTAGGGACAGGCTAAGGAATAATAAGACAGTTAGAGCTTGGGACTTTAATTAATACTACATAAAAATAATACGAAAATGTGTTAAACAGAAACTAACCTTAAACGAAAGCAACTCCCCAACGTCCATATTTTACAATTGAGATATCATACACACACAAAGTCCAAACCTAAACTTAAATTTTCGAAGTAAACAGTTAGAATTATTAAATTAAATTATAAATCCGAAAAGGAAAAGCAAAGGAACGCCATTGATTGTGAATTGTGTTGAAAAATGAGTTCCAAAATAATCCAGAATCGTCTTTAGCGTGCTTTCATTTGGGCAATGTTAGGAATATTTCAAATAATTTCAATTCAAAAATGTTTTACTTCGCTAAAATTGATTTTGAGTCAAGTCGGAATACTCTCGTCTGCGTCTGACAAATAGCACCAGTGAGCAGTGACATGCGACTCTGTCTAATCTGTGAGCCAAGCGCTGACATAAAATAAATATGGACTGGCTGTTCCATACAAATAAAGCTAACATTGTATGCCCATTTAAAGCGACACTGGTATCAAAGCCCTAACCATGATCTCTTATAGCAGGCACCTGGCCACCATTCTAGCCGACCACCTACAGGTCCAATTTACCCCCCATCCGGCAGCTGCTGTCGCCTCCGAACACCAAACAAAAATAACTTTGGTTTGCTGGCACTTATAGCCGTCACAAACGACAAATCGTATTCTCCGTCCCCGTCACCTAAGATTAGATGAGGTTTCAGCAACGTAGAACAGCTGGAAGTGGTAGTAAATGGTGGTTCAGACAGCCAGAAAATTCCAGCTGAACCATCAAGTTTTTTTAGAATAACTCCTACATGCGTGCGTCACGGAGGTTCAAATCTGGTGGAGAGCCTTCCGTCACACATCGCGTCACAAGACTTATTTATAAAGATCGGTCCAAAATGTGATATTTCATTTAATATCGAGAAAAATAAAATGGTTCAGCCAGCCTGATTTATGGTTGGCGAGACACACGTTTTTCAAGATTTCTCGAAGTATGTTGCATCATAATGGATGAAATCACTTCGTCACGTATAGCGTCACCATCCTTTTATTAAGAAACGGGGCCCTAAAACCCTTTAGAAGCTGAAATCGAAAGTGTCGGAACAGGTCAAATTCTGGCTGGCTGAACCAACATTTTATCATTTTTCAAAGAAAGTATTGTGTTACACACAAACGACAAAACCTTGGTAGATTGCCGTCACTTACGATTTGTTTACATAATCTCGATACTCTCGTATCGTCATATAGACAGCCAGTCCAGGTTTTTATAAAGGTCAGTGAGTGATCTCTCACTAAATGGTAGTCTTTAGCGATTTCGCGGTAATATTTTTGTCTCCAGTTAAGGACGTGAGCGCTAAATTTAAAATTGAAAACTTGCGTAGTACTATTTTTTATCACATCTCTGATCTTACAAAATTCATCATCGGCATGAAGAATTCAGCAAGTGGTAAATCTTTCCTAAACTGTGAGGGAATTTTAAATGTAAGTTTTAGTTTCGTTAACGGTCTTTTATCGATATTTTATCTATTTTAGGAATAAATCCTAATCAAAACAAATCTTACGAGTGCAAACATAATTTAACTGCTGAACACCGATTTCATTTCATATTTTTCCACCCGGATGAATTTTTTTCCGAAAATTTTATGTTAAAGTATCTTTGAAGTATAAGCTATTCATTATTTTTTTATCAAAATCGGTCTACATTTGGCAAAGATATTAGGTAAGATAGATAGGTACTAAAATCAGTTGGCGTGGTACGGACTTTTGAAGTCGGTTAAAAATATGCCCGTTTTTTGTCGCATTACGATTTTTTCGAGAATTTGACGTTAAGTTTGTAATAAGTTACGTTTTTTTAACAATACCGAGTTTCCGTGGAATGCGCGATAAAGTAATTTTCTGCGGCAAACCTAATATTAGGCAACTATAATATACTGACCTCATTATTGGAACTGTTTTAGAACATTTCTAAGAAACATAGTGGTGTCTCCAGTACAACAGATATGCGAAGGCTCGTGGAATTAATAAATACAACGGATGACATCGAACTATTAGTAAAATTGTTTACAGTGTTAGCCGTGTATTTAGTATCCAATGTAAGTAACATTGATCGAGTTAGTTAGAATTGTCTATCTGTCTCTTATTAAGAAGCTTATTTAAGTATTGGTATTATAGGATACCTACAAAGGCGACATCATTACTAGCAATAATATTTACGACAAACTACGCAATGTGTTAAGTAATGGCCAACCGCTGAAAACCGTGAGAACGTTAAACTTCATTACTGCTTTGTTATACCAAAACGAGGAGGAAGAGGGCCCCTCGAGGGCCAGGACTTTGGTCTTATACGCACAGAACATGATCAGGATAAACGGGTGCCTATCACTCATGTGCAATATGTTCACTAGCTGCATGTTGGTAAGTACCTATTACAAATCATTATTACTTTAGTTGGTTTTTGCTGTTATAGTGACCATATTTGAAATGTACATATTATGTAATAAAATTACTAGCATCTTCCTATATTATTTCAGCACCAGGAAACATGGAGAGCACTGTGCCAGTGTTTAGCGGAATCATGCCGAAAATGTACGGAAAATCAGTCGTACTGCTCCCATTTGGTGCCTATGGTAAGATAAAAAAATGCTCTTGAAAAAATGATTTTTTCTTTAAATGGGCTAATGCCAAGTGTCGTAAGTTAAAAGGGCCGAAAAGTTCAGCCCCCAAAGTGTACCAACGATTTTCATAACTATGTATTAAAAAAAAACATACAGTTTACATTCATTGCCATACGATATACAGGGTGTACCAAAACTCAACGATGACCATACTGGGCGAGCAAATGGACCTCATTTCGAACAACTCAACCTTAGCAAATTTTTGTGATAATGGACAGAATGGTATTAAATAAGAATGGTTTTAAATAAAGTTTTGGGGACCCTGTTGATGACCCTGACCCTTGGGGACATGACAATTTACTAAACTGACTTGCAAGCATTTTTAAGTTGACGATATTGTTTTTTACACTTTATAGCTACACCCACACACTAAATTATTATTATTATTTATAGGCAGTACGGAAATGTGCTCAAGGTAATGTAGAAGCCATGGAAATACTAAAATGCTTGTTATATAACCACGAGAATAACGTACAGCTGTTTGTGGAATCCAACGGAATTACAATGTTCAGTAGGTGAGTGTGACACGTAGTTTGTTAAAAATATACGAGTACATGTACTTGAGTTTGCGTTTTAAATGCCAAAAAGCCAAATTACTTCTTTTTAGGAGGGAGACCCTTCTGAACGAACCATCAATGCAGCTTTTAAGCTCCTTAGTTCAGAATTCTACGCCAGAAATTCTGTCGACGATCTACGAAACCGTGTTTCAGAACTTAAGTCACTTAAAACATTTATATGGAACACAAAACAAAGTAAGCCTATGTAGTAATACAGTATGTACGCTATTTACTATTCCAATTTACGATTTTGGTTTTAAACCGGCACTTGGTTTTTGACTTGAATTTTTTATGCTTATTTTTGTAAATTTATATTTTAATCTATATGATGTAGATAAACTGGCTGAAGGGAACGCCCTTTGTAATTTCACATACTGTATATTTTATTATAAATTTGGATATTAAAATAATGAGAAACTAATAAATAGATTTACTTATCCTGTAAGGAGGCCTAGTTCAACTACACTACTAACTTTAGCCGCTCGCTGTGGCGTTGCGAGGAGGCCTATAGGCAATATTAAGTTCAGCCGTAGACTTTCAAAAGCCGATGATGATGCTCGAGTATTTTAGTCGAGCGGCAAGTAAAAAGCTGTGTTGTCGATTTTATTGAGTTGATTCGTGTGTTGTTCGAACAAATTTAGGAAATAAATGGCGTGTCAGTTCGCCACTCTACTAAATTACTTATATTTGGCGACTAAGGATCATTTCTGTTCACAGATCGGCCAGTGGGCAACTATAATTTGGCATCATTTAAGTTCCCGCATAAAAGTTACCAAGGGTAAATAACATTTTTTAATTGTTAATCATGGTTATCCACACATTCCTCACAAATTTATAATAAAAAACTTTTTTCTCTTATAGCTTTTGATGTTGCTGTTAATAATAATAAAAAGGATGTCAACATTAACAATAGTAACGAAACAGTTAATGAATCTTCCATGATTGACATTAGATTTTTGAAACCTGACGATACTGCAAGACTACTGCAAAATGTTATTAGAGAAATACACCAGTATAATGCAAAGAACAGTGCCTTTCAGAATACGGGACGACAAACAATTGAATTAAGAAACACAGACCCAAATAATGACGTGAATAAGAATCAACTGACTCCAAACAAGAAATTTGTCATTGAAACAAACACGAATACATCAAGGAAACTAGATCCTGCCAAAAATGAAATGTCTTTTTCATTTTTATTGAAAAAACAGCCCGACAGCAAAACAAAGAAACATTTAAAAAAAAACAAGACTCCAGGGTCTCAATTAACTGGCAATTCAACAAAAACACACTTTTCCAATTGTGTTCAAATGGAAACAAAGACAACTGAAATAACGAACATACGTTTTTCGCGACGAGATACCACATTTTTGAGCGGTGTGTCGGCTTTTAACAATGATGATCCAAGTCTCCTTGAATTTAACCCGGTTTATGTTTCAACTCCTAAAAAGAATAAAAGAAATAACAAATTAAACAATTTACCGAAGTCTTCGCCCCGGTCTAGACAAAACACGATTAACAAAATGAGAAAAATAGCTGATAAAACTATTAAAGCCGCAAGATGTTGTAATGACAGAGTTAATCTAAGAAGAGATTTTAAAAATAGATCTATGACTTCTAGACTATATCACGCTATAAATGACTCGTGTACAACCTTTGTAAAATCTGTTAAAAACATATTCAAATCTAAGAAGAATGACGATGTAGTTAAGAACCAATCCGCTAGCAACCCCGCCAGTAACAGAAATAGTGTTGAGCCTTCATTTAGTTACAGTTTCACCGATTACATGCGCAAGAGAGACGCCCTTCTATCAAATGAGACGGGCCTGGAGGGCAGACATAATTTCGGTGAAGTCCGTGAAACAGAAAATATATTTTTTTGTAAAACCTGTAATGACACCGTCTCTTTAAAATACAAAGTTAACAACGACCATTACCTGAAAGAAACGGTGACAAAGCTTAAGTTAGGAATAAATTTGTATGGCTGTGATTTCAAGGTAGGTATTTCATTTCACTACATATTACTTACACTGCCTGCGTTTAGGTGGAAGAAGTAACTAGTATACTAATACGTAAATTTATATTTGTTACAGAAAATATCAAAAGCTATGTGGCCAAGAGAGACTTATATGACACCAGAAGTGCTTTACAATCTATATCGTAAATTAATTATAAAATAAAACTTCTTTTTGTTAAATTCTATTCTTATTTTGTAGGTATAATTAAGTACAGTAGAATTAAATCGGCTAAATGTGTGTTGTAAAATCGTAAGGGGAAAGTGCACACGTTATTTAGCAATCTTGTTATTGGTCACAATATCTTTATTTATGTCGTGGCCAGATCGTAAAATTGTTCATTTCATGATGTGACCGATCATTTCATAAAATGGTGGTTTCATGATATGGCCAGCTAAAACCGACTAGGTATATCGTTTAAACGTCAACATTCGATGAAATGTCAATCTACGTTTGGCCATATCATTAAAATAAAAATACGTTTATAAGTTACGTGAATTTGTTTAATATTTGTAATCATGGTCGATAGATAAATTACAAATTTTAAATAGTTATTATTTTTAAACAAAACAAATACATAAAAATAACTAAAAATAAAAATAGCAGAATAACTATAAAATCACGGAAATATTCATGAAAAAAAATGTATGTAGGGGCGGTACGAAGTTCGCCGGGATAGCTAGTTTTAAATAAGTCAAACATTAATCTGCCGTAAATTTAAGATCTTCAACCGCAACAAAAATAAAAAACGAAAGATAAACGAACAAACATAGTTGAACGGACAAACATGGCGAAACTCTAAGGCTCAGACTACATGCATCCGGAATTTTTCAGAACTCCTTACAAAACGACTCCGGATAAGCCCGGATCCAATCCGATTTGTATAGATAGAGTTCTGAAAAATTCCGGATGTATGTAGCCCAAGCCTAAGGCCCTCCGCTAATAAAACACGTGCGGCGACAATGGGGAATTTGCATGTTTTTTTATTTGGTCCTAAAATAAATAGTACTAAAGCCATTAAAGTCGAGTGTTAGACAAGAAGATCCGATATGTACCGTGACGTCACATCACACGACCGCCATCATTTTTCATAGTAAAATAAGAAAAAAGAAAGTAAAGTTGTTTTAGAAAGAGATAGAGGTATAAGTACCTTAATTTCTAATTTCTATATTACTGTTATTTTTTACCTAAAATCAATTTTGTTTGCACTATAATTCCGTATAACTATTTTCTTATAAATACAGTAAAAACAATATATTTTTTTCATGCATATTCCCTATTGTATGCGAAACGATCCGTCGCACAAATCCGCACTAAGAGCCATGTTACACGGTTTGCGATATGGCGGCTGTGCAGTTGCGTCATCGAAATAGCCGGTGTGTTATGGCTCTATGGTAGGTAGGTATAATATTAATTTATATGTACCTATGTAAGTACTTATAATATGCAAGTATCAATCAACATGGGTACATGGGTAGCTACTTTACCCATGGTTTCCATGTAATTGCATATAAGTACTTAAGCACATATACATTTATAGATCCATAGGCATTGCATATACTTAGGTAAACTTAAACATTATTATGATGAGCTTTATAATGAAAATATACTTGTACTCAGATTTTGCCAACATAATTTAATAAGTTATTTGAAAATCGTAAGCACCGTCATGTTAGTAATAAATAATCTAATCTTGCATGTTTTATCATAACTTGCAATACGTGCATTCGTGCCGCACCATATCGCTTGTAATGTCGCTAACGGTTGGAGTTCCTGTAGAAAGTAAACAACATCAACATCACATACATTGCTCTGATCCTAAGGTAAGTAGCTAAAGCATTTAACTTGACCTCAGAAGCATAAGGTCTGATGTGTGATTGAAAACCTTGCACACATTAGACCTTATGCATCTGAGGTCGATCGATAACACAATAATATATTGTGTTATAGAAAATAGCACGTAGAACTGATGGCCGATGGGGCAGAAAGGTTCTAGAATGGAGACCGCGTACCGGCAAGCGCAGCGTAGGACGTCCACTCACAAGGTGGTCAGACGACCTGGTAAAGGTCGCAGGAAGACGCTGGATGCAGGCCGCTTCCAACCGGCCAATCTGGAAGTCAATGGGGGAGGCCTATGTTCAGCAGTGGACGTCCTATGGCTGAAATGATGATGATGATGATGATGAGAAAATAGAGAGTCTAGACCACTGTAGAGAGTGATTCTTCAGAAAGTATTCTCCGCGTCACCTTTATGGTCAAACTTAATTATGCGTTTTTTCGCAAGAAAAAAAAATAGAACAATAAAAAAGGTAAATTCTGTTAGAAACATAAATAACGGTACATAATCTACTTCGATATTTAATGATGAAATTTCGGTGTCCACGAAAGTTATTTATGACTCCACGAATGTTACGAAACGTATTGTTTAGTAACGAATATGCTAAATTTAACTGTTATT
This sequence comes from Anania hortulata, assembly GCA_963576865.1. Lineage (NCBI taxonomy): Eukaryota > Metazoa > Arthropoda > Insecta > Lepidoptera > Crambidae > Anania > Anania hortulata. The sequence continues at coordinate 14,206,819 of OY756390.1, read as the reverse complement.
TTGATGGAAAAAAAGAGAACCATCTCAAGCCAAACGGAAAGTCGGTATGTAATTGTTATTAATCTTTGTATATTTATTGGAATTAAAATTAATACAGTTTAATGAAATAAAAATGTTGCGTATGTATACACTCTATTTGATGTCAATTTTATTGAAACATTTGTAATAATAAGACACATATTTGTAAAAACATAACGGAACTTTTTTCAAGTAACCAATCGCCGTGCCGGCTTGTACTTTGTGGTGTGACGAAACGAGGTTTCCACTCGAGAACCCATTTGCTCCACCTTTTATCGGTTCTGTGAAAGATGTGGTCGGGAAACTGCCAAGTTAGTTTGCTATATTTTGGACTATGTCCAATACTTAGGTCTACTCCCGGATGAATTAAATACTGCCCTGCTCACACAGGTTCATTGTATCTTGTAATGTAAACATACTATTTAAAAAGAGGCAGACAATAGTGACTGAGTTTCTTGCATTGCTTCTTCTCAGCGCTAGCACACAATCATCCCGAAGCAGTGGTAGAGTAAAGAACACATATTGGGACGTGTAAAAGAGTAAAAGAGAATTGGTTTTATGGTTTATGAGTCATAAATATGACCTAGTTCCGGATTTTATCCCTCAACGAAATTCCAAGCATCGACCTTTCTATAGCTCGTTGAGTGACGTGAAGTCGGTTGGCCAGCTTTACTGTCATGTTACACGATTTGGCTACGTAGGTCATTACTTGTAAGACGCAGAATACTTTTGTTCTTCGGGTATTGTGGCAGTAGCGACTAGAAGTTATGACCCAACTTTTCAAATGCTGCCCAGGCAAGCTGCACTAAGTGCAGTGCACTCCCTAGCGATTTCCCGCCCAAAGCTTTCTCTATCTTACTGCAATTGTCTGAGGTAGACGTACTACTTCTTGACAACTTCAAGCGCCACGCTTTCGACGGAAACGGGTCCGGAGATGACTGGTCATTGAACATGGCTTAAGTCTTTTTCAAGTATATTCCTATATACCCACATGTCGTAAGGAAGCGTTGAGTCTGCGTTGTATATTTTTTTGCAAATCCTCTATCGATTCCGCCATAATGATTATGCCATCGCAATTTGGAGATGCGGGAGGTGTTTCCCATTGATATTGATGCCCGACCGTTTCCAATCAAGTGTCTTTTAGTGCGTTCGGTAACTATACTTAAAATCTCCTTTTCTCGCGCCTCTAAGCAACTAAATGAGTCTTCTCTGGACTTTTTGGACTTGACCAGTCATCGATTCCATTTTGTAGGCTTCTCAGCACCTCGACATATCGCCAATCGACTTGGCATTGCATATGTATTCTAGAACAGCCTAGGTCTGTCATATGTTATCTATGATTATTCGACTTAACCAAAAAAAATTATTAAAAGACAGAAAAAAAATGGTACATAAGTTTTATTTTAATATTCATTGTATTTGATTATTTTAATGAATGTCAGTTAAGCACTTCCCTTGTGAAATACGTCGTTAATCGGTGGACTAACTCAATTTTTAATTTGGTGGTTTAACTAGTAGATAACAAAACTCAAGCCGTAACTTTTCGTGGTGTGATACAAATCCTTTATGTCCACGAAAACAGTGCCACGAAAGTACAAATTAACATTTTCAAAATTATATAAATAATTAATTAACATAGGTAACATAGGTCAAACTAATTAGCGAATCACAATCTCGATTAAATGTTTCATACTTAATAGATAGATAGATACTTTTTATTGTACACCACACAAAAGAAACAAATCACAGGAAAGTAAATACATTATGAATAGCACAATTTAGGCGGTCTTATCGCTGGAAGCGATCTCTTCCAGACAACCTTCAGGTAGAGGAAAGTTGAATTAATATTGAAAGAATGGAGGCAATAGTATCCACGAATTTCTAACTATTCATATTGACCTCAAAATCTACCCATGAAGGGTTACTTGAACTAAGGCTACCAGAAAAAAGTAGGAGAATCACGTGCCTATATTTTCTGTTCCTAAGTGATAAGCACTCTGTGTCGTGCCACGATTATAAGTTTCAGTAAGGCTAATGTTGGTGTCGACCTTTGTATGCCGCGTTCGCGAAACTGCCACAAACGTGTCACCGAGGGGAAACACCTTCTAAATCCTTTTGTTTGCAGGGTATCTATATTATTTTGGAGTAACTGTTCTTGACTTAAATACGAATTTTTTTTAGGTACAATATAGGCAGGCAAGAAAGCTATAAGTAGTTGAACAGAGCGCAACACTGTACATGTTCACAAGAAACATCCAGATCTCTTTCCTTTACCTGAACGGTGCTTGGGATGAGTAGTAGTAGTAGAGACCTATATAAATTATTTATACCACCTCGAAAATTACAACTATCTTCTCTCTTAACTCTTATTACAATATATTTATTGTCATGTTATAAGAATTTATAATATGCTACATAGAAAAGTTTGAGTCTTACCGCTCAACAAACTAAAATATGTTTTAAATAATTGGCTTTTACAGTAATGCTTTTACACAATAATAAAAGATTGTACTGTATTGATTGACTGTTACTGACGACTCATGAGAAAATAATGCTGTATAGTTTAGTTTCACAATGCTCAATTAATAATAATGTATAATTTAAAATAATTTAATATCAAATTTTGTAATATTAATACTTCTACGCCTAAATCAACGGCAGAATATGATGTACTTGTGCGTAGCTCTAAGATCTTGTGTTACTTCTTGGAAATAAATAATTTATTTATCATTATTATGAACCCGGGACCACAGAGATGACGACCGCAAGTCTGGCGTGCTCGCGTCTCGGCTGCGCAAGTCGTAAGAAAACAAAAAAAGTAATCGAGGAATAACGTAATCGAGGAATAACCTATAACAGTAGAAATTCATACAGGGTTAATTTGAAAACTGTTGCCAAAAAGGAAGCGAATGTGTTCATACTTTTATTACGGGCTCAACAAAAATAATCTGCTCCATACATTATCATCGAGGTAGTAGAGCGTTACTTTGTACAGTGAAATAAAAAAACTTCATGATTTCAATGTCGACCCCCTAGAAAATGTTGTAAATAATAATAATAATAACCCCGCAGGGGCAGCTTGTGACAAGCTGTAGGTGAGTGGCGACACCTCGGACCCCGATCCTCCGGAGGGCCCGTATTTATTTGGCCCTTGCCTCTTGTGCTTGCCTTAACTGGCCGGCCAAGAGTGGAGTTGCAAGAGCAGACCCTGTGCTCCAGGTTGGAAGTGTAAAATGTCATAACGCCGGGGGCCCGTTGACTGGTGCGTTTAGCACTGGGATCTTGCACCCCGCAGACACCTCTCTACAACCTTAGTCGTTCACACCAATGTTGCTACCCTCGCTACCTTCTGGTGGTTTTAATAGGGCGGCCTATTTAGTGAGCGGCGAGTCACCGTCTGCCCTGATTATCGAGATGAGACATTTGATATGGCAGGCGTCCCGTTGTCTCATCAATATCCCGGCAATCAGTCCATCAAGTTCCTTTCCATAGACCCGGTATAGTTTCCATCTTTTCTGCAATGCAATAGTCCTTGCACCTAGCGGGTGCTGTCTTTGGCTGTATCTTCTCAATAGTACAGGCAGAGATAGTATCCGCTAAGTGTACATATCCCAACTCATTATCGTATCTCAAAGGGGCCTCTTCGTGTTGGATCTGTATCCCCACGAACGCCTTCCAAAAGGACCGGCCTTTGTGCCGTGATTTCCCGTAGGAGAGATACAATAATAATAATAAATTAAAAGTAACCCTGTATCATCATCATCATTTCAGCCATAGGACGTCCACTGTTGACCATAGGCTTCCTCCATTGACTTCCAGGTCGGCTGGTTTGAAGCGGCCTGTATTCAGCGTCTTCCTGCGCTCTTTACCAGGTCGTCTGTCCACCTTGATGGTGGACGTCCTACACTGCGCTTGCCGGCCTCCATTCTAGAAACTTTCTGCCCCATCGGCCGTCAATTCTATGTGCCATGTGCCCCGCCCACTGCCACTTTAGCTTGCTGATCCGTTGGGCTATGTCAGCGACCCTGTATACGAAACGACATTACCTGCTATTTGCAGAGTATATTCAAGTTCGGTACGGAATATTGAGAGCATTCTCTGGACACCAGCTTGTCCACCGACTGCTAGTCCCCAAAGCGCAGGTCGGCCCACAAAAACCTGCAACAAAATAAACAGATTTTAAAGGTTAAGTTTAACCTATAGTAGCCAGGCCCCCGATTCAGAACCGTTGGATGACAAATTGTCGACCTAAAAATCAGGTGACACTATATGATTTAGTATTAACAAACGTGATTTATAGACTATCAATTCGCCATCAAAGGGTTCAGAAGTCCTACAAAAATGTTTCGTTCGTTCGGACGTATAAACCTAACGAAAATCAAAATCAACAAATTTTTATAAAATTCATTTTTCGTGTTTTTGAAGTCGGTTATTTTTTTTATAAAAATTTGTTTTATTTGTCTGTTTTTTAGTGTTTTTTTACATTCTAAATGGCGATCTGTAATGTAATTATAGCTAAATTGCTTCTCATGACGATTCAAATAAGTCCAAACACGGCTGATTCATTGTTTTATCACAGAGTTCCGGTGCTTATCTTCCGCCTTCTTCATCAGATCAGTTTGATGGTATCATTCTCACCAGAATAATTTATTAAAATTTGATTTGTCGACTTTGGCAAGGCTTAACTGTCGTAATGAAAATATCTTATCGCTACTCGTGGAAGACTATTGTGGCCAACTATGGTCTCCATCATCAGTTCCACCTCAGCAAATGATACTTTCTGAATGAAAATGCTTGACTTGTTGTTAAATATACTAAAATCGCTATATGTATACCTATAATATTTTAGGAGTTCCCTCAATTCCTCATGGATCCCATCATAAGAATTGAATTTTGAAAAAAATGGGACCAATCTGGACGTATTATACCCTTTCAATTGAAAAAAGAATTTTTCAAATCGGTTCTAATGGCGGAGTTCTGAGGTAACAAACATTTTAAAAAAAACAACCGAATTGAGAACCTCCTCCTTTTTTTGAAGTCGGTTAAAAAATAAAAATACTTTTGCAAATAGGCTATTAACAGCACTTTTACAAGTCCCTTTATTATTATTTTGTCCTACCACTGCTTCGGGTCAATTTGTAGGCTAGTGCCGAAAAGAACCAGCGCAAGAAACTCGGTCACAACGGTTTTAAATCCACACATTTTACCTATAGTTTATATAACTAATCACGTGATTACGTGTTTGCGCCATTTGGCGTTGAGACTTTTGGACCGTGGGGACCGAGTGCAAAATTACTTTTTGGAAAAATAGCTCCAAAATTAATTTCGATTACAGAAAATAAAAATGCTGGCTCGTTCCTGGCTCAAAGGCTTAGTTTAGCCATAGCATTCTCGTCTCTTTGCCTCATGGACACGCTTTTATTTTTGAGTAGGTAGCCTTTTAGTTTTAGGTTAGTTTATTTTTGTGTTATTAGAATTTTAATTGTTATATTTGAATAAATAAAAGAAACTAATCACTAACAGTGTAATAAGTAGCTCTTTTTCATTAAAATCATCTTAAAACATGCAATTTATGTTCCAACATTGGCAGTTCAGCAATGAATTGTAGTAATTTATTAAAAATACGAATATAGGTATTTTCCTATGAATGAATTTTCTATCTAATCTAAAATTTGGAACTGCAAGTTTATTTTTATGCTGCGTATTAACTATACATGCAGATTTTTGTTAACATACATAATAGAGGTATTTTAATAAATATTGAAAAGCAACAGTAAGTATGTTAATTTCTTTATAGTTCTTTTAGTGAGTCTCGTGGTCTAAAGTTATAAATAGCCCGAACAGCTCTCTTTTGCAGTACAAAGATGGTTTCAATATCTGCAGCTGAGCCCCATACCTGTATCCTATATGACATTATACTGTGAAAATAACTAAAATACACTAATCTTGCCGTTTCAACATCAGTCAATTGTCTTATCTTTCTCACAGCATAAGCAGCTGAACTAAGTCTCCCTGACAAAGCCTTAATAATGAGCACCCCATTGCAAAGGGGAATCTAAAGTTATTCCTAAGAACGTAGTGGAATTTGTCGTATCTCTAGTTGTTTATCTTTTACAATTATGATGAGATGATGAGACCTCCTTTACATTAGGCATTGTAAACTTTATGCATTTTGTTTTGTTTGCATTGAGCAAAAGATTGTTAGTGCTAAACCAATGCAGTACTTGCGAGAGAGAATTATTGACATCGTCAAAGGATTCTTGACTCCTTTTGATTTAAAAAACTAACGATGTATCATCCGCAAATAACACCATTTCATATAGATCTTTTGAAAAGTAAGGAAGGTCATTTTATGTAACATATAAGAAACAGTAGCGGTCCTAGTATTGATACCTGCGGTACACCCATAGAAGCGATTACTCAGCTAAGCTACTAAGCTCCATTAAGGCGACGGGTAAGGCAAGTGACCTTGAACATGAAGCGTCGAATAATGCGACTTCTATTACGTGCCTAAGATAATATATACAAATACTTCTCGCAGACTAAACATCCATCCGTTGCGCTCCTGTGCAAATAGATTAACATTGCTAGCAAAATATCCGCTCATGGAAAAGTAGGCGCTAAGAGTAAAATCCATTAAAAACCTTATAATTCTTATTTGTTGACTATTTGAAAAAAAAAACTTCACCCTAAAGGCGACGAATGTTATAAATACCTAAACCAACTTTGAAGCTAAACAAAAACGTCGTTCAAAATATAAATCTGTACACCATGATGTCTCAGTTTTTTTTTGTAAAAATTGATCATCTACACAATCGAAAGCTTTAGAAAGACACCTAAGGCATCATGCTTACTCTCGCTAGCATCAAACGTCGTCAAAGAGTAAAACTCCAGCATCAGTAGTTCTTGTTCACCTTTCGTGAAAATATATTTATTGTTTAACAAAATGTTTAACAAATTGTTTAACAAATTGTTTAATTGACTAATAAAATAATTAAATTAAAATACCATCTACTTGTTTCAAAACTTTGTCAATTATTAAAAATGGACGTGTTTTTTAACCGGCAAGTTCAGCAGATGTTCATATTTTGTCAAAGGATTGACACAAGTAATGGTTATTTTAATTTATTTATTAGGTTTTTACGTAGATACTAAAGAACAAAACATTTTCGTAGTAGGCCTACTGAATCGAGTATATTTTATATTAGTTATTTAGCAGCTTGGGAGACGTTCCAGTGTCCTATTGTAGTGGAATAAATTAGGTTGTTTTGATTGACTGAGCTACATTTGGTTGATTTGGTTTAAGAATGTAATTTAGTGGCCCAGGCTACGGATTATTGATGATTATAACTGCGCGGCTCAAGATCTTGCAAAGCCAATAGTGTTACTTGCAAATTTTTGAGCCTCATGATAATGACTTGTTTTGGTGTTTTAAGTTACCTATATAGGTTAAATGCTCACCATTTTAGCACCGCGGGCTAAAGCTTTGTAAACATCAGTGCCAGTTGTCACACCGCTATCCAAATACACTTCCACATTGCAGTCTTTTACAGCATTGATAACTTCTGGCAAGGCTTCAATCTAAAATTTCAACATGCAAGTGTTATGGTTTAATCATGAGATCTAAATAACAAATAGGTACGATAGGAATTGTAAAGTAATAGGTGACTAAATGTTTCGGCTGGGGCCATAAAAAATAAAATACTTAAGTAGGTACCAAAACATAAGGCTCATGACAGAAAAACGTGATGAAGTGCTAAACACTCACTGGTGCGAGCAAGGCGACTTACCTACGCGCGACCAGCCGTAGGTGCCGAAACCGAAAATTCATTAGGTAAGTATTGTCATGTCAAAGATCATTTATATTCTTTGGTCATGCATGTGCAAATCGTTTTTGTAGTGAAGCACAATCATAGAAAGGTGGGAAAAACGTACCTCTGAATCCAGAACAAAAAAATCTTGTTATAGTATTAAAAATATACAATAAAAAAATATATACTCATTATCACACAAGGCTTTTATGACAAATGTCGTACCTACAGCTTAGTTACATATAAAATGGGATGAAGACTATCCGAGTAGTGTGATCCTAAGAATCTGAACGAGAGTCCAATGAATGTGAGGAAAATTATTTCAACCCAACTTACTGTTGCTGGTACTCCGTCCAATTGCCTCCCGCCTTGATTTGAAACAAGTATTGCAGAACAACCAGCTTTGACAGCCTTTACAGCATCATCACCACGAAGGATGCCCTTTGCAACAATTGGTAACTTCGTGATACTAAAAAATCAAAACATTCTGTGACGTCGATGCCGCTTACGTCACCGCAAGCGTTATGACATTAAGAATTTCGTCAGCATTTGTGAAGTACCGTTGACCTAGCGGTATAAATGAAAGAATACCTATGTTCCGCGGGCCACGAGTTCAAACTTCAAACCCAGCTGACGAAAAGGATAGAAAAAAAGGTTTTGGCGTTTTTGGATTCTTCAAGAAAATTAGACTTTTATTTATATGTTACGATGAAAATTGCTATATATTGCTATATAGTTAATACAGGAACAAGAAAGGAAAAAAAAAAGATACTTAAACGAAATGACTATCGAAGTAATAAAAGGTCTAGAAGGTTCGATTACAGGTATACGGGGTTATTTGTAAACATCAACAACCTCCCAGGGGCTGATTCTGGTGTTCAAATACAACAACTTTTTCTATATGATTAACATTTAAAGTTGAGAGTTCTATGATGTACGAGGAGGACGTGTAGTAATGAAACAGGTCAGGAGGTTCTATGTTGGCAACCGTTCCTAAAGCTGTCCCTATTTTTCTTATTTGTTGGTCTTCCTCAGGGGCGTGCATTGGTTTCAGATGGGGGTAGGCTGTGAGTGAAAATTTAATAAGTTTGCGTGAAACAGTAGGCGATCTCGCGGCAGCCTAACATTGGTTAAATTGCACAGTAACGATCTAAGTTGCGCGCTTTAGTAAGGAATAAGTACAGGTAGACGACAAAACGGTTACAGAATATTTATTGTTGAATACGTATTTAATAATAATTATGGTTAGCTGTTCTGTCGGTTTTTTATGAAGGTAGGCTCTGCATAATAGCCTATATGGGATGCACGCCCCTGGTCTTCCTGCATTATGTTCCTATGTGAAGGTGTTCCTGGGCTATCTGCTATTTTTTGGTGTTCCTGAGTTCTTGAGTGGACTGTAGTGTTGACTGGACTGTGTTCAGTACAGTATCGTAGCTTTTTCTTTTTTTCCGGACGGACCTATCGCTGATTGCTTATAAGGAAGGCTTCTTCCGCTTCACCGGGCAGTTGTGGCGTGCGCTGAGGTCTAGGTCGCAAAGCCTAGGTCCGCCCCACTAGCGGTCGCTACGACCCGGCCGGGCCGTGTCGGGCCCCACCATTTCGAGTGCTTAAAAGGCACCCTACCAAGCGGCGAGCCCGCTAGTGGTGGCGCCGACGGGACCGGAACTGCCGAAACAGGGCGTCCGCTATGGGGCTCCTTTCTACCGGGCCCGATCTGGGGCCGTGAGTCGGAGTCGGAGTATCGTAGACTGCTTTGGCGTTATTTATATAACATTTTTCTATCTGCGTTGTTGTCGTGTGACAGAGGGTCCGAATCGCGACAAGGACGGAGCGCGGTGCGGGCGAGAGCTATTGTGTGAGCGAGATAGCACTATGGCATATTTTCATCATAAAACAATAGGTACCGTAAGTACCTATACTATTTATATCTATTCTTCTGTCCCCAGCGGGGTTGTTATAATATACCTATAATTAAACATCGCGATTGCCAATCTTTATTTACAAAAATATTAACAATATCAAACTATAAAACGTCCGGAACAATTTCAGGAGGTTGTTAATGTTTTACAAATAACTGAATGCGAGCCGCAACTACGGGCAGTTAGTAAAAGTCTAGTGAAGAGGAAACAAGAAGAAGAAAGAAGAAAAGTGAAAGTAGTGAAGAAGAGTAATAGTGAGTGTCTAGTAGTAAAGAGTGGACAGTGCATTGCGCAGTAGGTATAAGTAGTGCGGTTTACGTCCGTCAAGAGGACCATGTCAAGAGTTGTGTCAAGAGGTCTACGTCGAAGCTACGTCAGTCAAGAGTCAAGAGGTCCACGTCGGTGCTTTCTGTCAAGAGTACCGCGTCAGATAAGAAGACCACGTCAGTCAATGCTAAGTCGGAACTCTGTCACGAATCAGGACTGCGTCTGTGTGGCTTGTAGCAAAAGGAAATAAAGCGTCTTTCTGGGAGTAATGTTGTTTCCTTCCAATCCCGTACCTACTTCCTTAAGAATGCCTACCACGTAAAATTATAAAAATAACCTACGTCGCGTCGTGACAAGCAGACTGTACACAAAGATAGCGCCATTTACTACCATGTATTTTTCAGCTTTATAAATAAAAAATAAATACCCTTTCAACCACGTAACATCGTCCCATGTCAATGACTTGTCAAATAAGTTTTTAACGTAATTGTTTAAGCCACTGCCTTTTCCAGATTGATGAATTTTATTCGATAAGTGCCCTTCGAAATTGGCTAATCTACAAAAATATTGCAACACATAAGTACATACAGTTTAATTGATTATAAAAATATGCAAACTGTTTGCATACACTGCATTTTAAATTTAGTTGTTTCAATTACATGCTAGGTATTTATATTATTGATAATAATATTACACTTTACTGAGAAAAGTTGGAAAACAAATCGCCATGTAGCAGAGACAAAAACAATCGTTTCCCCTTGAGAAAGTCGATTTTTTTCAAGTGTAATATAATACATATTGTAAAAACAAAATATTTTTTAAATGCTCACTTCAAATGCTGAGGTAAAGTGAACTTATTCCTTACGTCTGCCCTTCGAAGTCCAAATAACGGCGTATCGACTGTTAAAGCTATGGCTTTATAACCTGCTTTTTCAGCTCTCTCAACCAAACTCTTTGTGACTTTTCTAAAAAAAAATAAGATTTTTAATTTACTTACATTCATTCATTTAAAACGTCTTAGTTCCGCGGGCGCAACTCCGTTTACGTTGATATTTAATTCAATTTAGAAAGCTTCACCTGCGTGCCCAGTTGCCCACAACCCACCAGATTTTAAATAAATAGGAACAAAAAAACAAAATACATTACGTTTTCATGATATGCAAATCGTGTGTTTCCAGAAACTAGATCACGTTTAAGGGACCACAACAAAATTGGCAGGCTTTATTCTGAACGCAATATTCGGGGTACAATCAAAAATGAACGCTTTTTTTTTTTTTATGGACACATTCGTCAGCTTAACCCGGGCAGTTGTGGCGTGCGCTGAAGGCGCACAGCCTAGCCTAGTCCGCCCCGCTAGCGGTCGCCGCGACCCGGCCGAGTGTGAGGCTTCGCGCGAAGCCTCAGACTCGTACGTGTCGAGCCCCATACTAGCAGGCGTGATCGGGCCAATGTGGAGTGCAAAAGGCACCCTACCAAGCGGCGAACCCGCTAGTGGTGGCGCCGACGGGACCGGAACTGCCGAAACAGGCCGGACCGCTACCGGGCTCCTTAAAATTTCTAGCGGGCCCGATCTGGGGGAGAGTCGGACTCTAAAAGTGAACGCAAGATTTAATGCAAAGATAGAGGTTTTCTAGATTGAGACCACGCATTACGCACCTATCTTTATAAATGTAGAGCTGAAACCATTTGATCGCTTTAGGTGCAGCATTAGCAACCTCTTCGATCGAACTCGTTGACATTGTGCTAAGCGTAATAATTGTACCTTCTGCCTCTGCAGCTGTAAGAATAACAATAGGTAGGTAATAAAATCACATTGTTAATATTGTCTAAAAGCATATTTACTGCGTCGAAACAGGTTGTTTACCTTTGGCATTAGCCAATTCACCATCCGGATGAGCCATCCTCTGCATCGCCGAGGGAGATATGCCAAGTGGCATAGACACCTCATGGCCCAGAACATTAGTGCGTAAATCGCAACCAGTTAATCCAACCATACATTTTGGTAGGATACGCAGTCTAAAAGATTAAGGCAATAGATAGTACATACGTGTATTTCTGTTAGTCTGTATAGTTAGTGTCACGATACCACAAAAATATTGGTAAAAATATCATTGATTTACCAATTCTCCAATGATCGTACAAAAAATACTTACTTGCTGAAAGCTTGTCGGTTATCCGCTAACGTTAGTTCGTCTGTAGCACCACTCTTGTAATAGTCACGTACAGTTTTGGGTAGCAGCTTGATGGCAGCATCTTCTAGATCTTTAATGCTGATATATTTTTCCATCTTTACACAATATTGCAGAACACTCGTTGTATCTTTAGCGACAATAAAAAGCAACTAAATATTCAGTCATAAGTAATTTAAGTAAAATAGGACTCTTATAGTGATTGATAAGTAACTAATGGTAGCACAGCTTTTAAGAGGTAAAATATTATTTTTGATACGTAATCAAAGAGGAAGAAAAAACAAACTATCTGCTGAGAATGGTTTTACGTAATAACTAGATAAGTACATAATTCCATAAAGAGATAAAATTTGCAACAGACGTACGAACGAATTAATTGTAAATTATAGTTTAAGTAGGTATACTTACTAAAATATATTTATTAAATTATTTGTATGATGGAATCAACTATTGTACTATTTGAAAATAGGAATCTTTAACGTTCATAACCTCCTTTTATACTCAATGTTATTTCTAAATATTGATAATTTGATCTTAAAATAATACCTACTAAAGTAACAGATCATTTGACGAACGGAATACGACGTGCGTCGTCGCACCACTCGTGACCTAAAGGAGACAGGTAGAAAGTTTACAACTACCTACAACTCGAGAATGACAAGGCTTGCGAAAAAAGTGCACATAACAAAGTTTAAAGTATTCCCAACGCCAGGCTATATATTTTGCAACTTCTAAAAAATTTTAAGTTGCGAATTTTTGTCAAACACATTCAACCTGGCTTAGCATAATACGGTTCCGATCAAAAAGTAGACTTATCGTTATGCAGGCTTATCCTCCTTCAATTCCAGGGTCTCGATATGGCTAGAAATACTCCAATCTTTTAGTTCGCCTTTTTTTTTTTTTTTTTTTTTCCTTTTATGGCATGCACGGCTTGTGCGTCAGCCAGGACAATGGGTCAAAAGGTTGGGAAACGTTTAGGCAATCAAAAGTATGGAAAGGGAACGGAGCTAATTTGGAAATGGATCAGAAAAGTTATAGGAGTAAAATAAATAATTAAATTTAAGTATATAAAAATAACAGAAATTGGAAGAATTATATTTTTATGTTATTCAGAGTCATAAATAAAGATAGGACATTATAGATATCATAATTGTTCATAATCAAAAGGCATGAAATAGATGTGGGAAATGGAACACGGAGGGATCTTAGGGATTCAAAAAAAGAGGAACTGTCATACTTAGGGCAAATAAAGAAAATATGATTCAAATCTCCTACACCAGTGCCACATTCACATAAATCACTAGTTAAAATATGTAATCTAAATAGATGAGTAGGAATACAAACATGGCCAATTCTCATGCGAATTAAATTGGTGGTAGCAATCTTTCCCAGTCTCATTTTCGTAAACCATGGTTTCAATTGAGTATCAGGTTGAATATCCTTATACCATTTTCCTTTAACTAAACTACTGTGCACCCAATCTGCCTCCCAGGAGTCGCGCAAATGAAGTTTAGGAAGTGCATTAAGATCATGACAAAAAATCTTGTAGGGGTGTAAGTCCCCATGATCCAAAGCCTCGTTAGCTAACTTGTCAGCTTTTTCATTTCCGAAAATATTAGTATGACTCGGTATCCATGCAAAAATTATTTTAAGCCCTAGAACAAAACATTTATATAACAAGTCTCTACATTGAATGACAACGGGATATTGAATGTTACTCTTAAATGGGAATCTATCTAAGGCTTGTAAAGCGCTTTTGGAATCTACAAAAATAACAGTGTTTTTAAGTTTCATAATAAAGACATATTCTACAGCTTTGAAAATGCCATAACACTCTCCAGTAAAAACAGATGTTTCAGGAGGCAGTTTAACTTTTTCAACAATATTATATTGATGATGGTATAGTCCTACTCCGACCACACCATCATCAGAGTGTTTTGATGCATCGCAAAAAATATGATGCCAATCAGGCCAATTTCTATCAATAATGGAATTAAATTTATTGTTAGCGTCTGATGAAGTTTTCGGAATATCTAAGTCATATAAGATTTCAGGAGATAGAACTAAAGAATTAAAGCTTGCAGAAAATATAGGAAGCGTTAAAGATCTGTGAGTAGGAGACTGAAGAGAAGTAAACTTACGGTAACTTACAACTAAACAAGGTAAGCTTTTGTGGGCCCAATAAGAAGAGGTTCTTATTGAATCTGATAACAACTGTAATTTATAAAAAAGCGGATGCTTTGAAAATTGAAAAACTCTAAACAAAAATTTATCACATAAAAATTGGCGGCGAAGTCTAAGTGGAGGATCAACGCATTCTACCTGTAGAGCGTTAATAGGACTTGATTTCATAGCCCCGGATACTAATCGAAGAGCCTTTGATTGCACACTGTCTAACTTTTTCAATGCAAGTGAATTGCAAGGTTCTAGGAAGTAGGAACCGTAATCAAGAACACTGCGTATTAGGGCATTGTAAAGTAGTTTTAAGGAAGAGGGATGGGCACCCCACCAGACCCCCGAAAGGCATCGCAGAATATTTAAAAAACGTTCACATTTAGCTGCAACATAGTAACAATGGGAGAGACCTGAAAGTTTACTATCTAAAATAATACCTAAAAACTTAGCTTCCTGACATGATTTGATGATAATATCATCATAATAAACAAAAACTGGAGGGGGCATTCGCATCCTACTAAAAAGAACTACAGAGCTCTTTGGAACTGATAATGATAATCCATTATAATCTAACCAAATCCTAAGAGAGCTTAAAGCAGACGTTAAGCAGCGGCATAACTGGTCAACTGAAAAGCCTGAGACGTACAGAAGTAAGTCATCAGCGTATTGAAGGACATTAACTTTATCTACTAAAACTGATTCAAGGTCCTGTGTATATACGTTATAGAGTACTTACTTACACCCATAATTAGAATTGGCTTTGGAAGAGAAGGCAAAATAGTGCCTAATATCTCATCATATATAGCAGAGGACGGATGAGGAATATAAATAGATACAAAACAAATATCATTAATACTAACAGCAATAATTGTATAATCAGTGCTATGAACAGGTATAGGGATATGTCGAAAAGGCATAGAATGTTTGATGAGTAGGGCAACCCCACCATAGCCGTCTGATCGATCTTCTCTTAAGCAGGCATAGCCTGCCACTTTAAAACAGCCACCAGGTATCAGCCAAGTCTCTTGGAGAGAAATGGCTAACGGGTTAAATGTGTTAATCAAGTAAAATAAATCAGATTTCTTACTGTAAACACTGCGGCAATTCCACTGAATTACCACTGAGTTCATTATTATTATTTAAATTGTTATTATTTCCAGCAAATATATTTTTATCATTCGAAGAATTCTGAGATGAAGCAGCGTTGGGCGGTAAAAAGTTTGAATTATAATGAGACAAAGAATTTATGAGTGTAATAATAAGTTCCTTGACAGTCATAATATCAGAAAGTAAATAGTCCTTATTTGAATCCTTTTCTTTATATGCAGTACCAGTAGAAGGCAAATTAAAGTTCAAGTCTTTAGTTAAGGCATCATGAGCAGTCTTATCATACCCATAATTAGATGTAGTTGGGGGCCGAGGCTTTAAGAACACAGTCTTTTTATAAGAATGACTATTGGGGACAGTATTGGAATGGCTTTTTAAGAAGGTAGCATTAGACTGAACTGGGACTACTGAAGTTAGAACATCAGCATATGATTTGCTTTTTCAGCTCTCTCAACCAAACTCTTTGTGACTTTTCTAAAAAAAAATAAGATTTTTAATTTACTTACATTCATTCATTTAAAACGTCTTAGTTCCGCGGGCGCAACTCCGTTTACGTTGATATTTAATTCAATTTAGAAAGCTTCACCTGCGTGCCCAGTTGCCCACAACCCACCAGATTTTAAATAAATAGGAACAAAAAAACAAAATACATTACGTTTTCATGATATGCAAATCGTGTGTTTCCAGAAACTAGATCACGTTTAAGGGACCACAACAAAATTGGCAGGCTTTATTCTGAACGCAATATTCGGGGTACAATCAAAAATGAACGCTTTTTTTTTTTTTATGGACACATTCGTCAGCTTAACCCGGGCAGTTGTGGCGTGCGCTGAAGGCGCACAGCCTAGCCTAGTCCGCCCCGCTAGCGGTCGCCGCGACCCGGCCGAGTGTGAGGCTTCGCGCGAAGCCTCAGACTCGTACGTGTCGAGCCCCATACTAGCAGGCGTGATCGGGCCAATGTGGAGTGCAAAAGGCACCCTACCAAGCGGCGAACCCGCTAGTGGTGGCGCCGACGGGACCGGAACTGCCGAAACAGGCCGGACCGCTACCGGGCTCCTTAAAATTTCTAGCGGGCCCGATCTGGGGGAGAGTCGGACTCTAAAAGTGAACGCAAGATTTAATGCAAAGATAGAGGTTTTCTAGATTGAGACCACGCATTACGCACCTATCTTTATAAATGTAGAGCTGAAACCATTTGATCGCTTTAGGTGCAGCATTAGCAACCTCTTCGATCGAACTCGTTGACATTGTGCTAAGCGTAATAATTGTACCTTCTGCCTCTGCAGCTGTAAGAATAACAATAGGTAGGTAATAAAATCACATTGTTAATATTGTCTAAAAGCATATTTACTGCGTCGAAACAGGTTGTTTACCTTTGGCATTAGCCAATTCACCATCCGGATGAGCCATCCTCTGCATCGCCGAGGGAGATATGCCAAGTGGCATAGACACCTCATGGCCCAGAACATTAGTGCGTAAATCGCAACCAGTTAATCCAACCATACATTTTGGTAGGATACGCAGTCTAAAAGATTAAGGCAATAGATAGTACATACGTGTATTTCTGTTAGTCTGTATAGTTAGTGTCACGATACCACAAAAATATTGGTAAAAATATCATTGATTTACCAATTCTCCAATGATCGTACAAAAAATACTTACTTGCTGAAAGCTTGTCGGTTATCCGCTAACGTTAGTTCGTCTGTAGCACCACTCTTGTAATAGTCACGTACAGTTTTGGGTAGCAGCTTGATGGCAGCATCTTCTAGATCTTTAATGCTGATATATTTTTCCATCTTTACACAATATTGCAGAACACTCGTTGTATCTTTAGCGACAATAAAAAGCAACTAAATATTCAGTCATAAGTAATTTAAGTAAAATAGGACTCTTATAGTGATTGATAAGTAACTAATGGTAGCACAGCTTTTAAGAGGTAAAATATTATTTTTGATACGTAATCAAAGAGGAAGAAAAAACAAACTATCTGCTGAGAATGGTTTTACGTAATAACTAGATAAGTACATAATTCCATAAAGAGATAAAATTTGCAACAGACGTACGAACGAATTAATTGTAAATTATAGTTTAAGTAGGTATACTTACTAAAATATATTTATTAAATTATTTGTATGATGGAATCAACTATTGTACTATTTGAAAATAGGAATCTTTAACGTTCATAACCTCCTTTTATACTCAATGTTATTTCTAAATATTGATAATTTGATCTTAAAATAATACCTACTAAAGTAACAGATCATTTGACGAACGGAATACGACGTGCGTCGTCGCACCACTCGTGACCTAAAGGAGACAGGTAGAAAGTTTACAACTACCTACAACTCGAGAATGACAAGGCTTGCGAAAAAAGTGCACATAACAAAGTTTAAAGTATTCCCAACGCCAGGCTATATATTTTGCAACTTCTAAAAAATTTTAAGTTGCGAATTTTTGTCAAACACATTCAACCTGGCTTAGCATAATACGGTTCCGATCAAAAAGTAGACTTATCGTTATGCAGGCTTATCCTCCTTCAATTCCAGGGTCTCGATATGGCTAGAAATACTCCAATCTTTTAGTTCGCCTTTTTTTTTTTTTTTTTTTTTCCTTTTATGGCATGCACGGCTTGTGCGTCAGCCAGGACAATGGGTCAAAAGGTTGGGAAACGTTTAGGCAATCAAAAGTATGGAAAGGGAACGGAGCTAATTTGGAAATGGATCAGAAAAGTTATAGGAGTAAAATAAATAATTAAATTTAAGTATATAAAAATAACAGAAATTGGAAGAATTATATTTTTATGTTATTCAGAGTCATAAATAAAGATAGGACATTATAGATATCATAATTGTTCATAATCAAAAGGCATGAAATAGATGTGGGAAATGGAACACGGAGGGATCTTAGGGATTCAAAAAAAGAGGAACTGTCATACTTAGGGCAAATAAAGAAAATATGATTCAAATCTCCTACACCAGTGCCACATTCACATAAATCACTAGTTAAAATATGTAATCTAAATAGATGAGTAGGAATACAAACATGGCCAATTCTCATGCGAATTAAATTGGTGGTAGCAATCTTTCCCAGTCTCATTTTCGTAAACCATGGTTTCAATTGAGTATCAGGTTGAATATCCTTATACCATTTTCCTTTAACTAAACTACTGTGCACCCAATCTGCCTCCCAGGAGTCGCGCAAATGAAGTTTAGGAAGTGCATTAAGATCATGACAAAAAATCTTGTAGGGGTGTAAGTCCCCATGATCCAAAGCCTCGTTAGCTAACTTGTCAGCTTTTTCATTTCCGAAAATATTAGTATGACTCGGTATCCATGCAAAAATTATTTTAAGCCCTAGAACAAAACATTTATATAACAAGTCTCTACATTGAATGACAACGGGATATTGAATGTTACTCTTAAATGGGAATCTATCTAAGGCTTGTAAAGCGCTTTTGGAATCTACAAAAATAACAGTGTTTTTAAGTTTCATAATAAAGACATATTCTACAGCTTTGAAAATGCCATAACACTCTCCAGTAAAAACAGATGTTTCAGGAGGCAGTTTAACTTTTTCAACAATATTATATTGATGATGGTATAGTCCTACTCCGACCACACCATCATCAGAGTGTTTTGATGCATCGCAAAAAATATGATGCCAATCAGGCCAATTTCTATCAATAATGGAATTAAATTTATTGTTAGCGTCTGATGAAGTTTTCGGAATATCTAAGTCATATAAGATTTCAGGAGATAGAACTAAAGAATTAAAGCTTGCAGAAAATATAGGAAGCGTTAAAGATCTGTGAGTAGGAGACTGAAGAGAAGTAAACTTACGGTAACTTACAACTAAACAAGGTAAGCTTTTGTGGGCCCAATAAGAAGAGGTTCTTATTGAATCTGATAACAACTGTAATTTATAAAAAAGCGGATGCTTTGAAAATTGAAAAACTCTAAACAAAAATTTATCACATAAAAATTGGCGGCGAAGTCTAAGTGGAGGATCAACGCATTCTACCTGTAGAGCGTTAATAGGACTTGATTTCATAGCCCCGGATACTAATCGAAGAGCCTTTGATTGCACACTGTCTAACTTTTTCAATGCAAGTGAATTGCAAGGTTCTAGGAAGTAGGAACCGTAATCAAGAACACTGCGTATTAGGGCATTGTAAAGTAGTTTTAAGGAAGAGGGATGGGCACCCCACCAGACCCCCGAAAGGCATCGCAGAATATTTAAAAAACGTTCACATTTAGCTGCAACATAGTAACAATGGGAGAGACCTGAAAGTTTACTATCTAAAATAATACCTAAAAACTTAGCTTCCTGACATGATTTGATGATAATATCATCATAATAAACAAAAACTGGAGGGGGCATTCGCATCCTACTAAAAAGAACTACAGAGCTCTTTGGAACTGATAATGATAATCCATTATAATCTAACCAAATCCTAAGAGAGCTTAAAGCAGACGTTAAGCAGCGGCATAACTGGTCAACTGAAAAGCCTGAGACGTACAGAAGTAAGTCATCAGCGTATTGAAGGACATTAACTTTATCTACTAAAACTGATTCAAGGTCCTGTGTATATACGTTATAGAGTACTTACTTACACCCATAATTAGAATTGGCTTTGGAAGAGAAGGCAAAATAGTGCCTAATATCTCATCATATATAGCAGAGGACGGATGAGGAATATAAATAGATACAAAACAAATATCATTAATACTAACAGCAATAATTGTATAATCAGTGCTATGAACAGGTATAGGGATATGTCGAAAAGGCATAGAATGTTTGATGAGTAGGGCAACCCCACCATAGCCGTCTGATCGATCTTCTCTTAAGCAGGCATAGCCTGCCACTTTAAAACAGCCACCAGGTATCAGCCAAGTCTCTTGGAGAGAAATGGCTAACGGGTTAAATGTGTTAATCAAGTAAAATAAATCAGATTTCTTACTGTAAACACTGCGGCAATTCCACTGAATTACCACTGAGTTCATTATTATTATTTAAATTGTTATTATTTCCAGCAAATATATTTTTATCATTCGAAGAATTCTGAGATGAAGCAGCGTTGGGCGGTAAAAAGTTTGAATTATAATGAGACAAAGAATTTATGAGTGTAATAATAAGTTCCTTGACAGTCATAATATCAGAAAGTAAATAGTCCTTATTTGAATCCTTTTCTTTATATGCAGTACCAGTAGAAGGCAAATTAAAGTTCAAGTCTTTAGTTAAGGCATCATGAGCAGTCTTATCATACCCATAATTAGATGTAGTTGGGGGCCGAGGCTTTAAGAACACAGTCTTTTTATAAGAATGACTATTGGGGACAGTATTGGAATGGCTTTTTAAGAAGGTAGCATTAGACTGAACTGGGACTACTGAAGTTAGAACATCAGCATATGATTTGCCAATAGGAGGGTGTAATTTAATGGCCTCAGAGTAAGAAATACAATTTTTTGCCATCGCCTCTTTTATTAATTTCTGGCGGGAAAACTCAGGGCATGTTCTGCTTGTTGCAAAGTGTGAGCCAGTACATAAGCAACATTTAACAAACTCTTCATCTACTGAACAAGTATCACCAGAGTGACCCTGGCCACATTTGAAACATTTAGGGGTGGACCTGCATTGACTTTTAATGTGCCCGTATTTACAACAATGATAGCACTGAATAGTTGGGTATATATACAGGTCAACAGGAAGAGAATTGTAACACATGAACACCCGTTTGGGAACTTGTCCGTCAAAGGTAAGGACCACAGTTTCTATTGGAATATATTCAGCCTTTTCTTTTACAATATTTTTCCTTTTTAGACGTCTTACCTTTATGATGTTACCACAGCCAATGGGAACTGTAATATTCTGCATAACTTCCTCATCAGTCCAGGTGGTAGGAATACCCCTCACTACCCCCATACGAGTAACATTTGAAGTAGGTATAAATGCTTTGTATTTATGGAGACTCAAAATACTGTTGTTTAAAAATGAATTAGCATCTTCATAATTAGAGAAGGAAATGGTTGCCCGGTTTCTGCCTATCCGTTTCAGACTACCATTTATAATGTTTTTAAAGCCATGTTTTTTAAGGAAGAAACCAAGTGTAACTGGGTGGATGGAAGTGTTATCATTAAGAGTAGTCTGTTCTTTTTGGACGTGAATGATATAAGGAGATACATCAGAGGCCTGGTACAGATTTCTTCCAACAGTAGGACGCTGAATATTCGCAGTAATTATATCAACATCGATAGGGGTTGATGAATTTGGCACTGGCATAGGACTCTCAATAGTGTTAAGATTTAGGTTAGGAGACTCCTGATGTTGAATTGTCATAGAATTTTCATTACATTGGCATTCAAACTCGTTGATAGTCGTAGTTACTGTAGAAGACCTATGATGACGTCTCCTCTTTTTATTACAATGCTTACAGAACTTGGGAGCAGAGGATCGTTTACGTTTTGGTATGTTGTTTTTAGGTTGCTCAGAGCCGTCCGTGTGTGAGCCTTCGGTATCTAAACCTGAGTAATTATTATCTATTGTAACATTATACGAAACCTGGGGGCCGCCAGGGCCCCCAGGCTCGTCTGCTTCGTTCATGCGGCCAAAGAAAAAGGTAAGAAACTTACCGGGGCACTGCAAAAACTATCAATCTAATAAATATAATGAAAAATAAACTTAATTAAATACACTCCACTACTTATCTGAACCGATTAATACTAAAAAAAACTATTTAAAAACACAAAAGCCAGAAAAATACACCCGCTTAGTTTGACGTTTCCCGCACTTTCTTAGTTCGCCTTATCGTGCTCAAGCTACTAGGGCTGTAAATTTTAATACACCGTCATCTCGATAACATTGCGAATGAAATAATGTAACAAAGGGTTTCGATGTGCTTATTATGTGGAGCACACTGCTGGGAAGTTCTTGGAACATTAGTCACAAGAAATCTATGTCCCGAATTCCAAGGTGCCTCTAAGGTTACCCTCCAACCCAACCCAGCTCTTTAGGAACGAGTCCGGGTCGTCTCGCCATTTCCGAAGGGGTCTGCTCCAATGTCGATATTTGTTGGCTTCGCAAGATTGAGGTTTTTTTTTATGATAGGTATTCAGCTGACATGTCTACAGCCCAGCCCAAGTTCAGACAGAATGTTGTTAGGGTAAAATCGAGTACTAATATTTTCGTCTGGGAATTAAACGAATATAAGTATACTTATAAATGAACATAATTTGATTATGTTCTTCTTTTTCTTCTTTTCTTATTGATAGCAATGAACGTTTTGAGGTATAAATATTGATTTCTATCATTTTGACATTTTGTTTAATTTTTTTTTTATTGGAGATACAATCACTACGTGACGTCACTCATGTTATCGTCATAAAAAAAGAAGACATGACACTATAGCAAGGTAGGTATTATTTTTGAGACCGTGCAAATAAGACTTTTTGCCATCTTGTAGGTAGTGACATAATGACAGGATCCCGTTGCCGTAGATAAAACTAGCCGCACCCAAATGCATCTAGGTTCAACCCTGACAAATCTAAAAGTATAACTTGAAAGTACTACACCTCAGTAGTACCCTGAAATCATTATCTTCATGATCTGAAGTACTAGTTACTACACTATACCTACTATCAACAAAAGTGAGCGTCTAATGCTGAGACGCAGGTGACGCAGTGCCTCACAGCATAGATTTTATTATTTTGTAAAACGTATGCTGTGACTGGCTGCGACGATAGAAGCCTTGTAACAAAAGCTAAATGTTTTAGCTATATTTCAAATTTTGGTGACAAAATAATAGAACATTCTGTAATCTACTACCCGAGTGCATACGACTATCACAATAACGTCCAGTGATCATACGGGTCTTTATTGCATTTGCATCACATGATCACAACATCTTTACCTCGCGCCCCGCTTACCTT
This sequence comes from Anania hortulata, assembly GCA_963576865.1. Lineage (NCBI taxonomy): Eukaryota > Metazoa > Arthropoda > Insecta > Lepidoptera > Crambidae > Anania > Anania hortulata. The sequence goes on along the minus strand of OY756390.1, from coordinate 14,183,408 downwards.
AAGTTGAAGCGTGAAGACTGCTATTTTTTGGTCCCTATGCCACGACTACAGCCGCAGCGGCGCCCGACTGTGGCGGACCCAGAGGATCATCTTCGATTGTGCTACGACGCTACGAACGAGTACTGCTGCTGGTGTCCAACCAGTTGACAAAAAAAAAAAAACATTTGAAAAATAACATTTGACAAAATTATACTTGATAAATTTATCATTTTACAAACTATTGTTTAATAAACTACTCATTAGACAATATATTTATAAAAAAAAAAAGTTAGTTGGTTAGTTGGCAGAACAACGTAAAGCTTAAATAAACATTTGACAAAATGCATCGCTTGGTAAATATTTTATTTAGGTACCAAAATCTACGTTAATACAACAATCTTTCCTACACAGAGGAAGGTAGTCAGCTATTAAGTAACGTGTATATTATTACTTTAGGTTCATAATTGGAAATCTAATTAAAAAAAAGAAGTTTAATAATGATAATATTCATTTATTTAAAACTCTTATAGATACATGAGATGTTTTTAATTACTCGTACTAGGTTGTGACACTTATCTAGGTTAGGTTAGTTTGCAAAATTAAGTTAAAAATTAGGATTGAGTTTAAGTTTTATTAATTTTCATTAATGTCGACTGTCTGGAGTGGTACCGGGGTGGGGGTTGGGGGGGGGGGGGGTAAACTACCAACCAACACAACACCCAGGGACGATCAGAAATCGTCTCTGCAAACACCAAACTAATACTCTGTAATGTATGTAATATTTAAACACGTTTGACGATAATAAACAGCTAAACGCACGACTGTCAGCCGACGACTACTTCATGAAGTGGTCAAACATTATTACATTTGTGATCGTGTTGTTGTGATGACCCTGCGACAACACTTGTGGACATGGCAGACTCGCTCAATAACCCCAGCACAATGCCCATGTTGCGCCATACCCAGTTTCAGTTGGGAGCTCTTTTCTCGAAATTGTTGACAAGTAAAGGTTCTAGAGGCCATGTACCTTACCTACCTTCAAGTGCAGCTGGGACGTCCCCACAAGATGGACACTGGACAGACGACTTGGTAACGGTTGCAGGAAGCCGCTCGATGCAAGCCGCTTCAAACCTGCCCTTATAGGATGACAAAGTCATTTGGGGAGGTCTATGGCTGTAATTTTTATAGATTTTATACGATCTCGGAAAATCTAATTTTGAGGATAATTATGCGTAAGACGCTGTGCTGTTTTTATTTTCTAAATAATTAATAAATATTCAGCATTATAAAACCTGTTTTTGCTTTAAAAACCACCACGTTATTTGCCAGTTTTAATTATTAATATTAATCTTCATAACGTAGGTAAGCCGTTTAACGGTTCCTTGGGAGTTTTTAAAGGATAAAGACTAAACAGCCGGGAAGACTAAGTGGTTGTAAGGCACCCCTTCCCGGTGCAAGATAAGAGTACCTAATTTAATGAAATAGAATGACCAGCTGTAGGGTACATAGGACAATGATAGTATATCCGGCTCGAATATGAACAGGCGGGAAGCAAGTGTGGCACCGCTCCCGACGTCCAGAATATACGGTCAGACAGGATACTAACTCCCTAGTGACCGTAGAGTCCCTTTTACCCCAAGACACTAAGTCCCTAGAGCCCTAGCCCCACCTAACAATAGATACGTAAATATAATAAGGATGTAGTGAGGAAATGATAGAGCTGATCCCAGGTCGCCCAGGGTAGCAGCGTTAGGACGGTAGGTAGGCGGTGTGGACCCGCTGCCAGTCTGGCAGACTCACCAGACTGATCATAGTGACGGCTAAGGTATTCTTGGCCGCAGCGGAGGGAAATGAGAACCAACACGGACGGTTGATATCTGATTTATTTACTATAATTTCATGTGTATATATAACAATTAGAGAACGTTAACATGTATAGGTTGATCGTTGTGTGCCGTCGGTGTAGAGTGCCGACGGTGCATGTGCAGGGTCCATGGGTCATCGCCGGTTACTAGGTCACTGACGGCGCAGCAGACAAATATACGATCGTAGCTCGTACAATTATCAACTTTTCCGCAACAGGACGTACTGCTGAACATAGACCTCCCCTGGTGATTTCCAGATTGGGCGGTTGGAAGCAGCCTGCATCCATCGGCTTCCAAAATTACCAAATTCTTCTAAATCGTCGAAAAACTCGTACGCTCGTAGCTCAAATGTGTCCAAGTGTGAGATAACACACAAATGCTAAACAGCGTCCATCTAACAAGTTCCTCAAGCTTTCCAGGGATTTAGTGGTCCCAATTATTGGTCACTAAGTACCTAAATCTTTGCTTCAGAAACAGTGTTTTTTCCACCTCCTTTTAAGCAATCTATAGTTACACCAATATTTAAGGGTGGCAAGAGAGACGATGTTAACTATAGGCCAATTTCGGTTCTTCCTTCAGTTTCCAAAATTATTTAATAACGACCCGTTTACAGAAATTTCTTAATAAATTTAATATACTTTCGGAATCACGATTCGGCTTTAGGCCAGGAAAATTTACAGCCGATGCTGTTTTGTCTCTAACAAATCTTATTTCAGAGTAACTATATTTCTTATTTTATAGGTAAGTATACAGTAGAATTCAATCGCTAAATGCGTGTTGTAAAATCGTATGGGGAAAGTGCACACAGTTATTTAGCGATCGTATTATGGTCTCTCATATAGTCCAATTCATATCTCAAGTAGGTAGTAAGCCAGTCAAAAACGACATCGAACATGGCAGACGCGCATGCTACAATTTTTTCTATGTTGTTAGGACATTGACACTAACACAAAATGTTCACTGTTAATAATAGTCTTAGAGGACTTACGGCGATATTAGCGGCGATAAGCGCGTGGTTTTGAAAGCCTTTATTGCACGTAATGTGATGCGTCGTACAATCAAAACGAGTGCACTGATTTCAGTAATTTACGTAACAGAAGATTTGTCATGACATGACGTCTGTGAAAAAAGGTAAAGTGCGAGTTGGACTCGCGCTTACAGGGTATACCGACACACAACTGTTTACTTGTTTTGGTCACAACTTACTATAATGTAATTCTGAATCAAAGTTTTCAGTATTTGTATACATTATATGAGGTTTTTGTTTCATACAAATCTCAAATTCCTACCTTCTTTAGTTTTTGAGATAGGCCCCCGTAACAAAAGACATCTTTGATGGCACCCATTTCATTATTTTCAAACGTAAAAAAAAACAAACATAACATAACATATTTTCACTAACCTATTCCCATTCGGAGTGGCCAGAGGCAATCTCCGGCAGCTTCCTTAGGGGGCTACAGAAATATACTTATTATTATTAAAAAAATTACTTGTTTTCCCGCTTATTCTTTACCTTTTTTTTCTTTAGTTTACTTTCTAATTGTTCAGAAAAAAAAGTCATTTTTTAATTACTGGGGCAAGCCTTCCTAAATGACTTTGAAGCTGCTAATCTAGTGACAAATCTTGCTAATCAATTGACGTCCTCAAACTACACTTGCTTCGTCATTTCTGAAAAAACAATAGGAATGCATGCGAAAGAAGCTGATAGCCGCATCGTACTTCACGCAAAAAAATAAAAAGATATGGCGGAACAAGGAATCCCGCGTATTTTGATCAGATCTTCCGATACAGATGCTTTGGTGTTTTTAATATCATATTTTCATCAAATTTCAGAGTTTATTAATAGATATTGACCGGAACTGCAAATATAACCGGACATAGAACGGGCTTTTGACAAAACCATGACTGACTAGATCCTCAACCGCAACAAAAATAAAAAACGACGAACAAACATGGCGAAACTCTAAGGCCCTCCGCTAAAACACGTGCGGCGATAATTGTACCTACTCGTATGCGAAACGATCCGTCGCACGAATCCGCACTAAGAGCCATATCACACGGTTGTGTTCTGCGGTTCAGCAGTTGAGTCACCGAAATAGCCGGTGGCGATGTGTTATGGCTCTATGGTAGGTAGGCAGTAAATACCCATGTCGATTGATACTTGCATAATTATCAACCGACTTCAAAAAAGGAGGAGGTTCTCAATTCGACTGTTTTTTTTTTTGTATGTTTGTTACGCGATTACTCCGCCAATTATGAATCTATTTTTAATGATTCTTTTTTTGTTTGGTAGATCATACTTCAGAGGTGGTCCCATATAAATTTTATCGAAATTGATTTAGAACTTTTTGAGAAAATCAACAAATATATACCCAGATAATATTTTGGTTGTGGTTCTTGTTACCTATCTTCGACAAATATGAGCCGATTTTGATGATTTTTGTTTTATTGAATAGCTTAAAATACTTCAAAGATAATATGATAAAAGTTTGCAAAATAAAAATCACCCCTAAGGGTAGGAAAATAGGGGATGAAATCGGTGTTCAGCAGTTAGATTAGGATTTATTACAAAAAATTTATGAAATAAGTAAATTTTATTAAAAAAAATAAAACCGACTTCAAAACACTAAAATGCTAAAAATAATCCTAACACTTAAGTACCTAATCAGTTACTTTTGGAGTCGGTGCAAACAAACACATTGAATCTCTCATCGGCTGGCACCGACTCCAAAAGTAACTGATTAGGTACTTAAGTGTTAGGATTATTTTTAGCATTTTAGTGTTTTGAAGTCGGTTTTATTTTTTTTAATAGATCTACAGGCATTGCATATTTTATAGATGAACTTAAATATTATCATATGAGCTTTTTTAAAATTAAAATATGCTTGTAATCAGATTTTTGCTAAATAATTTAATGAAGTTATTTGAAAATCGTAAGCACCAACATGTTAGTATCAAATAATGTTATCTTGCATGTTTTATCATAACTTGCAATACGTGCATTCGTGCCGCACCATATCGCTTGTAATGTCGCCAACGGTTGGAGTTCCTGCAGAAAGTAAACAACATCAACATCACATTTGCATGCTATTTGTAAATGGCTGAAAAAGCTGAACGTTATACCGCAATTCCATCCACAATGTACCCCTTTTCATATGCTAATAAATTTCATTTCATTTCACATACATTGCTCTGATCCTAAGGTGACAAGCTAAGCAATTGTGTTATAGACAACAGAAACACCGACGGTACCACACCACCCAGAATTGAGACAATTGATTGACCCGACCGGGAATCGAACCCGGGATCCAGAGATGACAGCAAGTCCGGCGTGCTCGTGTCTTGGCTACGCAAGTCGGAGGAAAACAATATGAATCATAGAATAACGGGTCAACATCAAAATCATGAATGAAAAATTCTGCTCCATAAATTATCATGAGGTAGTGGAGCGTTGGTTTGTATGGAAAAATAAAAAAACTTTATGATTTCGATGTCGCCACTATAGAAAAGGTCATTGTATTGATGAACATAATATTCGCCTCTTTAAATTTAACAAATGTTTTTAAAAGTAACCCTGTATACGAAATTATATTACCTGCTATTTGCAAAGTATATTCGAGTTCGGTACGGAATATTGAGAGCATTCTCTGGACACCAGCTTGTCCACCGACTGCTAGTCCCCAAAGCGCAGGTCGGCCTACAAAAACCTGCAACAAAATAAACAGATTTTAAAGGCTATATAGTAGCCAGGCCTCCGATTCAGAACCTTTCGTTAACAAATTGACGACCAAAAACCACGTGGCAATGATTTAGCATTAGTACCTACATGATTTATCGGCTGTCAATTCGTTCGAAGGGTTTTGATTACTTATTCAGCAGCTCGGGAGACGTTCTAGTCCCAGTAGTGGAATAAATTAGGTTGGTTTAAATTACTAAATGCTCACCATTTTAGCACCGCGGGCTAAAGCTTTGTAAACATCAGTGCCAGATGTCACACCGCCATCCAAATAAACTTCTATATTGTAGTCTTTAACAGCATTAATTACTTCTGGCAAGGCTTCAATCTAAAATTTAAACATGCAAATGTTATGGTTTTATCATGGCATCCAAAAAACAAATACGACAGGAATAGTAAAGTACTAACTAGCTAACTAAAACATTGCTTGGGACTGGGGGCATAAAACATTAAGTAATATACTTAAAAGTAGGTACAAAAACATTAGGCTCATGACATGATAGCAAAAACGTCAAGAAGTGCTAAACACTCACTAGTGAGAGCGAGTTTGGATGCCATCCTACCTACGCGCGAGTAAAGGTGTGGGCAGAGAGACCAGCCGTAGGCGCCGGTACCGAAAATTCTTTAGGTACTGTCACATGTGCCTAATCGTTTTTGTAGTAAGGTACAATCTTAAAAAGGTATGAAAAACTCTTTTTTTCAGAGGTATATGCGAAGCATACCTACCACTGAATCCTTAACAAAAAAAAACTCGCTTCAGTATTAAAAATGTAGACTATCCCAGTAGTGTGATCATAAGAAATCTGTACGAAAGACGAGAGTGTTACGAAAATATGTCAACACAACTTACTGTTGCTGGTACTCCGTCTAATTGCCTTGCGCCATGATTTGAAACAAGTATTGCAGAACAACCAGCTTTAATAGCCTTTATAGCATCATCACCACGAAGGATGCCTTTTGCAACAATAGGTAACTTCGTAATACTGAAAATTCAAAACACACCTACCAAGTAAAATTAATAATAATAACCTACGTCGTGACCAGATACAACGCGGACACATCTTGTTGCTGAGCTGTTCCGACGGTCCTAAGCAAACCGTACTCAGAGATAGATTGTTTTAATAAAATGTATTTTTTCAGTTAATAGAAATAAATAATAAATTACCTTTTCAACCACGTAATATCGTCCCATGTCAATGATTTGTCAAATAAGTTTTGAACGTAGTTGTTTAGGCCACTGCCTTTTCCAGATTGATGTATTTTATTCGATAAGAGCCCTTCGAAATTGGCTAATCTACAAAAATATTGCATGCAACACATGTAGAGTCAGGGAGGGGAACACTGGCTTGGCGGGAACAGTGGGTCGAAACTCGAATATGCTGTGCTAGATAGAGAAAGAGCTTTAAGCGTAACACACACAAAAGGCGTGAGCGGAACGGGTCGTTTCTCCGACGTGAGTTGCGCGGTTCGTCGTCTTCACACAGAGAACGGGTCGTGCGCGGAGCGGTTCGGCGGCGGTTTTGGAGCGATTCGAAGGCGCGGCTCGGGTTTGTGCTATGGTCAATAACGCATATAAAATATGAAGCTTCTTTAACACGATAACTTTTACATTTAGTCACTAAATGTTGATTTGCCACGGTCACCCATTCAATGGTCAGGTCAAAACCACAGTCCCATCACTCCCATCCTAGTATCCATACTCACGGTTCTTTAACCACGGTCCACTTTTGACTTTTATGACATTGATATTTTGGGTGACGATTGTTAAGCAACCTCAAATTTGGACACTAAATGTATGGGTGACCGTGAATAAGCAACCTCAAGTTTGTTCAATAAATGGATGGGTGACCCTGGTTAAGCAACCTCAAGTTTGGCCACCAAATGGATCGGTGACCGTGGATAAGCAACGTCAAGTTTGGTCAATAAATGGATGGGTGACCCTGGTTAAGCAACCTCAAGTTTGGCCACCAAATGGATGGGTGACCGTGGTTAAGCAACCTCAAGTTTGGCCTTTAAATGGATGAGTGACCGTGGTTAAGCAAACCTCAACCTTGGACTAAATGGATGGGTGACCGTGGCTAAGCAGCCTCAGGTATAGCCTCAAAATGGATGGGTGACCGTAGTTAAGCAACCTCAAGCTTGGACACTAAATGGATGGGTGACCGTAGTTAAGCAACCATAAGTTTAGACACAAAATGGATGGGTTACCGTGGTTAAGCAACCTCAAGTTTGGTCCCAAAATGGATGGGTGACCGTGGTTAAGCAACCTCAAGTTTGGTCCCAAAATGAATGGGTGACCGAGGTTTACGTAACCTCAAATTTGAACACTAAATGGATGGGTGACCGTGGAAAAGCAACGTCAAGTTTGGTCAATAAATGGATGGATGACTGTGGTTAATCAACCTCAAGTTTGGCCACTAAATGGATGGGTGACCGTGGTTAAGCAACTTCAAGTTTTGAAATTAAATGGATGGGTGACCGTGGTTAAGCAACCTCAAGTGTGGACACAAATGGATGGGTGACCGTAGTACAGCAACCTTGAGTTTAGTAGATTATTACCTAGTTCGTACAAACATTTTATTTCCTCACATATTTAATTACTTTTTTCATTCAAATCCATAGCGAAAAATGATAACGTTTTGTAAAATAACACAACAGTCGTAGTATACGCGCGGCACCCGTTCCGCGCACGACCCGCGCACGCTCTCTGTGTGAGCGCTTTGGTCTGAATGCGTGTATCACGACGAATGTAACGAACGCCGCACCCGCGCACCACCCGTCCGCCCGCCGCCTATCTGTGACGGCGGAAGGGCCGCGCGGGACCCGTTCCGCGCACGACCCGCTGCCGTTCCGCGCACGCTCGCTGTCTGTGGGCGCCCATTCAAACCTATGTTAACAGACCCGCCGTACTGCCGTCGTGACCCGTCGCCGTCCCGCGCACGCTCTCTGTGTGTGTTACGCTTAAGTGTTCTTTCATCTCATTCTTTCAACTTATTCTCTAGCGCCTACGCAGCTAAACAAAATAGCTCGAGTTAGGATGGTATAATTTTTTAGTATATGGGATGAGGGATCTTTAAAGCGTAACACACACAGAAGGCGTGAGCGGAACGGGTCGTTTCTCCGACGTGAGTTGCGCGGTTCGTCGTCTTCACACAGAGAACGGGTCGTGCGCGGAGCGGTTCGGCGGCGGTTTTGGAGCGATTCGAAGGCGCGGCTCGGGTTTGTGCTATGGTCAATAACGCATATAAAATATGAAGCTTCTTTAACACGATAACTTTTACATTTAGTCACTAAGTGTTGATTTGCCACGGTCACCCATTCAATGGTCAGGTCAAAACCACGGTCCCATCACTCCCATCCTAGTATCCATACTTAAGGTTCTTTAACCACGGTCCACTTTTATGACATTGATATTTTGGGTGACGATTGTTAAGCAACCTCAAATTTGGACACTAAATGGATGGGTGACCGTGAATAAGCAACCTCAAGTTTGGTCAATAAATGGATGGGTGACCCTGGTTAAGCAACCTCAAGTTTGGCCACCAAATGGATGGGTGACCGTAGTTAAGCAACCATAAGTTTGGACACAAAATGGATGGGTTACCGTGTTTAAGCAACCTCAAGTTTGGTCCCAAAATGGATGGGTGACCGTGGTTAAGCAACCTCAAGTTTGGTCCCAAAATGGATGGGTCACCGAGGGTTACGTAACCTCAAATTTGAACACTAAATGGATGGGTGACCGTGGATAAGCAACGTCAAGTTTGGTCAATAAATGGATGGGTGACCCTGGTTAAGCAACCTCAAGTTTGGCCACCAAATGGATGGGTGACCGTGGTTAAGCAACCTCAAGTTTGGCCTTTAAATGGATGGGTGACCGTGGTTAAGCAACCTCAACCTTGGACTAAATGGATGGGTGACCGTGGCTAAGCAGCCTCAGGTATAGCCCCAAAATGGATGGGTGACCGTAGTTAAGCAACCTCAAGCTTGGACACTAAATGGATGGGTGACCGTAGTTAAGCAACCATAAGTTTGGACACAAAATGGATGGGTTACCGTGGTTAAGCAACCTCAAGTTTGGTCCCAAAATGGATGGGTGACCGTGGTTAAGCAACCTCAAGTTTGGTCCCAAAATGGATGGGTGACCGAGGGTTACGTAACCTCAAATTTGAACACTAAATGGATGGGTGACCGTGGATAAGCAACGTCAAGTTTGGTCAATAAATGGATGGATGACTGTGGTTAATCAACCTCAAGTTTGGCCACTAAATGGATGGGTGACCGTGGTTAAGCAACCTCAAGTTTTGAAATTAAATGGATGGGTGACCGTGGTTAAGCAACCTCAAGTGTGGACACTAAATGGATGGGTGACCGTAGTACAGCAACCTTGAGTTAAGTAGATTATTACCTAGGTCGTACAAACATTTTATTTTCTCACATATTTAATTACTTTTTTCATTCAAATCCATAGCGAAAAATGATAAAGTTTTGTAAAATAACACAACAGTCGTACTATACGCGCGGTACCCGTTCCGCGCACGACCCGCGCACGCTCTCTGTGTGAGCGCTTTGGTCTGAATGCGTGTATCACGACGAATGTAACGAACGCCGCACCCGCGCACCACCCGTCCGCCCGCCGCCTATCTGTGACGGCGGAAGGGCCGCGCGGGACCCGTTCCGCGCACGACCCGCTGCCGTTCCGCGCACGCTCGCTGTCTGTGGGCGCCCATTTAAACCTATGTTAATAGACCCGCCGTACTGCCGTCGTGACCCGTCGCCGTCCCGCGCACGCTCTCTGTGTGTGTTACGCTTTATGTGTGTTTCCGTCATCAATCCAAAGCGTTCGGTACCCGGTCATGCACGAACTAATTAGTGAGCTGCTCCGGTGACATGGGGATGTGTTAGAATGCAATTTTGTTTTTAATCCTGTTAAAATTACATTTTATGGTAAGTTTCACTTCTCATCATACGAGACGAGACTCTTACGAGATTCATAATGACTAATGTTTGTCTAATCTACTTAGTATTGGGTGATAATTCGAATTCCTCAGTTTCGGTGCTTGTTTCTAGTTTGATATACATGGGGCACACTAACACTAACAGTTTTGCACTTCTAGCTAATCGGAACTAATTCGAATGTTATATTTTTTAAACGTTGCAACAACGTTAATAACGTTAATAAAAAAAAAACAATTGGCGGGAAATGATTTTGGACAATTGTTTTTTATCACACATCAAAGTTCTACGTAGGTACGCAACGAAAATGGAATTAAGTCAAAAAGATTTTAGAGCGATGGTTATTTATGATTTTAAGTGTTCTCTCTTCGCAAGACTGTGCCGCTCGTCTTCACAATGCTTTTGGGAGAGAAGCACCTTGTTTGAGCACCGTGAGGCGATGGTTTGCTGAATTTGAGAGAGGTCTAGTTTTTTTACATGTCGAATTTCGTGAAAGGCGGCCTTCAACTGCCGTCAACGAAAATAATGTGGCTACTGTTAAGCGGCTAATTGAAAAAAAAACGCGCGGATTACTTAGGAGACAATTCGAGGACTATTGGGGATTGGTGTGAGCCAAATTCAGAAAATTTTACACGAAGAATTGTAAATTCGGAAACTTTGCTGTCGTTAAATCCCTCATGAACTGACAGCGAAGCAGAAGCGGGTTCGCGTGGAATGGTGCTCACAGATGCTACTGAAGTACGACCACGGACATTCTAATGCTGTTTATGACATTGTCACAGGAGACGAAACGTGGATTTATTGTTTTGAACGCGAAAAAAAACAGCAATCTTGTGAATGGGTGTTTGAAAATGAGAACAGGCCAAAAAAAGTGAGGCAGGCGAGACACGTTGGTAAAAAAATTATCGCGTTTTTTTTCTCAGCTACGGGTCCCTCTGTGCAATTCCACTTGAAGATCAAAAAAGTGTTAATGCCGTATTCTACCATTTGTTTACCCAGGGTGTTAGAAAAAGTCGAAAGACGACCCAAAAGCCGCGTTCTCCTACATCATGACAACGCTTCTTCACACACGGCCAACAAAACAAAGTCATTTTTATTAGCTTCCGAAAAAGTACAACTCGTCACCCAACCTGCGCATAGCCCCGACCCTGTGATTTCTGTATTTTCCCCAAAATCAAAGATTTTATGAGAGGTTTTACTTTTACCAACTCCGAAGAGGCTGTGCTGAGAGTGATAGCGTTCAATCAGCACGTAGAAAACATGACTTCAGATCTGTGGTCCTTCTGTTTTAAAAAATGGTTCGATCGCATGAATAATGTTTAAAATGTAAAGGAGAGTATTTTGAAAAGCAATAAACATAATATTGTGGTTATAACATGTTGTTTTTTTAAGTTACGCAAAACTTATAGTGTGACCTACGTAAAATCCAAAATGACGACATCGTCAACAGAGGCTCGTTTCAAAAAATACCGAAATAAAATTCAAAAAGTTTATAACAATTTGGAGAATCTCATCAGTTACATTTATACATTTTTTAGTTTTATTTTTGATAATAACAATAAAGAATTTTCAATCCCTATCCATTTTTTTGTAGCTACGTAGCCACTATGTACTGTTAGAGTCTCTGTTTACTAAGGGTTACTAGTCACTGTGTACAGGTCGTAGTATACAGCGGCCTAATTCCCGTTTCTAAAAAAAATAATTGTTATCTCTTTTTAGGTGAATGTAATTGAAAATCAGTTAACTATGTATAAAAGTTAAATAATAAACGGTGCTTTGAGCTTGCATCAACTATTTCAGAGATTTACATATTCCATGCAACAGCCTCTTGAAAAAACCCTAGCCACTGTTCCCTCCTTGACCCTACGTACAGTTAAATTTACTCATAAAAAGATGCAACCTGATAATTTAAATTTAGTTTTTGTAATAACATGCTAGTTTTATTTAAGATAATAATATTACACTTTAGGTAGGTACTGAGTAAAGTTGGAAAAGCAATCGCCATGAATGATATCAAAAAAACAAGAATCGATTCCCCCGGAAAAGTAGATTTTTTCCAAGTGTAAATTATTATCATATACTTACTAGTATTTTGTTAAACAAAACATTTTTAAAATGCTCACTTCAAATGTTGAGGTAAAGTGAACTTATTCCTTACGTCTGCCCTTCGAAGTCCAAATAACGGAGTATCAACTGTTAGAGCTATAGCTTTAAAACCTGCTTTTTCAGCTCTCAGAACCAAATTCTTTGTGACTTCTCTAAAAAAATACAAGATTTCTAATTCACATTTATTAATTGTTAACGTCTGGGTCCCGCGGGCACAAGTCGTTTAAGTTGATATTCTATTCAATTTAGAAATATTTACCTGCGTGCGCCAAATTCTAACTGACACATAGGTACGGTAAAACAAAATACATTACTTTTTCATATGCAAATCGTGTTTCTGGAAACTTGCACGTGCAAGGGACCCAACAAAATTCGGAGGCTTAATGCAGAACGCACTCTTATGTCGCATATATTCGGGGCACAATCAAAAGTGCACGCAATATTTAATGCAAGGGTGGAGGTAATTTTATAGAACACGCATTAACGCACCTATCTCTATAAATGTACAGCTGAAACCATTTGACCGCTTTAGGTGCAGCATTGGCAACCTCTTCGATCGAACTTGTTGAAATTGTGCTAAGCGTATAAATTGTACCTTCTGCCTCAGCAGCTGTAAGAATAACAATAGGTACCATAACAAAGAATAACAAAGTCATATTAACAATATTGTGTAAAAGCATATTTACTGCGTCGAAACAGGTTGTTTACCTTTGGCATTAGCCAATTCACCATCCGGATGAGCCATCCTCTGCATCGCCGTGGGAGATATGCCAAGTGGCATAGATACCTCTTGGCCCAGAACAGTAGTGCGTAAATCGCAACCAGTTAATCCAACCAAACATTTTGGACGGATACGCAGTCTGAAAAATTTATGCAATAGATAGTATTTGTTATAGTTTTCACTATACCCTAAACATTATAAAAAAATCAATAATTTACCAATTTTCCAATGATCGTACAAAAAAATACTTACTTGCTGAAAGCTTGTCGGTTATCCGCTAACGTTAGTTCGTCTGTAGCACCACTTTTATAATAGTCTCGTGCAGCTTTGGGTAGCAGCATGATGGCAGCATCTTCTAGATCTTTAATGCTGATATATTTTTCCATCGTTATACAATATTGCAGAACACTCGTTGTATCTTTAACGTCAGTTAAAAGCAACTAGGTACTCAGTAATATAAGTAAGATATGACTATTATAGTGATTGATAAGTAACTAATGGTAGCGCAGAGGTCAAATATTATTTTTGATACGTAATTAAAGAGGAAGAAAAAACAAACTATCTGAGAATGGTTTTACGTCATAACTAGATACCAAATAACTTAAAGAGATAAAATTTGTCTTTTGGATACGAACTAATAAAGTAAATTATATTGTAAGTACTTAAGTATTTTTTAAATTATTTGTATGATAGAATCTGACATATGGTACTTCTTGAAGAAGTAATCTATATCGTTCATAACCTTTTTTTATAGGTATTCGTTGTTATTTCTAAATATTGATCTTAAAATAATACCCACTAAAGTAACATAACAGTTGACGAACTGAATACCACGTGTGTCGTCGCACCACTTGTGAGCTAAAAGAGATGGAAAGTTTACAACTACATAACAACAACAACTCAAGAATGTCAAGGCTTGCACATTACAAAGTTTAAAGTACCTATTCCTAACGTTCGGCTATAGGTACAGGAGCGTTAGAGCGTAGCGTGTCAATCTCTGTTGTGACTGTACGAATTTTGCAACTTCTTAAAATGTTTAAGAGTTTCTCTTGCCAAACACTCTACCTAGCTTAGTTTAATACGGTATCAATCAAAAGTAGACCATCTTCCTTCAAGTCCCGGGTCTCGATTAAAAAAGTCATTTTTTAAAGCTACAACGGCTAGGAATAACTCCAATAATAGTTAGTTAGTTCGCCTTATCGTGCAAGTTACGTCATCTTTACGAGATGACGGTGTAAATTTTAAAACACCGTCATCTCGATAAAATTGCAAATGAAATAATAACAAAGGCTTTCGATGTGCTTATTATGTAGAGCACACTGATGGGAAGTTCTTGGAACATTATACACAAGAAATCTATATCCCTAATTACAAGCAGCCTCTAAGGTTACCCTCCAACCCAACCCAGCTCTATAGGAACGAGTCCGGGTCGTCTCGCCATCTCTGAAGGGGTCTGCTCTGATGTCGATATTTATTAACTTGATTGACTTCGCGCGATTGAGTTTTTTTAGGATTGGTATTCAGATGACATGTTTCCAGCGCAGCCTCAGTTCAGACTGTGGTTCATACGGGCTATTGTATTATATTATTATATTTTCAGCTGGTAATTAAACGAATTTAAGTACATAAACTTAAAAAGGAACATAATTTGTTAACGTTTATATTGATTTCTATCATTTTGACATTTTGTTTATTAATGAATTTATGAAGATACAAACACTACGTGACGTAAAGCCATGTTCAACGCCATAAACATATTACTTGTTCAGTGGCCATAAAAATGAAAGAATAAACCATGACACCACACACACACAATAAAACTATGGCAGGGTAATAATTTTTAAGATCTTGTAAATATGACCATAAAGAATGAGGATGACTGACGTGATATGGCGGCATGTGGCGGTTAGGTAGTTTTACTTGATCAGTGCGGTTAGGTTGTGATGGATTGATGACCCCAGATAATAGAAGTCAATACCTATCATACAGAGATACAGAACCGATTTTTTGCCATAGGCATAGCCACTGCGCCACTGATAGAGATACTGAGATCAATGGCTAATGGCATGAACAATTACCTAATTTATCGACAAATAACTAATTAACTATTAACAAAATGCTGCTCCCTGAAGCTCCATACAAAACTAACGCCGACCCCGATGATAATAATGTATGGAGCAATAAGATGTTATTTTTATACTATGTTGCTCCCTTAGTAAAAGTTGTTTTATTAGGTTGGGGAAAAAGTTCATTCGCATTTTATATGAAAACTGAAATGAAGACATTTTTTTTCAAAGTTTACATAAATTTTAATTACAGTATTTATGTGATATGTTTATTATGTCGGCTGTCCGTCCGTGTACCTCACTCGGCGGGGCCTACTGAAAACCAGGGTCGTGGCTTACTCAGGCCATAGCCCAAGCTGAGTGAGGTCCCATTATCCTTGACATCACAGGCAGATAGTGGCACCACTTGGTTTTTCAATTTTCAGTTCTTTAGCTATGTCGTAACAGGGCAAGCAGTGCAAGGTGCATCTTTAACATCAACATTTTCAGATTGAAAGCACTTTGTGCTACTCTTACAGACACTGCTTTAGGTCAATAAGTCACAATTTATTTTCGCTGCTTGCGTTGTCGTTTTGGCTCTTTTTCAATAACATTTTAAAATGTATCGATTTTCTTAATAAGATTTTGACAAAAAGAAAAACAAATGAAAAATTGCTGGAAAAAAACATTTTACAAATTTTTGTTTGAAAGTAACTTTTTAATGTCATCAAAACCAGCCAGACACAAAGATATTTTATTACAAGTTTATAGGTACATACTATTGAGAAAAAACTTTTCCTCCGACCTATTATATTATTTTAGTGAAAATACATGTTTTGAAATAAAACACGTAATTAAAATTTTTGTATTTATTTCTTGATTTAATATTATAATATCTGTACGAATGCTATTTCGTGAGCATTCTTGTATAATGTCAAATGCCATTCGTTTATATATTTGCCATAGAAATGTTATACAAAACTCAACTGACCTTATAATAATTTATTTATTTATTAGACATTTTACACTTTTGAGATAATAACGTGTATGCATTTTTTTTTACATTGATCAGTATCAATGTTATAAAAATATGCCAAACAAAAAGGTTTAAAATGGTATATTGCTGTTATTAAATCAAACATTACAATTTCATTGTATAAGGACCCTTCATTAGTTTACTGATTTAGTGGTATGTGGTATATTCAAAATGTATGATTAAAAGAATTTATATTAATTCTTTTTTCATGAACTTTGGGTATTTTACATTTATGATGTCTTTCTTCGCCATTATATTTGGTAAAAAAACGTTTTACACATCATTGCTATTTCTCCTATCTAAGCCTAAGATCAATCACATTTTAACTCAACAGAATAATTAACCTTTGCATTTTACAAAAGATACAAAACATTTTCGATTACTAAGCTATTAAGAAAAAGGGTCACCCCGCATTCCTCATTCTATAACTTCATCTTTGGTAAAGTTAACAGTATGTTATCAGCAGTTATTAATAATAAATCAGATTTCTAATAATCGTCCACTATCCTGTTTTCTTTAAGCATACATCACAATAGGTACTTTTGGTACATTAAAATGTAAGTGACGAAACTTTTAGTCTATGAAGCCTAAATTAAATTAAATTTGAAAACTTTAATAACTCTCAAATGTGCTAAAATTAAAATTTGCCAAAGATCAGTATGCAGACTATCAGGAGCAAGCAAATTGAGCAAATCAAAGTAAAATAAGGCACAAGGTCGACGCGACCAGTTTTTATTTAGTATCATTTTAGTGCTTCACGAATAGTAAAAGAGAAAGATACTTAAACCACAACAAATAGACAAAATGCATAACTAAATGACAGTGTTACACTTCACTAGCCCTGCGATGTGAATGGTGTAGGATTCCACATGTGCATCGCCTGATAGCCTGGATGATACAACGATCTAACTACTAGAAAGAAGGAAAATATTATACAACCATTAAGACATATAAAAATAAATAACGTATATTACAAAGCAGAATATTGACATAGTGGCAACATTTTCCTGTTAGACTAGTCGTTAATACCTATATCTACATTTTTTGTTGAATTATAAACTAAGATCATATGTTATTACGTCTATAGAAATAAGCCGAAATATTAATAAAGTTTGTTATGCTTAGTCAGTTTTAGGCCAATTTTGTCCTCTGGCCATATCATATTTTATACTATGTACAATCAATTTGTATTTTAGCTCCTGAACTGCTTATTTCTAGCATTAGCGCAAGGCAGGACATATTCACGCAGTTCGCTAACTTTTCTACGAGCTTTACCTAATCAGATAGTTTAGCTTAAATGTGATAGAATTTGTTTGTCATCTCGAATGATACATAATTCTACAGTACTATAAGGCATAATCAAAGTTTTTTTATGGAGCTATAACCTGACAATGCATGCGTCAGTTCTACATGAGTTTCGTCATTATCATAACTGTAACTTCCAAATGAACTATCGTCTATAGTGCAAATATCTTACGTAATACTGACGTTCGTAATTGATTTGAAATTGTTTACTGCAGATTGAAACAATACAAAACAAACATTAAATAAAATTAATATGAATAATTATTCATGTCGAATCCATTTAGAATAACAGTGCTAGCTATTAACATGCCATTGGTTTATATTTAGGAAGCTGAATTGCACCGTGTTTAATGAAATAAAAAAGAATAACATTGATATACTAGAGATTGAAAATAATTAACGAATCAAAACAACTCTAACGGTCGAATACTCAAACGACACTTAATGTTAAATCGACTGCGTTATTTTGCTATCATTGCGATAAAAAGTTAATTCGGTATGTAAAGTAAAATACAACCTACGCTAATTCTACAACCATTTGGAGATTTTAAGCTTTTAAACAGTATTTTGCTATTTAAATCAATTAGAATTACAAAATGAGGTTTATTTTTACGAAAATACAAAAAACATTTGGCATTCATACGACCTCTAATCACGGAGAAGCTTACATCCACATTCGTTGCGTAACTGGACAGGCTGTCGTGTAATTAAATTTGTGCCTATTTGATTATTGACCTTTATTACTTTATGTACTAAATTGATATTCCAAATCAAAATTTTACATGATCGTATCTGAATATAGTAAGTTATTATTATTATTACGTGTCATCTTAAATAAGAATTTTTATAGCTTCTTTTTTTTAATCATCATGGAAAATATTAATTCATCATAGTTATTGTTCTGTCAGTTTTGTTCTTCTTCTTTGTTTTTGGCGATGAATGTATGTTTTGCCACCGCAGGTACACTATTCCGCCAGAATCACGTTTGTAGAATTTGTGCGGTAGGTGGATAAATTATATTTATAATTGTAAATACTAAGAGAGTGCGAGCACGGGTGACTTTTGTCGCTGCGACGTTTTTGTCACTCATACCAAGTCTTCTGTTAAGTATGGAGGTGCGCGCACGTTGCGACGCGACAACTGGGAGACATTTTTGTTCGCCGACCAGCACGGGTGACAAAATTCAAAATTGTGTCTGTTTTTTTTTAATACTGGGTTTTGCTCTGGGTTCTAGACCTCACAAATAAAAATAATTAAACAACATGTAAATCCACATGTAAAATACTCAGTATCTTGTTTTGGTGCTTAAATACGACTTTTTCTAAGACCATCGAAATTTCAAAATAAAAACCAATTCTCCACCAGTGTTGTCAGATTCATAGGTTAAGAATTATCCTAGTTTTACTGCAAAATTATCGTGTGTTTTCGCATCCCCAGTTAACAAAATTATTGTATTTATAACTACCGAATCTAGTAAAAGAACAGAATATACGGCTCAAACGTTTTAAATCTTGTTACTTGTTTACTTTTTAAAATTACAAGTTTTTGTTAATTAAATTACTGCAGCACTTACTTACTGCACAAACATCGAGCACATACCCTGAAGAGCAGCAATACGAATCTTTCTCCGAAACTAGTAAGTGATTTTTCACTTACATTTAGTATGAAATGAAAAGTCCTATTAACTCTCGCCTAAATAAAAAAAGTACAGATATAGATTGAAAAATGGCAGAAAATTTTATTTAAAATTTCGAGTCTATCCCTATCGTAGTGCAAAGAAATTATATTTACTATCCTGCTGTCAGAGTCAAAGTTGTCCAAATAAAGTTAAAATGTATTCAAAGATTAGATAAGATAAAAAATATTTTATAAAATTATCTTTTACTTAACTGAGCAAAATGTTACGGATTATCGTAAATTTATCGTGCGATACATTATTATTTTTTCTATTGCATTACACTCGAAAATATCGTGAATCTAGCATATTAATCCCACGTCTGGCAGCACTGCTCTCCATGTATTCTACATTCTTAAAAGCGAATTCGAATTTTTTAAAAAAAGTTTCGTCACTGCCTCCTTCGTGCGCGCACTCCTCTTTGGAGACGCGACGCGACAGAGACAAAAACTTTTTTGTCGACAAAAGTCTCCCGTGCGCCGCACTCTCTAACGGTTTTGTTCGAGGACTCATAAATTATTTGACAGCAGCCTATCCAGCTTATAACAGGTCAGTGGTGCAGAAATGTCTAGTGTTTTTTTTTTAATGTGGCAAATACATTTTCTTGACGAGCCTTACAAAGTGTGTCATCAAGTCAAATTTTTATTATACTGTTTAAAAATATATATATATTCAAATTATGTAATTCTTTCAGAAAAAAATACAAAAACACATCCTTAAAACACTTCACATTCCGATTTGTGACCATAACGTAATAACTTGTCTTTATGTCCGTTTTCTCTTACTATGGTTTGATTAATGCTTTGTCCTTCATTCATTCCCCAGGAAAAGTGTCATACATATTACCCGGCATAGAGATAAACTTTTCGTTCCAAATTTCAGGCTGCATAAGGTAGGAAATTCATTCATGGAAGAATTAATTTGTATTTTTAACAAATACATTTTTATAATTCCTTCAAACTAAGTGTTTTTTTTTTAAATAATGTGTACAATATACAAAATATACAAAAATCGTCACGTAATTGAAGGGCGATTCCCAATCTTTAACTACAGGACAATGTACAAGGGTACGTGTAATTGCAAATTTCTCATCTATGTCCTTGTAAAGATTTTAATGAGAAATAAATAATGTTTAATAAACCTGAACAAAGTTTAAACTATACACTTAATGCTAAGCAGTGAAACATTTGGGACGTTTAAGAGTGCCTCATACGGGCCTATTTACATAAAATAATTTGTTTTAATGTTCTCAATAAACTAAGTGTCGTTTCAGTATTCGAGAGTATAACAATTAAATATTTGAAATAATTATTTCATTATATTAATGTTCATAAATGCAATTTCATTTGAAAATCGGTTCCTACCTCTAGAACTTTTTTCCTGTAAATATAAAAGTAAGTTCTTATTAGGTTCGATTCCAGGAAACCACTCTCTCAACTTAATTAATAAGATTTTGATATCTCTTTCATCCCAGGTGAATGAAATGAAATTATAGAACTGTTAATCTAAATTAAGCAACTTAACTTCTGCTATTTTCATTGGGATTGTATATTCTTTCTACAATTGTCTATGGATGCTGTTTGACAGATTTTTTGTTTGAAGAGTTTTGCAGTTTCTTTTCGGAAGGAAAGAGACAATTAACATAAAATAAGATTTAGAGTGGCTGCAGGGAACACCACCCATTGTATCTTACAAAGATAACTCGCTATACATAATATCTATCTTCCATGAATCAGTCCCCAGGGCTTAAAAATACACTGTCACACGGACTTGTTCATTTCTGCGGTTACATATGCTGTACATATGCTGTATCCCATTTAAAAATCTTAAAGCGGTAAAGTGACAACGTCCAGATAGCACCCACTTAGCATTATTAGTTTCTATAGTAAAAAGATTATAACACTTGTCACTGGTTTACATTTATGACTTTTATACCAATTATCTGGGTTTAAAAATGATCAACTGTGTCGAAATGCACTTATTCTCAATATAGAAAACAGTGTTTTAACATTACTTTCCGATCCCTGTAGTTTACGAACTTTAAAAATTAAACAGCTATTTAATTAAATCTCCTATAAAACACAGCATGGGATTATTAGAGCTGGCGCGAATGAATTGAATATTTTGAATGACTGAACGAAAGTTTTCATACAAAATTTAGGTCTATTTTATATTATTCAGTTTATTGAATCCATTCGTACCTGTGCTAATATAAAAAGCTTACTATCTTGCACTGTATAGCATTCGTGTTAGAATGATTTATGTTTATAACAGCGAGCGATGTAATGAAGATTTATGTATAAGTAAGAGCGCGACTAGTCCTTAGATTAAATAAACGTCAACGAGAGACGTAATAAGGATATAATAAACATTTAAATCCATTAGCAATCGCTGATTTATGCAGTACTACCTACTAAAAGCATAGCGAATGAATTTAAATACAGCGAAGCTATGATAATCAACAGTAACGACATTGTTCGATTCGACAAACTATGATGCGCCGCGTTACAATTCATTCGAGCAGCGTTACTCTCGAGATGAGAGATACAAACACTATGGACCGCGAGTACCGCGACTGGAGACGATTAATCGCAAAGATAAAAAGGTGAACATACGCGAAAACGACAAACGAAAACTACGAACGCGAAGTATCAAATAAATCTTACTTACAAAAAATAAATAATATGGTACTTTTAAAGCGGAACATTAAGTTTATAAATAACCGATCGTGAGGGCCGGCGAAGCACCGTGACGGGCCGGGGCCGCGCGCGACGGCCCCGGCACGAGCTCCACACGTATCGCTAACATCACAGAACAAAACTACGGCTAAGCGCGGCCCCGAGCGGCCGTTCAGTTCCACCGCTCAACGCTACCGGTACAACTAAACGGGGGACCGAACGTCCGGTCCGTCGATAGTTAAATGCTTTCACTTCGGGATATCAGCTCCTCACGCTACGTCACAGCCTCTCCTAAAACACTGACACATAATTTCTCGTCGACCAACAATAAAATCTATCAAGGGTAAACTCACTCCCGAGTAACAATAATAGAGTTGCGCACGTTTCGCTCGAACGCTTCCAGAGATGAGTCAAGCGGGCGTCGATCCGTCCAGTGTGACGAGTAGCGTGTGTCGGCTCAACGGTGGAGGAGGCGCTCAGAAGTCGCGCGCGCGGGAGCGGCGCGTGCGCGGCGCGCGGATCCGCGGCAGGCGCGGCGCGTCGTCGTCGGTTGGCGCGTCGTCCTCGTCGGCGCTGTCGCCGGGCTCGGGCGCGGGCGCGGGCCCCGCGTCCCCTGCGTCCCCCGCGCCGCCCGCGCCCCCCGCGCCGCCCTCGCCCGCATCGCCGCCCGCGCCCTCCGCCGTCTCCTCCTCGTCCTCCTCCTCCGGACACAGCTGGTACGCTCTGCGAAACGTAAGCTCCGTTGAACTCGCATTATAACTTGACCCCTACGCTACGACCTAAGAAAATTGCCTCCGACCGAAGCTTATTAACGACATCGGTACTCACTTCTCAAGCGTTTTTCGCGCAGAGTTGCTGCGCTCCAGGAAGTACCCACTGGAGGTTTCGTTAGAGGTACCGGGCGGTGACCACGTTCCGTAAGATCCGTAACCTCCTGGCCCATACTTCTGAAACGATTGTTGGTCAGGCATTAATTGTAAAACGGTAATGGTTTCTTACGTAATCGAGGGCAATAAACATTTGTCTTTTTAGACAAAAGGGGGGTGTGGCGCGTAGTGCGCGGGGGTGTACTCACGCAGTCGAGCTCGTCCTGCAGCCAGGCGAGCAGCTGGCGCCAGCGGCGGCGCGCGTCGGGCTGCGCGTGCGGCGGGGCGGCGGGGCGGCGGGGGGTGTAGCGCGTAGTGCGCGGGGTGTACTCACGCGGTCGAGCTCGTCCTGCAGCCAGGCGAGCAGCTGGCGCCAGCGGCGGCGCGCGTCGGGCTGCGCGTGCGGCGGGGCGGCGGGGCGGCGGGGCGGGCGGGGGGTGTAGCGCGCAGTGCGCGGGGTGTACTCACGCGGTCGAGCTCGTCCTGCAGCCAAGCGAGCAGCTGGCGCCAGCGGCGGCGCGCGTCGGGCTGCGCGTGCGGCGGGGCGGCGGGGCGGCGGGGCGGGCGGGGGGTGTAGCGCGCAGTGCGCGGGGTGTACTCACGCGGTCGAGCTCGTCCTGCAGCCAGGCGAGCAGCTGGCGCCAGCGGCGGCGCGCGTCGGGCTGCGCGTGCGGCGGGGCGGCGGGGCGGCGGGGCGGGCGGGGGGTGTACTCACGCGGTCGAGCTCGTCCTGAAGCCAGGCGAGCAGCTGGCGCCAGCGGCGGCGCGCGTCGGGCTGCGCGTGCGGCGGGGCGGCGGGGCGGCGGGGCGGGCGGGGGGTGTAGCGCGCAGTGCGCGGGGTGTACTCACGCGGTCGAGCTCGTCCTGCAGCCAGGCGAGCAGCTGGCGCCAGCGGCGGCGCGCGTCGGGCTGCGCGTGCGGCGGGGCGGCGGGGCGGCGGGGCGGGCGGGGGGTGTACTCACGCGGTCGAGCTCGTCCTGAAGCCAGGCGAGCAGCTGGCGCCAGCGGCGGCGCGCGTCGGGCTGCGCGTGCACGGCGCGCACGGCGGGCGGCGCGCGGCACATGACGCCCACGAGCAGCTTCACGCACGCGTACGCGCGCTTCTGGTAGTGCCCGCGGGCGCGCGCCGCTGTCTCCAGCAAGCCCGGCCGCTCGTCAGAAACTCCCTGAAAGTAAAAAAATATTTTCAAATTCGTGCTGAGGTGTGGTATAGGTTAATGTAATGGGTTTTGAAATAGGGTTCAAATGATAGGTAATATCCAAAAAAGGCGTAAAACATTTGATTTACGCTTTTAAGATTAAAAAAAAAAAAATTACATTTCCGACAAGGCCATCGGCTATAATGTATAACTATGTGACGAGCTGATGTTTTTGACAAGACAAAAATGATACATTTGAAAACGTATTATTTTCAGTTCCAAATACCGTTAGTAACTTTCATAAAATTTGATACGAATAAAATTGAATATTCTGTTATCCAGGACCTGCCAACACAGTGATAATATTCACTTTGATGACTATTCCTACTAATATTATAAACGCAAAAGTTTGTGATTAAGGATGTGTGGATGTTTGTTACTCTTTCACGCAAAAATTACTGCATGTGTTTTAGTAAAATTACTGCATATTTTTATCCGGGTAAGATCAACGCAGACGAAGTCGCAGCCTACAGCTAGTATAAACTAAAACGGGATTGAAAGCTATCATAACGTTTATTGCAAAATTTGATAAAGTGTCGAGCTGAGTTTGAGCTGACCTTGATGACGTTGTGTATGCGGTGGTGCTGCCAGCTGTCCTCCATGAGCAGCAGCGCGGTGAGCGCGTCGGCGTGCCGCCGCAGCTCGTGGCAGTACGCGTACGCCATCTGCCACAGCAGCTCCGCCAGCGCCACGCGCGACCACTCCGCCTGCTCCCAGCACAGGAACTGCATCAGCCGGATGCCCTCGTCGCAGCCGCAGCATTCCTCTGTCAGCTTCTTCATGTAAGTACTGGAAACGTTTCACGGATTTTAATGAATTGAAAAAATATTTATTTTCTCTCGTCACCGGTGATCGGAATAGGAGTCACCCTATTACAAAGTTTAGGTAAATATAGTCATAATATTTACCTAAACTTTGTAATAAGACATAACATAGAGTTTTTAAAACCATAACATTTTCGGGTTACCCGAAAAGTATGAACAATTTCCATGTTTACTTTAGCTAGGTTAATTGATACGTGTGTTAAAGCAGGGGGGTGTCACTCCGCAGTTTAGGTATATTCGGCCAGCGCGCCGCCCGAAGCGGCGTATGCCAGTGGGCTGTCGCTCGTCTCGCACGACAGTCGCCGCGGTCACGTCGCGCGAGCGCATACTTGATAATTTTTTTTTTCTTTTGCAAATTGACTCGCAATGTCTTCTACTTAGCCTAAACGTCAATATAATAATGCGTATAAAAGATGTTGTTGGTTTACCGGTTGTCTGAATAAAACGAATAGTGAATCAGAGCTAACATTTTGTTGAATTTCACACCATATTGAAATATTTATTCTTCTTTAGTTCCATGTCCATAATAAGTAGTAAGAGTTAAAATAAAAATCCTTAATTAGTTATATTAGCCCAGAAACAATATTAAGAATAGGATAGGATAATGTTTACAAAGGAATACCTACACCCGTAGGAATCGAACACACGACATTCAGATAGAATATATGTTTACAGAATCACCGTTTGTAATGCTTAATCTACTTATTTTAATCGTAAAACTAATAAATCAACTAGGTACAAACACTTCTCAAGTGACAACCCCGTGCCGTCGTTTGCAGCTTGGTCATAAAACTGGGGCGCGCAAAGAAAATTCGTGGTTCGCGCGCGGTTTTAAGTTTCAATTTTGCTTGCAGGCGGGTAGCTCTGGCGAGTCTAGCTATATTTTTATACCTAAACCTGACTTTTGTTAGGAAGTGAGTCTTCTGTACGGTAGTACTATTAGGTATTCTGTGGTTAAAGGTCATAAAACACTCATTTATAAATTTCATTTCTTTTGATTAGACCTTAAAATAAAAGTTAGTTCTTTATTTGGCACAAAAAGGATTTAAACAGAATACAAAAGAACTAAAACCCAGTCTTGAGGAAGACTCTTAAATCAGAATATGTTTTACTTGTGCATAGCTCTAAGTCAGGGGTGTCCAACATAATTTTGTGGAGGGCCAGGTTTACTATTTTTGTAACCGTAGCGGGCCAAAAGAAATGTCGATAGATAGATGATCGAATTAACTAATATTGCGCAATATCTATTGATGTCGTCGCGGGCCGGATGAAGGACTTATGCGGGCCACGTTTTGGCCCGGGGGCCGTATGTTGGACAGGCCTGCTTTAAAATCTTGTGGTACAATGTTCTTGGAAATAAATTATTTATCGTTATCAGGTACAATTACCCAGTCCTATTGTAGAGTATGTCAGCGGCGACTGGCGACAGCGGCGGCCGCTGCACGGCGGCGGTGGCGGGCAGGCTGGCGGCCGCGGGCGGCGGGTCGGCGTGCGGGTTCGGCAGCGGCATCGCCGCCTCCGCCGCGCCCGCCGACTGGCACCGCGCGCTCACGTCGCAACACCGCGCCAGCACGTACACCACCTAACACATAACGTGTTATAAAACCTCTATCTTCTTAAAACATCTGTATAAGGTCCTAATTTATAAGTTACTTCCTTCTAGAGGCTTATTCTACTGCTCTAGTACAAAAACTTTTTCTATGTGACCAACTTCGAAACCGCATAAAAAAACATCCCCATACTAAACCGCCGTCCGCCGACAAGCTAAAATCAGTTTCGTAGGGAAAGGTGAAATATTTTATTGAAATTTCGATGTTGATCCCATAAAATCACCCCTTAGAAGAAAATTAACCAATAAAATAGGGCCTTATAATTAGAGAACAGATTTGAAGTACCGTAAGTGCGGGTAACTTTGGCCCATACCAAAACCATTGATACAATCAACTGAAATCTACACATATTTATAAAGAGAAGACGTAATGGTGATACATCATGATTTAAATGCAAAAAATCGGTTATCGGCTGAACCAAAGTTTACGGTAGCTATTACTATATTAATAAAGATATGTCCAGTGCAATGTGTTGTTATTAAATAACAAATTCTACTAGTCATGTTCATATAAATACAACAATAGACCAATGAGCTCTCAAATAACAACTAAGGAAGTTAATCAAACCTGATGTATCTTTGCCGATTCTGGATATTGGTACTTCACGAGGGACGACGACGAGTCATCCATACATACGCTCAGTACAATATCCAATACTCGTAACTGAAACAAACAACTTCCGTAAATATGTACAATATACAGCTGTATATTGTGTAGCTATACAGGCTGTTGATTTATATTCTCGCCATTTTTACGGAGTGAATAAAGTATCTTATAAGTTAAAAAACGATGTGTGGGGGAAAGAAGCAATGAGTCATGTCATGTCATCAGAGTACGATCTCCCGTTTTTTTCATCTAGCCACTGCCAGCAATTTTCATAAGCTCGTCGGTCCATCGAGCTGGGTGGCGTCCTACACTACGTTTGCCAAGGCGCGTGTTGCACGAGTGTTGAAGAGGAGAATTCAACACCCTGTATATAATAAATACTGCTTTTCGTTTAGTTCAAGTTCAAGAGTTTATTTGCAAAAAACACAATTATTATTTAGTAATGCAATATACAGTGTGATTGGAACCGAACCCGCCATAGCAAATTCGCATATAGAGATCATTTGCTAGTGGATCTTATTTCCCTTGGTTGGTTCAGTTCCAGTCAACCTGTATGTTTAGTTATCTGGAACACCTGGTCCAACAGCGACCCGTGAACTCACCCGCAGCAGCTGGTGGCGCTCGTGCAGGCCCAGTAGCGCGTACGTGTGGAACAGGTTGAACAGCAGCGGCAGGTGGCGCAGCGCGTGCGCGTCCGCGTACGGCGGGTCCGCCAGCGCACGCGCACTGCTCAGCACCTGGTCCGACAGCGACTTGGCCTCCTCGCGCCCGCACCACGACCCGTAGCCGTTGAGCACTAAGGACAAATTGGCAAAATCAAAACCATTTATTTGTGCACTTTTACACGTCCCAGTATTACTTTTTGCCCTACCACTGCTTCGGGACAATTTGTGGTGGCATGTATTTTATAAACCACGCTACAGACGCTCGTTGCTCTGTATTAATAATATAACGTCATTTAAACAATTCTTTTCAAGTTTTTAACGACTGACTAGAGCGCTCCGTAAATATAAATAGTAGAAAATTTTCAGGGCAATCGCCAGCTTTAGATGCAGGCTAGGAGTTCTCAGA
This sequence comes from Anania hortulata, assembly GCA_963576865.1. NCBI lineage: Eukaryota > Metazoa > Arthropoda > Insecta > Lepidoptera > Crambidae > Anania > Anania hortulata. The sequence continues at coordinate 14,155,133 of OY756390.1, read as the reverse complement.
ACTCGCTAGTCTTTATTTATGTGAGAAAAGATATTCTTCGACACCGATATTCGCTGTTACAGCTACACATTACAGCTATTGGTGACTGAACACCGTAGCGCCGTTGAAGCCCGGAGCGTGTGCCGTCGCGCGGAGTTTAGTTTTGCAAAGTAATACCTACATACATTTCCATCGCATGGCGGATTGTCATTGGATCTATTGATTGTAACAAGAACCGACTAGGCGGAATTCTCCCGCGACGACACGGGTGTACGCTCAGGATAAGTAGTAAAGCGTTTATCAAGCACTTCAGTTTCCACATTGGCCCGATCACGCCTGCTAGTATGGGGCTCGACACGTCGGGCCGGGTCGCGGCGACCGCTAGCGAGGCGGACCTAGGCTGTGCGCCTTCAGGGCACGCCACAACTGCCCGGTTTAAGCTGAAGAATGTTTTCTTAAGACACTCAGCGATAGGTCCGTCCATTAAAAAAAAAAGCTCCGTCCATTAAAAAAAAATAGCTCATTATTTTTTTAGGAAGCCTGGTGACTTATTAATTATTAAGATTTAATGAGAAATTTTGCAGATATTTTGCAAGACAGACGCATGCATTCAAAGAAAATGAAAATATATTTAGTGAATTTGTGAAATAATAATACAAAACTAACCTGGTGGATCTTTGATAGAAAAGTGCGCTAAAAATACGATGATTTTCATAAATACTACTCGTACTTCTGCAGAAGGACACGATAGCAAATAGTCACACAATCTGAAACAACATCAAAACCAATTTGAAGTATTGTGCAAGATTAGACAAAAAAAGAAATAAAATATACGAAAGAAAATACCTGTGAGGATGTTTGAAGAGATCAGTCGCAAACCACGCTCTTACTGCCTGCGAGCATCTTAGATGCTGGCATAAAATATCGTGCCTGCAAGAAATACAAGTCATAAGTAAACTAATATTCAGGTAAATTTGGAAATGTAATCAAATAGGAAATAAATATACCAGTCAGCCGCAGGACCTCGTAACGTCTTTTTTGTATGAAAACCAACTTGGAATAGAAACTTTGTTGCTAATTGCACAGCCAGCATTGACATTTCTTCATGCTCTTTACTCTAAAAATAAAAGAGATTTATTGAAAAAGTACACACTTTGATTGAATTGTACTCAAACCGTTCCAAACTAGTTTTAATTTTACTGATGTTTATCAACTTACCCAAACAGCGCTCTGTGAGCCAGGCAGCACTTGGAGCCTCATACAACAAAGTTTCTTCATAAAATTGAAATGTTCAAGACTAAACTGATCTTGATTGTGTGAAAAAGCTATATTGCCGCGACGGACTGAAAACCAGATAGGTCTAGGTATGGCACTTTCCCTAAAATAAAAGATGCATTGTCAATGTTGAACCCTTTCAAATAATACCTTTCAATGATAAGTATATTTTGAACTTTTAAAAAGTCAATGCAACTTACTTGAGGGTCAAGTTTTTCATAGATTGTTCAAGACTAGAAGTTTCTATCGTATCCTTTCTTGTGTAAAACAGCATGTAGGCATTCCACCATCTTTTTTGGCGCTTGTATAATACCCTCTTTAGCATCGGATCGAACACCTAGAACGTTATTAGAAATTACCACTTCACGCGTAGATAACATTGGATCATCACTTGGGAAGTTTATAAATTCAAAATAGCAGATTAGCTAATTGTTTGTTATTAAATCATTATGCAGTATAACGCGCTCTCAGACCCAGTGTGGAGGGCAGCGGTAGCGTCAGCGGGCCCGAGGACAATAAATTACATATTAGACCATGGCGAATCTAAACAAATGAATGCGCAGTACATGACTAAGCCAGCTCCCACCTCACGAGCCGCTGCTGTAGTCAAGAACTAAAGACATTGTACCTATACCATGAGTTAAGACTTCTATTTATTGATGCAATACACAGTTAGATTTAGACAGGCCGCATATTATCCGAAGTTTCTAATAGAAACATTCTAGCGCAAACCTTAAGTCACTTCGGTGCATACATTTTGTACTAGACCCAGCATATTGTAAGAAATGTTTCTTGCCGGTCATCCGGTTCTAATGAGCGCCGGATTGAAACGTCATCAGAATTCTTGAGAGGCCCGTCTACCATACATTTTGTACTAGACCCCGCATATTATCAGAAATTTGTGTCAGTTTGGCAGACGTTGCCGTATGCTGTACACGCGCTTCTTGTTGCAAAATGTCAAATATGAAAGCCAGAAGTATACTTTTGTTAACCGACTAAAAAAAAGGAGGAGGTTCTCAAGTTTTTACCCTACAACCGACATCAAAAAAGGAAGAGGTTCAAACGGCTATACCAAGAGGGAGGGTTATGGACTTCAAAAGGGGGTGGTTTTGTCGATACAAGGAAAAATAGGAAAATGTAGGCTCTTATATTGCTAGCTCGTGGCCAAACACACTCTAAATAAAGGTCGAACGCACTCTAAATAATTTCCTACAGTTTTCACGATGTATTTTTAACATTTAATTCAGTTTAATACTTATTCGTGTTTTTTAAATAATTAATTTATTAAATTTTTTGGTTTGTTTCAAATAAACGTATTCTTTTATTATTATTCTTATTCTTAAGATTTTTTTTATAGCTGAAGTGGAAAAATATTCGTGCATATAGAGTGTGGGTAGTGAACACTATCAAAATAAAATACAGCGGGACCTAGCGTAGAAGAAAATATAAACAGTGATTTTCTTCTTTAATAAACTAATCAATAGTGCCAATCGCAACAACGTGTCGCCATCCATAACATCCCTGTGCGAACGTCAAAAGACGGAGAGGTGTGTCGTGGCGGCGCAGTCAGCAACAACGGGCGCCGGATCGTCGAACCGAATGAGCGGGGCTTGTGACAGTTCGGTACGCGCGCGCTAGAAATGTTTTTTATTAAAAGCTTCTGATAATATGCGACCGGTCTTAAGGCCCTTTCAGCTAAACTAGTATGAACTGTATATCAGGAGCCAAACAACGGTTCCTTTGTAATTTCAAAAATTTATGCAAGCAAATTAACTGGAAACTGCAATATGTAACTCTGTAACTTTTTATTGCATTGTTGAGGGTAATGTTGTGTTGTTAATGGCGTTTGCGTTTGATTAAACTACGAATATTACAGGAACCAACAGCTGTGGAGGCGGTTCTTAAACTTGGTCATTGACATAGTTGGTCCTATAGACTACACTATGAACTGTGACTTCGCGTGTAAACTGTACGGTAAGGCATACATACATTTCAATTGAGGATAAGCTTGACATAGTTAGTCAATATTATTAGGCAACTACTCGCATGGGTTATTTTTTTAACAGGATAGAGCTAAACATTTATTTTCTATTCGGTAAACAGTAGTACTATTAGTTAGTAGTTACAACAGTTTAGTTAGTACTATCTGTATTTTCCATACATTTTCTTAAATACAGTAGCTAGGTAAGTGGAGGCACTGGTGCAGATTGTAGAGCTGCTGATCGAATTTCTCACCTCGCCCATGTACTCGCCGCCGAAGCACTGCGCCTTCATCTCCTCGTCGTCGTGCATCGCGCACTCCGACACATCGCCGTCGTCCAGCTTCACCCACCGCCCGGTCTCGCTGCCATTATCCCTATTAATTAAATATTGTTTCGATCACAACTATGTTCAACAGGCACGCAGGATCTACCTAAGATCCATCGAGAGCATTGTCAGACCTTAATTTTTTTTGCTGTGCAAGGAGCTAATCGTAATTAAGAGTTCTTGAATTTGTTTAAGGATCGTTGGGCAAGCCCCCAGTATTCGATAACAATACTGACAGGTTTTAATTTTTTCTCTTATAACATTTGCACGAAAGAAGACCTAAGAAGCGTAACGATGAGTGTAGTTAACAAAGCAGACACACAAAATGGGGTATGGAGTATGAACAACTAATAAAAAAATGGTTACCTTAATAAAACATATGAATAGTAGTGTCCACCAGAAGCCTGACCCGAGTGCACAACGATGCCGCTGAGCTGGTAGTGTGTCTCGGGCGTCTTCTCCTCTCCGCCCTCCCATAACGTCGCGTCCCCCTCCGCCCGCGCTAATCCCCAAGCTGAAATTTGTTTACTTTTAGATGGCGGAATTAAGTCAACAAGGGTTTTAATAAAGAGCATGCCTCACATAAAATCGCGTACAATTTTAATATTTCTGATCACACAACTAAAAAATAATGTATGCCATTAGGGGTCGAATTGCATTAGATACTTACCAGTATAGGGCTCAACGTCAAGTTCACGTGGGAACTCAAAGTAGTCATTAAATTTTATTGCACACACTTTTTCAAAGTCATACTCAAATCTTTTTAACTGTATAACTAATACTGGAGGTAGTTTGTTTAAACATAAGCGTTTCACGGTCACGACCTGAAATTATCAAACACAAAGACTTAGCTACAAAAGAAACTTATTTATGACATGGAAATTATAAAAAAACCTTACCTTCTTATTGCACTTATCACAGTGGTAAGCATCAGCCCCCTCTAAAAGCTCTCCTCTAACATAAGCTTCAAGAGATTCCTGTAGCCGGGACATATTTCTGATGTCCAAAGAAACTACACTGAATGGCTCTTCTTTACAATACCTACAAATATACAAGACCTATTTAGTTAAGTCATTTATTTACACAAGTGCAAGGACTAGTTTCTAGCGGGTGCAAGGCGGCTTATGAATATGTAGCCCATTTAACTTACCTATGTGGACAGCCTTTACATATTTTTTGGTCCGAGTACGTGCCGCCCATAGTTTTAGCCATAAGTTGGTCTTGCCCCAAGGACTTTAGAGCCTCGTCCAAAGACTCTACTAGCGACATAAAAAACTCAACTGCATCCTGTTGCTCTCGCAAGTTTACCGGTTCACCTTGAAGTCTAAAAACATCCTATTTTATAAATAAATTCGTCTTAAATGTATGTTTATTTTACTTAATATAATTTATAATTACCTAAAATGCGCCCATAAACCTCGCGGAACGTAATACTGAAGTTTACTATAGTGTAAGTGAGCGAATATAGCTTGGACTTGTTTTAAGATTGTGATGTTATAGTCACTGTTTCCCTGAAATAAAAAATCACTTATTTATAAATGAAATGAAACTGAAATGAAATGGTGAAAGGAAGAATTAAGGAATGTGTAAATATAAAAACAGAATAATAGAAGTTTTTATAACTACCTCTATGTTATTTTCTATTATAGTTTGATGGAGGTTTTCACCAGAGAAATCTTCATTGGGGTCAGTCGCAGCGCCTGGCAAAATAAAAAGATAGGATAAAACTAAAGTAAATAAGGATTTTTGCGATACGGATTAATTGCACCTTGCTGAATTAAATTTGTCAAAGTTTGTCATGGGTTTTTATTTTTGTGTAATTACAGGTGTTACCATATCATATTTTCGAAAAAATATTTGATTGATTTCGCAAAGTTAGCAAGGAGACGAAAACAAAGACCGAATTGGCGAATACAGTTATTTGTAATTTAAAACTTCTCGACATTAAGTTGGGCAAGGCTGCCGCTTGTTATTCAGTGCATATTTTTATGTAACTAAAAAACTCAAAAATACCCAATATCAACTTATAATTCGATACCAACAAGATGTGTATGGACCACACCATAACCCAACCCACATTACAACCGCTAAACCATGGAGTATCGAAATTACAGCCTTGATAATGTTTAAATAAAAATAAAGTAGATAATTATTTTTTTTCATTTTACGACACTGCAGATACTAAGAACAATAAATATAAGCCTCTAAAATTTTTTACGTATTTAGAGTTACACGTTGTACAACCAGCGGCACCGATGTTGAACGCTGGGCGAAAGATGCGCAGAAGTCCATTACGATTACGTGATTGGCCAGTCGCGTGACGCGCTTGCACCGCCGGCCGGGATTGGTTGCTTGCTCCGCGCACACGTGTCTCTGATACGATGATTGTCTCGCAAAATGCGCAAAGCGATCCCCACTTTTTCCTCCAGCGCTCAATATTCGTGCCGGGATTTGTATGTGTTTATGACTGTGTTGTACTGTGTGGGTGCTAGTGGTAGTGTACCTTGCACGGCAAGGAGCGCGTCGCGTACGGCGCGCACGCAGTAGAGCTGCTGCAGCACGGAGTTCATGTAGCAGGTAGCGCCCGCGTTCTTTAGCCCCACCAGCCCCGCCGGTGGCCGCGGGCCCACGCACGGCATGTAGTCCCACTCCGCGAGCGGCATGCTCTTGTCTATGCCAATTAACTTGATTATATTACATACTTATTTGTTTATTGCGATCGTTTTACTTTATTTTAAAAATAAATAATCCCAAATGATTGATTTTTAGGCCCACTTGCAGCACATGAAATTGTCATTGAACCAAAATAAAATGCTTTATTTTAAATTTAACAGTGACAAAATGATTTTTGTTTAAAATTAGATCTGGATATAAATCGGTTCTACAAGTGGCTATAAGGCCAACTGTTATTCTGTATCCATCAGTTTGTTTGATGTCAATAGAGACTGAATGATGTTTTAATTTTACGTCACGTAAAATATCGAGGTTTTGGACCCCCTTCCCTTTCACGCTTTTTTTCCTTATCTTTATAACATGCACTGCCACGTTTGGCATGAACCCTCCAATGAAATATGTGGACGACCCCTTACAACCTGCAGCAGATAAAGGACAGAATTGGAAAACGGAGATGCTGTTGGCAACTTTCGCTGCGAGCGAGCGGATTCTACGCAGACAACATCTCAGTGATTGACACCCTATCGTCTGCGTCCTATTTACCTCATCACCTATTTGTTACATTCACTCACAGTAGCCCCAACCAATGAGAGATCCAATTTAAGTATGACACTTTATTTGATGAACATTAATTCATCACGTCCCTGATACGCTCACAGTAGTCATCAAGCCAACTGTGTAAGATGAGAAATAAAAAAGCAAAATCGCGACTGACCGCTATAGAACATCTGTTCAAGCAGCGCGGCAAGCGCGGCCATATTGGGCGCGGCGCCGTGCACGAGCGCCAGCAGCAGGTCGGCGGCGGCGGCGGCTGCGCCCGGCGTGCGGCACAGCGGCGCCGCCGGCTCGCCCGCCGCCTCCGCCGCGTCGCCCGCCTCCGCCGCCTCCGCCATGCGGCACCACGCCCACGAGTACGGCCACAGGAACTCGGTCGTCACTTCCTACAAAGCGACCTTCAAATCAGTGCTGTGACTAGCAGCTGTGCCCAGGGCGCAGATACGACTAGCGGCACGGAAGTTGAGCGCAGGGCGAAAGATGCGCAGAAGACCATTACGATTACGTGATTGGCCAGTCGCGTGACGCGCCCGCACCGCCGGCCGAGATTGGTTGCTTGCTTCGCGCACGCGCGTCCAGATACGATGATCGTCTCGGTAGTTGCGAAAAGCGATCCCCACTCTTTCCTCCAGCGCTCAAGATTCGTGCCGGGGATTGTATAAGAAAATATATTGAGCACTAAGAAAAAAAGCATTTAAATCGAACATTAATAACAACTTATTTACATTACAGTAATATTATTCTGCCCGCGCGGGTTTCTTTTAAAGCCTATCCCTAGAGAAAATTTTCAAAAAATAAACAGTACCTTAGTGATGTATTAGAAGAAATTACCTTAATTAGTCCAGAGTCCTTGTGATCCGGATGCGCCCCGTACTGGTACTTAACTTGAGCGGGTACGTGCGTGAACAGCTCTTTGGTGAGATTGAGGTGTCCCTCGAGTAACGTGTCGTCTAGCTTCTCCGGGTTGGCCCGCACGGCGCGGAGCCACGCCACCTAGTCGTAACAAATTTATCAAGTGAAACGCTATGTCAAAATAGTTGCAAAGTAAATCAAGGAAAGCGATGATGAGACAGGTATTGCTAAATGTAACTGACAATGTAACTGTTGTTTCAGAACGATTTTATTGACAACATATCTTTAGGTCAACATAAATAAAGTCAGGAGGTTGCGGATTCGGATCCCGCAAGGTGCAAATGTTTGTGTGATGAGGATTTGTACCTAAATCATAGATGTTTATAAACGTAATTAAGTATGTTTATCCGTTATCTAGTCGCCATGATACAAACTTTGCTTAGTTTGGGGCTTAGTTGGTGTGATGGAAAGAATTTATTATTTATAATACTAGCAGCTGTCCCGGCGAACTTTGTACCACCTCATTTTTTTGTAAATTTTTTCGATGTTTTAATAGTAATTCTGCTATTCAGGGCGGATACAAGTCCAACAGATCAATGATCATAAAAATCGGTCCAGCCGTTCCTGATTTATAAATGGAGTAACTAACCCGACTTTATTTAATAATATATATTTATGTACAAAAAAGGGACCGCAACCGCTGCTGTTTTGAGCTAGCAAATAGGGATAAGTACGAAAATAATATATTGTTTTTTCTATATTTATACGAAATTATATGAAATTATAGTGATATAGTAAAAACAAAATTCATTTTAGGTAAAAATAACCGTAACAGTTTTTAAAACAAGTTTTACAATGAATAATTTATGGCGGACGTATACTGTGACGTCATAGTACTTGTCGAATCTCCTTGTCTAGCACGCGACTTTAATGGGTTGTATGTAAGACGGGTATTTATCAATATTTTTCAAAGATTCTTTAAGTTTTATTAATTATTCTTCTTCTTTGTCGTACACTCCGTTCGTCGGAGTGGTCGTGGTTATGGAATGTCTGTTAAGTTGGTTACGGCTTTTGCAAAACTTCTCCATCTTTTGCGTGGCACTGCGGGCACACTCAATAAGGGAACGCTTCGTAAAAGATTTTATGAGTTCTATCCATCTTGTGAGTGACCGGCCGCGAGAGTTCCCTGTTGCTCTGGTTATACATTTGTAGGAACACTGACCTCGTAAGCGAGGTCATCAAGCGTGCGCTCGGTGGGTCCGGCGAGCGATACCAGGCGGCAAAGTAGCTGTAGGAATTGCTGGGCGTGTGCGGCGTGCCGCTGCAGCCTCGGGCCGGCCGCGCCCGCGCCCGCCGCGCCGCCGCCCAGCGCGCCCAGCGCCGCGCGCGCGCACCCGCCGCCGCCCCACGCGCACATGGCTAGTAACTGCTCGGCGCACGACACGCGCACCTGTGGAACAGAGTAACGGCTATCAGCAGTGATCAGAATAGAGCGACTATATTTACCTAAGCTTTGTGATGATACATTACATAGAGTTGTTATCTAATTTCTATTTCAAAAGTTTATCTTAAAGTATTAACGTTATTACATTATTTTGGAACTCTTAAAATATTGCATCTAATCTTAATAAAAGAATCTTAATAAAAGCGATTCCTTTTTTTTATCATGAGTTATAAATGAACGGTTTTTTATTGCCCTTTTTTACAATATAACATTATACATCAGTACAGTGTTAAGCAACACGCATCGAAACAGCAAACTTTTCGGTCGCCTTTGCAAAGATCGCTTTTTGCTTGTGTATACGAAGATATGTTAGAAAAATAATAATAAATAATTTACGGTTTCATGGTGAATATAGAAATTTTGCAGATAACCAAGAAATTTTGTGGTTGTAACAACTCTGTTGTCTTATCTAAAAGTTTAGGTAAAAAATTAAGTCACCTGATTCCGATAGGCTAGTTTCGTGGGTCAAAAAAAGATTATTCTATTTAGTCCGTCGGTAAGATTATCAAAAAATATTGGACCTATATTTTGTCTTTTGTCAATCAAACAAAAAATTATGAAGACAAAGCGCATCAAAGTGAGCACGTGACGTCACGCCTTGCTAAAAAGTGTCGCAAGGCGTGACGTTACGCGGAACTTTAACGGGCTATATCTTCATCATTTTTTGTTTGATTAAGAAAAGAAAAAATACGTGTCCAATATTTTATGTTAATACAACTGACGGACTAATTAGATTTTTTTAGGAAACTAGCCTATTATTAGATACGCTTTGCCCATTATTTCACCGCTATCATAGTTAAGCACACAGCGATTATTTCTTGTACACTATGGATACCTTCATCTCTCGACTCGTAAAGTCGTCTAAACCCTGTCTTGTCTTATCTCTTGATCGTAACGTTTAACGCTGTGGTAAGCGTAATGCGCTGTGGTACTAGTTTGACCGACTCACTTGAGGATTGGGGCAATCTATCATCAGGTACAATGCAGTGTCTTGCCACCAAGTCTCGTGTAGCAGCGAGTCCAAATGTCCGCCACCCAACGCCATGCATATTGTTACCACCTCCATACACTCACGGACAACTATCAACAAAAACAGATACAGGCTAATATTGAAATATCTCAAATAACGTATTTTTTTTGTTATAGTTTTAATAAAAAAAGGGAGTAAACATGCTTACGTGTAACGTCATCTGAGTGGACAAAGCCGTTCATTTCAACAGGTTGCGCAACAGAAAACGCAAGCGCATAAAGTGCTCGCACAGTGGCGGTAGTAGGAACACGCCACCACACCAGCGAAGACACGGAGTCACTCTCCTCGCTACTCGTTACCACCTGAATATTAGGAAATATTACTCCTTAGCGTTATAATAAATACCCTTGAAACAAAAACTTCCAAAGCCATATAACAAAATAATATTCACATGATTCACCTGTTCACCGAGAGCATTTGCAAGCTTCTCAGAAATAGCTTTAACAATTAATTCACAGTTGTGATTTGGTACAGTTTGCAGTGCCTCTCTTAGGATTGTAACATCCATTCTGCAAAAATTTTACAGTTAATATTTGATTGTGATTTACAGCACCAAACATGATTGATTGCTTTAATTTATTTGTCTGTACCTGAAGTCTTTATCGACAGAAGTATCAGAACCATCTGGAGCGAGTATTTCGAAAAGATGGCCCAATGTATATAATGCCAATTTCGCCAGTCTGACTAGTGCTAAATATCCAACCCTGAAAATTTTTAATAAAGAATTTTAAGTTTAAAAGTTTTAGTTTACGGAAAAGTTGCGCCAAGAGTGAGGCGGGAGAGCATAAGATTAAATAGACGCTTAACTAATTAACGACGACTAATGATTAACGTTTGACTAAACTTCATTCTGCCGCTTTGCATACTTTATAGGAGGTGACTAGCACTTGCACGCAGACTTTAGAAAACAGTATAAAAAAACACTGAAAACCCTTCAAATAAAACATTAGTAAAGTCTTATATTTCATGACTGTATCTCAGTTACCTTCTAGTATGAGGTGCGGCACCCTGAAGAAATTCTTTGTCTGATAAACACTGAACTAACAAAGGAGCTTTTTTTACGCACGCTAGCTGGAAACTTCGACTGCGGTCTAGTCGCGTGTCAGATGACGGCATTACCATGCTATAGAGCACCTAAAACAAAAAGACTATGACTGTAGATAATGTGCATTGTAGAATAAATGGTAGAAAAATCATATTTTATACCTCTACATTGTAAGCTACAGTGGGTGGCGCTGGTCCATATAACATATCCCTCAGTTTTGTGTCTTCTCGAAACAATAATGCTTCTGTTAACTTGTCAACCTGGTAGAACGGAAAATGTCAATACTAACATAGAATTGAAATTAAATGGAACTTACATTTAGGTTAAAAAGCAGATAAGAGTTGCTTGACGATTTTGTCACACCTTATTACTCATCTTATCATTTTAAATAATATATTCACTCATGCTAATACCTACAGTTTGCTTGTGAGCAGGGCAAATCTGTGAGAGTAGATGCGCTGCCTCAGTCAGCTGCGCATGTCCTTTAGTGATACCGATGTGTTCTAATTCCAAAATGAACGGAATGTACCATGATCCCTGTGCAAAAAGCTGGAACAAAAAAAGTTTACATCTCAAAAGCCCTTCTGTTCTGAAATATAAAAAGCTCTAACGTACACGTATAACACTTCAAATGAATCTATAAAACTTACGACGCCAGGTAAAGCATGTTCAGGCGTAGGGGGCAGAGGGGGCGAGGATGTGCTCGAATCACTGCTGGACTCATTCGAGGAGCCGCAACCTCCACTGCCGCAAACTTGCCCATCGTATACCTGCATTATAAATAAAAATTGCAACGTTTTTATTTATTAACTAGGAATAATTACACGTTATTTACAATTTCTTCGAAACTCACCTTTGCAACAATAACAGTTTTGTCACGAAGCGGTATTTGTGAAAGTATTTTTCGATCGTGACTTGAATCTAAGAGCTCGCCGTTTACATACAGTTCTAACTTATTTACGTATAGCTCTAATTTTATATTACTATCTGTAGCACACTTGAGTCTGCAACAATAAAAAGCATTTCAGTAACATGCAAATGTAAAGAAACAGCTTGTATTTTACTGGAACTTTGCATACCTTCTTTGGATTGCTGCACGCAATGAATGCAATGTTTCATTCGAATGTGAAAATAGTTCAATGTCGTCAATTTGTCTTTGGCCAGTTTGAAAATTAAATCGGACTATAATAGTACACTGTCTTCCCCGCCCTGATCTATAAATTGGCAGGATTTGTCTTTCGGCGGAAAATCGTCTATCACATTCGTTTACATATTCCTGTATGGCACGTATAACCCTGCACATTCTTGTACAACTTTCAGTAGTATCTAAAAAGGCAATAAAAACGTATTATGTCTCGTAAATATTCAATACAAAAATATGGAAAACTTTTAAATAGTAAAGTCAGCACCAAAAGTATCCTGAAAGAATTGCGCAATTTCATGTACCTTCCTGCTGGTCCATGTCCTTCTGCATGCGCTGCGTGCGCGCACAGCACTGCGTGAGGAAGGCCTCGTGGTGGTGCGCGGCCGAGAACTGCGGGCCCACGCAGGTGCACACCTCGCGGAGCAGCTCGATGCCGCGCGCCGATATCTCGTCCGAGCACTCCGTTATTACCTGATACAACACTAGCAACATTTAGTTTGATATTTTAAACCTAAGCCGTGTCAAATCAACAAGTACTTCCCTTCCTCAAAAATATAAAAAAGCTTTGCATGTCGATACCATATAATTTAGTAAAAATTTAGAAGATACTATTTTAGAAACTAACTGATACTTACCCTCCACAAATAATCTAATCCTATGAGATCAGCATCATTAAGTAAAAAACTTCGTCGTTTAATTTTTAATTTTCCTTCTTTGGAGTTTACAGCTTTAAAGAATCTGAAAGTTATCTTTCCATACATAAGGATTGTCTTGTTTAAATACAAAATATGAGGGTTAATAAGCAAATCAATATACGAAAGCGATAGTTAAAAATGTACCTTTCGAAGCATTTAATGCCTGCGTGCGTTAGTAAATTTGGAGGGAGTGTCATAATATTTCTTCGAAAAAAATGTAAGTTAATGTTCGGATCTAGGTCAGGTTCCTCTCCCATTAACTTGCTGAACCATCGAAAACACGCTTCGCGGTCGCCCAGGTGCGCCGGTCGCTCCGCAAGGCAGACCCATATTTGTTTTGCCTATAAAAATAGTACTCGTATTCATGTCGGGTTTTCATAAATTTGTAATAAGCAATCAAATATAAATTATCTTACTTGTTCTGCGCACAACCACAATTGTCCATCTTTCAAAAGAAACCTTAAAAAACTTAATCTTTCGTGTACTTGTGCAGCGTGGGGGTATCTCCCATCAGGAAGCCAACTTTCCCAGTCAATTTCTCCCTCTGCTGTAATAATGTAAGTTATCAACTCCAAATTGTCTGTGAGAGACATAATGTTAAGTAAAATAAAGTGCCTTATTACCTGCCAGTTTATTTCTAACTCCGTCCATATAGTGAGTAAGAGAGTCTGTGACTAGAATAACAAGTGAGTGTTGCGTCTGCAAGCGGTCTATAAGTTCTTGCCGCGTGACGTGTGGCCGCACGCCCGTGCCGCCCCCCGCTTCGTACAGGCAACAGATTTCGCGCATCATCTTCAGCGCTGGCAAAACCCATTTTTCATTCGTTTTAAGCTCTTCTACACATCTGCAAAGAAACATTTTCACTCCAGTCGTAAGTGTAACTAAACCAGAGTCGACAATCTACATTATATTAGACAACTTACTTATCCAGCCAGAGGGTTTTCTGCGCATCACGATCTTGACTACAGCTATAGTCTAATATTTTTATAAGGTTAGCCAAAGCGACATCCATTATTTCTGTGCAAACTTCATCAGAATGAGCTAGATTCCAAAAAAGAACTAAAACCTGTAACAAAATAGCAATATGTATTATGAACATATTTACACTTTGTGTTTAAATCGTAACTCCATAACATTGAAACCCACCTTGTTCGCCATTACGCCATCTTTATCATCTTCCGCAAGTCTCCTTATAACCTCTAACAACTTATCGCTCTGCTTTTTGCTTGACGTAGCCCAACTTGCCTATAAACAAAACACAATCATCATTATGATAAAATTGTTTACCTTTTCCAAAATCTTATAACAATAAGTAAAGGTTATCAAATTACCTTGAAGCAGTCAAAGAGATGATCCAGTTGGTCAGGGGTAAAGTCCCAAGCGAGTTTAGCCAACAAGTCGTGCAGGTTTTTGACTATAGCCTCGTGCTTTCCGTGCTGTGCCTTCCAAATAGCATCCAGATCGTCTCGTGTTAATGAGTTTTCTTTAATCATAAACCTTAACATTTTCTCTAATCTGTCCACATATTGAGGCTGATGAAGTGAATCACGTAATACTATATCTACTACCTTATTCTCTCTAATCCAATTCTAAAAAAAATTTAAGTATGTATAATGAATGTTATGATAACTACACAAAAGTAGAAGGGGTCAAGTTTTTCCTTTATTTACTTACTGTGATGACGGCAGGCGTAAGCCATTCAGGTTTCGGTTGCTGAGATATTGTACTAATAAGTTGATTAATTTCATTCAATGCAGACATTTTACCATTGAAAGATGACATTTGTAACAACCGCAATATCATTTTCAACCTAAACATCTCCAAAGCTGAAAGAGAAGGTAGAAAAAGGTTTAATGGCATATCATGAAAAATGTCTTAATAGTCTAAGATCCCACTGCTCGATCCTGCAGGTATCTGTTTTTTGATGAAATTAATTTTAAGAGAATGTCGAGGAAGTATTCAATGAATTAGCGATAGGTTGCCTATAAAAAAATAGCCGCAATTACCGGTAATAAATTTTTGTATTATTAATTTAGTAATATAAATTGCAGCTATATGTTTTTTTAATCAATATTACGCCATTTTACAGAAAATGATGTAAAGAATAGAAAAAAATATGGTTGCCAGCTCTCAGTCTGCCGCAACACTAGGGTTGCCAGGTGTAAACAGGTATATTACTGTTGATAATTTATAGTCATCTGTTTTTTTTAATCATACTAAATTAAAGTTTGATATTCCGTTTACAGTGATCCATGGTTGCCAGTTACAAAATGGCCCTAAGCAAAGGTTGCCATTCTTTTAATCAACAATTCTCCCTCAGGTAAGTGTGAGCACAAGAGAAAAGATGCTCCATTCGTTTCGTACGATAAATAAGGACAAAGCATGGCAACTCTGGCACTTATTCTATAGTGACAGTTTACGTATAGTATCCGTATCGTTGAAGCAGGTAACCATTTATTTACTGTCTTTTAGCAAATAATGCAAAAAAAAACTGAAATGTTATACATGAATATTGAATTAACAAATAAAGCAACATCGATGTGCTTGAAAGATTCCGTGAACGACATTTTCAATAAAAAATAGTTCTTTCCTCACGATAAAAAATTATCATTATACTCAAAAATGTATGTTTTATAAATACACAATAAAAAAGTACTAGAACTACATCTACACTACATTGAACTCTCGTTTACAGCACGTAACAACCCGTACATTTTTCTCTTGCGCTCACACTTACCTGGAGAGAGAATCGTTGATTGAAAGCATGGCAGCCTCTGCTTGCGGCCCTTTTTTAACTGGCAACCATGGATTATTGTAAACAGGGAATGTAAAACTTTAATTTTGTATGTTTTTTTTTTTTAAATACAGAGGACTGTAAATAATCAACAGTAATATACCTGTTTACACCTGGCAACCCTAGTGTTGCGGCAGACTGAGAGCTGGCAACCATATTTTTTTCTATTCTTTACATCATTTTCTTTAAAATGACGTAAAATTGAATAAAAAAACATATAGTTGCAATTTGTATTACCAAATTATTTATACAAAAGTTAATTACAAGTAATTGCGGCTAGTTTTTTATAGGCAACCTATCGCTAATCCATTGAATACTTCCTCAACATTCATTTAAAATTAATTTCATCAAAAAAACAGATACCTGCAGGATCGAGCAGTGGGATCCTGTACTATAACATACACAATGCACATACATTCACAGGTACAATTTCAGACACCGAACGACCCAATGAAAACACCACAGGCAATGTGGCACCTTTTAGTAATGAGATGCAGAAGGACAGTCATGCAAACGGCACTGGTGAAGACCCACAGTAACAATGGTGCAGCGATGAGATGAATGGGAGACAGTAACATACGATGTAGCAGCACAGGGGAGGAATGGCAAGGACTGCGCCCCTAAGCAGCTACAGGGTGTGCAACTGTTCCGTGGTGAGCCGTGAACTGCTGTCCATGATGTCCACCTGAATACTATGTGATAGTTAACAGTGATGATTTTACACACAAAATGCTTTATTTTTACAAGATTATTACTATTACAGGTTTTTCAATTCTACCTACACAGAATAAATAAGCAAACGTGTAATTCCTTTAAAGTAGCAAGTAGTAGTAGTAGTTTAAAGCATATAATTAGGTACTTATTAACTAATGGTGCAACATCAAAATTATAAATTTTTTCAACTTCCTATACAAAAAAATATAATCTGCCTTGACGATAATGTTGTATGAACCATCCAAAGGTTTTAATGGTTATGCACAGTTCGTCCTGAGGTTTAGTTGACCCCATAACGTTTCCTCCCATTCGCAGTTCGTCTCGTGTAATGGTTCACTATGATTACTAATGTGTTATTTGTCTGAAAATTGCTTTTCAAAATACTGATTCACTTAGGTTTATAAAGAGTTGACATAATAGTGTAGTATTGCGCACTGCGAATAGGACGAATTGCACATAGCTCATTTAATGTTGACCCCAAATTGAAAGTTGTAACATAATTTCAAGATAATACACGAATATATACTTTGTAACTAATTCCTGTCGTTTTTATCATGAGTGTCTTGCCCACGAATATGAACAACTTTTACTACGAGAAACTTATTAAAATCTTGAATAAACGAGTCGGATCCTCTATACAATTACATAATATGATCGAGGTATTAGGTAGGTAGATGATAATTTTGAACAATGATAATTACAAAAAGTTATAAACTAAGTTATTACAAAGTAATATCTATGTATATAAAATATAATACACGATTCACCAAATTTTTGATCGTATAACGTTTATGGTTTTCATGATGAACTAAGGTTTAAAAGTATTGTTACTAAATGTAACTTATTTTTGACACGGTGCAACGTTATAGCAAGTACATACTTAGATTTTTTATGCTATGATATCTATATAAGACATTCGTTCACTATTTTTTTATATCTCATTCACTAGTTCATTCAATGGCTCCCAACCCTATCAATTGCCTATAGTCGTTTGACCGCCAATATTGTTTACTAAATAAGACAAGTAAGGATAGACAGACTTTATGTGCAGCTGACCACGTGGTTTCAAGGGTGTATATTCAGCAATATTTTCGTCAAATATAGAACAATTATAAAAACTAATTCTGTTTTAAGAATATACTTTCGAGGTGTTCTTATTTTCACTAAGTTAGAGTTTGATGAATGTCAAAGAAATGAGATTAACTTTTAATAAATAATTCAGGTGTTTGCTTCTGGGAGTCATATTATTATACTGCTGAGCTGATAATGAAAGCCATAGAACTCCTTAACGATGAAGAGTTAGTGGATGATGCTGTTTGCAATTTGTCGACAGAATGTATTTAGTAGTGTCTTGGGCAGAAAGGGCGCTAATAAGGTACCAGACAGCAATTTTAATTGCTGGGACACTCAGAGACGACCCAAATTAAAAAAGTTAGTTCTTAATTTGTTTTAGGTATTAAACCCGACACCTTATCCTATTAGTACGAGAGCCCACGACCAAAATTTTTGTCTCATAGCAATACGGCCAAAACCGCATCAAATCGATAGATACGATTATCCTGAACTCGAAAATACCAATATCAGACATTTTCCGCGTAGCGTTTGATCTGACCGAATTTTCAAAATTGTCAAAGAATTTTACCGAACTGCATCATAGCAATATGTCTGATTTGCAGACTGTAGTTGAATGATAGTTCTGAGATACCGGAAACATATTTTTCAGACGTTAGTGGTGTAGCGCAAACCCGTAAAATCACTTAAAAAAATTAAAAATGAGACAAAAAATAGTCTCATAGCAATACGTCTGAAAATCTTTTTTATTAGTAAATTTTGGTTATTTGATGCGAACAAAACAATTTTCAGACGGAAATGTGAACGCATTAAATTTTGAGACCGTTTTGAAAATGTTAACAAATTTTACCGATCGGTATCATAGCAATATGTCTGAAAATTGTTGGACATGACAAAATAAGTTGTCCACATGTGCAAAAAATTTATATCAGACAAATTAAGTGTAGCACCTTCTCTATCAGACAACTTTTCGATACTCAGATATCATTTAAAAATCGTATTGAGGCATCTTGAATTTTCTGTTACAAACCAATGAATACGCTGAGGCTGTTGAAATTAAATACTGATTGATTTGATAGTTTTGGTTTTATTTAAAGCACACTTGAGTAACTTTTACAAAAGAAATAAGTAATGACATCTGTCATCTGTCAAAGTACATATAATAGACAAGGGAGATTCTTGAATATCTATGAAGGCTGTAAATTAAAAAAAACATTTAACAGAGGCGCTGGCCAGGCGACTCCGAAACGTTATTTTCGTTTTTGGGAGTATATGCTACACTTAAAGTGTCTGAAAACAGGTTTTTGGTAATCATGGCAGCAATACGAAAAGTTGAAAAAAAATAATATCCGTATTGCTATGATACAGGTCGGCTAAATTTGTTGACATTTTCAAAAATGCGCTCAGGCTATATGCTACGCGCAAAATGTCTGAAAACAAACTTTTTCGTAATACAACTATAAAATCTATGTACATTTTCACTATCAGACGTATTGCTATAATACCGACTGTCTTTTTTTTTTGACACAGCAGAAATGGCCTCCCACGCAGTTGCTACACTTTTGACCGTTACTACACACCTAGTCGGGTTCAGAATCATACAATCTAACGATTTTATAGGGTTTTTGCCGTATTGCTATGAGACATGGTTTTGGTCGTGGGCTCTCGTACTATATGGTACAACACCACGCTACGACACCAGAATAAAGAAGGCTTACTTTTAACTGGACCCGATTTTGTATAAATAATTTACATTTTCAAAAGACTACGAAGTTTTGTTTTGACGATTTTTAGTTTAAAAAAATAACTTTATGCCAATGGAAATAACAAGTGGCAGTTCGAATGCGAAATCAGACTCAAATTATAACTAAAGTCCGTTTTGCTTTGCTTGGCAAATATAGTAAACAATCTAGGCATTCCTTTTAACGAAATTATTCATTTAAAAATAAGATAAGACTTAAAAATAATAACGTACCAACTATTGTAATATATCATTTAACACTAAATTCTTTTTATACTAATAGTTCGTTGATTTTATAAACTAATATTTTTGTAAAAAGACATGTCAAAATTGTTTACAATATTTGACAAGCAAAGAAAAACTAACTCAACTCATCACATGTTTATTCAACCTCTACAATTATTCCTCAACTAAACAGTGGCGGTGACCAAAATCTTACAATATTCAGATGTTTAATTTTATTGTTATTCTAACTTATAGTAAATAAATGCTATTTTTAGGCAACCGGTAAAACGGAGGAAACTGTGTTACTTATTGAATTAATCCATTTTCGTAATTTACTGAAAGCACCAAGGTCATTAAGAACTCGCATGCCGGTAAGTGGCTAGTGCTACTGTAGCCGAAATTATTACTTAATTTTCTCGGATGTGGCCATTTTAAAAAATACATACTGATCTTTACATCTTTGGTACTCAAAACTGGAGATCTACCTTTACCAGTGATATCTATTCCTATTCTACGTCACACTTCTTTATGTGATACCTTAGCACCTTATATTGCAGCAGTTGCCCTCCGAGCTTGAACTTGCCTTCTTTAAAGATCTATGACACGTGACCGCACCGAACGCATGAGCCACCGACCATCATATTCTAGCACCTAAATGTTTCTACACCATTTCTTAATGTTTGGCGCAGATATCAGCGGTATACAAGATGTTTAGTCAGTGATAGTTTGAAGTTAGGCCTGAGATCTAAAGATCTAAGCAAAGCAATTAATTTTCGCAATGCTGACATTGATTCCAGCATCAAAGACCACATCAGTGGTCCCCATGTAACGAACATTATCGATTCGCTGCAAGGCCATGACACCCAATTAAAAATCAAGTGTCTTATGTGTTCGTTGGCGCCGATTTTTCAATAGCCAGATATCTTTTATGTGAAGAATAAGTTTTAACATTTGACATTTTTCGTATAGAAAATTTGTCAAACCGTTAATTTTATTCGTTGAATTAAAGTTATCTGGCGGTTGAAAAATCGGCCCGTCAAAGATGATGTAATTTTGACACTGATTTTAAATCCGTAATTACAACACAGCTCCGAATAACATGTCTGCGTATGTAAGTGATTATTGGCAACATGATGAACATAATATTAATAGCATTAACAATTTTAAAAAATCAAGTACAAGACCTTAGAGAAAATCGCGTTTGCAATATAAGAATATTCCATTTAATAGGTGCGGATATCATAGTGTTAAAAATACGATTGTAAATTTAAAATAAATTAAATTATTTACAAAACATAGCACAATGATAAGAAACAGAGTATACAACATCCCATAAATTTTTAAAATGCAACAAGTATAGTTCCAGCCCAATCATGCAATATTTATACCTAAAGATAGACAAACAGATCAGACATGAACATCCCTAAAGCATAACAAAGTTTTTATTCAACACACATTATATGTTTTAGCTTTACGATGATTACAAATATTATGATAATAACAAATTCAAGTAAGGTTAGGTTGAGGAAAGGCCGCTGTCTCGAATTTTGCGAACAGCGGGGCGCGGCGGCGGCGCGGGAGCGGCAGGATATTTTGCGTAAAATCAAATAGACCGGCCCTCGAAAACAGCGGCGCGCGACAGGGCGGAGGCGGGCAAGAGCGGTGCACTCCGGCCAAGCGGTGACCGCCGTGCGTCTGCATAGATAGTGTTGCGCAATTTGATTTTTTTCAGCTGGAGATATAATTATAGATATTATAGATTAATGCCTGACTCTAAATCGCCCTTGATAGCTTCAAGAATATAGTCAAAAGTTTCTACGCTCATCCCGGTGTAGTCGTAGAATTTGTCGGGATATTGTCTCTGTTCTTCATAATTCCGATAAAACTAGCCTTTAATTTTTTTACATCTTCTTTTTCCCAGAATAAATCAAGCTTTAGAAATCAATTTGAATAAGAAAAATGTCGCCACCGTTGAGGCATTTTATTCGCAAACAAAAACAAACACCTCGACAACACAACACTACGCAGCGCGATCTACCTACTGGTTTCGAGTAAGGGTCTGCGTTGTCCGCCTCGCTCCCGCGCCGCTGCCACAGAATAAATAAGATAGGCAGAAACGACACTTAAAGACATTTGCTAAAATAGATTATCTACTCTAAATGTGTGACAACAAAGAGCAAATTCGCTTGCACCGGGCAATGTACTCTCATTTTATAATAGCCTACAAATCGTTACTGCAAGCGATAATCCACCAAAACGCCACAAGTGAGAGCTCTTTTTATTTTGTCCTGTCAGCTACCGCTCTCTCGCAAGGGCTGCGACTTATGTCACAGAATAAATAATATAGCAGAAGCGACACTTAAAGACATTTGCTAAAATATATTATCTACTCTCAATGTGAGGCAACAAAAAGGAAATTAACTTGCACCGGGCAATGTACTCTCATTTTATAATAGCCTACAAAGCGTTACTGCAAGCGATAATCCACCAAAACGCCACAAGTGAGAGCACTTTTTATTTTGTCCTGTTAGCTACCGCTCTCTCGCAAGGGCTGCGACTTGTGTTTGTGAATTTGGTCGATACCTACCTACGCATGAAATAGCGTGTAGATAATTAGTAATCATTTCAATGAAAATATTACTTTCCGTTCCGGTATATCGATACAATTAATTTATGAAAACACCCTGATCGTAATATTAGTGTTTTTATACAGGGCTCTTTGCCCTGTATAAAAATGTCATAACGTAGTAAGTACCTACCTAATGAGGACTTAAAATATTATAGAAGTGGTTTATGGACTTATTATAATATTGTGGTAGGTCTGCTGGAAATCGAGACGTTAGTATTTTCAATCACAATAGAGCGGTCGCGTCGATGCTACTAATGTTACCGAGCGACCCGGTGGCAAAATATATAACTCAAACGCTGCGCAATATTTTCGATTTCTTTTAATTTTCTTATTCACAGTGAATAAACTCTGAATAAAGTTGGAAGTGTAACGCGTACAAAAAACTAATTTTAATAATAAGAACGTGTAACAGCGCGCGCGCGTGACACTCGACTGATTTTAGCCTCTTCGAAGGTGCGCGTCGCGTAGGTATTTATCTCGACCGAAACGCGGAGTGTTATAGGCCTGCTTGTGTTTGTGACTTTGGTGATACCTACCTACGCATGAAATAGCGTGTAGATAATTAGTAATCATTTCAATGAAAATATTACTTTCCATTTCGGTATATCGATACAATTAATTTATGAAAACACCCTGATCGTAATACATATTAGTGTTAACCCATTTACGCCCAAATGAAACAATTTGAGTTAATATATCTATTTATTTATTTATGGTAAGTATGTACACCTTACATTACAAATACTAGTAATAAAAAATATGAAAACACGTTGGTTTTTCAGGGTGTCGTTTTTATAGTACAGTGGGCGTTTATGAGTGATAAATTTCGAAGCAACACTTAGCAATAAATAATGTTTTTTGGCATTGCAAACATTGCCATTTTATGCTAATGTGACACAGAAAATACACCTAAGCTGTTTAGGTATGTATCAGAAAATTACAAAAGGCCTTACTTTGAACATTTATCGTAAGAGTTGGTAGCCAAACTGTTGTCGACCAGATGCAGGTTTCTCTTTTTATCAAGAAATTGGTTTCCCGACATAGAATTTGCTACAAGAGCCAGTCCAAAATCTTTGGCACAAGTCCAATGCATGCGGTCTCTAGGTAAATTATGATACCCAGATGAAATAAGCACTCCTAAATCATCTTTGTTCATTTCAAACCAATGTCTATTGTTTTGTCGTCATATAACAAAGTATTAGATTTGATTGGATCAAAAACTTCATCATCGAAAATGCTTTTGAAAATCTGTACTGATGTTAGGTTTATTAATTGTATAAATTCTGTTTTTCGGGTCGTACAGTCATGTATTATTTAGGTACTGAGATAGATGAGTCTATGTGAATTCTCTTACTGGACAAGGTTCCTTGCCACTGTCTTCCCAATCGGAATCGTCATAATAGACACGCAAAATATCCAAAGTCCCTGCTACATCCTGCAGTAAGACCGATGTCTGCAAGTCATCGTATCCTTTCTCTTCCTCTGTGACTATAGCTGGATCCGGCGGTACGATCACCACGTCTTATTCGACGTCGCTGGCATTTTCCTCAATTATAGCATTGACACATTATTCAAGCCCAGCCAAATTATTACAAGCTTTGAACTTGACATTTTATGAGAAATGCAAGAAAAAAAGGTTTTTGTTTTCACTTGTGCCCACTGTACTAAAAAACGACAGTGGAATAAACTGAATATTTAGTACAGAGGGCGTAAATGGGTTAAAGAGCCCTGTATAAAAATGTCGTAACGTAGTAAGCACCTACCTAATGACGACCTAAAATATTATAGAAGTGGTTTATGGATTTATTATAATATTGTGGTAGGTCTGCTGGATATCGAGACGTTAGTATTTTCAATCACAATAGAGCGGTCGCGTCGATGCTACTAATGCTACCGAGCGACCCGGTGGCAAAATATATAACTCAAACGCTGCGCAATATTTTCGATTTCTTTTAATTTTCTTATTCACAGTGAATAAACTCTGAATAAAGTTGGAAGTGTAACGCGTACAAAAAACTAATTTTAATAATAAGAACGTGTAACAGCGCGCGCGCGTGACACTCGACTGATTTTAGCCGCTTCGAAGATGCGCGTCGCATAGGTATTATCTCGACCGAAACGCGGAGTGTCGTAGGCCTGCCGCTGCCCCGCTGCCCGCAATATTCGAGGCAGAGGCCTAAGACTGCTACAGGGGCAAAACTATTACTTTCAAATATATCTAAATGTATGAGGTACCGCTTTTGTTGATACAGTCCAGATGTAATGGATCTTGGCTCAAAACACACTGTAATATAGCATCATGTCACTACTGCTGCTATCAATGTCACAAAAATAATAAATCGATGACAAGACTAAAGATTTCGGTGGGACAAGACAAGAGTAACATAGACATCTAAATAATTCTTCATCATGATATTCCGTTTTTCATTTAAAAACTATATAGTGAATGTTTTGTATTATTTTGTAACTAAGTACGTTACTGTTAGTATTTCCCCGTTAAATGGAAGATAACAATCAGTTTTACCAGTAGCTGTCTGTCTGTCTTACATTTAATTCAATATTTCTATTCTGGAAGTAATCACGAAAATTATTTTTATTATTTCAAACAACTTATAGCTTCTTGAGTTAGAATCAGTAACATCAATTACTATCTGAACATACAACTTAGATCTTTACTGTCTGGCAAGAAAGCATAGTCTTACCCCACTTTACCTCAACTACATTTAAATAAAATTAATGTTTTAACAAAATCAAGAGTCCTTGACATAGTATAATCAGCATTTACCATAAAAATAGTTCATAGTACGAATATTCGTATTTCTTTATTTGTAAAATTACCTAAGTTAATTAATAGATCTAGTAACTCACATTTTAAAAGGCTGTGATGCTGGGGCGTCTTTACTGACACATACTTGCAGGCACGGATCAAACAAGAAACAGTGTCAGTCTTATTTTCACTACCACGGGCTTCCCTTTTTAATTCTTCATCAGTTAGACTTTCTAATAATGTTGGGATACACTCCTAGAAGAACAACATGAATATAAATAAACATTCCTAGTATAAAATATTATACTCCAAGATGTCATTTTTATTCTCAACCTAACCTACCAAATATCTCTCAATAATTTAATAACATATAACATTATCTTGTTACACTCATCCACACAAACAGCACCACAGATGTCAAGATACGCGTAATAAACGTTTTCAGCGACAGAAATGTGTGTAGATAAAAATTAATGAATGGTTCTGAACTTCTGACAGGTACTAGAACAATAATGCTTTGATGTAAAACAAGACATACCAAAACAGGCAGTAAGTATGTAGTAACAGTGTGTGGAGTAAGAAGATCGTGGCAGAGGCCAAGAGGCCGCAGCAGCTGCCACACGGCTGCGACACGTGTTTCGCCACTGGTAGACTGCTCCAAGGAAGAAGGTTGTTCGTTACGAGATGGAGTAGATAACTAAAAGAACATTGTAAAATCAAAATTGTGTAGGTATATCTCAAAAAGAAAAACTTACTGAAAACTTTAAAGTAATTTAAAATCATACCTCAATACTTTCTGAGATCATTGGGGCACTCTCAATTTCCCCTGTTTTTGTGCTTTTACTGTCTTCACTTTCCTTCTCTGTTATCTCCATTGAAACCTTTTCCTCTGAATTCACTGATGATGTGAGATCAGGCTTTTGAAAACCCATGATTGTTTCAAATCTTTCTCGGAGCGTAACAAAACCACCAGCTTGGCCAAATCTAAAATTTTTTTATTAATAGGATAACAATGTTTAGCACAAAATATGTCTCAGATTTTTAAATAATCAAGTCGAACTTACACATTGATAAGATGGACCAGCCATCCTCTTGGTGTCCGATGGTCCTGTGATTTGGCAAAGACTTCTGGTTCTTGGGTTGAGCCCTGGCCTATTGATGTTGAACTGGTTGTTACGGAAAGTCCCTCACAGGTACGGGATGCATTGAATGTGTGAAACCTGAAATATTATTAGATGTTGAGTAGAAAGAGTGTTTACCAGATTAAATATTACTCAACAATAATAGAAACAAACACTTACTTGTTATTAGGATTAAATGCCATAGACAACAAATGCAAAAATCTTGGATCATCTAACTTCATTGCACAGAGTTTGACAAGTTTCTCACAGTTGGATCTAACGCATTGCTGAATGTTATTTTTCCATGATGATACAGCATCATCAGTGAGAATCTTTGTAAAAGACACTGTGAGGGCATCATTGTAAAATCGTTGGCAGAGTGAATTGTTAACATCTTCTCCTGATTATGAAAACAAAACAAATTTAATTTGTTAGGTTTCATCAAATTGGATAAGATGGTATTAAGGTAACAACAGCCATATCGGCTAAAAGTATACTGTACTTGCCTTTTGCTGCAAGTTCTGTAGCGGCAATAAGAAGAGCCTCTAGTTCTTGTTCAGGCAAAACAGGAACAACCCAACGGGAATGTGAAATTTTTTCTTCTAATGCTTTTAACTTTGCCTCAGGGAAAGCCATCTGTTTGAAATATACATACACTACTAAGAATTTAATTAAGTTAACATAACTAAGGTTCGGATTCAGATAATTTATTCCTTTAAACTTTATTGTACAGATATGTACAATTGGCAGACTTAATGCTATACATAATTCTTTACCAGTCCACCTCGAGGCAATACAGATAATGATTGTATTGCTTAAATACAAAAGCTATTACTACGAAACCTTAAAAAAAACTGCCGAGTGCAGTTGGATTCGCGCACTGGAGCAAGATTACGTAGTAACGTAGGTATTTTCTTTCATTTAGTTCGGGATCCTAGCGCGAGCCTGACTCGCTCATAAACAATGATTCCTTTTGAAATACAAATCCCTAAAAAAACTTTATTTTTCCATTTATTTACTAATGAAACCTGATTGTCTCTATAGTGAGGACTGGGGGAGTCAGTATCGTATAAAAAACAGGCTAAGTGCGAGACAGACTCGCACACCGAGGCGCATGTATACACATCATTGGTTAGTATTTCATAATATAGAAATATTTGCTATGGCGGAATTTTTCAATTTATTGTCTGTTCGGGGTTTTAAATAAACATTAATTAAAGGAAAAAATATAATGTTTTTAGGATTTTTATACTTTTTCATTCTCATACAACCTGTGACAAGTTAACAAATCATTAAATATTTCTTTAGTTCATTCAAAAAAAAAAAATTTGCATAAAACCATCCTTCCTTCGCCATGGAAGGGCTATGGTTTATTGCGATTTTAATGTTGGTCCCATAGAGAATAATACTTTATTTAAGCAGTAGCATCACCTTCTAGAAGGTAGTTACTTAATAAAATAAATACTTATGTATTTGTAGGACCAATACCAATGTTACAAGATAAACTGTTTTAAAAAGCAAAAGGAAGAGGCGTAAGAAAAATTTTAAAAAAATCCATAGCAAATAAGTTAGTTCAATGCCTAAATAAGTTTCACCTGACATAGATTTGTCATTGAATGGCTTTTGATACTGAGCTATTGCCTGAATTGCATTATTTGTACAGTTACACTACATGGAATTGTTCAAGAAAATGCTTCTAACTCTACTACCTTTGCTAATGTAATAAAAAAATAATTTTGAGAAATAAGTGAAAAATAATATGTCTTAGCCTCTCACAGCCCAGCAAAATGAGTAACAATAAACATTTTATTTTTACACAATGTCATACTCTACAGCCAATAAGTTTAATGTTTTTATTATTTTTACATTATTTGTTTGTCAATTAATTGGATATAAAATGTAAATTTAGCAAAATGTTGCTTGGCAAGTAAACATTTAAATATTGATTAGGAGGTCCCAGAAAAATTAAAGAAAACCAATACCATCTTTGAATAAAATTAAGTGAATTTTAAATAAATATCGAGACATACAGAAACATAACATTCTTATAGTTTTAGAGGACACAGGCTCTATTATCATTAACTTAAAATTGATTTATTAAATCTATTACCAAAACATTGTTTTCTATGAGCCCATTTACAAAAATTACAAGCATCTACTTCTAGCATGAAAAGGGGGAAATAGTTTAATTCTTGTCTTAACAATTTAATTCTAACAATTAATAAAAATTGTTTCACTGTAAATAATCAAAATTAATAACAAAGTTTTATCTTAACCTGTTAACATCCAAGTGGTCTCATGAGACCGCATAACAATAGAATTTCTATTATGTCTCTTTTACATATGCTTGATCAGTTAATAAAATTGTAATTCCTGTGTTGTGTCAATTGTAAATTTAAAGTCAGAATTTTATTAAAATAAAACATGTATTTCTAAATATTCAGCCATCACTGGATTAAATTATTTTATTTTTGATTAAGCCACTCTAAGAAACAATTCAGCTAAAATTTACAATACCTATAACTCGTTAACATCCTAGCGGTCTTATGAGACCACATAACAATAGAATTTCTATTGTGTTACATTTATGTATGCTTTATAAATTAATGTAAGAAATAGTAAGCTGAAGGATAAGACCAAATAATTTAAACAAATAAACCTACTACAAAAACAAAGAATGCTTACCTCCCCGGGCATTTGGTCTTGTTCTTTCATCGATATTGTCATTATTTTATTGTTGTGTAATAACTCATTGCCCCTCTGAAAAATTATCATGTTTGTGTAATCCATATTTTGCTAAACAAATAAATATTAAGTATCGCGTGACCCGAAAACCATTTTATTTATTTTGTAAAGGTACCTATCATCGAGACAGTCATAGACTAAAGAACAGAATATTGATCAAAAATTAAGCAAGTAAAAATTGCGAGCTAATTCTGCAGATAGACAAGAACTTAGATTAATAAATGAATTTACTTGGTATCCAAATTACACATAATTCGTCTAAATTTAACAAAACAATTCCAGGTACCTCTCAATTTTGTGCACATTCACAGTAACTGCACTACCTACTTATGTAATTTCTTTAAACCTTTAGAGTACAAATCGTTGGCTTATGGATTATGGTTTTACTTATCATTTAACAATAAATAATTAAGCCATTAGCCCAACCCAACAGACAAAAATAATATTTCCTAGCGATCAGCCGGCGCGACAAAATGGCGTCATTATCCTAAACAAGACAAAGCGAATTTACGGTGTAAATATTGTTACAATTGAAAATTCTCGACATTTTTATACACAATGACATTAACCCATACCTTTAACTTCAACTTATTTCCAAATTACACGTAAATCTTTGAACAAAATCACAAATAGAAATCACTACACCTTTTTGACGTAAAGAACGAAAATAGATGAAAAATATCAGACCAGAAAGAAACTAACTAGGTACACCACCAAAAGGTTTTTTTAGGTAGTCCACACTGGTCCACAGTATATGCCGGTGACAGATGGAGGCGGACGCGGCTGCGGCATCGTCTTGACATTGTAAGGTCAAACGCTGCCATTGGTCGATCTTTGGGCTGGCGGAAGTTGACTGAAGGATAGACCAATGGCAGCGCTAGTGTCACCAGTTATAATGAGAAGACGCATTGGAGAGAGATCCTTGTTTAATTGGCTTTCTGTGACCTTGTCGGTAATTCAGTCAACTTCCACCAGCCCAAGGATCGACCAATGGCAGCGTTTGACCTTACAATGTCAAGACGATTCCGAAACCGCGTCTGTCGTCGTTTGTATATGCTATAAAAGGGTCTGTCTGATCTAACAAATGGAGGCTGGCCGCCTCTTGACATTGCTTTGACCGTCGACTTCATTTCTTGTTACGGAAGTGGGCGGAAGGATAGTCCAATCAGCAGCGTTTGTCCCAACAATATCAAAAGGCGACCCACTAAGTTGGTGATAAACGGGGGACGAACGCGTCAGATATTGTGGAGACAAGCGCTGCCATTAGTCGATCCTTCCGTCAACTTTCGCCAGCCCGCCACCGTGGTTCGAGTGTAGATTCGCCTACTCCACTCGAGGTCCAGCCGGTGTACGCCTCGCCTACTACAGATAATATGACAACCGGACATCGAATACTAGCGCCATCATAATATAAATTATCACAACGACTTCATTTATATTTAAAACGTATATAATTTACCTTAGATATAAAATCATTTTGTAAAACCCGTTTAATTATTTATATTTGGATAATTGTAATAATTTCATAGTTAGAATATTTTGTCTTATAGTATGAATGAAATTGTTTTGACTCCCATAGTACTTCGGTTATTTTTGTATAAAAGCGAGATGTGAGTTCATTCAGATTGATTCTTCCACCCTGAACTGATTGTAAGGTGAAGCTCTGCCGGAATAAAGAGTCACCAGAACTACAGACTACTCATTCGACCAATCCCTAACCTATTTTCTGTAATACAATGTATGCTCAATCCGGAACAAGAAGCGAACAGTCGACGGCTTCTACATTTTCATGGTCGCCGGTCAAAGCAATGTCAAGAGGAAGCCGGACTCCATTTGTCAGATCACAAACCACCACACTAGTGTTGCTGGTAATTTAAATAATTTATCTTCCGACTATTGACCTTGAGATTTAGTTACACTGTCGATTGCACCAATCCTATTGATGCGCAGCAATACTATCGATAGTTGCATTAAAATTGAAGAGCAATACTATTTATTATTTCTATAATAAAAATAAATAAAATAAAATATATATTTATTTCTCACCACAAACAAGCAAGTTCTTAAAACTAAAGTAAACTACGTAGTCAATTACTTGTTTGTGGAGACTGGTGATCTATGATGAGTAAAAATATACTTGAGTTACAGACCACCCTCCACCCTCAGGCTTTATACAATTTTAGAGTACCTTAGCATTTCACTCAGTCGATATCTTTTAAATACATAGTCTTAAAAAGAAGCAAAACAAAATTTTGGGAATTCATTTTAAAGTTTTCATTATAAAGTTTTCAGTCTCTTGGTAAGTCATTGAGTACAACCACTTTGTTAGTATATTTTTACATTCATATTTGTTTTTAGGGTAGAAGTTTAACAAAGCATTACATTTGTTATACGTATCAGATGGGCACACGTTTCTATTTCTAAGTCTATTTTTTGTTGTATCGTCAGATTTGTATGGTACAATTTTATGTTGTTTAAGGATCGTACAAAGCACATACAATTGGCGCACTGTCAGCAGTTCACTATCAGAGTACAAGGATTTAGTAGAGTACAAAATTGGCTTAAATAGGCATATCTTTAATATAAGTCTTTGCGCTCTCTCCAATTTTATGAGATGACTCTGTGCGGCTCCTCCCCAAACTGTGACACAGTAAGACACAATTGATTGGCACAGAGATATATGTAAATATATTTTAGGGTTTTACGGTCTGTAACATGTCTGAGTTGCTTAAATATGTATATCAGTTTTCTTACTTTCTGTGTCAGCCCTAATATATGTTTCTGGAAGGACAATGTGCTATCCAGAACCACACCCAAGTACGTAATTCTTTGAGCCCGCTCTAGCAGTCTACAAGAACATCCATTCAGCGGGGGATAAGAGCAGGTATGTGCAGTTATTAACAGTGTAGAAGGTATTTTGGAAATTTGATTATCTCGTATTGCATAAGGTATATACTTGGTTTTAGCAGTATTTAGAGTCAACGAATTGGAAGCCAGCCAATGACAAACCGTATTAAAGCCAGTTTGAGCTTTATGATATACCTCTTCCCAAGTATCCCCATAAAAAGAAAGAGAAGTGTCATCAGCGTAGGCAACAATATTACAGTTTTCCAATTCGAGGTCACATAGATCATTTACATAACAGAGAAATAAGCTAGGCCCCAGGACACTTCCTTGGGGGACACCATATGTGACCAGAGTTTCCTCACTAAAATGTTCACCGATTTTGAATCTCTGAGTTTTGTTTTTAAGATAATCGGTCAATAAAAGAAGTGGATTACCCCGGATTCCTAGTCTCAAGTTTTTTAATAAGAAATGAGACCGATACTGTATCGAAAGCCTTACGTAGGTCTAAGAAAATGGATAGGCACCGCTTTTTACCATATAGTTTACGCACAATAAAATCAGTTAAGTCATGTACCGCATCACTGGTCGATTTATTCCTTCTGAAACCGTACTGTGACTCGGACAATAAATTATGACTTTCGAGATAAGAGCACAGTCTAGTATTAACATTTTTTTCAAATATCTTGGCAAACGTGGTGAGGATAGCTATTGGGCGATAATTGTCTATGCAGTCTTTGTTACCTGATTTGTGAATAGGTACCACTACTGATTTCTTTAGGGCATCAGGAAAAATTCCTTGCTCAATACTTACATTAATAATATAAGTGAAGTGAGGAACAATCTCAGGCAGAGCACATTTAACTATTTTGGGTGTTATTCCATCATGACCCGCTGAGCATGAACTCTTCAGACTGCTGATAACGGCGATTACTTCCTGAGTATTTGTCGTATGGATAACAAAAGAATTACTGGGTGACTTAGACGTTACAGCATAAGAGGGAGGTAGTGTTGCTGACAGACAATTTTGGCAGCCAACTCCCCACCAACATTTGCCAAGTAGGAATTCACAGAATTTAATGAGTCAATTTTTTTAGTACATAAATTGAGCAGAGCAAGAGGCATTGTGTGACCTGTTTTGCGATTTGTAATTTCATTAATGGATTTCCATAACTGTTTACAATTGTTACCCGCAGAGTTTAGCAGTTCAGTTTCAAATTGCAGTTAACCTTTTTTAATTTGATTAGTACAATAATTTCTATATCGACTATAAGTGTTTCTGAGTGTAATATCGTTTGGACATTTTTTCAGTTTTTTATACATTTGATCTCTATTGCGAATACAACGTAACAGACCAGTGGTCATCCAGGATTTTAGAGTCACTTTTCTGCAGGGGCATTTCGATGTAGTTGTATTCTTTAAAATTATATTTGATAGTTTTTGTATAAATAAATTAGAAATTTCATTAATGTTTTTGTTTTCATATATAAATTGAAAGTTCTCCGCTTTACAGTCGGATAGAATACCCTCTAGACTAAGTTTTTGTGCAACTTTATTATTTGTAACAGTATTAGTTATGGTCTTTAGACAAAATAAAGTAGATTCGTGATCAATGGCTGTTTCTAGTACTAAAGTAAAGGAACGTAAGGATGTTTTAATTATAACATGATCTAAGCAGCTATCCTTCCGGGTCGGCAAGGTATGAGCAGGGAACATTCCGTTAAAAGATATAATATCGAGATATTCTAGTGTGTTTTCCTCATGTTTGAGTAGGTTAATGTTAATATCTCCTATCAGAATAATGTTTTTATAAGTTTTTAAGGGTTCCAATAATTTCCTTAAGGAGCTTAAGAAAGGGCCTACATTTCTAAACTCACAAGGTCTGTATATAGATAATATTACGGTTCTCAAATCAAGCTCTATTAGAAGACAATTGGCCTCACTTAGTTCCGCTTCTACAATTTTGACTTTGATTTGTTTGTTTATAAATACCACCACACCATCATTTTGATTGAAGTTATTAGAGGTGCTGTAACAGTCAAAACCATTAAGTGAAGGTAGTGCTCCCACACAGGAGAGCCAACATTCAGAGAGAACTATGATATCGCAAACGATGTTCAGACGTTTCAATAGAGTGCAGAATTCATTATAGTTTTTGTTTATGCTACGAATATTTTGGTGCAGTATTTTTAGATAAGAAGCAGGCTTTTTAATCATCTCCACACATTGTTCCGGCAGACATTTATGACTCTCAGAAACACTGTAATTGTTTAAATTATTTAGTAAAAAGTTTGTAGCCGCGAATTTAAATAGTAAATATTTACAAAGTAACGTTTTACAGAAAAACATGACAGGGTAGCACAAGTCACCTCAGGCAAGCCTAACACATAGTAGAGAGGCACAACATTAGAAAAAGCGTAGTACTCTTCAAGGAATGTAATACTAACAATAACTATAATATGCATATTTGTAATATGGGTGGCAGTGAGACACAGTAATAGCAATAGTCAGATTTTCTTCAGAAGGTCGGAGGGGCATTTCTCGCTTACAATTTGAATTGGTTTACCAGTTTGTTCTGTACGTATAAATATTCGTCCATTTGAGTGCTAGCAGGAGAAGTTATGTTTCTTGGCAAGTTGACGGGTTAAAAACATAGTTTTCTTTAGTGATGGAGCAAGATGTTCATCTATATAAATAGGTTTTTTGTCACCCTGAAGTCCAATGATTTGAGTATTCAGCTTCTCACTAATTGATCTTTCTTTGTTAAAAAGTCGGATTTTAGAGATTAACTCATTTCTAGTGTGTACACATGCAAACTCAGTTACAATAGACCGCGGTAATCCTGGTTTCCCAGGTCTCCGGACCAATGTTTATATCTACTAGCTTACCCATACCGAAAACAATCTCTTTAAGTTTTGCATAATTTTCATTTTCCGAAAGTGGGACATTACGAATCTCAATAGTTGCCTGTCTCGTTTGAAAATGAAGGTCTTGCATCTGGGTTTCAAGGTTTTTTATGATCTCAGTGTTAGCGTTTTTCTCTTTCTCAATGATCAAAATTTTACTTATAGTCTCCTCGTGCTTTTTATTGATAAAATCCATGCTTTTTTCCATTTCGGCATTTGCTTTTTTGATCTCTCGGCATTCCGATTTCAGATCCGAGACTTGAGTTAATAATTTAGATAGCGTAGTGTCTAGATCAGTTTTCCACTCACTCAGCCGGCGGTCTTGATCTTCCTTCCAGCTGGTTAGCAGATTCATAATATCCTTTCTCAGATCGTCGTCCCCGGCCTTCGAAGTGCATGGTGTCGGCGGCTTTTTTTTTTTTTTTTTTTTTTTTTTTAAGTTTATGGCTTGCACGGCTTGTGCTCTGCCACGACGACGTGAAAGGTAGGGAAACGAATAATATGAATATACCGGGTTACAGGATTTAGGATAGGATCAGGAAGGTAGAAATAGTAATAATAGGATTATATGAGAGAAAACAGTAGTATGAGAGATACAAATAAATAAGCAATATTAGTATTTAAATAAATTAAATTTTTATGTCGTTTTTTGATAAAAATACAGAGATAGATTTTAATATAGAATGGTCATTAGTAAATAAAAGACAATTTATACAGGTAGGAAAAGGGACACGGAGGGATATTAAAGACGATACGAAAGAGGATCGATCATATTTCGAGCAGGAAAAAAGAATATGGTTAATATCACCTACATCGGTACCACAGTCACATATATCACTATCTACAATATGAAGTCTAGCTAAGTGTGCTGGAGTACATGTATGTCCCAGGCGCATGCGAATGAGACTAGAGGTGGCAGTTTTATCTAGCGATGTTCTAAAGAACCAAGGTTTTATTGGAATCTCAGGCTGGATGCATTTATAATGTTTCCCTTTGATTAGACTAGTTGTGTTCCAATCTTCGACCCAAGACCGGCGAAGATGAGATTTGGGAAGAGCAGCCAAATCATGACAGAAGTTTTTATATGGAAATGTATCACCAAACATTACTGCATCATTTGCTAATTTATCAGCAATTTCATTACCTGGAATACTACTATGAGAAGGAATCCAAGCAAAAATCACCTGAAAACCTCTACGTAAACATTCATTAAGTAATTCTCTACATTTAACAATTATAGGAATACTAGAATTGGATTTAAAGGGGAATTTCGCTAAGGCTTGTAATGCACTTTTTGAGTCAGAAAATATTACAGTCTCTTTTAACTTCATTAGTAAGACATATTCGAGAGATTTAAACAAGCCGAAGCATTCACCTGTGAAAACAGAAGTTTCTGGAGGAAACTTAATCTTTTGAGTAATTTGGTACTGATGATGATACACTCCAATGCCCACGTTACCTTCTGGGGAGTGCTTAGATGCGTCACAATATAAATGGTGCCAATGATGCCACTCATTTATATCCAAAATATAATTGAAATTAATATAAGCAGAACTACCAAATTTCGGAATATCTAAATCTAGATGAATATTGGGAGATAAAATTAGAGACTCATAATTAGTACAAAAAAGGGGCAGAAATGAAGATCTATGAGTAGGAGCTTGAAGCGAAATAAATTTACGAAAGCTTATGACTAGGCATGGAGGAGATTTATGAAACCAATATGGGGAAGAATCAACATACTCTGACAGATGTTTTAATTTGGGATAAAGAGGGTGATTGAGAAATTGTAGCGCACGAAACAGGAATTTATCACTTAAGAACTGTCGTCTAAGATTAAGAGGTGGTTCAGCGCATTCAACTTGCAGAGCATTATTAGGACTAGATCTCATAGCGCCAGTAACAATTCGAAGAGCTTTAGTCTGAACTACATCTAATTTACGCAATCCTACTATGCTGCAAGGTTCCAAGAAAAAGGTCCCGTAATCAAGGACGCTTCTAATAAGAGCGTTATATATAAGTTTTAGGTTAAAGGGATGGGCACCCCACCAAACTCCCGCTAGACATCTTAAAATATGCAGTAACTTTTCGCATCTAGCTATTATGTGATATAGATGTGGAAGACCTGTTAATTTCGCATCAAAAATTAATCCTAAAAATTTAGCTTCATCTTTACAAGGTATTAAAAGATTATCAAAATACACAGAAATAGGAGGAGGGCACCGCTTTCTAGAGAACAAAACTACTGAACTTTTATTTACTGACAGATTTAAACCATTTTTATCCAACCAAACTTTTAAAATGTTTAGAGCAGAAGATAGGGAAACACACAAATTTTGTATATTAAAACCGGAAAGGTACATGACAAGGTCGTCGGCGTATTGTAAAATATTAATCCTGTTAAAAAACAAATCTTCTAAATCATACGTGTAAATATTAAATAATAGTGGGCTTAATACAGAACCTTGCGGTAAGCCCCTCCACACTAACCTAGACTTCGTGGATTCTCCACAAGGAACATTTATAGAACGTTCTGACAGTATGTTCATAATAAAATTTACTAATATAATGGGAACTCCAAGCAAAATAAGTTTGTTTCTAAGAATAGGTAATATAACATTATCGTAGGCTGCAGTAATATCTAAAAAGGCTGCAAGTAGAGATTTATTACAAGACAAAGCTAACCGGATATCACAAGTAAAAATACCTAAACTGTCAGAAGTGCTTCGGCCTTTTCTAAACCCATATTGGTTTTTACACAATAAACCCTTACTTTCAATAAACCATTCTAATCTATTTTTAATTAAGTGTTCAGCAATTTTTGTGAGAACAGAGGAGAGAGCTATAGGTCTATATGAAGCAGCATTGTGAGGAGGTTTATTAGGTTTTAAAATTGGGATTATATCTTGGGACTTCCAAGCAAGAGGAACAGGACCATTAACCATGACAGAATTAACAAGGGATAAGTAATATTTTAGACTTGTGTCACTCAGGTGGGTAAGGAATGAGTATGGAATACCGTCACTACCAGGAGCAGAATCTTTCACTGCGGAAAGGATGCCTTTAAGTTCATCAAGATTGAATAACGCAGATAGACCACTTTGATCCATCACAGAGAATGAAGTAACGGAAACAGGTAAAATGTTATCTAAGGGGACAAAAGGTGGAGCAAGATTATCTAAAAAGTCCTCTGCTACATGATCCTGTAAATTAGAAGGACGAGATTCTTTAAAAGCCGACCTGAACTTTCTAATATTGGTCCAGACTATAGAAGGAGAAGTATTAGGTGAGATGGACGAACAAAAAGATCGCCAGCCTTCCCATTTTTTTTGTTTTAGTAATTTTCGCGTACTAGATAGGGCTTCTGTTAGAAGATAGTAATTCTCATCAGTTGAATTGGCACAATATCTTTTCTCGGCTTCTTTTCTTTTTTTAATAGCCATTGTGCACTCACTATCCCACCAAGGGGGAGAAGGGAGATTAGGATTACGGTTTCCCTTAGCCGGAAATATTTCTTTGGCAGTTTCTACAAGAAGAGAAGCTAATGCTTCAGAACATTCCGACTGGTTACTTGCAGTTATTTCAGGAAGAAACGAAAATTTTTCCTCAACTTTCTTTTTGTACAAAAGCCAGTCAGCATTAGCTAATTTAAATTTCATACGTGGAAGGCGAGGTTGGTTTGATTTGGCTATTGTAGGGAAAGTAATGTAAATTGGATAATGGTCACTTCCAAAAGTAGAACTCAATGTAGTCCAAGTCAAGGAAGAAGCTAAGCTGGGAGAACAGATAGACAGATCAGGTGCACTTACACCCTCATGAGGAGGAGTTCGGCGAGTTCGAAGCCCTGTATTAAGAATACAAAAGTTTTGGTCATCTATAAAATCTAAGACTCTACTGCCATAGTGATTTGATTTAGTACTCCCCCATGCCTGGTGCTGGGCATTAAAATCACCTAATATTAAAATTGGTTTAGGGAGACCTTGAATTAAGATTTCTACTTCAGTATGAATAGATGAGGAAGGGTAAGGTATATAAATGGAAACATAAGTAATATTATCAATTAATACTGCTATAACAGAGAAGCCACTATGATGTTGAGGAATAGGAATGTTAGAAAATGAGACGGAATTATGAATAAGAAGTGCAACACCACCATAATTATCGGCTCTATCTTCTCTAATACAAGAGAAGCCAGAGACTCTGAATAAGGAGTCGGGCGCAAGCCACGTCTCCTGAAGCGCGATAACAAACGGACGCAACTTATTAATTATAAAAATTAGGTCGCTTTTCTTGTTGGAAATGCTATGGCAATTCCACTGAATCACCGCGGACAACTTTGCCATCTTGGGAATTTAAATTAAAAATATTCTTAAGAGGATGGGCAACGTTGGACGGTGAAGATATGAAATTGGTTTGGGACAAAGATTTAATAAGAGTAATAATCAATTCTCTAATAGACAATCCTGATAGAGGGTTGTTTATATCATTATTTATTAGGACATTTTGACTTGGAGAGAAAGGAGTATTATAGTCCTTGATCAATTCATCATGAATGGAACGGTCATATCCTTTGTTTGATTTTTGGGGCACCCTAGGTTTTAAAAACACTGTCTTTTTATAAGAGTTTTTACTCAAAACATTATTGTGTGATCCATTTTGTGATATATTTTGACTCGGGGAGGTCTGTTGGATAGGAGAAGAAATTAGAACATCAGCATATGATCTTGTGACTGGAGGGTGTAATTTAATAGCTTCGGCATATGTAACACATTCCTTTGCCATAGTTTCCTTAATATTCCGTTGTCTAAGAAACTCTGGGCACTTTTTGCTGGTAGCAAAATGTTGACCAGAACATAGGCAACAGACAATGTCATCTTCATGTATTGAACAGCTATCCCCAGAGTGGCTTTGACCACACCTAAAGCAACGAGGATTAGACCT
The DNA here is from genome assembly GCA_963576865.1 of Anania hortulata. Lineage (NCBI taxonomy): Eukaryota > Metazoa > Arthropoda > Insecta > Lepidoptera > Crambidae > Anania > Anania hortulata. The sequence continues at coordinate 14,115,576 of OY756390.1, read as the reverse complement.
ACATTGACTTTTAATGTGGCCATACCTACAGCACTGGAAACACTGTATGGTAGGATATATGTATAAGTCTACAGGCAAAGAGGTAAAACACATAAACACTCTCTTGGGCAGAATCTGACCATCAAAAGTCAAAACTATTGTTTCAATCGGAACAAACTCAGACTTACCATTGATCACATTTTTCCTCTTAAGTCGTCTGGCTTTTATAATATTTCCGCAACCCATGGGCACTGAGATATTGCTAAGAATGTCATCATCAGACCAATCTATATGAACACCACGTACAACTCCCATACGGGTGACATTAGAAGCAGGGATAAATGCCTTGTACTTGTTTAAAGTTAAGATATTGTTGTTTAAGAATGAATTTGCGTTTTCATGAGATGAAAAAGCAACTGACAATCTATTTCTTCCTATCTTTTTCAAACTGCCATTAATTACATTGTGAATTAAATTCTTTTTCAAAAAGTGACCAAATGTCACTGGGTGCAAGGTTAAATTCTCGTTTGGGGAGGTCTGCTCTTTCTGAATGTGAATAACATATGGTGCTAAATCCGTGGCCAGATAACACTGCCTACCTATAGGTTGACGAACAGAATTATCATTAGATATATTATCAGACTTTGGCACAGAAGGAGGTATGTTAGAGTCAAAATTATCAACTTTTTCGGTTAAAGTTTCACACTGACAATCACTTTCATTTACTTTACCCGATTTATGTCGTCTTCTTTTCTTGTTACAATGTTTGCAAACTCTACGAGAGGCAGAAGTTCGCTTACGATTTGCAACAGTACTAATTCCATTACGTTCAGATCCGTCCGTGTCTACCACTGAACCTTCAGTATCCATGTTTACATTGCAGCTTGGAATAGTAACAAAGTTAGAAGCGTTGGGAACACCTCCACCAGGATCATCAGAAGCGTCCATTGGAAAAAATTATAAAGAGATAACTTACCAGACACACGTGGAAAACTGATTAAACAATAAAATATATACAACTATTAGTTTAAAATATATACACTACACTACTTAACTGATCCTATTTATCTATTAATATAATAAAATTTAACAAAATCGAAGAAAGACGTCTCCACCGCTTGACGTTTCCCGCGCTTTTTTCTGTCGGCGGCTTGTCAGGTGACATATTCATACGCTGACGTTACTGACGTGACGTTACTATGTTATCACCTCCAAGGTTGCAAAAGGTCAAATGGAGCTAACCTTCGTTTTGTTTTTTCTTTTTGACACCCAATCAGAATGCCATGCCATCATGTCAATCAACCAACTGTCAACTATATAATTGTCTGTCAATTTCACATATATTAATCTGTGGTCACTTTCAATTGATGTACTCGCTGTTTATGATTTTATGAAATTGTAGGTACTTAATTAATTATTTATAAGCAAGGTTTTCGATGAACTGAGCGTAACCAACCAGTGGTAATAAAACACACGTTTATAGCCGTCAAAAAAAGAAGAGAATAATGTAGTAGTGCATCTGACGAGAGGTCGTGCAAAGAGCTGAATAATACTTGGGGAGTCAAGAGTAGATTGAGAAAACTATAAAGTACTAGTTAATAAACCTGAACTAAAACAATAATTGCTTTGTACATGTTAAAAAATGAATCCAAAGAGTCATGAATCTAGAATTCGAGATGATAAACCCTTTGAAGGTATGGCCATAGCAAACCTGGAACTATTAAATTCCATAGAAGGTAGAACCTCTTGTCCAAAATGTGGTAAATCAAGAATGTATTTTTGTTACACCTGTTTTGTTCCAATGTCGCAGCTAGAAGGATGTTTGCCCATAAGCAAGGTGAGCTTATCAGTTATTTATCCCAGTGAGCATGTGGTGACAAAATGTGTAGGTATGGTAGGTAGGGTGTATGTAACATACCCACAAACTAAATTGCCCATAAATATTGTAAATATATATATGGAGGCCACATTCAAGCAAGCACAGCGTAGGATGTTCACCCTGAAGATGGATGGACAATCTGGTAAAGGTTGCAAGAATGCAGGCCGCTACTAACCGGCCAATCTGGAAAACACTAGGGGAGGCCTATGTTCAGCAGTGGATGTCCTATGGCAAAAATGATTATGATGAGATCATAAATATTTTATTTAAATGTATTAAAAGATGATGCTAATCCTGGTCCCACTTCGGTCTCACCTTCTAATAGCTATGTGTGTGACATTGTTGGATTGGTATTTTTAAGTTTAACAAAAGTTACTATGCCACCAAGTTCTAAATCTTAGTCCGTTCTGAGTTATTCTTAATTAAACATGGCAGTTTTAACAGTTGCCAAGTAATGCTATTTTTACGTATTCATTGTATTTTGTGCTTTATATATGTCGTAGCCAGATCGTAAAATTGACCAATTCATGATGTGACCGATCATTTCATAAAATTGTGGTATTTCATGATATGGCCAACTAAAACTGACCATATCGTTTATACGTCAACATTCGATGAAATATCAATCCACGTTTGGCCATATCATTAAAATAAAAATATGTTTACAAGTTACGTGAATTTATTAAATAATTGTAATCTTGGTCAATAGATTAATTAAACATTCTAAATAGTTATTATTTTTAAACAAAACTAATAAATAAAAACACTTGAATAGCTAAATAACCTATCTAACCTCTCAAATTACGTTCCGATCTCCTTGATTTTTTGTCATTGTGCTTGTTTTTTTAGTGTCTTTTATAAAAATCACCTAGCTTGATATCGTAACGATATTTTACTGCACTTTCACCTTTAACTTACACATTATTATTCACTTTTAGAATAAAATATTTGTCCGCCGCCATTACTCATCACAAAAACAAAGCAACATTAGCGCCTCTACCGGTGGGTAATGTAACGGTTTTACGATATGATCACTAATGTTTGAGCATTTCATAAAGTATTTGTGCGTTTAGCTGTTTATATCGTCAAACGCTGAGTATTCATTGATCTGTTCAGACCACATCATGATGTAGGCAGCGTGTTGTGTTCTATATCATGAAATACCACCATTTTATGATATGGTTGGTCACATCATGATATGATCAATTTTACGATCTGGCCACGACATATACATGACGTCATTTAGTCACAAACCTTTTTATCAGTCTATCTCACTTGCACTCATTAAGTAGGGTCAGGATAATGAAACTGGTTAATGGCACAAAGAGTCGGCGACGCCGGATTGCGCGCGATTTTTAAATGACGTCATTGTAGACGACGATAATGGGCTAGTTTCCTAAAAAAATCGAATTAATCCGTCAGTTGGATTAACAGATAATATTGGACACGTGTTTTTTCTTTTCTCAATCAAACAAAAAATGATAAAGATATAGCCCGTTAAAGTTCCGCGAAACGTCACGCCTTGCGACACTTATTAGCAAGGCGTGACGTCACGTGCTCACTTTGGTGCGTTTTATCTTCTTCATTTTTTATTTGATTGACAAAAGACAAAATATGGGTCCAATATTTTTTGATAATCTAACTGACGGACTAAATAGAATAATCTTTTTTTGACCCAGGAAACTAGCCCATTAAATAAATGTGAGTTTGTAAAATACGATATCGTTGTTTTATTTGTCACAAAAGCATTTGTCAACGTCAACCATTAACATTTTTGTCAACATTAACATTTCTTTTAATTTTATGTTACTACATATGTTTAAAATTTAGAATGGACTAAGATTTGGAATTGGCGCCATAGTAACTTTTATTTAACTCAAAAATACCTATCCAACAATGTAACACACATAGCTATTGGAAGGTGGGACCAGATTTCATACAAACCCCTCCTTTAAAGAAATGTAATAATTTAAGTACTAGTTTTATATTATTACTGAAAAAAGAAATCAAATGAGCTTTTTATATTAAACAAGAAATAAGTACTCTCCTAGACATTAATGACTAATAAAAAAATCCATCTAGCAAAATAAAGAAATTTACAAACATACAGAATACACACGAACAATATGCCTTCCTTGCAGTTGGATAAAAACAAAAACACTATTTAGAGGTTCTAAGTTAATAACAATAAGTCTTAGAACTAAATAAACTAATAAAACATCTTAAGAACTAAGGTCAGCATCAGCACAATTTTTGCAGAAAAATATTTCATTATCATCATCACCACCTGTCTTTGGCAGTCTACTGCTAGATAGCCAATTGAGAACCTTGCTTTCCCAACAGTTATCAGCTCGTCGAGTGATGTGGCCTGCCTGGAGACGTATTTTTGAAGCATTAGAAATGAATTTCGAATTCGAACACGAAAACAAATCGTGTATGAAATTCATTTCTATTGCTCACGATTTTACGCATTTTTGAATCACTCGAAATAGGTGTCGCTATTATATTGAAATCTTCTAACTATTTTAGTTTCACGCAGAAAATATTATAAACCTTATAGCAAAAACTCACTAACGAACGTAAATAAAAAGTTATTAAGTCAAATTTCTGTCAAACATACGTTTACTTGTCAATGTAATTCTTCCGTACTTTCTACTAGTAGAAAACAAAAACGAGTAGTCGTTGCAGAATTCACAGAATGAATTTTCAAAAATAGTGATTTTATGAATTCGCATGCGAATCTTGCGATTTCGTATTCGGATTGGAATTCGCATGATTCAAAAATACGTCTCCAGGAGATATATTTTTGAATCATGCGAATTCCAATCCGAATACGAAATTGCAAGATTCGAATGCGAATTCCTAAAATCACTATTTTTGAAAATTCATTCCGTGAATTCTGCAACGACCACTCGTTTTTGTTTTCTACTAGTAGAAAGTACGGAAGAATTACATTGACAAGTAAACGTATGTTTGACAGAAACTTGACATAATAACTTTTTATTTACGTTCGTTAGTGAGTTTTTGCTTTATGGTTTATGATATTTTCTGCGTGAAACTAAAATAGTTACAAGATTTCAATCTAATAGCGACACCTATTTCGAGTGATTCAAAAATGCGTAAAATCGGAAGCATTATAAACTATTTTCATACACGAATTTTTTTCGTGTTCGAATTCAAGATTCATTTCTAATGCTTCAAAAATACGTCTCCTGGTCGTGACTTGAACAAAAAAAATCTAAAGGTCCAAACGCAGTAGCGCTGCACTGCGCGACGCAATTAATTTTGTAGTAGCAGTTGCCGCTGCCGCGCCGCTAAAGTGCGTCTTGCTCCATACAAACTCATAATATAAATAATATTTTGCCGCACCGTGCAGCGCTAATGAGTTTTGACCTTAATTTTAGCAAAACATTCACATACCAACCATGTGATGGGGTTCTTAGTAAGTACCCGACAAGAATTTACGCGCGTATGTCACAAACACCAGTCAGCGCGACACTGCCATCCCACCACCATTCGCTGTCACACCACTATATTATGCTGTATTAATAAATCTATCGATAACTTTGATCACACTCAATGACTGCTTTGAATTTTTTTTAGTTGCCAGTAAAAGTGGATATCATAAAACATCGTCGTGAAATTGATGGAAAGAGCACTGCTGCACATGCTGCTGTTCTGGCTCCCTATGATGTAAATATATATACGTACCCAGAGGTACCAGACTACCAGCAAGATGGTAACACTGTTTTACTATACCCCGGTACAGAAGCAAGGACTGTGCGTGAACTATTTACAGGCCCGAAAAAGGATATCACATACAGTGAATATCTACTTGCTGAATTACCTCATGGCTACAATGTTGGCACACTCATGACTAAAATTGTTGAAGAAGAAAAAGATTGCACAGATATTTACCATGTGTCAAAATTACCAATATCTAGAGTTGTCCTTATCGACAGTACGTGGAATCAAAGTCGTGGCATATTTGCAGATGATAGATTGCAAAAGTTGCCAAAAATTGTTTTACAGAACAGAGCTTCTCAATTCTGGCGTCACCAAAAAGGGAGCCCGCGTTGGTATTTGTCAACTATAGAGGCTCTGCATCAACTTATGCTTGAATTACATTTATGTGCATGGGGGAGAGATCAAAATTACCATAATTACCTCACTTCATATTATCCAGTTCACATCAGCAACGATCACCCACAGTGCATTCCCTACAAAGGGCAGTATGACAATTTGTTGTACTTTTTTAAATATATGTTCGAAAAGCTTCATTTACTGTACAGACATGAAGATATGCTAGCATATAAAAGACCAATGTCATAATAAAAATAGAGTTAACTGCAGTTTTTTATTATGACTGAAAAATTACAATGTTAAAAACCAATAACAAAATGAGTCAAAAGATTTATTTCTCTTAATTACAAAATAAATGTATCACTAATACATATCGTTATGTACTACATACTATCGATATATGAGATACCTATAAATTAATAATATAAATTACAATACTTATGAAGACCAAAAATAAATATCAAGTTATTTTGAATTTATTTTAGGAATGTCTCAATCAAAAGCCCTCCTTTTCATATTATCTCATTGCTGGTGCCTTATTTATTTATTACCCAGACAAATAATGTAAAAAACAAAATATTTCTTATTGTTTCAATTTGTTAATCAAGAGGTCTCATTCTACCTAAATAATATGAGTTAATGATGACAAGTCTACAAATCATTAATACTAATAATTGTACCATAAAAATGACAGTATTTTAATCAAAAGCTGAAGGAACCACATAAGTCATCCTGAAACTTGTGTCCTAAGGCTGGTTAGTGCTTAAGTGAACACAAATGTTCACTATTTACTACAATTTGCGTAGGTCTAATACAAACACACTACCATCACTTGCACTTGCGCCCACTTTAGTACCACGGGAATTCCAACATACTTCAAAAATTCCACCAGTGCCTTTATAAGAGTGTACTAGTCCACCTGTCTGAGTAGACCAAATATGTACACATTTATCAAATGAACCACTGGCAAGGAATTTGCCATCTGGTGAAAATGCAACACTATAAACGGGTTCCGTATGCTTTGTCAGAGTATGAATACATGCTCCTCTTTCCACATCCCATAAGCGCACAGTAGAGTCAAAGGATGCACTGGCCAAAATTAAATTCATGTTCGGGTTCTGAGTCCCAGGACCAGTTGGTGACCATTTAATAGTGTAAATCTCTTTTGAATGTGCTTGCAAGTCATGAACACAAGTATCTTGTTTCATGGACCAGATTTTTAGAGTCATATCATCAGAGCATGATGCAAGTAACTGTCCTTGTGGATCCCATTTAATAGCATTTACTTCATTCTGAAAAAAAAAAATTATTGAATAAGTAATATTAAAATTTGCAAATATATTACATGTGTAAGCCAACCCCTAAATTATATAGGGTTGTCCTGTAAAGACCACTTCACGTTTTCATTACTCATTCTACATAGCAAGTTGAACAATTTTTTTTCATAAAGATCATGTCAACGAATAAATATATACTTATTAAGAAATGACTATCCATTTCTTATTTATATTTATTAGCCTGTATCGACTCCCTCTAATGTTACTTTATGATTTCTACTTGAAGGGTTACTGGAAGGCACAATGAAATATGACTTGCACATACACAGAATAGAAACAAAGTTGTTTTTTTTAAGCTTTCTATTCAGACAATTATTATTTTACAATGCATTTGATGAGGAGGTATGATTGCAAGAAACAAAAACTAGTAGTTTTAAAACTCTTTAAAGATAGTGTGACCTCTTGAGTACTATAATATGGGTAACAAGAAAACATTAATGTTAATCAAATCATATCTGAGTATGGACGAAGGATAATGAGACACGATAAAGATACATACTGTATGTCCCTGGAAGCTCTTTATTGGTTTATCAGCATTAAGCTTGCATACATGAATGCACTGGTCAGTAGAACATGATGCAAATGATGTATTAGTTTGCCAGTCTACATCCAGTGCTGGAGCCAAGTGAAAAGAGAACTGTTGAGTACATTGACCAGTTGCTGCATCCCATATAATAGTAGTTTTGTCAACCTAGAAATGAAATGCATAATACAAAAATGAACCGCTTAAAGAGAGATCATCAAATATTTACATGAAGTGCTATTCACACATGTCCGAGTCAGTGTTCAGTGCCATAATATGAACTTATTATTTATATTCAGTTGCCCGGATAATTGATATCTTCTAAGTATCTTGTTTTTCCCTACTACATAATTTTGGGGATAGAAAATACATATCTAGAGTATGAGCTTATTTTGTGCTCAGACATATTGATTTGTTTAGAACGTATTTGTGAGAATGGAGATTTTTGTAGAGCTTAATTAAGTAATGGCCTCTGAGATCGAAATAAAATTAAATAAATTTATTTGACATAAAACAAAACTACACATTATTGTTGTAGACATAAGTGTTTCTTATAATTTGGGCCAGTGGGCTAGATGGCTTGGCACTCACAAATTAGTTTAGTTTTGATTGATGTCTTTTTCAAATTCAAACGTTTATTGCATGTCACATTACAATTTTACCTGTTTATCATCAAATGTACCATTATTGTAGTTATCTCATAGACTAATAACCCAGGTCTGGACCGTTGCCCTGAACCCCTGACATGACCATGTGCAGATAGCACTTTAAACTTTTTCAAATGCATGAACTTACTCCTGCACTCAAAATGTAATTTCCTCGTTTATTCCATTTTAAAGCAAATATAGGCCCCTTGTGTTGTCCTAATGTAGATGCTAAGGTACCATCTGTAGTCCAAATACGGGCATAGCCATCATAAGACCCAGTGGCTAAAAGATTACCGTCACACTGAAAAACAAAACACATTTTTTTAAAGTACCTATGTGTGGCAACTATAAGTATACATTTACATACATACTTTGTTAGCAAAGTTTCAAAAAAAGGGTAGGATCTACCTAACTCTATAAAGTAGGTAGTTGTTACAATCCTTCCGGGCTGTTTGGAACTAATCTGAAAATACACATTACTTAGTACGACCCAAGATCTAAAAGATCTTTTCTCATAAGGACTGAAACCCGAATGGACTCACTACCAAAAAGAGCGGTTCTCAATATATACTATTGTTAATAAGACCCAATTTCAAATGGACCGAGTTACATTTAAACTTATTCCCAAAAAGTCTAATTCCTAAAATACACTAAAATACATATACATGAAAATATTAAAACACACGATTCTTATAATGACTAATTTTCAAAACATCCTAATCCCAAAATACACTAAATGTTTGTTTCGGCAGTTTTTAGTTTTTAACCCCCGACGCGGCCACGCAAAAAGAGGAGTGTTATAAGTTTGACGTGTGTATATTTGTCTGTGACACCGTAGCTTCCAAAAGGATGGACCGATTTTAATGCACTTTTTTCATATGAAAGCAGTTTTCGGATTTTCGAGTTTTCGGATTTTCTTGAATCCCGAAATCCCCGAATCCGTTCAAATCTTACGAGGTTTCCGATCGACGCAAGCCGCGACGCAACGACGTCAATACGTTTATATTATTGTTTTCTTTTTACAGATTAAAAAAACGGTTCTAAACGGATTTTATCGCGTGCATTATTTAATTTTTATATTGGATTATTTATTTTTTATGTTAGACAGAAAAATTTCTTCAAATTTCGCTGTCAAAATTTCATATTAGGTGCAAACCACCCATAAAAATATTCTAAATTAAAAATAAAAATAAAGGCGTTGACACATGCCAGATGGGCCAAACGGGCAAGTTATACATGAGCCGGCAAGGCATTTTTTTTATAAATATAGGTTTTTTGCGGTGGGGTATTTAAAATTTTAAATATGTTCTATTTAGTGCTTTTTTAAAATTATATTACTAACTGGTTTCAGTAGGTATATAGAGCATCATGAGACTCTTATAAACTCAACTCTTATAGTTATATAGTAAATACTACTAAAATAAATTTTATTTTTTTTAAAAACCGAGATCAAACTACTAAAAAGCTACCTAATCAGTTACTTTTGGAGTCGGTGCAAAGAAAACATTCAAACTCTAATCAGCTTGCACCGACTCCAAAAGTAACTGATTAGGTACTTACGTGTTAATATTATTTTTAGGTTTTTAGTGTTTTGAAGTCGGTTTTTTTTTAAATAAAATTTATTTATTTCGTCTATTTTTAGTGGTAAATCCTAATCGAACTGCTGAAAACTGATTTCATCGTCTTTTTCTTCATCCTTATGAAAAAAAACCGTTTTTTTTATTATAGTATCTTTGAAGTATTATCTATTTAATAAAATAAGAGTCATTAAAATTGGTTTACATTTGTAGAAGATATTGGGTAACATAGATACGAAAATGACGAACCAAAACATTATCGGGGTATATTTTTGTTATTTTCTCAAAAATGCTATAAAAAATATATTTCTGAAGTATGATCTGCCAAACAAAAAGAAATCATCAAAATCGATTCAAAATTGGCGGAGTAATCGCGTAACATACTGTATGTATGTTTTAAAACACAGTCGAATTGAGAACCTCCTTCTTTTTTAATTAATAATTTAATTTAAATAATTAATCGGTTGAAAATTAAAGATGTTTATATTTAAAAAAAAAACGCAACTAAAATCAAATCTATTTAACTACACTTTATATAGCGGCAAAGAAGATGCGGATATTCTGAAGCAAAATAGTGAACATAAACTATAATAAAACCTTTAGGAACTTAACTGAGCAATACGGATGCAACACAATACTGGCCACATAAAATGAAGTGTCAATACAATGATAAAATGAATCGATGTCATCCATTCTTTCTAGAGCTTCGCAATGGCTAATGGTAAAAATTATAACAGTGAAATAATTTTTATTGAAAACCAAAAAGGATACCCGGCTCTGATTTATGATGGACATAAGTACAATTTCAGTCACAACAACAAAAGTGGTACAAATAATTGGAAATGCGTGAATCGCACTACAGGTTGCTTCGCATCTGCGACTTTGAACGAGAGTAAGGACACCGTTCTAAAGATGAGTGCACATGTTTGCAAGCCACAATATGAACAAAATTTACGAGATGTTGCAGTTTACTCTTGTAAAAAGGAGGTATGCGAAAAGATGACGCCAGTAAAGAAGATTTACGAAAAGAAAGCAACAGAAATGCATGAAGCCGACTCTAGTTTTAGTATGAGTTCGTATGACGAAATTAGAAGTTCCTTATACAGAGCAAGGCATAAGTTTTTAAATCAAAATTCTACAGAATTTACTCGGTTGGAACATGTTCAGATACCAAACATATTGAAACATGATTTCTTGGTAGTAGAAGACGGAGAATCAGAGAAAATTTTAATTTTTTCCACGAATAGTGCCAAAAATTATATTAAAAATTCTGCAGATAAAAAACTACAATATTTCGGTGATGGGACGTTTAAAAGGGTGCCCAAACCCTTTTTCCAACTATACACCGTCCATGTAGACGTAGGCACTAATAGCAGAACCACGAATGTTGTACCCATACTTTTTGCATTATTGCCAAACAAAACCGAAAATACGTATCGCAGATTTTTTATGTTACTGCGTGATACAATGGGCATAAATATTGAAAAGTTTAAGTGCGATTACGAGCTCGCACAATTAAATGCATGTGAAACTATTTTCCCAAACTGTGAGATCAGGGGATGCTTTTATCACTTCAATCGTGCGGTTTGGAGGAAAGCAAAATGTTTGAAAATTGATGCTACTATGGAAGGCCGTCAAATAGTTCAAATGTGTGCTATTTTACCACTGTTACCCGAGTCTGAAATTAACGATTTTTGGGTAACATTACTCAGTGAGGCTCCCATCACAAGAGAAATGATGTTATTCAAAGTGTATATGGAGAAACAGTGGATGAAGTTAGGAGCTCACAGACTAAGTTGCAGTGCAGAAAAACACCGTAGCAATAATCCAGTAGAGGGTTGGCATCGAAGACTTAATGTACGTATGCCTCATAAGCCAACTTTAATAAGATTTTTATATAAATTAAGGAAAGAAGCCAAATACCAGGACACTCGCATAACCAACTCGTTGTTTAGTCAAGCAAATCGACGCCGATGTGATATTATCTTCGATAACAAGTACCAAAAACAATTGACCGACCTTAGCCTGGGACTTGTGACTGCCACATCTTTTTTAAAAAACATCATCAGCTTAAAAAAAAGACTGAGATAAATTATAATCGAAGTTCACTTAAAACAAGGATACCTTCTTTAATTTATTTTTTAACAAGAAAATTTACCTATGTTTATTTGTAGTGTAAGAAGAATAAAGTTTAAGTTATAAATACATAATTATAAAAAAATAATACATAATTAAAATGTAAAGTTAATAAAAAAAACAAATTAAGGTACGTTAAAAATAAGAAGAAAAGGGTTTTTTTTAAATTTGTTCGACGTATTAAATTTGTACATAATACGTACGTCTTTTTATTTTATTTTAATTAAGTACAATATAATAGAATCCCCATTGACCAGCAGTGATGGTCTTTCTAAAATTAGTGCGTGTAATCCAGAACTTCCAAGTTTTGAAAAAAAAAAAAAAGACTGCCTTTTTTCCCCAACTAATGGCACTAAGTATTGAGAGGCAAAACTCATTACGATTTTTTTTTGCTACCTGAAACTTAATCTTTATTACATTTTAGATAGTTTAAATTTGACTGCGTCAAAGATGTGCTAAATCATTTTGTCTCTCCAAGAGAGTATAAATGACGGAATTTGTGTTTTGGGACTAGGACGTTTTGGGAATCAGTTTTAATGATAATCCTGTACTTTGATACCAGAATTTAGTGTATTTTGGGAATTAGACTTTTTGGGAATAAGTTTAAATGTAACTCGGTCCATTTGAAATTGTGTCTTATTAACAATAGCATATATTGAGAACCGCTCTTTTTGGTAGTAAGGCCATTCGGGTTTTATTCCTTATGAGAAAAGGTCTTTTAGATCCTAGGACGTACTAAGTAATGTGTATTTTCAGATTAGTTCCAAACAGCCCGGAAGGGTTACAATTGTGTCAGATAGTGTTACAAGACTTGTAAAATATAATATTTTTCATATTTTTATTTCTTGCATGAAAAAAATAATGTATTTTACGGTTCTCATGTTCTGGTTCTGGTTCTAAAAATACTGGTTATAGGATGTGGAATTTAATATATAGTAACCTATATGTTGAAGTTTTTCCTGATGTATCTAAATACTAGTTATTATTTCTTATAAACACTAAAAAATATTTCAAAGTACCGCAAATATCGCGAGCTTGTACACATTTATATTTTAAACGACGTTTTTGTTTAGCTTCAAACTTGGTTTAGTTATTTAAAACATTCGTGCGCCTTTATTAGGGTTTTTTTTTTTCAAATAGTCAACGAATCAGGAATTATTATAAGTCCATCATTAGGCCCGTTCTTTTATATGGCAGCGAAGCATGGCCGCTACTTGAGCGACACAAGCAGGAGCTGCGTGTCACGGAGATGAATATGCTGCGGTGGATGTGCGGAGTCACGCGTAAGGACCGCGTGAGGAACTCGCGCAACCGCGGTAGCCTTCGTGTCCGTGATATTGCAGACAAACTGCAGGAGAGTCGCCTACGATGGTACGGCCATGTTTTGCGGTAACCGGCAAGCTACGTAGGCAACAAACGTCTGGCCATGCCGCCACCGCCAGGTCCTGGCAAAAGGGATAGACCCAAAGGCTGACATGCGTGCCAATAATCTCACAACTAGAGACGCTCAAGACTGCGCGAAGTGGAGGGGTAAATTAAGGAAAGCGGACCCTGGACTCCAAAGCAATGGCTTTGGAGCCGACACGTGGCGACAGACGCGGCTGCGGACTCGTCTTGACATTGTAAGGTCAATCGCTGCCACTGGTCTATCCTTCAGTCAACTTCTGCCAGCCCAAGGATCGACCAATGGCAGCATTTGACCTTACAATGTCAAGACGAGTCCACAGCCGCGTCCGTCGCCGTCTGTCACCGGTATTAAGAGGCAAGCACCTCTTTATTGGAATATTAAGTAAGGTGAACTGCTAAATGTTAAATACTATGTTCACTTATAAGACATTGAAATCTACCCTTTTACTCTTCTATATTTCTAAAGTTGTATGCCAGGATTTGAATCAATGCTTTTCTGGATATTATTATAGTGGTACTTTAAGAAAAAAAAACTTAAATATTTGAGATAACAATATTACTTACATTCCAGTCTAAAGATGTGACATCTTTGTTGCTAGGCACTTCTGCTCCTCCTTTCTGGATGCAATGCCTTAGTACTAGCTGATTAGGTGTGGTAGCAGGATTATCAGACATGTCCCATATTCTAAAAATTTAACAATATTTTCATAAAAGCAATAGAGGTATCCCATGTAGACCACACACAAGCAATGCAAATAAATAATTTATTATTTATTTATTATTTTATTAACAGGCAGGCAGTTGAAACAACTGATGATTGCCCATATCAGGTTGTTCTTCTTTTTTTTTTTTTTTTTATGTATGCAGTTCAAAATGCTTATCTAGCCTGTTCTTAAATTGGTTTACATTCTGTGCTGAGACTACCTCTTCTGAATTTGATTTGACTTCTTGCATCTGAACTAAATGTAATAGGTTCCTAAACACATACCTAGCTGTGCTATCACCTGAACCACTAGCAAGTAGGTCTGTGCTGGGGTTCCATGCACAAATGAACACTTCAGACTCGTGACCTCGGAGAACTGTTGCTTTGCTAGCAGGAATCTCAATGGACTGATCAACATCCATATTTTCTGGTGCACTAGGAGTGGCGGCACCTCCGGTTGTTGTAGCTGTGGTACACGCTGTGCCCTAGGAATTGTTTACAAATATAGATCTAATATTCATTGTTTTGAAAATGTATTGTTACCAATAAATAGAACATACATCAACCCCATTTTGTTCCCCTCCTGAGCCAAGTTCAGCTTTGATAGCTTGTTTTTGAGCATTATGTGCATTTTGACGTGCAGCAACAATATCTGGTGTAACTGCGTCAATCAAGCTTAGGCTTTCAGTAAGACGTGTTTCAGATCCTGGAAATAGATTATTGGATTTCCTTCAGTTAATTTAAGTTTTGCAGCACTGAATAAATACATTTAATACTTATGTTACATGTGACAACAACAATCAATTTACATTTTTATCGACACATTGACTACTAAGCTTTTTCTAAGAGAAAAGTAAAGTACTACCATCTTCTCCTAGTGTGATTTCTGCTTCAGTATACTGTAGTCCCTTCTGAAGTATGTTAAGCAATGCCGCCGGAGGTACTAAAGCACCATTTATATTGCTTTGCGATATATGAGACTCTATACCAAAAGTATATGCAGAATGATGGAAACCTAAAATGTTAACAAATTGGATTAAGGTAGTGACTTCAAACAAAAGCTATCATGATTCTGGACAAATTACGGTAACGATTCTTAACACCACAAAGGTAGGTAGCGTTTGCAGTTCAATGAACCTCACCGGATTCTTGAAGATAGCGGTAGACCAAAAAATTTACTTCATCACTTGAGAAGCTCATTTTTTAAGTTCAATGTAGTCTATTAAATTCAACATTTACACCGAGAAGACTTTTCTGAAAGCCACGAACGAAAACTGACGAAAACACTGAAATTCACAAATACAGAAGCACCTTCCTTTTAGTTACAAAATATTTACGAAGACAGTTGCCAATTCGCTCACTGAGCAAGTAATACTACGATAAAAATTCGCTCTAAGAATGATCACAGAGTAATTAACTTTACGAATCACATCACAGATTAATAATGTCTAAAGAAATCACATTTACGAATGATGCGATTGTGAAGCCACAGATATATTTTTTTAATTTCGTGTTATAGCTCTGGGTTCTTGCCCTTTTGAGCCTGTCGAAGGTTGGGTTGACTTGGGCACAGCACAATCACTTTTGTATGGTTTTCACTTCACAATTGAATTATATAGTTTCTATAGTCTTTGTAATGTATATAAATAGTGGTTTTTAGAATATAGGATTTCGTAAGATTGTTTTTAAGGTTTGTGGAAGTTGTTGCCACTGATCAAGTAAAACTACGTTAGAGTTGTTGCGTTTTATCACTTGTTTGATCATTTTGACTGGCTGTCAAAAGGTCATCGACTAGCACTAATCTGTCAATAGGTACCGAATCGGTTGCATTTTAGGTAGTGATGTGCCCAGTCGCTGTTTTTGTGAATCGAGTCAACTCGAGCCAGTTTCTACGGTATTCGAATCATGACTCGATTCCGCGATTCGAGGCAGTACTCGAGTTCTATGTGTGGTATTCGAATGTTGACTCGAGTCTAGTACTCAAGTCTAGAAATTACAAAATGATCTTGATGAGCTTTTTTTCAAATTAGTTGTAATTTTGTAATAAAATTAATTAAAATAATTTCATAACAATTAAATTAACTCACAGTAACAGCTAACTGACACAAAACAAGGAAATCAAATCAAAAAGTTGCAGGTTCAACCTTGAATTTATTAGGCATCACTTCATTGCCTAACTAAACCGAGATCGAGTACGAGCGAGTCAGTAAGTACAAAATCGATTCTTCCTGACTCGAGTTCCAGAATCGAGTCCGGCGTACTCGAATTAAAATAAACCGGTATTCGAGTAGCCGAGTCCAAAGCAGGAATCGAGTCTGACTCGAGTCAAGCCGTACTCGGCACATCACTAATTTTAGGATGAGGTGATTTAAAATAAATCTGCTTCTGGTTCTTCGTTGCAGCAGGGACAAGCGGCATGCGGGACGACATTTAGCCTTTTTAAGTGTGCTGGCGTTCGGCAATGTCCAAATCTTAATCTGCAAAAAGTTGTTATGAAGTTTCTCTCATTGATGATTGTATCATTCCGATGGTACCACGGGTGGGCGGGCAACGTCTTCTGTATCTCGCGGTACCACCTGCCCTTTTCTTGACTTTTCTATTCCAGTGACTCCCATAGTTTTTTCTGGGCTTGGGAGATTAATAGTCACTGTATAGTACCTTTACCAGTGAAGTAGGCCACTTCGTTCCCCGTAATGCCATTGTGTGAAGGTACCCACATAAACTTTACATTTTTACCTATAGATTTAAGTTTATAGACCTCATACTTAATAAACATAACTAAATAATTTATATTGTGTTTAAGATTATTGTTACAAATAGCTGCTATGGCACTGTGCGAATCTGTCAATTAAGAAATCTGAGTTATTTACAATCTTATTTATATAAGTAAGAGCATAGTAAATTGCATAACATTCAGCAGTAAAAATACTACAATCAGAATCAAGTTTGAAACATTTAGTAATTTTTTGTTGCGAGTCGTATAATGCTGAGGTGACAGAATTAATAGTTTTAGAACCATCTGTATAAATTTTATAGCAGCTAGGATACCTACATTTCTAAACATTCCAACAATTGATTCTGGTTGTATAACTTATTATCTATTAGGTCTATAGAAGTATTAATGAAATCATAAATACAGAGGAAGATCATTACTTTTATACATATTTACAGCAATGGTTTGTAAGTGCAATATAATCCTTATTATTTCAGGAAAATGTCCAGATATAATGTCATTGATATTGACATAGGGACCTATCATGCTTTGGGGCAATTGCTGATGTGGTAAGATTCTATCTAGGATGCTTCTATTATTGCAAGCCATTATCTTCAAACAAAATCTTTCAATTATCTTAAGACGATGGTATACTAGAGGTGGAATGCAAGCTTCACATTCTAATGAATTAATAGGAGTGGAGCACATGGCACCAGTTATAATTCATAGTGCCTTGTTTTGTAATTATGTCCAGTTTCCTGAGTAAGGTAATATTAGCATTTGTGTATGCAATTGCACTGTAATCAAAATGACTCCTTACAATACTCTTGTAGAGCATAGACAGGATTTTTGGATCAGCACCCCAATGCACTCCTGCCAGAGATCTTAGTATATTTAAACCCTTACATGCATTCCTAATAATATAGTTTATGTGATTAGTGAATGTGAATTTTTGATCCAAATATATGCCCAGAAACTTTTTCTCTGTTAATAAAGGAAGCGTAGAATTTATCAATATTATTTATGCAAGATGTTTTACTATATATTACAGCACCGCTTTTGTTAACATAAATTTTTAACTTTAATTTATTTTCATAGAAATTATGAATTTGTACTAGGCCTCTACATTTCTATTTACACTTTAAACAACAATGTCATCAGCAAATTGCAAAAACTTAACTCCTTGTTGTGTTAAATATTTACAAATTTGAGATGTATAAATATTGTAGAGCAAAGGTGAAATTGTTCAGAGATCTCGCATATCTTGGTGGATAACAAATCGTAAGTGACGCCAATATACCAAGGTTTCGTCGTTTGTGACGCAATGCTTTCTTTGAAAAGTGATAAAATGTTGGTTCAGCCAGCCAGAATTTGACCTTTTTCGACACTTTCGATTTCAGAATCTAAAGGGTTTTAGGGCCTCGTTTCTTAACAAAAGGATGGTGACGCGACGCGTGACGGCATCTAAAGTGATTTCATCCATTATGATGCAACACACTTCGAGAAATTTTGAAAAACGTGTGTCCAGCCAGCCATAAATCAGGCTGGCTGAACCATTTTATTTTTCTCGATATTAAACGAAATATCACATTTCGGACCGATCTTTATATATATATAAAAGTCTTGTGACGCGAGATGACATTTCTACTCTATAGGGTATGTGTATCTTTGCCTAGTACAAAGAAAGCATTGCGTCACAAACGACGAAACCTTGGTAGATTGGCGTCACTTATGATTTGTTATCCACCAAGATATGCAAGATCTCTGTAGGACAGGTGTCTCAGACAGCCTGAACTACATAAACTTTCTGTACAACCTTTTCCCTTACGAAAGCCAAACTGGTAACTTGGCAACAGGTTCTGATTCTCAACAAAATAATCTAATCTTAATTTTATAACTGTTCAAATATTTTTCCTATGCAACATGACAAAGAAATAGGTCTGAAGAATTGAAGTCATTTATAGGTTTGTTGTGTTTTAATATTGGAACAACACATTGTGTTTTCCATGATTCATTCATTCATTTCATTCCATGAATTAATTGAGAGACCCACAGAGAATTGAAAACCTTAAGTAACACAACTTTTGCTGATGGATGTAAATTTTGTATCATTAAATAAGGATAATTATTTAGACCCGGAGTTGTGTTCTTTCTCGATTTCAGAGCCATATCCAATTCTTCTGTAGTAAATTCTTTTATCAGAAATGAGATCATTATTCAAATTATCGTTATCACTAATACTACTAATATCTAAGTCCGGTTTTTCATTAGAAGTAAGCTTATTTACAAAATTATCAACCATTCACCACTCATCATTTCTATATACATTTTTACAAGAATTGATTCTCTTAAACCTGCGCATATAATTCCATACTACAGATACAGGAGTTTGCCTGTTAAATGAAGCACATAAATTTTGCCATCCATTTCTTTTGGTTTCATTTATTGTTCGCTTTTTAAGAGCATCCTTTCTTTTGTATTCTATGTATGACTCCATAGTGAGACAGTTCCTATAGTTATTTAGGGCTAAATTAGAATCTTTAACCGCTTTATCACAATCCTCATTCCACCACGGTGCTGGACTTTATGCACTTTTAATTGGCCTATTATTATTTACAACCGGTACGCACTCGTCTCTTAATTGATTCAAAACTTCACAAAATCAATTATAGTGGTTATTCAACATGGCGGCTATATCTATCATATTTTTACAGTGTCTATATTTCGCTATATCATAATATCATATCATAATATCATATCATAATATCATATCATATTGTGTCTTTAGTGCTCATGCTAGGCAGGCTGATCTGGTTTGGTATTCACTCCAATTCGTTTTGTGAAATAAATATTTTTGTTTCTGACTGTCACCTTGATACATTAATGGAGAAATAATAATTTCTATAAAAATCGGATAATGGTAACCGACCCCATTGGATCATCACCAACCTTCCAATCACATATTGGAGCGAGAACGGGACTTACACAAGAAATATCAATTGCCGACTGATTGACATTCGGCCTACCAACAGTGGTTACTTGACCAGTATTTAAAATACTCAAGTTTGTTTCATCTATTATTTCCAATAGCTCTCTACCTCTCGGCTGAGTGCTATTGCATCCAAAGACAACATGGTGGGCATTAAAATCACCAGAAACTAGACAAGAAAAACTCATAACAGAAATTGCAATATTTTGTACATCTTGATGAATATTTGTGGGAATAAATAACTGAATACTTAATTATTATTAATTTTAAAAAAAACGACTTCAAAAAACTAAAACGCTAAAAATAATCTTAACACTTATGTACCTAATCAGTTACTTTTGGAGTCGGTGCCAGTCAATGAGAGACAAAAGTTTTCGTTTGCACCGACTCCAAAAGTAACTGATTAGGTACTTAAGTGTTAAGATTATTTTTAGCGTTTTAGTTTTTTGAAGTCGTTTTTTTTTTTATAAAATTAACTTATTTCATCCATTTTAGTGAAATCCTAATCAAAACAAATCTTACGAGTGCAAACATAATTTAACTGCTGAACACCGATTTTATTTCCTATTTTTCCACCCTTAGGGGTGAAATTTTTTGCAAAAATGTTTTATTATAGTATAAGCTATTCATTAATAAATAGCTTAAAATAATAAAAGAATCATCAAAATCGGTCCACATTTGGCAGAGATATACCTAGGTAAGATAGATACTAAAATCAGTTGGCGTGGTGCGGAGTTTATGCAATGTTTGATGATTTTCTTATAGATCCCATCATCAGAATTTAACCAAATGTATATAGGACCATTCTGAAAGTATTACCTTTCAAACAAAAAAATAATTGTCGAAATCGGTCAACGCAGTAACGAATGATCGCTGAACATACATAAAAAAATAAATAAATAAAATATTTAAAAAAAATAGATACCGACAAATTGAGAACCTCCTCCTTTTTTGAAGTCGGTTGAAAAGAGACTTTTTATTAGTTATGCTCTGAATATTATGTTGCATAATTCTTATGAAGAGGAAAGATGTTTTAATAACTCCTTTCTGATATGTGCTGACGTTTTAATATGGTTCGAATTGCCTAAGGCAATTAAGGTTTTTACTACTGCATCCATTAATTTGGTATTATTTACAATATCTTGAATATTATCATTCACCACTACTGGTGATGATAATTGCGGTGTTTTGCTTTTATTTGTATTGTTTTGTCCTACTGACATATTTTGAGAAAACTGAGGTTGTTGTGGGAGTGAAGGGAAATCATTATTTTTTACCAAGATCGAAGCATACGTTTTATTGTAATTTTTATTTTTATGTATTTCTTGCTTTTCAATTTTAACTGGGCACAGTTTAGAAATTGCTAAATGATCACCCTGTTACTGACAGTTACCTACTGCATTTCACAATTTCAGATGTACATTCTTTATAATTATGATTTCCATTACACTTTGAGCAAACCTGTTCATTAAGACTAATCTTTGCCGAATGATTAAATTTTAGGCATTTGAAACATTGCAAAGGTGGAACATATTTAAATACTTTAAACCGCCAATTACCTATCTAGATAAACGTATTGAGGCAGCACTGTCCTTACAAATGTTACCGTTATAGTCGTAAGTGGAACCAGTTTGTCTTGCTCCTTCTTCATAAAACGTCGCACTGATATGATTTCAGAGTCCGCTGTGAGCTTTAAGAATAGGTCTTTATTAGAGGTTTCCTTCGGGATGTATCGAACCACACCGATTGTTTCTACGGATGAGGCAGGAATGTATATGCTTTCATAGAGTTTTCTTCCAAACAACTGTGGTTAATAAAATTGTTTGCCGCTGAAGCCTGTTTAAAAACTAGCACAATTTTGTTACTTTTTAATCGTCTACTTTCATGAATGCCTTTAACTTGTTTGAACATTTTGGACAATAGTAATGGATTTTTGTTACCAATTTTTTCTTAATGTCGTAGTCCTTCCACTGGGAACTCACTGTTGGTGCTGTTGTCTGTCATTTCGGTTCCATCCGAGACTGATGAAAATCCTATAAAACTGTTGTCGTCATCATCTGACGACATTCTTGCGGAATTGCCGCCAGATTTCAAGCTATTTACAGCTTCTAATACTCTTTTTAGCAAATAATTTAATTAAATAAAACTTTATCAAAATTTTCGCGCCGCGTAAATCGTAGTATTACTTGTTCAGTGCCTATGCGTTGAAAAGCCCGCCGCAGACCTCCCAGATTATTATAAGTAATGTGTGTGTTGTCACAGATTAGACTCATTTGCAACAATTTGGAATTCTACCCGGGTACATTCCCAAATTGGGAATATTCCCAAATTAGAAAAAAACCCGGGAATATTCCCAATGAACCCACCCGTCGGGAATTTATTCGGGTATTATATGTTTTTTATTGTCAATATGAACTTATTTGACTCAAACAGAATATTGAAGCTTACATTTTTCGCATTTCTATGATGTGTATTAATTGAAACATAAACTTTCAAATAAACATAACAGCTTAAACAGTGCAGATTAATAACGTCGTCATCGTTCGTTTTAAGGTAGAAAATTGCTAAAATTCCCAAAAGCCCATACATTGATAGACACTTTATAGCACAAAAGCCATTACGAAAAATTACGTTCTTTAAAATCAAAATCATGAATTTTTGCATATAGGCCATTATAAGCACTTTAATACGTCCCAATTTTTTTTTTGCCCTACCACTGCTTCAGGACAATTTGTGGGCTAGTGCCGAGAAGAAGCAGCGCAAGAAACTCGGTCACTGTTGTCAGCCTCTTTTAAAATTATTATTTTTACAAGTTTTGGTGCGAGCTAAGCAGTTTTAAATCCACACATTTTTATCATTAAAATAATCACTAACGGTGTGATAACCCTTTTTCATTAAAATCATCTTAACATGTAATTTAAGTTCAAATACTAGTAGTTCAGCAAGGGATTGTGGTAATTTATTAAAAATACGAATACATTTTCCCATTAATGAACTTCCTAACTTGTGCAATCTGAAATTTGAAACGACAAGTTTATCTTTATGCCGCGTATTGTACTTACGAGCATTGACTTATATATTACTCCGTAAGGACAGATGTTAAACTGTTGCCACTAACGTGGCCCTAAAGTGATCCTCTTTAGACCAAAGTGACGTAGTCGGCTGTCGGCTGTCGTCGAGAGCAAAGGTACGTTAAAATTAGGAAAATGATAAGATTTGTCGTGTTCACTACGACAAAAGCACAACTAATAAAAAGTACGATATTTAATATGTCAGGTAAGTCGAAAATATGTTCATTATGAGACATATTTACATTGTTTTAGAAATTTTATTTCCATAATCTTAACGGTTGGCATAATAGAAAGCAACGCATGGTGTGTTGCTGTTTATTCGTTTACGACACAGTTTACAGTTCTAATAGATGGCGTTAGTATGTCATGTATGGTAAACGTGTAGAGTGATTTGTTCTGTAAGCCTATTTAAATCAATGCTTACGAGTATGTATGGCATTTTTCTTGGAAAATAAGTGTACATTTTTGCGAACATACATAATATTTTCATAAATATATTGAGAAGCAACTGTAAGTATGTTAATTTCTTTAAATAGTTCTCGTAGAGAGTCTCGTGGTCTAAGGTTATAAATAGCCCGAACAGCTCTCTTTTGCAGTACAAAGATGGTTTCAATATCTGCAGCTGAGCCCCATAACAGTATTCCATATAACATTATACTGTGAAAATAGCTAAAATACTATATAATCTTGCTGTTTCAACATCAGCCAATTGTCTTATCTTTCTCACAGCATAAGCGGCTGAACTAAGTCTCCCTGACAAAGCCTCTACTATAAAAGCACCCCATTGCAAACGGGAATCTAAAGTTATTCCTAAGAACGTAGTGGAATTCGTCGTATCTAGTTGTTCATCTTTTACAATAATATGCGTTGAGACCTCCCTCACATTAGGCATTGTAAATTTTATGCATTTTGTTTTGTTTGCATTGAGCAATAACACTGAGGTGCCTAACGTTTCTTTAAAAAAAACCTGTGGTGGTCGCCTAACAATAAAAACTGCAATGCATTCGTTATTATTATAATTGCCTAGTAGAACGTGTGTATTTTATTTAGGATTTCTTCATTTTAGTAAACTGATAGAAAAAAAGACTGATTTTTTAAATTCTATAGTGGCCACAAAAAAAAAAAACAGGATTCATTAAACTAAAAAACTAAAAATAATATTAACACCTAAGTAGGTACCTAATCATTTACTTGAAGTTAGTCAGTTACAGTTTTTTGAAACAAAAAAAATTAAACTCATCGGCTGGCAGTGACTCCAAAAGTAACGGATTAGGGACTTATAATTATATCGGGTGTAAAAAAAGGCTTAACGAAGCCGAATACCACATATTCTACGTATTATTACGATAATTTTTTTCTTATACACTATACCTGGGAAATGATGGGTTACCGAGTTATTGACAGTCAAAGTAAAATTTTTTTTTCATAGATTTTTACAAAATTGACTTCTGTTTGATAAAACTAAACTTTTTTTTACAAAGAAACATGATTAAAGTTTTCAGTACTTCTTTCATAAAAGGCCTTTAAAGGGCACAGCCGGCAATGAATCGTGCGCACGCAAACAACTACGCCGTCTTTCAAATGTGCATGCGCGCTCGCTGTATAGCGCTCACTCGTGTGCGCGCGATCAGCTGTTAGCAGTTATCGAGTTCAATGACGCCTTGCCTTGTACTGACTCGCTCATAGTCTTAGATCGATTGGTTTAATCCATCTTATGAAATTGGTCGAAATAAGGAATTTTGTGACTGGAAATTCATTATCTGTTAATTAATTAATATTTTTTATTTATTGAATAACAACAAATCAAATCAACATATCATCTTACGTACATAAACAATTTGAGAAGAAAAAACAAGTTTAAAAGATTATGCCTGTGCAGGTGCATACAACACTTTACATTAGTACTCGACTAAGAAAAAAAAACTTTGTAATTAACTTTTACCAAAGAAAACTAATAAAGGTAGAATGCTAACTCCATAGTACGCAAGTGAGCTCGTTTAAAACTTATTATCTTCGCCGGTACCTCCTAGTTCTACTTAATATATTAGATGGGGTTACTGTGCACGCTGAAATGTGGCTTACCTCGTGCCATCTAGCAAACACTTGATGCAACTCTATCATCCAACAACACTCAGTATACTACGTGTCACGAGATGACGCTAAACAGCATTGATACTGATTTTTATAAAGTGACGTCTAAATTATTTGCGTCGCAAAGTACCAACGTACAGATAAATTCATCGCATTAACTTAAGCACGTATGGCCTAACGGCATGATACCCTAACTTATTCTCATGGTTGCTCTAATATGAGAAAGTTTTGTTGTTGAATTTTGTCTTTTTTGTGTTTTTGTATTTACATGTACTTATCATCTACATAAAAAACGACTGCCATAAGTGGGACTCGATGTTTTTCAAGTGCAAATCTCAACCGATAGTTTAAATATTTGCCTTCATTACCATTCATAAGACGAAAATAATTTTCACACACTACTACACCGCATTGCTGCCACGCGCCCTTCGTTCTTTCATGTTACGGGTTCAAAGCGGCGCGGCAACAGACATAACACCTAGCGCTAGTAAAGTATTTTGAAATTTCAGCTCTATGGAAAGGTTATAGGGTTGAGTATTGTTTAACTTGCGATACTACTCGCATGGTACCTATACGGTTTGGCAACGTCGCATTTTAGTTATTACGAAGCGCAAACTTGGATTCGCGACTTGCTTGCGACATAAATTATTAAACTGGGATTGGTGTAAAATATGAACTGGCGATCGCCCGTAGCTTTGCTTGCGTTCTATTCGGATTAACACAAAATAAAAAGTAGGTAGCTCCTGACAACATGTGTGCAAATCTTATAGCGATCAGGTAGTTCGTTTAGGCCAGATAGCGTAACAAAACAAACTTACTTTCGCATTTATATTAATATACTAGCTGTCTCGGCGGACTTCCTACCGCCCCTTTATAGTTTTTTTGTGAATATTTCCGTGTTTTGTATAGTTATACTGCTATTCGGGGCGGAGACAAATTCAACAAATCAAAGATCATAAAAATCGGTCTAGCTAACTAACCCGACTCTTTTATAGATTAAAAAGTTAGGATTTCGTTGTTGTTAATTAACTTAAGTTATGGGTGTTGAATTAAATAACATTTTCAGTGTTAAATACATTGGTGATTGAGTATTGTAGTGTTAAGAAATATAAACAAATTAAACGAAGTTTGTTAGATTATTACTTGAAAACAGTTCTACCGATCTGGCAAATATGTCTATGTCGACCTCCGTAGCCGAGAGGCGAGCATACCGGACTTGGTGTCGCTATCTCTGAGGTTCCAGGTTCGATTCCCGGTCGGTCAATGTAGAAAAATAACTTTCTATATTGTCTCGGGTCTGGGTGTTGTGGTACCGTCGTTGTTTCTGATTTCTGTAACACAAGTGCTTAAGCTACTTTTCATAGGATCAGAGCAATGTATGTGATGTTGTCTAATACTTATTTATTTATGTTAAATATAGGAACGATAGTCGAGATTTTTAGCAATGTTTCATATTCACGTTCTATCTCAAGATATATGTATAATAATAAGTTTTCACTTAATTAAGGAAGCACTTACTTAATGATAATTTAATTTTCATGATGTATGTAGCCGAGAGGCGAGCACGCAAAACTTAGCGTCGCCATCTCTGAGGGCTCAGGTTCGATTCCCGGTCGGGTCAATGTATTGTCTTGGATTTAGGTACGCTGATAGGATAGGTTAAGTCGTCGTTGTTAAGTTAGATCTTTATTGTGTATGGAAAACAAGGTTAAGTATAAAATTATCTTAAAATAATTACAATCATTTATCAATTGTTTCTGATTTCAAACACAAGTACCTACTTTAGCCACTTATATTTGGTTGGACCAGAGCAATGTATGTTGGAAAGTAGTAGCCCAAAACCAATCATAAATTAAAGAACAGTCCAGTATCAAGCAAAGGTCGGCGGTTTGGCAATCTTCAAAATCCTGAGGCGAGCACAAATAATCGGGTTTGCAGAGAATTTCAAGAGTCCTTTGGGCAGATCACAATCACAAACTATAAAAATAAATCTCAGAAGCACACGTTAGTCGCAAGCGTAAACAAACAACGAATATGAACGAACAAACGAATTAACGAATGTGTGTGGTAGTGTGACATATAAGACATGTGAAATGAACCTTATCTCAATATCAACAAGGTGTATAATTGCGCCAGACGCATGTTAGTACGAGAAAGCGATTCGCATAGTACCTTTGTCGAACTGGCAACGTCGAATGATCACATTTGCATTTGACCTCTTATTTTCTATAATAATAAGTTTAAAATCGCGCAGCACTCAAGTCGAATCCAACTAGCTGCACTGATCTCGAGCGCTGGGCGAAAAATGCGCAGAAGACCATTCCGATTACGTGATTGGCAAGTCGCGCGCCGCGCCCGCACCGCCGCCGCCGGGATTGGTTGCTTGCTCCGCGCGCACGCGTCTCTGATACGATGATCGTCTCGTAACATGCATAAAGTCTAAATCGTCTCCATGCCGGGTTGTATTCGCAACTTGTTGTATTTTGTGTTTTGAGTTGCAACCTTCCCCAACTTACACGGGTTGCACGGGTTACATGGGTAATACCTAATACATGGTTATAAATTATTTCTAATACAAACCTTTCTCATACATAAGTTTAAATAATTGTGCAACTTAATTGTTAGTGCCTACCAAAGAAAATTAATATAAAGATATCTTTGGTGCCTACCTAAATTAAACATCTTTGTTTTCGTAGCCGAGATGCGAGCATGCCGGACTTGGTGTCGCTGTCTCTGAAGTCAAGGGTTCGATTCCCGGTCAGTCAATGTAGAAAAATAACTTTTCTGTATTATCTTGGGACTGGGTGTTGTGGTACCGTCGTTGTTTCTGATTTCTGTAACACAAGGCTTTGGCTACTTACCATATGATCAGAGCAATGTATGTGATATGATGATTTCCAATACTTTTTTAAATAAAATAAAAAGATAATTGGATACTCTTTAAATAAGTAGATAAAAGAAACAAAGGTAACAGGAAAAAGCACATTAAGATTAGCTCAATTCAGGGGGTCTTATCGCTTAATTTATTCTAATAGTCTAGGTATCAGTTGAGTTCGTGAGGTAGCTACTTACGTTTATCAAATTATCAATTAACAAAAAATAAATAATTATGTCTTTATATGGGAATCATTGAATCTAGGTTTTTGATTTCTTAAAACTAACTGAAAATGTAATTCTCAAAACTAAAAATGTAAAAAAATAGTTTCGAAAGAGAATCGAACTCGGGACCACAAGTGCATGAGGTATAACATTGAGTTCACTGCTTCTATTTTAAATAATAAGTTTGCGCCATCTAGCGTATTTTAGTATAATTGTATGCAATGCAAACTTGTGCTTATACGTGCTATCTATCAGTATGTTCAAACCATCAAAAAATAAATTAAGCTGAAATCGAATTTGCTTATTTTAATTTAAATAAATAAAGGAAATGCAGTTTTCATCTTAAAAATTAATAATAATGACAAACCAAAACCGACAATGCGATATTTCGCCTCTTTCAATATATTATTTACATACAAGCAAAATGCGAGACAGGTAACACCATCTGTCGTAATTTATGGAAATGAGAAAAAGTTTGTATGGAGTTGTCAATCTACCAATATAAAGAAATCTTTGGCTTCGTTAAGCCTTTTTTTACACCCTGTACTTATGTAAAAAATATATTTAACTTCTCAAATTTTTTGTCGTTTTTTTATAAAATTTACTTATTTCATCTATTTTTAATGATAAATCCTCAACAAAACGAATCTTATGACAGCAAACAGAAGTTAACTGCTGAATGAATACCGATTTCATCTCCTATTTTTACACCCTTAAAGGTGTTTTTTTGCGAAAATTTTAAAAATAAAAAATATCATCAAAATTGGTTCACTTTTGCCGAAGTTATTGCGCAACATACCTAGATATAAAAATCAGTTGGCGTGATATGGAGTTCATGCAATGTTTGATAATTTTTTTGTAGATCACATCATCAGTTTTCTTTTAATAAAAAAAGAATCACCGAAATCGGTCAACGTGGTAACAAATAATCGCTGACAACATACCTACATAAAAAAGATTTCAACGAATTGAGAACCTCTTCCTTTTTCTAAGTTGATTAAAAAGTAAGTGATATTAATAATCTTATTGCAAAACCTGAACCCGTTTTCGTCAAAAGCTTGGCTACAAGTAGTCATTGTCATACTATAGGTACAGAATACCTAAGGGAAGAAATTCAACAAGTAATGAGGACATCGAGCACATACCTTAGAGCAGCAATACAGACTATCTTTCTCCGAAACACGTTAGTGATTTTTCACTAACATTTAGTAAGAACTGACAAGACGTCCTGTCAGAATGGAAGCAGAAGGCTCAAGATCATTTGAAATATCGTGCTATGGACGATACCTACATTCAAAAATAGGTAGAGACAGTCTAAAGAACCGAAGAGAAAGGGAAAACTCTGTAAAACCTATTCACCGAGTAGCTTACATGTTAGATCCTAAAGTGCAAGGTCTAGGATTGAATGAAGACGAAGAAAGCACTGCCATGGATTTTATTTATTAAAAGGGAAGGCAGTTAAACTTTGATGTTAAGACTGACTTAGTGAATTATAGAGTCAGAAGGTTTTTGGGAATATCTTTTGTTTGGAGCGGACTGCAGAATATGAATCAAATTATTTCTTGGAAAGGAATTTATAAAAGCAAACCTCTGAGCAAAGTTGCATCTTGCCTTTTAACGGATCCCTGTACTTCAGCTGCAATAAAACGCATCTTCAGCGTCTATGGAAACTTCCACAGTACAAAAGGTAAAAGGCTTACTACAGAAAAAGTTGCAAAACTGACAAATTATAACTGGAACTTAACCACAAAAGAGACAAAGAGGTAGAAGAAGAAGAGAAAGAAGAACCTTTTTAAAGTCTTCTTGAGGCAAAACAAGTACATAACATTAGTTCCAGTAACATCCAGTTTACCTCAACCTTCAACTTCTGAATATATGCATAAAGATAGCAATTCAGGAGGCATATAATTTTTTGATGTAGGTAAAGAACATTATTTTTCCATTAATATTTACTAAATATGTTTCATTACAATGTTAGTTGTAATCATATATAATTTACTGTACCAATTCAATGTTATTTTTTAGGGAGTGCCTCCGCTGCCGGCGCCGGTTGCCAAATTAGCTGCCGGCGCCATTTGCCGAATTGCTTACTACCGGCACTTGGCCGTGTAACATTATACAAAAGCTAGCTAGCAGCTAACATAGACTGGCTGCTGCTATCAAATGGTATTCATGCCTAATTTCGCCATTTTGGCGTTGTTGGCCGTAGTATCGGAACTTTGAACTAAATTAGTGATGTCCCCAAGTCGATATTCGGAACGTTTTTCGATCTTCATTATTTATCAAAGTTAGTGTGAAGGTGGGTGGTTGCCTTGAATAGAATACCCGAAATTCCTGTTTGGGTAAAACTTAAGATTAAATACAGTGCTAAAGAAAGTATGAGCCAAGTTTCAGGGAGTGGTTCAGAGTGGAGTCTAGAACAAAAGAAAATGGTATATAAAAATCCATTGCATTATTTCCGTTAATTAAAAATGATGATGATTCCTTGCACACGCCGTAACGAACATTGGATTAAAACTGAATACAAACGAGGACGGACGCGTGTCTGGACACGTCTTGACATTGTGAGGTCAAATGCTGCCATTGGTCTATCCTTCAGTCAACTTCCGCCAGCTGAAGGATCGACCAATGGCGGCGTTTGACCTTACAATGTCAAGACGCGTCCAGAGACGCGTCCGTCCCCGTTTGTATCCAGTTTAATAACTTTCATGACTTTGTTATATGCTGTTCTAAAATAATTACAGTGGGTAGACAGACAATGAATTTGTTTTTTATCTACCTAGTGGACTCGGTTTCTGAACAACAATCAAAAATTTTATAGTTGATTAATGCAGCCAGTCGTAAGCCTAGTTTAAGTGTATATGAACGAAAGTTTGTTTAAAAATTATTGATAAAACATTAATTGTACGTAGATAAGATTTCACGTCCCCAATATGATTATCGTTACTAGAAAAAAAACCGATAAGAAATCATACACAATGAACTAAAGTGAATCCGGAGAGAAATTTATTCAGTCGGTCGGTCAAATAGGTAGCATTTGCGCTGAACGGACGTTTATTTAAAGTGGACATGGACGGTACCTAAATCTGAGATTTTAAATTATGTTGCACTGTGTTTGGCCCTTAAAAAATAAATAAAATGGTGCACTAATACACAAAGTTAGTTTCTGTCAAGAAAAAACAAACAAGCCCAAATAAACGATAGGCTAATCATGAGGTTAGGAGTTTCTATGATCAATTTCCGACATAATTATCAGACCCTGGGCACCACCTCACAATGTCGTAGGTTTTGTCAAGACAAGTCAAACGAACTCAGATAAATATGCTACGAGCGTGGTTTATCATGTTTATTTTAACAGTTCCATTATCAGATCAGATCGATGGTACCATAACATTGCATTGTTGTCACCGACCGAGATGCCAGCAACTAACATACGAACCTTGCAAGCATTAATTGCAAGAATTTAATATCATTTTTTACGTCCAACCTTCTGCGAGTCTCTTGTAACACTGGCGCAATAATAGCCCGGAAGTTTTCGGTGTCATGATGATGTGGTCAGTGCCATAATATAACTGCATATGATATTGAAAGGCTCCGCCCACTCGTGCTGAGAGAAAACGGGCCGGGTGGTCAGAGGAGTCCGGTAGCTTCTGGGTGGAAATCAGAATCGGATGGTATGTAGTCGAAGAAGGAAAAATCGTATGTTTGCTTGAACGACGGATTGAATCCGGGCTTCTCTGGGGCCATTTTTTAGCGGGTCCGAATAATGGGCTAGTTTCTTAAAAAATCTAATTAATCCGTCAGTTGGATTAACAGAAAATATTGGACACGTATCTTTTCTTTTTTCAATCAAAGAAAAAATTATGAAGAAAGGTTCCGCGTAACGTCACGCCTTGCGAAGTTGCGACACTTTTTAGCAAGGCGTGACGTCACATGCTCACTTTGATGCGCTTTATCTTCGTAATTTTTTGTTTGATTGACAAAAGACAAAATATGGGTCCAATATTTTTTGATAATCTAACTGACGGACTAAATAGAATAATCTTTTTTTGACCCAGGAAACTAGCCTATTCCGGATGTGTGTAGCCGGAGCATCTCGTGATCTCGTCTGTGAGATGGCAGAATATGGACTGGCTGTCCCGTCAAATGATAGGACCCATACCATAAGCTTACAGAAAACCATTCAGTTTCCGGGCAGTTCAAAAGCAGGGCAATAGTTTTTTTTTTTTTTTTTTTTTGTTAAGTTTTTGGCTTGCGCGGCTTGCGTTTAGCCATAACGATATGTGGACAAAAGGTAAGGAAACGTTTGGAATCAGAAATTTACCGGGAAATTAGAAGAAAGGATCAGGGTAGTAGGTGAATGAGGAATAAAAGGGTTTACGAAATTAGAAAATAAATTCTTAAGTATAAACATATGTAAGTATAATAATTTAGGATATTATGTTATTTATAATTTTATATTATTTAAAATTAAATACTTAGATAAACACTTATATATATCATAATCATATAAGTATAGAAGACAGGATATGGATGTAGGAAAAGGGACACGGAGGGATAGCAGTGATGAAATAAAAACTGAACGATTATGTTTTTGGCAAGTGAAAAATATGTGATTTAAATCACCCACCTCGACACCGCACTCGCATAGATTGCTTTCTATTATATTAAGCCTTGCTAGGTGGACTGGGGTACAAGTATGCCCCAGTCTCATACGAATAATACTTGTAGCAGAAAATTTATCTAAACTTGTTCTAAAAAACCAAGGCCTAATAGGAATATATGGTTGAATTTGCTT
Source organism: Anania hortulata (assembly GCA_963576865.1). Classification (NCBI taxonomy): domain Eukaryota; kingdom Metazoa; phylum Arthropoda; class Insecta; order Lepidoptera; family Crambidae; genus Anania; species Anania hortulata. The sequence goes on along the minus strand of OY756390.1, from coordinate 14,082,544 downwards.
ATAGGATCTGCCTTTAGTCTGACTACTGATGTCCCATTCTTCCTCCCATTTTTTAAACAAATTAACTTTAGGTAGAGCAACCAAATCGTGACTATAGTTCTTATACGGGAAAAGATCACCAGAGCTTATAGCATTATTGGCTAACAAATCTGCTTTTTCATTCCCAGAAATACTACTATGACCTGGAATCCATACAAAAGTTACGGCAATGCCTTTTAGTGAGCAAGTGTGTAATAATTTTCTACACTGAATAATGACCGGAAAAGAGATATTTGATTTGAATGGAAATTTTGCTAAGGATTCTAAGGCACTTTTAGAGTCAGTAAAGATAACAGCTTTATGCAATTTCATAAGTAGAATGTATTCTAATGATTTAAAAATGCCAAAGCATTCACCAGTGAATACAGACGATTCAGGTGGCAGTTTAACCATTTGACTTATTTTGTACTGGGAATGGTAAACACCTACACCAACATTACCATCACTTGAGTGTTTGGAGGCATCACAGTATAAATGATGCCAATCATACCAATCATTTTCTAAAATTAAATTAAACTTTATACCAGCATGGATATCAGATTTGGAAATATCAATATCAAAAATAATATTGGGGAAAATAATTAATGAATCAAAACTGGAACAGAATATAGGGAGGTTCATAGATTTGTGTGTAGGAGCTTGTAAAGAGAGTATTTTACGAAAACTAACAATTAGACATGGTGGTGATTTGTGTGACCAATAAGCAGAATTTTCTATCAGTTCAGACAGAGATTTTAGTTTTGGAAAAAGAGGATGATTTGATAACTGTAAAGCTCTAAATAAGAATTTGTCGCACAGGAACTGACGCCGAAGCTTTAACGGCGGTTCTACACATTCAATTTGAAGTGCGTTATTAGGGCTAGATTTCATTGCGCCTACAACTATTCGAAGGGCTTTAGTCTGGATGACATCAAGTTTCCTAATACCTACAACACTACAAGGTTCTAAAAATTGGGTGCCATAATCCAGAGAGCTTCTGATAAGGGCATTGTAAATAAGTTTTAAGTTAAAAGGATGAGCCCCCCACCAGACTCCAGCCAAGCATCTTAGTATGTTGAGGAGACGTTCACATTTAGCGCTGATATTATAAAAGTGTGTGAATCCAGTTAATTTCGAATCCAAGGTGACCCCCAGAAATTTGGCCTCATTGTTCGCAGGAATATTTAAATTATCATATTGAACTAATATAGGGGGAGGGCATCGCATTCTGGAAAAAAGAACAACTGAGCTTTTCGCAACAGAGAGTGATAATCCATTTTTATCTAGCCAGGACTTAAGCATTTCAAGAGAAGAAGTGAGTGATGAGCAAAGTGTTGCAACGCTTTTATCAGAAAAGTACAAAAGAAGATCATCTGCATATTGCAATATGCTAACATTATTGGTAAGTGAAGATTCTAAATCATAAGAATAAATATTAAACAGTAGCGGACTCAATACTGACCCCTGTGGAAGCCCATTAAATAAAAGTCTAGAGTTTGTAGAATTTTCGGATACAACATGAATACTGCGTTCTACTAAAATATTTAAGATTAAATTGATCAATAAAAAGGGTACATTTAACTTTATTAACTTGTCTCGAAGAATAGATAATACCACATTGTCATATGCGGACGTAATATCTAAAAAAGCTGCTAAAAGGTGCTGATTCCTAGAAAAAGCTAATCTAATATCAGTGGTAAAAATAGCAATGCTATCGGAGGTGCTTCTACCCTTTCTAAAGCCAAATTGGTAGTTGCTTAACAATCCTCTGCTTTCTATAAACCACTCAAGCCTATTTTTAATTAGATGTTCGGCAATTTTAATTAAAACTGAGGAAAGAGCTATGGGGCGATATGACTCAGGGTTTGATGGATTTTTATTTGGTTTTAAAATTGGAATCACCTCCTGTACTTTCCATGATGGAGGGAGGTATCCAGAATGCATGATGGAATTTATAAGAGACAGATAATAAGACAGAGTTGAATCATTCAGATGAACTAAGAAAGAGTAAGGTATTCCATCACTGCCAGGCGCAGAGTCCTTTACATAACTCAGAATACCTTTAAGCTCAGATAAATTGAAAGGAGAGCTTAATTCAGAGTTATTTATATCTAAGGAATGAGGCTGTTCATCATATATGTTCAGTTCTTGAGGGACTGAAGAAGGAGCTAATTTATCTAAGAATTTATTTACTATTGGCTCATAAAGAAAGTTAGGACCAGAGTCTTTAAAAACAGATCTAAAACGTCTTATATTAGCCCAAACTGCTGATGGTGAGGTTTCAGGAGAAATAGAATGGCAGAACTTTCTCCAACCTTCCCATTTCTTTTGTTTAAATAATTTCTTGGTACTGTTTATAATATTGGAGAGATTATCAAAGTTTTCCGTCGTAGAATGTGAAGTATAAAGTTTTTCAGCCTCTTTCCTTTTTTTTACAGCTTGCGAGCATTCCGTGTCCCACCATGGTGGGGGAGGTAACTTATTTCTCCTGATGTTTTTGGCGGGAAATACTTCATCTGCAGCTTCTAACAAAAGAGTCGCTAAAGCTTCAGCACAGTTTGAAAGACTATTATTTTGGATATCAGGCAATAATGTCATTTTTTGATCCACTGTTTGTCTGTATAAATTCCAGTCAGCGTTTTGAATTTTATATTTAAGTCGGGGAGGGCGATTATATTTCGGTTTAGCCATAGTTGGAAAATAAATGGAAATTGGAAAATGGTCACTACCGTGTGTGGAAGGGAAAGTTGACCATGTTAAAGAAGAAGCAAGATTTGGAGTACAGATAGTTAAGTCAGGAGCACTAGGTCCCTCGTGGGGCTTTGTGCGGCGGGTAGGACTTCCAGTATTCAAAAGGCATAAGTTATTATTGTCTAAGAAGTCTATAATTCTGTTACCATAGTGATTGGAACTGGCGCTACCCCACGATTGGTGTTGAGCGTTAAAATCGCCCATAACTATAACAGGTTTGGGAATATTACTTAGAATTTGTTCTAGTTCATCATATACGGCTGTTGATGGGTGAGGTATATAAACAGAAACAAAAGAGATACCATGTAGAGATGCAGCTATTATAGAGAAAGTATTACTATGTGATGGAAGGGGAATATGAGTAAATGGAACAGAATGATGGATAAGCAAAGCAACTCCACCATAACTATCAGTTCTATCTTCTCTGGCACAAGAGAAACCAGAAATTTTAAAAATAGAATCTGGCCGAAGCCAGGTTTCTTGTAAGGCAATTAAAAATGGATCAAATTTATTAATAATATGTAATAACTCGCTTTTCTTATTATTAATGCTTTGACAGTTCCATTGAACTGCTATAGAGAACTTTTTCATTAACAGCAGAACTAAGGTCAACTACGAGATCATTGTTTTTTAAGGCAGCGTTGGACGGTGATATTAAATTTGATTGATTCAATGAGGAAATTAATGTGATAATTAGTTCTTTAATAGACATATTGGACAAAGTATTAGTGGTATCACTATTAATCAAAATACTTTTGCTTGGAGCAAAAGGAGTATTATATTCATTAGTCATAGCTTGATGTTGGTCACGGTCATAACTTTTTCCTGGTTTGAATGGAGATCTAGGTTTCATTAATACAGTTTTTCTGTAGGAATTCCAACCTGGATTATTATTGTGGACATATTTTAATTTAGAGCTTGAAGAATGAGGGGTGGGAATCTGTTGTTGTGGAGGTCCTCCAGATAATAAAACATCTGCAAAGGACTTACTGATAGGGGGGTGTAACTTTAGTGCTTCAGCATAAGTAATACAACTTTTTGCCATAGTCTCTTTTATACTCTTTTGTCGAGAGAACTCAGGACATTTCCTATTAGTAGCTTGATGGGAACCTGAACACAAAAAACATACAATATTCTCTTCCTCAACATCACAAGTGTCACCTGTGTGACCAAGTCCACACTTATAACATCGGGGAAGGGACCTGCACTGGCTTTTTACATGTCCATAGCGACAGCATTGAAAACATTGAATGGTCGGATAAATGTAAAGGTCTACTGGCAATGAATTATAGCATAGAAAGATTCTTTTTGGTAGTATCTGACCATCAAATGTAACAACAACTGTCTCAATGGGGACGAATTCAGATTTTCCATTAATCATATTCTTTTTATTTAAGCGTCTGACTTTAAGAATTTTACCACACCCTACTGGTACAGATATATTATTTAAAATATCTTCATCATTCCATTCAATAGGAACTCCTCTGATTACTCCCATGCGGGTAACATTGAATATTGGTACGAAGGCCTTGTAATTATTTAACTTCAGTATATCATTTTTTAAAAAGGCATTGGCATCTTCAAAACTAGAAAAAGACACTGAAACTCGGTTTCGACCTATCTTTTTAAGACTTCCATCTACAATACCTCTTACAGACTTTTTTTTCAAAAAGTGACCAACTGTAACTGGATGCAAAGAACAGTTTTGATTGGGAGTGGTTTGTTCTTTTTGTATATGAACTACATAAGGTGAAACATCAGTAGCCTGATACAAATGTCTGCTAAATGAGTTCGGAACAGGGTTTTTATCTGATGCTGTGTGAGAAGTAACAGGAGTCGGAGTGGAAAAGTTTGAATCACATATTTGTTCAGTACTTTTAACAATATTCGCTTGTTCAATGTAGATAGGATTTTCACAACGACAATCAGAATCATTCACAATACCGATCACAGAAGACTTATCATGACGACTTCGTCGCTTTTTATTACAATGCTTGCATATTTTGCGCGCAGATGTTCTTTTTCTCTTAGGGCGACTAGTTGCATTCTCACCGTCCGTGTCCAACAAAGAACCCTCAGTATCCATACCTGACTGACTTTGTGTAATTGTAATAAAATGAGACGCCTGGGGCACCGAGTTAACATCTTGAGAGGGTATTGTGTTCCAATCCTGGAGGGCCGTCCCTCCAGGATCCTCTGGCTCGTTCATGTCGGCGGCAAAAAAGTTTAAAACTTACCCAGAACTGATAATAACTATATCACACAATTAAATATACTACATACGAATAAAAATACAAGATTATTAAGCACTTCACCACCAATCTGATACTTTTTCAAAAATAATTTGCAAAGAGCAAGAAAAATGACGTCCTTCAAGATCGACGTTTCCCGCGCTTTTTTTCAGGGCAATAGTTGAATGGTTGGAAACCGTACCATAAGCTCTAAAAAGGTGAACGACTTTTGCACTGCTAGACCTCAAGGTGAACAGTTATTCTTGTCTGTGGTCTGTTACTTTGAAAGAATGAAAGAGTGAGACAACGTAGTGATTACTTGCTCAGTGAATGAGACAGAAGAATAACAAAGAAAAAGTAGATTCAAACTTTCCATCTAATTTTAAAATTAGTTTCTATACAATTTTCATGACGAAAAAGCAATAAACATGCACATTATTTAAAAATGATCGTAATTGTAAACATGGGAAATAGATTTAACACGGTAAAGCGATTCGAACGGTTTTCAGATTTAGTTTTGGCGCTAAATTTCTAATGCGTTGAAATACCTGTAATACCATTTTGTAAGTATTATGATGTTACCCCGATGTCAGCAAAAAGATGGCACAACTAAAATGACAATGAGCAGGCCACTTATGCACGTAGTTTTACTGAATCAGTGGCGTATGCCACAGGTAAAGACGATAAGAGATGGTCACAAGGTTTTGTTCAGGAGACCCGAGACCCCGTACAGGAAGACGAAGAGTGAGCAGACCACCAGCCAGATGATCGGATGATACCTATTCTATAGACAGTAGACAAGAATCGCCGCTTAAGAGCAAGAGGCATGTGTCCAGCAGTGGACCAAACATTATGCAGAAAAAGTATAAGATTTTTATAAACAACATAGGAAATGGGTTAGATAATTTACTCACATTGTAAATTCTTAAAAAAGAGCATAGCAGTAATTTATTATATTACCTTGAATTTTGTGAATTAAGCTGATAAAGTTCACGTAAAAATACATACAAGATTTATTTAAAAAAAATTTTATAGTGTGATATAAAATCAGATCTTGATATAATTTGTTAAACTGTCCATTGGGTGAAGTTGATCTTGCATTTTGTTATTTCGTTTGTTTTTATTGCAGCAGTTCACCTGTAACAAGAACAAACAACAACAACAACAACATCCACTCCACAAGCACTGAAGATCATTGTTGACTGTGTACCGGGCAACATGTTTAGCTTCCCCAGAGTTATGCTTTTCTAAATGAATGCAGAATCATTAATTGTTAATAATAAAATGATGAATAAAAAGTTTATTGTTACAAAAATTGTGATAATAAGTTTAATTAACCTGTATGTAGGAGAATACCGCTCCTTCGTTGCGTAATTTATTGTTGACGTCGGTAATATCAACTGTAAATAGGTACTTAGTACTAGCTGTATATTTATTTATTATATTCCTAACACCTAGCCACTCGTTATCCTATCTTTATTGGAAAACAATAATTTTTACCAACCTGCTAGTTGACACAAAACAAAAATTCACAAGAACACCCACAAATATCACCCACTACCACTAAGCACCTACAGTTGAACCACACAAGTTTTTAAACAAATTAAAAATACATCCAAATATAGACAGCGATAAACATTTTAACTGATCAAGAATACATAAACGAGACACATTAGAAATTCCATTGTTATGAGGTCTCTTGAGCCTGCTTGGATGTTAACTGGTTAAATAATACTTTTAGGATTATTGATAATACCTTTAAACATTCTTAAATAACAATAAAACGAATTGTCAACTTTTCATCATTGTATTTATTGGAATGAGGATAAGTACTATGAAATTTCCCCACCTCTGATTTTAGATTCAACTTTTTTATTATAGATTTTTGCTATACTTAGACAATTTGAGTTGAGATAAAGAGTTTTAAATTCTTTATCTTATTCTTTAAATATATTGGAGAACAAAAACCTTTGCACTTTATGCATATTACATTAGTGATTCTTGCTTCTTCCAGTTTTATCTGTAGTGTAGTAGTAAATTCCCTTTATTCATCTTACAATGACACTGTTTGTTCATAGGTACTTTATTTATTCATTCCGGGCAGACTCTGATTAAGTCTTATCCATCATATTCACATATCTACAACAAAGAAAGGAATGTTAATGAAACTGCTGTTTCTATTAAACCATCCATTTTATTTGGTAGAATGCTTACCAATTGTTTATGTATTAGTTACTACAAACGTTTTAGTAAGACACTAAAACGAAAACAAAGTGTATTCCTACAAGGTCAACTTTAAGTTTCACAAAAAAGATTTATCAAAATAGTCGTAAATCCACCTATATCTACAAAACAATCTTGAAAAAACTAGTAAATAGTAACTTTTTTCAAGATGGCAAAAGTGACATTAGAGACGTTCGAAAGACGCTCAGCTGCTATCGAAACGACTGTCATGGTAGGAAAAGTCCATACAAAAGAAAGGTGAACGTTTTTCTAAACGTCAAAATAGCAGGCCTGCGGAAGTCCTGATAATAACATGTCATAGTACGAATTAGCAGGGCAGTTCAAAAGCAGGCCTGCTTTAAGGGGTCATGGTAAGGGCCCAGCTAATTTTTGTATGACCATTTGAAGCGCAATTTTGACTTAATATAGTGGTGAGACTGGTGATTAATATTGGTTTTTAATTTATAATAATACAATGGATTTTTAATACGATTTTCTTTTATTCTAGACTCCTTTCTGTCTGAACCACTCCTTAAAACTTGGCTCATACTTTCTTTAGCATATTTAATTTTTGGTATATTGAATCTTACGTTTTACCGTGACAGGAAATTTCGGGTATTCTATTCTAGGCAACCATTCAGTCAAACTAATATTAAAGATCGAACAAGATACGATTTCAACTTGGTGACATCACTAATTTAGTTCGTTCGTCGTCGGATTTCTTCAGCCTCTGGCTGGTGCGGGACACGGGCGATTGCCCTTTACCCGGGCGTCTTCTCAGGGTGTCCACTGACACTACTGGCAATTGGTCGCCGCGATTGCGGCTGCTAGTTTGTAGCACGGTTGTTAAAAAATTTACGGCCTGACCGATGCTTGGCACGAGTGTCTCGCGACGGTCTGGCCGGTCTATCAGTCGTCTCTGGGTTGGTATCTGTGTTATCAGTCACCCGGAGCTCGAGCTTGGAGCGAACTACGGCCGGGCTGGGATGACACGAAATCTCGGTCGAGGGATACCGCTACGTTGCAGTAATGGCACTGATTCCATTGTTTCGGTCTCAGTGGGGTTGGACAGGAGGTCTCGGGGCAGGGGCCGTCCAGCAGCGTCCGGTGGCCGGGCGATGTTGTGCAGATGGCGGTGGGGGGCGATGTTGTGCAGATGGCGGTGGGGGCCGTTGTCGGCACGATCGAATGTGCGACGCGCTATACTGGTAACAAATTCTTCCACTGATGGGATCCGCATGTCCCGAGCAATGACGTCGTTCCGGACATATCGCCCTGCTCCTGTCAACACGCGGAGTGAAATGTTCTGCTGGATCTGCAATTTGGTCCTTCCTTAGGGCTAGGGAGCATAGCGAGTACCATGCGGGTGACGCGTAGGTGAGTCGCGATCGCACGTACGTCTTATAGACGCTGAGCTTGGTTCTCAAGGGTAATCGGGATGTCAGGACCGGTTTAAGCAGCGCTCTGGCCATTTTGGCCTGGCTAACCAAGTGGTTAACCTGTGGTACCATGCGCAAGGACCGGTCAATTCGACACCCGAGGTATGTCACCTGTGATTGCCACTCTATATCCAATCCACGGAGTTTGAGCGGCGGTGGCATGATGCGCTTCATCCCGGTCAGCAGTGCGGCCGTCTTGCCAACGTTCACGACCATGCGCCACTTGTCCAGCCAATCAGGTAAAAGATCGAGGCAAGTTCTAATACTACGTCCTACAGCGCCAAAATGGCGATAATCAAATAGGCATGAATTATAATTTAACAGCAGTCAGTCTATGTTTATTTTATACCCGTGGACTAAAAAATATTTCGGAAAGGTAGGGGGTAGTCGAACGAAAAGCATGGTCGATCTATTTTAATGGTTTTTATTTATCATTTAAAGAGCTTTAGAGTGCAAGTTTGGTGTAGTTTGTGTTCTAATGCTTGGTGAAGTGATAAAGACCTGAAAAATTTGAAATATCATTGCATTCAACCCAGCATCGAGTGTCAAGTGGCTTGTCTCAAGACAACTTGCTTTAGACCCGATAGCGTCTTGAAACCTGCTTCTACGGGAAGAGTAGCCACTGAATCCAAGAAAAGCAATAAAAACTAAACACCCGTTATTTATTGTGAACACTATATCAAGAATTACTAGACATTGGCAGAATCACCGCTCTTTATATAGATAGAGCGGTTAGTCCATTTAAAAAAAAAAACATTCATTCAGGTTGACAGCCAGGCAGCAGTACATACATTTGTTTATTGGCAGCAGCCAGCCAAACGTAGTTTTACTGGATCAGTGCGCCAACCAACTTTGATTAGCTGTCAATGTCAAAAAAAGTCGCGCAGACCGTAACGAAAGAAGCGTACAAGATACCTATTAAAAATCTTAAACAGTACATGTTGTTTTAAACTAGTCATGTTATATTTAAATACTTCTAACAACTGGCTCCTTTTTTTATAAATATTGGTACTGCACTATGTGGATTATGTGAATAAATCGGATTAGAGCACCACAGTAAATGCTTGTTTAAATTGATAATTTTATATTAATTGTTTTTAACGCTGAAGAATGGATGGATCTTCGAGTAATCTTACAGCATTACTTCATAAATTATGTGTAGGGCTGTCAGCTGATCCAGGTACATTTTATTCCAATTTTGAATCATTTTCAAATTATTTTCCTTTGATTTTTATCTGTCAAAACAAGATGTTTGTTCCATTGTAATTAGAATAAACATCATTTTATTACACCAATTTTATGAATAACTTGCAGGACTATTTCAAAGATCTAGTAAAAAAGTTTAAAAGAGGTATTCAATCAAATAGTATTCATAAAAGTCTCAAATTGTATTTAAAATAACAATATAATTTTTAGTTTTTCTGATTTATCAGTCCACTTCTATATAACTAGTTGCCTGAATTAGCTACTATTTAAATCTATTAATATATTACCTAGATGGTGCCTATGAACTGGCTGTGTCATATTTATCATCAACTAGTGAGAAGGCACGAACCAGTCAAGATGAAAGGCTTCTTTGCCAGAAGATACAATCTCGCCTTACCTCTATATCTGCCAGGGATGCTGATAAATTCAATGAATATTATGCCAAATTGAAGAATACTGTAAGGATTTTTTAAAGCTATAATAAAATATAACAGTATGTTTAAGTTGCATTAAAATTATTATTTCAATATAATTTGTTTCAGTTTATTTTGAAGCAAAGAGTATCTGTCCTTGCACTACTTCTCGCATTGTCAGAAGCACCGCACCAGTCGGAATCGACACATCAACTTTTTCCAATACCTCAGTTAGCTACAGTAAGTTTTTATCTTGAGTTAAATTTTGTTCTAATCAGATCATAGCCTTTTATTAGGTTCATATGTTTTTTTTAGAAATCTAATATTGGGCTGTCTGGAGCTGCATCAAGTTCCAGCAAAAGTACAATAGGGTCTGTAAGCTGGGGTAGCCAAGGAGCACCTAAAAATCAAGGATCTAATCAGAGTCTTCCATCTAATAACAGCAACATGGCTATAGTTCTACAAACAAATGGTAAGCTGGCAATGCAAGAAATTTTTATTATTTTTTTGCATTCACAATAATGCTAGTTTATTATCATGGGTATATATCTCATAATATGCACCAATTTAAGATATCAGTAAAAATAAACCACATCTGCTCTCTCCATGACAAGAAACAAGACAGACCACTTTTACTCCTTTTTTTTAAATCAAAATACATTTTACAACTTAAAGTCCCACCCAATATTGACTGTAAAAGAATGTATTCTGCACATGTATACAGGGTGTAACGAAAAGGTGAAATAAAACTATAAGGGGTTATTCTACGGCTAAATTACATCAACTTTTTCTATGGGACCAACATTGAAATCACAAAAAAAAAACACTTTCCCATACTAAAATGTGACCAGCTGCCAGCTGGCATCAGTTTGTATGGAAACGTCAATTTTTTTTTGAGATTTTGATGTTGGTCCCATAGAAAAAGTTGATGTAATTTAGCCATAGAATAACCCCTTAAAGTTTTATTTCACCTTTTCGTTACACCCTGTATTTGTGAACTAAAATATGTGTTTGTTAATTTTTTGTTAGATCAACCAAATGAGCGTCTATGCGTACGGGATGCGGTATTAGCAGCAACCGGAGTGAAAACCAGAGGCGCCGGCGGCGGGTCACGCCCTATGCAAGCGTTGTACGCACGTATTGCCCACCTTGGCTTCTTACATGACAGGCTTAAAGAATTCATTGATCCTAATTCTGGGATTATGCCCCAAGGTATTTTTTATTTTCTTAAAAGGATAACACAATAGATAGCTACAAATCTTCCTTTATGCTAGAATAAACTTGTTTTTTTTAGGTCTCATGGGAGAAGGATTGGTTGCTTCTATAAGAGATGAACTCACTGAATATTATAGAAGTGTTGCTTTACTGCAATCTCAGGTTTGATATTGGTTTGAACATATTCTAGGTATTCTCTTGGCATTTATATGTACTTCGTAAAATAATATTCTAGCGTTACTGGCTGGTTCCATGCTTAAAGAAGCAAAAATGCAAATACTTTTAATACAAACACTAAAACCTCACTAAGACTATACTACGGATAAGAATAAATAAATGTTTAAGGAAGTAAATTGTTTTTAACACACATAAATAAGCTTCACTTGTAACTAACTATGGAATCAAATCTTGGAAGTAGTTTTTAACCTACTTCTAACTGCTGTACCGATTTAAAACTTTCTAAGTATTTAAGTATTTGACATGCAGATAACAATACAATAATTTGACATCTTATAAAAAACTGCACTCGCCAACCCGCCTGCCAAGCCTGGCGAGTATTGGCAATCCCCCCCCCCCCCCCAATGAAACTCATTGGGTGAGGCCTGTGTCCAGCAGTGGACGTCATATGACTGAAATGATGATGCTGATCTGATAATGGAGTCAGGAGGTGGATAGTGAAACTCTTAAATCACTATTAGTAAAACCTTTGTGTTTGGGCTCATTGATTCGTTTTGACGAGTATAATACATATGTGTTTTGTAGTTTTTAAAACTATGTAATTTGATTATTTTTTTTTACTCAATGTTCTCAATAACATATTGCAAGTGTATAGTAACTGTACAGTGTTTGTAACGTTTGTGGGTTTAATTATAATGAATTTTATTTATTGCAAATTTTTATATAAAGGCATGTGAGGGCGATGGTGGTGGCGGAACACTGCGACGTGTGTGCGTGTGGGCTCAAGAACCGTTACATAGACTGACTTGGCTAGCCAATATAGCACATACAGCACACCATAAGAAAGGTAAGTTATTTCGTATAGGTACATACCTAAATGTATCTAGCACCTACAATGATATCTGTTATTGGTTCTGTCTGTAATAGTAAAACTCTTGGACGCATATACGCGCGAGGCCTTAATCAGATTTGTTTGAAATTAACTTTGTTATTTTAGGAGGAGAACTAGCATCATGTATTCACCGTTTTGTTCGTCACGGAGATGAACGAGTGACTATGCTGGCGAGACGCCTCCTTACAGCGCTAACCTACCCTTTGCTCCTCATGTTAACGCGATGGCTCCTGCATGGTAAGCAGGACTCTACGCTGATTTTTATTGCAAAATGAATGAATGAACAACATAATACAGTCCGAAAATTATTTCAGGTGAAATTGATGATCCATACAATGAGTTTTTTATTGAAAGCAGAAGTGGGGTACCTATAGACAGGATGTGGCATGATAAATACAGAGTCAGGTAAGCTATCTTATTTTTGATATTTCGATGCTAAACATGATATTAAATAATGCTACAATATCGACATTTTACACATGATACCATATATTTAGTTTTGTCGTAGCGTAACAGGTAGAAAACCTGTGTCCCAAAAAAATGTATCAAGTGGAAGTTTAGAGATGCTGTATTCAAATCAAAATATATTTTGTAATTTCTTTAATTAACGTTTGGGAAACAAATAGTTCTACATAAAATAAAATCATCATCACTATCATCATTCGCCTGCCCTGTTCCCAGGTCATCTAGGGTCGGCGCAGTATGTCTTTCTCTTCCATAAAATCCGGTCACTCGTCATTGAGTCATTCACTCCCTTCTCAGTCATATCGCTCCTCACACAATCCATCCATCTCTTCTCAGGTCGTCCTCTACTTCTCCACCCATCAATACTCATATCCATCACTCTCCTCGTTACGTGCTCCTCTTCCCTTCTTATCACATGTCCATATCAAGACAAATGGTGTCCTTTCATCTTTTCTGCTACAGGTGCCACTTTCATACTTTCTCTAATATATTCATTCCTTATCTTGTCCATTCTCGTCACATTCAGTTCCATGTAGTAAAGCAGGTCTTATAACAGTTTTGTAGATTTTTCCCTTAGGCTTTAAGGGCATCCGTGGGTCGCATGTTGTTGCTGTGATCTGTCGCCATTTCATCCAACCTGAGTTAATCCGATGCTTAACGTCCCTGTCAATGTCACCGTCGCTCTGTACGAGAGACCCGAGGTACCGAAAGTATGAACAAGCCGGCAAAGACATGTTATGGGCAAAGGGCTGGAGAGATCGCCGAAGACACAGAACAGATACTCTGTTTTAGTTCTACTGACTTAGGCCCACGTTATCCAGTCGTTGCTGCCACTCCTCCAATCTGTTTTGGACCTCTAAGGCGTCTTCCGAAACCAGTACTATATCGTCGGCGAACAGCATACACCAAGGGGCCTCCCTCTGTATGTCCGACGTCAGAGCTTCCATTACCAAAAGAAAGAGGGACGGACTAAGCGCTGACCCTTGGTGCAAGCCCACAGCCACACTGAAGCTAGTACTAGTGCCGACTACGGACCGGACTTGAGTACTACCTGTTATACATAGCTCGAATCGACTGCAGGTACTACAAAACCTCACGAGGTACCCAATCATATGCCTTTTCGAGGTCAACGAACACCATGTGCAAGTTTTTATGTGCCGTTCTGTACTTTTCGCACATTTGGCGAATGGCAAAGATGGCGTCTGCTGTTTCTCGACCAGGCATAAAACCAAACTGGTTTTGTGAAATTTCAGTCTCCTCTCTAAGTCGCTGTTCAATTACTTTTTCCCAAACATTCATACTGTGTGATATTAGCTTTATTCCTCTATTGCATTCTTGCACAACACCCTTGTTTTTAAAAATGGGCACCAGCAGGCTGTTACACCATTCGTCAGGTATAGCTTTTGTGTGCAGCAAATTTATTGAAGAATAAAGCTAACCACTTCCATCCCTCCAACCTTAATAACTTCCACACCTCTAACAAAATACAAAATCGAAGGTATACTAATCAAGTTTCCTATTACTTGAGACACAAAGTTGGGCAAACCAAAAAACGAATTTAAAAAAAGCAATACAAATTAGATCACAAAAAAGTAAGTAAAACAAATGAAGCTATACAAATCAAAAAAGATAAAACATTTTAATACGCTCCACTCCACCACATTGCCAGGCAACTAAGCGCTTCTACCGGACGTATCATAAGTTCAACTAAGGCTGATGTAAAAATTTCCACGTTCCGAAAATTCATATTATATTTTAACTAACTTTGGAATTCAACATTTTTATGACGCAACGGTATGATTGTAAATACTGTTTATCTATTTGGGGAAAAATATATGTGACCAACAATGTCTATTAAGACAAAGCCAAGGTTTCAAATAAAATTAAAAGTAAAAAGACAAAACTCGAAAACTACAAAAAAACCGCAGAACATAATATGGGGGTGATTCGGTTGCTCCATTTCTGGACTTCCGTGACTGACATTTTTGGACATCATTATCATATTAGCTTTTGAAAGTTCTCTGCTGCCCTTAAGGCGCTGCGCAAACGACAAGGCCTTCTTGACCGCGAAGCAATAAACACCGCGTCAGCCTGCCCTGCGCCGCCGCGTACCCAGCGGGCACTGGGCGGCGCGGTCGTTGCAGTATACGATATCCTTTGTTCTATCTTTCGCGGCGAAATTGTCCGGTCCGCGCCGCCCCGCCCCGTCGTATGCGCAGCGCCTTTACTACGCCTCAGCTGGCAGCTCTCACCCTTTTTTTTAATTTTGCCGTACTTTGTACAACTAGTGCACGGATTTTGAGCACTGGGCAAAAGACGCGCAGAAGACCATTACGATTACGTGACTGGCTACTAAACACACGCCGCGCCCGTACAGCCTGCCGGGATTGGTTGCTCGCTCCGCGCACACGCGTCTCTGATACGATGATCGTCTCGTAAGAGGCGCAAAGCAAATCGGAAATAGTGGGGATTATTTCCTCCAGCGCTCAAAATTTGTGCGCTCAAGAAATTGGTGTATTATTTGTTTTGTTATATTTGTACAGAGAGTGGATGGTCCCGTCGTTCATGTCGCGCGAGCAGGCTGCGCAGATCTTGGCGACGGGCAAGAGCGTGGTGTTCATGCGCGAGGCGTGTGCCGACGAGCTGGGGCCCAGCGACCACGCGCACCACCTGCAACCGCTGCTCAAGTCGCACACCGGTACGGGTTGCTAGTGAAGTATGCCTGTACGAGTATACGTCCCAATGCAATACAGACCTTACCTCAACTATGAAGTGGTTTGGGCCATCACGCGGGTCCAGTGCGGTGCGGTGGAGGGGTGTTGTAAGGCCAGTGACTTAACCTTACTGTCAGATGTTATTAAGCCGCCCTAAGGCCTCTGACTAGGCTTTAGGACTAGTATCAAGCGATACAAGCAAGCAAGCCGTGACCAACTTTTAACGTGCCTTCCGAAGCACGGAGATACTTGTGATAAATGTCACTAAATATGGTTGGATGGTGGTCACCCATCCAATCACAACCGCGGCGTAGGTGGCTTAACTTTGGTTATCACTACCAAAGCTCTTCCGCCACTAAGTCACAAGCACCTCTATCACTTAAGTCACATAAACATTATAGTTATTTATGGGTATTAGAAGTTCATACATATGCGCGCTCGAGCAACGCACACATAAACATCACTCACGGACATGAAATCTTAAAACGCTCTTGCTCGAACTACAGTCTGTCAGAGTGTTTCGAGATTTCGTGTCCGTGAGCGATGTTTATGTGTGCGTTGCTCGAGCGAGCAAAGTATAAAGCTTAACTTCTAATACCCATAAATATTTTTTTTTAGCTTTAGTACAATTTTTATTTTGAAGTGACGTCGCGAGCCCCTACTCCCGAACTTGACGCGCTTTATCTTTGTAATCTTTTTGGTTGATTGACATAAGAAAAAAAAAATGTCCATTATTTTTTGATAATCTAACTGACGGACCATGGAGCACATACCCTATAGAGTAGAAATGTCATTTCTTTTGTTCAACAAAAAGTTTTGCCAATATTTAATCTGTGGCAGTACTGTTTTTGTATGCGCGAGAGTTGACAGGGCTTGTCAGGTGAAAAATTACTAACGGTTTCGGAGAAAGATCTTCGGTATTGCTACTCTATAGGGTAAGTACTCGATATGACGGACTAAATAGAATTTAATATTTTACCCAGTCGTCATCCCTATTGTTTATAGAGGGTAGAGGTAAGGAGTACTATCTCTTACGGGCGGAAAATGTGTCCAGCTAAAATTGTAAATAACAGTTCCAAAACCCTCCGAAAATGGCGCTAACGTAGGCAAAGGGTATGGTATGAATGTAGCAGTTGTTGACGGATTGAAGTAAAGACGCCGAGTATGGAGAGCCGAATTAGAATTTGTTTAATCATTTTAGTGACTTTTAAAAATGGAGAATAAAGCCATCCTTTAAAAAATGTTTGGAACAATCCGTGTTGCTACTGTGGCAAGGTGGCTTATTTAACGCACTTTGACAACCACTTTCAAAACTATGATTGTACTCCTCACTTTACCGGCCATACTATGTTGTAGGCAGTCAATCGGACGTAGAGAGCGGGACGGGCACAGCGTGGTGGGAGGCAGAGGGACTGCGCGCGGGCGTGGCGCTGGCGCACGCGGCCGCCTCGCAGCGGCTGCTGGCCGCGCTCACCTCGCACCACCACCTGCTAGACCACCTGGCCGCGCACCGCCGCTACCTGCTGCTGGCGCAGGGCGACTTCGTGCACCATCTCATGACTCTACTCCAGTCAGTATACACATATACATACAGACCGCCTCGCAGCGGCTGCTGGCCGCGCTCACCTCGCACCACCACCTGCTAGACCACCTGGCCGCGCACCGCCGCTACCTGCTGCTGGCGCAGGGCGACTTCGTGCACCATCTCATGACTCTACTCCAGTCAGTATACACATATACATACAGACCGCCTCGCAGCGGCTGCTGGCCGCGCTCACCTCGCACCACCACCTGCTAGACCACCTGGCCGCGCACCGCCGCTACCTGCTGCTGGCGCAGGGCGACTTCGTGCACCATCTCATGACTCTACTCCAGTCAGTATACACATATACATACAGACCGCCTCGCAGCGGCTGCTGGCCGCGCTCACCTCGCACCACCACCTGCTAGACCACCTGGCCGCGCACCGCCGCTACCTGCTGCTGGCGCAGGGCGACTTCGTGCACCATCTCATGACTCTACTCCAGTCAGTATACACATATACATACAGACCGCCTCGCAGCGGCTGCTGGCCGCGCTCACCTCGCACCACCACCTGCTAGACCACCTGGCCGCGCACCGCCGCTACCTGCTGCTGGCGCAGGGCGACTTCGTGCACCATCTCATGACTCTACTCCAGTCAGTATACACATATACATACAGACCGCCTCGCAGCGGCTGCTGGCCGCGCTCACCTCGCACCACCACCTGCTAGACCACCTGGCCGCGCACCGCCGCTACCTGCTGCTGGCGCAGGGCGACTTCGTGCACCATCTCATGACTCTACTCCAGTCAGTATACACATATACATACAGACCGCCTCGCAGCGGCTGCTGGCCGCGCTCACCTCGCACCACCACCTGCTAGACCACCTGGCCGCGCACCGCCGCTACCTGCTGCTGGCGCAGGGCGACTTCGTGCACCATCTCATGACTCTACTCCAGTCAGTATACACATATACATACAGACCGCCTCGCAGCGGCTGCTGGCCGCGCTCACCTCGCACCACCACCTGCTGGACCACCTGGCCGCGCACCGCCGCTACCTGCTGCTGGCGCAGGGCGACTTCGTGCACCATCTCATGACTACTCCAGTCAGTATACACATATACATACAGACCGCCTCGTAGCGGCTGCTGGCCGCGCTCACCTCGCGTTCGTTGTCGAGTCGAGTAGTATTACTTAAATAATATTTTATTTTTGGATACAGAGACGAATTGAATAAGCCAGCGACATCGCTTTACGTGCACAACCTGACGTGCACGTTAGAAGCAGCAGTGCGGGCTACCAACGCGCAGTTCGAGCCGCCGCATGTCCTCGCTCGCTTGCACGTCAACTTGTATCCTAACTGTAAGTATTAATTAAGAGGTATAATATGAATCTACGAGATGTACCATCTTTCATATACCTAGATCAGCCTTTCCCAACCTTTTTAACCGACTTCAAAGTAGGAAGAGGTTTTCAATTCATTGAAAGCGTCTGCGTGGGAAATCCTGTAAAAAACTGCGCTCGCCAACCCGCCTGCCAAGCGTGGCGCGTTACTCACCATTCATCGGTTCTGCGACAAATTTAGCCGGCCCACTACTACTTTAGCTTTCAGGACAATGTTTATTACTTTGGTCTTCTGCCGGATGACCTCGTTTCGGATGTTATTCCTTGGAGATCTTGGTATCTCGCTAAGGGAACTTCGCATCGAACTTTCCGTAGCTCGCTGAGTGACACGAAGTCGGTGGGCTAGCTTTGCTTTCATGCTCAACGTTTCGGCTCCGTAGGTCATCACTGGTAGGATGCACTGATCAAAAACCTTACTCTTTAGCCATTGTGACAGTGACGACGCAAAGATATGACACAGTTTTTCAAATGCCCATGCCCAGCCTAGCTGCACTCTCCTGGCGATGTCCCGCTCAAAGCAGTCTCTGCCTAACTACAGCACTTGTCCACAAAATACATTACATTATAAACAACACACACACGTTACATTATAAACAAGACACATTATGTGGAATTATACCGTTACATATAAACCTCGTACTTCTATTAGGCGATGGTCGCGACGACTGCGGCTGGGACGTGTTCGCGCTGCAGTACCGCGTGGACGGGCCGCTGGGCACGCTGTTCCCGGCCACGTGCGCCGCCCGCTACCGCGCGCTGTTCACCCAGCTGTGGCGCGTCAAGCGCATCGAGCACAGCTTGCACGGCGCCTGGCGCGAGCACACCATCCTGCAGAAGCGGCTCAAGTACATGCCAGGTAAGGTATTATCTCCTGCAAGCAACAGCAAGCCGATACGTTATGTGCCACGCCGTTGTTCATCGTGCAGTTCAGTAGCGATAGGGTCTATATTCAAAAGTCGACGGTAACTGGTCTGATTGATGTAAATTGACAGTTTTTTAGTCCAACTGTCAAAACGAGTTTACGTTACTGTGTTGGTCTATGATATTCTAGTATTAACAAGATGAGTGTCGGATTTATTGCCATAACCTCGCACTTAAAAGATTTTAAACATAAATATTTAAAAACCCTGTTCCAGTTGTTTTCGCTCATGATGAGAATCATCAGCTGAACGTAGCCCTCCCGCTTTGACTTCTAGATTGGCCGGCTGATGAGCGGCCTGATTCCAGCGTCTTCCTGCAACCTTTATTCTGCGTTCTACGCTGGTACGTGGTATCCATTCTGGAATCCTTCTGCCCCATCGGCCGTCAGTTCTGCGTGCTATGTGCTTCTGCCACTTCAGCTTGCTAATTCGTTGGGTTATATTATATGTCAGCGACTTTTGTTCCTTTACGGATCTCCTCATTTCTGATTCGATTTCGCAAGGAAACTCCGAGCATAGCCCTTCCCGAAGCACGGCACGACCTTAAGCTTATTTTTTATGAGATATGAGATGATGGTAAGAGGCCACGTTTCAGTTCCATATGTCATCAATGGTAAACACATTGGTTGTAGACTTGCGTCTTTAGGCACTGAGGTATTTGAAAAGACGTCGTGTAGTTTTCCCAACGCTGCCCAGCCGAGTCGGATTCGACGACAATGCAGATGACAGAATGTTTTAGCTGTTTATAAAAGAGAGAGAGAGAGAGATGGTTGACTGTGAATGTTCAGAGGTGTGGAGCCTGATGCGGCGCGTGTCGTGCCTGCGCGCGGAGGCGCTGCGGCTGTGCGGCGCGCTGCAGGAGGCGAGCGGCGTCGGCGCCGAGCCCGCCTGGGCCGAGCTGCTGGCGGCCGCCGCCGCGCGGCAGGACCTCGACCGCCTGCTGCGCCTGCACCACCTCGCGCTCGAGCGGCACTCCATACACGCCATGATACACCACACCACGCAGGTACTGTACCGCACTACCGCACTACCGCACTACCGCCCGCGCTCTCGTACTGTCGATGTTGATCTTATTGTAGAAGTTGTAAGTATGTGCGCGAGGCAACACACCACCCTTATACGTACATGATTACTCTTTGGTCAGTGCCAAAATAACTTCACCTGACATTACCCTATAAAAATATTTCTTACTTGCGCAGATGGCACATTCATAATAATTATGACAAATAATTAGATTTGAATAATTTGATTTTGATGTAGGAGCTGCAATCGTATCTGGGTAACGTCTTGAATGAAACGCTGGCACTGCGCAGCTTCGAAGCGACGTTACACAACGGAATAAACGCCGAGCTCGAGCGGCGGGACCGCATCGAGCAAGTGAAAGCGGAGCGAGCGGCGCGAGGTACATTACAATAGGATTAACCATTGATTCCGCTATTCCGCATTCAAGTCCGGCCGCAATATATCTTTCTGTTGTGTCGTGACATAAATTCATTAAAATAGACCATCACTTCTAAACAAATCAGTTAAAAACTATTCAATAATATTGTAGTTTCTTCTTTCTTTATTTATTCTAAAATAAATTAGGAATAATAATAACAAATCGAATTTTTTGTCATGTCAATTAAAGTTCCGAAAGCATTTTCCTATACACCAGACCCCAGGAGTTCCACACTTTCTTTTGAAATGTATGCATCCTATATCCATGACATAAAACTACAGAGTATGCTCTAGCTTTATTTTCCTTATTGTATTCCAGGTGAATATGTATTCACTTCGGCAGACGAAGTGCAGGACAAAGAAAAAAGAAAGATCTTCCTCCAGTTCCTAGCTAGCCGGAGAGCCGATTTGAATGTTTGGGCGCGCACTTACAGGTGCAGTACCCGTAAATAAACAGCTTATCAACCTACCGGGAAACGTCAAATAGGCTAGTTTCCTGGGTCAAAAAAAGATTATTCTGTTTAGTCCGTCAGTTCGATTAACAAAAAATATTGGACCTATATTTTGTCTTTTGCCAATCAAACAAAAAATTATGAAGATAAAGCGCATCAAAGTGAGCACGTGACGTCACGCTTTGCTAAAAAGTGTCGCAAGGCGTGACATTACGCGGAACTTTAACGGGCCATATCTTCATCATTTTTTGTTTGATTGAGAAAAGAAGAAATACGTGTCCAATATTTTCTGTTAATCCAACTGACGGACTAATTCGATTTTTTTAGGAAACTAGCCCATTCTCTTTATTGATCCTCTATGTGTTGCGTTTTAAGTTGTAAATCGGTTGAATAACCTTTAATTTTATGGTCAGTTCGGTATTTTACACCACTAATCAATTAACATACTTTTTAAAAACTGTCTTAACGCTACTCCTCTATAATTTGTATGGCGATAGCAAACTGACGTCACAGTTTACCTAACTTAACGGACTAACATTTTTTTTTTTCGTTTTTTTTAATGAATTATAATGTGCCGGGTTATTAGGCCTAAAATAAGATGACGGTTTTAATAAATGTTGTCTTAGAATGATTTTAATAATGGTGTAAACAACCCTATTAAACAGCACAAACCGTTAACTGTTCTTCGATCTTTCGGAAAGAATTGATATGCGTCTCCGTAATTTTTACGGTCATTAATATTTATATCTCTAGACTCTTAGTAGCACTTAGAGGCAGTACCGAAACAACACTCGCCGCGGAAATGAGTGAGTGGCTGAATAAATGAAAGACCATTCCGACCATAATAAATTGGTAAAGTTTATTTCTGTGCTTCGGAAGGTATGGCAAAGTTGTTTGTCAAAACTTGATAAAATCTGACAGTAAGGTCGATGGTCACACGGCTCAGACTCTACCCCTCTACCTCTTTCAATCAGCACTGGGCCCGACTTATGAATGTGACCTGGCCCCGATTCAGAACCCTCCGACAACGAATTGACAACCGATAAATCACTGATGCTAAATCATATAGTTTCACGTGTTATAGGTTGACAATTAGTCATCAAATGGTTCTGGGCCGAACCACCTTACAGTTGTGATGAGACCTGAAGTCAACAAAGGCGGTTATGGGCTGACTTTACAATACTATTTGCAGAGGACACGTGACCACGTTAATACTGAAACTAGCTCTCCACGCGGAGCTGTCGCTGCAGACGCTGGCGTTCCGGCTCGACTACAGCGACTTCTACAAGCGCGGCGACGCCAAGCTGCACGAGCCACTCACCTACCAGCACAAGCGGCTCAGCGAGATCGGACTCAACTTGGCTAGAGTGAGTCTATGGTTCATACCGCCACGCTCTTTACTTTAGGTTCAGATATCTTTTTCTTTCAATGAAAAAATACAGTGTAAATGTTAGAACTGAACTGAATGAGTGATGGATAGACGAGCCTGTATCTTTGTTTGTTTCTAAAATTGTCTATGGATATCATGTTAGACAGATTTTTGTTTTGATTATTTCTTCTCTTTCCTTTCATTTATGAAAAAAGAGAGACAGAGGGAGAGTAAAAATAAGTTATAAAAATTGTACTTTATAATTGCATTAAGTACAATTTTTATAACTTATTTTTATATTTTTTATAACTTAAATCCATCAGCAAAGAAGAGTAAGCACACTACGAGTATCTATTGAGATACTCGTAGTGTGAAACTCTTCTTTGCTGCCGGATTTTAACATGCATGAGATACGATTCCTATTAGTCTGAGGAATTGATTTTAGTTTCAATTTCGCCGTTAACAAACCTCTAGTCATCACAACACGCATCTTCTGTTTTGTTTCAGAATAAAATGCTGGATCGTTCTAAGAAGAAGTGACATATAGAGTGCGCGGACCCTTCCGATGCGAATTACTGCGTGCACTGGTTGAGCCTCGTCTGCGCCCGAGCTACGTGAACATGACCAATTTCTAGCCTTATTCGAATTAAAATGCCCCAAAAAGTAAATGTACAAATAACTCTCGAATATTGTCAGTTCTGTATTTAATAATAAGATGAAAACTTTTTTGAAGTTTCATGTTTTTCATAGCTCTCTATATTTAGTGCCATGCTCTCGATGAACTGAATAACTAGGTTTTTGTTATTAATAAAATAAGTTCACGAGGAATTATGTAAATTGTTTTATTTTCTTCTATTTAGTAATTATATTTCTCAAAAAAAGAGTGCAAACCGCTCGTCACATACTACAAAATCGATATTACACTCGGCGGACAGCTAGTCTGGACACTCCAGTGGCTATCTTATATAAGTAATATATGTTTTCCAGCATACCTAAAAATAAAAATAAATAGAAAAATATCATTTGATAAACACTTAAACGTTTATCAAATGATATTTTTCTATTTATTAGTTTTAAAACGGCTGATTTCACAAAAAACATAACAAGGTAGCAAATCAGTCAAGCAAGAACAACTAAATGACTGACTGTCTGTTTATTCCATTGACCGCGTAGAGCCACATGACTATGTCAACAGGGTACTCTGGGATACTCTAGCAAATGTATTTGATTTCCAGCCTCTTTGCAATAAGGTTGACTTTAATAAGGCTTATTTTTACACGACTGCCCAAAAAGGAAGTCTCACAAACATACATACATAAATAAAGGGAGGTTCATGTACATTAGCGTATGTGTATGTTTCTTGTTTCCACCACAACGATTTACCAGATTGCGTAGCGTATTCTAAGTCTATGGATTAACACTAATAACAGATTTTGATGTATGCGGTATCCTGTGGTATCGTTAGATCCTAAAACTGGTGACAAACTGCGACTGACGCGGCTACGGACTCGTCTTGACATTGCGAGGACAAGCGCTGCCATTGGTCTATCCTTCAGTTAACTTCCGCCAGCCCAAGGATCGACCAATGGCAGAGTTTTTAGTTACGTACTCTACCAGTACGAATACTGCTGACCCCGGGCGCCTAACGCTGACTCTGCGCTCGTGCGCCGCTAACGTGACCAAGACGCCGGACATCAGGCCAGCGCCATCATCCTCACTTCGTATCTAACATCGATCGATTCAATTAGTATTAGGAACTAGTTTTATTGTAATTGTAATATTTAATTAAATTAGATATTAAGTAATTTCGTTTTTTTTTTCGATCCTCCGGCTGTCGCTTCGTAATTTACTGTATAAAATGCTTTTGGCATTTAATTCAGTATATAAATAATTAGGAAACACATGATGTGAACTTAATGCCATGAGGCATTCTCTACCAGTCGACTATTAGGCTAAACAGAGATGTTTTGTTGGAACAAAGAAGACACTATTCTATAAAAAAGATACTATTCTATAAAAAATCTAAACATAAATTATTTTTTTAAAAAGCATAAACTACACTCATACAATTACACATAAAAGTTTGTAATAAATTGTGAATACAGCAGGAAATTGTTTGCAGTTAGGGGGCTTTTGGTATAATGTATAGGTGTAATAGATTTGACATGAAGCTTTTTATTAATAGCAGTCGTTTTTTAAAGTTATAATGATTTTTTATTTTTTATTTATTTATTAAAACACAATGTCATTTATGCATTAACAAAATCATTTTTAGCGAGGCATTTGCTAGCTTTGATCTTACTCTTTTGTTTTGATGGGTCACCCCAGTTACGCTACCCGTATCCTTTGACAGATTTTAACAAAGAATTTAAAAAAGTACGTTTGATAAAAATAAAATAAAAAGTTTGTCCTCTAACCGATTGCGATGAAAGTTTGGCGAGTTGAAGTGCACAAGCCGGGAAAGAATTCCTTAATGTATTGAAGACCACGCGTACGAAATCGGGGGCAATAACCAGTTTTTCAATTAAAAACCCGGCTAATGCGACTCAGACTTGCGCATCGAGGAGTTCCTTACAAACTTGTAGGTATAAAATTGTTCCACCGGCACTCCGGAGGGTAGATTACCCTTCTTAACCGGCACCAACCAAACCATGGCAGGACCAAAAACAATGCTTCACCTATCGGGATATACGTAAGGCTGGCTTATGTCGGATCTCCAACCCCCAGAACCCCCGGAATTTTTCAGAACCCTATACAAAACGGATTGAATTCGGGCTTGTCAGGAGCTGTTTTGTATAGAGTTCTGAAAAATTTTGGGTGCATGTAGTCCGAGCCTAAGCAGAGCAGTGATTCTGCCGATGTCGATGGCAGAATTCTTGTTAGTGTTCCCAATAAATAAATAACGGGTGTTTAATTTTTATTGCTTTTCTTGGATTCAGTGAAGGCCTATACTTTTGGTTTGTCAATTTGCCACTTTGTTTTGACATTAAATCGTTACATTTGACATTTGATATTAAATCGTTCATATCGTTGGTTTTGACCATGGTTTGACACTCAAGATTTGGCAGTATGGCTCTGTACCATTGCCATTCCCTTTGAGGATAAATATTAAGCGCTTGACCTCACAATGTCAAGACGAGTCCGGAGCCGCGTCCGTTGCAATTTGTCACCGGCTTTACTACTAATACTCAAAGAAATTCTACTAGTTGATTGAATGTTGGTAAAGAAATTGTCTTGCCGCCGTACTGTTGTTCAAACCTAGTTTTGATATCGATAGGCAACTTAGTTAGACTTATGAACAGAAGTATGTAACTCCACTCATCAATAGGGAAACCGAGATTTTTTAACGCCCGGGTTAGTAGAATGTCTTTGCTACTACTACATGGTTTGACACTTGACTGACGTTTTCTCACTCACTCACTCGCCACAGAATGACTGACCATGTGACGTGACTGACATTGACATTTCTAATGTTACATCTACCTACTTTCTTTTGTTTTTCTTTTAAAAGCTTCATTCAAAATAAAAGTTCGTTGGTCGGCCCCGTATAACTCTTTTGTTTATTTTAATCAAAATACTTAACCCGTCCGCGTCCTAAGTATTACTTGTTCAGTATTTTGTTTGTCCTACGTCCATTTTTTATCCAAGTGTACATTAACTTAGTTTTACTTGATCAGTGGTCTACATATTATAATGGCATCATCAAACGTCTTTCAAGAGCTAGATGACGAAGTTAAAGAACTTCTACAGAATTATAAATATAAAAAAGCAACCGCATATGAGCCTTGTACTTTGAAAAATATTAACGAATGTTTGATTGGGCTAAATGAGGTAAATTTCGTTTAAAATATTTTGTACTTAATACTGTTTTCATTTGTTTGTGGTCATTAATTCAATAATACCTTTCAGGAACTTAGCCTATTTAACATAAATTACACTTTTAATCCACATGTTGACATTGCTAAAAATATTTTGGCTCCAGAAGCACTTGTAAAACTTGTTAATTCAGTGTGGACATTATTGTATTATCACAAAAGCTCAAAAGAGAAGGCTGATACACTATCCGAACAAAACCATGTTTTAGAACATCAAAATAAACAACTTCATGTAAGTTATTTCCATTTATTTTATTTGTAAAATAAAACTGACACTTGTTGTTTGACTGATAAACATTACCTAGCTGCTTGGTAAAAAAATCTTATTTATATTTACAGGGTTCTATGGGCAAGTTTAAGGATAAACTATTAATAGAAAAGAATGAAGCTAGAGCATGTGTGGCTTCAGCTCAGAAAATCTCAGATCATTCCGATGAACTTCTTCTTAAACTTACTGAAACAAAAGCTAAGCTTCTAAAAGTTAATAAACAGAAAGATGCTATAGAAAAAACATTACGCAATGAGATTTCCAGGCTTAAATTGGAAAATGACAAATTAACAGATAGGCTACGAAACAAATCAAGTAAGTTATAATTTTAAGATGTTATTTACATGAGTCTTAAGTAATTTTATTTATATTATACTTTATTGCACAGACAAAATAATTTATAGTTGAACCTAATGCCTAAAGCATTCTCTATTAGTCAACCAAGTTGTCACTTCTTTGGATGAAAAGTGTACAATTTCAGAAATAACTTACTTTATGACAGTTTTCATTTATAGTTTAATTATGAAGTTCAGTGTTGCATCTTTTATTTTACAAATTAGTTGAATCTTTTACACTGAAAAATAACATTTGATTGGTTTGTATTTTTAAAACTCAGTTAAAAATATCAAATTTTAAAATAACCCATTTTGAAAATTGCTACTTCAAAAAACAAAAAACTTTAGATACCTATTTTTTGGTTTCATATTTTTTTTCTTTTAAGCATAAATTGATGAATTAATATTATCATGGCGAGCAAAAACATAAATTAATGAAACACGGTAGGGTTCTCTAAATAAATAATTTAACTCAGCTGTAGGTACACAATTAGATTAGAAAAATATCTGTGAAAGATCTCTAATCAATCTAGACTCACCCCAGGGTGCTGGAACACCCTTAAGTAATTCTGTCTTCCCTAGAGTCTCTACCATTTCATTTTCATTTCTTTAATGGCCTTCCCTACTCTCTATTATATCTACTTTGTTGTCTGTTTTTCTGTTAAGACCTTTAAGGGTGTCATACCTCAATAGGAAAAAAATGGAACCCTTAATAGATCGTTAGATTTGTTGTCTGTCTGTCAATTATGAGCCTTTATCTCGGAAATGCGTGGAGGTATCGACTTGAAATTCAAACCATGTACTTAAGTCTATAGTCCCTTGAAGCTGTGAAATAATCAAACTGATGAGTTAACGCAAAAAATATATACGGCTGTTCATGTCGCAAAACACGTATACGTAGTTATACTTGATCAGTGGTATATTTCGTCACTTTCAAGGAAATCAAAATATAATGTATAGGGTACTTTCCGTTAAAAATGGGTCGTCGACGTATTTTTCGTCAACGAAACTAGACCGTTCACTACCGACCATCGATTCGTCGACTAGTCGACGCATTCAACTAGTTGAATTCGTCGACTAGTCGACGCAATAACGGCATGCGTTCAACTAAATCGACTAAGCGCGGTGTCTGGTCTATGGGCGCGACGCAACGACGGTGTCTTTAGTTAGTCTTGTTATACGCACTATTTGACAGCTGAATGAACTGCAAAGTTACTTAAAAAATTTACAGTCAAGCAATTTAATCTGCCTCTTTATACTTTTCCAGGCTTAGGAATGGCTAAATACATTTTGAAGATTTTAATACTATACAATAGTATTAAAATCTTCAGGCGGATTTAGAAGATCAACTCATTTTATGTACATTTTAAATTATTTTCACTCTATTGAAGTCTAGTTAAAAAAGAACAAATATCAACTCCTACTTAAAGTACAAATTGATTTGTCCGACGATATTATTTCAACGAACGCATGCTACAAGGATTTTGATGCAGATGGTCATTTTCGCAAAAAGTCATTGCAAAAAATTTGGTCACTTTCGCAGAATGTCATTCAGAATTTTTTTTCTGTATATTCTTTGTACAGACAACAGCATATCAAGCTTAACACCGCGGCACCTAATTTAGTTACAATAGGTTTGATTTTGCAATAAAAATGTGTTGTCTACTGTACATTAAAATCAAGGAAATTCTAACAACCAAATAGGGTAATAATAAATAACAAATATTTATCATCAATCAAATCAATATTACTGTATCTAGGTACCTACTATGTTTGGTATACTTAATTTTTTAAAAACAATTCTTTTATAAATTTTAACAAAATAAGTAATCCACAACACTAATATTTAGTATTTATAAAATATTTTTGTCTTAATAAGTATACCAAGACATAATAATAACTACATACCGTAATGTTTTTTTAAATAATTTATTATCCTATTTGGTTGTTAGAATTTCCTTTACTTGAATGTACAGTAGACATCACATCAAACATAAGGTGCCGATGCCGCGGAGATTATCTTGATATGCTGTCGTCTGTACAAAGAATATACAGGAAAAAAATTCTGAATGACATTCTGCGAAAGTGACGATTTGCGAAATTGACATGTTGCGAAAGTGACCAGTTGAGAAAATGACATTCTGCGAAAGTGACCATTTGCGAAAATGACATTCTGCGAAAGTGACCAAATACCGATACAAGTTCCTGTATTAACCGGATACGTTTACGCGTCGTCGTCGCGTTGTCAGTAGATATGAACGCTCTCTCGGACTGACTCTTAATTTAGCCGTTTATGAATTCAACTACATAGTTCATGAACGAACTGTAGACTATCGAAGCGTCGATCGAACGTAGACCGTCTATTTATACCGTTCGACCCGTTCGTTGATTCAACGCCCATCGCTACTTTCCGTTGACCTAGAACTATGAAATTTAGCAAGTATCGTCCTTTACTACATAGTGCAAAATCTAAAAACTACTTATAAATAATAGTGGGCAAAAATATATGACCAGCACACCCAGAACCGCTAGAGATGGGACTGCTTTTGTTTGAAAGATATCACATCCATGTTCATCTGTACCAAAGCGCATTAAATTCTATCCCGCGGTTCTCTAGCTATTTGAAGTTGAATATTAGACATGGGTAGTTTCTGAATGAATGACACAATTGAACTACTTCACCAAACCAGTTCATGTGTATCTTTCACTCACTTCAGCCCGAATTAGTTAAATTAGTTCAGTAACTCAGTGATATGAGAGTAAAACGTACGGATATATTTATTCATACCGCAAGAGCGAAACAGTTGCACGGCACGGTTCGTGTGACGCCGCCGGTCAGAGTTCCAGTTAATTTTGCACCTTTTTTGAATCTTTTAAACTTGAGACAGTGCAAAATCAGTTTTTATGTAATATTTTCAGTATACTCATAACTATTAAATGCCTAAAAGAATGTAATTTCAATAGAACTGTCCGCGATCGATTCAATGATACTAAATGCAATTGAACTAAATATGAATGAAGTAGTGAGTTAAATTGACATAACAAACCTACTGAACTAAATGAACTAGATAAATGAAACATATCTTTAACTCGCAATGAACTATATCACTCTTTTCACTCGGGTGAACGATTTTGCGCATGTCTATTGAATATATATTATATGTACCTTAGCTACACCTATACACATATGTACACATTTGTTGGCTTAACGACCCGAAATGGATCTTGGCCTCCAACATCAAAGATCGCTACTTGTTCCTCTAGTGCCAGTGCGTGTTTTAAGGTCTGGGCACACAGCCGGCAAGGCTCAACGGCGACGGCGATCTCACTTAAAAGTTGTAAAAATATACAAACTAAGAACGCTTCTCTATCCTGACAAGCGTGACATTTGTCGCCCTGTGGTCTGTATGACTGCCAAGTACGTTTAGGTGCTGTGAACGAACGAACGATAGAACAAAGGGTATCGTATACTGCCAACGCACACGGCGGTCAAAAAGACCGCGCCGCCAGTGCCCTCTGGGTACGTGGCGGCGCGGCATGATCGTGGCTGCCCGCCATGGATCGCACAGACCAGTTTGTAGATACTAAAGCAGATGGTGGCGCAGAGACGACGGGTCACGACGCCGAAGGGACGCGACGGCGACGGGGCGCTAGCGCGACACCAGTGCTTGTAGTGTACTGTTGTCTATAGGAGACGACACACAGCACTGTCGCGCTCAGCGCGCCGAGCGTGCCTACAAAACGGGGCGACGCGACGCACTGACGTCGTGCGAAAGCGGGTCGGTTAGATGTTGTGTTGGATGGTAATCGTTCTTAGTAGTCACGTAGCGTTCTGTATTTGTTTATTTTTACAACTTTTTAGTGATTAAGTGGTGCTCCGTCGCCGTCTCGTCGCCGTTATGCCCCACCGGCTGTGTGGCCAAGGCTTTAGTCTGCCCCTTTTGTCTTGTGCTTTGTGTTCGCGGTGCGGGCAACGACAGACAGACATGGTCTTTATTTCTTCGCGGGCAGGAAGACCGCCCCGCCCCGTTATATGCGCAGCGCCTAAGACCTTGTGCAGACCACGGGGCGTGGCGGTCTTTTTGATCTTTTTCGATGCCCGCAGCTGCCCGTGCTGTACTCAATGCACACGACGGACGACCATTCTAGTAGAGCGCGCGGCGCGGACTAATCTAGCCGCCCGCGCTGCCATCTGCGTTAGTGTATACAAACTGAACTGTGCGGCCTTTAGTATTTTTAAATTCCTTACAATATAGATCAAAAACAAATACACACGTATTTTGATACACCTAATAAGACGATAGATTTTTCCATTATCCTTTTTTAAAACACTAAAAAGTTGTAAAAATACAGAACACCACTCCGTAGCTGACCGTGACGGTTCACGGCCTAACGCTGTGCAACTACTTATTAACTACGTTTACCATGCAACACAAAATTGAAATGCTCCGCTCACATTTGACACACGGCAGCGCGTGGCGCCCCGCCGAATAGGCACGCTCGGCGGAACGGTCTTCTATAGACTTCAGTATATTTCAAACACTGGCGTCCCGCTAGCGTCGCCGTCGCCATCGCACCCGCTGGCTGTGTGCCGAAAGCTTTATGTAGCTTACTGGCCATTATTATTAAAACAAGCATCCCTATCCTAATTATAAAATGTTTATTGTCTTGTAACAAAATCAAGCATTTTTATAAAATCATTTTTAGATTGTTTATTATCATAGTTATTTAATGATTCATCATCATCATTTCAGCGATAGGACGTCCACTACTAAACATAGGCCTTTCAAACTGGTGGACGTTACCAGGTCGTCTACATAGTGATAAAATATTTTATTTTCTTGTTTTGCGTCTTTACTCCGGGATATTTTTTTTTGGTGTCATAGTAAAAAATGCTCGTTTTAGGTACGACTTTTGATTCACACATGTCAATTGCTGGCGGAGCTGGGTGTTTTTTGGCCACTATCCTTTGTAATTAAACTGCGAGACTCGATTCCTGAACTATTTTTGTGTACCTACAAAAGGATAATGACCAAAAATCTATAAGAACTCGGCCCATTTTGCGTCAGCGTGCGTCTTCACAAAATGTTAGGGAAATAATTGGAAATATTATAAAGATCTCATAAAAAATATATTTTTGAAATGAAATTAGGCGTTTTCGAGAAATTCAAAGGTAGGTTAGGCGTTTTGAGGTTATGTTTTGTGATTGTAGTAGATAAATAATACATCACACCTACTTTTTTATAGCTAGCTTTCGTTTCAATGATGGCCCAGGCACAAGGGCTGATGAAGTTAAGTCAGAAGGAGAGACGAGGATGAATACGGCTACTACTACTACTACGGCGAAATTAAGAGGCACATAATTAAAAAGCTTGTTTAACTGCTGAGCAAGGGCCTCCATCATTCGATTTAATTTTGGTTAGATATCTGGCAAAACATATTGGTACAGTTACCAAATATGTAGGCCATGATTTACAGATTTTAACATGGTTAAATAATACTTACCTTGTAATAGCCTGAGTCTTGTGACAAAACAGATGTCAACATACCTTAGATCTTTTAGGTGAGTCGGACTCACAGAGGTCTATGCTAAGTTTGACATAAAAATCAAGCTTTACTTTACAAAGTACAGTAGAAGTAAAACAGATGTGTATAGTTTTTCAAAATATATTTATTTAAGTAAGTATACATATATGAGTACTATTAATTACATATCCTCATCAAATAAGTCTTCTAAAAATGGAGCATATATTATTATTACATATCATTAAAGCGTCTCGTCGCAGCTTAGGCTAGCTGGGGGCAAAGAGGCTGTACTTCCCGCAGCGCATGCTTGCTTGTACGCTGCATGCTTGCTTGCACGCTGCATGAATACTTGTACGATGCATGCCTACATACTGACATTTTAACTAATATTGTTAACGCACAATAACAGTGAATTTCGTAACGTTACAATTATTATACTGTGGGTAATGTGGTTACCTATCTTATGTTCGAAAATGTGTTTACTGAATTTTATTTCACCGAAAACTTTTCGACTAATTTCGTTTCGCCTTTTTTCATTTTATCGAAATGACCTTTGCCACTGTATCAGTTGACCTATTATCAAATTGTTTGTTATTGTTACCCCGACGTTTCATTTTTTCGAAAAACTTATTACCGAACTTGGCTTGGCCGAAATAACATTTATTCGAAGTATTATGTGTATTAAGTATTTTATTATGTTACATACAACATTTGCCAAAGGTTAGATGATTTAGTTTCCAGAAAAATGCCTCCAATATTATAATAATTAATCCTTCATCCTTATCCTTAAAATTTATCCTTAGTTTTTAAGCGCTCGGCCGTTCGCTCGCCTTCGCGCTTTGTGTGGTCACTGTTCTAACCTAACCTAATCAATTTAGTTTTATAATATACGCAGTATTCTGGTAAATGAAAAAGGTTCAAACGAGACTTCGGCCAACAGTAAAAAGTTATTCTGATAATCGATGAAACGTAGTTCGATAAAATAATACTTGTGTCAAGAGATATTTCGATTGACTAAAAATATGACAAATGATACATATAGCAAAATAAATGTCGGTCTATAATTTTCGGCTATCTGTAATTCTGACAAGTAAATTACGGACAAGTAATCGGTTACCGGGTAATGTAAAATTAATTAATATAAACCTGACCGCAACAGTTTTTATCGTCAACTAGCGAATGCATCGTTCGATGGAACGTTACTGCGATTGAAAGTTGTTAAACGAAAAAATATAATGTGAACCGTTAACTATTAAAACATATTTTTATAAATAGTTATATCGATAACTTAATAGTTTATAAGAAATGTTAGTTCGATATTCTGTTAATCTGGTAATCAAAACAACTTTGAAACATTTTTTTATGAAAGTTTATTCGATGTTATAAAACGGTGATGATTAAGTATCTTTTCGATGAATAAAAAAAATGAAATTAAAAATCGTGGAATAGTTTCATGTAAATTGAAATTCGATATAAAAAAAAAATATTTTGATAGAGACCCGAGTGGCAGCTCTATTATTAACGGTTTACCCTTGTTTGGTATAACAACTGTTGATGTAATTTTACTAATACGAACAACGTTTAAGAAAATAATCGCTTTGTATAATATCGATTAACATAATTTTCAGTTCATCGAATATTTATTTGCGATAATAACATTTGCGCTATTGATCAAAAAGTATAATGTTTAATTGATGTATTGTTCAGGTGGTATAACATGTATTTTATCGAATATTCAATTGGTAATCCTTAGAATGTATTCTTAGTTTTTAAGCGCTCTTTAAATGGGCATGTAGGCTTTGTAGGCAAAATCTTCCGAGATATTCAATAACGTCCCGAAATCCCCGGTCGACAATAAGTACATCACCCTGACGAAAAAAAGAGGTCAGTTTTCCTTCATCATTGTTTAAAAATCGTGCCTCGTTATGGTAGCATCATTTGTGGTTCCCTTATAGGGACCTAAACAATTAAAAATGTAATACTGTATTTATAATAGCATCAAATTGTGGGCCTGTAAAATCACGCAGATTTGATGTCAACTCAGTCCAACATCCATTATCAAGATGATAACGACATATCCTAGCATAGATTGGCACATAAATCTTGTTGTGTATTAACAACATTTCTCTTATTATTTTTGGCACCATCAAACGTTCTGAGGCCCAATTCCCGTAATTTGACAATTGTCGCAATCCGGTGTCGATCCGGTCCCAGTAACATTACTATCACAAACGGTATTCTCGTAAACTTTCAATTTGAAGTAAAATTATTAAAACTATCCCAATAAGACTAAAAACAGAGCAAAAAAATATCTAATTTTGGTTTCTTCCATTTTCAGTCGCATTACGAACTATAATTGCATTTTTTGGGTTTACGAGAATACCGTTTGGGATCGTAATGTTACTGGGAGCGGATTGACACCGGATTGCGACTATTGTCAAATTATGGGAATTGGCCCTCTGGTTGTTGACACTCGAAAAACATGCAATGACTTGATGTACCTGCGATACGTGCAGACGTATCGCAGGTACATCAAGTCATTGCATGTTTAGATCCACAGCCAAAAATCTCAAGTGATTTTTGGCTGTGGATCTGCAAAAGGTTGTACATATGAATACGGAGGAAGTGGTGGTGGTGTTGGAATTACAGGTTCGTCAGTCGACTGACAAATTTCCTGTAGCACTGGTCGATTTGCATCATGACGTAGTTGCTTTTGTGCTTCCCTATTAGCTGATCGCCAACAAGCAGCACAAACTCTTTCCAGTCTTGAAACCTGCAATATAATGTTATGTATACCATTTATACTTACTTATCAAAATATGA
This sequence comes from Anania hortulata, assembly GCA_963576865.1. Classification (NCBI taxonomy): domain Eukaryota; kingdom Metazoa; phylum Arthropoda; class Insecta; order Lepidoptera; family Crambidae; genus Anania; species Anania hortulata. Next base: position 14,046,862 of record OY756390.1, on the reverse strand, counting down.
AAGTATTAGTTCCTTTAAAGTACAAACTAATGGAGATTACCAGCTTCCCTAGCATGAGCACCAAAACACGATACGATATGATATGATAAATAACGATGTATCGACACCAACAGGAAAAATATGATACATAGATGTAGCCGCCTTGTTGTATCGCCGTGCCAGTAACGTCACATATTATGAATATTATGATCGCTGTTTCAAAATGGCGGCTATTTCTACCAGATTTTTACAGCAGGTGTCGATATATCGCTAATATCATATCGTGTTTTCGTGCTCATGCCAGGGGGGCAGGAACCGGTAGCTATCAGATGGCTCAACTTTCTTGATAAACATAATAATGAAACTAGAAATATTATAAATATTATTTATATATATTAAATATTGACCGGTCAGTCAATGTAGAAAAAGAACTTTTCTATATTGTCTCGGATCTGGGTGTTGTGGTACCGTCGTTGTTTCTGACTTCTGTAACACAAGTGCTTAAGCTATTTATCATAGGATCAGAGCAATGTATGTGATGTTGTCCAATATTATATTATATTATTATTATATTACATCTGCTGACTGATTCCACAGTAAAAATATACTTTCATGTTTTCAGATTTCTAACGTAATTAATTAATTATGACTATTTATCATCCTCATCATTTCAGCCATAGGATGTCCACTGCTGAACATAGGCCTATCCTAGTGATTTCCAAATTGGCCGGTTGGAAGAGGCCTGCATCGGCTTCCTGCAACCTTATTACTATTATTCATAATTTATTATAATCTGTCATGTAACTTAAAGTAATACTCATAACTTGAACAAAACCCTTACAGAGTTCGAAGTGTTATCTCGCACATTGTAAACTTAATGTACACTTATGACGCAACAAATGAATATGAAATAATAACTCCTTAAAACATACGACAACATAATGTGACAAGATATTTTTAAAGCTTTAATAAAACTAAACGAATCTATTTACGTTACCCAGTCTGAAAAATAATTATAAAAAGTACTTACCTGGTGAACTGGAGCCCATCTAACTATGATAGCTCTTTCTCGACAATCAGGTGGTACTCTGTATGATCGAAATCTTAATATTGAAGAGCCACAGCCAAAACAAACTTGTCGATGTCCGAATTGAGGTGGGGGTATCTCTTCCAGAGTTTCACTAGCTTGAATTAATGAAAAACATTCAAGGCATATGATACCCCCATCCGTTACCTGTGACAAAGAACAGTACCTAGCTTTTATAAGAAAAATATACTAGTTTGCTATCAAGGCCCAAGTATTTTACTTTTGATACATTCAGAGGGTAATTATAATATTTTACTATGGTAATATTGGTAATTCAATACTTACTGAACCAGGTGCAATCCATAAGCTTAAAACATTAAGCATTGCATTGGAAAGCTCGTCCAAAAAATGTATTTGTTGTTGGTGTGGCACTGCGAAGGAACAGTTTATACACTGCCGTAACATAACTCCACGGATTTGTGAAGACATTTTAATGGGCTAGTTTCCTAAAAAAATCTAATTAGTCCGTCAGTTGGATTAACAGAAAATATTGGACACGTTTTTTTTCTTTTCTCAATCAAACAAAGAATGATGAAGATATAGCCCGTTAAAGTTCCGCGTAACAAGTTAGCAAGGCGTGACGTCACGTGCTCACTGAATTTTACTTGATCAGTGACTTTGTTGCGCTTCATCTTCGTAATTTTTTGTTTGAATAACAAAAGACAACATATGTGTCCAATATTTTTTGATAATCTAACTTAACGGAGGAATTATCGACTCTGACGTTAGATCAATAAGAAAACAGTAAATACCTACACAGTAGAATATGTGCGGGACTTTCGATCGCTGCGGCGGTTATCCGGCTCGAAGGACCAAAATGTGCAGGACTTTCGATCGCTTCGGCGGTTATCCGGCTCGAAGGACCAAAATGTGCGGGATGTTCTATTCTGTCAACTATCCCTTGTGCACCTATCGCTGGATTGCGCCTAGACTTCTATGTTGTTACTGATCGCTCGTTGTTATGTTGAGAATTCTATTTTGTACGAGGAGGACGTGTTGAAATGAAACAGGTTAGGAGGTTCCAATTTGGCAATCTTTCCTAAAGCTGTCTATTTTTCCTATGTGTTGGTCTTCCTGCACTATGTTCTCAGTTTGAAGGTGTTCCTGCACTAGTCTGCTATTTGTTGCTGTTCTTGAGTTCTTGAGTGGACTGTATACTAACGACTGGACTGTGTTCAGTACAGTGATCTAGCCTGTTTTGGCGCTACTTATATAACATTTCCCTGCTCCGAAATAGTGACTACCGCGCGTAATTTTCCTTATGAAAGAGAGGTCCGAGTCACGACAAGGACGGAGCGAGGTGCGAGCGAAAGCTATAGTGTGAGTGAGATAGCATCATGATATCTACTCGTAAAAGGCAATACCTTAATGAGAGCCGTTCTATTTTACATAAAGTTAACCTCTTTTAGAGGGTAAGTACCTATACTATATATACACCTATGTCCCCAGCGGGGTTGTGTACCTATATCTAAGTGTTATGATTGCCAATCTTTATTTACAAAAGTAATTAACAATAATCGAACTATAAAACTATAAAACGTCCGGAACATTCTCCCGCCGTGCGTCATGATGTAGTGCCGAAGTCACGACGCATTATTCCGTGGGTAGGACGTTTGTTTCCGGTTCTGCTGTCTGTAGTACCACCAGCTTCTTGGTTGGTCTTCGTAGGACGCCGCCTTTGGTCTGTACGTCCACTGCCCGCACAATGTCATCAAGGCCGGGGTATGTGGCTATGATTCTTCCCAGCGGCCAAGTGTTGCGAGGCAGGGTGTTGTCTGCTATCAGGACGACGTCTCCGAGCTGAAGTGATGATCCCTTGCCGTGGGGCTCCCGCCGGTACTGTAGTTCCGGCAAGTATTCTTTCACGGCAAACATATCTGCCAGCCTTTGCGCCGTCCGCCAACTTTGTCTTCCTTGGAGGTCTTGCGGTGTTGATTCGCCCATCGGTGGTTCGAAGGCTGGTCCCAACAGAAGGAAATGATTGGGGGTCAGCGTCTCCGGCTCTTCGGGGTCAACAGAGACATGACTGAGGGGGCGGCTGTTGACGGTCATTTCGACCTCGGCGAGTAAGGTGGCGAGGGTTTCCTCCGATGTTGGCTTGCTGTTCATCACGGCTGCTAGGGCTGTTTTTACTGTTCTTACGAGGCGCTCCCAGGCACCACCCATGAACGGGGCCCCAGGAGGTATAAAGCGCCACGTAATTCTTCTATTCGCCGCTTCAGTTTCTGTTGCTGCGTTCATTGCTAGTCGAAGTTCCTTTTCGGCGCCACGCAAGTTGGTCCCGTTGTCGGACCAGATGGTCTTGGGGCATCCGCGTCGAGCAATGAATCTTCTCAGGGCCATGACTGCAGAGTCCGTAGTGAGTGATGCTGCCATTTCCAGGTGAACTGCTCTTGTGGTAAGGCATGTAAACAGGGCTACGTAGGTCTTCTTGGTTGCTCGTCCTATTGTAGTGAGCAATGGTCCGAAGTAGTCTATTCCTGTGTAGGTGAAGGCTCGTTGGTGATGAGCTAGCCGACCAGCAGGGTGGTTGCCGGTCGGTGGCTCAGGGGGCGCCCATCTTCTTCTTCTGCACGGTACACATCGGTGGATGATGCTGCGTGCCGTTGTTCTTAGTCCCAGGATGTGGAACCTCTGGCGACACTGGTTGATAGTCGCTTCCACTCCCTGGTGATGACCGACGCGATGGATGTGCTCGATGTTAGCCGAGCAATGTGGTGGCGGCCATCTAAGATGGGGGGTCGCTTCACTGTTTCCGGGATGCCTGTTGCTGCTTCTATTCTGGATTTCACTACGATGACTCCGTTGACTATTTCTGCAGCTATTTTCTTTAGCTTACTGTTGTGGTTGACGCGGCGACTGTGTGACAAACATTCAATCTCGTCCGTGAATCTTTCTTCTTGAATTGCTCGGACGATGATGTCTTCGGCTCGTAGAAGGAGTTCTGCTGGTATTCCTCTAAATCTGTCTTTTATTTCTTCTATTTTCTTGCAGCGACCCTTCTTCTTTTCTTGCTCTTTCCCCCAGGTGGGATCCGCTATTTTGTTCGCCTTTGTTCTTGCGTATGCTGATTTACATTTCATTGATCTGCATTGTTCTATAAATTGCAGAACTCTGGCTGTGGTTCTCACGAACCTTTCCCATCTGGAGAATCTGTTGGGGTCGGGGATTGCTGACAGGAGTGAGGTTTTCTTTTCTTCTATCTTCAGCGTTCTTTCTTCTCCCGAGGCTAATTTCGGTGTCACGGTTTCTGTTGTCCAGGTTGCTTGATTTGCTTGATCTTCTGGACTCTTCTCTATTCTTTCTTCTATTTCTTCAAGCTTCTTCAAGGCGTGTTCTCTGTTGTCCGGCATCTTCACATTTTCTTTCTTTGACAGGAGTGCAGTTTGAATTCTTCCGTCTTCCAGCTTCGTAGTCTTTTCTTCGAGTTTCTTCATTGTTCGGGCTTCAGGGTTGCTGCGAGACTGTTTAAGTGTTACAGCCTCCAGCGAGAAGTTCTTCGGCTCCGAGTTGAGATGATCGACGTCTTCTTTTTGTTCTACAAGGTGCACCCGATGTCCTATGGCGCGGCTGCATGCACCGTGCAGTACCCAGCCGAGCGGTGTTAGTGATGCGATGGGTTGATGCTTCTTTCCTATTCTTTGTTCTGCAGCAAGGAGCAGTTGCCAATTGTCCTGGCCTATTAACATTTGCGGTCTTGCCCCTTGGTTTACGATGGTTTCGGCTATGTCGTAAAGATGTTCACATTTGTCTATATCTTCACTCTTGATGGTTTGTGGTGACAACTTCAGACTCTTGATCGTACGCGCCTGTATTCTGTGTTTCTTGTTGTCAGACCCGCCGAGGAGGATGTTGAGCCGTCTTGATGAGGATGTTTCTACCTTGGCTTCTCCTATTGCCTCTATGTGTAGTGGCTCTCTGGGTCCTCGTAGGCCGGCTTGCTGTGTCAGGTCCTCGTCGATCAAGGTGATTGTTGACCCGTCATCTAGTAGAGCGTATGTGTCTATCTTCTTTCTAGGACCATAGATCTGCACAGGAACTATCTTTAGGAATGCTTGTGTTCCTTTTCCTGTCCAAGTGGAACCGACAACTTCATTCTTTTCTTCTCGTTTGAAATGAAGCATTCGGTGGTGCCAACTGTTGCAGGCGTCGATTCCGCACTTGGTTACTCGGCAGCTATGTGTCCTGTTGCGGTACCGAAGGCAGCGAAAGCATAGTCTCTTCGTTTTTGCTATATCCCATCTAGTCGAAGAGTCAGCTTTCCTGAAGTCTTCGCATTCCGCTGTACTGTGCCCCGTTTTATCACATATTAGGCAGGTACTTACTATTTTCTGCGTTGGTCCTTGTTGACTTTGTGACTGTTCTTGCTGTTCGTTCTGTTCGTCGGACTTCTGGGTGTTGAAGGTCTTCTGCGTTGTTCTATTTGTGGCCTCCTGAACTCCCTCTGGCTGCGCGTATGGGCCGCATATGACGGCTTGTCTATTCAGGAAGCGCGCCAGTTTCACTATATCCGCTTCTTCTGTTGACTGTTCAGCCGCAAAGTCATACCACCGGTACTTGAGGGCAGGCGGCAGCTTCTCGATGGTGAGTTTGCTAATTCAGGGTTGAGAAGGCACTGCTGTTTTCCGATGTTCTTCAATGTTGCCACTATATTGGCGCCCTTGCTGGCAAAGATGCATAGGTCACGTGGGGCATCTGTCAAGCGAGACAGGCCTCTGATCTTTTCTATTTCCGCTATGGCAATCGCATCTGGTCTTCCAAATCTTGCTTCTAGGATCTTTATGACGTCTTCTGGATTTGCACTGTAGATCAGCAAACTTTCAACGGCTTCTTTGGCTTTTCCTTTGAGACTCTTACGTAGGCGGGTCAAGTTCTCGAGGTTGCTGAACCCGCTTTGTGACTCGACGTAGGCAGCCCTGAATGAAAGCCAGTCCTGATGGTTTCCTCCAAAGTACGGTAGCTCGCTGAACATTCTTGAAGTGTGTTGACCGGATCTAGCTGCTTGAGTGATGGCGGCGGCTAGGTCAGACAAGTTGATGGAGTTGTTCGGTGTTGTTGTGGTCACGTTGACTCCCGCCGGTACTTGAGATGCTTCTATGGCTGTAGGCCTTTTATCTTCTATTTGCTTCTCAGGTAGCGGCGAGGCTTCTGGCTGATGATGTGGCTCGTTGGTGATGGCTAACGGCGGCGGTATACTGTTGTTCAGCCAGGTGTTGACTTTCCTGTGGTGATCCGTATCTTCCATGACTGTGTCCAGGTCTTCTTCTGAATCTGTTTCGGCTTCTATAGCTGCTATCTTCACGGCGGCAAGCTTGACTTGTAGTTGGAGTAGTTCTTCTTTTGCTTTCAGGAGTCGAGAGTTGCGTTTTGACGCAGTAGTGGATACCCTAGATTTGGGCGGTGCTGTCTTCCGATGCGAGTACTGTGGCTTCTGTAGTTCAACCGGCCGCTGCTCCTGTCGAGTTGGTGGCAGCGGTCTCGGTTCCGACGTCGACAATGGCCGCTCGTCAGCTCTTGCATGCTGTTCAGACGGCGGTGGTTGTTCCGACGTGGGCTGTTGGGGCGCCTGTGTGCGCTCTCCCTTGTCCACTGACGCAGGGTGCTGCGCCGAGGACATTTCTGTTTCTTGACTAGTCCTTGATGTATCCGGAGCCGTGGACGCTGTATACTCCGTTCCTGACGAAGTACTTTCTTCTATTGGTGTTGCGCGGGCTCTGGAACCTCCACTTTGCGATCTTGTAACGGGCATTTAACTGTTCTATTTCTATGTCTGGCGAAATCCGGCTCGAAGGATCAAAATGTGCGGCACTTTCGATCGCTGCGGCGGTTATCCGGCTCGAAGGACCAAAATGTGCGGGATGTTCTATTCTGTCAACTATCCCTTGTGCACCTATCGCTGGATTGCGCCTAGACTTCTATGTTGTTACTGATCGCTCGTTGTTATGTTGAGAATTCTATTTTGTACGAGGAGGACGTGTTGAAATGAAACAGGTTAGGAGGTTCCAATTTGGCAATCTTTCCTAAAGCTGTCTATTTTTCCTATGTGTTGGTCTTCCTGCACTATGTTCTCAGTTTGAAGGTGTTCCTGCACTAGTCTGCTATTTGTTGCTGTTCTTGAGTTCTTGAGTGGACTGTATACTAACGACTGGACTGTGTTCAGTACAGTGATCTAGCCTGTTTTGGCGCTACTTATATAACATTTCCCTGCTCCGAAATAGTGACTACCGCGCGTAATTTTCCTTATGAAAGAGAGGTCCGAGTCACGACAAGGACGGAGCGAGGTGCGAGCGAAAGCTATAGTGTGAGTGAGATAGCATCATGATATCTACTCGTAAAAGGCAATACCTCAATGAGAGCCGTTCTATTTTACATAAAGTTAACCTCTTTTAGAGGGTAAGTACCTATACTATATATACACCTATGTCCCCAGCGGGGTTGTGTACCTATATCTAAGTGTTATGATTGCCAATCTTTATTTACAAAAGTAATTAACAATAATCGAACCATAAAACTATAAAACGTCCGGAACAGAATACACGAAACGAAAAAGGCCATCTGCGACTCGAAATGCGACTAAGCAAAACAAAATTATGAGGCAGAAATATAAATAATTTGAATGACTGTCACTTGTCAGACAGATAGATGACAGATCGGGATAGATGGCGTTTAGTTCCAAATTAAAACTAAATCGACTTTGGCGTACTCAAAATTGTTCCGAAATTCATTATGAACCCGTGTATGAGCACGGTAATATCGATTTCGGCTTATTTCGGAATACTACCTACACCGTAAATGCAATAGTTTGCATAAACTGGAAATTAATCCGAGATGTAAATTACAACTATTTAGTTGTATCTTTTAAACCCCTAATCATATGATACTTACAAAAATACTAGTGCAATTATAATTCGAGAAATGATTTTTGAAATATAAATTATTAAGACGCAATCTGGACCCGCTTTGGGTCATTAATATTTGTACGGAACCCTCGGTGGGCGTGTCCGAGTCGCACTTCTTCACTCATCGGGGCTGCGTCGCGTCTGTGTGGCTTGTGTGAAAAGGAATAAAGCGTATTTCTGAAAGATTTGTCGTTTCCTTCCAATGTCTGTACCCACTTCCGTACAATAATAATAATTATAGCATTAAAAAACCCTCCATGAGCTAGTCGGACTCGTGCACCGAGGGTTCCGTACAAACTTGTGGGTATGTAAATAGTTCATTCATTAGGAGAATCGAGTTTTGAGATTTTAGGGCTAACGTCATAAGAAAAACATTGCTTCTTGCTACATTTCTTGATTCAGGTCAGTTGAAAGTACAGTCAACTTCACGTTAACCTACCCAAAAAAGTTAAAGGCAATGAATCGATTTACAACTTTAAGTCTGGCATTTAGAGATCAATATCAATTGAGAAAATTTGACGTTAGTGGTAGATTGACGAGCTTTTGTCTGTACCTTACAGGTTTTGAATTATTATTATTATTCCCTTACGAGTATCAAAATGTGTGGCAACTGGCATATGAAGCCGTATCTTTTGATTGCGTTGACTTAGAAGTTTAATTTTTTACAACTCCAACTGAGTACCTACCCATTTGATAATAATATCAACATGATACTCCACGCGTTCCTATGAAAAAAGATCTTGACAGACAGACAGACAAAAGGATGAGCCTTTCACGTTCCTTTTTACCTTTTGAGTTACGGAACACTAAAAATGACAATTATGTATAAATTATTTTATTGATATTCCCAACTCAAAACCAGCATGCATGAAACAACTTCAGTATGAGATTAGTTTGGCGCGACCTCTATGCTTGCTACATCAAGCGTCAAACTTGTCAAAATCGAAGTATTAATCTGAAGTTAAATAATACCTATGTTTATAGATGTAGTTCTGGCTGTCTGAGACACCTGTCCTACAGAGATCTCGCATATCTAGGTGGATAACAAATCGTAAGTGATGGCAATCTACCAAGGTTTCGTAGTTTGTAACGTGTGACGAATACTTTCTTTGAAAAGTGATAAAATTTCGGTTCAGCCAGCCAGAATTTGACCTTTTCCGACACTTTCGATTTCACCTTCTAAAGGGTTTTAGGGCCCCGTTTCACGTCAACCAGCCTGATTTATACTAGAATATACGTAAGTCACACTATACGTTTTGCGTAACTTAAAAAAACAACATGTTATAACCAAAATAATTATTATGTTTATTGCTTTTCAAAATACTCTCCTTTACATTTTAAACATTTTTTATGCGATAGAACCATTTTTTAAAACAGGAGGACCACAGATCTGAAGGCATGTTTTCTACATGATGATTTAACGCTATCACTGCCTCTTCGGAGTTGGTAAAAGTAAAACCTCTCATCAAATCTTTGATTTTGAGGAAAATACAGAAATCACAGGGTGCTAGGTCGGGGCTATGCGCAGGATGGGTGACGAGTTGTACTTTTTTGGAAGCTTTTTCGGAAGTGTGAAGAAGCGTTGTCATGATCTAGGAGAACGCGGCTTTTGGGTCGTCTTTCGCGAACTTTTTCAAACACCCTGGGTAAACAAATGGTAAAATACCACTCGACATTAACACTCTTGATCTTCAAGTGGAATTGTACAGATGGGACCCTGTATGTATATGACCCTGTATTCTGATAGCTGAGAAAAAAAACGCGATAATTTTTTTACCAACGTTTCTCGCCTGCCTCACTTTTGTTGGCCACTTTTGTTGGCCTGTTCTCATTTTCAAACACCCATTCACAAGATTGCTGTTTTTTTTTCGGGTTCAAAACAATAAATTCACGTTTCGTCTCCTGTGACAATGTCATAAACAGCATTAGAATGTCCGTGGTCGTACTTCAGTAGCATCTGTGAGCACCATTCCACGCGAGCCCGCTTCTGCTCCACTGTCAGTTCATGTGGATCCAACGACAGCAAAGTTTCCGAACTTTCAATTCTCCGTGTAAAATTTTCTGAATTTAGCTCATACCAATCCCCAATAGTCCTCGAATTGTCTCATAGGTAATCCGCGGGTATTCTTCAATTAGCCGCTTAACAGTAGCCACATAAATCATCGCTCTAAAATATTTTCGACTTAATTCCATTTTCTTTGCGTACCTACGTAGAGCTTTGATGTGTGATAAAAAACAATTGACAAATCATTTCCCGACAATTGTTTTTTTTTTATTACTAAGAAAGTTGCAACGTTTAAAAAAATATAACATTTGAAATTCAAATAGTTCCGATTAGCTAGAAGTGCAAAACTTTTAGTGTGCCCCATATACTTTAGATGCCGTCACGTATCGCGTCACCATCCTTTTGTTAAGAAACCTAAAAACCCTTTAGAAGCTGAAATCGAAAGTGTCGGAAAAGGTCAAATTCTGGCTGGCTGAACCAACATTTTATCACTTTTCAAAGATAGTATTGCGTCACAAACGACGAAACCTTGGTAGATTTTCGTCACGTACGATTTGTTATCCACCTAGATATGCAAGATCTCTGTAGGACAGATGTCTCAGACAGTCAAAACTACATGTTTATAGTGGGCAAGTATAAGTCGGGCTTGAGTACGGAAACGCCTAGGTGCGATTCCGACTCGTACTTGGGACAGTTTTTCTCCCCCATCAGGTTAGCATACTGCTACGTTTATAGCTTGTAAACTCTATGAAAACGTATCATTTTTGTTCGTAGATGTACATGTATCATGCAGCGAAGTGTGCGATTCAACACTGTTGCGCCTAAAGGAGCGTGAACGTAAACATTTGGCTGTAATATCTCAACTACAAGCTAATAATCAAGAATTGCTGAGGGAGGTACTGGCATTAAAGGAAGAAATTATATTAGGAGGTATCCAGAACTTTGACGTAGATGATAGGACTAAATGATAATCCCACACAAGCATTGACTTCAGCACAAAAAAGTAATAAGTAAATTGAAAGACAAAAAAATTATAAAATAGTAACCAATGGCTGTTAACTAGAATATAATAACAAATTAAGTTAAGACCAATATTTTTATATTGCATTATCTAATATTAAGGTTTAGTGGGGTAGAATCTTTGTTAATTTTTTTTTATAAAATTATAGGACGTCGGGCTGACTGCTAGATTAAGACAGTCGTACAGTACCATCAGCAAGTCCAGCTTCTCTAGACCCTATAAGACGCTTTTTAACTGACTTCAATAAAGGAAGAGGTTCTCAATTCGTCGGTATCTTTTTTTTTATGTATGTTCAGCGATCATTCGTTACTGCGTTGACCGATTTCGATAATTATTTTTTTGTTTGAAAGGTAATACTTTCAGAATGGTCCCATAGAAATTTGGTTGAATTCTGATGATGGGATCTATAAGAAAATCATCAAACATTGCATGAACCCGTACCACGCCAACTGATTTTAGTATCTATCTTACCTAATATCTTTGCCAAATGTGGACCAATTTTGATGATTCTTTTTTTAATGAATAACTTATACTTCAAAGATACTATAATCAAACATTTTTGGGAAAAAATTCACCCCTAAAGGTAGAAAAATAGGAAATGAAATCGGTGTTCAGCAGTTAAATTATGTTTGCACTCGTAAGATTTGTTTTGATTACGATTATTCACTAAAATAGATTAAATAAGTTAATTTTATAAAAAAAATAAAAACCGACTTCAAAAAACTAAAACGCTAAAAATAATCTTAACACTTACGTACCTAATCAGTTACTTTTGGAGTCGGTGCCAGTCGATGAGAGATTCTATGTTTTCGTTTGCACCGACTCCTACTGATTAGGTACGTAAGTGTTAAGATTATTTTTAGCGTTTTAGTTTTTTGAAGTCGGTTTTTTAAAATTAACATACCTACTTATTTTATAAACGCAATCAATCTAAAAGTTTAAAAATTCTGTTCAGATGGATTAGATTGGATGTTTATATGTGAATTTGCCATCCATGAGTCATACAAGTAATGAACAATTTTGAAACAACGGTGAAAACGAGTGGTCAACCTGCTGTTCAGTATCGGTAGTGACTAACCAGTATTGCCAATAGCAATAATATTTGCTATCAATGGCGACAATAGTGCAGCCTGACTGATCGGACTCTACCCTGGCCACAAATAGCTGTTATTGGTATCAGAAGTTAGGCTTCCTACAATGCTGCTCTACGCACACACAAAATGTCGGAACACTGACAAAAGTTCGAGCCCGAGCATTCCGAGAGGTGATGTATGCGTGGTTCTAATAGCGCGCATTGTATAAGGCTTACTTCTGATATTAACTATTATTTCGTTTGAGCTCCGGCCCTGACCTTCAGGAAAAGGGATATTGACATCAATACTTTTTATGAGCCGTGTAAACGCAGCTTATAAATAAAATAATAGAGAACGTATAAAATGACGATTATTGTAATCAAGATCTGATGTACAGGCAGCACAATCCCTCGGGAACTGAACATAAAAATTACAAAATTTGTAAGAGCTAGCTCTTACAAATTTTGTAATTTTTATGTTATTTTATTACTTTATGTTATAATTTATACCTAATCGTAAAATAAATGCGAATTTGCAAAAAAAAAAAAGTTTCGTTAATGTGCCACCGTGCGGTGCCACCCCAAATACCATATAATTATGCGTGTACAAAAGTTCTTATATTATATTAAAGAACACTTATCATCATCATCATTTCAGCCATAGGACGTCCACTGCTGACCATAGGCCTCCCCCATTGGCTGATTGTAAGCGGCCTGCATTCAGCGTCTTAAATAAACTAAATCATTAAATATAAATAAATAACACGTTATGGACTAAGTTAAAAATATAAATTAGGATTTTGGCCAGTTATGATGCCCTCTTAGAATTCACGAGTGACACTGACGAGGACACTTATCGAGCGTTAAGCCACAATTTTCTATTGTTTGCGTACTTTCGTGATGAGCGAAAGTGTCTACATAGTGTGAACACCGACAGCCGATCGACGACAAAATTGCCTGACAAAGTGTGAACCACCTCTAATATGTTTTCGTCTCGTTTTTTTTTTTTTAATTTGACATCTTTAATTTTTATAAATTTCTTTTTTCTTTTCTTATGAAGAGAAAGAGCTAAGCGGACTTAAAATAGGGTTTAGAGATTGGCTGCAAGAAATCGAGACCATAGTAATTCCAAAAGTCTTTTAGTTCCTGTGACTAATTTGATCTCTATGTAATAATAACGAACTATTTTTTTTCAGTATTTATGTTTGTATTCAATAGAAACTAAGAGAAAATGTATTACTTAATTAGCTTCAAGAGATGACTGTATTATATAAGATCTTTTTATCAATTGACCAAAAATATGTTGACATTTTTATAATACTTAAGTATGGCTTAAATAATATATCTTGTTTCAAAAATTTTAGGACTTTTTTCATTTGTCCAACATTATTTGTGGTTTAAATTAATAAATATTCAAAAGTTTTTATGTTTATTGATTAAACTACACTTTTCAACCGACTTCAAAAAAGGAGGAGGTTCTCAATTCGAGTGTATGTATTTTTTTGTATGTTACGCGATTACTCCGCCAATTATGAATGGATTACGATGTTTTTTTTGTTTCGTTGATCATACTTCAGGGTTAGTAGAGAGTATAAATTTTATCGAAATTAATTCAGCAATTTTTGAGAAAACCAACAATTATATACCCAGATAATGTTTTGGTTCGTGGTTCTTGTATCTATGTTATCCAATTTCTTCGCCAAATGTGAAGCGTTTTGATGATTCTTTTTTTATTGTATAGCATAAATTATACTTCAGCAGAGGCGGATTATCCTAAAGGCAAACTAGGCACGTGCCTAGGGGCGCGTGGGTACTAAGGGGCATACGGGCGGAATTGTAAAATAAAGAAAAAAATTATAGCATAAAATTAATTGCGTCAGTAAGCGGCGGCGCCCATCCTAGACTGCATTTTTAGTTATTACTAGGCGTCACCTATTTCCCATTAAATTATGGTTAGTTTAGCTGGACGGCAGTCGAAGGGCAGATATGTAGCATTTCCAAACTTTTCGCGCTCGTTTCGCTTGCGAATTATTTGTTTATTGCATATATTTTAGTCTGCCTTTTACGGCGCGTTGCTACTAAAAAATATTGTGGTCGTAATATGGCATAAATGTATGAAAATAAAAGTGTGCTGCATGGCTTTTATACATTCTGCGTGCCGCTGCTGCTGTATATCGCAGTCGCCAATGCCGTCGCCGCGCCGTTGGACTCTAGTGTAAAAATGCCTAATATCTCGAAAAAATTTCGCGCTCGCTTAGCTTGCATTTTTTTCCGTTTACATCAAAATAGTATTTTTCACCACCATACTTATTTATAATAAAATACTTCTTAAAAATTTAAAGTCCAAAAAAATTTCGCTGATTGCAATAAACAGATTGAAACGACTTACGTATGGGTAAATCATTCTAGTCTATGTTGCTGTAAGGTTTTTTTTTACATATTTTAGTATTATTATAATGTAATCCAAAGGGTCTCTGTCCTGGCTGGACTTGTATACTGACTGAATATAAAAATATATAGGGGCGCCGATGAGATGCTTGCCTACGGCGCTCTATTATAATATTATAAATTTGCAGGAAACAAATCACCCTAAAGGTGGGAAAATAGAGGATGGAATCGGTGTTCAGTGGTTTGCACTTTTGATTTGTTTTGATTTTGATTTATCACTAAAAATAGATGAAATAAGTAACACAAGTATCAAATCAGTTACTTTTGGAGTCGGTGCCAACCGATGAGAGTTTGAATGTTTTCGTTTGCACCGACTCCAAAAGTAACTGATTTGGTACATAAGTGTTAATATTATTCTTAGCTTTTCAGTGTTTTGAAGTCGGTTTTATTTTTTTGTATAAAATTTACTTATAGAGCAAGCGCACACTACAAACTCGTCATCGGCCGACAGTTGGATTGGTCTTTTAATTACTATCAATATCGAACGAAATCGTTTCAGTGTGCGTATTCACATGTGTATTTATAGTAACCAAAATTATGTCGTGTGCAGGGCTGTTATGGCTTTTGAAGGCTACACTACAACGTCGATTATGATTTAAGTACTCGATAAAAACAGTAGGCTGTAGGGTTGGGATAACGTGTAGTTAAATGAAGGATTAAGGTACCAAGAAGGTACACTTAATTCAAAATAACACATGGTAAACAACACAAAACATAATACTGGTAAACAAACACTAAACGTAGACATGGTATATTAAATAATTGGTTATCGCTGTTTGGAAGTAGTACGTTTGTAGAATTAATTACGTTTAGAGGCTCGCGGCGGGCACTAAGCACTAATAAAATATTGTCGTTGCAGACACCATCACAGCTACATCATGACGCCAAATTCATTTGATCGCTCGCACAGCACTCCACTGAATCATTCTGCAGTCGGCCGTGAATGCGCGCGCGCGCCTTGTTTCAATACAATTCGCCCCTTTATCGTGAGTGTTTTCTACAAGTTTGATAAGATCAATTACATCACTGTGATAACGGTAGTCAAGGACTGACATTTTCTTAGTAAAATAAAATTATATTGCTAACATGCAGTGACTAAGTTGAAGTGTTTTAAACAATATCGGTGAATTGTGATACTTTGTCGGATGTCCCGCCGGCACTATGGGCACGAAGAAAACTATAAAGATTACAGTGGTTGGAGATGGTATGGTTGGCAAAACTTGCCTACTCTACGTGTACACAAAAAACGAATTTCCTGAGGAATATGTACCTACAGTGTAAGTAAAAGTACCTAGGTCCAACCTTATTTTTTAACTATTATATATATTCTGTGCTTTGATGACGTCGAGGGTAGGTGCGCTCACCGGTGGGTCACTAGGGCAGGAACGTCGCCAGAGTTACGTGAGGCTGAGCTACTAAATTAGCAGGTGGATGCCGTAATGTCGTTATCACTTGGCCAAACCGACGTCACAAAACATTATGTATTGAGCCACTGTGGATTTACCGGCCTTATTTATTTAAGCATGCATGACACATTCGTTCGTCAGTTATCCTTTTGTTAATAATAATTTAATATTTTGCTGTTTGTTTAACAAAATAAGGCATTCGACAATTTTGATTCATCAGCGTTATTATAGGTACTAATGTAAGTACATCGAAAAATAAGTTTTTATTCTTTTTCTTTAGAAACGGACGAGTCTGCGAGTCGAATAAACAAAAGCTAAAAATATGATAAAAATAATATATCATGACTTCGATTGGAGAATATCTTTAAAATAAGTGTAGCCGATGATTCCTGTGGACAAGTGCAGCTGCCACCAAATACTTGTGTATGGTCTATCGTAAAATAATGTTTACTGAGCTCTGTAAATACACTTACCAGAATAAAATACCGTAGGATTTTTAAAAACCGGATATAAATATCTACGTCACCGTAGAAAAGGCGATGATTCGATCTTGCCATGCGTCAGGCTTCCTCAAAGTTTAACCTTTAGGTAAAACGTATCGAATTAAGTGCGTTAATATCTTACGTCATCTTGTCAATATTTATATCACATTACCATACTATGATGAGGTATGTGACTAATAATAATTCTGTTTTAATATAAGCAGACTGGAAAATAAGTTTTTTTTTTGTTTGTTACTGAATTAGATTCCATTGGGTATTGTAGGTGTTTTTGCGATGCTTCTTCACTTGATATCCATTTCGCTGGTCCCGCGGTGCTGTCTAATCAACTACTTATTTAACATACATGTCTACTTTTAGTGTTTTCTTTATGTATTAGCGTAGGAAATTTTTAATTAAGTCAAACTTTAATACTTATAAAGTCGTAACAAAATCGGATCATTTAAACCTATATCAATAGGCAACGAACAACTAAGCCAGCTGTGGTTGCGGGTTCGAATCAGAGGGCAATATTAATTGTGTGATGCACATGAAGCAAGAGCATTTCTAAAAGTAATGGATGTTTAAAAATATATTTAATAGGGATATGCATGAAAAAAATATATTGTTTTTACTATATTTATAAGAAAATATATGAAATTATAGTGCTAATAGTGAAAACAAGATTGATTTTAGGTAAAAAATAACCAATATAGTAATTAGAAATAAAAGTATACCTATCTCTTTCTAAAACAACTTTTACTATGAAAAATGTATGGCGGACGTGACGCGACTTTAATGGGCTGTAATATTTTATAATATTTTTCGAAAATTCTTAAAAGTTTTATTAATTATAATTAAGTACTATTTATTTTAAGACCAAATAAAAAAACATGCATATTCCCCATTACTAGCTTTGCCTACGGCTTCACCCGTATGGAATACGGCACGTCATTGATGTTACCTCCTTTTTTAACTCCCTTAAGAGGTGGATTAAATTGGTAGCCTATGTCCTTCCTTAGGGATCAAGGTTTTATCGTACTAAATTTTATCAAAATCTGTTCAGTTTTCGCAACAAAAAGTTATCTTATGTCCTCCAAGATTCAAAATTCATTTAGCGGCTTAGGCGGAAAAACAGACAGACAGACGGAGTTTCGCATTTAAAATGATAATAGTAAGTATGGATGTTTATCCGCTATCTAGTCGCTATAGTACAAGCTTTGCTTAGTTTGGAGCTCAGTATTATCATCATTATTTTCTATTGTGTCTCGTTCTGGGCTAAATGGAAATATATTTTTGTGTTTTAGCAATTATTCATTTAATTAATTTTGCAATTATGTAAGTAGGTACTTTTAAATGACTGCGATAAGTCATCAACTCTAATTTAGTAACGATGTGTATATCCAAATTTTCTATAAATGTGCGTACTTAAGTAATTGCAATTTCCCAGAAATAAATATGATAATTTGCGAGTCCAAAAATTATCGGTCTCGTTCGAGCCGGGCTTATGTTATTTAAGGCGAGTAGTGCCCCTAAATTAGCGACTTGACGAATGTTAATACGAATATAGCACGAAAATACGGTTCATAACAGCGCGCAATAAAACGTTGCCGTTACGACAGTCGCTGCGTCTTGAGGTTGCGAAAATTGAGGGAAATAATACTTTTCGCATGGACGCCATTGTTAGAATAAAAAATCCTATGCTCAGTTTGTAGCTATTATGTTGGTCTATCAATCGACGTATAAACGAATTAAATCGGTCAAGCGGTTTAAGAGAAGAAGGAGAATTAACATCTTTTTTGCTTGTTTGTTTTTTGCTTTTTGTTTGTTTGTTGTGATTTTAATATATTTTTCTCCTGAAGTATAAGTACTAGAAACAAATGCTATGCTCAGAATTTTGTGTAGGTTTTGACAATTCTTAGCATGTTTTAAAATATTTTTCTGACAAACTGGGCCTTTTGAAACCACATGCTAGTTTACATTTGGCAACTACACGGGCCTTAACGGGTACTTAGCAGCATTGCTAGCTGCACTATTTATAAAGTCAAATACGTCGCGGCATTGTTGTATTGTGCGCGGTCGCCGCTTCCTCCTTGTGAAACTGGACGCACGCCTACAGCCCGACTGACTGACTTCCTTGCAGTCTGTCTCTGTAGCGAATTTGCCGTGGCGTGGTCCCACGCGCGATTCACAGTCAATGACCGTTTTGTTTTACGTTTGTAAATAGATATTTGTACTAAGACTAAGTTTGTTTACCTACACGCAGTGGTGTAAATTAAAATTGTGTCTAACAGTAAATCAGTTGCGACCATTATAAGTATTAGGTAAAGATCCTGTAATTTTGTAACCGGTACAAAAGGTTCTGGATTCTCTTGATAAAATTAGCAGTGGTGCCAAGCCACTACAATTTTTTTTTGAGCCTATGAATCTAGCTAGCTTTAAAGGACAAGGCCCAAAAAAGTCCTAGTGGTTCGCGCTCCAGCCTGACTACAAAGCCAAAGGCGGTTGTGGGTTTGAATCCCGCGAAGGGCAATGTGATGAATACGACCATTTGTACCTGAGTCATGGATGTTTATAATTGTATTTAAGGACCTATGTTTATCCGTTATCTAGACGTCATAGTACCTAAAGCTTTGCTTAGTCTAGGGCTAGAATAGGAGTGATTGTTGAAAAAAAATGCTGTATTTCTTATTTTGTCGTCGTCACTACACTTGCATTGGTAACACTCTAAGTCTCATCGTAGTGTTGTGCATTCTGTCCTTAAAAGTTAAAAAGTCGTTTTAAAGAACAAAAAAACAAGTAAAATAATATTCTCGTAAAGTAACTTTTTGTATACCTAGGTCAAGGTCATCGATGTTGCACTTGCAGGTTTTTGTATGAACTTTGCAGCAGATTTATAGTACAAAACACAACGCAAACTTGTCATGAGTTGAGAATTTAAACATTGGGCGATATTTTAAAAAATATGGCGTTGCGAAAAGTAGAGAAATAGTCCTGCCTGGCCCTGTGATAGGGCGGCGGCAATCACTTTTATAATATCTATTTATGTGCCCTATCACTATATTAATATTATACATAATTATTCTATCTTTAAATACATATATTGTTCTTACCACCACTAGATTCACAACACAAGAAAGTCCGCTTCGTTGACTTGCTTGGCTGTCGGCTCCTTCTGCGACATTGCCGTGTTCTCTTCAAGGATGGATTGACAAAAGACAAAATATGGGTCCAATGTTTGCTGTTAATCCAACTGACAGACTAATTAGATTTTTTTAGGAAACTAGCTCATCGTGTTTGAGCCTTTAATTGATATCTTTTTGGACATTTGGAGCATGTGTAGGCGAGTTATCTTTTATTTTAGAAAAATAAATTCAAACTTGATTTTTACATGACAAACCTAAAAAAAGCAATACATGACATATAACATAACATGTTGTATGACATCAAAAATTTGAGAAGTTAAATATTAGTGAGCTCAACTTAAGTATCACTGTAGGTACATTCACAGATAATAAATTTTAAGTTAGCGATATAAATGAGCTAAAATAATTAAAGAAATAACGAACGTGGGTGTAGATACTACCTAAATAAGCTATAAAAATAACCTTTAAACTGTAAATCTATCAACCTTTATATGTCAAACTAAAATAAAGTGTGTCTACTGTGATTAAAGAAATTTCACTGAAATACTTACGAAAATTCCCGATGCACACAAATTGAGCCATGCAATGGCACCGATATTAGCACCGACGACGTAAGCTTCGCAATCAAGTATGTGCGAGTGACTGAACTGTCGGCGCGGCAACGTAGTATTAGTACTGCTTAGTATAATTGCAAAAAATCTCGATTTTAATGTATTTTTTTATTCTATAAAATTCTCGATTTCTCGAGTTCTCGACCAATTTTTTCTCGTCTCGAGTAGGGCTTTTCGAGTAGGGAATTTCCCGGGAATTCTCGCTTCGAGAATTCTCGCCCAGAAACCCTAGTAGGTACCTACTGTTTCCTCGCCGCTTTAATGATTCTTTTGTCCTAATAATTTTATTTGTCTGTTAATTACCAGATTTGACAACTACGTGGGCTACATCACTGTGGACGGAGAAGAGATTGAAATGGCGTTATGGGATACAGCAGGGCAAGAAGACTACGAGCGACTAAGGCCACTGTCCTATAATCAGGTACTTACCTAATTGTTACAGTTTCCGTCTTCCGTTTTATTGTTTTTGTACGTGTTTTCAAACATATTTTACACCTTTTGTCTTACCATTTAGACAACGAGTAGATAATCGTACTTAATTAACATACCTACATCTCAACTTGTCCATCATCACTAGCAATATCCCAAAACTCCATTAAGAATATAATAAATGAGTATACAGGGTTACATTGCAATGGGGTGGCAAATTTTAAAAATAAAATCTATGGAAGAATATAAAGGAGCGTCTTATTCGTTATTATTTTTAATAATCGTATGTTCCGAAAAAAATTATTTTAAATATCCGAAAATAAAGTCAATACAGACTACGAAAGCCGCGAGGTCATTCATCAAAGGCATAGGTACGGCGAGCCAACAAGGACCTTACGGAGTGCACATACGGTGCAATTTCTTCATGAATGAGTTAAATTATCTACGCGTACGATTTTTAACAGCGGATAGGAATAATTAAATGTGTAAAATAAACTTTTTGTTCTTTGTATAGTTCGATTAAGTTACTGATTCTGAGCCACTCCTAAAGATTTGGCACCCCTTTGCAATGTAACCCTGTATTATTGGAGTTTCCGGATAATTAGATCATGCTATTTGAAATGAAACAAATCCACAATTATTCACATTTCGCGTAGGTAGCGAACAATATTCCTAATGAATCCTACTCACATTACAGACTGGCTGCTTCCTGGTGTGCTACTCAGTAGGCAGCAGATCCTCCTTCGAGAATGTCGTACACAAGTGGTACCCAGAACTAAACCATTTCAGTAGTTCCGTGCCCATTGTATTAGTTGGTGAGTAACATCTAATTTACCTCTATTGAGTGAAGCAGTTCTGCCAATGATGACTAACATTAACGAAGTGAGGTACCTAGCCTACCTACGCTCATTTAGGTTCTGATTTCATTGTATTTGTTGTACAAGTAAACTTTTTTTTTTTTTAATCTATGTAGATAAGTAACTTAAAATTGTGTTTGTATTTTGTTTTTTGACGGTAGCGCCGAACGCGGCGAAACTTATTTGATTGAAACACTGATCATACATACGTAAAGCGGGGTGCTAATTTACTAAAATTTGCAAATTAGCATCGTGGATAGAGTTAAATAGGATGAGACTAATTAGTGATTCAGGATGTATGATACTCATGTGTCATACTAAATTGTAAAATTATTAATTTTGATATAAATTCGGGTTATCGACATTCAATTTCATTAGGTAAACAATTCAAATATGATTCGGTTTAAATTAGCACTATAATAAAGCAATAACTACATCGAATAGAAACTATTCACGCTCTATATCCTGATATGAAACACATGATTGTTCCATATTTTCCTTGTGACAAATTAAGTCATCATCAACATAGGTTGTGTGTCATGTTAAAATTTTAGCCACGCTAATAGTTTTCCTATACATTTCACACAAGTTTAGTTTTCAACATTTATGACATAAACCCGGCTAAAATAGTCAAGTAAAACTTGTTATTATAAGTAGATACAGACAACAGCACGTCAACCTACCACAAAACATCAAATTTTCTTAATTGATATTGATCTCAATGTGTCAGACTTAAAGTTGAAAATCAATTAAATGACCTTTAACTTTTTGGGTAGGTTGACCTGCCGTTGTCTGTACTTTAAGGCCCGTGTAGTTGCCAAATGTAAACTAGTACGTGGTTTCGAAAGCCTACTACTTAAGCCCCGTTAGTCAGAAAAATATTTTAAAAATATGCTAAGATTTGTCAAAATCTACACATCATTCTGAGCATAGCATTTGTTTCTAATACTAATACTTCAGGAGAAAAAACAAAATTAAAATCAATGAAAAAACTAGCAAAAAAAGATGCTAATTCTCCTTCTTCGTTTAAACCGTTTGACCGATTTCATTTGTTTACGTCGATTGATAGTCCAACTTAATAGCTACAAACTGAGCATAGGTTTTTTTATTCGAACAATTGCATCCATGCGAAAAGTGTTATTTTCCTCAATTTTCACAACCTAAAGACGTAGCGACTGTCGTAACAGCCATGTTTCATTGCGCGATGTTATTAACCGTATTTTATTGAGTTTTCGTGCTATATTCCTACTAACATTTGACAAGTCGCTAATTTAGGGGCACTACTCGCCTTAAGCATTTGCATCCGAAATACATACTGCTATTGTTTGCCTAACTCGTATTGTGTTCTTAATTCGGCATAAAGGTCAATATTTTAATAAGCATTGTTCTTATTGATTCACATAACTAATTTATGATGTTCCAGCTACGAAAACAGACTTGCGAGCCTCCGGCAAAGCGGTCATCACAACACAAGAAGGAAAGAAATTAAAAAAGAAAATTAGGTATGGTATAATTTCCATTATTATATTATTTTAACTATCACACATTTCTTGTTTAGGCATACGCGTAGTACTTACACAACAATATATGGGTGTCCCGTAATTTAATGATAACCTTGTGTGTGAGTTCTATGACTTTTGCAAAGTTGCATGAAAATTTATCGATCTCCCATACAAAATTACCAAACAGCCGATTGAACTTGTACAGAAAAACAAAAAAAAATAATGCATATTTTTAAAAGTCATAGAACAAAACTGAGATGTATAATATAGGTGGTTATAAGGTTATCCTTGAGTTACGGGTATTTTCGGATAGATAAGTTTTTTTTCTATGTATGTATAAGTTAACTTCCTTTTAAGTTGCAAAAGAACGTCAAGATCCCTAAAAACACAACATATGTTAAAAATATGATAAGCTACAATATGTAGTAAAGGCAGAGACGATCAAAAAGATCTTCTCTCAGTAAAGGATAGTAAAGTTTTTTAAGATTTCGAAATCTGTTGGTAAGTATAAAAAAGTTGTTGTATTTGAGCATTACAATACTAGAATTAAAGTAAAATTGCCAATTTTCTATGTACCTAATAAACTGTGATCAAACCAAGCGCACTCGATGTGCGTTGCGTTGGTGGAGCTAAGCTAGATCAAAAAAAATATTTTTGCCTTACAATAGCCTAATAATAGCCTTACAAGTCCATTTTATCAACAGAAACAATAAATATTGGCACTCTTTAATCGCGGAGATAAGTGTTTGTATTTTATTATATTCTGAAAACAACAAAATTTATGTGAAATTGACGAGGGTTATCACGCGGGTGCCGGCAGCTGTTATCAACCCTTATCGCGCCCTGATAACAACGCGACGACCATAATGTGACGACAGAGGCGTGAATTGTTTAACTTAAATAATGATGTTATTAATTGATAGTAATTGCTAACAATTAACAAATATTTAAATAATGGTTACAAACTGACTTTTATATAAGACTTTTTTATTTATTACGACTAATAGTGAGCGGGGTACCCTTTTTGGCACATTTCTTTCTCCTTTATGAGCTTATAATGTCACTATGATGTGTTTTGTGCCAAATAAATAAAATTTATTCTTATTCTATTTGAGGCATTTAAATTAGCAGCAGCTGAACTGAACTAACTTGGACATATATAAATAAATAATCTAATCATACACCTACTAGGTAATAATATAACCGGAGCTATCAATATAATTTGATTTAGATAATGTATACTATTTATAGAAAATTGGACTTAAGTGTAAAACCGAATAACTAAATTGCAGACGGCGACGGATGTTACATGGTGTACAATTCTGCAGACAGACTAAATTGAAAACCCGAGGCTTTATACCAATTGTATCGGTTTAACGCCTATATCAACAGCCAATTGATCAAGCCAATATCAAATAAGTAATTAGGTAATCGACAAAGATTTATCGAAAAGCCATAAAAATAATCTGATCGTTATTTAGCTAGGTAGGTATATCGAACAAGATCAAATTGTCATTTTAATTAACGAAAATGAATTGAATGTATTATCGAACATTCAGTATTTTCGATAAATGGGATAATTCGATCGATGTAGCGAGTTTTTTTTATAAAAACAGTTCGATCTCATTCGATCATTTGTAAATTCAATGTTTTGAACGATAAAATGTAATAGATGTTCGATGTAATAGAAATTAATGATAATATGACTTTTCGATGAGTTGTTGTCGAACATTTGATTTTGGATCAATTGGTAATCGATACGGCGCTGGCGTTAGGTAGCCCTGGGTAAAATGCTGTTTTTTATTGTCAGCATGTTTGATAAAGTTATTCTCATCATTTCAGAGCAGCGCAACTGGTGGAGTGTTCTGCCCTGGAACGAATCAACATGAACGAGGTGTTTGAAGAGGCTGTGCGCGCCGCCCTGCGCAAGAAGCCTGTTAATAAACGGACCTGCCAGTACCTCTGATTGCACGCACGTTTAGTGCTTCCATGCAAATTTATAGAATACGATTTACTGAATGTCACTGAGGGCGCCACTTCTAAATATAAAAAAATCTACTTTACTCTTCCGTACATTTTTCAACTAGTCCTTTTATTGCACATTCACTATATCGTAGATCTAGATGCGAGTGATGTATCAGTCAGATACGATTGGTCACGTGACTATTCGATACCTACAAGTCCACAAATCATTCCTGTATTCAAGATTCGAAAGCATATGCTGAATCTTAATGTTATCGACGCGTGCTTAAATGTAGTATTAATGTAAACATACATTATAGAGATTATTTTATCAATAGGTTACGATAAAGGATACCTTTATAAGTATTAAATTGTACATAAATAAATAATAATGTTAATTAAGATGTTTTTCAATATGGTTTAAAAAGTGCCCAAGAGCTGCAACATTTTCAGCTAAATCAAAAATATCATTAAAGAATGATTTCTCTAAATTTTCTTAGATATCTGTAGATTTTACTGAGGACATAATGTAAGTTTTTTAACGAATAAATCAAACTTTTTGTATGTAAATTTATTTGTAGAACTTCGGGGATGGCGCCGCTTAGCCTGGCGGCACATCAACAAAACCTTAATATTTTTTCATACAAATGCGCAAGAGCTGCAATGGTGACGAAGCTTATATCACAGAATATATAATAGGATAAATCCAAGTGTCACTTAAAAAAAAGTTGCTAAAATAGATTATCTACTCTCACTGTGCGGCAACAAAGAGCAAATTAGCTTGCACCGGGCAAAGTACCTACTCTTATTTTGTAATAGCCTACAAAGCGTTACTACAAGCGATAATCCACCAAAACGCCACAAGCGAGAGCTCTTTTTACTTTGTCTTGGCCGCTACCGCTCTCTAAAAAGGCAGACTGCGACTTGTGTTATTGAATTTAGCCGATACCTACGCATAAAATAGGGGTGTAGATAATTATGTATGGCTGGCGCCTTTGTTGCATACACGGACTGACTATCTGACAACGTCTCTCCAGTCAAAAAACTAAAATATGTTATAGCTTTAATAATTATGTGTATATTCAGCTAGTAGATTTTACTTGTAGATGAATCAAATGAATAACAGTTAACATCGTATTCCGTGAATGAGTTTGAATTTTATCTGGTAAATAGGTACTTGGAGACCTTTGTGTGTGTGGGAGACCCAGCAGTGGGATTGAACAGGTTGATAAAAAAAAATAGGTACTTATTTTAGATACAGGATAATTTTATTTAGTAAGTACAAGTACCTACCTACGGAAACCTACCTACCTACTTTTTTTTCGTCTGGCAACAATACCGCTAACACATAGATTGCATTTGTCTCGTATTTAAAAATTTAATTTAATTAAAATACTAGTAATTAAGCGGCTCCTATTCGTCGTAAACATAACTAAACCGTATAATAAGTGCTAGTGTAAATAAAAAGTGTAACAACTCACGGAAATTAGTGTTTATGTGAAACGGCCGGTGATAACAGGTCAATGACATTGCAAAATTGAACTTGTGAATTATTGTGTATCATTGTCTTCTCTTTATATATGTTCTAATTACGGTGTGTATGCGTATGGTTTTACGTATAACACCTATTTAACAACTAAATAAGAATAATTAACACCATCTTACGAACAATATTTATTTATTTTTTTCGCGTTGAGGTTATTGTTTGTTTACGTTATCAAATATCCTAACCTCCTGTTGATCAAACGATTCTTTGGTTTAAGTTGTTTTGTTTGCTATATTGAATCAGTGCAAATATGCTTACTCGCAAAGCCTATGCTCGCCAGGAGGAATCTAAACTCCTACTGGCTTTGAGGGAACTGCAGGCGGCCAAGGAACGGATTGAGCAACTGAATAGGGAAAGTGAAGACAATGAGAGGATACTGTTGGATGTGCTGGATAGTAATAGTAAATTAAAGAAAGAGATGGCTGAGCTGCACACCAACTACGGCTTATTAATTGACGAACGTGACAAGTTACAATCCGTCATAAGTGGGTTCGGTGAGTGCTGTGAGGAATACGAGCAAAACCTCAGTCGTATATCTGCCCTTCAACACGATCTTGCTGAGGCCCGAGACCATATCAAATACCTGGAGACGGAGAAGCAAGCCTACATTGACAGACAAACCACCGTTTTATACGACAAGCTGGTTGGTAGTGCGCCCAGCCTGACACAAACTGCACCTGGAAGTCCACCTATTGTAACCATAGATTTACGATTATTATTTAACGTAGTTTTACTCGATCAGTGGCCACAACTGCCCGGTGAAGCTGAAGAATTCCTCCCTCAAAGGCAATCAGCGATAGGTCCGTCCGAAAAAAAAAACTTTAATCAAACAATATATGCGAGTAATTTGACTAAAACCAGTTAAGTATGTATGTACAGTTAGTAGTAAGAATTATAAAAGTACAGTTTCTGCTTTTCCAGGGTTTTCTATCACTAAATAACATAAAATTTGTGATAATTCTAGTGCGGCGTTTTTCAAAATCAGCCCTTATAAAAATGTCGGGCAGGATTAAACACATTTAGTTAAAGGAATCATCGCTTGAAGAGTTTGTTTTTAAATTTTATTTTGAATAACACGAACTTAAATGAAACAAGAAAAATTTCCCGCGCTTTTGTTTTTTTTTTTTAGTTTTAGCAATGATGGATGATTGTACCAGATTGTACGGTCTATATCTATACAGACAAGTTCTAAATAAAATCTTTTTGTACCTAAATAATTTAGAAAGATAACTTTTGAAGGGTGGCTAATAGGTCTTAAATCTATATAATCCCTATTTCCCCTTGGTCATCGCATCACGCGTGAACGGATGGATCAATTTCGCTAATTCTTTTTTTGTTGTGTTAATTATTGTCATGAGAACATTGACTTATATAGTACTATTTAAATCAACGCATGAGAAGGTTCTTTTATAAGAAAAAAATTGAGAAAGTTGCGCAGAAAATTCTTTAGGAATAAACTAAAGACCATGCGAACGAAGTCGCGGGCAACAGCTAGTCTATACATATAAAACAAAGTCGGGTTAGTTAAGAACGGCTGGGCCGATTTTTATGATTTAAGATTTTTTGGATTTGCCTCCGTCTCGAATAGCAGAATAAATAATGAAATATCGTAAAAATTCACGAAAATAAAAAAGGCAATGAAGAGGCGGTACGAAGTTCGCCGGGACAGCTAGTTGTTATTAAGTGTTTCAATAAACCGAAAAAAAATTGACAGTATTTTTTTTACTACAAAACTTTATGCCGGCTCCACACGCTTGGCAAACAGCGGCAAACAGCAAACAACAAACAGCACACACAAGCGTGTGGATAGCTGTTTGAATGTTTGCGTTGTGTTTGCCGCTGTTCGGCGTCGCACAGTGGTTTGATATTGAAAATAGGTGGACATTCGAGTGAAAGTCATAATTTCACCAAACAAAAAATTTATTCGGATAGCATTTTAAATGCTGATCAACATTTGTCATTATACATTTTCAATAAAAACGACTCTCATACTTAAAAAAAAAATGTCCAAAAAAAATGTATGGAACAAAATCTTTTTTTTTTTCTGACCACTGTAGCAAACTGTAGCAAGAAACCTTATGCAACCGTAAGTACATGTTGTGCCTAATATATCCACATAAAAATTTCTCGCGTGCACGCGCGGCCACGCGTGCAATGGACATGCAAAGTTTTATTTTTTTTATTTGTTCAGCGATGGAGTTATTTGGTTTTAACTTGGATGATATACATATTACACTCGCAATATCTCTCTTTCACACACTATATCTTTCTTTTTCACGCACTATATCTTTCTCTTTCGCGCACTATATCTTTCTCTTTCACGCATTATATCTCTTACGAAAAATACTTAACGCTGATTGGCTGACATTACTTGAGGTTATAGTCACTAAATGGACCCTAGTGAGAGCTTACAATAAAGGTGCAAGAAGATAGTAGCTTAGTAGCTTTTCAACTTTTGAAGACGCAACATACATTATTATCAGTGACGACATTTATATTAATTATTTGTTAATATAATGGCTGTGTTAGTGACAAATTTGGATTTTTACATGTTTTTACGTAATATCGGAGATTGAAGAATTGGGATTCAATATACCAAGCTATTTTGAACCGCATCCCTAGTGATACCTGTGCTGAAGATTTGAAAATGATCAAATCATTTGCGATATCATATTGTAGTAATTTACATCGTAGATGGATAAGTGCTGGAAGAAATCAAAAGACCTTTTTGACTAGATACACTGAGTGGTTACAAAATAATATCATACGGCCTAGTTGCACTTCTGTGAACTTAAAAGAAAATTTTCAAGATCAGGATGAAAACGTTGAAGACATTAATCTTCAAGAAGATACTCATTTTCAAGAACAGGAAGCCGCATCAACATCCAACGTAAGAACATCAACATCAACTTGTGTTAGAAAACCTTTCAGTGAGTAAGGCAACAAACAGGAGAAAAGACGTTCTGGATCTCTCTTGGAGTATTCAACAGAAGAACTTGCCTTTGCATTGGTTACGAAGTTACGATCAGACGAGAGACTTGACACAGCCCGTGTTATTGACCACATTTTATCGAACCCAGAAAGTGTTGCAGTTATCAAAACTACTTTATTCGGGAAAGATAAAAAGGATAGTATTGACAACGATCACGCTTTGGCTCTTTATACGTCATTAAATTTGTCAAAATGAAAGTACATTTGTTTACGACAAGTGTTGTCAGATTATGCTGCTCTAGTTTTACCATCGTATTACAAACTTCTTTAAGCAAAAGAAAGATGCTATCCAAGTGATATAGAAATTACTGAGAGTGGAGCTAGAATTAAGCTGCAGTCTCTTTTAGATTTGACAGTACAAAGAATACTAGAATTTGCGAAGAAAAAGTGCGTTTCATCATCTGAGGGCTTAAAGTTGATTAGCAAATGGGGATTTGACGGAGCTTCGTCGCAGAGCACATACAAGCAAAGGAGTGAAGATATCAATTTCGATGATTCATCAATTTTTATGGCAAGCCTGGTCCCACTCAAGTTAGTGATGTCGAACGATATCATCATATGGGAAAATCTGAAACCATTTTCTACACATTATTGCAGACCCATTATGTTCGAGTTCCAGAAAGAGACTGCTGACTTTATTAAAAAAGAAGAAGCTCGATTTGAAAAGGATATTAACAACCTAACTACTACAAAATGTGATGGCTTGGAAATTAGTCACGAACTTCATATGACTATGATTGATGGCAAAGTAGCATCAATTATTACAGACACTTCTGCTGCATCTGTTTGCAATATATGCCTAGCTAAGCCGAGTGAGATGACCAATTTATCACAAATTGATTCAAGACCAGTGCGAGAAGATATTTACAAGTAATATGGCCTTTCTTCTCTTCATATGTGGATCCGTTGTATGGAATGCGTGCTACATATATCATATAATATGGACTTCCAAATGTGGAGCGCTCGAGGACCTAACAAAGAATTGAAAGCTGCAAAAAAACAATTCATACAAGATGAGTTTAAGCATCAGATGGGAATTCTCGTGGATTTTGTAAAGCAGGGATATGGGACATCTAATGACGGAAATACCGCAAGGAGATTTTTTTCCAATTTTGAAAAGTCTGCCGAAATTACAAAAGTTGACAAAGGTCTTTTGAAACGTTTTGCAGTTATCCTTCAGACTATTTCATCTGGGAATACCGTCAACATCGACAAATTCAGAAGCTACTTCAGAGAGACTGCTGATCTCTTCGTCCATCTTAACCCATGGTTTTATATGCCAGCTAGTGTACACAAACTGCTGGTACATGGTGCAGATATTTGCCAATACTTTGGTGTTCTGCCCATTGGCATTCTTTCGGAAGAAGCAGGCGAGTCTAGAAATAAGGACTTTAGTAATGTTCGAGAAAACCACACAAGAAAAGTGAATAGGATAAAAACAAATGAAGATATACTACATAACTTTTTGATAAGTTCAGATCCTTATATATCTCAAATTAGACCAAAATACACTCAACATCACAATAAATTAAATCTTGTCCCTGAAGCAGAAGAACTGATAATAATGTCCGACTACCCAACAGAAGAAATATAAATTACAGTTCAAGAAGCAAACCAAACTGAAACTGATCCACTATTGTAACCCGTTAGGGCAAATTTATTTGACATTTCACTCACACACACCCACACACATACACACACTCACTCTCTCTCTTTTATATTATATTAAAGCTTAAAAATAATAATAAATATTAATATTTACTTTTTAATTGTTCAGCGATACTGAGCTTTTTTAAATCTTTAATTTTTATATTGTAGTCTTTATGTACATATATGAATATTTCAAACTTTTTTATGTTCATTTTGTAAATAGTTTTATAACCATAGTATTGATTAAGATGAAATCAATAAATAAATAAATTGTTTATCCTACATTATTTAATAAATAATAAATAAATAAATAATAAATATTGGACAACATCACATACATTGCTCTGATTCTATAATAAGTAGCTTAAAGCACTTGTGTTACAGAAATTAGAAACAACGACGGTATCACAACACCCAGACCCGAGACAATATAGAAAAGGTATTTTTCTACATTGACCGACCGGGAATCGAACCCGGAACCTCAGAGATAGCGACACCAAGTCCGGTATGCTCGCCTCTCGGCTACGGAGGTCGTCATTACTAATAATAATATAATTAATAATAATAGTATATGACTTGTAAACATGCACGTTGCTTATTATAATATAGTTAATTACTATTAGTTACTTTATGTGCATTAAAATAAAATAAACTCTAGTATAGCTGTAATAATCAATACAAAAATATTTAAAACTTTGCATGTCCATTGCACGCTTGGCCGCGTGTGCACGCGAGAAATTTTTATGTGGATATGTTAGGCATAACAGGTACTAGGCTGCATGAGGTTTCATTGCTACAGTTTGCTACAGTGGCCAGAAAAAAAATAAAAATGATTTTGTTCCATACATTTTTTTTGGACATATTTTTTTTAAGTATGAAAGAGTCGTTTTTATTGAAAATGTATAATGACAAATGTTGATCAGCATTTAAAATGCTATCCGAATCAATTTTTTGTTTGGTGAAATTATCACTTTCACTCGAATGTCCACCTATTTTCAACATCAAACCACTGTGGTCGGTGTCGGTTTTTGTGCACAAATCAAAGGATGTTCGACAAACGTGTTTGCGATGCATCCACACGCTTCTTTATCAATCAGTAGTACGCGCAAGCTAGCGGGCGGCGGACGGAGTAGAGATGGGTCGGATTAGGAAAATAAAATGTACTATGTTTTTTTTCTATACTCGGTAAATAAAATATATTGTAAATATAATGTTTTTATATTGTGTTTTTTTTCTAGTATGTATGTATAATATTATGATTTTATTTACTTTATATTTATTGTTGTTCTTTGCGATCCCGAACTATTTATTTAATACTACAAAAAATTGTAAGGATGTATAAAAGTATGTTACTCTTTCACGCAAAAACAGCTGAACGGATTTAAATGAAATCTTAGATGCCGTTTGTTGCAACCTTTCCTGTTGCATTTAAATATTTTATGTGATACCTAATACTCGAAATATTTGACGCCTCGGATTAGGTAAGTATCGACTAGTATCGTAGTATACTATTCCAAATACCTGATCTGATAAAATTTAAACACGCAAATTTGTAAGGATGGATAAAAGTATGTTACACTTTCACGCAAAAACGGTTGAACGGATTTAGATGAAATCCTAGATGGCGTTTGTTGAGACTTTTCCTTTTGTATTTAAATATTTCATGCGATACCTTACTCGAAATAATTGACGCCCCGGATTACATATCGACTAGTACCGAAAAAACTTATTCCAAATGCCTAATCCGATATTTATGCCTCACCTCTAGGACAAAGTTTCTACAGTTTTTTCAAGATAGGAAAGAAGGGTTTTGTGGAGGGTAATTTCATTTTGTTTTTTTTTTAAATAAAAATTCGAAATAGACAACGTTTGTCAAGCATGTGGATGCCTTGTTTGTGTTGGGTTGGGTGTTTGTGATCGGTGTTTGACACGTGTTTGGTGTTTGGCCTTGGCCTTGGCCTGGCTGAAGTGCCAGAATTAAGGATAGACCAATGGCAGCGTTTGACCTTACAATGTCAAGACGAGTCGGAGCCGCGTCCGTCACCGTTTGAATCCAGATTTAAGGTATTCAAGTGCTTGATGGTTGGTATCAACTTTAAAAATCATATTTTATTAACTTTAAAATAATTTAGTCTGATTAATTTGAGTTCCTTATTAGTACACATTTTAATAAACAGTCACCTCACCACCACCCACCGTCCACCACCTGTAAGTTGATATGCTTGCGTACGTACCGCAAATAATTTTGTTTCATGAGATTTTCCGGTCTATATTAGGTAAGTGGCACGCAAAAAATGATATTTACCGTTTACTGATAATTATATGTATTTGTTTCCTAGCCTATATAGGTACAATAGATTTAAAATCTCCACTGGGACTGTCAAGTGTCAGTGTCAGTCAAGCAAGAAGTGTCATGTTGTCATTTATTTGGCTTTTTGCAGTCGTTGTCGCCTTCACCTAATTTACGAATAATAAAATTTGATAAACGCAGAATATTTCATGCGATTTATCTTGTAGAATAGTTAATTGATTTCTATAGTCTCAGTATATATTATTTTAATCAAAAATGAAGAGAAGTTATGATTCTATGAATTCTGCTGTTGATATAAGCTCCTATCGTGATCAACATTTTAAGGTAAAAATAATTAAGAAATTTATGAAACGTCTATTTAACTCAGTAATCAACATATTTTTTGTTATTTTAGGGTTCAAGAAGTGAACAAGAACGGTTGCTACGTGCATCGTCAACCCTCTATATTGGTAACCTTTCTTTTTACACCACTGAGGAGCAAATTTATGAGCTATTTTCAAAATGTGGTGATATACGAAGAGTGATCATGGGTCTAGACAAGTATAAAAAAACTCCATGTGGATTCTGTTTTGTTGAATATTATACAAGATTAGACTCGGAAAATTGTATGAGGTACAGAGCACTATCATATTAAATCCTTTCTCTCCTTTCAACTTAAAATAATCAGACCTTTTCTAACAAGATTCACTGTCTCCTTTATTAATCTGTTTGGATAGAGACATGTTTGTCACAAAATATGAAACCCCCTATTTGTAGGGTACACATGTACAGTTGAGTCAAATTAGCTTTTTTACACTAGCCAATTAGTATTTATTTCTCAATGTTTTCAGTATTCTGATTACTGTCTCATTATAAGAAACCCATTAACAATATTTTAGACCTAAGATGTTGTTTTGTTTTAGATATATTAATGGTACCAGATTGGATGATAGGATCATTCGTTGCGACTGGGATGCTGGCTTTATTGAAGGTAGACAATATGGACGTGGAAAAACTGGTGGTCAGGTAATCAATACTTCTATACAATTTTTTCATTTACTAGTGGTTTTTCAGTAACTTGTCAAGGCAAGTCAACTAGTCAAGCTAACAGCATGTAGGTGTTTCTTTTATATGACAAGTTACACATTTCTAATAAGATTATTAGATTATTGTTAATAAAAAATACAATAACCTTATTTGTTATCTTTGATTTATAAAATGTATGTAGCAAATTTAAGATTTTTTTTTCCCAACAAGATTTTTAGGAATGAATCCTTTTGTAGTAGCTGAGAGGCGAGCATACCGGACTTGGTGTCGCTATCTCTGAGGTCCGGGGTATGATTCCCTGTCGATCAATATAGACAAATAACTTTTCTATATTGTTTTGGGTCTGGGTGTTGTGGTACCGTCGTTGTTTCTGATTTCTGTAACACAAGTGCTTTGGCTACTTACCATAGGACCAGAGCAATGTATGTGATGTTGTCCAATATTTAAAAAAAAAACCTATTGCATAATTTGCTGAATAGGTCTAACGATTGATTGTCAAATAGGCTCACTCACACTTGACTGGTTTTTAGTTACTATTGTAGAAATTGGTAATGTTGTTTCCAGGTTCGAGACGAATATAGAACTGATTACGATGGTGGCCGGGGTGGCTATGGAAAAATTATTGCACAAAAGGTAACCCCTAACACATTAGAACGCTGACCAGAATTTTTGTGTAATGTGAGTTAATCAAGCGAAATAAGTGTTCGACTATGAAGTAATACAACTCGTGAAAGACTGTAACTATAGTAAGATAAATTTAAATATAGTGGTGTCACTACTAATAATTAAATTTTACAAACATAAATTTTTGTCTCTATTTAAACCAAATAACTTGTTATTCTGTAAAATGCCAATTTACTGTATAATATAGGCATTTCTTTCAAGTTTCGAAATATTACATTTTAAATGTTACTAGTTAGTTAATGAGTTGCTTTAAAACTTAGTTTAGTCTACTACTAAAATTTGGGTGAAGGCCTCCTCCAGCACCATCCATGATGCTCTGGCTTGAAAAGAGTGGATGTGGTCTGTATTTTTTATCATTAATTTTAGGTTGCATACACAAGTGGTATTATCATCATATTATTAAGTATACATTCTGCTAGCTACTTCATCAAGTACCATGTGTGAAAAATTATATCACTCTAGTGCTTTACAATAACCATATTATTAGTAAAGTTTGCTTATTTTAAATGTAATCTCCTCCAAGCGTCAAGTTATTAATGACTTTTTCCGATGCAATAAGCTATTTTACTCATAGCAAATTTTACTAAAACAACATCGATTTAAATAGTAAAGATACGGCTTACAGAACAAATCACTACACGTTTACCTTACACGACACACTAACGCCATCTATTAGAACTACCCTAAACTGTGTCGTAAACGATTAAATAGCAACACACCATGCGTTGCTTTCTATTATGCCAAACGTTGAGATTATGGAAACAAAATTTCTAAAACAATGTAAATATGTTTCTTATTTAACATATTTTCGACGTACCTGACATATTTAATATCGTAATTTTTATTAGTTGTGCTTTTGTCTTAGTGAACACGACAAATCTTATCATTTTCCTAATTTTAACGTACCTTCGCTCTCGACGACAGCCGACAGCCGACTACGTCACTTCGGTCTAAAGAGGATCACTTTAGGGCCACGTTAGTGGCAACAGTTTAACATGCGGTCCGCCCTGTCCTTACGAAGTAATATATAAGTCAATGTAAAACAATGACTAATTATTATGGTGCATCTACACTACAGTTACTCTTTGTTGAGAAATTTTTCAAGTGTTAATGGGCAATGTCCAAAAAAAATTTTAGGAAGTATTTATTTCCATGTTGTCAAAACTTATTTATACAAAATAAACAGCATGTCCTAAAAATTTGTATCAAGCGGAAGTCTAGAGTAACAGCACCCCTGGGTGTCTGAATCTCTACCAATTTTTTTATAACTTTTAACTCTGGGAAGCAAAATTTTTATTGCGCAATGGTATCAGATCAATCCACAACTATTTTTGTGACTGTAACTAACACTTTTCATTTATTTTGATTATAAAAAATAATGACAATATTTGGTAACAGACCACAAATAATAAGATACCCTAGGCGAGGGTTCGTCGCCATAAAAAAGAAGAAAAAGAGATTTGACCTAATAATGTCTCTTTTGACAAATAATGTCTCTCAGAACCATAGACTTAGAAAACGGGTACATAATAAATCTATGGTTTGCGTTACTCCTAGGGTTGCTCAATCTCTGGACTTCCACTTGTCAATATTTTTGGGACACCCAGTGGGGACACCTGTACAGGCTTTTTAGTTTCCTTTTTATGGGGTCTGCTCAATAACAACTTTGCATTGTTAGACAAAACCGGCCAAGTGCGAATCGGACCCGCGCACAGAGTATTCCATACACAAACCTGTAGGTATAAATGTAAATAGTTCGTCCATATGGGAATCCAGTCTCGAAGATTAACACAGCTATTCCAGTTTGTTTAAAAAAAAGACATAACAACGGCTTTTGGACTTTTTCCTTTACTTTGATGTGAGACTTCTTGCCAAATAACATAATTCTAGGTCAACGGGAAGAACCCTATAGGTTTTCATTCGTATGCGGCTTAACCGGGTGTTATCTTTTGATTGCGTTGACTTAGAAATTAGATTTTTCTACAACTCTAAGGGATTGCAGACCTGAGTACGGTCAGCATCAAAAGTTGATGACCATAATCAGATTTAAAATCGCTATCGCTTGTCATGTTGACCGATTTTGGTATTATGATGTATAGCGAATTTGAAAACCATGTGGTCAACTACTTTTGGTGCTGACCGAACCTATTTAATGTAAACTTATTACCTCTACGCCTTCCTGGTAAAAGGGACTTCTTGACAGACGGATACCGACAAAGTTTAATAACGGGTAAGTAACTAACCCGTTCTTAAACTTTGTGTTAGATATATTTAGACCTGGCGTATATTATCAGAAGCTTCTAATAGAAACGTTTTCGCGCACGCCGGACCGAACTTACACAAACCCCGCACATTATCAGGTTCGGCAATTCGGCGCCAGTTGTGGCTGACTGCGCCGCCACAACACACTGACACATTTTTCCACTTCAGCTATAAAATCTTTAGAATAAGAATAATAAAAAAAGAATACTTTTATTTGAAACAAACAAAAAATATATATTAAAAAATTAAAAAACACGAATAAGTGTAAAACCGAATCAAAAGTTAAAAATACATTGTGAAAATTGTAGGAAATTATTTGCGGTCGACCTTTTGAGTGTGTTTGGTCACGAGCTGGCAATATTAAGAGCATAAAATTGTCTATTTCTATGATTCTATCAACAAAACTAACCCCTTTTGGAGTCCATAACCCTCCCTCTTGGTATAGCCGTCTGAACCTCTTACTTTTTTGAATTCGGTTGTAAATGTAAAAAATTGAGAACCTCCTCCTTTTTCGTAGTCAGTTAACAAAAGTAAACTTCTGGCAACCCTACTTGCATATCTGACATTTTGCAACAAGAAGCGCGTGTACAGCACGCGGCGCCGTCTGCCAAACTTGACACAAATTTCTGATAGTATGCGAGGTCTAGTACAAAATGTATGGTAGACTGGCATCTCAAGAATCTCGAATGACGTTTCAATCCGGCGCGCATCCGGACCGAACCGGGCGACCGTCACGGCACATTTCTTACAATATGCGGTATCTAGTACAAAATGTATGCACTTCAGGTGCGCGTTATAATATTTTAGAAGCTTCTGATAATGCGCCCGATCTTATAATAACTCAAAACTGTCTTATGAAGTGACAATCGTACCTGACGAACGAAACAACAGTAAGAGACACTCATATGAAATCCTTAGATATATCTTGGATATCTCGATATATCCAAAGATTTGATATGAGTGATAAAACAGTCACCCGTGCGCGCACACTAAACGAGAATTAAAGGTTTAAACAAGTTTTAAGTCTACTTTAAATGAGTCAATAAAAATAATTATATTTTTTATACAATTTATTAACTCACTTTCGATACAAAAAGCTTTGAAGCATTATGGTTACAATTTCTTTTTAAAGTGTTTCTTTTGTTGCTGAAATATAAGTACTTATTACATACATAATTATTAGTTAATAAAAATAAAATAATGATTATACTTACAAATTAATTGCGTTTTTGACTTACTGATCTGAATAAAGAACTAAATGGGTTATGAAAAATTGGATTTCAGACAACTTGGGCTGTAATTTTGTTATAGAGATTTCCTATAAAAACATTATACAAACAAATAGTGACTAGTTCGAATGTATTGTATAACTACTGTATTACCAATATAACGATGAAGAACATGACAACAGGAAACCAGTTCTGCTTATACAAGACTGGTGCTAGGATGATAGGAAAAGTGTTTTTAATTTGTTTTCGTATTGACATAAAATCTTAGAAATTAATAATCTACTTATTACAGAGGAAAATTAAATACTCTGAATTCCATTTTTTCACACACCCACTGTGGGGTAGTTGAACTACTTACAACATACTTGCAAAAAAGCGCGCACGAAGTTATCAAGTACTTAAAAACATAACATAAATACATCTGGTAATTCAGAATCCAACAAGTGTATATAAAACTCTACAAATATTTTAATAAAACATACAATATAATATATATATATATACGTAAATAAATTAGCAACGACCTGACAGACCATTTTACTTTAACATTCATAAATGTGCAAAATGTATAGAGAACACAACTAGCTTCCTTATTATTGGTCGTTAATAGGATAATCGGGTAACAAAATTTATTTTTGTTTGTGTAACTTACAACAGTCAGATCATGAAAACATGGCGTAGTGTCTAAATGCAAATATTAGTAACAATAGTAATAAGACAAAACATTCATAAGCACAATTCATAAAAGAGCACGCCTTTGACTAATCTTTAGGTGTTGCTTCTGGCATAAGATCCAACCATAATGTCTTAGCTTCGCGAAAATCATACTGGTTGAGATGC
Source organism: Anania hortulata (assembly GCA_963576865.1). Classification (NCBI taxonomy): domain Eukaryota; kingdom Metazoa; phylum Arthropoda; class Insecta; order Lepidoptera; family Crambidae; genus Anania; species Anania hortulata. Next base: position 14,007,420 of record OY756390.1, on the reverse strand, counting down.
ACTACGACCTGTAAAGATAACGAATGATTATAATAATCGCTTACTTTACAGCTTTAGTACTACCATGAATTCATGGAGGGTCTCTCGTTATATTTTTGAATGGACCGAAAAAAGATGAGAAGATGAAGACTGGCTATAATAAAGATACATGGAAGGGTTAAAGCAGGCCTTTGCCAAAGGGCACACAGAAGGAAAAGGAATTTTGAAGATACCAAAAGAGAAAAATAACTACACAAATTCTAAAACAAGGCCACAAAAAATATGTGTATTTTTAAACATATTCAAACGTGATGTCGTTCGGCTGTATCATCGTATTAACACATTTATGATAATACGAAGCCGTGACAGGTCGCTGAGAATGCTGGCATATTATTAATTTATAAAAACCAAATGTCTAAATAAAAGTCGGTGTATTGGTAATTTAACCCGTAAAATAAAAAAGGATTGTATATTTTGCGGATTCAATACTGACCTGTCCAATGACCGGACTACCGCCTAAAAAGCCTTTGTGCGTGGCGACAGTAACCTCGACCTGCCTGGAGTGCAACTCGGCTAACGGGATGACCCATTCGAACTGCTCATCGTATTCAGGCATGCAGCTATCTTTCACCACCTATTACAAATAAGATGTATTTCACTTGGTTCTATCAAATCAACATCCACTGTTAGATAAAGACCGCTCCCTAACTGCGCTGGCATCTGTCAATTACGTGACGTCATTATAAATCCAATATGGTGAATGTTAGGGTTCTATGATTTAATAAAAAACTTACAATAGTCTTTCGTTTAGAATCCTTCGAGCGTCCCGGCAGTAAATACAATTTGACGTAAGGATCAGGGACATTCGTGGGGTCTTTTAAGGGTATATTTCTGTGGAACAACAAACACATTGGTTACTTATTAGAATGAACATCGATTATGTTATTAAGAATACTGATTATCCAAATGTGACTGGGTCGAAATATTATAATCATCTTATTTATGTCACATTTCCGTAACCCTCCGCATATATTACGACGATTTAGACATGTTAAGACTTTTACAATCACCGTAACAACCCTGCATGTATCGTCATTTAGTTAATTAATTCTATTCTATTATTTATTTGTGTGAAAGAAAAAATTAACAAATAGTTAATTGATTACTAAATATTTATTCTGGCAGTTTTTTTAATGTAATTATTTATACACTAAGGTATTAGATAATTATATACTCACGCTATTTTGTGCACGACAACAAATAACGTTTGGTTCTGCGTGCTGTAACGGAGCGACAGCAAAATGCGCCCCAGCCCAGCTTCGCCGGCAGACCTGAAATAAAGTGGTTCTGAAATATAGTTGAGAGTGACCACACGTGTTATTTTAATGATAAATCCAATATAAAGCTAGTTAGGAAAGACATTAGAAAACTAGTCGAGTCAGTCACAGCTAAATCCTTATTATTTTTTACTACACTCTTCCATTTTATTATTATTATAGGCAGGAAGGCAGTTGAAACTACTGATAACATGCTGCATCTCGTTGTCATACTTTAAGTTTTCTTTCCTCCAGATACTTGTCTAATCTGTTCTTAAACTAGTCAGTAGCTTTTAGAAGGCATTCCCTACGATTTTGTTACATAAACGCAATCAAACTTTGAAAAATACCAAGAATATTGTTGCTTGCCGAAGACCATATTGACAGTGTGCGGGTTTCAGCGCCAGGTAGAACTAAATTTAAATGACTGGGCTAGACAAGTAGGTAAACGTTATCCATCAAGTTATTCGTCTATTTGTTTGATTGAATGGCCGTTCATTTAATCAGTAATTTTTTTGTAAGTTTGCTAGTTTGTTTTGTCGAAAAACTACCAAACTGCTAATATGCATGCATGCATGCGTGCGTAAATCTGCGTATTTCAACTCAGTAGTTAGGCTAGTTTAATAATATAATTTATAGTAAGAGAACACTTACGTTGTGATAGATGATGTCCTGTGAACTAACTTGGGTGAGCCTCTTTCCGACGGCGGCGCTTGTTGTTCCTGAGATACTTCTAAAAAACAAATGAAGCAGTCACTAGCACCAATACAGGTCGTATTGCTATTGCAAACATATGCTGAAGCAATCGACGAGACAAAATTCAATTTACAGGTCAAATAATAATCCTTACCAACTTGCTTGATGATTTGCTCAACCGGAATTGACTTCTGTGACGACGTATCTGTTGTGTTATCATCAATGTTTTTTAATTCAACATCAGGCTGATCTGATTCTGCAACAAAAATAAGATTGTTTTTGCAAAATACGGACGTAATTCCAGCCCTATCATATTGGCCGCTGAACATCCGCCACCAGAGCACGAACAAACAGGCGTGCCAACCTAGTAGTCTGGTTGTAAATAAAACATGTTGAGATTCGAGACAAGCTAAAGAGTGGATATAGCTGAAGTGGAGGCGCAGACTACGGCGGACTTGTACGGTCGTCTGTGCCCTAGGTACACATAAACGAAGTAGGACCTCAATTAATTGGTAGTTCGGTCTGATGTATAGGAAGGACACCAGTGACCACCACTGTCAAAAAATTGTCTATGAGTACCTGTGCCAGCTGGCGAGGGCGGGGCCGGCGCGGGCCCGTCCAGGCCCTCGCGCGCGGCGGGGGGCGGCGCGGGCGCGGCGGCCGGGGCGGCTGGAACGGGCGCGACGGGCTCAGCGTGCGACTCTTCTTCTATATCTTCTTCTTTCAACGCCTCTTTCAATATCTGGTAGTGTGTTCCATAAATATACATTCAATTAAATCTAATTACTAGTGATCGGCGTTTATTAAGCTTAACTTCACTTTTTGCTTAACGAAAAAAGAATAATTTGTGACATACTTATCCATGTTATTATTTCCTTCCTACCCTATATTGACATACTGGATAAGAATTATCATTTGAATTAAGATAGATAGATACATACTCTTTATTGTACGGGATTAAAGTCTAACAAATAAACACATTTATTCAGTAAGGCTTGTCCATATTATTTAGTAAACGAATGTGATCTTACAGTTTTCTGGTGACTGAAACTCGTTCGTTGACTAATAAATGTGACTTACCCTTAACTGCATCGACAGAATGATTTTAGACTCGGGTCCTGACTTTTGCAAATTAAACGGTTGCGGCAACAAGGTAAGATCTTTTTCTCTCATCAATCCTGACAGAGGGTACATAAACTGGCCGAGTGTATTTCCTGTTTTTTGATCTAGAACCTGAAATTAAATTACATAATTAGTTTTTTATTTACGCTTATAGGGTTACATTACATAAGTTAAGCGCTCGAATCCATTTGACGGTGGCTGTAAATAGAATTGTTCCCTTAGTCAATTACTACAGTGAGTCAGAGAACCCAGAAAACCGGGTGACGAATGGTGAAACTGACTTTGATATCAAGGATGTCGATCTCCGGGTTCTGCACGAGGAACGAGTAGCCGATCTCGTAGACGGGGCTGTCGGTACGCATCTGCACCGCGGTGTTCTCCGTCTTCTTGCCGACCGACACCATCATGTACGGGTCAGGGCGCGACTGCGCGCGGGCGTTCTGTAAAGAAATATTATAGTGTTATTTGGGACATCCTACATCCATACTAATAATATAAATGCCAAAGTAACTCTGTTCGTCTGTTACGCTTTCACGCCTAACCGATATTTAGATTTTGATTTAACTGATTTTGATGAAATTTGGTGCAGAGCTAGACCTTAAAAAGGTTACTTTTGTCGCCGAAACTGAACCAATTTTGATGTAATTTAGTAAGTACGAAAAAGCTTGAACCCTAAGGAAGGATATAGGCTTCTATCAATCTACCTCCTAATGGAGTAAAAAAGGCGGTGTCTTGCCGTATTCCACGTGGGCATAGCTAGTTCTGATATAAATAATAACTTAAATGAAAAGACTTCAAATCAGCCTATTATCTTCCACGGCTGGAAATTGTGCACTACAAAACGGAAATGCAATGTGAAATTCTGCAATTGTATGTCACGCGTCAATGATTTCAGCACACACTTAATTTTTACATGACATAAATGATGAGGCCAATAATTTACACTTTAACACTTAACTTACGGGTAGGTGCTTGCAGGAGTCGACGTACACCGAGACAACAGCAGAACTAAGTTCTCCTGTTTTGATCAGCTGAGTTTCTGTAAGCGCCTTGAAAATAAAAATAAAATGTTAGAACCTTTGTCCATGTTAGTTGGCATTTGTTTTTGATGATTGAGATAAATAGGTAGCATACTCACGTGACTTAAGTCAAGCAAATCCGTGGAAAGGCGATGCCACGATAGACGTAAATGGACTTTGCCGTGCTTCGCTTGTTGAAGGGTCTGCCACTGAGAGAAAATAATGGACTCAATAAATTCATATTAGTTAAATACATATGAATGGAGTATTAAAAATAAAAAGTATAGAATAAATGAGTGCTCCGGCATAAAAAATCAAACATGACTTACTGTGTCCAAGCGACCGGCCCTTACTACTTGAGATATATCCAATGAACACCTGTAATCAAAATGTAGAAGTTAACGACAATTTGGTAAATTCAGCAGGCTAATTATGTTATAATATACATTTTTACTGCTATGAATTGAAAAATAAATGAGTTAAAATTACAAGAAACCAAGTGTAAAAGCAAAAGAGGTGTCAAATCATCATAAAATAAAAAAAAGTGTACAGTGTCCATACATATTGATATAATGTATGATATTTTAAACGTATTTATTAGTTTGTTAAATAATGCAGCTAAGCGGACTGTTAGGCACAAAACAGTTTATAATTATAGAAACAAACCAATAATTTAAACATGTATATTTTTAGGTTGCATCAATTTTTTTTTAAAATTTACAACTTTGCAGTAGACTGAGACTACCGAGCTTTTTACAGGCTACGCTTTCTAGAGACAAAATTTTCGCTCACCATCTTCATCATTTCGGTCAAAGGACGTCCACTGCTGAACGTAGACCTCCACCAATAACATTTTTGCTCAAATACATAAAATGTGTATCTGTGGAAGGAAACTATATCCGACCGGTGTGTCAAGGGATGTTTAGCCTTTTAATTACCGTTTTATATTTCAAAGTTAAGATTTTAATTCCTTTAACTCATTTTTTACATACGTATGTACTTAAAACATTTCGTGTTAGTAAAGGTACAATATTAATCGGATTTAAAAGCTAAGCTAAGTTAAAATAAGTAGTGTACCCATCGAGCACATGCCCTATTGTACGGGTAGGTCTATCAAATCGGCATCAACCTGTAATTTGAGCAATTAGCAGGTGTAGAAAGTATGTCCTTTAAATATCTCGGCAGCTCTTGGTGTAGATGCACCTGGTTAGTATCTGACTGACTATGCCCATAATTAGCTGATCAAACCATTGCACTTTATTTGTTTATTTAATAATCGCAAATCTGGCTTTAACTCATTTGAGTTATGATTTTGTAAAGTATTTACAGTTTACACAAATACTAAATCAGTGGAATTTGTTACTCGAATAAATGATGTAGCGTGTAGCATACGAGTACGAGGTGTTGTTTCTTTGAGAATAGTGTTCTGCCCATTTGCAGTGACAGTCAATTTCAAGCGGTGTGCAGTGATGTTTTCTACTGACAAATGACCATTCAATGCACATGTTTCGGACATTAGTATAATTTGGCGTCGCTAGGAAACATATATTTTTATTTTGACAGATATATAATGCAATACTTTAACTGTTAATAATTATGAAAATATGTGTGTTTATTGTGAAGCAATCTACACAGTAGGGCGGAGCGACAAGTATGGCCGTTGAAGAAAATGGCACAGTTATTAATTTGAAATGTATTAAATAGAATGATGGATCTGTCAAATCCTGCGCTGTCAGCGCCGGAGTTCGCCTAGCCTAGCGACGCCATTGGTGTGGAACACATAAGTACTGGTAGCCGTGCGCTGCGACTCCAACCGACCTGCCAAGATTTTCGTCTCTCCCCGCGCGGTCCCAGTCGAAAAGCTTCACCACTGCTGTCGACGCACTGCATTGCACTATTGACTGTCACAACCCACCACATTATAAACACATATAAAGCTTAGTATTTAACAGCGTTCAATTTATACCTTACGGAAAAAAATGTGAATTTACACAAGCTGTAATTATTTGGGTGGTGGATAGTAAAAATAAGATGCATACTGTTAGTTTTTAAATTATGTATCTTACAGACCTGCTTTTGTGACCCCAGTTATCCTATCTTGTAGCTCGTTTATGTATGTTTTATAAATGATAAATAAAATACACAAACAATTAGCAGTAGAAAAAGAAACACAAATGTTAGATAAGCATAATGTATTTTATTGTCACTTCCACTCCATAAATAAAATGGAACTATCAGAGTTCGCCGACGAAAGGTACAAGGCGTTTTCGGTCTGATATAAAATAGGCTACAACAACAGCGAATAAAGTGTCAATAAAAACATTATGTCTCGATAATAATAATAAAACACGACAATGATATGTCGCCATCGTGACGTGACACGTGGCGAGAACACGGACCTGCCGAGAAAGTCATCGTTCTGAATGCCCATCCCCGGGTCCCAGTCCCACAGCTCGCACTGCAGCACTTGGCTCTTCCTTGAGCTTATTATCGCCTTAGGACAAACCATATCGAGACATTAGAACAACTACCAAAAAAGTTCAGTTTTTGGATTTGAAATTTTGAAAATAAGCCGTTTGTACCATGTGGATGGTATGCTGTCTGACAATGTCTTGTAGGCATGTATGCGACAAATGAACGAAGTGAAGACACGCATGCTACATAATGTCATTTTAGAAACATTTATCCTTATTTTTTCTTGTATTATGAGAGCATAATACAGAATCTGGAATGTATCTATTGTTTATTAGGGATGTCATATGTTATTGACTATAGAATTACTTACCTCCACCAATTTAATATACGCACTAAATATATCGAAGTTATTACTTTGACCCCATCAATCCCACGTGCAATTCTATGACAATGCGCGAAAGCTAAGCATTATTGAAGTAATGAGAAGCAATATTAACCACTCGTGGTCGGTTGGTTAAAAACTTAAAACTCAGAAGTTGGTATACGTTTAGGAATTAACACGGAACAAAATGATTAATACAATAGACGTTTTATTGCTATCACGTATATGTATAGGCGTGTTGTGGTCTGGAAAGTATTAATATTGCATCCCATTTTACTTCATCAGCGCCGCAGATCAGGGTTTCGAGGTCTTGGTTTTTATTATTAAATTCAAAATTTATTCATCAAAAATCACGCTCGAATCCCATGATGATAGCTCAACAATCCAGCAATGCAAGTCGATGACTTCGTTTGCACAAAGAATTACACTGCAGATTGATTACTTTAAGCTGGCATGCGTAAAGCGTGACTACCTGCAACCACTGCACCGCGCATAATGTCCCTTCACCTCCCCCCACTCCGCCCCCCGCGCGGCGCGACTCACCTGCCCAGTTTGTCGTCAGTGCTGCCCTCGTCCTTGTCCATCACTTCAATTTCCAACGCTTGGCCCATCGATTGCATAACGCGCGCCTTTACGCCAAACACGCATACATACATTTGGGAAAACAAAATCATAATGACAACTACTTACTCGTAAATTTTCAATCGTATGAATTTTTAATATTTGCAGAAATTGGCTAAATAAGCACAGAAAAGTTAATAACAAAGCCGAAAATAATAAATGTTATTAACAGAGACAAATTCAAGATAATCATTTTTCCAATTCCTTCAAATTTGTGTAAGATTCAAAAGGATAACACTATTTTTATTAAAAAGTCTAATCTACAGACATGGTAAATCGGTTTTAATAGAACAAACATCGAATTTAACTATAAATAATTCTGAATATTTCGCGTTTAGTACGTTGGATATGACACTAGATATCGATCGTTCGTCGTCACATAAACAAATAAACTGAAAACATTATGTACTTATTAACAAATGTTTAAGAACTTAATTATAATGTTGTTGCAATTCAGAATGAACAAGAAGTAAGGGATAGTGACCAACACCGAGACCATAGATTAGCACAATTTGAAGTGAATGAATTATTATAAGTTAATAAAAACCATCGAAAATACTCGTAGGTGATTATGTAAAAAAGTAAATTGAAATTAAAACTACATTTCGTAACTGCCCATGCTCATTCCTGTTGTGTGGAGGAAGATTGAACTAGCAAACAAAAGATAGCGCTCGTTCATATTGAAATATGTATTTTAACATGACAATTCACAATGATATGTTTTTGTATTCTTTTAGTGATCCAAATAATAAGAAGTTTATCCATTAGATTAGAATGTTAGTCATTAAAACAACACCAATAAAATGTATTATGCATCTTTAGTTTGCTGGACCAATCGAAATTTTATTGATCATTCCGCTTGCGATCTCTCGTCTTAGTGAGATTTTCAATATAATGTATGATCTATGTGTAGGTATGCGATCAAATCCAAAAACCTCTCAGAAATGAGCCACTAACTCGAGCATATCAATAAGACTAATAGTTAATATACCACTTACCAACATCCAAAACCGATTAATAAAAAAGTAATTGCACAAAAATAATAATTAAAAGTGCTTTCTAGGCTGCTATTCATGTTAACACTACAAAGAAACAAAATAGTGATTATAAAGCCGTAGAGCGGTTACCGCTGGGAAGATAGGGCGATACAAATATTGGCGAAATATACATTCACATAGGATGAAGATACACAATATGTTTGTAAGTATCTCAGCATACACACGCATAATATTTGTTTTTTTTATTATTTATTAATATTTTACACAAACTACATAAATATTTACTACAGTGCATTGCCATAAACCACTGAGGTATGTCTACAATGCAGACCTGTCAGCCAGATAACAAGCAGTCATGTTATAATACGAAAGCAAAACGTAGGTATGACAATTGTCACTGTCTTTACAAATTTTACTATAATCTTTAGTACCAATTAGATTAAACGGAAACTAGGTAATCGCGCTCACTATTATTAATTGTTTCATATTAAGAAAGTCACAAATATTAATATTATAATAGGAAGTAAGTCCTCAGTTTTGGTTTAATATTGTTTGGGTTCAAGTCATCTTTAAAAATTTATATTGCAGAAAGGCAGAGAAATTCTTAAATGTCAAGGCGTATTATGCCATCAAATACTGTAGATAGTTAAATAGGCATTCTGTATAACATTGGTGTGCATACATTGCACCTTTTGTAACATTGGTGTACATTGCATCTTTTGTAACATTGGTGTAGTGTAACGGCCCATCTCTTCCCGTGGAACGCTAAAGGACAAGTAAGAGAGTAAAAGAGAGATAAAATAAAAGTAGTGTGGTGCGAAACAATGCTTACCTCGCACCAGTAGTTCCAGCGAGGGTTGACGTCGTTATCGATGTGCTTCGTCTTCCACTGCTGCGCGCCCACCGTGACGATCGCGTACGGATCCGACTTACCCTTACCTGACAACATTCGTTCATTGAAAAGCCGGACAATTGCGACCTCAGAAACCGAGCATTTCATATAACTGTATTTTCTTTCATTCTGTTTGGGATCCTCGGGATTACACCAAAATGCCTGTTTTAATGGCTTTGCGCTATTGGCATTTATGCGTAACTGGACATAGCGGTGAGTGCAGAAGGCAACGGGTAGAGTGAAACGTGCAGAAGGAGCTCTGCAGACATTATTTTCCAGTTAGACGATTTATAATGGCCGATTTGATGGGTGTTAGTTCCACTCAGAGGAAGCCCGGTCAAACTGTTAACTGCACAAACAAGTTTATCTTATGAATCCAAGGTAGAATACTAAAACGTATCAAATAAATTAAGAAGTCCTTTCCTTACCTAACATGGACACATCCTTTTTCATGAGATTCTGAGCTTGAACAACGTGGATACGAAGGACCCCCTGCAAGAAGGAAATATGGATTGGTTAGCAAGTTCTTGAATATAACGTCAAATGACGTAGTGATTGATAGGTTCGCGATTGACAGTACGTTTCATTTCGTACACCGTACGCTGTAAAACGTTTTACAAATAATAAAGTTTATTTGCAGTGGTGGCTTGCATGAGTGTAGCTAAAGTCAAGTTTTAAAAAAACATGCAGTTGTTTTTTATTGTTCCATTTAATTAGAAGAATAATGGCCTTAATAAATATGTCAGAATAGCCGATAACACTGAAACATGGATTTAGCACTCTTTGTAACCGGATTGAGCAGTGTGCGAAAAAAACGTGCCGACAGAGACAACCAACTAGTGGATTGTGTCCCTTTAATTGTAAGCCTAGGCGGGATTGTAATAAGTAATTTTAAAGATGGTTAACTGAAAGGGTCGCTTATAAGTTACAACTATTCAAATAGGGGAAGTATGTACAAATTTTTTCATAAAAGTTCTTGGTTAAATCCCAGTTCCTGCCGTTAAATCTGTTTTTGCCCAACGCCTACCACAGCTCTTACATCCTCATCTTTATAACAGAATTCTTAAAGCCTGCGACATTAAAATCGCTGTACATCGAGAGCAACACCACAAATAAAAAGATATCTCAATAATTTAAGTTATGATGACACTGACAAAAAAAAAAAAACTAAATAATACTAAACGCACTTACAATGTCCAAGTTGCGAACTTGCGAATGTACATACCTACTCAAGCTGTTATTAATGCAATAATACATTCAAATTCAAACTCCAATTCCGAATAAAATAAAACAGTTTATTTAATCCTAAAATAATTTTAAACAGTATAATTCAATTCTAACTTAAATAAATAAATAAATAAATAAATATCATTTATTTCAGGCATCTTAATTATTAACGATGACATTATAATAATAGGCCCATATAATAAATACCTTATAGACTAGCATACATACAATATTACAAGTTAGATTAATTAATTTGTTTTTATGGCTTCATACTCGGAGCCGTTCTGGTGGTGTCAGCCGGCAATCTTCCTCGGAAGCGACGATAAACCACACCCTTCGGCCAGAATTCCTCCTTCAGGAAGATGTCTAGCTTGTATGTCGGTACTAACACAACGAAAGCTTTAAAACTCGCGTTGTGTCTTGACTCCAAAGGAGCAACTCTTAATTCAAGATGAGTCTTGAGCTTAATGTGCTCCACGATGTCCTGCGACTGGGTGGTATAGTGCAGGCGAGACAGGTACAGGGCCGTGACAGGTGTGGCAGCGCGTAACAGAAAGTTGGGTCCCGTAGCTATAGGTGCGGTGCCGCAACGATTCTGACTGATACGCGGTCGTCGTGTCCATTTCTTAAGTTCGACGAAGTCATCTTCAGCTCGGTTTCGAGGATGATCGCTTTCTAGTGGTTTGCATGGTAACGTCGGCTGCAGGGCGGCAGTAGGTCGCTTGCTAGCGACGATGTCTGCAAAGCTATTTTTCTTTGCGCCTGTTTGATGAACGCACATTGAAGAAGGCGCAAGGGTGCGGGGGGCAGGCGCGATGACAGTGACAGGCGGTGTGCTCGGCTGGCTCACATGACTCACGGTAGGCAGCGGCGACGTCAAAACTGCTGATTCGACGCTTGACCCCGTTTTATCGAGACTCGCCGGGCGTTGCACGTCAATGTTTGAAGCGTCATCGGGTGTTCTAATTACCGCACCACGCAGTTCATCGACTTCTTTGCGCAGCTCACTTACTAAAATCTGGGATGCCTCAAATTTTAGCACCACATTCGCTAGACTTGCTTTCAGGAAAACAATATCCTTGAGCAGACTAGTGACGTCGACATGATCGAAGGTGACAGGAGGAAGTTTGTGTAACTCCTTCGCCACGAACGTGGGCACTTCGTCAGGATCGGTCTCTTTGAAGAGCGTGATGATGTCTTGTATGCTCTTTTTCGTTCCATCGCGTCTGCGGGAAATCATCTGGTCACTCTTGTTCAATGACGCAAATAACAGTTTTTTCGCCTCAGCTATGTCGGCTTCACTGAAGTTCGACGCACATATTTGGACGGCACTGACCTTACGGCACGTCCATCACGTCCAGCTTCTGCTGCAGGAACGCGAGGAGTTCGTTAGCCACGAGTTGTTGAGCCATGGCGTAACACACACTTGCGACGGCTAGAGCCGCGCGGTTCGAAAAATTTTATATTTATAATTATGTAACACGTCCGTATCGAAACGCTCTTCCAACGAGACTGGAACTTACTTAGTTTCCTAAAATGTAATAAAAACTAGTAACCGACCTCCTGGTCCCCAAGATATAGGCTATGCCTAGTTTGGGGTCCGCCGGTAAATTTTATGTAACCGCTGTATTTATTTAGATGTCTTATTCATCAATTGTAAATTGTTCCAATTATTCTTTTGGAAAATAACGATTTCATATATTTTATTAATTATTTATTAGTTAGGTATCAAGGGCTCCATTTTACTGAATTTTAGTTACCTAAGTGAAATAATGAATAGACACAAGGGCGTACTCAGGGGGGGGGGGAGGTTCAGCAGCCAACTCGACCTTCTAATTCAGCAGGAAGCGACGATGAGTGCAATCAGGCTGCTAAACCTAGGCCTATGGAGCAATTGCAGGAGCCGTCATACATCTATCCTGAGCCAGGCAATAACAGACTAGCCGCTATTGATGGCACCAATCGACAGGACTCCTAGCAAATACTTAACACAAAAACTATACAAGATACAACCATTTGAGACTGAGAAGGACTATTCAGGCATCGCGGAAGTCCGTGTGTACACTGACCGCTCCAAAACTGAGAAGGGCACAGGCGCAGGAGTACACTCTTTAGATCTCAACATTAACATAAGCATGGCACTAGGCCCACAAAATCCATCTTCCAATGCGAGTGTGTAGCCATCAACGAAGCTGCCAATGCCATAGCCAGACGAGAAATTACCGACCTTAACATTTGGATACCTTCTGACAGCATGGCAGTGCTAAAAGTACTTGACAGCTACACCAGCAACTCAAAACTCGTATACGAATGCTACCTCTCCCTGCAAAAGATTGCTACAGCCAACAAGGTAACACTGCAGTGGATAAAAGGGCATAGTAAATCCCTAGGCAACGACGCAGCAGATGAGTTGGCGAGGAGAGGTTCGGACATGGTCACTGAGGGACCACTCCCGATACTCCCTCTACCATACTCCCAACTGCGTGCCTGGATCAGGAATCGTACACTATCACAACAAAACAAACGATGGACACTGAGTACTGCATGCAGGCAATCAAAAATGACTCTTTCAGGAGTCACGCCCAGATTGACCCGACGAATACTCTGCCTCGAAAGACAAAACCTGCGAATACTCGTGGGGACAGTTACCGGTCACTGTCTCCTAAATCAACACCTTTACACCATAGGTAACACAGACAGCCCTCTGTGCAGGGCATGTCTCACTACAGACGAAACTGCCAACCACGTAGTCCTGGAATGTGAGGCGGTTGCATCACAACGTAATGAAATCCTTGGCAACCCAAGGTCGCTCCGCGAAGCCTGTGAAAATCCCAGGAAACTTCTGCGCTTCTGGGCGAAGCTAGGCTGGTTATATTCGTAACCATTACACCCCTACGCACAAAGGACCGAATTTGAGTTTAAGTGTGGACAAGGGAGTCCAATCTCATACTCATACTCATACATAATATAGTGTCTAATGTTGCATAGATAATGGTATGGAAACGTTTGAGCGCAAGTCCGACTCACACTTGGCCGGTTTTTCATATCTTGGGTTTTTAAAGTTCGAAATAATGGTCACCCTACATCATGTGAAATATCCTATTTTAATATATTATTTTTACCAGAATTAAACAGGTTCAAAGACATCCATGTGAAAGGACCCTTTAAACAACTAACTTTTACCATTTTGCACTTTCTTATTTTAAAATGAACTGACAATGACATGACAGATGACACCATATTTGCTACTGTGTTAAGTTCAGGGATGACAGTAAGATATCCAAAATAATACGTAATAATTAAGCATTTATCAACGCTGTTGACAAATTTGATAATAAATCAATTATGGTTTTATAAAAAAAAAAGCAAAACGCATTAAAACTGTTAATTCCCTATCTAAATTTCATCAACTCATGTTATCGTACTGATTCAAAAAGATATTGATCAACAGATTGTATACTACCATTTATTAATATAATTTCATAATGGCAACTGTGCAAGCGGGACACACTCCTCACCTTTTGGGTCTCACTCAACACAGTTCCTCAATTTGGTTACAACAAATAAAATTAAACTTTATTGCTGAGTTTTAAAGTGTAAGTTCTTTTAGTAACATTTTAGAAGTTCTCAATCCGGTAAGAAAGAGTGCTAAATCCATGCATTGAAATAAGATATTTAAAGGAGTTTCATGAGTTTACCTCTGGTTCGGGCATACGCAGGTCAACTGTGGGTATCTCATCACTGAGCTTAATGGGCAGTTTGTTAGGCAGCACCATCATTCTCGCGACTTGTTCTATGATGCATCGACGCAATATATCACTGTAAAAAGGTAACATAATTGCACTACGGCTACTTATCCCTACCGTTTATCTGAGTCGGTGCCAAGGAAAATTGCACATCGCGAAAGGGCTGTGATAATAATCAGACATACGTCATAAAACAAATTATCAAAATAATGTATGTGGCGTGTGTCATTAGTTATTCAACGGAACTGGCTTCATGACTTGGTTAAACGATAGGACTATGGAACAGGTTGGGACAAATTAGTGGACCCTGGATGAAAATTACCTTAAAACAAATATTAGTAGAGACGATTCTACTTAGATTTGTCTATTACAAGAATAGTTTAGCCTGAAACTATTAATTTCATGAATATGTTTTTTTTTATCCCAATAATCACAACGATTATTATCTAGCCCCAACGAAAAAGCAGTGTCAGGTATTTATATGCTTGTGCTGATTACACAAAAATTAAATTCTTCCAGTTTCTTTATTTTTGAAAATAAGTTGCATTGTCTACACATGCAGTCGTGATTATTATAAGATCGTTTTATTCGGGTATTAAAAAGACGCAAACCGAAAAATTTTACATTCTGTATTCCTTTTAGACAACACTGTAAAACCGAATCTCTTTCTAAACATCGACATGAGTAATTTCTTGGCGGTTTAACTACCTGAATCCGGGCATATCGAGAACATCAGCGGCTCCGACGAGGTTGAAGTCGATGGAAGGATTATTGAGGAAGAAGACCTGGAGCCCGCCCACCAGCGGGATCTTGGTAATCAGCGGCTTCATTACCACGCGTACCATGCCATGGATCTAACAAAAATAGCTATAATTAAAAATAACCACAACACACCTATAGCGACAAAGAAATAGGTACTATCCTACCCGTGGCATGCACTAGGCCCATGTCTGTTTTCATATGAAATCGCGTAGTGTTAAACGCACTACCCTGCGGCCAACAGCTCCGATTGGGACTGTAGTGAGGCGCGTTAAGAGGCCGTGCACCTAATTTCAGTGCAAAATTTTAAAAAGTGAAATACAGTTCTATGCTCGTATGCGTCTATGATGCGGGATAAAGCGTCAACAATGTTGATCCTTTACAAGACAATATTGATAATTTATTAGGTAGTGGACGTCCTATCTAGGTTTTAAAAACGATCGGTTTTGCGCGCTCGATTTTTAGTTACTTTTGACTTTGATTTACTACTTAATTTTTTGTGTTTTTTCATAAAACAAAAATTATATTATTTTATAAGTATACCTGAAGAATATTGTGTAGTGTTTCAATCTTATAACAGTTGTCCATAACGACAAAAAAAAAAGATATTTGAATGGATATTTCATGTTATGTTATGTTAAGTAATATTTAATGTATTTCATTTTAAAAAAATCTGCTATATTTTGTAAGAAAGTAAAAAAGTATATAACCCATGCGCAAATAGACCATATCTTTAATTAAATGTTAAAATTGAATTGTCATGATAACTTGTAGTCTCTTGTAAACAGATGTTTAAACGTAACTCAAACATAATTTTTCTGAAATAGTATGTATCTGAATGAAAGTAACTATTGGTGATTTACCTTTATTTTTGAAATGATATGAAAAATCTATTTACGCCACATGCAAAAATAAGAACTAATCATTTAAAATCACGTATTATCAGATAAGAAAATGTACGGAAATAAGACGATTTCTAGGACGGCCTCTTAACCGTATCCGCTCAATGCACTGTGCGGCGCCACTTGCGGCAATACATTGAGCACATACCCTATAGCAGTGTTTCTAAACCTGTAGCCCTGTAGAAATATATCTCAGGGGGTCCGCGAACAGAAATGCTGTCGTTTTCAAGGGTCCGTGGATTATAGATATTTGGTGTAAGGGGCCGCCCATGAAAAAGATTGAAAACCACTGTTTTATAGAGTAGAAATGTGATTATTTTGTCCTACAAAAATTCCGCCATTATTAAATCTGTGATTGTACTGTTATAGTGTGGGCGAGAGTTGACAGGACATGTCAGATCATACTAAATGTAAGTGAGAAATCACTAACATGTTTTGGAGATATATGGTCCGTATTGCTGCTCTATAGGGTATGAGCTCGATGGGGCAATATCACCGACGATATGACTAGCCGGAGTGCGGCTGCTGGCTGGCCAGATCTCGCGTTTTAGGTCTTTCGCTGTCATAGCTATAATAATACTGAGCAAGGGACCTTTTTGGCACAACACAAGAAGGCATCTGTTACCTGTCTTGAACTCTTATTTTTATTTACCACATAAAACAGTTCTTATTCTTACTTTCAAGCGATTTCCCCAAAAATACTACTCGCAGGTAATGAACAGTTCGCGTGATAAGTGGTCATAATTGGTTCACTCACGCACTGGTAAAAATACCGCAAAATTCAGCAATGCTATTAAAATTGATTATATTTATACCTCCAATCAATTTCATTTCTAAGTATAGAATAGTAAAACATACCTGAAGATCTTTGATCCCTCCGCGAATGCCTTGTAGTACGAAGGATATATCGCAGTCACCGGCATAACTGCAATTTTTATGATATTATAGTAAGAGCTCTTAGTAGTCATTCAATTTAATTAGTAAATCAATAAAAAGTTCAAAACATTCGCGGTTCTGATAATTTGATTATTACTGCACCATCTTTCTTTTCTATTTGGCTATCTACTGGTTGACTGTTAGAGTATGCTTCTTAACATTAAGTCCGCCATTTGTATAAATATTTTTTTAGTTGTACAATAAAGTATACATTAAAAAAACACAATAGTAAACGGTACTCACAACAAATCGACGTCCATTATTATCTCATCTCTTGAGAGGTTCTTATCGTAGACTTTGACGCCGCCGACACGAGGCGCCTGCAACCATAACGATATTTATTGCAGTTTACAAATGACTAATAGGCTTCGGCCTTCTTAGGCTTTGCCTGCGAGGTACACACAGGGTCTTCAAAAGATTATAGATTAGATTTTGATAAACCACTTCAAAATAATCATTAGAATTAAGATGAATTTTGATAATAATAACATAGATCCATCGTTTATTAGACTAACATTTGTCATATTAATGTGACACTTTTGAATCATAAATATCAGAATACTTAAGTAGGAATAGGACAAGATTAGACAGTGTGTGGAAAATAAAGCAACGTCTACCTAGTTCCACACAGTTTTGTGTAAGTAGAAAATATGTTATATTTTATCAAGAGTTTTGCTTTAAAAATAAGATACTCACGATTGTACCAAGTATCATGCGTTCGAATTTGAATCCATTAAGTTTGAAATTAGCCAAGCTTTCCGCCACAGCCGGCTCGATAGAGTCTTTCAGAAGGCTTCGGGCGTAGTGGTTAACGTTGGGCCAAACTTGCAGCAGGATCTGCAAAATAATGATAAAGTGCCATGTGAAGACGGCCGTAAAGAATACACTTCCTCCTCCTTCCAAGAATACACTTGGTTGTGGGAACAACCAGCACTCACCAGGAGGCGTGTCGTAAGAGGCGATTAATTCCTGTAGCACGAGACAGCTTAGGCCGCAGCGTCTGCGTGCGAAAATATCGTTGGCGAAATCCTATAAAAAAATGCGCTCGCCAGCCCGCCTGACAAGCGTGGCTAGTATTGGCAATCCCCTCTAATGATAGATAAGCCAATTTAGAAAAGATTGTTTTCTGAATTGACCCGAACCGGGAATCGAACCTTTGCGTTCAAGGCGAACAAACGCGGCAACCAATCCACTACACCAATTGGCTCATTGAATAATAAAATAATATAAATGTTTAGCTTTATTGCTCTTTCGAACCAAAGTATTATGTAAGAATGAAAGGAGAATACATACAGGGTGGTCCAGGCCAGATGGATATAAAAATTTTTTAGGTAGTCGGCTTAGGGACCTATTTGTACCCGCCAGGATAATCTCCAATTGTGTCAATAGAAAAAAACGGATTTTAAAAAGTTCGGTGCCAAATAATACAAAATTAAATAAACATGACTCACTCTGTTCAACCATTCTGCACGTTCAACATCCGGGAAGAAGACCTGAGGAAACATGCTTTATTATTAAGCCGTAATTTAATTTTATCGACTGTTGAGGAAACATACATAATATTATAACAGTAATTTAATTTTATCAGCATGCATTTCATTTGACGAAAAATGTATGTTTTGCACAATAAATAAGCAATCTTCAATGTACTAATTTTATTCAGCGTTTGATTACTATTTGATTACCACTCTTGTTGATGTATTTAATAAAATGTTCGGGTTTCCTGTAAAACACAGGCGCTCTTCTTTATTAAGAAATAACATATTTATTTTTAAATATTATGATTATATTTTTATTCATGCAAAAGTTATAATAAATATTTATGTAAAATAAATGTGTCACGTCTTTTAAAGACTGGCGCCGGATATAGGCAGACATGCTTAAGTGCTTAGTCAATTACTATTCATTACTCGGACAAGTGTATGTATTTACTACTACTTAAAGAAACTTAACATATCTTCTAGCTAGGAAGTGTAAGTCCTTTTAGATCAATTGAGAACTCTCTTTTTGAGCACCTGTGAAAAATTTTAAGTAGGAATCTACTCACCCATGAGGGCAGGTCGTCTAACCTCGCAAGGACGACGTCTTTTTCCGACGATAATGCAGCCGCTTTAGCCACGTTCCGCCTATACTCGCTCTCTTTTCGCCATTGATCCCTCAACACCGACAGTATGACAGGTCCGATGAGCCAGGCCACACTCCATTGCATGTAACCTACTAAGTACACGGCACCCACTACTGATACCTGAGACAGTAAAAAGGTACCTTTTAAGTAGAAGGTAACGTGATTTGATGGTAATTTAGTACATAATAAGGACATAGTATCTTTGTATGTTTAATTATATTTTTTTAGAGGTACCTTCGGGAGTTACTGATGTGATTCTAATAATGATTCATTGATTTCCAGCTGTGCTATTCCTGAGGCTATGTTTTAAAAATAGACTTAATACCTATGTGGTTAGCCATAGTTCAATTCAATTGTCAAGTGTATAATTAAATACATAACATTAAATAAACAAATATCTATATCATCATCATACTCAATGCTACTCAATGCCAATACATGTTAATAAAGGGGTATTGAATTGAAACTAAACAGGTCTCAAAAGGCTCATTAAAATACGCAAGTGTACCATACCACTGGGAAAGTTTCCAGCATGGGTGATGTCATCACTATCCACACTTCACTTACCACACAAATGATATGAAATAGGTATGCTACACCTACTACCTTACTGTGGTTGTGGTACCATTAGTCAACATGTTCAATTCTACTGATAAGAAATACGAACACACAATGGTTTGATTGTATTAGAATGTTAGATCATTTATAAGGTCAACAATAATCTTAGTTAGATCAAAGTTAGATTGAATCTAAGTTACAAAATGAAAAGATGATTCTAATGTAATCATATTACTTTACAGTTGTATACTAACTATTTACAGCATAACTGTATACTTTTTTAAAATATTATTAACCATGAATTATTGATTAGTATTACCAATAAAATATGTACGTAATTTACTTTTTGTTTCAGTTATTTTGCTTACAACATTAGCAATTAAGTATATGATCCAAATTTCCCTGTATGGCATGACATGCTATAAAATAAGATAAAATTAAGCCTACGGTTTATTGCTTCATTCAAGGATAGAAACACTTATACAATGTAAACAAAACATACAGGTAATGGTATAGATAGAAGATTGGGGTCATCTGACACAGGTATGTATGTATTACTTCAAACAAGACCACAACATTACGTTGTTATCATATAATGTAATTTTTGTTGCAGAAATAAAAACATTTTGAATTAGATTTGATTAGATAATATCAACCTAAATAGAGAAGCATTTGGTAAAATTATGAAGGTCAAATGCTCATCTTGTGAGTCAGAGAGCATTGATAGCAACAAGGTCAACATTGAGGATATAATGCTGTCATTGCTTTAAACAAGTTTTACTAATACTTACAAAACAGCTTTGTTGCATTTTTATAACTTTAAATGAATTTTGCTTTTTCAAATGGCTGGAGCAATCAACAAATTGGAGAACTGTTTTTATATTTCTTTTTCTTTTTAAAGATTTGGATGCAACAAACAAATATGTTTTCTATTAGGTATGTATTAAACAAGGCAGAGATTGCTTACCTTTTTGAAGAATTTGTACATCATTGAGAGAACAGTTGTTCCCTCATCACTGCTTGGTGGCAATGCCACTTTACTGGGTGCAACCATTTTATTGTTACTTGCCTGCAACAATTATTAAATACCTAATATTTAAATTTATAATGATATCAATAGTGTTACATACACCCACTCCAAACAAACAATTTGTAAGAGATAAATGACTAAATCCTGTAATATTGCTGCACCAGAGTGCTTTTATTTAGGTTTTTGTGTACATTTCTTATCATGATTTTAGTTTACAACCATGACTGTAAACTCATCAAGCAAGCAAGTCAGAACATCTTGAGTCACATTTATTTATAGAGCTTACAATGGCTCAAAAATGTGTTTCTCATATTTTATATAGGTGTCAGTGTTCTCAAAGTAATTCATATAAAATGTGGTGACACATACCATGTTAGACCAGGTAATGTGGGTGATCGGACAAAAACTAAACACTAATCACAAACATCACAAATACGACTAACCAGGAGTACCGCTCATGGGCTAATAAGAATTCAGAGCATGCCGAAATGAAGTAGACAACTAAAGAATTTCAATTCTTTGATTTAACAATTTTTATGACATTAAGAACACGATTTAATATAATTACACGTCTTAGTTTCGTGTTTGCAGTTAATTAATTCTAATATTCATTCAAAATTTTTGAATTTGGTCGGATAACATGCATGAAAAACTGTAAAAAACATGAAAAATTGAGGTTATGATGAGTCGTCACGTCAATGTCATTGTCATATGATTGTCATACATCATATGACTTTTTTTTTTTTTTTTTGGTTCCATTCTTTCCTTCCTCGATGGTTGGAAAAGGCAAAGGCTTTCGCCATACAGCCAGGTCTTATGTTAAAATGTATCTTCAATGTATTTTTTTTAATTTAGAGACGTTCATCAACCGTTTCACAAATAATGTTTAAAGCTCTTCTACAGTTGAAATTATGAAATTATATAGGGCTTTATAGTTTTCTTCATTCTTGAGAAGTTCCTGTAGACGGCGCGGGATGTCTTCAGGCCTTTTATAGACTTCTAATAAATCTTCAATCAAGATAAGTCTTTGAAGTGAGAATTCAGAACACTCAAAGAAAATGTGATGGAGAGACTGAATTGGTTCATTACAAAATGTGCATGACGGGGAGGTAATCATGTTCATTCTATGCAGATGTTCGTTAAAACGACCATGCCCAATTCGTAACCGAGAGACGAATGAGTAAAATTTTCTGTTCTTGAAAGTTCCTTTAAAGAACCAGGGCACTCTTATATCATTATTTATTTCTCTATACCAGGTTCCTTTTGCTTGAAGAGTTTCCTGCCAATGCTCTGTCCATTCTCTCCGTGACGATTCTTTTATAAGAGTAGTGCAATCTGAATGTGGTAATTTAATATTCTTTGCAGGAACTAGATCCGAAGTATTTGTTATAAGTTTAGCAAAATAATCTGCTTGCTCATTGCCAGCCACACCTATATGCGAAGGAGTCCAAAAAAATATGATATCTTTACCCTCATTAATTAGCTCGACATACTTTTCTTTGATTTTTATAATTAGGTAATTTGTTTTAGCATTGTGGCATGGATTAGACAGTGCTTCTAAAACGCTCATACTATCTGATATAATAATCCACTTTTGACTGTCAAATTTTTCTATGTACTGTAAGGCAGCTAATAAGGCACATGCCTCGGCCGTGTATATACTTGTAACGGTAGGTAATTTTATTCCATGACCAGTCTTTAAGCATGGATCATAAAATGCCATAGAAACATTTTCTACCGTTTTTGCACCATCCGTATAAATCTGCCTGTATCCTTCCCAATCATTAAGTTCATTATGTACAACATATTTACAAAACAGTTTTTTATTAATAATAATCTTCATTTCAAAAAATTTACTTTGATAAAGACCACTATAACATGGTAATTCATCACTTGTATGAACATTGTTTTCGTCTTTTAACTTTTTAACATCTCTTAATGCTATATTTAAATAGGAAGTGAAATTAGCATTAAATAACTTTCTTAATAATATACTATTATTTACAACCAATAATTTCATCAAAAATATTTTCCGGAGATAATCAAACCGTATATCTAATGGAGGCAAATTGCATTCAATTTGCATTGAATTAATCGGTGACGTGTTCATAGCACCTAAGATAATGCGTAAATTTTTATTTTGGACTTTATTAAGTTTCTCGACGAGCTTTTTGTCTGATGCAAAACAAAAGAAAGCGTATTCGAAATGGCTTCTCACCAGAGATTTGTATAATACCAGCAGTATTTTAGGGTCAGCGCCCCATTGAGTACCAGTTAGAGATTTAAGAATATTAGTAGCTCTGAGTGATCGTTCTATGAGACAGTCGACATACATTTTCCAGGAGAAGTTTTGTTGGAAAATAACACCTAAAAATCTTGCACACATTTCTGTTGGCAACTCTTCATTATTATATTTTATGTTAGAAATAGGCAATTGAATGTTACGTTTCTTAAAAACTACAACTTTGCTTTTGCTTGCATTTACATCTAAGTTCAAATAAGTTAAATACGAGTGAAGTTTAACAAGCACGCTATTCAATTTGTCTATAAGATTTGTAAGATTTGAACCTTGTGTATAAATAGCTAAATCATCTGCAAATTGCAAATTTGTTATGTCAGGATCAGGTCCTAAAATTTCATTTAATCTATAAATATATAAAATATACAACAAGGGGCTCAAAATACCCCCTTGGCAGACTCCTTTGTAAGACAGCCTAGGTCCATACAATTTATTGTTTATCTTCACAAAAACCTTACGTTTATTTAAGAATTCGTACAACCATGTCACAATTTTATTGGGAATTCCTAAAGAAAGTAGCGTAGTTGATAAAACTGAAAGATTTACATTATTAAAGGCACCTATAATATCAAAAAATACACATACTAAATATTTATTTTCAGTCAAAGCTTTTTGTATATCTGTAAATAAACATCCCAAACTCTCACGAGCCGAACGACCACGTCTAAAACCAAATTGATTGTTAGGAAGTAAGTGATTGCTTTCAATGAAAAACTCTAGACGTTGCTTTAATAACTGCTCAAATACTTTACCTACGCATGACGTGAGTGCAATCGGACGATATGAATCGGAACTATCTTTATTTTTACTTGGCTTTAAAACTGGAACTAAACAGTCCACCTTCCACTCTTCAGGGATTGTATTACTCTTCCATAACCCGTTAATAATAGAAAGCAATTTTGATAAATTATCTTTAGTAAGTTTTTTAAACATCTTGTAAGAAATATAATCTAAACCGCAAGTAGTGTCCTTTCGCGACTTAACAGCTGAGACTAGTTCAGATAAGCTAAAAATGTCTGTTAAGTAACTGTTAGCTGAGGTATTATTGCTTGAAGTATTATAGTTATTAGGAGGTGGAGCTTCTACATGATCTGGGGTATATTTCCTTAAAAATTCATTAACCCAAGGTGGACATTCATTATTCTGTAGAAACCTAGAATCGCTACTTTTATTAAACTTTCTCAGGGTATTCCAAATTCGAGATACTGGAGTCAGTCTATTAATATTTGAGCAGAACTCTTTCCAGTTCGCACTTTTTTCAGTGTTAATTATGCGTTTTTTTAAAGCCTGTAATTTTTTAAAATTAACATAATTTTCAGGCGAAGGGTCAGTTTTAAACTTTATAAAAGCTTCTTTAGAGTTTTGTACAGCGCTAGCGCAACGTTCATTCCACCAAGGAACCGAAAGATGTTTAAAGTTACTACGAGACGTTTGTGAAACGGAACGATTGGTATTATTTTTGTTGTAATTTGGCATTGACATATTTACAGCAGATTTGATTGTGTCACAAAAAAAATTGTATGCTTCAAGAGGACGATTGTTGTAATTAAAAGTCGGAAAATCATTTAACATTTCATTGACTGTGTCTGAATAGTGTTCCCAGTTTACTAATCGAAGGTTGGGATGATCAGGAATATCAGTTCCTGAAGCAACAAATGTTTGCAATGGTGTACATACAGCAAATAGTTGCATTGAAGTTAAGGTGGGTAAATGATAACTACCTAAAGGATCATCATAGACTTTCCAGTCACAATTTAATGCCAAACAAGAGCTTACCATAGTTAAATCCAAGCCATTCGGTCTCCAACTGTGTGAACCTACAGTTGTTACTTGTTGGTCATTTAACAGTACTAAGTCACAGTCATCTAAATTATCAAATATATTTCTACCTCGAGGGTCTATGGAGTTGCATCCCCAAATTGTGTGATGAGCATTGAAATCTCCAGCTACAAAAATAGGTTTTGGTAAACTATCTATTAGATCTGTGAACTTCTTAATGTGAAATCTTGGTGAGCTGTTGTTTGGACAGTAGACTGAAACTATTGTGTATTTCTTATTATTAATTGTTACCTGGATTGCTAGATTTTGTAAAGAATTATCAAAAAAAGTTGGGAGCCTGACATACTGAATGCTTTTATGAATTATAATAGCAACCCCATTATGCTCATTTCCACAGTCATTTCGTTCTATGTGATAACCTTTAATTTTAAATTTTTGGTGAGGCTTGAGCCATGTTTCTGATATTAAAGCTATATCTATGTAGTTATCATAAATATATTTTTGAAATAAATTGCGACTGCTCAGTATGCTCTGAGCATTCCATTGCATTATATTTAAATATTGTTCTGTGAACTTAGTAACCTTTCTTTCTTACTGAGAGTTTCTGATAGAATACCTAAAATATTTTTTGATGAAATTATTGTCTCATTTGTTTTGTTCAAAGTAATTATTTTAATTATAGTTTCTATTAAAAGATTCATTGCTGATGCATCAGTATTTAGTATGTCAAGTAAGTTGGTTTGAGGTTTTTTGTAATCTTTAACAGTGGTCTTTAGTTCTGGGAAATTTTTCTTATCAAACAGATTTGCATAAGTGGGTGCTTTGTGTTTAATTCTGTTCTCTTGAATTTTCTTTTGTTTGATGGGGCATTGACCAGAAATACTAATGTGATTACCATTACAATGAGCGCAAACAGCATTCTCTTTGGTGATTGTGCAGTCTTTATAATTGTGGTTATTGTTGCAGATTGAACATCTCTCATCATTTTTGCAGTATTTAGAAATGTGTCCATACCTCAAGCAGCGATAACACTGCTTTACCGGTGGTATATATTGCATGATGTTATGTCTCCATCCCTCGAGGTCCACAAAATCCGGCAGGGAGGTTGCTGCGAATGTGATGGCAACTGTTGGAGTTGGCTGACGGACGAAACCATTTGCTGTAGCAACTTTTCTGAAAAAACGACGGATGCTTATAATTTTCTTAGTGCTGCTTAGAAGAGTGTATATTTTCTTATTTGTGTACTTTACTGGGACATTACGAATAATGCCAGTTGTTTCTGTTGATGTTGCTGGTATTGTGGCTGCAAAGTTATTTTCTTTTAAAAATGTTTTATTTATTAAGAATGCATTGGCCAATCCTGGTTTTTCAAAATATACGCCGATTTTGTATTTATTGAGAGCCCTTAAGTACTTAATACCCTTATTATATCTTCTTATGCAGTTTGAAATGGAAAGAAGATCTCTGCTGCCTATTGGTGTCTCACTGCCTACTGCTTGTACAAAGACGACAAACTCTGTTGCATTTGAATCCTCTGGATACATTCGAGTATAGTCGGTAACATAATATGGGGCATGGTTACTCTCCTGCTCTCCCTCGTCCTCCGACTCCGATGTTGTGCTGGTAGAGTCTCGGTTGAGACCCCCCGAATCCTGATCAGGAACATCATCTTTTTTTCTTTTTTTCCCTGCTCGCCTCCCCATCGTCTTAATTGCGGTTAAAACTCTTAATTTAACAACTTTTTTAATTATTGAAGTTAAAAAATTTAAGGAGCCCGCCTTTACTCTTCGAAGTTCCCGCGCTTTTTCCATCATATGACAGAACAATCTTTTACAATGACAGCTATATTTTTTTATTAAGATTGTAGCAACAGAAAACGAAGTTGATGTATTAACGGTATCGTTTCGTTGTTTGATTTTTCTTCATAAGTTGAATGAGGGTAGTTAAAACAAACTTTAAATTAAAGTATGATCACAACACAAGTGCTGTATACCACACCTCAGTGGTTTTTACTATCTCATGATGTGCATACAATATGACGTACTACGACGTACGTACCGTACAGACGATAGCAGGTCAACCTACCCAAAAACATAATCATATAACCGATTTTCAACAACAACAGCTCGTCAACCTACTACAAAATGTAAAATTATCTCAATTGATATTGATTTCAACATGTCGGACTTACATTGAAAATCGGTTCAATGACCTTTAACTTTCTGGGTAGATTGACCTGCCGTTGACTGTACAAGTAAAGTGAAAACGAACGACGACGAATATTGTGACAGTGACAGATGATGCGACATAACTATTCTGTCCACACGTCTCGGCCTACGGAGCGATACATTTCAGCTGATACAGCGCATGTGGTCAAAAGGGTCTCATTTGACAAATATACGTCTACGGCTTAGGACCGATTTTTAAATAGTCTGATAACTTTTATTTGAATAATAAGTTTGACATTTGGCAGTTTTTGTATAGAAATTGTGTCAAAAAGTCATTTTTATTTGCCGATTAAAGTTATCTGGCGATTGAAAAATCGGCCCTTAGTATAGTATTCAAGTGAAGCCAGTGAGGCATGCATTGTCTTTGCGATATCTTCTACAATTTATCAGCACGATATGTGTAAAATGAGTGCGAGAGTGCATTTATAAGCTTGTAAGAACGCTAAGAGCTAACACTTTCTTACTTAGTGGCGTGGAGTCCATCTTATTCTGTCCGTCCGTATATGACTACTACTTAGTACTTACCAATTTCAAGCTAAGAACTAGTTAACAAAGACTAAGCGCAAGTCAACAATTAGGTAAGTAATTATTTTTTGACACCCATTTTGGAGTATATAATTCTAACTGCCAGCAAAATAGTTCGATAGCGAATTGTCAGCCGGAAAACCACGTGACTTTTGTAACGGGTTGTAAATACGTAACTACCTACATCATAGATTTTTGTAACATGTGTTACTTGAACCACCGGTTGCCAATTCGTTAACAAAGAGTTGCGAGTGCCACAAAACAGTTGCTTCGCTTACTTTGATCGAAAAGTACCTACATAAATCTAAATCAGGGTTCCGATTCTGTACACTTCGACAACAATTTGACAACCGGTAAGTCACGTGACATTAACGCTAAATAATCATTAGTGTCACGTGTTTTATCGGATGATAATTCATTGCCGAAGGGTTTCTGAATCGGGGGCCTGGTTACAGACGTTGCCACTGCTGGGAATCGATTGCTAAATGCACAGAAGCTTTGGTAGCTCTTTTTGTCATAATGTAGAAGCACTGACAAATTGTTATAGTAGGTAGGCCATGAAGTTGGGGTGGTAGACGGTAGAAGACTGGCACAGAATAGATAAGTATGTACATAACTACTCTAAGCTATGTACATAAGCTGGACGTATTAACATCCATGTAGGATATATAGTCAAAGCATCCATGCATAGTAGGACACACCATATCTACATACGTCATGGATATCGCATACACAGAACGGGAATGACACGCTACTCTCCCTGATCACATAGGTAGTGTTGTAGCAAAGGTTTATAGTTTATCTAGAAACCTTTAAACCCTTTGTTTGAACTACAAGGAGAATAGAGAACAAGTAACAGGCAGGTGTCAATCTGATGGTGGATTGACATTTATTAATAATCTTCCTTTTGTCAAATTGGTGTCAATGAAGAAAAAAAAAAATTATGTGTAGAAGTTTAAAATAATACTTTTCCTATATAAAATAAAAATTAATTCTCAAACTTCTGGTGTAATTTATTGATCAATATGCAAAATAAAAATTACAAGATAGACCTAGAACGAAAGAGACTGCAAACAGGATCAAGAGTTATTACTCCCATTATCAAAAGTAGAGTCCTGTACACGCACAAATCAAGTTACACTGTAAATTCAAAAACGAGCTCCAGCCACAACCAAGTAATGCCGTTTGTCGAAGGCAATGGCATTATGCAGAATAAAGGTACGATTATAGACGAGAAGTTGCAAGGCTGGCATACTATGATGCTCCAAGCTTTCGAAGGGTTCCTATTTCAGCTGGACGAATTGTTTACGAATTTTAGAACTGAGAAGCACGTCAAAAACGTATATTGTCTCCCAATATTTAATAATTATAAAGATATCTGTGAGAAGCTCCGACTAGAAGTTCTTATTGCAATTGACAAATTGGAAATTACAAATGCAAAAAGAAATAAAAAAGATAGCGACGTCGAGTTTATTAACAAAATGACTAACTTAAAATCCCGACTATCACAGATACGAAGGCAATATCACCAAGCTATTCAAGAATTTAATGTTTCTAACAAGTAAAGCGACAGGTATCTCTTATTGAAAATGGTGTGGGACTTGTGTTACTGTTAAAATAAAATACAATGTGTAAAAGAAATAAATCAATGTATGTTTTATAAAGTAAATCCACATTTATTCCAAACATTACAATTCATATAACCTATATGTTTAACTTAAAAGTAAAAAAATACATCCAAAACATGAAATAATTAAGAAATATGAAATTCCATTCAATTTAGATAAATATTTAAAATGTCTATGCCACTCAATATCTCATTGGGTGCTTATGAATACCTCTAGCGATATTGACTACTTATTACCAAAAAACATTTAATAAATATGGAATGATATTGCACTAAACCAGAAGAAAACCCAGATACAAAGTAGGTAATCAATTGTTATTTTATTTAAACAGATAAGCCTTCATTTTTTTAACCTTTATTACACAGACAAATTATACTGGATTACTTGGAATGTTGAAGGGCATTTGATTGGATAGTGTAATAACGAAATGTTTGAACACTGTAGTGGCCATAGCAAAACAAGCAAATTAGATTCTTCGTAATAAAATATAGTATTTAAATAAATCTCAAATACAACAATGTAGAATAATAATATTTTTTAAAAATATTTTGACATTAAAATATGTAAAATATGCGTAAGATTCTTATAAAACTCGAATTAAAATATATTTAAAAAACTACATACTACACCGACTAGCTGTCATGAGTCTCAACAAATTTATCACGTTAGAAGTGATGAAAAAGGCACATTTTTAAAGTTTAGAAATTACTAGATTAGCTTCCTAAGTACAAATGTATATCTAAATAGGACAGTTTGCCAGAAACTGAAATGATGACGTGATTATTATGCCTAATGATGTACTAATATTAATAAATATTTTACAGACTTGCTTAGGCCAACGTAATGTAATTGTATGTGTTTAGTGTTACTGTAGCATGTAAAAAAATGACTGATAATATTATCAGTATATTCACACTGCACTGAAGTGTTTGACAGCATATATACAATCTCACATAAGTCCATTGGCGACACGTAAATACAATAATGTTGTCGGCACGCTAATGCAATTTATTATTAAATGCGTCATTTTGTGAGCACTGCAATGATAAAAGTAAAATAGCAGTTTTGAAAAACTTACTGTACTGTTTTGTCCTATTATTTATTTCTTTCTACTTACACCGTCCTGTTATTTACTCTTAGTACTTACACCGTAATTATTGTGATTTTTGACATCTTTAAGCTACCTATGATGATTACCAATGTAATGAGGGCTACGTGCTAAGCTGCGAGATGTTTGACCCGCTCGAGGAGGGCATCACACGTCTTCTTGGCGTCTCCTAGCAGCATGGCTGTGTTGGGGTTGTAGAAAATAGGGTTATCCACCGCGGCGTACCCGACGCCCATGGACCGCTTCATCACTACCACCTTGAATAACATGTTTTTATATGTTAAAAAGATTATAACTAGCTTTTGCCTGTCGTTTTGTCAGCGTGAAATTCATTTAAAGACGTAGCGAGTGCATCTCTCGGGAACTCCAGAAAGCCCATGATCTTAAATGGTGCTGTTTGACAAATGTAAGTATGCCAAATGACACATTTTAAAATCTATTCTACCAGTGGTGATGTATCATTACATAGAGTACATAACATAATCGTAAACATCATTCAAAGTAACTGAATCAAATAGGGAATAAAATAAGTCAGACAAAGTTCTTGCACTAAATATTTGTCTAGTCTGTTTCTAAATTTATGGGTTTGTTTAATAAGCGAGAGCTTAAACTTAAAAATCGATATTGCACTTACTTGGTTTGCCTGCCATACTTTAAGAACAGGCATTCCTGCGATCGGAGAGTTGGGATCATCTTCAGCTGCGCTGTTTACAGTGTCGTTAGCACCTGAGAAGCATTTTTATTTTAATGAACATTCAATCAGTTTTTAGTAGTACATAGGTACTGACTGCCTCTAACTTAATAGTGTTTATCGTATTAATACTTACCAATAACAAGTACGAGGTCAGTTTCAGGGAATTCCTCGTTGATTTCTTCCATTTCGAAAACGTCGTCATACGGGACTCCGGCCTCCGCCAGTAAAACATTCAGCTGTCCAGGCATGCGACCTGAAATAACAATTTTTTTAAAACATCAAGTATACGAATTAAAATAGTATACATGATAAGTAAATGTATAAATACAACTACGATTAAAGGTTTTGTCTGGGATCTGAAGATAGAATAATAAAACTAGGTTCATATTGTATTGAGTAGCCTT
This sequence comes from Anania hortulata, assembly GCA_963576865.1. Taxonomy (NCBI): domain Eukaryota; kingdom Metazoa; phylum Arthropoda; class Insecta; order Lepidoptera; family Crambidae; genus Anania; species Anania hortulata. The sequence continues at coordinate 13,976,032 of OY756390.1, read as the reverse complement.
CTTTTACATGGATCTTGAGCGCTGAGCGAGCGCTTAAGATCCATGATGCGCAGAAGACGACGTGATTAGCCAGTGTCGCGCCGCGACCGCATCGCCGGCCGGGTTTGGTTACTTGCCCCGCGCACACGCGTTCAGATAGGATGATCGTCCCGTAAGATGCGCAAAGCGATCCCCACTCTTATCCCGAGCGCTCAAGATCCGTGCTGGGGATTGTAACTCAGTTTCTAAAGAGCACTAGGTGCCCCTACAAGCGATCGCCTACTCTTGTTCTCTCTAAGTTATTAATTTACCTGCAACTGGATGGATGGCGAACCGCACTTTCTTGCCAATACCCTTGAGTAGGTCTACTAATTCTGCGATAGGGTACTGGGCCTTCGCCACGCAGAGTCCATAACCTGTTAAAAGAAATATACATTTTTTAATATCTATGCGTTACGTTTGTCTTCAGTTTTATTAGAGAATAGATACCTTGATTATTTTAAACAGAAACGACACTACAAAATAGTGTTGCCGATCGATAGTCTATCGATAGTCAAACTATCGCAAGACTATCGATTGACCTATCGATAGCTCAGAACAAGGCAATACTATTGAATCAGTGCAATACTATCGATAGTATTGTCGCTCTTAAATCAAATACTATCGATTTTTCTAGACTATCGTTAGTTTGGCAATTTACAATAGTATTGTTTACAATATTCGGACAAAAGTCAATAGTCACAACGATAGAGTTATTGGAATACTTAAATTATTTCAAATATATATTAATTGCCTTTATACATCATTTTAATCTCTAACTAGCACTAGCACAGTCAGGTCGGTAGCAATAACCTTTTTTTTTAATATGTCGGGCCCCTAATATTTCTCGTTGAATTACATTACTGTTAAAACATAGTATACCCAATACTATTGCAAATTTACAGACTATCGATAGTTTTAAATAGTCGATACTATCGATACTCTCAATAGTTTTTTATTTACGAGCAGCAATACTATCGATAGTATTGCACTCATTCAATGGTATTGCCTTGTTTTGGGCTATCGATAGTATCGATAGGCCAATCGATAGATATGGCTTTTTCAAATGAAAACTATCGATAAATTTACTATAGATAGTTCGGCAACGATACTACAAAACTCCTATTTAAAAGTTTTAGTAATCCAAATTTTAATGTACGCAGTGAGTAGTGAGTATGACTGAATGTGCTTGCTTTTATACCCACGACGGAACGGAGAAGGTATATAAGGCGTTTAGGGAGGGTAAGAGTTTGTTTGTTCGTTCGTTTGTTTGTGTGTGCCCTCGAATGTTACCATTTATCTCTAGCTTCGTCCGATTCAGATGCGGTTTTCTGTAAAGGGCTGATGATGAGTCATCAGCGATAGTTCTTTCTTAGATAGGTGTTATGGTTTAAACTTGCCAGGGGGCGCTGCAGTAAATATTTTTCGTACTGTTTGCTGTATAGTAGGGTTTGATGTGTTTGACTGTGTGACTTATAGAAGCAAACGCCGCACGATGCGAACGAACTCTCGTGGCTAGAGTTGTAAATTGACGGTCATATGCTATAAGATAAATGCTTGGTCACATTGGACATTTATTGTCACGATGGTCACATTCTTTTTTTGTATAAATTAAAAAAAGAAGAATTTCACTAAAGTAAGTCTTACATGTTAAGTATAATAGTTATGACAATAAAAACAAACAATAAAACATGTAATTGGATCTGGATCGAACTAAAAAAAAACTCGCGCGTAACGATACGACACTTTTTAGCTTTTTTTTTTTAGAAATTTATTTTCTTTATGGATCATCACTACTAAAGCCTGTCTCTCTTAAGCTAATGCACCTATTTATGCCCAAATCTTTTTTTTTTCATAGTTTGTCAATAGAATTGAATGTGACGTTTCTGACAATAAATGTCCAAAATGTCCGGTCACATTGAGAAAATGTCCAATTTGCTCGGTCATATTAGTCAGACATTTATAACGTGACGGACACTTTACAACTCTACTCCATAGAGTTCATTTGTATCTCGTGCCGCAATAAAAATAACAAAAATATTTTGTAAGATATCTCTAAAAAGTTTAAAATAAAAAACAAAGTAAAAAATTTAAAGAAAAAAAACCCACGCCGAATGTAGATCTTGTAATAGAAAAAGAATTAAATAATATTTTAATCACCCCCTCCCCACTTATAGGACGTAACCAAAGAGAATATTCGCTGGACTGATTAAAATACATTATATAATAATAAATAATAAACTCATTTATTTCGGACCAATAGTTATCCATAAGAGTGTTAGTAACAAATGACTTAATAATAGTATTAGTAAACTTACATTAGGGTTTGGACAAACTTTTTATTTAAGGGAGAATAGTAATTCTCCGCTACTGTTTCTAGAATGCTGTTGGGACTATCTCTCACTCTTCTTAGCAGAGAAGCTGTTTTTTGCGTATTATCGCGTGAAAGCCGTCCGTGCGTAAAAGCATTATTGTATTGGACGCGCAGGACATCCAGCGACTTTTTGGTGTAATTGAACCACAGATTGCCCGTGTACAGACTTTGGCAGTATGCCTTAAAAAGGGTTATTTTAACTTGGTCTGTACATCGTGCAAATCTGCGGGCCAGCATGTTACTTCTGACGTTGGGTACGTAAATAATTGTAGTCCTTAATTGATATTCTCCTATTCTTAATTCAGTGCAATGAATGACATCCCCAGACGGATTCTTTTTGGTTACTTACGTCCTATTAGTCGGGGCCTATTACAGTCCTATTAGTTTATGTGCCTTGATTTCTGTGCCCCGTTTGGTAGGACATAAGGATAAAATTACAGGTTCTGACTGACTGTTTACTGCTTCCAATTCGTGTAGCTACGGCAGTGATAAATAAATTGAAATTACCAGGCGTGATGATGATGTTAGAAGCGCGGTGGATGAGGTCGGCCACGGAGTCTACGTTGAGTTCGGTGTGCGTGGCGTCCGTAGGCCGCGCCGACCCGCCGGACGTCACGCCGTATCCACCGAGGATCACGTTAGGTAGCGAACGGTTCATGGCCTAACAAGGAATATAATTATGTTATGTTAATAAGGAACCATTCTAAATCGTAGAACTTGGATATTACAGCTCCGTTTAATAAAAATGGGGGTTCAAAACAATACGTGTTGTTAGTATGTACTTAAAAATGGGCATTTATTCCACCATTATTGGACTTGCTGCAGTTTCTTTTTACTACTTGATATTTTTAACCTAAAACTTGCTAAGGTTGTTTTTGTTTGATATCGTTGATCTCATTCTGCACTTACACTTACTTACTTATTTATAATGCTCTTACCAAAATTCAGAAAAAGACTACATAATAATCGATTGACAACTACTACGTCATCTCTGTTATCCGAATAATCCTGCGACGACGACAAAAAACAGGGACAACGCTTTTTAAAAGCTAAACTAATCAGTTTATGCCTCAAGTCTTTTCAAACATGACATAGACGTAGCTTTAAAAAAGCGAAATAGACGATTACTAATATTTACTACACATTGAATATTATGGGGTTACCAGTGACTCCCAAACAACAGATTTTCTATTGTGTCTAGTTTCTAGGTATGTAGACTTAAACTAAAGAAGACTTGTTACCTTGCACATAATGTAGGAGAGGATGGCACCAGAGCTGCCGATGAGGGCGCCCACGATGGTCATCAGTGAGTTGTTCAACATGAACCCTTCCGCGCACAGCGCCCAGCCCGAGTAGCTGTTCAGGACTGTGATGACGACCGGCATGTCGGCACCTGGGTAACGACATGTGTTTATTAAAGGGGAAGCTGCGCGGTGATCAACAGTGGGGAGCAGATATCTGAGACCAGTGAGCAATCACTGCTGACTGAAGATAGTGCGAAACTGGCGAGACAGACCAGGCGCCTCAGACAAGGCCAAGAGGGCGCCACGGCAGTCCAGCGAGTCGGCAAGTACACCTGTATTGTATAAAGTGCGAAATTAACGATACCATAGATTCACATAAAATTTAAAAAGCCAACTTGCCTATGCGAGTTTTGAACAATGGTTCTATTACATAGCACATGAGCCTTAACCGGATGAAAATAGCTTCACTGACTTTACCACACTATCGCCTTCTAGGACACGCATCTCACGCAATATTAGGTTTCGTGGTCAAAACGAAACACTTATAGTTTCCGTCCGAGGCTTAGCTCAGAAACTTTAGGTACTAGAAAGCCGTACTTTCGCAACGGTATGTATACATAATCACAAAGTGGTATTTTGTTTTCGAGTCGTTGCTATTCGTTCTACAAATTATACAGTCATTTAATGAATGCATTATTGTGTACACCGTTAATAATTTCTTTACCGTTTACAATGACAACATTTTAAAACGAGAATTTGAATCTAGCGCTCGCTGGCCGCTGCCGCAGCACGCTCGCTCGGCTCCGCGCTTTAAGTGGTCACTGTTCTAACCTAACCCAAATGATCTGTTGGTCAAGTCTTGACTTAAATCGGATTTAATCTTATTATTATATGAAATGATAATTATGCCTCGGTTCACTGCAGTATAAAAATAATTGTTATATTTTCTGAGCTCTATAAAAAAATATTATAAAATGTTAAACGAATTAAAAATAAATGTTCTGCGCACACCACGTGTGCGTAACTCAAAATGATCCGGACATGACATTTCAAGCTCGTGTCTATGGCGGTAACTCGTTATATTTTACCGTTAAGAGAATATTAAATCCAATATGTTGTAGGTCTGTGTAGAACCGGAAAAATAAACTGAGTAGTGCCAACACCGAAAATTTTATTTTTAAAGAAGTTAGAGAAAGGGTATTTAGTCCAAGTAAAAATTATATTAAATGAGCGTTATTCCTTTTAAAACTAGTTTCAATAATGTAATTTTTCGTGATTTTTATAGTTATTCTGCTATTCGGGGCGAAGATTTCAACAAATCAAAGATCATAACAATCGGTTTAGCCGTTCTTTACTTATAAATGGTGTAACTAACCCGACTTTCTTTTATATAAGGTCTAACAAAATCAACTACATTCCTTTTAATGGGGGTATCTGTACATCGAGCTGAGCAGGCTCACCAAATTTGAGCCAAAAATTCAGGCTAGTTACGGAGATATTGATCATAACAATCTCATTCCGTAACTACGAAAATCTACACCCTTTACAGCTGTTTACTACTACATTGACACACTACCCACGCACACAAGCAAACGTGACCCACACATGCACACACTCAAGATAACCACAGAATACCTAATAGTACTACCGGCGGTGCGGCGACGGTAACTCAGAAATACCAACATGAAAGAATTACCCTGATTTTAGGGTAAAATAAAGTTTGTGGGTTTTCTTTTAAAAGGATTATTTTCACTACGGATTGGAGTAGAATTATGTGTTTCGCAATTAGAGAATTAGGAATTAGGGGTTTTAATTGGTTGTTGATTTTTGCGGTCACGTAACCGAACCGACGTCGAGAGAATCAAAAGTTGGCGGTACTTTATAATCGATCAAGATACTACGAACAGCTGACCGCAGAGTGCGTTGTTCGCGAACTGACCAGAGAGTGTGACTGTGTTGTTGTGACCTAATTTACGTAACAAAACTTCAACGACTCACTAGTTTTCGTAGTAACCAAAGCCGTATTCACATATCATTTTGAAAGAACGAAGATACCGCGGAGACAACGACAATTTCGATCAATGCTCTCGTCTATTCAGCTTCAATAAAAATGGCTGTACGACGTTACGTCTAACCGTTCCCAACTTCCCACCATGGCTGTAAACTCGTCTTGTAATGTGCTATTAAATTAATTTTTACAAACAAAACTACAATCGAGTTGTTTAAACTGAAAATAACAAGGTCATTAAAGTCTAATTTCTCGCCTTCTTTAATTCTACTTTATCTTTTAATTAATTTTGGGGGTAAAATTATTTTGGAGTTAGCAAGACCAAGTTTCAAAGGTGGCCCCGACAAAAGTACCCCGCCGTGTTTGTCGGTATCTTGGATAGGGTGACAAGCATTTTGTTTAGCTAAGATAAGATCGTAGGTATTCGTAAGGAAATAAAACATTTTGCTATTTTAGGAACTGAAATACATTTTACTTATTATTTAAGTTTCAACATTTGAGATATTATTATTGTTTATAAGGAAAATTGTTGGAATAAAAAGGTTTTGCTATTTTGTAATTAATTCTTGACTAGTCGTCTAGACAATGAAATCGACACCGTAAAAGTTGATATTAACTTAACAAACCACGGGACAAACTCATTTCAAAAAATGCTTTAAAAGTTACCTAGAATTTAACTCTTAACCGGTCGCAATATTACAATAAGAAAAGTATTAAAATGTGATATTTGGTTCAATTAAACACGATTACAATTGTGTTGCTAAAAATAATTAAATAAAAAATGACATGGATTGTTTTAATAAACCTACTCAAACATTCGTGTAAAATCGTAATCCTAGTCCTAGATATTTATTTAACGTGGAAGCCCTACCGTACTCGCAAACTGCTGACTATGCCGCTCGAGCCGAAAGGCCGGTGTCGGGCACGTGTCGGGCGGGGTCAATCAAAGTGTGCATGCGGATAGATAGGGATGTGCCACATTTGTTCTGATTTCTAGGCTCATAGTTTTTTACGAGATCAGATCATTCATTCATTACATTACTAATTAAGATTTTATTTTTGTTTAAACTAAAATTTGATTTTATTTGATTTTAACTAAGTTATTGAGACAATAACAATGTTTTATGAGTTTCGAAAAATAGTCTTATCAGCGCATATTTCATATTAAGTGGTAAGTAAAACATGTTATTAGTGTTTTGATTTCTCTCGAAGTTGTTTCCTTTTTGCCACTTACAGTAACTCAAGTAAGTAGTTATGTGAATAAGCATTTTAAAAATACATATTGGTAATTTTGCGACTGTCAGTTAAGAAATAACTGCTAGATAAAGTACGATATGTCCGAGTTTAAATGCTATGGCCTAGTTAGTTCGTTAAAAATAATTCTTAGTGACTTTTTAAATTCAGTCGTTGTATGTTTTATCAGTCTTTGTCTGTCTTAAACTGACACTTTAGAACATTTATTACCGGTTTGGACAAAATAATTTTACTCTAAAAACAAGAGTTACACTTAACCAGATTGGCGAGTTGAAAGCTAAGGTACAAAAAAAACTTGTGTCGCACTCACGATTTCGTTTAAGTAGTAGGTTACCTCGCCATAATACTTAATTAAATGCGAGGTGTCAGTTCCCAATTCACGATCAGTTATCCGGTATGTTTTAGTTTTTAGTATCCTTTAAATTATGATCCCATCTTAGGCGCATCCCTAGCTTGAGCCTTTTCGGCTTTTGCAGGACGACCGCCCGGGCGCCCGCGCCGCGCAGTCTCTAATTCGCTTCCGTGCGGTGTGCGTGTGCGACGCCGCAACGGTGTCAGTCCAGGGTTATGTGCTACCAGGATCGCAACTTTAATTTGTGCTAAAGCAGCGCAGCGCTTGTCGGGGACCAGGGAAGGCCACGCCAGCCTGTTCAATAAGAAGACAGTGTGATGCAGATTTTTGATCGGCAACCCAATCGCAAGCGCGACTGATGCTGCGTCCGTCTTCGCCAAGCGCTCATGGGCGCAGGCGTCATTATTGCGAATTCTGCGGCGAGACGCAAGACGAGGGGCAGGCGCCTGTATCATTTTACACTAGTTCCGAGCTGAAGCCGCATGACTTCACACTACGAGTCCAGTTTTGCAGAAGTCGCAGAAGCTGCAACATTCTCTGGACGGACGACGCCTACTATTGGGCTGAACAGAACCCCCACCTAGTTCGGCCCGATCATTTTCAGACTAGATGTAGCAGTAGCCTGAACACTTGGGCTTCCATGTGTGGGGCTAAGTGTAGGACTTAGTGTATTGTGAAGGTGATTATAACATTGAAAGTGCGACACAACTACGACAGCGAATTTTATTGCAAACCGTGTGAACGCTTTAAAACATAAAAAGTGACAGACTGTTATTTCGCGTAAAAGTGCACGTCGCATTGCTGTGCAATGTTTTTTTGTAATGTGATTATGATCAATGTAATTTGTTGTAAAGATTGTAAACCTCTTAATGAACTTAAACACGCCAAGTAAGCGTAGATTGAGAGTAAGTTGTACCTACTTGATTGATTTGTTTGTTTAATTTTTTTGTTAGTCAGATAAATTATTCACCCGGCAGATAAATTATTTACTACGCTAACCTACTTGTTAGTCCAAAGCCTGTGAAAGTGTGATAGAGTCAGTCAGAGTCAGAATTAAATTAATAAATATTTTAAAACCGCTTTATTTTCCTTTATTTCTATCCACCTTGCCATTTTGCTAGGAGTGATTCTAAAGAGCTTCGAGAGGTAAATAACGAATTACGTACAACAACAATTACAAGAAAGTAAGTAAATACCTACCTAGTTCCTACAACTAAGATTTAATCTAACTCATAAAACATAGAAATTATCTTTCCTTAGAGCCTTGAAGTAACAAAAAAACGATGTTGGTTATTAATTAGTTGACATTGTTTGTTTTGTTTGTCATCGAAAACATTACTAACATGAAAGTGCATTCTACACACACTAGTGTACTAACATGTGTGTATGAAGCTATTCTTCGTTGCAATTGATCTGTGATTGGTCGAAAAAGCCTAGCTGTGCCACTCGACCAATCGCAGATCAGCTGGTTTGACAAGGGTGATGCACACAACGATCTTTGGTAATAAAATGCTGGTGTGCGCTGTGTACGTACACACCATCTGTGAACTACAGTTTGCATGAGTAAGAAAAGATACAGAGTGTTTCATTTTTGACTGCGTTTTAATTTATTTATTTTGTTAGAAAACATAACTTTTAAAAATGACTATAAAACAATACCTTATTTTTTGTCATCGCATTCAGTATGATGTATAGATACCCCCCTTTAAAGGAACGCAGTTGATTTTGTTAGACCTTGTATACAACGTGAAATTTTAGTGGTTTTTTTCCCGCAGAAAGGTGATTCCACTCATAAAAACAAACAACTTTTATTATGAAACCAATTCTGAAATCGCGAAAAAAAAAATGTCTGTTTGTTGTACAGGGTTATTTGTAAAACATCAACAACCTCCTAGGGGCTGATTCTGGTGCTCGAATACAACAACTTTTTCTATAGGACCAAGATCGAAAGCGCAAAAAAAAAACACTTCCCCATACTGAGCCGCCACCGGCTGACATCAGTTCGTATGGAGAAGTTTATGGCTCAGTATTTAGTCGAACATGACAAAACCGTTGCGCACCTCCGATGGCAGCGGTGAGCGTGAGGCCCTGCACGCCGCTGAGCACGGCGACGGCGGCCAGCAGCGGCAGGCCCGGCACGGCGGGGCAGCCCAGCAGCACGCCGCCGCAGCCCAGCGCGCCGCCCAGCAGCGCCGCGTTGAGCGCGTGCCGCCCCGGCAGCAGCAGCGGCGCCGACGAGAGCGACCCCTGCAGCTTGCCGTACGCTACCAGGGAACCGCTGCGACAGTTACATTATAATATATACTCGAACTTATGGCTCCACGTACCATTGTTGAACTTCCCAGACAGCGAACCCCTGACCCCAAAAGAGAAGAAAACCTAACTGTTTAGAGAATACTGTTTTTTATTTTTATAAAAGTAAGAAATACAAGTATTATTGTGATGGTGGGCTTGTTTCTTGTCGCGACTCGAGTTGATTTTAGGAGTTATTTTGGTCGATTTTAACCTTAATTCTGAGTCAGCATCGAGTCGGTTTCTGTATTCGGTTTTTATTATGGTGTACTGGTGTGTAATCTGAACCCCCGAACGTGAATTTGCGAACGCGTGCCCCACTTTGAGTAACCCTGAAATATACAGTTCACCCGCGGTAATCCGACAAATGTTTTGCAAGGCATTGTCGGTTAATAGAACGGAGGGAGAACAAGGAGAACATACCCTATAGAGTGAAAATTTTATATGATTTGTTCGACAAATTATTTTAAATCTGTATCTCTATTGTTTTTGTATGGGCGAAGGTTGACAGAAGTTGTCATTTCATATTAAATGTAAGTGAAAAATCAGTAAACAGTTTCGGTGTAAGATGGATTGTATTGCTTCTTTATAGAGTATATGTTCGATAGTACGACCACACCACCCCCTGTAGTCCGACACTTTTTGTTAAAGAGTACCTTGTAATTAGATGACAATTGGAAATATGCACGAAAATAATATATTGTTTTTACTATATTTATAAGAAATTATAGTGCTAATAGTGAAAACGAAATTGATTTTAGGTAAAAAATTACCGTAATATATTAGCTGGTATTAGCTGTGTGCGCGATGACAGCGCCCCTAGTGACCACAAAAATTGTGGATCTCTCAATTAATGGCAACTGGATATTTTTCTTCGAAATTGCCTGCTCCTCAACACATGCCGCATATTCAGAAAGTTCTTGCATGACGATATTTCAACAAATAAAATGATTTGCTTTGATTTGAATTGGAATACTACCATATAGTATTACTACGTTAATTAAGGGCAACAAGTAAGGACTACTCACGTGAAAGTAATGCCTCCGATGTATGTGCCAAGGAAGAGCGATGTCTTGAGCGTCGCGGCCGTAGGGTCGAGCGCCATGGCGGGGAAGTCGTGCATGTACGTTGCAATGCACGTCAGGACTGCAGCCATGCCCACCAAACTGGAGAAAAAGAGAAAGCTGTAGACCCATCTTTTTCTTTCAAACTCTAAATTTATGTCCAGTTTTAAGTATTTACCGAACAGTTAAACCCTTTCTAGGTTTACTTACTTTACTTTTACAGTTCGTTACGCATTGCATACATAAGTGCGTACATCGTAGATTACTTACTTCTTACTAATATTATAAATGCAAAAGTTTGGATCATAGACTTAAAATACGCTACGGTTTGGATGGATGGATGTTTGTTCCTCAATCACGCTAGAACGGCTAAACGGATCTAGATGAAATTTGGCGCACAAAAAGATTATAGTCTGGAATAGCAAATGGGATACTTCTTATCCCGAAAAATTTATAGTTCCTGAGGGATGCAAGATTATAGATGGCGTTTCTTGCCGTTGGATGTCGCGGTTCAGTTAGCAAACATTTTAAATGTGAAAAAAAAATTTTACTTGCTGTTTTGTTCGGCCGACACGAACAAAGTCGCAGGCAACATATACAATAGGCTCAACAGGACAGGATATAATAGGCTCGTTATTTTACACAACACCTAAGACGAAATATTTGTACAATAAGGCTATCAATATTGTGCCCGAACAAAAAACTACAGACAAGAGACATACCTTGCAGAAGAGTAACTGGCTCATTTTGTAAAAAAAAATCTTTAATAATGTTTGGCTGGCTGTTACGAAATAGATTAACGGTCAAATATTTATTTACTCCTGTATGGAGTCCTCATGTATGGAATAAGAGGCGTATTATCTACTTGTTATATATTATTATATTATAAGTTGGTAATGTAAATATAAACATGCTAAATTACTACACCAACGTCACTAACAATGTAAAACGCTTACCTGTGAAAACCAGCCACGAGTTGTGGCAGGTCAGTGATTTCAATTTTCTTTGCGATCGTGGCTCCAATTAGGCCGCCAATACCGGCAACGCCAACCATCTGAGCTAGGACCTCGGCGCTTGGGGTCAACGCCCCGAGGGTGGCCGCTATACCTCCCGACACACCGATCTGATTACCGCCAAATAAATACATGATATTATCTTAGTTAATAGCCATATTAGAGAAGGCAAATGATTTATCCAAACGAATAACTTTTACTATGGGACATTACCGAAATTGTAAAAAAAACTGATGCTTGGAGTAAGCAAAGTCACGCTCTACCTCGAAGATACATCGAAAAATCGCAATAGATGCTTTACTGAGGTGACACACGGAGAGCCTAATTCAATAGACCTTGCATCGCATCTGATCCTATCTACACGAAAGCCCGTATGTACTTGCAGCGTCTAACCAACCACAAGTAAACGTCAAGCATATTCGTGCATTGCAACTGTAAGTAAAATGTATATCATACCATTCCTAGGTAATTTCCTTTTCTAGCGGTGGTCTGGGAACTGAGTCCAGCGAGTGCGCCCACGCAGCATAGCGAAGAGGCCAGGTACGCCATCTGGTGGACTTCTGGGTAACCCTGCAATTTAAACGATAAACAGTAATGTAAATAGTATACAAGCAACAAATATTTATATATTTGTAAAAATTATATGGATTTCATTAGGTAATATTTAAAAAATTAAAGCTAACGTTTTGTAAAGATGTAAGTCTGTACCTGCATAGCTGTGGTAAAATATCCTCCAATAAGAGCGGCGGCAGGAATAGCGTACAAGTATCCATATTCTGGTGGATCGCCAGGTCTGTGAATTAACTCTACTGTATTATCCAAAAGAAAAGTTGATTAATAACTTCAACTTTAAAATATCGTATACGATATTTTAATAATAAGGTTAATAATCGTACCTTTTGAACATGTCAAGCATGCGTTGGGTGACTAGGAACCCGCCGAATACATTCACAAACGAGATGAGGGCAGCAGTGCTCGCTAACCACTGTTAAGAAGAAAAAAAAAAACATAAAAGCCAACGTACGTAAGCCAAGCCATTTAAGTACGTACTTACGTATGTTATGTTTTTGAAAATGTATAAATTTACATGTTTTGCGGCTCTAATACGAATACTAAATTCAGGCATCAGGATTCAGATGTACAGAATATCGTAGAAAAGTACATACAACAACATGATTAGGTGAAGATAGAAGATTGCCATTTATGCGAGAAGACAGAGAAGAATACAATTCAGGAAATTGTGCTTGCCTCGCAGGTTGCTACTCATTGGGGCCACCAAATGTATGTGTAATTAAATAAATAAATTCTCCCAACAACAAAACAATGATTTATAACCCAATTTAAGTCAAAGTTAATATGGCGACTAAATAACGTATATATATATATATATACAAACAAAGGCATACCTTAGGACCTTAGGACTTAGGACCAAAATATGCTCCTGCTCATTTTCCCCTTGCGATATTTGAACCCGCAACCGCCTGCCTTTATTAGTCCGGAGAGCTAACTACTAGACAGACGGCCGCCGAATGATGACGCAGGCTATGTACATACCTGCACTGGTGTCTCGGGTACGTACCCGCCGCCCATGAGCAGCAGGCCGCCGACGGCCGTGATGCCCGACACAGCGTTGGTGACCGACATCAGCGGCGAGTGCAGCGCTGGCACCACGCCCCACACCGTGTGGTACCCGACAACGCCTAAAAATCATTTTTAACCAAATTTTAAATAAATAAATAATAATAAATATTGGACAACATCACATACATTTCTCTGATCTTATGATAAGTAGCTTACTTGTGTTACAGAAATAAGAAACAACGACGGTACCACAACACCCAGCAGACCCGAGACAATATAGAAAAGTTATTTTTCTACATTGACTGACCAGGAATCGAACCCGGAACCTCAGAGATAGCGACGCCAAGTCCGGTATGCTCGCATCTCGGCTACGGAGGTCGACAATTAACTAATCTATAATAATAAATTACTGAAGTTAGGGCGTAAGGTATTTAACGTCGTGGTTTTGCCGCGTGCAGGCAAAAGGGCTTTTGCCCCAGAAGTGATACAGTTTAAAATATATTTTATAAAATGATTCTTACCAGATAAAGCTAATGTGGTGGTCATGGTTGTGAAGGCTTGATTTGGCGACACCATACCAAGGCTGATCAAACTAGCCATACCTGCAAAAAAGAATGAATCTGTCAATTGGACAATGTACAAGATACATATATTATAAGACCAGAAAGTCGTCTAGTATTTACGATATTTTTGGCAAGCACGTCACTAGCATTGACAGGCACAGTTTATAAATTATTACATAATAAATAGCCTATCAATCATACCTGTTGAGTACAGGAAAGTATCCTTAAGCGTCTCATTGAAGGGATTGGGCGGCTTTGGCTTAGCGACAGCGGTCTGCTTAGGCTGTTGTTGCGCAAGCGCCATGCTCGGCGGCGGCGGGGGCGGCCATAGAAGCTCGCCCGCTTTCAGCACAATGGCGCCGCGGGTCACCTCATCCTCAAGGTTGATGTGGAAGTGGTCGTTCGTACCTGGCGACAATATGGTTCGTTGCTAGTGATTGCCATAAGTTGCCGTTTAGGAATTATTGACTACACTAACGCTCTTTACGCACTATGCAGCCTAGGTTGACAAAGCGTATCTAAAACTTATGCGGGCAGCCCGCATCGCAATGCATAAACAAATCGGTTTTTTATTGATTTTTTAGGTTGCCAGCAATGCGGATAGCTGTGTAGTATGTATATGCCCTTAGACTAAGTTTATCTGAACTTAGCCTTAATGGTTAGAAGCCACCGAGCATAACATTTTTCGTCGAACACGTGCTCTCGGCAGCCGGTGCTGTTCTACTAGGGCATCCTTCTATCCTATCTTTCAATGGCTAAAAAAAGTCTTACCGTAAAAACCTTACCTCTATATTTCCAGCCAAACTACAGTAGTTTTAGATAGTAATCTAAAACCATTGTAGATTGGCTGGAAATATGGGTGTATATTTTTTATTATTACGTGGAGATAGAGATAATTTAGTAAAAACGCAGGCTCATAAAGCGATATCTCTTTCACCCACGCCCCGCTAACAAAACAAACACCAGTTAATGAATGTAAGAATATGCGTTATCATTCATCAATTATCCATCATACACAATTTATCGGAGGAAATACACTGTGTAGTTAGTTTATATGATTACTGCTAAGCGGTGGACCTTTTGGCACAAATATATTATACTATTACTACCTGAACTATTATTATTTTTTGCATGTACTTTTGGGTTTAAAACGAGGTCTCCGACATGAGGGAGCAAACTATGAAGCTCAAGTAGCATTCTTCTTCTTAGTCGTACACTCCTGGCGGAGTGGTCGTGGTTATGGATTGTCTCATAAATTGGTTGCGTCTTTTGCAAGACTTCTCCATCTTTCTCTATTTGAGGCACTGCGGGCACCAAAGAGCTTTCGTTGCGGATGATATGTCCAAACATCGTAAGGATTCGCACTTGCACAATTGACGAAAGTCTAGTCTTTCTTTGATGCGAAGCTCTTTCAGAATAGAAAAGTTAGTGCAAGTAGCATAATAGGCAGGAAATATGACTAAAGTGCTGATAGCAGGCAGGTGTCGTAGATCGAGATATTAGACTAACCGAGTAAATGCCAAGCGATGAAAAGTGACCCCCGAGCATATGGGTCACTAAAGAATAGAAAATCACAATTAATGGCACGGGACTGGGACAAGTGGCGAGCTTTGATGTCTGAGGCCAATATCCACTTCGGTTCGCTATGCTAACGTAAGAAAACTTATGACATCGACGTAAAACAGAGATGAAAGGCTTAAGCATTTGTAAGAAGTCTATGTATTATGGCTCAACCAGTTTAAATGGCATATATGTAGATACTTACTTGCGTTACAATCATTTTATCCGATGTCCTAATTTTCTTATCATACCAATTAAAATTTATTGCTTTATAATCCGGTATGATAGGCTTAATTATTTTTGCAACTAAATCAACTGATATTAATTATTAAACTGAAATTTGTTGATTTTATGCCACATTCTTGGAAACTAATAGATATTACTATGAGGCGAATGCAAATTAACCACGACTCACGTTTTCTTTTTTACAAAACATACATGATTGTACCGTGTTGACATGCTCATGGAAATTACTTGGGTAGCAAAGTAAACTTACAAACAAACAAAGAGGAAAAGTGGTGTATTATTTATTTATAAGTTTTCCTTTACATGTTAAAATTACTGAATACTGTCATTGTCGTTACTTTGCTTGGATTTCGGTTTGGCGATAAGGCGGAGATAACATAGGGCATTACTGAAGTAGAATTCCCCGCTATTTACATATTTAACAGCACATATAAGTAATTTTATTCTCCAAGTACATTTTACAAGTTAACTTCATATCTTGTAAAGTCATCTAGCTGCGATAGTTTACCTTTTAACTTTCCCTTTTTGTCCCGTAACATATTCTATACATACATCATAGTGAACAATATTGTTCAATTTTTTTTAGCGGCTTGCGTTGCTTTTTTTCTAATAATTCTTCTATATTCAAATACCTAGGTAGGTATCGAATTTCTATATTACATTCACTCACTTTGACAGAAAGAAAAATGAAAAAAAGATAAAAACAAAATTTTTGATATTTGTTTCTTCTTTTGAAATGTTACTTTTCTTTGTTTGTGTTATAGTACTTCACTTGAAAACGAATCATTCATGTCTAGTCCAAACAAAACAATCTGCTGTACAACAATTTCATCGCTTATTTTTGCACCCTTAAAAGTAATTTGTTTCTTAAATTTCATCGGTCCATCACCCCTAAAAGTAATTATATTTTAAAAAAATGTTTTTACGTTACGTACGTACGTTTTATATTGCGTAACATTTTTGAAGTTAGTTGAAAACAAAGCCCGCCAATACTTAGTAGGTATTTTGGCGTCTAACTATCGTTATTGAGTCATATCCGGAGACTTTGGTCTTGTAGGACTGCGACACTGCGTGTGCTAAAAACGATTTATTTACTTACCTAAACTGAAGAGAAACCCTGAAATGTTGTTGGCGTAGAGAGTAGACGCATGCGCCGGCATCCGACTGGGCATGTCCGTGAGTCCGACGTGAGTGACTCCGTGCACTTTGACGATCTCTCCCTTCTTGGTCGTTTGCACGTTGCCGCCCATTTCGGCTGCTAGGTCTACAATCACGCTACCGGGGGCCATGTCGCGTACCGCATCCTGTTAATGAAATATACAATAATGTTATTAGTCTAAATAATGAAAACATATCACACTTTAACTATGAGGTGGTTAAGGCCATACCCCACTACGCAGGCCAAGTGCGATTTGGTGGAGGAGAATTGTAAGGCTGGTGACTAAACCTTACTGTCAGATATAAACAAGCCGTCTTACGGCTGACTAGGCTCAGAAAGTTCGCGTGTATTAGGGTCTAGGACTACTTTATCAAATAGTTTTTTTTTCTTCAATAAAGTACGTCGTCGCGTAACTAACTAGAAGCTGTGTTTTGTATTAAAGTGGTATTTACTTAAATCCGAAGACATGTAATTGAGCAATGATTATTTTATCAATAATCAGTACACAAACGTGTCAGCGGAGTACGGTAAATCATAAACAAGTGTTCATTGAATCTGTATAGTCTCGTAAGTAAGTATTAGTACTATAATTATTGATTCTTTTTCCAATCAGTAAGGTTAGGAGACGAGATAGTCGCGAACTTTGCCCAGACAGTATACAACCTCCTATTAGACACGCGGCAAATGATGCTTATTTAATCTTGCTATTAAAACTATCTGGAGATTTCTACTATTAGTTAAATAAACTACGATAGCAAAATCTCATTTCAAACTAAGCACGCAAATATTGTACTGAAATTTCTATAACCTAATTTCAACTCAATTAACGAAACCTTAATTGCTACCCTACTTAACCTACCTAAATAGATATAACCGTATAATTGGGTTTAATATTATTCACACTGGCTTCGGTCTGACAGTGTTTTGTGAATATATTATATTGCCATCTAAACCTTCCGCAGATTTTTCTTACGAGATCCGTACCTTTCTGTGGAATTTTATTTAGATAAAATGATGATGAAAATCGCATCAAAACTATAATATAAGTAGGCACACGGTCAAACATAACTTTAACCTGCTACATACCATATTATAGAGTGTTGATGCTGTCTCTTTTTATCGAAGATGATACTGAAATAATTAGGACGATCTCTACAAAACATACCAATTTTTTTACAAATAATAACACTGAATGATGACAATTAAAACATAGAAGGTCATATTTTATTAGTTATTGTAACTTCCTTTTTTAGAAAAACACAAGGACGCGTCGTCGTCGTTACGTGAAAAGTTCAAAAATGGACTCTGTATTGTTAAAATATTACATCGTACGGGCTCTAAACGTATCTTTTTCTAACGTTACTTACTTCTTGTTTAAAAATCATTAACTTTTAAATTATTTCTGATTTCAAGAAAATTGCTTGCATACATGCTTCCGAAAAAACCATATACTCGACCTCTGTAATAAATAGGGTAACAGTTTTTGTTTTTTACACTTATAATATTTTCACGGTAGATGAGACTACCGTCTTACTTACTTAGTTTAGGTATCTAAATCTAAATCTCTATGAACTGTGCATTTATGTATAAAATAAACAGCCTCATAACTTTAATGGAAGTTACTACAAAATTGACCTAAAGTTGAGAATTTATGTTAAGTGAGTTATCGATATTTAAATTTTAAAAATCTAAACTGTTAATTTCTTTGTTTCTAAGTAGCTTCAGAGAATGCGCTACTTCATAGGCTTTATGGGCTATTTAAAAAAAATCGACACTCGAAAACTACGAAAAATCGTAGAACATACATAGGGGTGATGGAGATACCTCTCACCACGAAGCACCTAAAAATTTTTTGGACGTCATATTTCTGACCACCCTGTATAATGTTTTATATAGCTTAAGTTTTTATACTGAATAAACTTTTACTTTACTTTACTTTACTAAGAAGAAAATAAAATAAATAATTTAAATAAAATTTAAAAAAATAAGTTCAGTTATAATAAGGAGTATGTTGTGTTACGTTACACATTCTCTTCATGAGAATATACGACAGTTACAGTTAAAAGTTACCTCTAAAATTAGGAGTGGGGCCGGTTTGCCGGGTATTAGAGCTGTGCTTATGACGACATCTGAGGTTCTGGTCTCCTTGCCCAGCAGCGCCCGCTCAGCATCGAGGAACTCCTGACTCATCTCCTTCGCGTAGCCGCCGGTGCCAGCACCCTCTTCCTATATGCACAGTAATCCACAGGTTATTAAAATGTAGGCACGATGGGCAGGCATCTTTTGTATGAGGTAAGACTGCTGGGGGAGGCCTATGTTAGCAGTGAACGTCCTATGGCTGAAATGATAATGATGATGAAGACTGTCATCTTAGTAAGATCATATCTTTCAAATATAATCTTACTAAGATGTATCTTTTATCTAGTATATTGTGTAAAGTATTGCATATTTTTCTGATAACCTACGTTTAAAACACAATTGTCACTTGCTGTCGCTGATAAATGTCGCCAATATAAATAATTCATGAAGAGACTAATGATTTCAGTAATATTTTAGAGAACCTGAATTTGCCGATAGAGATAAAATTCTTAAAAAAATGTTGTAGGTATCAGCTTTGAAGAGGTTTTTGGTAAATTAAAGTCATTAGATTAACTAATCCTGCTGCTCAGTTAGTTCATTATTATTCCTTCTATTTGTTTCAAATCAATAAAGTATATTTGCAGTGATACCATAATAATGGAAATACTGAAGTATCATTCAACTCCACGTCTCAACAGCCTACCTGTTTCACAAGGCAATGTTATCGTAACAAGTCAATTAAAAATTAAAAATTGTTAAATAAATAAAAAACCATTAGGTAATTCCACAGTTAATTGACGTGAAATATAAAATACAAGTATTGTGTTCAAGTAGAAGGAAGCACGCAACAAGCGTTTATGTGGGGGGGATGGTATCCAGTAAAATTACAAGTCTAAGGGCCACTTTCACCACTTGCTGATAACTTATCAGCAAGTGGTGAAAGTGGCCCTAAGGTTTTCAATTTTGCTAAACTAAATGTATTTAAACAAGTCAGTTGTTACGTGCCTTACAAAAAATGCACCACTATAAATGGGCCATCCAAAATAAAAAAAATCTTTCAAACATCTACTTAAAACGCCTTTGAATCTTTGCCATACTACAACAACTACTCATGTTGTAACTACAACTATTCATGTTTTAACTGGCACATATTATGTTGAGCGAAAACAAAAATATAATTTCTTTCTTCAATTTGCTCTTTACTTGGTATCCATGTGACGAAATATGGTAAATACAAAACATCTTTTGATATTTATCACAAATGCACATAGCTCGGCGAATACACAGGCTAAGCAAATATAGCAAGTAGCGACTAGCACAAAAGTGAAATAACAAATATTTAAAAGTCACAAACGGTGCGACACAGAACAGTGATCATGTAATCATAATTGAACCTATTTAAACTAAGGCATGTAGTCAATATTACGATCTTAATTACACAATAAATAATGCTTATCTAAGATTACTGTGGACCGCATTCATATTACGTGATAATGCACTCTACACTAAAGATATCTATCTACAAAAGGCTTTTTTACCGTCTGTAATCAAGGCCAAAAAGAGTAGGGTTGCGTCCTAACTTAAGGGTTAAGGTACCCCTGAAAAGCAAACAGTTTCATGAACACTCTAATGTATATAAATATAAATAAACAAGTACTTACGCGTGGATCAGTTACGTAAATATGCGCAAGGGGAAACGTGATACACATCCATTATATAGTGTACCGCAAACGGGTCATTGAATAGGCTAGACCACACGCCGCATGAAAGCAATAGGAGGTAAGTTGTTATACTAGGTGACAGTAATAGCGCTTTATATATATGCACAACACGGATGTAAGCAGCAGCACTTGGATACATTGAAGTTCATGAGCATTGACTTATATTACTAATGTTCATGAGTTTAATAGGCGAATCGTAATAAAATAAAAATATAGAACTGAGGTCGCACCATGAAGATTCTGGTGGCGATGACCTTTTCGCGGCAACTACTTCAGGATTCGGTTATAGTCTTAGGGCTTACGGCGATATTTACGTCGGTACAAATGATTTCATTCTAGGAAACGGAAATTTCATCCACTGGAATTCAAGATGGCGGACATTTTCCAAAATGGCGGCTGCATATTTTTTAAATAATATAGTCAGAACGGCTGCTCCGATTTTAGTGATTGGGGTGTCAATAAATTCGTATTGACACCTATAATCAAAATAAAAAAATGACATTTAATAAATTAAAGATGGCGGCTAAATATTTTTAAAAATGTGTAATTTTAGAATATTTTTTTTCATTCTAGTTAAAATAACAACTAAATATCCTATGATATGGGTCACATATTTTTTATTTAAATGATAGCTGATAATATTATCTACAAAATAAATAAAAATGCTTGACAATCCGTCAAGTAGTTTTTGAACTACATATACGTATTACAAATGAAGCGCGTGGTTTTGAAAGCGTGATCACGTGATGTGATGCGTCGTACAATCAAAACGGCTGCACCGATTTTTGTGATTGAGGTGTCAATCAGTTTGTATTGACACATCTAATAAAAAAAAAAAATTAAGGATGGCGGATAAAATTAAAAAAACATGAAATTACTCAATTATTTTTCTCATTCTATTGAAAATAACAAAGAAATATCCTATGATATGTCACATATTTTTTATTAAAATAAAATTTGATAACATTATCTACAAAATAAAAAAATATATTCACAATCCATCAAGTAGTTTTAATTTAGTAGGTATTACAAATGAAGCGCGTGGTTTTAAAAGCAATATAATAATGTTCATTTTTGTAACGTCATATGCACCGCCCACAAAACATTTCTGTTTAGCCTAATGGTCGACTGGTAGAGAATGCCACATGGCATTAAGTCCACCTTTTGTGCGATTTTATTTTATGCAATAAAGTTTAAATAAATAAAGAGGAGTACAAATAAGCGGAAAAACAAGTTATTTTTTAAATAATAATAAATATTTTTCTGTGGCTCTCTAAGGATGCTGTCGGAGATTGCCACTGGCCACTCCGAATGGGAATAGTTTTGTAAAGATATGTTATGTTATGTTTATTTCTGGTTTTTTTACGGTTAAAAATAATGAAATAGGTGCCATCAAAGTTGTCTTTTTGCTATCTCAAAAACTAAAGCCGGTATGGATTTGAGTTTCTATAAAATTAAAACCACATAATGTATACAAATACTGAAAACGTTAATTCAGAATGACATTTTAGTAAGTTGTGACTAAAACAAGTAAACAGTTGTGTGTCGGTACATAAACTCTGTAAGCGCGAGTCCAACTCGCACTTTGCCTGTTTTCACCGACGTTATGTCATGACAAATCTTCTGTTACGTAAATTACTGAAATCAGTGCACTCGTTTTGAGTGTACGACGCATAACATCACGTATAATGAAGGCTTTTAAAACCATGCGCTTCATTTGTAATACCTACTTAACTAAAACTACTTGATGGATTGTCAAGCATTTTTTTTTAATTCTAGATATTTTTTCTTTTTTTTTTTCTATATTATTAGGTTTTATTAAAATATTATAAATTTATAAAAAAAAAATGTAACATCATAGAATATTTAGTTGTTATTTTCACTAGAATGAGTAAAATAATTGAGTAATTTCATTTTTTTTTTCAATTTTATCCGCCATCCTTAATTAATTGTATGCTTTTTTTTTATTAGAAGTGTCAATACAAACTGATTGACACCTCAATCACAAAAATCGGTGCAGCCGTTTTGATTGTACGACGCATCACATTCCGTGCAATAAAGGCTTTCAAAACCACGCGCTTCCTTTGTAATACGTATAGTTCAAAAACTGCTTGACGGATTGTCAAGCATTTTTTTAAAATTTGAAGTTAATGTTATCAGGGTTTATTAAAATAAAAAATATGTGACCCATATTATTTTATAGTTTCTTTATAGTTGTTATTTTCACTATAATGAAAAAAAGATACAACAAATTTATTTAAATAATTTGATAAATATTTACAAAATCGAAACATAAACTAACTAACTTAAAAGCTAAACCTAAAAAAAGGAAGAAAATAAAAACAAATTAATAAAAAACGAGATATTTGCAATCTGAAATTCTATTTATAGGGGGGGGGGGGAACCCTATAAATAAAATAACTGAAAAAAATTATTCTAAAATTACACATTTTTAAGAGTTTCATTTTCAGTTTCATTTTGCTAAGCCCTTGACTATTAGCTCGTAAACTCTGTTAATTCTGGACTGGCGAATATTGTGAACAAACATGGCGTCTTACAATTAATGGTATTACCGATAACCGAATATTAAAAGAGTTACTCACTGACCGAATATGAATGAAAATTATATTGATTTACTTACTTACCAATAAAATAAAATAAAAAACTGCTTAAAAGCAAGGCAAGCAAGGTTTTTGTTCCCTACTGTGACCTTCGTGTAAATAAAACCTTGTTTCTTTCAAATTAATTAATTTGTAACAATTAATTAAACTTAAAAATGATCGGAGATGATCAGGCGTCCTCATACAATTTTAATCCGTGAAAAAACTGCCCACAATACAGAAATAAAATGGGTTTTTGAGCAAAAATTTGCTTTTTTTTAATCATTATTTTCAGTAATTGCTAAATTTCTTATTAAAACCTATGCTTTACCTGCATGTTTTATAATTTTAAATTATTCTACTTCGTATTAGCTATCGAGAAGTAAAAATAACTTATTTTTAAGTTAATAAACACGCGTCAAATGAATTGTTAAAAAAGGGTTTAGTGCGTTGCCATGCCCTATTGTTTAGCAGGTAGAGACCCTTTTTTGGGAATTTAGATGTAAATACGCTCGGGTTGGGGTGCGGGGTCTTCCGGTCGGTCAAAGGACAAAAGAATCTTGTGTAAAAAAAAAAAAATTGACAAAAAATTGCGTTTTTTTTTAGATTTTTTTAATATGTTTTCCGTCGATAAAATTAAGCATAGAATGCCATATTTCAATATGTGCACTTTATGAAGACTCACACTGTATTGTGAAAATTGTGATTTCCGCCGAGATCAATGGTTTTTTTTGGATTGTTCGCTATCATGAAAAAAGTTGACTTTACAAGCGGCAAAGCATCGACGCACTCGGAGCGATGTCTCATCTGTTAAAGGTGCCGACAAATGGAAAGGTGAACAAGTTCAAGAGTACCTTCATTTCCATAGTGATAAACTGCGCGCCAAGACTCTCAATCTGTTCCCGCACGGCTGGGCGTGTGTCGAAGGCGCGGACGGCGGCGCCCATGCAGCGAGCCTGCGCCGCGGCAGCCAGCCCCGCGACCCCGCCGCCTACGACCAGAACTCGACAAGGCGGAACGCGCCCGGCAGCCGTCATTTGACCTGACGACAGCAAACACTGAGTTGGTCCATTTTTTTTTGTATGGACGCCGGTAAATTTTACTACAGCTGAACTGCTGTAAGAGGTCTACAAAACTTTGGCTATGTATTAAAGCCTGATGCCCTGATAAACCCACCAAACATGACCGACGTCCGACATGGTATCACTTGTTTTTTGGAGGCGTTTTACAGTGTTTGTTTGTGGTGTGAAGGTCAAGTAACTGGAAGTTACGGGTACAGCAGGGGGGCGTCCGGTGGTTAGTGATGGGTAGTGGTAGTGGGTGAGGTAGCGACAAGCCCTGTTGTAGCGGGCGCGTTTGGACCATGTTAGAGCGCTAAAGGCTAGCGGTTAAGCTAAACTATCGACGACAATTTTCCGACAATGCGAGACCACCCAGAAAAGCGATATTGTCGGCAATGGATCAATTCATTCCCACGGCGTGTGTGCGTTTTATTCGAGCGATTTACAATAATGTAGTATTTGCGTTGCTTAGTTTCTACTATGTTTTACGAAAAAACTTCTTTCTTACCTGAAAAGAATCTAGGGAAATGTGCAGCAGCTTCAATGACTGCTCTGTACCCTGCCACGTTTGCCATCGAGCTGAGCGCGTCGAACGCCTGGGCTCGACTAATGCGCGGGATGCAGTCCATAGCTAAAACAAATTATGAGTAAATGTCCCGCCTGTCTGTTTGCCACTAGTGACTGGTTAAAAAATCAACCGTTTGAGCTATTTGACCATCGAGTACATAACCTATAGAGCAGCAATACGAACCATCTTTCTCCGAAACTAGTAAGTGATTTTTCACTTACATTTAGTATGAAATGACAAGTCCTGTCATCCTCACCCATACAAAAAAGTACAAATACAATAAAAAAATGGCAAAAACAAACAAACAAATAATATGACATTTCTACTCTATACGGTATGTTCTCCATGTATCTTACTTACCAAATGCATTAACCTTTTTTGCTGCAAGTTGTTTAATGAGATCTTGATTTTGTGCAGGATAAAGAAACGATATAAATGTGCCTTCATCTTGTACATTTTGGATTTCAGTATCTACTAGTGGCCGGACCTTAAGAATGATGTCTGTAAATAAATATTAAAAAATTACAAAATGTTTAGTTTAGTTTCCAAATTAAAATTAATAATTTTTATGTTCAAATAAATAACAAAGAAATTTGTTTACTTGATTGGAATGTGTCCTTCAAACTAGTGACTTTAGCGCCAGCCTCTTCATAGGTCTTGTTTGGAAAATTGGCTAAAGCTCCAGCATCTTCTTCTATGTTTACAGTAAAGCCTTTCTTGACTAATTTGCTAACTACTGCTGGTACTACTGCAACTCTACAATGAAATGCATACATAATATTACAATATTTAGTAAGTGATTATAAAATATGGCTTTTGTCATAAATTGGGGTAGCAAGCAGATATGTTTGGTACCTTCTTTCATTCTGCCATATTTCTTTTGGAACTCCTATGGACAGTTTAGTGTAAGGCACTCCAGGCACTTGCGGCGGCGCCGCCGAGGAGCTAGATAGCCTGAAGTGTAGCGTTCGCGGCAGCGGTTTGTAAATACGCAGCACCTTTAGACACCCAAACATTTTGCTCCTATTTTATCTGTAAAAAATACAAGTATGAGATTTTGTCTATGGTTATGAATATTATTTATGTTTTCTGGATGGAGCTTCAGACTGGATGCGATCAGATGAGATAGCAAGCGATCACACAAGATCATCTAAAAAGGCTCTCCTATGTCACCCCAGAACATAATATGGTTGGATTCCAAGATCCAATCTATAATTTTAGCTAAGAGAGGTAAATGACACCATGGAATCAAAGTCTATGATAGTACTTTTTCAATAGCTTAGCCTATCACCCTTGTGAAACCCAGTTACAATGTTAATGTCATTGTAACCTGGGCTTACAAGATCACTTGATTGACTTGGATGTTGTAATTTTAGTGAAATATATCAACGCTACAGTACCTACATTTAAATAGGAATGTTATCTTCTGTTACATTTGGTTTAATACAAAAATGTGTTGTTAAAAATTAACACTAAAACCCTTTTAATATGATGTTACATTTTTAAGACCAATGTATTATAAATTTTTTACTCTTAAGGGTTCTTTAAAATTAAATAGTGATTTAGATTTATTCTTTGCAATTTCTAAAAGGATCTGAAATAAAGGATTCAAAGGTCTAAGGCCTGTCCAAACTAATTAATAGAGTCAAAATTCCATAAGTTGTGTTCCATCAAAGCCTATTAGTCTCAGTAGAACTAAGAAAATTGCAAAAACATGAAATTGGTGAACAGATTTTGATGTTACTGAAATAAAAAAAAAGTTTTACCAAAAAAAGGTGCAATGGAATTATAAATACTTAAATTTTTGGAAAAATTACTAACAAGATCCATTTAGATAAAAACAATCTTCCAGAATGTCCCATTACAATTAGTTTGGGATCCATTTGTTTGTTTGAGTTTGAGAGCTTCGATTCTACAGAGACAGACAAAGGGTCATCATAATTAAAAAACCCTGTTTTTCGTAAGGGATTAAAAAAATGAGACCCTCGACGATTGAGGTAGCTCCAGTCTGAGCAACAAAAACTAAACTTTATTCTACTAACATAGAGTAAGTTTTTGCTAGTTCAACACATCTGTCAATGTCATCTTTTCTTTCGGTTTTGAATACAAACAAGTCACACGTTGCTGGGAGAAAACGCACCAAAAATAAGTCTCTGTACAGTTTAAGAAATTGTATTTAAACGGCATAATTAACACTAACTACCCGGAGACACTTTATCTACCTCCTCACACCGATGCATGTATTTCAGTTTCAGTTCTAATCATAGAAGACACCCTACTAACCAAAGTTACTTAGGTGCGTGAGAGAAATGAAATTATAATTAGCTCTATTTATCTCATAACAATTATTGGAGTCGAAAGACATTTGGTACTTAAAATACTTGGCAACTTGTATTTGAGTAAATACTTAGTTTATAATGCCAAACGTAATTTGAAACCATTTAATTTAGTTAAATATAACTAACGAGCACCCGTCCTTACCTTAATATTTCAGTCACCAATAGCTGAATCCGCAGCAACCTGATAACTCCAACAAAGCAGTTGGGTCAGTTTGTAATTTTAACCGAAAAATTGGGTAGCTTGTAAAATAATATAAACGAATGGTGGATGTGCTGAAAGGCGATCGGTGTAGGCTTCCAAGCCCGTTCAACTCTTCTTTGCAAGGCCACAACTCAATTAATAAAATTACCCGATTAACAAAATGCCAAAAAAATTCAACAACTCTGTCCGAACCGAAATAAACCACTGATGCACCGGCCTGCCGGCGCCCAGCTGACGATGGCTGGCTGGCGGCCTGGCTTGGCTAGTGTTGTAGTAATACTTATTGCAAACAACTATTTCTGTATTAGTCGATAATATTGATAACTAGCTGTTGCTCGCGACATCGTTCACGTGGTCTTTAGTTTATTCATGTGAGAGTAAATTATACCGCCTCGATGACCTCGATCTCTATCAGCGAGAATACCCCAGTACAAATATGCGTATGCAATAATCGTCACACTAAATAACGTTGTGCTAAACAAAATTATGCGGAATTTAATTTTGCCTAAATTTTGCCGTATTAAAAGTATGCCATTGTGAATTCATTTTAGCTAAAACGAACATATGCTTCCCACAATAAACATTAGGCTAAATAAAATGTATGCCTTAAATTCATTGAGCACATACCAATGCTTAAATTATTCGTTTAAAGATGATGCCAATTGTGATAATATGCCAAATAAAATTTGGATATACAAGATACTGCCCGTTAAACTGTGACGGCAAGGGACCATAATTTATGCCATTATTTATTTCTGTAATAATAATAATAATTGCTTGCGCTATCAACGTAATACCTGCATAGAACACATTGCAAATGACGCGATTTACTTGTTTTACATGATGTTCTAGTATGACACGTAAGTACAAAGTTTGTCGCATTCTTACTTGAGAGGCGATTCCTAATGGTGCCTCCACACGCTTGGTGTTTGCCACTACACCACTAACACCAAACACGTGCCAAACACCAATCACAAACACCCAACACAAACAGGGTATCCACATGCTTGGTGTTTGTCACAAACACCAAACACGTGCCAAACACCGACCACAAACACCCAACACAAACAGGGCATCCACATGCTTGGCAAACAAGAAGTCTATTTCGAATTTATAATTTAAAAAAAAGGAAATTACGCGGTTCCATAAACTATGCCCTTCTTTCCTATCTTGAAAGAAAAGAACTGTAGAAACTTCGTCCTAGAGGTGAGGTATAAATATCGGATTAGGTATTTGGAATAGGTTTTTTCGATACTAGTGGATACATAATTCGAGGCGTTAAATATATCGAGTATTAGGTATCACGTGAAATATTTAAATGCAGAAGGAAAAGTCGCAACAAACGCCATCTAGGATTTCATCTAAATCCGTTCAGCCGTTTTTGCGTGAAAGAGTATAGATACTTTTATCCATCCTTACAAATTTTCGTGTTTAAATTTTATCGGATCAGGTATTTGGAATAGGTATTTTTGATACTAGTCGATACTTACCTAATCCTAAATATTACGGGGTTCGCAAAGAACAACAATAAATGTAAAGTAAATAAAATCATAATATTATACCATGGAGCACA
This sequence comes from Anania hortulata, assembly GCA_963576865.1. Classification (NCBI taxonomy): domain Eukaryota; kingdom Metazoa; phylum Arthropoda; class Insecta; order Lepidoptera; family Crambidae; genus Anania; species Anania hortulata. Next base: position 13,947,161 of record OY756390.1, on the reverse strand, counting down.
TATGTAGGGTATGTACTCGATGTATTATACATACATACTAGAAAGAAAAAAATTCTCAATATAAAAACATTTTATTTATGATACATTATAATTACCGAGAATAGAAATAAAACATAAGAGTACATGTTATTTTCCTAATCCGACCCATCGTCCGCCGCCCGCTAGCTCGGGCGTACTACTGATTGCTAAACAAGCGTGTGGATGCATTACAAACATGTTTGTCGAACACCCTTTGATTTGTGTACAAAAACCGACACCGACGCCGAACAGTGGCAAACACATCACAAACAGGCAAACAGCTATCCACACGCTTGTGTTTGCTGTTTGTTGTTTGCTGTTTGCCGCTGTTTGCCTAGCGTGTGGAGCCGGCATTTGATGCCAGTATGTTGCCAGCCTTGTTTAAGTTTAATACTTATCAGTAGATAGAGCTTAATATTAATTAAGGTTAAGGGTCGGATTAGGAAAATAACATGTACTCTTAAGTTTTATTTCTATTCTCGGTAATTATAATATATTATAATTATAATTATTTTATATTGTGAATTTTTTTCATTCTAGTATGTATGTATACATCGAGTACATACCCTATTTAAATGTGCTCCATGGTATAATATTATGATTTTATTTACTTTATATTTATTGTTGTTCTTTGCGATCCCCGTAATATTTAGGATTAGGTAAGTATCGACTAGTATCAAAAATACCAATTCCAAATACAGGTATCCGAATCAGGATCCGATAAAATTTAAACACGAAAATTTGTAGGGATGGATAAAAGTATTTTACTCTTTCAGGCAAAAACGGTTCAACGTATTTAGATGAAATCCTAGATGGCGCTTGTTCCGACTTTTCCTTCTGCATTTATATATTTCATGCGATACCTAATACTAGAAATATTTGACGCCGACTAGTATCGAAAAAACCTATTCCAAATACCTAATTCGATATTTATGCCTCACCTCTATTCTAGGACGAAGTTTTTACAGTTCTTTTCTTTCAAGATAAGAAAAAAGGGTATAGTAAAAGGAGGGTATTTTTTTTTAAAATAAAAATTCGGAATAGACTTCATGTTTGCCAAGCATGTGGATGCCCTGTTTGTTATGGGTGTTTGGCACGTGTTTGGTGCTTGTGACAAACACCAAGCATGTGGATACCTTGTTTGTAATCGGTGTTTGGCACGTGTTTGGTGTTTGTGGCAAACACCAAGCGTGTGGAGGCACCATAACGTGCATCTATTCGTTAGTGTTATACCGGTGACACACGGCAGGCGGACGCCAGTTTCGGAACAGGAAGGGGCGGAGTCTTGCTGAAGGGCTGGCAAAGTTGACGAAAGGATCAACCAATGGCAGCGTTTGACCTTACAATGTCAAGACGAGTCCGAAGCCGCGTCCGCTGCCATCTGTCACCGGCTTTACTCTTACTAACACACTTATATCTTAGTGTATTAACAGGACTTGGCGTACATACCACCAGCACGCATTCTTCTATCAACGAATTCTTTTTAATTTTAAATGGCTATAAAAATACATAGATTGCAAAACTATGGTTATAAGGTATGTTGTTTAGATCCTTTGTTTAGACATAAAACCCTTTAAACCAAGATGTTTTAATATTAGGACCCTACCAGCGCTATCTATTAATTAATGATGATCTTTAAACTGGATACAAACGGGGACGAACGTGTCTCTGGACGCGTCTTGACATTGTGAGGTCAAAAGCTGCCATTAGTCTATCCTTCAGTCATCTTCTGCCAGCCCAAGGATCGACCAATGCAGCGTTTGACCTTACAATGTCAAGACGCATGCACGCGTCCGTCCCCGTTTGTATCCAGTTTTATAATCAAGGCTGGTGATGTACTTGGTGTTTGTTCGTCTCTAAGTACCTACAGTGAAGCTGCGTGGGTACACACGAACCCACTTAATACCGTATAACTCATCTTCTACCAAAAACTTATTTTACGACAGGAGACGGAGCTCTATTCTATATACAGGGTTACATTGCAAGGTAGTGCCAAATTTTAAAAATAAGGTCTACATAATAATATTAATGTGCAGCTTCATCGTTTTATTTTAACTATTATTTAAATAACATTAACTTTAAAATATCCGGGAAAAACGACAACGTGACCTGCTTGGTCATTCATAATAACAGGCGTACGCAGTGTACGCTGCGTCTTCTACGCCGAGCCAACAACTGCCCTATGATGCAGTGCACATACGGTGCACTGTATGTGCACTGCGTAAGGTCCTTGTTGGCAATTTCATCCACGCGAACCTTACGACGTAAGGTTTGATTTCGCGGGCCATTGTGACCTGTGCAGTTCTAGGTTGCACAGAGATAGTGCGTGCGTAATTTTTATGAATGAAAAGATTATCCACGCGTACCATCTTTTAACAGCGAATAGTAATAATCTTTATATATAAAAATGAATCTCTATTTCCCTTGGTCATCGCATCACGCGTGAACGTATGGAGCAATTTTACTAAATTTTTTTTGTTGTGTTAATTATTGTCAGGAGAAGGTTCTTATGAAAGAAAATTGCCCAGAAATTTCTTCATGAATAAATTAAAGACAACGCGAACAAAACAACAGCTAGTTAAATAGAAAAAAGTTTTTTTTTTTACATAGATCGATTTAGTTACTGATTCTGAGGGGTCTCTAAGTTGACACTACCTTGAAATGTAACCCTGTATAAATTAGAACAACCTAATCGTGCAATTTTTTATAGTAGGTCTCCTATCGTGGCTTATAACTTTATGACATAACATACATAAAGTCAATTTAAATTGAAAAAAGTCAAAACCTCATGCCATGACTTTGCACCTCACTGTCAAAAGATTTAAACATTTGTTACATACATGGTTAGATAACTACCCGGTTAGTTGTCCAGACCGTAGTTATACGCAAAATAATATAGTGGCTAAATTTTCCAATTAAAATAGCCCTATGAAAAATACGTCTTTTAATAACGCAACGGTATTAGATAATTAGTCAATGTTTTAAATCGATAAGTTTCGCCGTGAAAATTAGTTGGCTTACACATCACTATACTGCCCTGTAGCTGTAGTTCTGTCTGCTGCTGTTGTAGTATACTGTCTGTGTACGTACATACATACATATTCAAACTCACACAACAGTGCATGCTTGCCTTTTGTGAATGGTAGGCGAGTGAGGGTGTGCTGCTACGAACAAACGCCACGTAAAATTAAATTTTAAATACATTTCGTAATGGCTAGTAAAACCTCAAAGAGATTATTTAAATACGTGTCTGACGCTTCAGCACAGTGCTCCCGAAAATGTAAGTCGTTTCGCTTTTCCATTGTTTTGTTGGTTAGGTAACTTAAGACGAAAGTCTAATCTTGCAGTTAACTTTTATTATCCATTTGAACGATTTAAAAAAAATTGAATTACTCATTTAAGTGAGACTTAATTATTATGCCGAATAATTATTAAATATTTTGTCATATTATTAGATGTAGTTTGCAAATTATAATTTTATTTTTAAAGATCAGTGTGTATGTAGAATGCTATGGTAGAATGTTTTTAAAAGTACCCCAACAATGATAAATAATCATCTTTTTAAAAATTTAGTCATGACATGGACGAACACTACGCAAAAACCATAATCCCCTTAAAGTGTTTCCTTAAGATAACTGCCTGTGTTTATTATAAGTTCAATAGTATTAACATAAATGTAAGTATGTAATCCAAGAAGTATTGTAGTACCTACTTACTAAGACCTAATTTTACCAATTTTTGTTATTCACTATTTAAATTCACTATTTAGAATTAAATTGACTATAGAGGACTTGATGTATCACCTTGGTAAAGTAATATTACAAATACATAATGTTTATCTGGATTATCTTAAATGATAGGTATTAATCATCTGTCAGTAACTAACGGCACTTGCTGAATTGATTCTAAAGCTCGATTTCCTTAAATTTTAGATGGCACCGCAAAGCGAGTGGTGGCAGCCAAGCCAGTCGTTGAGATGGATGGTGATGAGATGACTCGCATCATTTGGGCTAAGATCAAGGAGAAACTCATCTTTCCTTACGTTAAGGTGAGCCTTTGAAATTTGTTATAAAATTATGGACTTTTATTATATCTATATATATATTTTATAGATCTGTTATTAGAACAAAATATTTAAAACAAATTGTACTGTAAAGAATAATGGTTAAAAAGTTTTCAAACTACAAACGGTTCAACTATATTAAGGATTACCTTTTTTTACATGTGTTTAATATTATTATTATAACTTAAGTACATACATAAGATGATGATGATAAAGGTCGCAGGAAGACGCTGGTTAAAGGCCGCTTCCAACCGGCCAATCTGGAAGTCAATGGGGGAGGCCTATGTTCAGCAGTGGATGTGCTATGGCTGATATGATGATCAAGATGCAGTACATATTTCAAATGGCATAATCAGTTTTTTGGTGGTTAGTATTAAGAATTTAAAAAGAAACAAACAGAACAATTTTGAAGTAATTTTTCTTAATCTAAACCTAAGAGACTTCTACATGAAAAGTTAAAAAAAAAATTACTCTGAGCATAGAAATTCTTGTCTGACTGAAGTGAAGTAAAACTCAATTCTGAGATTGATACCAAACTATCTTTTGGCTCTGCTGCTAATGTATACAGGGTGTCCCCTGAATGATGAATTAACATTAAGGGGAAGATAGCTTACGTTATTTATTACCTTATACTGTTTTAAACAGTCACTTTCAGCTAAAAAAAATTGTTGCAAACATTTCTTTTTATTAACTAATTAAAAATAACCCTCCTCCTATCAAATGTGTTTAGCGTTTATTAAGATTTTAACAATAAAAATCGGATACAAATATTTCATAATGCATGAAATATTTGTATCCGATTTTTATTGTTAAAAACTTTTCAGGAACTTTTCAGGATTATTTTCCAAAAATCAAATCTTAATATAAATAATTATTTTTTATGATTTAATAAAATAATAATCTATTTATTTGCGGCGACCAATTAAAAAAGGGACAAACCCAGAAAAATAAAAAATTTTGGTAAATAAAAGTTTTTTGAAAACTATTCAAAATAGTTTTATAGGGGTAAGCATAATAATTATGTTAACTAGCTAGCTTCCTTTAATGTTGACCCATTGTTAACGGGACCAACTATGTCATTTTCTGTAAGTTTGTTTAAAAGCTGTGATAAAAGAATAAAAGCCACTATTTCAATGTGTCCATTTCCCTTTACTCATATCTATGTGAATAATTAAAATTGTTTTCATGATAACATTACAAACATATTAATCAACTAAAAGATTTTAACAAACAAGAGACAGGCCAATGACCAGTAAATTGAAGTATGGCCTAATTATCTGCAACCCAATACAGTAATATAGTTGTGTACTAATGGAAATAGTATCACATACATAAATACTATAGCTGCCTGATATATTACATTATGGCGATTTTTCATTGTTATTATACAAGGAGGCTCCATTCCCGGTCGGGTCACGAAACGAGTCATTCGAGTGTTTTACTCACTCAGTCTAGACGAGTTCTGCAAATAAAAATCTTTGACCTCGGTAACACTATAATTAACATCTTGGAACATAAATATATCATCATAGGTAGATTATTATTTATTATATTAAGACACAAGAAAATTGTATGCATGTATAATTTTGTAATTTTTTTTTGAGACAAATAAAGCGTTATATTATATTATTATTATTATTTGTACGCTCTAGGAGTTCACGGGCCAAAAGTGACCCGGTCCTTTATAAGGCTTGCGTGGGGATACTGATCCAACACGTAGAGGCCGTTTTAAGCGCAAAAAATCAAACCTGAAAGTGTTACACTGGTGGATCCAATCTCTGACTACATCATGGGATGTAATCAGAGATTATACCCAGCATGTGTACAGGAACTATTGCAGCTGAAGACAAATTAATTAGGGCTATTGAAGGAAGATGGACGGACTGGGTTCTGGGCTATTGATAGAGACCTGGTTCATAGTCTCGGACTGAAAAAATTGGCAGGTGGTGACTCGCCGCGCCAACTGAATGGGCCCCCCCTATCGTCAAAGGTCATGCAAGACCGGACTAAGGGGCAACACTGTTGTGGGCGGCTAAGAGCGGAGAGGTGGCTCTGGACTTTAAACGACGATCACTTGTTCCCCTGAGGGTCCGGCATCACGTGCCCACTCGCCATGTTACGAACCACATCCACCCTTTGAGCATCATGCTCTAGCGACTTCACTCTGGCCGGCCAATTAAGGCAAGCCAGAGGCGTGAGTCCTGCAAACCCCCTTGGGTTCCACTTCGGCAAGCCGAAGACGAGGGTCTTGGCCGACTCTCGGGAGCACTCGGATTAACAACTGACCCCGTGGTGTCGCTACTCACCACAGCTCGCCACAAAGCTGCCCTGCCGGGTTATTATTATTATTATAACACGAACATTCCGATACTAGATTCCCTTTTTTTATCGCAGGAAAAATACATTTCGCATACATACCGGCATACTACTGGGACTCCCTTTTGTCAGAAAATAGTGGCTTTCGCAACTTTTTCCTGACAAGGTCTCGCCCTTTTATGTGTCGGCTACGTACGGCTCATGCCGGGCCTTAGGCATAGGACACACGGGATCACCACAGTCTGGCAGCTGTGCAATGTGACCAGCAAAGGGAGAACGGCGAATCTTATTATCACCGTCACCTCTTCCTCTGCGGTACCATTCACGGAGACGCATCCACAAGCGGGCGCCCCAAGACCGCCGGGAGCGTCTTCCACCGTGGGTTCCTCTTGGCTTTACCGCGGCACCACCCGCGGCTACTGCGCGGGTGGTGCTTTTTTTACTTACCTTTCTCTTATATTCTGAGCATTTTAGGACATTCAAAAACGTCCTCAAACATTCTTTAAAAAAATCAAAGCATTTTAGAATATTCTCATCTTCAATGTTATCCAAAATTGTATATAACATGTATTTTAGAACATCTACAATATTATTATCCATCATTCTCGATCATTCCAGATCTTTCTGTAAAATTCTATATAATTCTGAAACCGTCTAGAACATTTAGGTTTTTATTTTTTATTTTAAATTAAGTTCTTTCAGTTCGAATGTGTGCATATTCCAGTTCCAGTTACTGAAGTATAAATTAACCTAATAATCTAAATAATGGTGCTAGTACGATTATGTAAATTATCACTGCAGGTTATCATGGGTGGTCATAGCTTATCAGCATTTTACTGGGCCAATGTTATTCGTACTAGTGGAAAGATGTTATTTATGTTGCAGAGGTTTAATCTGAATTATGAATAGCATCAAGGTATATTACAGAAAGTTTATTGAGGCGGAGTTATAAAAAACAAATTAAGCGGCTATTTTAAAAATTATTCGGTCACTCCGAAAGTAATTGTTATGCTGGCACTTCACATGGCGGTAGGCATTTGCATTGGCGTATTCGTCTAGTTTGACAAATCAAATAATAATAATAAATAAATATTGGTGGACAACAACACATACTTACATTGCTCTGATCCTATGATAAGTATCTTAAGCACTTGTGTTACAGAAATCAGAAACAACGACGGTACTAAACACCCAGCCCCGTGACAATATAGAAAAGTATTTTTTCTACATTGACCGACCGGGAATGGAACCCGGGACCTCAGAGATAGCGAGACAGAGTCCGGTATGCTCGCCTTACGGCTACGGAGGTCGTCGAATCTCGTCGACAGTGTGTGGATACACGATACAAACATTTGACTATTGACCGCCTTTGATGTACGACGGAAAACCGACTCGCGATGGAAACGACATTTGGCATTTGTCAAGTTTGCCAAATTATGCCAAACTGAAAATTGTGTGTGTCTACACATGGATTACATTTGACAAATTAGGCAAACGTTGCGATCCTACCGCCATGTGAAGTGCCAGCGCATTAACAGTATTATTTGATCAGAGATGAAAACCACTCATTTAGGTTACGACGAGTGTGCCATTCTGCCGCAGGAGACGGACGCTTCGGAACAATTTTTTTTTCGTACCTACTACGTAAATAAGTATACGTTACTTTAGGACAGAAAGCGACCACTACCTACCACTCCAAAGAACCTTTTGCGTTGTTTGAGTTTTTCTTGAATTGAGAAAATCTTACCAGTTGTTCCAAACACATAAGTAAGTACCCAGCCATAAGGACCCCAACCTTAAAGCGTAACACACACAGAGAGCGTGCGCGGGACGGCGACGGGTCACGACGGCAGTACGGCGGGTCTATTAACATAGGTTTAAATGGGCGCCCACAGACAGCGAGCGTGCGCGGAACGGCAGCGGGTCGTGCGCGGAACGGGTCCCGCGCGGCCCTTCCGCCGTCACAGATAGGCGGCGGGCGGACGGGTGGTGCGCGGGTGCGGCGTTCGTTACATTCGTCGTGATACACGCATTCAGACCAAAGCGCTCACACAGAGAGCGTGCGCGCGTCGTGCGCGGAACGGGTGCCGCGCGTATACTACGACTGTTGTGTTATTTTACAAAACATTATCATTTTTCGCTATGGATTTGAATGAAAAAAGTAATTAAATATGTGAGGAAATAAAATGTTTGTACGAACTAGGTAATAATCTACTAAACTCAAGGTTGCTGTACTACGGTCACCCATCCATTTAGTGTCCACACTTGAGGTTGCTTAACCACGGTCACCATTCCATTTAAGCGTAACACACACAGAGAGCGTGCGCGGGACGGCGACGGGTCACGACGGCAGAACGGCGGGTCTATTAACATAGGTTTAAATGGGCGCCTACAGACAGCGAGCGTGCGCGGAACGGCAGCGGGTCGTGCGCGGAACGGGTCCCGCGCGGCCCTTCCGCCGTCACAGATAGGCGGCGGGCGGACGGGTGGTGCGCGGGTGCGACGTTCGTTACATTCGTCGTGATACACGCATTCAGACCAAAGCGCTCACACAGAGAGCGTGCGCGGGTCGTGCGCGGAACGGGTGCCGCGCGTATACTACGACTGTTGTGTTATTTTACAAAACATTATCATTGTTCGCTATGGATTTGAATGAAAAAAGTAATAACTTTATTGATACATTCATATAAAATACACATATTAAAGCGTAACACACACAGAAGGCGTGAGCGGAACGGGTCGTTTCTCCGACGTGAGTTGCGCGGTTTGTCGTCTTCACACAGAGAACGGGTCGTGCGCGGAGCGGTTCGGCGGCGGTTTTGGAGCGATTCGAAGGCGCGGCTCGGGTTTGTGCTATGGTCAATAACGCATATAAAATATGAAGCTTCTTTAACACGATAACTTTTACATTTAGTCACTAAATGTTGATTTGCCACGGTCACCCATTCAATGGTCAGGTCAAAACCACGGTCCCATCACTCCCATCCTAGTATCCATTAAGGTTAGCCACGGTCCACTTTTATGACATTGATTTTTTGGGTGACGATTGTTAAGCAACCTCAAATTTGGACACTAAATGGATGGGTGACCGTGAATAAGCAACCTCAAGTTTGGCCTTTAAATGGATGGGTGACCGTGGTTAAGCAACCTCAACCTTGGACTAAATGGATGGGTGACCGTGGCTAAGCAGCCTCAGGTATAGCCCCAAAATGGATGGGTGACCGTAGTTAAGCAACCTCAAGCTTGGACACTAAATGGATGGGTGACCGTAGTTAAGCAACCATAAGTTTGGACACAAAATGGATGGGTTACCGTGGTTAAGCAACCTCAAGTTTGGTCCCAAAATGGATGGGTGACCGTGGTTAAGCAACCTCAAGTTTAGCCTTTAAATGGATGGGTGACCGTGGTTAAGCAACCTCAACCTTGGACTAAATGGATGGGTGACCATGGCTAAGCAGCCTCAGGTATAGCCCCAAAATGGATGGGTGACCGTAGTTAAGCAACCTCAAGCTTGGACACTAAATGGATGGGTGACCGTAGTTAAGCAACCATAAGTTTGGACACAAAATGGATGGATTACCGTGGTTAAGCAACCTCAAGTTTGGTCCCAAAATGGATGGGTGACCGTGGTTTAGCAACCTCAAGTTTGGTCCCAAAATGGATGGGTGACCATGGTTAAGCAACCTCAAGTTTGGTCCCAAAATGGATGGGTGACCGAGGGTTACGTAACCTCAAATTTAAACACTAAATGGATGGGTGACCGTGGAGAAGCAACGTCAAGTTTGGTCAATAAATGGATGGATGACTGTGGTTAATCAACCTCAAGTTTGGCCACTAAATGGATGGGTGACCGTGGTTAAGCAACCTCAAGTTTTGAAATTATATGGATGGGTGACCGTGGTTAAGCAACCTCAAGTGTGGACACTAAATGGATGGGTGACCGTAGTACAGCATTCTTGAGTTTAGTCGATTATTACCTAGTTCGTACAAACATTTTATTTCCTCACATATTTAATTACTTTTTTCATTCAAATCCATAGCGAAAAATGATAATGTTTTGTAAAATAACACAACAGTCGTAGTATACGCGCGGCACCCGTTCCGCGCACGACCCGCGCACGCTCTCTGTGTGAGCGCTTTGGTCTGAATGCGTGTATCACGACGAATGTAACGAACGCCGCACCCGCGCACCACCCGTCCGCCCGCCGCCTATCTGTGACGGCGGAAGGGCCGCGCGGGACCCGTTCCGCGCACGACCCGCTGCCGTTCCGCGCACGCTCGCTGTCTGTGGGCGCCCATTTAAACCTATGTTAATAGACCCGTCGTACACCCGTCGTGACCCGTCGCCGTCCCGCGCACGCTCTCTGTGTGTGTTACGCTTAAATGATAGAATTAATAAAATAAATACTTTAAATAAACTAACTTAACCTAAACTATAAACTACCTACTCAAAAATAAAGGCGTGTCCGTGAGGCATAGAGGCGAGGATACTGGCAGCGTTTCCTCGCTGAATTGCTAAACTAAGCCTTTGTGCGAGGAACGAACCAGCTTTTTTATTTTCCGAAATAAAAATGAATTTTGGTGCTATTTTGCCAAAAAGTAATTAAATATGTGAGGAAATAAAATGTTTGTACGAACTAGGTAATAATCTACTAAACTCAAGGTTGCTGTACTACGGTCACCCATCCATTTAGTGTCCACATTTGAGGTTGCTTAACCACGGTCACCCATCCATTTAATTTCAAAACTTGAGGTTGCTTAACCACGGTCACCTATCTATTTAGTGTTCAAATTTGAGGTTACGTAACCCTCGGTCACCCATCCATTTTGAGACCAAACTTGAGGTTGCTTAACCACGGTAACCCATCCATTTTGTGTCCAAACTTATGGTTGCTTAACTACGGTCACCCATCCATTTAGTGTCCAAGCTTGAGGTTGCTTAACTACGGTCACCCATCCATTTTGGGGCTATACCTGAGGCTGCTTAGCCACGGTCACCCATCCATTTAGTCCAAGGTTGAGGTTGCTTAACCACGGTCACCCATCCATTTAAAGGCCAAACTTGAGGTTGCTTAACCACGGTCACCCATCCATTTGGTGGCCAAACTTGAGGTTGCTTAACCAGGGTCACCCATCCATTTATTGACCAAACTTGAGGTTGCTTATTCACGGTCACCCATCCATTTAGGGAGCAAACTTGAGGTTGCTTAACCACCGTAACCCATCCATTTTGTGTCCAAACTTATGGTTGCTTAACTACGGTCACCCATCCATTTAGTGTCCAAGCTTGAGGTTGCTTAACTACGGTCACCCATCCATTTTGGGGCTATACCTGAGGCTGCTTAGCCACGGTCACCCATCCATTTAGTCCAAGGTTGAGGTTGCTTAACCACGGTCACCCATCCATTTAGTCCAAGGTTGAGGTTGCTTAACCACGGTCACCCATCCATTTAAAGGCCAAACTTGAGGTTGCTTAACCACGGTCACCCATCCATTTAGTGTCCAAATTTGAGGTTGCTTAAAAATCGTCACCCAAAATATCAATGTCATAAAAGTGGACCGTGGTTAAAGAACCTTAAGTATGGATACTAGGATGGGAGTGATGGGACCGTGGTTTTGACCTGACCATTGAATGGGTGACCGTGGCAAATCAACATTTAGTGACTAAATGTAAAAGTTATTGTGGTCAAGAAGCTTCATATTTTATATGCGTTATTGACCATAGCACAAATCCGAGCCGCGCCTTCGAATCGCTCCAAAACCGCGGCCGAACCGCTCCGCGCACGACCCGTTCTCTGTGTGAAGACGACGAACCGCGCAACTCACGTCGGAGAAACGACCCGTTCCGCTCACGCCTTCTGTGTGTGTTACGCTTTATTGACCAAACTTGACGTTGCTTATTCACGGTCACCCATCCATTTAGTGTTCAAATTTGAGGTTACGTAACCCTCGGTCACCCATCCATTTTGGGACCAAACTTGAGGTTGCTTAACCACGGTCACCCATCCATTTTGGGACCAAACTTGAGGTTGCTTAACCACGGTAACCTATCCATTTTGTGTCTAAACTTATGGTTGCTTAACTACGGTCACCCATCCATTTTGGGGCTATACCTGAGGCTGCTTAGCCACGGTCACCCATCCATTTAGTCCAAGGTTGAGGTTGCTTAACCACAGTCACCCATCCATTTAAAGGCCAAACTTGAGGTTGCTTAACCACGGTCACCCATCCATTTGGTGGCCAAACTTGAGGTTGCTTAACCAGGGTCACCCATCCATTTATTGACCAAACTTGACGTTGCTTATCCACGGTCGCCCATCCATTTAGTGTTCAAATTTGAGGTTACGTAACCCTCGGTCACCCATCCATTTTGGGACCAAACTTGAGGTTGCTTAACCACGGTCACCCATCCATTTTGGGACCAAACTTGAGGTTGCTTAACCACGGTAACCCATCCATTTTGTGTCCAAACTTATGGTTGCTTAACTACGGTCACCCATCCATTTAGTGTCCAAGCTTGAGGTTGCTTAACTACGGTCACCCATCCATTTTTGGGCTATACCTGAGGCTGCTTAGCCACGGTCACCCATCCATTTAGTCCAAGGTTGAGGTTGCTTAACCACGGTCACCCATCCATTTAAAGGCCAAACTTGAGGTTGCTTATCACGGTCGCCCATCCATTTAGTGTTTAAATTTGAGGTTACGTAACCCTCGGTCACCCATCCATTTTGGGACCAAACTTGAGGTTGCTTAACCACGGTCGCCCATCCGTTTTGGGACCAAACTTGAGGTTGCTTAACCACGGTAACCCATCCATTTTGTGTCCAAACTTATGGTTGCTTAACTACGGTCGCCCATCCATTTAGTGTCCAAGCTTGAGGCTGCTTAACTACGGTCACCCATCCATTTTGGGGCTATACCTAAGGCTGCTTAACCACGGTCACCCATCCATTTAAAGGCCAAACTTGAGGTTGCTTAACCACGGTCACCCATCCATTTGGTGGCCAAACTTGAGGTTGCTTATCCAGGGTCACCCATCCATTTATTGACCAAACTTGAGGTTGCTTATTCACGGTCACCCATCCATTTAGTGTCCAAATTTGAGGTTGCTTAACAATCGTCACCCAAAATATCAATGTCATAAAAGTGGACCGTGGTTAAAGAGCCTTAAGTATGGATAGGATGGGAGTGGATAACTAGGATGGGAGTGATGGGACCGTGGTTTTGACCTGACCATTGAATGGGTGACCGTGGCAAATCAACATTTAGTGACTAAATGTAAAAGTTATCGTGTTAATGAAGCTTCATATTTTATATGCGTTATTGACCATAGCACAAACCCGAGCCGCGCCTTCGAATCGCTCCAAAACCGCCGCCGAACCGCTTCGCGCACGACCCGTTCTCTGTGTGAAGACGACGAACCGCGCAACTCACGTCGGAGAAACGACCCGTTCCGCTCACGCCTTCTGTGTGTGTTACGCTTAAACGGGAATGGCCAAGGTTTAACGGCGACAGGTCATTGGTCTTTTCTAAATCGTTCCAGTAAGTATGTAATGAAACATTCGTATCGGAACCGGTCCCGCTGGTTTTCACGTACAGCAGAACATCTTTTTGAAATAAGTTTAAACCTACCTCATACTCCTTTAAAGCGCAGTCAAAATAATTTAATCATCATACAGATTTCTTCGCAAAGAGAAATGTAGGTAACGAAGTTTCAAGTGTAACAACAATTAATGGTATAGGATAGAATTAAACGGATTAACGATAAGAGTTGACCAACGTACTATGCCCTGTTTATTTCTTACTAAAACATAATTGTGAAAAGGGGCCAAGTTCGTTACAAGCAAAAAACGTCAGTTTCGCTGATAAAATACTTGAAAACTAACTGGTTGCGAAGTTCATTATAGGTTAGTTCTTAAATCATTGTTACAGAAATATAATTATGTATAAAGTTCTTATTTGTTTTCGAATAAAGTTTGTCAGGTTTCTTCCTTGTGAATATTGACAGGCAAGTTAATCGTAAGTTTTCAAAGTCAATTATTGACATGTCCGTTGAAACTTGCAATGCCGGTGCGTTACCCTTTTCGTCATTTAACTAACTTGACTTGTCATGTGAGCCGGTGTTTATGAGCATACTTTTTACCCGGCTGCGCAACAGCTAGCGATGGGCGACAGAAGGTATTATTTATCCAGGGAAATTATTTACCCGATATGGGTGAAACCTCGATTTCTAGCCATTTTTACTCGGGTATGTACCAGGTAACCGAACCTTCCGTCGCCTATCGCTAGCGACAACTAAGAACGGTTTTTTATTTTACAAACATAAGCTCTGTTTTACACAAAAAATAATATGATAAGTAACACTTAAAAAACATAGGCGCTAATCAGGGGCGTGCATCCTATATAGGCTATTATGCAGAGCCTACCTTCATAAAAAAACTGACAGAACAGCTAACCGTAATTATTAATTACATATTCAACAATAAACAATAAATATTCTGTAACCATTTTTCGTCTACCTATAGTTATTCCTTACTAAAGCGCGCAACTTAGATCGTTCCTGTGCAATTTAACCAATATTAGGCTGCCGCGAGATCGCCTACTGTTTCACGCAAACTTACTCAATTTTCACTCACAGCCTACCCCCATTTGAAACCAATGCACGCTCCTGGCGCTAATTGCAGTCGGTGGCATCAGATTCATGTTTTACTACTACTACTACACATGCTTCTCCATTAAATAAAGCTACGCGTTCTCTAACAAATCATTTAAACAACAACTTGTTAAAATGTAAGTTTGATTTGACGAAACAACATGTCCATGTGCCCGACCGCCCGATCTGTATTTTTGTGTATTCTACTCACACGTAGAGGTTCATTGACTCGAAGTATTATTATTTTTCAAGACGATGCTGATGAGTGACCGTGAGACAGAGAGGATGTATTGACCGTTCATAATATGAACCCATTTTATCTTATAGATATCATAAGTACCTAGTTGCTGTAACCCAGAAAATAATCTTTTGCGATTTCATTATTTATCGATACTAATAAAATAAAAATAATGTTTTCCCCAGATAACTGTTTTAGTGGCACACTCTTGTAACTTTCTTAATGTAGTTATTATCAATCATCAATAAAATACAATCGATCGTATCATGCTGTTACCGTGAATTTTTTTAAATAATAGCAAAAAGTTTTATTGCATTGGTTGATAATTGTAGGTGTTATCTAAACAATAATAAAGTAATGCAAGTAGTAAAGTCATATACTTGTATAATCGCACATTTAAAATTTTAACCGCACGATTAGGTTCAATAACCGGATGTATTAAGCTTGTGCGGTGCCTTGCGTTTAGGTATCGCATAGAGATAACAAATAAAATATTAACATGTTAACGACTGGTTTGAAGCCTTAAATGTTTTTTTGAACCAGTATTTTTTATTTCTCGACGGTTTACATCTGGTTTAATTTATTCTATCTGAAGCTGTTTCTAGTAAAAAGTTCCACATACTCTTACCTATTCAATAGCAATTTATAGCGCGGCCGAAATAATTGATCTTTCTTTATCGGTTTTAAAAATAGGAATTGAACAGTGCTTTATGCTACAAACCCGTTTTAAAAACCTCAACTAGTTTTATAATAAGTAAAACGAAGTGACGAGAAAGTTAAAACAAATTATTAGCTGCTAAAAACTGCGCTCTCCTAATTTAAAAAAAAACATAAATTGTACGTCTTTCCTTAAAAATCATGTGTAATTTACTTGTAAGTGGTATGGTGTCAATGGCAATAAAGAGTATCTATAGATGTAGAAAAATGCTAACAAGTCAGTCAAGGAAACAAAGTTCTGGATCGGTAGACTTAAATCCTATGAGGCATTTATTGCCTTTTTTGTAGTTTGATGTTAGTAGCTGTCTAAATTTAAATAAATAATATATATTACATATTTCAGTACATAAATGAGCCTTCTATGAAGTAAAGAAAGAGAAAAAAAAAATCCTTATCTGATTTAACTAGGTAAGATAGAGATAAAATATAAAGTCTATTTACTTAATGATATACGTTGACTCGGCGCACTAAGCTAGCTAATTGGGCTAGTTTCCTGGATCAAAAAGTGATTATTCTATTTAGTCCGTCAGTTAGATTATCAAAAAATATTGGACCCATATTTTGTCTTATGTCAATCAAACAAAAAATGACGAAGATAAAACGTATCAAAGTAAGCACGTGACGTCACGTCTTGCTAAAAAGTGTCGCAAGGCGTGACGTTACGCGGAACTTTAACGGGCTATATCTTCATCATTTTTTGTTTGATTCAGAAAAGAAAAAATATGTGTCCAATATTTTCTGTTAATCCAACTGACGGACTAATTAGATTTTTTTAGGAAACTAGCCCGTGTAAGTGTTCTGTATCGATTTTTCGATAGATACCGAGTGAGACCGTTGACTTTTAAACAATAAATCTATTAACTATAGTTTCAACGCGATCTTTTGTTTAAAAACATTTGTCTGTCTCTGGCTTGCCAAGACTACAGACTGCCAAGTCAATTGAATCGCTTGTTAGGTTCAATTAAACGTTGTTATGTTCTTCAAAACAGACTGTTATTACGTGCACTAAATTAACACTACAGCACAATTACAATCAAATGGCCAGTAGACTTTGGTGTTTGGTATAATAAACGGGATATACAAAGAATAGGAAAGTCATTAAAACCACTCAATTTTCACTATGGGGTCCCCTTTTACTATCCATCGACATAAACAAATTTACGGTACATATTTTATAGACTAGATAATGTAGGTAGCATTAGTATTTTATTTATTTATGTGATTTATACGATTTCCAGTTCGTAAGAGGTAACACAATATTAGTTTGAATAGAAGTCCTGATGATCGTTTGATTTACCTATGTTTTTTATTTTAGTTGGACTGCAGATACTACGACTTGGGTTTGCCTCACCGCGACGCGACCGATGACCAGGTGACCATCGACGCCGCACACGCTGTCCTAGAGCACAATGTCGGTATAAAGTGCGCCACCATCACTCCTGACGAACAGAGAGTTGAAGGTAGGTACTTCGTATATGCTTGAGTAGATATAGATAATAATAGTTCTCGAATTTCAATTATCATGTATTTTTTTTCGGAACCCCGTTAATTTTAGATGCGCTGAATATTTTTCTCGGTTTTGTCATTCAGAATAAAGTGAACCTGGAACCAGTTCGGGAATACCGAATAGTTCCGAATATTCGGCAAAGTATTTTATTTTCTGTAACTTTCGCATTTGTCTTAACTTTTTTTTTATCAGCCTGTATTTAATATACAGTTACTTAAAAAATTTGGCGCTTCCTATTGTGTATCAAAACTTACAAGCCTTGTAGAGACACTACAAATTTTACTGTTACGGGGCCTCTGGCGGCCTCAGCACCCAATAAATTCTGGTGCTCAAATACAAGAACTTTTACTATGGGAGCAACATTAAAATCTAAAAAAAAATTTCATTTCTCCATACAAACTGATGCCAGCTGGTAGCGGCTTAGTATGGGGGAGTGAATTTTTTTTTGCGATTTTAATAAGAGGTTGTTGATGTTTTACAAATAACCCTGTATAAGAATCGTCACATTTCTGTTTTCTACTACTACGTTACTCTACTTACTATTCACTCGTTATCAGACAGCTAGTTAATTATTATTTACATTGAATATAAACCTTGTTCTAAACTTACGTAACAAGTAATCCGTATCTTATTTGCAAATTCTTTAGTGTCGTGGCGTTTACGTTAACGTTATCTTCTGTTTAAAAAGTATTTTAAATAAAACATTTATTAACATTCTAAACAGAAAAACTTCCACTATCTACAACGATTGCTATGAATGCTTTAGAATATTATTATTTAAAGGAACCGTAAAAACCATATTTATTACCTCTTAAAAGCTGAACCATAGATTAATTAGCGTATTTCTAAGTATATGGGCTGAACTACACATTAGTAGCATTATAAAAAGATAATTCCTTAGAATAAAAATTGTTTACCCTAGAATATTTAAATATTTATTTTAGAATTCAAACTGAAAAAGATGTGGCTGAGCCCGAACGGCACCATCCGTAACATTCTCGGCGGAACAGTGTTCCGCGAGCCTATCCTCTGCAAGAGTATCCCCCGCCTGGTGCCCGGCTGGACGCAGCCCATCGTTATCGGCCGCCACGCACACGGCGACCAGTACAAAGCGCAGGATTTCGTCGTGACCCAGCCTGGGAAGGTACATAATAGTTTTCAAACCTTCATGACTTAGCATTAGGGAATATAATCCCGGATATTTATTTTAATCCCTGTATTCCTAGACTGCAGTAGAACTGACGGCCGATGTGGGGCAAAAAGGTTTGGAATGGAGGCCACATACCAGCAAGCGTAGCGTAGGACATCCACCCACAAAGTGGACAGACGACCTGGTAAAGGTTGTAGGAAGCCGCTGGATGTGCAAGCTACTTTCGACCCGCCAATCTGGAAATCACTGGAGGAGGCTTATGTTCAGCAGTGGACATCCTATGGCTGAAGTGATGATGATAATTTCGGGACTAGTAAAAATCAACTCGCAAAAAGTAGTACCATCATACTGACTAATTCAAGCTTAATGAGATTCATGATGCCTGTGTATGTATATGAGATGATGAGAGCGACTGAACAACGCGCATACGCATACCTGTATTACGCTGCCGAGCAAATAGGTCGCAAACGAAATACAGGAAGTTGAATGTGTTGATCCCGATAATCTCAAGATCTAGAGTATAACTTAAATTCCGGGATGTCGATATCAAGAAACCTTCCGGGATCCAGGTCATCCCGGGATTAGATTGTGTACTCATAGCAACGCGAGCCTATACTCTGCAAAAGCGTTTCCATTCCCGGTTCGATGTCAGGCTGGTCGTGCCTCGTCGTCATCGGTTGTCACGGTCCTCGTCTTTCAAGCTTGGCCTTGACAGTACGTACATTATTCATACTTCACTTAAAACCACTTCTGTTACTACTTTACTTCTTTTTACAACCTACTTCTAATCTTACTACTTAATCCAATCTTATTGCAGGTCTCATGCATTATTTAGCGTATTTGACTCTGTAAATAAAATCTGTGCCACTAAACGAAATAAATCTTGTATCTTAGTTCTTCTCTAGAAGCTGTGTATGTATTTGAGTATTTGTGTAATAAACACAATTTAAGTTACATAGCAAGTAATGGTATCTCGATGTTTAAGCGCTGTTTATTTATAATTCCAGTGGTATTTTATGTAATAACTGAATTTATGACGTATTTTGTCCTGACAGGTGGAACTAGTTTACACCAAGGAAGATGGAACCGTCACTAAGTATTTGGTGTACGATTTCAAAAGTGCCGGAGTGGCGCAAGCCATGTACAATACGGATGAATCTATAAGGAGCTTCGCCCATTCCAGTTTCCAGGTGAATATTGCAATCCTTAATCCTTTATGTATATTTTTTAAAGTTGTAAATGTACAGACAACAGCACGTCAACCTACCACAAAACGTCAAATTTTCTCAATTGATATTCATCTCTAAATCTTGGACATTAAAGCTGAAAATCAATTCAATGACCTTTAACTTTTTGAGTAGGTTGACCTGCCGTTGTCTGTACCCTGTAGTTCCAAAGTAGGTACTATTGATTCGCAGAATTTCTTGAGGAAAGTTAACGAGTTTATTACGTCAATATGTAGGTAATACTAATAAACAATAAACTCCATAATACTACTTAGTTTAATAAGTAGCTGTTGTAGCAATCAAGAAATGGGTTGTTGAGACAGTCGAATCTGCCTCATGCAAAATACCTCAAAGTTCTGTTTTATTCTAGAAGTTTTTTATTTTGTATTAAATTTATTCATGTTCAGGTGGCGTTACAAAAAAAATGGCCGCTTTATTTGTCTACTAAAAACACAATACTGAAACGTTACGACGGCCGCTTCAAGGACATCTTCGAAGAAATTTACCAGAGGTACAAGATAATATAATTTGCGCATGTTTTTCAATCGCATATTCGCATTAATATGCAGTTGCTACTAATTTTTGTAACTAGTTTAGTACATTAGTGATACAAACATGCAATTTTTCTATCTCATCTATTCTTTAACATTTCCACGGTATAAACAATAGCTGTCCGAATTGTATGGCTGTTAAAGGAAATAAGATAGCAAATAGACCGTCATGTCCCATACGTATTTTTTAAATAATAATAATCGTTTTTTTTAATAATTCATTATTATAATAACAGTGACCGGAGTCACCATTTAAGCTAAGGAGCCTGTGTCGTGGGGGGGGGGGGATTGTATTCTATTAGTTTACCCCAGCCACACGCACAACATCGTCGGACCAGCGGACTGTGACGGTCTAGCCACTGTTCTTTGTCCCTCTCTTGGCCGGTCTTTTCTTATTGCTATATGTGTTTTTTAGTGATTACAAGAAACAATTTGATGATGCAAAGATTTGGTACGAGCACCGTCTCATAGACGACATGGTGGCGCAGGCCATCAAGAGCTCTGGCGGATTTGTGTGGGCCTGCAAGAACTACGACGGAGACGTGCAATCGGACATCGTCGCTCAGGTATATAACCACATTACTCATTCACACCCCTTTGTCTGATAACATTTGCCTAGCTGTATTTACTCCATACCTATTGTTAGCAAAGTAATTTTAATCCAATGACAATAAATATTAATTATTGCGTAAATACACTGATAATAATACTAGTGCTGGATAAAACTAAAAATTACTGCTTGCATTATCACTTGCGCTGAGGTCGTTCACGTAACCTTTTTTCTGTTGTTATATTCTTGAACTCACGCTGACTGAGTCGATATAACAATAGTTTTTCATAGTATCTTATTTTGCTAAAAACTCCAAAGTTTAACATTTTAAAAATGAGTATGCACCAGATAACACACGAGCGTGCGAGCTTGTATAACCGCGCCCATGCATGACTCAAAATATGGTTAGGTCTAGTCTGCGCCCCCTGCCTGGGGATCTTTGACACCACCCTAGTTATGGCGCTGCCGGAACCCGTGACCCTTAGCGTTTAAAGCTAATTGCTGCGCCACAGAGTACACAGGCACACTGCACATTTATTCCGATAGATGTCGCATTGTATTTAGTCCTGTTCTATTGAGCACGTAGAACTGAAGGCCGATGGGGCAGAAAGGTTCCAGAATGGAGGCTTCGTGCCGGCAAGCGCAGCGTAAAACGTCTACCCACAGACTACCTTGTAAAGTCAATGGGGGAGGCCTATGTTCAGCAGTGGACGTCCTATGGCTGAAATGATGATGATGTGTTCGGTTCTGACCGTTTATTATTTTATGAGTACTGCTGCTGATCAAATAATCAAACGAATACAGTTTTTTTCCTGCTAAACATGCATTCCGCTCTTTCATTTTTGTATTTATTCATTGAGCCCAAAAAAAACTATCATTGACATTTACGTGGACGGTTGACAAGGGCCAAACTCATAGGCGCGGTCTGAGATAAGCTTCCCCATTTAATTTGAATAACGTATCGTAGGGTTACGGTTCCCTGGGTATGATGACGTCAGTGCTGATGTGCCCGGACGGCAAGACGGTCGAGTCGGAGGCGGCGCACGGCACCGTCACGCGCCACTACCGCATGCACCAGCAGGGCAAGCCCACCTCCACCAACCCGGTGGCCTCCATCTACGCGTGGACCAGGGGCCTCATGCACCGCGCCAAGCTGGACGGGACACCGGAACTGGAGCGATTCGCACTTTCCCTTGAAGAGGTTAGAATATTATTAATAAGTACACACCGATTGGGGTGGTGATACCGTTCACGAATAATAGGGTAGTTGACATGCTTTTTATAAGCTTTCAACTAAACGCAACACTTCCATGTAATTTTTATGACTATAGCTAACTTGGAAGTGTAACTTACTGTTTCATGCTGTTTAACCAAACTCAACTGACTAACTATTTACTATTTACAAATAATAAAAATTATGATTGTAAGTAAATTATAAAAAGAAATGGTCACCTGAAATTATTTGTGAATGGTGTCAACTGACACTATTTCATTCAAATAACATCATATGGATGGACATTCTTTCGTTCGTCTTGTTCAAATAATTTTTTTTTTCCGTTATGAAAACAATAAATAATTTGGTAGTTTGTCGTAATATATGATAAATACAAAATACTTTTCGCTATTCCTGTACAAAATTAGGCATATTATTATCCTGTTTTGACAGCTCATAAAAAGTGCGTCATTGCAGTGGATTGGTGAAGTCACCATCCCTATAATTGTCATGGTCCTGTAGTAAGGATTGAACATCCTTTTTTTTGTCCGAGTAGTATTTGAGCACACCCACAAGAACATTAGAACATGCCATGTCACGTCGTGGTTTAATCTTCTTTCCCTCAACCTTAACATACTCGTAAGCAGGTAAAAAATTTACATGGATGGTATCCTTTGCGTGGACAAGGGTAGGGAGACCACACCAAATCATATCCAAAAGTTTGGAGAGTTCTTGTTTCAATTGTACTGAATTTGAATCTAGGCTGCCCAGAATCACCTTATTTGCTCTTTCACATACAATGTGCTTATCTAAAGGTATTATTAAACCTGTACTTTTAGTAATTGTAAATGTGTAGTAACTATAATTGCATTGATAAAGCTATTACCTACGTTGATAAATTATTCACTTAATTTTTATCACTTTCAATAATCAAGGTAGGTATAGGTTATTAAATAAAAAATAAAATATTTTCCAAGATTTTGTGCGATAGTATGTAGCTTAAGATTAGATAGATTCTTTGATGAAGATTTAGAATAGGTTAATTATATTGAATTGCATTGGGAGAGGCCCATGTCCAGCTGAGGACTGACGTGGGCTGATTATGATGATTAATTTTTATAATTGATAATTATTCAGTTTTTTGCTGCTGCTATGTGTAAAGATGTCTGAATGTAATACTTATCATTAAAATCACAATCAAAAACTTTTTGAGGACTTATATAATTATTGATTATCTTATTTAGCAATCGTTGTGATACTGATTGCTGATATATAATTATTTTCTGTTTTAGGCTTGCGTGGAATGTATCAATGACGGAAAAATGACCAAGGATTTGGTTATTTGCATCCATGGTTTGGCAAACACCAAGGAAGGCATGTTCTTGCACACTGAAGACTTCCTTCTAGCTATCGCCGATCAACTAGAGCGCAAACTTTCTTCAAAGTAAAATAATTAGCAAATTATAGATTAATTTGCCATGAGACATTTATTAGCTTTTTCCATTTAAATGTCCTCTAAATAGGTGAATCCTTTAGAGAATTTATTGTCAATTTAGGAGGCATCATACTTGCTTGTCGAAAATAACAAAAAATACAACATGCTGTGCCTCTGATATTAATATGATTTGTAATTTCATAGGAATATATTTAATAGTGACTTTACTGAAGGATAAATAACATATTTTATTAAGAATGATGAAATTCTAAAATTTCTAAAATGGTTGAGTTTGTAAAAATATTGCAATCAATATAAGTTTACACTAGTACATATTTCGTCAAATGTTTCACAAACACATTAGCTAAAAAATACATACAATTATGTATTTAATGTAGATAGGCGTCTGCCAGTAAAAGTGTAATGATAACTGATATTGTGATAAGTTATGTCTGAAGACTGAATGATGATTACATGATTAATTAATGAAATCAAAGTATAGAAAATTTATTTGTATCTAAAAATTGCTGATTTATGTGAATATGAATAAACGGCGTTAGACGTAAGCCTAATTGTACACTACAAAATATAAATTACTATTTTAAAGGATTTGAGATTGTAATGTGCCTTATTATTATTTTAAATTGTACGCATGATTTTTCTTCCATAAAGCAATTTATTTTTTTCAATTTTATTTTAGTTTATTTAATACCTTTGCAACATTGGATTGGTAATATTTATTTTTTATGCATATAACTTTAATGAAATGAAATTAAATTTGACGACCGTTTGTCTGGTGTAGTGGTTCGCGCTCCGGACTACAAAGCCTGGCGATTGCGGGTTCGACTCCCGCAGGGGGAAAATGTTTATGTGACGAGCATTTGCATCTAAGTCGTGGATGATTATAAACGTATTCAAGTATTCGTGTCTATCCGCTATCTAGTCTTAACCTTGCTTAGTTTGGGGCTAGATAATTGGGTGTGATTGTTGGAAGGATTTATTATTATTTTATTTTCTCCTGAACTTCTGTACAAAAAATACCTACAGCACGGCATCAAATACACAATGTATGTATTAAATAGGTACCTATAAATTAATCATTACTACCACTGCGTGACAGTGCTGTGCCAAATCTGTTGCCGTCCGTCTACACTGAACATGTAATACAAAGAGGAAATTAATATAGGGGAAACTGTAATACTACGTTTCCGTCTAGTGTGACCGATATTAAGTAAGTAATCTATGGTCTAGTGGAAAACTATTCTATCCAATAGCATAGCTACACGGGAAAAATAAACTGAGTTTTCTGACACAAATGTTTATAAAAAGCTTTTTAATAAGGTTGGCGTCAAGTCAAGATTAAAAGTCCAATCAGCCTTATTGAAAAGAGTAAATAAAAATTATGGGTTTAAGAAGAAGCTTTACACAATGCGCACTACAGCAACGCACACATAGACATAGCAGCAACACTACACATAGGTATAGACATGGGACACGAACGTTACCAAATTCATACTAGGTATCAATATTTTTATAATGTTAAATTTTTAACGCTAATACAGGTAACGGTAGGTAAGTAGCGATACCAATATAATAATGTTAAAAATTAACGTTATTAATAGGTATCGATACTTTTTCCGTTACCGTATGCGTCGTTGCCAGCCCATGTGGTTAGTTTTTTACAACAAATTAGAGTAGTAGGCTTCTTTCGTAGTCTTGATTACCTTGGCTGTGTTTTCTTTATTTAATGTATAAATATTGAAAGAAAAAGTTGAAAACTAATGACGTTAATTAACGGTACTTGTAGTATTCATTTGGTACCGTTACCATTTACCGGTAAAATCATAAATAACGTCAGTTTAGAAGTAAAAGGCCGGCCAAGCATCGTTTCCAAGTATAACGTTACCTTTGCTATTAACGTTATCTTGGTAAGATGAAGGTAATGATATCAGGTATCATTTAACGTTATTCAAAGCCCTGCACGAAATCTCGGAACGCTCGGGCTTTACTAGGTCAGTGTTCCGAGATGAGTGAGTGAACGATGTTAATACAAGTGTGCCAGAAATTATCGTCAAGCCGAAAACGGGTGACAGGTTAAGTAGTGAAAGTTAGCAGAAAATATTAAAAAATCTTAGTTCTGTACTTTTCATAATAACGAATACTTATCCTGCCACCCATTTCCGGCTTGACGTTGATTTCTGGGACAACCATGTATGTGCGTTACTCGATCACACATTGCATAAAGCTTAACTTCTGCTACCATATTATTTCAGTTAAATCCTCTGGGGCCGTGATGTGCATCCAGATAGATTGATGAAGATATTGTCATTTTTAGCTCAACTTATTTACGATTGTCAAGTTCCTAATAATTCAAGGGCATAAGTCAAAGAGTCGGAGAAATCTATGTGTTCCGTACTGCGGCCCGCTTGCGGGCCGTTCGCGGTCTGGTTAGCAGATTTCACACACTACTTGCCAGTCGGCAAACGTGGGTAGAGTCCCATACGGAGGGTGACCCATACGAACAAAGTAATCCACGTACTTTAAAAAATGGTTTTACTGTATGCAAAAGATATTTTGACACCACACGCGGCGTCGCTTGACCATACGTAAGTTACTTTTGTAGTTACGGCGGACCATAGGCATTGCTCTGAAGCCGGCCTCGCACAACCGGAGTAACCGGAGTTTGCCACTGGTAGTTTGCGCAGCTACAAACAGGGTAGTAGCCCGGCGCCCGCTCTCATTTTTTTATGGACTTGTATCGAGGCAGTAAAAACTCGTTGTACCGTTATTAGCAACGGTACATAAATCGTTATTGTTGACAGTTCAACCAAACGTTAAAATAGCAGCGCTTGCCGCTTGCGTAAATCGACGAACAACAAACCTAACCTCAAAAAACGAAATAGTTCTTTTGCAATAATTTGCTTTAATCAAACTAAGAACAAAATTATTAAATTTAAATTATTACTATGAGATCAGTACGATTTACAGTATTATAAACTTTAACTATTGTAAAAATACTAGAAAATGACTTTGCTCATTTTACTGTTATGTTTTGTGATTTCCACAAAGTCTGGGGCCGAAGAAAACTTTTGTACAAAAGAAAGCGATTGTTCTAACAAAGGTAAAAATGGTTCAGTTGCCTTAGATTGTACTTACATTTAAAATTATTGGTAATGAAAGAGAAGTTTCTCAGTGCAACATTTAATATAATTTTCAACATAGATCTAAGTAGTAAATTAATGTAAATGTAAATAAAATGTTTCAGAAATGAATCATTGGACTACAAAAATTAAACAAGAAATAACGTTGGCTATAGAAAATTACACTCCATGTGAAAAAAAACATTGTTCTTGTCATAGTTCAGTGATTG
This sequence comes from Anania hortulata, assembly GCA_963576865.1. Classification (NCBI taxonomy): domain Eukaryota; kingdom Metazoa; phylum Arthropoda; class Insecta; order Lepidoptera; family Crambidae; genus Anania; species Anania hortulata. The sequence goes on along the minus strand of OY756390.1, from coordinate 13,920,154 downwards.
AAAAAGACCTTCAGCCTTTTAGTGAAGGTATTACTATGGAACAATTTAGCATTGCTAGAGCCAAAGGCACAAAGTACCAGGTGAGATTGATTGCTAAAAAAATTTAAAAAGAAAAATGGTAAAACTTAGGACCATACTTTAGATCCGTAAAGTTTTTATTGGTGTATTATGTTTTTTTAACACATTTTAGATAATAGATGGCAAGCTGTACAGAGAAAAAGACTGCCACTTCCCAGCAAGATGTGCAGGTGTGGAACACTACTTATCTGGTTTAGCGCCTAAACTCCCTAACTTAGAAATTTCTTTGAACACAAGAGACTGGCCACAGGTCAACTATGCATGGCAGCATCCAAAGGCACCTGTATTCTCCTTCAGTAAGGTCATAATTATGTAATTATTGTTACTTTACTACCTTGTTTTCAAGACATTAAACATTATTTTAAAAAATTAAGATATTGTTTTTTACAGACGAAAGACTACTATGACATAATGTATCCCACTTGGAGCTTTTGGGAAGGTGGTCCTGCTATATCACTATACCCCACTGGCATAGGTCGCTGGGATAAGCATAGGGTGTCAATTTCTGCTGCAGCTGATAAGTATGCAGTTTTATCTTCATCTGTTGCTGTCACTTAGTTAATACTCATTTGATTAAGTTTTTCTTATATTTCAGGTGGCCTTGGATCGAAAAACAGGACAAAGCATTCTTTCGCGGCTCTAGAACCAGTGAAGAAAGAGATGCCCTCGTACTTCTATCACGTAGCAAACCAGAATTGGTAGATGCTCAATATACTAAAAATCAGGCTTGGAAATCTGATGCGGTAAGTATATTTGGAATTTTTCATCCTTGTTTTTATTGAAGACTAGCTGTTGCCCGCAACTTCGTTTGCATGGTTTTTAGTTTATTCATAAAGGATTTTCTATGCAACATTATAAATTTTTCCTTTTGAATCTTCTCCTGACAATAATTAACATAGTAAAAAAAGAATTAACGAAATTGTTCCATCCGTTCATGCGCGATGCGATGATCAAGGGAAATAGAGATTAATTTTCTATATACAGATTCATTTCTCATTCTCTCATTTTTTTCTTTTTTCATTCTTCTATTTATGATAAAACTTTACAGGATACGCTATATGCTGCTCCAGCCCCTGAGGTATCATTTGAAGAACATTGCAAATATAAATACCTGTTCAACTACAGAGGGGTTGCTGCAAGTTTTCGTTTCAAACACCTATTTTTATGTAAATCTTTAGTATTTCATGTTGGCGGTGATTGGATAGAATTTTTCTACCCTTCTCTGAAGCCCTGGGTGCATTATGTACCAATTTCTCCTAATGCATCACAACTTGAAATAGAAAAATACATAAATTTTTTCAAAGAAAACAATTCTCTAGCAAGAGATATTGCACACAGAGGATTTGAACATATCTGGGAGCATTTGACTGATAAAGATGTACAATGTTATTGGAAAAAGTTGTTAAAGAAATATGCTAAGTTAGTAAAATATGATGTTGTTAAAGATAATAATTTAATTAGAATAAACATGTAGAGATAATACTAAATAAAGTATTTTTTTTAACATTACTTTGTCCATAATAATAAAATTTGTGCTAGACAGCTCACACGCAAATTAAGGTTTTGAGGTAAAATTGTCAAAACACGACAAAAATATTTTCTGATACCTTGCAAGGTATTTTTTCACCAGGAGTAAAGCCAATTTAGAAAAACTCGTTTTCTAGATTGACCCTTGCGGGAAATCTAACCCAGGACCCTTGACCCATTTAAGGTCAATTACGCGCCAATTAGCTAATCGCAGTCCTATAGGGGGCGTTCAAGTATTACGTAACGCAATTTTAGAAGTTTTGACTCTGCCTTCCCCCTATGTAACGCGCGGTAACGTTTTTCTGTACCCCCCCCCCCGTCCTTAAACGTTACGTAACACCAAGTGACCATTATTATGTTGCGCAAAATAGTTCCCACTAAAAATATCGTAAATAAATACAGATTTACCTAAAAAGACATCTTTTAAACATGTTACTCATATTACTCTGAATTGTAATGTTTACTGATATGTTGCTGGTGAATCTTTTCCAATAAATAAATAAATAATAATAAACGTAAGTACAATACAATCCAGGGTTTCCCCGTAAAACATAAACGAAAAGTGTTGCCAACTTGAGGATTGTAATTCCCTAGTTTTTTTATTTAAATAAAAAACGTGTTGCGTAACGTATTGTTTCCTGCCATTGTAAAGCATCGTAACGTTTGACAAGACCCCTCACCTCCCCCTAAATTGCGTTCCGTAATACTTGAACGCCCCCATATTTAAATTAACATTTAAAAAAATGCTAGCCTCGTAATCTGGATTATGGTCAGAGGGCCCCTACTAGAAACGGCACTAAGCTTTAGGAGGTAGATGTAGTTCATACATCAATGTTATTTCACAATCAAACATAGCGTTAGTTGTAGGATATTCAATTTATTATTTAGATCTGTCTAGATACAGTAAAGCTGATGAAATCTAATTCTATGTTTATCTAGCCAAATATTAACATGAAACTATTGAATATAAAAATATTACGATAAAGTAACAAACAATCGTATTAGTTATTAAAATATTCAAAAATGACGTATACACAATATGACAACATACAACAAAACAAATTTGAGATCTAATGTTTTCTACCCATTTTTACTCTGTTAAAAAACCAACGCTGTCAATATGTGGTTGCGATATATAAACAATTGACATCAAAACAGCGCGATCAGTCCGTAGTTCCACAAATATTTTTTTCTGACTTTAATGATGATCGTGCAGGGCCTACTATGTTTTATAAAGTAATCGATCGAAGAGTAATACAAATTTACGTTTACTCTTTGATCAATCTCTGATCGCAGATCGCCACGATCGATTGCGTTGGATTTAACGCTTTGTTATAAGCACTATTGCATAAAATGATCGCGACCGCGCCCACAGATTAATCGCGTTGATTTATCTAAATTTTAAGTCTGATTCCAAAAACTGCAAAGGATAATTTAGGGTTACAAGGGAATCACTTAAACAGGATGTTCTTCCCATTATAGATACTCTATTGCACACCACACAAAACGAACAGTACAGAGTAACAATAGATTTCGAATGGTACAATTTAGGTGGTCTTATCGCTAGAAGCTATCTCTTTCAGAAAAACTTCAGGTACAGAACAGTTTTAAAAAAGTTGAGAGGGAAGGCGGTGAAGAGTTAAAAATATTAAAAGAAATAGTATAGTAGTATAGTATATACATAATATATATAAAATACAAAATAAAATCAAATAGGTACATATAAATTATTCTAATTAATGAAATGACCATACATAATAATATAAATACATATAGGTACATTTAAACAGACCCTATTAACATAAAGTTAAGAAAAGTGTTAGAAAAAATTCAAGAAAAGTACATCAAAGAAAAGACAGGAGAAAACTAAAGTGCAATTATATTATAGAGTTTTTACTATAGGGCAAAAGTCACAACACAAAAAAAAGATCTTTGCTGTAAATGACTATTTCGTATGGAAAGGTAAACTTTTTCTCCCGGGTTTTGATGTTGGTGCCATAGTAAAAGATATTTATTTTAATGGGCAGAATTCCCAAGTCTTAGAGAGTGCGCGCACGGGAGACCTTTGTCGCTGCGACGTTTTTGTCACTCATATCAAGTCCTCTGTTAAGTATGGAGGTGCGCGCACGTTGCGACGCGACAACTGGGAGACATTTTTGTTCGCCGACCAGCACGGGTGACAAAATTGTGTCTTTGTTTTTTTTAAATACTGGGTTTTAGACCTCACAAATAAAAATAATTAAACAACATGTAAATCCAAATAAATACTCACGTGTCTTGTTTTGGTGCTCAAACACAACTTTTTCTAAGACCATCGAAATTTCGAAATAAAAACCAATGTTTTTAGTTAAATGAAAAACATTGGACAAAACTGCGTATCTCCACCAGTGTTGCCAGATTCATAGGTTAAGAATTATCCTAGTTTTACTGCAAAATTATCGTGTTATCGCATGCCCAGTTAACAAAATTACTGTATTTGTAACTACCGAATCTAGATTTTACTAGTAAAAGAACAGAATATACGGCTCAAAAGTTTAAATCTTGTTACTTGTTTACTTTTTAAAATTACAAGTTTTTGTTAAATAAATTACTGCAGTACTTACTGCACAAGCATCGAGCACATACCCTAAAGAGCAGCAATACGAACCATCTTTCTCCGAAATTAGTAAGTGATTTTTCACTTACATTTAGTATGAAATGACAACTCCTATTAACTTTCGTCTAAATAAAAAAGTACAGATACAGATTAAAAAATGGCAGAATTTTTTACGCTAAAAGTCTATCTCTTTCGACTACGAAAAAGCAAAGAAATTATATTTAAGTTGTCCAAATAAAGGTAAAATGTATTCAAATACACAGATTAAAATTTCATAAAATTATTTTTTACTTAACTGAGAAAAATGTCACGGATTTTCGTAGATTTATCGTGCGATACATTATTATTTTTTCTATTACATTACATTCAAAAATATCGTGAATCTAGCTTATTTATCCCACGTCTGGCAGCACTGCTCTCCATGTATTCTACATTCAGGCGAATGACGATTCGAATTTTTAAAAAAAGTTTCGTCACTGTCTCCTTCGTGCGCGCACTCCTCTTTGGAGACGCGACGCGACAGAGACAAAAACTTTTTTGTCGCAGCGACAAAAGTCTCCCGTGCGCGCACTCTCGTACTCTGTATACGGTAATTGACACCGCCAATCAATTGACATACTTTTTATGAGCTGTCAAAACACTATTCTCCCTTTTTAAAATCTGTGACAATAGCAAGTTACGACGTCATTTTACTAACATTATTTCAAAATTTATTTACCACTAGCTGCCCCGGCTAACTTAGTACCGCCTATTTACACATTTTATTTTTTTGTAAATTTTCCGATGTTTTATTAGTTATTCTGCTATTCGGGGCGAATACAAATCCAACAAACCAAAGATCATAAAAATCGGTTCAGACGTTCTTGACTTATAAATGGTGTTACTAACCCGACTTTGTTTATATATATATATAAGATAGATTTTAACAATTGAGATACAATCGGATTTTCAGGTCTGCAATTAGGTGTTATTATAAAAAAATATACTGGATTTAATTGTGAATGATGCTAATCTCAACTGATAGACTACAATATATTTGTATGCGACTAATTTAATAAAATGTTTTCATTATTATCGTCTCGTACATTCACGTGTTTTTTCTTATTAATTTTAAATAAAAATAATAATAAGATTAATCCCCTTATTTATAAATACTAAATCAACATTTAGTTATCTTAAGAACTGATCTATCAATTTTTTGCCTATCGTGTTGGCAATACCAACTTTATAGTTTATTATCTGTAATTGTTGTCTATGCTTTGGCTCTTCCGTTCCCTCCATTGTAACGCGCTAAAGTGTGTAATGTTAATAATCAATAAACAATAATTGTGGCAGTGAAGCAGTGCTTCCACTAATCCTCAAGATTTTGAGCAGCGTAAAGTCAATACATCACACACCTATACATTCCTTCTTCCTTTCTCCTCTTACTCCTATCCGGTCCTTCGAACCGGATATAAAAGCACATTTTACGACCACAATAACTGTTTATTGATTATTAACATTACACAGTTTTATTAGCGCGTTACAATGGAGGGAACGGAAGAGCCAAAGCATAGACAACGTTTACACATTTTTAAACTATAATGTTGGTGTTGCCTACACTATCGCTACAAACATTTATTTGGTAACGAGGAACCAAAAAAAAAACAGGTTTAACAGATTGATTTGTGTTTATGAATAAGGGATCTAGTCTTTTGTATTACTTATTATTACGTAGCAGCAGAGCTTACAGGAATACACTAGCACTTATCTCATCGAAAAAATTCTTCTGAGATAATGATCACAGATGCATTTTTTCGACGTGCTCTGCGAAATTGATACATGGGCTAAAATATGCCGCCTATCGAATTACTAATTGATTATTAAGTTGACTTCAAATTCGGCACTGGGTCACCGTTTAGCTGAAATCTCGGTCCGGGAATATGGCAGGGGCGGCTAGCGTCCACACATACAGCCCGATGCAGAGCCACGACGAAGTAATCTTGATCCACATGGAGGCGGCGTTCTCCCTTGACAGCTCGGAACTTGGGCTGTAATGATAGATTAATTTTTAACCGACTTCAAAAAAGGAGGAGGTTCTCAATTCGTCGGTATCTTTTTTATTTTTATTTTTTTATGTATGTTCAGCGATCATTCGTTACCAGGTTAACCGATTTCGATAGTTCTTTTTTTGTTCGAAAGGGAATACTTTCGGAATGGTCCCATATAAATTTGATCAAGTTCTGATGATGGGATCTATAAGAAAATCATCAAACATTGCATGAACTCCATACCGTGCCAACCGATTTTGATGATTCTTTCTTTATCTAATAGCTTATACTTTAAGGATGGTATATTGAATTTTTTTTGGAAAAATATCACCTCTAAGGTGGGAAAAATAAGGGAAGGGAGGGAAATCGGTGTTCAGCCGTTAACTTATGTTTGCACTCAAATGATTCGTTTTGTTGAGGATGTATCACTAAAAATAGATGAAATAAGTAAATTTTATAAAAAAAAAAGAAAACCAACTTCAAAAAACTGAAAAGCCATCCTATGAGAGTTTGAATGTTTTCGTTTGCACCGACTCCAAAAGTAACTAATTAGGTTCTTATGTGTTGATATTATTTTTAGCTTTTCAGTTTTTTGAAGTTGGTTTACTTTTTTTTTAAATAAAATTTATAGCATAAACACAAATAACATCAAACTTTCAGGAGACAAAAACTAAATGACTTATTTTTACACAGAGCAAATGAAAAAAACGATTTAGCAGATGAAAAGTGATACGTGGAAAAATAGGACGTAATAAAAAAAGTTTTGAAGTAATTAAACTAATTAACGGTTCTCACAACACCTACTCATCTGCAAGATTCAGTAATTTTGGCTACTTTCACCTCAGAATAGTTTTGCATGGTCAACCGGTCGGGTTCGGGTTTTGTGGGTTCCCCCACAAAATATTCATGTTAGCCTAATGGTCGACTGACAGAGTAAAAGTATGTTTTTTTGTAATAAAGTTTAATGAATAAATAAAGGTTGTATGGAATAACGTACTTGAACCAGTTAGTAAGCGTCATCATGATGTAGAGGGTGGCGAGAGCGAACACGATGTGGAAGAAGGACCACGAGTAGGCCACGCCGTCCCCTTCGTTGTCGATCACCTTGGTCTCGGCCTGGCCCGACTCGCCGCCGTCAGCGCCCTCTATAGAATTATACCCTGCTCAGTGAGCATACCACACAAACAACTATTAGCTTTTGTGGTCAGACATCACTAGAGAGCGGACTCGAAGTAGCTATCATTGTATTTATATGGATATGGCTGGTGCAATTTTTGTTAAAAAACTATTTTATTTATTTCGCACCAAACATAGAAAATTACATGATGATTAGTAAATTAAAATGTGATAAACAGAGTCCCCCGCTCAGCATTTGTATTCTGCAAGTTATGTTACTAAGATTACAAAATGTACTAGTCATATCCATATGAATATAGTAATAGCTACTTCAAATTCGATCTCTAGACATAACTACTCCGAGTTTAAGAAAAGTCACTAATGTGTTGTTATAAAGATGTTACTCAGATAGAAATAAGTAGAATAAATATTTTAAATATTTTGCACGAATTTATATCTATCTATTATGAATTACATTGATTGGTTTTGTTAGGTAGAAATTATCATTGCTGATTATTTTCTCACCTATTACTTGGGGTAAAGTAGTTTAAAACACAAAGTAACTGTTTACAAGACAAACTTTTGTATAATAAAAAACTCTAGAGATACAATACAAGTGTGATACATAATGTATGTATGTAAGATTGTTTACAGCAACTTGGTTTTAATAAAAATATTATGGCAATGAATTCATTAATTTATTAATCACATTAATGTGTGAATCAACATAAGAAAAATAATCGAAATCATTTGTTTAGTTCAGAACACCCACTTCATTTTCTTCGCAATGCAAATGGTAGGATATTTTATTAAATGTCAGTAAAACAACTATGAAATACTTATGTAAAATAACCATCACCTCTAAACACGCAACAAACATGATCTAGCAATGTGTATGCGCACGAGGTTAGTTTAATTGTGCCTTAAATTTAAGGCTTTCACGACTTTATGTTGTTGGCAAGTATAAACAATTAGACATCAATTGATATTGTTATGTTCATGTTCCTTTCTATTCATAAAGAAAGAACAGGCCCAGAGTATAAAAATGAAGAGTCAAACTTCACTTTGATAAATCTCAAGTTTATCTTGTCTCTTTTCATTCATAAGGGAGAAAAAGAGCTACATACGTTAAGCTAAATTAAATATGATTAAGAGACTGGGAACTGAGAACTAGACCCATCGCTCATGTGCTAGACTGGCTAGGTCTTACCAGCAATAGATTACCGAGCAAATGTTTATTAAGATCGTTTACCTTTAGGCCAGAGCCAGATTATATTCAACTCGTGCACATACCAGATCTAGACCGTTAAATCGTTACACGTAAAAATATTGTCATTTATTATGAAGAACATTCAACAACAAATATAAAACAACAATCATTTTTACAAAAAATACTAAGTAAATTATTAAACGACAATACTTTTATTTTACCAGACAGCGGAATCCCATGGCAGCATAAGGTAATGATACTGTTAGAGCTATTTAATGCGCACTGTCAACTAATGGCGACGTTACAAGGTGGGCAAGCTGATGTAGTCATGGTGTTACCTTCGTTAGCAATGAGCCCTCCTTGCCCTTACGCCGACCGCCGCGCGATTCGCCCGTAAGGAATGCACAATATTCGAGTTAGTGTTACGAAAATAAATTTAATAAACACAAGATAAACAATTAGAAATACAATTAATTATTACATAAATAATTAGGAAAGTTAGAAGAGATCTTGTATTGTATCAGAATAAGATAACTTCGTGCTTTCCTTGTTCTTGTGAAAAGATTATTAACACGTCATGGTTGGTAGCAATTGGATATAATTTGTATTGCAAAGTTAGAAACAAGATTCGCTTTCTAATAGAGACTATTTAAATAACCAAATTAATGAAAACACTATCTTGCGAGATAAACTAAAGAAATAAACATAGAAGCAGCTGTTCATACTAAATTAGTTTTAGAATTAGATTATTACAAAAAGATATTTAAAACTTCGGAAAATGCAGAAACAATTTATTTCTGCTTTTCTGATCATGTTTCCGCGCTCTTGTGAAAGCTGAGTTTTCAGAAAAATAAAGCGACAGAAAGTACTATCAAGGACATTGGCTTCCTGATTATTTGAGTGACAGATAGAGCCGAAAAATACTGTGTTGCCGAGCCAGTTTTATGTAAACTTCTATGCTTTTAATTGTCAATTTCAGATTATACTTTTAGCCTTTACTACAAAGCGAACCATAAAACACAAATATAAAATATAAAAACATAGTAATCACCTCCATTTCCTTCCTTAGCGAGGATGTGATCGGACATTGTGATCTTGGAGGACGAGGAGGCGGTGCGCATGCTGGAGTACAGCATGCTGCAGACCCAGATGGCCAGGCCGATCACCTGTTGCTTGTCGAACGACGACTGCGGGCGGACATAGTGTTACAGTCAGCGTCGAAGACACTTTATATACAATGTCGCCCGGGCACAAGTGACCGCCCGAAATATTTTGAATATACATGAAAAATTATCGAGAAAAAACCTTAAAAGGGGGGGTCTATCTTTATTACTTTTTAAGTTATTGATTTTTTTAATTTTTGAGTAGAGTCTGTGACCTTGTTTTACATTTTGTACAATTTCTCCGATGATATTAGCTCGATTTCAGATTTCTTTGATGTTTCTTAAAGCTTAAAAGTTACTTTATCACGCTACTTAGCATACATAATCCAGAACTGCTAACTTTAATTAAAAAAATGGAATTTAGACCAAAAAATCGAAGAAAATATTGAGTTTTTTAAGAAACAGACGTGTAAGTCGTAAACTGTCAGCTTAAGAGAGCTTTTTTATTTATTATTATTAATCTAGGTCATTAAAACTACAAAATAACAATAATTGTTGATACCTTACTTCAATAAAATAGGAGGCAAACTACAATTAATTAAGGAAAGTAAATTAAACAAATAATTAAAACCGAACTCACAAGTGTCAAACAAGTAAATAATAAAAGAGGATTTTTTGAAATAAAAAACAATTTGGTAAGGGAAAAATGGCCTTTAATTAGAAAACAAAATTTCTTAATTTTAATTTCAAAAAGCCGTGACAAATCATCAAAATCATCATAAAAACAAAAAATTAATTAATTAAATTTTCAAAATGGCCCCCACCCTCCTGTAAACACACAATGGCCCTCATGGCAACACTTTGTGTTGTTCGACGCAATTCTGCAGGATTTTCTTTTATTTCTGCTGCAGCTGTGAAAATTCTAGCCGTCAATTGCTCGCGGCTTTCTATGGGCACAGCGTACACTTTCTGTTTCATGTACCTCCAAAAATAAAAATCTAATGGTGTAAGATCCGGAGATCTTGGCGGCCAGGCAATAGGTCCTCCTCTACCGATCCACTGGACCCACCTTTCATTTAAATAATCACGAACTGTACGTGCAAAATGTGCTGGAGCTCCATCTAACTGCAACACCATTCGCCTTCTCGTCGCTAATGGAACGTCACCCAAAAGCAAGGGCAACGTATTTGTTAAGAAGTCCAAATACGCCTGTTGGTTAAGTCTGCTTGGTAACTCAAACGGGCCGATGAGTTGATCGCCAATCATTCCAGCCCATACGTTGATAGAGAATTGAGTCTGGAAAGATGTCTCTCTAATTACGTGAGGGTTTTCAGCGGCCCAGACATGTAAATTTCGATGGTTAGTGATACCCGCTCTGGTAAATGTGGCTTCGTCTGTCCACAAAATTTTTTTCATAAAATGTGTGTTGTTTCGTTGCTGTGTAATTATTCAGCCACAAAAGACAGATCTCGCACGGTAATCGACAACCCCCAGATGTTGAGCACGCCGGAAATGATACGGATGCAGACCTTCTCTTTTCAATATTCTCCAGACGCGTATTCTTGGTATACCGACTCTTATCGACAGGAGACGGATACTGGTCATGGGGTCAGCACGTACTAGTCTTAGTACCTCCTCTTCCACGTCGACGTTAACTCTCACGCTAGTCTCGTTTCGTTGTGGGAATAAACCTCGTTCGCAAAAACGACGATGCACAGCAATGAAAGAGCGATAGCCAAGTACTGGCCTATCTGGATATCGACGACTGTATTCTGCGACCGCGGAGCGTGCATTTCCATTGCAAAAACCGTATACGAAATGCATATCCGCCACATGAGATGGCGGTAAATCACGCAATCGTATCATAATGATGACAGAAGTTCACTTGATGAAAAATGTCTTTACAAGTTGAAAAGCGCACAGATCACAAAACACGTAGCGTCTCGAGATAGGTAACCGAACAACTAAATAAAGTACCGGTGCTTCATTCAGTTCAGGGCTAACTGAAAAGAGTTTGCACGTGGTGTACGCCCCATTGTTACCCGACCTTTTTTTTACCGTTTTCTACCTGAAAGACCCCTTTTCGACAAGTTGTAGTTTGAAATTTAAAAGAGATAATACTTACAAGGTTACCTGATTTTATTGGTCATAAGTTACAGACTAGTAATTATGAATAAAAAAGCTCTCTTAAGCGGACAGGTTATGACTTAGACGTCCGTTTTTTAAAAAAAACTCAATGCTTTCTTTGATTTTTTGGTCTAAATTCCATTTTTAAAATTAAAGTTAGCAGTTCTGGATTATGTATGCTAAGTAGCATGATAAAGTAACTCTTAAGCTTTAAGAAACATCAAAGAAATCTGAAATCGAGCTAATATCATCGGAGAAATTGTACAAAATGTAAAACAAGGTCACAGACTCTACTCAAAAATTAAAAAATCAATAACTTAAAAAGTAATAAAGATAGACCCCCCCTTTTAAGGTTTTTTCTCGATACTTTTTCATGTATATTCAAAATATTTCGGGCGGTCACTTGCGCCCGGGCGACATTGTAGATTAGATAGATAGTCACAAAAAACATTAAAGGTACAAACAAGACAGTTATGTACAATCAGGCGGCCTTATCGCAAAAAGCGATCAACTTTTGGGCAGAGGAAATTAAGTTGTAATACAGTGGGGTAATGTAGTGCGAATTAGTATTGCATCCGAAGCGGACAAAATGCTCTACTATAAGAATGATTGGTGGACTGACGTTTTAGTCTAGGCTGCTGGAAGTCACTGGATAAAAACGGCTAAGAGCCGCTCGCTGTGGTTTTCTATGCCTGTGTCTAACAGGGGACTTTCTAAGGCTGATAATGATGATTAAAAATTAACGAATAAAATAAATAATGGACAACATCACATACATTGCTCTGATTCTAAGGTAAGTAGCTAACTAGCTCCAGCCTGCCTAGCATGAGCACTAAAATACGATATGATATGATATGATATAGCGAAATATCGACACCAACTTTAAAAATATGATAGATTTAGCCGCCATTTTAAATTTTTATCGAAACAGCGATCTTAATATGTGACGGCGATTCAACATGGCGGCTATATCTATCATATTTTTACAGTTGGTGTCGATATTTCGCTATATCATATCATATCATATCGTGTTTTTAGTGCTCATGCTAGGCAGGCAGATTTATATTCATATAGAATGCTACTATTCCGAAGTGAAAAAGGGTTATGTTGAGGGGGCGTTAATGAAGTCTGACATTGATTAGGATTTCACTTTTTTAAATGATTGGGCCAAAGAGATGTCATGTACACTAATAAAAAAAGGAACAAAAGATTAAAGTTTAAGTAAATATACAGGTGAAATGGATTCTACATTGTATTCTGTGTTTGTGTAATAAATATAAATTTAATGATAAAAGGTAAGTATATAAAACAGGACAAGACAGGCATTATGAAACTTAATGTGCTGGAGAGATAGAAGACTATGTTTTTACAGAAAAAGGTTGTATCACCCCAAATACATACCCAAAATGCTGGTTTTGTTTCCTGGTTAAGCGTTTAGAAACAATATTGTGTTTTATATAAATAAATATATGTGTGGATATTTACATGTTAAATAAAATGAAGATACATAAGGTATTAAAACTGTTTTTCTAATAGATACAACATACTCTATTCTTAAAAAAATTACTTTAAAATCGTAGTGCATGTGTTAATTGAGTGGATGGTAATTTACAATACTATCTTAAATTGACGTAATTCATTCAGGGGCATTCATAGATTTACATTTTACTATCCAAATTTAGAGTTATAATAACTAGTTATAACTTATAACGTAGGTACCATACTCTTTCAATGAATATTTACATTTTTAACGACGGTGTTAGATGTAATAATTTGTGTAGTTTCATTCAAGATGTATCGAATCTAATTATTTTTACGTGCAGCCACTTTTAATTTTATTTTACAATATTTCATGAATTTACATAGGATATGTCTTTAAAAACTTTGAGTTCCGGGCGCCTCGAACCGGGGACCCGGGACTGCCTGGCTTTGTAGTCTGGACTCCGGACTACAAACTGGGTTACTGGTTCACTAGCCCAAGAAGATCATCAAAATAGTAATCTTTTTTCAAAACAAGAAAAAAGCTTTAGACAAAGTAGAAATACATATGTACCTATTGTACATTACATCTATATTATAGAAAACCGGACAAGTGTTAGCCGGACTCGCCCACCGAGGCTTCCGTACAAATTTGAAGGCACATATTATATATAGTTCAGAAATCGAGTCTCGCAGTTTATTACAAACATGCTCGTATAGTTTTCAGATTTTTCCTGGTATTTGTTGTATAAGAAGATATTACTTGCCAAGTTTCATAGTTCTAGGTCAACGGGGATACCCTATAAATTTTTTTTTCGTTAACTTAGAAGTTTGATGTTTTCACAGCTTCAAGGGACTGGTAGGCTTGAGTATATGGTTACAATTTCAACTCCATACCACGCGTTTCCGAGATAAATGGTCTTGACAGTCATACGGACAGACAGACAAACAGACGGACAACAGTGATCCTAAAAGGGTTTCGTTTTTTCCTCTTTGAGGCACGGAACCCTGAAAATAAAAACACATTGTACCTTATCGGCTTCAGTAGTGACGCCGTTGCATTCAGCGGGCGCGTTGGACAAGGCAGACCAGGTCAGGTAGACCACGTAGAGCGACACGACAGCCGACTGAAGGAGGCCGGAGCGTGGCTGGTGCTCCTGCACGGCCGGCAGGATCGAGACTGCGCTCGCGATCACCACCAGGATGAGATTGATTGAGATGAAGAACTTTGACAGGTCGCATCCGTTAGACTGAAAAATAATCTTATTTGTCACACACTTCACATATACAGGGTGACAGGAACTGAACCTGCCATAGCAAATTCGCACATTAAGGAGGTCATTTCCTAATTATTGGACCTTACTTTCCCTAACTACAGTTTTATAGTTAAGGAGATATGACAATGTTTATACTTTATCGAGCTTTTTTAAATTGTTTTAGATTTTTTAAATTATTTGTTAGTAGTCATAAACATTAGTGATTAAAATACTTAGAAACTTCCATCAAACTAGGATTAAAAAAAAAACAAAAAAAGTTAAGTAAAGTTAGGCAAAGTAAGGTCCAATAAATTAGCAAATGATCTTCTCTATATGCGAATTTGCTATGGCGGATTCAGTACTAGTCACCCTGTATAGTTAGATCTAAAAAGAAAAATAATTTATGTAATCGAAGCATGTCGTTTCGTATAGGTTTGTCTCTTTCACTCATTTATTACTAACATAGCAAAGTGTTTTAATTGCAGAATGGGGGAGCACAGGCCAAGCTAATCTCAGATTGCGCCAGCGTGTTTGGTCTTCTTGCCAGCTGATGTCCACGCAAATGTCAGTTCTTTTTACTTTTCTCTAAACTTGCGATATTCTAGCGAGTAGTTATCATAATCTTAATCGTATTGATTATTTGGTCAGTGGCAGCAGTTGCGGAAATACTGATCAAATAATCACCACTGGCAAGACCAAACACAATACGACATCTATCGGGATAAGTGTGTGATGTGGTTCCCCATTAGTTCAAAATACATTGTTATTATAAATGAACATTAAATAAACATACTGATATTTAAATAATGTTTAATAATAATAATATAATATTTATTTCAGATAAAATCCATATAAATGTTAGTAACAATTCATCTTATACTAGTGTTAGTAAAAGTAAAAAGTGAAACTTGAAAATTAATGACAGCGCTTCGTTAACATAAATACTTCAATCATCGTTCCACCGGATTAAGAGTCGTACTTTGCCGCCTTATGTCAACTCGTGCTTTGCCAATTTCTTTAAAACAATCAACAATGTTTTATATAAGAAAAAATATATTTACAAACATATAAGAAAAAACCGGCCAAGTGCATGTCGGGCCACGTGCAAAGTAGGGTTCCGTAGTTACACGTCGCAATATGCGGTATTTGCTACCTGTTTTTCATAATTAACAACTTCATCTAAATAATTTTCTACTTCAAGGACTTTCTATGACAATACACAGCTTTCTCGTACTAAGAGTATTTCTCTTAGCTAAGCCGAGGACACGCAAACGGACAGACAAGGCGAAGTTTTTTCTACTAACTCATTAATTATGATATTTAACGGTTCAAAGTTTTTGATTTATAGCTTTAAACTCTAAGATGGCTTTCTTAAGACATCATTCTGTCTCTGTCAAAGACATAAAAACTGGCATTATATAATGATGTTAAATACCGTGTGCATTGTTCGAGATTATGTTTGCTGATTCTGAGTGAACCATACAGTTGTAGTACGATTAGAACACTGTGTGCTCTGTAAAGTTAGAAATGTACGTTTATTGATTGGATTTTATGATACTCTTTTTTATAGCAGGAATAACTAACTCGGAAGAAGGCGCTAGAAGTATTAAGCGAGATTGACACAACCGTAAACGCGACCTTTTTGATGGTCTGTGGTGCGGAATGAGAATAAATGCCTCGTTTCGATATCGCTTTTACAGGCTTCACGTAAAACATAGATGCGCTTCGGTTATGGTATTCCTATTCGAGTATCGAGTACCTTAGTGTAGAAGACGTAGAGTAGAACGATCCCAGTGAGCGTGAAGGCGAAGCAGGTCAGCATGGCGAGCAGCAGACCGGCGTACCAGCCGCGCGACTGAGACTCTTCGTATTTAGCTAGAGGGATAATAATACCGTAGTGGTAATATATTTATAATATCCGGTTTGACATATAAAATGTATCAATTTGGGGTTGTTCTATTCTTAAACCATCTCTGACTGTCATCGTTGAGGCCCTGTGTTTTACATTAGTTAAGAGCTGCATAAAAAGCAGTGTATTCATCCTTGCTACTTTTAGCATTTTAATACTTTTATTAAAATACCTGAGTTATAATTATTTAAATGCACTTTATGTTTTGTATAGCAGAAAATAGAAGCAAAGCAAAATATACTTACAGACCCAGTTCTCTGCCCAGGAGTGGGCAAAGTCAACGATCAAAATGAGCTGGATGATAATGTAACAGAAGCCACCGATCATGCCGAAAACCATCCACGTCGACGCGAATTGACCCTCCGGTATGAAAAATGCTCCTATTATCCCACCAATCACCACAAGGTACTTGAGACCCCAAAACCTGTATGACAACAAAGAGATAATTTTAAGTGTTTTTATCCTTGATATTTACATTAGATTGATAAATACCTACTCTTTATTGCATACCACACAGAAGAAAGTACAGCGGAAAAAAAACATAGAATAACTACATTTTTGCCACTTATTGCTAGAAGCTGATGCCTTTAAAGACCATGTCGATGTCGAGACGAATCGTTGGACGCAGGTATGCACACTGCACTGACCAAGAGAAGATCGTGCTGTTTAAAGCGTATTGGAGTCGTTCTTCTTTTCTACCGACAACACCTACGTCACACTTTTCGGATACTATGTCACAATTATTTTATAAAAAGCGAAAACAAAAAAACTGAAGTATTTAAGATTAATTTAATGGCTGTATTATCAAAATAATATTTATAATAGGAAAGGACATGACATTGTCGATAAAAAAAAACCCACTGTCATAGCTTATACACGTGTAGACTGAGGACCACCTGCGTTCAGAAAATCGCTAAGCATCTTATAAAATACCAGACTTACCCATTCTGTATTCCAGCTCGAGGATCTTTTGACGATCTCACACCTATCATTATAAGTGCCATAAGTACAAAGAAGAGACATGTTGCAAAACAGATTCTGAAATATAAAATTTAAGGTTAAATATCTGAGTATAAGAATGATGACTTATTTAACAACAGAACTGTATTATTTTACCTGTATACAGCTAAATAACCAACGGCTTGACTACAATCCACTTTGAAGCTACCAGGTACTGGTACTGATGTCGAATTCTCGCAAAATGGGACCTGAACAAGATTGATAAGATCATAATCATAATGTACTAAATACTCAGGGCCGTTTGACTAGCCATTCCACTAATCCAAGTCATTATAGGTCTTGTGTAAACAGGAAAAATAAATTACAATGGAGTGTAACTTGGTAAGCGCTATAGCAAACGTGCTTTTCGGCACAGATGCCGCCCTTCAAAGCTGCAAATTAGTCGAAGTACGCGACAGCCACTTGTCATCAACAATGGTCGACACGATTAGTCGGTCGCGGTTACTTTATTTAAGGTAAACTGGTGGCATTATGGAGTTCGACGTGTGAGAGAGTGAGACAGAGCTCAAGTGGTATGTCTTGTGGCCGCAGGAGGTGAGAAACGGCGATTCGTAGCAAGGGGTGTCCAGTCCACGCGTGACCCTAGTACAGCGGGTTCATTTCAAAATGAAAATTTCCATCCGTAGCTCGATGGCAGTTTGTGGCTGTCGCCAGTAGCCAGTGTGTGGCGACGCTTATTGTATTATTATGATATTTATCTTTATTGGCTTAGTGGAACAGCTTGTCAAATCGCGTCATGTAGGTAAATAGTCCATGGCTATGTAAATAGTAATAATTATAATTTATGTCTCAAATCACACCAGCTCCCCACCATATAGCATAACCACCAGAATACGATATGATATAGCGATTAGTCGACGCAATATTTTTTAAAAAACAGTTTGACATAGCCAACATGTTGTTTTTTTTTTTAGAAACAGCGATCCTATCATGTGCCGTCACGCGATTCAACATGGCGGCTATATCTATCATATTTTCACAGTTGGTGTCGATATATCGCTATATTATATCGTATTTTTGTGGTCATGCCAGGGAGGCAGGCAGTAAAACAAGTCAGCGTCTTAACTATTCTAGAGAACTGCTACTTGATACTATTTTATTTTAGCTTTAACTGTTTGTAATAAATGTACTCACTTTCCGTAGCTCATTTTGTAAGCCAGGAGCGAGGGTAACGCAGGCCGCGACCATCACCACCAGCAGCATCAGCGTGTACATGAGCCGCGACGACGTGGAGTTGGTGCACGACGGGCACGCAGAGCAGCACAGCGAGCACGCCGTGCTCCCGCAGCAGCATGCCAGCTGGAATTACATTATTATAGAGCAAACCGTAAAATGGAGTTGAAAAACCGTGACATCTGTAGGCAGCTCTCGCTAGCTTTTTGAACAGCTTCCAGCCGACGCAATTGGTGATTCCAATTTATTGTATGCAGGTAAACAAAGCCGCTGCGGCGGTTGCAGCCAGAGATTTCCGAGAGCTTAATATCAAAATTATCTAAGACAGTGCATCTGTGCTTCAAGCCCTACAAAACAATATAATAACTTCGGTCCTCATACTGGAATGCCACAACGCACTTCAATCCATTGCGAAAGCGAACAGAGTAACTCTGCAGTGGATCAAAGGACACAGCGACTCACTGGGTAATGACGCAGCAGACGAACTGGCAAAACGAGGATCGAAGGCAGTAGTTCACGGACCGGAACCACTACTGCCCTTACCTTAAGCCCAAATTAAAACATGGTTGCGCTAAAGAACTAGAGAAACGCGTTTAACAGAATGGAGAAACAGTGAAGGATGCAGGCAAACAAAAAATGCAGTTCCGGTAGCATCAAATAAGCTTACCTGCAACCTCATCAGACTAAAATAGGACAAAATCCGCAAGGTTATAGGAGTTATAACCGGTCACTGTCCTCTAAACAAGCACCTATTTAACATTGACAGCCCTACATGCAGAGGATGCATGGAGGCAGAAGAAACGCCACAGCACGTGCTTATGGAATGTAGGAGCGTGGCAGATCAATTGCATCAGATCCTCAAATCACCAGGATCTCTCCCGGAAGCCTGCAGAAATCTGAAAAGATTGCTGACCTTCTGGGATGATCTAGGCTGGTTGGAGTAAGAAGGAAAAGGTAGCACGCACAATGGCCAATCAGGAGGCTAAGTGTGGAAACAGCTCAGACAAACTTAACTAACTAAAGCCGCTGCCAGAGTGGTAGATTCAAGATTGAGATGGTACGGGCATGTGATGCGACGACCGAGGACTTTGTTGTAAAAAGTGTCTATTCGTTGCAACAGGAAAAAGACGAAGTGGTAGACCTCTAGCAACAAGGCTAACAAAAGGGAAAGCTTCAGAATTGGGAAAGCCGACCCCTCGTAACGGGAAGTTGTGAGGACAAAGAAGAAGAGGATGAATACAAAAAACATAGGTTGATAGTTTTACCGTTATGTGTTAAATTTTATAAATCATTAATTACACTTATCCTATCATATCATATATTGATGAGTTAATGCTGTGTGTACCTGTTTCAGTACGTGTAGATGTTGGTATTTTATATATGTGCGTATATTTTAATATTTTTATGTACTATGTATTATTTATATAGATAGTTATTTATGGGCATTGCCATTTGAAATTAATTAAATTTGGAATAATATTATTTAATTATCTTGTGTGTGCTTTGGATTATTCAGTAAGCATACTTGTAAATTGTTAAATAAATATAAATATAATAAATAAATTTTCAATGTCACACTCTCTGCTCTCGCACCGGTAACAACCTTACTCTGCTATTACATCATTTCCTCTTCTCTATTAAAAGACTGTCTAGAGATATATTTATCAGTCAGTCCACCTTGTTGTACATTTTTGTGTGTTGTTTGTAATTTTTTGTCACCTAGAATGAGTGTATTAAGCAGATAAAACATGAGATGAGACTTTGACATAGATACAAAAAGAAACTGTAACAAGTCAGTTTATTACTCCTTTATGCAGAACACTATACTTAGCACAAAATTTATAGAGTAAAATATGGGTACAATCGAAATAGGAAAATACTTTACATTACAAACTAGGTACATTTATCTTTGATGACGATGTTAGCGACCTTGAAGAAATTTAGCCAAAGGAAGGCTTGTTATTTGCATGTGAAAAGGGGAATTATGTGTAAAATATGCTTAACTATTCATAGATTATATGAAGGTGTGTTCATCGTTTGGGAAGTTTTCAGTATTTTTGCCATAAATTTCAAAATAATATACCAATAATACCAATTTTAACAAGAGGCTACGTTATTCTTATAATATATGTTTAATAAATCTTATAATATATTTTTGTCCAACCAATGTCTCCATCCTCGAAGAGCTAAAGGTCACCAAGCGCCTGCTGACTACGTGCCAGGAAAGGATCCGGAGTTTCTTTGGGCACATAATGCGATTTCCATTGCACAGCCTGGAGAAACTCATCATTCTCGGACAAATGGAGGGGAAGCGCGCTAGAGGAAGAGCGCCAGCTAGATGGGTGGACCAACTCAAAGAGGTGACTGGAGGCCAGATACGGGGAGCGGTACATATGGCGCAGAACCGGACCGAGTGGAGAAAATTGACATACAGTCACGATCCTCAGCATTGAGGGAACGACCAGAAAGAAGATAATATATTTTTAATAAACATGTTTCTTGATATCATCTTTTTCTTTAACTAATGGGGAAAACACTTATTGATTATGATTAGTAACTTAAGGAAAGAAGATAGGTTTTTTATTGCATGACTTCATCATAGTAAAAATCCCCTGTGACAAATAATAAGTTTTTATAATTGGGGATTTTGAGGAGCTGGGCTCAAAATTTATTTAATTTATTTAAATATTTGCACGATATTTGTAAATGGCTGAAAAAGCTGAATGTTGTACCGCAATTTCATCCACAATGTTCCCTTTTTCATATACAAGTAATTTTTTTTTGTGTGTAACCTTAAAAGATAATTAATAAAATATATATTTCTGATTTTTGTCATAAAAGCCGTAGCCATATTACTCACTCACTCTTATTTTATTATGCTATGTTGCTGATAAATCAAGGATGTGCCATCCTTGATCTTTATTAAGTTTATTGTATTAACCTGAGTTATCATGGCAATAAACATGAGCAGAAAAGTGAGTAGGTAATCTTATCTACTTGAGAAATGTGTAAACAGTAAGTAAGATAAAATTATATTTAATAACTATTTAACAATACTCAATGTTTACTAAAAATTAAAATGTGACCTTTATAATAATTGGTGTAGGATGTAAGTACTGGTGGTAATATAACATTAAATAATTTGCTATACCAAGGATAACTGACAAAGTACTAAAACGGATGAAACAGACATATAATGTTAGCCAGAAACAGCCCGCCAATCACTTGTATAGTCAATCAGCCACATGGATAACTGACTACGACGCTAGGTCCTCACGGACTAGGCGTCTTAACGCCAAACAGCTCAAACATGTGATATATATTTAGGTCTGCATATTTGCGATGTTTGGGCAAAATTGAAGGTTTATCAATAATTAGCTTAGGGAAATTGAAGGTTTATTAATAATTATCTAAGTTGTGAGAATATTAAAACAACTCAATCGTTGAGTTTATAGGGTTTGCAATTCAATACCTACCTACTTAATCAGTAGACCTAATTCAATTAACTTAATACTTGGATTTTGGAACATAATAGCTGTAAAAACTAGAAAAGAAACTGCTTGTTATAAAATTCTAAATCTAAGACCAGGTGAAATCACAGTTTTTGTTGATCAGTTAAACAAAGAAGACAACTAAAATAGGTACCTACAATATAAACTATGTACCTGAGCTGCCGAACAAAGACCTAATGCAGCACCCATTGTAGAGCACTACTTGAGCAATAACAAACTGAACACTGATGATTGTCCACAACACTTGCGATTTCGAATGAAATACGAAAAATCTATAGATGAATTCGCTCAATTCGCTAGCGAAATGATTGATTAAAAATTCACGATTCATAAACGTCAAATCACAAAAAACGACATTTTACTTTTTTTAATCCACAAACAATGAGCTTTTTTTTTAAAATTAAAACGGTACGATGCAATGGACCTTTGAATTGCTATCTATTTATTGGACTCGGTCGTCTATCTATACAAGCCAAAGCTATCCGTTTTCTATAGGGTTATGAAAAATTCCGGATGCATATAGTTCGTGACTTAGCCCAATTTTGTTTAGTTTTGTAACCACATTAAAGCTGGTGACAAACTGCAGCGGACGCAGCTTCGGACTCGTCTTGACATTGTGAGGTTAAGCGCTGCCATTGGTCTATCCTTCAGACAACTTCCGCCAGCAAAAGGATCGACCAATGGCAGCGTTTGACCTTACAATGTCAAGACGAGTCCGGAGCCGTGTCCGCCGCCATCTGTCACCGGTATAAGAGTCTCCTAGCTCCATGTTAAAAGTGTGTTTACAAATTTTATATTGCTACTGCTTTACTACAGGATTAGGTGGCGCTTTATACCGGTGACACACGGCAGCCGGACGCCAGTTTCGGAACAGGAAGGGGCGGAGTCTTGCTGAAGGGCTGGCGAAGTTGACGAAAGGATCGACCAATGACAGCGCTTGACCTTACAATGTCAAGACGAGTCCGAAGCCGCGTCCGCCGCCATCTGTTACCGGCTTTAGAAAGGCATTACTTTAAGAATTACTTTATTCTTTTCCGCGGCTTTTAAAATTTTTTAGATTAAGAAACCTTATTATCATGTGTAAGG
Organism: Anania hortulata; assembly: GCA_963576865.1. NCBI lineage: Eukaryota > Metazoa > Arthropoda > Insecta > Lepidoptera > Crambidae > Anania > Anania hortulata. The sequence continues at coordinate 13,896,932 of OY756390.1, read as the reverse complement.
TAAACTTCATAAAAACATATTTTTAGTGCGATACACAATTATTTTGAAAAATGCTTGCTATACTTGACGCTTAAGCTGGTGACAAACGGCGACGGACGCGTCTCTGGACGCGTCTCTGGACGCGTCTTGACATTGTGAGGTCAAACGCTGTCATTGGTCGATCCTTTCGTCAACTTCGCCAACACATTAGCAAGACTCCACCCCTTCCTGTTCCGAAACTTGCGTCCGGGAGCCGTGTGTCACCGGCGCGGCATCGAGCACAGGGTATGTGCTAGAGAGCAGCAGTACGAACAATCTTTCTCCGAAACTAGCAAGGGATTTTTCACTTACATTTAGTATGAAATGACATCTCCTGTCAACGCTCGCCCATACAAAAACAGTAAAAATACAGATAAAAAATTGGCGGAAACTTGTCGAACAAATCATATGACATTTCTACTCTTTAGGGTATGTGCTCCATTGTCACCGGTAGAGGTTATGAGTACTAGCTCCTAAGGGCGGAATGTTGAAAAAGTGTCCAGTTAAGGCTCGGACTACAAGCATCCGGAATAAAATGCATAATCGCTGTGTGCGCGATGACAGCGCCCCTAGTGACCACAATTAGTGTGGACTAAGATCTCTCAAATTATGGCAACTGGATGGTTTTAGAATGGTTTTCGGATTGTTTTTCTTCGAAATTAGATGAAAATATCTAAAAAGTTTGTGCATATTATAATAAGTGAATAACTTACTTAAACTAAAATATAAATGTTATAATACGTAGGGTAACGTACTAGTCAATGGACAGTACTAGTTAATGGACAGCGCTGACTTTGTTCTAAATAATAACATTTTGCGTCAATTGATTCCTTGCGCGATAGCACTGTTTTGTTTGTAAAGCATTCTCGTTACTAAATAGTACAGTTATATTCTCATAGATGGCAGTGTAAAAATAAAATAAAATCTTTTGCCTCGGTCATCGCAGCATGCCGGTATTGCTCGTGGAATTTAACTAAAAAAATAAGGTAAGTGGCCTTTTCTAAGCTATCATTTTTTATTATTGCTTTTGTAATTGTCAATAATTATTCTGAAATTGATCGGTCGCACTATATTCCTCGTATTAATATCACTTTCAGTAATTTTCATCAGTATTTTTAGGTTATTTTGTGATGTCCAATAATTGAAACCCAAATCGCCCGAAATTTGATGATTGGACAGCTGTCCAATGACTGTGATTCGAGTAAATACATAATGTTATGTGTAATATGCCCTAGATGCATAGATTTAGAGTCTATGATGTTAATGTTCTATACTCATTTATCTGTAATTTGAGATACTAGTTTTTGGACAGCTGTCCAACAACTATAAATTCAGTGTCCAATGACTGGTTTGTTTCAGGTTTAGTCGAAAAATGGCTCAGGCATGAAAGTCAGGCATGAAAGTCATCCATGATCCAGTTCTTATCAACTTAGCCATTGAAGAGGTTGCGGCGAATAAAGGAAAACTGCGCGAAGTAGCCAGAAAATATGGAATACCAAAATCAACGTTGCATTTTAAATTTAAAAATCCTGGACACGAAACTTCATTTGGACCATCTCCTGTTTTAACCACTGAAGAAGAAGAGACCCTAGAAAATTGGATTATTTTGTTGGCAAAGAAGGGATTTCTATTAAAAAAGGAAGACTTACAAAGCAGCGTACAAAAATTTCTTCGAGATAATCCAAGAATAAATAGTTTCAAAGACAATTACCCTGGTGCTGGATGGATAAGAGGTTTTTTAAAAAGACACCCAGTTATCGCTGCTCGTACAAGCGAAGGAGTTACCCAGTCTAGCGCTTGTGTATCTGAATCGGATATTAGAAAATGGTTTTCGGAGATCCATCGTTATCTGGAAGAAAACAATTTGTTGGAAGTTTTAAATGATCCTAGAAGAGTTTTTAATGGGGACGAAAGCGGTTTCCAACTTTGTCCCAAAACAGGAAAAGTTTTAGCTGCCAAAGGTTCTAGGAATGTCTACACGATCGATTCAAATAACTCTAAAGAATCTATTACAGTGATGTTCACGTTTGCTGCAGACGGAGACGTTGGAATATCTACCTGTTCCATCTTTACAACATACAGATGTTTCTTCAATAAAAGAGTCTTCAGCAGTTACTACAAACATTGCCAATACATCATGTGTCCCCGATATAGAATTACTGACTACTGATCCTAATGCAAATGTTTCATTCACAACAACAATAATTGAAATGAACCTTAACGAGCAATCACCTTCAAAATACCCAGCACCGCAAATTGGAAATGTTGATCTTGAGAATAGCCCAGCTTTTAAGATAATGTCTGACAGACGGATCTTACTTAACACTACCCAAAACACCTGAGAGGAAAGGAAAGAGGAATGTTGTTAGAATGCCATTTGCTGTTACGTCTGATAATTATAGAAATTTGTTCTAGGAGCAGAAGTTTAGAAAAGATACGGAACTGCAGAAAAAATAGGAAAGAAAAAGATTAAGAGAAGAAACTAAATTGAAAAAAGTTAATGATGAAATAAATAAGAAAAATAAGATTAAACACAATGTTGCTACCACTAATGCTTATTCAGTTTGTTCAAAAGCAACAAAGTCAAACAATCGTGTTACTTGTGATATGTGTTCCTTATTATTTCATACTAAATGTGTGCCTAAACGTCACCAAGAACATGTACCTGAAAACATAGATATTGATCTCTTTATTTGTCATAAGTGTTATGCAGAAGACAATGGCGACCAAACTTTGGACTATGAAGTTTTGGATGAAGAAACCCTTGAAGAGGCGTTGATTTTGAGGCTAATCTAATATTTGATTTATACACCAAAGAGAAAAATAACTAAGGGATGTGCTTTATGGTCCATGAGACTGATTTTTGTTGTTTCATTATTATAAACATGGTTGGTATGGTAATTTGTAGTTGTAGTTAATAGCAATTCTGCAACAAGTTAATTTGTTAAAATGTTTGTAGGTATTAATTATTGTTAATGAAACTGACAGTGATATTCAGACTGATTAAAAGTAAAAAATACTGATTTAGTATATAATGTTTAACTTTTCTAAGATTTTTATTGACAGACTTCAGTTAATTTGTTTATAGAAGAATAATTTATGATTGAATTTACTTTAATAAAAGTTTAAATTATACCCTAATATTGTTTTATTGAATTAAAACATGTCACAGCTAGTTAATACATAAGTAGGCATAATTAAAGCAATTTAATCTTCAAACTTACCATTGTCCAATCACTAGTTTTTTGCTGTCCCATAACTAATTTTTGTGTCCAATGACTATGTTTTTTGGTACTTTAACTTTAAGATATTATTATTCAGATGAATTTACATATTTTCTGTGTTGATAAGGTAAACATCGTTAAGGCAGTTCAGTATAATACCAAATAACCATTTATTTAATATAAAAACAATTTATTATATTTTTTGCATATGTTTTTTCAAGTTCTTACTCTTAAATGTCCAACAACTAGTACGTTACCCTATGGGATTTAAATCGGCATAACATGATATAATTTTCCAACCTCAAACTGTGCAAAAAGGATAAGAATTAGTATTAGCACAGCATGTGAGACGTTAAAGAGCTTAGAACTAACGGACAAAGCTACTTAATAAGAGCTGTGATCATAAGACAAACGTCTGTGACAAAAGCCCCAACAAACTTTTTTCTTTTTACAGCAGCTGTCCATTTATTTCTATGCTCCAATTTCCATCTTGATGTTGGAAACGAATAAAACATGTACGAACTGTTTTTCCCATTGTTTTAACACTTTATAACACAACACATACTGTGACCCACATCGCGAATTTTTACGTTTTTACTTAAAAATACTTAGTAACGTTAGTATGGATTTCTATGGAAATATAGCAATTTGACACATGACAGTCCAGAGTTATTTCACATTTCTGCCAAATAGCGTGCTGCGATCGATTTGACGCCCCCCACCACCCACTTTGCACATAGCGAATAGTCCGAGCCATTATTGTTAATTATAATATTATGTATGACAGTTCCAAAACCCTCCAAAATAGCGCTAGCGTAGGCAAAGGGTATGGATGAATTTAGTTATTGTTTACAAATTGAAGAATGCCAAGTAATGCCGAGTTATAACATTTTAGTGACTTTTATAAAACTTTCAAAACATTTCAACATTAACTCATTTCGTTTATGTATTATTATTTTTAATATAAAAAATAATCAGGCGTTAAGAACTGTTAACCTCTAACACGTGATACTTTTTCGCTCGCGCAAAATCTTGCCATTTAAAAGGTTAAGCAACTGAGTTTCTTTGTTTCTTAGTTTGATAATTTTATAAAAAAAATCAAAACCGAGTCGATGAAAGATTCTATGTTTTCGTTTGCACCGACTCCAAAAGTAACTGATTATACTTATGTGTAAGATTATTTTTAGCGTTTTAGATTTTTGAAGTCAGTTTTCTTTTTTTTTTATAAAATTAACTTAATTCATCTATTTTAGTGAAAAATCCTGATCAAAACAAATCTTACGAGTGCAAACATAATTTAACTGCTGAACACCGATTTCATTTCCTATTTTTCCACCCTTAGGGGTGAATTTTTTCTCAAAAATGTTTGATTATAGTATCTTTGAAGTGTAAGCTATTCATTAAATAAAGAGTCAATCGGTCCACATTTGGCAAAGATATTAGGTAAGATAGATACTAAAATCAGTTGGCGTGGTACGGAGTTCATGCAATGTTTGATGATTTTCTTATAGATCCTATCATCAGAATTCAACCAAATTTACCTATATGGGACCATTCTGAAAGTATTACCTTTCAAACAAAAAAATAATTATCGAAATCGGTCAACGCAGTAACGAATGATCGCTGAACATACATAAAAAAAAATTAAAAAAGATTCCGACGAATTGAGAACCTCCTCCTTTTTTAAAGTCGGTTAAAAAGTGCGCCATAACGGAGCGGAAGTTCTTCTGTCCCAGTTAATTTTTTCGAATAAATCATATGACATTTCTACCAATAGGGTATCATAGGGTATGTACTCAAGGCTTCCGAACAAGCGGGTTTCTGAAAAGGCTTTAGTACCATAGACCACATCCATACGCTCCGGCAAATTATACAGAAGACCGAGGAGTATAACTTGCCACTATGCTTGGTGTTCGTGGACTATGAGAAGGCCTTTGATTCGATCGAGACCTGGGCAGTGCTATAGTCTCTCCAACTGTTAAAGTGTTTATACAAAAACGCTACTATGTCGGTCCAAGTACAAGAGCAGAGCACGAAGGCGATTCCTCTGCAGCGCGGCGTAAGGCAGGGAGATGTTTATATCTCCGAAACTGTTCACCGCTGTATTGGAAGACGCTTTTAAGCTCCTGGAATGGAAAGGATTTGGCATCAATATCAACGGCGAGTAAATTACTCACCTTCGGTTTACCGACGATATTGAGGTCATGGCAGAATTGCTTGAAGACCTCAGCACAATGCTCGATAGCCTTAGTCGAGTTTCCAAACAAGTAGGCCTACGGATGAATATGGACAAAACCAAGCTCATGTCGAATGCCCACGTTGCGCCCTACCTGTATCCGTTGGGAGCTCTTCTCTCGAAATTGTTGACAAATATGTCAACCTGGAACAAGTGATCCAGTTGGGTAGATCCAATTTTGAGAAGGAGGTCAATCGTTGAATCCAACTCGGCTGGGCAGCGTCCGGGAAACTACACAACGTCTTCTCGTCTAATTTACCTCAGTGCCTAAAGACGAGTCTATAAACAGTGTGTGTTACCATTGATGACATATGGAACTTAAACCTGGCCTCTCACTATGGGCCACATAAAAAAGCTTACGGTCGCACAGCGTGTCATGGAAAGGGCTATGCTCGGTGTTTTCTTGCGAGATCGAATCAGAAATGAGGAGATCCGTAAATGAACAAAAGTATAAATAATAAAATAAAATATATAAACTTCGTGGTTATGACGTAACGAGTCGACATCGACAGTTACGACATCAAGCAATCCGCGACACCCGTACATATTTTAACTATAACGGAAGCTTAGAGACCGAATTATTATATTAAACATTTTAATATTGCTTATAAACTGGCATTTTAAAGAGTTTGGTAGCGAATCGAAAGGTTAGAATCTTGAGGAGGAAAAATAAGGTCTAATTAGTTCGAAATCCGAATGTAATCACGCTACGGCTACGGGAACTACGACCCTTTGCCTCTACGAGTAGGCTACGACAGCTACGATCACACGAATATGTACATACATTTCGTAACACCACTTACTCGTAGCGTAGCGTCGTTCGTAGTCGTAGCACCACTTGTAGTCGTAGTGGTTTTATTCTACGTAATTGTGCACTAAATAAGGTTGGTGAGCGACAAGCCATTAAGGCGAGTATAGTCGTCAAATGGAAACTTGGATGTGGTTTATCAAGGCTTCCTACTTATTACCCAGTTTGTCAGAAAAATATGCTAAGGAAGAATTGTCAAAACCTGCACAACATTTTGAGCATAGCATTTCTTTCCGTTGTTTTATTTAGGTACTTTAAATAAAGACTATATTTTTTTATGATGACAAATGAATAGTTTTAAGATTTTTCTCTGTACTTGTAGTATAAGACGATATTACTTGCCAAATTTTATAGTTGTAGTTCAATGGAAAGCACCCTATAAATTTTAATTCTCTTGAGAGTGTCGCAGTATAAGTTAAAGTTTTATATTCCTCAATATTTGCAATCTAAAGACGCAGTTATTGACGTAACTGGTCGTAACAGCCACGTTTCATTGCGCGATGAACCGTATTTTGATGATTTTTAGTGCGATATTCTTACCAACACACGTCGAATCGCTAATTGAGTAGCCTTAAGACGTATTTTTAAGGCCCCAAAGCTCCACACACTACAGATTTATTTTACGGCCGATATTTGATCGATCTTTTAATTATTATGAATTCAAGTGAATGCGCACCCTGAAACGATTTGTAATTGGTCAATAGCTGGAGACGTATTTTTGAAGCATGCGAATCCCAATCCGAATACGAAATCGCAAGATTCGCAGGTGAATTCCAAAAATTACTATTTTTAAAAATTCATTCCTTGAATTCTGGAACGAGTACTCGTTTTTCAATTTCTACTGGTAGAAAGTACGGAAGAATGAAATTGACAAGTAAACATATATTTGACAAAAAATTGACATATTAACTTTTTATTTACGTTCCGTTTAAAGCGATTCAATACCGGTTTTTAAAATCAATGAGTTTTTGCTTTCCGTTTCATAATACCTATTTTCTGCGTAGATCGAAAATAGTTACAAAGATTTCAATTAAATAGCAACACTTATTTCGAGTGATTCAAAAATGCTTATTATAATCGTGAGCAATAGAAATGAGTTTCATATACGAATCGTTCTCGTGTTTGAATTCAAGATTCATTTCAAATGTTTCAAAAATACGTCTCCTGGCTCTAAGTTAGAATATAGAATGCGCATACGAAATCGTATGTACCTAATTGCTTATATCTATTTGCTAGGAATTCGTCTTCTTTTTAATTTCTTGATCATATTAGTTGGAATATTTTAAAAATTACTTTTAAGAGGTCACATAGAGTTTTTGGGTGTACGCATGCCTATTTATGAAGCGACTGTCACAGGCGGCCAGTAGCAAAGCGAACGTAGTAGTCCAGATTTTTGATTTCACAGTTTCAAATTAGATTTTACAAAAACCAGTGCCGTAAAGTTCTACAATTATTACCATAGTATTTAGTTTGTTGGAAAAACAACCTGTTTTTACTAATATTACCTACTAAAAAGGATGCAAAGTCATTGAAACAAAATGTATTAAAATCTAATGTTTATATTTGTAAATATATAATCAATGAATAAAATAACACGTTTTGAAATAAATTAATTTAGGTCTAGAGTTGTTCCATTTAACATTCTTCACCTCTGTTTATTTATATCTATAGTAGGTACTACGTTATAAAATATTTTGTTTCGATGTACCTTTGCTGGGTACAATTTATAAGAATTTATTCTTCCTTTTTAATTTAATAAAGGTAGAAATTGATAATGTTAAAGGGTACAATAACATTAGGTATGTTTGTTTAGGTCATTCATTGATAAGGAATGAAAAATAATGCCACCGTGATTCTAATAATCGAAATATATTTTTAAGACACAAAATCCATACTAAACATATTGAGGTATAATATTTCAGGCAAACAGTAGCACGTAACAAAATAATAACATTTCCTCACTAAGACCTCTCGCGGTATAACATTTACTGAGTAGATACACAGGTTCACAGTCGAAATGCATTGTAAGTTTATTACATTACATCTTAGAGAGCATGGTGCGATTACGCTGGTTCATAATTTTTTTTGTGATGCTCACGATATTTCTTTTTGTATAAGTAATACTAACAACTTTGATTTATAAGTTTCACATTCTCCAACATTTTCATTCAACACATCAACATAAACATTTCAATATGTAATATAATTGTAATATCTATATTCATAAAATCAATCATTTGGAACACATTCTGGACCTTTTCGCATTAGGTACATTATAAAATAACATCGCCTAATCTAAATATGATATCAATATTATTAACACACGTTCACTTTCAACATTAAAATATAATTAATAATCTAGAAAAATAATAAATAAAATTATTAATATCACAGTAGAGTAACTGCCAGCTAGATTTTACTCTTAAAAGTTTGTTAAATTTGACTAAAATGAGATTTAGACTTCTGAGTCGTGTGGAAGATGACCAAAAACATTTGAGAGAATGTCACTTGGCTGACAGTCGCGGTAAGAACTGCTGTGATATTGACAACTAAACGATGAAGTATCTAGAACGAAGAACAACTTTTCGAAACAACATTATTTGATCTTAATGTTGTTTGCAACCTTAAAACTACTGGTAACCATAAAGATGAAGACGCAACGATAAATCCCGGCTCTAAGGGCCAACTATGACACTATACATTCTATTGCATTAAACATAGGTATTGGTAAAGAATCCAGGAAAAATTTAAAAATCTGCAATGCATGTACAGTCGGTATGCAGATATACACAACGAGACAAAATTTGGTTGAGAACAACTTATTATATCATCGACATCACCGTAATACAAACTTAATAATAAGGCCTAGTCCTTAAACAGTTAATACGTTAACTGTAGCACAAGGTAGACCGCCATAGAAACGATAGTAGTTGACGACATGTTATGATATTCACCAACCACTAAAGTAAATTTAATTATATTACAATATAATCGAAAGAGATTAAATCAAATGCAAATGTGCTCCATCACGTTGTATGGTGTGAGTAGGAGATCTACTTATCTGAAGCAGGAGACATATTTTCATAAAATAAGATTGCCCACATAAAGTTCAGTATGTAACAGGATAGAAAATTATTAAAATTTATTTACAAATTTAAAATTTAAATCATTTGAACCAAATTATAATTAAACAATTATTTATAATGATACATATTTTTGTAGATATTATTATATTTATATTTAAGAAACAATAGTGCCGTAATTCTATATTAGGTAGAGAAAAATACATGCTAGTTTAGGTACTAACGATAACTTCAAATTATTCTTTAACATACTAAACATACTGAAAAATAATGTAGTAAGTAATTCTAACTTCATAATTTGTAGGATTAGGATTATATTTCAGATAGTATGCTAGCCAACCATGGTTAGGGGAAATTGATCGTCACGGCAAGTGGAGAGGCAGAGCCCGCCTTTGCGCCAATGGCACTAATTATCCACTTTGAAAAGACCTTAATTATTGTGAATTTACATATTTACATGGATGGGTTCTATACAGAAACTAACACAGATAACGTGATAGGCACAGTACATATTATTTTGTAATTTGTGTAGGTCTTATATGAATGTACTCGAATGTAGCATATTCATACATTATCAAGTGAAGTCTTCTTAATTAGTCATTTATAACAGTTATGATATGAGAGCTACTGGCTTCAGTTTTAACGTATAACTTTGTTTTTTTGAGTTATTGTGATGCCAAGATAATGTTGACCCCAAAATAGAATACAAGTAAATGAATTGTAAAAACAAATGTACATGATGTTATAATAATACTCTACATAGTAATGATGTATGATCTAAGTACGAAACAAGGAGTATGTGCGTCTTTAGATTTACTAAGTATATCTTAAAATAATGCAGGTGGTTAACCGTTAATTTATATTATAATATACGAATTGTGTGCTAAATTAAAATTATTTATAATGTTAAACTATTTCAGTATAAAAATCCTTCATTACGTACTGCAGTGAATTTACCGAACAACACAATATAACGTTAAAGACTTAGAGGACGACTAGCGGCCAGTGGCATAGCGCAGCGAGTCCTGCGAAATTAGTCGGGAATATAGGTACCTACTTATGTTCTTAGTTAACGCTGTCCTTATCATTTTATTTTACAAATACAACTAACATTTTCGAAAGCCAACTTCAACTCAATCCTGGACAAAAATGGGCGTAAGATTTGATCACAAACGAATCTTTCACAATTATGCTCTTTTGTACTGATATGTTTACATTTAACTTTTGTTTAATATTATGACTTTGGTGTTGAGTGCATATAAATTGAGCAAAATTTTGGCTAAATAAATTAATAAGTAAAAATATTTACAGGTGGCTAAGTATTAAAAATAAAATGTCTTCAATAAAAATAATAAAATTCAACTATGAGCCCTAAATACGTTATAAAATAAGAAAAAAACATCTATTATTTATGTATACGTAACTCTAATAGCTTCAAATATAAATTGAGATCGGTATACCTATTACGTTTATGAAACTACAGTGCGTCCTCGCAGACTGCACTTTATTCGACGGATGTTTACAATCATGTATGGGCGTAAATGTTTAGAAACGATACGTGTTTTGAGCTGGGAAACACATATGAGCTAGAAAGAACATTATCTTATTCTACAGTATTACCGAATATGTATTTAACTATTCAGTGGAAAAAAAAACATTTAATATAAATACCGAAGATCACCAAGCTTTGCAGATATGTGCCACCTCAGTTAAACCTCAATTTACGTTACGGTGTACACAACTGCAGTGTTCTATAAAGTATTACCATGCAATATTATACGAATCGTAGCAAAGCGTTAGCAGTCGCAAAATGTTCAGCGGGCTTCACTGTATAGAGAAATAACCAAAATCAAACGTAATTACTATTGTATCTAATATTATCTATTAAATACTATTATTATGACTTCAACTTAAAGTATATCTATTCCTATTTACAATCTAAGCTGATGTTATATCTAGATCCTTACAATATGGCAGTTGTCAATTCGCTAGCTGAGTTGTTGCTAAAGGTATTCGTACAAACTAACTTTAGTGATCATTTTGGTTTTTGGAGCGCGGTGATTCGTTGCTTCAAACGCAATTATGTGATTTATTTTGCTAAAATGACAACTATTATGATTTTTTATCACAACCAATATTGCAATGAAAATTTATATTTGGTAATATTCGCAGGTACGTACGTATATATAAACATACTTTGTTAGCACGTGTTTTTTTGAATTCGAAACATTTCAGAGATACTTGTTTATACATATGCGATAATCACCCTGCAAAGTTCAATAATTTTGGCAAGATGTTTTCCTGATATATTTTTGATGGTAATATTGAATTTATACGAAATTCGGATCCAAAAATATAACTTTGAAGCATATTAAAATAGTCTCTACATTTTATCTACATACGTAATTTTGACTGTTACAATAGATTGAACTTTTATTTCGATAATATACTATGCATAGGAAAATCGACACAGATTCTCGTTTGGACAATCTCTAACATGATGTCAGATCTATGTTTTATCAAACTTAGGTATTGGTACCAAATGCTGAGATCTAAATTTACAAAAAATAAATGTGAATGTAGTTTTTCTTTAATTTAAGAAGTATAAAATAATATTTTGATTGATGATACGAGTAGTATCACATTGTGAAAATGAAATTTATCACATTTTGTTAAGGGAACGTGTTCTGTAAAGTGCAAGCATTTTAAGTCGAATTAGAAGAGACCTGTCGTCTGATTTCCACATTCAGTCTATTCCAGCTACTAACTTTGCCATGCTAACGGGAACTGTGACACCTTAACTGGGATTGGGAAAGTCAGCAAAGGACAATGTAAGACTGATTTGATTGATAGACCGTAGTTAATGCTGTTGTGACAACAGTAAATACATTGTTTTTGGTTTTGGACTGACTGTTTGGTTATGTAGGTATAAAGTTTTAGTAAACTATAAATTGATTTAAACATTTGAACGTAATTTTATACAACAATGTAATCTATTCAGTAGCATCCATTCGTTATTCGTGTTTTAGCGTTTTAGTAAACCGTTGACCATTCCAGCAGCCCTAATCGAGATGAAAAAAAAATAAATTTGTGCAATTCAGTTTTCATCGGAATTAAGTTTTTTTAATCGTCACTTTGGCTTTTGCATAATTGCGTAAAATATGCTGGGTATTATAGACATTTTTAAATTTAGATTTTCGGTTCTCAATTGCGCAATAAGAGTCATCGCTCTCTCATCCCGATTAAGCATACTGGGTTAAACATGATGCAGTAAAAGTTGTGTGATTATGTGAACTCTTGGATGGCAGAATCATTGGCCTCACAAGCTTCAGCATTATCGTTAGTGTCTAGCATCAGCTAAATCACTGAAATCGGTTCATAATTTATGTTTGGATGACAGTTTAACATGTCAGGTAAACACTGCAAGTAAACCTTTAAGATTACAGAATGAAAAATCTACAAATGATTAGTTAAATATTTTTGATTGGCACACTGTAATTTTGTAGAATGAATTAATTAATAAAATTATTTCAAATTACTTATTTATTATATAAAACATTATTAATGTCGAAAGTTGGTAGGTAACTTAATTATTCTGAAATACCGCGCCTAATTATGTGTTCAACGAAAACAGGATTTGTACGTGTTTAGTACTATAATAATTTATTTCTCAATTTTAAAAATACGTTTTAATGCTATCGTACAAAACTCAATTTAAACGATCACATTATTTAAGTAACAATACTAATAATAATTTATATACTTTTTACACATTGCTTGTATAGTTCATCTTATATCCTCAGTTTAATTATATTTACAAATTTAATCATCATGTTTTTAATACTTAAAATATAATATTGCAGCTCGCATCGACTTTATATTTTACTCGTAGCCTTGCATTTCGATCCTTTTTTCTCATATCTCAACATTTTCAGTATTTTTATGATGGAGGTGTCGAAGCTTATGTACAATAGGCGGTATTGGACGTGGAACAGAGGTCCCACATCTTCTAGCAAAGAAATGTCCAATATGTAGTACATATAACCCTCCTGATCACAGCGATACATTCACACGTGATGCACAAGTTCTCCCAAGGGGTCGTTCTCGTGATGTCTCCGTCAATTTCCAATCTTTCATTCAACTCTGATCTGTCCGTTAAGGTAATCAAGCTAAATTCGAGATGTCTGCGACAGTTAGTGATTTTGTTGGCTTTGGGATAAAATATGAATAGTCATTAGGTACCTACTCATTGTTAACTCTAGTCGCCGTTGCTTGATATACCTATTGCGATTGGATGGGAATCGCACTATTCTTGTCTCGTAGTCGTTATAAGTCTTAGCTTCAAGTCTCGTCACAGCTTACCTCGCGCCTCGTCGGTGGCAGTTATAGTAGCAGACGTGCGCAGTGGCTTCGCACCGCACGCAAACGCTGCGCGAGCTACGCGGAGTATTGTCTTCTAATATTTTATAAAGACGTACGATATGTTCGTAAAAATTTTATTCTAAAACCTGATTTGGAGTCTTTTAGTCGAATATCCTTAATGACAAATCCATATTTTAACACTCTAGTTTTTGTTTCATTATTATCTAATAATTCAGTCAATATACATTTTATATTAAGTGATTAATATCACTAAAGTATTTTCGACTGGAATATTATACCGAGTCGAGTATAATATCAGCTGGGCGAGGGAGCGGGACGCGTGTTTGATGTGTTTTCTCGCTCCTTCGCCCTGCCGAGAACAGTGTGAAAACATTTGAATGCGCACGACCACGCAGGTACTTTCTAAAGCACATTCGAAAATGTGGACGGAATATACTGACTTCAAAATGGTGGAAACGTTTTCTCTACTTGAAGCGTCAAAGAAGCCAAGGACAATGTACAAAAATATACCTACTTATTACTTACGTCTTTAGCGGCTATTTCTTTCAAGAGTAGAGCACGCGATTAAGTATAAAACTTATAATATTTTATTTAATAGCTATAGGTATTATTAGGTTGTATAGTAATATTTAGATTCAAAATATATCACTTAGATTTACAAACGGAAGTTAATAGCTGTTGGAATATAGTTTATGTGAATATTAATTTATTTCGTCGCTACTATACGTACAAAGCGCATGAGCCTGATAATAAGTAAGGTTTTTGGAATTATTAATCATATATTCATATTTGTATCGATGTAATCTACGTCGCCTGGCATTTGAAATGTTTTCAGACTGCGCTGCGTCAGTCAAACCTTATTTATAATTCCTTAGGGCTAATTATTCACAGTCTGCAGCCGAGAGCGACTCCGCATGCAAGTCACAGTAAAGGCGAATCTACTGCGCTACAAAAATACGTGGGCAATGCAGTCAAAATACGAGCCACATTTGAAGAGCAAAAATATGTCTCCTTCGCAATTCATTTACAATATAATTATTTATATTAGTATTAACTTCTCTGTTTTAATATTAAATAAAAACAATTTATCTTAATAATATATTTGCTTAGCCTAATCACGACTCGCACTGATTGCACTCGCGAATGTTTTTTATAAGTCAGCTCTTGCGAGTTAACAGTTCCTGAGATGTGGGGTAAAGCGCACGTAGGCTCGGCGCACGCGCTAGTCCCCGAAGCGCGTGCAGGCCTTCTTCCACTTGCACTGAGTGCACCAGAGGTCGCGTTGGTCCATGCCGTACACCTTGCGGCACTTCTTGTTGTCGGAGCGCGGCCGCCGGCCCGGGCTGCCCGGCGAGCCGCTCGCGCCTGTTAACCTCATGTGCTTCTGAAGACAGTAAAAAGAAAAATAAATAAACGACATACCTAGACGTTAAGTGATGCTGATCTGAAATGTCATTGATATGATGTTGCAGAACTGAATGGTTTAATATTCACTTTCATAAGATTGATCGTCTGCTTTCTTGTTTATTGTAAACAACTGTGTAAAAAATTAGCTTTTCTTTCTGTATCTTACCGGTGAATGTGAGCTGGACCAGGAATGCGTTACAGGAATGCTTATAGGCCTCGCGGTCCCATTTTGCATGGTTGAGAGCAGTCCTTGCCTGCAAAGAATAAAATATTACTCCATTATGAGTCAATAATGGTAACTATTAGGTCCGGAGCATTCCAGTTGTGTTATCTACACTGTAGTATCAAGCCGCAACTTAAGCCGGTTAGTAAGTATCGGTAGATACTACTGAAAGGAAATCGAATTAGTCGGTGATAATATACATAGTTTCCTAAAAGCATTAACTAAAGAAATTATAACTCCGTGAATATTTTTTCATTAACCTATTGTGGTCCCAAAGTTTGGCTAAGCTCTTCTTTAGATGAAAACAAAAGACTTAGCCTTCTCATTCTATTGCGTAGTAAAGGACGCAAGGTTTTGTTACCACACAGTACCTACTCGTATGTATGAAACAAACACTGTGGAATCATCTAATTGGGGTTTTTAATGTTTAACCCGACATGGCTATTTGAAATGCATAAGAATAATATTTTTATCGTTTTCTTTAATTATTTTAGAATACACGATAACATTTTCGAACGCTTTAAATTAGGTAGGTACCTAAAAGAGCCGACGAGTTGTCTCTGGTACTCTGGGTCCTCGTGCGGCGGCCGGCACATGTCTCGGTGGGAAAGCGTGGGTGGGGGCGCTGGCGTCGCAACCTCGCGTTCCGTGTAATAAAACTCCTCCTCATGGTCACTCTCTCCCTCCTTCTTTGGCCTGCAAATTATAATCACAAGTAAGCACAACTATTCTAAAGAGGCTAACCTTAGAACTCTAACTGCTCATTGTTAGTTTGGCCCTTGGGAGAAGTGTTTGCAAACATTAAGGTTAGAAAAATATGTCACAATTTATCAGCAATGATATTAAACATTTTATTAAGTAACATGTAGAATATGATATTTTATACTTATAAATGTAATACCCTTCCATTTAAATGTGTAACCGAGTAAGTTGAAAATATACATTCATCTAAGATAAATAAGCCGGTAAAACCTTGACAACTTTGACAAGAATGGTCCTAGACTACAACATCATGGAGCTTCATGCGCTTTCTAACTAGGAACGAGCACAGCCATTTTACGCAGCTAAATTCCCTTTTTTATAGAATAATAGCGCAGTAAGATTATTACGGATATGTCTTTATGATAAAAATCAGTCGGGTTTTCTCGTTCTTACACGAAGCAACTGACACAAAATCAGTAAATCAGTGGGCAACTTCGACTTTCTGGTTGCGTCGTTGAAAATATTTGGTGTCTGGTTCTTCGTGTGTCACTGAGCTATTCTAAGTTTCATTCATAGCTTTTGATAAAAACGTAAACGCGAATTTATTAGCATTCGAGGTTAGGCAGCGTCAGAATGGCTAGTTACCTATGGCGAGCGGCCATGAAATTGTATTTAATAAATCTAATCCCTGAAACTTCTAAGAGATTTAGACGTAGTTTTCAATAATAGATAATTAGACTGTTATCTTTATTTTACATTTCTCTGATCCAAAAACTATCTAAGCTCTTAGGTAATTTACATATTTCAGCAGTCAAAAAGCTAACGGATCATTTTTATGAATCGCGTGAACTTCATGCCAGTCAGAATCAGTTACAAGAGCCGTATACGTAGATGTATTACCGTCATTTAGCACAGGGCAGAGTTACGTAAGCCGGCGACGGGTGGCAGGCGGCCTTGCGCGCCGACCGCGCGGCACATGCAACCTTGTCGCCAAGCATCGTCGCTTCCGGGTCGCCAAGGGAGGGCCTTTCTGTCTCTAACTACCTACTTATACTAACATGTACAACAGAGTAAAGGTCACTCACTATACATTTTCAATAGAAACTAGCGTTTGTTTTAATTTCTTTGTTTCTTTTTGCAACTGACATTGAGATTTATGCGCTGAAGGAACATGAAGATGAAGGTTATGTATTACCTGACAACTGGAAATGTACTGTATTACTCAAGCCCGCCAGCTGGCTAGTTGTGCAATTATTATTGCACTACACGTGTTATCAGCGCGCACGTGACCCTGCCGGCACGTGCCAGTTAAATACGTTATTTGTCTCTCTTCCAATCACATTCAACACTTACGTTATGCCGATATTGCATAATAACTTGCGACCGCTAAAACCTTGAGTTTTAGTCGAGCACTGCAGTTGCATACATTATGGAATTGATTTGGTTGGGTAAAATGTAAAAGTTATTGTCTTATTCGATCATTATAATCAGACTTTAGCAGCCATTTTATGTTCTGTCGAATTAATCAAACAATCTTACCCCAGATGTGTGTTTCTGATGTGAGTTTCGATGGCCACGCATGTGTTTGTATTGTACCCACAGCCTCGCCAAGTGCATTGATATACAACACTGTTAATCTGAAACAAGACAAAAAACACAATAAAAAAACGTTGACAACAATACACTGATTTTATTAAGAGTCGTACAAAAACGTCTTATTTTCCGCAAACAGCAGTTTTTAGGTATGATAATTTTATGTGTTGTTTCGATAACGTTCCGCTAATCAATATTGTGAATGTACGTTTTTTAAGTTATAAACTAGCGAAATAAAAACAACAATCATGGTTTCACTATAAAAACACGGACTCTTTTGAATAAGAAATTGTAAATGTTTTGAAACAATTCTTCTCCGAAATATTAGCAAGGTTGTATTGCGCGTCTTTTCATAACTAAACAATAGGATAATAAGCTTCGTCAGAACAAGCGAACAGAGACGGAAACGGTTCTAGGTCGCTAGTGCGGCCTTGCTGATGCCGCAGCGCAGCGCCCCCTTCTGGCACACCCGCATACCGTGACCATCGCTGCATCTACATAGTAACGTGCACTAATCAAACAGCACACGATAGAATCAGCGATGATTCTCAGGAAACACAATGCCTTTGCTAACAAATCAACAAATGATGTTATCAGGAGCAAAGTTTATTTACCCATTATTAATACACACCCTATACTGAAATAAATAGTTTTTTTTTTTCTCTCGTAACGATCGCCAATTCTCTGTGAGGAAATCAAAGTGCATTTGAACGTGTTAAAGGTGTGACAGAGGCGCGCAAGCGCTCGGGGCCGCGGTTGTGCGGCTTGCCAAAGATTCTGCATCGACCTTCTGCCCAATGCCACATTATTTTGGCCACCCGGGCTGAGCTGCCACTGACAACGGTCCTGTTGCCATGCCGCTCGATGCTATAATTAGATATGATTCGAGTTATCGTTTAACGTTGCAGTTTCTTCTTAATTATTTTCAGATTCAAATGATTTTATGGGCTACAGCCGACTTCCTGTGAATTTTTACAAAGAACTTGCGAATGTTGCAGGAATTTAATTAAAATGAAATCTGAAGCCAGAATACCTAGAACAGTTCAGAAATAGGTCGAACCTTGGCTGAACATCACAGCTGTGTCAGGGACTATTAGTGAATTAGGTTGCGCGAGCGAAAATGGGTGGTATTCTGCGCCTGAAAATGGAGGCTATATCAAGTGCAGTGGTAAGTAGGTCAGGTCGCGGGGCAGCCCGGAGCGGGCGGGGGGACGAGGGATCTAGGTCGCAGCACCACGGCCAAGGGTGGTCTGCGAAGGTTGCGTTCCTTTGTCATATTTGAGGGCAAAGCAAACTGCATACCTAACAACGATCCACTTCACTTTTAATTGTGATGCTATACTTGGTAGGCGATTTTTCAGCAATGCTGTGTTCCAGGAATCAATAAAGCGGATTGCGTTTATGGTTAATTTTCACTTCCCTTTGTGACTTTATGATGCGTTTACTCATCATTCGCCGTAGGACAATGATTCATAACTATGACGCATATATTTTGAGGTAATCTGACCGCGCTGCAGCTTGGGTACCTACATGCACAGTGTCAGAATTGAATTGTACTTTTGGAAACGATTATGCTGATATACCGATTGCTACAGTGGGAGGATTTTTGTGATCACTTGACATTTACCGATGTTCTGCGTGTCCTTCGAAATACCGGCAGAACATCGATTGATACTGCGTCACCCACCAAGGTTCACACTGTTTGCCAGTTTATTGGACATTACGCATCTCCCATGGAACGTGTTTTTCATAAAACATAGGTCTTGGTAGCTCATGAGTAGTAGGTAGTGATATTGTAAATTGAAGACAGCTCCTTATCACAGCACCTTAACCAAAATAATTCAGTTGATTATCATTATAGCAAAGTATCCGTGTATCTATTGCACCTTCGTGATTAATCCTCGAATATGGAATTTACGGTATTTACACGTGAGCTTAGATTAGAAGAGTCCCTATCTGATATGAGCATGGATGGATGGCAAAAAGAGTGACTGGTTTGCTATTTGATTGAACGTAGTAGAAGGCGAGGAGAGGAGTAGCGGGGGGAGAGCGAGTGACGCGGTTGTCGCGGGTCGGCGCCGCTTTAGGGGAGACTCCCTCTACTGCACCACTGGCCTACTTTCAGCTTTCAATAACTTGTAATACCTAGGAAAATATGTTTGACCATACTTTCTTTGCAAGAGATTTATTATATTTTATTTTCTATTTTCCTTTATTTGGGACAACAAACAATTACATTGGCTGCTTAGGTACTAGAATGTAAGTTAAGTAAGTTTACTAACAATGTAATTATCCACAGATAAGTTAAAACGTTTAATTAATTAATTATTAAGATAGATCTATTTTTAAAGTTTAACCAGACATGACATTCTTATACTACACCTGCAGATTGCAGGTAATGTTTTTAAAAAAATAAAGAATATGGTATGAATAAAGATATCAGTAAGTACCTAGTCATCATTAAAGTAGTCGGGTAGTAACTAACTACCCGACGGCAAAAATAAGACGCTAGACGATGACGATTATCTACTATTAGTAAAATAAGAACAGGATTTCATGATAAGAGCCATACTAGGGATGAATCTAAGCACCAAGAATGCATCAAAACAAAAATAAACGGATTACTGCAACGTTTATCTTCCCGTGCCAGAACAATCAGCATAGACTCATTTTTAAAATGCACGCGCGGTTATAGAGCGTCGTAGTTTGTGGTGTCCTGAATAGCTGCACCGGGCTGCGCTTGTGTGCTGTGCAGACACCTTACACGTGCCGGCCGGCTCGTTGTGTGCGCCCGATGCATCTACGCTACTGCTGCGCTGTTCTTATAGAACGTGATTTTTCGACGTATCAAAGTAGAACTGCCTTGTTTGTGAGAACGTTGATTGGCTTTTGTTTTAATGTAAGAACGCGGCTGTTGCAGCGGATTAGTTATGAACAATCAAAGTTTACTGCTTTGTTGAGGGTTTCCGTATTTTGATTTTATGTTAAGTTAATAAAACACCTTTATACTATAAATGATGTTTTAAATTGATGTAAAAAATACATAGTAGAGTTACTTTTCACGATATTGTTCTGGTTCTTTGTGATGGTCTTACAATATTAATTTAGGTAAACAATTGCTATGAAATGGTGAGGTGTCTAGAGATTTTTTGAAAAAAAAAAAAAATTAAATGCCTAAAAATACTATTTATTTGATTATGTTATTCAATATATTATTCAATAATTATCATTTGATTTCTTAATGTATTTTAATTCTTTACAACTTCTTAAAATAAACAAATTGATCTAATTATGCATGGCGTCTTCCTCTCTGCCCACAATACCTCTCTTATTGTTGTGCCCTACAGGGTCTATTGAATTGAATTGAATTTGATAACTCTAACTTTCGTAGTAATAGAATCTTGTAATACCTTAATCGCTTTTGGCGATAAGGCCACCTGATTGTACATAGCTGTGTTTTGTGTGTAATAACCTTAATGTTTTGTGCAATAAAGTGTCTATCTATCTATCTATCTTGTGTAAGCACTATTATGTTAGATTATCCGAATGACGGTATTTTTCTAGTATTGGCGAACGGTAAAAGCCGATGGATGCACGTGTCGCCGCGCTGGAAGGGGGAGGCGGGTACGAATGTACACGAGGCCGAGAGAGAGCCCCATCTCCCCCCCCCCTCTCCCTTTGTACTTGACAGTGGAAAATCGAATTTTATATTTCTCTAGCAAATGTTTGCAGACCTTTTAACTTAAGTTCATTATTATGCATCAAAGTACTCAACAAACTAAATAAATTCACTTGAACGTACAATGATTATGTTAACTAACATAATCACAATCTAACAATCCAACTAATCGTACGGTTTATTACCATAAACAATGATAGAGCCGTAATACAATAAGTGTAATGATGCGCGACTCTATAATATACTGTACCTATAGTGACAATTCATTTTACATCATAATACCAATACCTTCTTTAAACAAATTTCGCTCTAAATTTTATTAAGAGATTATTCTACGATATTATAGTTTTATTTATTTAAGTAAACCAATAACAATTTTATTAGTGACAGTGAAAATGCTCCGTTAATAAACCCATAAAATTACCAACGGTACCATCGGGAAAATAATTACGTTCTTGTTTCTAAGACTGTAAACAACATTCGTGTAGCGGAAAACTATGTTCCAAGCACGCAGTGGCAAGGCGTATATTCGTATAACTGTAGTATGAATAACGAACCGGCATAGAATGCCGGTTTGTTGTTGCGCTATCTCTTTCTACTGCGAAACTCCGAGATGATATTGATTTGTTTGCAATGCGTCTCTTTTCCTCGTACGGTCGGACATGATTCTGTCTCGCCGGCATGACCTTCCTTATTTATACTTCAAGTACGCGGTCAGATAAGTTGTTTTCGTGTCATCTCGCTCTAACGTTAGAAACGAACGAGGAAGACGCCATTTAAAGCCTGATGTGTTGCGTTGCTGCGTGGTGCCGGCCGGTACTTTTATGCGTTGGTGTGTGTGATGTTATGAGAACATACTGGCGGTAAAGCAGACGGGCGATCTTAACGCAGAGTTATTTGCCTGCTACGATAAAACGTTTAATACGGTATTTTTTTATTAAGTTATTTTCCTTTTATTTACCTTTGATATATCTTGGAACAGAGAGAGAGAGAGACATGAAATAGCTCAGTTTATTGGTAATGTCTTATAGCCACTGAATGTATTGCATAATAATGCCAAAAAATGCAATAACCAATAACAAATAATGATAAATGTATGTATACAGATTTATATTTTCCAATTGTAGGTAATTAATTCTGGTGCTCAAATATAAAAACTTTTTTAAGGGACCAACATTTAAATCTAAAAAAATACACTTCTTTCATATACTAATCGATTGATAAGTGTTACGTTGTGTAAGTGAAAAATATAGTGCCAAAAAATTGATCTTTTACTTGGGGGCGTCGCGGCAGTTACTTTTGGAGTCGGTGCCAGCCGATGAGAGATTCAATGATTTCGTTTGCACCGACTCCAAAAGTAACTGATTAGGTACTTAAGTGTTAAGAATATTTTTAGCTTTTTAGTTTTTTAAGTCGGTTTTTTAATAATTACAAATAACTGTATACTCTGTAAAATCCTAATAGTAACACAATCTTAATAGCTTTCCTGGTTCTATATTCGGATTCAAAATAGGTATATTACTTGTTGTTTGTATACGCTAAAGTTATGGTAATCTGCAATATAAATAGCGCTCTCTCTATTCACCAGCGCGTGTAAGAATGGGTAGCCGATGCCAAATCATTTATCATATAATACACACTAGTTTTATTTAAACGCCCGTCTACAACTAGATGTCTGATAGGGATAACACGTTAGTTGCCACGCCGCTATGGTGGGATTTTACAATATTTTTACAATAAAATAAGAAATGAAAATCATGTAAAGTATTAAAAGAAGAATTCTAGGATTTAGTTATGACATTTTCGCTTCTGAAAGTAGTTAACAGGTCTTCATAACTAAGCAACACACATTTTGCACAATTTCATCATATTAATTGATAAGCAGATGCGGACTTGAACTTTATGATAGTTAAAGTTAATTTTCCATGTAAATATTACGTCTTTATTATGCTGGAATGATGTACGCAGATGTTAGCATAAGAGATATAGAAATGTACAGCGCTGTCACGTGGCCGACCTAGTGCCCAGTCTTTGTTTCAAAACAATCATTGTCCCACAACGTGTTTACAAACAAAGTTTTTACGAAGTTGTTTAAAAAGTAAGCACTGAAAAGGCCCACGTTTCCGTAAAAAATAAAAGTTCTCGAATTAAAGCTTGAAGATTCAGTTTATAGCTATGTAAGATAAAGGAATTTACACAATCAGATTTATAACATCATATTGATTGTCTTAAAACGAATGAATCATTTACTTACGTCCTTTTATGAATAAGTAATCTACGTAGAAACAATATCTGTGGTGCATTAGATATCAACGAACTCCTGTAAGTTGTTTGTTGAAAGAAAGCCATATTAAACCTTGGTTTAGCCGGCTACATTGACGAAATAAACCGAAACTTGTCACACAAAGGAGTTAGATGAGATAGCGGTATGGCTGGAGCGAGAGGGCGCAAAATGTGCCATGCAGTGGCACTGGCACCCCATGGAGCTAAGGGACTAAAAGCATTGCAGGTCAGTGAACTTACAATGGCTTTACCCCTACTACTTTTGCCATTCTTAGACCCCCCGTTGATTGTAAAATTTGGTTGGATACCATAAGGAAAAACCCTTACACTGTTTACATTTGTTAAAAAGACTTAGAAAGTTGAATAAATGCTTAAGATTTGGTAATGAACTACCGATCATGCTGCTAGATAGGTCTTTCAAAACTGAGAAAGATGTAACCGATAAAAACAACTTATAGGATACAAAATGATATATACTTACAGCTAGCTACTTACTGTTTCAAATGAGTAAAAGAAATAGGCAGTTGTGTGTCTATACAAAGAACAGTTCTACAGGTGGCGTCGCGGATGCATTGAACTCGGATCCAAAACATTCCCCTCAGCCGGCACCCTCCCGCCGCGCCGCGCCTCCGGCTCTACCCCCTCGTCACTTCATGTTTTTTACTTCACTCTGCCTACGCACACACACACAACACTTGCATATACATGAAATCCACAACTATAAACAGACAATACTACCGACTCTACCGATTATCCCGAGAACAAGAACAATCATGATAAACATCTCGATTGAAACAAACTTGAACTAGATTTGCCACAAAACTTCTACAAATACAACATTTTAAATTACGATAGGTAGACAAAGTAGAGATTATGTATAGACAACATCGATACGATTTAAATCGTATGTTAATTTGAGAGTTATGTAGGTGTTTTATAAAATTATGTATTAGTCAAAGAATAGTTAATGAAGTTACCAAAGAACAGTTCGTTTTTACTATTAATTTAAAATTCAGTGTTTAAAATATTATGTTAATGTAGAGCACGTAAGCGTGTCAAAGGCGAAACACGTTAAACGACGACAGGACGTAGCGCTGCGTGCAAGTGCATCACACCGTGCCTCGCCTTGCGACTGCGCTACGTAGCATAGCAGTAGCACTGGACTTTTCATTATAAGAACAGATTAGCTTATTATACCAGTTCAGAGCGTCCAACCAAAGCCCTGCAATCGCAATAAACGCAACGTGATTCACGGATGAGAGGTGGTGAGCAGGAGTGATGAATCAGCCGAGTGGGGCAGTCGCCAATCGCCGTGCGAGGACTACCTCCCTGGTCACCGACCCCTGCAGGTTCTGACTTGTTACAATTTCACTTTTTCCTCTTTAACTCGCGGTGAGCCGCCGCTCGCCAGTTTAATGACTCGCTACGAATAAACCTAATCATCCGACGTAAACGCGCGGATACCATCTTCAATGCCGACGCGAAATTAAAATACTTTGCAGTGACATAATTACTTTTGGCAGGCACTCAAGCGATTTATATTGTAGCAAAAAAAAAGTATTACGCACAAGACATTGCAATAAACATGATTTTACTTGTAAAATGGGAAGTTTGTTGAACCCGCGGGACTACTCATTATCGCGTCTGATGAACTCGTCGCTGCCATTGTTCCAGCCGGCGATACTCGCTGCCGCATATAGTTATGTAATTTTGTCATTACATAGGTACTACTTCCAAACAATACCACCAACTTTTTAAAGCACTGACACATTAAGACTAAAACGATAAACGATTCTTTGTACACCTTTATCTCTCCGAGTTATTTTAATGGGGGAGACGAAACCTTGTTGCTTAATGACGTCATTGCGACAGCTATATAACGGTAATAAGGTATTCAGATTGTTGTTGATATACGTGGACAATCGCATAATTATTAAATCGGATTAGTTAGAGATGCGAAGTGTAAACATTTGAACTGTCAAGAACGGACAGTGCCCCGGCTACGGTGTCATTGCCCTGTCGATGCGGGTTAAAAAAACGCATTGCTCCCCATCTATCTGCCGACGCAACTACACGCGTTTTGCCTCAAGAAATACTGATCTATCTTGCTTGATGCTTTCTACAGAAGTAATTCGTAATGGCGAATTAATAGTAGGTATGTAGTTGCTACGCATGGTGTAAGATACCTCGATCCTTTTAAATAAGGATTACACACGTAATATTGCGAAATATGTGATTGTCACAATCATTGGCAAATACCGAATAGCCATTAATTAAATGACTACCACCCGCAAAGTGTCGTGTAGCACGCAAACAGTAACTGTAGCACTTCCTTTGTTCAGTTTAATTGTGCAAGGTAGCAGAAGTAATTGCCCAATGTGGCTACACACCCATAATGACCGTAACCGCAGCTGGTATACGTATCCACCGAATACTGGTCAATGTCTTCGCTGACGGGGTGCTTGACCGTACCAAGGTCGCAAGGATAGGGTACATGAACCTTATGGCGCCGACTTCGCGATCCGCGTTTGCGCTTTGCTTTTGAGGGCCGATTAATTTACGACGTGCGTATTGTGGATACTTGCTGCTTTACTCGAAATGATAATTTGAAAGATATGAGGAGGGTTATTAGAACGGGGGAGTCGAGTGGGGCGATGACCCGCAGAGCGAGATAGAGCGACAACAACGTTGAAGTTCGCGCGGGCTGCTCCGGTGACGCTGACACTATCCGCCTATAAAACATCGTTTCATTACAATTCCTTTTTAAAATATGTGAAATATGACGAACATGTCTCTAGCGATTTGGATTTTTTCACGTCACTTCGCCATTTTAGGAAACAACGACAGAACTATTAAACATACAAAGAGAGTGGCCCAAAACTACAAGTGATAATCTTCTATATATATAAAAGAAGAAACTGACTGACCGACTGACATATCAACGCACAGCCGCTGGTGCTAGAGATTCCAAATTTGGCACGTAGGTTCTTTAAGGTCTAGGGGTGCACTAAGAAAGGATTTTTCAGAATTCACTTTTTAAACTCGGTATCGTTTTTTATCACCAGACCAATAAGAAGTGCATTAATGTCGTGCGCTTCAACCTATTCAATACAGCATTGTGATGTATTAGCTTAGTGTTAAGTTTTATTTTAATATTGCAATTTGAGATAATTTATACTGTTCCTTATTTTTATAATCTAGATAAGCGCCAGCGAAGCCGCGGGCAAATGCTATTAAGGATATGCTGTTAAAGTCTTTAGAGGGGGAAGAAATAGTATACACGTCTATATACACGGTGGTCAACATAGACGACGCTACGAATTACCCTGTAGAATTTCTGGATTCGCTGAAACCTCCGGGTTTGCCTTACCATAGGCTTATTCTACGCGTAGGCACCCCCCTGTTATGTTGTTGCGAAATTTAGAACCCCCTAAATAATGCAATGGAACCAGGCTACAAACAAGTCTCAAGGACATCACGATCAGATTGCTTACGTGTTGCCCAGTAGTTTAGTGGTTTTGGCACCATTAGTAAAGAATATTGTCTATAAAGAAGTTTAGTAGTTTTTTTATCACTGATTTTGACATTCATACATTCACTCAAAATCAAATCTAACGCGAGCGAAGCCGCGGGCAAAAGCTAGTATTAAGTATATTAGGTTTGGGATAGCCCAAAATACAGACATGATAGAATGTCTATGGTTCCAATGGTATAATAAATCATGTTTGTCAAATAGTATGAACATGCGCATTATCTAAGGCATTGTACCTACTATTTCAATATATATTTCTAAATATAAGCACGCATGCAGTAATTCTTCAAGGAAAATTATAACAGGCTATTTAATTTGATAGCATGGATCGTATCTAATAGGATAGACACTTGTTATGCAAAAATAGACAGCATAGCAATAACTGAGATAGCAACATGATTCTTATTAGGTAAGCATTAACCATTTAATGTGCTATGTAATTAATTAACATTTTACTAGCCAGGGGATTAGAATAGGTATTGATTGATTTACAAATATATTTTTGCAATATTTATCATTTAGTGAAGCATAAACACGAGTAAAATGCAGCCATTTGCAATTAAATTTGTTACGTTGTGTAAGGTTCGATTTGGCTCTACATTATTGGAACGAAACTAACGTAACCATCTGATCGAATGCGCTAATGCAAACGAAATGACTTATTTAGACTTCGGCTTGTATCACACAGCAACGCGCGAGCACAAAGGAGTCGGTACTCGGTACCTAATGTAATCGTTGCAACTGGGTCACTCGTGGATGCCTGTAACCCATTTTAGCTATTGCACAACCCATCTCACCGAGTACTCGAATGAGCCATTATAACAGTGTTCCAGATAGGTACTCACTCGATCGATTTTATTTATCGAATCCGTATGATGTTAGCGTTGCTTTTGCCCGCTGCCGCGGTGTCTGGACTTATGGCACTGCCCTTAATGTGTTCAATTAAAACGTTTTGTATATAACCATAATATAGCTCTGTTATTACATGCCTCAATCACTGAAGTCAAGAACTAAATGGAACGAATTGGTGTTTAAGTAGCAGTTTTAAGTTGGTTCATAAATACTCTCGGTTATTAAAATTTACTATGTACAATATCATCATTATTATCATTTTAGCCATAGTACGTCCACTGCTGAATAATAGGCCTCTACCAATGACTTCCAGATAGGCCGGTTGGAAGCGGCCCGCGGTCTGTGCACAAATCTTCCATGTATAATGGACTTCAAGCTGTTATTTATTTATTCCAGCAAGTAAGCAGTTATTATGGATTCAACATAGCGCCAAGTAAGTTTAAAGGCAACTACGTCAATTGTGTGAAATGCAAGTGTGTACTCGGCCTACATTCGCGGCCCACTTCGATACCGCAATCGCGGCGTCGTCGCACGCGCCCCATTTGTGCTCGTTTCACTGTCAGATTGCCGGCTATACCTCTAAATTACGCCAATGATAAGATTTCATTTTACAGTTTCTACGCAAGTGTGCGTAAAATGATGAATTTTTAGTAACTATGATCATAATTTAAAAAAATATTACAAAGCCTAGATTTACACAGCTACGAGTGCTACGAATTACATTTTTATAAGTGACGTTTTACTATTAACTACCATATTTATTTTCATATTTAAACAAAATTTACAGATAACAACAAACTTCGACTCGATTTATATTATAAGTACTTATTTTGTTTCGAGTAATTATCGGGCTAGTGTTTTTTAATTATTTAATTACTTACGTGTTGAGATTGTAACGCAAAACGAACTTTCAATATAAACTTTGAGGCTGAACCCGGAAGAATATAAAGTAAAACGCCATGATATCGATTTGTTACCTATTGCATTTTATAAAGATACCTATCAGTAGGGTGTTTGAATGCAAATGGCTATTATGTATTAAAAATCATGATAGTTTTTCCCCAGAGAATTGTGTGCAGCTAAAGTTGTTTACAGTACGTGATAAATTATTACGTATGTTTGTTTACGGTTTAAAGTCGTGGAATATATTAACGCAATACATCGAAGAAACCTAGAATCACATGAATACGCATGAGTATCATGGAAAATATTGATTTTATATTATTAGGTTTGACGCGTTAACAATGGCTGTGATAATGATGTTAATATGTCTAGAGCACGGAACCTCTTATCTGCTATTATCTGTGAGATTATGTAATGTGTTCTAAATTGCCCGGTAATTGGTTAACAAAGCAGCGGTCGCCGGCAGCAGCTCGGTGCGCGCGCGCAGGGCTACTAGGGTCGCGACATACCGGCCCTTGCGCACCGGATGTCCCACCGACCCACCATACATTAGCACATTAAAATGGTCATATTGTACTGTCATTCCCTAAATTATTTAATTTTATGTAGATTATGCACGCCATTGTTAAAAAATACAGGCTATTGCCCACCTATGCTACAGGAATTGTTATCCGATTCTTGTGTTGGTATATGAATAGCATTTACCTGATTGAAATGGTAGTTGATCCGGTTCAAAGGATCATTGTTCAAATCTTTCGGTGTTTATACAGATCTGAATTTTATCGATGTGTAAATAAGACATTAGAATAAAATGCACATTAGTTAAATACAAATTAATTGTCTGTGGCCTATATAAACTGTATGGAGGTCATAGTACAACGCGTAATCAGGCGTTGGCGCATGCGCGCGAAGCGTGGCGGTCCCGGCAGTCAGACCCAGTTCCGCACCGCTATACCGCTGCCAATGTTGCCATCACATTTAAACTCCTAATATAACTGTTTACCGAGCGGGAGCGATCCGCGCGCTTCTAGTGCCGCAATGTCTTCCGCGTTTTATTATAGCCCGCGAAGGCCGCGCCACTATTTGGTCGTGCCGAACACAATGTATGAGTAAACCTTGGAACTTACGTCAAAACTAGTACCCACTGTTTACTGTTAGCGTCGCAGATAAAATTTTTCTGCTTTGTCACAGGCTTTGTACAAAACTTTGCACGCAAGTGCCGAAGGTTTGACAGTTGATTTGCTACCAGTAACGCGATGACTCTCGTATTATATTGGTATCTACTTATGGTATTGGCGATGCCACCTGTAGACATTTTAACATCGCTTAGCAGTGACCGTAATATTTTTTAAAGGCAAAGTTTGCGATAACAAGGATAATTATCTCTGTTTCACGTGCGTCATTGACTTTCCAGTGCAGTTGAAGTGTGAAGGTATACATGTGGCAGACGCCTTGAGATGCTCATAGTAAACACTGAACATGCTGCCAAGGTCTGGCAAAGGCTAAGCAAACAAATTGTCGTGTTCGCTGTTAGCGGTCACGTTGCGCACGCGCTCAGCCTCTTCGCTCACGTGAGCCGGCAGCGCCCGCGCCGATCTGTAACAGTTATCGATAAACTTATCGCCCTGATACTCGCACTAGATAGGGTATGCCACCATACTTCACTTCAGAATATACAAGTACTATCTTCAGTATATACTAAACTAATATACATCATATCGATCGATCGTAGAAAAAGAAAATCATTCAAACGTGGCTTGCTGTTTGGTAAGAGAAGTCAAACGTTATGAGTCTTCGTTCTTGTTGCTCATGACTTAATTTTTGTTGTTGTCACTATAGTTGCGGATAGGTAGTAAAAGTGGATTGTATAATTTATTCAATGACATTTAACTGATCATTTATAACTTTTAATTAATTTATTTATATTTACAACCATAAAAAACTATGAAAACAAGTAAAAAATGATGAAAATAGAGTATGCAACAAAGGTTGTCGTTAAGCAAACGCCTTGGTGGAAGTTATAAAGAGACGCTATTCATCGCGGTCTCCCAGCGGCGAGTTGGGATAAAAGGGAGGGTATTATTAACACAAAGAGAGTGTTTCCTGGGAGAAGCGGCGACGAATGACGATTCTAATTAGCGGTTGATTACAGTGGCCGTGAGAGGTACGCGGAAGTCACCTCGATGCCTATACAGATAACAATTGGCGTATTTTATCAGTCGAGGCGATAATATGGCCTTCGCCATTGCGTATTGCGACGCTACCGTCGAATTATAGAAGCAAGTCTTGTATCGTGTTATATATGTATTTTGTTATTTTGTAAGTACGTGGGTTGCTGCTAAGAAACATTACAATGGCAGAATGTTACGTTAAAGGTCTTTTTACAACCATCTTGCAAACAAAAGCCATGGTTGTGATACTATAATTACGTAAGTTTCACGATTCTTCCTAAACTTACTGCAGCTTGTTTCATGCGCAAACTTTAATTTTTTTTTGTAACTTTGTTATGCCGTTACACAGATTACGTTAGTATTATATAGTTAGTTCCAATTTAACAAAGTAGTTTTAAAAATAACAATAATTACTAAAACAAGACTATACTTTCCTGACTTATGATGACATAGAGATTTTCAAACACAAGATTTAACCACAGAATACCTAATAGTACTACCGTACAGAAGACTCACTCCCTAACAAAAGTCAGGTTTAGGTATAAAAATATACCTAGACTCGCAAGAGCTACCCGCCTGCAAGCAAAATTGAAACTTATAACCGCGCGCGAATCGTGAATTTTCTTTGCGCGCTCCAGTTTTATGACCCAGCTGCGAACGTCGGCACGGGGTTGTCACTTGAGAAGTTTTTGTACCTCTAGTTGATTAAGATTAATAGTTTTAAGATAAATAAGTAGATTAAGCATTACAAACGATGATTCTGTAAACATAAAAAATCCATCTGAATGTCGTGTGTTCGATTCTCACGGGTGTAGGTATTCCTTTGTAAACATTACCCTATCCTGTTCCTAACATTGTTTCTGGGCACCTAATTAAGGATTTTTATTTTAACTATTACTAATGTACATATGGAATTAAAGAAGAACGACCGGCTGCCGCCGCCTCTTTTGCACGTAGTAGGTACCTACTTCGATGACGCGTCATAATCGTAGTCTGATGAGAGCTGCAGCTTATTTATGTTAAGTTAGTTTATTGCACAGATGAGCGATAAACTGGGTATTTCTAACAAAATAAAATACAAATAAGTCAAGAAATAAAATGTGTTTACTACAAAATTATCTTACAATTGCTTCTTTTAAGTTATTGTTTGATTATTATTTTCCAGATTTAAAATTTCAATTATTAAATCTCAGAGTCGCAAATATACGTAGTGTCACGAATAACCTTAACTTTTATACGGATTGTCGATTTTGAGTTTCAAAAAGTAAAAAAATATATATTTTCAAGTAAGCGCAAGCGCGAAGTTCACGTGACCGCGCGCTACTGCCCACTTCTATACGCCGCTTCGGGCGGCGCGCTGGCCGAATATACCTAAACTGCGGAGTGCTGATTTAACTATAAATAATGCATAATAATAATGCTGCAAAAATAAGTTGCATAAAATTGTAACTAATGCAAGCCTACCAAGAAACCCATGTGGCTCGAAAATTTGACATCCTGTCTCGAAGGTAGTTAAAAATTGACCATTCCAACTATGCAGCAACTAAGCAGCAGAATATTAATTAGAACTTAAGGACGCCATGCACCGTCTTTGTTTGCCTTCTGTCATACTTATCATTTAAAAACAAAATCTATCATCGACTCTACATAGATTAGGTAATTATAGTGGTCTTAAAAAGCCTATACGCGGGTCTTTTAATTAGTGACTGTATTGAATTACTTTGCAAACCAAAAAAAAAGTCAAGCAAGAATTTGTTGTAAACAGCTGCAGTCACCTTGTCTAAGTGTGCGGTGATAATTATTATTTTTATACCTAATTCAGTTAAAAACAAATTTTGTTGTTATCCAAAACTTTTTGCTTTGTATTTTTACCTTTGTTTTCGTGAGATTTGTCTGAAATATTTAATTCGAATTCAATGTATTGTTATCAGTACAGTATTAACTTTCTCTTATCGTATTATAATTTTCATCCGAGGTCACATGTGTTACCTACTCTACTTTTTTTATAGGTAAGTATGTGTATTAGACTTTTCCCAAGCACTTGTCAACCAAGTGGTGTTTAGGCGCAATTGGTGTGAGATTGCCGGTAGTGACATTTCCACGTGAAACTTGTTTACAAGGTTTCCCCAGCGGCAGTTACGTGGCAAAATAAAGGTATATCTGTTTTAAAGACACGTCGTTTTGCTTTAATGTTACTTGATGGACTTGACAGCAAGTACATTAAGTTCATAAGTAGTGGTGTCAGCAGAAGTTCATGGCAAGTCAGCAATAAATCATAAGTGAATTGTTTTAATTTAAAAGTAAGGAAGTTTTGGTCAATGTGTATAACTGTGATTATTTTACATGAAATAAATGTTAGATTATATTTAAAAGTAACTTCAGTGCGGTACTGCAGAATGTTTTTACTGAACTCACGTCAGAGAACATTTTTAAAAAGGCTACAAGTTAGATACCCAAGTTATTTTCTTTATCGATACAATTGGGTAGAAGGCGACGTCATTAGTAAACGAGCAGAAACAAATGGTGTTATTTGCATATAATGTAATTGCCTAACAGAGCTATTATTGTCTTTGTGTTCAGATTACGAGCTGTGATGATAAGCGTCGTTATCAGTTGACGCACGTGTTGCAGTGTTCAATGTCGACTTGTCAAGTGACGCCCCGCTGTAGTACCTGACTATTTTTGATATCGGTTACAACGTTGTATGTAATCAGTGTAATTGTGTATTTCACGTCAATGTCCTCGATTCCTAAATTCAGTGGTACTGTACCCAACGTATTGTCCAGCAAGAAAACTTCTAATGCAAGTATAATTACGTCGATAGTGTGTTATTTACACATACACATAATGTGTTAATATAAAGATGATTGCAGTGGAAACGATGTTTCTATTACCGCAAATGACAACGGTGTTGTACGTAACAAACGCAAGGCAAGTTGGAAATTTCATAGTTGAACGTTGTGTACTCGATATGAAGTCCGCGAACACTCATTACAGTCGCGTTGCAATAGTTTCGCCGGCAATTCGTTCTTGGAATGGAATAATGAAGCAAGGAACTGGTAGGCGGCTCGTATCACGACAGCCAGTCGACATTAGCACCGCACGTTACACAGAACAAAGCGCTCTATGGGAACCAATGAATAACACATACTGCACCTACTATTCTATTCTTTAACAGTTAATGTGCATTTCGATGTACCTATTTCAAAGCACAAAGCCCGTTAGCAACAGCGAATTAATGCATAAGCGCAGTTACCGTCTCGTGTTAAAAATATCTACAGAATGTAGCATCTGCAACTTGTCGGAATAGATAGTTCGACTTTAGAGGAGCATAATTATTATTTGCATTGCATGCAGAAAGCTAGCAAGACCTTGCTTCGCTCTAATAGCTGCGTCCTTGTCCAAGGTCTGCGACTGACGTCACTCCTACACTCGGTAACAAGAGATTTTGCATATAGCTGGCTGCAAACGCTAACAAATGACTGCATGACATAATGTTTTATGGCGGAATTAATTCTTTCGCCTACACGTGTCGTTCACTTCATTAATTATTTATTTCGGAATTAATAATTATTAAACGCTATTCATTGAGCGCTCAAACACCACTAATTTCACAAGAGTAGTGATGCATGGTAGAGTATTGTAGAATCCAAGAAGAAGAAGAAGAGAGAAAGATAAAGGACAAGTGATTTTTCGTTAGGTTATACCAGCTAGTTATATAGTTGTTAGTTTGAAACAATAAGTAAAACTTAATTTTTCATTAAAACTGGTTAAAGACATAAAAAAATTTAATTGTTTTGAACCTGTGAGTTTTTTACTGTATGCTATACTGCTCTCCATAGGTTCACTAAAGGTGAAGGATAAATGATCTGGGCATAGAAAATGGAAAGACCCAAGCGTTGTGCTGTAGGCTCTGTAATAATGAGTTTTTTTTCTGGCTAGAGCGGTGGGCAGTGGCCGCGGCAAGTGGTGCAGGAACTGGTTCCGCACGGATCACACGTGCGGGTCGCCGACCCCCTCGGACGATAATCCCGGCCGGCCGGCTGGGTGACACCGAAACGAGGAACAAGTACTCGCCAACCGCGAAA
Organism: Anania hortulata; assembly: GCA_963576865.1. Classification (NCBI taxonomy): domain Eukaryota; kingdom Metazoa; phylum Arthropoda; class Insecta; order Lepidoptera; family Crambidae; genus Anania; species Anania hortulata. Next base: position 13,861,747 of record OY756390.1, on the reverse strand, counting down.
CGCTATAATCGACGCATTATTGATACCACTATCGCCCCAAGGATTAACATTCAGAACAGCTAAGCCGCAGGAAGACAAATGAAACGTGTCATAGATTAGTGAAACACCACTTATTAAAACATTTCTGAAACGCGTCACACAAAGTTAATACATTACGACACGCGTTCGCATCGCGTTAGAATTGCGAATCGGTGGTGACACTGGTGACGGAACCGCTGCCAGCAATGCCAGTGTTGGCAAATGCGATAATTCAGCACGGCGACGCCGCGTCTAGGGCACGCCATTGTGTCGAGCTGCATCGATAATAGCGCATAGCACTGGCCGCGTTGCGTAGGACATGACACAAATAGCAACGTACTAGCCGCAAAAGGACAGATTATTTAACTTTTCCGCGATAAAGCGACGAAAGATCTTATCGATAAAATGACGTTACTTTTAAGTGTTTCATTACTGCGTAATTCATCATTTTATGTCCTTGCCGAGCCATGACCCTTTACACGAAACCGGCGATTTCCTTAACCGGTACATGCTCTCTCACACATCAAGACAGGTACGAGTAAGTAAACATGCTCGCGTCATCGATCGGTGGAACAATACAGATGTAATTTTGTTTGTTTAAACGAAATGTTCGCGACCGTTAATAAACAATTAGTGGCGACCTGTAGATCTATGAACGTAGATGTTATCGTTGCGAGTGTAAATAGGTGTTACGTAAGCGAAGTATGTAATAGTAACACGCGCGTCTCCGGTCCGCCCACGAGGAGCGTTTGGCCGCCAACTGTATGTACAAGGTTAGAGAACGTGGGTCTGAAAATGTTGCACGCAAATACGACATTATAACACCTATTGTTGTTGTGACTAGCCCTAGACTAGAATCTGGTGTCCTATCTCGCCAGCTCTTTAATCTCAAAACTAGTCGCATGGACGTTTCATACAATTATGCAGTGAGCCTGCAATCATTTGTCAACGTCGCGTCGCAACATCTTGTAGCGGCGAGCGGAATGCATAAAATTCTTGTTACCTTGATCAGGTTGAGTGCTGCTGTTTTTGCTTATTAATGCATAATCGACAATGCATCTTACATTATAATTGCGTATAATATTTATCATAAATAAGGCGTAACTCCGCAATCTCAGAAGGAATTGAAAAAATATTTGTAGCCTCGTATCTCGTGACAGAGCGCCTAAGAGGTTATCAAAACAATGAATGCTTATGTCGATGAGATTGTTCTTGACCTATATTTTTAGTGTATGAAAGCTATGACAGACAGTAATTAAGATTTTGTCATAGAATTTATTGTCAAATGAATTGGTTGAGATCATTCAATTGTTTAGTTGGAGAGAGAGAACGGCGAGCGTATTGTGGGGGCGAGAATTAAGTTATGGAAAGCTTTTTATATGCGCATTCATTGAACTCTAACACAGAATAAATAATAGAATCTAGTACAGTATTCAGCGTTCCTTTGGTCTGTTGAAATAAAGTAAGCTCGAAAGAAACAAAATACAACCCGTGTAAGTAAGCATACGGTAATGACATTATTTTCTGATCAGTTAGAGATGTAGAGCGTAGAAGTTTTGAAGTAAGAATTGTCTCTTATACAAATCGGTAAATTACGAATATGAGCTCATTATTCTTATAAAGAAGCAAGATAAATGAATTCGGGTTGCAGTATTTGCTATTGTGCAATATGTTTATAGTTGTCGTGGGACGACAGCTAACACGTTAACAGTGTCACTGGATAGTGTCTAGTAACTCGAGAGGCGTAATGAGCGCATGCCGATTGCAGGCGTTTACGCACTCATAAACGTATTTATGTCAATTTTACAATGGGTTGGCGGTTGCATAACCGGCCGGCCGCGGCACTGCGCCTTGACATTGTACGACACACTGAACTGTGCACGTGGATCGTAAATCATAAATACTTGTTTAAGCATGTGCATACGAATACGTTACACTCGCTGCAACGAACAATCTCGGAGAACCGATTGATTTCGAATTATGCAAGGTCATTCTTTCGACTCGTGCATTTTATATTCTATGATGATATGATTTGAGATTAAAGAAATATGCTTTATATTTTATTTTATGGAGCTATTTCTAAGCAATTTGTAATGATCATGGTATTCTCTTGTGTTGTTAAATTATGTTTCCATTAAACTAAAGAGTCCGCAGTTTCAAATTCCAAGATCACAATGTATATTAGTACGTAGTTACAAAATAGGTAAGTACATTAGGTATCGAAGGCCGCCCACCTAGAAGTTGCCTTTAATGTTTTTATAAAGCGATCTACGATTGGTGCGTTGGTGTATTAAAATGCACTTTGTGGTTATGGAACATGTACTGTGGACCACAAAATATTACTAAAGTTATCAAAATAGTCAAGAGAAGTAGATAAGGCCAGCACATGAATGTAGAGTACCTATGCATGCAGTGAATACTACGCTTTAGAGTAAATGGTAGATACTACTCGTCAATAAGAGTATATTACGCTAAGGCTTTATACATCACTAATTAACATATTATTTGCAAACACGTGTACACAATACTCTAATAACACGTATATACAGTGTCACTGACTCCCTATCTTTGCCACGACTTTGTGCACTGATAGGTAATTACATTTTATGGGTCATTACTACGTGCATTGTGTTTAATAACAACAAAAGGAATATTTCTAACTAGACAAGCCTCATACAACTGAATGCACTGCCAAAAAACCGACGTAAGCTGGTCATTTTAAGAACTTTACAGTTGAATTAAAAGTGTTAATAGAACCGTCACCCACTGCACTGCGACCGATTGACAACACTACAAATCCGTAGCTATTATACGCTCAAACACTTTAAGAGTAATCGCTATTTGCAAAATATGGTCAGAGTCTGCGCGGGTTTACGAAACCAGGAACAGAAATTGCAGATACCTAACAGGCGTGATATAATAGCGTACATTTTCTGACGGCAAACAGGTGTCTTGTTAGGTGAAAGTGGGGTTCTAAGCAATGAGCCATATACAAAACGGTAAGAGGGAATAAATGAAGTTAGATAACAAAGGGAACTGCGTCATGAGCAAGGATTCTCGAATGCAAATCGTCACTCTGAAGTATTTTGTGAGTCACGTTCTGAATCATGAATCATTCATGATGCATTATCCTATTCCTTGGACAAATCAGTGCCTTGGATAATGTTGCGGTGTATGTACAGAGGGCATAATCTTTACAATGGCTAGATCCTTGAGTGGAACAAAGCTAGGCCCACACCTCGCTCCTAGACTTTATGAAAGCGAGCACGAAGTGTGTCACGGTCTAATTGAAGCCCGCGCTGGTGACTGGGCACGTTCCACACGACATATCTGTGTAATTTAGAGTTTAGACTCCACGACGGACCGTTACGCTTCTTTGTGATGCGCAACTTTATGAAATGGGATCGTAACTAATTGCAGCTGTGATGATTTTCCATGTTTTAGGCAGCCTGAGGCGATGTTATTCAGAACTAATTAACGGAGTAATGACTTTAATTAGACATTAAGACTATGTCAGATATACTCGTTTAAAATGGTTGCTAACTGGGATATGTGGGAGTGCAAATAAATCTTAAAGCATTTGAAAATACTCTCGCTATTATTTACTTTTTATGTACCTAATAATGGTATTACAATGCAACAATTTATTTATGAAAATAGTAAGTTTGCTATGTTGCGTCGTTTGCTGCCGATTTCTGTTTAAAAGACAATAAATATACAGGTATAACTTACCCTCTTTTTGCGCGGGTGCAAATCTTCATAGTCCATAGCAATTCCCTCATCGCTGAAGGAGGAGGAAGCGGGCGGAGGTGACGGCGTCCCGGAGCGCCAGGACGAGCCTGAGCTGCTGCTGGCGCCTGGAGACACCGATGAACGACCACCCCATGCGCCTGCAAATGCACATACAAATCAGTACACTGTCACAGTAGTGAGTGATCCTGCGTTAAACGGGTCTACCATCGCAGTCGTTTATACATGGGGCACACTAAAAGTTCTGCACTTCTAGCTAATCGGAACTATTTCAATTTCGAATGTTATATTTTTTTAAACGTTTGTGGAGGACTATTGGGGATTGGTATGAGCCAAATTCAGAAAATTTTACACGAAGAATTGAAAGTTCGGAAACTTTGCTGTCGTTGTCGTTGAACTGTCCCTCATGTGTCCCTCATGAACTGACAGCGGAGCAGAAGCGGGCTCACGTGGAATAGTGCTCACAGATGCTACTGAAGTATGACCACGGACATTCTAATGCTGTTTATGACATTGTCACAGGAGACGAAACGTAGATTTATTGTTTTGAACCCGAAAAAAAACAGCAATCTTGTGAATGGGTGTTTGAAAATGAGAACAAGCCAACAAAAGTGAGGCAGGCGAGAAACGTTGGTAAAAAAATTATCGCGTTTTTTTCCTCAGCTACGGGTCCCATCTGTACAATTCCACTTGAAGATCAAAAGAGTGTTAATGCCGAGTTGTATTCTACCATATGTTTACCCAGGGTGTTAGAAAAAGTTCGCGAAAGACGACCCAAAAGCCGCGTTCTCCTACATCATGACAACGCTTCTTCACACACGGCCTACAAAACCAAGTCATTTTTACCGAAAAAGTACAACTCGTCACCCATCCTGCGCATAGTCCCGACCTAGCACCCTGTGATTTCTGTATTTCCCCAAAATGAAAGATTTGATAGAGGTTTTACTTTTACCAACTCCGAAGAGGCAGTGATAGCGTTCAATCAGCACGTAGAAAACATGCCTTCAGATCTGTGATCCTCCTGTTTTTAAAAAAATGGTTCGAACGCATGAAAAATATTCTAAAATGTAAAGGAGTGTATTTTGAAAAGCAATAAACATAATATTTTGGTTATAATATGTTGTTTTTTTAAGTTACGCAAAACTTATAGTGTGACCTACGTACATCAATCATTGTCGATTTAGGAAAGATGCCGAAAAGATAAAGGTTAAAGCTTCATGTTTTAAGTATAAGAGCAAGTAGTATAAGAGTAATCAGGTGTTGATGATGATGATGAGGCATCATCATCATCAACACCTGATTACCCATGTAACTACCGCGTTCTGTTTATTTTTATTTTTATGGACGGGACCTATCGCTGAGTGCCTTTGAAGGAGGCCTGCTTCAGCTTAACCCGGGCAGTTGTGGCGTGCGCTGAAGGCGCACAGCCTAGGTCCGCCCCGCTAGCGGTCACCGCGACCCGGCCGATTCCGAAGCCTCAGACTCGTATGTGTCAAGCCCCATACTAGCAGGCGTGATCGGGCCAATGTTGAGTGCAAAGGGCACCCTACCAAGCGGCGAACCCGCTAGTGGTGGCGCCGACGGGCCCGGAACTGCCGAAACAGGCCGAACCGCTGTCGGGCTCCTTTCTAGCAGACCCGATCTGGGGGTGAGTCGGACTCGGGCCTCAAGGGCGCCTCTGTAGGCTCGGACCTCGGCTTAGGCCGTCGTCCGTAGGATGGACAGGGGAAAAAAGGCCAGGTACATGTCTGTGTCGGCCGAAATGAAAGACGGGACCTTGCACCCGTCGGCGGGTGCGGTGATGCGAACTAAAATGTTGTTGAGTACTTGAAGTGCTTAAGGCGGTGTTGGCTGTTGATCTACTATACACGGTGTAGGAATAATCAGGGTCGTTCAGAACGTGCCGGGGCCGACGGAGACGGGCAGCGACATCCTCCTGGGGCCGGTACGTGGCGGCTTTGACTATAAGCGGATTGGAGTGGTTTTTTGCCTTATCAAAAAAGCGCCTAGACGCTTCTTTCATATACTGGGCTACTGAGGGCATGTCGAAATCTCTATGGAGATTCTGACGGTGTATGAACCACGGTTGACCCGAGGCTCTACGAAAGAAACTATTCTGGAAACTTTGCATTCTCTTTAGAGAGTGAGAGCGTGAGGAAACATCGGTTTGGCGTATGTCATCACAGGGCGGATGCAAGTTTTGTAAATTGTACCGCGTTCTGTTTGACCATGCAAACTTAAATAATGTTAGTCGCAGTCTGGTAGTCTAGTGCACGTGCAAATAATTTTAGATGTCAGATACAGTGTCCCGATAAGTCGTCTATGTAGATTTTCGTGTTATATTAATGTAGTAGTCTTCAGTAGTAAGAGTTTGGATTAGAAAAGAAACTCGATGTGCTTGATATCAGCATCATAGATACTCCGACTCTAGAAGCCTATGTATCATAAAATCTGGAATATGCAAAATTTAATGCAAATGCTAACAACAAAGCCGAGTTAAACCTACATTATAAAATCTTGTTGCCTGAACAAGTGTTACATACAAATAAGAACGTTGAATGTACTTAGTATGTACCTATAGCCGGACTGAGAGATAGTTCTATGAGAAGCATCTAGAAAATGCTATTGCGCAATACTATACTTATCCAAGCACAGTTATGTGGTTTCCACGAGAGGCCGCTGCGTGGATAATGTAAATGCAAACATGTACTCATACAATCATAAATCAATGGTAAAACCGAATTTATATGGCAGCCTATCGCATGGTAACGGTATAACGATATTAAACACAATAAATTACGAAACGGAACTGCGGACAGTCACTTTCACTGGCAAGAGTTGCTATTGCTCGCGGCTCACACGAACGAAGCCCAGTCCGACGCCGTTAGATGCTTCTGATTATCGTTAACTTTTACGAGTCTGTGAACTGTGCCTCTGCGATTGCATAAGCAACGCGACCAGGGGCCTCTTCGTAGTCATACATGCCAGAAGATACATTCGGTGTTTTACCAGTCTCAATTAATAGGCCTTAACTTGCAGTTTAATTGCCTCCTATAAATAACCTGCTACGATCATTAATTAAAAGAACCTTATAACTGTCGTTTGGTTTAGTTTGAAACGGATTTTACCATTTAAGTAAGAAACAGTACCGTACCGTAACAAAGGCTTTGTGTTCAGGTTGTGTGAGATAAGTAGGCAGTATCTGTTTAAGGAGTATATAATTATGTAATAGAATAAGAACTAGCTTTCACGGCACTAAATAGTTTATCGAAGGAATTTAATACATTTGCATTTATATCGCAAGCGTTAGTCAGTCAGTAGATAGTGTATTAAATCAAACTTGAAATTAAAGACATTGTAGATACGCTGTTGGTATTTATATATTGGGACATGCTGATGTAATGAAATACTTGGATGTCTTTTGTTACGTTTAATGCTATATTGTAATAAAGATTCTGGTGGAGATATGCTTAAGTTAAGTAAGAAGGACCCATTCGGTCGGAGCTCATCACGAGAGAGACGTATACCAAATACCTGTCTAGACACTGTCTAGACTGAATGTCTAGACGTTTCATACATTTTGCACTAAACACAACCTGGACCAAGTGTTAAAAGTATTATTTTATTTTACAACAGCTACATTTGTGGCCTTGATGCGAACAGTTTTATTTAGGTTATTCAATTTGAAAAATTATACACGCAAATTGTAATAAGTCGACAAATGGCATAGTAGTGCATTATGTAAGTGGTCATCGCACATTGTATCTCTGCACCATCTTGCGTTGCGTTTACGTAGCATGCATGGCCGTAGATACCTATGACGCAATATCAAGCACGTCTTCACATTATATGACTGTCAATTAATACGAGTTAGAGAGTTGGAATAAAAGATGCAAAGATGTAAAGTAGGTTATTTTATGTGGAATTAGTATACATATGGTGCCATTTACCGTGGCTGCCGTGGCTTCGCTATCGTGTCCGTCGGTAGAGGACACAAAGCGGCTTATGACGTCGTCCCGTCCAATATAACGTATTGCTTGTAGACTTACTGGGCCGTGGCGAGTTAGGAGAACAGCTTAGTGACATCAGTACGAGAGCAGCGTTGCACTCGTTCATCTGTTCGTCGCGCTCCCCGTAGCCCATGTCGCAGGAGCTGCTGGGGCCTCTCTTGCGTGACCTGAAAAAAAGAATTTCATCAATTTGGATTCCGAACAGCCTACCCCAACCGATCTTGGATGATAATAACTTTCCCATTAATGAACGTTTCAGCCAGTCACTGTTGTAAGATATGAAAACGATTTTGTTACCGGACCGGGCTTTTTATAGTCCATGCCCGCAAATTACTCCATTGTCGTTTACGTGCGGTCCTGTCTAAGCTACGAATCGATAATTCAGCGGACGGTTCACCATTCCGGGAAAAATCAATAGCAATATGCATTAGCTGGCATTAGCACAATGATTTTAAAGTCAAATGATTACAAGTTATATTTTAGTTTACCGTAATTTATTTATTTAGTTATTGTTTCAGTTTAATTAGCTTTCTAAAGTTATATCCGACTAACAATAAAATGTTCTACTCGCAATTCATTTTGAATTCGAATTACCTATATAATTTGAGCGAGTGGTTTAACAATCAAATCAACAAGTCTAGACTGGTTTGTCGACCTTTGCACTATTAGGTTTATGAGATGCCATGCCTAGTGTCGGCGCTCGGGTGCGTCGCCTGGTGTTGAGGGAGAGTATTGCGCAATCGGCGGCGATCCAAAAACACGTGCAGACGTTTTAGCAGCCGCGTATGGAGAAAAGATCTCGGCCGGCTTATCACCTCGCATCACCTTCACAAGGAGAGCCATTCACCTCCGCCAGCCGCCCGCTCTACGAACTGCGCTTGGGTTGGCTCTCGCTTCAGCTCGGGTCTCGCGACTAATTCGGCCTATATTTTAATTTGGAAGTTTATTCTGTGTACAGACATTGCTCTGATCCTAAGGTAAGTAATAGCACTTGTAAGAAATTAGAAACAACGACGGTACTATAACACCCAGACAACATAGCAAAGTTCGTTTTTTGGTTATGTTTTTGTACGCACTTGTTTTATTTATCACTAGAGAGTTTTTTGTGATAACAACACATATTTGGTTATTTTCACGCGGTTGTAACCTACAGTTAGCGGAAAGGTTGATCGGAAATCAAGGTTATTTGATAAGTACGCGGTCAAATTGCAAATGACGATGTGTCATTCACGGCCGTGAGCTACGATGTCACTTAGTAGAATCGCAAAAACTATCAAATTTTACATGTATACGTAGGTCGCAGGCTCAATTCAATGTCAAACTGAATGAAAACAAGCTAACAATGTTATGCTGCCAATGACTGCGATGACGCAGATCAGCCTATACACAAATAAACAGTTGGTTAAGCAAATAATGAGACAAGTGGAAGGTGTTGGAATTGATTTACGTAATGATTTCGATTTTAGGTACCTATTTTGTAATGACGTTTATATAAAAATAATAAATATTACCAAATATTTAATGTGAATGTAATTAATGCATTGAAAAAATAATTATTTACTGAATAATCACTAACTAAAAACACCTTGCCGGAACCCATTTATTTTTCATCATTGAAAATCTAAGATATTTGAATACAACATGTAAAACAAGTTGTAAAAAATTGTAGGCGGAAGCCTTGGCCACCTTTACCTTGGCCCTTACGTTTCCAAGGTTTGGGAATGCGTATTGAAAAACGTAACAATGTAAATACTTTTTTAGGTGCAACATCAAGGAAAAACATTTTGCCCATTGAAGAATTTATATTTCAAGAGAAGTACTATATAATATATACTACGAGTACACAAGCTTGTACAATATTTCACTTAAAATATATTCTAAGAGAAGTCCCATTTAGTAAAAATATATAATACATTGCTACAAGTATGTTCAGAGGTCAATATCACTTCTAACTTCTGACAGTCAAAAAATGCTTAACTCCGTAGACTACCTAGTTCAGATTTGGGGGTTAAGGGTCGGAGGCTGGAGCGTGATGGCCGTCCTTGCCGGGGGCGGCCCGCCCGCCCGACCATTGACTCGCAGAGCTACGACCGGCTGGGCGCAGTTGCCGTCTCCACGCATTTTGTCTACGCACAGGATCCGAAAAGTGAACTTTCTCGCAAAACAGGACTTTTCAATTTGAACCTACAGCCATAGAGCTATAGCTACAGCATCCAGATTTGTGACCCATACCAAAGACTAAAAAATAGACTAGCCTTGTCTGGAGGGCAAACCGACGCATTTTAAAAGGCTTTGATCATCTGCCACAAAAAATATAATTTATGCTAAGGTACTTTGTAGAATAGCTATAATAAAAATAATGAAAGTACTTAAGCATTAAAATGTGCTTGATTATAAACAAAAATTTAAAATAATGTGGATATTTTTACATTGATAAGTAAATAAAGTCGAAATTAGTAATGTACCTACGACATCGTTGACCTGCCGACGCACCCCGGCTGAGGTGTATTCACCCGGCTCCCGGCGCGACCTTACTCACAATCTTGAGCCATCCAACTCAAAATAGATCGTAACAAATCGTCTACACTGTAGGTCATTTTTATCATAAATTACGCGTTTAACTAAATTGAATATGACCTAAAAACGAGACGAAGTCCGTTGACATGTTGAAAAATTACTTGTCCAAAAGTTATTAACCTTACGAGTACAATTGACTTTTTTTACAACAGGCTTTTACTTGTTCACTTTTTACTCTTTAAATAAACTTCGTACTTTTTAAAGTATAGAGGTGGGTCAAGTTTAAACCGAAAGTCGGTAGCGTTGTACTTGTACCATTAACCTATCGATTCATTCACCTTTGCGAAGGCTGTCTAGATGAGGCAGTAGGGGTCGTTGTCGGTATCGTTGGACTCGGGGTGACATTGCCTATTCGCCCGCTTTAACTTGGATGGTTACTCGATACCGAAAACCGGTACAAAAATAGCTATGACATGACATAATACTTTCCAATCTACTAACGAACAAAATAAATGTAAACAGTTCGGAAAGTCGTGGGGGTTGTTACTCATGCTAATAATTTCTGGATATATGTCAGGGAGGTGTCGGAAGTTCTGCGCGATACATTCTTGGCGTCACGAAAGTGGCCTGCGAGTTTGCTCGTGTTATTGACGTCGAGGCATCACGCGCACATTATTCACTGGGCGAGCGTCGTGAAAGCGTACACATTACAAGTACGTAGGTAAAGCTTCGATACATTTAGCCACGGTCACCGGCCGCCGGCGACAGTTGTGCACACGTCGGGTCCACGCGGCGCGGCACATTCGTAGCATTGAGCACGACCTTGCTGCCTGTTGCGGCTTGCCCGGTCGCGCTACCGCATCATCATCGATACCTACTTTGTTTATCATGCATAACACGAAAACAAAACACGATCCGACGTCAGATTTTTTTATAAATCCTTTATTTACATATTTTTTTTATGTATTAATATTAGTATTTAATATGGCATCACTAATAAGGCGTCTTTTACTGATACTATTGGTAGATACAACGACTCTACATTCAGTAGCGGCACGCAGTGCGTAACGTATATTTTCAATAATCTTCTTAAAATGGCTCCTTTGTTACAGCATCAGAAAACAAACTTTGACCTAAACAAATACTGTGAATTTTAGTGCTCCTGCCAACATGAGCCTTACAAAATAAAGGCTTTCTTTTATTGGTAAGATTGTAAGAACCTACTTATCGCGTAACATTCCTTTCTCAACATTTTTTTTTTACTGGATAAGACCTCATAATTAAATGGTACCTAATGACCGATTCAAATACTAATCGTAGACTGTATTCGTTTGAGTGAATAATTCGTACATTCAGCTTCGGCGAGCTCGAAAGCGGCGAGTTTTTGCAACCGTTGATGTAGGTCGGGGAGCGATTTTTTCGTGCTATAAAAACAAGGTCCGGTGTGATTGAGCTAACGCGCGGCTGCCCCGCCCGCGCCCCGCTCGCGGTGAGGTCATCACTGAACTTGGCTTGTTGCTCTGCCAGTACTTATAATAGCTGATTTACGTGCGCTGCCATTTTCGGCAACAGAAACAATGTAAGTAGCGCCTTAATAATTATCCAATCCCGGCGATCACTCGATCGTCGCCCTCGAGAGGAAGCATTATAGCATTGGAATAAATTATTCATAATGTTCACATTGAATTCGAATCAGAAAAATACTATAGTACGTTATGTCGAACCACGCAACGTATTTAACCTAAGCATTTGGACAAAAACAATAATAAGTGGTTACGTTTGACTGTTGTCCGGTCAAAATGGAGGTCACTTTGGCAGCCGTAGCGTGGCAACATTAGTACTTGTCATGTTTCTAAACCGCTCCGATGAGTGAGCTACAATCAGCTCGCTATTAGCCGAGCACGGTCTCTTTATTCCTATTCGCTTCCAAGAAACTGGCGAGGTTTTTGTTCCTTGTTCGGTGGAATAACCTGCGGGTCGGTTGAAGGAAAGTCAAATATGGTGTGAGTAATCGTACGCAGTATTCCCGGCAACAAAAAAATTAAGTGGTAAACACCTTTTCACTGTACTTGGCTGGCTGCTGTTATTTCATCCTTAATGTAGTCATGATGTGAAACAACGATCTACTGGACAGAGATGCTGCATTGAAATAGTTTGCATAATATTGGATAAAAAATATTGCTGTAACACTTTCTCTTGACAGAGGCGGCATACCAGCACCTGCCAAATGAGATAACGGGCCACAACACCAACGAAAGCAAACGTAGGTATACCCACGAGAAAGTATGGCCCCACCACCACCGAGCGCGCCTTCTCTTTGCATGTTACGCAAACGCTTGCGGAATGTGCGCCGACGTACAATTTCCAGGCTCATAGGAAAGCGAAACGATGTCCTTATGTTTGTTTGAAGTAGGCTACATAGACAACTTACTCCATAATGGTTCTGCTCTCACGAAATACGACCATCAAGTTTAGTCTCCCTGTTCATTAGGCAGGTAAATGTGGTAGATTACAGATTGCTCTAATCCAAAGCTCCAGAAGTTTTACCAAACATTGCATTATATTTTTATAATTAGTAACGGCATTGAGGACTCGGCGTTACGGCAAGGTAAATCCACGTCCGCGCGAAGGCTTTTTGACTTGCGACATCTGAATGCGGGTCATGTTGCGCCCTACTGCCCAACTAAGGATACTCGCATCCGAGGACCGTAAGCTACGACATGTCAATTTCTAGACACGCCTATGAGACTGCGCTCTATAAATACGTATCAAGGTGAATTATTTAATCGCGCGTCCTTAATGACACGCTCTTTAAGATTCATGTGATAGAAACGAAAGTCAAAGTCATTAGCAAGTATAAATTCATTACATTGATTATTTTGGTCTCGCTTCATGGCGTCGGCACATTGTTCGATATCACTTTAGCTAGTGTGTGTGGCATTCCATTTTGAAACTAGGTCACTGTGTCAGGTGGTGCCTGCGCCAAGTATCAGTTGTAAGCGTAGCATTTTGAATTTCGTTGATTTATTTTTTGTTGACGATATTTTAGAAACGCACAGTTAATAATATCTTAGCAATAACATTGCATTGTACGTAACTGTGACTTTTCTTATTTTTTCACAAAATGGGGACTGTTATGTCTTAAATTCTCGACTTCCAAGTCCGTCCAGTCAAAAGAAAACGAATGTTGGTAAACTTTCACTTCGCCGTTGTCCAGTCCCATGATTGCGAAATTTGTTCCAATCACGAATAGAATTTCAATCCTATCTATGATACAATTGCAACAATTTATATCAATGACTTCGCAGCAGCCGATCAATCAAAGACTGTCAATGTTATATCTGTGAATATTTCTAATAAATCAGATTATGTTCTCCATGTCCTTACTAAACTACTCGATCGAAACCGGTTTTTAGCCTGCCTCTACCTTAAATATCAACAACTGGCTTTTAAGATTACTCATAATAACAATTTTGTGCCCGCTTTTCTGATTCTTCCGTATCCGTCTTTGTATGTTATAGGTCAGTTTCAAATTGATTTACATATAGAGTTGCTAATGATCAACAGTTGAATGTGTAATTACTGAAACTAATTATATTTTACGAGCGGTTCTTGTTTTTTACTACTGTGTAGTTATTTCTAATATTCAAATTACCTAGTGAGCTTTACAATGAGCTGTTCTATAATTCTCACAAGAATATAACGGTAAGTAAGTAGTTGGTCGAGATAAATCGCTGTGGTGATTTGAGCACAGATTACCCTCCTCGCAGGTCGGTTTCGGCTGGTGTTGTGAAATTTGGACCGCGGGCTGAGGTCTTGCCTGTCGCCTCTCACCGCGACGCGATCATGATGAAAAGTGAAACTGCGGCGTCGACGAGCGTCACGTCGCCGCAGCCATTTGATGCCGTTTGTTCCGGTTCTATTGCAATGCATTATACAGTTCTCCCGCTGACCTCAACAATAGTTTCAAGAAAGTAGCTTTTCTATAGTAATTCAAACCTCACGCGTCGCGGTTACTTATGCTCGCTGGATTTATACTTTATAGTCGTAATGGTATTTATGTAATCTACTGGAATTTTTTAATCGTTCTCACAATGTTGCATTGTCTGTCCCTGTGTGCGTGGCGGGGTTGCGGGGGGGCCGCGGGCGGCGGGATCCGGCCGCAGAATGTAGGCAAGTGTGACAAGGACACGCCCGTACTCCGCGCTAACACTTCCATCCAGTTTCTAACGTGCTCGGTGCGCATTTCGCAACGCGCCCGCGCCCGCGCCCGGCCCCACTTCACCGATGCACGCTCGCGAATGATTACACCTACCTGCAAGGTAACCCACCACTTTACACAGCCGCACACAACAATAACTCCATGTTACTACATTTTAAAAGTGTGGTTCAAAAAAAGTAAGGTTCTGTTTGGTCTTGGTCGTAATGAGATTTTCCCTATCGTGACTTTCGTTTCGTCAAATAACATTGGTCTTTGAAAAGGCTTCCCTTAATCTCGTTTTATACTTACAGTCTCAGTGAAATCTTTTTATCTACATTCATGAAAATGAAAGTAAAGTTAGCTTTATTTCGAGCCAGCTAAGAATTGTGGTAGAGCTGCAAAACTGTGAGTATTAGAAATGTGATGGCCTTCCTTGCCGCCGGCGCGAGGCGAGCCTGCTTCAAGGCGAAACAGCTTCGATATTTGTTAATACAGACCCGTAATATATGCAGATTTACGGCTCGGTAAATAAAGTCGTGACTGTTTTGCCCCTTATTCTTTAGACAGTATTACTTGATGATTTCATAAGCGATGGTTGATGTTCCGGTAAACGCAATGCGATTGTAAATGAAACACCGCCATTCAATCAATTTTATATTACTGACTGATTGAAACAAAGGGATCATAAAATTAAGGAATACTTGATGCAGCAAATTGCAATAAATGAGATATTGTTTGTAAAATATACGTGAGTCGTATATGCGGGTACTTATTTGATAAAAATGATAAAACTCAACATCTTACAACGTTCTTGATACTAATATGGTTCGTTACACATTACTTCACTCTAGACTTTTGTACTTCGATGTACTGATAATCCAGATACTATAGGAACTACTCCTGTCTCGAAAAAACTTGACAGGAGAAGAAGACTGTGCTACTAAACTATGTATTTGTAACCAAATAACTTTTTTTGCCTTGATTGTATATTTTTATTTCGAGTAACAAGGTAAACTGCTGCCTCACTATAATTTGTCAATAACTGACTTACTTGTGTGTGTAATGATCAACACACCGACTTAAATTGTATAGACATTTGAGGAATATACTCAGACACCCATAATTACTTATTATTGGTGCAATAGGCCTGATACTGCTGTCTCCATAAGAGGTGTCAATTAATTTAGCTGAAATCGACAAAAAAAACATAATGAAAGTCAGAATTGTTACTAACCCTTGCATGTGGTGGTGTGCAGGCACTTCAATGGTAGCAGAGGCACGGCGGCGGTCTCCGGCCATGTCGGCAAGCCGGGCAAAGTCGGTGTCCACGTCTGCCAGCCTCGCCGACTTGCGTGACTCCAGCAGTCTTATCTCGTCTAGCCTCTTTTTCAGCTCTATGGGAGCCTATGGACAAAGAAACAAAATGAGTTAAAAAAGTACATTATATGCTAGCTCATACTTATCATCAGTCATCCATCAGTTTACTTTATTACAATTGGACCAACCGATCAACATTTTGCATAATCCAGGTTAATGTCTTAATCTTGAATTTGCTTTTCGAAAACTAACGCCAATAAATTAAAGTTATAAGAACTGGCTAATAGGGCGGCTATGCTTCCGATTACTTTATAAAATATCATAGCTCTCTTTTCACTGAAAATAATTTCATTATTTTCCGTAAAATCATCTTCTGAATAATTTCTGGGAAGAATCAATTGTAATTACGAGGTCATGAACAGAATGACATGGCCACTTTGCAACGTTCACAAAAGTGTAATTTGTAACAAATGATTTGTCAAAACTGTTTTGTGTCAAATTAATTAGACCATACAATTTGTACATAGTTACAGCGCACACGTAAGAGATATAACGTTGCAAGCATGCACCAGTAAGTGGGTGTGAGCACGAGATCAATATGGCGACCTTCGCGGCCCGGCGGGTGGCGTGACGTCATCGCCAGCCTGCAACTGGGCTGAGATGAGTTTCTATGTCACGAGCTCTGCATTTATGACGATATTGTATGTGCACATATTCACTCGTGTCCATGTGGCATAAAGGTAATAGAATATTTAACAACACCTTTTATACTATAGTGTTTTTTCATACTGGATAAAAATTCACGTGAGCAGATTCGTTTCGTTAAATGGTACGTTTACCTTGTTCCTAAAATTAACAAAACCTGTAATTACATAGCTCGTTAGGAAACCGCGTTTTAAAAAGTTCGATTCAGGATATCAGCTGTCAGTAAATCAATTTACAACTTCATAGTGCACCAGCTCTAAAGGACATACGGTCATGTGGGAATTCATTACACGACTACGTAATGAATTCCTATATGACCGTGGAAATTCAATCAAATGCAGGCCCACATGATTCAGATCAGGAAATATCTTAGTTTGTGCGATTATGTAGAGGTGAACAAGTCCATATCTCCAACTGTGCACTTTATATGTAGCTCGGCGAATGTTTATTGCGTTTGCACGTGTAAATGACATTGCCTTTCCGCATAACACAGCTACAACATAAAGGTCAACTTTACAGTCAAGTATCTGATAACGTCATAATCGCGGGAAAATACTATTAAAAGGGCACTTGAGAACTAAGTAACGAAGCACGTGTACTAAAGCTTCCAAACCTATTATCCTGAATGTCATACTTTAAAATCAGAAAATTTACTAGTTGTTTACAAACTCGTTTATATGCACGCTCTATGTGTACAATGTGTACATTCTAAGTAAAATCACTGTCACTCTCGGTTGTTGACGTCAATACTTGTCAGCAATTTGACACTGCATCTAATGTTATAACTTAGAAACAGTAGTATAATAATTGTCTTTCGATGCATGGAAATACACGGCTGATTTTACGTATAACTTTTAGTCGCGTTTTTATTATGTCTTTGCTTAGATAAGTGATTAAACAATCGTAATGCTTATTAAATGACGATAAAATTAACGTCAATGGACGACAAAGGCATTTAGCCTCGTTAGGTAAATGGTTTCGATGACCTATTCCAGAAATCGTTAACCTGAATGCAGTGAGCTGTGAGCAGGTTTAGTAAAACTCTGTTTGTGCGTATTTGTTTTTAAGTAAAGCCACTTTTGGGTAATTCCAGCTGTTTGAACAAATCTGAGCAATCATTTTGAAATCATAAAGTGACTAATGCATTTTGTTATCGAAATATTCTCGTAAAGTTATCCTTAAATTGTGTTTTCAAAATAAGTTTTACAAAATTGATCTTATGAATCGTCTTCACGTATAAAAACTATTTGAATAATAATAAAATTTCTCTAAGATCTATATTTGGATTGGTCATGACTAAATTATAGACTAATTATAGATTATTGTGTAGAATTGTTAATACCAATTTTCATTAATATGCATTTAGTCACCTTGTTAATGCTACTCTTAAATCGTACTTGAAGCATCATCGAAATTAATGGTGCCGGCATAATTTGTGAAGGCGTTTATGCACGAACTTCTGGTTCTACCGGCGATATATTGTTGCAAGTATTTATTGCGTGTAATGCTAAATGCTAAGCCGGGTGCGCCGGCGCGGCTAGCACTGATCACATCATACTTTCACTTTTAAGCGATTTCGTGTGAGTGTGCTTCTAGGCGGTACACCAAGACCTCGCACCGGAACAATGAAAGTTGTTTTAATGACTACCTCGAAATAAACACAACAAAACTAGCAACAAATGGCATCTTTATGGCAACTCTTGGAGCATTAACGAGCAGCTATAGCGCTTTTATAATCGACCACTTCCAAGTATTATTTGACTTGTGTCTTTTTTAAATGTTTATAGTTATTTTTTAATGTGACTTGTGATTTAATTAAAAATTTAACGCCAAACAGAGAACATACTAACAGTTAATGTAAAGCTTTATTAAATGTATATGTACTAAAATTTAATTACTTTATCGTTTCAAATTTGTTAAGTAATAAAACACGATCTATTAACGTAATGAGATAATTAGCTAATTAAGACCTAAAAATGTAGATACATTAGTCCACTATCTCTTTTGATTTACTTTTCAAAACTCGTAGTTATTACGAGCTTCTTCAAGAACATTGTATTATAAATATATATATTAAATATTATTTTATAGATGTTAAATTTTAATTCCTAAATTCAAAACTGATGTAATCTTTTGATCAGTGAAGACTTTGTAAAGTTATAGATAATGAAAGCAGAGATTTAAGAAGGCAAGATCGAAGCGCCAAGCGGTTCCGCTATCCGGACATCTTTCGCTTCTCGCACCACTGTAAGGCGTTATGTAAAAATTGACAACTCTTGCACAATTGCTTTAAATCCGGTGGCGAAACTGTGATGTGAAAGTCACCGAGTGACTTTGACATGGTAACACTGCGTGCATTAGATGGTTCTTAAATTCGTTGTGTGATTGATTATGTCTTCGAGTAGGACTTTTTAGTGACAGTGATCGCATTTTGTTTTTGGCCTACATTTTATTCAAGATCAATGACAAACTTGATTTGTAGGCATTTAAGCTGCAGATCTTGATGGTATAAATAGATTTTTGATACATTTTATATATAGTATTTTACAACGGCTCGGGGCTGGATTTATCATAAAATAATAAGGCGCAACTGCCTTTCAAGTTCATAACTTTATTAGTAGTTCTTGCGATTAGTCAGTGAGTTGTGTTTTGCTTGTGTATATTTCAGAAAGCAAAATGTGAATGAAGGTTTCCGAACAATATTACTTATGTAGAGTTAGAGACTGTATTTCGCGCATTGTAATATTTAGTTTCTTTTTTTTTGCGAACAGTGTATACTTTCACTTTGGAAAATAAATACACCTTAAAACGAGAGTGGTATAGAAACGTTCACTTTTTCTAAATAACATTAGATCTTTTCAATGTCTGCGATCCAATCACGTTGAATGAAAGTGATATTCTATACAAGTACCTAGCTAAGAATTTTATTTTTTCAATTGTTTCGAGTCTCTGACGAAATTGTAAATTAGGTATAGCATATTCATGTTAAAGATCGAATGCACACAAGGGCTGGGCGTTTGGCACCCAAGTTGCGAAAGTCCGACCCGGTCTACTGCGCATCGATGTTGCCGCTGCCTGCGCAAAACAGATTATCCATGCCCCTAGCATTTCATGTCGAAATTGTAGGTGTCTTGAAATATGTAATAATCAATTAACTACTTAGATATTCGTGACGAGAGTTTTGCGTGTCTTAATCTTAAGTTAATCTCTACATCATCTACATGTAGAGCCTCCAAAAAGCGTGGCGTGTTTTTTAAATTACACTAATATTAACACGATTCGATTAGCTGTCTTGACACATGCATAGCTCGTGGCGAAAGTCGATGCAGTTATCAAACAAGTGGCATTGACTGCATCGGCGCGGCGTGTCATTGGCTGAAGGCGGCCGGCCGGCGCGCGCCGCGCGGTTGCGTGACGACAAATGCCGGCCGGCCGGCTTCAGCTAGTTTCTACCTACACCCCGACAACACTAAATTACAATATTGTTCTTAATTCACCAACAATAAGACTGAAAATCACACCAACGTCTTTGTTACGTAGTTGTATACGCACCATATTAGATACATGTAACAAATGATCCGGGATCATCGCTAATGTTACTTGCGTTGCGACTCGAGTAGAAAAACTTCTTTCTAGCGAGTCACTTTCATCTCAATTTAATCTATGGTATATATTTCTCGATTTTTAGTAGTAAAGCTTTTTTATCAAGCGAAAAAAGCGCCTGGAAATTTAAGGGTGAGTGATGTGACGTTTAAATATTTAATTATTTTACCCATGCTCCTGTGCCAACAAGGGTTGACTTGACAGCATTTTGCAGTACCAATAAAAAAATTATTTAGTCAGCTAGCAGTCATTTAGGGGTTAGTAGCCAAGCCAAGGTACAGTACACGTTTATCGAATGCATAGGACACTTCTTCTTTGCAGGACAATGCACTTTCAATTCATCGCCTTGAGGTGGGGAAAACAATACATTACTTCGGCAGCGACGACCGATAAAACTGAGGCTTTGAATGCGTATAGTGATTCATAAGTAAAATATCCCGAATGACATTTGTCAGTGTTACAAAAGTGCATTAAGTAGTTACTTATCAATTCTAATCTTCTTGTTGTAGATTCCATCGGTGGGGTCGGAGAGACAAAAATATCGAACGGAAATCACGGGTGATAGATGGACAGCGATTATTCTTTTATTAGACATTCAGTGAGGCTGCAGCTGGAGTCACGTAGACACGCATGCATAAGCAATTCGGTTGTCGATGAGCGTTCGTGCACTAGTAAATAGGCCAATAGCTACGGATACAAGAGCTGACACTCGGCGCATTGTGAGCTCCCACTGTAATTTGTGTACCTACCTAATCTTTAAGCTTTTTCGTTCGTATTGCTTAACTTAAACTTTATTCAAATCGTAAACATTGGTGGAGGCAGCAGTACGTGGGTTTTAGTTTTCTTCAAATATAGCACGTTCTTTAAAAATGGTGTCATTGTATTCATATTGAGTTATTTGCTACATAACTATTAGGTTAAACTACTTTGAGAAGGCGGATACAGTAACTGCAGTAATCTAAGAACAAGTTCTAGCTCTACGTAAACACATTAGCATGCGTTTTAACAACGAAACGGTAGAAACTGTTGCGTGGGCAGACCTGAAATCCGTTCGGCATTAGCGACTCTACGCGCGTAGTTAAGATAAATAAAGCACGTCACAACTTTGCCGAGTTACTTGACTGACATTTAAATGTCCTACTATTCCTAAAATACTTTTTGGGTAGCAATCGATTTCGAGATCTATTTTTTGAAGATCGAAACAGTCATATCGATTGTCCTTCAGAGGTGTGTAGAGCACTGAACTAAACGTCTGGCGTGCTGTTGGTTTTACTTGTTTAAAATTGGACTTACCATCTTAACATCAATTGCCATTATTTGACGAAGTTGCATTCTATTATTGCACTTAATAGAATATTTTTCAACAGGTGTCTATGTTTCATTACCATGTGAGAATGCTTCGATAAATAAATTATGCATAGGCCACATTAACAAAGCCGAATGGTTATGTAGTCTCTTAGACTGTTTCTTGTAATCGAATGAAGCGCAAATGTTATTGTCTAGATAAAAAATATTATTAGTTTTTTGCAATATTATGTTTAAAATAATCATAACCAATATTAATCAACATGACCCGCTTTTCTACAAGACTGAAATCAAGTTTAACATTTCGTAATAGCGGAAGCGCTAATGTCTACATTACGTAGAATTCAAGACCAATCAAGTCTTGCAAACATTCGCGATGAGGTTTTTAATTAAGCTTAATTGACAAGTCACGTTGTACACATACAGATTAATCGGTATGAATTAGCTATTCCGATCGGATATGTACGGTTAGGCCGGCTCGGCAGCCTTGTACGATTTGCAAACCGATTGGCGTGGCGGACGCGGTGGAAGCAGAGCACCGCCACGCAACGGCGCCGGTCGCACGGGGCGCTGCAAGCGCCAACCTTGCCCCAAAAATCCGTGACCCACATTTCAAACGTCAAAATGCAGCCAGTGTTTTTATTACAGCAATTCTCCTTGAAATAACCATTTCATTTGCTGTTCACCACCTCATAAGTTGTAAAAAAAACGGCCTTTTACAGTACGAGTACATGATATTTCTAAATCTTTTTGTCCAGGCGTGATCGATTTGCACGTTGCACAAGCATGGAAACAATAGATTCATCATTTGCACTGTGATTCATCACCGCTTCCCATTATTGTTGCACAGTTATTGGAAACTGAAACAGGTCCATTAGGTCAGCGTCATTGATTGCACAGGACGAGCCAGGCGGCCTAGTTGGCGCGGATGAGGCCGCCGCAGGTCGTAGTCCTAGCATCTAGGCGCCCTGTATTCGCAGCTCGGCTAACCTACATGCTCTATTTCTGAATATCTGTTTAACCGACTACAAAGTACTGTCTGCCCTATTTGCGCGTCACGTTTCTATGCTTAACCGTGACATGCAATTGTTTTTCATTGCCATTATGTCATCCGTCTTTATTTCCTTAAACAATTGTTTCAAACGTGATGCAATGCCCAGTACTTACTCGTTACGATTAGTCGTTTCTATGCAGATATGATCAATGGACGAAGCGGGTTTGTTACCTACATTTCTTATGATAATCACTATAAGATGTTGTAACTTACCATTCTATTTAAAAGTACAATAAAACCAATCGACGATGTAGGTCAACGTCAATCGGCGTCAGGAAACTGATATTGCGTGGCGCTGACAATGATGCAAGACGTGTGTACGCTAACATTTTATCTATGGCACGCTCCAGATTGTGGGTGTTCAGAGGTTTTAATCGGAGCAGTGACGTCACAGACCACTCTGAGCGAGATTATTCTCGAAACGACGTCATAGTGCGTTGGCGAGAGCTATTAGTGTAGGCGCGTCGCGGCAGTGACGTCACGGGTAAAATGTTACTTCGCCCGCTCGCGCTCCATGGAGAGCGCGTCGGCGGCGCATAACATAGCCGACTTGCACGTAAATAAAATCAAGCTGGCGTCCGTCTTACGTAATTGAACGTGAAATCTGCACAAGGACGCGTACTCGACGTTTCGACACTGCAACAGCCGTGATGCCATAATCGCATCGTTTACGTGCGACGCTTAGAAAAGTGAGCGTTTCACCTTGAGATGCCTGTAAGCATAGTCGCCTCTCTATTCTTAGATATCGAAATAGCGGTGAATATATTTAAGGGGGCGAGTGGCGAGCACGCAGGCGTCGTGACCCAGCCTGACCCAAAAACAGAGTCCGACCTACCGCGCCCCGAGTTACCAGTTGATAACGGATACGGGAACCTGTTCACTCATATAGGCGCTACGACGTACGCACTGCCAATACCACCGTTACGCAGTTGACCCGAAGACGTCCTACGAGCTTTCCAATCATGAAGCTGTTGCCCTGCCCTATCGTTACATTATAAGGATCATAGATTGAGTCCAATTCTAAAAAAGCATTAAAGAGAAGGAAATGTAAAGACATTGTACACGAAGGCTGACACTGAACTGTATCAGATAGTTTAATACTCGTACTAAAATAGTTACAGGATTAACAATGCAGATCCAAATCAAACATAATCATTATACCAATAGAATTGCATTATGATTTGTTTTTTGGCGATTTAAGGAACAAGAAGTAAAACCTCTTACGGTCTCAATTTGCGTGATACAAGCTGTTTAGCAAATAATACAAGGAAAACGCAAGTGGAGGTCGAGTTTCGAATACGGGCTGTGCGTCGCTGGTTCAATATCAGCGATTCTGGGTCAGTGGGTCACCGTGCCGGAGAGGCCCGCGGCCCGCGCCCCGCTACTGCAATTAAACGACTCTTCACTCGCATAAGAACATCCTGAGACATTAATCGCGCGAGACATCAGCATCACTACCTATGCATGACGTCGAGAGTGACACTCGACTATTTGACCCTACCTAAATCTGCATAACGCCCATGGTCGTCCGTGTTAAATATACGTCTAAACTGTCGAATAACCTTCGCAAGTCCGAAGTCTAGCTAAACGTTCCATTGTTTTTCTAGCATCGATATCCATGTTCAATTGACCCCGCAAGCTCTGAATGGGAAGGATGCGAGCGCTGTCGTAACTGTTGTAATTTGTGACATTCGCCCACGTGGTAACGGTTGTGGTGTGTTACTGTTAGCTCGAGCCCGAAAACGAGTAATTTTGTTCGCTGAGTCAGGCGGCGACGCCGTGCGTGACGCCAAAACGCCTCGAAGCAGTTATCCGGTTACAATCTCGCCTCCAGATTAGGATTCAAGCTTTAGTTAGACGCTTTATTCTTCAGATAAAAGTGTGCTAATTAACAATCACAATTGAGATTCACTTCGCTTCGCCAGTTGCTTAGATAAGAGTGCACGTATATCGTGTAACTATTCCAAGGCGAGAGCAATGAGGTCACCCACAAAGGGCCGACCTTGCCTTCGCTGGTAGCTGGTGGGAGGACCATTACTGGTGTTCGACAAAATATATCAAGGTCTTAGAGATTCACGTTTTTATAAATAGTCTACTACTATTTCTTCTTTACAAAATATATATTCTTGTTGACATTAAATCTATTTTTATTTTTCTTAGCTAACAAAATCGAACTGTAGGTGATAGTAGTATTTATATAGTAGTATTTATGATAATAAAGCGTAAAAAACTATACGCGGGTTTTACTAATAATATTACTAATTCGGTCGTTGGGAATGGAACCAAGGATCGAGCAATCAATGAGTGTAGCTGAGTAATGTGACTCTAATTTGAACTCTCTAAAAGTAAAGTTAAGAAAATAGAAATCAGGAAACTCGTCACGTAAATTTTAAATTAGTACACACACGATATAAAGTCATTCTATATTTCACAAGCGTTTTTTGGCATCATTAAATGGTCAATCATCCCAGTCGCGTCGAATTGGGTCGCATACATTGAACTATTCAAATGTGACCACACAGAAATATTGCTAATAAGTAAAATTTTTTGTGCTCACGTAGGTGTACGAGAATATTGTAAAGATATTTTTATTGTTAAGTATTTTGCGATATTTAAATTATTAATAAAACGAAAACATTGTCACTAGCGTTACAAAAACAAAGTGCTTTGTTTTATGACTTTATTGTTATATATTTTATTAATGTTATAAACATTGACACATATAAATGTTTCATTCTTTTTTAATAACTTTAAGAAATTTTCCGAAATACTTAAAAGCCGCAGTGAGGGCAACCTAATCATAGTACCGTTACGAAACTTTTGGAAGCATCTGTGACGCAGAATGCCTAATATTTTTTATTTGTGGGGAAACTACAGTTTTGGTTTATGATGATTTCAGAATAAATAATTCTCCGAAAGTTTAATGACTACTGGAAAGTTTGAAGTAGAATCAAAAGATTTAAAACTTTGTCTCTTTGTGATAAGTAAAGAACTTGATGTCAGTTCATATAATATATATTTGTTCTCATTCAATGTTGCAATAATTTACAATTTTATTAGCGATCAATACTAAGTAAAACCGGTGATGTCTTTAAAACTTAGAAGATGTTCAAAATACTCCCAAAAAAGAGTCCACCCCCCCTAAGCCCTAAATTACGATGTTCGCATCAACCTCGCATTTGAAATTAAAGCTAGCGTACATTTTTAACGATGATGCAACAACAACACGCCCAGCCATGGTGTCCCAGCGTTCGCAGAAAGTTCGGCCGTGCTCATGCGCTGGCGCACGGAGGCGGCGTGTTTTCTCTTCCCATGGTTTTCTTCACCAATAGCCGATGCTCGCCGGTTCCGTTAACACATTCACACACGTTGGCAAAAAACTCACGTATAGCTGGAAATTATCGAGGGAGAAACTTGTAAATTGTATCGGATCCGCCGGCACACTTGCGGTGTTAATTTATTGTAGATTCTAATGGTGCGTGTGATACTGAAAACTTTGCTATTTATGATTTGTCAAATTTATAAGGAACATATCGAATAAACGTATTTACTGTTAAATTTAGCAACTTAAGTTTTTCTCACTTAATATAGATTACATATATTACTAGTTGATAAGCTAAATAGCTCTATGATTTCGTGCGTTTAAAAAACTTAACTATTATTATATTTTTTAAACACACGCACGCACCTATTATGATATTATATTTATTATAGAGATAATTACGAAAGCAATTTGTCGTTTTTGGTAGCAACATAAGCGACGCAGAGTACAATAAGTGAAATTCGCGCCTAGCACGCGATACTCCACGCAACGCTAGTCGCCATGAGCGTAAGTGTCTTTCGCTCAATCGAAAAAAAAAACACTCAACTGGACTGGAAAATCTGGAAAACGCATCTATAATTTACTTTTGAGTCGTAACTGCTTTCGCCTGCTATTCAAGTAATGCTATATTAATTACAGCGTTGGTCAGTTTAGACCGCTCGTCTACGCTACACGACTCGGAATTGTTGAGACTCGCGTAAAAAGAATACTGATTTATTATGATACTAATTCATGTTTTAATTGAGACCATGTTTCGTATTAATAACGCAATATAACTTTCCTAAATTCTGATTGCGGCTAATTATTCGCAATGCACCTGTTTGCACGAAGAAGTACGAGTACACGTGTTTTTTCGTGTCAAGAAGACAATATTTTTGGTTACCTATCTTATGTTCGAAAAGGTGTTTACCGAATTTTATTTCACCGAAAACTTTTCGACTAATTTCGTTTCGCCTTTTTTCATTTCATCAAAATGACCTTTGCCACTGTATCAGTTGACCTATTATCAATTCGTTTTTTATTGTTACCCCGACGTTTCATTTGTTCGAAAAACTTATTACCAAACTTGGCTTGGCCGAAATAACATTTGTTCGAAGTATTATGTGTATTAAGTATTTTATAATGTTACATACAACATTTGTTAAAGCTATTTATGTTAGATGATTTAGTTTCCAGAAACATGCTTCCAATATATTTTTTTTTTTTTTTTCATTTATTGGGGAAGACAAACAGTTTCACAATACATTTTATTTTATAATAATATAATCAATCCTTCATCCTTATCCTTAGTTTTTAAGCGCTCGGCAGCCGCTACCGCGGCACGCTCACTACGCTCGCTGCGCTTGCTTCGTTCGCTCGCCTTCACGCTGTGTGTGGTCACTGTTCTAACCTAACCTAACCAATTTAGTCTTATTCTATACGCAGTATTCTAGTAAATGAAAAAGGTTCAAAAGAGACTTCGGCCAACAGTAAAAAGTTATTCTGAGAATCGATGAAACGTAGTTCGATAAAATGATACTTATGTCAAGAGACGTTTCGATGGACTAAAAATATGTTAAATGATTCATATAGCAAAAGAAATGTAGGTCTATAGTTTTCGGCCAACTGAAATTCTGACAAGTAAATTACGGACAAGTAATCGGTAACCAATATTACAACAAGTAACCAATATTTTTTTATTGTTTATGTGTTACAATGTCGCATTGTTTTAAAATAAGTGAATCTGAAACTGACTATACACAGGTGCACTTTCACACTCGCAGCGGTTGGGACTGCGAACCGCGCGACGCGTGGACCGCAGCAAATCGACCGTCCTTTAACCGTCCGACATCAAGACTCGACAAAACACACCATATCCAGCCCGATAAGATCATGATAGCGTCAATTAAGCCAAAGCTACAGCTCTTGTAAATGAAATCAAAATCATAGTGAGGTTATTTATTTTCCGCGCAAGTTGCCATGGACATTAGCGGCTTCTTGTGCCACTTAGCCATGGACAACCCGCCGGCCGGGTTAGCTGATGTTAGCTATCGCGAGTAACGGTCCGGCTGACCGGTGCCGCGCACGTGAAAATAATTCTTGACGCGATTTTGTAACGAACACCGTTACTTGGTTCCGGGCCTGCCGGTGACCTTATTTCTCGGCCGCGCACTCTTTATTTTTGTATCTTATTGCCTGACACATTATAGCCGCCGACTTGCTTACCGTTTATGTTATTTTGAGTGCTATTAAAATTAACCGAAACGCTACTCTGAGATCAGTACTACGCACCGAGCTAAGTAGGTCGAAGATCTTTTTCGATCGTCGCCTTAAATTAGCTCGGTTTCCGTGACTGAGGCATTTGTTAATGAACCGCTTGTTTGGCTAAGTCGGTGACAAGTAGTAATGTAGTTTTTTGCATGTTACGTAACGCTGAACGTTTTGTTCATGTTTGCTTTAGAAACCGGCAAAATAGAGTGTAGTTGTTTATGAGCATCTCCGGCAAGCGGCCCGGCGGGCGGGTGGCGGTCGAGCGGTGGGCGTGAGTCAGTCACAGGTTCGATTGAGCTGATTTCATAGCATGCTAGCGAATTTGCCGGTCGCCACTCGCACCCGTATAATTATCGAATGACGCAGTCAGGCTCCGGCCGACGCGTGCGCGTACAGCGGGGAATACCGCGTCACAACTCTGATAACTATGACTATGCATTGAAACTTACAATTTCTTAAAAGTTTATCCTTTACTTTGTGACGTAATTGCTTCATTTTCCGCTTTTACAGTGCGCATGTTATTATACTGCAAACATTTATTTTGTTTGGTATCTTCCAGCTTGTTTTGATAATACGAGTGCGACGCTTTATCTAAGTGTGACGCAAACCTGTAGGTAGGTATACAATACTAAACGATAAATAGGTGGGTACATTCAAGGTGTAAACAAGTGTTCATATGTTATTTAGTTTTCACTCATAAATAATGCGAACAGTTGCACTATTTGACAAACATCTAATTCTTAATGCGTTACAGTGTCGACGTAATGTAAAAGTTATCGACTTATTGTAATGAAAGTCAATTACCGGGCGTTGAATTGCAGTTATTAACAAGCCATTGTTATTTATTGTTGTATAAAATTAAAAGTGATGAAGAAATGGAGTAGCTAAGAATGTGAGTAGCATTACGTTAAATGCGTGTATGAAAACATGCATCGGTAAATGAGTTGCTCATGTTATTTTATGAGTGAAAAGAGTTGCGGCGCGAGTCGCGTCATGGTAATATCGCGTGCTACGTCACTATCTACGCAGTGTGCTGCGCGGGCGCCGCTGCTGCCGGCCGGCTTCCTTATTGTGTCACCTCACCACACCTCATGTTACTACTTCGCTATCATTTTATTTTTTTCTAACATAGGAAAGGCCGGCCAGTAGTAAAAAGTATTTTAAAATATGTCTAATAACAAAATAAATACTATAAGTACTATAAATAGGTACGAGTATAACAATGATTTTCGTATTTTATAAACATCTTCATATCTTATTTGTAAACGTTTATCATTCTGTTGGCCTTGTGAACGCATTTTATACATTTTAACGATCGAGTGCATTACCATAAAAGCAGTTTTTACTGAATATTGTAAATACGATTCAGCGTCCGGGTAATAAAGTTAAAATCAAACCTTCGAAAGACCTTGTAGAGCGCAACCGGCTGCGAGTATCGGGTCAAATGGGCTATTTATCTTAAAAATGTGTACGATTGATATTGCTGTGTACAATATAAATATGTAGTTGGACTAATTGTCGAGCAATATTCGGGCGATAAGTGTACGAGATACGCGATGACGCATACGCGCCGGCCGGCAAGCGCGCCGGCATTTAAAAACAAACTAAACGCGACTGTTATTCTGACGCGCTATGCTATTTACCTATTTTAATGTTGTTGATACGAGTAGTAAAGTTAGCAAATTGAAAATACATAGTATTATTACAATAGTTTTTAACCGTTTAATAGTGCTGAACTCAACCACCATCGCGATAAGCTATGCTTTGGATCTAGGTCAAAAACAAAAATAATGTACCTAATTATTTAAATAAAATAAATGTTGACCAATAATGTAACTATGTATTAACTGCGGCGGCAGTGGTGACTTAAAATTCATAAAAAAAAGATGCATGGATAGATAGGACTGAAATTCTTGGGTTATACAGGATCCGTAGTATGAGACAAACTTTAATGGTTCGCGTCGAGTGTCGACAATAGCTAGCTATTACCGTAACCCAAGGCGTCTCTACCTGTTACTTAGGCCGATGCGTAGAATAACGGTCCGGCCGAATTTCAGAATTTAGCGCACACAAGCCATTGTGGGCTTTTAAAACAAGCGTCGTATCCGCTCCTATAAGTACCCCATAATATCATGTATTAGCCTTCGACCAAGTAATAATATCTAGACTGACAGTCGAGACAGCGAACACTGCATCAAAAATTGTTCCAGACCCTGGTCGTTAAATCTCTTCCCAGCAAGTGTTCCATCACTGGAGACGTGCATGTCGCTTGGCAAAATTGAGGTGTCGGAAATGGCGATTTGTCCTAATAAAGTGTGAAGAAACTATAAACGAAGACAAGAAAAATAAAAAGTAAAATACCATGCATCGCTGAGTACCTAAATTATTTCGTTTTCTTATTCATAAAAGAGAACTTACTGTTTTAAAAATTGTTGTGGACCGTATTTTAATTTAATTTACAAAGAGGGAAAGATTGAAACGAGTAAACGAATCCAAGAGTTGAAATCTACTAGACTACATAATATTTGTAAGACCTTCAAGTACCTATACCTCTAGTTAACAATAAACTTTAAATAAGCTGGCATTTTACCTATAAATTCTAATATAAGATTTTTCTGTTACGTCGTAGTAAATTCGTAGCACAGTGCGCAATTAAATGTTATTTTGTTAGGATTAATTTAAACATTTTTATCAATGAAAGAAGGCATGTTTTTGTTTTTGAAAACATTGATATTTATATTACGTAGCGGAAGCCATATTATATCTTATCTTTATAAAGAGAAGTGCACAATTTTAAAGTTGTTAAAGTTAATGTAAGCTGGTAAGATATGAAATTACGATAAAAATTATGATAATATTAACCTTCAGAATCTGGTTTTTCGTTATACATATCTTATCCATATACACACACATCCAGTACACAAAGAAATGCTTTCTTCAGCAGTACTCTTAAAATTGTTAAATTATGGTATGTAGAGTCGAAACGTGCAATCAAATAAGTGTTTTATCTGTATCATTAGATAACAGTTTGCTTGACATTCACGTGAATGCTTTGCATCATATACCTATAAAATTTTTGTTTCCCATGTATGTTGTTTTCATAATTATACGATAAAGTTATCTATCGAAGTTAGAGACAGCCACATAGTGGTAGATAGGCAGTTTGTCTACCTATAATGCACAGTACCTACCGGTATATGATAACGTTTTCACCCAACACAATGTTTTATAACAGAAACCACAAGACTATCAAAACCATGCAAGTACTATGAGGAAACTAATTTAAATTGTCTAATATGGCCATTCATGAGGTATATCATAAAGGAAGTCTTGCTTATCTTGGTAACGATATTGATTGAGTAAACATGGAAATTTCAGGAATGTAGAGCAATCTAGGCGATAAGATATGTATCATCATCATCATCATTTCAGCCATAGGACGTCCACTCCTGAACATAGGCCTCCTCCATTGACTTATACTGATTATAAAGAAGGGATGTAATATATATTTTATCTTTTATCAAAGAAGAGGAAACCAGTGCATTAAACAGAGAGAGAGCAAGAAAAATACCAAATAATCCGCGAGCAAAGGAAATCCCGTAAAAGGACAATCATGAACAAGAGTAATTATCACCATACGATCAGTGTCATTTAAAATCGTTGAGTTATTATTACTAAGTAATTAGCAGTGTTAATCTTATGGCATGCGTCAGATGCACCGGCGGGGTGCAGGGGGGGAGGGGGGGTGCACGCTGCACGTGTAGAGGGGTCAATAGCAGCGCTTTGTCCACGCACTGCACGCTGCGCCCGCGCACGCCGGTCTTTGTTTGCGTGCAACATTGTTGTCGGTGGACGACGCCACGATTATACCACGAGGATAAACAGCGAGTATTTGCCATGAATACATACTATCTTTGATACTTTATTATAATAATGTTTATGAAAGTATGAAATTTTTAATTGCTTTGCCATTGCATAAAAGTAGGTAAATCTTCTTAAATAAAATATTTAATTTAGTTAGTTTGAGACGCTACACTCTTAAAAATTAATAGCCATTGATAAATTTGAAGCTGCTTGCTGAGTTGCTTGTATATTGCATAATTATGCAAATTGAAATTGACACCAGTTGATTAAATCGCATAAAACATCATACTCGAAAATTGATATTCTGCTCTGAATTTATGAGTTTCTAGGCTCAACGTAGTTCATGTTGCTTCGGCTTCACGTAATGGCCGTTGCAGTTTATATTTATAAATTGTAAGTTATAACTAGTCAACATACAATACATTATTACATCGAGTTATGCAAAAAAATGTCGTTGATGTCTTTTCTAGGGGCACTTTAATTCAACTACAATATTTCCAAAAAAAAAAAAACAGTAATGATTAATAATAATTACAGATATTATTTAGTGTCATGGGGATAATACCACAAATAAACGATTCAGTCATGTATTACATCACAGCTTGTTATGATATTCTGAATTGTCCGCAATGAATCACAGCGTTGCATCGTATCTACAAGTGTTAATTGTAAACGGGTTTTCCATTTTTGTATTATAAAAACGGCAAATAAAACCATTTGGTTTATAAACACTGATCATTGTCATCTTAGTCTACACGAATGTATGTTACATTTATATACCGAACATAATTGTATTCAGCAAAATGATGACAGAAAGTGAGAAAAAAAGATAGTAACCTCAGCGGCGGGTGCGTGCACGAGGACGCGCAGCTCGTCGGTCTCGTGGTGGTGGTGCTGCACGTCGGCGCGCACCTCGCGCCCGTTGTAGGTGAGGTACACGCGCTGGCCGGGCCGCAGCTGCACCCCCATCAGGCCGCGGAACCCCGGCCCGATCAGCTCCACGTCACGGTACTCCCGGGTCAGCTTCCCACCATCAAAACGCACCGTATAACGAGTATTCGGCGTCAGATTAATACAGTTGTTGTTCTCCGGAAACGGAGCCGGCGTCTTCACTGCCTGAATCATTCCCGAGTAGAATAAACCGTCCTCCCCAAGGGCCGCGACGCGCGTCCCTATAATGGACCGCTTGGCCAACCGCTTGCCTGTCGACATCGTCCCTTCAGTCCACACAACACTGTCCAAACACCGATACACAACTTCAAATCGCCCGGCGAACTCGTTTCGCGGGGTAGCCGTCGCAGAATTTCAGATTTCGACGCGATTCACGCTGCACTTCCGGCACTTCAGTGGGCCGGGGCTGGTCGCGGGTCTCGCGCGGAAACATAATACGAAGGCGGGTCCTCGATTGGGACAAAGGGGAATCCTTTCGCGATAGTTAACTTCGCACGTGAGCTCACAGCGAACGACCTCAACTGACGCGGTTCGGATGAGAACTGGCGTGCGTGCGGCGCGAGTAGCGGACGCCGACACCGGCCGGCCGGCGCGGCGACAGGGACCGGCGACCGGCTCTCTCACTCTTTTGTTTTGATACTCAGCTGTTTGCTTGAGTGGGACGCCGCACGTTGGGCATTGCATGAGGGAGTAAGAAAGGTGCACTTGTAGTTATTGTTCGATTAGAGTCGCGAGCGCTCGGAAGGGTTCGGGTCGCTATTTAGAGCGGGCGGGTGGTGGCGGGGCGGGTGGGCCGCCCACGGGCGACATTGAGGCGCGCTCGTTCGCACGTGGAGCACTAACGGGATTGCACAACGCACCTCGCCGCCGGTGCCCGCTCGCTGTTAATTCGTGACACAGTTTCTATTAGGATTCGGGGTCGATTCAAATGTCAAGCAGATGCACCCACTTATGCAACTTGCGTGATCCCACCGACTACGCACGTAATATAATTATTAGGCTATGTAACAGCAAGTATACACATAGTCAAAGTAGAATCTAAAAATTGTAGAGCTTCATTACTACGAGTTCTTTCTACTAAAAACTTTTTAAAAGAGGTCAACAAAGTTAAAAGTTACACAAAAAGTTACAGGAAAGATAATAACTACATACCTAAAGAAAATGAAACTCCAAGATAGAATTCATTCACTTCGTCTACTACATTGTTTCTCGGAGACTTGCGTCACTTTATCTCATTACGAGTATTTGTTTTAAATCCATTCTTAAAACATACTTAGTATGTCTGTCCGAATATCGTAGATCGTTATTGTCGTGCATACGGGTATTAACCACTTTCTCACCAAATCGAACATAAAATTATATGATGTAGGTATTTTATAATGCATTATATGTACGTAGTAAAATAACTAACTAGGAATAAAATTTACTACTCTACATTGAGCAAGAGTAGAGTCAGCTAAGGCCGGTACGTTCAACTGGGTCGCATTGTGAGATTAAAATTTCAAATGTTTACTTTTTGTCAAGTTTACGGTTAACACCATAAACATTGCCCACGTATTTTAGATTTCGTAGGTAAATTCATTGCGTTTGTTTTAATTAATGTCAATAGGACGCTTCTTACCCAGCACGTTTGTGTGAATATGTAAAAATAAATCTATGGTTTGATAAGTTTTTTTTTTCCAACTGTGATTTTCAAATTAATTAAGGTACAAGTTCAACATATCTGCCGTTATTTGTAGGCGCAGAAATAATAAATATAATGTAATTAAAAATAATAATTGATAACCACACATCACAATGAACAACTTTTGTATTATGACTTTAAAAAATATGCTCTTTTTTTTAGTTTTTCTACACGAATGCAATCGGCGGTTTGATAATTTCGTATGGGAAGTCGATAAATGTTCATGCAAATTTGCAAAAGTAATTGAACAAGAGTTGTTTACTCTGATGTGTAGAATATGTGGTTATAAGGTTAGCCTTGAGTAACGGGACACCCTATATATAACATAACGGCCGATTTGAAAACAGCCTTGTTCGAGTTGTTCGCACCCCGGACTACAAAACCCAGCGAGTTTGGGTTCGAAAGACCCATTTAAGGGGCAAGTGTTTGTGTGGTGATATGTTTTGGCCACACAGGTCATAAATGTCCTATTATTTTCAACCGACTTCAAAAAAGGAGGAGGTTCTCAATTCGACAGTATGTTTTTTTTTTTTTTTTGTATGTTTGTTACGCGATTACTCCGCCAATTATGAATCGATTTTAATGATTCTTTTTTTGTTTGGTAGATCATACTTCAGAGGTGGTCCCATATAAATTTTATCGAAATTTATTTAGTACTTTTTGAGAAAATCAACAAATATATACCCAGATAATATTTTGGTTGTGGTTCTTGTTACCTATCTTCGACAAATATGAGACGATTTTGATGATTTTTATTTTATTGAATAGCTTATACTTCAAAGATAATATGATAAAAGTTTGGAAAATAAAAATCACCCCTAAGGGTAGGAAAATAGGGGATGAAATCGGTGTTTAGCAGATAGATTAGGATTTATCACTAAAAATTGATGAAATAAGTAAATTTTATTAAAAAAAATAAAACCGACTTCAAAATACTAAAATGCTAAAAATAATCCTAACACTTAAGTACCTAATCAGTTACTTTTGGAGTCGGTGCAAACAAAAACATTGAATCTCTCATCGGCTGGCACCGACTCCAAAAGTAACTGATTAGGTACTTAAGTGTTAGGATTATTTTTAGCATTTTAGTATTTTGAAGTCGGTTTTATTTTTTTAAATAATATTGTATTTAATACCTATCAGTTATCTAGTTGACATAGCACAAGCTTTGCTTAGTTAGGGGCGATAATTTTCGTGATTATTATCGGCATCTATTTATTTACAAAATCAACGTTAAGTATTTTTAATAATAAAACACTTGAAAAAAAAACGACCGCCTCAGTTAGGAATCGAAGACACGTTGTCCTCGGTAGCTTAGTTGGAAAAGCATTCGCCCGCTTGCGATGAGACGAGGGTTCAATTCACATGAGGCGTTAGTTTTTTTTTTAGATATATAAATATAATAAATTTAAATAAAGTGTTTTTGTTTGTGAATTAGTGTATGGGTAACACAATTTATCAATCTATTTATTGTACGTTCAAGCTGTTGAAAAATTACAGAAATGATTAAATTCAATTGTTTGTATAATAATAACTGTAAGGGCTCTAATCGGCAATTCGAGATATTTAATTACGGGTTCTAACTAAACAAGCGAAAGTGTATTGAAGCGGTTTCGTCATAAGCCTCCTCCATGAAACAATGAAATGTCAAGGTTGACGTAACTGTGAAATGCGTATGGAATTTTTGACTTGTGCGAGCTACGAGAGAGAATGTAGGTAATCGATATGACGTAGTTAAGATACGAGACATTGATGTACTCGCACTCGGATAACAAAGCAAAGTACGTATACTCGTATTAGAAAAGTTATTATATAAGTTATGCTATAAATATATAGCTAACTATAAATTGGTTTTAATTCTTGGAATAAAGTCCACTTTACTTACTCTGGCCATAAATACTGTTACAATTAAAAATAAACAAAATATTACATTTTAATTTGGAATCTGTAATTTTTATATGATTGGTTATTGAGTTTTCTCATTTTGGCGCCAATACATTGTACAATATTTTGCGATATTAAAATAGAGTAGATAAAGAGATAGAAGATAAGTAAATAGAGTAGGGTGAAAAAGAGAACCGAATCGCTGTGATTGCATTACACAAAGTAGGTATGGAGCCAAATGCAATTTTTTTAACTTTCCATACGCTTGGTATTAATAAAATGTTTGTGTACCGGGCTATTAATAGGCAGAATGAGACCTCCTCTGTTTGTGACAGAAAAAGATCTGGCCGTCCACGTAGTGTTCGTACGAAAAAGGTGGTCAAAGCAGTAAGGGAAATGATTTGAAGAAATTCAGTCCGAAAGCATAAGGTTTTATCTCGGGAGATGAAGATAGCACCTAGAACCATGTCGCGTATTTTAAAAGAGGACTTAGGACCTGCAGCCTATAAGAGACGTACTGGTCATTTCTTAACTGATAATTTAAAAAATAATAGGGTGGTAAAATCGCAACAACTACTGAAGCGGTACGCAAAGGGAGGTCAGGAGGAAATTTTTACAATTGAGCAACATTTTAACAAACAAAATTACCGTATTTATGCGTTAAGTATTAAGTCTGAAAAAGGTATCAAAACATCGGCACAAGAGTATCAAGATACCATTAACAACACCATGTTCAATAACCAAGAATGGTCCTTCCAGCAAGACTCGGCGCCGGGTCATAAAGCTCCGTCTACCCAGTCTTGGTTGGAAACGATCGTTTCGGACTTCATCAGAGCTGAAGACTGGCCGTCGTCTAGTCCCAATCCTAATCCGCTGGATTATGATTTATGGTCAGTTTTAGAGAGATTTTACGGCTTTCTCTAAACGCCATGATAATTTGGAGTTCCTAAAACAATCCGTACGATTGGCAGTGAAGAATTTTCCCTTGGAAAGAGTGCGTGCTTCTATTGATAACTGGCTTCAACGTTTAAAGGACTGTTTTGCAGCCAATGGAGACCACTTCGATTAAGCTTTTTATATTTTAAATTGTTTTATATTTATGTATTTAACAAACACACTGTAAAAGTAATAAATGTTATTTGCAATAGTTTTTTTTTGTTTCAGTATTTATGGCAAGACTAGGTATAAAATAGGTTCTAGCTGTCTGTCTACTACAAGTGGAATAAGACTTTAAACAAAGTAAATAATAATAAATAAATATTAGACAACATCACATACATTGCTCTGATCCTATGATAAGTAGCTTAAGCACTTGTTTTACAGAAATCAGAAACAACTACGGTACCACAACACCCAGACCCGTGAAAAGTTAATTTTCTACATTGACCGCAAATGTAATGTAGTAATGGCTAGATCTAGGGTTATTCTCATTATAATTCTGGTTTGGGAATACCTGTTTTAGCTGTTACTCATTATTAGTAAAATAAAACAGCACTGTTGGATACTTTCAAGCCAAATCGAGCCAGTTCGCCGCTAGGTCCACGTACCTTTTGGAAACCACTGAGCTAAAGAGTATGTTTGATTCGTAATTAACAATTGATTAATAAAGTATGCTAAATGTAGATTTAAAAAAATGGTGTAAGTAGACCTATATCACAAATAAAACAATAATCAGAATCCATTACTTTTTTAAATTTCAGATATAATTCGTTGGTCGCATATTAGCAAGTCGTACTACGAGTTTGTAAACAACATTTATTAGCTGAAACTACTATACTAATGTAATAAACAAAAAGTAAAGACTAGGCCTCTACACGTGTTACTGAATCACCAGTTTGGAGGATAACGATGTTTACCCTGACACCCTGTATAAAGTAATAACACGTTGTTTACAAAAATACCAAAGCATGTTGTTCTGCACGCATGCGGAACTTAACGAACCCGGTTAGTAGGAAAATTATTGAAAAAAACCAACCGTAAACATCAGGAGGAAAATCATTAACAATATCTCATCTCTCGAACTAATTGATCTTGATCTTTTCCAAGGTTCAGGACAAAGGCGGTGAAGAACCGACTCATTTGACAGATTTGTCAAAGGTATTTTGTTATTAAACCAAGAGATTCATTCGTAAAATAAACAGTTGAAATTATTGTAATACGATGAAATTCACAAAAACAAAATATTTGACCTGTCACAGAGTGCGGGGTATCCTTGTTGGCTTCGTTTAAAAGCACAGTACATTTTTCCGCCTCGAATTATCATACAATTCGTAAATTTCGCACTTACAGGAAACCTAATGCTTGTTGCTTAATATTATTAATGTATTTAACCAGACAATAAAATATCCAAATGGGTACGTTACGTACCGTCTGTTCAGCGTCTGCGGGTCAAATCACGCAATACGCAAATGTTGGTGTGATGAACACTAGCATTTGTACCTAAGTCATGGATGTTTACAAATGTATGAGTATGTCTATCCGTTATCTCCTAGTCGCAAGCACGCACAAGCTCTGCTTAGTTTGGGGCTAGATAATTTAATTGGTGTCATTTGTTGGAAGAATTTGGTTATTATAGCACTTGGACGTTTTGATTTGTAGGTTGAACAATGTTGTATAACCCACTATTAAAAACATATACTACACATGTATGTATCTGCGCAACGTGTGATACAAAGGATAGGCAATATTTCTGAATAAGGTTGTGCTCATGACACTAAACAACTATGCAAAAAGAACATAAGCCGAAATAAGAATATTATTACAAGACCTTCGATACAAATGAATTAGTTATGTAGTATTTATGTTAGGGAATTATTTTTCATATATATTTTTAGGACTAGTGACGAAATGCTCTTTTTTGACAGTATTAATGACAGCCCAATAATATTAATCGCTGTTATTCAATAACAGGGCAGTTCAAGTACATTTCTCACTTGATATCGTACTATACTTGTTAAACTTTAAGTTGAAAATTTGACATTGTAAGGTTCATGGGGTTGATTGTACCACTGAACTGACAGACCTCCAAATTGAAGCTCTTTGACGTTTGTCTTTTACGTTTACTTCCAAGCTGGTATGTAATAAAATGAATCCCTTCATACAATAATCAATTTATTAATGGATAAATATGTAATAACATATTTAGGGGTGATGAAATTTTGTCCGCTTGACTTTTCTTACATCGTCTCTAAGGACGTCAATAGACCTATCACAGACAGCATGTTTTTTAAAAGATATTTTAATAAGATTTCAAATCTTATTTGGTTTTTTCAATTATTATTTCATATTGAATATTTTGTAAATCTTCACCGCCTGTCCCTCTCAATTTTAATTTAACTGTCCTTTACCTGAATCTATCTATCGATCTCTACTATTCAAACACATGCTTGTGGCTCAATGTTTGTGCTACACTTTGTCCCGCTACTAATCGTGGTAAACACTAGACTATGATCTTAGTTTCAAAAAAATACATTAATAATAATAATAAATATTAGACAACATAACATACATTGCACTGATCCTATGGTAGGTAGCTAAAGCAAGTTACAGAGATCAGAAACAACGACGGCACCACAACACCTAGACCCGAGACAACATAGAAAAGTTTTTATTACCACATTGAGCGACCGGGAATCGAACCAAGAGAGATAGCGACACCAAGTCTCCTCCCCTCCCCTCTCGGCTACGGAGGTGGTCTTGGATGCGGCAAGTCTAGAAACAAAATTTTGAGCGTCTGCATTATGACCTTTGTAAATTGTAACCCTTTGACAAGTGAACTAGACCAGGGGTACACACCTAGTTTTATCTGATCATGCAGTTTCCTCATGATGCAATATTTTCCTTCCCCGCGCAAGTGGTCCGTACACAGATTCCTAAAAATCCTAATGTGCATGCTGAGATTGAAACTTACGATCCGTGGAATGTAAGGTGAGACACGATTCTACGACAGGTAAATCCTTGTGGCTCAATGATAATTGAAACGATAATATAATCTTAAAACAAGTACGTCAGTAACAACATTGCACATAAATATTAGGTCGGGGAAAAAGTATTTTCGCATGAAGTATGTATAAACTTGTAATAAAATCTTTTGGCCTGTACTATTTTTATGCATTCGCCATATAGCCCTGGCCTTGCACCTCCAGATTTCCACCTGTTTAGATCTCTTTAGAATTCTTTAGGCAGTGTCAGGTTAACATTAAGAAGGGACTGTCAGAACTACTAATTGTCGCGTTTTTTTAAATCAGAAGTCCCAATTTTTTTTTAGCAACGGGACCATATTACTACCCAGGTCTACCCACAAGATGGCAAAAAGTCATCAAACAAAATGGCACATATTGTATAATTAAATGTAAATAAACTTTGACAAAAAATGTCTTGAGTTTTCATATAAAGTGCGAAGAAACTTTTTCCTCAACCTTATTATGTATTTCATTTCGTTAATAATTATTATAAATCCATCATAATGTCAACGGTGTGACATTGATCTTATCGCTTAGTTTATAACTTAGTAACACGGCAAATAGGTAGCGCGTATGGAATCTTATCAAGAGTTTTAATAATAATCGCGAGGTAGAGCGATTGTTTCGAGAGCAAATGTTGAACGTGATAGTTTACGACTATAATGATGTTTTAGCTATTTAACTTATATGGGAAGAAATTTAAACAATAAAATATCAGCCATGTTCAGAACCTATATATCTATATAGGGTTACATTTCACGGTAGGTCAAATTTTTCAGGGACCACGGGACACAGATTTTTTTTTCATTTTTAATTCTTTCATTCTGCATTTGAAAAATAGAATACGTAGAAAATTTACGATAACTCGCCTGCGATCTCTGATAAATGACGGCGCACCTCGCGTTTTTTTTTTGAAAATTTTTGAGTATATTTTACCCCAGAAATGACGGCTAAAATTATTTTATTTTTAAAATTTGACACTACCTTGAAATGTAACCCTGTATAAATATTTTGTTTTTATTATAGTTTAAAATACAATAAAACACATTTTTACTCTCGACTCGTCAAACGAATATTATATGAGGTTCCACTTACTACCTCCCTGGCTTCATTATCGGAGCTTTGAATGGTGTAAAATTTTTGTATTGTCATCAACATGTACTTTAAATTAATTAAGTTAAAATCGACCCCAAAGATTTGATTCCCTAGGTAGTTTAACAAGTGAAGCTAATGAAAGTGTGTTAAAAATGTCTGAAATATTCATTGGTGCTGATTTATCTTGAGCGCATTCCCAATTTATAAGGATGTATATTCCTTACTTTGATGATAATGGAGCAAGGACATGGATAGTGGATTTCCTTAATGGTTTCAATGTTGGGCTTATTTCATTCGTTTTGACAAGTCATGTTTAATAGATTTTTAAACTTATTACCATTATTTTAGGTTTTCAAACCTATTTAGTACCTAACTGAAAGTGTCTACTTAATAATCTAACTAACAAGTTTCTATTTTATGTAAAAATGTGAAATTTTTCTTTTAGCCCAGAGACTAGAGACAATAGAAATGTTTTTGTTACCTGGCCTCATACGACCGTACGGTATCCAATAAGTGGTCTCCGTCTAAGAAATTATAATAACACTAACAAGCGACGACAGGTCGCATAGATTAGAAGAACATTTAGTTAGATCCATGCATACAATTTTACAGAAAATATACGGAATAATTACAGTGTGGTTTCGTTCGACACACGATTGACACGATACAGAAAAGGTATAGATATAGTATACTCAGAGGTAGGTGCGTTAGATAACCGTGCATAAGGACAGGAA
Organism: Anania hortulata; assembly: GCA_963576865.1. NCBI lineage: Eukaryota > Metazoa > Arthropoda > Insecta > Lepidoptera > Crambidae > Anania > Anania hortulata. Next base: position 13,819,521 of record OY756390.1, on the reverse strand, counting down.
CCGAGAATAGGCGATGTTGATAAAACAATCTGCTCACGGACTGATTTCTATCTCGGTATCTACAGCACTTTGTGATGTAACCACAATTGATTTAAAGTTACTAACTAGTAAACAATTTAGTGACAAAATTTTTGTTACAAAAAGAAGCTAGTATTTATGCTAGTATTTGCAGTCCCAAGACTACAAGTCCTGCTTTTAATTTACCAGCGATTTGGCACAGCTCTACTCGCGTGGAAATTGTTTTATTATATTTAAGGTCCTATTTTTTTGACTGACGAGAAATAGCAAATTGCGAAGTCGTCCTGAGTTACATATATCTGGGATCCACAAGCACAAATACTGGAAGTTGCGAAGAAGAAATAAAAAGACGGTGTGCCGTGACACGATCAGCCGTAGAGAAGCTCACGAAGATATGGAATGATCGCTGCATAACTAAAAACACCAAGGTTCGCTCAATGAGATGCTGAGTATTTTCTATTTTCCTGTATGGAGCTGAAACATGGACGACGCAGTTTTGCAGACATGCATTTTTTATACCTACCTGTAAAGTAATGAGAAAGGTCAGCAAATATATTTTACAGCAAAAAATTAAATTTATTGTCTACTTTTTGAGTGTTATTATTATTTTATAAATGCCTATACCAATTGGCTATGGAGGTAATCAAGAGTTAGGTAACAAGATTGCGTAACTAACTCCGTAAACTCACTTTTAGTAATTTGCCAGGACACCTGTTCATGTACTTTACAACGAATAGGTAGATAAATTCGTAACTTTACTAGCATCTCAAGAAAACACAATTTGCGTTATTTTACGAGTACAATCTGATTTCTGCTGTACTTTCGCGTTAAATTCAGTTATATCGCGGTTTATGTTTGTTCAACATTGTTGAGACCGACAGATTATCACGGTTGGCAATGAAACCGTTTATTGTGACTAATATTAGAACCACGCATCTTTGAGATTCCTTGCAATCACAGTTCACATGAGTAAATTGAAATGTTTTACTTTTATGGTTAAAATCACGTAAAATATCAATGGCATGTAAGAAGAATGCATTCCGGTAGATAGTCACAGATTGACTCCCATTGGCTGACGACAGACGTCAGAGAGGTTTATCCTAGAATAAGATAGCGTGACGATTCGGACCGTTTTTCCAGGACTGGCAGACTTTGGCCCTCACGGAGATTGTTTTAAGAACTTGGGGAATGTATTTACTTGGGACAATATAGGATAAATAAAAAACAGGTCAAAACCTTTGCCTCGATTGCAAGGTTGCCTCACGATGCCAGAGAGATATTATCTTAGAGATTTTACCCTTCGCCCAGTTAAAGGTTAAAAGTGATCAGTTTATTCTTATCTACGGGTACACTGTACCGCGAAGAAACGCGCGTGTCCGTATCTATGACGTAGGTAAACGTTACGTGAAACAATGACGTAGATAGAATATAATAAAGACTTATGGTATGCGTCCACTGGATCGGAATCGGAACGTACGCACCGTAAATACAGACAGGTCCTCTGCAATGGGATTTTCACATGGGTATTTTCATAAATTTCGAGTATTTGTCTAAGGGTGGCATAAACGTGCACTCGCATTATGGAGGGCAGCAACGTCAGTAACACTGCCGATGACGTCATCGGCAGAAATACCGGTCCGGCAGAAATATGTCCGACGTGCAATCACATGCGCAATTGTCGGTCCAGTGCACGTAGGTACAGAGAAATAAAAAAAAACTGGACAAGTGCGAGTCGGACTGGCCTACCGAGGGTTCCGTACAAATTTGTTTATATTTACATAGTCAGGTCATAAGTTCTGTCACACAATAAAAACTTTTGAATTTAGAATGCTGGCCACAAAAAAGTTTATTGAATTCGAATTTCGAATTTTTCATGAAAATAAAAATGTGTACTTTTTAGAATTTTCCTCATTTTTAAATATGGAGTGGACACTTAAAGAAGACCGTGTCGCGGTTATTGCGTTGCATCGTTGCGGTTACGCGCCAATTCAGATTTTCGACTTACTGAAAAATTTGAATATAACCAAAAGATTCGTTTATCGTACCATAAAACGATACAATGAAGACTCTAGTGTAGATGACAGGTCAAGAAGTGGTCGCCCTCGCTCTGTTAGGACTCCAGCAGTGATAAAAGCTGTGAAGGCGCGAATTCAAAGAAATCCCATACGTAAGCAGAAACTGTTGGCCCTTCAGATCGGGTTAAGCAGGACCACGGTGAATAGGGTGTTAAATGAAGACTTAGGGCTTAAGGCATATCGAAGAAAAACAGGATATCGTTTGGACGCTCGTTTAATGGACCTGAGACTGAAGAGATGCCGCGCTTTGTTGAAGCGGTACGCGGGAAAAAAGCATCGGGAAATTCTTTTTTCGGATGAAAAAATTTTCACCGTGGAAGAGAGCTACAACAAACAAAATGATAAGGTGTGCGCACACAGCAGTGAAGAAGCTAGCAACCGTATTCCGCGTGTCCAACGAAGTCATTTTCCATCCTCGCTCATGGTTTGGTTGGGAGTCTCTTATTGGGGCTTAACTGAGGTATATTTTTGTAAGAAAGGCGTAAAAACGAATGCAGTTGTATATCAAAATACAGTCCTCAAGAACCTTGTGGAACCTGTTTCTCATACCATGTTTAATAACAGGCACTGGGTATTCCAACAAGATTCTGCGCCAGCTCATAGAGCGAAAAGCACACAAGACTGGCGGGCGGCGCGTGAAATCGACTTCATCCGGCACGAAGACTGGCCCTCCTCCAGTCCAGATTTGAGTCAGTTAGATTACAAGATATGGCAAGACTTGGAGGAAAAGGCCTGCTCAAAGCTTCATCCAGATTTGGATTTGGAGTCACTCAAGGCATCCTTGATTAAGGCAGCCGCCGATATTGACATGGACCTCGTTCGTGCTGCGATAGACGACTGGCCGCGCAGATTGAAGGCCTGTATTCAAAATCGCGGGGGTCATTTTGAATAAACTTTATTACGCTCCGATTGCGATACAGTGAAGGCACATCATTTTAAGAATAGGCGTTCTTTGACAGATCAATCTAATAGTTGTTTTTGTGAGATATTGCTTTCTACAATAATTTTAACCGCCTGCTTGATTGAAAATAGATAATTGCCGCCGACTGTCCTCGCTATAACAGATGCGCAGTTAATAGACAATAGAGAAAAGTGACAGAAAAATGTACATACTGCAAACATTGGCAGGATAATTGGTCTACTGTCATTTGTACAGGCCCACAGGAAATGACTACGTAGGTAATAAACGAGGATAAGTACCTATTTGTAATGACAGACTAAGGAATCAAATTATACGTACAAATAGTGATATTAAATGAATCAGGAATGCGAACCCGCTAACTGGAATTGAGCAAAATTATTTTGTTTACCTGTTTCTATTTTCCCGCATAATGTTACGTAGTTAATAGACATACTAGTCATTTATTCAGTATATATATAAGCCAGGGGCGTGCATCCCATATAGGCTATTATGCAGAGCCTACCTTCATAAAAAACTGACAGAACAGCTAACCATAATTATTAATTACGTATTCAACAATAAACAATAAATATTCTGTAACCATTTTTCGTCTACCTATACATATTCATTACTAAAGCAACTTAGATCGTTCCTGTGCAATTTAACCAATGTTAGGCTGCCGCAGGATCGCCTACTGTTTCACGCAAACTTACTCAATTTTCACTCACAGCCTACCCCCCAGCTCTGAAACCAATGCACGCCCCTGATATAAGCCCTCTTTCGGCGTCCCAAAAATCTAGCTTTGCCATACTACCGCTTCGGGACTACATATCGACTGGTGATAAGAAGAAACGGCGCAACAAATTCAGTCGCTTTTGTCACCCTTTTTAACCAACTTCAAAAAAGGAGGAGGTTCTCAATTCGACTATGTATATACGACTACATATAATATGTTGTTTTTTTTGTATGAATGTTACGCGATTACTCCGCCAGTTATGAATCGATTTTGATGATTCTTTTTTGTTTGGTAGATCATATTTCAGAGGTGGTCCCATTAAAATTTTATCGAAATTGATCAAGCAGTTTTTGAGAAAATAACAAAAATATACCCCGATTATGTTTTGGTTCGTGATTCTTGTATCTATGTTCGCCAATATCTTCGACAAATGTAAATCGATTTTGATGATTCTTTTTTTATTGAATAGCTAATACTTCAAAGCTATTATACTTAAAATTTTTGAAATAAAAATTACCCCTAAGGGTGGAAAAAAAGAGGATAAAATCGGTGTTCAGTAGTTAGATTATGATTTATCACTAAAAATAGATGAATTGTATTAATTTTAGCTTAAGCTGATCAAAGTTTGAATGTTTTCGTTGCATCGAATCCAAAAGTAACTGATTAGGTACTTACGTGTTAATATTATTTTTAGCTTTTTAGTGTTTTGAAGTCGGTTTTTGTTTTTTTTAAATAAAATTTATTTTTTACAAGAAAAACTTAACTAAGGTACAAGATATTATGTGGAAAGTGCGAGCTAAACAAGTTATTAAGTCCATGCGCCCTTTTAATTAAACAGTCGTCTACTTTATTTATAATATCATTTTATCATAAGGAGAATAATTGCTATCTTAGTCCTAATAATTTGCTATGTGAAAAAGTATTTAAAATAAAATTCAAATTGCAGACGTGCGAGATGGATCCAATTTTGTTTCCAAAAATTTTTTTAAGGGTTTGAAAGCCTTTTTACTTTACAAGTGCAAAACATTTTTAAGAAACCTTCACTCGTTATGCTTGTATTGATTCCTTTGAGCGCCTTTTTTTCTTTTTCACGGAAAAAAGAAGACTTCAAACAATATTAGATTTTATGGGTACCTTTGTTATTCGGATATGAATCTGAACTGTCCGGGACCTTCCGACTTCAATAGTTTTTATTGTTTGTGTATCCCAAGAGAATGGTTATGCATTATAGATTCTATAAACGAAGTCTGTAAAGATTAAAATTTCTTAAAGTTTAAACAGCAATATTGATTGTCTTTTGTTACCTGGTGAGGGTCCGCGCCGGCGCAGGATTTGTTGACGTTTTTTGTTCACATTCCGGCAACAGCTGATCGGCACAACAAACCCACGTGACCGGTTGTGCTAGGCTCTCATTGGCCCAAACGCACCCCAACATTAAATTTTTCGGGCAGAGTGTTTCGTGAATAAAATCCAGGTATACCCACGAGGATTTTAGTGAGCAATTTTGATAGAGTAACCGACAACTGAGCTGCGTCTCGAGTAAGGTAATGACATTTAATGCCGTCTGGCAAATAACGTCCAATATTCAAAAATGGATCTACATGGTAGCATGTAGATCCATTTTCAACCGACTTCAAAAAAGGAGGATGTTCTCAATTCGACTGTATGTTGTTTTTTTTTTTTGTATTTTTTTTTGTTTTTATGTTACGCGATTACTCCGCGAATTATGAATCGATTTTGATGATTATTTTTTTGTTTAGTAGATCAAACTTCAGAGGTGGTCCCATATATATATTTTATCGAAATTGATTTAGCAGTTTTTGAAAAAATAACAAAATAAATACCCAGTTAATGTTTTGGTTCGTGATTCTTGTATCTGTTACCCAATATCTGCGACAACTGTACACCGATTCTGAATGCTGAATCTTTTGATATATTTCTGATGTGTCTTTATTTATTGAATAGCTAATACTTCAAAGACACTATGGTAAAATTTTTCGAAAAAAAATAATGTCGAAAAAAAGAGGATGAAATCGGTGTTTAGCAGTTAGATAAGGATTTATCACTAAAAATAGATGAAATAAATACATTTTTTTTTAAAACCTACTTCAAAACACTAAAAAGCTAAAAATAATTTTAACACGTAAGTACCTAATCAGTTACTTTTTGAGTCGGTGCAAGCTGATCAGAGTTTGAATGTTTTCTTTGTATACCGACTCAAAAAGTAACTGATTAGGTACTTACGTGTTAAAATTATTTTTAGCTTTTTAGTGTTTTGAAGTCGGTTTTATTTTTTTAAATTAAATAATTTTTTAGTACTTAAACTTTTTTGTAGGAGAGTAATAGAAACCAAAATAGTGTGGGCCACTGCACCCTCTTTTGAAATTGAGATCATAAGCCTGCTGGTCTGATGATAATGTAAGAGTGGCTAGGAAAGATTGGTATAGGAGCGTGGGAAATGACGCTGTAAAAAATAAGCCTATACGCATTGTCAAATGGGCAGATAACGGCTGATTAAATAGTAAACAACCTATTACGTGCTATTACTCCCGCTTCGCCAACTTGGTAGTAGCAAGCTGCGCTTCGGAACTTCCAAATGGTTACTGTTGTTGTATACAAATACTCAAAACGATATTCTAAGTTACTAATTAATTAACATGTATTAATCTAATTAAAATTCTTTATTACCTACTAAGTTTAATAACACCCAAAGCAGATGTTTTAAAAATGTAGTGAAGATTACATACGAGTTTCAAAGTTAGCTTTTATCAATCGGTATAAGTACCTACAAATCAAACAAGATCAAAATAAAACAAGACAATGGTTTAGATAAAGGTTTTTGTCACTAGTTGAATTTCATATATTATTATGTGTATCAATAGTATCTAATCAAGGTGAAACCTATACTTGTATAATTTAATAATTTCTAAACAAAGACGCAGTTCTCTATTGAGATTGAGCATTTCTGATATTTCATGATTTTTTCTTCTTTTCCCGACCTTCATTAAAGAACATGCTTTAATATAATAACATATAATTCAAACTCGATTATGTGCAGTAAGCAAGATTAACTTTATAACAATTGATCGAGTAACACAGTTATCGGGGTCGCTCGTAAAGTAATAAATTAGCAAATAAGCATTTTGTCATATTGTGCAAACGACCTGTGTTATAATAGGTAATTAAAGTGAAAGCCGTGGTGACAGACCGATTACAGTCACGTTAAATTAAATTTAATGATTTTTTGTACACTTTACCTAGTACAGTTTGTTGGTTTTGTTAATTTAATAACACTTATTTTATATATAGGCTGCAAGAATAAAAGTATTTTAAAATATTTGTTTTATTATTAAATACTACAGATTTGATGTCATATGTTCTTACATATGACATCAAATCTGTAGTATTTAAAAATAAAATAAGAGCATACTAATTTTCAGCAATTTTTGTATGACTTTAGTCAATATGGTAGGCAAAACCATCTCACCATGCACTTTAGTTCACTGTAACCAAAAATCCACTAATCTATGTAATAATAATGTATCTAAGTATAAATTGTTTATTCGCCATAGCTCTAGTAGGTTTCATCATCATCGTCATTTCAGCAATAGGACGTCCACTCCTGAACATAGGCCTCCCCCAATGACTTCCAGATTGACCGGTTGGTAAGTTTACTACGTGACAATTAACTGCACACGCACACCGTAATGTTTTGTTTAAACAATAAAACAGTTACCAACTTAACCCCTTATCTATATATTTAATAGGTTTAACAGTACATATATTTCAGCTTTAACTTGCCGTAAAATTATCTGCTCTGCTAACACATCTTATAGTTTTTAAATCTTAACGACACGACATGCGTCGGCCTCAGGAGCCGGGAACAGGTTGAGGGTTCCACAAAAAAATAGAAAAGAGACGCGAACACCTGGGCGGTTTAGCCAAGCGGGCGCATAGAGACAGACGCAGTCTGCATCACCGAGGGAATAGGGATGACGACTGGGTAAAGAAAATAAAATTCTATTTAGTCCGTCAGTTAAATTATCAAAAAAATATGGATATGTTTTTTTTCTTTTATCATTCAACCAAAAAATTACAAAGATAAAAAGCGTCAAAGTTTGGGAGTGGGGACTCGTGACCTTACTTCAAGTAAAAATTGTACTTAGGCGCAACGTCATGGTATATTTCAAATCAATATATCTCTGCAATATTTTGATTATGTGAAAAAAGAAAAAAATACTGGTCCAATACTTTTTGATAATCTACCTTATAGACGAAGAAAACGTTTGTCGTCATTTTGTGGATCTTTCTGTGCGATATTTTTTAATTTTATTAGAGTTAGAATCTGCATAAACAGTCGCATTCGTGATGTATTCATAAATTTAATTAGATCTTATTTTTATAACACCTTGTGTAGGTACCAATATTATGTATCAGCAATAAATTCATAATATGACTATGACTAGATAAATCATTTAAAAAAAATCTAAACGAGAAATGCGATGAAAATAAGGAAGCATTGGAGGTTTTAATGGCCTGTTGGTCAGTAACTAATTGACATATAGGATATTAAATTATATAAAATTATATTATCCTATCCCAAGTTGTGTTTAGTATGCTTTGTCCTGTTCGGTAGGTATTTAATAAAGTACGGAAATTAAATATGTACATTATTTGATATATTACTAACACTAATTATTTGATTAGTCAACAATACATCACTTCATATGACAAATATAATAATACTAACACTAATTAGGGAAACCTAAGTAAAAACCCATATATGTGTTTCGATGACCCACGGTACCTCTATTATTTTGTTAGATAAAAAAAAACTTATTTTATTACAATGCAAAAAGTTATAGTATGATTTATATAAGTCAATGGGGGAGGCCTATGTTTAGCAGTGGTAGTCGTATGGCTGAAATGATGATGATGATGATAAATATTTTAATGTAAATTAAAATAAAAAAATTGTTTCTTTTACATATTATGTTGGGTTTAGGTGAGAGGACTGGACGTACTTACTGATTTTGCGGTTAATATATAAAGAACTTTGTCTGAGCTAAAACTTCTTAATTTAATTATTTGTGGTAAAGTGAAAATAGTTACAGTCATTTAATTAAATCATAAAAAAGCAATTGCGCCTTGGCTTTCAATGGCGCAGTGTGTGCTTTAATCTCGAAAATAGTTACGTGTTGCTGATGGCAATCTTAAAATTTTCACTTAATAGGTACCTGCGCCGGAGTGACTTTCACTGCTGGCCCCGTTAACTGGGAAGCCTTTGATTGTTGTTTAGTGGACGGGTACCTCCCATTAACTGGATAGGCTACACTCGCAAAAAATAGTGAAGGCTCTTGCGAGAACAGTTGGTGAAATTCCCATGTTAAGTTACAAATCGCCTCTCAAATGCACACGAAGAGGCCTATTTTATTTTATTAATTTATTATACCTACCTAAGTAGTTGTTTATTAAGTGGGCGTGGCACATAGCACGTATAACTGATGGCTAATGGGGCAGAAAGGTTCAAGAATGGAGGCCACGTACCGGCAAGCGCAGCGTAGGACGTTCACCAACAAGGTGGACAGACGACCTGGTAAAGGTTACAGGAAGCTGTAACCTTTACCAGGTGGATGCAAGCCGCTTTTAACCGGCCACTGGAAGTCACTGGGCCTATGTTCAGCAGTGGACGTACTATGGCTGAAATGAGGATGATAATAATGAATTATTGATTATTAACAAGCTTTTAATAGCCTCACTTGTAACTAGCTTACAGCTAACTATGTAATCAAATCTGTTACCCGTTTCTAACCTATTTAAAACTGTCATATCTATTAGAAACTCTGTAAGCATTGGGATGTAAATGACATAATTTAATACCATCAAGCTGATCTGATGATGGAGTGAAGATAGAAATCTTTTTCGCTACGATGTAATGATGGTTATATACATGGTTACATTGCAAAGGGGTGCCAAATTTAAAAAATAAGATCTAGGGAACAATATAAAGAAGCGTCTTAATCATTATCATTTTTAAAAATCTTATATTAAAAATATACTTTAAAATATCCGAAAATAAAGTCAATAGCGAGAATACTGAAGCTGCGCGGTCATTCATCAGAGGCATAGTTCGAATAAGTTACTGATTCTGAGCCACTCCTAAAGATTTGGCATCCCTTTGTAATGTAACTCTGTATACCTACTCAAGTTTAGGCTTATTTGATTTGATGGTGATTGGTTCAGGTTGACAACTTCATCTAGGGTAATTTTTTGCATTTACATATATCATGGTGTGTATATGTCGATTTCAGTTAATTGTATATCAATGGTTTAAGTAAGGGCCAAAGTTACTCTCTAAAGGACAAAGTAACCCGCACTTACGGTACATACACTTCTGTACATGGAAAACCATTGTTTTAATTATTTTAACTCTTATTAAATATTTAAAAGTGTTAAATGAACTAGTATTTTAATTACTTTTAACAGGAATAGATCATCAAGAACAGTAGACGTAGGTATTATACCTACCTAAAGTTACACGCAACGTTCCCACAGACGTGTACCAACGTACGTGTTGTAAGGGATTATACATTTCAATATTATAAACATCAAAACGTGCCCAGATTGCATCGATGCACACGTGGTGCAGCCCTTACGTGATCTTTCTTTAGAGTGCTTGAGAAATTGTGAAATTAATTTTATCACATTAAATATTTTTAGTATTGATATGCACTTTCTGTGTTGAAATAGGCTAATTACATTTACTCATTCATCTACTAAATGTATTAGTAAATATTATAATTATTATTTCGTATCCAAATACTTACGCAATTATGTAGTAATATGGATGTTGTCAGTAGTACCTATTTTGAATATAGCGATCTCTTTTGTGTTTACATTTTACATGGATATTATGATTCATTTCTTTCTCATTGTCTGTGAATACTTCCCATCGATATTCGATCCAACTGGGTCCAACCGTCGGCAAAAATAATTTTAAAATTTAGCAGGAATAGTAATAACTAAGTAATTAAATAAAATGTAGAATGTAAAGGCTTCATAAAATCGCGCAATCTTATTGTCAGTTGGTCTGAGAGGATATGGAACTAGTATTTTAAAACCATTCTTTCGCTTGATTGGCATAGCATTACCTTAAAATGTATAAGTATTTAATTGCCAGCCCTGTTGTTAACGATATTAAGCTTACACCCTAAACAGAGCTTGGTGTAATTTTCAAATCCGGCAAATCTCCGTACCTACTTGTTAGTGTTATTTTTGTATACCTACCTATTGAAAAATTGTAAACCTTGGTCTTCCTAAAATAAATAAATACTCTTCTTCAAAACCTGTCCATAACGTCCAAATACAAAGTCGGTAGTGTAAAAACGGACATTCTATGACAATGTTAACAAGTTACTTAAGTTACTGGAATGCAGGAACGTACTAGAACATTAATGAAAAAACAATCACTTTAAGACTTCTTAAAAGTAATTAGGTAAGTAGGTAGTTACTAAGTACTATATTCTTGATTATGCAGTTACAAGCGTGTTACAATAATAAATTACAATATATATAATACTAGCTGTCCCGGCGAACTTCGTACCACCTCTTCATTTTTTTTTGTGTATTTTTCTGATATTTTAATAGGCCGCTATTCGGGACAGAGACAAATGCAAAAAAACATAAATCATAAAAATCGGCCCAGCCGTTCTTGACTTATAAATGGTGTAACTAACCCGACTTTGTTTTATATAAATAGATACCTTAATACCTACATAACGATAGTTTAAATAAATTATATGCACTTAAAACTTAAAATTTCTCAAACATGTTGTTGCGCCGGTTCTCGTCCGAATTTACACTTTATCGGACTGAATTGCTAGAGTTAATATACATTTTTAGGCAGGACATACATTACATACTGCCTCGAATCATCATGTGTTAAAGTCATGAAACTTTTCTATGCACATGTTAATCTTGTTCGATGCTTCTTGGCCCTATCTCCCTCCGGTGTCAGTTTGACGTGCCAATTTTGGGACAACCTGTAACAGGCTCCGGGCCCCAAAATATAGCTTCAACGCTCCACTTTGTCGAGGGGCGCCCTACGCTGCCCTTGCCAAATCGTAGTCTCCTCATAAGAATGCTGATAATGATTAGAAACATTTAATTGCAAGTTCGGGATCGAATAAGCTGTTAGGTAGTTTGTTAGTAAACTTCTGGTAAATCTTCTAAGGGTTCTTAGTGAAACAATTTTGTTTTTTTTGCGATACATCATAAAATATTATAAAATGTGGTAAGTAGTACTGTAGCTGAGTTAGATTTCAAGCACGTGCCCCGAGATGTTCACTTGCTTGACCAACGGTAAAGAAAACATGGTGCTAGAACCTTTACATTCAGATAACATTGGATATGTTGGCCTTGTCGAATTTTTTTTAGAGATTTAGGTAAGCCGCAATAAAATCCTTTGAATGTGGCTTTTTGATTAGAATTTACTTTCAGATATTTGATGATTTCAAGATAAAGGTTTGGTCATAGTGTTTGTGGAAATAGAGAGAAACTTCACCCTAACATGCTCCCCCATAGCATGACCACCAAAGTACGATATAAATATAGCGATTTATCGACACAAACTGAAAAAAAAAGATACATATTATAGCCGCCATGTTGAATCGCCGTGCCAGTGACGTCACATGTTATGATCCCTGTTTCGATAAAAAATCAACATGGCGTCTATATCTAACATATTTAAAAAAAACCGTTGGTGTCGATAAATCTCTATATCATATCATTTCTATCGTGTTTTGGTGGTCATGCTAGGGGGGCCTAATTAAAAAATGGTGTTGGAACACCCACAATATTGTTGAACGACCTATCCAACGACACCCCACAGGAATGAGAAAAAATCATTCGACTTTACGTGTATATATACTACCCAATTTTTTTTTAATGGTTTTATTCTACCACTTTGTTGACCGTGATTAACATGAACCTACACTCATATTTGGCAATAGTTTCAGAGCCAAGCCGCGGACAGACGGACAGACAGACAGCCAACCATGGCGCGTATTATTTTTACATTAAAAAAAAAATTAACTTGCAATGTATGTAACTATGTTTGTTCGACGAGTGGAATCTTGCAACTCAATTATTATGATATAAAAGCTTGTCGCGACATTTACATGTATTGTGTAGATAAATAAGAAAATGTGCACCCTACCACTGTTTTGAGACAATATTGTCGGCTAGCTATAAGGGTTCCGTGTTGACTACGGAAGCCTGAAAAGCATTATGAATGATTGAGAGACTGACACGAGACAAAGACAAATCCATAGGAGTTTAGGCTTAAAGTGTGTGTGTTCACTACTGGAATTTTACAACTTAAGTATTTTCTCTGCCGTCACCACGAAGGGCCTTGATATTAAATAGGTAACGCGTAGGCGTATAATTGAGGCACGCGAGATAAAGGCAGACAAACCACGATTATTTCGATGTTATCGGCCAGCCTCTGCGGTTGCAGACCAAACAAAAACTTTTTTATAAACCCACATTATTCTACAATTTTCATTTTATACCTAACTAGCTGTTCCCCGCGGCTTCGCACGCGTGTAATTTAGTTTGTCACAGAAATTCGTTAACTAACGTCTCTTAGTAATGTCAGTGGGTTTTTCGGGATTAACGACAAAATATACCTACACCGAACCTTTATATTTAGGTTTGTTTTAATTGTGACTAAGGTTTTAGGTCGACTTCAATCATGATGAAGTACAAGGTGGATCACTATCTGGATACTGGATCTAAGTAAATACGGATCCCTATCTAACCCTCTTATTCGGAACAAAAGTAAGCTAATTTATAGTAGAAATTAACAGGACGTTGGTACCCACGCAGCCTGAAATCTCGCGCCAAGCTTTACACCTGCTACGCCAAAGTTATCTTACACGCATATCTCAGAAAATGTGTATTTATTGAAAAAAAAAGTCAGTATTGTAAGTTGTTTTAAGACCTCTTCCCTCTATTTTACTCTTTTGGGATCGTATTGAAATTCAACCCATGTCAATACCATCCCTTTTTGATAAGCACAAATGCTTACACAACTTATAGCTATTATCTAAATTTCAACTCTCTATCTTAAGCCATTTGGGCTGGATAAAGATTTTGCATGCATACTTTCATCCCCCATTTGACACTCTAAAAGGATGCAAGTTGACAAATGCTGAAACAGGTACATATTCATTTATTTTTGTTAGTAAGTATTTGTGCCTCAAGTCCATACAAAAAAATATATTTTCCTACTCAATTTCACCCCCTTATGGATGCATTTCCCCAAAAACTCCGAAAACAGTATTTATATTTACAATTAGTAGTTTAAATACGAATTTAAATCTTTCTAACGTCAGAAATGACGAACTTTCATACAAGCTGTAATCGTCATTTTTAAGAGAATGAAAGAAAAATCCGTTCTTATTCCTTGTCTATGTTATTAAAGGAACCTTTGTGCAAAGTTTCATCATTTTAAATTAAAGGATTTGGGCTGGGCGTTTATGAGTCAGTCAGTGAATGAATGAGTGAGCTTCTTATATATAGAGATAGATATCGAAAAATTATGTTACTTTTATTAAGCCAATGGTAATACAAACTGCTGGTGGAGAAATTCATGAAGTCTAATTATTACATTTCATCAGTTTACAGAAACTGAACTGTGGTATATATAATGTAAGTATCTTCAATCATCCGTGTGTGTGTGATCGGCATCGCTAACCTATATGATGATAACGTGTTTAAAAACATTGCATGTCGTTTTGTTTTTGGCAGCCAACTAAAAGTTATATACAAAAAGAATATTTTAAAGAGATTGTTAGTACAAAATGCAACACGTGTAAGTAATATAATAATAAATAAAAAATGTAATAATAAAAGGCAAAATAAATTTCTTGGAGGCGCCGGGTATCGATCCCGGTACCTCTCGCATGCTAAGCGAGCGCTCTACCATCTGAGCTACGCCCCCGTTATGCATACTGACGAAATATACGACCAGCTTAGTGCGCGCGCCAGTCGACTCAAGATTGCGTACGTTTACACAATCTACGCAGCGATTTAGTACAGTTTACTTTCACAAACGTTCCAAGGCAAGCGTTATCATTATGGTTGTCTACAAGGCAGTTGATGAAAGGAGAATGTGCGTAGGTCCTTAGTGCCGCTTCCGCCAAATCCGGTCGCTTTCTTATTGACCTCGTCACGCCTTGTCCTTAACAGGGTAAGTAGGTCTTAATACGCATACCTACTTATCTACTCACATATTATCATTAACATTGTGTCAATTATGTACTTATAAATTAATATATGAAAGACAGTAGGTACGATTCAAAGAATCGCTAGTGACCTAGGTAGGTCCTTAGTTAAATAAATAAATTGTTTCCAAATATTACTTAGTTTATGAAAATTCAAACAAAGAGTATGGCTACTTATGTTAGAGTACTTATATTGCTTTATTGGTTTCTACTTACTTATTATTATAATAAAGAATTAATTTATATACACAAAAAGGCTTGTGAAAATCACATAACCATCTCGGTTATACCTACCTACTTACATCACAATAACAACACATAAGTATGTAATGATTTATGCAAAATCAATACTACTACTACTAGTACAAAATAAACCAATATTAAGTCAAATATAGGTCGTTTAGTAGGTCTAAGTATAGGACTAGCGCTTCCCTTGACTTGGTTTGCGCAAATTTTCCTTCACCTATTATTTACTCTTGAGCATATTACAAAATTTAATTCCCCCATTTTTAGTTCATCCCTAAAATCAAAATCTAAAAAAAACTCTATAGCCTTACGTATGAATAAGACACGATACTGTTTTTCACTGATTTGCCATATATGGTACATAAGTATAAAGGTTTGCACTCCACATTTGTGTTATTCCAACCAAATGTTTTATTGCTTGTTTGTCATCATTCGTAATTATGTTCATTTTTGCGACACTTAATAAAACAACACTTCTATTCTTTTGTGTAAAAGGAATCAAATTCTTTGTCCGCTTTTGGCACTTCGCCACAACTTTTAATATGTTTTTACGGACAATTTAGTTAGGACTAAGGTACCTACTTCAAAGGACAGTAACCATCATTAGCAAAATAATGTAATTTGGAACAAATTGATATTAATTTCCAGGTATTACTGTGGGAAGGACAAAGAAAGAAACGTTAAAATCTTTTGCACTTACCAAAAGACAATAACGTTTTTTCTGTGAGTGAGAGTGAGTATACTTCATAATTCAAAGAAAATTTTTATTATTGTTCTTAACTTTATCTTTTGTTTGTCTTCCATATCCATACTTCTCTCTTCTTCCTCACTGATGAGGATCGCGATCACATAAAATGTTCTTCCCTTTTAGACTGTGATCATAGGCTTTGTGGGCCGTATGATGCTCGTTTCTGCCCACAGTCTTCCTCACCGCGTCTGACCATCTCGCCCTACCCGAGCTCGTCTGCATTTCATTTGACCCAAGATAATTTGCTTCGGCAATGCCTTGAAGATCTCATAATGTGTCTGAATAAACTGAGGGTACTCTTTCTGCGTATAGTATGGATGGAGCCGTGTGGTGATGTTAAGGGGTTATTAATTTCACAAAACCACATCTCAAATGCATCGATCTTACTGCTACCGCGGCTTCTTAAGCTCTAAGTTTCGATACCGTACATAAATATTGCAAATACCAAGGTTCGAACCAAGCGCACCTTAGTTGTGTCGAATACCATTCATATACTAATTACAAAAAATACTTTAAGGTATGGGAATGTCCCGAGGAATCATCCAACTTCTGGTCACCGTTATTGGAAGGAGTAGGGGCAGGTCACCGTACCGATACGGATTAATAAAGGGAAAAAGACCAGAAATAGTACAGCCAACTGCGCCTAAAAGATCGCAGAATACGAATAGCCTGAGGAGCGCTGGTAAAATCTTTTGTCTGAAGTGGTTACGACGCCCCTTAATAAGAGGATACTATGACAAAGAAGATATAAAATTACAGGTTACGTTTTTATAAAAACACACTTGCATTCTTAATAACAATATAATATTTCTTTTTAAATCTTACAAAAATATAGCAACAACATCTTAACAATAAAAACATTATCACACAATTTCACCTGTATACTAAGTAACTTCGAACTAATCTTAGACTGTTTAACCTATTAACCGCCAGACATCCCTATAACGGAAACAAATTATTTTTAAGATAATACTAGTTTTGCTACCAAAACTTGCTACCATTGTTACAATTTTTTGCCAACTTAAGATGTTTGTTGTGAAATAAAAATGTATAGCTTGTGCCTCAATGATTAAAAGTATAAATTATTTCTTTTTTAAAACAAAAAAAAAACCGACAAATAAAGAACCGAGAAGAGTTTGAAGATTTCTTTTATCATGACCACAATACCTAGGCTTTTGTTAAACTTGACTTAGCTTGTACCTACTGACTCATAAAATAACTGAATAGGTAATTAAGTTTATTGATGATATTATTTTCAGTTGTTTGTTACTTTTTAGAGATAAATAAGTCTAAAGTCGAAATCAAGGCGAGTTATATGAGTCCAAACACAAGTTATTTGCTTTACACCGGCTCATCATTAACCCCTATTATTATTATTGTTTGGGTGATTATTTTCCTTAAATTTAAATGGAGCCTTGACGTAAAATGTATTAATAAAATAAAGAACATTCAAATCGATTTATCGATCGATTTGGCAAAGATATCACGTAACATACATAAATAATACAGTCTAACAGAGAACCTACTCCTTTTTAAAAGCGGTATAGAAGTGAGAATAACATCCTATAGTGTCAAAACAGAAACAGCCTATTCGGGTTATCGTATGAGTGGTAACGTACAGACAACGGCAGGTCAACCTTCAAAAAAACTTAAAGGTCATTGAATTGATTTTCAACTTTAAGTCTAACACGTAAAGATCAAAATCAATTGAGATAATTTGACGTTTTGTAGTAGGTTGACGTGCTGTCGTCTGTACATTTACTGACCAGGCTACCCTAAATACTGAGATAAGCTGTTATTTGTTGATGCTGATGTTTGTATTGATGAACATATTCGCCTCCTTCGGCTACTATTTAAAACCACACTCTGTATAAATAAACCTGACCACTTCCTTATATTATCAGAAAATGTTTCAATAATTAACATTTTATGGTCAAAAATAATAAATTATGTTCATATTACGATAACATTATCAATTCATTCTCACTATACCATTCCCTTTCCTACATATGACGTCACAAGCAGCTGTATATTTACGACTGCAGCGCTGACACAAGTGACGTTACCTATATTCCATACAATAATAGTTATGTACAAATTGTAATTATTCAGAACAATTAATTAAAATTTCAAAAACAAAAACCCTTTTTTTTTTTTATAAAGTACTGAGAATAACAAAATAGAAATTAATATATTTTTTACGTAAATATATTAAAGGATTTCACTATAAAGTACATTTGTTTATTAATTGTCATTGTTGTCGATTTATCAAGGCTATGCTACAACTTTGTTGTCTGATCTCTTTATGAATCTCAATGATCTCTTCTCTGTGGTGGTTGAAGCCTAAAATTTGGATTAAGTAATCTAACAGCGAAATATTTGCAGTCATTACTTTACTTAATTGGTACTTACGATTGCGGCGGCTAATAGGTTTAGTTATGTCTTTAAATAATAAATGACTTGATTTGTTTATGGCAATGTTTGCAAATATAAATAACAAGAGATATAAAAACATTATTAAAACATCAAGGAATGTATAAATCTTACAAGAAAAAAAGCGTGTATATAATAAAAAAAATTTTGTTTAAGAGAAATAGTTGCACATGATTAACATTTAATTACCTATATATTTTTTGTTTTTAAAAAATGCACGAACTTTGAATAAAGGTCGATTTACATTTTGACAACTGGAGTTGCGAGTTTAGATCTGTCAATAAATAATGCCATCAGCGAATTCGAACCACGAAACGGCTGTTTGGAAAGTATTTTTCCTTTTGATGACGGTTACCTTTATTTATTATATTAACTATACTTTATTCGCGACGTTCGCATGTTACCTATTTCAATGTAAATCGGCCAGAAGTCTTGATGCCCTAAATAAATGTCTTCAATTACTTTGGATAGGTACTATTTTGAGTTCAGTTCTCTCCTTCAAGTATGACTATCTGTGCGCCCTTGCCGACGGCCTCACCCAACTTGACCGAGGCCACTTCGGCCACGACACCGTCTCGTGGCGACCGGACTACGTACTCCATCTTCATTGCTATTACTACGAATAGGGGCTGACCTTTCACTACCTGTGAAGAAAAGAAGGGTATTATAAATAGTTGACCTCATAATAGTATGGAAATTAATTTTTTAGTCTAAGTCTTGACATGGTCGAACGTTTACGTGACGTATTTTTAAAAAATAGCAACGTATTTTTAAAAATACGTCACTATAAATTAAATTCATTAATATGCGCCAAACAACACAAAAATGTACATGATCTCAGAGTACGGAATTGTCATCTTTGTGTGACTACGTACAAACGGGGAATTTTTATGACAGGTTCGTCTAAACGGGGATTCAAAAAAACGCGAATTTTGTTTAGAAAAAAAAATTGTGGTTTGTCGTCCGTGTTCATATTGAAATACATACACCCACATTTAACGAGACAAAAAAAAGTAAGTAAAAACTAGCTTGTTAGGACCTCTTTGGTTGTACAATTTCAAATTAAAAAAAAAGCGACTCATTTTTTATTATTTTTTTTAAACTTCCCCCGCCTATCGATTTTTGTTGACTGTTTTAAGTTGAATTAAAAGCTATAATTTTTTTATGTAAAAGTATTTTATTTCTCTTTATTTCATCGTGCGAGCCCTTTGTTGGATACAAGCGTGCAACATGCAATAGGGATTTGAGATGTTGGTGTATGGTCATACATACTCGCCAAAGCTCCAAAACTTGAGATACATCACCGAACAAACCGATTGAACTTTGCACGTGAACATCATGATTGGGGGGGGGGGGGGTCTTGAACGACTTAATGTTTTTTAATTTTACGGAGTGAAGACATCGCTGTTCCAGTCAGATTGTGACCACAGTCGGTGTCTAAGCCGGCGAAACGTCAGGCAAATAAAGGGTAAAAATATGTATTACCCACAAATGATCGCGTGAATCCCTGTTTTAGTGTTCTTATCATAATAATCATAATCATTCATTTGCTATAAATAGGTGGTTACAAAGTTGGTAGATAAAATACAGTTACAAGTTGCTAGTCAAGACCTATCTAGTCATAGGTCATAAGAAAAATCATAATTAAGTGCAAAAATTCTACATCAGTGTTACCCAATCTACAAAAATCAATACTTTACAGCAAATCTAAATCCATGCATCAACAATATCATTATTGAGTCATTTTTTGTGTTTAAAAAACTTATCCACTGAATAAAAATTGTTTGTTATTTATTAGCCAATCTCGCGTACTAACCTTGTCTCCTTGGCTGACTAGCACCCGCTCGAGCACGCCGGGGGTGGGCGAGCTGGCGCTGTCGGCCGCGGCGGCCGCGTCTGCGCCGCCCGCGCCTACATACGCGGGCGTAGGCACCCTCAATACCGTTTGGCCGTTCTGGGAATAAACAACAAGTTTAAAAACTAAAACCGAGTGAGTTTTTTATAAACAAACCAGCGACATATCGATATCAACTGTAAAAATAATGATAGATATAGCCGCCATGTTGAAGCCGGTGACGTCACATGTTATGATCGGTGTTTCGTTAAAAATTCAACGTGGCGGCTTTAACAATCATATTTAAAAAAAAAGACAGTCGCTATTATCTTGTTTTGGTGGTCATGCTATGTCGCTATATCATATCGTGTATTGGAGGACATGCTAGGGGGCAGCTGTGTCCGCAATTTCGTTCGTGTGGCCTTTAGTTTAGAGAAAAAAATCTGGATAGGGACACCCTAATCACCAAGCGGTGGAGACCACGTCTCGGTAAACAACGTAGGATGATGGACCGATGACCTTAGAAAGATGTCTGGCAGTGGCTGGATAAAAAAAGCGCGAGATCGTGCTCTTTGGCGCTCTTTGGGGGAGGCTTAAGTCCAGCAGTGGGCTGCATTCGGCTAACATGATAAATCATCTAGCGGTATTTAATTTACTTTACGACCTATTCTCACACCTACCAAATATACATTAAAAAACATAAAAAGCGGTCGAGCCGTTTTGGAGGAGTGCGACCACAAACCATGGCATGTTAATACCATTTTAAAAAAAAACTTTCCAACATATTTCTGAAATAACATCTTATTTGAGGCTTATATCTATGATTATAAATTATCTCTTTCTACGGCAAAAAAAATCCGCTTACCGGGCAATAACTATAGTTTTGCTATTGTATCTACTCATCGACAGGAATCTATATCTACATATATTATATAAAACAAAGTCGGGTTAGTTACAGAATTTCTAAGTCAAGAACGATGGACCGATTTTTATGATCTTTGTTTTGTTGCATTAGTCTAAAATACCACAAAATTTGTCTTTCTCATTTTTATGGAACGGTTTTTTTTATGAATTCTGAGGCAGTACGAAGTTTGCCGGGACATCTAGTTATATAATACACAAGCCTTCGTTAATGTTTTAAAATCCCTACAGTAGTTGAGAAGATTAACCTGACAGACACGCAGTAAGTAAATAAACGAGCATGTCCGGTTAAACTGCCTTCGACACGCGCTTACCTCATCGTAAATATGGACTTCGTTTTCGAAGGTCAGCAGGCCAACGCTGCTGGTCTTGTCGCCGACCAGCGTGTTCAGCTGGAGCCCCTGTTCCGTGTTCTTCAAAGAGGCCTCGACTCGCTTCCACTCGCCGTCGTTCACATGAACTCTGTACGTGTTGGGAGCACTGTCGTATTCTACTGTCACTTTTAGATCTGCGAAATAATGAGGATTATGTACCGGCTTACAAAAAAACGTTGTAATATTGTGATTCAATTATCTGTTATTACGTCGCCAGTGTTAATTGAAACGTACATCAATCAAGCTTGACATTTGTAAATAGGTAAATTAATAAATTCGGCAAACAATCACACCAATTTTATCTAGCTCCAAACTATGCGTATAAACATAATTAACCCCTCAGCCGAGAGAAATAGAAAGTTTTATTATTACGTGATTTCATGCTTCCGCTTGGAGTTTCACAAGTTAAATAAATTATTTACCTTTTTCATCAAACCTCAGAGGGACAGTTTTTCTCAGTTGGTAGTTGGGCCTCCATCCTGCTGGCTCTATGGAGATTCCCTTCCAACTGTCGTCTACAGCGTTTTGCCTTTGGGCGTGTAACATCTGAAAAAAAAGGCATTAAATTACATTTGGAAATAATATATTTTATTATAAGTTTATAGGTGAGTTTGTCCATCGCCGATACATTACGCGATGGTTGACGGCCATGCAGTAGACACAACACACAGGTTTAATTTGTAATGGATGTGTCCGTACTTTGGCACCAAAATCTTAATTTTCGGTGACGACGGTAGTCCTTAAACTCGTCCGTCTCATCGCTAAACGTTGCCCCAGTGTCGGGAAGCTGACGCTTTAGGCCAGCAGTTAGAGATAAAGATAAAGATAAATCCGTTTATTGTTATATTTGTGGTACATAAAGATCGTAAAAACTAGTCGCTTCACACAATTAACCTATTAACAGGCATACAATATTTAATTTGTTTGGTTGTCAAACTTTTTTGTCAAGGGCCAATAAAGCTCAGCACTACGATATCTCCAGTATGGAAATTATTCGATTGTACTCCTGTGTAAAGACGCATTATTATCCGACCTGACAATTTTGCAAAAAATAGATAGATAGATAGATAGATAAAGATAGATAAACAACAAATTTAGAATGGTACAATTTAGGCGGTCTTATCGCTAAGAGCGATCTCTTCCAGACAACCTTCAGGTAGAGGAAAGTTGGAAAAAAAAAGTTATGAGGGAAGGCGGTGAAGAGATAAGAGTAATTTTTATATTTAATATATTACATAATATACTATATATTTATTTAAAAATGTATTTAAGTCAAACCCATTTTTTACTAGAGTAAAAATTTATTGAATTTAAGAGCACTTTGCTTAGCTGCTTTCTGTTTTATTTAAAAACAAGAAGTTATAAAAATGCATCTTAATTTAGTCGTCTGTCCTCATTTTTTTTTTCAATTTACTGCTTTAGTCTTTGATTTCTTTGCGCTAGGACGGCGCTTTTAATTGTTTATCCACTCATCAAAAAAGGTTGTCTCAAGTTTTTACTAATCTATTTACACCTGATTACTTGAGGAAGACTATGCTCATCGGGAAAAGACAGGGCAAAAGACCAATACGATGGTTAGACCTACTTGTCAAGACCCTGGAAATGCCATTCCACGAGGCACTCAGATGGGTGCAAGATCGCTGCGACTGGAGGCGGCCCATCATCGAGGCGATTACGTAGACGGGGGTCACGATCCTCACCTCAATAATACTCATTTATTCAGTATTTAGGCCCTCATCCGGGCATTTATACACGTCCTAAAATATAGCTTAACCCTACCAAACGCTGAGAGACCTATTATGGAGGCGGAGGAATCTACTTACATATCCAAGAGCAGCTTGAATGGCCTTCTCCTCGACAGTGGTTTCGCTGGTCAGCGGGAATAGTTCAGCCTCGTGCTGTGGGATGAACGAGGTGTGGACGTCGCCTTCCACAAACGCCTTATGGCCGCTCAGGCGTAGCAAGAAGTTCACGTTAGTTTCTAGACCTGCTACCTAAAATTTGAAGTACAATTAGGTATCTTTTTATGTAACACACCTTTATTTGTTTTTTAATCTCGAAACTAGTTTTTAACCTACTTTTAACCGTCGCATTGATTATAAATTTTGTAATTATGTGACTTTATAACATAATACCGTACCGAATAACATGATACCGTATGCTGTACCGTATAATGGAGCCAGAAGGTAGATTGTACTGGTATAACTCTTCATTAGATACTACACCTTCACACCTTCGTGTTTGGACTCATTTGATCCCTTTTTACGGGTCCAACAAGGGGTACAAGTGTGTTTTATGGTTTATTAAATTGTAATATTAAAATTATTTGCATTAAATTATGGTAATCCTTGAAAATATAGCTAGCAATCTTTTTTTTTACTAATAAATTAAGTAATAATAGATGATAAACTGAAATCAAGCTTACTTTGTATTCTGCCAGCTTTGCTCTGGTCTTGGCTAAAGCTTCGCTGCGGTCGCGGCCCCACACCACCAGTTTGGCGATCATTGGGTCATAATGCACTGACACCTCTTGCCCTTCGCACACTCCGGTTTCCACCTTTAAATTAATAAGAAGTTTTATATCAATAACTTTATCTCTTTGATAATTATTTAATTAAGTATGCTTCAGAAAACTCAAGCAGCAATTGGTAGGCCACATCGCTCCCAGACAGATCTGACAACCGTTGGGGAAGAAAGGTTCTCGAGTGGCGAACAAATTTTGAAAAGATTTTTCATGATTATGGTTTTGGGGGGGAATCATGTCCTCTGTGACCCCTCCCTCGGATCGCGCCTGCCTTCCACCCGGTGGACTGACGACCTAGTAAAGGTTGCGCGGGAAGCCGCTGAATGCAAACGGCCGAGGGCCGATCGGTATGCGTTCTTTAGGGGAGGCCAATGTCCAACAGTAGACTTCCAAAGGTTAGTAACGATGTTTCAGCTGTGCAAAAAAAGAACTCAAAGTCAAAGTCAAAAGTCAAAAATCATTTATTTAATTCAGGACAAAATTGCCACTTATGAACGTCAATAATAACATTATAGGCCCTTAGGGGGCCAGAACATGTCTCCTTATTTTTTGGGCCCTACTAGCGCTTCGAGACAAGACGCAGACAATTTGGCAAGTGCTGAGAAGAAACGCCGGAACAAACTCAGTCACCACTAGCTGCCACACAAAAAATATAAATCAAAATAAACAGGTAGGTACATCAGTTTAGTGCAGGCTGGACTGACCATACATTCTTGTCATCAAGATAGTCTTGAATTTTATAATACCCCTTAGACATCAGTGTAGTTTTGACTTTAAGAAGTTGTATGTTTCAGATTGAAGAAGAAGGATATCTCACAAAATATTAGCATCTCCTGTAATCAAAACCAAAAAATGGTTTCGGCAGTGTATATTTTTCTATATCATGAAAGAGGGGCATTTCCTAGTCAGGCTTTTCGCTAAATACATGACAGTATCCAACTTTACTCTTCCTCTTTATACATTTATGTTACCGTTTAGGAAAATAGCTAAAACAATAAGTTTAACATATACAACGATGTTCAAGATTTAACAAAAGATAATTTTAGCCATCCATGCTATCAGCATATTTATCATAAATATATAAATAATTTATGTACATACCCGAACATGTTCTTCCGTAGTTGGTTGCGTAAGGCGATGCAATGTGCCGGCGCGAGGCAAGAACCCCGCCCCGGGCTCTTCTGCGTAGATACGACACTCCACTGCGTGACCGCGACGGATGATCTCATCTTGGGTCAACGGTAAGGGCTCACCGGCCGCTACCCGTAGTTGCCATTCTACTAAGTCCGTACCTGGTAATCAATACTTACTTTGGTTACTTACTTACTTGCCGCGCATTTAATAAGAGTTGTGCGATAGAAGACCTTTCACAGGTATATGTGTATATATGCTTCTTAGATTAGCTAGCATTAAAACAAAATTTTCACCTCACAACCTCGGAAAGATTCTGTTAGTCATTAGAAATCTGAGTGCAAAAGTGCATTTAGTCCCCTAATGTGGAAAGAGTTTTTAAAATTCGAACCTTTCTATTCCATACTTTTCTATACCTCAAGTCCACAGAAAATCCATACTTATTTCATGTCAGTGCGCCAAACTCATTTCTTTGAATAATCGCACTGGCCAGCCACAGGTAGCAGCACTGGACTGAATGAAAAAAAAAAAACTTTTTATAACTTTCTATTTAATAACTAAGCTGTTTTTTTGCACCTAGCGTTTTCCTCGCTGTAGTGAGGTGAAAAATTGTGTGTTTCACTAGGCAGCAAAGTTATTTTGCATCTCGTACCTTTGAAACCCTCGCTACGCTCAGGTTTTAATACAAGTACTCGCAACAAAAACCAATTTTACAGCCTTGCATAAAAAAATAACTTTTGATGTACTAAAATTCTGTGCTTACAGATTCTTATAGCTTGTATATACAAGGTGTTCATGAAATAACGAATAACTTTTTAGGGGGTGATTATACTGCTCAAATACAGCAACTTTTTCTATAGGGCCAACATCGAAATCGCAAAAAAAAAAACACTTTCCTACCCTAAACCGCGACCAGCTGTCATGACTTTGCATGGAAAAGTAAAAAAAAAATATTAAGTCGAACAAATCATATAACATTTCTACTTTATAAGGTATGTGTTCTATGTTTCAATTGCACTTTGTAGATCGTTACCAGTGATCATCTCAGTGATAGGGTGCTCGACTTGCAAGCGCGTATTCATCTCCATGAAGTGGAAATCGTGGGTAGTTCGGTGCAAGATGAACTCGACCGTGCCGGCGCCTACATAGCCGACCGCGCGGGCGGCGCGCACCGCCGCCTCGCCCAGGGACCGGCGAGTCTCTTCGGACAGCCCTGGCTGGTAATATAAACAAATAAATGATTATACAATCACACCAATAGGGAATAAGCACAAAAATAATATATATGAAATTATAGTGCTAATAGTAAGAACGAAATTGATTTTAGGTAATACTCAATAATTTATTGCAAAACCATAATGTACATATAGATGTTACAAATTAAAGAACCAGTGGACCCTGTTGGGCACGCAACAACCGTAATACAGTAATTAGAAAACATGCATACCTGTCTCTTTCTAAAACAACTTTTACTATAAAAAATGTACGGATGTGTACTGTGATGTCACGGTTCATGTCGAATCTCCTTGTCTAGCACGCGACTTTAGTGGGTTTTAAGTCAAAGTCAAAGTCAAAGTCAAAAATCATTTATTCAATTCAGGACAAAATTGCCACTTATGAACGTCAATAACAACATTATAGGCCCCTAGGGGGCCAGAACATGTCTCCTTATTTTTTGGGCCCTACTAGCGCTTCGAGACAAGACACAGACAATCTGGCAAGTGCTGAGAAGAAACGCCGGAACAAACTCAGTCACCACTAGCTGCCACATAAAAAATATAAATCAAAATAAACAGGTAGGTACATCAGTTTAGTGCAGGCTGGACTGACCATACATTCTTGTCATCAAGATAGTCTTGAATTTTATAATACCCCTTAGACATCAGTGTAGCTTTGACATGTGACTTAAATTTATTAATAGGAAGTTTGGTAACATTGTGAGGTATATTATTGAAAAATTTAATACAATTTCCCAAGAATGAATTACTTGTTTTGGCCAATCTAAAGTTTGGGACTACAAGTTTGTTTTTGTTTCTGGTGTTATATGAATGAATATCACTTTTCTTTATAAAAAGATCTAAATTTTTGCGTACGTACATGATATTATCAAATATGCATTGAGAGGCCACAGTGAGTATGTTAATTTCTTTAAAGAAATCTCTCAGGGATTCACGCGGACTAAGTTTGTATATAGCACGAATAGCTCTTTTCTGTAAAATAAAGATGGTATCGATGTCCGCAGCAGAACCCCACAAGAGAAGACCATAAGACATAATACTATGAAAGTAACTGAAATATACCAGGCTTGCCGTTACAACGTCAGTTAGATGTCTAATTTTTCTAACCGCAAAGGCAGCTGAAGCAAGTCTCCCGGCCAGAGTGTCAACATGTGGTCCCCATTGCAACTAAAAATATATTATGCATATTCCCCATTATCTAGCCCCAAACTAAGCAAAGCTTGTACTATGGCGACTAGATAACGGATAAACATACTTAAATACTTTTAAAAACATTCATGACTTAAGTACAAATGCTCGTGCTCATCACACAAATAAAAACTTTATTAGTAATAAATGTGGTACATTACATAGGTGTTCACAGTCAGTTTGATCATTGCAAATTTAGCTTAACGTTAGTATATAAATCCTTAGCTAAGATATTGAAGCTTAATTAATTATGTTTCAAAACATTCAAGAATTACATAATCTTTTTTTTTTTATAAACTCATAAATCGTATTAAAATCATTCAGCATTAGCAATTTTGGCAGTGCAGACTTAAATCTAGTGTACGGGAGCTCTTTTATATTAGCCAGGATTTTATTATACATTTTTATGCTCATTGCTTAACAATTATTTTGATAACACGTGGTTCTAGTTGTGTCTTATATCATTGTATGTGGATTTCTAGTATTAGTCCTATAATAGTCCTTTGCTTCACAAAATAGTTCATAATTTACTATTCCACTCATGGTTGTGAACAACTTTTACTATGGGACTAATACTCTCAAAGAGAAAAAAAAATCAGCTGTTCCATACAAAATGGTTGAACCAAAAGAAAGTTTTGTATGGAACAGCAGATTTTTTTTTCTCTTTGAGAGTATTAGTCCCATAGTAAAAGTTGTTCACAACCATGAGTAGAGCACTCCTGAAAGTTTGATCAAGTGTAAAATTAACACATTGTATTCTTAAGTCTTAAAAGGATATTACTCATTTGAGCTATTTAAAAGTTGGTGGTCATAATCATGCGCGTAGGGGGACAGAAAACTAAGTGCGCTGGTTACATTTGCCGTAGAACGAATAACCGATGAGGTGGACGTGTTCTTGAGTGGAGACCGCGATTAGGTAAGCGCAGCGTGGGGGCCCTCCGGCAAGGTGGAGACGATATAGGCAAAGCTGCTGGTAGTGGATGATAAAGAATAGCCGAGAATCGGGCGTAATGGAGAGCATTGGGAGTGGCCTATGTCCAGATCTGGTCTGACGTGGGCTATTTATGTTTATGAAGTATATTGAACAACAACATCCATAACATCCGGGAGCGCAGCCAAATTAGGTTAAGTGCAGCCTAATTATTCTACCTCGCAAACAGGGACAAGTTTCAGGAGGTGGTAACTCACCTTTCAAGACTAGTAAGTCACTAAAACCATTACAAGAACTGATTTATTTCTGCAAATAAGCTTAAATTAAGCTGTTTTACACGCCTTCTTTATTTTTAAATAAATAAATATTGGACAACATCACATACATTGCTCTAATCCTATGGTAAGTAGCTTAAGCAATTGTGTTACAGAAATCAGAAACAACGACGGTACCACAACACCCAGACCCGAGACAATATAGAAAAGTTATTTTCCTGCATTGAACGACCGGGAATCGAATCCGGGACCTTTGAGATAGCGACACCAAGTCCAGTATAATCGCCTCGTGGCTACGAAGAAGAGTAAGAGTATACTGAGAGATTAAGCGGGTTTATTTAATCTATAAATAAATAATATGCCCCAGAGTATGCACCAATTGTCATGGTCTAGATTGAAGAAATAAATTATCGCACCAGGCAATTGATTTTACTAAGGGCGTTTCTAAACATGCCCAAACTACAGGCTTTGTTTTTGCATCACTACGTCAATCATCAGTCGATGCAATGTCATTTTCAACCGACTTCAAAAAAGGAGGAGGTTCTCAATTCGACTGTATGTTTTTTTTTTTTTTTTTTGTATATTTGTTACGCGATTACTCCGCCAATTATGAATCGATTTTAATGATTCTTTTTTTGTTTGGTGGATCATACTTCAGAGGTGGTCCCATATAAATTTTATCGAAATTGATTTAGAACTTTTTGAGAAAATCAACAAATATATACCCAGATAATATTTTGGTTGTGGTTCTTGTTACCTATCTTCGACAAATATGAGCCGATTTTGATGATTTTTGTTTTATTGAATAGCTTATACTTCAAAGATAATATGATAAAAGTTTGCAAAATAAAAATCACCCCTAAGGGTAGGAAAATAGGGGATGAAATCGGTGTTCAGCAGTTAGATTAGGATTTATCACAAAAAAATTATGAAATAAGTAAATTTTATTAAAAAAAATAAAACCGACTTCAAAACACTAAAATGCTAAAAATAATCCTAACACTTAAGTACCTAATCAGTTACTTTTGGAGTCGGTGCAAACAAAAACATTGAATCTCTCATCGGCTGGCACCGACTCCAAAAGTAACTGATTAGGTACTTAAGTGTTAGGATTATTTTTAGCATTTTAGTGTTTTGAAGTCGGTTTTATTTTTTTTAATTGACATTTATCTTTTATGAGCGTAAAAATGTAGTTGTTGTTTTTTTGTTGATATTGTCACACGATGTCGTTTGCGACGCCTTATCTTTACACTTGAGTATTATTAACGAAATACATACCGCAGGTGCTTCCTCAATGATCTTCTGGTGACGTCTTTGAACTGAACAATCTCTCTCAAACAGATGTACTGCATTCCCGTGCATATCAGCAAACACCTAAAATATCTGAGTTTTTAGAATAGGCCAGTTAGAAAAGCAGCCGATATTTTTTTTTTAAATTTAGCATTAGGAACTCTGGGAATCTGTAGATTTCAAATTCATATTTTTATTTGTTTTTACAAATTGGCGGCAATTTAAAATGTATCTGTCGTTGGGTCAAAATGGATTTGACTATAGAAAATTTTCACTCAAAGAATAAGAGTTGCCGCACACTTGAGCGAGCCGGCATTGTCGGTTCGGCAGTAATTGTCGAACGACAAAGTCAGCCCGAAGCAATTACAGCACTTGTTGCTATGTTAAGCTTAAAAACTGTTTTTATTTATTTTGAAAGCTGCATACTGTGTTTTTTTTTTATTTACTGAGAAGAAAAAGTATAAATATGTCGATTTTCTAATAACTTATGTTAAAAACGTCGTCCTTGGACGCTTTCCGTCAACCACTAATGTTAACGTCTGTTAATGGAGTTAATTTATTTGAATTATTAGCATAATAATGTTTGTAAGTTGTCTTATGAAGAGATCTGTTTATTAAGAAAATCTATTAATACATTCTTGCTTTTTTGTAAAAACTCTTATTGATTTATGTTGGTCTAACTGAAGTGTTTGATTGTTGGCTTTAGGATAATAAGATAATAAATAAGAGTGTCAATTGAAAAAGAAAAGAGAACAGGTTTTTTTCTTGGCAAAAATTGATAGTGAAAATATTAGAATCAGTCAGTGTTAATCTACCTGTACTTCCACATGCCTAGGGTCTGTTATGTACTGTTCAAGAAGCATATTGTCATCTCCAAATGACTTCAGTGATTCCCTTTTCGCCGATTCCAGCTGGGGCAGAAACTCTGCTTCGGTCATAGCGATTCTCATACCCTGAAACGTTTACAAAATATAACAGCAACCTTTTTAGCGCCAACTTTAGTTAGGCATTACATTTTTAGTGCAGCGATAATGTGCCCAATCAATAGAGACAAAAATTCATTTACTGTACTTTACCTTTCCACCGCCACCCCGGACAGCTTTAATCATTAATGGAAATCCGATCCTTTGTGCTTCATCTTGCAGTTTTTCTATGCTTTGTTCCTCTCCGTGGTAACCTTTCACAATGGGTACTCCAGCACTTGACATAATGTGTTTTGAAGTACTGAAAACAAGCCAATGGTGTCAGTTAGACTTAAATTGTTCTTATGTTCTCTTTTTAGTATATGGTTATCAACATCCATCAAGTACATACCCTATAGAGCAGCAATATGAAATCTTTTTTGAAACTAGTAAGTGATTTTCCACTTACCTGATTTAATATGAAATGACAAGTCCTGTCAACCCATACAAAAACAGTACAGATACAGAAAAAAAAATGACAATATTTTGTTGAATAAATCATATTATTATGTCATTTTTACTCTATAGGGTATGTGCTCTATGTCGACATCATACCTTTTGATGCCCATATCTCTAATAGCTTTTGGTGGAGGACCAATGAAAATGACACCCTCATTGGAACACTTCTCACAAAATTCCACATTTTCTGAGAGGAAACCATAACCTGGGTGTATGGCTTGGCTGTTAGACTTCTTTGCCACTTCAAGTATTTTGGCTGCATTCAGGTAGCTTTGTGTCGATGCTGCTGGTCCTATGTGGTAAGCTTCATCAGCCTGTAAAAACATATTTTTTTGGTGAGAAATAAAATCAATAAGTTTAATTTATTTTGCAAATAGGCCATTAAGGGAACACAATGTCACTGCTTTGATACAATTTGTAGGTTATTAAAAAAACAAGGTCATTAATAATTAAGTCTGCATTCATTTTAGTGAGGTAATAATTGGCAACCAATGAACTATTTTGCAAAGAATAATTACCATTTCCACGTGCATTGAATGTTTATCCGCATCTGAGTACACAGCAACAGTGCGTACACCAAGCTTCTTGGCAGTGCGCATTACTCGACATGCTATCTCACCACGGTTTGCGATAAGGACTTTATTAATCTGCTGCCGTTTAATGTCTTCTTTAAGCATCCAGGCATGGTTGAATCTTACTGAATATTTCAGATTCAATGTATGGCTGTAAATGTTACATTTAAATTGTTAGCAAGAAAGATGGATTTATTAGACACAAACAAAGAAAAAATTAAAAGTAAGGAAGAACATTTAAAACAGCCAGTTATAACAATAATATTTTTTGGCAAGTACCCTTATGCTGGGACTAGAGTTGTAAATTGACAGTCATATGCTTTAAGCAGCCGTCATTTATGATAAATGCTTGGTCACATTGGACATTTCTTGTCATGATGGTCACATTTTTTTTAGTATAAAAAAGAAGTTTTCAACTAAAGTAAGGCTTCAATGTAAAAGTATTTGACAATAAAAACATATAATTGGATCTGGATCGAACACAAAAAAAACCTCGCGCGTAACGAAATGACACTTTTTAGCTTGTTTGTTTGTGCAGAAGGATAAATTAAGAAACGAACAAGCTAGTAGTACAGACAGCGGCAGGTCAACATACCCAAAAAGTTGAAGGTCATTAAACCGATTTTCAACTTTAAGTCCGACATGTAGAAATCGGTATCAATTAAGAAAATTTTATGTCTTATAGTAGGTTGATGAGCTGTTGTCTGTACGTAAGGAGCAATTTAGCAAATAAAATATGAATAAATTTAATTAAATGGTTAACCCTAAATTAATGACAGTTTTTGCAGTTTTTATAGATCATTACTACTAAAGCCTGTCTCTCTTATAATAACGCACTTATTTGTGACCAAATGTTAATTTTTCATAGTTTGTCAATAGAATTGAATGTGATGTTAGCGACAATAAATGTCCAAAATGTCCAGTCACATTGAGAAATGTCCAATTTGCTCGGGCATATTGGTCAGACATTTATAACATGACGGACACTACAACTCTAGCTGGGACCCACAGCAATGGCATATTATACCAAATAAAAAATGATTATTCGATTTGCTGTAGATATAATTAAGATACTTAACTTTATAACCCTAGGGTACCTACTTTGATATTTGAATGTTGTGGCATAACATAAAATTACACAAAAATAAGAGACCAGAAAAATTAATGTGTTAAACACATATACTTAAAGCTAAAAAATTTAATAATGACACAGTTATTAAAAATTACATTTAACAAACACTATTAAAACAACACAAATTCTGTAAAAAATATTATTGTAAACAGAGTAAAAGAATTCCAAATGCAGAGAATTAATTAAACTTACCAAATTTTATTAATCTGTTTTATATAAGACATGGTAGCACACAGATTCGGTAGTCAAAAATAATCAACTATCAGCACGCAATCACTGCTGTGTTATCGTAGCGTATATATTACGTTAAAGAAGGCCTGGGCCTCAGTGACGAATTATTGTTAAGATATGGAGGTAGGTATAACTCGGTCCGATAAACCGCTACTATCACTCTCAAACAATCATTACAAAGGTCATTTAGGTTCATTATCAGTAATTACATTAGCAAATTAGTCTCGCTTGTTAGCACTCGTTGATAGTTAGTTAGAAATATTTAAAAAATGCGTTATGTGAACATAGGAGATAGATTAGTATTGTTTGTAGTAAGCACTGATTAAATAATCTAGTAAGTAGGTGCTACATCTTATCAATTCATTTGTAAATGCAAATTAATATTTAGACAACAAACAAAGTGCCCAAGAAAAAGCGTACAACATTTTGACATTAGTCATTAATGACATTGACATGTTAAGATGATGGTTTTTTTTCCGATTGGAACAGGCTAAGATCAGAGACTATGCTGCCTAGCTAGACAAAAGTTATTCTTTTTAAAAATCGAGAAAGTATAAAAAGATAGTTAATCATTTTTTCATTCAAGTAAACTTATTTTATTTAATTAAATATAAAGAGGTCTACTGCAATGTTGTACCGCCAGATGTATACAGTTTTTTGACAAGTGTTTTTTTGCTTTTCTTGGCATTATAACAATGAATAACAAAAACTTTAGGTACGCGAAAAACTCAAGAAAAACTGTTACAAAAGCCAAAACAGCAGACGCTTTTTTTCGGACGGACTTATCGCTGATTGCCTTTGAGGAAGGCTTTTTCAGCTTCACCATTCACCGGGCGCACAGCCTAGGTCCGCCCCACTCCCCACTAGCGGTCGCTGCGACCCGGCCGAAAGAGGCTTCGCGTAGCAAAGCCTAAAACTCGTACGTGGCAGGCGGCCGACGTTACCGGAACTGCCGAAACAGGCCGGACCGCGCTGTTGGGCTCCTTTTAGCGGGCCCGATCTGGGGGTGAGTCGGACTCGGGCCTCAAGGGCAACTCTGTAGGCTCGGAGTGGACAGGGCAGACGCTTTCGTATTGAAGACAACGGTTATGTTTTCGTAAGACGACCGAACCGATTACCTATAAATACTTAATCGACACTAAATCGTTGATTTGAGAATTCGGAACCATACGGAAACGTTCCGTTCTACACATCAAGTATTGAAAGGAAACCATGTTAATTTATTTTAAAAATCATATTATTGGTTTGAAATTTTTGCTTAGAATTTATGAAGCAATGATTATTATATTTTTGGCATGACAAATTAAAAGAAAAAGAAAAAAATTTACATGTGGATAACGTAGTTTTACTTGATCAGTGGTATGGGTGAAACGGAAAATCCTTTAGGTGTCACAAAATTGTCAGTTGTTTTATCTGCATAGAATGAACATGATTACCTCCCCGTCATGCACATTTTGTAATGAACCAATTCAGTCTCTCCATCACATTTTCTTTGAGTGTTCTGAATTCTCACTTCAAAGACTTATCTTGATTGAAGATTTATTAGAAGTCTATAAAAGGCCTGAAGACATCCCGCGCCGTCTACAGGAACTTCTCAAGAATGAAGAAAACTATAAAGCCCTATATAATTTCATATTTCATAATTTCAACTGTAGAAGAGCTTTAAACATTATTTGTGAAACGGTTGATGAACGTCTCTAAATTAAAAAAATACATTGAAGATACATTTTAACATAAGACCTGGCTGTATGGCGAAAGCCTTTGCCTTTTCCAACCATCGAGGAAGGAAAGAATGGAAACAAAAAAAAAAAAAAATGTCAGTTGTTTTGTCTTGCTAACTATGAATTTCAAAATCGATGTATTTCAGGGCCTTCCTCAGGGCTCTGTACTGAGTCCTGTTTTATACAGCATTTATACGTATGATCTTGAACAATGTGTGTCGTGCTTTTGTAGTGTCCTTCAGTACGCGGATGATCTCTGCTTGTATTCGTCTGGTAAATCAATAGAAGACATTAATTACCGCTTAAATACAGCACTGAGTTACTTAAAAATTTGGCTTGATGATCATGGTTTATCTCTATCTGTCCCCAAAAGCAGCACCGTAGTATTCACAAGAAAACGTTCAATTCCAGATTTAGAAATTCTGTTTGATGACCTCCCTGTCCCCTTAGACGATCAAATTAAATTCCTTGGAGTCATCTTGGACTCCAAGTTGTCTGGCATTCCTCACTCAAATTACGTAACTAAAAAATGTGAAAAAGGCATAAACATATTAAGATCCGTTGCTGGTGTGTGGTGGGGATCTCACCCCTACAGTCAAAAACTTCTCTACAATGCAGTTGTTCGGAGCCATCTAGACTATGGCAGCTTCCTTCTTGAACCATGCAACAAAGAAGCTCTTGATAGGCTTGATAAGATCCAGTTTAAAGGTTTAAGACTAGTTATAGGAGCTATGAAATCTTCCCCAACCAACACTTTGCAAGTGGAATGTGTAGACCCACCATTAGATCTTCGCAGGCAATATTTGGCTGATAGATATATATTTAAAACAAATCAGGTTGCTACCCACCCTATACTCTCTCGTATTCAGTCCTTATCTGATTTAATATCGGATCCCTCCAGCAAATACTGGACGCACAAAGAACCCCCCCGTCTTGTTAAGAGCTTTAGAAAACTCCCTCCCCTGTCCTCCCCGATACTTCAATTTTCAAAAAACCCAGTTTTTGAATGTAGCTTCGAGGCTCTTATTTTTACTCCAAGTATAATTCTGGACTTCGGCATATCAAAGGGCGACCCACAGGCCGACTATAAACTGTCTGAGCATCTAGCAAGAGATTGGCAACATTATTTACCCATTTACACCGACGCCTCAAAGATCTCGACTATCAGTCCGGTTGGTGTTGCAGTTTGGATACCGAAGTACCAAGTACTCCTAAATCACAAGTGCCCTAAAGAAGCCTCTGTATTTACCGGTGAATCCTTAGCTATTTTGGAAGCAGTTTCGTATGTGCTGTCTCACAACATACCAAAAGCAGTTATTTTTTCAGACTCAAGGAGTTGTTTGCAAGCTGTTAAATCTAACTTATTTAAATCAAAATTCATTTCACCTATTATTGTTAAAATTAGAAATATCTTATTCCGTTGTTACATAGCAAAGATTGACGTGACGCTGGCTTGGATCCCGGGCCACTGTGGTATCCGCGGCAATGAGCAGGTTGATCGCTGGGCCAAGGAGGCCATTAATATCGGTGTGCCTTACCAATCGAACTATGCAAATGATATCACTTCTCTAGCTCGTAAACATCTAATGGATGTTTGGCAGTCCAGGTGGAACCAATCATCAAAAATCAAGGGCCGACGATATGGTGATATCCAACCCATAATCCCACAAAAACCCTGGTTTTTTAAACACAGATTTTTTGATAAACGTGTGATATCCACAATCTGTCGATTGAGGATTGGTCACGTTTGTACACCAATATTTTTAAACAAGCTTCGAATAAGAAATAGTTCGATTTGTGAATGCGGCCTTGATGATGGCACTCCAGATCATATCTTTTTCAGCTGCCCAAAATATTCAGTTTCGCTGTACGACTTTCTCCCTACTAAAACACCCCGCCCATTCAACCTTCAATTCCTTCTTTCCTTTCCTTCTTCATCCATAGTAAAATATTTATGTAACTATATTTCTATAAACAATATTAAGTTATAATAAGTATGTTTATCTACAGAAAATATCCCTCTATGTTTTAACATTATGAACTGTGACGTTTGTATTTGTTTTTGTTTGGTTATGTTAACAAAAGGCTTTTTTAATATATATTTTTTAAGTATCCTTAACGTGCACAATCTAAAGTCCTTTTTGCTGTGCCTCTTTGAACCCGACATTGGCGAAGTTATCGGACCGTTCTCGGACGGGCACGATCATAGAACGCCATATAAAAAAAAAAAAAAAAAAAAAAAAAAAATAGTCTAGTGCAAAAAGGAAATTAATGGAAAAAAAGCGCGGGAACTTCGAAGAGTAAAGGCGGGCTCCTTAAATTTTTTAACTTCAATAATTAAAAAAGTTGTTAAATTAAGAGTTTTAACCGCAATTAAGACGATGGGGAGGCGAGCAGGGAAAAAAAGAAAAAAAGATGATGTTCCTGATCAGGATTCGGGGGGTCTCAACCGAGACTCTACCAGCACAACATCGGAGTCGGAGGACGAGGGAGAGCAGGAGAGTAACCATGCCCCATATTATGTTACCGACTATACTCGAATGTATCCAGAGGATTCAAATGCAACAGAGTTTGTCGTCTTTGTACAAGCAGTAGGCAGTGAGACACCAATAGGCAGCAGAGATCTTCTTTCCATTTCAAACTGCATAAGAAGATATAATAAGGGTATTAAGTACTTAAGGGCTCTCAATAAATACAAAATCGGCGTATATTTTGAAAAACCAGGATTGGCCAATGCATTCTTAATAAATAAAACATTTTTAAAAGAAAATAACTTTGCAGCCACAATACCAGCAACATCAACAGAAACAACTGGCATTATTCGTAATGTCCCAGTAAAGTACACAAATAAGAAAATATACACTCTTCTAAGCAGCACTAAGAAAATTATAAGCATCCGTCGTTTTTTCAGAAAAGTTGCTACAGCAAATGGTTTCGTCCGTCAGCCAACTCCAACAGTTGCCATCACATTCGCAGCAACCTCCCTGCCGGATTTTGTGGACCTCGAGGGATGGAGACATAACATCATGCAATATATACCACCGGTAAAGCAGTGTTATCGCTGCTTGAGGTATGGACACATTTCTAAATACTGCAAAAATGATGAGAGATGTTCAATCTGCAACAATAACCACAATTATAAAGACTGCACAATCACCAAAGAGAATGCTGTTTGCGCTCATTGTAATGGTAATCACATTAGTATTTCTGGTCAATGCCCCATCAAACAAAAGAAAATTCAAGAGAACAGAATTAAACACAAAGCACCCACTTATGCAAATCTGTTTGATAAGAAAAATTTCCCAGAACTAAAGACCACTGTTAAAGATTACAAAAAACCTCAAACCAACTTACTTGACATACTAAATACTGATGCATCAGCAATGAATCTTTTAATAGAAACTATAATTAAAATAATTACTTTGAACAAAACAAATGAGACAATAATTTCATCAAAAAATATTTTAGGTATTCTATCAGAAACTCTCAGTAAGAAAGAAAGGTTACTAAGTTCACAGAACAATATTTAAATATAATGCAATGGAATGCTCAGAGCATACTGAGCAGTCGCAATTTATTTCAAAAATATATTTATGATAACTACATAGATATAGCTTTAATATCAGAAACATGGCTCAAGCCTCACCAAAAATTTAAAATTAAAGGTTATCACATAGAACGAAATGACTGTGGAAATGAGCATAATGGGGTTGCTATTATAATTCATAAAAGCATTCAGTATGTCAGGCTCCCAACTTTTTTTGATAATTCTTTACAAAATCTAGCAATCCAGGTAACAATTAATAATAAGAAATACACAATAGTTTCAGTCTACTGTCCAAACAACAGCTCACCAAGATTTCACATTAAGAAGTTCACAGATCTAATAGATAGTTTACCAAAACCTATTTTTGTAGCTGGAGATTTCAATGCTCATCACACAATTTGGGGATGCAACTCCATAGACCCTCGAGGTAGAAATATATTTGATAATTTAGATGACTGTGACTTAGTACTGTTAAATGACCAACAAGTAACAACTGTAGGTTCACACAGTTGGAGACCGAATGGCTTGGATTTAACTATGGTAAGCTCTTGTTTGGCATTAAATTGTGACTGGAAAGTCTATGATGATCCTTTAGGTAGTTATCATTTACCCACCTTAACTTCAATGCAACTATTTGCTGTATGTACACCATTGCAAACATTTGTTGCTTCAGGAACTGATATTCCTGATCATCCCAACCTTCGATTAGTAAACTGGGAACACTATTCAGACACAGTCAATGAAATGTTAAATGATTTTCCGACTTTTAATTACAACAATCGTCCTCTTGAAGCATACAATTTTTTTTGTGACACAATCAAATCTGCTGTAAATATGTCAATGCCAAATTACAACAAAAATAATACCAATCGTTCCGTTTCACAAACGTCTCGTAGTAACTTTAAACATCTTTCGGTTCCTTGGTGGAATGAACGTTGCGCTAGCGCTGTACAAAACTCTAAAGAAGCTTTTATAAAGTTTAAAACTGACCCTTCGCCTGAAAATTATGTTAATTTTAAAAAATTACAGGCTTTAAAAAAACGCATAATTAACACTGAAAAAAGTGCGAACTGGAAAGAGTTCTGCTCAAATATTAATAGACTGACTCCAGTATCTCGAATTTGGAATACCCTGAGAAAGTTTAATAAAAGTAGCGATTCTAGGTTTCTACAGAATAATGAATGTCCACCTTGGGTTAATGAATTTTTAAGGAAATATACCCCAGATCATGTAGAAGCTCCACCTCCTAATAACTATAATACTTCAAGCAATAATACCTCAGCTAACAGTTACTTAACAGACATTTTTAGCTTATCTGAACTAGTCTCAGCTGTTAAGTCGCGAAAGGACACTACTTGCGGTTTAGATTATATTTCTTACAAGATGTTTAAAAAACTTACTAAAGATAATTTATCAAAATTGCTTTCTATTATTAACGGGTTATGGAAGAGTAATACAATCCCTGAAGAGTGGAAGGTGGACTGTTTAGTTCCAGTTTTAAAGCCAAGTAAAAATAAAGATAGTTCCGATTCATATCGTCCGATTGCACTCACGTCATGCGTAGGTAAAGTATTTGAGCAGTTATTAAAGCAACGTCTAGAGTTTTTCATTGAAAGCAATCACTTACTTCCTAACAATCAATTTGGTTTTAGACGTGGTCGTTCGGCTCGTGAGAGTTTGGGATGTTTATTTACAGATATACAAAAAGCTTTGACTGAAAATAAATATTTAGTATGTGTATTTTTTGATATTATAGGTGCCTTTAATAATGTAAATCTTTCAGTTTTATCAACTACGCTACTTTCTTTAGGAATTCCCAATAAAATTGTGACATGGTTGTACGAATTCTTAAATAAACGTAAGGTTTTTGTGAAGATAAACAATAAATTGTATGGACCTAGGCTGTCTTACAAAGGAGTCTGCCAAGGGGGTATTTTGAGCCCCTTGTTGTATATTTTATATATTTATAGATTAAATGAAATTTTAGGACCTGATCCTGACATAACAAATTTGCAATTTGCAGATGATTTAGCTATTTATACACAAGGTTCAAATCTTACAAATCTTATAGACAAATTGAATAGCGTGCTTGTTAAACTTCACTCGTATTTAACTTATTTGAACTTAGATGTAAATGCAAGCAAAAGCAAAGTTGTAGTTTTTAAGAAACGTAACATTCAATTGCCTATTTCTAACATAAAATATAATAATGAAGAGTTGCCAACAGAAATGTGTGCAAGATTTTTAGGTGTTATTTTCCAACAAAACTTCTCCTGGAAAATGTATGTCGACTGTCTCATAGAACGATCACTCAGAGCTACTAATATTCTTAAATCTCTAACTGGTACTCAATGGGGCGCTGACCCTAAAATACTGCTGGTATTATACAAATCTCTGGTGAGAAGCCATTTCGAATACGCTTTCTTTTGTTTTGCATCAGACAAAAAGCTCGTCGAGAAACTTAATAAAGTCCAAAATAAAAATTTACGCATTATCTTAGGTGCTATGAACACGTCACCGATTAATTCAATGCAAATTGAATGCAATTTGCCTCCATTAGATATACGGTTTGATTATCTCCGGAAAATATTTTTGATGAAATTATTGGTTGTAAATAATAGTATATTATTAAGAAAGTTATTTAATGCTAATTTCACTTCCTATTTAAATATAGCATTAAGAGATGTTAAAAAGTTAAAAGACGAAAACAATGTTCATACAAGTGATGAATTACCATGTTATAGTGGTCTTTATCAAAGTAAATTTTTTGAAATGAAGATTATTATTAATAAAAAACTGTTTTGTAAATATGTTGTACATAATGAACTTAATGATTGGGAAGGATACAGGCAGATTTATACGGATGGTGCAAAAACGGTAGAAAATGTTTCTATGGCATTTTATGATCCATGCTTAAAGACTGGTCATGGAATAAAATTACCTACCGTTACAAGTATATACACGGCCGAGGCATGTGCCTTATTAGCTGCCTTACAGTACATAGAAAAATTTGACAGTCAAAAGTGGATTATTATATCAGATAGTATGAGCGTTTTAGAAGCACTGTCTAATCCATGCCACAATGCTAAAACAAATTACCTAATTATAAAAATCAAAGAAAAGTATGTCGAGCTAATTAATGAGGGTAAAGATATTATATTTTTTTGGACTCCTTCGCATATAGGTGTGGCTGGCAATGAGCAAGCAGATTATT
Organism: Anania hortulata; assembly: GCA_963576865.1. Lineage (NCBI taxonomy): Eukaryota > Metazoa > Arthropoda > Insecta > Lepidoptera > Crambidae > Anania > Anania hortulata. The sequence goes on along the minus strand of OY756390.1, from coordinate 13,777,532 downwards.
TTGCTAAACTTATAACAAATACTTCGGATCTAGTTCCTGCAAAGAATATTAAATTACCACATTCAGATTGCACTACTTTTATAAAAGAATCGTCACGGAGAGAATGGACAGAGCATTGGCAGGAAACTCTTCAAGCAAAAGGAACCTGGTATAGAGAAATAAATAATGATATAAGAGTGCCCTGGTTCTTTAAAGGAACTTTCAAGAACAGAAAATTTTACTCATTCGTCTCTCGGTTACGAATTGGGCATGGTCGTTTTAACGAACATCTGCATAGAATGAACATGATTACCTCCCCGTCATGCACATTTTGTAATGAACCAATTCAGTCTCTCCATCACATTTTCTTTGAGTGTTCTGAATTCTCACTTCAAAGACTTATCTTGATTGAAGATTTATTAGAAGTCTATAAAAGGCCTGAAGACATCCCGCGCCGTCTACAGGAACTTCTCAAGAATGAAGAAAACTATAAAGCCCTATATAATTTCATAATTTCAACTGTAGAAGAGCTTTAAACATTATTTGTGAAACGGTTGATGAACGTCTCTAAATTAAAAAAAATACATTGAAGATACATTTTAACATAAGACCTGGCTGTATGGCGAAAGCCTTTGCCTTTTCCAACCATCGAGGAAGGAAAGAATGGAACCAAAAAAAAAAAAAAAAAGGAAATTAATGTCTAGTGTTCAATCATAGGGTCGATTTATTTACAAAACAGTTATGGGAATTAAAGGTTTGTGGACTGTTTTAACACCATATAGCGAGAAAAAGTCGTTACATGAGGTAAGTAAGTACCTAAAATAAGTGATTTTTATTTATCGAATTAATTTTGAAACAAACTACCCAATTAAATTAGACGTAAAGAAGGGTCTCGGGGGTTCGAATCTCGATTCTGGTAGAAATGTAATGTAGAAAAGGATTTTTTGTAATTTGCCTCGAGACTGGGTGTGCTGGGAGACGCCCCTGGCAAAATCCATTACTCTGGTCTGGTGCCTCTTAAGTTCTTAACACAATTTCATTCCCCAAGACCATGTCAATTTATTGTTAGTGTGTTTTCTAGTAAAAAATATACCTTATACCTATTTATTTATCTTGTAAAACTGAAATTGTGTTAAAAACTTTATTATACTATTACATTTTTCAGATTCGAGGTGAAACTGTAGCAGTTGATTTATCTGGGTGGGTATGTGACAGTCAAAATGTTACAGATTACTATGTTCAACCGAAATTATATCTAAGGTAAGAGATAAGTAATTTTGAAATATGTTAATGCATAATAAGTCTTTCCAGTCTCAATTTTGATCAGTAAATTATTACATTAACTATAGTAGGTACTCCTTAATTAATACTAATAATTACTTTAATAAATCACATATTCCCAATTGTGTTGGATTCTGCTAGAATTTAAAGGCAATGCTATGCTGCATGTGGTACACTTAGCGGTCATTCTACTAAACACATGAACATGGAAAAGGCGTCAAGTTTATTTAAATTATCTTCTTAAAGAATATAAAAAGAAACAGCCTTAAAAATTGATATTGATGTTAAGGGGCTTGAATTGCTCAGAATGGTTCCAGAAATGAAAGATATGGGATTGCTTTATCCTTTTCAACCCTGAACTTGGCTGGACATACTGCCCACATTATTGTAAATTCATTTGTGCATATTTCATTTTCAGAAATCTTTTCTTTAGGACAATATATCTGTTATTAGCAGATATAAACCCTATTTTTGTGCTAGAGGGAGATGCTCCAGACCTAAAGCGTGATGTAATGGCTGCTCGGAATGCAATTCAGTTTCGTGGTGCAGCCCCACGGTCCGATGCTGCTGTCAAAAACAAACGTCCGGATGTAGCAAGGAAGAGATTCAAGAATGTGTTGAAGGAAGTATGTTTTTAAAATCAATTACGCTTTTTATTGCCTTTACTTATTTTTGTTAAGTTTTAATAAAAGGAAACAATTGATTGCAGTGTGAATCTCTGCTGAAATGTATGGGTGTAAGATGTATAAAAGGAAGAGGAGAAGCAGAAGCTACTTGTGCTCAACTGAATGACCGAAGGGTTTGTCTATTTTTTAAATATAGCATAAATACATTAACCCACTATTATTTTTTATGATATGTGCAGTTTTCAGCAAAAAATAAAAAAGTTTTTCTTGAAAGTAGTTTCGTCTTCTTAGTTTTTTGTAGAGACTATACCAGTATGAATATGGTGACATTTTTTTTCTGTATGGTGTTATACTTTTATACTGGGTGTCCCATAAAGAGCGTGCCAAACGAAAACTGTAGATAGAGCATAAAAAGCTCTATCTCTTGTTCAAAAATAGTCCTAGTGAAAGTTGCACCGTTTTTAGACAAATAAAGATTTTCTAAAAAAAAATCTAACTAAAACAACTCAATATATAGGTAACAGAAATTTTTAAATGTGTTTCACAGTGATGAGTGATGACATATGGAACTGAAATCTCACTATGAGCCTCATAAGAAAGCTTTAGGTTGCACAGCATGCTATGGAAAGGGCCAGCATGCTATGGAAAGGGCTATGCTGGGTGTTTCTTTGCGAGATTGAATTAGGAATGAGGAGATTCGTAAACGAACAAAAGTCGCTGACATAGCCCAACGGGTTAGCAAGCTAAAGTGGCAGTGGGCAGGGCACATAGCACGTAGAACTAATGGCCGATGGGGCAGAATGGTTCTGGAATGGAGGCCACGTACCGGCAAGCGCAGCGTAGGACATCCACCTACAAGGTGGACAGACGACACTGAATGTGGGCCGCTTTCATCCGGCCAATCTGGATGTCACTGGGGGAGGCCTATGTTCAGCTGTGGACGTCCTATGGCTGAAATGATGAAATTTTTGAATAGGGTGAGGTGTCCAACAATGAGCCAGTAGTACACATTGAGCCAACGCTGTATTTTGAATTAGCGACGTTGCCCAACCGTGCTATTGGCAAAAATACGCTCCAATATAGTCCCCCCCCCCCCGCGCTCCCCCGTCGACGGTTAGCTCGCGCCAGAAGCGCACGTGTGGTGACGTGTTTAACAGTTTTCGACACCAAAACATCAAAAAAGGTAAGTTTTGTGATATTTAATTTTGCTAGCTTTTTATCACTTATAACACATGAAATTAATTTATTTTGAAGAATGGCTACTTGGCTTTAATTGCCGAATATCAATTTGCCGCCATGTTGTTCTGTTATTATTTTACATAACCTAAAACCTCTAAAATGGAAGTTGGTTCACAATGAGCCACAAAGAGAAGATATTAAATTCCTACTACCTAAGCCCAAAATAATCGGAAGCAGTCGTCGGCAAGCAACATTTACATTCCCAGTAAATCTATCTCTTCTCTACTTTCCACTTTAATTTTTTTTAACGATCTCATCTTATAAATAAGTATAAATGTTTCTACACTAATTTGTTATGTGATTGTTACTTGAAATTGTGATACGAGTATGTTGTCATTTCTGATGTTTAGAAGTTTGTTTTTTTAGTTTCAATAAGACTAAGTCTATATTTTGTTTCTATATTATATGTTTAGAAGAAGTTGTTTTTTTTTAGTTCCTATCGGACATATGTCTTAGTTCGAATTATGGAAGACTGATAATGTTATTTGAGACTGATTGTTATCTAGATCTCTTAGAGTTTATATGTAGGTAGAGTTTAGGTACAGAATTGTTAATTTGTATTCTGGTTATAATAGATACGAAATAATAACAATAAAATTGATATGCTAGTGTGTTTCCATTTAAAATTACGATGTTCGAGACTGATTTTTGCGTTTATAACAGAATATTAAGTAAAATATAACATTGGCTTGAGAAATCAAAGTAAAAATATTTTTTTTACATCATAAACATATTGTTTTATTTACCTTCCTATCGTTATACTGCATGACTTTACAGCCAGATATGTTATTTAAATAAAATTAATTTAATGGTTCACTGTGTACACGGCCGGTTCATTGTAGACCTAACGCTGGTTCACTGTATACCGGTGTTGGTACACAGTTAACCATTTCTTGGTTTTGCTTGGAAATCAAAAAACATATTTTTTGTTAGATTTTAGACTATAATTTTAACGCCAAATTAAAGCTTGATAACCAGGGTATGATCACACAAAATTATGTTGAGATACATTCACATAAATCCGACTTATGAAGTAACAAATTTTTGGTGGTTCATTGTTGGACACCTCACCCTATACTAATTTTTCAATGACTACAAATTATATCTAGCGTGACTCTGCCCTCAGGTGGAGAGTAGTAGTTATTGTGGCAGCTGGAAAACTCAGATTGGTTGCATTATCTTTTTAGCTGGTAGATGCAGTGATATCGCAAGACTCGGACTGCTTCGCGTACGGCGCGCGGCGTGTCTACCGCAACTTCAGCGTGTCGAGCGCGGCGGGCGGCGGCGCCATGCAGGGCTCAGTCGACTGCTACGACGCGACCAAAATGTTACAGGCTAACGGTTCGTCAGTAAAGAGCTGTCGCACACTGGGCAGTATTGGCGGCTACAGCAAAACAACTAATGGTTGCAAGTTGCGGACATGACATGATATATTTTGTATAGCATCGGCGCAAACTGAGCTTATTCAGTCCTGCTGCAACCACCTCCGCATTAAATACCGAATGCACGTAGACACAATGCATTCGGATTTCGATGTAGACGATTGCTGTCTTAGTCTTCGATCAAGAATGCACTAGATAACGCCTCGCTTATTAAAACAGTACTCAAATGTGGCAACCTCTTATTCTTATTATTGAGTAGAAAAAAGGACTATAAAACAATCAATAATTTAGTTCTAACGTATACGCAAACGTTAGGCGCAGTTTTGTTTGTGACGATTATTCACACGCGTTTTTAAAAATCCAGTCTTATTTTATGTTGACACATCTGCAGTAACTACTCATTATAAATACAACTTTTAAGGTCTAAGAAATAAAGTACAGAATACCTTATACAAAATAAGACCCCACTTTGAAGTGAGGCGTTATTTACTCGACCGTTTATGAGTAGTTGACTGGTTATCTAGTCTATTATTCTTGATCAAGAAGGTCTTAGTATAATAACGACGTTATGACTTTTTACATTTGTCAAGACGCAACCAAACCAAATAAAGACGTGTCGAATACTGAGCGAAATGAACGATGAATTAGCGACCATTGGCTGCGACTAGGGCAGCGTCTAGCTAGACTTAAACCACTAGTCGCGTAGGTCGCGTTTAGAAGCCGGCACTAGTGACCCAGTGTGCAGACGATCAATGAAATCAGTGTATCATGGTATAAAAAATACGCCCCTCTCAAGGTGTGTCACAACTCCTCGGAATCAATTTATGAATTTCACTAATGAATTTCATAGCAAGAGGTCACGTTTTTTATTTGATTTAAAAAAAAAACATTTTCAATGGCACAAACAGGCGACTATGAGGTTGTAACTAGGTATTTTATATAACAACACAATTGTAATCTAAAACAAGACAATTGTAATAGAATATAATATCTTTTGGGTAAAAAAACACTTCTGGCGGTTTGGCGGATTTATGGCTGCGTGGGTAAAGAACAAAAAGACAATACTTTCCGTTTTTTTTGTGGGCAAGTGTAGAAAACTGGCCATGATTGTTTCAGGATTCGGCCGCAACAAGATGGTGGCGCTTGCGATGCTCTGCGGATGCGATTACGGCGTGGGGGCGTGTGGTTCCTCGATAAACACTGCCGTCGCCTTTATACACACTGTTGATGAAAATGATATTATTCCCAGGTATATATTGTGTATTATATATGTGTAATTATTGTACTCATATATGTAGCACATGGATTGCATAATTAGCTATTTAACAGAACCGCTAGCTGGTTTATAAAGAAAACAGCTGAACGACATTCAGCAGTATTGCGATTGCGCTATGTTTAACACGTCACCCAAGTTTAAGACGACCGTCTGGCCTAATGGTTTACGCTTTGAACTAGAAAGCGGTCGCGGGTTTGAATCCCAGTTTGTGTGACGAGCACGAGCATTTACCTAAGTCATGGACGTTTATATATGTATTTAAGTATGTTTATTCGTTATCAAGTCGCCATAGTACAAGCTTTGCTTAGTTTGGGGTTAGATAATTGCTGTGATTGTGGAAACATATTATTAATTGTTTATTAAAAAACGTAGACACAATTAGCATTTCTTTGTTACAAATTAAGCACAAAAACACATGTATGTTATCAAATGATTGATGATAAAGATGTCAAAATGCTTAAGCTTGAAAAAAGTGCTTATAAACCTGCTTCCAAAATGTACCTTTAAGGTTCAAACGTATTTGCGCTGCACTCACTGTGTGACGTGTTACGGCGTTGCTTTGCATGCGTAACAATTATAAATCTATGTAAATATAAACCTATTTATTTAATTAAAAAGACTGGCCAGGAAACTTATGGACGTAGGATGTTATTCAAAGGTTAATATCCTGGGTGAGTGAGCCCGATCGCTATGAAGAGTTAACCCGCTGGACGTCGGCGCCGGGTCGCTGCGACCGTTGTGGTCACGTGGGCCGTACGCACCTCAAAAATGGCTGCCCAGTGTGTGCTACACATAAGGGGTGCAACGACTTGGGCCACAAGTAAGTTGATATAAAAATAATATTATCTATTTCAGGCATCATAATTTTTTTATCAGATGAAATTATAATAAAAGGCCCATATAATAATAATACCTAACAGACTACTCGTACATAGAACAATACAAGTTACATTCATAGTTTAATGGGGAATATGCACAATTATTTTTGCGAGAATGTAATGCCGTGTTGAATGCCGTGGTGATGAAGCGGAAAAAAAAACGGCTTCTCATACCCAGTAGAATAATTAAACACTTTTAAATAGGTAAAGTTTTCGATACTTACTTAACCTATCTATATAGTCAACTATCCCCGGTTTTCTTCTTCTTCTGTCTTGTCGATGGCAACTCTAGACAGACTTCGACCAAAACCTGGCAACTTCTACGGCGTTTTGTGTCGCTCTGTTTAGGTCATCCATCCTTCGTGCAGGTGTAGAGACACAAAGGGCAGGAGAGTAGGTGAACCATAGATTGCGTGTCCGCACTACAATCACATTCACTTTACCGCTCGGTCCTCATACCTCACCTTACCAAATTTTTTATACAGCGGCCAACCTCTGTACGAAGACGGTTTAACGCCTTTCAAGTTGACCAAGGCCTAGAAGGATATTCAGACGGCGATATAAAATTTATAGCACCAAAATATTTGTGATATCCTATTTAAATAATGTTTAACAGCGGTTTGGTTGCATATATTAGGTCCTTACATATGAAATTGCTGATACTCAATACTGGCAACTTTAACATCAAATATCTTGCGCTTGATTAGGAATTCCAAATTCAAATATTTCAAAATAAAGACAGAAAAATATTGTTTTAAAATTCGTGTTTCTTTTTTTTTCACATCATTTGTTTGAGCTTCAACATTGCTATAACAACTACTATGGACAAATTGAAAATTTGCGGAATTTACGAATACGAGTGGCACCAGTGCTGCAGAAACGACTCGAAGAATTAATGACGTGTACTGACCAGGCACCGCTAACGAACGAACGGTGCGTTTTTGGTTTCAACGTTTCCGTTCTGGAAATTTCGATTTACACAATAAGCCCCGTAGACGACCTGATACTCTAGTGAATAACGAAAAATTGAAGGCGATAGTAGAAGCGGATCCATCTCAAACCACTTCTGAATTAGCAGCAGCCTTCGGCTTAAGTGACAAAACGATAATTATCCATTTGCGCCAAATCGGAAAAGTCAAAAAACTCGAATGGATCCTGTACGACAGTCGGAAGCGATCATCACAATGGCGTCAACACATCACAAACCCTGGAGAACCGGCAAAACCTTGCCCTAAGCGAAAACTGACCAAAAAGAAGATTCTGGTTAGTGTTTGGTGACCAGTGCTGGTGTTATCCACTACAGCTTCTTGAGATCAGGCCAGACGATTCCTTCAGACTTGTATTGCCAACAATTGCAAACAATGATGGAAAAGCTCGCCATTAAACAACCGTGACTGGTGAATTGCTCTAGCCCACTGCTCCTTCAGGATAACGCTAGACCACACACTGCACCTCAAACGGTCGCCAAGTTAGAGGAGCTTCGACTGGAACCTTTGCGTCACCCACTATACTCTCCAGATCTTGTCCCAACCGATTACCACTTTTTTCAAAATTTTGATGAATTTTTACAAGGAAAAAAATTCAAATCTGATGAGGCAGTCAAAACCGCCTTCAAGCAGTTCATACTCTCGCTCCCAGGATTTTTTTTCCAAAGAGATCAATGATCTGCCTATAAAATGGCGGAAGTGTATCGATAACAACGGCGCATACTTCGATTGATTAAATAATAATTTCATTTAAAAAAGTTGATACTGAACGGCAATTTCATATGTAAGGACCAAATATTCTTTTGATATCTTGGCCCAACCATAGTACCTCATTGAAATCTATGATATTTGATCGATGTTTCTTTATTGGCCACCAGAGCAAAAGTGGCTGAGGTAAAGCGCGAGTTGTCCCTCCGCTCTCGAGCCGTGTCATGCGGTATGCCGTTCCCAGAACCCAAGATCATGAAGGAGTTTCTAAACACTGTCTCTGAAGAAATAGACATTGAAAGCATGAAGATGACTCCTCCAAGCTTGATACAATTTATGGTAATAAAGATACTTACCAAGAAGTTTATTTTCAATTCTAATTTTTAAGGCTATTTTACAAAATGAGTTTTTTTTTCTTATTTTATTCTGTATTGTGAGAGATTTACTGGAACCATTTTAAAAAGGTCCCCTGAATATTAGTTTATTTATGTGTTTAAGGATTTTTTTTAACTTGTCGTCACACTAAAGAAAAAGTAGACAAAATGACTTTTGGTTGAAATAATAAAACTAATGGAGCTTGTTTCTCATGCAGAAATTGATGTCAAACAAACTAGAATGGTCAGAGAAGTATTGCGTGGAGAAGTTTATGCCTTTGCTGACTAAATGGCATCTTCAAGAGAACGTACCTCGCAGAACAATAAAACCTAGCACTATAAAGAAGAAGAGGAATCCTAGAGGTGAGAGTTTCATTATTATTCTTTTAGGAGAAAGGATTTTCGAATTGTATGTAGGTACCTACAATGGGCTAGTTTCCTAAAAAAAACTAATTAGTCCGTCAATTGAATTAACAGAAAATATTTGACACGTATTTTTTCTTTTCTGAATCAAACAAAAAAATGATGAAGATATAGCCTGTTAAAGTTCCGCGTAACGTCAGGCCTTGCGACACTTCTTAGCAAGGCGTGACGTCACGCGATGACTGTGAAGCGCTTTATCTTTGTCATTTTTGTTTGATTGACAAAAGACAAAATATGGGTCCTATATTTTTTGATAATCTAATTGACGGACTAAATAGAATAATCTTTTTTTGACCCAGGAAACTTACCAATTCAAAAATTTTAATATGTTTAAACTGTTCTTTCTGAATGATTATTGTATGGTGATCACAGTAGGTATTTTACCACTGAATCGGTGCGTAGCGTGTCATACCTGTTCTGTGTATTTTACTCTTTATTTACCTGACGTTTCGAACCCGCACCTCGATTCAGAATCCATCGGTAATTTAACCGAATCAAAAGATTTGATATCTTTCTCATATCGAATGTCGGATTTAGAGCTATTCAGAACAGCATCCGATTCGAGTTCGAGTATAATATCGGTATCGGTTTGATTACAAGTTGCATTCACGAAGCCTATTGTTACAAAATATTTTAATGTGATTTGAATTATTAATATATTACAAATTCAAATTAAATTTATTTACTTTATACTTAATAAAAAACCTCAATACGAATAATTAATTTCTATCGATCATATTATGTAATATTTTAATTATGTAAAGTGCTAGAAAATAGGGGGTTTTCGACAAAAAAATTACTAGCTGCTGAGGTGTAACAAAATATGTTTTTAAAAACAAAAAATAAAATACTTTATTTTTATTCTGGGTATTTTTTTTTAAACCTTTTTGTTAAGAAATACTTTATTTAAAGCCTGAAAAGGTGGCAACCCTAGTTGTGAATAGCGTTGATATTATTTGCGGGGCGAGAAGTGCTTGTAATCGCACGAGTGTGACGTTATTTCGATTCGGTATGAAATATGTCAAGTTCGACTAATTTATGACCGAATCGGTTGATAACAGAGTTACCGTTGGGTTCTGAATCGAGATGCTGATCTCCATCCTGAGAGATCCTGAACCATGATCGCGTTAATTCTTACCGGGGATACTATTTGAAAATTAATGGCGAAGTACAATAAAAATATATAATGTCTCCAACCAAAATCAACCAAATTCTTGTTTTAGTTTCTATTAATCATGCAACTCAAAAGTTTAATAGTAATTATTATAAAAAATGTAGTGCTTTACACTTTTTTATTTACTTTTAGGATTTAACTTTTCTTACATTTTGATGTATCAAAAAAGTTGTATTACAGGTGTACCCAGCTATGAAGTTGTTTGGGGGGATATTGATGGCCAGTACGAAGCTTTAATACCAGACGATCAGTTTGACGGTAAATATTCTTTTTTACATTAGTTTTTCTTAAAAAATGATAAAGTTAACGGGAGATTAACTTTGACACAGACCTCAAATAATTCACTTGTAATGTTAATTGACGATAAAGATGCTTAAAATATTGTCAAGAATTAAAAAAGTAAGTATCGGCTTCCATAATGTTGGATGCATTCAACCCAGATTTGACGTCTGCTTGTTTCTCTCTATGGTTTTATTTATTGTTACAGAAGATGAAGATCCACTCTCACCATGGACCACTATAGAAAGGCAGGACCTAATGCGCAAATATTACCCAGAAGTTGTGGAGGCCTATGAAGAGTCAATCAAAAAACCACCAAAAGAAAAGAAGACCAGAGCCAAAAAGAAGAAAGATGACGACAATCATGACAAACCCAAAAGAAAATACACTAAAAAGACTAAAAAAGTTATTGAGACTGAAATGGTCAATCTAAGTGGATCGCTCAGAAATCTTGACTTATCAACCAAATTGTGTGATCCCGATTCTAGTAAAGCTAACGTTAGCGTGTCGGTGAATAAACTGAAGAGAAAATTGAAGACAAATTCAAAGAAGAAACAAAAGACAATCGATAGTTTCATAGCCAAGAAACGAAAGAAGTCGCGCGGAAAGTCTATCAATTCTTTGAGATGCAGTTTTAATAATATGTCCATAAACAATTATATGTACCGCGATTTCTTGAACCCTGAACCATTTCACAGTAAAACTAAAAGATGTGATAATAAAGAAAATAATTTGCTCAGTATGCTTGACGTTACCACAGGCGATGTCAATGAAAGTGATTTATCAAATATCATAGAAAATATTGTCTCTAGATCCTCAAATGTGAAAACTGCAAAAGTAAACAATAATTTAGTAAAACTTGTTTTCCAAAATAAGTTTTCAACACCTCGAAAATCTATATTCAGAAAAAGTATATTAAGTGAAATACATAATTATTGTTCTACCCCAAATGGAAGTCCGATTAGAAGAAACAGTTTTAATTTTAAAGCAAACGTATTAAACACTTCTAGCCAAAGTAAAGTAAGTACTAGTTACTTCTTTGACAAATTGACCGACGAATGCGATGCATTTGAAATGTCTGTAGAATATAACAAAAGTGTGATGACTATTAAAGACTGTGATACAACTGTTGACTATAGTTTGCCAGACGTGTGTTTGTAATAACTTGAAAATCATGTATCACTGCTGTATTATCATTCATAGCATTCGTAATAAAGATAACTGTGTTTTATTAATGCTTTTATTATCTTGCAATCACTTTATTTATTTAAACATCTCGCTGAGTCCGACCACTTATAAAAAACATAACTACTGAACTGACAGACAGATTTCACGACTCAACAATGTTTATTAATAATGTGCCTACTCCAAAAAATCATTTTAAACACAATATGGTAGGATCTAGGAACTAGGAAGCAACATAAGGGGTGGGTATGCTAATCTATACAGGGTGGTCCTTAAATAAAGGATAGCCTTGTAACCACATATTGTATTACAGCATGGTGAACAACTTTTATTCTATGACTTTTGCAAAGTTGCATAAAAATTTATTGTCGACTTCCCATACAAAAAAAAAAACCCAAACGGTCGATTAGATTTGTATAGAGACAGAAAAATACAGGTATGCAAAAGGCATCGAACCTAATTGAACCCATCGAACCCAGAATTTCAGGTTGAACATGTAATATTTATTTTTATTTACATAATCAAATTGAAATTCTGAAAAAAGCGTATCATTTACGACATTTTGTCAAGGCGTATTTGTTGTTTGTAATTATTTTCTCTTTCAATTAACGCATGTTTCATAGGTGTAAACCAAAATGACGTTATTTAAGGTTACTTGGAACTTGAGGTATGCCAAGTTCCATACAAAAAAGTTCGAAGTTTTCCTCGAAAGTTCGAATTAGTCCTTTCGCGAAGTAGTCCTTTCATGAATTAGTCCTTTGGCTAAGTAGCCATTATGCGAATTGGTCTTTTAGCGAATTAGGCATTACGCGAAGTAGTCCTTTCGATTTCCGAAGTAGTCCTTTCGAGACTCGGTGGCCATTTTGCGAATTAGGCATTATGCGACTAAACGGTCTTTTTTATGTCATAAAACAAAAGATGTTAACTATGATAGATAATAACAATATGTGGTTACAAGGTTATTCTTGACTTACAGGACATCCCGTATAGATAAATAACCGGCCAAGTGCGAGTCGGACTCGCGCACTGAGTTGAGTTCCGAACAAACTTGTAGGTATGTAGTAAGTCCGTCAATTACGATAATCTAGGTCTGGAAGATTTTTAAAACGCCTTTTTGGAATCTGTTAAGAAAAAAGTTATGTTATTAAAAAATAGAACATGTAAAAGTGCCTTTTATGGGCCTAATATACTGAAGGAATAATTTGGTTTTATGATTTTTCGATATAGGTTCAATGAACAAAAGATGTAAAACATGTGCTAAAGTATACTGTAGTCAGAGACCGGAATTAAGAGATAATACATTAAAACCATAGAATTACATCATGCATTAACCAGTAGTTAATTCGTAATTTTTTTCAACTATAAAAAAACAGTAGGTTTATATGCACTTTGTTTGCCCAGAGATCCATTTGAAATTCTGATTTGCTCTAACTGACCGCTACATTCAAATTCGCTGCCAAAATTATTCCTGTTTTTAGGAAGTTAGTAATAATGCATGCCAATTAACGAAAACTCATTAGGATGTTAAATTCAATATTGCAGAAAAATAAACGTAGTTAAGTTTATTCTTTCTCATCTTTTTTTCCGTTTGTAGTGTGGGTACGCTTGACTATAACCCGATATGCAGCAAGTCTAGTTATAACATTTGGATTGGGTTGCTATTAGCCCCTAGCATGCCCACCAAAACACGATATGATATGGCGCTTTATCGATACCAACGGTCATTTTAAAAAAATATGATAGATTTTAGCTATGTGCAAAGTGGGTGGTGGGGGCCGTCAAATCGATCGCAGCACGCAATCTTGCAGAAATGTGAAATAACTCTGGACTGTCATGTGTCAAATTGCAATATTTCCATAGAATTTCATATTTACGTTATTAAGTATTTTTAAGTAAACACGTTAAAATTTGCGATATGGGTCACAGTACGTGTTGTGTTTTAAGGTGTAGAAACAATAGGAAAAACAGTTCGTGCATGTTTTATTCGTTTCCAACAATAAGATGGAAATTGAAGCAAAGTATTAAATGGATAGCTGCTGTGAAAAGAATAAAGTTTGTAGGAAGTTTGTGTCACAGACGTTTGCCTTATGATTACAGCTCTTAATAAGTAGCTTTTTCCGTTGGTTCTAAGCTCTTCAAAGTCTCTCACATACTGTACTTATACATTTTTTTTCCCTTTTTGGACATTTTGAGGTTGGAAAGTTATATCATGTTGTATCGATTTAAATCCCGTTCGTATTATAATATTCATATTTTAGTTCGAGTAAGAAAATGACTTATTATAATATGCACAAACTTTTTGGATATTTACGTCTAATTTCGAAGAAAAACAATCCGAAAATCATTCTTAAACCATCCAGTTGCCATAATTTGAGAGATCTTGAGTCCACAATACTTGTGGTCACTAAGGGGCGCTGTCATCGCGCACACAGCGAATAGCCTCCATAATGATTTTTTGATCGAAACAGCGATTATAAAATGTGACGTCACTAACACGGCGATTCAACATGGCGGCTATATCATCTCTATCATATTTTTAGAGTTGGTGTCGATAAATCGCTACATCATATCGTGTTTTGGTGGTCATGCTAGGGGGGCAAACCTTCGTAAATCTTATAAGGGAACCAGTCTGTTTTGATCCATTGCTACACATCGATTACCTGTATGTGCAGGTTTTACCAGGATGTTCTCCCTCACCGCCAAAGACAGTATTTTTTTGTTTTTAATGATTTATGATTTCAATTCTAACAGAACCTAAATAGTTCGCCGCTCGACTCGTATACGAGTTTACATATATGTAATGGGGTAATCACGTAGGTAAATGTTATTAAATTATCATTACATTTGCGAATGTTACAAGTGGTTTCAGTCCGTACCTACATTGATTCTAAAATAACTAAAGGTACCAACGTGCTGAGATGCGAACTCAACAAGTAAGGCATCGTTTAATGGAGTAATCGATCAATGGTGTTCGTTGAAATACATACAAATTATCTTTTGAATAAAATAACAGTGTTTTTTATCCTAAAAATAGAAGTCATTTCCCAAAAATATTTTTTCGTATTGTGACTTGGTTTGATGTAAGTACAGAATGCGTAATTATAGAAGCTGTAAAAAAAACCTATAACAAATGGTAAAGGTTTTTTAATGGAATCGTCCCACTGTGTAAATAAAAATCCTCCCTCTAGCATTGCTGAGAGTCGTGAGCGATCAAACACAAATGCAATATTCTTTGGCATGAGGTAACGTAAGATCCTTACGCGTTTGATAAATACTTTTCCTAGACATATTCTTTCCCGGGCTCACGAAGAAAATGTTTCATATGTATGCAAGTCAGATGGATAAATGGCGGTGCTCATTATGCTATGTAGGTAACTTTGATACATTATTTTATATGACGTCTCGAGAAATATTTTTTTATCAAAAACATAGATAGTGTGAGCAAAACGATATAAAGGGTACTCTTTAACCTATTAAAACCTATCTGAGAGAACCAGCTTACAACTGCAATTGATCCCAACATTACATCTTACTTTTTACTGTATATTAATGCGAAAGTTTGAATAGATGGATGTTTGTTCCTCGATCGGACGGCTCAGTCTGAGTCTGACAAGCCGTATTCAACACAGGCGAAGACGCGGGCACAACTTCTACATAAACACATATCAGTACTCAGTATAAATGTTTGGATCCTACCGCCAAGATCATGATTTCCGTAGCGCGTTCGCTTTACATTAACCTTAAATTCAGCCCCAATTTATTCGGAAATTCGTCTTCGTAAAATGTTCATATTGAAATTGCGCAATATTATTTATGATATTACCTACATGAGAGAGTATTCCAAATATGATTATGCAAAGCGTGCTCGAACAAAAGGAATTAGGGGACGTTAGTATTTCGGTAGTCTGCTGACTGGAACCCGGACCGCGCGACCGACCAGGCGGGCACACCGCAACAACTATGTAGCGTACTTTAATTAGTTTGTACCACAGATTTTGCTGGTGTTGGGAATTTAATAAACTAACATTTCTTGCTTCCATTTGTGCTATCCGGGTTATCGAAATTAATGTAAATGCCTTTTCATTTCGTAAAATTTAGAGAATTTAACTCTTCCTTGTAATCAATTAAGCAATTCACATGTATCTGTTGAATATCATCTATACTACATAATAGTTAGACATGCAATCGTAAAATGTTTAAGACATTTGCGCATGTGGCTTCAAACTTAAACTCAATTTTATTTGCGTTATTTTGGGTATTACATTATGGTATCTTTTATAAAATATTGCAGTCAGACACACCAAAATATGCTTATATGTAGCGTACAAATATTATTTGTGCCGTGTGTGTAATTAAAATTTAAAACAACATTTAACAACAAAATATAATACAAAAAAATTACTTTTAGGTTTTAGGTTAAGAACTACATGGTGAACAATGTACTTATTAAATTTTTAATAAATATTTATTGTATTTATTGCACAACATGATTTATATGTTTTTAAAAAAAAAGTAATGATACACACACACCCAAATTAAACTAAGCACTAAAAGAAAAAATATTAGAAGATGTGTTCAATTAGCCACGCGTGGCAGCTTGATTATGATTGTAGGTTTAAACGTAACATATGACTAACGACCGAACACTAATTCAGTATAACTAGCCGTTAACGATTGAGAAAGCTACAATAGACTTCAGACTAATAAAAAGGTACAATCTTAAGCGCACATTTTAACTTAACCGCTTAAATTATAATTATATTACGGATATTTCCCGAGTCTTCGTCATAATCGGCAAAGCAAATTTAATTAAATGATTCTGTTGAAGGAAATGTTACCATCGAACTGATCAGATGACGAAGGCGGAAGGTAGGCACCGGAATTTCGTAATAAACTATGTATCTATGCCGTGTTTGGACTTATTGGAATCGTCACGAGATGCACTCTAAGTCTAGCTTTATTATACAAAAATATCAAATATAGTCGCATTTAAGTGAAAAGTAAAAAAAACCTCACTGGGTGTATGGACCCTTATCATTCGTCTTGATGAGAATTTATCATTATAAATAGACAAAAACTGTATTTTTATAAAAAAAATTAAAAACCATAAAAACTTAAAAATTGTTTTGTAAATGTTACGAAAATATACCTATCAGTTATTTTCGAAGTTGGTGCTTGGTGCCAGCCACAGAACAGGAATGACACGCTACGCTCCGACTATTCTGTGGTGCCACCAGCCGTCAAGTGTTTGAATGTTTTAGTTTGCACAGACTCTAAAAAACCTGATAGGTAGGTTTGTTTGTGTAAATGTTATTTTAAGTTTTTTTGTATTTTTGAAGTTGGTTATTTTTTATATAAAAAACTAGCTGTTAGCCGCGTCTTCGTTCGCGTGGTGTTTAGTTTATTTATGAGGGATTTTCTGCGCAACTTTCTTAATTTTTTCTTTCATAAGAACCTTCAACTGACCAAAATTAACACAACAAAAAAAGAATTAGCGAAATTGTTTCACCAGTTCACGCGTGATGTGATGACCAAGGGAAATAGAGATTAAATTTTATATACATGGGGCACACTAAAAGTTTTGCACTTCTAGCTAATCGGAACTATTTGAATTTCGAATGTTATATTTTTTTAAACGTTGCAACCTTCTTAGTAATAAAAAAAACAATTGGCGGGAAATGATTTGTCAATTGTTTTTTATCACACATCAAAGTTCTACGTACCTACGCAACGAAAATGGAATTAAGTCGAAAAGATTTTAGAGCAATAATTTTTTAAGTTCTCTCTCTCCGCAAGACTGTGCCGCTCGTCTTCAAAATGCTTTTGGGAGAAAAGCACCTTGTTTGAGCACCGTGAGGCGAGGTTTGCTGAATTTGAGAGAGGTCGAGTTTCTTTACATGACGAATTTCGTGAAGGGCGGCCTTCAACTGCCGTCAACGAAAATAATGTGGCTACTGTTAAGCGTCTAATTGAAGAAAACCCGCGGATTACCTATGAGACAATTCGAGGACTATTGGAGATTGGTTTGATTGGTATTGGAGAAATTCAGAAAATGGTGCTTACAGATGCTTCTGAAGTACGACCACGGACATTCTAATGCTGTTTATGATATTGTCACAGGAGACAAAACGTGGATTTATAGTTTTGAACCCGAAAAAAAACAGCAATCTTGTGAATGGGTGTTTGAAAATGAGAACAGATCAACGAAAGTGAGGCAGGCGAGAAACGTTGGTAAAAAAATGATCGCGTTTTTTTTCTCAGCTACGGGTCCCATCTGTACAATTCCACTTGAAGATCAAAAGAGTGTTAATGCCGAGTGGTATTCTACCTTTTGTTTACCCAGGGTGTTAGAAAAAGTTCGCGAAAGACGACCCAAAAACCGCGTTCTCCTACATCATGACAACGCTTCTTCACACACGGCCAACAAAACAAAGTCATTTTTAGCTTCCGAAAAAGTACAACTCGTCACCCACCCGGCGCATAGCCCCGATCTAGCACCTTGTGATTTCTGTATTTTCCCCAATATCAAAGATTTGATAGAGGTTTTACTTTTACCAACTCCGAAGAGGCAGTGATAGCGTTCAATCAGCATGCCTTCAGATCTGTGGTCCTCCTGTTTTAAAAAATGGTTCGATCGCATGAAAAAATTTTTAAAATGTAAAGGAGAGTATTTTGAAGAGCAATAAACATAATATTTTGGTTATAACATGTTGTTTTTTTAAGTTACGCTATAATGCGTGCTAAAAAGTGCTTTTAACTCGAAACGCTTTGTTTGTAAGACGCTTAAATTAATGAATATAAAGCAATTTAACTAAACTTTTTCATTGAAAGTTGTGAAGAAGCATCTTAGTAAATCAAGAATAATATTTTATTTAAAAATTATTCTTAACTGCCTCTGGTAGGACTCGAACCCAACAACCTTCCGTTATCCGGGCGACTGCTCTTCCAATTATGCTACGGAGGGCATAGTTATGTTTACGAATTTCGTTAATAGCTGTTAGTGAGCTGTAAACTGATTAGGCTGTTTCATTTTAACGATTATTGAATATTTGCAATTTTTTTTTTGGATATCTGTGGTTATAAAATCCAAGACATTGATGGAACGCTGGCTTACTAACGGCTATAAATAAACACTTGAAGAATTTGCCAAAATTACCATGTCATGAACGAGTATGAATTTATCGATGCACTATGCAGTTACATGTTATTAACCACTTCACGCATGTAAATAACTTGCTATTAAAATGCGTAAAAGGTAAAGCTTGTTGTTAACAACTCGTTTACTTAAGTTGTGCTTTAATAAGCGGAATATTAAAAGTGGTTTTTTTAACGATATTAGACGGAGACAGTTACAGCCGTATACCTCTTGCCTTAATACAAGCACTATTCACAATATTGGCAAACAAAGAATTAAAAAACAATACGTAAAATTCCACTAATTGATCAATGTAATTAAATTAGGTTTCCGACATCACTTGCCCGGTTTTTTATTGATCAGTGGAACTCGCGCTGAGTGGAATTAATAGAAGATCGTATAGCAGTGTACTATTTGATGCATTTAGCTCCGTAATTTGTGAAATATCAGCTTTCCGGGCCCGGCGCGGTATTCACGTGTAGAGCTTTGCATACAAATTGGAATATGATTGCATCGGTTAAATGACTAACGGATTATTCGGTTAAATGCGGTTTGATGGCTCTGTGGTTCTTTTGGGTACCTGTTTAGAATACGTTATTGCTACCCATCGTCACTCTATACACATTCTATTTTTAGGGTGGTTCGCACCCATTAGTCCTGTTTCGCCCTTTCGCCCCCATCACAGTACCCACCCGCTCTATTTTTGAAGCACCTGTACGCCCCCTGTATTTATGTCAAAAACAGTACACTCATACATAGGTAATAGATAATTAACATGATTTTTTAATTGACTTGAACCGGAATCGAACCCAGGACCCTTTGGCTTCATGGCAAATTACCGCGTCACGACGACAATTCAATTGGTTTTATCGGGTCGTTTCCGAATTATTGTTTTATTTTTTTAATAACTTTCACCATCCCACTGCCGGGTAAAGGATTTCCCCTAAGATCTTTGTTCAGCGCCAAAGTTTCCCAGTTCCCTGCAAGGCTGGGCAAATCATTACTCCATCGTTTTTGGGTCTACCACTTCGGCGATATTCATTTTTATTTTACTTCATAACGGTTTCATACCAACCTATTTACCTACATCAGTAGGTATGACGTAAGAAAACGTGTTAACAGTTTATTACCGAAGCACATGACAAGGTGCTCGTTACTAAATTGTTTTCATTTAACGGTCTGTGCCGTTATTAAGACAATGCATTATTCAGCTTGCTAAGTTTCACCCATGTGCTTGTTGCAGAGCAATAGTTAAATTGGCCAGTCTTCTGAACGGCCAGTTAAAAAAATTATAACGCGCTCATTGTGCAACTTCGAGCAAAACTTCTTACGTCAAAAACATTATTTTACGACAAAAAGTCACTGACTAAATTTCCGGAAATAAAATAAGCATGTTGCATGTAGTATTAAATTATGCGTAGGAAAAAATTTTTTTTCATGGTAACGTACTTGATTCGAACTGATTGATTCGAAGCTGAAACTCCTTTGCATCGAACACGAGGTAAACTGGCACTGCCACTGCTTAAATGAGGTGACTGTACTGTTTGTATATTTCAACTGATGACGAGATATTAGCTTTACTACTACAGTAACCTTCCAGTTTCGTGGAAGGCAGGGCAGGGCCTCCGCCAGGTTGCGGGTCTGGAAAAGGCTACTTTCCTAAAAAAACTAACTAGTCCGTCAGTTAGATTTAACAGAAAATATTGGACACGTATTTTTTCTTTTCTCAATCAAACAAAAAATGATGAAGATATATCCCGTTAAAGTTCCGCGTAACGTCACGCTTTGCGACACTTTTTAGCAAGGCGTGACGTCACTCTCAAACTTTGATGCGCTTTATCTTTGTCATTTTTTGTTTGATTGACAAAAGTTTGTCTTTTGTCAATACGGGTCTAATATTTTTTGATAATCTAACTGACGGACTAATTAGAATAATCTTTTTTTGACCCAGGAAACTAGCCTATTGCCCCAGATCTCGAATTTTTTCAAAGCATAAACTCTAAAAGCCTTTTGACAAATCATTTTGTTACTAAACGCTTTAATAAACAATATTAGAGTTTTAAAATGTTTAAAGTACCCAATATTGACACAGTTTATGCGCATTGCGCCATAATTACGAACGAACTGATGTTTAGGCAGGTATTGTGAACAGTTAAATTACCAACAATTAGTCCTCGTTAAAATCTTTTTCCTTTAGCCTTTTTGTATCGGATTCAGAAACTAGTTTTTACCGGAAGTAAAAGTTGTAGTGACATTTTATTACTGACTCGCCATTAAACTAACTAGCTTATTCAACCATCCGACTACGACACATTCAAAGTAAACAGACGGTAATCTCTGGGAGTTAAGCAACTGCTTTATGATGCATTAGGTGCAGGATACGGGAAAACTATTATCAGACGTCGGTACCAATGTACACTTAGAGTAATGCATACTTCCAAATTGCAAATAAGTACTTTAAAATGTCTAATGAAATGTTGAAACGGCTCTAAAAAGGTACTAACAACAATTTGTCTCACCATCAATAAAGTTTTTTCGACTTTTAACATTTATTGAAATCCCAAATATCCCGTTTGTCTACTTTCCGCATGCTCAACCCAAAATTAATATTAATTATACATAATTCGCATTAGTTCATTAAATATCTAATTCACAGATTTTCAATTTATCGAGTATGAAAGCTAAAACTAGGAGGTAGCTACTTCTGCTTAGATTAAACGTTAGTGTCTGCATAAATTGCCATTAACAAGTAGCTACGTGAACGCCTCTTCGGATACACGGGGCGAATCAATGGGCCCTCGAGGAAAACTAATACGGCTGATTAAAAAAGTTTTAAGTTTTAGTCTTCAGTTCATGTTCACGAGGTTTCATTTAATTTTCACGTTATTGTATAACCTAAGTACATCCAAAATGCTGCGGTAACGAAAAAGCTAAAGGGCGCTGACCTTATACAAAAAAAAAAACAATGACATTAGATCCTTACACATATCAGCATTGACGTGTTTTTAGATTGAAATGAATCGTA
Source organism: Anania hortulata (assembly GCA_963576865.1). Taxonomy (NCBI): domain Eukaryota; kingdom Metazoa; phylum Arthropoda; class Insecta; order Lepidoptera; family Crambidae; genus Anania; species Anania hortulata. Next base: position 13,755,582 of record OY756390.1, on the reverse strand, counting down.
TGGGCATGGAATATTATTGTCCGGTCGTTATGAAGATGTTTTTGAGAAAATCAACATCGTTTTTTAACAATTTGCAAAGTATCTACGGTTTGACAGGCATTCAAGGACTCTTAAACTTTAATTGATGCTAATAACGGTGATTTCTTGAGGTGGTATTAACCTGAAAGTACGTAAATAATTTAGCCTTAGGTCGTCCACTGCTGAACATAAGTCTCCCCCAGTGACTTCCAGATTGGCCGGTTGGAAGCGGCCTGCATCCAGCGGCTTGCTTCAATATTAACCCGGTCGTCTGTCCAACTTGAGGACGTACAATCGCTTAAATATAATTCATATAGCAAACCCATAAATTACTTGTAGGTTAACTCTTACGTAACATGAAATGATACCACAAATTAGGCTAGTCTCAGGAGACTAGAGTCTTAGGAGACCCAGGGGTCAAAAAATATTGTTCTATAAATAGAACAATATTTTCAGTCCTTTCAGTTTGATTATCAAAAAATATTGGACCCATATTTTGTCTTTTGGCAATCAAACAAAAAATTACGAAGATAAAGCCCATCAAAGTTTTGGAATGGGAGCACGTGATGTTACGCCTTGCTAAAAAGTGTTGCAAGGCGTGACGTTACGCGGAACTTTGACGGGTTATATCTTCATACATTTTTGTTTGATTGAGAAAAGAAAAAATACGTGTCCAATATTTTCTGTTAATCCAACTGACGGACTAATTAGTTTTTTTTTAGAAAACTAGCCCATTATGTGTCGAAGATTTAAAGCTCTATCTGTCTGTAGCTACGCAGCTACATTAGTGGCTACGTAGACTGTAGCAAAGACGCTTACGCTACGAGCATAGATTACATACACGAGTAGCTTGCTACGAGTTTGCTACGAAATTAATACTAGCAGAGATACAAGTCTTGCAATACCGTCACGCAAGATTATTTATATTGTAATTATAGAGCTGTAAGAAGACTAAGTTTGATTTCTTGATTATGCCAATTGTGATATACCTATAACTTTATATAAGCCTCTTATACCCGTATTTATAAATTACTAGCTGTCCCGGCTTAGTTAGAACATGCTTAGGACACGACTTTTAAAGGTTTGTGCTTGATAAAATTATTTTCAAACTATTTTGCCATCGAAATGCTAACAAGAAGAAAAAATCTAATAAAATGTATAAGGTATTACAAACGGATTATATCCTTTCGGTATTAAATGCAATAGGTACAACACAAGAACCGAGTGATGCCAGAGGAAAACAATTATCAAGCACTGGCTATTTTTACTTTTGCATTGACTTTACTAAGTTACCTTTGAGTATTTATCCTACAAGAGACAACATCTTGACTATAGAATAAGATTTTCAAAATAAGAATTGTATTCTATAGTAATGAATAGATAAGCTAAAGCATTACCGAAACTAGGCCTATTTGTTGACATAAATACACATTCCAATGGGTCGTTAGGGTTAGCCTTTTATTTTTTGTAAATTGAAATAGTTCTATAGAGATAATCGCAAAGCGTGACAAGTGACAACTCGTCTTGAGTCGGCAGTACTCGGCACCCGCGACTGACAGCACTGCGACGAACGCTTAAGGCTCTTGTTGAGGTGTGCGTCTGTGTGTGTACGTCATTTCGAACGTTTATACGTAACGTATATGAAGAAGAAGTAACTACTTCTTCTTCATCTTTACGGTCAATCCCGGTTGCGTCCAAAGCCATTGCTTTGGAGCCCAGGGTCCGCTTTCCTTGATTTACTCCTCTACTTTGCGCGGTCTTGAGCGTCTCTAGTTGTGAGATCATTTGGCACGCATGTCAGCCCTCACGACGTCAAGCCAGCATTGCTTGGGTCTACCCCTTTTGCCAGGACCTGGCGGTGGCGGCATGGCCAGACCTTTGTTTTCTACGTAGCTTGCCGGTTTCCGCAAAACATGGCCGTACCAGCGTAGGCGACTCTCCTGCAGTTTGTCTGCAATATCGCGGACACGAAGGCTACCGCGGATGCTCGAGTTCCTAGTGCTGTTCTTCCGCGTGACTCCGCACATCCACCGCAGCATATTCATCTCCGTGACACGCAGCTCCTGCTTGTGTCGTTCAAGTAGTGGCTACGCTTCGCTGCCATATAAAAGGACAGGCCTAATGATGGACTTTGACGACCGTCTGGTGTAATGGTTTGCGCTCCGAACTACAAAGCCAGCGGTTGCGGGTTCGAATCCCGCAAGGGGCAAATGTTTGTGTGATGAACACGAGCATTCGTACCTATGTCATGGATGTTTATAAAAGTATTTAAGTATGTTTATCCGTTACCTAGTCACCTTTACCTACCGTTACCTAGTCACAAGCTTTGCTTAGTTTGGGGCTAGCTAATTGGTGTGATTGTGGAAACAATTTATTATTTATTTATTATTTTATTTGTCCTTTAAGCTTAACCGGCATTCTGGGTCTGTCACAAACCCAGTCTGTCACAAATGACACCAGTCACCTCTCGCTATTTGGCCCACGCAGCAGCAATGCGTGCTTTGACGTCGCAATCGATGTCTCCCGACGCGTGAAGTACAGATCCAAGGTATTTAAACTAGTCTGTGCACTCGACCTTGCCTATGCGGATCTGTAGAGTTACAGGCCAGGTACTTGGTCTTCGTCACATTGAGTTTCAGACCTCCGCTCTCAAGTGACTGCTTCCACTCGTTGACCCGTCTCACTAGCCTGCCCCTATCCGCGTTCACCAGTGCGATATCGTCAGCATACATCAGCAGCCATGGTGGCTGCTCATGTGAGTCTCTGTGGTAGTGGTAACTGAGTTTGTTCCGGTGCTTCTTCTCAGCACTTGCCAGATTATCTGTGTCTTGTCTCGAAGCGCTAGTAGGGCCCAAAAAATAAGGAGACATGTTCTGACCCATATGGGCCAATAATGTTATTATTGACGTTCAGAAGTGGCAGTTTTCTGTCCTAAACTGAATAAATGATTTTTGACTTTGACTTTGACTTTGATGCTGTTGCCACAACATCACACTGAACAGAAACGGACTGAGGATGGATCCCTGGTGTACTCCAACGGTGATGGGGAACGGTTTGGTGTCGCCAACAGCGGTCCGAACTAGAGCTGCGGTACATGTCCCGAATAATGTCAATATATGCCTCGGGTACCCCTTTGGATCTCAGTGCCCACTAGATCACCACTCGAGGGACACAGTCGAAGGCCTTCTGCAGATCAAGAAAAAGCAAGTGCAGAGGCGTGTTCTTCGTCCTGTATCTCTCCATGACGGTCCGGACGGCGAACGGACGGAGGGACGGCGAAAACAGGGTCCATAGTCCCGTTGCCAGGACGAAACCCATATTGACACTCTGGGACATCACACTCCTGTCGGATCCGGGAGTCCACAATCCGCTCAAGGAGTTTCATGGTGTGGGACATGACCTTTATGCCTCGGTAGTTGCTGCACTCTTGCACCGATCCCTTGCCTTTAAGAACGGAGTAATAATACTCATTCTCCATTGGTTCGGGATTAGCCCGCTTAAGAGTATGCGGTTGTAAAGGTAAGCTAAGATGTCTACACCAAGAGGGCCCATCGCCTTCCAGGCTTCGATTGGGACTCCATCGGCTCCGACAGCTTTACGATTCTTCATGCGGCGAAGAGCGAACTGGACTTCTTCAGGCGTTACCGGTGGTACTAGTCCCTGATTCGGAGAGAGGTCCGGTGGCTGCATCTCTTTGTGCTGCTTATTCAGCAGCTCATGGAAATAAGAGCACCATCTCTCCTTTACCGCGAGGTCCTTGCATAACAGGTTGCCCCCAGGGTCTTTAACACAGCAACACTAGGAAATATCCTGTGCCGCTTTGACCCTGGATACGTAGTTACTATACTGTACTTCATTACAACATAGCAACAAGTATTTACTTCTTATAAATACGGGTGTTATTGTTACAAAATACGAATAATAAATAGTGATAGCGTTGCTACATTATTTAAAGAAAGAAAGAAAGAAACGTTTATTCGACACACAAGAGAAAATAATATAATAATACACAAAACAATATAAATTAGATATTGTGTCGAAAAGGTGCCCGCTCAGCTCATTTGACATTAGTTGACGACCTCCGCAGCCGAGAGACGAGCATACTGGACTTGGTGTTACTATATCTGAGGTCCCGGGGTTACTAATTTTTTCTATATTGTCTTCGGTCAGAGGCCCAATTCCTGTAATTTGACAATGGTGGACGTAAGATTATCAAAACTATCTCAATCCGACTGAAAATAGAGCAAAAAAATCTAATTTTGGTTTCTTCCATTGTCAGTCGCTTTATGAACTATTTATTTGCATTTTTTGGGTTTACGAGAATACCGTTTGTGATCGTTATGTTACTGGGAGCGGATCGACACCGGATTGCGACTATTGTCAAATTACGTGAATTGGGCCTCTGGGTGTTGCATGTTGAGGTACCGTGGTTGTTTCTGATTTCTGTAACACAAGTGCTTAAGCTAGCTACTTATCATAGGATCAAAGCAATGAATGTGATGTTATCCAGCATTTATTTATATAATTATAGTTTCAGTATTACCTAGTGGTTAATATACACACTGTGCTGTAATTCTACTTTCACAAAATTGTGAATAAATACCAGTTTTGTTTAAGTTTTTCTGCATCTAATTGGTAATGTTTTTTAAAAGTATACAAGAATATAGACGTAGTAATTTGACAGTAATTTGCGTGTTAAACCCTACTCAACATGTATAGTAGTGAACATCGCATCAGTAAACTACTCGTCAGATTACCGTTATAAATAGTAATAACCGTTCAGCTACGCAATTGCTCGTAGTTCGTAGCTCGTAGCAGCGGAGCACAATAGAGATTTCTCGTAGCCGTGGCCGTCGTCACCTGTCGCTTCCCACGAATATCAATTTGCGCCATTTTAATCGTTTTTGATCACCACTTTAGTATCACCGAATTTAAATTGTTTACGAGTAAATGCCAATCTACCGAATAGACACACCTTTCTTAATTTAAGTATAACGTAATTAACCCACATGAATGTAAAGGAGTGATAATAATGATCCCAGTTGGTAATCCTGCAGTTCTTTTAAAGAGGCTTATCAGTAAGCTTGATTGATGTTTTCTAATAACGTGCTTTTGTATACGGGTTTTACGTTTTTAAAAGGGTGTACACTGGCTATATCTTTATATTAATGTAGGTTGTTAGTAATTTTATGAGGATGATATTAGATAAATAAAACACAATAAGATGGAACGTGGCAATGTTTGCACGGTATAGGCCCTTGAAAACTAAAAACAAATATGAAGTATTTACCTTTAAGGTTAAAGGGCATCTAGATATTATTCATATTTCCTTAAAACATTGAAATCCTCTGTTTATTATGACATAATTATGTAAATCAGAGCTCTTTGTTTTAAGCTTTCAATTTAGGAATTATTGTAAGTACAGTTTTATTATAATACTTAACTTGGTTTTGGTCGGATTTTGATAAATTATATAAGTGATATTTATTGTAATAACAAACGTAACTGTCTGTTATTCATGAAACTGTTGTAGAGACCGTGCCGCATGGCGCAGCTCACAAGCCATTGTCGCCGCGCCGCATCAGCCTCCGGCTCCATACGCAACAATAACCTCACTCACTTCCAGCTACCTCCATTTGTACACAATGTCGAATGTCGAAACTAAGACACCTAGGTTTTCAAAGCGTACGTATACAGCGATCGAACCGTAAAATGCTACGAGAAAGTCTAAATCCTTCTTAACCTTATCACTGTGTTAGAAGGAGAAGCGCGGTGGGTTTGTTCACCCCTGTGTCGTGAGATCTCGGGGGTGGTCGGGGAGATTCGGGAGGCTGCGACGCAGAGCGCGCGCGCGTGCCCGGCCGCTTCGTCATTGCGACGGAGGCTGTCGTGTGTCGGCGCTGGCCCGTGCGAGCGCTCGTCCCGCACCGCTCCGCACCGCGTCGCGACGCGCCACCTGACCGCGACTCCGCGCGAACACGCCCTCGCGGCCCCGCGTGCTGTGCTGAGCCCGGTTGCCGCCAACCGACCGCCGTCGCCGCCGGTGCGGTCCCGCGCAGTGCAAGTGCCCACCCGTAGCTCAGTGACAAATTTCCTGAGGACCGGCGATTCTGGCGCGATGTAAAGAAGCCGCGACCGTGAATCCATGTGTAAGTGGGCGCGTTGCGTATGTCACTACCCCGCATGGCGATTGACGTTCGCCGGTAACGATTTTCCGCAAGCTAACTGCTCTGGCGAGTGGCATTCGGAATAAAAATGAATGAATTACGAAGCTCCCGCCCGGGAGAGCTGCTGTTGTATTTTAACCTCTACTCGGTGGGGATACAGTCGCGCACGTGCCCTGCTGCCCGATCAAAATGAATACGCTCAAGTATCTCATCAGCTCAAGAAACAATAAATATTTAAGGGTTAATTAACGTTATTGCCGTTTGGAGAGCCTCTTCGATAATAGTATATCGGAAATGTAACAGGTGTCGATTAAACCGAAATGGAGTTGACTTTGAATCACGGATTGTTATAAAAATCAATATGATTTTGCACGCACACGAGGCAGAGCCACGTAAATGTGTTCTTTGCTGATGTCAAGTTATTGTATAAATAATTGATAAAACATATTACGACAGTGACACATAAAACATGCATGACATGCAATAAATGATTTGAATTTGAATTAAAAATCTATAAATAATCAGGTTTGCGCATTGCCTCTTCATAAACATATTGGCCTAAGGATTAAAAATTTGTAGCGAAATGTACTATAACCACCCTGTTATAAAAATTGCAAGAATGATGGTATAGGTGGGTTGAGAATTTATTTTAGAATTCATTTCGTTTCGATTACAATTCTGTGCATCTAATCGAACTAGCACGTAATTCTTGTCTGCAAATGAGGGCTTTCAATGAAATAGAATAAAAGTAAGATGTATTTTTTTTATTGCAACTAAGTTGTGTATTGTATCGAATTAAATACGTAGGCCACACTATAAGTTTTGCGTAACTTAAAAAAACAACATGTTATAACCAAAATATTATGTTTATTGCTTTTCAAAATACTCTCCTTTACATTTAAGTAAAGTAGAATGAACCAATGAATTGACAACCGGTAAATCACGTGACACTACCGCTGAATCATATAGTGTCACGTGGTTGTCCGGTCGACAATTTGTTATCGAACGGTTTGGATTGGGGCCCGTGTCGTTTATATCACTCGTGCGCATTCATACCCGGTGCCGACGTCTAGCCAGGGTTAAATGTTATCAATTATGTTGCAGTTCTTGCTATTAACGAACAACCGAGGGCCTTATTCGTAGTTGTACTTTTGGATAGTGTACAGTCAACAGCTTATCAACGTACCACAAAATCTTACATTTTGTTCACTGATATTGAACTCTATCACTTTTAAATAAAAATATGGACAAGATTAAAAAATAATATTTAGCCAACCAACTTAAAGTATATATCGCCATTAACAAGGCTACTAAATTTGACCACATTTCAAATGGTATCTCCATAGATTAATTAACCTTGTTGCAAAGTTATTCAGAAGAGAAAACGATTTTTTAAATAATATGATACGAGTTATTTTATTTATTTAATGAGGTACACCAACGACACAATAAAAACACTTACTATATAATACTCATTTATAGACGGTTAAAAAAAGTTTGTTATGTTAATAAGTTTTTGTTTTTTATTATAGTTACAGTAAATAACTATAATAAAAAACAAAAACTTTAATTTCAGGCAAATTTGTCGACTTGGTTAGTAACAATTTACTTAAAACTAAATCACTTACTTAATTATGTATGTTGCTGACGGAGTAAGCACGCACACCAACAAAACGTGCCTAAGGCCTGGCCCGCACCAATACCTGCAAGCTAGCTGCTTTAGGCTGAGTGCCTTTCGAACTCGCTCGTCTGCCATGTGAAGGCGTTTACACCTTTAGATAGCAGGCCCATTCAAGTTCATCTTATTATGATTAGGTCTTATTTGTTTTTTGTACCACTTTGTTATTGCGCCAAATAAACGTATTCTTTCCTTTATTCATTCATTAAAATTTGAGTAGAAAAAATGGATAACCCACAAGTAAACGTCACTTTTGTTGATAAGTTGAAAATATATTACTACTGTAAATTAAATAAACACCCAATAATTAATTAATGAGATATTGTGTATGATAATGAGATTATGTATACGTATGCCATGTGTGAGTATGTAATTAAAAACATTCATTGTTCTTACTCTACCGCTTTCATTAGACTGTTGATCAAAATGGTTGTGTTGTACTCTTTTGCATTTGCCTTTCTCCTATCAACTGTTCACTAACGACGATGCTAATTGTACTTTTGTATCTCGACTCTCAAATGAGTGATTCTCTTTAGTTGTCACTGTTCACACGCGTATCCCTTCTCTTTGTCCTTTTGTTTTTGCTGCCAGCGCTTTGATGGCCCTTGTCAACCGCTGTATAATGTGTAACGGCTTGATTGTTGTTTTATTTCTACCTTTTTTTTATTACTCTTATCTTGTTACATTTACTAAAAGGCTGCAATAACAAAACACAAAAAAAGAAACAAAAATGTATTATTATGTTTTTTAAAATATTTTAAACTTTCTTGTTACATTTATCAACACGGGTATTAATGCAACATAATATACCTCTTTTTACGAAATTGAAAAATCAATTTCAGTCAATCAAATCAAATCAGGCCGACACGTCGGGAAAATCAATTTTGTTAAAAGAGGTATGTATTGCATTAATAACTGTGTAGTGTATAGGTAGTGTTATGTTTTTTTTTAGTTGCCAGTATTGTTATTTTCTATCATGTTCATGACCAGATGTTCAGCTAGTTTGTTTATTTATTTTTTATTTATTTACATCTATTTTTACAGGTAATTATGTTTGTTTTATGATTTTATTCCTTTTTTATTTTAACATGGCATAGCACGATAAAGAGCCCGTACAGTCTATTCTCCAAAGTAAATTATGGATTTTTTTATTTTGTTGTAAATTGTTAGTACTGGTAAGTAGCCTATAACATTTATCTCTGTTCCAGTCAAGGTAAATTACCAGTCAAGGCTTGCCAGTGAGACTGGCGTCAGCTATAGACGTAATGGTGGCTTTAATGTTTTCTAAAAGAGGATGTTTTCTGAAAAAATATTTTGAACTATTATAAAATCAGTACGCTAGGCTTTGTATAGGCTGTCGTGCAAAGGGCTACAATAACTTCGCCTACAATTATAATAAAATTACTGTTCTCGTTGGATTATTCAATAATTGAACTCTTCGCTTTTAGTCAAAGCATTTATGAATTTAATAACAAAGGCTATTTAATGAATTGGCTGATAATTTCATTTTTATTGTAATATAAATAAAGCCTACCTTTACAACTAATATTAACGTTATTAACGTACGTTTACATAAAACTACATACTAACACAACATACATCAATACAGTATAGAATAGAATAGAATAGAATAATTTATTACGCTTAAAAGTTAAACATTATATACATACAAAAAGCAAGACACAAAAAAAAACTAATAATAATTATATTTTAGGGTCATATTCACCGTTATTGAAAACATTAAAAAAATCTTGACCTAAAAAAATTAACTACTTTTGTATATAATTTTCAGAATTGAAAAATAATATACTAACGTAATAAATGAGCACAGTTCCTGACGCACCAGTTTTTAAAATTTGTCCATTGACAGAGCATGGACATACAAAAATATCCAGGAATTCCGGATAAAAAATGCCTCAATTTTTCTACGCTTGCGGGCATAATTTTTTTCGGTGTGTCTATTTCTCTCTCTTGCTAGGCGGTCGGAACTTTATACCGAAATGCCAACACTGATGTCACAGTTTGGACTGAGTTTATTTTGCTGTCATAATTTGTTACCGTGTTATTACTTATTTATTTTTGCAGAATCTAATGGTTTTCTTTTCTCTTATTGTAAAATTACAAGGATATTTAAGTGTGATATCTTATTTTTACTATTTATGACGACAAAGGTGTTTGTAAGGCTTCGGGTAAAGGCTAGTCATGTTCTCGTATCAGTAAGTACATAGACAGTCTTGTAAACATACAATGTATTTAAGAATATAGGTTTCTGTTTCAAGGTTTTGACGATTTTAACTATGCGATAGGATTAATGTGTTGATGGCTCAATTCTACTCGTAACTTGACTAAGGACCAGTTAGATATCGATAGATTTTAATCATTTTAATTTATAGTAGCTGTATCAATCAACAACCTACTTAATCTATACACGTTCTAAGGAGCAAAAGAGAGAATGGCTATTATTGAGACGACGTGACAAGATAAAAGAGTGAATGGATGAAGTTTCACAAACCCATATTATGGCTATGCTATGCTTTAATACATTAATAGATAAAAGTTAAATTTCTCTCATTATTGACTCCAAATGTGTATAGTTAAACACATCAAAAGATAACTAATTACGTACAGTCAACAATAATTTTCTTCATTGATATGATACTTTTCGTACTGTAATTAAAATTGAAAATCGATCTAAGAATTTTGATATTTTGTGATAGGGTGATAATCTTTTGACTGTACTGTAAAGAGGGAATTTTTATTAGTGTAAAATACATAAGGGTTAGTAGTGGATCTTGTTAAGGAATAAAATCCAAAACGAGGTCATCCGGCAGAACACCAAAGTAATACACTAGTCCAAAGATGTAGCAAGCTAAAGTGGCAGTGGCCCAGCTGGATCTATCGCAGAGCCGATGTAATGTGGAGTAAACGGGTTCTCGAGGGGAGGCCACAGATCCGCAAACGTAGTGTAGGACGCCCCCCAGCACGATGGATCGACGACCTTAGGACCTTTAAAAAGACTTCCGTCCGGCAGAGGACTGCAATAGGCTGACATGATGATTACTTAAGGGATTGGATATACTCATGATAATAAACCACTAGTATTTAAACTTAACTATTGTACGGTACGAAAAATGCGGACAACAAACATACACTAACAAAATTATGATGAGATAGTAGAGATAAGTACTAGTTTCTTGGGAAAACTTGTCTGTTATCATGAGTTTAAAAAACTCTACACTAATAAAATTTCACCCGTATAAGGAGTACCTACACTTTTAGTATAAATAAAAAATATGTAGAGAACAACAAATTCAATTATTTTCTTACGCCTAAAAATGAAGAAAGAGTATATAAATCTCTGAACAGATGATAACGCAATAAAAACGAAACCGCATTACTCAATGGCCTTTCTTTTCAGTATCGATTAAAGAAAGAAAGTGATAGAAAAAGAACCGAGCACAGAAATGTAGATGAGGGAAAGCCTTATGAGACGAAATCAAATGAATTCCTTTGAAAATGAAAAATACATTTATGAAGGGAGCAGTTGCCGCGCGGGTCTTTGTTGTCTATGCGTACTGTTCTTGCTGAGTGGGGCTTAGACTGCTTATAAGCATACATATTTCAATTTTCTGTGTCAACTGTATGTTGCAATAACGACATATTTATTTAATACTGAACACATTTTTGACAAGAACCAAACTTGACTTTAATCATAGAGAATACGTATACTAAATATCACAAAAATAATTGTGGTTCAACCACATACCACAGCGCCATAAAAAAAAGTTGGACCCCAAAGTTAGTTAAAATTTTAAAATACTACTGATGGTGCTCTATCTCTAGATTTGAGGCACCCTGTATTTATAATAGTCATAATCATTTATTCACTATACAGGGCTATATTGCAAAGGGGTGCCAAATCTATAGGAGTGGCTCAGAATCAGTAACTTAATCGAATTATGCAAAGAATAAGTTTTTTTTTTCATATTTGATTATTCCTATCCGCAGTTAAAAATCGTACGCGTGGATAATTTAACTCATTCATGAAAAAATTGCACCGTATGTGCACTGTGTAAGGTCCTTGTTGGCTCGCCGTACCTACGCCTCTGATGAATGACCTTCGTAGTCTCTCTATTTACTTTATTTTCGGATATTTTAAAGTATTTTTTTTCGTACCATACGATTATTAAAAATAATAACTATTAAGACGCTTCTTTAAATTCTTCTTCTTCTTTCCTAAATCTTATTTTTTAAATTTGGCACTCCTTTGCAATGTAACCCTGTATAGAACGGCTGGTGATAAGATAAAAAAAAATGAACAAACCTTTTTCTAAATATGATTTATGCTTTGGGAAAAGACCAAATTACTTCATACGTAGTTACTTGTCTCCTAATTTCTTCTAAAACATTTTTTCCTCGTAAACTTATTTCTGCGGTAAATTTTGCGTTTTGCATGAATTTAAACGATTACTTGAATTTTTCATCAGAAAGTAAGTAACTCGTTTGCGTCATATTGTTTAAACTTGGATTTGAAAAGTAGGACTTCAAATTGAATTTTCCTTTTTTAGAAAGATGATGAGAAGGGGAAGATTATTAGCTCAAAAAGTCGAATTAAACAGTCCAAAGAAAAATATAATTTTATTGCAATGACACAAAGGTATAGTAATAGGCTCGTAAAAATTTGAGATTCCCTTAGTTTTAAAAATATGAATATGTATATTCAATTCGTGTTATCCCACACCTGCGCAACTAAAGAGTCTATTCGACAAGTATTTTTATTTTGAATAAAAAATCCTTTATTTCATGTGATACATGAGCACCAGTTTGCTTTATGAACGTTAAAATTCACGCGCATTGTGTCGACAAAACCACAGTAAAGGAATTTGAGATTTCAATATCCGAATAGGGAAGCAGCATTTTTTTGAGTCTGTCCGGTTGAAATGTTAGCGGAGAAAGTTGAACATTGAACCTTTTTGAACAGGCCAAAATTTGTGGTTCAGGTTTGATAGAGCCACGAAAAAAGCTAAAATGTTTCGTGGTTCTATGAATGCTTTCGCCTCTATATGTTTGTTGTCCACTAACTGAGGTAATTTACTTGAATAGACTGTTATTTTGGCAATAATCTTTTAATGTACCATATACTCCACCACGCGGGCACAGTGCCGATTGGTGGAGGGGTGTTGTAAGACCAATAAGATGTATTCGAGCCGCCTTAAGGCCTCTGACTAGGCTTTACAACTAGTATTAAGTGATATTAACCAGAGCTAACTTTTAACGTGTCTTGAGGCAAAAGTTAATCTTGACATTAAAAAAAATAAAACCGACTTCAAAACACTGAAATGCTAAAAATAATCCTAACACTTAAGTACCTAATCAGATACTTTTGGAGTCGGTGCCAGCCGATGAGAGATTCAATGTTTTTGTTTGCACCGACTCCAAAAGTAACTGATTAGGTACTTAAGTGTTAGGATTATTTTTAGCATTTCAGTGTTTTGAAGTCGGTTTTATTTTTTTTAATAAAATTTACTTATTTCATCTATTTTTAGTGATAAATCCTAATCTAACTGCTGAACACCGATTTCATCTCCTATTTTCCTACCCTTAGGGGTGATTTTTATTTTTCAAACTTTTATCATAGCATCTTTGAAGTATAAGCTATTCAATAAAACAAAAATCATCAAAATCGGCTCATATTTGTCGAAGATAGGTAACAAGAACCACAATCAAAATATTATCTGGGTATATATTTGTTGAGTTTCTCAAAAAGTTCTAAATCAATTTCGATAAAATTTAGGACCACCTCTGAAGTATGATCTACCAAACAAAAAAAGAATCATTAAAATCGATTCATAATTGGCGGAGTAATCGCGTAACAAACATACAAAAAAAAAAAAAACATACAGTCGAATTGAGAACCTCCTCCTTTTTTGAAGTCGGTTGAAAAGAGAACGTGATCTTGTGATAAAAGTCACTAAATATGGTCGGAATAGTTATCCATCCACTCACAACGGCGGCGTTGATTGCTTTACTTTGGTAATCACTGCCGAAGCGCTGCCGCTACTAAGCTACAAGCACCTCAAAGGCCAAACCATAGTTGATGTGAGGCCTGTGACGTATATAACATATTTATCGTTTAATGTACATTTTACGGGACTGTGGAAGCTGTAGGCACATGCTTTCGGTTAAATTTATCAAATTTTTATTTTTATCTTTTTACAGCGTTATAATTCAGGGACAAAGTACTTTTTATCTGTCAATAGATGATGGCCATAAAGATGGCTACTAACTAGAACCAAACCTAAATCTTTAAAAACGCTTTAAATTCAAGGGCAAGTCAATAGGAAGCATAGCTTTTGTTAACTGCTAAAAAAACAAAGTAAACAGTGTGCCTGCATACGCTTCACAAAGTCTTCTTTTAAAGCAAAAGACTAAGCATAAATAATAAAACAAAAAAGTGAGTATTCAAAGTGCGTAAACGCGGGTTAAGCTGAATATAGTTTAGTGGATTGTACTATCAAAGCTTTTAGGCAGACTGCAAAGCGCCTCCACTATCCTGGAGCTTGTTCTATATATGGAGGTGTGTGTGTATGTGTGATTAGAGACACCACGCATTTTGCATTTTTAAAAAGTTCGTAGTCACAGATCACATTAATGGCAGACTTGTTTAAGTAAGCAGGATCTGTAGTAAAATGTTAGAACCCCTTTTAAATTTATTAATTTAGACAATTTTTAAAGGTTGCAGCTTTTTCTGTGTTGTCTAAATAACATTAATGCCAGACTTCGACTTTTCAGAGGCGTCGCTCTGTGCATATCAAAACAGCAGCTAATTTATGTACCTAATAAAAGCGTTTGTTCCCGACTACGAAAATAATAATAGAATTTCTCCGAGAAAAGCTAAAGGGCGTGTAATAAATGCAAGTAGAAGTATAGATTCGCTTCGCGGTCTGGGAGCAGACACCTAGCCATCTTTCCTTTTCGCTGAATTGGCTGCAAGACTTTCGTTAAAATAGAAAAGTGTCTGGCGCGATGTCTGTGTATTATTATCGATTTGCTATGTTCTTTTTGTTAGTATTTTATTATTACAGAGCATCATTGGCGTTGGGCAATTTAGCTTCGTTTTCCCAACTTTACAAAATATTTCTTCCAGTCTTCATATTTTTTTGCGTGTTTGGTAATTAATAGTCAGCTAATACAAATAAAAAAAAGCCTTTACACACATTTTATTTATATCATCCCCTTACCTGTCTATGAGAGGACACAATAGGCAAAATTATTGTTATGCTTTCCGAAGCCAAGCCCGTAATTTTACGACATAGATTTCCTTTATCTAAAGTTAATAAAATTAAGAACCGGCCAAGTATTGTCTACCTGTTTTACATAATTAAAAACTTCATCTAAGTATTTTTTTTTCCAAATACATTTAATAAGTTTACTTGGTAACTGTAATACTTCCTAGCTGTGATAGTTTTCTTTTTAACTTCGTTATACAGGGTGTCCCTGGAAGTATCATGGCGCGCGGGGGTCATTCCCAAACCTATTGTTTCTATGAATGTAGGTTTCATTTTTAATAGATAAAAAGTACCAAATAACGGCAAAAGGCCAAAATAACTGCCACTGTGAAAAGACTTCGAACTTTTTTGTATGGAGCCTGGCATACCTCAAGTTGCAAGTAACCTTAAATAACGTTATTTTGGTGTACACCTATTCTTCAGAATTTCAGGGTGAACATGTAATATTTAATTTTATTTATATAATCAAATTGAAATTCTGAAAAAAGCATATCATTTACGACATTTTGTCAAAGAGTATTTGTTGTTTGTGATTCTTTTCTCTATCGATTACCGTATGTTTCATAGGTGTACACCAAAATAACGTTACTTAAGGTTACTTGCAACTTGAGGTATGCCAATTAGGTTCGATGCCTTTTAAAGTTCCTTCACGGTTCAAAAGATATAGCCATGTGACAGATGGACAGACAGGTAGCGGAGCCAGAGTAATAGGGAGACTCTATTAGTTGGCACCCTTGAGTACAAAACCCAAGAGGGATCTGTGGTAGGTTGATTATCTGTTATACATACTTAATATAAAAATAAGTATCTCCATTTCTTTGCAATAAAATAAAATAAAATGCGTAATGTGTTAACTGGACATAGTTTAGATCTGTTATTTAGTCTTATCAAGCGCGGCGCTGGCGCGCATATTAAATGTTCTGCTTTTTCTGGTGTCCACGGAAGATCAGCGTTAAGGTACCTTTCTGGTTCCTTGACATATTGCTGAGTGGAGACCATTTCTGAACCACTAATTGTATTTTAAAAGATAAAATTGTATTTTTTACTTTTCTTACATAACTATGTGCGGTTTCTGAATAAATTATTTTATTCTTATTCTTTACTTTGAATAATAACATGCTTTGCTTTGCTAAATTTTGTATATCATTTTGAGACCTTAGATACAAAACGGGTCGTAAATCATGACACCAGCTCTCAAAGGACAGTGCATTCTGTATTTTAGTGGCCCACGAGGTCGTAATGCATTATTACTAGGTTTGCACGTGACTTTATTCGGGCGTTAACTAGTTCTAAGCGGTTTAGGACAACCTGGGACCACTTAGGATTTAGGATGATAGCCGAGCTGTCAGTTGTTTGGATTTGTGTATTAAAGTTATCAGACGTTTGCGTGATCAGATTTTATAAAGAAACAAAACTACCTTTATCCACACTGGTCATTTTTACATGAGAATCTCGTGAGGAGAGGGTCCTAGATTAGCTGTAACGATTAGAGATTAGATATAATATAAATAAATAGATATGCTCCAAACAATATACTAATTGACATGGTATCGCAGTGTTACGACGTACTAGACAATAGATTTTGCTTGGGGTATCTTCCAGCATACCTAGGCCCAAACCAAATAACAGAATTTCGTTTTCTGAATTAACCCGGAAGGGTAATCGAACCCTGCTTACGGTGCAGGCGTACCACCGTGCCACTACGCCAAGTTATCGGTAAAAAAAAAAATGTTTTCAATTTCAATTTTGGACTCAAACACCCGCACTCAGAGACGTCACTTACTTTAATGGTTACTTAAGAAAAATCTGTGATTCTATAGTCGATACGAATGAAGATAATTATTAAATGAATAAAAATGTTAATCAACACTTTACTGTTAATTGACGTCTCTGAGTGCGGCAGATAGAGTAAGTAGGTATTTCATTTAAGTAGCAGAATATCTTTTTAAAATATATTTACTTTAAGATGTTACTTATAAACTAACTATATAATAAAATTAGCAACTTCTACCTAAAGCTGTAATAAGGTTTCTTGGAGATTAAAAATAAGTAAATGTAGAGCAAGCAACTTCATCGGATAGGAAAGGCAGAGGAAAACATAAGTATTATCTGCAGATAACATGCAACACATTGTAAAATTACCTTTAAGATTTCCGCCGTTAACTTCAGAACTCAGAACCCAAGACTGTTTTTTTCATATCTTAGAGCAATCTTAATGGCCACCTCAAGATTTATTAACATAGGTAGACATCCATAATCTACAAAATAGATTTTGCATTTACGAGAAAAAATTACACATACCCATGCCCTACGCCATAAAAAGTGATATATGGTAACCCTACTTACGTGTCCAGAGGGTAGGCTGACTATTAATAGGTGCAATGTTGTAAATGTCGGGCCCCGCTCTACATAAACGCGTCATAATGTTTCCTATTGGAGATTCTTCGGAGCGTGCAACCGTCATTATGCCTGGACAGCCAGGTTCAAGCTAACATTGTTCGAAGGTTCGAAAATAGATCTTAAGCCGATGGCGATATGATTTTAAATTAAAATTCACATTAGAACCCATAAAAGCAAGGCATTTCGAAATTTCATATACTGGCATTTTAATTCCAGAATATTGTATGTACGCATGTGTCAAGAAAAGTGAAGGCTGCGGCAATAAATTATTCAGTATTTCTTTATGGATGTAACATGTAAGGAAAGACGTATACGGGGGAAAGGCGTTGTTCAAGAATAAGTTGCCAGAAAATATGTTACATGATTTTCTTTGCAAAAATAAAGACCTTGTTGAGATATACATTATAAAATATGATCGTCCATGCTGGTAAAGCCATGGGTTTGAAACAAAATACGATTAAGATTGAAAAGCA
The DNA here is from genome assembly GCA_963576865.1 of Anania hortulata. Taxonomy (NCBI): domain Eukaryota; kingdom Metazoa; phylum Arthropoda; class Insecta; order Lepidoptera; family Crambidae; genus Anania; species Anania hortulata. The sequence continues at coordinate 13,737,557 of OY756390.1, read as the reverse complement.
GAGCAGTTATCTGCGCAAAAGTTACAGAAGTTTTCGAATACCTACCTCATTAGTCATTTTCAGTAGAACGCTCAGCTTTTAAAAGAAACGTAAAGCTTGACTTGTAGCCGTGTGTACATTCCGTTCAGTGCAATATCTATACGAACAGGTGTAGTGTAGGCTTTATGAAAGCAACACATAAATGATTTCTGTCAGCAAACTCGTCGAACTGTCAATTACTCAATTGTTTTCCATTAATCTCGGAGGCAAATGGGTGTTTAAAAATGTATGCCTTTTTCGTAGATAATGAAAAATACCAAAAACTTTTTAGCACTGATGTACTAGCGTCAAATTGCATGGCTCACCTCTTCATTTATAATTTAAAAAAAATGTTTTTTTTTTAAAAATAGGGTTATTATTTTATAAGTATCTGTTTTAGCTAATAAAGGAAATTCTTATATTCGTTTATGTACAAAACAAGTCGTTAAAAAATGCATACTATTATTAGAGAATGGTTGTCAGTGAAAGGTCCTTAAGAATGGCGTACGTGTGCAAGTACATGACGTTTATGTGAATGGTAAAAATCCTTGTTTGCGGTGATTTGGATATTACTTCTTGAAATTTATCGGTTTTACCTACTGGTAATACCCGCCAGACCACGGAAACGAGGTACGATAGAAATTTGGTGGCTAAAACGTGGCTACAGGTGTGGTTGATTTGAGCTTGAAACATTAATATTGATTTTAATTAAAAAAACATACGAGTATGTTAAAAAATCGACGGGTCAGCAAACGATCTCGATACTTAAGTTAGAAGAGCAATCGTGTAGGTAGGAGACGATTTTGAAATGAGGCGGTTGTTTTAAACAAACTGTAAAATGTTTATATTGTCCTAAATATTATCACGGGTACTGAAACTACTGAATAGATCGTAATAACGTATACAGGATGTCCTGTAACTCGAAAATGATTTTGTGATCACATATTCTATATAGGTATCATGGTGACCAACTTTTGATCTAATTTTTTTGCAAATTTGCATGAAAAATCGACAATACATACCAAATTACCAAACAGCCGTTTGAATTTGTATAAAAAACAAAAAAAAGCATACCTACTATGATGTTTTTTGCTTTAGCCTAGTGTTCTATTTTATTAATTGACAGTTCTTGCAGAGGAACCTGACCCAGATTCTTTTGAGATGATATATTAGGTAGGTATAAATAGAGTTTTTGTTAACGACTATCTTCATTAACCTTAACCATAATTCACAGAACACTGTTCACTATTGATTGTTATGTAATGTTTTTTTTCCGCTAAAAACGAATACTTTAATATGTAAAACCAATATTATTTTAATATTACTTTTTAAAAATTAAACATGGCCAGTAGTTTACTGTTTAAAAATCTTAAAATTGAGTCGCAATTTTTGTAATCTAACGGTTATTTTATTGCATTCGCTTGCAAAGGTTCGTAAAAAATATCTCGTTTGGTTATAAACGCAAGGGGACGTAAACAGTAAGCTGCAGGGACCGTAATAAAAGTTAAAGTAGGTATAGAATCTGTTTATATTACAAAGCTATTTTTAAACTTGATTATGAATCTTTCCATTTTGATTTTCATTTCCTAAAACCATTTTAACCACCCATTCATTTTTGGAGGTTGATTATGATTTCCGATTTCTATCAAAATGTCTACAAAACCGTAACGAACCGGAAAAACTCCGCTTTTCTCATTTATCTCTAAAACTCCGCTTTTCTAAGGTACCCCTGACGTTGTTGTACATTATTTATAAAAGAAATACACTGTTAGTAGATACAATTTATTCTAAGTATATTAATTATATAGAAAGTACTTGAATTTAAAAGAAATTTATTAGGATTTCTTAACGTGAGTTGTTTTACGAAGTTACTCTTGCTCACACAGCCGACAATTCACACTAAGTAACATGCATCCAAGCGTTCTTTAGAAGTCTACTATATTCAAGAACCGTGAAAACACACATGCAGTGCGGCTAGGGCAACATAATGGGTTAGGAGTTTAGTACACTAAGAGCGTTTGCGCACTGCATTCGATCCGAATCAGAGGAATGTCGGTCCGAAGTAGCCCTTTGTTGAATTGCTCTACGCACTGCATCCAATCATTCCGATTCGAACCAGAGAAAATACATTACTTAGAATCCGAGTGAAGCCCCCTTCATACAAAAAGTATTACCGACATTTCCGTCATTTTTAGGATCGGATAGATTCAAAAACACTGTTCTAAAACAATCATTCGAAGGAACTGCAGAGTTTATTTAAGGTGAGTGTGCGATAATGTTGTAGCACGCCTCGATATCATCCTATAGAATCAGATGATCTCGATGAAATCAGTAAAAATACAACAAAAACGATTGAGTTGTCTGTTGTTAAACATAGAAAGTGGTGTGGGTGAGTTAGCCGTAAGTGAATCTTTAACAGTGTTCCAGACCAGCAAGTGCACGAACATCGAAGAGCTTAGTTAGCTTATGTATTTATTCAATGATACCGAAACCGAACGATACTGAATGATACCGAAGCAAGATACTATGATGCGATCTGGTTCATATAGAAATTACTGAAAATGGCAGTTGATCTTTAACTCGTTGCGTAACCGCTAACTTATCGGTACGGTTTGTTACAATACAGGCGAGTACGGGTTATGGTTTGCTAAAGTAGACGCACCCTTATAAACGCTGCCACTCGACGAAGGTTGTGATATATCGCTCTAAAGGGGCAACATAAATAGATTAGGTCACTTGATGCTCAGCCAGCTTTATTAATACCCAACTATTGATCTGCGGGGAGCCAGCTAAAATTAAGTCAACAGTTATTTTGATTTAGTCTCGGTTATCTTAGGATTAAATACACAGATGCTGATCGGTTGCATAAGTCTTTTTTAACGAAGTACCACTGGAAAAACCCGAAATACACAAGTATTTTTTTTCAGTTAGTGTAAAATAAAGTTTGGGGATTAGTCCATACTAATCGAAATCGTCAAGGTTATATTTTGTTTAAAAAAAGTTAATTACACATTAATTATAAGACGATATGGTGTGTTTGGCTTTTTCGGATGGTGTATAGGTAACTAAGAAAGTATTTTATCGGAGCACATTATTTGAATAAGTCACTTGATAATATAATACAATAAGTAGTATTAATTCTAAACAGTATATTTTACACTGAATTAATGGTATTGTACTTTATTACGTAACTAAAGCTTTGTTCGTTCAATTAGTTATAACTAGCCATCGTTCACCTTAGTTTAATGTGAGTGTAATTTACCCATGTTCTCAAAAAACTATTTTATTGTTCTTGCTTGGAAGCTCATTCACATTTTTTCATAGTCAAACACGGAAACTACTTTAAATATAAAGCAAGTCCGATTACATTATCTGACATATCTACACACTTACGACGAGATGTCAATACACAATGTGAGCTCTATAATGGGCAGAGCTCATTTGCGAAGATCCGTTTAAGCCGGAGTGAGCCTCAGATTACGCCTGGTCAAAGAGCCGATGCGAATGATCGCCGTAGTACGAGTAATGCAGGTAGCAGCTGATTCAGGCTAGCGGATTCCTGCGACTTTGTTTGCGTTTATGTAAAATTCTCCAAAAAACTTTTGTACCTCGTTATATCACCGTTGGGATTGATTTAAAAAAAAAACCTTTCTTAGTGCAACAATATAATGTATTCATCGTCAAAATCACATCTTTCTTTATGTGGTAAAGGCTGTGTTTTGACAGTCAGTCAGTATGTCAGGGAAAGGTTTTTAGGATGTACAGACATTAGCAGGTCAACCTACCCAAATAGTTAAAGGTCATGCAACCGATTTTCAACTTTTAGTACGACACGCAGAGATCAATGCAATTGAGAAAATTTGTAATTTTTTTGTAGGTTGACGAGCTTTTGTCTGTACAAAAAGTAGTACATTTATTAAAACCATGTAATCGGCTACCCACAACTTTTGCTATCAATGCAAATCTTCGAAAGTCTTGACAGATATATACGAAAAGACAGACAGACAGACAATAAAGCGATCCTATCAGGGTGCCGTTTTTTTCCATTTGAGGTACGGAACCCTAAAAAATTATCCTGCTCATTATCATCGAAGTGGTAGCGCGTTAGCTTATAAGGAGCATTGCGAGAAGTATGCTACTTTTTTACCGACTTCAAAAAAGGAGGAGGTTCGGAGGTCGGAATCTTTTTATTTTTATTTTTTTATGTATGTTCAGCGATCATTCGTTACTGCGTTGACCGATTTCATTAATTATTTTTTTGTTTGAAAGGTAGTCTATGAGAGATTCTATGTTTTCGTTTGCACCGACTCCAAAAGTTACTGATTAGGTACTTAAGTGTTAAGATTATTTTTAGCGTTTTAGTTTTTTGAAGTCGTTTTTTTTTAATAAAATTAAGTTATTGTACTCCTTGTTACGCGCCAGGGCCAAAATATTGTAATATTGTAATATATTATAGATACCTACGTCACTAGGATGACATGATAATTCCGACAATACCACACATTTCTATATCGGTTATAGCATTTAAAAGCGATTACAAAATGTGGAATACCAAAACGGATGAATATGAACGGAATACAACGACTTATGACAATTATCTTGCACTGTTACCGTGTTACTTATGTATTAGGTACTCTTGTTTATATTATTACGCTGCATACTTTTTTGACGACTTACGTAGCCAAGAGGCGCATACGCCGGACTTGGCGTCACGGGTCCGAGTCTCGGTCGGGTTAATAACGTAGAAAACGAACTTTTCTATGTTGTCACGGGTCTGGGTGTTGTTTATACATATTTATGTTAAAGCATTTGCTTTAGCTACTTACCTTAGGATCAGAGCATTGTATCAATGTATGTGATGTTGTCTTATATTTATTAATTAATTTATTCAATTTCTTTTTTTTTTCTTAAGCACTGAATGTGTTTTGAAAAAAGAAAATAAACAAAGAAGTTTTTTTTACTGAAATCTGAAGTTTCCAAGTTTCGAAGTACCCAATTTTTTTAATCTATATTTTATAATCGTTTTTTCTCTTTAAAAATATATCTCGAAATAAAAATGATTTTCATTTATATGCGTAGTATAGCGGACATAGAATAGCCGACAGGCTTTTAGGTGACGTTTTAACGCAACAAGATACACTCGTTTTTTGACAGTAGTCGTGTAAAAATAGCCTCGTTTTTTTATTTGGTAGTTACTATTCGTGTCATCAGTAATGTTGATCAACACATTGAATCAATTTTTGATATTGAAACTACTTATTTGTATGAGTATATAAGATTTAAGCCGTTTTGTATAGCACGAAGAATATAAAAACGACAAGTGTTTTAGTTACCTAACTTAAATGTATATTTAGCGCTGATATCATGTTCGTCAAAACTCACCTCTTGAACCGTTGGTTGTGGTCAACGTGTATACAATAGTATAATGGGCGAAGTTTACATACAATCCAAATACTGCGGTGAGCCCGAGATTACACCGATCAAAGGACCAAAGTCAATGTTCGTCTTCGGCTGCATCTATTGCAATTCACTATCCATTGTCTAGTACCTATCTCGAGACTACTGAGTCGAGTACGTTTAGGCATTACCTTTGAGCGCATGTAATTGGGTTAAATAATTTAGTCTACAAAGACCTGAAGCAACAACATGGTCACAATTAAGGTTCAATCTGAATGATCTCACAAATATTTTTTTCGTAGACGAAATTGACAACTTTTTTCATTAATGTCAGAATGAGATTGAAAGTTGAACGAAACCAAATCGGCCGTACTTATTTTGAAAGAAACTTAAGTTGGATAGATATTATTTAATACAAACTATATAAAGAAATTTATCATCATCATTTCACCCATAGGACGTCCACTGCTAAATATAGGCCTCCCCCAATGACTTCTATATTGGCCGGTTGAACGAGGCCTGCATCCATCAGCGGCTTACGCATGCAATCTTTAAGAGGTCATCTTTCCACCTTGACCTACGCTTCGCTTGCCAGTATAAAGAAGATACATTTGTAAAAACTTTAGTTATGTTTTTTAAAAAATAGTAAATTTTTCTTACCTCGTTTTTGTGTTTTCTTTTAATTTGGAGTTCATATTTTAAGCAAATAGGTTTCTTTAAAATAAACTCGCTTTATTTGGTTGACTTGTCTAAATCTACTATTTAGTATATAATTAAGAAGCGTTCTGAACATTACATTTATTGTCAATTGTACCTGTAACTAGCTATAGAGCTAGTTTCATAATTTAAAGTAATGTGTTTCATAAACTTTGGTCTCCTACAAGCACCTGTTCGCAAACGAAACGTAACGTTGGAATCAGATTGTTTAGCTGGCTTTTGCAAACGGACGTCCTGGAATGCTTACATTTTTTGTATTTAAATTCTTTTGATGTTTCCTTTGTCTGAAACAAAGTCATATTTTATATCATTCTGATTTCTGTACAGGTCATGATTTGAATATTTAATGTAGCTGCCTGGAGTGGAGTTATACTAAGGTTTTTGGTCCGGAAAACGTTATGTATGGAAAATGTATGGATATCATTTAACCCATAACAATATTTTTGTTATTGTAGCAATACATAGTTGTCAACAGGTACATTATTTACGATGCTTGTTGTCGTAGGTGCAGGGCGGTGAGCGGAGGCGCGCGGGCGAGAGATGGCCGTGCCAGCCAGCTGATAGCATGCGGGCGGCGGCGCGCCGGCCCGCCCCGACCTAGCCGATCGCATCACGAGCGCCACATTCACGGGTGAGTATGGTCACTTCACAGATTTTTGATTGGGATACTCTTAGGCCTTCGCAATGGAGAACCATACTGCACATTTATCCCGATAGATGTCACATTGTGTTTGGTCTTGCCCGTAGTGATTATTAGATCAATGACTTAGTGATTCTGCCACTGATCAAAGAATCACTATAAAGGTTCAGCTAAGTTGACAAACGTGTTTTAAACTTAAAAACAGGCCAATATTGGTCGAAAATTAGGTACTTGGCCGACTACCAGACTAACTTCCATTGACCTAGCCAATGCCACTTTGACCGCACTTTGGGTAAGTGATTTTGGGTGTTTATAGAAAACATGATAAAACCTATAATTTTCAAAAAATATTTCTATCAAAACATCTCTTAAACTTCTTCATTTATAGACAAAGAAAACCCTACATTTGAGACGGCAAGGAAGACTTAATAAACTGTTTCTAACATTATACATACGTATGTATGTACGATACATAATGTAACTGGGGGTGTACTAAATATACTGAGATAAATGCAGACGTCGCGGCGTCTAATTTATCGTAGGGCAGAATCAGACATTCGCTCCGCTCTATTGATTAAAGTACAGCTTTACTTTACTTACTCCTTCTTTCTGTTTTGTAACAATTTATCTGGTTAAAACTCCACTGTTCATCTTGGTAAAAAGGATTAGACATGATTGTTTGTTTGTATAAGGTGGTATAAGGTTGTACATGTGGTGTTAAAATATATTGGAAAATGTTTAAGAAAACTGAAACATTTTTTATTACTTATCTTTTTCTTTTATGACTAGCGATCCTAATTCACTTAGTTTTGTCAGAGGGTGCTCGTAAGGGCACGACTTAAATTTGCAGTAGCATAACGATAACCTTAGAATGAAGTGGCAATTCATTGGTTTGTGGGAATATAAATAATATTTAAAAAAATCCCTTTGTAATTATATCTCCTTTATATACACGGTTGAATATTGAATTTGAAGTCAAAAATTTCACATGGTACTGCTCAAATACAATAACTTTTTCTATCGCAAGAACATCGAAATCTCAAGAAAAAAATCGAAAACACTTGTATTTGGAGTTAATAACCGATCAACTTGTACTATTTTGCCACAGATGATCCATTATTAACTATTAAAAAAAAACTTAGTACCTATAACCTCTGTCGTGTAAATATAACAACTGGTGCTGGCAATCTGTGTGTGTATATATTATCCCAAACCGTTGCAAATGGATTTGACCCAACCATGGGTTCAGTAAAGAATATTTATGATGTTAAACCATGCTGGTTGGTGTTTCTGACGTACAACAGATTGTTCTAATTCACAAACTTGGTTACAAGGGTCGCCGATATCGAATTATATCTACAAAACTTAGTCAGTCAAAATTATAGGTATGTTTAAGGGGGCTTTATCAGAAAGACAACTTTGACTAATACAATAAAGTCACTCTCGGCTCTTGGTATCAATTCGAAAAACTTTTAGCATTACATACCTTTCACTTGGCAAAAGTGTATTAAATTAATCTGAAATTTGTTTCAAGTTAAGAAGTTTTAGCGGAGATATGAACGAAATTTTTGTAATAAAAAGGAAGAATCCATATCTGATATCAATATCGCGAACGGAAATTTGAATGTCCATTTCAAGCTTTATCGCGCCCATTTTTAGAGTTTTCATTGTCGTCATTTTACAGTGGTTTCCGTATACGAGATTTTCACAATTACTTACTGTGACAAAAGAATATGGAATTTTCGTTCCATTTCGACAAATGACTGCCGCGCCTTTGCCGGCTGCTTAGCATACAGTAAAATATGTTTTTACTAGTAGATAGCTATGTATAAAAACTTCTTTTTACAAGAATTTCAGTTCTCCACTGGGGCTTGTTTTGTTACCGTTGGTGAACTAGGGCGTAGATAACTGCAAGTTTACAAACAAAACACATGGGCAGATCACTCGACGTGAGCGTGCGACCTCACCGGGGCCCATGGGAAATTTTGGTCGTCGAGTTAAACAGTTGGCCACTGAGGACAGCCATATTATGTGAACTGTTGAACGCATAACTCTCCTTTGCACGTCGTTCTCGGATAAAAACGGGACACGTCGCGCTAGTCCCTGAAAATCTCCTCGATAACACTTATTCGTATGCCCGTCTCATTAAAAGTTATTTGTCGTTTGTTTGAATGTAATAATGGCCCTCGTCCTCCATGGTAATCGACAATTAGGAGTCACGGGCGTTGGCCGATACGAGACCAATTTGCGTTTACCAACTTGACGTCTCACAAATTGTCTTTTGTTGTCACTAACGCTGCCTTTTGCCAAATAAAATTATTACTGCTGAATATTGTAAAATAACATTTTAAGCATCTTTGATGTTATTTGAAAGTTCGAGTAATGTTGTGACATTTTATAGTTACTCTTCTTTATTGTTGATAGAGTTTCTAAAAACTCATTGTGTAGGTAAAGATCGCACACAATCCCTTGCCGGTATACTCGCTGAACTTTGAACATAAGAAATGAAATAAAAATTCACGAGTGTTCTTTTTTTGAGTTGCAATAAATCTTCCTTTAGCTAGAAGGTAACTGGTTTGCTTTAAGTGTACAGCGGAGTTTTCTCATTCACGGGGAGTTAAGGTCAGGGCTCAAGCGTGATGCTTATTAATTTTTCTAATGAAACGGCCTACTGGCTAATTAAGCACGGACTGGGGGCGTACAAAACTGCCTTCCCTGAAAAGTTTGGAACGCTCCCTTGACGACCGGCCAGCAGCTGTGTAAAGCACAACTTGAAGGGAGAACCATAATACAAAAAGTTAGTGCCCGCCTCTAGAGAGTCGATAAAATATTTTTGTTGAATAACATTTAATTTGGCAAAGCCCCCGTTTATTAACAGCGCGTTCGGGCTTTAGTAACTGGACCGTTTGACGTGAACGAGGTGATTTTGCGGGGATCTTTTGTCTTTTGTGAGTTTTTATTGTTCCATCTTTTGAAGATATTGAAAAAATATAAACAACGAAAACCACAGAATAGATCCCACAGAAGTCGTTGTCCCAAGAGGCGACATCCAGTGAATAGAAACAACTTACAGATAGGACAAAATGGCGACGGATGGGAAAAGCTTCAGCAGGAGCAATCTGGAGGAAGCGTGACAAGGTTGTATTTGTACCTATATTTTGTTTGACATCAATTTAATTTCAGAAACTTAAGAAAAGATTAACTTATTCAGGCATAGGAATGAGTTTCATTTTATCTGTACATGTTTGAGGTTTAACGTTATCGAAATACAGAGTATTTACAGGAAAAACTCTCATTGTGTGGGTTTATAAACAAACGAACCAAAAATATTTGAGAATTCATTAAGTTCGCACTACAAAGCCTTGGCAACTTTTCGGTAGAGGGCTCTCGTCATGCATGAGTGGGAATTCGTTCCCTGGCAACGGGAACTTTTCTCTACGACATACATGCATGAATAAGTAAAAGCACTTGTCGAAGAAAATGAGAGATTTGAAGGCAGTTTAGTTAAAACGCTACACAAGGGTGCTGCCCTTGTTACGTTTGTGTAGGTTGTGTTCGGCTCGGACCTCTGAATTCCATTGTTGTTGATATTTACATAAACCTTTTCCTGTATCCCATTTATAGTATTATTAGAAAAATAAACCATCTGAATGTTGCTTACGTAGGCATAATAAGCGTTAGCGGGCGTGTTTTCTAGTTAAAATTTAATGTCTCGGTGAAACAGGCGGATATAATTAAAGCCGTGTTGTTCCCCTGTTTGTAGAGGACTTGAGACGATAATGCAAGAGTAAATATTTTTAGCCCTTTCACTCTTTGCTCAAAGCATGTTAAACATTTGACTTGCGTAGATACCTAGTAAGTTTTGTCAGGGCTAATATCGCCTTCCAGGTTTCATTCCAGGCGTAATTAATTTAATATGATTTCTGAAAAGATAAACTTACCTAACCTTGTTTGTTCTCGTTATAAGTGACTTTATTGTAAGTAAAGATAAAATTGATGAGGGTCGGCGCAAAATGCGTAGGTAATATCAATTTGGAATTTACTTAAACGTAATATTGAAGCGTTCCAAAATTGGTAAAATTAATCATCGCTTACAATTTGATTTTAATACCGGAATGAACAAATAATCAATAGCCAATTTACTAAGGATATCACGGCATTCAGTAATAGTATCCGAATTATTTATCTACCTACACGTGTAGCTGGGTAAAATCAAATACCAAAGCAATAAACACGAAGCTTAATTTTAGTTTAGACTTCCTCCGACGATTAATTTAGTTCGTGCTTGACCTCGCCGAAGTTCGGAACAACACCTATCAAAACAGTCCTCACGTACATAACTAGTTACAAAGTGTAACAATGAACAATTTTATGGACCTACTTGATAAATAAACCTTAAGATCCGAAACCACACTTAACGGAAAAAATCTGATGTTCGCAATTTCGCAAGGTTCTCCCAGGGGTCTGCGATAGAACCCTATCGGTCCGGGGCATCATTTGGAAGTAAATGGATTGAGTCTTTGTGACGTACAGTGCTACATTTTTCGTTCCCTAATAAATGCCAGCTATCTGTAATAGTCAGCTGTCTAAAGAATCATTCGGGTATTCATTTTAGTTTCTTGTAAAAATATTATTCGGGCTCGGTTGTATCGTAAGGTAAATAAACGGGAAGCGAGGGCCGGGCGCGGCTACGGAAATGGGAGAATGCTCGGTATGAGTATCGATATATAACTACTAGGATATTAATATAATCCTACGAGGTTTGTCTGCTTGGACTTATTGTTTGTGTAATATGTCCGGGTAAAGCTAATGAAAACTATCTAGTACCTATATTATGACACCTCTTATTGTACCTATACAGTTCCACATTATTAACATTACTTAGGCATTTAGCTCAGATTAGTTAATAGTACTAAAATACAACAACTTTAATAATTTGTATAGTGGTACCTGAGTGTGGTAATTGAAGTGTCTAGATTAACATATTAAAGGTCCTTAAGGCTAAGGCTGGACTATGAGTTTAGGGGGAGGGGGTTATTATTTTCCTATTTCAGGTTTTATCCTTTTTTCAGGTCTTTGCTTAAGTATATATCAGTTATCTGTACGAATATCATTATGATTACTTTCTGACAAAAGATTCTACATAAGTCTTTCTACAAATTAAGTCAATAAATTTTTACTCTACGATCATTACGGAGAATATCACAAGTCAACAAAAGTGGTCTTGTGTCTCAACACTTTGGAAGTCACGTTATAAGTTGGTCCCGCCTATAACGCTTGACAATTGATTACATTTAAGAGTAAGGCTAGTCACTTTTTTTATAATCCAGTAAAACTAACTCTTAAAGGAATAATAAATAGGACTTCATTTGAAAACCAAAATTAAGACGGTTTTCTTTAGTGCTCAAAAACAAGTACCTCTATAAAAATTGTGACATTATTTTTAAGTTTCATTACTTAATTCGTTTTTGACTTTTATTTTACCCTGTTTTTGGGTTTCATATGATCGAGTGAAGTACAACCTATCATATAACAAATTAGCACATTCTTTAGATAATAGCCTTAGGTATACTGTATACTTTTTGCAAGATCTATATTTTATAGTAAATACCTAAACCATTTAATTCAGGAAACAAGTTTTCTCCGATTCTCCTTTGACTGTGTGTGGTGACTCGCCTTAAATGGGGAAGTTTGCATTAATTGCATGCCTTAACCTTAATTAACCTTCCCTATTTAGCCAGTAAAGTGTTAAAATAAAACTTAAATGTTAACGACAATTCCTTGTTTTTTTATACTTAAGTATAGCTGTCTACAAAAACATTCGAATTATTTTTAAAATTTCTTGGGCTAGAATTAATTTACCGAGCAGATCTTGAATACTTTTATATTAAAATAATTATTATAGACATTACTTTTTTTATACCGTATATATTATAAGGGTTTTATAGATTTAGTTAGATCTTCCTTTTCGATCACAAACGATTAAAATTTTCACATAAAACACCTAAAGTTAGAAGGTAACTTTAGGTGCCATTCCTCATCTAACCACAAAAATATGACAAAAGCTCAGTATTTTACTATCAATACAATATTTCAAAATAATTTTACAAATTTATGCAACCTCTTACTGTAATTTTACCGGATTATTAGAATAGATTTTGGAATATATTTAGAATAGATACACTGTAAAATAATTAGAATACCTATTGTTAAACAGGTTACAAATTAATCCTCAGCCCAGCAAAACAAGACACAATAGAAATTTTATGTACACATTCTCATGTGACCCCTTGGCAGCCATTTAAATAATTTTATGAACTTTGAAACTCTCCCATAAATCTGAATAATAATATAATATAAATAATACCTAAATATAAATATTGGACAACTATTTTATGTAGCTTAAGCACTTGTGCTACCGAAATCAGACACAACGACCTCAAGGTTGACTGGTAGAGAATGTTGTAAAGCATTAGGTCCGCGAATTGTACTTACCTGGGCAATAAAGTTTAATAAATAAACGACGGCACCACAACACCCAGACCCGAGACAATATAGAAAAGTTATTTTTTACATTAAATGACCGGACCGAACCCGAACCTCAGAGCTAACGACGCCAAGTCCGTTACGCTCGCCTTTCGGCTACGGAGGTCGTCATATGAGCAAAAAAAATGATGTTTTAACTGGCAACACGGAACCTTAAATGTGATATTAAATTTTTATTTATTATCTAGTGTTATTGAGGGCCAATTTTTCAATCGCCAGATATCTTTTATCCAACGAATAAAAGTGACGCTTTGACACATTTTGTATACGAAAATTCTTCAAATAAAAGTTATCTGGCGATTGAAAAATCGGCCCTTAGATTAATATAACATTAAATACTAATTAACTACGTGTGAAAAGCAATCCCGCTTGCTCTATTATTTTTAAGACCTCAACCACAGAGCAATTAACTTTAAGAGACAAAACTCCATAGAAAGTTTTTAACGACAAAATTTGTATGAACTCAGATCCAATTTTATGACAATCGCTGATTCAACCACAGATTATGTAATTTAAAAAGAAAAACGTATTGACATTAACAGCATGTTAGAGATGTTCAGATTTTATCGATATCGATTTTCGGACTAGGGAGGTAAAAATTCGATACTTTTAATCTTTGGAACCAATAGGTAGGAAATAATAAAATTAAAACAAACCACAAACGTATTAAAACGATTTATTTTTACTCTCAGACTTACGTTAGCTAAAAACAATACAAAAAAAAAACACTTTTCTTACCAAAGTTGTTACTATTTCTAAGTGTTATTTGGTACAATGAACGACAAAAACTTCGTGTATCGTGCCATGAATACAAAGAACTTTTAATACGGATTAATAGTGAAATAACAATCAACTGTTCCTAACATTTTGAGTAGGTAGTTTTTTTTACTTTAACATAGAATAAATTCTGTCAATAATATGATTCTAAGTAGTCATAGTTACCGGATTAGACCCGCGCATCTAACCCGCACTCGAGAATTAGCGAGTTGATAATAAATAACTCGTTGTCCTTCGAACCCATTCAACTTCAACAATCAACATTGGTCACTTTTGCCTGTTTGTTTATCTAGCCTTTCGTGCCAAATACAAGCACATAATGTGTAATTTTATTAGTGAATTAATAACTTATGTTAACGATTACAGCTTACAGCTTGTACTCATTGAACAATAAAGAAAAGCGAAGGCTAAAATAAAGTTAAAAAAAAAAGTGGAAAGCTTAACTCAAAAATCAAACTTTTGGACTACGAAATATAAAGTTTCTTAACTAATCTGCACTAAATATTTAACTTATTTGTAAGTTAAATATTTAGTGCCTCATCCGAGTACAATGACTACAATTTTGAACAATCGAATAATTTTCCAAAGGTACTAGGCATCCACCAAAAAGATTTAGTTTATTAAAAAAAAGTGCTTCTAAAATTTTCAAGACTGTTGTATAATAATGCTTCTGACAAAATAGAGGCCTGAATTGGGCAGTGGCGAGAGAAATAATTGTCAAATAGCTGATCATGCTCTAGTATTTATGCTGCAGGGCTTAAAAATACATATAAACAGCCTGTAGCAGTGTTTTACTTGATCAGTGCCTGTAGCCATTGTTTTGTCAAAGGCATTGAGCTTTATCATTGAGCAAACTGGCTGCCCTGATAGGATCAATTATTTCAATCATCTCAGACACAAGGTATAACGTACTTGCAACAATTTCCGTACATATACAGGGTGTCTCGTTAATCAAGAATATCCTTGTAACCACATATTCTATACAACATAGTGAACAACTTGTCTGTGACTGCATGAGCTGTATTGTGTGTTTTCTTTATGAGACCAAATTGATAAAGTTTTTGTATTTCTGCTTCGGTAATTTTTCTTCTTTTAGGTTCATTCCCTGATGTAGCTATATTTGAAGATGGCATAGAAGGATCTGAAATAAAAATAGATGAAATACATATTAACTATGATTTACCCTTAAACATAACCATTATCTACAATGTTACTAACGCCACTTATCTTAACAATTTTAAACACTGCAAGCCTTAGCTACACAGTTAATAATAAAAACTAGTCCAGTGGGATAGGATCGCAATAATCGCTATTGCAACTTGCACTCCACATGAATAATTTATTACTTGTATAAGATGCTACTTGTAATTGGATCGATTAAGTGTAACTAGTCATACTTATTAAATTACCTTCCATTTACCAGTGTTAATCATTCGCCTTAATTAAAGTTAAGAAGAATCAGGTAAAGGAAGGAAGGCAGGAAACCGCTGGATGCGGGCCGATTCCAACCGGCACATCTGGAAGTCATTGGGACGTCCTATGGCTGAAATGATGATGATGATGATGAATAATCAGGTTATGACGATAACTTACCGGCGCTAATCTAAAGGGAATCGAGCGAAGTTTTTCACTGCAAGTCCTCTCTTGAATTTCACATTTCGCATGTACGGTTCTACATACGGGTCCCAGGCATAGCGATAGTTGTTAAAAACCAATAAAAGTGCATACAAAAATAACCTATCTCACCCAAAACCACAAGTCAAAGTCAAGAAAGTCAAAACGCACTTGACGATAGTATATTACGCAAGAGCAAAATGCTCAACTCAACTTAATTTATTAAAGGAAATTTGCAAATTACAAAACAGAATATGCGCGAAAGCAGCAGACATTTTGTTTGGTGGGTGGTGTTAAAGTATAAAGTGCAAATAAATAAAAGTCACTCAGACAGAAGTTACTTTTTATTTATTTAATAATTAAATAAAATAATTTTGTCGTAAAACCATTACGGTATATTAAGATCTGTTATGCGGTGGACTAACTATTCGATTAAATCAATTGTATTTAAAATTAAGTAATTTAAAGACATCAAAATTTTACACGCAGAGAGTAAAAATTTGGCGAAATGGTAACATTAGAATATTTTGTTAAGTTGGTACAACAAAGGATCAGAGTTCATACAATATTTTTTTGTATGGAAGTTGATAAAGGCTGACCTCAACCTCAGGTGGTGTAAGTAAGACTCCAGTCTTTCACCACTAATTTTGAATTTTGTGTTTTAATGTCTCACTCCATCGATGTCACTCTGGGCACTAATTTGACGCTAGCCGGCCATAGGGCTGGCAACGTTCAAGTTGCAAATGCAATTAAATCATGTGTTATTAAAATTTAAATCTTATGTCAAATGAAACGTAACTTAATATTACTGTGGTCTAAGTCTTATGTTCTGTAAGCTTATTTTGTTGTAATAAAACTTCATCGTGCCATTGTAAATAGGTTAATGCTTGGACCACAAAGCAAATAAAGAATTATTATTTGATTTAGAACTGTTTAATCTTTCGTTCATGCACGCAGGTATCCAAAGTACCGCTACAAAGTACGAGAGCTCAATGCGTATCATTATTCAAAGCTCAGACATGTAGGGTTTGATGATACTCCCAGGGCGCCTCGCCGCGACGTATGGATCCGACCGGCAATCGTAAACTACACATGTTTATGACCCCGGCCACCGTGCGTACATTCCTACTCGTAAAATGAAAATAGACCTCCTTAGATTATGCGTTTTACCTACGCCTAGTTTGCCCTAATAAACTCGTACGACACAATTTAAGGCGCAGACTGCAAGCGCCAGTGAACGTAGATCGTAGAACGAACAGAGTGAGCGTGCGCAGATTTGATGACCCGATATCGGTTGCGGTCAACTGTGGATTTTCCACTGCTGCTGTGGTGTGTAAATTGCATTTTAAATGTAAATTGACTGTGCTGGTTTTTACAAAAGGCGTTTAAGGTTAACTGATACGTGCTTTATAAAAAAAACCTTGGCGGGTAAAAAAAAAGTAGCCTATGTCCTTTCCTCTAAGGTCAAGTTTTCTCCGTACCAAATTTCAAAATCGGTTCGGTGACATTGTGAAAGCATATTCGAAAATTTTGAAATTATGGTTTAGAGGTGAATTTAATGTCATGACATAATTTTTGTGTTTAAAACTTCATCGGAAAAGTATCTGTCAAAGTTTATTACCTACGTCGTTGTTCGTTCGTCTACTTCGTCGTACGTATCAATGAAGTAAATATCCGTAGTTACATGTAGAAATATTATAATCTCTGTACGAGTGTCATAAATAAATAAAATATTTGCCCTTAGCAGCCTTGAACCATAAACTTTAAAAGATATATGATAAACTAATGCAGAGAAAAAGTTCTTACAGGTTTCAGATATTTATGTTTAATGACCGAAAGAAGCCCAATCTATTCGTAAAATTGATCTGTCATTCTTTATATTCATGATTCTTCACCGCCCAGCTTTTGAAAAAAATGCATTTTATAATACTTATATTAGAAAATTTTGGACGCGTTCATTTTTCAAAGGTAACTCCTTGCACTGTATAGTTTTAAGTTGTACTGTTAAGAATGTATCTGCTTTTCTTGTATTTTAATAAACGATTTATTTTTATTTTTTATTTGTTTTTACTAAAACGCATTGATAACTTAACATCGTGAGGTGTAAGTAATAAATCATAATTTAATTTAAAAGATTTGGCTCTGTGACTGTAGAAGCTGTAAGTTCTGAAACGAGTAATAAATCCCGGAAATCTTGCTCATACAAAATCGCCAGTGCAAATTACGTGAAGTTAAGCATCGAACCAACCTATCGTTTAATTTAACATTAGTAGGCTTAAAGAGATTCAAATTGAAAAAAAGGGGATCACAATCTGATTGAATATAAATCAACGTTGGCTTAAGCGATATCGGCGAGTTTGGTCGAGAGGCTTGCCTGGATGTGCAAAATGACGCGACGGAGATTGGGCTGGTCCGGCGATAGTGCTGTAAACGGCATAATTATTCACAAGAATTTAGCTTATACTGAAGTTTATTATTATTCATATTCCACGGATTTTAATTCGAACTTTTCCGACCTATCTCTGAAGAGGGGACCTTATCCAGCTACATAGGTCAGTTTTAGCTGCATAAGGTATCTTAAACTAGCGGGCGTGATCGGAGTGTCAGTACCAGACCACGAATTATACCAGGGGCACAATTATGCACACGCAGAAGCGAGCCATTAAAAAAGTTCGTTTCTTAAATTGACTTGATTTAGAATCACTGCACACTGCGCCAATCAGGCCGTCAAATATTACTTTAGGTATGTTTAAATCAAATCAAATCGGTAAAATAAAATAGGCCACGTCCGCTTTTGGCGGCTCACCAAATTCCAAAAAAAGTCCCTTTAGTAAAGTTTGATGAACTTGTTGGCAGTTTTTAAAATGCCGCAGTTTTACGTAGTATTCAAATCAGGACTAATTAGCGAGTTGGCAAAGATCCGGAATAATTTGCTAAACGATTTTAAGGGTGCCATCCGTAGACGATAAATTTAAAAAATGCAGATGAACAAATGTTATGTTTAAAAAAAAAGGACTGACGTGCATAGAGTTTTCTAAATTGATAAATAGAATTCATCAATTGAAAGAATAATACTAATAGTACTTAGAAGAAATATTTAACTGGGAAATAATGCATTGTAAAAAAATGTGCGCTAATAATAGCCACGTAGGAATAAATTTAGTAAAGCAAGTAACACCTCTAGGTAAATCTATATATATGTCGTAGCCAGATCGTAAAATTGACCACTTCATGATGTGACCGATCATTTTATAAAATGATGGTATTTCATGATATGGCCAACTAAAACACCATATCGCTTAAACGTCAACTTTCGATGAAATGATAATCCAGCACGTTTGGCCATATCATTAAAATAAAAATATGTTTACAAGTTACGTGAATTTGTTTAATATTAGTAATCTTGGTCCATAGATAAGTTAAACATTTTAAATTAGTATTATTTTTAAACAAATAATCTAACTAACCTCTCAAAATACGTTCCGAACTCCTTGATTTTTTGACGTTGCGCCTGTTTATTGAGTGACTTTCATAAAAATCGCCTAGCTTGGTTTTGTAACGATATTTCACTGCACTTTCACCTTCAAATTACGGACTATTATTCACATTTAGAATAAATTATCTGTCCGCCGCCAATATTCATCACAAAAACAAAGCAACATTAGCGCCTCTACCAGTGTGTAATGTAACGATTTTACGATATGAATAATGATCACTAATGTTTGACCATTTCATGAAGTAGTTGTGCATTTAACTGTTTATATTTTACACCATTAATAAGTCAAGAACGGCTGGATCGATTTTAATGATTTTTGGATTGTTAGATTTGTATTAGCTCCGAATAGCAGAATAAATATAAAACACAGAAATTTTAAATAAAAATGTATAAAGAGGCGGTACGAAGTTCGCCGGGACTTTGTTTTATATAATACTAGCTTATGACAAGTGAAAGTGACATTTGGCTATTTGACCACCCACAGAATAATAAATATTAAATAATGGGACGCCTATTCACACGACTTATTTATATGTCAAGAACGGGTGGACCAATTTTTATGATCTTTGATTTGTTAGTTTTGTCTCCACCCCGAATAGCAGAATAACTATTGAAACTACGAAAAATTCTACATCTAGTACAAAATAAAAGAGACACAAAAACTAAGCTAAATCGAAGTAATAGCGACTCCAAAGAAAGATGCAGATTACGAAAAAGAAAAAAAAAACTACATATTTCTTAATGCTACAGCTTGGTCACGAACATTTTGAAACACGTGTTTTGAATTAAGGTTGATATATTTCAAGTTTTTTAAGGCTGAACTTGGCAACTGTCCATTCATAAATCGTTTCACCCCAAGCCAGTTTATGAAAATACTTGCCAACTCGAAGCGTCATAGCGTTGACACTGGTGATATACTCGTAGTCTCGTAAAACGGGGAATTTGAACAATTGAATTGTTTGTATCTTTTGAATAATCTTTGCAAAATTATAAGGTGTAGATTCCGTCGTGAGTACCTAATAATAAAAGACGTCCTTATTGTTTAAATTACTAATGTTATAAATGCGAAAGTTTGGGTGGATAGATGTTTGTTACTCAATCACGCCAGAACAGCTGAACGGATCTAGATAAAATTTGGCATAGAAATAGATTATAACCTAGAATAGCAGATAGGTTTGTTTTTATTTTAACCCGGAAAATTTTACGGTAACCGAGGGATGCAAAATAACTGTCGTTATATTTAGCACTTCTTATCGTTGCTTCTTAAAGTTGGCAAACATTTAAGATTGTGAAAAAAAAATAGCCGTTGCCCGCGACTTCGTTCGCGTGGTAAACCATACTAAAGAGTTTAAACTAACTATGGTTTTGCAAATTTTTTTATTTTATTACTCTTTTTGAAGTTTTAATGAAAAGAGTTTTTACACAATTTGTGTGATAAAATGTCGAAAGTGCAAGCGGTAGCTCTGTGTCTCGCCGTGTGCTCTATGTCGGCGTCGCGCCTCACATCCATAGGTCGTGAGCTCGCATCTGAATCTAAATACGGACATAAACATGGTGATGTCTAGTCAACTGTATGGAACGTATTATAAAGTACATAGTCTATGGAGTTAGTTACGTACAGGCCGTCACCGTGTAACGCAATAGGTGTTGGTTGAGCTTTCATTTTGTATTATTGAAATATAGTTTACTTAATCATTATTTTTCGTGTTTCATTGCGACCGAAACGTCAATATCTGAAAATTATCTTGTTAAACGTGGTCATGCCTACATACGAGTAGCTAAATTGATTGTAAAAACTCACAGAAATATGAAATACATTTTCTAAAGTACACGTATAAGTAGTAACGACTGAAGATGAAACCTATGCAGAACCTTCAAACGTAGACAGAAGTAGGCTAAAGTAGAAACTTGGGATACGTCGATATTACATCGTTCATTCATGTGGGCTGCCGAATTGTTGAACCGCAAACGGGTGGAGCTTACGGTACTTAGTTCTTCTGTACATGGGTGATCAATTAAAATGGTACCGTATTCACTACATTTGTGGTAAAGGAACACATCGCACATAGCGATAGAGTAGTAGTACTGAAAATCTATTTTGTTAGTTGTCAACATTACTGATTTCCAGCAACTTTTAGTATAACCTAACTGACAAGTCTAAATAATGGCGGAATTTTTGTGGAACAAAATATATGCCATTTTTACTTTATAGAATATGTGTTCCTTGTCGGACCATGTGGTCAATGGCAGTGGCAATGGAGTTAGGACTTCCAAGTGGACGCGTTTTAGAGACTTTTAATTTTGGTGCGCTTACCATACTATTTCTGTAAATAATTACTTTATTAGGTACATACATCCATCCAGTTGGTGACTTGTTACAAGTAAACCGTTATAATTTTAGTTAAAAACTAGTTACATTTATATAATAATACCTAGATAACTGGGACTGGGACGGCCGATGGGGCAGAAAGGTTCTGGAATGGAGGCAACGTACCTGCAAGCGCAGCGTAGGACGTCCACCTACAAGACGACCTGGTAAAGGTTGCAGGAAGCCGCTGGATGTGGGCCGCTTTCAACCGGCTAATCTGGAAGTCACTGGGGGAGGCCTATGTTCAGCAGTGGACGCTGGCTGAAATGATGATGATGATGATGAACTGGAACCTCAAGGGCATAAGAGGATATTAATTTATATAACATACCGGACTTTGTGTCGGTCGCTATCTATGAGGTCCTGGGTTCGATTCCCGGTCGGTCAATGTGGGAAATAGCTTTTCTATATTGTCCCGGGTCTGGGTGTTGCGGTACCGTCGTTGTTTCTGATTTCTGTAACACAAGTGCTTTGGATACTTATGATAGGAGCAGAGCAATGTATGTGATGTTGTTCAATATTTTCTATTTATTTATTATAAATATTTATCACAAGTAACACTTTTTTACCTCGTTTTTCTGTTTCTGTGGAATGACTTAATCCGTCCTTGGCTTAATTCAGAAGCCTTAGTTCTGTAATATGTTAGTAGTCGCAATCTAGTTTCTCTCTGGTGATCTATAAACGGCTATAGTTAACTAAAAAAATTCAATTATTGTTTGTGTTGCGCCTAAAATGTAAGAAACCAAAATGAGATTTCACTTTTTGACCGTTTTTCGTCGGATAACTAACTTATCATAAGATAAGCCGATAAAATCAAAACTGATATAATATACCATATCGGTTTTGATTTTAATGGATCGAAACTGGATTTTGAATTTTGAATTTCGGGATCAGGCAGGATTAATTTAAAACATGGTTTTAATTTGGCTGCATTTGACACGGTTAATCCTGTACATAAGGAAAACGTTCCTTGCTTATCTTTATTATGCTCGGCCACTTTTGGCATCTCTCAAATTAAGGAGTTCGCGGCGTGCCAAAAGTGGCTCGAGTGGTTTTTGAGAACTTGGCTCGCGTGTTATTCTGCGTTTTGATAATTACAAATGTTTATGTAGACTTTATTGTAGCAAGTGTCTTATTTATCTTAAATTAAAAGTTTAATAATAGTATTTACTGTTTGTGTTCGTTTTTAAAATTGTTTTAAAAACGCTTGACTAAAGATTTATCATGTTATATTTATATTCTGTGGCTAAGGGATGTTAGTGGAGCTGCGGGGTGTGCATCTTAATGTGAATACGTAAAACAAAAAACCGTTGTTGCTTCTAAAAACGATATGTTTGCTTATAATGTTATTTTAGGATTGTGTAAGATGTTTATCCGAGAATCCACCAGCTAAGGAAAAATAAATAAACAACATCAATCATATCATGTATAAAATCCTTAATATGATAAGCAACATCGGCTTTAATTTAAAAAATCTACTACAGCTGGGTCCTTTCCCTTGTTCCATTCATGTTTGTCTTACGTAGATCATCTTTAATATTATCGATACCTGATTAACTCTCAACGCAAAGCAATTGATGAAACCCCAAGCTTAAACCTATCTGGTGATATCAGAAGGCGGCGTCTTGCTATGCAGACGTCAGAAACTCAACTGTAGATATTCTCTAGTTGTGTTCGTGATTGCTAACTAGTGTTGCGCTTCTATCGAATAGTTGACCTCAAAAATCACTTATATTATTAATAGTTTTTCTATGAAATCATCACGTAACAATAGAATCTATGTCATCAATACTATTCATAGTGTTTGCTCAAGTACGTCATAATTTGCAATACTATCGATAGTAAGTATAACACAAAAATTACTGATAGTCAATACTATTCGACAAATCGTTTAGCAATAGCTTGCTCATATTGCACAATTGATAGTAGTGTCATGACGACTATTGAAAAAACTATCGATAATGCGAAGTGATTTTAGAGGTTAAGATAGTATTTTAAAAATATTGATAGTATTAGTATATTGTCAGGTGTCTATTGAAAAACTATCGATAGTGTTAGTGTAAGTGATTTTTGAGAGTATCAATGCATACAGTGTGATTTTTAGGGTTCCGTACCTCGAAAGGAAAAAACGGAACCCTTATAGGATCACTTTGTTATCCGTCCATCCGCCCGTCAGTCAAGAACCTTTTTCTCAAGAACCCGTGGAGGTATCAGATTTTATATCAAATACTCAGGTCTACTGTCCCTTGAAGCTGTTAAAAAATCTAACTTTTAAGCCAACGCAATCAAAACATACAGTCGTTTATGCCGCAAATTTTCGACACTCGCAAGGGAATCAAAACCTACTGCAGAGTACTTCCCGTGAACTCAGAATCCTGAAATATGGTACAAAGCAACGTCTTATAGCACAGGTAAAGGAAAAATTGCGAAATCCGTAAATTTTTTGTTGCATCATATAATAAAAATATTTTAAATAATTTTAAACTTACTAACCTTTTCCACATGAACGCTTAGAGGTATTAAATTGAAATTCATATCAAATATTCAGGTCTTTAATACCTTTGAGCTTGGGTGAACTTTTACTTATATACCCACAGGTTTGTACGGAACCCTTGATGCGCGAGTTCAACTCGTACTTGGCGGGTTTTTTTATTAGTTCAAAATATTTCATGCTTTGTTTATACGTATGATAGCTAATAACTTTTCCCAAAAAACTAGTTACCTATCACAGCTTAGTTTTTTTAGTGTACGAAACCTATTTCTTAATTTGAAAGACACCGGAAATTAACCAAATATAGTTGAAATAGGCAATTCGTTTCTGGCAAAAAGTTGTTTGTTAGAAAGCCTTAAGTAAAAAAAACATGTTATAGTATCGATAGACTATCAATTCGCTCGCAACACTTTTGCCAACTGGTTTATTTATAGGCAGGTCTACAAGCTGATGTAACTGGCGTAATTTATATTTTAATCAACGACCACTGCCGGGTGACGGATATGACTGACATCCTCTTCGATGGCGCCGTGTTTGCGATTTACCTATAAAATTGCAGCGACAAGTATTTAAATGAGTGTCAACTTGAATTATCAATTTTGACAAATTGTATAATGAACGCAAAGTGTGTTCCTTATGAATTTGACAAAAGTTAATTAATTTGTGTATTAAAATCATAATTTATGTAAAAAGTCACAGGCAGTAAGTATCGTTTTATAGATAAAACAATTCAATAACTGTAAGTTTTGCTTTGGATTTACAAATCCGGTTTTCATTATTATTTTATTTTATACTAGCTGTGCCCACGACTACGGTCGTGCGGACTACAGGATGTCTCATATTAAGCTACGCTGTCGTCTGCAGTGAAATACAAAGGAGCTTTTTACTTTGGATTTGAAAACGCCCAGGTTGTATTTATCAGAAGACAGTAACTCTGGTGAAGAGTTCTTTCTCGGTTCGCACAATAAATGTTGAAGCAAAGTGCTTTGTGCGAGTCTTTGAAATTTGGACTGTAAACATTGCCTTTTCGCTGAGGCTCTCCTCGTTTAGTGGTGGAACGAAGATCTTAGATTGTGCACTTCCATTACACAGTCTCTAAAATGTGACCGGTAAAAAACAGATTATTTAGACAAAACCTGACTGATTACAGCAATCCAGGTTTTTGATTTAGAGTTTATCTTAGCATGGCAAACTTTTCCCTCTTGAGCCTCTTGTCTCGTTCCCTCTCAGTTTAATTTTAGTCTTTAACTTAATCATATATAATAGTAAACGTATTTACCAATGTTAAGTTGAAAAACAGACCTTGATGAATTCAGAAAATCATTTTACTTGCGATAGCCAAATCTGATCGTTTCAAAGCATTGCCGCTATTTTTCATTGGATTAGTTCGCTATGTAGTAAGTAGGAAGTACATATAGCTTGTACTTATATTGTATTAACTTGCTTCCCTTAACGGCTTCTGGCTTGGTGCCAGAGACGAAGACAAAACTTTGCAGTTACTAATCAACCACTTTCTACCATTTTTGTTCAGCGCAAGTCGTGAGTGCTAATCGCTAATGATAAAGGTAGTTAACTTTATCAGATACAGTACTATACTACTTGTCGAATGCTTACTAAGTTTTATTTCATTCATTACTTTTGCTTACATTTTCCGAACTATTTTACCGAATAGTATTTTAGCGTAGGTACTTGCTCTGCGCAGAATAACAACGTCACTTCGGTCTCGCTCGCTCGGTGAGAGTCAAGTCGGATGATTACAACTTTATATGTTTTTATTTTATTATAAGTCATGGTAATATTTTTTTTTTGTTTGTAACGAGATCGCATTTCGTTAATTAGTATACTGCTATACATACAGTAACACACGACAGCTTCGCTGTCGTGTGTTCGAATCCCGCGAGGGGCCGGTGTAAATGTAATAAGCACGAGCAATCTGTGAACAGTCGCGGATGTCATTTAGTGTGTTTATGTATGTCTGTCCGTTACCTAGTCGCCAAAGTTATTTTGCTTAATTTGGGTTGTATTTGGTCTGATTGCTACAATAAGTTAAATTTGTTAATTTGTATAGAACTATACAAAATGCACATCGAAAAATGCTACAGTAAATTTAATGCATTTTAACTGATTTCTTTTACAAAAGTAGATAGTCAACCTTTACTACGTAGCTAAACAAAAAAGTAGCACTTAGAATATTGTAGACATTGTGATCATTCCTTCCCTTGCTTTTGTTTTCTCACCCCAACAGATGATATTAACCGACCGTTAAAGTGGGCTGCGACAAACTTTTTGCTCCATTTTGAGGAAAATTGTTCTTAGGAGATGAATAGTTACTTTACTTACGCAACCGCAGTACAACCCGGGACTATTAAGTTAAATTTATCTGCACAATATAATATATCTGTAGTATAGGCGCCGTATCTCCAGAAAGCGGCCATTCCCGGACCCACGTCTACGTTGGCTATTAACTCATAAATTTGTCGAACCATATTACTGGACGCGTCGGAATCCGGCCCTGGGAATGTTAGATAACTTTTGATAAGTATTCAAGTGATATCATGCTAACTGTTGTAAATCTATGCTGTTTTTGAACAAGAACATTGCAGGTTATTTTCCCTTCATCGCAAATTTTCATAAATGGTTAAGTATTTTATTAATACTTATAACTTAGCCATAGGACAAAAAAATCAGATAATTTTGGATCATGGCTAACATCCAGTGATAACGAAATTTGCAGGTTGTCACAGTTTTTTTTTTCTTATTGTATAGTTGGTGGTATTTCATACGTCATATTGTCTTGAAGTAGGGAACTATGTTACAAAAAACATACCAGATAATAAATTTTACCAGGGACGTCTCACACCCAAACTGAACCAGTTAAAATAGGCTTTTTCTCTTTATCACAGTAAAAACCTAAACCTAAACTAATTTATTTGTCATAACTTGGGTGAGGTTATGCCAATTATAGCCATTCTATTTCTACGCTGAGTACTTATGTTGTCAGCAAATATATCTACCCAATACGTACGTAATATAAGCCTCGACATGTATTAGAGTATTGACAGATCCTAACAGACAGTTACATGGAATTTGCTGTCAACTGTTTGGTCAGGGGTTTCTGTCGCTCTTTAACAAACGAGAAAAGTGTAGTTCGCTATTCGCATTTTATGCCGAATATTTTTGGGTTCCGCAGCAAATGGCAAAAGACAGATCCATTATAATTTGGTTCAGTCCGTCTTAGATATTATGTAGCCCTAAAATATTTGTTCAATTTCAATGTTGCTTCCACTATAAAAGTTGTTGTATACTAGAAACTACATTAACAACAACACATCATCATCGTCATCGTCATTTCAGCCATAGGACGTCTAATCCTGAACATAGGCCACCCTTGGCCGGTTGAAAGAGGTCTGCATTTAGCGTCTTCTTGCAACCTTTATCAGGTCGTCTGTCCAACGTAACAGCAACACAACATTATTTTTTTGTTACATGGTCTAATGATACCGTTCGGCATCTTTTAGTTGTCTTATTCTTTTGTACTTCCTGTATATCTCTACAATATTAGTAAAATAAGGTCAATGGAGATAGGCTTAACGATTTACTTGTAAAAACCCACTTAAGAATGTGCCTAACATATTTTCATAGAAAATGTATTGTAATTGTCTGCCAATATAATTTTGTAACCTATCTTAAACGTGTACACTTAATACGAAAATATAGAACCCTGCACTGTACGACTTTTGCACAGTATTTAAATAAATGTCGCACTGAGGACGAATTACAAGTATGACGGTTTTTGGTTACGACTAAAATATGGTGGTATTCTAGATTTATACAATGAAAAAAATAACTTACTACTTGTTAAGTTTTAGTTTATTATCCTATAATAGTAGGACAGTGAAATTAAAACTCAAAACTGTTTATATAGCCGCAGGTAAAAACATACTTTAAATATCTGATCCTTAACGATCGTGGACTAATTAATTTTAAATAACTTGCGTCGGCCAAACCTCTCAGTGTTTACTTGCCAAAGTTGCTGCTATTTGCTCAACATAAATTGAATAATAAATGAATTCTAATACTTAGGACTGATTGCTTGAGTGCGCACCGATTCAAATTGCAAGGGTCCTGTCAATTTTGTTAATTTGATTTAGCTTTGAAAGCAAAATAGCTTGGCTTGGCGCGGTCAACCCGCGCGACCTTTGGCCACAACTTTGAACTTTAAGTCTTCGCACGATAGATACTTACTGAATGGTTACAGTTATTTGATTAGTTCAGTGTAATTATGATTCAGGTCAACGGATGTCTGTTGAACCTTATGATCGCTTAGGTTTCGATTTTATTGAAATGATGTTCGATATTGTGACGGATAGATCGGATACAAATCTTGTAGGAAGCACCGCAAGTAACTAATCTCACTCAGTTCCCATATTCCTAGGGATACGGCTTTTTTGATGAACAGTTCCTGTTACGGATCTAGATTGAGATCTGTGTACGGGTGAAGGGAAACTTCAAGTTAAAAAGCATAACTCTCAAATGCAAAGATTTGAAATTCAGAATAAATAGTTTATCGATGTATGTATATCACTTTTTGTTTAGGTTTGCCTTTTATTAAAGATTAATTAACACCCACAAGGTGGACAGACGCCCTGGTAAAGGTTGCAGGAAGTTGCTGGATGTAAGCCGCTTCCAACCGGTCAATCTGGAAGTCACTGGGGGATGGCCTATGTTCAGCAGTGGACGTTTTTTGGTTGTAATGATAATGATGAATAATTAATTTTGCTGCTGTTAGTAATTTACTAAATAACATAACAAAATCTTCTTGTATTTCCATAAATCTTGAAGACCTAGCGTTATCAAATCAATAATGAATTTTATTTTAAACCTCTGACGAGAACATCACTAAACAAGCTCTGAGCGCTAACCACTATAATATAAAGTTAATAACTCCCTGGAGACGAGTGTGGAATATGTAAATAGAAGTAAATGTTTCAACTACATTCACTTTGCATTTTCATCGGGTTGTTCCTTACACAGTCACGAACGGGAGTGTCACAGGATATGATACATGCAAAAAAGAGGTGAAGAACTAGTTAGGTTAGGGTCTAAAGTTCAGTAGATTTAAAAAAATATATTCTAAAATCGGTCTTAATGTAAATTTTAATTTTATTTTTATTATTGTAATATGTTTATAAATATGTTTGATACTCCAGTGTAAAGGCTCCAGTGTAATATCAGTCTCATGGTAGCGTTAAGTTGCATTGACTAATACTGAGCAGGGAACCTTTTTGGCACAATCTTTTTGGCTGTGCCTACTTTTTTTGTTGTGTGTCAAATGAAAAAGACCTTCATAATCTTATTCTAATATTCCTATTCTATATTAAAATAAATCATTAAAGCTAAACGTCACTAGAGGATGAGTACGAAATAGTATGTAACTAATTATTATGTACGCTCGAGGAAAAACACGACTTCATATTCATTCTGGTTAATGAACATTTTTAGAAGATATAGATATCCCATTAATTTTTATGCTCGAAATAATTAAAATCTACATATGACTTAGTAACGGTGTGTAGCGTCGTCTGAGAGCGCTCTTACATGAAGCAACTTGTTGTCTTGGACAGGTTGTCATGAGGGGTCGTTCCATTTCACAACTGCAGCGCTGTTCAGCCGCGTGGGAAACTTACATAATAAATAAATCCGGAAAATTAATAGTCAGTCAGTTAATGTCTTAACGTGTTGTGTGTACCTACTTAGTTATTCAATACCGTTATTAAATAATTTAAAGTAAGTAAGGTAATTGTAGGTACACGTAATTAACCTACAGATTATTTAGCATCATTGCCATTTTAGCCCAGAGTGCCGACAAAGGTCTCATGCAACAAACTCTACGAACTAAATAGGGAAAATCTATGCCATATGAAGAGTTTCGCGATTCCACTTTCCATGCAAAGATACAGAACCTTAAAAATGTAGAGCGAATTATGAATTCCCTCGCAAACGAATTCTACAAGCGGTAAAGTAATTTGCACAGAAATAACAAGGACATGTTGGTTTATCTGATTGGTACTGCGCTGTAAAATTGGGGTGACAGAAACCTGAAGTGCAGCAAAACTTAAAATGTTTAATATGAGTATTTTGTCATGCGTTCTATTATTTTATTTGGGGATCTATTCAGTGAAGTTGCTACCAATATAGGTTGTACTAGAATAGAAATGTCAAATACTGACATGATTAGATTCTGAGAATCATCGAGTTTTCAGTTTCTTAATTAAACAAGCGGGAAGCATGTGCGTGAAGCACCGCTCCTGTCGTCCAGAAAATAAATAATAAATCAATATTGGACAACATCACATACATTGCTCTGATCCTAATTTAAGTAAGATAAGCACTTGTGTTACAGAAATCAGAAACAATGACGGTACCACAACACAAAAATATAGAAAAGTTATTTTCCTACATTGATCGACCGGGAATCGATCCCGGGACCTCAGAGATAGCGACACCGACAAGTCCGGTATGCTCGCCTCTCGGCTACGGAGGTCGCCAAATATGGTCAGACGGGAACCTAACTCCCCATCGAGCGTAGGGACTCTACGCTACTCTCTCTTTACCCCAAGACACTAAGTCCCTAAAGCCCTAGCCCCACCTAGCAATTAATACGTAATTATATTAAGGATGTATACAGAATAATGAGAGCTGCTCCCTGGTGGCCCAGGGTAGCAGCGTTAGGACGGCATGTAGGTAGTGTGGACCACAATAATATTTTAGTTTATGTTTGACTTCAGAATCAACAATAACAGTGATGACACTATAACAGAGTCATAGTTGTTAATGTTTGGGTCTGTTTTCTCACTTGTCTAAGTAAATAAAGGCACCCTTAAAACCACACAACAGAAATGACACTCTACGCTCCGTGTGCTCTAAACAGAATACCTAATAGTACGTTATCAAAGTTACATTATCATACAATATTTTATATGTTTTTTTAAATTCCAGCTTCATTTGTAATAATCGACCTTTTTAATAATAAACGCAACACATCGGCCTCATAAAACTGAAACAATGAATTCATAAAACGAAATGATTACAACGTATGGTATCAAAGCACCAGTATAACAATGTTCATAAAAATATTACCAAGCACACAGCCGAAACAATACGTATAGAAAATGTGGAAAAATTACAGTAATAAATTCACTTCACATGATCCATAAAAGCAAAGGGCTGGACTTTGGGAAATAAGCTGGCGATATTTGGGTCGGCATGTCGATAGGATACGGTGGATATAGTTGAGGTCAATAATGTCCATACGTTTTCGAAAGCCTACCTTATTACCTTGTAATCGTAGGAGTGTGTTTACTCTTGTTTGATTGTAATGAAAATTTGAGCTCGATTGTACACATCTGTCAATAATAAATACGGCGAGTTGTTGAATACAGGGTGGCCAGAAAAGTGACGTCCAAAAATTATTTTTAGATGCCACGTGTTAAAAGGTATCTGAATTACCCCTATGTATGTTCTACGTTTTTTTTTAAAATAGCCTATGAAGCCTATGAAGTACTACTTTTTTATTATTATTATGAAAGCTTAGAGTCTAGCGCATTCTCTGAAGCTACTTAGAAACTAAGAAATTATCAGTTTAGATTTTTAATTTTAAGTTGAAAATTTAAATGATAACTCACTTAACATAAATTCTCAACTTTAGGTCAATTTTGTAGTAACTTCCATTAATGTTATAAGGCTGTTTATTTTATGCATAAATTCACATTTCATAGAGATCGCAATACGAGTATAATTATCATAAAACATTTGTTTGGTTGTTACTACGTGAATCATCGAGCAATGATTCAGATACTGACAGTCAAGTCTCCATGCTTTATTTTAGACCTACCCAGATTATACTATCAATTGTATGTTTCTGTAAACAAAGAGTTAAACGCAAATTCATAAAAAAAGGGACTGTTGGTTCATAGTACGGGTGCAGAAAGTATGAATGAATGGTTTTCCCCTAAAGTAAATTGATAAAAGAGCTGAAATTCTTTTTAATTGTGATCGGGAACAAACCTGTTGTAGTTTTTGTTTAGAAAGAAGGCAATTTTACTGAAGCTAAATCGAAACGATTTGAATACAAAAGTTTCTATTGGTCGGGACAGACCAAATAAACCAAAGTGTAGACAGAAACGGAAAAGTTTTATGCAATTTAGTAGTAGGTATGTCTTTAGCGAACACTTGTAAAGTCAGTTAAAGGATTAAAATAAAATAAAATTACATCACCATTGACACTATCTATTGTAAACTCGATTGGTATATGATTTTCAAGAGTCTGTTGTTATATTTAAAGAGAATACCTACTATGTACACTTTGTGTCAGTTATTATATTTTCTGTTGTCTGTGTGTGTGTTGTGTGTGTCTGACTGTTGCGTGATTTCGTGTCCGTGAGTGATGTCCATGTATGCGTTTCTCGAGCGCGCATTGTATGAAGCTTAACTTCTGGTATTATTTATTCTGTGATAAAAGTGTGTGATATTGTTAGAATTTTTCTTCTAATTGTCATCCTCGGTCAAATAGGCACATACCGTCAATAACAAAATAAAACGTATTTCAATTACGAATTTAATTTAGTGACAGTTTAGGTTTTTATTTTTAATAAGTTGATTGCTATTCCAAATTAACATTTTAAATAACTTTAGTTTTAAAAACGGACACCTGTTATCACTATACCATGGGCCAGGCTATTATTTACTGTAAAAAATCTAAAATACTCACTTCTCCATGTTTAATTTTAGATTAATAAATAATTTAATTAATAAATAATTAGTCAGCTACTTAGACTGCTAAAACGGGATATCAAATTATGTATTTAATCGGGTGTAAAAAAAGCTTAACGAAGCCGAATACCACATATTTTACCCATTATTACGATCTTATTTTTTCTGCACTATACCTGGAAAACGACTGGTTACCGAGATATTGACAGTCAAAGTTACATTTTTTTAAAGATTTTCACAAAAATGAGTTCTGTTTGTTACAGTAAACATTTTTTTCAAAGACACAAAGTTGGCATTTTAATTCTTATTCTTATTTCATAAAGAGCACAGCCCGCAATCAATTGCGAGCACGCACACAACTAAGTATCTACGCTGTCCTTCGAGTGCGCGTGCGCGCTCGCTGTGTAGCATTCACTCACTCGCTGACCGTATGCATACACACAGGCGGTCTGTCTGTTGCGAGCGCGCTATACATTGCGGGATAGAATTAAGTTATATTTATTTACCCAAAAATAAAAGTCATTTCCCAGCAAAGATTTTTTATGCATTCAACTTGGTTTGATGTACAAAATATGTGGTTTAAGTCTACGTAATGCTTTTTTTACACCATGTATAGATCTACCTATATATGTCATAATATCCGATAGTAAAGGCATGAGCTGTTAAATGAAGTAGAAGTCATAAAAGTCATATAACGCTAGTTCCATCGCTTGTTTTATTTATAAATAAGTTTGAGGAAGTGGGCGAAAACTACGTTTCCCCTTTTGTACTTACGGATAAATTGTTTTGGTGCTGTTATGTAAACGCCGGCTGCCATAAATAAGCAAAAATGAAGCGATCGTATATACAACATTAAGTTTTAGGGCCTGCCTGTTTTGGGATAAATAAGGATGGCGTAAAAGACATCTTGTCGATCGCGTTATAGGCCATTTTCCTCTGCTTATAGTTCCAACATTTACTGGCTTTACGTTTCTCGTTTCATGTACGTTTTGGTAACATTTTCCCATTTACACTTATATCCGCTATTACAAATTTAGGTCGTGTGTGAAGCTATAAGAATAAAAATGTTTTTTAAACTCAATTACTCAAAGACCAAAGTGACTTTTCCTTGTACCAAATGGCGTTCCTAACTAAAAACTTGTCTGTGATTCAAAGGGACAAACGAAAGGCAATTGAGATTTTATGTGCACCATAAGACCCTTATTGAGCCGCTGAAAGATTTTACTATTCTACTAATAGAGGATCCCGTCGATAATGGACAGTTCAAGAAAAAGGCCGAAAATAGTAATTTTCTTGAAGAACTGTAGATGAGGTAGCAAGCTCTGGGTATCCACAGAGGCATAAAGCAAGGAGACGGCTCCCCAGTGGCCCAGCCGAGCCCGGCCCTTATCACAGCCACGTTATTGGATACCGAAGGACCTATCAATTTCCTGTCTCATTTTTGTCGTCATTTGGCGGTCGATGACGCAGGCACTGGGAAAACGCCCTGACAATTAAATTTACAGACATTGCTCCACTGGGACAGTTTCCACTGACAGTGAAATTGACACATACTTTATGCGGGTTAGACATTCAACGTTACTTACTTGTTTGGCTTGTTCTATTTTTTGGTAGATAGGATGTACTGTGATGTGTTTTGGGAGTTGAGTCTTAGTTAATATCATACATAAGCATAACTTACAATAGTTAGTTGGTAATAGGGTCTGTGTTTTGTACATTTAGTATATTTATTTACACGGGGTAGATTCGGCAAGCGATGCGATGGCGAAATCCTTTGTGAATGGTTGGTAGCTGGTAGGCACAATATCACTTGGAATTGGGTAGAGTGGAAAATAGGATTGGGAGTTTTTGCCGTGCAGTGGTATGCTATGGGCTCCGAGTTATATTTAAAATAATTTCTAATTGTTTTGTTACATACGAATCCAACAGATAAATAAGGTTCGGTCACAACTATAAAAGATGGCAGCGTTACCGGCAAAGCCGTTAAGGTCTCGTCGAAGGCCATTAAAGAGGTGTAATCAACGTACATTCGTAATATGTTTTGCAGGTTACGTCCGCTCATAATACTAAAAATGGAAGTGCTAGAGAATACCGTGGCGTGCACTGATCCACGTTAATGCAATCTTACTATAGTTTTGTTGCTCGGAAATTTTATACCACAATTTTGGTGCTTCACTTCTTTGCTGGTTTGTATTCCTAAATTCGATGCGATGATATTTTGTTAATGAAAAATTATCATTTCAGGGAAAACTGACTAAATTGGCTTCAAATGCATTGTGTTTTCCTTGAGTTTTTTGGAACATCCTATAACAGTTTCAAGCATAGGGTTTTGCTATTGTATTGCTTAAACTCTCATGTAGTTGTTATATACTAGTATCATAACTCAATGATAAGAAAAAAACAGCAAAAAGTGTTTTGGCAAAAAACCCTCAGAAGAAACCATACCTTAAGAAACACGTTGGTGAAAAGATGTAGAAAAAAAAGTTGTTGTTACTTTGTGATTGGACAAATAAAAAATATTACCCATATTCCATAAAATATAGTAAATATAGTGCCATAAAATATTATCCACAATACACATAAAACGCATGAAATTATTGTAGGTACTTAGCAATCTGACAAAACCTGTGTTTTTTCAAACTCTGTAATGATCCTATGATAAGTAGCCAAAGCACTTGTGTTACAGAAATCAGAAACAGTTATTTTTCTACACTGCCCGACCGGGAATCGATCCCGGGACCTCAGCGACACCAAGTGTCGATACCAATGCTCGCTACGGAAGTCGTCAACTAAATCTTTCAATAGCATTAACTGATTGATTCAAAACGAACAATATTAATACAATTTGTATTGTGTCTCGTTTTGCTGTGATGATAGGGTTAAATCATTTGCATTGTTTCAGGCGCGCTGGAGGGCGGCGCGCTGGGCGGCGGCGGCGGCGGCGGCGCGCTCGGCGCGCTGCGAGCGGCCGGCTCGCCGCCCGCGCCCAGCCTCGGCGCCAGCCGGCACAGTTTGATCGGTTAGTCACACAACTAGCTATATTTACCACCATATACCACATTTTGACGACCGTTTGGTGTAGTGGTTCGCGCTCCGGAATATAATACCAGCGGTAGTGGGTTCGAATCTCGTAAGGGGCAAATGTTTGTGTGATGAGCACGAAAACCTAAGTCATGGATGTAAAAGTATTTAAGTATGTTTATCAGTTATCTAGTCACCATAGTACAAGTATTGCTTAGTTTGGGGCTATATAATTGGTGTCAAAGTCAAAGTCAAAAATCATTTATTCAATTTAGAACAGAAAATTGCCACTTATGAACGTCAATAATAACATTATTGGCCCATATGGGGCCAAAACGTGTCACCTTATTTTTTGGGCCCTACTAGGGCTTCGAAACAAGACACAGACAATCTGGCAAGTGCTGAGAAGAAATGCCGGAACAAACTTAGTCACCACTAGCTGCCACAAAAAAATATAAATCAAAATAAACAGGTAGGTACATCAGTTTAGTGCAGGCTGGACTGACCATACATTCTTGTCATCAAGATAGTCTTGAATTTTATAATACTCCTTAGACATT
This sequence comes from Anania hortulata, assembly GCA_963576865.1. Lineage (NCBI taxonomy): Eukaryota > Metazoa > Arthropoda > Insecta > Lepidoptera > Crambidae > Anania > Anania hortulata. The sequence continues at coordinate 13,701,140 of OY756390.1, read as the reverse complement.
AGGGTAGTTTTGACATGTGATTTAAATTTATAATTAGGAAGTTTGATAACATTGTCAGGTATATTATAAAAAATAAAAAAACTATTTTCCAAGAATGAATTACTTGTTTTGGCCAATCTGAAGTTTGGGACTACGAGTTTGTTTTTGTTTTTTGTGTTATATGAATGAATATCACATTTTTTTTATAAAGTTTTTTTTTTCGTACGTACAGACAGCAGCACGTCAACCTACCACAAAACGTAAAATTTTGTTAATTGATAATGATCTCTACGTGTCGGACTTAAAGTTGAAAATCAATTCAATGACCTTTAACTTTTTGGGTAGGTTGACTTGCCGTTGTCTGTACATGATAATTAACAAATATGTATTAAGAGGCCAGAGTGAGTATGTTGATTTCTTAAAAGAAATCTCTCAGGTATTCACACGGACTTAGTTTTTAAATAGCACGAATGGTTGTCTTTTCTGTAAAATAAAGATGGTATCAATGTCCACTGTAGAACCCCACAAGAGAAGACCATAAGACATAATACTATGAAAGTAACTAAAATTACTAAGTTACAACGTCAGTTAGATGTCTAATTTTTCTAACTGTAAAGGCAGCTGAAGCAAGTCTCCCAGCCAGTGTCAACATGTGGTCCCCATTGCAACTTCGAATCCAATGTAATGCCCAGAAAAACAGTGGAGTTTCATAGATCAAGTTTTTCACCATTTAGTAAAATTTCTGCGTTAGCTTGTTTCACGTTAGGTATAGTGAATTTAATACATCTGTTTTTTTTTAAATTAAGAAGTAAGTTGTTACTTGTGAACCAATTTAATACCTTAGAGAGAGCTCCGTTTACATCGTCAAATATTTCTTAGCCTCTTTTTTATTTGAAGATTAAAGAAGTATCATCAGCAAACAGAACTATCTCACAGGAGTCTTTGGAATAGAACGGGCGATCGTTAATATAGATCAAAAATAGCAACGGTCCCAATATTGAACCCTGAGGCACTCCCATTTAAAGCGGTGTGATTGTGAAAATAATTTATTATTATTTATTATAGCTGTTGCCCGCGACTTCGTTCGCGCGGTCTTTAGTTTATTTTAAACGGATTTTCTGCGCAAGTTTCTCAATTTTTTATTTTAAAATAACCTCCTGACAATAATTAACACAACAAAAAAAGAATTCGCGAAATTTGTTCCATCCGTTCACGCGTGATTCGTTGACCAAGGGAAATAGAGATTCATTTTTATATATAAAGATTATTAATAAATAATAATAAGCGCCTTAGGCTGTAACACAAAATGTATTGCGCGCTATGAATATACCGCTGGCTGTTTTAAATGATACTAGCTGTTGCCCGCGACATCGTTTGCGTGGTTTTTAGTTTATTCTTATAGGACATAATAGCGTAGGTTCACAATTGTGTCCAAGTAGAGTCGATGTTACTGTCGATGTTAGACACTAATTAACAATAACAAAAAAGGGTAACCTGTCTGCTATTCTAGACTATAATTTATTTTTTTGCCAAATTTAATCTAGATCTACGTATATAAATACGTTTGATGTTTACTGATTGTGTATGGTTAGTAGGTATACATATTTTGCATTACATATATACATAGTGATTGCTCCAACAATGTCGCAAAGTAGGTACTTTTACTGTTTAATAAAAATAAAGTCCTACGCTTAACTTTATTGCGTAATCACTGTATTGTATACCTGTAGTTCCTAAAAGTAAATTTCATTGTTTGTGTGCCGTGTGGCAGTCAAAGTGTTCCTAAAATCTTAACCACGTTAAATTAAGACCTATATGTACAATGTTGTACACTTTAGGAGCCCTAAATTTTGGCTCCTTTACCATAAAATTACGGAAATCACTGAGCATGTTCCCAGATGCAATTAACAGGTTTTATTATTGTCTAAAATGATATAAGTTTTAACTTTTGTTGGTTACTTATATACGGAAAACTGTCGATGTTGGTATCTCATCAAACACCTAGCATCAATTTCAACATTTTACGTGTGTTTATCAACGCATTGAGTCTTCAGATAAATGATGGAGGGTTTCGAAGTACAGTCAGTGTGATTGTGTCGGAAACCGCCAGATAGTGCGGATACAGATGCCTTAACCATGCACTGGAGTGAGATGTGCGGTTGCCTAGACGGTTGTGGTTACACTTGTTAAGACTGAATAGTCCGTCTACATGTTCGGATTTACATGATGAGTTAATTCGACCTATTTCCGTTAAGAAGGGTTATTTATAGAGGGGACTATTTTCACTAATTTCTCATAACCATATCCCAAAATAAATATACGGTAACGGATCCTTGAATAAAAAAATGGTGTTAGCCCTCCCACAATATTTTTAAACCTATAGCTATCCAATAATACCCACTGTACGTGTAGGGGAGGTAGGTACCATGAAAACACTTTTTTTTAAAGATTTTGTTCTACTACTTAGCCGGCGTGATTAATAATGTATATCATCTCGCCAATATGGCTTTCTATTACTAAGAGTCTCTGAGCTATGCTGCGGACAGACAGACAGACGTATAGACATGGAAATGGCAAAACTATATGGTTTCTGTGTTTACTACGGAATCCTCAAAACAAAACATGGTTAAAGAAATGCTGCTATTAGGAGATCATGGTTAATAATTTACGTAATTTAATAAAAAGTATCTAAGCATTTAAATGCTCATGGGATGTCTAAATGTTTTGTAAGTTTAAAATAAGTAAGTATTTTTTATGTTTGGAAAATATTATATAGACTTTATTTTATGTGACACTTAAGTATATGAGTTTTATTTTTAGTACGTAAAAAAAAGTTAGTCTTAAGGTGTTAAAAAAGATTAGGTACCTACCATTTTTGGGTCAAATGTACCTCTGGTGAGTTAGCTATTAGGAAATTACTGAGAATAATATGGGTGTACTCGTATTAGGTCGACCTGTATTTAACTAACTATGTAATGGAATCTAAGATAGCTAGTTAACTAGTTTAACCATCTTTCAAGGATCGTAGCGTCATGAAAATTGGCAGCTGTATGTAGTTCTGATGACAATACAATAATATGCTACTGTCGAACTGATCTGATGATGGAGCCGGAAGATATGAACTGGAACTTCATGATGGAACATTACGATGTTCCATCATAAAGTTTTTTATAATAATTTATTATCTATATTGCAGTTACTGTTCGAGCGCCCTATGCTTTTACAATCAAATATTATAATTAAAAGCACATAGTTTACACTTGAGCCTAGAAATAGAGACAACTTGAACGATCCATAATTTATTTGTGGTTTTTACGTGCATTTATAAAAGCGTGTTTTTCTAGTGTTTTTAAACTATTAATTTATTTACATTTGTAGGTAGGTAGGTATCTTGTTTCGTATATTCACAAAGGCAGAATGTTAAGCTCTTTTAATCTAAGTATAAAAAATCCACTTATATATTCTGATAGGTGAGGTTAATGTAATATAGATGATAAATTATTATAAAAAACATGCAGAGCTCTCCATAAGATTTTATATAATAATTAAGTATTGAACTCGTACGTATTGTAAGTTGTAGCATTAACGATATTCAGTTTTAACAGGGTTTTTCGAAAATAATTCTCTTAACAATTTTATGTTAATTAACAATAATTTAACACAGTCATACGAAATGGGTGATAATTATAGCGTGAGCATTTATAATGACGTCATAAAAGTTAATAAGTATACTTGGAACGTAATAAGAGACGCATTTTTATTAAATAAAATGGGAATGGATTGATTTTATTATGTTCTTTTATTCATCATTGTAACAGAAAACAAAGTCAGTACGATTTAATAGGATATTACAGGCAACAATTTCCTCTGTTGCAATACAACGGCACTTAACAAGAAAGTTTTACTACTGAAATGTTCTTCCAAGCTTTACAATTGCTCGGTACAAAATAAGGCTAGATATTTACTCGAAGTGAAATTTAGCTTTATAATTCAAAAAGGAAAATAATGCCAACGTCATTCAATTAACACATGTGTATTTTTTCTGGGAATTTAACAAGTTCTGGGTAGGGTTTGCCAGATTCGTTAGAATGTACGCAAGAAATCAGAGAGAAATGAGGGAAGAAATGATGGACACCCAATGCAAGGAAATGTTTAAAACGTTTACCAATAAGCTACAATCAAGCTCAATAGTTTTTACCTAGTATCTTCATAAAGATAGCAAGAGTTAAAGTTGGTCGATTAAATTCAGTTTACTTGATAAACGTATAGGAAACTTGTGGACATATTAGGTGGTGGCAAATTACTGTCTTTCGTCTTTCGGTTGCCTATTCTTACCAACTTTTGAACGTTAGGGGCGCTAATGTGCATACTTTCGTCGTACGCCCAAAACCGCGATGCTCTCTCGATTGTTCCGCTTTAATTTGGCGGCATAGTTTAATTAACAGAATTCCAAGTCGTATGTCCTGAGAAAATTGATGAGTTGTGTACGGGAGGGGCGGATTGAGGTTACTCGTAAATTTACGCTACGTGGGCTGCCCTGGTGCTTGATTAATTTATTCCCAGAATCCGTGTTAGTCAACTGAATGCGTTATTTAGGATTTCGTTACGTTTGCCATTTCACCCCAATTCAGCTCGGATGAGCAATAAAAGCTTCTTATTTTTTGTCGTAGATTACGAACGTCATTCGATTATCGAGTTTTAAAGGTAGCGTGAATTGAAAGGTATTTTTTATATTCTTATGTTTCTATCGAGTTTTTGAATCACATAGGTCCTCCTAAATCACTTATAAATAAATAGGTAATAAGACTATAGTACCTACAAATACGGATTTTATTCGATGATGTAGTATTATAATTGGTAAAGGTTGCCAGCACACGTAACTATTATCTAATCTGTGGTATTATGTTTATTGCATCTTAACTACTCGTATGTTACATATACACGTCTAGTTTTGTTTTAATTGACACTAGTTTAATCGAGCTTAGTTATTTTAAATAATTTATGACGTACCATCAAATAATACCAACACATTATAAATTTTCGTGCAAAGTAAAACAAAATCATGTCAACTAATGTTTTCGCTGAGAACCAATTTCCGTAACAATGTATACATACAAGTATGTTGCCAACGTTTTGTCGATACTCTATTTATACTTCAGCTCTTTCGAAAACCCCAAGGCTACTCGTTAAAACTTCCACAGCGCTGTATTTAAGCATAAATAAATAATAAAATTGCGTTGGGTATTTGTCAGCATAATTTAAAGTGTTTCCGAATATAAAGAGATTTGTTGGCATATTTTAAATGCGCCAAATAACATCGATTGTCATAGTCTGAGTGAAGAGTTTATCCTCACTCTGACACACCCGAACCGATTTTGAAGTTCGATTTCTAAACTGTTTGAAATGTTTCATTCGTCCGGACGTATAAACCTAACAAATTAAAATACCATCTACTTGTGTCAGACCTTTGACAATGTATGAACATTTGAAAACGGTCGTATTTTTTACCCGACTAGTTCAGATTTTCATATTTTGACAAAGGATAGAAACAAGTGAATGATTATTTTAAATTATTAGGCTAATATGTCCGAACGAACGAAATATTTTCGTAATAGGCCTACAGGCCAGATTCGGAACCGTTCAAATTGAAGACGAAAAAACCACGTGACACTATCGGATTTAGCATTAATATCACATTTGTCAGTCGTCAATTTGTAAAAGAAGGGAATAGAATCAGGGTGCAGGTGTCGAATCCGGGATCCATTCGAAGTGAATCACCGTATCACACCTATCATGACTGATTTGTATACATTTGTCTTATCCTCTCTATTCTGTATGTCATAACCTTTTGCCCTATCCTATTTTAATATTATACTTATACTCATACTTATATCGTATGTTCCAGAGTACTTTATATTTGTTACTTTACATTGAATGAAAATAATATAGACAATAACCAACTCACTAAACAATATCAATATCTTGAGACAGATCTTGCTTTATGTACAATATCACAATGAATACCGATGTAGAGCTCAATGTTATGTGATATTGTTATTTTCGACACGCATGTTAAACACGATTTTCATTTTATCCCAGATTTTTCTTAAGAAGAATTTACTCAAGAATGTAATAAAATTTGAAAAGTTACATTATGTTATGATATAATTATATTGCATTCGAGAGTTTGGCATGTTTGTGTGTGTACACATGCCTTCAAGGGTACAAGCTATTTTGTGATCTTCTTTTGTTCTGATAAAAACAAAGGCGTTGGTGCAATGCAATACCTATTTGCCTTTAGTGACATGAAACTGCAAAAGGTGTTATTCCTACATGAAGGGTTACCTTTAAAACTGTTTAATTTAAGAAGGCGAACATGTTTATCAATACAAACAACCTTCTGTACTCGTAAGATATTCCACGATACAATTATGATTTTCAAAATGGCGTAATAGTAAAATCAGATAGCCATTGTTAGGGTTCTATAAATACAGAATGTATTGTAAAAAAGGTTTCTTTCACCAAATTTTCTTATTTTTACGTTTATTTAAAGTAGGTACTTTCTCTCCAGTGCCCAATAAAAAGTGACACCTTGTACTTCTTTAAGCGTAGGTACTTTTTGCAATTCACATATAGAATGGAAACATACCTGCCCATAGGACACCATAATCTCATATAGCTGGGATCCACTACCCCTCGGCAAAGTGTTTCAGGGACCGCCTACCGTTATTACATATACATTTTCATCCAAATCGGATTATATAGATTCCATTGTGCTAGTACAAGAACTTGTTTCCCTGCGTTTCTTGGGGTCTTTGAAAAGGGTACGGGGTAGAAACGTGCAAATGTTGTTGTGTATGTTAAATATTTACCGCCGATATGAATGAACTAGCGCGTGTTTATGTTGTCCTATGAATTATAGATTAAGCGAACCCTATCAGTGTATTGGTAAATTATTCTTGGCACTGGGATGTACATTGACCCGTATTATAGTTAATAGGCAAGTTGGAATAATTTATAGAGCGTTGTGCGTGGGAGGTAGGTTTAGATAGTTTGCTACTCACTGCAAAGGATTAGACTCAACTGACTGTGTAATGCAGTGGATAGGAAACTGTTACAGCTATTAATTAAGCCTAATCCTTTATAAGTTGGGCAGATCGAAGTTAATTTGGAAACTAATCTATCAGGGTATGTTCATGCGAGGCTTGTAAGTTGGTATATTCTTATGTTAATGATCTGGTATCTTTTGTTCTAATTATAATTTAATTTTTAATTCTTTTCATAATAGAAGTTTAAAGAGTTTGTGATTATTCATTAACAAAAAACAAAGACAAACATAACACTCAAAGACGCAAACCAATATCGAAGTTTTCCAATTAAACGCAGTTTCATCCTTCGATTTACATAAGAAATGCCAAGGGAATTTCTTCCGAATATCCTCCAATAATAATGTATTGTTTGAGTTCCAATGTTTGCCTAAATGTTTGAACTCAAACATTGGTGTAATACGTGACGATTGGGGAGAGTATACTTGAAATTCTCGTAAATAGGAAAAAAGTGTGATCTGAGAAAATATTTGTCATTCGGCGACAAAAAATCCTTTGCTCGAAATAAGTAGGAAGACAGATTTTCTTTTCCGGCTTATTAAAGTGATTGAATCAAATGTAGTTTTTTTATTTTGGTTATGTTAAAACATAGTTATTACTTGCTCTTTCGGTAAGGTTGCATAAATATTAAAGCTTCCAACAACACAAATGGACACCTTACAGTATTATTGATTTTTTACCACAATTTTTATGCACTTAAAACATCGATTTTTCCAATTAGTGGGGAAAAGGCATACTGAAGCAATAATTGGTAGTGTACATTGTGTACGTGTGTGTACGAAAGTGTACAAAATATAAACCATAAAGGACGTAAACAACATTCTTAGTTAAAATCCCTAACATTACCTCAATACATTAACTCATTATTGTAATACATCATACTTTACAAAGTACAATACCCGGTCCTTCCAAATTACGGGCCATGTTCATGTTAGATCCTAATTGGAGTTGTTTGATTGTCCACCTCCAGGCAATGGCATATTGCTATATACTTTGGGTCTTGCTCTATAATTTTATCTCGGCTATGTTGGGCCTCATCGACTGATTTATTATACTAACTTCTGCCTGCGACTTCGGCTGAGTATAGGAATAATTAATCATCTCTGGTAAATACAACAATAGGATTAAGTGTTTTTTTAATTAGTAAGAATATTTGCAACCTTTTTAACGTGGATACACAACAAACTGTGATTACAAAATATTTGGTTGGATTATCGACCGAACTGAATAAAGAAAACATATTTTTTTGTTGTTCCATATTTTTGTGTGGGAAAGCCCGGCACACCGGCCGATTTTTTTATAAAAGAGGTACAAGGAACCTTTGGAAACTTTCGAGATGTGGTACTAGAGGGGAATAGCACGCGTTAGCTGATTGAAAAAGAAAATATTAATTATTCTAAAAATAAATAATATCCTCAACGATTAGTGCCTTAAGACATGGGTCAGTTACAGTTCTAATAATATGTAGGTAAATATGATCTACGTCGCCTGAGATATTTTTTTACAAAATGTAGAGCATTTTTCAATCAAAGAATTATATACACAAGTGATATTAAGAATCATTTTCGTACCGAAACTACGCCAAAACCGCAGTTTTACTGCTCATAATATTTTTATGCAGTCGCATAATGACTGTAAACATAAACGAATGTCATTCATTCCTTTATTATAAGATAAACAAATAAATTGCTTTTATTTAACAACTCGTCGTTAAAAGACTATACCAACTAACGTACAGACAACAGCACGTCAACCTACCATAAACCGTCAATTTTTTTCAATTAATATCGATCTTTACGTGTCGGACTTAAAGTTGAAAATCGCCTTTAACTTTTTGGGTAGTTTGACGTGCCGTTGTCTGTACCTATGTGATATAAAAGTTTTTTTTAAGATTAGTAACTGGACTAGTTTAGACGCAGTTTACCTACATAAAATTTCCAAGACGAGGAAATAAAAAAATATCAGAACCCAATTGAATTCCATTTTAAATCTTAGGGGTTATCATCGAAATACGATTACACCTGTAATTTCCCGATTTCGGCACTTCGACTGACAGGTCCAACCAAAAGTTGCTTAAATATACAGGGTTACACGTCACGGTAGTGCAAATTTTTCAGAGACCACTCAGAATCAGTAACTCAATCGATCTACATCAAAAACCAACTATTTTTTTTCATTTTTAATTCTTCCATTCTGCATTTGAAAAATAGAATACGTAGAAAATTTACGATTAGTCGATTAAATTGCACCGTATGTGTACTGCATGAGGTTCTTGTTGGAGCGGCGACAGCATATGCCTGTGATGTTTCATAAATGACGGCACATCTCGCGTTTTCTTTTTTTTTCGGAAATTTTAAAGTATTAAATAAAACATACATTAAAATTTCCGAAAAAAAAAGAAATCCAGAAATATAACGACAAACTAATTACGATAAATTCGTATTTTTATATTGTTCTATAGACCTTATTTTCAAATTTGGCACTACCTTGAAATGTAACCCTGTATATACTGTGGTTGCGGTATCTGTAGATTTGTTGATATTATTGTCACACTTACGTCATCGACGTGGCCCTAGCCGGCAGGCAAGAGATAATGTTATGCTGAAGCTTATCACGGCCGCGGGTAGTTTACAAAATTGTCCCAGCGCATTCATTTGTGACGTCAAACGGCCAACGCAAACAATATTCATTAGGGAAAGCCGAATTATTGTTCTGGTGATGCATTTTACAGGCTTAATGCCGCAATGTCTGTTTACCAATGCGATTGGGTTTTGCTTGTTCTACATTTTGGTTGATTTTAAATTGGTGGCTTACGCAGTAAAATTATTCTGTTAAATTCATTATTTCATTTATACCGTATGTTAATTAACGAGAGGCGTTCCCGTTAACCCGATATACTACAGCGTCCATACAAAAATCATATAATTAATTTTTAAATTTCATAATAAAAAATAAACGTTGGACCCTTTTCTCACTAAGTGAGTGTGACAGAAGAGCGACATTGCCAGTTTGCACATCGTAAATATGCTGGATAACTACTATTCCGCATTACGATTTCGGTTTTAAACAAATCAATCGGATTTTTAAATAAGGTATTATTTAATATTGATAGAAAGAGGTAGGTTACACGTACGGACAACAGCTTTTCGTTATGATATTATTAAATGTAATCTTAAAATTAGGTAGTAAATAACCTTGATAGGTTAATCGGTGAACGAGTTTCAAATAAGAAGCATATTGAGACGGCGTGTCTTGTCACGTCGTGACTCTATTACGCCGCAGCATGGAAATACGGCCCGGGCGATGCAACGTTGAGCGACTTGCGATCGCTTCAAATGCATCTCTATCAGATTTGGATCGTCATTCTTCATGATTTAAAAGCCTGACTTTTCAACCGACTTCAAAATTATCAAATTGACGCGTATTTTTATTTAAAGTTAAGGCAAATATATTGCGTAACTTATACACACAACCATGCATCAGTTAAATTAAGAACCGCAGCAAAGTCGTTTAGTTTAGTCGTATCACTTCGTATTTGTTTTATAACAATGTTAGTTAAACTAATTAGGGATTTTAACTAAGAATAGAAAGGCTGATATACTTAGGCCTAGAATGTTTTAAGTGTACATTTAAGTATTCCATACCGCAACAAACAACTCTGTAGAAGTAACTGGGATTCGAAATTGAATGTGAAAATCTTGTTAGGTTCCTTACGTCCTATCAAAACATCTATTCGGGTTATAAGCGGTACGACCTCAGTGTCATCCCGGCTGTCGGCCCACGTCACATCAAGCGGTGAGTGCTTGTAACAGCGTGATATAAGTGTGTGCATGTGTATTGATCATGTAAATTTTTACAACTACTTAATATGGTAGGCGATTGGAAAAGAATGTGGCAATCTTGTCAAGTTTTCGCTCCCTCATTTTGATGAGTCAAGTTGTCGCTGCCTTATTTTGATGAGGAAAGCGTAAGTAAGTGACGCGGTGACCTTAATTTTTTTCCTTAGTGTAATTCTGATAGCCACACAACGTAACGTAATAAACGGATCTATTTTCCTACAGTATGTTTTTTTAAATAAGATATAAACCATAACATCACAAGTAGGTAACTATAATTAGAAAACCGCTTTTTTAAGAACCATAAATAACCAATAAACCATATAATACGTATTTGAAGCCAATTTTATTTATGTATCAGACGCATACTTGATAAGTTTCAGTTGCGAAAAATATTTTATGATGTACTAGCTGTCCCGGCAAACTTCGTACCGCCTCGTTTTTTTTTTTGGTTAATTTTCCGTTGTTTTATTAGTTATTTTGATATTCGGGACGAAAACAAATCTGAAAAATCATAAATCATAAAAATCGGTCCAGCCGTTCTTTACTTATAAATGGTGTAACTAACCCGACTTTGTTTTATATATATAGATTAAAGAAGTTATTGGTCTACAAATTTATGTTAGGCACAAAAAAACACAGACTTTCCTAAATATACAACTGAAACCAAAGCTGATTCAATGCATACAGTAGGTGAAATGTTGATTTTTATTATGACTTATGAGTAAGTGATTATTGTTAATATTTTTTTGGTTAATTCTTCTTGTTTTTTTTAAAGTTAATTATAGTCTATTTTAACAAAAAGGTCTACAACTAACAACTCTTTACGGTGCGTGTACTTTAGTGTTTAACTCGCTCTCTCCAGCTGTAAAAAAGTGTAAAAAGAAATAGATACCTAGTTGATGATTTATATTTTTCTTTGAACGTGTTATGTATTCTACGAGTGTCATGTCCGTCATACGCGCGTGACCGCAATCGGTCCGTCAGCGTGTCGGCCTCGTCACGGGGGATTGTTCTATTCAGCGTGCACAATGCCGTGACAAACGCCGTGTTGGTATTGTGGGGGTGATTCAGACTTTCGGTAAACATTGCGAATGTTGGCGTATAGATAAGTAAACAATGGTATAATAACGCCATGGAAATGACAATAAGGACAGAACTACAGACAACAACTCTTCGATCCATAACAAAACCTTAATTACCAACTGATAAAGGTAGAACCCTAACGTTCGGAGCGGTTGGTCTTGAGTTCGCATCGACGCACGTCATCATCATCAGCATTTGGAAGTCCACTGCTGGACATAGGCTTCTCCAATAGAACGCCACAGCGAATGACTTTGTTTCATTTGCATCCAGTGGTTTCCCACAACCCTGGTTAGGTCATCAGTCGACCGGTTGGGAAACCTACCCACGCTGTTCCAGTCTGTGGTGAGAGAGAGAACCTTTCTTCCCCAACGTTTATTAATTCTGCGAGCGATGTGGCTTACTCATTAACACTTTAGCTTTGTAATTCCAAATGCTATGTCGGTGTCCTAGCTCGAATCACTGGATATATCAGAATCTATGTACTGATAACACCACTTGCTTAGCGGTTAGGAAAAATATCGTAGGAAATCTGCACATACAGCTAACAATGGATGAGTAGATGGCTACTCATCCATGGTTTACTCATCAATGGTCCAAAACTAGTCTGAAGCCCCTGTCTAATGGTTTCGGAGGTCTGATGGCAATAGCTCTAAATAAAATAACCGAACTTTCTACATCTAGGACCATCTATATATATAAAAGAAGAAACTGACTGACTGACTGACTGACTGACTGACTGACTGACTAACTGACTGACTGACTGACATATCAACGCACAGCCCAAACCGCTGGTGCTAGAGATTCCAAATTTGGCATGTCGGTTTCTTATAAGGTCTAGGGGTGCTCTAAGAAAGGGTTTTTCTAAATTCACCCTCTAAAGGGGTGAAATGGGGGCCCAAAGTTTGTATGGGAAAACAAGATTAGTTAGACTATTTTATTCGAAAATTCACAGGAGTATTCCTAACAATAAATGATTAAACACGTGTTTCAGGTTTTTTGCGAAATCCACCCCTAAAGGGGGTAAAAAAACAAAAACAAAGTCCAGGTCCAGTAATTTCAGAGCTAATCAGTTGTAACAGACGGACTGACAGGCAGCCACACGTGATCCCAAAACAAAGGATATTTTTTTGCATTTGATGTATAGAACGAGACCCGCGTTATCCTAAAATTGATAAATCGCTATATTATATCATATCATATCGTGTTTTGATGGTCATGCTGGGAGGGGGCTGTATTAGTAAAAAATATTGTCTTTAAAGAAGTTTTGTAAAGTTTTTTTTAAATTACTGAGTTTGACATTCATACATCACTCAAAATCAAATCTAACGCGAGCGAAGCCGCGGGAAAAAGCTAGTAGTTAAATAATTGTCCGGCTAGGAGCTAGGTCCGACAAAGCGCAAGGAATAAGAAAAAAAAAAGATATTCAACTTTACGTTTCTGAATGATAAATAAGATACTGAAATAATAATTGTGTTTGGTCTTGCCCGTAGTAATTATCAGAGGCCCAAATTCCGTAATTTGACAATAGCGGAAATCCGGTGTCGATCTGCTCCCAGTAACATTACGATCACTAACGGTATTCTCGTAAACTTTTCTGTCACTGTGCCACTGATTAAATAATCACTACGATAAAGGTTAAAATAAGTTGTCACGCGTAAGTCAAATTTGCGTCATACTAGCGAGCACAAAAAAAACGAACTTTGAAATTTGCGTGTACATTAGTTGACAACGGTTGACAAGACCAAACACGCTGGCGCCATCTAGATTAGCTTTGCCTGTGCTTAATTTATTGTCATGTTTTCGAAGTTAGGAACATCCTTGTATTACGAGTCACCAGACAATGAAGGGGTCAGGGGCGTCTCACGAAAGGCAAACACTAACATCTTTTATTGATCGAATTAGCACCAAATTACGATTAGTTAATTAGCTAGCAGGGCTACACGGAATGACATACTTGCACTCTCATTATAATGTGGCAGTGAACTGGTCACATTTGCCGTAGAACCGATAACCGATGACGTGGACGAGTTTTTGAGTGGAGACCGCGACTAGGCAACGCCCTCCGAAAAGGGTGGAACGACGATATACAAAAAGTGCTGGCAGTGGATGGAAAAGAATAGCCGAGGATCGGGCTCAGTGGCGTGCATTGGGAGAGGCCTTTGTCCAGCATTAGACTGACGTGGGCTGATTATGATGATGATGACCCTAACCAATTTCATGATCAAAACTGGAGCCGGAGAGCTGAAGATTATTTCCAGAAATATAACCTCGAACATAATAATTATAAGCAAGTGTAGCTTTTTCTAGCTTAGTTGCTACAAGCGCTGATGTAGAAAGCGAGGCCATCTGCATATATTTACCCAATAAATACATTAGAAAAAAGGGTACATTTGAGTATAGTCGACCGTCTGGTCTAGTCGTTAGGAATCACAAAATACCTACGTGATCAGAGCCATTGTAACTGGTACCAACCTAGATCGCTGTTTTAGTGATTTGTTTCGACCTCAAATGCCGTTACTAATAATGCCGTTAATCCTATCAGCAGTTTGCCAGAAAGTCGCACTTAGCCCCTTCACCATACCTAGTCGTCAAAGTACTTTGATTATTTTGGAGCTAATTGATGTAATTGTTGGAAGTATTTATTATTTTTTAATTTGTGCTGTATACAGCAGCCACTATAGTTTAATGTTGCGTTAATTGTTATTCAAATGTTTAGTTATAGTTAGGAATTTACTCAGAATTGTTGGTGAATAGTAGTTAGTTGCATTACGTTTTACCTGTTCGATATTTTTTCGACGCCACTCACAGAGGCCCTGGGCGAGGGTAATTTGATATTTCGCTTCGCTCGCGCGTAAATGCATCGGGCATTCAGGCCTTACCCGTGCTCGTGCAGCGTTTAATTTTGGTTAGTTCGTCGCGTACGCTCGCTTTGTTTCGTGTGTATCGCAGAATACGTGCCGTGCGACGAAACGCTACGAATATATTCGAGGAAATGCTTCGTCGTTCTGTTGCCTCATTTTTCTTGACATTTTCACATTTCATCCCACAATGATATCGTTGGCTGAGCTAAAATATAAATCCATATAAGTCGCATGAAAAATTTCTACTCTAATATTGTTTCTTTAAAAATAACAAACGAGTAATGTTTAGTTGCAGTTATAGCACTCCTTACGTTTGACCTAAATGTTATAAACGCTATCTTACATAAATACAACATATATATAAAACAAAGTCGGGTTAGTTACACCATTCATAAATCAAGAGCGGCTGGACTGATTTTTATGATTTTTCGTTTGTTAGATTTGACTCCGCCCCGAATAGCAGAATAAAGATTAAAATATCGAAAAAACACAAAAAATATGAAAAGGCTGTACAAAGTTCGCCAGTACAGCTAGTTAGGTAATAAAGACATTCATTTTATTTTGCACGAATTTTAACAAGCAAAATAAACGAACGGGTTTGCTGCCTTATCTAATGTGGTAGGTGTTTAATTTTAATTAGGAGAACATACAAGCTTATTGTGTGCTTATTATCCTGATTTACAGCATAAAAGTTATATCACTCACATATAAATAAAAATGTGAAGTAATGTTAGCAATTTGTCATCCAGATGTTGCCGGACGTCACACGAGATCAGATTGGGCATCGTAACGAAAGCCTATAAACCAGCTCAAGTTTACGAGGTGATGCCACGTTCAGCGAGGCTTAATAAAAATCACTAGGTGTCGTCACACGAAATATGACGTCAGCATAATACGCGCAAGTAGAGTGTTGGTTAGGCGGTCGACGAATATCGGACACGTAAAACTTTTGAAACAACCTTCTAACATGAATCCATAACTGTTGCGGTATTTATTTTTTGACGCTTAACTGCACCACAGATTATTTTTTGGTTTATTTTAGTGGTTGATTTATGAACTATAACCTCCATAGCTCATAGAGACTAGCATAGCGGTATGATATATAATGGTCGGGTTTACCTTTTGTAGACTATTTATAAGTTTGTGTAATAAAGTTTTAAATAAATAAATAAAAGTTTTTTTTTCTTTTAGTATCGGTTCTTTCTCACTTTGTAGTATCGGTTATTATGTCGTTTACGTTTACGTTATGTTTAAGAAAAACTAAAGTAACTAAACTTAAGTATAAATAATGGTAATATAATTAGTATTTTACAGTTTTATCTGTTTTTTGGCCGACCAAAATACATCAAAATTATTGCATAGCTATCAACTATATTTTTTTAAATGTTTGGATGTTCCAAAGGAGTTGTTCCAAAATGGCTTTTTATTCGTCAATTTAGAATGATATGATAGACATATTTCGATAGAGCAACAAAAAGTAACATTTAATCAAACAATTTTGAAGACTACATTTTTGTTTAACCCTAAAACAGCAATTCCAGGCAAACTATTTCAACCATTATCATTGCACAATTATTGTAATAGCTTTATTAGAAGAAAGAAGAAATAGCTTTATTGCCTTTTTAAACTTGACTTGAATAGAAAAATAAAAGCACTTCAAATCTGGTTGTATGGCTCTGTGTCATCATTACCTTTCCCATCATGGACAAATCATTGCTTGCTACCACTACTGGTAGTTGGCAATATCACTGTCACACATGTCACTTAAGACTGTCAAAATTGTCATTTATAAAACGGATTTGTCAGTAATGTCGATAACGTCAGATAGTTGACAGCACAGATAAAAAATAATAAAATAAAATTGTTATTTTGTCGTCATAAGCTTAACAAATATTTCTGCTAACATGAAAATACATGTTTGTTTTTCTATGAAACGGAGGTGTTTCAAATGAATATATCTGTAGTTTCATGTGTCATATTTTTGTAGCTTTTAAATTTGTATAATTTCATCCTGGTTAAAATTTACTCGGAATAAAAAACCAAAGTTTATAGAAAAACCGGACAAGTATTTTATAAATGTAGAATGGCCACCCTACTCGTGTATATGGGTGTAAACTTTCATAGCTCGCGCGACCCGCTCTGCGCACGTTATTATGATACAAAGGGGTAACAACGAAAGTAGTTTAGGGAGAAACGACGTTCTTCATGAATTTATTTTCTGCGGTGCTTTGTAATGATATTTTAGTCTATACTATTTATGATAACACTTAAATAAAGCAATGTTTTAGCATTTAAAACACATTAAACGCACACAGTGTAGGTAATATCGATACTATTTAAGGTTGGCTAATGTTCTTTTCTATATACCCTAACTTTATTGTAGGATTAAATTACACGAATTATTAATATTAGAAACAAATTCATTTTAATTCACACTAGATCATACATTGATATACATTTTGTAACAATTGTACAATAATATGAAAAATCTATTTATAAGAAATTTGAAAGTAAACCTCTAAGAAAAACAAGACCGTCATAATTTAAATCAGATTTTAAAAACTGTCTTGGATGTTTTTACTATGTTAATGTGTACGTTCTTATACAAGGTCCTATTTTTCTTCTAGAAGGTTCATCTTTCTCTATCTACTGCTCAAATACAATTACTTTTTCTATTACAAAATCTACAACAAAATCTGAAATATTTTTGAATTCTCAATACAAAATAATGTCAGCTGTTCTGTTTAGTATCGAGAGAAGTGTTTTTATGCTAGAACCTTGAATAATCATAAATTTATAAGAAATTAAAAAAATCACGAAAGATATTGACTAACAAAATTCTTTAGATTTTCTGAAGCAGAAATACATAAACGATACAAATTATTAAAACACCGTTACAATAAACAAGCCAGAAAATCTATTAAGCACAAGCTTGTAACCGACAGGCATTTAAATTGAAAATTGCTGTCAAACAAAATAGGTGCCAATTTTGCTCCCTTAATTCCTTGATATTGCAGTGCGGTTCAGTAACTCTGAAATGTGGATAAATTATTTTAATTTTGAATTTCAGAACGAATTTTAATTGTAATTTACTGATACACGAAATAACGCATTTGAACGGGACCGGAACTCGCATTAAGAATGGCTGCGTATATGCGTTTAATGGTTATGAAATCGGCGTTACTTCAAAATTGAGCCCAAAGGTTCAATGACGACCGTTCAATTGTGATTTGAATAGCAGAATTTCAGCGTTGCAGTTACAAATTCATATAAAACTGTTTATTGTTTAATTAATGACAAAAATAAATTGTAATTTACACATTATATAAAGAGTTACACAATGTTCACCCTTTGACAATCGGTAAATCACGTGACACTAACGTTAAATCATATAGGTCACGTAGTTTTCCGGTCGACAATGTTATCGAATAGTTTTAAATCGAGTGGCTTGGCTTCGTGTATACTGGTCGCAAGGTCTGTGACTGTGTGGCGCTGTTTTTCAGCCAGTGTGCTAGTTCCTAACGACGAGCACTTAAAACAGTATTACTTCAACCTTAGTTTGTTAATTCTGTAAAGAGTTTGATGTTTAAGCAAAGGTGCTTAGGTACTGCTTACCGAATTCAATAACTTTGATTTTAAAGCCTTCACTTTTTAACTTCAAAACAATCAATTAAGTTGGTCTTAGCCAAATCTTTGCAAAAATAATCACTTATAACGGACTCTAAACTAAAACCTACCTCACTTCTAACATTAAACCATTAAGAGACTCAACTCAGATTAGAGTAAGACAGTCACGTCTGAATAATAATAGGTTAATATAGTTTATTTACGTAGGTAGTAAAGGAGTTCAGGGCCGTTTTCTGACAACGCGATGACATGCCCCAGGACTTGCTCGCTTCACAATAATGGGCCTACGTTACTGACGTAACACACATTCAACGTATGACGTAACGAGTCGGACAAAGTTACTCGAGCAACATTATAAAGAGTATAAAGCAGATAAATTTGCTTACTTACCTAAAAATGAGAGCAGTGGGCTCTATAATTAACCGCTTTTGTTTTATTTTAATGGACTACAAGCTATTTGGCACGCTCTGGGAGTAATGTATTTTTCTTTATAGATCACAGATTTTCGCGTATTCAAGTACGCGAAGTGTTACATTATAATCTTATAACTATCAACGGATAGTATCAAATACTCATAAATTGTTACGTAACAAAAGCAAAAAAGCTTGTTTTGGCCACCCTAAATGCATAGTGAGGATAATTCGATGGGCTTTATAAATTTCAGTTGATCCGCAACAAACCTTTCAGACATCACCAGCTTGTAAACAAATGAAAGGGTATAAAATGCTGAACGACTTAACCCATAATACCTGTTACTCCAATACATATTACATGGAGTGCCGAGAGTCTTCAGACGCGGCAAAAGGTTCCATCTTGACCAATGTCTCAGAGTGATTTTTCGCTTCAAGCTGAGCAAACTGATTTAGTTACTAAATTTTAACAACTTTATTGACCGACTGATGTTACTAGACTTTTGTTAAGATCATCAGTCTCTTACCAGCTAGGTACATTTAGAGCAATATATTCTGTAACCAGAGAATACGCAATTGTGTAGGTTCAGGTAGGTATTAAGTTCGAACATTTTTAAGTGACTGTGACTGTGCAAGTGTGAACTTAGAAATCAGTAACTATTGAATAGGAAAATTTGACTATTGGATTGATCCTGTGTATTTCTGATTGAGCATGTTACACGCTCATGCAGCTTTTGGTACCACTAGAGAAGAGGGTATCCGTACATAGTTTTCGTTAAGTTCTGGGATCCGTACTCATGACCCTACAAGTACTACAGTACAAGAGTAGGAGTCTCGACTCCTATTTACTAATTTTAGCCATTTGTGTATGTAACGCAACGTAAATATAGTTAGAACGTATGCATTGTCCTTTTAAACTATATAGTTTCAATATTGCCAATGTGAAAATGTGAAAAACATTAATAAAACTAGTTTAACGGTTATTTAATGGTACATGTGCGAGCAAGCCGCAGCATGTTAACATGGCTCTGTTCATTAAGTTATGTTCAGTAATTATTCTAGGTGGCCGGTCGCCGGACGGAACGTGTGCGTAACGTGTCCGGGTGTTAGTGCTGCACCTGTATTATGTAACGTATATGTACTTTGAGTTCCGTAGTACTTGAAATATATTAAATAATAGGTTTTTGTATTACCTTGTAGGTCACTCGCTTAAACGTACACACAGTTAGGTAGGTTTATATTAATTTAAAATGGCATACGACATCCGCCTTTTGTATGTACCATTTTTTTTTAGTTCAAAAATTACACGCTTATTTTGTTACGAAGTATGAGTAAGTTACACAGGGAGTTGTTTTGGTTCTCATCGAATTACTAAAAGATCTCAATGACTTAAAAATACTTTTTTATTTTATTTACATGGTATTTTAGTAACTTTCAACATTTCGTGAGCAATGTTGTTTTTACGACAAATTCTTTACGTTAAAAAAAAAAGGTTGAAGAATTAGTATTTGAGATCATAGCAATCGCTGTAGGTGCAATATTTTAATAAAGGAGATTGTTGAAAATGGCAAGTCATAATTATTATGTGTACCTATGTGAATAAAAGATTGCTTGTCCATTTCTTTTCGGCTTTCATTTTTTAGAATACGTGGTGGTTTGTAGGCAGCTAAGCTAAAATAATCATGTTATTGTTTAAAAAGGATACAAAAGAACATAATATACGATCACACGAGTAAGAGCTTGGAGAAATATTTCAAGGAATATTTGAAGGCAGCCAAGCCAATATAGTTTTATTAAGGTAGCAAATTCTTTGGCGATGCACAACTTCCTACAAAATTAGCACCTTTGAAGATAAAGATAGGTAGCAGACATATCCTTGTCGTTTTAAACTCTAAAAGTGGGCACAAGCAACAATTTTTTTTTTACATTTTACTTTACATGTTTTTATTTGTCTACCGAAAACAGGTTTCGTTTTAAACTTTTAGAAAACCTAAATAAGGTTCTAATTTTCGAGCCACCTTAACTAATTTTGTGGTTTAAAATGTGGTCCGTCTTGCTGGATACTAACCTCGCTCGTCGGGATATAGCCTTGCAGCGGTTTGATTTCCTTTTAATTAGATAGCAAACCTTTTTAAATAATTTTAAACTAGGCAATAAACAGTCATTATCTTCTGTTAAAATAATCTATGAAAATCAAGTTTTATAAGACGAGACAGGTTATTAGGGTTGGCACTTTTTCTTGTTTAATAAAAAATGATAATATGGGGAATTATATAAAACGTTGCATAATTACTTAAAGTCATATCCATTGTAAAAAAGGTTTAAAACTTACGAAGTCCGTAAGGACGCTCGTACGCTCTTTATTATATTTTAGTAAGAGATGGAAACCAAACGAACCAAGGCTGCGATAATATATGTACATTGATTAAAGTTTATTTTCCATCTAAAAATAATTGTACAAATGGCGGGTTTAATGCCAGGAATCTTTGTCTACCACTCAATCAGTAGTCAAACAGAACGGTAAAGGTGCATTAATGAACAAATGATTAAAACGTATTTATTTATATATTTTTATCCCCTTAGGGTTGATTTCTAAGTTTAGTGTAAGTTTTCGTTTTAGTGTATAATTTAATTATCTATTATACTTAATTGTTGAGATGTCACTTACCAATTTATATTGGTCACATGTGAGAAAAGAGCCATGATAATTAATTAGATATAGAATGTTAATAATTACCTTTTGATAGGTACATACGAAGGTACTCTGTTTTTGAAATAATAATAGGATAATGACGTTTTATAGAAGAACGATCGCCAAATATTAACAGAAAGGTAGAGTCAATATAAGGCCCAACTTTTTTAGTTATTTTCCTTCTACGGAATGATTCCACTGCTTATCTATCTATCTATCTTAAATACAACAAAGTTTTTTAAAGGACCCACATCAAAATTGCAAATAAATATTTGCGATTTCGATCTTGGTCGAAATCGTTCGATCGAAGCTTGGCATAATCAGGGAAAATACGAAGAGAAAATGTAAGGCGTTCAAAATTGCGCGCGTCTGCTACTTATGAATATAATCGATAGATACGCGTCGTCGGACTTTGATTTATTGCGGCAACATCAAAGGAAACTGTTTAATTACTGATCACGGGCGCGGATAATGATCGTCCGTTGGCAGCTAAAACTGGTACCTACATTTTCATCAAAGGATAATGGGGTAGCGATTCGCAGTTTTCCGGCTGGCTACTACTAAAGCACGGTAATAGCTGACTAGTATGTATGATATTTCAGGTATAGTATACCAGTAAATGTCATACCCCAGTTTATATATTTACAGCATTAAGCACCACTTCCTCCTTTTTCTATATAAAGGGTTCAGTTATCCTTTATAATAATTGTCCTCTATATAAAGGGTGTCTAGAAGATATCACTTATAGCGATAAGACCGCCTAAATTTTGCTTCTATCTTTAAAAATCAACTGTGAATATATCTATCTTCTACAGTTAGCCGTTTTGACATAGCCATGGTGTAGAAAATCGAGGCCTGATTACATAATAAAGTTTTGACTTTGCCAAGACATTTTAAAGACCTAAGCAACACAGGAGCCTAATAATGATCTATGGCAGTAAACCTTGTTTCGTTCTTTCTGTATAGAGTTTGACGTAAAAACAAAACAAAACAAGGTTGCAATAGTTTTGCAATAAGGGATCTTAAAATAATAATTTTTTTACAAGTATTCATCATCATCATTTCAGCCCTATAACGTCTACTGCTGAACTTAGGCCTCCCCCATCGACTTCTTGATAGGCCGGTTTTCATTGGTTGGTTTTCTTTCAGCAGCTTCCTGTAACCTTTACCAGGTCGTCTGACCACCTTATGGGTGGACGTCCTACGCTGCGGTTGCCAGTACGTAGCCTCCATTCTAGAACCTTTCTGCCCCATCGGCTGACAGTCCTACGTGCAATGTTTATTAGTATAAGTCTTAAATAAAGTACTCCTTTTTAATTTTTATTTGCACACATATTGTATACAAACACATTTCACAGTTAATGTTTTTAATTACTAGGCAGACTACAAAGTTTCTAGAGGCTTGCAGAGAGCAACGGAAGTCCTTCACGCGTCCTTTGCGAAAAGCAAAATTATAAAGAAAGCCAGCGAGGGAAGTAATTTTTAATTTTGTGGAAGAGTAGTATCCAATGCTGCTAGACATGCTTTTATCAAGACGATGCTAGCGTGGAGTGCAGATTGTAAGGAGAAACTTTTGCATATTGTAAAATATGTGGTAATTTTGCACGTAAATACTATTTCTCATTCCCTTGACTACTGAAATGACACCACAGAATACCAATTGTATAAGTACAGAAGCCTAGCTTTGCCGTTTTGACTTGATCCCTCAATGTACTGTAATGTGGGACGACGGGAGACAAATTAAAATTGCACTTTAAGTTTATAATGAATCATAATGAGAGTAACAAAAGCTTATATCAACTTACATACTAATGTGGGTGGAGTAAGGATACGTACACACTACTGTATTTTTATCTAGGTACTTACTACCTACACGTGTCCAAAGAATGAAATAATGCGAGATTGCACCAAAGAAAACAGGCGCTGCCTGATGCCGAGCTTTTCAAGTATCGAGATATTTGTGCGAAACTCAGTCCACGACACTCCAAGCATTTTCCTCCAGCACCACATCTCCAGAGCATCTATTTTCTTTCTCCCAACTTCTCTCAGCGTCCACGGACGGACGGACACGTTTCTAGGCGCGACAACCGTTCCATAGAACGCCTCGTCGTCCAGGGAAAAGTTTCACTAGACCGCGCGGGTCACCCATGCGATGGACCGACCAGATAAGGTCTGCTGTGGGTGGTTCCCTTTACAAATGCAGCAGGCTGACCTCCAGCAGAGAGAGATGGACAGAGAGAGACATCGTGAAGCGCATAAAATCAGCCCACTCCGACACTACTATATAAAGACCACTACCGCTCTGTCAAGAGCGAATCGACTAAGAATAAGAAAGGAACTACCTACTCGGTCTATAGTAGTTGCTAAAAGGGCACAATCCGTTAGACAATACGCTTTTTATACAAAAAGACAGCACTAAAATCTGGGGTTGCAAGTTACAATTACTTAGTTTTTTTTGGACAACATCACATACATTGCACCGATTCTAAGGTAGGTAGCTATTAAACACTTGTGTTATAGAAATCAGAAACAACGACGGTAACGAAAACGAAAGGAAGTCTTGTCTAAATCAAGATAAATTACGAAAGTTTTTTGTTAAGTTCATGCAGATTATTACAAGAGCGTCTGCAAATAAAGTATGTTTGTTTAATAGGTACACTCAGGGTTCTCAATTTTCTGATTCCATTAACCTAAGAGTACGGAACCTTTTGTGTTTTACACCTACTGGATTTTTAAAGATAATTTCACACTGGGAAACTCACTTCTTTAGTTCAAATATTGTCTGAAAACCCAGGCTTCATTAAGTCAAACAAGAAAAACTGCATATGTTCAATGTAGACTGAGACTGTAACTTTTAATTCTTATGTGTTAGACATATACATACATTGTAGGAGCTAGGAAATTCTACCTTATTTCCATTTTCGCTCCACTGTTTGTTTCAAAGGACCCCCAAAATGTATTTGTGAACTTTGAGACGAGTTCGGAGTAAAGTTGACGTACCTACATAAGTGGATGCTGTTGATAGTATCACGCCGTGAGCGTTTGTAGTCGGCCCTAAACAAAACTAGTTAGATGTTACACAGTAGGTAATGATGTTAGTTAAACTAATGTACCACAAGTAGACATATCGTGCGGAATTATTAGTGCCAACTGTAATAATGTTAATTTTCCACTATCCTTTAAAGTTAATGCAATAGACAAGTAAGAAAGTAAAAGTTGCCTATGTAAATTAGCTTTTGCCTTTGTATTTCTCGTCCAAATGGTTACCGAACTATTTAAAGTCATGTTTTACAAATGAAACAAAATTTTTTTTGCGGATGTTTTTGCATGGTATTCAAAATACATCTCAAGACCAATAACGACGTATATCTTCTATCTTTCTGTACACAAGTGCTTAAGCTACTTATCATAGGATCAGAGAAATTTAGGTATGTGATGTCCAATATAAAAAAAACATTCCTTATTATATCTACAATATGTTAAAAGATCCCCCAAAATGTACTTGTAAACTTTGGAAGCAGTTTCAATCGAACTTGACGTTTGTAAGTGGATACTCCTTCTAACATTCTCAAAGCGGGTACTTGTGGTTACTAACAGTACAACACTCACTAGATACGATAGGTTACTCTCTATCGAGTTCCTTATAGCTAAGGATCAGAACATTTACTAAACAAAGTTCCAATTGGCTTGGTTACTGGAATAGTAGGAAATAAATTTAACGATGTGACCAGTTTGGGATGATAAATTCTGAAATATTTGATAATTTATAATTTTAATTTGTCACACTGATCGTCTGTTTAAAACATATTATTGTGTGATGCATAGCATATCTCGTTACTTACGTATGGAATAGAAATACATGACGTCCTAGGAATCATCATTACCCAGTTACGAATTTGAAGAGATCTTTAATTCTTTCTTCCTAAAAAAGTTTTTCTAGTGGAATCTAAAATAAGTTGACTTTCAATATAAAAAGAAGTCCAGTTAAAGACAAGAATAATAATCTAGAAAGGGGAGGATTCGCTAAGGTAACAAATAATACTTATGGGCATAATAATGAATACGGGAACGAAAGTCTCGCGGGGAAGTGCGGGAGGTGACGTTCCCATCCGGACGCATAGCCTAAAGAGAACAGTACCCTTTTAAAAATAAAGGATATTCGATTATGGCTGTATGCAACCAATTCGTTCTGCAATTAGGATTATTATCAGCTTGATAATACCCTATTTATTAGTCGGCAACGAGCATGTGGTATATTGCTGCATACTAGCCTATGCAGTGCATAGGCTACTCCATGTGCTTGCTTTTAGTATTAGGCAATATAAGTAAGTAAATAAGTTTATTTGCAAGTAGTAAGAAAAACCCATTTACCAATGAGCTATGATATTCCCGCAGATCATCATTATCATCATTCTGAGTATACCTATAGTAAAATATACTCTAAGTTCCCTAAACTTCAATTAAATTTGAAGTTAGCTCGTGTTTTTATCTAATGTAATATAATAATGATGATGAAAATTAACTACATTTTTTGCCGATGTTTACTCCAAATAGTGATCGTTTTAGAATCCTGGTCAGTTATTTTACCAAAGTTAGAGGTTCCTAAATACCTTAGTGCCTAAAATACAAAAGTCTACAACCAGTGTATACCAGTGAAGACATATGGAACTGAAACGTGGCCTCTCACTATGGGCCTCATAAGAAAGCTCAAGGTTGCACAGCGTGCTATGGAAAGGGCTACGCTCGGTGTTTCTTTGCAAGATCGAATCAGATATGAAGAGATCCGAACAAAACTCGCTGACAAAGCTTAACGGATTAGCAAGCTGAAGTGGCAGTGGGCGAGGCACATAGCACGTAGAACTGACGGCCGATGGGGCAGAAAGGTTCTGAAATGGAGGCCACGTACCGGCAAGCGCAGCGTAGGACGGGCACCTAAAAGGTAGACAAATAAACTGGTAAAGGTTGCCGGAAGCCGCTGGATTCAGGCTGCTTTCAACCGGTTAATCTGGAAGTCATTAGGCGAGACCTAAGTTCAACAGTGGACGTCATATGGTTGAAATGATGATGATGATAAGAGGGTTCCAAATAAAAAAAAACAAGTGGGTTCTTATCGTGACACGTTGGGTTTAACTTAGCGCGTGTATTAAGCTAGCTGGCTGTTCTTAATGGATTGTGTCGCGTATCTGCTAATTGAATCTGAGAACTCGTTCCAACTTGCCGAAGTTGCGAGAAATTTGATTAGCTCGTCATCTTTCTTCGAGCATCGAGTTTTAATTTTTTAACTTGGGATTACCTATTGCGAGATTAGTCGTGACATCAGCATAACGGCCGCGTATAATGCGCGAAGTTTGGCCCATTGTTGTGAACACGACTTTATACTTTGCTCATGTTGTTTTGTATGGGCCTCAAGTTTTTATCCAATTTGCAAGTTTGCGACAAACCTTGAGGGATATTGATAACAGGAGCAGGTGGTGTACTTTTAATTTCGTAATCTTATTACGTATCGCTTGGGGGAACGGAGTTTTTATGGGAAATGAAAAACAAAAGGCATGTTTTCCTCATAAAATTAAAAATTGTTGTTCCGTCAATATTAGGAATGTATCACGATAAGTGGAACTTCGCAATACAGCAAGAAGCGCTAAAGGTATTCTTTAATTATAATCTTTGTCGTCGCTTTCAAATAACAAATATTTAATTTTTGATTAAATAGATATTATTTAGTCAGGAAGATTAAATCATTGAATTACAACAAAGTGGTTCAATTTGAAACCGTTAATCTTCTCCAAAATGGGAATTGCAGAACAAAAATGGCAACTAGAGCAAACAAGAATTAATAGGGGTTAAGATAAGAAGGGCGTATTTGTCATGTCTGGGGTTAAACCTCTCAGGGGTGGAGTGGCAACTCATGCTTATTTGTTTTCCAATTTGTACTATTTTTGCGAACGTTTTAGGCAAGCTGCCGCGCCAGCTTGAGATGAAATTAATTACAAGAGTAATGATGTTGCAATGGGTTAAACGGTGTATTTCACAAGCGCATTTTTATTCGTCACGGAAAGAACAAATAGGGCATTTCGTCACTTTTGCGGTTAAATTTTCCTTAGGGGTAGGAGCTAACAAGAGCCATTTCACAAAATCGCGCTGTTACTAAGGACCGCGCACTTGTGCAGCGTAAAATCAGGATTTTGGGGTGAGTTTTCATAACTACCTGATTTGATTGTCAATTAAATTAAATACTTCGAATGAAGAGAGATCAAAAGTATTTTGGTATAAACTTTAATTGTAAAAATGCTTAATTTAAAACAAAAATCCGTAGCAAACTAGCACCATTATTTGGAAAAATTACAAATTGTATTTTTTTAGTTATTGTGATAAAAAAAAATGTCTAACATTTAAAATTTTTGTTAATTTTTTGAACATTTAGCAATTTTAATGAATGTAAATGAAAGATTTAGTTGCTTGAAGTTGATAAATTTTTTTGTGAATCCAGGTGGGGTGGAATTAATAATTTTATAAGTGAAAAGTGTTTGTATTAGCAAATGGAAAACATTAAACGTCTATAAAAAGGCTACAATATTTTTCTATTATAAGGTGAAGCTATGTAGCTTGACTTGCAATCTATATATATAAAACAAAGTCGGGTTAGTTACACCATTTATAAGTCAAGAACGGCTGGACCGATTTGTATGATCTTTGATTTGTTGGATTTGTCTCCGCCCGGAATAGCAGAATAACTATTAGAACAACGGAAAAATTAACAAAAAGAAATATATAAAAGGGGCGGTACGAAGTTCGCCGGGACAGCTATTTACTAATAAAGTGTATTTAAGTCATTTTAGATATTTTATATGTTTATCCTTTATAAAGTCACCAAGTACCTAGCTAAAAACTTTGCTTAGTTTAGGGCAAAACAGATGGCGTGATTGTTGCGAGAATTTATTTTTAATATAAATTATATATTAAAGTCTATTTAACTATAAATGAATCTCTATTTCCCTTGGTCATCGCATCACGTGTAAACGGATGGAACAATTTCGCTTATTCTTTTTTTGTTGTGTTAATAATGAAAGTTGAAAAATGAAAGAAAGAAGTTCTTTTGAAAGAAAAAATTTAGAAAGTTGCGTAGTTTAATTTTAAACTGAAGACCACGCGAACGAAGTCGCGGGCAACAGCTAGTTACGAATAAAAAATATCTGAATACAGGGAGCAAATTGATCAAATACGAGCGTATATTTTCTACTGTAGAACAAGTTACATTTACGTAATTTTTAACCGACATCAAAAAAGGAGGAGGTTCTCAATTCATCGGGATCTTTTTTAATTCTTGAAATCTCATAAAATGATCATATTCCCAGAATGTAGTCTACCCCTTGTTAAATTAAGAAAAACTTCATCAATTAATCATTAAGATAATAACTGTCCTTTCCAGTGAAAGACGGCGACCCATTTCTTAATTAGGAGTTGATTTACTCAAAAATTTAATTCTTGTAATTTAAGCTGCAAATCTTGCACAATTTTATAACAGAATAAGCGTCAAATCCATTTTGTTATTAAAGAAAAGTAATATTATTAAATTTTTTTCGTTTAATATTTCCAACAGGCCAATCTCGAAGTCAATGGGGAAGAGTGGCTCAGCAGTAGCCGTCCTATGACTGAAATGATGATGATGATGAATATTTAATAACCAGACAAGTGCGTGTTGGACTCGACCGTGTTTCCGTACAAACTTGTAGATATAATTATACATAAATAGTTATCGAGTAAAATAGGAATCGAGTCTCGCAGTTTAATTGCAAATTAATTACAGAATTTTATTACAAATGTTGAGTTTTCGATTTTTACCTGTACTTGTAGTGTAAGATAATATTACTTGCCAAATTTCATAGTTCTAGGTCAACGGAAAGTATCCCATAACTTTTGATTCCCTTGAGAGTGTCGAAATGTACGTTTTTTTGCGGCATAAACGGCCGTATCTTTTTTTACTTTATCTTAGAAGTTTGATATTTTCACAGCTTCAAGGGACTGTAGACTATAGATAGATAGATACTTTTTATTGTACACCACACAAAACAAACGAATCACAGGAAAGTAAATACTTAGTGAATAGCACAATTTAGGCGGCAATTTAATTATAGAGTATATGGTTTTAATTTCAACTCGATACCTCTACGCGTTCCCGAGATAAATAGTCTTGTCAGACATACGGACAACAAAGTGACCCTATAAGGGTTCCGTGTTTTCGATTTGAGGTACGGAACCCTAAAAATGGGACGTGCAAGAAAGAGTGTTTTTTTGCAAAAGTAAATAATTTAAAATTTTTGTTTTTGATTTACAGCACATTATTCAACGCTCGAGTTTTCTGCAACACACGTTGAGCTGGTGCCCATCATTGTCTTGTTTTTTTTGTGTTTAATTTGTTTTTGATATATTATTTTCATATTATTATGTATGTTTAACAAAAAAAAAACGTTTTTACCAAATTAACTTAATAATATTTTCGAGCAAAAACGCATAGGATAAGGACCCAATTATGAGAAGGAGCGGAGAGCCCTCATAAATACCATCTTTTCAAATACAAAAGGAGACATTTCCCTCACTTACCTCCACCCAAACGCATTCGGTAGGGTCACAGTATAGGAGTTGAAACAGTAATCCCAATTTCCAATAAAATGTTCTTTTTTTTAAATAGTGTTTGATCATAAAGGCGCATACATTTATAGGATATTTCAGAGTTTTTGGTGCTTTTATTTTGCACTGGTTTCAAAAAAATATATATGATTTAATTAGACGTTTATTCAACTTCCTTCTTTTTCCGAGCTTTTTGTCTCATTTCTGATCAGGGTCCGCTTAATCATGATTCTAGATGCGGCAATATTACTTTTAGAGCGATTGCTATAACACCTCCGTAGCCCTTAGACAGGGAAACTAGACTATTTTGAACTACTGCTACACATCCCAGTGTTACCTAAATGTGCAGATTTCCTCACGATGTTTTCCTTCACCGCCGAGGAAGTAGGATAAATGCGTACATAGATTCCGAAAAATCCAGAGCCCGTTAGTAGTCAAAGCCGGTACGTTTACGCCCTAAAAGGATGTCGCTGTCCGATTCCGTCGGCCCCGGCACGTTCTGGACGACCCGGATGATTTCATCACCGCGTATACCACACAGCCAACACCACCTTAATCACTTCAAATACTATACAACATAGTAGTGCACATCACCGTACTGCCGACGGGTGCGAGGTCTTTCATTTCGGCCGACACAAACATGACGTGTCTGGCTGTTTTTCCTCTGTCCACCCTACGGACGACGGTCCAAGTCGAGGTCCGAGCCTAAAGAGGTGCCCTTGAGACCCGAGTCTGACTCACCCCCAGATCGCGCCCGCTAGAAAGGAGCTCAACAGCGGTCCAGCATGTTTCTGCAGTCGCGGTTCCACCACTAGCGGGTTCGCCGCCAAAAGGCACCCTTACGCACTTGACACTGGCCCCATCACACCTGCTAATATGGGGCGTGACACGTACGACTGCTTCGCGTACCTACCGGGTTGCGGCGACCGCTATTGGGGCAGCCTCAAAGACCGCCAGCGACGGGTCCGTCCGAAAATATAAATGCAGAGGTAAGTGCTGTAGGATGGGACCTCAAGACCTACAGATGTAAAACAATAAGATCCGATTCATAGACTACTGAGCTAGTAATCAATGCTTTATCATCATCATTTCAGCCATAGGACGTCCACTGCTAAACATATGCCTTCCCCAGTGGATTAGATATAACTGTTTTTGGTTAATTTACTCACTTACATTTACTGTGTGTTAGAGGCCCTGGCCAGCCTGCTATCTGTCAGTCCTTTGTCTCAGAGGGCGACTCATCTATTAATTGTTCGGACTCTCCGATGGTTCTGTCATCTGCCAGTAAATTACTGCGATGTTGAACATTTAATCGGCTGCTTATATAGATTATAACGTAGCCCTTTGAGTACGTCTTTTGACTTCTGTTTTGTAGTTATAAAAAATGTACAGATCTATAGTTATTTTGTGCTTATTATTTTGTACTTTTCATTTCACTAACATCATTATAACTGGGGGAGGTGTATATGTGGGGGGTGTGTGGAGGTGTGTGGGGACGGCCGTAAAGAATAACCTTCCCCACCTCTAACAGGAGGCGTGTCGTAAGAGACGAAAAATTCCTGTAGCACGAGATGGGCAGCAGCATCTCCGTGCGAAATATTTTAAAAAACTGCGCTTCATATCAAGCCTGCCAAGCGTGGCGAGTATTGGCAATTCATCCCAGGATATAAGCCATTGGGGGAGGCCTGTGTTCAGCAGTGGACGTCTATGGCTGAGGTGATGAGGTCTATGTTCAGCAGAGGACGTCCTATGGTTGAAATGATGATAATGATTATTATTAGTATGTGTTTCTAACCCTGTATGGGTTCAGTAATTAAATGTAAGTAGGTACAGCTTTTGCGGTAACATGGGCTAATCTTATCACCTATATATCAAATCGAAGCCCAAGCCTTAACCAACGGGCCTTTCGTATTAGGCAACTGGTAAATCAGCGACAAAATCATCCAAAACCCACTGTCAGTCGATGAACAAAGTTATGCACAGAGAGTTGTTTTAATTGCTATAAAACACTGTATCATAATTTGTAACACCCGTTGTAGGAAAGTTTCCAAAAGCTACTGTTAATTACCTTTGTTCACGTAGCCTACGAAACTCTCATCTGATTCGCACTCAGATAACAATAACAGCCCTTAGCAATTTAACTAGCAAATAACATTATGTAAATGCAGATAATAATAATAAATTGTTAGGTAAAACTGAAAAATTATCGTACATTTTAAGCTAGGAATAAGTAAAGAGTCGTTTTGTTCTACTTTGTATTTTTAGGACATTAAAAATATGAAATTGAACTGTACTTGAAATTTATTGAGTACGCTTTCCTTTTTTTTAACCTACCTACCTAGGTAACTACCTAGGTACTCGTATATAAAGCTTACAACTTTTTCGTATGATTAATTTATTACTATTAATAAACATATTTACGGTCATATTTTATTAGTTTGTTTAGATTCTATAGCTCGAATACAGCAAACTGTACTATGGGATAAACATCGAAATTGCAAAAAAAACCCTATAGTTAAAAACCCTAAATTGCTGATCAGCTGTTGCAGGTTGTATGGGAACATTAAACTTAATTGAGATTTTTAAGTTGGTTCCATAGTAAAAGTTGTTGTATTATGATTATCATCATAAATAAACATAGGCCTTCCTAAATGACTTCCAGATTGGCCGGTCGGAAGCGGCTTGCATCCAGCGGCCTCCTGCAACCTTTACCAGGTCGTTTGTCCACCTTGTAACGTCCTACACTGCACTTGTTGGTACGTGGTCTCCGTTCTAGAACCTTTCTGCCCCATCGGCCGTCAGTTCTACGTGCTGTATGTCGCCCTACTGCCACTTTAATTTGCTAATCCATCCGTTTATGTCAGCGACTTTTGTTCATTTACGGATCTCCTCATTTCTGATTTGATCTCGCAAAGAAACACCGAGTATAGCCCTCTCAATAGCACGT
This sequence comes from Anania hortulata, assembly GCA_963576865.1. Lineage (NCBI taxonomy): Eukaryota > Metazoa > Arthropoda > Insecta > Lepidoptera > Crambidae > Anania > Anania hortulata. The sequence goes on along the minus strand of OY756390.1, from coordinate 13,667,971 downwards.
TGTGCAAACTTGAGCTTTCTTATGAGGCCCATAGTGAGAGGCCACGTTTTACTTTCATTATGTCATTATTGGTTACACACACTGGTTGTAGGCTTTCGGAGGTATTTTGGACAAATATTGGGTAGTTTGGTTGTTTAGTTTTCTAAACTCCGCCCAGTCTAGTTAGATTCGACGATTGACCTCTTTTTCAAACTTGGACCTACCCAACTGTTGTTGTATACGAGCAGTAAAATCAATCCCTAAGAGGTACTAAACTAATAAACTACTTAGAAACTCATTTCATAGAATCTATGAAAACCAGCTTAAGGCTAATAAAGTCGCAGACGCTAGTATTTTTTAAGGCACATGTATGCTGTTTTCATATAATAGTTGTACAGATTTAATACTACTTCAACTTTGCAGTGGGAAATAGTAAAGCTGTAGGTACACTTCCAAGAGTCACCTTGACTTAAATAGTTCTGCAATGTAAGTAGGTACTAAACTTATAGCAAACAGGAACGTTTCTCCATTGTGCCATATTACTATAGATGTAGAGCATAATGTAGATACGAAAAAAAAAGTGTTATGAACCCTTAGAAGTAAAAAATATTTTTTACGGTCGGTGCTCACTGCTGCAACACTTAAGTACCGGAGGGTACTTGTAATGCATTATTGCATTACAAGTAGTTAGTTCCGGTCAGTACACATCTTTAGTGTGACTTTTTCTATAAATTCCGACTGCTACTCATATTTTATTCAGCAGACTTTCCGTCTAAGTCTGAGACGAAAGTTTTGACGCGAGTAATCGTCTAACTAAAAAGTACCGGAACAACAATCAATTTGAACCTCGTCTTGTCTGACATACGAAGTGGAGGGTAACGTTAACTTTGTTACTTCATTACGCTACGACAAAGGTTTGTTTAAGTAAATTTTATGATTAATGTCTTCGAACTTTCCTTTGAACAGCATGGTAATATTTTGTGAAGTAACGTAAAATAATATGCAAAATTAAATATTTTTTTTTGCACCTCTGCCTCCTTCATGTTTGAATGATTTATTGCATTGACTATTTCAACATTTATATTACTTTTTCCAATTCTTAGTATAATGGTTTTTCTTCTGCTTTTTAATTTTCTGTAATAATAATAATTTATAAATATCTAAATAGGTGGAAAAGTGTGACAAAGTTTTCTTTAAGAAGATCCAAAAAAGGTTGAACATTTGAAATTACTTATAAAGTAAGTGATAATAATAATCATTAGACCCACACAAAAAGGGCTTCTTTATCTTTTGCTCTTGTCAAAGGCAACTTAATATTTATGCGTAGTCAATAGTCACGCATACCATATCTATTACTTTTCATACTTATAATATTATAAAGATGAAGAGTTTGTTTATTTGATTGGACGCGCTTATCTCAGAAACAACTTAATTGAATTTTTAAAAAAACTTTACGTCTAATTTAGCCTATTAATCATGGAATGTTATAGGCTATATTATGACATCACAAATTTTGATGTAAATTTGTAAAAGTCATAAGTTAAGAAAAAAGTTGTTCACTATGATGCATAAAATGGTACTTATGGGTTACAAGAATAACCTTGAGTTACGGGACAACCTGTATATAATAGTGAATCGGGATGCTTTTCTTTCCATTGCGAGATTCTATAGACTGAATTATAGCGATATACATACTTGAATACTTTTGTTGCACTGCCTGTACCATCTCTGCGGTCGACTGGTTTGGTAGTGCTTTTAGCATTAGGTCTTCCATTTGTAGTTTGATAAATCTCTTCAATAAAGTATAAATACTTAAGTACAATTACTCTGCGTAGAAATGCTTTCAATTAAAAGCTGCGATTATCTGGCTTTGTGGTTTGTAGATTTCAGAGGGCAAACTATGAGTATAACACTAAGATAGTAGTTCAAAATAATTTTATCAAATATATATTTTGAAATCGTATATTATAAGTAGGTACAAAGACTCCGAGATGAGTTGACAATCTAATTCTATAATAACTATAACTCCTAGTTGCAAAGCTGCAAAGTGAGTTAGTTACCTTTGTATTGTTAGTTATTATAGTCACTGATAAATAATTGCCGAAATCCTGTTCCGTTTCTTACAGCTTAAAACTAAATTACCTATAGTTCCATAAGTGTGTATCGTAAGTAAATATTTCGCTTTCATGCGGGTTGCAGATAAAGTTCAATCTCAAGTTTTGTGTGTCAGCCATTATGAAAGTTTTGACTTGCGCTCTTAGTGCTCTCGACGTAGAATGTAAAATTACGCGTTCTGAACATCAACTTACGTCGAATAACATACAGAGTAAGTTTTACCAAAAAGTGTTGAATAACCAGCTCGGATGGACTCCCAGTTCCACTCGGAACTGAACACAATAGAGATAAATAGAGTGGGATCAATGCTAATACGAGCCCGCACACACGCATTATTTGTCATGGTGGCTTCAGATAACCTGTAGTTATTTATTAACAAATTGTGAATTTAAAAAATAAACTCTTAAAATTAACCTAGGTTTTATCTTACCTAATGCTTAGTAATAACTAAGCAGAGCTTGTACAAAGGCTATCAAATAACGACTTGTAATATCAAAATTCACAACAAAAGCTCGTGCTCATCATACTGTCATTCGCATCGGGTTAGAACCCGCAACCGCTGACTTCATAGTCCGGGTAGCGCAACAGTCAATCAAGAAGAATACTTACTTTAAGCTTTTTTTTGTTTCTGTCATAGGTCATTTGAGGTTTGAAAAAAACGCGACATTATTACATCCTAGTCCGGAAATTAACCGAGTCACCCACATACCTGCATGTGTCTGGAAATCTCAAAGTACGCAGTATTTAGGTGGGCGATTTCCGCAGCATGCTTATTGGTTTTTACATAGAGAAAAGCAATACCCAACCGTTTGGTCATCAAACTGCGCCCTGTTTTACCTACGTTTCAGTATGAAATATAAGTTAGACTTCAGCCTCAACATCATCACTTAACATCCCCACATAAAACGCCACAGTGAGCGACTATAGGCTATCTGTATTTATTACCATTCTGCAACCTGGACTCATGAGCCTTATTCAGCTGTATCTACTCCAACCAAGGAAATTGTAATGAGTAAGCCTGCTGCATCTACCCCCATTGTAATCTGGGTACGAGCATGAATGCAAATGGTATGGAAATAGGACAATCACGTTACGCGGTCGGTACCACTCATACTGTTCAGCGACCTCGGAATTATTAAAATGTCACCAGTGTTTCTCAACTCGGCACTATCACTCAGTTTTCATCACAATGTAGGAAACTAAGTGCTCTATTAGTAAAGTTTATACCAATGCAACAGACAACACACCAAGTATTAGCTCTAAGTGCAGTGATAGGTACATCACTTTAATAATTAGGTATTCTAAGAAGCGGAGAGAGAGACCCCTTCTACCTTTTGTCTGAACATCATGTTAAGTAGGCTTAGCATGATGTTTAGAAAGCAAAATCTTAGCAAAGTGTATACCTATTTTATGTAATAGTAGGGTACATTAGACTATTATGTTACAATACGAGTACCTACCTTTATGTAAAGTTCAACGAATCAATTTATGAAATCAGCCTATATCTCTGTTACAAGTGGCGACGCGACGCGATGCGACTTATTACGAAACAATCATTTTTTAATATATCAGTTAGCGTCTCGATCTACGCTACAACGTAGGCCACGCGTAGGTGTAGCTGATAAATAAATATGCATGAAACAGCACACTAATTGTTATGATCGTAAGTAAGGAATTATCATCCTTGTATAACGGGGTACCAGACATTGAATATTGCCAGGGGCGTCTCTGAGCACTCCCAGACTCGAGCCAATTATAAATTCACCCCAACCGGGAATCGAGTTCGGGCTCCATTGCGTTCAAAGTGAATATTGCGCCACTACACCAATCGGGTCGTCCGCTTTGATATTTTTTCGTATCATGTCGCATCGTGTTGCGTTTTTCGATTACATAGGACAGCCTTCCAGATTTCCAGTCTATTTCAACCACTGAGTATAAGTCATTAAACGAATCGTAAACTGTAGCTGTTACCAGTAATATTAAAATTATTCGTTAAAACAAAACAGACACACAGATTGATGACCAGATGACAGATAATTAAGGTTTCACGAAAAACCAATCTGTGACGAATCTATTAAGATATCTCAAGAATAAAACGTCGAAGTATAACTTTATTAAGGCCCTATCCAAAAAATATATAATAAAATTCGAAACAAATTAAGAACCTCCTTGTGGTTTTAGGAATCGGTTGAAAAGGGTAAATTAAGCCAGTAAAGTGTCTAGGGATTCCCTAAACTACTTACTTTGGAAGATAGCGTCAGGTAAAACGCGTTACCATTATGTAGGCCACCAAATTGTCTACGAAATTAAGATAATCTACGTTATGCAAATCCAAGTAACCTTCCAACCAGTTCAGGCTAGATTTACAATCTAGATAAAGGAATGAGCTGAAAAGTTTGCGGCGTGTTCTATCGACTCCTTTTGTTCTGAAGTGGAAGGGAGTAGCTTCGGACCCAAACTTCTGTCTAAAGTTGGTTGCTTCCTCAGGCAGCAGGTGGCAACAAGTTGCTTTTGTAGTGGTTAACCAAAAATCACAGTAGTTTGGATTCATTTGCAAACTAGTGCCACTTGTATTACGTAAAGTCGGGGCACTGAATGGATTTGAAGTTTATTTGCAATGTAATACTGACACTTCTTCTGATACTGATCTTCAGTATTTCAGTAGGACCTTGGTAGTAAAAATGTTATGTAATTATAATATACGCAATTTATAGGCAAATGGCTACTATTTTATTCTGTGCTTTATAGCTAGCCACAAGAAGACATCTTCATATTAAATATATTTGCAATAAAGTTTTTTTGATAAAAAAAATAAAGTAAATAAAGAATGGTTTCTTCTAACAAAAATTGCAAAAAGGGGTTCTACTCTCCAAAACTAAAGCTAGTTGATCATAACTAGCCAATATTATTTTTGAAAAATAATCTGATTGCTGACGGATTGTATTATAAATAATATTGTGATTATTTTCCTAAAATTTGTATTATTTGCAAACATTGTTCTTTGACTGTATGTGCCTGTACGAAGTGAGCTATTTCGCGCTAGTGATCTTTCATCAGTCAACATTATCATTTCGTAAAGTTGGTCCGTTAGCGCTAACGTGTTGTTCGGAACTTGGGCTAAGTTGATCGACTGTGTTGGAGTTGGTCGCCATTCACTGGTCGGCAACTTGTTTGTTGCTACGAAATTGCCGTTGCATCTGAGACTTGATGGTGTTAAATTACCTCTAGCTATAAATCTTTGTATTTACTCTAGCCGTTGCTCACGTCGATTTAAGTTAGGCACAGTAGTATTGCGGCCCGGGAATAGTTTATTAATAACTCATGACTTACTTTTTTAGGTATGAATCTGGAAGACAATGGAGGAGGCCTATGTTCAGAAGTGGACATCCAGGACGTCCTATGGCTGAAATGATGATGATGATGATGAACTCTTTCTGCATATATTATGTGTTAAGAGCATGATGACGGCAGGCCCCCGATTCAGAACGTTTCGATAACGAGTTGTCAACCGGTGAATCATGTGACACTACTGTTAAATCCTATAGTGTCACGTGGTTTTCCGATTGATAATTTGTTATTGAAGGGCTATATATATTTTTAACTATAACTGTTATTTGCCTTGAGACAAATAAATATTTACGTATATAATCTGTATGTTTTAAACATATATTTTTGTAGTTTGGTCCTTATTCGAAAATGAAAATCTACGTAAACTCAGTAAGAATAAACTGACAGCGAAATTATCCATCAATTTAATTTCAATGGCGCCCAAGTAAAGGCAATCATTGTTATTGGAAACATAAAACAAAGGGTGGCAGGGACGTTATTAAACAACTAATTAAAATGAAAGGGCGTCGCGAGACGCGGTAGAGGCGAAATTAAGTGTTCATTGAAAAATACAATTGCTTAGATGTAATTACTTTAATTACCTACTTTGATACAACCTATAGGTAATATAGTTTATTAATAAGATTAACCGCAAAAATATTTGATTCATAAATATATATTTTTGACGAACAATTCGTACACTGTTCTGAATACCTAGATAAAGCTTGTTTCATGAAATACACCGTATGCCTAAGAATAGGCTGACAAGATTGGGAGAATCCCAAAGAGCGCCACAGAGCAGGATCAGCAACTGCCAGCCGTCTTCCTAAGGTCGTCGGTCCATCGAGCTGGGGGGCGTCCCACACTACACCTACGATGTATAGTCAACTTGCTACAAAATATCAACTTTTCACTTAGGCCACGGAAACGGGACACAATAGATATTTTATTGTTACCCGGCAGATTAGATTAAAGTCAAACAAATGGAATTCAATAATATTGAACTTTCTACGATTACGATTTGTAGTAAATAAATAAATTGTTTTCACTATCATACCAATTTCTAGCCGCAAACTAAGCAAAGCTTGCACTGTTTTATCTATATAACGGATAAACATACTTAAATACTTTTATAAACATCCATGACTTAGGTACAAATGCTCGTGCTCATCACACAAACATTTTCCCCTTGCGGGATTCGAACCCGCTGGATTTGTAGTCCGGAGCGCGAACCACACCAGACGGTCGTCAATGTAACTTGTTTAAGTACAAGTATAAAGTATAATTTCTTCAGTAAATACCGAGTAGAACGCGTGCTAGACGTAAACGAGATGCGAACGAGAAGCGGTCGACGGGCGCGGACGGGTCGTCGGTTTCCGCGCCATCGGTCACAAGCCGACTTCGAGCTCTCGCTTCGTTGCTTCTCCACTTTTCTCGAATTTTCACGGACATTTTCTCTGTGAGATAAAGCGTGATTCTTTTGTAAGTGAAAAAACTTTTTTATCGCTCAACTTGAGTGCACATGATAGAAAAGTTGACGGAAGTTACTTCGATCGTATGCACCGCGGGCGCTTGACGCCGCCAGTTTTTAGGGCGAGAAAAACCGAGCTCTCGAGGAAGTTGTTGAAGTGTCAGCGAGTGAGTTCATATTTATTTTGAAATATACAAACGACTTCTTGAAATAGCAGAAACGAGTTTTTAACTCAATATTTTATGCTCAATTTAAAATCAAGATGTACACAAATTCAAATTCTTCCTTTTTTTTTCAGAACTTAGAGGTGTCTTTTTATTTATACTAAAGTTGAAATATTTTTACTCGTAGCACTTTTACGAGTAAATGTGGAAAACCCCGTTGAAAAAGGCTTCGGTGAAATCCGAAACGAGATAAACTAAAATTCAAAGTCACCGCTATCAATTGACGTTTCGCTGTGAGCATCGTGCCGGCGAAAATGGCTATGTAGCCCACGGAAGATATTTCCGATCCACGCGCCAATCGGTACTGAATGTCGAAAAGTTTGTACACCGTATTTCAATGTGGTGAATTCCGGGTGCAGGTGGCGGCAATATAGTTTTTAGTTTCCGCGTCGGCTTAAGCTCTGACTTGAAAACGACAACACTACAGAGCGTTAAGTAAATGTAGATATTACCTATACAATTTGTTAATTAACGTAAGGCTATGTAAGGTGAGGTAATACTGTAGTATCCACACATACTTTTAAAAATATTTACATGGAAAATAAAAAATTTAAAATTAAAATATCTTAAAAAATAATGAACTTCCGATTCAAATCTAACCAATGGAGTGAGAAAGAAAAGCGACGTTCCGAGTTTGGGTAGCGCAAATACACTACTTCGTATTCCCCATTATGATTTTGGTTTTTAACAGGGCGTTTCGAATTTTATACAATTAATATTATTTGTACTTGTACTTGAAAAATACTTAGTACTTGAGAATTAGCTGTATATACGTATTCTGTTTGACTCTTCATTAATTTAATTTAATCAATTGCATGATTTAAATTTGACATTTACATACTAACATATTAATGAATATTTTACTATAATTTTGACATCTATTTTTGACATGTTTATGCTATTAATATTAGAAAAAAATACACCGCTTCGGTACGGCATGTTGAAACCCTACCTAACCTTACCTAACCTAATGACCTATCACCTGCTTACCATGTACACATGTCCGAACAAATAAATGATTATTTTATTTTATTTTTATTTTGAGTTTAGCATTTTAAAATAATTAAAAATGTAAAAAAAAAATAGTTTCTAGATTTTTTTTGGATTGTTGTATAAGTACTTTCTAAATTTCATAGTTCTAGGTCAACGGAAAGTATCCTATAGATTTTGATCCCCCTAATAGCGTCGAAATATACATTTTTTGCGGCATAAACGGAATCTTTTGTTAAACCAGAAGTTTGATTTTCAAGTGATTAAGTGATTGTAGACTTGAGTGTATGGTATTAATTTCAACTTGATGCCTCTACGCGTTTCTGAGATAAAGGGTCTTGACAGACAGACAGACAACAAAGTGATCCTTTAAGTGTTCCGTTTTTTCCTTTTGAGGTACGGAACCCTAAAAACAAATAAAATATCTAACGCATAAGACACTTTTCATTTGCATACCGATGTTACAGTAAAGGTTTCCACTTCTTAGCGTATCGATGGCAAAAAGTTAAATAAAATAATAATAAGATTTAGATATGTTATGCCCAGTAATAAGCCACGCGAATATACCATCATCAGTGACTTGATTATTAGGTATTTAAAATGTTAAGACACAGTAAAATACCTACTTTATTTCTTCATTATAATCACAGAAGCTTTGAAGTGACAGACTATAATTTGCAAAGGGCTAATATAGGTTAAAAATCTAATCTCGAAGCTAGTGTGTCTCGAAAAGCATATCTAAGCACACTATGCTAATTCGTCGTTTATGAGACGCGCGTGATAGGGCGGGCGGCGCGCTAGGCCGCCCGCCGAAGTACGGGGCACATGTCGATCTAAGTTCGATAAGTAATTTCGAAGCTCGACTTACCGGTGAGACTTGGGCAACTACTTAGTAATCGTTCTTTAATATCAATTTTCATTAGCAGCACAAGATAGTTTAATGGTAAATATTTTACATTTGATCGATACTTTTTTAACGCTTCTGTACCGCTATTGAGATTGTATACGTATAAGTTAGTCAGTTTAAGAGGAGTTTTAGCCATAATTTTCAATAATTTGTACATGATCACAGTAAACCTAAACATCTCAGAAATTAATTTATTACTTATTTAAAACCAATAAGTCATCTCAAATTTGGGTTAAAAATTATACAACTTTCAATAATTATTTATTATTATCACAAAAAATATTATTTAATTTTCTTTTTATGGTTATTTAACGAAATAAAAAACCGGAAAGTTTAAATAAATAAAATAAAGTATGGATTAACATTTACTTAGATAATAGTGATTTATTGCATCAGTACAGTATGATATTTTCAAAAGTGCGTAAGTCAAGTAACAGTCATTCAAACATTCATATGTACTTATAATAATAATAATAAATAATAAATATTGGACAACATCACATACATTGCTCTGATTCTGTGGTAATTAGCCAAAGCACTTATGTTACAGAAATCGCAAACAACGACGGCACCACAACACCCAGACCCGAGACAATATAGAAAAGTTATTTTTCTACATTGACCCGACCGGGAATCGAACCCGGAACCTCAGAGATAGCGACACCAAGTCCGGTATGCTCGCCTCTCGGCTACGGAGGTCGTCATAATAAAACTGTAACAGGGCAAATTCTGTACCTACATTAAAATATTTTAAAATGATCTAAACTATTATATGGTTGATTGGTGTCTAACGTTAGTGCCATCGACTCTACGAGGACAAAGTTGCAAGCCCACGCTACGTTTCATCCTTAATAAATAAACTAAAGACTACGCAAACGGTCCTTTCCTTTTGATTTAAGCTTTTCCCGTATAAAATTTCCAAATCAGTTTAGTTTCCAAGGTACCATCTATTTCTATACTAAAATTCATCAAAATTGTTTTACACATGAAAACGTAACAGACCGACAAACAGAATTACTTTTGCATTTTTATTATTAAGTTTGGATTATTATCTGCTCTTAACTTAACATTACTTTATCATGACGAATCTAGGTATATTATGATTTGATCACAACATAACGGTCCTAAAACTGTCACATTGATGAATCCTATTTTCTTAATATGAATTTAAATTATAACTCATCTTCACAAATAGGGTGTTTTTAGGTTAAGAGTAAATAATAATGCGGGTGACAATAATATAAAGTAAAGATCAAAATCACGGTCACGTTATAATACATTGGAAATATTTGCATTCAAATACCTTATAAACGACTGAATGAAGTCATTTCGGCATAATTAAACATTCGTGGGTAGCAGGTGTTCCGTTTTAAATGCATAAAGTTGGTATCAAAAATGACTTAATAACAAACCCATTAATTTTGTCGTGTTGCGACAAATCTTAACGAGCTCGCGGCACGTCTTAGTAATTAGGGAGAGAAACCACCTATATACATCTAAAATTTTTGATATAAACAAATCATAGTGACAATGAAATTAATTTTAGGGTAGGGATACATTCGTAGTGGAAAAACCTTAATTGTTTAACTAGATGAATTTGGCAACTTTTATTTTACTGTTTGCTTTCGTTCTGGTCGTGAATTCATATTTTGTGTGGTAACTAAATTACAAAAAATATCGAGATCATGCTTTATTCGATTCATGCTCGTATATCCACTTTTATGATACAATAAACAACTAAACCTTTTCAACTTTTAAAAACAAACTCTGGAAATTGGAACCGTTAAAGCGAATAAATGGTTGCCTCTAGATATTTGCAGTTAGAACAAAGGCTCTATATTGCTCTGAAAAAATACATTAAAAGGTATTCATTTAGATGTGTATTACCATTTTAGGTTGGACCCTAAAAGGTGAAAACATGTTTTTAATCATTGTCGTTAACTAGGACTACCTATCTTTTGTGGAAACAAGCGAAGGTACGCGCAGAAATTTACTTTCACTTCTTACGAAATACAGGGTAAAATTAACTTTGGCTAAGCAAACACTCGCCCGTGAAAATTGGAATGCCGCGCAAATGAATAGAAATTTTGAAAATTATCTGTGAGGGTGCGAAAAGTTTATTGTTTCTTCCCTGAAAATAACGGCGCGGTTTATATTTGCCGGTATTTATAGCCAGGTAGGTGTTTACTGCGACAGTCTAAATAAATTAACAAAGGCAAATAGTCAAATTATCGCTGTGAATGAATAATATTGTAATTATGAAACACCCTAAAATATCAAAGTCAACAAAGAAAAAAAACAAAAGTTGTCGATGTAACGAGGAGCACGACGCGAAATACTCGTATTATTATATTATTAACGTTAACACAATATTGTGTAAATGTTATACATACTTTAAATTAGTTAAATGTTTGCTTCAATAAAAACTTGGTCATAAAACTCAATACTGTATTGATCTAAATGGAATGGCGTTAAATTTTCGTAGCAAAAAGAATATTTTTATTGAAACTACAGTCCATTCTTTTTTATTTATTCTAAAAATAAATAAATACTCGTTCTATTTGGATCAAAAGTATTTTTTTTTAGTAACACTAAAATTATAAAATTGAAAAAGTTATTCGATTCACCTGTTGTTTATCACTCTTACATTTTTTTATCCAGTTACTAAACTGCTAAACACAGTTTGTATCTCTAAATCCTAATTGAGTTATATTCCTTTGTCCAAACGCTTGAATGTAGGAATAGTAAATTTTAATGATGTGCTGCTTCGCAGTGCGGCCGTCTCTGCGTGATATGTTTACATAACATGCCCAATGCTGAAATTACACCTATTCAGTGTATTTATAAGGACACCGATGCATTTATATTAGAATGTCGTGGCCAGATGTTAAAATTGATCACTGCACGAAATGGCCAACTAAAACTGACCATATCGGCATAACTTTTATCAATTTGGTATGTCAATCAACGTTTGGCTATATCATTGAAATATAAATACGATTTCAAATTACTGGAATTTGGTGAATAGATAAATAAAACATTTACAATAGTTATAATTTTAAAAGGAAACCAATACGTAAAAAGACTTTAATAGTTATATACTTTTGTGTTAAATTATTTTTAGCTTTTTAGCTTAATTGAAGTCGTTTTTTTTATAAAATTTACCTAATTCATCTATTTTTAGAAATAAATCTTAAAACAAAAGTTAACTAGTAAACACCGATTTCATCCCCTATTTTTTCACCCTTAGGGGTGAAATTTGATACGTATTTTTTTATTATAGTATCTTTAAAGTATTAAAAATTAAAAGGTAATTAAAAAAAAGAATCATCAAAATCGGTTTATTGGGTAACATAGATTCAAGAACCACGAACCAAAACATTATCTGGGTACTTATGTATTTCTTGATTTTCTCAAAAAGCGCTTAATCAATTTCGATAAAAAAATTATGGGACTACCTCTAAAGCACTGATAAAGTATGATCTACCAAACATAAAAAGAATCATTAAAATTGATTCACATTGGCAGAGAAATCGCGTAACATATATACAAATTAATAACCTCCTCCTTTTTTGAAGTCGTTTAAAAATCACCTAGCTTGGCGTCGTAACGTTATTTCAATGAACTTTCATCTTAAATTTAGACATTGAATTTTTACTTTTTTATCAGAATAAATATTGCCCCCTGCCATGATTCATCACAAAAACAAAGCAACATCAGCGCCTCTACTGGTGGAAAATGTGACGAATTGACGTTAATATCACTAATGTTTGACCATTAAAATTATGAAGTAGTCATAAATTGTGTCATCTTTGTTCTGTGTTCTATAATCATGAAATGCCACAGTTTTATGAAATTATTATTATGAAACGATCAATTTGACGATCTGGCCACTACAGATACATAGATTATTTGTATGTGGATTTTTCTGAATTCTTCAGTGAATTTACAATATTTTCATCATTTAACTTTGTTATTATTTGGTTTCTTATGTTGTCAGATCCTGTTTTAGGTATCCCATGTCATTATATTAATGGATAGCCTGATTATTAACTACCGGCAATCAATAAAATGGTTAAAAGACTGAAAGTGTTTCAAACTAAGTGTGAAATTTTGTGAAAAATTTCAACATGACAATTTAGGAAATAACAAAAAAAGGTTTTATTTGTCTGGGAGTTCTGGGACTCGTTAAAAACAAATCAAATAATCCCAAACTCGATGATTATACTAAAATCCGTATCCGTATCCGTATACGATTATACGTAAATCGTGCCGTGTGGGGATGGCCGTAAAGAATACACTTCCCCACCGCCAACAGGAGGCGTGTCGTAAGAGGCGACTAATTTCTGTAGCACGAGACGGGCAGCAGCGTCTGCGTGCGAAATCTTATGAAAAACTGCGCTCGCCAACCCGCCTGCCAAGCATGGCGAGTATTGGCAATCCTCCCCGATGAAAATCATTGGGGGAGGCCTGTGTTCAGCAGTGGACGTCCAATGGCTGAGATGATGATGATGATGATACTAAAAGCCATTTAAATATTCAGTTATCTGTATCCTTGCTCCGTTATTAGATCAGCCCAATGGTATCAACATTTTTGTAATGTCAGTCGTATTACAGATTCGAGTAATTACAAAGTTTCAAGGAGAAGAATAGTTCTTGTCCTTTCCTATCTAATACGTAGTTATAACTGAAACATTAATGAGACGACACTATTGTAACCAGCAAAACTTAAAAGAAACAGATAAATCAATATTCTCGATAGCTCAGTTGGAATGACAGTCGCCCGGATAGCGGTGGGTTCGACTCCCACCTGATGCGATCGAAGTGCAATATTTTCTTATCTATATCTAGTAATTACAAAAACAGCATTTATTACAAAGGTAAATAAGACTTCTGAACTCGCTAAATAATGTATTCCGACACGCACTTTGCCGGTTTTTTAATATTCCAAATTGTGAACGTTTGAAATTTCGCGAAAGCTGAATAGGTAATTTGATCATTTTGCCAACTCCTCTGGTGCATGGGTAATTTTTATTTCATCTTTCGAGTTCGTATAAGGAAAACGAGATTAACAAAGAGTGAATATAAATTTGTCTATTAACCAATGTAGCTCACATCGAAAACACGATAAAAAAATCTAGGTACTTGTGATATTACTTTCTATATTTTGTAAATAAAATAAATCTGACACCGTCACTTAATTGTCAATCGGTTAACGTCCAAGAATTTCATAAAAGTTAATTACCTAGTTAAGCGTGATATATAAAAAAAACAAATATTCGAAATGAAGTGAGAATTATTTAGAAGTTGGTTGAAATTGTGATCGAAATCGTGCTAAAGTTTCCCTTAGTAAATACTTTAATGTGTAGGCATTTAGTTATGTTGCTGTTTATTGTTTTTCCTTAATTTTGTTAATAAGTCTATATTTATTTTTGGCGTGGGCAGTCGGCTGAAGTTCGCAAAAATTCAAAGGCAAACTTTGGACGCCGCCAGCGCCGCCCGGCGGCACTAATTGCCAACACTTCGGAACAATGCTACTAAAATAATTTACCGCATTTTTTGTTTCATGTCAGGAGATTATTTTGAAGGGACTTGGTAATAAGTTTGTATTTGAGCGGCCAAAAATAGTTACAGAGAAGTCGAAGACTTATTCAATCTCCGTCAGAATAAGTAGAGGGAACGCTTACAAAAACAAGCTTTATTGTAACTTTTACAATACCCGAATTACTCGGCTTCAGCACACACGACGCTAACGAAAATTAAAAACAAAAATTACCCACCTAACTTCAAAATATAAAAATAAACTTAAATAAGTAAATTTTATTAAATAAAATAAAACAGACTTCAAAACACTAAAATGCTTAAAATAATCCTAACACTTAAGTACCTAATCAGTTACTTTTGGAGTCGGTGCCAGCCGATGAGAGATTCAATGTTTTTGTTTGCACCGACTCCAAAAGTAACTGATTAGGTACTTAAGTGTTAGGATTATTTTAAGCATTTTAGTGTTTTGAAGTCTGTTTTATTTTATTTAATAAAATTTACTTATTTCATTAATTTTTAGTGATAAATCCTAATCTAACTGCTGAACACCGATTTCATCCCCTATTTTCCTACCCTTAGGGGTGATTTTTATTTTGTAAACTTTTAGCATATTGTCTTTGAAGTATAAGCTATTCAATAAAACAAAAATCAGCAAAATCGGCTCATATTTGACGAAGATAGGTAACAAGAACCACAACCAAAATACTATCTGGGTATATATTTGTTGATTTTCTCAAAAAGTTCTAAATCAATTTCGATAAAATTTATATGGGACCACCTCTGAAGTATGATCTACCAAACAAAAAAAGAATCATTAAAATCAATTCATAATTGGCGGAGTAATCGCGTAACAAATATACAAAAAAAAAAAAAAAAAAAAAAAACATACAGTCGAATTGAGAACCTCCTCGTTTTTTGAAGTCGGTTGAAAAGTAAAAAATACATGTAAAAAAGGTCTGTCGCCAACTATTCTTAAAAAATCATGCGCACATTTACGCAGAGGACTACTCGTATAATGTGATTAATTTTATTTGCTCTGATAAAGCCCACAGAATCAAACAAGGAAATTAAAATGGATGCCCACGTTCGACGACGGCGGAAGGAGGCAATCAATGGCTGCATAATAATACTTAAAAAACGGATAATTGCTTGATGTTTAATCGGCCTGTACGTGAGCCGGTTTATCAATTAGTGAGTGCAGTATTAATGAGTGCAGAGTGCATTCGAATGAGCAAAGTCGTGAGCAATATGGGAAGTGCAAGAACAATGGGCTACTTTCAATATTTGCAAGGCGTTTTCCTTTTTTCATGGCTCGTCAAGAGCTGGGGTTTTGAGTGATTGTAAAATAATAATAAAGGTTTGAGTAGTTTTAAAGCGCTATTATGGAGTAAGTTATTTATTTTATTTATTTATTTTTTTATTTTATTTAAATTCAATTGCACACTCCACTAACAGCTTATAGCCAAAGCGTGGAGTGAGCCAGTTACAGTTTTATAACATTTTTTACAAACACACATACTATCAATATTAGCCTAAAAAACTAACACAATGATTCACAAATTGTCTATGCTTATTATAAAACAAGTCAGTTTCTGGCTCCTGAGCAATTAGGGCATTGAGCATACAAATAGCCTGCGCTGTGGGAGCGTGCCGCGCCGTGAGCGTGCGCGAGGGCGGCGCGGCCAGCAGGCGGCGCCCGCGCAGGCGGCGGTACTGGTCGGGCGCGGACAGGTGGCACATCGAGAGGGCGAGCGGGTTGTCTATTTTGCCGTTGAGCATCAGGTAGTAATGAACCATTAGGGAACATTTACGTCGCAACTCCAGTGTGTCTAGACCGACCATGCCGTAGACGAAGAGCGACGGAAACAAGAAGGGGTAATATCCATACATTTTTTTGTACAGATACCGCGCGAATCTCCGTTGTACCCGTTCAATCATTAACTTGGGTGATTTTCCCAGCACCAAATCGTAAACGGCATGGCTGAAACTGCTAGTGCAGGATGGCACTTTTAACTTGTAATATTTTTTTTTAGATGAAAAGTGTTGTCTCCTACAGCAACCTACAAATATTTTTCCATTATGATTGTCGCTAATATGGAAAAAAAATATACAAACACCTAAGTTTTTCATACCGGTGAAGCGGCACAATTGGTTTTTCAGTATACTTTTAATCATATAATAAAAACAGTTGATTTTTTAGGGATTTCCTTTTTTTAATTTAAATCCTAAATAGTGGCAGTACTTTATTGCGGAAACTTCATTACAAAATCTGTTGTATTTAATGAATGGTAAGTACAAATTCACGTGTCCAAATTAGATTTTTCACCACGGTGAATTTTCGTTGTACGCGAATATCTAGGCATCCAACAACACTAGCTTCTCGCTACTGCGCAGTAAACTTGCGCACCAGGGACGCCTAAGCGTTTGATGTGAGAAGACGCGTGTTGCTTGTCTGGCGTTCCCGCCAAAAACGTAAGTAGTGGGTTCCGGTGACTTGGGACCACTTTTTTTTTCATTCACGTGAGTGGATAAAAGTTGTGATCCAATGATCCGATATGTTTATTAAATATATGTACTTTTACTTAATGTCGCCCGATCAAGTAGGTAGCATCAATTTATTTCTATCATAAATACTGTGCTTGTAGTGTTAACTTCTATTGGCTGTTTTTCATGACGGTGATCTCATTCCGGTGAATTCGGTGACCTAAATTGACCACCGAAATGAGAAAAAATATAATTTCGGTGATTTTTTTTCATTTCGGTGAGAAGTTGTTCATTTCGATGATTTTTATCTTCATCTCGGTGTTTTTTTTTTTCATTCCGGTGACAAAATATTTCACTTCGGTGAAAAACAGACCATAATTTATTTTGTTACATTTTAGTTGCACAAGGAATATATTTGTTTTGGGGACTAAAATGTAGCTAATAGTTAAAAGAATAACCTCTAGTTGTTGCTCGCGTGGGCAATAGGCTATTTGACTAAATTATGATAATTAGTCCACTTTAAACGTAATAAAATATTGAACACGTGCTTTTTTAGGTTCCGTACCAAAATGGTACGAAAGGAACCCTTATAGTTTCGCCATGTCCGTCTGTCAGTCCACGGCTTAGCACAGATACTGTTTGTACTAGGAAGCTGTAATTTTGCACGAGTATAAACAATTAACACGCCGACAGAATGGTACAATAAAATCTTGAAAACAAAAATTCTAGGGTATCTCCTCTACACGTAAAGAAGGGATGAATTAATTATTTTTAGTCTACCCCATCATTTGGGGTATCGTTGGATGGGTCTATCAAATATATTGCGAGGTTGTGAAGACCATTTTTAGATTCAGTGATCGGTTTCCGAAATATTAACCTTTGTTGTTTAAATTCCGAAATATTTTTGCTAGAGTCGTGTCCCCATCCAAAAGATAGATTTTTGTGCTACCTGATTTATTAATGACTAAGTGTAATAATAAGATTTTGTGAAGACAACTAACAAGAGATTACGTTTGTTTAATTGTTACATTATATATTACAGTATCTTTGTGTTATCAAAACTAATAATTAAAATCTTTTAAAATAAGAATCTGAAAAAGTTGTAAAGATATACAGGGTGTCCCAGAAACAATGGATAAGCCTTTAACTGTCGATAGGTTTCGTCAAGACCTCTCTAATCTCAAATTTTGACTTTAGTAAAAATATCTCGGTTTTGCCACTTTTGGTTGGTTTTTAATGTGCCATTTTTACAAATATGGACTTTTTCTAATTCAGTTTTTTTTTATTTCTAAAAGAATAATTTTGCTATCAATAACAATGGTTTAAATTGAGCTAGCTAATCACGAAGTGCTTCAAAAAAACAATGTTCCAAAAAAAAAAACATAAAATTATTTTTCCTCATGTTTGGTCAACTACCATGTTAAAAAAATATATGGCGCTCATCGTGCCCATTATCTTAAAAAAAATCTTAGTTATTCTATTTTTCGAAAAGGTATAATAAGCTTATGTTTTCTGTATCTCTTAAACTTTATGACTGGTTTTTATTAATTTTTTATTAAAATTACAATAACTGTTCGAACTGGCGTCTTTGCGCTCTGATACACGCCCTGCATCTTTTTATAAAAGAATGTTTGATGCGGCTTGCGTAACCAGACGTTTTTATGTATGCAGCTGCATTTTGTATGCGAATCCGCAACTCTGTTATTTAGGATACTGGTCTCGCGTAGACAAGGTCTTTCAGACATCCCCAATAAAAAAAAATCAAGGGATTTAGATCCGGCGATCTGGGCGGCCATAAAATAGGGCCGAGCCGGCCTATCCACCTCTCTAGGTAGTGTTGATTTAAATAATTTCTTACTACTATTGCGTAGTGAGCTGGGCACCCATCAATTTTAAGCCACATTCTCCGCCTCACTTCTAAACTGATATCTCCTAGCATGCCGGGTAAATCATTTTGTAAAAAATTAAGGTAAATTTCACTATTCAGTGTAGCTGGATGTTCATATAGCCCCATCACCTTACCGCCAATAATCCCAGTCCACAAGTTAACTTTAAATTGAACTTGGGACCGATCTTCCCTCATCAAATGTGGGTTTTCTACTTGCTAGCTATGTAGATTGTGTATGTTGAGATATCCATCTTTCAGGCATGAGGATTCATCCGTTCACAACATTTTATTGAAAAATTGCGGGTCCTCTCTTATTTTATTTAACATGATTCTGCAGAATGCAATCCTGCGCGGATAGTCAGCAGACTGTAGAGTTTGGACCCTTTGAATATGGAAAGGGTGCAACATGTATATTTTTATGGTTGATTATTACAATATATTTGTTATTTTTGTTGTTTTATTCTCACACGTTCCTAAATGAATTTAAGTTTAAATTAGTTAATATCCATGTATGGTACATTTTAATTAATACTTTCAATACCATTATAGTATAGTCAGAAAAGGATAACCTGTACTGTGTGATAGCACTCTTCAAAACGTAGGTAAGTAATTATGGAACTAGGATAGCAGCATTTTAGGTGCGTTGCGTGGTAACAGTTTAGTTTTTTTCGGTGACTGCATAAGTAATTTCATTGCGGTGACTCGCGTTTTACATTTCGGTGATGAGAAGTTTCATTTCGGTGAACTATTCTTTAATTTCGGTGACACCAAAATTTAAAAGTACTATATCTCCTAAGTATATGAACTCAATTTGATGTCGAGTAAAGATTAATCATAACAATATCATAAATAACAATACTACATGGTTTTATTTCAAAAAAAGTTATAAATAAAAAAGTTCACCGTAATGACAAAAAAAATGGACTTGTTGAAATTGACCCACTTATACTTTGCCTCGTGAGGGTCCCAAATTAACGAATTGTATTCTAATATGCTGCGAACGAAGGCAAAGTATAAGGTTATGATAACGTTTCTGTTAGAAAACCTAGATGCCTGTCTCATGACAAACCCGAGAGATTTATATGCCCGTTTACATATATCTACAATATGAGGATTGAATGTTAGGCCTGCATCGAGACACAAACCTAAATCCCTAATTTGGGTGACTCGCTCCAGTGGGACCCCAGATACATCATAAACGTGAGTAATTGGCGCACGAGAACGCGTGAATGTTACTATTTACATTTTGATGTATTAATGTATTTATTATTGACTGACAAGCAGTCGTGTGCAAGACCGTAGAGATGTAATAACACAATTTCTATTGTGACTCGTTTGCTGGGGATAAAATTAAAAATAAAAGTGCACTAGCACTAGCACTTGTTCAAAAAAACCAGACAAGTGCTAGTCGGACTCGCCTACCGATGGTTCTCTACAAATTTGTAGGCACACATCATAAATAGATGGTACTGAGTTTCAGATTTTTCCCTGTACTTTTTGTTTAAAACGATATTATGTACCCTTTAAATTTAAATTTCCTTGATGGTGTCGGAAATCGGAATATTTTTGTTTTTTAAAAGAAAATCTTTTTTTTAAACGACTGTTTTTTCACGTTAAAATAGAAGTTTGATTTTTTTACAGCTTCAAAGCACTGTAGACCTAGTAAACTGTAGACTGTTGTATATGGTTT
The DNA here is from genome assembly GCA_963576865.1 of Anania hortulata. NCBI lineage: Eukaryota > Metazoa > Arthropoda > Insecta > Lepidoptera > Crambidae > Anania > Anania hortulata. The sequence goes on along the minus strand of OY756390.1, from coordinate 13,647,352 downwards.
TAATTTTAACTAAATACCTCTACGCGTTTCTGAGATAAATGGTCTTGACAGACAGACAGACTACAAACCCTAAAAAAAGGAAATGGCTTGTCTTGGTATATACATATGATTAGAAGGTCAAGGGAGGTTATGAATTAAAGTATGCACTTTATAACTGTACCTTATGAGGATTGCAATCAAGCTTACTCGACCCACAAAACGCCAAGTTTTAGGTTTTGTGACGTCATAAACTTAGCCCACGTGTTACTAGCACTAAACTTTGTTACGTAACATAAGCCTGATTTATGAAGATGAACAGTGTTACGCAATCCGCTCCAATTCTAATACGGCGTGGCGTATGTAAATAAACAGTCATAACGTATGATAAGCAGACCGTATGGTAACAAGTCCCGGGCTTTCCGCACTGCGACGTAACATGTCATTAAAATTTACCAAAACCGTCGCGATTCTGCGAATGAAACAATCCACGTACAGTCACATCACAGGCGAGAGAAAACAGATTGCTCATTCAGCTCTACCGCGTCTTTAGGCATTTAAATAACAAAATGCTTGTAAATAAAATAAAATAAGTTTATATAAAATAGAAGTAGGTACAAACATGTTTACAAAATATAATTTTATATCTCTCAATCTCAGTGTGCCGTTCGGCATAGGCCGCCCTCCAACATTTCGCGGCCTGTCAGCCGCCACTCTGTCCAGAATGGCCCTAAGGTCAAGGTCATCCTTGTTTGTTCTTTGTCTGTTTTTTTGTCATCCCTTGGATACCAGTGTCACCTGTTTGCTCCATTTTTCTTTAGTGCAGCGAAGCATGTGGCTGTACCATCTCTATTTTAGTTGGTCAATGTGCAACATATAGGTATATCTGTTAGTTTTGTTATGTGCCTGATTTCGGAGTTCCTTATTCAGTCCCTTAGTTTCACGCGCAACATGCTCCGTTTCATGGCCCTTTGACATTTTTGCCAGCGCAGAGATTGCCACATGCCTTTGAGTCCTGAGTTTTTATTTATTTTTTAACATTCAAGGTGTCAGACAAAGTATGCCTCACGCAAGGTTGATTGCTATTGAACTGAATGAATAAATTATAAAGAAGAAATTTTGTTTAGCTCTCAGTCTCTGTACTACCTTAAATATGAATGCGCACAATGTTGTATTACGTCGTACTTACGTTCAAACGGTCTCAGTAGGCAGCCTAAAAGTGTCGGTTCTCGTTGACCTGTGGCCTTATTAACATACTACGTCGTTGTGACGTCACGGCGGGCCACGCGGACGCACGATTAAAGTAGGGGCCTTGCGTAAAATAATAAAAAGTAACACTGGCTGTAACAAGCTATGTGTATACTTAAACATGCATAAATGAGCTGAGCTTATTTACTTTTGTTCTGAGAGTTTTGTCTATGCATGGACATTGTGTTCTATGTTTAGTGTCCAAATTAGGGTGCGAGTTTTAAATTAAATTAAACATGATTTTAATCCCTGTTTGCATTTAATTTTCATCTCTACAAAAATTCAATAGCTGTTATATTAAGTTAAAAGTATTTTATTATTTGCAATAAAACATGGTATTACAGTTCATTAAGTATTATGGTAGTTCATTAAGTTAATAAATGTTTATATTAAGTTTAATTAGTCAATCCTCTTTATCATCATTTCAGCCATAGGACATCCACTGCTGAACATAGGCCTCCCCCAACGACTTTCAGATTGGCTACTTGGAAGCGGCCTGCTTCCAGTGGTTTCTTGCAAAATTTACCAGGTCTTCTATCTGTAAAAAGAACGATCTAAGGCGGTCTGCATGCAGGGTCCATGTTACCCTTTTGTTAGGTTAGGTTTACCTTTGTCAGGTCAGGACTAAGAGCTGAAATAATAATGATGATGTAAGTTTTGTCATAGTATTTTAATTGGTTAATTTACCTCAGCTCTACGTCAAATCCTATTTTGCGGTTGCTTGCCTCAAGATTTTGATTAACACTTCCCCAATTTAGGAACAGACATCAGCTTGTCAACCTACCACAAAACGTCAAATTTTGTCAATTGATATAGATCTCTACACTTCGGTCTTAAGTTGAAAATCAGTAAAATGACTTTTAACTTTAGTTAGTTAGTTAGTTAGTTAGTTTAGGTAAGTTGACCTGCCGTTGACTATACATTTACAAGTTGGGGGACGCGTAACTTACTAAAAAGTCAATTTCAAACCTTTTTCTATCGTAATTGGAACGTTCCTAACCTTTTTCTATCGTGAATCTTTAAATAATTGTTCCTAGTTTACTGCGGAAGGAACTACTAAAAGCAATACTTCTTTCTTTACCTATTTTATAGTTTATACCCGTTAATTTTACCGTAAAAATCGATTGATTTTTTAAACTATTCTATCAAGTTGATACCATTTTGGTTTCAACACTGAAGCGGACCGGTCGCATTGTATTTTTCATTTATTTTATTTCGTTACAAAGCTGGAACGCAGAGTTAGTGCCGCGCAATTTGGAGAACTTGCTGGAATAACGCCACAATCATCAATTTGTAGCCAGCTTTATTTCAAAGATGAATTGCATCACTAGGATTCAAATCGTTTTAGTAAACGCAAAAGTTTACATGTAGATGTTTGTTACTCAAAATTAGCTGAAATTTGGCACACTTACAGTTATTGATATTTTTATCCTGTTTTTGTGTTTCTATTCCCCTTGTGATTTTTTATTTCTATTTGTCTTGATTCTGATGTCTATGCAGACGAAGTCGCGGGCAGATACTAGTTTCTAATAATCATTAAGTTCTAAAATGAAACCCTAAATGTTATAAAAAAAAATCTCTTCGTTGTAATTTATGTGTTATTTACAAACTTAAGCTTTTGGTTTATAGTAGGGATACGGTAAATATGTAATTTTTGAATTCACCAAATTCTAGAAAATACAGGGTGTTATAAAATAATATTTTGCCGAATATTCGTTAACAATTCGTTGTTTCGGAAATGGTTCAAATTTCGCTTTAAACCACGCTCGGAATTTCGCAGAATCGGACAAGACATATATTTCGCACAGCCCTAGTTTATAGCAATTAAAATTTCACTTAATATTTTATACGTAAAGCGTATCCTCCTACAGTAAAAAATATTAAACAAATCGTGATAGATCTGGGTCAACACATAACCGTGCTGGCAGTGGGGGTGATAACGGATAAAATTGTGGCCTTTTTAAAAAAGAAGGCGTCACAACAATGGGCTCATTTGATTTGTGCCTTTATTCATTTCATTTGGCGCACGAAACGGCCCCTTTTTATTGTCTTTATGTTCCCCTTTTGTGTCTTGATTGGTCCTTTGCAAGTTTTTGAAGAAGATGAAGGCCTGTCGTAAACTCCTTCATTAGATTCGTTTTTAGAACACACAAAAATACAGCTTATAAAAATCTTAGTGCTGTTTCAATAAAGAAACAGATTACCAATTAGCTGAAACGATTTTAGATTTCGATGTTGATCCTTAAGATATTTGTTTGCGCAGCAGCCTTTTCAAAACTATAGATTACTGCCTAGAAGTTTCTCCGTCTGTTCCTTTACTTACTAATCCTATCTTAAGTTCTATATCTTGTATAATTCTAATTCAGTGAAATTACGGAATAGCTAGTAAATAATAAATTCTAAAAAGATTCAGACTTGACTATTTCTATAAATAAAACGGCTTTCGTAAACTTTGGGGCTTCAGGCTTTATACAGCACAATGAAGTTTGAAGTTATTTGTTTCTTGAAATGTAGGTTTTTTTTCTGTTGAGTAGTCACTCAACTAAGCACGTGAGCTTTTGATACAGAAGTAATTGTTGATAGTTTATAAATACAAGTAGCGACACAATATTGTGACCGATTTACAAAAAAGTAAAAAGGCTACAAAGTTTATTCGATTTGCGCCCTTATTCATTTCGTCGACATGACACGGTTCACGCTTATTGTCTTTATTGCTCGCCCTTTGTGCTGTGATTGGCCCTTTGACAGTTTATAAGGGAGGCTTATCTCAAACTTTCCTTTGTAACGCGAAGTGTGGTTGGTTTGTATGCCGCGGGCCCTAAATTTTTATCATGCGTTTCTGAGAAATTGAGTACCTACCCAAGTTCTAACATATGGGTGCAAATAGAGCATTGTTTCGGTCGGCGTGATGGCATAAAACAGTACTTACCTTCCTCCACATTAATTTAGGTAAGTGAACTTTCGGATCTTTTTATATCAAAAACATCTGTGTGTAAATAAAATTTAATGCAAGAGCAAATTACTTGTTTCCACTATCCCTGCGCTGGGACCTAATCCTGAGTTCTGAAAACAGTTTTATTTTAACCTTATTTTGTTTTTCTCGATACCTATAATATTATTGGCATTAACAACACTGCTTACGTAGGTACTATCTAGAGTTCATGGTTAGGCCCCAGGTGAATTTTAGTTCATAATAAGACCTTAAAATATATATATATATTTTAAGGCCTTATTGTGAACTCCTATAGCCGTATTACTTTAACCCTATTTTTTAGTAAAGAATTTGACGTAAATACGCTACTGCTAACGTGTACGTTTAGCATTCATGTCAAGGCCCTTAAAAATCTCCACTGACTAATTTAGATGGTTTGACTGCCTTAGGCCCCTAGCCCACGGTGACTTTTTACAGCTGTCGCGCGTTTCGTAAACGCGCAACAGCATCGCTACTTACCGCTATAACGCGCTACAAACACGCTGCAGCATCGCGACTCGATCGATGCAAACAAGCGACAGCATTGCTACTGCATACAAAAAGTCGCCTTGGGCGAGGGCCCTTAGATTTTGATTGAATCGTTTCAAAAATGGAAAATGACAGTACATTTTTAGATAATTACCTTAATTCTACGTGATGAATGAAATTTTGCATTTTAAGTAAAAGTAAAGTAAAAACTATAACAAGTGTTTGATCCCTGGTAATTAACCATATCCATACTAATTACTAATATATATTTATACTAATCCATACTTACTAATATTATTAAGGTCAAACTCGTCGTCACCCTAAAAGCGAGCTTTAAAGCTTTCATTGTGTTAGTACCGACGAGCGAGCTGGACACCTTGCTGAAGGAGGAATTCAGGCTGAAGGGTGTGGTTTACCGTCGCTTCCGTGGAAGATTACCGGTTGAAACTACAAGAACGAAGCCTCAATAGCCTAGCATCAATTTTTTTTATTATTTTTTATTATTATGTATGTATGTTAGTCTGTAAAGTATTTATTATATGCATATAATATTCTTATTTTTATGAGGCCCATAGTGAGAGGCCACGTTTCAGTTCCATATGTCTTACATAATAAGATAACACACACTTTTTATAGACTATCGTCTTCAGGCACTGAAGTCAGGTTAGGTCAAAGGCGATGAAGATGATAAAATGTTTGATGTTTGTTACAGAAATGATGACGTGCCGACTGGGGTCGCGGCGGCTGGGCGGCTCCCGCGGCTCGCTGCAGGCCGGCACCGCGTGCACCGCCGCCAGCGAGCTAGACCTCTCCACAAGGTCCCGGAGAGCACACAAAGCGAGGTTAGTACCCCTCATAAACATCCTCCTGGTTTTTTCTTTGCCCCATTTCTACTCGAAGTACGCTGTATCAGAGCAGTGGTTGCTCAAGGGTCGAAGAATCCAGAGGATATTACCTACCTTACTTACCACTTTATACTTGCTCGGCGCTGAAGGAAATCATAAGGAAGCCTACACATTTAGGTAACATTAGGTGTGTAACCACGGTCCAAAAATGATTTAGTTTCCCTGTTTAAAGGTTTCGGAGGTCTGATGGCAATCACTCCAAATATAACAACTAGGCTTTCCGCATCTTGGATTATTTTTTCCTTTCGTCCGTCCTTATTCCGTTCATTAAAACCATTCTTATGAGTCCAAACAAATTTATCAAGTCAAGGAAATGAGCTGATAACCTTCAAACGGCTGAACAGATCTTCATAAAATATAGCTAAGATTCATATCTGTAATATTAGCTTTAAAACAAAAAAAAATACATCAAAATCGGTCCATTCGTTTCGGAGCTACGATGCCACAGACAGATACACACGTTAAACTTATAACACCCCTCTTTTTCGTCGGGGGTTAATAACCATTTACTTATGTCAAACCTTTAATAAAATATTAATAACTAAAACTAGCCGTGAAAAAAACACCGCTGTTTTCCATTGTTCGTCAAAGGATTAACACAGAAGATGGTAATTTTAATTTGTTAGATTTAAACGTCCTTCGATAACGAAACGTTTAATACGAAACAATTTCGTGGCTTTTAGGCGCTAAACGATGAATCCAGCAGCCATAAGGCCACTGCCTAGGCACAAAAGTAGCACAAATACGAAAAAAAAAGGTTTTTTGAGATCGAAAAATAAACAATAATATGGTTCAAACTATTTAAACGCCGGTAAAATGATCGGGCTATTACATTCTCTCTTCTACCGCTATGATCGGTTGGCATGTTATTCGTCAACCAACCACAAATAACATTGATTAAACAGCTCGATAATATTTATTGGCAAGCGAAAACTGGTTTGTGATGAGGACGTTTTTAGAAGTACTTAATTTGTTAATTATGTATTTTTCGTAGTTAATGTAAAATATTATTGGAATTGGTAGCTAAACAAACAATCAATAGATCATAGTCGTATTATACGTTAATCCACACATTAATGCCAGTCTGAAAATATTTAGGAAAATTCATTAGAATCCAATACGTAGGAACAGGTAGTGCGAGCAAAATAACACTGAATTTTCTGTTATTTGTGGGCACAAATTTTTACTAAGCGGTGCTTAGTAAAAAAATAAATTTAACGTAGCCATAAAATAGAAATTGCAAACTTTTAATGCTCTCGCAAATAATGTGTACGATAGTTTTCAAGAGTGTGCGTATTTATGTATCCTGGTCACAACGAAGGTTAATTCAGTAGGTAAGAAAGTTTTATCGAAATTATTCGGATTGTATAAAAATGTATTGGCAATTTATTTCGAAGATACGTTACATCCGACAAGCAAGAATTGAAAAAACAAGGTATTGGTATAAATAGAAACATTTGTAACGTTGTAGAAACAAGCCATCGCACCATCGGAACATCGATGTAAAGTGGTCGATATAATATTTTTCGCTAAAAAGTATTTTGAAGACACGTAGGGAACCCTATTTTAAATACTAGATAGTTTATGTAATTGCAATACAGATTTTCTTAGTGTAGGTCTAGTTGTTCTGATCTGCCATTTTTAAGTAACGAGTGATACTACGTTTTCTAAGTGTATTGTTTCCTGGATGCGGTTGTTAATTTTTATAACGCCGGAACTTTTATTATTTCTACGTGCCCAAATTCTTTTGCAAACAACCACAATGACCCAAATAGTGTGCCAAAAAAAACTTAGTCTTTCATACCTTGAATAACCATTGTAAGGTTTACTACGATTCTACTTACTAGATGTAAAAACAACGTATTTTACTCGTAGATCAAAAAGGTTTTTTTCCACAAGTCAAGTGGTAGTAATTTTGCTTCGACACTCATATTTTCCTTTTGAGATAGTCAAGAAAATAGTCACCTTTACGTAATAAAATAGACTCGTAGCTTTATTATGTTTGCCTTTCGGCTAAGACCTGTAGGTGCGAGAAATATTGAGATCCGTTAATAAATTATTTACCAAGGTATTAATTTTGTTTTCAAACCTCCCTGTAACTGATATTAGCTACACAGACAAATTTTATCAAAACAATTAGTCTCGCGTTTAGTTTTAACTAGTGCACTGGTACGGATTAACATAATAAGTATTTTAAAACTATAAAAGACACAATAATATATTTAAATATTACCTAAGAGCCAGAAAACCCTCCAGTTCCTAATTCTTGTGTTACGAGGTACCAGTATTAATCGCCAGGGGCATATTTAGGCATACATCATCCTTATTATCATTTCAGCCATAGGAAGTCCACTGCCGAACAAAGACCTCCCCCAGTGACTACCAGATTGGCCAGTAAGAAGCGGCTACAGCTTCCTGCAACCTTTACCAGGTCGTCTGTCCACCTTGTGGGTGGACGTCCTACGCTGCGCTTGCCGTTACGTGGTCTTCATTCTGTAACCTTCCTGCCTCATCGGCCCTCTGCTACCTCTTAAGAAAGCTAAAGGTTAAACAGTGTGTTATGGAAAAGGCTATGCTCAGTGTATCTCACTGTACAGCCACCAGACCAAATCAAAAGAATACTGCACATTTATCCTGATATTTATGTCGCATTCTGGGCGCATTGTATTCGGTTTGCTCACAGTGATTATATGATCATTGCATCTACTATGTCACTGACCTATGTTGCTAACTGGACTAGCTGTCCCATATAAATGACAGCTCATTTGAAATACTACAAGTGAGAGGACCAAGAATTAATTTAGACGTCTAATGATTATGACTCTTCCTAAACAGGCCTACAGCGCCAAAATGGCGATAATCATTTGATTATCGCCTAATAAATTCATGCCTGAATTTATTTTGTGAGAAACTAGTCCAGGTTATTACAGATGAATGTGATATGATGTTTACTGAGCATGTAATTATATCCAATATATCCCATTTATTAGCTAGTATCTCTGTTCTCAACGATGCCTGTGTGTAGTGCATTCTTGTGTATTTTGAGCCACAGAATTGGTTGAGCATTGAATAAGCCTTCCTTTTTTCTTCTTTTGATGAATAGTGCGAAACATTAACATTTATGTTGACATTGTTTGATAAGGCCAAATACGCTGGAACCATCTATGATTAGCTTTGCCAAAAAAAACTCTTTTTGCTTTGAATCTTCCTCAGAACCCTTGGATTTATGCGAATTACCCTACTGATTAAGTAAATTACCCCACCACTACACCAATCGAATCGTCATGAAGAACTGTAAAACGACTAAAGGTGGCATTACACTGTGTACCTGACCGGTTTTTCTGTACAGGTACGCCCTTCAGGTAAGCTTGAGCTGTGTGGAGGGCTACACGTAGCGGTAACCACACGAACTCTCAGTTAAAATAATGATAAGATAAGATAAGATTTTATTCATAATATTCATTACATGTCAAGAAATAGTAAATTTCATCATTAATTTAAATCAATTACGAATCCTAATCAAATTAACTTTTAAAAAAAATAATCAATTAGTAACAATATATAATAAAATCAGGTGTTAAATAAAGTTACAATAAAATAGTTATGTCAAGGTTAATAAAAAAATAATAAATAATCAATGTCAAATTAATTAGTATTTATAAATGACAACGTAATGTCAGTTTAGTCACTGTGTTGCCCAAACATTTCGTCAACTTTATAAAACGCCTGCTCGATCAAGATCTAATAGGTTAATTGTTTGTTTTATTAAAAAATATATAGTTTAATCAAAGATACCATTAAAAGTACTGTGAAGCACATCACACACAGTTTATCACAGGCAAAAAATATTAAAATCATATTTTTTCGGGCTGCCTGTACAAGTGTGCAAACGTGCACAGTAGGGCAACATACACATTACATGTTAGGTAAAGCCTAGGGTGTATAGACAAATTCACCAAAGAAAATAAAAGGTATGGATATTTAACAAATACTTAACTGAGAGACTAGTTAAAATAAAAATTAATTAACTGTATTCCCAAACAAATTATTTCGTTAACATGTCACGATGAAACTAAGTAGAACTAATCCATTTGGTTGATTTGAGTGCGTTCGGCAATTCGCCGCATTTAGAGGCAACTGGGGTAATTGAACAAGAAATCCTATTTAATCGTTTAACAAACCAAATGTGGCTTTGATTAACGACACGTGTGCAGCTGCCGTTTCATGTCAATGAATTGCAAATTTTGTATACATATGAATAACATTTATTGAATAAAATAAAATATCGCAGCCAAGTGAAAAGTATTTTTTTAACAAATTTTAGTGCAATGTAAAAAGGATAAAGGAAGTATTATTTTGCAACATAAACAAACAAGGGAGAATAAAATTAACAATGCAAATGCATGAGTTGTCGCTTTTTGGATTGCAGAGATTATAAAACCGTTTTTAAAGTTAAATATAATGTATGACTGTAACATAGATTGATAAAAAAACTTATATCGATTAATTATTTTAATGATGATTTTTAACTCCTTGTAAAAATATCGTTGGTCACATGGTCAAAATTATGGCTGATTGATTGTTTTAAGTCAAATTTTATAACACCGACATTAATAAGCCAATTTAAATTTTGGCAAATCAATGTTGTGCCTTGTTTTATTATCTAAGTCCCATGATCATTGCCAGAATGATTGTTTGACAAAATAAACATTCTCAATTTAAGTTTTTTCTTAAATATTTATTTGAATATTTTTTTAGTTAATCACTCAAGTACCTATTGCATGGGTTTTTATTTCTCTGAACAATCGCATTTTTGTTTAAATCGGCTACTCATTTGTCCGTTGTTTAAGTTAACAACAACACTACAAAATATATTTACACTTTTTGATATCATAGAAATCGGAAAATGTGTATCATTATCATCATCATTTCAGCCATAGGACGTCCATTGCCGAACATATGCCTCCTTCTGTAATTTCCAGATTGGCCGGTTGCAAGTTGGAAGAAATTAGGAGATCCGTAAATGAACAAAAGTCGTTGGCATAGCCCAACGGATTAGCATGCTAAAGTGGCAGTGGGCGGGGCACATAGTACGTAGAATTGACGGCCGATGGGGCAGAAAGGTTTTGGAATGAAGGCCACATACCGGCAAGCGCAGCGTAGGACGTCAACCCACAAGGTGGACAGATAACCTGTAGGAAAATGAGTATAATAAATTTATACTATTTAATTCTTTCTACAATCTAATTATCTAGCCCTAAACTAAGCAAAGCTTGTATAATGGTGACTAGAGAACTGATTTACTTAAATAAGTTAATAAACATCCATGACATAGGTAAAAGTGCTCGTGTTTATCAAACAAACATTTGCCCCTGGCGGGATTCGAACTCGCAACCTCCTGGCTTTGTAGTCCGTAGCACAAACCAATACACAAGACGGTCGTCATGTATATTTCTAGGAAAGGAATGAAAAAAAAATAGTTTTATTATCTATAACAAAATCTAATGAATGCTTTGTGGGGTTTTTTTATAAACCTGAGAACAACTACTATAGTTTTAGTTTCAAAAAACCTATTCGTTGAAAAATCTATCTTCTTAGTGCTAGTGCAGTAAAGTAATTAATTTTATTTTACATTTTGAGGTTAGCTTTAGAATCAAAAAATATATTTTAAGACTCCTTTCAGGAAATGCTTTAAAATGGGCAATTCTACCTAGGAGTAATGCGCAGCGATTAAATACAACGTTGACATGATAGTTGCTCGCAAAACGTTGGTCGTAAATTTCTAGGATGCGGAAATTGAGCCATCCAAGAAGTGATAAGACCAATAATGAAAAAATTGCCAACACAGAAAAAGAAATGCTAAATAGAGTACACATACTCATACGTGTGTAATGTTTTTAATTGTCCGCCGCTTTGGTTACTTAGCGAAACATTTTCGGTCATATTATAATCGCTCAAACTCATTTTGGTACTATTCCAATAGGAATTAATATTGCACTATTATCTGGAAAATGGTACAATAAATCTAGTATTTGACAAAATATCTGAGAACCAATATTGGTTCTAACTTACATAACTCACTTACTCCAATATTGGTTGGAACTAATGTGTATATACACATTTAAATTAATCACTGCTGTCAGTTTAAGGCGTCCCTTTAAAGAAGTTTGACTATCTGTCATAGTTTTACCAAAATTTAAAGGAAAAGGCTTATTTCTGGATTTAAACATCAAGCTTTTCGGAACAGTATGTTTCTCAAGAAACCAAAGCATTAATAACTTAATTTTAAGTCTATAATTAGACGCGTTGGCTTTGGCTTGAGTTTGAGATGTAAGTACCTAACGAATGGATGCACAGACGGAAAGTTTTCTTCACAGCCTTAACCGTAAAGTAATGCTACTACGTTCTGCAATGTTCTACCAAATTATCAACCTAATAAGTCAAACATGAGGACACTCTACTTTGTTGCATCAATGATTTACCATGTTTATAGCAAACAAATGTTTCTGATTTCATGATAAATATAAGGTGTTACTTCTACAATATTTTTGTGGGCGTAAATTATTTTGGATTTACATTTTTAATAAATAAAAATTAAATCTGAAGTTGCCTGAGGAACGGGTTGAAAGTAGTACTTTTCAGCCCTAGAGAAAATCCTTTTCAACTGACAGCTGTCAAATTATTTTTAAAAAAACTAGTTCTTTTTCTCATTTTTATTAAACCATGTTCCAACTTTGTATACAGACACTCAAAAACAGCACGATGTATAATTGAATTAAAATTTTAATTTTAAAGAATATTTTTTTGTAATGAATGTTATGATTTACTTTCAACTATTTCTTTAAAGTATCATAGATTTGGGCAAAATATTTATAAAATTTCAAAAATAATGGCTGAATAGACCTGTCTCAGAAAAAATAACAGGCAGGAAGCGGCAATCCGATCTGCATTTGTTTTTAGAGGTTTTTTAGAGATGTAGAGTTTTGTTAAAATTCACTCATTTCATCTTTAGTTATTTCATGTTTTTATGTTAACTTTCCTTGTATTTGTAATAAAAGTGTTTAAAGTTAAAGACTTATTTAGTCCCTCGAACTATTAGCTTACCCAGCAGCCAAACCCCGTCTCGGGTCTAAATAAGTTGGTATCAATGTACTATTGAAATGTGCAATTTGATTTTACTTTTATATTGCAAATAATGTTATTGAAATAAAATGTTTACGATATTTAAATAGCAAGCTCGAGAACAGTATTTTAAAAAGTCGATGATAGTCTGGAGTAGTGGTTCGCGCTCCGGACTACATAACCAGCGGTTGCGGGTTCGAATCCTGCAAGGGGCAAATGTTCGTCTGATGAGCCTCGTGCTTTTTTATACCTAAGTCATGGATGTTTATATAAGTATTTAAGTATGTTTATCCGTTATCTAGTCGCTAAGCTTGGCTTAGTTTGGGGCTAGATAATTGGTGTGATTGTGAAAAACAATTTATTTATTATTTATAAACGAAATTTTGACAAATTAACGTTGCATACGAGTTTACCAAACATTTCACATCTTCAATTAAAAATTACTTGAAGATCAGAGTATAATACGATTAGAAATATTGCTAAGAAAATAGGTGATGACATTATGAATCAAGCTTATTACACTTTTAAGTAATTTTTAATTGATGATGGTGAAAAAAGCCATAGGGATATTCATAGGGAATAGCATTTTACTCGTAAAGTGATATCGTATATCCTTAATTGGATTTTTTTCTTTAAAACGTTTTATCCTTTTTTGAACCATGGTTTTACATCCAGTGTTTCCTCACAATGTTTTTCACTCACCTCCGAACAAGTAGGAGCCCTACATAGATACCGAAAAATTCAGAGTACGTGCTGTGGGATGGGGACTCAGGACCCACGGATTTGGAACAAGACTGCCCAGTTTTACTTTAATCACTAAAATAAATAACTTTTATTTGACACATAAGCTTTCATCTAAAAACTCGCTGACATTAAAACATTGTAATATTAAATCATCGACACGATACGGTTAAACGTGCAAAGTCTCCATTTAGGCGAGGCTAGAGGGGTTCGAGTGGTGTCCTTATTTGGGCAAGGGAGGGCTCTTTCCTTGAAGAGCGCTTTAATCACGAGTGTTGACTCGATGGCCCGCCGTACGTAGAAAAAGACTACTGCAGATTGGCCCCACAACGGTAGGAAATATTGATGTTTTTGTTCGAGTAATGGACTGGAGACGCAATTGCTTGTTATCTTTATATAGGACGAATAATATTGGACTTGATAAAGTGGAATGGTTTTATTTGATGTGCTTACTACAAATTGTATTATTACGTCGACAATACGGGGGAAAAGTTCAAAAATTGATTTTATATGTGGAACTGTGTCAGTAAATGTTTTCATAGCGCTAAAATAAGTTTTTACTGAAAGCATGTCAAGAATCACAAAGTGCGAAATAATAGCAATATCACACGGATAATAATACCCGTAAAGTAGCTGGAGTGCTCATCGCAAGTCATTGTAAAATCTTGAGCCCGCAACGCCTTGTAACGGTGAAAATTGATAGTGTCGGATAATCTTTGCGTTCTATCAACAGCCATCGTGCGTAAAGAGCTTTGAGTAAGAATAAAAATCTTGAAATATTTCGCTTACTTACTAGAAAATTAAAATTCTTATTTTATTGTTAAAACAGGTTTTCGATAAATTCTAATTTATACTTAATACTAGCTGTCCCGGCAAACTTCGTACTGCCCTGTTTTAATTTTTTTTTAGATTTTTTATTAGTTATTCTGCTATTCGGGGCGGAGACTAATGCAACACACCAAAGATTATAAAAATCAGTCCAGCCGTTCTTGACTTATAAATGGTGTAACTAGCCCGACTTTGTTTTATATATATAGATTATAAAGGTTTGTTTGTTTGGTTGAACGCTCTAATCTCAGAACCTATGAGTTCGAATTGAAAAAATATTTTTGTGTTGGATAGTCCATTTATCGAAAAAGGTTTTAGGCTATATAACATTACGCTACGACTAATAGGAGCGAAGTATCAATAAACAATGTTGCAAAAACGGAACGGAGAGTTTCCGTTGTGTGCGTTGCGTACTTAAATGGTTAACGTTATATATGTACATAAAAATCATGTATGATAATGATCTTTAAAAAAAAAGAAAAAACGTCCGTGCCAGCATATATCTATCTATTCGGGTTCACTCACTATAACCTTTTTATGGTAATCAAATTTGTTCTAAAATAATGCATTGGTGCTAGCGTCGCTTTTACTTTTAGAGCGAGGAATAGGCTAGTTTCCTGGGTCAAAAAAAGATTAGTCTATTTAGTCCATCAGTTAGATCATCAAAAAATATTGGACCCATATTTGGTCTTTTGTCAATCAAACAAACAATGGCGAAGATAAAGCATATCAAAGTGAGCACGTGACGTTACGCCTTGCTAAAAAGTGTCGCAAGGCGTGACGTTACGCGGAACTTTAACGGGATATATCTTCATCATTTTTTGTTTGATTCAGAAAAGAAAAAATATGTGTCCAATATTTTCTATTAATCCAACTGACGGACTAATTAGATTTTCTTAGGAAACTAGCCCATTACTGTGGTTTATTGGATGGGAACAGCTGAGAAGTGACATGGGTCGTTGATAAAGACTTTGTGAGAGATCGAACTCCACGCGGGCAGCCGCGGGCGGAAGTTAGTAACTGGTAATACTGGAAATAATAAAATAATTAAAAATATGATGTAAGATAAGACAAAATAGATTCTTGAATTGTAATTTAATGAATATTAGAGTAGGTATGATAATAATATTAAATATTTGTATTATAGACTTACTCGTTGGACACCTGCTTCGGACAAAAAACCTTGTTACAATTCTAAAGAAATATTTATTTAACATAGCTGTTTCTAAGCTGTAATAAAGCTTCATTGCTTTTCACAAAGAAGTGCCAAACCACTTTACGTTTTTGAATGAAATAATATTATATCAGTAATTAGGGCAACTACAAATAATTAGTCCATTTAAGCTGTTGTATTAACATAGCTTGTAAAAGCGTTATTTAAATTATTCAGTATTTTTGTTTAAACTAAATCACAAAATATAGTCATTTACATTTCACCTTACTTCTACTATTTGATTGAAAATGACTAGTTACTGAAAGCAGCCAACTTTGCAGCTATTTACCCTACATATACGGCCACAATTTTACGAAAGGGAAAAATATTTCACTCGTTTGCCACAGGTTTAGTTTGCAAATTACCGTTGGACGCTAAGCCCGCGATGTGTACGCCTGAACACAAACCTTGCTCGACTGACAGTAGTCGTAAAGAGAGGAATTAATTGCTGCCACGCGGACCGGCATCGATTTAAGCTTTAGGTGTAGGGGCTTGTACCATTGAAATGAATTTTAGCTTTGCTGTTATGGTTACTACGAGTATTCGTACATTGGAATGAAACACATTTTGGATCTTAACATGTGACTCTTTCTCTCTATTTAAACCCGTTTCAACCAATGCTAAGTGAAGTATTCTCCAAAGCACGCCATTTTACATATAGTTTTGAGTCTTCTGCATTCAACCCCATTGCGCAGCTATAATTGGCCAGGCTCCTACGTACAGTTTTAGGCTTCAACACCAATTCATCCATTCGGCATACTACGGAGACTAAGCAGCATTAATATTGAGAATGCCGTCCTTACGAGAAAATGACAAAAACTAAGGTATAGTTATCGGCATTTATGAATCGTTAGAAAAAAACATTTAAATTTTTTATTTAACCGATTGTGTGAAAACGTATTTTATAAAACTGCTTTTCATATTTAAATTTTCACTAAGCTACGACTTAACAGCCTATAATGGCGCTTAAAAGCTTTGTTTTGTAACCAAATAACAGATTTGACTGCGTTTATTTATTTCTGGTACTAGTTTGCCATTAACTCAACAAAATACAATGAGTGTTTTTGATTTTATAAATGTATTAATATGTCTTCCTACTCCATTTTTTCAACAGCTACAACAAACAAGGACTGTACCTACGAACATTTCGAATACATAGTTTTACTTTACTAACTTTCGAAGGAATGTAAACGAATTACTTTTTATATACTTTTCGGTCATCCACCGGAAAGGTCCGCGCGTGTCTCTGGCGGCTGAATGTAAGCGTTATTCTTAAACGACTCTTGAAAAAGCCCCATTTATTCGCGGTCTGCTCAGGACCCGTCCGTTACGTAACATGAGCAGCGACTCCGCAACAGAACCGATCACATTTTTGAACGGTTTATATCTCATTTCACGGTACGACAGCTAGCGGCGAAAGCGGTTCCTTTAGCCTCCAGTCGCAATGGGAAAACCAATTTCTACCGGTAGCCGCTCGTGTGCTACTAAGTCGATTGAACGCCAAACAAATTTCCCCTTATCTAAAAATCGTATATCTACATAACTGCGCACATTATCACGGGCCTATTTTTATACTCGGGTAAAATATTGACTATGTCAGACTTGATGGAAAGAGAGGAATTCTCTGCCATCGCTTATGTTTCCTAAATCATGCAACCCAAAGTCCTTAAAAACGAGATTTGAGAGATAGTGATCAAGATCAGTTGCCTATTCTTTTCTATGTGAAAGCTTAACGTATCTTAGTTCGTAGTTTAGTAGATCACTACTAACTAAGATTCGAGTTTGGTCCCGACAAATTAAATAGTCAAAATTATGTGCAAATAAGCACCTTTTACAATATGTTTCATAATTCTGGTAAATTAAATATAAATTATTATTTATGTAGTTTCCTAAAATTCACCTCATAGTTGAGGTGAGCCCTATGAACTAGTAGTGTGCAACTTACTTAAGTTGTTAAACTGTAAGTATCTTTTAGAGTTTGAGATAATAATTAAACAGGTTCAAAGTGTATCATCACATTAACAAAATAAAAGTGTAGCCTGTGACTAGTGCTAACGCAAGTTAGTATCATTCATTTGATTACACGTTTACTTCGTTCAGATCAGTATCCAGTACGCAGGTAATGAGGCAGATATTAGGCCGGCGACAGCAAAACCAAAACTAGATTTAATCCACAGAAAACAGCTCGTCAACCTACCACATAACGTCAATTTTTCTCAACTGATATTATCTCTACGTGTCGGACTTAAAGTTGTAAAACTTTTTGGGTAGGTTGTCTGCACGTAGGTCATGTAGTAGTGATAATTTAGCAATTTGTCTATAAAAAAAGAATTGTCTATGAAATAGAATGGTCTAAATCAAAATATAATACGTTTTTAAATCTAGGCTATTTCATTCATAAAGTTTGGTTTTGGTACCGGTATAATACCGATACTGATTATTATTATATTATTATTGCCAATATAATAGTAATCGGTTTCTAAAATACTGGTAGTATTTAAAATCTACCTTAACATCACAAAATAATTTACTGAAATTCAAAAAACTGGTTTACATATAACTTGCTGTCTCGGCGAACTTCGTACCGCCTCTTTTTTTTTATGAATTTTTAGATTTTTTATTAGTTATTCTGCTATTCGGGGCGGAGACAAATCTAACAAACCAAAGATCATAAAAATCGGTCCAGCCGTTCTTGACTTATAAATAGTGTAACTAACCCGACTTTCTTTTATTTATATAGATATTATTCATGCCAATAACAGTTTTTTATCACATGGGTTTATTCTCACTCGGACTAGCCGTAGATGTGATTTAGAATAAAGCAAGCTTGCTCAAAAAAGGCAAAACAATAAAAAGCGGCAACATTGCACCTTTTTACAGATGATAGCGTTGCCGGCGTGAAAGCCAAGTATCATTACACGGTTAGTCCGTACAAATGAGTATCCGGGCGGGTAGTGAGGCGGATATTAGGCCGGCGACATAACAGTTAACGCCGCGCCCGCCTTGAAAAACTCAAAGCTATGTATTAGGAAGTTTAACGTAGCCCGGCATAGTCCGGTAGGTACTATATAAACCTCCAAGGAAGAAAGTATGATAATTAATTGAAGACATTTCTACCTGATGGCATATTATCGTTCAAAGGATCAATTTGCTGAGAAATTGAAATTTATTATTTTCATTAGCTTTGAGGCGTCGAGTGCCTGTCGGTAAGAGAAAAAGTCCCTTTGAGAGTGCTCTGCCTGCCGATTATCAGCACGGTGTGTTAACTTCGCAATCAAACATATTATTATTTATTTAAAGGGGCACAAAATTAAGGATTATTACCAAGTTTCCTTTTTTTTCATACTACGAATAAATTGTAAAAATGCACCTAGTCTCGTTGCTCCGTAAAGATCAACGCGGTTGGCCGTTTACACTCAAGACTCGAGAGGGTATTAAATTATGGTTTCGTTATTTTTGTTTTGTTAACACTTTACCAATTATTTTTTATATTTATTTATGTTATGGCATAATGTTATGTATTAGTAGTGCCACGATATCAGAATTTCAAATGACATTTGGTAATAGTTCCAAAAAAGCTTGTTGTCTGGAATTATATTATACCGTTTAGCAGTATCTTTTTCCATAAATCATTAATTCAATTAATAATTATGCTATTGACGGGTTTACCCCTCTATCAAAAAAATGGCAACAAGTCAGGCTCAATAAAAAAACTCGTTAACGCGTTAATGTCACTAGTTCGTATCGACGTCGCGGTCATGGCATTACCTATCACATGTGTACCTTAAAGTGATGTAACATGTTTGTATTCAAAAACAATATCGAAAGTAAGTTTAGCAAATATTTGATCCAAAAATAACATGGTACATGTACATGATTTGTAACGATTTGGTAAACGTTAAATGAAATGAAATGAAATTTATTTGCATATGAAAAAGGGTACATTGTGGATGGAATTGCGGTATAACGTTCAGCTTTTTCAGCCATTTACAAATAGCATGCAAATATTAAATAAAATAAATTGAAGTCTAATTGTGGAAAATGTAAAATGTCAATGTCAAAACGAATAAAATAAATTGAATTACAAATTAAAAACAAAAATTGGAAACAATTAACCTAATACCATTTTTAACACATGTCAAATTTGATTCCAATAATATCACAATAGTCAAATATATTAAAAATAGATTACACTTTAATAAAATAGTATACAAAATTAACTATTGAAATTTAAATGTTCATTGACAGAATAAATATTATATAAATAGTTATATTTTTTTGCGATTTCTATGTTGTCCCATACAAAAAGTTGTTGTATTTGAGCACTAAAATCAGCCCTTACGAGGATGTGCATTCATTCTGTTACACCTTGTATAAGGCCTACTCCTGGCACCAAAATAAATATATTCCCTACTACCGCTTCAGACTGGTATATATATATATACATAAAACAAAGTCGGGTTAGTTACACCATTTATAAGTCGAGAATGGCTGGACCATTATTTATGATCTTTGATTTGTTAAATTTGTCTCTGCCTCGAATAGCAGACATAAAAAAAAATACAAAAAAGCGGTACCAATGATTTGGCGGTACTAGTATTTAATAAATAACCAATATTAAGATGTACATTATCAGCCCAAAAGTTTTGTTAGTCGATTGTATTGACGTTTTTCTTTGAGCTGTACACGTATTTAGCCCCGAGGGATATTAGCTCACTGTGCCACCAGCGAGGAGGATGGAATCCATCTATTAAATATACCGGTGATAGGTTGATAGCCGCCTATGAATACACGAAGTTGAATATTATTTTAACGTTGTTTGATTAGGTTTTGTACGCGTGAATATGTATCAAAGGTTTGAATAGAAACCAATAATAGAATAGAATGTCCTTTATATGACAGACTGACTTACAATACACATGGTTGATTTAAATTAATGAGGAAATCGTAAAGCTAATTCATGTTATTCGTACTTGGACAAACAGAAATGAACCTTGATTCGGTTTATTAAAAAGCTACTTTTAGTCCCAGGAAAATAGATATTAATAGTTTTAGTAAGAAGCTTGATAGGCGATTACGTCTTCCTTTGATAACTGAAATCAACACCGAACTATAAGTATTAGTATTTTTAACACTTTTAGTAGCTTCACTTATAACTTATTATGTTATCATACCTTAGAAGTCGATTGTATTTGTTTTAAAGTTTGTAAGTAGGTACGTGATTGATTTTCGGATGTATGATAGTAATACTATACTTTTATAATCATTGAGCTGATCAGTCTCGCCAACCCTTCTGCCAAGCGTGGCGAGTATTGGAAATCCCCTCCTAAGTATAGCACTGGGGGAGGCCTATATTCAGCAGTGAACTTCTTATGGCTGAAATGATGATGATGATGATGAAGATAGACCCAGGACCTCATGAAATAGTAGAATACTTATACGGACCTTCAAATTTAGCGTCATTTGATTCGTTTTGATGACTCTCATTAATATAAAAACATGTTTTCATGCTTGCTTCTTCTTCCTAGCGCTTAGTCCCACTGCTAGTCGGGATAAGTTATGACTTTGGTTCTAGATGCGGAAAATCTGGTTAATACATTTGGGGCGATTGCCATCAGACCTTCATAAACTTAAAAACAGGGAAACCATACCATTTTGGGACCATACATCTAGTGGTACCAAAACGTTATCGTTAGTTTTAAGACTAATTTTATTAAAATAACCCGTGACGACCTCTGTAGCCGAGAGGCGAGGACGACGGACCTGGCGTCGCTATCTCTGAGTAGATTAATCAATGTAGAAAATGAACTTTTCTATGTTGTCTTGGTTCTGGGTGTTGTGGTACCGTCGTTATTTCTGGTTTCTATAAAGTACTTTAGCTACTAACCTAAGGATCAGATCAATGTATGTGATGTTGTCCAATATTTATTTACGTCATATTTTTGTCTACAGATTAAAATTATTAGGTGCTAGCGGCGAGGCGCCTCTACTCGGCGGATGGCGAAGCACGCCGCACACGCCGCACGCGCCCGCCACTCCCGCGCCGCACCACTCACACAACCATCTCGCACCTCCGCACTGCAACGGCACTGACAGGTATATATATATTACAGTGTACAAACCTACCTTTTTCTTTTAAGTAGGTCTCTCAATGTTAATTTTCGTGACTTCGCCTCTTCTGTCGACGTGATGATGAACTTTAGCTTACTAACTTTAGAATCTTTAATGATGGTGCTCCTGCGCTCGTCTGAACGCCTCGTAAAAACGGCATTTCTGGGCTCTTCAGATGCGACTATCGATAGGTCTTCAGAGGCCCGATGTTTTGCTCTGCTTTTTACCAGTGAAAGTAGTTTAATATATATGTTAGTTTTGAATTTACTTGTTAGTAATAATACATAGGTACTTATTATGATACACTTGACAAAATTCAACTAGCTCAGGTCACCAAACCCACATCTTTTTGCTATCCGGGCGATATTAGTTAACCCGACGGTTTTTTAAACTATTTTGCTGAAGCTGAAACCTTTAGTTCTCTAAGAGAACAATTTAAAATAATCTTCTCAAGGAATATTATTATATCCGGACAGTGTTATTTAGTAAGTAAGTAGTACCTACTTTATACGTATTAGAAAGGATCGGGCACAAAGGGGGATTCAAGATGCTTAAAGCCGTACTAAGCACGTATATTCTCAATTTAGCAACGAAACCGTTTACTATGCAGGTTCGGACACGCAAATTTTGATCACTGTAAGTTCAATGATTATATTGTGATACCGAGCTAGCACTATACTTAGTCTGGCCATAAATACTGTTACAATTAAAAATAAACAAAATATTACATTTGAATTTGGAATCTGTCATTTTATATGATTGTTCATTGAGTTTTCTCATTTTGGCGCCAATACATTGTACAATATTTTGCGATATTAAAATGGAGTGGGGTGATAAAGAGAACCGAATCGCTGTGATTGCATTACACAAAGTAGGAATCCCTTCCCATGCCACCGCATTTGTCATACACCGGAAGTGTGCGCCCCCTGGTATTCCAGTTAAAATTTATGGAGTTTTTGCTATAGTGGCACATAAAACACCATACATTTTTAGATTCTTCAAGATATCTTCTATTTTATGGCTAATTAAAAAAACCAGATTTATTTATTTAAAAAATACAGCAAAATTATGAACACGCAAAGTCAGAATCGACGACCTTATCACTATTTTATTAAAGTTCTAACAAACTATTCGTTTCAAACACCTCATAATGTGTATAAATTAAGTTAGTACAAACATATCCATTGTTTGATAGCGAAATCTAATCAATCATCCACTTATATCACAAACACAACGATTTCAAAGATGGCCGACTAATGAGTCATCGCGGCGCCTTTGTTTACAAATGCTCGAAACCTGATGCCTGACGCGTTCTTTGTTCAAATTTTTGTGTAGTAAGTCTGTCTTAATCTTCCTTCTACCTAATTTAACGCAAACAAAGATAGCTACAGAAACCGGGTGGTGCAACCCCATTGAAAAAACACTTAAGTGCAATTTAAGTGCATGCCCGTAACTTGCTTGCTTATGCTTATAGGTTTGTAAAAATACCGTAGCGGGTGTGTTGAGAAGGGAAGGGGTATGGAGCCAAATGCAATTTTTAAAACTCTCCGTACACTTGGTGTTAGTAAAATGTTTGTGTACCGGGCTATTAATAGGTACAATAAGACCTCCTCTGTTTGTGACAGAAAAGATCTGGCCGTCCACGTAGTGTTCGTACGAAAAGGTGATCAAAGCAGTAAGGGAAAGAATTCGAAGAAATCCTGTCCGAAAGCAAAATACTTTATCTCCGGAGATGAAGATAGCACCTAGAACCCTGTCGCGTACTATAAAAGATGACTTTGGACTTGCAGCCTATAATAGACGTATTGGTCATTTCATAACTGATAATTTAAAAAAGAATAGTATGGTAAAATCGAAACAACTACTGAAGCGGTACGCAAAGGGAGGTCACAGAAAGTTACGGATGAATTTGTTTTACAATTGAGCATCATTTTAACAAACAAAAAGACCGTATTTATGCTCAAGGAAGCTTCCCAATTAGTCGACAGAGTGCAACGTGGGCACTATCCGACTTCAGTGATGGTTTGGTGGGGTATTAGCTATGAAGGAGTGACTGAGCCATACTTTTGTGAAAAAGGTATCAAAACATCGGCACAAGTGTATCAAGATACCATTCTTGAGAAGGTAGTGAAGCCCCGTAACAAAACCATGTTTAATAACTAAGAACGGCCCTTCCACCAAGACTCGGCGCCGGGTCATAAAGCTCGGTCTAACGCAGTCTTGGTTGAAAACGAACGTTTCGGACTTCATCAGGGCTGAAGACTAGCCGTCGTCTATTCCCGATCTTAATCCACTGGATTATGATTTATGGTCAGTTTTAGAGAGTACGGCTTGCTCTAAACGCCATGATAATTTGCAGTCTCTAAAAATCCGTACGATTGGCTATGAAGAATTTTCCCATTAAAAGAGTGCGTGCTTCTATTGATAACTTGCCTCAACGTTTAAAGGACTGTATTGCAGCCAATGGAGACCACTTCGAATAAGCTTTTTATATTTTGAATTGTTTTATATTTATGTATTAAACTAACATACTGTAAAAGTAATAAATGTTATTTGCAATAGAAAATTATTATTTTTCTTTGTTTAAGTATTTATGGCAAGACTAGGTATACATATGAAAAGTTTAATTAGACCAAGTACAGTTCTTGTACTATTTTACAGAAAATATGCCGTAAGTAGACTTCATAAAATTCAAGAATCGCATCGGCTTCCAAGAAGATATGATATTTATCCGTTTCCTTATTACAATAATTTTATATTAGCGTTATTATGGCATGACCATCCACATTATTGAGGACAGGTATAATTACGTGCGATCCAGCCAATATACAGTTACTTATGTAACTGCAGATGTAGGATTGTATCCAATTATCGATAGATAATATTGGGTACCTCTGATTTATTAGGGGCAGGGCAAATACACGGCTTTATCAGTTATGAGCTTGGCGAGCGTGGGTCTAGTTAAGCCACTATTGTATTACTTAACTTGTGGTATCATCGACATAATATTTGGTAAGTTATATGAAGTTACCAACAAATACATAATGATATACTAAAGTGAACGTAAAGTTTAATTTGGTATCGCCATATCTAATTACTCCAAGGTGTAAGAAAGAGTTTTTTTACAAATGGTTGTAAATTGAAAACAATTGAAAAATGATATAATTCAATTCACTATACTAAAAAAGTCTAAGCCGTAGTTTTACCAATCGAAAATATTCGATCATCTTTTTTTCGTAAATACATTTTTAATCGCTTTAAATTTAAAATTTGTAATAGCAAAACATGTACTCTTTTAACTTGAAACATCTTCAAATCCTATGTGCCGTGTAGGGACGGCCGTAAAGAATACACTTACCCACCGCCAACACGAGGCGTGTCGTAAGTAGCGACTAACTGCTGTAGCACGAGATAGGCAGCAGCGTCTTCGTGCGAAATCTTATAAAAAACTGCGCTCGCCAACCCGTCTGCCAACCGTGGCGAGTATTGGCAAACCACCCCGATGATAGGTCATTGGGGGAGACTTTTGTTCAGCAGTGGACGTCCTGTGGCTGAAATGATGTTGATAACTCAAAAAAACAATACATATTTAATCACGTGACTTCGTTCTAATGTTACATAGAAGGGTCATAGATTTTGTCTATATAGATAGAAAATCAATGAGAATATTGCGTTATGACATCTATAAAAAATAAACATTCTTTGCAAAAATCACACCAATTATCTAGTGAAAAACTAACCAAAACTTGTACCATGATGACTACATAACGGAATAACATACTTAAATACATTTATAAACTGCCGCACGCTTGCCCTCTTCACACAAGCATTTGTCCCTTACGGGTAAGGAACCCGCAACAGCCAGGTTCAGAAGTCAAGAGTGTAAAAACTATGTCTACTTATTGGAAGTCTCATCCCTTTTATCATCATCAACATTTCAGCCATAGGACGTCCACTGCTGAACATAGGCCTCCCCCACTTCCAGATTGGCGGTTGGAAGCGGCCTGCATCCAGGCACCTGCACCAGGTCGTCTGTAATCCCTGTATTGGCGGCCAAAAAAATATGAATAAATTATTTGTATTTTCGCAAACTTTTGTGTTACTTATGCTAGATTCAAACACAGAATCTTACCAATAAACTATTCAGACACAGATATAGTCGGCTGACCTGACAATTTGTCTTATGGATCACAGTTGCAAACGTTTGTGTAGCGCTCGTACCTTATCTAATCGATCGGATGTCCGATATTGTGCTGGCTAGCCACAAACCGGTGCTAATACTAGATTCATTATCTTTGACATACGCAACGTGAATATATACTATTAGATGACCTCTGTCTGTATTAATTTGATGCTGTCCTTAGTTATGTGAAATGAAAGTTATTTGGTATATACAATAAACAAAAATGGTTATCAATATTTATTAAATTTAAAATAAAGGAAAGTACTTCTTGCTCGAAATTTTTTTGCAAGGATATATTTTACTGAAAATAACACGCAAAAATTACTACTCGTTCGCAAACTTAGCTGTATTTAAAAATACTATTTTTGCCTTGTCCGTCAGTTACAGTATCAATAACCAGAAATTTTAAAAATTAAATATTTATTAAACATTTAGAGGGTCTGAAAGTATTGTAAATTCTAGCAAAATTTTATAAATATTTGCATGGATTTTTTTAATTAGAAAATGAGCATACCATTACACTATTTGCTTTCTAAGAAGTCAACGTGTTTCAAAGAGAAACTTCATGGCTTCTTAATTAGATACATTCCTGCCGAATAGATTCTGTTTTTAGAAGTTGCCTTTGAGTTTAAAACTAACCTCAGCTACAGCAATGAGCTCGCTACATTTGCTACGCCGTAGCGAAACTCGTAGCGGGCGTAACGGTTCGTAGCAGATTAGTACGCATCGTAGCGAAGTTTGTAGAGTGTGAGCGAGCATTATTAAATATTCAAATGCTTTTTCTTTTACCATTTCTTGAATATTCCCGAGTACTTTAATGATTCAGCAAAATGAACACTTGTATAATATATGAATACATTAGCGTTATCAAACTTTTGTTAACAATCTCTAAACATTTTACACTTTAATACCTTTGTAATCTACTAAAAAGTTTTGAGTTCTGACATTATGTATCCATGTATATCTGTGAGTTTCTACTCCTATCCCATATTTATTCATTTGCTTAGGGAACTGTATTCATATCCTAATAACTATATTTGGTTATCAAATGCAATTTGCGTCTCTTAGCTAAGATTAATTCAGTGTTGTGCCGTGCGGTAGCCATCGGTAGCGAGGCAACCTCGAACAGAGTTAAGTCTAAACAATCAACTCGAGCAAACACCGGCCTACATCTCATGTCTATCTATTACTGGGGATCTAGCTTGTGGGAGCCCGTTTCCACTAGTCATTTATTTAGACGACTTAGAAAGTAACCCTATTTTTGTTTATTAATTCCACTTTGTGTTTTAGGAAATTTTCTATTTACACAATACACAAAATACGAGAAATCCCAAAGAATGTTATATTTATCGATTTAATTTACGAAACGTTTTTACCTAGTTGTATGCATCGTGGTCAGAGCATTCTTTTTTATTTTTAACGCGTCATAAGATTCTAAGAAAATGCGCAAATTATTGCTGAATATATTTTCGTTTATATTTTTTAACTAATGTAATGTTACAATAGTAATATTTATGTTTTTTTATTAGTCAAATTGAATTATTTTATCTTAATGATCTTTATGGTCTTGTTTTTTATATAAATATCATGTTTGCGCGCAAAATGTAGTAAATCGTAAGATATAGAGGTTCAGTTAGTCATTATTAGTCGGGTAGTATTTTATTAAAACCTCATAACCCTCATTATTTTTTTCGTAACATACGATTATTAGAAATAATAACGATCAAGACGCTTTTTTATATTGTTCCCTAAATCTTTTTTTTTAAATTTGGCACCCCTTTGCAATGTAACCCTGTATAAACACAATGATATTATGGTGTATGGAGTTTACTGAAATTTTTGTATATCTTTTTACTTGTAAATTTACAGCGACATTTGGTTGTTGGGGTTTAAAATAGCCTGTGACATAACAAGAGGTTTTAAACATGATTTATCATAGCAGTATTACTTCAAAAGCGTTTTGTTTTTTTATGTACAGAACTTACCGTGAAATCAAAACTGCTTAAGTAATGTTTAGCAATCATGGTTAAGCCCTCGATCGCCAAACATGGCGTTAGATAACTCACAGTCAGCACCAAAAGGACCACATTCAAATTTAAAAAATCGCTATACCACCATATTATATTATATGGCTCAACATGAAAATCACCAGAATTGGCCTTATATGACAATCATACAATTCTGACACTTCTTATGTTGAGCGATCTAGGTATAATATGGTGTATAGCGATTTTTAAAATTTATACAGTGTGTGGCCTAGAACCGGAAATAATATTGAAAACAGAGATTCTCTAGAGTATTAGTATTATTTCTGAAAGGATATTAGTTAACCAAATCCCATGCATTACACAATAAGAATTTAAAGTTACGATTCATCATCAGTGTATTATTGCAAACCGATATTATCGCTAATGTTGTCAACTAATTGTCAAAGAGACGTTCCGGGTAGCTCCAAATAAGTACGATGCAGAATAAACTCAATTGATCGAGTTGAGCGAAACTATTGCATTGCATCACATTTAATTTACGATTAAGTTTGTTAGAAACAATCAAAAAGTAAAGTTTTGATTTAAATTAGTTGGGACCATAATGATTCAATTACTAGTGACCTATAGTGTCTGTTTTCAATATTACCCGCAGTTCCGGGCCATACACTGTATATGCTCATCGTCTTTTGATGCTGACCTTACTATCCGACACGAGCTTCTAATAAGGTCTACCGATTTTTAGCCGGCCGTCATCGGGCAAGTGAAAACGGGCACGTACTGTGTACATACTTATGTTGTGTAAACGCAGGAAATGTTGTTAGCTTACGTATTAACCCGCTAGAGGCGCCGAGAGTGGTTTCAACTAATGTGCCTACTCGACATGTTATGTAGCACCTGGCGCTGATTCTTGGGTCAGAAATCGTATTGAAAATGTCAAACAGATCGTTGTTTTGGACGGTCGACTCGTATTTTAACCTACAATGGTTTTTTATTGATACCTTAGGGCATAACAAGTCTAGTTAGTCCAGTAACAAAAAAAAATGATACTTGGCAGTGTCCAAACAAAAAAAAATAGAATTTTTTATGTTATTTTTATCAAATATGGTAAAAAATTACAAGAAAAGACTGCGTAGAGGTGACTTGTTTTATTGCTTTAAGTAAATAAACCTAATAATACCTACCTACTTGTTTAGTGAAGGCAGTTAGAATCGGATCCCTATTAGTACTTGTGTAATGTTAAATAAGACAGTTTACTCTCGAAATCCAAATATGTGTTATTCGTATCACTCGGCAATCTACTATTGACACACGAATATTAGGTTATGTATAATAATTTATGTGTAACAATATTAGTATAATTTGGCTTCCTGAAGCACACTGTAGAAATGTATATATAATATTTAGGTAGGTAGGTAGTGTAAACAGGAAATTATACAAAATATATTGTGCTGGGCGTCCCTTGTAGTACAAATTTGGTTTAAAAATAGACTCCAATTAAGGTCTTATTACAATTTAGGTTATAATGTTTTTGCTACTATTTGTTAAATATTGTCAACTAAAGGTAGAGTAAATTTAAATGTTAAGTAATTCCAAACCTTTTCCACTCTATTTCCAAAATAATTAAATAAAACCTAGTGCACGACTTTGCATTTACATACAAAAAACTTCTTAAAATCGCAGACTGCACATATTTACACTTTTACCATGCCATACAATTAGGACATCTCTTCTGTTCATAAAATAAATAAATTAGCTCTTTTCGTTCACCGCTTTAGTGGATCCCCGGCCGAAGTATAAATACTCAAATTCGTACGAAAAAGTACCTGTTTAATGTGCGGATGATGATGATCTACGATCAATGATGTCATGTGATAACCTTTTTTTTCTTTACAGTGGTAGCAGAGGCGGTCTCCGACGACGGTCGACGTACGCGAGCGGTCGCCTGCGATCCGGGCCGCACTGGTCGTTCGTGTTTGACCCCGCGGGCCGGCTGTGCTACTACTGGTCCATGGTCGTCTCACTCGCCTTCCTTTATAACCTTTGGGTCATCGTGTATAGGTTCGCCTTCCAAGAAATTAATGGTGAGTGTGGTAAACTATGAATTAATGTGCTGCGTTTCCATTTACGTTGCCTGCGTACTGCTTGCATTTGATTTAGCAAATAATTGGTTTTAATACATTGAATTATTTTATGAACTTACAAGTGAAAAGTATTGACTATGATTCAGCAGTGCGAAAGTTCATAAAATTTAACTGCTGTATTTAGATTACCACTAATAATATGTATTTCAAAGGCACTCAGCTCAATGCGGCCCGTATCTGCGTATCTCTTCACCCATGCCTCTATTAAACTGCATCGAATAGTGCTGCCAGGATAGTCAATCGATAGGTTATCGATAGTCATTATCAAAAGCAACGGTAGAAATAGAAATGTTTGAAATTATTTGGACAAATCTTTATTTTACTACTATAAACAGTCAGTATTAACGTTCTGCATAAATATTACTAAAACCGGCATTGTGTAAGTCGGACTCTTGTACCGAGGGTTCCGTATCAACTTGTTGGTACCTATGTAAATATATTAGTTCATCCATAACGGGAATCGAGTGTTGAAGATTTTGTTTTTCTATTTAAAGGATTGTATATCTAAGAGTATTTGATATTAATTTTAACTTAATACCTCCACACGTCCCTGGTAAATAGGGTTTTTACAGATAGACAGAGAGACGGACAACAAAGTGATCCTATATGGTTTTCTTAATGCATTTTGAGGTACGAAACCCTATGAATACATGGAAAATATGGTTTGCTACTTTATTCATATAGCTCTACGTAACGTACTTTTAATAGGTACTAGTCGTGAAGCCTAGTCAGAGGCTTTAAGGCGGCTTGATAACATCTGACAGTAAGGTTTAGTAACTGGCCTTACAACACCCGGCCCAAGTTGGGAGTGATGGATCACTCCCAACTTGGGCCGCGTGGTAAAGAGATGGCCTGAACAACCTAAAGTTAAGGTGAGGTCTGTGCTCTGCAGTATAACGTATTTTTTACATGCGTACTTTAAAATCGTGACTATTTAATAATGATTAACAATTAACCGTCCTTGATTGTTAGCCTAACTGCCCAATATGGCCACTGTCGATAGTACAACACTAGCGCGTCGATACGCGACAGCAAGAGTTTGTGACGGCCTTTTATATTTTGATTTTGTTCCGAGATAAAGTAGTCGATTGCGCTCGACGATCATCGAGCGACTACAGAGCGAGCGCTCTTCACAATATTGCGGATACTGTTTCGTTTTCGCATTTTACCTACAACAACACTGTTCTGTTATTCAATTAAATGTTTTTAATACGGAGTCAGTAGTTTTTCGAATAAAATTAACGTTTTTTTGAATTGGGAAAAAATATATTATAAAACTAAATTATTGAGTTTAAAAAGGGACAACAACATTTAAATAATAATAGTAAAATAATTAATAAGATGTGTCCGTATTATCATAAAAATATTAAGAATTACAAAATTATTGAAAAGTACTATTTTATAAATACTAACCTGTTTTAATAACTTAATAACACTCGATTGCCACTGGTTCGGTGTTGCGCTTTGAGCGTAAGGTTGATTCCCGATCGGGTCAATTTAGGAATGGAACTTTTCTACATTTCGTCTTGCATTTTCCAATGTGTTTCCTTATGTATATTGAGTACAATTATACCTGCAATTCTAAAATATGTACGTAACTACGTACCAGTTGTTTAATTGAACGCCTACTTAGTTTGTAGGTAACGAATAAAGTTTTGCGTTTAACCGATCCTTAAAAATTAAAAAAGCGATAATGTCAGTGAACCTCGTTTTAAAAATTTGATTATAAACTAATTTTCACTTGAGTTTATGCATAGAACGTTTCTATTTAAGATGGCCACTAAGATTCGCGGCGGCTATCTGGGTTGCGACATAGCATCCTGCACTCCTGCATAGTTCCTCGAACTTGCTCCGGAGGGAATTAAATTACTTATCCAAATAGCTTTTCCGAGGTAAATGTCGAGCACCATAGACAATGTTATACTTTGAAAGGTGGTGCACTAATTACAGTTAGCGTGCCTGTAATTATTCTGCATTTTTACATCAAAGACACTATTTCATTGTTACAAAGCATGGCAGTATAGAGAAACCAGACCATGATTCTACACTATAAAAGCTACAAATCTATTGAAGTCATTACTATCGTAGATACATAAAGAAGATTTCGCTAAAAACTTCGGTCAAGCGCATATATTTTATTTTTCAAGAGTAACGTTTAGCGCTTTGTTTATGTTCCTATCATAAAGGTTAACTTTAAAATGTTATGAGTTATGGGATCATTGAACTTTTTGAGATAAGATATTAGTCCCCTCGTTCATAATTTGCAGTTGTTGACTATGAAGTAGTATACAGGGTTATTTGTAAAACATAAACAACCAACCTGATTCTGGTGCTTAAATACAAGTACTTTTTCTATGGGGCCAACATTAAAATCGCAAAAAAAAACACTTTCCCATACTAAGCCGCCACCAGCTGACATCAGTTTGTATGGAAATATGTTTTTTTAATTTATTTCAATATTGGACCCATAGAAAAAGTTGTTGAATTCGAGCACCAAAATCAGCCCCTAGGGGGTTGTTGATGTTTTACAAATAACCCTGTATAAGTAGCTCCAATTTCATTAAATAATTTTCCTACCGTACTTAGGTATACAAGGTGTAGTTGGTATAACGAAAAACATCGATTCTGGTGCTCAAATCTAATAACTTTTTCAACAAAAAAACATTTTACTTTCATCTTAGAAACGTATGTCTATTTATGCGTTTTTATTTGCGATATTTAATATTGGTTACACATATTTTTTTTATTTGAGCACTATAATCATTTAGCGTTATTTAGATTACACTTTGTATATCATGCCTTTGCTTATTTAGCTAAAAATATACCTCATATTTTTAATATAATGACTATCGGTTTTTCCTATTATTCAACGAATCCAACCCAATCATATTTTGATCACTAAACATTGTGATTTCTAGACAAAACGACAAACCAGTACAGAAGTCAGCCAGGCAGTTAGTGCTCTTAACTCTGTAAGGTGACGCTTCGAGGTTTCTTCGCGAGTTTACCATTGTTTCATCGTGGCACCCGGCCGAGCTGAATTTCACCAACACGTAATCTTGTTCGCGACTCCTTTCAAGTTCCCGTTTTGCGTTGAAATTGATCATAATTCTTGAGAGTTAACTGAAAAAGTTTTGATCAAAGGGAAACATTAATTCATTTACATCGGCGAACTTTAATTAATTTGCGAACTTAGTGCGGGTATCTGTGATGTGTCTCACAATGACTGTTTTGTGTGGTATGTGTTGATTGAAGTTAATATTGTGCTTGCTTCAAAAAAATCGCGAAGCCAGTCTGGATCTCTTTAATAAAGGTTTAGAAAATAGAAATAGGGGTTAGGCCTCTGTTTCTTTTCCTAATCTCATAAGGCAGTATTACTTTAACCTTTTTTAATCTGTATAGAGTTTGTCATTAAAACAAGACTGCTTAGGTACTGTTTCACGTTCATGGTTAGATCGCAGTAGTGCCCGAAATATGGTTTTATATTTGAAATAAGAGAGTGACTGATTTCACAGATCGACTGAACCAAGTGAAAAACGAACGAACAAATGTTTAAATCAAATTGGAAAGAATAATTCTTATTATTTTTAACAGAGTATGGCCCAACCTCATGTTGAGGTTAGGCCTGACCCCTGCAGTGGAACTTTTATAGTCATACTTTACTTTACTTTTTGGGGTTCCGTAGCCAAATGGCAAAAAACGGAACCCGTCATATCTGTCTGTATGTCTGTCTGTCTGTCCGTCCGTATGTCACAGTTACTTTTTTCCGAAACTATAAGAACTATACTATTAAAACTTGGTAAGAAGATGTATTCTGTGAACCGCATTAAGATTTTTACACAAAAATAGAAAAAAAACAATAAATTTTGGGGGTTCCCTATACATAGAAACTCAAAAAAAAAAATTTCATCAAACCCATACGTGTGTGGTATCTATGGATAGGTCTTTAAAAATGATATTGAGGTTTTTAATAGCATTTTTTCCTAAACTAAATAGTTTGCGCGAGAAACACTTCCAAAGTGGTCAAACCCACCCCCCTGTAACTTCAAAAATAAGAAAATGATAAAACAAAAAATATATATGATGTACTATGAAAATTTTTTTTATCAAAATTACCACCATCGTACCATGTTGGTACCATGCCAACTTCCACCGAAAATTGGTTTGAACGAGATCTAGTAAGTATTTTTTTTAATACGTCTTAAATCGTAAACCGCAATTTACCTTTCGTAATGTTATAAATTTCATTTTGCAATAAAAATACCATAACTATGACTCGATTGTCGTCATGGGTGAACTTTTACATATAAACCTACAGGTTTGTACGGAACCCTCGGTGCGCGAGTCTGACTCGCACTTGGCCGGTTTTTTTATTTCTTTTATTCCTTTGCTTTTTTTAGTAAGCATAGTATTTTTTTTTATTTAAACTTTTTTGCACACACCTAAAAATGTTGTAAAAATGGCGGATTTAATGCTAAAAGCATTTTCTACCAGTCAATTATGGGGCTATACAGAGATGGTATGGGGCGGTGCAACAAAACTTTAAAATTTATACTATAAAAGCTTACAAAACTGATTGTACATAACTGTGTCTTGTTTGTAACCCATAACCTATAATAACTTGATGTTTTTGTGCAATATAGTGTGGATCTATCTATCTATCTAAAACTGAAGCAAACTAAGTAGCTGAATATGTACAGTTAAACATGCTAGATACACGCATAGATAGCAATACGGTATATACACACATAACAAATACATGATATACAGGTTGGCTAGTAAAGTTACGACCAAAATTTTTTTTTAGATGCCTCGTGTTGAGAGGTATCTGAATCACCCCATGTATGTTTTTTTTAAATAACCTATGAAGCCTATGAAGTACAACTTTTTAATTATTAAAATGAAAGCTTAAAATCTAGCGCATTCTCTAAAGCTACTTAGAAACTAAGAAATTATCAGTTTACATTTTTAATTTTAAGTTGAAAATTTAAATGATAACTCATTTAACATAAATTCTCAACTTTAGGTCAATTTTGTAGTAACTGCCATTAAAGTTATGAGACTCTTTCTGTTATGCATAAATGTACAGTTCATAGAGATTTAGCTTCAAGAAAAAAAATCGAAGAACCCTACTGCTACTTTTTTTTAGAAATTTTTCAAACTGATCCGGTTGCAAAAATTCTTTAAAAAAAACGTAACTCGAAAATTACGAAAAATCGTAGAACATACATAGGGGTGATTCAGATACCTCTCAATACTTTTATGGCCACCCTGTATTAGTACACAGATGTCATGGCAGTGAGCTTCATCAGTAGTGTGTAGTAATAATATATAAAAAACTTAAATTCACCAAAAGGTGAACTATTTCTGTATTGGTGAATTGTTTGGAAATATAATCTATAAATCTGCTTGGATTTCTTACAGTTTAATTTAGTTAGAGTTACGGTAAATTTCAAAACAAAAACTCGACTTTATTCAATTCATTTCCTAACAAACCGCATTTCCATTGTTTCAGGCGAGACGCTAATAGTGTGGTTCTGTCTGGATTACTTTTCGGATTTCCTTTATCTGGCGGACATCTTGTTCCACTTCCGAACGGGTTATCTCGAGGACGGCGTCCTACAAACGGACGCGGCCAAGCTGCGGGCGCACTACATGAACTCGACTACGTTCTACATCGACTGCCTGTGTCTCCTGCCGCTGGACTTCCTCTACCTGTCCATCGGGTTCAACTCGATCCTCCGCTCCTTCCGCCTCGTCAAGATCTACCGGTTCTGGGCCTTTATGGACCGCACGGAGCGGCACACGAACTACCCAAATTTGTTTAGATCAACCAGTTTAATTCATTATTTATTAGTGATATTCCATTGGAACGGGTGCTTGTACCATATAATATATAAAAACAATGGGTTCGGTAGTAAAAACTGGGTGTATCATGACACTGAAACCGCGGACGTTGTGAAGCAGTATCTACAAAGTTATTATTGGTGCACGTTGGCGCTCACGACGATAGGTGAGTCCTTTTGATGCTTCATTTCCAATAGATTTGCTTGCTTTGAAATATTAGAACTTCCTCTTGAGTTAAGTTTGTACAAGTTAAGATAAAGGAAATTGGATATTAGCGATAGAGTCTTGGGAAAATGCATCGGTTGTGCTGTGCCAATTGGACGGTGAAACTCGACATTGGTTACAGTGCTTGGTTTTGAAAGCGTTCTCACTAATCAATGCGGCTACTGTTTCAATGTTGCATTGTTCTTTTTCAAAATAAAGCTGTTCTTTATTATTTTCATCACTAAGACGTCTAAGGTATCTATTATCAGCAGCTAAATATTTTAACTTGTGCAGTCAACTTTCAATACTCCTTTAAATCTTATAGGTATATATGTAATTTTTAAACCTCAAACGATGATTTTATTAATTTGATAAAACCTTTAAGTCCTTTTTAATGCTTGGAAGGTTTTTTCCCAAAATTTGTTATAAAAAGATATAACTGTATAGTTTATAAAACGATAATGTTAGTGACTGTAAACATACTTAGTTAAAGTGTGTTTATTTTTTTAATGATCAACCCGTAATTGCGCTTATCTCGACATGATTGCTAAAAGTTGTTTGCGCTGCCTCCTATACAAAAATAATGTCTTTGACAAAATATTCTTGTGATAGTCGCTCAGGCTAACTTTGTAAAACATTAAACCAAAGTTTAACTAAATCAATTTATCACTAAATATAATTTTAAAAAAGAAAGTTATGTCCTAATACCAAGAAAAAACCACAAAAAACTACTTGAAGTTACCAATAAAAACCTAACATAGTACGGATTTTGTAAATAATATATTTAGCCATCATTTTCACAATCTCTGTATACAACTTTTTACAACAGTAAATTCTAGTTTAACGTAAACAACGAATAAACATTGCGTATTTATTACATAACACACTTGACTATTTTCCCATTTTCTACGGCACTTAATTAATTTAAATCTTAGTCCAGCTCATACTTTGTGGTAACTTATTTTTTATTCTACCTTTTTCACTTTCTAACTTTAAGTAATCTATTCCTAAACTTATGAAAAATGTTATCTGAATAATCCAGCCGCGTTCTATTCTTTTAAATTAAAACGAAATAGGTTTAAAAGTTTCATTACCTAAGATTGGAAAAGCTCATTACTTTGTGAAATGCAATTTGTATTTTAAACAAGCTGTTGCCCGCGACCCGGTCGCGTGGTCTTCAATTATTTTGCTTCAATTCAGAAAACTTCCGTACGCAAAACAATTAACTAAATGTTCATTGCAATCCAATTTACTATCACACATTCGAGGGGAGTTCAGCAGTAGATGTCTTATGGCTGAAATGATGATGATGATGACTTTTATAGCGCTTTACTCAAACAATTCGAGTAATTTAAATACGACCATTTTATAATAGTAACAATTTATTTAAAGTAAAGTTGGACCTCAGTGGCAATAACTTTTCAATCACAAATTTCGCTTCCTTTTTAATGTCCGGCGGTGTTAATAAACACACTGAATTCGTCGTTTGAAAAGTTGATTTTAGAATTTTATTTCAAATATGTCGAAAATAAATGGAAATCAAAATCGACTTTGCTCTAATTAGAAGTTCGTCAAAATAATAACTAAAACTAAAATAATATAAATTACATTACTCAAATGCTACTGAATTCCTATAAATTTAGCAATTGTGTATATTCAACAGACTAATTTGGTAACGAAATGTTCTAGCATGCAAATACTTGATAAACAAAACCTATTGTGTGAAGTTCTAATAAATACCACGTCATTGGGTACACGAAAATAGGTATACTATCAAATTCAATTATTTATGCAAAATGTTATTTTTGATTATCCATAACATCAAACAACAAGGCGTATATGAATCGTTAAATAATGTGTTTAACGAAAGAAAATGTTTTTTCAGTTGCATTTAGTGTTATAAACGAGATTGCCCACGGGTAGTATCGTTGGAATCTAAGTTGTGTCACTAGTCTATGATGTCTATAAATTATGTTTTTCATTAAATAGTTTTTTTAAGAATATAAAAAAATCATAACTTCCCCGGTTAAACTTATGAAATTTTATTTTTATGCATTTGTTTTGTTTGCGACAGTCAAAATGTGTGCTAATTTCATGATTCAGTTTTTACATTATAACCACTCAACATTTGATGACAACCTAAATGTGATCGGTATAAACTTTTACAGAAAAAAATTGTGGAATTTTTTCTACTGATACTAATAAATATAAAATCACATCTATAAAATAATAATAAACGTGCCTATTTAGAATATACGAGTATGTATACTAGAACAGCATGCAAGTATAAAGCATCAAGCAAAACTCGAATAATACAAGCATTCTAGCATGCAGCATGCGAACATGAAGCAAGATTGAAAAAAGCGAACCCAATACAGCTATTATAAGATTTTTGCTGAGATATTTATGTTGGTTCCATAGTTAAAGTTGTCGTATTTGAGCAGGAAAATCACCCCCTAATAAGAAATTAACTAATAAAATAGGACCTAATAATGTTTTTAAACGTTCAAACGTTGACAAAGAAACCGTACCTACGGCTTAGATTGAAGCAGACCAAATTCATCATACAATGTCATTTTTTCTTTTATGAAAAATGAATAGCTTTGCTGACGCGAGTATGGCGTGAAATTAAAATACGTAATGCGCGTTTCAGATAAAAAGGAGTCACGTTCCGCTCGAGGGCTCTCAAGAAGCATGCCAAGACCGAGATTAGCTATAAAATATTAACGCATATCTATTCACGTTTATTATCACAATCAGCATTTTTATTAATTATTATGTAACGTGGAGGGTGAGAGGCAGTTTTCAACCGACTTCAAAAAAGGAGGAGGTTCTGAATTCGTCGGTATCTTTTTTTTTTTTTTTTTTTTTTTTATGTATGTTCAGCGATCATTCGTTACTGCGTTGACCGATTTCGATAATTATTTTTTTGTTTGAAAGGTAATACTTTCAGAATGGTCCCATATAAATTTGGTTAAATTCTGATGATGGGATCTATAAGAAAATCATCAAACATTGCATAAACTCCGTACCACGCCAACTGATTTTAGTATCTATCTTACCTATATCTCTGCCAAATGTGGACCGATTTTGATGATTCTTTTTTAATGAATAGCTTATACTTCAAAGATACTATAATAACATTTTTTGGAAAAAAAATTACCCCTAAGGGTGGAAAAATAGGAAATGAAATCGGTGTTCAGCAGTTAAATTATGTTTGCACTCGTAAGATTTGTTTTGATTAGGATTTATCACTAAAATGGATGAAATAAGTTAATTTTATAAAAAAAATAAAAACCGACTTCAAAAAACTAAAACGCTAAAAATAATCTTAACACTTAAGTACCTAATCAGTTACTTTTGGAGTCGGTGCCAGTCATTGAGAGACCAATGTTTTCGTTTGCACCGACTCCAAAAGTAACTGATTAGGTACTTAAGTGTTAAGATTATTTTTAGCGTTTTAGTTTTTTGAAGTCGGTTTTTATTTTTTTTATAAAATTATTTCCTGATAAAATGACGTGGCTAAAATTCTGCCTAGTTATGGCCATAAATACCACAAAGGTACAAAACCTTTGTGGTATTTATGGCCATAACTAGCCATAGCCTTATCATAAAAATTTAAAATTTCATAATATACTTATCCTTATCCTATAGAAACCTGAAGAACTACAGTTTTCCGATTAATCTAAATAGTACTGAAACTTCCATTTTGGCTTGTTGAAATAGATTGCGTTTCTCACCACACAATCTGTTAGTATGCACATGTAATCAAGGCGAAATGTATAATCTAAAAAACATTATATTACTTATTTCATATACATTTTTTTATAAAATAAAATAAAATATCAAAATACAAGCAATATTGTTTGTACTTACGGTATTTTACTATTTTATCGTTATAACAATTATTATAAAAATAAAAACGGAACAGAAAACAAGACGTCATTCATTGTTTTACCTATAATCTGGGACTTCTCTCACTGTCAATGTCTCCTCTTTGCGCTTGCGTTTGTTGATGAACTGTGGTATGTGACTGTGCGATTATTTTGTGTTATTTAATAAACTCCTGTGTATATTTACGGACTGTTTGAGGCCTTACATGACTATTGCGGGATTGCTGTGCAAACATAGCAAAGGTATTTGGTATCCTCACTTCCTGTATATCTAAAGACAAGACTTTAAAACTCTATTCGTCTGTTTTATTTGAATGACAAGTTCCACGAGATTATTTCTTATTGTAATTTTTTTTTTTTTCGTTCGCGTTGTAACATCTTTATAAATTTTTTTTTTTCATTGACAATAGGTAATGCTAGTTTATTAATTACAAGGAAAATAATTTTACTTGAAATATGTAGTTGGATTAGCAATAAGTGAGAGGAGACAGTTCAGTGTAGAGTAATAAATACTAAAGAAAGGTAAAGTCACCACAGATGTAAATCCCTCGGTACGAGTACGTGCGTGCAATACATGGGGCACACTAAAAGTTTTGCACTTCTAACTAATCGGAACTATTTGTATTTCGAATGTTATATTTTTTTAAACGTTGCAACCTTCTTAGTAAAAAAAAAAAACAATTGGCGGGAAATGACATGTCAATTGTTTTTTATCACACATCTAACTTCTACGTACCTACGCAACGAAAATGGAATTAAGTCGAAAAGATTTTAGAGCGATGATTTTTTATGATTTTATAAGTTCTTTCTCTCCGCAAGACTGTGCCGCTCGTCTTCAAAATGCTTTTGGGAGAGAAGCACTTTGTTTTAGCACCGTGAGGCGATGGTTTGCTGAATTTGAGAGAGGTCGAGTTTCTTTACATGACGAATTTCGTGAAGGGCGGCCTTCAACTGCCGTCAACGAAAATAATGTGGCTACTGTTAAGCGGCTAATTGAAGAAAACCCGCGGATTACCTATTAGACAATTCGAGGACTATTGGGGATTGGTATGAGCCAAATTCAGAAAATTTTACACGAAGAATTGAAAGTTCGGAAACTTTGCTGTCGTTAGATCCCTAATGAACTGACAGCGGAGCAGAAGTGGGCTCGCGTGGAATGGTGCTTACAGATACTACTGAAGTACAACCACGGCCATTCTAATGCTGTTTATGACATTGTCACAGGAGACGAAACGTGGATTTATTGTTTTGAACCCGAAAAAAAACAGCACTCTTGTGAATGGGTGTTTGAAAATGAGAACAGGCCAACAAAAGTGAGGCAGGCGAGAAACGTTGGTAAAAAAATGATCGCGTTTTTTTTCTCAGCTACGGGTCCCATCTGTATAATTCCACTTGAAAATCAAAAGAGTGTTAATGCCGAGTGGTATTCTACCATTTGTTTACCCAGGGTGTTAGAAAAAGTCATTTCTTCTGAAAAAGTTCAACTCGTCACCCATCCTACGCATAGCCCCGAACTAGCACCCTGTGATTTCAGTATTTTCCCCAAAATCAAAGATTTGATGAGAGGTTTTACTTTTACCAACTCCGAAGAGGCAGTGATAACGTTCAATCAGCACGTAGAAAACATGCCTTCAAGTCCTCCTGTTTTAAAAAATGGTTCGATAGCATGAAAAAATGTTTAAAATGTAAAGGAGAGTATTTTGAAAAGCAATAAACATAATATTTTGGTTATAACATGTTGTTTTTTTAAGTTACGCAAAACTTATAGTGAGACCTACGTATTCACGCCGCTATGTACGCAAATACGATGCGATCACAAGTAGTAACCCCTTTTGGAGTCTGTGCGCATAGAGCACACACCCTATACGCCCTATAGGGTAAAAATGACATTTTCATTTATTTTCATTCCACATAAAATCCGCCATTATTTAATCTTTGACTATTACTGTTTTTGTATGGGCGAGAGTTGACAAGAGTCTTGTCAGTTCATACTAAATGTAAGTAAAAAATCACTTACGTATTTCTGAGAAAGATGGCCCCCGTCTGTGCGTTACTCTGATTAGGTGCATACAATGTGGAATGTTTCACCATATATAAAAAAAAATACTCATGTACAGTGTATACAACTAAGTTTTCTCCAAATTTCAAATCTTTTTCTTTCTTTCGTTCTGGCTGTGCATTATCGGTCAGTCAGTCAGTAAGTAACAGTACTGTTAAAAAGTCTAGAAGTTATATTTTATAGGTCGGTTGTATAAACTTTAAATCTTCGTATATGAAAACGGTATTTCTAAAGAAAGTCTAACAGTAGCTGCTGTTAGACTTTCTGAGAAGACCCTTAATATATTACTATCACTGCAATCATGATTTCACGTAATTACGAAACTTTGTCACTCGGAGTTACCTTCTCAGAACGTAATTACGTTTTCTTCGTATCGCGAACAAAGGACGAGTTTCATAATATTTCAAGCGAAGACTGTTCTGACGATGCACACTCATTTTACTCTTTGCCATCTTAAGAATTTTACTATGGCGCACATTGTAGGTAAATACATACTACGAATGTATCATATAAACCAGAGAGGTTTTGATTTACGTATATTATAAGCGACAGCGATAAATCAAGTTCTTTAGTTTTACAAAGTAATAATATAAGGTCGCCTTTTATAAACGGGTGAAATTTAAAGAGCAATTACAAAAACATGAATGAATTATTTTTGTTAAAAAAAAGAAAAATTTTATGCGCTAGTTTTCGAGAAAAATGCCTAAAAACCATTTTGATTTCAACGTAAAATAAAACGATGCACGATGTGGGGCACGATTGAAATGAGAGAGAAAAAGGCGATGACGTAGGGACGTTTCAGACTAGACAGAATACTTTTTTTTTGTTAGGAGTAATAAAAATGCAAACTAGCCCGTTTTTAAAAACGAAAATAATAATGCCCGGTTTCTCTAATATAATTAGAAGTTCTGTTAAAGTTTCACCAGTTTATAAAAGGCGACCTTGTATAAGTTACGTAAAAAGACCTGTCACAAATAAATGAATTGAAAATATTATTTAAATTTTTTGTTTACTTATAAAACAAGTAATACAACCCATTTCTACTTACTTTCATCATCATCATCATCATCATTTCAGCCATGAGACTTCCACTGCCAAATATAGGCCGCCCCAACTACTCTCTCTACTTACTTGAACTTTTATGACGCTGTCTAACAATTGTTTAAAACTTTTATGGTGCCTAAAGTGCTAAGAGTAAAGTTACGAAAGATATTTATAGTCTCTTCTTATGCTCGATTTAAATAACCAATGAAACTGTCAGTAAGATAATAGTACAACGATTGTCATATCTCAGTAAAATAATAATAAAAAGGCAATTAAAACGCAACTGAAGCTAACGATATTTAATTAAAAAAAAAGATCACAAACAAAAGAGAGCATTTTCGATTCTTAAATGCACCGCGCTGATTCTTTGGATGTTACTATTAATAGTCGCAATACGCCCAATTCAAATCACTCGCACGTCAATTCACAAAATGAATTTATATTTTCAAAATACGTTTCAGCGGAAAATGTTAATTACTAAAAACTAGTTTAAATATACATGTTACTTTGATAATTCATTGTTTTTGGGGAAGTGAGCAAAAAAATATATTTAAGAGTAGT
Organism: Anania hortulata; assembly: GCA_963576865.1. Lineage (NCBI taxonomy): Eukaryota > Metazoa > Arthropoda > Insecta > Lepidoptera > Crambidae > Anania > Anania hortulata. The sequence continues at coordinate 13,603,828 of OY756390.1, read as the reverse complement.
TAGAACCTAAGTCAACGGATTTAATTTGTAAAGTATATGATTTTGTACACTATGCATTTGTAACTAAAATTACACTTTTGAGTTAAAATCGCGTGTAAAGTTTTATTATTCCAAAATTCAGTATCATAAATTGCTGCAAAAAGATAAAATAGCTCTAAAAGCGTCTCAACTGAAGCGCTGTCGACTTAAGTGTCTACGTTGTTTATCGACAACGTCGGTTACCGCGCGGCGACTCAATCGTCTGGACGACCGGTCGACCGATAGGTTTATTTGATTGGCCAGTTTGTGCGTTGGTCAACCAAATTAATCATTCAGTTCCGTGGTGATAGTAAATTAACACTATGTGTTTTAGATTGGACGGACTGATGACAAGTAATAATGATTTACTATTAAGTATTTATGACCCTCTGCCTGATTTCGAACCTCCAACACACTGTTTATATTAATGATAATACCATCCAATTATACCATTCGATACCTAAATTATTGTAACATTCTATTCAGTTATCAGTTGCACCGGAATGTTTATCGTATAATCTGTTACAGTCACTACACTGCTTACCATTTTATTTTCACTTATAAAGCGGAACCTTAATGCTAATTAAATTACGTTCATTAATAAACAAACTGAACGCGCGAGATTATACCGTAGGAACTCATAACTCGTTGTAATTAGCTGTTATACGTTATTCCAGCCCATAGTGCGGTAGCTGCTTCCCAACATTTGAGCACACAGCCTAATTTTACAAAAAGCCATAAGCCATCTAATAAAACGTTTAACAAGAAATAAAAGGTTAGGTACACAAATTTATGTAGTTGGGTGTTAGGTTAGCACTTATGTACACTGCATAATATATTATATACTAAATCTGGATGCTCAATTAAATCATTAATAGTGAAAAAAATTATCATGTCTGTCAACACGCATTGCGCCTACACGTGTACCTGCAATGCAATATACGTCGCGCCTTCTCGATCAAGATTAATTGATTTCCTAGATTTGATTTAAGTATTTAAAAAAAAAACGGGTTCGGGTTTCGTAGTTACCATCCAAATACATTTTACAAATTATCCCGGTATTTGCATTTTAAAACTTAAATTACGCAAACGGATCCTTCAATCTAAAAATGGTGTTCGCAGACCCACAATATTTTTTATCGACCTATCCAACTATACCCCACAAAACATCTCCATTGCACGTGTAATGGCTACTAGTTACCCAAAAAATCGCATTATTTAAAAGATTATCTACCAGTTTAATAGCCTGATTACTTCTATTACCTACTAGAGTAGGTATGTGAGCTAAGCCGCGGATAACGGGACATACAGATGGACGGGCGCGACAAACCTATATGGGTCCGTTTTGACTACGAAACCCTAAAAACTGATAAATATGCCAACACAGGCTCCGAATTATAAGCGAAACTTTAGTTATTGGGGAATCACATAAATATCCTGATTTCTTTCAAAGAACTTTTTCGCTTTCTAAAAACCAAATAAACAGGTGATTATAATATTTCCACTTTTTTCCACTTTTCTCCGAAGCACCCACCCACCCAGGGGCGCTCAGGAATACTCTTTGAGTTGAGTAGATGCACCAGAGTAGCAGATTAAAATAATAAACGAAGCACCCTCCAGGCCGCTGTCAGCCCGAGTTACCCGGACCTCGACACTTTCCGCTCATAAACAACGAGATAATTGTAGGAAAGATAACACTTATTTATACCGCTAATACTGGATAAATCGACGACCCGCTGAAAGCTATACGAGATCGGTTTCAATAAAACTCCGCTTTAGAAGGGAAGAGTTTTTTAATGCCAATACTCGTAATAAGACGAGATAGGATGAAACGCTTCGGCTTTTTATGGTTGAATGGTTTCAAAGAAAGACGTGCAATACTTTTAGATCCGTTTTAATTGGTTATACTGCTTATTTAGAGTAAAAAGCAATATAAAATCATAAAATTTAAAGACATAATAAGGATGACACCATTGGCGCAGTGGTGCGGTAATCCACCTTGAACGTAAAGGAGCCCTGGTTCGATTCCCGGTTTGGGCAGACTAAGTAAAAGACTGACAAAAAATTGTTAGACAGACGTCTGTGGTAAAATGCAGTGTCTGGAACCTCGAAACGATTTTATTCTTTACTTTGAGACCATGACAAATGGTGTGTTGTCTGGCGCGTATACATATATTTATTAAACAGTGTGTGACGAAAAGGTGAAATAAAACTTTAAGGTGTTATTCTACGGCTAAATTACATCAACTTTTTCTATGGGACCAACATCAAAATCTCAAATAAAAAATTGACGTTTCCATACAAACTGATGCCAGCTGGTCGCGTTTTAGTATGGGAAAGTGTTTTTTTTTGCGATTTCGATGTTGGTCCCATAGAAAAAGTTGATGTAATTTAGCCGTAGAATAACCCCTTAAAGTTTTATTTCACCTTTTCGTTACACACTGTATGTAGGTATACAAGGACACATTGCAAAGGGGTGCCAAATTTTAAAAATAAAATCTAGAGAACAATATAAAGAAGCGTCTTAATTGTTATTATTTTTAATAATCATAAAATGAAGTCAAAAGAGAGTCTACGAAAAACGCGCGGTCATACATTTGAGGCGAAGGTACAGTGAGTCAACAAGGACCTCACGCAGTGCACATACTGTGTAATTTTTTTAACAAATGAGTTAAATTATCCACGTGTACGATTTTTAACAGCAGATAGAAAAAAAAAAAACTTTGCATAGTTCGATTATGTTACGGATTCTGAACCATTCCTTAAGATTTGGCACCCCTTTGCAATGTAATCCTGTATAACGAACTCGTATATTTTAAAATCTGCACACTTGGTCCGTTCCGTACCGTGTAAGTTAGCTTTATGTAAACTGCTTCAAAGTAAAATATATTGTTGAGCCAAACCACATTTAATATTACGTTAAAAGTAATAAATTCTGAAGTACGTTGTTCTCGTACATAGATACTCAGTGATCAGACATTTATTTGTTTTCCATTTTAAATTACCAATTGTTATTTTCTTCGAGTCAACATTTTAAATCCCATTTGAGACGCGACAACCAATATAAAAGGGAACGAAGGTGTTTCACCGTGAGCCACCATTAGGTTTAACGGCCATCATTGTGAGCTCCGCGTTGGCGAACACTGGGCATTAAGGGCCGCACGTAAGGTGCTCCATACAAACATAAAGTACGTTAGACACCGACCATACACAAAACGGTATAAAATTTAGGAAACTAATTACTTCCGTAACGTGTAAAATTTAAAGATCGTGAATATTAACCCTTCGTATGCCACTAAAAAAAATCCTATTGTTTTCCATTGTTTTTCCGGTCTATAGACCATACCACGGGTAAGTGGAACGCGAAGGATTATTTTAAAAAAACGAATATTTTCGGTTTAGAAAGTCAAGTTTTTAATTAATAATAAACATTAATAACAAATTTTATAATTCGTGTTTAAAATTGAGTTACTTGTAAAAAAAATATCCTTACACCTAAAAGTACTTTCAATTCTAATTTTGTAGTCCGGCAGTCTGAGGCTAAGTATGAAACATGTAGGTATTTTGTTTCGTTTAACATTGGTCATAGGTAATTAATTGGCGCTGCCTCAGTTATAACAAGACCATTCCATTCCTTTCGAAGCTAAAATTATCGCTGGCAGTAAACGTGTTAAGTTCTGATCGGTGCAATAGTTTTGATTTTACGAGTAACTTCGGTTTTAATTTCTTCTTGAAACTTCACCTTACCTGTGGAACTGAAGAAACATGCGTTAATGACCTCAGTCTTGAATCGTAAGACAGCTCATTCGTCCAAAGTTATTACAAAGAAGACGTTATTATACTCGTATTATTAAACTCGTTTGAGGCTGGTGAACGTTCCGGTAATTCGAGGAATGGAGCACCGAGGTGTTAAAACGCTTGAAGTTTAATGTGCATAAAATACCTATTTGATTTGCGCCGAATGTTGGATATGAAATGATAGAGCTACATAGGTAGAAGTTACTGACTACTGAGTCTACGTAGTGACGCCGCGCCGCGTACGTTGCCGCCGCCGAAGGTAATGATCGGCGTCAAAAAGTTTGAGTTACTCGTATTAAACTAAAACCTTACGGAATTGAAAACGTCTTTTTACCTGTTTTCCTGATTAATTCATGATTCACGTATACAATAAAATGATTTTATCACTAACGAGCAATTAAAATTGGCACCCTATTTTTTACCATACAAATTAAACAAAATTTAATATCGTTTTTTAGGTTTTTACTATCAATAATCATCAGTTTATCACTATTTTATATTGGCATTACTGCACTTCAAAAAAAAACGCTGGCTTCGTTTGCACTCTATTTCTTGCTTCATTGAAGTTAAGATGATTGTGAATTGCTTTTTTTTCTTTTATCTATGACGATGTGTGTGAAGAATATTGAATTTATACCAAAATTGTCTTGAAACTGGTTAAACCAATTACGCTGTCGTGACGCAGTCGCCATGGACGCCGCTGCCAATGTCGTTCACTGATCGTTACGTTAAAATATCATTATCATCTGCGCATTCCTCTAGACCTACCTATTTATATTCATTTATTTAATCACTTAATAATGTAACAGCAGTCTCAAAATATACATTGGCTCTAAAGATGGTAAACAGTTACTTTAAAACCTCCATGTGGTATTCGTGAATTTAATTATTTAATCAAATCAAAGTTATAATAATATTACATTCCATTATTCCAATTCAACTTATTTAACAATACTAAATTCAAATTCAATTATTTTAAGTTAATGTCCCATGCTTCATTGGATTACATGTCAATTACTTACTACGTCAAATTATTACGTCAGTATTCAAATTACAAATGTCAAAATAAAAGTTAAAATCACAATGTAGGGCAATTTATAATTGAAATTACAATACGTTGTCAATGGGCTAGTTTCTTAAAAAAATCTTATTAGTCTGTCAGTTGGATTAACAGAAAATAATGGACACGTATTTTTTCTTTTCTCAATCAAACAAAAAATGATGAAGATATAGCCCGTTAAAGTTCTGCGTAACGTTACTCCTTGCGACACTTTTTAGCAAGGCGTGTCGTCACATGCTCACTTTGATGAGCTTTATCTTCATAATTTTTTGTTTGATTGACAAAAGACAAGGTATGGGTCCAATATTTTTTGATAATCTAGCTGACGGACTAAATAGAATAATCTTTTTTTGACCCAGGAAACTAGTCTATAAGCAGCAACTAGTTGCAGCTAGCTACTAGTTTGCTAGTTGCAGCAGCAACTAGCAAATTTAACACCTTGGAGGGCTTTAATAGAGTTGGGCAAATGGTTGTATACTTTGACAGCTATATAGTACGGACCAGGGGCGTGCATTGGTTTCAGATGGGGGTAGGCTGTGAGTGAAAATTTAGTAAGTTTGCGTGAAACAGTAGGCGATCTCGCGGCAGCCTAACATTGGTTAAATTGCACAGGAACGATCTAAGTTGCGCGCTTTAGTAAGGAATAAGTATAGGTAGACGACAAAATGGTTACAGAATATTTATTGTTTATTGTTGAATACGTAATAAATAATTATGGTTAGCTGTTCTGTCAGATTTTTATGAAGGTAGGCTCTGCATAATAGCCTATATGGGATGCACGCCCCTGGTACGGACCACTTTAGTTACCTCGGTAATTGTAATTTTAATGACTAGTACTATTTTCCGCATTATTGAAAATAGGCATCCAAAGAGAATTACTTAGTTATATGTAACTATATAATCATTCCTAAAACAGATTTTAATTTTTCGAATTTGTATACGACTTGGTTAGTACCCTTTTTAAAACTAAAATTTCGTTTCACAATAGCATTTATTTATAAAAGCAATTATGCCGTCTTTTTCCCTGTTACGACACTATGATTTGCTCAGTAATGCAACGTTAATAATAATACATTTCACTACAAAGAGAAAAGCTGGAATACTCTCACTGCGATCTGACTATAAAATAAAACATGATGTGCAGTTTCGAGTGAAATTTTAAAAGTATTTTATGAATACGCTTTATTCCATTTTTATCAATATACTCGGTAATTTTGAAATGCAATGATGAAATTTTCAAAAGTTATTGAAATAAAGAAGCATTGTTTGATTTTGTGTAGGTAGTATTTAAAATATGGATTTTAAAGGTGTTTGTTTCGTGATTGCTAAAAATTTAAGTCATGAAATTACAAATATAATTAACCCATAACACATAAAAATGAACCTCAGTCTGAAACTCAATGTGGCGAAGACCTAGTACCTGGCCTGTAACTCTACAGATACAACGCCCGTCCGCATAGGCGGAGACAAGGTCGAGCGCACGGACCAGTTTAAATACCTTGGATCTGTACTTCACGCGTCGGGAGACATTGATTGCGACGTCAAAGCACGCATTGCTGCTACGTGGGCCAAATGGCGAGAGGTGACTGGTGTCATTTGTGACCCCAGAATGCCGGTTAAGCTTAAAGGACAGATCTATAAGTCCATCATTAGGCCTGTCCTTTTATATGGCAGCTAAGCGTGGCCGCTACTTGAGCGACACAAGCAGGAGTTGCGTGTCACGGAGATGAATATGCTGCGGTGGAAGTGCGGAGTTACGCACAAGGACCGCGTGAGGAACTCGCGCATCCGCGGTAGCCTTCGTGTCCGTGATATTGCAGACAAACTGCAGCAGAGTCACCTACGCTGGTACGGCCATGTTTAGCGGAAACCGGCAAGCTACGTAGGAAACAAATGTCTGGCCATGCCGCCACCGCCAGGTCCTGGCAAAAGGGGTAGACCTAAGAAATGCTGGCTTGACGTCGTGAGGGCTGACATGCGTGCCAATGATCTCACAACTAGAGACGCTCAAGACCGCGCGAAGTGGAGGAGTAAATCAAGAAAAGCGGACCCTGGGCTCGAAAGCAATGGCTTTGGACGCAACTGGGATTGACCGTATAGATGAAGAAGAGAAGGAGCATAAAAATGAACCCATAAAAAGTAAAAAACTGCTAAAATTAACCTATTAGTTATCTTTTCTTTCTTTCTAAATTTATGTTCCGGAATTAAAGCGATATGTTTTTGCTAAGAAAAAGTTAGTCTTTGGATAATTATTACTCAGACACGCTTTAGCGCCTCAACGGAATAAGGTGAAAGGCACACTTTAGATATTGACCTAGCTTAACACTTAGGACAATTTTAATGCCATTTGTGTTCCCATGAGATGATTAATTCCTCCTTTGCCTAGTTCTAAAGTCTACACAGATGAATTCACGGGCAGTAGCTTTTTATTACATAAATAGAAATTACTGCCCATGCGAGTCGAATATTAAGTTTGTTTATTGTGATAAGAGAGGAGTGTATATGCGAAAAAATATATTTTATATACAAGGAAAACCAGTGAAAGAAATACACATTCATATACGATGATTAATTGGCATGCCATGTGCAGCCAGCGAGTATCGCGCTGTCTTTGTGAATATTGTGGAGTAACAAATCCGATTGTTCTCTTTGTAAATAATATATATGAATAATCTAAACACATTTTGTTAACATAAGAAATTCTTCATTTAAACGTCTACGAGTTTAATGGTTAAACAATTTAACTATGTAACTAAAGCTTAGAAGTCTTTTATATATACTTCTAAAAAATACGTTTTTTAAATCCGAACTTAACCGTTTCCGAAGTCGCGAATTATTTATTAAATAATAATTATATTTAATTAATAATCAAGAAAACTAATTAATTATGGCGCACCATTCCGCTATTCAGTTCCTTAAAATAGTAAGAGTATAGCTTGTTTTAGGTATACTGTATTACATCGCAAAGTAGTGCCAAAATATCAGGAGCGACACAGAATAAGTAGCTTAATAAAACAATAAAAACAGACACATTTAAATATTCCTTTCCGCTTCTAAAAAATAGGACTCCTGAAAAATTTACTATTAGTCGTTTTATCATTTCAGCCATAAGACGTCCACTGCTGAACATAGGCCTCCCCCAGTGATTTCCAGATTGGCCGGTTGGAAGCGGCCCGCATTCATCGGCTTCCTGCAACCTTTACCAGGTCGTCTGTCTACCTTGTAGGTGGACGTCCTACGCTGCGCTTGTCGGTACGTGGCCTCCATTCCAGAACTGTTCTGCCCCATAGGCCGTCAGTTCTAAGTGCTATGAGCCCCGAACACTGCCACTTCAGCTTGCTAATCCGTTGGGCTATGTCAGTGACTTTTGTTCGTATTAGTCGAATAATTAGTAGACTCAATTAGTAGTAGTACATTAGTCGATTAATTGCACTATATGTGCACTGCATGAAGTCCTTGTTGGCTTGGCGACGGCGTACGCCTGTAATCTCTGATGAATGACCGCGCGCGTCATGTTTTCTTTTTTATTTTGAAAATTTTGAAGTTTTTACTTAAAAAATACGAATATTTTTTTAAAATGTATTTTTATTTTTGGCACCTTCCAATGGAGCCTTGTATATTTGAAGTAAAATTCCTGAAGCCTGCTAAAGTACATTTTGTATCACACACATCAATCTTCAAGTGTTCGAAAATTCCGAACACAATTTTGTCTCAGCACTGAATTGAATCCTGGCAAAAAAATACGACAAATATTTCTTGATAGAATCCTCCCTTCGTGTTGAATTTTCCGAAACAATTCGTAGAGTAGGGTGGCGTTAAATTAAAAAGATATTTGTGAAGAAAGTCAAGGTTTCTTTGATCACTTTTAATTTTGAGGCCTCGTTTCCAAAATGCGTAGCTTTACGGAAAGTTCAATTTGGAAATGATGAAATGAAAAATACTGACTTACAAACTGGAACACTTAAATTAAAAGACACTTGCCAATTTATATGTAATAACTTTATATAAAAAATTTTCAAAACTCCGTCTGTGCGTCCTGTTAAAATGGGACTCGTGTAAGAAGAGAATAGAAGGTTGCTATGTTCAATAGGTAGTAGGTATTTTTGCTAGTTGGTGGCTTTAAATCGAAAATGAGTTAAGTAAAAATTTAACTAAATTTTATACTCAAAACTTCAAACTGTCGTCGTACGTAGTAGTATCTGCCATAGGTCAAGCGGCCTCGGAATACGACGAATACAAAACAACCAACATAACACATAACAACCAACATCAGCTGTTCGGCTATTCAGTCGAGGATGTGTTTTTTTTTCGTGATGACCTCCGTAGCCGAGAGGCGAGTACGCCGATCTTGGCGTCGCCATCTCTAAGGGCTGAGGTCTGAGGTGCGGAAAACTAACTTTTCTATGTTAGGCCGGGTCTGGGTGTTGTGGTACTATCGTGTTTCTGATTCTGATCTTCATTAGGATCAGAGCAATGTATGTAATGTTGTACAAAAATAATAATAATGGTCTCAAAAAAGTTTTTGTATTTGAGCAGTAGAATCACCCCTAGAATTTAAAATCGTCAAAAAGAAGAAGGAAGAACTGATAAATAAACTTAGGCTTTTAAGTAATTTTTACAGCTAAACAAAAATATTTTTATTCTTGATATTAGTGAATGCACCTGTAAAATTACATTAAAGTTTGAAGGTTGTGCTCAATAAGTTTTCCAGTATACAGGATGCACAAAAGAATACGACACTCCTTAAAACTGCGTGATTAGCTGATCATATACATCAAGTTTTACTATGGGAGCAACATCGAAATCGTGTTTTTTTTTCAGGTGCTTCATACATTATCATCGAGGTAGCGAAAAAGTTTGGATTGGAGCATCAAAAAAATTTTTTTCGATTTCGATGTTGCTTCCATAGAAAAAGATGTATATATGCAGCTTATCACGTGGTTTTAAGGAGTGTCCTATTCTTTTGTACACCCTGTATAAGCTTATATTTTAATGTTTCCGTTTATAAGTCTTTTCTATTGCTATTATAGTTAAAGTAAAACCCATTTTAAATCAAAGCAACCACCGTATTTAGGTCAAACACATTCGTCTCTTACAGCCTTTTAAAAATATCACTCCACAGCTGCTATTCAACAAATATCGATAGGCATGAAATGTGAGAGGTAAACGTATATACAAGCTGCATTGTACACCGAAACTTTTTGTTGAGTATTTCGAAGTTAGAATTTCTGTTTGCGGGAGATGGGCCTTTGTTGTGGACAGACGTTGACAACCCTTTCGATTTTGGGACACGTTAACGAAATAAGCGTCTGCGATGGAAAAGAGCGGTGTTGTTACTGTGTATTTCTAAGAGCGATTTCACACTAGGCAACTTAGCCGCACGAAGTTGCATCACAGTAGGTAGGTACATAAGCCGCGCCACTGTCAATTATTAGAGTTTCGTAGTCGATCTGTCCATCGCTTGGACTTAGCTAAGTCTCGAAAGACTTAGTACTAAAAAGCTTTAATTTAGCAGAGAAATACATACTAATCACGTAGACAAAGGTAAAATTGAATCTTAAAAACATTGTGAAGGTTACCTTACCTCTTTTACACGCAGTGGCTAGGTTTTTTAAATCGTTTATCACATGGTTTAGGTTGTTGTTGGATAAGTATGTCGTTAAAATTATTGTGGGTGTGTGAAGTCAATTTTTCAATAAAGTTTTTCGATTTAAAATGCAATTTTTTGTTAGAGTCAAGTCCATCCTACCAGCTAAACGTTTGTTTATCGAAATGTGCCAAAATTCACAATAGTAATACCTACAATCAAAGTAAAAAAGAAAACTAATCCTGTTAGAGCCTATCCATAGCTTGGTAGGTTTTACAGATTCACGAGTAATCGTCGACCAAATTATAAAATGACCTTGGGGAAGTAAAAAGGAAACTTTCGTACAAATTGTGACGGAAAACTACGGAACCCTACACTGCGGCCTACAACTGGCCAGTATATAGTCTACAGTAGTTTGGAAGCGCTCTAAACTGGAAAATGAGCAGATATAATGATGTTCATGCAAAAATTAAATAAGTTGTTGTTGTTGTTGTTTTTTTTTTAGTTAATCTGAAAGATTAACAACGTAATGGCAATTAAATAGAGACGACGACTGGGCTGGGTGGATTAAATTCTATTTAGTCCGTCTGTTAAATTATCAAAAAACGGAACATTTATTTTTTCTTTTGTCTTTATAATATAATTAGCTTTCGCCCGCAGCTTCGCCTGTGTGGAGTTCGGATTGTCACTTAAAGACTTCATCAACAGCCAAAAAATGCATTAATTAATAACATTTTGATTAATTAATGCGCTCAACCAAACAAACAAACTTCATGTTAATAATATTATTAAAGATTACTTAATGACCTACTACTTATAATGATTACCGATTTAGAGACAGGGATCCAGTTTTGTATCTGTAATTGCAAATTACAATTTAATTCAAACCGGTATAAGCCTTTCAAATGTGTTTAATTAACCAAAACAGTAAATCGGAGCCACCGAATAAATGCACAATGGTTGTGATAAGCATCAGTGTACTGCGGTGTAGCGAGGATTCATTGGGAAATTCAATTCACAGGCTTCGATATATCAATTTATAGCAACAAGTTTAACTTGATCAGTGATTAAGAAAAAAATCATAATTTTTTACCTCCATTGTAGAGTCCTCTCTATTATCATTTCTTTCCCTCTCCCTGGCAGTACGTGCCCTTGAACTGTATGAATACAAACATATATCAAACCTTTATTATTATGTAAAAATCAAGGTTTGGTATATCATAAAATATTTTCTTTCACTAAATACACGAAGATCTATATTAAATGATAACGACTCAAATGCCAATATTTGTAACATTTAAATCTTAGTTGAAAAAACTATAAAACATACTTTTATAGATATTTAGTCTTAAAAAAATAAATCAGATTAACCAAATACAAAAGTTTTTCAAGTAGCCATTGCAGAGTCAAATTTACACAGTTTCATATCGATACAACAGCAATAAATAGGTACTACTGTCGTGAACCATTTAGCTGGCAAGGGAGTAGAGTGGGCTTTGACTGTAACAACAAAAAATGCACTTTAAATCTTGGTATTACGCAAAAAGATCCTTGAAATAAAAAATAATTTTAACACACCCACAATATTTATAAACGACGTATCCGACGATAACCCACACCATTGCATAGACAAGAAAAAAACTGTCTTTACGTGTACGAGAACTTTTATGATTTTATTTTTTTAAGATTTTGTTAAGTCTCTTCGGAGTGATTAATTTGTATTCTCATGCCAAATAACAGCTCCCTAAAACTAAAAGTCACTAAGTTAAGCCGCGCACAGACAGACAGACGATAGTAGGTAGTCATAGGTATTGAATGTTCAAAAATACCATTACAATTAGAACGCAATCAAATTAGTCCAATTATTTTACATTTCGCTATTATTCGCCAATTAACTTGATGTTGCTCAAACGAACCGGTGTGATGTCCTCACGCTACCTTTGTTCACTATATGTATGGTTCGACCGTCACCATTACAGGTAGGAATACCTAAATGACACTATTGCAAATTGTATGTGTTATTATAATTATGTCTGTCGTACTAATTGCATGTTACGGAAGATGAGTTACAAACAATTAGTAAGAGATGGTTGACTGAACACAGAGTAGGAAGCGACAGATAATGTGAACATTATGCATTAGCTGATTACATAATGTTTCTATGTAAATGTGTAAATCTATATTGTAACATAAATAAATAGGGAAGAAATTAACATTAATTGTGTTATGAGGTACAATAATTTTGCCAGGTGCGCCTCTGGCACATCCAGGCCAGTTTAGAAAGCTTCGTTTTTAGACTAGGAATCGAACACAGGACCCTTTGTGCTTAAGGCGAATAACCGAGCCAGTACGCCAATCCAGTCGACAATATTTAATTATTAAAAATATGTTTTAATGTCAACGTTTTTCAGATTGTGATGTTGCCACATTAGAAAATTGTTATTACTTAATTGAAGAACTGAGTCACCTCAGCTCCTACCAAATAGGTTTCAAATATTTAGGGTTCCGTATTTCGTATGTCCATCCGTCTGTTTGTCTGTCTGTCGTCTGTCTGTCCACGGTAAAGCTCAGAGAGTATGAGTACTAGAAAGCTGGAATTTCGTATAGCTATACTTAATAATTACGCTGACAAAGTTGTGAATAAAATCTTGCAAAAAATAATAGGGTACACATTATAATTAAAATGATAGGTAGGGATTACTTATTTTTGTCTTGTCTATCCCACGGTATGGGGTGTTGTTAGATAGGTTTTTTGTTGTAGTCAAGTCTTCCCCCCTATCTACCAGCTGAATGGTGGCTTTAACAAATGTGAAATAAAATTCGACAGTAGTATACAATAACAACATTAAAATAAAAACGATTACAGCTGAATAGACTTTACGAGTTACAGAGTTAAGTTATAAAATGAACTTGCAGAAGAAAATTACTATGATGAAGTTGTAAATTATGTAAAACAGGTGAAAATAAGAACGCCTATTGCGCGTGGTTCAGCACGCACTTGGCCGATTTTAATAACAGTTGGTATTATCAAAGGAATACTCTGATTACGGTGAAACATTTCGTACGACCCATCGTTAGATGGTATTCTTTTGTTTCTCCGAAAAAAATGCCAAAACAATCTTAACAAGTAATTAAAAGGGAACTTTTACGTAATTAGGATAATGCCACTAAGTTTACCATAATTAGATTACCTCCCTACAGGCGGGCACGTACTATCAACAACGCCTCTTTGCCGTTTGATTGTGGACTTTATGTCTATTGATGTAAGGAATAAGATAAACAAATGATGTAGGGTACAACGGTTTTAGGGTTGTCACAACTTAAACAACGTATTCCAGGACCACTCTATTAACTACCTAATAATTACTTTTTGCATAAAAAAGGCTTTGTAATATTTAAATTACTAGGCATATTAATAAACTCAGAAAATATGCTATACCCCATTTCTTTAATCAGTAATTAACAAAATTTGCTTCTAGAGTCAGGTTTTTAACGCTTACGTACATTACCCATGTATAGCCATAATAACAATTAAATTAAACATCCAATGTGTCTCAAAAACTGTCACTAATGTATTAATCGGTACCCTATCTAAGAGTAGCAATAGCCACAACCATTTTTTCGAATCATATTATGTGATTCATCGGACAAGAAAGCTGCTAACAATTGGTGTAGATTTTTGTAAACATGTTAGTATGAGCTTTTCTTAAAAATCTAACAAGCGCGCTAGTTTTTTTTGTGGGTCTTAAATAAAAAAATGACCAATTTCTAAACATTCTGAATAAATGCCATTTATTATCTAGCCCTACACTAAGAAAAGCTTGTACTATGGCGACTAGATGATGGAAAGATATACTTCAATACATTCATAAACAACTATAACTCAGGTTCAAATGCTAGTGCTCATCCCACTAGCTTAAGTGCCCCTTGTCGGGATTCGAACCTGGAAATTATCCAGGGATACTCTTAATATTGAAGAATATTCTTAGACAATCCTAGAAATGTTTACGTTTGGCAACCCTAAGTAGTATACAAGAGCCCTCACGATAATGGGAAAAGTTTAAATCAAGCAAATCCTTTGTGCTCCGGGCAAACGCTTGTTATTATATCGGTTTCACCTGGACTGCGTTTTCTACTTAATTATATGGTTGCTAATTCACATCCCAAAAGGTGTTATTCGGCACATCGTGTATTGGTTTTGGTACGATTTTACCACGGTATAACAATATGCGGTGATTGCTATTTTACATAATAAACAACTTCATCTATGTAATTTTATTCTCCAAGTACATTAATTTTACTCGGTAACTTGTAAAGCCTGCGTAATGTAGTGTTTAAAATGTTTAAAGTAACCACATAGCTGGCAGATTGGGGATGGCACTTGACTCATACAAAAAAATATTATGCAAACGGATCAGTAAATCGTACAATATTTTTGAACTTCATACCTCCGCTATGGCCAAGCGCGTATGTATCCACATGATAGCCGAACAGGGAATTCGTCTGTTTTTCTATGTTGAAAGGTACTTAAAACGGCAAGTTGCTATATGTAAAAAAAAAAGTTTAAATCACCTCTGTGGCGTTTTTAACCGGTAGCGACGAAAACCGGGGTAGGAGATACTCGTATATTAAAAAAAGTTAGATTTTATTCTACCATTTTTTCGGCATAACGAATATGATACGCATTGCGAAATGTCATTTTTTAATACTAAATAGCCTTGAGCTAAGCCCCGGATAGACAGACAGACAGACAATCGGATGGACACAGCGAAATTTTATAGGTTCTTTGTTGACTACCGATCACTAAAAAGGGAAATATTATTGTAAATGCAAAAGGCATTCCGTCGGTCTGATACACTTTCATGGCAAAACCACTGAAACGCTTTGATGAAATTAGGTACAGGGAACTCAAGGTTCCCCATGGGAAAATATATAATGTATAGACAAATTTTAGTCTACTGCCTAAGTGAGTAAAATAAGGAAAAACAAGCCGTATTTCACGCAAGCTAAGTCGCGAACATAGCTAGTAATTATATAAACAAACAGATTTGATTTTTTATACATATTATCACATATTATGTTTATGTGAATGTAATGCGTATATATTTTTGATGATTGTTTAATGTTATTGATTTCAATGTTTTCCTACACAATGTATTTTGTTACTGGAATAAATGACTTATGACTTAAATACTAATTCAGTCGTATCGTAAATCAAAGGAGTTGAAAAATGTATGTTTATTTTGTCGTTTGCTCTCAAATGCTATCATAAATTGAAATACAAATAACGTCAGATATGTGCATATGAAGAGAAGATGCAATAAGGTCGCAATCGTATGTTAAACGATTGTTACCCCGCAACGGCTGCAATATGCTGTAACATGCTAGTGCCGGATATTAAAATCTAATGGAACTGCTTTTTAAATCGCTATTTATTTTTTAAATGCAACTAGTTTTTTAATGGCCAGTAAATAGTAGATACCCTTAGTTCCGGTAGCATTCTGGCAGCCATTTTTAATGTTTATGCAAAAGTAGGGTATCCCAGAAAGACAATTTAACTTTTGACACATCTTTTGCGCGATTAAACTTTATGCCCGATAGGCCGCGAGTTAGAAACTTCGTACGCTTACCTTTAAAATAGTTAACGCGGAAGGTATAAACGTTTTATTTTGTTGAATTTACTTTTCGACTCTTAACAGTTATTTCGGGTTTTCGGTACGCTTTGGTTTAATTGACGTGAATGTAAAGAAGTACAGACAACGGCAGGTTAACCTACCCAAAAAGTTAAAGGTCATTGAATTAATTTTCAACTTTATGTCCAACACTTAGAGATCAATATCAATTGAGAAAATTTTACGTTTTGTGGTAGGTTGACGTGCTGTTGTCTGTACTATGATCACCCAAATCTAGGATTCCGTACCCAAAGGGTGATAGAGAAGATAGCTCGTTACAAGCTTACACTGCACTGTCTGTGTGTCTGTCTGTCTGTTCGTCTGTCCTTGCTTCCTTTCCTACCTATAAAGGGCTGAAACTGTTGAACCGTAACTGGTAATCGGTTGAAATTTTCAAAGAATACGTGTAATTCTGGCGGATAAAATGAAAAACCATTTCTAGCTTATTTAATTTTCCTCTTTTCTCTATCTCTACCCAACGTAAAAACGGTAATACTTGTGGATTTAATGTGGTTTTATTGCAAACCGTAAAGCCTAGCAAATAGTAGTTTTTTCATAATTATTTTTTAACTATATGATTTCAGTATTTTTAAAATTCTTTATTATAGTTGTTATATTTGCAAAATTCCAATATCTTTAACGACTTTAACAATTCAAATACATGAAAGCTAATAAAAAGAGTACTTTTGTCTTCAAAGTATACTCGTACATAAAATTTCAAAAATATTGCAATCACAGCATGCAAACATAACTAAAAACTACATTTAAGTAGGTACGTTTGCAAATTTATTTTGTTACTAAAGTTATTTCGGTTACATTCATAAAATATTTTACATAGTAATTCAAACCCGTAGACCCAACCGTGCGTTAAAACCGCGTAAATAATAACATCAGTTTCGGATCTCCGAAAAGGACGAACAATTTAGTTTAATAACGTTATCCATAAAAGTGGATACGCCGACCCCGTTTTCACTGTCATCTTCGGAGAGGCGATCTGTCTTCTAAACCATTGCGTCTTATACAAACCTTATCGGCCACTGGGGCCGTTCCAAAACACAGCCAAGGGAATACGTGCTGGCAGCAAGTTTTATCCAAAAATTACGAGTGTCTCCCACCCACTGAATATTTTTGTTGGTGTTACATTTTTTGGTGTCAGAATTTGCAAATTATCGCTGTTACGTGATTGTGCTACAAGTTAATAAAAAGACTTTTTTAATACCGTCTCCGGGAATTGTAGATTTTTAAAATTTATGCCAATTCGTCAACTCATTGGGCTTGTTTTTTAAGTTTATAATTTAGATTGTAAGAGTATTATTCAATTATAAGTCCATGCTTTGACTACAGCTGTTTGGGACGTATGCAATAAAATATAAATAATAAAAAATATAAAACGGACAAATGCAAATCGGACTCGCCCACTGAGGGGTTCGTACAAATTTGTAGGTTCGAATTTTTCTTGTATTTGTAGTGAAAGAAGATATTACTTGCCAAATTTCATAGTTCTGGGTCAACGGAAAGTACCCTATAGATTTTGATTACCTTGAGAGTATATATATATATATATATATATATACATATATATCGTAATATACTTTTTTTTTTGCGGCATAAACGGCCGTATCTTTTTTTTACGTTAAATGAGAAGTTTAATTTTTTCACAGCTTCAAGGGACCGTAGATTTGATTATATGGTTTTAATTTCAACTTGATAACTTTACATGTTCCCGAGATAAAGGGTCTTGACAAACATACGGACAGACAGACAGACGGAGAATAAGGTGATCTTTTAAGGGTTCCTTTTTTTTCCTTTCGAGATATAGAACCCCAAAAACGAATGTATTTTAGTCGGTTTTTTTTCAGCGTAAATAGCGATTGTTAACGTGGGAGTCACTCGCGATTACAGTTTTCGGTACCGACTTACTGTAATACAAATAGAACAAAGTTAAATATGTTGTATGTTTAATAAACTAACTTGCTTTATCAAAACGAAACCTTAAATACGTAAAAACAGTATAAAATATATACAAATTAATTTAGACTTTATTCCATTTGGCAAGTAATATTTTTTTGTGACTGCATAAATAAATATTTTTGATTCATTATTGGACACCTAATTTAGTACTGCCAGTACATAAAATTTTCGTTTATTTCGAATAAGCGATATTTAGGATTTAATTTGCCTTTTCATTTGTTAAATCCCTAAATCCATACATTTTATTTAACGAACTTATTACAACGTTTACAGATTGCTATTCTAAAATACACAAACAACTTACGAGTATAAAGTCCATCTATACCTATAGATGTGGTATGCACACACATAAATATTGAAACCTTTTATAAAGAAAATATTGTTTGTTGAATAAAATCCTTTCTTTCATAGATAGGGTGTTCTCTGCCTGGCGTTTTTCCGCTTTAAAAACCGAATCCGCGTCCGCCGTCACAGGTGGTAGGATAAAGTACTTACCCCGAAGCTTAAAGTGACATGACTCTCGCGTCGGATAAAAATGAAGTCGGCAGAATTCGCAAGGTCCCGTACCCTTATAAATTCGTCCAGTTTACGGCCTCATTATGAAACATCTATCCGTAAATTTGCGATGTAATAACGTTTTTCTTTTGCGGCCAGTGGCTTTGTATTGTCGGATCCCAACGTTTGTTATACCATTTTTGTTTCAATTACAAGTGTTTGTTACATTCGCTTTATAAAATAAGAATGAAGCTTTCTTTCTAAAGGGTAGTACACACCCAGGGATTTTTCAAATCTTCGAGTAACCTACTTACTTGTATATTTAAGCTATTTAGATGCTTAGACCGTCTGTCGAACATCTCCTGTAACGTAAAACATACAGTATTGATATTTTGTACATTTACTTATTTTAATGGCTGCAGTGGTCCACGTTGAATTTCTTTTCTGAAATATACTAAGGCTTTGATACAAATCATAACAAACACTGATTACAAATAATTAGTTCTAGAGTTATTATCGTGAGAGAGAGAACTAAAAAAATATAGTCGATAAAATTTTAATTATTCGTAGCCCACAAATACTATAAGAAAATTTTGAGTATCCTTTACAACCTAAAGTAGTAGATTGTATAACAGAAGATCAAAATAATATATTGAGCGTGAATTGCTATTTATTTTATATCCAGGGCCAGAGCGGATTTAATTTTTTTATGCTTAGAATAAAATCCCGAGCGCAGCCAGGGATTATAAAATAGAACCCTTAGCGCAGCTAGGTATTTAATATACATTACCCGACTAACATTCTACTTTTCATTTCCATCTTTAAGAAAAGTAGGTTATTATGTGGCGCATTTTTTAAACACACCCAGCGGGCGCCTCTCACCTAACCTGTCTGAATTTTTTTCATACTACTCGAATAGTATTTTTGGTTGACCTCTTTGATCATGGAATACCGGGATGAATTTCAGTTACTAAAATAATTCCTAATAGTTTGTTTGGGCTCATCAAATTGGTCTTAATAATAAGTAAGCTTACAGATCATTACTTAAGTAAGATGATAAGGCAAGAAAAAGGTCGCAGATGGTAACTTTGAACCTTGGGGCTTGGTTTATTTCTGCAGTCGTTGTGAAATGTTGTTTGTTTTTAACTTGCGAAGCGAAAGTGTGAAAAGAGGTTTAGCTGTGAGCTTATGTGTGACGCTGCTAAAGCTTGCTCTCTCAACCATGAATCCCTTTGAAGATTATTATTTTTTATGTGGAAAATTGTATGCCAATGAAGTGACAGCTACGATTTTAAACCATGAATTCAGTTGATCTAGAAGTTATAAACTAGTTATTATTAAAGCAAATGATGCATTTCACCACCCTGGTTTATTTGACGCGCGAAATAATTTTAATGTGCTCTCATTCTGTTGACGTGTTCGGCATTAAAATTCATTTGTTTTATTTAACTGGGGATTCGGAAATATCTGCGCTTTGCAATCTCCTCGTATAAGGTAGATCCGTCCTACGCTGCGTGAAAATTAATTATAAAATTTCGTTCGTCTATCAATTCCTGCCTTGCCATATTTTATTGCTTTATTTCGTTGATCAACCGTTAATTATGCTATAGAATTCGCAATATTCATAATGAATATTTTAATTATGGCTGTTAATAATTCATGCTATTCCAATATTTTCCTGCTGTTAATTGAACAATTTTTTACTAATTTATTTTAAATAACGTTGTAGGTGGCACAATTTATAATGATAACTCATAGAATGTAAATATCAAAAAGATACCTTTTGTAGCATATGTAGGTATGACAATTCCGTATGTCATTACCAATAATTTTATATATATTGTTATTTTACCAAACCTAAACTATGTAAGTCTGTGTATAGTAAAAAGAAACGAGTCATCATTTTAGGAGTCTCTAATTCAACTTACGTAACTATTTTGTTAGTGTCAATAATTCTTCTTATATATACATATATTTTTTAATTCCTCTGGTGCCTCTTGCCCTATAACTTTTTAAAGTTTTCGACTTGGTAGTTTCGGTGATTATAGCCAATTATTAAAAAAAAATATATTTTCTTAAATATAATTCAAAAATATTGATATCACAATTAAACAAACAAAATATTAGATCTTCACAACAAGCCCTTTTTTTGATAAATCATACGGTACAGTGACCTAACGTTGGGGGACTAAATTTATAATTTAAATACGTTACTAGTCTCTATTTAAATCGCAAAAGTTAATTTGTGTACCAAATTTAAGTTTGATCGGTCCAATAGAGTCGGCGTAGCAAGTTGGCTCCGATAAGGGTCGTCGATTTTTTATTCGTACGTACGAAACCCTAAAAAACAAAATAAGGTTGAAGTTCTACTAGGCCTCTGCAGTCTCAACTACGATGCTAGCCTCATTTAACAATTGCAATAAATGTTCATCACAGGTGACCTGCCGCGGCCCAGAAGCAAAGGAGAGTATGTGTTCGTGATAGCGCAACTACTCTTCGGCTTGCTGCTGTTCGCGACGGTGCTTGGGCATGTGGCCAACATCGTCACGTCGGTCAGCACCGCCAGGAAAGAGTTCCAGGGTGAGTCTATACTTTTACCCTTTTGACGGACACTTGTTCACAACCTCGAGACTCCTACTTCCCATATTGCACTGACCGTGGGCGCGGTGGGCACGTCGCTGGGTTAATAGCTCGGAAGCGCCTGCGTACTGCTCAGGACAGTAATGTTGACGACAAAAGAATTTAGTTTCTCGGTTTTTAAAAGAACTTCCCCCCCACTTTAAAAAATGACTTGGACCCAAACAATTTATAACCAAAACAGAAGACTTACTTACTTCTTATTATAATAATAATAATATTATAGTGAGTTTCATAATATTTAATAAATAATATTAGTGAGCGCGATTAACCAAGTTCGCGTTTAATTTAATTTATCAGTAAACTTTTGTATGGATAGTGATATTGTTATACGTATTGTTTTCGTATTATAACATGACCGCTTATAATCTGGCTGATAGGTCTGGCATTGTGGACTAACCTTAGTGGTTTTTGGCAATGCATTCTAATACAATATGAATGTAGTTTGTGTTAAATAATTATACAAAAACAGTATAGGCGGCAGTATAGGGTAACTTAAAGTAATCGACAGTCCAAAGGATAAGCAAGCTGAAGTGGCGTAGGCTAATCACAACTGCCGTAGAACTGATACCGATGGGGTAGACGTATTCTTTAGTGGAGATTACGACTTGGCCGTAGCTTGGGCGTAGCTTGTAGGACGCCCTCTAAAAAGGTGGAGCAATGATATACACAAAGCTGCTGGGAGCGGATGGTAAAGAATAGCCGAAGATCAGGGTTAGTGGCGTGTCCAGATATTTAGCTATGGCGTGGATTGCAATAGGGTGAATATCAGGTATTTCTTCTTACTTTTTAAGAGTATTTTTATGAAACCGCGTTTCTTGGTCTTGCAAAGTAAACACTGTTGGTTTTCTACTACCCTATAGATTGTAAGGGGTGAATGTATTAATAAAGTTGAGAATATTTTCTCCTAAAAAAAAACATAGATAGGTAGGATAGATAAAACTAGATTTCTTAAAAGATTTCATGTTCCAAGCTATAACGGAAAATGTATGTCTTCATAAAAAAAATTTTTCTCACACTTATAGTTTTACGGGTAATTAACATTTTTAACATAGGTAATAAGAAAATCTAAGTAAGTATTATTAATTGTAAACTCTACTTGATTTTAGAATAAAATTAATATTACTTAGCAAACTGCTCATGACATGTAAATAAACGGGAAACGAGTTAACACACCCTTCCCGCGCTTAGTGTACAATGTTATTAGACTGTAGACATCCTGAGTAATTTAATCCTTTCTCACACGCTTGGGGCCGAGCACTACTTATTACACGGTAGAGACTATCATACGATATTAATGGAAACATCGTTTTTACTAGTTTATAACTACGAGGGCAACACCCAAATCATAAACAAAAAACTGGATGCTCCATACAAATTATATATTTACATTGACGATTTGTATATAACGATCGACTAATGATCTAACGAAAGAAGCAATAGTTTTATTATTAGAGCTTCACGAAAAACTGGTGCGCATTCGTTATTTGTGAAAGGGCTACTCGATGCAGTTGAGCCCTACTATGAATACCTTCTATAACTTTAGGGCCTGTAGGTATTATTGATTTGTCCCCTTGTATAAATTTTTTTATCCCACTTTTATCTCGTCAACATTATTACTGTAAACACTACTGGTGGAAACTTGTTATGCTTTAGTACTATTATTTATTTGTAAACTAAATGTAACATTGATAACTGTTTAATTTCTTATTAAAAATAAATTAAATCAAAATGTCAACATTTTATTTCACGATTATCTATGTTCTCATTTTCAAAGTTGCTTGTATAGACTGTAATAACTGTGTTTTTATTTATTTTCGTATGCTCATCTCTACCATGTATTGTCTTTGGGCACATTTTTGATCCTAGGAACTTTTCAGTAAACATTTCTTATATAAATCGTATGACACCTAAATCAAGAGTCGTAGTAGCGCGGCGGTGGCCACGTAAAGTACCGGAGAATGCTAAATAAAATAACTACATTTACCTACTGCCTCTAGGACAGTGGATCTTAACCTTCAAAACTTACGTCTGGCTAAAGACCACCTCTATTTGTAGGTAATATAAAGTAATTGTAAGTAAATAAAGGGTTGTTCTATGTATTATTTAAATTTAAATTTTAGGATTGCTTCCACCACTAATGGTGGTGGTGGGACCACTACGGGTGCTTTCAGGTAACACCAATGGTCCGTGAACCACCGATTAAGAACCACTGCTTTAGAATCATGATCAAGCGAACTCCGACCAGTAACGGAACGATCTTCTATAACATTTTACATAAAATTACGTAGATTGTTTTATTCTAGCATGGCATTGTAGTATCGCAATAAGCATAATAACAACCCATTAAAGAAAAACATTTTCAGCATTTTTTTTGACAAATATAACAAGTAGGGTATTTAGAAAACGGCCAAAAACCACAGCCACCCGACCAGCAAAGGAGATTACGCAAACAAACAGGAAGATTGCTAGCAAATAAGGGAATAAGTTAACACAACCCTTCCCGCGCCTAGTGCAGTGTTGTCACAGCGCAGACATCCGGCGTAATTTAATCTTCTTCAAGCACGCAGTGCGGCTGCGGCGAGCCGAGCGCAACATTAGTCCTGCGGCAGAATGTTTTGAGAGTAGCAGATTTTCAGACACAGTTTTTAGGGTTCTGTACCTTGAAAGGTAGAAAGGAACCCTTAATAGGATCATTTCGTTGTCTGTCTGTCTGTCAAGACTCTTTTCTTCAGAAACGCGTAGAGGTATCACATTGAAATTAATATCAAATACTCAGGTCGGTAATCCCTCGCAGCTGTGAAAAAATCAAACTTCTAAATCAACGCAATCAAAAGATACGACAGTCAGTCAGTCAGAAAATGGCTGCTATATCCTTGTTTTAAAAAAACTTTACTTATGGCCCTTTTCCTATTTTATATAAATTGCTGGGATTTAAACTATATAGGAGTAGAAGAGAACAACATGATGAGAGTTAACATAAGCACCTCCAAAAGAAAAGTATTAATCGTAGAGTAAAAATGAATAAAATTAAAATTGTAAGTAGAATCTTTTGTCAGAAGTAATCATAATGCTATATCGCACGGACTTTTAAGCCCCCCCCCCCCTCAATCCTTACCACAGCCCCCGATATACTGCCTAACAATTTTCAACACAGCACACTAATCGTCGGTGGCTCGTGTAAGAAAATAACGACCTTGTCATACTGTCAACTGTTAAGTTGTATAATATTATTTTTAACAACATTATCTTTAACGGACTGACTGAAAGACACCTAAAAGATATCACAGATAAAAATAAAGACCGGTCTTATTCATAAGAAAAGCTGTAGAAAGCAAAAAACCTATATGTACACATTCGCGAGATTATTAAGCTTCTCCGCCGACCTCGTGACTGATTGTGCAGAGTTCGCTTGAAAGCGCGCGCCGGCATTGGCTGGCGATTCTATAGTGCATGTTACTTCTTATAACATAGGGACTTCGCGCACTAGACCGCCATTCATGCCCACTGGCCGGTCGCAGAGACCAGTTAAGGTGGTTTCCCGAGCAAATGACTTTCAGCATTAGTTTCCTCTCTACCCCGTACGGCACGTCAGAGAAACAGCAGAAGTTCGTAGCTGTCTAGCAAGTACCTTATGACACAATAATGTAGTTCGTTATTTCGAGATCATGACATTGATGTGATGTCAGGAGCATATTTTTTATCTTGGTGTGCTTTTGATGATACCACAGAATATATAATAGTACTGATGATACTTAACTACATATTTTTTAATCACCTTAAAATAAACATTTTTAAAACATAAGTTTTAACGTTTGCAAACAAAATATTATTACAAATGTATAGTTTTCAGATTTTTTCCTGTACTTGTAGTATAAGACAATATTACTTGCCAAATTTCTTAGTTCTAGGTTAACGGAAAGTACTCTATACATTTTTATTCCCTAGTGTGTCGAAATATGCGTTTTTTGCCATATTTTTACGTAAACTTAGAAGTTTGATTATTACAGTTTCAAGGGACTGTAGACTTGAGTATATGGTTTTAATTTCAACTCAATATCGTGCCGAGATAAAGGGTCTTGACAGTCATACGGACAGACAGACAGAGGGGCAACAAAGTGATCCTATAAGGGTTCCATTCAAAGTCAAAGTCAAAGTCAAAAATCATTTATTCAATTTAGGGCAGAAAACTGCCACTTATGCCATTCTTTGCCTTTTGCGGTACGGAACCCTAAAAACAATGCAAAATGCAAGTCTAGTCTATACTGGAGCTATTCCTAGACTTGTATTATTCTCAGACATATTGTAAGACTGCATCCACGTGGAACAGTACATAAGCATAGCCGGGGATAATACAATTTATATAAAAGCCGAGTGTCATCCATCTCTCGCAAATGGCCGCGGAAACCGCCAGTACCTTCCCACTTACTACGTTCCTGACATAACTCCAGCTTCGTAAACAGCCATAAAATATCTTCGTAGCGCCGACTACGGCATGCCTGACCTTTTTGCAGGCCATTTTTATAATATAAAATAAAAATAGATAACTTTATATAGCATGGCATGAGGCTGGAGTTTTTCCATCGCTTGCCTTTATTATAAAGACTAGACAACAAATCTAGAGGTAGTATTTAAGCGCTTTTAACTTCTAAACTTTCTGTAGTCAGCCTAATTCAAATCGACTTCGACAAATATGTGTAGGTTATTTTATAAACTTTGCTTGAAGTATCGTTATACTGCCGACGGCTTTTTTAAACTCTTGGGTTCTTACAGTCCGTTATTTATAAGAAAATAGTTAAAGTTAGGATCAACAGATTTAGGTGAAATTTGGACATAGATAGACCTGACACATAGGTTTTTTTTTAATAACATCAGTGATAAACTGTATTTTCACTCGGGCGGACACGCGGGGAGTCATATGTATCAAACAAACTTTACTGACTTTTGCATTATGTGCAATATTAGAATATTGTTTATTAGACGCATAAAATTATAATATTATAATTATTATAATATATTATTATTATAATAGAATTTGTATGGTTGTGTAGTATAAATAAGATTAAAGTTTTAAGGCCATACTACTAATGTAAGGCCTGTTGCTGACTGTACAGTAGCGGCAGCAGATCAATTATTGTCGAATTGTTGGGAGCGCGCGGCGGGCGCAGCGTGCCGACGGATCGATGGCGGCCAGCGCCTCCCGGCGGAGGGGGGCGCCCGACTTTCGCCCAGCTATTTATAGAATTCAAGCCGGTGACCTATTTCGTTGCAGCGTCGCCGTGGAAGGTCACGGATTCAGCCTCTGCCGTCGCGGCGCCATTGTCTCCTCAGAGCTGCAATGCTAATTAAAGTTGTTGACACTTGCCGCTCTCTGTATAAAACGCTGTGTTCACGCTGTGAATTGATTGGAATGGTTATCGATTTGTTTATTTTTGATTTAGTTGGTGCTTTTGTATTTTTGAACAAAAGGTTCTGGTGTTTTCCTTAAATGCTACTTATGCCTTAATCTGAACAGTACACGTATTTAGTGGCTAGTTGACATACCTATAACATGTTAAATATAACCTTCATTTGTAATGTCTCTGAGCTGATATTTATGCCTGCATAAAATGGTTTAAGTGACGCGTTTATTTAATTATTAGTTAAAATATTAGATTGTCTTACAAATAAGCTAGTTAAACTTTTAGTTACTAACTGGCAAAAGCTTTAATTAAAGTTTGTGTTTGTCCCGTATGCCTATTTGTCTAGTTCAATTTGTTGTTCATTTATTCACCACCTCCAGTATTACATTGTCTTTGAGGTAGTTCGACCTTGACCTACCCGCAAACAGTTGTTTAGAAGACAACTACGTGAAACTGCTTAGTAATCTCGAAAATTGTTTCATCGCGTTGACGGCTAGGGAGAAAAGGTTTTAAGCTCGTGTTTGGGGTTCTGTATAGAAAAAACCATTAAGGCTACTAATATTTTAGTTCTTGAGATGATATTCGGAAAATAGCTGATATTAATTCAAAGACAAAAGAGTTGCAAGTATACTTGTTGACTCGGGAAACAGCTAATTTGAACGGATCGAACACGAGATGGCTTCAGTTAGCGTTTGAAAGAAATACTGCATACCTACCTACCTACCTGTGGTCTAAGTTAGATCGCCTAAGCTCTTAAAAAGTATTACCATAACCTGCCCCCGATTCAGAACTCTTCAAAAACAAATTGACAACCGGTAAATCACGAGACACATATTCTTAAATCGGTGTCACGTGGTTATCCGGTCGAAAATTTATTAACGTATGGTGTGAGTCGGGAGCCCAATTTTAACGTATAGAGTAACACGTAATTAATAATAACACTACGGTACCTGTGTTTAGAGTTTATGGTTAGGCTCATGATCGAAAACAGATCGTCGTTGCCTCAAACTTGTTTTTTATAGTGAAATATATAATAATACCTAATAACCCTGCAACTCCTAGCTCGGAAGACATCCTACGCTGTGTTTGCCAAGTCGCGGACACGTCTATCCATCGGTTATAGGTTCTACGGCAGGTGACCCTTCTACGAACTATGTTACTACGGAATATTGGTACGGAACCCTACTTTGATAATGATGATAATGATCTGCCTTTCTTAGATGGTTTCGTTTTTACATTTATCGCGCTAACGTGACGCGGCTTTGGGTAACCTTTTAAAAAGCAATAATCACTCTTTGTTGTTACCACGACAGTATTTTATAGGGATAAGTCTAATAATATACCAAGCCTGGATGGAGACGAAGACTGATTTATAAAGTATAATTAGATGAAACTTTCAAGACAAGATTCAAAGTGCTAATTTGTATAATCTAAAAATAAAGTTAGAACTTGGCTAAGTGATGTTTGCTTAATATTCTGGGGTAATAAGTTTAAAGAGGATACTTATACGAGTAATACGACTTAAAAATACTTGTAATAAAAGCATTGAAGAAACTAGAACATCGTTTCATAGCCATACACGCTCTGCTCGCGTGGGTTTCGGTCCCATAGACATTATTGCACATATTTTCTATATGTGTGACCTAAGCTTATCAGTGTAATACATGGGTGCGATGCTTGATTGTGCATTAGTCCATTTACGGAATGGCTCGAAATTAATCGGCCACCACTTAATCGGCTATTAAAACAATACAACTTTAAAATCGTAAGAATAAAATGATCCGCCATATTATCATATCATAGTATGTATTGGCAATCCCCCCCCCCCCTGATAGGTCATTGGGGGAGGCTTATGTTTAGCAATTGACGTCGTATGGCTTAAATAATTATGATTATGATGATATTATTATATACGTTTGCTCTAGATTGTATGGTCGAGTATCTGAATATTTTTTACGATTTTGGTGATTGTGCCTAGGATAAAAATAAAAAAGAAATGCACATGACCTTCCTTTCTGGATCGTCGACCGGTACAGCTGCGACCGCTTAGTAATCTGGAAAATTGTTTCGCTGCCGAGTGCCGAGGGGCGAGCGCTCCAAGTGCGGCACGTGCCATCACGTATACCTGCTTAGTACGCTAATGCGACGTCTCTTTTTAGGGTTACCAACTTCTTCTTATCTTGTCGACGACAAAATATTTACTTTCACGTGACCAATACTCAGTTAGACAGCATTTTGGTGTCGCCAACGAAATAAATTCTTCCAAAGCGTGTACTATGGCGGCTAAATAACGGATAGACATACTTTGTTTACTAAATACATAATTAAACATTCATGTCATATGTACGAATTCTCGTGGTTACCACACAAGCATTTGCCATTCGCGGGATTCGAACCCACAACCGGCTTTGTATTCTGTACAGCGAACCACAAGACTAGACAGTCGTCAAAGTAGATATTTGCGTGAATGGACATAGACAGGAGATGAGCCATGTTTCAGGAGCCAACTGAAGGTGTAATATGAAAGCACTGGCAATGAGGTTATTAGTCCACTAGGCTATATCTCTACAACTGGCTTTACCTCTATGTGAAAAAAAATATTTAAAAAAATACTACCACATTTCAACGTAGGTACTGCATTGTAAACTTGATATTTTCCTTAATATTTTTTCATTAGTCTATTTGATAAAAATGGTAGTTACATGCTCTTAAGTGGAACGTGGGAAATGACACCAATTGTAATATCGAGTAAAACAGCAGTTCCATACAATTTGGTCGAGTAGCACTTGGACTATTAATACCTATGGATCATCGGTCATTTTTCTCAATTTCCCTATTAGTCCAGGTAAAAGTTACTTTCATGAGAAGGGTTACCCGTTAAAGGAACAGCATCCTTTGAATCTTACATCCTGTATGAGTTTTTAGTTAAATATAAATAATAATTATCTCAAACTATGATGTAGTACCACAATATAATGATAGTTTAGTCTCAGATAATGACATTGGTACCGTGAAACTTGCAAGCGACAACCCTATCGTCCATCCTCCTCGAACCACGTGTCACGCGCGCACATGATTTATTGTGTTAACTATCTAATGTATCACGGAGATTGATACAAGATAAAGTTAGTTCGCGTCGGATATTCACGAAGCATGCCTGGCTATTTCCGTATGGATGCTACGGAACGTTTAACGATGTATTCATTAACCCTTAACACTGTTATTTTTATTGAGATACAGCCGCACTGCAAGGGTTATTCATATCGATGACCCTCATGAATGTTCAGCGAAGTTAAATAATTCTTTAGATATTTATTTTTAAATGGATTTTGTCCCGATTGATCTAAAAAAAACCTGTAATAGTGAAAAAAATAATAACTATCAAAATAAAATAAAAACCACCTAAGTACGTTTCGGAACACGCGCAGTAAAAGAGTCAGTAGTCTTTTAATAACAGAATTTAAAAAATAAGACTTCCTGATATTAAATTAGGTATTAATGTTGAAAGAAGTACATGATAACATATTCAATAATAAATGGAAAGAAAGAAAGAAAAGAAAAATATTTATTTGGTAAAGAGAGCGGCATCGACCCACTACTAAAGTAATATTAATAACAATTTTTACCAATTTTTGTTGTTGTAAGCAGTATGTCTATATGTATAGTAAAGTGAAAAAACAGAGGGTTTGGTGTCATGCGAGTATTATTATTATTATTTTTTCCTTTTATTATTAAATATTATGCCAGTGCTGCAAGTGAGTGTTTGCATGTGTGTGTGTGAGTGTGTGTGTAGATTATGTGTACATTAGTTTTTAAATACAGTACAGTACGGCTGCTAATGTCATAGATAATTGCTTCTCGATCGAAATGAAAGATTATCTCCTTCCTTTCTGATTATATTAACCACGACCACTACACAGGGTCAAATAAATTAATGAAAGAAAAAAAAGTGTTTTTTTAATCATATAAAACCTTTATAATCTAAAGTCCCTAAGTGCAAATTAATTAATTAAATATGTACGTTATGACATTTTGTTCGCATGCTCTTCTTTCTCTCTCCGTCAAAATATTACATAATAAATTAATTTTCTCGAGAACGGTACTCATATTCCGTAAGACCCGACCTTCGTGTCACGGCCAGCCCGCCAGGCGCATGAGTGATTGGACCGAAATAAAAATAAAGGCCTAGCACGTATCAGCACAATAGATAGACATTCCATCATTCTATTAGTGGAGATTGCAGGAAAATGTATTCGCCTTTGTTAGCCGATATGAAGATTCATTTCATTAGAGATAGCTGTCTTGTAAGATGAATGATGGCACAGTTTACGAGGTCGAATTATACTTATGTGAACGCACGTTAATTTGTTCCCAGGATTATTGATTTGGTCGTAAAATACACGAAAACACTTCTCTGGTAAAACAGGTATGGGGAATTATGGACTATAAATGTTACCCTATATTAACAGACATCCTCTTTTGATTGAATAAAAAATTAAGAAGATACATGAAGTTATGGGTTTGTATAAAGTTAGTGTTCTATTGTTGCGTACATTATACATTGCAACGTAGATTTAAATTAACCCTATCTAAATTATTTGGTTCTAGCGGGTAAATTCATGCAACATTGTACTATTTATCTGTTTTCAGCGTAGGTACTTTATCAAGTGCTTACGTTGTAAGCATGGTATAAAATTAGTTATAAAAATTAAAGTAATTTTCCAACAACAATATTTTTATCCATGTCGTGGCAGCCTATAATTAAGGCAACACCTTGTAATTTATTTTTAAGCTGTATGACTGTCAATGTGTGGTGTATGCTTCGTTGGTTGACCCTAAATAAATAAATAAATAAACGCTGTGCTTTAATGTAGTAAGTAGCAGCAATGCCGTAATTTTTATTAAGTTCAGACGATATTCAGTACACTAATTGGGCATACACTGCACGTACCGAATAGGAAACATCTGCTACGAGTTGTCCTCTCTTGAGTATTTATAGCTCGGTAGTTTTAGCATTATTATTACCTACCTTACATTTTAATATATCTTAAAAACCGATAAACGGACAACAAACTGATCCTACCTTTAAGGGTTTGGGTTTAAGGGGTTTTCTTCCTTTTGGGATTCGAAACCCAAAAATCTGTATTAAAAATGCTGAGAAAGGTTAGAAAAGTCTTGTGATGGATTGTGCTGTTCTAATACACGATTTGCTCCGACACCAATGACATTTGAAAATAAAGCTGATACTACATTTCTAGACGAATATATTTCTTCATAAACTTACATTAGTTATAAAAAAATTCATTTTTACTTGCTTATTATCGTATCAGTACTCTTGCATACTTGTTTGTCTATCACTACGGTTCCATTTTCACGATTTCAGCCGCTTAAATAAGGGACCGATTTTACGATAACAAACATCAGCGTTGAGCAACTCGTTCCCACGGGATCCCTTTCGATCAGCGTTATAAAAGACCCCAGTGCAGTTTTGTTTATGGAATTCGCGCGGTTTTCTCACTTTTCTGGACAAAAAGGCATCGGATTTCTGCAACGATACTGTAGGAACAACCCTTTGGGAATGAAATTGAATTTCGACTTGAAGCGTGGTGTTTTTGAATTTGATTTGTGTCCTAAAGATACAGGGTGTCGAGTAGTTCCGTTATAATCTTTTACTTTTTTACAAGAAAAGACAGTAACGAAATTACGGGTTATCTAAACTTATTATTTTTATTATCTTTTACTATAGCACTAACGGAAATTACTGGAAAAACTCACCTTTCCAAAGTAAATTGTCATTTATCTACCTCAATAATAATGTTTACAGGATCATATAAGTAGTTTTTTTCCTAAAAATAGTTTACATTTATAGACAAAATATTTTGATCCCTTGCACATCTCAGAATTAGCGAATTTAATATAGAACGATCCACTAACAATGCTCATTATTCCTTAGGGCCATAACTATTATGGGTATAATTTTACTCCGTGAATATTACCCTTGAATAACTTAGTTCACGTTTTTCTTACTTAATTGAGAAATACACTATACTCGGTATTATTAATCTCTGGATCAATAGTGAACGATGTATAAAGCTACTTAAATCCATGTCCAGTCCATTTCTTCTCGGCAGACTTAAATGCCACAACAATTTAATTTTGTAGGTTTTTTTTCATACTATAAGTAAAGCAGTCATGATTCAGCCAATGTCGAGTGCCTTTTTGATAAATAGTGTTAACAATAAATAACGGGTGTTTAGTTTTTATTGCTTTTTTTGGATTAAATACAGGCTTCTCTTCCCGTAGAAGCATGTTTCAAGACACTATCGGGTCTAAAGCAAGTTGTCCTGAGACAAGACACTTGACACTCGATGCGGCGTTGAATACAATGATATTTCAATAGTTTCAGATCCTTTTCACTTCACCGAGCATTAGAACACAAACTACACCAAACTTGCACTCTAAAGCTCTTTAAATGATAAATAAAAACCATGAAAATAGATCGACCATGCGTTTCGTTCGACTACCCCCCACCGAATCGAGTAAAAGAGTAGACTGAGAATAATGTAATGCCAACTTGTCAAATCCACACTTGTCACCTAGAAACTGACAAGTTGTCAACATTGACATCTATTAAACGACAAAATTTAATTGTTGTGGCATTGTCAGACTAGAAGAATTTGACTGGAAATGGATTAAGTAGGTTTATCGAAAAATAAAAAAATAAAATTTTAAAAAGTAAAAATCTCTTATTACTGCATAATCACTATTCAGAAAAACAGAGCGGAAGAAAGTCCAAAAAAAAGTGATGCCTTTGTGTCTCCCTTATACTTAACATTGGCAGAACGACTGCTCTTTTAAAGCGAGATTTGTCCATTAAAAAACTTTACCCATCCAAAATCATCCGTTTAAATATTTACTCGTGTTTGAATCTAGACACGCGAGAGATTGTGAAGCCAAGTTCATAAGTAAATATAAAATAGCAGTTGGTAAAATACAAAATCAGCTCACTTTAGATTAAGCAGTGGTTTACTCTGATGCAAGTAAAAATTTATTCCAACTTGGTCAAATCGGGTGTCAGTTTCTTTGTATGACGTTGACAGAGACAAAATTATGTCTTAATCATATCTAAGTTTCGCGGTGGTGCGCAAGTCTCTTAAAGTTTTTAACTTGATCAACTAGATGTCCTTGTATATTGATACGGTTTTTCTACACATTCTCCTCCTTTAATAATATGGCTACTGACTTAAATAACACCCTGTATATTGGAATAATTCTAAACAAACGTTGGTTAAGGACATACTAATAACCTTACCCAGATAAGCCTGAAACTATTTTTTTCTGTAAAATGATGAGATTTTTAGATATTTACTTTAATAACTTCAGTAACTTAAGAAAAATAATAATAAAAAATGTACAACCTCGGAAAAGCTGGAAAATGATGACCCATATATGGGTCGGTCGGCATTAACACTCCGTTTTACTTACATACTGTAAACAATAAATAGTAATGTAAATAAAACATTTTTATCAAACAAATGATGTAATATAACACTGATGTAAGACGAAACATAAAAGGCAAAGGCATTCGATATTTAAATAAAGGTAATAATATTTGATATATTGCCTTTAATTTAAGATTAGTAGTAGTAGTTGCAGATGGCAATGGCTTATCATCATAATAATAATTAGCCCACGTCAGTCCACTTCTGCACTTACGCATCTCCTAATGCATGCCACTGAGCCCAATCCTGCACTGCCAGCAGCTTTGCGTATATTATCGATCCACCATGTCGGTAGGCGCACTACGCTGCGTTTGCCAAGTGGTGGTCTCCACTCAACATGTCTACTCCATCGGTTATCAGTTTTACGGTAAATAGGACCAGCCAACTGCCACTACAGTTTGCTTATTTTTAAGCTATATCGGATTAACCACAGTTCTAATTTTATCCTTTAGAGAAATCCCGAGAATAGCTCTTTTCTCCCGAGCATAGAGGTTCATCAGCATCTCAACGGCTGTTGAACTTCAGTACGAGATCTTTTTTGTAAACTAGACAAGGAAATTCATTTTCATTGTTTGAATCAGAACTAGTTCAATATTGTCCTCGATAGCCCCGGCAAGTGCATGTAATAAGAACCAGGTAGGTTATGTACAGTAATATTATCCTCTTCTCCAGAATCTTCATTAATTTGTAACATTTTGCGTTGCCTGGTGGTTCAAATGTAATGCATTCTGGGCCTAGATCATTACTGTTATATGTTCACTTTATACTTTGTGTAAGGATAAAGATTTCGTTTTACACCTATACCTATAATATCTATTTTTAAACCTATTTCCTATGTAGGTACCCATTTTACGCATGGATCCAAATGACAGGTGGTTGATACGTGAGCATGTGGCTATGAATTTGAAAGGGTCTCATCGTTTTGAAGAGACGTCACGTCTCAAGACTACTCCGTCGGGGATATCGGATCTTGTCACATTCGAAATGTATGAACACTGCGTAAAACCTTTCTGTACGTTAGCTTTTAATATTAAAACTGATACATAGGATTAAGAGTGAGGTAAACCTGCTTCAGAATATTACATCATACTTACTATACAAGATAAAAACTTTTGCTACTTTATGGTTGTAGAAACTGTACTGCGGCTAATAATAAAATACCTAGGTATTTTTTTTTAAGATTCGAAAAGTGTATTTTTAATTTACAACTTCCAAGGTGTGTCGCGTGGCAAGTCAATTTTGGCGCCCGCAAACTTTTTTTTTAATGCAAAGGAGGATACTCGTATCCCATTAATTTAAAGAGTCGCGTTTCCTTATTCTTGTATTTTTTAAACACTAATATAACTCCTTGGTCTTTCGAAATAATGATGCCAAAGAAAAGACAAAAATAACAACTTCAAAAAAAAAGTATATCCGCGATCAATTCAAACGATTAATGATACTTTGTTGTTACAGCGAAACTGGACGGCGTAAAAACCTATATGCGGATGAGGCGGGTGCCGAACACCCTGCAGGTGAAAGTCATCAAGTGGTTCGACTACCTCTGGCTAACGCAGAAGTGCTCGGACGAAGAGAAGGCTGTGTCCTGCCTGCCAGACAAGCTGAAAGCTGAGATTGCCATCAACGTGCATCTGGATACGTTGAAGAGGTAAGGATGACAAAATGTATGTATTGGTTTATTTGCAGACTGATTTTTGCGACGTGGAACATTGTGGAAGTTCTAGATTTTGAGTTTTAAGCTTAGCAAGGCAAGCTTTGCCCTCTTGAGCCTCTTGCCTAGAGAGGCATCGCTTTTAGTTAAATCCATAGTCTAGATGGTTTTTATCGGATAAATCCTAAGGTACTCAAATAGTTTTTTTTTTCTTATATAATATTGAGTATGATTGCAAGAAAATGTCAATAAAGATTTATCTATCAGGAAATGGTTTCCTAAGCCATAAGGCGGTCATATACCCACTTTCTCTACTCCTGCCTCGCTAATAGCTTCAATGTTCAGAATTTGACCCCTTACAGTTATTATAAGTGCCTATAGATAGATATTGCCAAATAACGGGACTTATTATTATTAATTTGTCTAAGAATAAACTTCTTAGCTTCTATGACAGATATAGTTATGCTTTTAGATGTTTGTACAATCAACACTTTGATTAGCAACGCATTTACTTGTGTTACGTAGGTATTATAGGTACTGTCTAAATTGGCAAGTTTATAAGGTTATTTATTTTTTAGTTATATTCATATATTATAAGGTTTTTTGGTAGCCCCAAACAGCAGATTTTCTATTGTGACTAGTTTCTAGGCAGTTAAAGATTTACTAGCTGAAGGTCATTAACAAAATTCTGAAACTGACACATAAAATTAAACTGTTTGTATTCCCTTAAGTTCAATTTCATAGCTAAATCTCAACACTCGGGACTATGAGAAAGTTTAAACATCACGTTAACTGCGGGTCTATAAACAAAACTTGGAACTGCCAAAGTCATTACGTGAACGATCAAAGTCACTATAATAAACTTAAGTAGAAGTGACGTGGGTCAAGACTCAAGATGACCGGACCAGTCAGTGCAATAGTCCCTGACTTAGACGTTTTGAAGATTTATCTCCTAATATCACCGTCAACGGATAAATTGGGTAGATATTGATATCTTAAAGCTAATAGTAATTATTCGTAATAATATTCTAAAATCTATGTAAAGCAGAAATTCAGATGTTATTCTAAAATCTCTAATCTGGTTTTGTAGGGTTTGCAACAGTATTATCTATCTATTCGTATATATCGAATAGGGGTGATATTTTTATGTAACTCTGGATTTTTACTTGAGACTACTTTTTAGGACACCCCGTGTAATTAATTACTTTCTTTTGTTTACAAAGATCGTGAGTTATATCATTAAAATACATATTCAAACTTAAAATAACTTGAATTTGAGAAACTTTCTTTCCATAAACCATTTCTCACTCTCTCTGTACACAAACTCTGTAATATAGCGGGGATCAGCATAACTTATTATTAACTTTGTGAGGGGCAAATTAAATCAGGTCTCGTACATATACTTGCGCCTAAACATAATAAAGTTAGTTGACGTATTAAGCAATAAACACACAAAGGGTTGTCATTCGACTCCGCCACTCTGCTAATGTTTATTTAATATGTGTGCTTAATGCTGAGCTTGTGGGGAGATATCAAAGCCAACGGAAGTTGCTACAATCGACAGAACTACGATTTAATTACTGCAGGTGAATTAAGAATTCAAAATAATGATTTTCTTTTGTTTTGGTTTGGGGCGGCATTTATCGGTACAGTCGTAAAATCCGACACGTGCCGATGTACTTTTAATGCAAAACCGATAAAAAGGTGACTATAAAACTCAATGGAATCCACCGCGACGCGTAACTCTTTTGTGAAACTTATCTTATATACTGGTATTTGTATTTGTAATATTAGGTCCTTACATATGAAATCGCCGTTCAGTATCAAAAAAGTGAATCAACTTTTTTAATGAAATTATTAATTAATCAATCTAATTATGCGCTGTTGTTATTGATACACTTTCGCCATTTTATAGGCAGATCATTGATCCATTGAGAAAAAAAAATCCTGGGAGCGAATTTATGAACTGTTTAAAGGCGGTTTTGACTGCCTCATCAGATTAGAATTTTTTCCTTGTAAAAAGTTATCTAAATTTTGAAAAAAAGTAGAAATCGGTTGGGCAAGATCTGGAGAGTATGGTGGGTGACGCAAAGGTTCCAGTCGCAGCTTCTTTAACTTGGCGACCGTTTGATGTGCAGTGTGTTGTACGTTAGCAGTGCCTGGTCCGTACATGTCGTCAATTCTTCGAGTCACTTCTGCAGCACTGGTGTCACGGTGGAACTCGTATTCGTAAATACCGCGAATTTTCAATTTGTCCATAGTTGTTATAGCAATGTTGAAACTAAAAAAATGATGTGAAAACAAATGAAATACATATTTTACAACACAATTTTTCTGGCTTTATATCAAAATAAATTTGAATTTGGAATTCTTAATCAAACGCAAGATATTTGATGTTAAAGTTGCCAGTATTGAGTATCGGCAATTTCATATGTAAGGACCTAATACGAGTATTGTAAAGTAGAAACGAAATTAATCACAAAGTTTTAACACACTTTATTAGCTTAACTTGTAGCTAACTAATCAAATCTTGAAAGTCGAGTTTGACCTAAAGTCTATTTCTCTTTTTTCTTTTTTTGTGGACTCATCCCGCTCTATAAGCAGTAGCAGTGATTCTGCCAATGTCGAGTGTATACTTGATAATTAAAGTTAACAATAAATAACGGGTGTTTAGTTTTTATTGCTTTTCTTGGATTCAGTGGAGGCTACTCTTCTCGTAGAAGCAGGTTTCAAGACGCTATCGGGTTTTAAGCAAGTTGTCTTGAGACAAGTTACTTGACACGTATTTCGATAGTTAAATACAATGATATTTCAATAATTTCAGATCTTTATCACTTTTCAAAACATTAGAACACAAACTACACCAAACTTGCACTTTAAAGCTCTTTCAATGATAAATAAAAACCATTAAAATCGATTGACCATGCTTTTCGTTCGACTACCCCCCACCGAACACTATTTTTCTCTTTTTATAAAAAAAGTAATGAAAAATATTAGTGTTCTAGCTGTTGCCCGCGACTTTTAGTTTATTCATAAAGTATTTTCTGCGCAACTTTCTTATTTTTTTCTTTCAAAAGAACCTTCTCCTGACAATAATTAACACAACAAAAAAAGAATTAACGAAATTGTTCCATTCGTTCACGCGTGATGCGATGACCAAGGGAAATAGAGATTAATTTTTATATATTTAAATAAAATCAAAAAACTGTTAGAATAAATAGGTATTTGTGTTAAATAAATAACTATAATAGATAGTAGGATATATTATGTTTTATTCTTTCTTATTTTTAAATAAATAATTTCGTTCAAAAGGAATCTCGAGATTGTTTACAATATTCGACAAGCTAAGAAAAACAGGCCGTACTTCTAATTTTTGTATTGATTTGAAACGTAAAAAATTTGTGGAATCCGGATAGCGATACAATATTTTTGACACCATCATGACTAGCTGATTTAAAGTGGACAGTAGTTTTTTTGAATGGCTACTAGAAAACCCAGCTGTTTGGACTTATTCGATTCGTTTTGATTAGATTGTGTTCCTATACATATAACAATGTGTTTTAAAGTTTTTAAAGCTATAATATTAAAATTGTTGTTCAATAAATGAACGAATGAATGAATTTATTTATTTTGCACAATAACCAACAAAACACTATTAATCGCTTACAAAATTAAAATACTTATAAGTTACAATAAAAGTGCGAGGAAGATTATTTGAGAACGTTTCGAAATGTTCACTTTTTAACGTTAATTTTGATCGAATGGCAGTCAAATTTAAGCAGGGCTATCTTTATAATACAACCTCAGGTATAATATTAATATTAACAAGTAGTCCAAACACACCTAACATTACCAGTGCAACGATACAAATAGAAATTATTACAGATTCGTATTATTATAGTTTTGCAAGTTTGCTATTAGAAGCGGAATGGAACGGCACCGCAATAACATTTCGTTTTGATTAACATGTTTCAAACAACTAGTTTAACTGCACGGAACTTTCCCGTATGTGTCTTTGTTTATTCATGTGTTGTGTTTTTCAATGGAATTGCATTTTAGAGATATCCACTAAGGAAAGGTATTTCAGTACAAAAAAAGTTGTATACCTAAACTAAAATGATTCACAATATTGATATTTTTGTAAGTTTGGTAGGTACATAAGACACACTAATAATGAAACTCGAATGGAATTCCATATATAAGTTTTATTTTAAATCACAAATAAGATATGGGATGCTACACGCATAATCGTTGAGGTAAATTTTAGGTTGGTATTGAAAGGCGAAACCTTTTCTCTGGTAAGGGCGGTACTCTTAACCTCTAAAAGATCTACTGAGCGGTAGCGTGACTGCCGAACTACTTCAGTTCTCATTAGTTATACCATGAAGATAAAACTGAGCATAATGATAAAGATAATAGAAATCTAAATAAGCTAAGAGTACCATTTTCAAAATTAAAAATAGTTTCATCTAGCCCCCACACTATGTTTATCAAAATTTACAATCACATTCCAAATTACATTAAAAACTTAGAAAAACCTATTTTTTTTATAAACGGTTAAAAACATTCCTAATAAATAAAAGTTACTATAACTTAGCAGAATTTTTCAATGATAATTTGAAATGGGACTGATAATATTCTTCGGTGGCACAATTTAATTTAATTTAATTTAATTTATTATCTATAATTGTAATGCTTGAAATGAAAACTAATCTTATTATAACTTATTAGGTACTTATGAAATTTAAAAATATGTATATATGTCACTCTCTTGTTTGCTATGCCCTTGCAGGGCGTCACATGTATACCTTTATTTTTCTAACACCGCAAAATTGTAATGTGACATGCAATAAACGTTTGAATTTGAATTTGAATTTAACGTCTACGTCAGGAATAGTATACACAACATGGCCACATTATGCAGCGTAGCAGTTCAAGCTTAATATCCCGTGTTGTATAATTAAAAAGGGAAACATTTGCTTTTTACGTCCATGAATTATGCAAAAGTGTTCGTTTATACGATCCGTAAATTTTTGTCGCCAAACGGCTCTTTCGAGCTTTGCTCTTTTCAGCTGAATTCTGTTTGCTGAGTTTAGATTGTGTGTGCATGACACGTGACATTCGCAGATCATAACATTCCTAACGACTTTTACACTGATGGGTGGTATCTGCCTACCGGTGCGGTCCAAACCGGTCCTACTACCCACAAACAAACAAAAAATGGCATTCTGAAATTATTAAGTCTTGTTGGAGGCGAGTTGTCGATAGCAAGCGGTAAATTGCTTGTCAATTGTCATCCGCAATGTAGGGTATGCGATGAGTGTTTTAACTAAAAAAGCCTACGCTGTCTAAACTAGAGGTGTAATATGTTATCTGAGCAAGCTTTTCACCTAAGTGCAAATCACACAATCTCAAACTACAGCAAAAACATTATTCATAAATTATATCCTATAATGAAAGATGCAAAGATACAAAGATACTGGATGCAGGCCGCTTCCAACCGGCCAATCTGGAAGTCAATGGGGGAGGCCTATGTTCAGCAGTGGACGTCCTATGGCTGAAATGATGATGATGATGATGATAATGAAAGATGATTTCATAGTATATGTTATTTTGTTATGATGTTTTGACTCGTGAAAAAAACATTTAAAAAAATGTGTTCGGTAATTTTTCTTTTAGAGTGGAAATCTTCCAAAATACAGAAGCTGGATTCTTGTGTGAGCTGGTGTTGAGGCTACGACCCGTTTTGTTCTCGCCGGGCGATTACATCTGCAGAAAAGGTGACTATTTTATTTGCTTTAAATTCATGAC
Organism: Anania hortulata; assembly: GCA_963576865.1. NCBI lineage: Eukaryota > Metazoa > Arthropoda > Insecta > Lepidoptera > Crambidae > Anania > Anania hortulata. The sequence goes on along the minus strand of OY756390.1, from coordinate 13,562,224 downwards.
ATTCTATCTCTTTGTTAGCCTTTATTTTTCAACCGACTTCAAAAAAGGAGGAGGTTCTCAATTCGTCGGTATCTTTTTTTTTTTTTTTTTTTTTTATGTATGTTCAGCGATCATTCGTTACTGCGTTGACCGATTTCGATAATTATTTTTTTGTTTGAAAGGTAATACTTTCAGAATGGTCCCATATAAATTTGATTAAATTCTGATGATGAAATCTATAAGAAAATCATTTTAGTATCTATCTTACCTATATCTCTGCCAAATGTAGACCGATTTTGATGATTCTTTTTTTAATGAATAGCTTATACTTCAAAGATACTATAACAAAAATTTTTGGAAAAAGTTTCACCCCTAAGGGTGGAAAAATAGGAAATGAAATCGGTGTTCAGCAGTTAAATTATGTTTGCACTCGTAAGATTTGTTTTGATTAGGATTTATCACTAAAATGGATGAAATAAGTTAATTTTATAAAAAAAAAAAAACCGACTTCAAAAAACTAAAACGCAAAAAATAATCTTAACACTTAAGTACCTAATCAGTTACTTTTGGAGTCGGTGCAAACGAAAACATTGGTCTCTCAATGACTGGCACCGACTCCAAAAGTAACTGATTAGGTACTTAAGTGTTAAGATTATTTTTTGCGTTTTAGTTTTTTGAAGTCGGTTTTTTTTTTATAAAATTAATCTACATTACAACTAGCTTTTAACTCGTGAAGAGAGGCCATCAACATCTTCTTAAAACAAATTATGTTTTTCTTTTTACTGTTAGTGCAAAATAATAGTAATCGAAAGAAGACTTTTACATTGACAGTAAAAAATAATGTAGAAAACAATTTGTACCCAGGCGAAGTCGGGAAGGAGATGTACATAGTGAACCGAGGCAAACTGCAGGTGGTTGGCGACAACGGGAAGACCGTGCTAGCTACACTCAAGGCGGGTTCTTATTTTGGCGAAATTTCCATTCTGAACATGGGCACGGCAGGTAAACAACTTGGTAAATATCGCCACGGCCCGAGACGCCACGCCATTATTACTCTACTTTTATTATTTTCTTGAGAAGTTTCAAAAGCAAACGTTTCGAGGAGACGCTGCACTCACGCCGAGGGAGCGGCCGCGACGCTAACAACAGGTTCTGGGACATCATCACCACGGCTGTTACTGTTTCACCTTGACCATGTCTTGATACACTTTGCCAACAGTTATTATCAATATAAAACAGTAGCCATCGACTTGTGGTAACGGCAACCTCTGTGAAATAACTAGGGAATGCCTGTACTTTCATTAATTTCTTTTTTATAAATATTTCGCATTTTAGACTATTGTTTCTATCGTTCCTTTTTTAAATTCTTTCAATTAAGTATATTTTATTGAACACTTTCTGCAAAGAAGTGACCATATTGTATGGTAAGCTGCAATGTCGATTTTATTTCAACTTTTCCATCATTGGCTTCTCGTTAGATGTCCTTCTCCAGGATATGTAGCGTCTAGTGTCATGCATTTTGTTTGTTATTCGTTTTTTCTCCTTTGGTTGTATTGAAGGCAGTGTCCCCGATCGCTTTGCATCCTCCCCGAGTACCTCATTATTATTATATTTGGCGTGACCTCTTGGTGCATGTACCCCTTATTATTAAGTGTACTGTTTACCTACTTGTACTTTCGAGACCTTTTGTCATACTGTCGGTTGAGTTCCAACAATTTATTTTAATTTGAATCTAACTTTAATACGCATACTTGTAGAGCTGCTTAGTTCTTTTAAGAACTTGAATATTTTGAATTTTTTGTACCTGTCCTAAACGCTTTGTCTGTATGAAGCACATATTGAGAACTCAATAGAACTGCTTCTTATAGTTGTTTTGAGATCGTTTTTTTTTTGGACTATGAATTGAATATCCGGACTGAAAACTTACCCCCTGCTCTGAATCAAGGTAGTGATAATCTTTCTCCTCATCGGCTTAATCTTACTCTTACTCTTGTTACACAGTCCACCACTCTGTGTTCCCTGCCACCGGTGTATCGGTCTTCCTTGCGTAGAAATTCTTGTGTTCTGTTTTGGCTGTGAGCTGAAGTTAAAGTTGATTCTCGTAGTTGAGCGTTAGCCAAAACAGTTCATGAGAAGTGGCGACCGAACACCGGTTGGCACGGAGTGTGTGTATGACACGTCGACAGGCAACCGGCGGACAGCATCGGTGCGGTCCGTCGGCTACTCGGATTTGTTCGTGCTCAGCAAGAATGACATGTGGGACGTGCTGAAGGAGTACCCCGCCGCCAGGGTCCGCCTAGAGTCAATAGCAGTCAAGAGACTTGAGAAGTATAAGAAAGCACCGCTTGAAAAAGGTACGAATATCATATCACCAAGTATATGCAGTGTTAGGTTGAACAAGGTACACTTTTACAGGTTGTTCTACTAATAATATCATTAATTACAATGAGACCCTTAAGTTGGAATTAAGATTCAAATCTGCTGTTCCATACTAAAGGCCAAATGGTACTCGACCAAAGTAGGACCAATACTAAAAATTGTTAGTATTCTTATGAAGAATCACCTGTAGGTATATTACCAATGTCCATCGTGAAACCTAACACTTAGTATATTATCCTGAATGCATTTTTTTATGTACATTATAAAATTGTATTTACATTATAATAATCAGCGATGGCCAAATGTTTTTTTGATATATTTTTCTGAAAATACAGTGCTTGACAATAGTTTTATAACTTCTGATCCTAGAAAATCCAAAGCACAACAAAATGATTTATTTATACGTGAAATGGTGCCTTATGGGCCATACCAATTCTAAAGCCTTCAAAAATGTTTACATTTAAAGGCATACCATTCTCTAATAAAATAATGACTTCCCAGTGGCGATGGGTCGCTGCCAATCGACGCCAGGGCTCGTGGAGACGAGCGGGCGTATTCCCATCGAGGAGATGCAGCTCCCGCCTGCGCCAGCGCTGCCGCTGATGCACCCCTCACACCCGCCTTCCTACCGGGACCAGCTTTATAGGTTTGGTTTGATCAACTTCTGCTCAATAATAATAATAACTTACAGCCTATCGTACTAAAATGGACATTAAAATGATAGAAGCAGCAGAACTTGTCAGTACAAGTTCATACTGATACCAGAACCAGCAGGTGTCAAGACACAAGACAAGTTCTGCTGCTTCTTCTGTTTAAGTGCGGCTTCTCGTGTTTGATAAAAGAAATTTAAAAGCAGCATTTGTCTTGCAGGTGAACCTAACGCTGAGCATATTTTATTGTTTTTGTTTTTCATGATTGCAGTTCGTCAGTAAGCCCTCTTCGTGTAGTCTCACCCGTAGCTTCATGCGCATCTAGCGCACGCAGCAGTGCGGCCGGCGGCGGCAGCGTCGCGGCTGGCAGTATGGCACCGCGTGGCATCGTCGACTCGCACGAACAACTAGAGTGCGAGATCAAACGGTTGCGAGAAAGACTCTACACCGTCGAGACGGAGAACGCCGCCATGTCTGCCAAGCTCAATCAGCAGCAGTGGGAAGTGGACCAGAGGTACTTATTTTTCTCCAATACAATCGTATTGAGCACATTAGGGAATCATCTTTAGACTTGCACGAACAACTCTAGGGTACCAGATCAAGCGCTTGCGAGAACTACTCTACGCCGTTGAGTTGAATTCAATTAGCATCAATTGCAAATGAAACATAGGTACATTATTATTCCATTACATAGCACTCAATTTTGTGCTATCCTTTTTGACCCGCAAGACCAGTTGGAATAGTGCGATAGCGAAAAACCTACAGTATTAATCGAATAAAAGGAAAATGTACCAGAAAGCAAACCATGGAAGTAGGAATTCATCCTTATTTTGTTTTTCTGCATAGAGTTTGCCGTTAAAACAACACTGCTAAGGTACTTTTCAACGATCATGTAGACACTGATGTACTTTTCTGATATTATACTAGCTGCATTAATTACCTTAAATAAAACCAGAGCAGGTCAAATTTGCGTCAAAATAAGCAGTCAAGACAAGAGATATAGCTCTTGAGATACAAACTTCAACTTATGAGTTACAAAATGCGAACTCTTCTTGCTCTGAGTTACCAGTTACTCTAGGCATACGGTAGATGAATAGATCTGTAATAACATAATTAATAAAGTCGTATTGTCGCAGACTGCAAGAGATCGAGATGCAGATCTGCGGCGGCAGCTCAATCAGCTCGCACGAGGACAACGAGCGGAACCGCGAGAGCATCATTTAACAGCGCGCCTCGCCTGCGCCTCCGCGCCCTCTGCCGCCGCTGCCAGTACTGCGCGCCTACACCGTCTACTGAAGAACCTGAACACATGCGGCCCGACCACGGTCTTCGGGCTAAACAAGAGAAAATCAACCACCACGTCATATACAGCGTGCGTCTAGAAGTGACACCCCATGTGATTGCCTCTATACGGTTGTGCTCTCTTAAAGCTTGAAGTTGTGGACTGGCAATATCAAGTGTGTTACCCTTATCCCCTCAAGTCTTCAAGCCCGCGCGGTTCCCCCTCAACCCCTGTGTGTCGTACTTCAGTGACTATGACTTGTACGAAGACTCAGTATTTTTACGGTGAGTAATATAATTATGGTATATTTAAATACGAATTAACTTTATCAAATTTATATATACGTAGTATATACGACTCGCTAATAATCGAGTGCCGTGGAGTGAGATTTTGCCGAGACAATATTATCTTAAATTTAAATCGTTTAGATACATCGAGGAGTGTCGAGTGTGTGTGGTGGGGTGTCAACGTGCCCGCGCCGATTTGTTTAAGTGTTACTTTGCATGTCAGTCCTAAAGGGCAAAATTGTGTTTCGTTGATAACTGAGTATTTTTAAGTTCGTACGGTCGGAAACAAAGTTCATAAACAATTTGGAAACCTATTACTGTAGTCGAATAAAAAAATAATGTGTCAAGAATTGTGTTACCGCCGTACGAACCCTTGTCTGTTTTAACGAAGTTCCGTTAAAATATGTCGAAATTCAATTTTATTAATGTGATATTGATTTTCCTGTTTTAGCTGATGTTATCTAATGGCGAAATGTTTCACTCGAGTTGGAAAGTTTGTGTACAAAAGTTTACCCGTATCGTGTAATAACTAACTGGAACTATGTGCCAAATAAGTGGCCAATGTGAATGTGTTACGGATAAGATTTTTGTGTTAACTCATAAATAGAGTAATGGATAATTTCTTATCCATTAAATTTGAGCTTTAATTATAATAAAATCCCGGAAGACTTGATCAAACTTTCTGATATTTTACGTTTCATTGTTCTTCCCTTGGTTATATTTATCAGTCTAGGGAATAGTTCTTTCATCGTCAATAAATTTGGTATCTTATAATCTATGTATATTCGTGAAATAATAAATTCTGAACCAGTTTTGCCCGTTGTAATGATATAAAATCGACCATAGTAAGTTGTAATTTGTTATATAAAATGGATTATTACCTATGTATTAAGAAACGTAGCTTAAAACTGATACTAAAGTCAGTTTTGGTAATTAAAAAATCACTACTGCCAAATAAGAAATAAGTAGATAAAACAATGTTTTAATGTAAAGATATTACCAATTGACTAAAGAATGTTTTGTACTTAATATCCTTTCTATTTATCTAAAATTCGTTTATGGGATCGTTATGTAGCATTAATGTGTCTACATAAGTGAATTTTATTGTTGAAGCTTCTGTGTTAATTTAGTCATGTTTTTTTTATAAAAGTACCAAAACGCGGAAGCGATATAATATATATTCAACACTAAGTAAATTGTAAATACTTATTCTAATCTATGATTCGTGTTTATAAGCTGTTTTCATTGAAGCGCCGTTGTTTTGAGAACGTGCGAGAAGTTGGTGGGATTTGAACGAGACATGTAGGATTTGCCTTTCGTTGTCATAACAAACGAACTGCCTGTTGTCAGTGTAGAATATACAAATATAATATATATATATATATATATTTTGTTTATAGCGTCAAATTTAATTCATAATTTTTCAGTTACTATCTTGGATTTTAGAATTTTGTTGGTAACTGATCATTTAGAAGTTGTACCCACTTAGAATTTACAGGAACATGCAGGCACAATAAAAACGTATATAAGATTCCTTGACTCGGAAAAAATTAGCATCAATTTAGTAACATTACTATCTCTAAATTATTTTGTGCCAAATAAATAACTAACTGATTACTTATGCCAAATAAATATCATGGGTAATAAGGTTCAACACAGACTTAGTTACTAGTAAAAAAAAAAGGTTTTGTGATTTTATACTTTTGTGTTTAACGTAGAAATGGGAACAAATGGCATCGTGAAAACCTTTTGTTTTCCTGACGTTTCGATCTAGTTATACTGACAGTGGTTTTGTCAGTCAATTAGCAAATAAAATTATCAAATATGATTAAAAACAGATTTCCATTTATTCCCATAAGCTTTCTTCACATAATGTGCCGGTGCCGATGTAAGTAGTTATAAATCGTTACAATAATGTCTGATCCATATCGGATATTTTATACATAATTAAATATTGTTAATATCAATTTTGGTCATCATTATTTACATACAATACTTTACAGTTTATTTGACAGCTATCCAAGTTTGACGCTATAAAACAAAATCTTAACTTATAATAAAAGTTTAGTTTAAAATATTTCAAAAGTAAACCATTATTGAATTTGGTTCCTTGTGCCCATCAGTTATACCACTATATACGCCCGATGATATAATAGATAGGCGATAATTTTTTTATCTGTAAATAAAATATTTATTTATTGTTATTATATTCCAAAAAAATTCTTCTTACATATTTCTCAATTATAAAAAAGATAAGAGAGATGCATTACGCAACTGAATATATTAAACGAAAACGCAAGTGCTTTTTATCATGATAACATGTAGTCATACGGATCATTAACTCTGTTTATTGTAATAATGAAAAATATGACTCGGGAGTAATGTTGTTCGTCTACAGACTTACCTGTCGTTATTTCATCAGTACTTGTCAAGCCTATAATTTTCATAAATATAGGTTGGAAATACAAAATCATATCGTCAGAATACAATTTTATTGAATTCATTCACAATGTGCAGGTAGCATAACGAACAGCTCACAGTTTCACACTTGAAATATAAATAGTCAGTAAAATATGATTTATAACGACACGTCTCTTCGCTGAGCTGGCCATTATTTTCGTTGACCATAGGGATCCCAAACCTTCAAGCGAGTTGTCCGCAAGTTTCCCAAGTTTCAACTAATCAATATCAACTAGTTTTAACCACAACATATTTCAGTCTAGAAGATCACTTGCAAATTCGTATAACTGGCAACAAACAACTAATTGCACTAAACACAATCGATGTTCAGCGAAAGGGAACCCAAACTTATTTCTGATCGAATCGAGAACATTCTATCGATGGAACTCATTAAACTTTTCCAACTTTATAAGCTTGTCGCCTTCGGTATATCAATTGAGAACAAACTATTCCTAGTTTAAGTTGAGTTTGGCTGCAAGAGACTGTTATTGAAATGTTCGGCGTGTTACCGTCTCATTCATACGGTTGCATTACTGCGAATGAATGTGTTTAGGCAGTGCTATAGAAGTATTTCTGAGTCATTAATAAAAATAAAATAAAGACACGGATATTATTTTTTTTTCTTTATAAGAAAACGCAAGGGATCAATATAATAATACCTACAAATAAGTTACGTTTTAACGTAGATTAAGTTAGACAATTTTGGAGACTGATACATTGTTTCAGTTAAATGAGCATTTGATTTATCAATCTGTAGACAGATACTGTTACTCCCAACGTTGCTCTGAAAACAGAAATCGAATAGAACACGATTAATTTAAAATTAATTAATTATAGTAAGTACTTTATTTATCTTCAAGAGAGCAGAGCGAGGTGTGGAAAGGATGGTCGGTAGTGTTCTGCAGTGACAGGCTTGTGCATCTTAAATTGGAAATTCAATTATGTATCGCACATGGTTCATTTTATTGTTAATAAAAAGATTATGATAATACGAAAACTATGTTTTATTTATACCTGGATCTTTCTTACACAATTACTACCAAATCGTCAAAATTATCTACGTTAAACAAGTACCTATGTTAATGCGTGTCTGTCGTTTAGAATATGTGATTCAGCTTTTCTCCAAAAATACAGTTTTCACATTAGTGACATCTTTTTAGGTAACGGCTATTTTATCTTTAGGTATTTTTTACACCAGACTACCGTCTGGTGTAGTGGTTCGCGCTCCTGGCTACATAACCCGCCGTTCAAATCCCGCAAGGGGCAAATGTTTATGTGAGGGGCACGAGCATTTGTACCTAAGTCATGTATGTTTATAAAAGTATTTAAGTATGTTTATCCGTTATCCAGTCGCCATAGTACAAGCTTTGCTTTGTTTGGAGCTGGATATTTGGTGTGATTGTGGAAACTATTTATTTATTTATTACTTTACCTACATTATAATTTTCTCTACAAAAATAAAGCCCGGCAAGATATTTTCTCCTGGCTAAAACAATATTTCTAAATGTGTCACTACAATCGCCAGCACTGACAGCGAGCCGTCTCTGTGTAACACCCTACAGAACTTCCCACTTTCTTTTACTCGGCAATTTACGAAATAATACCTTTTTCAGGAGGAATACTATGATTATCGATACTGTTTTATGATACTACTAGCTGTTGCTAGCGATTTCGTTTGCGTGGTCTTTAATCAATTCCGAAACCATTCCCGGCGTGCGCACAACTACTCATCAAAGTTGGATCAAGGGTTTAGGATGCACAAGGTCAAGATCACGCAATCGGCACAAACAAACAAACATGCATTTTTAAACACAATGTGTAATATATAAAAGGTTCAGCTGAAGGTATTTCAAGACTTGGTTTTGCCCATAAAATTGAAATTTGCCAAAGAAATAAGGTGCAGTAAGTGGTAGGTCTAAGGATTTATCATAACGGGCAAATATGTGTTTTTATTTTTAATATACACAGTAATATCACAATATAACAATTGCTAAGCTATTAAGGAGTAAATACAGTTATAGTAAAAAAATATTGTAGAATACATAAAAAAACATTTAAAAACTACTTAGATCCATATGAAATGTATCTTCTAAATGCGTTAGTTTTCTCTTGAAATCGTATTCTATTTACTATCAATATGAAAATCTTTGACTAACGCCGGCGCCACATTACGCGAAAAATACAACTTTTCATCGATACATTTTGTTGCGTATAATTTTCCGTCTTCAGGCACATTACGCGGAACTTCCGTTGAGTTTTTTAATACATTAGCGTCGTGAAATGACGGACGGACTTTTCGCGTAGGTAGTGGCAAAGGTCTATTAAGGCACTAAAATACACATATCGTTTTCGTTGGAGGCGAAAAATTCAAATTCTGCTTCGAAACATTTTTTTGTAGTATTGGGCCAATTTCGAAATCTAATTATTACAAAAAAGTTTTTTTTTAGATTTCGATGTTGGTCTCATACAAAAAGCTGTTGTACCTATCTCCGAAAAATGTGACTATTTTGACCCCAAAACCAATAAAACGAAAGATAAAGAAACGCTTTTTCATACTAAGTTGACGTGACTGTATTATGGATTAGTTTTTGCGATTTCGTTGTAGTGATTCTCTAGTTTAACTACTAGTTTTACTTATTTGTATTTAAGTTGACTCATAAATTCAGATAACATAAACAACCATTTACATTAGTGGCTTCTGAATAAGTACAATAAAGTTTTTTCATTAGTATAGAAACACAACATACATATCACAATCAATGTGAATTAAAATGTAATATGATAACGCCAGCCACCACCAACGCCAAAATAATAATATGTCAAGAAAAATTATACCAAATATTCACTTTTAAAAATAAAAATGCCAAAATGGATTGACCTACTAAAAAATAAAACCAGCCCTCCCGTAATTTCTATTCACAATGAAGAATTTCGTTTCTTTTCGTTCCAGTTAAGGAGCTCCGTAAAAGGGACTGAAAAGATTTTATAATTCGTCTGCTGACACTAATTTCCATTTAAACTAGGTATTAATTTTCAATCGCAAAAAGAGACAGTATAGGCAAACAATTAAACAAAAAGCTATGGGAAAGTAGGTACTTAACACATTTCTCTCGTTAAAACTTAAAATAGACATGTGATTGACTTAATTGATAAAATATATTTATTGTAGGTATCCGATATGTGGTGTAAAAGTGAGGATTCATAGTAGTTTAACAACTCTTTACAATTTAAAAAGACACAACTTTAAAAGCAATAACCAAAAAATTTTTTAAGTAAATTAATCAAAAATTACTCAAATACAAAACTATGTCTTCTTTAAAAATAAATGCGTGTGCCCATGAAGAACGGAGGCGAGAATACCAAAAGCATTTGCTTAGGATTTCTGAAGATTACGACTTACTTTAAAATACTTACCTCCAAAACAAAATCAGCTTGGAAGAATCACACTTTAATCAGATCCTCGAAATGAGGCACCCACTTACTTCAGCGAAGCGCCTCACCTAAATATTACATTACAAACCCGCCAAAACAAAGGCCATCAAACAATTTCATCCCAGCACTGTATCTAGGGCGCTGTCCGTAGTGCAGCCTGTTTAATAGTAAAAGAAACACTCCCTCCCCACTTTGTGAGGTTACTGAGATTTTCCTCCCCGTTAATATTTGAGGCGGTCTAACGCGCAATTCGCCTGGATCTGTGTCTGGTTTCTTTATTCGCTTCTTTTGTTTTGATGCGTAGGGAGCTTGTGGCGACAAAAACGTGCAATAACAAAGTCTGAAAATATGTGAATTAACAATTTGTAGCTAAGCAATGTATGTGTATGTGAAGTACTTAGGTACTTCTATCAATCACTCAACATATTTATACTTAGAAATGCATCTTTAAGAATATTTTAAGCCGTAAGCTTAGCGAGTTGTTAGCTTAGTTAGCATACCTTCCTCAAAGAGAGATCATTGGCTCCTAAATTATGAGAGATATTAGCTAGCTTGCTGATTTTAACTCGACTTCAAAATGACACTACTACCTATGCATCTTACCTTCTCTATAATAAACTGATATTCCTTTGAATAAAAATCTATGATTGTCTGTTATGTACATACTAAACCATAAATAACCAAATATGTATGTCGTAGTTGACATTTACCGATAACAAACTCTATCAACATAACTTGTTACAAATCTAATGCCAGCCACCTTTTACAAAAGCAATCCTAAAATTACCTGGCGACAACAACTTTGTATACCTACTTATTGCTAAGCCACTTTCGAGCTTGCACTGAAAAAATAATCGCCAGTATTTTCCTTTACATTCCTCTTTCCGTTGTAAGCCTTTAAAAGCGATTACAGAGTCATAAAATATAAAACGCTAATCCCATATATTTCTGTTTGAACGAGTTTTACTCAGGCCGATCTTCTTTAAGCAGTTCAGTCAACAGTTCCGGAGGGCGATAACTGAGTCTGTCGAAACAAAAGTTAAAGAGAATTCGTTTTCGCTGATTCTTTCCGAGTCTCGGGTAGAGTACCAATTGCGATTATATCGAACTAGGAAATCAGTCAATCTCAAAACTGTAATAGTTCGATTTTGTAGATAAAAATATACCATTATTTTGAGGTGCAAGCATTAACTAATAATATAGATCGGCACCTTTAGCAATCGTCAATACTATGCTAACATTGTCAAAAATATTGAAATGTATGCAGGTTCGCATTAGAGTAGGGTAGGAACTATAGTTGTAATTTTTGCAATTTACAGACAATAATGACGTTTAATGAAAAAAGGAAACCTGCATTATAGTTTAGCTTTCCACCAAAGTTGGCTACGTTGCTAGTCTACGGATATGTGTCAAACCCACCGATAAGACCTCTTAATTTTCCTATTTTAGCTTATAACCATGAGTGTGAAAATATACAATAATTTATCTAACAAATTAAAAAATCTAAATATAAATCAATTCTAGCCCGCCTTGTATGAATGGCTGTTATTAGAGAGCTTTTACAATATCGAAGAATTTTTTAACAAAAAGAAATAGATGTTTATAAAAAATCTGAAAATTGTACAATTCTCAACACATTTGCATGTCTTTAAAATTGACTAAACATGAATGTTCTTACAATAATTTTATAACCTTGATTACCATGTTTTCTGCAAATAAAGAATTTTTATCTTTATCTTTATCTTATCTTTATCTTAACTATAGTGGAAAGAGGTTTAACGATGCCAAGGTTCTACATATTCGTTAAAGCGAGAGAAGCATACTAAAGTTAGGGGGAGGAGTGCGTGCGAGTGCGGATGTAAGCTGAAGTTGCGAGTGATAAGCGAGTGGTGTAGCTATCTGAAGTATGGGCAAACCTCAATAGATGATGCAGGTAACTATTACGTAGTTGACATCTTTGGACATCTTACGACATAGCTTTGGTGAAAATGACACATAATATCGTAGTTTAGCTTTAACATCGCTTACCTCTCAGCAACATAGCACATCAAGCATTACTCTTTAATCGCTTGTGTAGAAAAAGAAAAAAACTGTTTTAAAGATTATCTTAATAATTCAATATCTGTTTTAATGTTAGCAATTGTGCGCTGGGGCACACTGGGTCCGCCAATTTCAAATGTTGAGCTCAATGATAATTAGACATTAAACTTTAGTTCATTGTAAGTTAAAAAGTTAATTTCACAAGAATCCAGCTCAGATTCTTTCCAGAAATTGCAAGTTACAGTAAGGTAACGAAATTAAGTTTCCTTTTAGCATAACCGATCTTGTCGGTTAAAGTTTTACCTAGAAACTGTGCTGCTGCAGTTTTGGGGAGATTGCAGAATTAATTAGTAGGTAATTCCACGTCTTGTGGAGTAGGTGTCTCTGTAATGCTTCCTTAAACCTGCGTCGCGTGAAATATCATCTGAATGCATTCCTTCCGCCTCGTTGATTTAAATCTTAAACGCAGAAACTGCGCTGTGACACAGCCGAGAGAAATCAGTTTAATAAGAATAAAAAAGAAAACATTTATTTAACACAAATTAGAAAAAAAACATAGCAACAAAACTTACATACATATAGCAGTGTGTCAAAAAGATCGCGTTCAACATTTGTCTTGACAAGAACAACCGGGGATTTATCACTGGAGTAATTTTAAGCGGGGACCCCGACTATAGGACTTTGTTTAGCTATCCTTTCGAGGATTGGACATTCTTTTTCATTTGATTTTTGTACTGTCACTTTAGTAAGTTTTATAATTTATGAGAGCGTGATGCAAATGACGCATTGACTTTAAGAAACCATTGACGAAGTCAATGGTCAGGTTTGTTACTTAAAATTTGTTTATCTGGGGCCTAAAATACTTTAAACATATAAGATAGATGTAATTCGACAGGCCTACCTTACACCAAAACATAACTATAGCCAGGTTTTGAGCTTTATGGTAAGGTATATGAAGCACTTTCAGTGCAAGCGTGAGTTCCGAATTCATAATTTTTTTAAGTATGTTTTTTTAATTTTTTTAATAGCTGGCTCATCTCTTGGCGCTATAGTTGCACGTACCAGGATGTTCATCGCGAGAAACGATTTCGGTAGTCTAACAGCTTTAGTTAACTCATTGCATGGACCGAGAATAATATATCCTACGTATACTGCGACTGTAATGCACTTATTCACTCAAGAAGGCTCATTCTGTTGAGTCGTAAACTAGACCTAGAGGAAACTTCTCAGATATAAATAGGTACAACATACACTTTGTAGCAGCTAGTGGAATTGGAGACTCGGAGAGAACATATACGCAGACTGTTTTTATGTTAACCAATATACATTTTCACACCCTCAAAATATATTCCACAAATTACAAGGTTTTCATTTAATATTTATAATTTGACAAGTTCGTGTAGCTTGTAAGGGTTCCGTATAATTTAGTTTTAGTTTGTTTTATAATTAGATTTGCAGATGCAGTATGTACCTACTGCACCTGCAAATCCAATTTTTTAATCGCAAGGTATAAGAGTATGCCAAATGACTCTACATGTATGGATTTTTTCCTTCTAAGATCTTGGGAAATTTTTATTCTAGGTCAAATGGGACCCTATAGGTTTTATCGTGTTATTAATATTTACGTCTTACTATTTTATTTATGTATTTTAAGTCCAACTAGTTTGGTTCTTAATTTATTCTGAAAACTCGGTAATTGGAAAAACACGACTTCGTTTTTGCTTACCTTTCCAAAAAAAAAATTTAAATTGATAAGGTCTAACCAACGTTGCACCATAACCTTCTAAAAAACCTGCCACAAAGGTTGAGAAAATTGTTCCACCCACCAATGACGCCAGTAAATAACCAAACGAAATATCCTGTGCCTTGTTGTTTGTGAAATTCGACGACAAAAAAATGTTTTAGCGTACCAAAGGGCGCGTAATGAGACCTTTGGTCATCGGGGTGGCGGCTAACTGCGTTCTAATTGAATTTTTATGGATCACTCGATCCGGGCGCGCGGAGCCATGTTAAGGTGAGCTAGCATTTTTTTTCAACGAGTAATTTGGCAGAGGTAATAAAATGTACAGCTTTGAAGGGACTGTGGTACATGGTTTCGGATGTAATGTGATTTTTTGTTTCAACCTTCCACATTTATTATGTGGCGTAATTGCAAATGTGCTGTAGAGGTAAAGTGCTACACTACAGCTTTATACTTAGAAGTTGTTTAAAAATCATTTAATAAACAAAGCACTATTCTACCAAACTCAATGCACTTAAACCTAGCCTGATAAGTCTAAGTCCACTGAAAGATGCAGACAAAAATGTGAGTTGAAGAGAGAAAAAAAGAAGAATGCAGAGAGAAATGTGAGTTTTAATAACACTTTTGCTACACTCACTCTTCTTTTGTGAAAAGTTAAAATAATCACGTATATCGTTGATAAAAATAAAAGTTAATCAAATCCAATCCTATTACCTTGTAGATTATATTATTATATCACGTAGCGGCTATTTATTTTGTGAATGAATCAAAATACATGCGAAAATCAACTTTCCAGTCAATAAAGAAAACCTAACATTGTAAAAAGTATTCTAATTTGGTTCAAAAACAAATTTTGTCATATAACCTTGTGGTGGGCAAAGGGACCATCCCTCGGGGGCTTATCCCTATTTTCGAACACACAATTTCCTGCCCACGAAACATCATTACCTCACAATCTATTGGTTTACAAAATAACGTATTAATTTAGAAAAGTTATTTCTAGCATATTTTATAATACTTATCGAGTTTTGAATAAGCCAAATTAAGATTTCAACTTATATCCAATTATATCTACGTGCCTACCTTCTGCGAAATCTAATCTTAACTCTAAAATTACACAGGTGTCCCAAAAATAGTGTCAGGCCGAAGTTCAGGGATGGAGCACAGCACAGCATTTGTTATTATAATGTAAAGATATACACTGTAATGAATATGATGCCAAAAATAAAAGATATACAATTTATAATTTCAGACTAATTTGGAACGCACTTTGATTGGACATATGACCTGTGACCTGTAACCAATACTGATGATGGTTTGAATACTCTTGCTCTATCTCGGGTCTTTCGATTAAACCAATTTTTGGGACACGCTGTATTTTTATTTATTTTTTAGAAATATTATTAATATTGTTTGATTTCGATATTAAAACCTAAAAGTTATTCCTAATGCAATGGGTAACAAGTCGTTAGACTAAGCATAGGTTTACGACTGAGGCGCTTTTTCGAATACTTTGCTCCTCAAGAAAAAATCTAGCACCTCGTTTTACTCTAGAACCCAACAGTAGATGCATAAGTAATAACACATTTCCCCGTAGGTACAAAACTTCATTAGTTTTTCAGAAAGTCGGGAGGTGAGTGGAAAACAACAAGAGTCTCAATTCTCCGGGCGAACATTTGAGGCCTTATTCCCGGAAACTACAGCACTTTCTCGAATGCTATCTATTATCTCGTTCTTTCATTCCAAGAAAAAGTAGTACGGAAAGAGGTGCCTAATTTGTTCAGTGCACCAGAATCCAAATCTGCTATGTTGTGCTAGGGTGAGATTTGTACCCATTTCGTCTCCATTACGCTGTATCCTATAATTCACTGCTATTTATAACGACAGGTTAATATCAGCGTTATTTCGAAATTTTACACGTACTTCCACTGGAGCTGTAATCACCGCACAGGTTTTATTTCACTTGCCACTATCGGAAAACCATTAAAATTTTAATTCTCCTGGGAAGAGACAGCGAATAAGTCGTAATAAGACCGTAAAGGGTGCTCGCATAAACAACCTTTGGTGACTACGAACAAACGATGTTTAGCTAGCATTGAAAATGTAGGTCAACTTTGACACGACTGTAGTTTAGGTAAGATATCAAATATTTTATTTTTAGTCCTCATTTCCATGCGTACATATGTTGCTCAATATGTAGCTCAATTTGTTGCGCGACAACGTGAAACATCGTCTGACGCTCTTTTTCAATGGTCTCATTATAATTTGAGCATCGCGTAGGTACTGCTCCTCAAAAGTTGCCATGCGAAATATATGGCTTAGTACAGTTCTTGGCAGTGACGACCAAGTATATAGCCTGAGGTTTACTTATAAACAGGTGTATACAGGCACGTTTACGTTAGTGTGCGTGGTTGTTCCTCCGCCAGCAACGCTCACAGCCGCAAAGAGCAAGTACACTCGTACGTCAAACCTTAGGCCCAAGCTTGGTCGCGTATTCCAAGTCGCTGTACAACAACACTGACAATAGTATTTATATGCCAGACAAGAAAATTAATTTAAAAAATATTAAATATCTACAGAATTAGTTTCTTAATAGTTAGGCGGAAAAAAAACAGGAGCTGTCTCACGTTTTGTTATTCCCTTCGCGTTCCACTTACCCGTGGTAGACCGAAAATACAATGGAAAATAATAGGGAAAATTTTTAGTGGCACGCGAAAGGTTGCCAAAAAATATTCATATTACACTTTTTCAAAAACTGTCTCAAGTGGGACTTTTTGTCTCTTCTTATTCGAAATCGGCTATTAGCTCAGTGTTAGGAGTAGTCACCCGGATTACGAATAGAAACGGGTTCGATTCCCACCTTCTTGAACAACAACAAAAAAGAAAACAACATTTAAAAATTTTCACAAAGATTTGTTAAAAAAGTTGAAAAATAAAACAGTTTCCATTAGTTAGAAACTGTGTCAGAGGTGAAATAAGTATATTAGGTGTCTCGAAACAATATGATACTAATACTATTTATTTTCTAATTTCAAAATATTTAAACAAAAATTGCTAATTAAATACAGATTCATGTTACATTAAAATTAATAATGAAAACATCAAATCGTATTAACGAAGCTTCCCGGGGGTCAGGTCTCTTGATACCTGCAGAAAGCCTCTTCCAATTATCCCGTTAATCCCGTATTAATCAGATTACTCAATGTAATAGGTACTTTAATAAATATAAGCTAAAATTTAAAAAATAAGTGTTTTAAAATATTACATTTTTTCAGCAGTCTGTCTATGCCCTGCTCATACTACCTGACTAGAAGATGAAATCGGAATCGGACAAATCTACTTTTGATTGTGACAGATTTTAGGACGAATACCTCAAAAGGAAAACTCTTATAAGATCACTCTGCCTTGTTTATCAGTTCGTTCGTCGGTTCGTCTGTGAAACCCCGTTTGTCACGGAACGGGTAGAGGTATCAAATAGGAATAAAGGTTACTAATACTTATTATTAATGTTAGTTTGAATGTTTGTTACTGATTCTTTGAATATTTTTCATATTGTTTTTGTGATTTTCCGTGTGTTGTTTTTATAACCTATTGTGTATCACTGCTGGGCAAAGGTATCTCCCAAGTCCTGTGATTATTATACATTGCAAGATAGAGCCAAATTTTAAAATAAGATCCTTAGTATAATACTAAAAACTACTTACTTTAATTAATTTTAACCTTTTTATTTAAAAATAAAGATTAAAATTTCCCAAAAAAAAGAATACGCGAATTTCGTGTCAGAGATCACAGGCATACGCCGACGTCGCACCAACAAGAACCTTGGACAGTGCATATACGGTGCATTTAATCGACCGATCTCCACGATATCCATTTTCTAACAACAGATAGGAATAAAAATGAAATGATGCTTTTGATGATGCCGATTAAATCACACTTACACCTACTTAGTATATATTAACGCTACCTAAGTATCTTGTCTTTTTAAGTAGAACTGTCTGGTGGTAGAACCATAATACTATAATGTATTTTGTGGTAGAACTGATATATCACGATACGGACGGACGATAGTATCATGAAGACCAATACTTAATGTAACAAAGCTTAATAATTCATAGTTAAATTCTGAAACGACCGAAATTCAATAAGACTAAAGAAAATGTTTAAAAATAAATCAATAGTACCAAATTGCCTGAAATAGTGCAGTAGGTACACGTAGATACAAGTAAGCACAATAAATATTTTGTCTATAAATTGCCGTTAAAACGACATTTTAAATTCAGAATGCCTTTTACGGTTGTACAGCAAATGTTTACGTATACAGCACACACTGTTACTATCACAAACACAGCCACAGTATCTTTGTTTCTCGTGCAGGGCGGGCGGTGCAATGCGCTCTGACGTCATAGCTCGGTATATTTAGTTCAAACCACACGAGTCGAGTGGTTTCAAGACCCGATGCAACGTCACAAGGGCGGGGAAACGTTAGCTGCAAAAGGATATAATTTGTGACTTGAGTAATTCTTTTCAGTTTATATTTTTAATTTACTATAACTATCTTATACTTTCGCTTGTTTTAACGCTGAGGATTATTATAATTACTGTTAGCAACGCGCGCCATATAAATACTAAGATTAGATGGCCTAGATCAACATGACTAAAGTCTGCAACTTTTTAAAATCCAGATTTAGCTAAATCTTGATTAAAACGTCGTTCTGTTTCCATTAATTTCAAACTAGTGTCATTTTTAAGAACGATGTTTTTACCGGATTAATCTAGATTAGACAAAGGTATAAGTGGCCAATCTGGGGGTTTTTAGTCCCCCTAAGACCCCCCAGATTGGCTACTTAGGGTTAGTTCAGCAGTAGACGTGCTATGACTGAAATGATGGTGATGATGATAAGTGGGCCTTATTGTCAGAAATAAATACTAAAATATAAAACCTCCAAACAATTTTAACAGCTTTTCGTCTTTAGGTAGCCCATCAATTTTGTGTCAATTATGGCCTACCTATCTGACTGCATCCTGCATACGTGGCCTTCCCACTCCCAGTTTAATTTGGCTGTTTAACTGCCTACATCTGCAATCCCGGTTAATAAACGGATTAGGGTTATTTTGAATCTTATCGATTCTTCTTTATACCTTTATATTACTCCACTCTATTGCCCTTTGGCAAACCTTGAGTTTGGACGTTTAACTTTCGGTTTCACTGACGACGGTAGACCCAAGAAACAATGGTGTGACGATTTGACCATCCTTGCAGGGGATCGGGAAAGTTTGACGCTAGACAGGGATCGCTGGAGGATTTTAGGGTACCATTTCCCAAGCAGTGGAATGAAACCTAAAGGTTTAAAAAAAAGCAACTAACAACATTGTAACAATGAAATATCCATCTGAACGCGTACGCAGTACCACATTGACCGAGCCGTTGGCACGTACCCGGGCTGTATCGCGTCTAACTAAAATAACTAAAACAATTTGCATAAGAAAATGCAACGCAAACTAATATTTTTAACAGCGTAGCTTGCCAGAAAATTAAAATTAGCTTGCATAATACTCAGTATGTAGTACGTTTGACTTAAGTATGTGAATTAAGACTGTTTACTGCAAATTAGGACCTTTTTTATATATCTACGTTTACGTCCTTATTGAGAAAGTCAAGTCTCTTCAAAAGCACCACTTTCATTTGACTTAGGTATTTAACCAACGAAACGAGCTTTATTAGCATTCCGGGTTTAATTTAACAGACCTTGACAATATACCACTTTAGTATTTTGGTCGCTTTTGTTTGACGATAAGGCCTCCTGATTGTATATAATTGTGTCTTGTTTGTAACCTTTAACATTTTGTGCAATAAAGTGCTTATCTATCTATCTCAGTAATATAGGTCGCTTTATAAAAACGTACTTATAGAATATTATTGACGACAGGTGACAGGGGTAAAACTTTATACTCAAAGGAATTCTTGACGTAGGTAGGTAAACCGAGACTTGAAAATTATTTTCCTACATTTATAACTTACAGTCTTTATAGAGGGTTAACCAAATGAGTTCTACAATATTGTAACCATTATCGGGTGAGGTGCGAGGGGAAACGGCAGCAAATCACAACATTTATACTGCGGTGTGCCAACTCAATGCGGGTAGATAACCAGTTACATACCAAATTGGCCGGCCGGCTTCGGCAAAATGGGCTATCAGCAGCCACATTGGTAAAACTACCTACGTGCTGACAGATTTAACATTTGCAAAGTAGTAAGAAATGCATTTTTTTTAATATTAAATTCTTTTAGAAAGGTAAATGGACATTTTGTTTGGACCTGTGACCCACCAGTGACCACTAATGAAACTAGTCGGAGTATGTTAAAGATCAAGTCGCATTCTTCGAAAGCATGGAAAAGTTATTTTTGAGCAAAACAAGTATTAATATTTAAAAAAGAATTTTCGTGTATCGATATGCTTACAAGAATGCAAAATATCTTCCTAAAAAGGCACAAGAATATTTAGAAGCTTTTCTATCTTATTCCCTGCAATTTCCCTCTTGTCATTCCATGCGCGGGCGAAGGCAAGAGTTCCTAAATGATCGACCGTGGAGAGCCAGCGCATAATAAGTGAAAGAGGGGGCCTCTTGACCGAGTATTGTAATGTGGATTGCGCCTTACAAGCGCCAGAGAACGTATCACAGTAAGTAATAATAATTGAAAATCAATAATTAGGAAAAATATACGTTTTGCGTTGAAGCACATAACTTTTTTTCCCCATGTTTTTGCATCAAAATAAAAACATTCCGTGAAATGTTAATCCTAAAACCTTATAAAATACATTTCAATAGTGGTCGCAAACTTCGAGGTACCGGGTCAAAAATGCCCAATGACCTTTGGAGTTGTAATTCGACTATGTCAGTCCTCTGACTATTACATTATTAGAGATATAGAGAATAATAATACAAACTATACGTATGTATTAAAAATAATAAACGCATTTAAATGTTAGGAAACCTCGATGTCGAATGTTATGATTTCTGCTGATGTAGCTGACCTTAGATCATAATAAACCACGGGGAGCCCAACCATAATTTTTAAAAATACAAGTTTATTATGTATTTCTGCATGTATCTATCTGTATTAGAGTTTAATACAAAAGGTAAAACAATACTGCCTATGTACTGTTCAGCGTTCATGGTTAAGCCTTTAAACATAATATGTGTAAAGGTTGTATGTGTAGATTTTATGTCATAACTCTTAAGAAAAATTACAAAAGAAGCTTGTAGTAATACTTAATCTGAAAGGGGAGACCGGGGAGAGTTAATAAGTTGAATGTCAAAAACTAGACTTATTTGACAGTAATGCGTCATTCACATAATTGGAAGAAATTCAATGCTTCGCGTTCAGCGGCTGAACGGAGAGAGGAAGCAGCAGCTCCCAGTTAAAGAATTTAACACTTTCAAAAAGGTATTTTTTTACAGTTAGTCAGCCTACACCTATAGTCAAATATCCTCGATTTCTTCTACAAAGTAGTGTGAATTTGTCTGCACGACTAGAGTTTGGTAATCAAATACAGAAAGTGCACCCTTGATAGGCCACTACGAACAACTGCCACGTTCACCGCAGTCTAACTTTAATAAGTTCACGTTCGTGTTTTTATTTCTCTTGTTGTTCTCGATACTGAAGTACAATTCTTGATTACCTGCCGCCCCGGGAGAGGCATAACCATCTATTGTTAACGCCAGCAACTGATCGACCATGTTCTTGCCGAGTGCACCGGCGCCGGTGATATATTATATTACCTACCTCGCATGAATATTTCGTAGAGTATTATCTACATGGATCAATTACAAAATGTAATTGTTTTAGGTATTTTTTTCAAATATCATAGGCTAGTTTCCTGGGTCAAAAAAGATTATTCTATTTAGTCCGTCAGTTAGATTATCAAAAAATATTGGACCCATATTTTGTCTTTTGTCAATCAAACAAATAATGACGAAGATAAAGCGCATCAAAGTGAGCACGTGACGTCATGCCTTGCTAAAAAGTGTCGCAAGGCGTGACGTTACGCGATACTTTGACGGGCTATATCTTCATCATTTTTTGTTTGATTGAAAAAAGAAAAAATATATTTTCAATATTTTCTGTTAACCGCTCACATGGAATAGAAGCGCCAACGACAAAATACTTGAGGTCACTCAAGGGCGCACCAATTACGTCACCCAATCCTTATCGCCGCGTGGTCGCGCATGTCAACAAAAAACTGTCGTTGCGTTCGTTACTTATAACGTACATCTGGCGAGTGATGTTTATAATTAAGTGTTAGAGTTTAGCTGTTAATTCGTAAAAGATTTGTTGGTATCGGTTCTTTCTTAGTAATGATACTTAATTGTAAATAGTATGAGCTACGCAAAAGTTGTATGAAAGTCAGATTTAAAAAAAATTATAAAAAACTTACGCTGTTACCTATTTATTTTATTATTTGTATTAGTAAAAAGGTTCAATCTTATTACGAATTAAATATTAAAAACATAGTTTACCTCTAGAAATTATTTTTTTATCTAGGAATTTGCGATTTTTGGGAATTTTTTTTTGGGGTAAATTTTTAGGGGTGAATCTAAAAAATCATAAAATTTTTACTTGTTTAAATAAACTTAAAATATTACTTGCACTCGTATGATATGTTTATAATCTAGCTGTTTTGTAGAAATCATTTAAAAATATTGAATGATGGCAGCAAAACTTGTAATTGTACTAAGGTATTAAAATTTTCGAGAAAAACGCTTATGAAAAATACAGTTAATATTTACTTGAAAGAACAAAAAATTATCTTTTTAAACATGTCTCACTCTTAACTATACATTTATTACAAAAAGAGGTATAAATCAAACTATGTGGTCGTAAATTTCACCAGATGGCAAGTTCAAACGGCTGACTTTGTAATTTTTTGTCTCTGGCTTCAAACATTGTACCGTAGATTGTTTAATATCAAAATATGCGTTGTGTAAGCCACTTGTAAATAAAAGTGACAGAATAAGAATGTTTAGTAAGTTAGAACGGAACAAAGCTAGTTTTTAACACAACTCCGCACGGGCGGGCGAAATAGTTTTTTGTGTGATTGTGAACTCTATGGCATCGCGATAAAAAAGTGACTTTAGTCACTTTTTCCATTTAAGCGGTTTCTAACTGACGGACTGATTTTTTTGGAAACTAGCCCATTAGGGTAGGTAAGCAAGTAATATATCGTGAGGAAACTAGCACATTCAGATAACATTGGATGTGTAGCCATGGTTCAGAAGTGGATTGGTTAAATCGATTTGTCACACAGGATCATAGGATCATGATCAAAGCGTACCCCGACTAGCAAAGCGCTAGGAAGAAGTAAGGTAAGCAAACTATCTGAATAGTAAGTGGTTATCGTTGCTTATTAACATCATCATTATCCACTCGTAATTACCCACTGATAGGTATAATCCTCCTCCTCCCCCAACCCCCTTATTCTTAAAAGACTGTTACGTACTTATTGCAACCTTGTTTCGTTTTTTTCTGTTTAGAAATTGACTGATTAGATATTTAAAAAAAACTGACTTCAAAAACTAAAACGCTAATAACAATCTTAACACTTTAGTACCTAATCAGTTACTTTTGGAGTCGGTGCAAACGAAAACATAGAATCTCTCATCGGCTGGCACCGACTCCAAAAGTAACTGATTAGGTACTTATGTGTTAAGATTATTTTTAGCGTTTTAGTTTTTTGAAGTCACGTTTTTTTTTTTTTATATAGTTAACTTATTTCATCTATTTTAGTGATAAATCCTAATCAAAACAAATCTTAACATTCAAACATAATTTAACTGCTGAACACCGATTTAATTTCCTATTTTCCACCCTTAGGGGTGAAATTTTTTCCGATAATGTTTTATTATAGTATATTTGAAGTATAAGCTATTCATTAAAAAAAGAATCATCAAAATCGGTCCGCATTTGGCAAAGATATTAGGTAAGATAGATACTAAAATCAGTTAGCGTGGTACGGAGTTTATGAAATGTTTGATAATTTTCTTATAGATCCCATCATCAGAATATAACCAAATTTATATGGGACCATTCTAAAAGTATTACCTTTCAAACAAAAAAATAATTATCAAAATTGGTTAATGTAGTAACGAATGATCGCTGAACATACATAAAAATAAAAATAAATAAAAAATGAAGATTCCGACGAATTGAGAACCTCCTCCTTTTTTGAAGTCGGTTAATAAACAACACTGCTCAGTGCTTAAAATTTATGATAAGATCCATTTCATTCCAGCAATTGTTTTAATTATCATAAATACGCTTAAGCTAAGCCTAAGCTTTCAAATAATTATGTAGAATTACTTCAATCTAATATCTCACATTTTTGAGTACTTTAACAACGGTTATCTAAACCCTAAACTTACTAACAAACCGTAACACCTACGAATTCAATCAATCAGTAAAAGAGGTCATAACTCGCTTAAATGGGTTAAAATTACGTTAGCCAAATTACACTATTACCTATGGTAATTTGCAATGAGCGCTCGTCGCTATAGTCGCCGAGCGGCCTATCGTTAGGATGCTTCCGAAGCGCCCTTTATGCGACATTCCTCCTTTATTCCTTTAATGACGGTTCGACCTTTATATTTTAAGTCTGCCGAAATAGAACAGCTATTTCATTTTGTTAGAGGCGTTACAAGAAAATCAGATGAACTGATTGTTTTGTCTGTTTATGGATAAACGTTATTGTCAATGTTGTTATCTAAGTTTCTCTTTGGTATTAGATAGTCAGCTAGTTTCGCTCGGCCCAGGTGCTAACAAATAATAAAAATGTACACTTATTTAATAGGAGTTCCTTGCCTCAAAGGTAAAAAAATGAACTCTTATAGGATCACTTCGCTGTGTGTCTGTCTGTCTGTCTAACAAGACCCTTTTCATTAGAAACGAAGTTAAAATTAATATCAAATACTCAAAGTCTTTGGCAACCTCTTGAAGCTGTGAAAAATACAACTTTTAACTCAACTCTATCAAAAGAAACAACCAGTTATGGCCGCATATTTTGACACCCGCAAGTGAATCACAACCCATAACCCTACCCTTCCGGTTATTGCCAAGAAGCAATATCTGTTAACTCACATTATAGAAAAAAGTTCAAAAACCGCAAATTTGTAGTAAGGTAGGTATTTACATCACAATAAAAATTAACCCACTCGGAAATTGCTGTAAAAATAATTAAGACTCGATTCCTGTTAAGGACGAACTATACCTACAACTCGCACTTGGACGGTATTTTTACGGTAATACACATAAGCGTCAACATACGTGTTGAGTATTGTAGTACAAACAATACTCGTCAACCTACCACAAAACGTCATTTTATTCGATTGATATTGATCTCTATCTAGTATGTTGCCTGCCGTTGACTGTAGGTACAAACTATAAAATTAAACAAAAAAACGGGTAAGTGAGACAGAGTGATGCGAATGAAAAAATAATACTTAGGAATACTTACGACGGTACGAAATCTTATCGCAAGGCCGTCTCCAATTTGACCGGTTTGACCGGTTTGTGGGCCGTACTTTTTAGGTAACTTCTGATAGACTACGAGCCCATGCAGAGACATAAAATCGGTCGCAGAAATCCACAGTGCCCAGTATGCCGAAACACCGTATGTAAAGACGCTCCGTGTTTTCTGGCATGAGGAATTACTGTTCTCTTGGTGCTGTAATTTCACTTTTACTTGTGAAAATCAAGGAGGTTGTCGCTACTGTTTATTATGGCGCCATTCCAGCCTGGACGGATAATATCCGATCCATCTTGCCCGTTTTTGTCTTGACCAAGCGCTTGGGATACAAATTAGCGCGTCACGTCCAAAAGCAATTGTTCAACGCTAATGCGTTTTCCAAACAGCCATTTTTTACGTAAATCTTTGACAGTAAAGAGGTAAACAAAGTTTTTAGAAAAAAGTTATAATTGTCTATTTTTTTTTTTGAGAAAAATGTAATATTAGAAAAATCGAGCAAGAATCAGAGCAGAATACAAGCAGTTGCTTGGAAAAGTTGCTTTATTTACGATTTATAATTGCTTTAGTTAGTTAGTTTAGCTGCGCTTTCTCATGTTAATGTGGTGCCGTTTGTCACACCTAGTTATGTTAAACAGGTGCTTGTTAAAAGGAACCTTGCGAATTTGTTCCTTGCTAGTCTGACGAGGTTGCGGGCAAGTTTATTTGATGCCACCGAAACTGAAAAACTGTATTTTACGTTTGCCTGCATCCTTCACTGTTTCTCCATTCTGTTCTGTTTGGTTCTATCGCCATGATTTTATTTGGGCCTAAGGCCTTCGATCCTCTTTTAGCCAGTTCGCCTGCTGCGTCATTGCCTAGTGAGTTGCTGTGTCCTTTAATCTATTGCAGAGTTACTATGGTCGTATTCGCAATAAATTGAAATGCGTTGTGGCATTCCAGTACTTACTATATTTACGGTCACATCTTTGCGGTCCCAGGATCGATTCCCGGTCGGGACAATGTAAAAACGAACTTTTCTATATTGACTCTGGTCTGGGTGTCATGGTACTGTGTTCGTTTCTGATTTCTAGAACGCAAGTGCTTTAGCTACTTACCTCAGGATCAGAGCAATGTTTGTGATGTTGTCCAATTTTTTTTTAAATGCTTTGGAGAGAGCTATGCTTGCCGGTTTTACCGAGATAAGGTCCCAAACGAAGAGATCCCTAAGTAACCGACATGGTTTTTAGAATTAAAGCTAAAATAACAATGGGCAGGCCACTTCGCTCGCAGAACTGACAGCCGTTGGGGAGGAATGGATCTCACTCGAGTGGCGACCACAAACTGGAATTCAAAGCGTGGGCGGGCCTCTCACCCAGGGGGCTGATGACCAAGTCAAGGTTGCGGGACGTCACTGTGGCGTACTATATCTAGCTTTCAAAGGCTAGTGGGCTTTCAAAGGCCTATGATGATGAAATAAACAAAATATAATAAGAAATACTACGTAACTCTATCACTATTATCTTGCGACATTACAGAACTATCATTAACATTTTACTTCAGTTAAGCTATGCCGGGGACCAATTTATTTTAGTTTGATCAATGCTCTATATTGCTCTTCTCAGTGACGACCAGTGTACATGGTAGATAACAAATTATTTTTTAGCTTTTACTTCATCTGCATCGCCCGTAGTCACCAGACCTTGCTCCAACGGACAATTTTCTACGTGGTAATTTTTTTTTCCCAAGAGGCAGTACAAGATGCTTTCACACAGTTTGTTGGATCTAGATCCCCAGAGATCTATTGCAAAGGCATAAATTAACTTCCGATAAGATGGCAACAATGTATATGTCGCGGCCAACTGGTTAAATTAGCCGTTTAACTGCACGGCTAGCCCTTTCATTGAACAACGATAATCAACCACACGCCTAGTTTTATAGTTGAATCATTCTGACATTTAAAACATTCAGCATCACGGCTGACTTTGAAAGCCGCCTTCACATTAGATTCGTTTATTTCTCCCCCACCGCGGCGCTGTTTCATTTTGTTTACAAGATGGTGGCAACAGCAGGTGTTTTTGATCGTTGTTTGTTTTGTAGTGAAATAAATAATCAAAATAAGTTTCAAGTGTTATTTAGAAGTACAAATAATGGCGTTACCTACCAGCGTTTCAAGTGAACAATTAACCAGCTAGCTGAGTGTCGTCTAGCTATACTGTTGAACGTTGTGTTCAGCCATTCAGCTACATCTAGGTGTTTGGTTGAATGATGAAAGGGCTAGCCGTGCAATTAAACGGCTATATTAACCAGTTGGCTGCGACAATTATATGTTTATAATGAAGGTTAATATTTTGAATAAATACTCGTATACCTATGTTACATTTTAGAAAAAAATAACAGTTTTTATTTTCTAGTACAAATCGGCAATTTTATTCTTTAACCCCTAATATTATAGTACAACGTATACCTTCAGCTGCAGGTACTTTTAGGTTTGGTAATATAAAAATAATTATTTTTGTAACAAACAATGTTTTTTGTACATAGGATTTAGATTAACCATTTTTGACGTACGGGGCACTTGTGATGGCTGAAATCTACCTTCATTAAATTTTTAGCTCTACATATTTTATGAGCACTTTTTTGTAAACTAGTAGTTCTATTTTACCGTACAAAACTATCTAGAAAAGCCTAGAATATCAAAGGCCGGTGCGATTGGGCCCGTAGTTACTTGGTTCATTATCGACACTTCACGCTCCGACGCACAGCATTGCTTCCATCGAAATATTGCTTCTGTGTTATCAAACTAACCGCTCTGCTTATGGCTCTGTCAATTTCCTTGTGCTGCTTCGGTTCTCGATAAACGAATGTTTTAGCAGCATTCACTAATAATAATGTGTAAACATCAAAAATATCGCTTTGATTTTTATAATTGATTTATAGTAAAGTGCTGATGCAAACGCTGAAAATTTTAGTGAGGAAAATTAGTTCTCGCATGCGTTTCCATTTATGTGGATTTTTTTGCTATCTATATGTCATCATCATTGAGTGCCATCTAACGAAGTTTGGAGAACACTTTGTGAAATCGTGGGCGGTCACTGGCTAGGTCTTTGATTCCGGGGTAGCAGAGGCCCGACCAATCTTTGATTTCGTCAAACCATTTGCGTCTTCGACGTCTTGGGGCTCTTTTTCCTGGTATGTATGTATGGTTATCTATTAAAAAATCAACACACCGTTAGAATGAACACAAATTAATCAATGTTAGTTCGCGAGCATCTGCAAAACAACTGCATCAAAAAGGGTGCGAACTGCGAACGACGCAACTGCAGCGTTTGCGTCACTGTACACAATCGTTCCTGGAAGGCTTATTTACAAAACGATTTAGATATAACGGCACTATCTATCTCTCTTACCTATTCTAGTATCCAGGGTAACTGAAAGAGATGGTACGGATAGCGCCGAATATATCGAAACTGTTTTGCATAGTAGGGGCACATATATAAACTGTGGAAGGGGTCTCTATTTGATATACTGCAACGCGGCTCGGTAAAAATGGTCATCGCAGTAATGTTGGAGGCTTTGGAAACACTGAATTATTTAAAGCTCGTTGATATACTGGATTAGGATGAATAATTTTAGGATGTAAAAGCCTGTTGTTAAAATACGTATAAATAAATAAAAACATCGTTTTCCGTCACGTATGCGGTATTTGCTACCTGTTTTACATAATTAACAACATCATTTAAGTTAATTTTTCTCCAAGTATATTTTAAGTTAACTCAATTACAAGTTACCAAGCCTACCTAATTGTGAAAGCTTTCTAACTCGTGATACACAGACGGTCCGGCGGACATGGCAAAACTATGGGGGAACCCTTACCCGTTTTGACTACAGGACCATAAAAAGTTACTTTTTAATCGACGCCATATAATACTTGGCTTAAAAAGTAAGTCACATAGCTAATTAGCTATTTAGGTTTCACGCCTTTTTACTTAAACTAAAAGATGACGTTGTTTTTAATTATTATTTTATAGCATAGAGTCTATTAGATAAGTAAGAACTTGAAATAGGTAACAAAGTAAGTGAAGATAAATATCGTATTTTTAAAGCACTAGGATTCAAACTAGAATACAAAACCGTAATAATCGTTGGGGAAATTTTTCTGAGGAATTATTGTAAATATTAGGTCACGTCGATAGGCTTAAGTGACAATAAAATAAACTTCACTTATTTACACTAACTCGCATCATCATCATCCTCCATCATCCTTTGGAAGTTCACCGCTGGCCATAGGTGGTTTTAGAAGAATACGGCGACCGGCTCTGGGCCTTTTGCATCCAGTGGCTTCCAGCAAACATGAACACCAAACTAAGTACCAATTCAAATAAACGTTCTTGCGGTGCCCTTGAATCCTGAAAAAAAAACTGGTCAGCCTGATTTAATATTTTATTCACTCATTGTGTGCAACAATAACAAATAAGTTCAGCTGAGAGCCGGTGAGCACGGACACAAAGGCAGTGCGTTCACATTCTAGCGCGGACGAGGCAGCCGAGTGACGTCTAGACAGCGCGCGTCAGCACACACCGAGCAGCGCAATTCGTCAAGGGTCGGTTCGCCTGTACTTGTAACTACCACATTATAGAAAAATGAGGTAGGTCCACTTCCTAGGCGCACATAACAAGCCACGCACTCGACGATCTCATAAAGGTTTGACTCACATTTATAATTTACGCGTCAGCGGTGCGGGCCTAGCGTGGTTAATGGCCGCGAGTAGGTATAGGGCCCGACACGTACAAGCATAAGGCTCTGCGATGGCTGAAGGAATAGGCATAAGCTTCAACGCTTGCCACAACTACTTTAGGCTTTCTTTAAAGGCCTTCAACGATTGATCCGTCAGCAAAAAAAAACCTAGCGTGGTCGCGATGCGTATGTATCAATTAATTGGAATCATCGCTTACGGCAATAAGTACAGTAACTTCGTCATAAAGTACAATCATAAGCAAAGTGAAACGAACATTTTCATTGATGTTTAGATCTTGTTAAGACAGAATAAGTTACCAAGCGTACCTATATATTTTATTGCTCGTCCAGTATGTACCTCAAACGGGCCCATCTTTATATTCCCATTTTTGTATGTTAGTATACAAAAATAAGAATATAAAGATAGTCTGAGGCTAGGCTAGGCACATCGCCTTAGGCTAGGCTGTCTGGGCGTGGCAAACGCGTGAATATATGTACGGTATCGGTACTGACTCAGTCCGCTAATTAAATTACACGCTCTCTCGCACGCGCAATTATATGTCATAAAATGAGAGGTCCGCTTTTTGGGTCGATTTGGATGTTTGTATTAAAGCGAGCCTTCTATACTTGTACTTTTAGGTATTCTGTGACCCCGCTACAAGTGTTTTTCGTCCCAGAACAAAATAAAGCACGCCACACCCAAGCAAACGATACACGTAACGAACGTTATTGATAGTGCCTGAAACATGCTCCGTCATTTTGTCTGCAGCTGAAACGCGCACGTTGTTAACCGAAGATGTATCGCCCGTATAAATTCTGATGAGTTATTTCTACCCCGTTCATTTGTTTTGTAAATAGCTTCCAAAGGGAGGCACGCTTACATGTTTTAACAAACTTGCCACTACACGAATAAAATGAGATTTTAGGAGCATATGGTAGCGTTGGCCGCCTGCCACGAGACGGACTTAAAGAAAATTTACTGCCCACAAAAATTTTGCGTCGCTACAGCGGGACCCAGCGGGACGCACCGGCCGGATTAAAGTTTTGTTAATATGGAAAGGTTGCTGCGGTACGATTTCCCGCGAGATCAAAATAAACACGTTTCAGATTATCAGCAGGCCCGCTTTGAGGGATTGCGCACAATGGACACTCGCGATAAGCGTATTCAACACCGGACACGTGAGAATCGAAACATTCGTTGTAATCGCCCGTCCCTTTCCTACCTTTTGTGAAGGTATTAAATTCGGGGCTTTTGTAATGGACCCCTTTAAATGCACATTATGAAATTCCAATTACTCCTACCTACTTGTTATTCTGTTGATGATCCTTTTTCAAACCGCGCAAAAACCGCGAGGAACACACGGCCGTAATGTGTCGGTTGTGAGTAGGTACTTATTTTTCTACGTGTAGCTACAGAATACTGATTATGGCCTATATTGGTTTTCCTTTGAATGACTCGAAAGAAATACGGAGGCAATCTCATCAAACAGGATATTGGGTGGGTAATCGAGTGTTATTTTGGAGTGGGAAATCTATAGAGCGTTTTGGGGTTCCAATCAGGGCAGTTAGCGAGCGGTGGAGGAGCTTACTGACAATCTCGGCAAATGGCGCTATTAGGAGGATATACGTAGCGGCGCGCGCGATCATCGACCTATTTGAATAATACATGAAACACTCCACCTTTGTGCAGGTCGGGTAACAATGATTAATACCGTTCCGATAAGCTCTTTACAAATGAAGTGGCAGGGACAGAACGATAGTTTTCTCACGGTTGTAATTAATCAAGCGCACGGCAGACGGCAATAAATCATCCAGGCTGGACTCTAACGAGCAGTTCTTCAAAGCGTCTGCTATGGATTTACTTACACCACCCCTCCACTCAGAGGATTGAGAGTTTTTAGCTGCATTGAACAACGGAATGTTCATATCGATTAGTGATTTAAGAGAGTGGAAAATGAGTAGAACATAAGAATAGAAATACTGTACGAATGTTTTTAGATTGTACCCTACTAATTACCTATACTAAACAGACGGGTGAGGGGATTTGGGTTGAATAATTAAGTAGATTAAATTAGTATAACTGTTGTAACGCCCTGAAATTAACATAAGTACCTACTAATAAAACTTCTCGTTACATCTTTTTTTATTACTAACTAAATGTTTTTATACATGCATGAACTTTTCATTTCAAATAGAGAATGTTGTACGCTTAAAATGTAAAAGAAAGGCGGGCACTTTTTCTCGGGATTATCCGAAAGTCGTAACACAAAGTACGCTCTTTAATCTCGTAGCGGCGCTTAACCACTCATAATAAAGATTTAGGGCTAATGAACTGAACCCTTAACAAAATAAGCGTGTTTACAGATTAAGCGTTACGAAGTGTGCAAGAAAGACCATTTAGCACGCTCGTGTGGTAGTACTTATGACGACGATAGCTTAATTAGAAACTTGAAAAACACCAGTTTAAGCGTGATGTTGTGAATTTAACGTGTATTTTTAATGACTATGAAACAAAAGCATAGATATTGCTGTCAACGATACCAGTAAGAATCGACCAGTTGGCATAGTGGCACAGTGATTTGCTTAGAACACTAAGGCTGCTTGGAATCTTAGTTCGGGTCATTTTGAAAAACTGACTTTCTAAATTGACTCAGGTCTGTATGTGCTAGGTGGCAAATGTCATTGTGTGGCCAACCATAGCAAAAGAATGATAATTTCCTACTCTGAGACTAAAATAAAAACCCATTAATGTAATGTCTTGTGCGCCTTGTGATCGTGTCTTCAGGTCGAAATTCGCTTTGCAAGTCACCGAAAACGGTGTAGAGGACATAATAATGATAATGATATTTTTTTTAGAAAACGCACATTTCATATAAATGACAGTCCTTACTCATGTTAGAGAATTAAGCCTACAGCTTTTGGTTTCATGTGTGTGTGTGATTACTATAAATATTTAAAGCGTGTAAGATTTGATTGCCGGGTAAAACGCCGAGTGCATATCGGCCCTAAGAAAACAAGAGATATTCTTTTTACGCGAACAATTTGGGAATTACGAAAAGCTTCAGGTAATTGGAACTTATAATACGGGGCAAAAAACAGGTGCGAATTTAAAACAGGATTTTACAAATCACGGTTAGCCGGGAATCATATTTAAACACAAATTGTTTTAATGGGAAATACTTGGATATGATACAATACAGGGTCGTATTCAGTTTAATTATAATGCTACTTTTAAAATGAGTATTGTGATTTTAACTGCGAATAAATCTGGAAATGTGAATATTAATGATAATGATCTATTTATTCATGTCAGGGAACTATTAATAGCGTACCCAATTGTTAAACCTAAAAATTGTGTAATCACCTGATGATGTATCAGAACTTTCTGTCTTATTTGAATATTAAATATTATATGGAGTAACTTACATTTTCGAGATTGTGATCTCATAACAAAAGATGTTATTTATTAATTGTTAAATACAAAACCTAATTCCTTTTTTTCATAAGGATCAAAACTAGCTACAAAAGCTATGCAGTGTGTTGAAGAACATCAAGTAACTACGTTGACAGGACCGACGCATTGCGGTGAGCCTAGGCGTGATTTTTGCTATGAATTTGTGATACAGTGATATTAATTAAACTACAAAGTAAATAATGTACAGGGTGCGGAAACGAGACCCTTTCTATCTGATATACGAAAGTTTTTCTCCGTGCATTATAAAATTAAGGTAGACTTAATTCATGAAGATGCGACTGGAGCGTAGTTTTTTTACAATTATGATATGATGTTACTTCTTAGTATGTAAGTACTTAGTAAGTTTTCAGCAACCTGTCAAGTGGTTTTAAGGAGAGTCTCATTCTGGTGTACCTACGTATCTTTATAATTCAATGAGCAAAAGTTCGTTTGTAAGTATGTTTATTAAAGGTTGGAGTACCTGAGCTGAAATAACTATACCATAGAGTAAAAAAGATTATTTTTACATTTTAAGTTACAATTACGGCACTGGACCTTAGCTGAATGTATTGTAAGCACAGGCGCATATCATATGGCAGAGTGCCATGCGCCTTAAGCTACTTTTTATTGCGAAATATACACATTTATACCTTATAAAGCTTATCTGTAAGCTTCTAAGCACGAAGATCAAGTGAGGGCGCAGGTTTCGAAGTGTGCGTGTACTGGCATAGTTCGGAAAGAGCGCCTGATTGCTGTTTTGCTCTAAAGAAAGTGCATTTTTATTGCTTTATTCATCGCTAACCTTCGTCAGAAAATAGCAACATAATAAGAAAAGGTTTGCGAGAAAAACCGCGACTCGCCCGCAGATAAGAATTAACTATAATAAAACTAATAAAACCAATTTATTTCTGCAAATTATCCTTAATTAATCTTTTTTCCAGGTCCCATTTTTTTAGCCTACCCCTGCTTTGGGACAATTGTGGCTAGCGCCGAGAAGAAGATGCACAAGAAATCCTTCACTGTTGTTGTAGCCTCTTTTAAATAGTATTTTTACATAAGGTCGTAAATTGGCCGTGCAGCTCTCTTTTTTAGTACAAAGATAGATTAGAAATCTGCTGCTGAGTTCTATAACAATATTCTATATGACATTTTACTGTGAATTTGTGATCAGTGTAGTCGAAAGGAATCAAGTAACATTGTTGAAAGAGACGTAACTGCGACGCATTGCAGTGCGCCATACGCTTAGTATCACCCCAAACGTTTTTATTACTGATTTGTGATAGGTGACAAGTACGTAATATAAATGATAACAAACTATATCTAAGTAAAATAGTCATAACCCCAAATACATTGATATGCAGTGTAGTCGAAGAGCATCAAGTAACATGTTGACAGGCACTGACTTCGCGGCCGCATTGCGGTGAGCCGGCTTGGTTACCCCAAAAGGTTTAATACATAATAGATATTCCGTATAAGCATGTATTTTTGATAAAATATCTACTAGTCAACCAGTAGGACCAGGACTCAACCCAGGACTCAGGGTCCGAGCTATCTTCATACTTATAAAAAGTCGGCTTGGCTTAATCCTGAAAATATACCTTTAGATAAATAGATTATTTCTGCTCAAATAAAATTCGAATAAAATTACCTAAACGTAACCTAACCTATAAATTTTATGAAAGTATGTAAGTAATACATTTGTAGGTGCTCTCTTTTTTGTAGTCTATGATTTTCTCTTTTTTGATGTAAGTATTTTTTCTTTCTTTTGCAATAGGGTGAGGTATGGAATACATCTTAGAAAGTGATTGGATCGGAGGACTAGATTGCTTGACACCGCTGACGACATTCGCTGTGGTTTGCTGGCACCTTACTTCTTTAGATTGAACTCCATCGGATTGATAGAACTTCAACATTTAGTTTTCAGAGCAGACGTTATTACATTTCGATTCGTATAAAATTTTATAATTAAAAGTCTAAAAGAAATTATTGGTGATTTTTGGTTAGCATGAAATTGTTTTTACTCAACTTTAATACTGTTTTTATTATGGATTCGTCATGTCTGTCTGTCTGTCCGTCCGTATGTCACAGCCACTTTTTTCCGAAACTATCACAACTATACTGTTGAAACTTGGTAAGTAGATGTATTCTGTAAATCGCATTAAGATTTTAACACAAAAATAGGAAAAAAACAATATATTTTGTGGGTTCCTTAGAGCTTACTTAGAGCAGAAACTCAAAGAAAAAATTTTGAGCAAACCCATACGTGTGGGGTATCTATGGATAGGTCTTCAAAAATGATGTTGAGGTTTTTAATATATTTTTTTTAAACTGAATAGTTTGCGCGAGAGACACTTCCAAACTTCTAAAATAAGAGAACGATAAAACTAAAAAAAATATATGATGTACATTACCGTGCAAACTTCCACCGAAAATTGGTTTGAACGAGATCTAGTAAGTAGTTTTTTTTAATACGTCATAAATCGTAGACCGCAATTTACCTTTTATTCAATCAACTCAAATATAAAAATTTGTCGTTTTGTGGTAGGTTGACGAGCTGTCGTCTGTACCTACAAATTTGTACGGAATCCTCGGTGGGCGAGTCCGACTCGCACTTGTCCGGTTTTTTATTCGAAAAAACTTTTAGACTATTCTGGCTTGCTTCATTCACACAAGAGTCTTAAGAGGCCGTCCTAGAAATCGTCGTATTTCCGTACATTTTGTTCTCTGATTGTAAAGACGTGAATATTAATTGAAACAAAATAACACGTGATTTTTAAAGATTAGTTCTTATTCTTGCATCATTTCAAAAATAAAGATAAATTACCAAAAGAACTACCCAAATTTCGGAAAAATTACGTTCGAGTTACGTTTGATCATCAGTTTACAAGAGACTATATGTTATCGTGACAATTAGATTTTAACATTGGATTGAAGATATGGTCTACTTGCACATAGGTTGAATACTTTTTTTTACTTTCTTACAAAATATAGCAGAAAAAAAATGCTGAAATAACATAAAATTTTAGAAATTTCTATTCAAATATCATTTATTTTTCTATCGTTATGAACAACTATTATGAGATTTAAACACTACACAATAATCTTTAGGTCTTTAAAATAACACATTTTTTATTTTATGTAATAAACAAAAAATTAAGTAGTAAACCTAAGTCAAAATTAACTGTAAAATCAAGCGCGCACAACCGATCGTTTTTCAAACCTAGGTAGGACGTCCACTACCTAATAAATTATCAATATTATCTTGTAAAGGATCAACATTGTTGACGCTTTATCCCGCATCATAGACGCACATAAGCATAGAACTGTATTTCAATTTTGCACTGAAAAAAGATGCACGGCCTCTTAATAGAATCAGTTTGTTCGTTTCCAATATTTTCGACTTTAGAATTTGTTGTTCTTAATAATTCATGCCCCAAAACTGTCATTACCTATGGCTGGCTTTTTATGACTAACTAGCTGCCCCGGCGAACTTCGTATCGCCCCTATATAATTTTTTTTTTCGTGAATATTTCCATGTTTATTATAGTTATTCTGCTATTCGGGGCTGAGGCAAATTCAACAAATCAAAGATCATAAAAATCGGTCCTGCCGTTCTCGAGTTATAAATGGTGTAACTAACCCGACTTTGTTTTACATATTTTATATACATATAGATGTAGTTTAATATTATAAACAGGGACTTATGGAGAGTATGAGCTTCGCAAAAATCGATCGAAAAGTAATACAGATAGTCATTTGTTTACTTTTTATTCGATTTGAGCAAAGCGGCTATTTTGTGTAACCCACACTAAGCCTTAACTATTTTTGTTGTTGTGTGTGTGTGTGTTGGCTATTCCCTTTCAAAATTACCAGTTCCTTATTTTTTTTCAGCTGTTTCATTAGGTTTTTTCAAAGTTGCGTTTTTTTAAACCTCGTGTTGAGGCAAATAAGAAAAAAAACGATTCAAACTCGAGCCATTCTCGAGTTTTTGCGGGACTAACGCATGGCAATTGTTTTTTTTTATATATTTATGAAAAAATGGAAACCAAGCCAAATCCTTATTTGGACAAAAATTGAAGGCCAACTTCGTCTAATACGTGTGCATAGGGATTATACTAAGGGCCAGGTGGAGGCAGGTGTTCCCAGGCCGAGCAAATAAAGTAACGATCTGTGTTAGGTGTACCATACTAATACTATTAAAAGGCGTTTAATAATTAACTTCCACTTAGGGAGTGATTGTTTTGCTTGTATACAACGAAATTTACTGTAAAACCAACATATAAATCTAAAAAAAAAAAACTCACTCGCTACAAGGTGATTTGGAGCAGGCGAAGTGAGTTAATTTGTTCAGCGATTTTGATGTAGTGTTTATATGTAGGTAAGAAGCAGAAATAACTCCGTAAGTTAACCAATAAAATATGTCCTTATCTTACTTCTTACTAATGTTATCCTACTAATCTTACTAATATTTTAGATGGGAAAGTTTGGATGGATTGATTTTTATTACTCAATTACGCCAGAACGACTGAACGGATCTAGATGAAATTTGACACAGAAAGATATATTACTCTTTAATAAAAGATAAGATACTTTTTATCCCGATAAGGGGTACGGTTCCCGAGGGATGCAAGATATCTGTCATTATAGATGGCGCTTCTTAACTTAAGATAAGGCAAACAAATTAAATGTGAAAAAAAATAACACCAGCTCTTGCCCGCAATTTCGTTCGCGTGGTCTTAAGACCAAGCGAGGAAGGTTGCGGGCAACAGCTAATATGTTTTGTTCTATGGTCATATTCAGAAATAAAACATTTTGCAAAAGTTTAGATAAATAAATAAATTTTTCACCCTATATGTTTCCATTACCGCCGTGTTTGAGCGAATATGAAATGTTTACTATTCGCGTGTCTCGTTCCACCTAACGATCGCTTACTTTGTTTAGATACGGTAATCGAGAAGGCAGAGAGATGTCCCATGCTTACCTTACTCGACACCCCCAAGATAAATGTTGGATACAGCTTAAAGTATTTTGGGGAACCATATAATATGCGTCAAGCTTTAAAGCTCTGTTTTTTGCGCCAAATTACAGTAAGTGTTAGCTTTTCTGAGTTTCGAGACGTTTTATAGATAAAATTATACAAAAACGTTTTTATTTTAAATAAGTTTAAAATTTAATGCAAAAGATTTCAAAAGTTTGTTAGTTTATTTAGCTTTTTTATTACTTTATTTTTCTGAGAGCCAAAGGCAATAAAATCGGATCCAGAGATATTATTTCGAACCTACTAAATAGCAAATAACTTCTTAGCTTACACAACAACATAACTTAGTTTTAGATCGTCTAAAACATGTGTAGTAGTGGTAGAAATTTGCTTACTGTACCTATTATTACTGCTACTTCATTTGACTAGTTCATACTTGATTTGATGACCTCCGTAGCCGAGAGACGAGTTGGCCAGACATAGCATCGCCATCTCTGAGGTCCCAGGTTCGATTCTCGCTGGAGTCAATGTAGAGGGCGAGCTTTTCTGTGTTGCCACGGGTCTGGGTGTTGTAGTGCTGTCGTTGATTTTGATTTCTAAACATAAGAGCTTTAGCTACTTACCCTACCTTAGGATCACAGCAATGTCCAATATTTATTTATTTATACTTAAGCTACTTTATTTTTGTAATTACCTGCACATGAAATCACTTGCACGATACTAACTCTCAAAAAAAGTACCACTTTGACGATGTTATCAACAGTTCTGAGAACAAATTGTTCTTAACACGTGCTAAAATAAATCTGCAGACGGGTGATGGTACTGCTTATCATGGTAGGTCTATAAATCTCGGCTAAAGGTTGATTCGGCACATATTCCGAATATTTCGGGTTCACCGTGACGTATTGGTTTTGGCCTTTTAACCGATGCTATTTACTCAGCGGAGTAACGCCAAATACGTATAATTTCTTGAGGCATTATTCAGCTGCCAAAATGCATCAAATTTTCATATGGGACCGATATCGAATTCTCAAAAAAAAAGATCCTTTAACTTTTTTTTAAGCCTATTTATGTGTGCCTGTCTGTCTCTGGAATCGCAACTCCCAAATGGATGGACCGATTCGGACTTGGGTTATTGTAATGCTAGTTTATCTAGGGCGGTTCTTAGCTATGTGTGATTAGGATTAGGCCAATCCAAAGATTTCAGCCGGTTTTCAGCACTTTCTGTGTAAAAAGGTTATAGGAATATTAAAATATCTTTTTTCATAAACTTAAAGTAGTAAATGGTTTTAATTGTTTTAAAGTTTTGTTTTGGTGTGTTTTTTTGTAATACTCTGCATACTATACTTAAATTATTTTACTACACTTTTTGATACTAAAAAACTAAAAAAATAAGTACTGATAAGTGTATGCAGCAACACTAACAACTCATAATAAGAGATAGGTACAGTTATCCCATCTCATCACCTGGATAAACTACTTTGCCTATTTATTTTGGTTAATAAATAATAAATTTACATATAACTCCATATTGAGTTAGATAGATACCTAAAGATTTTGTATATTTTATCTGATTCTATCTTACTCTTTTATAAAATAAATTCCATCTTATCATGATAATACGTAGTGTGTACATTCTTCAGGACTGAATTTATTATTACATACCTACATTTATCTCCATTGCAAATTGTAATACTCTATGGACCATACAGATGTGAGTAAATTGGCAAAAAACAAAAGAAGATGCCCATTTTGAAAATGCGATATAATAATTCTCAGGAGAGCAATGGTCTTATCATAAACTTACATGGCAAGTCAACCTAGTGTCAAGAGCTAGCGCGGAGTTAACTTGTCGCTAGACGTAATTAGGACTATGGAGGGGATCTCTCTTTGTGATCACATGAAAACCAAAGACGTGATAAAAAACGAAGCTGACCGACATAGGCCTAGATATAGCGCGAAAGAAGTGGAAGTGGGCGGGCCATTTTTGTTGAAAAACGGACAGTAGATGGGGCAGGGAGGTGTTGGAGTTGAGGCCTAGAATTGGACTCCTACGAACGTGTAAAGGCAGCGTGTTGTGTGAACTGATGACCAGGTGGCAGGGAAGGGATGGGTGCAAAAGACTCAAGATGGTTTGAAATGACGTGAAGATAGAAGTAATTATACACGCACTAACCGAGTTACTGGCAAAACATAGACTCACACACCAAAGTAACGTGACGTACGTGTATATATATGGTATCTGTACAATAATAAAGCTCTTAGACATTTAAAAAAATGCCCAATATGGAAGGGCAATTATGATAATAACTGTCGAAATAATTAAATTACCCGGGCTTTATAAATAATGGCTATCATCTATTGAGTTGGTCGGTAAGAATATGTATTTTATTACGATTCTTTTAATTTATGACAGTTAAATCAAATGGTTTAGTTCGAGCATACTAAAAACGGATATTTTGCCTTTTTAGCATCAACTTAGTTTATCTTTCGTCAACATACATCAGTCACACTTATTGTTCGTGATTTGCAAAAAATATACACCGGTATTAAGGAAAACGATTGTTTCGCGTTCACAACATGTCAGCATCGAACACGCTAAAGGAATTTTCCTTATCAGTTTTTAACAGCAATGCACATTTCCAAACAATTCAAAATTGCTGCTTCAGCGTTCAATGCGGTGTGCCTTTAAATAGTGGCACAAACGGCTTATGTGCTGGTCATGAGAATTAATTATGCTATTTTTTTTTCAGATAATGTGATTTTACGGAGATCTTAATACGACAACGAAAATGTAAAGTTGAGACGAGAGACCCCAAATTAACTTTGAACTCAACCAAATACAATTTGATTCCCGGAAGTGTGTTTAATTTTTATTTATCATTTTATTAGTTCTTTATTTCAAATAAATGCACCACACCAACAGAAAAAAATACGTACAAAAATAGTAATAAAAAAATAAATATAAATTTAAACGCAATTTAAATTACATTAAAATAAAATACTTATAAAAAGATTAAACTGTAAATGTTGTAAAAAATTTACTAACACAATATTATTTCCTATTCACGCTCCGATATGTGCGTGTACAGATATTTTTGTTTTGGATAATGATTATATTTACATCGATAACTTACAAGTTTTTAATATTGCGCGAATATTTTAGTAATGTTTTGTGTGTGTAGTTTTTAAGCGTGGTTTTCTTAACATCCCGCTATTTATGCCTGTACCTACCAACTTACGATGACTGTTGTTTTCATTGTCCCTGGTTTTGCTGGGATTTCATAGATAGGTAAGAAGACAGTGTTCTAAAAATGCAGATCTGTATGGTATTTTTTTCTTCTCTACCTACTCCACAATTTTAAATCATGTCTATAATGCCTAATGTAGGTACCTAAAATTATTATTTTATATCTTAAGCCCTGGAGCGAAATAAAAAGAAATCGCCCTCTATTCTTATTCTTTCTAAAAGCAACTAAGCTTTTTCTATGTGTGCATTCTGTTTCGATCAGACTTTTTTATTTAACTTTTATTAAGTTTCACTTGTAATAAACTATTTAACATAAATAACTACCAAACGATTACATTAGACCGTGTAAAAATACAATTTCTATTGTGTCGCTCGTTTTGCTGGGCTGAGGGGTTAAACATGTTTTCAATTCTGTACGCCCGGTTTGAATTGCTGACCTGTCTCTATAAGAGTTCGTATTACCACCACTGGATGGGGTAATAAACATGGTGGATTGTGGTGTAGCAGTTACAAATGGGGGCCATTTGTTGTCTCCGCGGTTCCCTTTGGCAGTAATGAGGCCGGGA
Source organism: Anania hortulata (assembly GCA_963576865.1). Classification (NCBI taxonomy): domain Eukaryota; kingdom Metazoa; phylum Arthropoda; class Insecta; order Lepidoptera; family Crambidae; genus Anania; species Anania hortulata. The sequence continues at coordinate 13,519,488 of OY756390.1, read as the reverse complement.
ATCACATTCCTAACCAAATCGTACATATTTTGATATGAGTAGGTCAGTGATAGTGTCGACCCTAAAGTATATTGTATTTTTTTAAAGAAGAAAGTATCATAAAAATTTTTTAGCGCTTAAAAATTTGTATTTTACTTCACACATGTTATCTATGCTTACCTGTCAATAATGATTATCAATGTAGGGAATTTCTCTGTAAATTTGAAAAATCTATGATTTTTTTTTTTCCAATAATGAATGAACCTATTAAAATTTTTGTTTTAGTTTGTCCCTTAATAAAGCTGTGTTAAGTATTATTTGATACAAGGTACCTTTTTACCGCCCATGTTATGTTTATTAAGTATTGAGTAGGCTGCTTTTTCATTTAATAAAAAATCGAGATAATATTCCAACTATTGTTTGACTCTTGCATGCATGCCAATTTAGAACACCGTCAAAAGCCACCTTCTAATAAATAGTATTATTTATTTTAAACTGGAAATCTATAACAAACTGTTTATTTACTATTGGACAGAAGAAATAATATAACTGACAAACTTTAATTTAAACAAAACTCATTAATTTTTTTAAACGGTCTAAAGTTTTCCATTTTTCGCAAAGACAGGCTTTCTTAAGTGAGTACGTGTATGTAAACGGTGAGGCTTTATTATCAAGCGAGAACTCTATTAAAATAAATGCCAGAAACATTAAACAAGATGTGGGTGAAAGCCCAGAAAATATTATTCTACATTTAATGTGAAAATGGAGAAATGTTTGGGGCCACGCCAAATTAAGAATCATTTGATGATATTATCTCAGAGGGATCTGCACATTTTGCGTTTTTGCAAAATTGATGAGTCACACATTTTATGGGTCCAGTGGTTTGCTCTCCGAACTATTTAATTAAACCAGCGGTTAGCAGGTTCGTATCCCGCAAGAGCGTACGTTTGTGTGATGAGCACCAACATTTGTTTTGACTCATATATTTCATATAATGTACAGACAACAGCTCGTCAACCTACTACAAAACGTAAAATTTTGTCAATTGATATTTGATCTCAACGTGTCGGACTTAGTTGAAAATCGGTTCAATGACCTTTAACTTTTTGGGTAGGTTGACCTGTCGTTGACTGTACTCAAGCATGTATATCCGTAACCTAATGCCTTAATAGTACTTAGTAAGCTCTACTTAGTATTTGGGGCTAGAAATTTGTGTGAATGTTAGAGCATTAAATTTATTCATTTATTGTTTTTGTTATGTTTTAACGACGCATTAATAGACAATGGTATCGATTCGGTTTAAATACCTCTCTCTAAACTAAAAGTCATATAGTTTTATTTACCTTAAAAATTAAAGGGATCGGTTCTTTAGTTTGACAGTTCTTATTCAAATTCAATTGTTTTTATTGGGAATTAAGTCAACATTTCATTGTCTGCCGCTTTTAATCACAGGAGCAAATGTATTATTTACTCATAGTTTTTAGTTTGAGATTAAACCGAATCGCTTAGTCATCGATGTTAATAAGTCAGTTAGAAAACAATCTTTATTTATTTACTTTTAACTCACCAAGGAGGACGTGAAAGTAGGAAAAAAACATTTTTATCTCATTCGAAATCTAAAAGCTAGATGAGATAACGATTTTATAGCGTGCTTACTTGAGAATTCATGGACCTCTGGATTATACCTGAGGTATTTTACATAAACGAGGAAATATTGAATTGGTTTTGTATGGCTAAATAAAATTATTTATTTTAATAAAATAATAAAAACTTTAATGGATCAGCTATCAGCCGAATTCTGTCACAGCACAAATTTAAAACTTTGATCCGATTTCATGATAAACTTTGGAAGCGCAATTAAAAATAAACGCCTCGTCGAGTTTCATCGCTTTTCACAGAAGTTTATTATTTATTTTACAAACACCGATGACAAGTAATGGTTCAAAAACTATAAAATAAAACAGGACGTTATAAACGTGAAAATATATCCTTAAATAGGTAAATAGGTACCGTCAATGACAGGTCAACCAACCCAAAATGTTAAAGGTCATTGAACCGATTTTCAGCTTTAAGTCCGACATTTAGAGATCAATAATTGAGAAAATTCCACATTTCGTGATAGGTTGACGAGGTGTTGTATGTACAATTAAATGTAGTTACTTTTATTACTGAAAAAACAGCAATCTTTTTCGTGAAATTAAAAAAGCCATCCTTTAAAAGGGACACTGACTGATAACGGTAAAAGTACCAATTTTAAATCGCGTTAAAAGTAGAACTTTAACGCCCAGCTTTCTATAAACATTGGGCTATAGTTCCATCTCTCGGGACTAGATGGCGGTTGCTGTGATTTAACTCGCACAAGAAAATCGCAAAGTTTTTAATAAGTAGGTACAATTAATAACATCTAGGTAAGGTGGGACTGACGAGAGCATCGCCCAAGTATAATTCCCTCAAATGACTGTTGCTCTTTGCATCGCATGCTCTCACATCGTGTTCTTCAGACTAGTCCCCATATCGTGTCCGCTGTTGACCAGATAACAGAATTGAACCCGTCTGTTATATGCCTAACCCAGTGTTATCTGAATGTTCAGGTTTCTTTATGATGTTTTCCCTCGCCGCCGAGCAAGTAGTAAGATTCCGAAAAATCCAGAGTTTCGTGCCTTAGACTGCGAACTTACGACACGACTAACGAGACTTCCATTTTTCGACCACTGAGCTACCACAGTCATTGTAATACCTACCTAAAAATCGTTAGAGAATATGAAGCTATAAATAGGTAATATTCGTTGCAACAACTTTTTTTTAAAGGCGCAGGAGCTGCATATCTATTGTGCATTCAATAGAGACCTTATTGTCCATTAAGTTAACAATAAAATAAAACGAGTCAAGTCTTCGAAACCTAGTAGAATAATAATGGATTGATGAATTCACTAGGAGAACTATCTTTGAATTATGCTGGTAACGACATAATGGGGTCGTCAGAAGTCTTCCTCTTTTGTCGTCCAGTCATTAAGAAACTTTCTGCCGAATCTTGCGCTAACGCGTTCTAACATATTACTGTTATGCAATATTCTACACATTAATGATAGTTATTACAATTATTATTTTGGGTTTTGCAGATGACCTACAGACACGCTGTCTTCTCAGTTTCCAACTCCGTCTGTCGGTTTAGCTCAAAGACTCTTATTAATAGAATGCAAAATTTTCGTAAGGGCATGAAAGTGGTAGAAAAAAATATAGACAAAAAGTTACATTGCGCGTGGCCTGACACATACTTCTCCGGTTTTATGAGTATATAAACTCAAACTTCCTTTTAACACCACAAAAAGTAGTTTTTCAACAGTTAAAAAAAACATTTACGTTAATTGTTATGAGGTCTCCCTAACCGACCTCTTTTTCTTTTCAGGACATCCGTAGCAATTATTAAAGTAAAGTTGTCAGCACATATTGTAAATATTGACCGATACTGGTAAAATTGACAGCGGCTGTAGAAATATAAAAAATAATTTAAACCTATGCGCAACAAAACGTGACACAATAGACATTTTATAGTTACGTAGTCTCATGTGACCGCTCAGCATCTAATAGTTAACTTACTAAACACTAATATCGTTAACGATTTAGGTATTTTTCATTTTACCTAATAATTATTTTCGTAAGTTGGTGTACTCGCAAACCTTTGGGATTACTGGCACATATTGTGAATAAGCGTAATATACCAGCTGACAGATAAGGCGCGGTGTAACTCTGACAGCCGTCGGCGAGATGAGCTAAAAGCGAGCTCTGTACAAGCCGGGGCAATATGTGAAAGATTCTACTTTATTCTAAAACTATGTATCATATTATTTAGCTCGAAATCACCGCCTTATTTAAAAGATTTCGCTCTTTCAATGATTCCAGTCATCATATGCAATCATCCAAAAAACTTAAATTTCTTTTTCCATTCCAGAAATTATTATACGCAGTTGTTTACTGTTCAATCCAGTCATCTCTGGAATTCCTTACTCTTAGCAATCATGTAGCCATACCAGTCGTTTCCTATTTTTAAAAATCGGCTTAAAGCACAATTTTTGTCTCTTTGACACAAACTGCCTTCTTTTTCTTAGAATATTACCTACTGGTCACTGTTGGTCTCGACGTTTCCTCGCACATTTCAAGTAGCATATTGTTTAGGTAAGAATTAAAAGAACACTGCACCACCTGAAGGTTGTCTTGATAAAATCGCTCTTAGCAAAAAAAGTGTCTTAATTGTACGTATTTTTGTGAAAATCAAATATAGTTTGTATGGTGTGCAATAAAGAGTATCTATTTATCTACACGTTTTAGAAGCTGTACTGTACTAGACAGACATCCATATTTCACAGTCTATAATATACTAATCTGTAAATGGTTTATTATTAATAATGTCCTTTCTTTCTTAGCAAAACTCTCAACTACATGCACATTTTGTAAACCCTGCGTGTACTATGCTAGTTGACAAATAAGGCGTGCGAGGCTGAGAGCCGTTAGCGAGACGACCTTAAGTCATCTTCAACAAGCCAGACAATAATTTCATGAAATTTACTTATTCCTATTTAAGTGTGTGTCTTTGATGTTTTGTAAAAATATCGATTTGTTAAATCTATAAAACCAACCAATCAATTGGCAATCACTGCTCTACGAAGAGCGAGATTTGAGCCCATTGAAAAAAAACAGAAAGTATATTTAATAGAGTCTGGTAACAAGACATTTTTGGTAAGCAAAAGAAAGCTAGAAAAATTATTTAAACAACTTTGTAATTGAAAGATTGTATCAATTGTTGGTAAACCTAATAAATAAATCAAATCAAATCAAATTCACCAAAACAAAAAAATTTTGATGTATTGAAATATCAGTAAATTTCTCAGACATTTTTATTTCAACTCATAATGGAGATATTATTATCAAGTACCTAGTAGTATTACCCGGCCACTAACCGGACTACTTTTCTTGCGAATATCATTACATGTTTTATTGCGCCGGTTCATTCATAATTATGTCTTTCTTAGAAATCAAAAGCGATCTTTGTCCTTCGCAGTACTCAGTCCAAACTGTTATTTAGCTTCGTTAAATTAATTTAAAATTGTGAAAAAAAAATTACCTATCTAAATAAAAACATACATTTCAAAAATTCTTGAAAAAGTCTAAAAATTGTAAAGCTTGCAATAGGGTTTAACCATTTATTTGAGCAGATAGTCAACCATTTACTGACTTATTTCCGACGTCAGACATGTGTGTATTACATATGAGAGCTATTTTATGAGAATAAATGTCCACGCATACCGTTACCCGTGGTCGATAACGGGCGCCATTTTCCTTCTCAGGCAGTAAAACAGTAAAGGCAAAAACTCATGAAATGAGTACTAAAAGCTGCACTCGACATTACTGAACCCGATCGGCCATTCGAGCTTGATGTTTCAAAACAACAAAGTGTCTTCGTACTTACTTTCATAATTAATTTGTAACTTTAAGTCCCGTAGTTTGCTACAATTAGGACCTTTGGCTGAGAACTGAAAAGTCACAGTTAAAATGGTTTATGTGTAAGCGCGACATTTGCCAATATGCTTACAGTGTGGTCACTTTGTTACCACGTTAAAAAGAAATTACAACAATGTATTGGACTTAATGCCTCTGAGATTTTACTTTGATTTTGAAAAGCTCCGCCAATTATAAAAACTCGAACGAAATCCAAAGCAAATTTGTTGAATTACATAATTAATAACACCATCTTGAGTAGTTTTCTTCAGTTACCTTTATCTCAGTCACCAAGCTGTGATAGTGTTCCTTTTCACATTTCTTAATGCAACTATTCGCTGGTTTTAACCAACCCTACACTGCTAGCACAGCTTCCTTAAGGACTTTTAGTATGTTTATTTAGAGTAGACACTTATGGGTATAACAGGTACATTATCAAAACTACACAAATTTTTCTCCTGGTCTTAATCATTTTTCCGACTAGCAGGAGGTTTGATATTTTAATCATAGATTAACCGATTCAAGAGGAAGTACAGTTTGGTAATGAACAGATAATTTAAAATAACCGTAAATAACTTAGTACTAGTTTAAGGGACACCGGCACATTGGTGAAGGTCGTTAATCAGCCAACATCAAGAATCTTCCTAGAACTTTCCAAATGTTTAGGTGACTCTTACTTTTCCCAAGCAACCTCTTACTGCCGCTGTAAAATAAAATTACCGGGAATGTGCGGCGTAAAATGGCCTCTCACGACTGTCATACTTGCGACGCAACTACCGCAATTAAGGAGCTCCCAGATGTTTATAGAACTTGACTACCAACTAGGGTAAAAAAGTAAGAGATTTCAGAGGCCTTAACATTTGTTTTGCTCACGATATTGCTGTTTTAAGGTGTCTTTAAACCAGAATAAAGTTATGGTTTATTGTTATTACAGAAGCAGAAGTATGTATGTTTTGACCTGATACATCTATGTATCACATAATAATTAAATTGTTTCAGTTAAAACAGTGATTGGACAAGAATAAAAAAGATTACCTACTATCACGAAGATGTAGTCATCAAGAAAACTATATATATGTCGCAGCCAACTGGTTAATATAGCAGTTTAATTGCACGGCTAGCCTTTTCATTGAACAACGTCAAAGGTAAAAGGTGTTCACAGACGTACAACGAAGTGGTCCTATTTCTGATGTTTCCTCTTGAGATTTAAAAATAATTCAAATCACCATGCAATTATTCACAACTAAGAATTAACATTAAAAATCACAACAGGAGTTTGTTTTACTGTGGATGTGTATTGTTGAGTTTGAATTGCTTGTACTTAGGTATAGCCTATAGGTGTATACTTTATGATGTACTCAGAATAATATTGTATATTATTATCAAGTAAGCAAATTTTTTATTGCTAGTCAATTCTTACAGCACCTTGTTTATTGAAAGCAGTTAGCTATGGGCTGTTTAATATTTTTTTTATATGCATAGAAACTTCTGTCTGCGACACACATTAAAACCTAAGCACTTACTTACTTTTAAAAGTCAAAGATCACATCTTTTGCTATGGAAACATATTAGAATGTCGAAAAAAAAATTTTTTTCTAAATGTAAAAATGATATTGTACGTAGGTCACACTATAAGTTTTGCGTAACTTAAAAAAACAACATGTTATAACCAAAATATTATGTTTATTGCTCTTCAAAATACTCTCCTTTACATTTTAAACATTTTTTCATGCGATCGAACCATTTTTTAAAACAGGAGGACAACAAATCTGAAGACATGTTTTCTACGTGCTGATTGAACGCTATCACTGCCTCTTCGGAGTTGGTAAAAGTAAAACCTCTTTGATTTTGGGGAAAATACAGAAATCACAGGGTGCTAGGTCGGGGCTTTGCGCAGGATGGGTGACGAGTTGTATTTTTTCGGAAGCTAAAAATGACTTTGTTTTGTTGGCCGTGTGTGAAGCATTGTCATGATGTGAGAGAACGCGGCTTTTTGATCGTCACCCTTGGTAAATAAATGGTAGAATACCATTCGGCATTAACACTCTTTTGATCTTCAAGTGGAATTGTACAGATGAGACCCGTAGCTGAAAAAAAAACGCGATCATTTTTTTACCAACGTTTCTCCCCTGCCTCACTTTTGTTGGCCTGTTCTCATTTTCAAGCACCCATTCACAGGATTGCTGTTTTTTTTCGGGTTCAAAACAATAAATCCACGTTTCGTCTCCTGTGACAATGTCATAAACAGCATTAGAATGTCCGTGGTCGTACTTCAGTAGCATCTGCGAGCACCATTCCACGCGAGCCCGCTTCTGCTCCGCTGTCAGTTCATGAGAGATCCCACGACAGCAAAGTTTCCGAACTTTCAATTCTTCGTGTAAAATTTTCTGAATTTGGCTCATACCAATCCCCAATAGTCCTCGAATTGTCTCATAGGTAATCCGCGGGTTTTCTTCAATTAGCCGCTTAACAGTAGCCACATTATTTTCGTTGACGGCAGTTGAAGGCCGCTCTTCACGAAATTTGTCATGTAAAGAAATTCGACCTCTCTCAAATTCAGCAAACTCACGGTGCTCAAACAAGGTGCTTCTCTTTCAAAAGCATTTTGAAGACGAGCGGCACAGTCTTGCGGAGAGAGAGAACTTCTAAAATCATAAAAAATCATCGCTCTAAAATCTTTTTGAATTAATTCCATTTTCGTTGTGTACGTAGAACTTTGATGTGTGATAAAAAACAATTGACAAATCATTTCCCGCCAATTGATTTTTTTATTACTAAGAATGTTGCAACGTTTAAAAAAATATAACATTCGAAATTCAAATAGTTCCGATTAGCTAGTAATGCAAAACTTTTATTGTGCCCCATGTATTAAGCACCTGAATTTATAGCACCAGGAATGATTTTTATTCTGTATTTTCTTTTCTGAGGACACACACGTTTATCATTATTATTAAATTACTATTTTTGTTATTCTTTTTAGTCGCCATAGAGTTAATACTATAGTTGTAGTCCAGATAATCTAGATTTCATTAATTTATTACACCACCTGCTTTGCTTGCACCAAAAAATTTTGAACAGAGAAGATTTCTAATTCAACACAGTCATTTCAAGACCTGCATATTGCACATACTCCACTCTACATATGAGCTTGGATTCTGGAAAGCAGAGGACCTAGGCCACCGAATTATTCATTCAATGTATCAATACAGGTGGCTCGCCAGCTAGCCTGCACTCCCGTGGCAATGATTTAGGACCAGTTTTGGGACCAATATTGTATAATGCACTCATGTTCACTAATGCCATTCATTGTCACTTGCACCTGGAAGCCTGTTGAAACACGTTTATATTAATTGACCAGCAGTGGAGACATGCATAAAATATAATCTTATTGAGTAGCACTAACTAGAGACGAGTGTAGGTAGGTAATATTATGCCATTAAAGGGATGAAATGGAAGGTGGAAGTTTGTCTAGGTAAATAATTAGACATTTACGTAATAAAGATGAAGGGTTACCTTAAGGCTAAAATTGTTTTATAGCCTTAAGGTAACCTTCATCTTCATTCTTCGTAGACTTATAGGTTTACTTGATTGAATTTGACGCGGAATGCTCCAATTGTCAAGTATTTAGTAATTACTTGAAGTTTTCTTTCATTTACATCCAGGTTGGAAGTTAAGAAATTTATAAATATGTATATTTTTTAAAGTAACATTTATTATAAGTCTTCATTTTCAGTTCAGTGAAATTTAATTTGGTAGTTGCAAATTTAAATCGCCAGGACGGTTGAAATTGAGATAAAATGGGAGCTTTGCGTGGCTTTGGCCAATCACTGGCGTTAAAATGACACTAAGCATTCCAGGATTTCTGGAGTAGCCCCATTAATTCAAGTGTCCGAACAATGGAGTGACAATCTCGAGCTAAGTCCATTATAACGCCACAATAAAAGAAAATACAGTAAGCACACCTTTTTGAATGATGGCAGTAAGTAACTACGAGTAGATCAAGGAAATTGACATTCTAGCATCAGTTACTGAATACGTGTACCTAGATGAAATCGACAAAAACTGAGTCAGTTTGGCGAATATTTTGACAAAAACGACACTTAGAAATCGACAAGCAGCGACTGATCGAACGGGCGACATGTAACTGTAAATTCACTTCATCGCAGGGACTGCTCCGGAGCAAGACAGCGCTGACGTAAAATTTTTTTGGTCGTTGATTTTTAGTCTAGTTTCAACCCCTTTCGGCATTGCAATTTATCAGGGACACATTCTATAATATCGGTTATAGTTTCTATTGTTATCGTTATTGATATCGTTGAGTTTCGCCTACTGTATTTATTTACATTGTGTTATAATCGTCCGCTTTGTGATTTTTGCAGTGGGCCCGCCATTTGCGAGAACCACCAATCCAAAACTAATTACAGACTCATTTTGTTGTGGAGCCCCAACAAGTCTCAATTTTTGAAACAGTTAAGCGTTTTTTATCGGAGTTGTGAAGATTAGAAATAAGTTATGGCTAACTTGAAATAGTTTAAGGTTCCGTTGCAATAAATGACCACTTGTTACGTTAAATAATATTTAAACAGAAAACTCAAGAATACAGTTCTCGAGTTTTCTCTATGATTATTTAAAATTGTATATTACATATTTACAGAAGGTTTTGACTCTGTAACATTGTAGTGCTTGAATTTTAACTGTCTATGAGGTAGAGGTAGGAAACCAAGTGCGTGTCACTCGCACTTGTAATATAATTATCTTATAACCAAATGTTCGATTGGAAGCATTCACTTTCATTTTCGTCAATTTGTCAGTTTTTTTTTTATTTGTGTGTATGTAATAATATCAAGTTTTTACATTACTATTATAAATCATTTAACCTTCATTTTATGTAAATAGAAATCGCTCACGGAATGTCTAATGGAGTTTCATCTGAGTATTTATAGAGTTCTTGAAAAACAGGGGCGAAGTTGATTTGATTTTAAATACATCATTGATTGCCCGGAGGAGCAAACGTTCATCCCGCGTTCCGGGGAGAGTGAACCAGGACAATAACTGGGACAATAACTCCGATAGCGCGTCGTAGCGTGAACAGCGCCTAATGATGGCCGCGTGTCGTTTGTCGCTGAACCATAAAAATGTTAATTCCCTTCAGACAGCACCAATAACGTCGTAAATAGACAAACGTTACTGTTGATGTCAGCGTATTATATCTTTCATGAATAACACGTAGGTACGAGCCTCATTCAGGCCATGTTTTTTTATCGAATGAGCGGGCTTAGCTGGTATGTCGCACTGCGTATCCAATATACTTATGGGTTTAGAATGCTGATTTTGAACGCGTTACGCCATCATCAGGAAGCGTATCGAATAAGGGTGGATTCTAAGCGTACACATTCACACATTCTAAGCGCACTAAAAGCACTAGTTGGACTAAGTGCACCAAGCGGACTGTACTCAGCTAAGGCAATGTCAGTTGCTTGTAGGTAAACAATCTACAGAGGCAACAAAAACTGTGTACCTAGTTATAAATTAAAAATCAGGCGTACCTCAAGGGAGTGTTTTGGGCCCACTAAATGAAACCTCATTGTGTATACTTTTTGCAGACATTACTACAGTCGTACTAAGGACAAAGATCAAATAAGAAAACAATACACAAACTTGACTGCCTCGACATAAATTTATGAGTAGGTAGTAAGGTATACCTAGCTCCCAAATAAACAAAAATAATAAGTGATTTGTTTCAAAAGAAATTTATAAAAAAGACAAGGACCGATATGTTTTATGACAGAAAAATAAAAAGAAATAACCGAACTTGCCTACACTTAAAATAAATACCTACCTAGGCTAGGAAGCGAGAGTTTTGGCTACGTTTCCTCTTCGAATTCTAGCAGTAAATAATTACATTCTTTCATGTTCTATATTTTTGACACTGGCTTTTTTTGTATAGAAACGAGTCTATCTCCATTGGGAGGGATAAATAAATATTGGTCAAAGAATTTAAATCGAATGTATTCCAGATGTAGTAGTAGGTGTTTTAGAAATTACCTGCTACATCCATACATACTTTACCTCTTATAATATTACTTACATTTTGTAGATTTAATTATTATGTTTATGTTAAGAATGCCATAACAACTCGTGAAAATTAAAAATTCTGAACCGTTTTTTATCACTATTTATGGGTTTTATAGAAAAATCAAGCACGTACGAACATATATTTTTCTCAGATGACTCTCAATAAACATGCATTTTTATAAATCAACATCCTGTTTTTAAATAATTTGCAAAGTAAGTACCTACGATTTGATAAATTGCCTTTTGTTATATTCATATTCATTTATTAAAATCGTATTTTTCTGATTTTATACACAAGAAGTAGTTTTAAAAAAACGCAAGTTGATTTACGAACTGATATAAAAGATCTATCTATACCTAGAATAAATATAATTTAAAAAAAACTAATTTAAAACACTAAAAAGCTAAAAATAATATTAACACGTAAATACCTAATCAGTTACTTTTGGAGTCGGTGCAACATGAACATTCCAACTCCAATCGGCTTACTCCAAAAGTAACTGATTAGGTACTTACGTGTTAATATTATTTTTAGCTTTTTAATGTTTTAAAGTTGGTTTTAAAAAAAAACAAATATTTATTTCATCTATTTTGAGTGTTAAATCCTAATCTAACTGAAAACCGATTTTATCCTCTGTTTTTCCACCCTTAGGGGTATTTTTTTTCCGAAAATTTTTATTATAGTATCTTTGAAGTATTAACCATTTAATAAAAAAAGAATCATTAAAATCGGTTTACATTTGTCGAAGATATTGGGTAACATAGATACAAAAATCGCGAACCAAAACATTATCTGGGTATAATTTTATTATTTTCTCAAAAACTGCTTAGTCAATTTTAATAAATCTTTTATACAACGTGTTCCTTTTGATTTCCCATAAATTAAGGATGAAGGTTAGACCGCCTTAAGGAATGACATGTTAAAAGATTTTTTCGAAATAATCACTTTTTTTCTTTTTAATTGATTTCTTAAAACTAATTCTATGCACTTGATGTCTTATGACAAGTGGCAACTTCTAAGGTTTTTACCATTTATATTGACCAAGGCGACTATTTGCGTAATATTTTAGGCGCAATCTGTCATGGTAGCAAAAACTCAATGGAATTGTATAACTTGTATAACTCTAACACAGTGCGACTGAGACATTATTTTCTTTCGACAAACACTTTTTTTTACGTTATAGCATCGTTGGTTAAAGTTATGGGAAATCAAAAAGAACACGTTGTATAAAACCACCTCTAAAGTATGATCGACCAAACAAAAAAACGATCATTAAAATCAATTCATAATTGCGGAGTAATCGCGTAACATACATTCAAAAAAATAAACTGACAGTTGGATTGAGAACCTCCTCCTTTTTTGAAGTCGGGTGATAACCAAATTAGACTATACCTAAACCACTTAAGAGTTGCAGACGACTTCGTTTTGCTATCGAAATCAAGCGTACAACTGCAATACATGTTGACATTCTACACAAAGCAAACAGACAACTGGGTATATAAATGAATATCAAAAACAAAACTTGTAAAAAATACCAAGTCTCGCAACTCAGTTCTTCTACCGTAAAAGTTATGAGATCCATGTAATACCAAGTCGGTTGATTTATTCAGTCCCTACTTAAGCGACCTTCTGTCTTAAGTTATTACTTAATTAGCTAATCTAACAACATCTTATAGTGACCACATTAATAAATAAAGATCTTTTATATTTAAATAAAATTATTGACTTGGCCATCGCATGAAAACACAATGTATCTCACTAGTAATACATACTCGTATTATATTAAATTAGGTTGTTTAGTGCGTAGTTATTTATTTATTTATACAGGTACACTTATTCATTCACTGCAAATGTTTTCTAAATACTTATAACTACATTTATAATTTATTAACCTAAACATTTATGGGATTACAAAGTTATTTATGCAGTTGGTGTATCTAGAAAACTGGACTGAAATTGGAAAATATTTTAGTTTTTTCTTGATTTATACACTAAACACTAATTGTATTTACAATTTGAAGCTTCTATATCTACTAGAAGTGCCTTAGAGTTTTGATGATCGGTCAGTCAGTCAGTGAGTGACAAAATTAAGAACCTCGACTAGTTATAATTCTTAAACTACTGGTTCAAATTGAATGAAATTTAAAATACCGTCTTTATACAATTCTTGCTTGGTTACTAGAAATACAGGCTTCTAGTTTAATCCACAACGAAGATAAAGGGGGTCGAAAATGGCCTGAACTGCTTCCAGAAAAGGATGGTACGGCCGTGCCGCTTTTTTTTGCTCGACTTGGCGGGGGCACTGCCGTGCCCCCAGACACAAAGACCAAAGTCATGACCAACTTCAAAAAGTCAAAAATAACAATCGGAAACGACGAACTAGAATATGGAGATCAATATGTATATTTAGGAAAACATTTGGATCCAATAGAGATGGCAATGAACTAGAAGTGGAGATATTTAAAAGCGAAATGCCTATCAAGTTGAAGAAAAAGTTCATGGACTCGTCTCATTCCTTGCCTAACGTACGCGTCAAACATGAAATTTTACCAACAAAATAAAAAATAAAATAAATACATGCCAGCGAGGAATGGAGCGTGGTATGCTAAGCATTAACAAAGTACAGAAGATAAAACACACTAAAATAAGATCTAAAACAAAAGCAATAGATGCTTTCAGTCATAGTCAAAAGTTGAAGTGGAAATGGGTCGGTCACACAGCACGTCTTGAAGATAGTAGATGGACAAAAACAGTTACGCTATGGAAAGGCCCATTGGGTAAGCGCTATATAGGGAAACTTTTCACTAGATGGGAAGATGATAAAAGAATTGCTGGCCCATAATGGCAACACTACTACTACACAACGTCAGGCTATGACCTGGCATTGACTGTACCTACCCACTTAAAATGTAAATGTTTTTAATAATTTAAGTAAATTAGTATACTTTATTTAATTGAAGGTAGATAAACAAATACACACCCAGATAATGTTTTGGTTCGTGCTTCTTGTATCTATGTTACCCAATATCTTCGACAAATGTAAACCGATTTTAATGATTCTTAGTTTTATATATTATTATAACGTTATATATATTTATATATATTTATTATAACGTTTTATTGAATACTCGTAGATACTTCAAAGATACTATAGTAAAAATTTGCTAAAAAATTCACCTCTAAAGATGGAAAAATAGGGGATAAAATCGGTGTTCAGTAGTTAACTTTTGTTTGCTATCTTATGATTTGTTTTGATTAGGATTTATAACTAAAAGTAAATTTTATGAAAAAAATCAAACTGACTTCAAAACACCTAAAATTAATATTAACACATAATTAGTTACTTCAAAAAAATCGGTGCCAGTCGATGACAATTTGAATGTTTTCGTTTGCACCGACTCCAAAAGTAAGTGATTAGGTACATGTTAATATTATTTTTAGCTTTTAAGTGTTTTGAAGTCGGTTTTAAGTTTTTTCATAAAATTTATATTTATGTATATCTGCAACCAGATGAAAAATACTGTGAATGTATGTAGTTCCCTCTCATATTGTGTTTTTTTATTTCATATAAACTCTTGTTCTTGAACTTGCACGGATGCAGGCTAAGATGACTTAATTTTTTTGTTATTGTTTAAAATTACCGATAATCCTTATCGATTATCTTTGCATTAGAAAAACAGACCATACAAAATGTTTCAAAAATTGGCACTCGGATAAATATTCCGCTATTTTTGTAGTTTTAAAGTTTTTATTCATTTTCGTATTTTTTTAAATTAAATAATTTTGGGATTCAACATTTTTTATAGCGCAATGGCATTCGATCAACGCACAATTGTTTTTGTTACTATAAGGCATACTACTTACCTATTTTAGTAAAAAAAGACAGTAGTTACATCAATACATATTCATGTATTTGTGTATGACCAACAATATCTCGTAAGTAAATACTTTCCAAAAAAATTAATTGGAAAATTTATTAAAGTGCTTTATTTCTGCACTTCAATTTGACACATTTTTTGGACGCCCTGTATTTACTATAGGTATACAAATTAACATGGCGGCACAGTATCAATTACGTAACGTGGACAATGAAACTCGCATGGACAAACGTTTGCCTTGTTTGCTTAAATTGTTATTGGCATGCAATCTTCATCATACTGTGAAAACATTGCGAAAATACAATTTGTTTCGGCTAGGTATTGTTTTTATTTGTCCTGTTTCATTTCTTTTTAATAAAACTTACCAACCAACATGTAGGTACTGAACCTACAAAATCTTACTTTTTACTATGGATGGATGGATGTTTGTTATTCAATTACGCTAGAACGCCAGAACAGATCTAGATGAAATTTGTCACTGAAATATACATTGACTTAAATATTACTTCGTAAGGACAGGGCGGACCGCACGTCAGGCTGTTGCCTATAACCGGGCCATATTCTGACCCTACCTAGGGCCGAAGTGACGTAGTCAGTTTTCGGCTGTCATCGGGAGCCGGTGTCCTAAGAAAAATTAATATGCCTGGATGTTCTTTAAAGAATTGTGTTAATTACGGCAGAAAGTTCACCAAAAATAATTCTAATATTACATTTCACCCGTAAATCGTAAATTTGATAATTATTTACTACATTACTTGAATATTTTTTATCGTCCTTGTCAATTATACGAAGCGACGCCATATTTACCGTACGAATGTCCGATATAACTTTGTAGCGGCGTGCATTAGTTCTACACTGTGAGCACTATCATGTTATAGTTATAGGTGATGTCATACAAACATTATGTTTATGATGATAAAATATCTGAAGTTTCGATTTATCTAATATTTAAGGAAATCAAACTAACGTGTGTTTTAACGTAGTAACTGTAAAGTACAAAGAAATAACTACGTTTTTAACTGTAGATTTTCTACTGATCCTTGGCGAAATGAAACATGGTGTCCTATTTTTATTTAAGCAAGCAAAAAGTTATACATATTTACTATGATAACTCTTTAAATATTATAATGTATAAAATAAGAAAAGTTTTTTATTGAGTTCCTCTTTAATTTTATGCTGCTCTGCCATGGTTACATCTGTGATGCGGTTTAACAGTTGTCATTATAGTCTAATAGATAGCGTTAGTGTGTCATGTATGGCGAAAGTGTAATGTGAATTGTTCTGTCAGCCGTATCTTTACTTTTTAAATCAATGGAAATAGATTAATTAATTAGTCTGGAATAAAAGATAGGATACATATTAACCCGAAAAAATTAACGGTTCCCGTGGGATGCAAGATAACTGTCATTATAGATGGCGCTTCTTACCGTTAGATGCCACTGTTCAGTTGGCAAACATTTTTTAATGTAAAAAACTAAAGTTTTAACTAGTCAAAGTCAAATTCAAAGTCAAAAATCATTTATTCAATTCAGGACAAAATTGCCACTTATGAACGTCAATAACAACATTATAGGCCCCTAGGGGGCCAGAACATGTCTCCTTATTTTTTGGGCCCTACTAGCGCTTCGAGACCAGACACAGACAATCTGGCAAGTGCTGAGAAGAAACGCCGGAACAAACTCAGTCACCACTAGCTGCCACACAAAAATTATAAATCAAAATAAACAGGTAGATACATCAGTTTAGTGCAGGCTGGACTGACCATACATTCTTGTCATCAAGATAGTCTTGAATTTTATAATACCCCTTCGACATCAGTGTAGTTTTGACATGTGACTTAAATTTATTAATAGGAAGTTTGGTAACATTGTGAGGTATATTATTGAAAAATTTAATACAATTTCCCAAGAATGAATTACTTGTTTTGGCCAATCTAAAGTTTGGGACTACAAGTTTGTTTTTGTTTCTGGTGTTATATGAATGAATATCACTTTTCTTTATAAACAGATCTAAATTTTTGCGTACGTACATGATATTATCAAATATGTATTGAGAGGCCACAGTGAGTATGTTAATTTCTTTAAAGAAATCTCTCAGGGATTCACGCGGACTAAGTTTGTATATAGCACGTATAGCTCTTTTCTGTAAAATAAAGATGGTATCGATGTCCGCAGCAGAACCCCACAAGAGAAGACCACAAGACATAATATTATGAAAGTAACTGAAATACACCAGCCTTGCCGGTACAACGTCAGTTAGATGTCCAATTTTTCTAACCGCAAAGGCAGCTGAAGCAAGTCTCCCAGCCAGAGTGTCAACATGTGGTCCCCATTGCAACTTCGAATCCAATGTAATGCCCAGAAAAACAGTGGAGTTTGATTGACTAACTATTGTTTTGTAAAGACCACGCGAACTAAGTCGCAGGCAACAGCTAGTATAATTATACACAGAAGCAAGCATACTAGGAAATAATTTCGTGTATCATTGCCATCTTGCATACCTAACCTACCTAGTGACCGAGTTTCTTGCGCTGCTTCATCTCGGCACTAGCCCACAATATTGTCCCGAAGCAGTGGTAGGGTAAAAAAATATATTGGGACGTGTAAAAGAGCTTCATTTAGGCCTATTTACAGAAATAAATTGGTTTTATTGGTTTTTATTATTATTGGATAACCTAACCTAGCATAGGTAACTTAGGTTTACAAAGTATTTTGTGTCCATTCCTATTCTAACTTTTGTTGCAGGTGCGTATAACGACTCACACTGGCCACAAGTAAAAGAAAAATAAAAAATCATTCCCTGACATAGGTAACGATCTGTCTCTGTCCGTCCTCTATCTCCACGCAGCGCACGTACCGACGAGTACTCGGACGTGTGAGAGCTCGGCTCAACACTTGAAATAGGAACATAGTGCTCGATAAGAAAAGAACCAGACTAAGGCAGAGCAATCTCCGGATAGACGAACACTGATCTAATTAGTCGGGCTGAATGTAACTACCCTAACGGTTGTAGCAAGTCCATCAACCACGTTTTGATTTGACTTGCAAGAAAGTGGTTCGTACAACTCGATGTAAATTAATGTATGTTTCACTTATTTTATCCATGACTGCATACATTTTTTAGTGGGGCCGTCCGTACGTCCAATTTGATGATTATTTTTCTCCGATATAACATTATTGAATTTCAGCCCATTTATTAGATTGACGAAATTAAACATCGTGAAAAAAGCCTACTCTCACCTAGCCGACTTCTTATAAATCAACATAACTAAAAAGAGGTAAATAATATTACTAGAGTTAGTATGAAAAATGAAATTCGCTAACTGATTATAATAAAAATCGAATCCATGGTTTACTACTTTTAGGACCCGATTAGCGATCCAATAAATACTTGGCTTATAAATTGACACACACACGTGAAAAGACCAAGTTTTTATATCAATTTGTAACTTTTTTTAGATTCCATTTGATTTTATATAATTTAGAATATTGCTTTATGCAATTTAATGCAATACATTCTAGATATATATTTTCTCTATACTGTTTGTTTTGTCTGGTGCGCAATAAAGAGTATTTCTATAAGAGTATATTATCTATCTGTATGCTACTTGCTGCTGGTATAGCAACTACAAAGTATGTTATTCGTCACTTTTAAATTTTTTTGTTGAGGTGTGTTGCCTTAATGTACACAAGTCTTTACTAATCGTACGGATTATGACTAACAATTAATTTCAGTGTTCAGCATTAACAAAATGTAGATACAGCATCACGAACATAAATATAAATACATTTTCATTGGACTTCAAACGTTATTACAACGGAATAAGGTACGGATTATTGGTATTTCATTGCTTACTTAACAGCTTGTGCTTCGTACTTGGCATTAAGACAGACAAAAGGTTATTGTTGTGATTTGATTTCCCGTCAGCAACTGATATGAGTGCAAATCTTTAAAAAAAAGTATTCTCTTAACTTAAAATAAAGTATTTTCTGAAATACTAGTACTCAGTAGTAGTAGTAGTTGATGGATTAGGAAGTTGATCATAACTCTTTGCATGATTAAATTATAATCATTGATTAAAACTTAAATGGTTGTACAAACTATCAATCTCTTGCGTACTATAGATCATTTACCTAAATCAACCAGTCATTCACTACAATTAAAAAAACAATTGCAAAAGTAAAATAAAAAACATTCTTGAAGAATTTATAGTTAGAGAAATCAGCTTGTGAAACGAAACAAGATTGTACTTAAATTAAAGTGTATTTAAAACAACGCTTTTGGACTGAAACCGTTCCTTTCCTCGCCTTTTCCCGCCCAAGAAAAATATAACATAATCAAATATTCAAACGTGATTATCTGTTGCCTTCAAGCTATTTCTTCTGAAGTTGTAATCCCGAAAATTGTTTTTATATCACAGATTCTTTTGTGTAAATGGTAATTACGTTCAAATACTTTGAAAGGACTCGGTTTCATTTGTAATGTTTTATTTAATATAAAAACATTAACAAAAATGTATATTTGTAGATGTTCCACATATACATACACATACATACAAGATTTTTATCACTAAAATGAATACAAATATAATAATGGAATTAAGTAAAACAGATTTAGCACTTAAACAAAAAACAAATCTGTATTATTTACTGCTACTTCTACTAAACTTGCAAATAAACGTCTTAAAAGATATTCAATGAAGAAATTAATTTACCTCCTATAATATACTAAATTGGTAAATTTTAATGTTTAATCGTTCAATCTAAAAAAATAAATCACAAAATACTCCTGATTTTATCCTATCAACTATAATATTGATGTCCCATTAGTCATCCTCATCATAATACATTTCCAACGAAATGGAATGTAAACTCGTTGACCTTAATTTAGAGACATAATCGTTGAACAAATGTATATCAATTTCAATTAACAATAAAATCAGTGAGTTCAGTAGTAATTAAGGCCTTAGTTTTTACTGCTGGCATAAATCAAGCTTATTTGAAATTTATAAAGGGCCGCGACGGCGCCGTGCTAATCTTATAAATTATGAAAAACAAGGAGAGAGCTATAAATTGTTGTTCAGGCATCCGAGACCCGACACTGGCAACGGGAGTCGCGGCCGACCCTATGGTTGCAACGTCACGGGCTTAATGACTTACTATGGTAGTAATTAACTTCTAGTACGTAAATGAACTAATGAAGAATTGAATAACTACGCTTTATCAAGGCAAGCCTATAAGACTGATTTATGCCGGTAAAATACGCTTAATAATCAATCAGTTTGATACAATTAAACTACCGCGCCGCAATTTTAAATGTAAACGAAACCGAGAACCCTTTAGGATAACAACAATGTTATCCTAAAGGGTTCTTTTTTTCCTTTTGAGGAAGGGAAATCCAAAAATATGAATATTTTTATTTTATTTCTGCTGACTTTTCGTAATCAATTTACAGATTTTTACTGGTTCGGCGGTGCGGAGGTCTGATAACAATTGCTCCAAATTTAAGGACTATACTTGCTGCATCCAGCTAGGACCTGGTCAAGCGTATCCTGACTAGGTACAAGACAAATCAGTCGAAGGAAGAATGAGATTATTTAACAACTTATATGCCTAGTTAATTAGTATTACGCTTTTTTCTACCGTAAACTGCTTTGCATATTGCTGACAGCACTACAAGGACAAGATACGCAACATTTAATAGGTACCTAAGCGTACTCCAGCTTAGACCTCACCATCACTTACTTACCTTACCATCATAAGGCCAAACGCTAACTCAGTCTCAAATAAGAAATTCAAAACTTTTTAAACGTGTTGAACGAGTCTGTTGGTATATTAATTTTAGTTACTTATTGTTCATATACTTTCTTTGTAAATATAAAGTAAGTAAAGTTCTGAGAAAGTTAATTAATTAGAGCAAAACCGAAAACGTATTGAATGATTAAATAGCCACGCTCAGGAGTAACGCAGATGATACAAGTACATTCCAGTTAATTAATGATACATAAAAGATACTTAATTAAAATTTACAGTACATCAAGTCATCAAGTCAAGTCTTGTAAGGCAAATTCGCAAGTGTAAATTGAATAAAATAATGTTTAATCTTTCGTTAATTGTTTTATTTTATCTAATTATTGGATATTGCCTTCATTATACAAGTCTAATATTTAAATTGTGATTTAATTTGACGAAAGTCTGGTATAGTGGCTCGCGCTCCGGACTATTAAGCCAGCGGTCGCGGGTTCGAATCCCGCAAGGGGCAAATGTTTGTGTGATAAGCACGAGCATTTGTACCTAAGTCATGGATGTTTATAAATGTATTTAAGTTTGTTAATCCGTTATCTAGTCGTCCCAGCACCAGCT
This sequence comes from Anania hortulata, assembly GCA_963576865.1. NCBI lineage: Eukaryota > Metazoa > Arthropoda > Insecta > Lepidoptera > Crambidae > Anania > Anania hortulata. The sequence goes on along the minus strand of OY756390.1, from coordinate 13,497,700 downwards.
TTGCTTATTTTGATTGGTGTGATTGTAGAAACAATAAAAAAATGGGTACCATTATTGTTAGAACAAAAAACATCTCGATTGAAATGTACGAAAGTTTTTTTTTAAATGATTGCGAAACGAACCCTTGTGAAATTACGGCATTTCAGAACTATTTTATAAGCAAACGAGACAGCCGGACATGGCAAAACTATAAGTTTCGTTTTGTTTGGTTTTTAGGGTTCTGTAGTTTTTGACTACAGAACCATTGAGGTATCACACTTACGATTATCTGTCTCAACTGTAAGCAATATTTACTTTCTTTATCTTACCGTATAATCCATCTCATTTGCCGGTCGAATACAAGGAAATAGGAAAGGCGTAAATGTGCACGTTTTCCTGTCGGAAAGCAATTCCATTTTTCAGTTATTGAAAAATTTAGTTGAAATGTTTCACCTGCGCCCACTAAACACGAAAATCCAATTTGAGTTTGCGATTTCCAAGTTAGATTGTACGATGTATATGTGCACCTAGGTGTATTACTTACTTTACGAGTTGAAATAAACTTCACTACGGCGTGAAGTTCACTGAGTAAAATATTTAGGTAAGTATTAAAAGTTGGTATATCGTTTTTCCATGTACAGTAAAATACATAGATAATTTTATACCTTCTGCCCCCCTAGCATGACCGACCACCTTACACGATATGATATAGCGATTTATCGACACGAACTTCAAAGATAAAGCCGCCATGTCGAATCGCCGTGCCGGTGACATCCCATGTTATGATCGCTGTTTCGAAAAAAAATCATCATGGCGTCTATATCTATTATATTTTAAAAGAGCCGGCCAAGTGCGATGTGTATTCGCACACGGAGAATTCCGTACCATTATCTATAATATTCTGTGAATATTAAAGGCGTCAATCTGTTGTCGTTATTAATATCGACCAAAAACGACAAAAAAAACACGTTTGTTGGTGGGGAGCCCTACTTAAATATTTATTTTATTCTGTTTTTAGTCTTAATTATTATAGCGGCAAAAGAAATACATCATCTGTCATAATTTTAACTGCCTAACTATCACGGTTCATGAACCGTCTCATGAGATACAGCCTGGTGACAGACACACAGACAGACGGACAGCGGAGTCTTAGTAATAGGGTCCCGTTTCTACCCTTTGGGTACGGAACCCTAAAAAAATATACTGTTGGTGTCGATAAATCGCTATACCTATCATATCATGTTTTGGTGGTCATGCTAGGGGGATTGGTATCGATGTTCAAGATGTCCGCATAACGCGTTCTTTCTTTTTCTTGTGTCAACAACATTTCAGACAGGTTTACTGCAAACGTTCGAATGACGACTGACGAAGGACTATTGTGAGAACACTTTTAACGATAGTTTAAACAATCACGTAATCCATTTTTTTCTAGTGTGCTTAAAGCGTTTACCGTCAAGGTGTTCCAAGTAATGATAATCTATAACCAAACATAATTTTAAACATAAAATATATAGACGTCCTAATAAAAAGTTAGGCGAGGTCATACATAAAATAACAAATACCAAAATAAACGCGTCACATTAAGAACCTCCCCTAGTAAGTTATACGAAATCGGCGGAAAATATGTAGAATAGTAATTGTGCTATTCATAATGTATTTACTTTCCTGTGATTTGTTTCTTTTGTGTGGTGTACAATAAAGAGTATCTACCTATCTAATAGATTTTTAAAGTAATCAATTTCGTCAGAATGTCGCAGACTATCGATAGATACAAATGATATACCTTGTAGAAATTAATGGTCTAGTAGGAAAAAGTGAATCGTACGCCGAGTACGTGGAACAGGCTTGAAAAATTACTCAGATATTTCGTACCGTTCGAAGGGTGTATTTTTATTGGAGCGTGGAGCAGGCAACACCTGTGGCCTGAGGGCCTGGGGCTAAATGTCGCCAACCCTCTGCTCATCCATTCAAATTTATTCACGAGTTAGTATGCTCCGGCCTGGCTTCGGACTGACAATCCAAGTCTAACGTATGCGGCTGTCGTGGAAAAGCCAAACTTTGGGCGCACTCGGATAAATTTTAAAACAAAGCTTCAATTGTTTTAATCCGGTTAAATAATTTTTTTTGACATCTACTTGTTTCGCTGACGACTAGCGAATTAAAATGTAATATTAGATGAAGTTTTATTAGTGTAAAATTCTTAAGGGTTTGTTGATACTTATCATAACAAACAACATTTCCTGAGAATCGACTTACCTCTCTCATCTTAATTTTGTTAGTGTACTAAAATATTTCTGGACGGCAAACGTATACTAACATAAATTTTATTTAAAAAAATAAAACCGACTTCAAAACACTAAAATGCTAAAAATAATCCTAACACTTAAGTACCTAATCAGTTACTTTTGGAGTCGGTGCCAGCCGATGAGAGATCCAATGTTTTTGTTTGCGTTAAGTGTTAGGATTATTTTTAGCTTTTCAGTGTTTTGAAGTCGGTTTTATTTTTTAAAATAAAATTTACTTATTTCATCTATTTTTAGTGATAAATCCTAATCTAACTGCTGAACACCGATTTCATCCTCTTTTTTTTCACCCTTAGGGGTACAATTTTTTCCGAATTTTTTACTATAGTATCTTTGAAGTATTAGCTATTCAATAAAAAAAAATCATCAAAATCGGTTTACATTTGTCGAAGATATTGGTTAACATAGATCCATGAATCACGAACCAAAACATTATCTGGGTATATATTTTGTTATTTTTTTACGAAATTACGATAAAATTTATATGGGACCACCTCTGAAGTATGATCTACCAAACAAAAAAAAATCATCAAAATCAATTCATAATTGGCGGAGTAATCGACTAACATACATACAAAAAAATAAACAGTCGAATTGAGAACCTCCTCCTTTTTTGAATTCGGTTGAAAATTAAGTTGAGACATTTAAAAATACTTGTAAAATTCATACTGTAATAATACGAGTATCTTCACATAGACACGAAGTTAATTAGAAACTAATAAAGATCAATATATACCCACCACACGAGTTAAGTAAGTAGGTACCTAAAGTTCAATTGTAATATTCAAGAAAATTACACCTAATTCACAGATCAAAATAAATTTAACAAAACCTTGCACATCAAAAGTAATTTAGGCTAAAATCCAGTAACCTTGTTCTTTCGTACAAAGGGCTTATTATCATCATTAATAGACTCCACAAATCCACTGCTACGTCGAGCGGTTTGCATTCAATGGATTCCAGCTTCTATAACATGGCCAAATGCTTAAAAATCCTATAAGTTTTTGGCTATAATCCTATAATCCTATAGCCAAAAACTAAAAAGAGGTTGAAAATTTCTGATGTTCAGAGGGAAGGCCACAATCATCAGCCTAAATTTAAAAAAAAAACAATCTTGAGAAGAAGAAAAAACACTGTCGTATAAAAGCAAATGATGATTAGTAGCTAAAATAACTGAAGCCACTTAGGCTAATTTCTACCATATTTAGCTGAATCCAATAATGTTTTGATAATTATTTAACTAAAAGGAATAAAATTCCTTAAGTTAAGGTTTATTGAAAAAGTTTAACTTTTTGACTGTCTTTACATGCAAATCTGTCCATAGCTAACTCACGCTTCGTAAAACTCGTCGAAAACGCCGATTAGCAATTTTCCTTTTCATGATCTTGTTAAAATGAAATTAATGCAGGTAATTTTAAAGAGCCGGGAATCGTGAAGTAGGTAAGTACCTATTCAAAATCGACAAATTCCCTTTAACATAAAAGGCCTCGCTCGACCAAACCCGCATCAAATTAAACCTTCGCGACCCTTGGATCCAATTTAACTCTACCACGATAGATGCAAGCCCGCGAAGGGCTGTGTATTAATAATTTATGCCCACATAAATTACGAAAACATTTTCCTTTCCTTTGGTGTGCACAACAAACATTAACTCGATGAATACTTCTTGTAACTAAGTAGAGCCATTTTGCATAGAACGGCCGATCAGATGGCTGTTCCTTGAAATCTACTAAATTGTTAAATCAACTTCTGACTGTCCTAATGCTTGCCTTTTACGGTTATGTCCTTACATTTCATGATAGGCATTAACCATTCTCTGATGGTAACCGACAATTGTGAACTCGAATCTGACGTTAGCATCAAAACTTTAACTTATATTAAGAATATTATAAAAAAACGTTACTAAACTATTTGAATCAGCTTCATAACTATTAAAACATTATAAAGAGTTTATAAATATTATTGTGACCACACAAGATACAACAAAATAGGTAGGTATTTCCTTTACTGCCATTAATGTTCCAGTGCTGTCAGAATGACAAATGTACTCTTTTCCAGCTGTGGCGTGGTAACGGCGACGGCGAGCCATAAAAATCCAATCCGTTGCAACATTATAAGAGAAACAGTTCGGCAAATTGCTGCAGGCTGCAGACGCAGATTTCCCACACGTTAAAGCAATCCACGACCATTACAGAATTCCATTGAAAAAAACTTAATCACGCTGCAAGGCACCATATGGCCGTTGTGACCGCCAACCATATCCAAAGACATAAATGGGCACGTTGTCGTCACAGATGGAATGCCAGAGTGCCGGGGCAGCCTTGCCGCGGAGGGGGGCCTCCCGCGCAACCTGTGCCTCCGTCAATTCACTCCTCACAGTTAGTGCCTCGCCCGCGCATGCGCTGCGCCGATACGCGCTGACTTCTCGATAACTTTCGTGAAAAACCCGAAAACAAACTATTTACGAATGAGAAGAAAGTGAGAGTGACTCAAGTTTATCAAGTGATGTGTCCTTGTTTGTAAATAAGGTACGAAAAACACGTGGAATTTGCTCGTTTGAATTTTGTGCAGGAATTAATGCAGCAAGGGCATTTACGAGGCGGCAGTAACGCGTTGGATGTATATTCGATATTAATGTATGTACCTATAGCAATTAAAACAGTAATCCTTTGGGTGCAGCTGCTCAAAGTTATCTTTGAGAAACAGGTGCTACGGTTTTTGTGAATGAAGTAAGTCAATCGAATGACCGGTTCTCTTGCACAATTCGCTGTTGAAAGAGAGTAGTGTGTCATTGGAGTCTGGAAATCCTTCAAGTACAAAAATGACAAAGATTATGTGACGAGGTGCCTAATGACATCATTGCGTATTATGTTAGCACTACACCCACAATACACGTGTCTTATGTTACGACGGTGTGAACTGTTGCATTGTTTTCGACGAGACATCGAGCAGTCCTATTTGTCAGATAATGCGTAATATTATTGAAAATCTTAGACATAGGTCTAACAAAAGCGAGACAAACAGGTTTCGAAAAAAAAACAACCCTGTGATTGGCACCTACGAGCTAAAAAGCATCACATGAATTCGTTTTAGATACAAATAATCATCAATTTGGAATTTAAAATGTTGCTTTTGATAAGCCTGATACTTAAAATGCGTAATTTGATTTTTTTTTAAATATCCGCGCCGATTGTGAAGCTTGTAATTATTATTATTATTTATTTATTCATGTATTAATAGAAAAAGGATTAAACAAAAAATAAAAACCCTCGACTAATAAGACTTAGCGACTAAAGAGAATCCGTCAGGAGCTGCTATTCTAGAGCTACACAGATTACCTGTAACAAGAAATAATATTACGGAGTTATACCACTCGCATCATCATTATTTTCTGACCTTGATACCCACCCAGGGTACCAAAGTCAGTTAAAATCATAGCGGACTTATTTTTTTAAGAAAAAATTCCATGAAAATCGGAATGTTTTGCATAAATAGATTTCTTTAGCTTGGATAAAGCAAAGCACAAATATAAACTTTCAAACAACTCAGACAAAGTGAATCTGAGCAAATGCAAAACTGGAAAAGCTGTGCCGAAGCATTATGCTTTTTGCAAAAAAATCCTTTTACGAAAACGGAATATGAAATAGACTAAGATTTTATTTGTTTAATTCGTTTTTTGACCGTGTCTCTTAACATACTCGGAAATTTAAGGCGCACTTATACAACGTGTTACTTCAAATACGATGTCGGTCCCTTGGAAAGATTTGTTTGCATTTGACCAGCTGAAACATCCCCTAAGATAATAATAGTCATTTATTATATATACGGTTTATTAATTTAAAAAATTGTACATATTTACGTGATAAAATACATTTCCAAATGTTATATTTTTGTCGGTATTTTAAATAATCAGAAAATGCCGGCCACAGTGACAGGAACGTCACCATTGAATAACTTTGTACTAGAACTGATATCCCAAAGAGAGATATTGCGCTACGTTTAAAAATTGAAATAAAATTGTTGACGCTTTATTTGAATAATACGAGTATCTTTATTTCAGAAAACAATCAAATAGCCTATTATTATTATAAAAACAACATCACAACAATAAGCCATTCCCTGCCGCAAAGTCATCAAGTCGCATTGTTATGCTAAACACAATATACGAGTGCAAATCGTTCATCAGGTTTCAGAATCTCAATAAATTAAATTAATTGTACTTCATTTAGAAAGCTATGATACTTTTTGTATTGAAGATTTATTGCTGACACATCGTCTTTATACTGTGGATTGGTGTATTTGAAGGTATCTAAAGCATTGAAAGAAAATCGATAAAATTTTATTAATAAGAAAAAAATATAATTTGATCATCGAGCGTTTGCTTGTGACTGTACATAAAGGTACAGCCTAACCCCTACAAAACCCAAAAAAACTGAACTGATTATTAATTTAAAGTTCAACACATTCCATCTTATTATTAACTCCATTTATCCTCGAAATACATTTTTCACCAAGATTGATCTATGGATTTTACGATCTTACATTGGATCATACATTGGTTGGCTTATTTTTAGTCATGGCTAAAATATTGTCAAATATTGCCAAGATTTTTATTAATAAGGCTGGTAGAGTTTAATATTAATTCATCATCATCATCATTTTAGCCATAGGACGTCCACTGCTGGACATAGGCCTCCCCCAGCGACTTCCAGATTGGCCGGTTAGAAGCGGCCTGCATCCAGCGGCTTTCGCAACCTTTACAATATCAATTTTAAAAAATTAAAGTTTTGTGAATGGTTGATATGATTTGTTGATTGTACATAAAATGAAACATTGGACAACATCACATACATTGCTCTGATCCTAAGTAGCTTAAGCACTTGTGTTATATTAATCATAAACAACGACGGTACCACAACACCTAGACCCGTTACAACATAGAAGAGTTAGTTTCCTACAGTGACCTGACCGACCGGGAATCGAACCCGGGACCTCAGAGATAGCGACGCTAAGTCCAGCGTGAAATAAAATAAAATATTCTTAATTTTTAATATAATTGAGTCAATGGAGGAGGCCTATGGTCGGCAGTGGACGTCCTATGTTTGAAATGATGATGATGAGGAAGGCACATTGTTAATTTTGAATGGTGAAATTTTTTAGTTACTCCGTAGTATAGCAAATCATTGTATATCGTTTTTAAAGTGAATCATCAGCAAACAGAGTGTAACGTATCATCTCCACCGAAGAGAGCCAATTAAAAACTGATTTAAAGTAAATTAATAAAGCTATGCGTGTAACAATATACACGTGTGTGGATAGGTATTTCTACATGGATGCCCCGTAGATTATAGGAGGCAGCGGTGCACGAAACATCGTCAGGCGGGGAGCTCGTTAAAAATAAAATTATACAATTTTAGCACCCCCGGTTGCTTTTATACGCTAGGCTAGCGGTTTCGTCAATAAAAACGTACAGGTCGAGAAGTTTCTTTGGATGCATAAGATAGGACTGAACTCATTGAATCATGTAATGGTATATCTACTTATAAACTATAAATATAGTCGATATGTAGATTTATCTAGGAGAGACCGTAAATTGTTGACTATATGGGCGTAGGTTGACTAAGTGTTGACAACGGCTTATTTGAAAGTGTTGCGTTATTTAACTAAGCGCGAGAATGCAATAAAGTATGTCCGGTGATAAAAAAACAAACGGCTTTTCGCACCCAGTTGAATAATACAACACTTTTGAATAAGTCAAGTTTTTGACAGTTAGGCCACCTACCCATATAGTCAAGTATCCCCGGTCTCCCCTACATATACTAACTAATATTATAAAATGTAGTCTGTGTGTTTGTAAAATGTATTGTTCTGATCCGATTTTTTATAAACATTCCAGATGGACGTATGCTACTTTCTATCCCGAATAATACTTTTTTTCCGAGAGATGTGAGATTCTTATCTAATATTGAGCTTTTATTTTGCAGCTTTAAATGTATGTAACGTGTAATATAATGGTTTAGCCACATTTTATAAAATGGTTATGGTTAAGGCTATCTACTAGTCATCAAACATTTTATAGCATTTCCATCGACACGAGAAGAAGAAATGATTGTGGTCATAAAAGTAAACAACTTTGCCAAAGAAACATGTTTCGGTAATCAAATTTTTAAAACATGTGAACAAATATATGTTGTACCTATAGTAAACTGTTTTGGAAATAAACACTTGAACTCCAATTAAAATTCTCTTAATATAATATACATTTTGAATCCAAATAATTCGCTTACTAAATGGCGCACTATACTCTATTAATAGATTCTTATACCCAAATTGTATTTGTTTCATTACAAAAACTGCAATAACTATGCAATAGGTACCAATTTATTAGAAACATGACGGCAAATATAAAATGTAAAAAAAATATAGAAAATAACGGTATGCAATGGTCTACAGACTACAATGCTACTCAATTAAGCTGTAGCTAATATAATTTGGCAATCTGAATCATGTCAAAGAAAGTAAAAGTAAGTTTAGATGTATAAAAGTTACATTGATTAGTCCAAACTTCTTTTAACGTTTCAAATACCATCTAAGTTATGGAATTTAGCCTTTGTAGAAAGTAAAATAAAAAGTGGATTAATAAGTAACTGATAATGCTTATTGTTTGTCAAACTTTAAACAGCGTGAACTTAATTAGTAATAAGTAGTATTATGTTAAACTTAAACATATTAAATACATAAGCAGCTAACTCAAATTACTGAATTAGTAAACAGAGGACGCGAACTGTAATTTGACTGACATTATTGCTTGAAATTACTTGTAATCCCATTATTACGCCATAAGTGTTATGCATTAGGCTCCAATGAAGCGTAATAACTGACTAATATACCGTTACATGTAGATTATAGTATGATTTTGTACCGTTATCATCATAATGTTGTTTAAATTATACAATTGATCTACTTACCTATTATTACTAAAAGTTACAGCAAACTGACTTATATTACGTACAGCCAAAATAAAGTTTTTATTAGTAAGCAACACCAATAAGTTATTAAAATTTCTTATTATTTATTGGTTTGCAATAATTAGTTCTTATTATATGTATAAACTAGCTGTGCCCGCGATTTCATTCACGTAGACTACAGGATGTTTGGTCTGTCCCATATTAAGCAACACTGTGATCTGCGGTGAAGCACTTATCAAGAAAGGAGCTTTATACTTTTAAAAACTCCTAGCTTGTATTTATCAGAAGACAGTAACTCAGGTAGAGAGTTTCTTCGCAGTTTAAATGTTGAAGCAAAGTCCTTGGAATTTCGACTGTAAAATAGTGTCTTTTCGCTGAGGCTCTTCTCGTATGTTGGTAAAAAGAAGATAGGAGTATTAGATTATGCAATTCACTTACACAGTCTCCAAAATGTATCTGATAAAAATAGTGATAGCTTAAACAAAGACAGACTGTTTGCAGTGATGTTCCAGGTTTTAGATTTTGAGTTTGATCTTAGTAAGGCAAGCTTTGCCCTCTTGAGCCTCTTGCATCTCAGTTGAATCCATAGCTCCCTGTTTTTAGCGGATCAATCCCAAAGTACTCCAATAGTTTAATGTTTGGTGCCAATGAATAAAAATCATAAAAATATTAGGTAAGAGTGCAACAAAATGACACAAAAGAGCATAGCTGGGCACCGTTAATAAAATAGTTAACTTTGTTTATTGCTAATCCGTTACTAAAAAGGTTAACTTCGTTAAACGGCAAAGCGTTACATTTCGGTAGAATTAACGATGACTTAGTATTTTTATAACAATAAACAAAACATTCGTCACCGTCACCGAAAAATAAATATTTAAATATTATTTCGCATCAAAAAAAAATTGGCAGTTCTCTCACTCATTCATTACGATATTTTTGTCAATTTTACGTCTTAAATAAGTTTACAAAAATACAGTTATGTTAATAATGTTACTGGGACTGATCGACACTGAGTTGCGACTATAGATATACGTTTCCCTTTTATTTAGTTAATTGTCTTATAATATTGTATTATATATATAATATTGTAATATGTAGGCACTTATTGTAATATAGTGCTCTAATTCAAGAATTTCTGATGGGACCAACATCGAAATGGATATAAAATGCTTTTCAGTACTAAATTCGCAAATCTGTTAAAGATTGTGTGCAATAATCCTTATTTTTTAAAGATTTGTCTGTATTTAAGTATTAATTGTCACCTTACAATTAACTGCTAAAATATGACCTTGTAATAAAAATAGAACGAAAAACGAGGAAACATCGGTTCACCTCTACATAATTGTAGTACCCACCTACCACTATTTAAAAGTAAAACGTACAATTAAACTTGAACATCATATTTGTTCGCGAAATAAATGAGGTAGATGCAAGAATAAGATAAGTTTGTCGGTACGACTTAAATTATGTGCATTTTACTAACTACAACTTTATTAACAAAATGAATATATATTTAAATATGTTTAAGGTAATTTCGTTCAAAGACGAACTAAAACTCGATCCATACAAAAAGAGAATAAATATGTAGAAAACACATCAAATTCTCTAGTTTTTAAAACATGCACGGGACTTTATAACGTTGTATTTTTATAACAAGATGAAAACCGCGTATAAAATAAATTAAGGTCAATTCATATGTATATTAAAAGCCCACATAGCATCGTATAAAGCAATGATTCCCGACCAATGGTTTAAAGCAAGTTTATTTTTAAGGTAACATGGCTTGTTAAGTACCTTCATTAAATTATTGTTACTGCTTTTTAGATATGCTAAGCTAATTACTTTGTATTTTGTATATTAATTTGTCAATTGAAAATATGTGTATTAGGTATTACGTACGAACGTCGTAATCTATGTTAGCTTGTTTTTACTCAAGTGAATTAACGTATTATTTTTGTTTAAGTTTTTAAATCGTAAACCATATTATTCTCGGACCTTATGGAGTTAATAAAGTGGTCCTTGGTCGAAAATAGGTTAGGAACCACTGGTTTAAAGGGTAGAGTCCAGTTTAATGCTTGATGTGCAGTTGATTGCCCGTAACTATCCTTCCGAGCGTAATATAGGATTATCATCACGCCATATCCCTCAAAGTCAGGGCTGCCAAACATATGGAGTGCATTTCGAAAACTTTTAGCTTAAAATCAGTAAACGGAACCCTATGAATAAAAAACAAGTGCTTAAAGGACACAAACACTAAGGTTTCCGCACAAACTGAAATATAAGTTAACTACAAATACAAGTTTGTGTTCACATATTATTATTTTTAATTACACAGAAATACGCTTTAGTAAAGTTTTTATTTACTTGTATAGGAAACCTAGCTTCTGGTCAAATTTTATGTTTCTACTCAACGAGTTGTACCTTTCTTTTAATAGGTCTCGATGAGTGTATTTGCGACTATTAATTTTGCAACATATTCAAAGCCGTAGACTTTTATTTTGTTTGCGTTGTCATAGCAGTTTAAATTTGTACTCCTCAAAGGAATCTTTACTTGTTCCTTGACATTGGTCAGACTTATGGAGGTACTAAATTGATCCTATAAGGTAGCCCTACCACTGAGAAATTCTCTTTATTATATGCAGCCCACACGTCCTGTGGGAAACGTGACTTATTGCCATATAATGACGGCGTATGCGCGCACGCAGCTCCTATGCTTGAGGGCCGCTCATTATCGCGGCGGAAGTAACGCGCGGCTGCGGCATCTAGCATTGACACCTACATACATACTAAGGTAGGTGTAGATATACTGCAAAGTAAGATGTTTGTTAAATGAGACAGTTTTAGTTCTACGATACAAAAAGTTGTATCGCTTTAAACTTAAACGTTCTTTATGTGAATAAATAAATATCCAATAAAAACGGTTGCCTGTAATTATTCAGTTAAAAAGCATAATTATGCAAATAGAAGGTGCCTACATTATTAAGCCATCAGCTAATCATGCAGTTTTTTAATTTAAAAAAAATGTAAACTTACTTTAAATTATGTATTAGGTGCGTATACTGGATGAAGTGCTCCGCCTTTAGACTTCATCATCACTTACCATCAGATAAGATAGAAGTCAAACCTTAATTAGTTCCAAATAAATGTAAAAAATATATTTCCTCCAAATAATCCTGGTAAAGACAGCAGATCCAGCAGTGTAAAATAATACTAGTAATAACCTTCGTTTCGAAGTTAAACAATTATTTACTATTACCTTGGGCAATAAAAAGGCACAATATAAAGACTTTCACACCCTAAACTGCCTTCCTTAAAAGGTCAAAGGTTAAAAGGTTGAGTTTCGCCGCACAATACATCGCACCTACATTCCGTGCTCTAAAGTCCTTCCCCCCTTCGTTCCCAAATTAATTTAGTAAAACACCCCCAAATTAGTTTAGACAGGCGCACCCAACTAGTACGTTTGCTTTTGCCAATGTGTTGTCCAATTTGGATTATTAATTTAACCTCCTTTCCCATGACTGGTTCTAAACGCGAAGGCACAAAATAGTTTATATCATACATAATATTTATTTATGCTATGATTTAATATATACTTAGCTTTAGCAATGTTATGGTATATAATTAGGTTTCACGACATCATTTATAATTTTATACAAAGAAATAAGTATACAATTAAATAAATGATATCACTAAATCTAATTATTATCTACGGAGGTTTTATAGAGATATACCTATTTACTTACTAACTTAAACATCAATATTATTAATACACTAGTTGTTACCTGCAATTTAGAAATTCGTTAACAAAGCCAAATAAAATTAACGGGAAGAGAAAATATATCTCTTTGTTTACTGGATTGCAACTAAACAAACTATTTACTAACCACAACACAATCTGATCTAAACCACTCAGTGTACTAACGCACCATAAATTGATTCAAAACGGCCAGTGGGTGGCTTCAGACCAGGTGCTGAACGAGCTTCAATATGAGTTAGTAGTTATGAGAAATTAAGTAACAAAATAAAAATATATATTGTACATACATCACATCCATTGCTCTGATCTTATGGTAAGTAACAAAAGCACTTGTCAGAAAAACGACGGAAGAAGAAACAACGACGGTACCACAACACCCAGACTGTTACGCTGACAGGTACCTATGCTGTATGTATATTTATAAATGAGAAAACACAAGAGATAAATACCGGGTTATTTTTTTAAAGAATGGGAACCTTAGCGATGTTATTTTGTTGAAAGTAACTTAAATATTATTACCAAGACTAGGTACATGTGTAAACAGATAAAGGGAACGAAATAACTTTGTCCCGCTTTGTTTTCTAACACCGAAGAGAATAGTTTCTTTATCATAATTACGTTTAGTTGAGTTGAGTTTTGTTAAGTTATATAATACTTCGGTACCTTAGTCGGCTGGTTTAACAGCACATTGACACCTAACAACCCACATAGCGACTCTAAATTGTGCAGATGTATTCATGAGAATAATTCCGGGTGCCTTATAACGACAATTTTGAGCTATAAAAACATAATAATACTTCAAAGTGGATGAACGTCATAAATCTTAACGATGAGCGATCTAGACAGCGATGATTTTGCACTTTTCTCTACATTATCGTTATGTTATCCATTTGTTGGTATTATGGTTAAATACATAAATAACCATTAGGTATAGTTAGTCTGAATATTCTCGGTTAAAGCCAAGTGACCAATAATATGATTCTTTCCATGGTAATCGTTGTCACTTAATCTTAAACATAAGCTTTATCCTAATGGTCATAATTTTGATAATATTAACGATATAAGAAAAAATTGATCCTTAATAGTTTATGGATTTAGAAGTGAGATAGTTTACAGTGTTTTTGTAAAACTATAAATACCTACTTAATATTTCTGCGACTCTTATTCGTCGCTATGTAACATGGAGTTGTGAGCTTCATAACGAATGATTACATAGTAATTTTGACAGGTGTGATATTTGATCATCGCCTTTACATCATATTATCATGTCATTAATAGTGGGCGATCGCGGTTATGGCGCTGTACCTACATTATACTTATAAAAGCTGAAGAGTTTGTTTGTTTGTTTGGTTAAACGCGATAATCTCAGGAACTACTTGTTCAAATTGAAAAAAGATTTTTATGTTAGACAGTCCATTTATCAAGGAAGGTTACCTATAGGCTATAAACATTACGCTACGATTACTATAAGCGCGAATCATCAGTGAAAAATGTTGGAAAAACGGAAAGAATTAAGTATTTCTTTTAAGAGCTTCCGTTGCGTGCGCTGCGTAAACGGTTAATGTTATGGAAAAATCATTTACAACGGAATTCCGTTTTTTTATAACTTTTATAATTTTTTTTATACCTTAAAGGGGATCAATTGATCCCCTTTAAAAGTTATAAAACTATAAATACCTACTTAATGTCTATTTTTTAAGGTTGACTCACTATAACCTGTTTATAATCAAATTTGTTCTAAAATAATGCATTATTTAGTCGTTAATAAAGACTATAAGTGATAGTGACAATTAAACTAACTTCCCCTCGATATTAAAGAGTCGGACTAGAAGATTATTTTCAGGAATAAAGTTAGACAATTCTTAAAATAGATAAATTGCACCTATATGTATTAATTGTATGCATTTTAGGTATATCTGTATTTATTATTATTTATTTATAATTCATTCAAGTATATTAAATTTAGTTTATTGTTCAATTATTTAAACTTTTAGGTTATTTTATCTGTTACCTGCACCGCACCAATTGAAAACTTTCTGCATGACCATTGAAGACATGGACATTACGAAAGTGGTTTACTGGCAGAGAATGCTATTAGCATTAAGTCCTCCTTTTGTACACTATTAGTGCAATAAAGTTTAAAATAAAATAAATAAATATTAATTTTAAAATACTTTAAAAGTTATTTAAACTATGCAGTAGACAGTGTGATTATAAAAGTTGTACCTGAAATTATTGATAATGTTTTTTTAATTAGAAACGTCGGGAAAACCAATTACGTGAAAATAGGCATGTGTTGCATAATACCCGTGTAGTGTATAGTGTTAGTTAAAAACTACAAAAATCTTAAAAAATAAATCCTTTATTTTTCAAGATTTTTGTGTTTTTCTCCTCTTGAAGTAAAAGTGTCAAAAAGGCACGTTTTGAATGACAAGTTTAATAAGCAATTAAAAAACAGCGACTAATAAGGTAACAATTTTAATTAAATAGTAGGCTTAACTAAAGTATCTTTAAGATTATTAACCCTTAAGGGAATTATGAATCAACAAGTTAAATCAAGTTATTGACAGCACAATTATCAGTATCTCACAATTATCTTTCAAAAGTTGTATGGCACTATAAAAGGCAATCGCGTACGCTTGCAGGTGAATCAGTATTCTCATTTTAAAACCTGTTTACCTTATACGATGAGCTATTTACCTTATTTGCATAAATTCCTCTTACATCTCAGTGTCGAGTACAATAGAATAGATATAACTAGTGGGCTCGCTCTATGCAAAGTGAGTAACGCACACGTCGCGTCACGAATTGCGATTTCGGGGAATCTTAGTGTAATTCAAGGCAATTAATGTTATAAGTGCGTCATCTTGCCTCTCCTGTTTGAATCACCCTGATGTATATTGCTCTATTTCTAGACGTCGTATTTATATTAACCAGTCCTAGATTTTGAGTAAATTACGTATAATAATAGCTGATAGTTTTGACAGTTTTAAATCAAGTCAAACAACAATAGAGAATTATTTAGCAGAATCGGAGCATGGTTAAATTGCGAGGCAGTTTTGAAGTCCAAAGTGATCGTGATACGTTTATTCCTTGACATCCTATCTATCTACATAATACGTTTCTGTAGATAGATAGGAAAACTATAGAATCTAAATACGATGCTGGCTCTTTTCTGAATAGCTAGAGGGAGTGTATCTTTCCCTAACACTTTAACTTGAAGTCGTTCAAAGCAAGAGTTAATAATTAGGCGTATTAGGCAAGTATACGTCACCTTATGCAGCCTACACTACAATTCACAATATGCCTACCTACTTTTAAAACCTACATAATATAGCTTCATAAAAAGTATCTCCCAACATAGCTGGCCCGATCATAGTGTGAGTAGTGAGGTAAGGACAGCTAAAATAGGAATGACGTAGAGCATCAGCTGAACATTGTCGCTACACCTCGAGCACCAACCCACGGCTTTAGTCGCTATTGAAAACTTATATATTATCCATCGCGGGCCAATTTAAAGCGAAGCCCACGCGCACGTCTCTCCAGTTCCAACTAGCTGGCATGCTTATTGTTCCAATTCCAATTTGCGGTTTATAATCTCCATTTGGTATTCAACGTGCATCAGCTCATAACAGAATACATTTTGCGTGCGGCGTGCGGCACAATCTCATCACTTAATATTCTATTGAATCAATCTTGCTTGACTAATCCAACCAATCGTGTACCTTTAAGTATTTTTATCAGGCTTTTTAGTTTCTTCATGTATCTAAGTGTTCTTGGCAGGAGTCAAAGCTAATCACAGAAATTAAAATTGTTTTAACAACCACACTAATTATCTTGCCCCAAACTAACTAGAATACGGATAGACATACATAGTAATTGACTCGGATACAATAATGTTTGTGCTTATCACACAAACACTTGCCCCTGTAAGATTCGAACCCGTGACCGCTGGCTTTGTAATCCGGAGCGCGAACCACTAGACTCAATTATGTTACAGAAATTAATGAGGTCGCTTCATCCGTTTTTGCGTGCTGAATCAAAGAAAATACATGCAAAAAAGTAGTAGGCCGAGAAACAGGAAAACAAATTCTTTAGTAATTAGAAAAAAAAACAGTACAAACCATTCCTAAGGGCCCTTAAGTGGGAATTACGTTAGGGGTTTATCGGCCTCCACTCGAATTTGTTGTTCTGTTGCGCTGCAATTTCAGTTACCTACTCCAATTCGAAAAGTAATGAACATACTCGAATCGTTTTCTCCCTCTCTGACTTGAGGAAAAAATCGAGTGTGTGTGTAGATTTTAATAAGTGTAAAAACCTTTCTCAGCCGACTTCGGTTCAGCGTAAGCTCATGGATATCTTTTTTTTCCCTTTCCTTAAGAATTTCATCCATTTTTTTATGAATATCAGTACGATCTCGTGGTTCCTTTACCAAGTCACTCTATGTGCCACTGTACATTTGGCAAGAAAAGACAGTAGGTATTTTATAAAATTTCGATTTTGACTCTAAGTCTGACTAGATGGGTTACAAAATATATACGTGGGCTAAGGTACATACTTGTACGACATAAATTAATACTTTATGTAAGTGTTTCTTATATTTACAAAGATTGGATAAAGTAATGTAACAAAAAGCAAGTATGTGTAAGATAATTTTGACTAGGTTTTGAACAGACTTGTAAATATGCAAATGCTATACATTGTGCAAATTAAATGTGGCCCGCTTTTTTCGCCAAGCCCACGCACTTCGCTTTTCGCTCATTCTTTGCTTTTTGCCGCCTCCGTCTCCACTCTCACATCAAGTACACGGCTCTTTAATTAAGCCGATGACAATGCTCTCTTTAATCATTGCTCAAAAAACAGAGGTGGGTACCCACGCACGGATATGTTCAGTTAAGCACTCTAATTGGCCAATGTTTTTGTTATCCGACTGCTAATTAAATGCAGATTTTCATCGAAATGCTCTACCGGCAAACGTTATTACTGACTCATAACAAAATATAATCACTGTTTTTGATAAATAAATAGTTAGTAACTAAACAAGAATCTTGTTAATATTATGTTGGTATTTACCGTGTTTGAGAAAAAAGAGGATTAAAATAAACAAAAGGAAAACCTTATTTCCATTTTTTTGGTGATACGAGAGAAAGTGAAGATGGGCCTGTAGGCGAAAGATGTTTAGTGTGATGAAATTGTTCGATAACAATCCACATTAGGCAAACGTCGGGAGGCGTAGCGTTAACGTAAATGCTTTGAGATATGCCGCAGAAGGCAAAATTCTGCAAATGCATCTTTGCATACACACACATACATCATGAATGTTTAATACCATAGAAAATTGTTGGTTGGTTGGTGGTTCGAAAAGGTTGAATACATTGGCTGAAGTAAATATTTCCCCTTAAATAATATAGTAGGATTATGTTCAATGTGACGTGACATCTAGTCATAATCACAGATAGCTCTGTATAATTTGAGTGTAGATAATGTAATTATTTCGTTTAATTACTTTTCTTAGGAAAGAGGCAGATTATTTAATTTGCAACTTCAAACTGAGACTCGGAATGATACGCGAGTACCCCTCGCCACTCCTTTTATAACCTCTCTCCAAGTTTTTGCGTCGCTCTCATCAAGTGATCAATCAACGCCCCAGTGACAATACGTCATCAATCCACTCAAAACTTCTCAATGACATTGGAGAACATCGAGAGGTCACAAATTCGCAGCTGAAACTAATCGCTGCGGCAAATTGGCCGTGCTAATGCACTCATAAGTTACGGTTGTACACCGTTTGTATTGATTGCAGTTGCGTGTTCTAATTGGTCTTACTGTTATTTATCTCATAAAATTATAACTCAACAAGAATTGAGTTTCAAGTAGCTACTACCAAATATCTCATTCAAGGGTCTTCTATCATACTCGTAGATTTTCAACCGACTTCAAAAGAGGAGGTTCTCAATTCGTCGGAAGCTTTTTTTTTATGTATTTTCAGCGATCATTCGTTACTGCGTTGACCAATTTCGATAATTATTATTGTGTTCGAAAGATAACACTTTCAGAATAATCCCATATAAATTTCGTAAAATTCTGATTACGGAATCTATAAGAAAATCATCAAACATTACATGAACTCCGTACCACGCCAACTGATTTTAGTATCTGTTACCCAATATCTTCGACAAATGTGAACCGATTTTAATGATTTTTTATTATTAAATAGTTTATACTTCAAAGACACTATAATAATAAAAATTTGGGGGAAAAAGTTAATCTTATAAAAAAGTAAAATCAACTTTAAAAAATTGAAAAAGCTAAAAATAATCATAATACTTAAGTACCTAATCAGTTACTTTTGGAGTCGGTGCAAACGAAAACATTGAATCTCTCATCGGCTGGCACCGACTACAAAACTAACTGATTAGGTACTTAAGTATTAAGAATATTTTTAGCTTTTCAATTTTTTGAAGTCGGTTTTGTTTTTTTATAACATTATAATTAAATAAACAAGTGTTACCTGCTTTATTTTTATTTTAGAACTTTAGTTTGCTTGTTAGACAGTGTTTTAGTCCGTCCTTATGTGTGGATAGCTCTTAATAAATATTGAAAATTAACATTATCCAAAGTAAAGTGAAGCAATAATAACACTGGCTTATTAACTTAGTTTTTTTTTCAGATGACAGCCATGTGTAAAGCCAAAGAAAAAGTGCCAACGAAGACAATAAGGATAATTTTTAAGTGACGAATACGACGGAGCGATGGAAGGGGTTAGGGTTTCCCACCAGGGGTTGCGAGCCCACTCCGCGGAGGGTTCAGCGGGAAGGATCACCCAGGCCGGCCTGGCCGCAAGAAGTACCGAGGGTACCGCCGCTAAAGGCATGGCAATCAAAGGCCATGAAGACCTCTGGGTGGAAATCCAAGCGAACACCTTTAGGAACTGGGTCAACGAAACCCTGAAACCGATGAATATCAAGGTACTTATATAATTTACATTTATGTTATTAAAATAATAGCACCAACATTATATTGCTTGGAATTTACAATCCTTGTCATTTATGAAATTACAAACCTGCTTCACTAACTGTGCCTGTTAATCGCAGAAGCAGTAAAATATTTTAAACGACACACATTAAGTAAATGCCGCTTAAATACGACATGTTTACATACACGTTTGTTATTCAGACGAAGTCAAAATATATATCTATATGGATAGGGTACGGTCACACTACTAAATCCCTTGGCTGGTACTAAGGTTAAGAAAGTAATTGAATCATTTCATGTCTGTCTATGTCTAATGTGTTCTCATACTTTTCTTTTCTAAGGTCGTGGATTTAGTGGAAGACTTACGCGACGGGACCGTCTTGTGTTCCCTGGTAGAGGCGCTGCAAGGCCGCAGACTGAAGGGCTGGAGCCCGAACCCCAGCAACCAGCACCATAAGCTGGATAACGTCACCACCGCGCTGCAGGCAATCGAGGACGACGGAGTTAAACTTGTTAATATTGGTAAGAAATCAGTAAAAAATCTAGATGTGTCATTTTAAGGGAAATATAGTAAATACAATTTCGAAGGGATTTTTTATAATATCTGTATCATTTTATTTAGCTGTTATGAGACATAAAAACATCAAGTTTAAGCTAATTTCAAACGAGCTTTGATGCATGCTGTATTAATATTTTATTCTCTGCTTTTTTATATCGATGCTAGAGAATACAACCTAGCAATATTCAGACTTAGGCGCTATGCTTTACTTACAAAATCAATCATCGCTGAACTGAGTAACTTAATTAACCCATACTGTCATCAGGTAATTAGGCATGAACAATATGGCAGGAATACGGTTCACCTTTAAAGGGTTGAGAAAGTTGAAGCGTATAACATTATTTCATCTCACGTGTCTTGGCTTTTATATCCATTGTGCGGCTTATTGTTCTATCCAACGAAAAGTTAAGACACGTACAAGCCGCGAGTAACACTATTGACTGACTTGCGAGTTGGGTTTGCGTGAACGTACGTAAATGCACATGCATGGGCATAATAAATAATTTAGCATCTTGGAAACGCACTCATTAGTTGAAATGGGCATAAGTATCATGCGAGCGTGTAAAACGACCTTACTTGACTCGCAGTTCTTTCAATCTGTAAACAGCCTTACGTCAATGTATTAATGTTTACAATTAAATCAAGCTGACAAACTATGTTGAATACATAAATATAACAAAGGCCTTTAATTGAAAATATATTACAGGTAACGTGGACATCGTGAACGGTAATCTGAAGCTAATATTGGGCCTGATCTGGTCCCTTATCGTCCGTTATCAGATCGGCCGAAGCAAGTTCCCTCCGAGGTAAGATACTCGAATATGTAATTAGATAGATGCCTTTACTTACAAGTTGTACTTCGTTTAAGATCCGTGGATAGCTAGAACTAGGAATGTTTACTTCCATAGAGGCACATTCTTTAGAGAACGCCTTTACTTTGTTATTCCCAGTTCGGACTACAAACCAAAAGGTCGCAGGTTCCATTTTAATTAGTACAGATATCGACAGCTTCTATTTCATTTGTCCTAAATAATCCTCTTGCCAACCTTCACACTACAAACAAAAGGTTTATCTGAGAAAAATTTGTTCAGTAAATGAATCAAGACCTTAAAATATTACTATGTACGTTTAAATGTAAAAAAGCTCAGAAAAAAAGCATTACTATATCGTTTTTTGCAACTCTAACTACGTAGAAAATATCACACGAGCGTTTATTATTACCATCCATCATAGACCCAAAGAGCATGATAAAAACCGGGCTGAAATGTGTTTAATTTGACAGCTAAAAGCATACCTACCCAACGATCAAAGTCGAGTAGATTTTATCTCTAACTTGGCGCGCATACTTTTGTACGTATAAATAAAAATAAGTGCATTGTTCTTATTAGGCTAATAGAGTGGTAGCTTATCAAAATTGTACATCACTGATAATAATCTCAATTAATATTGTAAAAGTCAGTACAACTATTATTAAAAATGAATATTTCAGTAGTCTGTTTTTGTGAGCAAATTTATTGTAAAACGGCCTTTAATGGCACTTCACTTAGTTCTATTGAACTTGTAACTTAGATGTATTCTAAGTACTTAGTACTAATATATTATAATAATTAATAAAACCTAAACCTGTTGAAATCAGAATTGACAAAAAATACTAAAAGTTCACACTTGCCGATTTAACCATTCGCATCCATCGCATATCACATTAGTATATTTAATTTGCACGCTTTACAGGCAACAATGTTAAATGCAACATTATGTGCAAAGACTACTTAAACTAGGTATTGTATTTTTAATTCGACTTTTTTATAATATAGGTAAGTCAATATACTTTAATCTGGACTAATTGTGACTATTTTTCGAATACGATAGAGATTTAGATTTAAATAAACTGAAAAAACGAAAATATCAGAAATGCTATTAAATTTACAAAATATTTTAATCGTCACTAAAATCAATAATATAGTTAACACAAATTATAAAATTACAAAATCGAGTTACCTTTTGAAATAAAATCATATCATCATAAATCCTTGTAGAAAGTGACTTGACCAAAACATGTTTCTGTTTTCATTTTTACCTATAACATTCTGATCACGACAAATGTCGTAATACAAACGACCATATCTGTTAACCTCGCCTTTTGGTATCTAACTGTATCTAAACAGCTGAACGTTAGATGCTAAAGCATTTCGCGAGACTCAGGTGCGCAGGTCATCTCATGCCTACTTCGTCACATTTAACAGACTAAGAAATTATAATGTTACTCTTTAAAATCCTTAGGATAGCAAATTGTCATGTATAGGTACTGTTCTTTGACTGACGGTGGAGTGTCTTACATTGTAGCCAATAGTAAAGCTCCTGCAAGTTAAAGATAAGATGAAATAAAAGTGTTGTCAATCTTAGAGAATATGGCTGTTTACACCATTAGATCCGATCCGTAGAAGAACCAAAGTTACCAACATAGCTTTTAGAATAGCAAAACTAAAGTGGCAGTGGGCAGGCCACATCGCTCGCAGAACCGACGACCGTTGGGGAAGAAAGGTTCTCGAGTGGCGACCACGAACTGGAAGACGCAGCGTGGGCAGGCCTCCCACGCGGTAGACTGACGATCTTGTGAAGGTTGCGGGCAGCCGCTGGATGCAAACGGCCCAGAGCCGCTCGCTGTGGCGTTCTATAGGGGAGGTCTATGTCCAGCAGTGGACTTCTAAAGGCTGATGATGATGATGATGAACCCGGAACATAATTAATTTGAAAAAAAAAACAATTTCTAATTGTTCCAAAATCAATAAAAAGTTAGTCCGTTGAGTTAGGTAAACAGTGACGTCATAATTTGCTATCGCCATACAAATTAAATAAAATAGTAGCGTTAGGACAGTTTTTAAAAAGTATGTCAATTGATTAGTGGTGTCATCATCATCATCATGCGCTTGTCGGTACGTGGCCTCCATTCCAGAACCTTTCTGCCCCATCGGCCGTCAGCTCTACGTGCTATGCGCCTCACCTACTGCCACTTCAGCTTGCTAATTCGTTGGGCTTTGTTAGCGACTCTTGTTCGTTTACGAATCTCCTCATTCCTGATTCGATCTCGCAAGGAAACACTGAGCGTAGCTCTTTTCATAGTACGCTGTGCAACCTTGACCTTACCTTATTAGTGGTGTAAAATACTGTATATCTTCTACTGTCAGTTTTTAACTATGTTCCACTGCTGACCAAATATAATATTTAATTTATCCCAAGGACAAGTAATTAGGTATTACTAAAATCTTACTATTGAAGACAATAGGATAGATTTGCAGCGTTTAAAAATAAATTCAAATTCCACGCAAAAAGCTAAAGTTTAAGCTATTGTGTTGTTTAATTACAGAAACATACAACAGAGGAGAATCCATTTCCTTTTTAGATTTATCGAAATCTAGCAAAGTTTGTTTCAGATAATTACCTTGTTTCAAAAAATACAGGATTTCATGTTTACCATGTATTTTCTCATGCTATCGCAATTCTTGATTCAAACCGAAGCATTAGTTAAGTGGGTAATGTGTTAGTCACGAGTTTTGATGCAATTTCACATTACATGCATTTACCAACATTGGGCTGCAAACATTCACATCGATATTGCAATCAACATCTTACGATATTTCTACTGCTTACCCTTAAATCATCAAAATTTACGGGCGTTTGTATTTTGTAAATTGGTTTTATCACATTTTTCTAAAAGAGCTGATTAGATCTTTGTAAACAGGGACTTAAAGTAATTTCATTTTGAAATGTGTGTTATAGTAAATGTTCCAATCACCAAAGAGATTGAAAAACATTTTTAAAACGAAAAAAATTTAAGCGCGCGCGGATTAAACAAAAAGTAAAAAACGCGCGATATGCATTCCGTCTTCAGGATTATTTACTCAAATTCTGATTTAAGCTAACACTTTTACTAAACAATTAGTGCTTAATACAGCCAAACATTAGATTCATAAGTTGCACTTACTTATTTTATTAAAGAGGGTGATTAAAAGTACAGTATGTCACTCAGTCGCAAAATTATTTTTCGTCTTGTGACGTCCTTTAAATCCCTTGCTGTGCTCGGGATTCTAATCTAGAATACTTCGCTCCACCCTGGATTCTAAAAAGCGCCCTCGCCGTATATAAAATACTTTGCTCCCATGTGATACAATCTACTATTAGAGATATGGGTTTGCATAGGGCAATTGAAAAAACTTTATTGTTTTATGAACCAAGAAAGAAAAAAACTTCATACTTATTGAAGACGTCTGTCTTATTACAAAATTTTCCTAACCCTTCGCGTTCCACTTATCCGTGTTAGACCGGAAAAATAATGGAAAACAATAGAGAAAAATTTTAGTGGCACGCGAAATTAAACTTAGAACTGAAGACCGATGGGGCAGAAAGATTCCAGAATAAAGGGAACGTACTGGTAAGTGCAACATCCACCCACCAGGTGGACGATCTGGTTGCAGGATGCCCCTGGATGCAAGCCGTTTCCAATCGACCAATCTGGAAGTCATTGTTTTTGTCCAATGTTCAGCAGTGGGTGTCCTATGGCTAAAAAAAATTGGATGATGATGTTGTAGCGACAAATTGAATATAAATCGTTTTTTAAACAAAGGTTTTTTTTTCAAGACTAATGTCAGCAAAGATCTCAATTCCATGTAATTAAGTAAGTAATAGTAATAATTCAATAAGTGAATCGAAGAGTTTGAGGCGTCCTTCTTCCAAATAACAACAACAACAACCGATAAATCATGTGACACTAATTCACATATTGTCACGTCGATTTTCGGTCGACAATTTGTTATTGAACGGTACTGAATCAAGTGCCGGGTTTTCGCATCTGATTGTGCACGCGAAGCATAACAATTGGCTATTTATAAACTCATTTGTTGTTTGTTTTGCAGGAAGGTGATGTTGTCTTGGCTCCAGTCAGCATTGCCTGAGTGTCGTGTCTCCAACCTGACCAGTGATTGGAACAGTGGTGTGCTCCTGTCGGCCTTGCTAGACCACTGCAAGCCTGGTGTCTTCCCGCACTGGCGAGAACTTAGTAAGTAGTCGAGGCCTCGAAGTAAGGAATGAACATCCTTGTCTTACATACTTGGACTAGACAATGCATTTTGTATAAGGAATCTCCCAACAGATCCAGAACTAAGCCAATTTAAGAAAGTTTATTTTCTAAAGTGCCCCGAACAGGAATCGAGGAGACCCTTCGCGTTCAAAGAGAATAATTACGCCTCTACGCCAATGGGATCATTGATAATCCTCTTTAATGACTAGTTGAAACTGCGTGTTGTACGTTTCATGCGATATGTTAAAAATAATTTAAAAAATAGATGTAAATATGCGATTATGTTCT
Organism: Anania hortulata; assembly: GCA_963576865.1. Taxonomy (NCBI): domain Eukaryota; kingdom Metazoa; phylum Arthropoda; class Insecta; order Lepidoptera; family Crambidae; genus Anania; species Anania hortulata. The sequence continues at coordinate 13,471,797 of OY756390.1, read as the reverse complement.
GTTCAAACTCAATTTGGAAAATATGAAAAGGTAAATTGGGTATTGTAGCAAATAGAGTACCTACTCTCTGTATATGTACGTGTTTGTTTTGTCCTAAAGCAAATACATAAATTACTAAGACCTTGACTAGCCGGATAACACACCTCGTAATTCATCGTAAATCAAGATTAACATCCCATTGTAAGATCTTAGCTACAAGATCGTAGTAGGTAAATATCACAATTCATACCTCAAACATTATGTTAAAGAATGTGTTGCAGTTCTACACTTTATGTTTAGAAAAACAAAAGTTGCCATCCCACTGGCAAAGCATTGTACAGGCCTCACCTTATTCCACCGCACGTGCTCACTGCGGATTAAGAAAGGTTTTGTTAGGCCCATAACTACTTAAACCTTACTGTCATATTAATCAAGCCGCCCTAAGGCCTGTGGCTAGGTTTTAATAGTGATAACTTAAATTAAGCAACCCACGCCGCAGTTGTAAAAAATTGATGACCATTGCGGCTATATTTAGTGATATTTATCACAAGCATCTCCGTGCTTCGGAAGGCACACCTTTTTTTAAATCCAACTGTAACAGCCACTCTTTTTATCTAGACCGTCATGAAGCTGTTGAAAACTGCAGGCGAGCTATGAAATTAGCTCACCGCGAGTTCGATGTCCCAATGGTTTTGGAACCCGAGTACCTAGCGTCTCCCTGGCTGGACGAACTCTCTGGAATGACCTACCTATCCTACTTCATGAAACCGGGATCTCCTGGGTACAGGGCTACGCTAGAATGGGTGAACTCACGGCTAGAAAGAGGAATCACAAATTTTACGGTATGTTCTTTTTATTTTCTTGGCTAAAATGACGTAGTAAGTGTTTCGTATTCACATAAGAATACGTTCTTCGCTCGCTTAGCAGCACTTTGCAAGGTTGTAAATAAATAAATAAGTACTTAATATAAACATTCGCAAGACAACACACCAATTGTGATGGTCTCGAATTAATCTTTGTGTTAAAAAAGCAGATAATTAATTTCGCCAATTCATAAAAAAAAAACTGAAATGACCCAAACCAGTAATAACACCCAGAACCCTTTACGTTCATGGTGAAATAATGCGCGCATACGCTATTCGGGTCGTATCGGGAGGAATGAATCAACTTGGCCTCTTGTCTACGTCCTCCTAAGTTTCCGTAGCCGTAGAAACTCTTTGACAATAGCTACCTGTCAAACTTTTTCTAACCCGAACGTTATCATGAGCAGACTCACATGAGTATCTTAGTGAAAAGTTTTACTCTCATTCACTCACGTGTATTTATTAAAGCTTATCAATGCACTACAAAACCTCAATTTTTCTTAATTGATATCGAACTCTACATGTCTCTAAGTTGAAAATTGACATTTTGTAATAGGTTTAAAAAAGGTTGACTATACCATCTTAAGTAAATTAGTTTCGATGTGTTGAATTTGGTATTTTAAAAATACAATTTGAGTTTATGAACTGAAATCACAATAATTATACTTCTGAACAAGTGGGGGATGAGCGCATCAAGTAATTTTAGTGAAAGAGAATCTCATTTTCACAATAATTAGGAGGTCAGACTGTCGCGTACATAAAACATTGTTAGTATTCCCTTTGAACCTCTCAATCCCTCTTAACTACTCATTGAGCTAAATAAGTACATTTGTTTAAGGGTCATCTTGTGATTCTGAAGTCTAATTAAATGTTTTAGCAAGTAAAATCATTACAACATTATCTTGAATTAATGTTATTATTTTTTATATAATTTGTTTATTATATTATACCCAAGAACAGTTTATGTTTATAAGTACCTAAAAAGGCATCCATTACCGAAAGAAAAAAATTAAGACAAGAATGAATACAAATGCTCTGTTAAAAAGGAACGTTTTATTGTTACGTAAAATAGTGAAAAATTTAATGTGATATGTAAACAAAACTTGTTGCTCATTGCAACGACCTTACCTTACCTTACGGGGTATCACATGTAGGTGGGACAAGCACAAGAGTTGTGATGCTGGTATGGCGCGAGCGAGACACGGGTGCGGCGCGGGTGTGGCGCTTGCATGCCACGTGCGCCACGCGAAACTGCCTCTTTCGTATTTCATACAAAATGTTTAGACATTTTATAAGCGATATGGGACCCGATCCACGCTTCTTCTCCGCCAGTTTTGCGCCTTGCTCGCGCCACGCCCGCGCCATGTGTGAATATCTCGCACCATATCGCTTCTATACATTTTGTATGAAATACGAAAGGAGCGGAGTGGCACGCCCACGCCGGCACCTCTTTTGTATGTGCCCCGCGCCTAAGAATGACAACGTCATGTGACGTACAATTAAGGTATTGAATTGAAATACATCAACAATAAAAGGGGAATCTTCGCGTTACAAAAATAGGCGTCAAATTAATGTTTTTGTTTTTCAGTTTTTTTTTCAGTGCATCCTAGAAAATTTTCGACAATAGGGTTTATTTTGCTATCTTATTGTTTGGCCTCTCTTGAAGTCAGATGCTTATTTTGAGTATTTAATCTACATTTTAAACTAAACAAGTGATCAATTAATTTAGTTTAAAATGTATTGTTTATGTGTATGTATAATACTGGACATTAATAATTCATGCAGTAAAAATATACATACAAAATAATCACAATAGCCGTTGTACGTCACGTCGTACGTTGTACGATTGAAGATCTCACAAAAACTACTTAAATTACATTATTTGTCGTATATTTGTCAAATGGTGCTGAATAACCTTATGCTTGGTCTGAAAAAGTCTAAAAGGTAACCTAGAAACCTAAAATAATGTTCCCGTACCCCAGACTGATTGGAACGACGGCCGTGTAGCCAACGAGCTGGTGAGGTCCATGGGAGGGCCAGCTCCCCCGCCGAGCCGGCTGCGCCGCGACCCTGCGAGGTGGGAGGAGAACAACCAACAAGCCATCGATGCTGCTAAGAAAATCGGTAAGTGTCAAGTTATTTTTATGGTTTTGTACCTCAAAATGAAAGGAATCCCTTAAAGTATCTCTTCGTTCTCCGTCTGTCTGTCGGTCTGTCAGTCTGCCTGTCAAACACCTTTTTACTAGTAACGCGTGAAGGTATCAAGTTGTATTAATATCAAACATTCCTGCTGCAATCCTTTGTAGCTACAAAAAAAAAACAACGCAATCAAAATTCTGGGTTGGAACTCATAACCATGTAGGTACATACTTAGTCTATCATTTAAACCATTCGGCCAACGATACTTAAAAGATACTGACAAATAGGCGGCACAGACGCCACAATATCTTCCCTTTTCTTGCTTACATAACTAACAAACATGCTTACATGTTTTCATGCTTGCCAACTTTGAGTATTTATCCTATAGATAGTCGAAGCTTGCCAACTATTTTAAAATAAACAGACGTTATGAAATAATAATTACACAATAATAGCAATTTTGTTTTCTCTGCTTCGAATCAGAATTCCTTACCCTAATTACTGTTTCTAACATATCGTATTTGGTCTTTGTGTAGGTGTTCAACCAGTCCTATCAGCTAAAGACATGAGCCAAAATGATGTTGAGCACTTGGGTGTGATGGCCTGGGCTTCGCAATTCCGGAACGTGCCGCCAAGGCCACCAGTTCACGATATGTTAAGAGTTGCACTAGACTCTACATCAGGGAGAGTAGGAGAAGAGGTAAGAACATAATATTAGGTTAAGGGCAAACTCCAAGTAGCCTATGTTAGTGATTAGATCTTATTAAGTGATCCTACTTTGTAAATAACATATCAGCAACTATAGCAGCGATCATACTGAGAGCGACACACTTCATTAGGTTAGGCTAAGCTACAGTTTAATAGTCCCCACCGGACTCTGTTGTATGTTGTGTACTCGTAGCACCCAGAGTTCAAATTGGCACCTGTTAGATAGAGAAATATTATATGTATAGTCTTTCTTGTTTATACAAGCAAGTAAAATCTCATTGTACACAATATGTGCAATAAGGCAGTCTTATTGCCAAAAGCAATCACTTCCAGACAACCTTGGGGTAGAGGAAATAAAGTTACAGTGGGCACTTGTAATGTTTATTATTATTGATCAGAAATCCCAAAATGTTCTTTAACAGTAATATTCACAAACACCTTACATTTCCTGTATAGCAGTAAGTAATAAAATTATGAATTATCGAAATTATTATTATACAACTCCATTATGAATTGCCGCCACATTGACTTAGTTCTGTCTCAAAACAATTTGTACTTACCTACTTCAATTAGAATAATAATTGCTTTATTTTGTACAAAATAATTATATAAATATAAAAATAAAAGACACATTCTGATCTTCCTTTGTCCCTTACTAGCAATTAACTGAGCTCACTAAAAAGATTTGATATTTGATATTATAAATTAAATACTTATTAGTGTTTAAATACCTATTTTTTGCTTACAGACTTACATCAAAGTAGAGTCGATATCAAACGAGCTGTCCATCTCGGACGTGAAGGTTTCGATCGTCAATCCCCTAGAACAGGAGTCAAGACTGAAGCTGGACTCGCGAGGTTCTGGGGAATTCATTCCTGAGCACGCTGGCATGCATGAAATCGTGCTTACGGTTGACGATATCAGGTAACTATTTGTCACTTTTACTTTAAGAGTTGTAACACCATCAACTTATAAACTGAACAAAGACATATTGAGACGTAGCGCTTGGACCTAACAGAAAGAAAGCGAGAGACAGATTGTAGAAGTGGTATGTAACAACATCCTTAAAGTACTTTTCTATATAATATAACAAAATATTTGCACTTCCTCAATGCAGAACGAATGTAGGAAGACATGCCCCTTTGGTCAGATGCTGCGCCCAGTATAACTCACTAATGAAAAGGGACGTGAATGTAAGGGCTGGATGTTACAACGATTTCAAAGACTGGTTTGCTCTGCAATCACAGGCTGCATGAGAAGTACACCCACAGACGCCCTGGAGATACTGCTTGATCTGCGCCCACTCGACCTTCTAATTCAGCAGGAAGCGGCTATGAGTGCAATCAGGCTGCAAAACCTAGGCCTATGGGGCAATTGCAGGAGCCACCATACATCTATCCTGAGCCAAGCAATAACGGACCAGCCGCTATTGATGGCACCAACCGACAGGACTCCTAGCAAATACTTAACACAAAAACTATACAAGATACAACCATTTGAGACTGAGAAGGACCACTCAGTCATCGCGGAAGTTCGTGTTTACACTGACGGCTCGAAAACTGAGAAGGACACAGGCGCAGGAGTACACTCTTTAGATCTCAACATTAACATAAGCATGACACTAGGCCCACAAAGCTCCATCTTCCAATGCGAATGTGTAGCTATCAACGAAGCTGCCAACGCCATAGCCAGACGAAAAATTACCGACCTTAACATTCGGATACTCTCTGACAGCATGGCAGTGTTAAAAGCCCTTGACAGCTACACCAGCAACTCAAATCTCGTTTACGAATGCTACCTATCCCTGCAAAAGATTGCTACAGCCAACAAGGTAACACTGCAGTGGATAAAAGGTCATAGTAAATCCTTAGGCAACGACGCCGCAGATGAGTTGGCGAGGAGAGGTTCGGACATGGTCACTGAAGGGCCACTCCCAATTCTCCCTCTACCATACTCCCAACTGCGCACCTGGATCAGAAACCGCACACTATCACAACAAAACAAACGTTGGGCACTGAGTACTGCATGCACGCAATCAAAGCTAACTCTTCCAGAGGTCACGCCCAGATTGACTCGACGTATACTCAGCCTCGAAAGACAAAACCTGCGAATAATCGTGGGCACAGTGACCGGTCACTGTCTCCTAAACAAACACCTCTACACTATAGGTAACACAGACAGCCCTCTCTGTAGGGCATGTCTCACTACAGACGAAACTGCCAACCACGTAGTCCTGGAATGTGAGGCGGTTGCGTCACAACGTAATCAAATCCTTGACAACCCAAGGTCGCTCCGCGAAGCCTGTGAAAAACCCAGGAAACTTCTGCGCTTCTGGGCGGAGCTAGGCTGGTTATATCCGTAACCATCATACCCCTACGCACAAAGGACCGAATTTGAGTCTAAGTGCGAAAAAGGGAGTCCATTCTCATACTCAAGGGCTGGATGTTTTTCGCGACAAGTTGCCAAAATTTAAAGCAAATCTTCGCGAGCTGAGCGGTGAAGACTGAAATGGTATAGGAGTTTGAAACCAATAATGCTATTATTTTTAATAATATTTTATACCTTACTGTAACTTCTGTATAAATTCCTAACTAAAGTACTGTTAGTTATAAATGCTGTGTACGCCTGTAAGAGGTATATATATAAGAAGCTTATGTTATAGTAGTCTTAGTTTTAAATGTTTTTATATATGTACTGTTGGTGTACCTTTCCAATAAAAAATTTTTAAAAAAAAAATAGTTTCCCAATACTTATTTATCTCTACACTATCGAAAAATAAATTTAAACCTAGCTCTAGAGAAAATTGGGTAAATTATTAATAATTTAATTTAGAAGCCTATTCGTAGTTTCAAACGCGACTGTGCCCCTAAAACGTAGGGTCTAATTTAGTGCCAGCCTATGTGCTCGACTCGTAATCCCATTAACATGTATTTTAGTAGGAATGCAATAGCAACATCAATTATGCCGACCCTATTTTGAGATTTGTATTTGTAAAGCATTTTACATGTCATTTGAATATTTCTGTAAAACAGGTAGTGGTATGGAAATCCAGTCAACTTCGTTATGCTTATTACGAAGTTGTGCAATTTTAGTCTATGTTTAGAAGATTAGTACTATGACATGGAAATGAAGATGTCGATAATATTTTCTTTTGTTTCTCAGAGTTGATGGAAGATATTTCTTCAGAGTACTGCCTAGGTTAGTTATGGTGCCCCCGCCGGGCATGGCACCTTGCGCCGCTGGCAGCATAGTGGAAGTACTAGTCAGTGCCACAGGTAACACTCTCAGTAATAGCTTCTGTATGTATGTGCACATTATTATATACCTTACACTACACCCAAAACGACACATTGAAAATTACAATTGACTAGACTTTTGATTATACTTTAAGAAGGAATATTCTTTTATGAACAGATAAACTGACGACATGAAAAGTAAAATCATCACAACATAGAAACAAAAGAATATTGCGCTTTTCACAATTGCAAAAGCCCGAATAAAAATATTATACAAAATAAAGTTTACCAATAGGATTAGATAAGCTTTTAAACTTAAGTTGTGGCAATCACTGAGCTGGTAAACACCAACTTCCAAGTAGAAACAGTTAATCTAATAATTTATATTGAAATGTTTTCATTTTCATTCAAAGTCCTCAGCTAATCTTGAATATTATGTTGAGTGCGTAAATGTGATCTATGCTAAAGCAAGGTTGCCCAGAACAAGCTTACATAATAGCAATTATCAGTTTTTTAACAACAAAAAAAAGTATTCTGTCTTGTCCCGCGTGTCCGCACCTCACGCAGACTTACTTCACGCCACTGAAAACGCAGGATTAGATTGGATTATTGGTCATACAAAAATATTTTGTTGCCTTCGACACGAGACGAAGAAAAAGAACCAAAAAAATAACAGGTTATGTTAGATATGAAGCAAATGGCAAAGAAAGAGAGCTGTGACTCCTCAGCTTGAAAAAGGCCTCTGTCCAGCACGATGGTTATAGAATGGTTTGATTGAAAAATTAATAGCAAAATAATAAAGACCTTCAAACCTCCTTATCACAAAGGAGCTCCAAGAAGAGAAGACATCGACGTAACGGCCCACTCGCCCAGCGGCCGCGCGGTGCCGCTCGAAGCTCGGCACCCGCCACCGTCAGCGCCCGGCACCACCGCCTCCAGTGCCACGTTTCAACCTGACGAGGCCGGCACTTGGACTATTGCTATCACTTATAAGGGGAAGCATATTCAGGTGAATTGCTTTTTTGGTATAAAAAATCATAGAACTGACGAACACCTGAACAGCTAGAAACGTTAAATATTTTTTTGGAGTTTCCGTCTTAGAAACTAAAATTTACTTTGTGGATACCTACTTCCCTTTATAATATCTATTTCTTCTGATAGATATTGTTGCGAGTGTTAAGACAGTTCAAAACTCCCAGGAACTATAAGACCTGCATTTGAAAAGTTTGAGTGGCGGTCAAGTAAATTGTATTTGTACTTACACAGGTAAATAGTTATAGTGGTATGCAAGTCTCAGATTGCCAGGTGCAAGTTAGTAGCCAAAAAAAATTTTTTTTAGGGAGGACCGTTCACTTGCGAAGTTTTTGACCCAGCTGGTGTGCGGCTCAGCCCAGGTGCTCTGGAAGGTGCTGAACCTTTGAAACCCCACTCGTTTGAGCTGGACACAAGCGGCTGCGGGGTTAAGGGAGACCTGCAGCTAGATATTGTCCACGACAAGCGCAGCGTTATGTGTGCGCTAGAAAAACTCTCCGCTACCAAATACCGCGCTACGTTCATGCCTAAGGCACCTGGAAAACATAGAGTAAGTCCAAGCTTTCGTTGTTTTTTGACTTGAAAATAAAAGCACAGCTTTTTTAAGTATTTGAAACTTTAGAGTTCATGTTTTATGTTGTAGCTAACATACGTTATGTCTAGTGTTTTAAAGTACAAATGAGTTAGTGATAAAATCACACTACGCGGGAAGTTCCCACGCTCAATTAACGTTTGTGATCTTCAAATAATGGCACATTAATAGTGCATATTTTTTTGCAGTTATACATCTACTTTAATGGCTACGATGTGCACGGATCTCCGCACATGTTTAGAGTGGGATCCAGATCGAAAAAACCTCGTGATAGCTCTAGTCCTTCTCCTGCATACGCGAGGATATCGAGTCCAGGTACTTATAAGGAAACATTAAGTCAGCTGTTTTAAGGCGAAGGGGAAGGCAAGTGACCTTGAGCATTTAGCGTCAACTCGCGCGGCATCGATTCCGTGCTATGCTTCTCGGAGACTAAACATCCAGCGACGGTCGAACGGGCATGCAACGTCGCCTTTTCGTGGGGCACAAAAACGCCTGATTATCAAAGTATCCGCTTTTGGAAAAGTAGGCGCAAACAGTGGAATCTATTATAAATAGATCCATAATTTGTTGATTAATTGAAAAAAAATACAAACAAAAACCTCGTTTAAAATATACATTTATATATTTAAGATCGCGGTATTCGCGGTACTTAGAAATATTTTTTTAGTAAGGAACTAATAAATAGTATTTAGATACTACAAGCAAAACTTAAGATACATGATATATCAATTTCTACATTTCATATCCAGTATTTTCACCTGAAAACTTTTTACGTGTATTTTCCTTACCCGTCGCCTTAAATGTTGCAGACAGTAAATCAATTAACCTTTTATTCTACAGTGTCTCGTCTAAGATCGGAAAGCCCTCTCAACAATTTTAATCTATACGAATCGAACGCAACGAAGCATAACACGAGCTCGATAGATCGTCGTGAAGAGCGACGTGATTCTAGCGATTATTACAAGTCTTCCTTTGGCTCGGATATCAAAGAGAAAACTTATGACGTCACCGATTCTGCATATTCGACGTCGAGGATCAAGAGGGACGATTTCAGTACGAGGTACGGGTCGGAGAGTCCCAGAAATAGGACAGCAAGTCCGATAACAACGAAGCACCTCGGTAACGGGTCGCGGCTAGACGTGAATAGGGCTACCAGTCCATTCCGGGCAAGCAGCCCCTACCGGGCGACGAGCCCGGCGCCGGCCACCAGTCCGCTAACGAGAAGAGACAGCCCTTTGAATCGGACGGCCAGTCCAATTAACAGGTACGATATTCGGCCACATGCAATCAATGGGAATTAAGTTAGCCACGCCCTGCGGTGCGGACACTTGGAAAATTGACAAACCTCGACTTCCTCTTTGAATTGTTTTCACAAAAGTTACATTGATCTTTTTTTAAAGACATGAAAGTAAAACAATCTGAATTCATAATTAAACAGCAAAAGTTGAAAACGCCTCTGTTTGCAATCAATATTCATAACTCTGTGCCCTAAATCCGCTTGAGAGGACTTAAGGACGAAAGTTAATACTTACACACTTTTGTATTAATAATTATGAGGCGTGAATTATTTTCCCTTCGCGAGTGTTTCCTTTTTGACTTGGCCTTTTCAAAACATTTTTATCGCGAGTGAAAGTCTAATTTTCCAAGTTCGACGGCTATTAGAAGAGTTTTTAGGTCAACGTACTTTTATTTATCAGGAGACCGCATTAAAACTCGCTGCGAAAAAAACAGGTCTCCCATATTTTTCACTATAAATCAGTTTTCAATCAGTTCTCAATGGCAGTGTATAAATCAGGCGCTTTTTCATTTGGAGTGACTAGTATTTTTTCCGCTTGAAATCGCGTTAGGTATCTTGGTTTGATAATTTATTTTCCAAATACAGCGCAAATAAATAAAACCCATCCCAGCCAGAAATCACGACATCCAATTTGTTAAAACTTGGAATGAAAATAATTCAAATGTTATTTCTTTAAGGATATTAATTGACTTTTTCAACTTGTCCTTTTTTTTCAGAGTAAATAGTCCAACAGATAGGCACAGCCCCGTGACTACAACGAAGAGAGTAGTTGAAAAGCGATCCAACTACAAGATGTACAGCTCCTACAGTGGATCTCAAGATAATCTGGACCAGAGCAGCCCTTATGCCTCACTCGAGAACGATCGAACTAGAAGACTTGGAAGTCCAAGTAAGTTCATTGGCAGAGGCTCAAAAATTATATTTGATTATGATAGCAGCAAAAACCTAAAATGAACCCAAAATACCTTTCTTGTATTAGGTACTGGTGATCCTGGAGGGAAACCGTATGCTGCAAGAAAAGACTCATGGGATTCAGTGGAAAAGACACGACAAATGCTTAATGCCAATAGGTAAGTAAATAATACTGTTAAAATAGTTCAAACAGACAGACCAAGTTTAGCCCTAACTTAGCAGTCTTATTACATGTCTTAAAATTACACTCCGCACTCAGTAACGAACTATTCAATTCATCAAATTTAATATAAACATAAAAACATATACACATATAGGTATCCCATGAGTTTTCACAATTGTAAGAAAACACTCATAAAATGACTGACTAGTTACTGAAATAAATTCATTTTTTATTTTATCAAATAAAATATTGACTACAACGAACACTTGTCCACAGGTTAGAGTCGCCCGACCGGTACCAAAGCACGCTTGACCGAGAGACGCAACGCAACACGCAATTGAACAAGTTCGTGGATTACTCGCGCGATTCGTTCAATCGGCAACTCGACCGGTTGGCTGACGACCGAGACTCGGACACTTGCACTAGCCGGGTAAGAGTGCGTTTCAAAGAACACGACTCGCAGTGGCAACGCAGTTAATCATGGCACTAGTATTTTTGGTGCTCTTGATATTTTGGTGACTGACATTGATTGACCAAACACAGCGTTGGCTGGCAGCTCAGTTAAGTCCACAAATATATGGTACAACTACACAATATAGCCTTTCGCTCTAAAGCTGTTAAATCCGGTCAGGTAAAACAAAGGCAGGTTTGCGAAACTCGCAATACCATGTTTGTTCATTACAGGCTCGATCTAATGATTGAGGAAATCGGGATGAACATTGTTCTGAACTCAACTGTCACCGAGATCTTTTTCTAATGCGTGCGTTAAATGTTATCTCTAAAAAAAAAATTGATAAGTACAGTCCCTATCTTGAAGTTATTTATTCGACAATAGTGACAGAGATAGATGGTGTACTTTGCTTATATTGGCTATAAACAATTCAGCATTAATTTTCATAAAATTACTCAGTTCGTAACAAAAAAGCAACAACTGGCGTATATAAAGTCTAAATTTCACTACAGAGAGCTGACAGTAAAATAGAAACTCTTGCAAGAAGACATCTGCATAGTTGTACAAGGAAAATATTCCAAGAACACGGCTTGAATAATAAGAAATTCTTCGCTACTTTTTATTACCAATTACTTGCATTTTGTTATTTAGGAACGTTGGAATCCCGACTATTTATAATTTTACTACTTGCAATAACAGTAAAATAAGGAAAATTGTAACCATCTCAACATTTACATTGTCGCTAAATCTTATTTAAGAAATAATACCAACGATTCTTATAAGACTTTGTGTAACTACTTTGTTTTATCATCGTCTTATGGTACCATTGATCAAGTGATATATTATTATTATGTCATGTTTTTTCTAAACTTATTTATTAAAGAATACAAAAGTTTACATAATTTTTTGTCTGCCAAACTGTACAACAGTTTGTCGGCAGTAGTCCTCGTGGATATAAGTTGTTTCTTATAAATACATTTTACATTTTATTTTATTCTATTCTAATTTATAGGCTAGGTTATAAATATATATTTTTGAGATACTTGTCTATTGCTTAGGTCTAACTGCGTAGCGTAGGCTACAAAAACTATTTTAAAAAGATATTTTCATCCCACCATCTCGGAAAGAGTATTTTTAATCTTCAATATCTGAGTGGAAAAGCCGTTTTTATTCTCTAGAGGATAAAGTAAATTGAATTTAGAACATCGTGTGCACTAAGTTTGTGAATAAAAAAAAACATAAAAACTATTTACTGCTACCTCTATGGTGCCGAATATATCATACAACTTTTTTTTAATTTGTTAAAAACTCAGACTCGGAACCTTCTTGGTGTTCTTTTTTCAATTTGCTTTGTACGCGGTTCTTTACGCGGCATTTTTTCACGTCATTGTTAAACCTTATATTAAAAACAAGAAACTTGAAAACAAGTGAAAAAACTAAAATGAGTGATTCTAGCGACGAGGAAGATTGTTTGACGCCAACAGAATTGACTGAAACTGTTAATAATGCGCAAATGAGCTTTCTCCCTCAACAATCACGCGAGAAGTATTTAAAACAGTACGATATGTTCAACACGTGGCGACTAGCAAAAGGAGCCAAAACTTTATCAGAAAACGTTTTGCTGGCATATTTTATAGAATTATCCTAGAACAAGAAAGCAAGCACTCTATGGAGTACGTATTCGATGCTAAAAGCAACAATAAAGATGAAAAAAGACATATCGATACCTATCCTAAATTAGTGGCATTTTTAAAAAGAGCCTCATCCGGTCATCAACCAAAAAAATCGAAGGTTTTCACAGTATCTGATATTGAAAAGTTTCTTAACGAAGCACCCGATTCCGTATATTTGGCGGCAAAAGTAAGTCAGTTGCACATTCAGTATCTATTTAAGTATATTAATCTCAATTAAATAGTATACTTAGTAGATGTTGATAGGCATAATTATGCGTTCATATCAATTTTATTCATTTATCTACTACAATACTCTTTACGTTACAGGTTGTTCTTATTATTGGAATAAACGGAGCATGTCGAACTAATGAACTAACACAACTTAATGTCAAAAACATTGAGAAACATTCAGATGACTTACTATTAATTAATTTACCTAATACAAAGACAAAAAGAGACCGCAACTTCGTCATTCGCAAGGAATACGTAACGATTGTTGAGAAATATCAAGCCTTACGCCCGCCTAACACTCCAATCAATCGATTTTTTCTACAGTATCGCAATGGAAAGTGTGTTAGACAGCCTATGGGTACTAATAAAATCGGCAGTATCCCACGAGAAATAGCAACATTTCTTGAACTTCCAGAACCCCTGTTGTACACGGGTCATTGTTTCCGACGAACTTCAGCCACACTTTTGGCTGATTCCGGAGCTGATCTCCTGTCCCTTAAGCGCCACGGAGGCTGGAAGTCCAATGCAGTTGTAGAGGGATACATAGAGGATTCCATCCAAAATAAGTCCAAAATATGTGAAGGCATCGTAGGAGCCATTACACTGAAAGAGCCTCAATCGGATCCTTGGACTGGCCCTTCTACATCAAAAATAAGCCGTTATGAAACACCTAACCATCTCCCTCTCTCTCCAACATTCACGCCAAGGGAATCCGATGAATCGGTACAACTATTAAGTATGACAGATAGTTTACCGAAAAACAGTACACAAGTGACTAACACCAATATTACAGTACCAAACAAAAATATTACACTCAATTTAAATAACTGTAGCAACGTTACTTTAAAATTTTCTTAATTATACCTTAGTATTGTTATAATTTAAAGATTATTCTGTAATACTTACCTGTCATAATGTAGTAATTAATACCTAAACTGAAATAAAAGTGTACCTATCTTGTGATTGTAAACGTTTTTTTTTTGCATTTAGGCATTTCCTCGCTGAGGTGGAATGAAAAGAAACGAGTGCAAAGATTTTTCACCTCGTGCTCTTTTGATTCCCTCGCTAACGCTCAGGATTCCTTCGCTTGCTCGGTCATCAAAATTGAACACGCGGTTAAAAAGCAACTTTGCACTCTTTTATAACAAATAACTATTTTATGAGGTTATATCTAACATATACACAAAAAGGAACAAACACATGACACAGATTTAGAAAAAAATATATATTTTCTTTTTATAGCTGTGATTTTTAGCTAGAGCCAATTAGCTAAGCATTTTGTACTTAGAACAAATATAATCATCATCATCATCAGCTTTTTGAAATCCACAGCTAATGCCTATGTTGCATTAATAAATTCGTCCAACAAAAAAGTGTTTGGTGGCATACCTAACATACTTAAATATCTGCCCTGACTATGACTGACAATACTGATAAATTATTATCAAAAGGATAACATAATTAATTCTTCATCATCATCATCAACATTTCAGCCATAGGACGACCACTACTTAACATAGGCCTCCTTCAGTGACTACCAGATTGGCCGGTTCAAAGCGGCCTGCATCCAGCGTCTTCCTGCAACCTTTACCAGGTCGTCTAATCACCTTGTGAGTGGATGCCTACGCAGCGCTTGCTGGTACGTGGTACCACTATTCTAGAACCTTTCTGCCCTACCGGCTGTCAGTTCTACATGCTAGGTTAAATTCTTACTTATTCCTAATGCAATGGGTATTTTCACCCCACAGCAAGAGTTCAGCAAGCGGGAAGTCCGCGAGAGCTCATACGTGGTGCGAGACTCCTCGTACAGCAGCGTGGAGGAGAAGCACCAGCCACAGCAGCCTTTTTTATCCAATAGGCCCCCCCGCGACCCTACCGGGGGGGCCCGTACTGAGACGGACGCAGCACACGCCCGTTTCAGGTATGCAAGAGTGAAACATGTTTGGTAAATTAAAACCTTATCGTTATAATTTGGTATAATATTGTCTTCTCTTATTGTCTCTATCACGTGACAAAGGTATAGTTTACATATGGCGACTGGTTAGACAAGGGAATCGATTTACAGGATGTTCAAACCTTTAAATTAAAAATCTGTCAGTATACGGTAGAAAAAAGTTCACTTTTGCATATAAAATAGTATTTTAAAATTATAAGTATAGAGGATAAGTTATTTAATTCAATTTCGTCTTCCGTTGCGGTCCTGATTTTACTTACACATCTTTAAAATACTTACAACTAGATAATGTTACGTTACGTAAGTATTAACCTAGTTTTTAGTTTTTAGGTTAGTTTAAGTTGTAAATATTGCATTAATTGAATTAAATCAAATTTAGGATTCCTATTAATAAGGTATGTAGCTGCTAACGACATTGTAGGAACTAGACTAAGTGGTCGTCTTAAACTACTATTAGTGATGTTCAAAGTTTAAAATAAATAAATGAAAAGTAAATCAAACCTGATTCACTTCATAAAAAATACTTACGAGTTTAACTATACGTATCCGTGAATATCCTGATCAGAAAATAAATTCAATTATTCCATCTCCGCTTTATGGGAGTCGAAAACACCTGGCTGTCAACATTTTCCATTTCTTAGGTTGCGAAAATAATCGACAGCTGTTTGCAGTTATAGTCTATACTCATCTTATTTTATACTCGGTGTCTTCATAAATTGAAAAGGACGACAAAGAAGAAATAACTCGTCTATTCTAAAAATATGAATCTGTTGAACAGTGGAGACGTTTTCACGACGCTGTAAATTTTACACCTGTCTGTACCTACACTATTGAAGCAATTTTTATTGGGAAAAATATTTTCAACACAGAATGAATCTTACTCGGAGAGGTAACTTCATTTAAAATATTTTCTCTTAGTGGCTCGTCTCGGTCATAGCCTATGACAGCGCCTGCATAGTGAACTAAATTTTGGATGTCAGTTTGCTGGGTGATGCAGATTACGAGATATACGAGGACTACATAGGTACATTTATCCGTCAAAGATTACCTATACACGATGTCGAGTACCTACCTAGAACCTACCTAGAAGACTGTATAAGATTAGGGATTCAACGAATAAGACTAAGTTTCACCAAACTCGGTGCCTTTTCGGTAGGTAGGTTATAAAAATAATCGTCATGTAGCTATGCCAAAATTGTAAAGACATCGCCTGCCTGCGTTAAGCTGCAAGTTAACAATATCTCCAATTGTCTCTCTCTCTCTCACTCCAATTTGTCTTTTGTTTGTTACAGACCAATTCAAAGGGATAACAATAAAGGTGCCAAAGGAGTAATCGTAAAGCCGAGTTACAAAGGCGCGGTGGGCCAACCTGTTGAGTTCATAGGTAATGCCACCAGAGGGCAATTTTAGCATCGGTATGCCAATTAACCCCCAAAGTGTATTCGTACAAGCTTTTAAAACCTCCTTAATCGTCTGGAAGGGAAAAATAGAAATGAACTATAAAGCTACGCGGTGCACGCCCACTTTACGTACCGCGCCGCATCGCACGCACGGATGACGGCAAGCATTGGGTTGCCGAAAGCCTGTTTATACTACGTCATCAGATGCTGGTATACAACAACTTTAACTATTTGGTCAATATCGAAATTAGGAAAAACGACAGCTGTTTTACGAGGTTTTAAGGAGTGTCTTATTATTTTTACAACCTGTGTAAGTTGCGTGCCGGTGACGTTAGTTAGATCAGTTTGACGTACGGCAGTATTGCAACGAAAACCTAGTCAAAAAACCGGATAAGTGCGAGTCGGCCTCGCCCACCAAGGGTTCCGTACAAATTCGTAGGTACATATTAAAAATAGGGTATATTATTATTAAATGTAGTTTTGCAGTTTAATTACAAAATTAAATTACAAATATATAGTTTTAGATTTTTCTATGTACTTGTAGTATAAGACGACAATAATTGCCAAATTTCATAGTTCTAGGTCAACGGAAAGTGCCGTATAAATTTTAATTCCCTTGAGAGTGTCGAAATAAAAGCTTTTTTGCAGCATAACCGGCCGTATCTTTTCGTTAACTTTGCAGTTTGTTTTTTAAACAACTTCAAGGGACCGTAGACTTGAGTATATAGTTTTAATTTCAACTTGATACATTCATGCGTTCCCGAGATAAAGATTCTTGACAGACATACGTACAGACAGACAGACGGACAACAAAGTGATTCTATAAGATTTCGTTTATGAAAATAGAAAACGTTTATTTGACACCCATGAAAGAAAAATACATAACAATAAAACTATAAAGGGTATCTGATCTGATGTGTTAAAAAAGTTCCTGCCCAGAATTTGTCGTGACAGCCATGCAATTATCACGACGCTGATTTTCGGTGTGGACCTACGACGCTAGGACGTGCAGCGAGTGACGCAGCAGCATATCGGACCCCCAGAAAATCCCAAATCCCTCCAACGGACTCCGAGCCCTTAGGAAGCACAGAATCGGTTGAAGAAACCCGGAATCACCGATAAGCCGATACCCGGCGCGCATAAACTACTGTACCAGACAAGACAACATAATTATTACAATTGTTTGGCGAAAAAAATAACACATGCATGTGTTTTTACCCGTGTGGGTAGAATTACGATGTATAGATATTTAGACAATAACTAGAAAATCAAAACACACCACACGAACAGAGAGACAAAGTAACAATCCGGACGAATTACATTGCGCCAAAATCAATTTCGACTGGTTCGGAAATCGGAACGCACCTTGAATGACGCTTGCGTCGCACCTAATCTGTCATCTGACTGACACTTCGCCCGACTGCAAATCAAAGGAGTCTAAAACGTTAACGTTTTTTTTTCTGTTTGAGTTACGGAACCCTAAAAACCGATGTTTGTATCGACTAACTGTCGTCTTTGGCAAGTTGATCAACCAATTGACAAACTGATCAAGTAGTCGACTTGTGACAAACAGATATTAGTGTTTGAGTTAATAATCTGTCGAATTAAATTATCTAGTTTTCTTTTTTTAAGCAAGTATACCTTAATTTATCGAATGTTTTGCAACACTAGCACACAGCAAACCGTACGGCATTACCGACAGGAATCCATTCTACGTCACCGGCATTCCTTGCTTCTAATGCCGGCTGTCATTGCGTAACAAAGTGGTCAAATTAAAAATGCCAGATTCCATGTCGGTTAGTCGACGCACAGTTTTACACACCTAATTAATGAGATACATGTGGTCTATGAGGTAATTCAGAAACCCTGGGTCTGTTGTAGTAAATTACTTAATTTATATATTTTAACTAAGTGTTAAAAATGAATACTACCAACATAACAGAAATATAAAAAGCAAAGAATAATTTAATACTTTTGTAGATATTATTTTGATATGAGCTAGTTAGCAGTTTGGCTATAGGAGTTGTAAAAAACGAACTAGTAATTTTATTAATCTTGTATTTTGTACAGTCAACGGCTCGTCATCCTACTACAAAACGTCGATTTACTCAATTTATATTGAATTATATTCGTTCGATTTTAGTTACAAAATTGGTTGCCGAAAATTGACATTTTATAATTGTTCGGCTCATCAAGCTGTACAAGTACTTAGGGTCTCTGCTGAGCGAATCGGTTCCCGCGTGCGGTTGCCCGTGTGCGGTTGCTGTTTATGGAAAAACAAAGAACAACGCTATGTCTCGTGGGCCGCCCATCACAGTTTTCGTGTAATTACAATTTGTCATTATGTAATAATTTGGATGTTATTTTAATTTATTAATTGATAAAAAGGAAGGAACATCGTTCACATTAAAAGTTATGTTCTACCTAAATAGTCAACTTGGGTAAGACCGACATACTCTATCAAATGTTACTTTTGAGTTGCTACAGTTTAAGTTTTAATTATCCTGGAAAGAATGTATTTGAGTAGATAAAACGTAGTTTTCTGTCAATTTAATAAAAACGTTTAATGTGCGCTCTTATATTTTAGCAAATATGCATAGTTTTATATTATCACATCATGCAGATGGACTTCCCCAGTCATTGAGGTAACTTCGTCTAGTGGAAATATTTCACATTGTAGGTACATAGTGTTTTGAAGTCGGTTTTATTTTTTTAAATAAAATTTACTTATTTCATCTATTTTTAGTGATAAATCCTAATCTAACTGCTGAACACCGATTTCATCCCCTATTTTCCTACCCTTAGGGGTGATTTTTATTTTGCAAACTTTTATCATAGCATCTTTGAAGTATAAGCTATTTAATAAAACAAAAATCACCAAAATCGGCTCATATTTGTCGAAGATAGGTAACAAGAACCACAACCAAAATATTATCTGGGTATATATTTGTTGATTTTCTCAAAAAGTTCTAAATCAATTTCGATAAAATTTATATGGGACCACCTCTGAAGTATGATATATGAAACAAAAAAAGAATCATTAAAATCGATCCATAATTGGCGGAGTAATCGCGTAACATACAAACAAACAAAACCACAGTCGAATTGAGAACCTCCTCCTTTTTTGATGTCGGTTGAAAACTGACTAAAACCAGTGTGTAATATGTACACATACGTAGTGATGAAAAAAAACTTTACAGCTATCAATTTAAGGCCTTGATTGGTTTGTATTTAGAAAACTTTAAAAATTGGGAAAGTCCGGCATATCACTGAGATGTGTAGCAAACTGTAATAATCATGGATATTTTAAAATAATATTGAAAAAAAATCAATTAAAGAAAAAAAACTTGTTTATTCCTGCTTAGACTGAGCTATTGGTACATTGTTAAAACTGAAATGTTATTAACACCTGTCTTGAGGTAAGACCGGCATATGCCGGACTTGCCTCAGACGATCTATACGGACTTCCCTAGTATATTAGTTTTTGTAGTTAGACAAAAGTAATTCAATAAGTAAAGTAGTTGTTGTGGAATCAATGTAATAAAATGCTGTGGCAGACATTTTAAAAGGTACTTAACGTAATCTCCGTCAAAAACACTTATATTTTTCCGGAACACGTGTAGGTCGTTGAGACCTTACAAAACCGTGCTAAATTTTAAAGTATTTTATTTGAAAATTACGCCTAGCAGCGCATCTATCTTAAAGCAGTCGAATGAAAATCCGATGACTGTTTAACCGACTGAACAATAACCGCGTAGAGTTGATACAGTCGTCAAAAAGCTGTGTGTTTGGTGCCTCCCAGACGGACTTACCCAAGTTGACCCTAGCTACATCAGGCATCCGAGACGGTCATCCTGCGCGGGCGCCACATAAAGCAGCGAAGGCCCTTAAGGGAAATCGTTCAGTGTAGCCAGCAAAATTCATATTTTCTTACCTTTATTTATTAAATAGCGACTTGCTATTTCAGAGTTGCTATTTGAAAAAAACGTTGGGTATTTTGAATTTTGCGGCCTACACATAACAGTATGCCTAATTACTGAAATTGATCAGTTTTTATATAATGTAGTGGACTGCAGCAATGCTGGCCCTGGACATCTCGAGCTGGAGGTGTCAGGAGGCAACGGCACACTTGTCGCGAGCTCAGTACGCCCCCTCGGAGGACACCGGTACTCCGCCGCGTTCAAGCCGCGCGTGCTGCGTCCGCACGCCGTACGCGTCACATTCAACGATGAACACGTACCGGGTGAGTGTTTTATTTATTCCACCTTTAGTGCTAGGTATTTAGTTTAGTGTTAATAAAAAGTCAGCGACATAATCATAGCTGTATGAATTGCAAAGCTAAAGTGGCAAAATCGACGGCAGAGCTTACAACTGGTGAGGAACCAATCAACTGGCGACCACAAAGTGGTAGACGAAACGTTGGCCCGGTGAGCCTAGTCAAAGCTGCTTCGGGAAGGTGATAAGATAAGATAAATTTATTTCTCTATAAAAACTTTGCATAAATACATGAAACTTAATAAATTTAGTTTAATCTTAATGTGATTATCAATTATCATTGTCATTATTATTATTATCATTGTGATGGATGCAAACCGCCCAGAGCCGCTCGCTGTGGCGTTCTATGGGAGGGGCTTATATCCAGTAGTGAACTTTCAAAGGCTAATAATGATGATGATGGTGAAAAAGCGCTCTCCCAGCAAGCTTACGATTATTGTGACCATTCTGAGGAACGCGGAAAACAGTACCCAGTCCACTTCACTCCTTACATGTAAACTGCGTACATACTTGGTTGATTGTTTCAATATTTGTATGGTGTTGGATTAGCTATTGTTTTAGAGATCATAAAGTATACCTTTTGAGAGCGGCACTCCACCGCATTTAGGCCGTGCGTGTCACATTCAACGAATGGTATACACAGGGTGTACCAAAGAATATTACCCTCTTTAAAACCATGCTCCTTTACAAGAATTTTACCATGGGAGCTACATCGAAATCGTAAAAAAAAATTGATGCCACATACCTACAAACTAACAAGGTACCTCTACGATAATATGGAGTGTTAACATTTTACAACACCTTCTATCAGAAGCATCCACAGCTTTTAACACCAATTTAGGTAACTGCAGATCAAAAATCTCAATTCTTGAAAATACTAATCGTACTTACTCCATACAATCACATTGAATATTCTTCATCTGAGTAGGAACAGTTCCTAAAAATAAAAAAGCTTTAATAGAATTACAAAAATTTACAAGTACGTGAGTGCCAGCATTTGAACTTACAAAAATTGCCTCTTCTTATTGGAGAAAAGACTCCACCGATTGAGCAACGATACCGGGCGTAAGTCGTTATTTCTTAAAATAGATTTGTAAAAATATCTTCAGATACAGATTTCCTAGTACCCATCGTTTCTAAGATTTTCTTTGCTACTCTACGATTCTGCAGCTTTTCGAATGAAAAACTTTTAATTGGCCATCTGTTAATGCCTATTTCTTTTTACTGGCTACAATTTTTTAGTTAGATAACCCTATACAGGGTGTCGTGTGGGGACGGCCGTAAAGAATACACTTCCTCACCGCCAACAGGAGACGTATCCTAAAGGTGACAAATTCCTATAGTACAAGACGGGCAGCAGCGCCTTCGTGCGAAATCTTATTAAAAACTGCGCTCGCCAACCCGCCTGCCAAGCGTGGCGAGTATCGGCAATCCCCCCCCCCAAATGACGAGAACAGATAGGACCAGGCTCCCAGTCTCCGGTGGTCCCGCTGTTCGTGGCTACGGTAGCGGTCAGGGTGACGGCGGGGCAGGGGGTGCTAAGAATCCCCGGAGTCGATCTGGCTACAACCCAAACAACGACTGGCCCTGGTAACATACAACGTACGCAACTTGAGGACTGACGAGAAGATCGTTGAGCTGGAAGTTGAAATGGGTAGGATGCACTGGAGTATCATGGGGCTATCAGAAGTCCGACGAGAGGGCGAGGACACGATAACCCTAAAATCCGGCAACCTACTCTACTACCGGGAGGGCGACCAACTGTCCCAAGGTGGTGTCGGGTTTCTCGTCCACAAGTCCCTCCTTAACAACATTGTCACCATCGGAAGTGTGTCGAGCAGGGTTGCATACCTGATACTCAGAGTATCTAATAGATACTCACTGAAGGTCATACAGGTATATGCACCGACCTCTACACACCCAGATGAGGAAGTAGAGGCTATGTATGAGGACGTAAGTAGAGCCATACATACAAATAAGACCTACTTTAATGTTGTTATGGGGGATTGAAACGCGAAACTGGGCATTCGAGGCGATAATGAGCTGAGAGTGGGGCAATTTGGGTATGGGCAACGGAACCCCAGGGGACAGAGGCTGGCCGAATTTCCAATAAAGTTATGAATGTACTTATCCAAAATTAAACATAAACATATTTCAGTCTTATTACCTGCAATCAAAATACCATTCGTCACCGTAAATGCATTTTCCAAAACTGTTGTTGTTGAAACCATAACCTAGCCATACTTTAGAGCAAAAGATGTACTTATTTTAATACAAGGACAGTTTAAAAAAATTGCCGATAACAAATCACCTACAATATCGCATGCGGTATTTTCCTTGAAGCGGCCAATCCTGAGCGCATTATCCGGTACTGAAACAGTGATGTTCTGACTGAGAATCAAATAATTATTTAGCTTCAAGAATAATTAAAAAATTAAAAACTTTTTTTCTCTCATCACGATATAATACGATACATAATGATAATATACTCAAAGTAATATATTTATAAATTTATATTTATGCTACCTGTTCCACTACCTGCTATTGTCACCGGAAAAGGTACAGCTAGACGCAAAAAAACTATTGTTGATCGTCTCCGCTTTAATGCTGTATCTAACTAAATGTTTGGCATGAGTTTGCAAACAGACTGTTTTTATGGTTCCGTAGTCAACACGTGAAAGTATAAGGGTTCAATACAACAACAGTTTCGCCATTTCCGTCCATCTGTCTGTCTGTCTTTGTGTCTGTCTGTGGCTAAGCTCAGACTTTTAGTATGTACTAGAGAACTGTAATTTGGCATGAATATACATATTAATCCTGCCAACACGTGGTAGAATAATATCTTGAAAAACGTTTTCTTTAGGTAGGTTTCTCTCTTACGCGTAAAGAGTAAGTCGTATAGAATAAGTAGAGTCGTTAGGCAATATTGTGGGTGTGTGAAAACCATTTTTTCATTTACCATTTTTTGTTAGAGTTGTGATGCCTCCCTAGCAATACACACTTGGCTGATTTTTGTTACTACCATCACTTAAAACAGTAAGTCACAGTAGTTTAACAGTAGATAATTTACTACTGGACATTTCTACATTAATGGACCGTCTCCGTACATTTACATTAACGTTTTTCTGTTGTGATTATTAAGGCAAATCGTAAGCCAGGGCAACTACCATGAGTTTTTTTTAAACACACCAATTATCTGGTCCCAAATTAAGCAACGCTTGAACTATGGAGATTAAATAACGGATAAACATACTTAAATACATTTTAAACATCCATGACAGAAACAAATGCTCGTGCTTATCACTAAATCATTTTCCCCTTGTGGGATTCGAACCCGTAACCGTCTGGCTTTGTATACAAAGCCAATAAACTAAAGTCCGTAGCGCATACCACTAGACCAGACGGTCGGTTTATTAATGTTTAATTAAACGGTGTCAATGGATTTTGTATTTATGCAAAATACAGATTTATTCGAGGGCCACACTTAAAGAATCGAGTCTATGCCTAAATCAGGGAAAACTAGGCGCAACGCTGTTTCGGATCGCCCTGCGTACATATTGTATGTGATTCCGGGAACAAAGAGAATACTCGCGCCTGACGAGAATATTCCAACATACGACGAAACGTATCAACATGGAATTCTTATTTAGCGTCTGGAGAAATTGTAACGCGTTCTTCGCGCGGGGAGCATTTTGTAAGACGCGTGTTTGTACAAATTTTCTGCCTTGTGTAGTTTTAATTACAGTACCCATTTTTCTTTCTTTGTTTCGAATACGGAGTTCTTTTATATATTTTTATATTTATATAATATATTACTTTTACAAAATCAAGTTAGCGCACACACCGACGGAAAGTTTTTAAAAAACCGTAGAACTGTTTATTTTCTATTTGTTACGTAAAGAGCTTTTTAACTCTGGCTACAAAATATACAACTAAGTATTAAGTATATTCTCAAACAACTACATAACCTTAACTGGATCGTTACTTAATGAAATATTATAAAACCTGTACGATTGCACTAGGATGTGGATGTAAGTTTTATTGTAGCTTAATCCAGCAATTTTCATTCGCAATTTAGTTAGCACTATTAATTACTTGAATGGGAGTAAAATTTTAAATTGCCAACATTACTAGGCAATACAGCATTTGGACCTTAACGAACTAATCTTCGTGGAAGCTCGACATCGCATAATCGGCTTACTTAATTGAACTGACGTTCAATGTAAATTAAACGTTCACTGAGAGCGAATTTGTGGAAAAACTAAAACCGAAATGTTTTGAAAGAAACCCTCGGTGGGTAATATCAGTCTAAACGCTTGACAAGTTTCATAATATTTATTTATTTGCTTGGAAATTTCCTACTCGTTATGCGAGTAGGTAATTTCCAACCAGGTAGTAGGTAGGCGTAACCATTTTAGAAGACGAATTATTAAATGTCACCCAGATATTGAAATTATAATAAAAAATGATAAACATCCTCAATTAAAGATCCCGTTTTTTGCTAAAAATGTTGAATGCCCTAACTAATAGATAGGTACGACAGGAATTAAGTCAATAGATACATACCTATATCATATAATATGTATATCGTGTCAGTCAAATAACTTACTTATACATGGCTATAATATTTATATAAAAGTATCTGTAATATTAGACTCTGCATGACTCTTTGACAACTTTATTTCCTGTAAAAAGAGTGACAAAGGTGACTGAGTTTGTTGCGCCGTTTCTTCTCATCTCACTAGCCAATATGTAGTCACGAAGCGGTGCAGTGGTAGGGTAAAGCTATATATTTTGGGACGTGTATAGGTGCCCGGAAGATGGCCTATATACTGTATAAATGAGTAATATTGAGTATTACCAGTATTACTATCATCTTAAGGCACAGATTAAATAATAGTATGGTAGGCTACGAACAAAATCCGACTTTTAGGCTCGGACTACATGCATCCGGAATTTTTCAGAACCCCATACAAAACGGATTGAATCCTGGCTTGTCCGGAGCCGTTTTGTATGGAGTTCTGAAAAATTCCGGGTGTTTGTAGTCCGAGCCTTACGTAATCTATTGTAAATATAAGCTAGCCAATGAGTTAGTGTTTATTGTTTCAAAGTTATTACTTCCACAGTCTACTACCACCATTACCGTGCGTAGCTTGTGATTGCATTCTCTTTGTTAGCTACGTAAAGCACATTTTCTTTTCTTTTTCACTTCGATGGCGCATGTGTAGAAAGTGGATGGTGACTCTTCTTCGATGCATGTAATTCGGTGTGATTACTGAATGAAAGCAGCCGGGACGGATATTTAATATTTGTTTCCCGATGTTTGAGGATTTTATTGTGGTTAACTCTGGATAAATTCAATGTTGCTTAAAAAAGTAATTTTACTTACCTTCTGATTTAATAAATATCAATTTAAAGGCCAAAGCAAACTTATTATAATAAAAAGTGCCAACCTTTTTACCTAGTGTCAATTATGAAATGCAAACTCGCATATTAAAAAGAGTTATGATTAATATTATATGTTTTATTTTATTTATTATTGGTTTTGTTTTAAGTTTAGAACATATCGACCTCCGTAGCCGAGAGGAAAGCATACCAGACTTGATGTCGCTATCTCTGAGATCCCGGGTTCGATTTCCGGTTGGTCAATGTAGAAAAATAACTACTCTATATTGTCTCGGGTCTGGGTGTTGTGGTACCGTCGTTGTTTCTGATTTCTGTAACAAAAGTTCTTTGACTACTTACCATCGGATAGAGCAAATGTGATGTTCTCTAATATTTATTTATTTTATTTATGAGCAAGCAAGCAGCATGCATCGTACAAGCAAGCAGCAATAGCAAAAGCAACTCGGGGTTACTGCAATAGATTTTTTATCAATACTGGTTTCCCTATTTTTACTTTGAAACTTATATTACACATACTATTGATTTTATCCGTTCCATCCATTTTAGAAAATTCAAAATTAATCTAAGCAATGCTTCGAAACATTCAGGAGTATAAGGAAACTATACTGGATAAATTTTGCTTTTTCACACCTATACATATGTGATGTTGTCCAATATTTAAAAAAATATTATGCCAAACAAAATTATGACTATTAACAGTGCATAGAACAATTATGAGTTTTAAATTATGCTTAATGAAATACTAAAATCGATTTTAACTTTTATGATTTTTGATATTATGATTTACAACAATTTTGCATTATTATGGTTTATGCGTAATAAAATATATGCAAAAATATATATGTTTCTTGATCCCTTATGATGTATGGCAATTGAAATTATAAAAGGCAACAGTATGCATTTTAAAGTGTCACCGTATATTCCATTATAATATAAACTATCATCATTAGATCAATAATTGCACCGGCCATGAAAGTGTCAAGTCAACAATCAACTTGTGCATAGGAAACCTGTCTTTTCTAATTACTAACTTTCATCAGAACTGTCCGTTCAAGTAAATAGCAACTTAGGTAACCAATGGTTTTCAAAAGAAAGTTGTTTTCTGTAGCCGTCGCAAGTATTGCGTTGTAATGTATTGTGTAATTTTTAACTCATTAAAATGTAACATGATTAACATGGTGCATAATCTAATAAAAACCTATGTTTTATGCATGAGAAAGTTTTATACTAGTGCTTGTTTGTCAAGTTTGACGTAGAGAATCTAGTTTTTCTGAGAATCATTGGTTGTTTTAGACAATTTTAAAAGCAGTATCTAATAAACTTACTTCTAAAGAGTCTGTTTTACCACATCGTGAATTAAGAATAATAAATTACGAATAAAGTATAATACAACTTATTAATGAATGTCATATACCATGTAATAATGCTTACACACAGGGAACATCTGTAATCAGGCGTAGTAAGTATACTTTAATTGTCAAGTTATTTTAAAGCTACGATAGTGAAATAATAAAGAAATTACATAACTATAAAGCAATGAGCTTGTTTCCAAAAAAAAACTAATTAGTCCGTCAGTTTTAACGTATTTTTTCTTTATTCATTCAAACAAAAAATTATAAAGATATGGCCCTTTAAAGTTCCGCGTAACGTCACGCCTTGCGACAATTTTTAGCGCGCAAGGCGTGACGTCACTCCCAAACTTTGATGTCCTTTAACTTCGTCATTTTTTGTTTGATTGACAAAAGACAAAATATGGGTCCAATATTTTTTTATAATCTAACTGACGTACTAAATAGAATAATAGTTTATTGACCCAGGAAACTAGCCTATTAACAAATGTGGTACTCTTATGAACGTAGGTATTGACGACTGTCTGGTGTAGTGGTTCGCGCTCTAGACTACAAAGCCGAGCGGTTGCGGGTTCAAATCCCGCAAGGGGCAAATGTTCATGTGATATGCACGAGCATTTGCACCTAAGTCATGGATGAGTTTAGGACTAGCTAATTGGTGTGATTGTGGAAACAATGTTATGTATGTATGTATCATGTTTATGTATTACATATTATGTTTTCCTTGATATAAATTATTAAGTGGAAAATTAAATAATGTACTTTCACGCATCTACGTCAGATTATGGAAACACGTCGTTTTCATTTAGAATTCATTACTGAACAATGTTGGCATAACGTAACTGCTAATATAATAGGTAACTTACTAGAAATATTCATCATCACAATGCCGGCCTATCGCAGTCCACAGCTGGACTTAAACCCAAATATTATCAGATTAAAAAATCATAAGAATCAGAAATTCTTCTGCCAGTCTAAGTAATGGATGAAACAGGCCTTAAGTCTTTCAAGGGACTTGAATTTTGCAAGTTTTATCTTAAATTGTCTTTATATTGTATTTCAAACACGCCAGCGTCTAAATACCGGCATTATCCTAATGCCCTGCTAAGCACGGCTTCGCAGTAATTTCAGCATGCAAATCAAGTCTAGACATTAGCGGGGTAGCGTGAGAAACGTTATACACATACATTTACGTGTATTTTAGTGTATTAAATATTCTTCTGTAATCAATTACAAACACTGTCACAACAGGACAAGGTTCATTGTTGTTTAAACATTTGTTGCTTCTTATTACGAAATAGGTTGTTAAAACGTGCATTTGATATGACAGAATAGCAACCCGCCAAATGCAGTATTCGAGAAATTCGGTCTGTGGTACTTGTTACATTTTTCTACGTTTAGGTTAGCCAGCTAATAATAAAAGTGTAATTATTTTATATTAGGTACCTATTTAAGTGGCCAAACAATAATTAGACAAATAAAAATAGCCAAAACAAAAAAAAAACAAACGCCATTCGACACAAACCTCTGCGAAATTGATTTGTATATTGTTAGTTAAAAATGTAACAAGAATGTTTAAAATGTGTTATTCAACCCCTGTGTAGTGTTTTGTAGAACCGTGTTTGAACTCCGTTTTTAGGACTTAACGGCTTTTAAAAGGCTTTTGAACAAAGTTGAGAAGTCTTAATAGCCAAGACTCTAGAAAAGACGATACTTGAGGTCAAAAAAATTAGAAAAAATCCATTTAAAAAAACGAGGCTAGCTCTAAAAAAATGTAAATAAACTCGAATCTTTGACATACTAATATTAAGACTATGAACAACCTTAACGTTTATCCCTGTTTCTCTAAAACAGCATAAATGAATACATCAGTCTGTCTCATTTGAGACAGTATGCAATGTACAGAATGAACAAAAATATTTTGATCTAAAACTGGTTTTACTTAGTTCTAATTAATCCGGAATGTAATTAATTAAGGTGAAGTATTTTTGGTAGTCTATTTATCTATTCGGTTCAGGCTACAATTAATTCAAATTAGCACACCTTATGCAAACAGGTGATTAAATGATAACAAACGATGATTCTGGTTAAACAACTTAACTGCTGTCCTAACCAACCTACTTTGGTACTACTAACCTAACTAAGGCATTAAAAACTAAAGCCTTTTTAATAAAATAAAAAGTGAACCAAAACATTGTATTTTAGTAACATAGGTTTTCTTAGTTTTATGACTGTGTGTATGAGTCCCATTAAAAGTAAGAACAAAATTGGAAATTAAGATTGTTATAAATCTTTTAAGCAGACAGCAACTGAATACACAAAATTAATGTTGTCATTGTATGACTAAGCTATATACATATTATGCATTCTGTATATTATTATGCAAATCGAAACTAGGTAATCGTTCGAAAAATAACTAGTTCAACAGACGTGAGTAACGAGTCGTCTCTGCTGTTGGTACCGAAGTAGGCTCTCGAATTCCAAGCCGCCATTTTGAATACCACAGTGACGTCACGCGGCTGGGCGCGGGCGGCAGCGCCTGCGCAGACTGACATTTGAGCCGCGTTCGTACTCGAATGAGGCGATGCCTCCGCCAAACAAAAATGCAATTTCGTCGCGTATTCTTTCGTATACGTGCTATTAACTACTAAGACATACATTGGAGTCTCTCTGATCTTAACAAATAAGAACAGTTGAGCAGCATTGTACGTCAGTTTATTAGTGCAGTGAGTGTTTTCTAAAAGTGTTGTTGTTGTGATTTCTTCTTGACGTCCGTACAGCGCCCTAGATCGGTGCTGCCGAGGGAGCGTGTGGCTCTCAGGACCCCTTGCCCTCGATAAGTGAGTCTATTTGCATACACAAACTACTTACATCCGTCTCTTGTGAGTGTGGGCGCGACACGTCATAACCTTTGCCTAGCCTTTTTGAGAATTGTGACCACAATTCTAGAAAGTTGTATGATCCAAAACATATGCCAACTATAACGTTGATCCACAGAAAAGTTGACATCGGAGCTACAATACCAGTTGCAAAATTTGTGATGCGAATAAAAAACCAAAACTTGTATTTCAATCGGTATTAGGTCACTGGTACTCCAACTGTACAAGTGACACTGTGGCCTAAAATCAAGTCTTGTAAGTTTATAACGAGAGTAAATAGAGAACCCTTGGGACTGTGTAAATGTAGATTATTGTAGTTTCGCACGAACGCATCCCAACAAAGCGCGAACGTGCGTTGAACTCTTTTATAAGGGCCGCTCCTCACTCACCCCTTTATAGGGCGGTCAACCAAAAAATCACTTTAAAAGTATGTGGGTTAGTGGCTATAATCAAGCTACGATATCGGTGCACTCATCGGATAACGGATGTAAGGTTTTTATGACCACCACTCATAACACCCGATCGCTCGCGAACCGATGTTGCG
The DNA here is from genome assembly GCA_963576865.1 of Anania hortulata. Lineage (NCBI taxonomy): Eukaryota > Metazoa > Arthropoda > Insecta > Lepidoptera > Crambidae > Anania > Anania hortulata. The sequence goes on along the minus strand of OY756390.1, from coordinate 13,440,714 downwards.
TGACTAGTATGTGGCCAACAAAAAGCTAGCGAGATAAAACGGTGATAATTACTGATAGTTTTTGCTTGGTACAGGAGTTTAAACGACAGGAACTTATGTGGGGTAATTGATGCCTTGTAATATTTGATGACATCTTACGTAACCTATTAATTACGTAATCGTTGCATTGATTAATCAGCTATTAGTTAAGTACGTTTAAATGTTATATTTTTTACTAATGATTCTTGGCGATATTACAAATCTTGGTACAAATATAGTTTCATAAATTAAAAACTATAAACACACAAAAATATTAGCTATTTACTATCACAATCAAAAGTAGAAACCCACAGCTCTTAATTTATACACCGCCCCAACCTTTACTAAAATCATTTGCTTTAGTTTATGATCGCTGAATCCCACACGAATGTTATAAAAGGGGAGGACTTAATTAAAACTTTTTAGGGCTCCGTCAAAGAGGGATGCCCTATTAGGACGAGCAGCATGTCCGGCCGGGGATCGATGCGGAACTTTTCAACTTTACGCTTTTGAGTTTCTACATGAAGTTTGGCAGTAGTTTTTAGTGAAAAACATAAATTGGCGCGTCTAAAGCGTTTTTGTCCATTAATACACCTTTTTGTTAAGGAAGAGTGGCTTCTTCTAACACAGGTGCTGTAGCACTTACAAGAAAGAGTCCACCACTATGTTTTTTATAATATATTTGTTAGCAAATACAACATTTTTTTTTTTTAAACGCATGAGAAATAAAGTGCAGATTGTAGTTATAATTCCATGAAAAAGGGACGTTTTTCTTTTAGGCAACCTTGAAAACTACAGCACATTATCATTCCTTATGATAAAAATGTATGATTCTTGTTAGTTTTTTAACAAGCTACATAAATATCTACTCCTACTCGTGTGGGATTTTTTATAAGCATCCTAAAATCTGGTTTTTCTAATATGTTTTGTTACCAAAAAACTTTAATCAATGTGACGCATCTCTTATTTATTATACACACAAACAAAATAATACTTTAACAAGAATACATTATCTCTGTTATTTTAATAATTTATTTGTGGACTTAATAAGAGGAGTCTGGTTCTCTTATTAAGTTAATTTTGGCTTTGCTAAAATTATGTAAATATAGATACTTTGAAAACGTTTTAATTAATCGATCAAATTAATTAACCTGATAGCAAAAGTTCTGAAGCCTCAGATAACTGTCCTGCTATCAAGTCACAATCTTTAAATGAGAAATGAGTCTTTTTATTTAATGATCTTCTCATTTAAAATTCTAATATTACACCTGGCATTGATTGATATTAGGTGTTTCCCGCGGATTTACACAACTAAATCCGATTAAAAAGTTTATTTCCGAAACCTATCATAAATATCAGAATAAAGAACACTCATACCTTAAATCAGTGAAAGCAGTTCGTGCGAAGCAAATGGGAATGGTTCAAAAATGGTTATTTACTCGCATAAACATAACGTATTATGTACTATCACTTTCGAGTTGCGTAATCTAATGTTTGCTGAAGTCGGAACATGCTTCAATAGTGACTTGGTGCGAAATCATTATAGGATTAATGCCAATAAGAGGAAATAGCTTAGAATATCATTATAAATATTTAATGCTCACATAAAAGTATTTATTAAAAGGTAATTAGGTTCGATATGTGCTTAGCTAACCTTCTAGATCTACCTATACTAATTATTATAGTTTTCCGAGTGAGTTAAAAAGCTTTGGTTTTAATCCATTTTTCGTGTGAATGTTTGATGCCCTTTTAAGAAAGTTTCTCGTTTTAAAAAAGGATTAACGCACTCTTATATATTTAATATCAGTAAACTTCAACCAAGTAAATACCCTATTCTTTAAACTTATAAGTATAACCTACATTTATCAAAACAAGAATTTTGTTTTATATTATCGAAACTCCAAACAGGTTGAGTTTTACAATATCATACAACGCTTATAAACCATAATGTTTCAAATAACTATTATTAAAAAGAGTAAATCCGATTATGACTCCAAAACCAGCCCCAATAAGTTAATGTTGCGGTACCTATCAATTTACTTCTTGCAGCGATAAATAAAAGAGGTTACTCAGATCATACGCTCGACTTACATTCGCAAGTGCAGCGTTCGGAAACTTTTCTCTCCGGTCTCTCGTTACGTATGTCGGCCGCGTGTCTGGTTGCAACCGCACTTTAACTAGGTTCCCATGTCTGGCTTATAAGATCCAAGTCTAACCTTTTTCAAACCTTTTTTGAGTATCGAAATCAAATCAGTTTATTCATTTTTGCGCAAGTTGTGTGTTCAATAAAGTTAACTTGATATGACAAAGAGAGAATGTGTAAATACTATGTAAAATATATCAAGATGTAGTTTTCTAAATTAGGGCAAATACCTACCTTGGAGGATTTTCAATTAACGAAAAGTACAGTCAGCGTTAATAGTAGCTTAGTATCTGCATTTTCAATATACTAGTCTGACAAATCTCTTTTCAAAAGCGTACCATAGCTACCATAAAATAATATTACATTAAACATTATTTTCCCTTTTTAAAGTAAAACTGTATTTAAAATTTCAAAAATATTATAATACTGTCGTTCTTTATAACGTTTTAAAAGTACCTAAAAATTGTTGCTGTTTCGTATCATTGTCATTTGACTTCTTAAAAAACATAATACCTTATTAAACAGTGATTCATTTGTATATTTAAAAAAATATTACATCTTATTATTTAGATTTTAAAAAACTACATATTTGAAGCTTTGACGCAAGTTTTAGTTACTACTTTTGGAAGTTGGTTTTTGATCTTAATAATAGCTACTTTGGATGCTGACTTTACCGTTTAGGATTTGACGAGTAAAGTATGTCCGGATTATGTGACATAAAAACAGAATCTTTTGATAGCGATGAATCGCTTGTTTTCTTTACTTCTACCAGGCTGTAGACTTGTGTTTTAGATGATTTTTAACTAATTTAAGACCTAACGTAAATAAATGGTTTTGACATATGAACCACAAAGTGATCCCATATTGGTTTCGTTTTTTTCTGTCGAGCTTTAGAACTCTAAAACGCGACAAAATGATAACCTTCCTTCGTTTTTAATTAGGTAAAACACAGTGCGTAAAACTTTCTTTGTGTGCAAACTTTTAAAGCTTCAATCTAATAAAATAATAAAATTGTAACTCCATAAAGTTACGAAGGCATCTGACCACAACTAAAACGTGTATTGTATTGCGTTATTACGGAAACCTAGAGGAAGTGTTTTCTCTGCAATAATGTGAGCAGTTATCTGCATGAGCTACGACGATTACACAACATTGCTCGGACGGTACTAGCAGGTATGATTCCTATCTTGATAGACACTAAGGTCAGAACTGACATTACTATTTTTCAATTTAGTACTTCGTTCGGTTCAAGAAAAATAACATTTAAAAGTTACTATCAACCCTATCAACTGGTTTTAAATGATCAGTTTCTTGTCTGTATATCAGTCTATCAATTGCCTTTTTTTCAGGCACGAGTGAGGTATAAAGTCAAAATTAATGGTCTATACGTTTGAGAAAGGTTACGGAGGCTTAAAAAAAGTCGTTTTATTTTGGATATACATCTAATGTTTCTGCAAAGATTGATAAGTAAAATTTCTTTTTAAAATCATTCGCTATGACTGTAGCGTAAAGATATAAGAAAGTAAAATATCTTCGTTTCTCTTGAGATTCGTCTGTTGATATGATTGTGCGAGCGCATAATATTTTGCATAAAAGCTACACATATGGTGAGTGGTAAACCTCACACCTGCAAGAAACAGGTTAAAAATTGCATTTTAGCTTTCGAAATGTGTTCGGAGCTAGACAGGTTTCCAGTGGCGTTTCCTGCAGTTAAATGGTCCATCAAGTCATTTACTCGAATTAGTTGAAATGATCAACGAGAATTTCGCAAGTGATTTAATTAATTTGCAGGTACGAGTAGATTGGAGACCAAAAGTGTATTATGAGTTATATGGTGCCTGATACGAAATTACCCAATTTAGAAAAGCGTGTTTCAATATTTGTTGACTTGTCTGGTAATCCAACATCATTGCACATCACCACTCCACTGTGCCATTCCTTCCTTCTCGATTGTATGTTAGTATGTTAGTGTAAAGTTTATCTGCTGAGAATAACAGTATAAGGGACTTAATTATTCCATTGTCAATGAATTATTTCATCGAATTCTAGCAAATTGTTGGGACGCTCGAATTTCGATGCAAATGCTAGATAATTATCGGCGCTCGATTGGATGATTTTCATAATTAATTTGTCTAGACTCGTGTAACTCAATGTGACGGTACCGCTGAAATAGGTTCTGGTTTAGTCCTATATTCAGCTTCGAAGAGTTAATCTGGCTAGACAAAAATAGCTACGAGAAGAATTGTTTTTATTCTATAATGGGCTGGGGTAATTGATTATTATTAGGCTGTTTGATAAACTTCGTTCAGTTCAGGCTAACACATACGTTCTGACATCAGTTCATTATCATCAATAAGATACCTAAAAAAAAATTAATTACCAATGATATCCAACCATTTAATTTCTAAAGAAAAAAATAGTCGGTTGAGATGTTATAAACTTCGATTATTAAATGTATTTGCGTTTTGAAATTTCAGTTACTACCTTCCAGTTCTCTACTTTCCAGTTGCCATTCAAGGCTAAGTTATAGTCATTCCGTAATTATTATTTTGAAAATACCTATCTCTTCCTTTGTTTAAACGAAGGTCAACAATCTTTAGCTAACTCACATTCGATTATGAACTCTGTTTACAGGTTTATAAAGCCTTATGCTGTAATTGGTTTCACACCGTATCACCTATCAATCGCAAATGATTGTTGAAGATTCATTAGAGTTTGCATTAAAGGCTTGATTCCGTACGCCTACACTCATTGTCAGTTGTTATTGCAAAGCTATTATGCTAATTCGAGAATTCCTAAGTTATTGAGTGGATAATATCTGACAGCCAATAACTTTAACAACATACCTGAGTCATATAACACAAGTACTCAGGGTACTTTGCATGCGTAAATAAATTGTTGTCGTGAAATTTTCTAGAGCCTTCGGTTTGCATGTATAAATTAGTATGATATTGCAATATTGTGTCTTATAAAGGCTGAATATATACAATTGATATCGTTTAAAATGAAAGCGAATTAGGTCTACAAATTTGAGATACGACATACTAAATTTTAAGTCTTCTTTCTTCTGATGATTGAAGACAATAGGCTTATCTCTCAGTCATAAACTTGTGAAGTATGTTACTGACCTTAACCCCTAAGTTAGAAGACATAAAAATACAACCTTTTGTGTCATTATTTACTACCAGAAAAGTTGTGGGGGGTTTTAAAAATCGGTATTTTACTATCTGTGAAATATTTCTGTCGATGCCTCGTAAGCAAAGAATGAAATTAAAATATTTTAAGTTGTTATCGCTAAAATGCAATAACCATTATCTGATTAAAATCAGTTGTCATATATTACGAAATATTTATTATTTAGTTGTCTCTTTGAAAATAACATTAACCTATTAAATTAAAAAAAAACAAATTTAAGGCTTAGCCCATAAAGTTGTTAGTAAAATTTATCTTAACCTGTCATGTTAGTAAATATGTTTTTTTTTTAATAGCAAAAACAACAACACGTCATTTAAAAGCGGATGTTCTGGGCAGCCGGTGTAAGATACACCTTTATACCCTGTGCCGCAACATGGAGCTCTCCTCTCTCACAGCCACGGTATTAAGGATGATTAAAGCCTAACCATTTTGATTAATCAAAATTGAGCAACGTCCCGCTTAATTTTGATAAATCAAATTGTTAGGCAAAACAAATAATAGCCAACCTCAAAAGATAGGACACCAGTGATATAAACTATGTTAAAATATTTGCTAATGATAGTAAGCTTCATTTGATTTTTTATGACGTCATTTCTCGCTTCTATGAAGGTTCTATGAAGCTCAGTATAATATAGAACGAACAATCGTGGGCTTAAATCTATAATTTATTGGCTGATGATGATTTTAGGGTCATTGTTGCCTTACTGGCTTTAAATAATTAGCAGTCTTCGAATAGTTCCTTTTTAATATAATATGACATATTTAGTAGGTTTTTTTGACACGTTACATTTTCTCCTACATTCATAGTAGGTATACAATGACATACGAGATGAGACTGCGCCGATGCGGAAAGACGTATGCAGGTGAGTAGGCGACTAAGACAATACTAACCTGTGAGGCACGACTGCTACAATATTTGTACTATTGGGTAAATATGTGAATGTGAAAAAAATAATTATTCCAGTCATAAAAATCAGGTCAACCTAATATTTACAAAGCAACTCTACCGAAACTATTTAACATAAGATCTTAGTTCGTTTTGATATTAGGTACAGAACAGCACATCATCCTACCACAAAACGTAAAATTTTCTCAATTGAAATTAATTTAATTTAAAGTTGAAAATCAATTCAATGACCTTTAACTTTTTGGGTAGGTTAACCTGCCGTTGTCTGTGCCAACTATTCCAGCAGCAGTGCCTGAAGGCTTATCATGAGTTAGTGAAGTCGACAGTTACATTTTTATATGTAAAGTACAGCGACTTCATCAGAATCTATGGGAACCTACAGTATCTATCTACTCTATTAAAATTATATACAGGTTTTTTTTTGCGATTACGATGATGTTGGTCTTATAGAAAAAGTGTTGTATTTGAGTACCAGAACTGATTCTGGTGCATCAACAACAACATCAACAACTTCAACAACTTCTAGGGGCTGACCCCTAGAAGTTGTTGATGTTTTAAAAATAACCCTGTATAACAAAAGTGCTTTAGCTACTTACCTTAGGATCTGAGCAGTGTAGGTGATGTCCAATATTTATATGTCGTTGTAAGCGAGTAAGTATCGAATCGAAACTAAAGATTTTCTACTTATTACATAGTAATAGAAAATAGATGTCTAGATTTAAGATAAATTATAAGATTAAACGAACTTACCTTAAGTGAAGTTCAATCTTAATTATACGCAGCTGATTGTTTGAGATATATTTACGAGTAGTACCGATGTTCTACAACAGCGTCGGGTCACAATGTTTTAAAGCTGGAAAAGAAAAAACATTTATCCCTGCAAATGGCAACATTTGTTGGTAATGTCATTACGTTTAAAGACAGCCTTATGAGCAACCCTGTAATATACTGGGATAATACAAAGTATTAGTGGGTGGGTTTTTGGGACTGTCATATCTCAAACAATCAGCTGCGTATAATTAAGATTGAACTTCACTTAAGGTAAGTTCGTTTAATCTTATAATTATACTTGCTGATTGTTTGAGATATATTTACGAGTAGATGTTTGAAGTTCGGTTGCGAATAAGTTGCTTATTAGTTTAGAAAATGCCAAAAAACATTTTGAAAACTAAGTACAATCCGGAGACGTTTGATGGCAAATCAAAACAAAAAAAGGTACTTTTATTTAATCATATCTTTTAAGTTTAGTGCTAAGGCTGAGTAACTAATGAATTCACGTAGAATGTCTGAAATTCTGAATGCGTCAAGAGTAAAATTACGTTCCATTTAGGTCTCACATAATATACTGCACAAGCCAGGCCACAAAATAATAACTAGTCTATTACGATAGTGTTACATCACACTTTTTTTTTTTTTTTTTGTAAATATATTTTTATTTTATTATCTGATTATAACAACAATGTCCATTGTTAGCAAATTCCATAATTGAGTGATTAAACATCGAAAACAATTGTTCCTGAAGACCGGTTGTAAGACAAATATGTTGTTATAAGTACTGTAAATACTTATTTCAATAGTGTTCTAACAAAAAAAAAACAAATAAAAAGATTAAAATGAATATAACGAAAGGAGTATATTATAAATAAAAAAAAAAGCAGGTGCGCAATCATAATATCTTAGCGTATGATTACAATTAATATTTTTACTAAAGGTGGCAATAATGATTAAAAATATTTATACTTTAAATGATAAAAGTCTTTGACTGCCACAAACTAGACACAATAGAAAATCTATTGTTTGCGGCTCCGCGTAGCGCTCAACGTGTTAACAATCAATTATTATATTCTTTTATTTTTTATCTCAGCTAAGGCCGGTAATCTATAGAATCAGTACGGGAAATTCCAAGTAACTGACCTATGTAATTAAGTTGGCATATTTGTTATTGTTGAGGGTTCATCCTGTAAAAAGTTTTTTTTTTTTTTTTTTTTTTTTAATTGGTTAAAAACATTAATCGTTATGCATTATGCAACTTTTAATCTAGTCACTTAATGAATGGGTGACCGTGGTCAAACAACTTCAAGTTTAATCACTTTAGTCACTTATTGGATCAACCTCAGGTTTGGTCACTAAATGGATGGGTGACCGGGGTTCTAGAAACCTCAATTTTGGTCACAGCTGTACGGATGACCATAGTTAAGATACATCCTTATTGCTACCGAATGTTAATATTATGGAAATAATATTGCATAATTTGGTTGAAAATATCGATTGAATTCAATACGGTAGCTTATGCTTTATATTTAGCAAGATAGAGCGTATAATCGGATCATAAAACCAAATATTTTATCAGTTGATAATATTGTAAACTAACAGAAAAAAATGTTCTTTAACAGACTCAGTTATAGCTTTATTTGAATGCAGCAATGTAGGCATAATTTTAATAAATGTAACATTAAGTTATAATGTGAAAGAATGTGTTAATTTTTTTTAATTTTTTATTTTTTTTTTTTTTTTTTTTATTTTTTTTTTTTTTTTATTTTTTTTTTTTTTTTTTTATTATTATTATATATATTTTTTTTTTTTTTTTTTTTATTTGCTATGGTAGAAAATATTATTGAATACGTTAAATGTATTTATCAGTTCGACATCTGTTTTAGCTCTATATTGCCCATCTCTTATTTTTATTGACTGTTATTGGGCAGTCAACGGGTTAAGTGTTTACCAACAGGGAATGGTTCTATCTGAGACATGTTTCTACATGTACAGGTTAATTATGGTATCTACTAAAATGTCTGGTTACTAGGCTTTGTTTTTGGAATTTACTTCCATATTTTTTATTTATACCTAATTGATTTAAATTAAGTTTTCTACATGAATTAATTATTTGAAGTACAATTATTCTTAATGTATTATTTTCCATCACACATTATTGTCAAGATTGTCATCTTCTTTAGTAATTGGTAATTACAAGAATACTTTGTTCAGAAATGTAGTTTCAATATGTCATATTTAAGGAAGTTCAAGCCCTGACATTATGTAATTTTTATCAGGACAACAGGTATTAGACTGTTCCTGTTTTAGTGACTTAAATGAAATAAAAGTAATCTCTAAGATTATATTTAAGGTAAAGGATTATTGGTATATCACAATAAGTACATATGTAGGGGTACCTACTATGTTCTTATTGTGAATTTATCTATTCTTAATTTTGAGAAATGTCTGTCTTAATGGTAATTTAAAAGGGATATTTCAATTTTAAGAAATTGAATAGGTATAATGATTTTGTTAGTTTATGATCAGAACTTTTGTGATTAGAAGCAGTTCCTTAGCATGTGATAGGGGTCACAGCGTTATTTTATTTTATTATCATAAATATATAAAAAACAAAAGATCTATTGAAATTACTAAATTAGTATTAGGTAAATGATCATCACATAGCCTTTATGTTAATTCAGCGGTTACAGAAGTCTACCTTAATAAGGTTTAATTACATTAATTTTTTATAGTCCTCAATTAATCATAACAAGATATTCAGAAGAAGGTCAGCCAAAGAAAAGATGGTTCCACACATATAGCTTGGGCTTGACTGGAAAAAGACTCAGCACAAAAGGCTTAATAAACAATAAATAAATAGTTATATACATATTACTAATCTTACAGACTTTTGTCCATCTTATACTTATTTCATATCGTTATGATGGAGGACTGAACAAATCAAGCGTTCCCAATAGTTTTAAAATGTATCTTATTTTGAATAATGGTACTTATGTAAGTACATATTTATAAATAGGTATTCTTAGTACATTACATTGTTTACCACAATGAAGTAAAGGAAAGGAATCTGGAATATCTAGGTTATTATTTAATTAAATAATGTAAGCCTAATATTTTAAGGGTTTTTATGGTACTTCCATAACACCTTTACTTTTCAATTTGTTTGTGGCATTAACTTTGGATTAGGGTTAATAAATTGTAACCTTAAGGATTTCTATGCAAAAAATTTTAGACATGAAGTATAAGCAGATAAGATGGCATCTGATTTGTCACAAGCTGGATTTTATAAACGTTGTCTTGTCAAAATCCTTGTTTCACTGCAATTTTGCAGGACTATTTATTTCTTCCAAGAATTGCATAAGTGCAATAATACCTTTAAATACTAATTAATTAGTAAAAGATTGGGTTAGTTATATAATTTCTTGATAAATTATTCAGTAGTGCAACTTCATTATCTGACTATGGTAAAAACCAAGAAAGGGTTATTTTGGAGTTTTGAACCAAACAATGGATTCATTAGCGCAATGGCTAAGACTTTATAATAGAGATTTGTGATTTATAAGATGGCCAGTAAAGTAATCCATAGCTTTGATAAGTAAGTATCTGTATCTCTATTGTAACCTTCTTTCTTGAGGTAAAGGGCTTTTCACAATAATTCCGGTTTGAATTTTCTATCTCCATCCAATCCCTTAGGAACTAGTTAAAACCATCTATGTTTATTTGTAATAGTATTTATCAGATATTAGCACTATTGTCTGACAATAGTAATATTATAGTGTTGTGTTGATTTTGTACAATTGGTTTTTCAATTTTATATAGTATTGTTTCATACTATCATCACATCAGCTTACAGTGCAAGATTTCAAATAATTTGTTTGATTTTTCATTTGTTATGTATGTAATATAACACTAATTGCATAGCAATAGGTTAGTTAATATAACAAGTGAGCCTGCTTGTTTGTCCATAATTTGTTTTTATTCTCTTAGTATATTAGCGCTTGTTTAATAATGAGTGAGCCTGCCCATTTCTATATACTGTCTATTTGCTTAGTAACAGTAGGACTTGGTGTTTAAAAATGAGTGATCCTGCTCATTTGTCCATACTATTTGTTGTCTCATGATAGTAGCGCTAGTTGATTGAAATTGAGTGAGTATGCTTGTCTGTCCATACTATTCTATCCACTTGGTGGTAGCGTTAGACATCTAATATTTTTGTGTACTTGTTCAAATTTAATTTTCATGGTATTGCAACATATACTGTCATACTGTCTTCCCGCTTTGTGAAAGCGCTTAATGTCAGGTCATTAGTGCACCGGCTCAATTTTCAGTTTTCCTGATATTGCAACATACTGTCTATCCGCACTGTGATAGCGCTAGATGGCAATTAATTGGTGCACTGGATCAATTTCCATTTTCATGGTATAGCAACATACTGTCTATCCGATAAGTGATAGAGCTAGATGTCAAATAATGGGTGCATTGGCTCAATTTTCATGGTATTGTCTATTGCCCATTATGTATATACTACCCAGGCGTTTGAAGTTTATTTCAGTAGGTAATTTGTAAAGTTTTCTCAACACCCAGCCATTGCGTTTCCACTTCAATTTCATTGATATAGACTGAAGCCTGAGGAGGCTGCTTCAATATTTTCTATGTGAGTCTCCATACTTGTGTCATGGTTTCTTCATCTTGCTGTTTTCTAATTTTCTTAAGTTTTCCTTATTTTCATAAATTGTATATTTACTAGGTATCTTCAGTTTTGGGGCGAACTGGAGCTTAATCTTGATAGCTCTGTATTTCATTTTCAACTTCTATTAAGTTTTTTAGAAGAAAAAGTAACAAGATTATAATTTAAAAATGACTTTTAGGTTAGATTCTATCAATCAATTATACGTTAGGTACATAAGTAATTCCTTCTTATGAGAATATCTATAATTCACAAAAGGAAGTAAAGTATTTGATTGTACATACCTGTAACTGGAACTAATGAATACTTAAGTTGATTCCATTAATATAGCGTTAAAAAACAAACCATAACCGCGCCTGATTATGGCGCTCATCCCTTGTTGATTTTTGGCTGAAATTCACTATAAACCTTATTGTAAACACAATCCACATAGAGAACTGTATAATAGCATTCTAAACACTAACTTTTAAGCTACAAATAGAGTAAATAATAGTTATTTTACACATTTTATTGCAAGGACTACGTGCCCGCGCTGTCACAAACAATCGTAATGACATTACCAACAAATGTTGCCATTTGCAGGGATAAATGTTTTTTCTTTTCCAGCTTTAAAACATTGTGACCCGACGCTGTTGTAGAACATCGGTACTACTCGTAAATATATCTCAAACAATCAGCAAGTATAATTACATTATCTGCATTACCTCAAGGTTAAAGAATGCTGTATAATATGTATAAATATTATCACCTGTGCAATTACGTTGAAATAAATACATTGTAAATTGTCTATACATATAATTCTATTAATAAAAGAAAGAGAGAAAACATAATTGTTACCTACATTGTTTGCTAAGATAATATATAATAGTATAATTAGATGTGTAGAAAACGCACTTATTTGTACGAGTATACTTACTTAATTACTATCGTGTCGTCTCATAATTGACTGCGACGTACAGAAAAAAGAGCTGTAAAAGACATCGAACCTAATTGGCATATCTATAGGCTCCATACAAAAAAGTTCAGTCTTTTTAAAATAGATAGTGATGACAGTTAATTTTGTGTTCCTAATTTATTGCATAGTGGTTGTACGAGCTACGATCGTTCATTTGTCTGCTGCGCCGTCAGTGACCTATTCGAATCCGTTAGATCCCATTTAGGCAATATCTAGAATCTCAGAAATACTAACATACATTTTAAAACAACACACATTTGTAGTATTGTCACACAACATTTATCTTTGATGAAGTTAATTTGAAATGTAAATTTCAACCTAATTAACATTAAATAATTATATTCGAAAACTTTCGTATTAACTACGTACCTAACAAGCTAAACAGGTTTGACTCTGTGCATTATTGTGCATACAAAGAATGTAACTTCGTTGTCATTTAACCAATGAAGGTTAAAGCAAACTGATTGTATGAGTGAAACATCGCATAACATATTTATTAATTGCTTATTACAGATAATATAAACAGGCCTGCATTGCTGTAAATTATCATTAATTGAATAAATCAGCACATACATCGTTGAAACTCATTTAAAAAAAGTGAAATAGAACTAAGAGCGATTTTCTTTTAGTTTTAAATTGAATAAATAACTATGATAATACTGAAACCAATCAAAGTTGAATAAGTTATAACAATATTGTTATCTGTGATTGAACTAAACAACTAGGTGCGTTTATTAATTCTAACAAGTACCTATAAATATTGCATCTATCATTTGGATTTTTTTTTGCTTGATCCGACTAATTTTATTAGTAAGTATAAACAATAAACATACCTACTTATGTTGAATAAATTAAGTTAATATTGACTAAGGTCTTGATCCTCTTAGTTTAAATAAGATCTTAACTTGATAATAGTAAAAGCAATCAAATCCATCTTATTCGGCGTATCTAAACGTCTTGACAGGCTCGTCGTATGCGTCAAGATTCTTTGTCACAACAGTCATAATCTTGTTAGAAGCAAAAAAAAATGTTGTGTGCGGTAACTTAAATTAATTAAGTACTTAGGTTCAGCAATAATAATTAGGGATATTTTTCAACTCCAACAATACATAATCTCAGTACTATATATCATTAATTTTGTGTCCAACAAATAAAAACTGAAGTTTGACGACCTAAGCGTAGTGGCGCGGTGGTTCCCCTTGAATGCTTGGTCCCAGTTCGTTTTCCCGGTTGAGGTCAATAATCATGAAAAAAACAATTAAGCTCGATAATAACCCTAATAACCGTAACTCGTATTATAAAATCAAATCATTACATTCAGAAGACCCACGCACTTAATCTTAGTATTTTATTAAGAATATATAGTATTCTTAAATCCAATCCATCCAATCTATATAAACGAGTAGCCTCTGACCACAAAATGTGTTGGGTAATAATAACTAACTTTAGAACATTAACCCTGTGTCTCAAAAATTACCCCAACTAGTCACAGAGGTAAGGGCGAAACCAGTCAGACAATGGCTGCACTCGAGATTAAAAAACTTTCTCGATCGACCAATTTTATCAGAATAGATAAATATACAGGGTGTCCCGTAACCCTATTATAATACAACCTTGTAACAACATATTCTATACATCGTGGTAAACAACTTTCGTTCTATGACTTTTGCAAATTTGTATGAAAAATCATCAACTTCTCATACAAAATTGAATTTGTATAGAAAAACTAAAAAAATATACACATATTTTTAAATTTTTTTCACTATGATGTATAGAATATGTAGTTTCAAGGTTATCCTTAAGTTCCGGGACAGCCTGTACGCTTTACCGAATATTTGTTAAAAAAAAATATTTGAAAGTGTAAAACTATAAGGCGGTCTTATAGATCTCTATTACTTCCAGTGACGTGATATATTAAACGATTAATAAACGAATAACTTCCATTAGAACCTAAAACTCACTATCCGAGCTAAAACATGTATTTATAAATGAATCTCTATTTTCCTTGGTCATCGCATCACGCACGAATAGAACAATTTCGCTAATTATTTTTTTGTTTTGTTAATTATTGTCAGGAGAAAACTAAAGACCACGCGAACAAAGTCGCGGGCAACAGCTAGTACAGAATAAATTAGTATTAATAAAAACTCGTCACTGTTTTAATGTACGGAATTGAAATTCTTGTGGACAGTGAGTTTTGACAGTAGCGTCTCCCCACTCAATTTACAAAAGTTCGTTTTCTAAATTGACCCGAACCCGAAGTCGACCCCGGGGACCTTTGCGTTCAAGCCACTATGCCACTCGGGTCGTCTGAACCATTTGAATTAACATTACGTTTGTGTAAAACACAATTCGATTTCCACCTACCACTCACAACGTACTGCACAGCAAGTCATGGTAGGAAGCGGCGGGCACGCTGCCCAAACAATGGCTGGACTCGTGACATCCGGTCCCGCCCGCATTGGGAAATCGATGGCGCCTCTAGCGATAATGTTAGGAAACTCCTTGTTCAAATGTTGAACCATTCACTTGAAAATGGAGGAAGATGCAATGCTTTAGTCTAAAAATACAGTGTAGGGATATGCTAGAACGTATAAGTAATGCAGATAGAATCAAACCAAAACATTACATTAAACCAATGTTATTTTTCACATAATCTACAATATTTTTTGAAGACACCTAAGCACCTAAGATCTAAGCAAAAATTATTCTTTAATTCATGATCAACTTGAAACTATCAACTAGATTTTTCGATTTAAGATGACTCATGTAAAGAGTGTGTATACATAAAAAGCATTTTTAAAATGCGTTGTACTAAATTACATAGGCACACATTCGCGGACAGTATTCCAGACACAATTATTTACGTTTTATTCAAAAACATTTTATAAGAACCAAAACCGTGTGACAAAACAAATAGACTTGAATATTTAAATGAAATCTTTGTTATTTTAGATTAAACTCCGAATCTTTATTTCCTACTCAAATTACTAAATTGACCAAAGGGATCAACAAACTAAATAAATTCGAAAATTACAGTCCATTGCTTATTTCTTAAGAGGCTAGATTTACATAAATATTGCTATAAATTGTAAGGATTAGCTTGTTTGGGGATTTGTTTTATTTAGTAACTACAAATAGGTACTTATTCAGGATAACTTTGTCAATTTATAATATTTAACTTCTCACATGAAATATAAATAAAAAGCATTATAAACAATGTAGATTTCCGTCTAAGTTATTTCATAGAGTAAAAACAAATATTTCCAACACGGGTCTTTACATAGTAACTAACACAATAGACGTTGATCAATCACATAGATAAACAAATCGTAAAATGTTTTAAATGTCGTAAAATGGAGGTTCCACTCGGTTCCGCTTTGACATCAAGCTCCAAGAGTTACCGTTTCAAAAAGCATTTTATGGTTATGCAGATGAGTTGACCTTGTACCCGTCACAATTAAGCGAGTATAGGTGGGGTGAATGATCAATGTCAACCGAAATTAATGTCCGTAACCGAATGCAGATTTATATGAGCGACGTAACGGTCCACTTGCTTTAGCGATTTCGTACGATCCACTGAGCAGGCAGATGATCAATCACTCACTTGATTTTCGCTATAAAATTGCAACTGACGACCGCCACTCCCTGTCGTTTGTGTGTGACCTCGGGTCGGATGGTAGACTGCCTTTTACCGCAACACGAAATCCGAAGATGGAAACTGAAGTGAAGTAGATATATAATAAATATGTTTCGTAATACGTAATCGTAGTCAACAGCACTATTGTTATGCATTTAATTTAATGAGTGAGTTTTAACATCCTTGAGTAGTTATCAATCTGATATTTAAAGCGAAGCCAACCTATAATATAGTACATACATAAACATTGAGCATCTTTTTTTGCTGCTATCTCGTTTACCTAATTTAATTTCTTACCGAAATTACTTCATAGATTTAGTGATGCATAAAACAGCAGATTGTACATTTATCTAATTTATTTAAGATTGCTTAAATTCGTTGTAGGTAGGGTTGAGTAAACCACCTGCAAATCTGTTTTTGTGATCGTAAATCATCTCCCAATCTAACAATCTTTCACTTATCACCGTTTGTGCTTTAAAACAATAGGATGTTTATGAAGGGAACCTCATTGTTGGCTCTATCAACAGACCACATCCTCTACACAATTGCTACTTTTAAACTTGAGTGGGTGTTCGGAAACTACATTTTACAAGTACAGGTTAATGCACATTCGAAGGCACTTAGTTTTTATTTGCTTCCATAAACAGAACAAAACATTGTAGGTCTCGTACGGATAACTATCTACTATATAGTAACGAGTGCTGGGCATGTTTAAGCACTTCTGTATTGCTTTATTTATTAGTTAACGTACTTTTACCGTCAAAACAAAAAGTATTTTTATGTACGCCTTTATTTTTCTCTTAAAATTTACATCACTAAAAAAAAAGACGTTTGGAAAAAGATATTGACAGTTATGTATATATCCGTTGTTTGCATAGATTACTTACTTAAAATAGCCAGTTTATACGTCTCTCTGTATATCATGTGTAATTTACTTTGTATGGTGTGCATTAAAGAGTATCTATCTAGTTGTCTGGTACCTCATCCATTCTAACGAAAACGTTAACAATCGGTGTGTCGTCTGGCGTATATTTATATTAAGTATCAACTCTGTTATCGATACTGGGTATAACAATGCAATAGGTACAAAAATCGTTATAGCAATGCTGTACCAAGTCAAGCGTGAAGATTCTACGATAACTAGGTAATCAAATTTATAGCAACATTCTTTTAGTGAACGATATTATGTAATCGCATTATCGTGCAAAATAGTACCGATACTGCATCAACGCAGCCATCATAACATCCGCAGGAATCGTTTATAAAAGTTAATTTTATTGCTTTTGTATCGAAGATACAATTTATTATTTAATTACCGAAAATACTCTCACACAACAACTCTCATACAATCAACCTATGTCGCAAAGATATTTATAAAAGAAATGTGTATAACATAAGTATTGTAATGTATAACCATAGACTATAAGAATAGAATAGTACGTAGGTCACACTACAAGTTTTGCGTAACTTAAAAAAACAACATGTTATAACCAAAATATTATGTTTATTGCTTTTCAAAATACTCTCCTTTACATTTTAAACATTTTTTCATGCGATCAAACCATTTTTTAAAACAGGAGGACCACAGATCTAAAGGCATGTTTTCTACGTGCTGATTGAACGCTATCACTGCCTCTTCGGAGTTGGTAAAAGTAAAACCTCTCATCAAATCTTTGATTTTGGGGAAAATACAGAAATCACAGGGTGCTAGGTCGGGGCTATGCGCAGGATGGGTGACGAGTTGTACTTTTTCGGAAGCTAAAAATGACTTTGTTTTGTTTGCCGTGTGGGAAGAAGCGATGTCATAATGTAGGAGAACGCGGCTTTTGGGTCGTCTTTCGCGAACTTTTTCTAACACCCTGGGTAAACAAATGGTAGAATACCACTCGGCATTAACACTCTTTTGATCTTCAATTGGAATTGTACAGATGGGACCCGTAGCTGAGAAAAAAATGCGATCATTTTTTTACCAACGTTTCTCGCCTGCCTCACTTTTGTTGGCCTGTTCTCATTTTCAAATACCCATTCACAAGATTGCTGTTTTTTTTCGGGTTCAAAATAATAAATCCACGTTTCGTCTCCTGTGACAGTGTCATAAACAGCATTAGAATGTCCGTGGTCGTACTTCAGTAGCATCTGTGAGCACCATTCCACGCGAGCCCGCTTCTGCTCCGCTGAGATCATGAGGGATCCAACGACAGCAAAGTTTCCGAACTTTAAATTCTTCGTGTAAAATTTTTTGAATTTGGCTCATACCAATCCCCAATAGTCCTCGAATTGTCTCATAGGTAATCCGCGGGTTTTCTTCAATTAGTTGCTTAACAGTAGCCACATTATTTTCGTTGACGGCAGTTGAAGGCTCCCCTTCACGAAATTCTTCATGTAAAGAAACTCGACCTCTCTCAAATTCAGCAAACCATCGCCTCACGGTGCTCAAACAAGGTGCTTCTCTCCCAAAAGCATTTTTTGAAGACGAGCGGCACAGTCTTGCGGAGAGAGAGAACTTTTAAAATCCTAAAAAATCATCGCTCTAAAATCTTTTCGACTTAATTCCATTTTCGTTGCGTACGTAGAACTTTGATGTGTGATAAAAACAATTGACAAATCATTTTTTCCCGCCAATTTTTTTTTTATTACTAAGAAGGTTGCAACGTTTAAAAAAATATAACATTCGAAATTTAAATAGTTCCGATTAGCTAGAAGTGCAAAACTTTTAGTGTGCCCCATGTACGAGTATACGAATAAGAATAGGAAGAACTCAAAATACAGAGTGGACCGATATTTGAAAGAAAATTGTCGAAATGGCTTTTAGACAACTGTTTTTTATAGTTATAGGGATTATTGTAATTAGAGACATTAATTACTACTAGTACTAATTTAATTCAACTAAATTGTATTCTGTTTTATTTATTTTATTACTTGACTAAGCTTCATGTTATTTCGATTTAATAAATTTTTGCACATCTGCGAACAGATTATACACATATTGTAGGTACTTTAAATATCTATTGTTATAGTACGAGAGCCCACGACCAAAATTTTTGTCTCATAGCAATACGGCCAAAACCGCATCAAATCGATAGATACGATTATCCGGAACTCGAAAATACCAATATCAGACATTTTCCGCGTAGCGTTTGATCTGACCGAATTTTCAAAATTGTCAAAGAATTTTACCGATCTGCATCATAGCAATATGTCTGATTTGCAGACTGTAGTTGAATGATAGTTCTGAGATACCAAGTAAACCCGTAAAATCACTTAAAAAAATTAAAAATGAGACAAAAAAAATGTCTCATAGCAATACGTCTGAAAATCTTTTTTATTAGTAAATTTTGGTTATTTGATGCGAACAAAACAATTTTCAGACGGAAATGTGAACGCATTAAATTTTGAGACCGTTTTGAAAATGTTAACAAATTTTACCGATCGGTATCATAGCAATATGTCTGAAAATTGTTGGACATGATAAAATAAGTTGTCCACATGTGCAAAAAAATTATATCAGACAAATTAAGTGTAGCACCTTCTCTATCAGACAACTTTTCGATACTCAGATATCATTTAAAAATCGTATTGAGGCATCTTGAATTTTCTGTTACAAACCAATGAATACGCTGAGACTGTTGAAATTAAATACTGATTGATTTGATAGTTTTGGTTTTATTTAAAGCACACTTGAGTAACTTTTACAAAAGAAATAAGTAATGACATCTGTCATCTGTCAAAGTACATATAATAGACAAGGGAGATTCTTGAATATCTATAAAGGCTGTAAATTAAAAAAAACATTTAACAGAGGCGCCGGCCAGGCGACTCCGAAACGTTATTTTCCTTTTTTATATGCTACACTTAAAGTGTCTGAAAACAGGTTTTTGGTAATCATGGCAGCAATACGAAAAGTTGAAAAAAAAAATTATCCGTATTGCTATGATACAGGTCGGCTAAATTTGTTGACATTTTCAAAAATGCGCTCAGGCTATATGCTACGCGCAAAATGTCTGAAAGCAAACTTTTTCGTAATACAATTATAAAATCTATGTACATTTTCACTATCAGACGTATTGCTATAATACCGACTGTCTTTTTTTTTTGACACAGCAGAAATGGCCTCCCACGCAGTTGCTACACTTTTGACCGTTACTACACACCTAGTCGGGTTCAGAATCATACAATCTAACGATTTTATAGGGTTTTTGCCGTATTGCTATGAGACATGGTTTTGGTCGTGGGCTCTCGTACTATTACCATCCTATCTTAATAATGGGCTAGTTTCCTGGGTCGAAAAAAGATTATACTATTTAGTTAGTCCGTCAGATAGATTTTTAAAAAATATTGGATTCATATTTTGTCTTTTGTCAACCAAACAAAAAATGACGAAGATAAAGCGCATCAAAGTGAGCACGTGACGTCACGTCTTGCTAAAAAGTGTTGCAAGGCGTGACGTTACGCGAAACTTTAACGGGCTATATCCTCATAATTTTTTGTTTGATTAAGAAAAGAAAAAATACGTGTCCAATATTTTATGCAAATAAACTCTTAAACTTGAACTTGAAATTAATTGTAGTACATTTTAATTTAATGTTTATTCTTATAGAAAACAGAGTACTTACTTAGTATAATTTGTATGGTAAGAAATGTTGTAATGAATTTTTTTAAGCTTAAAACACTATTGTAGAGTGTATGCTACAATAATGTTTATAAAAAAAAAAATGTTTGCGTATTTTATCTTTCTCTTTTATTTTTTTTAAGAATGGATGATGATGGTGATGGATGATTGATGGTATGATTTTATTTATTATGTTGTTTAACACTACATACATCTGGCAAAAGAGGAACTTGAAACATAAGGTATTCCCTGCTAGTCAACCTTTAGTCTGTACTACAATCTTTAAATTCAATCCATCCAGCTACAAAGTACTATGTACCCGTTATTTCTTATTCCATTGCTAGTGAGTCTGTAGACTCTAGATCAATACATATAGAACGTGTCCCGTTTACGACCAAGATAAACCACATAAGGAAATTGAGTGAGTGCTGGACGTCCCAAAGATTTTTCTCCATTTAAATATTTGAGAAACATGCTTACTTTTCACTTTGTGTTTGCATACAAAGCAAAACTTGTCTCTTTAAATTTAAGTCGGTATGGAAGTAAACTTTTCGGATGACATAAAAATTGTTTAAGCACATATTTACTTTTCGTATTTGATATGTTGTCAAATATGTAAACAGAATGTATGCTTAAACAATTTTATAAATGTAGGTAGGATATCTCGCTGAAATTCCGTGGGAAAAGTCGCCACATGTACGCATTTAATCATATCAGATCATAGGAGTTCCAATTTATTTTTATCGGCTACGAATCTCCAGCTGATTTATATGGAAATTATGAAAATATATGATGTGAGATGAAAGCGATGCGGCGTGGTGCAACTCTGACACCAGCTGCATTTATCTTTTCACTATACGAGACTAAAATATTATTCAAGTCGAAGTTTACATAAGGAGATACCAGAGTGAAAAATAGTTTAACTTGGATCGCTCTACGTAAGGCGCAACAAATTCATAGTAGGAATGACACCACCAAACAGTTGGCGTACTTTTTATAAGATATATCTTTTAGATTTTGTATTGGAATGAATAGATAAGAAAGACATCATTGTCTTAGTAGCTTAAAACGAAGTCAAATGACAAAATATTTATTAATTTTATAGCAGTTAAAACTTTTTTTTGCAAATAGTTGAAATAATAAATGAATGAAAGAATGTTAATTAAGCTCTTATTTAAAAGAAATAGTCCAGTAGTTATATGTAGTTTTTACCTGGAGCTTAACGGGTTTTTTGGGGCTACACTAGGAAGGCTATCATAAGTTTTCGGCCTCGAGGACTCACCCTGTGTAGCACACGTGTCAATGGATCCCGACTATGACGAGAAAGATCCAGTAGCCCCCAAGCGATACAAGAATTACGCAGCCTAAAACTATCTGCGTGCAATCAATTAAATAAATGAAGGATTACTGTACGTACTTGCCTTTATTGTATTACAATATCCATTTACATTAAGGTTCAAGTATATTAATAGGAATTCAGAGTTGGATAATGATCAGTCACGAAAAAGGAAATAACATTACAACTGGCTCTTAATCAGTGGATCAAAACAACAAAAGGGGTGTGTTTAAAATAGAAATAAGAATAAAGAGGTAATATTTTTTTTAAAGTGAAAATATGTATCTTAAACTCTGAATAAAAAAAAAAACAATACAACCATCAGGTTAGGCCCCTGTTCCCTATCGTACATACTGACTTTATTATCATCGGTAAATGCGTCAAATATTTGTACCTATACCTTTATTTTCTTTGGTAAATGAGATTACTAGCGGAGTGTTTGATATGAACATTTCTCACTTATCATTACTTGAATTTGAAGCAGACGCATTCAAATATTTTCCCACTAAACATTAGAAAGCAGCCGTCAGCCGTGAGTCATAAACCGTAACATTATGTAAGTAAATAATCGACTATACCGTTCAAAATCGGCAGAATTGTCTATGCAATAGTATCTTAAAATCCCCCGACATGACTCCGCGAAACTGTTAATTCTTTATGAATTGTTAGAAAAGGTAACATCTATCAATTACGTTTGTATTGCTCGTTATTTGCGCTATCTACAGCTAGTTCCGCGCTCGAATGGTCACGGTAAGAACGAGGAGTGATAAATAATCACCTACGTAGGAACAGCGACTAGCCGTATAACGTTATAGAAATGCATTATGTAGACGACATGCTTCTACCCGTGACTTCTTTTGCTTAGAATACAGCCTATTTGTCGCGTACCTCTATAAATGTATTTTTTAAAGAATTTACGAAACGAAACAAAAGAAGAATAAAATAACTTTGCTAGTAAAATACCAATTTCACGTAAAATCTTGATAAACCTCGGCAATCTACGAAAAAGTAAAGCTAGTTAAAACACGTTACATTTCTCAAGTTGAGTAATGCTGTTAACGTTACAAAATCTCGTTTTTCTGATAAAGACTCACAAATGGAATTCTCGACGTATTAGCAGAAATTACATGCTTTATCAGTAAATAGATCGATGTTCATGTACACATTTTGCGCCTTATGTTACAACTTTCTGTGCTAATAAATTGTTTAGTATGTTTAGTAGAAAACAGTTAAAATAGTCTGGACAACAGATATCAGAATAACACTGCTTTTTTAAGCTATTAAACTATAATATGTCATGTATATCTGAATTAAATAAAATACAAACCCAAAAAAGAATTATTGTTTTATCGTTCGTGACTCATAATGCAAATTCACATACGTATTTACAATACTCAATGTTGTTTGCTACTCAGTGGCTTGTCTAATTACGCATCGGGGAACATTCGGTCCCGTTATGCGGCGAACTACGTAGGGCGGTAACGGCTTCTATCGGACAGGTGGGTATAAATGGCAGGCCTGACCACCGCCCTACTCAGCAATCGTTCCAGTCTATACCTACACCTGTCCAGCTCTATCACTACGATATCAAACGAGACAGAAACAAATTAATCTCGAAACAGATGTCGACCAATGCAGAATAGGCACGCTATTAGGACCAGTGTGTTATTTATTGCACACCATGAACGATCGATATAGCAAATTATGTTGTGCACGACGACCATTTGTTTAAACCTGGACGGTGTATTTAGCTGTATTGCTATGGACGATTTTATTGATACCGATCCGTTTTAAACTTGAAATTGTCTCTATAAGTTATGACTCTCCAAAAAAGGTAACAGTAACCTTACAATCTTAATATAAGCATGCATATTAATTAATTCTTTTAATGACAGTGCTAACTTGTTCGACAACTTTCTGACAAAGCAGCAGATGGAACAAAGACCGATCTTGTTGAGGTTACCCAGATGCCTGCTGGACAGATACCGAATGGCAAACTGGATTGGGGTAAAGGAATGCTGTTCAGTCCCCACACGACCAAACGTGACACAATTGTCATTGTAATCTGATGTTTAAGGAAGTTGTAGTGATATGTAGATATAATCTTGGATTAAATCGGTCAATGCTTTTTTTTTATTCGGCTATCGATGTCAAATTGGATTTCTTCCTCGTACCCTCTTCCTCCTAGTGGTTGGCCATGATTCTAGATTTGCTAAGTACTTAGGTATTACAACAATGAGTGTCATGATCTATAAGAAGATTTTATCGTCATTGTCATTTGCCTGCTGAAAGTTTTCTTCATCTTGCCCTCCTTACCCAGCGCTCAGCAGCCTTTACCAGGTCGTCTGATAAACGAGCTGCTCGACTTTTCTCACTACATATCATGATTTGATACTTAAAAATGGTTATTTTAAAACTTCCTATTAAAATGGAAGGTAATTAAACATTATATTAGTTTCACCATGACGTTGCAATTAAAAAGTTAATTTTCCACCTAATCAAGCGTCCTCCCAGCTATCGGCTTTATTGACCTTTTGATTTCATAACGCATTTTATTAGCAGTCATTTCGTCGCGTTTTTATTAAATACACTTTCGTTCGCGTCGCATTTGTCGCCGACTGGCGTTGTTAACTTCTGCATAAACCGGCTAGATTAAATATTTTTAGCACTCAGAAATTGGAAAATGTGAGCCTATTTTATATTTATGTTCAACTTCTAATTAATTAGACTGGCATTACTTTGTTACACTTATTGAGAGCTACATTGTAGTAAGCTGCAAACGTATGAATGATACTTAATGATCTTATTTAGGCAAAATATAAGGTTTAGTTAGAGACCCCTCTCTACACAGGACAGGACTTATTCTACATTATGGTTGGATATCAGTAATTTATTTTAAGCTAGGTCTTTGGTTTTGCCTTTTTATTTGCTACGTTACTACAGACTACACAAAAAACAGGTGTGGTCAAATTAAGTGGCAGATACACAACATACGGTTTTAGTGTATTGACCTCTGGTGAGGGTTACCTTGGGTCAGCCTCACTTTCATAACCTTTGTAAGTGAACATGGAAGGGAAAATACGATGTTATTTTAATTGAAATATATTATTTTCTTGTAATATGATGCGGTTCAAAAATGGAATAATTATTATGAATTTTTATATTGACAGCCCATCCATTCAGTATATAAAATTAAAATATTCATTGCATAAAAGGCATGTATGTAGGTAGGTATCATTCATAAAATAGATACTGTCGTCAAACCTAACATAATAATAATGAGAGAATTCTGATAAAGTACACAATTTACTGTTCGTTTTAGTTAATTATTGATTAATGGCCCATAAAGTATATTCAACGAGTTTCAGCCAGCTGTAATTTGAGGCTTGCGAAGACCCGCTTGATATTAGAACAGAAATATAACGCTAAAATTAAACGGTCTATTTATTACGTCCTATTTCATTAGTAGCCTGTGTATTGTTTCATTATTAACTCTCCCTGGTGTCCACTTTTGTATAATAACAATAGATAAAGTTTGCCCGTAAGAAAACTTTAATTAATGAAATCAGCATTAACCTACTTTTGGACTTAGTCACAGAAAAAAGCACAGCTGGAGATATCCAAGATTGTCGTATAATTAAGAAAGTAGGTAAGTAAAACTCGCGTCAAATCAACTTCGTATTGAATAACGCATCTTTCCGGGAAACTTCGCCGGTGTGTTAATTGCACATAGTATTATTTAATACGTGTGCACAGGTGCGTGTCGCAATTTGCATAAAGGTGTAATTTTCGAACACGCTATTCGAAGTCGTACGAAGCTATTTGATGACAAGATTGATCGTTATTCACATACCGTGAGCTGTTTTCCGAAAACGATTTATTTACGTAATTGGGTACTTAGTCTTAGCCATTTGTGTGGTTACCTACCGCAAACGCAATGGAACGTATGTCATATAAACGTGTTTTGTTGCAAATCTAAGTAGCCGGTTGGTGCA
Organism: Anania hortulata; assembly: GCA_963576865.1. NCBI lineage: Eukaryota > Metazoa > Arthropoda > Insecta > Lepidoptera > Crambidae > Anania > Anania hortulata. The sequence goes on along the minus strand of OY756390.1, from coordinate 13,414,455 downwards.
CTCGAGTAGCCACCATACGTTAATAGTGGGAAACTAGGAACGTGTTGTAAAATGTACTTACGTTACTTTGCTTTAAAGAAGTACTAGTACTAGAACCTAATACCTACTAATGGTGATGGTGATAAACTGTTTTAGTATCTTTGTATTAGATACCTAGTGCTGTTTTCTCAAATAAAACACAAAGTTATAACGTATTACGTTATCCCCTAACTTTAAATAAAAACACAAAACTTATTTTAATTCAGATTCCAGATTACTTTTTTTAATATGAAGTCACAAAAATGACACAAAATTATTTCAATTAAAATATTCAAAAATAGGGATCCCATATCCAGCAGTGGACTTTCAAAGGCTGATGATGATGATGATGACCAGGAATTTAAAGTAAAACTTGTTCTCTACCAGTCAACCATAATTTCAAAGTGCTCCATGTTTAATAGCGTATAATTAAATATCAATTTTAGTCTCATACTAGCTGCCCCGACAGACGTTGTCTTGTAGAAAGACAATGTAAAACGTCATTTGCACCCTTAGTAGCAAAAATCATATAGAAAAAGGTCGTTCAGTTTTTCTTAAATTACAAAACATTTCTAGGAAAGTTTTACAGTTTTTCTTTCCACACAAACTTTTTAGTAGTAGTGATTCTGCTGCTTCAATACAACAATTTTATCTATGAATGAGACCAAAATTAAAAACACAAAATAAAAACTAACATGCCGCATTATTTATACGATCAACTTTTGTGGCTTATTTGAGTAGTGTGTCTTTATTCCACCCTTGCTCGATTTTTTACACCACTTTGAAGAATAGCAAGCATCTAAAATACAAAATGAACCCAACAACTTGAATGTTAACGAATTCGCTTGCCTTGACTCTTATTTTAAACAATAGTTTAACTGAGAAGTGTTTGTTCGAAAATCTTAGTTTCCCTTCTGCTGCAGAAGTTGTTAAATTGTTATGCAAACCAAAACTTGAGTAAAAAAAAAGGTTCTTCGCTCTATCTTGGCATACATTTGTTCACATTTCTTGTACAACTGTGCATAAGTTATTTCGGGATACCTATGCAGGCACAATCATGAATGCTAAACTAATAGGTATACTTACTTGTTAATTAAATTTATATATTTTCAAGCGAATGTAGGCCAAACTAGCTGGCAAATGTGAAAATAAAACAGATTAGATAACGAGTTATCAATCACTTAATTTACTTTTACGAGTATGCATTATTTAACAATCGATGTCCACCGATTGTAACGACTGCACAATTTAACTAACTTAACAATTTTTTGTCCTAAAAGGAGTTCTACAAGTTCGACGCTTTTTATGGATAAATAAAAATAAGAAGCAATTTTTTTTTAGAAAATCGTCTAAAAATATTCGTAGGAGAAAAAGTAGCTATTAAGTTTCATATGATAAAGTTAATAAAGCAACTAAAAGCTATCCTTTTTCTATTGCAGGGTCTCCGTGGAAGGTCGAAGTGATGGCGGGGCCGGCAAGCGGGGGTGGGGGTGAGTCCACCCGGCTGATCCCCGCGCGAGTGCCGGCCGTCTTCGAGATATCCACGTCTCCTGGTACTGGAACCTTCAGCAAAAACGAGGTAAGGAATTAGAACTACAAAGGTTGTGATTATTTACCTACCCACTTACAATTTTTTCTTTCGCGTATCCTCATGACCACTAGGGAAGGCACGATAAATCAACGCTTTCCAGGTCGTTCTGTGTACAATACAGTAGGTATACGAAATATATAAAGTGATAGAACCTTTACGGGCACATACACACAGTACGCGGCTGGCCATGTGAGTAACTGCAAGCTAAAAAATTATACGTCAAACTGATTTCTGTATACGTAGGTACTGCAATGCGGCTGCAAGTTTTACCACATTTTTTAGATACTTTTTATCTACGGCGCGGCTGTTTGTAACGTGACGAGCCGCGTAGTGCGTATAAGCACAAACTCTATCACAGTCTCCATACAAATATTAAAATTATTTTGTAATAATTTTTGTTTTCTATAAAGAGAGTAAGTAGTATAAGATGTGAGGCTTATGTTATCTGGTTTTCGGATGTGAGAGTAAACCTTTTCGACCGGGAGTGTGAAAGTTTTAAAGTGATTCCAAACTTAGAATTTTGACGATCGTTGTACTACCCACTGCATGAATGAGGGTTTCCTCAGCCCCCTTTTAACCAGGGCTAAGCTAAATTGGCAATGGAAAAGTCAAGGGCCAAATGTTTGCGCGTCCACGCGCTCTTCTCGCACCTATAGAGACGAGCCATTACGAGCGAATTTTAAGGGAGCCTGCTTTTAGGGCACGATATTAAAATACTTAATGACGAGTTAGAGTTACGCCTCATACTTACGAAGTACGAATACGCGCCGGAAAAACGCAATGACTGGGGTAGGTATTTTGACCCAAAAATGTTCGGCATCGGGCATAGCCTAAGGAATGATTGCCAATACACTTCTAAAAGAAGAAGGGAAAATTTAATTAGGGTGAGCGAAACCCTACCACAATTTCCATTGTTATCTCGTTTATTATAATTAATATCGGTAATTTAATTGGATATGTAGGTACATAAATACATATTAATTGATTAAAAAGCCTCTAAAATTAGAATATTCGGATCAATTTATTTCATAGCTTCGGCTTGGGGCCATAATTAGTTTCTATCGTTGCACTAACTTGTCATTGTTTTGGTTTATTTGGCGGTAAAGAGGACACTGGACAACTGCTTGTGGTTACTCGTGTCGATCAACTAAGACTAAAAGTTACAAGAGACGCACCCTAGCTGAGTGAACAAGCAATGTCGTGAGTGTTGCCGAATTTGGTTCAAATTTCTTAAAAATAGGAATACTGTTGACACGCAAAAAGAAGTCATAGTATTATTTCATTATAGGGACCTACACAAAAGCGAATATACGTTAAGACGAGTTAGATCGGCTTGATTAGGCAGGTACTACTCGTACATTTGTTGTTACTAGTAGTAGTGGCACAGAATATTTAATAGGATAAATCGTAGTGGCTACTATTTATTTATTTACGTTTTCACTGTAGGTAGGAGTAACCGTGACAGCACCATCGCGCCGGCCGGTGACTGCCCGCGTGCTGGACGTGGCTGAAAGACCTGGAGTGTTCCGGCTCGAGTTCACACCCGAAGAAGTCGGCACACACTTGATCGATGTAAGTTCAGTAGTCTCTTTCCAACTCCAAATAAAACGAGCGAGAGGAACTAACTATAGTTGGGTCAAGCAAAATATTTTTGTAATTAAAGCAACTGTCATTTCGGTACAGGTTTATTACATACAGGTTTGTCTCTTTCGCTCACTTATTACTAATAAAGAAATGCGTTTTACTTATTTGCAAAATCTGTTCAAAACACATTGTAATCTATCTATCTAAATAAAAATTAAGTGTTTGTATGTTTATCCTCTTTGCGTTCCCAAACCTTTGATCAGATTGTGATAAAACCTTAGTAGGGTCTTCAAAGGACGCCTGAGAGGGGTTTCTGAAATAAATTGAAGAACCATGCTAACGAAGAAGCAGGCAGCTGCTATTATTATAATAAATATTAAATAAGTAAACATCCTGATATAAGCACCAAAACTATTTTTGATTACATAATATATTTTCACTTTATTTGCTTTATAAGGGTAATCCGTGTCACGAGCTCAGTTTGTGATCCGATTTTAAGGAATGTAATTTTACTGTAATACCATTAGCGGTTTGTCTTTTTAAAATCCGTTCAGTACCTACTAAAGATCGTTCACAAAGTCTTGTCCTTCCATCGAGTCTCATTTGTGACGCTACGTGTCAATCAGCTTAGCAGTTTTTAATTTAGTAAATCTTACACCGTTTTAAAAGCAGAAAGATTTAAAATTAAATTCTGTTAATGAATTCATTATTAAAGTGGTAAAGTGGTTTCGTTGACGACCAATTAATTCCTGTGTACAATCCGATTGAAGCCGCAGACATGACCCCACGCGTCATCGAAACTCACCTTCGTCCTTCACCTTTAAAGGTCTCGTATCAAACCAGTCTGGAACTTTGGGGATGAAATGAATTTTCGAACATGACTCGCATTTACGCACAGACGTAAAAGGTTACCTTTTATTGCAAAATAACGTCTTGTGTTTGAAATTGTTTAATTACGTAGGATTTGCGTATGTTTATTTTTCACAATCAAACCGTTTCTAATTAATATCTAGTGATTTGATTTCATTAAAATATCTTGGTTTTCAATTAACTGACAAATTCCTACCGAAACCAAACACAAATGACACAATTGATAGAAAATTATCGCTATTAATGATCGAAGGGCCTAGTGAGAGTGTTCCACAAAACAATCGCTTAGCATACATCGATCGAAAAGTAATAAAAATTAACGTGTACTATTCGATCGATTTACACGAAGCGACTACCTACTTTACAAAACTCACACTAGGCCCTTAGGTCAGTACTGCAATGGGTCGTTAAGAAAGTTTTTTTTACAGGTTTCAATCGCCGATGACAAGCTTGCCGCAGATCCACTCGTTGCCAAAGTGTACGACTCCAGTCTAATCAAAGTTACTGATGTCGGAAACGCTGTTGTAGGTCAACAGTGTCAATTTAAAGGTAGTAATTTATAAGTACCTACTACCTACCTACCTACCAAAGTGTTTACTTACAGTCACATAACAGGTCATTCTACCAAATTGACACATAAAAAAACTAACCCTAAGTCTTTTTAAGTTACCACACATACAGTAAGGCCACGTTCAAATAAACGTATTGACACTTTGTCAGTCGCCGACTGTGAGCATGCTCACTGTCTGCCTCAGTGTGAACGTAAACTCAGACTGCATTTTTCGTCTGCACTTTGCTGTTAGTGCGCTGTAGCGTACAATCGTCATAGTATCAAAGGAAGTCGCCTTTTGCGTCTGTCTGTATGTTTATCCGCTATCTTCGTCAAAACCACGCAAGCACTTTCTCAAAAAAAATATAAGTATTAATTGTATTTACAACACGAATTCGGTATTAATCCTAATCCAAATAAACATGTTTGGCAACCTTCGGTATTAAAAGTAGATTCTAAGTAAGTAATTCATTGTTTTTACACTAAGTACTTAAGTAGGTATTGACGACCTCCGTAGCCGAGAGGCGAGCATACCGGACTTGGTGTCGCTATCTCTGAGATCCTGGGTTCGATTCGGTCGGGTCAATATACTTAGATAAATTACTTTTCTATATTACCTCGGGTCTGGGTGGTATGGTATCGTAGTTGTTTCTGATTTCTGTAACACAAGTGCTTTGGCTACTTACGATAGGATCAGAGGAATGTATGTGATGTGGTCCAATATTTATTATTTATTTATTTATATAATTTTAATAAATTATTTTATAAACCTAAATTGCACCCGTGCGAATCCGGGGCGGTTCGCTAGTGCAATACTTATAATGCGTAGGAATCAGCGTCCGGTGCATAAGCCCTACCTACTTAGTGCTGTAGTAGTGCAATAATCGACCGCGAAGAAGCAATGACAACGCTTTACGTAACTAATTCATTAAGGAGGCTAATACGAGTTAATAGAGGTATGTCAGTTAGTTAATCGAAAAGTTTAAAGCGGTAAAGCTGTGTAACGCCCGCTCAAAGTCGGCTGCTTACAATATCTACCTAGCTACCTACGGTATGTCGGATGAGTTAACCAAACCCGAATACCATGAAAATCGAGAAACGGGTAGCCGATATCGTGTTTCATTGTTCTTCAGTAAACGGATGATGCCAACAAAATGCAATACGGATTTTCCGGTAGATATTTTAATCGAACCGACTACAAATCGTCGAAAGCAATTAATTAAGTAATTCGTGCAGACGTCGAACGAGCTAGGTAACAGCAAGATTTTGATGATTGTATTTTACTTTAAAATGCTAAAGTTTTCTCTTCTAAGAACTAAGTAAACAATTTATGTATAGATTCAGTAATTTTGTTGTTGTAAGTTGAAACTGTTCTTTTTCAGTGGATGCTAGCGCCGCAGGAGAAGGGCAACTTGAAATATCAATAAATGAAGGAGAAGTTCCCAACCACGTACAGGTACCTACATCTATTTTTAAACAAATCAGGGCTCCGATTCAGAACAGTTAGATAACAAATTGACGACCGGAAAACCACGTGACATTATAGCATTTAACATTAGTGTCACGTGATATATCGGGGTCCTGGTCAAATATTGACGTAGAGTCGACGTCAGTAGGAGTCTGCCGAGAACCTAATACCAGCAGTGGGTACCTAGCGCATTCTTCAGGAATGATAAACATAACTATTTAGGTACTTGCAATGTATGGTCCCTAAAATAATATTACATGTGTGTAGGTATTTACTTCCCATCATCCTTTGACAGGTTGTGGGTGGTGGAAGATGTCTGGTATTCTGGCGGCCAGAAACACCAACTCCGCATCGAGTAGATATAAAATTCAATGGAGAGCCTGTACCATCATCACCGTTTGTCTTCCATGTGGCACCTGCTCAAAGAGTCACAATAGACACCACCCAAGTCGGTAAGTTAATATTATACCAGCATTTTTAAATGGTCTGTTTTTTGAAAACACAGGCAATCATTTGCAGACTAAAACAAAAACGAAAACAAAACGTAAATTCTATGGAATTTTGCGTTTTGTTTTCTGTCAGTTTCAGTGTGAGTGACGTACAAACTGTAGCTTTATGACAGTGACGTGCGTTTGACAGATGTTTTTGTAGAGTTTGTTTACAAATATTCAATTATCGTAGAATTTGTCTCAATGTTTAACAATTATTAACGCAAAATGTATTTTGCACTCAGAATTAATACCTGTGGGAGAACTAGCATCGTGCTCCGTCCGAGTGGAAGGCTCCGGCGGCGGAGAACTCAGTGTAACCGTGCGAGGGCCCAGGGGCGAAGTCCCCGTTAGACTGACTGGAGATGTGGTCTCTGGTTTAGTAGCCAGCTTTACGCCAAGAAATGTCGGACCACATACGCTTACAGCGCATTATAATAACCAGCCAGTGCCGGTGAGTTCAAAAAAACGACCTTGAAATACTTAATTTTGTGACTAGTGGCATCAGTGGTGACAGTAGAGCCTTATTTATTATTTTAAACAGTAATGATAGAATCTGGCTGGCTGCTCCACATTATACAGCCTAAATAAAATAAAATCAATCATTTTATTTACTGAATGTTATACTGGCTGGCAACACAAGATAACTTAAAATATGAAATTAGGTTTAAACTTACTGTTAGACAATTTAAATTGATTATATAATATATATTAATTTAAACGCTGTTGTAGGTTAACTTAATTTTTTTATAGCAAAATACAGGAATTTTTCAGTTGTCTAACTCCCAACCTGATATAATTAAATTTTTTAATGTCTTAAGGCATTGGGTTTTATTTTATAAATAAGCTTAAAATTCCAATCCTGTTTTTTTTTCCAGGGGACCCCATTCACATGTAAAGCCTATGATGGCAAACTAGTAACGGTGAGTGGTGGAGCATCAGCCCGTGTGGGTGTTCCAGTCCAATTAGCAGTTGATGCTGCACAGGCCGGGGAAGGCAACTTGGAGATCACTGTTGCTGCCCATGGCCTGAATATACCCACCCAAGTACATCCACAGGTAAAAAAATCATCTGTTCAAAACTTTAACTTTGATTAAGATAGATAGATAGATAGATAGATACTCTTTATTGTACACCACACAAAACAAACAAATCACAGGAAAGTAAAAGATAAGATAAGATAAGAAAGATAGTAAAAGCTAATGTGTATTTTTTTCCTAGGGAAATGCACGCTTCACTGTCTCGTTCACACCAACAGAGGCATGTCATCATGTTGTCAATGTTTCTTTTAATAAGGTAAGGTTTTGAAAATGTAAGTTTCTATAATATTTATTTAAACCAGATAAAGTAAAATCAAGATTGAGTAATTGAGATACAGAAGATCATCATTAATTGGTGTTAAAGTTGAAAAAACTTTTATAAAAGACAATGCATAGATTTAAGCAGTATTATTTAAAAAAACACAACCTTACCTTTAAATGTTGCACTAAATTTTAATATAGTGTTCTAGTCATGAATATGAACAGCTCTTACCATCATACCTACTATAGCTTTTTTCCAATTATATTATTATGGAACAGCAATTCTTTTTTCATAATTTATTACTAGAGTATGTTATTGCGTTAGGTTTATAATAAGATCAATTGCTGTTAACTATAATTATGAGACCATAACTTTTTTTTAAATTGTAATTGTGAAATTCAAACACATATATATATATATTTATTTATTTTCAACATAATAACATCTTATTTTGTCGGAACAGATGAGAGTACCTGGCTGTCCCCTAATCATCGAAGTATCAGAAGGCAGTGGCAGCGGTGCCCGGGTGGCCTTGCCTGGCCCAGTACCTCTGCACCAACCTGCATCTCTAACGCTTCACCACCCCACCGCCACACTTGATCAAATTGAAGTCAATGTTGAAGGTAAGCTAAATAAAATATCCGAAAAACTATGTTCACATTTTGCTTTACTTACATATTATTTGTCTCAGTAAACAAGTTATGTAGTTAAGTAAATAACAAATTTTTGTTGATATTTGACAGATCTAAAATTAGGAGGTGGATGTGTTTGCATAATCTTTGTAGTTATAACTTATAACATACAACTCTTAAAATATGCACCTTTTGTGTTAATTGCAAATACACTGCACTTGCCGTCTACAATAAAATATTTGACAAATACACAAATGTACTACATTCCAATATTTTGATTCTCTCATTACAGGGTGGTATAGATGAAAAAATAATGGTAGAATCAACTAGGTCCTGAAAGAGCCTAGAAGTTTAATAAAAAAGGATGCTAAAAAGTTATATGTATGAGATAAAAAATATTAGTAAAGAAGTAATAAAGATAATGATAGGTTCATTAATAAAGCTTTGCTATACTAACAATCCACCTCTTAACATATTTTAGGTTTGACTCAGTATGACTAACATTAAAATGTATGCTTTATCATAACTGCTTTAATTTTGTTATTGATACTTATAAAAACATAATTAGACCTTAGTAGGTAAGTGAAATACAATACAGCTAGGTCAGAGTTACAAAGGTCCAAGTACATTGAGTGTCAAATTGGTTGAAGAAAACAAAATACTCAAATAACATGACACTATAACAATCATCTATCTATGAGATAAGCTCATCCGCTTCGCCCTAACTTCTAACATTCATGAGGTTGTAACAAGTATTAAAAATTACGGCCATTAATAATGTTATACCTTCTGTATAACTTGAGAGAATAATATAATGGCCATTTTAAAAAAAAATAATCCCACAAAAATTCTGGCCAGTCATGTAGATAAAACGAAAATAAACTTTAAAAACACTGGCCAGCAAGATTTATTATGCTAGGGGTAGGGAGTTAGGGCGTGGCGGTGAGCTCAGCGTTCGGGGGCGCAGGTCCAAACGGAGCGTCAGTGCCGGCGGCGGTAGCGGCAGCCGGCCCGGCCGTGTTCAGAGCAGAGTTCGTGCCAAAAGCTGTGGGCGAACACAGGCTCAACGTGCTAGTGGACTCCGCACCGATACCTGCCAGTCCTTTTCATTTGAAGGTGAGATATTAAACCGTGATATCTGAAAAAAAAAGTAAAATGTTTCTCAGATAGACGTCAAATGTAAGTGGTTTTATAAGTTACCGAGGAGTATGCTTATATAAAGCGGAATATTTTATCATAAAATATTGATTGATACTGATTAATATTAATTAAACTATGAATTTTAATTTGTATCTTTTACTTCTACTAAGTTTAAACCCGCAACAAATACTGTGCCTCTATGTATTTTAATATTGTGTAATATAATATATCAAGCGCGGCGCTGGCGCGCAAATTAAATGTTTTCTGATTTTTCTGGTGTCCACGGAAGATCAGCGTTAAGGTACCTTTTTGGTTCCTTGACATATTGCTGAGTGGAGACCATTTCTGAACCACTAATTTTAAGATAAAATTGTATTTTTTACTTTTCTTTCATGTTTACAACTATGTGTGGTTTTGGAATAAATTATTTTATTCTTATTCTTATTCTTATGTACTCGTACGAGTATATTTACACTAGTTTAATCAATAAAATCTCACAAAAACCACATCATTTAACATCTACTCTTAAAAGTGCTCCTTAAACGGCAGTAAAGTGCTAAAACTTACACACACTTGTGGCAGGCTGGTCCGACTGTTTGTTTTTCTTACACCAATTTCTTGAACTTACTCAATCCTGATTCAACACTGAAAGTCTATCCATTTTGATATTTTATACCTTACATCTAATTAGAGGCTTGACACCTTAGTCAAGATTCTCTAAATCTTAACCTACCTACATAAAAAAAAAACTTTTCCCATCTTTTCCTTGAGGTGTTAAATATCAAGATTACGAACTTCGAGTTGAGTGTAAGTATCATTATTTGTACCAATGTGATGAAATAGTTTATATTTTTCTAGGTGTATGATGTAACTGCAATAAGAGTGAAAGATGTTGCCCACGGAACCGTTGGAAAGCCCGTTACATTTTTAGGTAAGTAAGTTTAATAATAGACATAGACAATCATTCTTGGCAATCTCGCCCATAGACCCTTGGAAGAAATACTAATCAAGAGCATGCCAATTAAATATTAAAAATGAATACATATATAACTACAAAGTTCAGAGAAACAAGTATCAGAAATAAGTATAGTTTCTAACCACACTATACTTACCCAGCACAGTGTGAGAATAACAGGTGAAAAGAGGTTCACAATATTGTAGTTCTTGTCTCATTTCATCTACACCACACTATTCAGTCTTATAAGGTAAACCCGTACCCTTTGACAGTTAAACGCCAAACAGGGAGTTCCTGATTGTAACCTACAATAATTTCAACCGTTGTGAATGTATCACTAGGTTTTTTTTTACATTATGAAACTAAATAATAAAAATAGGTTCAAATGCTTTTAGAATGCACCGAAAACTCTTAGAACCCCACCCACACCCATACACTTGTCATCTATCTGTTAAATGTGTCGGTTTCTGTACCAGTATTATCTGGACAGGCAGCTGTCTAATTAAATTCGTGCGTATATGATTAACACCATTTTGGCCCTGCACCACTGTAAAGAACAGCGTTCTATAGAAAGAGCTATAGTGTTTCTTTACGAGATCGAATCAGAAGTGAGGAGATTTGTTAACAAACAAAAGTCGCTGACAGCCAAACGAATTAGCAAGCTGAAGTGGCAGTAGGCGGGGCACATAGCACGTAGAACTGACGACCAATGAGGCAGAAAGGTTCTAGAATAGAGGCCACGTACCGGCAAGCGCAGCGTGGGACGTCCACCCACAAGATGGACAGACGACCTTGTAATGGTTGCGGGAAACCGCTGCATGCAGCCCGGTTCGAATCGGCCAATCTAGAAGTCATTTGAGAGAGGCCTATTTTCACCATTGGACGTCCTATGGCTGAAATGATGATGATGATGATGACCACTTTAAAGGCATGCAAGTGTTTTCAAATTGACACACAAAATTAGCTAACATTTGTATAGGAAAGCCAGTCTAGTGTGTAATTATACAGGTTAGTGTACCGGATAAAACGTTTTAGTGGAAACAATGGCCGCCGGCCCCGGCAACCTCGAGGTGACCGTGAACGGGGGCCGCGTGCCCACGGCGGCGGCCGCGCAGGGCGCGCACACCTACGCGATCAGCTTCACGCCGCGCGACCCGCGCCCGCACACGGTGGAGCTCCGCTTCAATGGAGACCACGTCCCGGGTAAGTTTATCCCCACATAACATTTTGTTCGAAACAAAAGCTGTCGTAAAAAAACGAATGTCGCTGACATAGCCCGGCGGAACAGCCTGTGTGAAAGTGCCAATGGGTAAGGCATATCGGTAAAACCCAACGGTTACTCGGCCCGAAACATTTTCCGGTTTTATTTTACTTTTAGGTTTATCTAAATTCAAAAACTAACTGATTTCTGCTTGTTATATGTTTTAAAGGTATACATCATATTAATTAAATAGTTTAGATGAAAAAAACTTAATAACACCGTCAAACGTTTTAGCGGACGACCTAATGGTCTTTAAAGTCTAACCTTCACGCCTAAAAACCATTGGACTTGATTTCGTACATTTTCGTATCTCTTTTTTGTCATTGCGATAATACTCGTACATTTACGAATTTGTTCTAATTCATTTGTTTGCAAAAAATATTTTAGATGAAGTGGCGACTACATAACGGATAAACATACTTAAATACATTTATAAACATCCATGACTTAGGTACAAATGCTCGTGCTCATCACACAAACATTTGCCCTTTGCGAGATTCGAACCCGCAACGCTAGCTTTGTAGTTCGGAACGCGAACCACTAGACCAAGGGTCTCGAGACGCCTGCTGTACCAATTAAAGGGTCGATGTAAATAAATTTCTAAGCAATTTTTTTTTCAGGAAGTCCATTCGTATGCCACGTGTCGGCGCCAGCCAGGGTGATCGGCGCTGGCTCGGGGGAGTCCCCGGACAAAGTGTCCGTGGGCGACGCGTACACGTTTAGCGTAGACTCGCCCACGTCGCCGCATGTCGAGGTACTCGGCCCGGCCAGGAGACCAGTTCCAGTCCAGGTATGTATATAAAAAATACGGAAAAAATCAAAACTCGAAAACTACAAAAAAAATCAAGGAATTGGGTGATTTGGATGCTTTACCTCAAGACTTTCCAGATTTTTTGGAACACCTGTATACAATATTTATTTTATCCAATTATTTATCTTCAATCGACATTTAATGTTTAACTACCTGTCTACTTTTTATTTACGTGGGTCGTAATCATTTATTCTTATAATTCAATCTATTCTTGCATTGTTTCAGGTATCAGCCGAAGAGACCGTCGGTGAAAACGAAGCTAGCAAGCGATATACAATATCGTTTGTTCCTGTGGACGTTGGAGACCACAGTATTGAGGTAAGTTATTTAGAAATCAAGGCGCCGAGCACTTGGTTGCTTGACGCATGTGTGAAAGAGATGGCAGTCTTCAAGTTTTAAACTTTGTAGAGCGTTGTCACTTTCATTTCACATTGACGAGTCATCCTTTCCTTCTAGATATATAATATCTGGTGGTGTTATACAGGTGTTAGTCTTGGTCAAAACAATCAATTTTCATTATGTATATAATATCAAAAGTTAACCGATTTCATTTTTTTTTACTTTTCCTTAACCCTGTATATCTTTGAAGAATTTAAGGTATATTAGGTAAATGGTCTGGTTTCCATGTGCAAGAATTACGAATGTCAGATAGGAAGCAATATCTTCAAATAACTAGACTAAGAACGAGACAGCCCTAGGAAGAAGAGACAGTAAACAAGTCAAAAAAAATCTGGGCGCATGCCTGTTGGTTGGTTTCCAACGAAAAACAAATTGTTTTCTTTTAAAAATCTAAATTAAACTACTCTGTCGTTTATGTCACTGATACTGGCTGATACAGTTTACTAAACTTCTTGACGGCATTTTACTTTTTTTTTACAGGTCCGTGCGGGTGCAATGGGTGGTCACGTAGAAGGCAGCCCGTTCTTAGTAAAGGCGTACAGCGCTGCTAGAGTTTCTGTCACCGACATATCCCCCGGGGTCGTGGGCAGACCTGTTTCGTTCACCATCAATGCTTCACATGCCGGTAAAGTTACTAGACTTTATAGATACGCATTAACTTTAGATACGGATTGCAACATTAAGCATCTATTTAGGTTTCTAATATAATGGTTTTTACCAGGTGCCGGCAACTTGGAGATTATTGTGGCTGTAAATGGCCGTAATGTGCCGAACTATGTACAAAGTGAAGGAAATGCCAGATTTAAGGTAAATCGTTAAAAATATTAAACAATTGCTTAATATTTTTATTTAATATGGTTAAAATAGTTCAGCACAGCAGGACCAACGTAGATATTTATTTTAAAAAAACAATACCCCATAATACTTCCGTCGTAGAGTAAAAGAGAGCAATTATCATTTTTAAACCTCGAGAACCTCCTATGGCTGAAATGATGATGATGATGATGATGAAACCTCGAAAAATTTACGTTGAATGGATGCGCCTTTTTTCTGATCCCGAATATGTAAAACACAAAAATTTCACAAAAATAATATTTGTGCCCTTTTTGTTGTTACGACGGCAAAATTTAACATTAACCTACCAAGTACCAAACCGCCGTTAATATTTAGTCTCATACAAAATGTATGTATTTTCTAAAATGTAACGCTTAGCGTAGCTTTTTTTGGATCAGACAGTATTTTTTTATTTTTGACACTATTTGAAAAAAATCTACTCATCTCGAAAGTACTTGTTTTTATAGGTGAACTTCAAACCTGTAGAGCCAGCCCCCCACACGCTGTCAGTTAGATTTAACGGTCACGCAGTACCTGGGTCGCCGTTCACCTGCCCAGTGACTGCCCCGGCGGCCGCGGCAGACGCGCGCGCTACTGGCCCCGGACTATCTTCTACACCTAGAGGAGAACCTGCTGAGATACAACTCACTGGCTTCCACTGTAAGTGATCACCTAAATATTTTAATAATAAGTGCTTACCCGGGTGAGGTCACCAGGGATTCCCCGATTTTACGGATCGAGAGAGCCAAAACAAACAAACATTTTATCGAAAGTGGGTGCAAGGTGCACACAAATATATTTTTTCTACTCGCCGGTTTGTCCACTGATACAATGACAAGTCTGCCACTTATTCAGCCTACGACAAACTGGCGGTACATATCCGTTAAATTCTCAAAGTTTAGTCCTTAAAAAGATAAAAATATATTTATTTTAAAGCCTATAAAAGGCCCGATATCAGGCTATTTCACTACATACACAAACCTAATTAACTCAATCTGTTTATATTTATCCTCCAAATAAATTCATTTGATGTTATGATTCACATATTTGGTGTTTGCAAATCTAATCATTGTCTTAGTTGTTTGTTTGGCATTAGTTCCGCTGGTTAATGGTCATCGGCTAATGAGTCTGCACTCACGTTTGTATATCGATCGAGGTTCATCATGTCAGTTTACATTGCCTTATGCAAGTTAGCGAACAAAGTCATAGTTACGTATTTAATATGTCCGGTTTTAGTAACTTTGTGTGTCAGTTATTCAGACAACTTTCATGTAAGCATTTAATAGTGACGCCTGCGGTTAGATTTGTAAGATCAACACACAATAAATATACTCTCCGCAAAACGGTTCCAGTACATTCGCCTCTATCCGTCTCTGTCACAACCCTAGAATGCTGGAATGAGTGAGAGATACAAATATAAATGAATCGTTTGGCAGAATAGGCGTTCTGAATAGTCATTGAGGCGGAAAAGAGATTTAGTTTTGCAATATCTGGTTTATTTCGGCCTTTTAATTGTTTTTAAAATCCAAGAGCATTATACTCGTACATATTAAAATCATAATAAGTTTATGTACGTATTACAACAATATAGTATAATGATGGTAGCTACCTTTTGATAGTTCATTCTTACAGTGACGTCGCGCTCTATATAGTATAGTGAAGTGTCTCTTATTTACCTTAAATAAGTATGAATCTATGGCTTTCTTCTTGCAGCGGGTGAACCATCAGTGTACGTAGCTGGCCCAGGGGGCAGCACCGTCCGCACCCGCGTGAACTCGACTGGTGAAGGCCGGTACACCGCCACGTACACACCCGAGGCGGTCGGGAGACATAGCGTCCAAATAACGTGTGCTGGGAGACATGTCAACGGATCGCCTTTCACTTGCAATGTGTATGATGTTCGACGAGTGAGGGTTACTGGATTGGGACCTGGAGGTCAGTTTATATGTCAAGTATCTTAGATCATTAGAACAATAAGTTAATGTAACACAAAAAATCGACCACCTCAGGTGGGAATCGAACCCACGTCTCATCATCATCATACATGCTAGCATGTAATTGCTAAAAACCTAATTTTGATTACGACAATAATCTTTGAACTACACGCATGACACTGATACTAATAGAAAAAATCCTAGTTTGTTTATGGAAAAAAAATAACATCGATGTTGATTGTCGACTATCTTTGTGGTTTGCGAACCTAAAACAGAAGTTGCGGGTTCGAATCTCGCAAGAAGCAAATGCTTGTGTCATGAGCACGACGTTTATAAATGTATTTAAGTATGTTTATATTTTATCTAGTCGCTATAGTACAATATTTCCTTGTTTATGGATAGATATCAGTATGATTGTTGGAAGAATTAATGTATTTTTATTATTTTATACCGAAAAAACTTACTAACAAAAGTTTATCATACTACAGAACTAGAAGGCACACTCGAAGGCCTAAGCTTAGACGATGGTGTGGACGAAGAGCGCGGAGTAGAAGTGGGCAAGCCAGTGACGTTCAGTGTGGACGCGGCCGGAGCCGGCGAGGGGACATTAGAACTCGTCGTGTCTACGCCTTCCACTACTGTGAAGGCTGAGGTATGTGATGCATTAACTTAAAGATAAAGTAAACCTGTATATGTCTCACAGCAGGACACAGGCTTTGCCTCAACTATGAGGCGGTTTTGGTCATACACCACGTTGGCCCAGTGCAGATTGGTAAAGAGGTATTTTAAGCCACCAGCACCAGTACTATTATGTACCAGTATTATGTAATCATGCCGCCCAAAAACCTCTGACTAGGCTTCACGACTAAAATCAAGCGATATTAGGCAAGATCCACTTTTAACGTGCCACTCTTGCTTTTTAGTAACACGTTAGTATTTTTGTACAAGACCTTGCTTAACGCGATTATAATATTACTAGCCGTATACAAAGCAAAATAAACCTAGAAGTAATCGAAGAATGGTTGAAATAGACCTTACCATTTGCGGCAGGTTTCTCGTTAGCTAACTTTACTCAATTGATTGTTGTTGGGACACATTATATTGTTGCTTGCAGAAACTAAATTCTGCAATTTTTATTGCTAGTGTGTAAAGCTGATTGAGCAAAAATATTTAGACAAATTGAGAACCTCCTCCTTTTTTGAAGTCGATAAAAAAAAACTATTTTACAAACGTACGTCATGCCACCTAACAAAAATTATGTATGTGTATTATTTATCATTACTTATCGCAACGTGTGAACGATATTAGCCTCGTGCGATAACAATGACATAGCAAACATTTTGATATTTATTCTGTGATAAACATATTGCAAAATATACCTATTAAAACCTTTTAAGAAATTAACGGCCATCCCTTTCTACATCATAAACGCACAATAACAGCACTACTTACTTACACGGTAAAGCGACAGTGACGTTATTTTCAGTGCACGTTCTTACGTTTATGGCATTCCCGTTAATCCCTTTGCTTATACGTACATTTTAGATTACTATATATTTTGTTAAATTTTCATTGCTTTTATAACAGGTGGTGGCCGTCGCCCGTGGTCTGTATGACGTCACATTTGTGCCAGTATCGCGCGAGGCACACCGGGTATCGGTTACTTTCAACGAGCAAGCTGTTCCCGGCAGCCCGTTTGTATGCCGAGTCAGTGAGCCACACACTTATGTACAAATTGGTATGTATTCACCAACTTTGCCTTTACACCAACTGCTACACACGAGAAAATTCTTCGAAACATTGAAAATATTAAACAACTTTCTATTTTCTTTCTTGTTTTGGATATTTTCGAGTACACTTTAAAACTTAGCTGTACAAAATGAACTGCGATGTAGCCCCATTACGTCATCACGCGGACATACTCGATCGTAGCAATTGACGTATCGTGGTTTATTTTTGCTATATTTACGAAAAACTTATTTTCAGGAGGCATAGCAACAGTAGAAATCGATGAGAATCTATCAGACGTAGAAGTGATATCACCCACCGGTACGCGCGTATCCGAGGCGAACCTTGAAGATTCCGGTCTGTTAACCTTCCCAGCGAGCAGGGTCGGCCGATATGTCGTGCGAACTTCTAGAGGACCTGTGGCCGAAGTAGAGGCTCTAGATGCGACCGCTGTAAAAGTTCTGTCTATTGGAGACGCTGTAGCACATAGACCTGCCATACTTACTGGTGAGTTATAGGAGATACTATTTATACTCTTATTTATTCTGCCTGAGATTTGACACTTATCAGCTGGACCTGATTTGTACCAATTTGCCTATTCTCACTGTCTCTCTCTCTCTTTCTTTCTCTCTTTCTCCCTTTCTTTCTCTCTTTCTCCGTCCCATTCTAACAATAATAAAATTCACACGAAGCAACTGTCGTGACAAATAGCTCACGTTACGCTTACTTTTCGTAAATAAGAATGCAGTTTGATTCATTTTATTTTTCTTGAACTTTATACTTTTCTTTTATAATTGAGCTGAGGTGGCAGTGGGCGGGGCACATAGCACGTAAAACTGACGGCTGATGGGGCAGAAAGGTTCTAGAATGGAGGTCACGTGCCGGCAAGCGCAGCGTAGGACGTCCACCCACAAGGTAGACAGACGACCTTGTAAAGGTCGCAGGAAGCCGCTGGATGCAGGCCTTTTCCAACCGGCCATCCCTCACGTCCCTGGGGGAGGCCTATGTTCACCAGTGGACGTCCTATGGCTGAAATGATGATGATGACGATGATAATAATGAAGAGAGAGAGAGTGAAAGAGAAAGAAATTTAATTTTATCTAGTTTTGTAAGTTAACTAAAGCTGATCATGGCTACCAATTAGCTGAAGTGGAAGCAACGTTTAATTATCCTTTTTTTTTACAGTAAGCACTAGTGGCGCAGGCGCCGGTCGCCTGTCAGGCCGCGTGACCTGCGGCGGGGTGGCCGTGCCGCACTCGGTCAGGCGCCGCGGGGGCGCGAGGCAGGAGCTAGTGTGGCACCCGGCCAGGGCTGCGCCACATCGCTTGACGCTACTGTGGAGTGGAACACAAATAGCTAGGGACCCATTATTGCTGGATGTACAGCCACCACAACATGGACAAGAGGTATGACATCATGCGTCATTAAATCGAATAATATTTTGTCTTGACGTCACAGACTAAACAACAATGGAGTTTAAATACCTTAAAAAATGACTAGTGAGGGTCTAGGGTCTTTAACAACTTCATATAACTTTAAACATGAAATAATAATAATCAAATTAGCCATTACCTCTCAAAAGCCCGCCACAACTCTCTATCTCCCTTCCTGTACCTATGCGCTGAATACGCAGAGAGGCGTAGTAGGCCTACTATCAAATTTATGCGTATTGTAAAAGTTACATTGTGATTTTTCATAGTAATCATACTAGTAGCCATACTAGTCATTTATTCAGTATATAGGCCTCTTCCGGCACTTATACACGTTCCAAAAATAAAGCTTTGGCCTACCACCGCTTCGGGTCTTCTCGTCCAGTTACGTCATCACTCAGAATTACTCGGTCAGACTCTAAATAGAACGGACTTACTTTGTTTGGACTGTATACTTCGATGACTCACCATTCCCCTAGCTAAAAAATAATTATTTCCAGGTCTCAGCATCAGGCCTTGGCCTCTACCAAGCGCAAGTAGGCAGAGTAGCGTCTTTCTGTATAGACACGCTTGGGCGGCCAGCTCGCGAGTTCGACGTCGTAGTATCGGGGCCTGGATCAAGGGCACTGCCTGTCAGGTGTTATCAGACGAAATCAGGGTTGCTGCAAGCCGAGTTTACGATTACCGAAGTTGGTCAGAGTACTATAGGTAAGATTACATGTTAATCAATAGTGGTGTTCTTTCCGTGTAATCTTGTAGAACTTTCGACTAAAACACTTATTTAATTGCAGAGGTATTACATCTATCAAAACCTGTATCTGGCAGTCCTTACCAATGCGAATCGTTCGATCCAAATCGAGTCATAATATCAGGACTACCCACTGGAAACATCATTGCACAAACACCTATCAACTTTACAGGTAATGCCTTACTTCTTGAGTCTTGAGGACTTGGACTGATAAGATCAATTAAGTTGACGGGCAATAGTTTGAGAAAATGTTGCATGACACAGCATGTTTAATGCTATTTTTTGTGAATTTACATAATTTAAAGCAGTTTTTTTATTTTGGACTTATGTTTGTTCCGTTTTTTAATTGTTATTTTAGTGGAAACAAAAGATGCTGGTATCGGTGAACTTGAAGTGGTCTGTGAAGCGATGGGTGACCGCCGTGTTAGGCTCCCAGTAGACATTCGGGAAGACGGGCACACGTACAAAGTGCGTTTACGGCCTTCAGTCCCAGCTCACTATAGGATCTATATCACATACGGAGGTAAGTTTTTAGTTATATATATATGTCATTCGTTTAACCTTTTGTGTAAGTGTGTAAAGATACATAGTGACAAGTGTTATCTAAAATGTGAAATCGTTTTAGTGCATATTTTTTATTTTGTTAGTTCTTGATAAGGAAAACGTCGAAACGGCATTTAATATTGAACATTACACTCATAAGAAAGTATCTGCGACACCCTTTACCGTCCATAAAAAAGCCACCTATCGCCAGTAGCCGTTTGACCTAAGAAAACTAACTTATTAACCAACCAGCATTGGCCTACATGAACAACTAGTCGCTTTCTGTCCGTACGATAGACCTAACAGCCGAATTTTGTTTATTAAAATGCCTGCATCATTATATTGACGACCCGATTTGAGTAGTAGGGTAATTCGCGTTGAACTGTTCTCGGGTTCGATTCCCTGGCTCGGAAAGAAGCAGTTCAGAAAACGATCTTATCTAAATTGGCTCGAGTCTGCGTAAGCTGGGAGACGCCCCTGGTAAAATGCACTATCTAGTACCTCGTAACCCAAGGATGTTGATTCCTTACTTCGAGGCCATGACAGTTGATTGCTTGTCTAGTGCATATTTATTATCGGTCAAGCTACAATGGTGGAATTGTTTCATAAACCTTTTAGTTTTCAACAGTTGATGGATGTAATCTTTCCACTTTCCCCATGTAAAGGAGCATCGGTAGCCGGCAGCCCAGTATCGCTAGGAGTTCTAAGCGGCCGCAGCAGCAGTGCCGCGAGATGTGCCGGCACTGGACTGGTCCACGCGCACGTCGGCAAAGAAGCCGCCTTTACAATACACTGCGTAGAAGACTCGCCTCCTACAGTTCAGGTGAGGATATCATTATTCATTGTTATCATAATCAGACGTCGTTAGACCACTGGGCCTCTCCCAAGTTCCAATGCACTATTCTACTCCATCCGCCTGCAACAGCGTATATTATCGCTTCAATTGTCGGAAGGCACTCTAAACTGCATTCGCCAAGTCTTTGTAGTAATAACGTATGGGGTATGACGTATTTGTGAGTGAATACCGCGACCAACCACCAATAGGTTCTACAGGCTATATCGATTATTGATTTTATCCTTCCATGCATCCCCATAGCTCGCTTAGGAACTTAAATTGGTGTACTAGTCGTACCATGAGTGTCTAGTCTCGGCTCAGTAAGTTGGACAGGACACCAGACCACCAAACTGAATCTTATTCACTTATCGTTCGGTCGAAAACAATTGAAAAAATAGACAAGGCCTGTTTATGGGTTAAACGTAGGCATCTTTCATCATCATCATTGATATGTGCCGGTAATCTAAAGAAGTTAATACGCAATCTAATCTTGGCATTTCACAGGTGTAGTGATTTTAAATTAGATAATAATCGGCAAATAATATTTTGATGAGTGTTTATGCTATGCGTAACAGAAGTGATTTAATTTGTTTTTCTAAATAAATAATAATTAATAGAACTAATCCGTCAACGTATTATAATTATAACCACTTTATTTACTAAAAACTAAATATAATGAGTTATAATTCAGTTATTTACAGATAATATACCACACATAAAACCTCCTCACACACAAACGCCTTCCATCTATCCCTATTCCTGCACCATTACTATATGTCTGTCTTCGCACCATTTCTAACTAACGTCTTCTCTTTTCTTCTCACCACACAGGTCGAAAGACTGACAGAGAACAAAGAAGACAATACAGACTCCGGTCTACTGGAGTGCAGGGTGGTGGCCGGGGCGCCCAGAGAGTGGCTCTGCGCGTACATACCGCTAGTAGTGGGGTTGTATGAAGTTAGGATATTCACTTCCTCAGGACCGCTGCCTGGGAGCCCTTTCTCTGTCAAAGTAAGAATCCCTCATGGTAACAAAAGAGTTTAAAAATTACACAATGTAGATTTTTTTACAGGAGCCACCACATAAAAACATGTTACAGCCAGTACTTTTTCGCCGTCGTGAAAGAATTTTTAAAAAAATGCATATTACTCGTATAAACGATGACTGTTCTAAATTGATTGGAGGAGGAACTTTTTTTGTCTTGTGGTTTAAGGTTACTTTTTACTTGAAACTATTCGCTATGTGCAAAGTGGGTGGTGGGGGCCGTCAAATCGATCGCAGCACGCAATGTGGCAGAAATGTGAAAAAACTCTGGACTGTCAGTGTCAAATTGCTATATTTTCATAGAATTCCAGACTAACATTGTTAAGTATTTTTAAGTAAAAACGTTAAAATTCGCGATATAGGTCACAGTACGTGCTGTTTTATAAAGTGTAGAAACAATGGGAAAGACAGTTCGTGCATGTTTTATTCGTTTCCAATATCAAGATGGCAATTGGAGAAAAGACCTAAATGCATAGCTGTTGTGAAGAGAAAAAAGTTTGTAGGGAGTTTGTGTCACAGACGTTTGTCTTATGATCACAGCTCTTATTAAGTAGCTTTGTCCGTTGGCTCTAAGCTCTTCAACGTCTCTCACATGCTGTGCTAATACATTTTATCCCCTTTTTGCAGTTTGAGGTTGGAAAGTTATATCATGTTGTATCAAATCAAATCCCGTACGTATTACAACATTCATATTTAGTTCAAGTAAGAAAATCACTTATTATAATATGCACAAACTTTTAATTCCGAAGAAAAATAATCCGAAAATCATTCCCAAACCATCCAGTTGCCATAATTTGAAAGATCTTAAGTCCACAATAATTTTGGTCACTAGGGGCGCTGTCATCGCGCACACAGCGAATACACTTTTTAATCTTGCAATATCTGTCACTAGCAATATGCACTATGGCTCTCTTATTAGTTATTAAAGCCATTAATGTCAGATAATGATGATTATAATGATGTCATACAATACAATTATTACCTTGAGATTTGGCCCAAAATTTCAATTCTTATCCATCCATCCAATAGTCAGCCATCAACCATTAGTAAAACCTTTTGTGGCACCAAAAAAAAGAGAAATGATAACATTCTTATGACCAGACCTTTGTTTCACTGAGATTGAGATTCACCAATGGCAGATAGCTATTGTAATTTTGGGGCTAAGTTGCACATCCGAATGATGACTAAATCCAGTGTTGGTAATCTACCAGGTAATAGACACATCAGCGATAATGCCAGTCGGGGGATGGGGCGCAGACAACTCAGGGAGAGTGAGGGCGCCTTCCAAACTAGTGCTCGATACGAGCAACGCCGGTCCTGGCACATTGGAATGCCTACTAGCTGGCAGGCATCAACGTAAGTAAACAACCTTTTGACCAGAGATTCCCAAAACAGTGTGCTGTGAAGAGTAGGCAAGGTGCTTCTGTTTTCAGATTGTGTCATTGTCTGTAAATATGTTCGCATTTCCATCATTTATTATTATTCACCTAATCAGGCGATTAGGGACCTCTGCTTTTGACGATTTATTTTAAATACATGTTTGCTTATTTTACAGATTATAAAATCTGTCCTTTAATAACTGAGCAAACGGACATTTAAACATTTAACTTTTCATAGTTTTTCATCTTATTTTTAACTAGTTCAGGGATATATCATTTTGTTTTATTATGACAGGTGTAGAAACAGTATCAGGCCGCGCGGTGGTAACTCTTGCAGCAGTCGAAGGCGTGAGCGGCGAACAAGAGCTAGAACTCACTTACAACGGAGCGCTTGTAGCTGGAGCGCCTAGAAGAGCTTTAGTAGCGTCAGGGAATACAGCTGATAGAGTTACCTTGGCTGGAAGGGGACTGGCACACGCTGCGCCACATACACCGGCTGTTTTTACAGTCGGTAAGTAAATATTTCTACGACCCAGAACATACTTTGAATTTTCAGATTTACACAAAAGTCAAGTTACATAGCGATTAGCGGTCATAGTTAAGTTGCATCTTATAGCAAATATTATAAAAAAAAAGTAAATGGTTTATATTAGATAGCAGAGCAATAATAGTAAGCAATAAGTGCAGCTCGCGCTCGAGCGTAGGATGACAACAGGTTTTTCATGCGGATTCCACTTTAACCTTTCTAAATAGCGAATAGTATAATGTAGGCATATTAATTAATACCAACAATTATATGGACCAGCGGTTTAAAATCAGCAACTTTATGATGTTTTTTCTCTAAATTTCTTCAAACAGACGGCAGCGCAGCCGGTCCCGGGGCGCCAGAAGCGATGCTAACTTCTCCAGACGGAGACAAGATCCCGGTTGCCTTGGCTGCCGCAGGCCCCGGACTGTGGAGGGCGACCTACACGCCCAGGAGAGCGGGGGACCACCAGCTCAGGGTCATGTGGGCTGGAAGACTTGTTAAGGGTAGGTAGTGCAGTAGCCAAAGTATGTTTACACCTGAGGCGGAGGAACGTGTGAATGAAAAAACTTATAGTAATTTAAGTCCTCGATCCCTTTTCCATAGTAGCGTAGCTGTTGCATTATCAACTGATCAAGCATACGTTAACGAGACACAATAGAAATTCCATTGTCTTGACAGTCTCATGAGACCGCTTAGATATTAACAGGTAAGCACCTGCAGACAGCTAATGTATTCTATCTCTTATTTTAAATTACTTTTTGCTGTGTTCGGATTATGTTATTCCTTGTATTATGATAGTTTCCTGTTTCATTCAATCACTTTACGACCCGATGGCCCCGTAACGTACAGGTTCTGGGTTCAATTCCCAGTTTGGGTTAATTCAGTTCCAGTTGTACTAAAAGACGCAGACTCCCCTGGCAAAATCAATGTCTGGTACCTTGTAACACAAGAAAGTAAATTCCTTACCTTGAGAATATGTCGTCAAGAGCATATTTATTTCGTATTTTTAGTTACTCCCACCCATGCAAATGACAGCAAATTTTATGTGCCCATTTCGCCACAAATAATAGTATCGAGATCAAATTTTTCGTATACTGCATAATGACTGACTATCGTGCGGCTATTACTAATTAAGTGCCCTGTACCCTTTCTGTACCCCCGCAGCTGCTTATACAGTGGTCTACAGCGCCAAAATGGTAATGATCAAATAGGCATTAATTTATTTTGACGACAACAGAGGCCTAATTTCCGTAATTTGACAATAGTCGCAATCCGGTGTCGATCCGCTCCCAGTAACATTACGATGACAAACGGTATTCTCGTAAACTTTTAATTTAACGTAAAATTATCAAAACTATCCCAAGGCGACTGAAAATAGAGCAAAAAAAATCTAATTACGGTTTCTTACATTTTCAGTCGCATTAAGAACTATAAAAGCATTTTTTCTGTTTACGAGAATACCGTTTGTGATCGTAATGTTACTGGGAGTGATTGAGACTATTGTCAAATTACGGGAATGGGGCCTCAGGTTATATTGGTTAATAGTTCAGATATAGCAAATTTTTGTTGATTGTCCCAATCAGGTTGCCCGCTGACCGTGAACGTGAACGCGGGTACTGAGAGCGGGGACGCGTCGCGCGTGGTGTGCTCGGGCGCCGGGTTACTGGGCGGCGTCGTGGGCATGGAGATCCGCTCCTGGATCGACACGCGCCGCGCCGGGCCCGGCGAACTGACTGCCCACTGTACCGGACCCAACAAGGTAGGATACGTCATCAGCCCGCACCAACTAAAATATCGGTAGGTCCCAAGGCTTGAAATGTGGAGGCCCTAGGGCATCCTAGAAGTGGAGGCCCCGAATTTTTTTGGAACGGATGAAAAAGTGGTGTTCACAGTTTTCAATCTTTGATAGACACACAGAAGATTTATTTTATCTTATCTAACGAATTATGGATTTGTGGAGGCCCCTTCTTTGTGGGGGCCCTGGGGCTAGAGCCCCTGTTGCCCTGCTCTAAATTCGGCCCTGGTAGGTCCAGTAGGCCTACTACGAAAATGTTTCGTTAGTTTGGACGTATAAACCGAAAAAATTAAATACCTATTATCTTGTGTTAATCCTTTGGAAAATATGAACATCTGGAACTAGCCTGGTAAAAAAAGACCGTTTTAAAATTAAATTGTCAATATAATATGGTTTGACAAAATTAGATGGAATTTTATTTTGTTAGGCTTAAACGAGCGAAACATTTTCATAGTACGCCTTCTGAAATTTCCTCGTGTAGTCTCGGACGCAGGATTCAGCGGTGGCGTCTCTAGCATGAATAAGGTCACGTGCACACACGTCTGTCACGTCTTCGTCAAGTCTCCCATCAGTTGACGTATAAACCTAATAAATTAAAACTACCATCTACTTGTGTCAAACCTTTGACAATTTATGAACAATTAATAACAGTCGGGTTTTTTACATAGCCAGTTGTTTATCTTTTGCCAAAAGATTGACACAGTGATTTAATATTTTTACAATAGGCCTATAGAGCCGGTCGTAACCTGACTGATATGTGAGGCTAATATATACAACAACAATATCTAAATACTTAACTTATTATTATAATTACTGTACTAAAATACTCATAAAATGTATAAATTGGTAATAAACCACTATCATCATTTCAGCCATAGGACGTGCACTGCTTAATATAGGCCTCCCGTAGTGATTTCCATAGAGATTGGCCGGTTGAAAGCTGCCTACATCCAGCGGCTTCTTGCAACCTTTACCAGGTCGTCTATCCACCTTGTGGGTACGCTTGCCGCTAAACCACTAACTTTTCCAAAATGTAAGAGATTTTTACTTTTATTTATTAGGATATATTAATTAGGGTTATCATTCACTAGGTGGCATACTGCGAACTGTACGAGCACGGCGACGGCACGTTCACCCTGAATGTGAAGCCGGCTGAAGCGGGCAGGCACGTACTCAGCGTGCAGTTCGCCGGCGACCACGTGCCTGGGTCGCCGTTCGTGCTCAAGGTGGCTGGCGCGCCGGATCCTTCGAAGGCAGGTCCCTCTTGATACTTAATTTTAATTGGATCAATGCAATGAAAAATATTACCAGCTGTTGCCCGCGACTTTGTTTGCGTGGTCACCTAGCGGTATTAAATATACTTAACTACCTATTCTCATATTTACCAAATATATTTAACATAATAGGTCGTGCCGTTTCAGAGCAGTGCAACCACAAACAGCGTGACACAAGATTTTTATACCGTGTTGTTTTGAACACTTGCCAAAAGACTCCGAACGTTTTTGTATGGAGCCTGGCATACCTAAAGTTACAAGTACCTAAAATTACGTTATTTTGGTGTACACCTATGAAACATATGTTAATCGAAAGAGAAAATAATTACAAACAACAAATACTCTGTGACAAAATGTCGTAAATGATATTCTTTGTTCAGAATTATTAAAATATGATTAGAAGTCTTTTGGCGAGTGTTCAAAACTACATCCTGTATACGACGTGCTCCTTTTCATTTCCCAAACATTATTGATGTAATTTAGACCGCCTCAAGTAACGACAAGTTAAAATATTTATCCGAAATAATAACTTTTTTTCTTTTTATTTGATTTCTTATAACTATTTCTATGTACTTGATGTCTTATGACAAGTGGCAACTTCTAAAGTTTATTCCATTTATATTGACCGAGACGACTATTTGCGTAATATTTAAGGCGCTATCTGTAATGCTAGTAAAAACTCCTTACAATTGTATATTGTATAACTCTAACAGAGCGACTGAGATTTTTTTTTCTTTCGACAAACACTTTTTTTACGTTATAACAGGGATCACTTAGCTTAAATTACTTTTATTATGGCAGGTCCGTTTATAAGAAATATAAATCTGGCGCGGTCCGTTAGGTAGATGATAACTAGCACCGAAGATTTAAAATCATCATCATCACATCATTACAGCCAAAGGACGTCCACTGCGGAACAGCCTACCCCAGTGATTTCTAGATTGGCCGATTGGAAAATATAAATTAATAAATAGACCTATCTTTATCAGATAATCGACAGAGACAAGCGCGGGTAAAATTGAATTATCGCAATTTTTTATACTAATATTCTCTGATTTTTCTGGGTCCGCACAAAGTAGGTCGGCGGTCTGCCATTTGGTGATCCCTGCGTTAAAGCATCGTTGGTTAAAGTTATGGGAAATCAAAAAGATCACGTTGTATAAGATGTAATTAATTCATAGGTCCGCGTATACGGCCCCGGCGTCGAACCGGGCGTGCTGGCGACGTTCCAGTCGCGGTTCTTCTGCGACACGCGCGGCGCCGGCGCGGGCCAGCTCACGGTGCGCGTGCGCGGGCCCAAGGGCGCCTTCCGGGTCGAGATGCAGCGGGAGAACCAGAAGGACCGCACTATATTGTGCAAGGTTAATATTTTATTATATTCTAACTAGCTGTTGCCCGCGACTTAAGTCACGTGGTCTTAAGTTTATTCATAAATGATTTTCGGCGCGACTTTTTTTTTTCCTCGAGCACCTTCTCTTGACAAATAGCGAAAAAAATTTGCGAAATTGTTCCATCCGTTCACGCGTGATGCGATGACCAAGGGAAATAAAATTCATTTTTATATATATAGATTTTTTTAAAATCGCCAACTGAACAGCGACATCTAACGGCAAGAAGCGTCATCTATAATGAGAGTTATCTTGCATTCCTCGGGAACCGTACGTTTGTCCGGGATAAAAACTTCCTATCTTTTATTTCAGACTAATATCTATTTCTGTGCCAAATTTTATTTAGATCTGTTCAGCCATTGTAGCGTTGTTGAGTAACAAACATCCACCAATCCAAACTCTCCCATTTATAATATTAGTAAGAACTAAGATAATCTTATTAAACAAGCGTTTGCCCTCAACTGTGCTTGAGTGGATTTCGGTTTGCCCAATACATAGCCTATGTGTGCTAATGTAATTTTTTTATTAATCTCGCTTAATAAATAGTGTATTTAGTAAAGTTTTGGGATTCTTTGAATTACAAGGGCTTTATTATTGGTGTATAAATTATGTTTAGTTATTCAATATGAGCGTACTCGTGATACATGTATTCGCCATTGCATTTAGTCAGTTAATGCCTGAGAGTTGACTATGCTGGCATAATGAATAGATCATATTATAACACTTTAACTTTTCTAAGAGATTTATCATTCATACACAGATGTAAACAAATGTAGTTCAACAACGTCAATTGCTGGAATGCAGAGCGGTTCAATTCTCAGGGTTGATTTCTTGCTTTGATTAACTATCTCTATGACGTTGATACGAAAATCACAGATAAATAGTTTATCGTAATTCTTACGCGTATCAAATAAAAACAAATTGTTTTCATGTCTTAATTAACCTTAGATGTGTGGAAATCGTCTTATCATTCATCGATAGGAACGTAGATTTTGTAATCGATTAATGTTTGGGTACCTATTTAAATAAATAAAGCCCTACTTCTTAAAGTAAATTTTCTGTAGCCTCTGTACAACCAATGACATCAGTTTTCTGATGGCAGAATACTGAGACAACGAGTCAGTTTTATGGCCCTATTAATGAAGCTGATTTATCACTCTTATAACAGAATTCTCTTTGTTTTTGAGGAGCTATACTTCAAACCAACCTTTACCTACTTTACACAAAAAGGATTTTATTGATTCGTTTCTGTTTGATTGATAGCTTTTTTAAGGACGTCAAGTTTTAAAGTAGCTTGTTTTTTTCGTAAGTCATAAAGTGAAATTGAGCAACTACAAATGAGGTGATTTTTAAGTCGATTGTATGTTCATTATTGTTATTGAACCAATGTTGCTTAATTTATACCACTGCTGGACTGTGGCTGTGGCGTTCTATTCACCCGTAGAATTCACCCGCTTTTGGCTCTGGGTCGTTTGCATTCAGACGCTTCCCGCTACCTTAACTAGGTCGTCAGTCCACTGATTAGAAGGCTTGCCCACGCTGCGTCGACCAAAGGCCTAATTCCCATAATTTGACAATAATCGTAATCCGGTGTCGATCCGCTCCGAGCGACTACGAGCACAAACAGTACATATTCTCGTTAACTTTTATTTAACGTAACGTCAAAACTATCCCAAATCGTCTGAAAATAGACCAAAAAAATCTAATTTTGGTGTTTTAAATTTTTTGGGTTTACGAGAATACCGTTTTAGATCGTAATGTTACTGGGAGCGGATCGAAACCGGATTGCGGCTATTGGGCCTCTGTTCGTGGTCGCTATTTTATAGATTTTTATTCGATATTATTTATAATTGTCTAGTTTTCGCCCACCGAGCCCGGCGACTACCGCGTGGAGGTGCGATGGGCCGGCCGGCACGTGCCCGGCTCGCCCTTCCCGGTCATGATCTTCGACACGCAGGAGGAACTGCGCCGGTACATCCAAGCCAATGCCGCTTGACACTAACATTCCACGAATACTGTCTAGGTTTCTAGGTTCATACTTTTCAGGCTCCGTTTACATGGTGAGGAGAAACCTCTGTTGATTCTTTATTCAGTGGCTGTCACCCTTTCCGGGGCACGACACACCCGTCGACATGATAACAATATCACTTCTTTTGTGTCAGTATTGTATCCCGCAACGTGGTAAGGTATTGTTAATCAAATAAACAAAGACGATCCCAGGTAATCAATTAATGGTTTGTATTTCCGCCAATTTCCCCTTGAAAGAACCTGTCTAAGAATCTGGAAAAAAAATTACACTTCGCCTCACCATGTAAACTGTGCCTAACTTCTTACTTACTTACATGATTTAATTATGCGCTCAGGCAGTTTTCGCTTAGGTTCCGTTAGTTTAAGAATGCTTAGAACTAAAACAGACTTAAAAAAACATTGTATCTATGTTTATCTACTAAATACTTTACTATGCGAAAATTGCCAGTACGCCTAATGTATTCGTTATTTTCATCCAAACTTTATATTTAAGAGTAGAGTCCATCCACTTTGCCAATTTGTACTTGTGTATTGATTTTACTATTCTATTTTTTGTAAAAAAAAACCGTTTCAAAGTACTTATAAAATTAGGAAGCTTTACGATTGTTCTTTTGAATAATAATACAAGTACTTAACATGAAGTGAAACTATAGGTTTTAATAACTCATATTATAAAATAAAATAAACAAACTATTGCAAGCACTAATGAACAAAATACATTGAAGTATATACGAAAATAGTAGGTAGCTCAATAAAACTCTGCAGTTCTCGATTCCGTCCAATTTATTTTAAGAACTTTAATCTACATCTCGAATGTCTCATCTCCAATTCTCTACGAGTACATACATATTAATGCAACAACTTAATTATAAGGAAAACATAATAAATTGTTTATTTGTTAATATTTATTAATGGCATTTAGGCTTATAATCATTTAACTTAACTATTGTAACTAACGAAGTATTTTTATTGTTATTACTCGGTCAAGTTCATGTGTTACGCTCGTACGATTGAACTGGACCGCGTAAACCTGATCTATTCAGTTACTAATTGTTAATAAATTGAAATTTATTACGTGATGTTTTTCAATTCATACCATAATTTTACGTTGAAAGTTGGTCCCTACTAATATTGCTTGTACTAGTCGTGAAGCCTAGTCCGAGGCCCCTTATAGTTAAGGTAAGGCCTGTGCCCTGCAGTGGCACGTATGTACGTACGTATTTTATACAAATACATTTTCGAACAAGTACATTTCTAGAATGAGGTAGAAAACCTAAAGCTGCCTTTACAATGAAACATTAAATTTTGTGAGATCTATGTAACCTACTGTAGTCACTTATATGGAAATATAAATACTTATTCTAATTCTCATTTGGTGTAACTGTCATTTTATCTAACGAAATACCAAATAGAAGTAATAGTTAATTACTCCATAATACATAAACGTTACTTCGGCCAAAGGCCAAAGTGGTATCGGCTAAAGTAGTTAGGTACAAGTTTTAAACGATAAGGCTAAGCATAAGATGAGGTGCAGGCGATGCAATTTTTTTGTAAACGTATGAACAAGCACTGCGTTGTACTACGCAAAAAAATACGTAATGTATAGAATTAGAGAGTTTCCTTGACGTTCCCAGGAACAATGCCACACCTCTAGGTACAGCAGCAAGCTCATCAGCCTACCACAAAACATCAAATTTTCTCACTCGATATTGAACTCTACGTGATCAATTTGAAATTCAAAATCGGTCGAAGAAGTTGGTGATATTGTTGTAAGCTGATAACTGTACAAGTTCAGAATTCCTCGCTAAAAAAACACGGGCGCCATTTAAATTCAACTTTTTTAGCGTGAAAATGTATAAAAATACATTAATTTTGGCGTAACTCACAAATATCACAACATAAGTCGGTGACCGGTAATCCTCATGCATCTTAAAATCACTGAAGAAGCAAAAATATTAGGGATTAAAAACCTTACATTTTTGCAAAATTATTATAGTTGAAACCTCAAATTATATTTGTACCGAATATAACATAATCAATTACAATATGTTAGTGACTAACTCGTACCACTTCACCTTCACTACACTACTAGTCCTTTACATCTTGTTTGTTTACTTAATTCGCGCCTGAGTTCTGAAAATACAAAGTATTTTTTACGAGAAGCTCGTTTATTCGCGCGCAGAGAGTGACACACTAAATTGTACCTGTAGACCTGTGGTTCGTAGTTGGCGGGGTACAACATTCCATTATCTATGTATGTTCGTGCTATATTTAACCCCCAAGAGGCGTTTGCCCCAATGAGTCCGGCCTGACTGCAGTGCTGCATAATCTATACCTCAACATAGAATCATTCATATCATGATTCATGCATGAGGAACTGCAAACTATTATCTTTTTTGCGCTACTGCATTCCTGGTTTATATCGGAACATGACTGTTCTCCGGTCCGGGAATGCCGTGCGTGCAGTGCGAGTGTCGCCCGCCAGATGGCTTCGCAGCGCGTCCAAGCTTTGCCATAGTTGCTGCATTTGCCCGAATATTATCACTTCTAAACGTTGTATGGCACTGTGGAGCTCTCCTGCGAAATAAAATAAGGATTGATTAGGATAAAAGAGGTAGGTACGGTTTACAAAACTCTATTGGCATAGCACAGATTTCTT
The DNA here is from genome assembly GCA_963576865.1 of Anania hortulata. Classification (NCBI taxonomy): domain Eukaryota; kingdom Metazoa; phylum Arthropoda; class Insecta; order Lepidoptera; family Crambidae; genus Anania; species Anania hortulata. The sequence goes on along the minus strand of OY756390.1, from coordinate 13,381,238 downwards.
TTCTTAGGTTTTGCACTACGCCGCCTTTTGATTTACGTTAAGGTAAAGTAAGCACCTCGTTAGCTTTCTCTGGCGTAACATTGTGTCCGCTATGTATGTTTCATGCCTAAGGTAACCACATCACATCCGCTCTACAAATCAACATCAATGGCCTACTACGAAAATGTTTCGTTCGTTCGTTTTTTACTGGCTAGTTTCAGATGTTCATATATTTTTTTTAAGATTGACACAAGTAACTTATTTTGATTTAGGCTTATACGACTGAACGAACGAAAAATTTTCTAGTAGGACTACTGATATTGATTTGTAGAGCGGATGTGATCCTTTCGTAGGTAGGATAACACCCGCTATCCGTTGGAGCGTCCGCTTTTCAACGCCAATGTCAAACGAACAGCGCTCAAATCACGAACTCTTACGTTACCTACCTTGCCTCTAAGCATAGCTCTTAGGCACCTGCTTTACATAGAGAGATAGCCAGCATAAATACGAACAAATTAAAGGCTAGAAGAGAAAAGTTAAACGTGACGTGCCAATGTGTGCTGAAACGCGACTTTGACCTCTTATTTAACTCGGCTTCTTGCCATGAAAATCAAATCCGTTCCGCATTAACATTTACGAGTAAGCGACCTATTTAGGAGTTATAAATTAGTGTATTTTGTTACATGACGTGACGTTAACGACGCGACGTCATCATTAGCCTCGGGGAATCATTTTTTTATACATATCATAAAGCTGGTAGTTACATACATGTACTTACTAGCAGGCCTGCTTTAGAGCTACCCTGCTTTCCATCTGTTTTCTACTGTTGATAAATAAAGAGCGTGTCAGTCATGTTTTTGACGACTCAATTGGTGAAGTAGCGTTTGATTTCCGGTTCGGGTCAATTCAAAAAATGATCTTTCTAAATTGGCTTACGTCTGGGTATTTATTTATTTAAGTTTTTATCTTCGAACTGCGTCAAATCGATCTGAGTGCCTAAAGTTAGTTTGGTTTTACTTTTACACGATTGAAAAGTTACGTACATTGTACGTGAGGATTCAATCTTTTAATATTTTTTAAATAGGTACTAGCGTAGGTATTGTTAAGGGCCGCCAATCTGACATGCTACCTGGATATACGTTACATAGCAAATTTCTGGCAGTCTCTAGCTAAAGATATTTGCTTACTAACTTAAGATACAAACTTGACGACCTCCGTAGCCGAGAGGCGAGCATACTGGACTTGGTGTCGCTATCTCTGAGGTCCCGGGTTCGATTCCCGGTCGGTCAATGCAAAAAAAAACTTTTCTATATTCTCTCAGTCTCAGGTCTGGCTGTTATGGTACTGTAGTTGTTACTGATTTCTGTAACAAAAGTGCTTGCTACTTACCATATAGGAGAGAGCAATGTATGTGATGTTGTCTAAATTTATATTTATTTAAACTTAGGATAGTACTCACTTGAAGTGACGACTCCATGCAACCGTCGCGTGATAGTAGCGTTTGCTGTGGCATTAACCTCCTGCGTCCTGACTGAACACATAGCTCGGGCCTCCTCTCGTGGCCCGCTGCCGTGGTACGTAACATTGTGTACTTCTATAAATGGCTGCTTATTTTTTTCTTGAGAGGTGCTTACTGTGTAGTGAGGCCCTCGTACTGAAAACATTGTGTGAAGACTAACATCATAAATTATAATACATATTTGGTAGGAACAAATTAAAGAAAACTGAGTAGTGGCCATTGATTTACGGATTACTCTATACAGGGTTACATTTCACGGTAGTGCCAATTTTTCAGGGACCCCTCAGAATCGGTAACTAAATCGATCTACGTAAAAGACAAACTATTTTTTAAAACTTTTAATTCTTCTATTCTGCATTAGAAAAATAGAATACGTAGAAAATTTACGATTACTCGATTAAATTGCACCCTAATGTGCACTGCATGAGGTTTTTGTCGGAGCGGCGTCGGCGTACGCCTGTGATCTCTGATGAATGACGGCGCAGCTCACGTTTTCTTTTTTTTTTCGGAAATTTTTAAGTATATTTTACTCTTTCTACTTTTTAAGAAATAGGAGGACTGAAATTAATTACGATAAATTAGTATTTTGATATTGTTCTATAGACCTTATTTTTAAATTTTGCACTACCTTGAAATGTAACCCGGTATAAGTTATACCATTGACCTTGGTTCTGACAAAAAATTGGGTAGGTAATAAACAATTCCTTACAATCTCATTTCTATGTTTTACCTAACCTTTAGAGTAATTAGCTTCAAATAACTCAGTTTTTGTAAATCTTCAAAAACATGGTGAGCGTGGATACCATTTGGTTCCATATCACTAACCTTCCAAATAAGGTAATTTTTTTCCTTGTTGTCTCCTTTAATTTAGTGTATTTGTAATAACATAATTATGTGTTTATGGACCTAAAATGCTGACATAGCCCAATGGATAAGCAAGCTGAAGTGGCAGTGGGGGGGCCCATAGCACGTAGAACTGACGGCCGATGGGGCAGAAAGGTTCTGGAATGGAGGCCACGTACCGGCAAGCGCAGCGTAGGAGTCCACCTACAAGGTGGACAGACGACCTGGTAAAGGTTGCAGGAAGCCGCTGGATGCGGGCCGCTTTCAACCGGCCAATCTAGAAGTCACTGGGGGAGGCCTATGTTCAGCAGTGGACGTCCTATGGCTGAAATGATAGACCATAAAATATATTTATATTTCTTAATATTAGTAAATTGTCTCTTTCAGGCGAAGTGGTAACGTCAAAACACATTGTTTCAGTTCTTCGCTTACCTATTACCTAAATGAGCTCAACATTAAGGCCTTAAGATAGGTGAAATGTCTAAAATCTCGGATACATGAAAAAGATAGTAATAGCCCTCAAGTTGCGTGCCCAACAGGGTCCATAACACTGGTTCTATAATTTGTATCATGTACATTATGGTTTTGCAATAAATTATTGAGAACTGAGAAGTAACTTCACAGTCGAAATCTTTGTAGGACTAGCCGTTGCCTGTAACATCGTTTGCGGGGTTATTAAATCTATTTAAAAACGTCCCTATTTGAATCTGATTTTGTTCACTATTTCATCATTTTCAGGTTTTAATTTCTATGCACGAATTACTAATTATTTTTCTTAAATAAAAGTAGCCTTAAAGTTAGATACTCCTTATATTAACATCAGCTATCTGCCAATGATAGTCCTGTCAAAATCGATCCAACCGTTGATTGACGACCGTCTGGTGTAGTGGTTCGAGCTCCGGACTACAAATCCAGCGGTTGAGGGTTCGAATCCCGAAAGGGGCAAATGATTGTGTGATGAACACGAGCATTTGTACCTAAGTCATGGATGTTTATAAAAGTATTTAAGTATGTTTATCCGTTATCTAGTCGCCATAGTACAAGCTTTGCTTAGTTTGGGGTTAGCTAATTGATGTGATTGTGGAAACAAAAAAAAACCGTGTCAATTAGCCGGAATTTACAAATAATCAAAAATATTATTTTCCTACTTTTTAAATTTTGCAGAATTTTGAAGTCCGTTTGATAAGTTTTTTCTATAGCCTAAGACTATTATGTGTATAACATAATAATAAAGTCCTGCCAAAATCGGTCAAGCTGTGTCAATTAGTAGGAATTTATAAAACTACACGATGTTTTTCCCATAATTTTATAAATTTTCTAGTACTTATTAAAAGTCTATGTGACAAATTCTTCAATTTACCCCTATGCTCACATTTTCTAAAAGCTACTAAGCACTGCTGAATGCCTCGCTTACACTGGTGTCTAATAGTTAAGATGCCAAGATTAGGGAAAAAAAAAGTATATGCTTCAAGAACAAAAATTTTTGTGTCGATTTTGTTCTTTAAAGATAAATCCATACATTAGCTGTTGTCAAAGTCAAAGTAAAAAATATTTTATTCAATTTAGGACAAAAAATTGCCACTTATGAACGTCAATAATAACATTAATATTGCAAAAGATTTTATTGTAAATAGGTAACCAAAACCGTATATATGAGTAACCTAATAATAATAATAATTTCTATCTTTTATTACCTAATGTGTACCTGATTTATGAGTTTCACTCTTGGCCTGCCCACGCGCTCCTGTTTTAGGCCAACTGATAATGTAGAATGTTCCAAAAAAATTAGAACAATACAAGTGGTCAATTAGTGTTCAGCATCCAATCGTTGCCATACGTGTGAATGAATTTTATAGATAAAAAATAGATACACTTACATTAGATCAATTGTGAAAAGAGAAAAAAGAAAATGTGCCCTTTTTTCTTTGAGGAAAGAATCTTTCAAAATCGAATTGAAATTTATCTAAATAAATACTAACTAGATACGTATTAGCTATTTTACTAAGTAGGTATGTAAGCACAGATAAATTATGATACTGCATATTTTATTTAAGGCTTAATTAATATAAGTAAGGAAAGACGTTTAAAAAGCTAAAAGTTCGTTTTTCATGGTATTGCAGTAGGTCAAGTCCAATTTGTAAGCATTATTCATATTAGCATATGTATGTAAAATGCAGCCGTTCACGGTTGATGGGTATAACAATGAGGTATCAAGTCAAATTCGTAGATAATTGCAATACATTTTTAGGTATGTATCCTATACTCTGTATCACAGAATGCAATATTCCTGTATATGGGTCACTCAGGGTTAGGGTAAGCTACACGTACGACTAAAATGTTTCAGGCATTGAAAATAACCATAAGTAATGGTTGAGTAAAGAAACTTATAAAACATACTCTCCTAATTCGTTTTGGCAGTCGTGTAAAAAGTATAAGTTCACGTAGGTACTTACAGTGGTGATACGTCGGAGCTGCGATAATTAAACACACAAATGCGTGTAAAAGAATTACGGCATAAATAGAAAATAAAAACCTCATTTCGAAATTTTTTAGGTTTTACCAACAAACTTAAAATCTTTTCACACTTTCATATTCACGTTAAACGTTCACAAAATGTTTATTTGTCACAACATTTCTAAAATATGTCCCTAATAAAAATAATGTGTGTTAAGTTTTTTTTAACGTAAATACTTTACAGTTGGTTTTAGATATGTGTTGCATGAATGGCGGCCTCCGTAGGCACTGTACGCGATCTCCCGGGAGTCAAAATAAATAGGCAACTGCTGGATGGTGGATCCACCCAAATTGTTACCTAAACTATAGAGTATAGTGCCCAGCTGAAAGAACATGTCTGGGGCATTGTACCATTTTTTTATTATTGTGCCATTGACATGGATGACTTCGGTCTAGACATCATGCAATAAACGTAAAGTGCACCATCCATAGGATAATAGAAAAGTAACTTATAAGTAGGTACTAACTACTTAAATAAATAGCTAGCCCTTTTAAAAAAATATGTTTGGATTACGAATGAAATTTGTTAAAATAAAAATAAAAATAGATAAATACTTAGCGAATTTTATCACGGTTTCTATTCGAAATTTCCTTTCAATTTGATGTTTTCTTAAAAAATAAGTGTAGGACGTTCACCTAAAGTACAAGATCGATCAAAACTCAAAATAACTAAACGGTAGTAACAAAACAAACAGAAGCCCATCACCATCAACTCCGTCTTTTGCTCAACGTGCAACAAAAAAAAAGTTTCACTAAACTACATAAAGCTTACATCCTACGTTACCTGATTGAATTTGCCAGCATAGGTACAGTCAAAAGCAAAAATATCATACAACTTCTCTCCTAAGCTCTCCTAACTTCTCTCTTGTAAATTTAATAATAAAAAAAATTACGACTACAGATATTCAATAAGCCTATAGTTTTCACCACTAGGTAGGCAAATATTAGTACTAAATTACATACCATGATACAAGAAACAATAAAACAAACACAGAAAAAAAAAAAAGTTAGCTAGGGTCAACGAGTCGGACGCATGAAATTATTTGCAAGCAATGTTCTCACCTCGGCGGGGCGGGTACAAAATAGGTCTAAATGCGGGTAGGCACTGACAGTCTCGTTAAACTTTTTAGTAACTCTACTAAAGAGTGAGTTCTGACGGTAGTTTGTGCGAGACGGTGACGAGTACAAGCACGGGCGCTGTCTATTTGGTTTAATGGGTACGCGTAATTGTATGTTATTTAGAAGCTGTGAGCTGTCAACATGGCCATTAGCGATGTTCAATAAATAGGTAATATCTGCTGCGTCTCTACGTAACTCAAGAGGAAGAAAATGGTGTCTTTTGCAGCGTGCATAATAATTAACATCGCGCTTCTTAGATTTAAATTGTAAGTACCTCAAGAATCTTCTCTGAATGGATTCAATGCGATTATTGTATATTTTGTACTGCGGATTCCAGACTTGGGAAGCATACTAGAGAATACTACGAACATAGGAACAGTATAAGATTTTGATGGGTTTCAGATTGGAAAATCGTGAGCATGATCTCATAATGAATCCAAGACCTTTCGATGCTTTTTTAACAATGAAATCCACGTGCCTGTCAAATAACAGTTTCGAATCGAGAACAACTCCCAGGTCCCTGATGTGATCAACATGTACAAGATTGTGATCATTAAGGGTATAGTTATATATTTTTTTTCCTAGTGAAAGTAATGGCGTTGCACTTCAATACGTTTAGGTCAAGTTTATTACGTTTGCAGTAGTTTTCAAAGCGAACTAAATCCTCTTGTAGTAACTTAGAATCATTGACATTCTTTATTTGTTTAAGGATTTTCATGTCATCAGCGAAAAGAAGAAAATATGAGTTATGGAAACAGTTATCTATGTCGTTAATAAATATAACGAATAAGAGGGGACCAAGGAGCGATCCCTGGGGCACGCCGGATGGAGCAGACATCCACTTAGATGTATATCCATTTAAAACAACTACTTGAGATCTATTAGCGATATACGATTCGAACCACCTTAGAAGATTTCCGTGAACGCCAGCCGTCTGCAGTTTGTGTAGCAGCATCACGTGATCGATCCGATCGAATGCCTTACTATAATCCGTATAGATGGCATCAACCTGGCCACCTGAATTCATGGATGACGTTATAAAATCATCGGATAGTAGTAGATTTGAGACCGTGGAACGACACTTCAAAAATCCGTGTTGTTGGGGTATTAAAGAGGAGTAGAGTTGATTATAAATAACTCGCTCGAATACTTTTGAAAATATGCATAGCTTGGATATAGGCCGATGGTTCGTTATATCGCTTTTATTGCCCTTTTTATGGATAGGAGATATAAATGCAGACTTCCAGATGGTTGGAACAATACCTTCGAGCAGTGATCTCTCAAACAATATACAAAGAGGTACGACTAAACTTTTTGCACATTTTACTATAAAAATGGGTGGTATTTCATCGGGACCAGCACCCTTAGTTAGGTTTAAAGACTTTAACAAATTGATATTGAATTGATAATAATCCTCTATTTATTATAATAAAATACCTATAACAATCGTCAATAAACTGTTTAAATTATCTGTTCTATTAGATAAACAGATAACTAAAATATTTGATCTTTCGAAATATGGTTCTGATATTATCGACAAAAAATATCCGATGGTCGCACAGCGTAAGTTTTATTCATTAGTTAATTAATCGATATAAAGATAGGTCTGAAGAAAACGTTTTAGAAAAAGGCCTCTCTGAATTAAATAGAGATTATATATACTTAAAATGAAGTCAATTTTCGTACTGAAAGTACTTTTTACTGTAATGGTTAATTCAAAGCAAACATCGGCTAGTAAGTTACCTTCCTATTTTTGTTAAACTTATTTCTTCTACCTATTTAGGTAAGTACTTTAATCATTCATCACTTTATTTATATTAATATTTCATTTCGTTTCTTTCCTAGGTGTCATCTCCACCGACACTCGATTCTCCCAAAATGCAGTGATTTACCAACTTTTCGAAATGTTTAGAGGTCTAATGAAACTAGGCGATGGAGAGCATAATATACCAATATTAGACCCGTACACATTTAATGCAAAGGGAGCACGTTTTCATGCTTTAGTAGACTGGTGGGTGATTGTGGACAATACAATGCATCCGATAACATAATATATATTCATAATCTAACTTTATAGTTTCGGACATATTAAATTGGGGTGTAAATGGTTTGGAACTATATAAACACAACTCAGGAGCACCGATGATTAACGGGTAAATAGTACGTGATAAGGAACTCTACGCCTATGTTCAGTAGTGGATATCCTATGACTAAAATGATGATGATGGTTAAGGGACGCTTTATTCCGGACTAGGAATAGTAGCCTGAGCAAAACTAAAATAAATAAATAAATAAATGTGTGGCTTAGGTAAAACGTTGATAAGGTAACTTTTCTAATAACTTGGGAGAGGCCAACATTTATCGAGCCAGCAGTGCCAACTTATTATTATTTAGATAGATTCCTCTTTTTACAGTGAAGTGAACATTACCGAAGCAACGATCATCGGTTTGAGCAACTTTCGACTCCAAGATTTTACGTTTACAAAGGAAGACACAACTCTTGATGTTACTATAAAAATACCCATCATTAAGTTTCACGCAGGTTGGTATTAAACGTCCCTAACTTTAAAAATTCAAAAAGCATAATATCTAAGTTACATTACAATGGATATGTTAAAACAATTTAAGTAATATAGATGATCTTTGATAATGTTTCTGATTTTTCAGAATATTATGAAATGAAAGGAGAAATGTTAGCTCTACCTATCGTAGGATCGGGGATCCTATAGTAAGAAAAATGTATTTTTTTTTAAATTAGTACAACAAATTATGGTACTATCCTCTACATCTTGTATAACCTTTTTGTTTCAGTTTTCTTGCAAAAGATGTCACAATAAACACTAAGCTCTACAATCTGATAATGGAAAATCTGTAACCATAGCAAAATTTGAAAACACCAGTTTTTCCATTAAAGACATTTTGGTAAGGCTTACGTTATAAAATAATGTTAAATACTTACTTTGTAGGTACTTATTTATAGAGATAGCTCAAGTTTACGTAACTTAACAGGTGTGTAATGAAGAGTACCTACCTATGAGTATCTGTCTATCTTAAGTCATGTCTGGATTCGAACTCGAGACCGCTGTTTTCGAAAAGGCGATTGACTACTAACATAAGAGCATGTTTTTTTTACAATGTATGTATGTTGTTATTATCTCCTACCAAGACTTGCATCATGCAAGATGGGAGAAGATGCTGGCTTACAGGAAAGCACTGGAAAGAATTAGAAGAGTTCTTTCAGTCGCTCAGTTAGAAAAGAATTCTGTTATGTGAAAGGATATTGATTAGTCAATTTCCACTAAGGCAGTCGATTACTTTAAGTGTAATACTTCTATACATATAATACTTACAATGATTGTAAATGCAAAAAATGCTTTTACAGTCTTTTAGTCTTCATTACCTACATTAATATCTTTTAGACCACTTTTCGTTTATAAATCAATACCTAAACTTTATTTTCAGAGCCGCACAGAGTACGATAAAAACATAGATGATATCCTGAACGCAATAACAAAAGACCTCCTCGCCGGATACCTTACAAGATTTAACAGGTTTATCGCGAAGACGTACGAAGATTATATTGTTATTACGCTAAATACCATAATGAACGAGTATGATACTTGGAGCATTCTAGCTACGGTATTACACTAATAATAAAAATGATACACAGTGTGATATAATTAATAAAATTTCTAAATAACAAACCTTTATAACAAGCTTTATTGCGTTGAACTTAATGCCATGAGGAATTCTCTACCACTAGTCTACTATATTAGGCTAAACAGAAATGTAGGCGGTGATTTAAGCTGACAGTGACTTGTGAAGAAGTGAGGGATGATGATAAAGTCTATGGTGGAGTAGTTACTTGACCTTCGCCCGGACCGAAACACAAAAATATTTTTGGCGATATAAATTTTCGAGTGATATTGGGAGACAGCTGACTCAAAGTGCCATTTATTAAATGAAAAAAAAACCCTCAAACAATATCTGAACTACATGCAGATGTACAAACTTTATTCTAGTTTTAAACTGTGTGTTAAATAAGTAAAAGTATGACTTAACAATGTGCTCCATCCATATCAAAGAACACAGTCGCAGTTATCCTTTTAGAACTACTTATTTCTGATGGCCGTGTAGTTTTTACCTGAACTACGATTCAGCAGTCGTAGGTTCGAATCCTGTAAAAACAAATGTTTGTGTAATAAAAAACAGCGTGATGGTTTTACGATATAATTTATCTTTTCTCGGCGAAGTTATTTGTTTAACTACATTATGTGAAGGAACAAGCTGAGTAAAAAGCAAACCCGCCTTCTACCAATCAGTGCATCAATAGATTGCAGGAATAAAGTTTATGTAGGTGAATCTAGGTGGATCCATGAATAACTTTATAAGTAGTTAAGTATTTTTCAGATAAAGTATTTACCTAAGTACTTACTTGCTCATTTCAAGCAAACATAGTTTCATCGATATATCATTGTAGGTAATATCAAAACGATAAAATCTTTATGACGTTAATTGGTATTGGTAGATAAGTATTAAAAACTGACTAATGAATCACTAAACTATTTTACAGTTTACAGTCATAATTTCGAGAAAACAGCAAAGTGCACTTTTTTATGTATGTTCAGCAATCATTTGTTACCACTTTGATCGATTTCGATAATTCTTTTCTTGTTCGAAAGGGAATACTTTCGGTCTCATATAAATTTGGTCAAGTTCTGATGATGGGATCTTTATGAAAATCATCAAACATTACTTGAACTCCATACAACGCCAACAGATTTTTATAAAAGAATTACATATTCTCCATGGTGGAAAGAACATTAAATAACGCAGCCCTTACTCAAACTCTGTGTGTCGCTTTTGTGGCACTTGTTCAGCCATTTTTTTTTTTTTTTTTAAAACTGAAGTTGTATGTAAAATACCTTTTTTGTGTCGCAGGAAAAATGCATTTTGCATACCTACCATCACGGGGGCAGCGATGGGTTATGTAGATATAGCTTAGATCCGATTCCGGCAAACTATCACCGACTAAAAAACCTGCGGTGTACATACCACGCAACGTATGGGCACCCGTGTTCTGGATGGCTATCCATGTATCCATCACCCACATACGGCATGCTATGCCGGGCATCAGGCGTAGAAAATGGATAATAATTTGATGTGATGTGTGATGATGTGAATGAATGTAAGCATGGTGCCCCCGCCCCGCGGTCACCAGTCCGCTAGAGGGGGGAAGGTGAACTCGGCGTAACCCTCATTCCCTTTCTTCGACGACGGATCGGGTCAGCAAGATAATTGACCTCCCTGACCCGTTCCGGGGCCTCCTGTTGCGACATGACGTCGTCGCAAAGGGCGGCAATTGCTCCCCAAGCCACCTCACTGCCCAACATAGCTCTCACTATGCTGGGCAACAAAAAGTACACTGAGTTCAGAGTACGGAGCTGCTGGACCCAAGCTGAGCACTCCCGTAGGGTGTGGTCAGCTGTGTCCTCCGCAGCGCCGGACTCGAGGCACTAAGCGCCTGTAACATACCTAAGTTGGCATACCACAACAAGTATCAACATCCTTAAGTATGGTCACTTATGTTAATTAGTAATTACTAACTGAGTACTGATAGTATCGCATGTAAACAACATAAAAAATAAAACTGTTAGAGTCATTTATATGGTTAGTATTTGGTTTCTTTTGTGTAGTGTACAATAAAAAATATAAATGTATGTACAATTATTGTAGACTAACGATTTGCATTATTAAGATATTAACATTATTATCGTAATTAATACAAAGTGATTGGCTTGATATCTCACTAGTCTCATACGTAATAAACGAAAATCAGCGCCGATCAAAAGATTAAAATATTTAATAGGATTATTTTCCATTCTCATTACAGTAATATTTTAATAGTGCTGTGAAAACTATCAGGTACGTGAGACTAGTGAATTTTAATAGTAAAAAAATTGGCAAAACATAAAAATACTACTTTACAAATACTAAATCTGTGCCCATACTAATTCGCCAATTAGCTGTAACGAGTTCTATAAGTAGTATGGGAAAAAAAGACTTTTTTAAGGGCTTAACTAATTAAGTAGGACCTTAAATTTATATGTTTTATTTAAAAAATGGTTTTATACAGGGTGGCTGGTAAGACTAGAGCAACCTATAAAAATAATACGATATTCTGCAAATAATAGTAGGTTACGGGATTTTAATAAGGGTCCAAAGTCGCAACACATTTTTTTTATTGATGATCCATACATTATCGTCGAGGTACTTAAATGACTACATACTTTGTATGGAGAGGTACACTTTGTTCCTTCCAATTTCGATATTAGTGCCATAGTAAAAAATATTTTTTCAATGCGAAGAATTTCCTGTTAATGCGATTCTCGTCTTGCCTGTGTTTTCTGAAGAGTTCTGATTTATTTTAGTTGCTGAGTACAATTTTCCTAAATGATTTAAACTGTTATTGATACATATATGTATAAAAAATAATTTTGTTCTGCTGAATGGTGTGTTAATCGTTGTCGAAGTTTGTGAAGCCGAGCGTGTAATATCTGCCACAGAACCGGACTGAAGTTCTGAAAGTTTTTGTAGTATTCATCTCAGGCCTTATTCAAATACTTTTTAAATGCCCACCGTATAAAACCACTGCGCCATGGGAAAAAAACAGTAATTTACTGGGATAATATTAATAAAACAATCCCATGACATTCTAATTAATGACACGGTTAAGGACACGTATGAAAACAGGGAAAGGTAGAGTAGGCATGTCCCTACCTAAAACGTGATAAGTACTAGGTATTTGTTACGCTATATAATTGCCAACTACGACAAGTAGGTACCACGTACCGATGCAAAAATATCTATCGAGGTACTTAATCTTAGTCATCATTAAAATTTGATATTAAACCAATTTCAATTTACGGTCTAGGACATCTTTTCAGCGTAAATACTTGGATATTTTAAGTGATACTTTAATAAGAAAAGAAGTTTTGAAATTTCCCTAATCTACATCGAAAATGTAAAACCAAACTAATTTACAATTGTAACTGAGTACGTCTCGCCCGAATTGAAAATTCAATCAAATGCTCTCCTGATACTCAACAATGGACTACATACAACTAATCGCTTCAGAACGTTGCAATTTGTGTTTATTTCACGTTGTTTTGTTTGTCATAATGGGACCATGTACCAGGATTGGTGTGATATTCTGGCTTTTCTTTTAGGATGAAGTTTTGTCTAGTGTTGGTACTGTGTGCGTTGGCAGCCGCCGCGCCTTCTGAGAAAATTGAGAAGACACAGCCTTCGATTCCAAGTGAGTTAATTATAATTAGTAGACCACCACCTCTCTAAGTAATCCAAGTCAGTATGGCTCTTTCTCTTATAAATTAACGCATTTTTGTAGGCACCGCCTACAAAATTAGTAGTACTTAGTAGTTAATGCCTACTAAACCTAGGAAGGAAAGTAGGATATCACTGACAAACAAAATTAAGGTGTCGCTCAAGATATTTATTTACCTATGATTTGTTGCACAGATTATAAATAAGAACAAAAAGTTGGCTTATTTATTCTCTGCCAGTCGACAAAATAAGACTTTTTGTAGTAAAAGTAGCTACTAACTACAGACGTCCTAGTGGCGTGACTTACCTAGTCACCGTCACGCCTTAAACAAAAATGGTCCCTGGTTCGATTCCTGCTTCGTCAATTGTTTTTTTTCCCTAATTTAACGGGTCTGGGTGTGCTGGCAAACCACTGGCAAAATTGATTGTTTAGTACCTTGTGTAACACAAAGCTAGATGTTGATTCTTCACTTCGAGTCCATGGAAATTTGAGTGCTGTTTGCCGCATATTTATTTATATGTGTTTATGTATAGGAAATGTTATTTAAACTTAAATAATGTCTTGTCGCAAAGTTATGGATAACTAAACTAAAATCCAAGTTTATAGTAAGCGACACTTTTCATTGACAGACTACCTACATTAAACTTCTTTTAACCTTAGATCTCCTGAACGAGCTCGTGCAGTCAGAAGACAGGAGCTTCATAGTGAACGCACTCGTCCGCCAGCTGTTCGCTTACCTCCGCCACGTCATCAACAATGGATCAAACATCTTCGACATCCCCCCGCTGGATCCGCTTGTGTTGGAACAATACCACCTGTACCTACCCGCTGGAATAATCAAGTGAGTATGCTTGACAGAAGCAAAACGCAGTCATACGACATACCACAGAACTATATAAATCAATGCACAGAAAAGATAATCTCTTTCTATGTTCTGCAATACTCACTATAAAATTCCTGTGTAACCGAAAACTATACACAGCTTGACTGCCCATAAAAGTCAACAAGTGAAGTGAAGGATGGAAAAGTTAATAAAAATAATCTTCTCAACAATCGCAACCAATTTATTTAGCCCCAAACTAAGCAGAGCTTATGCTATTACTATATAGACAACCGATAAAGACATACTAAAAAATACAATAAACAAATGACATCAATGGTTCAGGGTAAAAATTCTAGTGCTCGTGACACTAAAACACTTGCCGCTCATGGGATTGTGACCACTGACTAGTGACCGATCTGGCTTTGTAGCACTTAAGTATGGAACGCGAACCACTAATAGTCACTAGATCAACAAGACGGTATCGACACGTCCCAGGAGAAAGTTTGCTTTAGATGGAAAGCTAGATAGAAAGATACCTAATATTGGGTACTATCATAAAAATGCAATAAAATTTTACTAAAAGTATTTTTGTAAAAGTCCATTCATTTCCAAGTAGTCAAAAAATTTTTTTTGGTAAACCTCTTAAAAGACTTATTGTAGGTACAGTTGCAATACCTAAGTACTTATTGCTCATTTTTCCTTTCAGTCTTGACCTGAATCTGAAAAATATTCGAGCGGTCGGCTTTGGCGGATTTCAGGTGAAAAGAAGCCACTTGGACCTTTCCGCGCTGACTTTTGACGTTGAAATCTCCTTCCCAAAAATTGACATCGGTGCTGGTACGTTAGTTGTTGATACCATGGATTTCAGAGAGTACTAAATTCATGGTTGATACCAATCGGTGATTTAGATAGAATGATAAAATCAAACGCCTAATCGTAATGTGATAGCAAACATGGAGCATGGAGCAAACTATATATATAGTAGAAATGTCATTTATTTTGTTCTATAAAATTTCCGCCATTTATTTAATGTGACTGTACTATTTTGTGTGGGGAAGTGGGGCTTTAAGTATGGGCGAGAGTTAGCAGGACTTGACAGTACATCTTTAATATAAAAATGAATCGTTGAATGTGTTGCTAAGCGCAAATCTCGAGAGCAGCTGAACCGATTTCGCTAATTATTCTTTTATTATATTCCTTAAAGTACGAGGATGGTTCTTACGAAGAGAAAATTTTAAAAAATTGCCAGAAAAAGTCTAAAAACAACACTTTTTTATATTTCCATACAAAAAATTCGTAATTTTTTTAAAATGAATTCTGAGGCGTTACGAAGTTCGCCGGTACACGGGGACATCTAGTAATAAATAAAAGTGACAAAATTATCATGCTTCGGAGATAGATGGACTCCGTATTGCTGCTCTATAGGGTGTGCACCTATGTGCTTGATGTAGCAAATGTTTCACCTTATTTATTTTTAAATAGGTGTTTTAATTCGCACTACACTGAATAACTACAGTATAGCCTATCTATACTCTACACTCAAAGTAATGTAATATTTTGGTTTACAGACGAATACGACTTAACCGGAGACCTTTACACCGCAATTCCTCTATTTGGAAAAGGAAAAGCAAAGTAAGTACTAATCAGTTACTTAACTACCTACTTGCCTACATTATTCATGTTTTAAATACATAAATAAAATAATATTAACAAAGGCCAGAGTATTTCGCTGCAACTGTCTCTGTTTCTGTCCAATCAACAGTGTAGGTACGCGAGACAAGTAAGTATGTGACCACAGGTTTTTCTAATAATGAAGACAATCAATAGAATTTTGAGGGACAACATTACCAATAAGTGTTTACAAATACGATTGTTGTGGTATATTTTTTCATGATCCTAAACAAAATTAAATCAAATGAAAGAAGAATTAATTACATAATTTGTAATCAGACATTAATGTTTTGGATAGCTGACAAGCGTTATGTTTATACCTCAAGGCAATAACATATTTTTTAAAAATAAAATTAACTACCCTAAGTTTCTTTCTTCCTTTGTAGTGTGTTAGGGAGGGCGTATTCATATATTTGCCGAACGGCTTTGTATATCCTTTCAAAAACGCGCGACTTCAGCGTCTGCAGCACAGCAGAGATTGCTCTGATCCTACATGGTAAGAAGCCAAAGCACTTTGGTTACAGAAATCAGAAACAACGACGGTACGCACAAAACCAAACCCGAGATAATAAAGAAAAGTTCTTTTTCTACATTGACCAACCGTGAATCGAACCCGGGACCTCAGCGATAGCTACACCAATTCTGGCATGCTCGGCTTTCGGCTACGGAGGTCGTCAAATATAGATCACCATCAACCCGCCCGAACTAAGTTATAAAACTATTTTATTTTTGTTGTCAGGTTCCTGGTGGAGAACTTCATTTTCAGCGCGAAACTGTTCTTGAAGCAGTCTGAAGACAAAAAATCTATTCTTATTGATAAAATTGAAAATGCTACTTTCGATATTCCCGCCCTTAAGGTAATTATAATAATAACTAAATTGTTTTCACAATCACAGCAATTATTTGGCCCCAAACTAAGCAAAACTTGTACTATGGCGACTAGATAACGGATAAACATACTTAAATACTTTTATAAACATGCATGGCTTAGGTACAAATGCTCGTGCTCATCACACAAACATTTGCGCCTTGCGGGATTCAAACCCGCAACCGCTGGCTTTGTAGTCCGAAGCGCGAACCACTACACCAAACGGTCGTCATCGTCGTCGTTATTTTTTATTTATTACAAATTAGTTAATAATCTTTCGTAAAACATTTTGAATTAATTATGACCATTTTTTACTACGCTACGCGTGCATGAGACTGTAGAAGGAACAACTCAACTGAACACTGTTCCTATTATCAGTATAATTACATTAATTACCTACATAAGATGCTAAATTTTACCAACAATAATAAGAATTACTTACCTAAGTAGGTACTTACATTTATCTTTATTTTGATTACAGTCGAACCTGACTGGCGTGATCGGAGGCGGAAGCATCGACGCGGTTGTCAACGCCATCACCGAAGACGTGATCATCGACTACGTCAACCGCTTCCAGAATGCCATCGCCAGCTTAACCTCTAACGTTGTCGTCAAATTCGGAAACCCGATCCTAAATAGCCTGGACACTTGGAAGTACATTGCACCCTTAATCCCCAGAACTGCTTAAATTAGGTTGGTTTTGCCCATATCCACTTATTAAATATGCAAACGTTTTCACCAACAAAGCTGTTAATATCAACTTACGACTTCATCACATGTAACTTTAAAATATTTATGATACTTAGCCAAAAAAAAACCTTCGTAGGAAATACCTAAGATATTTAAATAGCTAAAAAACCTAAAACAAGATTTTAAACTGCATAAAGTCTAAATTGGCCAATCTTTTTACAGATATTGAATTAAAAACAAAATTACTTAACTTAAAATTAGTTTTATTTAAGTAGGTTAAGCAGTGGACTTACTATGGCTGAAATGATGATAATGAGGTTTGTTAAAATTGTTATATTTCCCAATATTTTTAAAGTCATTTTGAACTTTCTCGATTTCAAACGGCTAATACTTAATACCGTACCGACGACCTCCGTATAGCCGAGAGGCGAGCATACCGGACTTGGTGTCGCTATCTCTGAGGTTCCGGGTTCGATTCTCGGTCGGCCAATGTAGAAAAATAACTTTTCTATGTTTCGGGTCTGGGTGTTGTGGTACCGTCGTTTTTTCTGATTTCTGTAACACAAGTGCTTTGGCTACTTACTATAGGATCAGAGCAATGTATGTGATGTGTGTCCAATATTTGAAATTTAAATTTATTTCAATACCGACACGTAGGTGATGTGGTGTACCTAAAGGTGACTGCAAATGTAATACATTTTTCGTGACGAAAGTTTTTAGGTAACAAATTTTATCAATATTAGTACCATTTAATAATCTTAAATCACGTTAAAAATCAGTTTAATTAGAAACTTCTTACATGTATTTTGACTACCTAAAACTTTTATTTAAAATCAATAAACTTTTTTTAAATTCAAATCCGCATGATCACAGTCTGCCCTATTGAACTATAATAGGAACTTTAAAACCACCTACAGGCCGTTACTAAACCATCACAAAAGATACATCTTTGGCGCGATTATTATAATGAATATTGTGGGTGTGACAGTGTGTCATCTTATCTGACAATGTCTTCATTATAGTCTTTATATTATCTGAAGCACACCCCTACCTATCTATGAATGAATGAATGAGATAACCCCAAATACTTACCTATGCATGGACTGTGTGAAGCTGTATTTTCGTCCTAGTTGCCTGGGCTGTAATGACCTGTGTACCTACGCCTAGTGTGATATGCAAACTACCGCCTCCCATTTAATATTCGTAATTTACATTTACTTTTTGATCGAAGTAAGCAACTGCGAAGCGCTTGTTTTATAGGTAGCACTCACGCTAACCCACTGAGATACCTCAAATCCTCCAAGCGTCCATTAAATTGGAATCAATAATCACTACTAATATTATTCATCATCATCATCATTTCACGGACTGAAACTCAGATTGGCCGGTTGGAAGCGGCCTGCATCCAGCGTCTTCCAGCTGTATATCTATACTACTGCTGTGGCGTTCATCTTTCTGAACTCACTCAATTGTTGGACGCACTTGATTTCGGAACGCAATTATGTTTGGCAGTAAGTTGGCAACATCGAACTGCTTGTCAGGCAGGACCATCGAGTACATATCCCTCGATGGGCAGGACAATACTCTAACGTAGTTTTATTTGATCAGTGGACAATACAAAAATCAAGGCACTGCCTCTTACGAAAATGTTCGGTAGGGACACCAAATTCATATAGCAGATCTCTGCATCAATAATAATTATTGTTAACTAAGTTAAGTAATAAACGGCGACGGCCGTAAAGAATACACTTCCCCACCGCCAACAGGAGGAGTATCGTAAGAGGCGACTAATTCCTGTAGCACAAGACGGGCAGCAGCGTCTGCGCGCGAAATCCTATATCTGCGCTCGCCAACCCGCCTGCCGAGCGTGGCGAGTATTAGCAAAAGCAATACCCCCCTATGATAGGTCATTGAGGGAGGCCTATGTTCAGCAGTGGACTTCCAATCGTTGAAATGATGATGATGATGAGGATATAATAAGGATATAATACTAGTAGGATTAGTGTGATGCAGAAGAACCTGTCTGTCTGTTTCGCTTTCACTCCTAAACTACTAAAACGATTTTGATGGCTTTTGATAAAGCTTAGGAAAGGACATAGGTTACTTTTTGCAGTAACAGCTGTACCGATTTTGATGAAACTTTGTACGGAAAAGTTTGAAGATGAGAGGCTACTATTTTTATTTAAAGCGAGTAAAATAAGGTGTGACAAACCGTATTCCACCAGGCACAGCTAGTAAGAAATAATAAAGATCGCAAACTCACTGATAACATAATTCCTTAAAAATGACAAATTTATTTCATCAGATTTCTGGGTGTGATCGTACTATTACAAGACCCTAGTTTTAAGCGCAGAATACTTCTTAAATAAATCCAGATGTAGACTGAAAACGCATGGGCACAGTTGCAGTAGCACTTCACTGTTACTCGTACATTTTTTACCACACTTCACGACACACTCCAAGGATATCAAGTTTTAGTCCATCAGGACAATCGCCATTCTCGTAGTAGTCCGGCGAATCCACGTAAACAGCTTTTACCATCACAACTTGATTATCTACTATTATCGGTACGATGATTTCGTCATTCGCCGAACTCTTCTTTGGTGGTCTGGCGGCCGAGTAGACGTTGACGGCCAAAAATACCAGAATAAGGCAAGTTATACGAAACATTGTGGGTGATGACTTGTGTAAGTAATCTCGAACACTGGTCCATTATCAAACTACATGGTAAGGTCATCCATACAGCAGCTTCCTTCGCCCACGCAAAGGAAGTCTCCGCCTGTTCCGCCAAATCTGCACTAAGTAATCTGTTGGAATTATTCAATACGATATATAATATTTGACGACAGTCTGGTGTAGTGGTTCGCGCTCCGGACTACAAAACCAGCGGTTTCGGGTTCGAATCCCGTAAGGGGCAAATGTTTGTGTGATGAGCTCGAGCGTTTGTACCTAAGTCATGGATGTTTATAAATGTATTTAAGTATGTTTATCCGTTATCCAGTCGCCATAATGCAAGCTTTGCTTAGTTTGGATCTTAACTAATTGTTATTGTTCATAATATCATTTTATTAATATGTACTTACTATCACACTAGCTGCGCTGGTAAGATAAGCTGCACTTTTAATATTGTGTAACATCACTACTGTATGTCCTTGTCTTGGTAAATAAATAATCTTTGAATCTTTGGTGTGATTGTGAAAACAATTTATTTGTTATTTATTTATTAATAATACTAGCAACACGCCACCTTTTTGCATAAGCAGTGCTAAGTATCCCAACAAGCCTTCCCGATAAATTAGTCTATTAGTAAAAACCGGAAAAAAAATCTTAATATGTATTGTTGGTTATCTTTATTAACACTTAGGTAAATTCAGCCATTTACAATAGAGAAAGGTTTGAAGTTAAATCTTTTTTTAGAGGTACATGCATTCTTCATCTTAATATTTAACTGCCTATTTAAACTTACATTGTACAATATGTATGTATGTATGGCTAAACAACTTTTTAATTTTATACATTTAAGGTAACATCTATGCTTAATTTTGTCTCAGAATATGAGCCTCTTTAGTTAGCAAAAATAAACGCACTTAAGTTTTTCAAAAATCTAAATATAAAATATTCAAAATTTAACAATATCACATTAGGTATAATCACGTTATGTACACAACCTTGTACATAATTGGCCGCAATAAATTCACCCCCAGGTATAATTCTAACTTCTTTAGTTTACACAACAATTTTAGTAATGAATCCAACATTTAACACATTTATGGTCTCAACATTACAAGATTTCTAAGCCTTAAAATATTTTTTTTTTTTGTGTTAAAAAGTATCAAAGACCTGTCTGTTCTACTAATTTAAAAAGCTATTTATTAAATACAGTGTAAACTCTTTATAACGTTATCCTTTATAACGATAAACTCCCTATAACGTTGAAGTGAGCCCAACTTGGTTGGTTTGCGTTAAAACCCACATATTGAAACACTCTTTATAGCGATACGTCATTCACTATTACGAAGAAATGTGTTCATATTTTTAGACAGTAAATATTTATTATCGGTATTATTGTTTATGTTATGTTATCAGGTAACAAAAGACTTTGAAGCTTCGAAACATCCGACGTCGGTCTAGCTTTTGTTATCCTTAATTGCCTTGAACACGTGCAGTATGACCCATTGTTTTCGCGGAAGTGATGGTCTTCGACCAAGCATACCTATCGTATTATCAGTCGTAAACCTACAAAGCCGAATCACCACCAACAATTCAACAAGCCCTAGATGCCGCTAAGTTGGTAGAATTTTTTTGTTGTTTAATCAAGACGATTCCACCACATATCTAGATATGAATAGAATACATAAAATAATACAAAACAAGTACTGGCATAGCAAAAAGCGTCAGACAAAGCTATCTGACTATATGTGTAAACAATAATTTATAAGCATTTATTATCTAAGACATACATATTAAAAATTCTTGTTAATTTGGTTGTTTTTTTGTTCACTCCATATAACGATAACTCTCTATAACGACAAAAAATGCTCAGTCCCTTGAGTTTCGTTATAAAGAGTTTACACTGTACTTAACCTTCTTAAGTGAGACCAATAATTTAAATTAATTCTGAAAAAAGGGAAAATGTTAGCACTATTAGCTTATTAGCTGTATCCTATTTGATCTTTGAGACCAAACAGATTAGATGTGACATTACATCAGTACTGAGTTACGTATTGCATAAATATTTATAGTTTAGAGGTGGCTAAGCCTGTAAATAATACAAAAAAATTTTTTTTATAACATCTATGATTTTAGTAAGAAAGAAAAATCTAATTTAAACAACCTTTTCAAGTATTTTTTCTAAAATGTGTCCATTTTAAGAAGATTTTCAAAGTCACATAAATGTGAAAATAATATATCTTCAGTATTATTTATGCTTAATTTATGTTTAATTTTAAAAATGGCTCTGACAAAGTGGTATTGGTACCCTGTGCTCATGTTATCCATGTGGTTAAAAAAGTTTAATACTTAATATATGCTTGATTAGAATCATTATGATCAAGTAAATTATAAAAAAAGTTTTTTGTGTCTGGTACTGTTCATGTAAAAAGTTATTACATAATCAATGCTTAGGCGCAGGCGGAGCTTGACGCTCCCGTGGTGGAGGGGGGGGATGGCGCTCGCGTGGTTGTGGCGGGCGCTGCGCAGTGGCCCTTTGGGGCTCAGGCGGTGGCTGTCGCGTCCTTGGCTCCGGAGGCTGCTGCCGGACTCTGGGCACTGGTGGGGACTGCCGCTCTCTGGGCGAGGGAGAGCTCTGAACATCCATATCCATTCTAAAATAAATGAAATAACTTTCTAAAATTTGAAAAAAAATTCGTGTGTAAGCACCAGTTACCAACAAAGTGATTGATTAGAGATTTTAAATAGCCATATGAGGCGAGACGGTAAAGAAAGCGATTGTTGTCGAAATTACGAGTAAGTGAAAGAAGAAGAGAATTTATTTTAAATTCTTACCTTACTGCTAGGTTTGGACTGTTATTTGTATTTCTAATAATAAGGGTTTTATTTACAGCTTATTATTAAGTAACTAAAATTTGAACAATTAGTTTTTTTAACCAAACAATACAAAATTACAAAATAATTTACTACAATTTATTTAGAAACAAGATAGAAAGAAAGAAAAATAGTTAAATTTAAGTGATTAGTGACAGTTGTTTATTTTTAAACAAGATATTTTTAGGCTTTGAACTATGTCCAATAAGTCAATTTATAGACATAAAAATAGCTGTAGACTGGCTGTTTTCAAATAATATTCGTGCCTATTTGATTTTTGCCATTTTGACGCTGTTGGCCGTAGTATCGGAACTTGGAACTAAATTAGTGATGTCCCCAAATCGATATTCGTCACGTTTTTCGATCTTAATAAGCATTATAGTTACATTGTGACTGTGAGTGGTTGCCTAGAATAAAATACCCGAAATTTTCTGTTACGGTAAAACTTAAACAAGATTAGGGAGTGGTTCAGAGTCGAGTCTAAAATACAAGAAAATCGTATTAATATTCATTGAATTATTCTTTTTAATCAAAAATGATGCGATCGTGCACGCGCCATTACGAACGTTGGATTAATGACTTTGAGTGGTTACTAAAATAATAACAGTAGGTAGATAGACGATGGATTTTTTTAGATGCCTAATGGACACGGTCCGGACTGTTTTGTTACTTTTGTTTAATGATGAATTATATCAGATTTATATTCAATGTATCAAAACGTCAAAGTATCACAACAGTAAGTAGTTATGAAAAATATACAGTTTCAGAAAATATGTAGTTTTAAAATCCGATATTAAATATCGATAGTATAGTTAAACCGATTTTTCCCACCGCTTTATATGTCAAAATTAGTTCTGAGATCAAATATACTAGGGGCGCTTCAAATGGGCATAAAATTTTTGCCGTCATTACGGGATAACTAGTCTATATCTATTTCTAAGTCAATGGGCAAATACTTTATTTCATATTATTTGACCTTTTTCTGTAGAATTTTCATTAATTAGTACGACTTCAAATCTATAATGGACGTGAGAATTTATTCAGAATTTAAATGTCAGCAAATTCTGAGGTTATGTATTGGTAGAAATATTCGTATGTATTTTCGTTTTCTAGTAAGAGTTAGAGATTGCTAAAGGAAATGAAAGTCCGTATCTTCATAAGTCTTCAATGCCATAGTTTAAACCCGTAACAGACGTTCCGATTTGGTTGGAACTAACCAGCCGACTACGACTAGATTGGAACGTGTATGCCAGTGTTATCAATTTTGGAATATAGTTTCTACTTGATGTAAAGATTCTTTCAACTAAACACGTCAATCGAAACATTATCAAAGAAAAAAAGCAAAAAGGCTGCAATTAATGGCGGGCTGGTATTACGGGCATCCACCCTAACTTAAAGTCCAAAAAGTCCCTATGATACGTAGCCTTAATTTATAAAATTAACTTTAGAACTAAGATGATAAGGTCGATAGTCGTATACGACCACTCGTCATCTTCACGTTTTGTCTCGTTCTCGTGTAAAGCGATGGTTACGGCTACCTACACCGCGCGCCGCATCATCTAAATTGTATTTTATTTCCTAGAGAAATAGGCATAGGACGTATGTGTTGAAACTTTTGTATGGTAATAGAGATCATTGTTACCGATGTGTAGTCGAAACATTATAAACTTAAATTCAATATTCAACGTACCGCAAAGGAAAAATACAATTACTCGTTTAGCATAATACCTAGTTGTTAGCATTTTTGTTGTAAGGTGTAACTAAACCATTTATGCTTATAGGAAATTATTACAAAAACTTATTTTTTTTATTGAAAGACATAAGGGACATTTTCATAATAATATTTCCATTGTTCCACATTACCTATCAGTTAGAATTTTTAGTAATGTCAAGTTTAAATAGTGCTAATTAAGAAACAGTAAAGAAAGGAAAGGGCTGACTCGTCATACATTGTTTGCCTCAAAAGAAAAAGTCTGTGTGTTACAATTAAACTGGAATTTCTGGGTTCGTTTTCCAGTCACTTATAAGAATAGATAGAAATCTTAGCTGTAGATAGTGGGGTTTTAAAGTTGTAAGGCTTTTTAAGGCAGCGGCCAAATAGTTGCCTCCGAATTTTGAACTTTTATTCCTTGTTTTAAGGTCCAAAACCAATGAATCTTTCATCATTTATAAAGAGGAGAAATAATGTAGTATGACACTTTTTAACATAATTATGTAGGTATGTCTCTGTGCCTTTTAACACCGTGTGTTTTAACTTAACACTACTCAGATTACTAAAATATAATTGTTTTAGGTGTAATATTATATGTAATTATGCGACCTTTCAAATGATTTATTAAAACGATTTGGGTCATTAAATAAAATACGAGTACAACAAGGAATGTATATATTAAAATCTATCAAAACTATTTACCTTACTTATAAATAACGGTATTAAATGCAATATTCTGTCAATGTTGAGACAATCACTGAATTTATACTGTCTTTAAGTTGATAAAGGTGGAACCATTTAAAATTTTCGCATATGAAAGGAAACTCAGCCAAAAGGTCACAGTAAAGCGGCCGGACTACCCATATTATCATCAGGCAAGCTATGTTCAAGATTCTTTTCTGCTGCACTTGCTACAATTGCAACTTGAGCCCTTGTAGCTCTTCTCCAGCAAGGTTATAGACTTCTTGTAAATTATATGAAAGCCTTAAATAACAAAATAACTAAAAGAACTACATTAAAACGGCGATAAATGACAAGAAGATGACAAAGACGTAAACGTATTTATCACAACCAAACAAAACAAATTTTTTTTTTTTTTTTTTTTTAATATGGCTCGCGCGGTTTGCGCATTACCAGTGTCGGGTAAAAGCGAGGAAACGGGTATTTAGGATACTCAACGGAACAGAAAGCGGAGAAAAAGGATTTAGAAAAGGATAGATCAGGAAAGTTTGTAAAGGTAAGTATACAATACTTATATGGCAATTGTTAATATATATGGCTGCTAATATTATCATGAACAAAATTTTAAACTACATTAAGAAAAAACTTATGTACATATACTACATATTTTTAAAGTTTTAAATTATTTACGTTGATAAAGTTGCAAATTATTTTATAAATATTAAGATCATTTGAATGTAATAAAGAAGTTATGCTGGTAGGAAGAGGAATATTACAGGAAATGAGGCTATTAAGAAAGTTGGAGTGATCATATAAGGGACAAGAGAAGAAAAAGTGATTCAAATCACCCTCGTCCAACCCACACTCGCAAATAGAGGTATCCATAATATGAAGCCTGGCCAAATGTACTGGTGTGCACACATGACCAAGCCTCATTCGGATTAAAATCGAAGTAACATTTTTGCTGAACTTAGCTTTAAAATACCATGGTTTACGCGGGATTTGAGGCTGAATAAGGGAATACAATCAATCTACCTTTACGTTGGCTAGATAACTGCCATAAACTAGACCAGGTATCATAAAGATAAATTTTTGGTAATGATAATAAGTCGTGACTAAAATTTTTGTAGGGAAACATATCACCACAGTCTACCGCCTGATTCGCCAGGCAATCTGCAGTTTCATTTCCATGTATCCCACAGTGACCCGGAAGCCAAGCAAAATGAATAGAATATCCGTTCAGTGCACATTCAAAAGCGACCTTTCTTATGTCAAAAATAATTGGATAAGATGATTTGAGATGAAATGGGAATTTTTCAAGGGCCTGAAGGGCACTCATTGAATCGGAAAAAATTATAGCCTTTTTCAATTTCATTATACGGACATATTCTATAGCTTTAAATAGGCCGTAGCATTCTCCAGTAAAGACCGAAGACTCGGGAGGAAGCTTGACTTTTTGAACTATTTTATATTGAGCATGATAAATTCCAACACCGACACAGCCAGAAGGGGTATGTTTAGATGCATCTGAAAAGATATGGTGATAATCATTGAATTCTGTATCTAAAACAAACCTGAAGCTACACTTAATGTTAGGATCTGATTTGTCAACCAAATTGTAATGAATCGTAGGGGAAAAAGTTAAAATTTCGTAAGAGTTGGAAAATAGGGGTAGATGATTAGAACGGTGGGTGGGAGATGAAAGAGACAAGAACTTATGATAACTTATCAATAAACACGGTAAAGGTTTATGTAACCAATAACTATCTGTTATCATCTCATTAAGTGCCTGAAGTTTAGGAATAAGAGGGTGATTTTTAAACTGGACAACTTTAAATAGAAACCTATCAGATAAAAATTGTCGTCTGAGATGAAGTGGAGGTTCACAGGTTTCGACCTGAAGGGCGTTTATAGGACTGGACCTCATCGCCCCAGTAATAATTCTCAAGGCTTTATGTTGAATAAGATCCAACTTTTTAAGAGCTGAAATATTGGCAGGTTCTAGGAGGAATGTACCATAATCTAATATGCTTCGAATTAATGCATTATAAACTAATTTCATAGAGTAGGGGTGAGCACCCCACCAAACACCAGAGAGGCATCTTAACAAATTTAAAAGTTTTTCGCACTTCACCGAGACAAAGTTACAGTGCGGAACGCCTGTTAATTTTGAATCCAATATTACCCCCAGGAACTTAAACTCATTAACTATAGGGATTGCATTATGATCATAGTATAACTGGAGATATGGTAAAATACGCTTTCTTGAGAAAATAACCACAGCACTTTTTGACACTGATAGTTTCATGCCATTCTTATCCATCCAAATTTTTAAAAAATTCAGAGATTTTGATAGTGTATTTTGAGCTACTGCGATAGACTGGCTTGAGTAATATAATACTAGATCATCTGCGTATTGCAGTATGTTAACATTACTATATAAAGATGATTCCAAATCGTGGGTGTATATATTATACAAAAGTGGGCTCAAAACCGACCCTTGAGGAAGGCCTCTATTTACAGATCTCTTTTCATTAAAGTCAGGAACAGGGAGTACTATAAATCGGTCAGATAAAATTCGTAAAATAAAATTGCTTAATAGGTAGGGAACTCCCAAAGCGTCCAATTTTGTTTTTAAAACGGATAAAACAACATTATCGTATGCAGAATTTATGTCGAGAAAAACAGCTATTACGGATTCGTTTAGTGTAAAGCCGCGTCGAATATCCGAAATAAATAAACTTACACTATCCAGTGTACATCTACCTTTCCTAAAGCTGAATTGACTGTCTGCCAAAAAACTATTACTTTCCACATACCACTCCAAACGATTTTTCACTAGGTGTTCAGCTAACTTAAGTAATACCGATGATAACGCTATTGGACGGTAAGCAGATGCGTCAGAGGGGAGTTTACCTGGTTTTAAAATTGGCAATACTATCTGCGATTTCCAAGATGGAGGAATGACACCTGTCAACATTATGTCATTGATAATGGCCAAATAATAACAAAGAATATCATCAGAAATATTTACAAAAAATGAGTATGAAATACCATCTGCTCCAGGAGCAGAATCCTTGGTATTACGAATGACACCTTTAAGTTCATTGAGTGTGAAAGGAGAATTTAAACCAGTAGGTTCCTCTGAAGGCGAAGGGAATAGGTCAATGTTTTCTGGAACCCAGGGAGGAGCTAATTTATTCAGAAATTCATCAGCAAGGGATTCAGGGATTGTGTTGAAAGACGAATTAGACATAGCCGATCTAAAACGTTTAATGTTCCGCCATACTAAGGTTGGATGAGTATTTGGTGATATAGAGTCACAGAATTTCCGCCAACCTTCGAACTTCTTGTTTTTAAAAAGTTTTCGTGTGTCAGCGTTAATTTTAGATAATATATTAAAGTTGTGATCGTTCATATTATTCTTATAGGCTTTTTCTGCCTCCTTACGTTTCTTTATTGCTGCTGTACAGTCTCTATCCCACCATGGTGGAGAAGGAATTTTTGTAGGAGAATTGTTTTTTTTGGGAAAAACTTCATTGGCAGCATCTATTAATATTTTAGCAAATGACTCTACACATACATTTTGGTTACTTGAATTTAATGCTGGAAGAGAAGACACTCTACTTTCAACACAATTCCTATATTTATTCCAAAAGTGATCTGTTCTGTTAGGAAGATTGTATCTTAATCTAGGTTTGTGATTAGATTTCGTTGCCCTACTAAATGGAAAAGTAATGATTATTGGAAAATGGTCACTGCCTAAAGTAGACACAAATGTTTCCCAGGACAGAGTGGAGGCTAAATTAGGTGGACATATTGAGAGGTCAACAGCACTTTTATTATGGCCTGGTGGTGTACGGCGGGTGGGTGCTCCTGTATTTAATAAGCAAATGTTATGTCTATCAAATATTTCAATTAAGTCTTCTCCGAAACTGTTAGTGGCAGAGCTGCCCCAAGATTGATGGTGACAGTTGAAATCACCTAATACTAAAAAGGGCCTAGGAATGATAGAAAATAGATTGTTAATTACATTTAAAATAGCTACAGATGGGTAGGGTATGTACAAAGAAACTATACAGATGTTATATACATTAATAGCTATAATAGACATATTTACATTATGAGCAGGTAGTGTGACTATAGTGAATGGCACTGAATTTTTTATTAGCAGTGCAGCATCACCATACCCATCAGGTCTGTCATCTCTGACAGACGTATATCCATGCAATTTGAAATTATGCATGGGTTTGAGCCATGTCTCAGCAAGGGCAAAGACAAATGGCTCATATTTGTTTATCAAGTAAATAATCTCGCTTTTTTTACTAATAGCGCTGCAACAGTTCCACTGTAGCAGTTTAGCTTGCATTGCCATCTTGAATGACTCTCATACATTTTTCTATAATATAGGCAGCGTGGGACGGTGAACTTAAGTTAGACTTTGAAACTATATTAATTAATGCAACTATTAACTCCGGTAATGAACACTGTGAATCTTGATGTTGTTTATCTGATAAATTTAGAGCACACCCATTAGATGGGGAAGGCATTAAGTTTTCCCTAATTATTGCCTCATGAGCCTCTTGGTCATAGCCCTTGTTGAGCCGAGGAGGAGAACGAGGTTTTAAAAATACTGTTTTATTGTAAGATACACTAGGGTTAGGTGTCTTTTCTGAGTTAACTTGCTTATCAGGTTTAGAAACAAGAATGTCAGCATATGACTTTGATACTGGTGGATGTACTTTGGAAGCTTCAGCATATGACATTGAATTTGTAGCCATTGAAGTTTTAATATTTTTTTGCCTAAGAAATTCAGGGCAAGTTTTACTAGTAGCATAATGATATCCTGAACATAAGCAACATGAAGCTTTGATTTCATCAGTTTGACAAGTATCACCAGCATGATTCTGGCCACATTTATAACATCGTGGCTTAGACCGACACTGTAACTTGGTATGTCCAAAGCGGCAACAATTATAGCACTGGATGGTGGGAAATATGTACAGTTCAACCGGCAAGGCATTGTAACATATAAATATACGTTTTGGTAAGACTTGGCCATCAAAAGTTAGTACTATAGACTGTGATGGTTTCCAAATTGGAGCACCATCAACAAATGTTTTATAATTAAGCCGTCTAACTTTAATAATTTTCCCACAGTCATCTGGCACTGTAATGTTTTCGATTATCTCTTCAGGGGACCAATCAGCTGGTATACCTCTAACTAAACCCATCCTTGTGACATTGAAGGTAGGAATAAAAGCTTTGTAACTATTGGATACTAAGCTGTTGTGTGTCAGGAACAAATTAGCATGATTGAAGTTAGAAAATGATATGGAAATTTTGTTACGGCCTATTTGTTTCACGCTACCATTTACTATGCACTGAAAAGAATTCTGTTTAAGAAATTTCCCGAATGTAAGTGAATGCATAGAAGAACCTTCATTAGGATTTGTTTCAATTTTCTGAACATGAACTACATAGGGGGCACTATCAGATTCATTGTAGAGATTACGTGCAATTGGAGTAGGATTGGATCGAGGCAAATCTGAAATGTTGGAAGATAAAATCGTGTCTTCTTGTTGCGAGGGCACCGGGGAATCAACAAGTTCACAATCATTAGAATTGTGTCTGCGCTCAACTTTTTCTTGATGTCTCCGACTTTTTTTATTTCGACTACGTTTGCGAGGGGGAGCAGAACCTGATGTTGAATAATTTGAGTAATCTGTTTCTGATTCTTGGGATGCTACAGTTACAAAATCTGCTGCTGGAGGAACATCAGGATCCCCTGGATCAGGTTCATCAGGTGGGTCGTTCCCCAGATAGCAAGGTAGTTTGTTGCAAACTTGATTTTTGTTTGAATTTAAATTGTCACCTCAAATATGAAAAGTTAAGTTTGAGAAAATATTGCTGCAACCTTGTTAATTCAAGAATGATGTCTGAAGTTTGTGGCAATGTTGCAGCAATCTTGCATTTTGCGGTATGTTTGAAATATGAATTATTAAGTTCGTTTTAAAGTTGATACAAAGTTGCAGCTGATGGCTAGAGTTCCGTTTTTTTTGACAAGTCGAGTACATAACTTGATGACAGTTGTTTGTTGGCAATGGGGCCGACAACTGTCAAAGTGGCGCCAGTAGCGCAAAGACCTTTAACAAAGCAGTTTTTCTATTAAATTAATAGTGAAATTATATTGAAAGACCATTTCATCAGAGATCACCATGACCATGATCATTTCCAGATTGACTAGGTAGTCAAAAACTATTCTCTTGGACGTAACCTATACCAGAGAGAAAATTACTGGGCAGTAGTAAACATACTGACCAGATAAACAAACAGATGAATGGTATTTCCATCGGTGACTTTGATATTATAACAAACTTATATTACCTATTTGTTTGCTAAAGAAAGCTTGTTTCATCAAGAAGAGAATTTAACTACTCATAGCTTCAGTAATATCCAGCCACTTGAAGAATTAGATGATGCAAATGTCTCTCAGTGTTGTTGATATTACGATGACTCAGTCTATAAACTCAGATTTTGCTTCTGGGTCTGGAGAAATTTGTACAAAAGAGACACAGACTTTTTATTTGCCTTATGCTTTGTAATTTCAGAGGGTATAAAATAAATAATAGTACGCAAAAAAAACATATATAATGATTAAAACTTACTTTTATTTCTTAAGGTAGCTATCATAGTTATAATACAGATATTTATTGAAAATTTCTGCTTTAAAATAACCATTATAGAACTCATCAAGTTTTGTTAACATATATTTGATAAAATTTTCATCTCTATATACATATATCACTTTCATGTCTGAATGTATACACTAATAAATTGCAGTACTTTCTACCACTGCAGTAGCACCAGTTTTTAGGTGCATGAAAACTTTGTAGTCTTTGGGTACAAGTCTCAAAGAGTAATATAAATTTTCTATTGACCATGCTTTCAACACCTAAAAGCAAAACAGCCACATGTTTACAAGTTGCATCATTACCACTACCTGCCGGACATTCAGTGCGCTTCTTCAATACTGCCATATTCATCTAATTTTAAATTAACTTCATAATGAAGACTTTTTTATTGTTTTTCTACATATACCTTTTATGTAGGAGTTCTTGCTGGCATCAATAAAAGAGCGGGCTGTTACTAAATGGCGTGATTCATATAGCTGCACCACTTTATCCATTTTCTTGTCAGAGCTATATGAAAATAGAAAAAAATGACTGTTAATAAATTACTTGTATGTAGATAGGTGCGTTAGTTGGGTTAGTAGTGCATGTTAAAACATGTTACAACAATAAGCAAGTTGATGTTCCTCAATCTAACTGTTACATACAGATTGACAGATTTAAATCTGTTGAAGGTTGGCCTATTAACAGGTTGAGAAGGTTACTAAACCACAATGATTATTTGTGTAAGTAAACAGAACCTGGTATCTTGTGCCAATAATCAATTCTAACTTCCAATTAGTAGTTATATAGAAAAATACTACCAAGTACCTACTTTAAAACAGAAATAAGACTTACATAGATAAATAATGCCGTATTTGAGTTTTGTTCAGAGGAAGCTTTGTGTTGCTATTTGTCTCTGTAAGACTCAGTGTGTGGAACCTTCATTGAAGGTTCATCATCCACAACTTCAGCTTGCCCAAAATTGAAGTTTTGGTCATAAGACTCTAATCTGTAATATAAAAAAGAAATAAAATTTTTTCATTCATCTTAGACTTCAAATATAACCTCAAACTACTTAACACGACAAAAAGATTAAGTTCCTTCGTTTAAAGTTATTATTACAATGATACAATGTTATCATACATTAGATTATATCTAAGTAAGCATTTAATAAACAATGAAACAAGTTTAAGTCCATACAACTGTAAAAACATTAAAAAAAACAGGAAACACAGCTCACCTTTCATTTAGGTCTGCTTTCCTTCCACGTAAAGCGCCTCTTTTCCTTAATTCTTCTTATAACTCATTGAGTTTCCAAGTGGAATACATGTTTTTTAAACGGAAATTGCCAAAAAATCAACATAAATAAAATCCAAAGTTTATCGCATATCCCAATGACAACTTTGACAAATGACAAGGGTCTATCTAGTGATGTCCCGAGTACGGCTTGACTCGAGTCAGACTCGATTCCTGCTTTGGACTCGGCTACTCGAATACCGGCTTATTTTAATTCGAGTACGCCGGACTCGATTCTGGTACTCGAGTCAGGAAGAATCGATTTTGTACTTACTGACTCGCTCGTACTCGATCTCGGTTCACTTAGGCAATGAAGAGATGCCTAATAAATTCAAGGTTGTATCTGCAACTTTTTGATTTGATTTCCTTGTTTTGTGTCAGTTAGCTGTTACTGTGAGTTAATTTAATTATTATGAAATTATTTAAATTAATTTTATTACAAAATTACAACTAATTTGAAAAAAAGCTCATCAAAATCATTTTGTAATTTCTAGACTCGAGTACTAGACTCGAGTCAACATTCGAATACCACACATAGAACTCGAGTACTGCCTCGAATCGCGGAATCGAGTCATGATTCGAATACCGTATAAACTGGCTCGAGTTGACTCGATTTACAAAAACAGCGACTCGGCACATCACTAGTCTGTACGTGGTGGCGCCATCTGAGATCAGCTTTCACTTGCCAGCCCCATTGGCATAGAGTACATTTGTTTTTTGTTGGTTGATTGTAGACATATATTCAGTGTTGCCAGACGTGCGATAATTATCCTAGATCCACGATATTTTTGAGTGTAATTCCACAGAAAAAAAAAATTAATTATTGCACGAGAAATCTACGATAATCCACGATATTTTGCTCAGTTGGAGATAAATTTAGGAAATCATTTTAATCCGTTTAATTGAACACATTTTACGTTTATTTGAACAGTCTGACTCTGACAGCACGATAGTGAAATTAATTAATTAATTTTTTTTTTTAAACTTTATTGCACAAACTGAATAAAAGTGTACAAAAGGTGGACTTAATGCTAAAAGCATTCTCTGCCAGTCAACCTATAGGTCATACAGAAAGCTTGCAAAAAGGTGCGGTAAACAAACAAGAAGAAAAAAACATTAAGTAAGGTTATAATGCAACAAATAAATTAAGGTATATATATTTACCTTTAATATATATTGTATATAAATATAGACATAATTATTAAGATACATAAATATAAACAATAAAAAACTATGATATATGATATATACATAAAATACTTCAAATAAATAACATACATATTATACAGTGTGAGTCTTTATAATGTGCACATATTAAAATATGGGAAAATATGTTTAATTTTATCGACGGAAAATAAGTAATTTTTTTTTCTTTAAAAATTTTTTTTTTTATGGACTTTTTAAAATTTTGGTTACCTGTTGAGATCCCCGTGTAAACAAAATAGCATATCTTTTAAACTAATCGATCGATCACAATCAAACAAAGTTTAAAATAAAGATCGTACATAATGGGGCGTCCTCATTAAATTAAAATAAAGGAAAAAGACTGTCATCAACCAAAAGTATACCATACCATACCATATACCATACCATACCGTATAAATGGAACTGAATCTTCAGGGTCACCTCTTACCATGGGTGTACCGCAGGGATCAATATTAGGACCCCTGCTATTTCTAATTTATATAAATGACCTTCCTTACTTTGCAACCGACCTATGTGAGGTGGTATTATTTGCAGATGATACATCACTGATCTTTAAAATTAAAAGAGGTCAAGAATCTTTTGACGATGTAAATAATGCACTCTCGCGGGTTCTGCATTGGTTTAGTACCAACAATCTTTTGCTCAATGCAAGCAAAACGAAATGCATAAAATTTACAATGCCAAATGTAAGGCAGGTCTCAACAAATATTATTGTAAAAGATGAACGACTGGATACTAGTAATTCCACTACCTTTTTGGGAATAACTTTAGATTCCCGTCTGCAATGGGGTGCTCATATTGAGACTCTGTCAGGAAGACTTAGTTCAGCTGCTTATGCTGTGGGAAAGATAAGACAATTGACTGATGTTGGAACGGCAAGATTAGTGTATTTTAGCTACTTTCATAGTATAATGTCATACGGAATATTGTTATTGGGCTCAGCAGCCGATATTGAATCTATCTTTGTACTACAAAAGAGAGCTGTACGGGCAATTTACAACCTTCGACCACGAGACTCATTAGAAGAACTGTTTAAGGAAATTAATATACTAACAGTGGCCTCTCAATTCATTTATGAAAAAATTATGTACATTCGCAAAAACCTGCATCTTTTCCCTAAGAAAAGTGACAAACATAATTTTAATACCCGGAATAAAGATAAACTTGCTGTTTCAAATTTCAGACTGCATAAAGTGAGTAATTCGTTCATGGGGAAATGTATTCGCTTTTTTAACAAATTACCACAGTCTATTGTTGAACTACCCATGTTTGAGTTTAAATCGCATGTTAAGATTATTTTGATGAAAAAGGGTTATTATACTGTTAATGACTATTTAAATGACAAAAATGTCTGGAATTAAATACTGCCCTGCTCGCACAGGTATACATTATTTTCTTTTCCTTTTTTTTGTGGCAGCTAGTGGTGACTGAGTTTGTTCCGGCGTTTCTTCTCAGCACTTGCCAGATTGTCTGTGTCTTTTCTCGAAGCGCTAGTAGGGCCCAAAAAATAAGGAGACATGTTCTGCCCCATATGGGCCAATAATGTTATTATTGACGTTCATAAGTGGCAGTTTTCTGCCCTAAACTGAATAAATGATTTTTGACTTTGACTTTGACTTTGACATATAACCATATTTGTTTTAATAATTGTAAAATTTCTCAATAAAACCCTTTATTTACCTCCATTTTTTAAAACATAAAATTATTCTACATCGTATTAGCTATCACATGGTAAAAATTTCACAACATTTTCTATAAATTATGGAAGACTGGCATTCCTAACGCGTCATTTATTACTGTCTTGAGAATAGTTAAATTAAGGTGAAAGGTAATAGAAAGGAGTTCAATTGTAATTATTTATTAATTTTTATAAAATCTAATGCATCAGGTTCTCAAAATGACCTCCTCGCTGCTGTAGACATAAAGTCGCACGAAGTAAAATTTGTTGAGTCTCTCTCCTTATCATTTCGGGTTCGTTCCGAATGTCGTTTGCACAGTTTATTATTCAGTCGCGCAAATCAGCATCACTGTCAATCTGAGTTCTGTAAATGCGTTGTTTCATTGTCCTCCATAAAAAATAGTCGAGGAGCGTCATATCGGGTGAATGCGCAGGCCACCCTACAGGTCCTTGACGGCCAATCCATTTGTTCGTGTAATTTTCATTTAAAAACGCTCTTACATTAGATGCGTAATGTGCAGGACACCCATCCATCTGCAGGTACATCCTTCGACGCAAAGCCAGTGGTACATCAGTCAACAGTTCAGGGAGGTAATTTCTCAATAGGTTTAAAAAACTGTCACCAGTCAACGTTTCCTCCAAAATGACTGGTCCAATTAATACGTAATCGATGAGACCAGCCCAAACATTTATAGAAAAACTTGTTTGGAAAGTTGATGCCCGTTTTAATTTCGGGTTTTCACCCTTAGGGTTCCACTGGTGCAAATTACGGCAGTTGGTTATACCGTCTCTTGTAAACGTCGCCTCGTCCATCCATAGAATGGTTTTTGGAAAGTTCGGGTTTACTCTGTTTTTTCTTTGAATCCAGGCAAACAACACGTACCTCGGACGCCAGTCTACATTTTCATGTAGATGCTGCACCCTTTGGTAATGGTAAGGATGTAGTCCTTCTTTCCTTAAAATGCGCCACGCTGATTTTTGCGATATTCCATGCCGCAGAGCCAGACGTCTAGTACTTAGGGTTGGATCAGCATAAAAGTCTCTTAGTACCGCTTGTTCAATAGCCACATCAATAATTACTCGGGTTGAATCGCGACGATCTCTACTTGATCCAAGTCCAGTAACAGATAATCTTCTGTGAACTTCCTGGAAGTTACGGTCAGAAGGCACCGGTTGCCTGTCAGGAAAGGCAGCTATGTAAGCTGCGCGTGCAGCTCTGGCACGCGGCACTGGCACTTCCACGTTCCACACCATAATAAAAATGAATGTCGGCAATGTGTGCTGAGGAGAACTCACTTAAACGCGGCATGATGAAGTAGCGAACGACGAAAGTAAGCAAGTAACACAAGTAGCAGCGGCGAATAGTTCGGGGCGACTGCCTGCCTGCCTTTTGTCTTTTTGCTTACCCCCCTGCCACCCCGCACCCCAAACCGCGCGCATTTACGACAACACAAACAAAAAAAAGAAAAAATTCCAAGATACCTTATAAACAATAGTTAGTGATAATAACGTTTATCAGGTAAAAAACTGTTAAAAAAGGTCTAGCGTACCTACATAGCGGTACTAGCTAGACCTTTTTTTAACAGTTGATAGAAAATGTTGTACCTGAAATAATAATATGATTTTTTTACCACGTGATAACTAATACGATGCAGAATAATTTTATGTTATAAAAAATGGAGGTAAATAAGGGGTTTTATTGAGAAATTACAATTATTTAAAAAAATATAAAAAAGAACGTAATTTTTGTTAAAACTGGGTTATAACTTTCGGTTAATGACAGTTTTTTTCCTTTATTTTAATTTTATGAGGACGCCCCATTATTTACAATCATTTTGAACTTTGTTTCATTGTGATCGATCGATTAGTTTTAAAGATATGTTATTTTGTTTACACGGGGATCTCAACAGGTAACCAAAACGTTAAAAAAAAACAAAAAAAAAATTTTTTTGAAAAAAAAAAAAAAACTTATTTTCCGTCGATAAAATTAAACATATTTTACCATATTTTACTATGTGCACATTATAAAGACTCACACTGTATATACATAATTATACTAAATGTATTATGCAATTATTCTATTAAAAAAATAATTTCTTTGCTCTAAGAAAGAGATCGACTCTTGTCAACGTAAAATTTTACAGTTTTGAAAAGGGTGAATTGTCAGTTTGGTGTCAGTCATCATGACGAGAAAAAAAACCGGTTTACTGAATACTTGTGTAGTGAGTACTGCAGTTCAGTTAACAAAAACTTGTTATAAAAAAAGTAAAGAAGTGGGTAGTAACAAGATTTAAACTTTTCAGCCGTATATTCTGTTATTATCTAGATTCGGTAGAGTTACAAAAACAATAATTTTGTGAACTGGGGTTGCGATAAAAACACGATAATTTTTCAGCAAAACTACGATAATTCTAACCTATGAATGATATGAATCTGGCAACACTGCATATATTAATCTGTGGTTGGTGACTGACGCCATATTGGTTTGTTTTTTTACGTGAGTTTGTTACTGATTTTAATTTAAACTACACAATCATCGTCGACGTTTGAAATATGTTTTTTTAGTCAAATATTATTAACATAAACGTTTGTCGATTGTGTTTAGTAACATAAATAGGAATTTGTGACTTTTGTTGTGGGACGTGGACGCGCAAACGAAACTGCATGACGCGCTGTGGAAATAAAGTAAGTTCATCCAATTATTTAACTATTTACAGACCGAACACTTGATAAGTATCAACTATCCAAACCAATCGACGGCATCTAGATACCTAGATGCTTGTAGTATGTATTATTTACAAATAACCTCTAAAATTTACAGCTTTGACGTAATATTTCCTTGGTCTTGTTGACGATTGTATTTAGGTTTC
The DNA here is from genome assembly GCA_963576865.1 of Anania hortulata. NCBI lineage: Eukaryota > Metazoa > Arthropoda > Insecta > Lepidoptera > Crambidae > Anania > Anania hortulata. Next base: position 13,342,207 of record OY756390.1, on the reverse strand, counting down.
TAGTTTTCTAATTGAAAGTTTAAATCATTCTCATAGTCAAAAAAAGAAAGAACAACTAGTAACGGGCTGTCATCGAGAATGTTTTATTATGACTAATGTTAGTAGGGTGAAGTAGTCAAATTGAATGAATTGGAAATTTGTGTTTACTGTAACCTACGTAATTTATTAAAGTATTCTGCTCTGTATAAGTTTTGTCGCAAATTCTAAAGTGTGGTTATTATATATACTTTAGGAACAGCCAACATGTCTCGAAAACCATTTTTGCAAATGTCGAGGCAAGGTCAGTATAAAAGAATCAAAAGAGAAAGGACACATACTCATGCAAATATTACTACCATTGACAACCACACTGGACAGGAAATTTTATTTTCTTACCATGATACGGAGCGGCCAGCTGACACAACTGAATTTGAAAGTATTGACCAAATTTCATTACCTAGTGATTCTAACTCCCCTCCAATCCAACAATCTTGCCCATTCAATGTCAATTATCCTATGTACCACAATTTCATTGATGAAAGACCTCTATCGGATAGTGATCATGAAAATGAAATAAATGTGAATGTAAATGATATATTTGTAACTAACTTAAGACATTGGGCTCTCAAATACCAAGTAACACATGTGGCCATTACTGCTTTGCTGAATATTTTAAGAAATCATAAGTGTTTCGACTTGCCAGCGGATGCTAGATCCTTACTGAAGACTCCAGTAAATATCATCACTCGAGTCGTTGAACCGGGACAATACTCACATATAGGTTTGGAGAGTAATTTGAGGAAATTATTAGAAAATGTCACTGAAAGTGTTAATGAAATTACTTTACTAATTAACATTGATGGAGTACCTTTGTTCAAAAGTAGTGCAACTGAATTTTGGCCCATTTTAGGTTCAATCTGTAATATACCTTCAATCAAGTCAGTGGTTTTCCCTATTGGTGTTTATTGTGGCACTAAAAAGCCTAGCAGCTGTGAATCTTTTATGGAAGAATTTGTGACCGAAGTAGTCAACTTGATTAAGTCAGGTTTATTCTTGAAGTTGTGGTTTATATAGTTGATTATCCATAGGTATGTATTTATGTTTGTTGATGGATATTAGTGATACCTGATAATTTTCCATGTAAAAATGTAGCAATGGGAAATTTATTTTCAGATCTTGCATAATGAGTTCCACAAATTTTGTAATAGTCACATTTCTGGCTGAAAATGATGCTCCTGGGATAGTGGCTTCAAATTGGATTATAAATAGCAAAACTTGCTACTATCCCAATGTACGCACCGAGGAAATGAAAAACAAACTATTGAAAAGGAGGGTTGACCCTGAGATTACATGGTCAAAATATCAAATTAGAATTCTTAAAAGTTATGGTATGTAATCTAATTTCTTTATTATTTGCTTTCCAAGCTTTACAGCTTCATTAATGAAAATTCCACTTAAAATAAAAATATTTAAGTAAGTCTCAATTTAGTTTTGAAATAATGTACCTACAAGCTTAGTAAAATCATCTTATCTTTCAGAAACATATGGAGAAGCGAGATTACATCTAAAAAAAGCCGAAGATACTTCTAATTTAGACTCCGACGAAGAAGTGACGAAAAGAAAAAGAAAGATAAAAATTGTTTATTCGCCTGATGACTCGAATTCTTCTGATGAAAACCACTTTTCAAAAATAACTCAAATTAGAAAAAAAAAATCGAAAAAAAATAAGGAACAGTTAACATACCCAACTCCTCCTAAACCTAAATCAGTTCAGCAAAATATATTTACTGAAGAAATTCACGTTAGTTCAGGAGGAATTCAATCCAATAATGTTACAGTGACTACAAACTTAGCTGAAGATAACATCACCGTTCCACAAACTGAATCCTCTCCTAGAGCCGTTGAAGAATGTACTTATGGTAAATATCTTTATTAGTTATACTTAGACGACTGTCTAGTATAGTGGTTCGCGCTTCGGACTACATAGCCAGCGGTTACGGGTTCGAATCCCGCAAGAGGCAAATATTTGTGTGATGAGCACGAGCATTTGTACCATAATCATGGATGTTTATAAAGATATTTAAGTATGTTTATCCATTATCTAGTCCATAGTACAAGCTTTGCTTAGTTTGAGGCTAGATAATTGGTGTGATTGTAGAAACAATTATTTATTTATTTATTATAATTGAATGTATTGATTTTTGTAAATGACAATTAGACATGAAGCATAAAAATCTTTTTTTTTTTTGTTGTATGCACTTCTGAAAAAATTGCAGAAGACATCATTGAAGTTCCCATGGAAACAATCCCAAATGTGAATTTCCGTTCCAAAGAAGCTGTGAATGGACCACCTGGTAAAGATGTCAATTTATTTTTATATTATTTACTTTATTATACATGAAATTTACAGCATTTTATTATATCTTTTGTTTCACAAAATAGCTACAGAAGAAGTTTCGAATAATATGACAATTGATGTAAACACCGCTGTGGATTGCCCAATCACCACTCTACCTGGTTCCAACCAAGAAAAACAACTTCAGTTAGAGTTAGAAACTTGCAAAGAAGCTAAGAAAGCCGTAAACGGCCAATTTGGTAAGGTTTTTTAAAATATATTTCCATATCCATAATATATCCATATAATTATTGTAGTGTTTCACTTTTTTTTGTGTTTTAGGATGCAATACATGTAAGCAGTTTTCTATACAGCAGAGTCACCTGATATAAGTTGTGACTGACTTAAGTAATCAATTGGCTGAATTGAACAGAAAAGTAAATTTACTGTTAGGGAGGTCAGGAGATATAGTTCATACAAACTTAGATGACAATGAATCAATCGCAGAAATATGTGCAAGTCTTCCAGTAAAGGATGATCCAAGTTTTGAGCATTTAAATGAACAATTAAAAAATAGACAAAATAAACAGGTAATTGTATGTAGAAAATAACATATTAATAAACGTCCGATTTTGTTATTGTTTAATTAAATACCAAAAACTTTTTGCAGATGAAATTTTTGACTGGTATCGGTGGAAGAAATGTAAGAAGTCTTACAACAAATATTTTACGCAGATTATTACTGGATGAGGTAGCAGAGTTTTATTCCTTAACGGGAAAAAAAATGAAAAATTCTAATAAAAAATCATTTATGACCACTGAAACATTTAAATTAATCTTTCGTAAGTATATGTCATATTTTTTTGGTTTTTGTGTAGTCTACAATAGCCAAAATTAAAAGAGAAATGTTTGTTAAGTGTTAAACTAGGTACTAGCAAATATCAAATTTAAAAAGTTACCCGATTGGCGTAGTGGCGTGGTGTATCGCCTTGAACGCTAAGGGTATGGGTTTGATTCCTGCTTGGGGTAAATTTAGAAACTTTTCTAAATTGGCTCGGGTCTAGGTTTCCTAGGAGCTGCCCTTCTTGTAAGGTAGTTCGTAAAACAACTTCAAAACCATGACAGTTAGTGTGTTGTCTGGTGCATAATTTTATTAATTTTAGCATCCATACAACTTTTTTTTCATGACTATGTAATTTAATTAAAATATTTTTTCAGAAATCTGTAAAAAAATATTTGAAGATGTGACTGAAAATCATATTAAAGAAATAATAAGCGATTGGCTAAATCAAGCAAAAGTTAGAATAACAAGAAGGTATGATTAGGGCCATTTTTCCAACAGCCAGATAATTTATATACGTTGAATAAGTGTGACATGTTGACAGAATTCTTATAGAAAATGTGTCAGAACGTCAATTTTATTCTCCAAATAAAAGTTATCTGGCTATTGAAAAATTGGTTCATAAATAACATAATTCTTGTTAGACGAACTGATTAGGTATTTACTCTTCATTTTGATTAGGTATTATTTAATAAAGTAGTATCTTTGATTTGTTTCAGAGCAGAGACAAGAAAAAGAAGATCAACAGAAAGCAGATTAATGTCAATAGTTAATCATTTTGATTAAAATTATAAAAGGGTTTAATTAATGAGGTGTTTTTTCTAATAAAAATATGGTGCAAATACAGGAAACATATTATTGTACTATAAGAATCTAAACAACTTTCTCATGTTTATGAACTTGTCTGAAATAGATTTTTGAGTCCTCATAGAAGAAACTTTCAGATCTTGATATTTTCTAAATTATTTAGTATTTTGGGATATGGCTTCATTTATGAAACTTGTCCAGAATAGTCAATAGAATAATGTGTTAGGTTTATTCGCTCCATATTTACCTATATACATTCCTTTCGGAAAGTTATTTAGTTTTATGAACACATTCTTCTCACCCAGCTTATATAAAAAAAGTAATACATTATTAATTGGCCCCCGCAAATTTAAAATCTATCACTTTTTTTTACACATAGCTAATTTTTACATTGTATATACTGATAGCAATTGGATTACTACTCAGTAAAAATTTCTTACGTGTTATCGACTGGTTTACTGTGTATACTTATCAAATTGTGTAATTTGATAAGTATACTCAGTAAACCAGTCGATAACACGTAAGAAATTTTTAATTTTGCGGACCGCACTGATCGATCCGCTATAACAAAGAAACAGCAAGTTTGTTATGTCAAAATTGTATATAATTTGAAGAAATAGACTTTATGCAAGTTTGTTATGTTAATGTTGCATAAACTTCACAAAAACAAACAGCAGGCAAGCTTGTCGCTTGTAAACTAGAAAGTTTGATTCAAACTTGCCTCAAGTGTATACACTTGCCATGGCAAGTTATTCACAAACTTTCCATTTTGACACGTCAAACTTGCTTCAAGTCAGATTCAAGTTTAAAATGCTATCTGGGTCATAACGAGAAAAGTTTGTGCAAACTTACCGATGCAGCAAAATAAATACACTAACTAAATAAAATATATACACAAAACAATAAATTTACAAGAAAACTATACAATACTGATCTATACAGTGAAAAATTATTTTTTCAAAAACTCTGAAGCAAAAAAGGCGCCCGTCGCGTCCAACGTTTCCCGCGCTTTTTTTCAGCGGACAAATTCTGTAAAACCGGTTTTTATCAATTTTTAATTGAGCTCAATATTTTTATTGTTTATGTTCCTTGTGACATCTAGACAGAAGTAACTTTTAAAATTACTTTTTAATAAAATGTCGAATATTGTTCATTAAACCAAAAAGTCTGGTTGCCAGACCCGTTTATTTACATAGTAGTACATAAGGTAGTACTAGATAAAATTACAAATTGTAAAAAATTACAAATTCAGATCCTTACATTTCTTTTTTTAACTTAGTTTAAAACCCCGCTAGTTAAGAGGTAATAAATCTTATATATAAGTATTATAATCCAAATGCTTTTTTTACAAAGTCATTATGTCAGGTCTCTTGATGTTTATCTTAATACAAACATTAAATGACTTTGGGGCAATACTCGGCCGTCTTCTTTAACTTAAATATTGTTATACGAAATACCTACTGTATAACTCTAAGCTGTTAGCATTTTTGAATATAAATATAACATGAACCTCACCAACCAAAGTTATCCACCCAGCAAAAAATCGTTTCCCCCCGCGCCTAATGGGACAGCTAGTATCCATATGCACTGAGTATAACAAATCACAACAAAAACATAAATGTGATATAAAATACTTAGTGTATGGTTTTTAAGTTTACCGTATGGAGTGTAGAGGTAAGGAGTATCTCATAGGGACGAAAAGTTGAAAAAGTGTCCAGCTTAAACAGTAAATAGTTTCAAAACCCTCCAAAATGCCAAGTTAGCCGAGTTAGAACATTTTAGTAAAATAAAAAAAGCTTTTTAAAACATTTTAACAATTACCTCATTTTATTTATGACTTAATTTTTTTTTAATCAAAAATATAATCAGGCGTTGAGCAATTGCTTGCTGGGTTGATACGCGCTACCTAATAACGTTTGATAATAATGGCTATGTTTTATTTATAAATCTTTTCGTGGCAGAATTTAATTTTATTCCAATCTCTAGAGGTTTCTGTTTGGCCAAATCCAAACGGAAGGACATGGTTTTAATAATATTTTTATTTGCAGATTTCCTACCAACTTGATAAAGAGGACTATTTAAAATAGTACAAGAACCGATCTTAATTATAAAACTTTTCGAACTCCAAAGTAAATCAAGATTGGATTATGGCGTAGCTACAAAAGGCTACAACGTACCAAACTATCGGAAAAACTCTCAAAAGTTTTAAACTAGGGATATGCGATATTGTGTTTGATGGTAATACCGGTATTATTTAGGTATAAAAATTTACAAAACCGGGATACGGGTATTTCGGTATATTTTCGTTTTTTTTTTTTTCTAGAACTGAAGTTTTTCTTATTCTCATGTCGTTATTTTCTTCGTTTCTATTAAAATAAAATTAGAATTACAGTTAAAAAACTAGTTTTAACAAACTTTGCTTTTAATCAACAAGTGTTTACTTTTTACTCCTCTTTTTTATCAAAATTTTAATATACCTATTTCGTAAAGAGTGTCTATAGGAGTCTTAAAAAGTAAATAATGCACTCAAAATTCATCAACCGTCTTCAAATGGTCGGTGAAGTTTTGAGTGCATTATGATTAATTAAGAGCTGTGGATTTTGTTAAATAAATAAAATAATAATAAAAAAAAATTATATACTTTAACTGCACAGTTGGCTATAAAAATTTTGAATCAAACATTCACGGCATCTAATGTATCATTGTTCAAAGATAATTATTCCATCGAAAACGTAAATTGTCGCAGAGAATACTCTTTCAAATTCTATACTTGAGGATTCTATAGTTTTACTATTCTATATTGTCAACAGGGTAAATGGATTCCACCATCAAAGTGCCATTTAAGGCGAAAATGCGTCAGTAAAGAGTTCTCGAACTCGTTGTTTTCATGGGCTTGGTTACCAACAATGTTTTTTTTTTCAATAACTTAATCATACACCGTAGTAAACCAAAACACATGTTACTTACCCATCGTCTCTTCAATAGTAACTTTTTTCATATACAAGGTTATTTGTAAAACATCAACAACATCATACAAAGTGATGTCAGCTGGTCGGCGGCTTTGTATGGAAGGTGTTTTTTTTGTGATTTTGATGTTGGTCCCATACAAAAAGTTGTTGTATTTAAGCACCAGAATTAGCCCCTAGGAAGTTGTTAATGTATGAAAAATAAACCTGTATATTTCAATCCAACCCGCAAAATACGAATGAAACACACAGTATAAATTATAATGTATATTGCAGATATTAGAGTTCATGAGTAGGTATGTATGTGTGTGCGGCAAAAATGATATCGCGCCGGGCAAGGGCCGAGGAGAGTGCCAGACGTAGGACTCGTCGTGAGTTGTTGTGTGAGTGTGTCAGATATAGAGCGATCGAGAGCGCGTTATTGAACAGTAGACGCAATGAAGACCAGTTGCCTGCTCGTTGCATTAAAGTCATCATCATCATCTATATGGTCAATCCCGGTTGCGTCCAAAGCCATCGCTTTGGAGCCCAGGGTCCTCTTTCCTTGATTTACTCCTCCACTTCGCATGGTCTTGAGCGTCTGTTGTTGTGAGATCATTGGCATGCATGTCACCCCTAACAACGTTAAGCCAGCATTTCTTGGGTCTACCCCTTTTGCGCTGGGTCCCACGGCGGTGGCGGCACGTAGTTGGCCAGGTTACAGGCCAGGTTCTCGGTCTTCATCACATTGAGTTTCAGACCACCGCTCTCAAGCGACTGCTTCCACTCGTTCACCCGTCTCACCAGCCTGCCCCTGTCTGCGTCTACTAGTGCGATATCGTCAGCATACATCCGCAGCCATGGTGGCTGCGCATGTGAGTATCTGATGCTGTCTGACTCAACGTCTAATATCACACTCAACAGAAACGGACTGAGGACGGAACCCTGGTGTACTCTAACGGTCCCCTATCACCGTTGGAGTACACAGGATTGCATTAAAGTAATGATGAGCATTTATAAAACAATTAATTAGGTAGGTACTTAATATTTAATCCGTGCCAATCAAACAAAGCGAACTTAAGCGCGGTATAAATGTTAAATGTAAATGTGATTATATGTGAGAGAAATAAGGTTAATGTAAATAAGAATAAATGTAAGAATTTGGTACATTTGTCTACTATTCTCAATCACACACAACTCAAATACCGAAATACCGGTTTTGCAAATTTCAATCTCGGTTTTAAAAACAGTAAAAAAGTTATAGTATCCCGCTTTTTCTGTAAAACCGAAAACCGGTATCCATGCCCTACTTTAATCCTATCGAGACAAATGAACACTAAATAAAAATAATAAAAAATAATATGTGCTTAATATTTATTTTTATTTCAGAGATCCACTTTACACCGTGTAACACTAAATACGCAAGACCTCTTAAAGGCTGATTCTGGTGCTCAAATACAACAACTTATTGTATGAGGAGACCAACAGCGAAATTAAAAAAAAAACTACATCTTCATACTAAATGTCCAATCAGCTGTTACGCTTTGTATAAGGAAACGATTTGTTTTTGCGATTTCAATGTTGGGCTCATACACGAGCATGACTACGAGCATCCCTGTTGGTTGATCGAACAAAGGTCACGTGAGCCATTTCCATTTAATCAGAGCTACATATTAGGTATTCTGTGATCAGAGTTGTGGTAGCACAAGTGTGCAATCGTTACTTTTCGATTATTTGAGTTAGTGCCTGTTTTGAATAATTTTAGGCTTTAGTTTTTTATTAATAAATTTATTTAAACTATTAAACGGATTTCTTGATCAAAATTGATTTTTTTGATTAATTTCTGAACCTATTTCTTTAGTAATATAAAAACAATCAAAATCATTAATCCAACGTTCGTTATGGCGCGCTTGCACGATCGTTTTTAATTAAAAAGAATACTATGGATTTTTAAATACGATTTGCTTGTATTCTACACTCGACTCGTAACCACTCCCTAAAATTAGGATCACACTTTATTTAGCAATATTTGTATATATATCGACTTGGGGACATCACTAATTTTAGTTCCAAGTAGGTATTCATACCATACTAAAAGTGGTGACAGACTGTGACGGACGCGGCTGCGGACTCGTCTTGACATTGTGAGGTCAAGCGCTGCCATTAGTCTTGTGCTTATTCGGAAACTCGGCAGTGCGCACTGTAACAGTACAGTTCGAATAGTGTACTAGTACACCTTATTAGTACTATTAGGACACCAGATTTTAGGTAACGAATGATGCACAGATGCGCCGATTAGTGCTAGACGCTTTAGAACGCTTTACTGGGTGACATTACTTCACTTTAAGCGTAGCTAGCGCTTTATTAGACTGAATTTGCCATAAACAATAGTACTTTTAAGCGCTTTTACGCTGTAAGCGGCTTCTGAACAGAATGTTTGAGTGGTTGTAGCCATGTCTCACTTAAGCGGACTTGACAGATGGCGGCGGACGCGGCTTCGGACTCGTCTTGACATTGTAAGGTCAAACGCTGCCATTGGTCGATCCTTTCGTCATCGTCGCCAGCCCTTCAGCAAGACTCCGCCCCTTCCTGTTCCGAAACGGGCGTCCGGCTACCGTGTGTCACCGGTATTACTCTTGCATTCGCTTACTCTTATATCGCGCTTTTCTGCTCTCGGACTTCTCGGACACAGCGGCACAGCGCCATTTAGCACTTTGAGTCAAGTGAGACCGGTGTACTAATAGTCCGAATTGTCCGATTAAGAATAGGCGTACTGTGCTGGTACTTTTAGTACAGTGACGGGTAACGTTACTTATTAGTACATCGTACATGTCCGACACAAGACTAGAGACGACACGTTAACTAGTCGAAGGATTTAACTAGTTGATCGACCCGTCCATGAACGAAATTTAACGGTCTAGTTTCGTCGACTGTAAAAACTTCGACGACCCATCTCTACATTGATCTATTCTACAGTCAGATTTCCGCCTGTCCAAGGATCGACCAATGGCAGCGATTGACCTTACAATGTCAAGACGAGTCCGTCGCCATCTGTCACCGGCCTAAGTCCTACAGCGTTAAAATGGCGTTATAAAAATTGGCACGAATATAATTTGACAGCAGCCTGTCTATTTTTTTTATGTCAGTGCCATCTGACAAAATGACAATGAGTACTTTTTTAGGGACCACGAGGCACATTCAGCACTTTAGGAATGAGTGAGTGAATGGTCATAGACAAAAATAAAAAGTAAAAAATCAGCGAAGAAGAACAAAAACTACGAAAAGTGATTTCGGAGAGAAAAATTGAAGCCTTTTCATGTGATTTTGTGAATTTGTGTTTGTGAAAAATTCATTGTAGACTGTGTTTTTAGTATTTTTGGAGCAAAGTTCCCAAAAAAACGTACCGCTTGGTAGTAATATGAGTAATGTTACCAACCAAAATGGAACAGGTCTAGAGCAGCAGGTCGGTACCTCATGTACATGCCTTGTATTGATTTTTGCGATATTGAATGAAAATTTACTTTTAGCAGGCGTTATCTTAAGAATTACAATTCAATGTGAGCCTTCTTGCTATTATTGATCATGATCCTCTTTACGCTTCTATGATCTAGTTACACCAAAAATGGTATTTTACGTGTCCTGGGATCCAACATGGCGACCCGATTCTTCTCCTTTTGAGCCCTATTTGATTGTATTTCTAGAAGTCTCAACCTTCAAGCGACTTAAGAGTATTTCAATGCAGTAGTTTTCCAAGCTACTGTAGTGAGGTCATTGTCACGCTATTATATGCGTGTCATGGCGGGAGGAAAATATTTCGCAACAAACTAAACTTCTGCAAGAGTACAAATCCAATATATTTAATATGAATTGAATAAGTAATGTTTGATTACTATTAGTCAATATCTTCATTCAGTAGTTCTCAATTATCATTACTTTAAGTAGTTTAGACAAAGTAATTATTTGGTCATGCTTCCTTAATTCACAGTTTACTGTATGGTGCCCTGTCAATTTGGGATACCTACTTATTTGTAGTGTCCCTACGGTACTTAAATGCATATTTTGTTTGGATTAGCCATTGTTTCTAATGCTGTGCATTTTCCAGCTTGCTGGTCTGGACTTGCAGGCTCAGGCTCCCAAGAGTGCTGGCCGCTACATCCCCCCGCATCTGCGTAGGCAGTTGCAGGCCAACACCTCTGAAGGTAAGTTCCTATATCAAATATTATCTTTGACTGATTGATGACTTTGAAATACTTTTTTTTAAATATAAACAAATGTGTGTAGCGACCTACCATGTCCTCTTTTTATTTATTATTTTTTCACATTTTTTTTATTAACCCTTTGTTTCATGCTTAAATATTATTACTAAAAACTAACTGTATGGCTGTAGGCTAATTTATTTAGGTATGCTATTTCTTTATTTATGATTTATCTTTGAGAATTCATAGTTGGCCTCTCAGATTTTCTTCTCATATAAATAGAATTAAAATTATTGCTAACCTTACATTTAGGAATGTGTTTGAATACCTGTGGTGAAATGCATCACAAGACTATTGACTTAATCCATTGAACTACGGAACTGTGTAAAACTAAATTGATTTTTAGTTTAAATAAATATTTGTCTTTACTAGGGCTTCCCATACTGTTAGGCTCGTGCGGTAACATAGTACAGGCAATATCAACATTTTTCAGTTCAAAATCTCCTTATAATAGGATCTCGCATTTTTTGATATATGTGGTGAAATAGAAAGTAATTACACAAGGCACATTTAAAGTTTGAAATATGTAATTGAACTATAAAACCATTTCAAAAGAATTAAAGAGTTTACTTATTTTTACAGTGTTTTTGTAGAGAACTCTATAAACTCTCTAAAACATATTATGCGGAATCCCTCGCAGATTCTGCACTTATCTACACAGCAGTGAGCTTGGATTGCTGCAAATACCTTGATTGAAAGCCTTGGTATTTATCTAAATTGGTTTTGTTATTGGCTTTCCGTAGAGTTAAGATATTTTATGTAAAATGAAATCTGTAAGCTGTTGTTATCCCTAATAAATAAAAATAAAATAAAATAAAATAAATTTCTTATATAAAATATTGGTATAGTATATCAATTAGGAAATATAAAGAAATACAAATGTAAGCTCTAACCGTTTAGAATTACTTTATTCTTAAAGTTTCAAGTTTTCCCCTTAAAAAAATGATGTCATCATAACCCCTTTCTCTACATATTCCAAGTGTGCAACAGGAAAAAAATACTTAAATGTGTGACCTACTTATTCACACAATAGTTTCTCTGTTTAGAAAATTCCTAACAGTTATGAAATTCTAAAGTTAAAGTTCTTTTTTAATTATAATGTTTTTAACTGATTATTCAGTGTGTGATTGAATTTTACCAGGTCATAAAAAAACCGTTTCACAAGAATTAGAATTTACAGACATTGGCATGGCACTTTAGAAAGTATTTGAATTACTCTATAAAAGCCTGTAGTATTACGGTTGTATAGCAGTGGTGAAGTGGAGGCGGACCCATTTTACCATGTAGTATGACAAAAATGATTAAAATTCAATTGGTTAGTGATATTATTTAAATTTCTTGTGAAATTTATTTTATTGTAACTGCTGCTAACCAAGTTTTTCACTATTTAAAAAAAGATCAGGTAAGACAGTCATGTGCAGGGATTGTTGACAAGCTTTTAAAAGATATACATTTCCTTAGAAACCAACTATTTAGTATTTTTGTAACCTATACTTAATATTAGTTAACGCGGAACCCTTATTTCTTTTTTTTTCTAATAATACTGACATTATATTATTTGATACATTTAGAGACGATTTTTAAGGCGCCGGGTAAGGAGAATGCACGTAAAAGAGGTGTTTTTGTACAAGTTTTCTGGCGAAAATACTGGATATAGGATGTGGAATTTAATATATCATGTAACTTATAAAACTTTTCCTGATGTATCTAAATACTAGTTATGATTTCTTATAAACACTAAAAAATATTTCAAAGTACCGGAAATATCGCGAGCTTGTACACATTTATATTTTAAACGACGTTTTTGTTTAGCTTCAAAGTTGGTTTAGTTATTTATAACATTCGTGCCTTTAGGGTGATTTTTTTTTTTTCAAATAGTCAACCAATTAAGAATTATAAGGTTTTTAAATAGATTTTACTCTTAGCGCCTACTTTTCCATAAGCGGATATTTTTCTCACAATGATAATCTATTTGCACAAGAGCGCAACGGATGGATGTTTAGTCTGCGAGAAGCATTTGTATTATATTAGGCACGTTATAGAAGTCGCATTAGTCGACGCTTAATGTTCAAGGTCACTTCCCTTACCCGTCGCCTTAATAGCCAGATAACCTTAATATGACGAATAAGTTTGATATGTTAACAGTTTTTGTACAGAAAATGTGCCAAAACGTCAACTTTATTTAAAAAATATTAAAATCGCCCCTTTGAAATTACATACATACTTGATTTTCTCATTTAAAAAAATCTATTTTTACTTCATAAATAACTAAACTGGCTGAATCTTGGATCATGGCTCAGATCATGGTAAAGTCTACCCCGACTAGAAACAGGAAAAACCACTAGAAGGAACACACTTACTTTCGTTTTTCATAAATCTGTTAGTTTTTAAGGTCTGGTATATTTGTTGTTATTCAGTTCAGCCTTACTTTAGTTCTCTAATATTTTTTTACTTTTAAAAAACGTCCAGGTGAGATGTTATGAAATGTACAACCGGTGTTATTTCGGAGAACCAGGATTTCCCGGGATTTTTGGTTCTTTCTGTACTAATAAATTTCTAGTACAAAGAAGTATTAGAAAGTAAAGCTGCGTGGGCAGACAATAAAAACATCATTCTTCGATAAAATGAGTCAGTAACTGAAATGCATGCTGATAGTCACAAAATACTATTAACATGCAAAATCACTTTTGAGAACCCTTTATTTGTTATCTGTGAAAGGGCATTAAGACCCAAAAGGTACTAACTTTGAAATCTATGTTTGTTCATTCATTATAATGAATTATAATTGAAAGGACTTTAAAGTTTAAGGTACGAAATACTGTAAAAGTCGACACCCAGAACTGAAATAAGTCAGATTTGTAATTAAAATTTCATCCGTTTGTTTATTAAAGACACAAATAAAAGTTAAGTTATACTGATTCAGATACAAAAAATATGCTGTTGTTAAAATTTACGATTTTAAATACATGTTCCTATTCTTACAAAAGAACCTACGCACTCAGCATTACATTCCAATACTTCTCAATACTAGTACCGAAAATGCCGGGAATTTATTATTATTTCCAGTGCTTGTATTAGCTCCAGAGAATCAGGAAATCCGGTAATTTTATAGTCCTTTAGGATTCTTTTAGTAAGTGTTGTTATAAGTTCTGAATAAATTTTAAAAATTCTACATCTTTTGAAATAATAGACATTCTAACTGGATTTTGTTTACTATTAATCCTATTAATTAATGCAATCCTGGAATTGAAAGTTACTAAAAGTTCGACGTTAATAGCAGTTATCTTATTTCGAATCTATGAAAACAAAAAGTTACTGCTTGTTGGAAGTACTTTGCTGTTTATTTTCCTTTAATTGCGATTATTTGAATTATTTTATTATTTTCAATATTAAATATACAGGGTGTAACGAAAAGGTGAAATAAAACTTTTAAGGGGTTATTCTACGGCTACATTACATCAACTTTTTTTTCTATGGGACCAACATCAGAATCGCAAAAAAAAAACTTTCCCATACTAAAACGCGACCAGCTGGCATCAGTTTGTATGGAAACGTCAATTTTTTTTTTGAGATTTTTATGTTGGTCCCATAGAAAAAGTTGATGTAATTTAGCCGTAGTTATTCTACCCTTAAAGTTTTATTTCACCTTTTCGTTACACCCTGTATAGCTTAACCCTAGTTTTGGTTCGAATCCCGCCTCGCGAGCTAAATACATCTCTACGTCTTTCATTTAAGTAGGTACTATAACTTAAAACGCTTCTTAATTGAATGTCGTATCGCAGTATTATTCGCAGTGCATGCTTAGGGTGAAAACATATCATAGCAATCGGAGCTGCAAGGTCACGACACGCAACGCCTGAATGAAGCCACAATGATACGATTAGCAACCTGCAACACACATTTTCTATACTTCGTACCAAAAAGTAGGAAGTTTTTGTTATAATACTCAATAATACTCATTTATTCAGTATATTATCTTATTATCAGGTCCTCTTCCGGGAACTTATACATGTCCCAAAAATATAGCTTTGCTCTACCACCGCTTCGGGACTACATATCGGCTGGTGATAAGAAAAACGGCGCAATAAACTCAGTCACTTTTGTCAGCCTTTTTTTTTACAGGAAATAAAGTTACAAGACATGTAGCAAGCTATGCAGGTTAAGTCTATGCACTGTCGTTTATAATATATAGTAGTATGTGTGCGTATATCGGTCGACAACGAAACTGATGTCAACCTGCCTGCACGATATGAGTAAAACGTGTGCTTGAGGACTGACCATGGATTTACAAGCTTATCGGCACTAAAGGGTGCTTAACTTCGTACAGAATAGCGTTGACGTTGTCGTCGAGTCCACATTATTCTGTAAATACATGTTGACGGGGCCGGGCTAAGGGCTCAGGCTCAGCAAAAGTAATAATGACGAATATCTAGCTTTCCCAAATTCCCAAGCATCTGATGAAAAATTTTATCAAAAATGTAGCATCGTAATGTTATGATGTCGATACATAAAAAACGATTGTTACGCTTTTTCATCATCAATTATTTTGATTGAAAATCGATGATATACGTTTCCATAAAATATTATATGGCAATCATATTCTCTAGTGGCGTGGCAAAACTACTTTTAACAACCAAAAACGACTTCGTTTTTTTTTTCGTTTTTTTTTTGTATGAAAATAACATTTTGTTTCTGTTCATTTTAGCTGATTGTCACTAGGGAATGTAGAACCGTTACAATTTTAAAAAATTAGGATTTTCAGTTCATCCCTTTAAAGGAAGTAGGAATTCCCGAGATTTTCGGTACTACTTTTTTTTTTTTTTTTTTTCGAGTATAGTGAAGTTTCATAGTGTACTGCTGCGTGTATAGGGACATTAGAAAACAGTTTGCTGGAAGATTCATTATCATCATCAGCCTTTGGAAGTCAAGCCATCAGCAACCTTAACTAGGTTGTCAGGCACCCGGTAAGGGTGGAAGGAAGGTCAGGTCAACCCACGCTGCTGTGTTACAGTTCGTGGTCTCCACTTGAGAATCTCTCTTCTCCGCCGGTTGTCAATTCTGCGTAGTAGTGTTAAGTAGCAAAGGGCGGGTTCAGATGTGGCCTGCCTATTGCTACTTTAACTTTCCAATTCGAATAACTATGTCGGTGATTTTGGTTCCTCTTTAGATATCCTATTTCAGACCTTATCTCATAAAAAACACCAAGTATAGCTCTCTCTATCACGCTGGTTAAATTTTCGCTTGCTTCTAAGAATAGAAGCATGTCTTTAGAAATCACACTTATTTCTACAATAAAATGAGTCAAAACAGTTATTAACTTTACATTTTAACAATAGCATATTTACATTAATTTGTACACTAATGTAGGTAACAGCAGATTAATAAAAAAGGCATAAATCGATTTTTTTGTACTTCGGATCACTATTATGTTTTTTTTAAATAAACAATCGTATGAAATGTAGATTAAATATTTTAAAAAATCGAAACAAATTAAAAAATATACATTTTTCATAGATTTATAAGTACAGGGTCAGTTTTTTTGCGTTAAATATTTATCATTCATCTTAATTAAACCACCAGTAATTAGTCTGACTGATTTTAAATGTTATCTTTACTATCAGTGTAACATATAGTCACAATACTTGCATAGCTACAAATATAAAGTTTTCCTATAATTTAATAATCAACAAAAAAAACATTAATTTAGTATTACAGTGTAAACTCTATATAACGATACTTAACGGACTGCGCATTTTTCGACGTTATAGAGAGTGGTCGTTAAATGAAGAGAAATAAAATATATATCCAAAGCGTCTTCCAACATCACTTGTTTATCTTATCTCCCACCTCTATTGAGCGTGTTAATAAAACTTTTTTGCTAATGCACAAAGATGCGTTTACAACTTGACAAAAGTCTAGTGACTGAGGTAATTATTTTTTTGTAAAATTTTCGAATTTTTATAGTTATTTTACTATTCGGGGCGGCTATATTTAAATTCAACAAAACATAAATCATAATAATCGGTCCAGCCTTTCTTGACTTATAATTAGTGTAACTAACCCGACTTTCTTTTATATACAGAGTGTAACGAAAAGGTGAAATAAAACTTTAAGGGGTTATTCTACGGCTAAATTACATCAACTTTTTCTATGGGACCAACGTCGAATTCGCAAAAAAAAAAAAACACTTTCCCATACTAAAACGCGACCAGCTGGCATCAGTTTGTATGGAAACGTCAATTTCTTTTTTGAATAATGCATACGTTTAGGCACTTGCTTTAGAACCGATTAGGGGAATTACCGCGCACTATTCAGTTGTCTAAATTTCCTCTGTCAGTGTATTGTTTCGTTTGGATACTATAGCGAGTAGACGTATTGTAACTTATGTAAGCATAGCAAAGCAAGTTAAGATTTGTGTTACCGTTGATTCCATTAGCCAAAGTTTAACGTTTAAATAAGATGTCGTTTCAAATAGACAAATCCAAGTTATACCAAAATTTTTACAAAATGTTTTTTACCAAAATTACGAAAGTACTAAATATACCGGCTTTAAATATATTATTGAAAGAATATAATAATATTTCACTCAAAGATTTCCTGCAAATGACCTACGATTATTTTAGTCCGACGGTAAAACTGAGGCTATCAAGTCGAACATGCAAAACGTGTGGTCTTTATCATGCTTCCGTCAAGTCAGTAAATCGTCACATCGAGAAGATCCATAAAAAAGTAAACACGCACACTGATAGGAAAGTTAGACCTGTAAGAGTCGCTGCTCGTCGTGCTAATGAACTGATGTGCGTTATTCAAAATTTAGAGCACCGTGATGTTGAATGGCTGGATGAGAACGACGTAGACATTCCAAAATCGGATGAAAATGAGCAGACTCACAACACTGAGCAGCAATCCAAGCAATCCAATGTCATCGAAAACTTAGAATGTAATATTTGAACGGCCCCATCTCAGTATAATAAATTTAACGAAAACAACTAGTACCGATAGTACAGAAACTCCCGTGAATTTACTTTAATTCCCGGTTCTTTTATAAGCTCAAAGGAACCGAGAAATCTCTAGATTTTTGCTACTATATTTGTGTAGATAGATGCAGTTATTTGATAAGTTGCTCTAGAAAAACAATCTATAATTTTTTGATGGGATGTGGTATGGCTACGTACATATTAATAGCGCTCTCCCAAAATAAGCCTTATTAAACAGATAAACTCGATCAACATGTTGACAAGTCTTACTGCGAGATACATTCCATCCTCATTCCATCCTCACCAAAAACCTGCCTTAGACATACATTTTACCTTTGACGGAATACAATTAGAAGTTGTACATGAATTCAACCTCGGATTAATGATAGACACTCATTTAAGCTGGAAAACACACGTTAAAAAAGTCAGTGCTAAATTATCGAGTTTTGCATATGCCTTACGAGAAATAAAAAAAGCTACAGACCTATCGACTGCTCCAGTAACCTATTACGCGTATGCCTACTCATGCCTCACCTATGGCATAATCTTATGGGGAAACAGTACAGACGCGCCTTCTGTTTTTATCCTTCAAAAGAAATTAATCCGAATCTTAGCAAATATTGAACAAACAGACACTTGTAAGCCGTACTTCCAACAACTAAATATTTTAACGTTACCTTGCATATATATCTTTGAAACATGTACATTTGTCCGAAAATATCCAGAATTTTACACAAAAAGAGAAAATATCCAATCTAAATATCTTTTAAGACACAGAAATAAATAATTTTACCCGCGTCGCGCCTAGCAATGCATTCTTCCGCCCTTGTCATGTCTATAAAAGTATACAATAAGCTACCTAAAGACATCAAAAATGAAACCCAATATAATATCTTCACAAAAAAACTAAAACATTTCCTTATTAAAAAGAGCTACTACAGCATTAAAGAATACCTAAATGAGAAAAGCACTTAAACCTTAAATAAATACCATTATCACTGTATGTACCTACAATATTGCAATAAATAAATAAATTGTTTATTCTCTCCAATTTTATACATAAATCATAATATCACACTTCCTCTCTCCTACTAACTGTGCTGTGCCCGACAGGGTCCATAATTGTTCTAAAATCATACTTTTACCATCTGTTACTGTACATTATGGAATGCAATAAAGTATTGAGTATTGATAAGTGTCATGTCATGTCAAGGTGTCTAACATCGATTAGTAGCAGTGTAAAGCTCAAAAGTTCGTTGATTGCTGCGTCGTACAATCTGTACAGTACACTTCAAGTGTTCAATATCTTCAAGTATTATGCGTATATCCGGCGATATACTGTTATTTAAATAATCGCACTCTATTCGTTCAATAATAAAGTAGGCATAGTTATCTGAACATTTAAAATACTGTTTTTAATTATAAATACCAACTAACAAGTATTGTACGTGTAGTTTTGTCAAAACATGCACTTAAAAATAGTCAATAGTCATAATAACAAATAACAAGATAGGAAAGCTAGCGAGTGTGGCTCTCGTCGGAGGGGGGGGGGGACTTGTCCAGAAATAGAACGGACTTCCATTAAGTACTTTACAGGTATTACTTGTCTGTCTACACCTAGCACTGCCAGGGCCACCTTAAGGACCTAGGAACTATGGGGGCCCTATCGATCGTGGGGCCCTGGGCACTTGCTCTCAGTACCAAGTGGTAAAGAGGGGCCTAAGCACTGCCCGTCCACACACTACTCGGCGCAAACAGGCGCATTCCACCGGTGTAGCATGATGACTTACGCATGTTTAAAATAATAAATGTATTTTTTTTAAACTCATAAATGCAACTTGCATTTTTTCAGTCAAGGAGACTAAGTCAATTTTCAAGCTGATTCGTTGAGACCTCGAAATCGTGCTTTATTTCTCCGAGTAATCGCGTTTCTTCGCGGATTTAACCGATCCGTTTGTTAACAGGGGAAGAGTCTAAGCGTCAGAGCTTAGACAGCCGTTCTAACGACCCACCGCAGGACAACCGTTCATCATTCGGAAGCAACTCTAGAGGATACGACCGTGGTGGTCGGCGCGACGACCGCGACCGTGACCGCGACCGTGAATACGATCGCGGCTACGATTCGCGATACCCGCGCAGGGACCGCGGTAATGTGTTTGATTTTTACTCAGACCATTTAATAGCTACTAGGTGACGCATTTGGGATCAAAAGTCGAACAATATTTATATAAATTTTTATATTAATTTGTAACTTATTGTGATGTGATTGTTTTGTGGAAGTCGCCCTAAGCCCTCAGCTCGTTACATGCTTAATTGCACATGTACTGTTTATGAGATCGCGATTTATTGTTTCATAAGTACCTATTTCAATGTTTGTAAAAAACAAACTAAACTAGTATTATTATTCAGACATTCTTGAATGTATTATTTTAATATACAATTTAAGAGTTAATAAAACATTTTACAAAATTGTTGCTTATATAAAATAATAAGCTTGCAATTCAATTTGACACACTTACCTATGTTTTTACGATATAAAAGTAAATTACTAAATATTTTAAAGCCATGTATTATATTTATTCAGCAGTATAAAATAAAAACAGTCGATTGCAGTTTTTTTTACTTGGAATTATTTAATAATTAATCACTGTGTTCAATTTTTGCTCCTGGTTGTAGTTAATAGTTATTAGATTAATCTGACGGGCAAAATATTCGTATTCGTAGCGTAGCACTAACTCCGTCAATCACTCAGAGGTGACTGGTATTTTGTACTATTTCTTGAGAATTACGAGAAATGTAGTGTTCGGTAATGCAAATCACGTTGATTTTACTGTATTTTACCGTTTCGTTCGATGTAAATACATGCCCAGTGCTTTGTTTTCATGTTTGTCTTTGATTTGAATAGTATGATGTCTATGTTGTTATTCCAATGAGTCATATTTCCTTTCATTAGTCTAAAGATGTGTTGTCTTTGCTAATTTACATGTTACTTTGGCCAAATTTATGGTTATTGTTCGATTAAAAATAACTTGACCCAAAAATTCTGTAAGAATCGTTATCGTCCAGTTTCCTCAGGCATTGGCGTATGGGCGTGTTGCGCGTCGAGTGACATGCTACTCAGTAAATTCGTTCAGATATAGGTAAGAAGGCTAAGCAGACAGAGCGATGATATTTGACCTTCAGAAGGTCGTTCAGATATTTAAATGATGTTATGCTGAATTTAGTGGATTCATATTTGATATTATTTAGATATTATTTATTTCCAAAATTATAAACACGCTTTTCCAATCACACTCGTTATAATCCTATTATTTTGTTTTGAATTTAATTTATTATCTTTATTTTATTATATTCGGAAAATGGGACACTTGCATGCTTTAAAATTATATATTCAATTCATTATACATTAATAACTTAATATTTTCTACACACTTCAAACAGGGAAAACGAGTCATGTCACCGGCCCGTCACTTTCAATTGCAAAATCACTGACTTTCGTGTGTGGAACAGGTCGTGAACCAGGACATCAGAATGGCGACTCAGATCGCTGGGCCGAGCCAGAGCGCACTGATCGCTCGGACCGCTCGGACCGCTCCGACCGGTGGAGCGAGCGCGGCTCGAGCGGCCGCGGCGGCGGACGAGAGCGCGAGCCCCGCCGCGAGGACGAGTACGCCGAACCACCGCAGCCGAGAAACGACCGGTGGAAGGAACCAGAGCCGCGCGCCGAGGAGAGGAGCAACACTCGCTGGGCCACGGACGACGTCCGCCGCACTAGCACTCGCAGGGACGAGGTTAGTGATAGTGTGAGTTATAGACAAAAATGTATACTAGAACTGTAGACTATTCATTAGCGACTAAGATCACAGGAACAACCCGTCCTGGTACGACCCTGGAGGCAGCTGAGCGTCCGATGCGAGGCAACGCGTTTTACTTAATGCTGCAACGAAGTGTAGTGATACTGTGAGTATTAAGCATAATCATCCATTATAATCGGCTAAGTAGCTAGCTAGCCAGGTAAACCAAACTCAAGCACTTAGACTTCTCAGTAAACTACTCGGTAGTCTCTTTCATCATGTCTTCTGAACTAAATATATCTTAATAAGCAATAATCATCGACAAATGGTTGCTTTAATTGACCTCAAATTAACTTATTTAACCTTTTGTTCGTAGATAAAATACTAACATCTAACACAGTGCACATCGTGTCATAAACGTGGGATTAGGATTAGGTCAGTGTAGTATTCACATTTCTGAGGTTTCCTAATACTAATACCTAGTAACGTGAACGTGAATGACAGACATTCGCGTAAGATGACATTGAATACACATACGCTACTATATTTTAATGTTGTGAGTTAGGAATAAACAGATTAGATTTACCTCTCAATAGTCAGTGAGCTGCGGTTTTTAAAGTACCTACGCACGTAAATGAGTCATGCTTATGCTCAATATGACAAATTTATTTATTTTAATCACAGAAAACGCTATAGGATGTTCTAAATAACAGTTAATACAGTTCTTCTCAGCCTTTTCCTATACTGCTTCAAAACAGCTGGGTAGTATTTAGCTGTCTAAAAAGGTATTTTTATGTTGCTTGTTTGCTATAAGATAGGCTTTCTTATAGCGTGCTACTCTTGGTCATGATAAAAAGGAAACATACGTAATGCAAGTAAGTTGATAGAATAAAATCAGGTAAGGTTTCCCAAACCAAGAATTGGTTTTTGCTTTAGATTTTAGAGCAAGGTGAAGTCTTCAAAAAAGGCACAGAGGACATCAAAACAGAAACGGTATGGGCTTACGTTCAACATGATGGTGTGACAAAGCTATATGAATGGTATTGTTTTACAGAATGACTGGACGGTCCCGCTACCTCGCGACGAGCGGCAGGAGTTGGAGCTGTTTGGCACTGGCAACACAGGCATCAACTTTTCAAAATACGAGGATATTCCGGTTGAGGCCAGCGGCGACCGCGTACCGGACTATATTACCAGCGTAAGTCATATTCATATATTAATAGGATTTCCATTCAATTCTATGAAAATCTAATTAATTCTTAATTTGGTTGACTTGTAATTCAAATTCTAAATAATAATAATTGACTAAATCTAAACTAAATCTAATCGAAATCTTCTAAATCTAGTTATATTTTACTATTTTATGTAAATAATTTATATTTACATACTATTCAGGTAATAATATAAATAGTTGTTTAGTAGATTTATCTGTTTGGCCCCGAAACCCTACAAATACAATCATGTTTATTCAGGATGATAATTTGACACAAATTACTTCCTTAGTTGAGAATAATTGTATGTTACAGTTCATTTGCCTTTTATCAACATCCTATGATTGTCACGAATTAATATTATAGTGTCAGTACTGTCAGTCATGCAGTCAAAGGTCACTTTTTAATACAACTATTTATCGGGTCGTTTCTGTAAACCTATTAACAGTTAATAAGTACATACCTGCATAGAAAACTGAGAAAATTTTATGCGATTGACAAACTACTACAAATGTTTTACTACTAGTAACAAAATAAAGTAATGGAGAATATGCATGTTTGGTCCTAAAATAAATAGTACTTAATTATAATTAATAAAACTTTAAGAATTTTCGACAAATATTGATAAACACCTGACTTACAGCCCATTAAAGTCGCGTGTTAGACAAGGAGATCCTATATGTACCGTTACGTCACATCACACGGCCGTCATACATTTTTCATAGTAAACGTTGTTTTAGAAAGAGATAGGTATACCTAATTACTATATTATGGTTATTTTTTTACCTAAAATCAATTTTGTTTTCACTATTAGCACTATAATTTTGTATATTTTATTATAAATACAGTAAAAACAATATATTTTTTTCATGTATATTCCCTATTAGATATTTAAAAAAAAACAACATTACTTACTGGAATCGGGATGTACCACATTTTAACAAAAAAAAAAAACTTACTGGAATCGTAACACCACATTTTGACTCTATTTGAAAGCAACTTTCACCTGCTAGACTATTGGCACGCGTACAGATTTCGTTCTATTGTAAAGAAAGTTGATAAGTTTTCTCAATATAGTCGTAGTTGTCTGCGAGCAAGGGATAGTTTAGGGTGTGTCCTGAGGTATAGGAGCGACGGGACGGGAGTCAAACGTCAATGTCATATTCAATATCAATCGCTAGCTCCCCCGCCTTACTCCTGCCGCACCTCAGGTGACTAGAACTTCAATTCATAGTATAATAAAAACTATTGTCAACAGTTCGAGGAGGTTAACCTGACGGAAATAATGCGTTCGAACATATCACACGCCCGCTATGACAAGCCGACCCCGGTGCAGAAGTACGCAATCCCGATAGTGCTCGGACGCAGGGACGTGATGGCGTGCGCCCAGACCGGCTCGGGCAAGACGGCGGCCTTCCTCGTGCCCATACTCAACCAGATATACGAGGCAGGACCCGTTAAGCACATGGGGTGAGTTTAGACTTAGTCCGCAAAGAAAACTCATCATCTGAGCCATCTTAGAAGCTATGGATATCACCGGTGCATAAAGCAAATTGCATTGTTCATGTCCATATAAATACAATGATAGCTACTTCAACTCTGCTCTCTAGTCCTCACTACTTAGCAAAAGAGGCACTGAGATAATTACAAGGATCTTGATTTTAAAACCATCTTATCTGTCTTAAGTTTGTATCCGTTTGTGTGCGGTCAATCGTGACCATATTAAGAACCTAGTGACAGCGAATTGGACCAGTAACATAGCAGTTGGTCAGACTTTTAACTAATCTATTCGTCTTGTCGAAATCTTGCGGTTGACCGTATGGCCAAAATACTATACTTAAAAACCATTTTAACTGCTTAGTTAGAATGGTTTTTAAGTATAGTATTTATGTATAGTATAGCATTATACTGGTGAAATGACATATTCGTATAGACAGATATAGATAAAAATTACAACCAGCTGTTTCAATAGTCCTTTATTTATAATTGTTTTGTTTCCAGGCCATATAACAGACGTAAACAGTATCCTCTGGGCTTGGTGCTGGCGCCGACGCGCGAGCTCGCCACCCAGATTTTTGACGAGGCTAGAAAGTTCGCCTACCGCTCCCGAGTGCGGCCCTGTGTCGTGTAAGTTTTACATTTTTAAAGATGGGCAAAGTATCCGATCAGTTGAAATATTTGCATTTATAATAGATATTCAATGATTTCTTTATTTTTAACTATCTAAAACTAATGAGATGTCATACTTTTTCCTTATTCATGACTAATATTTGACTTATAGTAAAAAAATAACAGTCTGGAATAATGTTATTTAAATTGCAATACAATAGTTGCTAACACAAATGTTAATTTCTTATTTCGAGACCATAACAATTGGTGTGTTTGGCGCATAATAATTTATTAATGCGCAATAAAATAAATAACTTTTACTGTGGCATCAATATCAAAATCGGAAGAATGAATAAATAATCGTGATTCTTTATTCCTTAATTTATTATTATCTTGAGGTAACTCCACAAAACCTAAGAGATGAAAAAGGTATGTTAGGATAAATATACTAGTTTTTAGAGCACATTTAAATTCTTTAAACAATTTTACCGATTTTTATAAAAATATTAACATCGAATTCGGTATTTCCAAAAAAATATCGTCGATATCTATTTGCGTATTTGACATCCCTACTCTCAGCTACAAAGGTCGTTATTAATGAGTGTATGTTTCCCCGTGGTCCAGATACGGCGGCTCCCCCATACACGAACAGTTCCGCGAGCTGGAGCGCGGCTGCCACCTGCTGGTGGCCACGCCCGGCCGCCTGGTGGACATGCTGGCGCGCGGCCGCGTGGCCCTGGACCACTGCCGCCACCTGGTGCTCGACGAGGCGGACCGCATGCTGGACATGGGCTTCGAGCCACAGATCCGCAAGATCGTCGAGTGCCACACCATGCCGAAGACCGGAGAGAGGCAGACCCTCATGTTCTCCGCAACCTTCCCCAAGCAAATCCAAGTGCTGGCGCAGGATTTCTTGTTCAACTACGTTTTCTTAGCGGTGGGCCGTGTGGGGTCTACCTCGGAAAATATTACACAGAAGGTGAGCGTGAGACACTTTGAAATATTTAGTTTTAGTTATGTTTAGGTGAAAATCAAAGTACTGTCATTATAAGTGCTCATACTTCTGAAAATACCACTCAATATTGTAAGGGGATTTTAGAATTTTGTAAATGTTCATAAATTTTTTAACCTTTATAGTATCTTTGCCATGTCAGTCACTCTCATAAGTTGCCCTTATAAAAGCACAATTATAAATTAACTTCTGATATATTTTTATCTAATAAAAAGTTTTCTGCTCAATCTTTTGATATTAGCTTTCTATGTGACATAGGCAAGCAGCAAGCAGAAACTTTCCTAAATCAACTCTACTAATAAATACTACACTAATAAATAGTGCAAAAACCAATTTAATATTTATGTGATTATTTTGATTGTAACAGGTTGTCTGGGTAGAAGAAATGGACAAGCGTTCGTTCCTATTGGATCTACTGAACGCGTCCAACCTGCTCCAGCGCTCGCGTCCTGAAGAGGACCAACTCATTCTCGTATTCGTCGAGACAAAGAAAGGTAGGTTTATTATTTCATTATTGAAATGTTACGTGTTTACGACCATAGCAATGATTCTCCTTGAAAGCGATGGGTTCGGGAAAACTTTGTCATCAATTTATACAGTTAAGTAGAGAACCCTTAAAAGCCAAAAAAGGTGTGTGCTAACATTACGCATATAAATACTATGGTTAAGTTAGATATTTGATATCATGATTTTTGTATTGTTTATCTTCTTATAAATATATAAATTAATCTCTATTTCCCTTGGTCATCGCATCACGCGTGAACAGATGGAACGATTTCGCTAATTCTTTTTTTGTTGTGTTAATTACTGTCAGGAGAAGGTTCTTTTCAAAGAAAAAATTAAGAAGGTTGCGCAGAAAACAATTTATAAATAAACTAAAGACCACGCGAACGAAGTCGCGGGCAACAGCTAGTTTCTATAAAAAAACGGAATTACTCAGTAATCGTTTTGTATGATAATGTGATATTTTTTCTTTGTAATTCTGAATTCACCATAGTTTTATGCATAAGTTAGCACATACATTTTTCTGCTTTAGAGCAAAAAATAGAATCTGACATTTATTTATTTATTTTATTTATATATTAACACCAACAAGACATACACTATTTTAGACAACATTAACTATACATGCTAATATATCAAGCTAAGTGCTATCTTAATTACAGGTATTACACAAAAGTAATTGAATTAACGTAGCATTTAAGTAGATTTAAATATTTTGTAATTGTTAAATATCTAAATTATTAATATTAGTGTAACAACATTTATTTATGAGAGTAGCATATTATCTTGTATATATTAACTCAGATCTGGGCGCGCTGGAAAATTCCCTGGCAAAATTCTATGTCTTTCATCTCGTAACATAAGGATGTAGCTCCTTACTTTTACTTACTTCATGGTCCCAAACCATGACAATTATTATTGATAGGTTGTCTGCTGAATATTTTTTATTTATATTTATATATTTAAATTTTGTTTACAATGTATGGTCTATCTTTTTTCGTATTGTATTGAAATATTCAATTACAATATTTTAGAATCAAGGGCAACCATACAATATCACAGTATCCATAATCAGATGATAGACAAACATAAAATCTGATAACATTGGCAATCTCCCAAACCTTGATTTAGGAGTTTATGGCATGCTGTGTATTTTTGGTTATAATTGAAACTATCATGTTTTGATAATATTGATGCTATTTCATCAAGTTTAGTTAGTCGCACGAGGATTAGCTCATTTGACGGAGTTTAAGTGGTAAGTACATCCTTGAAATGCTCTGTTAATAAGTTTATCCCTCGGTTAGTGTTTTTTTTTTTTAAATAAAATATTGATGAAATTAACTTAAGACAAACCCTAAGAGCATCGGAGTGGTTATCTTGATCGGCCGATGGTTGGATCGGTATTTGATTTACTATGAATATCGACCAATTAAAAATCGTTATCACGAGACGGGCAGCAGCGTCCTCTTGCGAAATCTTATAAAAAACCTCGCTCGCCAACCCGCCTGCCAAGCGTGGCGAGTATTGGCAATCCCCCCCTGATGATAAGTCATTAGAGGATTCCTTAGTTCACCAGTGGACGTCCTGTGGCTGACATGATGATGATGAAAAATCGTTTCAATGTTCGCTTGTGTATTCATAGTAAAAGACCGATAAACTATCCGAACTATCGGCCGATTACAGTCTGTAGTGTGCGAGGCTTCTGAAGATGACACATAAAAGCCATGGTTGAACTTGTACCGCGTTGCAGTAGTAAAAATATATTGTTATGCGCAGGCGCGGACCAGTTGGAGGAGTACCTGGACACGCAGGGCTACCCGGTCACGTCGATCCACGGCGACCGCTCGCAGCGCGAGCGAGAAGAAGCGCTGCGTCGCTTCCGCACCGGCCAGACGCCCATACTGGTGGCCACGGCTGTCGCCGCCAGAGGTATGTGCTTACTTATATTTAAATAGCCGTGGTGACGCTCGAACGAGGGAATCATTTTTACTGAGTGTTCTGCTCATTAAAGTTACAGATATTACTTGTATTTTGTATGGAACGGTAAACTTTTTTCTGTCGATTTCGGTACTGTAGTGATTGTTCATTTTATTGGTAAAGGTGACTTACCTAGTATACGAGGGCTGCTATTTATGTAGCCGGAATAACAAAGTAAAACAAACATAGTACAGCATTTGTTATAGTTTTATTGCTTTTCAAAATATTCGCTATGATGATCAATGTACTTATGCATACGTTGGAACCAATTTTTGTAGCACTTTTTCCATTCGGATTGAGGTTTCTCCAAAACGTGCATTTTGAACATATCAACAGCCCCTTCACGGCACGAAAAAGGTTGACCACGTTATTTATTCTTCACGGTTGGGAATAAATAGAAGTTGTGGGGGCCAAGTCGGGTCTGTACGGCGGATGACCCGTTAATTCGATCTTTTGATCTCCCGAATACCGAGCTGTTTCGGCCTGCTGCTGGCAGCTGGAATTGTTATGATAAAGAAGGAGTCTGCGCTGTCTGTTGTTGTTTCTTATTTCTTCTAAGACTTCTGGCAAACAAATGGTCGTGTACCATTTAGAATCAACCGTTTTACGATCGTCTAGTGGCACTGTAGCCACATGTCCATTTATACCAAAAAAACAAGCACTCATTTGCTTCAAAGTGCTTTTTGAACGAATGACGACTTTTGTTGGGTTCAGTTCATCTTGGAACACCCAAACCGTTCATTGTTTCAGGATCATACGCATATTATTATATTAAAGATTCATCACCTGTGTAGATAGACAGCGTTTGACGCACGCTGATTGTACTTTTTTTTTTTACACCAATCGACACAATCCCGTTTTTGGTCAATTCTCAAGTTGTGTGAAATCTAACGTGAAGATTTTAAGAATAGGCGGCTAATTTGTCTGTGGTGTCGGACCACAACCTTAGACAACAGATTTACCTTCGTCATAATATTCAAACTGCCTATGCTTGTCTGTTGATCATGTTAATACATATAAAAGCCCTAAACAAGGCAAAGTATCAGGTCAACAGTCAGCAGGAGTCGAAATGTTAAAAATGTTAATACCTAATTGTGTTAATTTAAATCCTCAATTGTATCGTCAGGTCTCGACATCCCTCACGTGCGCCACGTGATCAACTTCGACTTACCCTCCGACGTGGAGGAGTACGTGCATCGCATCGGGCGTACCGGCCGCATGGGCAACCTCGGCGTCGCCACCTCCTTCTTCAACGACACCAACCGCGGGCTCGCGCGCGATCTGGTCGAGTTGCTGGTCGAGGCCAAGCAGGACGTGCCCAAGTGAGTACATAGCCTGTATTGAGGGCAGGTAAGGAGTACTATCTTCGTTCTGAAAAAGTGTTCGTCAAAGTGCATTCAATTAGGCGCCGCCACAATAGCAACAGGGTAAATAGGCTAGTTTCCTGGGTCAAAAAAAGATTATTTTATTTAGTCCGTCAGTTAGATTATCAAAAAATATTGGACCCATATTTTGTCTTTTGTCAATCAAATAAAAAATTATAAAGACAAAGCGCATCAAAGTGAGCACGTGACGTCACGCCTTGCTAAAAAGTGTAGCAAGGCGTGACGTTACGCGAAACTTTAACGGGCTCTATCTTCATAATTTTTTGTTTGATTGAGAAATACCACTACCACCCCGTTACCTACCCAGGTAACGGGGGTGGGTACCCAATCCAAAACCAAAATGTTGTCAACTGAAATAAGCATGCTCATAAGCAAACCTGTTCAAACATGCTCAAAGCACGCCCCCTTCCACCCGCGCAACAGGTAGCTCAAATTAAACATGCTCATTGCTAACAAATGTGAACAGTGACATGCTCTTTTATGAGCATGTTTGTCAGTACCTATAGCAGAATCAGGATAAAAATAAGTTAACTTCCTTTTGTTTTGATTTTAAAAATCATATTTATCCCTATGTGTAATATTTTCGAGCTGCGGTTGAAGGTAGTGTTCGTTCCAGTTGGCTGACGAGCACGGCGGCGGACGGCCGGCTGGGCGGCGGCGGACGCCGCACCGGCAGCCGGTCCGGCGGCGGCCGCTTCGGCGGGGCCGGCTTCGGCGCGCGGGACTTCCGTACGCAGCCGCGCCAGCCGCCGCGCTCCGCCGGGCCCTCCACCATGGGCGGCTCAGGTACCGACAAACCCCGGCACGAATCTTGAGCGCTGGACGAGAGAGCGGGGATCGCTTTTCGCATCTTACGAGACGATAATCGTATCGGAGACGCGTGTGCGCGAAGCCAGCAACCGATTCCTGTCGGCGGTGCGGATGCGTCACGCGACTGGCCGATCGCGTAAACGTAATGGTATTCTGCGCATCTTTCGCCCAGCGCTCAACATCGGTGCCGCTAGTTGTCCTCATCATTCATATCTATCTGACATAGCCCAACGGATTAGCGAGCTGAATTGGCGCAGTGCGCGGGCACGTAGCACGTAGAACTGACGGCCGATGGGGCAGAAGGGTTCTAGAATGGAGGCCACGTACCGCCAAGCGCAGCGTTAGACGCCACCCACAAGGTGGACAGACGGCCTAGTAAAGGTTGAAGGAAGACGCTGGATGCAGGCCGCCTTCAATCGGCTCATCTGGAAGTCAATAGGGGAAGCCTATGTATAGCAGTGGATGTCCTGTGGCTGAAATAATGATAATGCTGATTCATATCTATAGAGGGTACCTCTACCCTCCATATTCATATCGTTTCAGCCATAGGACGTCCACTGCTACTCATTATTCATCATCATTTCAGCCATAGGGTGTCCACTGCTACTCATCATTCATCATCATTTCGGCCATAGGACGCCCACTGCTACTCATCATTCATCATCATTTCAGCCATAGGACGTACACTAACCATAGGCCTCAGTGACTTCCAGATTGGCCGGTTGGAAGCGGCCTGCATCCAGCGGCTTCCTGCAACCTTTACCAGTTTATCTGGACAGATAAACTTGGCAAGCAACGCTTGGCAAGGTAGATACCTTGCTTCAAACTTAAAACCTAAACTCTTCAGCTTTATAATATTAGTACAATCTCCGGCCGGCACCGATCATGTTTAATTTATCTATCGACCAAAATTACTAATAAACAAGTTCAACTTGTAAATGAATTTTTATTTTAATGACCAAACGTGGATTGACATATCATCAAATGTCGACTTTTTAACGATATGGTCAGTTTTAGTTCATGTCATGAAATACCACCATTTTATAAAATGGTCGGTCACATCATGAAGTGGACAATTTAACGATTTGACCAAGACATCTTGAGCGCTGGAGAAAAGTGTAGGGATCGTTTTGCGCATCTTGTGAGACGATTATCGTATTAGAAACGCGTGTGCGCGGAGCAAGCAACCAATCTCGGCCGGCGATGCGAGCGCGTTACGTGACTAGCCAATCACGTAATCGTAATGGCCTTCTGCGCACCTTTTGCCCAGCGCTCAACATCGGTGCCGCTAAGTGTATTCATTTACAAGTTGAACTTGTTTATTAGTAATCTTGGTCAATAGATAAATTAAACATCTTAAACAGTTATTATTTTTACAGAAAACTAAAAATTAAAAATATTTGAATAGTTAGATAACCCAACTAACCTGTCAAATTATGGTCCGTATTCCTTGATTTTTTGACGTTGCGCTTATTTTTTGAGTGGCAATATGATAACTAATGTTTGTTCCATTGTTGTAACCATTTCATGAAGTAATCGTGCGTTTAGTTGTTCATATCGTCAAACGCTGAGTATGAAAATGAAAAAAAAAAAAAAAGAAAAATATTTTATTCATAAAAAACAGTGGGTAAAGTGGTGGTAGTATGTATTCATTGATCTGGTCAGACCACATGATGTGGGCAGCGAGTTCTGTTCTATAACATGAAATACAACAATTTTTTGTCAGATCATGAAATTGTCAATTTTACGATCTGGCCACGACATAGATATAGATTTTGGGTAGTGTAACCAAGTGACACTGTGATGCAGGATTCGGCGGCGGCGGGTCGTACGGCGGCGGCTCGTACGGCGGCAACTACGGCGGCTCGTACGGCGGCGGCGGCGGCGGCGGCGGCAGCGGCGGGCCCGACTGGTGGGACTCGTAAGCCGACCCGCGCCCGCCCGGCCGCTAGAGCCCTTCGAGGGACATCGACACGACCATTGACGACTCACCGGCTTGCGATCGATCTCAAAAATGTAAAATAACTGTCACTCTCGAATTTATATATCGCTTCGATTGGTTTATAACACCGGCAGAGTTGCCGTTTCTAAAAAATATTGCACATTAATTGGTAACACCTGAGTTTATGAAGTTTAGAAATGGATATGTTAATATTGTGCGATCATAATGATATGTACTTCATGGGTAAGTTTGTATTGATTCATCATGTTTTTGAGCGGTTTAATATTTTAAAACGCTTATATATTTTTTGTGATGGTCACCCATTTTTTACATTTTTGATGTTGATTTATAAATCCGACTTCTTACTACACCCCTCTCTCTCTAACTCTACTCGCGTCTATGTCGCCCGCCCCTAGACTTACGTACGATTGTATGAAATTATTGTCAATAAAAAGTTTTTAAAATAAATATCCATACGACCGTACCGTGTAATGTTTCTATGTGTGATCTATTGTTGCACCACTTTCGCATTAAGTATATTTAGTCTTATATCGTATTTTATAGTTTCGTTTTTATTTATAGATCTATATGGCGAGGTGCCAATGTTATAAACGTCCAAGGCTAGTTTCACTGTGGTCGAGGGAGTATGCAATAAGCCGTCGCATCCCAGTGATAAATATTATTCGGGTCGTATAGACGTAAGTACGGAACTTTTGAATCAGTTAAATCTATGGATACTGAAATCGTGTCGATGTCCCAAAATTATGAGGTCTACTAACGACTCACGACTCCGGTTTCACCCGTACCGTCTATGTGATGATTGTTTTTTAACTTATGATCACAACTAACGTTTAATAAGAGTATGTTTATTTTCTATACCGCGCAATATTAACTACATATTTTGTGAATAACAAATGTTAATGAAATTAGTCTATATGCTTTACTCATTTATTTTTATATTTTTTACACGTAGATATCGTGGCCGGTGTGGGTGAAATCGCGTCGTGGGTCGTTAGCCTATTACTATCTACGATACTGTATGATGCCAAAGCTTGTCATCTTGTCGTCACAAAATGCGAAATTACTCTGATGATTATAACTATCTCGGTTCCCACGTTTCCTTTCCGACTAGTATACTGTAGCAGCTTCTATAACGACGTTAGTGTTAAGGAACCATAGTGTCGCTCGTCCTGTGGCGCGACGGCGGAGGGGTATTAGTTTAATTTTCTCTTGATCGGTTAACCGAGAGCGGACTGAAATTGCCCCGTGATTATTGAATAGCGTTTGTACTAGAGAGCGGTGCGACTGAGGGTGCGTAGTCGCGGGAATCTCAGGCGTGCGACGCACCGACTACGATTAGTATAAATTATGACAATCACGTTTCATTTGTGTCATGTCTCTCGTGACCCGCACGCGTTTATGATTTTCTAGTAACGATTATGTGAGTAGTCTACAATTAATATAGAAATATTTTTGATGTTCGATCTGTATCGTGAATTCCTAATGAATGATGTCATTGTGTATTTTCTATTTTCTGACGGTCTCATTGCTGAACTTCACTCCTGACACCGGAATTTTGAAGCATTTATGCACCTAAAATCGATGTAGCTATATTGATGCAGTAGATTTAGAAATTGAAAAGTACCGATACAGTATCATAGTAAATAATTACTAAATTTTGTCTGTAGAAATCCATAAATGTAACATCTGTCATCGACGTGGTCTATAATTTGAATGTGAATTTACCAATAAAAATTAAGAAACACGATATTTGAGGTTTTAATTTCAACAAACAATCCCAAGTAAGCCAAACCCGGTGAATTTGAAATCGTGTATAACTTCTATGGAGGGTAGAGGTAAGCAGTAAGGGTTATAAAGTTTTAAAAAGTGTCCAGATAAAGCAGTAATTAACAGTTCCAAAACCCTCCAAAATGGCGCTAGCCCTACGCTAGGGTAAGGCAAAGGGTATGGTATGTTAGCAGTTATTGACGGATTGAAGTAAGTCCAGTAATGCCGAGTTAGAACATTTTAGTGACTTAGAAAGCTTTTTAAAATATTTCAATAATTCCTTATCTAAGTATTTATTTTTAAAATATAAACAATAATCAGGCGTTATGATGATTGTTTCTTATTATGAAAAGTGCGCTATACATAACAGAGTGGAAGTTCTTCTGTCCTTGTTAATTTTTGTGTATAATAACTTTTGGCAATTTCTTTGAAATTTACCTTGTTGCTACTGTGATATGACGCCACCTAATTTAACGCAGTTTGACGGACACTTTCACAACGAAGATAGTACTCCTTACCTTTACCCTCCATATTTACTTTGAATGCACAAGAAATATGATAATACAGTGTACTTTTACCTTAAGAGCACTCATCATCATCAGTCGTAAGATAATTTTACCTTTTTTGGTAGTTTTTTATCTACCTAACGATAATGTGTGCATCTCAATATATTTTTCACGATTTCAATGTTAATCCCATTGGTTTAGTCCCATTTGGTACCGTCTTTCTGATTTCTTTAAGTGCTTTAGCTACTTTCCTTAGGATCAGAGCAAGATATGTGATGTTTTCCATTATTTATTTATTATATCCCATGCATGTATAAAGTTATAGCAAATGATCTCTAGGAATTATACAATTCGATATTCGCTTTATGGGACTAAGTGAAATCGAGCAATTAGTAGTAAACACCCACATTATATAGACTAGTATGCAACACCTGTTTTCTTTGTTCGTTTTTACTATTGCTTACATAGTATGTTATTAATTTTCTTAAGTAGAACACTAAGTACCTACCTAAGTATATTAAAATTTTGATACTCATTAAAAAGTCACCATGTATAGTCTCACCCTCCTTGCATCAAAACAAGACTCAAATATGTAGTTTAAAACAGGTTTTGTAGGTCTTCTTTACTGGTTTGCCTTTAGTCCATGAACTCACCGAGAGAGATTTCTTTATGACTGAGACTATTAGAGAATAATATAGGTCTAGAAAGTGCCCTTCTTCATTCGAAAATAAAGAAGCCAAAACAGAAGAAAGAGGCTTTTAAGATTATCGCGTATCTGATATCATAATTGCAAGTGGCACGATAATAGTATGGAATCAGAATTGGTGTCAATTCTATCCATAAAATTAAACGCTATTCTCAGCAACAAAAGAAGAAAATATCTGTAACACAACCCCCCCCCCCCCCATCTTATTCAGCTTTAAATAATAAGAACATGGATAGAGTAGATTTATCGCACCAAAATAATATCTTTACTACGAAATAGCATTCGAGGAAAGCAGTTCATGCCTCTGATTCTGCATTGACATGTCTGTACAAAATACTTGGCTACTCTTCAGACATAACGGTGAAATAAGTACTAAACTTTTGACGTCGTATTGCAAATTCAATTATTGATGGTAATAGACAACGCGAAAATCTAGGACCTAGCCGGCATATTCAATAACTTCTGACTCACGATAAATGACGGTAAAGAGCACTACGTCGCTAAGCAGGAAAAAAGAACCACGTGTGCACAGTGTCACAGAAAGGGTTTGTCAAGTGTAACATTGGTAGTCCATGTGGAATAATTTAGTATGTAACACGTAAACAAGTAAATAAACACCACATTTAAAAAAATATGCCATAGGTAGGTACTATGGAAAGGACTATGCTCGGTGTTTCTTTACGAGATCGAATCAATGTCCCAAATGAGGCTATCCCATGGATTAAGCAGTCTTTTTGAAAGAGTGCTAAATCCACGGGCTGTCCGTAAACGAACAAAAGTCACTGATATAGCGTGACCGGCCAATCAGAGGCCCAATTCCCGTAATTTGAGTAGGTAATAACAATTACGTAATTTCGTTAGGCGCAATCCGGTGTCGATTCGCTCCCAGTTACATTACGATCACAAACGATATTCTCGTAAACCCGAAAAATACAATTACAGTTTGTAATGCGATTGAAAATGGAAGAAATAGATTTTTTTTGCTCTATTTTCAGTCGTATTGGGATAGTTTTAATAATTTTACGTCAAATTCGTCGTGTTAAAAGCTTCAACTCAGTTGTTTTTTATTGATTTTTCAAAAATGAATTTAACAAAATATTATGGTATTTTACAACTTCATCACAAGGAAAAAAGTTCCTACAAAAGGCCGAACTTAATGCCTTAATATATCATCTACCAGAGGCCTAATTCCCGTAATTTGACAATAGCCGCAATCCGGTGTCGATCCGCTCCCATTAACATTAGGATCACAAACGGTAATCTCGTGAACTTTTAATTTGACGAAAAATTTACAAAACTATCCCAGCCCAATACGACTGAAAATAGAACCCAAAAAAATTCTTCCATTTTCAGTCGCATTACGAAAGTTATATTTGCATTTTTTGGGTTTACGAGAATACCGATTGTGATCGTAATGTTACTGGGAGCGGATCGACACCGGATTGTGACTATTGTCAAATTACGGGAATTGGGCCTGAGGAAGTCATTGGAGGCCTGTGTTCAGCAGTGGACGTCATATGCGTAAAATGAGAATGATGATAATGAAAGTAGAAGAACTTACACTAGGCTCTCTAGTTAATTGTCAATAACTGTTTATTGATCGACGAAGTTTTGACTTTTGCCTCTTTCGAATGCACAGAATAAAACCCTAGTCGGACTAATGACTACTAACTTAATGCCGTAATGTTTTTTTACATGGATCTATAAATAAGTAAGAGCCGAATTTGCATTTCATGTCAATTACAGTCAATTATAATTAAAAATGTAAGTAGTAGATCATCGACATAATTGATTCACATCAGCTACGTTAGGTATTTTTTCGAGTGATGTGTTTCGCTAGCGCTTGTCAAACATCAGCGGGCGCCTATGTCCGTCCGTCTCTTTCAGATTTCATTATTATTAATTTATCTCATCGATTACGGCCAGTAATGGCCAATGGCTTATTGAATGCGTCTTTTTGTGGCGCCTTTTTATTTGGAGATCGCGTCTAGAGCGGGCGAGACCCCGCCGCGAAGGCATCCACGGAATGCCTAAAAGGTGACTCGTGGATAAATTACGGGCATTTCTTCCATTTTAACGATTCCCTTTATTATTTAATTTATTTTTATTGTATGTTACACATTTGGCTTGTAACAATGTTTGTTTTTGGGTCTCATTAGCATAAGACTCACGCTGCGGTCGGGGTAAAAAATTAGAAGCGCGGCCATTTTGATTTTTCGATAGGTTTTATCTTATGACGGCTGCTATTCTGGAGGTCACGTGTCTAATAAAGGGATAGCGGGATGTCTCAATTCTGTAATTTGTCTGTTTTTTATCAGTTTGCGCTGGTGACATAATAAAACAATTAATTTATTATTGGCTCGTCGGATGATTCCCATCAGTTTATCGGGCGGTGCGCGCGGCTGGACGTTAATAGTTTTATGTAAGAAGTAATTTTTATTAATTGCTTGTTGATGGAGTGGTCGGCCAGGTCGTTAAAACATTCTCTCATGCGGGAAGAGTCGATATTAGCCGAGGCAACTCTGTATCATTTATTGCCTAGCAATATACAACGAAGTTACTGTAATACTTACCAAGATATAGTTTAAATGTGTATAGAGCTGTTGTTAAAGCCCAACCTAGCTCTGCTTAATAAATGAATAACGGTAAAAATATGAACATCTAACGAGTATGATTATTATATACCCATAGTACCTAGATACTCAACAATGCCGTAC
The DNA here is from genome assembly GCA_963576865.1 of Anania hortulata. Classification (NCBI taxonomy): domain Eukaryota; kingdom Metazoa; phylum Arthropoda; class Insecta; order Lepidoptera; family Crambidae; genus Anania; species Anania hortulata. Next base: position 13,303,606 of record OY756390.1, on the reverse strand, counting down.
CTAATGCGTTCTTGTTGTTACGTCATATGAAGCTCATGTGTGTAGTACCTACGAGTATAAGGATAAAAAGCCTACTTTATAGGTACAAACCTACAAACATAGGTAATGTTATTTAAACTGTACCTATGGTCCTTTTCAAACGTTTTCTTATTAGAAATAAGGCATCTAAAGGTACTTTGCACTACGTACTTATTATAGGAAGCTCTTAGTATTTACATAGGTTCTTCAGGATTTTTTCAGTGATCATCAGTCAGATCAGTTTAATCGCGGAAAATTTTCCTGTACAGATTTTTGTTTATATTGCCTTGTGAAAACCATTGCACGATGAGTTTGGTTTAACCTGTCTCTGGTGTTAGTGTGTACTAAGCATTACCAAGCCGAAACAAAACCCACGAGCTTTCTTGTGCCGTCTATTAGCTGTGATTATGAGAGATAACATCAAACGATTTATAATGAACCTGTCTGGCCGAGCGGCTCGATAGAGACCGTGTAAGTAATTCTTTACTAAATAGTACTATCACGACATTCAGGGATTTTTATTGAGCCAATAGACGTTTTTAAATATAAATAGACTCACAATGCAATTATTATTAATTAACGTTAGTAAAATAATAATAATTTGAAAAAAGCAATTTAAAAAGCTAGAAATAAACTACAGTAGGTAATTGTTTGCAGTCGGGAGATCGTTCGCCATACCTATGGTTTTCATTATGACATCACATAGCGACGATAACTCATACTCAAGATCTGTTAAAATCGTTAAGTGGACTAAAGAAAGTCACACACATCTATATTATTTATTATTATAGTACGTAGGTACTTAGATAAACTCTAAAACACTACACTCCTCTTTAAGCAGTCGTGTAAAAAGCTTCAACTCAGTTGTTTTTTATTGATTTTTCGAAAATGAAGGCCTGATACCAGAGGCCTGATTCCCGTAATTTGACAATAGCCGCAATCCGGTGTCGATCCGCTCCATCCATGATAGTAACATTACGATCACAAACGGTATTCTCATAAACTTTTAATTTGCCGTAAAATTTACAAAATTATCCCAATACGACTGAAAATACAACAAAAAAAATTTTCTTCCATTTTCAGTCGCAGTTATAATTGCATTTTTTGGGTTTACGAGAATGCCGTTTGTGATCGTAATGTTACTGGGAGCGGATCGACACCCGGATTGCCGCTATTGTCAAATTAAAGCCTCTGTTGTCTAGGTAGGATGTAAGTACCTACATACTTTTAGTTAGTCTGGCATTAGTTTATTTAACTGGGTACTCAAGTAAATACTTAATAGCTCTATCTATCTAAGGGTCGATTTTTCAATAAGTAAATAACTTTTATAAGAATATGTTTGACATTTGACAGTTTTCGGATATAAATTGTGTCAACAAAACGTCAATTTTATTCGTCGAATAAAGTAAAGTTATCTGGCGATTTAAAAATCAGCCCATAAAGTAATAAATATAGTAATAGCATTGCAAGTAGTTACTAGAAGTTGGTGAATTAATAAAAAATGAAGAATAGTAAGAAGATAATTAGTAAAAATATTCCCATATTTTTTTTTAATCGAAAGGATCATCATATATCATGTCAAGTCGTAAAAAACTAATGAACTGTTTCTACGTTAGCAATTTGTCCGAATATCATTCGAATGTTGTAGACCACATGGTAAAGGCTGCTGCTTAAACAATGGATTCTTTGAAAATTGTGTTTTTGCCTAAAATTTAATGTAACAATGAGTTGGGCCTCCTTTGTGATTCGTATAAAAAGGCAATAAATCAACAACAGACTGCTCATTGCATAAACTGTGAAGAGGTTATTTACAGCGTCAATTAAAAGTTTAATTGGCTACTAATAAAATAATATTGTGTAGCTCAATGACCAAGATATGAAAAGCGACTGTGTAAACATTTCTTTTTAAAACAATATACCTTTCCATTAAAAAGCTTCTAGATAATTCAATATTTTTGAAATTTGGTTTTTGAATATGGAATTTGAACATTTAAGATTCTTATCGTTTTTTTTTTAAATTAATATTTAACTTTGATACGAGCTTACAACAATACAACAACCCACCATCTTAAGTTTTTTTAATTTAATTAAAGACACTTACTTTATTGCGCAGTGAAATAGGTTACCTATACTTGAGAACAACTTTTCGTTTTCTAACCGTCATGAAATACTTAGGTACCAATGGTGTTTCATAATGTATAAGTTTACATATTTTATGGTAAATTAAATAAATTTTGTAGTGTTTGGGCGGCAATTGTAGTTGGTATCGTTAGGCAAACGTTCTAGTAGATATGTATACTATTACTTAAATTCGAGTAGAAAAATATCTATCGCGTTAAGTTTTAAATATCGTTAATCACATATTTCAGTCATCTAGTAGTAGACATTTTTGTCGTTCAGATTTGATTTTAAGATCATGTTACAATGAACTAGCTCATTGCGTAATAACATTAAGCTACTATCTGGAATCAAGAGAATAGACAAAAAATGACCAATATAATTATTAATTTTTTAATCTAAGGGCACGGTAGTGCGCCACCAAGACGAGCCAAGCGAACTACCTACTTTTTCTCTAAGCACTTGGTCGTTTTTTGAACTCTCATAACTTGGGTTTGGATTATACCACATTAACAAAAATTTTAAGATATGATGTAAATAGTAAATTTAGTAAAAATATAAAGTTTCAACTGCATGGCTTTTATACTTTATATTATATTGATATCTAAAAAAAACCGATTTCGTCGTAGCTCACTGATGATCATCAAAATTCTTAGGGTAGGTACTTTCTGAAATTCTAGAAAGCTGAAATTTGGTAATGTATTCACATAATAAAGCCATCGCTTCGGAGTCTTCTTGTTTTTCTCCTCCACTTCGCACGGCATCATTAAAAATACAAGTATTATCTACCAAAGTAATTTAAAAAAAATTATGCACGTAAGTAATGCTGTAGGTGCACTATGCTTCAATTTCTAAACAGCTTTTGTTAGCAGTTTGTCGCACCTCCATAAAACTCTAGTTTAAAACAATGCTGCGTCGTAAAACGAACTGAAATCAATGTGAGCCAAAAACAATGAATCTTAACAGTGAATTGAGGGAATGTAATAGATCTGTCACCCGAAATAAGTAACGCCCAACTAAAATGTATCGTCTCATTGTCCCGCACGTCACTGAATCCACAAAGAGAACACAATGACTCGAAGGACAATACTCCCCAACGTCTTGTTTAGGAAACAAACTTTGTGTTAAATAATTGTTGAGTGAAAATCACTAGGCCACCGTGACGATCCCCAATGTGCCAAGATCGGAACAATAAATCACTTTCAAATGACAAAATGGGTGACAAAAAAGATTTTAGAATCTGGATCTAACAATGTGTTTTAGTTCTTTACAGTATGAAGCTGAATAGAGCAACCAGGGCAAATAACATAACTGTAGTGTAAAATATTAAGGAGATGTCATTATTTTGTTAAACTACTAGTTTTTAATTAAACAGTTACTACGAATTGTCGTAGCGCGTAGCTACTACGAATGTATGTTTATTAGACGTAACGTAGTTGATGCTCCCAAATTTTGTGCTATCATCAAAATCAAGATAAGACATGATCACATCAGTACTTAAATAGTTGTTTACTGTATTTATGCACACTTATAACTTACATAGGTACTACTATCATGTGAGAGATGTGAGATTGAAGTTTTAACGCTAACTACAAAAGAAAATTATTACAAACTATGCACTAGGGACTTGGAGTGTGGTCAGTCAACACTAAAATTTGGTACATAATTTTCGATACAGATAGAACTTATCGATTCAATGGCTTATGGTAAAAAGTTATTGTATCGCTTAACTTAAATAGAAGCACCAAACATATACATACACGAAACGTCACACACTTTTGAAATACATCTAATAGTTATTATATCATGTAAATTAAGATTGATCTTGTGATAAGTATTTACTAAAGGTCTAACTGCGGTTCCAGCATAAGTATAACGTCTTTAACAAGTCCTGAATTTTTTTAAAATACCTTAGCTTAGTGTTTAAATTACTTAAAAAAAATTCCTCAGACAACATGGCACACAAATCATAATGTCGAAATAATAAACGATCCTATTGTTAAGAGGTACCAGACAATTTATTTTGTCAGCGACGAAACACAAGCACTCCCAATACACTTAAACCCGAGCCAATATTTTGCCCGCGACTTCGTCTGCGTTAACCTTACCTGGATAAAAAGTATCCTATGTGTTATTCCAAGCCGTGGTCTATCTGTATGCCATTTTTTATCAAAATCTGTTCAGTATTTTTTGCGTGAAACAGTAACAAACATCCATACATACAAAAGGATTTCTTTTCTAGACTGACTCAAACCGGAAATTTAAGGCTTATTACCGCGCCTTGCACCAATCGAGTCGTTGTTACTACGTGTATTCGAAGTGTTGCATAAAATCCCGGACGCGCGGGCCAGTTCAACCAATGTACGAAACTTAATCCGTCACAGACATTGTGTGCATTTTTCACGTATACAGCCGTTGCAAGTCATAATCATCCGTAGTTGATAAATTAACCACGGCAGCTGGGATGCACAATGCCCTCTCGAATCGCAATAGCACGAGGCGGTGGTAGACCACATAGCGCGATCCCCCGTGGCCGCACGCGTCCGCACTTACCAAGGGGTTTCTGAACCACAGGATACTCGCGTCAGTCGATGTAGAGCAGTAGGTATGCACTCGTACACGTCATTGAGGTCACTAGTGCATCGTCATATCTTTAATTGTTTGTCGATATTCGTCGTTTAAAGAAACTAGCGTTTATACGACAACCATAAAATGGCAAATTGTAACTATACGATTAATTACGACGACGATGTAATGATGATGCATTTTCGCTAATTCACTAATGCCACTAATTTAACGTAATGTTGCGTGTTGCGAAGTAGAGTGTTTCGAGATAGATAATTAGTAACACATATTTTTAAAGTTTTGGCTCCCTTTTAAATGAAAAAAGAATCTAAAGAGATCCCATTTTGTCAAAAATCAAAACATTGATTCAAAAATCCTATTTTGTAATATACCTATTCAAAATGGAACTCGGTTTAAATAACAAGTTACTAATAAGGATAAAGTCTTTCTAAAGATTTTCCCAAGATTCATATTTATTTTGTGTAGACAAAACAATACTAAGTTTTTTTATAGAATGTTTCAGTTTAAACCTTGAAAAAGAATTATTTACTCTGATTTCAATAACAACAACAACAACTGTCTTTTACAAGTGCAAAGTATTAGTGTAATGACTGTATTATCACTAAAGCTTCCACCATGGCAATAACGGAAATCGACAACTTGTAAGTTAATTTACATAGACTATGTCATTGTGATTACATTTGTCTGCTTTGGTCCTGGTTGTTACGGGAACAGTAAAAACAATAACTCATATGTTTACCTCAGAAGCATACCGGCGTAAGTTGTATAAAGTCATTATGCAATATACGCCCGAATGCTTCTGAGCTAAAGAATTATAAGCGTTACTTGTCAGTGTTAATTCTATTAATATTATAAATGCGAAAGTTAGAGAGTATAGATGTGTGTGTGAGAGTGGATCTTTGTTACTCTTTCACGCAAAAACTACTGAATGGATTTTGATTTAATTTGGCATACTGATAGACCATGGCCTGGATTAACGCATAGAATACATAATAAAACCGGTTACAAGTGACTCGGATTCGTGCTAAGGATCCCAAATAAAACTAAAGATATACATCTTGGTACGAAACCCTCGGTGCTTGAGACAGACTCTTACTTGTCTGGTTTATGCTGTAACCATGTTCTGTCCATGGATCTGGATTGTATACGATAGTACTACTAGTACTATTAGTTAAATGTATCTACTACTTATTATCGTGTGTATTAGGTATGTACTAGTTACATTCGTGTGATATTTATGTCTATTATTAAGGTGGACAGACAACCTGACGCCCAATTCCCGTAATTTGACAATAGCCGCAATCCGGTGTCGATCCGCTCCCAGTAACATTACGATCACAAACGGTATTCTCGTAAACCCAAAAAATTCAATTGAATGCCACTGAAAACGGAAGAAACCAAAATGAGTTTTTTTTTGCTTTATTTTCAGTCGTTACTTGGGATAGTTTTGAAAATTTTACGTCTAATTACAAGTTTACGAGAATACCGTTCGAGATCGTAATGTTACAGGGAGCGGATCGACACCGGATTGCGACTATTTTCAAATTACGGGAATTGGGCATCTGGTTAAGGTTGCAGGAAGCCGCTGGATGCAGGCCGCTTCTAACCAGCCAATCTGGAAGTCGTTGGGGGAGGCCTATGTTCAGCAGTGGACATCCAATGGCTGAACTGATGATTATGATACTGATTTGGTATGTAATATTTTTTATTGCGGCACTTTTCACTATCTATCTAAATCAAATGAGTGTTTATTTCAACAGTTGCATTCGCTAACGTGCTTTTGTTGTAGATTTTATTATAATTTTTTTTTTTTTGATAAGCCTGATATTATACCATATAGGCAAATCTCATTCCTCGTATGTAACAAGAACATGTAGCTAGTAGGTAGGTATTTTAATTATTATAAACTCGTTTGGAACGGGCGCGATTGGGCGGGGCTTGTGTGACCACGCCCCGCGCACCGCCCACCTCATGCGAGTATATGGGAGGACATTATGTAAAGTGGCATATGTGTTTATAATGCTAGCGAATGTTGGATTGGATATATAAATATCCAACCCAGTTAATTTATTATATTAGATAGTTACTTAGTATAGGCGAAAAGATAAGAAAGAAAGACTATGTATCTAATTTATTAAACGGAAAAGACATTTTATGAGTAGGCAAATTGTAATAAACTGACTGTTTTTAAGCCGTAATACATGAATTCTCACGAGTACCTACTCAATACTCATGAGTAACCCTCTGTTGTGGCACGATAATTCGCGTTGAACTCATGAGGTCCGAGTCCCGGTTCGGGTCAATTCGGGAAACGATCTTTTCTTAATTGGCTCGAGTCTGACAAAGTCCCAAAAACTCATTAAACTGTGATAGATGATACGTTTGGTTCGCATATTTAATCTATGAAATACTATATAAGGTACTTGATAAAATCAAGGCCTATGCTTTAGTAAGGCCTAACTTGAACAAAAAGCTGTTTAAATTCATGTTAATTCATGTTCAATTCTAATATTCTTTACATACACGCACACTACATCCGAATGATTCCGTACATAGTGTACAAGCCTTCTACTCCCACTTTTTGTAGCCTTTGCGAGCGTTTCTTGAAGAGAGTGCCAATTTTCGTGGTTTCATCTTAAAATTTTTATAATTTTAAGATTAGCTTAGTCCAAGATTAGTCTTAATACATTATTAATCTTCAATTTTGTATAATCATAATTTTCCTTGGACTTTGACTTAATTGTTCGTGTATTTTAATTTCACAATTTTTGATACACTAATTTATAAAAAAATTAACTGCGAGCAGTATCCAATAAGGCCTGCTAAACTTAATAAGGCCTTGCTGGCTTTTAACTTACAAAAATCGCTAAAATAGTACATAATATTTATTTGTTATTTGTTTATTCTCTAAAATTTTTACAGGTTATTAAATTAATTTTAACATTAACTATATTCTCTTAGGCGCATAATTTTTTTTATTATTTTTTCTTCATAAAATTATGGTTTTATGACTCGTTAGCCCTTTTGGTGTATTTATTTTTAATATTATGTAAAATAATCATGTATTACCAATTTAAGAGGTTTAAATAAATTTTTTGATACCGTCTTTTCTTGTTAAACGAATATTTTGATTACGATTTTTTTGTTTTAAGGTCAGAGGCGTTAATAAGTAGGGGTGATTAATTAAGGCCTTTTGGTAAGGGTTTTGAAAAGTTGTTTTTTTACTACAATATAATTAAGATAATGATATCGATTTTTCGGTACTTCTTAAAAAGGCATAAAAGTTTCAGATGTTGTGTGTCTTCAATTCTTTTTACTTATATTTAGCGAAATACAGCGTCGTTTAGCTTAGGTAGGCCTTATTTGTATCAGTTACCTTACATCTATTAAATACTACAAATAAAAACTACGAAAATAGATAATTATAAAAATGGTCCTCGTGGTATGCTGGCAGCGTTACCTCGCTGGATTGCGATGCTTAGTCGCTGTGCGAGGTAGCTGCCAGCCCTTGGGTCCCCACTGGTGTCAACAAATTTTTTGGCAATATCTTTATATAAAGAGAGTGCGTTGGGACTCCACGGACCTAGTGTTTCGACGCCAAAAGGTAAAAAAAAGTAATTCGCTCTGATTTGCCGATATTTATTATTTTTCCTATATTCAGCGTCTGCCGCAGCTGCACCTGCACCTCTGCTCGTCCCGGAAAGATGGGAGGCGGCTAATGTGTCGACACAGGTAGCGTCTCACACCAGAGCCCGACCCATCCGCCAGGGAACAAGAGACATTCCGTCCGGTCTCTTGCTATATACTAGAATCTATAAGAGATTCTAGAAGGGTAACGCAAGAAATTTTGTCCCAGCTCCGTTGATTTTTTAAGTCTAAAGGGAATTTTGAAGGAAATGCCATTTCCCAAGCATCTCTAGCTTCATCCAAACATGCCACCTCGAAGGTTACGGTGTTTTAAATTACAATTATTATGATACCTAAGTGACATCAATAATTATGTGTAACATATTATTGTCTATGGCGTAGTGATCTTTTCTTCCTATGGCTTTGTTCCGTTCATGTCATGTATGATTTACCATGAGAGTAAAGATGGGCCGATTAGTCACCAACTAGTCAGGAAAGTCGACTATTTGGCATTGAATAATAGCAACAATTTAAATTTCTAAAAAGTATCGTGTACCTATGTATATGTGTAAAACATTATTAATCACTTTCAAAGAAACAATAAATATAAGCGCAACTGCACTTCAGATTGTTTTCGTACGAATTTTTTTTTTTTTTTATCAACCTTTTCAATCCCACTGCTGGGCAAAGGTCTCCCCCAGACTCTTCCATCGATCTCTATCTATCGCCAATGACTCCCAATCCCTCGTTAAGTTAACCAAGTTTTCGTACGAATGTGAAACATATTTAATAAATAACATAGAATACCATACGCAGCTAGTGTAGCTCGCATACGTAGTTTGTCATACCGCACGACTCAAATTCGTACGATTAAGCGTCTAAAGGATGGTTCACAAGTTAGGCAATTGTTGACGCAATAGATTTTAACCATCATTCCAAGATGAGTATTTAAATAATGATCGGCATTTCCGATTAATCGGCCAACTACTCGGCAATTGCAATACAGATTAGTCTGTTCGTCGGCTAATACCATAGACGGTCCATCTCTATTTTCGAGCAATTGCCATCAGACCTCTGTAACCTTAAGTCCATTCTAGAAAGTGCTCTATGACGTTGTTCTACTTCGATATAACAAAATCAGTTACACTTACACTTTGCAAAACACTTTCTTATATTTTTTAATTTATAGTAAATTACCATGAAAGCTCCATTATTTAGCCAGCTGTATATGTTCCCAGTAGGTACCTATCCCACAGGTGAACAGATAAATAACGCTACAAAGTGTAAATAGGATGCCAACAGAGCGCTTAATGGACGGCCCTCGTGGGATTATGAATTGCTATGATGCGATATTTATGAGTGCAATTACCAACCTTTGTGCTTTGTTGTATAAAAAATTGTATATGGACGTTGCCTGTTTAGCCGTAATGAAAATTACAAGGTAAATAATAACGTTATTTAGGTGAAATATAATCTATTAATATCTAAAAATGAATTGACGTTTGTTAGTCTTACAAAAACTCACGGCTAGACCGATTTGGCTAATTTTAGTTTTGATATATGTATTTGTAAAAGTCCAAGAAAGGTTTAAAAGGTGAGAAAATCATATAAGGAAATTGCATGGAAAGTAGTCAAAAATACTAGTTTATTTTCCCATTCAAACTGTTCGTAATTTGCGACTTTGTTTTATTTAAATAGATAAATTCTGATAACGTTTATTGGCGGTAGGAATGCGCCGAGTCAACTAGTAGGTACTTTATAAACATCTAATTATTTTCTTTTTACATCTCAATAAAAAATATTTGCGCTGTGTAAGTGTCATTACTTGACAAGGAAAGGTTCAAATATGGTGCCTGAAGGTGGGATTAGATTCGGTGGAGGGTAGTCGAACGAAAAGCATGGTCGATCTATTTTAATGGTTTTTATTCATCATTGAAAGAGCTTTAAAGTGCAAGTTTAGTATAGTTTGTGTTCTAATGTTTGGGAAGTGATAAAGATCTAAAACTATTAAAATATTATAGTATTCAACACCACATTCAATGACAAGTGACTTGTCTCAAGACAACTTGCTTTAGACCCGATAGCGTCTTGAAACCAGCTTCTACGGAAAGAGTAGCTATCACTGGATCCATGAACATCAAAAATCTAAACACCAGTTATTTATTGTGAACACTATTCAAGAAAGAAACTCGACATTGGCAGAATCACTGCTCTTCATATAGAGCGGGATTGAGTCGTTCAATAAATTTATTAATAAAAAAGGTGGGATTAAGACCTACTCCTCAAAATTTACATTGATTACTCAAATTCAGAATTATATTCCCAATCCATTTGTTTAAAAGTACTTATCCACATAATATATTTAGGTAGGTACTATACTTATCAAAGTTAGTTTTAGTTAGTTACTCAACGTTAGTTAAGTTTATCTGGCAGATACTCGTACCTACTTACATGAAATGAACATGTTATTCTCGTGTAATAAAAGTTAGTTGGAACAATAAACAGAGATTTATTGTGCACTTTGTCACACTGCACGTCTGTACGGAAGCGGAACATTACTGGTTCCATAAATTATTGGAACAAACTCTTTTATGACTGTAGTGTTGGTAGTTACCAAGCCTTAATGTTTCACATGTTAGATATCTTACTTACCTATAAAACAATCGACGACAGTTAATAGGTTCGATTCGTAGATGCCATTAGATTTTTCAGGGTAAAGATTTACTCTAGGTATGTTATCCAAGCCAAGCTTACGCTTAAATTATGCTTACGCCAAGCTTACTATGTATAATAATGCGTCGATTGTGACATTTCATCAGTGAAGAGTTGTCTTTAATCATTGATATTTTTACTTAAAAATAAATGGATACAGAAAAAGAATAGTGTTTGTATTATTTTACAAAAACAAATTTGATCATCATTTCAGCGATAGGACGCCACTGTGAACGTAGACCTACCCCAATAAAATCTAATTATTATAAAAATTTATTAGGTTAAAATATTTTCAACAAATTACGACTGGCTCGCTACTTTTGCAGTAGGATCTGATAAAAACTTTTTGCGGTTTTTGCAAACTGTAGAAAAGATTTTCCTAATGATGACATTAAAAAGTGTCAAACTAATAAAAGTATAAATATAGGTAATATTTTAGATGTAGCGGTGTTCTGGAATTTAACTAACATATCTGTAGACATTTTATAGAAGACGTAGGTAGGGTTGGTGAATGTATGTCAATGTATGAAGCTAATTTACTGCTGGAAATCGCAGCGCTAGCTCCATATTAATTCTCTGGTGTAATTATATTTAACGTAAGGATATAAAAAATAAGACAGTTCGATGTCGAAGATAGCACTCTCTTTTAACTTAATTTAGGTTCAGAGGTTTTTTTTAAATGTATGTTTAGCGATCATTCGTTACTACGTTAGCGATTTCGATAATTCTTTTTTTTGATCGAAAGGTAATTCTGGTTCTGGTTTCTGGACTGGTTGGTCAAATTCTGATGATCTGAGGATCTATACGAAAATCATCAAACATTGCATTTGACTTCATACCACACCAACTGATTTTTGTATCTGTTACCCAATATCTTCGACAAATGTAAACCGATTTGGATGATTCTTCTTTTATTGAAAAGCTTATACTTCAAAGATAAAATATTTGCTAAAAAATTTCACCTCTAAGGGTGGAAAAATGTGAAATGAACCGATTTCATTTCATCATCATGTTGAGGAGTTAAATTTTGTTTGCACTTTTAAGATTTGTTTTGATTAGGATTTATCATTATAAAAAGACGAGATAAATAAATTTTATAAAAAAATTAAACTGACTTCAAAAAAACTAAAAAGTTCAAAATAATCTTAACACTTGAGTAGGTACCGTTACTTTTGGAGTCGGTGCCAGCCGATGAGAGATACAATGTTTTCGTTTGCACCGACTCCAAAAGTACCTAACTGATTAGACGTACATGTGAGCTATTTATTTTTTTTTAAGTCGGTTTTTTCTTCAAGGTTCAAGAGCACTAACAATATAGAGATAGAAACTAGTGTATTTTATACTTTAAAACTGCAATCAAGTCCATTTTTTCAGGTTTTAGCTCATATATCGAATATATTACGAATCTTAGACTATGTAAGAATATTATAGCATTACAATGAGCATTACTAATGATTGATTACTTTTGACAAAAGATTTTTCGGTGCAAGCCACGAAGAGTATAAATGTTTTTATTCGCATGCCGACTCCAAAACTAACTGGTTAAGGTACGTTTTGGTAAATAATTATTTTATGCTTATTAGTTTGATTTTAAAGTAGAATTTCAGTATTTCATAAAAACTTTATTTTATTTTCTTGTTTTTTGTAGCTGACTTTTAGTTCAGTAATAACCCGAATCTATAGTGCAACAAATGTCAATACAATTATTTTTAACGACTTCTACATCCTCAGTAGTATAAGAAATTAGTTATAAGTATTTTTTATGTTTTCATAAGTAGTTTATGTAGTGATACTGATAAAACACTAACTGAAACATTGATGTAAATTAAAATAAGTTAAAAAATAAATTGATGTCAATAGATTCTGACCCTTATCTACATCATCACCTCTAAATCATCTAGTAACTAGCCATATAACCAGCCTATGTTTGTTAATTCGTAAAAATCTCATCAATAAGCGTTTTGAAAAGAAATAGCCTTTTAAAATCCAAATAGTAAAAATCAAAATAGTATATTCAATAATTTTGACATTAAAAGCAATTATAATAAACCATTTTAGGAGTGTCAGCATTGACGATATGTAAATAAATAATTTTCGGTAAATAACACATACGTATTCAAATGTATGCTGGAATATACGAGGTTTATGCAACGGGCCGAGACTTGGACCCCCGCCGCGCACCGTCGTCTGCGCATTTGTCGGGGTCACTTTTATACCCAAGTAAAAACTATCATAATTTACCATCCAACGTGATATAGTTAGAGACAATCGTAAAATAACAGATTAATATTTAAATCCTCTTCCATAATCCATAAATAATGAAACACCAGTACCATTACAAATTAATTAATGTATTACAGCTAAGTAGTAGGTAAACATTAAATTTTAACGCGACGTTTTTCCCACAGTTTTTATTATTTATTAACATTTCTAAGCGTATTTAAAGTTATACTTATTTAGTTATTAAAACTACAAAATAGCTTTTAAAGACCTTAATTAAAGAATTAAATATTGCTTTAAAATTACTTTTAATATTCTGCGTGAAAAAGCTTTCATAGGTAATTAACATGTTATTTCTAATAATATAATATGTACTGTGGTACAGCGATAGTAAGTATTTGAAATCTCTTCTTTGTTTGAGCAAAGTCTATTGGTCACGTTCGGGGTCAGAGTGATTGTTCAAAGAATTGATTTATCAAACATTTACCAAAAAATCCATACCTTACATTTCACAGGCCTTTGACTGCATTCCTTTTCAGGATAGTTCTGGCAAGTGTTTATTTATAGCCCTGGCAAGTGTTTATTTGTTGTAATATACCTTTATAGTCTTTTCCTAATTCAAAATAATAATGTTTTCTAAGCATGTCTAATAACTGTTTTGTTATGACACGCTTCAATATAAAACATCATCTTTAAAACAAGACGTGTTTCTTATTCTACTTATATTTTCAAATCCTGTCGCCAAAATACTACATTTCGTTATCAGCCTGAGGCTCTGAGTTTATAAGTATCCACGTAATAATATTGTTTGTGATTTTGTTCATTGTGAAGTCGGCAAAACAAGATGACATCGTCTAGTGGAGATGGTGTTTCTCATAGGAGATCAGGTACTTCCTTACCGTCTTTCTTCCTAAATAATAGAGAAGGTTATCCTGCATGGAAATTTAAAATGCGGAATTACCTTATCCATGAAGGACTATGGGAGACAATAGAAGGGTATTCTGCCGGAGATGTAACGCCAGTATCCGAAAAAGAACGACTAGAAAGACGAGCTTTATCTAAGATATGTTTAACTCTAGATGGACAAGCTATAACCCACGTCCGTAGTGCTAAAACTGCATTAGAAGCATGGACTGCTTTACAGGATGCATATGAGGACAAAGGTATACGTAGGAGGCTATCGCTAGAGAGAAAACTCTATAGGTTGATGTTAAGCGATTACAATGATTTGAAAGCTTGTATTTATGCTGTTTTATGTACTGCTCAAGACCTTGCCGATATAGGCAAAATAATCGACGATGAGTCAATAGCAGCTAATCTTTTGGGAGGACTTACTCCAAAATATGAGCCTCTTATAATGGCGATCGAAAACAGCAATATTAAAGTATCTAAACAACTAGTAAAGACTAAACTTTTAAATGAAATGTCGAAAGGCAATACTAGCGAGGATGTCACTGCCTTACGTACAAAATAATACAAAAAGTTCAGCAAAATTAGTTATATGTTATGAATGTAATAAGCCAGGTAATAAACGACCAGATTGTCCAGTACGGAAAAAATTAATAAAGAAGAAACCTGCCACCAAAGATTCGACTTCTTTGTCAGCTCTGGGAGCGACAAATGATCAAATGGAAAATAAATGGTTGGTAGATTCTGGAGCAACTAAACACATGACATCAAGAGTAGATTGGTTTGTTAATTTGAGACCTCTTGATTGTAACATAAATGTAACTGTTGCCAATGGTAATAAAATTAGTGCTGATGGTATCGGTGAAATATCTATGAATAGTACCAATAACATTATTGATAGAATAAAAGATGTTATCTATGTTCCAAACCTAACATCTAACCTTATATCTGTAAAGCAAGCTGTTGAAAAAGGTTTTTCTGTTCTTTTTGATAAAACTGGATGTAACTTTTTTGACTCAGCTACTTTTTCTTTTACAGGTGATTCGGTTCTGTACATGGTTCATCCTGTGGTGGACTGTACACGCTAGATTGTACTGTTAATATTCCATAGGCTGTGGCTTACGATGTGCACTCTGATTCAAAGTATCAGTTATGGCATAAGCGTTTGGGTCATTTATGTCGCATTGGCATGAACCAGCTGAAAGATCGTCAAGTAGGTATAGATTATGAGGAAATAGATAAAAATCCTTGTATTGCTTGTGTGCAAGGGAAACAGGCACGTAAACCGTTTAAGAAAATTATCTATAAGAAAGCAACTGCGCAATTGGAATTGATTCATTCTGATCTTTGTGGACCAATGTCAGTAAACTCTTTTCAAGGTAACAAATATGTTTTACTTTTTATAGATGATTTTTCTCGACAGATATTTGCTTATTTTATATCTTCTAAGAGCGAAGTGAAAGATAAGTTTTGTCAATTCTAGTCATTAGTGGAGCGACAAACTGGAGCTCATATAAAAACTCTAAGGACGGATAATGGGACAGAATTTGTCAATAATGAGTTGTCGGACTATTTAAGTTCTAAAGGTATACAGCATCAGACGACAGTACCCTATAGCCCACAGCAGAATGGCGTGGCTGAACGCACGAATCGTTCAATTGTTGAAAAGGCTCGCTCAATGTTGGCTGAGAGCACTTTGTCTAAAGTCTTTTGGGAAGATGCTTTTAGAACGGCTGTTTATCTTAAAAATAGATGTCCACATCGTGCCTTAAATCGTAAAACACCCTACGAGATGTGGAATGGTCACAAGCCAGACCTAAATAATCTACGTGTTTTCGGGTGCAGAGTTCTTATTCAGATTCCTCCTGGTCAAAGGAAGCAACTAGACTTCAAAGCGAAAGAAGCAATTTTTGTGGGCTATACAGAAGATCCAAATAGTTATTTGTTTAGAGATGCTTCTAACAATAGACGTCTACACAAAGCAAGAGATGTAACGTTCTTTGAGAACTGTTTTTCTGATTTGAAAAAGGTAAAGGTCAACGAAACTAAAACTACGAGTAATTTTCATGAACCGGAACTACTTCTGTCTGATAATACAGATATTCTTTCCTCTCAAAGTAGAGATGTGGTTCAAGGGTCTAGCGTGAATATTCCTGCTACTACAGAGAACGAGGTTGAGCTTATTCATCAAGATACTGATCCGGAACAGTTGAAAGAAGCTGAAGAAGCACTAGACCCTGTAATTTGTAAGAGACAGCGTAGATATCCATCACGAGACAGAAAACCTCCAGATTTTCTTACATACCAAGTTTCTGGTGAAGGTCTAAGTGAGCCGAAAACTTATTCTGAAGCTGTGAATTCTGATGATTTTGAGAAGTGGAATATTGCTATGAATGATGAATTTAACTCACTTCTGAAATTGAAAACATGGAAATTAGTTGATCGGCCGAATAAGAAAGTTATTCAATGTAAATGGGTTTATAAATTGAAGAAAGATCCTGCTGGCAATATAGTAAAGTACAAAGCAAGGCTAGTTGCGAAGGGATTTAATCAGACAGGTGTTGATTATTTTGAAACTTATGCACCAGTTGTAAGACATTCTTCATTGCGAACTTTACTGGCTATTGCAGCTGAATTGGATTTAAAAATGCGTCACATTGACGTAGATACTGCATTCCTTAATGGAGACCTACAAGAGGAGGTTTATATGGAGCAGCCACAAGGTTTTAAAGCAAAAGGTCAAGAAAATAAGGTTTGTCTTTTACAAAAATCCTTGTATGGGCTTAAACAAGCTCCACAAGCATGGAACGAGAAACTGAATGACTGTCTGTCTTTGATTGGTTTTATAAAAACTCCTTCGGAGCCATGTGTTTACACAAAACTTTTTGGTTCCGAACTAGTCATACTGGCTGTCTTCGTTGATGACATAATCTGTTTTTATAAAAATGACAGTTCTTTTGACAATGTGAAAACGGATTTGGAAAAGTTTTTCACTTTAAAAGATTTAGGTTTTTTACAAAACTATTTAGGGATTTCTATCGTCCAAAGTGAAAATACGGTTAAAAAAAACCAGAAAATTTTTATTTTAAATCTTCTAAAGAGATTTAATATGGAAGATTGTAAAGAAAGTCCCACTCCATTAAATGGAAAACTTGAGGTTAGTACTACTAACGATAAACAGCCATTGTATCCGTACCAAGAACTTATTGGGTGTCTCATATATTTAAGTGTAAATACTCGACCAGATATTGCCTATGCTACTAGTTATCTGAGTCAATAGGCTATTTGCCTTGTACCAAAATTTACTTAACTAATTATTTAGTTTAATAGATTGCACCATATGGAACCGAAACATATTAATAGTTATTAAAAATAATGCATGATTACTGTAAAAAATACATTTTCGAATGTAATATTTTTATCGGTATTTTACATTGTCAAAAACGCCAGCAACAATGACAGGCACGTCACCATTGACTAACTTTGTACTAGAACTGACATCCCAAAGCTAGATTATGCGCTACGCTCGCACATTGTACGAGTATGTAGTGTGACCGTCGACGAAGGTTTTTAACATGCCTGTTCTAGTACTTTATAACTCAATAGGTATGTAAAGGCTCGTGACGTCACGAACAAGTACATCTACGACCGACGGCGTTTTCGCTAGCTTTTAAAAACATAAAGAATGAAATACAATTTATTTTTAATTTTAAAGGTTTAAAAATTAAAATAAAATTGTTGACGCTTTATTTAAATATTACCAACAATAATAACTCTATTCCAGAAAATAGTCAAATAGCCTATTGAATACCAGATACAACAAGACTCATTGGCTTGTAGCGAAAAGACTTTTGCAATATTTGAAGGGTACTATAGATTACTCTATTAGTTATAAAAAATCAGGTCAGTCTTTGTTAGGTTATGCGGATGCAGATTGGGCGAATTGCGTTATAGACCGGCGCTCTTATACAGGCTACTGTTTTACTTTAGCAGGTGGACCAGTTTCTTGGGCTTCAAGAAAACAGCAGACGGTGGCTTTATCATCAGCGGAAGCTGAATACATGGCCATTACGGAAGCCACAAAAGAAGCGATTTATTTAAAAAGGTTAATTTCCGAAGTGTGCGTATCCCAGGTTAGTGCTAAGCTTATGCCAAATAGTGTTACTATATTTACTGATAGTCAGAGTGCACAAAATTTAGCTCTAAATCCTGTTCCCCACCACAGAACGAAGCACATAGATACCAGATATCACTTTATCAGAGAAATGTTAAGTGAAGGTATTGTGACTCTGAAATATACCAAATCATGTGAAATGCCTGCCGATGTGCTAACAAAACCGTTACAGCGCATCGCGCACAGTAGGTGCTTACTAGGGTTAGGTTTACTTTGATGTCAGGGGCGTGCATTGGTTTCAGATGGGGGTGGGCTGTGAGTGAAAATTGAGTAAGTTTGCGTGAAACAGTAGGCGATCTCGCGGCAGCCTAACATTGGTTAAATTACACAGTAACGATCTAAGTTGCGCGCTTTAGTAAGGAATAAGTACAGGTAGACGACAAAATATTTACAATATATTTATTGTTTATTGTTGAATACGTAATTAATAATTATGGTCAGCTGTTCTGTCGGTTTTTTATGAAGGTAGGCTCTGCATAATAGCCTATATGGGATGCACGCCCCTGTTTGATGTTACCTATTTTTTTTATACTTAGTAATGTACTTCCTACTTTGTTTTATTTTCTATTGCATGGTATATTTTATAGTTTAAAGTTGTGTATTTTTTTTGGGAATTTGAATTAAGGGGTGGTGTTGTAATATAGCCTCCTTTATAGTCTTTTCCTAATTCAAAATAATAATGTTTTCTAAGCATGTCTAATAACTGTTTTGTTATGACACGCTTCAATATAAAACATCATCTTTAAAACAAGACGTGTTTCTTATTCTACTTATATTTTCAAATCCTGTAGCCAAAATACTGCATTATTTAATCAAACTTTATAGCATAAATAAAAAGAAAAAAGAAACTTATGATGGAATTGATGCTAACATCGGTTAAACACAATGCTATACAAGAAGTGGTTTATTGATGTTCGCAGCTCTTGCAATTACAAAGAAAATTGCGCTTTTACAGACGTGTTGAATTAAAGGTCGAAGTCTCATAAGCATACCACACCACCACCGTACTAGAGTTTATTTGCGTATTAGAAAACAATAAAAGCATCAAAAAGCGAAATCTAATTACTTACGCGCCGCGCTCGGTGTTGTCAGCGGTCTCGGCGTGCTGTGACCGCTCAGCAGCCGCTCCAGGGAAAATCATCGATGCTTGTGCGGACCGGAGACTGTTGGGTTCCGTATGATACTTGACAACTCAATACTGACAAAGTTAAATTAGCTACCAAATGAAGATGTTACACTATGCTGCGTTATAATGTCACCTAAAACCCTGTTAGGTATTCTGTGTCGGATACGCGCCTTAATGAAAAGCGTTATAGTATCACTAGATATTTTCAAAGAGGAAAAAAAAAATTAATTTTTATTTAAAAAATATGCTCTTCTATATCAGTTCCACCTCAGCAAATAATACTTGAATGCAAAAGCTAGACTCGCTGTTGAATATACTAAAAACTCTGTATGTATGCCTAATATAATACTTTAGGAATTCTCGCAATTCCTAATTAATTCCATTATCAGAATTAAATTTTGAAATAAAAAGTCCAATCTGGAAGTATACGTATACGTTTCAATTACAAATGAGGAGTTCTGAGGTAACAAACATTTAAAAAAACAAGTTATGTGTTTTTGCCTTAACATGAAAATCGCTTATAACGCTCTACGAATACGTACACTATATGTTTTGCGTAACTTAAAAAAACAACATGTTATAACCAAAATATTATGTGTATTACTTTTCAAAATACTCTCCTTTACATTTTGAACACTTTTTCATGCGATCGAACCATTTTTTAAAACAGGAGGACCACAGATCTAAAGGCATGTTTTCTACGTGCTGATTGAACACTATCACTGCCTCTTCGGAGTTGGTAAAAGTAAAACCTCTTATCAAATCTTTGATTTTGGGGAAAATACCGAAATCACAGGGTGCTAGGTCGGGGCTATGCGCAGGATGGGTGACGAGTTGTACTTTTTCGAAAGCTAAAAATGACTTTATTTTGTTGGCCGTGTGTGAAGAAGCGTTGTCATGATGTAGGAGAACGCGGGTTTTGGGTCGTCTTTCGCGAACTTTTTCTAACACCCTGGGTAAACAAATCGTAGAATACCACTCGGCGTTAACACTCTTTTGATCTTCAAGTAGAATTGTACAGATCGGACCCGTAGCTAAGAAAAAAAAAACGCGATCATTTTTTACCAACGTTTCTCGCCTGCCTCACTTTTGTTGGCCTGTTCTCATTTTCAAACACCCATTCACAAGATTGCTGTTTTTTTTCCGGTTCAAAACAATAAATCCACGTTTCGTCTCCTGTGACAATGTCACAAACAGCATTAGAATGTCCGTGGTCGTACTTCAGTAGCATCTGTGAGCACCATTCCACGCGAGCCCGCTTCTGCTCCGCTGTCAGTTCATGAGGGATCCAACGACAGCAAAGTTTCCGAACTTTCAATTCTTCGTTCTTTCGTGGCTCATACCAATCCCTAATAGTCCTCGAATTGTCTCATAGGTAATCCGCGGGTTTTCTTCAATTAGCCGCTTAACAGTAGCCACATTATTTTCGTTGACGGCAGTTGAAGGCCGCCCTTCACGAAATTCGTCATGTAAAGAAACTCGACCTTCAGCAGACTCAAATTCAGCAAACCATCGTCTCACGGTGCTCAAACAAGGTGCTTCTCTCCCAAAAGCATTTTGAAGACGAGCGGCACAGTCTTGCGGAGAGAGAGAACTTTTAAAATCATAAAAAATCATCGTTCTAAAATCTTTTCGAATTCCATTTTCGTTGCGTACGTAGAACTTTGATGTGTGATAAAAAACAATTGACAAATCATTTCCCGCCAATTGTTTTTTTTTTATTACTAAGAAGGTTGCAACGTTTAAAAAAAAGTAACATTCGAAATTCAAATAATTCTGATTAGCTAGAAGTGCAAAACTTTTAGTGTGCACCATGTAAAGTGTGAAGAAATTTTAAGGAAAGACCTAAGAAAAATAAAAAAGTGTACGTTACTTTTTTACGTGACAGACAGACGTGTGAAAAAAGTAACGTACCATCGCTGAGAACCTAATTCTCGGTATAAATTCTACTAGAATTGATACCAAATTGAATTACTTCACAATTAAATGTATACAATTATTATATATATAAAAATTAATCCCTATTTCCCTTGGTCATCGCATCACGCGTGAACGGATGGAACAATTTCGCTAATTCTTTTTTTGTTGTGTTAATTTATTATTGTCTAGAGAAGGTTCTTTTGAAAAGAAGAAGAAAAATATTTATAAATAAATGGAAGACCACGCGAACGAAACAGCTAGTTTCTTATAATTAGCTATTTTTGACTTATAATGACGTAAGTACAACTGCAAATGTTTTATTTTCATTTGGTTTTGATCCAAATTAGGAATATTCGAGTGCATTTCATTAGATATGGACTGCGAGAGAACGTGTTTAGGTGGCCGAGAGCTTTGTATTGCAATTAAAAAAGATGTCAAGAAAAATTTCAAATTGTAATTAAGAGGAAGCTTATTATGAAAAATAACATCCTAAAATAACTTAGTAATTTTAAGCTATTTAAATCTATTTGAGATATACATATTGTGTAAAATTTACAAAAAAAAAAAATTATTAAGAAGGTATTTATCAAAAATTTATAAACCTCATTTTAAATTCTTCCACGGAACCCTAAAGATATCGAACAGCCCGCAGGCACGTCGGCGGCGGCAATTAGTTCTGGTACATGCGACATCAAGAGACCACGACTCATTGCCCCCGCCTTCATCGACAATAGCCGAAGTTTTCCGAGGTTTGTCCAACTGCGGTGCAATGGCTGTTGCCGTAAAAGCCAATTTAATTACAGTTCAATGTTAGGGTAAACGGCCGATTACTAGACATATTGTATTACATTGTAGTATTAAAAAAACGAGTACAGGTTTTTATATGTTCGTATTAAAAGACTAAAAGTGAATTAAATTTAAAAAAAAAAACAAGTTTCATATTTTTTGTTGGGTAGTAGATAGATACTAACTAGCAAGTAATGATAACCGATTTCCGGTTCGGGTCAATTAATAAAACGACCATTTCTAGATAGGTTCGAGTCTGGGTGTGCTGGGAGACGCACCTGGCAAAATACATTGTCTGGTACCCTAGTAACACAATGATGTTAATTCCTTAATTCAAAACCATGATTTATTTACTTAAAATATTACTTATGTAAGAGTATCCAAGTGGAGAGGTCCAATCAGCATGAAAAAAACTATGAGATCGTAGTAGCATTGTGGAAAAATTGTATATTTCCATTTTAATGAGGTACCTTATAAAGAGTCAATGGGCTAGTTTCCTAAAAAATTCTAATTAGTCCGTCAGTTCGATTACCAAAAAATATTGGACACGTATTTTTTCTTTTCTGAATTAAACAAAAAATTTATTTATCTTCGTCATTGTTTGTTTGATTGACAAAAGACAAAATATGGGTCCAATATTTTTTGATAATCTAACTGACGGACGCAATAGAATAAACTAGCTATAACTACTGTCTTTGTAGTGGATGGACGTATATCTGATAAATACTTACGTTTAACTTATAACTACGTTATTCAGATATAAAATTAAAAAAATCAACAAAATCAAAAGCCGCCTTCAGTAGTAGGTATGTACCTAGTGAGAACACAAACTTTCCTACTATGATTCTTCTTGTTTCCGTAATTTTTACCAATTACAGGCTTTCACGGCAACAACAAATCGTTTTCACGGTGACTGAGTTTCGTTCGTCTCTGTTGGTGTAATCTATGCTTCTCTATATTTATATTTTACTTGTAATTTATGAAAAATCTTGAAAGCGTGTACTGCTTATTTTCCGTTCTTTATTGGGCTTGTTTCTGGCTTATGATTACGAATCTCAAAGTCTAAGCATTAGGTGTATGTAAAACTTGTTTTACTAACTAGATGCTAGTGCAACAAGTTGGACCTACATTTGTCTTGAAAGCATTTTCCTATATTCAATTGTTTGTAAAAAAAACATATAAAATTATATCTCTACAAGCACTTAAATATTAAAAGAGCGAGCAAACCCAGCAGCGCTGTGCTATGCTATCGATTCTTTTACAGCTCTATTGTGCGGAATAATATTTTCATTTACATGCTCTAATTGTTGGGCGAATAATGACAACGTGCAAAGGGCAAGAGTCCATTCTTGACAGTTTTAACAGGGCTCGACAGACTCCGGGTCTTTAGAGGAACCCTGGAGAGAAAATCGCGGGGTTCCGCGGACACCCATGAGCATCAAACAATGGCTCTGCGGGCCTCACACAACTAATACAGACGTACATTCACTCTTTACAAATCAAACAAATTATACTTGTTGAAAAAAGACGACTTTTGAATCCATTCAGGGCTCACGTGGTCGGTGGTACGTTTTGTAAACCGAAATGTGTTCCGTTTTGGCTGTTGCCCTCTGCTACGAATTTGCGGAATTATGATAATGATAGCTCTCTATTCTGTCAATGCAGCCACAACCGTCATATCCCCTTGACTATTGTTATTAATAAAACAATTGAATATGTTAGAATTACTTTTTATTTAATTTACATTAAAAAACATTATGTTTTGATGTATTTTTGTGTAGTGTAAGTAAAGTTAATGTTTAATCCAATTGCTGTTGTTAGTTTATAGAAATCTTTGTACGCCTAAATTGTGAAGTTCTAAAAGGTTTCCTGTACTTTGTTTGGTTGTATGGTGGGTGCGCAATAATGAGTACATCTATTTAGGGAATGACATATTTTTAACACATGTAATATCCAGAGTAGTTCTTAATTTAACACTTTAATTTCACACCTTTCCTCTTGCTAGAATGGTCTACCAATCCTTTAATAAATCACATGGAACCGATTTTTTTATGCACAAGCCAATTTTTTTTATGATGAAGTAACTGAATTCAGAAATCAATGCCAACCTACTTTATTGTCTAATCGTTCTCCAAATCATATATCAGTCGAGTAGACCTTTTCACATCCACGAGCCAAAACGGTAAGCGACAAAGACGTCCTCAAAGCCCAGTGAGTTGTCATGACAATAGCATGTGATCACATAAGCAGCCTCAAGCAGGCATTAAGCTCTCCTGCGCACGTGTCAACGGCAAGGTCCTTGAGCGCACTCCAGGGCATATGGAACGACCTCTTGACTTAACGAGGGCTGCTAAACGGTTTAATTGGGTAGGTGAGTGGAACTTAAGTTTTCGTTTTTCAAAAAAATGTATTGATTTTATAAGATTAAAAAAATCTCACTGTAATATGTATACTTATATTTATACCTCAAGTGAGGTATAATAAATGTTTTTGAAAGTTTTTTTTTAAAGAACCTACATAAGTTACTAGCACGAACGGAAATAATAATCTTTTATGAAATAATAAATAAATCTTTTCTATTTGTTTCCGATCCCTAAGTAAATTCTTGGTATATATTTAGATCTGTAGACTCTTTATTGTACACCGTACAAAGAAGTTCTAATTTGTATTTACAGAAAGATGCACAATTTAGGCATTCTTATCGCTAAAGGCTATAATCTCTTCCAGACAACCTTTAGGTAGAGGACAGTTAAGAAGAAAGGGGAAAGTGGTGCGAAGAGCTTAGTGTGAAGTTTTATATAACTAATGTTTTTTCATTTTTATAAATAGATAACTTGTAACAACCCAAAATTAAATAGTTACGTCTTAAGTCACTTTCCATGTCCGCTTTAGACACAATACACCAACGATTTTTTAAAATATCGTTGCTGCAATTGACTGATAAGTTTGTGTTAGAAGTTTTTATAGTAGGACAACGAAAAATCTGGTGCCAATTTATAACAAAATTACATTTAACGTTTTTCTTCATAATAATACGTCTATCGATTAAATATCTTCAAATCTTCAATGCGCTAACAAACGCACTAGCTCGTGAGAAGATTTAACCGTCCTCCATTGAGTCCGTGCAATACGTTCAGCTAAAAGTCAGGGGAAATCGAATATAACATATTCTTTAATTTCGCGCAACAATAAAGGAATCGTATAATTATGCTCTTGAACAATGCCGTCGCGAGTTGACTTCAATGCTTCGATAACAAAAATGGCACGGTATTAGCCCTCTTCGGAGTATTTGAAAGGTTTTTGGTCGAAAGTGCGCGAGCGCAAGAAAAACGCGCGTCACGGGGGTCCGTGCACTTCCGTTCGGTTTCGGGTTTCCAGGCAGGGGGTTGAAATGATCGCAACTTGCGCACATTCGACAGTGAACAACTATTCGCAGTCGATCGTTGCTTCTGTAACGCTCGCAACATCGCGTTGCTACACTGAAAGATCAATGGATGAGTAAGCATGTTGGGATTATAAAACAAAACTAACTTTTTAGGGCACCTGTGTCAGTGGTGACATTATTTCACGTATACTGATGCAGTGCATAGTTATATTGGCGTTGTTGGACCTCTAAAAATTTGTCGACACAAATTCTGATAGGGCACATAAATTACTACAAGCAAGAAAAATGAGTCACGTACTAAATAAGAAATGTCTCGTAAGAATTTCATTAATCTTTAAACTAAATTCGTCGCTATAAAAACCGCGATGAAAGACGTATTTATACCTACTTACGTCCTGATCATTATTTTTCAAGCAATATGCGAAACATATTGCTAGTCGAAATTACAATAACTCATCGAAAACTATTAAAGGCCATTAATTGTAAAGTAAGCATCTAAAGCTCTATTATTCTTGAAGAAAGCTCTCCATGGCGCTCAGAATTGTATGGGCCCCAGTTGATCAGATGCATTGTGAGCGTAATAACAGTGATTTGGGCAAAAGCGCTATTCTTTTAAGCTGGGGTCACGCTTAGAGCTTTGTTCAACGCGATACTTGTGAGAAAAGACGTTGACAATCGCTCAAGTGTTTATTTTTAATGCTCTATTCTGTTAGGCACTTTGAACACCTGATTTTGCTTTCGCACCTGAGTATTAGTTAATAATGCGTAACTACTTTATAAATGTTTCGTTTGGTCGAGTGTCATAGCAGTATTAATTATTAACTTTTAATACAAATTTGACCACCAATTTTCCCAAATTCATTCCATAAAAACTGTCATATTAATAATAAAACAATTGGCAGTACCTGACCCGGGTAAATGGTAAAGTCTTAATTAAAAAAATTAATCAGCTAATATTACAAAAGCCTCAAAAAATTACAAAAGCCTAGTCTAACCTATAGTAAAACCATCAAATTGTTGAGAATTAGAATACAGAAGAAGGAGAAATGTGACATTTGCCACAAGTTTCACTCGTATGTAGCCGCGGAATACAATCTTTAAATAAATGTATAGCAAACCCAATTTATTTGGATATTCTTCAGGAATTAGCTACATACCTACCAATTTTTTACGACTTTCAAAACAAAAAAGGCGTCAATATGTTTTTATATTGTTGGTATGTTTACAGCGGACCCTGGGCTCCGCTCAGCAATGGCTTTGGACGCAACCGGGATTGACCGTATAGATGAAGAACAAGATTGTAGGTATGTTTAAAGATAGGTGAAGTTATAACGAAATAAAAATATTGAGTGTGAACAGGCGGGAAGCAAGTGTGGCACCGCTCCCGACGTCCAGAATATACGGTCAGACAGGAAACTAACTCCCTAGTGAGCGTAGAGTCCCTTTTACCCCAAGACACTAAGTCCCTAGAGCCCTAGCCCCACCTAACAATAGATACTTAAATATAATAAGGATGTAGAGAGGAAATGATAGAGCTGCTTCCAGGTCGCCCAGGGTAGCAGCGTTAGGACGGTAGGTAGGCGGTGTGGACCCGCTGCCAGTCTGGCAGACTCACCAGACTGATCATAGTGACGGCTAAGGTAGTCTTGGCCGCAGCGGAGGGAAATGAGAACCAACACGGACGGTTGATATCTGATTTATTAACTATAATGTCACGTTTATATATAATAATTACAGAACGTTAACAAGTATAGGTTGATCGTTGTGTGCCGTCGGTGTAGAGTGCCGACGGTGCATGTGCAGGGTCCATGGGTCATACGCCGGTTTGTAGGTCGCTGACGGCGCAGCAGACAAATGTACGATCGTAGCTCGTACATATTGGCATCTTCAAAAAGCACGAAGAAGTAGGTGGAAAATGCAGCTCCAGTCTCCAGCGCAATGTGTAGCAGTGGTGCAGCAAACCAATGTACGAGGTTACTCGTACATATTGGCATCCCAAAGACGGTAGAGAAGATGCCCATCTGCTCGCTGACCTGATGTAGTTGCAGTGACCCGTTGGATGACTTGGTGGTTTGTTCATGTTTTATTCTGTCGTGGATGAACTGATGCAGTAATGATGCAGCAGTTGTTGTCCCTTGTCTTCGGACTTGTAGGGTTGATGTCATGTTGTAGTGATGTTCTCTGCAAGGTTCTACTGAACAGCATTTGCGGCTTCTCAGAATACTGGTGAGACCCGCTTCAGGGAGGCCAGTATCCGATCCGTTGCTGTCAGTATGTTGATCCTCCGAGGTGATACTGTACTCGCTGACTAGCTGCTGATACTCGTATAATTGCCCGTATTGGAGGATGTTGGTTAGGACAAAGGGATAGGACAAATATGATTACTATATGATAAAACCTATGTCAAATATAATCGAACCTAAGCATAATGTCAATGTAAAAGTCAAATCAGGGCAATGTCAAAGCGGGAAGCAGGTGGTTGTAAGGCACCGCTCCCATCAATGCAATGATAATGTCAATGATAGAATATTGATAAATAATGATAATGTCATATCCATGATAAAATGCTAAAGAAAACTTGGCAAACATGTCAACACAAATGCAAAATAATGTCATGTCAATGTAATAGGTTTTTTGCAAATGTATGATGTTGTCAAGTATACGTCACAGCGGGAAGCAGGTGGTTGTAAGGCACCTCTCCCATCATGCAATGATAATGATAGCAATACTGATAATTAATGATACGTCATGTCAATGATAAAATGCTAAAGAAAACTTGGCAAACATGTCAATACAAATGCAAAATCATGTCATGTCAATGTCAATGTGATAGGGGTTTTTTTTTTTGCAAATGCACGCTGTTGTCAAGTTTATGTAAAAATGTCAAGTAAGTAAATGATAATGATATAAAACTTGAGTAACGTGTTAATGCAGCAAGAAACTCAAGAAATGTCAATATAAATGCAATAGCATGTCAGTATTATGACGATGAGCTGGTGGTTGTAAGGCACCGCTTCCGCCATTTCAATATAAAATGTCATGATAATATTCAATAATATACGCATTATTTTGTCACGTCAATGATGCGGCGGGATGCAGGTGGTTGTAAGGCACCGCTCCCGACAATTCAATGTCAGTAAAGTTAAAGTTAAAGTTAAAAATTTTAATTTCCCTGCCTAGTTGATTACCTACACTACCCATGTCAAATTAACGTCATGTAAAGTGTTGTTACTTGATAGCACGATCTATAGTAGGTATGTCATTAGTATTATGCTATGAATATTAAAAATCAATTTTGTTAAGTTTAATAAATTGTATTAGGTGTTGTAATGCGAGAGTTGCTGACTTCTCACATTCCACTTGCAATGTAAACAAGCGCAATTGATTCGTTCATTCACCCAAGTTATTTTTAAAATGAGTAAAACATTAGTGCAAAATACAACACTAAATAACAGCCGGAAAGAATAAGTGGATGTAAGGCACCCCTTCCCGGTGCAAATTTAATGAAATAGAATGACCAACTGTAGGGTACATAGGACAATGATAGTTGATCCGGCTCGAATATGAACAGGCGGTAAGCAAGTGTGGCACCGCTCCCGACGTCCAGAATATACGGTCAGACAGGAAACTAACTCCCTAGTGAGCGTAGAGTCCCTTTTACCCCAAGACACTAAGTCCCTAGAGCCCTAGCCCCACCTAACAATAGATACTTAAATATAATAAGGATGTAGAGAGGAAATGATAGAGCTGCTTCCAGGTCGCCCAGGGTAGCAGCGTTAGGACGGTAGGTAGGCGGTGTGGACCCGCTGCCAGTCTGGCAGACTCACCAGACTGATCATAGTGACGGCTAAGGTAGTCTTGGCCGCAGCGGAGGGAAATGAGAACCAACACGGACGGTTGATATCTGATTTATTAACTATAATGTCACGTTTATATATAATAATTACAGAACGTTAACAAGTATAGGTTGATCGTTGTGTGCCGTCGGTGTAGAGTGCCGACGGTGCATGTGCAGGGTCCATGGGTCATACGCCGGTTTGTAGGTCGCTGACGGCGCAGCAGACAAATGTACGATCGTAGCTCGTACAGAGTGACTGTATTCAACCCTAATTTCTACGTACCTAAACTGATTTAGAAGTGTATATTATTGATAGAATCCATATGTCTCAAGCATAACCCTATGTTAACTCGAAAAAAAATACTAAAAAGGGTTATGGGGTTACCTAAAAATGAGTCGTGCTTTTTATGTAGTGTATTACGAATTCTGCTTGTTAACTTTATGATCAACACCTAACCCTAATATAAGACAGCGTTATCGATCATACTTTAAAAAACGTTTCAAACGACTGTAGACAACCAAAACATTTGCCTATAAATCTAATTGACCAACAACCCTGTCTTTATTTACCTTTTAATTTCCTAGCGAGTGAGTTTTATTAGATTACCGCTTTCACAAATTATGTAGAAATAATAATTCGGCTGGCGCGGAGGCGCCGCCGCGGGGGGCTGCACTTTTAATTAAACCCTAAATTATGTTCACCTTCATTATTCCCGTGCTCCTGGTCGGCCTTACTAATGAGTTTGTGCTTTTTGTACTGCCTTTGGGACAGTAAAACAAACGAAGGCACCTTCACGTAATCTCGTGAAATGGAACGCAGAAAGAGAGCGGTTTGAAACTTGCGAAAGAAGTTATTGGTACTGCCGACTCTCTTTTTATTTGTTAACTGATAGTTATTTGCTACTTTGCTGTAAGTAAGTTGTACGTAATAGCTCATTATCAGTTATATGTGTAATTGCTGTCTCTACACCTCATACACATACCTATAGCATTTATTAGCATAATTAATGATATGGATCGCATTAATGAATGAATATTTTAAATGAATGAATGGTTTATCTGTAACTGAGTACCTGTAACAGAAGCTGAATTGTTGAAACCCTTTGAAGGTGCTTGCGTTCAATGTTACATCCAATGCTTGATTGGAAACAGCCGGAGCTTAAACATTAATTTTGTATATGTACCTGTACCTGTACCACATAACTGAAATACCTACAGTTATGTGTGTAATCATGTCTGTAAAATACCTAAAACTGATGATGGTAAAATTTTACCCGCCTCCCTATTATCGAGTTTCGAGAGCCACTCATCGCTTCAGAAATTAAAACGATTTTTCACGTCCCGAACCTGCGCGCGTGCCTCGGGTCTATTTCATCGAATTTTCCTCGGTTATTTATTTATTAAAGGGTCGCAATAAATAGCATTAAGTGAGGGCGGCCGGATCCCCGCGGGGCCCTGCGGGGCGCGTATAACGTCTCGGGAAAAACGCGCGGGCCCATAAGTGCCTTCCTATGGAAACACCACCGCGATATTGCTTAGTACAAGGGCTGTTAATTCCTTTGTAAGGACAACGGTTTCCCGCGGCTTCGTCTTTGTATTTCGGCACCGATGTAAACCATGAGCCTTTTTATTGCCGCGCTTTTTGTTTTTATTTCGAGTGGAGAAAAGATTAAAAATTGCTTTGTTGATGACTCGAAATAAAAACAAAAAAGAAAATTAGCAAGTGTCACCGCAGTTATGTGTGGTTTTGTATTAAAGACGAGTATTTCCATTTGAGTATATTATTCAGTGTTTAGTTACTCAGGTTTGCTATTTTATTACTAAGTAGGTATGGGACTATGGACCAGAAAAGTGACGTCCAAAAATTTTTTTAGGTGCCTGTTGAGAGGTTTAGTTAATGACAACCCGGAGAAGTTTAATTAATAACAAAGAAAACTACCTATTTTATATTTTTCAATGGACATTATTACATACTTTGCTCTGATTCTATGATAAATAGCCAAAGCACTTGTGTTACAGATTTAAATAAAGCAATTCGCTTTTTGGTGTTCTGGCTACAGGGTGGCCAGAAAAGTGACGTCCAAAAATTTTTTTTAGGTGCCTCGTGTTGAGAGGTATCTGAATCGCTTTTATGTATGTTACGTTACGTTGTAGTTACGATTTTTTTATGAATTTTTGCAAAAAAAATAATTGTTCGATTTTTTTCATTTATGCATATAATAAACAGTCTCATAACTTCAATGGAAGTTACTACAAAATTGACCTAAAGTTGAGAATTTATGATAAGTGAGTTATCATTTAAATTTTCAACTTAAAAGTAAAAATCTAAACTGATAATTTCTTAGTTTCTAAGTAGTGTAGGATTCATTAATACACGACAACACTTGAATCATGTTAGTAAAGCAGAAACACATAATTACCATATAATTTTCCTTTATTCCACAGGACACAGTAATGACAGTAATAAAAATAATCAATAGTTAGTTAACATCCTCTTAACCATAATCCTTTTTCCCCTCATTCTAGCTTGTCACCTTTTTATTCTATCCTTTCTTTTTATTTTTATTACTTGCCAGTGTCATAAAAATGTATCTACGTGACCCTAACATTTACAGTAATTCTATTGAAAATGTAACTATTTGTACAAACAAAACAATGAATTATCAAATAAAACAGTTTAAAATAATAAAACCTAACAGTAGCTTCAGATAATGCGCTAGACTCTAAGCTTTCATAATAACAATAAAATAGTAATACTTCATAGGCTTCATAGGTTATTTAAAAAAAATCGTAACTCGAGAACTACGAAAAATCGTAGAACATACATAGAGGTGATTCAGATACCTCCCAACACGAGGCACCTAAAAAAAATTTTTGGACGTCACTTTTCTGGCCACCCTGCAGCCAGAACACAAAAAAGCAAATTGCTTTATTTAAATCTGTAACACAAGTGCTTTGGCTATTTATCATAGAATCAGAGCAAAGTATGTAATATTGTCCATTTAAAAATATAAAAATATAGTTAGTTTTCTTTGTTATTAATTAAACTTCTCCGGGTTGGAATGCACATAATAATATGCTCATTTAATTATGCTTTTAATTTTAATTGTCTTCATGTGCTTCTATAATAATGAGAAAATTGAAAATTTAAGTTTCAAGAATGTTGAGATTCACACCGTCAGTTTTCCCACAAAAAGCTAAATAAACGATGCCGGGCCAAACAGCGCGTAGCGAGGAATTCAGAGGCAAAAACAATTTTCATAGGCTATTTAGAATAAGTGCTTAATGATTTTAATTACTTTCATAATAATACGAAGTCCTATATCATCATTACTGATTTGGTATTACTTTATATAGGGTGATCCAATTTATTTTATTATTTTGTTGTAAAGGCCCTTAAAAGTTAGACTTAAAAGATAAAAAGAAAAAAAAAACTAAATGAGATCATCTATATAAAGTTACGCGTTATCATTCATTTTTTGAAATACGCGACAAGTCTCCTTAATTTTTGAAGTCAGTTGATAAATTGTCAATCCGATGTTGAAGTAAGGTCTGTTTCATAATAATCTAATAGGATGTTAAACATTGAACAAAAGACTATCTTTTCGTCCATGTAGGTTATAATGATAGCGGTTAACAAAATAAAGGGCACGCGCTGCGCCTACGCATCGTGGGCGGAGGGGCGTGCGCGGGCGGCGCTACCGCCCTCAGCGAACAACACATTTTTCAAAACTAAATTAGCACCATCACCATCGGAATTGAGTGTTCTAACACGCTGTTTTTTTTTGGAATACATGTTTAGTACCGTAATATTAACGTATAGGCTACTCATAGTGTTAGGTTAAAAGGTGTTTGTACCTAAATCATAGATGTTTAAAAATGTATCTAAGTAGGTAAATTGCCTTAGTACAAGTTTTACTTAGTTTACTTAGAATTGGTTTTATTGTTTAAATAATGTATTTAATTAGGTATAGGTTTTTTTTTAATTTGCGACATCTTATTATTATTTAGATAATTTCAATTAAGTTAAATTGTATCCCATTTTTCATTAATAGATTTTTTTAACACTAGTTACATGTTATAATATTTTTTTGTCTATCTGTGACGTTCATCCTAAGCCCATATAGGTTACTTTGCAAAATACTGCACAGTTTTAGGATTTTGTACCTCAAAAGAAAAAAAACGAAACCCTAATCACTTTGTTGTCCGTCTGTCTGTCAAGACCCTTTATCTCGGAAACGCGTGGAGGTATCAAGTCGAAATTAAAACCTTAGTACCTATTTAAACTCCTGTTTACAGTCCCTTGAAGCTGTTTTGCTGAAAAATCTAAGAACTGTACATTTGTAATTAAACTTTGTAATATTAATTTATAATAAAACTGCGAGACTCGATTCCTGAACTATTTATATACAGAACTCGATTGGCGAGTCCGATTAGCACTTGTCTGTTTTTTTTTTAAATTAAGGTCTATAGACCAGTAGAAAAAAACTACTTTATAGTAATTAATTTTAATCTTCGTATTTTTGGAAATTTACCAACTTTTAAATTTCCAAAAAAAAACGCGAGGTAGGTGTCGCTCGTCATTCTTCAGAGATCACAGGCATACGCCGATGCCGCTTTAGCAAGGACTTTATTATTTAATCGACTTATCGTACATTTTCTACGAGTTAATTTTTTTAAATGCAGATAGGAATAATTAAAAATGAAAAAGCAAATACGATACTGATTCTGAGTCACCCCTGAATATTAGCACCATGTTGCAAAGTAACCCTGTATACGGGAGGCCTATGTCCAGAATTTGCTGATGATGATGAGCAGATTGAGCACATGTACTATAAATATACTAGTTGTTGCTCGCGACTTCGTTCGCGTAGTCTTTAGTTTAGAAGAAAATCTGATAGGAACACCTATGAAACGCTATGAAACTTACCAAATAAACATTTCAAAAATAATAAAAATAGGTAGAGCCGTTTCGGAGGTGGCGACCACAAACAACGTGACACGAGATTTTTATATAGGTTTTATGCAAGTAATCTCTTAAACAAAAACAATTAACGAATAATTTAAAGATATTAGATAGATAAAGGTAATTTAATATAACCAAACCCAACGCTATGTATTTTTTACATAAATAAAATATATTAGTGCTGTACATTAAACACTTTTTTTTAAATTTTATTCTTCATCAATTCTGTACTCAGAAATCTAAAATCGACTTTTAATAAACATTAGAAATCCTTGGGCAACAACATAAAATATTAACAACAATACATGATGATTAATCGCAACAAAATCGCAACTATTAATGTGTGAGCAGTTGTCCATCATCAACCGAATAACATCTGCTAAAGATAACAATTCATTAAACATATTATTCGAAAGTCTTCTCAATAGAATTGATTGGCTCCATCTTGATAAGGAAACTGTTATGAGCCCCTGCAATTACTTTGCAACAACTCGCATAGATTTCTTCCATTCATTCTGATTGCCCTTCTTGTTTCCACGAATACTTTGTATAATCCCACAATTTAGCCTTATAATGTTATCACAACTGTGGAATACAGTAGTCGGTAAATAAAACATTTTATAGTGTCATTTCAAACTCAGTAATTAGCCGGGCATAGCCCGTTAAATCTGAGGTATGTAGATTACTGCGAAGTTGTAATAAAAATACGTAATTAAAATGTAATAATGTACTTGCATGCTATGTGACTAGTTTTTAAAGGCATATAAAAAAGTAATAAAAACATAGCGAGTAGAGACGCCCATTTAGTTGCGTGTGTAACTGTGTAAGTAGTTCTATAAACGTAGCTATTTCCAGTCGTTAAAATACATTTGTATGTATTACATTAGTATTTTATCTTCTAACTAAATGTACCTAAGCAGGTATTACTGGGTTAGAACTGATCGTGATTTCATATTAAGTTTGTTTGTCTTGGAAATAGCCAGCAGAAGAAATCAGAAACAATATTGTTTCTACGAGTAATCGATTCAAAACTGTTGAAGGTTTGCTTACCGCATTATAAATGTTCTTGAAGCAATTTAACGGTAAATGCTATGACAATTTAAAAATGAAATTTGCATTACATATTATTCTGGTTTAACACTGCAATTCGGTTGGAGTTAACGATTTTTAAATTCACAATTGGTATTGCATAGGTACTGTTTAGCTTTAGGTGAAGCTGCTGAAGCGTAATTCCGGCCTCAGCCAGAGTCGTGGCGCGGCATGACAGTACTCGAAACGTTCAATTAGCCTTGCTGAGTTTCTCGTGAGCTCATCGCGTTCCTTTTTCAAACGATTGGTCTATTTTGTTATTTGAAAATGGAACCAATTTGTCGCGAGTGATTCGTGGCGGCGCGGCGGCTTTGATCGGTTTTTGTTCGCCGCGATTGGCCGCGCGGTTGCTCTCGATAGTTGAATTACGCGCTTTTGTAAGGGCGAGGCGATAGTCGATACTCAAGCGCATATGGGGAACATATTTCATTAGTTAGTGATGGGTGTGAATTTGGTCATTTGTTACCTTTACATGGGGCACACTAAAAGTTTTGCACTTCTAGCTAATCGGAACTATTTGAATTTCGAATGTTATATTTTTTTAAACGTTGCAACCTTCTTAGTAATAAAAAAATACAATTGGCGGGAAATGATTTGTCAATTGTTTTTTATCACACATCAAAGTTCTACGTACGCAACGAAAATGGAATTAAGTCGAAAAGATTTTAAAGCGATGATTATTTATGATTTTAAAAGTTCTCTCTCTCCGCAAGACTGTGCCGGTCTTCAAAATGCTTTTGGGAGAGAAGCACCTTGTTTGAGCACCGTGAGGCGATGGTTTGCTGAATTTGAGAGAGGTCGAGTTTATTTACATGACGAATTTCGTGAAGGGCGGCCTTCAACTGCCATCAATGAAAATAATGTGGCTACTGTTAAGCGACTAATTGAAGAAAACCCGCGGATTACCTATGAGACAATTCGAGGACTATTGGGGATTGGTATGAGCCACGAAAGAACGAAGAATAGAAAGTTCGGAAACTTTGCTGTCGTTGGATCCCTCATGAACTGAGAGCGGAGCAGAAACGGGCTCGCGTGGAATGGTGCTCACAGATGCTACTGAAGTACGACCACGGACATTCTAATGCTGTTTATGACATTGTCACAGGAGACGAAACGTGAATTTATTGTTTTGAACCCGAAAAAAAACAGCAATCTTGTGAGTGGGTGTTTGAAAATGAGAACAGGCAAACAAAAGTGAGGCAGGCGAGAAACGTTGGTAAAAAAATGATTGCGTTTTTTTTTTCAGCTACGGGTCCCATCTGTACGATTCCACTAGAAGATCAAAAGAGTGTTAATTGGTGTTCCGAGTGGTATTCTACTATTTGTTTACCCAGGCAGTTAGAAAAAGTTCGCAAAAGACGACCCAAAAGCCGCGTTCTCCTACATCATGACAACGCTTCTTCACGCACGGCCAACAAAACAAAGTCATTTTCAGCTTCCGAAAAAGTACAACTCGTCACCCAACCTGCGCATAGTCCCGACCTATAGTCCCGACCCTGTGATTTCTGTATTTTCCCCAAAATCAAAGATTTGATGAGAGGTTTTACTTTTACTAACTCCGAAGAGGCAGTGATAGCGTTCAATCAGCACGTAGAAAACATGCCTTCAGATCTGTGGTCTTCCTGTTTTAAATAAAACATTTTTTTTTTAAATATCCGACTTCAAAAACACTAAAAAGCTAAAAATAACTTTCAAACAATTATACCAAACAGTTATTTTTGGAGTCGGTGCAAACAACCACATTCAAACATTCCAGGGCTGGCACCGACTCCAATAATAACTGGACCCTTACCATAAGCTTACAGAAAACCATTCAGTTTCCGGGCAGTTCAAAAGCAGGGCAATAGTTGAATGGTTGGAAACCGTACCATAAGCTTTAAAAAGGTGAACGACTTTTGCACTGCTAGACCTCAAGGTGAACAGTTATTCTTGTCTGTGGTCTGTTACTTTGAAAGAATGAAAGAGTGAGACAACGTAGTGATTACTTGCTCAGTGAATGAGACAGAAGAATAACAAAGAAAAAGTTGATTCAAACTTTTCATTTAATTTTAAAATTAGTTTCTTTTCTATACAAATTTCATGACGAAGAAGCAATAAACGTGCACATTATTTAAAAATGATCGTTATTGTAAACATGGGAAATAGATTTAACACGGTAAAGCGATTCGAACGGTTTTCAGATTTAGTTTTGGCGCTAAATTTCTAATGCGTTGAAATACCTGTAATACCTTTTTGTAAGTATTATGATGTTACCCCGATGTCAGCAAAAAGATGGCACAACTAAAATGGCAATGGGCAGGCCACTTATGCACGTAGTTTTATGAATCAGTGGCGTATGCCATAAAGACCACAGGTAAAGACGATAAAAGATGGTCACAAGGTTTTGTTCAGGAGACCCGAGACCCTGTACAGGAAGACGGAAGAGTGAGCAGACCAGCAGCCAGATGGTCGGATGATACCTATTATAAAGACAGTATGTAGGCAGGACCGACCTAGACAAGAATCGCCGCATAAGAGCAAGAGGCATATGTCCACCAGTGGAGCAAACATTATCCAGAAAAAGTATGAAGATTTTTATAAACAACATAGGAAATGGGTTAGATAATTTACTCACATTGTAAATTCTTAAAAAAGAACATAGCAGTAATTTATTATATTCTCTTGAATTTTGTGAATTAAGCTGATAAAGTTCACATAAAAATTCATACAAGATTTATTAAACATTTTTTTTATAGTGTGATATAAAATCAGATCTTGATATAATTTGTTAAGCTGTCCATTGGGTGAAGTTGATCTTGCATTTTGTTATTTCGTTTGTTTTTATTGCAGCAGTTCACCTGTAACAAGAACAAACGACAACAACAACATCCACTCCACAAGCACTGAAGATCATTGTTGTCTGTGTACCGGGCAACATGTTTAGCTCCCCCAGAGTATGCTTTTCTAAATGAATGCAGAATCATTAATTGTTAATAATAAAATGATGAATAAAAAGTTTATTGTTACAAAAAATGTAATAATAAGTTTAATTAACCTGTGTTGAGAGAATACCGCTTCTTCGTTGCGAAATTTATTGTTTACGTAGGTAATATCAACTGTAAATAGGTACTTAGTATTATCTGTATTTTTATTTCTTATATTCCTAACACCTAGCCACTCATTATCCTATCTTTATTAGAAAACAATTATTTTTACCAACCTGCTAGTTGACACAAAACAAAAATTCACAAGAACACCCACAAATATCACCCACTACCACTAAGCACCTACAGTTGAACCACACACGTGTTTAAACAAAATTAAAAATACATCCAAATATAGACAGCGATAAACATTTTAACTGATCAAGAATACATAAACGAGACACATTAGAAATTCCATTGTTATGAGGTCTCTTAAGCCTGCTTGGATGTTTACTGGTTAAATAATAATTTTAGGATTATTGATAATACCTTTAAACATTCATAAATTATATAACAATAAAACGAATTGTCAACTTTTCATCATTGTATTTATTGATATGAGGATAAGTACTATGAAATATCCCCACCTCTTTTTTATTATAGATTTTTGCTATACTTAGACAATTTGAGTTGAGATAAAGAGTTTTAAATTCTTTATCTTATTCTTTATATATTTTGGAGAACAAAACATTTGCACTTTATACATATTACATTCTGTTGATACATTAGTGATTCTTTCAGTTGTATCTATAGTGTAGTAGTACATTCCCTTTATTCATCTTACAATGACACTGTTTGTTCATAGGTACTTTATTTATTAAGTCCGGGCAGACTCTTTGAGTACGTTTTATCCATCATATTCACATATCTACAACAAAGAAAGGAATGTTAATTAAACTGCTGTTTCTATGAAACCATCCATTTTATTTGGTAGAATGCTTACCAATGTTTGTTTATGTATTAGTTACTACAAACGTTTTTGTAAGACACTAAAACGAAAACAAAGTGTATTCCTACAAGGTCAACTTTAAGTTTCACAAAAAATATTTATCAAAATAGTCGTAAATCCACTTAAATCTACAAAACAATCTTGAAAAAACTAGTAAATAGTAACTTTTTTCAAGATGGCAAAAGTGACATTAAAGACGTTCAAAAGACGCTCAGCTGCTATCGAAACGACTGTCATGGTACGAAAAGTTCATACAAAAGAAAGGTGAACGTTTTTCTAAACGTCAAAATAGCAGGCCTGCGGAAGTCCTGCTAATAACATGTCATAGTACGAATTAGCAGGGCAGTTCAAAAGCAGGCCTGCTTTAAGGGGTCATGGTAAGGGCCCTGTTTGGTATGATTGTTTAAAAGTTATTTTTAGTTTTTTAGTGTTTTTGAAGTCGGTTATTTTTTTTATAAAAATTTTGTTTTATTTGTCTGTTTTTTAGTGTTTTTTTACATTGTAATGGCGATCTGTGATGTAATTATAGCTAAACTGCTTCTCATGACGATTCAAATAAGTCCAAACACGGCTATGATACATTGTTTTATCACAGAGTTCCGGTGCTTACCTTCTGCCTTCTTCATCAGATCAGTTTGATGGTATCATTCTCACCAGAATCATTTATTAAAATTTGATTTATATGGCAAGGCTTATTTATTAACTGTCTTAATGAAAATATCTTACCTTACTCGTGGAAGATTATTGTGGCCAACTATGGTCTCCTTCATCAGTTCAACCTTAGCAAATGATACTTTCTGAATACAAATGCTTTACTTGTTGTTAAATATACTAAAATCGCTATATGTATACCTATAATATTTAAGGAGTTCCCTCAATTCCTCATGGATCCCATCATCAGAATAGAATTTTGAAAAAAATGGGACTAATCTGGAGGTAAACCCTTTCAATTGAAAAAAGAATTTTTCAAATCGGATCATTAATGGCGGAGTTCTGAGGTAACAAACATTTAAAAAAAACATACAACCGAATTGAGAATCTCCTCCTTTTTTTGAAGTCGGTTAAAAATGGTTTGATCGCATGAAAAAATGTTTAAAATGTAAAGGAGAGTATTTTGAAAAGCAATAAACATAATATTTTTGTTATAACATGTTGTTTTTTTAAGTTACGCAAAACTTGTAGTTAAAGTTGTATTAAAACGTAGTGTGACCTACGTATAAAATCTTTATTACCGCAATTTTATTAATACCTCATTTATGACAAAATTATTAGAAAAATATATTATTAAAGGATAACTACTAAAGTAATAATACAAGTATCAGTTCTCAGAACAACAATCAATTCTTTATCGATTGAATTATTGGTTTATTTGGTTCTATAGAACATGTTGTTTAAATTCATGAGAACAACAACCTATAGAAGTG
This sequence comes from Anania hortulata, assembly GCA_963576865.1. Lineage (NCBI taxonomy): Eukaryota > Metazoa > Arthropoda > Insecta > Lepidoptera > Crambidae > Anania > Anania hortulata. The sequence continues at coordinate 13,262,796 of OY756390.1, read as the reverse complement.
TCCCTCGTTCAATTAACACCCGTATATTATCATGAGAGTTCTTATCTTTGTTGGCGCTATAGGTGCCTGCCTTTCAGCTGTCTATCATTTGATAGGCTGCGCATACCAACAATTATGGCTGTGACATTCCGTGTGACGTATAGACAGACCGACAAACGAAATTTTAAGGGTTCCGTTTTTACTATTTTGCCCTAGAACCTGAAAAAATATAACTCTTGCTGACAAAAACTTAAATCAACTATTTTTGAATTTTATATTTAGAATCAAGACGAGTTGTAGTATCTTATACGTACCTATGTCTTTTGTTTGTCGCTGCTTTCCGCCGGTACCGCAAATCATCTAAATACGGGTTGTGCGGCAAAAAGGGCTGAGTTACAATCGAGACCGTTTTATATCAGTCCGTTTCGAATCGATCCATTTCAAATCGGTTTTTGCTGCGGCATGTGGCAACGCGTTCTCGATCTCTTATTATTAATTACCTTCCTTTATACCTATACCGTACAATCGATCGGCTTGATTAAAATATCTAAATAATAGACCGTCTTGAATGATGCCACGTAAAAAGTCGGCACTGAGTCAGCATCAATTAAACATCTAACGACGCACCGACTCGGAATCGGTTACCACTTACAAGTACCGGCCCTCTTATTTTCATGAGCTATGGATTTCAAGATTTTCAAGTCTTAAAGTAGGAAGAGGAACAAAAATTCATTTAATGTTTGGTAGAGTCAAGTGAAATTTTTTTAAAAAGAAGTGAGTCCTTAATATTTTAAAACTTAATTGATACCTACTGCGTAACATGAAAGATAGAAGGCAATATTTTATTTTTATATGTTTCTAACACTTATTGGGTCAATAATACAAAAAGATAGACACCAATACTTCTTTCAGACTATCACTGATCGCTATCCCCGGCAGCAATTAATGCATATTTATAAACAGTATCAATAATGAGCGTATAATAACGTTAATTACTCGTACACTACCCGGTATTCATTTATAAGTCTGCGAGTAAAACGCACGCACGATACCGCGTGCCTTGCCGACGGATATAAATTGCTCAATTTGGTCTGGAGCAAATGGCATATTAAATTATTATCGGTTATCGTGTATGTGTGTTGGTTTGGCTACCTCAGTACGCTTTCTTTGCATCTCTGCGGGGGCTAGCGCGGCGGTCACGCATCGTCTGACACAACAGCTTTTGTACAGCGACTCTGCAGCTATATATGTTCATATTTGACTTTATACGTCTCCATCTCTGGGACCACACCATACCACAATAATTTACACAAATTTGAATAGCCACCTTTTCAGGTGTCAAAGTTTTTCAGCCTTCTAAATGCGTCTTACACAACGAAAACAATCTTTTTGAAGGTAACTCCCAGAGTAATTAGAGCCAGCATCTTACTAGTTACGAGTTTACTTTTTTTAGGTCTGAATCTGAATGCGGCTAGGGGATCCTAGCCACATGTGCAGCCAAGGGTTACGTGGAACGATGGAAGTTGTGAGCCACTAGCTCTTTAAATTAAATTGAAGCAAAAACACTTACAGAACTACGCCACAGAATAACTATAATTTCGTACCTATGCCAAGTCAGACAGAATGGCATTAAGTATTCCTACAAGTAAGGTAGATTGATTTCAATAAACAAGTGAACGCCTATCGAGCTCTATTCAACTAAAGGCCTAAAACTAGTCTTTTCAATCGCTATAGATTAACTTGATATGCTTCATCACAGTCACAATGCGTCTCGGTGAAATCATTGGCTGATATTGAATTTAATCAACTAAATTGTGCTATTGAACCGCGGGTGAACTAGGGTCACTCGTGGCGAACGGAATTATCGTTCCGCATTTTCAATTTCACCAAACGATGAGTAAGAATATTCAATTTCAACACTTAAATGTACAAACACGCTTATTAAGCAATTTATAACGTGATGAAGTGTGATGTTACCAGCTAAATCTAGCCGAACGATTGAATAGGTTTGATTGATCAAATAACTTAAAGGAATGATGCACTTGGAAATTCTTACGACTACTATTAGATGCAGCAACTTTCTGCAACTTTGAATTGGTCATTAGTCTACCGGGTGGGACGCCTGCCTAAGCTGCGTTTTCCAGTTCGTGGACGCCACACGAAAACCTTTTCTTCCCAATGGTTTACACTTCTACGAATGAAGTGGTCTGCCCACTGTCACTTTGACTTTGCAATTCAGCATTGATTTGCAACATTTTATATTAGCCAATACAAATTTTTATTTATAGGCCTATGTCCAGTTGCTGTTGGAAGTGCTACAGGGTCATCATCTACAGGTAACGATTATTATCTTTTTTGGTTATAAACGTAGGTATAACTACGCTTGTGAAAATTCTATTTAAACTATTGACTAGTATTATTTTGTGTACAGAATACACAAAAAACAAACAAATTTATGCTTTATTTCACCCAAATATTTGTTGCTATCAAATAAATCGCAGGTGACTGTGACTGTTTTGAATTTATAAAGCCCTTTTTATTTAAATGCTCCGCGCAACAGGTAGATTGTCACAAAAGGGCCAAGTCCGAATCTAATTCGTGTTGATTCGAACCAAAAAAACACATGCCGGCGTTTTTGAGTTCGATGTCAATAGATAGAAATAGGATTTCTTTGTAAGGAACCTCGAATTAATTACGAATGCAAAACGTTGGGGCTAAAGGTGGATCAAATTTTAATTAGCTTTATTTAACTCTTTCTTTAATTTGATGGAGCTTGGAAAATTGCAGCAGCTGGAAATAAATAATTCATAATTTTATTTTAAAAATACGTCTACTAACCTTCTCTTTTTGTAAGTCGATTAAAAACGACTCCTTCCTCTGTTTAACCCCATAGTTTGTCGTAGCTGATAAGTTTTGTGTAAGAATATCAAATAATTAGATTACATTATTGATTAAACCTGGATAGTGGTTTTATAAGTATCAACAATTTTTCAAGATATATTTTGGGATTTGCACATGTCCTTACAGCATTTAGACGACCATACCTACTGACAGAAGCATGAAATTTGAACATAGTAATTGAGTCTGCATTGAATCGAAGTTATAAATAAGTTATCATATTAGTTCGAACTTCGATCATTAACGTAAAAAAAAAGTCTACAAAATGTAGCTGACATAGCCCAACGGATTAGCAAGCTGAAGTGGCAGTAGGCGGGGCACATAGCACGAAGAACTGACGGCCGATGGGGCAGAAAGGTTTTAGAATGGAGGCCGCGTACGGGCAAGCGCAGCGTAGGACGTCCACTCACAAGGTGGACAGGCGACCTGGTAAAGGTCGCAGGAAGACGCTGGATGCAGGCCGCTTCCAACCGGCCAATCTGGAAGTCAATGGTGGAGGCCTATGCTTAGCAGTGAACGTTCTATGGCTGAAATAATAATGATTAGTTCGATAGTTTAAAAAAATTACGTAGATATTATATTATTGACAGATTAACTTATCTACGACAGTACTGCTCGTATAAGTTAGGAAAGAAACACTATAGGTTAGTGTTCACATTCCAAAACTTTGTGTGTGTTCTTTTTTATTTTATATTGCTTTGTGTTTTTAATTTTAAAAAACTCGATCCCGACATTTATAACTAACTATATTTCCATTATTATTTTACCTTACTTTATTACCATAGATATGTATTACATAAAATAATCTATATAATAAATAGTCTTAACTATCGCAGTTTGTCAAGCTAGGTTTACTTTATCCACCGCTAGCCTGGACACTGGACAGTCGTCATTCTTCTACCAATTTTCCTCATTTTGGCTATCTTTCACATCATAATTTCCTGCAGCAGTTTGTATAGTTATACTGAAGGACATAGGTATATAGCCCAGGTAGGTATGGTTTCTTTTGCTATTTGATGCTTAGTGCTAAATCAACTTTTTTTGACATAGTATGACTTCAGTACAACTTTTGCGTCGTTACATTGATAGACCACATTTCCAACAAAAAAAACAGTTCGATAAAATTGTCGTCAATCACAGATACTTGGAGTAGCAGTACTCATTTCATAATGTTGACATCTTTGCAGTGTCCTCCTAAACGAAAATAAAACGACATGGCTTTTTGCTTGACTGACCACAATTTTCCGCTTTTGCCTGAATTTACCGTTTATGAAAAAAGATTATTGGTAAATTACTGAAACACCAAAAAGAAAAATATTTTATAGTCAATAGCATTGTGGCACAAAGACTTTATATTGTCAGGTAAGTATTTCTTAAACGCACTTATTTTATCATAATAAATGAATGTAGAGTTGCTTGATGAAAAATCTAAGAAGTAGCTAATAATAGTTTGATATTTTTTATTTAGTTATTAATTTATTTTTTATTCAATTTTTATTTAAAAGAAAGCTCTATTGCAACGATTTTTAATTTAATAAATTTGAGAGGGGCGGCCGTTCCGCCATCTGTTGATCCGTAAGTATTAGGCGCGGTGCCCCGCGGAGGCATTGTCCACCTCATTTGTAGCTACCATTCCAAACAAATAACGTTATTTTATTGAATAAAATACCTACCAAATGATTTTGATAAAACCTTTCCAAAAGTGTAATACCTAATAAGGAAAACAATCATTATAAATATTAATATTATATTACTACTGCTACTACTAATACTCGTACAACTAATATTATGCGATTTTTATAATAGCTAAATGTACCAACACCATGCAATAAATATGACTATGATATTGGCTTAGTATGATATTGCGTTGGATTATTAATCAATTTTATTCGTACTACATGTCCATAAACTAATCTTAACGTGCAATAACACCGCAGCTACTTTTTGTGAATCAAAAATTGAAAGCAAACATTGAGTTATCGTTAAAAGATAAGTAGCACAACAAATTTTTATGCATACATTCTTAGATTTTCCCATTAACACTGAAAGTTGCTCATAAAAAGTAGTATGTACCCTTAGAAAAATGAAAATAGCTTACAAATACAAGATACTGCATTTGAAGCGTAAGTATTATTTTTTTAGTTTTAAAGAACACATTGAACTTACAATTCCTATTTAGAGATTTTATCCACAGTAAATCATCATTTTCCTTAAAATGTTGGTAATACTTTTTTTTAATAATTTTTTTTTAATTAAAAAAAAAGGTTTTGATAATTAAAAAAATAAATAATGTAGGTATCTCATTTCTTGCAGCAAAATAATGTTTTTATCAGTTAGTATTTAAAAATATGGGAGCAATACCAGGACGGCCTGAATTTTATGTTAATCGAACCAGTACTAAAATCCAATTAGCATTTTTCTTATAAGAACTTGGACGCATAAAACGATAATTACTTACTTACAAACATACAGTTAAATGTGCCTGCGTATTTCATTCAGCTCAACACGAATACTTGGCTGCACTATAACCTAATAAACTGGAATGGTACATCGCAAAAACGCACATATTGCGTGAGAAAAGCATCTTAGTAAAATATATTAAATTAATCAAGGAGTTCGTGCGGCGAATGAGAATAAATGTTGAAAAAAGTAAAAAGTTGGTGCAGTGAGTGCGGCCGCCCCGCGCGCCTCTGCGCGGCCAATGGCGGCGCGTGCGGAGGGGGCGTGCACCACACATGTGGAATGCTCCTTTTCAAAAATAATTACCTACGTACAATCTAGGGCCGGAATGTTATATTAATTATTTCAATTATTTTTGGCACGGCCACGGTACGTTTAGAATCTTAATTGGTCACGGCACGCTTAATAAAAGGTTCTAAGGTATGTATATTCTGGTAACGAGACGCGGCAATCAATGTGGAATTTGCAATTGCGTGGACTTCACTGAATTAAGTGTTAGAACTTAGATCGATAGTGGATACCAGTTACATAGCTTCTCGGGTTGGTTGAGTCAGTGTACTATGTAACCAGGTAGGTGGTCTGGTGAATATTACAATTGAACTAAACAGAACTAAATGTAACAAACTATATTATATTATATAAGGAAGGAGGCTTAGATTAATGACACATAGATACGCAAAATTTTAAGCAACTAAATTGGAGCCACAGTCGGCATCCTACGCCTGACAGTTCCGTAGTGTGCTCAGAACGCATGACCAACTAGACGTAGGCATATTTAGCTTTTATCGAATTTTCCCCGGTTTTGGGGAAAACTACTATTAAGAGTTACCCTATTTTATAGTGGTGTGCGTGTGTCTGTATGTAAACGTTTGCACACAAAACTGTAATCATTTTTGGACTATCATTATAATATGTGTCATTATTCAACGAAAGGAGGTTACTTTGATTATGAAAGCTTTTTATGAAAATAATCCAAAAAAAAATTTATTTATTTTATTACAAGATATATAAGCCCATCAGTTACGAGTGGTGTGTTTATCTGGCTAAATATAATAAATAATTCTAATAAGAATTTTGAATATACAGATTATTGACATCTACTTAAAATGAAAATATTCCTAACATTTAGGAGAAGAAGAAAACATTCAAGTAGGTACTGCTAAGTTGTTTACCTCTAGTTTATATAGATAGATTAGGTAAATTACACATATTTTTTACAGAAAGACGTTACAATGATCGGAAAAGGGTTAGTCAAACGTGTTGGGTGTATAGGTAAAGCTATTTTAGGATAACGAATTCGGCCATTTGACCATAGGTAATCTGTTTTTTTAAATCCTCACAACTTGCCAATTGATAAAGACCAACCCATCGTCTTTCAACGGAAGTAAAGACATATTAGACACTAATACCAAACTAAAAACACGCTTGATTGAAAACGAACAATTAAAGTTTTTAGGCAAAACTTTGTTCATCAAATTTATAATCAAATGTAATTTTTATAAATAAGAGAAAAATAATAGTTTCAAAAATTTGATCACCAAACGGCCGAATTTGTATTTTCAAAATAGCTCTATTAAACACCTATCATGTTTGGCTAACTCTCTTCCGAACACCCTGTATATTCTACGTTTGTGTCAAAGAGAAAGAAAGTGTGTAAAGGTGCGTGTATGATATATACTACTCATTGTAAACAAATTAATTTGTTACTAGACCGAAATTCCAATCTCAATTATTAAGGAAATTGAATAGCATTGAGGAGTAAACGTACGCCTACGCTAATATTGTATCACTGGTAAAATATTGACAAGCCAATATTATGTTCAATTTAATATACATTTATTATTCACTCATGAAATTATTATTATAATAATGTGTATTTTACAATAACACCAACATTTTATCACAAGAATATGGAAATTTAATATCAATAAGTCTTCGTACCGTTATAGATTTAAATAAGTGTTTTATACTTCACGATACTTAAGGCTTTTATTTCATTAATATTTTCTACATCTACTTTATTTAAAATCTAAAATGTTATTTCAAAATATCAAAATAGTTTTATGCAGAACTTTGGTAGATACTTCACTGGGGTACGATATTTTTGTAAGTTTTTTTTAGTACCTACCATTAATCTGCTTAGCATTAAGTAGGATAGTATTTAATGAAATATAACGTTTTCTGTTACAATTCAAACCATAAAGTAAAGAAGTTAATTGGGAATAATTACTTGCTAACACTAAAATACCTTTTTGCAATGGTGTGCTTTTATTTACAAAACATACATGACATAACATAAAGTTTAAGTTTTTGTACATAAACTCTCACTTAAGTTTTGTTTTTAATTATTAAATGCTGTAAACAAAAAACTACCAAAATAACATACCTAGAGATCAAAAAGAACAAAATTGTTATCCGATAAGTAGCTATAATATATTTTTTTTAATCGCACAAAATAGAGCTTCTTAGGAAAATAACAACCTACGTAAGCTTCGAGACACGAGAACGCAGCGTGACGCGTATTAAATTAAAAGCGACGACATGTGTTTTCCTTCCCACAGGAAAATACATTAGCACAACATTTCCCGGGACTCCTTCTATCCCTCTCATTTTTATGAACGAATTGATAAGATAGAGAAGGAGGTTCGAAACGGCGCCCTCTAAAGCTAAAAGCGAGCTTTCAACGTAAATCTGATAAAGCGAACACATTACGGCACTAACACAAAGAAATTTTCTTCTTCGATGTTACGAGCATAGCATCAGCCTGTTTCGTTTTCGGTTTTGCTACGCTTGAGTTGGAAAGGGATGCCACGATATTTGAAGCTTCGTTTAGAAGACGGCACGATTGGATGAAAAAGTTTACGGCGTCCCGCCCTTTTAGCGGCGTGCAGGGCTGCGTTCGCGCCTCCGTACAAAATATTGTTCTAAGAAACAGTATGTCGGTTGTGGCGAGGGGCGGCGACGCGGGAGCCCGCAGTCATGCTGAGCACCTCAGCGGAGTCACCGGACACACGTCGCGACATTCAACGGTACGAGAAAAAAACGTTTCGTGACAATTCTCCCGAAAAACGCATGTCGCACACGAAAACCCGCATCTCAAACGCACGCGGAGCAAAAATGTTATAACGACGCGCCAAACTCTGTGATAGTATTGATCTAGTTAGATGAGGATACTGAAAATTATTTTAGATACACAGTTATAGTAGTTATGTACGTTGAGTGGAGTGTTCATAATATTTTCCTGTGCGTATAAACAAAATAAGTGATACTGCTATTTAGGAAACAATAAGACTGGATTTCTGTTAATTGCAAAGTAAGTAACATTGTTTATATTAATTTACACAATAGGTACGCACACTTCCGAAGTTTACATCTTGAATAGGTTTCTGGGTTGGTAAATACAGCTGATTTAATTACGTGCATTTCCTAAAATAAAAATTGACAGTATAATTATGCTGCTAAAAGCTTTTGACATGAAAAGCAGACTGGGACTTAATTAGGATTAAACAGTACAAAAGATAAAAAAAATTAAAGGGTAGGTCTATCATAATACAATTTTATATTTGGTTTCATGTTTTCTCTAACACAAAACTAGTTTAATTTAGACTATGTAAGTACCTACATAATTATCAAAACTGAATCGGTGTGTAATGATGTTTTTCCAACTGTTATTCAAAATTATTTTTTTATAATGCAATGGGTTTGTTTTAGTTAATAAGAAATGGTATAATTTTATTTACTAGTAAAACACTGATGTGGATTTAAACCCGTGACTTATTTTAAAAAAAAACTCACACTATAAGAACTTTAGTCAGAAAAATATCAGTGTATTGTTTTGAAATAATAAAAAATAAAAAAGTTGAGAATAAGCACTGTAAATTTGGGCCGACGGCCGTGGCTTGTCACAGCGAATATAATATTTTCCCGTACTTACATTCTTGCTTGACCTCTTTATTGTTTTTAATTCGGTTTCTTATTTAGATTTTTAATTCGAGGCCATATGACCCATAGCTTTAAACTAAAAGTTCAGAGAGGCTTTCTAAATGAGAAATAACTAAAAAATCCTGCTGTCACTATCTTAAGAACTTATTTAAACGCTGTTAACGAGTTTTGGCTGTTTTTCTTTGGTGCCATGACCCTAAAATTGTTGTTGAGATGTTTTGAAAATATGTAGTAGGTACCACAAGGAGTTGTGGTCGTTTTTATTGCTTAATATTATCTAATTATGTATTATAACACTCGCGGCCGATAGGGCAGAGAGGTTCTAGAATGGAAACCACTTACCAGCAAGAGCAGCGTAGGACGACCTGGTAAAGGTTGCAGGAAGCCGCTGCATGCAGTCAGCTTCATACCGGCCAATCGGGAAGTGATTAGGAGAAGCCTATGTTCAGCAGTGGACTATGACTGAAATTATGATGACGATGATTTTATATATATATAAATATATATATATAAAATATTATAAAATCTCGTTCATCGTTATAGATTATAAACAACATGAAAAAAATATATGAAGAGGCGGTACGAAGTTCGCCGGGACAGCTAGTACCTATATAAAACAAAGTCGGGTTAGTTACACTTTTGTTTAAGTATAAGCTGATATTCAATTCTAAATAAAGGTACCTAACCTAACTAATAACTACAACTGGTAATATTGTCAATTACCCTCTAATTGTTAAACCTTTTAAGCTTTGTTTCTACGTAATTTCATAAAAAATACTTAGGGTTACAAGAAAATTCTACTTAAATAAAGGTACTCATAAAACAGATAATAATAAACAGTAATAGAGTGATACCTACTTCCTATTGTATACCCATACTTTCATTAGATTTTTACAGTTGCAGTTTTTTCGCTAAAAGCGTTAAGGCGAAAGGGGAAGGTAGTGCTGAGTGTTAATTACAAATATCCTTCGGTAGTTAATAAGATTAGAGAAGTTTTGTACCAAATTAAAATTCAGTCCATACATCTTAAAACTAGATATCCGTCATCATCATTTCAGCCATAGGACGACTACTGCTAAACATAGGCCTCCCCTAATGACTTCCAAATTGACTGATTGAATAAATTAAGATTATTAAAAAATCACCCACTACCACCAATTATTTTGAAAATTGTAAGGGACTAAATAGAAAATGCACCGATTCGTACTAAAAACTTACTTAAGGCGACGGGTAAGGCAAGTGACCTTAGCATTAAGCGTCGATTAATACGACTTCTATTACGTGCCTAAGATAATACAAATGCTTCTCGCAGACTAAACATTCATCCGTTGCGCTCCTGTGCAAATAGATTATCATTGCGAGCAAAATGTCCGCTCATGGAAAGGTAGGCGCTAAGTGTAAAATCCATTAAAAAACCTTATAATTCTTAATTTATTGACTATTTGAAAAAAAAAACTTTACCCTAAAGGCACGAATGTTATAAATAACTCGTTTGTAATGTCGTTTTAAATAAAAATGCTCGCGATATTTGCGGTACTTTGATTTTTTTTGTGTTTATAAGAAATAATAACTAGTATTTAGATACAACAGGAAAAACTTCAACTTAGAAGTCACATGACATATTAATTTCCACATCCTATATCCAGTATTTTCGCCAGAAAACTTGTCCAAAAACACCTCTTTTACGTGTATTCTCCTTACCCGGCGCCTTAAGTTAATTATCTCACACCACTTTGAGTAAGTGGTATATGTAAACCACCAAGTGCTTATGCATGTTTAAAAAAAGTGAGGCGGATGAAGTGCATGGCGGAATACGCCCTGTACAGAGTAATCCGTAGTTTTAAAAGATGATTTAACCAAAAATGTTAGCTTATCTAAGTTTGGAAAAAAAACATATTTTGCTCGCTTGCTGTACGACCATTATGAAAAATGTGTTTTAAAACATACATAAGCACATTTCAAACGGTTAAAGGTCGTCATAATTACAATATTGTACATACAATGTAACAACTATATTATGTCTTAATAAGAAGCGGTGAAGATATAAAAGAGGGAACAACAAACCGCTTAGTGTTTAGTTTTATGATGACCCGATGGGCTTAGTGGCACGGTTTCGATTCCCAGACCAATTTAAAAAACGAACCTTTCTAAATTAGCTCGGGTCTGGGTGTTCTGATAGACGACCGTGGCAAAATATATTGAGGTACCTTATTAAGGATTTTAATTCCATATTTCGCGACGATGACAAAGGATTGTCTTGCGCACATTAAAAAATAATGTGCAGCACAACCTTATTCTAAATTACATATTTAAAAAGTTGTTCACTCTATTTTTTTTATTCCCGGGTTCGATTTCTGGTCGGTCAATGCAAAAAAAAAACTTTTCTATATTGTCTCGGGTCTGGGTGTTGTGGTACCGTCTACCGTTGTTTCTGATTTCTGTAACACAAGTGCTTAAGCTACTTATCATAGGATCAGAGGAATGTATGTCATGTTGTCCAATATTTATTTATTTAAAACGGCTTTTAAATCTGAATTCACAGTTATTCTTTCTTTTTTAATATCTAGTTCAAAAAACTGGAAGTGCCGCCTTTGTCTAAGTACCATATTTTTTTCTGATTTGTCATCTAACTGTAATACTATTGTTAGGTTTTCACATTCAGCTGAATTTGTACAACTCTTGTAAAGTATAATGAATAAACCATTACGCCAATTACATTTTACAAACTGATAGTTAATAATGTCTAACATCTGTTTAATTACAGAAAGGTAGGAATGGTAAATGATACTGACCATAATGAATATTATTTTAAACAAATGAAAGTTTTGTGTTTCTTAAAGAATTTATCATGTTTAATTTGTCAGGTGCTTCATTTTAACCATAATTTGTTATTGATAATTAGCGTGGTAAATTGATACTTATCTCTGGGGATTTCGTGGTGTCATACTTTATACCGATTAATGCAAGAATAAAAATCTTATCATTGCTTTTAATTGGATTAAAATTTAACAAAAGCAATTAAGTACATTCACTGAATGGTTTTTAAGGTATCATGTTCAACCCGCGTAAAGATCCGTTAAATAGATAATCTTTGCACATCTCTAATGGTATTATGACTAATTCCGTAAAACTGTAAGTTCATTGCAGCTGTCGGAGCGACAATTTTACATTTGCCGTCCGAAAAGTGATTTGGCGAGATCGGTGGGAAGGTTTTCAGTTGGGAACGTATTGAGAACTGTTTCGTTCGAAATGAAATGACACATTTTAATCCTATTGCCCGATGTCTGCCTGTAGATATCTGTCAACCCGTTGCTTTGTGATGAAGCGGCCACTCTGCGGGAAGTCGCATGATAATGTAAAGATTAGATGGAAATCTGAAAGGTACGACATTGTTTAACGGGCCAGGTAGGCCCGCAGTTCGCCTGCTCTATACAGCGTTGAAGTGTTTTAAACAATACATAAACAACGTTATTTTGTAGTAACGCGATTACTGCCGGCAAAAAATAAACAGTTGCCTTGATTGACAGCTTAGAGATGTTTGTTGGGGGCGGTGATGGGATTTTGGAGGTTGTCAAAGGATTTCATACTGATCAGCTCAACCGTCAAGCAATTCCTTTTTTGCATTATGCAAAAACATAAACTGTATTTAATTTCAAACAATTTAAGACGGTTTAATGACTTTATTTTTGTATCTTCAAGAATCTGTAACCGAAATGTAGTTCAACTCATATCATTGTTTAACGAATAATTTAAATCTTTCTGAAACTACGTTTTAGGTACCTACTGTAAAATTTTAATTAGAAGTTTTTAGTATCCGACCTTTGCCCGTCTTTTCTTCTGTCAAGACCTTTTTATTTAGGGAAATTGAAAAATACATACGTACTTACGATTCCCTATAGGTGTAAATTTCAAGAAATCACATAAAAATGACTTTCGTTTACAGTTTAACTTTAAGGTCATTTTTGTTTTGAGAACTGCTGTAAAGACAGTAGTACATTTAACTGGGTGTAATCATAATACAAACTTTGTAATTAAACAATATATAATAAAATCCAGTCAAGTGTATGACGAGCTCGCACTAAGTACAGCCAACAGCTCAGCAACATACCACAAAACGTTAATTTTTCTTAATTGATATTGATCTTTACGTGTCGGACTTAAAGTTTAATGACCTTTAACTTTTTGGGTAGGTTGACCTGCTGTTGACTGTACATAACTTAGGTAATAATGAAAGAATAATAAATTCTTTCAACAAACACACCAATTATCTGGCCCCAAACTAATCAGATTTTGTAACTAGCTACAAAATTGAAGTGATCCTAAAATACATAATATGACATACGTGATACTAGTCAAGTACAAATCAAGTAGGTACAGTTATTGGATGATCTTCTTATATATAAAATTCTCGTGTCACAATGTTCGTTCCCGTACTCCTCCAAAACGGCTTGACTGATTCTCATGAAATTTTGTGAGCATATTGAGTAGGTCTGAGAATCGGCCAACATCTATTTTTCATACCCCTAAAAACCACGCAGACGAAGTCGCGGGCAACAACTAGTTATCATATAATATTACCTAGGTCCTTACATATGAAATTGCCGATACTCAATACTGGCAACATCAAGTATCTTGAAATAAAGCCAGAAAAATATTGTTTTATAATTCGTATTTCATTTGTTTTCACATCATTTGTTTGAGCTTCAACATTGCTATAACAACAAATATAGACAAATTGAAAATTCGCGGTATTTACAAATACGAGTTCTACCGTGGCACCAGTGCTGCAGAAATGACTCGAAGAATTAAACGACGTTTACGGACCAGGCACCGCTAACAAACGAACGGTGCGTTTTTTGTTTCAACGTTTCCGTTCTGGAAATTTCGATTTACACAATGAGCCTCGTGGACGACCTGATACTCAAGTGAATAACGATGTAACGAAGAATTGAAGGCGATAGTGGAAGCGGATCCATCTCAAACCACTTCTGAATTAGCAGCAGCCTTCGACGTAAGTGACAAAACGATACTCATCCATTTGCGCCAAATCGTAAAAGTCAAAAAACTCGAAAAGTGAGTACCGCACGAATTGAGAGAAGCAAACCAACAAACACGCGTCGTTTGCTGCGTTTCTTTGCTCAATCGTCACAATAATGAGAGGATTTTAAACCGTATCGTGACTTGAAATGGATCCTGTACGACAATCGGAAGCGATCATCACAATGGCTTAACCCTGAAGAACCGGCAAAACCTTGCCCTGAGCGAAAATTAACCAAAAAGAAGATTCTGGTTAGTGTTTGGTAGACAAGTGCTGGTGTTACCCACTTCAGCTTCTTGAGATCAGGCCAGACGATTATTGTAGACTTGTATTGCCAACAATTGCAAACAATGATGGAAAAGCTCGCCATTAAATAACCAAGACTGGTTTATGCTCTGCGACTGCTCTAGCCCATTGCTCCTTCAGGATAACGCTAGATCACACACTGCACATCAAATGGTCGCCAAGTTACAGGAGCTGCGACTGGAACCTTTGTGTCACCCACCATACTCTCCAGATCTTGCCCTAAGCGTTTACTAATTTTTTCAAGATTTAGATAACTTTTTACAGGGAAAAAAAAAATCAAATCTGATGAGGTAGTCAAAACCGCCTTCAAACAGTTCATAAATTCTCGCTCCCATATTTTTTTTTTCAAAGGGATCAATGATCTCCCCATAAAATGGCAGAAGTGTATCGATAACAACAGCGCATACTTCGCAATGATTAAATAATAATTTCATTAAAAAAAGTTGATTCACTTCTTTAATACTGAACAGCAATTTCATATGTAAGGACCTAATATACGGTATATTTTGGCGCTTTTCATGTTGAGCATCATCATCATGTCAGCCTATTGCAGTCCACTGCTGGATGTAAGCCTCCCCCAAAGAGCGCCAAAGAGCGCCAAAGAGCACGATCTCCCGCCTTTTTCATCCATCCACTGCCAGCCACTACCAGCCACTCTTAATTTCGTCGCTCCGTCGAGCTGGGGGGCGTCCTACACTACGTTTACCAAGACGTGGTCTCCACTCGAGAACTCGTTTACTTCACCGTTTATCGGTTCTGCAACAGATGTGGTCGGCTCACTGCCTCTTTAGCTTGCATATTTTGAGACTGACTGTACATAGAGTTAGGAGTTTCAGAAATTACCCCCCAATAAAATTGCTTTCTTATTATAAGCGCTTACAAACTACTTTACCTCTTTACAATATGCATTATTTAAGAAGATAAATGTTTTTCCTGATTAGAAGTTTGCGGTTAAAATCTGATCGATGGAATATTTGTATTCTAAAATATTAATAAAAGAGTGTAAAAGAGCTTAATTTAGTCCTATTTACAGAAATAAATTGGTTTTATTGGTTTTTTTATTCAACTGTGCAAACATTTTACCTTATAGATTTATATTTTATCCATAGTTGTTTATTAAGACATACTATGTATTTTATAACAATTTTACGTTGAAATAGACGTTATTTACTTCTTATAGTCATTTAGTCAATTTTATGGCATACTTAGTTCAAATATAACGCAATATTTATTCTAATTCCAGAGTGTATCTTTTAGCTACTCAAATTGAATTCTTAGATTCTGAATTGCTAGGTTGTTTCTCTGATAAATTGCTCCATAACATACAATATAATGTAACTGTAAAAGATACACAAGATTCTATTGTATCTGTTTAAGAATGGGAATATGTATGATATACATATTCCCATTCTTAAAAAATCTGTACTTACATGTATGCAAATGTAGTCTCAGAATGATACAAAGAAAGAAAAAATACGTTAACTAGGTAGAAAATGCACGTTTTTGCTGTTTTAGTATGTAATAATTATATCTAAAAGGACGAGAAGTAATAAAGTGCAAGCCGTTGCAGGCTGACCGCAGCGAAACTGGTTTTTATCATTCATAAAACTATTTTAATAAACTATCGATGCTAAACCACGGCCATAAAAGAGATTGGAGCCAACCTAACAAATAAAGTAAAATTAAATATACACGGACACAATCGAAATTTTTGTCTCAGGCATATAAAAATGTCCTATAAATTTACCCACAGTTTAATTTAATGTCCAAAAGTACCTGCCTCACATTTTTTATTATAAATAAACGCTCGTCGCTGGTTATGGGTGCACGAATGTGTGTTATTATTTTGAGAAATGGTTTTGAATTTGTCTCGGAAGGTTATGATCGCCTGTAGGTTAGGAACGTTTTAAGCATCGGGAGAGCGTTTAAATTCTGTTTAATGGTGATACGGTGCCTAACATTATCTCTTTATTTTTATCAGGGTGTCGTGGGCAAAGAGTAATGGTAACGAGAGCGTTATCAAGGACGTGACGAGTTCCGTGGGTGAAGAGAGCAAGAGTTCAGCAGCGTCGGCGACGACGCGGCCAGCAGCGGCGGCAGCGGGGCGCTCCCGCCGCGTGGATGGTGGCGGGCGAGTGGGGCTATGCGCCGGCGTCGGCCACCCCCGCCATGAACGCCTTCCTCGAGACCAACCACGCGCACCTCGCATCCTATGGGCTGAAGATGTCGCCGCAGCCGGGGTGCGGCGTCGGCGGCCAGCACCGCGCCGCCGCGCCGCATCCCCCGCCGCACCACCCGCCGCACTACCAGCCGTACCCCCTGCACTCCTACCAGACGGGGTACCTACGAGAGTACGGCGGCTGTGGGGAGCTGTTCCCTCAACAACCTTTGGAGCAGAGCTGGGATTGGCGTGGCGATGTCCACTACCAGGGCGGAGCGCCGCCGCTGGTTCCCCACGCACACGCACATGCTCCTCACGCGTTCCTGCGATACGTTCGGGCTCCGCCTCGGCGCGACATGCGGTGTCAGTGGCTCGACCCAGAGCAACCTCCCCCCCGAAAGTTGTGCAATAAACTGTTTTCAAGTATGCACGAAATCGTAACGCACCTTACCGTGGAGCACGTCGGCGGGCCCGAGTGCACGACACACGCCTGCTTCTGGCAAGGCTGCTCGCGGAACGGCAGGCCGTTCAAGGCGAAATACAAACTAGTGAACCACATACGGGTGCACACCGGAGAGAAGCCCTTTCCCTGCCCATTCCCTGGATGTGGCAAGGTGTTCGCGAGATCAGAAAACCTCAAAATCCACAAGAGAACACATACTGGTGAGTATCAAACATTTGAAATTCCTTATTCATGCATATTTTTTGTTGTATACAAAACATGTTGATTACATCAGTAGAATAGATTCGTCACGTTTTGAAGTCAAGGCTAAAACACCGCTAGCATCCGGCCTAGAGAGGTATCGAAATCGTTGGAGCAAAAGAGCGTTGATCTGCCGAAACAATTCAATTCTCATTAATTCATAATGATCCGCCCCCCACGCTGACCGCAGCTGGTTTACCGCTCCTCAGTTCATACTGAGCACGCCTCACTAATAACCAAACGGACACAATCACACACAGACTGTCAAAGAGCATCCTTGTAACGCGATCCTGAACACAAACAAAGCTAACGGGCGCCTTGGATACGTCCTCTGTCGACCTGTGAAGTCCGTTTCTCAGTATGAGCAAAAACCGTTCAACTCACAACTCCATTTTTCAATTCATTACAAAAGTAGAAAGATTCATCTGAACTGTGTAATGTTAGATGAAAAAAATATCATAAATTAAAACGTCCAGTTCCGTCGCCCGGTGCCTTGCGCTCGTCTCCCTCTCACACTGGACCATTGTTGTGCTGTAAAGTATTGGTCCTTAACTTTAAATATCGATTTTTAAGAGAACCGTCCTGGAATTCGTATGGCGTCGTAGGCCAGATGTTTTTATTTTTTCGGTCGTCACTGTTTAGTGTTGCGTTTAGACTTTTGTCCTGTGCCCCTGCCCTATTATCTCACACGGGCTTTTGAATAGGCGACCTTTTTGTGGGGTGGTTTGGAGAATTGTTTTATGGGCGCTATAAATTAGTCTATGGAGGCTGCGTGAAGGCGGAGGACAGAGCCTACTGTCATTATTGTGTCATAATTAGTCGAGGTCAGACGTCGCTACTTTAATATATAGACTTTAAATGCACCTTTGTCAAATGCCAGACATATTTTGACTCCATATTAACCAGAACTTATTTACAACTTATCTACATTTTATTTAAGAAATAAATAAATATTGGACAACATCACATACATTGCTCTGATCCTACGATAAGTAGCTAAAACACTTGTGTTACAGAAATGGGAAATAACGACGGTACCACAACACCCAGACCCGAGACAATATAGAAAAGTTACTTTTTTACATTGATCAACCGGGAATCGAACCCAAGACCTCAGATATAGCGATATTCCGTTATGCTCGCCTCTCAACGGTTAAGGAGGTCAGCTATTCTAGCATGAGCACTAGTACACGATATGATATGATATGATATGATATATTGATATCGCTATATCATATCATATCATATCGTGTTTTGGTTGTCATGCTAAGGGGCTGAGTTTGATTTAAGCAAATAAAGTCATTAGGTTGAGTAGATAAGTTCGTACCAATTTTTCAACCGACTTCAAAAAAGGAGGAGGTTATCAATTCGACTGTGTTGTTTTTTTTTTAATTCTCCTAGAACGCATGAGACTTAAATTTATTACGTGACTCTACCTTACTTCAGTGGCTTTTTAAAAATAACTGTTTAATCATACATATTATTACTCTGTTGATATGTCTAATTAATCCTTTTTGATTATGCCCAACATTCTGTAATGACGTTTCAAATTAAAATTACTTCTATAACTCAATAACAACTTATCATAAAGTCAATGGAAACAATAATGTTTTCGAAATAATACTTGTTACCCATCACCACATTGTATCATTGTTTTAAATTATCTAATATTTAAGGCACTTTCTTTGGTCCTATAGTACAGAGGTGTGACACGATGGTATCTTGGGTACCTGTTACCTGAGCGTCTGCGCATGAAACCGATATTTTTATTACAACGCGTAAGGTGATACTTAAAATATTTTTTTATTTTTTTTTTTTATTTATTTAACCACCACCACTTTACACTATCATATACAATATCGGTAGCTATTGCTTTGGTATGAGTCAATTCTGCTTAAAATATGGATGCAGTTTGAATTATATAATAAATAAGATACAAATATGAATAATTTACAAAACTTGATCGATGGTAAAAGTAAAGTACCAACTAAGAAGGTACACGCAATAGCGTGGCTAAGACTAAACATAAGTTAGACGGATTCTAAGAAACGGCAAAAAGGATTGAAATTGTTTGCTATTTTTAATTTGTTCATATCGTCAGTTATCCAACTTGACAGTTGATTAAAGACAACAAACCTTTTTTTAAATTATAATGCGATTTGACCTTTTACAAATTTTGTATCTTAATATTGTGATAAGATTCTTAGGATTAAAATTGTTTTGCTGAACCTACTTATAGTAATAATGACTACTTATCACAAAGCCACCAACAATTTCATAAAACAGATAAATCACATCGTTTTTTTATTTATACTATTATTTACGTTGCTTTTATTTAATTATTAAATACTAATAACATTACACACAAATAAGTCTTTAAAATTATCTTAGCGATGGCATCACAGCTAATAAAGCGTGTCAAAATCAGAGCTAATAAGCGTTGATGTAATGTGCGTGAACCGTCGGGTAAGCGGCGCGCGCGTAGCCCCAGGCGGGGCGGGTTGTGCGTCGCCTGTGTGGTGATACTAGGTAATTTGTAAGACAATAGCAAACTAAATCGTATTAATTACAATTAATTGCTTACTCATACCCATAAAATCCAAAGTAATGCATTTTTTTAAACGAGTTTCAATTAACTGTTGTTGGTAAATAATAAAAGTACAAAATACTATTTAACAAGTATAATCTAGCTAAAGACAAGGCGTTTAAGTTTGTGTCTATTCATATTGGAGAATGTGATGTGATTACCATTCCGAAGAAATATCTAAGTAACTACTTACTACCACTAAGTTGCAATTT
Source organism: Anania hortulata (assembly GCA_963576865.1). Taxonomy (NCBI): domain Eukaryota; kingdom Metazoa; phylum Arthropoda; class Insecta; order Lepidoptera; family Crambidae; genus Anania; species Anania hortulata. The sequence continues at coordinate 13,242,510 of OY756390.1, read as the reverse complement.
ACTTCTCATCAAAACCCACTGATATACTTGTAGAAGGTAAATAGAATATAAAAAATATCGATATAATCAAAACGTTTAGTCAAGACGGTATTGGCTGCTTTCTCAGCAAAAAATTCTAATCTGATTGAGGATAGAAGGTTAGTAGACGTCTTTAACCAGGTAGCAATTTCAAAAGAGTGATGCTTAAACATCTGGGAATTTAGCAATCGGACAATAGCATAGGTAGATGATAAAATTTAGAATAATGAGATAAAACCGATGATAGTTAATGAAAACTACATACAGCACTACTTGAAGCGATTCAGGTTTGTACCAACTCAAGTGTGGTACTGAATCTCGATGCTAACAAACTGTTCAAGACTGCGAGTATACCTAATTATTTGTAATACAATGTAACCTAATTTAATGTAATTTAGCTAAAAATTTCGATGCACCAAAGTGTATTCTACATTATTTTAGTTGTTGGTATGTTTTGCGAATGATATAATGATATTACGTTGGTTCTTTAAATGTTTTGCCATCTACTACTTGAACTATGTTACTTTTTATCTGAATACATGGGAAGCTAAAAAATATAATAGCATTTGAATATTTTAGGATGCATTAAAAAAACTTCATAAAACCGTATTCATTTGGTCTATCTGAGGAATTGTCACAAAATGAAAAAAAGGATTACCTAACTGTAGTTTGTGTACTTTACCGTAAACTTAAAAAATATTATCAATTAATTAGTAATTAAAAAATCTTCTCTTGTATTATTTTGCAGTGCTCACCGAACCATCAGGTATATATTATGATGATCTTAATGATCTTATTATCTGATAAGGCAAAAAACCACTCCAATCCGCTTATAGTCAAAGCCGCCACGTACACGCCCCAGGAGGATGTCGCTGCCCGACTACGTCGGCCTCGGCACGTTCTGGACGACCCTGACGATTCCTACACCGCGTACTGTAGAACAACAGCCAACACCGCCTTAAGCACTTCAAGTACTGCACAACCTCATAGTTCGCATCACCGCACCCGCCGAAGGGTGCGAGGTCCCGTCTTTCATTTCGGCCGACACAGACATGTGCCTGGCCGTTTTTCCCCTGCCCACCCTACGGACGACGGCCCAAGCCGAGGTCCGAGCCTATAGAGGCGCCCTTGAGGCCAGAGTCCGACTCACCCCCAGATCGGGCCCGCTAGAAAGGAGCCCGACAGCGGTTCGGCCTGTTTCGGCAGTTCCGGTCCCGTCGGCGCCACCACTAGCTGGTTCGCCGCTTGGTAGGGTGCCTTTTGCACTTCACATTGGCCCGATCACGCCTGCTAGTATGGGGCTCGACACGTACGAGTCTCACTCGGCCGGGTCGGGGCGACCGCTAGCGGGGCGGACCTAGGCTGTGCGCCTTCAGCGCACGCCACAACTGCCCGGGTTAATCTGAAGAATGTCTTCCTCAAAGGCACTCAGCGATAGGTCCGTCGATAAAAAAAAAGATCTTATTATCTTAATATAATTATTTTGATCTGGGGGAGGCCTATGTTCAGCTGTGGACGTCCTATGGCTGAAATGATGAATGATCTTATACCTGTTATAAAATGTAACATCCAACCAAATGTACCTCTACATTATGGATGCAATAAAATATTGCGTTTTAATCTGAATATGTAATGCGTGTTAATATTATGTGTAGTTACAGTCATCTGCCTGAAATTGTCTAATGTCAGTAAATAGGTTGTAAAGTCTAAGGCTGGCCGCTCTTTGGGTACGTTTTCGTACGAATGGGAAACGTGCGAATAGAAACATGTAGGTACTTATATAAAATCGCACACGCAACTAGTGCGCGGGCTCCCATAGTAGTTGGAGGATCAGGATCGGTCGTACGTTGACGCACGAATGAACGAATCAAATTCGTACGAAAACGCGTGGTAAGTGCGGCTAGCTTTTTTCCTCCACTATTCTTGACATCTATTTTAAAATCAACATTATTTGAACATAGTTGTAAACACTATCCTTGCCATAAATCTATGAAAAAACAAAAGTTTAAATGCATGCAAAACGCCACAAATGCTTCATGTGAATAATAAAAGTGACATCGCAAATCTTGGTTTTTTGACGATATAATTATTAAATCAAGATTTAAGCATGTGCTTAAATAATTAAAACACAGAGACATGTTATTCGTCAGTTAATACTAGGCATTTTAAGTTCTGTTGTTTCCATATTTCCCGGCAATTTTGAATTTGGAACTGTTCTATATTCGAATGTGTTTAAATTTTGAATCTCAAAACAGTTGAAAGTATAAGGATTAATGCTATTGTTTAGTCACAGCGTCGATTGGAATCTGTCAGGTTACGTACGAAAATGAATCTTTCTAAGGAAAATGTTCGTGCAATAATTTTCTACAACTTAAGAAGAGGCCTGACACGGCCTCAGTATTCTGAAGAGCTAACATCTGTGTTCAGTGATTAAGCCCCATGTCTGCGGACTGTCGAACGCTGGTATTTAGAATTCCAGCGTAGACATACTAGTGTTAGTGACAAATCTCGCGAAGGACGCCCAAAATCCGCCTACACTGAAGATAACATCATTGCTGTGAGAAACTAGGTAATTCTCGAAGATCGTCATGTGACGTATCGAGAGATAGAGGCTCTATTAGGCATCTTAGGGACAACCATTTAGAAGATCTTGCATGAAGCGCTTGGTGTGAGAAAGCTAGTTTGCCGTTGGATACCGCATCTGCTTTCCGATGCTCACAAGGCGGCCCGCGTCAGATGGTGTAAGAAAACTCTGCATAGGTTCAACCGAGAAGAGTCAAATCACGTCTACGACATCATCAGTGGTGACGAATCTTGGATCTATGCCTGATTCCAAACAACAATCTACAATCTGGGTCTTTCAAGACGAGCCAAAGCTGAATAAAGTTGTTCGTTCTACTTCAAAGAAGATGGTGGCCACGTTCGTTGGAAAAACCGGCCATGTTGCGACTATTGCATGTACTTGAATCATCAAGTACATGCAATAGTCGTAGAACGATTAACGCAGAGTGGTATACCATAGTTTGTTTACCACAAGTCATCGCCGAACTTCAAAAATCTAACTCAAAGCGACGCATCATCCTGCACCACGACAACGCAAGCTCACACAGCGCTCATCAAACGATTGAGTATTTGAAGCAGGAAAAAGTAGAAATTCTTGACCATCCTCCATACAGTCCTGACCTAAGCCCTAAAGATTTCTTTACATTTCCTAAAATTAAGAAAAATCTTCGTGGTCAAAGGTTCCAGTCCGGTGAAGAAGCAGTCGACGCTTTCAAGTCAGCCATTTTGAACACCCCCACTTTAGAGTGGAATAAATGTTATATTAACTGGTTTGAGCGAATGGAAAAGTGTATTAAGCTACGTGGTGAATACTTTGAAAAACAATAAAAAATACTATAAGGTTCTAGTTTTGTTTTTTCTTCAAACGACAAAACTTAAAATGCATGCCTCGTCTAGTATGTATGCATCGGTAAATACTAATAAAAAAAAACTTTTTTTTTTTTGTTGTTCAATACAAATTCAATTAGCTCTTTGGTATTTTTATGGAAAGTTGATAAATTTTCATGCAAATTTGTAAAAGTCATGAAACAAAATATGGTCGCCGTGTTTTATAGAATATGTATATTGACCGCCTAAATTGTACATCTTTCTGTAAAAATCATGTGTAATTTACTTGTATGGTGTGCAATAAAGAGTATCTATCTATCTATCTATATTTATGTTATAGTCAAAACTCATAAAACGTATAATAGGTAAAGTTTGGCTCAAACACTTTGCCGGCCAGTGCCGGTGCCGCGGCTCTTTTTGTTTGCTTGATTGACCCAATGTGGTGGTCACTGTTCTGACCTAACTTTTGTTTTAGACGGGTCGCGGGGGCAGCGATATGTTATCTAGGATTCCCTTGTCGGAAAACAGTGGCTTTCGCAACTGTTTCCCAGCAATGTATCACCTACTAAAATACCTGCGGTGTACCACGCAACGTATGTTGGTGATGCATGGGCAATTGCTGTCCATGCATTACCCACGTACGGCATGCTATGCCAGGCCTCAGGCATGGAGAAATAGTGATCCTGTACACAAGGGTTCATCCCAGATTGGCAGACTTTGCAATGAGAGCATTGGACTAACCTAACTTAACCTAATCGGTACCAACCAAACCTACTGCGCAATCTTATTATGTTTGGTCTGAAAACAGACGATTTTTATCTGGAAAAGCGTTTTTCCTGACATATAAACTAGTTAGATTTTGTGAGTCACCTAATCAGTGCCCAAGAAATCCGATATATCGTCGCTAGTAGCACTGACGCATTTACTAGGGATGTTACACGCATTGAGACATAATGTAAATCCGACAACATAATTAAACGTAACCTGAATACACATGTTTGTAGGTATCAAGTCATGGTCTGTGGCCACGATTTTGTTGTACCAGTGAACTAAACAGTCGCTTTTCCTCTTCTGTAAATGAAAAGAGACAGACTTTTGAATAATTTTTACCCAGGAAATGGTGTGTGGATACTATGTTTGTCAGTTTTCATTTGTATTTTTTCATTCACTGGGAGAAAAGGGGCTATACAGAGTAGAGACTAGTTGGTTCATCATCCATGTTTTCCCAGTAACATATTATGTCATTGATACATAAAAAAATGTTTCGTGTTATACCAAGTACCATATCCGAATCCGTAACCGAAACCAAGATGGCAAGATATGTCCTATTCACATAATAATTGGAACATACGAACCTATTAGGTACTTATATTTGGTGGAAAAGTTAAAAATGTAGAGCTTATCTAAATAGAAGATAATAATGTTGTTGTTATGTTCCATTTTTATTAAATCCATTTTTTAGAGTTCCGTACCTACCTCAAAAGAAAAATCGGAACCCCTATAGTTGTCCGTCCGTCTGTCTGTCTGTATGTCTATCAAGACCATTTATCTCGGGAACGCATAGAGGTACCGAGTTGAAATTAAAACCATATTATACTCAGATCGGCAGTCAATTGAAGCTGCGAACAAAATTAACTGATACCGCACTCACTTTCAAAGAAATCAAAATTTACCCTATAAATTTTGATTTCCTTAAAAGTGAGTGTCGAAATTTATATATTTATACAGTGTTACATTGCATTGCCAAATTTAAAAAATAAGATCTAGGTAGGGAACAATATAAAGAAGCGTCTTAATCGTTAACATTTTTAATAATCGTATTTTACGAAAAATATATCTGAAAATAAAGTCAATAGAGATATTACGAAAGCCGCGCGGTCATTCATCACAGGCGTAGGTACGGTGAGCCAACAAGGACCTTACGCAGTGCACATACGGTGCCATTTTTTATGAATGAGTTAAATAAATACACGCGTACGATTTTTAACAGCGGATAGGAATAATGAAATGTGAAAAAAAAGTTGTTCTTTGCATAGATTCGATTAAGTTACTGATTCTGAGCCACTCCTAAAGATTTGGCACCCCTTTGCAATGTAACACTGTATAATATTCCGTTGACCTAGAGCTGAATTTTAGCAAGTAACATCGTCTTATATATTATAAATAGTATAACGGTATTTACCTACGAATTTGTACGGAACCTTCGGGGGGGGGGGGCCAAGTCCGACTCACACTTGTCCTGTTTTTATTTTATTATAATGTACACTAAAAACTACAGATACGTATAAAGTTATATCTAGCTAGCATTTTTTGTCAAAGAAATGTGATTAAAAACTTTAGAAGGCTGATCACTAGAAAATATACTTAGGTTCCGATCGATCTCTTACTAAAATGTTATAGATTTATTAGTTTCTATAAGAGTACTTCAACGATGAAGTGCTGGGGTGAGCACAATGCGTAATGATGATATGATTGGACCGGTGAAGACATCCCCCAACTATCAAAAGCAGTGCTTAATACGCCGTATAAAATGACGCTTTCAAAATATTTTGCAAACAATACGGAACCCTCTCACCCCTGTGGATGCAGTACAAATATATATGAACAGACGAATACTCTTTATCTTCATAGGCTTAAGAGTGAAAATTTAATTGTGAAACCGAAATAAGTTGGTCGAAAGACCCGTCGTCTGCAGTTCGCGGTTATGACTAAACAAGCGGAGCGGTTAATGTGAACTAGTCAATAATTTTCAACATCAGCATGAGTTTGTTCAGTGGTGTTAGTATGAATAGAAAATGCTTACAAGGCTTCATGATTCACTTCATCTGTCTATTCTACAAAGTCAGGACTGATGATTCGATATCAATACAATCTACATAACAATAATTGCGAATGGTAAGTCGTAGAATTAGCATTCTATTTATACTTAAAAAGCACCTTGAATATAGGGAATGAAACCTAAATGTTATCACCAGTAGTACTCGTAGTAACCTATAAGCCTTGATAACAAAAAATCGGCCATTTTATGCATGTATGATAATGTTGTAACCCTACAATAGTCGGGTACGTTTTAAAAGGTGTTTATGTGAGCCGGGACCATCTGCCCCGAATTGATAAATTGTATAAAAAATATTGCCGGCACAATAAAATGCGCGTGTGTGAGTTCAGAGGGGATTTAACACAGGGAGTCTACTTGGACGTTGCACTGTCAACGCTACATTGTTAACTTTGTGTTCGGTATATTCAGTTTTCAGTTGGTATTACGCTTAACAAAGACTAGCCACTGGCAATGAAAACCTAACCAAAAAGTATTTTGTTCTATTTATAGGCATCGTTAAAAGAATATTTTCTTTCTAAGAAACAAGACAAAGTCGCTTTCTGCTCGTGCTGTGGTTAAATGCTTCCGCGAGGTAGGAATTCGATAGATTGTGATTTAGTTTAGAAAATAAATTACATATTTTCTAATAAATTCATTATACTTACAACAGTGCGAAGCTGGCGTCAATAGTTATGAATGAAATAAATAAAAATATTCGACGCTTTCTTCAAAATTATTTAGCCCTACGTTTATCAACGCATTCTTTTCTTAATCAGTTTTTATAACATAATCGTAAATTTAATAACAGATTAGTTGTTCAAACTTGATTAAATGTGATTATGACGTGCTTTACCTAGGATATACGTGTAAAAACAAACGATTATTGGTGGGGCGTGGTCGACCCATCACCCGTCGGTAGCAACATTACAACCCTCTTCACACACCCAAATGTATATCGACCAGCTCAGGCACACATGCATACCCCACGCACACACCAGTTAAAGAAATCACTTGCAACCCCACACACAGACGTACACTCTGACGCACCGCGTTGTATAATCGCTTACAGAAACAATGAAAGCGTTAAGCGCTTTACTTTTTTGTCTCTTTTGTCGCAACACCCTTGCGCTCACCCTCGACAACGCATCATTGAGGTGACGAGTCCCGGTGCACATACATCCCATATATACGGATTTGTCGACGGCTATTTAAATAACAAAGTGAGCGATTCTTGAATAAATTACCCTCCATCGATGTTGAAACGAACGCCGAACGGTGTAAAAACGCAGAGCTCCAAGGAGGCAAAGACACGTTCTCAAACAGCCTGGACATTCCTACAAGCCAGGACGTGAAAATTGTTTTTATTTGCGCAAGAATTTTGCTAAACGTCAAAGAGATGGTGCGAACAGGGTTCAGGAGCGCGCACAAAAAATCTCTGCCGTGACATGGCTCTACGCATCGGATTTCATGTATTCAGCGCTCGTTTCTATCGGACACGATCGCATGCCTTGCTAAAAGATACGAACCTGGCATCACTAATGCGAGCACAGCAATTAGCTAATTACAAAATCGTCTAAAAACGTGTAATTTAATTTTAAAATGCTTGTAAAAAAAGAAGTTGATGCTAGTCTTAGGTGTTTATGATAAATTACACTTCCATCAACATATCATTAGACCAAAATGCCTGTTGTATTAACTACCTACCTTACATAGTAATTCAAATTTTATTCAAATTCAAATTCTTTATTTGCCATAAACAGGGTTGTTATAATGTTGTTTTAATGCAGGTAATGTAGCTTTAGACCTATTTAGCCATAGAATACAGCATGCAAATTTTTATCATACATTTTATAGTAACATTTGGCAATAGATTTTATTAACATGTCAAGCTCAATGCAATTATTCAATAAATTTAATAAAATTACAAATGTCAGTGAATATTTAGGATTTAGGGTCATCTATACAACATTACATGTCAAGTATATTTATCGTCAAAGTCAATTAAATTATTACTATTGTAATTTTTCAATTCCTAGACGCTATATTTACAAGGACAAAGAGATTTATTTATATGAAACAAGTTTACATTAATTATTAATATCAAACATTTATAGTATGTATTTAATGCATTAGTTGAACAGTGGTTAAGCAAGTTAGTACAGAGTATATTATACCTATAACTTCCAACATATACATAACAACATAATGATTCTAAAGTCACCACACGCATCGAAGGCACTTTAATGAAAACATTTCATTTGCTAATCATTTGCGTTTTTTATACCTACATTATTATTAGTTTTAGTTTGCTAATAAAATTATATGTAAATAACAAGAGTTATTTTGTTCGATCATGAGATAAGCTTCGATGGAACAATCAATCATGTCGATCAACTAAGTCATTTTAAGACCGTATAACAGTGATTAGATCGGCTCTATTATTGACTTATTACTAATATCCGCTCGACACACCTTTGCTTCATTTTGCTTGTTTTTTTTTTATTAATGACATTGATTTCTGTATACTGACATAATAACATGATCTCTGATAGCAGGGGTACCTCAGTATTGCGAGTTATATCATGTGGGCCTAACATAAAGTCTAAAAAAATACATATGCAGTGTCAAATTCAAAAGCTTGTGGTTAGGCCCCAAATCAGAGTACCTACTTCGATCTTGTTTTGTTTTTTCTGCACAGTGTTTAACGTAATCAAATGCATAGGTAGATTTTTTAGATAGAGTTCATGGAACACAGAGATATAAAAAGTTCTGAAAAGTATTCATTAGACTTAAGTAATGTTTTTAATCAAAATGCACTTACCATTTATAAACAGTTCCTACTAAACTCAATCGATGAGTAGAATGGCCATATTTGGCAGTGGTCGACTGAAATGCCGAAGAACAATGATGAATCTTGTGTTCAGACTTTTTGCTCAAGTTCTATTCGATGCAGTAAAAGCTATTGCGCTTTTCGAAACCAAAGCATCGCTCGTACCTAACAAAACACACAATGTTACTAAGGAGACATAAATTGCAAGCGGTTGCATGCTACGCAACAATAGCCGAGTGGCGGGACGCACCAGCCGGCCTACGCCTCCTTCCTATCTTATTACCATCATTTCTTCTGACACTTTACTATCTACGCTTGTATTTTATAATGACAGAACTTTTTGCCTGTCGTAAGGTGCATGATTAACGTCGATATCGATAATTTCACTAACTACACTGATCTATATAAATAACTTTGTCATTGTTATTGGCTACAATGCTACGAATGCCATTTTAGATTTTTACAGATTCAAAAATAAGAGATAATTGATTTTATTTAATCTACGACGACTATTAGACCAGTATTTTTGAGTTGAAAACAATACCGGTCTACATTTTGATTTTTTAAACTCTCCGGTAAAACTACGTACCTAAAAATATTAAATTTTATTTAATAGTCTAACTGACAAAGACTTTTCATGTAGTGCCTAATAATGTTGCTATTATTGTACGTCGATCTTTGTTAGAAATAAAACAAAGGATAGTGAATTGTGTAGTTTATTTTTCCGTAACAAACAGTGTAAATAGTAGGCTCATTAAATTAAATGAGCTATCAGCCGTTTTCAATGCGTCCAGAAAAACTCTAGCTTTGAGGGGGCTAACTGTGCGAAATTCTTTCGGGTAGTAGCCGGGCCGGCGGTCTCACTGCATGATTCATGTGTTTTTTGTCGACACCTTGTCGCTATCAATATGTATGGGCGTGTGTGATATCACCGCCAGGCTGGCTTGACCCAACAAGTCTACGGTCATTATGAAATACTGTATTGGCAGGTTAATGAGGCATGATTACTCTGTGGGTTAAAAGATTGCATTAATAACATTAAAAAACCCTAGAAATCACTTGCACATAAAAAAGAACTTATTGATAGATATTATAAAATTGGGATTCAAAATATAGAAATATTACATTTCACCTCACTGTTACGCAGTATAACTTCTGAAGATAATATATAGTTCAAAGGCGTTGAACACGAAAAAAAACAGAAATGTAGACCGTTACAAATTAGCAATTTTTTTTAAAGCAAGAATGTACTTAATTGTATAGAATTTTCTTACTTTTATGAAAATAAACAAATGTGCTTAAAACAAATTGTAGTTCAAATTATAAGTAAATTATTCCTCATAGGAATATAGTAAGATTTGTCGAAAGAACGCCGGGATCTTTATCCAGGTTTAGGTTTAACCTACGTTTAAGGTAAAAAAAAAGTTTGAATTTATTCAGAATGCGAAACAATAAATGGATTAATTATTATTATTTAATTATGGATAGCGTGTTATCTACCTAATCTTATGAGCTTTACCATATTTTCGTCAATTTTTAATTAGGTAGCGTTTGACAATTTGGATGCTGAAAAAATTTACACCGACAGGCTATTGTGTGAAGAGCACAAAAATGTTAGCCATTTACACGACGACCGCCTAAAAACAGTTTGGAAGCCGTGAAAGCACCCACCAGGCTGGATAACAATCGAAATGTTTACACGACGAAAGAACGATATTTTAATACGTTTAACATTTTTCCTCTTGCATTTTACAGATCAACTTTTTCTACACTGGCTATTTTGAGTTTACTCTACATAGAGTAAACTCAAAATAGCCATACATAATATAATAGACATACATATGTCAAATACATTTACAAACATTAATTTAAACTAAAATCCTTAGTATAATTTAATTACTTACATAGTTTACTTAATCCGCAAATAGACAGAAAAAGGTCTAAAGCATTATTAACCTCAAAACTCCATTTTATACAAGACTTAAGTGTAACTAAACCAAAGATATCTTTATCCGTTTTAATAACACTTCATAATTAATTAAAGGTTCCAACTAGATCGGTATTAAATGATAATTATGAGGCATTTAAGATGCCAAACGTTTAAAGAATGCGTGGCCCGTACGATATGCGCCCACGTTTCGTGGAGCATAAGATTGAAGACTAAGAAAAAAACAAAACAAGCTATTAATATTCGTTAGAAATATTGGTTTGTCCCAAAAATGTGCCCGGGGGCTGCCACGGGGCGTAGGCGTTGAGTGGACAAGCCGGGTCCGATTCAAATACATTATCTAAGCAATTTATTGGTCAAGTTTTGCGTGTCAATGCCGCGAAATATGAGATTTGTGATTTGTTAGGTCGTTTCTGTTTTATACCTCTCGTATTAATTACGGACTTTCGTTCTCGTTTCGTAGTTTAAGTAGTTGATTTAATGTTAATGAAACTTAAGTTTATGAAAAACCAATCACGGTGTTCAAAAATAACATCAATTGAATTAACACAATAGCCAAGTCTTTGTTTTTAGACGTAACTCGTATTTTGTTAAAGTTTAAGTTTTCTACCTATACTACTTAGTTGGAATTTCAGATTGCAAGCGAGTTATGTCCACATAAATTCTTTCGTGAACGTTATGATGTGGCCTATAGGATGAACCCTAATACTGAGAAACTTGATATGGCCCTGTTGGTACAAATTAATAAAACGATTTCTGTACTCTACCCCTGAGTATCTTCATTTTGTTAGTTCATTTAATTAAATACTTAGCATGTGATTGACGTTAGATTTGGAGCTGGTATTTGATATTGAGATTTCCAACCGTGGGGAGTTGGATCTGATGTGTCCATATTGGTGTGATGATTCATTTATAAATCATAAGCATTGAAATTAGTTTTAGTTTGGGTATATAAATTCCGTAACATCCAGTGTTTTTAATAGCATGCCAATTTTTATCTTTTGCTGTCAACAAATATGTCAATCCAGTCAATGTTACACCATGTGAGACCTAGGTGCACCCAAATTGTCAAAGTACCTAATATATTTTCTTTTCTTTTCTTGGGTTCGGGTTTCGCAACACCGGGTAAATGTTACCTTTTTTACTAAAATAAAGCTTTATTAAAATGGTTTTCAATACATAATCTAAATATAAATTCCTATCGTAACCGACATCCATCATCAAATCTATTAAAACTAGACCTGTCGACCGGCCCGAAGTTTCTGAGAGTGTTCTCAGTTCCCACAAACTTGTAGATAAACAATATTATGGTATAGACAAAAGCACGTCAACCTACCACAAAACGTCAAATTTTCTCAATTGATATTGATCTTTTAATTGTTAAACATAAAGTTGAAAATCAATTCAATGACCTTTAACTTTTTGGGTAGGCTGACTGCCGTTGTCTGTACAAGGCACCTGCTCGTAACTGAAATAAGTACAAAAAGGTACTAAAATGAAGGCACGCTCGTCAATGTCGACGTCAGGGTTTTGACAGACTAAACCGGCATCATGGCTCGACCGAAAAAAATAACCGAAAATACGCTCTTGATTTCGAAAAATATAAGGAATTGTGTAGGTATCCATTCAACTGTTATGTCTATCCTACAAATTACCAAACCCTCCGATCACGTTATGGAATATATGATTTATTTTAATTGAGAGCTGACTTTCTTCATATTGCACAAAACATAAAGAAAAGTCTAAAATTTTTTTTTATCTTTTATTTATTCACACAACAATACGTACATTTCATTTATCCCGCCAAACTGTGCAACAGTTTGTCGGCACAAGTTCTCGTGGACTTAAATCTTATTCTTAAACGTGATTTTTTGAACTATTTAAAAGTTACAAAATAAGTTATAAGCTAGTGTTCTAGTATTCGCACAAACATTGTTTTATGAGAACAATACTCCGAGCATGAGTAAAATTAATTTATATGTTATCGAACTAAAGCATATAACACTCCTTACTTACATATTATTAAGTTTTAATTAATAGTAGTTATCATTAAACATTGGCAATTATTGATTTAAAAACAGCATTTTTTATTTATTTTTTACAGTAATATCGTTAAACAAAATCGACAATACGGATGTTGACACAATAGATAGGTATCTATTGACGTACTTATAATGCTGTTAAATCTCACAAAATACGAATTAAGACATATCAGGCACATTGAAAGAATCCTAGAAAGGTAAATCTCACAATAATACACAGAATCAATATTTCCTGATAATAAAGCAAATTTTAGTCCAAAGGGCAAAGGCGGCGTCAGGAACGTAGGTTGGCTCGTGTTGCAAGATAGGTACACATACAGAGACATAGGGCCAGATATCGCCTTAAAAGATCTTCTGAGGCGACGGTTTTCTGTCTTACAAACTTGTTATGATTTTTCGTCGTGTTTTATTTAGGTTATATTGTTTAAAATGTCTAATGCTGCGCCAACGTTTTTCAAGCCAACATATCTTTCTACATATTTTGAAAACGCCGATAGTGACCCAATCATTTTTCTTTAAACTATATAACATTATTAAAAGCAATTATGACACAGAGAAAACTGCTTATCTACTTTTCTATTTATACCAAAAGTATATTACGGATCAGATTGTCCCAGTCCTGCGCTCTTAGCAGATGCTTATCAGAGTAAGACGGATGGTGTTTTCACGGCTTCAGCCAGAACAATGGAAAGCAAGGTTAAATTTACTCGTATACGGCGAGACGGGACAAATGCGCTATTATTGCATCGTGAAAGAAAGAAACTGTTCGCGAGGATGTTTTTATCCCATTTTTAATTAACTTCGAACCTCTGTTACTCTTATTACAGTTTAACTTGTCTGCAAAATGCAGGCCCATTCTTAGATTATTCCATGACACTGCAAATCACATCAGACATTTTAAACAAATGCGTTTAATGAGTAAAGCGATACTATAAAGCTGGTAGGCAAAGGTAGCTTACCTTAACTCGTCAGGACACAGAAACAAGAGACAAGACAAGACACAATGGAAAATATAATTGTTACGCGGCATTTTATTGTTGTGTGCGTGGTTTAAGCTTGACAGATTACTTTATATTCTGGTTTAACACTTATAATTGCTGGGGCATTACAAATAAAATAATATAATTCATGAGTTATTGTGCGTTTCATAATGAAATCAACCGGTCCGGGGAACTGCTGCGAATCAGTGTTAGTGGACTCGGCTCAAGCGTAGGCAGACCACTACAAAAAAGGCTACACAGCGCAACTTTGCCGCATACATGTTCGATTTTCCACAAGCTATCGCTAACATGTGCATGCACATTTTAATGTTGTATCAGTTTTAATTTGTTTTCGTCCAAGGCACACTCGCCGTCCTTCTTCCTCTCACGCTACACGTTTTCTTTTTAATTTATATTTATCAGCAAGATATGACTGTGCAGTTTGTGGCTTGTTTTGTTGCTACATTTACTATTATATTTTTATTGGGATGCTTTTGTATGAGTTGGCAGATATTTATCGGGTATCAGAACATTATTCGGTCCGCTCATAATCGTCCGCATAAAGCACCTTGTCACACGGTCGTTGGGCGCCGAATGCGCTCGCTCGACCCCGCATATTCTTTTTGTGCTCCCCGGACAAGGGCCGTATTCTCTGAGAAGTGGAAAAAATGAAGATATTAATATATCTTTCTAATTCGAAATACGTTTCGGATAAAAGGAGGATCATAAATCATTATGCGCGCCGTACGAAATTCCTTTTAAATATGCGAGAGAAAATCGATATTCGGAGAAGTGTCGTCAATCAGCTATTATTGTGACAGCTCTAAGAGGTGCCTTTGAGTGTTTGTCTAGTTTGCTAATAGGAAGTAGTATTTCACTTTGACTGCAGTGGTTTAACTAATAGACATTTAGCTAACAAAGATCATTTTAGATTTCCAGCTAGTGTACCCATTGTTGGCCGTGGTCCTTGAATCTAGCGATTACCACATTAGGTCAGTCTCGATATGGTTGCGTTGTCATGTCCGAGCTGAACGGGTGTGTCAATAAAAGACCAGTCATCGGCCGTTCATTAGCTGCCTGTCTATTGAGATTGAATTAACTTCGATATGCATTTAATAAATCGAAACAATGCCGTGAATACTGATAGATATTAAATTGTTAAGGTACGCTTTTTTTTTTTCTTTAAACATTATAAGGATAAGTAGTTCATTTCAAACAATCTTTAGTATTAGGTAAGTTATCCGTTTTCTTCTATTAAACTTCTGAACATGATTATTACGAGATGCTTATTTTCAACTTTTGACATTAGCACTTGAAAATTTTAAATTGCAGCCAAAACCTGATGATACCGTATCTCCGAAACAGGTGCACGAATATCAAGTGTCAACCAATTACATTATTATTCAAGGTGATGACAAGCCACGCAGTAGTCGTTCGAGTAGTCCAGTTTATTCATGATTATCATTAAAAAGTCGTAATAAATAGCGTTTTATATGTAGTTCCGCAACTTGATATCTGGTGACTTGTGATTGTTTTTTCTCTAAACACACCCGAAGCCATTTACCACAATTTGGGTGCAAAGGCCGTGCGCTCGGGTTTCACCAACTCGTGCTATTTCTAAAAAGCTGTTTTCTCAGCGGAGCGCACTTAAGTAGCGTTTTGTAACTTGACGCTCGAGTGTAATTTGGTCTAGGCGGTGTGCCAACCGCTCGAACGGCCACCATTGCATCTCACTGTTTGTTATTACAATTTGATTCATTTTACCTTGATGATATAATTAATATTTAGTTTAATCCATTTATAAATAAATTCCAAATGCAAGAATAATATTTTCACTTGAAAAAAAATTATGTTCAACTGCCTCAGGTGTGATTCGAACCCCCGATCTTTCGCTATCCGGGCGGCTGCTCTTCCAACTGAGCTACGGAGAATATTGTTATGTTGGCGACTTTCTTCAAGTGTTTGTAAGTAGCTGTTAGTAATCCAGCGTTGTTTCAGCAATGTTTTGTATTTTATACCCACAAAAATCCGAAAGAAATATTATTGCAAATACCTATTTAACAACCAGTTAAGATGTAACAGCTTATTCAATAAATTTTTTCAAGTGCAAATATTATCCTCGATATAACAAACTAGAATAATTGTAAAAAAAAGGTTAATTTTCCAAATCGTTGCACATGGCGGGTAAATACATAGTTCATCGTAAACGTCACATATAAAAAACAATAAAAATAAAAAACCTTGATGAACTAAAACAGTTTTAAAATGATCTGCTTCTTAAGAAGCAAGTTTCTTTTTTGTCAAACGCGATCTACTCACAAATCCCCTTAAAGGTTTAAAAGCCGTCAAATACATTTTGGGCGAACAAGCTTAAGATAAAGTTTCACATCGATAATAACACAAAAAAGTGTCTCCCGTGGGTGATACAGCCGTTTAAGATAAACATCTGACCCTAGCTCGTGTCCCGGCGCGGCATACGACGAATTCACGACGCGCATTCCCAACTTATGTTCTTTCTCTCTTTTTATTTTGTACCACTAAATATATTTTCTCAAGTATTGAAATGTTTTGTCTGGATCCCTTACCTTCAAACACTCTTATCAAATGATTTTTGATATGCGTACAAATCATTCTGTTTGAATCCAAAGCGAATGCCTCTTAAAGTCAAAATAGTTTAATTGTTAAAGCATGTATCTCTCGATTAGGTTTTAATTAGCATCGATCAGTGTCACGTTGTAGGTAATCTAAGCCGAAATTAAATTCTTATTTGCATTTAGATCTGATTTCTTACTTATTCTACGTGCTTGCAACATTCTTGCAGTCTAAAATGGCACAGCTAGTATGTAGTAGTAACTACAATGCGCTAATAGTATCTAGTTAGTTGTTCAATTATGTAAGTCTAATTTTCTAGTAATTTACCTAAGACGTTTATGGCGGAGTATACCTGCCGGCGCGTGCGCAGATAACGCATCTAAGGTCTAATAGTGTTTGTCGCTGCTCTTTTTTGTGGTCCAACGAGATCAAAATGTCCGATTAGTAATTAGACGGGCGACACATGTTTTTGAATCTTTTTATCTCGTATTAGCTCATTAGGGTTAGGGATCGAGATCGTTTATTTTAGGACATCGGAATGACATGATCTTTGATTCCATTTTGATCTCTCTCGATTAGTAGGTGATGTTGTAAAATTGGGTCGAATAAATAATAAATATGTTACATATTTAAAAAAATAATAATATTGCATCTTAAAAATTCTTTGAATGACACAAAAACGGTCGCATTTTCAATATCATAAATAACGCGTTTGTAATCTGGCGTGCAAAATAAGTAGGCTAATAGACACTATGGAGTATGGATTGTGGTAAATAAAGTAGGCAGGTACGCACATCAAAGGAAGTAACAGACCATCGAATGAAAGCTGATGAATGTGTGATTCTCATTCAAAATATCGACATTACTACGCTGTGGTGAGGGATCGTGTAAAAAGCCCTATTCTTGCCACGTTAACAGACACTTGAGATTAGCATCTGTGCTTCATACCGATCCTCAAGTTTCAAACACAATGCAAGGGATTATGCCAGAGAGGTTTATTTGTAAACATGACAATAAAAAGCTTATTGTGTGCGCGGTCACACTAGAACCTACTTGTAATGTATTTTATTGAATGTTACTCATACGATTCGGTGAACTCGTGAAGAATCTATCAATGCAGCGCGGGAAGCTGTCGATATTTAGAAAAAATGGTTGAAAAAAATTTGGATCGATATCAAATGTTACAAACTTGGGGCCCTGCCTACTAGGTAGTCACAGAATAAATCTAAATACCAGTACTTGCAAATCAAAAGGTTTTAATAGGTAAACAGATTGATAAGCTCATTATTAAAGGTAAAGTACCTAGTTGAAAAAAAGTCTAAAATACTTTTGCACGTACTATGATATGTCCTTCATTGTCTATTTTTTTTTAAAAAAGAATCCTCAAAACTATCAAGTCACAAAGAACAAAAGAAAACTTGTTGGGGCACTGTGACAAAGTCTTCTTATAAATATGATTTATGACCGTGTTAAGTATCCCGTGCAATTGTTGTGAATATTTATTTGTACTCGTAAACTATAAACAACGAGCAAATCTGGTTATTTATGGCGTGATTGCACATTCGCGTTCGGCGCTCGATTTTTTTATTCTTAGATTAGAAAGGGAAAGAAGCGAATCGACCTACCTACCTAGTGGAATGATTTACATTTCAGATTCGACTGAAGAGTGATGGCTGCATAAAAATGAGTCGCCAAGGTATTGGAGTTTTGTGAACTCAGAGGCGTTCAGTAGTATTATACTTACCGAAAATTAGAATCTGTTATTATTTGACAACTTGAATATTGGTTGATTCTGATGTTATGATGATTATATTCCTGATAAAAAGGATCAAATTATAAAATTGACAATTCTAATCAAACTGTGTATTTCTTTACAGGTGAAAAGCCGTTCAAATGCGAGTACGCCGGCTGCGACCGGCGATTCGCCAACTCGTCGGATAGGAAGAAACATTCGCACGTGCACACCTCCGACAAGCCCTACAACTGCCGCGTTCACGGCTGTGACAAGTCCTACACGCACCCCTCGTCGCTGCGCAAGCACATGAAAGTGCACGGCGCCGCCGGCGACGCGTCACCCCGCTACGACAGCGACGGCGACGACTCATCCTCGGCCGGCAGCGTCAGCGTCACAGCAGGAGCGGCCAGCCCCATCGCACCGCTCCCTCCACCACCACCAGCACCCGTTCCTCCACCTCCACACCATCCCCACCATCACCCCTCAATAACAGACAAACTAGAAAGCCTTAACGACAAATACCTCAACCCGCACGACCAAAAACCCTACGAACGACCGCCCGCTCCACCTCATCACAATCATCAACCGCATCTAACAAATATCGGTGGCAACGGCGTCATGGATAACAAACTCGGATTCGGTGGCCACTGGACGCAGTTCCAACAGCCAGCCCCAACCGTGCCCCACGGGGTTCCGGACTGGTGGTGTCCCACGCAGGAGTCCTACCACCACCATCACTTGATGCATCACTCAGGCGCGGCGGCCGCCTACTGACCGCATCGCGCTTAGGGAACTCTTCATTTGACGGTTACGCAACAAACGCTTCTATGTTGCTAAAATAGTTAAAAAGCATAACTACTAATTACTTTTTCAATTTTTGAAATAAAACAAGCTAGTTTTAATATAGAAGCATTAGCTAAGTACAGCTTGCCAACGTGGAATGAAAAGTTCGCTAAAGCGCTCCCAGTATTTAGTGCTTCTAAAAGTACATACGCTTATTTATAAATACATATAGTCCGTATACAAATCCGACCATCCTATAGTTCCAGACAACAGCCGTCCTAAAGTTTTAATTAATCTGTCCTACAGACTATCTCTAGATAAATTATTTTGGAGTTGTAATGTAACAATGTAGTCATAACAATAGGATCGTCGAGTATAAAATGGAATTGTTGTTTACGCAAAGACAACGAGATTACCAACAATGACCACTAGTTGAATGTTTTACACCGTGTTGTTTATCTCCTTAAACAAAGTCTCGTGAGATGTCCCTTAATTTGGTGAGTTTCTGTGTATTGTCCGCTAGGATCTTGGGAGCCTTTGTGATGGGACACGCTACAATGTACAGCGTAGATTTTTGTCAACAGCTTTGTTGACAGTGATTTATTGCAGCCTTTATTTAGTGTAAGCAGTGATGTACAAACAAATTGTATTGTTATTATAAATCTCTTAAAAAAATAAATAAATAAATGTCTTTATTAAAAAATGTGGAAACAACGTTTTAATAAAAATTTTATGAAAACTTACAAACTACTATAACTAAGTACCTACATTGTCTTCGCTTTATAACTTAGCGAAATTATGATGAAGCCTTGTCTTGTAACATAAAATTATAATGATCAGCATGGCCAAAGCACCGAAGTCTAATAAAACTACGATTCATAGGTTGTATAATTTGTGTAAAGTAACTTTAAGATAGGTGAAGTCGTGTAAAAATAATAAATTATAAAAGCCCAGTGATAGTAGAAATAAGGGATTGATTTTATTGTAAATTACTCGCGTAGTTGCTATATTATTGTGCTACTATTTCCTGAACTATATGATTAATATACTATATGCATAATTATGTATGTATTTCATAGTAGTATACTATTTTTTCACGGACCGACGTTTTAGATACAAAAATGGATAAAGTTAAACCTATGTGTATTATATTATAAATAAATGACTGAACGAGCACGATGTATTTTAAGTTATTTTTAAGAAGAAATTGTTGTCTTTTCTACAGCCCTGTAAATAGCGAAAATTAAAGGAAAAAACATTATTTCAATTTCAAAATGCATGCTTTTACTTTATATCTACCTACTAAGTAATCTACAATCATAACCAACAACATCGCATACTTTAAAAAAATATACGAAATAATTTTAAATCAAGTCAGTGATCTCTTATCCAATCAATAAAATAATGCTTTTATAAGAGCCGACATAATTTGCCGATTTGAAATCGCATAACAATGATGTTTTTTTCCTGAACTCAATCGTAAACAAGAGTCCACTCCATCGAGGGCCGTAAGATTGATCGCTCGACGCACAAAATCTAAAATGGAAATCCAATTCTCGCGATCATTTCGATCGGATTCCGATCAAAAAATCTACTCCGTGACGATACTCACAATAAAACACCACAATAGCAAAACGAGGAACAATCATATTCCAAAAGAGAATTGAATTTATCATTGAGTAGGAACGAGAGGCAGAAATGATAAATGATCTAAACGGCGTCAGAGGCGACGAGTGCGAGGGAGACGGCGATCGTATTCGATTCGACTTTACTGTCCGCGGGGATGATTTATTGTTTCTCAACAGGGATTGGCCGATCCAGTACTTAAAGATTTATAGATCCTTATGGTGCATGCGCGGTAGGAGCGTTTTCTTATTATAAATCTCACTCCTGCGCATGAACTCGCAATTGCCTCTTTAGCTGTCTGAAGAAGAAATTAAAAAATATGTTAACATATTGCGGTGGTAGAGAACGAGCGGGCGCGAGTCGACGTGGAACATTGGAGGTAATTGGCTGACTAAGTTAGTGGGCTTGCGCACGAAGCCCGTGCTCGCTGCGGGCGCGCAGCTCGAACTTACTGCCCGATTAATTGATTGTGACGCGGACATTATTGTCGTTTACTGACAATGGTTTTTGCAATCGTCTCGTCTACATCGTTTTGCTTGGGTAACTACTGCAATGCGCTCGTGGTGTTGGTTAGTTCTGGTTCAGAAATGTAGAAAACACTACTAAGTAATTTCAAACTGAGTGTTATTCACAGACTGAGTGATTTGAAGGTATTTATCAATTGCTCACTTAATTAGAATCATTGTAGGAACCAAACCAAGTAAATATTTACTTATAAAATTATATAACTTGAGAAAAGCATAGCAAAACCTGCAAAACACGGTAATAGGCTAGTTTCCTAAAAAAATCTAATTAGTCAGTCAGTTGGATTAACAGAAAATATTGGACTCGTATTTTTTTTTCTAAATCAAACAAAAAATAATGAAGATATGTCCCGTTACAGTTCCGCGTAACGTCACGCCTTGTGACACTTTTTAGCAAGGCGTGACGTCATTCCCAAACTTAAATGCGCTTTATCTACGTCATTTTTTGTTTGATTGACAAAAGACAAAACATGAGTCCAATATTTATTGATAATTTAACTGACGGACTAAAGAAATTAAAAAATTTGACCCAGGAAACTAGCCTATTATCTTGCAGTGCAGTGACAAACTTACTAACAAAACAGAAATTTGAAATTTTAATAACTCCTCTACACGAACTCCTCTCTCTTGTAGACGGACAACCAAAGTGACCTGACAAGGGTTCCAGTATAGAACCCTACGCCCTACAAACAATCGTGGTGAGGTTTTAGGATACAAAAACGATGACTGAGATTAATTCATGGTATCTACATTTTTATTGCGGTCCTAATTAGTTTATACTACTAGCTACTAGCATAGTTTAGCATAGCCACTGATTTGGTATAGCTATCCTATCGTTAATATTTTGCTACTAGTTGAGTACTAACGCCATCTAGCGACGACAGGTTTGATTGAATAGATTTTTTTTGTCAAAATGATGGCGCAAGCGGCAAAGATAGATAGAAGGAAATTTTAAAAGGATTTTTTTTACAAACAAGTCACAATTTTATAAGTACTATCAAGCGGGCTCATCACCAAAAGTGGTCTCATAGAGACAACCTTATGTAGAGAAAATAATGTTATAGTAGAGTGGGGTAAAGAGTGCAAGAGCAAAAAGTGTGTGACAAAAAGTCAAAAACAGAAATAAAACAAAAAATCTTAATATGCATAATATACGTACCTAAACATATAAAGTACAACAGTACCCTTAAATATTCAAGATTGTGCTATATTCTATTAACATCAAGTCAGTTATAATGATTTCCCTCGACACACTAATTCCCATAATTTAGACAATATGACATTGATCGATATTGACATAGATTTACTAGTTCTTAAACTATATTGAATGTTTTTAATCCTTTTCTTAAAGCAATATGTAACATTTCTTCTATCTATTAAATCTTTCGAATTACGCCTAGAAATAACAACGATTCGAAGTGCTTGAGAGAGATGTGCCGTTCCCGAGAACAAGAAGCTCTAGCTTGAGGTGCTTGGGTCAATACTAGTAAGTTATTAAAACCTACATGGTAATTAAGTGACATTTGTGGAGGTAGCGTAAGTATTTCCGAACTATTTATTGCACATAGAACATCTCCTTAAGTAGAACATTTAATGACTTCTTATCTGGGGAAAATTTACAGTTCCCAAAGGATAAGTTAACCATACACGACGAAAACGTTTTATCTTCATTTCTGTGACAGCCGAGAAATATAGGTAGGTTTATTTAATTTTAAAGCGTCATTTTTAAATACAATCACTGACTCCTGTAATAATAATACACACACAGAAATCTAATTACAGCCTAATTTTCGTCATAACGCATCGACGCAGCGACGCCGACGACGGGCGGGCGCCGGGCGGCAAGCGACGCATCCCCGTGCGAGATAAGATCTGCAGCCTGCGACTGACACCTGGCCCCGCCCCATGCAACCCCTGCAGGGGTTTTTTAACATGCATACACTTAATTGTACCTCTATCTATATATATAAGAAGAAACTGACTGACTGACATATCAACGCACAGCCCAAACCCGCTGGTGCTAGAGATTCCAAATTTAGCACGTAGGTTCCTTATAAGGGTGCACTAAGAAAGGGTTTTTCTAAATTCACCCCCTAAAGGGGTGAAATGAAGGCCTAAAGTTTGTATAAGGAAACAAGATTAGTTAGACTTTTTTATTCGAAACTTCACAGGAGTATTCCTAACAATAAATGATTATTTTAAAATTCAACATTGTAGACGTGAAATACCATCTCCCCTGTTAGGATGCGATGGGTTTGAAATGTCTATCAATATGGATGTCGATTTTATGGTTTTTTTGGGACGTTAATTTAAAAAATGAATATTTTGAACATGAAAATTCTTGAAATTATTTGTGCCAAATTGCAATTTAATCGGTCCAGTAATTTACGAGCTAATCGGTTGTAACAGACGGACTGACAGACAGCCACACGTGATCCCAACACAAAGGTTATATTTTTGCATTTGATGTATAGAACGAGACCCGCGTTATCCTAAAATTGATAAATCGCTATATCATAACATATCATATCGTATTTTGATGGTCACGCTAGCTAGCAAGAATATTGTCTACAAAGAAGTTTTGTAATTTTTTTATATTACTGAGTTTGACATTCATACATTCACTCAAAATCAAATCTAACGCGAGCGAAGCCGCGGGCAAAAGCTAGTAGTAAATATAGTCAAACTACCAAAGTATAACCGACATATTCAAGAGATTGGAGACAGAACTTTTTGGTATCAAAGCAGGTTACAAATTTTTTGCAAATACCGTTTATCGGGATTGGTGTCGTAAAATACTAGTAGGTCACATCTACATGTACCTACCTACGTTCCCATAGATTAGGACCCAGATTCCTACTTACGCCTGTAAGTGAAGACGACGAAGAACTGTGAACAGAACTTGGAAACGATGTTTTTTAAGTAAGTAATATAATACTAGCAAAGTAGCCCTACAGTGTAGGACGGCCCCCCAGCTCGATGGACCGACGATCATAGGAAGATAGCTGGCAGTGGCTGGATAAAAAAAGCAGTAAATCGTGCTCTTTAGTGCTCTTTGGAGAAGGCTACGTCCAGCAATGGACTGCAATAGGCTGAGATGATGATGATAATGAACCCCACAATCGAAAATTTGCACTAAACAACTCCGACATTAAAAAACCCAACATAGAGCCTGAAAAATTGGGATAAAACCTTTTATTGTGATTTTAATAGCAACTAAAGTATTTAGAGGTTGTAATTTATGAAAGAAAAGTGTTTTCATTAGATAGATAAAAAAAAACTAAAAGTGTTAACTGTAAGTTACTAAAATATGTAAGTATCCCATACTCATTTGTTGTGTAATAATGTCAAAGAATACTAAATGTAAAGGTAATACGCCATGTTGAAGACGTATTTGTTATCACGGACCTGCGATCGTTATGTGAATTGAAATTACATATGAGAAATCAACCGATGTCTAACCGAGTTCATCGATAGCAGACTTATTGTAAGGTGATGAATCGAGGTGCTGGTATGCTATGTAGATTTTTATAAAATAATAAAGAATAATTTATTTATTTGACACCAAACATAAGAGCATCCACGACACTGGTATTCTTCGGGGACCCTAGACATTTAAACAATTTTAAAATATACTTATCAAATGAAATAATTAAATTAACATTGATTTATGCATTACTCATTATTAATTAAATAATTTGCAATAATAATAATATGTTGTATTTTCATGATTATAATGTTTTGCTTAAAGTTAGCTTGAAAGACCCGATTAGCGTAGTGGCGCGCTGATTCGCTTTAAAAGCAAAGGTTCGATTACCGGTTCAGGAAAAAAATATCGAAGACGAACTTTACTAAATTTGATCGGGTCTGGGTGTACTAGGAGACGCCCCAGGCAATTCATTGTTTGCTGCCTCGGAACAACAAGGATGTTAATTTCTGACTTCGAGACCATTATAACACTACGAGTGTTATAATGATCTGGTTTGTTGTGTGGCGCATATATACAGGGTGTAACTCATGGATAACCTTGTAACCGCTTATTCTATCATAGTAGACAACTATTGTTCTGACTTTAAAAATATGATTTTTTTGTCTTTTCATATATATTCAATCGGCTGTTTGGTAATTATGTATGGGAAGTCGATAAACTATGATTTATAGAATACGGGTTATCGTTGAGTTAGGGGACACCCTGTATGTATCGTTAGTTATGAACATTAAAAAAAACATTAATAAATCAAAAATTAATAGTTTGATAATGAATTATTAAATTGAATGGTTCTCCTTCATTATTGTTATTTATTGAAATAAATTGTGAAAACATCGAAATCGCAAAAAAAAACACACTTTCCCATACTAAAACGCGACCAGCTGGCATCAGTTTGTATGGAAACGTCAATTTTTTTTTTGAGATTTTCATGTTGGTCCCATAGAAAAAGTTGATGTAATTTAGCCGTAGAATAACCCCTTAAAGTTTTATTTAACCTTTTCGTTACACCCTGTATATAGATAAGCATCAGATAGGAAGCAATCAACGGTACGCAAAAACCTATACGATATCGAATAAGCGAAATTGCAAATATATTCGGGTGAGGTGCAAAAAAGAATGTATAATAAAATACAATAGAGTCGGGATTCTAATGCATTCAGTCCGGGCGGTCGTTTTTAGACACGTCAGTCTGTAAGGACTGAAATCTTTATTTATTAGAATCGGCAAATTATAAAACTCGAGTGTTTTATGTCCGTCGTATTGTTATTGAAAGGTCGCAAAAACTATCAGGGGACAACTAGACGCCAGCCTTCAAATAAGAAGCGCATGAAACGCTAAGTGCATAACTAAAAAATTCAACACCCTATTCACTTGTTAATGAAAATTAGTCTAGAGATCTTCTAATTACTTAGGTATTTTATGAGACATACAACACTGATACACAACGACGCGACTCTAAGGCTAGGCAAATTACGTCAGATAGGAATTTAATTTTTATGAAGTGCGGAGGATTTTTTTTGTTGTCTTCAACGACGAAGTTAAAATAAAATCTATCACAACTCGATAGGCTTTAAGTACCGACTTAACTTGTAAAATGCACTTGGAGAAAAAAAAATACTTAGAAGATGTTGTTAATTATGTAAAACAGGTAGCAAATACCGCATAATTTTAACGGAAACGTACGAAAACCTACCTACAACGCGAGTGGCCCGATATTTACTTGGCTGGTTTTTACAAATAGAGCGACTTTTTTTTACTGTGTATATCTTATCAAAATGTGATTCGGGGCTGCAATAATATAGTTTTACAGGCAAACAATCACATACCTATTTGATTAAATTTGATCATCAGACTATTTTATTAAAACACGATATTATCGGCCAAGTAAGTATACCTATGACCCGATGGGGTAAATCGATTAATTGAGTAATAACTATTTATTATTTTAATTATACATAAAAAAGTATTTGTTTGTTTCTTATTTTACATGTATTTTACTCACTTTTATCTTAAGTTCCAAATTTAAATTGTAAAATGTGAACGTGTTCTGTATCCAAACGCAAAGAGTGCGGAAGTGACATAGATCTAGTGAACAGTGCAAAAGAATTGCCCCGGTTTGATAAGTTCAGTCAGTCTCGAGTACCTAAACGTGCGATAACTTTTGTTTTGTTCAAATATAAACTTTATCGCTATGCCACAGGGTTCTCCCATTTGTAAGACGAATGTTGTTATGACAGCCACATACGGGGCGCATGCTCATAGTCACGCTAGTCACGTAGTAAACGCGTCAAAACTGAACACGAAAACACATTCCTAGTTTTCGATATTTGCATATCAGCAAACTCATCGATTGAGATGTTTCCTTTCAAATGTCACATTTGTCTTTTCACGGTTTGTAGGTACGAAGTATTGGATAAAATGCGGAGCTGACTGGAAATACAATACAAATAGATGAACGTCGCTCTACTATTTCTCTCAAATACTTATTTTTAAAGAATTGACCCCATTTCTAATCTATAAGTTATACTTAATAATAAAAGACAACTCCCCACGGTAGGTCCTTCATATAGGTACAATTAGATTTGAAATAAACATATTACAGTATTTAGTATTGAATATTATGTTTTGAATAATATTAAAGTTTAAAAAAATAAAAAATAGTTATCGTCCCACAGAAACATCAAATTTAATTTATCCTTTAAGTATGAGTGTTGGGCTAGACCGATATCTAAGTAAATATTATGTTAGCAAAATTTCAGCTAATTCCGTACCGTAGTAGTAACAAATATCCAAAAATACAAACTTTGACCTATCTTTTGAAGCAGGTTATTTTTTAAGAGTGCAATATCATCTTCGCTAATGCAAAAATAACTTTAATTATTAAGTATTGTATTTGTACTTATATTCAATAATTAAGTGTGGTATTGTAAATACAAAAATAAATATAATAATTAAGTTGGTTAGGTACCTACTTACTAGGGCTCGTATATCTCGCAGTTCCACCGCTGAGCAATGCTTCGACTCTGAGAAAGATTCCACAAAAAATCATCAAATTCCACCACCAACAGTGCTTACTTGTAGCTAGTAGTGTAAAAGTTCGACTAGAACCTCAAAACATCGGCATCGTTGTGTTTTTTCGCGCCCCTTTGCTTACAGGGTATAACTCACCCAAATCTACGCGTTTCTTTGTGTGGGTGTGGGGTGGGGGGCCCCCGCGGCGCGTTGATGATGAGTTACTGAGCGGAACTCGGAAGTCCTCGCGCCCGGCCCGCCTCGCTTCCGACGCCGATCATTGGGCCCGCTACCCTAAAGCACTATTTCATAATTTATTGGCGACGAAGGACTTTCTTTTTTGGGAAAACACTAAAATCTCAAAGAAATCGGGCGTTTTCCTATACGAGTACCTTTTGATAGAAAAAAGTCAGATACGGTGATGTGCCATATATGCGACTAGCTAGCGTGGCCTTGCAGAAGTGGAGATTATGTAGGTAGGTTGTGGTTGTGGTAGGATTATGTTTAGACTCGTATGTACAAGTAGAAGTATCTACAACTTCTTACCGCCGTCAAAACTTAACTACCTAGTAAAGGTTGAGTAGTAAGAAGCCAAACTGAACTAAAGAACCCATTACGAAATTAATAATAAAAATAATACGAAAAGTTCGAAATTACTATGAGGCTATTGAGGATTAACTAAAGCTGACAATACAGGTTTGTCTAAGAAACCAATAAAAAAACATTACTATATAACACCGAGAATTCCTTCAAACTATGTATTAAGTACTAAAACTTCACGAATAAGGGCCGATTCGATCAAACACAAAGGTAGAATAACTGTTAACTAGTTAACACCAGAATAACTATTATGGGTATAATTTTACTCCTTAAATTTACCCTTAGATAACTTCGATTACGTTTTTCGAGCAATACAGTATACTCGGTATTGTTATTCTATAGTTCAAGAGTGAATGATCAACGAATTGATAAACCTACTAAAATCCATGGAATCCATTTCTTGTTCAATTTTGTAGGATAATAGAGTGACAATGCTAGATGTTGACAACTTGTCAGTTTCGAGGTGACAAGAGTGGATTTGACAAGTGACAACTTTGACATTTACTTATTCTCAGTATAATTTATACACTGTCAAAATCGCCCTTTTAAATATTTTTCATAGATTAGTGGTTGGTAGAATGAAAAATCAGCTTACTCTAGATTAAGCAGTCGTATACTCTCAAGTTAAAACTTACACCAGCTTGGTCGAATCCGGTCTAAGGCCTGATTCGACCAAACACAAAATTAAACCAGTTTAACTATAAATATACCTTAGGATTAGAGCAATGCATGTGATGTTGTCCAATATTGATTTATTTATTTTATTTTACTAGTTGAAGTTGGATCAACTTGTTGAAGTCCATAGATTTGCACCCTTGAACATTTCTCGACAACCTAACTCCCGACACTAACAAAAACCCGGCAATAGTAGAACCATAACACGGATTCAAAAGTGTTCTAAGTGCATGTTATCCATCAGCGGATATGCGGCACGTGGCAGCGATCCACTTGGCGGCCGGCAAAACAATATTCATAAATAAATCGCGTCATAACGCGCGGGTGACGCGCCACGCGGCGCGCGTGCGCCGGGGGACACGCCACATCTAATTATTCGCAGATGCAGTACCCGCTAAAATCATATTTTATTTTTTTGTTTACAAGTAATCCGTGGCTGTATAGAATACTTCCCTTAATTTAATTATGAAATGTGTTAGGGAGCCTGAAGCTAAAGGCGCATCGAGAATACGCGAATCGCAATTGAATGTCGTGAAAAAACAAGTGATAGATTTGAAAATTTGTAGCACTAGCAAAACATAGTACAATCCGAAATTCTCAATATATTATGCAAAACACCAAAAACTGACATCCAATAGACCTAGCAAAAATCCTTATTTAAATTCGAGGGTTTTACTAGGACGATTACCTAATTATTGAAAAGTTCCACTATCCATTTCCAGGTTTCAGCATCAAATCAATCAAATTAATTGTTATCCGAACGTCACATAGGTACTTTTCAAACCGATACAACAGTAAAACATTTTCTTTTAGAGTTAGGTAGTAAGATAAAAGTGAAAATGATAAGCGTGTTGAAATCGTATGTACTGTACAAGTACTGACAAAAGTCGAGGTAAATACTTTTTACCAGCAAAGGCTGACAAAAACACGAAAATTTAATTTGCAAACGTTTTTAAATGTCTCAACCTATTTCAGTAGTTATGGCATATTGACATATTTCAAAAAGGGTGTTATTTAACGGGTTAGCATAGTATTCATGTTTTTGTTAGCAGAAAAATGTATTCTGGCAGCAGAAATATATGATTGCTCAGCAGACCATGGCAAGCAAACAATATCATTTCAATCGGCAATTTTTTACATTCTGGACGGCTGTAATTTTTTTTAAACAGCATAATAATTAAATGACCTGCAATGAGTGACTCATGTTTTATAAAATTTTGATAAGCACTTAGAGGGTAAGCAACTAATAAATTTTTTTGCAGCATATAAAAATAGCAATAATGAAATGCGCAAAATGGGCGCATTCCTTACAATAATATTTAATGGGTATTTATAGTAATAGGTTTAATTTCTGATTGGATGTGTTTGGTAAAATGAAATAATAAAAATGTGATATACTTAATTAAAATATTTTTTTTAATTTTGATTGTTTGAATTGAAGATTACACATGATTATTCTTAAAATAAAATTGAGATCGATTCAAACCTTATAATCAAAAAATGAAACATTTGTAATTAAACTTTTTCTTAAACTTTAATAAAAATGCAAGCCTATATTAGTCATTTTTCTGCTTTAAATATGCATACCTACCGACTAACCAGACATGTATTTCTGGCTGACCATTGCAATCGTGAATCTTGCTGATCAATATTTGGCAAACACATATTATTTTAAGCTGACTATTTATGATTAAATTACTGATCATTATCAAAATTATTTGAGAAACAAGGATTGCCGATTGTTTTTTTTTCTTGTATACAAAATCTTTGAATGCAGACCAAATGATCAAAATACATATTTTTGTGGCTAACCAAATTTTATTACGACTAACCATTTAATTTCTTCTCAATGCATACAGCCAAATAAAGAACCTCCTTTTAAAAAGTTAGTTAGAAACTAAGAATTTCCGTTGTCTGTTTTTGTAAAATCTGATTTATTTTACATTATAGTTCTCTCTGTTTTTCGAGCCCATCATTTACGCGTTTGATTTTTCAACCCTCTGTTTGCACAAGTATGATTCGACATAGATGACTTCGTGCGTAATAATACAATATTGTTATGAAACTGACATTTATTGATGCCAAATGTAAGCTGAGTTTTTTTTTATGGCCACATTATACGTTTTGTCAGGTCTGTACTTTGATATCATCTCAATAGTTGACCTAATGATTCACAAAAATGTTCTCATCAAACTCAACAAAAAAATAAATGGACGCTGGTATCGAGTTTTGTTTTTATAATAAAGCGAGTCTATAAATATTAATTAAGTGCGTGCCATACATCACACTAGTTGTCATGGTCAAGAGTTAAGGAAGATATATCCATGTGTTACGAATGAGCACACCCAGACCCATAGCAAATTAAGAAAAATCCGTTTTCCGAATTATCCCTAATCGAAAATAGAACCTGGGACCTATTCCGTTTTAGGCAGAGATCAAACACCGCACCACTACGCCAATCGAGTCTTGCTATTAGTTTTTTTTTTTTAATTTAATTTCATTTTAACTGCTTGGTAAAATTTTCGATATTAATTTATTTCACATCATTATTTTTATTTTTTGGGCATTAAAAGTTATTTATGCAAATAAAAAAATAAAAAAGTTATTTTTTTATCAGTTTCTCAATAAAAATATACGACGAGGATGGGATTCGAACCCACGCGTGCAGAGCACATTGGATTAGCAGTCCAACGCCTTAACCACTCGGCCACCTCGTCATGCAGTGCGGGCTCGAAATTATAAAGTAGTTGCCTTGGTAACATCTGCCGTTCTCTTTCCGTTTTTTTTAAAACTTGGTAATCAAATTGCCTACATTCATTTCTTGTGGTGACGTCAGCCGCGTTTATCGGTCATAGACCTCCCATTACTACGCGTATGCGATAAAAGTGGATGTATTTTTTTTCAATACTAAGCAACATCAGGTTAGTTATTTACAGTTTATAGGTAATTGTATGATGTAATTTATGTAAATAAGTACATACATTACTACATAGTTGTTTGTTACTACAAACAGGTTAATATAAAGTCGTGCATTTTCTTGAAAGTTCTTGATTGTTGACTTAAATTTTAGGTACTGCGAGCAAAACAAAAACGCCCAGTTTTTTTTTACTTTTCATACTAATAAGTGGGTACTTAGTTAGGTATTTAATTTATCATAAAACTTCACTATTCTCTACAAATAAGTAGATACTCATATAATCTACATAAAATGTAAAATGGGAATATGAAAATAAAAATATAAGTTTATTTTGTAACATTGTTTCTCAGTGAGTAAATTGTGTAATTCTTATGAAAAAAAAAAGTTCTTATACCGTAAATCGATCACAGATCAACGATCTAACGAACTTAAATGAAATTACAAATTATATTAAATGCACTAATACCTACGTGATCCCGGTAATGAGTCCCTCATGAGATATATTTTCTTCCCAGTCTCTCTGCATCCAGTTTTGGAGTGAAACAAAAACTAGCAATGTAAACTGCCTTATTTGCTAAGGTCTACGCTCATACGAGTGAAATTTGTTCCCTCGGCCGGCGCGCCCGATGCAGATGACTTCAGATGAGTAATGATCGCCAACGTATTTATAATGGCTCGAAGCCTCATTTATCCTCCCTGCGTACTCCGTTTTGTCCAACAACCCAATACGTCACATTAATGTTTCGTTAAAAATTAAAAATCGTTGTAACCACACGCTCAAATCCGTTGAAATTGTTTCCCATAAGTGACGTTATATTTGTTTCAAATCTGTTAAAGTCCTACTAAGTAATAATTAAAATGACAAAGACTGAGGTGCATGTGGCTCAATGGTGGCAGCGCTTTGGTAGTGATTACCAAAGTTAAACCACCTACGCCGCGGTTATGATTAGTTAGGTGACCATTCCAACCTTATTTAGTGACATCCCCGTGCTTCAGAAGGCGCGTTAAAAGTTGGTCCTGGCTAATATCGCTTGATACTAGTCGTCAAGCCTAGTCAAAGCCCTTAGGGCGGCTTGATGACATCTACAGTAAGGTTGTGACTGGCCTTACAACACCCCTCCACCAATCCCCAGTTCCGTCTTTAACATAAGGGCACACGGGGCCCGTGTGCCCTTATGGTAAAGGCCCCGGCCTTACGGGAGCCCCAAAGCATAAAAATATGTTTGTAAACTAAGAAACAATGTTAACTGAAAAGAAATAAAAGTGGGTCAAAGCCTAGAAAAGAAAGGAAAATTTAAAACAATTCTTTTTACGGAGAGATAAATTTATTTTTCGGAAGTCATGAATCCATAGCAACAGTATTTTATTTTTACTTTGCAATAGGGCCCCCGAGTCCTTGTATGCCCCAGGGCCCCGGGATATGTTAAGACAGCCCTGCCAATTCCAACTGGGCCTGGTGGTGGTTTAGGCCATACTACACCTCAAAGTTGAGGTGGTGAGGCCTGTATGCTCTGCAGTGGGACGTTTATAGGCATGGCATACTTTACTTTATTAAACAAAGAATGAGCTATACATGGAGTTTTTGTTTGTAGGATAAAACGTGTGTGTAACAGGTAAAAACTTAGCTAAGTAAGACATAAGATACTAACAAGAAGTTTTAATCGATTCAAATAGTTTAACATTACCACCTGCATCCACGTATCTGGATGGTATTTATAATGATTATTTTCGAAAATAGCATTGGGTTAAATTGCATCCAAAATAATTGTTTTTGTGTTTAAGTATAAATGTATACAGGGTGTCCCGTAACTCAAGGATAGCCTTGTATCCACATTTCCTAAACTTACATCATGGAAACAACTTTCTTTTTATGACTTTTGCAAATTTGCATGAAAATGTTTCGACATTCCATACAAAATACCAAACAGATTGAATTTGTACCTATAGAAAGATAAAAAAATATGCACGTATTTAAAAAACGTAGAACAAAAGTTTTTTACTAAGATATAAAGAGTATTATGTGGTTACAAGATCAACAACCTGTATATTCTGCTGAACTTTCGTGATTTATATATACAAGGTCGCCTTTTATAAACTGGTGAAACTTTAACAGAACTTCTAATTATATTAGAGAAACCGGGCCCTCTTATTTTTGTTCTTAAAAACGGGCTAGTTTGCATTTTTATTATTCCTAACAAAAAAAAAGAAGAATAAATGCAATTCATATAAACCACATTCACCTTCTTTGTTCTGGACTTTTCTGATAGTATCTGTAACTCTTCACAATAAAAGAAAATTTATCTATGATAATGAGAATTTAAAACAGAAATTACATCTTCTAGCTACTTTAACAATATGTAATACCAACCAATATCCTATAAAGATCAGTCACATCAGCGTCCAATAAACGATGCTCCGAGGCGCCAGTCCCGAGTTATACAGTCTCCTGAATATGACAAATAACATTAAAAATGAAACTACACGAATACTAACATAAAATAAAAATGTCAAAAATTTAAATTAAGGATTAAAATATTTAAATTTAGTGCGGGTGAGTCCCGAGCGCGCACTCCGGCGCACGATGCCTGGTGCAGGCTGCAGAGTGCGGAGATGGACTTTCTGCACGCGTCTAATGCGGCTGTGGGAAGAATAAGTTGTGTTATGTAACCAAAGTATACGTATGGGTAAAAAACATTTAATTACTATATATACTATTATAACCTATCTGGCACTTTTTGACAGCTAACTGTATGGGTTATCTATCAAAACAAGTGCCAGATAGGTTATACGGAACTTATCAGCAAGTGGTAAAAGTGGCACTTAAATGTACAGTTGTACGTATGTAAGTAGTATACATTTAAATGATCGGGTAGAAAAATGACAATTTTATCCGATTTGTGTTAAATACTGAGAGTTTTAATTTAATAATAGGTTACTAATTTAATTCGCTTAGATATTTTAAAATTAAAATACTGCGCACGTGATATTGGCGGGACAGTGTGACAGTGGTAGTTAAACGTTTAACAAAATTTAAAGAAGAAGAAGAAGACTGCCCTGACTTGCTGTGCCCATATTATACGTAACAGAGCAAAGTCCTCACTTGAACAATTTAGGTAGTTTGTGCCATACTTCACTACTCAGGTCCAATGCGAATTGGTGAAGAGGTGTAAGGTATTATTGTATATTCTCTGCTATGGGCAAGGAACAAATCTTCTATAATGAAACTGCGGAGGCATCTGACAAGGTTTAACAAAGACCTAAATCTAACGTTAATATCTGAAGCCAACTTTAATAATTTTATTGTACGAACGATGTGTTGTTGTTGTATAAAATAACACAATAATGATAGTTAAAAGTTGATTTTTTTTTAAAACATTTCCTCTGCGAAAAAGTAATCATTATTATTTGTTGATGTCCAAAAATCCTACAGACGAATACGAAAACTAGTAAATACGTATGCACCAAATTAGTGGTTTTTCTCTAAAGCTCTTTCCATACTAGACGTCACCCTTGAATACTATAAATTAATGGAGTGGACTGTGCCAGAGAATTTTAAATATTTGAAAGCTCAGTTTAGGAAAAATCAAAATCTCTACCACAACATAATATATTACGTAAAATAAATAATACAATCATAAAGTAGTTACAAATGTAGTGTTTATAAAACGTAATCGTGGTTTTATGGTCCATATATTTCGGATGGAAGGGCGTCAGTCGGGATCGAGACTAAATAATAGTCTCGAAGGGATCGAGAGAGCCTATTTGTATTAATTAGTAAAAATGAGATACACCAATGTGTGTTTACAAAAAACGCGCCTGATGAACTCTGTTTGTTTACATAATTATAAGTTGTTTACAATGAAACCCCTACGGTGGTTGTAAATGTGGAAGAGCTAAATACGTTGTTTATGTTCGTTAGGATTCTGTACAATTTTAGGAAAGTTGAAATAGAATGTTACCTACGGCTTAGAATTTGTTACAAGTAAATATTAATTATTAGAAAGTAGGTAACGAACTAGTAACTACAAGAGGTAGGTACCTTACTTACATGAAGTTTGGTTTATCCCGGTTTCTAATTGACTTTAGTACCTATCACTTGTTAATCCCATGATTGCTTTTAATCTGAACTTACGAGTTAACAAATCAAAATTATTTTACCAACTAAGATGCTAGATATTTTGACGACCTCCGTAGCCGAGAGGCACGCATACCGGACTTGATGTCGATATCTCTGAGGTACCTACCGCCGGGTTCGATTTCCGGTCGGTCAATGTAGAAAAATAACTTTTCTAGGTTGTCTCGGGTCTGGGTGTTGTGGTACCGTCGTTGTTTCTGATTTCTGTAACACAAGTGCTTTGGCTACTTACTATAGAATCAGAGCAATGTATGTCATGTTGTCCAATATTTCTTTATTTTTTATATCTTTCCTTTACTTATCTCTGCGCTACCAATTCATCCACAAACAATAATATAGAACAAATAACAACCGCAGACGCGACAGCGCTTTGTTTCTCATTTCTGTTCTTTGTCGACGGTACTAAAGCGGTCATTACCAGCAGAAACATCTAAATTAGAGTCAGGTACGACGAGACGTGCCCTGGAGCTGACAGCTCGTAATTCCCGCCCCTCCCTCAGGATGCTCGTGACAAGCAACCTTTGTGCACTAATAGTAGGCAGTGTGTCGACACAACCTGTCCCGAACACTCCCCCCACAAAAATGAGAAGGGAAACGCAATTTCTTTTTGACAGCGACATTAAAGACTTGACAGATTGGGAATTTCGATTCCTTGTGAACCCCAGACGGAGCTTATCTTTTGCTTAATAAGGCATATTAAGCTGATTTAACTTAAATTCATAGTCTTCTTCATAGAACTCGCATAAAAATGTAGAGCACCTACTTTTAGAAAATTATAAGTTAAGAACCGGCTAATTGTTATAAACATCTAAGTTTCTGACATTATTAACATGTAGGTACCTACATATTATTTACCTAATAAAAAGCTATTGTTTTCGTTCGAGTCTCCTGGAGGAATCCGCATTTGTCTGATGACTCAATGATTAAATAGTCCTTTAAGCTTGGCTCCTTGCAGTCTTATCAAGTGTTCAAGCAATGGCAAAAATCGAATTAGGAACATAACACTGAGCATCAGCTGACCCATCTGTTCATGTCAAAAATACATTTACGCATACATTGAATCAACTTTATTTACATGTGACAAAAATTAAAAATATAAATAGAAATTTTATGACATATTTGAGTTGTCATTCTAGCTTTTCGGAATCATCGGGCACAGTATATTGATATACTGTGCGTCAGGTCTGTAAAAGTTATAAGTACTTATAGTTTTTTGTCGTACTGACAAACATTTATGTAAAGCTCGTAAAGCTATTAAATTACAACTATAATTTATTTCAGAGACAATTAGCATTAGAAATAATTGATAAGTAGGTACTTACCCCTTTTTAAAACACATATTGTAATTTAGTGTAACTAACTTTTACAGCAATACTATATTATAACATACTTACTTTCATTCAAAAGTAAACAAACCTGAAATGACGTCAAAATCGGCCCTCTAAAAAAAGAACGCGCCCTCCGGACTTCCAAACCGTCTACGATTCGGAAAATAATTTTCGCGACCGTAGTACCTTGAGTTCAGTTGAAAGGAAAAGGGCTATCACGTGAGGACAGGAGGTGACTGGGGTGGTATCGATTGCCACGCCCACCCGCAGTGCGTTGCCTAGCAACCACGCCAGCCCTGACGCCGCTGTCTACGATCAGCTTCTGATGGTTAAGAATGTGTCTTTACT
Organism: Anania hortulata; assembly: GCA_963576865.1. Lineage (NCBI taxonomy): Eukaryota > Metazoa > Arthropoda > Insecta > Lepidoptera > Crambidae > Anania > Anania hortulata. The sequence continues at coordinate 13,204,719 of OY756390.1, read as the reverse complement.
TGTCGTGGACGTGGATAGCATAAGAGTGAGAATATATACAATTTCGGATATTTTTATGCTAAATTAATTTAAAGCTCTAAAGTCGGAACCCTCATAAGAAAGCGGTAATTATTCATTTATTTATATTTCATCATTTCTTTATTAAATGATACTTGTATACAGGATGGTCCAAAATGTGATGTGCAAATTATTTTTTTGGATTCCTTACATCCAAGGCTATCCAAATATATCCTATATACTACGCGATTTTTCGTAGTTGTCAAGATATTTTTTTTCTCAAATTTTAAGAATTTTTGTTCTAGTCAGCTTTAAAAAATAGTTTATCCAATTTTTATTATGTTAAGTCGGATTTTTTTGAGTATGATTCTTATAAATTAGACTTACTTTTATAAAATTATCAGCTAGCTAAGATTAACAAAAGTTTCCAAACTACAACTACGAAAAATCGGGAAACATTTATTATACAGGGTATATTTGGATAGGTAGCCCTGGATATAAGGAATCCAAAAATAATTTTTGGATGTCACCTTTTGGACCAACCTGTATTTTAGCCGAAAGGTATTGCTATGTTTGAGGTCCTAGGTTTAATTCCCGGACGGTCAATGACGGTTGTGGTACCGTCGTTATTTCTGATTTCTGTAACACAAGTGCTTTGGCTACTCACCATAGGATCAAAGCAATGTACCGATGTGATGTCGTCCAATATTTTTATTTTATATATTTATTTGGAGTAAAACTTATTTTTCTAAATTGGCTCTGATCTAAGAGTGCTGGGTTATGCCCCTGGAAGAAAAAAAAATTCTGGTACCTAGTTACCCAAAGATATAAATTCCTTATTTTAAGATCATGTCAATTGGTATGTCGTCTGGCGCATATTTACCTATAATAAAATATGCATGTTGAAGGGCCAGAGCCATTAATGCAGCTCTTGCGATTTACGAAGAAACATCACGTTTACTTGTGTTGTGGTTACGCAAATTACGTTAGTGTGCATCCTGTTCAAAATGCAATAACAATGAGCTATACGTCTGCTAACAAACTTAGTAATTAAATCCATGAACTTAGTAATTATTTGAGTGAATTGAGTGATGCGTTCGGAAATCGTTGGTTATCAAACACATGTCTAATAACAAAAAAAAGCCTCGCTTGTTTTTGAATTGCTAGAAATATCCCCAGCATACACTTTATTATTCGAAACTTAAGTAATGACTAACGCTACTTATCGTAGCGTTAGTCATTACTTAAGTTCAAGAGCTAAAGCTAAATCAAACTCAGCAATGTTGTACTATGGCGTCTAATACTTAGATATTAGTATATTTTTTTAAATTGTACGAACTCTCGCAGACAGAACACAAATATTTGACCCTTGCGAGATTCGAAACCGTTTTATAGACCCTAACGCGAACTACTAGGCAAGTTGGCTATTTATTAGTTTGAATACTCACATACAGGTGGTAATAAGGCTTGATTTCATTGATGCATCATATTATTCGGGAGAAAAGTTTATTAATACTAAAACAACCATCCTACCTTAAACATAAATCTCATTGAGTCCTAAAATTAAATCATGCCAAATAAAGTGCGCCCAAACAAGTTGGTAAAAGTAAAGCTTAGGGGGCGAAACTTAATTTAGAATGCGGCTGTAATGAATTCTAAGGAAGATTTAATAAACGCCAGAACCCTCTATGATAGGGTACGTATGTACCCCATCATACTTTAGTTTTACGCGACGCTATATTTTCAACGCTTGCTTCCGATAAAAGTTGTGTTTGTGTGTATAATACGGAACATGCGTAAATTTCAACATTATGTATTATTAATTATTATATAATAACATCAATTGAATGGCTCAGTAAAACATGTATAAAGTAACTGACGGTTGTGTACTCGCTTTTTCCTAAATAAAATCTAAGTTATTGACCTACTAAAAATATTATAGCTACAAAAGTTTAATATAGGAACTATAATTTTGTGCATTCACCTGCACAAAATGTTAATTTTTAATCCTCAATTTTAAAAAAAAGTCCATGTAAATGTGGCTACAAACAAATGAATTTTATTTCGAATCCAACGGCTGATTAATGAGGCACGCATTGTGAACGCGTTTAACATTAACTTTAACATGCCGAAGCCTGGATCTATGTGTTATTTATTGTGTTTTATCTCGGGGCGATCACCGATAGTCTTTGTCCTCAAGCGGCAGTTTTTTGGGCCAAAAAACACGGCCTTCGTGATTTCTGGCCGTTTAGCGGAGGCTTTGTAGATTCTATCTTTATTGCTTGTCTATGTCATGATAGCAAACTTTGAGTTGCCGATTCATTTTCTCTGTTGGTAAATCTTGACTATTAAAACTGTAATAAATGCATTTGTATTGGAGCTTTTAATTATAAGATTTCTGTTACTTTAATATTTATTCCTACTTCTTTTATTAACATGAAAAAATATCTTTTTAATTTTTTTATTCATTTTTCTTAAGAGGTTTTCCAACAGCAAAATACAAAATTAAAAATACTTAATAAAAAAAATTGTATACCTATGTAGTTACTGATGTGAGCACTTAGTTTTAATACATAACACGTTTACATTTAAAAAAAATATTTACTTTTTAATAAGTTTCTAGTTTTTCTCTTATTTTAGTCCTGTCTAAATTTCTTAAGACCTTTATTTTATTTTGCTCGTAATAATAAGTTAATTAAAATTCCACCTTATCTTCTAAATCTATACCTATACCTGCAGCTGCTGTAGATGGTCATCACATATAAATATATCGAAATTTTACTCCAAAATGTTTCATACTTTGACTAAAAAATAAACAAACCCAGGACACTAAACAAATGACCAGATTAAAGTAAACACTTAAAAAGATAGGCATCTCTAAAAAACGACCCAAAGAAATATATTACACACCTATCATATTAAAATTATTATAACCTATAATTTAATTTTCAAAATGGCGCACAAAAACTAGCTATGGGTGTTGTCAGGTGAAAAAAACCGGTCGCACATTCGTTTGTTTCTTTTTTTTTATGTTAACCCGATTTATAGTTTAGTGGGCCGGAATAGAAAGATGAGATGTGTTCTAAGAAGCCAGGCCATATTTCAAAGTATTGTTGTACTTTAATATCGCTTAATTATGATAAATTTATTCAATTAATACCATATGTCGATCGAATGAAACAACATTGATGGCTATTTATTATTAAAATATTTTATTCATAGGTTCGTATCACTAACCTACCTGTATTATTTGATAAAACAAAGTAAGTATTAGGTTCGTAATAATTATTCGCTTTTATAATACTTATTTATTTGTGAGATAAAGTTACGAAACCTGTAAGCTTTTCACCATGTTTCTTTATTATCCTCGCCTGAACAGCACTAATTAATTTTGGATGTCTTTCAAGAGACTTTATTTACTTATTCAAGTGAATAAAAACATGACATCGTAATTTATTGGGGTACAAATCATACAATACACTTTTATTGTGCTCACTGCGACAGAAGTTAAATAAAACAACTGGCAGAATTACGGCTATCGAACCCGCTTTCAATTTTTATTAAAATAAGACAAAATCTTTATCGTTAAAACATCAAAGAAGCCATCATCGGAGTTAAAATAAACTGTTTTTGTTGGTATTGAAAATAAAAAAATAAAAATTGCACTTATGAGGAAAAATCATATTGGTATGGTTCCAAAGTTATTAAATAAACTTCCAAAATATTTACAAAATTTTGATATTATTCTGTTTTATTAACAAAACTTAAAACTAAACAATCAGCCATCTTGATCCCAAAGATTGAAAAAAAAACTTGTTGCTAGTAAATGCTAATAATAAAATTGAGAATTATTTTGATGATAGGATGTAATAAGAATTGATGTGGCCTTTTGACATTTTTAATTTATCATAATATCTTGTAATATAATGTAATTCTAATTCTATTTTCTTTAATATAAAATTTATATGTTTGATATGTAGGTATGTTTTATTTGTTATGTGATTATTCCGTAGTGAAGTTTAGTGAATTATTGTTAATGGGTAATTTATTAATTTATTGTATATTTTTGCCTTTTATAATGAATTAACAAAACATTAATGTTCATAATTTTATGTCATGTAAGATCTTCGTTTACTTTTTTTTGCTTAAAAAGATTATTCTATGAAGCCCTATGATTATTTTGGTAAAAATCACTATTAACATTGTATTCATATACAATACATAAATCTTATAAACGATATGGGTATACTGTTGCTGTCACCGGCACATTATAAAATTGTTGGAAATAAATATATTCTGATTTTGATCATTTTTATATGAGTACCTAGACAGTTGGACCCAAATCATTGGTTTTTCCCTTCAACAAAAGACGGAACGAGTATCATAGTATTATTATTACATACAAACGTCGTCTCTCAACTCTATTTTTGAGATACATTTTTATCCAGTCAGATGAGTATAGTTCGATAGACTCCAGTATTTCCCACGCGCACAAAGCCGGGCGCCTGCCTGCGCCCGCGCAGCCTCTCCGTGACGGATCACCGCTACGACAGGACACGTTATCCGTCATAATCGTCCGCGATTGATAGCCAGCTCCGATTGTTTCTCGGTATTGGTTGTATCGATTTAACTTAAAGAAAACTCGATTAAGTGCATACCCATCGCGCAAAAAATCAGATGCTCTAGGTATACTTAGGCTACATTTATCGGCAACGTAAATGCAAATTTTGTGTAGAGAGTAAAAAAAATGGGTCCAAAGGTGGTTCAATTGTAAAAAACTATATTACGTACTTTTAATAAGCTATAAGTTTTCATATTAACTGTGTATGAAATGATCCCTACTTAGATCGTAACTAGTTAGTTATTTTATTTTCTAGATATTAATGCCGTTATTAGTTCAAGACTAAATCTAAAATATAGTTAAAGCACCTAACAAGCTATATCGCTGAAGTGAAACGATACAAAACAGGATGATGATCGACATTTCAAATTACTCTTTGATCGGCGTGTGAGTATCACATTGTGCAGAGTTAATTTCGAAATAAAATAGGTCCTAATATATTATAAATTAAGTCTGAATACAATCGGACCGTTAGCCTGGGCACAGGTGTTTGGGTTTTTTGCAGACCCAAAAAGTAGAGGTTCGCCTCCAACAATAGTGCTCATAGACCGAAAATCTTCAGGACAGATGCAACAATGCACCCACGAATGATTAATCGAACACACCTACAAACGCTTTACATGTAGGTAAATAAAAAAGTACAAAGGGCGAAACAAAACATTTCGCCTTTTGTTTATTGCGTCGACGCCATCATGTCTGCACCAGACCGATTCGAATTTCGAAGGACGATCATTAATTATATTTTGTCTTACTCACGCATTCCATTTTCGAGCTCGATATGATCTATAGATCCGATCTACGAGTCTATCGATCATGCGCATTGGAATCTAAATTTATTCATTTAGTGGCATCTTTTTGCAGATGATGTTTGACGTACAGCCATGGTGATAAATTGATCGTATTTAAAACATTTAAATTTTAGTTTCAATCAGCATTTATAATTAGGTATCGCGTGCAGGTACATAGGTTAATTAATGCTTCTGGGAATATAAATACGATCGTGAAATTAGCTACCTCAGTAGTTATAATTGCCTACTTACTTATAATTCTAAGTAGGTGTCTGCAATAATTTATGTATGGTTAGCTAATGGGAAACGCAATCAAATAACTGATTGGTTATTATTTTGATTTCTGCAGCTCTCTCTTAGTATATTCAGTATACTTAAAAAAAGGTCACGATGTATGAGAAATCGCATATCAAACTGAATTGAAACACAAGTAATCATAAATAAATTGATCTATTGACGTTTATTTAAAACGCTATGAACGCCTTAATTAATTATACCCACAAACCCCACAAACAATTGAAAAGGTTCATAGAAAAGACTTTATCAGCAGAGAACTAATTAACTTTAAACAATATTTCATCTGTTGAGATTGCATGATGCAAGACAAAAAACGAAAGGTTGGAATGACCGCGCCAAAACCAAAACGCCCTGTCCAAAACAAATAAAACTTAAACAAAAAATGAAGCCGGTTAATAAGCTGGATGACATTTGGGAATTCGAAAAATTCATTCAAAGCATTATTAATAGCGCCCATGAAGTGGGTTCCATATTATTAAAATGAGAAGACAACCATTACTTATCTTTAGACAAAGTTCTTGCCATCCATTAATTCGACGCATGTTTTAATCGTATGCACTATAAGGGCTCTACGTATGTGTTTTATCGGAACCGTTGTTGTTACTTACTTGCCTAAGGTATTTAAATGATATTACGAACACCACTTCTCCCGAAGTTGTCGCTGTATATCAAAATTATTGTGAGAAAACGTAGTAGATCATGACTGAGCGAGCACAAGTTGCATATTTTGTCACACTCGTCTCGTCGCTCTTAAAGATTGCTTCTCGCAACAAGCATCCGTTGGCGTGATAGCAAATAATTTCTTAAGGACCTTTAACAATATGTCAAACCGTTTCGTGTACGACTTTTTCTTATTTTCAATAAATAATACGTTCGCTCATAAGTTTACATTGTTCGATTTCGAGCGAGGCAGCACTGAGACGATATTTATCGATAAATTTATTTTCAAAAAGTTATAATGCGCGATTTTTATGCATCTCGGAATTACATTTGTTGTTATGGGAATGATAATGTTATTATTGTTTTGCAAGCTTGTAAGTGATTGATGACTGTTTGTCAAATGTAATGAATTAGTGGGTGCGATTGGTTGTTTATAATTTTTGTTTCTGTTAGAATTATTTAAACTATACACTTAAAGTATCACAATATCGTTTACAGCAATTATTCACCCCTTGTAAAATTTCTTTGAAATAATTAAAAATACTTACATACCTACTACATAACTTATTACAATCCTTTTGCTTCGTTCCTGTAGGTTCAGATATTTATCTATAGTTGTGACTATAAGCAGTACCTGCTCTTTTTCCAATTAAAAATAATAATAATAATATTAATCAATTAAATAGAGCTTACAGTACGAACAATGCAAGCTAATATAAAGATTGTAAAAATAACCTTGCGCTGAATAGTTTACTTGCACAAAAAGACTATCCGAACTGTCAACACAATTCAATTACAATAGAAAATTAGCCTTACATGTTCCTCATTAAATTAGCGTTAGGTGCGGAGCTCCGATACAATCGCTTTATCCGCTGCAGCGGGACAATGCCTCACAAATTAATAATTCACGCTTATAATACTATTAGTTGTAATTTTAATTTGGTCTATTGGTATGTTCGATACGCTGTCGACGATGGCTGTGGTTTGTCCGCGAGCGGGGAAATTGTGTCGGAGATAATGGACTGGTAGTACCTACTTGCTATGGTACCCTTCTGCAGTAAAACTGTATGTTATTACAATTATGTAATTTAAACACTAATAGGCTAATTTTGAAAATAAAATCAAAAGTAAGTAGTTTTTTTTAACCTTGTTCTAACTGACGATCTATTTAAACGTTTGTAAGTATTTGACATTTAGATGACAATACAATAATTTGTTGACACCATCGTGCTGATCTGATGATGGAGTCAGGAGATAGGTAGTAGAACTCTACAATGACTACTAGAAAAACCTTCGTGTTTGGGCTTATTCGATTCGTTTTGACGACTCCAGTACATGTATATACATATATATATGTATTTTTATAGTTTTTTAAACTATAATATCAATTATTTAAAACTCTTCTGATATACGTAAAGGGAAAAAATTCGTGTTGTTTGAAAAATTATAGTTTATGTATCTTGAGGTGTCTAGATGAACATAAAAATCCTCAGAGGTGAGAGCTATGCTAAGTTTGTAGCGGGAGACGATTTTTCAAGTTTTTAAATTTTAATTTAGTCTATTAATTTTTACTTTATAATATTAGGGACCCTTGAGAACTTTTAGTAACTTTATTACTGTACCAATTTTCAAAACTACATGAATAGTTCCTGCTGATTGCCCATATTCGCCTTGATTTGATGTGGTTAATTACTTAACAAAAATTACACTAAATAAAGTTTTTTTTCTAATTACATACTTACCTACGTTAAATTTTGAAATAAGTTATTTTAAATTAAGAAGTTCTCTCGAGATACACACAAGTTAACGCAAATAGTTTTATGTGTAACCCCTAACCAAAATCCTTGATAGGTTTTGATGTAGATGACACTATCATATAATTGTAATATATTAGATCATTTCTCAAAAATAAAGTGTCTGGCAAACTCGCAAGTCGATATTAGGTAAGTACCTACTTCCAAAAAATAAAGTGAGTACCTACTACTTATTTGCTAATGCTTATAGTATTTTCCGTTTCTAGCCAATATTTTGAACCAGACACAGTAATATCAAACACTATTTTCGTAAATAGTCGCAATCGCTTAAAACAAAAAGCCCCAGCCTAAAATTACAGTTCTTTTTCTGTTTATGGGATTTCGTCAATACCTTTTATTGTTGTTGTGCCGTGTTGATCTCTCGATAGGCGATCGTCCGATACAAACGTTGGATTGTTCAATTTCATTGTATCGATATAACTGGCTTAAACGTCAGACCGTCAGACGATATTATCGAGTGAAAATTTAATAAGGCCCTAACCTTTAGTGGTTGTCGTGACACGGTTGTTGAAATTATAAAACATATTGTTCTTACCTATAATAAGCATAATGTTTTACTGGCAAACATCGCCAAAAACAAACACATTATAATATAATTTTGCGCTTCGTACAGTAGATAGAGGAGGTAATTGAACTTCACAAGACAAAACTTTAATAATCTTACCCTTACTTTCGCAGTTCTAATGTACTTCGTATGTATTATATATGTACCGTACTAACACTTCTTTTATAAAGATAGTTGCGATACTAATCGTATGTTTTCATTGGAACAATAACATACATTTATTTTCCCACAATATGTTTGTAGTAAATTCAATTCAGTTTAGGGATTGTTGATCGAATCTGTCCCTTAGGACGGCCACCCCAAAACTGCAGTGTGGGTTCTAACCTTGTTAAAGCTTGTAATGTTATTTGTTATTTAGGGGACATTACGTGGAAATGTTAGTACATTATTATAAAAATTCAATTTTACTTCACTCTGCTTCTTCTTCTTTTTTTTGTCAATTTTATATCCTTCGGATTGTTTGAAATATATTTTCTTCCAGTTCTTTAATAACTATTATTATGTACAGACAACAGAACGTCAACCTACCACAAAACGTCAAATTTTCTCAATTGATATTGATCTCTACAGCTCTGACTTAAAGTTGAAAATCGGTTCAATGACCTTTAACTTTTTGGGGAGGTTGACCTGCCGTTGTCTGTACTTAGTTGTTAAATGTTTACACATGACATGTCTACAGTCATGTCGCGGCACTTAGTATGGTATCTTGCTAGATGTATGTTGATGTTTGCCTTTAAAATAACTAACCAGATGGTGGATACCTTCTTCTTCTAAGGCGAAACTGCTATAATAATGCCGTGATCCGGATTGAAGAACACGATAGCAAGAGCAAGAACGCAAGCCCTGGCAACTACTTGTACTGAGTTGTACTGTTAATTTAGGCTATCTTGCACCATTCATTTGAAAAACGTCAAATACTTAACTTAATTTTTGTGAAACCTTCATTGCATCCTAGAAAGATCATCGAATAATTTGAACTGTGCGGAAGTGAATGTAACACGGTTTGCTTGCGTGGATATTGTCTTACTATCTTACTATAATTGAAAGTTGAATCCATACCATACTATTTATACTAAATAATACTAATTTATAATATTGTAGGATGTACCACATTCATTTAGAATCCATCTGCCAATTGGTCCGGTTCCCCCAGAACGTATATTTCAGAAAGCAAATAATAGGCTAAGCTTAGGTAGTTGCAGTTATTTATGGTTAAGTTGGAGACAATTATTATATAAAAATCCTGTCAATTATTCATAAATCTCGCATGTGTAGAGGAATGTTCCCTGACGCCATGTCGGTCCGACAGCGTATTTCTTCCAGAAGTGATGTGGCTAAGTGGATAATAACAGGGTCGGTCGCCAGGCGGGGCCGCCACGCCTTCAATGCATTCCCATCATTTAGCATCAAAAATAATTACCGGACTTATGACTTAGGTCGGTGACTTCTTCTTCCTAGTCGTGAAACTCCGGGCTGAGGACATGTAAACAGGTCGTGTATATCGTTGATACAAAGTGTCCTAAAAAGTTATTTCAAACTGCATGAGGTTCAGAGATAGAGCCTATACCCGAATTGTATGTACTGCGATTTTTTTATAGTTTTCTAGTTCTAATTATTTTTCATATTTGATATCAAAACTGGACTTGACTTTATCATAAGCATCATTATCATCAGCTTGTGGAAGTCCACTAGACATTGGACATAAGCCTCTTAATGCCACAGCAGGTGGGAGGCCTGCTATGGCAAAATCCTTTATAAACAAAACCTACGTTACAAATATGTTTAAAAAATAATAAACCTTTTTTATTTAGCTGTAAATCTTTACACTTAATAAACTCGACTTAGCCATTCACCCTTGCTATATCAACGTCTAATTCCGTATTCTAGCTTGCGATAATGATTAACGAGTAGCTATATTAATTCGATCTACCAGGATTAGCCGACTACCGGCGAGGGTACGAAAAAACAAACAAAGTTAGTGGATATTCACTAGCTAGGGGATGTCTTAAACAGAGACAGGGTTGCCACAAATGGAAAACTATGGTAGAGATGCAAAAGTTAACACTGGCACCTTAAGGGCGAAATTTTGACACTGCCTAAGTAAGCCATATCACTCTCAGCATAAGAACTATTCTAGTAATTGTATTTAATTATTGTTACCTCCTATCGCCCAGCTTTTTAAAGTTGGAGAGTCTTAGGTACAAATAGGTTTCTAGGGGTTTTTTGAACCAGTTACACATTCAATAACATATATTTTTAAGATAATGTTAGGATGAAAGTAGTCTGTAGGTACAGTATTTTTTTTCCGGAACTCAAAAGTTTGTTAGCGGTTAATCCTATAAGGCAAAGCCTATACAGGAATTTCTAAAACCCATTTTATTTCTCAAAATGGCTGTGTGGTAGGTACTAACGTGTTATGGAGAGATCTATGCTTTGCGTTTCGTAAAGATAAGAAACGAGGATAAACGTAGAAGAACCAAATTCAACGACGTAATTATTCGAAATGCAAAAGCTAAAGGGGCAAGGGGCAGGGCTCGCTCGCAATGCTAACAACTACTGGGAAAGAAAGGTTTTAGAGTGGCGACCACGAACTGGATGACGCAGTGAGGGCAGACCGCTGCACGCAAACGGCACAGGGCCACTCGCAGTAGTAGTAGTTCTAGGGAGGTCACTATTTGGTATTTTTTGAGTTTTTAAGACTACTACAGTCAGAAGTTACTAAAGTTAAGACTGTAGTGACTGTAGTTATATTTCCAATAGAATTAATAATGTATATCAAAAGACTTATCTTGTCTTGCGATATAGATTTAAAATAAACGATATAATCTTATCTCGCACCCTAGATACCTAGGTACTTATTATCATTGTAGAATTGGCATGACACAGTCGTAAAACTTATTAATGGAATGAATAGGGAATGCTTGGAAACCTACCTTATTAATATGATAAACTAGATGTAAATTCACTCATTTGCATAATTGCATACTTACTGGGATTAAATAAAGTTGTGCTTACTTTACTTATTTTATTGGCCGATATAAATCTATGATAAACCCTATCATCATTGGTATATTAGGTTTAAATTGTTGCTAATAAATGTGTTAATTAGGAAAGGTGTAATCGCAGATTATGGCATTAACAAGTGATAGATATTAATTAAAATTATGACGGGGAATTACTTCGTTTATAGCTGACTATTTATGGCGTATTGTCATAGGTTTATTACCTAAGACAATATGAGATTAAGGCCAGTTTCACCACTTGCTGTTAAGTTCCAGATAACCTAACTGGCACTTTTTTGACAGCTAATTGTATGGGTTATCTGTCAAAACGAATGCCAGAGATAGGTTATCCGGAACTTAAAAGCTAGTGGTGAAACTGGCCCTTAGTAATATATATTTATTTAAACAATTATCAACAACAGCGAAATAGAATTCCATAATAGGACTAAGCCCATTTTAAGTGCTTAGCTAGCCCGACTTAAGTATAAAGTGTGTGTAAAGATCAAGTTATTACATGCTAGGTACAGCTACCAAAGTCCTTAATCAAGCGCCTGCGCACCCTAAAAAGGCATTCAACCTGATGTTTTTATGATCACAAATGACAAAATTAACTTACAGTCAAATTATCATCTGATACAATTTGTTAAGCTAAGTACGCCGAGATAAGCTTATGATAACATGATAGATGATATCAGACTTGTCAAATGATTGCAGTTACAACCGATCGTGATTAAATAAAAAAAACTGGACAATTGCGAATAGGGCTCGAGTTAAATATATTATTTAGTTTATTGTTGCATTATCATCTTATTGGTTTTTTTTAACTTCTAGTTATACCCCACCTTTTTGCAAGCTTTCTACATGACCTATAGGTTGACTGGCGGCAAACGCTTCTAGCATTACGTCCACCTTTTGTAACCTTTTTTACAAGTTTGTGCAATAAAGTTTAAAATAAAATAAACCCTAAAAAGGTTCCGTTTTTTCCTTTTATGAACCCTAAATTACCAAAGTGATATTTCCGAAAATCAGTCTTTTTGTCCGTTTACTCATGTTAAGGCGAGTAGGGCCTAGATTAGCAAGGTCGAATATGGCACGAAAACTCATTAAAATACGGCTCATAGCAGCGCGCAATGAAACGTAGTGGTTAAGACAATCGCTGCGTCTTCATGTAGCAAAAATTGGGGAAAATAATACTTTTCGCATGAACGCAATAATTCGATTAAAAATCCTTTGCTTAGTTTGTAGATATCAAGGTGGCCTATCAATCGACGTAACTATAAAAGAATTAAATCGGTCAAGCGATTAAAAAGAAGAAGGATAAAATTAACATCTTGTTTGTTTTGTTTTTCAATGAATCAATATTTTTTTTCTCTTGAAGTAGGTATTTACTAAAAACAAATGCTATGCGATTCTTAGCATATTTTTTTGACAATTGCGGCTTTAAGTAAGCTTTCGCTTTTGGCGATAAGGCCGCCTGATTGTACATAACTCTGTCTTTTTTGCAATAACCTTTAATGTTTTTATGCAATAAAGTGTCTATCTATCTAAGTAGGCTTTTTAAACCGCAAGCTAGTTTACACTTGGCGATTATACTCTCCTCGACTGTAATCTTAACATTAAAAAAGACGGATCATCACACACAAACGAATTTTTTATTAAGTATGTTCACAACGGTTGTCAACCCTAAATCCGAATCCCTGTGACAACAGTGCCTCAGGGCGTTGTGCCCGAGGGATGCGTTTGTTTTTAATAAACCGCTTAGTTTGCAATAATGGCACCATTGGGCAAAGTATTCCATACGTTATTAAAAAATGTGTTCAAGTAGTGAATCATTTTGGTGGGAGCCTTCTCCAGGCATAAACCTACAAAAAAAGTAACTGTAGACTAAGAATAATTGTTTGTTTTATATTTTTTTAAAACAAGATTATGCAACTAAAATACATAATAAATAGGCAAAGGACATATTATTTTAATTTCTTCATACAAGACTTTTTTTTCGATTTCGAATGGTACTTACACACTGTTTATTATTTTGCTTCCGGTGTCTTATTATTTGTATTGAAATATCCACTACCATCTTCGTGTACCTACGCCATCAAAAAAGCCAATTATGGACAATCAGTACGAATAGCATTATAATAACTTATGACAAGAGATTCTACATAAAATGTACTACAAATTTGATCATGTTTATTATTACTCTACGATCAATACTTCAAATGCTACTTTCAAAAACACAACATAGTAAATAATTTAACTACTTTATATTATGAATAACTACATATTATTACAATATACTCTGAAACTATTTATTGTCAAAATGATAAGGAAGACACGACTTAGACTACGACTACAAACTATGCCTTATTACCAACCAAAAACTCTTGGCCTCTATTATCACACATGTAAGGCCATATTTAATAAGCCACTTTACCATGGCTGTACAATGTGCGGGCTGGCTTACGATACAGTAACATTGAATTAGCCTTACATGACTTACAGTTACATAGTGTGATAATGGAACAATTAAAATAGGTATTATGGCGCTCGCAAAATCTTATCACGGGTTCGGCAGAGTAAGTACAATTGGGTATAAAATATCTATGTTTATTGTTTTAGTTTTAACTACTAAAAAGGGACACCTGTAATGGATTAACTGAGAAAGGAATAACAAACTTCATTATTTATAAATTGCTATAAGTTGGTGTGTTCCATTCGTCATCATTACTAAAAAATAATTTATAAACACACAGCTAAATACAGCGAAGAAAATTTTACCAACTTGTTCACGTGTCTTCCGCAATTATGTTATTAATATCTATATTTTTTATGGAAAGGTCGATGCTTGGGATCTCTATCCGGAAAAAGTTAATCCGGCAGAAGACCAAGGTAATGGACATGGTCCAAAAATGTAGTAAGCTGAAGTGGCAGTGGGCCGGCTACATCAGAACCGCAGAACCGATGATGAAAGGTGGAGTAAACGGGTTCTCGAGTGGAGACCACGTCTCTACAAACGTAGTTTAGTTCCATTGATCGACGACCGTAGAAAGATGGCTGTCAGTGGCTGGATGAAAAAAGCGTGAGATCGTGTTCTACTCTTACCAACATTTTAAATTCGTAATGATGAAGTATTGGAATTTATTTATTTATTTATAAAATGTTACATTTATAGTCTAGATATGAATATAGTATATATATGTCGCCTACACACAAGTTAGTTATTCATAAAATATAATTCTGGAGTTCTGCTTTCTTTGTGTTTTGTAACATGATTCATATGTCACCTTTACCTCATATTCATAATAATATGTCTCATTGTTGTTATCAACAAAGAAACTGCAAACTGTTTTCATGCATAGGTAGGTATTCATTGCGTTTATCGTCTACAGACTGTAGATATTAAGAGCAAAACAGTTTTGCATTCACCTGTACAAAGGAAACAACTCTTAATCCTGCAATAAATTTTATACGATTTAGTATTTACAGTGACAGACTTTATTGAGCTACAATATCATCACGACGTGGCATACCTTGAATAATTAAAATAAATGTTTTAAATATATAAATTAAACGAAGTAAAAAGTAGCAAAATGAACAAAGACAAACTATGGACACTGTGCGTCACCTTAATAAGTGTTCTATGTGCATCATCAAGTGTCAGATCGAAGTTAATGTCAGCAGACGCTTGTAGCCCTCTAGTCATCGCTCACCGAGGTGCCTGTGGCTATGTCCCGGAGCATACGCTCGGCGCTTATGCTTTAGCCGTCACGATGGGAGCTGACTACATCGAACCTGACCTGGTCATGACTAGGGACGGACACCTTATCGCGAGACACGACAATGAACTTTCACTTACCACAGACGTAGCCTCACACCCCGAGTTTGCTTCCCGCTACCGAACAAAAACCGTCGATGGAGCCACTATTAACGGTTGGTTTAGTGAAGACTTCACTCTCGCAGACATCAAAACATTACGTGCTGTTGAACGCATTCCTACTGTAAGACCTGGAAATGCCCGAATGGATGGATCTTTTGATGTTCCCACCTTACAAGAAATAATCAACTTGGCTAAAAGCATGGAAACCATATACTGTCGGAAAATAGGAATATATCCGGAGCTTAAGCATGGGACGTACTTTCAGCAATTAGGATTAGCAATGGAACGACCTATAGTTGAAGCATTTCATAGCAACGGTTACCGTGGTGCTGATGCTCCTGTTTACATTCAGTCTTTTGAAATAAATAATTTGAGAGAACTGAAAACTCTGACTGATCTCCGATTGCTGCAGCTGTTCGGGGCAAATCAACCGTTCGATCAAATTACTCAAGGTACTAACGTCACCTACCTCTCCATGGCTACACCAGAAGGGCTTAGAGAAATCGCCACTTACGCTTACGCGGTAGGTCCAGAGAAGGCATATATTATCCCACGCACTATCAACAACACATTAGGCGCCCCTACACCTTTCGTAGCATTCGCTCATGCTGCTGGACTGAAGGTTCATCCTTACACATTCCGATCAGAAAACTCTTTTTTGCCCGTGGAGTTTCGCAGCAATGATACATCACCTGATGCTATTGGAGACTCAGAAGGAGAAATACAAGCATTTCTTAGAGCTGGCATAGATGGTCTTTTTGCAGACCAACCGGACGTGTTGGTAAAAATAAGGGAACCCTGCATCAACGAAGAGTCTCAGTGCACATCTGCTTCAACATCAGTGACTCCAATGCTTTGGATGACATTATTGCTCAGTTTTTATTTAAGGTTTTGTTAATCTCCGTGTTTTATTAATAATCGAACGAAGAGTCATTTATTAATGACTTAACGTCATTGTGATAAATATATTTACCTAATCATATTTTATTTGTTACTTAAAACTAGAATATGAACATAAACTTTTTTATGTAATTAATGAGGTGTTTATCGTGAAAATGTATTTTTAGATATAAGATTAGTCCCTTTACCTAAAACCCTATGGATTTTAACACAATCTTAATAGTTATTGGCGATATGTTACGTATCGTGAATATCAATTTTAAAATGCTGCGTAAAACATCTGTATGAATATACATATTTTGTATATTTAAATATCTTCCTAATTTCGTCGATAACCTTGGGTCATACTACCTACTAAAAGGCAGTACACTGACTAACAGAATAAAAGACATTATAACTATTAAATTTACTTTTTTTTGCATTCACAATAATGCTAGTTTAATAAACTAGCATTATTGTTATAGTTTATTAAATCAAGGAAAATTATTTTACTTGAAGACATGTTTTTAGCTGATCCCACCATGCAGAGGCAGTTGGAAATTGTTTTTCAAGTTTATTTTACGTGTTGTCTGCCTACTAATAAAAAAAACTGTTACGCAGGTGACTGAAGCAACTGTACTGTCAATGTAATAGCCTAGGGCCATTGACTACTACTTACTAACTAGAGCCTAGTCAGAGGCCTACCTGTGACTAAGCTTCACGATTAATACTTATAATAGAGGCCAGCGCCCTGCAGTAAGACGGCTTACTTAGTATGTTGTTAAGTCTATTTACTGACCAACCGATTACCGACCCCAAAATCCAGATTTTTTTGTTTCCATTAATTTAACAATTTATTTGTTATTTATTTCTTAGATTACCTAATTCGAGAAGAATAATGAAACGAATTAATTAAAATATGTAGATAATAGCTGCTTAAGATAAAACTAAGTACGAGTAGGGGAGACCGGGGACAATTGACTATACGGGTAGATTGGCTAAGTGTCGAAAACAAGACTTATTTAAAAGTGTTGCGTTTTTCAACTAAGCGCGAAAATGCCGTATGTCCGGTAATGGAGCGGAAAGATAAACGGCTGTTCGCACCCAGTTGAATAACGAAACACTTATAAATAGAACAAATTTTCGACACTTAGTAGTCAACCAATATCCGGTCCGGTATGTAGTTTCGAATGTGGTACGCTGGAGCGAAAATCATTAAAGCGAAACCCACTTGGTCGAATATACTTAGTCTAGCCATAAATACTGTCACAATTAAAAATAAACAAAATTTTACATTTGAATTAGGAATCTGTCATTTTTATATGATTGTTCATTGGGTTTTCTCATTTTGGCGCCAATACATTGTAAAATATTTTGCGGTATTAAAATGGAGAGGGGTGATAAAGAGAACCGAATCACTGTGATTGCATTACACAATGTAGGTATGGAGCCAAATGCAATTTTTAAAACTCTCCATACGCTTGGTATTAGTAAAATGTTTGTGTACCGGGCTATTAATAGGTACACTCCTCCTCCTCTTCTGTTTGTGACAGAAAAATATAAAAATATCTGGCCGTCCACGTAGTATTCGTACGAAAAAGGTGGTCTAAGCAGTAAGGGAAAGTATTCGAAGAAATCCTGTCCGAAAGCAAAAGATTTTATCTCGGGAGATGAAGATAGCACCTAGAACCATGTCGCGTATTTTAAAAGATGACTTAGGACTTGCAGCCTATTTAAGAGACGTACTGGTCATTTATTAACTGATAATTTAAAAAAGAATAGGGTGGTAAAATCGAAACAACTACTGAAGCGGTACGCAAGGGATGTCACAGAAAAAAATGGTTTACGGATGAGGTTTTTTTTACAATTGAGCAACATTTCAACAAACAAAATGACCGTATTTATGCTCAAAGCTAAGGAAGCTTCCCAATTAGTTGACAGAGTGCAACGTGGGCACTATCCGACTTCAGTGATGGTTTGGGGGGGTATTAGCTATGAAGGAGTGACTGAGCCATACTTTTGTGAAAAAGGTATCAAAACATCGGCACGAGTGTATCAAGATACCATTCTTGAGAAGGTAGTGAAGCCCCTTAACAACACCATGTTCAATAACCAAGTATGATCCTTCCAGCAAGACTGGGCGCCGGGTCATAAAGCTCGGTCTAGCCAGTCTTGGTTGGAAACGAACGTTTCGGACTTCATCAAAGCTTAAGACTGGCCGTCGTCTAGTCCCGATCTTAATCCGCTGGATTACGATTTATGGTCAGTTTTAGAGAGTACGGCTTGCTCTAAACGCCATGATAATTTGAAGTCCCTACAACAATCCGTACGATTGGCAGTGAAGAATTTTCCCATGGAAAGAGTGCGTGCTTCTATTGATAACTGGCCTCAACGTTTAAAGGGCTGTATTGCGGCCAATGGAGACTACTTCGAATAAGCTTTTTATATTTAAAAAAATGTTTTATATTTATGTATTAAACTAACACACTGTAAAAATAATAAATGTTTTTTGCAATTTAAAAACAATTATTTTTCTTTGTTTCAGTATTTATGGCAAGACTAAACCTCTTGCTTTTTGTTGATAAAAATGGGACTTGGATTATTGTGTCTTATTCCCCTTTTGGAGTTTCAAACTATGTAGTACATGGGGCACAATAAAAGTTTTGCACTTTTAGCTAATCGGAACTATTTGAATTTCGAATGTTATATTTTTTTAAACGTTGCAACCTCCTTAATGTAATAAAAAAAAACAATTGGCGGGAAATGATTTGTCAATTGTTTTTTATCACACATCAAAGTTCTACGTACGCAACGAAAATGGAATAAGGTCGAAAAGATTTTAGAGCGATGATTTTTTATTATTTTAAAAGTTCTCTCTCTCCGCAAGACTGTGCCGCTCGTCTTCAAAATGCTTTTGGGAGAGAAGCACCTTGTTTGAGCACCGTGAGGCGATGGTTTGCTGAATTTGAGAGAGGTCGAGTTTCTTTACATGATGAATTTCGTGAAGGGCGGCCTTCAACTGCCGTCAACGAAAATAATGTGGCTACTGTTAAGCGGCTTATTGAAAAAAACCCGCGGATTACCTATGAGACAATTCGAGGACTATTGGGGATTGGTATGAGCCAAATTCAGAAAAATTTATACGAATAATTGAAAGTTCGGAAACTTTGCTGTCGTTGTCGTTGGATCCCTCATGAACTGACAGCGGAGCAGAAGCGGGCTCGCGTGGAATGGTGCTCACAGATGCTACTGAAGTACGACCACGGACATTCTAATGCTGTTTATGACATTGTCACAGGAGACGAAACGTGGATCTATTGTTTTGAACCCGAAAAAAACAGCAATCTTGTGAATGGGTGTTTGAAAATGAGAACAGGCCAACAAAAGTGAGGCAGGTGAGAAACATTGGTAAAAAAATGATCGCGTTTTTTTTCTCAGCTACGGGTCCCATCTGTACAATTCCACTTGAAGATCAAAAGAGTGTTAACGCCGAGTAGGTATTCTACCATTTGTTTACCCAGGGTGTTAGAAAAAGTTCGTGAAAGACGACCCAAAAGCCGCGTTCTCCCACATCATGACAACGCTTCTTCACACACGGCCAACAAAACAAAGTCATTTTAAGCTTCCGAAAAAGTACAACTCGTCACCCATCCTGCGCATAGCCCCGACCTACCCTGTGATTTCTGTACTTTCCCCAAAATCAAAGATTTGAAGAAAGGTTTTACTTTTTCCAACTTCGAAGAGGCAGTGATAGCGTGCAATCAGCACGTAGAAAACATGCCTTCAGATCTGTGGTCCTCCTGTTTTAAAAAATGGTTCGATCGCATGAAAAAATGTTTAAAATGTAAAGAAGAATATTTTTAAAAGCAATAAACATAATATTTTGGTTATAACATGTTTTTTTAAGTTACGCAAATCTTATAGTGTGACCTACGTAGGTATATATTATTCTGCTGGACTCTAAACTTCACCTAGATATTCATTCATATCAACGCCATAATCAGCAAAGCCTTTAAGATGTACACGGCTTTGTGTCTAGGTCTGCAGAAAATTTTAAAAAACAAAAAACAAAAAACTTTTTTCACCCTATACCGTTCGCTCGTTAGGTCCCAGCTGAAGTACGCTGTACCAGTTTGGAACCCATTTTACAAAAAGTACACAGAGTCCATTGAAAGGGTCCAGCGTAAATTCCTGCGCAGAGTCAATTTAAGGTGTTGTCGCTCTCGGGTCCCTTATGAGCAGCTTCTTACTAAGTCCGTTATGTTTCTTTATAATTTAGTAAACAACAAATTTGATTGCCTAAGCCTCCGTAACCTGATCAACTATTGCGTCCCTAGATGTGCCATGCTAAGAAGCACGCGCAGACTGAAGACATTTCATGTAAACTGCTGTCAAACCTGACTGACTGACTGACTGACTGACTGACTGACTGACTGACTGACTGACTGACTGAGATTCCAAATTTGGCACGTAGATTCCTTATAAGGTCTAGAGGTGCACTAAGAAAGGGTTTTTCAAAATTCAACCCCTAAAGGGGTGAAACGGGGGTCCAAAGTTTGTATGGGGAAACAAGATTAGTTAGACTATTTTATTCGAAACTTCACAGGAGTATTCCTAACAATAAATGATTAAATACGTGTTTCAGGTTTTTTGCAAATTCCACCCCTAAAGGGGGTAAAAGGGTGACAAAGTTTGAAAATCAACATGGGTATTGTTTCTATGGTTTATCGGGTCGCTGATTACGAAAACAAAAACGAATATAAAATACAACATTACGGACGTGAAATATCATCCCCCTGTTGGAGTGTGATGGGGTTGAAATGTCTAAATATCAATATGGGTGTCGTTTTTATGGTTTTTTGGGATGTTAATCACGAAAACAACGACAACGGCAATTTTGAAATTTAATATTGTGAACATAAAAATTATTGAATTTAACCCTTATGTCGGTGAAAAGGGGGAAGAAACTTTGTATTTCAGTTATCTATTAAAATAAAATGGTAAACTGACTAATTGTTGATATATCCATGCACAGCATTACCTTCTACAGTGTAGACATCCATTAAGGAAGGGTTTTTGGAAATTATAGCCCTAAGGGGGTAAAATAAGTGATGACAATTTAATGAAAGCATATCAGTTTCAAATAAGAATATTCAAATTTTGTATTTATGGTGACGATTGAAAATAAATGTATGTATTACAGCGTTCTTGATTATTCAACCCCCGAAGAGGTGAAATAGGAGATTAAGTTGAAATCAGTGTCTTGAAAGTCCTTCATTTTTAAAGTTATAATCACTAAACATATGTTTATAGTCAACTTACTCAACTTAAATTGGTGGTGTTAGAATTCCAAAGGAGATAAAATTTTGTTATTGTCGAATTAATAATCACCAAATATATTATCTCGGCTTATGGTTGCAAAGTAACCCAACATACATTGTTATTTTCACTCGGCTGCCGTAGAAGGGTTATATTTTTCGAGCGTATGTATGTGTGTTCATAATTTTTTGGCTCACCTTACAGCCTAAGCCGTTAGAGATGTATTTCATCATATATGATTCTTCTCAGTTGTGGAAGTGACATAAAGTATACCATTTTTCGGAATTCCCATAGGACACAGGAATTACGCGGGGAACTCTGATCTCTAATGCTACTTACCTGATTTTAACCTTCGATGAAGGTCTGTTTTAGTTTAGTTTAAATGCTGTTGAAGTATTCCAGAGACGTCGCCTGGGGTCTACGGGGGCCACAATTTTGTTTATTTTAAGCTAGGACGTAGTAGATAGTGTCAGTGGACACCCTGAGAAGACGCCCAGGTAAAGGGTAATCGCCCGTGTCCCGCACCAGCCAGAAGCTGAAGAAATCCGACGACGACCGTTTTCGAGATATTAAGGCGCTGCGTACACGACGGAGCAGGGCGGGCCGGACAATTTCGCCGTGAACAATAGACCAAAGGGAATAGTATACTGCAACGCACACGGCGGTCATTAAGAACGCGCCGCCAGTGCCCGCCCCGCGCCGCGGCATGTCCGTGGCTGCCCGCCGTGGATCGCACAAACCAGTTTGTATACACTAACACAGACGGCGGCGCGGGCGGCTAGCTTAGTCTACGCCGCGCGCTCTACTATAATGATCGTCCTGAACTGACCGTCGTGTACGTTGAGTAAGCGGCGCGGGCAGCCGCGGGCATCGATGGGCAGACGCGGTCTTTATTGCTTCACGGTCAAAAAGGACGCACTACTGCGTTGCATGCGCAGCACCTCACTCCATACTATATTAATTAATGTATATACATATTATATAAAAGGCAACAGTGATTGACTGATGTATCAACGCACAGCCTAAACCGCTGGTTCTAGAGATTCGAAATTTGACACGTAAGATTCTTATAAAATCTAGGGGTCACTAAGAAAGGATTTTTCAAAATTCACCCTTTAAAATGTGATGTGGGTGAAATGGGGGTCCAAAGTTTGTATGGGGAAACAAGATAAGTCAGACTATTTTATTCGAAACTTCACAAGAGTAGGTCATCCTTACGATAAACGAGTAAACATGTGTTTCAGATTTTTTGAAAAGTCAATCCCTAAAAAGTGGAAGGGACAAAGTCTGAAAATCAACATGGGTATTGTTTCTATGGTTTATCGGGTCGCTAATTACGAAAACAGCAACGATTTTAAAATTTAACGTTGCGGACGTGAAATACCATCTTCTCTGTTGGGACGCGATGGGGTTGAAATGTCTATCAATATGGGTGTCGATTTTATGGCTTTTTGGGACGTTGATTTTAAAATTGAATATTGTGAATCGGCTTAGTAATTTTGGAGCTAATCGGTTGTAACAGACGGACTGACAGACAGCCACACGTGATCCCAACACAAAGGTTCTATTTTTGCATTTGATGTATCTATAGAACGAGACCCGCGTTATCCTAAAATAGATAAATCGCTATATCATATCATATCATATCATATCGCGTTTTGATGGTCATGCTAGGGGGACTGTATTAGTAAAGAACAGTCTATATAGAAGTTTTGTAGAGTTTTTTTTTTAATTACTGAGTTTGACATTCATACATTCACTCAAAATCAAATCTAACGCGAGCGAAGCCGCGGGCAAAAGCTAGTAGAAATCATAAATTAACACAGAATTGCAAAATTTTATGTTTCTCTCTTCTTCTCATTTTCATAGCTGTATCAAAACTGTACTTGTATTAGAATTGAAGTATCAATGTTGAGCTAAAAAAAAAATTTTTTTTTATTGCTGTTTTATGTTTACACTTTTTACCTCGTTTGTATTCAAATCCATACACCTACACGTGGATTACGTAGTGGGATGTGTTACTAATTTTATTACTTTAGTTTAGCAATAACTTAACTATGTAACGCATTTGTTTGTAATCCCTAAAAATAAAATAAAATAAAAAATTTGGTCCTTATATATGAAATTACCGTTCAGTATCAAAAAAGTGAATCAACTTTTTTTTATGAAATTATTATTTAACCAATCGAAATATGTGCCGTTGTTATCGATACACTTCCTCCATTTTATAGGCAGATCATTAATCCATTTTGGAAAAAAATCCCGGGAGCAAGAGTATGAAGTTATGAACTGTTTAAAGGCGGTGACTGCCTCATCGGATTTGATTATTTTTTTCCTTGTAACATGATATTTAAATTTTGAAAAAAGTGGCAATCGGCTGAGTCGAGATGTGGAGAGTGTAGTGGGTAACGCAAAGGTTCCAGTCGGCAATACAAGTCTGCAGTAATCGTCTGGCCTGATCTCAAGGAGCTGTAGTGGATAACACCAGCACTGGTCCACCAAACACTAACCAGAATCTTCTTTTTGGTCAGTTTTCGCTTAGGGCAAGGTTTTGCCGGTTCTCCAGGGTTAAGCCATTGTGATGATCGCTTCCGATTATCGTACAGGATCCATTTCTCATCACAAGTCACGATACGGTTCAAAATCCCCTCATTATTGAGACGATTGAGCAAGAAACACAGCAAGCGACGCGTTTGTTGGTTTGCTTCAGTCAATTCTTAATTTAAATATTGTTCTGTTTAAACAGAAAAGAGACTTGTGTAAAAAAATACTGTCCATCCATTTTAATAAATTAAAATCCATTGTATGTACATTCAATTTAATTATTTACGGTGGATGGACAAGAGTTACTAGTAATTGTTGAATTGTTCGTTGCAGATTAAATGTATAAAAAATACATCGGATTATTAAAATATCGTACTGTATTTCTATTTTCTCGATCCTGAACCACCCTCTGAAATTTCGCTTGAACTTTTTTAATATAAACAAGATGACGTACGCAGGTACAAATTATTTGCCTTATTTTGGGTTACACATTAGGGTCTTGATAAATGTTGAATTGGGTCAGATACCAAAATATGCTTACCTACAAGTAGCGTACAAATATTATTTTATAATAGTCACTGTAAATAATATTTATTACAGCACATAATAATATGGTTGCCGTGTGGGGACGGCCGTAAAGAATATACTTCCTCACCGCCAACAGGAGGCGTGTCGTAAGAGGCGACTAATTCCTGTAGCACGAGACGGGCAGCAGCGTCTGTGTGCGAAATATTATAAAAATCTGCGCCCGCCAACGCCTGCCAAGCGTGGCGAGTATTGGCAATCCCCCCAATGAACGTCATTGGGGGAGGCCTGTGTTCAGCAGTGGACGTCCATGGCTGAAATGATGATAATAATATTATGTATGTACCCAGGTAGTTGAACAACTTAATAATTAGGTACTATTAAAATATTGGATAAAACTAACTTAGTAAAAACACAACTATAATTTTACTAAGTGTAAGTAAGTACAATTACAAACCTATTATACACATATTCGTATCACATTTTTTATTTACTATAAGGAAATAAATATACACCTTTTAAATACATATTTTACAGTTTAATATGACACTATACTTAATTAATATACAACCGAAAAGTATTCATAAAGTAAGTAGATAGAAGGTGTGATCAATAAGCCACTTATGTAGATTTCTTTTATAGGGCGGGCCAGAAAGTATTCGCAGATCCTCCGGTAAAGCGTTGTAGACTTAAATAGCCATTGCAAATCCCCGGTTATGATAGATAAACTGTTTTTCGAAGCTAGATTGATTAATGTTTGTAAGGTAATTTGTTCGAAATTACTTCAGCTGACTTAAAAAAGTTCCTTACATCGATCATGACAATTGGAGTGTTATCTGGACTATATTTATTGCTTAATTTAATATACCTCCGACTGCGAGGTATCTTGTTTCCATTTATGTAGTTCGCATTTTAAAGAAGTAAGTATGATTTTTTATTTTTTTTATTTTAAATAATAATAAAATTTCTTTTTTATTAGTTATGTTCCGTTTAGGGGGATATTCTATCTATATTTATCGAAATCATTAAAAAAAAAGTTAAATTTAACCCGTATTGTGATAAAGTAAGTGATAAACCTAACGCTGAAGTCATTAATTTTTGCGATTTTGATGTTCCTTAATAAAAAAAGGAAAGGAAAAAAATGAAAAAGTAACATTAAACTATCAGATAATCAATAAGTATGTTAGTGTTTTGAAACCGTGCATATTTAGGTATTCTTAGTAAATCGTGTCTCAACTGGTCTGTAGGTAAACTTTTATTTTATGAAATGCATCCAAGTAACTACAAAAAGATCGATTTACTACCACACTATCTGAAGTCACAAGGCATCACTCTTATCTAACAATTCAAAGTACAATTGCGTACAAAATGCTGAATACGGGCATCGCATACTAATTTAAAATAAAGTGAGAATCTTGAAACCATATTTTGTATAAACAGAATTTGGAGCAACCTAGGCAAGACCATCAAAGTAAGTAATCTATGAAGACCATGTCCAATAGACGATGACAGGAGGATTTAATTGATAAAGAATTAGAAAATACTTACGTCTCTTTACGTTATGTGAAAGATGTGGAAGACGGAGTGAGCGAGAGAAAAAAAAACAAATCCGCATTCGTCTCTACGAATGCGGATTTGAATGTGATGACGGATGTTTTTATGAAGGTTGCAGAGTCAGGGAGAGATGTTCTTGTTGCGCTTCTGCAAAGCTTGAAAAAAACTAAATATCGTTGAAAGCCAGCATTCTCTTTATCCCTACATACATTTCGTTTTTGCTGAAAATGTATTGTTAATAACACTAAGATGTAAGTAATTTATTTTTTCCGCAAAGAAAATGCTTAATACCTGCTGTCGTGAGAACGACAGAATGTCATGCATGTGGGACTCCTTAAAGAGTTGCAGTTTCTCACAACCACTCACACGACACGACATTCTTTAACACATGCTACTATTAATGTTCTATATTAAGAAATAAAATTACTAATATCACTGATTTGGCCTATGTATTTTAAATCATTTCAATAAATTAAAAGTTTTATGTTTAAAATTAGCACAAACCCAAAAGTTTTTTTACAATACAACTTTACAAATTAACTCTGTTCTTAAAATAACTTACACCATTATTTGGTAAAGAATAATATTCATTCATGAATGTCATGCATTAGTTAACTTCTATTTAAAGTAAGATACCTACTCGTTGCAAGCAGGAAACAAGGTAGCAACGGCAAGGTAACATTCCGTATTTTTTTCATTTACACACTTGCAAACTTATTTATAAATTCACGGTTGGCGTTAATAGACGCTTGTCTCGTCGAATAAATAAATCCATACATGTTAACAATTTTCTAGCTGATAGTACCTTACAACTTTGCTGAATCGAGATTGGGACTTGACACGTTTCTTGCTATTATTTATCTATGTGATGTTATTTTAGTTGGGCGCTGTGTTTATCGTCAGTAAACCGTAAGTAATTATTTTTTATTTTATTTAATAAAGTAGAGATTTTTTAGCAATTCAAGCGGAATGTTCTGAAGTACTAAATTGTTTGCATTTTCCTGTTTACTTAAGCACAAGTGACCTTCTTAACAAATCACGATGTTTATCGACTTTAACTAAGGATGTTCATTTACGCAGGTTTAGCCAATATGTGGCTGCAAGCATCAGGATTGATACTGGTGGCAGGACTGGCCATCACCGCAGCGGCGCCAACTACAGATAGTACATCAAAAGACAGTATTGTCGAGTGCAAACCCCTTGTCATCGGACACCGTGGAGCCAGCGGCTATGTTCCCGAACACACCCTCGGATCTTATGCCCTGGCAATCACTATGGGCGCTGATTATATCGAACCAGACGTAGTGATAACAAAAGACGGGAAGCTAATAGCACGTCACGACAACGAATTGGGATTCACGACTGACATCTCTGAGCACCCGGAATTCGCACCGCGTCGCAGAAACCAGACAATCGATGGAAACGAAATTAGTGGATGGTTCACAGAAGATTTTACTCTAGAAGAAATAAAAACTCTTCGTGCCATAGAACGCATCCCTGATATCCGGCCTGGCAACGCTCGATTAAATGGGGCTTTCACCGTTCCTACGCTTCAGGAGATTATTGATTTAGCAAAAAGTATGCAGCTCAGTCAACAACGCGTCATAGGTATATATCCTGAAATTAAACACAGCACTTATTTCAAAAACCTTGGCCTACCCATGGAGAGACTGGTCGTGGACATTCTTCACAATAATGGCTACCGTGGTCAGGAAGCTCCTATCTATATCCAATCTTTTGAAGTGAGTAACTTGAAAGAGCTTAAAGATATGACAGATTTGAGGCTTTTGCAGCTCTACGAAAGTGATAAGTCGCTGAAACCTTTTGACCAAGTCGGGCTTCCTAATGGACTTACTTATGGTGAAATGGCTACTCCGGACGGTTTGAAAGAGGTGGCAAAATATGCGTATGCTGTGGGTCCTGATAAAAGTTACATCATTCCTCGTGATTCGAACAACAAGCTCGGTGAGCCGACGAGTTTCGTGCAAGACGCTCACGCGGCCGGTTTGAAAGTGCACCCTTACACGTTCCGCGCTGAAAACACATTCTTACCCGCTGAATACAGAAACGGCGACTCATCAAATGCCATAGGTGATTTGAGTAGTGAAGTAAGGGTATATTTAGACGCTGGAATTGACGGTCTTTTTGCCGATCAACCCGATATACCTGTACGACTACGTGCTCCTTGTAAATTACAGTAACTTTCTAGGTAATTACGTTACCATATTAAAGGTGATGTGGATTTAAAGTCATGTAAGTAAGTATTTCTTCTTAAACTTACATTTTATTTCGCAATTTTTATCAGCAGCTGAAAATCTAATTTTAAGTAATTGTTGACTGTCAGAAAGAGAATTGGAGAGAATGTCATATGGCACAAAGTCGAGCTTTCGTACTTTAAAAAAAAAAGTGCCATAAACTCTTAAATACATTTCTATATATTAATTCACCTGTATAGTAAAATAAGATTGATAATCATGTAGGTGCTCCTATCAACATTTTCATTTTCCAATACATAAATATAATAACTAAATTATGCAATATTATCATAACCTGGAAAGTTTACCTGAGGTTTTGAACATTTTGTCGGTTTTGACTTGCTGTTTGGTTGTTGCAACGGCAAGTAATATAAAACAGTGTAATGTAAAATTTATTAAAAAGTCAAAGAAATCATTGTTATAAAAAATTATAGATTCTTTGTATACTTATAAAATGTAGGTAACTAATAAAAACAGTAAATAATGATCAATTAAATGTATTAAGTAAGTACAATAATTTGTCATTCATTATTTCACTAGCGAGACCCAACTTCACAGAGTAACATAACATCGACATTTATTAACTTCATGCTAAATGCCTACGTATCTACTGAATATACATTTTAAATTTAAATACATAAATTAAATTGTTTTTACAATCACAACAAAATATCTAGCCCCAAACTAAGCAATGCTTGTACTATGGCGACTAGATAACGGATAAACATACTTAAATACTTTTATAAACATCTATGACTAAGGTACAAACGCTCGTGCTCATCATACAAACATTTGCCCCTTGCGGGATCCGAACACGCAACCGCTGGCTTTGTAGTCCGGTGGCTTTATAATATAAATGTTGTATTTTTATCTTCCACCCGTTTTATGCCGTTGACCTAAATGGGACTATTGGGGTGCCTGTAGTAAAGGCTGACTTTTTAATCTTGCTTCTCTTGGCATCTTCACTTCACAAGGGCTCTCAAGGGCTCTCCTCGATGCTCTTCATAATATTTTCGTTTGGAGTTCGCGCCTCGAGGCTATTGATCACGTGACAACCGTAGGCAGCCATCTGGGTAGCTTAGCAACAGACTAGACAGAGTAGGACGATAAGAAAGACCGACGTCTAATACAGCGCCTAAGGCTCGGACTACATGCATCCGGAATTTTTCAGAACCCCATACAAATCAGATTGAATCCGCATGCACGTATGTAGTCCGAGCCTAATATTTTAGTTGTGCGTGCGGCGGGGATTCTATCTAGCTAATAAGCTAATAACTGACAAGCTAACCGAATGTGCGGAGTGATGGCAAAAGGCCTTAGTATGACCTTAGTTCCGTAGAAGATGGGTTGGCCCCTAGTATAGATGCGGTCGATTCCAGAATTTTTTTCGGAATTAAATTAGACTCCCGGCTGCAATGAGGTCCCCATTAGTAGCCCTGTCAGGAAGACTTAGTTCAGCGGCTTATGCAGTGAGGAAAATAAGGCTTTTAGCTCGCACTTACTTCATGTCTTGGAACTGTATTTCCTGTAAAAAAGGCTGACAAAGGTGACTGAGTTTGTTGCGCCGTTTCTTCTCATCACCAGCCGATAATATGTAGTCTCGAAGCAGTGGTAGGGTAAAGCTATATTTTGGGACGTGTATGTGTAAGAGGGCCTATATACTGAATAAATGAGTATTAATGAGTAGTATTAATAAGTATTAATGAGTATGGGTCGCAACCTGCGTTAACACACGGGGTCCATCTCATTTTTCACAGACCTCGTCAGGGGTTGGCTCTGCTGCTGCATCAGCGCAGTACCTCAAGCGTCGCAAATATGTTGGGCGGCAAGGATAACGGAGATGACATTGCTGGACCTTGCCCCCACTCTCACAGATTAATAATGTCTCACTCTGCTTTGCTTGACGTCAAACGCCTGCTGTTATTGGAAGATCTTTCCGTTTACTTCCGTCAGCCCACCAGCCAGACCCCACCTTCTTCTTGTATGGAAACTATTCCAAAATTGACCATAATCGATATTAGTGTTTTCAAACTTGGTACGAGTTTAAATTCGCCTACACCAGTCGAGTTTCAGTAAGCTAAAATCGATTTATGCTCAATCCGGAACAAGACGCAAACAGTCGACGAATGCGATACCGGAAGCAATGGTACGGCAAGGTCAAGCAATGTCAGGCCGGCTCCAGACAATCGTCCAATAGTCCAACACTCCGACACATCTCAACCCACGACCGATCAAAACACGACCCTCCACACATCAATAGGCCACGGCCAACCTCATTCACAATACGAGTAGATGACGTTGAAGTGATATAACCAACGTAAAATTAAAAAACCACGGCGAATCATGGTCATATTAAAAACAGAGTGACGGGAAATAATCAATAACCGGGTGCATGCATATTTACACGTCTGCCTTGCTAGTGTGAAGTGACTACACTGCTGTGTGGAGGGTCTGTTCGTGTGAGTTGGCCAACTCCTTTAATCTGAGTACGATTTACCGTCATCGGACCGATCACGCGCCATCACGATCCAACACCCTCCAATATGCACGAACTATCCCTCTACACGTGGAAGGTTGGACGAACAGTTGGACTGTTGGACGATTGTCTGGAGCCGGCTTCAAGAGGACAGTGACATCCATGTGTCATCATACTTAACTATCTGAATACTAAAGCGCTTCTTAATCGGAGAACAGACGCCTCTTGGAATTGCTCCACTTTGCCCCCCCCCACTCTGCCCCCCTAGCATGACCACCAAAACACAATATGATATAGCGATTTATCGACACAAACATATAAAGGGGCGGGTTGCGATGGTATACCACCTGTTTTCTGGCGGAACTGTGCTGAAACGCTCAGTCTCCTGTTGGCCTATTTAATTATCGCCTCTTTATTTAACACCTCTCTGAGTAATGGCGTATTCCCTAACATTTGGAAGAAAGCACATATTGTACCTATACATAATAAAAAAAACGGCCAAGTGCGAGTCGGACTCGCGCACCGAGGGTTCCGTACAAACCTGTAGGTACCGTTATGAGTAAAAGTTCACCCATCACGACAATCGAGTCATAGATATGGTATTTTTATTGCAAAATGAAATCCATAACATTACGAAAGTTAAATTGCGGTTTACGATTTATGACGTATTAAAAAAAAACTAATTACTTGATCTCGTTCAAACCAATTTTCGCTGGTAGTTTTTATGGTAATGTGCATTATATATTTTTTTTAGATTTATCATTCTCTTATTTTAGAAGTTACAGGGGGGGAGGGGGGGGACACACATTTTACCACTTTGGAAGCGTCTCACACGCAAACTATTCAGTTTAGAAAAAAATGATATTAGAAACCTCAATATCATTTTTAAAGACCTATCCATTGATATCCCACACGTATGGGATTGACGAAAAAAAAAATTTCGAGTTTTAGTTCTAATGATGGGGAGCCCCCAAAATTTATTATTATTTTTCTATTTTTTTGTGAAAATCTTAATGCGGTTCACAGAATGCATCTACTTACCAAGTTTCAACAGTATAGTTCTTATAGTTTCGGAAAAAAAGTGGCTGTGACATACGGACGGACGGACAGACGGACAGACAGACAGACAGACATGACGAATCTATAAGGGTTCCGTTTTTTGCCATTTGGCTACGGAACCCTAAAAAGGGGACCAAATCCAAAATTGAGAACTGTTTCGATATTAAATACAGTTGGTAAAATTGTTAGGAAAATTGTTTTTGATAGTATATACACTGTCGTATGCAAGGAACTGCCAGACAATCAACACGGCTTTCTCAGGCGCCGATCTACAACTACCAATTTAGCATGCTTTTCGAATTATGTTCTACCTAATATGGAACGGGGTGGACAGGTTGACGTGATCTACACGGATTTCGAAAAAGCTTTTTATCGTGTGGATCACAATATTCTAATTCATAAATTATACGCGATGGGAATACACGGTAATTTGCTTAAAAACCAATAAAACCAATTTATTTCTGTAAATAGGCCTAAATTAAGCTCTTTTACACGTCCCAATATATATATATATTTTTTACCCTACCACTGCTTCGGGACAATATTGTGGGCTAGTGCCGAGAAGAAGCAGCGCAAGAAACTCGGTCACTATTGTCAGCCTCTTTTTAAATAGTGTTTTTACATTACAAGATAAAATGAACCTGTGCGAGCACGGCAGTATTTAATTCCATACATTTTTATCATTCAAATAGTCATTTACAGTGTAATAACCTTTTTTTATTAAAATCATCTTGACATGCGATTTAAATTCATACATAGGCAGTTCAGCAATGGACTGTGGTAATTTGTTAAAAAAGCGAATACATTTTCCCATAAACGAATTACCCACTTTATGCAGTCTGGAATTTGGAACGGCAAGTTTATCTTTATTCCGGGTATTAATATTATGCATGTCACTCTTTTTAGGGAATAGATGCAGGTTTTTGCGAATATACATGATATTTTCATAAATGAATTGAGAAGCCACTGTTAGTATATTAATTTCCTTGAACAGTTCCTTCAACGAGTCTCGGGGTCTGAGGTCGTAAATTGCCCGTACAGCTCTCTTTTGTAGTACAAAAATAGATTCAATATCTGCTGCTGAGCCCCATAATAATATTCCATATGACATTATACTGTGAAAATAGCTAAAGTACACCAATCTTGCCGTTCCAACATCAGTCAATTGTCTTATCTTTCTCACGGCATAAGCAGCTGAACTAAGTCTTCCCGATAGAGTCTCAATATGAGCACCCCATTGCAAACGGGAATCTAAAGTGATTCCTAAAAAGGTAGTGGAACTAGATGTATCTAGCAGTTCATCTTTTACAGTTATATGTGTTGGGACCAGTTTTACGTTCGGCATTGTGAATTTAATACATTTTGTTATATTTGCATTAAACATAAGATTATTGGTAGTGAACCAGTGCAATACTTGCGAGAGAGCAGTATTTACATCGTCAAATAAATCTTTAACTCTCTTGATTTTAAAAATCAATGAAGTATCATCCGCAAATAACACTGTCTCGCAGAGGTCCTTTGTAAAAGACGGAAGGTCGTTAATGTAAACTAGAAACAGTAGGGGTCCTAATATTGATCACTGCGGCACACCCATAGTAAGAGGCGACCCATTTATACATACTTTTTGTGTTCTGCCTGTGAGATAAGAGTTTACTAAATCTAAGGCATCATTTGAAACACCATAGTGCCTAAGTTTTTTCAGTAAAGTTTGGTAGTTCACACAATCAAAAGCTTTAGAAAGATCGCAAAAAACTCCCAAAGCATCCTGCCTACTCTCCCAAGCATCAAACACGTGTTTTAAGAGTGCAAGAGTGCAATGCTTAGGTGGATTAAATCCTATTTGAGCAATCGCTCTCAGGCTGTTGTGGTGGGGGGTTATAAATCAGATTTTATTAGTATACCTACAGGAATACCACAAGGATCTCATTTAGGGCCTTTATTCTATAATGTGTACGTGGCAGACATTATGTCTTGCTTCACATCAGCGCGATATTTAATGTATGCGGATACAATCGGAACTAAATAGGCTATCAGATTATTACAAAAATAATAATATTACGGCCAATTTATGTAAGTGTGAATGCATCACTTTTACCTGTCAACCCAAAGCCAAAAACCCTGCCATCTCTTGTTAGAGATCTAGGCGTGCATTTTGATGATAAAATGCTTTTAAGAGATCACATAGGTATCATTGTAATAAGAACCTGCAAGCCTTTTAAGAATATTAACACAATTAAAACGATATATTTCGCCTATGTTCGTAGCGTTATTGAATACGCTAGTCCTATATGGAATCCGCAATACGATATTTACATAGACCGCCTGAAACGACTGCAAGGAATCTTAATTCGTCATTTAAAATACCGTTTTCCGAAGCGTTGTGTGTTGCCTCGAACTCGTCGAAAGCATAAGGTATAACGCACCAACCAGGTGCAGCCATCGTCGGCTCCCGACATTGTTCATAGTTCCCAAGGCGAGTACTAACTACTAACTATGCGCGTAACGCACCCACATCTCGATTACTAAAGACGTATAATGATACTTTCCAGGAAAACATGTTCACTCACTCACAGCAAAACGATAGTTAAACATAAAGCGACGGAAATACTCAATAACATAGAGGGATAGATTAAAATAAAATTTGGAATTTAAATTTGAAAACATAGAAATATACTTTTTATTGATATTTATGTAATGTACGGGTACCTATATGAATGTGTG
Organism: Anania hortulata; assembly: GCA_963576865.1. Classification (NCBI taxonomy): domain Eukaryota; kingdom Metazoa; phylum Arthropoda; class Insecta; order Lepidoptera; family Crambidae; genus Anania; species Anania hortulata. The sequence continues at coordinate 13,169,766 of OY756390.1, read as the reverse complement.
TATATATGAGTACATATATGTATGTATATGTAGGTATATAAATTTAAATATGTATTATATTGTTTTGTTTTATGTCCTATCTAAATGGAAAAATAAAGGGAAACCTGTATTTAGCTTTACTCATAGTTATAAGTACTAGTTAAGAAAATTATTGTATTACGCAGTTGGTTTTCTTAATAAAATAAAATAAACTAACTTTTTTTTAAACTGATAGAAAATCAGTCTTTGTGCTGATTTTTTATCGAAACAACGATCTTAACATGTGACATCACCGGCACGGCGATTCAACATGGCGGCTATATCTATCATATTTTTACAGTTGGTGTCGATAAATCGCTATAGTGTATCGTGTTTTGGTGGTCATGCTATTGCTAGGTGTCTGCTTTCCTTGACGACAAACCCCCGCTGCTATTGGAAGTACCTTCAGTCCACTTCCCCGCTTATCAGCCAGACCCCACCACCACCCACCACCTTCTTGCACGGAAACCATTCTGAAGTTGGCCATAATTATTATTAGTATTTTCAAACTTGGTCCATCAGAGTTTACATTCGCCTTCACAACTTGAGTTTCAGTAAGCTAAAATCGATGTATCCATCCGGAACAAGAATCGAAGAGTCGACGAATGCAAAACCGGAAGCAAGGTATGGGAATACCAAATCAGTGGTATGGGCAAGGTCAAGCAATGTCAAGAGGAGGCTGACATTCATGTGTCATATCCATTTATCCGATGTCGATCGGAAGATATGAACGATATTTTTTTTAAATTGACAAGAAAAAACAAAACTATTACTTTAAGGCTAAGAACTCACGGAGCGATTTTCTTCCGCGCCCGCCGCGGTTGCGGGGCCGCAGCTTCTTTGGAATGTAGATTTATATGCAAAAAATAAGAGCACATTTCACGACGCGTTTTCCACACGCTGCGCGCGCGGTTGTTTGCGGGTACCGCGGCACCGGTGGGTGACCTGTAGAATCGCGCGGGCGGCAGTCACCCGCCGCCGCGGCGGTTTGCGCCCGAACGCTCTGCGGTCGCTTGGCGGGCAGACTGCAGCAGCCGGTGGGGCGGGGGTACAGAAACCACCCGTCTTGCGATTATCGCCCGCCAAGTTTGCGGGCGATCATCGCAGTCGCGGCGGCTGCGTAACCGCAAAAACTCCGTTCTTGTGAGTTTGAAATAAAACAGATGTCCCGCTGACTGCGGGTGCGGTAGAAAATCGCTCCGTTAGTTCTTAGCGTAAAACTTTAATGTTTGTAAAGACTGTAAAAGATTTGTCTGCGATTGGTTGCTAATCCGAATTCACAGGATTGTTCTCTATGCTATTATAACCATTATACCAGCGGCCAGTCGCGGATAATGCCATTTTGTCGGCGCAGCCCTTTGCAGAGTCCCTTTGCCTATAAATAATCGTAGCATTATTTATCCAATGCTGCAATGTCGTTAATATATTTTTTTACTTAAGACCACTGAACAAGTAAAGCCGGTGACAGATGGTGACGGACGCGGCTCCGGACTCGTCTTGACATTGTAAGGTCAAACGCTGCCGTTGATCGATCCTTGGGCTGGCGGAAGTTGACTGAAGGATAGACCAATGGCAGCGCTTGACCTCACAATGTCAAGACGCGTCCAGAGACGCCTCCGTCGCAGTTTGTCACCATTTTAATACTGCAAATACGTACTCTGTCTAATCTGTAAATACTGTAAATGTCAACGTCGACATTTTGACAACTATGACATTATGCACAGCATTGCCATTGACAGTTTGACTGACACATGCCATTTATTTACACACAAAACATGAATCTAAAATTTAGAAAGACAATTACTGTGGTGTGTGTTTTATCTTTACGTAAGTTAAACTCAAATGCATTTAATTTATTTAATAATAAGACACAAATGTTTTCTAATGATAAAGTAAATAAGTACTAAATCATTCCGACTAACATATAAAGAAAGGAAGCCAATTTTTTTTCTTTGAAATACAATACATAATATGCAATATCTTTTGTTTTTTTATATTGAAGTGAATAATTGGTGAAGTTTAATTGATGCGTTTATCATTATCATCATCATTTCAGCCATAGGACGTCTACTGCTGAACATAGACCTCCCTTATTGACTTCCAGATTGGGTGGTCGGATAGTTTAGGTTAAATTCTAATAAATGTTTCTAAAAAAGTACTGTTAACTCCAACCCGTAACACATTACAACCAACAGGCATCACATTACTATTGCTAATTTAAAATGTATTTTTTCAGTACTTTTAGTAATTTTGATACTAAAAAGGGATAGTACAAGTTTAGTCACTAGTCACCAAAGAGTAGCCAATAGGGAAGATTTTGAAGACATTTCGTACAGAGAATTTTATTCAAAGGAAAAGAATATTCAGCAGATGTTAAAGATGGAGGCAGGAACAAATAAGGGAGATGACACTATGAAGAGAGAGCTGCAGGATGCAAAGGCTCGCATTGACCAGCTAGAAAAGAAAATAGCATTCTTGGAAGGAAGGATTCCTCAAAAATATCCTGAAGTCACATACTTAGGCTTTAAAGAAAGAAAAAGAATACTGGTTAGTATAAATGTATTAGTTAATAAACTTAAAAGAAAAGAGGTAAAAAAGAAAAATATTTTTAGGCTTTAAGTATTAAATTATTTTTATCTGACTAATTTTTAGACTTTTAGTGCAATAACCTGAGCACCAAAATCTAAGAACAAATTTAAAACTAATCATAATTTTATTGCAAGAAAATTTATACACTTGCCCCTTATATTTTAAATTAGATCTAATTAATTACTAAAGGATATCTCAGGTTACAGGTGGAGCAGGCTTTGTGGGCTCTCACCTGGTGGATGTTCTTATGACACAAGGCCATGAAGTGATAGTTGTGGACAACTTCTTCACGGGCCGGAAGCGTAATATTGAACACTGGTTTGGCCACCGAAACTTTGAAATGATACATCACGACATTGTCAACCCTTTATATGTAGAGGTAATTATTATGCTTTTTAAGAACTGACAACAATACTGACAAATAATTGACAGTTATAGTAATCATTATCATAAATATGTTTTTCTTGTAGGCAGATGAAATATATCACTTAGCGAGTCCTGCTAGTCCTCCGCACTATATGCAGAATCCAGTGAAAACAATAAAAACAAATACTTTGGGCACTATCAACATGTTAGGTAAGTGCTACTGCAAGTGTATTAATTGGGTATTTTCCTGATAAGAAATTATTTCATTAATGGTAAACAACGAGCCTGATAAGTCAAACGTTTACAAAGCTTTGTTCTGACAGTCTCTAAAGTGAACTCTAATAATCTTAATTTATTATTTTTTGTTTTTACTATTTAGACACACTTATCTACCTAATCTAACCCTATTTCAGAGCTTTGCTCTTCTCAGTGGAGTCTTTTCCATCTCTTGCTGTATTTCGCTGATTTCCTTTTAGTTATAACTAGAATAATATTATTAGACTTGAATTTACTTAAGTATATTTTTGGAGGTTTATTTTGGGGAGATGCCGTCTACGAGTTTGGCCGACTAGCCGACCTATTCTGGCTGAAAAAATCGGCCGACTTTTCGGCCGACTAGTTGGCCATGCCGATCACGGTTTTGGGGGCATTCGGCAATTTCTGTGACGTTTCGTTTATAGCCATTGACTTATATATTACTTCGTAAGGACAGGGCGGAACGCATGTTAAACTGTTGCCACTAACGTGGCCCTAAAGTGATCCTCTTTAGACCGAAGTGACGTAGTCGGCTGTCGGCTGTCGTCGAGAGCGAAGGTACGTTAGAATTGGGAAAATGATAAGATTTGTCGTGTTCACTACGACAAAAGCACAACTAATAAAAAGTACGATATTTAATATGTCAGGTAAGTCGAAAATATGTTAAATAAGAAACATATTTACATTGTTTTAGAAATTTTGTTTCCATAATCTCAACGTTTGGCATAATAGAAAGCAACGCATGGTGTGTTGCTGTTTAATCGTTTACGACACAGTTTAAGGTAATTCTAATAGATGGCGTTAGTGTGTCATGTATGGTAAACGTGTAGAGTGATTTGTTCTGTAAGCCGTATCTTTACTATTTAATCAATGTTTATAGCCGATTCGTGCGCAAATCGCAACTGCCACTTGCGAGTGTGTCGAAACATAATTTGTTCACTTCGAATTCTGTCTTAATTTTTCGTGTCAGAGCGGTGTTTTGTTGTTAAAATAAAACAAAATACAGTGGCAGTTCATTTTAGCGAAATACTACAGTAAAAAAAATATTATGTCAAAAATTAACAAGCCCGATATTCGGCGCTTTTTGCCGATTATTCGCAGACTGCAAAAGTGGCCGGGTAGCCGGCTTTACCGACTAGTCGGAACATCTCCAGTTTAATTTAATAATTTAAGATTTGTACATATCACAAAAATTCAAAGCAAAATATTTAATTTTTGTAAAAAGGCCACTAATGGCACTTTTTAGACAAACACGAAGATGGTTTCAATATCTGCAGCTGAGCCACACAACAGTATAGTCCATATAACATTAAACTAAGAAAATAACTAAAATACCTCTACTAATCTTGCCCCATTCTCACGAACTGCTGGAAGTGCTAGTTTATGGTGGTTCAGACAGCCAGAAAATTCCAGCTGACCCATCAAGTTTTTTTAGAATAACTCCTACACGCGTGCGTCACGGAGGTTCAAATGTGGTCGAGAGCCGTCACATCTTGCGCCACAAGACTTATATATAAAGATCGGTCCGAAATGTGATATTTCGTTTAATATCGAGAAAAATAAAATGGTTCAGCCAGCCTGATTTATAGCTGGCTGGACACACGTTTTTCAAAATTTTTCGAACTGTGTTGCATCATAATGGATGAAATCACTTTAGATGCCGTCACGCGTAGCGTCACTATCTTTTTGTTAAGAAACGAGGCCCTAAAACCCTTTAGATGCGGAAATCGAAAGTGTCGAAAAAGGTCAAATTCTGGCTGGCTGAACCAACATTTTATCACTTTTCAAAGAAAGCATTGCGTCACAAACGACGAAATCTTGGTAGATTGGCGTCACTTATGATTTGTTATCCACCTAGATATGCGAGATCTCTGTAGGACAGGTGTCTCAGACAGCCTGAACTACATGTAAATTTAATGCATTTTGTTTTGTTTGCATCGAGCAAAAGATTGTTAGTAGTAAACCAATGCAATACTTGCAAAAGGGAATTATTGACATCATTAAAGGATTTTTGACCCCTTTTGATTTTGAAAATTAACTATGTATCATTCACAAATAACACTATCTCATACAGGTCTTTTGTAAAGTAAGGAAGGTCATTCATTGTCATCATTTCAGCCATAGGACGTCGACTGCTGAACATAGGCCTCCCCTAGTAATTTCCAGATTTTCCAGTTGGAAGCGGCCTGCATCTCGCAAGAAGCCGCTGCAACTTTTAGCAGATCGTCTGTCCACCTTATAAGTGCACTTCCGACGCTGCGCTTGCCGGTACCTGGCCTCCATTCCAAAGCCTTTCTGCCCCATCGGCCGTCAGTTCTGCGTATTATGTGCTCCACCCACTGCCACTTCAGCTTGCTTATCATTTGGGCTAAATCAGCGAGTTTTGTTCGTTATTCATAAATATAAAAAACAGCAGCGGTCCTAATATTGACCCCTGCGTACACCCATAGCTATAGGCGATTTTGAAGACTCGCTTCCATTAATACATACTTTTTGCGTTCTACCTGTGAGATATTTTTTATTTATTTAAAAAGGTACACCAACAACACTTGCAACAAATAGGATATAGTCATAAAATTCTTATACGTATGCCTTTATATGCGTACACAACACTGAAAGTAACAACATACACATACTTATAATTTAGAATTAGAATTTTAAATAATAATAAATACTAATACAATGGACAATTAACAGTTAAAATAGTAAGATTTATTCGGGGTTCAATCATAATTTAGCTGATCCCTTGGCTAATGCCAAGGAGTCAAGGAGTCAGCCAAAGTACTTTTAAACTTGGGTAGAGAATCGTGGAAGACAACAGCAGCTGTATCATTCTCGTTATATTCGCTACAAATTATGAGATATGAGTTAATTAAATCTAAAGACTCCTCTGATTCACCATAATGTCTCAGTTTTTAGGGTTCCATACCTCGAAAGAAAAAACCGAACCCTTATAAGATCACTTTGTTGTCCGTCCGTTTGTCCGTCCGTCCGACCGTCCGTCTGTCCGTCCGTCTGTCTGTCTGTCTGTCTATCAAGACCCTTTTTCTCAGGAACGCGTGGAGGTATCAAGCTGGAATTTATATACTTAGGTCTACTCTCCCTTGGAGCTGTGAAAAAATCAAACTTCTAAGCCAACGCAATCAAAAGATACAGCCGTTTATGCCGCAAATTTTCAACACTTACAAGGGAATCAAAACCTACAGGGTACTTTCCGTGAATCTTAAAATTTGGTACGAAGCAACGTCTTATAGCACAGATAAAGGAAAAATTGAGAAAACCGTAAATTTTTAGTTACATTATAATATAATAAAAATATTTTTATTATTTTTTAACTTACTACCCGTTTTCTCATGAACGCGTAGAGGTATTCAATTGAAATTCATATTTATAATACCTATATACCTACAGGTTTGTACTCGGTGCGCGAGTCCGACTCGCACTTGACTGGTGTTTTTGTATTTGATGATTTACTTCATAACATTTTTTATTTTCAGGGCTGGCAAGACGTGTTGGTGCAAAAGTTCTAATAGCTAGTACATCTGAAGTCTATGGAGATCCTATGGTACACCCACAGCCAGAGACTTATTGGGGACATGTGAATCCTATTGGTTAGAATTTATATTTTTATTTACATAATTTCACATAGGTTTTATTATGTACGTAATTCAGCAATTTGTTACTGCTTTGTTGTCAACATACAAATATAACGTATCCTCAGGCAGCTCAATAAATACAAATTGTATTATTAATTGGGGAAAAGGGATGGAATCGCTTTATGATTTTACTAAAGATAGATTCTATCAAGCCAAAGATTCTATAAAACAGTAATGATAAATATAGCAGTACATTTTGAATTTTCCCAATGTCTTGCAGGGCCTCGAGCATGTTACGACGAGGGCAAACGAGTGGCGGAGACGTTAGCATACTCTTATGCAAAACAGGAGAATGTGTCAGTTAGAGTAGCAAGAATCTTCAACACGTACGGGCCGCGAATGCACGCAACCGACGGTCGTGTGGTCTCCAATTTTGTCATGCAAGCATTACAAAATTTAACTATTACGGTAAATTAATATGTAATCGTATTTTCTCTTTTAATTCTTTTGTAAATGAAACACAATCCGATAGGCATAGTGGTGCGGCGAATTCCCTTGAACTCGAAGATTCCGGGATTATGGGTATATGCGGATTGATGCCAACACAAAGATGTTAATTCCATACTTCGAGATTATTAGAATTTGTGTTGTTTGGCGCACATTTATTTACAATACTTATTATGTTACCTGCTCTTGTCACTTCTCATCTACTATATTCTTGCAAATTTTTGTAATACTGTTTTTTTTTCAGGTTTATGGGAATGGGAAACAAACACGTTCTTTCTGTTACGTCTCAGATCTCGTGGATGGACTACTATCACTGATGGCGTCCAGTTATACTCTACCGGTGAACATCGGGAATCCAGTCGAGCATACTATAGAAGGTAGAGTCAACGGCAGGATAACCTACCCAAAAAGTTAAAGGTCATTGAACCGATTTTCAACTTTAAGTCCGACATATAGACATCAATATCAATTGACAAAATTCAACATTTTGTGGTAGGTTGACGTGCTGTTCTGTACAGAGCATCCATAGCTTCGTTAAAGCATTTAGTGCCGCGCAGATGTACAAAGATACAGCAGTTGTAGATAGAGGTATTTTCATACATGGGGATGATTCGGATTCATTCCCATGTATGTCGCCTGGATTGGTGTAGGGGCGCGGTGCGGTGATTCGCCTGGAAGGGGTTCGATTCCCGAGTCCGGTTAGTTCAGAAAACGTTCTTTTCTAAATTAATTGGCTGGAGTCTGGGTGTGCTGAGAGACGCCACTGGCAAAATACATTGTTTGGTACCCCGTTACACAAGGATGTTATTGCCTTACTTCGAGATGGGTGTACTTATGTATGTACCGCGAATTTTTTTAGTTTTTGTGCTTTGTCAACGATCATAGGAATTCCAACATGGCGTCTATAGATATAGTCGCCATGTTGAATATATAAAAGATTTCATATTAAAAAAAAAAATTACAGTTTGTGTCGATAACTAGCTATATCATATCGTGTTTTGGTAGTCATGCTAGGGGGGCAGGAATGCATGGAGTTATCAAGTTGAAATTGATATCAAATGCTCAGGGGTCTACAATCCCTTGAAACTGTGAAGAAAAATCAAACTTCCCGTTGAACTAGAAGCATGAAATTTGGCAAGAAGAAAACTTCCCGTTGACCTAAAAGCATATTGGCAAGAAGCAATGTGTTATAGCACAAAAAAAATATTAATAAAATTATAAAGGAAAAAAATATTTTCTTAAACAAACTCGGATTTCTGTTATGGACAAACTACTTGGGTACCTACATGTTTGTACGGAACCCTCGGTGCGGCAATCCGACTCGCACTTGGCCGGGTTTCTTTTTCTTATTTATTTACATAATCTATCTATTTCTAATTCATTATAATCAACTTATGAACTATGATTCGAAGTTATATCATTGTGTGGTTTTAGAGTTCGCTATGATAATAAAGAATCTAGTCCCCGGGTGCCGAAGCACCGTGGCGACCGGCGCGGCTGTGGAAGACGACCCGCAAAGGCGGCGTCCGGACATCGCCGTTGCCGAAGCCAACTTACATTGGACGCCTAAGGTATGAAAAAGTATATATTTTTATGGTTTTACTAGCTTCTGTAAACTATTTGTCAAAATATTATTCGAGGTTATTTTACGCAGCTTTTACTTTTATTTACTTATTTTACGGCTTTGAACCACCTTTACTCGTATCGTGCTGACGTGACATCAGGATGACGGGTGTACGTCATAAAGCAGAGATTCTATACACATGAAAGCAATGTTTTAGCAATGTGAGGAATGTGTGTAAAATATAAAACAACTTGCTATTATAAAATTTAAGTTATTTAAAAAAGTTTGTGAGCTGCCAGCCTGATATCAGATAGAAGGGTATATTTTTATTTCGAGCAAATGACTTACTATCTAAGGATGAAAACATTACAGTAGTAATGTTTTGGCAATGTTCTCGAATGTACCAAAAGCAGAATTATATGCAGCGAAAGGTGTAACAGCAATTTTGAAAATAAAAATGCCAAAATTAAACGCCTGTTTATTTCATTCTGGCAATCCGAAGTCCTGTTAGTTAGAAGACCTGTTAGTTAGAAGACCTGTTAGTAGCTCAGCCAAAGACCCAAGAGCTAAGCTGACCCGATACTATACCGAAGATATCCCGGACATCAGGTACGGTCAAGGTAGTGTCGTGTGCAAAAAATATAATTATAATTTTGCTTATTACTCACTGGATTCTTCATATTTATGCGATGTTATTATACCAAAAGATAGGTCACTAAGCAAGCCTTATGTCAGTGTATATCACGAACACATCAGATCACTCTAGACACCACTTTGTAATAAATATTTAGACGATGCACGTGAGATGTTTACTTTGCGATTGCCGAATCTTTACAATCTTTAAGGAACAACAAGGCGCCAAGTGATGACGGAATCACATCAGAGCTTCTGAATGCGGGGGAATAACGCCGGAGGCATGGAACAGAAGTGTGGTGGTGCTCTTTTTCAAGAAAGGGAATAACGCCTTACTGAAGAATTGCAGACCCATCTCGCTTTTGAGCCATGTCTACAAGTTGTTTTCGAGGGTCATCACGAATCGTCTCACGCGTAGGTTCGATGACTTCTAGCCTCCCGAATAAGCCGGTTTCCGAAAAGGCTATAGTACCATAGACCACATCCATACGCTGCGGCAAATTAAGCAGAAGACCGAGGAGTATAACTTGCCACTATGCTTGGCGTTTGTGGACTATGAGAAGGCCTTTGATTCGATCGAGACCTGGGCAGTGCTACAGTCTCTCCAGCGGTGCCATATTGACTATCGGTACATCGAGATGCTAATGTGTTTATACAAAAACGCCACCATGTCAGTCCGAGTACAGGAGCAGAGCACGAAGGCGATTCCTCTGCAGCGCGGCGTAAGGCAGGGAGATGTTATATCTCCGAAACTGTTCACCGCTGCATTGGAAGACGCCTTCAAGCTCCTGGAATGGAAAGGATTCGGCATCAACATTAATGGCGAGTTTCCCAACAAGTAGGCCTTCGGATGAACATGGACAAAACGAAGATCATGTCCAATGCCCATGTTGCGCCCTACCCAGTATCCGTTGGGAGCTCTACTGGTGGCTCTACTCTATGTATATGTCTGGGACAAGTGATCCAGTTGGGTAGGTCAAATTTTGAGAAGGTCAATCGTCGAATCCAGTTCGGCTGGGCAGCGTCCGGAAAACTACGTAACGTCTTCTCGTCCAGAATACCTCAGTGCCTAAAGACGAAAGTCTACAACCAGTGTGGAAAGCCGCTGGATGCGGGCCGCTTCTAACCGGCCAATCTGGAAGTCACTGGGGGAGGCCTATGTTCAGCAGTGGACGTCCTATGGCTAAAATGATGATGATGATGATGAATTCGAAGTTCCTATAAACATATCATTGGATTGCCAAAAAAAACATCCGCCATTCATATCATCACTGCTTTTTATCGTACACCCGTCATCCTGATGTTCATGTGCTGACAGTGCGCTATCCGCTTCGTCTATGGACGTCTACCTTTGCCGTCATATTGAGGGAAGAGGTAAGGAGTACTATCTATCTTCGTTTTGAAAAAGTGTCCATCAATGTGCATTAAATTAGGTAGCGCCACAGTAGCAACAGGGTGAATTGTTCAAATGTTTTTATAGAGGATGGATTTATACTCCATATTTAATAAAAGTCACTAAAATGTTATAACTCGGCACTTCATACTCTGCATACTTCAATCCGTCAATGATTGCTACATTTAAACCATATCCTTTACCTACCGTTAGCGCCATTTTGGAGGAACTGTAATTTACTGCTTTAGCTTTGTCAACTTTCCGCCCATAAGAGATAGTACTCCTTACCTCTACCCTGTGATTATGCACACCACTGACCTATAAGTAAAATTACCACTGGACCGGCTGTCCCATGCAAATGACAGATAATTTTGTGTGGCCATTTGAAACGCCACAAGTGAACGAACCGAAAACTAAGTTTGACTTATCCGTTAAACTGCGCCTGCCTGTCTTGTGATTCATAATTCCATAAACTTTCGCATCTACCTACTATACGGTGGCCTAGACAGCACCCAAATGGCGATAATCAAATAGGATGATCTTAAATTTTAACGCCACTTGGTAACTAGCGAATCATGTAAATTAAAAAACGACCATAATTTCAATAATGTAATGTTATGTCATGTCTATTACAAATACTTTATTTAAAAAAAGTGTATAGGTACATTTAAAGTTACATGCTTAATAAAACGTTTTTTCTAACATTCCAGGTTTCTCTACAAGATGGGCTACAAAGAACTATTGAATACTTTAGGGAAGAGTTATCGAGGACTACATTTTACAACAATCAGACCTACATGGACGTAAAAGTAAAACCAAACAATAATTAGAATATAATTTGGTATTCCTGTATAAATGTGATATTAGGATGTCTGTTCAGTAATATTATAATATAAGTAAACAACATAGATATGAGATATTATTGTTTTCAGGCTATTGAACTATTCTCTATTAACTTACTTCATCACATATAATTATGGGCATATGCACACGTTTTCTTAACAAACCTTCAACTGATTTCATTATTATATTGTTTCTCATTTTAACATAGATGTACAAAATCATTTACGACAAGTATTTAAATACAAAATAGTTTTTATTTTAATATTTTAAATACTAAATGTAAAATAAGTATTTTCAAAATATTTTTTTAAGTAATATATACTTTTTGTTATTATATTGATTTAATAACATCAGTTAGTGAAAGTCCTGTCAAAAGTTCGGAGATTAGCCAGAATCATAAAAATTGTTTTTTATTAAAAAGTACTGTGTACAATGTAAAACTTATAAACTTTACCAGCCTGCCTAGCATGAGCACTAAAAACACGATATGATATGATATGATATAGCGAAATATCGACACGAACTTTAAAAATATGATAGATTTAGCTGCCATTTTAAATTCCTTAATTTTTTTAAGAAGCAAAACTACATTTAAAGATTGATATGAAAGACTAATAATGTTGGCAAGCCTTAACAGTTAAGTAACTGTTTTGCAAATAGAAAACACAACTCCAAAAGTATTTCAAATTAAATACAAAATGCTTTTAAAAAAAGGTAATTTGTATTTTAAATAGGTCACCATCGCCTAAATTTTAATTTTTATATTCTGACTAGCTGTTTCTAAAGGATTTTCTGCTCAACTTTCTTTCTTATGAACCTTCTCCTGACAATAAATAACACAACAAAAAAAATATTAGCAAAATTGTTCCATTCGTTCACGCGTGTTGCGAAGACCAAGGGAAATAGTGATTAATTTTTACATAGATGGTGAATTGTGAAATTTGTCAAGTTTATACATGTCCACAAACCCATATAAACTCAATGAGAAGTTAATTGAGGAAATGTTCACGAATTCCTATTGAATGTGCAAGCCTTCGGAGATAAGTGGAATAGCCTGCTTGGATAGACATCCTTAGGTGACAAGTCTATTTAACTTTTTTATGTTGTGTTCAATTTGTTTAAATGAGAATTACATATTACACAGAATGTTTTGAAAAGTTGTTTGATTGTTTCTTTTTAATTGACTAGAATTGATATGTACTATTTGCAGCACATACTTGGTAGTACATCCCATTTATAAAGGTATGGATTTCTTTCTATAGACTCAGTCTTGCATAGTTTCTCTCCTTGAGTATGTACTAATGTTGTGTACATATTGAACATGTCACTAGGGGTCTGTTTGTGTCTGACTAGCATATGCTTGCTGCAGCCACGGGACTTCCATTCTGTATCAAACCTAATGTCATGCACTCTGTTAATACCATCAAGGGCAGCTGTCCAGACCCCTACTGAAACATCTTCAGAGTTGTAGAGGCTAAAACAAGAAAATGTTCAACTTTAAAACACAACACTACAGTATTCTCTACACCAATAACAATGGGTTGGTCTTAGAAAAATGGCCTCTGATAATAAACCTTGATGCATTTGACACTTCTTCAGGACCTGTCTAATGCATTGCAACACTGTTCAAAAATTAGGACTCATAGCTCTTAAGACCCCTTCTTACACATCAACATATATCACATAGTCATTTTAGACCTCCTAATGTCATTTTTTTCTATTTCTTATTATGCACTATCTTTACGGTCAAATCAGTTGACATTTGGGATGAAGCATAATTAGATTCTTATTTACAAAAATTCAAAATATGCCAAAAAAATGTTGCTTTGAGTTCTATTTTATTAAAATAATTTAAATTTTAACATAATATAATTATTTATATTTTTTAATAAAATTATTATTACTATAATGTAATTCAATTTAGTTACACACCCAAATGTTTTTAATTAACAAAATTTTATTATGTAAGTTTCTTTCTGTTACCTAATAAAAATAAATGTCTGACTTAATATTACTTCCTCCCTCATACTTAAGTAAATAAGTACCTACTTCGTTACCTGAATATAAATAAATAATGACTATGATTTTAAATCATAGTTAAACTTAAGGAGTCTTGACAAAACAAATATGATTAGAAGCATCATCAATTTGCCTAGGCATACTACAAAACAGCAAGTATTTGCAAATGTACAATGCCATTTGTAATGAAGAATCATGCAATAAGCCGACCACATAAATAAAACATTCATTTAATAATTCCTTTTGTTTATCAATGGTATTTCCTACTAGGGTTATTCATCAAAAAGTTGATAACTCTTTAGTAAAGAAATAAATATCCATTATCTTAGAAGTAAAAAGTTGAATAACATGAAATTTTTTACTATTTCAAAGATTGAACAAATTTACCCTTAATTTAAGTTTTAAAATCAAATAAAATTTTCATTTTGGACATATATATACTTATACCACAGAAATAATACACTACTCATCCATTTAATGTACCTGAGAAAATCTGCATTTTTAGCTATGTAGTCTACAATGCTGCCAGATATAACATAGCCTCCACCAAGTGCATATGGCAAGTAGGTATTACACAGAAACCAATCTTTTTCTTTCCACTTGCCATTAAGACGAGCTGTTGCTCTACCATCAAAATATCCCCAATACAACCCTCTGTATGAGGGTAATGTTCTCTGAAAATTATAAAAATAAATATTATATAATATTTTTAAAATAATACGAAACTAGTAATCTAAAACAATTTCTAGTTTTTACCTTAAAAGTTACATAAAGACTTAAATCTGGACCATTCATTTCTGGTGCATAGGCCTCTAAATCTTTAACAATTAGGTCTATTCTTACAAAAGAATCGTCATCACATTTTACAACATATTTCAAGCTTTTCAAATTAGCACTTATCCACTTCATTGAATACACTAACTTAGTCGCTAAATTTTCATATTTATCTTGTAAGTCTAGCAGGAGTAGATCATTACTCTTACGAACTTCACTTTTTAATTTTGCATATTTTACATCGCTTAAGCCCTGGGTGCCAATAGCAAAGTAGAACTTAATGAAATCGTGTCTGACCCTCTCTCCAACCCAGGAATGATTCCACTTGTATATTTTCTCTCCATTTTCTATAAATATGTTCTCTGCTAATTTAGCCCATGTAGTGCGTATTGCGTCTCTTTTAGATTCATTGTCAGGACTGCTTAAGATGAGAACAGCATATTCGACGCCACTAGTTGGAGTTTCTCTTTCTTCTTTAGTTGCACTTGCTGTTACTGCATCAACACACTCCAGTCGCAGAAAGCTCAATGTAACACCACAACCGACATAAAAGAAAAATATACTGACTAGTATCATTGTTTTATACCTTCTCAATATAAAAATTAACATTGTCTGAAGATATTATTTGATTTATATCAATTCTATATTATTTGCGAATAAAAAGGACTCGACATACGCCCACGAAGTTAATTTATTATTAAGTAAATACAATTTTCACACATAGGTAAAATTAATAATTTTGTAGTTACAAAGCTCAATAGCATTGACATTATTGAACAGGTATTCATGCCAGGTAAACTTATAAAAAGAAAAATAAATGAAAGATTAAATTATCGCACTGAAGCACGTTAAAAAGTGGTGAAATTGATGAAAATGACAACTGTTTGAATAGGGATGCAACGATAAATCGGAAAACCGATAAATATCGATATATCGACCTCTAAAAATATCGATATTTTTCGATATCGTCGATGCGCTAATATCGAAGTTTTGTGAAACCCGCCCAAATTTAAATATCCACAAAAATCGGGTAAAATGCTATTACTAGCAACACTGACTGTCTAAAACAATTTTATTTTAATCTCTACTCTAATCTGTAGTAGGAAAATACTGTGATTTTTGGTCCGCGTGGTCTGTTCTTGATATGACTGAGAGAGACGTGAAGGTGTTGGTTGTTGATATTATTGCATGTAAACGCAAACAAAAAAAAAACTGACGGTTACGATAAGCTTACTTTATATCTTTCTGCTCTTTTAAATACCATTTCGGCAAGAAGTTTAGTGTTCCTTCTGAACGTTTTTTTTTTACACTTTAACTCAAAGCAGAAACCAGCTACAAGGAAGCAGACTGTCAAAATTACTATTTTTAAGTTCGATAGATAGAATGTGTGTGACTGAAATTATAACAATAAAATTATATGATTAAAAAAATATATTAAAAGTTTTATGTAGAAAAAATACAAAATTTGTGATCATTCACATTTAAGTAAGAATAAAAAATTATATACATACTTAATCGATATAGGTAAATAAAACTACATTGGATTTATGTAAGCTTTTAAAAAAAGAAGAAATATTTATATATCGGCCTATTACACCGATATATCAATATCGACTTAATTCGATATATGTCTATATCGATATTTTTAAAAACTGCATCCCTACAACTGACAAGACGCTCATCAGCAGCTGTTGCTGTGACCATGGATTTAACACTCTTTATAATTATAAGGTGCTGACAGAGATAACCAACTGGTGGATTGTGTCCCTTTCTATAGAGGGTGATAAAACTGTGTCTAGGCGGGATTTAAAAAAGTAATTTTAAAGATCGATAGCTGAAAGGGTCGCTTTTAAGTTACTAGTATTCAAAATAGGGGATTTATGTAAAAATGATTTTATAAAAGTAGAAATCAAGCAACTCCATTTTACTGAATTTTAGTTACGTATATTGAATTTCTTAGAATGTGTAGATCATCGAGGACATACCTTATAAAGCAGTTATATGAACCATCTTTTTCCAAAACTAGTAAGTGATTTTTCACTTACATTAAGTAATAGAATGACAAGTTCTGTCAACTTTTACCCTTAAACTGGTGATAGACTGCAACGGACGCGGCTGCCGATCGTCTTGACATTGTGAGGTCAAGCGCTGCCATTGGTCTATCCTTCAGTCAACTTTCGCTAGTCCAAGGATCGACCAATGGCAGCGTTTGTCCTTACAATGTCAAGACGAGTCAGCAGCCGCGTCCGACGCCATCTGTCACCGGCTTTAGAAAAACAGTACAGATACAGATTAAAAAATTGCGGAAAATTTTGTCAAATAAATCATTGACATTTCTATTTTATAGGGTATGTGCTCCATGGTGTAGGTATTTGGATGTGTTTAAGCTAACGTCTGATCATTAGCTTATCACCTATGATTTAACCATTTCCTCTAACTCGAGTCAACACTCGCAGGATCACATTTTCTTATTAGTGCAGGTCCTCCAAATCTCGATATACGTAGACAGACGTCAAATTACTTAAATGTTAAGTGTAAGGTAATTTTGCGGTAAATACAATTATTATTTTTGTAACGTAAGCCTTAAGTATTAGTGCTACCTCTTTCTTGAAGGTTCGAGCTAGAATACTAACATCGAATCATGTGTAATAAAAATAATTATATGTCTAAAAGTAAATAATCAAAAATATGGGTGTAGTGGCAATAGGGTAAAAAAAATGTAGGTACTTATTTATGATTTAATAATCTAAAAAATAAACCAGATATTGGGTGTTGGATACTTTTTATTACATTATGTACAACACCTGCTAACCTAGGCAAGATTGTTGGTATAAAATCCTTTTTTTTTAAATGTCGGCTGCATGGTATCGGATTTTTCAAAATTCTGCCGCCCAATGCGGCCAACCACATCGCACTTTCATTTTTTAGAAATCTAAAAAGGAATACTACAAACAAAAGCTTAAAACCTTTTAGATAGCTTTTAAATTACATGTATGATGTATCTTATAAATCTTAATAGCTACACAGTTAAAATTTTCACACACAAACAAATAAGTAAGTATAAGTATTGGACAACATCACATACATTGCTCTGATCCTGTGGTAAGTAGCCAAAGCACTTGTGTTACAGAAATCAGAAACAACGACGGTACTACTAAATACTAAAAACAAAATAAAATAAATATTTAAGGAGCAGCAAACGTTGCCGTTTTTTTGCTCGATATTAATAACGGCAACAGGTAGACTCTTGAAATATTCACAGAATATTTCATTGTTTATTTACCTTAAAAATAAATAATTAAATTAAAACAAACATTTAACACACACACATTTGTTGTGATTGGGGGCTCCCAATCACAACAAATGTGTTGGTCGCTATGGCGAGGTTTTTTTTACTGATTTTATATGGAATGTTGGCATTTCGATCATTCATTTTTGATCGTTTTTTGTATGGAACTGGGACTAATTTTTTTTGCAATTTTACTGAGAAAAATTACCAACTTGCACTTGACCGTTTCTTGAGGTCAAAATACTATGGGTCGGGTAACGTCTGTCCAAAATTTAATTCTTTTTTGGATCCGACGCACCGTTACTGAGATATTTGCAGATTTAAGGGAATATTTCCTAAATTTTAGAACCAGAATTAGATGATCATTGACAAGTTTTGACTAGTCGCGCCGCTTGCGCCCCTTGCGCCCCCTTTGCGACACAAGGGTAAAGAAAAAGTGAAAATGTTTTACAAGTCCCAGCTTCAAACTAATAGACTTCAGAAATTCAGCTGTCAATATTCCATAAGAAATCAATGAAAATTGTTTCTGTATCGTGCCCCATAGCGCCCCGTATACTCCAAACAAGTGATTTTTTGCTCCTAGTTTATTATACATATTATAGTGTCTAATGTTGCATAGACAATGGTACGGAAACCTTGGAGTGCGAGTCCAACTCACACTTGGTCGGTCTTTTTATATCTGGTTTCTAAAGTTCGAAATGGGCTAGTTTCCTAAAAAAATCTAATTAGTCCGTCAGTTGGATTAACAGAAAATATTGGACACGTACTTTTTTTCTTTTTCAATCTAGCAAAAAGTTATAAAGATTTAGCACGTTAAAGTTCCGCGAAACGTCACGCCTTGCGACACTTTTTATCAAGGCGTGACGTCACGTGCTCACTTTGATGCGCTTTATCTTCGTCATTTTTTATTTGATTGACAAAAGACAAAATATGGGTCCAATATTTTTTGATAACCTAACTGACGGACTAAATAGAATAATCTTTTTTTGACCCAGGAAACTAGCCCATTATGGTCACCTTACATCATGTGAAATATTCAATTTTAATATCTTATTTTTACCAGAATTAAACAGGTTCAAAGACATACATAAGAAAGGATATTCCACAATTGGGATAACTTTAATTTTTGCAACCCTTTAACAACAAACTTTTACCATTTTGCACTTTTTTATTTTAAAATGAACTGACAACCATGACATGACACCATATTTGCTACTGTGTCAAGTTCAGGGATGACAGTAAGACACCCAAAATAATACGTAATAATTAATCATTTATCAACTCCGTTGACAAATTTGATAATAATTCAATTATATTTTTTTTATAAAAAAAGCAAAACGCATTAAAACTGTTAATTCCCTATCTAAATTTCATCAAGTCACGTTATTGTATTGATTCAAAGAGATCGATCAATGTGTGTGTAGTGTAGTATAGTAGTGCCTGCATAGTGGTCTCCATCCCTTTGATTCCCTACGGCATCCCTACGGCAGCTAGGTTGTCCATGTCCTTGGTCTCGGTGACAGCTAGTACCGCACGGACTGCTTGAGCTGCCGATAAGCTTTTGCACCTGCCGGTTCTCCGACTCCTCTTAAATAGCCAACAAGCGTGTCTTCAGTGTCTCGTTTTTGTCGGTCTCCGGCGGCTTAATAAGTAGATCTGTTACCTGCTGTATTACGTCCTTACCCAGTTTGAAGACGATGAGGTTGAACTTCGCCTCATCGTTTATATTTTGAGGTGTGATGACGGCCTCTGCACGGATGTACCAAACTCTAGGTGGTCGGTCCAAAACTCGGGAATTCGAGAGCTCACCCAGATGGATGCTACGTCGTCTTCAACCTTGACGCTGGAGGTGGTAGGTGGCGGCGCGGGTCCATCCTGATTTGGCGGTGGTTGTGGTTGCGGCACACCCGGTTACTGGTACTTTTAACGGTTTCACGGCCAGGGTGTCGGGGCCGTGATCTTGAGCGATTGGAGTGAAACACCGGATTTAGTTATGCGTTCATTCGCGACAGCGTCCGCTCGGGATCGCTGCGCACCAATCACTGGATTACACATCGATTTAAATAGTAAAGATACGGCTTACAGAACACATCACTCTACACATTTACTATACATGACACACTAACGCCATCTATTAGAACTACCCTAAACTGTGTCGTAAACGATTAAATAGCATCGGCACGTTTTTTTCGCACACTGCTCAATCCTTTTAGAAAGAGTGTTAAATCCATGATGGGCCATCACCATGTCACCATGGGCTGTCTTGTCACTGATCAATAGCTACCTACTCTGTACAGCGCCAAAATGCCATTAATCAACGTACGTATATAATTCGTCAGCCAGCAGCTTATCTAGGTTATTAATGGTCAGTGGACATGCTCTTTGGCTTTGGTCACTGATCAAATAAAACTATTTAACTATGTGCTTTGGTCTCCTTTACTGTCATGTTGTGTCAATGTCAATCTAGTTTAGTGATGTTCGACTCGGTGTAAATCAGTAATATAATCTAATAGTAAGACAGAAACAGATTTGAATGTAAATTGAAGATTAATTGTTGGATTGATTATTTACACTACTCTTTATAACAAAAAAAAATCTTATTAGATAAAAAGGTAGAATTTAAAATTTATACAACGTGTCACACATCGGCAATTGAAAAAAAAAAGTCATCATAAAAATTTTTAGAAAAGTTTTATACTTTGCTAAAAATTTTTATGATGACTTTTTTTGAAAACAACACAACTTAGTAAATAATTTTAAGTTTGGTATTTGTTTCTTGCTTGATGATGTCATAAGATAAGTTTAGTGGTATCCCGTTGTCGCGGGGGATTGTTGTGGGTGGCGACCTGAACTGTCATGTGGGTGAGAGGTGTGAGGAGTTTGAGCGCGTTCATAATGGCTCAGGGTATGGTGGTCGTAATTCAGAAGAAGGGGATATCCTCAGGACGTGTGCGGCTGCTGACCTTGCCATTGTGAACACGTATTTCAAAAAGAAAACCTTATCACGTACAGGAGCGGGAGGCACGCCACTCAGATCGATTTCCTGCTCACTAGCAGACACCACATCAGTAAAGTGGCCAACTGCAATGTCATACCGTCTACTTGTCATGGATCTCCGCGTAAAGCCCAAAATCAAGCGTATCGAGTGCTGCCGACGCCAAATCAGATGGTGGAAGCTCGATGAAGACACGTCCCAGAAGTTCGCCTTACTATCAACGACAGTAAAAACATAGACTGGGATAGTTTCAAAATTGAGTTGGATAGTTTAATAGATCTCAAAGTGCCATTAAAAACTCCAGACCAGTTAGACTTTGAAGTTGAAAATTTTATATTAAAAATTCAGCATTCAGCCTGGCAGAATACTCCTGAATCCATAAGAAAGATTGGGGGTCCAACATACCCCAAAGAAATTAAACAACTCATTAAGCGTCGACAGAGGAAAAAATGGCACCAAACCTGGTCTCCCGAAGACAAACGTATAGTAAATATGCTTACGAAAAAACTCAAACGCAAAATACAATTATTTAATAACACTATTAGTAAAGAATTGATTGAGCAACTGACCAGTGATCGTAGTACAGACTACTCCTTATGGTAGGTGACAAAGCAAATGTACAAACCGGTAAAGGCTATTGCTCCAATTAGAGAAATTGATGGCAAGTGGGCTATCAATAAAGAACAAAAGGCCAAAAGATTTGCTCAACACCTGGAAAGGATCTTCCAGCCAAACGAGGGTGACACTAGTACAACTTTATTATTAAATGAACTATCCGAAGAAAGCTTAGAAATTAAATTAGTAACGCCTAGAGAAGTATTTACTGAAATCAAGACTAACATCAACCCGAAAAAATCTCCTGGGTATGACCTAACTACAGGAGAAGTTCTTAGAAACCTACCACGTAAGGCAATCGTGAAACTCACAACGCTCATAAACGCTGCTTTCAGACTAAAGTATGTCCCAGATCTGTGGAAAGTTGCGGAAGTCATAATGATTCCTAAACCTGGAAAGCCACCACACGAAGCAACATCGTACAGACCTATATCACTACTTCCGATAATGTTAAAACTTTTTGAAAAACTATTACTTAAAAGACAAACTGATTATACAGAAAAAAAACTTATTCCCAATCATCAGTTTGGATTTAGGGAAAAACATTCCACTATAGATCAAGTCCATAGAATAGTTAATACTATCGAGAAAACTTTGGAAGATAGAAAAGTATGCACCACTATATTTCTAGACGTCGCACAAGCTTTTGATAAAGTGTGGCATGAAGGTCTAATATATAAACTTAGCAAAATGCTACCAAATCAGTTTACAGCAATACTAGAGTCATATATAACAAACCGAGTGTTTAGAATAAGACAAGAAGATACTTATTCTGAACTAAAACAAATAAATGCTGGTGTACCACAGGGAAGTGTATTAGGTCCGGTCCTGTACCTTCTCTATACCTGTGATATTCCTGAAATAGAAAACAGCACAATT
Organism: Anania hortulata; assembly: GCA_963576865.1. Taxonomy (NCBI): domain Eukaryota; kingdom Metazoa; phylum Arthropoda; class Insecta; order Lepidoptera; family Crambidae; genus Anania; species Anania hortulata. The sequence goes on along the minus strand of OY756390.1, from coordinate 13,147,431 downwards.
GCCACGTTTGCTGATGATACTGCCATTCCACTTCGACTAGCATTCCATGACAAAGCCCCGTAATTTAACAGTAGTCGCAATTCAGATTCAATCCACTCCCAGTAAACCAAACCACTATTCTCGTAAACCAAACAAATGCAATTACTTATAGTAATAGTTGGTAATGCGACTAAAAATGGAAGAAACCAAAATAATTTTTTTTTGGTTCTATTTTCAGTCCTATTGGGATAGTGTTGATAATTTTGTATATCGTTTTAGATAGTAGGTAATGTTACTGGGAGCGGATCGGCACTGAAATACGACTACTGTTAAGTTACGGGAATTGGGCTTCTGGTTTAATGAGTTTAAACGTGGTCGGAGCTAACTCACTGATGATTCCCGAGAAGGACGTACTTCAACGCCAACTACTGAAGATGATAACGTGTCAAAAGTGTTTGCGGTGTGGCTAATGATAGATGCTGATAGAAGGGTGACATATCATCAGATTCAGACAACATTAGGTATTGGTATGAGTCAAGTACAAAAAGTCTTACATGATCATTTAGCTTCAATAAGCTTTGTACTAGTTTTATACCTCATAACTTGACAGAAAATGCAAAACGCCATGGATTGGTGCCACTCAAAAATTATAAAGTATGGCGTTCTCACCTCATTCTATGGACGGACGGGGCATTTCGGAACAATTGTCTTAGACGACAAAAATACTGTTACAGCAGATTAGTATGTCAGTTATTGTTTACCAGTTCTCTTGGAAAATGTTAGACAGCAGCGCCCAAGAAGCGAGATCCTCCTCCACTTCAACGCACCAGTTCACTCCGAAAGACCGACTATCGAATATTTGTCTATCGAAGGTGTCGAGTTAGGAGTCATCCTCCTTACAGACCCAAACTGGCACCTTGTGACTTTTATATAGTCACAAAAATAAAAGATAAACGTAGAGGGATTCGTTTTAAAATCCTGAAAATGCCGTGGCAGCGTTTGAAACAGGCCTGCTGGAAGACATACTAAAGAAGACTGGGCCCACTGCCTTAGAAAATAGTTCCATCGCATATGACGGTGCTTAGAAAGGAACGGAGACTACTTAGAAAAGCAAAAAATACTAGCAGGTTTCTACATCATTCAGTCTTTTATATTCTAAAAACTTTCAGTGTAACCCTCAAAATGGATTGAAAACTGATTTTTCAATAGAGTCTTGGGTTATGTCGAATATAAAATATATAAAAAACGTATAAACCCTCTGATCAAATGCCACGAGCGATCGTAGACATTTGACAAAAAGAAACTTTTATTTATTTGTTTATTTCCAAGCTTACATCTATTTTTACAGGAAACCCAATATAATAGAGATGCAACATAAAAACATAGAACTACAATGGGCTAGTTTCCAAAAAAAAAAACGAATTAGTCCGTCGGTTGGATTAACACAAAATATTGGACACGTATTTTTTCTTTTCTCAATTAAACAAAAAATGATGAAGATATAGGCCGTTAAAGTTCCGCGTAACGTCACGCCTTGCAGAACTTTTAAGCAAGGCGTGACGTCACTCCCAAACTTTGATGCGCTTTATCTTGGTAATTGTTTGTTTGTTTGACAAATTAAAAAATATGGTTCCAATATTTTTTAATAATCTAACTGACGGTCTAAACAGAATAATATTTTTTTGACCTAGGAAACTAGCCTATTAATACACAATAAACACAATATCAATCAATTGCACAGAATATATAGTGTTACTCTCGTGAATTCACTCAGATAACAGTTCAATATGTCAATCTTTCCCGCAATCTTATTATGCGTGTGCAGTGTGAGCGTCACCGGCCACCGCCACAGCGCTGACTTGTTCCGCAGGTGGGTTCTCCCGCTCGGCACCGCCAGCAGCCACGGCCTAGGACGCCGCCCTAAGTATTGGTTTAACATTAGATGTGCGCATTTTCAGGAGTAAAACATAATGCATGTTACATTGTAGGAAACGAGAAGAAATCCGTATGAGAAATTTTGCAATATTATAAAGTAAAAAAAATATTAATCGTGTTAATTATTTATAAAATAATATTAATAATCCAACATTAAAAGATAATCCTATTAAAAATACGGTCCTCAAAATTATTACTAGGTAAACAATGTTCGCGAGCCCTCGCAAAGCGGTGCTTTTTGCTAGTTTAAGTGTGGCCCTTTTAATTGGACGTATGTCCAAGTCCTTTATTATGTTGTTTAGCAATTGAATAACAAACTAACTCTTAAATTACTCGACGCTATTCTATCTGCTGTTATAATTTTCGTGTAATTATGACAACAGAGTTGCCTGTGGTAAGTTAACATAAATTTGTTTTGGGACTTATAGCTTTATTTTTTTAGGGTTTTTTATTGAAATAAACTTTGAAACATTTATGCTGTGATTATTATATCTTTTAATCAATTGGGTAAACTTTAATTGTATTTTGTATATATCAACACTCGATTATTTGTAATCGATCACGACACGCATCACTAATGCAGTTACATTCATTTCGTCAATCCGTCATTCATTTCATTTCATTCGTCAGTCAGTAAAATTTTGGAGCGGTTTGATGAAACGGGTATATTAACCACACGTATTTATTAATCTCATTGCAATCTGCATTAGCCGTATTAGGCCGTAGAAAAATCGTGTTGTAAATGCTAATTAAGTTTGTGTTAATAAGAAAATCGCAGTGCTTGAGTGTTGTGTCTCGCCTTTTTATTTTGTAAATTAAAAGTATTTTTGTGGGTAATATTAGGTAACATTACACGCAGTCGAATAAAAAATCTTAACGAATAATGTTAAATTGAATTAGCTAGTAAACAGTGATAATGCAACTAGTAATCTAAAAAGTTATTACTAAGTTCCGTCCTTCAAAGGCTGTCCCCCTGTAAGTACTATTAAATATTTGAAATAATTAAATTTAGATCGTAAAATCGACGTATTTTTTTCTATTTATCAATGTAAAATATGAATTTTCTGAGGTTTCATATCTATTTTTTTGCACTTTACAGTTATTTTACATGTGCATTAAAAATAACATTTTAAGAAGTTAAAATCAGCTTACTAATAGATTTTTCGCTAAGTAAGATGACCATTGGTCTAGTGGGTGGTGCTTCAGACTAGAAATCTATTTATCTGTTACAAGCTTTGCTCATTTCTGGGCTAGATAATTGTTGTAATTATTGAAAGAATTTATTATTATTAAATATAATGTGAGCGATGTTTCATGACATTTGTAATACATGTGTTCTCTTGTTACAGTTGTATAAAGCATGGAATCCTTAAAGAATAAAGGCCGGCCACCTCATCCAAGGGCTAAAGCTAACCCACTATCAGCATTAACATTTTCGTATGTATAAGTCTTCATTTATAATTTTGCAAATGTTTACATACAATCGAACTTAAAAACTTTTTAAATTAATCATTTTCTTTATGTGAAAGACCATTAAAACTTTGTAAGGTCCAAAGAAGTTCTCCAAGTTAAGTATAGAGCCCTATAAAGGTACCTACATATAGTTAAGACATGATTAGGAACTAGTAAAAAGTCCAAACAAATGATACTTTTGTCTCTGTCTTTGATGTCTGTCTTTTATCTCCACAATAATGTCAAAATCTGTTTACTTTTTTGAAACTTAGGAGTTATTAAACCTAGTGTAAGTTATTTAATTTGAATTCCATAAATTGCTTCATAAGGTTGTAAGTATTTTTTATTAACCCTGTATTTATGTGTGTCTGCATTATAATGTTTTATTCTAATTAATGATGTTGTTGCAGATGGACACTTCCAATATTCTGTGGAGGTTTGAAGAAGGAATTAGAGGAGCATGAACTGTATGAACCTCTAGACGAGCATGCCTCTGGTAAGTTTAGTTTTTCAGGAAATTAACTTATTTATGTATCAAGTAAGGTAGTACGTATCAAGTAACTAGGTAGGAGTATGTTATTTCGACATAAATAAATTGTTATAATAACATACTTACATTACATACACAAATTAGTATATAATTTATTGTAAAATGCAAACAGTAGAAAAGAGAAAGCTATGATTACTTAGACACCTACTACTACTTAAAAAAAAAACAAATGAAAATTAAGATTTCTAGCACAATTGAAAACTATAAGCAACATCTTATATAATTAAGAAGTAATATTGAAAACATTTTGTAGCATGAGTTGTTTAGTGATACACAATTTTAAAATCTGCTTTGAGACATTGTACCAACATGAGATAGTGAAGCATACATGTTTCATTACTCCACATTCTGTAAACATAACCAGTCCATTATGTACTTTGTACAAACAAAAAACCATTAACACCGTCTTAATCAACAGCTTAAAATCAATTTTAAAATTATTTTTTAAGTAGAGAAATGAATAATGTAATATATAGTATAATTTCTTTCTTTCTTTCAATCGAAAGTTCTCTTCTATTTTTTGCAAGTCAGGACTAAAACTTGAAATTGACGTCACTTCCTCCCGTCGCGGCCACAGTCTAAGGACCTTTGTTATATTTTTATTTTTTATTTACCTGTGTATCCTAATTGTGCAGCTCTAAACTTATTTTCTGTATTTCATTGATTTTATATCGTGTACAATAAAGAGTATACAGGGTGTAACGAAAAGGTGAAATAAAACTTTAAGGGGTTATTCTACGGCTAAATTACATCAACTTTTTCTATGAGACCAACATCGAAATCTCAAAAAAAAAATTGACGTTTTAGTATGGGAAAGTGTTTTTTTTTTTTCACCTTTTCGTTACACTTTGTATATCTATTTTAACTTTGGTAAATACTTTAGGGCTTTAACTTGTCGCTTATTAAAAGTAACTCCTTAGTGATATATAAAACCATTATCAAACATGACCAAAGCAAAGCAGGCGCATTACTTCTCCTAACATATTTTTTGGCACACTTCAAAGTTGGTGCTTGGGGTAAGTGCCCGCTCAGATCTTGTCTGCATAATTATGATTTCCGTGTCTTATATGCATATGAGACGCGGAAAAGTGTCGAAGAGTTGAATAGATTTGTTGCATTACAATTTTTTAATTCCCTGCAAAATTAAACGGGTGCAGAGTCAATATTTACAGTCGACAGAAGGCGCGACGCGTAGCAGCAATCGTTCTTACTGCATGTAAGGCTAGAAAATGAAATGCATATGTCGTGGCCAGATCGTAAAATTGATCATTTCATGATGTGACTGATCATTTCATAAAATGGTGGTCTTTCATGATATAGAACAAAACACGCTGCCTACATCATGATGTGGTCTGACCAGATCAATGAATACTCAGCGTTTGACGATATAAACAGCTAAACGTGCGAATACTTCATAAAATGGTCAAACATTAGTAATCATAACGTAAAATCGTTACATTACCCAGATAGAGGCGCTAATGTTGCTTTGTTTTTGTGATGAGTAATGGCGGCGGACAAATATTTTATTCTAAAAGTCAATAAATAATGTGTAAATTGAAGGTGAAAGTGCAGTAAAATGTCGTTACGATACCAAGATAGGCGATTTTTATGAAAATTACTCAAAAAACGAGCGCACGTCAAAAAATCAAGGAGTTCGGAACGTACTTGGAGAGGTAAGTAACCTTATTATTTAGATATTCAAGTGTTTTTATTTATTAGTTTTGTTTAAAAATAATAACTATTTAAAATGTTTAATTTATCTATCGACCAAGATTACAAATATTAAACAAATTCACGTAATGATAGGGCTAAACATAGATTGACATTTCATCGAATGTTGACGTTTAAACGATATGGTCAGTTTAAGTTGGCCATATCATGAAATACCACTATTTTATGAAATGATCGGTCACATCATGAATTGGTCAATTTTACGATCTGGCTACGACACATACACGACCATTGTACGAGTATGTAATGTAATTTAAAGTAAAAAAAGGACTTTGGTTTTACATTCTTCCTTTGGTTTTTAAACTGTTGTACGGGGTGTGTCTACGAAAGCCCAACATGGACGGCCCGCTTGATTCATCGTCTTTACTCTTTTGCTTCCTCTCCGCCTCCCCCGATTCAAGTCGAAGTTTAATGGACGTTTCTCACGTTTTACAAAATAAGGAATTTCTATTTAGGTAGCATTTCGATCGAAACCTATTTTTAAAGTTTAAAATAGCCAACGTTATATAAATGTGATTTAATTATATTTCAACATGAGATGAAAACTAAGTTACAAAGATTCTAATTTCAACCATCCTCTTACACAAAATTTACTCTGTCATCTAACTCGTGACTCCCTCAAGGTTATAAACTTACAAGTTATGTTTGAGTCGAGTAAACCATTAACCCTACAGCGCATAGTGTGACACATATGGTACATACCGAATTATTGCCTATATTTCGTAACTCGACGCTATTTAACGCCATCTATTAGAAAGTACCGTAACTACACACTATAGCACATAACAACATAGTTGACATTTGTTGCCACGGAAGCGCTGCATTCAATAAACAATTTTGCATTCACAATAGCGGTCAGTTCGTGAAAAAGTTTACCACGTAGAGTTTTACTCTTGGGAAAAAAAGTCCAAATTACAGTGTTTTTGTCCGGAAAAATATAAAAGAGGTAAGTTATTGTTTCTAGTTTATTGGTAAAAAAGTGTTTCATGATATGAGTTACTATCAACGCATATTTTAGATTTTATTTGTATGTGACTGATGTGGGCCACTGTGCAGTAAGGGTAATTATATGATTTAAGATTGATTTCAGATGAAGCCCCGCAAAAGAGTAACAGAAACCGAAATTGAGCATATTTTACATATACCATCAGGCAGTGAAGATAAACTGGAGGTATCTGATGAAGATAGCGATGATGACTTGATTAGACTACGTGATTTGGTAATGATTGAAGTGGTAAAAACGCCGCAATTACTTGAGGAGGACTACTTGGACCAAACCGTCAATGAATCTTCGTTACAGGCGAGTAACTCATTGGACATTACTGTACCTAGCGTTTCTGGTCATGTCAATGCTCCAACTTCAGCAGCAGATTCAAGTAGACCGCTAGTAGAGGGTCTTAGGGCAAGTACATCTTCAGGTCGCCCTGTTCGTCAACCTACTTTGAAGACTACGCTTTTGATTTTGAAATCTATTCTGGCACTGATAATGACCCTGACCTGAGACTGACAGATGAACCTGATTTGGACGCGAGGAGTAATATAGTAGTGCGCCTCTGTCGAACTGTTCCTAAAGAACAAAACTACAAAGTTTTTTTTTGATAATTACTACACATCACCGGAATTGATCGCATATTTAGCGAAAATAGGAATTCAAAGTCTAGGTACTGTAAACAGAGGTCGTTTAGGTACGATCATTTAAATGACATCTCAGAAGGAGCTATCGAAAGCTAAGACATTTCGCGGATACTCTGAAGAGAGGCAAACCATAGTGGAAAATGTGCCAGTGGTTGCAGTTATGTGGCTAGATAACATACCAGTGACACTAGCATCTTCTTTTGTCGGTGAGCAACCTAAAGAGAAGGTAAAGCGATTTTGTAAGAAGAGCAAGCAGTACACTGATGTCAATTGTCCTAACATTATTCGCTACTAGAACAGACACATGGGTGGTGTCGACCTACTTGACTCGTTTATAGAGAAGCATAAAATAAAAATGCGCACAAGAAAGTGGTACATGCGGTTATTTTACCACTTGCTTGACGTGATGCTCATAAAACAACGAGAGTTCAAAAACAACGAGAAAATAATTCAAAATTGCTAAAATTACGTGAATTTCGACTGCAAGTGGCAAAAACTCTTTGTTTTTCTGGACCTTCACTTATGCGTAAAAGGGGACGACCATCGTCATTCGTTTCTGATATGCTGGAAGAAAGGATGAAAAAAAAGCCAAAAGCTATCGTGTCACCCAAAGACGCCAGGACTGATGGCATCGACCATTTCCCGTTGTGGTTAACTTCTAGACAACGTTGTAAGTTTCCAGATTGTAAGGGAAAGTCTTTCGTAAATTGTGAAAAATATAAGGTGGCACTGTGCCTAAATAAAGATAAAATTTGTTTTATGTCATTCCATAAGTAAATTTTATAAATAAAGAGTAATTAAAACGTACAATTTCATTCCAGAGGGTAGAGACTGCATAATGATTACTGATCTCAATAAATTCCTATTTTCTATTATATTATGGTGTCGTTACTTGCAATAATTTGTCAAAAAGTTAATTTAATTTTTAATTAAAATTTATCATAATAAATATTGCTGTTTTATTTCATTCTCACTGAGAGTCAGTCAGACTATACATAAATCTTTTTACACCCTAAACGTATTTTGTGACATATCTGGTACATACTGAAACACTCGAAATATTTCCGAAAATATTGAAAATATATTTTTTTAATTATTTTTCTCTAAACATAAATAACATTTAAAAATACATTTATTTTTTCTGTTCAAATTAGAAAAATGGTGCACTGTAGGGTTAAGCAGTGGTTTTGGCCTGAAATGATCAATAACTAGTAAATTTTCGCATAGGTATATTGAGACGTATCTGTGAATGTGAACCATTGGAATTCCAATTTGCAAATGACATCGCAAGAAACAAAATTCGAATTTATTGGAATAATTGTAGTTGGAGTGACGTATAGTCCTCGGAAAGTTGCGGAAAATTAGCATTTCTCCGTCCCGTTAACCAAAGATGAGTAGATACAGGTGAAGGCCGCACGAAGCGTCATTTCGATGACGTCAAGGCCGAGTAAATGTGGACCGTCAAAGTAATGCCGCCGCAATTATGCGCGCTTTATACGTGTGACTTGAAGGCAATCGCTATACCTACTCATCACTTCCTATGTACTTGATGTGTATCGATCTTGCTGTGTTGTCATGGGAACCAGTATAAGCGATATTTTTTCTTATTCCGCTAGCTCAGCTGCATTTTGGTCGTACGGACTAACTGGATTCTGCTAACTACTGTGGGAGCACACAGGATGGATGCGCCTGCGATTCGCGACAAAAAACATTGCTCGAAAGTGTTTTTTCCACATTAGGTTATAGGATTTATCCTATTATATATATTCTGTGGTTATAGGTATATCGTCGGCAACTTGATACAATTACAAGCGCACCTAATTCTATACCTCCGTCTGCCATTATAGCGCTTGTGACTATAATTCTGTGGTATTCGACTCGCACTTAAGCGTCAACGTCACGTTGGCGTGCGTACTGTACTAACATTACCAGTATGCATCAAAGTAGTGCCCATGCTTGGCGTGACAAGAACTATGAAAGTATTTTTTGTAGTATCTAACCATTATCTTTCAACAGGTCCCCTTGGCGATAAATTCGCCCGCCTCTGGGAAGAAGAAGTCGCTCGGGCAGGCGGCAAGCGCACTCCCAGTCTCCTTCGTGTGATCCTCAGGGCCTACGCCGCGAGATGCATGCTCTATGGAGTAGTGCTTCTGTTTATGGAGTGCGGAATCAGGTCAGTTTATTTATAACATGAAACGAAAACGTCAGAGGACTGCCACAGATCACCGGTTAATTTGTTTTTTATTCTGACGACAACATATTTTAGGAATATTCTGGCCTATGAATCAGTTTAAAGTGTTTCTGAAAACATTATGAACTCAAGCATGACACGATTCTTACCGCATGGTATAGGTAGTTTAAAATAACTAAAATTAGACTGCGTGAAATCGTTATAAAATCATCAATTTAAAGCTTTGTCTTTAACGTTTAGTGACTAATTGTAAGGTTTATCGATTAATTTGTTTACTAAATAATTTAAGGCCGTAACAAATACTGCAATTCCCGTTAACAAACAAACATTAGTTCCTGTCAAATCGAACGATCTTTTGTTAAGGGGTGGCACACGTTGCCGTTTTTCTCTTTACCTATAAAAATCTTCAAAGTTACTTGATTTACTACAATTTTCAGGAAGCATGCGATACTATACGACTCAAAAACGAATTAATAGAAAACTAACTTCTTATAATTTTCTTTTAATACGTTTTTGAGTCGTAATGTTCTGGGGCATTATTTTGTATGTTAAATTATGCGTCTTAGTTTTAGGTTTCCCTAATCCCTATAGCTGTCAGTCTATCAAGACCCTCAAATACCAAATGGTAGAAAAGCATTAAATAAACTATATAATATTAAATAGCACTAAAGGTGGTCCTTAGGTACATTTTTATAGAAATCGTATGGCAAGCGACCCCAAATATACACAATCCCTAGATTTACTGCAAAATAGGTAGGTATGTGAATCTCACACTTCCTCCGGATTTCACTCATTATAAACAGTTTATTCTCCAGCTCTTTGCGTTTATGCATGTCATTTACTTGTTTTACAACTAGCATTAACCTTATTTTCTTTATGATTTACGTCTACACACTTATTCATAAAAATAACGTTCATGTAAACATTGTAAGTTCAAACTAATGTGTGTTTGCGCTATTTTGCAACAGTCAATTTGATGATACTAACTACATGTCCTTTATTGTTCAATTGACTGCGATTGTGCGGCAGCCGATGATCAAGATGATATTAATGGTTGCTGACAGTAAACATGTTACGTAGTCAATAACTCATCACTCATGCACTAGTGGATATTTATTCAAAGATACCACATAATGATAAGGCGCCGGGTAAGGAGAATACACGTAAAAGAGGTGTTTTTGGCAAGGACCGGAAAACTCCTTTTTTGATTAAGCCGATTGTTAGGAAAACCCTATTAAAAGGTTACCTAAAGATAGGGTTACCCTATTAATAAGCTACTCCAGTGTTAGCCTTTCGTTACGGAAACCTTTTTGAATAAAGTTAACTGCTTTCAATGCGCTTACCGAATCAAATAGGGTATTGGTAATTTCAATATTTAGCACTTACCAACTAAAAGGGTTACCCTATTGTCTATGTCTTTTTCGCGCATTCTGGTGATTTGTATTAACCTGTTTGTGTATTTATTTAAGTTCGTCGTGGCGATAGCCACACACAATAAAAGGTTATGCAATAATGAGTCGAATGGTGTGCACGTAGAGGTTAAAATTGCTTAAGCGCTTTTAAAACCCTTTCATAGGGTAAGCCTCGGTAGGGTTTTCAGATACGGTTAGTGCTTACCCGAATTAACTGTATTTATTTGGTTAGCCTTTCGTTGGAGTAAGTCGACGATATGTTTACCCAATTGATAGGGTTTGTGGAAACAAGTCTATGAAATACCCAATTAAAAACCCTTTTATTGGTAAGCGGTTCCGATCCTTGGTTTTTGGACAAGTTTTCTTCAAAATACTGGATATAGGATGTAGAAATTAATATATCATGTAACTTATCAGTTGAAGTTTTTCCTGTTGTGTCTAGTATTTATTATTTCTTATAAACACTAAAAAAAATTTCAAAGTACCGCAAATATTGCGAGCATGTAGGTACACATTTATATTTTAAACGACGTTTTGTTTAGCTTTAAAGTTGGTTTAGTTGTTATTTATAAAATGCGTGCCTTTAGGGTGTTTTTTTTTTTTAAATAGTCAACAAATTAAGAATTATAAGGTTTTTTAATGGATCTTACTCTTAGCGCCTACTTTTCCATAAGCGGATATTTTGCTCGCAATGATAATCTATTTGTACAGGAGCGCAACGGATGGATGTTTAGTCTGCGAGAAGCATTTGTATTATCTTAGGCACGTAATAAAAATCGCATTAGTCGACGCTTAATGCTCAAGGTCACTTGCCTTACCCGTCGCCTTAATTTATTATAGTACATTTACGACATATTCTTAGTCTCCCTTTAGTACTAAGTACAGTCAACAGCTTATCAACCTAGCATACAATTTCCTCGGACTATTTATTTTAAAGTAAAAGTTTAATTAAAAGAGTTCAACCTATCTATCTATATTTGAAAGGCAAAAGGCATCAAGCGACATTTTGATAACTTTACAGGAGAGCGATTTAAAGTTTTTATTTTTGGAAAAAAAATCGTAGTTATTTTTTGGCGCTGTAAACAGAGAAAAGTCTTACAGAAATATATGTTTTAGGAAGAGATCTATATTATGCAATTAATATTTCAGCTACAGAGTTATTATTTACGAAGTTAGATGTCGGTTAACCCCAAATGCCCTATTTTTGGATTAAGGCAAAAGAGGTCAAACGCCGATGCACTTGAAAACGGTTCCAGGCAAACCGATTTAACATCCATTTATATTCTAATTGGTTCCATGCAGAACACCTTAAGAGTGAAATCTTAAAAAAATAGATTAAAGCTAAAAGAGTGAAAGGGCCAACAAAGCCAGGCTGTTTCGGGTGGAAACCCCGCAAGGGGCTACCGTTTGCGTGATAAGCACGAGCATTTGTACCTAAGTCATGAATGTTTTTAAATATATTTAAGTAAGTTTATCCGTTATATAGAGAGGATAAGTTGGCGCGCTCCAGGGTCAAAGCGGTACAGGACATTTTACAGTGTCGCTTTGTTAAAGACCCCGGGGGTAACCTGTTATACAAGGACCTCTCGGTAAAGGAGAGATGGCGCTCTTATTTCCATAAGCAGTACAAAGAGATGCAGCCACCTGACCTCCCTCCGTATCAGGGACTAGTAGCACCAGAAACGCCTGAAGAAGTCCAGATTGCTTTTTGCCGCATGAAGAATCGTAAAGATGTCTGTGCCGATGGAGTCCCAATCAAAGCCCAATAAAAAGCGATGGGCCCTCGTGCGGTGGACATCTTAACCTACCTTTATAATCGCATACTCTTAACCGGGCTAATCCCGAGCCGATGGAGAATGAGTATTATTATTACTCGTACTTCGGTCTTCAAAGGCAAGAGATCGGTGCAAGAGTTCTGCAACTACTGCGGCATAAAGGTCATGTCCCACACCATGAAGCTCCTTGAGCGGATTGTGGACTCCTGGATCCGACAGGAGTGTGATTTTTCGGAGTGTCAATATGAGTTTTGTCCTGGAAACGGGACTATGGACCCTGTTTTCACCCTAAGGGCCGTCATGGAGAGATACAGGACGAAGAACACGCCTCTGCACTTGCTATTTCTTGATCTGCAGAAGGCATTTGACTGTGTTCCTCGAGTGGTGATATGGTGGGCAGTGAGATCCTAAGGGGTCCCCGAGGAATTATGTTGACATGATCCGAGACATGTACCGCAGCTCCGATTCTATAGTTCTGACCGCTGTTAGCGACTCCAAACCGTTCCTGATCATCGTCAAAGTACACCAGGGTTCCGTTCCTGTTTAATGTAATGTTAGATGTTGTGTTAGACAGCATCAGACACACATTATCAGCCACTATGGCTGCTGATGTATGCTGACAATATCGCACTGGTAGACGCGGACAGGGGCAGGCTGGTGAGAATGGTAGATGAGTGGGAGCAGTCACTTGAAAGTGGTGGTCAGAAACTCCATGTGGCTAAGACCGAGTTCCTGGCCTGTAACTACAGATCCCACGTGGACGAACGTCGACGACAAATAGGCGGAGACAAGGTCGAGCGCACGGACCAGTTTAAATTCCTGGGATCTGTACTTCACACGCGTCGGAAGACATCGATTGCGACGTCAAAGCACGCATTGCTGCTGCGTGGGCCAAATGACGAGAGGTGACTGGTGTCATTTGTGACCCCAGAATGCCGGTTAAGCTGACAGGACAGATCTATAAGTCCATCATTAGGCCTGTCCTTTTATCTTGTAGCAAAGTGTGGCCGCTACTTGTGTCACGGAGATAAATATGCTGCGGTGGATGTGCGGAGTCACGCGGAACGACCGCGTGAAGAACTCGCGCATCCGCGGTAGCCTTCGTGTCCGTGATATTGCAGACAAACTGCAGGAGAGTCTCCTACGCTGGTACGGCCATGAAAACCAGCAAGCTACGTAGAAAACAAATGTCTGGCCACGCCGACTCCGCCGGGTCCTGGCAAAAGTGTTGACCAATAAATGCTGGCTTGACGTCGTGAGGGCTGACATGTATGCCAATGATCTCACAACCAGGGATGCCCAAGACCTTGCGAAGTGGAGGAATAAATCAAGGAAAGCAGATCCTGGGTTCTGAAGCGATGGCTTTGGACGCAACCGGGATTCACCATAAAGATGATAATGATGGCGATTTCTAAAATGACAATATTTAAATGTCATTTTAGAAATTGTTTACCAATTTATTAATGAAAATTCCTGTAAATTCATCAAAAGATAATCCGTAAAATCATGGTAATAAACATACCATGGATCAGATGACATACCCACCGATTGTCATGGTTTTTTAATAATGAATTTGTATGAAAAAGAACGGGTTTACAAGCAAGTATTTTTTCTTCTAATAAAGCTTTACGAACTTCTTCCGTGTATGTACTTATTTTCATCTTAGGAAGTTTTTTATCTGTAATTTTTCATTGTTTAGCTACCTAATCTGAAAAGTGAATAGTAGATTTAATATTTACACTTCTTTGAAATAAAATTATAAAAAACAAAACAAACACACCACTTGTCAACACAGCACACAAACAGAGCGCGCATTGACCGGTTGCTTGATTGCGACTAAATGCAACAACGTTTGCGGCTAGCGCGCCTACGTAAGGTGCATTGATCTAGGTTCAAATCAAATCCAGTGGTTGTAATGGTTGCGTCGCGAAGATTCAAACTACGTAGCAAAGTTCGTTCAAAGAAACGGAACATGACTTACAAACCTCATGATACTTTTACTGCGTAAATAAAAAGATTTAAGTGCCACATTAATGGTACAAATGATTAAGGAAAAATGATTAAAACAAAAAATCTGCAATTTTCTGAAACAGGTAAAAAGTCTGTACTGACTTTGGCAATTATGTTTACGTCATAGAAAAGGGGTTTAAATCACATTTTAATTTATAATAGGTTAAGGTAAAGCAACTTATGTAATACCTGTGTTGTGCGTAGAGTAAGGATAAAGGGCTCAAGCGATATTCATTTCCGATGATGTTTAAGGAAGAAAGATTTAAACGACAGCCACGTGTTATTGTATTCCAGGCAAAACGCTTTAAATGCTGCCTTTATTAGATTTACAGCAAGGTAGAAAGATTTAAAAGTAATGTGTTCCTAAAACAGAAGAAGGATGAAAAGCTTAAGTGACTGCCTAATTCATTAGAGCTACCTGCGAATTAATTGAAATCCAGGGCTTAAAAAAAAAGATGAATTTTGAGTCGGTTAACTCCGGGCACTAAGAAATGATGGCCTTTTTTGTGACGGAGTCAAGCGACAAAAAAGTGCTCTGATTTATACCAAACTCGGCTCAAAAGAAGCAGAAAAATTTGCTGATTCTAACTATGTATATAACTCAATATCGCCCAAAGTGTCGCTTGATGCCTTTTGCCTTTCCACCGTCGATATATGTAGACCGATTTTTATGATTTTTGATTTGTTGAATTTGTCTCCGCTCCGAATAGCAGAATAACTATTTGTTTCGATGAGGCGTAGTAGAAATAACTCTGCGATGATTTTAACTTTAGATAATATTTATTAGTTTAAGTAAAAGGTACAAATCAGTTTCGACACTCTGTTAGCTAGTTAATTAATGGCGGGTTCAAATTTTCAAAACGTCGCTTCTTCTATGAGCCCCCTCCGATCTTGCGATACGTGGACCAATCCTAGCCGCCGACGTCACGGTGCGTTGCTTTGGGCAAATTCATGTCCTTATTTGGTAATGTTGGAACATGCCCCCGGCCTTGGAAGCACCAGCGTCCAACTGTTGTCTTCATGGTTATCAGAATAAAGGGCAGATTCGAGGAAACGCGCGTCTGATAACTCCAGAGGCGGTTTGTATGTCAGCTACTCTGGAAATCCCATCCTTTCCTGGTCGCGTGGAAATAATGCGCCCTAGACTCCATTTTAAAGGCGGCGTGTTGTCTTCTTTGATAACGACCATCGTGCCAGCCTGAAGATCAGCCTTGTGCTCCTTCCATTTAGTTCTAGTTTGTAGTTCCGAGACGTACTCCTTGCTCCACCTGGTCCAAAAATGTTGTCTTATTTGTTCGATTCGCTGGTAGCGCGTTAGTCGGTGGACAGGGACTTCAGTCAGCTGTTCAGTCGCAGGCGCTGTTAGGAGACGACCAACCAGAAAATGAGCAGGACTCAGGGGTTGGAAATCGTTCGGATCAGTGGACATGGGATTAAGAGGACGGGAGTTCAGGATAGACTCAATCTGTGTTAATACAGTGCTGAACTCTTCAAAAGTCAAGTGTGCATTTCCAACTACTCGTAACATGTGGTGTTTGCAGGACTTAACTCCAGCCTCCCAAAGTCCTCCGAAATGAGGCGTGTAAGGAACTATAAACCGGAATTTGATGTTTTCATTTGTAGCGTATTCAATAATATCTTTAGAACAGTTAGTTAAAAATTTTGAAAATTCATTAGCAAGTCCTACAAAATTTCTACCATTATCAGAGACAATTTCAGCAGGTTTGCCTCGCCGTGCGATAAACCTTTTTAACGCTAGAAGATAGGCATCCGCGGATAGGTCACTGACAAGTTCCAAGTGAATTGCGCGAGTCACAAAGCAAACAAACAAACAAATATACGCTTTTATAAGTTTTGAGCCCCTTCCTTTGCGGTTCAGGATGAGCACCGGCCCAGCGTAGTCTACACCGCAACGTAAAAATGGAAAGCTTGGAGTAATTCTCTGTTCAGGTAAATCGCTCATTATGGGAGATAAAGTCTTGCCTCTCAAACGCGTACAAATAACGCATTTATGTACAGTATGTTTAGCAAGATTCCTACCTCCAACTATCCAGTATACTTCTCGTGTGTTGTACAAAAGCGTTTGCGGACCAGCATGTTGTAGGCGCTTGTGCTCGGAACGAAATAACAACAAAGAAAACCAGTGCTTTGAAGATAACAACATTGGGTGCTTTTTATCAAAAGAAAAATTCGGTGAATTTTTTATTCTGCCGCCTACTCGTAATATATTCTCGCTATCCATAAATAAATTAAATTTACTTAAATTGTGTGTATTTTTTAAGTGACTATTATTTAATAATATATTATATTCCTTCGAGAAAGACTCTTGTTGAGACAATCTCACCAGCATCATTTCCGCCTCTCTAAGTTCGTCAATAGTAAGAACTCCACGTCGATCATTATCTTTGTGTCGTATATTATTAATAAAACGTAATACATATGCGCAAGTTCGTTTCAAACGATTATATTGAGAGAATCTTTCAAAAGGAAACAATGATACTTCTGATGTGGTCACTAATAAGTGGATAGGCTGAACAGGCTTTATTTCTGGTAACTCTAACTGTGCTATATGTGGCTGTTCAAAAATCGAGTTATTGCAATCGAATTTAAGGTCGCGGAGGAATGTAGGCCCTTCCCACCATAAAGTGGAAGTCTTAAGGTCCTCTAACTTGACCCCTCGTGACACTAAGTCAGCTGGATTGCTCTTTCCGCTTACATGGCACCAAGGTAAGTCCTTTGTGATTTCATGAATTTCAGCTACTCGGTTTTGCACGAAAGTTTTCAACAAATTAGGAGCCATACGCAGCCAACCCAGTACAATCGTTGAATCAGACCAAAAAATAATATTATCAAATTGAAAATTGAGCGATTCGCGAATTGCATTATATAGCCTGGCACCCAATAAAGCCCCACACAACTCCAATCTTGGGATACTGACTGGTTTTAACGGCGCAACCTTTCCCTTCGAACAATACAACCTGACTGTTACAGAATCATAATTGATAGTACGTATGTATATGCATGTACCGTACGCGCACTCCGAGGCATCGCAAAAAATGTGTAATTCCCGACGCACCGGACCAGCACCTATGACATGACGTGGTACGCGGATTTCATTTAAACTAAGCACAGAAGATGAAAACCGTTCCCATGTTTTTTCGACCTCTATTGGAACCCTGTCATCCCAACCTATTTTTAGCAGCCATAGTTTCTGCAATAATATTTTTGCAATCATTATAAATGGACTTAATAATCCCAGAGGATCAAAGATTTGTGAAATGTTTGACATCATATAACGTTTTGTAATAATTTCATCATCTTTACCAAATTGCGTGCTAAAATAAAATTCGTCACTAAAGTGATTCCAACCCAAACCTAAAGTTTTGGAACTTGTATTGTTGACTAAAGATAAGGGCTTGAATAAATCAGACTGATCAATTACTGGATCATTGACATCAAAATTTAACATCCACTTGCGAAGAGGAAAACAGCCTGAATTTAGGACTCTTTCTACTGTGGAACAAATTTTCAATAACTCTTCCTTACTGTCACTACCTGTAATCATGTCATCAACGTAAAAATCCTGGCTTATTACCCTTATGACGTCAGGATCAGTACTTTCGATTGCAAGTTGTTTAAGGCATCTACAACTCAGAAATGGCGCTGAAGCTGTCCCGTAAGTGACTGTATTAAGACGATAGACACCCAAGGGTTCAGAAGGATCGTCACGCCATAAAATTAATTGAAAGTCACGCTGATCCTCATGAACTAAACATTGCCGGTACATTTTTTCAACGTCTGCGCAAGCGGTATATTTGTGACATCTAAATCGCAATAATATAGGAAAGAGATCACCCTGTATTGCTGGGCCTATCATTTGTAATTCATTTAGCGACACATTATTACTTGACGCAGCACTGGCATCGAAGACGACTCGCAATTTGGTTGTGCTGCTCTGTTCGCGCAAAACGCCATGATGAGGCAGAAAATAATGGGATGACCCATAACGCTCAACGCGACTCATATGACCCAAACGTATGTACTCATGAATGAAGTCACTATAAAGTTGCCTATAACTATCATTCCGCTGCAATCGCTTTTCAAGGGCCAAAAACCTACGTTCAGCCTGCGTATAACTTTCACCTAGGGAATCAGGGCTTTTTTTAAAAGGTAAACGTACACAGAACCTTCCATCGATATTGCGCGTAGTAGTTTTGATGAAATGTTCCTCGCATGCACGTTCTTCCTTGGTGCGCGTGTCCCTACATTCCCGAGGAATTTCTTCGAGTTCCCAAAACTGTCTTAGTTGAGACTCAATTGAATGCGAAAAGTTACATTGAATGTACCTATCATTACGCGGAATAGAACAAATAGGTCCGGAAACAATCCATCCCAATTTTGTATCTAACAAGAATGGCCCATTGGCTAACTTAAATTTATTATTCTTTATCAAATCCCAAAATATATCCGCGCCTATAAGAATGTCAATACTTTGAGTTTGATAAAATTGCGGATCTGCTAATTGAATATTTTCAGGAATATTCAGTTGCGCGGGAACAATTGCTATTGCGGGTATCGATGACGTAATTGTAGGCAAAACGAAACATTCCAAATGCGCAACGAAGGATTCTGTGCGCGATTTAATCTCGACACTACACGTTTGCGTCGAGTTTGTAACCGAATTACCTACACCGCGCATCTCGTGAGTGGACTGTAAAACTGGCGTTTGAAGTAAATTACATAAAGATTTAGTAATGAAACATCGCTGGCTGCCGCTGTCTAGAAACGCGCGGGCCGGGTGATAATTATTGCGATGATCGGCTATCATAACCAAGGCGGTCGATAACAAAACTGTAGATTGTGTGCATTGCGAGCTTAAATGTGCCTTATTTGCTTGAATCTTAGGAATTTGCATGAGTAATGACGCGCACGACAAGTGTGATGTGGTGGGAGCGGGCTGCATCTCGGGCGCAACGAGCGGTGCAGGCAGCTGCCCACTAGTACCGTGCGACACAGGGAAGGCGGCGGAGCTATTACTCGAAACAACATTAGGGCTACCGGGATGAACTAACGAGTTATGTTTTTTGTTACACATTCGACATGGCCCAAACCTACAACTATCTATAGTGTGACCAGAACGTAAACAGTTCATGCATAGCCTTTTGTCGTTAATTAATTTAAGTTTAGATTCCAAATTACTATCAATGAATTTTTGACAAGAATAAAGTGGGTGACTTGCGTTACACAGTAAACAGGTTCTCTTCACAAAATCGCGTGAGTGACGTTCTGTTGGATTATTTGTGGCGGCATTGCAGTGAATCTTAGACTGATTTTGCGAATAATTTTTCTTAGTATCGGGATTAGTTTTGCTGTGTGATACTTGCAATGTTTCCAACAAATCGGCGCGATCCTTAAGAAACCCTATTAAGTCGTCAATCTTGAGTTGTTTTTTAGATTCATTAGAATTAGATATTAACATTCCCTTACATTGTTCCCATTCGCGTTCTGTAGTCGGGTCTAATTTTGAAACTACTATATAGATGACTAACGTATCCCACGACTCAGTAGGTTCACCAAGAATTTTCAAGGAACGCAAATTCTTTAGCACGGTATCTATTAGTTTTCTAATTAAAACAGGTGACTCTTTATTTATAGCCTGCATAGTAAATAAGGATTTGACGTGATTATGTACTAATAATCTGCTATTATTGTAGCGGTTGAGAAGCAATTCCCAAGCAACAGAATAATTATCACTGGAGAATTCTACTGAATTGATCACTAATTCCGCACTTTCCTTTAGCGATGACTTAAGGTAATGAAACTTTTCTATATTGCTTAGGTCGTTAGAATTGTGCACTAATGATAGGAAAGTATCCCTAAACTCGAGCCATTGCTCACATGAGCCATTGAAGGTGGGCATAGAAATAGTAGGCAATTTTATCGATTTATGCTTGTGACTGCTACCACCCTCGGAATTGTCAGCGATCTGATTCGAATTTAAAAGATATTCGGCTTGCGACATTGTACTATAGAAACTATCCTCGAATAAATCTCTTTGTGATAACTGTTCTTCAGTGTCGGTGGCTATTTCCTCTAATTTATTTTGAATTTCGTTAAACTCTGAAAACAAGTTATTAGCTCCTTGAATGCGCAATTTAAGATCTATACAATTTTTACTAGACATAGTTTCACCTTTCAGTGACGATAAATGATTTGCAAACCTAGTTAACCTACCCTTAACTATACCGCGCTTTTTAACCAACTCTTTAAATAAGCTATCATCACTAGATCTATAAGGAGATTTATCACGGGATTGGATATCTAAACTCATTTCGGCGGAGTGTAGTGAAAATGGAGTTAAGTACTTACAGTTAAATGATGAATACTTGCTATAGCGAAACGCACGTAGTAGGGCACGACAAGAAGTAATTTGCACTTGTAGTTAACACTGAAATTAGCAGAACAGCAAATATTACACAGTGGGAATGGAGATGAAGCAGGAATAGGTAGGATGGCTGGACGTACCTATGCGCGTTTTCAGGTACGGGACCGACGTTTCTCACAACTTTGCGGATCTATGAGCCTTTTTCCACTTCTCATTGACTTCCAAACTGCATAAGCCGCTACCTCAACCTCACCAGGGTAGTTTTTAGCGGTTTCTTAAACGATCTTGCGCTTCGCTTCAATAGTCAGTCTGGTATGGTTTTTTCATCAAATTTGGCGTCGAAGGTCCATATGTTTCGATGAGGCGTAGTAGAAATAACTCTGCGATGATTTTAACTTTAGATAATATTTATTAGTTTAAGTAAAAGGTACAAATCAGTTTCGACACTCTGTTAGCTAGTTAATTAATGGCGGGTTCAAATTTTCAAAACGTCGCTTCTTCTATGAGCCCCCTCCGATCTTGCGATACGTGGACCAATCCTAGCCGCCGACGTCACGGTGCGTTGCTTTGGGCAAATTCATGTCCTTATTTGGTAATGTTGGAACACTATTAAAACATCGGAAAAATTAATGGAAAAAAAGAGCCGGTACGAAGTTCGCCGGGACAGCTTATCAATTAAAAGAATTTAAGGTTTTATTGTATAGGTTAGGCATGTTCTAAGTTTAAAACGGGAATATAAAAGCATCCAACTTGTGTGATTGATGATAATGAACCTTGTAGTTAAACAACTGACTATACCGGTCAAGTGCGAGTCTGACTCCCGATTCAAAACCGTTTGATAACAAGTTGTCGAATTGTTATCAAACAAAACACTAGTTTTGAATTGGGGGCCAGGCTTGCGCTATAAAGTATCCCGAATTGAACGTAAGAAAATCAGTGGGACGAAGCAAAACCCTCTCGGTGTGCGAGATTTATACTTACTTGACCGGTTTTTTTTATTAGAAAGAGACTTAGGCTTTCGGTGGAACAAAAAACGATTATCTACTGAATCGTCATTGAATATTATTTTTCCTTTATTTACTCAGATCCTCAGAGTTGCTCTTGCACAATAATATTTATTGTGATTACTTTAAGTTGTACGTAACCGATTCGGTAATATATCTAACTTTATTACTAGGTTATTATTGTTGACCCACAATTGACCTATGTTCACCCTGCAAATTGTTATTTTATTGTCAGTGTGAATGTCCATTATTTGCTGATAAGCTAAAGGTTTTATGTATGTATGTATAAACTTGCCGGTTTGTGTTTAATGTTGTGTCACTGTGTGAATTATTTTTATACCTACATGGGGCACACTAAGAGAGTGCGCGCACTGGAGACTTTTGTCGCGGCGACGTTTTTGTCTTTCATATCAAGTCCTCTGTTAAGTATGGAGGTGCACGTTGCGACGCGACAACTGGGAGACATTTTTGTTCACCGACCAGCACGGGTGACAAAATTGTGTCTTTGTTTTTTTTTAAATACTGGGTTTTACGGCTCTGGGTTCTAGACCCCACAAATAAAAATAATTAAACAACATGTAAATCCAAATACTCAGTGTCTTGTTTTGGTGCTCAAACACAACTTTTTCTAAGACCATCGAAATTTCGAAATAATAAGTAAATTTTATAAAAAAAAATAAAACCGACTAAAACACTAAAATGCTAAAAAAATAATCCTAACACTTAAGTACCTAATCAGTTACTTTTGGAGTCGGTGCCAGCCGATGAGAGATTCAATGTTTTTGTTTGCATATAAGACATTGCTTCTTGCCAAATTTCATGATTCTAGGACAACCCTATGGGTTTTGATTTCCTTGCGAGTGTAAAAATATGCACCACATACGGCCGTATCTTTTGGTTACGTTGACTTAAAAGTCATTATTTCACTGCTGCAAGGTCAATTTCAACTTGATTCATACCACCACGCGTTCCTGGTAAAAAAGGTTCCTGACATACAGCCAGACAGACAATATCCTGTAATATAAGATGTTCATTTTAATCTTTTGAGGTATGTTAACCCAAAAAAATATTTCGAATGTAAAAAGTAGTTGTATTTGAGCAGCTGATTCATCCGTTAAGAGTTATGTGTGTTTGTTATATAATATACAAGCCATTTCCCGCGCGTTTTCGCTGTAGCATGGATTTTTATTTGTAAGAAGACAAAGCGCATCATATTACCTGAGATACAATTAAGTAATGCGTCAATCTAAATTAATTAATCCAAAACTGTTCGACGTTCGTTTTGAATTTGTGATAGGTATTCATATTTGGATAGATACCAGTCTCTTACAAAAGAGAAGAATCACCTTGATGACTGATGTACTATTTAAGCCTTTTGTTTCTTATTCTTTTTGTGATGAGAAAAGACAGAAACTACATTTATAATTAGCAGAATTGTTGTTCTATTTCTTTTAATGATTTAATGTTTTGATCATCATGGAAAGTTTTATAAACAAGATCTTTCAATTTTATTATGTTTTAAATCTGACATTATAAAACCAACAAAAAGTATATCTAGCCTAAACGTAATGAGCAAATTAAAATACCTAATATTTTAATAAAATCCCTAAATAATTCTTGAAACACTTAGTAGTGTAAAGTGGTTTCTGGATATTTATAAATATAACCGTCACCTAATTTATGCTGTACTGTAAGAGACACAAATTAAAATAAGGGAAGGCATTCACAAATACAAAGACACAATCTTTAATTTACTCGTGTCTTCTTTCTAAATATAGAATTGTCCTATGCCAATATATTCACTAATATTGTAGCCTCGTAGAATACGTGGAGTCATAAAAGACTTTCGGGAATCCGCTTACGATAAGATATAAATAGCATGCCTTGAGTAGCGCGTTATCTAATAGGCATGAGGCGCCACGTTTGTCTCAGACGTGTCTAAAATCTAAAAAGTATCACGATTTCCGCACTTCTAAGTTGGATAACAGACTGATTGTAATGATTACAACAAAAGAGTAAAATGATTCATAGATTTTTATGTCTGTTGGGAAATACGTTGGTAAGACGATACTCAGTATGGCGCGGGGCTTCCCACTTTGAATCTTAATATGTAAATAAATATTTTCAGTACAGAGCTGTGTCTCGTATGTTTTATTATTTTTATATAGGTATTACCTAGAAATTATGAGTTTTTTTCCCTATGACTTCTTTTTTTTCTATGTCCATAAAACTATGAATGCCTTTAATAAATGTTTTCCTCAGCTAAATAGTACTTTTTTAGGGTTCCCTACATCAAAATATCATGTTAGTATTCTTATAAGAATCACTTTGTGTAGAGACTAGTCCGTCTGTCAAGAAGTCTTTCAGGCTCTTGTAGTTGGTATCTAGTTTAAACTATAATCAAATATAAAGTGGTGAAAAAAATACTTGCTATGCAGTGAAAAGATACGCAAACTCATTCATCGAAACCTAGAGGGTGCTTCAACACAAGTAAAATAAATTAAACTATGCTTGAAACCCCATATAACATATTATTATAGTTTTTTTTGAGAAAACTATTGTCAGTTATCTGTTATTATATTATGTTATTATCACTTATATAGTACATTATCTAAAGAAAAAACCTATAAGGGCCGCTTTTTCAAAAGCCAGATAACTTTTATTGACGCTTGGCACATTTTCTATACGCAAACTGTCAACATGTCAAACTTCAAATAAAAGTTAGTTCTTCAAATACAAAAGAATGATTTATTATTAATTTTATCTAATTAGTTGAAATGCGTTGAAAGACAACGAGGACAAAGTTCATTCATCCTCCTGACCGTCACCTCGCTAAACTTACTCGGTTTCAAGTTTTTAAGGTTAATACACCAATAAGGTTACAGAATTAAGATAAGTTCTGTTGGTACATACGTTAATATTACACGATGATTCATAATCTTATTTTCGTTCTTATTTCTTCGATAAATAAGTACCCTTTATTTATTTAATTTAATTGTGTCCTCCATAAGCAGTGATGCCAAATCTACTGATAAAGCAGTAGATCTACCTGATTTTAGATATATCTACTGATCTACTGACTTATTTCCAAAAATTCGAGAAATCTACCTGCTTTTTTTAATTTCATGGATAAATCCATGCTACTAAATATACAAAAACGAATTCCGTCTATTCAAAAACGTGTCTGTTAGTGGTCATTGCCTACTCTGTGGCAGCGTCGTTTCCATCAGTCGAGGAAACAGAATGTTTAGAGGTTTGACATACTTCTGGTAAAGCAGCAGCCGTGTTATTCCCGAGGTTCAAGACTGACGACGAATGAACAACACGCCTAGCACGGCAAATGTTAGAAGTATGTCAAATTGGTAGATCATACTTCAGAAGTTGTCCCATATTTTTTTTATCAAAATCGATTCAGCACTTTTTGAGAAAAGTAACAAAATATATACTCAGATATTGTTTTAGTTCGTGGTTCTTGTATCCATGTTACCCAATATCTTCGACAAATGTGAACCGATTTTGATGATTCTTTTTCCACTTAAATTAGTATGAAATGACAACTTCTGCCAATGCTCGCTCATACAAAAATAGTACAGATACAGATTAAAAATAGCTGAACATTTTGTCGAACAAATCATAAGACATTTCCATTCTATAGCCCAGCTAGGGAATGTGCTCCATTTATTTTAGGTATAATCTAAATGCAACAGTGGTAAGTGAAAAACATTTTCTTTTGGTGTGACAGCGGGCTCATGTGTATGTTACTAAGACTAGGAACGCATGTTAAACTGTTGCCACTAACGTGGCCCTAAAGTGATCCTCTTTAGACCGAAGTGACGTAGTCGGCTGTCGGCTGTCGTCGAGAGCGAAGGTACGTTAGAATTGGGAAAATGATAAGATTTGTCGTGTTCACTACGACTAAAGCACAACTAATAAAAAGTACGATATTTAATATGTCAGGTAAGTCGAAAATATGTTAAATAAGAAACATATTTACATTGTTTTAGAAATTTTGTTTCCATAATCTCAACGTTTGGCATAATAGAAAGCAACGCATGGTGTGTTGCTGTTTAATCGTTTACGACACAGTTTAAGGTAATTCTAATAGATGGCGTTAGTGTGTCATGTATGGTAAACGTGTAGAGTGATTTGTTCTGTAAGCCGTATCGTGAGCCGATTCGTGCGCAAATCGCAACTGCCACTTGCGAGTGTGTCGAAACATAATTTGTTCACTTCGAATTCTGTCTTAATTTTTCGTGTCAGAGCGGTGTTTTGTTGTTAAAATAAAACAAAATACAGTGGCAGTTCATTTTAGCGAAATACTACAGTAAAAAAAAATATTATGTCAAAAATTAACAAGCCCGATATTCGGCGCTTTTTGCCGATTATTCGCAGACTGCAAAAGTGGCCGGGTTAGCCGGCTTTACCGACTAGTCGGAACATCTCCAGTTTAATTTAATAATTTAAGATTTGTACATATCACAAAAATTCAAAGCAAAATATTTAATTTTTGTAAAAAGGCCACTAATGGCACTTTTTAGACAAACACGAAGATGGTTTCAATATCTGCAGCTGAGCCACACAACAGTATATTCCATATAACATTAAACTGAGAAAATAACTAAAATACCTCTACTAATCTTGCCCCATTCTCACGAACTGCTGGAAGTGCTAGTTTATGGTGGTTCAGACAGCCAGAAAATTCCAGCTGACCCATCAAGTTTTTTTAGAATAACTCCTACACGCGTGCGTCACGGAGGTTCAAATGTGGTCGAGAGCCGTCACATCTTGCGTCACAAGACTTATATATAAAGATCGGTCCGAAATGTGATATTTCGTTTAATATCGAGAAAAATAAAATGGTTCAGCCAGCCTGATTTATAGCTGGCTGGACACACGTTTTTCAAAATTTTTCGAACTGTGTTGCATCATAATGGATGAAATCACTTTAGATGCCGTCACGCGTAGCGTCACTATCTTTTTGTTAAGAAACGAGGCCCTAAAACCCTTTAGATGCGGAAATCAAAAGTGTCGAAAAAGGTCAAATTCTGGCTGGCTGAACCAACATTTTATCACTTTTCAAAGAAAGCATTGCGTCACAAACGACGAAATCTTGGTAGATTGGCGTCACTTATGATTTGTTATCCACCTAGATATGCGAGATCTCTGTAGGACAGGTGTCTCAGACAGCCTGAACTACATGTAAATTTAATGCATTTTGTTTTGTTTGCATCGAGCAAAAGATTGTTAGTAGTAAACCAATGCAATACTTGCAAAAGAGAATTATTGACATCATTAAAGGATTTTTGACCCCTTTTGATTTTGAAAATTAACTATGTATCATTCACAAATAACACTATCTCACACAGGTCTTTTGTAAAGTAAGGAAGGTCATTCATTGTCATCATTTCAGCCATAGGACGTCGACTGCTGAACATAGGCCTCCCCTAGTAATTTCCAGATTTTCCAGTTGGAAGCGGCCTGCATCTCGCAAGAAGCCGCTGCTTCTTGCAACTTTTAGCAGATCGTCTGTCCACCTTATAAGTGCACTTCCGACGCTGCGCTTGCCGGTACCTGGCCTCCATTCCAAAGCCTTTCTGCCCCATCGGCCGTCAGTTCTGCGTATTATGTGCTCCACCCACTGCCACTTCAGCTTGCTTATCATTTGGGCTAAATCAGCGAGTTTTGTTCGTTATTCATAAATAAAAAACAGCAGCGGTCCTAATATTGACCCCTGCGTACACCCATAGCTATAGGCGATTTTGAAGACTCGCTTCCATTAATACATACTTTTTGCGTTCTACCTGTGAGATATTTTTTATTTAATTAAAAAGGTACACCAACAACACTTGCAACAAATAGGATATAGTCATAAAATTCTTATACATATGCCTATTATAGGCGTACACAACACTGAAAGTAACAACATACACATACTTATAATTTAGAATTAGAATTTTAAATACAATGAATACTAATACAACGGACAATTAACAGTTAAAATAGTAAGATATATTCGGGGTTCAATCATAATTTAGCTGATCCCTTGGCGAATGCCAAGGAGTCAGCCAAAGTACGTCTAAACTTGGGTAGAGAATCGTGGAAGACATCAGCAGCTGTATCATTCTCGTTATATTCGCTACAAATTATGAGATATGAGTTAATTAAATGATGATATGAGTCTTTAGACTCCTCTGATTCACCATAATGTCTCAGTTTTTAGGGTTCCATACCTCGTAAGAAAAAACCGACCCTTATAAGATCACTTTGTTGTCCGTCCGTCCGTCCGTCTGTCTGTCTGTCTGTCTGTCTGTCAAGACCCTTTTTCTCAGGAACGCGTGGAGGTATCAAGCTGGAATTTATATACTTAGGTCTACTCTCCCTTGGAGCTGTGAAAAAATCAAACTTCTAAGCCAACGCAATCAAAAGATACAGCCGTTCATGCCGCAAATTTTCAACACTTGCAAGGGAATCAAAACCTACAGGGTACTTTCCGTGCACTCAGAATCTTGAAATTTGGTACGAAGCAACGTCTTATAGCACAGATAAAGGAAAAATTGAGAAAACCGTAAATTTTTAGTTACATTATAATATAATAAAAATATTTTTATGAATTTTTAACTTACTACCCCTTTTCTCATGAACGCGTAGAGGTATTAAATTGAAATTCATATTCATAATACCTATATACCTACAGGTTTGTACGGAACCCTCGGTGCGAGAGTCCAACTCGCACTTGGCTGGTTTTTTTTGTATTTGATGATTTACTTCATAACATTTTTTATTTTCAGGGCTGGCAAGACGTGTTGGTGCAAAAGTTCTAATAGCTAGTACATCTGAAGTCTATGGAGATCCTATGGTACACCCACAGCCAGAGACTTATTGGGGACATGTGAATCCTATTGGTTAGAATTTATATGTTTATTTACATAATTTCACATAGGTTTTATTATGTACGTAATTCAGCAATTTGTTACAGCTTTGTTGTCAACATACAAATATAACGTATCCTCAGGCAGCTCAATAAATACAAATTGTATTATTAATTGGGGAAAAGGGATGAAATCGCTTTATGATTTTACCAAAGATAGATTCTATCAAGCCAAAGATTCTATAAAACAGTAATAATAAATATAGCAGTACATTTTGAATTTTCCCAATGTCTTGCAGGGCCTCGAGCATGTTACGACGAGGGCAAACGAGTGGCGGAGACGTTAGCATACTCTTATGCAAAACAGGAGAATGTGTCAGTTAGAGTAGCAAGAATCTTCAACACGTACGGGCCGCGAATGCACGCAACCGACGGTCGTGTGGTCTCCAATTTTGTCATGCAAGCATTACAAAATTTAACTATTACGGTAAATTAATAATCGTATTTTCTCTTTTAATTCTTTTGTAAATGAAACACAATCCGATAGGCATAGTGGTGCGGCGAATTCCCTTGAACTCGAAGATTCCGGGATTATGGGTATATGCGGATTGATGCCAACACAAAGATGTTAATTCCATACTTCGAGATTATTAGAATTTGAGTTGTTTGGCGCACATTTATTTACAATACTTATTTTGTTACCTGCTCTTGTCACTTCTCATCTACTATATTCTTGCAAATTTTTGTAATACTGTTTTTTTTTCAGGTTTATGGGAATGGGAAACAAACACGTTCTTTCTGTTACGTCTCAGATCTCGTGGATGGACTACTATCACTGATGGCGTCCAGTTATACTCTACCGGTGAACATCGGGAATCCAGTCGAGCATACTATAGAAGGTAGAGTCAACGGCAGGATAACCTACCCAAAAAGTTAAAGGTCATTGAACCGATTTTCAACTTTAAGTCCGACATATAGACATCAATATCAATTGACAAAATTTAACGTTTTGTGGTAGGTTGACGTGCTATTCTGTACATGAAAATCTTTTTACCAGAGCATCCATAGCTTCGTAAAAGCATATAGTGTCGCGCAGATGTACAAAGATAGAGCAGTTGTAGATAGAGGTATTTTCATACATGGGGATGATTCGGATTCATTCCCATGTATGTCGCCTGGATTGGTGTAGGGGCGCGGTGCGGTGATTCGCCTTGAAGGGGTTCGATTCCCGAGTCCGGTTAGTTCAGAAAACGTACTTTTCTAAATTAATTGGCTGGAGTCTGGGTGTGCTGAGAGACGCCACTGGCAAAATACATTGTTTGGTACCTCGTTACACAAGGATGTTATTGCCTTACTTCGAGATGGGTGTACTTATGTATGTACCGCGAATTTTTTTAGTTTTTGTGCTTTGTCAACGATCATAGGAATTCCAACATGGCGTCTATAGATATAGTCGCCATGTTGAATATATAAAAGATTTCATATTTAAAAAAAAAATTACAGTTTGTGTCGATAACTAGCTATATCATATCGTGTTTTGGTAGTCATGCTAGGGGGGCAGGAATGCATGGAGTTATCAAGTTGAAATTGATATCAAATGCTCAGGGGTCTACAATCCCTTGAAACTGTGAAGAAAAATCAAACTTCCCGTTGAACTAGAAGCATGAAATTTGGCAAGAAGAAAACTTCCCGTTGACCTAAAAGCATATTGGCAAGAAGCAATGTGTTATAGCACAAAAAACATATTAATAAAATTATAAAGGAAAAAAATATTTTCTTAAACAAACTCGGATTTCTGTTATGGACAAACTACTTGGGTACCTACATGTTTGTACGGAACCCTCGGTGCGGCAATCCGACTCGCACTTGGCCGGGTTTCTTTTTCTTATTTATTTACATAATCTATCTATTTCTAATTCATTATAATCAACTTATGAACTATGATTCGAAGTTATATCATTGTGTGGTTTTAGAGTTCGCTATGATAATAAAGAATCTAGTCCCCGGGTGCCGAAGCACCGTGGCGACCGGCGCGGCTGTGGAAGACGACCCGCAAAGGCGGCGTCCGGACATCGCCGTTGCCGAAGCCAACTTACATTGGACGCCTAAGGTATGAAAAAGTATATATTTTTATGGTTTTACTAGCTTCTGTAAACTATTTGTCAAAATATTATTCGAGGTTATTTTACGCAGCTTTTACTTTTATTTACTTATTTTACGGCTTTGAACCACCTTTACTCGTATCGTGCTGACGTGACATCAGGATGACGGGTGTACGTCATAAAGCAGAGATTCTATACACATGAAAGCAATGTTTTAGCAATGTGAGGAATGTGTGTAAAATATAAAACAACTTGCTATTATAA
Organism: Anania hortulata; assembly: GCA_963576865.1. Taxonomy (NCBI): domain Eukaryota; kingdom Metazoa; phylum Arthropoda; class Insecta; order Lepidoptera; family Crambidae; genus Anania; species Anania hortulata. The sequence continues at coordinate 13,116,138 of OY756390.1, read as the reverse complement.
AATTTAAGTTATTTAAAAAAGTTTGTGAACTGCCAGCCTGATATCAGATAGAAGGGTATATTTTTATTTCGAGCAAATGACTTACTATCTAAGGATGAAAACATTACAGTAGTAATGTTTTGGCAATGTTCTCGAATGTACCAAAAGCAGAATTATATGCAGCGAAAGGTGTAACAGCAATTTTGAAAATAAAAATGCCAAAATTAAACGCCTGTTTATTTCATTCTGGCAATCCGAAGTCCTGTTAGTTAGAAGACCTGTTAGTTAGAAGACCTGTTAGTAGCTCAGCCAAAGACCCAAGAGCTAAGCTGACCCGATACTATACCGAAGATATCCCGGACATCAGGTACGGTCAAGGTAGTGTCGTGTGCAAAAAATATAATTATAATTTTGCTTATTACTCACTGGATTCTTCATATTTATGCGATGTTATTATACCAAAAGATAGGTCACTAAGCAAGCCTTATGTCAGTGTATATCACGAACACATCAGAACACTCTAGACACCACTTTGTAATAAATATTTAGACGATGCACGTGAGATGTTTACTTTGCGATTTCCGAATCTTTACAATCTTTAAGGAACAACAAGGCGCCAAGTGATGACGGAATCACATCAGAGCTTCTGAATGCGGGGGAATAACGCCGGAGGCATGGAACAGAAGTGTGGTGGTGCTCTTTTTCAAGAAAGGGAATAACGCCTTACTGAAGAATTGCAGACCCATCTCGCTTTTGAGCCATGTCTACAAGTTGTTTTCGAGGGTCATCACGAATCGTCTCACGCGTAGGTTCGATGACTTCTAGCCTCCCGAATAAGCCGGTTTCCGAAAAGGCTATAGTACCATAGACCACATCCATACGCTGCGGCAAATTAAGCAGAAGACCGAGGAGTATAACTTGCCACTATGCTTGGCGTTTGTGGACTATGAGAAGGCCTTTGATTCGATCGAGACCTGGGCAGTGCTACAGTCTCTCCAGCGGTGCCATATTGACTATCGGTACATCGAGATGCTAATGTGTTTATACAAAAACGCCACCATGTCAGTCCGAGTACAGGAGCAGAGCACGAAGGCGATTCCTCTGCAGCGCGGCGTAAGGCAGGGAGATGTTATATCTCCGAAACTGTTCACCGCTGCATTGGAAGACGCCTTCAAGCTCCTGGAATGGAAAGGATTCGGCATCAACATTAATGGCGAGTTTCCCAACAAGTAGGCCTTCGGATGAACATGGACAAAACGAAGATCATGTCCAATACCCATGTTGCGCCCTACCCAGTATCCGTTGGGAGCTCTACTGGTGGCTCTACTCTATGTATATGTCTGGGACAAGTGATCCAGTTGGGTAGGTCAAATTTTGAGAAGGTCAATCGTCGAATCCAGTTCGGCTGGGCAGCGTTCGGAAAACTACGTAACGTCTTCTCGTCCAGAATACCTCAGTGCCTAAAGACGAAAGTCTACAACCAGTGTGGAAAGCCGCTGGATGCGGGCCGCTTCTAACCGGCCAATCTGGAAGTCACTGGGGGAGGCCTATGTTCAGCAGTGGACGTCCTTTGGCTAAAATGATGATGAATTCGAAGTTCCTATAAACATATCATTGGATTGCCAAAAAAAACATCCGCCATTCATATCATCACTGCTTTTTATCGTACACCCGTCATCCTGATGTTCATGTGCTGACAGTGCGCTATCCGCTTCGTCTATGGACGTCTACCTTTGCCGTCATATTGAGGGAAGAGGTAAGGAGTACTATCTATCTTCGTTTTGAAAAAGTGTCCATCAATGTGCATTAAATTAGGTAGCGCCACAGTAGCAACAGGGTGAATTGTTCAAATGTTTTATAGAGGATGGATTTATACTCCATATTTAATAAAAGTCACTAAAATGTTATAACTCGGCACTTCATACTCTGCATACTTCAATCCGTCAATGATTGCTACATTTATACCATATCCTTTACCTACCGTTAGCGCCATTTTGGAGGAACTGTAATTTACTGCTTTAGCTTTACTTTCCGCCCATAAGAGATAGTACTCCTTACCTCTACCCTGTGATTATGCACACCACTGACCTATAAGTAAAATTACCACTGGACCGGCTGTCCCATGCAAATGACAGATAATTTTGTGTGGCCATTTGAAACGCCACAAGTGAACGAACCGAAAACTAAGTTTGACTTATCCGTTAAACTGCGCCTGCCTGTCTTGTGATTCATAATTCCATAAACTTTCGCATCTACCTACTATACGGTGGCCTAGACAGCACCCAAATGGCGATAATCAAATAGGATGATCTTAAATTTTAACGCCACTTGGTAACTAGCGAATCATGTAAATTAAAAAACGACCATAATTTCAATAATGTAATGTTATGTCATGTCTATTACAAATACTTTATTTAAAAAAAGTGTATAGGTACATTTAAAGTTACATGCTTAATAAAACGTTTTTTCTAACATTCCAGGTTTCTCTACAAGATGGGCTACAAAGAACTATTGAATACTTTAGGGAAGAGTTATCGAGGACTACATTTTACAACAATCAGACCTACATGGACGTAAAAGTAAAACCAAACAATAATTAGAATATAATTTGGTATTCCTGTATAAATGTGATATTAGGATGTCTGTTCAGTAATATTATAATATAAGTAAACAACATAGATGTGAGATATTATTGTTTTCAGGCTATTGAACTATTCTCTATTAACTTACTTCATCACATATAATTATGGGCATATGCACACGTTTTCTTAACAAACCTTCAACTGATTTCATTATTATATTGTTTCTCATTTTAACATAGATGTACAAAATCATTTACGACAAGTATTTAAATACAAAATAGTTTTGATTTTAATATTTTAAATACTAAATGTAAAATAAGTATTTTCAAAATATTTTTTTAAGTAATATATACTTTTTGTTATTATATTGATTTAATAACATCAGTTAGTGAAAGTCCTGTCAAAAGTTCGGAGATTAGCCAGAATCATAAAAATTGTTTTTTATTAAAAAGTACTGTGTACAATGTAAAACTTATAAACTTTACCAGCCTGCCTAGCATGAGCACTAAAAACACGATATGATATGATATGATATAGCGAAATATCGACACGAACTTTAAAAATATGATAGATTTAGCTGCCATTTTAAATTCCTTAATTTTTTTAAGAAGCAAAACTACATTTAAAGATTGATATGAAAGACTAATAATGTTGGCAAGCCTTAACAGTTAAGTAACTGTTTTGCAAATAGAAAACACAACTCCAAAAGTATTTCAAATTAAATACAAAATGCTTTTAAAAAAAGGTAATTTGTATTTTAAATAGGTCACCATCGCCTAAATTTTAATTTTTATATTCTGACTAGCTGTTTCTAAAGGATTTTCTGCTCAACTTTCTTTCTTATGAACCTTCTCCTGACAATAAATAACACAACAAAAAAAATATTAGCAAAATTGTTCCATTCGTTCACGCGTGTTGCGATGACCAAGGGAAATAGTGATTAATTTTTACATAGATGGTGAATTGTGAAATTTGTCAAGTTTATACATGTCCACAAACCCATATAAACTCAATGAAAAGTTAATTGAGGAAATGTTCACGAATTCCTATTGAATGTGCAAGCCTTCGGAGATAAGTGGAATAGCCTGCTTGGATAGACATCCTTAGGTGACAAGTCTATTTAACTTTTTTATGTTGTGTTCAATTTGTTTAAATGAGAATTACATATTACACAGAATGTTTTGAAAAGTTGTTTGATTGTTTCTTTTTAATTGACTAGAATTGATATGTACTATTTGCAGCACATACTTGGTAGTACATCCCATTTATAAAGGTATGGATTTCTTTCTATAGACTCAGTCTTGCATAGTTTCTCTCCTTGAGTATGTACTAATGTTGTGTACATATTGAACATGTCACTAGGGGTCTGTTTGTGTCTGACTAGCATATGCTTGCTGCAGCCACGGGACTTCCATTCTGTATCAAACCTAATGTCATGCACTCTGTTAATACCATCAAGGGCAGCTGTCCAGACCCCTACTGAAACATCTTCAGAGTTGTAGAGGCTAAAACAAGAAAATGTTCAACTTTAAAACACAACACTACAGTATTCTCTACACCAATAACAATGGGTTGGTCTTAGAAAAATGGCCTCTGATAATAAACCTTGATGCATTTGACACTTCTTCAGGACCTGTCTAATGCATTGCAACACTGTTCAAAAATTAGGACTCATAGCTCTTAAGACCCCTTCTTACACATCAACATATATCACATAGTCATTTTAGACCTCCTAATGTCATTTTTTTCTATTTCTTATTATGCACTATCTTTACGGTCAAATCAGTTGACATTTGGGATGAAGCATAATTAGATTCTTATTTACAAAAATTCAAAATATGCCAAAAAAATGTTGCTTTGAGTTCTATTTTATTAAAATAATTTAAATTTTAACATAATATAATTATTTATATTTTTTAATAAAATTATTATTACTATAATGTAATTCAATTTAGTTACACACCCAAATGTTTTTAATTAACAAAATTTTATTATGTAAGTTTCTTTCTGTTACCTAATAAAAATAAATGTCTGACTTAATATTACTTCCTCCCTCATACTTAAGTAAATAAGTACCTACTTCGTTACCTGAATATAAATAAATAATGACTATGATTTTAAATCATAGTTAAACTTAAGGAGTCTTGACAAAACAAATATGATTAGAAGCATCATCAATTTGCCTAGGCATACTACAAAACAGCAAGTATTTGCAAATGTACAATGCCATTTGTAATGAAGAATCATGCAATAAGCCGACCACATAAATAAAACATTCATTTAATAATTCCTTTTGTTTATCAATGGTATTTCCTACTAGGGTTATTCATCAAAAAGTTGATAACTCTTTAGTAAAGAAATAAATATCCATTATCTTAGAAGTAAAAAGTTGAATAACATGAAATTTTTTACTATTTCAAAGATTGAACAAATTTACCCTTAATTTAAGTTTTAAAATCAAATAAAATTTTCATTTTGGACATATATATACTTGCACCACAGAAATAATACACTACTCATCCATTTAATGTACCTGAGAAAATCTGCATTTTTAGCTATGTAGTCTACAATGCTGCCAGATATAACATAGCCTCCACCAAGTGCATATGGCAAGTAGGTATTACACAGAAACCAATCTTTTTCTTTCCACTTGCCATTAAGACGAGCTGTTGCTCTACCATCAAAATATCCCCAATACAACCCTCTGTATGAGGGTAATGTTCTCTGAAAATTATAAAAATAAATATTATATAATATTTTTAAAATAATACGAAACTAGTAATCTAAAACAATTTCTAGTTTTTACCTTAAAAGTTACATAAAGACTTAAATCTGGACCATTCATTTCTGGTGCATAGGCCTCTAAATCTTTAACAATTAGGTCTATTCTTACAAAAGAATCGTCATCACATTTTACAACATATTTCAAGCTTTTCAAATTAGCACTTATCCACTTCATTGAATACACTAACTTAATCGCTAAATTTTCATATTTATCTTGTAAGTCTAGCAGGAGTAGATCATTACTCTTACGAACTTCACTTTTTAATTTTGCATATTTTACATCGCTTAAGCCCTGGGTGCCAATAGCAAAGTAGAACTTAATGAAATCGTGTCTGACCCTCTCTCCAACCCAGGAATGATTCCACTTGTATATTTTCTCTCCATTTTCTATAAATATGTTCTCTGCTAATTTAGCCCATGTAGTGCGTATTGCGTCTCTTTTAGATTCATTGTCAGGACTGCTTAAGATGAGAACAGCATATTCGACGCCACTAGTTGGAGTTTCTCTTTCTTCTTTAGTTGCACTTGCTGTTACTGCATCAACACACTCCAGTCGCAGAAAGCTCAATGTAACACCACAACCGACATAAAAGAAAAATATACTGACTAGTATCATTGTTTTATACCTTCTCAATATAAAAATTAACATTGTCTGAAGATATTATTTGATTTACATCAATTCTATATTATTTGCGAATAAAAAGGACTCGACATACGCCCACGAAGTTAATTTATTATTAAGTAAATACAATTTTCACACATAGGTAAAATTAATAATTTTGTAGTTACAAAGCTCAATAGCATTGACATTATTGAATAGGTATTCATGCCAGGTAAACTTATAAAAAGAAAAATAAATGAAAGATTAAATTATCGCACTGAAGCACGTTAAAAAGTGGTGAAATTGATGAAAATGACAACTGTTTGAATAGGGATGCAACGATAAATCGGAAAACCGATAAATATCGATATATCGACCTCTAAAAATATCGATATTTTTCGATATCGTCGATGCGCTAATATCGAAGTTTTGTGAAACCCGCCCAAATTTAAATATCCACAAAAATCGGGTAAAATGCTATTACTAGCAACACTCGACTGTCTAAAACAATTTTATTTTAATCTCTACTCTAATCTGTAGTAGGAAAATACTGTGATTTTTGGTCCGCGTGGTCTGTTCTGTTCTGTGGTGACTGATATGACTGAGAGAGACGTGAAGGTGTTGGTTGTTGATATTATTGCATGTAAACGCAAACAAAAAAAAACTGACTCTTACGATAAGCTTACTTTAAATCTTTCTGCTCTTTTAAATACCATTTCGGCAAGAAGTTTAGTGTTCCTTCTGAACGTTTTTTTTTTACACTTTAACTCAAAGCAGAAACCAGCTACAAGGAAGCAGACTGTCAAAATTACTATTTTTAAGTTCGATAGATAGAATTTGTTCTATCTATCGACTGAAATTATAACAATAAAATTATATAATTAACAAAATATATTAAAAGTTTTATGTAGAAAAAATACAAAATTTGTGATCATTCACATTTAAGTAAGAATAAAAAATTATATATATACTTAATCGATATAGGTAAATAAAACTACATTGGATTTATGTGAGCTTTTAAAAAAAGAAGAAATATTTATATATCGGCCTATTACACCGATATATCAATATCGACTTAATTCGATAAATGTCAATATCGATATTTTTAAAAACTGCATCCCTACAACTGACAAGACGCTCATCAGCAGCTGTTGCTGTGACCATGGATTTAACACTTTATAATTATAAGGTGCTGACAGAGATAACCAACTGGTGGATTGTGTCCCTTTCTATAGAGGGTGATAAAACTGTAAGTCTAGGCGGGATTTAAAAAAGTAATTTAAAGATCGATAGCTGAAAGGGTCGCTTTTAAGTTACTAGTATTCAAAATAGGGGATTTATGTAAAAATGATTTTATAAAAGTAGAAATCAAGCAACTCCATTTTACTGAATTTTAGTTACGTATATTGAATTTCTTAGAATGTGTAGATCATCGAGGACATACCTTATAAAGCAGTTATATGAACCATCTTTTTCCAAAACTAGTAAGTGATTTTTCACTCACATTAAGTAATAGAATGACAAGTTCTGTCAACTTTTACCCTTAAACTGGTGATAGACTGCAACGGACGCGGCTGCCGATCGTCTTGACATTGTGAGGTCAAGCGCTGCCATTGGTCTATCCTTCAGTCAACTTTCGCTAGTCCAAGGATCGACCAATTGCAGCGTTTGACCTTACAATGTCAAGACGAGTCAGCAGCCGCGTCCGACGCCATCTGTCACCGGCTTTAGAAAAACAGTACAGATACAGATTAAAAAATTGCGGAAAATTTTGTCAAATAAATCATTGACATTTCTATTTTATAGGGTATGTGCTCCATGGTGTAGGTATTTGGATGTGTTTAAGCTAACGTCTGATCATTAGCTTATCACCTATGATTTAACCATTTCCTCTAACTCGAGTCAACACTCGCAGGATCACATTTTCTTATTAGTGCAGGTCCTCCAAATCTCGATATACGTAGACAGACGTCAAATTACTTAAATGTTAAGTGTAAGGTAATTTTGCGGTAAATACAATTATTATTTTTGTAACGTAAGCCTTAAGTATTAGTGCTACCTCTTTCTTGAAGGTTCGAGCTAGAATACTAACATCGAATCATGTGTAATAAAAATAATTATATGTCTAAAAGTAAATAATCAAAAATATGGGTGTAGTGGCAATAGGGTAAAAAAAATGTAGGTACTTATTTATGATTTAATAATCTAAAAAATAAACCAGATATTGGGTGTTGGATACTTTTTATTACATTATGTACAACACCTGCTAACCTAGGCAAGATTGTTGGTTTAAAATCCTTTTTTTTTAAATGTCGGCTGCATGGTATCGGATTTTTCAAAATTCTGCCGCCCAATGCGGCCAACCACATCGCACTTTCATTTTTTAGAAATCTAAAAAGGAATACTACAAACAAAAGCTTAAAACCTTTTAGATAGCTTTTAAATTACATGTATGATGTATCTTATAAATCTTAATAGCTACACAGTTAAAATTTTCACACACAAACAAATAAGTAAGTATAAGTATTGGACAACATCACATACATTGCTCTGATCCTGTGGTAAGTAGCCAAAGCACTTGTGTTACAGAAATCAGAAACAACGACGGTACTTCTAAATACTAAAAACAAAATAAAATAAATATTTAAGGAGCAGCAAACGTTGCCGTTTTTTTGCTCGATATTAATAACGGCAACAGGTAGACTCTTGAAATATTCACAGAATATTTCATTGTTTATTTACCTTAAAAAAAAAAATTGGTTGTTTGTAAAGTAGGTTTACGATCGAGATGTTTACGTGATAACGTCTTATTGGTGATATAAGTTTTTGGGAAGTAAGGAATTAATGAAGATAACAATTTTTTCAAATTTTAAATTACATCTATCGTTTTTAACTCAAATCAAACTTAACCGCACGAGAAAATCTCCATTCGTTTGTATGCCGCTAGAGTGAGAGAGACGGAAGATCGGTCCACTCACTCGAACGCTATGCCAGCCTCCGCTCGTGAGGATTCCGCGTGACAAGTTTCACGGAATGACTGGCAGCGCTCGAGATGAGACGGGAGATCGGTCCGTCTCTCTCTCGTTATACCTGCGATCGCGCTCGTGAGGTTTTGGTGTGACACAAGTTTCTGAACATGTCACCCGACTAAAATGATTTTAAAGACGTTATCACGTCAATAAATAATTAAATTAAAACAAACATTTAAGGGGGCTCCCAATCACAACAAATGTGTTGGTTGCTATGGCGAGGTTTTTTTTACTGATTTTATATGGAATGTTGGCATTTCGATCATTCATTTTTGATCGTTTTTTGTATGGAACCGGGACTAATTTTTTTTGCAATTTTACTGAGAAAAATTACCAACTTGCACTTGACCGTTTCTTGAGGTCAAAATACTATGGGTCGGGTAACGTCTGGGTCCAAAATTTAATTCTTTTTTGGATCCGACGCACCGTTACTGAGATATTTGCAGATTTAAGGGAATATTTCCTAAATTTTAGAACCAGAATTAGATGATCATTGACAAGTTTTGACTAGTCGCGCCGCTTGCGCCCCTTGTGCCCCCTTTGCGACACAAGGGTAAAGAAAAAGTGAAAATGTTTTACAAGTCCCAGCTTCAAACTAATAGACTTCAGAAATTCAGCTGTCAATATTCCATAAGAAATCAATGAAAATTGTTTCTGTATCGTGCCCCATAGCGCCCCGTATACTCCAAACAAGTGATTTTTTGCTCCTAGTTTATTATACATATTATAGTGTCTAATGTTGCATAGACAATGGTACGGAAACCTTGGAGTGCGAGTCCAACTCACACTTGGTCGGTCTTTTTATATCTGGTTTCTAAAGTTCGAAATGGGCTAGTTTCCTAAAAAAATCTAATTAGTCCGTCAGTTGGATTAACAGAAAATATTGGACACATACTTTTTTTCTTTTTCAATCTAGCAAAAAGTTATAAAGATTTAGCACGTTAAAGTTCCGCGAAACGTCACGCCTTGCGACACTTTTTATCAAGGCGTGACGTCACGTGCTCACTTTGATGCGCTTTATCTTCGTCATTTTTTATTTGATTGACAAAAGACAAAATATGGGTCCAATATTTTTTGATAACCTAACTGACGGACTAAATAGAATAAACCTTTTTTTGACCCAGGAAACTAGCCCATTATGGTCACCTTACATCATGTGAAATATTCAATTTTAATATCTTATTTTTACCAGAATTAAACAGGTTCAAAGACATACATAAGAAAGGATATTCCACAATTGGGATAACTTTAATTTTTGCAACCCTTTAACAACAAACTTTTACCATTTTGCACTTTTTTATTTTAAAATGAACTGACAACCATGACATGACACCGTATTACGTCCTTACCCAGTTTGAAGACGATGAGGTTGAACTTCGCCTCATCGTTTATATTTTGAGGTGTGATGACGGCCTCTGCACGGATGTACCAAACTCTAGGTGGTCGGTCCAAAACTCGGGAATTCGAGAGCTCACCTAGATGGATGCTACGTCGTCTTCAACCTTGACGCTGGAGGTGGTAGGTGGCGGCGCGGGTCCATCCTGATTTGGCGGTGGTTGTGGTTGCGGCACACCCGGTTACTGGTACTTTTAACGGTTTCACGGCCAGGGTGTCGGGGCCGTGATCTTGAGCGATTGGAGTGAAACACCGGATTTAGTTATGCGTTCATTCGCGACAGCGTCCGCTCGGGATCGCTGCGCACCAATCACTGGATTACACATCGATTTAAATAGTAAAGATACAGATTACAGAACACATCACTCTACACATTTACTATACATGACACACTAACGCCATCTATTAGAACTACCCTAAACTGTGTCGTAAACGATTAAATAGCATCGGCACGTTTTTTTCGCACACTGCTCAATCCTTTTAGAAAGAGTGTTAAATCCATGATGGGCTATCACCATGTCACCATGGGCTTTCTGTCACTGATCAATAGCTACCTACTCTGTACAGCGCCAAAATGCCATTAATCATGCACGTATATAATTCGTCAGCCAGCAGCTTATCTAGGTTATTAATATTACAGGTCAGTGGACATGCTCTTTGGCTTTGGTCACTGATCAATTAAAACTATTTAACTATGTGCTTTGGTCTCCTTTACTGTCATGTTGTGTCAATGTCAATCTAGTTTAGTGATGTTCGACTCGGTGTAAATCAGTAATATAATCTAATAGTAAGACAGAAACAGATTTGAATGTAAATGGAAGATTAATTGTTGGATTGATTATTTACACTACTCTTTATAACAAAAAAAAATCTTATTAGATAAAAAGGTAGAATTTAAAATTTATACAACGTGTCACACATCGGCAATTGAAAAAAAAAAGTCATCATAAAAATTTTTAGAAAAGTATAAAACTTTTCTAAAAATTTTTTTGAAAACAACACAACTTAGTAAATAATTTTAAGTTTGGTATTTGTTTCTTGCTTGATGATGTCATAAGATAAGTTTAGTGGTATCCCGTTGTCGCGGGGGATTGTTGTGGGTGGCGACCTGAACTGTCATGTGGGTGAGAGGTGTGAGGAGTTTGAGCGCGTTCATAATGGCTCAGGGTATGGTGGTCGTAATTCAGAAGAAGGGGATATCCTCAGGACGTGTGCGGCTGCTGACCTTGCCATTGTGAACACGTATTTCAAAAAGAAAACCTTATCACGTACAGGAGCGGGAGGTACGCCACTCAGATCGATTTCCTGCTCACTAGCAGACACCACATCAGTAAAGTGGCCAACTGCAATGTCATACCGTCTACTTGTCATGGATCTCCGCGTAAAGCCCAAAATCAAGCGTATCGAGTGCTGCCGACGCCAAATCAGATGGTAGAAGCTCGATGAAGACACGTCCCAGAAGTTCGCCTTACTATCAACGACAGTAAAAACATAGACTGGGATAGTTTCAAAATTGAGTTGGATAGTTTAATAGATCTCAAAGTGCCATTAAAAACTCCAGACCAGTTAGACTTTGAAGTTGAAAATTTTATATTAAAAATTCAGCATTCAGCCTGGCAGAATACTCCTGAATCCATAAGAAAGATTAGGGGTCCAACATACCCCAAAGAAATTAAACAACTCATTAAGCGTCGACAGAGGAAAAAATGGCACCAAACCAGGTCTCCCGAAGACAAACGTATAGTAAATATGCTTACGAAAAAACTCAAACGCAAAATACAATTATTTAATAACACTATTAGTAAAGAATTGATTGAGCAACTGACCAGTGATCGTAGTACAGACTACTCCTTATGGTAGGTGACAAAGCAAATGTACAAACCGGTAAAGGCTATTGCTCCAATTAGAGAAATTGATGGCAAGTGGGCTATCAATAAAGAACAAAAGGCCAAAAGATTTGCTCAACACCTGGAAAGGATCTTCCAGCCAAACGAGGGTGACACTAGTACAACTTTATTATTAAATGAACTATCCGAAGAAAGCTTAGAAATTAAATTAGTAACGCCTAGAGAAGTATTTACTGAAATCAAGACTAACATCAACCCGAACAAATCTCCTGGGTATGACCTAACTACAGGAGAAGTTCTTAGAAACCTACCACGTAAGGCAATCGTGAAACTCACAACGCTCATAAACGCTGCTTTCAGACTAAAGTATGTCCCAGATCTGTGGAAAGTTGCGGAAGTCATAATGATTCCTAAACCTGGAAAGCCACCACACGAAGCAACATCGTACAGACCTATATCACTACTTCCGATAATGTTAAAACTTTTTGAAAAACTATTACTTAAAAGACAAACTGATTATACAGAAAAAAAACTTATTCCCAATCATCAGTTTGGATTTAGGGAAAAACATTCCACTATAGATCAAGTCCATAGAATAGTTAATACTATCGAGAAAACTTTGGAAGATAGAAAAGTATGCACCACTATATTTCTAGACGTCGCACAAGCTTTTGATAAAGTGTGGCATGAAGGTCTAATATATAAACTTAGCAAAATGCTACCAAATCAGTTTACAGCAATACTAGAGTCATATATAACAAACCGAGTGTTTAGAATAAGACAAGAAGATACTTATTCTGAACTAAAACAAATAAATGCTGGTGTACCACAGGGAAGTGTATTAGGTCCGGTCCTGTACCTACTCTATACCTGTGATATTCCTGAAATAGAAAACAGCATAATTGCCACGTTTGCTGATGATACTGCCATTCCACTTCGACTAGCATTCCATGACAAAGCCCCGTAATTTAACAGTAGTCGCAATTCAGATTCAATCCACTCCCAGTAAACCAAACCACTATTCTCGTAAACCAAACAAATGCAATTACTTATAGTAATAGTTGGTAATGCGACTAAAAATGGAAGAAACCAAAATAATTTTTTTTTGGTTCTATTTTCAGTCCTATTGGGATAGTGTTGATAATTTTGTATATCGTTTTAGATAGTAGGTAATGTTACTGGGAGCGGATCGGCACTGAAATACGACTACTGTTAAGTTACGGGAATTGGGCTTCTGGTTTAATGAGTTTAAACGTGGTCGAAGCTAACTCACTGATGATTCCCGAGAAGGACGTACTTCAACGCCAACTACTGAAGATGATAACGTGTCAAAAGTGTGTGCGGTGTGGCTAATGATAGATGCTGATAGAAGGGTGACATATCATCAGATTCAGACAACATTAGGTATTGGTATGAGTCAAGTACAAAAAGTCTTACATGATCATTTAGCTTCAATAAGCTTTGTACTAGTTTTATACCTCATAACTTGACAGAAAATGCAAAACGCCATGGATTGGTGCCACTCAAAAATTATAAAGTATGGCGTTCTCATCTCATTCCATGGACGGACGGGGCATTTCGGAACAATTGTCTTAGACGACAAAAATACTGTTACAGCAGATTAGTATGTCAGTTATTGTTTACCAGTTCTCTTGGAAAATGTTAGACAGCAGCGCCCAAGAAGCGAGATCCTCCTCCACTTCAACGCACCAGTTCACTCCGAAAGACCGACTATCGAATATTTGTCTATCGAAGGTGTCGAGTTAGGAGTCATCCTCCTTACAGACCCAAACTGGCACCTTGTGACTTTTATATAGTCACAAAAATAAAAGATAAACGTAGAGGGATTCGTTTTAAAATCCTGAAAATGCCGTGGCAGCGTTTGAAACAGGCCTGCTGGAAGACATACTAAAGAAGACTGGGCCCACTGCCTTAGAAAATAGTTCCATCGCATATGACGGTGCTTAGAAAGGAACGGAGACTACTTAGAAAAGCAAAAAATACTAGCAGGTTTCTACATCATTCAGTCTTTTATATTCTAATAACTTTCAGTGTAACCCTCTAAATGGATTGAAAACTGATTTTTCAATAGAGTCTTGGGTTATGTCGAATATAAAATATATAAAAAACGTATAAACCCTCTGATCAAATGCCACGAGCGATCGTAGACATTTGACAAAAAAAAACTTTTATTTATTTGTTTATTTCCAAGCTTACATCTATTTTTACAGGAAACCCAATACAATAGAGATGCAACATAAAAACATAGAACTACAATGGGCTAGTTTCCAAAAAAAAAAACGAATTAGTCCGTCGGTTGGATTAACACAAAATATTGGACAAGTATTTTTTCTTTTCTCAATTAAACAAAAAATGATGAAGATATAGGCCGTTAAAATTCCGCGTAACGTCACGCCTTGCAGAACTTTTAAGCAAGGCGTGACGTCACTCCCAAACTTTGATGCGCTTTATCTTGGTAATTGTTTGTTTGTTTGACAAATTAAAAAATATGGTTCCAATATTTTTTAATAATCTAACTGACGGTCTAAACAGAATAATATTTTTTTGACCTAGGAAACTAGCCTATTAATACACAATAAACACAATATCAATCAATTGCACAGAATATATAGTGTTACTCTCTTGAATTCACTCAGATAACAGTTCAATATGTCAATCTTTCCCGCAATCTTATTATGCGTGTGCAGTGTGAGCGTCACCGGCCACCGCCACAGCGCTGACTTGTTCCGCAGGTGGGTTCTCCCGCTCGGCACCGCCAGCAGCCACGGCCTAGGACGCCGCCCTAAGTATTGGTTTAACATTCGATGTGCGCATTTTCAGGAGTAAAACATAATGCATGTTACATTGTAGGAAACGAGAAGAAATCCGTATGAGAAATTGTGCAATATTATAAAGTAAAAAAAATATTAATCGTGTTAATTATTTATAAAATAATATTAATAATCCAACATTAAAAGATAATCCTATTAAAAATACGGTCCTCAAAATTATTACTAGGTAAACAATGTTCGCGAGCCCTCGCAAAGCGGTGCTTTTTGCTAGTTTAAGTGTGGCCCTTTTAATTGGACGTATGTCCAAGTCCTTTATTATGTTGTTTAGCAATTGAATAACAAACTAACTCTTAAATTACTCGACGCTATTCTATCTGCTGTTATAATTATCGTGTAATTATGACAACAGAGTTGCCTGTGGTAAGTTAACATAAATTTGTTTTGGGACTTATTGCTTTATTTTTTTAGGGTTTTTTATTGAAATAAACTTTGAAACATTTATGCTGTGATTATTATATCTTTTAATCAATTGGGTAAACTTTAATTGTATTTTGTATATATCAACACTCGATTATTTGTAATCGATCACGACACGCATCACTAATGCAGTTACATTCATTTCGTCAATCCGTCATTCATTTCATTTCATTCGTCAGTCAGTAAAATTTTGGAGCGGTTTGATGAAACGGGTTATTAAAACCACACGTATTTATTAATCTCATTGCAATCTGCATTAGCCGTATTAGGCCGTAGAAAAATCGTGTTGTAAATGCTAATTAAGTTTGTGTTAATAAGAAAATCGCAGTGCTTGAGTGTTGTGTCTCGCCTTTTTATTTTGTAAATTAAAAGTATTTTTGTGGGTAATATTAGGTAACATTACACGCAGTCGAATAAAAAATCTTAACGAATAATGTTAAGTTGAATTAGCTAGTAAACAGTGATAATGCAACTAGTAATCTAAAAAGTTATTACTAAGTTCCGTCCTTCAAAGGCTGTCCCCCTGTAAGTACTATTAAATATTTGAAATAATTAAATTTAGATCGTCAAATCGACGTATTTTTTTCTATTTATCAATGTAAAATATGAATTTTCTGAGGTTTCATATCTATTTTTTTCCACTTTACAGTTATTTTACATGTGCATTAAAAATAACATTTTAAGAAGTTAAAATCAGCTTACTAATAGATTTTTCGCTAAGTAAGATGACCATTGGTCTAGTGGGTGGTGCTTCAGACTAGAAATCTATTTATCTGTTACAAGCTTTGCTCATTTCTGGGCTAGATAATTGTTGTAATTATTGAAAGAATTTATTATTATTAAATATAATGTGAGCGATGTTTCATGACATTTGTAATACATGTGTTCTCTTGTTACAGTTGTATAAAGCATGGAATCCTTAAAGAATAAAGGCCGGCCACCTCATCCAAGGGCTAAAGCCAACCCACTATCAGCATTAACATTTTCGTATGTATAAGTCTTCATTTATAATTTTGCAAATGTTTACATACAATCGAACTTAAAAACTTTTTAAATTAATCATTTTTTTTATGTGAAAGACCATTAAAACTTTGTAAGGTCCAAAGAAGTTCTCCAAGTTAAGTATAGAGCCCTAAAAAGGTACCTACATATAGTTAAGACATGATTAGGAACTAGTAAAAAGTCCAAACAAATGATACTTTTGTCTCTGTCTTTGATGTCTGTCTTTTATCTCCACAATAACGTCAAAATCTGTTTACTTTTTTGAAACTTAGGAGTTATTAAACCTAGTGTAAGTTATTTAATTTGAATTCCATAAATTGCTTCATAAGGTTGTAAGTATTTTTTATTAACCCTGTATTTATGTGTGTCTGCATTATAATGTTTTATTCTAATTAATGATGTTGTTGCAGATGGACACTTCCAATATTCTGTGGAGGTTTGAAGAAGGAATTAGAGGAGCATGAACTGTATGAACCTCTAGACGAGCATGCCTCTGGTAAGTTTAGTTTTTCAGGAAATTAACTTATTTATGTATCAAGTAAGGTAGTATGTATCAAGTAACTAGGTAGGAGTATGTTATTTCGACATAAATAAATTGTTATAATAACATACTTACATTACATACACAAATTAGTATATAATTTATTGTAAAATGCAAACAGTAGAAAAGAGAAAGCTATGATTACTTAGACACCTACTACTACTTAAAAAAAAAACAAATGAAAATTAAGATTTCTAGCACAATTGAAAACTATAAGCAACATCTTATATAATTAAGAAGTAATATTGAAAACATTTTGTAGCCTGAGTTGTTTAGTGATACACAATTTTAAAATCTGCTTTGAGACATTGTACCAACATGAGATAGTGAAGCATACATGTTTCATTACTCCACATTCTGTAAACATAACCAGTCCATTATGTACTTTGTACAAACAAAAAACCATTAACACCGTCTCAATCAACAGCTTAAAATCAATTTTAAAATTATTTTTTAAGTAGAGAAATGACTAAACCTAAATGAATAATGTTGATAGGCCACAGGATATATTTGATTTAATTATTTTAAAATGTCTATGATATATTTAAATAAAACTGATCGCAATCGAAAGTTCTCTTCTATTTTTTGCAAGTCAGGACTAAAACTTGAAATTGACGTCACTTCCTCCCGTCGCGGCCACAGTCTAAGGACCTTTGTTATATTTTTATTTTTTATTTACCTGTGTATCCTAATTGTGCAGCTCTAAACTTATTTTCTGTATTTCATTGATTTTATATCGTGTACAATAAAGAGTATACAGGGTGTAACGAAAAGGTGAAATAAAACTTTAAGGGGTTATTCTACGGCTAAATTACATCAACTTTTTCTATGAGACCAACATCGAAATCTCAAAAAAAAAATTGACGTTTTAGTATGGGAAAGTGTTTTTTTTTTCACCTTTTCGTTACACTCTGTATATCTATTTTAACTTTGGTAAATACTTGAGGGCTTTTACTTGTCGCTTATTAAAAGTAACTCCTTAGTGATATATAAAACCATTATCAAACATGACCAAAGCAAAGCAGGCGCATTACTTCTCCTAACATATTTTTTGGCACACTTCAAAGTTGGTGCTTGGGGTAAGTGCCCGCTCAGATCTTGTCTGCATAATTATGATTTCCGTGTCTTATATGCATATGAGACGCGGAAAAGTGTCGAAGAGTTGAATAGATTTGTTGCATTACAATTTTTTAATTCCCTGCAAAATTAAACGGGTGCAGAGTCAATATTTACAGTCGACAGAAGGCGCGACGCGTAGCAGCAATCGTTCTTACTGCATGTGAGGCTAGAAAATGAAATGCATATGTCGTGGCCAGATCGTAAAATTGATCATTTCATGATGTGACCGATCATTTCATAAAATGGTGGTCTTTCATGATATAGAACAAAACACGCTGCCTACATCATGATGTGGTCTGACCAGATCAATGAATACTCAGCGTTTGACGATATAAACAGCTAAACGTGCGAATACTTCATAAAATGGTCAAACATTAGTAATCATAACGTAAAATCGTTACATTACCCAGATAGAGGCGCTAATGTTGCTTTGTTTTTGTGATGAGTAATGGCGGCGGACAAATATTTTATTCTAAAAGTCAATAAATAATGTGTAAATTGAAGGTGAAAGTGCAGTAAAATGTCGTTACGATACCAAGATAGGCGATTTTTTTGAAAATTACTCAAAAAACGAGCGCACGTCAAAAAATCAAGGAGTTCGGAACGTACTTGGAGAGGTAAGTAAGTAAGGTTATTTAGATATTCAAGTGTTTTTATTTATTAGTTTTGTTTAAAAATAATAACTATTTAAAATGTTTAATTTATCTATCGACCAAGATTACAAATATTAAACAAATTCACGTAATGATAGGGCTAAACATAGATTGACATTTCATCGAATGTTGACGTTTAAACGATATGGTCAGTTTAAGTTGGCCATATCATGAAATACCACTATTTTATGAAATGATCGGTCACATCATGAATTGGTCAATTTTACGATCTGGCTACGACACATACACGACCATTGTACGAGTATGTAATGTAATTTAAAGTAAAAAAAGGACTTTGGTTTTACATTCTTCCTTTGGTTTTTAAACTGTTGTACGGGGTGTGTCTACGAAAGCCCAACATGGACGGCCCGCTTGATTCATCGTCTTTACTCTTTTGCTTCCTCTCCGCCTCCCCCGATTCAAGTCGAAGTTTAATGGACGTTTCTCACGTTTTACAAAATAAGGAATTTCTATTTAGGTAGCATTTCGATCGATACCTATTTTAAAGTTTAAAATAGCCAACGTTATATAAATGTGATTTAATTATATTTCAACATGAGATGAAAACTAAGTTACAAAGATTCTAATTTCAACCATCCTCTTACACAAAATTTACTCTGTCATCTAACTCGTGACTCCCTCAAGGTTATAAACTTACAAGTTATGTTTGAGTCGAGTAAACCATTAAGCAGTGGTTTTGGCCTGAAATGATCAATAACTAGTAAATTTTCGCATAGGTATATTGAGACGTATCTGTGAATGTGAACCATTGGAATTCCAATTTGCAAATGACATCGCAAGAAACAAAATTCGAATTTATTGGAATAATTGTAGTTGGAGTGACGTATAGTCCTCGGAAAGTTGCGGAAAATTAGCATTTCTCCGTCCCGTTAACCAAAGATGAGTAGATACAGGTGAAGGCCGCACGAAGCGTCATTTCGATGACGTCAAGGCCGAGTAAATGTGGACCGTCAAAGTAATGCCGCCGCAATTATGCGCGCTTTATACGTGTGACTTGAAGGCAATCGCTATACCTACTTATCACTTCCTATGTACTTGATGTGTATCGATCTTGCTGTGTTGTCATGGGAACCAGTATAAGCGATATTTTTTCTTATTCCGCTAGCTCAGCTGCATTTTGGTCGTACGGACTAACTGGATTTTGCTAACTACTGTGGGAGCACACAGGATGGATGCGCCTGCGATTCGCGACAAAAAACATTGCTCGAAAGTGTTTTTTCCACATTAGGTTATAGGATTTATCCTATTATATATATTCTGTGGTTATAGGTATATCGTCGGCAACTTGATACAATTACAAGCGCACCTAATTCTATACCTCCGTCTGCAGGGGCGTGCATTGGTTTCAGATGGGGGTAGGCTGTGAGTGAAAATTAAGTAAGTTTGCGTGAAACAGTAGGCGATCTCGCGGCAGCCTAACATTGGTTAAATTGCTCAGTAACGATCAAGTTGCGCGCTTTAATAAGGAATATGTACAGGTAGACGACAAACTAGTTACAATATATTTATTATTTATTGTTGAATACGTAATTAATAATTATGGTCAGCTGTTCTGTCGGTTTTTTATGAAGGTAGGCTCTGCATAATAGCCTATATGGGATGCACGCCCCTGTCCGTCTGCCATTATAGCGCTTGTGACTATAATTCTGTGGTATTCGACTCGCACTTAAGCGTCAACGTCACGTTGGCGTGCGTACTGTACTAACATTACCAGTATGCATCAAAGTAGTGCCCATGCTTGGCGTGACAAGAATTATGAAAGTATTTTTTGTAGTATCTAACCATTATCTTTCAACAGGTCCCCTTGGCGATAAATTCGCCCGCCTCTGGGAAGAAGAAGTCGCTCGGGCAGGCGGCAAGCGCACTCCCAGTCTCCTTCGTGTGATCCTCAGGGCCTACGCCGCGAGATGCATGCTCTATGGAGTAGTGCTTCTGTTTATGGAGTGCGGAATTAGGTCAGTTTATTTATAACATGAAACGAAAACGTCAGAGGACTGCCACAGATCACCGGTTAATTTGTTTTTTATTCTGACGACAACATATTTTAGGAATATTCTGGCCTATGAATCAGTTTAAAGTGTTTCTGAAAACATTATGAACTCAAGCATGACACGATTCTTACCGCATGGTATAGGTAGTTTAAAATAACTAAAATTAGACTGCGTGAAATCGTTATAAAATCATCAATTTAAAGCTTTGTCTTTAACGTTTAGTGACTAATTGTAAGGTTTATCGATTAATTTGTTTACTAAATAATTTAAGGCCGTAACAAATACTGCAATTCCCGTTAACAAACAAACATTAGTTCCTGTCAAATCGAACGATCTTTTGTTAAGGGGTGGCACACGTTGCCGTTTTTCTCTTTACCTATAAAAATCTTCAAAGTTACTTGATTTACTACAATTTTCAGGAAGCATGCGATACTATACGACTCAAAAACGAATTAATAGAAAACTAACTTCTTATAATTTTCTTTTAATTCGTTTTTGAGTCGTAATGTTCTGGGGCATTATTTTGTATGTTAAATTATGCGTCTTAGTTTTAGGTTCCCCTAATCCCTATAGCTGTCAGTCTATCAAGACCCTCAAATACCAAATGGTAGAAAAGCATTAAATAAACTATATAATATTAAATAGCACTAAAGGTGGTATTAGGTACATTTTTATAGAAATCGTATGGCAAGCGACCCCAAATATACACAATCCCTAGATTTACTGCAAAATAGGTAGGTATGTGAATCTCACACTTCCTCCGGATTTCACTCATTATAAACAGTTTATTCTCCAGCTCTTTGCGTTTATGCATGTCATTTACTTGTTTTACAACTAGCATTAACCTTATTTTCTTTATGATTTACGTCTACACACTTATTCATAAAAATAACGTTCATGTAAACATTGTAAGTTCAAACTAATGTGTGTTTGCGCTATTTTGCAACAGTCAATTTGATGATACTAACTACATGTCCTTTATTGTTCAATTGACTGCGATTGTGCGGCAGCCGATGATCAAGATGATATTAATGGTTGCTGACAGTAAACATGTTACGTAGTCAATAACTCATCACTCATGCACTAGTGGATATTTATTCAAAGATACTACATTATGATAAGGCGCCGCACACTGATGCAAGGGAGGAAAAAAGACGAATTTGTGAAGGGAATCTAACACCTGTTATTTTTCGCATAATGCATATTAGACACTCAAGTAAACCAAGAGCATTAAATCTATATATATATAAAACAAAGTCGGGTTAGTTACACCATTTATAAGTCAAGAACGGCTGGACCGATTTTAATTAGTTTTGTTTTGTTGCATGTGTCTCTGCCCCGAATAGCAGAATAACTATAAAAAACACGACAATTTTACCAAAAAAAATATGCCGGGACAGCTTGTATTTACATAAAAATCATCACATTTTTGAACACAGAAAGCGATTTAACATGACGAAGTTAAAGCTTCCCAAATTTCTACGAAAAAAGGTACAGATTCTGCAGTAGATAAAAATAATCTCAGTGATGATTTTACAATTCTTAATTTTTTATAAAAAAATTCATGTTCAGCGTAAATAATTACGTAATTACATGTCAATATTTCGTTGTATTTTTTTTTAATATTTATTATTTAGTGATAGCGCTATTTTGCTATCGTATTTCTTTGTTGTGAGGATCATTACTTGTTTCCGCCGCCGACCGCTGTTGTGTCATTTATTAATATCAATTAACTAATTACTCATTATTATAAATACACTAATTTCAAGTGCATCCTGCTGCGACCTTCTTTGTAATCATGAATTAACTAGCGCGACCAATTCTCTAAGAAAAATCACACTTAAGGAAACAAGTTAAATGAGGGTATTTTACTAATTTTTGTTGTTAGTACGTATAAAAGTCGGTGAAATGATGTTCAAATGTTGTAAAGAGTATCTCTTTAACAAATAAAAAACCTTATTAGTAGTGATGGCTGCTATCAATATTTCGTATTCTGAGTTAGTGAATATTGTGATATCGAGTGACCGCGAAGTGCATTAGTGCCTTGAAAATCTTAAATGCATTTATCCAAACCTCACGCAGACAATGTTAGTGCAAGTTTACCAAGAATTAAGTCGCAATTTTGTGCCTAAGTTCACAGAGAGATGGCACGCAGCGACGAGAAATAGGAAAAAATTTTTAAAAAAGGAGATAGGTGAAAAATATATTTTCAGTAAATGAAATTCCTACTGGACATGATGTCAGTATTGAAGAACCAGGACCGAGCAAGCGCTCTCGAAGTGGACGTCCAGAAATGTTTATCGAAGACTGTTGTGATCGAAGTAAACGGAACAAAGTAAGGACCTTATGTAAAAACTATCCTGAAGAAATGATTATTAAGCCTGCTAATAAAATACTAGAAGAGTCGTCAAAATCTCCCAAGATTTACCCCAGAAAAAGCTTTAGCACTTATGTTAGATGCATCGCTTTCGAAGCATCAATATTAAATTCTCCGGAAAGCCACAAAATTGTATTGATGTGATATATTTCCTGAATATAGAAAAGTTCTGGATTCCAAAAGAGGATGTTATTCTGCAGATGTAGATGTTACAGAGAGTTGTGCATAGGCACGTAATAAAGATTATCGGTCTTATAGATTGCACCAGTCTAGAAAATGTTCCCGTGAATCTTCGAATGAAGACATATAACATAATTATGCTCTTGGCTTCCTCTGATCCATACATCAATACTTTAAGATCAACGCCTCTACAAAAGCAGTCAGAACTCATGATGATGTCCTTGCAATGTTAGTTTATAATTAGTTCCTTTTTTTATTGTTTTTATTTTTTAAATTGTTGGTTTTTTGTAAAATAATATATCTTTAAGCTAAATATGGTGTTTTATTAAAGAACTGATATTCACCGGTACTTAAAAAAGCTTAAACTATACTATTTACACTCGAATAAACACTATTTATTGTGATATCTAATATTTTCCATACAAAGCGCACCACTGTGCGCCGGGTAAGGAGAATACACGTAAAAGAGGTGTTTTTGGCAAGGACCGGAAAACCCCTTTTTTGATTAAGCCGATTGTTAGGGAAACCCTATTAAAAGGTTACCTAAAGATAGGGTTACCCTATTGATAAGCTACTCCAGTATTAGCCTTTCGTTACGGAAACCTTTTTAAATAAAGTAAACTGCTTTCAATGCGCTTACCGAATCAAATAGGGTATTGGTAATTTCAATATTTAGCACTTACCAACTAAAAGGGTTACCCTATTGTCTATGTCTTTTTCGCGCTTTCTGGTGATTTGTATTAACCTGTCTGTGTATTTAAGTTCGCCGTGGCGATAGCCACACACAATAAAAGGTTATGCAATAATGAGTCGAATGGTGTGCACGTAAAGGTTTAAATTGCTTATGCGCTTTTAAAACCCTTTCATAGGGTAAGCCTCGATAGGGTTTTCAGAAACGGTTAGTGCTTACCCGAATTAACTGTATTTATTTGGTTAGCCTTTCGTTGGAGTTAGTCGACGATATGTTTACCGAATTGATAGGGTTTGTGGAAACAAATCTATGAAATACCCAATTAAAAACCCTTTTATTGGTAAGCGGTTCCGGTCCTTGGTTTTTGGACAAGTTTTCTTGCGAAAATACTGTTTATTGGATGTGGAAATTAATATATCATGTAACTTATAAGTTGAAGTTTTTCTTGTTGTGTCTAAATACTAGTTTTTATTTCTTATAAAAACTAAAAAATATTTCAAAGTACCGCAAATATTGCGAGCATGTACACATTTATAATTTAAACGACGTTTTTGTTTAGCTTTAAAGTTGTTTTAGTTATTATTTATAACATTCGTGCCTTTAGGGTGAAGTTTTTTTTTTTCAAATAGTCAACAAATTAAGAATTATAAGGTTTTTTAATGGATTTTACTCTTAGCGCCTACTTTTCCATGAGCGGATATTTTGCTCGCAATGATAATCTATTTGCACAGGACCGCAACGGATGGATGTTCAGTCTGCGAGAAGCATTTGTATTAGGCACGTAATAAAAGTCGCATTAGTCGACGCTAAATGCTCAAGGTCACTTGCCTTACCCGTCGCCTTAATGTATTAAAGTGCATTTACGACATATTCTTACTCTCCCTTTAGTACTAAGTACAGTCAACAGCTTATCAACCTACCATACAATTTCCTCGGACTATTTATTCTAAAGTAAAAGTTTAATTAAAAGAGTTCAACCTATCTATCTATATATATGTAGACCGATTTTTATGATTTTTGATTTGTTGAATTTGTCTCCGCTCCGAATAGCAGAATAACTATTAAAACATCGGAAAAATTCATGGAAAAAAGAGCCGGTACGAAGTTTATCAATTAAAAGAATTCAAGGTTTTATTGTATAGGTTAGGCATGTTCTAAGTTTAAAACGGGAATATAAAAGCATCCAACTTGTGTGATTGATGATAATGAACCTTGTAGTTAAACAACTGACTATACCGGTCAAGTGCGAGTCTGACTCCCGATTCAAAACCGTTTGATAACAAGTTGTCGAATTGTTATCAAACAAAACACTAGTTTTGAATCGGGGGTCAGGCTTGCGCTATAAAGTATCCCGAATTGAACGTAAGAAAATCAGTGGGACGAAGCAAAACCCTCTCGGTGTGCGAGACTTACACTTACTTGACCGTTTTTTTTTATTAGAAAGAGACTTAGGCTTTCGGTGGAACAAAAAACGATAATCTACTGAATCGTCATTGAATATTATTTTTCCTTTATTTACTCAGATCCTCAGAGTTGCTCTTGCACAATAATATTTATTGTGATTACTTTAAGTTGTACGTAACCGATTCGGTAATATATCTAACTTTATTACTAGGTTATTATTGTTGACCCACAATTGACCTATGTTCACCCTGCAAATTGTTATTTTATTGTCAGTGTGAATGTCCATTATTTGCTGATAAGCTAAAGGTTTTATGTATGTATGTATGTATAAACTTGCCGGTTTGTGTTTAATGTTGTGTCACTGTGTGAATTATTTTTATGACTACATGGGGCACACTAAGAGAGTGCGCGCACTGGAGACTTTTGTCGCTGCGACGTTTTTGTCTCTCATATCAAGTCCTCTGTTAAGTATGGAGGTGCGCGCACGTTGCGACGCGACAACTGGGAGACATTTTTGTTCACCGACCAGCACGGGTGACAAAATTGTGTCTTTGTTTTTTTTTAAATACTGGGTTTTACGGCTCTGGGTTCTAGACCTCACAAATAAAAATAATTAAACAACATGTAAATCCAAATACTCAGTGTCTTGTTTTGGTGCTCAAACACAACTTTTTCTAAGACCATCGAAATTTCGAAATAATAAGTAAATTTTATTTAAAAAAATAAAAACGACTAAAACACTAAAATGCTAAAAAAATAATCCTAACACTTAAGTACCTAATCAGTTACTTTTGGAGTCGGTGCCAGCCGATGAGAGATTCAATGTTTTTGTTTGCATATAAGACATTGCTTCTTGCCAAATTTCATGATTCTAGGACAACCCTATGGGTTTTGATTTCCTTGCGAGTGTCAAAATATGCACCACATACGGCCGTATCTTTTGGTTACGTTGACTTAAAAGTCATTATTTCACTGCTGCAAGGTCAATTTCAACTTGATTCATACCACCACGCGTTCCTGGTAAAAAAGGTTCCTGACATACAGCCAGACAGACAATATCCTGTAATATAAGATGTTCATTTTAATCTTTTGAGGTATGTTAACCCAAAAAAATATTTCGAATGTAAAAAGTAGTTGTATTTGAGCAGCTGATTCATCCGTTAAGAGTTATGTGTGTTTGTTATATAATATACAAGCCATTTCCCGCGCGTTTCCGCTGTAGCATGGAATTTTATTTGTAAGAAGACAAAGCGCATCATATTACCTGAGATACAATTAAGTAATGCTTCAATCTAAATTAATTAATCCAAAACTGTTCGACGTTCGTTTTGAATTTGTGATAGGTATTCATATTTGGATAGATACCAGTCTCTTACAAAAGAGAAGAATCACCTTGATGACTGATGTACTATTTAAGCCTTTTGTTTCTTATTCTTTTTGTGATGAGAAAAGACAGAAACTACATTTATAATTAGCAGAATTGTTGTTCTATTTCTTTTAATGATTTAATGTTTTGATCATCATGGAAAGTTTTATAAACAAGATCTTTCAATTTTATTATGTTTTTAATCTGACATTATAAAACCAACAAAAAGTATATCTAGCCTAAACGTAATGAGCAAATTAAAATACCTAATATTTTAATAAAATCCCTAAATAATTCTTGAAACACTTAGTAGTGTAAAGTGGTTTCTGGATATTTATAAATATAACCGTCACCTAATTTACTGTAAGAGACACAAATTAAAATAAGGGAAGGCATTCACAAATACAAAGACACAATCTTTAATTTACTCGTGTCTTCTTTCTAAATATAGAATTGTCCTATGCCAATATATTCACTAATATTGTAGCCTCGTAGAATACGTGGAGTCATAAAAGACTTTCGGGAATCCGCTTACGATAAGATATAAATAGCATGCCTTGAGTAGCGCGTTATCTAATAGGCATGAGGCGCCACGTTTGTCTCAGACGTGTCTAAAATCTAAAAAGTATCACGATTTCCGCACTTCTATGTTGGATAACAGACTGATTGTAATGATTACAACAAAAGAGTAAAATGATTCATAGATTTTTATGTCTGTTGGGAAATACGTTGGTAAGACGATACTCAGTATGGCGCGGGGCTTCCCACTTTGAATCTCAATATGTAAATAAATATTTTAAGTACAGAGCTGTGTCTCGTATGTTTTATTATTTTTATATAGGTATTACCTAGAAATTATGAGTTTTTTTCCCTATGACTTCTTTTTTTTCTATGTCCATAAAACTATGAATGCCTTTAATAAATGTTTTCCTCAGCTAAATAGTACTTTTTTAGGGTTCCCTACATCAAAATATCATGTTAGTATTCTTATAAGAATCACTTTGTGTAGAGACTAGTCCGTCTGTCAAGAAGTCTTTCAGGCTCTTGTAGTTGGTATCTAGTTTAAACTATAATCAAATATAAAGTGGTGAAAAAAATACTTGCTATGCAGTGAAAAGATACGCAAACTCATTCATCGAAACCTAGAGGGTGCTTCAACACAAGTAAAATAAATTAAACTATGCTTGAAACCCCATATAACATATTATTATAGTTTTTTTTGAGAAAACTATTGTCAGTTATCTGTTATTATATTATGTTATTATCACTTATATAGTACATTATCTAAAGAAAAAACCTATAAGGGCCGCTTTTTCAAAAGCCAGATAACTTTTATTGACGCTTGGCACATTTTCTATACGCAAACTGTCAACATGTCAAACTTCAAATAAAAGTTAGTTCTTCAAATACAAAAGAATGATTTATTATTAATTTTATCTAATTAGTTGAAATGCGTTGAAAGACAACGAGGACAAAGTTCATTCATCCTCCTGACCGTCACCTCGCTAAACTTACTCGGTTTCAAGTTTTTAAGGTTAATACACCAATAAGGTTACAGAATTAAGATAAGTTCTGTTGGTACATACGTTAATATTACACGATGATTCATAATCTTATTTTCGTTCTTATTTCTTCGATAAATAAGTACCCTTTATTTATTTAATTTAATTGTGTCCTCCATAAGCAGTGATGCCAAATCTACTGATAAAGCAGTAGATCTACCTGATATTAGATATATCTACTGATCTACTGACTTATTTCCAAAAATTCGAGAAATCTACCTGCTTTTTTTAATTTCATGGATAAATCCATGCTACTAAATATACAAAAACGAATTCCGTCTATTCAAAAACGTGTCTGTTAGTGGTCATTGCCTACTCTGTGGCAGCGTCGTTTCCATCAGTCGAGGAAACAGAATGTTTAGAGGTTTGACATACTTCTGGTAAAGCAGCAGCCGTGTTATTCCCGAGGTTCAAGACTGACGACGAATGAACAACACGCCTAGCACGGCAAATGTCAGAAGTATGTCAAATTGGTAGATCATACTTCAGAAGTTGTCCCATATTTTTTTTTATCAAAATCGATTCAGCACTTTTTGAGAAAAGTAACAAAATATATACTCAGATATTGTTTTAGTTCGTGGTTCTTGTATCCATGTTACCCAATATCTTCGACAAATGTGAACCGATTTTGATGATTCTTTTTCCACTTAAATTAGTATGAAATGACAACTTCTGCCAATGCTCGCCCATACAAAAATAGTACAGATACAGATTAAAAATAGCTGAACATTTTGTCGAACAAATCATAAGACATTTCCATTCTATAGCCCAGCTAGGGAATGTGCTCCATTTATTTTAGGTATAATCTAAATGCAACAGTGGTAAGTGAAAAACATTTTCTTTTGGTGTGACAGCGGGCTCATGTGTATGTTACTAAGACTATCACATGAAATAACCGACGATATATAGGACTACAATATCAACTTTTACTGTCTACTGATTTTTTCCTGAATCTACTGTTTTTTTTCTTCAATTTCTACTGCTTCTTTCGGATTTCATCTGGCAACACTGTCCATAAGACTTTAGAAAATATTGAGCCTAATTGCAAAGTTTATTCTGGTTCTGGGTGAAGAAACATCGTCTAGGTTTTTTAGAGACCTTCATAAATTACTTTATAAGTATTTTGCTCTCCGGACTACCGGCCACTAGATTGCGGGTACGAATCCCGCAAGGAGCCAATATTTGTGTAATGAGCAATAGTATTTAAGTTTAAGTATTTTTATCCGTTATCTAGTCGCCATAGTGAAAGCTATGCTTGTTATATAAATAATCGGTGAGATTGTTGTAAGAATTTATTTATTTATTAGTGTGCTCACTGATCGTATAGTTAAAATAACGACAAATTTTAACTCATGTCATTGTAATTCTTAATTATGTGAAACGACCTAGTATTGTGTGTGGTTACCGTTGCCATACCTCTGTTTCAAATGAGCAGTGATAGACATTTAACGTTTTCTAACCTAGATAGGTACATAATACTTATTTGTAATTTCACAAACAACTTTCAATACTAGGAATAAATTATTTAAGTATTTTTTCTCATAAGAATTACAAACAATTCACTTATACGAGACACTAAATTACAATTACAATGAATTTTTTTCGTTATAATAATAAAATAGCAGAATTAAAGCTCATATTTAACCTTTTTAAATCAATTGTCCCAGGTGATAATAGATTCTACGTCTTTTCTCTATCCTGGCGACTGTTCTATTAAGAGCCAATTTTTCAAACGCCAGATAACTTTTATCCGACGAATAAAATTGACGCTTGACACATTTTCTATAAGAAAACTGTCAACATGTCAAACTTATTCTTCAAATAAAAGTTATCTGGGTATTGAAAATCGGCCCTTACTACAGTCCGTTTATCCTTACTTGTCTTATTTGATAAACAATCATCAATGAAAGCAAAATCACGTCTTACCGACTTGATATCACTATGTATTCTGTGTATAAATATCTTATATTGTAAAAGAAACAAGTATAATACATTTTTCAATGAAAATTTAAATATTCATCAATTTTCTACAATATTTTACACAAAATTGAAAATTTTCCGGCACAGAAAAAAAATTACATGACTGTTTGACATTACTTATATTCTATTTGTCTTTAAATTTTAGAGATGCGACAGGACATGTGAACGAATGACATCATTATGAATGTAAAGAGGTTGGTGTATTGCAACCTGTTTTGTAAATTACTACCGATCATCAACAATATTATTCATAAAAAGTTAAAGAAGGTTTAATAACTTAGTTATTACGAAGGTAATAGCTATATAAAGAAGATCTTTAAAAACATGATTCATAACATTTTTGACGTTTAGCTTAACATTTTCATTACAATCAATAATATTCGGTAGTTATGTGCATCACACCCGGAGCTTCACCTGACTCGCATCAGTGTCGCGAGTCAAGTCAAGAACCGTCCCGCCACGCTGAGAACCCGACTTCCGAGTTCACTTACTAACCACGCAATAACCCGTCTCCCGGGTTCAGGGCTATCAAAAATTTGTTAACGTAATTAACTTTAAGTTCGATTACGTACCATCACCCTGTATAATATAATCTAACAGTTTAATTAAGACATGGCTTATTCTGGGTTTTGTTAATCTTAGGTCTGACTATGATGTTCAGAACGAGGTCTTAAAATACCGATATTTTTTGGTACTGATACTCTGTGATATCGTTACTACTGATCAAATATTAGTTAACGATTTTTTAAAGACATTGTTACTATATACAACCTATTTTTGACACGGTATAACAATGTAGTGAGTACTTAGTTTTTTTTTTGCTTTGATATCTATACATTCGTTCCCTTGTATTTCAGATTTCATTCACTAGTTCATTCAATGGTTTCCAACCCTATCAATTGCCTATAGTCATCCGGCCGCCATTATTGTTTACTAAATAAGACATGTAAAGATAAACAGACTTTAAACTACAGAGGTGTTTTTTATCGAATTCTAGAACTTGTTGATAAAGTTCATTTGATGACCTTCGTACCCGTGAGGATAGCACACTTGGCGTCGACGTCTCTGAGGTACCAGGTTCGATTCCTAGTCAGGTCAATGAAGAAAAATAACTTTTCAACCAACTTCAAAAAAGGAGGAGGTTCTCAATTCGACTGTATGTTTTTTTTTGTATTTTTTTTGTATGTATGTTTACTCCGCCAATTATGAATCGATTTTAATGATTATTTTTTTTTTAGATCATAATTCAGAGGTGATCCCATATAAATTTTATCGAAATTGACTAAGCAGTTTTTGAGAAAATAACAAAAATATACCCAGATAATGTTTTGGTTCGTGGCTACCCAATATCTTCGACAAATATAAACCGATTTTGATGATTATTTTATTGAATAGCTAATACTTCAAAGATACTATAATAAAAAAATGGATATTTTTTTACCCCTAAGAGTGGAAAAAAGAGGATGAAATCGGTTTTCAGTTAGATTAGGATTTATTACTAAAAATAGATGAAATAAATAAATTTTATTTAAAAAAATTAAACCGGCTTCAAAACATTAAAAAGCCAAAAATTATATTAACACGTAAGTACCTAATCAGTTACTTTTGGAATCGGTGCAACGACAACATTCAAACTCTGATCAGCTTGCACCGGCTCCAAAAGTAACTGATTAGGTACGTTACTTACGTGTTAATATTATTTTTAGCTATTTAGTGTTTTGAAGACGGTTTTTTTTTTAATAAAATATTTTTTTTATATTGTTTTGGGCCTAGGTGGTGTTGTACCGTCTTTGTTTCTAACACAAGTGCTTTAGCTATCTTACCTTAGGATCAGAGTAACGTATGTGATGTTGTCCAACATTTATTTTTTTATCTAGCCGTTTCTAGCTAAAATGTATGAGTTTTTTTTCATAATTATTTTTCTTGCGCTCGCCAACCCGCCTGCCAAGCGTAGCGAGTATTGGCAATCCTTGGCAATAATGAACGTCATTAAAGGGAGGCCTGTGTTCAGCAGTGGACGTCCATGGCTGAAATGATGATGATGATTTCTCTTGCTATTTTACGAGGTTTTAATAGTTAAGTATTCGGACAGAGACAGATCTAACAAATCAAAGATCATATAAATCGGTTCAGCCCTTCTTGAGATCTTCTTTTATATTATGTAGATTTATTTAGTACTCTTACTATTTCATCATGCATCCATTATTAATGATGACTGATGGAATTGAGTGGTGCTTGCATGTCCGTGTAATGTATGCCTTACCAAAATCAGCCAGTCAGAGGTGTCTCATAAGTTTCAATTAAATTTCGAACTTATTTATTTTGATACATAAGTAACATAAATTAATTTTAAAATTAAAATTTTAAAAACGTGGTCTCTACATTGAGGAAATACTTGCAAGTTTACTTTATCAGTTCACTGATTATAGTCTTATTTATGGGTCACTAGCAGCTTATCTATATTGCTGTGTATTCTTAAATTTACTACACCTAAGATTGCATTTATAAATAGATTCATTCATAAATTCATCTCTTATCATATCAAAGTATTTAATGATAAAGAAAGATATGAAATCTTGAAAATTATATTTGACAAAATGATTCGTAATGGTACGTACATGTTGTCTAACAAGATTTAGTTATTTTATACATGTAACTTAATACAATATTTTGTGTGTATTTAATACGTTTTCCTTATTTACATTGTGATAAATCAAGCAAACCTTGTTATAAACTCTTATACAGAATTTACAAAAGAATAGGACACTCCGTAGAACTACGTGATCAGCTGCTTATTTAAAACAGCTTTTACTATCAGAGCAACCTCAAAATCGTTAGAAAAAAATAATGCTTCGTTACATTATCATCGTTGGTGTTTCAGGAACCTAAAATAAATTACAATTTCGATAATACTTCCATAGTAAAAGGCGTTAGTATATGAGCCGCTGATTACGTAGTTTTAAGGAGAGTCTTATTCTTTTTTACACCCTGTATAATGATTAGATGTATAGATCTATGATACATTTACTTCTGGAAATTATAATATTATCCAACAATAATTTAAACACAGCTGACACGGCATGTTATTTCGAACAAATGTTATTTATTTTTTGTTTTCAAATTAGTATCAGTAACATTAAACAGAAGGCGGCCAAACGCCGACTATGTATTATATTTGCGTTATATGTATACAATAGACACAACTGGTAGTAAATAAAATCCCCAACCTTTTAATATTCGCCAACAATTTATAGTTTTTGTTAAAAATACCTAAGTTTGTAAATAAAAGGGTAGTTAAATAATTTTATAAAGATGGAGTCGCGTGTTTCCTATATCCCTCCTGTCCTAATCCTCTTCTCTTTAGGATCCAACAGCCCCGTATGCTTGGCTTCTTCATCAGCTACTTTGACCAGTCCGAGCAGATACTGATGCACGACGGGCTCGTGCGCCTGCGCGACGAAGTCATGTACGAACAAATGAACGCGCTAAATACCACCGATGAGAAGTTAGCAAACACTACCTTTATCCTCGTTAAGGCTCATAGTCTTAAATTAGAGAGCGTGTAGTGGCCTAAATCGTGTCAGTTCTCAGTAAACCGGTAGATAATTAGCTCATAGCCATATCTGTTTCGACTACCTCCCATCTAAACTTAAATATCATAATAGCTGTTCAGATACAGGTCTGCATGTGCAATGGCTGAGAAAAATAAATAGGCGAATCCTTGGAAACATTATCACATAAATCAGTACATAGCAATTTATCGCGCATATTTGTCGTAAACATTTCCGTTTGTATTTGTTATTTCAGTTTTAAGTACTTACTGTTAATTTCTAGCATATTTATAATGCATCTTTTAGTACATATTCAATGGACTGACTTTTAAAAAATAAGAATATAATGAAGTATCAGTTTCTTGAAATATAATAATTCGAAATCATTATTACTTGAGTGCATTGATTTTGTATTGCTCTTAGCAAGCATAGTTTTGTTTTGTTTACTATCTATCCTTAGAAACGCTAGCATAATGGCACTGCAAATATCCATACAGTCGTATTATAGTCCTGTCCCCCGATACAGACCCCTTCGATAGCAAATGAACAGCCGATAATCATGTGACACTAATGCTAAATCATATAGCGTCACGCGGTTTTTCGTTTGACAGTTTGCTATCGGACGGTTCTGAATCACTGGCCTGATTATGTCTCCATTCGGTCAGGTTAGCGCAGCCAATGTTCCTGGGCATGCTGGTTCAATTCTACACACCTCGGAGTAAAACGGAGCCATTGGATTTTACCTATGCGTACGTGTACGCAAGCGCTGTGGTGCTATGTTCGGCACTGAACGTGTTCGTCGTGCATCCATACATGATGGCTATTTTGCACATGGGAATGAAGTTTCGTGTGGCTTGCTGTTCTCTTATTTATAGAAAGGTGAGTTAAACCATAGTTTACTTAATCCTTGTTAAATATACATTTAACATTGCAGCTCATCAAATGACTACAGAATGACAAACTTCCTTATTTTTTTTTACTTTACGTGTTATTTGTACTTACAGTTAAAAATCGATTGAAGTAATTTGTCATTTTTTGATAGGATAATAAACTATTGACTGAAAATTGATTTTTGTTATAAGGTACCGTATATCATATAATATATTGTTAAAAAAAAAGGAACAAAGTATATTCCTAGTATATACGAGTACTTCAGATGTAGTATGACCTATTGGAGACAGATAGACCCAGCAAAAAAAAAACTCTTAGACCGAGAAGCCGACTTTTATTACCTAGCCGACACGTTGATGTAAGGCTAAGATCAATGATGAATGCCTATCTAAATATAAAGACAGATCGTTTTCAAAGAAATCGTGCCATGATTTATTGATCGTCATAAAAAATTTTGCTCTTAGATAATATATAAATGTACTGTAGCACGATTCTTATTTGTAACACACATTCGTACCTAAAGTTTTAAGTCAATATTGAAAAATATATCGGTTGAAGTAGAGATAATAAAAGCATATGAAGTGTTTTCGCCAAAGATTGTTCTTTACTTTACGATTGTTTTTCTAATTTAGCAATATACAGCTTTTCTGTCTCAGGACTTAATAACAAACACTAAAAACAATTACTTGCACTTGCGTATTTGAGTGTATATTATATAAATAAAACACACCGAATACATATTCAAGGCAACCGGGATGTTTCCTGTTTGAAAGTTATTAGCATCCATATGATTAATTGTCATAGTGTATGATGATGTCATTGTGGTAACAAGATCGTTCCAATGTTCCATATTTTTTAGTACCTTGAACCAGAGTCCAATGACTGAGATACATGATATAAGGCGTGGTACCAAACAGAGCTATTGTTAGTATTGTCAGCTCGTGGGACCACGAAATGAGAATCATTATTTAAAATCATAATGTCGCTACTAAATAGTAAACTAAATAGTAAATGAGATCTCTTTGCATAATTTTTTTCAACCTAAAATAGTTACCTATTTTATTTTAATATCTTGTAGCGCAGCCCATGTGAACTACTTTATATCACAAAATATTTTGACTAAAACTAGCCAAATGCGACATCACTTGCACATCGAGTGTTACATAGTAGCGAAAAAGAAGCCTAGGTCATGTCATGACCATGACCTATCTGTGTATGTTTATGCCACAGTCAAAACTTTTTACAGTCAAGATTAGTTTTGGCTGATTTTACAAAAAAACATCCATACTTAAATTTTTATAATTTTAAATATCTCTGATAGATTGCAACTGGATGTAAACAAATCTCTCAAAATTAAATAGCAATAGCACTTGATATTTCTTGATTTTAAGAAGGCAGTTGCTAAAATGGTACGTGTAACTGTCAGTGTAATCATTTATGTGTCGCAAAATATAATTTTCGTGTTTGTTTCAGTCGCTAAGGTTGTCAAAAACAGCTCTCGGCGAGACGACTGTGGGCCAGGTAGTGAATCTTCTGTCAAATGACGTGAACCGTTTCGACGTGGCCATAATCTTCCTCCACTACCTGTGGATAGGACCCCTGGCCACCGTCATCATCACATACCTCATGTGGCTGGAGATCAGCTGGGCGGCTGTCGTCGGAGTAGGGTTTATGCTGCTTTTTATCCCATTGCAAGGTAATTGACTTATTGATTGCCGAGCCATCGATCAAGACCGCAAAACAATAAAATTTCTGTTGAGTCTCGTTTTGCTGCCTTTACAAACGAAGATAGAGAGAATTTTGTATGAAATACGTGAAGTTTTCAAAACTACTATAGTTTTCATTCATTGGAAGCGTATTTAATGGACTTTGTACATACTTAACGTAACTTTGTAAGTCAAAAAACAGTTTTTGGTTTTTACTTTAATTCTTTGTTTCGTCTTTAACCTTCATACTATAACTATGAGTCTATGTACGCCGTATTGCACAATATTTGAAAATATCCAATGACTAATCAAGTGAAAAATAACAACACCACAGCGCACAGAAAACTTATAATTATACGTCTTATTTTTCCAAGGGTTAATATGAGCATCCAATAATAAATAATATAATTATAATTCATTTCTAAAACGATATAAATAAAGCTATGGCCTTTTTAATTATTTTAGAAGCTATTATATTGTGTGTGTATTCAGCTGAAAATATCGGTCATTATGAAATTCATTTATCAAAAAAAGTCTGTCTGTATTATACCATGACTATATCAAACAATATATTTTTCGTTCTTTGTAATTAATGATACAGTACATTGGTACTATATGTCTTAATGTCTACATGACAGCATAATACATAATACATATTCTGTTTGTTTGGGTTATTAAAGTTATCTATAAAGGTACACGTAAAACAAATTAAATGAAAACACAATTTATCTTATTACCGTAATGCTTGTTTACTTTATGTTACGTGGCGCAATAAAGGTCTTAATTGTTATTTGTATAACATTTTCTATTTGGGACAACATTTATATTTTAATACTTATTATGCGGGGAAGCGAAAAAGTCGCCTATCACAAGTTCCGAGAGACGTAATCTACACTTCATTTACACTAGTTTTACTCCGGAGGTAAATTGGAAAATAGTAGCTATGTCCTTCCCTAGGGTTCACTAAATTAGGGGTTTTATTAAATTACATCAAAATTGGTTCAGTTTTCGCGACAAAAAGTAGCCTATGTCCTACTCCAAGGTAAAATCTCTCTGTACCAGAAATCATCAAAATTGGTTTAGCGGCTTCGGAGTAAAAACGTAACAGATAGACAGACAAAATTATAATACGTAACACGTATAAATTACCTTCACGTTTATAATATTAATGTGGATAGTTTGTCCGAAACCTTCGGTGCGGCGAATCCGACTCGCACTTGGCTGGTTTTCAATCCCATCACTTTTAAGTGCAGTACACATAAACCATTATATTCGACTAGCTTTCATTATTTTAGAAAATATAAAATAAATAAAATTATCCTACAGCTTACCTCGGCAAGCGGACATCTGTTCTACGGTTGAAGACGGCTCTTAGGACGGACGAGAGAGTGCGACTCATGAACGAGATCCTCTCCGGCATACAGGTCATCAAGATGTACACGTGGGAGAAGCCGTTTGCAGACCTTGTCGCCAAAGCCAGAAAGTATGTTCTTATATAAAAAAAAAAAATGTTTTCTCAGTATTACTAACAGTAGTTCAGATAAATTCAAATCGGTAGAATACCAAAACGACTCAATGGAAAGCCGGGTTACGTCAATCTTTGGAAATATGTCGCTTGCTCTGTCTTTTTCTATTTCACTATTCACAAATCGACGTGTCTTGGTCTCAAAATGGCCAAGCATTTAGTAAATTACAAGCTATCAACGCTAAGATTGATGCATGTGACTGTAAATTAATTGGGAGACAATATAGAAAGTCAAAGTCAAAGTCAAAAATCATTTATTCAGTTTAGGACAGAAAACTGCCACTTATGAACGTCAATAATAACATTATTGGCCCATATGGGGCAGAACATGTCTCCTTATTTTTTGGGCCCTACTAGCGCTTCGAGACAAGACACAGACAATCTGGCAAGTGCTGAGAAGAAACGCCGGAACAAACTTAGTCACCACTAGCTGCCACAAAAAAAAAGGAAATGAAAATAATGTATACCTGTGCGAGCAGGGCAGTATTTAATTCCAGACATTTTTGTCATTTAAATAGTCATTAACAGTATAATAACCCTTTTTCATCAAAATAATCTTAACATGCGATTTAAATACGAACATAGGTAGTTCAACAATAGACTGTGGTAATTTGTTAAAAAAGCGAATACATTTCCCCATGAACGAATTACTCACTTTATGTAGTCTAAAATTTGAAACAGCAAGTTTATCTTTATTCCGGGTATCAAGATTATGTTTGTCACTTTTCTCAGGACATAAACATGCAGAGAGGGCTCTATAGGCTCGAGAAAAACAACAAAACATAGATTTGACTTTGGACTTTTGTCATACCCCAAATCTTAGGCTTACCGTTAAGTTAACCTCGTTAAATGTCGTACGGTAAATATATTGTCTAGCTAGCCAAACAAAAACTTGTTTGTTGGTTAATTCTACATAATCTAATACGTCTAAACTGTATTTACCTCTATTTACTAGCATATTGCATGTTCTGAACATTCCTAAACGATAGTTTCATACACAACGGCTTTTGAAATAGCTTTTCGGCAAACGTCTACATTAGATTTAATAGACATTTTGCAAATAAGGCACTCGCTAAACCGATTATTTATGCCATGTTTAGACGTACGTTATCAATAAGTTAGTAATCACTGCCCACTTGAAATTAGTAATCAACATTACTCATTTGTTTTGCGACTATAATATGTACCCTGCCTATTGTCAAAAGTGTATAACACTGACTTTTTCTCTACACAGACACGAAATAAAGCAGATTCGCGCCACGTCGTACATCCGTGGTGTGCTGACCTCCTTTATAATGTTCACGACGCGCATTTGCCTGTTCTGCTCGATCCTGGCCTACGTGCTGGTCAACAACGTAATCAGCGCGAAACAGGTGTTCGTTATCACCAGTTTCTACAACATACTAAGGCAGACTATGACCGTGTTCTTTCCTCAAGGTCAGTTTAATTTACCCACAGTATTGTTTACAACACACGTTTATCTGATCGATTCAAAATCACGGGCTGAACAACAACGTGAGCAGCGCATGACAGGTATTCATCGCCACCAGTTTCTACCACTAAAAGTTTGATTCGTTCAAGGCAACGTTCTTGCTTGACGTGACTTTTCCTTTAGATCTTGGACTATTTTTTGGTCAGAAAAAGGCAGGAGTATGTCATCACCAGCTATCAGCATAAATTAAGGCAGAGCATCGCCGACTTCTTCTCTCAAGGTCAGTTAATCAGACTCTCGTTAATTATCGACCCATCATATCATAAGTTTTATATTGTCTGCTTTGCTCATATCACAGTTGTCAGGCTATTGTTTTTTTTAATTGCTCAAGGTTCACATCGATCAAGCTTAATAATTATTTAAACGAAACCCTAAACCTGAGAACTGTGATCTCGCCTACCTATTGAGGCAGCGCCACGCATCTCCCTTACAATTTTACTCGTGTTACATTACACCATAATGTATGTACATATTGTGCCGAAAGTTAAAGAAGAGTAAAAGTACAAACAATGCAAAAGCGCGTTATCGTGAACATTACACTGATCGATTTGATAAAAAATACAATAGGTGATATTCCGAGATAATAGTCGTGGTTAGATCGATCACAGCTTGGTGTTTCGATGTATATCTATTGTTATTTTATGTCATGTTATTTTCATAAATCTAACAAATAACTGTGAAGGTTATTGATTAATAACAGAACGTTTTATCGGTCAGTAGTCTGTTGGACTTGTGTTATCTGTACTCATGTAAACATTAGTCACTCACTTGAAACATAAAAGTAAACTATTATCTAGGTACATTTTAATCTTCTGTTGCTTTGTGGTTAGAAAAGTATAATGTTAGTTATCCAAATTGTAAAGCCGTTTCCGAGATGCGACATTTATATTTATACATATAATATACGAATATTGCTCCATTTACTCACAATACCGATATCATAAAAAAAAAATTGTACAGGTATCGCACAAATAGCAGAAGCGACTATATCAATTAAACGACTTCAAAGCTTCATGCTCTACGAAGACACAACCAAACCAGTGCCTGGCCTAGCCGAAATACAGACCTCGACGAAACCGAAAGACAAGAAAGGTCTAGAAGAGGTGCCGACTAAAGAAGACCTGGATACGCCGAGAGACACGCCTAAGCCGTCCGAGACTTCTGAAACGTTGTTCTCTGAAGCAAGCAAACAAGATGAGGCGAAAGGAAATGGTAATAATTAACTATTATTTTATTGTAATTGTGTAGATATGATTAGCGGTGGTAGCTCGTATCTCAGCCGTACGTACCTCTGGACTGATAATATGCATATATTTTCAATTGGTCTTAAAATAAATAGTATTTAATTATAATTAATAAAACTTAAAGAATTTTCTAAAAATATTGATAAATACCTGACTTACAATCCATTAAAGTCGCGTGCTAGACAAGGAGATCTGACATGTATTATTATGTCACAGTACACGTCCGCTATACATTTTTCATTGTAAAAGGGTTTTAGAGACAGGTATATATCATGTTTTATTATACCATGTCATGTTTTATTAATTAACCTCCTTTTATGAGAGGATAATTCTGCGGCTCAAGTACAACAACTTTCACCACCATTATATTTCGTACTATGACCTGGGAACTGGCCAGGCGAATGATGATGATAGTATTTTTTTAAAAGTAGAAAAATTGTTGCATTTATGAAATAGAACCACCTTAGCTTAGAAAACTTTGAT
Organism: Anania hortulata; assembly: GCA_963576865.1. Lineage (NCBI taxonomy): Eukaryota > Metazoa > Arthropoda > Insecta > Lepidoptera > Crambidae > Anania > Anania hortulata. The sequence continues at coordinate 13,074,873 of OY756390.1, read as the reverse complement.
GGATGAACTATTGATTGTTCATTTATTTTACTGCAATTTTGTTTTTTGTATTGCTTAGACTCTTACGTGTTTTTTATCAACGTCAGTTGCTCACGATTGTATGCTTTATCTCTGGCATAGGTAATGCGACCCTCGCGCCGCTGGAGTCCGGCGAAGAAGACGACCAGGAACTGGCGGCGCGAGTGGAAGAAGACGCGCGCGGAGTGCGGCTGAAGCATGCTACGGCCAAGTGGATCGTATCACACTCGGAAAACACGTTAACAGACCTCTCGCTCACCGTCAAACCTGGCAAGTGAGTGATTGTACTTAAAGACTACAAGTCTCACTACTCGCGACTTGGACAGCGTGAAAGATTATTTGTCACTCTATTTTACTCCCTTTGTAGGATGATTTCAAAATAGTTGCTTAAGGGTTATGACTTTCCTTAGGGTTCAAGCTTTCTCCGTACTAATTTTAACAAAATCGGTAGTGGCTGAGAAAGTGCAACAAACTGACAAAATTATGAGTTCAGATTACAGTTCGAACTTGAGTGTCCAATTACATATCCTTCTTGAATCTAGTTTTTGATTACACCAGTTTAAAATAATTGTCATTGTTGGGAATACATAGCTAAGATAATCCTCCTTTTATGTAATATATGGTTTTGTCCTATTTTATTCTCTCATTTTATTTTTTTGTTTATAATCTTTTTTAGTTTTGTGTTGTCGCCAGTGCGTTTTTTGGGAAAAGTTTGTTTGTAGTTGTTAAAAGCCGAATGATGTTTAAACAATGCCACTAACAAAGTTATACTCGTATTAGTTATAATCATAGGGTGTGGTTTTGTCAGTTATATCTTCTAATTTGTCCTCAGGCTAATAGCCGTGATCGGGCCAGTAGGCGCAGGCAAGTCCTCGCTACTGCACGTGCTACTGAGAGAGCTGCCGCTACAGTCCGGAAGCGTCCACATAGGAGGCACGGTGTCCTACGCCAGCCAGGAACCATGGTTATTTGCAGGTATTTTAAGTATAATGCTTTTAAGAATCGTCGAATCGAAATTGCAAGACAGAAAATTGTTACCGTGACTTTGCACAATAATGAAACCAAAGTGTAACTTAAATAACGTATCTGTTAAAAAGTACTATTAAGAAATGCTTACATTAATATTATTGGTCATTATTTTTTTGAAAGTATATTTTTGTCATGGGCAATGTTCGCCACACTGTGCTATCACTGTATAGCACACCAGTCCCCTTCAACTTCCCTTTCAACAGAATTGTTTGTTGACCTTTTATTGTTTGACATAGAAAGTTTTATAGATTATTACGGCTTCCTCGCACTTGGGCCGTGATAAACTCTTACCATGTTTTAAATTTTGCTGTATTTATTCATTCTGTACGTTTTGACCGGCAAAATACGTATCGTATGACGTCACTATATCTGTCGTAGGCGCGCTTAAACTAATTTGGAACGAGTTTAAGCACACTAATTGTAATTTGGCTATGTGCGGACCAATGATCAAGGGGATGTTGTATATAGAACAAATAAAAGAAGGTATTTTTCGACAGGCAGCGTGCGCCAGAACATTCTCTTCGGGCAGGCGATGGATCGCCCGCGGTACAACACAGTCGTCCGCCGCTGCGCGCTCGACAGAGATTTCGCACTTCTCCCACATGGCGACAAGACTGTTGTCGGCGAGCGGGGCGTAAGCCTTAGTGGAGGTAAATAACTAAAATAAATATAAAGTTTGTTAAAACAATTCTTTGGCCTTTCTGCCTATCACTCCTACAAGAGGCGTAGTAAAACTTTACTGTTGTCTTTCATGTCTTTTCCGATCATTACTTCCATGGCAACTTTCATTTCGCCTCACGTCTGTTTTGTTTGTATAGTAGAGAATCGTTTAGTAAATATAGATTTTATATCATTTATTACAAATGTGTACATATAAACAAACCCTCATAAATATTACCCTGTTAGTCCAAACACACTTGACATTAGGGGTATATTATTCGTCTAGTTGTTAGTATTAATAACATTTGCGAAGAATTTATTGAAAAGAATAAAATATCATTGTGGAATCTCAAGAATCTCAATATTTTCATGGAACCTCGTATAATCTGTATTACTTTGTTTTTAAATATTTGTGATTGGTATTTTCTTGCACAGGTCAACGCGCCCGTATTTCTCTCGCACGGTCCGTGTACAAGCGGGCGGATATCTATTTGCTGGACGACCCGCTGTCCGCCGTAGACGCCCACGTCGGCCGCCACCTCTTCGAGTCTTGCATCGTCGGGTACTTGAGAAATACCACCAGAATCCTCGTCACGCATCAGCTACAGTTTTTAAGAGATGTTGATCAGGTAAATTATTGTTCTTGCTCTCACACAATCACTCTCACTCTTTTTCTATTCTAAATAATGTTTTGTTTGACAAAATGCGTTTGTTCCTAAACAGTTCTAAAGCTAAGGCGAAGCTTTGCAAACTATCCCAAAATACTTCGTTTTTAACTTCGATTTGGCCTTACAACACACCCAAAATGTTTGTCTAATAGGTTTAGTCGTATCAATTTACGATTCTTATCAGTACTACAATTATTAGTAGTAGTTTCTAATCGACTTTCAAGATTTGTTTACGCTGTTAGTAATAATAAGTAAAGCCAATAAAAACATGTTGTTTAGAAGTAGTCTCTAAGCAGTAAGTTTGCTTAATGTGCACCAAATTCACGTATTAAATAAATATTGTTTCAGATCATAATTTTGAAGAACGGCACGATAGCCGCGGCGGGTAACTTCGACACTCTGAGCGCGTCGGGGCTGGACTTCGCATCGCTTCTAGCGCGGGAAGAAGAGGAAGACCGGAAGCCGGCGGCGGAACAAACGCCTTCAGCCGAGAGCGAGGAGTCCATGCTGCACGGCAGCTTCCGGAAGAGACAAATGAGCATACATTCGGTAAACAATACATACATACAATCCTCGCACAGACACTCGACTTGTGATAGTAGCCAGTAGATGTTGTAATAAAGCCCCGGCTGTAATACTGTCGGACTTTGTATTGGCTTTTAGAACGTGTAACTCTAAATATTCATAAACTAAAAATAGTTTATTCAGAATCACTGCGGGAATCGAAATTAGACCGTCTATAAATTGTAAGCATGAAGCCGGACTTGTGGAATTTTCCATGACTTTTGTATGTACCACTACTGAATGACTTGTGATATTCAACTCAATTTTGCTAAAATTCTTTTTGGGGTTTCTGAAATAATTTATTCACATATATGGTGCTACGAAAATATCTGAACCGGAATCGCAAAAAAAAAAAACAGTTCCCTACTACAATAAACCACCACCCAGCTAAGATCAGTTTGTATCGAGGTGTCGTTTTTTTTGAGATTTCGATGTTAGCCCCCATAGATATTGATGTTGTATTTATGCAATACGTGTCAGATATTTTAAAAGAAAGGTGCAACATAATGAATAGGAGATGTTCCGACAAGTCGGTAAAGCCACTATCAGGCCACTTTTGTGTGTTTGGCTTCTTACTTTTTGAAATAATTTTTTTTTACTGTAGTATTACGCTTAAATAAACTATCACAGCATTGTTTTATTTTTACACTAAAATATAACACAGCTTTGATCCGTGCAAAAATCAAGACAGTCATGGAAATAGAACGCCCAGAAGCCAAGTCCGCGTCCGTAAAGTGAGGCAATACAATCTAAGCCATAATGGCTTAGTTTATTACTCGGCCCGTTAGTGCTCAAGGTCGTGTCGCGTGACACACAGCTCCCGAAATATTAAAAAATATGACGGTTTGCGAAGTGAACGGATGTCACAGTACATCAGGAAAACACAAGAAAGATTGTAACATTACATTTCACGTATAAGAATTGCGTTAAAACTCATATTTTTACGTAAAACATTAATCAAAAATAAAAATTAATCACAATAAATTAGTCTTGACATTTTATGAAAATGTTGCCTGTATGGGGATAAAATATCTTCCACATTTTGTTGTTTTTAAAAGAGAAACGTCTCAATTTATATTTTGTTTTGTAATCGAAATAATTGAGACGACTTTGAATTATTTAGGTCTCGGGTTCGATTCTCGGTCCGATCGGTCAGAGTATAGGTAACGGGGCGCTATGGCGACACAAACAAAAATTTACAAATTTTATATGGAATATAATCGACAGATATATCTAAAATCAATTTTGTTTTCACTATTTGCACATATTATAATTTCCTATAAATATAGTAAAAAGAATGTATTTTTTTCATGCATATTCCTTATTGGCTAGTCGGCAAAGTCGTAGTCGGCACCTTTCCAATAATAGCGTCTTGCCCATTGTGTCAGGTGAGTTCCGTAGACAACCTGACGGCGACCGCCCCGCCCGAGGGCGGGCGCGAAGAGGCCGAGCTGCGCACAGCGGGCGCCGTGTCCGGGAAGGTGTACGGCGCGTACCTGCGCGCCAGCGGCCACCCGCTGCTGGTCTTCCTCATGGCCTTCGTCGCGGTACTGGCTCAACTACTCGGCTCCGGCTCAGATTGGTGGACGAGCTTTTGGTATGATACCTCTGCTATTCGAGCTGCTTGCATCTTTATTTTTTATTTTAAGCGCATCACACTCAGAAGAAGCGATGAGCGCGGCTGTTAGTGGGCGCCCATTTAAATGTATTATGTTAATAGACCCGCCGTAATCCCGACCCGACCCGTCGCCGTCTCGCTCACGCCTTCTTTATGTGTTACGCTTTAGTGTATTTAATTAAAAAAAGTAGTTGGATTGGATGGATGAAGGATGATGAAAGAAGATGATGGATGAAAGATCTATCATCTTGGATGGTTGGAATGGATGTGATGTGAGATGTGAGATGAAATGGCGACAGGTCATAGCAGCAACATGTCTTTAAAGCTAAAGGCCAAAATTTATGAGACCTGTTTTACTACATCTAAATGCTGAGTCTCTTTGAAGGTGGATGATTGCATGCAGCAGAAATGAGAATGTTAAGGTGGATATGTGGAGTGAAAAGAATGGACATGTAAGGAATGAATACAGGAAGTATGAAACTGGCACCTGTAACAGAAAAGATGAAAGGAAACCGTTTGTCTTGAAACAGACATTTGATAAAGAGAGAAGAGGATTATGTAACGAGTAGTGTAATAGACCTCTTCACCCATCAATATTATCGAGTATTGTAGAGGTAGAGGACGAGGACGACCTAAGAAGTAGCTGAATTGTGCGAGGGCTGATGATAAGAGGAGAGTGAATGACTCGATGACGAGTGACCGTATGGCATGGGAGAGCAAAACATACTGCGCCGATCCCACATGACCTGGGAACAAGGCAGGCGAATGATGAAGATGAATATATATATATAATATAATATAATGGAAACTTATGTATTCACGGATAATTTGCGTTTGGTTGTAACAACCGTAGGACTCAGAAATTAGGGATGTTACAGAAGTGGTTGTAATGGAACCGGAGTCTAAGCTTAAGGTTTTCAATCCGATCAGTAGGAGTCTGAAAGCCTACTACGAAAAACGAAATACGATGTTTCGGACGAAACGAAAGACAAACGATAGGCTAACTAACTACGTAACACTTTTGGATGTCGATGTTTTAATCGGATGCGACATATCGACATATGCGATAGATCGTATTGACAGGTTTCGTTTTTCGTAGTAGACCTGCTGAACCGAAGTCGATGGCGGGGGTAGAAAGAAAGTCTACATGTAGACAAGCCTAATTATTCTATAGAAATTTGTCTTTTTGAACGGCCAAATGTAAATTAAAATATGCATTATGATGCTTAGACGGTTAACAGTGCTGATGATTTTATGGTCTAATAAAACATGCGTCAAACTAACAATTTACTTAAAGCAAATGGTAAATGTTACTGGGTCAAGTACTTAACGAACCAAGTGCTTAGCAGTTTTATCTATTTTTCAGCGTATTATATAATTTTATTTTGTGTATGTCCTTACTAAACTTATGTCTTTCAGGGTAAATAAAGAGGAGGCATATAGCAATCAAGTAGTAGGCAACTTTGCTTCGCCTAACAACTCGGTAGGGCCAGTCGAAAGAGCTGACATGGTTACAGAGGCGCTCGTAGAGAACGTCCAATACGTACCCGGAGGGCTGACTCGATACGATTGCATTTATATTTATACTGGTGAGTATGACCACGAGCAAATAAACTGGCATTCTTAAATTATTGGCACTGTAAGTTAGCTGATGGTACATCCAGTAAAGGTTCGGCCTATAGTTGGGGCAAGATAGACAAGAATCTATGGAAATAAAGCGATGTCATTAAATATAAATAGGATAATATTAGGGTTTTGATATTTTGATGCTCAGGTTGTTATTTAATATTTATTATATTTAATAAATAAAACGCATTCTTCGATTCGTGATTAGATAAATGAGTGAAAGAGACAAACTTATATGACATGACATTTATGCCCTTTGTTTTTTTTTTCCTATCTGGCCCCAACTTTATGTTCGGCATTAGACTATGACTATATGTTATTTATTAACGGGAATATTTGCCAAGTCTAGTTACACCATCACATATTGGTTTTGCAGAATTTCATACTCTGTCATACACACAAGAGTAAAAAGTATTTAGAAAAGTTTAGATATTTCGCTTTTTTTAAATAATGATTAATTTATTTCATCATGTCAGCCTAAAGAGCGTCAAACAGCATAATCTCCCACTTTCATTTAGCCACTGCCAGCCATCTTCTTAAGGCCGTCGGTCCATCGACCTGGGGGGCCATCTACACTACGTTTGCCAAGGCGTGGTATCCACTGTATGTGATTTTGTCCAATCATCATCATCATTTCAGCCATATGACTGCTGAACATAGGCCTCCCCAGTGACTTCCAGATTGGCCGGTAGGAAGCGGCCTGCATCCAGCGGCTGCAACCTTTACTAGGTCGACCCTGTGGTCGGACGTCCTACGCTGCTTTTGCCGGTACGTGGCCTGCTTTCTGCCCCATCAGCCGTCAGCACTACGTGTTTTGTGCCCCACCCGCTGCCACTTCAGCAACAACTTTTGCACTTGTCCAAACTTTTTAGGTATGGTGGTGGCACTAGTGGTGATATCTCTGCTCCGCTCGTTCATGTTCTTCTCGATGGCGATGCGCGCGTCGACGCGGCTGCACAACAACATGTTCGGCGCCATCACGCGCGCGCCGATGCGGTTCTTCCACGTGAACCCGTCCGGCCGGATCCTGAACAGGTTCTCCAAGGACATGGGCGCTGTGGATGAGGTGCTGCCGTCTGCTTTGCTCGATGTTTTGCAGGTAAGCTGCTGAACATTTTGCATTTTTGTAAGATTGCATTGATATGGAAATGAAAAGCACAGTTAAATTACCTATAAATATTTTATTTTTGCACAGTCTCGAGTTGAGCTTGTATAATGTAATGGCTGCCTAAATCGATGTTGGCAATTTGTTTAATAATAATTAAAACTAGTGTTGTCTTAAACATTTTTAACATGTAAGAATCGTAAAAAGCTTCGGTCGTAACAACTGGCAACGTGGTCAATCTGCGGGCGGCGTGCCTGTCTACTTTCGTGCAAAAAAACTTGCGTGTAAAATTACGTGTTTTTTAGGGTTCCGTACCTTGAAAGGAAAAAACGGAACCCTTATAGGACCACTTTGTTATTCGTCTGTCTGTCTGTCAAGACCCTTTTTCTCAGGAACGCGTGGAGGTATCAAGCTGGAATTTATATCAAATACTCACTACTACTACTACTACTGTCCCTTGGATCTGTAAAAAAATCAAACTTTCAAGCAAGCAATCTAAAGATACAGCCGTTATGCCGCAAATTTCTGCAAATTTTCGACACTCGCAAGGGAATCAAAACCTACAGGGTACTTCACGTGAACTCGGAATCTTGAAATTTGGTACGAAGCACGTCTTATAGCACAGATAAAGGAAAAAGACCTTTGCCCAGCAGTGGGATTGAACAGGTTGATAAAAAAAATAAAAAAATAAACGAAAAGTTATCATATAATCATATAATAAAGATATTTTTAATAATTTCAAACTTACTACTTCTTTCCTTATGAACACGTAGAGGTATTAAATTGAAATTCATATCAAATACTCAGGTCTATAATACCTTTAAGCTTGGGTGAACTTTTCTTATATACCTACAGGTTTACGGTACGGAACCCCCCGTGCGCGAGTCCGACTCGCACTTGGCCGGTTTTTTAAATACTTTAGCGCTCCATTGCGAAACTTTTCGTTTAGGCCCGGCTAGTGTGGCAATAATTTTAGCTACGCAAGTATCCGATACTGTGCGACTTCAATGTCGTGGCAACTATTGAAATACATTTTTAATAAAACTTAATGTCCTTTAAAGCTGAGTTGGGAGAGTAGTCGCCTGGATAGCAAAACTCGAGTTCCAACTAAGCCAGTCGAAATATCATCTATCTCAGTAATTTATACGTGGTTTCATACTTCATAGGTACGTACGTGAATTACGTTGCATTGTGTACGAAGTTTGTTTTGCGATAGGCCATGATATTGAAGTCGTAGGGTATTGGATACTTGCTTGACGTTGTGTGCAAAAGTGCTTAGACTTTAGGTCATTATATTTTTAATTAGCTTCACTTGTAACTAAATATGTAATCAATTCTTAAAAGTAGTTTTTTTAACCTACTTCTGACTGACGTATCGATTGCAATTTTTGTAAGTATTTGACATTTGGATGACAATACAATAATTTTATACCATGCTGATTTGTTTTGTTGATGGAGTCAGGAGGTAAGTAGTAAAACTCTTCAATGACTAATATAGTAATCCTAATCGTAAAATCGTGTTTGGACTCATATGATTCGGTTTAACGAGTCCAGGACAAATATTAATTTATACTATGATGTCAATTATTTATTGTTTTAGATCGGGTTGTCCCTGATCGGTATCGTGGTGGTGGTGGGGGTTGTAAACTACTGGCTGCTGCTGCCGACGCTGGCCATCGGCGTGGTGTTCTACGGCCTGCGCATCTTCTACGTGGCCTCGTCGCGCAGCATCAAGCGCCTCGAGGGTGTGAGTGAGTCATCTCTGAGCGATACGCATACAAAGCGATGCATTCACTAAACTACATCTACGCTCTTTGCGCTTCTCCCGCGCATGGGGCATACAATACATTTAGTGTGATGACCGCACTCCTTACAACCGAACGCCCGATCAGCAGTATCAGCACTTTACTCTCTTTCCCTATTCTCCAACCCTTGCTATCTTTTATTTGATTATAAGTAACGGAGACTAACACCCGAAGCGGTGCCTAGTCTGATAGAAATGTACGATAACTTTAAACACAAAGCTTTAAATACCTTTAATAAAAATCGAGCTGATGATGAATGAATGATGATTTTAGTTTTGGCGACCAATTTAACGAGTTAATTAATCAAAGAGATTCTGCCACGTCAGACTTTTTATAGGTTTGATAATCTGGCTGATGATTTTGCCGACTTTTATCACCGATTTTGTTACGAACTCAAAGAATATGTCCGTCATTTTGCCGGTGGCTATCGTTCTTCCCTAGCACGTACACGCGGCCGACTGTCAGTAAACTGTCAGTAAACATTTCTGAACGTTTCATGTTCCACCTACAATCGTAGCCAGGATGCATTAATTTTGTTTTTAAACGACTTTTTGTAGGACGTGCAATGTGCGTTTTAATCAGTTAAATGTTTTGTCGAAAATCAGTCCCCCCGCCGATAGTCGGACGTGGGCGACTGTCCTTAACATCGTTGCCTGTAGGTAATAATGGGCCACGTTTGGTGTCACAGTATACACAAAATCAAGTGAAACTTTCGCAAAACAATCCAGAAGTTATCGTAAGGTACGTAAAGATTTTAATAAAACTAGATTATCTGACTTTTATATATCAAAAACTGCTCAATTCCACAAATATTACGACCTGCCTTGGTCATATCATTGGTGAAGGGTAATCAAACCCTAGCATGCTATGTGTGAATCTTTGTCCTCAGCCCGCAGTCCGGTGTTTTCTCACTTGAACGCCACGCTACAAGGCATCACTACGATACGTGCCTTCGGCGCCCAGGAAGCTCTGATTAGGGAGTTCGACAACCACCAGGACCTGCATAGTTCGGCTTGGTAAGATATCATTTATCTATTTAAATTTTACTACTCAGAAGTACATTACTTTGAAAGATAATAATATTGTGTTAAACCTTTTTTGGAATGGATAAACGTTTATAATTGCACAAAGTGTATAACCTTAGATTTAGTATATATCTTGCTTAAAATATAATATGCAAAGTTGCAACAGAAGATTGTTGACAGGCACATTATTCAGGGTGTAAGATTGAATGTGGGAAATAATTCTAAAGGTGTTTCGTCTTATTAATCAACTTTTACTACGAGAAGTTGTCGCTTCCTTAGTTAACCTAAATAAAAACTTTTTTGTCTATGGCGTACCGAAATTACTTCTTAGCGATTAAGTATGACTTGTCAGCCTTATTGGTTTATTTGTGAATGTTTGTTCCAGGTACTTATTCATCGCTAGCTCGCGCGCCTTCGGATTTTGGCTGGACCTCGTATGTGTCGTGTACATTGGAGTAGTAACACTCAGTTTCGTCGCTTTCGGACAAAGTAAGCATCTATTATTATTTTTAAGATCGTCTTACATGTTTAGAAAATTACTAATTTAATAAATTAAAAATAATTGTTTTAACAATTACACCGACCAATTTGGAAGTCATTTGGGGAGGCCTAGTTCAGCAGTGGACGTCCTGTGGCTGAAATGATGATGATGATTAATCAAACCAACTATCTAGCCCTAAACTAAGCAAAGCTTGTACTATGTTGACCCGATAGCGGATAAAGATACTCGTACTTTATTGCCATGACAGGTATGCTCATGTTCATTACATAAACGTTTACCCCTTGCGGGATTCAAACCCGCAACCGTCGACCTTATTGTCCGAAGCGGGAACCACTAGACTACTCGGTCGTCAAACTGAAAACAATCCGTACAATTAATTATAACAAAGATTTTGGTATTAATGAGTGTGGTTTTTTCATGGTAGATGAACACGGAGGAAATGTTGGTCTGGCTATAACGCAAGCGATGGGCCTCACTGGCATGTTCCAGTGGGGCATGCGGCAGTCCACTGAACTGGAGAACCAAATGACTAGTGTTGAGAGGTTCGTACAAAACACATAGTCATAGGTCATATTTTAGCTTTTTCAAACATTGAGATGTTTTAAAATGCGAAATGTTATGATCTTGGAAAAAAAAAGATCTTCGGTCCTACTGTACCCTATGCATTATAAAATGTTAACCATAGTTTACACCTCGGACAGTTTCTACTTTCCAGTAAACGTAGTGAACAGTTGAAATCATGCATTGTTTTGTTTGGTCTTTGAATCACAGAATTGGCGGAATAACAAAAAACGAGAGAACGTGTTAACTAACAATATCTGCGTGATCCGATTGGCCTTAAACGCAAAGGGTCCCGGGTTCGATTCCCGGTTCGGGTCAGTTTAGAAAATGATCTTTTCTAAATTGGCTAAAGTCTGGGCGTGCTGGGGGACGCCGTTGGCAAATGTTAATTCCTTGCTTAGAAACATGACAATTGGTGTCTTGTCTGGTGCATATTTATATTTAAATTTAATTTATCGACGACCTTCGTAGCCGAGAGGCGTGTATGCTGGATCTGAATGCCTACTACGAAAAATGTTCGTTCATTCGATGTTCATATTTTGTGAAAGCCGTAAAGGATTGACACAAGCGAATGGTTATATTAATTTATTAGTTTATACGTCTAAATGAACGAAACATTTTCGTAGTAGACCTTCTGGCGTCGTCATCTCTGAGGTCTCGGGTTCGATTCCCAGTCCCGAAAAGTTAGTTTTTTACATTGACCCAATGTAAAAAACGAACTTTTCTATGTGTCGGGTCTGGGTGCTGTCACTGTGGTATCGTTTTTTTCTGATTTCTATAACACAAGTGTTTTAAGATCAGAATGTACGTATATTTGGTTTTTTTCTACTTGCCGAATATATTAAACAATTTTGATATTCCTTATAAACGAAATTATTCGTTTAAAAATAAGGTACACACTAAAATAATAACTTACTGTTGTAATCAAACATTTAACACAAAATCTATTTTATTCTAACAGTTCGTTGATTTTATACAAACATTATTTGTGTAAAACGACACGTAAAGATTGTTTACACAATATCCAACAAAAAAAACCTGACTAACGACCAATTAAAAAAAATGTCTACAGAATCGAAGAATACTCGAACATAGAACCGGAACCGCCACTTACGTCGGAGCCGGACAAGAAGCCGCCGCCGTCGTGGCCCGAAGCGGGGCGGGTGGTGTTCCGGCACGTGAGCCTGTACTACGCGCCGGGCGAGCCCGCCGTGCTCAAGGACCTCAGCTTCGAGATCGAGCCCAAGGAGAAGGTCGGCATCGTGGGCCGCACCGGCGCCGGCAAGTCGTCGCTCATCAACGCGCTCTTCAGGTGAGGAAACTCGAATAAGTTTTCATTCCTTAGACCGAGTGTATAATATTAAGACGGACAGTCGAGGCAGCGAACACTGCAACAAAAATCGTTTCAGACCCTGCTCGTTAAATCTCTTCCATGTTCCAGTTGTCCAAGTTGCGCGCTTTAGTAAGGAATAAGTACAGGTAGACGACAAAATGGTTACAGAATATTTATTGTTTATTGTTGAATACGTAATTAATAATTATGGTTAACTGTCGGTTTTTTATGAAGGTAGGCTCTGCATAATAGCCAATATGGAATGCACGTCCCTGCTTCAAAGATTTACTTTTTAAAACTATCACACTATGATTCCTATTGGTCAAAATGTCTTAACGTTATGGCCTTATGGTCTATGGTTCCAACGGCAATTTACTAACTTTATTAAAAACCTATATATTATCTGTGTGCCTAGATATTTCATAGTTCAAGCGATTGCATCTTTTCAGAAAGATGACGGAAGTTTTGTTTAAAAAATCTTCGTATTTTCATACTCTGTAGTTGAGAGGCGAGTACGCCGGACTTGGCGTGGCTATCTCTCTGAGGTCAATGTAGAAAACGAACTTTCTATGTTGTCTCAGATCTAAGTGGTCTGGTACCGTCGTTGTTTCTGATTTCTATAACACAAGTAACACAAGTACTTTAGTTACTTACCTTAGAATCAGAGCAATGTATGTGATGTTGTCCAATATTATTTAATTTATCATCTCATACGAAGTTCTATCATTACTAATTCCTTCGGTCTAATGTGATATTGGCGATGACCTCCCCGTAGCCAAGAGGCAAGCATACCGGACTTGGCTGAGGACCCGGGCTCGATTATCGGTCGGTCAAGGTAGAAAAAATACTTTTCTATACTGTTACGGGTCTGGGTGTTGTAATGCCGTCGTTGTTTCTGATTTCTGTAACCTAAGTGCTTAGGCTACTTATCATAGGATCACAGCAATGTATGTGATATAGTATATTGTCCAATATTTATTTATTTAATTTATCATCTCATACGAAAGTGTTCGTGTTAGTATATTAAAGCCTGGCGCACTAAGCGTTAACATGTGTGTGGCGGCAAAGGCGTGATCGGGATGGCAACGGGTCGGGTCGGTAGTACTACCGCTTTAGGGCTGGCCGTATCGCAAAAACCTCTTGTAGCTTTTTAGAGAAAAGTGATTTTACATGATTTTTGCAATGCGTTGCGACTAATGTGACCGTCTGGTGTAGTGGTTCGCGCTCCGGACTACAAAGTCAAAAACTACAAAGCTAATGTTCGTGTGATGAGCACGAGCATTCGTTCCTAAGTCATGGATGTTTATAAACGTATATAAGTATGTTTATCAGTTACCTAGTCGCCATAGTACAAACTTTAGTTTGGGGCTAGATGATTGATGTGATGTGTAAACAATTTGTTTATTTGTCGGTCTGTTAGGCTGACGACGATCGAGGGCGAGATCATAATCGACGGACGGGACACGGCTCGCATGGGGCTGCACGAGCTGCGCAGCCAGGTGTCCATCATCCCGCAGGAGCCCGTGCTGTTCTCGGGCACCATGCGCCACAACCTCGACCCCTTCGACGAGTACCCCGACCAGGTGCTGTGGCGCGCGCTCGAGGAGGTACACATACATACTACCCCTTATTGCAGACTAGCTTTTACTTTAGAATAGAATAAGAATAGAATAATCTTTATTCGCATAAAACATGGTTACATATAAAGTTCTTACATTTATAAATGAGCATTCATGTTTAATCGATCTATCGATAAGCAAATATTTTGTCATCGTCGTGCAAACAAATTAAATAGTGAAAATTAATGAAATAAATATAAATTACAGTCAAATCAGTACAACTAAGTCACATAATAAAGAATGTCAGCATTTGAAAATAAATAAAACAAAATGTCAAGAAACACCGATTAAAACCCGTTAATTGCAAAAAAAAAATTACCCGGATAAAAAGTACCCTATGTGTTAATCCAGGCCATGGTCTATCTGTATGCCAAATTTCATCAAACTCTGTTCAGTAGTTTCTGCGTGAAAGAGTAACAAACATTAAAACGTTCGCGTTTATAACATTAGTGAAGATTTTAAGATATTATTATTAGGATTACATGTATACAAAATCGCAATAATCCTATAAAAAATTTTGGAATCACTATTTTTAAACATTCATTCCGTTAATTCTGCTAGAAGTACAAAACCAATATGACATTGACGCTGACATTATAATTTCTTATTTATTTTTCGTTTTCTAGCGGTTTATTACCGGTTTTTGATACGTGATTACCGCATTCTAGTTTATAATATTTTTGGAAGAAATTAAAAGATTTCAATTTAATAGCGACACTGATTTCGAGTGATTCAAAAATACGTAAAATCAGGAGTGTTAGAAATAAAATTCACGCACGATTTGTTTTTGTAGTCGAATTCAACAATAATCTGTCATATGTGGCGCGTAATAATAAAATTTCTATTGCCTCGTTTCCGTGTCCTGATGGGTTAAATTTTGAGTACTTAATAAAAAGTTATCCTGTATAGGTACTCTATTACTCTCTTCTTCTTTTTACTCCTGAGGGTCGAGATCGTGACCACATGTAGTGTTCTTCCACAAACCGCGATCATAGACTGTGTGGAGCGCACTCTGTTACTACAAAGTCTGAGACTGAATTGTTTCGATTGTGTATTCAATCAGCTACAGTCTACAGGGTTACATTGCAAAGGGGTGCCAAATTTAAAACATAAGATCTAGGGAACCATATAAAGAAACGTCTTAATCGTTATTATTATTAATAATCGTATGATACCAAAAAAATTACTTTAAAATATCCGAAAATAAAGTCAATAATGAGACTACGAAAGCCGCGCGGTCATTCATCAGAGGCGTAGGTACGGCGAGTCAACAAGGACCTTACGCCGTGCACATACGGTGCAATTTTTTATGAATGAGTTAAATTATGCACGCGTACGATTTTTACTAGCGGTAATTAAATGTAAAAAAAAAATCATGTTGTTTGCATAGTTCGATTAAGTTACTGATTCTAAGCCACCCCTAAAAATTTGGCACCCTTTGCAATGTAACCCTGTACAGTGGAATAACGCGAACACTAAAGACGTCAGCCAGTGCAGCATGGCCACCAAAACACGATATGATATGGTATAGCGATTTATCGACACCGACGGTTAAAATATGACATAGCCCAACGGATAAGTAAGCTGAAGTGGCAGTGGGCTGGGCACATAGCACGTAGAACTGACGGCCGATGGGGCAGAAAGGTTCTGGAATGGAGGCCACGTACCGGCAAGTGCAGCGTAGGACGTCCACCTACAAGGTGGACAGACGACTCGGTAAAGGTTGCAATAAGCCGCTGGATGCGGGCCGCTTCTAACCGGACAATCTGGAAGTCACTAGGGGAGGCCTATGTTCAGCAGTGGACGTCCTATGGCTGAAATGATGATGATGATGAGATATAGACGTCATGTTGAATTTTTATCGAAACAGCGATCGTAACGTGGTATCACCGGCACGGCGATTCAACATGGCGACTGTATCTATCATATTTTTGCAGTCGGTGTCGACAGTTCGCTATATCATATCATATCGTGTTTCGGTGGTCATGCTGGCGAGGCTGAGTTCGAGTAGTTGAATTGTGAACGGTTCCCAACCCGCACGGCGGGGGTGCGGCGGTGCGCAGGTGGAGCTGAAGGAGACGGTGATGGAGCTGCCGGCGGGGCTGTCGTCGCGCATGTCGGAGGGCGGCGGCAACTTCTCGGTGGGGCAGCGCCAGCTCGTGTGCCTGGCGCGCGCCATCGTGCGCCGCAACCGCCTGCTCGTGCTCGACGAGGCCACCGCCAACGTCGACCCGCAGTCAGTCCTACACTACAACTGCACACTACACACTACACACCCCGCATATGACCCTATTTATTTGTTAACTTCCTTCTTAACTTCTCCGTTGATTCTATGTAAGATCTTACCGAAATTGTGCTCAATATTTCTAGAGGTTAAAGAGTACGTCTTGATAAGGATCATTAGCGCAGCTAGGGATCTATACTAGTGGGGGCGGATCCAGACTTCGAGTCAGAGGGGGGCGGAGTAGTAATTCTTCTGCACCTTTTTGTTTCACCTGCATACAGGCTGTCCTGTAAATACCACATCACGTTCCCACACAAATGTTGAAAATTTTAAAATACGAATTTAAGAGCGAAATGTTACGGGCCTGTGATATACGTGTCCTTTTTGAATTTCTGAAAATATTAGACAAAGACAACTTAATAAAAGTGTTTTTTTAAATACACACATTTTTATAGTATGCACTTGAAGTTTTCCGAAAAATGACAATTAAGAATTTTACTATTCATATTGATCGACGCAAAATGATACTATATACGTATATTATACGTGATATTTAGGGCGATACACAGAATAGAAATGACACGGCGATATCTGTAATGTTAGAAAAAAACATAAGATTTTTTCACTTTTATAATTTTGTACTTTTGAAAAGAATGTAGTTCTGTCACTTTATTTAATTATCTTTTTTCAATAACTCGGTCGATAAATACATATTTTAAACCTAATTTAAGATAGTAGCTTCTTGTAATTGAATCCATTGTTATTTGTTAATACCGGCTTGCTGCAGCTAATTACCCTAGGTTTAAGTCTAGCATCTTGCCTTCGAAAATTGAGTTAAATATTATTTTCTTACAGAACTGATGCGTTAATTCAAACGACAATAAGAAATAAGTTCGCAGACTGTACTGTACTTACGATTGCTCATCGTCTCCATACTGTTATGGATTCGGATAAGGTAAGTTGTTGATATGGTAAAAGTTGACACTTTTATAAGTCATTATAATCAGGCTAAGCTCGCTGGCCGGGCAAACGTAACTCTTGGTAACCTTTGGCTAGAGTATAGTTAGATAGGATTTCAACAATCACCAATAATCTAGTCCCAAACTAATCAGAACCAGTACTATGCCGACCAGACAACGGATAGCCATATTTAAATACATTAAACGCTCGTGTTCATCACACTAACAATGGCCTCTTGCGGGATTCAAACCCGCAACCCGCAAGACTGTCGACAGCTTAATTCTTGATTCTTCTTCTCGTGTCAATGGCAATGCTCTCAAATTTTTGATGACCAATATTTCGCCACACGAACCGCACTATCGGTGGCGCGTAATAGGTCTTCGCGTGTGCAACTGTCCGAACACGCGGGACATGATAGAAGGTGGACCATGGTTTGGGGAGAAGCACCGCAGACACTCTTAAATAAATAGTATAATTTGTAGGTGCTAGTGATGGATGCGGGGCAGATGGTGGAGTTCGACCACCCGCACAACCTGCTACAGAAGCCGGGCGGCGTGCTGCGCGCCATGGTGGAGCAGACCGGCCGCCACATGGCCGACACGCTCGCCCGCGTCGCGTTGCAGGTAAAAAAGCGACACTATTACACCGCGAATAGGGATTACCCTGGCCGCCCCGGGCGACGGCCTAAGCCAAGGTCCGAGCCTACAGAGGCACCCTTGAGGCCCACTCCTTCCCCTTCGATCGGGCCACTAGATCGGAGCCTGCAAGGTCTGGAGACGTATTTTTGAATTATGCAAATTCTAATCCGAATACGAAATCGCAAGATGTGCGCGCGAATACCTTAAATCACTATTTTTGATAATTCATTCCGTGAATTCTGCTACGAGTGGTACTACCTACTATTTTTTCGATTTCAAATAGTAGAAAGTACGGAAGAATGACATTGATAAGTAAACATGATTGACAGAGATTTGACATGATAACTATTTATTTACGTTCCGTTTTAAGTGATTCATCACCGGTTTTTTAAATCAATGAGTTTTTGCTTTATGGTTTTATAATATTTTTTGCGTGAAACAAAAATAGTTACAAGATTTCAATTTAATAGCAACACTTATTTTGAGTGATTCAAAAATGCGTAAAATCGGGAGCAATCGAATTTGTCTTTGTGTTCCAATTAAAAGATTTATTTCTCATGCTTCAAAAATACGTCTCCTGGTCTGCACTTTTCTCACACAATCAAAGTTTGACAGAGATAAATTGATTTAAAATGTCGCATGACGACATGTCTTGGTACAATTTTTACTTAGAAGTGACGTCAGGAGCCCCCCACTCCCGATCTTTGACGCGCTTTATCGTTGTCATTTTTTGGTTGATTGACAAAAAGAAAAAAATACGTGTCCATTATTTTTTGATAATCTAACTGACGGATTAAATATAATTTTATTTTCTTTACCACTATTACGCACTCTTACTTAAAGGCCTACTACGAAATTGTTTCGTTTGTTTGGACAAATACCCCTAATAAAAACTTATTATAAATAAATTATACTTGTAGCAAGCCTTTGACAATTAATGAGCAATTGAAAACAGCAGTGTTTTTACACGGCTAGTTTTTATACGTCCGAACAAAGGAATCATTTTCGTAGTAGGTAGGCTGCACGCACAAAACCAAAAGTCTCTAGCCACTGACCTGGACTGGCTGTCCCATACAAATGATAATATCTAATTTTGGTGTCACAAGTGAGAGTACCGAGAATTTTGTCGTAATACTACATAACTGCCGTACTCGGAGACCTCAATTAAACAGTAGTGTTGGTTAACATTTTTGTTCATTCAATAATTGTCTTTATTCGTATTGACTTTAGAATCACAGATTCTTCTTAAGTAACCATTAAAGTAAAGTGACGTTTTTGAGTGCGGCAGTAAGTCTGATTATCTTGCAGCCATTACTAATTTAGTTCCCTGTACTCACTTCCCTCTGCCTATACAGTGGCCTACAGCGCTAAAATGGTGATAATCAAATAGGCATGACTTTATTTTGACAGCAGGCAATCCAGATTAATACAGGTTAATGTCGCTAGCAGATAGTAATGTTATAAAAAAATTTAACACCCCGCAGGCGTGCAAGTAGGATCCTGGACAGGTCATGTGCGTTTTACTCGAACCCATTCAGCTCAGCATTAAAAATGATGCATGGTTGAGTAGAAACCATCTAAACTCTCACATTTATAATTTTTAGGATTTACCCGTCGTCTACTATTTAGTGTCTGTTACTTGCCAACTGCAAGAAAATGAAAAAATAAGAAGAATATGACTGACAATATTTCCAACATTTCAGGCATACGAGAAGAAATATACGCCTCAAGAACCTCAATCAAGCACTCAATGATGAAGAGTTTAGTTACCTACTTAATAGGCTTAATTATATACACGTTCCTATCGTTCAGAAATGTACAACGGATCTGATTTAGACCATTTCCACATTGTCAATTTTGTGTCGAGTTTTGTCGGTTATCGTATTCATTATTGAATTTGAATTTCTACACATGTTGGTGGTTTCGTACTGGTATGTATACATTCTCAATGTAAGTTTTACATACCATACAGAATAATAACTTATAATGCAATCATTATGCTACCTATTTTGGGCAGATTGAGGTGTTAGCGAGGGTCGTGAATCTCTGAGATTGATGTCTTGTGCGAATTTCTACGTCTTACTTATGGATTTGTTTTCGATTTTGTACATACTTTATAGTTAGTACGCTAGGCTGTACTAGAACAGCCCATTTTTATATTTGATATATAGACATAGTCGAAGACAATAAATATATTAAGAATGTGATAACATTAAAATTGTTACTGCCATTGTTATAACAATAATAATTGTATACTTCTCGCTCACGCAGTTTTCTTCTCAGTCGTTACTTGGAAATAGGACCAAATCACCATGTGTTGAAACCTTCATATTCAATAAGTGAATGAAGTGTTATTTTGTGTGTGAATGTTATAGGATATAACGTCACAATAATTATTCTGTTGAATGTATTAGTTAATTAATATTATACAAACCACTATGTTTAAGAATAGATTTTAATTGTAGCTATGGATTATACAAACGACAAGTGAGATTTTACGTAATTTACATATTAATTTAAACCAAAATTATGTTAGTAATTTAATATACATACAGAACTGTTAAATGAAAAGAGAATATCGCATGGAATATGAATCTGAAAAATAAGAAGTATTTCTCGGCTATCGAGCTGGATTATTAAATATCCGAATAAATTACGATCTGTGTAACACGACTGATTTTATATCTGCGGTGCTAGTTTTTTACTTAATAATTTCAATAAATGTGGCCTTACTTGGTACTTAGTGTCATGAAAAGTTCCCAAATCCATGCTGTGAAGACAAACGTGTGTTTGTATAAATAATGTATTTAAATATTTTTACAATATTGTTAGCAAATATTATTTTATTTTATTCAGTGATTATACCAATTTTTATTTTTTAATTTGAATGTGATAATTTTTTTTTAAAATGTGTATGCTGTGCCTGTTACTTAGAGAAACTTGAATTATATTTAGCACTAAGAATCTGTTGTTGGTTATTACAACAAAATATAGTTATTCTGTGTCAATCTGCTGTCTTTCGACTACTAATCCCACACCCTAAATGACTTCATGGAACAATTTAATCATTATGAGAGAAAAAGCCAGTTGTTTTTATAGTAATTTATTTTCCTGTTGATACGCATTTTACAATCGTTTGACATAAATTCAATGTTTACATTGAAACATATTTAAGGAATGTAAGGAGTAAATTGTAATGCTAGGATAAAATTAATAAAACTACAATCCTGTTTAGCTTGTTTGGATCTCTAACTATAACAATTTATTGTGAACAATATAAGAAGTAATTCCTAAATTAATAATTATATTTACATCCAATACTGAAATGTTGTATCATTAGGAAGATGAATTAAAGGTGTTGAATCCGCATTGTGTAGAAACCATTCATCATTTTGACTTTTTCTTACACATAGGACATAAGAATAATAAAACTTGCTTTGAAGCGGCGTTAAAAAACGATACTTAGCTTAGAATACAAAAACAAAAAATAATTCGGCCGCTATAAAAATAGCATACAATTTTGCTTCTTGACCATTTTTATTATTCTTACTACGCAACTTCAAACACTCCAATTGATATATCGAGGTTAAAAACATTTGATACACTATCAAATGTTATTAACTGTAAATCATTCTTCACTGGTTTTTAAAAGATTTACTATTTTTGTAACCTCGAAAAATCAATAGCAGCTCCCATTCAAACTCGATAATAATAGTTAAGCCTTATCTATCACAGACCCCTGGACGCTACTTCACATCACTTCCTGCTGTTAACAAACAACAAACTTACGAGATAAAAGGACTTTAAGACAACCACAACGCGAATACATATTTATATCGGTTCTACACTATACATACTATAGATCTTAGATCGGGACATCTTAAAATAATTATAATTATAACCAACAGATTACAGACTTGGAAGAAAGAAAGGTTTGTACGAAGTACCCTATGTAATAGCCCTATGTACACGTTGCTAAGTCCTCACTCGTGTCACATGTGTTTCAATGCACTCGCGCTCAGAAAAACAATCTATAAGCGAATAACGAAACATTAAAACCCATGTGACATAAGTCTCAAGAAGATAAATAAAATAAATAGCATAATAAGTCGAAACTAAGAAATACATTGTCATGATTATAATTCGTTACTTCCCTTTGGCACGAGAAAGAGAAATCGAGATACGAGAATTTCCGTCGAAACATCGAAAGGGTTAAAGATATCGAGATCTTTAGAAAACTGTATACAGAATTTACTTTTTTCTACAGCTAAGTAACTAAAATAATGTGATATAAAGTTTAGTATTACAAAAAACTTAACTATTCACAGTCTTGATACGATTGGCAGCGGCGCGCGGGCGGCGGCCCACGCGCCTCACACGAGCGCCGTCAGGCTGCCCGAGCAAGAGTTCTTGTTCTCTGTTGCCTCGCTTTTGATCTACAAATAACCAAATAAAACGTTAAATCATATAAACAGACAATATTGAATTGCCAATTTGTTTAAAATCGCATACATCGTAGCGTAACTCTACAACCCTTGTATGTTTTTTATTTTGCTCGTTCTATTTTTGTTGACCCTTATAGTCGGAGAGGGGGGAAAACTGTCATGGCGCCACTGGAAAAGTTTATTGCCGTGTACGTTACGTGGTTATGCTCCGAAACTAAAAACAGAAAACTATTCTATAATAATGCTGTGTTCTAGTATTTCAAATTAAAAACGATTTATCTCCTTATAGGTTTCATATAAGGGTAAAAAAAATACTAGAGAAAAAATTGTCTATATTTATGTAAATATATTTTCCTAGGAAAACTTAGACAGCTTTGGATAAATGATTTATGTCTAATAAAACGTTGAATACATACTTTATTGACCTGCATACTTGTTTTTTCTTTTCATACAGGAAAATGGCCCTAAATACCTTATAATAAATTACGTTCGCACATTTACTCAACACTGACATGTTTACAAAACATCTGGACTCAATGCTAGAGAAAATACAATACAAGTATTATACACCAAATTAAAGAGCACTTCATTCTCTCTCTTTGCACACTTGGTATGACTAAACAGAGCTGTCAACACAAAATCCAGACTTTTTAAAGTGGAGGTGTAGTAAAGTAGCGCGGGGACAAATTAGTCCCCTTCTCGAGCCAGAGGGACTGAGTTATGTTTAGCAGACCAAAGTATAGACATAGTCCTAAAATTTAGCAAGCTAAAGTGGCAGTGGGCCGGCCACATCTGTCGCACAACTGATAAAAGGTGAAGTAAACGGGTTCTCGAGTGGAATCCACGTCTTTGTAAACGTGGTGTAGGACGCCCCCCAGCTCAATGGACCGACGACATCAGAAAGATGGCTGGCAGTAGATGGATAAAAAGGCGAAAGATCGTGCTCTTTGGCGCTCTTTGGGGGAGGCTTACGTCCAGCAGTGGACTGCAATATGCTGACATAATAATGATGGTTTTTTTAAATAGACACAATTAAATCTTAAGTTGCAAGCTAAAGAAAAAACGGTCAAAGAAATCGTGAGCTCGATTTTGGCTAAAACCATAATACAAGTACTAAATGCTGATATTTTAACGTTGGGCTGTTTTTTAGTACATTCGTTATGGCGGACATTCAATAGTTTTGAAAGAAGTTATTTTCCGAGTCACTACTGAGTATTTTAGTGATAACTTACATGATGCGGGTGCGGGTGTGGGTGCGGATGCGGGTGAGGGTGCGGGTGCGGCGGCAGCGGCAGCTCGAGGCGCAGCTGCGTCCAGAAGGCGCGCTCGTGCACGTGGCGCCACGGCACCACGCGCGTGCGCGCCACCACGTCCGACAGCCGCTCGCCGCCCTCCTTCGCCTCGCGCTTCAGCTTCGGGAGGTCCTGGGAATTACGTTTATTTGTTATTTATTGCAGGAATACCAAGGTTATTAAAACCTACCAGGAATATCAACACATTATTGATACTTACGATAACATTTCGTCAGTTATGCTGCTCGTGATTACTGGACATTTAAGAGGCCGTCCTAGAAATAGTCGTATTTCCAATTTTCCATACATTTTGTTCCCTGATTGTAAAGACTTGAATGATAATTAAAACAAAATAACACGTGATTTTAAAAGACTGACACTTGTTTTGACAGATAACCCATACAATTAGCTGTCAAAAAGTGCCAGATAGGTTATCTGGAACTTATCAGCAAGTGGTGAAACTGGCCCTTATTCTTGCATGTAGCGCGAATGGATTTTACATATGATTTCAAAAATAAAGGTAAATCACCTTATTTCAGAAAAATTACGTTCGGTTACGTTTGAACATCGGTTTACAAGAGACTACAAGTTATCCTGACAATTCGATTTTAACATTTTATTGAAGATACTACTATTTGCACATAGATTGAATACTTCTTTTACTTTCTTACAAAATATAGCAGAAAAAAAATACTGAAATAACAATAACAACATTTATTTTTCTATCGTTATGAACAACTATTATAAGATTTAAACACTACACAATAATCTTCAGGTATACTTTTGAAATAATATAATTTTTATTTTATGTAAAAAACTAAAAAATAAGTAGTAAAACTACCCTTATAGATTCGTCATGTCTGTCTGTCTGTCTGTCCGTCTGTACGTCCGTCTGTATGTCACAGCCACTTTTTTCCGAAACTATAAGAACTATACTGTTGAAACTTGGTAAGTAGATGCATTCTGTGAACCGCATTAAGATTTTTACAAAAAATAGAAGAACAATAATAAATTTTGGGGGCTCCCCATACTTAGAACTAAAACTCGAAATTTTTTTTTTGTCAAACCCATACGTGTGGGGTATCAATGGATAGGTCTTTAAAAATGATATTGAGGTTTCTAATATCATTTTTTTCTAAACTGAATAGTTTGCGTGTGAGACGCTTCCAAAGTGGTAAAATGTGTGCCCCCCCCCCCCTGTAACTTCTAAAATAAGAGAATGATAAATCTAAAAAAAATATATAATGTACATTACCATAAAAACTACCAGCGAAAATTGGTTTGAACGAGATCAAGTAATTAGTTTTTTTTAATACGTCATAAATCGTAAACCGCAATTTAACTTTCGTAATGTTATGGATTTCATTTTGCAATAAAATACCACAACTATGACTCGATTGTCGTGATCGGTGAACTTTTACTCATAACGGTACCTACAGGTTTGTACGGAACCTTCGGTGCGCGAGTCCGACTCGCACTTGGCCGGTTTTTAAACCTAGGTAGGACGTCCACTACCTAATAAATTATCAATATTATCTTGTAAAGGATCAACATTGTTGACGCTTTATCCCGCATCATAGACGCACACAAGCATAGAACTTTATTTCAATTTTGCACTGAAGTTAGGTGCACGGCCTCTTAAAAGAAAAATCGGAGAACGTTACGCTACGCGGCCAGCAGCTGCGCGGGCGCGTGCTGCGCCGGGGACAGCAGGTGCAGTCGGCCGGGGTGCAGGTGTGCAGGTGTGCGTGTATAGTGTCCACTCACCTGCAGCAGCACGACGACAGGGGGCAGCGGCAGCGCGCGCAGCGAGCGCAGCGCGGCCAGCAGCTGCGCGGGCGCGTGCTGCGCCGGGGACAGCACCGCCAGCACCGAGCGGCAGCGCGCCAGCGGGGACATCACACAGTTGTACCCTGAAAAACGTACACAGTTACTTACTAACGTTCACCCCTTAGCATGACCGCCAAAACACGATATGATATAGCGATTTATCGATGTCGTGGCCAGATCGTAAAACTGATAATTTCATGATGTGACCGATCATTTCATGAAATGGTGGTATTTCATGACAATACAGAACCCGCTGCCCACTACATGATATGGTCTGGCCAGATCAATAAATACTCAGCGTTTGACGATATGAACAGCTAAACGCACGACTACTTCAGAAATGGTCAAAATGTAATAATGGTCATATCGTAAAATCGTTACATTACCCACCGGTAGAGTAAGAGTAAGAGGAACGTAATTTGACAGGTTAGCTAGGTTATTTATCTTTATTTATTAGTTTTCATCAAAAATAATAACTATTAAAATGTTTAAATTATCTCTTGACCATGATTAATTTTATGAAATGATCGGTCACATCATGTAGTGAGCAATTTTACCATCTGGCCACGACATCGACACGAACTGTCAACCGCCACGTTAAATCGCGCTGCCGGTGAAATCACATGTTATTATCACTGTTTCGATAAAAATTCAAAATGGCGGCTATTTTATCATATTTAAAAAAAATACAGTTACTGACGGCAGTATGGCACTGATATGAGATGATTAGGAAAGTGTCACTCACAAGTGTCGGGGTGCGTAGGCAGCAGCAGGGCGTGCACGCGGTAGCCGTACTTGAGCGCCAGCGTGGGCAGCAGCGCGCCGCGCACCAGCGACTCGTCCACCGCCGTGAAGCACACCAGCACGTCGAAATCCTTTTCCAGCACTACGCCACGGAAAAAATATACAATTATATTAAAAAACTGAAAAGCTTAAAATTTTAATAAAACTTATGTACAGACAACGGCAGGCCAACTTACCCAAAAAGTTAGAGGTCATTCACCCGAGTTTCAACTTTAATTCTGACACGTAGAGATTAATATAAATTGAGAAAATTTGACGTTTTGTGGTAGGTTGCCGTGCTTGTCTTGTCTGTACCTAATCAGTTCCTATTGGAGTCGGTGCAACGAAAACATTCAAGCTCTCATCGGCTAGCACTATATCAAAATGCACACTGTATCAAAACGTCCACAGTATCATTATGACCACACCTCTTAAAGTCCACTTTATTGTAATAAAAAAGTAACTAGCTTTATTATTTATAACTTTTTAGTGTATAAACATATACAGGTTGTCCCATAAGTAAAGAACCACGTTGTAACCACATATTCTTTGTGTTAATATTATTTTTAGCTTTTTAGTTTTGAAGTCGGTTTCATATTTTTTTAAAGTTTACTTATTTAATCTATTTTTAGTGATAAATCTTCATCAAAACGAATCATAACAACAAGCAAACAATAGTTAATTGCTTAACACGGATTGTCCCCGAATAAAAAATAATAATATTCATTTAAAATAAGTCAGCTGTTCGGTGGTTTATTATGAGAAGTGAATTTATTTTCGATTCATCCATTCCAAAACCAAAGAAAATTAACCGTGTAGTTTAACATTTTGTATGAACTTTATACCTTCAGGAAATTCATAATAAATGTTAGCACGCAATGTTTATCTCGTCCGCGATGGCACACTGACATGCTCTTTTATATTAATAACTCTTTAATAAACGTGAATTGAGGGCCTATATTCACACTTGAGGCTAGAATCTTAAAGTCACAATAGAAAAACACTATCATTACGAATTGACATCATCGACAAGCGGAAATTACTACCCTAAAAAAATAAAACCGACTTCAAAACACTAAAATGCCAGCCGATAAGAGATTCAATGTTTTTGTTTGCACCGACTCCAAAATTAAGTGATTAGGTAGGTTTTGAAGTCGGTTTTTTTTATTTTTATACTTTATCACTTATTTCATCTATTTTAGTGATAAATCCTAATCTAACTGCTGAACACCGATTTCATCCCCTATTTTCTTACCCTTAGGGGTGATTTTTATTTTGCAAACTTTTATCATAGCATCTTTGAAGTATAAGCTATTCAATAAAACAAAAATCATCAAAATCGGCTCATATTTGTCGAAGATAGGTAACAAGAACCACAACCAAAATATTATCTGGGTATATATTTGTTGATTTTCTCAAAAAGTTCTACATCAATTTCGATAAAATTTATATGGGACCACCTCTGAAGTATGATCTACCAAACAAAAAAAGAATCACTAAAATCGATTTATAATTGGCGGAGTAATCGCGTAACAAACATACAAAAAAAAAAAACATACAGTCGAATTGAGAACCTCCTCCTTTTTTGAAGTCGGTTGAAAAGCAAAAGTTGTTGCCTAAAATCTAAATGAAAATAGAAAACTTATAATTATATTTCTTAAACATTAAATAAAGCTCCTAAAAGGAAACTCTAAAGTAATAAACATCCAGACAGAAATTAATTGTGTTCAATACTACTTCGCAATTGCTGGAAAATAACACGCTTTAGCGAATATGAAAATAATTTTTCACTGACCATTATATTATATAATGCCTACCACTATTTTCTACTGATGCCGTGACGCGTTTATAGTTATAGATGTTTCTTTTACTTTCAGGAATTGGCTGTTAGCACATAATAAATGTAGAATTATGTTGGCGACCACTTGTACCGAGAAGCGCTTAAAGTAGTTTTCACAATGATTCCTGGGAAAGTGTATTGGGAACGTTCAAATTGTCTTGGATATTTATATCTTGGATATTTAAATATTACTAATTTTACTACGGTTTTCATCTCGCACGCTGTCAACAGGTCCTAATTATATGGCATTAAAATATGTTTCCGTAAGAACTTGTAACATGATATTTAATTGCACTAGTCCCTATTTAGAATGCTAATAGATACACAAACACTGCAATATCGAGTGTACACAACGAAGTAATTATAAACTAACATGATACGTTATATTATCTTATTGTTTTATTAATAAAAATATTTTACATCTCTTTAACCGTGTTACATAAAAATAATAATAACTATTAATAAATGCAAAAGTAAATAAATAAATACTCCCGACAATGACCACCAATCATCAATCTAGCCTAAAGATTAGCAAAGCTATAAACTTGTAGGTTAGACATACTAAATCCATAAACAGCCCCATATATAGCCCCTTTGAACTATTTGAACCCAGGGTTTGGCTTTGTAGTCCGGAGCTCAATCCACTAGATCAAGTAGGTTGTCACGTTACGCTGATACGTTTTCGGATTAACTGCTAAATTAACTTTGATTAAATTTGGTTTAGAGACAGCATGAATGACTCTAGTACTTATTATGCGCACGTAATTTGGAAACGAAAAAAGCTAGTTTATTAGGAATCCTTGACTATTTAACGTTAATTAACATTACAATGACTGCTATTAGGCATGTTTATCTGAAAATAACGTAACTTTTTCTAAGAATATACATATAACTTATGACCTTGTGCCAATTGGAAAGTCCGAGCAATATGATTCATAAGTCTCAGTATCATATGAGATCAAAATTTGTAATATTCAGCAGCCAAATATCTAAAAAAAAATTAATAAAAACGGACTTGTCGGCACGTGGATCTAGCAAATTAAAGTATTTCAAATCATTAACCTTTTTTATTTTGTAGAAACGTTTTTTAAAAAATTCTAGATTTGCAGTCCTGCTGCAAATCTCTTTATATGTTATAAATAACATATGAAGCGATTAAAACGTAACGTTAATGCTGAGAGCGAGTATGCTCCGGTAAAGAGGTACGTACGTGGGCATAGAGGTTAGGTGTATGCGCTTCATAAGCACGCCGTCCTTGGCCGCCTTCTATCAAACCGTACTTTACAAATTATTATGAAATGCATATTTATTAATAATCAGATAAAACGAATCGACGACTGTACTTCCTTTGTTTTTCTAAAAAGTGATTGCTGTTAAGTAGCAAGTTGAGTTTCTGATTTTTCCGATGGCGCTCTTAAGCGGGCCATTTTGGGCCGACCTCTGCCGAATCATACTTTGCATTTATTTATGTTTTTAAAGTTATTATATAAATTACGATCTCGAGTTCTCGAATTTACGATCAACACACAATGATATAAAGAAATGATGATGTAAGGGAATAAAGTTTTTTGGTATTTTTCCGTGTAAGGACGGCGCTTTTATCTGCCATGCGTCAAATCAAATCTGTTGTAAATCCGTAGTTCAAGTAAGGATGAATTCAATAAAAAAGTTAGAAAAAAACCGTTTGATACTTAATGGTGACCTACAATGCCCCCCATACACACACAGAGAGACACAAAGACACGTCAAACTTATAACAGCCCTCTATTTTCGTTGGTGATTAATTAACAGCAGTATCGTCTCACCTCTAGCCCTGTGCGCCGCGGTGGCGGTCCGGGCCCTGGCCTGCCGCGCGGCCAGCAGCAGCCGCAGCGTGTAGCGGCGGTGCAGCGCCACCAGCGACACCAGCACCAGCGCGCCCGCCACCACGCCCAGCACCAGCGCCCGCCACGGGACGCTGCTGTCGGTCGACCACGGCGGCAGGCCCGATAGCCCGTGGACTGTCAAAAATTATTTTTATACTATACATCACCCTGCCCCTGTAGCATGAACACCAAAACACGATATGATATAGCGATTTATCAACACCAAATAATTAAATAAAATATAGATAGTTAAAGCAGAAACAGCGATCATAACATGCGACGTCACCGGCACGATTCAACATGGCGGATACGTCTATCATATTTTTACAGTTGGTATCGTTATATCATATCGTGTTATGGTGGTCATGCTAGGGAGGCAGAAGACCTAACTAACGTAGTAGATTAATTTGCCCTGATACAGAATCGTTCAATAGCAAATTGTCGAACAGAAAACCACTTGACAATCTGCCGTCGTAACGCAAAAGGGCACATTTGTCATTTTGTAATACTCGACAAAATTAAGATTAAATATATGCACCCTTTTTAAATTTTTTTTTTGCATTTACAATAATGGTAGATTATTATATCAGGCAGTTATAAATTGTTTCTGATCCTAAATATCTAGGGGCAGTAAGTGCCCCCGCCAAGCGAAGCGATGGGCTCCTGTCTTTTATCGAAGCGCTTCGTCGTTTTTTTTGTACCCTCATATCTTGGGTTTGGATTATACTAAATAAACAAAATTCTCGAAGTAAGATAAGTTATCGAAGGGTTCTGAATCGGGGGCCGGGTTCGAAATCTGGCAAAATCCATTGTCTGGTATTTTGTAATACAAGGATATTAATTCTTTACTTCAAAACCATGAGAGTGTGTGTTGTCTGGTCTTTATTTCTTTATTATTATAATGCGATAAATGATACATATAATAGAGTATTTAAACTTAAGACGTAAGGCCTTATTTACACAGAATAATATTGAAATAGATTTTAGTCACGCTTTAAGCGATTTCAACTTTTCAAGTCGCACGACTAAAATCGACCATGTGTATGAGAAACGGACTATTGAAGCTTTTATTTCATCGAATGACCCGATATCTGGGTGACTAAAATTCAATCCGCTTAAATCATGCGTAAGTGATATTATTGAATGATTAATGATATTAATGAAGGTGTTAATAAAAATACTTTTATCGAAAGGTAAGTAAGTATGTCATGATTTTATACTGAGCAAGCCGCCTTTTTGCCAAATTTGATTTTGCTTCTAAGATCTTGCACATCTCTCAAAAATCTGTGATAAGTATTATTTCATATTTTTAAGTAAGTGATTATAATAATTCATTATTAGAAATAGGAAACAATGTTTGCCTATGAAATTTTATCAAACTTTAAATCAATATTAGATGTCAATAAACAAAAATCCTGGTGCCTAATAATAGCCTAGTAATAGATAAATAACATTATCTATCAGTTACTATATTAGACTGCTTGATTGGTTATTTTATTACCTGCTAACCTGTTCAATAACGGTAAATCAGTCAATGTCAGAAACCAGGATATGAATCAGGTGGATGCATAACCTGTCGAGACTATAATATTGTCATCATGACTATAATAAAACAATCGGCGGCACTCACATTTGCAATGCACGGTGCGGTGACTTGCCTACTTCCTGTAGACGTGCTATGGCGACGCATGCGTACATGCCGTAATAGTCTTAGGGGTTCAATGATAGTCGACGAATTTTTTGTCCGCCAGAAAACGAGTGTCTGTTGTCAGCGTAGAGCCTAGTTTCCTAGCCTGAGCCTCAAGACGTAAATATGCAATGAAATATATTTTTTCGTTCTTCTTCCATGCTTCTTACGTTTACTTTTTAAAGATACGAGGCACATTTCTGAATTCGACCATAGATTGCAGTAGACAGTTGCTAAATGTCTACTGCGACGTAGGCGATGCACTTTAGCGTAGAGTAGCCAGATACAAATGTCATGGGTTCACTTAAGATACATAGTACAGTTATCCTGCGTCGCCCGCGTTTCTGCTTACGAAACAGCCTAAATCTATTCAAATAACTAATAAATATACTCTAGAAACACACCAATTGTTATGTCTCGAAGTAAAAAAAATACATCCTCGTGTTACGAGGTACAAGACAATATATTTTGCCAGGGGCGTCTCCAAGCACACCCAGTCTCAAGCCAATTTAAAAAAGATCGTATTCTGAATTGACCCGAACAGGCAATCGAATCTGGGACCCTTTTCGTTCGCGCAAAAACTTGACGTCGAGCGGCGATACTTAATCTGTACTGGTGGCCGCAGTTTGTATCTGCGGTCGACTACACACGTGTAGATAGGATATTGACACAGTTTAAATAAGCTACAGCAGCACCGAAACTAGGTCTATTTGTTGAGATAAATATATATACTATAATATTGAGGTGTACTCACATTTGTAATGCACAGTGACGTACTTCTTGTCGACGTGGTCGTTGCTGTGCACGACACACGCGAACATGCCGTAGTCCTGCGCGGCCACGCTCTCGATGTGCAGGTACGAGCCGATTATGTCCTCCACGTCCTCCCTGGATAATCAAATTTAATCAACATTGTTATCTGATAGTTAAGGTGCCCAGGCGCCAGGAGAGGGGAGCACTTGCAGCGCCCGATTTACGATTTTCGGAACGAATGGGGTTAACCTCACATTAGCGCGTCTTCCTTCTAGCAATTGAAATAAATTGTTTTAATAAACACGTATGGGACATGTTCAAAATGTGCCTAAAAATCAATAGCGTGATGATTTAGAGAGCCACCCCAAGGATTGGCAACTTTGGCTGTCAACATAGGAGCATGGAGGATTTGCGAGAGATTTTTTGCCCAACAGTGGGACACACAAAGGGTAAAAAAGTGTTTAAAAATCATCTTTGAAGTTGGTAGGATAAAATACAGAGTGCAATTATTGCGTTTGTGTCGATTTTAATTTGATTTCTTAATTCTATGAATAATTTCTTAGTACAATAGACATATTTTCGAAAATCTTATTTGAATCTGACGTTTTTACATGGAATGTAAAAACTCTAAGAGGTCCTGTTCTTATTGCGTTTTTGTTTTTTAATATTATGTATTATCTTTGTATGTAATTGTACTCTCGTTAGGCACTTACCGTGTGGTCTTGATCTCTGTTTGTGTTGGCAGTAGGTCGCCTTCGGTACCGTTCGGCCACACCTTCATCCATCGCAGGTCACTGCGCGCGTCGGCCAAGTATGACCTACCTGTCGGCAATAACGTAAACATTAAAACCACATAATATGACTAGGAACACTAGTCAGAATATTACTGTGACGTAAGTTATTTTCATGAATAGTTAACAAAAAAAAAGTATAGACAAACAGAATAATAGAAGGAAGGACTAGTTATATGATTTTAGGATTGGGTGGGTCAAGAGAATTAAGCTGTAACAGCTATTTATACCTAGATTCGTAAATTGACAATGGGATCATAAAATATCTGCGGGGACCTGTTTTTTAATTTTTATCTTTCTATGTAACAAAATTATAGTCTAACTTTAATAGAATAGCCTTATAGTCTAACTTTCCATTAAATTAAATAATTAGGTTTTATGCCAAAAGTAAACTGCTAATCAGGAAGAAAAAAATCTTTTTACGCTCTCCTGGACAGTTAAACAAAGAGAGATTGGCCCTTTTGCGGCGAAGGCGACGAAATGTAAACCTTGAGTTTCCACAAATTTTCATATTACCGCGAATTTCGAACTTTCGAACATAAAGCAATAATTATGGAGTTTCCACAAATTTCTATAATATCGCGAATTTTGAACATCCCAACATAAATAAATTAAGAGTTCTTACAAATTTCTATAAACACCGTAAATTTCAAACTACCATTAATATTTTTCGTTCGTTGGTACGTAAATAGATCTCTAGCTAATAAATTTATAAATTTAACTAGCTGTACCTGCGGGTTCGCCCGCATCGAATACTAATAAATAATATTATTCTTCACATTTAAATTTTTTGTTAAATGACCGGCTAAAAAATCTAAAATGTAAACCACCCTAAACTAAGCCGGGTGCCGAGTTCTATGGCGCTTCAGATTAACGAGCAGACTACTCACTGTAGTGGCGCCATTTTGACTGTCGGTATGATATAGCTTTTACGAGTATTACCTACCAGTGCACTAATCATAATGTTTGAAGAGGACCTGAATAGGCGTCTAACCTGTTTGACTTACAGCCCCAGGGAGATACATGGCAGAAGACTATTTACGAAAATATTACTTTCCCAAATAGTCTACGGGAAGCGACATTCATGTCAAAATCATGTTATTGTGACATGTCAGACTGTTTTAACCTGCCATTCGTACGATAAATATTTATCTGAGACTGCGGGTTTTGTTCCAAATAACTTCAATATTATATTATCAATTATTTTTAATCTTTTCCTTGTTGCTCATTGCTTGGGATTTATTTTCAATTAAGGAAAGTTTCAATTGGTATATTATTTTTCAATCGTGGAACCGAAGTAGTGTGACTAAATGACGTAAGGAGCTTATTACATCACAAACACTCTTGTGACTTTCCTAGCTACTCCTAAGTCTAGACAGATACTTCATCAAAATCTTAAGAAAATTGAAGAGAAAAGTACTTATTGATGATTGTAGTGTATGTTTTTCTTTCTGTTAGTAAGCTGTAGATTTAGAAAATAAATAAATAAACTTACCAATGAGAGCTTCGCAGTAGAGTCGCAGGTCGGCCCCTTCCTCTACCCACTGGTCTTTGGATATGAACATCGTTCGAGGCGTACTCGTAGGCTTTTCTGGAAAATAAAATTTTATTCAATTGTTTGCTTGTAAAAAATAATAAGTATTTAAAGGAGACGGGGATTTCTGGGCCATTCATGTAAGTAGTTGAAGTATGGTTTAAAAAAATGGTCATATTTTTCCATCCTAATAGTATACAAAAAATCTGCCCATTTCTCCTCCTGGAAACTGAGCAATAAGAAAAACAAGATTTTTATGCAGTCACTACAAAATCGATTAAAATAATATCGATTTATGTGAATAATATTACATAATTGATAAAAAAAGAAATACTTTTGGTCTATACTAGGCAATTAACGCAAACAAAATAATTATTTTCATTAAAATAAATATATTAAGCTGTTTTAGCTTATAAAAATATAATAAACAAATAAAAATAAAAAAGATTTTGATTATTAATCAATTACCTAAATAAAACCGATACTGTATATTTATTCTGTGCACTGATACTGACAGCTGGCTTGTCAAATAAATAAAGAAGAATTGGATCACTCGACGTTTCGTATTTTACGTTTCTGCG
Source organism: Anania hortulata (assembly GCA_963576865.1). Classification (NCBI taxonomy): domain Eukaryota; kingdom Metazoa; phylum Arthropoda; class Insecta; order Lepidoptera; family Crambidae; genus Anania; species Anania hortulata. The sequence continues at coordinate 13,039,517 of OY756390.1, read as the reverse complement.
TGTGCGTTTTGTTTGTGTGATTTCATATTATCTTTTGGTTTTTTCATTGACCACGGCTTTGTTTCACTAATTCTGATCCTGCCTAAGCTGAACGACCCTGCAATGCTTTCAATCTGGACACGGAAGATCTTGCTTATACGTCTGACTTAGATTTTTTAATTTGGATTTTACTACCGGCATGGACTGGATACAGAAGATAATGGATCTCTGTGTAAACTGTGTAACAGCGATTAGTCACTGTACGCACGAGGCAGACGACCCCTAAACGATGAAACTACTTTGCATGTATTTCAACAACGGCTTGCACCTCAGTCTATAAGTATACCTTATCCAGTTGTTGTCGTCTAGTTTGTGGCCTAAATGCAAATAACTGTATAGGTAACGTTAAAATATCTTTTGTATTTCAGAAATCAGCTGTTTATTACATAACCTTACTTTTACTAAACCCTTAATTAATCGGCTCTGAGATTGACAAAAACCGCAGAATTTTCAGTCAAGGTTTGCTAAGTATTAATCTATTCATTTACATTATTTTCATCTTATTACATCCAGGGCTCAAATTTGTATGGAAACGTTTCCATCTCCTTTCTAAATATCAGCTATGTGTTGCTATGGTTAATGGCAGGTCAAAAGTTCTCGATTGATTTCAATCGAACCAATAATAGTTCAATATACGGTGGTGAGCTGAACTGTACTTTGGGAGTGAAGACTGTCGAATATCTTCAAAAAAAAAAAACCGGCCAAGTCCGAGTCGGGCCACGCGCAATATTGGGGGTAGCTTCCAGTTACAATATGCGATATAGCTTTTTTACATAATCAACAACATCATCTAAGTAATTTGACGACCGTCTGGAGTAGTGGTTCGCGCTCGGGACTGCAAAGCAAGGCGGTTGCGGGTCTTGGAGGCTTATAAACGTAACTAGTTAGTATGTTTATCTATTATCTAGTCGCCGTAGTAGAAGCTTTGCTTAGTTTGGGGCTAGATAATTGGTGTGATTGTAAAATCTTTTTTTTTCTTCTTTATGTTCATTTTACAATAAGGTTACTCGGTAACTTGTAAAGCCTACCTAGCTGTGAAGTCTTCCTCAAACACCTTTTTAATCAAGCATCCTTCTAGGTTAACGGGTAGTACCCTATAGGTTTTGATTCCCTTGTGTGAACCAAAAATGATATATAAAGAGCCGTATTTTTTTGATTGCGTTGACTTTGAAGTTTTATTTTTTCACAGCACCAAGGGATTGCAGACCCGAGTATTTGATATTAATTTCAACTTGATACCTTCACGCGTTTCTGGGAATAAGGGTCTTGACAGACAGACAGACGGACTACGAAATGATCCTAGAAGGGTTTCTTTTTTACTTTTTGAGGTACGAAACCGTAAAAAACATTTTTACGCATCGAAGGTGCCTTACAAACTTGTAGGTAAATAGTTCGTCCAAAATAAGAATCGAGTCTCGAAAACGTTTTTTTTTTCAATTTGCGATATGAATATGGAACTTCGATTTATTTCATGTTGTGCAATAAGAAACAATGTAGAAAAGTAGTTAACCTTTTTATGGCCTACTTTACTTGTATCTTCTTTTTTTTTGTTTAAGATGTTCTTACCCAGAATGTCGAGCCTGACAGTGTGCGTCTCGCTATGAGTCTCGTTGCTCATCCGGCACGTGTAGTTCCCCGAGTCACCGTGCGCGGCCCGCTGCGTATACAGCGTCTGGTTGGCAGCCTCTGGATACAGGATGAGGTTGGACACCCCTGCTGACCATGGATACGCAACGCCATCTTTGAACCTGATGAAGAAAGGGACAGTGTGATTAAACAAAACTACTTTTAATTATGAATAAAATTTGTATTTAATCTTAGATAGAAGATGGATATTGCGGTTTTATTAATAAGTTATTTACTATATTAATATGTATAAGACCAGTATAATTAGTTATTCTTGCAGCAAAAATTGCATCGGATATATAAAAACAATGATGGCTACTTTAAATCCGCCTTTAGTTATAGCTATATGGGACTAAAGTCATTTTTTAAATTATATTTTCAACCGACTTAAAAAAAGGAGGAGGTTCTTAATTCGACTGTTTTTTTTGTATGTATGTTACGCCGCCAATTATGAATTGATTTTGATGATTCTTTTTTTGTTTGGTAGATCATACTTTAGAGGTGGTCCTACATAAATATTATCGAAATTGATGTAGCGCTTTTTGAGAAAATAAACAAATATATACCTAGATAATGTTTTGGAACCACGGTTCTTTTATCTATCTATATTCCCAAAATCTTCGACAAATGTGAACTATTTTAATAATATTTTTTTTTACATTTGCAGCAAAAAATTCACTCCTAAGGGTGGAAAAATAGTGAATGAAATCTGTGTTCAACGGTTAACTTTTGTTTGCACACTTATGATTCGTTTTGATTAGGATTTATTACTAAAAAAAGATAAAATAAAGCAAATTTTATAAAAAAAAGGACTTCAAAACACTCAAAAGCTGAAAATATATTAACACATAAGTACGGACAACAGCACGTCCACCAACAAAACGACAAATTTTGTCAATTGATATTGATCTCTTAAGTGATGGACATACCTAAAGTTGAAAATAAATTCAATGACCTTTAACTTTTTGGGGTAGGTTGACCTGCCGTTGTCTGTGCCTAATCAGTTACTTTTGGAGTCGGTGGCAGCTGATCAGAGTTTGAATGTTTCCGTTGCACCGACTCCAAAACTAACTGATTAGATACATAGGGTTAGGTAATATTATTTTCAGCTCTAAGTGTTTTAAAGTTTTTTTTTTAAAATCTCATCACATTACCACATCGAACAAATTGTATAGGTAGTAATTATTAGTGTCTTTAAAAAAAGTATTGCATTAAAAAAACTTAGTTCTGGTATCTCTGAATATTTAAATTAAAGGTAAGCCTAAATTAAGTCGTCCGGGAATTACTTTATTACGTAGAATCTAACATGATAAACAATAAAAAGGTGTGATTTGATACAGTGCACAGGTCCGATATAAAATAGTTTACATTGAATAGAATATGCAGACAAAACGCGGGGGGTACCTAAGTGCAGACAAAGCGTTTTCGCGGAACGAGCGCCGGCCGGAACACGACCATTGTTCTCCCGCTGCACTCCGTTGAGTACAGTGAAGTGAAGAATGTATAGCAATGCTCTTTAAAACCTTATTTCCTTTGGTATAAGGAAAAGTAAAAAAATATTTCGCGTTTTACCGTACGTAGAGCAGAAGGCAAACCGAGAAATCTCTTATGCGCAATACGTTTACTTCTGTTTGTATGAATTTTTAGGTGCGAATAGATATTTCAAGGCTTCTTTGTTACATTATCTGTTAAAATATATTGTGCCTAGAATATTTTTCCGGCTTTATGAATGCTAAGAGGAGAGAGATTTCTCGAAATATCTTTTAGTATTTTTGTGATTTTATTCGGTAGGGGACTGCCCCTAGGCACTAGGCACTGGCCATACCTATCAATAATAAATTTGATTTACCTAGAATTTATATATATTTTTGCAAGCCTAAATATAGTCTTTTTTTTTTTCATATTCAAATTATTTATTTGTGGTCCGGTCTATATGTAGGTAATACAGCAGAGTTGGTTGCATACACATATTTTTTATACTTTTTATCAAATTTTATATTGTAAAATGTTTTTATTACCGAATCCAGTAAATAATCGCAATTTAATTCTTTGTTTCTAAGTAAGAGATTAATGTTAAAGCAAAACGATGATTTTATCGCGACTCCATTATATTCATATTACCTGCGCCATGAATTTAAATTCACCAGCTGTTGGGCGGCGGGCACCGGGACGTCGGGCGGTAACGATGCAGGTGCGTGGCGATTTAGAGATTGCGGCAAGCACGCGGGCACATCCGCGGCGTATTGTCATTTCCCGGTGAAATCCACTCTGCACTTCTATGTGCAGGAAATAATTCGCAGTAACGACTAATGGCCCGTCATTCCGGCGTGCGGCGCGGCTTCTGGCGCAATGCAGCTGCCGACGACAGCGCGATTCCGCGAAATAGACGATTACATCCAATCCACGCCGATGAACAAATCATGATACTCGGCTCAATTGACGTTCGGGTAATTATACACAAGATAATTCCCGCCTTATCTCGATTTACATTAACGATTCGGCAAAGCTGAGCAGCTGTAAATTGTTCAACGAAACGGGCTTGCGCAAACAAGACGTCGCGCGAACCTAACGATTCCAAGGAACAGTAAAATTTTGCGGGAACCGTTTTTGAATCGTTTGAAAGGAAAACAAATATTGGAGCGATGTTTCATCGCAAGGCCACGCGGGATTGTTTCCTAGAAGCGGGGCGGGGCCTGCGAGTCATGTCTAAGATTTTCTATCTTCGCGATTGGCCAGTGCTTAATATATTTACGTAGGTACCTCGTGGAGGATATGAACCACGATATACAAACTATTTAAATTGTTAAAATATAAGCACATGTGTTCTTAATAGAAAGCAAACATGTTATTCAAAGTAGACTCTTTATTCGTTCGGATAAAGATCAAACTTACACACAATCGAAAATCAGAACAGACAGACCATCCAATTTACACTAAACAACGCCAAAACAACATGGTCAGTAGTTAGTTACTAACATACATATTCAGGGACAAGTCTGTTCGGTTGGTAAGCACGAATAGGTATCGAAATGTAGGGTAATCGTTAATAATTACAAGGATTCGCGGAAACCGTTAAAACGATTTAACTTTTACTATTTGTGTGACCATACCAGGAGGGCACGTGCGCTGCCGATCGACCTTGGTGATAAACATTTTTCCGCAAGCGAACCCAACAACAACAGTAACTCTTGTGGCTATTTCAACCATTTCTTGGAAACCGTCGCCAGAGAGTATATTTATTTACAGAATTCATACTACTTTTGCGCATCCCTGGGAGAACGTATTGAATATTTTTATCGTTTTAGCAACAATGACTCATGCTCGCACGCATATGATTATTGAAGTTTATCGAAAGCTCTTATGGTAATGGGCTCTCGATGACACAGTGTGAAAAAGTACCAGACAATATCACATTAAACAGTTCAATTATAACCAGTATATAATGCAAGTAAACATTACTAAGAACTTTCCAAGAATTGATATCAAAGTAGGTGTAACCTATATTAATAATATCTTCTCTTTATTGAATTCGATAACGTTATTCACTGAATAAATGATAAGTGTCCAGAATTGAGTCTCCAGGTGGAATGAAAGTGAGACAAGTGCGGCATACATATACATACATCATCAGTAATCATAACATAATTAGTTTACTTTGCCGTTTTTGTCTGACGGAGCCTGCTCGATCGACATACTAAAAGCCCGCAACATAAGCAATTATTGAAATAATGATCAGCGACTATTTATAATAAAACACAGGGGGATAACATTATTATCTGACTTTGCCATAACGGACAATGGATTTAACTACATCGGCATTTGTTGTTGCTGTTCGGTGGAGATCGTTTTCGAAAAGTTATGATTGTATAGCAGCAATAAATTTATTTGAATAACCGCATAGGTAACATACCTAACCCACATTAATATAAATAAGATAACGATAACCGGCTCTAGCGCAAACAAATAGCAAACAATGTTCAATGAATGACAATGATGAAGTACGTGAATGAATATAAAAGAGTTTACCGCATTACAGAAAATAAATTTGGCAAAAAATTATATTAAAATTTAACAAGAAAAAAATCAAAATGCCTCAAAACCATCTCTAATGAATGTAGCGCATATTAAATGGGCAGATAACGAAGGTCTGCGAAACAAAAACCCCGATGAGGTCACCAGCCGCGCCGGCCGGGGCGGTCCTCTCAGTCTCATCCCCGCAAACATTTCCCAAATCGCTCGAACCGGTCTTTGACCGTGTCTACCTTAGAGTAACCAATCTCGCTTGAGTTTCGATCCCGTGGTCCCGTAAGATAGCGTCATTGCAATAATAAAAGTACGATGAGATTTACATATTATTATTTAAATCAACGAACACAATCACGTTGATTATGCCGAAGACCGAAGACCGATAATAACTTAACGTTTACTTGATACCTACGAGTGCCTTCCTTAAGAAATAGCCGTTTAGTTTTGAATTAAAATGTTCATAAGTATAATATCATTTCATTTAGATAATTCCATGTAGGTAATTAATTTATTTTAACTTGGTAATTTATAAAGCTAACTCATACTGCTTTATTATTTTTAAAAAAGATTTTTTCAGTATGCCTCTTTATTTATATATTTAGTAGTTCGTTTGAGTTTTACTATGAGTGGCTATGCTTAAATCATAAATTAAGAGATCTTGAGATCCCGTAGGATATGACATCCCACGGGATCTCTAATCCGGGATTGTCAGGCCTACTCGATGTCGAGACTCCATGCATCCACAAATCATTCGCAGCCTCCTTGACAAACAGGCTCTATAATAATACCTCATCGTAAGTAAAGCTTATTTAAGGAAGGCTTTCGGTTACAGTATAATTAACTCAACCATATGTAATGAGCCCTATCGTAATTATTACTGCATTATGTATGATTATTTATTCATAACTGATCTAGAGTTTAAAGGATAGGTCTTTATCTTTTTGACAAATCTTATGATTTCAGTCAATAATGAGCAAAGGTTGCTTGCAGGTTTAATGTGATTATCACAATAGACTGTGCTTTGTTAGTAATTAATTATCATGTTAAATCAGTAACAGGATTTCAAGTATCACTGAAATCCGTCAAATGGATCGTCATCCTGTCATCATCAATTTTAAGTTATTATTTATTATCTAGTTACGACTATGGTTATTTTGTAAAATTTTACAATATAGTAAATTAATTTTTATTAACATGCCAGTTGTATCCTGTTAACTGGTACTTCAGTATGTAAGTACCTACTTTAAAACGAAGAGAAAATACCTCCTTCATAAAGTCGATTTATAACTATATATATTTTTTTTTAAATTAGCGTATCATAAAACACTCAACTAAACCCTTGTGTTAGTCCGGCGATGTTATTAAAGTTTTATTGGCATGATCTACATTTTTGATGATTCAGTGGTGCTCGCTCAGCCGACTCAAAAAATGCGGTGCAAGGCTTCGATGCGTGCTTCACTGAGCAGAGAACTAACAAGATCTCGCTATGTAACGACATAATGATATGACCAAGTAACTTTCTTTGTTCGCTTCGGTATCACGAAACAACACTTAACTTGTCAATTTTGACGAATGTTTTCTACCAAATGCCAATAATTTTCAAAAACTGTGTTTTGCAGTAACAATGCTTTGTTCGTTTATTGTAAGCATTCACGATCTGGTCTGGGCACAATGAAATACGGCTATTAGGCGGTGGAAGTTCATCCGCTATGTAAAATAATGCATCGAACCCGGTGAATTAATCGTAAGCAGACAGTTTACAAACATACTATTCGAAGCATTTGTCACCGATCAAATAACTTTGCATTGATTAGCCATCCTTTACTTAGTTAAAAACTTTTGAGTATAAAAATATCACTAGGTTTTTAAACCAACAAAGGATCATAAAGTATTTTTGGAAAATCCGAATGATCTCAGTGATGTCACACAGGTTGTAATTAGAATTATTCCCCACGATGATAAGCAACAAGATGATTGTTTCTTGCGATTATGTCCGGGTTTTTATGGGAGACGCATGTCTCACGTCAATTTAACCCATGTAGACTGTAAAAAATTAAGATAATATTATGTTACATTGATTACGAAACAGGGTCGATGCACTCGCGAATGCCGGTACGACCTCGAGACTGTCTCTCCCTTGGTAGACACAGGTTTTTTGGAATAATAATATCTTCGTTCCTCAGAAAAACGGATCACGACGAAAATGGCGATCACGAATATCATATTGTTCAATAAGGATAAGATTGGTTAGACACAAAGAAAAGCAGCTAATGAGCGAGTAGCGTTTCATTCCACGAATAAGTAATTAGGGCTAGCATGCGGAGCCGGCCGCAGGCCAAAATGACACCGCCCGAGGAGACCGCGCAGCCGCCACCCTTTGTCGAGTCGAGGCTGCTGATAGTTTCTCTGAAACTACTGCAATTACACTTGAGTTGCGAACAGTTGTCGCACACACACGCACCGCATAATCACCGCGCTCCCTTACATTACTCTGTAATCATACGTTTGCCAGTCACGCACCGATGACAATAATAACAACTATTCGTTGTGGGAATTGGAAAACTGAATATGTATGATCTGCATTTCTGCAACATAAAAATTGTTTATCAAATGTTGCAAATATTTACAATGCAAATTTACGCTAGTGTTGCGAGTTAATACATACTAGTAGTTACTTTCTTTATTAATAGCTGATATAGGGGTACAGAAATATGTCCCTCGATTTCCAAGTCAACGATTTCTAATTACCTAATTCGAAACTTAAGGTGAAACCTACCTATTTGCTCGACGTTTTTCCAAGTTTTTCGGTGTATCATAAAATATTTTCAACCGTGTTTTTTTTTTGCAATTTGACTTTATAGTCTTATAATGCAGTCGAACGCGTATTTTGAGTATACGATGGAAAAACACCGAACTCGTGCTGTTTTATAGTGATTGTTTTTGCAACATCAGATCCTCGTGAACAGCGCGACCAAATCAAGTGTTTGAAACTCTATCAATATCAAGACACTAACGGAACGGCTCAATACACTATGACCTCAGCTACTGTATAACAGTTTATATCGACACGACAGGAGACAATTTAATAGTTTCATAAAGAGTACCTTTCATGATTGACAAATTGCTTCTTAACATGATAATCTTAAAATGGAACCATCATGGCAGGAACACTTACGTGTATATTCCCGGTAAAATTCAATCTACCTTGAATTGTTTTTCTCTGACTAATTCATGACGATGATGCATGCACTAAAATGCGTTCGTCCTGTAGGTATAGTCACCTTCCCTAACGGTTCCAGAGTTCGCCTGTTAAAACGCATCGGCGATCGAGCGCACGCAATGCTCATTGCCGTGTATATGAATCGCGATAAACCCGTTATTTATTGCAATTTCGACTGAAGTGCATTTTAACATATTAAACAGCTATTAATACGAACAGGATACTGTCGGAGGATAGCAACCGTTACACGTTACTGCCGCACAAACAATTATCCGCATGTAAAGAATAACCACATGTTCAAGTTATAGTTCCTCCACTTTAATAACATAGAGTCATCAGTAATATGGAGAGTAGATAGCTTACAAGTATTGCTAGGCTAATTGCATACAGTTATTGTGGTTTAGGGATGCGCGTTGAGAATGGATGTAATGTTCAATGGAGCGTTTAGAAAAACCGCAAACTACCGGGTACGGGAAAAAACTTGATCGTATAACAGCTGAACGGGAAACCGCGGACTCCCGATGCGCGGGCGCGGACGCTGCGGTGCTCCCTAACAAGTTACAACTGTAAAGACGAGTCCAGCCTGGACGTGAGGACGCGGAAGCTCAAGATTAATGATACCATAAAACAACTCCACCGTAACTTATCTGTAAATGACTTACAAATCGAGCTTTGACTCTAACTACTCTATAAAGGATGTCCCTAGAAGTAAGCATGCTGTTGGTGTAACCTTGTTGGTGATCTAAATTCTAAATAAATAAAATAAAAATTAAATGATGAACCAATGATGTAGAGAATTAATGTTTTAATTATAACTTTATCACCGCCAAGCCGCCGACGCCACATAAAGTTCATCAGTACGCTATTGAAAGCCCCGTAAAAAAGGTAGATCCATCATTATCATATTTGATGTCATTGAAGAATATTCGGTTGCGCTAATCTCTAAATTAAAACTTAGTATGAGTATATCTCTTTTCACATAGTTGAATGAAAAAATTACAATTTTAGGTATTAAACGCGTTAGGTTCAAAAATCGCGATTAACGCAAGCAAACATAGATCAACAGCATCATGTTTATAATTTAACTTAATGATCACCATTTATTAGTTACACAACTTATGTGTCAATTTAAAAGGATATAAGAAATTAGTTTAGTATTCTCCATTTGTGTTTAGGATAAAAAATTGCATTCCCGCCGCAGCCTTAGAATGAATTGTTGATTAGAATTATGATGCATTATTTTAGATCTGTTAAAATTATAGACGGTCAAGTGAACAAAGATCAATTCACCTAAAATGCTTACAGAATAGGGCACGAGACCCTTGTTCCCAAGTTGTTAACGGCTTCCCAGAACATCTTTGCATGCTAAATAGTTCAGATATATTAAATGAGGATAATTCATCGAAAAATTATTTAAGAAAAGTATGATAGGTGAATAACCAGTGTTTTTTTTAAACATGCGTAACGGCAATTTAAAACGCTACGAAATAATATTACAATAAGTTATTTAAATATGACTGCAGGAAAACAAAATCTTTAATAATAACAAGTACTTAACAAAAAAATTGAGAATTAATTTTCTTGACTTTTACGAGTCACATAATATTAATAATATCGTGCCGTGATTTCCCTTAGGAGAGATATAATAACAATAAATATTGGACAACATCACATACATTGCTCTGATCCTATGATAAGTAGCTTAAGCACTTGTGTTACAGAAATCAGAAACAACGACGGTACCACAACACCCAGACCCGAGACAATATAGAAAAGTTATTTCCCTACATTGACCGACAAGGAATCGAACCCGGAACCTCAGAGATAGCGACACCAAGTCCGGTATGCTCGCCTCTCGGCTACAAATAAATATTGTCCTACGTAATACATTACGTACTTATGTATGTACCAAAACCTCCTTTTTGCAGCCATGAGGGTATTGTTATAAGTGGAAAATAGACAAGGACATTTGAAATTATGGCAAAACATGCATGAACGTAATCATAGCATGTTCTCAAAGTATGGCCAAGGCTTTTAGTTCCAGTGTACTGCCTGTGATATAAGAGATGCATATAAACAAAATTGGCAAACCAAATCATTCCTTGTCTTCCTTCTCTCAAGAGCGTCGTGACTCATTTTGGGGGAAGTCCTGTGCTACAATGAAAGATACTTTAGAGAGGTACTTATAAGACATCTACTTTTAATCTGACTCGTACTGAGAAAACAATTCGTGTGAAAAGGTGAAGAAAGATCTTATTGTTAGAAGTGGACTAAACGATGCGCTCTGGAAATTTTGTCCTAAGTGGATATGTATGGATATTGGATAGTACGTATGTGTAAGAACAGAATTGTAGTATTAGCCGATTAATGTTCCTGTTTGCCAGTCATACAGTACGCGAAGATGTGGTTCAAGCTTAATGATAGGTCCCGGAACAGCCAGGTGGTTCGACTGCGTATGGGCAAAGAATGTCGCCGCTATCGCCGCCGCCTGGGAACACAGCTCGCGACCATCTCGACATCTGTACAACCCGATTCTGGTACGTGATTACTACTTTCCCGGCAAAATACTAATCCCACCACACTCATATGGATGCGCGAGAGCGTAACTGTAAACCGTAGGGTTGCCAAGATAACATTTGCACTGGAATGCCACTGCAAAGCTTGCGCACAATGATTCTATGTAATGAAATGACCTGTATATTATGTGTCTGAATACAAGGTAAATGAATGTTACCTAAACAAATTATTTGGCATTAATAATGAACCTAGGACTAGTTAATGGGCATTCAAATTCGATAGCAATATTTTGCTAAGGTAAATATTTCTTTTATGAAGTATCCGGAATGTGCTGAATGAATGACACAACAGTGATACGACGAAGACGCTTATTATTGTCACGAGTATTCGATCCACCTGAATTGCAGTTGCAAACGACACTTTGCTGATAGGATTCCAGATTATTGTTACAGCGAAAAAAAAAAACTGTGTATTAAAAGCAATAAAAAAAATAACCTTTTTTTCCCGAGTGATTGATTTTTTATTTTTTTTCTTGCAATAGTGTTCAAATATATGTATATTACTGTTTTAATTTTCTCCAATTTGATTTATGAAAATAGCAGTAGGAAACATAACGTTAAGGCGTGTCCAGACTGAGTAATGAGACCGTTCTATGCCCTGGTACGTACGAGTATATTTGGGCGAACGTGTGGACGACGCCAGACTCCGGACGGCTACCGGTATTGAATCATACTGATGCTTTGCATTAAAATTTAGGTGAATGTATGCATAGTTTATGAAATACCCGGAACAGGAACTCTCCCAAGTATATTAGTTTTCCTTTCAAATTTTTCAATCCTGTTTTTAAAAGGTAGGTATTAACTAGCAACCCATTGTAATACTTCAAATTGCATCATAAATTTTGATATTCTACTAACGTAAACGCAGATCAAAAGATAGGTAAAGTTATGCATTGAACAATGGGCATTACACATTCGGTAGCCGCTCGCGGTTTCTTGGCACTACGTGAAACTGCAAGTGCACAAGAATTTATTATTGCCTTATGTCACGCGAAGAATACTAAATAGGTGGTGGTGCAGAGAGTCGAACGAAGCGCGCCCTACGGCCGCCGGCAACTCGATTGTGCGAAATATTAAATATTCGATTCCGCGAAATGGCCGGAAATGACCGTTTCATTATGCATGGCGGGTGCGTGAAATGATCGATTTGGATGGCACGAACTCGGACGCCACCCTTTTTCTCATAACTTGACGATAATGATCATTCTTGGAGCGAAACGGATGTGCCCAGTATTACCTAAGAGTCATAGTTCGAAACGAGCGGACCTGTAGACATTGTTCTTCGTAATCTCCGAATCACAATCAACTGACGTCAGCAGGATGCGATTGCGGATATAAAAAGTAAAGTCAATCAAACAAGAACCGGCCGAGTGAAAGCAAAATGTGAAGAAAAACAGCCCAAGTAAGTTATTCAGGCATAATGTTAATGTATGTTGGCCACCGCAGGAGATAGTCCGACGGACGCGCGACACACGACGACAGCATAATAAGTCCTGCGCTCGACGCTGCTAAGATGCACGTGCGATAGTGCACATTACAATTTACGATACCATTTCTTTAGTTGGCAAACAGCTGATGTTTGATCTTCGCAGTAATCGGTATTATTATAGCGAACGTATACGTAGATCACACAACTGGTGTACGGTAAACGCATCTCTAGGATTCGTTGTTAGAAAGCTTATGTGCGTGATCGCATGCGTTGAGATGCGGGGCTGCACCCGCGGGGCCGGCCGGTCGGCGGATCTTAGGCGCACGCAACCATCTTCTCGCTAATCAGCCCATGTATCGGCAGACTCACTCGTGCAATTAGGCTTCTCAGTAGCAAATGGTGCCTGTTAATCTCAAACGCGCCCACAATTATGTATGTGTTTCTGACGCACCTGTACGATCGGGGACGCGTTGCACTGCCATACAAAACAGTTGCAGTGCAACGAAACGTAACCATTGTAGTCGTTAGAAAACCACTGTTCCGCTAACGACTGTTTACATACGCATGACCATCAATAACTATGTTAGATCGTATCAAAGCTTTTACATCGTATACGAGCTATTGTATTTTAAATCACAAATTACTATAGTTAAGGGGGTGTCACCATAATTACTTGTTTAAAAAGTTTCGATGCCACTGCCGCCTTTAGCTTTCACTCACAAACAAACTGTCTGTCTGTCTGAAAGTATTATACATGGGTTGTATTCATGGTTCTAGACAACTTTCGTGATACCTCTTTTCTATCAACTAAGCTATCGATTTACCTTTAATGTGGATTTCGTCATGTTTGATATTTAAGCACTCCTAGGAATTGTTTTGTTGTACGTGCTAGATATATCGATTTTATTTTCGATCTATGTACCTACTTTACTTTTAATTCTTGTGTTTGTATGCACAGTTGATAGGTTAAGTATGTAACTCACAACCCATTTTTTTAACCAATTTAAAAAAAAATATGATTAGATCAGTTTCATATTATTAAAATTACACATACTATGTGTATTTTGCTTGACTTGAAACATCTGTGCTTGTTTCTCAATTTTTATTTAAGTTTAAGTTTTGCTTAGCAACACATACATTTTATGGCATTCCACAGTTTTAAATACGTTACAAATGGTTATTACCTACGCTAACAATCAAAACCGGCGCAGGAGACGAGTTCGCATGCTGCATGCACCTTGCAACCTTGAATTAGGATAATTCCCGCGTACTGCAGGACCGGCTCGCGTTACCGTCACTTATTATAATGAACAATGATAGCTCCGACAAAAAGCTTATGTAAATTACGAGCATGACATGGTAATTATTGATATAGCTCAGCAACAATTACAGTCTCATGTACGCTAGAGTCGGCTAAAGATTAGACTGATTCTATCCAAATATGTATCATTATTGTTTGCAGCAAGTAGACGTAATTGGAGTGCAAACTGTACGGAATGTTTTTAACATTATTGTAAGAACGTAGTAATCTCTGTAGACAAGCAAATTTAATTTTAAAAAAACATGCTACGAGTGTAACCTAACCGAGTTTGGAAAACAAAAAACAATATGTAGAGCGTGGTGCCAGCAAAAAATAAAAAGTAGAGGAAAAATTTATCGTCAAAGACGTCATCTTTATTTTTGGAATTTATCGCCTCTTGCAGATTTTGCATTTTTTTGCGTTCTATATGATTGTTTTAATATAATAATAGAAAAGTTTTCGGTAATAATTTGGATGAAATATCAAATTGTACTTTGAGAAATCAAACAAAACTGGCAAAAGGAACTCAGTTTTACAGTGTGGTTTGTTATTTGACGTTTTCCTTTCATGGTATAATAAAGAAACAAAAATGTAACAACTTTCATTAGACCATCATCGAAATCTCGAATGATCCCACTATCCTATACAAATCGTAGCAGTTAATCTGTTTTTTTGGGATATCGATGTCGGTGTCATCTGCGGAGAAAGTCTGCAAGGAATATAGAACCAATTCACTCTGGATATATTTAAAATACTCAGCTGGAATAGGGACGACTGGGTAAAGAAATGAATTTCTATTTATTCTGTCAGTTAGATTATCAAAAAATTATGGACACTTCTTATTCTTTTGCCAATCAACCAAAAAAATACAAAGATAAAGCGCGCCAAAGTTCGAGAGTGGGCTCGTGACGTCACTTCTAAGTAAAATTTGTACCAAGGCGTGAAGTTATGCGACATTTCCAATCAATATACTGTGTAATATTTTGATTATGTACAAAAAGTGTCCAATACTTTTTGATTGAAGAAAAAAAAAGGTAGTCGTCATATTTTAATTCTATGACACATTAAAAATGTGCACTTGCAGCGAGTCAGAAATTTGTCGTTCTCCACATTGTGACATAAATACCTCCAAAGTGGTAGACTGTCCAGAGAATAAAATATAGGATTGCAAGTTTAGGACGAAAACTCAACAAAATAAATGTTGTTGGTTGGATCAAATGACATCACGTAGAGTGACTCACGCGCCGCTCACATCGGGTTCAATATAAATTACCTTCACTAACCTAAAAGAAATAAAATTGACGTTGCAAATCTTCATCTTAATCACTTTAACTATAAAGCTCAAAATAGAACATTATTTAATTTATTTAATTATACCGTGCCAGAGTGCAAGACTGGTTGTATGTCAAGTCATACCAACTTAACGCACGACCTCTATTTCGATAGGTATATTTATTTGTTGCGGTTACATGGAATGTTAGTCATGTTTACTTTATCATAGTAGACTTTAAAAAAAGGCTCGGACAGATTATGACACGACTTTTGTCGCTACTTTCCTTATTTTGCTTTAGTACCTACTCATTCATGAAAAAACAAATACTTATAACCCATTTTATACATAATTTTGGTAACAACACATGTAGGGTTTTTTCATTACCCATAATAGGCTAGTTGACTCATATCAAAATCATTAAACAGATGATTATTTCATTTAGTATTTGTCTATAAGAACCTAATTATATCTATTTCAATACATAAAAGTGCAAGATGGCTGTAAAAAAGAAATTTAAACATTTATTTTTTAATCTGTAATTTGAAAGGCCGAAAACTTCGAAACGAAAAGGCCGAAAGCTATCCGCCATGATCGTGACCCGAGTGACGTCAGACAATTAGTAAACTATTATGTAAATGTCATTCGCATGGTCTTTTTCTTAAACTACTATCTTCCAAAATCTACTTTAAAGTTGTTATTTATTTATTTTATTGTTCAAATTATTACAGACGTCGAATTTGTAAAAGAAAATAGCACAAACCTGGCGATGTCAACACACTAATGGTTGAGAAATTTTGTGCATGAACCCAGATTTTTGCTTTACCGAACTTAGGAACGTCAAAACGTCTATGTAAGCACAGTGCAATTGGTGTTAACATGTAACACAAGACTTAAAACAAAATAGTTCGTAGCTACCTACGTATTTGTTTACAAGTGAGGTTACGTCATAGCACAGATAATCTATAGATAAACATGGATGACAGTGTTTTCGTCTGTTCTTGAAAACTTTATTTTGTTATTAAAGTTTGGTAGTTTTCCAAGTCTCAAAAAAATACAACCAATTTTTTTTCGGTATAATAGAACAATTATCATCTATTTAAGACCCATTTAAAAATGTGTCAACTAGCCTATTGTATTTTTTTGTTCGGTATGTTATTTAGGATGTTCCATTCATCAATTAGCGCTCGTTATGATGCTATATTGTTTTTTCAAACTCTGGAACAACTAAATCATGGTTTTCCAGAGTTTGAAAAAACAATATTAATAAATACAACCATGAAGTAGCTACCTAAAACAAAAGACAACGTAAAAAAAAATGAACTACTTTTTATGGGACCAGAAATATGATAAACAAAAGCTAATGTGGGAACCAACAAGTTGACTATTTCTAAGAATTAAAAAAACTGGTTATTTACATGATTGTGTAGTGGGAAGGCGACACCTCAGCGGAGGTCCTGCTAGAGACGTTCAATATTTGCGTTGAGGAGGGCGAGGAGGGCCGTCGAGCGAGATGCTGACCGAATGTTAATTTTCACGATGAAGCCATTTGTCGTACGTGCGCCGACGCCGTAACGAGCTCTCGCGCCACATTTCTCGAAACCCATACGAATCGACGACCATGCAATATCTCTATTGTTGCATGAATTATGCGACGTTTCTGAATTAGTTTTCGACGCAGACAGGGCTTTAGCACGACGACTCGACTCAATTCATTCAGCGTGCGTATATATGACTGGCAAAAGGTAAATTCCTGACATAGTGCTTAAATATTCAAGGCGGGTGAAACCATTATGCGACATCCATTTTTATGGAGTCATATCATTGTTTCATACATGGCATGCTAGTCTCCAAAGCCTTCGCGAAGCTTCCGAAGCTCGTTACAATGTCTTTATTATATCATAGACATAATATTTGATAGCGACGTTGCCGGTGGTCTCCAGTGCGTTATGATTATTGTTAAGCAAGCTATTGAATACAGACAAATACATTTCCTACATTGTCGTTCTAGTAAGTCTGTATAAAGTTCAATGTCTATTTATTTTCGATACTCGTACTCTATGAAGACGTTGCATTGTATGTTACATGTAGGTGTAACATTTTTGCATGACATAGCGATCCGACAGACGACTGAATAATCATAATTAAACAGGTAACCTGCATAAAGTGTGTTTCATGTGTTTAGTAATCAATTCAAAAATCTGTTACGATATTCATTCATAAATAAGTGTTACAACCGTGTTTGTACATAGTCTGATAATCGAGTAAGCCTATAGGCGTGTGAACAGGCAGAAGTAGTGGCCAGGCAAGCAGTGCATCCGATCTCAGCAAACTGACATTTCCGTTTGAAATTATTACCGGTTACTAGCTTTCCAAAGGCTTCGATGCACGCTGCGCTGGCGCAGTCACGAACTTTCTGTTGTTTACACAAAAGTGCTGTTGATATCTCCATATTTGTTCCGAGAAAACAAAACAAACCGCTATCACAACACAATATCTGATTTCTGAA
This sequence comes from Anania hortulata, assembly GCA_963576865.1. NCBI lineage: Eukaryota > Metazoa > Arthropoda > Insecta > Lepidoptera > Crambidae > Anania > Anania hortulata. Next base: position 13,021,522 of record OY756390.1, on the reverse strand, counting down.
GACTGTGATTTAGTAAAGCTTGCATCAAAATGTTATGGAAAATCAATCATATTCCAACGTTGTCATTATCACGTAAGGAATGCGCGTACAATATAAGTGTCGCATCAGACGACGAATAATGATCGTGAGAGACGAGATTGTCTAGGCTATCAGGTAGATGGATAATTACGGAGACTAATTTGTGTGGCATTCGGCGGTCGTCTCGGAATGTGAACACGCCCTGGCCGCGGGCCCGGTCTCGGCGCGATGAAATCATGAATGGAACCCTCAGATCGAATTACCCGTCTACGAAAATTCCTTAAAACATTAATAAAAAAACTTCATCAACATAATGATTACGTTGCTAGTCTTTATGTTACGAAGCAACAAGCTATACCAGGACCATTCTCACCACTCGTTTCCACAGTAACAGTTAGAGCCAAGTTAAATACTTAACTTCTTAAAACAGTTCAAGTAGCGTATAAAATACCATGACGTAGTAACTTACTAAACACATACATGACTACTATTCTAGAGAGCGAAAAGCTCATAGTTGGCACAATACAATATAATCGAGGGTTCTATTGACGCATAACATCTCCTTGTCCCATCGTAACAGTTACAATACAATGAAATATGGGAACAAAAAATACATACAAAAGAATTGTATTCCACGGATCAAGGGAAAAAAGAGAATAGTAAGCCGCGAAGTAAGATCAATACGGTAGATAAATAAAACGGTCCATTGTGAAAGCAGCGGCTGCCAAGCGCATGCGAGAACCCTCGACCTCCTATGCGCCTGGGCAGAGACGCACGCACGCTCACGCACGTTATATCACTAACCGTGGATGTGACCGGTGTCTTACTTTCAATTAAAGACTGCACTTACGACTCTTGACAGTACAAATTTACATGGTTATGGAACACAGCCTTTTTAAAAGCAGTTGCGTGGATCTATGTATGTAAAAAATACTTTGTTTGAGATCTAGTTTTTATTTACAACAAATCTTGTTTGGTGTGTCAATTTCGAAATTCAATTGCAATTTTTGATACAAAGTTAATGATTGTGCTGTTAAAATAAACGTTTATTTCAAAGTAAAATCAATCTCTTCATGCGTATCAAACGGATTTCCAGTACACAGATTACCTGATAAGCAAATCACCGATTTGTAAAACAAAATGTGCTTCCTACCTGAGCCAGGACTGTTTTAGGGTCGACCTTTAAAATGTATAATCGATTCAATAAAGAGTCGTTTCGACGTGTCAGGACAAGCTGTCGGTTTTTGTTACAAACCCGATGGGATGTCTATGGTCGTTTTGTAATTTTATGGCCACTTCATTAAGGTGTCTGTCGAATGGTCACTTCAAGCTCTATTGACACATCAACGTTTGAAAGTAAGGTGTGAAAAATAGATTAAAGTTAACTGAACTGAATGGCTTCATGTCTAATCTTGAAATACACATACTTTTAGATCTTTATTTATTAGTAGGTAAACCTACAATGTTTCTTGAAGCATATTTTTATTATGTATGATAAATGCAAGGATTCCAAGAAACAGATAAAAACAAAGACTCAAGGATATTATGACGCGAAGGCACGAGATGAAGTTGCATACACATTACTCATACAGACTACTCGAATTAGCAGTACTTGTTATTAAAGTAGGTAGTTAGGTAATTAATAATTTCATGTAGAAACAATTTAAATTATTACACTTTCACTGTTACTTTCACTACAATACGCCTAAATCAAGAATATATCGTCTTTTTTTCTGGCAAATACTGAATGGTATCTATTTATCAATGAATCGCATTATATTTTATTCGCCAAATAAGAGCTACTTGACGAATGTAAAATAGGCCCCTTAGCGACTTAAAATTTAAATAAAACTAGGATAATAACATTCAGTTTATTTTGCGAACTGAATAAGTTTCGGATATAATCCAAATAATAACACACAAAAGTACTTCAATAAACAGTAGATAAGATAAAACATACGGGGAAGCTAGAGATTACAAATCACTAGATTCAAGATTCCGAAAATATTGGCACATGCATGATACCTACTTAATGGTAGCCTTTAATAAGGATCAATGACCCGATAAGGAAAATTGGAAAAAAAATACATGGGTCTTTTTATACGGGTATCGATCATGTATAACGGGAATTTGAATTTTCAACAAGGTAGGTAAATAGTAAGGTATTCGTTTAGCTGGCGAGTGTGGGCTTTAATAGTGGATTAGGACAGAGTGCAAAAGATGTGAAACAGCGGTTCAGTGACAATTAAGGGCAACCCAGAAAAGAACAGAAGACATCGTTCCCACAGCAGCACGCAGCGGTGCCGGCTGCGCTACCGCTGCGGGCCGCGAGCGGCGCAGGCGGCGCGGGCGGGGCGCGGGCCTGCGGCTCGCAACAAAGAGCCTTCCGGGAACCGCCACAATACAGGTTTGCGGCGACGTGCGATACCTTCGCAGATACCGGCCGCCACCGACCAGGTACACCCGCATCTATTAGGCCCTTTGTTGATCAAAACACTCGAGAAACAAGGCTGTTGCACGAACCGAAACAAAGTTCAATTGAAAATCGAGTGTGACAAGCCAAAGATTTCCAAACGTGTTATCCGCGAACCGCATCGCCGTTCGGTTGTTATCTGCACTCAAGAGATAGCAGAACGTGACAAAAGGTTGGCGACTACGTCGATAAAGATCGCACGGGGTATTTCCTCCTAGGAATTAGTAGGAATATGATAGATAATAACATAGGACATGATGATAAGTTAATTTGTTACCAAATTCCTAAGATTGATACTGCCAATGAAGATGGCATGGGTGTCAAAAAAATGGAGAGTCGACTGACAGTGACTGTGAGACTGACAGACAGCTAACTCGATGGGTAGCGGTGTAGTATAAAAGTAAAAGTGGGGTAATAAAATTAAATTCCCAGGCAGATCAACAACCCGTTCCGGCGTGCAGCGCGGCGTAGGATTTATTGCAGCTGAGCACCACGGGTTCCCTACATGTGTTCGAAACACCTTTCTTCGAAAATTGATACATCGACAACCTTACACTGAAGCTTTCATAGTGCGATGGCTTGTTTCTGCGAAGGTTTTTTTCGACGTATCTGAATTTCGAACATCTTACTTCGGTACCTTGTTTCTCCAACTATTGTTTGTCCGATGTAACGTTACTTCGAAAAATTTGACAATACATTTTTCTGCGACGTGGTAGGTACAACTTACATTCAAGATTGCGATAGGAATCAACAAAAACATTTGTATAAAGTAAATCAATATTGTTTTTTAATCGAATAGTATGCCACAAAATTACAGAACACAAAATTACATCGGACAAACAATAGTTGGAAAAACAAGGTACCGAAGTAAGATGTTCGATGTTCAGATACGTCGAACAAAAATACCTTCGCAAAAACAAGCCATCGCACTATGAAAGCTTCGGTGTAAGGTTGTTGATGTATCAATTTTCGAAGAAAGGTGCTTCGAACACACGTAGGGAACCCGAGTACCACCGGGACCCGGCCTTCTCATGCTCCGCGCTTGACCGATGTAAGACCATCAAAGCTGAAAATTATCCACTCAGTCTTAAGAGACCACAAAATGTAAAATAAATAATACGAACGATCTCATAAAACAATATATTTAACTTTAAACAAAAAGGAAAACCTACTTATGTAAATTTTTCTAATGCAGATGTTTGATTAAACAAGAAATAAATTACAATTACATACAGACTTTTACGATTACATTGAAATTAAGTCATACATAAGCGTCAAAAGCTTAAAGCATTTTTAATCGATTTTAATATTTACTAAGTGTTTTTTGCTGTAGGAAACTATAACGCAGGAAATAATGTATGTTTCTAAGAATTGTCTCCGGTAAGTAAACTATCACGAACGTAGTCGTGTCGTTATGGCGAAATAATGACGTTCGGTCTACGACACGTTTCACAGTAATATGCTAGGTTATTTTTAAGTTACCAATGTAGGCGTTTATGAATCTGTCGAGAGCGGACCTACATGTGTACATTACACATGTCTTGCACTACCACTCACTAGAATCGAAACAAATGTTGTATTTGACTTGTTGAAATATGAGATGACGCAATTAGCACCCAACTTCGACTCCGACAGTGCTATCCAAGTACCTAATTAATTGTTTACATCAAACAGGGGCTGATGAAGCTTTTGTATCGCTCAGCGCTTTGTTGATTAGCAACAAGTTTGATTAGACACGGTAGCAGTGCTTGTTAGGTCATCGCCTTTGTTCAAGGTTTGCAGTATCGACGACAGCCTTACTTCTATAATAATAAATGACCTATGTTACATAAACGTGTGATGATGATGTTGTGCGATACAATTACAATACAAGCTAGTGAAACATGTCCAAACATGTAAGGAATGTTAATAATATAACTAATCCGATGACACGGCGTAGTTTCATATCACAAAAGTGTATGACTCACGAAAGCATATTTTAATAATCTTAATAGCATACAAGACGGTTTAATGCTATCATCTAGAGGAATTTATAGTCCTAATTAATATTTATACAGAGTCGGGATATCAATCATCAGTCAATTAAATCCAGAGCAGGTTACAGAATCAGTCGAAGCTAGCCGCCCATTAAAAGGGTTATTTTAGGAAAATATTGCCAATGGATGAAGTGACCATAGATGGGCAAATTTAATTTGATGCTTGGTAATCGATGCGGCGACTAGTGTGCCTAGATAGCAAAGTAAGTAATATTTTTTGCGAGTAGAATGTCAGGTTGTGTTGGTGAGATGCGACTGATGCGAGGCGGGCCGGAGAGGCGAGCGACGCGCGGCGGACGGAGTAACGACTGGCAATCACCAATTCTGAGAAGCGCACTTGTTTTCGCACCAGGTGCAATCATGCTACGTATATTGATGTGCATTATACTTTCAAAACCTTTGAGTTGCTCTCGACCGGCGCTATAAAAACCATCACCAAGGGTTAGCATGGGCGAGATCCAATAGTCGGTATAATTGAATTTAACCAATTAATGTCAATTTTTTTTTCCATGGAATCGAGAATTCTTGTGAACAGTATAATATTAGCATCAACTTAGTGTTGTTTTAATGGTTTATTTTTTACGTTTACGGCCGGTCGCCCTAACGATCGATGCGATTACTTTTATCAAGAAAACGTTAATTATTTGTTTATCGAAAATTACTGCAGCAAAAATACAAAACATTATGCAGTATTCATTTTTAATGCCAATGATAATATCAAGTATATTGATAATGATGATTTTATCACTACCAATGATCTCATCGCACTGTTTGATAAACAACATCACAATAATAATATGAGTTTGATTCGCAATTTTTTGGGTTACGGAGCCAAATGGTTAAAACGGACTGCCTAGACAGTTTAAATTTAGCATATAATGGTAGGTACAGTGACAGTGTTTTTTGCGTAACATCATGTTCGTAATGATCAGGAATAGATAAAATATTACAAAAATATATTGCTTTAAAAATTTGGTACCTATAACTAATAGTTGGATTAAAATTATAACACAGATGTTTTATAGCAAGTTATTCAGGTGATTTATATCTAAAGCAAATAAATATTGTGTATTAAAATAATCTAACTAAACTTACGGGTCCTATTTTTCAGTCCCGTAAATTGAAGACTTTGAAACCCTTTCGCGTTTCGGACACGCACTTGGCCGGTTTTTATTTCTTTAAATAAATTATAGTTAATATTTTTTTACCAAATTTTGTTTAATATTTTTGATCAGAACAAAAAGGTTTTTTATAGCTTTGCAAAGATACCATTTTAATTAAACTTGGTCTATGGTTTTCTTAAATTATGAACTTTTTTATAGACTGAAATTTCAGGGTAAAAAACTAGTACTTAAGTACCTATTTGCAATACATATGCGCAGATGGGCGTCAGACCCTGAGCTGCGTGACATGTAACGCCACTAATTAGCAATTAATTACCTTCACTCGATCCCCATATTTGTAAATTGTACGGGGAAAAACGTTTAATGTGTTTGTGATAGCAAATTGGCTTAGCGAAAGTCGCGAAAAAGTCGCGAACGCCACTTAGTTAAAAATCTTACTTTTCTTTACTTTCTTATAAAATATAGCAGAAAAAAAATGCTGAAATAACACAAAATTTTAGAAATTTTCATTCAAATATAATTTATTTTTCTATCGTTATGAACAACAACACTACACAATAATCTTTAAAATAACATAATTTTTATTTTATGTAAAAAACAAAAAAATAAGTAGTAAACCTAAGTCAAAATTAACTATAAAATCAAGGGCGCAAAACCGATCGTTTTTCAAACCTAGGTAGGACGTCCACTACCTAATAAATTATCTATATTATCTTGTGAAGGATCAACATTGTTGACGCTTTATCCCGCTTTTTGGTATCACTTAATGATATCATAGCCTAAATACAATTTTCAAATATTTTCAATACGGTCATATGAAAGCATAGCGCGTTTCGCTTAATTCCCTATCAGGTATGTATTTTTGCTCATACCTACAATGGCCGCAATTTCTCGGAAATCTTGTCTCACACACCTGTGCATTGCTCATCCATGTATTTTGCCACTATGGTTCACATGCCGTGAACCATACATCACATGCCGTGCTTGAAATATTGATCAGCACTTGACATTTTTGAGCTCGGAAGAATCTCAAATCTTCTGTCAGTCCAATTAGCTAAATTCTTAGTACATACTAAGTACAGTAAGTTTCGATCGAGATGCGATTGAAAATGGCATTGCGGCTACCAACTAGGGTCGCAAAAAATGACGCAGCAACAAGAATTGAACGCATCAATTGCTATTATTTGTCATAGCAACCGTGGTAAAGTATTTATTTGTTTAAAAAGAGAAATCGAAATAAACCACGCATTGATACTCTTATGGCTACGCATTTTAGATTGGTAAGTATAATGTATCCAAACAGTTAAAAAAATATATTTATATATAAAGAAAAATCACGCTATCTCAAACTGAGACAGAAAGCTCTCAGCTTATAGGACTGTGCTCAAGTAACAAACAAGTGAAAGTAGGTTAAGTACTTACCATTCAATGCTCCGGTATCCTTTGACACAGCAATGGATGCTTTTGAATTTGTCTTCAAACCCGTACTCCAAAGGCACTGGCTCTTTTGTGAACTGCATCCACGATGTGTTGGTGGGTAACGTGTAGACAGAGCAGTACCCGGCGGCCGTAGTTGCGGCCGCAACGGACAAAACGCCCAGCGTCAGGAGATGCCACGTCATTATCTGCCAAATAATTAGGTAGGACTTATTTAACTGCTACTAAAGGTTACAGGAAGCCGCTGGATGCAGGCCGCTTTCAACCGGCCAATTTGGAAGTCATAAATGGGGGAGGCCTATGTTCAGCAGTGGCCGTCCTATGGCTGAATTGATGATGATGATTTAACTAAGCTGAATTCTTAGAAGAAATACTCAGTTTAATCTGTTAGTTATATATTCTATGTAGTCTTGTCTTTAATTTACTAAGAAATAGTGGAATGGTAGGTACACTAATATTTGTTTACACAACGCTTTTTGCAACTGGAAGAACAAAATATAAAAATAACACTCATTACACTCCCAAGAAAACCGCTTATGAATCATTACTCAGACATGATGTCCTTACATTACTCCTTACAGTTTATTTAATAATAAAACAATGCGACAACGGAGCAAATTTAACATTGTTCATCAGCCATAACCCGGATTAGTGGTGTTTCGACTAAACTTAAGACAAGTTTTTTTTCACAGTGTCCATTATTAAGTAGTGTAATTTATACTCAACTCTACTCCCACTTTTTCCTTGAAGTTCTTGTATTCTCATAATTGAACATAAGTAATTATTAGCAACAATCGAACTAGTCTGTCGGTGTATCGAGAAACAATTGTAACGATGTCGATAGAAAGTCCAAGGATTATGATAATAGTAGTTTAACCCATAACAATAATTCTCAGTAGTGCGCAGACCTTGTCATTTTTACATAGCAACCTTTGTTGTTGGCACTACTGTTGTGTTCTAATCTAACTACCAGATAGAGACAGGTAAAGGTAAATGTTTCTAGGCACAAGCACAATATACCCAGACATAGATATTCCAAATTTCCAATTTAAGTAAAGACTTCGAGTAGGAACTCTTTTCATTAAAAAAAGATAATATAGAAAGAGGTAAGGTGAGGTAGTTAATTCTTATAAATTATTATTTATTATCCATTGATTTAAATAGTAAAGATACGGCTTACAGAACAAATCACTCTACACGTTTCCCACACATGACACAATAGCGCCATCTATTAGAACTACCCTGAACTGTGTCGTAAACGATTAAACAGCAACACACCATGCGTTGCTTTCTATTATGCCAAACGTTGAGAATTCGGAAACAAAATTTCTAAAACAATGTAATTCAGTTTCTTAATTAACATATTTTCGATTTACCTGTGATATTAAATATCATACTTTGTGTTAGTTGTGCTTTTGTTGTAGTAAACACGACAAAGCTTATCATTTTCCTAATTTTAACATACCTTCGCTCTCGACGACAGCCGACAGCCGACTACGTCACTTCGGCCTAAAGAGGATCACTTTAGGGCCACGTTAGTGGCAACAGCTTAACATGCGGTCCGCCCTGTCCTTACGAAGTAATATATAAGTCAATGTTATTATCTATAAAATTTGAACGTAAATATATACCTAATGTCTCATTTATATGAGGCCCGAAAACCCGGTAAAATTACCTAATAAATTACCTTAAAATTAAAATTTAGTCAGTTGTATACAGTAAACACTAAACAGTGACGAATTAGCTCGCTATTTCCACAAACATTTTTATGGAAGCATTGCATTTAGACAGCTCAAAAAAACTGAGTCACGTGATTAGTGGTGTCAATAAAATTGCTTACAAAATAAGTACTTGATTCCAGTACCTAAAGGGTCTTGCACACTTGACAGAAGAACACACTTAGAACAACAAAGTAATTCTTTACTTTGTGGGTTCCGTTTATACACTTGGGGTACCTTTCAAAATAGTCGAAATGCGGAAATGTTAAAGTACATAATTTGTTAAATCGTTTTAATGTTTAACGACCTCCTCCTTAATTTAAATTTACAAATTAATCACCTGCTAGGGATCATAAGTTCATAACAGAAAAAAATTAACTCTTGAAATCGTTTTTGTTTACCGTCCAAATCCGGACGTTTTAAAACTGGTGACGTGTGTTACGATTATGGATATGTAGGTGGTTTGAATTCATGGAAATTTGTTTTTAAATATTCATTTTGGTATGAAAAAGCGTTTGGCCTGTTTTTCGAACGAAATACTAACTAAACGAATGACCTAAAATTCTACGAATAATAGTGGAACGAGTGAGTGGGCCCTAACTTCTCGGAATGGCATTAACTTCATAATGGTAATTAGAGATGCGACGAGTACCGAGTTTTACTCGATTTTATTTTTGCCAAACAGAGTTCAAGTTAGCGCGCGTTTACAACATGTGTTTATAAAACGAACAGAGTATCACAAGGCATTGTAGACTGTAGAGAACTAGAGACCTTAATATATCTACCAACTATTTACACCGGCCATTCCATTAATTAAATTTTAAATATTAATTAAGCTTTATTAATAATTAAAATAAGTACGTACTTTACGCTTCTTTACAAGTTTATGTACTAAAGAATAGTAGAACTAGCCTAGTCTTTTTCCAGGTAAATGTCGAAACCGCAAAACTATATTTTCCGAGATTACGTTTCTGAATTTTCCCCAAAATGATTATGTAGATTTTAATTTAATTTATCGCATTTAATTTTTATAATGATCTTAGAATTGAGAGGACGTTTTTTCCCCTAAAAATCATCGTTATTTTATTATTTTGATTACAAATCATTAACATAAATGAAATCAAAAACTTTTTTTATGTAAATTATTAATAAATTTTTACTTCAAATTCAAATTCTTTGATTATTTACACCAAATACCGTACTGAGTATAATAACTATAGCCCATCTCTAATTATTATTATTGTAATGCACTTAGTAGGTACTTTTCGGTGTGGTAAGGCGTCTAGTTTGAAGCTATTACAAGTGATAAATAATAATAGACGATCAATGCATTGATGACTTGATTTTTAAGGTTTATCTCTTATTTAAAAAGATAAGTCCTGACTCACTCATTCACTGACTTACTCATAAACGCCCAGCCCAAACCCTTTAGACCTAGATTGCTGAAAGTTTGCACAGAAGTTCCTTTAATAACACATACAAGGAATTATAACGAATTTTTGGAAATTTAACCTCTAAAGGGGTGAAAATTACGATTACAGTTTGTATGAAAGTTCGTCATTTCTGAAGTTAGCAAGATTTAAATTCGTTTTTAAGCTTGTGTTTGTAAATAATAAATACTGGTTTCGGAATTTTTGGGGAAATGCATCCCTAAGAGGGTGAAATTGAGTGGGTAAATTTGTATGGGGGAACATTTTTTTCGTAATCTATGGACTTGAAATTTGGCACAAATACTCACTAACAAAAATTAATAGATACCTGTTTCAGCATTTGTCAATTTGCATCTGCAAGAGTGTCAAATGGAGAATGAAAGTATAGATGTAAAATCTTAACTAAGCCCAAATGGCTTAGGACAGAGAGTTTAAATTTAGTCACTAGCGTAATTTGTGACACAAAGGCTTACCAAAAAGGGATGTTATTGAAATGGGTTGAATTTCAATACCATTTCAAGAGAGTAAATTAGAGGGAAGAGGTCTCCTTAAACAACTATACTAACTTTTTTTCCCAAAAAATAGTTACCTACACATTTTCTGAGATACGCGTGTAAGATGACTCTGGCGTACTAGTTTTAAGCTTGGCGCGAGATTTCTGGCTGCGTGGGTACCAACATCCTGTTAATTTCTACTATAAATTAGCTTAGCTTTATTAGCTCCGAATAAGAGTGATCCACCTTGGACTTCATCATCATTGAAGTCGTCCTAAAACCTAAGTCACAATTAAAGCAAACCTAAATATAAAGGTTCGGTGTAGGTATATTTTGTTGTTTATTCCGAAAAACCCACTGACATTACTAAGAGACGTTAGTTAACGAATTTCTGTGGCAAAAAGAATAACACGCGTGCAAAGCCGCGGGGATAAGCTAGTGATAGATAAGCGCCGATACTCCAAAGAAATTAATAACAATAACCTTACCTTTTTTATTATTTTATAGGCTAGCAAAAGTATAATTAATCTACTTTGTTGGTTTAGAAAATACCCTATTGTTATTACAGAAATAGATAATGTACATATTAAATAATAGTATTGATAAATTAAAGTAGGTAATATACAAATTATTTAAATTATAAGCGCCTAACTAGGCGTGATTATTTGGTTAAAAACTTGAATAGTACGTGCGCGCAGTAACGATTAGAATCAGGAACTCTTTTCGAGAGCGTCATCGTGAAATGATCCAGGATAAACATTGTTTCGATTTAATTATTTTAGACATTATCTCTATCGACCCGTATTGTTTAATGGTTTAATAATAGACAAATACATTGATCCGAGTAATCATACTTGCTCGAAGGTTAATTAGAATAACATCCGGTATACTTTTCCACACGTATGCGTCTTTTTTAGGACTAAAAGAAAAACATAGATACTTGATGGGGGAGGCATAGGCCTCCCCCATCCATACATACATACTGTACTGGCTGTGCATAGGTACAGCAGTGGACGTCCAGCGACTGCAATGATGGTGGTGATGAATCTTCTCTTCATTATATTAAAACCTTGCATTGCCCACTCTTAAAGTTTTCACCTCTACCAAGCAAGCACTACCTATTGGTGAATGGAAAACCTGCTAAATGCGAATCGGACTCGCGCACCGACGATTTCATCCTATCATACATAATATTACCGTCGCTGTTATTACTTTACAAATGTGCAATTATATCGCTAATGACATGTTATGGGTACACTATGTACCATGTTGTCCATGTTAGACATCAGTTGCACATGAGTAATACAAGGGCCGCAAGCTCGTACCGGCGAGTCGAGTGATTTTTGCAATTACGGACATGCAGCACACATATCTGTGGGCAATTTGCCGCTCCTTCGCGGGCTGCGCTGATCGCCTTCTCGGAACCGGGGTTGCATCAACTGCACCAAGCTAGAGTGATTAAACCGCTAATTACCGCGAGAGGCAACTCGAGCGATGCTGTGTTATATCCCCAGCTTGCTTCGGTGAGCTGCCGCTGAGCGCTCATTGTTCCTACTATTATGCGCGTTTAACGTACACAGGTTGGAAGATTAAATTGATTATATGTAAATCAGGATCTCAAAATAATTATGTTTTTGATTAAATAAATTAGTTTGAGAACCTACATTAAAATTGGTCTACATCAAAACGTGCTTGCCTTTATTAAAGTAAAAAAAGATTTTGATAAGTTTTGCTCGTTTACTTTGGTCTTATTGTATCAATACCTATTAATAAAACAAAGTCGGGTTGGTAACACCATTTTATTTTATAAGTCAAGTACGGCTGGACCGATTTTTATGATCTTTGATTTGTCCAATTTGTTTGAAAAGTTTTTTGCCAAAAGGCAGTACACCATTCCTTAAGATTTAAAAAAAAAAAATTATATGTAAGTACTATGTTTTTTAGTTCATTTGTTTCATTAAATATTAATAAGCAGATTATTTTATTAGTTATAAAATCCACCACAGGAGGTAATTCAGTTGTACCTCCCTTTTAATTAATTTAAGTCACTATGGTTATTTTTCTCACATGATAATGAAAACTAAAACGCTGTCTAACATAACATTAACAGAATGATTTTGGCTTGTAAACTAATACAATTAAATTATCGCCAAAAGTGAGGCAAAAAACTAATTACTTTCATTGACAGATTTAAATTTGGTAGTCCGATGCTAGAGTCCAGATTTATGAGTCCAAATCATTTATAAGTTTTAGAGTTATGAAATAAATAAAAAATAAAATAAAATACAATTATTTCAGGCAAGTACATAAAATGTTAGAACAACCTACCTACCATTTTAGAGTTCTGTGGTAAAACTACTTATACGCATTAGTACTTTCTAGTTTTGTCACATTTTTAACCGACTTCAAAAAAAAAAAACCCGACTTCAAAAAACTAAAACGCTAAAAATAATCTTAACACTTACGTACCTAATCAGTTACTTTTGGAGTCGGTGCAAACGAAAACATAGAATCTCTCATCGACTGGCACCGACTCCAAAAGTAACTGATTAGGTACGTAAGTGTTAAGATTATTTTTAGCGTTTTAGTTTTTTGAAGTCGGTTTTTATTTTTTTTATAAAATTAACTTATTTCATCTATTTTAGTGAAAACAACACCGAAACACCGATTTCATTTCCTATTTTTCCACCCTTAGGGGTGAATTTTATTCCAAAAATGTTTGATTATAGTATCTTTGAAGTGTAAGCTATTCATTAAAAAAAGAATCATCAAAATCGGTTCACATTTGGCAAAGATATTAGAAGATAGATACTATAAAAAAAATAAAAACCGACTTCAAAAAACTAAAACGCTAAAAATAATCTTAACACTTAAGTACCTAATCAGTTACTTTTGGAGTCGGTGCAAACAAAAACATTGGTCTCTCATTGACTGGCACCGACTCCAAAAGTAACTGATTAGGTACTTAAGTGTTAAGATTATTTTTAGCGTTTTAGTTTTTTGAAGTCGGTTTTTATTTTTTTTATAATATTAACTTATTTCATCCATTTTAGTGATAAATCCTAATCAAAACAAATATTACGAGTGCAAACATAATTTAACTGCTGAACACCGATTTCATTTCCTATTTTTCCACCCTTAGGGGTGAAATTTTTTCCAAAAATGTTTCATTATAGTATCTTTGAAGTATAAGCTATTCATTAAAAAAAGAATCGTCAAAATCGGTCCACATTTGGCAGAGATATAGGTAAGATAGATACTAAAATCAGTTGGCGCGGTACGGAGTTTATGCAATGTTTGATGATTTTCTTATAGATCCCATCATCAGAATTTAACCAAATTTATATGGGACCATTCTGAAAGTATTACCTTTCAAACAAAAAAATAATTATCGAAATCGGTCAACGCAGTAACGAATGATCGCTAAACATACATAAAAAAAAAGATTGTGACGAATAGAGAACCTCCTCCTTTTTAACCGACTTCAAAAAAGGAGGAGGTTCTCAATTCGTCGGTATCTTTTTTTTTTTTTAATGTATGTTCAGCGATCATTCGTTACTGCGTTGACCGATACAAATGTAAACCGATTTGAGGATCCTTTTTTTATTGAATAGCTTATACTTCAAAGATACTATAGTAAACATTTCACCCCTAAGAGTGGAATAATAGGAAATGAAATCGGTATTCAGCAGTTAAATTTTGTCTGCACTCTTAAGATCTGTTTTGATTAGGATTCATCACTAAAAATAGATGAAATAAGTAAATTTTATAAAATAAAAAAACTGACTTCAAAAAGCTAAAAATAATCTTAACACGTAAGGTACCTAATCAGTTACTTTTGGAGTCGGTGCAAACGAAAACATTGAAGTAAGTGATTAGGTACCTTACGTGTTAAGATTATTTTTAGCTTTTTGAAATCGGTTTTAATTTTTTTTATAAAATTTATAATTACAAGAGATAAGATAAAATTGCATCATGAGCTGTAATAAAGAGTAACTGTGATTCATCATTGTTCCGGTTTTGATAAGATTGTTAGATAAAACTTTGAAATTGATATAAAATACTGTCAGAGCCGATTTCGGCTACAGTGACTGCTGGACGGACTGCCCAGCGCGGTCGTGTGCTGTTATATCCAATCTTTGCTTTAAAAGTGAGAACGCCACTGCTATAATTGTAAATTAAAGCCGTAGGTGGTCTGGCTTTCAACTCGTCTTTCTTAGCGTCGAGTTCATCTCTTCGTAAGAATTCGGAAGCGTCGATGTTCTGCTTTAAGCGATGTCTCCCTCCATTCCGGGCGTTTTGCAGCTACTGATTCCCATGTCGAGGGGTCAATGTTGCACTTTTTCATATGCCTTTTGAGCACATCCTTATACCGTAGAAGCTGTCCGCCTTGCTTGCGCTTGCCTTCTCTTCTCTCTTCTGAAGCTCACAGTAAAGAATGTATTTTGCTAAGCGGTTTTCTGGCATGCGAAACACGTGACCACACCACCTCAGCTGACGCCGTATCAGATACGCTTCAATGACACAGATCTTAGCGCGACGGAAAACTTCTGTTTCTGATACGGTCCGTCCAGTAATATCCCGCAAGCAACGCAAATGGGATTGATCTAGTACCTTTATGTGTCTTCGGTACAGACACCAGGTCTCTGAGGAGTACAGTAGGCTTGGCAGGACAATAGCTCTATATACCGAGATTTTTGTCGCTAGTTTGAGATCATGCGAGCGAAAGACCCTTGATAGAAGTTTGCCAAAAGAAGCTGAGGGAGCAGCAATTCTGCTGTTGCAAAGGTCGCATTGCGATATGTGATCATGCTGCCCAGTTATTTAAACCTCTCCACACACTTTAGAACATCTTGACCAAGACAGAATTTAAGAGGTTCGCCTAATGCCACGCCTGACGTCATGACTTTCGTCTTGCTGACACTTATCTTGAGACCAAACCTCACACATGTCTCTTCGAGACTAGTCATTAAACGTTGTAGAGAAGCTGGGGACTCGACTAAAAAGCACAAGTCATCCGCGTACATGATCTCAGTAATCATCTCATGAGAGACTTGTGGTCTTTGGCTTTGAAATTCATATAATACAGGTATAACACAATATCTAAGCAAGTAATGGTGATAATAGTAATGACTTAAAAATTACATGCAACAGGAGAGTCAGTGAAGGTGGTCCATTAACCAATTATGAAAAATGTGTTAAGTAGGTAGTGTAGTTGTCAAATCAATAGGAAAAAAGTATGAGGTAAAATAGAGAATAGAGAGAGAGAGAGAGAGATAAGTGAGACAAGGGAAAGAAGTCTTAGCAGTAGTAAGATAACTCATCAGGATCATGTGCATAATCGAGACACAATAGAAATTTAATTGTTATGCGGTCTCATGAGACCGCTTGAATATTGAAAAGTTAAAATAGGAATAAGTAAAACTTCCAACAAACACACCGATTACCTTGCCACAAACTAAGCAAAGCATGTAAAATAGTGACTAGATATAGTAAACATGATTTATAGAACATAGATGAAATGCTTGTGTTCATTACACAAACAATTGCCCCGTGAGGGATTCAAACACTCTACCAAATTTTGGTTGTAGCGAAATTTGCTGTAATAAAAAAAAAAAACTTTCTTTATAATAAAAGTGCTTGCTAAGTTAAACTTTTTTGAATAATAAACTTGCAAACAGGATAAATTGTGCATTTATAACAATTAATTCCATTCTCATTTGCCCAAGCTTACAGTTTAACAGTTTTTGATAAAACTGTTTCCAGCTAAACAAATTTAACAAAAATAAACTTAATATCTAGGTTTTTATTAAGTTATTGCTGAAGTAATTGGTGCCACAGAACTGTCGGTGTTGAAACAAATTACATAAATAGCGACAGATATAGGGGAGATTTAAATTAGGATGTTGACACCATTCATAAATAATTTCCAGAAACTTCTTTTTTTAAATAACACCTTATTAAATCAATTAGTACAGTCATAATGTTTAATTGTTTCTTGAAATAGATTTTTAATTGCTTTATAACTAATAAATAGATATTCAGTTGAGTTCGGTAAACAGTGGCATCACTGTCCGCTATTGCCATACAAATTCTAAGGAGGAGGTATGTTTTGACAGCTCATAAGGAAGGGAACTAAACTAACCTAGGAACTTACATATAAAGGGTGGTCCAGGCCAGATGGATATAAAATTTTTTTTAGGTAGTTGGCTTAGGGACCTATTTGTACCCGCCAGGAAAAAAAACGCTTATCAGCCGCTTAAGATGTTTTTTTTTAATTTTAGAAATATGACCACTTTTAATAATTTTTTATTTACTTTTAAAATGCCACCACCCTGTATATAAAATTTGAGGTAGGTAATTGAGGGTAGATTTAAATAGAATAAAAATTGCTTTTAACAAATATACTTAATATAGAAAATATAAATGAAAATTATTAAATTATACCAGCTTACTAGCCCATACTAGAATTTAAACTCCGGTTTGGAAAGTGAGAATTACCATTTAAATAAGCTATGAAGTAAAAAAAATACTAGGTAATATTATTATGTATTATATTTTTATTGCATACATGGGAATAAATAAGTACAGGCAGCTCGTCAACACAAAACAAAACGTCAAATTTTCTCAAATGATATTGATATCTACATGTCGAACTTAAAGTTGAAAATCGGTTCAAAGACCATAAAATTTCTGGGTAGGTTGACCTGCCGTTGACTGTACAATAAGTACACGTTTCTTAGGCCACAAAAGGTAATCGAGATAATTTTGTTTTTATCCTACATATGGTCCCTGCAGGATTAAACTACACGTTGAGAACAATTTACCTCTTGGACAAGTTTATTAAAAACAACTTTATTTACAAATCGCAAAACAATTATCGAATTCAAACAGTGAGCAATATTAGTAAATAACCTACCTCCAATAAAATACCACTCAAATAAATTCATGTATACGTCTAAGACAAAAACGTAAGGAGAAAACTGCAACACAATACATATTTAAAAGTAAGGATTACTCACCAAATCTAAAAATGTTAAAATCCAATTCTCAGAATTCGGAACTATACCCAGTCAGTCAATCGTTATTTTTCCAGTTCATTATGTAGCACTACACTTCGATACCAACAAAAACCGTCAATAGCTTTGCTATTTCATTAATGGAATAAAGTTATTACATCGAAAGCCGAAAACTTAATTTAAATTTATTTTCTGAATTCACAAATAACCGACGACACACCGAACACCGCGTGGTTGTGACAGCAACTGACATTTTATTAGATCGTTCAAACTTCGAATGAATGAAGGATATTGTGACAGCTGTAAAACGAGCGAGTATGAGTAAAAAAGAGACAGAGCATAATGTTGCCAGCATATATTTAAAAATTACCGAAATAGATTTATTTCAATTTTCTAAGTCCGGTCATGGTGTCACACACATGTATATTATTATGTATATGTATATCTCTGATTTGTTGGTAATGTGTAAGGATGCAACAGGCTCTCAGTAAAAACACCCGATAACCATGGGTGTGATGGCTTTCTCACAGTCTTAAGCGCTTGCTAAACGGAGGACGGACTCCTCTTGACATTGCTCGACTTTGCGCCCACTCTACTTTCCTTGACGCCTCGCCTGCGCTACTATTGGAAGATCTTCCATCCACTTCCGTCAGCCCGACAGCCAGACCCTACTTGTATGGAAACTATTCCGAAATTGGCCAAAATCGATATTAGTGTTTTCAAACTTGGTCCGAGTTTACATTCGCCTACACTAGTCGAGTTTTAGTAAGCTAAAATCCGGAACAAGAAGCGATGAGTTGACCGGGACTGATACCGGAAGGGGAGGCTGGTTTCCATGTGTAATACCCATTTTTCTCCGATCGATATCGGTACTTTTGCCCGCTTCAGAGGTTTTCTCGAGCGAGAAAGAGAACGAAAAAAAACCTAATTTACGTGTAGAGGTTGTAGCCTAAAAAAAATTATTTTCAAGATTCTATAATACCACTTTATTGGCATGATTAATGTGTACCCTTGCGAAATTACAGCTTTCTGTTACTAAAGCTGGTGACAAACTGCGACAGACGCGTCTCTGGACGCATCTTGACATTGTGAGGTTAAGCGCTGCCATTGGTCTATCCTTCAGTCAACTTCCGCCAGCCCAAGGATCGATCAATGGCAGTGTTTGACCTTACAATGTCTAGACGAGTCCGGAGCCGCGTCCGTCGTCATCTGTCACTGGCATAAATCTCTGAGCTAGCCCGCGTACAGACAGACAGACGGATGGACATGCCGAAACTATGAGGGTACCGTTTTGACTACGAAACCCTAAAGAAGTAGTTTTATTGTTAATGTTTCTAAATTTTATATAAGTTTTCCTAGTCGAAAGGGTATTTTTTTGGGATTTTTAAGTACCACAAGTCATTTAAAGCACGGTTTCTTGTTTTCGTCGAATGCCAGAAGTCAATTTCATTTTTATTTAGCTTTTAAAACTACTAGAACATGTTGAAATATTTTATTAGTAATAGAATTATTAAGAATAGAATCACTTAGCTATTAAATTACACTTATTAGTAAAGGTGCCAAATCTTAAAAATAAGGTTTATAAAACAAAATATAAATATTAATTTATCGTAACTAATTTCAGGCGTCGTATTTCGGGAGTAAATATACTTAAAAATTTCCGAAAAAAAAAAAGCGAGATGCGCCGTCACTCATCAGAGATCACAGGCGTACGCCAACGCTGCTCCAACAAGAACCTCATGCAGTGCACATACGGTCTAATTTAATCAAGTCATCGTAATTTTTCTACATATTCTATTTTTCAAATGCAGAATGGAAGAATTAAAAATGAAAAAAAAGTTTGTGTATTACGTAAATCGATTTAGTTACTGATTCTGAGTGGTCCCTGAAAAATTGGCACTACCGTGAAATGTAACCCTGTATATTATGTGTAAATGATGCTGATGATATGATGTGTTTGTAGCGTTGGGTTTCTTAAAACATTAATTTAGGAAGCAAGTAAACGGTGTTAGATTTGATACGATTTACAGATTAGTGTACAGATTATTAAGTGTCATTAAGACCACAGATTAGACTGCTGACAAGTTTGACATTAGATAAATGTCTATACTTTACATCTCCCTTTCTTTTTATACAAACTAAAAACATTGAATTAAAAATTTAAAGTTATTCATATAATTGACTCGACGTTTGCCTTACAATATAATATTAATTATAATTGCTAACTACTAATGCTATAGTATGTACTCTTAAGTTAATATCATTACACAGCTCAACCTATAATAAGTATCACTTTTAGAGATCAAGTCTATTTATTGGTTTTATTATTCTACCAAACCTTGATGACTGTGGTGCAGTTGCTGGTTGAGTTAGGTTTGACTTCTGCACATGGTTGGGAGTGCTTGATGATGAATGTGTCGATGCTGGGAGTGACTTCAGAATGGCTGGTGATTGAGCTTGTGCTGGAACCTGTTGTACAGCTGGACCATCAGGGTATTTAGTTTCCGTCACTACCACTCTGTTGCTGGTTATGTCTGCTTGTGTCTTATGTAGATGACTGAAGTTTCTTCGAAAGATTTGGCCTTGATCTGTTTGAATTATTACTGACCTTGGTAGACCTTCAGGCTTTTCTACCACTCTTGCCGCTTCCCAATGTTGATGAGCAACTTTGTGTCTGACTTTATCATTTATTTCAAAATTGACTGGTTTTGTAATATGTTTGTTACTGTAGTTGACTTATTTTTCTCTTAATCTTTGTAGTTCAGCTGTGACTCCTTGCATTATTTTCGGTTTTAAATTATTGTCACTGGAAGGTATTGGAGATCTAGTAATTCTACTGAAAAGCCTTTGGTTAGGTGAACCTAAATTGTCATTTCTTGGTGTATTTCTCCAATTTAATAAGGCGAGTTGAACATCTGACTTGTCAATGTTACATTTTCTGAGCATTTTCTTTGCTGTTTGGACTGCTTTTTCAGCAAGCCCGTTGCCTTGATGGTGATGTGGACTAGATGTGACATGGCTGAATCTCCATTCTTTTTGAAAGGCAATTCTGGTACTCCATGTACAAAAAACCATTTTTTTATGTATCCGGAGTAACTGTCACAGATTACTAGGTAAGTTTTTCCTTTTAAACCAAATAGATTTGATGCAACTATTTGCCATGGAAGTGTAGGAATATTTTTGACAAGCACTGTATCTTTAGTATTGTCTCTTTGTGTTTGTTCACAGACGGAGCAACCTCTGACTAGTTTTATGATATCATCTCGTAATGTCCTTTCCAGTAAAGGAATTGTCTGGCTCTTCTTAAGCAACTTTGTATTCCTAGATGTCCTTGATGAATACTCTTTAACATTTTAGGGATTTGTGATTTTGGTACTACAATTTTATCGCCTTTGTAGATAATTCCTTTGAAATAACTTAGTTCTTCTTTAAAGTTAAAATAATGTTGTAATTCCGTAGGAAGGTTGTTAACATTTTCTGGAAATCCTTCCATTATTATTTTGAGTAGTAGCTGTAAATGTTGATCTTCTTTTGTAGCATGAATTAATTCTTCTTTAGCGTCTAATGACATGGGTAGTATAACAGCATTTTTTAAATTTTCTTTTTGTTCAGGTTAGATGCATCACAGTCTCGACTAAGAAAGTCTGCTAAGGGTATTTCTGTGCCCTTTTTAAATATGACCTTTGGCGAGTATGGAGTAAGGTTGAACATTATGCGTTGCAACCTTGCTGGAGCAGATTGTATGTTTTTCTTGAAAATTGTTTCAAATGGTTTGTGGTCTGATTCCACAGCTAGTTCTTTACCTAGTCTATCCCTAGTAGTATTTGAAGCTCTGTTTTATTTGTTGGTGTTTTCATTGCTTGTATGGCTTCCAATTTGTCTGGGTCAGCTTCTAGTCCGCTAGCTGAAACTATGTGTCCTAGAAATTTTATTCGTTGTGCTTCGAGAATGCACTTATTTTTGTTAAGTTTGAAGCCTGATTCATTTAGTGTTTTGATAACTTCACCAACAGTTTTGCGTAGTTATTCTCTACTTTTTGCATATATAAAAATATCATCGATAGATACCTTTACATTTTAATTTTACTAAGCAAATTTGTCAAGATTTCTTGGAATTTCAAATGTCTCGGTAATACGTTGCATTATGCTCCTGTATCTAGTTTAACTATAAATTTTACATTGCCCAATTGTATTTTTTCAGTCCAGTTTTTCTTTTCTCCAGTTCTTATAGCTGATATGTATACATCGTCTTCAGAATTTGAACTTTCTTCTAATACATTTACTCTATTTTTCTGTTTAGTATTATATTTTATCTTAGTTCTGCACATTTTAGCAAAATGACCATTTTTATTGCATTTAGTACATGGTTTGTTAAAAGCTGGGCATTCTCTGTTTTTACGGTTAGTACCACATCTTCGGCAGTCGAAGTTCTGACTTTGTTCTTTTTTGGCATTCTTATTTTTCACCACTGAGACTTTATCTGTTTTATTTGTACCTTCAAACTCATCCAGTTGTTTGGAAGCTTGTTCAATAGTTTTGCAAATAGTTATAGCTTTTGTCAAGTCTAATTTATCTTCTGTCAACATTTTTTCTCTTACTTGATTCGATCTAATTCTAAATACTATCTTTGTCTTTCAACATTTCGTCGAGTAAATTGTCGAATTCACATTTACTTGCTTGAGTTTTTATCCTGGTCAAAAACTCGTTGAATTGTTCATCTTCATGTTGTTCAATCTTAAAAAATACATATCGTTCAAAAGATATATTTGTTTTTGGAGCAAAGTACTCTCTAAACTGATTTTTAATGATTTGCAGGTTATTTTTGTCTTTGTCGTCAAGATTGAAACTGTTGTATATTTCGATCGCATCTGAGCCTATTACAGCCATGAATGTTGCTGCTTGGACCTCGGCTGGCTTTTATCTAGTTGAATAGCAGTGGCAAACCACTCAAATGGTTGTAACCACTTTTTCCAGCACGTGGATTTATCCGAGTCGATTTGCAGGTTAGCTGGCGGCTTTATTCCAGATACTGCGTCGTTCGTAGCCATTTTACAACTTTTTCACTTATTTCCTTTTCTTTATTACATATTATCACTTCTAGTGTAGTAGCGTTGGGTTTCTTTAATAAAACATTAATTTAGGAAGCAAATAAACGGTGTTTTATTTGATATGATTTACAGATTAGTGTACAGATTAATATGTGTCATTAAGACCACAGATTAGACTGCTGACAAGTTTGACATTGGTTATATGTCTATACTTTACTGTGTTGTTAGTTTTTCTCTAAGGGTTCATACTAAGTTTTTCAGAATCCGTTTAAAAAACG
Source organism: Anania hortulata (assembly GCA_963576865.1). Lineage (NCBI taxonomy): Eukaryota > Metazoa > Arthropoda > Insecta > Lepidoptera > Crambidae > Anania > Anania hortulata. The sequence continues at coordinate 12,998,448 of OY756390.1, read as the reverse complement.
TCCTCCGGCACTGGATCGTGTGTAGTCAATTTAGGAAAATTTCATATGTTTGCTTGTGCGACGGATTGAATCCAGGCTCTTCCGGAGCCGTTTTTTAACGGGTTCTGAAGAATTCCGGGTGCAAGTCATCCAAGCCTCAGACGTAAACTTTTCGAGAAATGGCAAAATAGAATCTCGATATAACTTTTTTGCAGATAATGAATGACTTATGATATGAATAAATAAAAAGGTTTATTTGACACAATTTAAAAATAATACAATTTACAGTTTTACATTTTTTTATCAGTCATAGTACCAAATAGGCAATAATTGGAATGACTAACTGGCTGTGCCAGTGCACCCCTAATTCAAATACGATTCCACTAACTTATTTATTTCCTTAAAAAAATATTTAACTTTATTCTAGCAACACAAAAAAATGGCGCTGCCCTTTGCTTAGATTCCCGCCATTTTGCTTGATAGATTTGAAATACTTTGCCGGAGCAGTGCTTTGTCAGTCTAATTTGTGGTTTATTAAAACAACTAATGTAACAGTTATTTGACATGAAAAGTTTCACTTGAGCAAATATTTAGGCAGAAAAACTGTTGCGATTTGCAATCAATTATATTTAATGTTTGTACCCACGAAAAAGCGCTATTAGAATTACTGTTGAAAATGATGCAAGACGTGTTAAATGTATTTTATTTTGTTACTTTTTTTTGCATTTTGAAGGTGATTTCTTGATGTTTTTGAGGTATCGGAAGGAACCAAGCGCGCGGCGCACCATCACTCCGCGCCACCAGGCTTGAAGCCGTTTAGCAGCTGCGGCCAGCCTCTCCTCGCGTGCCAGCCGCGCTGCTCGCTCACTTTTGAAAGTCAACCAGGACCGCATCTCGCCCGCATGGAGGTCATACTGAAAGATTTTTACTAATGTATATGAATTAGCCGATGTCTGAACTTTACACTAAAGTGACGAAGACTTGTCGACCCGCCGGCTCAGTGTTTTGCTTAAAGGGTTCGATTCTCGGTCGGAATTAATAAAACGATCTTTTCTAAATTGGCTCAGGTCTAGGTTTGCTAGGACACGCCCTCGCCAAAAAACATTGCCTGATGGTATGGATGTCATATTTAAAATAAAAGACCATTCCATAAAATAATACGTTACAGTGAACATCATTGTGACGTATGTTGGTGTTTTCTAGCGCACTATTTAGTTAAGTAGTTACTAGCTTATATAAAGTAGTATCTAGAATGTAGGAGGCACATACTAATAAACACGATTGATCACTATAAATTTTTACAATACTTATTGTATTTCGCTTTAGAGAAAATACATGGGGCATTAAAAAAATTGTGGACGTTTTTTAATCTATCTGTCTACATAATTATGAATAATATAATTTCATTGTTAGTGTGCTGTGCTTTTGAATAATATCGTTTTCTTGTCATAGCCTTTGCGCCAAGTTTGTCTTTACTCTTAAATGTAAACAAATTTTATTAGAACCAATACTAAAATAAAAATAAAAAACTCTTCTATACTACTTAAAAAGTCGTTGTGCTACTCGACCAAAATGTATGGAACAGCAAATATTTTTTCCGTGCTTTTATTATGGACCCAATTTTGTATTTTACTGATGTAAAACAATATATTAAAATTTGTAAGCATAATACTTATTAAAAAGTCTTCCTGTGTTACTACAAAGTGGTTATAACTTATCGGTTTTACCATGGCAAAAGCTAGCTCTGACGCTGGGTGTGTAAGAATTTTGTCTTCCGCTATCATTCACGACATGAATATTATATTGGCAAGTACTGTACCAATTTCTGTAGTTCCTCTCTACGAGCGAGAGCCACTTTCAGCTCTTCACGTTTCTTGGAGAGGCGGTCGTCCATCTTTGCAGTATCATCAACGTAACGTTGCCTCCAATATTCCAACAAATCTTCACGTTCCTGTTACAAAATACTTTTCATTACTCATACTCGGAAAGTAGGTCTGAAGTAGCCTGAGGAGCGGGTTGAAAGTAATACTTTTCAGCCCTAGGGAGAATCGTTTTCAACTGATAGCTGTCAAATTATTTAAAAAAACTAGTTCTATTTTTACATTTTTAATGAACCATGTTCCAACTTTCTATACAGGCACCCAATAATAGCACGATATAAAATTGAAATAACATAAAATTAGGTAGGTATCAATTAAATAATATTTATTTTTATATGACTGTATTATGATTTATTTTCAACTAAAATAAAAAATAATGGCTGAATACGGTCGGATACAGAAAAAATAGGCGGGAAAGTGGCATTCCGATCTTCATTTGTTTTTTCGAGTTTTAGAGTTTTGTTAAAATTCTCTCTTTTTTCTTTACCTACCTAATTCATGTTTTTATTTTTATTTTCCTTGTATTCGTAATGAGAAGCACAGTGTTTACCTCGGGTTAGAGACTTACCTATTTAGTCCCTCGAACTATTGGAGCCCTCGCTACGCTCAGGCGCCAAACCTATTCTCGGGGCTAAGTAAGTTACTTTCACCCCTAAGGTAACAATGTACTATTGTATAAATACTTTATTTACGTATCCATATTATTATGTTACTCTAAATGTCTAAAGTTTATGGATGATGAGATCCACCGGTGAAGTCAATATACATCATTTTGATTGGCATAATTATGTCCAAAATTGTGTAAAGTTTAATTTAAAACATGTAAACACATACCGAGCTGTTCGGTGAATCTAAGGCACAGCGAATTACTGAAAATGAAACTGTGTTTGTCACTTACCATGCTTTCCAGGTTTTAAAAATACCTATTCTTCATGAGCTAGGTTGATTGATGTAGTACTATTATTAATATGTTTAATATCCTCATACTTATATTCTGGGGTACCTCATTGATACCAAACACCTATTATTCTGCAGGGATGTTTTATGTTTATGTCAGGTTTATGTACATACTATACCAACTTCGTGGTCCGCTTGTAGAATCTGATCAAATACCGACCATGCGGTAGACGTGAGGACATAATCAGTATTCTAATAGTCTTTTGTCATACTCAGGCAGATATAATCTGTGACAGTTTATAGGTGTCCCGTAACTCTAAAGATAACCTTTTGTTATATGACAAAAACAATTTTTTTAGTGTTTTTCTATACAAATTCAATCGGCTGTTTGGTAATTTAAACTTTCATGCAAGTTTGCAAAAGCTATAGAACAAAAGTTGTACACCATGATGTATACCTAGAATGTGGTCACAAGGTTATCCTTGAGTTATGGGACATCCTGTATAGACTGTATTTTTATCTGCCGTGGACCTACAGTCAGTCATACCAGTACCTACTTAAGAGGTGGGTTTTATGACGTTTTAACCTTTATTTGTAATTCATACGCTTTGACGAGCTCGTCGTGCACGCGGTGCTCGTGGTCGACACGCGGCGCCGGCGCACGAGGCACGTCCAACTCCATGTCGAGCGACTCGGCGCGCGCGAACAGCCACTTCTCGACGTAGCAAAGACGCGCATTTGCGTTTTGTTGTTCACTCTGAAAGGCGATATTTCTAGTATTCGTTATTTGCCTAACGCATCTAGTTTACTGAGCTTATACCTACAGCTCGAAAACTTCGATCTAGGAAGTTTGGCCAGGAATTCGAATACTTTTATGTGCAACAGTGTACGATGAAAGGATATTTTTATTAGTCAAATTCAAAAATCATTTATTCAATTTAGGACAGAAAACTGCTACATAAGAACGTCAATAATAACATTATTGGCCCATATGGGGCAGAACATGTCTCCTTATTGTTTGGGCCCTCTAGCGCTTCAGACAAGACAGACAATCTGGCAAGTGCTGAGAAGAAACGCCGGAACAAACTCAGTCACCACTATTTTATTCCAGTATTAATTCCAGACATTTTTGTCATTTAAATAGTCATTAACAGTATAATAACCCTTTTTCATTAAAATAATCTTAACATGCGATTTAAACTCAAACATACGTAGTTCAACTATAGACTGGTAATTTGTTAAAAAAAGCGAAGACATTTCCTCATGAACGAACTTTATGCAGTCTGAAATTTGAAACAGCAAGTTCCGTATGACAATTTACTATGAAAGTAGCTAAAATACACTAATCTTGCCGTTCCAACAACAGTCAATTGTCTTATTAATTGTTTTAAACGAGTTATTAATAAATAAGTACTTATTTTTACTTTTCTTTTATATAACTATGTGTGGTTTCTGAAAATATTATTTTATTCTTATTCTTATATAAACTAGCTATTTGGTTGGTAATGACTTTAATAAACGTTAGATACCTTAATTCTGTCTCGAACAACAGCAATTTTCTGGTCAGCATTACGAAGTTCAACTGCCCATTGCTTGCGTTTTGTCTTGAGTTCATTGATGATTGATGACCGAGAGCTAGAATTTAATTTACAAAGATAATATGAGACATTGTTTAAAAATAAATTTAAATCTAGACTATTTAAATTTTAAATCTAGACTACTATTACGTGATTACACTTAGTGAGTTAGTTAAAAGTTCTATGCTGGCTATATTAAATAGGTATTATAGAAATTAATGTTGTGTTTTTACTAACATTTTCATACTATTTGTGACAGTGGTTTTCCTACTTTACCAAATGTAACTAGCGACTCTTTCATGTAGGTAGGTACTTATCCTTTTACATACATTGGGCATTCGTTTATATTCGCATAAAATAGGATGCCAGGATATGCCACGCACGATGTGGACCTATAGCTAACCTAGCTGGATAAAGAAGCGGGAAGAGGTTGTATGTGGAAGAGCGAGCTCTGAATGAATATTGCACGAACTCAACATCTGGGTGGATATACAGTTTGAAGAAACAAACAGACACAAAAAAGACCAAAATCATCTTACAATCTGAGTCTGTCTTGGTCCAATCGTATGTTCACTGCGTACGAAGCATTTTCGTGTAAAGCCAGAACCGCTTCTTGGAGGGTGCGCCAATCTCCATTCTCCACGATTTCCACCAGGGTCCTCCGAATAACATCTTTCACCGCATGCCTATAAATATATGATAAAATAACAGTCACAACTCACACATGAGTACGTAGAGTGAAGCAAGGAAGACGGTCAATCATGCAGTTCGAGGAGGTCCTAATAAGTGGGGTCCTTCACTGGGACAAGTACCTACAACATTAATTATAAATGTATAAGTAGGTATGTAGTTACATTCTTAGTACCTTTTATAAAACTAAAACCATTAAATTATTTGACTTTTTATGTTTGGGACAAGAATATGCACTACAGAAAAAAATCTTGTACTTAGGTAAATGAAGAAAATTGATTTATTGTTTGTGTCTACTTACATTCCACTTATACCCCATTTTATTCTATTTTTTGTCCTGACTTACGATGATAGAAATAAATAGCGGCTCTAACATATCTTAGGCGTTTGATCGTGTAAATAGCGACTGAAAAGTTTACCAAACCCCAGTCTTATTTATGACACTGCCCTGCCCTCTGTTCATTGGTTGTATCCCTAAGGTAACTCACCGGTCCCGTACGAGTTTACCGCACTGTGCTTTATCGCTTTTCGTGTTGGGTTGTACTTGCAACCTTAGCTCTGTGGTGCTCTCTGAAAGCAAACGCTTGTATCAACCAATCGCAAGATGGCGTCTCGTTTCAAGAATCGAAATGTACTTATGCAAAGTTTCAAATAAGTATTAGGAGAGTACCTTTGTATTATTGAGAAAGTACCTACTTACTTAAATAATGATCTCTGTGAGCAAACAAACATTTAGATCTCCAATTAGATTATGTAGGTATGTTCAAAGTTCTGAAAACTGCAAATGTTTTCCACATACATTTACAATCTCTTACCTAATAACAAAGTTGTAACCGCAACACCAACAACAAAGGGAATTATCCAGAATTATATAGGGTTACAGTAATACCCTTAACCCGCCAATATTACATAACACAATGAGCGTTTTATCCCACAATTTCACCACTAAAATAACAGTTAAGGAAGTTTCAGTACTTCAATTTGAGGCTTGCTTGAGTCTGTTTTTTGTTATTTTTACTGACCATGCAAATATTCCGCGAAAGTAATCTCAATATTAACTTTGTATAAATGGTACATATTTAATGATAAAAAGAACTTAGTTAATGCAATAAGTATTCATTTAACTTTACATCTTTAGGAACTTTATAGCCATATATAGTTATATATATAGTTATATATATGTAGTATATATAGACGACCTCCGTAGCCGAGAGGCAAGTATACCGGACTTGGTGACGCTATCTCTGAGGTCCCGGGTTCGATTCCCGGTCGGTCAATGTAGAAAAATAACTTTTCTATATTGTCTCGGGTCTGGGTGTTGTGGTACCGTCGTTGTTTCTGATTTCTGTAACACAAGTGCTTAAGCTACTTTTCACAGGATCAGAGCAATGTATGTGATGTTGTCCATATTTATATTTATTTATTATTATAGTTAACAAATAAGATACTACTTGTACCTACATACAAATTTTCAAAACCATTTACCCATCTCGGGAATTCTGCTTGACACAATTTTTTTTTGACAATAATGGTCAGGTCACATCCTACACTTGATTATTTTTTACAATTGCCGACTTAATAACCACGGAAAAGTATTTTTAAATTGATTTATATTGTGGTAAATGAAACAATAACAAATCCAATTTTAAGTAACACAGCAACTAAATAAGTCTGCATTTCTTATCTATTAATTTGGTAGACACTTGAACATCAATGAGGATAGTACTTAATAAACTTACCCAGTATCCGCATCTGCAATAGAACCACTTCCAAAGCCAACGCAAACAGTAAAGCGTCCATTTTGCTATTTCTGCAAAAAGCAATTAACGAAATTAACCGCAAGTTAACAAAGTAGCTTCCAATATATTTTTTCCTTCGTTGATCTGTGATATTAATAAGTTTTCTTATCCTTTAAGAAGTACCTACCAATTGCACTATTCGAAATCGCTTCTAATCGGGGTATTCTTGAGTATGATCCTAGATTTAAACTTCTATAGTTTAAAAACGCATTGTAATTTTAGGTCTTGAGTGACTCTCTGCCGCACTTAGAGACGTCAGTTAACAGTAAAGTTGATGATGATGATTGATAAAACTTTTCATTCAATCATTGTCTTTATTCGAATCGACTTTAGAATCACAGATTTTTTCTAATTAACCATTAAAGCGGCAGTAAGTATTTGATAATTTAATTAAAGCAGAAATTTGTTAAAACAGTAACAATACTTACCGTTTTGTTATTGCTTAATTTATTTATTTAGTTAAGCGATGGGTAACCCTCAACTGATTGTGCTGATACTATTTCATACATTATTTTTAGGCTTCCCAAGCCAAATGGTCTGTCCGTGTCAGCTAAAACTACATAATAATATACCATAGAAATTGTATGAAAAGACACACACACACATCCTCATTTGGTAAAATCTTGTTACATCAAAATTTATTTGGCGCTAATACAATATAATAGGTATACAGGTTGTCCCAAAGTGTGTTAAGCAGAGGTCCTGAGATAGCACCTCTAAGGGTAAACATTATTTTTAGGAACAGATAGGGATAGGATTTGTATAAATAGGGAAAAAGAAATTAGGTAATGTGACTACATTAAATGGAATATGAAAAAGTGGTCTTCGATATTATATTAAAACAATGATCGAGCCGACGCGTCCTCATGCTGCGGGAATCTATCCCAAAATGATATTTACCAAGAGAGTTTTAATGAACATCGAAGCACAATATCCGTTCTGATTGTATGGGCCCGCCAATTTGTTCCGCCTACAAAGAGCCGACTGCGGGTAACGAACCTCGAGACGAGTTGACGATATTAATTTCGTAGGGAAATTGCTGTTACAACCATATGAATTTCTTTTATAGTTCGCCGATATGGGTGTTTCCGCTTTTGTGCTAGTGATGTGGAAGCCGTGCATGTAAAAATTAAAGCCTCGTCGGCACGTTATGAACTCTACAATGGGAGACTAGGAAACGGGTTTCGATTACTATTCTATACGTATCGATAAAACCAATAGAAGTGCGTTGCTAAGTTTAAGTCTCTATCTTCATAGAGCCACATTGAATGCAGACCCGACCCGGTGAATTGAGATGTTGACACCATTCACGCATATTTCCTAGTCAAATAATACCTTATTAAAGACATTCTTTCATTATGTAATAATTTTCAAAAAATTGGTAAAAAAAATATTTTTATTAAATTTTAAATCAATTAATATTTATTTAATCAATAAGCTACATAGAAGTGAGGTCATAACTATATTTTGTATTTCCATACAAAATAGGAATCGCGTTTTGACAGGGTTCAAGTATGTCAATTTATTGGTGGTGTTATTTATTTATCTCTAAGTAGTGTTTTACTTGATCAGTGGTGTCATCACAGAACACAATGACACGCTACGCTCCGTGGGTGTTATCATCCCTATTGATTGAACTAATATAAAACGTACGATTTCATTTTATCTATAGTTCCCTTTATCATTGTTTATACGATGAGCTTATTTAAACAACTCATAATACTTAAAGGACTGTCACCATGTTTTTATTAATGGTTACTTTTAGAACAGTTTAGCAATCTTTTAGTGCCTACAAAATATTACAGAGAAGGTTTTTTTATTATTTTACACTAACTTACCGTAAATTACTAAGTTCTTTATTGGTAAAGCTTTATCGAAGTCAGTTATTTAAACATTGTATTTTAACTTTGTTATAACTTAGATAACTTGAAATTTGTTAATTAATACCCACTTGAATACTGTTTTGTTTGGACAAACTATTTTGGTCAAGAGTTTAAGCGAATGTCTGTTTACTTCGTCGTTAGGCACACAACACACAAGTAGTACAATATCTTGGCAACGTTTGCATACCGATGCTCGTGTAATCAATACTTTTCGTAATAGTTAAATACAGGGGGCTAAACCTAATCTTATAGCAATATTACTTTAATTTTGTTTTGGTTTTTCTAAATCAAGTCTGACCTAAAAACAATACTGCTTGGGAACTGTTTAGCGTTCATGGTTAACTAGGCTTAAATCTGCTAGGCTTTCAAAGTAGAATATAATAAGAATAAAGTAGCACCAAAATCTAGAACACTTATTCCATTGATCTTAATAGACGGAATTAACACCTACCTACTATTTGTACGAACTATCTTCTCCAAAGTAAGACAAACGATGAATTTAGATAGTTTTCCACTCTTTGAATCAATAGAATGATTGTCATTGAACTGACTTGACGTGGGTCAATTGACAAAGAGCATCACTGCTCCCGAAAGAGAAGGGTACGGAACAGAAATAAAGATACCAACGTCTGAGGTAATTTTTTATCTCACAGTAGCGTTTTTTGTATAGAAACTCTAGTCAATGAGAAAAGTTTTACAAAGCGAGGCACTCACCGTGATTATTTGTTAAAAAATATTTGAAGGGTGAAATTTTCGATGTTAAAATTTTGGCGGTAAGTCGCCGGCGGCTTCGGTGCTCTTTCGCTGTCGAAACGTGTCGAAGGGTAATGAAATCACGTGGCTCTCGAGGCGTCGCTTCAAATTAAATCACCTTTAATTATAGCTGAGACGAGATACCTCCTGGGGCTCTAATTTGTTGCACTGTAACTTACCTGCCCCAGAGCACCAACATTTTGTAATTGCACATAAAACGATATCAAAAATGCAACTAAATCAAGCACTTTGCTATCTGAATATTTAGGTGAAAAAAAAAGTTAATAAGTAATCGTTAGTTTGATAAAGCATTATTTTCTAAGGTGAGTAAGTTGTAAATTACCCATGTTATGATAGAGACTAGAAGAAAACGAGCTGAAGGGTGCGGCGGGAAAATGTATCCATTAGGTATAGACCATATTTCGTGTCAGTAGGTAGGCTTTAATAAATAAGGGTACCTATACATAATATCTATATTGAAATTTTGCGTTATCAAAATATAAGTTTATGATGTCATACAGAAAAAAATATGTGTACTTATAAATTGATCTTACCTGAATTTAATGGACTGTCCACTGTTGGTATCCAGGGTCAAATTTAATATTCCCCATAAACTACCCCGCTTTTCCAAATATCTCTGGTTTACCACAAAAACGTTCAAAAGTAACCTGGGTACAACAAGGCCTCCAAAGGCACTAACATTGACATATTGAATAAATTAGGTGCCTTTGTCAAATCTATAACTTCTTAAACTCTAAATCTTAATAAAATAAAATATAAGTAAGTAAAATATAAAAAATCATAAAAACAAAGTTATTTTTATCACTCATAGCTCTGCATCAGTGAATTGATTTCGACCCCAAGATAAATGTCAATTATCGCAGGGCTGATGCAGTTGCTGTAAATTTGACTTTCTGTTTAAGCTAATAATAAGTTAACTTATTTATATTGCTTGCCGTGGAAGCCTATAATTAAGACATCACTTTGCAATGTAACCTTTAACCGTATATGTGTAAATCATGTATTGAATGAGTGTTTTGTTGGTTGTCCTAAATAAATAAAATTTAATTTAAAAAATAATAATAATAATGGTATGACGCCATACAAAAAAATATACCAATATTCATACCGGTAAACAGTCACTGAACAAAAGTAGTAAAAAAATCTATTGACTCTTCGCCATTCAGCCGCAAGGCCTGGGCGCCCGTTCTCTGCCCGCCCAAACTAAGTAAGTAGGTACGATATCTATCGTTGCTACAACTAAAGCTATTTGCATATCCGCAACCTAATATGCAAAAAATAAATAAGCGTTTAACCAAGTTTGACGAGTTACCTGCTTAAAATAATGATGATGCTTGCGAAGTTCCTTTTTAATAACAATACAGGACAAGCATACCGTTACTTGTATTAAAAAAACTAACATGTTTTCGTTAGGTTTTCTGAAAAAACACTTGCGAGCGCACTTACCTCTTATTTCTAGAAAGCTTGTAAAACTAGGGCAGATCGGGAAAAGCCGGGGCCCTGATTATTAGATTGCCCATAAACAGCTACCCCTAAGTTGATGTAGATATACTGACATCTATCATTGTCTATGCTTGTTTATATCATTCATACAAAATATTTCTTCAAAAGATTTAATAACATCCCCGACGTTAAAGAAAAAGCTACAAAATTTTACGTTCCGTTTTCAGTTTGTTTAAACCCGTTTAAATTTGTGCTGACAAACTTTTTAATAAACTTCATAAGGATATTAATATACGAGTATTATAAAGTAGGTATTTCGGTATACTTAATCATATTTTTTAATGATAAATAATATGTACTTATAAAAGCAGTGCGCAAGTACTTTTTTTTTTTAAAGTTGTCATTACCTAATAAGGTGAGAGGGGCGAAGTGAGCCATACTTTATTAATAGTTGACTTTGGTGCAAAATATCTTCTCTTTATGTTCACCGATTAATCTGAATTTAATATTTTCAGAATCAGTAGTAATTTAAAAATAATATCCAATATTTTTGGCTTGAAAACAAAAACATGCACTCCAGGCGCACTTACCTGACAAATCGGCCAAGTGCTGAATGAATAAAAACGTATTAATAATAAGTTAAATTAAAAACAACAATATTTTTGAATAGAGCATCATCAACAGAATGCATATGTTTCGTTTTTTCCAATTATTGTCGCGATCTACAAGTTTTTATAGCTATAAAATAAAATATCGGCGGAAATGCGCCACATAGCTAATCCAAAGTTTGCAAATCAGGGGTTCTAAACCTTTTTCCAAACTTACCATTTTGACAGCTCTGTGAAAAAAACTGATGTATTTGTACTTCAGATAATTTAATGTAGCACAATATTTGGTATTTCACATTTAGCGCAATATACCGTCATTACTTATTTTCAAGGATCACTTGGAAACTTATGTACCTATTGTATAGTATGTATTACTTACTGTCAGTAATAGTTATACTGTAAACTAGAGGGCAAAATTAAGTTTTCAGTTCATTGTTTTATAACTTTACGCACCTAAAAATATAATGGTATTTAAACCAAAATTAAATTTACAAAATAAGATAATTCCTACATATTTCATTACTTATTAAATTGGCACATTGAATTTATTTAAATTTTTACTGTTTTGTCAATCCTAGTTAATTCTACAATCACATAGAAAGACAAATAATAATAAAATACAAAATAACTCATGTCTCAAAAAAGTTGGCAACCACTGTATTGCGGCAAAGTGCGCCATATGAACAGGCAGCATGGCGCACTTATCCAACTTGACAGGCTAAAGCTTTAAATATTTATCTTTGTGAAATATTATCAAGTCCACTAGTTAGGAGTAAAATAAAACAAGAAGCCTTAAGAAAAACATTTAAACTGTATACTAACAACATTTGCTTGCTTAAAAACACTCCCAATCTTTTAGATTTATGCCGATTACTTCTTCACTGTCATCTCTGTTGACCACTTTAAATGTCAGAAAAAATAAAAGGGCTCGTTCTTTGGTACACGTGGTCAGAGCCATCTGTGACTAGTAACTAGCACTTTGTTTTAGTTTGTTGTATCGATGTCGATATAATCAGGGTAGGCGCACTTTGCCGCTAGGCGCACTTCGCCCCTCTCACCTTAAGTTATAGATTTTACACACAGAAGTTAAATACAGGGTGGTTAGAAAAGTGTCGTCCAAAATTTTTTTTTAGGTGCCTCGTGTTGAGATGTATCCGAATTACCCCTATGTATGTCCTACGATTTCGAGTTACGATTTTTTAATGAATTTTTGAAAAATTGTGACCGGATCAGTTAGAAAAATTTAAAAAAAAAGTAGAATGTTATTCCTTTTTTTTTTCTTGCAGCTAAATCTCTATAAACAGTGCAATTATCCATAATATAAACAGCCTTATAACTTTAATGGAAGTTACTACAAAATTGACCTAAAGTTGAGAATTTATGTTAAGTGAGTTATCTTATCATTTAATATTCAACTTAAAATTAAAAATCGAAACTGATAATTTCTTTGTTTCTAAGTAGCTTTAGAGAATGCACTAGGTTAGCCTAGTGCATTCTCTAAACCTACTTAGATATTTTCTAATATTAATTTCAAAATAAAAAAGTTGTACGTCATAGGCTATTTAAAAAAATCGTAACTCGAAAACTACGAAAAATCGTAGAACATACTTAGCGGTGATTCAGATACCTCTCAACACGAGGCACCTAAAAAAGGGTTTGGACGTCACTTTTCTGACCTGTCTGTTTATATAGATTTAATGTTACTAAATACGCTATTTTATGTTTTTTCAGTGCGTTCTTTATTTTCAACCATGATGATTTTCCTATCGTGTTATTAATTGGTTTCATATGTAAGTACCTACTCTCTTATAATTTTCGAGTATACCAGAGTTTATTAATACCTATAGCGAAGCGACAACCGTAAAAAAGTGTTTCATAATTCTTACCTCATGCAGGGATAATTATCTAAGAAAATATTGATCACAATACACATAATAAGTTAAAAAGCATTCAATAAAAGGCCCTTCTACATCAAAAATAAGCCGTTATGAAACACCTAACCATCTCCCTCTCTCTCCAACATTCACGCCAAGGGAATCCGATGAATCGGTACAACTATTAAGTATGACAGATAGTTTACCGAAAAACAGTACACAAGTGACTAACACCAATATTACAGTACCAAACAAAAATATTACACTCAATTTAAATAACTGTAGCAACGTTACTTTAAAATTTTCTTAATTATACCTTAGTATTGTTATAATTTAAAGATTATTCTGTAATACTTACCTGTCATAATGTAGTAATTAATACCTAAACTGAAATAAAAGTTTACCTATCTTGTGATTGTAAACGTTTTTTTTTTGCATTTAGTCATTTCCTCGCTGAGGTGGAATGAAAAGTTACGTGTTGCACTCGAGTGCAAAGATTTTTCACCTCGTGCTCTTTTGATTCCCTCGCTAACGCTCAGGATTCTAATTTTGAAGTCATCAAAATTGAACACGCGGTTAAAAAGCAACTTTGCACTCTTGTATAACAAATAACTATTTTAGCTTTTTAATGTTCTGAAGTCGGTTTTTATAAAATGTACTTATTTTATCTATTTTTAGTAATAAATCATATACAAAAAAAATCATAAGAGTGCAAACAAAAGTTAACTGCTGAACTGCTGATTTCATCCCCTATTATTCGGAGTGATTTTTTTTCCTCAATTTTTTATTATAGTAAGTAGGTATCTTTAAAGTAGGTAATAAGCTATTCAATAAAAAAAAGAATCATCAAAGTCGGTTCACATTTTTCGAAGATTGGGTAACATAGATACAAGAACCACGAACCAAAACATTATATTTATATTTATTAATATAAGTTTTGTTATTTTTGATTTTCTTAAAAAAATCTAAATTAATTTAAATAAATTTCGTCCCCTAAAGTATTATCAACCAAACAAAAAAAGATTCATTAAATCGATTCATTCATTCATTCGATATGTCGCATCATAAGCAACTTCAGGGTAATCTTAACGTCGCGAACATGTTTATATTACCTATACAATTTGGTTATTGAAATGTCCGTCTTTTGTCTAGCATACCCTTTTGATAAATTTATCGAAGTACGTACTCTATTACAAGGTAATTTTCAGCAACACACATCGCACGTAGGCATGCGACCGCTGCGTCCCTTAGCGGAACACCAAAAAACTAATTAATGCCATCAAAGGCGCCCCTCAGCGACCGACGTTTGATTGAGCTCTTTATTTACAGCACTTTAATTTGTGGAACAAAAATAAACCAACCACTGGGCCACTGACACTGGGCCCGCTTAATTACTCCGAGGTTTTGAATAAGTCGCCAATATTTGGTGATGGAAATAATAAAATTATTTACTTATCAGTGCACAATTTTAAATTTAGTGAATTAGAAACCTTTATACAATTCATATGCATAATGTATGGCTGCCGCTGCGTTGCTTTCCAGCATCAACTTCGTTGATATATTTATGTATGTATACGGACTCTACCTATCGTGTACCATGCGTACTGATAGTTGCAGACCGCTATTTCAAAAGCGAAATATTCTAGCACTAGTTTACGTGATCTTCGTTCTTTACCACAAAACTACAACCAGAATATTGTAAAAAACTTGTTGATGTTACCAGCCGTAAAATCGAGCACGGTATGTTAATGTTTAAGGAAAATAAAGTTTATTTTATTTATTTATTTTATTGAGTATCTACGTAAATCTGCTGCATAAACCGACATGCCGTACCGATATGTACCTATATAAGAAATAATTTAAGACAGGGCTACAGTCACATTACTTCTTTTCTCTTAGGGAATACTTTTAATTGAAAAACAATTAATTGTAAAATTCTGCTCTAACACTATTTAAGGTGATTTTGTTAATATTAGTACCACAATTATGCGTATAAATATTTCTATTCTATCCCCTGCTGATATCCGTACGAGTATGTTTCGGTGATAAATCATTGCTGGCTCTATTTTCGTCTTTTAGCATAATCATGAAAAACCATAATATTATGTTTTAAGTAAGTTGAATACTTACCAACCTATTTAAAAAAAGTAATTAAGTATGTCATTTTTGTTGCTAAATTTAAAAAACATGACCTGAAAATTAGCCGCGCATTTAGGTAGCTCATGTTACAAGCATTCACTCTCAAAGTGACTAAGCGAATTTAATTATGGATTCCTTCGGCGCCTCGAGATCCATACACGATATCAAAGACATACCTAAATGCCGCATAGTTTCCAAAAACAATTTAATACACTATCTAGGTACTACGGTCACGTCAAAGTTGGGGTTAAATTAATAACCGTTGCGAGTTGATGTTATAAGTTAAACCACATTTTGGCAAACTTATTTTGAGATAACCAGTGAAGTGGAATTAGTTACATTAGAAAGACAAAATAACTAAATTTGGTAACCTACCTATGTATAATCAATATCAGTAATCAGGATTAGTCACTGCACCCTAGTCTAAAAATGTAAGCCAACTAAGAGCGATTTTCTCATAATTGACGTTAAATTGAATAAAATAGATAACTATGATAATACTTAAATCAATCAAAGCTGAATAATATTTCTAACAAGTATAATTGTTGCATACTTTTTTGCATGATTCGATTAATTTTAATAGTAAGCATAAACAAATAAGGATTACTAAGATGAATTAGTTGGTATAATTAATGATCCTGTTAGATTGAATAAGATCTTAGTTATCATAATTATGTCAAATCCATCTTATTCGATTTATCTAACGTCTTACCTAGATCGTATAGAGTTCAGATATTTAGTAACAACAGTCACAAACTTGTTAGTGTTTGGTTATCTGATGAAAATCTGTAACCATAGTTAGTGCTATCCCGAAAATAACATATTTTTTAACAACAATAACAATTTGCCCTTGTGTTAAATTATAAAATGCGTCATTGTTAATATTATAACCCAAGGCTACATTCTATATGTCAACCGTAAACGATCAAAAACAATTCATCAAAACCATTTCGTTTGAGTTACCTATATTTTGACGTTCCTAACAAAAATGATAGGTATACAGTCGCTGATAATAATAATCTACATCATCATTTCAGCCATGGCCGTTCTCTGTTGAACACAGGCCTCTCCCAATAACTACAAAAATATCTACAAAAAAGCCCTAATACGCGCTTAGGCAATAAAGAACCTAAAAATATTTAGGCAGTTATTGAAAACGACTTGTAGGTACATTTTTACTATGAATTACTGTAATATATGTAATAGATGTGTAATAGTTAGTTATGGTTAAGCATTAATGGTCGCAGGAAGACGCTGGATGCAGGCCGCTTCAGCAGCAGTGGACGTCCTATGGCTGAAATGACGATGATGATGAAGCATTGTGTTAAGTATTAGAATCGAACTAGTTTTCCAAATGGCCAAGAATATAGGCTTGAAATTAAATGGTACCTAATCCTGGAGTTGTTAGAATTTTCGAACATCACTAGATTTAAATTTAAACTGGACTCATATTTTTGAGTGACGTGACGACTATAAAAATAGCTTCGCTGCGTACCTAAATGAAAAAAGAAAAAGAAGAACGCCGAATTAAGGCTGCGATGGAATTGGGAGGAATAAACCTTTAAGAATGTACCAATACTTAATTAAATTTAAAAAAAAAAAGAATTCTTTTTCATTAAATATGCTTTAGTATATGCCTAGCATGACAATTTTCTTGGCAAAACCATTGCTATGTAAAAACAATTATACCGAGTGAAAACAAAATACGATCAAATAATTTAACTTTTTATTGAACGTAATTTATATTGTATGAATTATTACATTGTTCTACTAAACAGAAATATACAGAAGGTTAGATTTATACAGCTAATCATACACTGTACACAAATTTACGTAGAAAATAAATCACTATTAATTTAGTAGCCAATTATGTATTATTTAACGCATACTCTACATCTAGTTTATTTAACTTTAAAATTTAGTAAATCGAGTAGAACCTAACGTGACACTGGGTTAGGTAGAAATATTTTTACTAAAATTACTTTGGCACAAAGTAAAAACAAAACTTCGAAGTATTTTTTTTTTAAATGCCGAACAACAAAAAATTCCCTTTAAAAATACACGTTATTGGTGATTGTTGAGCTGATTACAAACACCAATAAACAAATATACATAAATACATTTATTTGGATACATAATAATAAATCTATAGACAAGGTTTTGTCACTACAATTTACAATTAAACATTCCTTGGTTCCAACTCATTATAAACGTTAACTAAAACAATAAGTTATAAAAAGATTAACTTAAAATTTTAAATTTGCGTGTAAAGTATTGAAAAAAAGCATCACAGATAAGAAATTCTTCATATAAAATAAACTAAACTAAGCATAGAGTGCAAATCTCGCTAGATTAGCCAATGTACTCGATAAAGTGATTAATTAAGAGGTGATATTGAGTTACATAACTCGAAATCTGCATAAATCCTTATTAGTAGTCCATTTGGAGTTAACAATACATGGTACAATTTAAATCAAATAACATCATTTAATTAGGTACAACAAAAATTACACATGACATGAAACTGAACATTTACAGGCGAGTCTTAAAAAAATCGTAAGTATGTTTAATTAAAGTAGCACGGCTTACCAAAAGTTCATTCGTGCAACTTTTTATTTTAAATAAATAACCATTTATTTAAAACTCGCAATACTTTGGAGTATTACTTTATATGTAAATAGGTATTTGATATTTTTTCTTAGATAAAATCGGTTGAATGTTCATCTAAACATGTAAGCTCTACATCTTGTGTTAAAGCACTTTATGAAAATTCGCCGTAATATTATCTTTTCATAGGAAATTAGACATAAGGAAATTTTTGCGTGTGAAAAAAGGGGTCAGTCCTTTAACTAACTGGATAAAAATGTTTACGTATCGTTTTAGGGATGACAGTAACAATCTTCAAGTAGCGAGAGCGTGTGTCAGCGTAATCTCTAGTCGACAAAAGATAATAATACGGAAAATTTTCGAGGAGAGTTTCTATTGACAACATTCTATTCTAACAAAAGGACAGGCGTAGTATTGTGGACGAAGTACATGACTGGATCTGGACATAGTCTGCTAACGAAAGGTTGTTTTGTCCTCTAATTGTCGTAACGGTCTGAAGCTGATTTCGCCCAAAATCCTGTAAACGAAATTGCATATTCTATGTAAAGCATTATACATGATGGTGATACACTCAGTAAATGTTGTTTTACATTAAAATAAGACTATAAAACTTACGATACTTTACATAATTCATGAAAAAATGGACCTGTAAACCCTTTATATATTACATCAGTGCTATTATGTTACCAAAGATTAAGAAATCTTTATTTGCATCAAATTTGGTATAACTTGGCTTGGCATGATATTTTTTATTTATTTCATGTTTCAACAATTAATAGGAAACAAGCAAACTGACGGATATTAGTTACTTAAATACATTATACAACCAAAGGTGGTTAAATTTTGCCTATGTCATATAATTAGGGAATTGATTCAGTGATGTTCGCAGTTATCAATGATATAAATAAAAGTGGCTCGGAGAAGTACCTAGAGCCGAATTTAGGTCACCCATGTATTTAGGTCATGGATTAAATATAATCCTTGCGATTAAAAAAGTAAGGGAAACTTTATCTCGTATGAACAATATTTAATCAAAACGAGGAAAGATCTATTAAACAATTTGTGCTAAAATCTTTTAAATTCTGAATATGTACGACAAATAGGTTAGTTTTAATAATTTAATTTTATGCGACCACCCTGTCTAGAATTGACCTACTTATGTTTACTATATGTATTCAAAATCCATTCAGTACTGTAATAGCAGTTAGGGTTTACTTATACACTACTTAATTTCAACGTATTCACTGTTTAAGGTAAATTGTGTACCTTAAAAAAATCAACATAGAAGGCTACACTTATTTACCTTCAAAAGAGACAGGCATTAATTTACGAGTTTATTCGGTTTGACATCTTCAGATGATCAACGACGTCTAAATAATGGCAGGTACACTGTATTTTACTTAGACCACCTTATTTCCTTTTTCTGAACATTTTGTACCAACAATCTACCTATATGTAGGTACCCTAAGACCGCACGTATACGATACGATAAGATACGTGCGGTCTATAAGAATATGATCAACTTTACACATATTTCACATAAATATTATTCATTCAATAGGGAAGCACAGGCAAAACTAATCTTATATGGTGCCATGGCAGTGTGTTTGGTCTTGTCAAACAATGTCAACGTTCCTCGATCTTCATTATCTGTCGGTCGATCCCGGTTGCGTCTAAAACCATCGCTTTGGAGCCCAGGGTCCGCTACGTTCCGCGATATCAATCGAAAGAAGAAAAAAAGGAAGACTTTTTGAGCCTAAACAGTTTTCTTGGCTTAAAACACACAAAAATGTATTCGCAATAAACATCGTTTCGATATCGTTAAGATATAATAATAAATTTGTTTTATGTGTTTCCTATGGATGTGTTTGACACAACATTGACAACATTTTAACGTTAGTAGTGATGACATGTTCAGTAGACAATAAAAATAGCATGAGTATCAAATTCACGAATTTAGCAGAACCAATGATCAAATAAATACTATGAGCAGACCAAACACAATGCGACACCTGTCGGGATAAATGTGTAGCGTGGTTACCTATTGGCACGTTTCCATTAAAACCGTTGCAGACAACGGAATTTTCGCGCCAGTTTGATTATTCGCTTTCGACTGCTCCGACGATGACGTCTGGCGCTCTGTCTAATGATTGTACACTCACCTCGTTTCCCAACATTTTGCAAGAAGAGCCGGTTGGCGACGGCCTGCCTCTGGTTGGCCTCGCGCATCTGCTTGCGCGCCACCTCTAGCAATAGCCGCTGACGCAGCACCTCCATAGGATTGTTGATCGATAGAGAGGGCATCTTGCGCTTCGCTCGCACGTGTCCGTCTCGTAATTCTGCCAATCTCTGTACGAACAAAAATAAGAAAATAAGTCATCATCATCATTTCAGCCATAGGACGTCCACTGCTGAACATAGGCCTCCCCCAGTGACTTCCAGATTGGCCGGTTGGAAGCGGCTTCCTGCAACCTTTACCAGGTCGGTCGTTGTACAACAACAACACTGGATAAGGATTCTAAGACGAAAAAAGTATTATGACGTTTTCGAGGTACCATTGATATTTTTTTAGCTCCGTTAAAATGCTTTTCGAATGCCATTCCGCCTCGCGGGAAGCAGCATGGTTATGTGGGACTCTTCTCGTCGTAAAACCGCTTCACTCCGCGAGGTATACTAAAAAAAAAACCTGCGCTATACCTCGCAACGTATGTTGATGATGTATGGGCACTGGTGTTTGGATTACCCACACGGCATAGCCAGTATGCTGGGCCCCAGGCAAAGGGAATGGAACCACAAAAGACCGCACACGTCTTACGCCCTCTCGCCCAGCATAGCTCGAACTATACTGATTACTGGGAAGCGAGAAACTTCCACCAACCCCAGGGGCAGCAACCTGCGGCACCGCGTCAAGCGCCATGGCACCTTATCACCGACTTTCCTCTTTACCCGCGACCCGAGGCTGCTCATCAACTCAACCCAAACCAACTACCTCTTGATAATATTATTTTTCTCATGGATTTGTAAGATCTAAATCGAGAAGTATGCTAGATTTTTCCAATCTTTTTCTTGTTCCAGTGGACCTTGAGTAAATTCTGGGTCTAGTTACAAGATTGAGTGGCTATAAACTCTATAAAATATTTAATATAAACTCCCACCGAGCAGTTTACAGAGTTAAAAAAATCAGAAATAATTATAGTATCGAAAAAAAAGTCACTACAATTTGTAGAATGGCCATTTGGGAGTCAAATAAAGCTACAACGACCATCTGTCTATTTGTTCATTCATGACCCATACTACAAAACCAGCGGTTGGTGGTTCGAATCCTGCACGGGGTACATGTTAGTATGATGACTGTGTGGAGTTGCAGATGTTTATTTAATTTTATCTGTTATAAAGTCACCATAGTCCAAGCTTAATAAATTTGAAATTTAAAAAAAAATTGGTGGAATTTAAATATAACAACAGTGTTAACATGATTCAGCAACCTGGACCTGTGAAAACGT
Organism: Anania hortulata; assembly: GCA_963576865.1. NCBI lineage: Eukaryota > Metazoa > Arthropoda > Insecta > Lepidoptera > Crambidae > Anania > Anania hortulata. The sequence goes on along the minus strand of OY756390.1, from coordinate 12,976,795 downwards.
TAGTAAATTTAAAGTTTTGCTTAGTTTAAGTGTTATTATTAGAGTATATTTTTAGAATGATATACTGAGCAAAATCTGTGTTGACGGTATGTCAGAAACATAAATAGTAAATAATAAATAAATATAATAAATATTGGACAACATCACATACATTGCACTAATCCTATGTTAAAACAACATAGAAAAGTTATTTTTTTACATTGACCGACCGAGAATCGAACCCGGAACCTCAGAGATAGCGACACCAAGTCCGGTATGCTGGCCTCTCGGCTACGGAGGTCGTCAAGTATAATTTTCAGATGAAGAATTTAATTATAGTCTATTATCAGTTCTACAGCTTCCCAGTTTACACACGTTTGTATAATAACGACAGTGTTGTTTCTAAATCAACATTGATAATTAGTTGGATTAGTTTCAATTTACATTTTGGAACTGTTGTCCGTTGCGGCGGCATATGTGGATTGCTTTGAACTCGCTACTACTCGTATTACTGTTTAGGTGCAGTTGAGATGAACAAACCATTATTGTTATCATTCGTATTAAACAATTAGACTTGCTTGTTTGGTAAACCGATACTCAATAATACTCAATAATACTCATTTATTTTGTACATAGGCCCTCTTCCGGGCACGTAAACACGTCCCAAAATATAGCTCAGTCCTACCACCGCTTCGGGACTACATATTGGCTGGTGATGAGAAGAAACGGCGCAACAAAATCAGTCACCTTTGTCAGCCTTATTTTACAGGAAATATAGTTACAAGACATCTAGTGAGTGTGAGCTAAACAGGTTAAGTCCATGCACTCTTGTCGTTTAAATAATCGTCTATTTTATAATATCCTTTTTTCATAAGGATTTTTTTATTGTGAATTATGAATTCATGTATAGGTAATTCAACAAGAGTCTGTGGTACTTTATTGAAAAATTTAATACATTTCCCCAAGAATGAATCACCAACTTTGTGTAGTCTGAAGCTCGGAACGGCAAGTTTATTTTTATTTTGAGTATTAAATTGATGAAAATCACTTTTTAGGCTAAACAAACTAAGATTTTTCGAATGTACATAATACTTTCAAAAATGTATTGAGAGGCTACTGTTAATATATTAATATTTTTAAAAATCTCTCTCAGTGAGTCACGAGGTCCAAGACAGTATATGGCGCGTACGGCTCTTTTCTGCAACACAAAGATTTGATTGAGAGATTGATTCAATGTCAGTAGCAGAACCCCATAGCAATAAACCATATGACAACCAACTATGAAAAGATGCAATGAACACCTTAAAATGTTACACCTAAAGACATACCTACTATACTTAGCATAGCCATAAATACTGTTACAATTAAAAATAAACAAAATATTACATTTGAATTTAAAATCTGTCATTTTTATATGATTGTTCATTGGGTTTTCTTATTTTGGCGCCAATACATTGGACAATATGTTGCGATGTTAAAATGGAGTGGGGTGATGAAGAGAACCGAATCGCTGTAATTGCATTATACAAAGTAGGTATGGAGCCAAATGCAATTTATATAAATAAATTTTATTAAAAAAAACGACTAAAAACCTAAAAATAATTTTAACACGTAAGTACTTAATCAGTTACTTTTGTAGTCGGTGCAACGAACACATCAAACTCTGATCAGCTTGCACCGACTCAAAAAGTAACTGATTAGGTACTTACGTATTAAAATTATTTTTAGCTTTTTTGTGTTTTGAAGTCGGTTTTTTTAAAATAAAATTTATTTATTTCGTCTATTTTTAGTGATAAATCCTTATCTAACTGTAAACACCGATTTATCCTCTTTTTTTCCACCCTTAGGGCAATTTTTTTTTCTGAAAATGTTTACCATAGTATCTTTGAAGTATTAGCTATTTAATAAAAAAAGACACATCAGAATCGGTGTACATTTGTCGAAGATATTAGGTAACAGATACAAGAATCACGAACCATAACATTATCTGGGTATTTAATTTGGTTTTTTCTCAAAAACTGCTAAATCAATTTTGATAAAATTTATATTATATGAGACCACCTCTGAAGTTTGATCTTCTACCAAACAAAAAAAGAATCATCAAAATCGATTCATAATTCGCGTGAATGGTATCACAACATCGGCACAAGTGTATTAAAAAACAATTTTTGAGAAGGTAGTGAAGCCCCTTAACAACACCATGTTCAATAACCAAGAATGGTCCTTCCAGCAATACTCGGCGCCGGGTCATAAAGCTCGGTCTACGCAGTCTTGGTTGGAAACGAACGTTTCGGACTTCATCAGATCTGAAGACTGGCCGTCGTCTAGTCCCGATCTTAATCCGCTTTATGATTGAATGATGAGCTCCGATTATGATTAATGGTCAGTTTTAGAGAGTACGGCTTGCTCTAAACGCCATGATAATTTGGAGTCCCTAAAAAATCCGTACGATTGGCAGTGAAGAATTTTCCCATGGAAAGACTGTGTGCTTCTATTGATAACTGGCCTCAACGTTTAAAGGACTGTATTGCAGCCAATGGAGACCACTTCGAATAAGCTTTTTATATTTTAAATTGTTTTATATTTATGTATTAAACTGTAAAAGTAATAAATGTTATCTGCAATAGCAAAACTTTTTTTTTCTTTGTTTCAGTATTTATGGCAAGACTAGATATGAGCATATTTAACGAACAAAAATTTTTTTTTTTTCTTTCAATTAAGTATTGCTAAATACTTATAGGTTATTCCTCCCAATTCCATCGCAGCCTTAATTCGCCGTTCTATTCTTTCTCTTTTTTCATTTAGGTACGCAGCGAAGCTATTTTTATAGTCATCACGTCACTCAAAAATATTAAATTAGTCCAGATAAAATTTAAATCTAGTGATGTTCGAAAACTCTAACAACTCCAGGATTAGGTACCATTTAATTTCAAGCCTATATTCTTGGCCATTTGGAAAACTAGTTCGATTCTAATACTTCCTTACTAGGTATATTATTAAGATATTATTCAACTAACAAACAACAGAAACGGGCCATAATCTGATATTACCCAACCAAATTTAACGTAACCCAACCAATGCCGAACCTAATCGAGCTCAACAGAACCCTACTAAGTCGAATTAAATGGTACTCAACTAATCCAAATCGAAATCCAAATCTTAGATATGTAAAATAATGTGTTATTCTTAATCAGCATTCCAAAACGCTTAATTTACGTCGTTATCTTCAATTTGAAATGGATGTTAGTAGTTAATTTTTTTTCCTTTAAGGCTCATGCAGAGCGTGACTATTGTCAAGTTGAAGTCATGTTCCCTAAAAAAAACCCATCATAAATCGTGATCTAACCCATACCAGTTTTATATGTCATTCTGTATCTTTCAGTTTGTTTAAGTTGGTAGAGATGTCGTAGCCAGATCGTAAAATTGACCACTTCATGATGAGACCGATCATTTCATTTTAAATAAATAATATTTTTAAACAAAACTCATAAATAAAAAGATTTGAATACCTTTATAACCTTACTAACCTCTCAAATTACGTTTTGAAGTCCTTGATTTTTTGACAATGCGCTCGTATTTTGTGTGACTTTTCATAAAAATCGCCTAGCTTGGTGTCGTAACGATATTTTACTGCACTTTAACCCTCAATTTACATATTATTATACACTTTAAGAAAAAAATATTTATCCGCCGCTATTATTCATCACGGAAACGAAGCAACATTAGCGCCTCTACCGTTAAATAATGTAACGATTTTACGATATGATCACTAATGTTTGACCATTTCATGAAGTACTCGTGCGTTTAGCTGTTAGTATCGTCAAACGTTGATTATTCATTGATCTGGCCAGACCACATCATGATGTTGGCAGCGGATTCTGTTCTATATTATGAAATACTCGTACCACCATTTTATGAAAAGATCGGTCATATCATTAAATGACAAATTTTATGATCTGACCACGACTGGTTAAGCTGCATTTCATGTTTTATTAAAAATGACATATTTCCTTATTTCTGCGATCATCTTGCAACGTAGGTATTACCTACCTATTATTTAGGTAGTTATGTGAAATTTCTGTACCATCAGTAATTGTGATACATAGCCCAAATCTGACAGACACTCCCAAGAGACTACAAGAAACTCATCACAAAACACAAGAGAAGCTGAACATATCTTAATTAAATGGGATAAATTTAATAAGAGCAACCCAGGAAAGGGCAAGTAATATCTCGCAATACTAAATTTCTCGATTGCGTTTGACGAGCGTAGCGAAACCGTGAGCAAAACACAAAATGTAATTAGATATAGGTAGAATTTAGCGGGGCATAGGTCGTGATATCCAATTCTCCCACAAATACGAGGTCCGTCCCAATTTGTATCACACTGAAATAGGGATCACCGATTCGGTATTACGTTTCAATATTGGACCTAGTAAAAAATACAGGTTTAGATGGTGTGTGTTATCCTAATAAAAATAGTATTTTGTGAGTAAGTTTATTGAAAAAAAAAACAACCTAAGTAAAGGTATTACTGCATAAAATACAACTACAGTTTTTTGGTTCCCTCAAAATAATGCGGAGAGTAGGTACCTACAAAGCTTTTAGTAAATCCTGCATTCCAAGTAAGTACCTAATACCGATTTGATCCATTTCTTTTGTGTTGCGAAAATACACATAGACATATACGAATTTCATTTATTGTTCTAACTTAATTTTGAAATAACATCCATCGGATTTATAATAATAATACAAATTCAAATTCAAATATTTTATTTACCCGAAACATGGTAGATACATAGATGTTAAAAATAAATATACATAATTACACGCGCTATATTGTAAAGTTATTCTCACCTGACAGCGTTAAAAACAAAAATAGCACGAGTTTGCTTGCGCATTTGATGTACCTACTTTAGTATATCCTACCTACTTAAGTCAAGTTACAGCTTTCTTTATATCACCAACGATTTCACAGTCAATGAATCTGACAGAGTGTAGGCAATTTCACTGCAAATTATGACAATTCGCCTACATGAGGGAATGTAGCAACTCTTATGGAGAAACCATTATTTCAGTGCGTTGGTACGAAAATACTTACGAAATGTTAGCACATCGAAAGATTCGTCCTTTTTAGTTCATAATTGCTTTTTTTTCTTTTCTAACAATATATGAAAAAGTTCCATCCCATGCTTACATGAGTTCAAATATTTGAACCACATTCTTAAAGTAACTTATCTGACGAAAATGTCTGTAATGTATTTTTAGCTAATATACCTTTTATACTCGTAATTGTCTAGTGTAACAATGTAGTGTATTCAATATTAAAGAAAGGCAGAATCTTCCTATCCCCATTTCTCGAATAATGGTTCTAAAAGAAACGTTATCAATAAACCATTTGCTGATAGGTACTATATCTATCTACATTCATTTCCTTCCACAGTTTTATCGATACAATAATACAGGTACATGTTTAAAGATAATCACTTCAATACTTTATTTTCGAGGAACTCAAGTTTTAAAAGGAGTTGTTACGAATACGATGACCTCGGGCAACAAAAATTTGGACAACTTTAAGTAGGCCAATCTATTTTGAAATAAAAAAAACACTTTCCCATACAAATCGTCACATAAATAGTTAATTGGTAATTTTGTATGGAAAACTGTTTTTTTTAAGTTTATTGTTGGTCCCAAAAAAAAAGGTTGTGGACTTGAGTAGGAGAATTCATGAATGGAGCGGCTCCGAAAATTAACCGTGTATAGAGTATAATAAAGATATAACTACGTTGCCAAAAAATATATTAGTTTGTTAATATTGCAGGCTCAATCAAATAATATCTTCATTTTATTGTAGATTTTTGTATTTAGTTCCTAAATACGGTTACCAGGATACTTACCGTGGCGATTATTTGATCATGTAGGTACTAAAACACGCGCCAAAAGTTAATTTGACAGGAACAGCATCCGCATTGCTTTGTACGTATCACGATGAAGAGTAGAGGTGCTACGTGCTTGTGCATCTGCGTGTCGTAGTCGTCGTAGACCAGACGTGTCGTAGATCGTAGGCAGACTAGCCCTAGGTATCTCATGATCAGCTACGACGAGTATCTGGTTGGCGAATGGCGATGGCGACGCACGACGGAGTCTTGAATCGACTACGCGTCGTAGTAGTAGCACGACTACGAATAGATTTACAAAAAGGTCATAGATTATATCTGTGAGTTGTTGATCGACACGTGCTTGCAGACTCTTGCCTTAAATACCAACTTAGAGTTGTGGATCATGTACATGTTGTAGTTGTTTTTCAAGTGTAATATTATCTTAAATGTTGTCAACAGTTAAAGTTATCTATTATACTCGTTGGTCGACCGCAACTCGTAGGCTGACTACTTGTTATAAACGAATTACAAAACCAACTACGAATCCGAGATTGACTAGGTTACGCACGGATAGGGTAGGGTGTTTCGTGTTGTAAGCTTACATTGTTATTGTCAGATTAATTTTCATCAGATGGCTACGTAGATCACCTACGTATCGTACTTGTACTTTATTAGTAATCTATGTATTTTACGCCTAAATGCGATCTTTTGTACCTAGTAGTAGACATTAATGTCTCCTAAGGTAATGTAGGTAAATGACTTTACTGAGTGCAAATATGTATGTTCGCATTTAGTCTTAGACATTGATGTTTCTTTAATGGAACTGCTACCATAGAAACCTATTTTTACTTCAGTGTACTTTTATTTAATGTACTTTAATTTAATTTAACTTTACCGGTTTCTCCGGATATTAATTATTATTTACATTATCTTACGTTACTTACACCATAAAGTTAGTGTAGTATATTATTTAAAAGAGCATAACTAACTACTTGAAATATTTCGAGTCTTTACTAATTTGTTACGACTTAACTTAGATATGTATTAAATGAGCTAATAAGAATATAGTACACCTGCAGTGGGACGAATATGGGCATACTTTACTTTACTTTACTTTACTTTACTCATATACGAGTACATGCAAATATTTTGATATCAAATAGGATAATGAAATAAAAAACAACATGTTCAAACAACTTTTTATTGCATTTAATAATTCTCATAACATGTAATAACTCATGTTATGTTTTCGCTACAGGTATTATTCCAGTTATTTATGATACCACCTAATCTTATATCTCTACTAACCAGTAAAATATTGGTTTTGAATTAAATACACATTTGAAGGGTAAAGGGAAAGACGGACTAGGTCAGTCAATGTCAGAGTATTGTTTTCATTTGGTACTATTAGGTTACTGCAATAATCATTTTACATTTTTTAATGCACATCGTTAAAAAAAAGTTTCTTGTGACAATCCTAAAACTATTACGACAATGATTTTATTTCTTTCCCAGAACGCTTCATTTGTTTTACATTTATAATCTAGATCAGATTTTTAAAAAAATTGAATTTAAATACTTTCACCGTTTACCATATCCACGTTTTGTTTTCCGTATAACACACTTAATGCATTTTTGATATTACTAATTCTACATATTACATCTTATTTTAACAGATTCCTGAAACTATTCTACATTATTTCAATATCTACATAAGAGAAAAGTTACTCATAATAATCATTTTGAAATATTTAAATGTAACAAGATTTAGAGTCACAATTTTGTTTATTAATAATCAGTTCAGTAAAAATGCACCAAAGAAATATAGAGAGTACTATCGAGTCTTAAAAATATCTTCCAGTTTCGGAGGGAACCCACTGGAAACCTGTAAAAATGAAAGCCATGCATTATTCTCAAATATAGACTTATTTATACCCGTTTAAAGTAAACGAGTACAGCAGCAAAATAACAAGAATAATATGCTCAAGATTCCTACTGACAATTAAAAGAAGATAGAGTGCAGCATGCAAGAGATATTTGCAAAAATCTGGAATTTCAATTTTATATCATATCGAAAGATATTTTAAGGGTATTCTCGTTTGCAAAAAGCTTACAAATTACATGTTTACGTGCTTACAAAACATCAATAGGTCATTGAATAAAAATCTAAAGAGTACTTTACTAACTAATTTAGACTCACAATTAAGTGGATGAATTCAGTTGTTCCAAATAATATTTATGTTTGTTTCAAATAATAGTTATGTTAAAATTTTAAATAATATTTATATTATTGTAAGAGGTCTGACCTGTTATGATTTTTTTTAACCTTTTAAAGCTAATAAGTAAAACTGTATAATGTTTTATTACCTAAGCTCGTTAATAAAGTTTTTTGTGTTGTAAATTACGTTTAAGTATCTGTGATTTAATAAATAAAGAACCGCCAAATCATCATCGGTTCTCAAAGAATTCTCAGTAACTACTTAATCTGGAATTTTTCATGACTGCTATTACTGTTACAAATTTGTTTGTTGTCTTTAGCATCTGAATTGGCGTTTAGTCATATCAAGTAAAATAATATGTTTTAACAAAGTTTAGTTTCACGAAGCCATAGAACACAAGAAAACGAGAGAACTAGTGTACCTGCTTTTAAACAAAAATGAGCAGAACATTAAAATATATGATCAGCTGCTTATTTAATTACGATAAGTCGGAATCACTACCCATTATTTTCATTATACCTCGTAAAAAATAATCAATAGGAAATGATCCGTTCTCGAAAATTGTAACGTGTGTTTTGCCCACATTAGTTAATACTAAGTGTTTTGCGCCAGCTTAATTAAGCTTAATTAACATTAAGCTGGGGCAAAACACAGTTATTTTCACAAACCTCGTTTGCCGATGTCATTCAAAAAGTTCCTGTTGACAACCGCCCTCAGGGCCTGGGCCTTCCGCTCCTTCTCGAGGCTCAGCTTTTGGCGCAGCACCGACATGGGCAGGTCGATGGACAGCGAGGGCATGCGCCTCTTGACACGCCCGCTTGCCTTCGCCCCAATTGTGTATTAGCCATAATATATTGCCGACAGTAAAATACTCGCGTAATATACCCACAAACCTAACCACTTTACTATTTTAGCATCGGTGATTGGCATTTTTGCGACCTTTGGTAGCTGCACGCTGCAACTACAAGGCGTTGCGCAGACGGGGCGGGGCGGTCTTTTTGACCGCGAGGCAATAAAGACCGCGTCTGCCCCACGTCGATGCCCGCGGCAGTTCACGCCGTTCATTCTAGTAGAGCGTGTGGCGCGGACTAAGCTTGCCGCCCGCGCCGCCGTCTGCGCGCAACACACACAGAAGGCATTAGCGGGACGGCGATGGGTCGGTTGGTTCGGAATTATGATGGGTCTAGTAACATACGTTAATGGGTGCCCACTGACAGCAGGCGTGAGCGCGACGGCTCGCCGGGCCGTAATTAGACCCGCCGTATTATCGATCCGGCCCGTCGCCGTCACTTTGCCTTCTGTGTATGCGCTTTAGTGTATACAAACTGGTTTTAACGATCCACGGCGGAAAGCCACGGTCATGCCGCGCCGCCCTGCGCCGCCGCGTACTCAGTGGGCACCGGCGCGGTCTTTTTGACCGCCGTGGATCGCACAAACCAGTTACGATTAGTATAGGATTCCCTTTATTCTATCGTTCGCGGCGAAATTGACCGGTCCGCCCCGCCCCGTCATCTGCGGAGCGCCTAACTGAATGGAAGCTAGCACCAACGTTCGGCATTCTGCTACTTTCAGAAGACGATCGCAGCGACAGGATGCTAACGATGGTATGCAGAAAGTCACAAAAACGCAATGTAGTTTCCCAATTACTAATCGCAGATACTATAGTCCAACTGAGTCTCAACTAAGATCCTCATGCTGAGTCTCGTGTCCCATATTTTGAATTCGAACTGACTTTAAACAAAAATTTGGCAGATAGGCCCTACCCTCTAAACGTCTGACGAACCAAGAGCCGGATGTCAGGCAAAATTTTTTTTTGCATAAAAAACGGTGGCGGAGTCTCGGCCGAAAGGTCTCAGTTAAACGGTTGGACTGTAGCCATCAAAAGCAGAGAGTTGACAAAACGCGATACATCAGCGCAAAAATGCTAATCGCGGATAATTAAATTAGCTAGTGTGGCTAGGCTCTAACAGATTTTGTACTGTAGTTTTAGATGTTGTGTACATACATGCATTTGTATGTTTTACAAATAAGTAATTTAAAAACTTAATATAGATAATAAATAGTAAATATCGAGAAATTGGGGTGTGTTGGGTATACTAAGGTATTTAAAACTATTTAACTTCTAACAGTATAGTTTATATAGTGTATATAGGAGAAACCACCGGTCTCTTAACAATGTCTCAATTGAAATTTAAATTACTTATTAATATTTGTGGTTAGTTTGCTGTTAGCATAAATATACCACTATTGTAAAAAAAGCCTATCTATGTATAACAAAATTTCCTTTAGATACTGCGGCTCAAATTTTGGTTTCTAAGTAAGGTCTAATCAGCATACGGGAAACCAGTGGTGTAATTTAATATTATGTACATGTGTCCCTATTGTAGTTATAATAAAATAAAATAAACGACAAAAAAACTAAACAGCCAAAAATTATAATAACACATTTAAGTAGCTTTTCAGTTTTTGAACTCAATTTTGTTTTTTTTTATAAATATTACTTATTTCATCTATGTTTAGTGATAAATCCTCATCAAAACGAACAAAAGTTAACTGCTGAACACCGATTTCATCCTCTATTTTTCCACCCTTAGGGTTAATTTTTTTAATACAAATTTTCAAAGTATCTGCAAAGTATAATTCTATTCAATAAAAAAAGAATCATCAAAATCGGTTCACATTTGCTGAAGATATTGGGTAACATAGATACAAAAATCAGTTGGCATTGTGTGGAGTTCATGCAATGTTTGATTATTTTCTTATAGATTCCTCTATCAAAACTTGACCAATTTTATATGGGACCATTCCGAAAGTATTTCCTTTCGAACAAAAAAGCATCATCGAAATCGGTCAACGAATGATCGCTGAACATACATTAAAAAAACAAAGATTTCGACAAATTAAGAACCTCCTCCTGTTTTGAAGTCGATTAAAAATATATGGAAGAATTCATCAGTTGGTTCATTACCTGATATGAACTTAGGTAGCAACCTAAATCGATTTTATGCATAATAACCACTGTCTACAAAGAGTTGCAAGACTTTAACTTATAAATGCTATCAAATGACCATTTGGGAGCTTTTAAAGATAAAATATTACCCTATTACACCCAATTTAAGGAGAACAAAACAGCTCTCAGGTATGTATAATTATTTGCTCCGATTACAAAATGTCTTTTGAAGTCTCCGACGTAAAGTCTCGAGAATTAGCTTAAATTAATATCATAGATTTAAGAAGCAAACCTTTGAAATAAGTATTTTAATGTTACCTAGAGTCGTAGTGAAGTCAATAAAGCAAAAGGAAAATAATAGCCTATCGCTATCACAATTATCCCTCGAATTAGAGTTCATAAACACGGGTAGTTTAGAAACTAAGTACTAAAGTTACTCGCGGATTGTTACAGTTGAGATATATCCTGAATAGCCTTTAGAAGCAAACTTAGCAGCCGCTGTTTCAAATTTAACTGATTCATGTATTAATCCAGATTGCTGGATCAGAGACACTGACAAAGTTAAATTACTCTTTACCTAAAATTACCTTTTCTCATTCTTTGTAGGAGGATACAAACTCAACTGTTAATTGAAACTAAATATTATATGTACGAGTATGTAGTGTAAATGTTACTAAATTAGAGTAGATTTTTCTCATTTACACGGAAACATTTGTAAAAATAAGGTTTAAATAATTGAAAGATTTTTTAAAGACTGTTTATTTAAAAATGCAATCGCAACAATGGATCTGGGATGCTTTTTAACATTTTGTAAATAACATAACAACATTTTGTACAAAGGTAGGTATTTGGAAGCATTTACGCTAATGTCGACATTTAATACTTAAAAGCAGCTTTAAAGTTCTTCAGTTCGCCAGCCGGAGCAGTTGCACTCGATCTAGAAACGGATAGAACTTATTAATACAACTTGAAGATAAATACTACATCTATACACACCACTACCTTCATGCATAGATACCTATAGTATCTGTGTCGTAGCGACTCAACTACAGCTGCTTCTACGTCTATTCAACTACGGGTAACTACAATAGCAAAATCTAGAAACAGAAACCTCATAACAACTAAGAAATCTTAAAATCTTGGTTTCAACTTTCTACAATTTAGTTCAGAGTAAACTTACGTTTTGTTTTTATATTTTCAAAAGTTTTAAAGAGTTTTCTTCTATTTTCGTATTTGGTAATGGCATCGTTGATCGTCGTCAAACTCACCTCTCTTTCCGACTCGGTCTAGAAAGTTCCGGTTGTTTTTGGCCAGCTGCCCCATGTAACTGTTGTACGCGTTGCGCTGAAGCAAGTCCGCGGCGGGGTTCACAGAGAAGGAGCGGCGCGTGCGCACTGCATCGCTACTTGCCACCTTTGTACACATCTTACATGTATAGATTTTGTCGAAATTAAAATATTTTTGACGCTAGACGGAAGACGGCAAATTAAAGCAGAAAGGCAGAATGAGTTGATTCCATCAAGATGTAGTAGAGTAAATCGGTAATCTAAGATCTTTTTATGATTCCAAGTCTCTTTACAGAAAAAGTAGAACCCTTTTAATATGATCACGTTATTTTGTTTGTCAGCGTGTCACGGGCGTCCTTACTATGACAGACAACAAATAAATGATACTAATGAAATTTCGTATCCCTTTTGTATGATTTTTGTGACAATTTAATGAACTGCCAAGATCTGTCTGTGGTAACTGGAAAGTGAAGACAATACCTAAATATTATCTTGGAATTCTAAATTTCTTGCAGATTTTATTTTACTTTTTTATTACTTTCTAATACTTAAAGTCAATTTCTCTAAAAATACAGCCACTACACCTCTAGAGGCGCCGTCTCCAGTTGACATTGTAATTTGTTCGACAAATTACAAAGATTTTTTATTTTAGCGCTCGCAAAAAGGTCGACGGAATCTAAATAACACGACTTCCTTCAAAGTTCGACCTTTCAGACGTTCCTTATTCCTTTCCTTATATAGAAGTAGTGCCGTCTAATTTCCATTAAAATAATATTGCTTTAATTGAGAATTGGAAGTATAATTAAACGCCAAACTGGTTTGTCAGCATCATCAGCATCATTATTTCTGAACATTAGGTACAACGTCGGTGTTTCATAGAGCATGGAGCCTTTAGGTAAGTTTGTGCTTCTGATCAAGAACTTGAACCTGTTGTTTTCAAATACGAAATGCATTTACCATAAATGGTTCTAGAATACCAAAATGTTTCTAGGTAGGCCAAGTCCGGCGTACTCGCCCCGTTACGGAGGTCGTAATATAAATGACGTTTTTTTTTTGCAAAGTAGGAAATGCACGCAGTTCTGCTGCTCAATTATCTGTATGTATTATATAATGTTTATCAAAACACAGGGTGGAAAGATTACAAAAAATTAAAACCCAGTTTTTAATAGTCTATGCAAGCAAGAAACTTTTATTACTTACGTATTTTATCGTCGCATGACCCTGTTTTAGTTTAGTTAATTACCTAAATAAATTAAAGTTTTTTTGAATATAAACAGTCAATACTGGCAATTATTATGTCACTAAGAACGTAATATTTTTACATAAAAATGTTACACCAATGTGGAGTTGCTGGGAAATAAATTCCACAAGTAAACTAAAGATGAAAGGGGTTTATCTATCTACCTTTGAAAAAGCCTGTGGGAAATCAATTTACTAACAAGAATTTATGAGTTGGTTCTCTAAGGTATGTATTGTACAGAATACTGACTGCATTTTAATGCATGATTATCAGTATCTTATTACGTATAAGGTTGTGAAAAAATTATGTTACCTGTGAATCACGTGGCATGTCTGCGAGGAGGTACAGCCAAGGGGCTCCAGACGCGTAGCGACCCCCTATCGGAGGCATAGCGTAGCTGACCCCCTCCTGATGAACAAAAACATATTTATTTTATTTATACATAGTTCCAGACACCGTTCAGACCAAACCAGACACAGTTCTTCTACCGTAACATAACAAAAGTTTTCAAGAAATGTGCGATATAAATAACTTTGTAAGAAACTGAATAACACGCGTGTAAGTGGCCTACTACTAAAATGTACCGTTCGTTCAGACGTACGTGGGCGAGTTTTTTTTTTTAGTTTAATCCAGATCCAATTACATGTTTTATTGTCATATACTTAACATTTAAGACTTTAGAGGAATTCTTCTTTTTTTTAATTTATCCTAAAAAAGAATATGTGACCATCGTGACAATAAATGTCCAATGTGACCAAGCATTTATCATAAATGACGGACGCTTATAGCATATGACCGTCAATTTACAACTCCTGAAATTAAGGGATAATAATAAACGTCTTAAGTTACTACAAAAGTCACGTCATAGTCATCAAGTTACCTCATAACTATCTAACCATCGACTTTTCATTTTTATAAATGAAAAGTCGATGGTTAGATAGTTATGAGGTTCATCAAAATGAATTTATGAAAACACAATCGTCATAAAAACATTGAAAGGTGCTGAAAATAATATTTTATAAGAAAATCTGAACTCGGTGAGCTATTTGCTGAACGCGGCGAATGAATTTCTGAATTCGGTGGCTTAAAATGCACCGAATTCAAGTCCACTGTATTCAGAAAATATATACCAAATGCACAAAAGTCAGAAACAAGAACAGTAGTAAAAACGATTCTGGTTCAATTAAATTAAGACAACAGAATCTATATGATGATACATCGGCTATACTGTAATAAAATACAGGTTTTAAAATATCACGTACACTGAATTCAAAAACCGACCTGGACCAAATCCACCGAAATGCGTACGAACCCACATAAATTCATGAAATTGGCACCGGATCACGCGTTTGCGTCTGCCACTAAGCTGTGACTGGCGAATAATGTAAGTACACTGCGATGCTTCTAGAATGATTCACTAGTGATGTGGAGCGCAGTTTGTAACTAAACACCGAATTCAGGTGTTAGTCCTGGAAAAGCATTCAACTTAATTTTGTGATAAAACTGTTGTCTAATTTGTTGTAAATGACTTTATGTGAATGTGTTATTTAATGACTGTATGAGTTAGTGAAACAAAGTTTAGATTATGTAGATACATGACATTTAATAATAAATTCTGGGTTGTGAGTCTGGGACACTCCACCGTTGTCAGAATTCAAGCGTTCTAGGGCGTTTTTTTTTTTTAGTAGGATTTAAAAATATAATGGAGACTGTTGTGTATGCGGGTAGTTTTACATTATGATATATTAGCGACCACCGCCTGTACTTATAAATAAATCAGTGTGTCTACAGCAAGCAGAGGTTTTACTCGCATCCCGCGTTCCCTATTTAACACTGGCGACTTGTACCCACTTATAAAATAAAAAATGTCGCATTTCGGTATTCTTTCCAGTTTTGACCACACTCTACAGAATTGGGCAACTTATAAAAGCCGTATAGCCCAGTGGTTCATAGCAAATGATATCGGTGCGAAAACAGACGGTGAAGGCGTCAAAAAGCGAGCAATACTGCTGAGCGCACTCACCGACACTACCAACAAGCTCGCGGCTGAACTAGCTCTGAAAATATATACTGAACTAACTAGCTGAATGAACTAGCTCTGCCGAAAAAGCTCGAAGAGGTCGCCTACGAAGAGATATTGAAGGTCCTGGATAAACATTTCACGCCAAAACAATCTGGATTTGGAGAGAGGCATAAATATGCAGCGGTTCAGAAGCCGGGGGAGACTCCATCACAGTGGGCGGCGAGACTTCGGGGCCTTACGGCTCAGTGTAACTTCGACAAGGTGGAGGAAACATTACGAGACCGATTCGTAAAGGGGATGTCACCGGGGCCTGAGAAAGAAAAATTGTACGCGCAAGATGTGGATACGCTGGACCTGGCGAAAGCAGTGGAGTTAGCGGAGAACGTGCGGAGCGCCCGGCTGGGTGCCGCCGCCAATGCCGCTCCGAGTTCGCTGCTACACCAGGATCGGCTGTACAAAATTCATCCACGGCCGGCCATAATACTCGGGCAGCTAAAGAGAAGTGTAGTGTTTGCGGCTATTCGAATCATAAAGCGTCACAGTGTCGGTTCGCGAACTATAAGTGCAAAAAGTGTAACACAAAGAGCCATCTGCGTAGAATGTACAAAGTGAACGTAATTACTAATGAGGTGGGCGAGAGCGACGACGACGGTAAGTTGTTCGTAATCCCTGCTCACAAGGGAGAATCTATGACAGAATTTATTTTGTTAATGTATAAAATTAAAATTTGAAATCGATAGTGGTTCAGGGGTTACTGTGATGTCGGAAAATACATTTGTTAGTCATTTTGAAGACGTGCCATTTTCACCGACTAACAAAAGGCTACGTTCTTGGGCCGCACACACACACTCGATGTATACGTAGTGCGAGATGGCGGGCCGCCGCTCCTAGGGTGTGATTTTATATCATTATTTAATCTTCAGTTATCACCATGTAATTACGTTAGCGACACATCCGATTCTGCGTTGAGTAACCAGTTACAGTTACGTTACCCTCACGTATTTTCAGACAAACTAGGCAAATTTAACAAATATACAGTTAAACTACGTTTAAAGGAGGACGCTAAATCAATATTTTTTAAAGCGCGGCCGGTTGCGTTTGCGCTGCGAGACAAACCTCGGCAGCTTTGCTACCTCCACCGGATGGAAAGGAGCCACAACCACAGCTCGTTGTGGGGGAAGGTCGGATGGAGAATTGTTACAAACTAATTCAACTAGTAAGATACAACTACAGGCTGAGTCCGAGAATGATCTCCTCCATTCTAGGAATCCTACAAGGTTGTTACGGAACATTCCCAGAATTGATTATAAACAATTTCTCTAAATTACTTAGCATTAAGTTTAATTCTTATTATTAATTTGAAAAATAAGCGGAGGAGATGTTGTGTATGCGGGTAGTTTTACATTATGATATTTTAGCGACCACCGCCTGTACTTATAAATAAATCAGTGTGTCTACAGCAAGCAGAGGTTTACTCGCATCCCGCGTTCCCTATTTAACAGAGACGTTATAATGCTCTCCAGATAGTTAAGGGTTTAAACTTTAAGGTGTATTTTTTGTAGATTTTTGTTTTGAATAGACAAGGGTCTCGGTAGACAAGTGCTTGGACACGAGAAATTGCGTCTCTGGAGAAATGCTCACGTATATTATCCTTTGATTAAATATTAACAACTAAAACTAGCCGTGTAAAAAATACGGCTGTTATTAATTGTCAAATGTAAATTGCTCTTAAATTGTCAAAGTGAATGACTATTTTGATTTATAAGGTTTATACGTCTGAACGAACATAACATTTTCGTAGTAGGCCTTTAGAAACGGTGTAAATTGCGAAAATTAAATTTAAAATAATTTAAAAAATTAACAGTTGCTAGTTACTGTTTGGTTTACACTGCTATAATCTGAGCCCCGTGCACGACGAGCTGACATGATCAGCTCGACTTGAAGACGCCGACTGCAATATTTTCACATTCCACCACATAATTTATCAGCACAACCACCTTAATTAAAACCGTATTAGTATCGTATTGATATTATATGTATTTTGTATATTATGACATTTTACTAACATTAATAATTTGTTATTGTTCAAATTTTGTGTGATTTAACAATAATTGATATATCATTGGCTGTGTTAAAATTTTGTACAGTATGCGGACAAATATTACTGTGACCACCTGTAATAAGTACCATATTTTATGCATTAAATACATTTACCTCTGAAGTTAGTTGCTGATAAATACATTTAAAAATTTAAGGAAGCGTGTTCTCATCAACCCAAAAAACTTTTACTAAAGAGTCATCATCAAAATCATAGACAAAGTTTTTGCTGTGCCATACATGTTGACTTCACAGAAAAAGGTGTTTCAGATGATGAACATATTCGCCTTTTTTTGGCAACTGTTTTAAAAGTAACCCTATATGTAACTAACTTCTAGTTATATTATGATAAGGTACCAATACCAATATGTGAATGTTGTCATAGCGTCTACCACAATTTTCCACCTGCCGAGCGCACACACGAAGTCATATCCGAAAAATATTCTACCAACTACGTCGCTACTTCGTTTGCCTTAGGCGCACAAAAATATAAGTCTAGTCTACGCAAAGTAAATACGAAAGTTCAGAACACATGAAATTTGGACGTGAGACAATTGCTTGCATATTTACATAATCTTTAGCAACTGATACATTTTTTTGAAATTTCTTAGAAAATCTCGCCAAGATCTTCAAACATCATATTAACTATAAGGAAAATTTTGTTATGTTAGTTTCTTCAACATTAATTTGTAATAAAAAGTATAGTATTGTCAGTAGGTCAGACTCAGATGATGTTTGAGTTACAAATTAACCTTTTAAGGTATTGCGATTTTTTATACAACTTTAAAGAATTGATTTACAAATAAGGATTTATCAACCCAAAATACAAATCATAAAAAAACTATTTAAAAATTGTCAACAAACTTTGTACTAAATAGAAATAATTTATGGTCTTAATAACTCAAAGTACTGATATCATTTAGGTAAATTATAAAGGGTCTCTGACAATGAATATTTTGTGGAGAGTTTCTTTCCTTTCCATCCTTTTCATTGAAACTCCCAACAACATTCGACACACTTTTGCTAATGACACCCGGTGCCCTGATAGTCCTCACAAATTGGAGATTGAATGAAAAGGTTAGCGTATTAACAAACATAATATGGAATTTGTTAAGTGTTAGAAAACAAACATACATTAAATATACAGGTGTTGTTTTAAACAGTAGCTAAATTTAAGGAGGGGAATGTATTTATCAATACAATTTTTTTACTGTGGGGCAATATATCGAAATCACGAGGTAGAGCGTTAGATTATTGGAGAAACAAACAAAAAATTGCGATTTTAAAGTTAAATAGCCAAAGACAAAATAGAAAGTTATTTTTCTACATTGGTTCAAATCGGGATCGGTAATCGAATTCGGACCTCATAAGCAGCGACACCAAGTCCGGTATGCTCGCCTCTTGGCTACGGAGTTCGTCAATATTTACTTGTTGTATCCTAACATTCCTAACTGTCTAGGCCAATAAAGATTCCAGTCGTTTTTTTGCTTTGTCCAGTGACTTGGCAGTCGACAGGTTATAAGTTTTTACGTCACTGTACTGGTAAGTATGATCGTAGTACTTACGTCATCAGGCGCAGGGGGGTCGATCTGTACGAGGTCGAGGGGGGCGAGGGAGTCGGGCGCGGGTGCGGCCGCTGCGCCCGCGCTGCCGGCTACCACCGCCGCGCACCAAACCGCCCACCACATCTGCACATGACACGGTGGTTTATAAAATGCATGTGTTTTGTAATCAACTGCAAAAAAAATGGGACAGCCGGTGAGTCGGCCCGGCCATACCTGGCATAAAAAAAACAGGATACTTGCATCACTGATTTAGTACTATATTAAGTAGTACTGATTTAGTGCTTACATGATTTAAAAAAAACATTTCAATGACAATAATATAACAATATTGTTTAAATTGTGCCGCAAGCTATATTGTTACTACCAATGTATAGATAGTAATATCTAAAATTACAATTATGCACATACCTATTGTATGAAAAGTTACACTTTTAATTTGAAGGTCGTATCACAGATAAAAGCCAAATCTACATCATTTGGTTTGTGTAATTTTCATGGTTTGGTACTTAAATTTTATCCGTTGCGGATTGTTTAACGAACGTACCGCTGATTTTTACGCGCATAGTGACCTGATTTATTCTTCAACGTCGTTATTAATTTATTGGAAATATTGATGGTGATTCGGTTGTACTACTCACTAAACTAAAGTCAGTAGTGCTTTTTTTTTAGAAATTAATAAAAAAGACACACCCTGTAAACCTAAAGAGCTGTTAATCAGAATTCTTTTAAAGGTATGTAAAATTATCACGATTATCTAGTCGCCATGTCTGTATGCGCGCAGCACATTTTATTTTTGAAGACGTGTAATTTGGCATAAAATTTTAATGCATGAAATGTAGGTATTTAAACAATTCTCGTCGTTATTTAACGAACAAATGTAAAAATAAATCTATTTGCTCACAGCAGAACACTTACATCATTTGGCCCACTTGTTTTAGGAGCTATGAATTTTTAGAAACCGCGCATTGAGGCGCGATCGATGTGCGGTTCAGGCTTTGATTATGGCTGACATCCCACGGGGCCGTGCATTTTTGTAATCTATCTCATAAATATGCAGGAATCACCTACCTATTCTGATCATGCCGGATCGGCATTCTTTGCGAGTTTGCATGTAGTCAAAGTTTGACCCAGCTTTGTAACGTTAAAGACTCACGTTTATCAAAGAATTCTCAGCATTTTTCTGCGAACTACAAACAAGTACTGTCCATAGCCGTTTTTGGTTCTCTTTCAATCAATATCAAATGTTATCGATATCTTAATAGATATTTATGCAATAAAGGTACAATAGGTAATTTTAAATTGACTAGGGTAGGTAGGTACTTATATTTTTTCTTATGCCAAGTAAAGATTCGAGTCATGCTCGATTGGCATTTCAACAGGAATGTCAGAGTCAGGATTCGCTTTCATTTTCCTTTCAATGGAAAATATTACCACGAGAAATACGAGTCAAAAAATGCGACATCGTCGACGGAGTTTTCATTAGAATGGTAACTTATTAGTAAAGCGTGATTATTTGGTTAAAATGGCCAAGATAATATAAAAGTAATATTTGAAAAAGTCCTACGTCTATTATGCGTTGCCTTTTAACATGTTAAAAGTCACTCTGCCGTGAGATCTGGAATCCAATTGCTCACAATAATGAAATTAAAGAGAGCATCTACAGAAGGGGGACGGGTTGAAATCTAATAAGAGATTGCAGGATAAGATCTACTACAAAAACTCAGTATAGCAACTATACACAATAGCAACAATAGACAGATTATTTCTGTCGGAAACTGGCTAGCAAAGCCTTAGTTTAGACTAGTTTTAAATTAATGAAAATTTTATGATGCTTATTTGTTTTTAATATTCATTGTTGTTAGTTGCACTTTTATTGCGGTCTATAACAGAATTAGCTGGCGTTGTTCTGTACGGAAATCTATTCTGAATTATAAATAAATAAATATGCACCGGGCAAAACATTAATTGTTATGGTCGTAAAGAATCCACATCCCTTTGTGAGGAGGTACCAGAAAATATTTTTTTGCCAGTGACGTCTGGGAAGCAAACCCAGACTTCGCATTTTAGATATGCAGAACCAACTTAATCAACTTCTTCTTTTTATTTTTGCTTTTTCTTACAAAACATGACAGCTGATGTAGAGAGGACTCAATTTCACTAAAACTAATCTCTTAAGTCTAACAGCTAAAGTAAGAAATATTTTTAATAAATTGAAAAGACTAAGACGGTAATTAAAATTCCATTGGGTAAAATGGCTTGAAAGAGTTTTGTAATTGGAGAGTGTAGATAATCACTCGAAAAAACCGATGTTTGAGAACTTTTTTCTATTAACTAAACTTCATTTAATTAAAGCGATTAATAAAAGCGATCGTTTTAGATAAGTAACATTAAAAATATTTACTACATTATCATGACTTATTTCAAAAATGTTTTAACAAAAACCTTTTTAGCTCAGAATAAAAACTCTCCTTACTCGAATAAAATTTGTTATTTATTTTAAAGGCGTTAATAGCTCGTGTATTTCACCGGTGAGTTCGCACTTGTCGGCTTTAGATGCACGTCGGATAACCGTCGCGCAGGGATTACTGTGACGTCACGTGGGTCTACTCTTACCATAGACAAGTTGGCTCTTTATATAAATACCCCTTTTTTGAAGAATTTAGGTTTTTAATTCTTACTATAGGCTCCTTTATATAGAGTTTAAATTTAAAAGCTATTAGCCTGCTTGTTTAATGAGGTAGAATGTAGCTTTATTTTTTATTTCAAAGCTAATATTATGTTTTTTTGTAAAACAACCTCTATAGCTGTGAGGCGACCACGCCGGACTTGGCGTCGCCTTATCTGAGGTTCCAAGTTTGATTTCCGGTCGGGTATTGACCCTATATTGATAGAAGACGAACTTTCCTATATTCTTTCGGGTACGGGAGTGAGGGGGAAATGCAACACCTTAAGATAAGAGCAATGTATATGATTTTTTTTTCCATTTTTTTTTTCCATTTTTCCAATTTTTTTCGTGTAGAGTAGGGTCAAGTGTATATTTACGACCATAAGGAGAGTGGAAAGACATTTATGCATCAACGGTCCTCTAATTAGTCTATCTATTTTCAGATGATTAAGTTACTAACAGATGATTTCAAATACCAGACACGTTGTCAAATGAACTAACCCTCTGATAGTGACCAGTAGTGAAATTGGATCTTATTCACCAATCACCATCGCGGCACCATCCTTGCTTTGACGGTTACACATTCAAACGAAATTCACGTTATATGGCGTCAATTGGACTGAGCGGCCTTGTGACTTTTGGGAATACCATTACCTTTTAAACGTGGACTCACGTGTCCGAGCTGAAGCTATCGAAATCGTTCACACAAAGCGGCGTGACACTCTGCCTTGTTTGCAACGTTTTATTGGGAAACCTTTTGCAATCGAATCGTGTCTAACACTTACCTACAAGTCTGAAAAGCACCTTTCAATAAATAACAAGCCAAAAATTAAATTGCTTTAAATTGCATTTCAGATTATTTCAGTTTATCATTTCGTTGATAACAACATACCTAAATTCAAAAACTCAGTTCTGGTAATCATCATCATCATCATAATTTCAGCCATTTCACGTTCACTACTGAACATAGGCCTCCCCCATTGACTTCCAGATTGGCCGGTTGGAAGCGGCCTGCATCTACTGGCTTAAGTTAACTCCTGTTTTTAGAATAAATCGACAAATCCACTTACATAAGCCATTATTTTGTGTTTAAATGTATGTGTTCAGCTTCCCTTAGAAGCTTTCCTTCCCCAGCCCTTAAAGGCTTATCTTTAAAATGCTATTATTTCGTAAATAGACAATTAATAAAGTTAATTTGAAGCAGGTGTTAAATAATTAAAAAAATAATTTGTGAACTCATTACTTTATAAAGTCAAGTGGGTTCCTAAAATTATTATAAATGGAAAAGGAAAATTTTGCAAACAAATAATTCATAAGATGCACCTGTTGTTGACGGCAAAATTTAAATTATTAAAATGGTTTATTTTGCGAGAAGATGAATTAATTAATTACGTTGGCAATGCAATTATCATGATTAAAAAACTTGATTAAATAAGCGTCTGTAAATTACTCTAATAAAGGTGTCTAAGAGTTTCGAATGATTAATTTAAATGTGTACCGACCGAGTGTATAGTGTAGTAAAGCGTGTTAAAGCAACTTCTTTAACCATGTCCATTATTACTTTATTACCTACTTATATCAAAGTGCAACAAAGTTGCCACTTTATATTTAATTAATCCCATTGTTTAATAATATCTCAATATCTTGATTCTGATCTGACTTTTATCGTTTCTTACTTCTCAACGGCAACATCCTGGTCTTCGTAAAGGTATTTCCATAATAAATTGATTATCACTGCTAAGATAACTAACTATACGCCCTACTACGAGACACATGCTTCACCTCAACTATAAGGTGGATTCAGGTTTAGATGCAATCAAGCTGCTTTAGTTAGTAGGACGCTGGTTAGACATTAAACATGCGTTACGAAGCATAGAAAAACTTATGATAGGTGGCACTAAATATGTCGAAATGGTCAATCCATTTTCAAACACGGCGTGGATTAGTAACTTCGACAATCGCTGCCGCCGATGCTCAGCTTATACAGCTCCTCATATAAGTATTCCGAATTATATAAAAAACTCAGACTGTCCGGCGGACACCAGCTTTTGCAAAGTCTGCGGTTTTCTTAAAATTATTTTAACGATTTTCTGAGACTGTTTACAAAGGATTCCGCTCGTCACTCAAACAAACTTCTATTGTTTATGGGCTGCGTCCACCTGCCCTCTCAAGCCGTCGATAAACACTTAGTTAGAGCAAAGCACTTTAGTAAAGTTTTGGTTTATAATTGATTTATTCAGCTTGACTTTTTGCATTTCAAGTTGCTGTTGGAACTATTTGTAACTCAAATTCAAAACTAGATTACTTATCGCGTCACTTCATAATTGTAAAGGTATGGTTACCCTGTTCGGTTGCGAAAGTCAGATTGCAATCGCTTCAAATGTATCTCCCTTGGCGTGCCACTTACCCGATATAGACCGGAAAATCTTTAAAAAAAATATACGCAGCACGCAAGCTGATAAATAACCTCACTTGCGTCAGCTATAGAATCACGGTGAAGCTAATTCCAACTAAAAACTGGACAAAGTATAGCTACTTGGAGGGAAATAATGTATAATAGGTCTATAGCCATATACTTTTCTGTACTACCTATACTGCCTATTTCTATAGGTTTTCTGTCAGTTTCATAAGTCTAAAATGCAATTGTGACATCATCATTGCATTTGTTTTTTTTTGTAATTACATAGTTTGTGTAACTTCTAGTTATTATCAAATAGGTGTCAGTTGAGATTACGGTAAGTGCACATTTGGTCCAGTGTGTTATCCCCAAAAATCGCTCTATAAAAAGCAATGTACGGATGTTACAATAAAGAACTAGAGCCGTGGTAGCAAGAACAATAGGGTTCACTCACGCGATCACGTAGGTGCTATTGGAGATATTGATGCGATTTCAGGAAAAATCAGGAAATTGTTATGATATTGAGAGTACTTACTTTATTCTTATTTATTTCTTTTATTTATACTCGATTTTACTGATTAGATATTTGTACTCTTCTTTCGTAAATGTACAAATAAATTAGCTTCTGCTTGCGTCTTTGGCTGCATAGACGTCAAAATTAAACCAAATAATCATCCCATAGGAACACAAAAACGGGATAAAAATCCGTGCGTCAGTAAATAACTTCTAAACATTTATTTATTATAACATTCAAAAGTTCACATTTATAAAAGTAGTAAGAGTAATAATAAATTGTCCGCTCGTAATAAGGAAATAACATCCTTTTCAGGTACTAGACCACTTTTTCTGAAAGGCGGCGACCACCTGTACAGTGTATAAAAACATGAGCCAATTAAAATAGGATCATAAATTACAACAAGCGTAATTTCTCTTAAATTTTGTGGAAAACCGGGATAATTACGACTGTGAAATAAAAAGACTCCAAATAAAACAGGTACAAGCATGTCTTAAATCTACTAAGCATTAAAGGATTTCAGATTACAGTCCGTTATCACTTAAATCTACTCAAATCCTAAAAGGACGGTTGACCTTTCAAAAATATTTCTGGCGAGGAAAAGCCGCTGCTGCTATATCGTGGAACGGAGTGGGTGAAAAAATTAGTTTGGAAAAGCCGGGCAAGTGCGTTTCAGACTCGCTCATCGAGAATTCCGCCTCGTTCGGGATCGTGAGCGCGATTTTGACTCACACTCGAACGGTTTTTAATATCAATCGTGTTTTAATTTGATGTCTGCACTTAAACACGACATATTGTCGCTTGTAAGTATTACAGAGAGAAACAAAATTCATAAAATAAACACTTTCTAAATAATATCTACCTATACAGGGTGTAACGAAAAGGTGAAATAAAACTTTAAGGGGTTATTCTACGGCTAAATTACATCAATTTTTCTTGAGATTTCGATGTTGGTCCCATAGAAAAAGTTGATGTAATTTAGCCGTAGAATAACCCCTTGAAGTTTTATTTCACCTTTTCGTTACACCCTGTATACCTGCTCAAAAGCTAGGAGCTTTAACCAGCTTTATATGTAGCATGAACAGACAGACAGACAAGAGAGTGTAAACCTGTTAAGCTTCTTAGAGTCTGTCTAGAGATCTCCACATAATGAACAATAGAAAATCATATATTAAAATCCTACTAATATTTTTAGTGGCCATTAATTACTTGTTTCTATAGCTGTAAAAATTTCGGTTTTCCATTGATATTCTTGGTTATTTGAATAAATAGGCCACCATTTATGAAAACATAACCTACGAAAACAAAAACAATGCTCCATGCAGGGGTAACCCTAGCGGCTATTGTGGTCTGCAAGCGTGGATTGTTATGCTAGATTAAAGTCTCTACGACTTCGACATTGTGTTTTTAATTAAGTGCCCTTTTTTGTTTACGATTTTTAGCAAAATACTTTTTAGCACGATAAATAATAGGTAGCCAATGTTTTTTTACCCAAAAGGTAAAAACATTGTTTTCTATGAAATTACTATTATTATGCTTATATAGTACAAATACAAATACAAATATTTTATTGGTAACGAAACATGTTTATAACAGAGTATGTTGGCCTTATCCATTTAAGTTAATGTAAACTTGTCCTAGGATAAAGCGCTCTTCTTTCATCTTAACTATATATTACATATATAAATTAACAATTTAAAAAGTCCTCAGTTTTCAGTAGTTACTCAAAGTAAATTTAACAATACAATCCATGTCTAAATAAAATCTAAATTATGTCTCCAAGAATAAATAAACTATAACACTTTTTCAGTCTGAATATAATTCAATTGTTTTAACCAAGCTTTTACCGTTTTTTTACATTCATTAAAAGTCATGTTGTAAATGTTTAGTATTCTATTTATATTATTAAATATTATTATTGATTTTGAGTAGTACTGATTACGTGCAAATTTTACTTTTGAGATTTTATTTCATAAAACACTATATGGATTTCTCTTAGCATTTATTTGATCATCAGGAGTAGTATGTTTGTGAGTTTTTAGAACACATAATAAGATGTAAAGTTGTCTTACCGTTAGAACATTGCAGTCTTCGTATAATTTAACAGTGCTGTATGTAATTTTCCTCATTAGCATGACTTTAAGTATTGATCTTTGCGCGTGTTCAAGATGAATTAATTTTGTTTTGTGTGTTCCACCCCATATAGGTAAACAGTAACTAATAATAGACTGCACTAAGGTTATATAGATGTGTATCAAAAGTTGTCTATCAGCGATATGTCTAAGATATTTAAATAGCCATATTAATTTTCTAACCCGCGACGTACAATTTTCAATTTGCCTATGCCTATTTAATTGTTGATCAATGAGTATACCGAGATACTTAACCGAAGAAACTTTTTCTAAAGTGTTACACACAGTCACAGGTAAGTGTAGCTGGATTATTGCTACAGGTGTGGGCCGTGAGTTGAAAAGTAGCGGGCGGTTGTGAGGTGTTAAGTATGGAAAATGTCATATAGTTAGTTTTATAAGTGTTTAATGATAATATATTATTTTTTAACCATTTAGTCACAGCTTGCAGGCCAATATCCGCATTGTTATATACCTCTGCCCAGCTCTCACCATAAAAGAGTAGAGCCGTATCATCGGCATATGAAGTTATGGTGCCCTTATTAGTTTTACTGTACTAAGGTCATTGATATATATGAGAAACAAGGTAGGGCCAAGAACGCTACCTTGAGGGACACCATATTGAAGTGTTGACTTTACTGAACTGATGTGGTCATCAAGCTTAACTTGTTGGGTTCTGTTTGTTAAGTAGTCGGCGAGAAGGGTGTGAAAAGGGCCACGAATTCCAAGTCTATCAAGCTTTCTTATAAGAATAGGGATAGAGACAGTTTCAAACGATTTTTTTAGATCTAAAAATACACATAAAGTTTTCTTTTTATTATTTATTAAATCAAATTAGTAGACCTACTATCTCGATGTATTGAGAGTCAATAAAATATAAGAGATCAATGGAAGAGTCTGAGGGACTCACCCATCCCAGCAGTAGGATTATATAGCTAAAAAAGTACCTAAAATATAAAACCAAGTCGGGCTAGTTACACCATTTATAAGTCAAGAACGGCTGGGCCGATTTTCATGTTCTTTGATTTATTGAATTTGTATCCGCCCCGAATAGCAGAATGACTATTAAAAAAATATAAAAATTCAACAAAAAAAGGAAGAGGTGGTACGAAGTTCGCCGGGACAGCTAGTATGTAATAAATACAAGTTACATAACGATAACCCAAAAAGGTAATATCAGTGAGCGATAGCCTTCGAGTTAATAAGACAGCAATAATAATTTGTAATCTGTAACACGTAAGTGTATGTAAAAGGCTTGTTATTAATTGATTGCACTGGGGACTGCCATATTTAGAATTAGAATAAATCATTTATTTGCTTAAAACACGGTAGTAAAAGTTGATACAATGTCATTGTGTGCTAATGTTTTGCTACTTGATGTAGATAGCATGTAAACTTAAATAACATTTAGTTTGTTATAATATATTCGATCACAAAATTACAATAAAACTAAATTAATAACAATAAATAACGTTTAACGTTTAACGTTTCTGGTGACCGGAGGGCCGGTAGCTACCTTGGCCAACGAATAAGCTTGGCCATTCAACGAGGTAATGCAGCCGGCATTCTGGGCACCTTTAACATTTCTGTGGGAATGGGCGATGTTAGGTTTTGATAAATTTTTATTTTATACATTTTTTATTTTGTATGTCTTTTATGTACATTTTGTAATATATTATTATTTGCCTTATATTTAGTTTTAAGCTGTATATTTATTTGTATAAAGTATATATAATAAAAAAATAAAAAAATTAAGCAAAAACAATTAAATATATTGCAATAAGTATGGCAGAAAACAATGAGTGAAATGAGTCATTATAATGTAAAAAGGTCCTTTAAATCGGATGAACTATGCTCACTGAGCTATTTATAGATCCTACTCTTAAATAAATTAATAGCGAACATTTTCAATTCATTTTCTAGCTTATTACAGATACGCACACACTTGCAGAGGCTACTCTTCCCATATTTACTCGATTACATCAACCTCATTCTGTTTTTACAAGCTGCTTATTTTCTGTTTGACTAGTCAGTGGTTTGACGTAAAAACAATACTGTTTAATGTATTTTTTTTTTTTAAATCATGACTAATCAAGACTTCAAAAATGGGCTATTCATTCTCGATTTAATCGTTTAAATTCAAAACAAAGTTTGTTAACTCGTAGTGCGTTCACGTGTGTGTGGGCACGACAGTCCCAAACGTATGACGGTCAAATATTTGAAACGATTTTACACACGATTTCCCACGGCACAACATTGTGGAACTTTTGAGAGCTTTCGACGCTACGATGGCTTACTTTATAAATACACGTACTTACATTTAAAATAATCTTTAAAAATACATATATGTATACTCTTAGGACAAAATGAGGTTATTGCGCTTCATTTTCTATTATGAGAAAAGGTGATGTTTTATGATACTTAAGTCAAGTCAAATTTTTAATGTTTGTGGTTTTTTATCATGTATTTTTATTTATTATTTATTCATGTATATTTTTCTTATTTCTCATCATTTGTGTAAATATTGATTAATTATTCAAAAGTTTTCTGTTCACAAGCTTAAGACTAAGTAAATAATAAATTTGATTATTTTGTTTTAAAATACAAGATGAATTAAGTACCACAAGATACTGTCCAGTGGCTTCCGCCTCTAACATAATTAAAAGTAGTGAATAATTAACAGGACAGACAACACTTTAACGCCAGTGGCGCCAACTGATGAGCACAAAAATTATATCCATAATTGCAATCGTCTTGAAAATGAATTTAAATGTTGTCTTGAAGGTAAAGCAACGAACAATGGCTATACCTAAACAAACTTATTTGAATATACTCAACACGGCAGAACCATTATTTTACAGAACTCATCGATCAATCTTTTTAAACCAACAGTTTGCATTTTGTGTTAAGCCGTTTCATTATATTTTCTTAATCTGGTTCGTGATGGATTATAGGAATACCTAATGGGCAGTAAACGCGCGACGGCTAAATCTTGCTAAAATAAAAAAAATCTATGGTTTATTTTATTTACAATAATAATAATAATTCCCGTTGCTCGTGCGCTGATTAAGGTCTACTTGCACAACATTGTTCAACTACGCAGATTTTATGGCCTTTTGGATTAAAAACAATTTACTAGTTATCAACTAAAAATATTAAATGATAAGGGTTAAACATTGGGACAAAAACTAAATTAAATAATAAACTAACATCTAACTATAGTAAACTAAATCTAAATTTATAAACTGGACCTAAGTGATCGGGTTATCACATCAAAACCTGTCTCAAAACTTAACTGCTGTGATTGGTAGGGTCCCAATTTTTGTAGCGTACGGGTTACTAGCATTATACGTAGGTCACACTATAAGTTTTGCGTAACTTAAAAAAACAACATGTTATAACCAAAATATTATGTTTATTGCTTTTCAAACATTTTTTCATGCGATTGAACCATTTTTTAAAACAGGAGGACCACAGATCTGAAGGCATGTTTACTACGTGCTGATTGAACGCTATCACTGCCTCTTCGAAGTTGGTAAAAGTAAAACCTCTCATCAAATCTTTGATTTTGGGGAAAATACAGAAATCACAGGGTGCTAGGTCGGGGCTATGCGCAGGATGGGTTGACGAGTTGTACTTTTTCGGAAGCTAAAAATGACTTTGTTTTGTTGACCGTGTATGAAGAAGCGTTGCCAAGATGTAGGAGAACGCGGCTTTTGGTTCGTCTTTCACGAACTTTTTCTAACACCCTGGGTAAACAAATGGTAGAATACCACTCGGAATTAACACTCTTTTGATCTTGAAGGGGGAATTGTACAGATGGGACCCGTAGCTGAGAAAAAAAAAGCGATCATTTGTTTACTAACGTTTCTCGCCTGCCGCACTTTTGTTGGCCTGTTCTCATTTTCAACAGCCATTAACATTTTAGTGTGCCCCATGTATTCCTGCATCTAATTTTGAATACGAAAATATTTCAGTTTCATCAGTTATAACCGGGTAATATTGAAAACGCTTAATCAATCGCGAATAAAGAAATTTAAAAAGTTCACGGTTGTGTTGTCATCGAATGAATAACTTTTCAATACTAAACTAAACTTTGCAATCATCATGTTCAAAAATACTTTTACTAACTTCGAAGAAAACACACTCATCATTAGGTATTTGATACACGTATTATTGTTTTATTTTTGAGCTTTTCTTGGCAAAGTTAAAGAAAGTTAGGTAGTTATTTCTCCATGTAACATAATATTGTGCTATAACAAATGCCTGTCGTTTTTTTCCCTACAAATTTGCAAAAAGTTGTCGACAAAATTTTGTCATCCTTTTTCATGACGAATAGTGTGCCTAATACTTTACGGGACCTCTTGAATGGTCAGCAGACCCCAATAAATCCTTGGGATTACGACATTTTTCTACACGACATCTGTAAAAGACTCAAATAGATAAGGAACCCGTGCTTCTAATGAGAGTCATAATAAATTTGAAGTTAGGGCTCAAAAGCTATTTTTGTGTAAGTCACGTTGACATGTACTTCTAGAGATTCTTTGAGTCTTCAAGAGATTCTCAGAATCAAATTGGATAAATGTATTATTTTATCTAAGCATTAAATCTTAGTATTTTTTCCTTGCAGTGCCTCACTTTTGCAGATTATTGATACATAGCTTTTCTTAAAGTTATTAAAATGGGCCAGTAAGAAAAGCTGCCGATGAAAAAAATATTTGAGTTTCGAATTAGAAACTTAGGGAATCTGTAGATGGGTAATAAATTCATATGTCGTTTGTTTTTACAAATTACTTAGCTGCAATTTAAAAAAATGTCTGTCGTGCGTCGAAATGGATTTGACTAAAGTGAAAAAGAAATGATTGCCCCTTTCCTTGGACTGACTGTGTGTATGCAGTTGCGTCTTGGAAAATGTTAGACAGCCGCGCCTAAGAAGCAGGATCCTCCTCCACCACGACAACGCTCCAGCTCACTCTGTCAGACGGACTCTTCTTCTTCATCATCTATACGGTCAATCCCGGTTGCGTCCAAAGATATTGCTTTGGAGCCCAGGGTCCGCTTTCCTTGATTTACTCCTCCACTTCGCACGGTCTTGAGCGTCTCTAGTTGTGAGATCATTGGCACGCATGTCAGCCCTCACAACGTCAAACCAGCATGTCTTGGGTCTACCCCTTTTGCCAGGACCTGGCGGTGGCGGCATAGCCAGACATAATCTGTCAGACGGACTATCGAATATTTATTTGTCTATCGAAGGTGTTGAGTTAGTGAGTCTATTCGTTATGACTTTTATTCGTTTCCAAAAATTATATAATATTTATAATAGTAAACTCAGAGCCATTCATTTTATGAACCCTGAAGATACCGTGGCTGCATTTGAAAAAGGCGTGGAAGAGATCCCTACAGGAGAATAGGCCTACTGATTCATTCAATATGTGACGGTGCTTAGAAAGGAACGGAGACTACTTCGAAAAACAAGAACAACATATTAGCAAGTTGCTACATGAACTATTCCATCTTATAATAGTATTCGTGCGTCGATTGAATAATCCATCCAATTGATTTAACGACCTCCGTAGCCGAGAGGCGAGCATACCTGACTTGGTGAGGTTCCGGGTTCGATTCCCGGTCGTGTCAATGTAGAAAAATAACTTTTCTATATTGTCTCGGGTCTGGGTGTTGTGGTACCGTCGTTGTTTGTGATTTCTGTAACACAAGTGCTTTGGCTACTTACCACAGGATCAGAGCAATGTATGTGATGTTGTCCAATATTTAATATTTATTATTATAATTTATTATTAATTCTTACTTAAAACGATTAAAGTGTAGCACATTGTTGTTCACCTTGCGACGAAGTAAAGCGGCGATATACGCAAGGGTGCTGGCAGGGGATGAAAAAGAATAGCCGGGGATCGGACTCAGTGGCGTGCATTAGAAGAGGTTCAGCAGTGGACTAGCGTGGGCTGTTTATGATGACATTGTTATTCAATCTGCATCCCTTTAGAAGATATCGATATGTTGTTTACGACAAAGACTGCGGTTTATGGATACCGATCAAATCGATTAATCGCATGTTTGAAACGATTGCATGCATTCCTAAAGGTGTATCGATTTTCGATTTGGTCCTGAAAGAGGCTGTTCGGTCGGTGCGGAAGCGTCGACGGCCCGGACATCCGGATGAGCTCTGGCGCCCATATTTGCCAATCTGGCCATGGCACTTGTTGCTTGTGCATTCGGCTATTTGAGTCACTTGCGTTACACGAGAGGTGAAATCGCTTTCAGGGGAATTGAACCAAAAACTAGCTCAGTCCTAAATCTACTTCAGTGTCGTAGACTGAGCCATTGAAACTATGTAAATTATTTATTATCTCCCAAAATGTATTAAAATGACATATTTAATCTATAAGACATATTTACTTAAGTCAGGTAATAAATCACAGGGTATTTTTTATGTAATTTTTACTGCTCAATATTATGTTATACAATAAACATATTAGGATTCCCTGCATAATACGCCATATCCCTACATCAGTACAGCATCTGAAACTAAAGGCATGTTGTACAGTTTGTAATGCTTAACACTATTCGCCTACGCCATTTGACCACCGCCTACCTGTCATCCCGTAAGGCTGCAGATCTTTACACACATAACTATTTATGAATGCACATGCATATACAACCACGCCATGTAGTAGGTACAACCTTCTGATTTTGCTGGGTCTCGTCTTGAATCGTCTAACTCTTCAGGATTAGAAAGAAATATTTATCATTCTGTCGGCGAACCGAGCTGTCGGTAAAAAAAATATATTTGTATCGATGAACGATGAACAGTGATTTCTATATACAATTATATCGTTCAAGGGTAATTCTGTAAGTCATTCGGAGCCCCTAAATTTTATACTTTAGATTACTAACTAATTATTTCGATAAGGATTAAAGAAAATAGCCTCGTAATTAAGGTAAAATTATATTGTTTATAATAATTATTTTTTTAGATAAGAAAATGGTTTCCGTTGCTCAATCGTCAGAGATAGATATACCGCATATAATTATGCCATTTTTTTCAGAGACTGTTCCGAAATATTGTCTGTATTTACATAAACGAAATTTTAATTGGGATGTACTACACCTATAAACCTTTCGGAAAAAAAAATCTAGGTAACTACATGGTGGTAAAAACTGTTACAAAATTTGTTGCGTGGTTTAGATGGAGTTAGTAGATAAATAGATAGACATACGTGGTGGGCAATTTTCTTTTAGACTATGAAAAAAGAGTTCAGTCAGATGGGTCGGGAGAGCAGTCGCTCGGATAGTGAAGATACGTGTGATCAATTTTTACCTGCGCCAGTCCAATTGTTTATAAGTGTAAAATTATCTTTAACTTATAATACTTGTAAATCGTAAGTTGAAGATATATATATATAATAACATTATATAATCAGTCGTATAAATTGCTTAAAGGGTGTACATACACTATTTGTAATTTGACAATATCTACCTACATAAGTAAGTGAACTCTATTCAATTTATATTCATGAGTTGAGGCGGTTACAGAGTTTGCAGATACTGATATTCATCAAATAAATCTTTTGTGTAAAAAATAATGCAAGCAAACACAAGGTTAAGTTTATTATGTATTAATACATATTACGCATTAACATTCTTTAGGTATTTATTGTTTACAAAGAGGAGTTTCTATTGAAAATACGAACAAAGCGTTTATTAGAACAATCAAGACAATCTAAGCATCAAAGATAATAATCAGTTAGTAGTTAATTACAACCATAAATCACCCTCGTACTCAAACCATTTACAACCAATACTTATCTAATAAACTAATCTCCTATATTGTGCTTTTGTATAATCTCTTTGTGTTTTAGTAGGTACGGCACCTTAATACTCGCTAAGGATTCCAAAACTCTGAACTTGAAACTACGTTTTACGTACTATGTTCATATTATTAACTTACCATATTGGTGTAAGAAGAAGCGAGTGTTCTAACAAATAAATACTATCTGGAACAAACAAACAAATCAAAGTTAGTATTAAATTTACTATTAAGTTATTAATAAACCAATAATTTATTAATGGTATGTATAAGTAACTATAAAATATATCGAGTCTGTCACCTACCCACCGGACATTATATAAATAACAATGCAAAAAAAATTAAAATAATTTTCTCATATAAGTGACTGTAATAGAAATTTTTTCTTAGAAATAAAGTTCTTTAACCTTAAAACTCACTTTTATATTTATTGGATTCGTCAAAACGTATCAAGCCTTCCGCTATCCACCTCTTGGCTTCATCATTAGATCAGCACGGTGGTATTTATTATATTATTGTATTTCAAATCGACACGAAAATTTATATTATTCTATTATTTGGTTACATAGTTAGTTAACTGTTAGTAGTTACAAGTAAAGCTTATAAAAGTGTGTAAACAAAAGAAAATAAGTTGTTGAATAACAGTACTGGATCACGTGCTGATTTCATTTTACGTCGTAATTTTCATGTGTTCATTGTTTAAAACTTTTTACGATAAGAACTGTCAACTGCGACTTTGATCTCAAACTTCCAGCTCGTGAACCACCATAACACCCACCCACGGGTGGGTGGGTGTTAAGAGACCAAGAATGCATGACTAATGTGTGAGATACGAGTAGAGTTGAAACTAGGGAGAACTTAGTTTTGATGTTGTTCATAATTAAATAAGTTTGTCGTCCACATAACTAGCTATAATCAAAACATTAACCTCGTCTGCGCACTAGGCAGTCCGTCTTCATAAAACCATCAACACTGAGTTTTTGACTGACCGTACAACATAAACAACGCGCACGATTATATCGAAACAGACTAAGTTAGCTGCTGAACACATTAATCAAGCACCAGTCTTTCACAACGAAATAGGTCTAAAGGCAATGGCAGCCCTCCCCCTCGCTGCTCTCCCTCGCGCTGCAGCCGCGCGTTTTTATATAATGTTATTATATTTACTTAAGGCCGTACTTTTTAGCGGCTTTCTTCTCCTTATTTATTGTATTAAAAATAATTGAAAGACATAACAATAATCTTTGAGTTTTATCTTTAAAATCATCGTTTAAAATTTGTATTTCCTCTATTCTATATATTTACGAAAACAGGCTTTTAACTATGTCGATAAAAATGTATTTTATGCATTATCAGAATTGTTGGCTTTGACTAATCGGTAGAAAATTTAAAATACTTGAAAATTGATTAATTTTTTTTTTTAATTGAACTGACGGACTAATTAGTTTTTTTTTTAAACTAACCCATTTGACCTCCTGCAACTTAAACAGTTTGAAAGTTTGATGCAAATATCATAAATTCGTCTTTATATCTGGAATACGAGTATTGTATGCTATATTTAAAAATTAAGCGCGCTCGCAATGGGGAACGCATATATTTTTATAAGGTCTTAAAATAAAAAGTTTTTTTTTTTAAATCTTGACTTACAACCCATTAAAGTCGCGTGCTAGACAAGTAGATCCGACATGTACCGTGACGTCACAGTACACGTCCGTCATACATTTTTCATTGTAAAAGTTGTTTTTGAAAGAGACAGGTATATCTCAATTACTAATTACTTTACTACGGTATTTAATACCTAAAATCACTTCTATATTGTGTTTTCACTATTATCACTATAATTTCTTAA
Source organism: Anania hortulata (assembly GCA_963576865.1). Classification (NCBI taxonomy): domain Eukaryota; kingdom Metazoa; phylum Arthropoda; class Insecta; order Lepidoptera; family Crambidae; genus Anania; species Anania hortulata. The sequence continues at coordinate 12,940,177 of OY756390.1, read as the reverse complement.
AAATATACTAACAATGATATATTATTTTCGTGTATATTCCCTATTGTGCTTGACTTTACAAATTCGACTGTCTTTGTTAACTATAGGTACATTATATTTACCACATACCCAATTTGTACGATAGTTATGAAGATATAAATTAATTACACCTCTAAAATAATTACACAATTACCAAAACAGCTCATTCTAACGTCAAATAATTGGAATCAATTACACACTTATATGTGGTTCCTCAACTTGTGAAGCTTCTATAAATTGGTTTGAATGAACGATTTGTAATAATGAAGGCAATGTTAAGTAACTTCTAACATTAAGTACGTAAGTTCCCTTTCCATTTCAATCGAAACTGCAATTGTTTAATTAGTTAGCACAAGGAATACAAAAATTGGGGCAACAAACCACGATCGAATAGGTTGCGGAACATACCTATCGCACCCTTTCTTTAGGCTAGATAAAAAACAAAAGGAAGTTCATTTGTATTTCAAAAGAAAAACTTCTATTGTGAAATTAGTTGGAAATACAAAAATGTGAAAAAATACACATTCTCCAGAGCATAACAGGATTTATCATCCGAATTAACCGTCACGCGCATTAACAAATGAGATTGATTACGTGTTAATTAATTGGAATCGAATATGAGACAGGTATCAACTGTGCAACGTGTCGCGGATGTAAGGCACGTAATGCAATATCGGACTATCATACTGCGAGGGATGTGATCGACATGACCCAATTGGTGGACTGTGGAAGTATGGACCTCCATTGAGAAGTGTTTGATTTGGCATTCGCAAATTTTAACTTGTCTGTGTTCGCAAAGTGGAGCACAAAAGTCTCTCTGACTCTCTACTACTCGTACAATCAGGTGTCCTATCAGTATTTTGGTATACCACTCAAATAAGTAAAAGTTAAGTAAACGGTCAATACTACACTACTAAAAAAAACAATACTATAAATGCCTAAAGTTTATGTGAACTAAGTGCAAAATTACCTATTATAAATGTTCGATTACTGGCGTGATTTGATCTGGCCTGATCTGGCAAATAGCTGAACTGATCTGGATGAAATTTGGCATAAAGATAGATTATAGTTTGGAATAGCACGTATTATTATATAGGTTACTATTTATCCCGGAAAAGTATCCCGGAGAAGTTCCCGTTGGATAGATTTGTTTTTGTTTTTCACAGAGCAAGGGATCGACACGATTTTTTGCATGGTGGTAGTTTAGAATAAGGGGTGACAAGTCGTATTCTACGCGGGCGAAGTCGCGAGCACGGCTAGTATTCAATACATGGATAAAGGCATAAACGAACCAGCTTATTTCTGCGTCCATGTGTCCAAAGGCGGAGTTGGCAAATATGCGAAGGAGGTAACTGCCCTAAGTTGGCAGACCGCGGCATTTCAACTCGAATTCTTTAAGAGTACTAGAAGTGTAGGTACTTGTTTCTTCTTACGAACCAAATTGTTTAGTGGTTTCTGAATACTTTTGAAGGGTTGCTTGTTTTTCTCTTGAGCAGCTAAGGTACTAAAAAAATTTAATTTAATTTTTATATCGTTTTTTTTTTTAATTTCTATTATGTAACTTACACAGATATTTAAAAATATAGTAGACCAATTTTTAACTGTAGGATCAACACGTAGATTGGAATATCAAATGGAAAAATCTAGAACTTCTTCTAGAATCTTCAGAACATGTCAGTATCATTATTATGTATACCCTTTGGTTTTAATATTTCATACTAGCTGTTTACCGCGACTTCATTCGTGTGGTATTCAATTTAATTTAGAAACCTTGCCAGCCAGTGCTCACAACTGACCAAAGTACCATTGTAATTGAATGAATGGTTTAAGAACGCATAAAGCACACATTCGCACACAATAAAGAAACGTGGGCCAAAATATTGAAAATATTTTGGTAATTTCGTTCCTAAATCGACAAATAAGTGAGCAGTTTGTATGGGAGGATCAAAATATTTTCACTTAATTCGACCCATATATAATTCCTTTGTCACAAGAAGATCATCGTCTTCGTATGTAAGTAAATATGTACATTATTAGTGTTTCATACTGCCTTCCTATGTTTACTAAGTGGTAACGTTAAAACGCCACATCTATTAGGCCACCTTATAGGCCCAAGGAAACTGGGTGAAGTAATTACTGGTCAGTGTCAAGTATACAAGTTCAATATGGTCACGTCCGCGGAACCTGATTACTTGGACAATGCGCGATTGTGCTAGGTGTTGATTGATCCTTACACGCACTCCTAGCCCTCCATATAATTGGCCTGCCACTGATATGGGGTAGTTAGCGGCGATACCACTACATGTCTTCATCTGAACATGCTTATTATCATATAATAGTGAGCAGTTTTGCAGTACGAATATAACTACCTAGTAAAATATTGTTAGTGTAGCTAATGAAGTCTATGTAAAAGACATTTAAATAATTCATATGTTTTAATACCAAGGAAATCCTCAAAAAATATAGGTACGCAGAGTGTGTTTGCTAACTTTTAATAACTTTTTTAGGTGTTTGCGTCTAGGAGTCATCATATCATACTGCTGAGCTGCTGCTGAAAGCCACAGAACTCCTTAACGATTAGGAGCTAGTGGACAGTCGACAGAACGTATTTAGTAGTGTCATGGGCAGACGTGGTGCTAACGAAGTACTAGCCAGCAATTTTATTTACTGGGGGTGTAAACCAGACCAGAACACCCAGAAACGAGCAAAATCAGAAAGTTCTTTTCTCAATTTGACTTAAACGCAAGACCTTATCACACGATACCAGGGTTCCCAACTTAGGGGTTTTCCCCTTAGATTTAGGGGGAGATCATGTGGATTGGGAATTTTTTAGGGGCCCCATATTTTTAGGGGTAATTTTAGGGGCATTATTATTACTTGAAGAATAAAAAGTTATTAAAGTTAAAACTAAATAAATTACCATTTAAAAAAAATGACGGCAACACAGCCGCAGACCGGCAGCGCCGCAGCATGTGACAGAGACAGACTACAGACCCAGAAACCCACCCCACGCACGTCGTTACCAGGTTGGCTGACATGGCATCTCCATACTTAATTTAATATCCTAAATATCCTAACCTAAGAGTCCTAATACCATGTCTGTTTGCCGCGTTGTTGGTCGATTGCGTGCGACTATGACAATTTCAAACTCGTTTTCTTGGATTGTTTAAACTCGTATCGTATTCGTACTCGTACAGTTTTGACTAAGATAATTTTTTATACTTGGGGTATTTGCCGTGTGCTTAGGGGGAAAACATTATCAGCAGTTGGCAACTCTGCACGATACGTATAAAGCAGTCTGACTTTCAACTAGACTCAAGTTCATATCTGTCTTTTTAAACGACTTTAAAAAAGGAGGATACTCCCAATTGGCCTCAAATGATTACGTATTGTTAAGACACACACAACACAAAAAAAAACTACACCTATTATAAAATAAAGTTTTATAAAAACTAAAAACCGACTTTAAAAAACTAAATAAAATCCAACACCACCTCTTGTTATTATTGAATATAAGGTAATAGGTATATTGTCAATAACTCGAAACAAGGCCAACTTAGATTGAGTATGTAAACATTTCAGAATCAATTTTAGAAGCTTTGCGGAACCACAGCTAAAGTTTTATCGTAGTAAAATCGAATGTTTTGCATCGACGAAACTTAAAATAGATTGAAAAGACTTGGGTGAACCGTTCAACTCAGAAAACAAACATCAATTTTAGTTCCTCCTTGCAATCTTATGATTTATTGAGTCAAGTTTACTTAAGGACATACACAGATTTTGTCAATTTTGAGGCGAGGGTATTTAAATAAGATACGGTCGGGCTAAGGTAAATACATGAATTACGATCTTAGTATCTACTTAACCAAATAAATTATGTACAAGCGAAAACTACGAAAACTGAATACTACTTGCCCATATTAAGACAGTTGGGTACCTATGTACAAGGCGTTTTAAAATTTCAAAGTTGGTAATTGTTTAAAGTTTATATGTCAGCCTGTCCTGACTTAATTTATAATATAAAATAATCCTTTAAATTAAAGATTTACCTGTTATTTCACTTGTTATAACGATATTACTACAATCGAGTAGTAAGTAGTTTGCTTGACCAGCAATCAAACTCATGAAGTTCAGGAGGACCTGAAGGAACGTTGGCTCATTGAAAATTGTCTTGAAATAGCGCTTTAGACAATATAACCCACTTAATGGAATTATGGGATCGTTAATTATCGGATAACATCTACGTGCCTTGAGTAAGCCCGCGGTTCATTTGTGTGGAGACTACGTGCCGCCGTACAATGCGATCAGCTAGTTACTAGCCATATGGCCGTGCCTTTGTCGTCTCAATCAGTTTACACAGCCAAATTCGTAATAACATTGACCTTTAAGCCCTGTGTTCAGTAGGTATGTTTACGAACACAAAACAACGATTAATAAAGTACCTCTACTGACTTTTATGCTGGCAAAACGTGACAAGACGGCAGAGAAACAAAATGAAAATGAACAGTAGAACATTCCTATTTTGTATTTTAAGTATAATGTTGACGGGTTTTAGCTTATGTAATACTATGACACGATAATAAGTGTTCTGTACTTGTGATAACGGTTTTTAACTTGTCGAAAAGTGTGGTTCCATGATAAAATTCCTCAATATATTTACTTTAGTTGAGCTAATTACACCGTAAAATGACCGGTAAATTGATTTCAATATGTTTTAAATAATATAACAACCGGTGATGACAAAATGTACATGACAGGAGATAAGCCTAGCCCGACAATTTGCCTGTTATTGTATATCATGTCTTGAGAAAAGTCTTAAGTAAATCGCTCTCTACAGTATATAATATTTTTTATATTTATGTCTAGTAACTTCTATGTAAAAGATTTAATTTAGAAGTATGCTAAAAGAATATTCATTTTGCCTGTCATAGTCCTAATGTATTAATTTCAATATACTGGATTACAGAATATCTACTATATAATACATATTAGCATACTATAGGTATTAGTATACTTTAAGCTGTCAAAGGTGACTGAGTTTGTTGCGCCGTTTCTTTTCATCACCAGCCAATATGTAGTCCCGAAGCGGTGGTAGGACTAAGCTATATTTTGGGACGTGTATAAGTGCCCGGAAGAGGGCCTATGTACAAAATAAATGAGTATTATTAAGTATTATTACGATGCATTTTGATTTATAGACAAAGACAAGACACAACATTAATAGTATGGCTACACTGACTAACGGTTATTTATGAACCGTTTTTTTAAATATTTCTAATGGCTCACAAAATAAATATAAGTTTAATAATTTAGGTTTCCAAAAAAGTTTTTTAATCCAAGCAATTACGTTTCTTGCAAATCTGTGAACTTTAATTTAAACTTAGCACAAAATGTTGGCGGTTAAATAACTTTTCGCATCTGAATAAACATCTTATACTTAGATCTGCAAAAACATCACGACCACATTTGTTGTGAGAAGAATAAAAGTAAGTGAATGTTATACAAAAAAATAGTACGCGGTCGTGCTCACACTGTGCGACTTGCCAGTTGCCACATAGGGCCGAGTCCACATGTGTAGCATTGCGATGTATCAAATCTCTGTCTTGTACCATGATCGCTATAGCGAACTATATTTGGGGTGCCACATTAAACTATCATTCTACATAAAACTAACGACTACAGGACGCTGCCACGCCTATTACCTACACCAAAATGCTACAGATGCAGACCCAGCCTCACATATGACGCTCACTTTTAACTTTGTGTTTTTTATCACATAACTTCACACACAACCCCTTTACGTTTCCGCGTTTTGTTGCTCATTACATTTACGAACATGCGTGCAGTGTTACGTACCACTGCATAAATAACAGCTGTTATGAATCGCGGTTCATTTTCATACGCTGTAAGTACCGCCATGAAATATAAATGGCTTTACTTTCAACAGTGATTCTAATTAAACATGGCGAGACTTGTGAAAGTTGGTGAAAATAATGGCGCATCTAATATCTGCTAGATTAGCTAGATGTTATTCCAGCAGTACTTAGATTAAGAATTTTAAAAAATATGTAGAAATACGACGAAACATTATGCTCTTCGTTAAAAATTAACAAGAATAACAAAAATCAACTAGCAATACAGACAGTGGTGTCCACATCTGATCCCAGGATTAGAGCGGGCGCTGTGCCCGGCACCCTGATTATTTGCGTTCGTATAATCTGACCTGGTGAAGCCGGCACAAATGTAATTTACGCTCTTTGTCTGCTTTGTCAAAAACAAGTATACCTGTTTAAATTTTCTATCTGTAATACTGCTACCTCACTTATGCTAAATCTGTTTTGGGAATGAGTCCTTTACACAGATACAACTTTCCAGCATTTAAGAATGCGAAATGATAATGAATGTAACGAAATTATTTGCGATAAAACAGACGATTCGCCGTTGAAAATTACTTTTGTTTTGCTTCTCTGTTTCTTTTATAGCCACGTTCCATTACGTGACGCTGACGACGAAAAATTTATCATTAGAAAATTACGTTCATTTGTTTATGTACGAGTATTAACAGTTTGTACCTACATAGTTAGCTCTTTATAACGTTCTTCACAAATTAATTGAATACGTAAACAGCCTCGTAAGCCGCAAAATATATGGACGTGGTGCTTTCACAGAGATTGAAGGCGCATGATGAAATATTTTCTATTTCACTCAGGCTCCGTTATTCAATGGAAATGTTCCGAATAGACGAGTTCAAAAGTTATTTTAAGCGAATTAATTAAAAAGAGGAGCTGTGTGATGAGGTTGTGCTGTTCTGTAATGATATAAACGGCTGGTTTTGTTAAAAAAATATATTTTAACCAATAATATTCTGCTGCTTAAATAAAACTTCAACTACCGAAATATTACAAAACCCATCTTACACAAAATCATTTCCATTATTAATGGCTGAAACTAATATAAAATTCGTGTAGTTTATGTAGGCTGCGACTATCGTTCATGAATAGATGGGTAATCTAATAACGCTAGATGTGTGGTCTTGTGTTGATTTAAGACATAAATATTGATTGTTAGAGATTAAATCTAAAATTAACTCTATTAGTACCATATATAGTGTAGTGCAAGCTACTTTAAAAAAATAAGAATGCACATATAACGTAGGAAATGTTTACTTTGAGTAAATACTCAAAGTAACACAGTGCTTTGGCTAGTTACCATAAGTATAAAGCATTATTGTCCAATATTGATATTATTTAAATAAAGATAATGAGATGTAGACCTCAAAAATTTACTTTATACCTAGTTAATAAAACCAAAAAATAATTAATCTATTTGTTGGTTTGGTGTTTTTACAATCAGATAATGATAACATTTCTTAAAATCGGAGTGAGAATAATAAGTGACAACTGCTTCAACAATCAAAACAAAACAAACAAATTGAATACAAAATCTATTTTTTTATGATATGTGCAACTAAAAGACAACTTGAGGGAAGTATTCATCACCCGTATCACCTCACGTCTAAAAAAGGGTCATATAACCATTTTAATTAACTATCAAAGACACCTTAATGGCTTATACTTTCATATCAAGTTCAATTACATTCAATATTGTCTCCTCAAGTTATAAAGGCAGAGAAAATGACTGTGTCAAGCACCAGTCATGTTTACGCTGCGAGACAATATTTCTTTTGAAGTTTTCACAGTCATTATTATTACCTCGAGCGTGTCGTAGACATTTAATTACGATTAATAACATCAATATTATTCAGTTTTACTCAAATAGTAACATCAGAATTATTGAAATACGTTTGCTACGAAAGCCGTAGTAGGACTAAGCGTTGCCTGTAGCTCGTAGCTCGTAGTACAGCTTGCAGTATAGCGTAATAGAAAAGTAATTGGTGTAAGTATTACTATAAACTGACTGTAATATAAAAAAATATGAAACAGATAACTACTTATTTCTCACCACAAACAAAAGTTTTGCTAAAATTATAATGATGGCAAGGCACTATACGGACATAGGTACTTGTTTGCGGAGACTGGTTAGAGGTATATTTTGCCTTTTACCACATTATAAAGTAATTCTGCTATAGCGCCAAGACTTTACAATAAAATCCACAACTACATCAAAGAATGCAAGACTTTTTTATTCTAAACTTAGATTATTTTTAACAATTAAGTCATTTTAGTCAATTAATGTTTTTTACAATCAAATATTAATAACATTTTGACTGCCATAAACCATAATTATATTTTAATTATTTTCTATCTTTGACCTTTCATTAATTCACTGACTTAATTTATATTTTTATGGCATTTGTATGCTGACAAGGCAGATCACAGCAAGCACATTTTTTATTAATATGTACAAGATCATTTTTCACCTGTGTATCAGTGTATCCTGTTTTGATTTGATTTATAAGATTATCTAGTCGCCATAGTACAAGCTTTGCTTACTTTGGGGCTAGCTAATTTGTGTGATTGTGAAAACAATGTATTTATTATTTTAATTACAGAATATTTTAAACACACATATTTAACTAAGGGCTCGTTGAGAATGACGCATTACTCGGTTTCTTCGCATATACTCGTACTTAATGTTAATTGGCAGCGTAATGGTGAGAAGTGCCTCCGGGTGTGGCATATAACTCAATTTCACCTGAGAAGATCTGTCAGTGGCATTTCCATCCCTTATTCATTTATAAATTAGATAATTTTCATTTTCCAGTCAACTTGGATTAATTGAAGCCTGTGTTATATGTTCATAAGCTTAGTTACAATAAGCAGACTACACAGCAAGTAGTTTTTATAAACTCCCAGACTCGATAAAAAATATTGACAAAGAAACCACTTTCATAAATAAACTTAAAGAATTTAAATTTCAAAACATTCCATGCTATAATCGAATACCTAAACGACAAATTATAAAACTAATTAACTTAATACTTCTAAAAAATTCGTATGGTCCTCCCCTCTCCTAATTGCAGTGCCCTACAGGGCCCATAATGTCTTAAAGCTGTACTCATCTAGTTTTAAGTTCATTGTGGAAGCAATAAAGATGGGATATTGAGTATATTAATTTAGTCGGTTGCGTGTTGGAATGTCCTATTCAACTTCCAAGGCATTAAAAACAATAGACAATACACTTTATAACAAACCTATCAATCCTAAAATTAGTGTTGTTAAATGTGAACAGTAGTTGATAGAGACAATTATTGCTAATGGATTCCCACCTCAACAAATTCAATTTTCAACGTTGAGTTCGTTTCGCCAATTAAAATGAAATATACCCTATTCTGATGCTTAATGAACAAAGAAGGTGCTAAACGATACCGCAATTAATACTCAATTAATCACCCAGGGGCAATTTATTCAATAACTCGAACGATTCCCGTCTCTCTAATGAAGTGAGTCGAGTCGAAGTTCAGAGGGAGCTAGTCGCCGCGCGAAGCTGGGCTTGACAGACTTTCGCGACGATTTCACAAAGGAGTTGTAAAATAATAAGAAGCGATGAAGATTCAGAATATGGTGATTTCATATGGATGGTTTTACATTAAATTACCATCGAAACAAAAGGTATTAATCAAACCTTGCACATTTTTAAAGATATATATATACAAGGTGTTAATAAAATAACGCAAAACCTTTTAGGGGGTGATTCTACTGCTAAAATGCAGTAACTTTTTCTATGAGGCCAACATCGAAATTGCAAAAAATATACCTACACTTTCCCATACTAAACCGCGACCAGCTGACATCAGTTTGTATGGAAACGACGATAGTTTTTTTGAGAATTCGATGTTGGTCCCATATAAAAAGTCGTTATATTTAAGCATCAGAATTAGCCCCTCAGAGGTTTTGCGTAATTTCATGAACACCTTGTTTACAATGTGTTAATTTTACACTTGATCAAACGAAATATGCGGATACTAGATAAAAAATTATCGTTAAAAAATCGAAAAAAAAAATGTATGTAAGCTATTTCAAAAATAAAGGCATTTTAATTTTTTTTTGGTAAAATTCCTATCTTTCGGTTTTAAATTATTTTCTCTTTAAGTAAACGGTGTAATTTTTTTAAAGTAGTTTTATTTGAAAGCTAGAAAGATTAGCTAGCAATAAAAATAAAAAAGACCTACCATTCTAGGTATATTTTTTTTGTTAAAAAAATGCTTTTTTTATATTTTTGGTCTGTAACTTCAAAACTAGCATATTAAGGTAACTTTTTTAGCATGTTTTATTAAACTGCATGATTTACTCTACAAGTTCTTCAAAATAACATGGGTTCTATCTCTTCTCGTTGTTATGATAACATTATTAAATACGTGTGATAGGTATTTATTTAGATTACAAAAAATAAATTAGTACAAAAGCGCTACAAGAGTTAATATTAATTTGAAGGAAATGATGCATTCAACATCAGATCGGCCGATAAAGCAGTGCATTAAAGTCCTTAATTATTGAAATCTTTCCTGTGGTGTTAGAGCTACAATAATAATGTAGCGATACCACATATGGCACAGACAGACAGACTGACAAAGGTGATTTAAACAACACTCGTTAAGCGAGTGGGGGGGTGCTAAGGTAAAGTTATGAAGAAAGGTTGATATAAACAAGGTAAAGGAACAAAGTCAACGCGTTGTCTTCGCAACAAATTTCCTCCCACCATTTTTCGTGATTGGCTTAAAAGGTTAACTTACAATACGCCATTATTCAATTTAAAACTTTTGACAACCGTACCTTTAATCAAAATACCTATAATAAACAAAATAAATAACTTTTTTGTTTCTGTTACCAATACATAAATTTATTGGTTTATTTATATTTAAGAAACAATGTAAGTGTCTTCTTTATCCGACCAAATATACAAAACAATTTGAGACGTTGGTAACCATAGAAAAATAACGTAACATTAAAAAAAACTTTTTTATGTAAATATTATGGCCGAGTACACCAAACTGGGTATAATATTTCTCCACTAATAAAGGCATATTTACGACAGCTGGTGCATATCATGCTTTTACGCAGTTGTTTCATAACAATAATAACAAGACCTGGCAAATATTTTGAACACGCTATTGTACTACCAGCAATACAGTTTGCATAACATTAACACTCTGTGTAATCCCCCAGGACTTTATTGGGATGTAAGACAAGATTACGAAGGGACTTGCTGCCGTTTCACTGAATACTACTTACATTATGTAGCTCTGTGGGTCGACATTGTCATATAAAATTCATATTCGCATTTTCTAATGATAGAACTAAATTCTTAGCTTTGTTTTCTTTTTACATACAAGTCCAAAATGATCTGGTTTGTTTTGTTGCTATCATACCAACTATGGCAATCGCTCCAAATGTATTAACGCATGCCGCGACTAGGATCATGGACATGGTCAATCTTTTCCGACTAGGTACGAGACAAACGCCAGAAATAAGAGTAAATCTTAGGAAATGAAGTTACAATTCCCTGTTTTTTTTTTAAATATTGGATAACATCACATACATTGTTCTGATCCTGTGATAAGTAACCAAAGCACTTGTGTTACAGAAATCAGAAACAACGACGGTACACAACACCCAGACCCGAGACAATATGGAAAAGTTATTTTTTACATTGACCCGACCGGGAATCGAACCCGGAACCTCAGAGATAACGACACCAAGTCCGGTATGCTCGCCTCTCAGCTACTAAATACTACTATACTACAGAGAAATAATAAAACATTACTTTGATTTTGACGTTTAACTTGCAAACTTGATAGTAGAAAACCTTGTTTAGATGGCAAAGCCCGTAACTATACTTACTTGCTATATTCCAGTTGATTTATAAATTAGTCTCTAGCTAAGCACAAATTTTCTACAACAAACGGCCAGCTTGACGTGTATATGTGACTTTCATCTGTAGTTGTAGGTAAGTACATAAACCTCGTTGTTAACATCATAGAAAGCAAGCATTAAATTATAGTCGATGGGTTAAGACAGGCAACAAAATTCCCTTTGTAAAGTCACGCTATAACAAGATATTGAAAAAATGTGCCCTTTCCTTCACATACTAGCCTTACCGCTGAAGAAATAATTCCACCACAAACACGAAAATGGGTAAAGGGGATATATGTTGATGTTATTTCGAAGACAAAAAATGTGTTTAGAAGTTATGTGGCTTGGATACCGTATTTTGTTTTACATTAGGTTGATATTTGTATAACAAGGATTGCTTAATGATCGGTTTGTCGTGGTCCCTGCAGGAGAGCCAACGTGACAGGAATTTCAAAACAAAGGTCAGTTAATAGCCCCGAGATTTCTCTTTGGGACTGCTGTTTATCTCAGAACGTTTATTACAAAGACGTTCTATTATCATAGGACTTGAGCTCAGTGTTTGAATCAAACGCGCAACAAAACTGTAAAACGTCTTCCATAAGATGAGTTGTTCTACGTTTCGCTTTTATACTCATTAGTCGCCACTAAACTAAATAAAGATAAGAAACATTGGACAATAAGTGCAAGAAGGTGGACTAGATTCTGTACCAGTCCTAATTTGTAACGGTTTGAGAAAAAGTAAAGTATCCCTATAACGGTGGCCAGAAAAGTGACGTCCAAAAATCTTTTTTAGGTGCCTCGTGTTGAGAGGTATTTGAATCAATGTACTCGTATGTTCTACGATTTTCGTAGTTTGCGAGTTACGATTTTTTTTAATAGCCTATGAAGTACTACTTTTGTATTATTACTCGTATTATGGAAGCCTAAGCTTTCAAAGTCTACCTAAAGTCTAGCGCATTCTCTGAAGCTTCTTAAAAACTAATAAATTATCAGTTTAGATTTTTAATTTTAAGTTGAATATTTAATCGATAACTCACTTAACTTAAATTCTCAACTTTAGGTCAATTTTGTAGTAACTTCCATCAAAGTGATGATGCCGTTTATTTTACACATAAATGCACAGTTCATAGAGATTAAGCTGAAAGAAAATCGAATAAACGTTCAACTTTTTTTTTGAAATTTTTCAAACTGATCCGGTTGCAAAAATTCATTTAAAAAAATCGTAATTCGAAAACTACGATAAATCGTAGAACATACATAGGGGTTATTCGAATACCTCTTAACAAGAGGCACCTAAAAAAAAATTTTGGACGCCACTTTTCTGGCCACCCTGTATATGTACCACTGCAGGGCACAGGCCTCACCTCAATTATGAGTTGGTGTAGATGATTGGTGCATGGAGAGGTGTTGTAAGGTCCCGTGACTACACCTTACTGACAGATTTATTAAGCCGTCTTATGGCGGTGGCGTTATTGGCGAGCGATATTAGCCAAACTTTTAACGTGCCTTCAGAAGCACGGAAATGCTTGTGATAATGCCACTTAATACGATTGAATTGTTCACTCATCCAATTACAACCGTGGCATAAGTGGCTTGAATTTGGTAAAATTGTTAATCACTACTAAAAAGCTGCCGCCACTGAGGTTCAAGAGTACTGGGGTGCTAGTACCCGATACAGTGAAATTGGCATGTGTTCCGAAACCCAATAATATATTCGTTCTAATCCATCTATACTTGCAAATCTTTAATCTTTCCCAATGAATTAATTCTCGGCTCAGTCCTCTATAAATCAGGAGCCGACTAAAATTGATCGCGCGCTGATGACTATGCAGCACTAGAGATTAATGAATGTATCGTTTACGTATCGCAAGCAGTGTAGAGCCGACGGAAATGAACGTAAACCTCAGTCATCTATGTTAATCTGTGTAGTTTTTAATACACTTACATTGTTTTGTTTAAACAACTGAATATCAATTTTCTTCACCAGAAAAGTTTATACTGCTTCAAGCTTAGATATTACGCTTTCGCTTTACAAACTGGTGGTTTTAAATTTCGTTTAAGTTATAACTTATAACTAAATTTATAGATAAAATCGTGTTAATTAATTACACATTTATTTATTGTCATGATATTATATTCCTGATAATGACAACTCAAAAGTGTTTTGTGGTTTAGGGTAGGCAAATTTCATTGTTTAGTTTTTTAATAATGTTCTTTTTCTTTCTAGCAACGAGCATGTCTAGTATTATTTGCTCGCCTGAGGCGTCATTTAGCCATAAAGACAGCCACACCATTCCAATCGTAATGTTTAAAGGATGCGTGATTTTGTCACCACCAACGTAATTCGTATGTTAATTTTATAGTGACTCCGACGAAAAGATGGGTAAAAGTGCGGATTATAGAGACGGGGGCACTGTAATGATAACAATATTCAAACCGCAGAGCAGTCGTTTGTATAATTTTGTAATTTTGCACAGATTCAACGAGCTTTTGTCGGGTGACAGCGCGGCGTGGCGGGACCGACTACTTGTTGCGTGCTTGCGCCGATGACGCGCTGTTACTTGCAAGTAGGTATGATGAACTCCGAAAACCTTCTACGTCTAAGTAGTACTTAGTAAGTACCTTCAGTTACATAAGTGGATGAAATGATTAAACGATATAGTTTCTTAATTTCGTGGAATGCTAAGCGGTCGTACAAGACAGCATACCAATAAAAATGTTCTTTGTGTCTCGTATTTCTGGGCGGACGGGTAAGATAACCCAATTTTACCTTGTAAGTAAACCTTTTGATTAATTGTATTTTTGAAAGGTGCTGTTGGTGTGCTATAATCTTAAATTAAATTAAATAAAACTATGGTTAATTGTTTACTGCATGCCTCCTGTAAAAACAGTATATAGATCATATAATAATCACAAATCTGACCGTACATGAACACGGATATTCTACGAAATTACGTACATTCACTTTGACGTAGATTAGATATCCTATTTCATAAGTAGGGTAGGGGGCACTTAAGTGTACTGTTGCGAGTTACAACCAATGCCGGCATCAGGATTGTTCGGGATCGGGGATCAGTTATACCTACAGGGTAAATTGTTTCATTTAAAGTACTCGTGACCAGAAGCTGCATAAAATAGTACGAGACCCAAAAATAAATTGTGAAAAAATTTAACAGTTGACTAACGTGATTTTGAGGAAATGCATGATTTTATATTCACCCTTTATTATCTATGTGGGTATCTGATCAATTACCATGAGGAAATAGGATATCAGCATCAATTCACTACGAATCTGTAATCACAATATTAATCCATCCTATTCATTGCTGGCCCTATTATGACAAGCCATGCCTGTAAACGAGCACCTTGGCTGTGGATAGATATTACAAGCAATACAATGGCACAAACAGAAGGCAGGGCTAACTTTTCATTCCGTTTTTCTGACGCAAGCGATACGGGAATGAGAAAATTACGCAGAGCTCTGATAGATTTGTAACCGATCGCCGGCGGGAGGTCGGGGCCACCTAGGAACTGCGCCTCACTTGAGCCCTCTGGCTATAAACACGGGAAGCATTTACCCGATCTCTTTTGTTTTCCTATACGAACAATTTGCCGCGACCCGCCCCGCGTCCGTTGTCTCTACGGCCCTCGTAAACGGCGCGTCTCGATCTTTTTGTCACATCGACGCCTTATATTCAGAAACAATACCGTTCTAGGCTTTTCTCCGACCCGTGTAGATACATCGTGTCCATTATAGATCAAGAATTGTCTATCTATGACTTGTATGTATACTTAAGTGCTTAATATACAGGTCGTCTCGTAAAGAGCCTGTCAGACGACAACCGTAGATAGAGCAAGAAAGGCTGTATCTCCTGTCCGAAATTAGATTTCGTAACTTCATTTTTGCATAAATTGCGATTTTGAGTTGTTTTACTTAGCATTTTTTTTTAGAAAATCTCAATTTGCTCAAAAACGGTAAGACTTTTATAATAAGGTTTAAAAATATAAACAGGAGATAAAGCTTTTTATGCTCTATCTACAGTTTTCGTTTGGCGCGCTCTTTATAGGACACCTTGTATGTTGTTGGTATGCCTTATAAAATAAATAAATAAATAATTAAGTACTGTTTCGAGAACGACGAGACATGCTACATGTATTTATTTAATACATCTTAAGCCTGTTATGCCAAAAAGTTTCGCTATAAGACAAACATATGTTTTTTAATGAAAGTACCCAATTTTAAAATATTTAAAAATTTTACGACATTTACAAGTAAACCCTTCTGTTAAAATTTCATATGATAGCGGTTCAGATTCATACATCAAGGCTACCTACTCACAAATCACAATATTTTAACAGACCTATTCAACGCACGATACATTCTAAATGAAAAAGGTTATATTTAAGTATACAATTGTTATTTTTGACATTGTTGGCGCCACTATAATATCATAATCATGCCGAATTTAAGCATTCTGTTTAATAGGTACTGATTGATAGGCTGTGATTAAAATGGCTGTGTATCTACGGACAAAATTTAAAGATGACTAGTCTAAATTATAAAATGTTTGTTTCTTGCTATTTCGCTTCAGATAATAAAAAATTATAAAGTAAAAGGTATGAAACAAAAACATTAATTTTATCACCGAATATTCGTGTATCACACGCATAAATCAACTGATCATTACAATATTCCATTTCGACGCTACAAACGAACCGGCACAAAATTACGGTAAAATTTAACCGCAAAAGGAAACCATTTATCAATAATTTTACTCATTCTGAGTTAATTTAACGTTTTCCGATCGACATACCAATAATATTTGTAAATGGAAATATGTGAGCTGAATATGAATTTCTATTGACATTTATTTACCTGTTATGGAATTGCAATTGATATTGAAATTCTATTACTGCTTTGAAGTACGAAATAAGAGAAGGTATAACTGTGGCTGCTGGACCATAATTTTACGACTTCATTGGTGTAGTGGCACGGTAAATCGCCTTGACCGCGAAACGTGCCGGGTTCGGTCCCCGATTCGGTTAAATTCAGAAAACGGTCTTTTTAAATTAAGCGTTTGAGTCTGGGTGTGCTGGGAGATACCTTTGGCAAAATACATTGTCTTATCCCTCGTAACACAAGGATGGTAATTCCTTACTACGAGTCCAGGACAATGATTGGTGTGTTGTCTGGCGCTAAAGTATGCCTATATACGTCCCACTGCAGGGCACAAATCTCACCTCAACATGAGGTCATTTGGGATTGGTGGAGGGGTGTAGTAAGGCCAGTGGCTTAACCTTACTGTCAGATGTAATCAAGCCACCTTAAGGCCTCGGACAAGGCTTCACGGCTAGTATCGAGCAATATTAGTGCGTTCCGAAGCACAGAGATGTTTGTAATAAATGTCACTTAATAAATTTGGAGTCCAATCCATCCAATCACAACCGCGGCATAGGTGGCTTAATTTTGGTAATCACTACCAAAGCGCTGCCGTAACTGAGCTACAACCACCTCTGTCTGGCGCTTATTCATATTTATTGTTAGTTAGTTGGCTTAAATACCTGGTACTTCACCTACCTACAAGTAAAACCCTTGGCAATTAAACTCCAATTTACAATAAAAGCTGCAAACGGATAACGGCACGAATGTGCCATTTACTAGGACTAAAGCATTTATCAAACGACTCAAAGGGGCTGATCTCTTAAGTCTTTCACCGTCGTTTCAAGCAAGAATATTTATGCCATTAAGTTGAAGAATTAAATGGCTGTCGTCAGAAAAATTTATGGCGAAAATAACGCGCCGAAAGCAGTTTCGCAAACAAATTATACAGTCAACCGACGATTATAGCTCACCTGAACGCTCAGAGACTTCGATATAATTGTTATGATTCATTACAGTTGCTTTATTTAGAACAGGCGCGATGCTTGATGATATCATTACAAAGAAAGATTACTGCTCCTTAATTTGTTAGCCTTATTGTCTGTTATAAGTTTATTACACTCCATCGCTATACCTAATAACTGGCATAAAAGCCCTGTGATTAAAATTTACAAAAAAAAAAAAATGACACAACTCAAATAAATATATTTTTTAGTTCTCATCTCAATTTTGAAGTTGACTTTACCGCTTTAAAAGTTAAATATTCCGGAAAAAGTGTTACAATTACGATGTAGCACTTTTTACACGACTGCTAAAAAAGGAATGTAAGTTTTTAGGGCTTATGTATGTATGTGTGTAAGTTTCTTTATTCCACCTTAACGACTTAACCGATTATGATGTATGAGGTATCGTTAGAATCCTTACAATCTCCTGGGTGCTCAATAATAAAATTAAATAATAGAATTTATTTATTCAGACAATTACAGTCCAGTCTTGTTAGTTACAATAAAATGCTTAAAATAGTGTTAAGTTTTAATATAAGTAATTATTGCTGGGAACTGGTGCATGCAGTGACATCCGTGTCCCAAAAACGGACCGTCAATCCGTTCAGCGAGCACAGCCAGAAGGCTGTTGCCGCTGGCCCGCGTGCGTCGCGCCATCCATAATAAAAACAATATGGCGAATACCTTTGAGGGCCAATTTTTCAAACGCAAAATATCATAGGTACTTACTTAAAAGTTGTCTGGCTATATGGCTGAAAAACTTACCCAACAGCATTTAAGTGACTGGTGTGGTACCGTCGTTGTTTCTGATTTTTATATCAGAATATAATATAATATAATCTGAATAGCCAAATAGTATGGTAGGTAAGTAACCTTAAGTAGTTGTATAAGATCCCATAGGATCAGGGCAATGTGTATGATGTTGTCCAATTATTTTGAACATTTAAAACTTGAAAGCTGATTTCAATTAGATATTTTGCTTCGAGTGCATATTTTATTTGAGTCCTAGTGAGTCGCACTAGTACTCTCGAAACGCAATTTTGTGCAAAAGTCAGGCAAAACAGCAAATACGTTTACCGTTACTCAAAGGGGCTAGACATCGGTGAATTCGGTGATAGTATGCAGAAAGAACTTAAGATCTACTGTGCGTCTCGCTAGCTTCTCAATAACAAACACGCTCAGATTCTTATTGATTCGAACTAAACATTAAAATATATTAGGTACATACCATGCTTAAACATAATTTGGATACTATTACACACTTCCTTTATTATTTTACTGGTAATTAATATTCATAAATAAATTCTTAACTAATCGTGTGTGTCTGTGTGTCTCAGTCAGTAGGGTCCACTGAAACCCAGTGTTGTGGCCAATGCGGGCCATAGTACATGCTGAGTGTATTCCTTTAACCTGGACGTGCAGACACATAATGGCACTGTTTGAGATCTATGAGAATAGACAGATAAAAGTCAAATTATGCAAATTTTTCTGAAATTTTTATTGGCATAACACGACCAGTGTTGTCAATTTATTACTTGATATTAACTGAGTGTATTGCAAGCAATTTTTTAAGATTTTTTTGAGAACTAAGAAGAAGAGAAGAAGAGACTATTTTGTTGTTGTTGCTGTCTGTCCTATATTCCATGTATCACACTTTACACATATTATTACTAAGTATTACTAGGGCCAAAAATAGAAAATATTTCAAAGTTTAAAGTTCATTTATCAATTAAAAGTAGGACATTGCAGTCTCCAACACAAAGATTTTTAAAGTTATTTTCATACAGGGACAATATTCTTGTAAAAAGAAGGAAAATACACATATAACCATGGCAAGGGCTACGATATGAATAATTAGGTAAGAACTTTGTTATTTATTTTAATAATAATATCGTGTTGGTTACTACGCAAATACCTATCTACTTAGAAGTAAGAAAAAAGGCCCAAGTTAATGATACTGAAATAAAACAAAACCTTTGTAATTGCTAGGTAAAAGTTGAACTAATCTGTATAAATTTGAGCTAATCTTTATCTAAGAAAATGTAAGAAAACAAGTGTTAAAGGATTTCACTTTGAAAGCACTTGTCGAATAAGTTCTGTGGCTAAAGTGAGAGAGCTTTCGCTCGTACAGACCATCAAAACGAAAAAGAAAAATTCCGCGACTGCGGGAAATTGCAGTCTCAACCACAGATTAAATAATAATTAAGGTTATGAACAATTTAATCTTATTAAAGACAGTTAGATATCTAACGAAGAGTAAAAAACTCACTTTGTATGTACATACCATTATTAAATCAAGCTAATGCATTTCTTCCTCAAAGGACTTTGTTTATTTTGGAATTGTATTTCTCTTGCAAAATGTTTTATTCTTTATTTTCCGTTAGACTCTTTTATCGTAACCCCTTATTATTTAGTGTATAATTATGCTTTACAGTTGTTAAAATTCCACTAACGATAAAACATATTTTGAATTAATATAATAAGACATATAAATACATAAGTAGAGTATACGTACGTCGTTATACTTTTCTACAGATTTTCTTCTGAAAAGGATCTCGAGCATAATAAGGAGTCAAACGAAATGACACGCCGGGAGAGTTTCTCAAAGGAACGACACAACTAGGGCATTTTTTTAATATTTTGTGATTGTCCTAAAGAAATAAACTTACATAGTTATATTAAAATATTCTTACTTATAAAGATTTTTGGCACCCAAAAGAAAAACTGTAGTTGTTTTACTATTTAATTTCCTTAATCTTGCTATTGTAGCCCATTTGTCCCGAACCAGCGGTAGGGGAAAAAATTGAGACGTGTAAAAGTGCTTAATTTAGGCCTATTTACAGAAATAAATTGGTTTTATTATTGAAAGCCTAAAATCAATTCAGACGACCGTCTTGGTCTAGTTCGCGCTTTGGACGACTAAGCCAGCAGACTTAGCCATAGTAGAAGCTCTGCTCAGTTTCGGGCTAAATAATAGATGATGATATCATTCAATAAATTTATTTATTTACAGTAATTATAAACACACACAAAGATATAGTAGGATATAGTACGTACAAGTGATTCAGTTGGGTAGGTCAAATTTTTAGAAAGAGGTCAATCGTCGAATCCAAGTCGGCTGCAATGGGTAGCGTTCGGGAAATTGGCGAGGCAAATAGCACGTAAAACTGGCGGCTGATGGGGCAGAAAGGTTCTGGAATGGAGGCCACGTACCGGCAAGCGCAGCAGCACCTTGTGTCTACACACAAGGTGGACAGATGACCTGGTAAAGGTTGCAGGAAACCGCTGGATGCAGGCCGCTTTCAACCGGCTAATCTGGAAGTCAGTGGGGGAGGCCTATGTTCAGCAGTGGACGTCCTACGGCTGAAATGATGATGTAGAGTAGAATAAAACCGAGAATAAATTGTCTTGGACAAAGGAAATATTTTTGTGACAGAATTATTGCTTTCCCCTGAGTAAAATTATTTTTGGAATGACTAGAAATCTTTCTTAGAAAGAGAAATCCTTTTTACCTGTGTGGCACGGCAAGTCAAATAGTAAAGTACCTAACAACGACGACCAGGAACATTTTATGCCACACTCGTAATTCGATTTATGACTGACCAATATCTAAAGTATCTACAAACTAGATTCAACTTCTGAAACGTATACATACAAGTACTCTTAAAGTGAAAAGTTTGTTTCAAGATAGTCTAACTTTTACTTGACAAGTAATAGATAGTGACGAACAAGGCTTATCTCTTAGCTCGATTTAGGTTAATTTGTAAGTACAGCTATAGTTACAAAGTTCGCTATGGGTCACGCCATATACAAGAAGGGCCTTATCAACCTGGTCCACACAATAGCAACGATGTCCTGCCAGTGTGTATTCATAATGACCCAGTTTTCCGACGCTACAGACCCTTCTGTGTCAAAAATCAAACTCAACAAGTGGAAACACAATTTGCTGCCTGATAATAACCCTGCATAACATTACTATTAGAGCTGTGAAAATTATGAGGAAATGCTTTAAACCCTACAGTAGTAGATACCACGACGGAAGCCAGCCAAGTATAAAAAAGTAAAAAGTACTGAGCTTGAGCCAAAAATTGTAGAGAGCTCGTCCAAATTGGATTACAGTTTCCTACAATTTTAAACGAATAAATGTATTTCGTCTACTTAAAATGTGATATCTAAAGCAGTATCTAGCTTTACATTAAAATTAGCAATTATTTGGCAGGAGTTTATTTGACTTATAGTTTGTCAAATCAATAGCTATGAAGTGAGCTTTCATCAAAATAAAAATAATATTATTGTCGTGAAAACAAAAGATCTCGAATATTTCATCACATCAAATAAATTTTTATGAATTCGTATTGTATTTCAAAGGCTAATAATGTCAAACGGTGGGGAAAATCGACACAGTTTCCTCGTAATATTTTAGTTTGTTTATTAAAAATAAAGTCATTTTGAAATGTGTGTTTCAGAGTGGAGCAGAGGAACTGCCTCGGACAGAACCACCCACTTCTCGGGATGACAGCGAGGCGTTCGTTATTGTTGGAAATAAAAACGTTTAAGACATCTTTACATAACCATATTTCAAATGAATTGTTGGTGAATCTCATTTGAAAGCCTTCGGCTTTTTTTAGACAGGGAGTCCCGTATAATATATTTGTTTTTTTAATATTTTAAGATTTTTCAGTAACAATCCTTTATGAAGTAGTTTTCAATTATGTAATGTTACCATGTCGTTTATAGAACATATACATTTTGAAAAAAGTTACCCTCTTTATCTATTATTAAATACACCATTGTAAGTTCTAAAACCAAATATAAACCCGTCGTAACCTTATAAAACAAAATATTTTTTCCAAAAAAATTGGGCGCCTATTACGCTATCACTTTAAACGGCGTTTAAGGTAACGTCAATTAAACGATGTTTAATGATAAAGCCTAATCGTAAGTTAACTTACAATAGGAATCTATCCATGAGAGGTGGAGAGTGCTAGGCTGAATCAATAGATCTGATTTATTGTAGCCACACAAACAGCAATAAATCAAAGCGCGCCCGGCTGACGTGCGCTCTGCGCCTATGAACCCTTAAATAAAACTTACAATTGTGCACTTCAACCAATCTACTTTACTATATCACAGCTACAAACTTCTAAATTTATAGACGTAGCAAAATCAATATAACTGAAATATTTCAAAACAGCGGGCGTCCGCTGTTTATGGAGCTTTAAAATAAATCATACAATAGTAGACTTTAATCAATGTTAGGTACTATGACATACGAAATTCGCAATTGTCCACGTGTCGCAAATATATAATTTTTGGACTCGATAAAATTTTAGTATGTTTGTTAAATGTTATTTCATTTATAAAAAGTTACTAACTAACCGACGTATTATGGTGTAGAAATAGAGCCCTTTTTATGATGTACTTTTTAATAAATTGCAATTCCCCTCCTCCACTCTATATGCTATACATATTAAACTACATGAAGTTGTTAATATAATTCTACAATTATTATCAATGTGTAAGTTTTGATTACATTTACACGTAAACAATATGTTTAAATTTATAATAAAGTTTCAGGTCACCAGTATACATGTAAACTGCAGAAACATGAGTCGATCTCAATGTCTGATTAGAAAGTGACGAACAGAATTTCACTTAATCAAAACTAAGATTAAAATTACTTTAAAATACAACATAAAACACAATATCCACGCCTCTGCTTGTAAGGCTTTAATATTTGACTACATTATACTTTTCTTCTTATTATTAGTCGTAATGCACGACTCGTAGCAAAAAGTGCTCATTATGTGGAATAAAACACACACAACGAGTTGCATGGCAATTTTTATGGAGTAGTTAGCCACTGTCTTTATCATTTAACACACTAGTCAACAAGCTACTTGTGCGCAGGGTTCGTCACGATCTTTTCCTTCACCCCTAGCCAGAGACTGTTCGGTACTTAAGTTTTGTAGAAACTAAAAGGTACAATAGGGGATATTAAACGCAAACGGATGAGTAGAGACTTTTTTCCCCTAAGCTATCGCGCTATTTCAATCGATTCTAACCATGTAGTCGTAGCTACTACGAAGCTACGGTGGCAGAGCGTTTGTAGCAGGCTTGTAACGTCACTAATGGCAAAAGTCAGTATTCTTTGCTACTGGTTTTAATGTTTCATGTTCTTCAGATCAAAGTAAAATAAATATTTATAAACAATGTTTCAAAACTAAACCTATATGTTATTTGGATATATCCTCATCGACATCAATATGAAGTCCGTAACTTTAAACGAAAACTCTGACATAAATTATGCAAAGTACGCTTAGCTAAAAATAGGAAAAACTACTTCACCTACCTACCAGTGGATTCCACATCATGGAAACGTGTAGAGTGAAGGCTGGAACACTTTTTTCAGCCTGCAGAAATGCTTACTTTACTGACACTTCTGCTTGGTAATTTCAAAATGAGAAACTGTGGTATATTTTTTATTCATTCTATTTCGAACGATCTTTCTCTAGTGTGACCTATGAATGTGAAATATAAATTTTAAAAAATCTCTCCAGTTATTTAGACCACCTTCGTACCAAATAGATATCGCTCCGACAAAACGAACAAAGATATTTCATATTGGCAGCCCCCTGATTTTTAAAGCTATTTGAATATGAAATTATTTTACTGTTACAACTATTTATCTACATTAGAAGTAAGATAGCCATTCCATAGAATACATATTTTGTACTCATGCCTAGCCTACCCACTACATACTGTCGAGGAAACCCTCCAATTCACCTGAATTAGTTTTGTAAGATCTACTTCCGATCGAGTTGTATTCGATCCTTCAAATTCAATAGACCGCGATTCCAACCATGTTTTCGAAAATGAGTATTTTCGTGGAGCGACTGCAGGTAATTGCAGACTGCCGTAACCTCGTTGCCGTAATTTCATGAGCCCGGCGGCCCCCGCCGGACACCACGCCCTCAATGTTTACTCTCTTACATAACTATTACTTTGAACTTACCTAACCCTTCAACGTATCTACTATCCCAAGTTTGATGCAAAGATTAACTGTAATATGAAAAACAAAGCCGCCATGTTGAATAGCCGTGCCGGTGACGTTACATGTTATGATCGCTGTTTCGATATAAATTCAACATATCATTTAAAAAATCTACACCAACTATTTTTATCAATTAAGATAAGAAATGTCTAAGGTTTACGGATTTCTGATAGCAATCGCTACAAATGTCAAGAGTCTTGTAGGCCGATAATTTAGAGGTAGATGTTATTAGTGCCTGTGTGATGGATAAATAATTTGATAATTTTGCTTTTCATTAAAAATGGTGTTTTCATCTTAATACAACGTTTTATAAAAATAAATAAATATATAAAAATATAACTTGGATAGAATTTACACCATCATCATATTATCAGCCATAGAACGACCACTGCTAAACATAGGCCTCCCAAGTGATTACCAGATTGGCCGGTTGGATTGTTTGAATAAAGAGCTAAAATTAATGGAATAGTATTTATAAATTTAATATATGCTTGCGTACCGAGTATTGTTTGCTAAGAAAAGCAGTAATGTGGGCAATATGTGACGTCAGATTTATGGTCGCGTCTATCGGCAAGTAACAGCTGCGTTTATGCACGGCGCACTTTACGAGCCAGTTTAATCAGGAACCAATTACCAAGAAGACGAAGTACGTAGAAAAATAATAATAACCAATTTACAAACCCCTTATAAGAGACTGACTAAAAGTTACGCCAAAACATTAATACTGCCCTAAAAACGGTTTTTGTAATACATTTCAATGACTACTAACATAACAATTTGAATTTGAAAAATTGACCTGAAATCTTTCAACTTAAAAATTTTTTAGTCCGAATAATATTTCTTCAAGATTAACAAGACTATGTAATTCAGTTCTATGGAGATATGCCTGTTATTTGTAACAAAAAAAATGTCAGGAAAAATCAGGTAGATTATTTAAAAAAAAACGGTTTTTTAATACCTGGTCTGGTCCGGTCTATAATAATGCAGATAAGTAGGTAATTCCAAAGACTGATAAAAAAAAACATCAGTGGAAAAATGGGAGCAATAAGCAAACCCATCTTTTTTGCTTTCATACTCATCGTTCGATTCTATAATAGTCAACTCAACTTCCACTTGGTTTATTAGGTCTGAACATTGCTATCTACCATTTATTATCCAAGTAATTAATTTATTAATATTCCTCTTTAGTCCGGACATAAAGAAACTTCAAAAAGATAGCTCCTTTGAGTCAATTTTATTATCGGCTGATACTTTATTAATCTAACTTTTTGTGACATTTAATTATGATTCGTTAGTAAAATAACTTTTTCTTGAATACTTGAACTATATACGCATTATAACGCATTATCTATGGTTCAGTAAGTAGGTATGTACCTATAGCATTTATTAGTTACAATAGTTGCAAATGTAATTAGATCAGCAGTTCATCGGTTGAGTTAAAGCTGTACCCAGGGGCGTGCATCCCATATAGGCTATTATGCAGAGCCTACCTTCATAAAAAACTGAGAGAACAGCTAACCATAATTATTAATTACGTATTCAACAATAAACAATAAATATTCTGTAACCATTTTGTCGTCTACCTATACTTATTCCTTACTAAAGCCACAGAATACCTAATAGTACTACTACTAAACTAACTACCAAAGCGCGCAACTTAGATCGTTCCTGTGCAATTTAACCAATGCTAGGCTGCCGCGAGATCGCCTACTGTTTCACACAAACTTACTCAATTTTGACTCACAGCCTACCCCCATCTTAAACCAATGCACGCCCCTGGCTGTACCTACATTGATCCCAGCTATAATGTAGTCGATTATTTTGTCTCTTCAGTCAAAATAGATGTAATAATGAGAAAACATCAAGATCTAGTATGTAAATACCAATTAAATAAGTAAGATTCGAAAGCGAATGCCAAAAAGTTTGTTGGAATGACAGTTACTAAGCAATTTTTTTCGTAGAAAAGCTACATGTTTAATTAAGTGCGATACAACTACTAAGTTAGTGTCAAACTAGTTTATCAACACGATTTTTGTTAATGAGTGCAAAGTTTAATTGCATGAAAATTTAATCACGTTTGCACTTGCCAAGAAACTTGTCGATGAAAATATGAAAGTTTAACTAGTAACTTACCCAACAACTTTTCCCAAATATAGCGCCTATCCATACTGACAACTTGTTAAATTTTAGAAGAGGGTTTAGAAGGAAGTTTGTTAAAATTTGAAACAAAGACTATTTCTTTTATAGCAGCAACTATGAATATTAGAAGCAACAACATGCCGTATCGTAAAAACTTCTTTTAGAAAAGTTGGTATCGCCCTCAATGAATAAACGTCGTATATACATACTATTCTATCTATGGTGATCGTAAGTCAAAGAGAGCTACGTGCAAAGTTAATCGCGAATTCATTTCAGGATGTTCCCCTTTAAGTTTACGAACTAGTAGTTACGAATTAAAGTATGAAGTTTCGTCCACAACCGGCGTGCGATAATCTCGTGGTAAAAACTTGAGGCGTACGCGACGAGATTAGTCGACTTTATTCTTATTTCGTCGCCATTTTCTTTACAAAGATTAAACTTTTCTCTATAGAGGTATAACAATTGCCGGGCTCATTCCGATTGTTCGTTAAGAACAAACATCGAACAAAACACTGACGATTTAGGAGTTGTAAACGCTTTCATGTTTGGCATAGCTAAATAGGCGGACCTTTGAACGTACCTACTCTTATTTGCGAGAAGCCACGGCTCCATCGCGTCCGAAATAAGTTCATAGATTTGTGTTTGTGATGAAGTTGTGTGTGCTGTTGTAAATTTACAGGTGGAAGAATAAAGACTCTAGAGAATGAAGACTTTAATAAGAGGTATCTAAATGATGTTTGTGCTGGTTGACCTAAATAAGTGTATTGATTTTTTTTATAATTATTCAATAAAAAAAATCTTCAGTTTTTTCTTGTTTCTTAAGTTTTTGTTTGTTCTGTTAAACTTACTTACTAGAATTTTATGCAAGGCTAGTAAAAATTGAGTAAATTTCTTAAAAGGTTAATGTATAATACTCGTACATTCATTATGTAATAAGACCTCGGCCCTGTTTCACATAATTTGAAAATAGTCAAAATACAGTTTCGATCCGGTGCCGGTACTATCGTAAACTAAACTAACTAATATATGACGTCAAACTGTAAAAAAGCTCGTAATTTTTGCAAGTTATTTTTTTTATGCAAAAAAAAAACAAATTTTAATTTGTTTCATAATCAGTCACTTAAATCGCTTTACAAAGTGTAAAGTAGGCAGTTGAAGCATAATATACATTTTTACTTTAACAAATATATCAACTATGTTTGGTGGGATTAGACTTACCTATTGTAAATGCAAAAAACAAAAAGTTTTAATAGATACTTAGTTGGACTTTTAGAGCTTACGAGAATTCCGTTTTTTATTTCGAAGTTACTGGAATCGAAATGGGATTTTGCCAACTTTTAAATTAAGGAATCAGGCCTCACGACAAACAAATTATGTTACGCTATAAGTAACTTAGCTAGCTAGATGTGTGAATTTAAAAGATAACTATTTAGTTATGTATTTACATACAAAATAAAATAAAACAATTAAGTTTTCTACTCAACGAGTATATCCCGAAAATGGTTTTATTTACCTCGCTCCACTGTACGGCACACTTACAAATCTACCCATCATCATCTGTCATACCTACTCTTTTAATATTTTTTGTTGCAAATTGATGTTTTATTTTAAAATGCTTTTATGTTTGTTATAGCTTCCGGGTTCCACTCAACCGGCATGGAAAGCTTATGTGTATAAAATTAAATGGTTTATTTTTCTGTAGTACAGATGTTATTTATCAAAAATGAATATTTTCGTAACTCTGAATAATGTCTAACTGTATGGGTCTTTAAGTACTCAATGCGAGTCGCATGAGTATATTATTGAAATTTAAAATCAAAATAATAATTGGTAGTCGTTTAGAGCCGATAACGCTACGTCCACCTTTTCAGTGAAATCACTAAGATAATTCGTAGCTAACTATTAACGCATAGCTTGCGTAATTATTCATGACCACTTATAAAGTCCAACCATTGTTTGTCGGATCCCACTTTACTAGCTCTGCCGCATTCCTGACGCAAACTTCAGCTAGCCATTGTGTCTGAATACGTATTTCATTTTACTCTTTAACATATAAACACGGGACAGAAAAGCCCGCATTTCTATGGCTCATGTACATAGTAAACAATTCAACGACAGCAAACATTTTTATTTACCAACGGAAAAAGGCTATGACGCTCTGTGAGTCAGTTCGGGATCCTAAGCGCGAGCCAGACTCACACTTTACCGGATTTATTATTCGCTGTTTTACTTTAGAGTCTATGCCCTATCATATTGAGTTTAGACGCTACGTATTTATACGTTGGATTTACCTTTTAGTATTCATATTGTTTTTTAGGATTGGTTCCATAAATTTTGTGATTTATTAACCAGCTACCTAGCTGGTATATGATGGTTCTAAAGCTACAACAACCCTATATACCTAGTCAGGACTGACAGACAGCCAACGAAGGCTTATTAGTTGATAGCTGTGGTACTAGTGCAATTTGTTATCGAGTCCTGCTGGTACCCTTTGGGTACGAAGCCCTCAAAACTATGTACTTTCTAGTCATTTTTACACATTGAAACACATTGAATTGTTAAATTGGGTGTAAATATTCTAGACTTACCTACTTTAGTTAAGTTACTCAGACATTTAGATAACATAATAATTTTATAAAAAAATAAAAACCGACTTCAAAAAACTAAAACGCTAAAAATAATCTTATCACTTATGTACCTAATCAGTTACTTTTGGAGTCGGTGCCAGTCGATAAGAGATTCTATGTTTTCGTTTAGCGTTTTAGTTTTTTGAAGTCGTTTTTTTTTTATAAAATTAACTTATTTCATCTATTTTAGTGATAAATCCTAATCAAAAAAAATCTTACGAGTGCAAACAAAATTAAACTGCTGAACACCGATTTCATTTCCTATTTTTCCACCCTTAGGGGTAAACATTTTTCCGCAAATTATTATATATAAAAAAATCATCAAAAAAATCATTTTTTGAAGTCGGTTAAAAAGTAGTTTGATTTTATAAAGCGTTAATAAAATGTTATCGATTTAACTAAATATACTTACTAACTCCTTTTCTACCTACTCCTGCATTGCTTTGTATTAGATCGCATCGCTTTGTATAAGCCATCAAAAGTTAGAATCTCATGAGAAGGCAAAAAGGTTTAAACATTTTACAAATGAAACAAATACAAACAATACTGTTAAGAGTAGGAGGGCAGATTTGCGAGATAAGAAGATGTCTGACTTTAGCTATTGGAGTTCAATAAGGAACTTATTTATTACCTATAACCTAAATCACGTAATACTCGTAGATACGTAATGCTGGTTGGGGTTGAAACTTTCTCTCATATCAATATTCGGAACCGAAACCTGTACCACTAGTGTCAGCAAAGCATTATACTTATTTAGAGGCGGGCGGGCGTATCACGGATATTCTTGAATCATTTTACAAGGAATATTCTTGTTTTATTTGTATCAGCATCATGTCACGATTTTCATATTTCTTCCTTTTATTGAAACTTATTAAAATTACAATATTTTTAATCAAGTAAAGATTGCTACATTACTTATGCATGATTAACTATAGTAAATTTCTGGAAACACCTAATCATTAAAAGTAGCGACAATGTTTTACGTTTTATGAAGCAACGTTTTGCAACATGGAATCATTGTATCTAGTATATTCATTTTGAAGTAGGTAATACTTCCAACCGGCCAATTTAAAAGTCAATGGAGGCCTATGTTCAGCATTGGACGTCCTATGGCTGAAATGATGATGATGATGAACACTAGTAAACGTTGCTCCATAAAAACAAACTGCGGTGAGAGGCAACATATTTTAGAACGTTTATTGTTCAAACTAGAGGTATTTCATGCTTACCGTAAAATGAAGGTAATTGCCAGAGAAAATTTGAACCATTCGATAACTGCAACAGTGTGCAACGCGCGGTCCGTTGGAATGAAATGTGTGTAATAGAACGATTGGACTTTGAAATGTTTTATGTGACTTGCATGTCTAATAAATGACATTATTATTACCTACATGATTGGATAAAGTGAAAATAAGAGAAAGCAGAACGTAGGGGACCGTGAGCTCTGAGTAACATTAAAACAAGTCGAAGAAAACGATCTTCAGTACCAAATAATAATACTGTGAAACAGAAAAATAAACCTACCCTATAATATTAAAGATCCAAGAATATTTGCAACCAGTTTTAGCTGCAAAGAGTTTATTATCTCTTTTGTAGCGTTAAACCTAGCTAGTGTAGCTTCTAGATATTGTTAAACATGTTATTATTCGTAGCTTGATACCAAATGAGCGCACTTTGAGACAAATTTGTGTGCATTAAAAAAACTATTAGCTGAAGATGTCAGCAACAACTCCTTCTAATCAGAGTAAACATACAAAGAATAGTTACTACTACTACTTAATAGTTAGTTAGTATTATTGTATAGTTTCATAGGTTCATTTAGTAATTCTGAGGAGCAAATATCGAAATTAACTAGTTTCAGGCCGCGGATGATAATACTTTGGTGGATATAGCCGTGTTTATAATCCATAAAATGACATATTCAATCTACCGAAGGGCGCCCATTACGGACGACAGACGTTATACAGGATTAGGGTGTACTTTAAAATTAATAAGTGTTAATAGTATCTTAATTAAATATTTACAATGTAAGGATTCGGTATTATTAATATCAGTAAATATATTATTACTATGTTAATTAGATTTTTTGCATCCGTATATAAAGTGAACTACTTGATCATTATTCTCTAAATATTTAAAGTAACTATGAATCTGGGCTACCAGGCAGTTCTTTTGTTACGTTGTTAAAGTGGTACGCGCTCCGGTTGCGGGTTCGAATCCTGCAAGGGGCAAGTATTTGTGTAATGAGCTCGAGCATTTGTACCGGAGCCATGGATGTTTACACTGTTTCTTTTTTGTTATACATGTATGTTTATCCTTTCTTGTTAGCTAATTGCCATAGTTTGGGGCAATCAAGTTAGACAATCACTGTTATTGTTGGAAGAATATCTTTCTTTCAATTTACATGCAATTTTGTTTACCTACCTTACTACCTACAAGGTATGGATGTTCTTTTGCTTATAAACAAATCAATCTTTTGTTTATTTGTTAGCACTTTGCTGCAAAAAGAGCCGATTTTAATGGGAAGAACCAACATTTTAAGCTCTGACAGACCGCTTTCAACGTTTTGAATAATACTATCGTGGTAATGACAAGGCTCCAGGGAGCTATGAAAAGTAGGACAATTCTTATATTATCGCTAATTTCAGTCCTTTGTTCACTTATTTAATGAAGTTCTCAAGTATTACAATAAACGCGCAGTTTTATTCTATTACCTGAATTAGCTTTCCATCAAGTGCGCTCTTATCTTCTTTGTAATTGCGCTTGGTTTAAAATAATTATTTGATTATCAAGCGACTTCAAAAAAACGGAGGAAGTTTGCAATTCGTGGGAATCTTTTATTAAAATAATTTCTTAGTTTCTTGTTGAGGAAAATGGGAGGCAGTTGAAAATAACTCTAATTTCATTATTACTACTTTGTATGCGTTATCTTGTATTACTTGTAAACGCTTCTAACTTTTTTTACGGATCAAATAAGGCCTTACACTTATTAATTATAGTTCTCAAACGATATCGATAATTCTTTAGGCATCTTGCGCGAAAACCGCCTGATAACTTCAAAAAGGCTGTCCGTATCCACCACAAAGACCACACGGTTGAAGACCAACACGGTGGCTGGACCTGCTAGTGAAGACCATTGTAACACCGTTCCACGAGACCACGAGTCATTCAGATGCAGAATCGCGATGTCTCGAGACGGATCATCATCAAGGCGACGAAATAGACGGTCACGATCCTTAAAAGGGATCGACTAAGAAAAGGGGTAACTATTGATTCTATATGCTATTCGAAATTACGCAACGCATTGATAAATAGTTATCCCATTTTATGTACTTAGTTAAAATTGTAAACGAGTGTAACAAGGAAAGTTGGTTCATTTTTGTACGGTCCTCGTTCGTAACACTCTTTTATATAAACTACGCAGGATAACGTGTCAGCGTACGAGTTTTGGAGAGTCGTTATACTCGCAGCAAAAACCCAACAAAAATTTGTGCCAGTTGAAAATAAGATACGTACTGTACTATTTCATAATAGGCAAACAGAATATGTAGGTATGAAATGTGGCCTAAATATTTAAATTATTTGGTGATATATCAAAGACATACAGTATGTTAACTAACGAAAGGCGTTCCTGTTAACCCGTAATACATAAATTAGTATTTTTTTTGTATGTATGGACACTATAATACATACACAAAAAAAAACATTTTTTTTAAATGTATATAAATTTCATAAAAAATAATTATCGTCCGACCCTTTTCTCACCATGCTAGCAAGATAGACAAGCGACGTTGCCAGTTTGCGCAATTGTAATTACGCTAGTAACTATTTCCCCTTTACAATTTTGGTTTTAACAGGCGTTTCGATTTTTTTGTATTTTGAATTTTTTATGCTCATTTTGTAAATTTATGTTTTCATTTTAATCTATTATTGATGTAAATAAACTGGCTGAAGGGAACGCCCTTCTTGCCTTTGGTAGAATTCGAACCCACAACCTTTCGCTATCCAGGGTGCGTACTCTTCCAACTAAGCACGTTACTAATTTGATGTTATTCGCTTTATAATAAAATAGGTAAAGCAATGTTTCATGTAATATTAAGGAGAGACATCATTAACTAAAATTAGATTCTAGATTTATCAAATTGATGTTGATTTAATTATTCATGTGTGAATCCCGCAATGTGTAGCTACGAAATAATTAGATGGATACATTTGTATCGTTATGAAACAAATTAGTTAGGTTATTAGTATATTCTATGTTCGTACGATCCGATAGAGCGCGTCTTCACCGCAAGTCAGATTCTTTTGGCTCATAATAGATACGGTTTTACAAACGTGTGTCTGAAAAACACATCTTACTCGTATTTAACTATCATATTTAGACATAACATACTTCGGTAACAGTCTTCAATGATGTTGGCCAAGGTAAAAATATTTTCAATTGACTTTTAAGAGGAGCTTTATAATTCATCGGGTAATGCGTTACTGTAAAGTCTAAACAAGGAACCGTAAATTAAAACTATTCTTGTAAGTTTGATAATATTGTTGACGAAAAAGGTTTTATAGAATAATGTTACCTTGGCTGCAATGAGCACATTTTAAATGTTTTAAAAACTTTTCTCAACGAAGTTGACGGTCGGGTCGGTGGAAAAATTCGAAGCGTTCGTCGTCATATTTTATCCTAAAGTTTTATTTCATTTCGTTAAAAACCCTTGTATCAAAATTTTGTTAGGTACATCGTTTAGGTAATTATTGTATGTAAGCAGTATTTCTTAACCTTAAACACAAAATATTGGATATTGTAAAAAATTGTACTGTAGAGTTTTTATCGCTTTTCTTTTTTAAATTTAGCCTTAATTTTAATGCAGAATTTCGTTTGTCTGCAATCTAACTTTGTAGCCAGTGTAAATGATTATAACTAAATAAATAAAAATAAAGAACTCACCTCCGACGCTCGGGCTGTCGTTAGCGCCGCGAAACTTGTGAACAAACCGAGTGTCTAACGCGTGCACTTCCGGAACTTAGGCACAACTCACAAGAGTGAAGTGGCGAGTGTGTGTGTGTTCGGTCGCCAAGTCCTGTTAGAACGTTTGGGCGCGCCAAAGTTGTGAGCCGCTGGGTCTGGCCCGCGTGCTTATATCTCGCAGCAAGCAGGCCTCGCGCGCATGCGCCACTGCCATTCATGTCACTCTCTCAATGACCACCCCCGCGAACGTCATCGTCATTTTTTTTTTCAAAACATTAATTATCGCCTACGACATTTCTGAAATTTCCATAATAGTTCATTTAGATGGCGAAGGCTTCATACATAGATACCATATACCATACATAATCGTTATGTCTTTTACATACTTTAATCAATAGGCATATAACTCGTAAGTTCAAGCTTAGAATTTGTATGTAGTTAAATTAATACGATATTTTAATAACCTTCGCTATTTAAATATTTTAATTGCCTTAAACAGGTAGTTCGCGAATGGGTTGTATCTAAGTTAAATTGTTTTCGAATTAGTTCCAAAACAGTTTGATATCCAAAGTTTAAATAGATGCATTAGAAACAGCGAGAGTGGGGAGTAGTTCAAAAAGTTATCGAAATATGCATCGAGCACTGATCGCTCTTAACTTTTGAGATATGTGTGGCTTAAACTAGTTTGAGAAGTTTCC
Source organism: Anania hortulata (assembly GCA_963576865.1). Lineage (NCBI taxonomy): Eukaryota > Metazoa > Arthropoda > Insecta > Lepidoptera > Crambidae > Anania > Anania hortulata. The sequence continues at coordinate 12,904,979 of OY756390.1, read as the reverse complement.
TCTTTTCGCTCATGTGTGTGCAGTCAAGCTTTGAGTAGGATCGGGAAATGTGCGATTAACGTGATTTACGGGAGTTGCGCTAAGAACTTCGCGAGCTATCTGGACTTAGATTTAACGTAGGTCAAGGGCAGCCTTCTTCAAGTATTAGACAAGACCGAGACACTGTACTGAAGACACCAAAGTTGGGCTCTGCAGAAGTAAATCAATCTCTATGGTAATGAGCACTTTCGCACAAAGCATTACCTATGCGAGCGTCTCAGATGTGGTGATTACAGCTGTTAAGATATAATCAAGTGAGGCACATTGTAAAACGTTAGTACCTTCCACTTTATAACCAGCTCTAGAGCTACTCGAGCGAATGAAAGCATTCGTAGATAAACGTAAACAGAGATATTGCCTGCTTTTAATCCAGTATTTGAGCTCAATGCAGTAACAATGATACGTTCTTGAGAAGAGGTGTTCCTTTTTACTTTAATTAAACTAGGTACATTAAGCAACTTAGGTACCTACGTGAGATCCTCAAGAAGTACTTAGACAGAAACTTTAGCCATTGTCTAAGAAAACACGTTAATCACTTTATTGTGAACTAACAAACTTAACCTTAAGTACTATCTAATAATAATTAAAATATTAATGTGATAATGTTTAATATTATGTGGTTCTGGAATATTACTAACTTTTATACTGAACTGGGAAATTAATCTCAAACGAAAACTTATCTTAAATACTCTTTTAAATACATACGCCTTGCAAAAATGATTAAATTTAGATTTTGCCTAAACTTTTTATAAGTTCCTGCTTAATTAGTTTAAGTTATTTTGAAATTTTAACGTTGATCCCATAGAGAAAATTGTACATTACATTGAGGGACAGAATCTTTTTATGGGAAAAGAAAAGATGACGTGTTTATCTCATCTTTTTTTTTGGTTTAATAAATAAACTTGTCCTTTTTACCTAGTTACCTCCAAGTCTGGCCAGCAGACAGCCTGCTCATACCTATTTGTAACCGGTTGCATAGACGAAAATAGAGTTCATCAGTTGTACAAAACCTTGAGAGGTCATTGTCAACTTTGGTTGATCGATATTTCAGTTGCGGGAAATGTAAACACGGCACGCGCTGCTTACGCGCACACAGGTGTGCTTACAAGCCCAGTCGTAAAAACATACACGATTCGCCACCACAGCCAAATTTTCAAATCAAATCAAACGTTTATTCGCAAGAATGCAGTACATTTGTGATGTTTTAAACTAAATACAGTCCAGTGCACTCAACCAAAGAATGGCATGCAAATTTTATTTACATTGTTAATTCACTAAATAAATTGGCTAAATTGATCGATTGGCATTATGACATTAAATTCTATAGTGTTAAGGAATTTTACACAAAAATTCCCACTATAGAAACACTATAGAAGCAATGTTGCCACAACCCTTTTTGTCAATTTAGTTTAGTTACTTAGTTTCTTCGCTTAGCGCGATGTTTAACTAGCGGAGGATGCTACAAGATGTTAGGTTCGCTTGTTGCCGGTTCAGTAACTACTTTACCAGAGGCAGTCAAAACGTAAAGGTCCTCCGCTGCTTAAAGCGCCAAACTACCGTCGCGGGGTGCTTTACGAAAACTAGCGCGCGCGACGTAGCGTAATTGTACTTTGGTTTTCACAAACTGTACTTGCACAAGGACGCTAGGGACCCGCTTTGCGCAGCGGAGGCCTATAAGACATACAGGTCACCTGTAACAGGTGTCACAGTGTCAGCGACAGACTTACAAATTCTGAGAAGTTAGTCGATCCCCTTTCGTTGTTACGCGTACGTAACACAAAATACAAAGTCAGATACGGTGGCGAATCATAAAGTTTATACAATCCATAGGTACCAATATAATAATAATAATAAATTGTTATCACAATCACACCAATTATCTAGCTCTAGCTCGACTAGATAACGGATAAACATACTTAAATCATTTTATTTAAAACATCCATGACTTCGGTACCTACAAGTGCTCATCGCACAAACATATAAACATCGGGCACTTTTAACTATTGCATTTACTTTAAAGCAATACTGTTGTGTTCAGTCAAATTATGATCAGATGATGAACCAGTGAATTTTTAACAGTCTTAAAGAAGTTTACAAGATATTCTTTCCATAAACATGAACAACTTTTTTATGTGACCACCGACGTTGTATAATATCTATAGAAAAAAAACTAAAAAGCTAAAAATAATACTAACACAAGTACAGTTACTTTTGGAGTCGGTGCAAACGAAAACATTCAAACTCTGCTTCTGCGGTTGGCACCAAGTGTTTTACTTGATCAGTGGCTATCACCGACTCCTTAAAGTGCAAACAAAAGTTAACTGCTGATCACCTATTTTTCCACCCTCAGGGGTGAAGTTTTTTCCGAAAATTTTAATTATAATATTGTCCTTGAAGTACCTATATGCTATTAAATGCTAAGCAATAAAAATGAATCATTAAAATCGGTTCACATTTATTTTAGCAACAATACAAAAATCAGTTGGCGTGGTATGGAGTTCACGAAATGTTTGATGATTTTCTCATAGATCTCATTATCAGAAAAGAATCATTGAAATCGGTCAAAGTGGTAACAAATGATCGCAGAACATACATAAAAAAAGATTCCGACGAATTGGGAAATCTCCTCCTTTTGTGAAGTCGGAACAGTGGTTCACGTTAATGGAAAGAATATCCTAAAAACGTCTTTAAGCCGGTTCAAAGAGCACGGTGTAGGTACCTATAGGCATCAGACCATCTGATGATAATTTGACTGAACGCAACGGTATTGCTTCAAAGTAATAGTCTAACTATTATAGGTGTCAATGTGTACCTACTTACATTGTACTCTATTCTTGAACGGCTCTCTAACGGCTACTAACATCGGGTACAGCTGATCCGACACCCGTAGTATGTATGCTAATGCGCTCCCGACACTATTGCAGCGCTAAGATCTTTTAAACAATTTACATTCATATTTCTGCATTTCACAGACATAATTTGCCACGGCCCATTAATTAATTTTGTTTATGAATACAGTAAAATCATTTGAAAGACCTATAAAAGAATACCTCATAAGGCGAGGATTATAGCCAGCGGTCACAGTTTTGTAGGTTCTCCCTTGTTTTGCCGAAAAACTTTTGATATAATATTACTAAGACTAACAACTACTAATTTATTATTGATTTGACCTAATTTTGGTTGACATAATTTTTGTTTCACAAAATATTTATTTCATACTAGCTGTTGCCCGCGACTTTGTTTGCGAGGTCTTTCCTCTACAGAAATTTGCAACTTTTTTTTTTTTCTTACAAAAGAACCTCTTGTACTCTTGTTCTCCTGACAATAAATAACATAACAAAAAAAGAGTTAGCGAAATTGTTCCATCCGTTTACGCGTGATGCGATGACCAAGGGAAATAGAGATTCATTTTTATATAATAGATAACAACGATTACGCTAATATTCAAGTGGCATAATCATCATTTGACCTCATAGTCATTTGATGATGAAGACCTAGTACCAGGCCTGTAACTCTACAGATCCAACGCCCGTCCGCATCGGCGGAGACAAGGTCGAGCCCACGGACCAGTTTAAATACCTTGGATCTGTACTTCACGCGTCGGGAGACATCGATTGCGACGTCAAAGCACGCATTGCTGCTGCGTGGGCCAAATGGCGAGAGGTGACATTTGTGACCCCAGAATGCCAGTTAAGCTTAAAGGACATCTATAAGTCCATCACTAGGCCTGTCCTTTTATATGGCAGCGAAGCGTGGCCGCTACTTGAGCGACACAAGCAGGAGCTGCGTGTCACGGAGATAAATATGCTGCGGTGGATGTGCGGAGTCAAGCGGATGGACCGCATGTGGAACTCGCGCATCCGCGGTAGCCTTCGTGTCCGTGATATTGCAGACAAACTGCAGGAGAGTCAGGCGACTCTCCTGCAGTTTGTCTGGTACGGCCATGTTTTGCGGAAACCGGCAAGCTACGTAGGAAAATGTCTGGCCATGCCGCCACCGCCAGGTCCTGGCAAAAGGGGTAGACCCAAGAAATGCTGGCTTGACGTTATGAAGGTTGACATACGCGCCAATGATCTCACAACTAGAGACGCAAGACCGCGCGAAGTGGATAAGTAAATCAAGGAAAGCGGACCCTGGGCTCTAAAGAAATGGCTTTGGATACAACCGGGATTGACCGTATAAATGAAGAAGAGTCATTTGATGTATTTTTTGTTTTATCTAATCTTAATTCATATAACCATTTTTTAAGAAAACTTTAACTCATATAATGATCAGTTCAACTAAATAGTACATTTTAATGAGTTAATTAATCCTTCATCCTTATCCTTAGAATGTATCCTTAGTTTTTAAGCGCTCGGCGGCCGCTGCTGCGGCGTGTGTGGTCACTGTTCTAACCCAACCTAACCAATTGAGTCTTAGTATACAGTGAGAGTCTTCATTAAGAAGACCTCATAGTCATTTGATAGTAGGTATTACTTAACTTAAATATTTAGGTTAATTAATAGTTAATTAATAGTTAGATTAAACGCTCATTAGGCTAAACTATTAGGTCAAACGTTTTTTGTTTATTAAACATTATGTCCTATGATATTAGGCAAAGTAAAAATTAGATCAAATGAAATTATTTTAAAAGAACATTTTCTCGTATGTCTAACAATATTATAATATACTAGCTGTTCCCCGCGGCTTTGCACGCGTGTAATTTAGTTTGTCACAGAAATTTGTTTACTAACGTCTCTTAGTAATGTCAGTGTCTTTTTCGCAATAAACAACAAAATATACCTGCACCGAACCTTTATATTCAGATTTGCTTTAATTGTGACTTAGGTTTTAGGACGACTTCAATGATGATGAAGTTCAACAAGGTAGATCTAACCCTCTTATTCGGAACAAAAGTAAGCTAATTTATAGTAGAAATTAACAGGATGTTGGTACCCACGCAGCCTGAAATCTCGCATCAAGCTTTACAACTGGTACTCCAGAGTCATCTTATACGCATATCTCAGAAAATGTCTAACTATTTTTTGGGAAAAAAAGTTAGTCTAAGTTGTTTTAAGACCTCTTCCCGCTATTTTTCTCTCTTGGGATGGTATTAAAATTCAACCCATTTCCATACCATCCCTTTTTAGTACGCCTTTATGTCACAAATTATAGCTAGTGACTAAATTTCAACTGTATCCTAAGCCATTTGGGCTGGGTGAAGATTTTACATACATACTTTCATCCCTCATTTGACACTCTAAAGGAATGCAAGCTGACAAATGCTGAAACAGGTATTCATTTATTTTTGTTAGTGAGTATTTGTGCCAAATTTCAAGTTGAGATTACAAAAAAAATATTTTCCCATTCAATTTCACCCCCTTTGGGATGCATATCCCCAAAAACTCCGAAAACAGTATTTTTTATTTACAAAAAATAGCTTAAATACGAATTTAAATCTTTCTAACTTCATATTCATCTTCACCCCAATCTTCATTTTCACCCACTTAGAGGCTAAATTTTCAAAAATCCGTTCTTATTCCTTGTCTATGTTAATAAAGAAACCTCTGTGCAAAGTTTCATCATTCTAGGTCCAAGGGTTTGGGCTAGGCGTTGATGAGTCAGTCAGTAAATGAATGAGTGAGTCGGCAACGAATAATTATAGCAAATGAAAATCGATGATATGAATGTTTGTAAAGTGATATTATATGAAACGCTTTTCGGCAAAACAAGGGAGAACTAGTTTTGTAATATCAAAGTATTCAATCAATATGGTCGAATAGAGAGTGTTGAGAAGAGTAGGTACCTACCCTGCATTGCAGGTTTACCAAAGGATTTAAAAAAACCGGCTAGTTGAACTCACGTAGACGGGTTCCATACTTCTTATAGGTTTTTCTGTAAACTATCAGTGGGTAAATAGTTTTTTATTTTAGGTTTAGTAGGTACCTACTTTCGGATTTCTAATAGCTTTAATGTGATTTGAGAAAATAGATGAAAAATTATTTTCTTCATCATTTAAAGTTACAAAAAACATATTTTTGTAACCCTTTTATTTGATATGGCACTCGGTTTAGTTTGCGAAACTTGTTTTCTTCTAATTAACCCTCCAAAAATATATTCAAAATTAATAATTTAGTGTACAAGTCAGTGTTTCACTTTACAGAAAATCAACTTTATCGGTCCAGTAAATTTGGTGTGACAAACAGACAGGCAGACGACACAAGTGATCCTGTTTTTCTTTTATACGTACGGAACCCTAAAAAATCGTTATTAGTTTAAGTTTACGTATTGTTACTTTAATAATGTAAATTTTGACAAATTTGTAATATTCAAGTCCCATTTAAAAAAAACCGTTTAATAACATATAATATAATAGAGATTCCAATAATTGTATCATCATATTCAAATAGCCTTTTAAGCAAACTTTACGTAGGTAGCCAGCATAACTGCGGTTTATCCAAAAGCTGTAAATTTTTTAGCCGTTACATTACAACAATTAATCGGCTCTCTTTTTCTCATCTTATTTATTAGCATTATGAGTTTGGCCTTTTTCTATAATTACCACAATGCGAAACACAGTTGCTCTCTGTCAAGGAAAAAAGCACCGCGCGGTTATTGCAAGAACTCTGTGTAAGTACCTAATTGCACACCTACTCGCAGCTCTCCCTATGATGCGGACGAAGCGGAGAGAGCGCAAGATAAAATTAGTAATAAATATAATACTTCATGCTAAGTGAGTTGGTTTTATTATCTCTACCTAATGTAATTTTTAGGATACCGTACCTCAAAAGGTAAAAAGGAACATGATTCCTACAGGATCACTTTGTTGTCTGTCTTTCCGTCCGCCTGTCTGTCAAGACCCATTTTTACATGAACACGTTGAGGTAGGTACCAAGATGTAATTAATATTAATGTCTAAAATTTCATGAAGCTGTAAAAAAACTTCTCAGTCAACGCAATCAAAAGATACGGCTGTATCGCATTTTTCATGCTTGCAAGAGAAGCGAAACCTATAGGGTACTTTTCGTTGACCTAGAATCAATAAATTTAGCAAGTAGGAATATATTTTAGCAGAATTAAGTAAAGGAAAAAGTCCGAAAACCGTATTTTGTACCTAGGTAGATCACTTGAAAATATGTTTTTACCAAACTCGAGAATACGTGAAAGAATTTTTGAGGCTTGCTTTCACAAGTTACAGGTACAAGTTTATACGGAACCGTCGGTGCGCGAGTTCGTCTCGCACTTGGCCGGTTTTAATTTAACCCCTCGATCCGCCAAAGTCAGAAAAAAGCTGTATTACATGCAGAGCTATATTTCTTTAAACAACACAGATGAATTGCACGAATAAACTCTACAAAATATGGTAATATTTCGAAATTAAAACGAAAACTCCTAATTTAAATATGCATGTAGGTACATCGTTTGTCCTTAATCAAACTTGCAGAGAAACTAATGTTTTAAAAATAAATTAATAATTCGTGGATAAAATGATGGTCGCACTCAAAACATTAAATAGAGTCAGTAAATCTTATGACGTACTTACAAATTTTAGAAGTATAAAAATTAACCAAAAAAACAACACCTTTTCATTAAAGTAAACAACATTAATCATTTCGTCAACATCATTTCAGCCATAGGACATCTACTGCTGAACACAGGCCTCCCCCAATCACTTTCATCGAGCGGGGGGATTGCCAATACTCGCCACGCTTGGCAGGCGGGTTGGCGAGCGCAGATTTTATAACATCTCGCACGCAGACGCTGCTGCAAACAACATTATTAAATGTATTTTGGTCGGCTAAACCTATTTGAATTATCATTATAACTTCATTTTCAGGCCCCCAACGCATATTATGAATAATGTTAATATTTGTCTTAATATATACGCTTTGTGTGTCGGACTTGTAACTTTTTAAAGCTTTTTAATGTGTCTGTTTGTTTATTCAAAATAACAGCATTTTACTATATGCTTATGAAATCATGTACAGTACTTACCTACAACAAAATCTTACAGTCTGTCTGTCTGTTTGACTATCTAGTGAAAGTCTCATTAAAATCGTTCCACCTGTTTCGGAGGGCCTTTATAAGAAATAGGTACCTTACACTGCTTTAATTTTATAAATTAGGGTTTGCGCAAAAAAGTTGAACCCATAAAATTGAAAATAATATCCGATTCAAATAGGGAAGTTCTATAATTTATTTAAAGACTACACAAACAAAGTAACCAGCAACAGCTAGTTACATAAATGTATCCTATGTTCAACCCATAAAGTTATTATACCTAGCGGAATAGAGCAACAAAGGGCTGAGCGAGCGAGATGACACTAGCAGCAACACTGTGTGATAAAAAGAGATGCGTGATGCGACGTAACAGAACTGTTTTTGGAAACTGTTTGACAGTTCGTCTGCACTTATCGGCACGCTGAGAATTTGAGCTCCGTGTATTTTTCTAAGTTTAGGTGAAATCGTGGATATTTTGAGAAATAGTGCTTCAGAAACATGGTGACTTGTCCAGTGATTGATTGTTGTACAACACAGCGAAATAATCCCGAAAAATATTCATTTCACAGGTAAATTATTATAAATCGACACCTCCTAATCTAGGATTTATTTTTGCCAATGCGTTTCGAATTTTAAGAACTAAGTGCGATAATTCTCTTCTATAATCATTTATTTATGTAAGAAGCAAAGATTGAACACACGTAATGCAGAATTTACGAAGTTTTTGTGTAAAGAAATAATTTTAGTTTTACACTAGGGCTGAAACAAGTTATCGATATTTCGTGTCAACTGTCTTTCACGCGGTAAACGAAAATGTATTACTGTTGTTAAGGTACCTATATGACTTAGATATGAATCACCTGGAAATGTAATTCTATTAGAGATACTTAGGAGGTGCATAAGTATCAGTCTATCTTTCAGATTTCCTACTAACTTGGATACCAGAAATGCATGGTTTAGATTAATTGATCGTCCAAACTGGATTCCCAAGAAAAATTCATGTATATGCAGTAAGCATTTTGAAGAAAAATATTTCCAGATGCGAGAAGCGAAAGGAATTTCGATGAAATCTGCAATTCCAACTAAGTTTGTTCCGGTAAGCTTAAATAAAATAATACTATTCTTCTGCTGATGTTTTATTAGATAGTAATGTCAACTTAGCATCATGTACCTACATTAAGTAGGTATGTTTATAAGTTATTTGCTAATTACCCTACCCATATTACATGGTTTGCTTAGTTTGGGACAAGATCATACTGTCATAATACTATGATTTTAATAGACACTCATTTCTTTCTTTTTCACAGGTCAAGATAAAGCCTAGACGCACAGTATCGTCCTACGTTTACAGAGATATTGTACCAGAGGTATCAACATGTGTACCATCGTCATCGCATTCTAGATTTACACCGCTGCTATTGCAACAGTCCACACCATCGACATCTTCCCAACTAGAATTGAAGCCAAGGAAGAAGAAGCTTGAAATGCACTAAGTTGCAAGAAAAAATTAAAATGAAACAGCAACTTATTCGAAATACTAAAAATAAAGTACTAACCTAAGCATCTTTGCTTGACGAAATTCAAAAACGTCCTGGCCTAAAAAATTATTTAAATGATATTGCCGCAACATGTTGTAACAAAACCATTCGGGCCTTAAACGACCGAGCAAATGCTGTAATTCGTGGTGATATATCTCAATCAGCTACTTACTGTGACGAATTAAAAAACATTTGCATTGACGGTCCATTTCTATAGCCCGAGATCATACAGTTACATTGGGATCATACATCGAAAAATTTTCTTTTTGTTTGCCACATTTATCAGAATATAAAACATCTTAAAAATAAAATAATATCTTTAAAATATCTTCTGTTTTTCTTCAATATTCTTACTTCCCTCCAGAATAGTAGTTTCAGCCATGCAAATCCCATTACATCCTGTTTTAGTTCTATTTATTATATTATTATTATCGATATCGATATAATTGTGAAAAGCCACAAAACATACATCACTGACACACATTCATACACAATTTTACACACACAAATGTCATTCGATTTCGGTTTCTTTTGACAGCTCGTGTTTGTTGCTCTATTCCGCTAGGTATAATAACTTTATGGTTCAACCGTAGCGGAGCGTAGCGTGTCATTCTTGTTCTGTGGTTCAACCTATAGACAAAGTAGAAATAGTTACTCCATGGTTGATGTTTTTATTCCAAGAATCGGAGCCATAAGGCAGAAAATAGAACAAATAATTTCGTCGGCATATCGATGCACATGCATGATAGACAGATGTCTGTGTTTTCCAGACATTTTAATGCATCTCAGCAATGCAACCTAGCTAGCTAAAATACGGCATGATAGCTTAACTTGATAAAAACTAAGTAATACTTAAAACTTAAAGATTAAATTCTGCTGCTCAAATATAACGAATTATCCTGACTTTCCCAATGGGAGCAATATCGATATCTCAAAAAAGTGTTTTGCTTCCTTACACAAATCTGAACATCGTGTATCGGTCATTTTATGTCTCGGGGTCATGTAGTCATTAACAACGAACGAGCCTTTATTCAATTTATTATGGGATTTGAGGTAGGTATGGTACACCATCTTCCTCCTAAGTCGTGATATGACAGAAACGACTTAACCGGTAATAGGTTAGCAGTTTTCAAAACTGAAAATTAAATAAAAGAGATTCAATGACGGCAGTTTGCCTGGTGTCCATTCTGTTTTCCATAAATTCCTATTATATAAGTACAAAAGTGATAAATACTTATAGCTTCATCAGCATTATCATTTCAGTCATAGGACGGCACGCCTCCCCCAATGACTTCCAGATCGGCCGGTTGGAAGCGGCCTGCATCCAACGGCTACCCTCAACCTTCACCTTGTGGGTGGACGTCCTACGCTGCGCTTGCCGGTACGTGCCCTCCATTCTAGAACCTCTCCGCCCCATTCGGCCGTCAGTTCTAGCTACGTACTATGTGCCCCGCCCACTGTCTCTTTAGCTTGCTAATCCGTCGGGCTATGTCAGCGATACTGATCTCCTCATTCGATCTCGCAAAGAAACACCGAGCATAGCCCTTTCCATAGCACTCTTCGCAACCTTGTGCTTTCTTATGCAGCCTATAGTGTATACAAATCCAACATATTAAGCATCCTTAGAACGCCTACACGTCCAAAATCCTTAGAACGTCAGAATACCAGTATATGCTAGTATTCTGATTTTGTAAAATCCGGTTTTCTATAACTACTATACTTACTAAAGTAAGTACCAAGTATAAGCACATGTTTACAAGTTAGGTACTTGTGTCCTTATTATTTCATGTCCGATGATTCTTTACGACGCAAACAACGTTGTAATTAATGTTTTTATTGAGCCTTGCCAGTCTGCTCATCAATATTAAACTGCCCTTCGATTTCTTTATGCCATGATCACCCAGTGATTGCAATAAAAGTTCGCGGAATTTTCCTTTTTATTTCTTTCAAATAAATTTACCAAGAATTAAGTACTTTGCAGTAGGCAGTCGGTACATTTTAATAGGGACAAAACGGCATGTATACCGATAAACAAAAGTTGAAGCTATCCCTGATAAATGTTTCGTTTGGAAATAAGACAGTACGTAAGTCATTTTTAAAGATTTTTAATAGAAAAGGTACTGTAGGTCTTAGGTACAGTGTTAACTATACTGGATTCATCAGAAAAGTTATACCTACCTGCCTACATCTTTTCAAAAACTGCATGCGAATACAATATCAGCGTATCCGGCTGATAGGTTTCCACTACATGGTTTTTTTTATACGAGTATTTTTGCAATTTTAGTAAAACATGGTATATTACCTAGTAGAGCACTCAAATATCAGATTACGATAGTAAATGAAAATACCTGAGTACCTTTTTTATGTTATGTGCTACGTAGGTAAGAGCACGTTTTGAACATTTTCTTTCTTGAATCTTAATAAGAACAAATCGCTTATGAAAGTTGATCATCCTCGCGAATTAGGTTTTATTTGCATTACGCCCTTTTGCTGGATTATGCTAATCCAGCCATTTATCTTACCTTCAAGTTAAGTCAAGAAGATTTGCAAATTTTCTTTAGGTACTAGTTACATCGTTTACTTAGACATTGTTTAATACCTACAATAAAATAAAATAAACTACCTTCAGAGAGACTCGATAAGTTCCTAAGATAATGACATCCACTTCCGCCTAACTTGTAAACTTCTAATGTAAATTTTACACTACACGTACCGACAGAAATTTAATCAGTCAAATCAGTTGTCAGAAGTTTACAATTTCTAGAACTCGATTGCTGCGCCATCTGCCGGGTCCAATAGTGTCTTTAAACTTTTCAGGAAACCTTTGATATTAAATACATACAAAATTTCATCCAAATCGGTCCAGCCAATTAGGAGGAGTTAGATGACAATCACACGTATAGACGATTTATACACCGTGTAACTTTAAATACGTAAAACCTCTTAAGGTCTAATTCTAGTGCTTTTTGTATGGGACCAACATCGAAATATAAAAAATAATAATCGTTTCCCCATACAAAGCGTAACAGCGGATTGGACATTTAGTATGAAGATAAAGTTTTATTTATTTTACTATTGTTCCGATACAAAATGTTGTTGTATTTGAGCACCAGAATCAACCCCTAAGAGTTTTTACGTATTTAGAGTTACACGGTGTATTTATTACATACTAGCTGACTCGGCGAACTTCGTACCGCCAATAGAATTACGTAAATAGAACAAAAATCTGATTCGTTAGTTATTTTTAATCATTTTCCTTGCAATTATTTGCAAAATTAGTTTCTATACGCATCCTGTTTGACAAGTACGAACAGTTTGTATGGAAAAATAAAATAGTGGTTTTTACTCCTTTCCCTATTGCAATTTCTTTATATATCTTTCACCTTTTAAACCTTCCTTGGACCCGTCGCCGTCCCGCTCACGCCTTCTGTGTGTGTTGCGCTCCTAGATCCGACGTCCGGTCATTTATACATTGGAGTTGTAACTTTCTGACCTTCTGATGTGCAGTTTTTCTCACAATATTTTCCCTCGCAGCTAAGCAATATTGTTGCCTTATCTATGTGATAACTGTTGCCTGCGACTTCATTTGCGTGGTCTTTAGTTAAGGCTAACTTTGTTGCCAACTGAACAGCGACATCTAACATCAAGCGGTTAGAAGTAGAACCATTCATTTCTCCGAGATAAAAAGTATTCCATCTGCTATTTCAGGCTATAATCTATTTCTATGCCTAATTTTATCCAGATCCGTTCATCCGTTCAGGCGAGATTGAGTAACACATCCATCCATCAAAACTTTTGCATTTATAATATTAGTAGTAATTTTATCCTTGAATATGTAAGTACATACCTTAAAAGAGGTCTGTATCATAAACATAGTCATTACAGGTTGGTTTTTTTACAACTAATATTATAGACACTGACATGAACAATTGTCATTTAAAGTCAGCACTGGACAACGGAATATTCTCAAATTAACAAAACAAAATATAAAATAGGCACGATGTAAAGTTATTTATCTCAATAAACAAAATAATTCAAGTAAGTAAATATTACTAATATTACTTTGTAAAACAGACATTCGGAAAACATATTGCCTCTGCAAGACGCATTATGTTTCCTGTGTAGGCCAGGTGTAGGCGTGGTGCCTAATGCCTTTGGGTTCAATTGCATTACAAATCACACTTTTCGCACAGAGACACCATCACACAACCTGGTAGTAAGTTGTGTGATGGTGTCTCTGGGTAAAAAATCAATGTAGGTAAGTAACAAATTAAATTTTAAAAAATACAGTGTTAATCGTGGGACATAGGTATTTCTACAGTTGTTCTTTTCACGAGTATAAACAATATTACTAACGGAAACAATAGTGATATCAAAAAATAAATCTACCAACCCAAAATTTATATAATACCTCTAGCTTTTTTTTTGTTTTCAACATTGGTAAAAGTAAGTGCTGTATATTCATGAGAAGAACAACCATTAGAAATAAGTCCTACATTCAACCTATCATCTTTTATAAACTTGTGTTTATTTATAACTTGCCTCCATGTGACAAGCAATAAAGATATTGAATTAAATTGACATTTAAAATAGTTATAAATTCTCAATAAGCGCTAATGTTATTGCAGATTAAGTATGCTAATACTGGTTAGCCTGATCGATAAACCTCGTTTACAGAATCTCGCCTCTCTTAAATTACGTGATTTCACTTATTATTCTTTTTGCATCGCTTGTTGGAGATAAGTCCTTAAAGAGGTTCCATTTTCCTCTTTTAGCGATAGATACCTATCTTTTTTGTTAGTAAATTCGTTCAGACCTACACAGTATTTTTGCCCAGGAACAAATCTCTTCGCTTTTAATTTAAGTGTATAAAATCAATGTGACCATCCGCATCTGTCTGTTTATGTTCTAAGTTCTTCTAAACTACGCAACAGATTTTGATAATCTTATTAATAATTACTAATGCGAAAGTTACATGGATGGATGTTTGTTACTCAATCACGCCAGAAAGGCTGAACGATCTACATGAACTTTGGCACAGAAATAGATCCCAGAAAATTTTACGGTTCCCATGCGATAGTTATATTTTCACAGAGCAAGGATCGACATGTTTTTCTTTGACTTTTCACAGTGGTAGTTTAGGGGTCAGAAAATAAAAGGGGACTTTTTATCCCGGAAAAATGCACAGTTTGTGGGATAGCATAACAATTGTATCCGGGAAAGGAATAGGAGATTGATTAATAATAGCCTCATGAAGTAAAATATAGAGTGACATGCCGTATTCCACGCAGGCGAAGCCGCGGGCACTTCTAGTACCTACATGCGTCATACATATTAACGATATTTATTGTAATATAAGGACAGGCCTCCTACAGGGTTGCGGGAAGCAGCCAGATATAAACGGACCATTGCAGAGCCGCTCGCTATGCCGCTTTATGGAAGAGGCCTATGTGCAGAGCAGTGGACTTTCAAAGGCTGATGATTATTATACCGACCTCCGTAGCCGTGAGGCAAGTACTTGGCGTCACCATCTCTGAGGTCCAGGGTTCGATTTTCGGTAGGGTCAATGTAGAAAACGAACTTTTCTGTTTTTTCGGCTCTTGGTGTTGTGGTACCGTCGTTGTTTTTGATTTCTGTAACATAAGTGCTTTAGCTACTTACCTTAGGATCAGAGCAGTGTATGTGATGTTGTCCAATATTTATTTATATTTACATAGATGATAAAGTTCCTCCTTGTTAAGCCAGGCACTTGTTACTAATAAGTCTTACACTTAATCTAACTCTAATACAATATTAAACAGTTCACACAGCAGCTAGTCTACTGATGTGTACTAGGTTTGCCTTTCCCTATTTTCGGGAATCGTCGCAACTCGCAATAAGTTTATTGATCTACCTCCGTAGCCGAGAGGCAAGCATACCGGACTTGGTGTCGCCATCTCTGAGGTTCCGGGTTCGATTCCCGGTCGGTCGGCCGGTGTAGAAAAATAACTTTTCTATATTGTCTCGAGTCTGGGTGTTATGGCACCGTCGTTGTTGCTGATTTATGTAACACAAGTGCTTAGGCTACTTATCATAGGATCAGAGCGAAGTATGTGATGTTGTCCAATATAATATACTTACTTTTTTTAATTTATTTACCACGATTCTTGTTTATAGGTTCCCTATGTCATGTTATGGCAATACCTGTTCATGAAATGTCGAAAAAAAAATCATTTTAATGCGAATAATAGATGTGATGATCGTTCGATGAGGCGCGACTCTGTTAACTCTTCGATGCACAGTTTTTGCTATCGTGACATTAAATGTAGAAACTTTCGATATAGTTAACATAGGGAACCCCTTTTTTAAACCCTTCGAGATGTACGTGATGTATGATATATGATGATACACGTACTGTCTCATGATGACAGGTTATGTGGGATTCATTTTAAGGCAAATAGGACTAGGCTTTAAGCTTTCCTGTTTGAAAACAACTAGGTAAGTTTTATTCCAGCTAGCGCTATCACATTGGGGATGATTAGCATAGACAGAAGAGTGAGAAATGGTGCTGTAAAAAAAAGTATTTACCAAAAGAATAACCAATAAATAACTCGTTATCAGAATAACTCATTATTCTTAAGCATATTTAGGTACATACTATTGCTTTGTACAAGTGTAACGGTAAAGGTTAAGCCATATATGGTTGAGTTCATAAAACTGAACAACCTTGCTTAGCCAATAGACAATAATATGTGCCAAAATACAGGGTGACTGTCGCGTGTATTGCTTAATTATCAGGTCCATAGAATCTCGTTGTGAGAAAATCTAGGGAATATTTTATAAGTGCTTAGCCTAATGGTCGATATGCAGCGATTGCCACATGGAATTAAGTCCACTTTTTGTATGTTATTTTAATTCTGTGCAATAAAGTTTAAATAAATTAGTAAAATGTTGATTATTCCCATAAAATGTTTAAAAATTTAAATCTCGTCAACATAAGGTCTTACAGACTTTACGTGCGTAATACGGTTGGTTGGGTTGATTGTTTGCGCGTCAATCTAACACTTTCGTTATTGGGTCGTCGAAAATTATAATAACCGATTAAAAGCTCGTCACACGCGCGATTGGGTGTCACGCGTTAGCACCGCTGTGATTTTCCACAGCGCCGTTGCTGGTTCCGTGGCTAGGCTTGCCAACTAAGCCTCTCTCAGTATGGAATTTCCTAACTTTAACATTATAAAGTCTCTAATGCTGCGTTATTGCGAAACGAGTTTGACATCACGCACTTCAACTTCACTTCACTTTTTTGTAAACTCTAGGTACACTCAGCAGCACCAAGTAGGTAGGTACTGTACTTGTATCTCTGATTAATAGATGTTTCTAATTCTACTAATAGGGTCGTGAGTGACATCATAAACGGACTGCCTTTACTTTAATGGTTTATGTATTGCATCAAAAGCCTACTTTCATAATTCGTTAGAGCATATTGTTCTAAAATAATGGTGGCGGATTTCCTGAAACCACTTTTCTAAATATGGCTAGCTTAGCTGTCGCTCTGAAGGTTTACGCACCAAAAACCCTGTGGCGATGTATGGCGAGCATAATTAAAATGTTAATTTGTGTCTCCGTGCGAGCTCTCGTCATAGAATTTATATCTAGATTGGAGCGGCGTAACACATAGGTTAAGGTATCTATCTTCTATATATATAAAAGAAGAAACTGACTGACTGACTGACTGACTGACATATCAACGCACAGCCCAAACCGCTGGTGCTAGAGATTCCAAATTTGGCATGTAGGTTTCTTATAAGGTCTAGGGGTGCACTAAGAAAGGGTTTTTCAAAATTCACCCTTTGAAGGGGTGAAATGGGGGCCCAAAGTTTGTATGGGGAAACAAGATTAGTTAGACTATTTTATTCGAAACATCACAGGAGTATTCCTAACAATAAATGATTAAACACGTGTTTCAGGTTTTTTGCGAAATCCACCCCTAAAGGGGGTAAAAGGGGTAACAAAGTCTGAAAATCAACATGGGTATTGTTTCTATGGTTTATCGGATCGCTGATTACGAAAACAACAACAATTTTAAAATACAACGTTGCGGACGTGAAATATCATCCCCCTGTTGGGGTGCGATGGGGTTGAAATGTCTAAATATTAATATGGGTGTCGATTTTATGGTTTTTTGGGATGTTTATTACGAAAACGACATCGATTTGGAAATTTAATATTGTGGACATAAAAAATTCTTGAATTCAACCCTTAAGTAGGGTAAAAGAGGGAAGAAACTTTGTATTTCAGTTATCTATTCATATAAAATGGTAAACTCATTGTTGATATATCAACGCACAGCCTTATCTTATACATAGTGTTGAACCCATTAAGAAAGGTTTTTTGAAAATTATAGCTTAAGTTAACTATAGGGTAAAATAGGGGATGAACATTTAATAAAAGCATATCAGTTTCAAGTAATAATTTTCAAATTGTGAATTTATGGTGACGATTGAAAATACATTTATGTATTACTGCGTTCTTGATTATTAAACTTCTGAAGGGGTAAAAAAGGAAATTAAGTTGTGTCTTGAAAGTCCTTCATTTTAAAAGTTATAATCACTAAACTTATGTTTATAGTAAACTTACTCAACTTAAATTGGTTGTGCTAGAATTTCAAAAGGGATTAAATTTTGTTATTGTCGAATTAATAATCACCAAGTCAAGATAATTCTCGACTTATGGTTGCAAACTAACCCTACATACATTGTTATTTTCACTCGGCTGCCGTAGGAGGGGTTATGTTTTTCGAGCGTATGTATGTGTGTTTATAATTTTTTGGCACGCTCTACAGCCTAAACCGTTAGAGATGTATTTCATCATATGAGATTCTTTTCAGTTGTGGAAGTGACATAAAGTATATCGTTTTCCGGAATTCCCATGGGACAGGAATTACGCGGGGAACTCTGATCTCTAATGCTACTTACCTGATTTCAACCCTCGATGAAGGTCTGCTTTAGATTAGTTTAAATGCTGTCGAAGTGTTCCAGAGACGTCGCCTGGGGTCTACGGGGGCCAAAATTTTGTTTATTTTGAGCTAGGACGCACCGTTTTCGAGATATCAAGGCGCTGCGTACACGACGTAGCAGGGCAGGCCGGACAATTTCGCCGCAAACAATAGACCAAAGGGAATCGTATACCGCAACGCACACGGCGGTCAATAAGACCGCCCCGCACCGCGGCATGTCCGTGGCTGCCCGCCGTAGATCGCACAAACCAATTTGTATACATTAACGCAGACGGCGGCGTGGGCGGCTAGCTTAGTCTGCGCCGTCTACTAGAATGGTTGTCCTGAAGTGACCGTCGTGTACGTTGAGTACGCGGCGCGGGCAGCCGCGGGCATCGATGAGCAGACGCGGTTTTTATTGCTTCACGGTCAAAAAGACCGCACCACTGCGATGTATGCGCAGCACCTTACTCCATTCTATATTAATTCATCTATATACATATATAAAAGGAAAAAGTGATTGACTGATGTATCAACGCACAGCCAAACCGCGGGTTATAGAGATTCTAAATTTGACACGTAGGTTTTTTTATAAAATCTAGGGGTCACTAAGAAAGGATTTTTCAAAATTCATCCCCTAAAGGGGTGAAATGGGGGTCCAAAGTTTGTATGGGTAAACAAGATTAGTCAGACTCTTTTATCCGAAACTTCACAGGAGTAAGTTCTCCTTACGATAAATGAGAAAACATGTGTTTCAGATTTTTTGAAAAGTCAACCCCTAAAGAGGGGAAGGGGGCTGACAAAGTCTGAAAATCAACATGGGTATTGTTTCTATGGTTTATTGAGTCGCTGATTACGAAAACAACGATTTTAAAATTTAACGTTGCGGACGTGAAATCCATCTCCCCTGTTGGGATGCGATGGAGTTGAAATGTCTATCAATATGGGTGTAGATTTAATGGTTTTTTGGAACTTTGATTTTAAAATTAAATATTGTGAACATAAAAATTCTTGAAATTATTTGTGCCAAATTGCAATTCAATCGGTCCAGTAATTTCGGAGCTAATTGGTTGCAATAGACGGACTAACAGACAGCCATACGTGATCCCAACACAAAGGTTCTATTTTTGCATTTGATGCATAGAACGAGACCCGCATATCCTAAAATTGATAAATCACTATATTATATCATATCATATCGTGTTTTGATGGTCATGCTAGGGGGGCTGTATTAGTAAAAAATATTGTCTATAAAGAAGTTTTTTAGAGTTTTTTTTTTAAATTACTGAGTTTGACATTCATACATTCACTCAAAATCAAAACTAACGCGAGCGAAGCCGCGGGCAAAAGCTATGTACTTATAGCTGCCGTTGAGCTAATGTGTGCTAACTAGTCCTAGATTTTTTTCTAAAACGCGCCATTTGAGTTCGCCCAACATTTATACCTTGGGTCTTACAATCATAGGTACAGCAGTTTAACAATGCCTTTAATTATATGATTTTATGAAGAAAACTCAATTTGAAGAAAACTGATTAAGTAAGTTATCTAATAAGTACCATTTTGTTGTTAGAACTTCTTGACGTTTTCATTGTGACCAAAAAATTGGGCATCATAACTCAACCGGGGCCTTCTAAACCAGTGTCGTGTAATAATTTAAGTCTATTGCTTTATTTTGCAATTATGATGAAATTAACTGAACGGATCTTGACATGGCAGGCCCAAAATCCTGTTAAATTGTTTTCCCAATTACACCAATTATCTAGCCCCAAACTAAACAAGGCTTGTACTAGTGCGACTAGATAACGGATAAACATACTTAAATACTTTTTATAAACATCCATGACTTAGGAACAAATATTCGCGCTCATCACACACACATTTGCTCCTTGCGGGTTCGAACCCGCGACTGTTGACTTTGTTGTCCGGAGCGCGAATTAACAGACGGTCGTCAAAATAGCCAATTTAAAAAAAAAAATTAACAACATTTAAAACTACAATTAGTTGGAATGAGAAAGGATCAAAGATTTTATATCTACCACTTTTTGGGATGACCTGATAAAAAAATACTAATATTTCGATTTGCCTAGTGGGTTCTTAGCACTCAGTACCTTATTATCAGCTGAAATATTCTCAACCTTCACAGCACATCAGACAGAATGACATGACTCTAATTAAAGATGCGAGATTTTTACAACTTAGGCTTTACATAACAATTAATCTATATTACAGATATAACCGAGGAAATCCATGCTGCCAAACACAAGATGTCACAAAAATCTCGCGCAAAATCAAATTTCAGAGTACGCATTGGAAGTGGGACCTTAAAGCAGTTCCAGGGGACTTCATTGTTTATGTACACAGTACTGACATTCCTCGTTGTGCTGGCCATCTACCTCGGAACTAAAGATTGGAAAGGTTTCACATCACCAGAGGAAGTGGACCTAGGAGTGGTTAGAGTGCCCAACCAACCCTGCAGAAGAAAACACACTCCTCACAGACGCCATGATTAATGATTTCTTAGTAACATCGACTTTGTGTCGAACCATTACAGCTAATTAAAATATTCATAATAAAAATCACTCCTTCATTTAATTTGTTTGTAAGTCGTATAAGAATGTTAGACGTAGGTATCTTCAATTATATCAGGATCCAGCTTTTTTAATACTTCTCGTACAAGTCTTACATCAGCAAAACACGCCAGTTTACTTTGGTCATTATTACTGGTCGATGCTAGCCCAAATAAATGACCATTTTGAATTAACATGTCACTAGCACGCACCGGACATTTCCCGAGGTCGATCACACAGATTGTGTTCTTTATATTGAGATTTTTCATCACTAAACCGGGTTTTAATTTTTCAACATCAACTAATTTGGCCGGTTGTCGAGAAAACGACCTGCCACCTTGGCTAGGTCTTCCAATTATGTAGGCGTGCGCTTCCCAGTTCAAAGCGGCGCCTAGTTTTATTATGTTCTGCGAGCAGTCTGCCATATTCTCATAGCTGGAAAGGAGGACCATGTGCTTTGAGACTACTCCGTCGTGATCTACTTGTTCAATGATGTCTACTGCGAACCCTTTTTTACATCTAGGACTGTAAAAAATATATTAAATATAAGTATAATGTATTAAGTGTACCAAATATATTTTACAACCAAGAAGCGTATTTTTGAAGCAGTACAAAATCCCAATAACCAGGGCCGTCTTAACATATCCCGGGGCCCACACAAGAATTCGGGGGCCCTATTGCAAAGTAAAAATAAAATACTGTTGGTATGAACTCTTCTCAAATCCAAATCAGTGTTTCTTTCCCTCTTTTCTTTCTTTTTAGTTAACAGTGTTTCTTAGTTTACAAACATGTTTTAGTGCTTTGGGGCTCCGTGAGGCCGGGGGCCCTAGGCACAGGCTCCGTGAGGCCGGGGGCCCTAGGCACAGGCCCCGTGTGCCCTTATGGTAAAGACGGAACTGCCAATAACCGCATACAATTTACTAGGAATTTGTAAGTATACGACCCTTGCGAAATTGGAAACCAAATGCTTCAAAATACGTCTCCGTAGTACAAGTTTTAGAACTTACTCTGATGGACTCCCCATGCGCAACCGAATCGGTCCTGACATCACGCAGACACCGTTTGCAAGAACTGAGTTAGGACTGAGCACTGCACCAATACACACTAACTCTAGAGTTTTAACCGAATGAATTCTAGCTGTAAATTTATATTCGTCAACTTTCACCAAGTTACATGTTTCTTCAATTGATGCTCGGTTAGGCTGTGACTGAGAAAAGTGAATAATTAAATTGTGAAGAACACAAGCCATCGTTGCTGTAAATATTACTATAAGAAGGCTGACTATTCCCACTTTGCTTTTTCGGGATCTGTCATCCCAAGGAGTGTTAACAAAATTATATTTGAAATCGTAATTTTCACCCGGCTCATTTTGTACAATTTTGTTGTTGTTATTATCATCTTCCATAAATAGTGTAATAGTGATAAAACTCTAGGAAAACGCGTTTATATTTCAATATACGAAAATTAATATTGTTGCTAATATTTATATTTTTTAGCAATAGACAGAACTAGTTGGCTTTTAAGTTACTTACATTATGTACTCAGGAGGTTTAATATTGCCAATAGAACTGGATTTACGTTATTTCTTTTATTATAAAGCAATCAGATAAGTAAAACTACTTACTTGTACTAACCAAACCTCATTTACAGACTGTACGTTACGATTACGACCCCGAACGCGATGTCAAGAGCGTAACGAATTAGAAAAAAATACTACTAATATTTTGTATAAATTTTGAGTTAACACTAGTTCTTATTTTTAAACGTTATGTTGCACCTCCCTTAACCTAAATCATTACTGTTTAGCGAAATGGTCGACTGGCAGAAAATGCCTCATGGCGTAAGTCCACCCTTTTTACGGTTTTTAATCTGTGTAATAAAGTTAACACCTACTGGAACTTTGAGGTATTTCATTTGACGAAAAAGGTTTTTAATTGACATTGTGCCCTATTGTGCATTTGTTTCGTTCAGTGTCACCACGCTTGTAATTCTTTTTAATATTAAGGGAGACTATATGTGTTAATCAATTTATTATGGTTTTTATTATGTTCTAAATAAGATTTATTATGACGAACATGGTGATTGATGCTCCATACAAACTATCGTTTGTGTGCATTGTATTGTAATGTGCAATTGTGTACAATGTATCGTTGACCAGTTAAGGTTAAGATACGTGTAAAAGTTAAAAGGTGGTGGGGTTCGAAGCCCCACCACCCTTCTTCTTCTTCTTCGTTGCTGGTTGCAGTCACTAAACACTTTCTAAAACCAGCATTTGAGACCTAGTTTAGAGTGATATTGCCGACGATACGATAGGACGGCTTTTGAGTATCTATAGATACTCAAATACACGTTGTATTAATTCAAAAAATACGTCATAATATTTAGTTATTACAATAGTACCTAAACAAGGACCTACCAAAAATTATTAAAATCTTGATCAACTTTAAAATTTGTTTACGGAATACCTACACACTTTGATCTTAGCCAAAAGACAGAGAAGCTTAGAGTAATTATGTAATTATGTACATAAAATACAAAATCGATTATCTCGTAAAATAAAAGAGCTAAGACTGGCTCCTTAGTAACTATTGATCGTTATTTCACTGTCTAACTGTTGATAAACGATTTGGAAGTGGCCGCCACCTATACTTACCTACCAGGCTTTATATATTTTTGCCCATTCTCTTTTGAGGGGTGTAGATTCAAAAGAACTCTGTCAACTTTTTCCTATACCAAAACTTAATACTGCATGTCTAATGTAGAATGCGTGAGGCCCAACCAAATTTAACGATTTAAAATCTGTTAAGTATTTAAAATTAAATATTAAAAGTGCAAGTTCTAATGTTTGGTTAAGTGATAAAGATCTGAAACTATTGAAATTGTATTCATTGTATTCAACGCCGCATCAAGCGTCAAGTGATTTATTGTCTCAAAACAACTTGCTTTACACCCGATAGCGTTAGATTAGCGATAAACATCCGTTAAGTATTGTGAACAGTATATCAAGAATCACTGCTCTGCCTCTTACGAGAGCGGGGTTGAGTCTATAAAAAAATAAAATAAAAGTGTGTAAGTACCAAAGACAACAAGTAACAAGTACAATTTTAAAATGTGCACCACAAATTACAAAAAAAAATTGTGACTTTCCCTGGCACTACTTTTTGCCATTTTAGAGTTCATTGCTATCTTTAGGAAATGTATAAAAGGAGTAAAATCCATAGCAATACATTACCGGAACAAATGAACATAAACAATTTAATTGTATTAAAAAAAAACAAATTCATCGTCACTCTACAAAGCGCATAAATTAATTTTAATGGCCTGTGGAAAGAAAACGGGCTTCCAGGGTATGCCTCATTTTTGCATCCTTTCCCACAGTAAAAGTTTACCATTTTCTACTTATTTAAGACAAAACAACAAAGCCAAAGATAGACAAAAACGAAAACAAATATGCACCTGAGTAATAATAATTTAACGCTCGCGCTAGGCCATTACTTCATTAAGCATCATGTCATCACAAACGGCGACGGACGCGTCACTGGACGCGTCTTGACATTGTGAGGTCAAACGCTGTCATTGATCGATCCTTTCGTCAACTTCGCCGGCCCTTCAGCAAGACTCCACCCCTTCCTGTTCCGAAACTGGCGTCCGGCTGCCGTGTATCACCGGTTTAAGTACCGGAACAGCCAGTCTATGTTTATTTTATGTCAGTGGTACAGAGCCATACAGCCAGTGCATACAGCCACTGATCAAGTAAGCCACCACGTTATACAAACAGCCAACAACTGTCTTTATTTGACATTTAATATATGTCATCAGTCAATCAGTGTCTTATGGGTTGTGTTTACTAAAGTTAATTGCTCTGTGGTGTTTACAAAGAGTAAAATAATACTTTGGGGTGTTTACCAGTGTGCGTTTTTACTCAAGTGTTTAAAAAGAACCAATTTTTACTCTAAAACAACGAATTCGCAGAATAATTAATGTAGAAAGTAAAAATGCCTACAGTAATTCTATTAGATGTTTCGTTGTCGATGTCCCGGCCGGTGCCTTCCGTCGACAACACAGAAAGTCATACCCGGCTCACTATTGCTGCTGCAGCTATTAATGCATTTTTGGACTATCTCAGCGTTCATGCTAAACTAGAATATGTAGCCTTAGTAACTTTCTCATCAGTTTATGAAGGTAGGTCCTTAAGATCTTGATAACCAAGTTAATTTGGAATCTTGTCCGTTTTCAAAATAGACACGCTGCGCCATTGGCATTTACGGCATGACTTAGTGTTTTTGCATAGGCTTATCAATGGCAAAATTAAGTGTGGTGATCTCGTGAAGCGAGTTAGACTATCAGTACCGGCTCGCCCACTTAGTTATCCCATTAAAAAGCCTTTTGCTCTGCCTGCAACTAAAACTAATCTTGGTCACCACGCTCCTCTTGCCAGGTGTTTTTTGATACAATGAAGTGCATAGGACAGGTCTGGATATTTTTAACGTCTCCTTGTTTAAGTTTCGGCAGAAGATAACACCCACCCACCTATCCACCTTATTGTAGGTTGGTAGTAGTCTTGATTTTGTTTGTTTTTATCGGTCAAAAAGATTGCTAGTTATTTTTTTTTTTTAGTTATTTTAAAATGCTGTGAACGCCTATTATTAGCATATGTATAAGAACTTATTAGCTCAAATAAGTATATTTTTTAAGAATGTATTAAATGAAATATATATGCTGTTGGTGTATCTTATTGAATAAATAAAATAAAATCTTATACATCAAGGTTATGACACCAACTTTAGATTGTGTAGTGACTGAAATTAACAAACATTTTGTATTTTAGTGTCTGTACCGTTCACTCGTGACTTCGATAGTATCAAAACCAAACTGCCACTGCTTGAAGAGGGTGATAAGACATGCATAGAGACAGCATTGCTTGGTGTAAACCAACTGGTCCTGTTTGAATGGGGCTATCAAACACCGGTGCAGATTATATTGGTATTGGATTATACTTAACTGATCAAGCATACGTAAATGAGACACTATAGAAATTCTATTGTTATGCTGTCTCATGAGACCGCTTGGATGTTA
This sequence comes from Anania hortulata, assembly GCA_963576865.1. NCBI lineage: Eukaryota > Metazoa > Arthropoda > Insecta > Lepidoptera > Crambidae > Anania > Anania hortulata. The sequence goes on along the minus strand of OY756390.1, from coordinate 12,878,802 downwards.
GCGGGTTAATACGAGTCATATTTTTTTTATGTCCCATTAGAATTGCAATATACAATTTAGTTTGTAACTGATGTACCAATTTACTAATACCTGTGCACATATAATAAATTCTATTCTGTATGAATATATTATAGTATGCCTGAATATACATGTATTTAAAAAAATATGTTTTAGGTTACAGATGGCAGCAGTGGAACAGGTGCGATAGGCAGAAACCGCATCATACAAGCTCTGCCTTTGCCACCTCCATACTCTGCCAAGATACATGTCTTGCCCATAGTGTCACCACATGATACCTGCTTGCAACATGGTATTACTATATTCTTATAAACAAGCTGGATTATGAAAAAAAATATCAAAAGCAAGCAATCCATTATCGCAGAACTTATTCTAAATGTTTTATTTTGCAGCCATGCCTTTGTATCAGAAAATAGTGGATATGGCTTTAAACACATCTAACAGTTCAAATGCAACAATATCACGAGGTGCCATCTACTGTCCAGACCAGCTATCTGTACCTAGTGTAAGTTACTTTTTCATGATTGCAAAGGCTATAAATATTAGAGCTGCTCTCTGTGGCTTAATCTATGGAAGGGCTATAAACTGCAGTAAACTTAAATTGACAATAGATTTAATAAAAATATATCTGCTTAATTAAAACTGCTATAAAAAGTACTAGTTGTGCTCAGAATCAGTTACTGGCTAAGATGATGTCAATGTTATAGACAAATTTTATATCCTAATTTTGATAGTCTTGCTTTTTTTTATTGCAGATCTGAAACTACCTAACCTTGAACTAATTTTCGAGTATACTGTATATTGTAACAGGCAATAGCAGCCATAACCCGTCTCTGCGAGCAACATTACCAAGAGTTCTGGTGCTCACTGAAGTGTGGACAGCTGGAAGCCAGGGTGCAACTGTTCCCGGCTCCGCAGACCGCGGCCCACGAAGGGCTTGCCGCCACGTACACCCTGGCGCACCAGCTACACGTCGTCGGCTTTGTAAGTCAACAGGATTTAGGTAGGTTTGAAAGGTTTTACTTACTATTTTGCTTCCATCAACCACCATACATATTTATTTTACAATTCTTTAAATTTATTCACAGGAACACCAATAGCGATAAGTAAACACCTAGTAATACCACAGGCTCAAGCAGCCGGTACTAATACTAGTAGAGAAAATTATGGGTCCAAAACTCCTACTAAGGTATATCTTAATATTATTTTTTAATCTCACATACACATCAGTAAGTAAGTACTATTAATTTCTCGAATGATTTTCCTTTCTTTTGATATGCAGGAGGGATCAAGCACAGAAAGTTCAACAACAGAAGAAGATATGTCAGATCCTAGCAAAGTGCCTAACTTTTGTGTTTTACTGCATGGTGCATTAAAAGTAAGTTAAAAATTTACTTTAGCAATTTTGTTGCAGGAATAGTACCTATGTAAATTAAATTATGCAAAATGATTTATCTATCTGAAAATAATGAAATATCATGAGTTGGAAACTAAAAACCTCTATATAGCTTTTAAAAAACACGACGTTTAGCGATAAGAACGCTCAACTAAATTGTGCAGCTCTTAATGTATTATCTGTACCTTATTTGCTTTGTATGGTGTGCAATAAAGCGTATGTATATCTTTGTCCAAAAGGTGGAGGGCATGTCGGCGATCGTCCAGCTGGGCGCGGATTGGTGGGGCACGCTCTCCGCGTGGTGCGAGGCGTCGCGCGCGCGCCGCTCGTGCCTGCTGCTCAGCGTCCTGCGGCCGGGGGCCTCCGCCGCGCCCTGGCTCGGCCCGCTCGACCAGCTGGGGCCGGTCGATGACGGGGGATCTTCTGGTGAGGCTTACAATATATTATTTCAGAATGTAAAGAATGTACATACAGAGGTCCTAAAAATTGTTTTGAATCGGCTACGTCTTACCTTATACATTAAACGTTAAAAAGGAAATAGGTTAATAACATTATATTTTATCGAATCAAATAAAATTAACTACTTAATGATTAGTGTCAATAGTTCTAACATTTTAATAATACTTAGTATATGTTATTACAATAAATTAATTAATGTCAATATCATTATGCTATTACTAACGTCAAAATTGCTATATATTTTGTAATGTCAAGAAAAGGGAAAATTTGTCATAATTATTAACCACAATTGAGAAAATTCTCTGTTTACCAACTGCTGAGCAAAGAATAATTATGATGAAGATGAGATAGGCAATAAGTTTCTTGGTCACTTGTTTGTTATCATGAGTATAAACATGCCCTGAAGTATTGTACATAAAAAAATCACCCTGTATAAAACGTTTCATATATTTATTACAGGCTTGATTTTGTTGATGCATACTTACGTTGTATTCAACATTGGTTGACGAATATTGTAAACAATCTTGGCATTTCTTTTTACAAAAAATCTCTGTAGAAAATTAACAAACTTCTAGAATAAAATGGTTTTTGTGATAAATGATGGATTACTATAGTAGGTTATTATTTTTGTGTCTACTATTATCTTTACAACATTAGACACTATATTATAATTAAGGTGACAGAAATACACTATACTATTAAAAAAAACAGCAAAAATAGTACGTTTGTTTTATAGGAACCCTCCTTAATTTATTTAATTTTATGTTAATTATTTATTTTTTAAGAGAATATACAACTAGTTAGTTAGTTTAGCTGAGCTTTCTCCGCACTTAGCCTCATGATTGGGCCATTGTGCGTGCTGCTTAGTCTTTCTTACTCCAACTATCCTAGGTCATCCCAGAAGGTCAGCAGCCTTTTCAGATTGCTGCAGGCTTCCGGGAGCGATCCTGGTGATTTGAGGATCCGTTGATCTGCCACGCTTCTGCATTCCAATAGCACGTGCTGTGGCGTTTCTTCTGCCTCCATGCATCCTCTGCATGTGTGTCACACCTACGTTAAACATGTTTATTAAGAGGACAGTGGCCGGTTATAATACCTATAACCTTGCGAATTTTGTCCCTTGCTAGTCTGATGAGGTTGCGGGCAAACTTATTTGATGCTACCGGAACCGCATTTTTCGTTTGCCTGCATCCTTCACTGTTTCTCCATTCATTTAGATGTGTTTCTTTGGTTCTGGCGCGCAACCATGATTTTATTTGGGCCTGAGGTATGCGAAGTAGTGGTTCCGGTCCGTACACAATTGCCTTCGATCCTCTTTTGTCCAGTTCGTCTGCTGCGTCATTGCCCAGAGAGTTGCTGTGTCCTTTAATCCATTGCAGGGTTACTCTGTTCGTGTTCGCAATAGATTGGAGTGCGTTGTGACATTCCAATATAAGGACAGAGGTTATGATATTGTTTTTTAAAGCTTGAAGCACGGATGCACTGTCTGAGATAATTTTTATATTATGCTCTCGGACGTCTCTGGCTGCTACTACCTGTGCCGCTTTGGTGATGCCAATACATTCTGCTTCAATATACAACTAAATATTATGTGAATATGTCAAGCGTCCAACTATTGCCGTTTTTAATATCGAGGATGAACTGCAAAAAAACACATTTGTTATATATGGGAGCCCTTAAATATTTGTTTTATTCTGTTTTTAGTATTTGTTGTTATAGTAGCTATAGAAATACATCATCTGTGAACATTTTAACTGTCTAGCTATCACGGTTCATGAGATACAGCTTGGTGACAGACAGACAGACAGATAGTGGAGCAGTAATAGGGTCCCGTTTTACCCTCGGGTACGGAACCCTAAAATATGTTGTTTCCCTCAGAGTCGTTCCCTGTGCGGTCGTGGCGGTCGTACAGCGGCGGCGGCTCGGGCTGCGCCTGGGCGCGCCCGCACGCGCTGCTGGCGGACGTGCAGAAGGTGCTCCGCCACGCGAGGAAGCTGCCGGACAAGACGCAACACCTTTATAAAGTAACTTCACTCAGATTTTGTAAACCCAGATCGTTAACGAGTCTGCTAGGTACAAGAAAAACCGGAATATACCTCTTCTTTATTATTCATTTTCAAATATAAGCATAAAAAATTTCAAAATACCAAAAATAAATCGAAACACCTGTTTGAAACCAAAATTGTTCAATGTAAAAGTCATATATTATTACTTATGCAGTTGATCATGTACAATTAAGGTCCAAACGCATTACCGCTGCAAATAATTTTGTATGTAGCAGTTGCCGCTCCCGCCCTGTTCAAGTGCGTCTTGCTCTTTACAAAATCATATAAATAAAAATATGCCGGTCCGACCTTTAATAAGAAGTAATTAATCATTTAAATGTCAAAAAAAAATGTAAAATGAGTCGTCATAATGTAGTAAAGTTCGTAGAAACTACGCTCACTGAGCCATTTAAAGAGCCTACAAATTAATAGCGACCATTTTCGATTCATTAGGTAGCTTATTATAGATACGCACACACACGCGTGGCAACAGATGTGTCGTAAGAGGCGACTAATTCCTGTAGCACGAGACGCGCAGCAGCGTCTGCGTGCGAAGTGTTATAAAAACTGCGCTCGCCAAACCGCCTGCCAAGCGTGGCGAGTACTGGCGATCCCCCCCGATGAAAATCATCGGGGGAGGCCTGTGCTCAGCATCGGACGTCGGTGGCTGAAACGACGATGATGACACACACGCAGAGGCTACTCTTCCCGTATTTCCTAGATTCCGTCCTAGTGTGTCCTATTCCTTCGTACACCGATTACAAATAGCGATCGCAACAGGAGCTGAACCGTCTGCGGCGCGCGGCGATCTCGCTCGGGTTCTCGGAGCTGCTGAGCTGCGTGGGCGGCGCGCTGGAGCGCGAGTGCGGCGCGCTGCCCGCCGCCGCGCCGCCCGAGTGCGCGCTGCAGCTGGCGCACGCCGCCGCCGCGCTGCGCGACCCGCGCACCGCGCTCGACGTCAAGCACGCCCTGCAGCCGCTCGCCGCCAACTTCACCGTCACCTCCATGCCGCACTAGCTCGGACGATACAACTACACTCGCCAGTGTTACAGAAGCCGCTCGCCGCCGACTTCACCGTCACCTTAATGCCGCACTAGCTCGGACGATACAACTACACTCGCCAGTGTTACAGAAGCCGCTCGCCGCCGACTTCACCGTCACCTTAATGCCGCACTAGCTCGGACGATACAACTACACTCCGACTTCACCGTCACCTCCATGCCGCACTAGTTCAGACGATACAACACAACTCAAACTTGACGATCACCTCCATGCCGCACTAGCTCGGACGATACAACAGAACTCCAACTTTACCGTCACCTCCATGCCGCACTAGCTCGGACGATACAACTACACTCGCCGGCGAGCGGCTTCTGTACCGCTCGCCGTTAACTTCACCGTTACCTTAATGCCGCTCTAGCTCGGACGATACAACAGAACTCTAACTTCACCGTCACCTCCATTCCGCGCTAGCTCGAACAATAAAACTAAACTCGGCAGTAATGAAGCCGCTCGCTGCCAACTTTACAGTCACCTCCATGGTGCATATCGAACGGCGTTTATGCCCATGGCTTGATGACTGAAATGATAAAATGTTAATTGTGTAACTCGTACAAGGAGGTGCACTAATATGAATAAAATAAGGCCCTAAATAATCCTATGTTTAATTAGAGTTATTATAATAAACGTGTCAATCAGTTATTATTTACTAAAGAATGTGACTAAATGCATTTTGAAAAAAAATATACATGACTAAAATTTAATAAAAAGAGATCATAATTGTTTTTAGGTCTTTATTCTTTATCCCATTTAATTTAAGAAAATTACCCAGCAATCAGCACAACTTAAAGTAGTTCTGATTAAGAGAGACTGGCGCCGGTAGCCACAGATGATACAGATAAAAATAAACAACTTCTAAGTATTTTAAAAACAATCGTCTCTGCTGCCACTTTTTGTTAGAAAAATTGGCAGTGGCATACGGTATAAACACAGCTAGCCATTGCAGAGGGCCTAGTCCTAGGCCTTGCAAGTGTACGTTTATTACGTACGTTATTCGATAGTTTGTGATGAGAAAGCGAATTGGTAAGAAAAAAATATAGTTCTGTTCATGCCGCAGGCAGCGCCTCCTTGAAAACCATACAAAACGCTTACTTTCTGATCAATCGAAACCTTTTGATTTCACACCGAGACGCGACGCTGCGCGCAAATTTTAATAAAGCGACTCAAAATATACTTAATTTACTACACGAAAAGTGACGAAAAGATACACATTTTCATTACGTTGCTTCACGTATTCTAAATTCTCACAATGAAATGTGTATTTTTTATCTTATTTAGCACCAGAATCAGCCCCTAGCAGGTTGTTAATGTTTTAAAAATGATCATGTACCTATATACCTGTGCATTGCAACTGATAGATAATACCACTGATGTAAAACTACGTATACAGTCTACTTCAACAGTCCAAAACTATCGATAGTAGGTGTCGATAATATTGATTGTTTGATTGCTATTATGGTGCAATACTATCGAAAGTATTGCTGCGTATCAAAAGTATTAGTATACTAGCTGTTGCCCGCGACTTCGTTCGCGTGGTCTTTAGTTTATTCAAAAACGAATCCACGCAAGTTTCTTATTTTTTTCTTTCAAAAGAACCTTCTGACAATAACTACGAAACAAAAAAATAATTATTGAAATTGTTCCATCCGTTTACGCGTGCGTGATGCGATGACTAAGGGAAATAGAGATATTTTTTATATTTAAATAGATTTAAGCAATCGATAGTTTAACTGAATTTCAAGGTCAACCATCGATAGTTTGACATTAATAATAATTGAAATAAAGTCAATCTCATTGCAATTGCAAAGCTCGAGTTTAAAGCCAGTGACAGACGCGGCTACTGACTCGTCTTGACATTGTGAGGTCAAGCGCTGCCATTGGTCTATCCTTCAGTCAACATCCGCCCCCAAGGATCGACCAATGGCAGCGTTTGACCTTACAATGTCAAGACGAGTCCGGAGCCGCGTCCTTCGCCGTTTGTATGTGCTTTAAAGCTGGTGACAGACGCGTCTTGACATTGTGAGGTCAAGCGTTGCCATTGGTCTATCCTTCAGTCAACTTCCGCTAGCCCAAGGATCGACCAATGGCAGCGTTTAACCTAAAAATGTCAAGAAGAGCGTCCGGAGCCGCGTCTGTCGCCGTTTGTATCCAGTTTAAAACATTTTCCTTGTACTCCAAAGTTTCATTAATATGTTACTTTATATCATATACCTATTGTTACATACTCACTGGCCACTGCAACTCGTTTTATTATCTTGATTTTTCTCATCGCCTGAAGGCAAATGCCTCAGCAGCAGGATCTTAATTTATCTTTTGGTTGATGGATGTTTGATGAACCCACAAGGTTTGTTTTTTTCATGAACTTCAGTCGAAACTTCTCAGGACGTTTCGGACCATAAGCGACAGCACGTAGTTTTAGTTGATCAGTGCGACTCAGCTGTGTTTGACATTTGATTTCTATTTAATTCTTGCGTTTCTGTTTGACTTACGGTGTATTGATCAAATTCGTCAAAAACATATTATTAGATTAAAAAACCATGGAATGTAGCGATTTATTAAATCAACTTGGTATAAAATAATCTCCGAAATGAGTTATAAGTTATTAGGACTTGTTTTTGTGTCAAGTATCCCTTTTTTGTTTACGTTAAATGGTGACTTTGTTTTCGACGACTCTGAAGCTATTTTGAAAAATAAAGATATCACGTCTGAATCATGGATGGATTGCTTTTATAACGACTTTTGGGGTACCAATATAAAAAGTAACTTGAGCCATAAATCTTACCGGCCTTTGACTCTGCTAAGTTTTCGGTATGTAAACCTCTATTTTGCGAAAAGATTAATAAATAATTTATTATTAGAGTATTATCGTTTTCCGATGATATAACATGGATGGAAAAATATCTAACAACATAATATTGTTTTTTGTTTCAGGTTAAATTTCATTTGGAATAACAAACAGTTTACTGCATTCACCTATAAAGTAACAAATCTATTATGCCATGTGCTATGTTGTGTACTTGCGTGGGTAACATTTAAATACATTCTGAATACACATCAAAATGAAGAAAGATGTTACAAGGGAATTGACATCAGCTATCTAGCTTCATTATTGTTTGCTGTCCATCCAATTCATGTAGAAGCAGTATGTGGCATTGTGGGAAGAGCAGACTTATGGTGTGGAATAACATTTTTCATGGCATTTTTACTTTATCACAAAGCTATAACCAGTAACAAGCCTTCATACATCCCTTTGCTTCTTTGTATAATAATGGCAGCTATTTCTATGTTATGTAAAGAAAATGGAGTTACAGTCTTGGTAAGATAAATATAATTTATTAATACTACCATCTATCATAAGGTTCTAGTAAATAGTTTTATATTTTTTTTTGTTTTTCAGGGTTTTTGTTTATTGTATGAGTTAACTAATATTTTTGGAAACAAGAGGAAATGGAGAAAAGATCTTAAGAAACTCATAAAGTCATGTATAAGAATTACTATGTTATGTGTTTCCATAGTACTTTTATTGTATGGTAGATGGAGTATAATGGGAGGGTCTAAACCTGAATTCAAATCTGTGGATAATCCTGCTGCATTTTCAGATAACTTATTTTCAAAGGCAAGTTTGGCATGCATCTATTCACTTAATTTTTGGGACATAATTAATTAATTAGTGTAATAACAGTTAAATTAATATATTAAATCAATTGCCTTTTTTATTCTATACAAATTCAATTTTATTTTATTCTTACAGGTTGCAACATTAAACTACATATATTTTCTAAATTTCCTTCTACTCCTATGGCCACAATGGTTATGCTATGATTGGTCCATGGGATGTGTACCATTAATCAGAAATATGCAAGATATGAGACTGTTATTGGTATTTTTACTATATTTTTATGCAATAATTTCAATAGTTGCAATCTCCAGAAAGAGAAACAAAATAGTTTTAAGGTACTTACTTATATTTTACCTTATTTATTGTTACAGGGCTTAGTCTTACAAGGGGCTAGGCTGGTACTCATATTTTCATCAGTTACATTTTATTTATAATTTGGTGACGACCTGATGGATTAGTGGCGTGGTTAATTGCCTTGTATGCAATTCGAATTCCGGTTCGAATCAATTTAGCAAACGACTTCCAAATTCGGGTAATGTTTCTGTAATCAGCACAAGCATTTGTATCTGAGTCATGGATGTTAATCAAATCTATTCAAGTATTATGTTTATCCAGTCTCCTAGGTACAAGATTTGTTGTTAGAAGTATTTATTTCTTTGTTTATTTTTAGGCCCCTTGTGTTGAGTATGGCACTAATAGTTATCCCTTTTCTACCGGCGGCAAACATATTCTATCCAGTTGGTTTTGTTATTGCTGAAAGGATATTGTTCATTCCGTCATCAGGATATTGTCTACTTGTGGCCATGGGTCTGAATAAAATTATTATAAGAAGCGAGAAATACAAAGTTGGTATTGCACAGTATGTATTGGAAGCTTTAATCAAAAAGTATTATGGTCAATTTTGTTTATTAAATTTTTTAAATTGATTATCTATCAGTATCAGTTGATCCTTGATATGAATAAAGTAACTTGAATATAGATTTTTCTCTAATAATAACAAAATAAAAATAAGAAGACAGAAATATCAAATATCATTTATTTTTGCTAATAATAAAATGCAATGGATTTGATATGAGGGACTACATGTTTGTTTGTTGTTAATTTCAGATAGGTGTAATTTGCTACATTTTTCTATTGCTAAGCCTGGGGCTTAGAAGTTGGCAAAGATCATATGATTGGCAGAATGAGTACCAGTTATTCATGAATGGCCTTTCTGTTTGTCCTCTTAATGCTAAAGTCCATTACAATGTGGCTAAAGTGGCTGATGCTAACAACAAAACGGATGTCGCTTTACATTCATATAAAGAATCATTGAGGTAATTTGGTTTGATTATTATCAAGTGGTGTCTTGACATAGTACGAGAGGTCGACCAAAGAAAAGATAGCTAAAGAACACAAGAAAAATAGCTGGCTACTTGTGACACAAAAGGCACAAACGCGGCAATCCTGGAAGCACTTGGAGGCAACCTATGTATGATGACACGCTGTCCTTGAAACCACTGACTCAGCACAAAGTTCTTAATTACTAAGTCAGAACATTTAAAAAATACTGTACATGTATTAGTGATGGGTTCACTACTCACCATCGAATAGCAATATATTGAAGTTCATTAGATCGACGTCAGTATATCGAAACACTAACTGATGTACCATTACGTCGAAAGTCTTATGAGGGGTGAGTCCACCAGGATCCCCTAGCCCGATCCCCTGGGGGATCCCAGTGAACTCAGAAAGTTCACAAAGATCCCCTAAGACAAAATTATGTAAATAAAGTTGGTTTCAAACATAGTGTATTTTTTTTTTAAAAACAAGTGGTATATGTGTGTGTGTGTGTATGTATGTATGTGCGTGTGTGGGTTTTTTGTGTGTTGTTATGCGTGTTTGTATGTATGTATGTGTGTTTTTGTGTGTGTGTGTGTGTATGTATGTTTGTTTTCCCGATAATCATTTGGGATTCCGATATTCACTTGTTTTCCCATAACCCTTTTTTTTTGGGGTGCTCATTTGTTTTTCCGATGCTTACTTGTTTTCGCGATGCTTGTTTTCACGATGTTCACTGGTTTTCCCAATACTCACTTGTTTTGCCATAACTCTCGTTTTCTCGATGCTTACTTGTTTTCCCATAACTCACTTCTCTCTTGTTTTCCCATAACACTTATTTTCCCAATACTTATTCCCCATAACTAACTTGTTTTCGCGATGCTCACTTGTTTCCCATAGCTCACTTGTTTTCGCGATGGTTACTGGTGTTCACGATGTTCACTTGTTTTCCAGATACTCACTTGTTTTTCCGATCGTCATGTTTACCTGACTAGGTATGTATACTATTGTATTCTCACTTTTACATAATTTTGACATAGGGGATCCTGGTGGCCACACCCTGCATTTTAATACAATTTAGATATAGTAGTATCAAAATATCCACTGTATCAAAACGTCAACAGTATCGAAATGTCCACTTTAAAATGTCCTATTTACTAGAATTTCGATTAAATAAACGGTTGCTGTAGTGGCAGTCGATCAATTGAAAATTCAATTTAATGAACCATCGATTATTTAATTTTCGATAAATTAACACCGATCTAACGACTTCGATGTAATGGTACATCGATCATTTAGTGTTTCGATATAATAACGTCGATCTAATGAACTTCGATATATTGCTATTTGATGTTCAGTAGTAAACCCATTGGTGATATTTATTACATGAATTAATATTTAATATAAATTTTCAGACTCTACCCAGAATATTATCAAGCCATGAACAACCTTGCCAACCTTTTGAAGAATCAAAAAAAATATTCTGAAGCTGAGATGTATTTGAGACAAGCTATAAAACACAAGTGAGTGTCTCTCTACCTGAAGGTTATCTGAAAGAGATAACTTTTAGCGATAAGACTACCTCCTAGGGAGCTCTAAATGTATTTCCTTTCCCTTATTTACCTCGTGACAGTGCAACAAAAGAATATCTATCTCTTGAATGGAGGTTCGATTCCAAGAAGCCATTCTCAATCTTCATTTTAAATGTCTTTCCTGAGTGAATAAAAAGAGATAGCATCCTATCTCTTTTTATTTTGTTTTTCAGCTGTAGGTTTTAACTATCTATCTTTTAGACTCTATAGAGAATTGTTATATATTTTTTATTTTTACCTGTGTTGCATGGTTAGATGTAAATGCTGTCCAAAATTGTCTGTTGATGCTATTTTTGACAGCTGTTTATTGCGAAGTATGTATGCTGTCTCTTTTCTTTCACATAGGAGGGAATGAGATATACTGACTTAGTGATTACCGTGGGTTCGAACCTCGGTTACATATTCATCATCGTATAACTTATTTAATATATTTCAGACGAGATTTTCCAGCAGCATGGATGAATCTGGGTATAGTTCTGGCTAGTACCAAGAGATTAGAAGAATCTCAAAATGCTTATAAAACTGCATTGCGATATCGCAATAATTATCCAGATTGTTTCTACAATTTGGGCAATCTGGTAAGTATTTATATTTCAACAGTACCACTGATAAACCAACAAATCACCACATAATAATTGTTATTCACAAATCAGTGGACCTGAAGCCCAATTCTCGTAATTAACAGTAATATACATAATCCAGTGTCGATCCGGTCCCAGTAACATTAGGTAATAATGTTAACTACTTAAAAAATAGGAATTATTATAATATGAAGTAAAAATGGGACAAAATAATATCTCATCTTGGTTTGTTTCCTTTTCAGTCGCGTTACGAATTGGATAACCAATCATAATTGTTTTTTATGTTGTTTACGAGAATACTGTTTGATCTTACCGTTCCCAGTAACATTGGATTTGAAACTGGATTGTAACTACTGTTAAATTACGGGAATTGGGCTTCTGTTAAAAAATATATATGACAAAATAGCTCTACAATGGGCTGGACTATCTGACGTCTTTCTTAACTTTATTTACGTTCATCTCTTTCTCATTTTTTTCCATTGATTTCCCCAATGAATTTTAATTCATTTCTATACGAATAATGAATGACGACGTGACGGGGATTAATTGTAATGAATTAAAAAATGAAGAAGGTGGTGTACTTCCTTTCTAAAATTGTCTATACTTAGCCATGAAGCAATTATCCTATAGAGCTGCAATACGGACCGTCTTTCTTCCTGATTTTTCGCTTACATTTGGTAAGAACTGACAAGTCCTGTCAACTCTCGCCTATACACAAAACAGTACAGCCACAGAATAAAATTATCGAAATAAATGACATTTCTACTCCAAAGGGTAGAGTAGAAATGTAATTTATTTCGACAATTGTCAAAGGGTATGTGCTCCATGACTTGGATGCTATGATTGATGGTTTTTTTTAGTACTAAAATAAAGTCTCCTACTTGTTATATCGCTCTTTCTTTCTCGAAGGAGAGAACAGATCAAAAAGAAAAATAAGGTTTAGAGACTGGCTGTGGCAGTGATTCGTACCCAATGTATAATTTCAATATTATTTGTTTCAGTATCTCGAAATGAATAGGACCAATGAAGCAACGGAAAACTGGTTACATGCTGTTTATCTGAATTCAAAGCATGTCCTTGCTTGGACTAATTTAATCGCGTTACTTGATAACACAGGTAATTTCATGTATCTGACCTACTTTGAACATTTACACTAATCCAGTGTTTCCTCATGTTCTCTCAATCCATAATAAACTACAGACCCTCCAGAGCAAATTACTGTGGACGTCTGGTAAGTGCGTAATGACAATTTGCATCTTAGCATCCTGCCATTTGGTTATGAAAGATACTTCCAACCTATTCTGTCGAAAAGATGCCGCTATCCAGTTTCCACCTTCCGAGAAACGTTCTCGATTATTGAAATGATAAAATCACTGAGGGCCTAGTATGAACTTTGTAACTTTCCTGTTGCACCTTTGCCTAAATCGTTTAAAATAACCGATATTTGCGTTAAAAATGTAATTACGCGGCGCCACCAGTCCTAACTTTGCGTTTAGAATAAAAAAACTTACACTAAGCCCTCAAGTTCGAAAGTGATGGCAAGTGCGAGAGCCATCTACCTACTTGACTTTTCGAAAACGTACACTGTAGCTATCATTCGCTTAAAAATGTATCTTTAAACAGTTTGCTACTATTACTGCGGTGACAAACGGAGAGCATAATATTTCAGTTGACTCTTTAAGCTGGTGACAAACTGCAACGGACGCGGCTCCGGACTCGTCTTGACATTGTGAGGTCAAGCGCTGCCATTGGTCTATCCTTCAGATGACTTCCGCCAGCCCAAGGATCGACCAATCGCAGCGTTTGACCTTACAATGTCAAGACGAGTCCGGAGCCGCGTCCGCCGCCATCTGTCACCGGTATTATAGGTCTCATAGCCATAGGCTGGCATCGCATCCACAATGCAGACCTTTTTGATCGACAATGTCCCTCCGTAATCAGATAATATTAAAAAAAATATTAATAAATAAATGTTGGATGGAAGTTGATTTTAACCTACTTCGATGATAAATAGTGTAACTCTTAATTGGCTGTTGCTATTAACTACACCTTCTAGTTTGAGCTCGTTATCGTTTTGACAAGTCACACAAAAGCGTGTTGGAAAAACTACTACATTGTTGAAATTATGTGAAGTTAGTGGTAGTGATTGGTTCGTGGGCGAGTCTTAAAGAAAAATGCAAGGGCAAGGTCGAGCAATGTCAACAGGAATAAACAACCGTCTGGTCACCTCTGCGTTTTTTAACCAGTGCATTATTTTGTATTTACAGAACAAATAGACAAAGCCTTGCAAGTTATACCCGAGGCGCTGAAGGAGCTACCAGGCTCACCCTCCATTAACTTCGCTGTCGGTAACATTTACGGAAAGCTGAGCCGATTCGCAGAGGCGGAAAAATACTTTCTGAAGGCTATCAAGCAGTTTGGAACTAGAGTTCAAGCTATACATTATGCTAATTTAGGTGATATATTATTAAGTAGATAAGTCAAGTTAAGCATAAAACTTATGAAAAGTCATCTTAAGCCGCTGACATCTTGACATCTATCCACCATTTCACAATTCGCCGGCGTAGCATGACTAGGGGCCTCGTGCGAGTTATTTTACCTATAAATTGTTATAAAAGTAAACGTGAATTTGTATGGATTTCAGGGTAGCACTGGCCTGGCGGCACACTAACCGAACATGCTTTTCCATACAAATCTGCGTTACATTCTTATCAAAAGCTATCGAGTAAAACTCGCACTAGGCCCTCTGGTTGCTTGACGCTCGGCTGACTCTTGTACGAAGCACTCACACTAGTTTTATTTATTTCAGGAGTACTGTATCACCGTTGGAAAAAATATGATCTAGCAGAAGCTATGTACCAAAATGCTTTAAAAATTGATGCTAAATTCAAAAGTGCAATAACTAATTTAAAAACCATACAAAAAGTAAAACGTAAAAAAATATTAAATTGATGGCAAGTTTGTTTTATTTTTATTGATCACTCGACAAAGTTTAATCCGCGTGTTTCCCATTTTTAAAAAGAGCAGGCTCTGGCTTAGAGCACACATCGATTTTAGCTTACTAAAACTCGAGTGGTGTATGTAGGCGAGTATAATCTCTGACGAAGCTTGAAAACACTAATATTGATAATGGCCAATTTCGGAATGGTTTCCATACAAGAAGAGGGCGGATTCTGGTTGACGAGAAGTGGACGGAAAGATCATAACTGGCAGCGGGCGTTTGACGTCAAGGAAAGTAGAGAGTAGGGGCAAGGTCGAGCAACGTCAAGAGGAGTCCGTCATCCGCTAAGCCGGTGACAGATAGCGACGAACGCGGCTCCGGACTCGTCTTGACATTTTAAGGTCAAACTCTGCCATTGGTCTATCCTTCTGTCAACTTCAGCCAACCCAAGGATCGACTAATGGCAGCGTTTGACCTTGCAATGTCAAGACGAGTCCGGAGCCGCGTCCATCGCCATCTGTCACCGGTATTAATCAAGCAAGTGCTTATCTTTTAACACACGCTTTCTTATAATTTATTTAGCAAAAGTTGCAAACTTTCAACACAACAAGTTTGTGAAAAAACGGGTCAGTTTTTTAACTTAAGCTTACAGCTTTTACTTAATTATAAGTTTTTATTTTTTTGGTGAATAAATTATGAGCTCGTGTTTATTTATTTTTCGCTGCAGACTAAACAATAAAGGCTTGATTTACCTTATTTCGAATGCCTATTTCTATTTTACGTTAGTTCAAAGGAAACAAAAAGCCAATGTCAATTTGACAGATGTCACTTTTTGTAAATGAGGTTTTGGTGTATGCGGATTACATTGCGTGTAAATTACAAATATTAATCATTTTTCTAATTGGTAACTGCTAATAATATAACTATTACCCATAAATGCTAAAATGGAATTCTGTCCACAACTATCAGCATTTCAAGGGGTTATTATTTCGGCCGACAACGTTCATCCTTTTTCAAGACTTACTTCAAGAGGCGGTAAGAATATAAAAATTATTAATTCTAAAAAAGGTAGTCTTAAGTTTGATAAATTAATGGGTATTATTCTAAAGGTTGGTAAACGCGATGCTTTTATTTAATAAAAATAAGCTAAATTGCTGGAACTATACAACCCAAACAATGTGTAACATGTTTGTTTATGTTTTAGGTAATGAAGAAAAAATTAAGTTTATCATAGATTCTGTTACAAAATTTCTCACAGACGGAGGATATTTGACGAGTGATGGATTAAATGAAGAATATATCGTTAAGCTTCGGAAGTTTGCTTTCTTTTTAGTCCTTAATTCCGATCTATCTGTCCTATCTGATATGACGGACATGGAAGAAATAGAGCTGGTTATATGGACTATACCAACAATACCGAAATGCTTAATGTGTGAAATGTTCTGGCGCCTTCATTTTGACAAGTTTGTCTATGAAGCTATAGCCTTTTGTGATCCTGATTTGGCTTCAGAAATAGCATCAGCTTTAATTGACAACATGAAATATTACACTCCCAGTGCATGTTTAAAGAAAATCAGTATTATTAGTTCTGCCCTCTATAAGCTTATTTGTCGGATTTATTTTTTTAACTTTTATAACAATAATTTAACAAATAAGTTAACTATGGTTTTTAACAATTTCCAAAAAACTATTAATTTTTTTACCGATCCTCCCAAAAAAGAATGGCTTAATAGTATCAGCAGAGATGATCAATACAAATACAAAGGAGATTGTCTCAACACAATGCTACTTGTAGTATGTGAATGCTTAGAAGAGTTCATGTCAATGCAGGATTTGACTGAAGTAAGTGATCCTATTTATATGCTAACTTATATTGGCAATGTCACCCGAAATGTGGCTTTCAGGACTTGTGATTGTCCCACCCAAGAAATACTAGATTGTGTCAATAAATCCCATCAGGCTCTTCTTGATAAATGTCAGGAACTTGTAATGGATGTCAGTGTAGATATATTCTGCGCATGGAGTGAATTTGACGAAAATGGAAAAAGTATGCAAAAAAAAATAGGAGAACTTTGTCACAAAGTCCGTACAAAGCTTTTGGAAGTTAGCAGTGTTGCAGAACATCCCCTTATTGAAATGATTAAACAAATCTCACTTAAACCAGATGATATAAATGATCTACTCAACAATTCTGACATAGATATGATTATTGAAACCATCGACAATAGTGAAGACAAAGGCACTTTGATTAGAGCACTTTTAAATAAACGACGCCTATATGAAGAGGAGACTCTCATGGAATGTGTTGCAAGTCACTTCAATGTTTTAAGTGAAAAAGAATGCTATGACCTGTACACAGATGTTAGAAGTTGGATGTATGAAAACCCAGATCATGAAGATTATTTTGATGACTTTATTGTTAAATTGTTTCAACATTGTGATAATAGTCACAAGCACGAAATTCTTGAAAGATATTATCGTTTTATGTTCTTTATAGACATGGCAGAAACTGATGACTTCAGAAACATGATGACTGAAACTTTCAACAAACTTATTGTTGCTCCTGATGCAGATTTCACTGACATTCTATGTCTGTTTCTGCAAAGCCCCCGAAAGGTGTATCAGAAAATATTTAACTTGGCAGCAGAGAATGCGCAGCAAACCAGCATAATGTTAAAAGCTATGGTTTTACTTGAAAAATTTTCCAATCACTTTTATGAATCAGATACTGAACCGTGTATAATACTAGTAGCTAAAAATGCTTTTGATAACTTGGATACCGATGCTAAACAACACAATTTTATTAACTTCATTTGTGCATTGAAGAATTCTAATAGCATAACAGGAACCAAACTGCTAATGCTCATCATAATGCCACACATTCATAAAGCTCTTCTTAAACGGGATATAGTTAGCCTTAACATACAATGCAGGCTTCTGAAGGCTGCTTTTACCTTAGAAGAGTTAATGCCGTATAGAGCACCAATGCTGGCCATGCTTGGTCAAATTCTTGATGTGGTCAGATGGAAAATAAACACATTTATACCTCTTGCACCAGAGACTGTGGACCTAGCCTTGGACTTACAGTGTACATTAATCAACACTTATGGCTCTGAAATACCCGGTACTGCTGCTTTGATAATTACATTATTCCTTCAATCTGACCATATGAGTTTCTACACATCTTAGATACTTATTTTCTAAATGTTTTTTTTTTTTTTCAGAAAATGAATTAAGCTGGCTTAAAAGCAGATTAAACTACTTGAAGCATGACCTGAACGTGTATTATTACAGAAAACTATGGGATCCCCCTGGTAGAAACTTAGTGGAGATATTAAGTGGCTATAGAATTGACAGTGAAGTGAACATAGAAGATTTGGTCACATGGCTCTCGAAGGTCTATAAATAATTATATTTTTCCTCCATAAATAATTATATCTTCCCTCAGAGACAGTATTATTTGACAATATACTCGTAGTGTACTTCTTGATTTCTTGATGTAGTACTTAAGATTATAGGTAAATTGAAAACCACGCGAGCGAAGGCACAGGTAGTTAGTAAAATAAATAAATATTGGACAACATCACATACATTGCTCTAATCCTATGGTAAGTAGCCAAAGCACTTATGTTACAGAAATCAGAGACAACGACGGTCCTACAACACCCAGACCCGAGACAATATGGAAAAGTTATTTTTCTACATTGACCGACCGGGAATCGAACCCGGAACCTCAGAGCAACACCAAGTCCGGCGTACTCGCCTCTCGGCTACAGAATTCGTCTAAGTTAGTTATGGCTAGATACAAATTAAAACAAGACTGATTTCAATAATTAGATACAAGAATTTGCTTGTTGAAAATATGTGATCTGTACCTTTTTACACATAATAAATATAATAATAGATAAAATAAATATTGGACAGCATCACATACATTGCTCTGATCGTATGGTAAAGTAGCCAGTGTTATTAAATCAGAAACAATGACGGTACCACAACACCCAGACTCGAGACAATATATACAAATTTCGGTCGGTCGTTTAAAAAGTCCGGTATGGTATGCCTCTCGGCTATGGAGGTCGTCTGCTACATTCAATCTTTTCACATTTTATCGGAATCTATTCAGACATTGAAGCATGATTAAGTATTTAAAAAACTTTTACATTACTGTATTAGTAAAATATTTGAAATCAGACTTTTTCTTTTTTCAGCCTATTTGCTCAAGTACCCAGAAAGAGTGGGTCATTATATGGGACAGTCTATCCTCTCTCGGAGATACTCAAGCACTGGATATTTTGCACAATGCTGTGTCACTGGTTACGTTGGCTGAACGTCCAAATCGAATGGAAAATACATGGCCCTGTGTAATATACCTTTACAGAAACTTCGTATATACTATTAGGGTAAGTGCCAGCTGGCTTTTAGTAAATAATAGTCATAAATAAATCAATTCTGCCAATCCTTGTTACTTACTACGTACTTTTCCAACAGTTGCCAGCAGCTTTGTGTACGTTAACTATAATGACTAGAAAAAATATATATTAACATCCATGGCTTACCTATGTACAAATTCTTGTGTTCATTACACAAACATTATTGTACGTTGCGGGATTTGAAACCGCGACCGCCTGGCTTTGTAGTCCGTAGCGCGAACCACTAGACCAGTCAGTCATCAATACAGGGTGGGCTAAAAACTTTTGTCTGTTTGTCAACCAACATCAATAGTTCCACAAACTACATACAAATTTAACCTCTCTATCAGTTAAAATCTAATAAATGGTGGAATTGAATTAGTTTTTACAGTTTATGATATCGTATTTAATTTTTTAATCATATAGTGCGCACACACTGCGACGTTTCGTCTGATTCGTTTCGTTTCGAATCGTCCGATTCGTTCCGAACTGTCTGTGGGCGCCCATTTAAACGTATGTTAATAGATCCGCCGTACTCCCGACCGACCCATCGTCGTCCCATACACGCCTTCTGCGTGTGTTACGCTTGCTTTAGCACCCGCGATAGACGATTTTGCGACTGCTTTGATGTTGCACCGCGTTTTGGCGACTTTGCGATCGATCCATAGCATCCGCGACCAGCAACTTGGCATCTGAATCGCGTTGTAGCGAATTTTTTATTAAGGGTGGGCTTGACTCAGATTGCCATTTTCGCAAAATGTCATCGCGAAAAATTTGGTCACTTTTGCAGAATGACACTTTCGTAGATTGTCATTTTCTCAACTATTCACTTTCGCAAATCGTCATTTTCGCAGATTGTCATTTAGAATTTTTTTCCTTTATATTCTTTGTACAGACGACAGCATATCAAGCTAAACAACCCGGCACCTTATTTAGTTATAATAGATGCAATTTTGCAATAAAAAATATAGTCTGATGTGCTCTCTACTGTATTCAAGAATTTATTTTGCTTACCAAGTGTGTACAGATCTTACGTTAGGTACATTAAAGTAAAAGAAAATCATACAACCAAATAGGGTAATAATAAAAAACAAATATTAATCATCAATGAAATCTTTAACAGCACATCAGACTATATTTTTTATTGAAAAATCACACCTATTATAACTGAATAAGGTGTCGGGGTGTTAAGTTTGATAATATGCTGTCGTTTGACACATTTTCTATACGAAAACTGGAAATTGAAAAAAAAACGAAGGATAACTCTAAATGATTAACAATACGATATAATTTTTATTTTCGACAGTTTTAATTTTCGAACACTGATGCTAAAAGTCGCAGTGCATGCGCAGGCTCATAATTATTTAAAACTTTATTGCACAGACTTATATACTTATATGCTCTTTTCTAAAAAGCTATGATTTATGCTTTTTATGTCACAAATGGACTATTGGAGATTAAGACTTTTAATTATTATAATTTAACTCCTTTTTTTTCAGTATAAATTCTTCAAGGAACCTCTGACTAATGCCCAAGTTGAAAATGTGCTGGATAAAGTGATATTAACATCAAATGTAGTAGACGAAGATAGCATGGAAGAGCTTAGCAATGTTTTATTACCTCTATTTGCATACCTAGCAGAGAAGAAAAGTGATTATACATTTGACATAGTCAACTATTTAACAAATAAGTGTAAAAGTTCAAAACTTTCAGACATTTTGACAAAAGTGTTTTCTAATGGCACAGTTTAAAATATGAAATAAAAAAAGTTCACACAAACTAAATCGCTTAAGAAATAGCTCAAATGAGTTAAACACAGTCAAGATAAAATTGTTTCAAATATTTTTGTTTTATGAAAGTTGGAACTCACGGTATTTTCTTAATGTTAAGCCATGGACGTAGTAGTTGTAGTGATATTTCCAAGTTAATCTTGTCTTAATTATCCTATGTGTCTCTCGGAGACATTTTTGTTAACAGAATCATCAACACATAATTTATTAAAATTATTTTCATGCAATAAATGCATTCTTTCCAAGGTTGAATACTGTGCTGTTGTGATTTATTTTTAATGGCAATTGTTAAAGTTTCTTTATTTGTATTGTGAAAGTTGATCTAAAAGCGTAAAGTGAAATCTGTCCATAACCTTTGAAAACGGCCATATTTTTTTTGTAATTAAATTATGTGGTTCTTCTCAGTTAATTTTTTGTGTCATTTTCTATTTAGAATGTAAGAAATGTTTAATAAATTGTTAAATAATGATGCTTTGTCTTATTCTATTTTAGTTTTTAGAAAGAAATTGATAAGTTTAGCTATAACAATAAGTAGTAAGTTTAACGGAATCTATACTTAATATTATAAATCTGAAGAGCTTGTTTGGTTGAACGAGCTAATCTCAGGAACTAACGGTTCGAATTGAATTTTTTTTAGTGTTGAATAGCCCATTTATCGAGGAAGGTCTTAGGCTATATTACATCAAGCTACGATCAAAAGGAGCCGTGCGCTGCGTAACCTTATAAAGTTATGCAAAAATCATGAATGACGGATATATTCCCCATTAAAAGTTCTAAAAAAGTCCGTGACAACATATTAGGTCTATCATCAGGTCATAGAAATTTCTATCTTTCTATGATCAGAGGGTCTATCTTTAAAGTTGACTCACTAAACCTTTTTTATGGTAATCAAATTTATTCTAAAATAATGCATTGGCGCTAAGGTTGCTTTTTCTTTTACTGTTATAGCGAGGTGAGCTGGGAAGTGACATGGGTAGTTGATATATATACGTTTTTTTCAAGTGGCAGACCGAACTGCACGCCGCCGCAGCATAATATACTTACCTACCCGCAACCAGACCATTACCAAGTACTTACTCCAGTTCCTATGACTCGACTAGAATCGCTTGATAAATGGTCATGTATTTGTCGTCCGTGATCTCCCTTTTTTCAGCAGGCAGGTAAAAAGTACCTACAGTGAATTCTTTAATTAGTGTCAATACTCAATTCTCCATCATATAGTGCTTTACCATATTAGCCGTTAGATCTTACAATTTTGGCGGTTACATATTACGGACCCAGTAGGTACTATTAGGTATGCTGTGCCAGTAGATAGATCGTTGTATACGACTACTTACTTACATAAATAACTTAGTAAGTGTTTAGTGAAGTGGATGGGGAAAAGGAATTGATAGTGCCTCCTGGGTAGGTACCACAAAACAGGAATAACACGCTACGCTCCGCTACGTAACGTAGGTACATACAGTCCGTATGTTGCATAAAAACTTATTGATATATGTAAGTACCTTATAGTAGGTACAAATACAGTAGGTAGGTACAAGTACATGTACCTAAAAAATTACGATATGTCGCTAATGAAATTGTCACAATGAGAGCTAGAAGGTTAAAGTTGAATAGTAAACTTTTAAGCAAACTAAGCCATATCTAAATACAATTTTTAATTAAAATTGTTCGATACCTAATGGTTTCCGAATTACGCGAAATAAACAAGAATAAATTGCTCGTTAAAAGAAATTAAGATTTTTTTTTTCAAACTTTAAATTATTACACACGCGAGTGCAATGGGTGGACTAGTCTGGCTTTATGGGCTTTTTGGACTGCAGCCCAGGGCCCCGTGTGGATATAAAATAAAACCCACAGTAGGTTTGCGAATTAAAATATAATAAACAGGTCTATAATCCCATGTGCTATCGAACGGAACGGGCGATTCCCCATCTCTTGTTATATGTATTTTCTCGCAAACATTGCCAGAGGCTTCATTTCAGACGATCAAGAAAAATCCTTTGTTGAATATACATATACAGTTGTGGTCATATAATTAAGAACAATTTGAAGTTCTAGAAGTTTTTTATTTAATTCATGTCATACACAGAGATGTGTACCTTCTGAGGAGCAACTAGTTATGTTATAAAATAGCCACATTAATAGAGCAACGTGGCTTAGGAATAAATAATGAAATCGCTAACTGTTTTTCTTTACATTTTATTTATTAGCCGACTTCAAAAAAGGAGGAGGTTCTCAATTCGTCGGTATCTTTTTTTTTTATGTATGTTCAGCGATCATTCGTTACCAGGTTAACCGATTTCGATAGTTCTTTTTTTGTTCGAAAGGGAATACTTTCGGAATGGTCCCATATAAATTTGATCAAGTTCTGATGATGGGATCTTTAAGAAAATCATCAAACATTGCATGAACTCCATACCAACTGATTTTGTACCTATGTTGCCCAATATCTTCGGCGTTTGTGAACCGATTTTGATGATTCTTTCTTTATCGAATAGCTTATACTTTAAAGATGGTATATTGAAAATTTTTTGGAAAAATTTCACCTCTAAGGTGGGAAAAATAAGGGATGTAATCGGTGTTCAGCCGTTAACTTATGTTTGCACTGAAAAGATTCGTATTGTTAAGGATTATCACTGTATGTATCACTAAAAATAGATGAAATAAGTAAATTTTATAAAAATAAAGTAAACCGACTTCAAAAAACTGAAAAGATAAAAATAATATCAACACATATGTACCTATCAGTTACTTTTGGAGTCGGTGCAAACGAAAACATTCAAACTCTCATCGGATAGCACCGACTCCAAAAGTAACTGAATAGGTACATGTGTTGATATTATTTTTATCTTTTCAGTTTTTTGAAGTCAGTTTACTTTTTTTTTATTAACTAAAATTAATAGTTAATTGCATATCGGCTTTTAAATACCTACTGCTTTACACCGGCGAGGCATTGACTCTTATTAATTTTTGACATTTCGCAAGAGAAATAGAGTTCCATTCTTCTAAAAAAAACGTCGTACAACTGTCTTAAATTCCCACACTGTGTATTTGAAACCTTTTTCTTTACTTCGAACCACAGATTCTCTATTGGGTTTAGATCTGGGCTGTTAGCTGGCCAGTCTAAGACAGAAACTGATTGCGCTGTAAGAAATTCCTTTACGGTTCATGCAGTGTGCTTTGGATCATTGTCATGCTGGAATGCCCAAATAACCGGTAGAAGTCTTCAGCATAAAGTAACATTGTTTCTTCCAGTATATTTTTGTATTGGAACTGATCCAAGTTACCTTCTATCAACTTTACAGGTCTGACACCATGTCCAGAAAAGCACCCCTAAATTTTCACATTTCCACCACCGTGCTTTAATGTAACTTTCGTGTACTTAGGGTCGAATGCTGTATTCGGGGGACGTCGCAGTGACATATCGTTTTTCATCAGAACATACTCTGTTAATTTTCGTCTCGTCAGAAAAAAGTTCATTTTTTCACTGTCGCACAGTCCAGTTTTCATATTTTCTCGCAAATGCAAGCCGGGCTTGCCTGTGGCAAAGTTTCAACACGGGTACCTTTCTTGCTATCCGTGCAATTTTTCTTATACCAAACGTCTTCGAATAGTGCGTGCTGAGATTGCTGAAGGGTTGTTTTCACCAAAATATTCTTTTTACAGCTCATTGGAGCCTTTAAAAGGATTTTGTTTTGCCATACGAACGATGTTTCGGTCATCTCGAGGTACACGTGGAACATTCGAAGTAGTTAGTTTAATACGTAGCAAAATGCTTTACAGCGTGGAAAACCATCGTTTTTGAACATTGCAGATGGTTGGCTATCTTTTTATAAGACCAATTCTTCAAATTATAAATTGCAAAATTTTATTATTACTTACCTTATAGATTTATCACAAATTTTATTTTTTCCCATTGTTTTTTCATAGGAAGCAATCAGCACTAAATGGCGCCAAAATTATACAAACAGTAACAAATTGACTGAATGTTCTCTATTTAAATTCGAATAAAGGTATAAACTATTTAGCGTTCTTAATTACGTGACCAGCCAGTAAATAGGAATACTATGTTTAGAAGTAGTGTAAAAAGTTTGTCTATTTATTTTAAGCTAATTATGTTATCAATGAATAAAGTGGTATTATGGAAAAGTTTTACGATACCGAGAGAAATAAATAAAAAAATGCATGCAATAAGTTTTGCGTCTTAGTTTTAAAAAATCTTCCCTTTATATCAGCGTTCTTAATTATATGACCACCACTGTATATATACTTAGTCATGTCTTTTTTTATATAATAAGTAGGTAGATAAATGTACTTACTCTATTAAAAATTTTAATGGATGCTGAATTAATTATTAAATTTTCACGAGAAGGACATTCTTACATCGATATTATCTCTCTAGATAATTATCAAGTTTGTTGTATAAGCACAGAAGTTCAGAAAATTCTTATTTTACAAAGTCTCTAAGTGCGTCTCGATCCAGGCGCAATGTAGGTTTCCGTAGTTAAACGTCACGTTATGTAGTATTTGCTACACGTTTTACATAATTAACAAAATCATCTATTAGTAATTTTCTTTTCCAAATTTACTCGGTGCCTGGTAAAGCCTACCTAGCTGTAATAGTTAATCTTATAACTTCGTTTTTTAAGTAAGTACCTACCTATTACTACCTCCGTGGTTTTGTTTAAATTACTTAGGTCGCAAGGTAAGGTGAATACACGTAAAAGAGATGTTTTTGCACAAGTTTTCTGTCAAAAATACTGGATATAGGATGTGAAAATCAATATATCATTATCATGTAACTAATATGTTTAAGTTTTTCCCGTTGTATCTAAATACCAGTTATTATTTCAATCAAACACTAAAAAATATTTCAAAGTACCGCGAATACCGCGCTTTTTTACACATTTATATTTTAATTAAACAACGTTTTTGTTTAGTTTGAAAGTTGGTTTAGTTATTTAAAACATTCGTGCCCTTAGGTTGAAGATGTTTTTTTGTCTTCAAAAAGACAAATTAAGAATTATAAGGATTTTTAATGAATTTTACTCTTTATCATCATCATCATTTCAGCCATAGGACGTCCACTGCTGAACATAGGCCTCCCCCATTGACTTCCAGATTGGCCGGTTGGAAGCGGCCTGCATCCAGCGTCTTCCTGCGACCTTTACCAGGTCGTCTGACCACCTTGTCAGTGGACGTCCTACGCTGCGCTTGCCGGTACGCGGCCTCCATTCTAGAACCTTTCTGCCCCATCGGCCATCAGTTCTACGTGCTATGTGCACCGCCCACTGCCACTTCAGCTTGCTAATCCGTTGGGCTATGTCAGTGACTTTTGTTCGTTTACGGATCTCTTCATTTCTGATTCGATCTCGCAAGGAAACACCAAGCATAGCCCTTTCCATAGCACGCTGTGCGACCTTGAGCTTTCTTATGAGGCCCATAGTGAGAGGCCACGTTTCAGTTCCATGTCATCACTGGTAACACACACTGGTTGTAGACTTTCGTCTTGAGGCACTGAGGTATTTTGGACGAGAAGACGTGGTGTAGTTTCCCGAACGCTGCCCAGCCGAGTTGGATTCGACGATTGACCTCCTTCTCAAAATTGGATTTACCCAGCTGGATAACTTGTCCTAAGTAGACATATTTGTCAACAATTTCGAGAGTAGAGCTCCCAACGGATACTGGGTAGGGCGTAACATGGGCATTCGACATGAGCTTGGTTTTGTCCATGTTCATTCGCAGGCCTACTTGTTGGGAGACTCGAGTAAGGTCATCGAGCATTGTGCTGAGGTCTTCAAGCGATTCTGCCATGACCACAATATCGTCGGCAAACCGAAGGTGAGTGATGTACTCGCCGTTGATGTTGATGCCAAATCCTTTCCATTCCAGGAGCTTGAAAGCGTCTTCCAATGCAGCGGTGAACAGTTTCGGAGATATAACATCTCCCTGTCTTACGCCTCGCTGCAGAGGAATCGCCTTCGTGCTCTGCTCCTGTACTCGGACCGACATGGTGGCGTTTTTGTATAAACACTTCAACACCTCGATGTACCGATAGTCAATATGGCACCGCTGGAGAGACTGTAGCACTGCCCAGGTCTCGATCGAATCAAAGGCCTTCTCATAGTCCACGAACGCTAAGCAAGTGGCAAGTTATACTCCTCGGTCTTCTGTATAATTTGCCGCAGCGTATGGATGTGGTCTATGGTACTAAAGCCTTTTCGGAAACCGGCTTGTTCGGGAGGCTGGAAGTCATCGAACCTACGCGCGAGACGATTCGTGATGACTCTCGAAAACAGCTTGTAGACATGACTTAGAAGTGAGATGGGTCTGTAATTCTTCAATAAGGTTTTATCTCCTTTCTTGAAGAAGAGCACCACCACACCCCTGTTCCACGCCTCCGGCGTTATTCCCTCGAGCAAGACGGAGTTGAAGAGTCTCTGAAGGACTTTCAGTATCGGTGGTCCACCCGCATTCAGAAGCTCTGATGTGATTCCGTCATCACCCGGCGCCTTGTTGTTCCTAAGCTGTTTGAGGGCCATCCTAATCTCGTATAGGCTGATATCCGGGATATCTTCGGTTAATCTATTCTCTATCTATTCTCTATTCGATTAATTTTACTCTTAACGCTTACTTTTTCATGAGCGGATATTTTGCTCGCAATGATAAATGCGCAGGAGTTAAGGTTCTCCATCTCAGGCTCTCAGCCGCAATGCGTTGATTCTGTGGGTTACATCTGCTGCATCTTATCACATTTATTAATTTTCTTTGTCACAGGTTAAGAGCCTGCGCGCACGGGTGACTTTTGTCGCTGCGACTTTTTTGTCACTCATATGAAATCTTTGGATATCTCGAGATATCAGGGACATACATATCTAAGGATTTTATATGAGTGACAAAAAAGCCGCAGCGACAAAAGTCACCTGTGCGCGCACACTAACTTTGATCCAAAGTAGGTATTTTTGAGTTGATCTACCTACTTTTTTTATTGATCAAAAATTAAAACTTTTTAATAATTTACTTTAATCAGTTATTGTTGGAGTCGGTGCCAGCCAGGAGAGTTTTGATGTTTTCATTCGCTCGTTATTATGTAAAGTAGTTTTATATGTAAATTTACATTGCCCTGTAAAAAAATTCAAGGACCGAAAAGGTTACCCGTGTACAGGGTTTAATTACTCGGTTTAATTTTAACGATTTGGCTGAAAACCTAACGTTTACTTAATAAGCTTAATCCATAAATTAACCCAATCGTATGGGAACCTTTTTCGATGTAATTTTCGCTTTCGTTGAATTTTTTCAAGCTTCAATACCATCTGATACTGCCTACATTACATAGGTATTTCTGTCTCGTTCATTTCGATTAATTAGCAATATTATAGGGGTTAACCCGATATGTACATACGGGTTACCCTAAATACGGCTTAAGCCCAATGTGTCGTCTAAACAGTTAACAGTAAGTTAGACGTCGTCTAAAGTTAACTTAATTCCGCTTCTCGGTCCATAATTGTGGGACCCTGGGCTAACACTACTCGGGGGCATAGCAATGCCGTTATTTTTTCATAGTTGCCAATCTCTTTTATTGGAGGAGTACTAAGTAATAAGGAACTCATTAGCTTTAATCACATTTATTTATTTGAAATATTTTATCATTGTGTACCTACGCTGAACTCTCAGATCGTAGATTGTTTCTATAATCTGAGCTTACACTAGGCAAAAAAAAGATTTTTTATTTATAATAATCGTATAAAAATGCTAAGATAGTTAATTAATGAATCGTTCAACTATTTATAATTCATAAACATACATTAATGAGAATAGCGCTTCCTGCGGCCTTTCACGTTGTTGCCGTTATTTCCACCGCTATTTCCACTTCCACAATAGTGACCAAGTTGCTGGCACATTTGGCAATATTCTTTCTGATGTTCTTGTCGATTTTCCTTGCCGTGAGATAGGTCGCTTGGACGTAATTCTCTCTGAAAGAAAACGCATTACTATTAACTCATTCCACTAAATCTTACAACGCATTACAATTACAACACCATTTTTTTATTACTTTACTTTTTTTTTTTTACTTTACTTACTTTTTTTACTTCTGTGACACGCAAAGACAACTATGTATACTCGTTAATGCAAAAGATGTTTATAACGGTTTATTTACAACTATAGTCACAGCACAGAAGATAATTAAATATTTTAAAAAACTATGGACCTATGATATTAAAGGCTGAAAGGGAAAATGAAAAGACATCTTAATCAGGACGTCAGGCTGGACTGTTGGCTCTTGGGTTTGAGTATTTATCCTGGTCAAATGGTCTAAGATTTGAGCAAAAGAACCACATCTTCAAAAAAGGACCATAGGATACAGATAGGGTGAAGGAAGTATCCGGCAGTTTAATTGTCGCAGGGGTGAAAACGACAATGTTCTTTGAGCTGAAAATTTGTAGATCGTCGTCTCTTTCACTTAGTTAAGCCTGATAAATGGGCCACTTACCAACAAGACATTGCTTGGACGGACACAAGAAAGCTGCGGAACGGTCATCGTCCCCCATCATTATTCATCATTCGCCTGCCCTGTTCCCGAGTCATCTGGGTTCGGCGCAGTATGTCGTTCTCTTCCATGCAATCAGGTCACTCGTCATCGAGTCATTCACTTCCTTCTCTCTCATATCGCTTCTCACACAATCCATCCATGTCTTCCATACCCATCACACTCCTCGTTAAGTGCCCATCTTCCCTTCTCATCACATGTCCATACCAAGACAAACGGTTTCCTTTTATCTTTTGTTTTATTCTGCTACAGGAGCCACTTTCATACTTCCTCTAATGTAGTAATTCCTTATCTTGTCCATTCTCGTAACCCCACATTCTCATTTCTGCTGCATATAATCGCTTTTCATCCACCTTATCGGCCCAGCATTCAAAGCCATATGGTAAAACAGAACTTGCTGTAAAATATTATTAAAATCAAACATAAGTAATATTATGGTAATCACCTACCTGATTGTGCGCATAGACTGGTTTACGGCAGCGCTTACAGATTTGGTAAGAACGAGCCCATGACAATCTGCTTGTCCAGAATCGACCACAAACGCATCGATATTCACCAAAGCGCGGCTTTATCTGAAATGACTATTCATAAATAGCCAATGTCAAATTAAAGATCGACACGCTCAGATTCAGATTGTCATAAAAGGTTGTATCTTAGCTTCACGAATATGAATTTTGTGCTTAAAAACTTAAAAATATTTTACACTTATGTAGCACTTTGGTTTCTAGCTGAGACTTATTTTTCTAAACTGAACGGGAAGATGAAACAACTTACCAAAGCCGGTCTAACTCTAGATGCTTGCCCTATACAAATTTCGCAGACATTGTCAATGAAAATTAAATTGTTAACAGGCCTGCGGTTACAGCGCGTACAGCGGTTGGCATCCTAAATAAATAAATAACAATTACTAATAATATTACAGCTTAGTGATATGTATGATTGTAGGTACCAGTGTAGTACAAATAGGCACTTAACTAGGTACCTAGATTATTCCAACAAAACGTCATAAGTACAAAATTCTAATATGTACATTTAAATAAACATTAAAATTGAGTTACAGGTCCTACTAATAAAAACAAAATTTAAAAATAAATATTTTAAAAAAGCAAGATGTTGTACCTAGTACACTGTGTAGTCATACATAGGTGTTTCTTGCCATGATATTATACCCTTTAAGGATTACAAGACCGCCGGCGGTCGCATAACAATGTAATTTCTATTGTGTCTCGTTTACACATGCTTGATTGATTTGTAAACATAAAGTAACCTACGCTATTTTGATTCTTTAAATTATTTTAACTTACCTCGCCAGACCAAATACAGCCCATTGTTGATTGTTACGTACCTAACTCAACCGTAGACGAAATGTTTAAAAGTTAGGTCTGCATTTTAATGTCTGCACAAATGAAAAATATAGAATCATTCGTCCCTTGAATGACAGAGAGAAATGATACTCGAGACTCGAATCAATGCACGCGATTGTTGCAACGATAGTTTGTGACGTACCTACTACGTATAGGAAAATTGCTTGCGTTGCGTCTGCGTCTTGTAAGCTACAGAATAGCCAACCGAATTTAATTTAAAAGAAACCTATTATGTACTAGGCAATTCATTTTTATTTTCAAACTACCTACTACTAGGCTGTATTAATTAAAAGATGGGTAAGTACCTTCTTACTTGTTTCTTTTTTTTATCTTTTCTTAAAGCTAGTAGTTTTTTATGTTTTAATTCGTTGAGGCATTAGATGGCAGAATTGGAAGGGAGTTCCCCATGTCTTCATAGTTGCCATAATCTAAAATACATTATTTAGCGTTACAGTAATTTGTCTTTTATTTTAACTGCAACGTAATCAATCTAAGATATCGATTCGTAGATCGTTTTAGAAAATTGGTCGTGTGAGTAAACTTGCAATTTGTTAAAAATGTGCCATTGGCTTGTTTTTAACGAATGAATTGATCGAAAAGTAAACGTGAATTCTCGGATCGTCGGAGTTAGTGTTGCCGAAAAATCGATAGTTTTGCAATCGATACGATCGATAGAACAATCGATAGTATCGATATCTCTTTTACAGCAACACTATCGGTAAACAGCAATACTATCGATAGTTTCGATCGTTGCCAACTAATGAATTGTCGATACTATCGATAGTATTGCTCTTCAATATCGAGAAGACTATCGATAGTATCGATAGTTTTGTACTATCGATAGTGAGCTTTAATTCAATAGTATTGCCACCTAAGAATTTAAAGAATTGCCATCTTTATTTTAAAAAAACTAAACGTACGTTTAAATAAAGTCAAATACACTAGCTAATTAATTTGATTTCGTTGAATATACCACTCATTATGCCTGCATATTGAATGCAATACTATTGAAATAAATATCACTATCCATAATATCGATAGTCTATTAGATATTGAAGAGCAATCCTATCGATAGTATCGATAGTTCATTGGTTGGCAGCGACCGAAACTTATTTAATGTAGATAGATCACACGAAATGTATCATGTTTATTGTTCTTTTTTATTGAACCTCTTCCAACTTCTACGTTATGTCATCACAGAAAGTATGTTTTGTCAAAATTGTCAGTTTTACAGGCTGTTTGTTTGTATTTGATACAAAATTAATATTTTTATAATGTTGATATCATTTTGCGGTTGCGATGAGCCCGAACAAAAATCACATTTCGATGACGACTTATTTCCCAACTCGAAACAAATATGGGGCATGATTGGTACTATACTAGCAACTGTGGCTTGTTGGGTGTTCTATACAAAGGTTTGTCTATCTCTTGGTATCCATATAGTTCTTATAATGTAGTTGAATAGTGTATTATAACACTGTAAGTACTGTGATATTTCCATGTAGAATTATATACTTATCGCCAAATTGCTTTCAAATTACAGATGCATGTAAAAAGAAAAAGACCTGTTCCCCATCAAAATACGCCAAGAGTTCACACCAGTGGACGAAGAGGACACAATTAGATTAATTTGCATGAAAATAAAACATATTTTTCTAATAATAACTATTTATTTCATTTAATATATCAATCTAATAATAATATGGCTCATTTATAGCATTTATAAAATGTGTTATATATGAAAATAGTATTTTTAAACTTTACCCATGCCCATGCAATAAAAATAACAAAAAAGTTAAGGAATGATTATAGATATTAATTATAGATTTGTTTTAATAAGTAAGATTTAAAAAATCGACAGCGTCTCGCGAAGGAATCTTTTTGCACTCTTGTAGCAGATACTTATGTTCGTCATCTACGTTGCCTCTCCTGAGTAGGTAGACTAATATGTATTGATAGGGGAAGACCGGAACTTCATGACGCGCAAAAAAGCGAAGTTTGACTCTCTCTATGATCTTCATATCCACAAAGCAGTAGTCGGCGGAACAACAACTGCCTGGAGTCCTGAAAACAGAGATATTTTTGTCAAATGGTAAATCAAATGTCATCACTAATCGGTTAAAAAACACACAGTTAGCACAAGACTTAACGCCACGCGCCAGTAGCGCTTTTACTTATGACGGTAGCGACCACTTTGGTAACTCGCTGGCACCTCCGCTCATCACAAAGATACCTAGTAGTCAAAATTACACACAAAAATGGTCGCTACGATGTTGTTTGACTTTCGCAAATACTACCTGCTTATCGCACACCGCTCATATTCTGTACGACTTAAAGCGCGAGTTTAGATTTGATATTAACGTATTGACAAACTACTCAATAACTCAATACGGGCCTGTGACCCAGTGCTGCCTGGCGCGTATACACAGCAGTATGCTGCTTAGTGGCTTCTATCTAAAGTGTAACTAATTATGCTAATTATTTGGGAAATAATAGTAATGATGACTAACTTATATTTTTTTTTGTCTTTTAAAAGTATTGGACAGTTATTTTTGCTTTTTTTATACAATCAAAATATTACAGAGATATACTGATAAGAAATGTCTCATGACGTCACGTATTGGTACAATTGTTAGAGCCGGTCCATACGGCGCGTTGCTTCAGCGTTGCGTCGACGTAGCGCTGTCGCTGCGTCGTTTTAGATACTAATAATCATAGTGTACACACGGTACGCTGCGTCGACGCAACGCACAGACGAGTGAACTGCAGCCCCGAGACGAAGCGGGAGGGGAACACCCCCTCTGAGTACACACTCATTACGTGCGTTAAGACACGCAAGCCCATCCTGATATTCTAATAGCAATGTTTTTACAAAATGTTCGCCGCAACGGTGCGTCGCCGCTGCGACGACGGAACGTTAAGACTGCGTCGGAGTAACGCTCTTGTCTCAAGTACAAGGGCGATTGCCCTTTACCCGGGCGTCTTCTCAGGGTGTCAACTGAAACTACTGGTGATTGGTCGCCGCGATTGCGGCTGCTTTGTAGTTTGTAGCATAGTTGTTACAATTTAGTAGTTGTAGTAACGCTGCGATAGCGCAGCGCTGTGTGGCCAGCTATGCGTCAAAATATTTTCGTTGCGACGACGCAACGCGCCGTGTGGACTGGCCCTTACTTAAAAGTGACATCACGAGCCCCCGCTTTGTAATTTTTTGGTTGTTTGACAAAAGAAAAAATAAGAGTCTATTATTTTTTGATAATCTAACTGACGGACTAAATAGAATTTCATTTTCTTTACTCAGTCGTCATCCCTATTCAGATGCTCAAATATAACAACTTACTTATCAAGCATCCGTAATCGAGACACAATAGAAGTTCTACTGCGGTCTCATGAGACACGTAGCTTAGATGTTAACGAGTTAACATGGGATCAACTTCGAAATAAAATAAAATAATATATATTTGGTAGTGATTACCAAAATAAAGCAATACACGCCGCGGTTGTGAGTAGATGGGTGAACATTCCGTCCATATTTAGTGGCAAAAGTCAAAAATTCTTTATTCAGTTTAGGACAGAAAATTGCGACTTATGAACGTCAATAATAACATTATTGGACCATATGGGGCCAGAACATGTCTCCTTATTTTTTGGGCCCTACTAGCGCTTCGAGACAAGACACAGACAATCTGGCAAGTGCTGAGAAGAAACGCCGGAACAAACTCAGTCACCACTAGCTGCCACAAAAAATCAAAATAAACAGGTAGGTACATCAGTTTAGTGCAGGCTAGACTGGCCAGACATTCTTGTCATCAAGATAGTCTTGAATTTTATAATACTCCTTAGACATTAGTGTAGTTTTGACATGTGACTTAAATTTATAAATATGAAGTTCGATAACATTGTAAGGTATATTATTTAAAAAAATTATACAATTTCCCAAGAATGAATTACTTGTTATGGCCAATCTAAAGTTTGGGACTACAAGTTTGTTTTTGTTTCTTGTGGTATATGAATGAATATCACTTTTTTTTATAAAAAGATCTAAATTTTTGCGTGCGTACATGATATTATCAAATATGTATTGAGAGGCCACAGTGAGTATGTTAATTTCTTTAAAGAAATCTCTCAGGGATTCGCGCGGACTAAGTTTGTAAATGGCACGAATGGCTCTTTTTTGTAAAATAAAGATGGTATCGATGTCCGCAGCAGAACCCTAGATGTCTAATTTTTCTAACCGCAAAGGCAGCTGAAGCAAGTCTCCCAGTCAGTGTCAACATGTAGTCCCTATTGCAACTGCGAATCCAATGTAATGCCCAGAAAAACAGTTGAGTTTGATAGATCAAGCTTTTCACCAATTAGTAAAATTTCCGTGTTGGCTTGTTTCACGTTAGGCATAGTAAATTTAATACATTTGTTTTTTTTTATTAAGAAGTAAGTTGTTACTTGTGAACCAATTTAATACCTTAGAGAGAGCTCAGTTTACATCGTCAAATATTTCTTCGCCTCTTTTTGATTTGAAGATTAAAGAAGTATCATTAGCAAACAGAACTACCTCACAGGAGTCTTTGGAATAGAAAGGGTATCGTTAATATAAATCAAAAATAGCAACGGTCCCAATATTGAGCTCTGGGGCACTCCCATTTGAAGCAGGGCGCCAGAGGAGTTAGTACCATTTATGTTTACTCTTTGTAATCTGCCTGAGAGGTAAGAATTTAGCAATGTTGATGCGTTATTAGATACATCGTAATGTTTTAGCTTAATAATAAGTGTTTGGTGATCGACACAAAGCGAACGAAGCCTAGTCAGAGGCCTTAAGGCGGCACGATTACACATGACAGTAATAGGCTCACTGGCCTTCATAACTCCTCTACCAATCCACACTGGGCCACCGTAGTAGAGTATGGCCACCAGGTATGTGCCCTGCAGTGGGTCATAATTATTTTATATTTTACATTCTCCATAGAAATTATATCATGTGACGAAAAAGTTGACATCGTATTTTTTATATTTCCATGATTGTCTCTTAGGAAACGTTGTATTTTGGCAGCTGAATTATGCCCTAAGAGGTTTTGCTTATGGTTATGGTTACCTTGGATCATAAGTGATGGGCTTCGCTTTCAAAGTCTTGAACACCATATTGTAATATTGCCGGTACTTCTTTCTCATAATGAGTACTACTTGTTTACCCTCAAAAGGGAACTTTGCGCTGAGCGCTTGCAACTCCAAGTGCCAGTACACAGCTGCCTTTGCCACTTCCACACTCGTATTGTCTATCTCCAATATCTTTGGATGCTTCATCCACTCATAAATACTCTCCTTAAAAATAAAAAGAACTAATTAGTATTATACATAATAGAATAAATATGTATTTTATGTATATTCACTTATTTATATTGAGAAACATACATAACATACATACGCAATAATTTGTGATACTAAATAGTGCAAGGACACAATAGTGGTTGTGATACTTTTAATCACTAATTTATTGAGGACAATTTATTGGTAACTAGCTGTTGCCCGCGACTTCGTTTGCGTGGTCTTCATGGTTGGTTTATTCCTAATAAATAATTTTCCGCGCAACTTTCTTAATTGTTTTTTCAAAAGAACCTTCTTCTGACAATAAATACTACAACAACAAAAAAATTGCGAAATGCGTGATGCGATGACCAAGGGAATAGAGATTCATTTTTATATATTTAGATAATCAATTTTATATTTAAAATCAACTATCATACCAAGTATTTGGCCCACAGCTAAGAAGAACTT
This sequence comes from Anania hortulata, assembly GCA_963576865.1. Taxonomy (NCBI): domain Eukaryota; kingdom Metazoa; phylum Arthropoda; class Insecta; order Lepidoptera; family Crambidae; genus Anania; species Anania hortulata. The sequence continues at coordinate 12,841,889 of OY756390.1, read as the reverse complement.
GTACTAAAATACTACTATAAATGACATCCATGAGTTAGATACAAAGGACAATGACCAAAACCGGGCCCAGATTGCGTCTTAATCATTTATGTTTCAAAAATCATTTATCGAATTATAATTGCACTGGTATTTTTGTAAGTATCATATGAATAGGGGTTTAGAAGATAAAACTAAATAGTTTTTTCCAGTTTATGCAAATTATTGCATTTCCGGTGTAGTATTCCGAAATGAGCGAAAATCGTTATTACCGAGCTCACACGGGAAATATGAATTTCGGAACAATTTTTAGCACGCCAAAATCGATTTTGGTTCAATTCGGAACTAAGTGCTATCTATCCTGATCTGTCATCTATCTGTCTGACTGACATAGATTAATCTGTGCAGTCATTCAAATTATTTATATTTCTGCCACCTATTTTCGTTTTGCTTCGTCGAATTTCAAGTCGCATACAACCTTTTTGTTTACTTCGTGTATTCTACTATGTGTTTACTGTTTTCTTATTGATCCAACGTCAGAGTCTATAATTTTTCCGTTGACTAACTTTGGAAAACTACGTGTTACCAAGCAATACCAAGACTGAGACAGGACTTGTGTTTAAATTAATTGAAATGACTTCACAAATCCGTGGCGTGATGTTACGCCGGTGTATAAACTACTCTTTCGTAGTGCCACGCCGACAACGAGTACACTATTTGGACGAGCTCTCCAATGCAATGCTATATGTTTTAAGCTCATGGATTGCACCTGGTTCAGTAATCATTGAATTACTATAGTAAAATATTATAATTACCCTCTGAATGTGTCAAAAGTAGAATCCTTGGGCCATAATTTCAAACTAGTACAATATTTTTCTAATGAAACCTAATGTTCTTTATTACAGGTCAATATGCCTTGAATGTTTTACAATAATTCAAGCTAGTGGAACTCTTGAAGAGATACTACTCCACCTCAATATGGACATCATCAAGTTTGCTCATCATCATCATCAAGTTGTTTGTGGCTCTTCGATATTAAGATCTTGTTCATACAGAGTAACGCCTCATTGTCAAGAAAGAGCTATCATAGTTAGATGGGCTCCATTTCACCAGGTAATTTTTATAAATATTAATAACAGACTTAAAATAGATTCTGTTTTAGCACAGAATACCTAATAGTACTACCGTACAGAAGATTCACTTCCTAAAAAAGACGCGAGCCCCACACCGGAAACTCCGCTTCGCAACTTTAAATATTGGCACGCTAACCGGACGCGCGAGGGAGTTGGCCGACGTACTCTTCAGGCGGAGGGTGGACTTGGCGTTCCTGCAGGAGACTCGGATGGTCGTGGGGGTGCTTGTCGAAGGGGTTGTCACCCACTTGACAAGTGCTTGCGCGCCACAGGCCGGTTGTGGCGAGGCTGACAGGATGGCGTTCTGGGATCTACTCGGTGGAGTGCTTAGCGGTATCCCGTTGTCGCAGGGGATTGTTGTGGGTGGCGACCTGAACGGTCATGTGGGTGAACGGTGTGAGGAGTTTGAGCGTGTTCATGGTGGTTTTGGGTACGGTGGTCGTAATGCAGAAGGAGGGGATATCCTCAGGACGTGTGCGGCTGCTGACCTTGCTATTGTGAACACGTATTTCAAAAAGAAAACCGAGCACCTTATCATCTACAGGAGTGGGAGGCACGCCACTCAGACCGACTTCCTACTCACCAGGAGACACCACATCAGTAAAGTGGCCAACTGCAAAGTCATACCCGGTGAGAGTCTCGCTGCACAACACCGTCTACTTGTCATGGATCTCCGCGTAAAGCCCAAGGTCAAGCGTATCGAGCGCTGCCGACGCCAAATCAGATGGTGGAAGCTTGATAAAGACACGTCCCAGAAGTTCGCCTTAACTATCGGCGACAAGTGCGACGGTAGTGATGGCGAACCAGTCCAAAAATACTGGGATAGGATTCAGGCAGCCGTCACTGGTGCAGCGAAAGCGGTACTTGGCTTATCTCAGGGCGGTCGCAAATGTGACAAGGAGACTTGGTGGTGGAACGACTCAGTCCAAGGGGAGATTAGGGTGAAGAAAGCCCTCTTTAAAAAGTGGCAAGCGTCCAGATCTTCTCAAGACCACGACGCGTACAAGGGTGCAAACCGCGCTGCTAAGAGAGCTGTAGCCAGAGCCAGGCGAGACCACTTTCATACGCTCTATGACAAGTTGGAATCGTCTGAGGGGCAGAAGCTAATCTATAAGTTGGCGCGCTCCAGGGTCAAAGCGGCACAGGATATTTCCCAGGGTCGCTGTGTTAAAGACCCTGGGGGCAACCTGTTATGCGAGGACCTCGCGGTGAAGGAGAGATGGCGCTCTTATTTCCATGAGCTGCTGAATAAGCAGCAGAAAGAGGTGCAGCCACCGGACCTCCCTCCGAATCAGGGACTAGTATCACCTGTAACGCCTGAAGAAGTCCAGTTCGCTCTTCGCCGCATGAAGAATCGTAAAGCTGTCGGAGCCGATGGAGTCCCAATCGAAGCCTGGAAGGCGATAGGCCCTCTTGGTGTGGACATCCTAACCTACCTTTACAACCGCATACTCTTAAGCGAGCTGATTCCGAGCCAATGGAGAATGAGTATTATTACTCCGATCTTCAAAGGCAAGGGATCAGTGCAAGAGTGCGGCAACTACCGCGGTATAAAGGTCATGTCCCACACCATGAAGCTCCTTGAGCGGATTGTGGACTCCCGGATCCGACAGGAGTGTGATGTCTCGGAGTGTCAATATGGGTTTCGTCCTGGCAACGGTACTATGGACCCTGTTTTCGCCCTAAGGACCGTCATGGAGAGATACAGGACGAAGAACACGCCTCTGCACTTGCTCTTTCTTGATCTGCAGAAGGCCTTCGACTGTGTCCCTCGAGTGGTGATCTGGTGGGCACTGAGATCCAAAGGGGTCCCCGAGGCATATATTGACATTATTCGAGACATGTACCGCAGCTCCGATTCTGTGGTTCGGACCGCTGTTGGCGACACCAAACCGTTACCCATCACCGTCGGAGTACACCAGGGCTCCGTCCTCAGCCCGTTTCTGTTCAGTGTGATATTAGACGTTGTGTCAGACAGCATCAGAGACTCACATGAGCAGCCACCATGACTGCTGATGTATGCTGACGATATCGCACTGGTGGACGCGGACAGGGGCAGGCTGGTGAGACGGGTGAACGAGTGGAAGCAGTCGCTTGAGAGCGGTGGTCTGAAACTCAATGTGGCGAAGACCAAGTATCTGGCCTGTAACTCTACAAATCCAACGCCCGTTCGCATAGGCGGTGACAAGGTCGAGCGCAAGGACCAGTTCAAATACCTTGGATCTGTACTTCACGCGTCGGGAGACATCGATTGCGACGTCAAAGCACGCATTGCTGCTGCGTGGGCCAAATAGCGAGAGGTGACTGGTGTCATTTGTGACCCCAGAATGCCGGTTAAGCTTTAAGGACAGATCTATAAGTCCATCATTAGACCTGTCCTTTTATATGGCAGCGAAGCATGGCCGCTACTTGAGCGACACAAGCAGGAGCTGCGTGTCACGGAGATGAATATGCTGCGGTGGATGTGCGGAGTCACGCGAGAGGACCGCGTGAGGAACTCGCGCATCCGCGGTAGCCTTCGTGTCCGTGATATTGCAGACAAACTGCAGAAGAGTCGCCTACGCTGGTACGGCCATGTTTTGCGGAAACCGGCAAGCTACGTAGGAAACAAATGTCTGGCCATGCCGCCACCGCCAGGTCCTGGCAAAAGGGGTAGACCCAAGAAGTGCTGGCTTGACGTTGTGAGGGCTGACATGCGTGCCAATGATCTCACAACTAGAGACGCTCAAGACCGTGCGAAGTGGAGGAGTAAATCAAGGAAAGCGGACCCTGGGCTCCAAAGCAATAGCTTTGGACGCAACCGTATCCAAGTCATTCTCATCAAGCCTCACTTGACTTAATCAGCCCTTGTTTGTACCTACTTGGCCATCATGAGTTTAAAAACGATCGATAGCTAGAGCTAGCTATTATAAAAGAAAGAGACGTAATAATTATCTACTGCAATCTATGGAGGGTAGGGAGTACTATCTTCATTTTGTAAAAGTGTATGTCAAAGTGCGTTAAATTAGGTGGCGCCACAGTAGGAACAGGGTAAATTGTTCAAATGTTTTTAAAAGGATGGCTTTGTCCTCCATATTTAAACATTTTAGTAACTTTTGAATTAAAAGTCACTAAAATGTTTTAAAATGTTCTAACTCGGCACTCCATACTCGGCATACTTTAATCTGTCAACAACTGCTACATTCATACCATACCATGGAGCACATAACCTATAGAGTAGAAATGTCATGATTTGTTCGACATTTTCCGCCATTTTTAAATCTGTATCTGTACTTTTTTGTATGGGCGAAAGTTGAGAGGACTTGTCATTTCATACTGAATGTAAGTAAAAAATCCCTTACTAGTTTCGGAGAAAGATGGTTCGTATTGCTACTCTATAGGGTATGTACTCGATATACCATACCCATAGCTTACGCTGGCGCTAATTTGGAGGGTTTGGGAACTGTTATTTACTGCTTTAGGTGGACACTTTCCACCCGTAAGAGATAGTACTCCTTACTTCTACCCTCCATCCTGCATTCATAAATAATAACCTCAAAACGTTTCTTCTTTCTTAAATTCTTCGAAAACCCTTATTCATATTTCAAAAATATTTTTTTTGTATAATCGTTTAAATATTTTAAATTTTTTCACCAACATTTTATAAATACGCACTCTGACTCAAAGTGGGCCGAGCTTCTATAGATTAATGGTCAATATCCTTCCCATGCGGGGTTCGAACTATTTGTTTTCTATGGAGAGTTCACTAGTTTATTAAGGTATACGGAAGTGGCGCCATACTTTTTATACTGCGAGTCAATACACGCAATGCGACAATTCGCATGCGACCGATAGCCAGGGCTAGGGAACGGTTCGCAAAATACCGGTTCATAAGTGTTTTTAACCAGGTTTTTCCCAATCACTCGCTCGGTGTGAAACCTACTCGCGAGCGTTATTGTCGCTAGGATTAACCTGGTTAATTTCAAGCGACCTCGCTCCGCCCATGCGCTTTATCCCTTTTCAACGCATTATAAGTAGGAATTCCCATCCCTCTTATTTCGGTAAGATATGAATCGTGCGAGTCAATGAAATTTTGTTTCTTTATTTATGGCAACACTTCACTACTCTCGCCTAAATTTATTATATCATAATATGAAAATTTAAATAGGCTGCAGAAAGAGAAATAATGTTGCAAATTACTTTTATTTTAATTCGAAAATATCAGCAAATTTTCCTTGTAAGTGACTGTACCATGTAACAACGTATTCTAAGTTGCGGTAATTCATGTATAAAATGTTTTATTTTGCGTTAGTAATTACTCCCGCATTTCAGCACCAAAAACGGGGTAGCATTTCAAAAATTGAAACGCCGCATCACTGCATGTCAGATAATATTATATATTTAATATATTCTATATATAATATATATTTAATATCTACTATTTCTTATCGCCGGTGGGCGGAGCGAACAATATTTTTTCGAAATAGACCGGTATTTTGAGCAAGAACTGTTATTTTACGCTCTTTGCTCAAAACCGCAAGAATATGGATTCTGATTGAGCGGAATTAAAATGAAAATACTCTTTCATTTTTTGTATGGCGTTGCTTACGAGCTTGTAAATTTTTTAAACCAGGTTTCCGATCCTTTCCTATAGCACGCAGCTGCGGTCGGCCTCGACCGGTATGCACAGAAATCTACTTTTAGGCTGTGCAATTAAAATTGTATATATTTACAGGCCAAAGGCTATTCAAGTAAGAAACTATGCATAATACAATTTCGAACAGTCAGTCCCTAAAATTATAGACATGGCAACAATAACGACTATGGTTTCAAAAAAAATTACCCTACACTTACATCCATAAACTTTTTGCATCTAAAGCTATCGTAAACGTAGCTGATGTGAAGCAACCACTTGCCGGTCGCCAGCGCGCAGACCATCATGCCAGTGAATGTGTCATTTGGCAACATAGAAATGAAATGTGTGGCCAACATCTCCATCTTAGTGTTTTCTGCGACCACACCACCCAGTTCGTTTATCATTGACACGATACGATCTCTATCCTGAAAAACAACATTTTTTTTAAATTTAGTATACCTATTAGTTTTCTGGCGAAAATATATAGGATATAGGATGTGGAAATCAATATATCATGTAACTTCTATGTTGAAGTTTTTCCTCTTGTATCTAAATACTAGTTATTATTTCTTATAAACACTAAAAAACAATCCAAAGTACCGCCAATATTACGAGCTTTTATATTTTAAACGACGTTTTTATTCAGCTTCAAAGTTGGTTTAGTTATTATTTATAACATTCGTGCCTTTAGGATGTTTTTTTTTTTCAGTCAACAAATTAAAAATTATAAGGATGTTTAATGAATTTTACTCTTAGCGCCTACTTTTCCATGGGCGGATACTTTGCTCGCAATGATAATCTATTTGCACAGGAGCGCAACGGATAGATGTTTAGTCTGCGAGAAGCATTTGTATTATCTTAGGTACGTAATTTTGCCTTACCTGTCGCCTTAAGATAAATAGCTAAAGTACGTGTGTTATAGAAATCAGAAACGACTGTACCACAACACCCAGAGACTAGAGAACGGTTCGCAAAATACCGGTTCATAAAGGTTTTTTCTAATCACTCGCTCGGAGCGGAACCTATTCGCAAGCGTTATGGTCGCTGGGATTAACCTGGCTAATTCCAAGCGACCTGCGGGTGCGACGTCGCTCCGCAAATGCAATCTATCTCATTTTAACGCGTTATAAGTAGGAATTCCTATCTCGCATAAACATTTTGTTCCGTACTTACGCCACACCAGTAGTGAATCATTCATAACTTACTTATTACTTTTATTTTAATTCGAAAATATCAGCAAATATTTAATGTAAGTGACTGTTATTAATGACTAAGAAATATTCTTTAAACCTAAAGCTACCTGTATCAAATGTAGTAAATGTTATGAGAAAAGATTCTGCCTAAATTGTGTTTTTGATATTACAACGTTATTCTTAGTTGCGGTAATTCATGTCTAAAATGTTTCATTTTGCGTTAGAAATATTTTACTCCCGCATTTCAGCATCCAAAACGGGGTATCATTTTAAAAATGTTAACCCGCATCAACTCTCGACAGATAATGGGAGTTATTCTTTATAGCCCGTGGGCGGAGCAAACAATAAAAAAAAAAAACCTGTATTTTGAGCAGTAACCATTATTTTACGCTGTTTGATCAAAACCGAAATAATATGGATTCCGACGGAGCGCAATCGAAATGATAATGCCCTTTATATTTTTGTAAGGTGTTGCTTACGAGCTAGTTAATTTTTTTAGCCAGGTTTCCAAACCCTGCATTAATTTTTAAACTAACAAGTAAAAAAATCACACTTCATCACATACTTACATGAATAAATTCTGAGAGCATGAACACCTTCTTGTCACAGGCACAAATTAAATTCTGCTTCATTCTCCACGACTCTTCTGAAGTACCACTTACGGTACCATAATCACTATCTGAAAACCAATTAAAATAAATAAAATAAAACTTGATTTGCCTTAACCGGTAGAAACAAGCAGTAGACAGATGCGTTCATTCACCTTACAGCCCAGCAACCGAGCGGCTTGCGCATCAGAAGCAGGTAAATTTATTACAAAATATTGGAAAACATCACATACATTGCTCTGATCCTATAGTAAGTAGCCAAAGCACTTGTGTTACAGAAATCAGATACAACGACGGTACCGCAACCAAGGATCGAAACCGGTTAATATTCATTTCAGAATGTATAAGACCCATTTCTAATATTAGATAATAGTTGCAAAGATTTAACCATAGAAATAAATTTGCCATAGCTTTTAAGTAGGTAGTTGGAGTATATGTTAATTAATTTAGCTAAAACCTTTATTATTCCGGTTAAGGTTCCATAGTAAAATAACCGGTTTCCGATCCTTGACCGCAACACACTGACCTGAGACAATATAGAAAAGTTACCTTTCTACATTGAACTACCAGGAATCGAAACCAGGACTATTTATTTAAACTTTATTATACAGCCAAAAAAAAGTAGTACAAATGGCAGACTTTATGCCAAAAATATTTACCAGAAAACCATGGGCCAGAAGAGGATGAAACAAGTGCAATAAAAAATAAGCTTGTACTATGGTGACTTTGATAATGGATAAACATTTAAATACTTTTATAAACATCCATGACTTTAGGAAAAAAAAGCGTGTGTTCATCACACAGACATTTGCACCTTGAGGGATTCAAACCCACAACTGCTGGCTTTGTAGTCTGGAGCACCAACTACTACACCAGTCATCAAATATTTGTGAAATAATCTAGGTCTCTAGGGTCGCTCTCTCATTAACATCGACTTAACTCCACTGCTAAGTATAAAATAATTATGTACCAGAAGTCCCACCAGGCATAGACAGTCTGATTTTGCTTGATGTCTGCATCTTACTCTCTATAGGACTGTAGCTGCTGTTACTTTTCTTCTTCTGCTTATAATTTTGAATATATTTCTTGAATGGAATGTAGTTTGAAGTCTTGGCTTTACCAGTCTCAATCAATTTGCGAAAACTAACCCTTTTAGGAGTACTTTGTCTACTGAATGACCTAGAATAAATAACATGTTAAAAGATTTTATCATCAAATATTTATACATGCTACATGGGTAAAGAATGTATCTTTTTAAGCTTTTCTAAATACATCAATTGAATTTAATGTGACACAAAGTTTGTAATACTTCTAATTCATAAGAGTAATTGAAAGATATTTATATAAATTTTGCATGCTATTTGTATAGCAAAACATGTGCACTCTTTTTTATCCTGTAACATCTTGAAATCCCATGTTTTTACACAAATAAAGATTCTGATTCTGATTGAAACAATAAAATGATGATAAAAATATTTACAGTCTCTTACTTAAAAGTTAATTGATTGTATCTTAAAATTTAGAAATACTTTATTAAGATACATATATTGGGTAAATAAATCTAATTTACAGAAATTTCTTACAAAACAATAATGTACACTTAAAGTTCCCATTTTAAGCTTAGAGTAAGTCTGACTAAAAGTTTTGTAGATGAAATGGCATATCCCAAACTATAAAAAAATTAAGATTAAGTACTACAAGCTGAAAATCCTATAGATATTGTTGTTAGTAAAAGTATAAGCTTTGTGCTGATAGGCCCCAGACATGCCAATAAATGTGTACGACTCACTCATTCCCCAATCTAGAAAAAAATGTCTTTAAGGGACTGGAAGTAGGTGTCTCTTTCTCTTCAACTTTTTTGCAATCAATTTCTTGATATATATCTTCAATAGACCAACCTATTTGACGCCGCACAGATTTTGGCTTCCTAGATTTCTCATAAATAGCAGTAAAACTGTCAACAACATCAACTCCAGGCTCATCAGACACTTCTTCTGTTTTGAAATGAACATCTTTCAAATGTGCCAAGAATGCTAACTTAGCAGTGCAAATATCATGACATACAGGGCAAACAAAATGGTGCAACTTAACATTAGTAGTGCACTTGTTAATGTGGATGACATAGTCATCATAATCATCATACTTGTTGTCACAAAGAACACACGAAACAAGGACAGGTACAGTATTATCAATTGGTTTAGAAAAAGGGTTTTTGATAGCAGGCGGTGCATCTGCTGCGACAAGTGTTTCATTGCTGCTAGACCGTTGCAAATCATTGTGTTCAATAGTGCAAGTGACATTACAGATATGGGCACCCTGATTGCTATAGGACTGACTACAGTGGGCACACTTTATGGAATCCATATCACTATCAGTTTCATCACTTACTTCATGGATGTTTCCAAGTGGTTCTAGCATTGGATTAGCATCTTTTACATTGTTATGATCATTTTCACCTTCAACAGAGCCGCAGACTGTATGCATGTGGAATTCTTGGTTAAACAAGTCATTATAATCAGTCACAGCTGGTTTATCAATCTGTATGTCTGAAATATTAGAATATATTATCAACATTTATGGCTACTGATTTAAGTACAGTACAAACTAGTAAGTATTATATTGATGTATGGGGCCTGCAGTATGTGCCATTTGCAATGGCAATATCTTGCTATGTAAAAATTGTTAGGAATTGGAACCTAGAATCGTGACTAAATAAGACGTCAAGTCTAACCTGGGCATGTATGGAGTAACGTATCAATTCTTTCACATTGTAGCTTAAACAAATATGCTGTACTAAGATTTTCTATACATGAAGTACATACTCTGTCTGATAGGCCATCACCTTCATATATCTAGAACAATTAAAATGATAAAAATTAATAGTTGTAAGGAGTGTTTGCTACATAAAGGGCGGAGAGATGGTTGGAGTGTAGCAAAGGGTGTGCAAGGCGTTTGGGACATTAAGCCCGTTTATACGATAAAAACAGATTTTAATTTTATGAAGTATCATATTTTTTTGATAAAATTTCATTGTGTCTGGAGTATTCTGTCGTATTTTTCTGCTAAACAGTGCGTCGGAGAGAAGAAGTCACAAATATAAAAAGCGATTTATTTAATCCCCTTTATACAATAAAAAACAAAGATTTAGGTTTAAATTAAGTTTAAATTTTTTTTATGAAAAATTATCTCAAACGCCTTGCACATCCTTTGCTACACTCCAACCGATTAAATAAAAATAGGAACAAACCTTGATGTTTGTAAAAGCCATAACCATTTCAGAAAGTTTAATGGAATCATCTTGCTCAAATATCGAGCAAAAGTCACCTAGTTTTAAACACAGCCTACATTTATGAAACAAATTATCCATTATTATTCATTTATACATAGTGTTTAAAAAACTATGTAAAAGTCAAAGGAATCAACAATTTATCGTTTGTTACGAGGCATTTATGTAATACAACACACATCATTCATTTTTTTGAAATTAACGATTTATAAATGTCAATCAAACTGTCGAACAGTCGAAGTCATGATGTGGTCATGTCCACAGATTAATATAATGTCTGAAGGTCATGTCGTTCATCACGTCTAGTATCTGTCATTTCACTCCACTGATCAAATAAGCACTAAAGCGCTTGCTACACGGAGGACGGACTCCTCTTGACATTGCTTGACTATGCTCTAGTTAAAACCTTCATACATAAAAAACCATTCCGAAATAGGCCATAATCGATATGTGTTTTCCGAGTTTATATTCGCCAACAGCATTAATTTGCGTGTCAGTAAGCTAAAGTCGATGTTATGCTCAATCCGGATTCGGGAACAAGAAGTGAAACCCATCCTGGTTATGACAAACGGAGGACAGACGCGTCTTGACATTGTTATGACCGTCAACTCTTTGCTTCTTGTTCCGGACTGAGCATACATCGAGTTTATATTTAGTGCTTTTTTCTGATATGGGTGAAGTCATTTTTGTTTTTTGAAAATTTATTTCTAAATTGTGGTCGTCCATCCAGTTGGAGATTATTGAAAAAAGGTGGGTAAGTTTTTTTTAAAATGTCAGTATTGTTATTGCTTGACGTAAGCAGCGAAATATCGTCTGCGAACAGAACGCACGGCTCCTCCACTATCTTATGCAGGTAGTTGATGTAAATCAAAAAAAGGAAACATCCAACGACGCTTCCCTAGGGGATTGACCCGTTAAGGATCCTACAGCCTGAGCGGACTTGAGAGATTACTTTAGAAAAGCTGTCATAGTGGTCAATTTCTACGAATTGCTCCCTGTTTTCGAGATATGACGCGAACCATTTGTATGACCTACCGCGAATACCCACTCCGTGTAATTTTTGAAGAAGTATATTGTATTGGACCTTGTCGTAGGCTTTTGTCATGTCCAATAGAACACTCACGGCATATTTTTTTCAATCTAATATTTTATTAATTTCTTCTGTAAATTTAAATATTGCTAGGGTAGTGGACCGGTTTTTGTGAAACCCGTTTTGGTTTCGTTGAAGACATTAAATTTTTCACAAAAATTATAGACGCGGTCACACATTGCCTTTTCGAAAATTTTGCTTATTCCTCAGAATGGATGCGATTTCTTCAAATTAGCGCTTCCCTTAGAATGTAGTCTCTATAGATAATTGAGAGGACTGGCGAAAAGATACATTCCTGCCGAACACCTTTCCAGAAACCAAAGTCATCAGACATATTTAACTCAATGTGGATTGAGCCTTTGATAGTTTCGTGATAATTACTGTCAGGTGAGGAGGCACTCCCATTTCAGTTAAAACCTGCTATACTCAGTTCCTTACCACGCAGTCAAAAGCATTTTTCTTGACTGCGTGGTAAGGTCTTAGTCAACAAAACAAAATTATAGGATTGGAAAATTCGTGGCTACTCTCAAATTTGTCTGTTATTGAGGATTTGTTCACATGCTCCTTTTCCAGTAACGAAACCAGTCTGTTCCTGTGGAATTTTAAATCCAGGAAGTATCGTATTCGCTCGCTGACTACATGAAGGCGCACCTGTTTACGTGCGGTATCAGCGCAATTGTCCGAAAGTTGACACAAACTTTGGTAGACCCCTTTTTATGTAGTGGCAGGATGACCGATCGCGTTAATTCAGTGGGCCATTCTCGTGTTAACCAGATTCTGTTGCTTATCTCATGTAACAGTTTTAGCGCTCCTTGTCCAAGAGATCGAATAACTTCAGAAGTGATTTGTTGAGCTCCAGGAGCTTTTCTGTCTTTCAATATCTTGCATTTATCAATTACTAGCTGTCCCGGCGAACTTCGTACCGCCCCTTCATACATTTTTTTTTTGTAAATTTTTTCGAGTTTTTATAGTTATTTGGCTATTCGGGGTGGAGGAATTCAACAAATCAAAGATCATAAAAATCGGTCCAGCCGTTCTCGACTTATAAATGATGTAACTAACCGATTTTGTTTTAAATATTATATAGATTAGCTTGCAGAAAGTCTTCAAAAAGTATAGGAAGCTCTGCATGGCTGGCTAGCTGGCTGGTCGGGTCAAGTTCTTTGCAATATTGCCTTCATCTTTCTGTAACCTCACTTATCTCCGAGATAAAGGGGATAAAGAGCGGACTTTGAAAAAAAATGCGTGGTTGGAGCTTATCAACGTGAGTTTGTTTTTTTGCGCACATATCTTCAAGATGGTGATTCTTTTCGCGCCAGCATTATTTTAAACTACGTAATCAGCCATTTTATACTCCTTGTCATCCTTATTAGATCTCAGTAGACCGTATATAAGTGTGACGTCACCAGTCCATTAGGGTTGTGGGCATGCCCATCGTGCCCACAACGGTGGATCCGCGCCTGTCAACTGCCCGCGCAGGTAACAACAAGTGCTTTCTCTGCACGTCCGAAGACGGCAGGTCCACGCCTTTCCTGCCCGCGCAGGAATCTCGCTATCAGGTACCACATCTGCACGTCCAATGACGGCAGGTCCGTACCACTCCTACTAGCGCAGGAATTTATTTTTATTTTTTATTTATTTAAACTTTATTGCACAGGTGGGTACAATTGGCGGACTTAATGCTATACAGCATTCTCTACCAGTCAACCTTGAGGTAGTGCAGATAGTGAAGTTTGTGGCGGAGTATGAAGTAACTGACATGTTTATTACATGAGAAAATACTCTAATTAAAATAAACATTACATGCTAATACACATAAGTAAATATTTTATAAAAACTAGATATACATATATATTAAATACACATACATAAATAATAATAAGGATACATACATACGGGGAAGTCTAACATTGATGGGTGAAGGTCTAGAGAGAGAAAAAGAGGAGAAGAAAAAAAAGAAAAAAACAGAAAGAAAACAGGAGACACATGAAAATGATCAGTTCCGATGGGTGCCAAGATAATGCTCAAAAAGTGATTTTTTGAAAACAAATTTAGATGACGATTGTTTGATACGGAGAGGGAGAGAATTCCAAAGACGGATAGCTGAGATAGTAAAAGAATCGGATAAGAACCCGGATTTAAGAAGGGGAGTATAAAGAGAAAGGTTGTGAGAGGAGCGAAGATTGCGTGAAGTGGTGGTACCTAGGTAGATGAAACGTTGTTTCATATAACTTGGGGAGTTAGGGTCATGTAGGATGCCAAAGAGCGTGCTTAGGGTCCTTAGATCTCTCCGTTGACGGATGGGTAACCATTTTAACCACGAAAAGAAGAGACGTGATCATATTTACGAAGCCCGAAGATGAAGCGGATAGCATTATTAAGGAGGCGGTCAAGCTTATTAAGATAGGCTTGAGAGAGGTTTGAGCAGCACACATCGGCGTAATCAATGAGGGGAAGGACGAGAGCTTGAACTAGCAGGATCTTTGTGTGAGGTGGAAGAAAGTTTTTAAACTCGTAAAGGGCGCATAATGTTGCAGTAACCTTTCTGCTGACCTCAAGGATCTGCTTACTCCAGCAAAGGGTGTTGTCTATGATTAACCCGAGATTTTTGACACTATCACTGTAACGAACTACTATGTCATTAAATAATACGGGGTTAATCGCCGGTAAGTTGATTTTGGCTAATTGCCTCGAGCTACCCACCACTATAGCCTGGCATTTAGTAGGGTTTACTAAAATACCAAATTTGCGAGACCATTCAGCAATGTAGGCAAGATCGCCATTCAGGGCAGATATAGCAGCGTCCAGGTTTTCCACGTTTGCTTGAGTATAAAGTTGCAGATTGTCTGCATACAAATGATGAGAGCACTTAAGTTTGGGGGTTATAAGGTTAATAAAAACTGAAAAGAGAAGAGGTGAAAGGATGCCACCCTGGGGGACACCGGCCGCCAAATCGTTCCAAACGGAAAACTGGCGGCCGACACGCACAGACTGTTGGCGTCCGTGAAGGTAAGATTTGAACCATTCTAATGCTTCGGGCGAGACCCGCAAGTGAGACAGGATTGAGAGAAGTACATCGTGATTCACTGTATTAAACGCATTCGAGAAGTCTGTCAGGACCAAGACAGTGACCATAGATTTCTCCATTCCCTCACGAATGTCCTCAGTAACCTTCAACAAGGCAGTTGCGGTACTGTGACCTGGACGAAAGCCGGACTGGAATTCGCTAATTAAGTTATTACTGAGTACAAACCTAGAGAGCTGTTTATGGACAGCGGCCTCTAAGACTTTAGAAAGAAAGGAAAGAATAGAAATAGGGCGAAAATGATTTAGCTGACTAGGGTTTGAGACTTTAGGAAGAGGAAGTACGTAGGCTTTACGCCAAGTGTTGGGAAATACCCCAGTGCTTAAAGATATGTTGATGACGTGTGTTATGACTAGAATAAGTTGAGCAAGCACCAGAAAAATCATAGTTCTACTAACATCGTCACAGCCCACGGCCTTCGATTTGATTGCAGTAATCGACTTGCGGATCTCGTCCTCTGACACCGGAGAAAGAGAGAAAGAATCAATATCAAGTTTTGGTAAAGATAAAACAGACGAGATCGTGGAAGTTTTGATACTGCCATGCAACATCGGAGACGAAGAGAAATGAGGAATCTAGCATACTAACACCCTAACTGCTCATTCTCAGAGCAGAGTCCGTGCGATCGGAGCCAAGCTCCGATAAGGGTCACCATCCTCCCCATAACACCCTCCCATGCCTCGCATCATTAGCCGCTCGCAGGTATTCGCAGGCCACGCAATAGGCATTCTCGAGCTACCTAGTTAACCGCTGCCATTGGTCTATACTTCAGTCAACTTCCGCCAGCCCAAGGATCGACCAATGGCAGCGTTTGACCTTACAATGTCAAGACGAGTCCGCAGCCGCGTCCGTCGCCATCTGTCACCGGTATAAAACTGGATACAAACGGGTCGGACACGTCTTTGGACACGTCTTGACATTGGGTCAAAAGCTGCATAAGGTCGATCCTTGGGTTGCTCTATGGATCAAGTAAAACCATCCACAGATTACGTCTAAAGTAAAACTACGTACGTAGACTTTAGAACTGAAACAAACGGGGACGGATGTGTCTCTGGACGCGTCTTGACATTGTGAGGTCAAACGCTGTCATTGGTCGATGCTTTCGTCAACTTCGCCAGCCCGTCGGCAAGACTCTGCCCCATCTTGTTCCGAAAGTGGCGTCTAGTTTTACTTGATCAGTGGTGGCGTCCGGTAGCCGTGTCACAGATTAATATCCGTGTGTCACCGGTTCTAAGTGCTCGATGACTTGTTTTTTTTTTTTTTTTTAATTTCAGCTCGTGGCCTGGAGTGTTCCATTGGCCGTAAACAATTTTCTTTTATCACAAACTGATTTTTTCTCTTATCACTGCTAAGAACACATTAATAGCACAATACGCTAACTTTTGTTTCTTCATATTTGTTCACATGAATCTGTTATGTATTTAAAGATAGCTTCATATGACTTTGGGTTGTCAAGTAACTCTTCAATGTGGCGGGATATGCAATTACTTCCTGATTCCTCATTATTTTCTACCTGGCTCAGTTCAGCTGCTAGTATCAGTCTTTGAATTCCAAACTCAGGGCAAGCCATTATCAAATGCTTAAGGTCTGCATTCTCTTCATCACAGTAGTTGCATACACTACTGCTTATGATATTCATACGTTTCAAATGAGAAGGTGTTCTGCAATGTCCGAATCGTAGACGATTGATAGTAGTAACATACCTGCGGCTAATATAAGTTACTTTATTATACCAGGGCTTCACTGGTAATTCTTTTTGAATTGTTGCATACCATCTGCCTTTGTTCTGAGCACATAGCATCCAGTAGTCCTTCCATAACATTCTACAGTTCTCTTTTATTTTGGTGTAGAAATCCGTAAACGGCACCTTGAAATTTTCGGAGTGATCTTCATGTGGTTCTGAATTAGCAACTTTGTCTACAATTTCATTCCCTGGTATACCTCGGTGAGATGGAATCCACTTAAATGTAATCGGCTTGCCTATTTCTCTAACAATATCCCTTATATTGTAAATTAAATAATTCGTTTTAAAATGAACTCTATTGTTTTCTAGGCACATCAACACACTTTTTGAGTCGGATAAAATCATAAATTCATTAAAATTGTTATTAATGTCTACAGATTTTATGTACATTAAAGCTTGAAAAATGGCATATGCCTCAGCAGTAAATATACTACATTCAGAACTAATTTTAAAACATTTACAATAATTACTTTGAGGATCATATATTGCAGATCTAGCTTCGACTGTGAATTTAGCTCCATCAGTGTATAATTTATAAGTATTACTTTTCCTACCAATAAATTCCAAAAACTCTTCTTTATTATTTACACTACTAACATCTACTTTAGATTTATGTAAGAGTGAGCTATATTTACATGTGAAGATAGGCCATAAATTACATTTATACATACTACCAGTCATATCATTGACATGTGATATAATTTTTAACATAACAGGAGGATTGCCATTAAGAATATCATTAGCTGTTACATAGGATGAGTTTTGTATAGTATTATGTAATGATGTAGGTAAATAGAACTTCTCTAAAACTATTGGATCTTTTCTAGCTAGCATTTTAGAAGAAAATTTTTCAGCTAAATAAAGTCTTCTTAATGACAAGGGTTCTATGCAAGTTTCTACTTCCATAGAATTAATAGGAGTGGTACGCATAGCACCACTAATTATACGTAAGGCCATATTTTGTATTACATCTAGCTTTTTTAATAAAGAGTTGTTAGCATTTATATATGCTAAACAGCTATAATCAAAATGACTACGAACTAAACTTTTGTACAACATATTTAAAATTTTTGGGTCCGATCCCCAAGAGACACCTGCTAAAGATCTTAATATGTTAATACCCTTCATAGCATTGCGACTTATATAGTCAATGTGACGGTCGAATTTAAGCCTAACATCTAAAACTACACCAAGAAATTTCTTTTCCTTTTGCTGTGGTATTACATTGCTATTATACACAATATTTACAGGAGTACTATCTCCAAATACTAAAACTGAGCTTTTATCAGGGTTAATATTTAATTTCAACTTATTTTTATAATAATTATTTAGATTTTGAAGGGCTATATTTACATTGTTAGAAGCTATATTTACATTCCTGTTAATACTATAAATAACAATGTCATCTGCAAATTGTAGTATGCTAATATCTCCTGCTACATACTTTTGTATCTGTGAAGTATATAAATTGTAAATTAAGGGAGACAAAGATGAACCCTGCATTAAGCCCTTACTCGTTGTTTTAGGACCATGTAAAATATTCCGTTTAACATATAATATTCTTTCATTGCAAAAGTTAAACAGCCATTTTACTAATTTCCCAGGAAGTCCTATTTCCTGTAAAACTTGAACTAATCGTTGAAGGTCCACATTATCATATGCGCCCTGAACATCGAGAAAAGCACATACAGCTGTAGATTTAGCCAGTAAACATTTTTTCATATCTTCAACAAATGCCACAAAACTTTCTGTACAACCTTTTCCCTTACGAAAGCCAAACTGATAACTTGGCAACAGGTTCTGATTCTCAACAAAATAATCTAATCTTAATTTTATAATCTGTTCAAATAATTTTCCTATGCAAGATGACAAAGAAATAGGTCTGTAAGAATTGAAGTCATTTATAGGTTTGTTCAGTTTTAATATTGGAACAACACATTGTGTTTTCCATGATTCAGGAATTAATTGAGAAACCCACAGAGAATTGAAAACCTTAAGTAATACAACTTTTGCTGATGGATGTAAATTTTGTATCATTAAATAAGGATAATTATCTAGACCCGGAGTTGTGTTCTTTCTCGATTTCAGAGCCATATCCAATTCTTCTGTAGTAAATTCTTTTATCAGAAACGAGTTACCACTATTCAAATTATCGTTATCACTTATACTACTAATATCTAAGTCCGGTTTTTCATTAGAAGTAAGCTTATTTACAAAATTATCAACCCACTCATCATTCCTATATACATTTTTACAAGAGTTGATTCTCTTAAACCTGCGCATATAATTCCATACTACAGATACAGGAGTTTGCCTGTTAAATGAAGCACATAAATTTTGCCATCCATTTCTTTTGGTTTCATTTATTGTACGCTTTTTAAGAGCATCCTTTCTTTTGTATTCTATGTATGACTCCATAGTGAGACAGTTCCTATAGTTATTTAGGGCTAACTTAGAATCTTTAACTGCTTTATCACAATCCTCATTCCACCACGGTGCTGGACTTTTTGCACTTTTAATTGGCCTATTATTATTTACAACCGGTACGCACTCGTCTCTTAATTGATTCAAAACTTCACAAAATGAATTATAGTATTCTAGTGGATTTTCATTAAAGCTGCATTTTTTAATTAACACTTCTGATCTGGTTTGGTATTCACTCCAATTCGTTTTGTGAAATAAATATTTTTGTTCCTGACTGTCACCTTGATACAATAATGGAGAAGTAATCATTTCTAAAAAAATCGGATAATGGTAACTACCCAATGGATCATCACCAACCTTCCAATCACATAGTGGAGCGAGAACGGGACTTACACAAGAAATATCTATTGCCGACTGATTGACATTCGGCCTACCAACAGTGGTCACTTGACCAGTATTTAAAATACACAAGTTTGTTTCATCTATTATTTCCAATAGCTCTCTACCTCTAGGTTGAGTGCTACTGCATCCAAAGACAACATGGTGGGCATTAAAATCACCAGAAACTAGACAAGGTTTGGGCTAGTCATTAATTATTTTCTTAAGTTTTCTTAGTTTAATATTATTAGTTTCGGATCTAGGTGGACAATATACACAAAGAATAGATATAGGACCAGTATCAGTCATAACAGAAATTGCAATATTTTGTACATCTTGATGAAAATTTGTGGGAATAACTGAATACTTAATCTTATTATTGATTAAAATACCAACACCACCATGTTCATTTTTTGCATTTTTGAAAACAAAATTGTAACCAGACATTGAAAAAGTTTTGTTGTCTTTCAACCAAGTTTCGTTAAGCAAGCACACATCAATATTATAATTCATTAAAGTAGTTTTTAAAAGAGACTTTTTATTAGTTATGCTCTGAATATTATGTTGCATAATTCTTATGAAGAGGAAAGATGTTTTAATAACTCCTCTCTGATATGTGCTGACGTTTTAATATGGTTCGAATTGCCTAGGGCAATTAAGGTTTTTACTACTGCATCCATTAATTTGGTATTATTTACAATATTTTGAATATTATCATTCACCACTACTGATGATGATGATTGCGGTGTTTTGCTTTTATTTGTATTGTTATGTGCTACTGACATATTTTGAGAAAATTGAGGTCGTTTTGGGAGTGAAGGGAAATCATTATTTTTAACCAAGATCGAAGCATACGATTTATTGTTATTTTTATTTTTATGTATTTCTTGCTTTTCAATTTTAACTGGGCACAGTTTGGAAATTGCCAAATGATCACCCTGACAGTTACTGCATTTCACAATTTCAGAAGTACATTCTTTATAATTATGATTTCCATTACACTTTGAGCAAACCTGTTCATTACGACAAATCTTTGCCGAATGATTAAATTTTAGGCATTTGAAACATTGCATTAAAGGTGGAACATATTTAAATACTTTATACCGCCAATTATCTAGATAAATGTACTGAGGCAGCACTGTCCCTACAAATGTTACCGTTATAGTCGTAAGTGGAATCAGTTTGTCTTGCTCCTTCTTCATAAAACGTCGCACTGATATGATTTCAGAGTCCGCTGTGAGCTTTAAGAATAGGTCTTTATTAGAGGTTTCCTTCGGGATGTATCGAACCACACCGATTGTTTCTACGGATGAGGCAGGAATGTATGCTTTCATAGAGTTTTCTTCCAAACAACTGTGGTTAATAAAATCGTTTGCCGCTGAAGCCTGTTTAAAAACTAGCACAATTTTGTTACTTTTTAATCGTCTACTTTCATGAATGCCTTTAACTTGTTTGAACATTTTGGACAATAGTAATGGATTTTTGTTACCAATTTTATCTTCATGCCGTAGTCCTTCCACATATACTGGGAACTCGCCGTTGGTGCTGTTGTCTGGATACGTACGCTTATACCCTGGTTTGCCGTAAATTTTGTATTTTGAGGAATCATCCATGTCGTCAACTACCTTGTCCTTCGCTGCATCCACAATTTTCCGCTTCTTTTTTGCCACCATTTCGGTTCCATCCGAGACTAATGAAAATCCTATAAAACTGTTGTCGTCATTATCTGACGACATCCTTGCGGAATTGCCGCCAGATTTTAAACTATTTACAGCTTCTAATGCTCTTTTTAGCAATTAATTTAATTAAATAAAACTTTATCAAAATTTTCGCGCCCTATGCGTTGAAAAGCCCGCCACAGACCTCCGCTCGATGACTTGTCAGTGGCAGTGCTGCCAACTTAGGCGAATTCTCGCCTTTTAGGCTATCTCGAAGGGTGTCGGGGCGACCAAATTGAGATTGGCGACTGGTCGCCGTGTAGGATACCTACTTTGATAAAGTAAAGGGGCGACACAATTTCGAAGTAGATAAACTATCATATTTTTCTCTGCAAGTCTTAAATGTTTTAAAAATGTATGTAGGTATTCGATAAAGCGTGTTTTTAAGACAAATAATTGCGTTGGTACCATGTGCACACAATAACAAAGATTTATATGGTATTTTTAGTACGCACTACAACTACAGGTGGATGCACCATTTATAAAAAAAATATAAATGCCTTAGTTCATTTCGTTCGTTTTGTGTTAGTTAGAGTTGTCAAAAGAAGAAAACTGCAAAAAAAAACACTAAAAAAGTAGCATTTTTTGACCAGCATCCGCCTTCCGCTTTTGATAGACGCGGATCCGCTTTTTCGAATCCCACGACATAGGTACATACAATTACGTAGTATTACTTGTTCAGTGTACATACACACATACGTAAATGCCATGTACCTATGTACGTATACTACACGTACATAGGTACATGGCATTTTTTATTATTTTAAATTCCTTTCCTTATATTGTTTAACTTGCCATTTTACAGTGGTACGAAGTACCTAAACTTAAACACAGAATCCGCTTTTTTGTCCAAATTCCGCGTTTTTCAAGGATGGCGACAGCATTTCTAATTTCCTCTTTTGGCAACACTGGTGGACAGGGAACAGGGACTTTGTTTGTTGTGTGAAATATGAAAATTATTTGTCAACAAAAAAGTGGGAAGCAGCATTGCTTCAAGGAGGACAAAGAGGAAATTAGAGGAGGCAATGCCTCCACCTTGAACCCGACATTGGCGATGTTAGACAGACAGACACGACAGCATTAAGAAACCACCTGACAAAAATTGACTGGAAAGTGTACGCCACAGCCCTACAAGACCTGTCTAGCGGACCATTGACTACACCAGAAGAAGTAGAGATTGCTGCCAAATCTCTTGTCGCGCGCATACAAGCAGCAAAGGAGGCCGCTACTACCACACGCCCTACGGTCGCTGACCGCCGCGACGAGCTCCCGGCCCACCTTTACGCACTTTTACGCCAAAAGCGCGAGCTACGCCGCCTATGGGGTCTATACCGCTGCCCACGAGTAAAACGTGAACTCAATGCCCTCACCACTCGACTCTCTGAAAACGTGAAGGCATGGCGTGGAGCCACTTGGGAGGCACGCATCGACCGTGTGTCCGAAAACGCCGCTGACCTCTTTCGCTTGAACAGAGAGCTCACAAAATCCTCAACCCCTGTCTACCCGCTACTGGATAGTGCGGGCAGGCGATGCTATGCCGCCACTGACCGGGCTACCATTTTGGCTGACCACCTACAGGTCCAATTTACCCCCCACCCGGCAGCTGCTGTCGCCTCTGAACACCACACAAAAATAAAAAACCGCGTGAATGAATTCCTGTCGGCCCCAACACCGACCCTCCGGGGAGATGACTTTATCTCTCCCGTTGAGCTACGGAAGGCCGCCCTTCGCTTGCCCAAGCGAAAGGCGCCAGGACCAGACGGAATCCCAACACACGCCATCACACAACTACCCAAGAAGGGTCTGGTGGCACTTACCAGGCTATTCAATGGCGTTCTCCGCACCGGCCATTTTCCAGAGGCATGGAAAGAGGGACGCATCATCGTCCTCCCGAAACCAGAGAAAGACAAACGTCTTCCATCAAGCTACCGGCCCATCACCTTACTTTCACACATTGCGAAGCTGTTCGAACGTTTACTGCTGCGTCGAATCCGCCCGTGCGTCTCACTACGTGACGAACAATTCGGGTTCCGTGGCGGCCACTCTACCACGCTCCAGCTAGCACGCGTGATCCACCAGCTCACCGAGGCGAGAAATAGGGGCCACTATACGGTCGGGGTTTTTCTCGATATTGAGAAGGCCTTTGACCGAGTCTGGCATTATGGGCTCCTGTTCAAACTCCTTAATACCAACATGTCACCTGCATTTGTAAAAGTAGTGGCATCATTCCTTCGTGACCGAAGCTTCCATGTTTCCGTCGAGGGCGCGACATCACAACCACGTCGGATTGCCGCAGGAGTGCCCCAAGGTAGCTGCCTTTCACCCCTACTTTACGCCATCTACACGGACGATATCCCCACCCTGAGAGACCAAATCACAGAGGGTGTCAAAGATGTTGACCTTGCCCTGTTTGCAGATGATAGCGCTTACTTTGCCTCATCACGCAATGCAACGTTTGCAGCAAAGAAGATGCAGAGGCTCCTCGATCTTTTACCTGATTGGCTGGACAAGTGGCGCATGGCCGTGAACGTTGGCAAGACGGCCGCACTGCTGACCGGGATGAAGCGCATCATGCCACCGCCGCTCAAACTCCGTGGATTGGATATAGAGTGGCAATCACAGGTGACATACCTCGGGTGTCGAATTGACCGGTCCTTGCGCATGGTACCACAGGTTAACCACTTGGTTAGCCAGGCCAAAATGGCCAGAGCGCTGCTTAAACCGGTCCTGACATCCCGATTACCCTTGAGAACCAAGCTCAGCGTCTATAAGACGTACGTGCGATCGCGACTCACCTACACGGCACCCGCATGGTACTCGCTATGCTCCCTAGCCCTAAGGACCAAATTGCAGATCCAGCAGAACATTTCGCTCCGCGTGTTGACAGGAGCAGGGCGATATGTCCGGAACGACGTCATTGCTCGGGACATGCGGATCCCATCAGTGGAAGAATTTGTTACCAGTATAGCGCGTCGCACATTCGATCGTGCCGACAACGGCCCCCACCGCCATCTGCACAACATCGCCCCACTACATGCCCGGCCGCCGGACGCTGCTGGACGGCCCCTGCCCCGAGACCTCCTGTCCAACCCCACTGAGACCGAAACAATAGAATCAGTGCCATTACCGCAACGTAGCGGTATCCCTCGACCTAGATTTCGTGTCATCCCAGCCCGGCCGTAGTTCGCTCCAAGCTCGAGCTCCGGGTGACTGATAACACAGATACCAACCCAGAGACGACTGATAGACCGGCCAGACCGTCGCGAGACACTCGTGCCAAGCATCGGTCAGGCCGTAACATTTTTAACAACCGTGCTACAAACTAGCAGCCGCAATCGCGGCGACCAATCACCAGTAGTGTCAGTGGACACCCTGAGAAGACGCCCGGGTAAAGGGCAATCGCCCGTGTCCCGCACCAGCCAGAGGCTGAAGAAATCCGACGACGACGGCGAAGTTATCGCAATTAACGCATTAATAATCTGTGAGTTATCGTATCGGACCGTTTTCGGACGGGCACGATAATTACTATAATTATCAAAAAAATACATTAGGTACTTAATTTCCGCGGGTGGTGAACGCGCTTATTTTAGTTCATTCATCACTGCACAGGATTCCAGCTCCTAAACAGCGGACGGAAAAAAAG
Organism: Anania hortulata; assembly: GCA_963576865.1. NCBI lineage: Eukaryota > Metazoa > Arthropoda > Insecta > Lepidoptera > Crambidae > Anania > Anania hortulata. Next base: position 12,816,996 of record OY756390.1, on the reverse strand, counting down.
CGCGGGAAACGTCGTGTGAGACGGTTGAATTTTTCTTAGCTCTTTTGATAAAATAAGTTTTTTCTAGTATTGGATCAGATAAGTAAAATAAAAGTAGTTTACCTCATTACATTAATATATTAATATTTGTATTTGTGTATAAACAGCAGATTTCTGGTGAGTTCATTTAAATCTTACTCGATATGGAAGAGCCGGAGGATCCCGGTGGAGGGATCCCTCAGGTTTCTCACTTTGTAACTCTGTCGTACAATAATCACCCAGCTATGGATACGGAGGGATCAGTAGTAGATACTGATGCATCCGAAACTAATGTAAAACGAAAGCGGTCTTCAACAAGAAAAATATGCAAACATTGCAACAAAAAGCGTAGGAAACATAACAAGTCTTCTAATTCTATTTTAAATGACGATGATTGCCACTGCCAAAACGATGCTACTCGCGACCGATCCCCTGCAGCACGTAAAAGTAGCTCTAATAGTACTGATAGGTTAGAATGTTTAACACAAACTGCAACTTCAATGCCAGAACCTACTCCACAGTCTTTTGACTCAGTCCCCAATCCCTCACGCGGTAGAATGCTTTACCAGGCTTCAGACGTGTCTCCGTATACAGTTCATGTGCAACGAGAGCCAGCTAATCCTAATGAAAATTGTTTTGTTCACCCTGTAACTTTTGGATATTTCTTGAAAAAGAACAGATACAATAACATTATTGATGGTAGTCTCAAAAAAATAGGCAGAAATAGGTTGACTATATCATTCTCCAGCCACACCAGCGCTAATGAATTTATTAATAGTGATACTCTTAAATCTAACCATTATGGCATTTATACCATTATTTAGTGTAACACGAATGGGAGTTGTCCGAGGTGTTCCTTGTGATTGGACTGATGAAGATATAATAAGTAACATCACGGTCCCAATAGGCTGTGGCAACATCATCAAAGTCAGGCGCTTAAAGAAAAAAACAATATTAAATGGGAAAACTGAATTTATTCCAATTGAAACAGTAGTTTTAACCTTTGATGGGCAAGTATTACCCAAGAGAGTTTTCCTTTGCTACAACTCCTTACCTGTTGACTTATATATATACCCAACAGTACAATGTTATAATTGCTGTCGTTATGGGCACATAAAAACACAATGTCGGTCAACACCTAAGTGCTATAAATGCGGTCAAAACCATACAGGTGATGGTTGTTTGGCTGAAGAAGATGAGACTTCCTGTTGTCTTTGTTCTGGGCAACATTATGCCAATAGTAAAAAATGTCCTGAGTTTAACAGACAAAAATCTATTAAAGAAACAATGGCTAAAAACTGCATTTCATATTCTGAAGCCTTAAAATTACACCCACCTATTTCTAAATCTTACGCAGATGTACTAACATCATTGCCTTCTCAATCTTTTTCCAGACAACCATCATCAAAAATTACCTCGTCTCCTCCAGTAAGAAAACCTCCGTCTTCATACAAAAAGACAATCTTATTAAAACCAAATAGCCCCCATAAACATGAAAAAGGATATGACCGTTTAGCTCATGCAGCGCTCATAAAAGATTATGACATACCTCTTACTCAAAATGGTACATTATTAAATAATAACAATTTTAATAATCCTCTAGCTGATTTATCAGTTAAAGAATTAATAATGACCCTTATTAATACTTTGTCCCAGATTAATTCAAATAACCCATCACCGTCCATCGTTGCCCAAATTGAGAACTCGATAGGTAATAATTTAATTAATAGTAAGTACGATTAATTCTACGGTAATTCAATGGAATTGTCGTAGTATACTTAGTAAAAAAAGTGATTTGATATATTTGATTAATAAATATAAACCGTTAGTTGTCTCCATTCAGGAGACTTGGCTTTGGCCAAACATGAACTTTAAAATATCAGGTTTTTCCTCCATTAGGGAGGATAGGTCTGATGCATATGGCGGAGTAGCCCTTTTTATTAGCCATTCAGTTATTTTTAAGCATATTCCTATTCCACCACATAGTAATGAATTTTCAATAATAGCAGCTTCTATAAATGGCATCTGTTTTGTTGCACTCTATATTCCACATCCTTCCTCAGCAATATATGACGAACTTGATACCATAATCTCTGCCCTTCCAAGACCTCTTCTAGTTACAGGAGACTTCAATGCACAGCATGTGAGTTGGGGAAGTTCTGCTTCTAACCATTATGGAGTTAGGGTTATAGATCTTCTTGAAAACGCTAGTCTATGCATATTAAACACAGGCTGTGCCACACGCAGAACCAAACCTCATGAGGGAATCAGTGCCCCTGACTTATCCATTTGTTCCCCAAGTTTAGCCTCTACCATCAATTGGTCTACCCATTCTTCTACATTCGGCAGCGACCACTACCCTATTTTCATTAATATTTCAAATATGCCAGGTAAAAAAGCCTATCAACATAATCCTCGTTTAAAACATAATTTAAAGAAAGCTGATTGGCAATTATACAAAGAACAAGTTTTACATAATATCTCTTCACTTCCACAAATTCAAGATAATAACCAGGCCTTATGTGCTGACGCCCTGGCTTCCCTACTGGTTAAAACTGCCAACGAAGTGTTTCCCTTCAAAAAATCGAGGAAAGGAATTCCATCTCCCCCTTGGTGGGATCAAGAATGTTCTGCTGCCATAAAAAAGAGAAAAGAAGCGGAGAGGTTCTACAAACTTCATTCCACTACAGATAATTTTAACTCTCTCGCTAATGAAATGGCCTCAACTCGTAAGCTTTTTAAACAAAAAAAATGGGAAGGCTGGAAAAATTTTTGTCTTGCAATATCTCCTGATGTTTCCCCTTCGATTATTTGGTCCAATATTCGTCGTTTCAGATCTGCTTTTAAGGAATCTAATCCTCCTTTGATGGATGACACTGTAACAGAACAGTTTCTTGATATTTTAGCCCCTCCTTTCGTCCCTCAGCAAGAATTGTTATCTACATTTTTAGCACCTCCAAGTGATAATGAATCTGTCATTAGTGCTCCTTTTACCCTGACCGAATTAAAAGGAATTTTGTCTTATGTAAAAGACTCCGCTCCAGGGCTAGATGGAATTCCCTACTCATTTTTATCCCACTTAAGTCATGATGTGCTTGTTTACTTCCTGAATCTTACTAATTCTATAATGCAAACTGGAAATATTCCGCCTTCTTGGAAATCTCAAGAAGTTATTCCTATTCTCAAACCTGGCAAACCGCCCACTGATCCTTCTTCGTACCGCCCAATTGCTTTATCCTCAATTTTAAATAAACTATTAGAACACCTCATTAAAAATAGATTAGAATGGTATTTTGAAAGCAATAACTTGTTATCCAATAGTCAATACGGTTTTAGAAAAGGTAAAAGTACAATGGATAGCATTGGCTTATTTACAACAGATATTCGGTTAGCTTTTTCAAAAAATGAATCAATTTTAGCTGCATTCCTAGATATAAAAGTTGCGTACGATAATGTCTCTTTACTAATCCTCAAAGATAAACTTCTCAGACTGAAGGTTCCTCCGAAAATAGTAAATTTTATTATAAATATGTTATCTGGAAGATTTGTTCATATTCAACAAAATCATTTCACCAAATCAAGGCAAGTATTTAAGGGCTTACCTCAAGGGTCAGTGCTAAGCCCTCTGCTCTATAATATTTATACCTTCGATCTTGAATATTCTATAACGAATATAAACGGGATTAAAATTCTTCAATATGCTGATGATCTAGTATTTTACGTTCAAGGAAAGTCAGTTGAAAACCTTAGTGCTTTACTTACCTCTTCACTATCAGTTCTAAAATCATGGCTAGATAAGAATAATCTGGGTTTATCCGTTTCAAAAAGTGTTTCTGTTTTATTTACCAGATCACGCCTTCCTCCCCCTTTTTCTGTTTATTACAATAACCATACCATCCCTGTTAGCAATGAGGCCAAGTTCTTAGGTGTTATCTTAGATACCAAATTAACTTTTCTCTCTCATTGTTATTATGTCATTGGCAAATGTGAAAAGCTAATAAATATTTTACGATGTTCATCAGGTGTCTGGTGGGGAGCTCACCCATTCTCGCAGAAATTATGTACAATGCTATTATCAGAAGTCATTTGGATTATGCTAGCTTTTTAATGGAACCTTGTAGTGCAGTGGCCTTAGTTAAATTTGATAACATTCAGTCCAAAGCTCTAAGAATTGTAACTGGAGCTATGAAATCTAGCCCCATTAATGCCCTTCAGGTGGAGTGCTGTGACCCCCCTTTATCATTACGAAGACAATTTTTAAGTGACAAATTTTTGTTTCGCTCTTTACAATTTTCCACTCATCCTTTATATTCTAAATTACAATCACTATCGCATTTAACTGAAACTTCCCCATATTGGAAACACAAAAGAATTCCATGTTTAGTTATCAGCTTTAGAAAATTTATGTCCCTTCAAGCTCCTACGCATAGGTCTCAGTATCTCCCTATTTTTTGCAATAGGTTTGAATCTTTAGTTTTTTCCCCCAATATTCACATGGACTTAAATATTTCAAAAAACGACAAAAACGCTAATACTAACTTTAATTTTATTCTGGATAGGGACTGGCATGATTGGCACCATATTTATTGTGACTCCTCCAAACATTCCTCTAATATGCCACTAGGGATAGGAGTTTATCATCATCAATACAAGATAGTACAAAAAGTTAAATTACCCCCGGAATCTTCAATATTCACTGGAGAATGCTATGGTCTTCTCAAATCTCTAGAGTATATTTTATTAATGAAATTGAACAAAACAGTTATCTTTTCAGACTCTAAAAGTGCTCTAGATGCACTTAATAAGTTTCCCTTCAAATGTAACTCCAACAATAATGTTATTTTAATGTGTAGAAATTTACTTTACAAAATTCATATTGAAGGCCTCGTAGTCCACTTCGCGTGGATTCCTAGTCATTGCGGCATAATTGGTAACGATAAGGCAGACCGGCTGGCCAACGATGCTGTGACATCTGGAGATGTCCATCCATATAAAAACTTTTGCTGTGATCTGGCTGCTCTTCCTAAACAATTCCTTCGGTCCTCTTGGGAGGAGGTCTGGAATTTATATAGCAGCAAGGGAAAAAATTATAGAACTGTCCAACCAACGATTCCTAATAAACCATGGTTTTTCAGATTAAAACTTGGGAAGCTAGCAACATCTTGCATAATTCGTATGAGATTAGGCCATGTTGTCTCTCCTGCTCAGCTTGCTAGGCTGGGGATTGTAGACAGTGATTTGTGTGAGTGTGGCACTGACGTTGGTGACTTGAACCATATTTTCTTTACTTGTCCTTCCTACGACCGGTCCTCTTTCTTTTCATCCCTCTTATCCCTCCGTATTCCACTTCCAACGTCCATTAACACTCTTCTAAATATGTGCAACACTGATATTTATAATATTATTTCATTTTATATAAATAAAAATAACATTAATTTGTAAATATGTGTATAAATAAGTATATTCTAAATAATTCATACTTTTCTGATCCTTTTTTCATCCTTTTATCTTTCCGTTCCGTTTTTTTTTCCTTTTACATTGTATTCTCGTTTCCTTACCTTTTATCCTTCCTTCGCCGTGGCTAATGCACAAGCCGTGCTAAGCAAAGAAAAAAAAAAAAAAAAAAAAACAGCGGACGAAAATTGTCCTTTGTGCTTCGTCTGCAAAGCTACGCAATATTATTTATTTTATTTTGAAGCACAGACCTAATAAAATTGAGAACAAGTTCTTGTATAGCGTTTAGCAAGCAGGTAGAAGAAAGTAACAAAACATCATGCAACCTGAACTTCATACTCATGAAGATATTTATACAAAGCAGTTTCCTACTTTTAGTCGCCCAAAAGTGATAGGTTATATCGGGTTGGAAAACTTAATGTTTGCCAAATGTGTACAAAACAAGAAAGTTCATTTCGATTTGAACCTACATTCAGAGAAAGCTATACGCAAACCAAATGACCGAGACGTAAAATTGGATGATTTATTGTACTTTCTAATTCAACATGAAACCAGATTAAACTTTCCTTTGGAAACACATCTTAATAACTGTAAGATATTCTGCTATCGAGGTCTAATGACATGTGTTGCATGCACTCCATATGAGAACAGAGAACCATGGAAAATTGTTGCTATATTACATAAGGGCAATATATACTTATGTGCAAGGGATACAGAAGAAAAACTAACTCAAAAGCGTAACATGACAGAGCAAGACATTAAATTTACATCATGGGGCTACAAATTTGAGCAATACATGCTGTCTGGTAAATATAAATAAAAATCAAGAATTTATTTTATTTGTAATTAATCAGATGAATTAAATTCTGTTTTGTTTTTTGACTTAACTACATAAAATAATTAATTTTATTACTATCATGTGTTTTAGAGCATCCAGATTTAAAACCCAACCCAGATGTGCCTGTGGATGAGAATAAAGAATTCTCTCTAGTTTTAACTACCAACCTCAACCAGCACACTATTGTCTATGGAGCTGAAATGGATGGCATCCGTTGTGACAAAGGCTCTGTACCTCCCGCCCCTGATGCTGAAAGAGGCCCTGAAGAAATTGTGAAATATTTATTTGACAAACAATTTGTGGAACTCAAAACTAATAGACACTTACAGTTTTCCAGACAAGAAACAAGTTTCAAGTGAGAGATATTCTTCCTTTAAATATTAATCGTTATAATGCTCGAAAAAACTAAAATAAAGTTCAGTTAATGGCATTATTATGACTTAGGACCATTTGCATAATAATACATAATACAGCAAAAATACAAAACATGAAATAGTTGATACTGTTAATTCAAAATAATAAGTTTATGTACCCAACTTTGAACTCAAAACCATGGCTAGGGAACGGTTCGCAAAATACCGAATCACTGGCTCGGAGCAGAACCTATTCGCAAGCATTATTGTCGCTGGGATTAACCTGGTTAATTCCAAGCGACCTGCGGGTGCGACGTTGCTAAGCCCATGCGCTTTATCTCTTTATCTCCATCTCGCCCATATTTCGGCAAGATATGAATTCTGCGACACGAACGCGAGCGCAGTATTTTCCTGGCTACGGTAGCAGTTAGGGTGACGGCAGGGCAGAGGGTGCTAAGAATCTCTGGAGGCGGTTCAGCTACCACCACCAAAGACGACTGGCCCTGGTAACTTTATTTTTCTGGGGGAGGCCTATGTTCAGCAGTGGACGTCCTATGGCTGAAATGATGATGAATCGTGCGAGTCAATCAACATTTTGTTTCTTTATTTACGGCAACACAACTACTCTCTCCTGATTTTTACGCTCTTTGATCGAAATAATATGGATTCTGACAGAGCAGAATCGAAATGATAATGCTCTTTCTATTTTTGTATGGCGTTGCTTACGAGCTGATTATTTTTTTTAACCATGTTCCGAGCCCTGCTCAACATGCAATATTTAACTTTAACGAATTTTCAGACGTTTCAAAACAAAGAAGTGGTGGTGCCAATCATTTCTAGTGGGAATAGACACAATTCTTTGTGGATTTCGGGATGATCATGGCATTGTGGAAGAATTAAAAGTTTTCCCTGTGAGAGAACTTGCTAAAATGTCTGAGGTTTGTTGTCTTAATAATACAAATGGATTGTATAAAAAATCTAATTTCAATAGATTAAATATTTATAAAAACAAAAGATTTCACTTCAACATTCGCTATGTGCAAAGTGGGTAGTGGGGGCCGTCAAATCGATCGCAGCACGCAATGTGGCAGAAATGTGAAAAAACTCTGGACCGTCAGTGTCAAATTGCTATATTTTCATAGAATTCCATACTAACATTATTAAGTATTTTTAAGTAAAAACGTTAAAATTTGCGATATGAGTCACAGCACGGTACGTGGTGTGTTATAAAGCGTAGAAACAATGGGAAAAACATTTCATGCATGTTTTATTCGTTTCCAATATTGAGATGGAAATTGGAGCAAAAACATAAATGCATAGCTGTTGTGAAGAGAAAAAAGTTTGTAGGGAGTTTGTGTCACAGACGTTTGTCTTATGATCACAGCTCCTATTAAGTAGCTTTGTCCATTGGTTCTAAGCTATTCAACGTCTCTCACATGCTGTGCTAATACATTTTGAAGAAAAACAATCCGAAAATCATTCTCAAACCATCCAGCTGCCATAATTTGAAAGATCTTAAGTCCACAATAATTTTGGTCATTAGGGGCGCTGTCATCGCGCACACAGCGAATAAATACATAGTTTTTTGATGTGAAGTTGTTTATCTCATTTTTTTTTGTTACAGAGATTTTGGAAACCAAATGTTTGTTTCAACTTCTTAGATACATTTTTTACATATGTTAAAAGATGTTTATCTAGAAAAATAAAAAAAATATATGGGGAAAATGGTTTGAAAAACTTGCAGGCTTTACCAATGATATCTTTACTCCTGGAGTGGAAACCGGGTATGCCAGTAATTGTTTCTGAAAATTATGCTTATGAAAATGATCCTATTTTTCCAAAATATTTTATAGACAATTATAGGAAATCAATTTGAAATATTTTTGTTTAATTGATAAAATACAATGCAAAGGACCTGATGCGCATGCGGTATATTTTTACGCAAATTCAAATTAGGGGTGGCGCTGCCTGGTGGGACATCATCGAAACCTTATTTTTTAATTAAAAACCGTGTTTGTTTTTTAATCGCTTCATAAAAAATAAAGAAACACTATTTCTAGGCCACGCCTACGAATAAATCACCACAAATAAAGACTATTTCAAAGAAAACATATTATTTTTTTACTATATTTTTTCAATAGTTTATATATGCCTATATGGTGTAGGCGATACGTGTCTATTCGCCTAGCGTACTTACCACACCGTAGCGGTATTTTATAAATGCCAATAATTGATTCCTAAACAGTTCTAAATAGTGCCCAAAGAAAATAAATAGTTCCCTTAAACTTACGAAATTATAGCCATGGTTTGGTGAGTACGCTAGGAGGAGGTTTCGCCCAGCTTACTCACCTCTCGTGTGGATAAAACTAAACAAGCTATTATATAATTCATACATCAAAAAATAGTGTCTAAATAATGCCAAATAATGTCCAATGGACAGAAATAATGCCCTTATAATTCATGATTAAACGAACTTACCTGTAAGTGAAGTTCTATCATATTTAAACGAAGCGCCTCGTCCGAAGTGATTAGTATTATTACATGTAATATCACTTAGGTGTCACCACTTCTGCACTAGTTGAGAATATTCCTTTGCCTAGTTTATATTTTTCAAATTTTTATTTTTATAAAGTGGGTAGTATTTTTTACTCCGCAGCAAAGAAAATTAATAAAGATAGAATGCTAACTCCATAGTACGAAAGTGAGCTCGCTTAAAACTTATTATCTTCGCCGGTACCTCCTAGTTCTACTTAATATATTAGATGGGGTTACTGTGCACGCTGAAATGTGGCTTACCTCGTGCCATCTAGCAAACACTTGATGCAACTCCATTATTCAACAAGACACAGTGTACTACGTGTCACGAGATGGCGTTAAACAGCATTGATACTGATTTCTTTAAAGTGACGTCTAGATTATGGCGTCACAAAGTACCAACGTATAGATAAATTCATTGCAATAGCTAAAACACGAATGGCCTAACGGCGTAAGACCCTAACTTATTCTTGTGGTTACTCCATTACGATAAAATAGTTTTGTTGAATTTTGTCTTTTTTTGTGTTTTTGCATTTACATGTTATAAAAAAACGACTGCCTTTTAAATGGGACTCGATCTTTTTCAAAGTGCAAATGTTAACCGATAGTTTAGATATTTTATTTATTTCATTACCAGTTACCAGTCTTAGGACGATAATGATTTTCAGACACAACTACCTACTACACCGCAATTAGCTGCCACGCCCTTCGTTCATTCATATTACGGGTTTAAGCGGCGCGGCAACAGACATAACAGGTAGCGCTAGTTAGGCATTTTGAAGTTTCAGCTCTATGGAAAGCTTATAGGGTTGAGTATTGTTTAACTTGTGATACGACTCTCGACTCGCATCTCGGATGGTATGCGGTTTGGCAACGTCGCATTTTAGTTATTACTAAGAGCAAACTTGGATTCGCGACACTGAGCTTTGTATAAAATATGAACTGGCGATCGCCCGCGGCTTCGCTTGCGTTCTATTCGGAATGACACAAAATTGTTATTGCATTTTTTGGGATAAAAAGTATCTCTTAGCATGTGCAAATCTTATGACGATTGGTTAATTAGTTGAGGCGAGAAAGCGTAACTAAAAAACTTACTTTCGCATTTCTATTAAGGAGTTGCCTACTATTCGTTGTTTTTAGGTAGGTAATGAAAAGATATGGTGTTGAATTACATCATATTTTCAGTGTTATTGATATTGGTGATTGAGTATAGTATAATCGTACAATAGTATTAAGAAATATAAACAAATTGAACAAAGTTTGTTAGATTATTACTTGAAAACAGTTCTACCGATCTGGAAAATATATTTTTTATGTCATTTCTAAGTAATTAAATGGAACACTACGTGCTATAATTTTATAACTAACAAGCTGTCCCGGTGAACTTCGTCATACTGCGTCTTTTTTTTTTCGTGAATTTTTCGATGTTTTAATAGTTATTCTGCTGTTCGGGACGGAGACAAATCCAAACAATCATAAGTCATAAAAATCGACCCAACTTTGTTTTATATACGTGGTTAGATTTCAAAAACAAACAATTTTTTTTTAAGTATAATTCTTCCTTTCTGCATTTGAAAAATAGTAGACGTAGGTGAATTTACGATTACTCGATTAAATTGCACCGTATGTGCACTGCATGAGAAGAATTGTTTTTGTTGAACCGTCGTCGGCGTACGCCTGTGATCTCTGATACCTAAATGACGGCGCATCGCGCGTTTTTTTTTTTCGGAAAATTTTAAGTATTATAATGAAAATGAAATATAATCCTGTATACAGGGTTATTTGCAAACCATCAACAACCTCCTAAGGGCAGATTTTGGTGCTTAAATACAACAACTTTTTCTATGAGACTAACACTGAAGTCGCAAAAAAAATTCACTTCCCCATACTAAGCCGCCAGCGAAAAATTTTTTTAGATTTCAATGTTGGTCCCATAGAAAAAGTAGTTGTATTAGTACAAATAACCCTGTTTAGTAATGAAAAAAAAGTTTTTTTTTAGGTAGATCGATTTAGTTCCTGATTTTGAATGGTCTCTGAAAAATTGGCACTACCTTGAAATGTAACCCTGTATAATAGTAAATAAGTTTTCACTTTATTAAGGAAGGAACTTACTTTTTGATAACTTAATTTTGACGATGTCCGTAGTCGAGCGAAAAGCGAGCACGCAGAACTTAGCGACACCATCTCTGAGGTCCCAGGTTCGATTTCCGGTCGGGTTAATGTATTGTCTTTGGATTGGGTACGTTGTTAAGTAAGATCGGTCTTTATTGTGTATGAAAAACAAGGTATAAAATGGTCTTAAAATAATTATAATCAAGTAATTGTTTCTGATTTCAAACACAAGTACCTACTTTAGCTACTTATCTTACATCAATATTTATAAAGAAGTAATTGCTTGTTGCTAAGTAATAACTTAACGAAGTCATTACTTTAGTTTGGAATACTTATTTTGAAAACTTGTTCCATAGTCAAGATAAGTACGTTACTTAGTTAAATAAATACTAAAGTAACAGCCAGTGCTTGATGTTTGTTTTCCTCTAGCAAGACGCGATTGCTGTGTTATGTTGCATGAGAAGATATGCCGATGAGATTGATATTCCGTTAGAAATGATAATACAACATTACATTTTATTTTTAAAAAACATCTAATTCTTAGCATTTTGATGGCAAAATAATGTAAGAAGCTCTTTCCGCGTGCAGATGTCAGTGCATTTCAAGAAAGATAGGAGAGGGTCATACTTTGCAGTCTATGGAATGCGAAACCAGTAAAACCTTGATTTTGCTTGCACCTACTTGGCTCTATATTTAGGGACTCCCAAGTCAGCCATGGCAAATCTTGTCCAGGCGCGTATCTAATGTAACAAGAATATGTATTTTTATCACAATAACTCAAAAAAAAAAAAAACTATTTGTGTATTTTTCCAAAAAATGGCGCTAGTTACCTTTGATCTTTATTTATTCGAAACATGCAATTTTATTAACAATCTAATCAGGTAATTAGACCCAAAAACGTTTTAACAACTCACCCTAATCCTATTTTCGAGGCACAAGCGCGCGCTCCATAGCTATAGTAACAGTGAGATTTTGTGAAATGGCTCTTAAAATTAATTCATCTTTTTTATCAAAACTTCGAAAATTAATATAAATGACGCGTGAGGGGTCAGTTTCTTTTTATTTAATTCAAATGGCAAAAGTGGAGTGGAGGCACAAATGTATAAATGTATGAAAATAAAATTGTACTGCGTAGCTTTTATACATTCTGCGTGTTGATGTCGCAGTCGCCGCGCCGTTGGCCTCCAGTGTAAAAATATCTAATATATTGAAAAAATTTCGCGCTTGCTTCGCTCGCAGTTTTTTCCGGTTACATTAAAATAATACGTTTCACTACTAAGTATAGTTACTTATTTAGTATAGTTTTAATAAAATACTTCTTAAATTTTGAAAGCCCAAAAATTTTCACGCTCACTGCGCTCGCGCTGGGAATCCTAATCATTAATAATCGAATGGGAGTTTGTTCTGTCTGGACTTGGACAATGTGAACTTGTTTGTTGTATGTTTCGTGTAGTGCGTATTATAAAACAAGCGCGGGGAATCCGACTTAAAAAAAAATACATTGCCCACCCCTGGGTTACCAGCTGGGTACGCCCTTGAGCAGAGCAAAGTGGTAGCGGGACATATTTCAGGTTTTTGGTTAAACAATGGAATTTAAAGTATTGCTTGTCTGGAACCTGCTCTAGACGTTTTAATTATATCTAAGATTTTTACGTTCTAAATATTTATTTTTGATAATGTTTGCAATCTATGGGCGGTTGTGAGTGCCAGTAATGTGATAGTTTTCCTAGTTAACGTATCTAATGAGAACTCATCATTTGGATACCATTGACTTAAGTGGTCTAATACGCAATTTGTGTCCCACGTGTAGCTAAGTATATTTTGGTAACACGTTAGTTGAAGTCGAAATACACCTATGAAGAATCTCTGTATTCTATTGTCTTTAGATATGTTAGAGCCTAACAAAAGACAGCAGCCTTTAACAGCAAGGGCTGACCTACAGGAGTTCAGGGTACCATATTGGGCTTCCTGGTTAAATAATTCAGTTAAGAAATGAATAACAGTTTGAACAGACGCAATAAACACGTCGGTGTTATTATTTTTACAGTAGTTCCACTATTTTCTCAGGCAAGTATCGTATTGCTTTACGGAGTTAGCTGATAATGACGCCATCATTATTTCCAAGGAAGACGATGGTAAGCTTCTTCTTGATAGCGCATCCTGGATAAGACAGCAGCCAACAGGGCAATCGTTTCGTGTATCCGACTGGAGCTGGAATGAGAGAATAATGCGCGTTTGTGAGGTGTAAACGTTAAAACCTTAAGAGACTGAAGTGCTTGAAAGACAGGGTACCAAGGCTGGGTGGGCCACATAGGGACAAGTAAAATATCTTTGGATTTTTCGGCGATAATTTTCCTTAGAACTTTCAAAATTACCGAGAAAGAAAAAAGGAAAAGGAAAGCATAGAAGTACGTGTTGACCCAGGAGACTATAAAGGCGTCGATAGCTACTGCATCAGGGTCTCTATGCCACGAGATGTAGGTTTCAAATTTTTTATTGATGTGGCTTGCGAATAGATCCATTTTGGGTGGACCAAAACAATGAGTAATGTGATCGATGGCCCAGCCTGCTAACTCCCACTCGATATCTGGGTGGTATCTCCGTGACTCAGCATCTGCAACGACGTTATCACATGATTTGATATAAGAGGCGTAAAATGTACAGTTTTCGATTCTCGCACCATTCCCAAATTTCCCTCGTAATTGTCGAGAGGTGTGGGTACTGAACGCCACGGTTGATGTGGATGTAGGCGACTGCAGTCGAGTTATCTATGCGCTAAAGGATCTGGCAGTCGCCAGAAAAAATGTTAGGGTGATAAAAGCTGCCAGCAATTTTTTAATTTATAAAACAAACAATATTAATAAGTATATAAAATTTACACGATATGACATAAGCTTTAGGGCTTTACCGCATACCGGTGCCGTTGCAGATACGATAAGATACGAGGTGCTTGCCCAGCTAGGATCAAAGCCTGCTCCGGTCAAACCGGCATACCAGGTAGCACATTTTATAAGGAGGGACACGCTCTGGGATGGGATAGGATAGGACGGCTGACCAGCCAACGCGGCTACGTGGGTCGGCTGAAACCAGTCGACCACAACCAAGTAGATATGCATCCTGAGCCTGGTATAGGAAAATGGGTAAAGACGGGTTTATCGTTGTTAGGTCTGAGCGTTGGTGCTGATGAGGTGGGCAATCTGGCCTTAGGTGTTGTGGTTATTCTCCTAGTTCTTCTGTTTTCTTGCTAGTTGACTGTAGAATTCTGCTTCATTGTTTCATGAATCTGATTAACTATCAGTTTCTTAATCAAATATTATTGAGCTGCTTTTCTCAGCTCCTTTTTGTCTAAGGCTAGTTTTTTTAATTTTTGCCTGACTGTTAGGATGATGAGTTTCTTGAGTCGAATAAAAATTACTTGTAGCTGCCTGAAGCATAGATTTAGTATGTACTCTAAATCTGTGGCCTGAAGTGTGTTCCTATAATAGTTAAGTCGTCGGCAAATGAGAGGCATACAGGTTAAGTTATTTTTAAATCTTGATTGAGGTAAAGGAATGGTACTTCTTCCAGAGTTTTTAAAACGTCGTCAATGAGAATCGTGAAGAGGCGAGGCGATAGCAGGCAACCTTGTTTAACTCCTGTGCATGTGTTAATAAAATGTGTTTGTTGTTCAAACCACATTATGCATGTTGATAATTTCATGCATGCTTTTATAATCCTGTTGGTAAAAGTCTTATTGGTCCTGAACACGAGGATGTCTTTCATTAAATTTAAGTTCACGGTGTCAAAGTCAAAAATCATTTATTCAATTTAGGACAGAAAACTGCCACTTATGAACGTCAATAATAACATTATTGGCCCATATGGGGCAGAACATGTCTCCTTATTTTTTTGTGTTAAAGGCATTTTCCATATCGATGGCCATGTCGTATGTTTTTGTGCCTTGCCGCTATTTCTCATCGAGATCTTTACGAAGAGTGAAAATATGATCATCAGTACATTTATTTTCCAGAAAGGCTGCTTAGTAGTTACTAAGGCTAATGGTTATTTCTATTACGTACTGTCAGATTAAAGACGTTTGATTGGCTCCTCCAAATCAACTACAATGAAGCAGAGTTTTTATTGAGTAACCGAAAATGAACACACACACACACACACGCACACACGCATATACACACACACACACACACACACACACACACACACACTCACACGCACACGCAAGCACACACACGCACACACACACATGCGCGCGCGCACTTTAATGCTAAGAAGAAGCTGTTAATCCATCAACTCAAGTCCCCAAGAGACAGGATTACCTAGTTTGGGGACTACTGTAAACCACTGTATGTACATCATTTTAGTAATAAACGTTTTATTATATTTTATTATATTATTATTATATTATTATATTATTATTTGGTCTAAACGGGACAAAAGAAAGTTGGCGTATATTTCAGTACAGCATATGGAAATGCGTTTTTTTTTTAAATTGGGACTTGAAATGTTCTAGTCTAAGCTGAGGGTATTATGTTGCTTTTCTATGCAATTCTAAAGCTCGATTATATTCTCGTCACATAGTGTGATTGCTGGACCTTTTGATTTTGTTAGCTCATTTTTCCAATTGGAAATTTGTATTAGTCTTGTTTCTGTATTTTTCGGAAGTTTCGTAAGTAGTTTTCATAAGCCGATAGAAGTGCATGTCATTTAAGTCCTTGAAAAAGGCTTAAAATTCACTTTTTAATTTTTTGCACTATGGTTTGCAACGTGGTGCGACATTGTTTTAAATGTAGTCGGGTTGTTTGATCACGCAAGTGTCGGTTGCGAAATTTAGCTTTCTGTAGCTCGGCTAGCGCAAGGCTATGCTCCTTGGATATGTTTACAACCTTTTTGATGATGTTATATGCACATATTTTCATAATTTCGATTATGATATCCCAAGGTCGTTGGTGTTGATTGGGATTGGTCCAGGCTTCGACGGTCTTTCTGATTTCATTCTGGAAATTTTAGTGGGTGACTTCATGTTGTAGTTGTTCATAGTAATCTTATTGGATTGTTTTCTTGTTATTTAAACGTGTCTATCTTGAGAGTTGGGGTTTGAATGAGTTAGCTCGCCTATAATTAGTTTGTGGTCAGAAGTTTTCTTATTAACTTCTCCTTCTATGAAGTTAAATAAGCTTGTGTGCTTTTGTAAGTATGTGGTCGATTTGTGATACTCTTTTGCCCGATTTCCATGTTTTTTTACAACTTGGTCTGCCAAAAATTACGCCCCCAGGACCAAGGAGGGCCTTGATCCTGGGGGCGTAATTTTTCTCTTCTTATAATGTCAATCGATGATGATACTACCGATATCGTTGGAGTCTTTGTGTAACAGGTTGTTTCCAATTTGGCCGGATCTTCAGAGGTCGTTTACATCTAGGGTTCCTATGTGGGTAGGTATTGAAGTTGCCTAGGATCATTAGCGTAGCGTCTTTTGGTTTTTGCTTTATGGTTTGCAGTAACCTGGAAACTGATTTGGAGGCCGCCGGTGTTTTGTTAGGTATGTGGGCTGTGATTATGAATAGTTTTCTGTTAAAATTATTTGTTACTAAGGTTGCAGCCATGATATCTGGAAAGCTAATTACGTTATTAACTTGCAGTATGGTATTTTTCCTGACCGCGATAGCTAGGTTTTTGTTTGATCCTGACTCCTGAGAGTCCTGAGTGTAACCATTTATAGTTTAGAGTTGTATGTTCCAGTGAGCATGTGGGTTTCCTTCCTAACCAAGCGATGTCTATGTGTTTTTTGTATAAGAAGTAATCAATGGCGTCTTGTGTCATGTGCCAATATTTGGTTCGATTTCCTGTATAGGGTGAGTAGATGTACAACTGACAAGTCGATATTCGGTTTAGTCTGCATAATGCTCTCTACTCATTAATTGGGAGTTAATCGATTTATTTGTGCACTTCCATGTGTTTTGATGTTGGTTTTTTTCGCTATGGAGTACCTTGTTCACTTGCGTAGTGTGTTCATTTCCATAATTCACGTAGGTACATAAGGCTATCATAGTGGCTGCCGTCGTAGACAAGGTTTATGTCCCCGACAGAATCGTTTGGGTTTTTGGGCTTGAAAACTTTTTTCTTTTTGATGTATGTTGATATTGACCAATTAGAAGTTAGCCGCTGCAATAAGGATGACCGTACCACTCCATTATCCATCATTGTATTGCTTTGCTATGTAATTATGGTATTGTATCTGGTTGCCTTCTGTGTTTTCTAAGTTGCTGAAAATTACTGTTTTCATTATATCGTCGTCGCCTGACTGCTCCATGATCGTTGATCTGATGGGCTATTTCTCTAAACAGACAACTTCCATCTCCTGGTACTTTGATGTTTGACTTTATCATTATTTAGTTATGATGTTAGCTGTAGGGGAAAGCTTATATCTAGATTATTAGTAATTTATGACTAGGGTGTAAAGGTTGTGGAGGTTGCGGAAATGTTATTTATTAGTGTTTGGTAATGCTTGTTGCGTTAGTAGTATAATGGCTGGAGATGCCTTTTTTTGTTGGCTCATTATACATGTAAAATTTATTCAATGGTGACCAGATGTGGCCTATGCACGGGTATTGGAATTTAGCTTCTTTGTATTACCTACTCAAGAAACAAAAGTGTTTTTGGGCTCCTCTTTTTGCTGTGTTTCATGTGAATTTAAGGGTTTAGTTGAATGTAGCGAAGCGTATTGAGGTTTTGTGTTACCGAACTTACCGAAAATGTGTGCTTTGTTTTGAAAGCGGAATTATGCTGAACTGTTGTCTTTCTCGCTATGGGCATATTTAGAAATGGGCATTGGTGTCAATTATTTAAGCTACAAGAGACTTTAAAATACACCTCAATAATGTGGATGCAAGTTTGGTGGGTTCCTACTAGTTAAATCGCTGTATTAATTTACAAGGGACCTACCATACCAAGGGTATGAGGATAGCTGTTTCAGCATTGTCCGCCTACCCGGGATGAGACACATAAAGAAAGACTAAGTGAGTATGTTATGCTATTAAAGATAGTTATTTTAATAGATTCTATGTGGAAAACCTCTTGTTCAATTCGCGAATGTTTACTTATTGTTAGTAAGAGTAAGGACTGGTTTCACCGGGATTGCGCCTACGCTTAGGGTAGCTGGGCTTGTGAGCCTCGCTCGTGCCCCTTGCAGGCCGCCACAAGGTAAGAGTGCACTGGTTTCCCCTTTCCTTGGGGCTGCACTAGATCATTGCTATAACGGCTGGCACAAACACAATATACACACGTAACACACGCTCTGAACCAACAAAAATCTATACAGGAAGTAAGTTGGAAAGGTTTCAGATAACACTTTTACTCCGCATTTTGATATTGTGATTATTATGTAATACATTTAATTGCTTTTTATTAAAATTTATTCGTCAGTTATTGACCTCGAGAGGCTGAAGAGACTCGCAATATTATTAGTGCAAAGGCGCGCGCGTTGGGTTTGGGATATTGTAAGAACAAAAGATCTTTTCGGGTCCGGCCACTTGCAGCGCACATGTTGTGGGCGACCACTCGGTACGGCTGCCCGAATAGAAGTCCACCGCATACCGGTGCCGTTGCAGATAGATTAAAAAATAATTATAGATGTACACAACATATGACATAATAAAAACATTGAAAAATAAAAATGACAACACACAGAATAATGTAATATTTTGCACGATCACGCCTGCCATGCATGCACTATATAGCTCGACTCCTAGCACATACATACAGGGCGCTGCCAAGTTATGTTATTGTTTTTCATTTATAGTATTTATAGTTGTATGAATATTTAACCCGCCGGTACTCGCGTCTCATTTTAAGCCATGAACAGTCGCACGAGGATCGAAAAGACCCAGACTTTGAATCTACCGTTTTTAAAAACTTATTGGAATTTTGTGTTTGTTTGTATAACAAGTATAAAGAGAATATTAAAACAAACTTGAAAATAACAAATGTTTATAACTAAGGGTTGAAAAATAACATAAATTACAAAAATTAAGAGATCCCTGCTAAATCCTACTTTTTACCATATAGAAACCAGAAAATCTGTGTAACTTTTTTATATATTTTAGAATCAATAAAATTGTTTTTTTATAATCAAAACTTATCACCAATCTTCTTAATAACGGAAAAATATCAAATATTTTACGTAACATTATTTTTATAATCAGTCTCCAAATTACACATAAAAATCTACTATAAAATGGTTCTTATTTTGTTCTATATCACTATTACAATAATCTTATCTTAGTTTTGGCTTAGTTTATGTTTGCAGTTGATACATATTAAGAGCTACCACTAGAAAGATGAGTACACTAGGCGAAACCTCCTCCTAGCGTACTCACCAAACTATGGCTATAATTTCGCATGTTTATGGGAACTATTTATTTCCTTAGGGCACTATATTTAAGAATCAATTACTGGCATTCATGAAATACCGCTACGGTGTGGTTAGTACACTAGGCGAAGAGACACGGCGTTAAGGATATTATCCTGTATTTCAGGGGTTTTTACACCTAAGGTCAACTGAAAAGACTTTCGTCACCTCTATACATTTTGTATGAAATAATTGTAAAAATCATGATTGTAATCTGTTATGCATCTTGAATAAATAAAATAAAATAAATACGAAAGGAGCGGCGATGCGCCCAATCCCACACTAAACCCGTTTGTCTGTCCCGCGCCTAAAGTCTTATCAATAAAGTCAGCAGAGCGCTAGGAATCAATTGCCGGAGTACTCTGTTGAACACTGCTCATGAAACGACCCTGCCTGTCCCTCCAACGCGGATAGGTGAGCGAGGTTTCATATGATTGAGTGACGGTGCGGTGTACTTATTTATTATTTATTAATTTTGTTTTCATCAAGCTACAGTCAACGGTTTATCAATCTATTGAAAAGTATTAAGAAAAAACTATTTGTTTGACCTAAGGTTTAAATCGCTTGAGAAAATGCAACTTTTATAGTATTGAGGGAACAGTGGCAAACAATATGTGTAGGAAAATAACAATTCTGTTTTCTATGGTACCATTTATTATCACTGCATAGCAAATGGTGTAAATCAACATCCATAAAAGACTAATCAACAACATGGATATCTTCACTTAACAAATTACTATTAAAAACTATTTTTGTTATCATACATTTTATAAAAAAATTTTTTAGAAATAAAAACAATAATTAACAGAACAACATTTTGTAATAAAATTAAAGGGTGTCATGTTGTAAGCTATTCATATTTGTATTTACATAACAATATTTTATTTTAGTTAAAAAAATCTCCATCATGTGACTGATAGTCGGTTCCATGAAATTAAATTCATAATGTAATTATTAACAATAATAACACAAATACAATTTATTTATACATTTCCGTGCATTTATTTCAATGTTATTTAGGTAATTAAAACATCAAACACTCATTTATAAGTAATACATTGATTGTTATGATAATGATTGGTTATTGTGATGTTATATTAATAAATTTTGCAGCTTACATTTTGTAATATAATAACTGATTAATAGACTTAATTTTTATTCTTGTTTTCATAAGGTTGTTATTTAAGAAGAGCTATAAGAATTTACAGATAAACTGACCAGCCTTCTTAAAACAGGGAATCGTTCGTATTAGGTAAAACTACAAATGGCGTATTTGTTATTCTTTCAAAGTTACACATGGCTTGTTAACAAATATTGGAGTTTTTTGGCCATAAAAAACTTCTTGTTTTAGTCGCCACGAAAAGTGAGAAGCCTTTACCAAAAGACAAGCAACGTAGGATCTAAAAATGTTATGATGACATCCCAACTAACGTAATTTCATTTTGTTGGTTTGTGTTAAAAATTTAATGGTATCCGCTAGTCTGTTGTCAAAATGGCTTTTGTTTACTTAGGTACAGACAACAGCACATCAACCTACCACAAAACGTCAAATTTTCTCAATTGATATTCATATCTAAATGCGGACATAAGGTTGAAAATCAAGTGACCTTTAACTTTTTGGGTAGGTTGACCTGCCGTTGTCTGTACAACATTTTTATCTAGTTAGTTTTGGCGACTATAGTACATTCATAAATAAGCCTATTGACCACAACTAAATGTCAAATTTACTCAAACGATTTTAATTTTAAAGTTTAACCTATACAGTTTAATATGAAATGACAATTTGAGGTGATGAGCTGTTGTGTACATACATTTCTCAGTTTGTTTTACGTTACTAAAATGATCGAATATTTGTACGAATGAATACACAAAGTATAGTGGGACTATTTTACGAATACAATGCATCTTACTTAACATGAACATGATTGATTAATTAATTATATTTTCTTATTTTATAATCTTAAATTATTCCCGACATACTCATGTGTGTCTAAACACTACCACATTTATGCTTCATTCGTAGATTTTTGACCCGTTATTATTAAAATAAACAATATGAAGAAATCAAATGTGTAAACAGGCGTCCCTAAAAACTTCACTCGGCGTGTTTGTACGAATATTCGTTATTCGGACAAAGAAAGTAACTTTATGATGCAACCACACATGTATTTGAACAATTACCTAATCAATGCTAAAACCAATTTTGCGTTTTTAAGCAAAGGATTTATATTATATTCGCCAAACAACGCAAATATTTGTATCAAATGTGTAAGTTACACAGTTATTAAGCGTGTTGTACACAAACGCGATTATTTTTACAAATACGCCAATGGTCAGTATCATACATTTTCCCCTTCTAAGAACTAATGGACACGTTGATGGATTGTTACTGGTTTATCTATTGTAATGAATGAGAAATAGAATAAACATTGAAAATATTTACACGTCTCTTTACAGCCTAACAATATAAGAAATGTACCTTAGCAAATGTACAACTTAAAAGTAATTAGGTACTAGTCGATTTTGGTAAGTTGTACCAAATTGGAATAATAACACTGATCACTTAGGTCGTTCGTTGCGTACCTACACATCCCTCAAAGTGATAGTGAAATTAACTTTGTGTTGAAAATATCTACAAACTTTAAAACAGTCTTCGGTTTCACTTACATTAGCAATATCCCTGTTGAATCAGTGTGTTATTTGTACTAGCGTTATATTAACAAATCTTCTAAAAAGCTTTTTACCGTATTCATTTACGAGGCACAGAGAGGATAGATTTTAGTTGTAAATGATGCGATACATTTTGCACTACACTACAACAAACAAACATTTTGGTCAATACTTATGTAAAGACCTTCGTAGTTAATATCATGTTGTTTGGTATTATTTAAAGTTAACATAAAAACTTGTATAATACAACTTGTACATACAGTACAGTAGACATATAACATATTGATATTCTTTATAAAATGTATACACAGTCTATTTCTGCCTACGTTTTGATTAGACTTCTAAAGTCTGATATTCCGGCAAGATGTTTTGTTAGCTAGCATTTCCGTATGCGACCGCTAGAGGCGCTGTATTGTTTTTACAAAAGTTTTACTTAGAGATTGTAAACGAAGTATTAACTTTCATGGCAGGACCCTATAGGAGCTAATCTATCTTTTGGACCACAAACAATAAGAAGCCGGCCAATTTATAATTACTTGTTAGAGTGCGCTAACACGGGCAATACAATACAGGGCAATATTGTCAATGTGTTTCTGCCGTCACGACCACACCAAGCAATTGAATGTGAAACTGTACCGATTGTTGCTAAAGAATACCGCCACACTGAGCAACCGAGCAACCGTAGACTGAGATAAGCTTTAGAAACAATTCTTAAAAAATCGCGCGTATATTTTGCTCTTATCGCTCGACTGTCTTCGGCGAATGGTCACTGCCGTCATGGTGTGGTGGCAAAATGATTTCTCGTGTACGGGCGATATGATGTGATGCTGCTTATCAAAAGCGGAGCCAATTTAGTCACAAAAACCGCCTCTTGCTAGTATTTTTTTATCTAATGGTTTTCTTTTTTTTATTATTATTATTTAAAGATGTAATTCGTCGATCTAATGTCATACAACAACACCAATGTCAAACCCTATTTAAATTTGCAATTGATACAACTTTATTTTGTTACATTTCAGGCATTTATTTTTATTTTAGGCCGGCATTCTTTTAACAACGAACAAATCGTAATATCGAACCTTCCTCTAAGCTCAATCAATGCAGCCAAATAGGCAGATTTAAAATTTCACATCGCATTTCATGCGTTCATTGTAAATTTAGTATATCAGTAAAACTTCTATGTTATAATAAAATATATTAAATCTTTGTGCTAACTTACAATAAATTCATTTTCATAAACTATAATACACTATTTAAATTTTTCTTAAAACTCAATTTAAATTTATTTACTAAGCGCGCTTGGCACGCTGCATTGGTCTGGATAAATACTACATAGCTACGATTGTAACATGTTGATGGAACTCTTGTTTAGCTAATAAACAGTATCACTATGGATTGTATCACACTACGTATATTATATAAAATATATATATAATTTCGATGTTTCCATTGTGATTTCTGATGAGCTTTCATATTGTCATTAGGCACATTCAACGTCAATAAGCTGCTGCTTCTACTGTAAATATTTTGTTCGAACGTGTATGGTACATTTTTTCATTTGAAAACTATGGTTATTTCGTTAAAAAATCGTTTCAATAATTAACAAGACTACTTATTATTAACAAACGAGTAACAGAGATGCCTGGTACGCGAAGTTACCGAAAAAAATGTCTTCCCAATGTTTCTATCATTATAACCAACAGTAAGACCATAATAGTATTTACACTAGTTTTAGGATTCCTCAATGAAAAATCAAGATTGACACGTGACAAAAACTATTAGAATTATAAAAACGACGAGCTATTCTATCCGAGCTCGTAATGAGTCAAAATAGTACATATTTACCATCAAACATACATAAGTAGGAATGTGGGCATAATATACTGTCGTAGTTTATAATTAGTACAATCCTTGGAAATAATGTATTCATGAAAGTAAAGATATTTCTGCTAGGAAGATAAGGTGAATTCTTTGAAAATAAAACTATCTATTACGGAAGTGGCCAAACAGTTGCTCAAAGTAGTTTAAAAAGGCAATTTCTTGTCAAAAATTTCACATTATTTAATAGTGGATATGTGGTCACTTAACATTCACATTTACCTGGTAAAGGGATTGTACTTGTTAAAAAATATGGGTTTGTATGTTCGTACATACCTTGTAAAGGTAGGTATTTTGATTTTTATATAACATTTATGGTGTTTTATCGACAATTATTTGTGATAGGTACATTGAATTAGGTCTATTATATTCGAATAAGTATATAGTTAATAATTAAAATGATTTATAAAAAAGATGAATAAAACATAAAATACTAGCATAAAAAAGTACCGCTAGCTGTGCTAGATAAATTATGGGATTCTGAATAGCGACAGCTATCTGCACCGCTCTCACAGTATGATGAGCGAACAAGAGGTACATATAGATGTCGTGATTTCTAATTTCATGATTTATCAGCACGGCTTATAAAATAGGTACAAGTAATAAAATATTCAGTGTTTTAACAAAACATAGCAATAATTTTAAACAAACTGTATAAAATAATACGTACTCGTATTGCATATGGTGGCTTTCCTTAATTGCATGGTGCGCAATCTGTCTATAGTTAAAATCTTCATTATAGTCGAGTTTGCTTTTGCTTACCCTCTAATAATTGAAATCGCATCGATTTATCACATAATACAGTGCATGCATTTATTGACTCAATTTTTGGGAGTGTGCGATCCGAATTTTAAATGCACAACTTAGCTCTTGCCTTCATTGAAGGCATACACATAAACATTGTACTCTTTAGAGATATCCAATATTCGGCATCTGTACAAACAAAGAACTAACATTAACTTATTAATATATACAAACGGCGATATAAACAATTGCTGACTAGAGATCGACGTATGGCGTGCTATCCATTTTGTCGAGATCGGCCAGCAAGGCGGGCGTCAGCGGGTTGAGCATGTCTTCGCGCAGCATGTCGTGCAGCGGCGACGCCAGGCTCTGCTCGCTGTCCATGCCCATCCCGTGGATCTGGTTGGAACCACACACAGAGTTACCGTTGATCAGGTAATCTCCGTTGCTATAGCTAAAAACCCCCCTGTCTTCCACGAGCTGGGGAGTGGATGGCACAGATTTTGATGATAAGCCATTAGATACATTCGAGCAATTATCAGCAGGAAACAATTCTCTTGAGCGACACGAATCTATTTGCAAATTAGGCAACGTCCTTTTAAAGGGTAAGGGTGTGCTTGGCACAGACCGTGATGTGTAGTACTTACTCTTGTCGGTTTCTAACTCGGATAAATCAAACTCAATGCTATTAGGCCGTTTTAGAAAGTCTTCTACGTTGTCCGAAGCGGTAGCGTCATTGCTGAAGGTCTGGCTAAACTGGCCACCCCTATCGAGAAGTTCGTCTCCGCTCGGAATGAGTGAGTTAAATTGTTCGTCAGACAAAATTTGTTGTTCGGGCAGAGGATCACAACCATTGCTCAAAGTGTCATTGGTATTAAGGAGACTTTGGGGCACACCAGTGTTAAGTACATCGTTGCTGCTGTCTATTGCATTGTAAATCTTATCTAATGTTTCGGGGTTGAGGCACGCTTTTGATAAATCACAAGTGTCTGCCAAAGACCCAAAATCACAAAACTCGTTTGGAACGGGCGTCGGTGGAACTGAACCTACAGGAGTGTTATTATAACTTAACAATCCTAGGTTATTGCAATTGATAGCTTGTTTGAGCGGCACTGATTGCGATCTAAAGGAGTCGTGTCCTGATCTGAAGTTGACAACTGGCTCTTGAAAAAATTGGCTCACTTCACTCGAGAGAGGATCTGCAGATAGCGGTTGTGTTAGTTCTCCATTCATGTGATCTCGAATCGGTACATTCGGCAAAAAGTTTAACGTTAGATTATTAGCACCATTTGGTAAGTTACCGCAATGAAAATGCGTTTTGTACTGCGAGGATAGAATATTCGGCGAGGGTGGAGCCGACATCGGTTGTAGCGACGGGCAATATTTACCCGGTCCGCATATTGGAGTCTTGGTCATAAATTTTTGGTCGTTCGGTATGGCAAATTGTTTAGCACACTGGTCAGCCATTCCTAACGACAGTGGATTTCTTCTTTTGCGCCCATTTAGTTTTGGTATAGGCCTAGGACATAGACGCGAGCGCGGTACGGGTGTGTTCCTCGGACTGACAAACGGGCTAGCTGCTGTACTGTGAGAAATAGGCGACGTTTGTAAAGAACCACTCATTATTGGTTTATTTACTTTGGTAGGGCTTTGACATCTTTGGCTGAACCCCAACGGTGACTTGGAATGGAAATTTCCGGGAGAGTGGCAACCATCAGAAATGGGAACGAAATCGTATTGCTGCGTTCTAGTGGTCGGGCTCTGCGGTTCGTTGTGGCAATGGCCGTTGTACATGGGAGGTCCGCCGACGGTCGGTAGCATTTGACCCGAAGAGTTGTCACCGACATATGCTAAAGGTGCTCCATTCTTGTTGGAAGTCGAATGTTTGTTGTTAACAATACCAGTTTGATTAATGATGTTTTGGCCGTTCGCCATCTCGGTGTCACTGGGACCCCCGAGCGGCTTGAACGCTCCTTCGGAGACGGGTAGTTTGGCTTGCTGATTATCTATATTATCTTGGGTAGAGTTTAGTTGCTGGGGGTCCTGATTACTCGCCAGATTTTGCGATGAGGATCCACTTTGGTTCTTTAAATTTTTCGCTAATAACTCTCGAAGCTGCGATATTTTTTCATTTTTGCCTTGACTGTGGTCATCGTGCGGATCTTGGCTTGTTTCTAAAAAAGGGACGGTCGCGTTTTCTGAAGCGACGGCGGCGGCGGTGGGGGCCGGGGGGACGCCGTCGCGCGACTGAAAGTACTGCAGCAACTCCTCCTCGTGCTCCTGGCTGTTGCCCTCGTTCAGGTAGTCGTCCAGGTCGTGCTTGTCGATGTTGCATATACTGATCACTCGTTCCCTGTTCAGAATCTCGGTGTGCTTCTCCTCGCATATCATTCCGGTTTTGATGTTGATGCCGTCGAGGCCGCAACAGGAGTCGGGCGTCGCGGGCCGCTCGAGCGACCCGGGCCGGTCCGGCGAGTGCCCCCTCCGGCCGGGTCTGCGTCTGACGTGGTCCGTTTTAGGGGTCGGAGCCTTCGCCGACCGCGTGGGACTCGCCGCCTCCTGTTCCTCCCGGGCCAGCGCCGCGGCGGTGCTTTTGGACCGGCTCGTTAAGTTTTTTGGATCCTCTAAAAAAGCAACCTCGGGGCGAGTCGGCGGGGCGTTCGCGCCGGCGGAGGTGGAGGCGGCGGCGGCAGCGGCGGCGGCGGCGGCGTGGCGCGTGGCCGCGATCTTCCCGCCGAGGATCTCGGCAGCGCGCATCTTCTTGGGAAGGTACTCGGTGTGCTGGAAGTCGTCGAGCGGCGCGGGCCGCGGGTCGGGCTGGCGCGCGCCCGCCTGCGTCTCGCTGTGGTAGGCCTCGAGGATGAGCTTCTTGCCGGGCAGCGGCAGGCGCGGCGCGGCGGGCGCGGCGGGCGCGGCGGGCGCGGCGGGCGCGGCGGGCGCGGCGGGCGGGGCGGGCAGGGCGGGGTGCGCGGTCGGGGCGGGCGGCGGCGGCTCGGGCGGGCGGCGGCGCGCCCAGTCGGGGCGCGCGGGCGCGGGAGCGCGGGGGTCGCGCGTGTCGCTGCTGAGGTTGATGGGCATGGCGGGGTTGTGCGCGGGGTCGGCGGGCACGGAGAGGTCGCGCGGCGCGTACGCGGGCTCGAAGGCGTAGGGGTCGGCGCGGAAGTCGTGCACGGGCAGCGCGGGCGGCGGGTGCGCGCGCGGCGGCGCGGCGTACGCGGGGAAGGGCGGCCGCGGCTCGTACGCGCCCGCGTACGCCGGCTGATAGGCGTAGCCCGCCTCCGCCAGCATCTCGCTCTCGTGCTTCATCGACGGATGGTGGCCGACGTACGAAGTGGAGGGCGGCGATTCTCCGGCGACCTCTTGTCCTTTGTTTTTCTTCGGCCGCCCGGGCGTCCCCTGGGTCTGCGATGAAATTTAAAAAATGTCTCATCTATTTTAAATCCCAGGGATCAAAGAGGCGCTACTAACACAAAAATATCTCACCTGTATCTTTCGTTTTAGTTGTTTCATCAGCTGCCTACTCGCCGCGTCGTCGGTAGGTACTGAAACAAAAGATTGCACATTAGTAACGAACAGCCGCTTTTGTCGGTCGATGCAGAAGATGTAAGCTTTAGTGGTAGTGCGAGCGGGTACCGTGCGGCTGCGCGAGCGGCGGCGAGGCGCTGGGCGGGCCGGGCGGCGCGAGGGGGGCGCCGGCCGACGCCAGGTGCCGCGACAGCTCCGATACGTTCGGGAACTTTATACCTGCCATCATCAAAAAGCATTTTTAAAGTGAAAATACATGCAACCCTCGCAGATAACTAATGAGATAGGACGTTGAGACAGCTGTAGTTGATAAGCGTTGTCACAGGTATACTAGCAAGCGAGAGATGAAGAACATAATTATAATAGAATTGGCCGTATGGACTTAGTCCAAAGCCGTTACACAAATACTGGATAACATTTTTTACCGTCAGGAAAAAATTACTGTGTATTCTAAAACAATTTCTATACGTGAGTGTGTTTACAAAATGCAACTGATTTCATAAATTTTGGAATTTCCAAAATAATGCATAAATTTAGAATACATTAGTGCGCATGCGTATTATTCGTAGGAAGTGCAGTAAAACGGTAGCGGGGGCGCGGGAACCGCACGCCCCGTTTATTTTGTCGTCGTTTATTTTGATTCCTTGCAGAGCCAGCAAGACAAAACTTCGCGAATGTTTTTAGTCTTATTCATTAAATAAATTCAAGGTAAATGTCAATCTTGCCTTCATACTTTAACGGGCTTAGGACCGTCGAATATGCAGTAGTTATCTACATTTTGTTAAGTTAAAAGAAATGAGTACTTATTTTTACTTATTAACTTATTTTTACCACAGGCTGTATCTGTATATTATGTAGTAGGTAAGTATCACTACGACATCTGAGGCGTACTTAAAAGATTGAAATCAACTTATTTACAAATCACATGATTGAATTTACATTACTAATTATAACGTACCTTTTGACGATATTTTAACAATTGTTCAAAATGTTCGCCTTTTCTTTCCAAACATAAACTAGCACGTCGTTGCATATTGTTTGTTAAACTGCGAAAAGTGTATCTATCACTTTTTAGAAGATCGAAAGCGTATATTATGCACCGTTTAAAGTCGTTAACACTTTGTGCTTCCTCAGTGTGTACTAGCCGCTTCAACTCTGCCCACAAATAAAAATCTAGCGGCATTAAGTCCAGTGAACGCTAGGTATCCCACATTTGAATATTCGTAAGCCACTATAACGTACGTCTACGTAATTACGGCAAGCGAACGATGCTTTCTGATACGCTCACGCCGGGTAACGCGCAAAGGCTGACTGACCGAAGAAAGGGGCCGCTTGGCCGGCGCGGGCGCGCGGCGTTGAAATAGATAATAATAACAAGTGTGTGTTGCGCAACTTGGGCGAATTCATTGATGTTTAGCGCGTTCGGAGTAGGGTGAATATGCGTTTGAGTTTTGGTCGGTTCCGTATTTTTATTATTATTTTTCCAATATTGTTTTTTAAATGTTATGTTAATCAAAATTAACTTAGAATTAGATGGTTATGAGGATAGGTTATTTATTTTAAAAAAATATTATAAACCTTTTTAAAGTCATAAGATCATGCTATTGTCACCTATATCATTTACCTATCTCACACGTTTTTTTTCCTCACGTTAAAAAAGGCCTACAGTATGTATAAAAAATGAAGCGTAACAACTTACATCGCAATATCCATTTTCATTTTACATGTGCGTATTGTAGATGCATTAAAAATATACAGGCTGTACAAAAGAATAGAACACCTTAAAACCACGTGATCGAAAAAACATGTAGATGCTCCATACGCACTAACGCGCTACCTCGATGATAATGTATGGAGCATCTGTAAAAAATTCACGATTTTGATGTTGCTCCTATAGAAAAAGTTCGTTTTATTTTGAGCAGCTGACTACGTAGTTTTAAGGAGTATCCTATTCTTTTGTACAACCCGTATATTACAATAATTCTATTCATTTAGATGTTTTGAACCATTTTTCTCTAAATTGGATTAAAATTTTAAAAAGTTCCTTAAGACTAATTTCCCACTAATTGTTATTTATACCAATAATATCGAATATAACGATTACATACCCAATTTAGATTCAGCCCAGTCGCACACTATTCTTTCCGTTTCTCTCGATGCCACATTTACCTCCTGCAAAGATTACATAAAGATTTTGATACTGTTCGTTTTTAAATTGATAAGGGTACTTCGTATAAAAAGCGGCAAAAATTACATGAAGTTATACGAGTCTGTAAAGACTCGTATTACCCATTTAATACTGTAAAGAAGAACGGTAACAAATATTTAGCAGATTCAGTACCTATTGTTTAAAATATTTTACAAGGGACGAAACAACTTCCCTACCAAAACACGAGTTATTACTCGTTATTACGATAAAACGCGCCAATGCAATGACTTGAATTACGAAGTTTTACTGAGGTGGTGCCTCTGTAAAGGCATAAATATGAAGTATTTTTTTCATTCTATTTTATTTTTTGAGGGTCCTACACATTATGCCGAACGAATATAACGCCGGCGTTATCAAACCACCGCCGAATCCGATACATGCCGCATCAATCAATCTGACTAAGTTTGTTGTTTCTTCTCATCACCAACCAATATGTACTCCCGAAGCGGTAGTAGGACTAAGCTATATTTTGGGACGTGTTAAAGTGCCCGGAAGAGGGCCTATGTACAAAATAAATGAGTATTATTGAGTAGTCAGTTTTTCTTGAATATCTCTAACTCGGCTGGACTTATTTAAAATTATGGTAACGTTTGTACCATAAGGTGCTTTAATTTTCTAAATTCAAATTATTTACATGAAACATGATAAATAGTTATAACTCTTTAAAATTATTTTGCTTACAATAATTTCCGTCCAGTTACGCCATCATTGGCATCTCAATCACATCACCTGCACCCACACTGCGTTTTATGTCGGTTTTGGGTACCGTCACATTAAATCATGTAATTTGTGGGAGGGTGGACGGTGCACTTTGCATTTGCTTGTGTTTGTCTACGGTCCCACGGAGCGTGGGTGCAGTGGTGGGGTTGCCTAGGTCGGCGTAACTGAGCGGAAATTGTAAGACAAATAATTACAATTTGATAATTATTTAGTTATGGATATCGTAACGTAACAAAGTAACGCTTAATACTATAATTTTTTGAAACATGGTATAAGTGCAAGTAAAATGGTGATTTCTGTGACATTATTTATTTCTCGAAAGGAGATAACACTTGCTTAGGTAACGTCACTAAATTCACTATAGAGCAATGACGCTGCTTTTTGGGTAATAACGGTTCCTAAATAAATCAACGCCGCTAAATGGGACGTACCTTACATATTATTAAAATTAGTGCATCTGCAAAAGCTTACGCAAAATAGATGATTTTGTGTATCTCCAACTATAAGGATTGTTAAAGAAATATCCATTGGCTGCCTTTAACCTTCTTTACCAATAAATATAAATTAAATAATAATTTACCTGTGATGTTTCGCCTAAATCTGGTAATTGTGGTACTTCTAACTTGACCTTTTTTCGAAGGCCAGCGTAGCAGTATCTGTAAAATCACTAAAATATTACTAAGGCTATAATGGAATGGAAAAGTGCAAGTGTGTTCGAAATCCTAGAATTATTTAAGCATCTGTTTACTCGGGGCGAGAAAATCCAAGTTTTAATCGATGTAAAATATTATATTATGATCCATAATAAAATTATAACATATCAAATCGTTTATATAATTTAGTAATGCCTGCCATTTGTGAATCATAAATACATGTTCTCAATGCAAAATAATAAATATAAAAATATCAAGTTCATTACATAAATAGGTAGGTATGTATAATGTGTTACAATCATAATGACCCAGAACTATCAATGCATTGAAATGTCACTATCACGCCACGTCACAGATAAGACAATACACATGTGCTACTACTATTAACAACGTTTGAGTAAGATAAAGTCAAAGACCGGTTGCATAATTTTCTAATAATATTTTTTTTGTAAACATTATTATATTTGTGTACCTAAATTGGTTAGATAGTAATCATTGCCAATATATGTTCATTTCCAAGCAATTTTTATTTAATAGTAAAGTTACAGGAAAAAATGTGTAAGGATATACAACATTTAATACTAGGCAAACCTTGCGCTGCTGAGCGTCATCTCAAAGATACTCGATAGCGAGAACGCGTGGATTCCGTGTGTGAAGATGAAGCTTCCGCAAAAAGAGACCGCGGGGATGTCAAGTAAAACAGGGCCACTTGCCCCCGGCCGGCAATTTAGGGAAATAAATTGATGCTTTAAAGTAAGTTTAGTTTTGTTCTGTTTTTTTAACGATTCTGAGGTTAATAATAACTATAACTGTGGCCGTATTAATTGATGAACACATTGATTAATATGAAGACTGGCTCAAATAACACCCTGCTGCTTAAAAAAGGTTTCTAAACTAATTTGAATTGAGAGGCCTTTCAGCGTATCCAAGATGTTTTAGAAATACCCTGTATATCAGCAGCTGATAGTGTACATCAAAGAATTCATCATCATTTCAGCCATAGGACGTCCACTGCTGAACAAAGGCCGTCCCCAATAACTTATCATCGGGGGGATTGCCAATACTCGCCACGCTTGGCAGGCGGGTTGCGAAGCGCAGTTTTTTATAAAATTTCGCACGAAGACGCTGCTGCCCGTCTCGTGCTACAGGAATTAGTCGCCTCTTACGACACGCCTCCTGTTGGCGGTGGGGAAGTGTAATCTATACCCACACGTTACATAAAAAAAAAAACGTTTATAAATTCACCCTGTGTAGCCTCACAAAAAATATCGCAAGCGGATCTTTGGTCACATTTCGTAAAACACATGGGAGCGACATGAGTAAGATAAGCAACACGTGATTAAACAATCCCTTTGGATAAGTAAAATAATAATCATTTTCGCGATTCCTAACAGTAATAATCCAATTATAATAATGGGTTCTTCTTTGTGCTTAGAGTTCATTTTCCTAACTAAGCAATAATAAATAAGGATTTACATTGTCATCACCCCTACTAAGTTAAATATGCTTATCTGCGAGAGCAGATACGCTTGATACTTGATCAAGGATTTGATTTGTGTATCAGTCCTAAATATTTCTATAAAATATCAAGGGATATCTTCGTACTTAGATCATAATGATGCGTACGAGATGTCTTATATTATAGAAATATTTTCATTCTATTTACGTTCACTATTAATTTCAGTTTTCAATTTTTTTATGTAGATATGATGAGAGATAAGTCACTATTTTATCATGTGTTAAGTATATTGATTTACTATCTATGAGTAATCACTGATTATTTCACGAATCAAATTCGGACATTAAATACTTTTTTGGAAGAGTGGTTTGTACTTAAATAACTCTTCAGGAATTTGGATTATTCGACATCCAATCGGTGCATTTAGCGTAACCAAATTATTAGGTCATTTCAACATTTGAACTTTCCTTCGAATTGCATGGTCACTATAATTTATGCGCCTCATCATTTCAGAAATAGCAAACGACTAGAACAATAATATTTAATAGCCTTTTCAATACAAATTTAGATAAACCAACACCTTATGCGGAAACCGCCTCATTTGATAGATAGACAATAAATAATGTGTTTTTTCTATGAATTTCAGTGAATCTTACAAACCTGTAAACCAGGGTTTTACTTTTTATTTACATTAGTATAATTTTTTTAAACAGTCGAATTCGTATTTCAAGTACTAGGTTATGTAATAAAGGGAAAAATGGGTTTGGGCAGTAAAGCAGTAATACTTCATACATGGACAATATTGATCACCATACACTATTGTAGGATGCAACGAAAATCTTACAAAAACTTATTTGGTGTGTAACTATTAAAGAATGCGAATCAGGCTTAAGCGAGATTTTCTTTGACTTTCGTGGACCGAAGTCCACAGGGGTGGCCAAAAAGATCGCAATTTTTTTAGTGCAAATATCTTTCATGCAGGAAAAAGTCATAGGCCCCGATGGCACAGTGGAGCCCAAAGCGCTAGAAGGATCAGGCAGCTTTGGATGGCCTCTACATTGGTGCACCAGGATCAGCGGCGGCTGGTGAAGTAAATTACCAGCCACCAATAGTGAAAAATCATGAAAGATAAAGATAAACTCTTGCGTCAACTTTGCACA
The DNA here is from genome assembly GCA_963576865.1 of Anania hortulata. Lineage (NCBI taxonomy): Eukaryota > Metazoa > Arthropoda > Insecta > Lepidoptera > Crambidae > Anania > Anania hortulata. The sequence continues at coordinate 12,782,264 of OY756390.1, read as the reverse complement.
GTCTTGGCTTGGGCGATCACATCCTTGCCCAGAGACTATCAGAATAAGATAGACCGAACCTGTCAAAGTACCGAGTGACGGTATTCAAACTCATCTAAAATAACAAAGTCATCTGATTTGACTCGCAGTGTGACAGCGTGCGCTACTAGGAACAGGCGTCACGAGACCTAATTTTTTTCTTTTAAAAATGCTATCTTGCGTTGTAAAGACGTGCAAAAATTGTTCTGAAAAGCAGAAACAGGGTGGATCAGTTTCATTTCACAGGTATATAATATTTAATATTATCAATTTTGTTTTTTTTTTCTTCGAAATCATAAATATCTCATTTTGAAACACAAAACCTCAGTATGAGCACTGTGTTGCCACTATTACAGCAGCGCGAACTCTCCCCGCTTAATCAAATAGCTAATTTAAAATTGAAATTAATGTGATTCGTGGCTATTTTTTATTTATTACACGACTGCCCAAAAAAATATTGTAATGTTTTCAGGATTAATTTATGTATGTGAGTTTATAGAAACATTACACCATTTTGTGAAACATTTATGAATATAATATCGTTTCTTCCCAGGGTCTAAGTAGATTATTTAATAATTAATTTTATTTGAGTCGATACTGCCGTACAGTCGGCCAAGAAAGTGGTCTATCATCCTTCTAGAGGTCTAAAATTTTTATTACCGAAGCTGTTTTTTCTGTTTACGAACTAAAGTCACATCTATATTATATAAATAACTAATAGGATTGTTAGAAGTAATTTAATCACAATATACTTTACAGTTTGACGTCTTTACTTGACGCCTTTAATTTTTATTTCAGTGCAAAAAGAGGTTTTCCTCTGGTTTCGATGAAACTCAAGGCAAAGAAACCAAAACAGGTTAGTCTTAAATGTCATCCCAAAATTGCAAAAGTACGACAAGTTATCTGTGGCTGTATACAAGTGGTTTATTGACCAAAGAATTTATGACCTAAACAAACTACGTCTGCACATTTCATTGACTCCATTTAATTTGACCAATTTAAATATGTGATAATATTAATTTAGTATTCCAATCGATATTATTAATTTATTAATCTAAGTATTTATTACAATTATTTCACGCATTATGTACCTACATTTCATTTAGTTAATATTTGCATGCTAGTAATGCTGGCAAGGCATGTGCACCTTTTTAATGTAACATCTTTATACCATGTTCTTACGCAAATAAAATATTATGATTATGAATAAAGAAATGTCATTATACAATTGTTTTCATTGAACATAATATTATGAATATTGTTTGTTGGAAATAATAGTTTAATGCGTTAATAACAAAGATCAAACTCAAATGTCAATAACAAAATAATACGTCATAATTGTGTATCTCTTTCATTGTTAAAAAGGTAATAACTCCATGAGTTCAACCTTATCGCTATTTGACTTACATAATTATGAAATTTTGCCAAAATTGGTAGACCACTTTCTTGGCCGACCGTACCACGAAAAACTAAACAGACAAAATATGGGTCCAATATTTTTTGATAATCTAACTGACGGATTAAATAGAATAATATTTTTTTAACCCATGAAACTAGCCTATTCACCCTATATTTTGGATAGTATCATTCCAGTCCCCCTAGCATGAGCACCAAAACACGATATGATAAAGCGATATATCGACACCAAAAAAAAAAAACAGATATAGCCGCCATGTTGAATCGCCGTGCCGGTGACGTCACACATTATGATCACTATTCCGATAAAAATCATGATGGCGGCTATATCTATCTTAATTTTACAGTTGGTGTCGATATATCGCTAAATCATATCGTGTTTTGGTGCTCATGCTAGTATAGGGAGGCTGGTACACAAGAAAATGTAATTAACTTCTAAGAAATCACATGACTTCGAATTCATTATGTGTGAGATGTGATTGAAACATTGCTTATGTAAAAACTAGCATTTATACATAGATTTTTTAAATAGCGCAATCGTTGAGGTTCTTCTTTATAGTCACAAGGTTTTTAGACTCCAAAATAAAATAAGTAAATAAGTAGTATTTTTTATTTTCAAAGTTCCTAAACTCCATTAATATATATAATTTCATTTTATTTAAAATTACAAGAAATGGCACTTTCTAATTCCATTTTACCCCACGATCTGGGTAAACCATCTAATCAATGTAACATTACACATTAGTATTGGTGTACGTACACGGAGTTCACGAACACAGCGCGAACAACCTGGCTTCACTTGATTATTTTGACAGGTTCTGTCTATCTTTTTCTGATCGTCTCTGTCCTTGCCTTTCATACTCTTGTCTATCAATTTACTTTAGTAAGAAAAAAACAGTTGAACTCACCGAGAGTTTCCACGAGTCCCGAGACGCCGCGGTCGCACGCTTGGATACACTTGCTTCATCACTTTGCCGAAGTCGGCAGTCGAGAGGGGCTTCATGTTGCTACTCATGCAGTGGGCACTGAGGAAAATACTGTTCTTAGAACAAACACATGCATTGTTATCAGTCGGTAATATTAGAAGAACAAAATATTCCAGCAATGAATACAATTTTGACGACCATGTGATCTAGTAGTTCGCGCTCCGGACTGAAAGCAAGGCGGTTAAGAGTTCGAATCCCGAAAGTTTGCAAATTTTTGGGCTTTCTACACCTTTATGATATATAACTACCAAAAATCTTTAGTACTTACATATACTCGTCGTATACGTCTTGTTTGGGCAGAGATACATCAGGGTCAACTTCTAAGTGTGTCTGTATCCATGTTACAGTTTGCTGAAGTTCAGCTCTGTAGAAACATTACAAACTATTAAAAACCATTTACAAAGTATTGTATGAATTGAGTTGTTGTTTTGAGAAAAAAATATCACATTAAAGTATGAAACGCAATTTGAATTTTATGGGTGACTAAAATCATCTTCGAAAGTTTAGTAAATCTAAACTTATTTATATTATTAATGTTTATGTTAAATAGGCCGGCAACGCAACACGCACACGCAATCGGAATCCCGTTTCGGAAAACCGATTCGGAATTGAAATCTGTACAAATCGTAGAAAATTTCGAAGGGAAAATTTAAATACTTATGTGCATAGATTACCTACCTACTTACTTAATAATATTATATCTAATTGTGGTATCTAACTAAATAGATTTATTTCAAAAACTTAAAAACCAAAAAAAAAATATGACATTGTTTGAATAAAGAAACAACGAATAGATTTAGTTTATATCTTAGAAATATATAATAAAAAATACATTGGAACAGGTCTAAATATGATTTGGATATGGGATAATTACAGGCTGATATCTCAAAATTGCAGGAGTAAATGGATTCCATGACATGTTTACAATTCTGCCAAAGACCAAATTATTGAACACATTCTGGCAGCAAACAAATTACTCGATCATGGGAACCATGATACTCGTTTTAAACCAATGCCAATTATTAAGGAAAACTCAACGCAGGACTATTCTTATCAAGAGAGACGTTGTCTATTCCATTATCAAAATATTCAAAATCTCAGTTAACCAAAAAATAATTGATTCTGTTTTGTTTTCTGATAGGGGGTTGGTTACGGTTACTTATAAAATGTAATATTATTTAGGGGCACTGTCGTGCCTCCGCCAAGCCTGGAAAAAAACCCGACCGTACCAACCATTTTGCTATGCTCGACCCACCTATAACTTCGTTGTGGATAAAACTAGAAGCCTGAATTTTTAGTAACCAAGCAGGCATTGTATAAACACGGTATATTTTAAATTTCATTCAATTTGAACTAGTACATAGTTTGAAAATTATATCTAGTCAAAACTTCTTAATTTTGTCACTCACTGACTGATCAAAACTCCAAGGCACTTCTAGCAGACGTAAAAACTTCTAATTTGTTTTGTGTATAAATCAAAAAAACTAAAATATGTACTTATTTTGCAATTTCGGTCGTTTTCCTAATTCACCAACTACATAAATAATTTTATAATCTGTAAAATGTATTTTGTAAATATATAGGATTACAAAGTTGCATTAATTGCATTTAATGAATAAGTGTACCTGTATATGTATAATATAATGGAATAATAGGTGTAGACATTGGTGTTCAAGAAGTAGAAGGTAAAAGGAGAAAAAGTAGGACTATCTACAAAAGGAAATGAGATCCCACCAAAAACATACCTAACTTAAAAAAAAAAACCTCTTCTACCGTAAAATGTTGTAAGATCCATGTAATACCAAGTCAGCCAATATATTCAGTCGTCCCTACTTAAGGGTCCTTCTGTCTTAAGTTACTACGTAATTAGCTAACCTAACAACATCTTATAGTGAATATGGTCACAATATTTAAAATCTTTTAACTTTTAAGCTCTGTTTATACTTATTGGTTTTATTAGCGTAAATTTTAAAATCTATAGTATGGTCACAGAATAAATAATATAGGCAGAAACGACACTTAAAGACATTTGCTAAAATAGATTATCTACTCTCAATGTGCGGCAACAAAGAGCAAATTAGCTTGCACCGGGCAATGTACTCTCATTTTATAATAGCCTACAAAGCGTTACTGCAAGCGATAATCCACCAAAACGCCACAAGTGAGAGCTCTTTTTACTTTGTCCTGTCAGCTACCGCTCTCTCGCAAGGGCTGCGACTTGTGATTGTGAATTTGGTCGATACCTACCTACGCATGAAATAGCGTGTAGATAATTAGTAATCATTTCAATGAAAATATTACTTTCCATTTCGGTATATCGATACAATTAATTTATGAAAACACCCTGATCGTAATATTAGTGTTAAAGAGCCCTGTATAAAAATGTCGTAACGTAGTAAGTACCTACCTAATGTGGACTTAAAATATTATAGAAGTGGTTTATGGACTTATTATAATATTGTGGTAGGTCTGCTAGAAATCGAGACGTTAGGATTTTCAATCACAACAGAGCGGTCGCGTCCCGGTGGCAAAATGTATAACCCAAATGCTGCGCAATATTTTCGATTTCTTTTAATTTTCTTATTTACAGTGAATAAACTCTAAAGTCGGAAGTGTAACGCGTACCTACAAAAAACTAATTTTAATAATAAGAACGTGTAACAGCGCGCGCGCGTGACACTTGACTGATTTTAGCCTCTTCGAAGGTGCGCGTCGCGTACCTACGCGATTTATCTTGACCGAAACTCGGAGTGTCCTAGGCCTGTATGGTTTTTTTAACGAAATTTCGACTGCATGTTGCCAGCTTTATAGTTATAAAGCAGCAATAAAAATTATGAAAATATAAATACCTCGAGCCCAGAGGATTAATAGGCTGCTTCAAGGGATCATGTGGCGGCACACCAGTTGGCAGCCGCAAATACAACAGCAGTCGCTCAGCGCCGCTCAAAGCCTCAACTGCTTCTAGCAGTTGGGCAACACGTTGTCGACCTTCTTGGCTGAAATGTTAACAACACGGCACTAATGTAAAAAATGAGGTAACTACTGCAGTGTCGTTAGATAATGGGAATGTTATAATTTTAAATACATTCGCGGATGCGAATGTGTGAATGAATGCAATTGTCATTTAGGAATGTAGTTTAAGTTTAATCATCTTTTTTATTAAGATACAAACAAAATAAAATTTTATTAAGGAATAATAACTTAGCTGCCTTCACACACTTTGTTTTTTAAGTTAGTTTGCAACAACTAGGTAGTGCACCTAATACTGTAAAAAGTTATTGGTTAATATCTATCATGGTCTTGGCAAAATCATAGAATAGAGAACAACAGGAATAGGCCCTAAGCGCTAGACATATAAACCACACATAATGCCCTACACTAGGCAACTCTTATGATGAAGTTGGTTAAAAAACCGCCTAAACATTATATGTGATAAATTATTTCTAATTAAATAACCATGAACCGGACCTTAGCAATAAGAAAACCAACTCAAGTGGGAGGACTATCTAACTTAAACAGTGCTAATTGCTAAACTGGACAAAAATCTAATGCAAAGTACTTAAACATGTGTATTAACCTGGATAATAGGAAAAATTTGCATTCGTATTGATGACAAAATTGGGCCTTGAACACAAAGGGTCTTAGGTTCAATTCACATCCAGGACAAATAAAAAACACTTTTTATTTTTAATTGGTTGGGGTGTGCTGAGAGACATGCCAATTCACTGTGTGGTACCCCATAAAAGAAGGTTGAGAATTCTATTTCGAGAACATGATGAATGTTGTGTTTGGAGCATATACATGCATATAAATATTGCTAAAATCTTTTTAACCACCTCATAGTTGAGGTGAGACCTGTGCCCTGCAGTGGGACGTATATAGGCATACTTTACTATACGTGATAAGTACAGACAATGGCAGGTCAACCTACTCAAAAAGTTAAAGGTCATTAAACTGATTTTCAAAGTCTGACAGGTAGAGATCAATATCAAGTGAGAATATTTGATGTTTTGTGCTAAGTTGACGAGCTGTTGTCTGTACAACAATATTACTAGGAATATCAAGAATTTCTAGACTAAGAGGAACCAGAGACTTTCTTTGTCAAAAGCCAAGCTGGCAACTTGTATGTATGTATAGGTAGAATAGAAAGTTAATATCATTAATATAAATCTAGAATATGAAAGAAACAAAATACAAATTTTTCAACAAAAAAACCCTATATCTTTATTTATTTGTTAACTAAGCTAAACATCTACTGATTTAATTCATTACTAAGGGCCCACTCATTACTCAGGGAAACCAAAACAAAAATGAACTGTCCCATATGAAAACACAAGTTTCGCTCAACATCATCTATTAACAAAATTGAAAGCTTACACAGACAAACATGCCAAGGCAACACAGTTTTGTCTAAACAAAATAGTCAACACTTAATTTTTTTAAACACCTGTACACTTGCATTTTTTTATTATAAACAAATAACTTCAAATTATGTATGGCCTATCATTATGTCCACTGTAAATTCCATTATAAAATTATACATATTCTAAATAATACTTATACTTATTTTAATTGGTATGGTGCTAGGATTTTCAATAGAACAGAGTAAGCTGATAGTATGAGCTGCAGTACCTCAGGGTGTTCTCCACAATTTGTTGCATGGAAGCTATTTTAGCAGTGTCCATTTTGGACTCCTTGCCTTTCGCAGGGTCTGATGCACCAGCACCCGAGATACTAGACGACCCTGGAGAGCTGCTCGCGACGGCGACACTTTCTTTATCGTAAGACGCAGTTTGCGTATGTTTTGGATGATTGTCATTTTCCCGATGAAGTTTCGCGTCATCCACTACTTCTCTTTCGGTTTTTATATTTTTCACACTTTCTTCAGCAGCCCAAGGTTGAAATGGAGTTGTCCTATCCATTCTAGCCTTGGTGAGCCATAAAAATTTTGTCACTGGACTTCATATTGCATCTTTTTAGGATCAGAAATATAAAATGCGTAACTAAAACTCCATTTTCTTGACATTTGATCAGCTGTGTGAGTAACAGATTACTTACACATAGGGCGACTGAGGTAGTAAAGGCACAGATTATAAAGAAGTGAAGGGAGGCGGGGGATCAAGGTAGCAAGTTAAAATGACTTAGTGCTGTCAAAATTTTATTCAACTTATTGAGTATCGCCATTTTGGCGCTGTTGGCCACTGTATAGGCAGATGCGAGCGTTCCACGAAACTAATGATTAATAACCGCAATATAAGCAGTATTCGGCTCGGACTACATCCATCCGGAATTTTTCAGAACCTCACACAAAACGTGTTGAATCCGGGCTAGTCCGGAGGCGTTTTGTATGAAGTTCTGTAAAAGTCCGAGCCTTAAAACTGGATACAAGCGGGGACGGACGCGTCTTGACATTGTAAGGTCAAAGGCTGCCATTGGTCGATCCTTGGGCTGTACTTGATCAGTGCCTTCATAATTTTACTTGATCAGTGAGTGCCTTAGGCTGGCGGAACACTGATCAAGTAAAACTACGTTATAGCGGAAGTTTAATACCGGTGACAGATGGCGGCGGACGCGGCTTCGGACTCGTCTTGACATTGTAAGGTCAAATGCTGCCATTGGTCGATCCTTGGGCTGGCGGAAGTTGTCTGAAGGATAGACCAATGGCAGCGCGTGACCTTACAATGTCAAGACGAGTCCGGAGCTGCGTCCGCCGCAGTTTGTCACCAGTTTATAGGATAGACCAACGGCAGCGTTTGATTGACCTCACAATGTCAAGACGCATCCAGTGATGTGTCTGTCCCCGTTTGTATCCAGTTTAAGCAGTTTCTGTCAAAATTCGTTCATATTACTCTCGCTTGTGGCATTTTAAACGAGCACACACTATTACCTAATTGTCATTTGTATGGGACAGCCAGTTTAGGTATTCAAACTGGAGGTGCATGCACGTAGTTTTACTTGATCAGTGGTGCATGCAACAAAGAAAACATATGGTTTTTGGTGCGCAAATCGCCAAGGAATTTATATATTATGTACGTGGTACAAATTCCTTGCCAATCACTTCATTCTGATCGCCTTGACAACCGGCGCAAATGTGCAGTTTATAAACGTAACCATGACGTGGTATTGAGCTAAAAACTGGTGACAAACTGCAGCGGACGCGGCTGCGGACTCGTTCTGACATTGTGAGGTCAAGCGCTGCCATTGATCTATCCTTCAGTCAACTTCCGCCAGCATAAGGATCGACCAATGGCAGTTACCTTACAATGTCAAGTCGAGTCCGCAGCCGCGTCCGCCGCCATCTGTCACCGGCTTTACATGTCGTCAGCATATTGTATGATTCGTCATTATGTATATGGCGTCGTCCGTTTGCGAACGCTTGCTGTTTTGTAAAATGCCTAGGCAAATTGATGATGCTTCTAATCGTATTCGTTTCGTCAAGACTAGGGTAACCATGATTTAAGATCGTAGTCATTATTATAAATTACATTTAGGTAACGAAGTACCTACTTACTAAACTATGAGGGAGTAATATTAAATCAGACATTTATTTCAATCAAGTAAATACCTTACAGAAATAAACTTACATAATAAAAATTTTATTAAAAAATATAAAACCGACTTCAAAACACTAAAATGCTAAAAATAATCCTAACACTTAAGTACCTAATCAGTTAATATTGGAGTCGGTGCAAACAAAAACATTGAATCTCTCATCGGCTGGCACCGACTCCAAAAGTAACTGATTAGGTACTTAAGTGTTAGGATTATTTTTAGCATTTTAGTGTTTTGAAGTCGGTTTTATATTTTTTAATAAAATTTACTTATTTCATCTATTTTTAGTGATAAATCCTAATCTAACTGCTGAACACCGATTTCATCCCCTATTTCCCTACCCTTAGGGGTGATTTTTATTTTGCAAACTTTTATCATAGCATCTTTGAAGTATACGCTATTCAATAAAACAAAAATCATTAAAATCGGCTCATATTTATCGAAGATAGGTAACAAGAACCACAACCAAAATATTATCTGGGTATATATTTGTTGATTTTCTCAAAAAGTTCTTACTCAATTTCGATAAAATTTATATGGGACCACCTCTGAAGTATGATCTACCAAATGAAAAAAGAATCATTAAAATCGATTCATAATTGGCGGAGTAATCGCGTAACAAATATACAAAAAAAAAAAAACAGTCGAATTGAGAATCTCCTCCGTTTTTGAAGTCGGTTGAAAACATAGCCACTTAAAAACATTTAAATATGTAATTAACATAATTCTTTTTTAGAACTATAAATAAATTAATTAATTAAATAATTATATTACTATCAGTCATTAGGTTTATAAGCTGACCAAAATAAATGTATTTATTTAATTAAAATAGAACTCAAAGCAATATTGATATTAGTTGCGATATTTTGATTTTTTGGGAAAAGTATCCAAAAGTGCTTTATCTCTGGGCCAACGGCCAACGATGTCTATCAAACTCCAATTTCCATGGACACTTTAGTATTTTTATGAATATGAATATGAATATTTTTATTGCATAAAATACGGTACAATAAAGATGTTTTCTTAATCTAAAACAATTTCCAGCGTATTTTGCCGATTTATCGGTAGGCAAAATTATAATCGGAAATTACTAAACTAGTGAAGTTATATAAATAATTGATGTCGTCCGTAATATTATTTAACAATTATGATTTGAGTTAATAATAATTTAAAATTTAATTAAAAGTTAACAATGTCAAAATTTCAATTCAATATAATTGTCATAAATGAATACCTAGTAATAATAAGATAGCAGTTATTACAATTAAATTAACAATAAGCAATCAGTATTTATTTACATCGTCAGACCTCTGTTTCATGTTTAGTCTTGCAAAATTCCACAAATTCGTCAATGCTAAAAACTGTTTTCTAACAACAATTTGCGTATTGCCCTTCTAAAAGTTCTGATTGGTAAGTCTTGTATCGGTATAGGTAGTATGTTGTACAGACGAATGCACATGTAATAGCTATTTTTCATATAGCAGGTCGTAGCACATGGTGGTTTAACAAGCCGGTTAGGATATCGTGTTGACCGCGTAGACACCTCAGATTTACTTAGATTATTATTATTTTTTACAAACATAAGTGCCTCGAATATGTAGATACATTGATGGCAATGAAAGAAGGTTTATTTGAAAGAGCGGTCTACACGGTTCCGAAGGTTTCACACTACAGACATGCAGATGTGGCATTCGTGGCATTCCATTTATGTGCTAGATAACCTCAAATACGTTTTCTCTTGTCTACAGCTTTGTCGTCGTCGCCATTTCCGTCTGTACCATAAGGCCACACGGGGCCCGTACCCAGGGCCCCCGGCCTCACGGTGGCCCCATAGCACTAAAGCATGTTTGTAAACCCAAGAAACACTGTTAGCTGAATATAAAGAAAAAAAGGTCAAAGCCTAGAAAAAAGAACTTAATATTTAAATCTAATATACTTCGACGGAAACATGAAATTATTTTTGGAAGGACTTCATGTCCATACCAACAGTATGTATTTCCTTTTTACTTTGCAATAGGGCCCCCAAATTCTTGTGTGCCCCAGGGCCCCGAAATATGTTAAGACGGACCTATAATGACGAATCATACAATATGTGTATAATTCCTCATTATACAAACGGCGTCGTCCGTTTGCAAACGCTTGCTGTTTTATAAAATGCCTAGAACAAATTCTAAAATGCCTCGTCAGGTTGTAATAGTCCATGAAAACTAGCTGTCGATTCGTGTGAAGTCTTAGGTGAAATTAAAGCAAAATATAGTTCTTTATTCTATCACCAGAGGCGCTGTTCCTTAAAACAACAAATATGACGTCAGATAGAGGAAGTATTTTTGAAAATGAAAGTGAAAATAGCCGTAAAAGTGAAAAGAAACAAGTAAAATATTACACAAAGTGGCTGGCCCTTTTAGGTATAACAAAATAAATTAATTAATTAAAAATTAGTTCTGAATTCAGATACTAGTGGCGCTTCAAATAGGCATACAAAATTAGCTGTCATTTGTATGGGATAACCAGTCCATATTTATTTAGGTCAGTGCACTTTATACATTGATGATACTCGTCAATTATGTAGATGAGTCACTTTCTTCCTTCACCACCATCGAAAGACTATCGGTATTTCGTTATAATTTCGATATTCATTACTACAAAATCTCATAACAACACAAACCTGCGGGACGGGCACGCATAACGTTAATTTACCTAAACTTGATTTATTTTGCTTTTTTTGTTTTGTTCAAATTGAATAAATATGAATAATGGAATAAATAATCTATGGGCCAAGATCGCCAAGATCCTGGGTTGGTTTTGGTTTGTCAAGTTCGGTAGGTAGGTGCATCACATTGGTATAGTTATTCTACTCTTTGTACATCACAGATTCTGTCCCAGTAGTCCACAGAGTACATACATTTGTATATTGTAGAAGACCGTATCAGTGGACCGTAGCCCCAGTTGATCTCATTACTGAGTTTACTTAATATATGGTTGATCTCAGCATCACAGGACAGTGATCATATTGCGCACAGGTCCATAAATTATTTATCCATTATTTTGAACTCGGAAGAAGTGCATTAAGTAGTGACAAACCGATCAGTAAGTACAATAGGTACATTAATTCGCTTAATACTTCGCTTGGGCTCTTATTGTCGCTATTTAAGTAAGTCATTTAAGGTTGCTAAATGCTACGTACGTGTATAGATCTATCTACCTACGTCACAGTCACATAATCCTTCACTTTAATCAAGCTGTCCATGGCTGTCCCCGAAATCCCGAATGGATTGCGCAAAATGAATGAGTGTATGAATGTTCGTATAAAATATCAATTATTCAACATTCATTCGTGCAAATTCATGAAATGACCATTTTGTTGTGCCTTTTAATTGTGTTTTTTACGTTAAAAAAACCATTAGGTATATTTAAAGATTTTTTAATCAACCGTATTCGCATTTTGTCGCTATATTATATTTATATTTTTTATTTGATACATTTAAATGACAATGTTTTATTGCTTTATTTTTAGGACTCCTTATATTAAATTTCAGTTACCTGCATGTAATATGGATGACGATATAGATATTGAAGAGCATGATTTATTGGATAATCCAGCTATTAAAAATATATTTCCTGATCTTTCTATCTTAAAAAAAGAGATTTCTGGTTATTTTGAAGAAGGTACATGATATTAACACTTCATAAAGGTTTAGTTAATTGAGCTAAGTGGTTATGAAAGCTATATTATACATCTTAATCTTTCTTATTACCTAAGTGCTGTACTTATAAATTGTTCAATATTGTTTCATAATTATGGAATGCATTGCAATTCAATTTATTAAATTAATTAATAATTTTCAGCTTCGGGGATTAAAAAGGAACCTGAAATTAACGAACAATTTATAATCCAAAATGAAGAGTCTGACACATTGTCAGACCCAAACTTACCTGATTTACATACTGGGAAAATTAAAGTCCCACAAAATGTTACTTTCGACTCTGGAAAAACACAAACAGCTCTTTTGGGCAACAAAATAATATTGGGGACGAAGCCGACTCAACTGACTAAAAATAAATTAAATGAAAGGAATCATCAAGATCTATATGCGGCAAAGGTTTATCTAAATGATATAGAATCTTATTTAGCAAGAAGTGAACGGTTCTGCAAAATGTGTCTAACTATATTTCCTAAAAAAAAAGACCTTGAGATACATAATACAACAGTACATGTACTAAATAGTATGAGTAATACGATAGAAACAACGAATAGAATTACCATTGGAACGATAATAAAAAAATATAAGTGTAATGAGTGCAGTGAATCTTTTTCACAGCATAGTCTTTTAAGAAGGCACTTAATTAACATTCATAGAAAAACGTACAAAAAAAAATTCATAGACAGTAACCGAACACCATTTCTGGTATCATCACCATTAAGAATGAGAATGGTTAAATCAACAAAGTTAAATCAATGTTTTCATTGTAAAGTATCATTTTCTTCAAAAAAATTACTTATCGAACACATTTACATGGTGTTGCAGACAAAGAAAGGAAAATGTTATTCTGATCCTAAACCTTTAAAAACAGAGACACAACACAAAAAAAATATGAAGAAAGCCACTTTAAAATTGTCACAAGTGATCACAAAGAAAAGAAAAGCTGACGTGGACTCTAACCGGCGTACTAAAAGTAATAATCACAATATAAAAAGTACAAAGATACCTATACGATTCCAAAAAACTGAACCTATAAGACGCAAAAGAACTGAACCTATTCAAAGGACTGTTATTAATTTGCAAAACAACATATCAATATTTCAATGTGTTTACTGTTCCTACATTTTTTCACATATGAAGTTTTGCTTGAAGCATATAATAAATAAGCACAAAGACAGGAGTATTACTGAGGTGAAAGCTGTTAAATTCGATGAACAATGTAAATATTGTTCAAAGAAAAATGACAATTGGAAATTGCATAATGTACATATGCAAATGTATCACAAACAGAAAATCGATGGAACTATTAAGGTATATCCAAAAATATGTTTAACGAAAGTTGACCACGTTATTCAAAGAAATAATACAATTGATAATATGACACAAAACCATATAAAAATGGATTTTAGTGAACCAGATATTGAAGAACGTTCTGAGGATAAAGAATCTTTGTTAGTTGATAATGATCAGCTACTACTAAAATCAATATTATTTAGATGTAAGCGATGTGATATCCACTTTTTATCTGCCAAATCTGCTATGAACCATGCAGATCATATGGAATTGCTAATAAACTGGAAATGTTTATCTTGTAACAAAATATTTAAAAAAGTTGATGAACAATTGCATGTAAAACAACATTCATTTTGTGACAACTTTACTGTATATGCATTAACTGAGTCCCAATTGGCACGAATATTATATAAATGTTCCAAATGTGCAATTCATTTTGATGCAAATGGTTATCTACCACATTTAAAGAAATGTGAAATGGTTGTGGCAGAATCAATCTATTGTAAAGTTTGTGATTTCCTTATTGACAAATGTATTGGCGGAAGTCATGAAAATAATCACAATAAAAAAAGAATTAAACCAACTGATTTTACGATCTTAAACTCTGATGCTATTGGGGCTGAACATACAAATAAATCCGTCGTCAAACCGGCTGTTAGAAAATTATCGAAGAAAAAAACACACAATACGCATTCCTGTCTTAAACTAAGTTATTGTAAAACATGCAATTCTTTTATAGGTAAGAAAGGAAGGAATCTAATAGTCCACATAGAAGCCCGCTGTGCTCATTTGCCAACCTATATTTGTCAGCTTTGTGGACTTATATTCACCAATACAGCAATGGCTACCCATAAAAGTATGCACAAAGAGAGAAAAGGCATAAGATTACAAGACTTTTTATTTTACAGCTTTGGCAACAGTAAACAAATTTTACCACCTGTACCTGACTATCCGAAGTGTATAAGTTGCCACGTTCATTTTATATCCAAATTTGCAGTAATAAATCATGTATGTAGCGAAGACTTTTTGACATGTCACATATGTAATATTAAACTCTCTGAACCAGTTTTCAAACTACATATGTCATTCCATTACTATTCAAAGACTAGTAAACATAAGAAAGATTCAAGCCAAACTGCTAAGATGCACATGCCTAACACATCAGAAACGTTGGATAAAAAACGCCGCCCACCACGCCCACCGCCAAGAAAAAGGGAAATTTTAATGACTGCATCGGATCTGAGCACGAACTCGACCGAGTTCCATGAACTTGAAAATAACTGGGTAATAAACAAATCAGTACCTGAAAAGAACCTGGATAAAGACATTATTGAATGCGTGAATGAGGATAATTCCAATAAAGTGGATACTAAATTTGTACCTGAAAATGTGTCCGACGAGTGTAAACTTTCATCTAATATTAAAAACATCAACTCCGTTCAAGCTTATAAAACAAATCAGATGCACAATAAATCCGACTTTGCTCTTTTTAGTATCCTGTACTGTTGCATAAATTGTCGCACTACTATTGACACATATGATGCTGTGGTAGAACATTGCCAAGAACATTTATGTGGTCTGGAAATTGAAAAAAAAGTATGTGAAACCTGTAAACTAAAACTGGAATTAAAGACATATGAAAACCATAAAGAATTTCACGCCTTAGAAGCAACCAATAAGTCTTTTGAATTACTTGAATTTGATACATTTTATTTTAGTTTAAACAACAGTACTTGGATTAAACACGTGTTTGAAAACGTTGATGACGAAAAATTTCATCAAATTTTGAGCAGATCTATTTATAGATATGGTGGCAAAATGAAAATGAAAATGATACAAGAAGGGTCATCTGATTTAACAATTTATAAATGTAATAGCTGTTTTGTTATTGTTGATCCAGATTCGCTAACGAAACATGTCGAAAATTCATGTTTTAAAACGCGTAAACATCCGTGTTCGTATTGTGGATTACCTTTTATGTCATACATGTCGTTAAAGAAGCATTTAAATGTTCACAAAAAAAAAAATATTTCTCTTAAATCTTACACAATCGTAATAATTAATCAAGAAAAAGACAAAAAAGTTAACAAACTTTTAAATAGACCTAATAAATACTTTCTATTTTACATGTGTAGAAATTGCAACGGCGTAGTTGATACGTATCAGCGTATAAGTCATACATTGTGTAATGGTAAAGATTTAAAAAAGTGTTCCGTTTGTGATTTACTCTTCAACAGTGCTGATTACAATGCACATATGCGTAAACATGAATTGGTCTGTAACTTTGTACCAAAAAATATGAAAATAGTTTTATTTGGCCAAAGTCCTGTTAATAAGATAAATGAGAATCCAATAAACCAAATGAATTTCGATGGCACAATTGTGGATTTTACATTTATTCAATGCATTAAATGTGGAGTATGTCTAGAGAAATCACCGACAACGGTATTAACCCATCACACATGTTATGAAGATAATGTCATATCGAAATGTACAAAGTGCGAATTATATATTTTAAAGACTAAATTTGCTCGTCACAACAAATTACATGACATTAATATTCACTTTATTAAAGAAAATTTGAATATAATCCCTTATAATCACAGTGAACAACTGTCAAAATTTATACCTGCAGATTCAAATCGACTCGACAATAGTCTAGAATCGAAAACCCAAATACTTAACTTACTGGAGGATAATCACATATTAGATGAGTATTGCAACAATACAAAAGATCTAAACCAAATAAACGTCACTCCGCCTCATATAGCGGATACAAATCTAAAAATATCAGAAAAGAATGCAAAATTGTTAAAATGTTCTTGTGGATTACATTTTCTGGATAAATCTAGTATAGATGAACATTTAGACCATTGTAATTCTGAAAAATCTAAACAGCATTGCTCAAAATGTAATCTTCTGTTTACTCCCTCTGTATTATTTACTCATCTGCTACTCCACCACGGTGACAAAAAATATATTTATAAATTTAAAATCATAGAAATGTCTAAAAAACAAAATCAGCTTATAACGTTGTACAATTGTGTGAATTGTAATACAAATTTCTTAGATTATAATAAAGCTATCATACATTTTGAAAACTGCAAAGAATTTGAAGCTGATAGAAAAGAATGCACAAAATGTAAATTGATTTTCAGTAGTTGCTCTATCACAGAACACGAGACTCTCCACCATGAAGAAAAAGTTGCAGATATTGAAATAGTTGATGTTACGACCAAAAATGATAATGAGAAGGATCAATATGAGATAGACGCAATATCAGTAGAGAGTGTAATAAAACAAGCTGATCTTGTAAGAGAATCAAAATACAATATTTCTGACGAAAATTTATCTCAAATTGATATCAGTCGGTATAGCAATACTATTTTTAAATGCGAGACGTGCAATACACATTTTTTGACACACCATACTTATAGAAGACATTTCGCTAACGGTAAGCATGTTTTACCACCTCAAGATACGTGTAGTTTTTGTAAACTACGTTTTTCTTTACAGTCGCTCACCAAACACATTTATATTCACCATAAACAATTAAAGCTTAGAAACATTGATTTCATAATACAAAGCAAAGTTTAAATTGTATGTTAAGTTTATTATTAAATATGTTTTATTATTGTTGCTATAACTAAACCACGGCTTATGAGTTAACATTTTATTTTGTATACGTAATTACATGTTTCATATCTCAACATTTTAAGGTGGAGTTTCTAGAATTACACGGGCATATATGCAAAGTGCAATTGCCTGTATTGTGATGTTACTACTTTGTGTCTGAAATGATGTGGTGCTGTTCTCTGGGACTCGTATGTTCCGATCCGATGCTAATTGATGTATATCTTTGATGGGTGTTAGGTTCATTGTCCACTTGCATAAATTTCCTGAATATTCTGCATTTATTTAAAATAATGACGTTCTGTAGATGTATGTAAGTGTAGTTTGGCAAAGATCTAAGGATTGATGCAGCTGCTTCGGTATTACTCTAGTGGTTGATAAAACCGTTGCAACGAGTTACAATAGTAGCCTTTTTTAGTTTTTCTATAATTAATAATAAAAAGAAACAAATCGATAAACCCAGAAACCAGGACCCGTCAACGTTAGGTTTAAGATTTATTTGCTAAGTATATATATTACATTCTAATGATTCGGTTTATATTGTCTTTATTAGTTTCCAATTCAATTTTACATAGCTTTGTGACCCTTTTATGTAGAATTGAATTGGAATTTAACCATCTATTAACATGTCTTTAAGGTCTTTAATTGCTTTTTAAAAATGATGAATGTCATGGTATTATTAAGTCGACGATAAAGTTTGTATATTACTTGAAATATAAAATATTATTTATAAATTCGAATCCTACAAATGTTTAAGAAGATAGTGTTCTGTATTTGTTTTCTTACAACCGCTGAAGTAAGGAGTTCCAGACAAATGTTGCATATTTCCTCGAACTAGAGCAAGATAGTTACAATAAACTTAAA
This sequence comes from Anania hortulata, assembly GCA_963576865.1. Lineage (NCBI taxonomy): Eukaryota > Metazoa > Arthropoda > Insecta > Lepidoptera > Crambidae > Anania > Anania hortulata. The sequence continues at coordinate 12,763,801 of OY756390.1, read as the reverse complement.
TATCAAAAAGGTACGTTTACGTTGAAGCGTTTGATCAAAACGTTCTTAATCAAAAGAATTAATTTATTTGATTACTAGCGCATTGATTAACTCGGAATATTCGATTGCTTCGTATTAGTTTACATACATCGAATTTAAGTACAAAATATTATTTTAAGCTGTTCTAAATTGAAAAATAAATGGTGTACCCCAAGGGTCGTACCTTGGTCCCAAGCTGTTTGTATTGATAATTTCCAAAATTAAATAATCCAATAACCGCTAATCGTAAGTTTGTAACCAAAAACACCACAGATAAAGACCAGAACCATAGGCTTATTTTAAAGACATTGTAAATTTTTGTACCTATGTGGTTTTAGTTTTTTAACTTTTTGTGGGCGGGACTTCTGATCAGGATGCGCTTACAGTGGCAGCCTGCCACTAATAGCCGGACGGTCTTATGTTATTAGCCGCGTCCACACCGGGTGCATGGGCGAGGCAGCCTCGATGTAGTGGCTCGCGAGCTTGGCCTCGTGAGGCAGACTTGAGAGACCGCAGAAACACAGAGGCGAGCCTCACGAGGCAGGCAGATCCATCACAAGTTCCCGAGCATTTAAAATAGACAGTTCTTTAATTTCTGCTGCATCTATTTTTCTAGTAGCTTATTTAAGCAAAAGGAAACAGTCACGTATTAAAAAAAGAAAAGAAAAGAAAACTTTATGAGCGTCGCAATCAATATGGAAATAGATTATTTCAGAATAGCGCTCGCGAGCCAAAACCACCGACAGCCGACGGCTCGACCCCGAGGCAACGTGCGCCCGGAGCAGCCCGAGCCACCACACCGGCCGAGGCATTGGCTCGCGAGGCTGCCTCGCAAGTCGTGCTTGGTCGGTCTGGACGCGGCTGATGACATTTTAATTTCACGATTTTCAAGGAATCCGGGTGAAGTTAACATACTCATAGCTTTTATTTATCAATATTTTATTTTTGTTTGAATTAAAGATAAATAACAGACGGCAGTTCGACATCACCTGAAGCTAAGTGGAAGATTGGAAGCTTCAACAGCTTGATTACAAGGTTTCCAGAATAAACTCTCCTTGTGTCATCCCAGAAACCCGCACGTTTCTGGTGACAAACGGGGGGGGGGCGGACGCGTCTTGACATTGTGGGAACAAACGCTGCATTTGTTCGATCCTATAACGTAGTTTTACCTGATCAGTGCTTGGATCCTTCCTTCAACTTCTACCAGCCCACCAGTAAAGCCGGTGACAGATGGCGACGGACGCGGCTCCGGACTCGTCTTGACATTGTGAGATCAAGCGCTGCCATTGGTCTATCCTTCAGTCAAATTCCACCAGCCCAAGGATCGACAAATGGCAGCGTTTGACCTTACAATGTCAAGACGAGTCCGGAGCCGCGTCCGTCACCGCTTGTACGTGCTTCTAAACTCCGCCCCTTTCCTGTTCCGAAACTGGCCATAATCGACATTAGTGTTTTCAAACTTGGTGCGATTTTATATTCGACTACACCACTTGAGTTTCAGTATAACAAGAAAAGAGACCAAGAAGCGAAGTCGACGGTCAAAGCAATGTTAGGAGGTGGAAGAGAACAGACGACAGCACGTCAACCTACCACAAAACGTATAATTTTCTTATTTGATATTGATCTCTAGTGTCGGACTTAAAGTTGAAAATCAATTCAATGACCTTTTAATTTTTGGGTAGGTTTACTTGCAACCTTGTTGTCTGTACAATCTTCGTTTTGAAAAAGTGTCCGTAAAACAGGGTTAAATTTGTTGGCACCATCCATAGTAACAACAGGGTAAACAAAGAAAACGCCAAAAGTTAATTATGCAGAAAAATAAACAAGGGCAGAAGAACTTCCGGCTCCGTTACGGCGCACCATCGAGCACATACCCTAGACTCTAGACATCGAGTACATACCCTATAGAGCAGCAATACAAACCATCTTTTTCCGAAACTAGTGAGTGAGTTTTCACTTACATTTAGCATGAAATGACAACTGGAACACTCGCCCATACAAAAACAGCACAGTTACAGATTAAAAAATGGCGGAAAATGTTATCGAACAAATCATATGACATTTCTACTCTTTAAGCGTATGTCTTACTTGATCAGAGTCCTCTGGTAAGGGAGGTGCGCGCACGTTGCGACGCGACTACTGGGAGACATTTTTGTTCGCCGACCAGCACGGGTGACAAAATTGTGTCTTTGTTTTTTTTTAAATACCGGATTTTACGGCTCTGGGTTCTAGACCGCACAAATAAAAATAATTAAACAACATGTAAATCCAAATACTCGTCTTGTTTTGGTGCTTAAACACAACTTTTTCTAAGACCATCGAAATTTCGAAATAAAAACCAATGTATTTTAGTTATATGAAAAACATTGGACAAAATCGTGTCTCTCCGCCAGTGTTGCCAGATTCATAGGTTAAGAATTATCCTAGTTTTACTGCAAAATTATAGTGTTATCGCATCCCCAGTTAACAAAATTACTGTATTTGTAACAACCGAATCTCGATTTTACTAGTAAAAGAACAGAATATACGGCTCAAAAGTTTAAATCATGTTACTTGATTACTTTTTAAAATTACAAGTTTTTGGTAACTAAATTACTGCAGTACTTACTGCACAAGCGTCGAGCACATACCCTAAAGAGCAGCAATACGAACCATCTTTCTCCGAAACTAGTAAGTTGATTTTCACTTACATTTGGTATGAAATGACAACTCCTATCCTATTAACTATCGCCTAAATAAAAAAGTACAGATACAGATTAAAAATGGCAGAAATTTTTACGCTAAAAGTCTATCTCTTTCGTAGTGCAAACAAATTATATTTACTATCCTGGTGTCAGAGTCAAAGTTGTCCAAATAGGGGTAAAATGTATTCAAATACACAGATTAAAATTTCATAAAATTATCTTTTACTTAACTGAGCAAAATGTCACGGATTCTCGTAGATTTATCGTGCGATACATTATTATTTTTTCTATTGCATTACATTCCAAAATATCGTGAATCTAGCTTATTTATCCCACGTCTGGCAGCACTGCTCTCCATGTATTCTACATACAAGCGAACGACGCTTCGAATTAAAAAAAAAAGTTTCGTCTCTGTCTCCTTCGTGCGCGCACTCTTCTTTGGAGACGCGACGCGACAGAGACAAAAACTTTTTTGACCCAGCGACAAAAGTCTCCCGTGCACGCACTCTCTTAAAAGCTGGTGACAAACTGCAACGGACGCGGCTCCGGACTCGTCTTGACATTGTGAGGTCATGCGCTGCCATTGGTCTATCCTTCAGACAACTTCCGCCAGCCTAAGGATCGACCAATGGCAGCGTTTGACCTTACAATGTCAAGACGAGTCCGGAGCCGCGTCCGCCGCCATCTGTCACCGGTATAAGGTTGTCTACTTTTTTCCGAAAAATAGTGATGTCGAAACTTTCGACATAGAGTACCTACTCTATGTCGAAAGTTTCGACATCACTATTTTATTATAGGTACCTACCTATAATAGCCAATAACAGATTTCTCTATAAATAACCAGGAAGTACTAATTTAAAAAGTGTCTATTTGTAATGTATATTAGTTTACAAAAGATAACTACAAACTAGGTAATTAATATAGTATAATATAGTTAATTTTAAATTGCGTTTAGTTATCATTACCCATTTTCTTTTCTACCTCATCTCAGGATCGAACGCCTTGAACTGACTGCTTGCTACCGCGCCGCCGTATGCTTTGAGATCTGGGCGTGGGTTCCTCGGTAAGACGCAGCCTTTATTACTTTGCGGTCAAGAAAAAAACAGCCCTCCTCGACGTCTGCGCAGCGTCTAAGTTATGCCTACGCTGTAACGCTGAAACGCTGGCACCGATGCGACGTAGCAGTGCAGTTGAAGTGGATGCACGTCACCCAGAGGGTCTAGTGTGAGTGCCACAAAACCGTCGCTTCTCACTAAATCGATCGAAAAGTAATACAAACAAACGTTTACTATTCGATCGTTGTATGCAAAGCGACCACTTTACAAAACTAGTACCTAAGCCCACAGAAATCTTTATTATACATATATCTTTATTATTACAAAAAAAAAAACTTGCCTTTAGGTTGTTTTCGTGAAATTATATTTATTATAGTTGTAGTGATTTCGGATGTGACTGGACGCATGAAAGTATTTTATGTAAAAACTAATTCAAAATTATTAGCCCAAGTAACGGCGGCTAAATAAGCAAAGCGCGAGCGGGACGAGTCCCGAATACCAATATCATCGAGCATATATCATATATTACGATATTTAAAACAAATTATTTGTATGTTTGTTTGAGTGACGGATTAAATCCAGGCTTTTCCTGGGCCGTTTTTTAGCGGGTCAGAATAAATCCGGATGCATGTAGTCCGGGCCTTACACTGAACTTAATCAAACGAAATGTGCGGATAGTAGATAAGTATTAATTAGCCAAAAAAAACGATTAAAAACCTAAAAATAAAATCGATAGGTATGCTATTTAAAAAAAAAACATTAAAATTTTCTTGTAAATAAAATTGATCAAATTTAAAGTTGGTGACAAACAGCGACGGACGCGGCTACGGACTCGTCTTGACATTGTGAGTTCAAGCGCTGCCATTGGTCTATCCTTCAGACAACTTCCGCCAGTCCAAGGATCGACCAATGGCAGCGTTTGATTGACCTTACAATGTCAAGCCAAAGTCCGGAGCAGCGTCCGCCGCCATCTGTCACCGGTATAACATATCACATTGATTATTAAAAAAAATAAAAATGTGTACATCGCTGTAAGCTATCACTGATATAAAAAAAAAGGTTACTTTTCCAAGAAAAAGGTTACTTTTTTACCGACTCATGGTAACTTTTGACGGGTGCGCTCTGACAACACTGTTATGGTGGTGCCTCCACACGCTTGGTGTTTGCCATAAACACCAAACACGTGCCAAACACCGATCACAAACACCCAAAACAAACAGGGTATCCACATGCTTGGTGTTTGTCACAAACACCAAACACGTGCCAAACACCGATCACAAACACCCATAACAAACAGGGCATCGACATGCTTGGCAAACATGAAGTCTATTCCGAATTTTTATTTAAAAAAAAAATTAATTCCTTATGCCGTATCCACACGCTTGGCATACAGCGGCAAAGAGCAAACAACAAACAGCAAACACAAGCGTGTGGATAGCTGTTTGCCTATTTATGATGTGTTTGCCACTGTTTCTCATCGGTGTCGGTTTTTGTGCCCAAATCAAAGGGTGTTCGACAAACGTGTTTGTGATGCATCCACAGGCTTGTTTAGCAATCAGTAGTAAGCGCGAGCTAGTGAGTGGCGGACGTTGTAGAGATGGGTCGGATTAGGAAAATATATTACTAGCAAAAAGCACAGCTTTGCGAGGGCTCGCGCTGTGGCGCTGATGCTCACAGTCAAACTGTGTCTGACCTTAACTTTGATCCCGATGTGATATGCCTCTCAGAGACTTTTATAAAGAATGGCAAAGAAAGAAATATAAATATACACGACTATGAACTGGCGTCACACTATTCAAGGAATAAAAAAAGAGGTGGTACATGTATTTTAATCAAGAAAGGTATGCCCTATAAAAGAATATGTACTTTTGAACAGATTTCAGTAAATTTTCACTTTGAGTGTTGCGCTGTAGCTATCCCTGTGCATAATTAGATAATTATTTGCATAAATAGGTCTTCCTCGGCTACGAAGAAACGACATTTCGATCTCTTTCTCGATAGTCTAGAGCGCTTACTTAACCTTTATATGCAGAGATATCGCAAGCATAAAATAGTGATTGTGGGAGATTTTAATATAAATACCTTATGTGAAAATAATTGTACTAGACATTTTACAGATATTCTTAAAAACTATAATATGACGCAGCACATAACAGACGCTACTAGAAACAGATCATGTTTAGATCATATTATTAGCAATATTAAGGGTGCTATTGGATCATTACTGTCTCTATGCTTGTCTGACCATAACACAGCGCAGTTACTCTGCTTTGACGTCAAATTTGCACACACCCTACCCAGGGTTGTCTACACATTTAAAAAATGTAACTCTCCCGAAAATATAAAAAAGTTACAGGACTGTTTGGAGAGTTTATCTTTTTTTGATGTATATAAAGAGACTGACGCAAATGTGGCTTTTGGAAAATTCTACGATTGGTTTTGTTTACTCCATAAACTTTGCTTTCCAACTATCAAATCAAAAATCAACACAAACAACACTGAGCCTGGATATCTAAGGGTATAACAAAAAGTTGCGCAACAAATAGAAAGCTACGACTTAAATACTACACTAAAAAAACTGTGATGATAAACTTAAATATCGCAATTACTCAAAATTGTTAAAAGAGTGCATTTTTGAAGCAAAAAAAAAAAATACAACATTTGTTCTCAAAAGCAAAAATATTTGTAGAGCAGCATGGAGAGTAATTCAAAATGAAACACATGGTACCGTAGATATTAACAACCACATCGACAAAATTGAACATAATGGCTGTATTACTAACGATCCCTTAAAAATAGCTAATACTTTTAATGACTTTTTTACTAACTTGACATATCACATAAATCATAATAATAATATTGACAGTAATTCTAGTAGTAATGTTAACATTAACTCAAATAGTAATATAGAATCATTAAATAATTCAATTTATCTTACACCTATCAACGAAGAATATGTACAAAAAGTAATTATGACATTAAACAATACGACTGCGGAAGGTTATGATGATTTATGCACTGAAGTCATTAAGGCATGCAAAGAACAATTAAGCTCGATACTAGCATTTTTAATAAATCTGTCCATGGAAACTGGTACTTTTCCTAACAAACTGAAGCATTCTGTTGTAAAACCTTTATTTAAAAAAAAGGTGAAACGACTGATTTAAACAATTACTGACCAATCACACTAATACCCATTCTGTCAAAAGTGTTTGAAAGAGTTATGCATAACAAGCTTGTGGATTTTTTTGATAAATACAACGTGATAACAAACAATCAATATGGATTCCAAAAAAAGAAATCCACAGCGCTTGCAGCATTCGACCTAGTAAATGGGACACTACAAAGTTTAAATAATGGTAACTATGTAACGGTCCTATTCTTTGATATATCAAAGGCATTTGACTTCGTTTCACACAAAACACTTATGTTTAAATTAGAGAACAGTGGTATCAGAGGGAATGCCTTAAGTTGGATCATGACATACCTACATGACAGAATGCAGACAGTAGAAATAACTCAACTCGATAATAATGATACCATCCAAGTTCACAAATCTGACTTTAAAGCCAAAGAATCTGGAGTTCCACAAGGCAGCATACTAGGCCCACTACTATTTCTGGTCTATGTTAATGACCTCCCACACTACACGGAACATAAAAGTGTACTCTTTGCTGACGATATATCAGTAGTTGTGACGACAAATAATAAAAAAAATATACTTGAACACGAACATAACGTAAATAAAACACTAATGACAATTATTAACTGGCTTAATTCTAATAATCTGAAAACAAATATCGATAAGACATGCTACATTAACTTTACTAATTTTAATCAAAATTTAAATATAAACTATCAAGGACAAATACTGAAAGAGGCTAATAGTGTAAGATTCTTAGGTATAGAAGTAGATAATAAATTAGATTGGAAACAACACGTAGACAGTGTATGTAATAAAATTAACAGATTTGCATATGTCTTGTACAAGCTGGTAAAAACAGCAACAAGGACCACAGCTCTCACAGCCTATGTCAAATCGGTGTTGCGTTATGGGCTAATCATTTGGGGAAACAGCACTGACAAGAAAAGGGCATTCATAGCTCAAAAAAAATGTGTTAGGGCAATCTGTGGCACAGCACCGGATAAATCATGTAAGCCACTATTCAAATCTTTAAATATCTTACCATTGCCCTGTCTTTATATATTTGAAATAGCCAAATTTGTTAAACAGAACCCAATTAATTTTAAACAAGCCAAAGATCTATATCCCCGGATCACTAAAAATTGCAATAGACTAGTCCTTGATTTTATTCCAAAAAGTGCTCGTATGCAAAAAAACTGTTTCTGCATATGTATATTAATTTATAATAATATTCCTCAAAATATGAAAAACTTGTCCTTTAATAAATTTAAAATCACGTTCCTCAAAATATGAAAAACTTGTCCTTTAATAAATAAATCACGTTGCACAAGTGGCTTATCGAGCAATCACTTTATTCTCATAAAGAATTTGTGAATTACAAGGAGAGTCAGCAATCAGTAACTCATCGATGTTAAATTTATCATACATTTGATCAACTTATTCTGTATTTCCTAAGTTTTTAATTAATATCTTTAAGTAAGTACCCCATGTAAAACAATTAATGTTTGTAATTTGTATTTGCATGCTATTGTTAATAGCTGGATAGGCGACCGTAATATTCATCATTGTAAATCTTCTGTATACCCTGTTCAAAAGCAAATAAACATTATTCTATTCTAACTGCACCAAGGAATTTACTGCACTGCACACGCTTAATAAGAGTGCGGAAAAGATTGACATATTTAACTGTTATCTGAGTGAATTCACGAGGGTAACGCTGTATATTCTGTGCAATTGATTGATATTGTGTTTAATGTGTATTAATTGTAGTTCTATATTTTGGTGTTGCTTCTCTATTGTACCAATTGGGTTTCTTGTGAAAATAGATGTAAGCTTGGAAATAAACAAATAAATAAAAGTTTATCTTTGTCCAATGTAGGATCGCTCGTGGCATTTGATGAGAGGGACTATACGTTTTTTCTAAATTATATCTTCGTCATAACGTAAGACTCCATTGAAAAATCAGTTTTTAATCCATTTTGAGGGTTACACTGAAAGTTTTTAGAATATAAAAGACTGAATGATGTAGAAACCTGGTAGTATTTCTTGATTTTCTAAGTAGTCTCCGTTCCTTTATAAGCACCGTTACATGCGATGGAACTATTGTCTGAGGCAGTGGGCCCACTCTTTAGTGTGTCTTCCAGGCCTCTTTCAAATGCTGCCACGGCATTTTCAAGGTTTTAAAACGAATCCCTCTACGTTTACCTTTTATTTTTGTAACTAAATAAAAGTCACAAGGTGCCAATTTTGTCTGTAAGGAGGATGACTCACTAACTCGACACCTTCGATATACAAATATTCGATAGTCAGTCTGGCGAAGTGAGCTGGATTTTATTTCTTGGGAGCTGCTGTCAAACATTTTCCAAGAGAACTAGTAAACAATAACTGACATAATAATCTGCTGTAACAGTATTTTTATCGTCTAACTAAGACAATTGTTCCCAAATGCCCCGTCCGTCCATAGAATGAGGTGAGAGAGAACGCCATACTTTATCATTTTTAAATGGCACCAATCCATGGCGTTTTGCATCTTTTGTCAAATTATGGGGTATACAACTAGTACAAAACTTATTGATGCTAAATGATCATGTAAGACTTTTTGTACTTGACTCATACTAATACATAATGTTTCCCGAATCTGATGATATGTCACCTTTCTATCAGCGTCTATCATTAGCCACACCGCACACACGTTTGACACATTATCATCTTCAGTAGTCGGCGTTGAAGGATGTCCTTCTCGGGAATCATCAGTGAGTTTGCTTCGACCACGTTTAAACTCATTAAACCAGAAGCCTAATTTCCGTAACTTACAGCAGTCGCATCGCAGTGCCAATCCGCTCCCAGTAACATTACCTACTATCTAAAACGGTAACAATAAATATAATGTTTTTATATTATTATTATTTTTCGTTCTAGTATGTATGTATAATACATCGAGTACATACCCTACACATGTGCTCCATGGTATAATATTATGATTTTATTTACTTTATATTTATTGTTGTTCTTTGCGATCCACGTAATATTTAGGATTAGGTAAGTATCGACTAGTATCAAAAATACCTATTACAAATACCTGATCCGATCACATTAAACACGAAAATTTGTAAGGATGGATAAAAGTATGTTACTCTTTCACGCAAAAACGGCTGAACGGATTTAGATGAAATACTAGATGGCGTTTGTTGCGACTTTTCCTACTGCATTTAAATATTTCATGCGATACCTAATACTCGAAATATTTAACGAAATATTTGATAATATATTATAATTACCGAGAATACAAATAAAATATGAGAGTACGTGTTATTTTCCTAATCCGACCCATCTCTACTATGTCCGCCGCCCGCTAGCTCGCGCGTACTACTGATTGCTAAACAAGCGTGTGGATGCATCACAAACACTGTCGTCGAACACCGACACCGACGCCGAACAGTGGCAAACACATCAAAAACAGGCAAACTGGTATCCACACGCTTGTGTTTGCTGTTTGTTGTTTGCTATTGCCGCTGTTTGCCAAGCGTGTGGAGCTAATTGCTCTGTGGAGCCGGCATTGAAGAGTGACATGGAGTGACAATTAGCGAGGTCACAAGTCACAATTTTGAGATTTATTTACATTATTTTAAAATTGTTTAATAATTTTTCATGATTATAAATATTGTGTGTGTTCTTCTTAAAATCAAAAATAATTATACAGTAAATTATGTATTTTTACGAGCGTTTTTGCCAATGGCTTGGTCACCTGAAGTTATCTAGAGTAATATTGTTGGTTTCTGTTATATTATTTGTTGTGCCACTTTTTACCCACTATTATTTATCAAAGGTGAGTATTACTAGTACTACAAACGCACGTTTAAGGTAGGGAAGCTATTAAAATGTACATGGTAGCAAGAACCTAAAATTATACAATAGATGAAAATAATTTTAGACTAGCCGCTGTAAGACTTTTGCACAGGTAGCACTAAAGTATCTACAGTTTCAATACAAATTTTAATTCAATACAAGTAAATTTATATTTATGGATATCTTATTCAGGATAGAGGGCTGGGTCTTAGATGAGTCACATGAAAGGTCTTTGGGTTCAATATAAAACATTTAATCTAAAAATGTTGGTACCTCGGTTATATTTAGTGAATTTATATAAAAGAAAAGCTTTTCTTTTGATTCTTATACAAAACAAGATCTAAATACACCTTTTAGACCTATAGTCCGTTTTTCTTTGCTTGTCAAATATTGTAAACAATCTTGACATTCCTCTTTATTAAAATTATTTATTTAAAAATAAGATAGATGCAAAAATATTTTATTTTTATTTTTTATTAATTTTTTTTCCAGTATTTTATCTTTAGACATTTATCTGGATTTGTGTTATTTTTTTTTTATTATTTTTATTATGGGTGTGGAGGATCCAGTGATTCAACCACACGTGATATTTGTTGCGGGTCATCTTTCCTGATCAGACTGAGCAGTGTCCGTCTCTTGAGTGTCCTAATGCAATCGTCAGCAGCAATGAGACCCGAGGCCAGTTCGTTTGGGTGTGATTCAAGCTTTGTTGTGTATTTTTTGACTGAATCTTCTATTTCCTGCCTAACAGTCTTAACATTTAGTTCTTTGTGAGGTCGTTCATTTGTAAGGTACCACGGAGCATCAGTAATTTGACGTAGTATTTTGAATTGGAAGCATTGTATAATCTGTGTATTAGAATTTGATGCAGTGCCCCACAGTTGCATGCCATATGTCCAAATTGGTCTGAGAACACTTTTGTATAATAGTAGTTTATTTTCCAATGAGACTTTGGAGCGGTGATCCATTAGCCAGTGAAGTGATCTGAGTTGATGTCGAAGTGCTTTTCTTTTTTTGAGGATATGATGTTTCCAGGTAAGACGTCTGTCCAGATACAGGCCGAGGTATCTAACGTTGTCCGCTTGTGGCACCACAACGTCATTTAGGTTGACCACTGGACAAGTGTCGTGTCTAAGGCTAAAGGTGATATGTACAGATTTTGTTTTGTTTGCCTTAATGCGCCAGTCTTTAAGCCAATCTGACACATCGTCAAGACTTCTTTGCAGTATGTCAGAGGCTTGAACTGCATTCTCATGGCTAGCAATGATAGCTGTGTCATCGGCAAATGTGCCCAGGAGGACAGCATCATTAGATGGTAAGTTGGAAGTGTAGAGTAGGTATAGCAAGGGACCCATGACGCTGACCTGCGGGACGCCCGCTCCAATGGCATATAAGCCCGTTTTGTCTTCGCCCAGCTTTACATAGAAATGGCGGTCATGCAGATATGACTTTATAAAGGAGAAGTAGCTCAAAGAATAACCTCGGGAAACCTTGTAAAGTAAACCGTCGTGCCACACCCGATCAAACGCCTGGGAGATGTCCAGAAATGCAGCAGAACAGAATTGTTTCTTTTCGAACGAGGAGTTGATTTTGGCGATAAGACGATGAACTTGTTCTATAGTACTGTAGGATTTCCGAAAGCCAAATTGATGGTTAGGAATGAGTTTTGATTCGGAAACGATTGGTTTAAGTCTCTTCAAGAACAAAATCTCAAGTAGTTTTGAAAGTATGGGCAGCAAGCTTATTGGACGATATGTCGTCACCTTTTCTGGTGGTTTTCCCGGTTTAAGAATAAGTAATATTTCTGTCACCTTCCATTGAGGCGGGCAGAAGCTTCTTTGTATTATGGCATTGAAAAGCTGGGTTAAATAGTTAATTGCAACATCTGGGAGCTCGCATAAAACTTTAGAAGTTATCAAATCGTATCCTGGCGCTTTGTGTAATGGGAGTTTACCAATGGCGCTCTTTATTTCGCGCTTTTTGAATTTGGGTATCGGTAGATCCATTTGATGTGTGATATTTAGGTGATCTGTCACAATTTTAGCTTTTGTGCCAAAATCTGGGTTTGGTGTGAAGACTTGGGACAGATGTTCGGCAAATAGTTTCGCTTTTTCAGAGTCAGTCTTAGCCCAAGTACCATCATTCTTCCGTAAGGGGGATTTAAAAGGGGTAGGTCTTTTTAGTTTTTTGGTGGCCTTCCAGAGAGAATAGTTTGTGGCGCTTGTGGCATCTAGATTGACCAGATATGATTCAAAGCTTTCATTTTGACTGGCTGTTATTAGTTCTTTAAGCTTACGTGTGTGGGTGTTTAGAATACTCTTGTCTAGGGGGTGGTGTACTTGCCATTTTTAATAGCCTTTTCTCTTCTCTTGCAAACACGAAATGATGTCCCTAGAATAGATTTGGGAAGGGTTGCGAGTACTTATGGGTGGTGTTGCTTGCCAGGCTGCTCTTTGGATGCAATTGTTAATATGTCCACAGCCTCTGTAATGTTGTTATCTAATTTCAAAGAGATTTTGGTATCGAGTTTTTCAGTGACGATTTCTCGAAAGTAGTCCCAGTTTGTCTTCTCTGTATGCAATTTAATTGGCGTTTTGATGTGGATAGGGTCGCAGTAGATTTCAGCTTCTACAGCAGAGTAGTCTGAATGTAAATCAAAGTTAGAGCGGCATGTAATTTTCATATTCGATAGCCCTTTGCTTAGAAAAAAGTCTTCAAGATCCGGTTTTTTCTTTGAGTCAGTTGGCCAATAGGTTGGTTCCCCCGTAGATATTGCATTTAAGTTGAGAATTTTCATGGCTTTGTAGAGTTCGCGACCTTTAGGTGTTGCAAAAATAATTACCTGCTATTGTAATAAATCATTTACATCAAATAAGGGAAATTATGCGTTCATCCGATATAATACTTTAATTATTAGAGAAAATAAAAACAACGAGAAGAGAAAGAGATCACCAACAAATAGCCCACAAGAAAAAACACTAACACCAACAAACAACACAACAAAGCCTGCAACCAAGGTTATCAAAACTAATGCTTTCACCCTCATGGGTCCACGAAATAGCTCTCCTTCTACATCAAAAACAATAAAATAGCAACCAACAATTGGCAACACTAATTTTAACATTAATAAAAACAGCAAAACTCCTAAGACATCCTACCGGAACAAATACTATAAAACAAAAAAACGAAATTAACAAAACATTCCAAACATCCATTCCATTCCAAACAAGACATTGGTCCTCGTGGGGAATTAGACCACTACCCTCATCCCTCAAAAGAAAGAAGTAGAAATCAACACCTAAAAATTTGCACCTACAATACAAAATCGCTGTTAACAACAGAACGACTGCTGGAATTAACACATGCTCTGAAGAAGATAGATTTCGATATAATTGGGCTAGGAGAAGTAAGGAGAATGGGCTGTAAAATAGAAGAACTACAAGAATACATATTCTGCTATATTGGAGAAACTATTGGGCTACATGGAGTGGGTTTTTTTGTAAAGAAGACCTACAAACAAAACATTGTTAGCTTTACTGGAGTATCAGAGAGACTAGCAATCCTCAAACTAAAATTTGAAGATGGATCTTTAACAGTAAAACAGACCTATGCTCCTACTGAAAAAGCCAGTGAAGAGGAGATCAGCAAATTCTATAACGATCTAAGACAAGCTCAAGAATCTCAAGATAAAGTTGTACTGGTCATGGGCGACTTTAACGCGAAAATAGGACAACCTAAAAAATATGAAAACTGAGAAATGGAAAACGAAATGAGAGAGGCGATAGACTTCTCAAATATGCCTGCGAACAAAAACTGTTTATTATGAATACTTTCTTTAAAAAGAAACCTAGTCGAAGATGGACTTGGTTATCGCCAGACTAAAAAACAAAGAATGAAATCGATTTCGTAGTGTGCAATAAACCACAAAAAATTACTAACGTAGTTGCGCAGTTTCTTCTCATCACCAGCCGATATGTAGTCCCGAAGCGGTGGTAGGGTAAAGCTATATTTTGGGACGTGTATAAGTGCCCGGAAGAGGGCCTATGTACTGAATAAATGAGTATTAATGAGTTCTGAACAAAGTATCCTTTCCATCAGACCACCGAATGTTAAGAACGTCATTTTCACTAAAAACTCCGAAAAAGAGAACTTACTAGGACAAATTAGAAATGGTGAAATGAAAGAAGAGCTGAAAAACTTGTTTAAAACATTTCACAAGGCCATAAAGGAAGACAGAAGAAAAATTATAGAGAAAAACTTAAATATCTACAGAAGCGCCAAACGAGCTTCCAAAGAATTGCATACACATAAAGACTGGATACAAAAACTTAAAAAAGGAAATGAAGAGACAAAAACTCGAAAGGAGATCATTAATCACGCTACAATATTCTATAAAGAGCTATATATAAAACCAATAGAAGACACAAAAATAGACAACGAAGATACGGAAGAAGAGGCAATAGAACCTATTGACGAATCTGAAGTAATAATGCACATTAAAAAGCTTAAATCAGAAAAAAGTCCTGGTCCTAAAATTATCACTAATGAAGTGCTAAAAATAGGTGCACCTATACTGACTCAATACTTAACACAACTCTTCAATAAGTCGCTCCTAACTGAAAAGGTACCTAAACAGTGGTGTAGTTCTGATATATGCTATATAAGGTGCTTCATAAATATCTGCAACGGCTGAAATGGGTAAAAGTATTGCTTATATAGATTACGATAGTGAAGGAATTACGTGCCCCGGATCGGTAATTAATTATTTGCGAAAAAGACAGTAAATAAATGGGTACTTGCTTCAATTTGCATAACACACTTCGTCATCCGCCCTTGACTTGGCCGCCGGGCGGTATAATGTGAAACGTTAGCATTTTTGGACAGGTGTGGACGGTTTGAGACAGAATAAAGCCTAATCTTTATTTAATATAATTTTTAATGAAAAAATTAATGATGTTCTGGACATAAAATTTCTTTACTATCGTAATCTATATAAGCAATTCTTTAACCCATTTCAGCCGTTGCAGATATTTTTACAGCACCTTATATAAGAAAGGAGATCCACTAGACATTGGCAATTACAGACCAATCAGTCTACTCTCAAGCACATACAAACTCTTTACATCCATACTATTGAGACGAATATCATCAAAAATAGACATCGCACAACCAGTTGAGCAAGTTGGCTTCCGCTCAGGTTTTTCTACTATAGACTATGTCCATACACTAGAGCAAATACTCGAGAAATATAAAGATTTTAACTGCCCCCTATATATAGCCTTTGTCGATTATACAAAAGCCTTCGACACAATATTCCCACAGTTCCATCTGGAAAGCCCTTAAATCATGCGGGATACATAGAACATATAGAAACATCCTAAAAGACATATACTCCCAAAGCACAAGCAGGGTGAAGTTAGATAACCAAGGCGATGAGATAAAAATAGGGAGGGGAGTCAGACAAGGAGACCCTCTGTCACCAAAACTCTTTATAGCAGTGCTGGAAGACATCTTTAAAAATGTTAGTTGGAATGACAAGGGAATATGGATACTCTTGAGTCACCTTAGATTTGCTGACGACATCGTTCTTTTTGCCAAAACAGCTAAGGAACTATAACAAATGATGCAAGACCTGGCCAACGAGAGCGAAAAAGTCGGATTACACATGAACGCGAACAAGACCAAAGCAATGACCAACAGTACAACCAAACAAATACAAGTATCCAAAAAAACAATTGATTATGTAGAAGAATACATCTACCTCTGAAAACAAGTGTCCTTTAACAAGAACAACAATGAAGATGAAGTAGAAAGAAGAATCAATTGTACATGGAAGAAGTTCTGGTTGCATAAAGAGATTCTCAAAGGTCACTATCATCAGAAACTAAAGAAAATAGTAATGGACACATGTATTTTACCTAGCCTAACATATGGAAGTTAGACATGGACATACAAAAACAAAATCACATCATGTCAACGCTTTAAGGAGAGTATACTAAAACTGAACAGAATGTAAAAAATCAGAAGTGAAGACATGCGGGCAAAAACCAAACTCACAGATGCTATTCAGCACGCCTTACGCCTAAAGTGGCAATGGGCAGGACATGTCTCGAGATATGTGGATAGATGATGGTCGCTACAAACAACCAGATGGACAGGACCAGTGGAAAAAAGAAATGTGGGCAGACCACAGAATCGATGGGCTGACGAAATTATTGAAATAGCCGGAGAGAACTGGATGGAATCAGCCCGAGACGGAGAGAAATGGAAGGGAAATGAGGAGGCTTTTACCCCAAAGGTGGACACCTTTTGGGTAAAAGCCTCCTCATTTCCCTATTGCTACAAAACTAAATTAACACACTAACTAGAGTTTAAGTAAGAAGAAATCACTAACAATACTAACACACATTTAAATTGTTATATTTTAAAGCACTTAAATAAAAAGATTAATTAATAATAAATCATTTAACACAAAATCCTTTTTATTCTAATAGTTCGTTAATTTTATACACTGATATTTTCGTAAAAAGGCATGCCAAGATTGTTAACAATATTCAACAAGCATAGAAAAACGGACTTTACGGACGAGTACGTGTTAATATTATTTGTAGCTTTTCAGTTATATGAAGTCGTTTTAAAAAAAAAACATTTCATCTATTATTAGTTATAAATCCGCATCAAAAGAGTGCAAACTCAAGTTATATTTCATCTCCTATTTTTACACCCTTTGTGGTGATATGGTTCGCTATTTTTAAATATACCTATTAACTTTGAAGTATATAAGCTATTCAATGAAAAAGAAAATCAAATCGATTCACATTTGTTGAAGATATTGGGTTACATAGATACAATAAACCGCATCAACAAAATCGAGTTGAACTAATATGCAATAACGGATCCATGCGAACGACGTCATGGAGGATCTATCTGTTATATTTCAGAATTTCAGAAAGAAAAAACCTTCAGAATGTAACAAGTACTTTTCTGAAAACCACATCGAAATCGGTTCAGCCAAACGCGAGAAAATTGCGGACAAATATACATACATACGAGTCAATATTAGAACCTCCATTTTTTGAAGTCGGTTAAAAAGAGGCGCATAGGTTTCGTAATTCGTACACAGGCGCTGTCAGGGGTCGGCGCGGCCCTGCCTATGGTTTTCATGAATAAAATCTTGAAAGGAGATAGTCATTAAACTCCCTAAAAATATAAATCAAAACACAGGTACAATTACTTTCGAATGCTTACTAAATATTGTGATATACAAATAAACAAGGGCGTACCCAGCTTGTGGCCCAGGGGGCAATTTTTTTAGGTCGGATCCCCCGCTCTTGTTTTATCATACACACTACACGACGACACCTACGCGAAACATACAACAAACAAGTTCACATTGTCCAAATCCAGTCGGGACAAACTCCCATTCGATTAGTATTGATTAGGATTCCCAGCGCGAGGGCAGCGATCGCGAAATTTTTTGGGGTTTTTTAATTTGTAAGAAGTATTTTATTATATAAATAAGTAAGTAACTTAGTGGTGAAACGTATTAATTTTAATTTTTATCAAGATATTAGGTATTTTTACACTAGAGGCCAACGGCGCGGCGACTGCTTTGGCGACTGCGACATCAGCAGCGGCACGCAGAATGTATAAAAGTTATGCAGTACAATTTTATTTTCATAAATTTATGCTTTCACTCCACTTTTGCAATTTGAATTAAATAAAAAGAAACTGACAGGGATCATGCGTCATTCATATTCATTTCCGAAGTTTTGATAAAAAGGTGAATTAATTTTAAGAGGCATTTTACAAAATCGCACTGTTACTATGGAGCGCGCGCTTGTGCCTCGAAAATTTAGGATTAGGGTGTTGTTAGAACGTTTTTGGGTCTAATTACCTGATTGGATTGTCAATAAAATTGCATAATAAAGATCAAAGGTATTGTGGCACAAACTTTTAATTGTAAATATGCTTAATTTTAATCAAAAATCCGTTGTTAACTAGCGTAATTTTTTGGAAAAATACACAAATAGTTTTTTTTTTTTTTGAGTTATTGTGATAAAAATACATATTCTTGTATATTAAACGTCGATTAAATTATATGTCTTATATTTTTTTAGCAGTTGTGATAAATTTAAAGGAATGATTTAGTTGTACTTTTAGTGAATCGAGGTGGCGGGATTGATAATTTTATAAATGAAAAAGGGTTTTATTTGCTAATGTGCTACATCAAACGTCTAAACAAAAGATTGGGCTTGTTAGTGTATGTATTTGACATTCCTAAAATCTTTCGTAAATTAGGCGCTCGAAATATTAGATTTTGCGCTGAAAATGTGAAATGGCTCTAAACATAAGGGTCAAGAAGATATTGCGTTCGGAATGATTACGACCACAATATTTTTTTTAGCAACTCTCCGTTAAAGGCGGACTAAATCGTATTAAAAAAATAATCCGCGAGCATAGCGAGCGCGAAAACTTTGTAAATGCTACATACTTATCTGCCCTTTAACTGCCATCCAGCTTAACTAACCATAATTTGATGGGAGAGAAGTGACGCCTAGTAATAACTATATATACTAATAAAAAAATGTAGTCTACGTATAATAAATTTGTAAAGCATACAATCTCCAGTCCAGGGTGGGGGCAGCTGCCGTCCCCCCCCCCCTGGGTACGCCGTTGCAAATAAAGAATATTAAAGTGTCATGAACATATACATATGAAAGTAGATATAAATGATACCTTTAACAAAAACTTTTTTTTTTACGAACCACTAAAAATTTAAAAATTCTAATTTATGTTTTCAAATATGTAATAATTTGTGAATGAGTGTAAAAAAGATTATATTAATATGTAAAGAGTCATATATCAAAAATCGAATTAAGAATGTGAGCCGTGCCGTAGGTAGGTAGAACATCAATAAAATCAAAATATATTTTTTAGTATGAATCAACATTGGGATCATTTGGAACAAATCCAATGCGACACACACTGGAGGCTCTTGGTGATCTGTCTACAATGAATGTGGCGGATTTAAGGATTAGGATTGAAGAAATGCTTCGAATTAAGGTAAAAATTAAGTGATATTGATATTTATAATTTAAATTTATGCTAGAATCCAATTACTTATGTGCTTTCAAAATTTTATGTTTATTTATCTC
Source organism: Anania hortulata (assembly GCA_963576865.1). Classification (NCBI taxonomy): domain Eukaryota; kingdom Metazoa; phylum Arthropoda; class Insecta; order Lepidoptera; family Crambidae; genus Anania; species Anania hortulata. The sequence goes on along the minus strand of OY756390.1, from coordinate 12,743,895 downwards.
TTTATTTGTTGACATAGATTATGAAATAAAAAATAAAAAATTAAAGTGCAGTTTTATCCTGCAAGTTCTTTGTCATATTTCAATGTTAAATTAGGATATGGTGGATACCATAACGTTTTTACTACTGTAAGTCGACTGATACAAGTATAGGTTAAACAGAACATATTATCTATGACTATCAAAATGTTATTGGGCTGTGCTTTTAAGGCATCTATTTATTCAACAAGATTACATCAAAATTAAAATACCTAGTAGAAATATATCTTCAAAAGTACCTTTAGACTGTATTATGCCGTCCTTGTCTTGAGCAATATAAATATTGGACAACATCACATACTTTGCTCTGATCCTATGGTAAGTAGCCAAAGCACTTGTGTTACAGAAATCAGAAACAACGTTGGTACCACAACACCCAGACCCGAGACAATATAGAAAATAAATTTTTCTACATTGATCGAATGGGTCATGTTTATTTTACTTTTTATTGCTATGATTCATTTCAGTTTAATAAAATGCTTTAAGATGCATCGAGTATTAAGTTAAGGACGTCACTTTTAACTACTTTCAATATGCTATCTAAAATAATTACAAAAGGAAGTTATCAACGGTTTGTCAAAACGCTCAGGCCTCCGTGTCGACGGAGTTGCGAGAGCTCGAAGCGAGGCGCGGCCGCCTGCAGCGCGAGGCGGCGGCGGCGAGCGCGCTGGCCGACAGCGCCCGCGCCGAGCACGCGCGCGCCGCCGCCGAGCTGCAGCGCCTGCGCGCCTCCGCCGACCAGGCGCGCCTCGCGCAGCTCGAGGCCATCCGCCGCGACTCCCCGGAACTCGCCCCGCCCGTCCAAATACTCCCGTCCCGGCCACCGCCTCTCCTCCCCCCGCCGAACCCCGCCTCCGAAATCAACTGCCGAATGTTCTCCTGCTTTGACCACTCCCGTTGTTCCTTAACTTCAGGTTTCCCCGTCTATCTGTACGACCCGGACGTTCACGCTCCCCTAGCCGGCGCAGAGGTAGATGGGTTCCTAAAAACTACACTACGACAGACGTTGGGTTACAATACTCATCTGACGCGAGATCCTAACGAAGCCTGTATTTACCTTGTCCTTATAGGAGAAGCGTTTCCGTTTGAAAAGAGCCCCTCGTAAGTTCCGTTCTATTCCGATTTATATCGTCTCGGCATATACAGATACAGAAAATACTAAATTTATGACTTTTCAGATCTACGACAGAGTTATACAAACTGTTGCTGAATGAGACTGCTCTGAAAAGTTTGCCATTTTGGGGCGGCGATGGTCGAAATCATGTCCTAGTAAACTTGGCTAGGCGAGAATTATCAGTGGGTTCCGGAGATGCATTTCGAGGCGTATCTATTGGGAGGGCGATAATTGCCCAGTCGACGTTTACGCACGATCAGTTTAGACCGGGATTTGATTTAGTGACCCCGCCCGCGCTCGGTCCCCCTGGTGGCGATGTGTGGGCTGACTGCGCTCCGATATCTCCTGCAAGAAGAAAATACTTGCTTAGGTATTTTAAGATATATATTTTTATTTGGGCATTTAATGAAAACCGCCAAGATTCCCCTTAAAAATACTTTGATGTGAATTCATTAGCTAAATTTAGTTTTCAGGGCTCACAACCACCTGCCAAGGGTCCGGATAAGGATCAAGACAAAAAGCTAATTGAATATCTACAGAAAACAGTGACATCACCGGATACATTTTTTTTACAATTTGAGTGCGATCCTCCGGTCGAAAAACGTGCTATGTTGCCCATTGGTGATTGGGCGCTCTGTGGGACTGACCGCTCTCGACGCGCTGTGTTACGCGACTCTACTTTTGTATTAATCCTTGCGCCCGCAGATCGTATGTACACTACGACAGCGCTATTGCAAGCCAGGTTGTACGAAGCGTTAAGATCGGGAGCTATTCCAGTGATTATGGGAGGAGATAGAATCAGTTTACCATATGACGAAGTTCTGGATTGGAAACGTGCTGTGATTTCGTTGCCAAAAGCCCGTGTCACTGAACTACATTTTCTACTACGCGCGATGTCGGATGCAGATTTATTGGCTTTCAGAAGGCAAGGACGGGTGCTTTGGGAGAGATATTTAAGTTCTGTTCAAGCAAGTGTAGATTCTTTGTTGGCGGCGATACGCACTAGATTGAATATCCCGGCCCGGCCTGCGGTTCCCACTGTGGGTGCGCCGGGATTTAACGAGTCCTATTACCCTCCGAAGATAGAACCACCAGGTGTTGATACTGAACCAGAAGAGACTTTAGGGCCACTAGAAGCTCAATATTCAAGTCCATCGTATCGACGAAATTACTCTATAGGACTGCTGCATGGGTATGTGACAATTATTTTACTTAATTAAATCTGAGCCTTTTTGTCACGGGTCTCAGGTGGTTGCCAACTACAATGGGAAGTAGCCGCTCTGACTGACCACCAGTCTCTTTGATCTTAGGTCTCTAAGTCATTTGCCTGCTGTACTAATGACATTTAGGCATGACTTTAAAATTATACGAATAAGTGGTTTTATAAATTAAAATACACATTTACTTTTCATTGCGCGCCTTAAAAGTTTTTCTACTAGCGTTTTGTCCTATTTTTGGTTGCCTAGTACGCTTGATCTCGCTCCTAGATGCGGCAAATCTTAGTTTAGTCCGACCGTAACCCTTAAAGTCTTGCGCAGACAAGGACAGTATCCGGATTTCTTTTTTGTCCGTCGAAATACATCGCCTATACAGGCTATAACAGACTATAACAACTAAAACGGCTAACGCACTCAAGGAACTAAAAGGACCGTTTACAAAAACTCCCCCGGACCACCGTGGACATTGACGGCCCGGACCGCAAAAAAGAGTACGCATGAGTTCTTAAACTTCAAGTTAATTATAAGTTATAATTAAGAAAGTTTAAGAACTTAAGTAAGGCTTAAATATTACGAGATTACAATAAGTTATAATTTACAACCTATCGTAACCTTTTAATATTTAAGCTTTCATAGCGTGCGCTTCACTAAACTTCTGGCGAACAAATGATCAAACACCGTACGTGTCGGGTCCGTGCGTGACAATCCTCGGCGGACTTTCGTGGACTTTTGTCCTCTGCTGGCAAGTCTTGTCTGCGCAGGTCTTAAGGTAACAACACAACTAAAATAATTTATGTAGTAACGTATATTTTTCTGCCCAAAACTATTATATGCTATAATGTTGTAATAAAAACTTAGGAAAATTGCTTTTTTCACAACAGATACGAGCTTTGGAATGACTGGGGCGAACCTTTTGCACTATACCCTCAGCTGCCTTGGGACCCGAGTGTAACGTCAGAGGCCAAGTTCCTCGGCTCCGCGGCGGGGTTCCGGCCCATCGGCGCAGGCGCGGGAGGTTCCGGAAAAGAGTTTAGTGAGGCGCTCGGCGGGGACCGGCCGAGAGAACAGTTCACGATAGTGATACTTACCTACGAGAGGGAGGCGGTGCTGGCCGCTGCCCTGGCGAGGTTGCGTGGTCTGCCGTATTTGAACAAGGTGCGTTAACGTCAGAGGCCAAGACCCTCTAGGGTTTCAGCGGGCCTAAGAGGTTCGCTGGCTTTGTTGAAGTGTACACGCGGTAGGTAAGAAGCGAGCATTGCTTCCTTAGTGCGGTCTAAGACTGGCGTAATTTCTGCGCGTACAAGCTCGTTTTTGTACACTAGTAGCCGCGCGTCCTTGCCACACGCGCGTCGCGTTACGCGTTAAAGTCGTGCTTTCAATCTCATTTCTATGTTTCTTTGTTCGAATAAATCCATGTAGCGACTAAAACTGGTACTGGATGTTTAGTTCACGCAAACACTCCGATATAAGCGTGTACACGCTTGTCCTGTTTTTTGTAGCAGATACGAGTAATGTATTTTATGTAAGCGTGTATGTTTCAAAACAAGCCTAATTTGTGTGTTTAAAATACATATTTTTTTTATATTTTTTTATATAATTTATGTAAATTATATAAGTGTTACCCGGGATAACATTCAGATTCCTAAATTCTAACAATATATGAACCTCTGAAGAAGCACAGTGGTGCTCTCGTCGTTTTGGGCCGGTTTAAAAGTATGCATTAAAAATACAATGGGTTCTTTTTGATTTCCGATACGCCTATCCTAAAATAATGTGTTTATTGAAAGAAAATAATTCTCTCAGTTGACTTCATTCTCATCATCAAATCCAGTAGGTTCCCGGGTATAGTCCTGAAGAAAAAATGATCGGCATACTCACATAACTTTCACATTTATGATATTAGAAGGATTACTATCCGATCGAGGTGCAGGTGGTGGTGGTGTGGAACGGCCCGTCGCCGCCGGCCGCGGCCGCGTCGTGGCCGGAGAGCGGCGCGCCGGTGGCGGTGGTGCGCGCGGCGCGCAACTCGCTCAACAACCGCTTCCTGCCCTACCACCTCATTGACACCGAGGCCGTGCTGTGCGTGGACGACGACGCGCATCTCAGGCACGACGAGATCGTCTTCGCGTTCAGGTATTATATTTATTATGATTGTCGCCTGGCTCCCGTCAAATTGTGGTTTTACTGTATCGTAAATGATTATTAATCTTCTATCTTTAGCAGGGTGACTGGTAATTCGATCTATTCCCGTTATGGGATTAAAGAAGGGACTATTCCCAACAAATTTTATCATATCACCCTGTATAAATAAAAATTAATCTTCGTATGTTTGTCGTCTATTATTTCGCGTTTTCGAAAATATAGTTTTCTGGATTAACACAAACTTGGAATTGAACCCGGGACGCCTTTCGTTTAAGGCGAATTACCGCGCCTCTACACCGATCGGGTCATCATGAGATGTCCGCCTGGTAGTTGTTAGTGTTGCCGAAAAATCGATAGTTTTGCAATCGATAGTTGAACGCTAAATTCATCTATACGATCGATAGGACAATCGATAGTATCGATATCCCTTTTACTGCAATACTATCGGTAAACAGCAATACTATCGATAGTATCGATAGTTTCGATCACTGCCAACTAATGAACTATCGATAGTATTGCTCTTCAATATCGAGAAGCCTATCGATAGTATCGATACTATCGATAGTTTTGTACTATCGATAGTGAGCTTTAATTCAATAGTATTGTCACCTAAGAATTCAAAGAATTTCCATCTTTATTTTAAAAGAACTAAACGTACGTTTAAATAAAGTCAAATACACTAGTTAATTAATTTGATTTAATTGAATATACCACTCATTATGCCTGCATACTGAATGCAATACTATTGAAATAAATATCACTATCGATAGTTTAAAACTATCGATAGTATCGATACTATCAATAGTCTATTAGATATTGAAGAGCAATACTATCGATAGTATCGATAATATCGATAGTTCATTGGTTGGCAGCGATCGAAACTATCATTACTATCGATAGTATTGCTGTTTATCGATAGTATTGCAGTAAAAGAGATATCGATACTATCGATAGAATCGATAGACTATCGATAGTATCGTTTTTCCTTCAACTATCGATAGGCTATCGATAGACAATCGATATTGACCTATCGAGTGGCAACACTAGTAGTGGTTCGCGTTTCGGACTTCAAATCCAGTGGTTGCGTGTTCAACAAATCCCCCAAGAGGCAAGTGTAAGTGTGAAGAACGCGAGCATTTGTACATGAACATAATAAAATGTATTTGATTATGTCTACTATCCGTTATCTAGTCGCCATATTACAAGTTTTGTTTAGTTTAGTGCTAGATGATTTGATTGGTGTGATTAAAAAAGGCCAATGTTTAGTAGCAAGCTACGCTGCTTTCATTGGCGATTACAGCTCTGACAGACAACTAAATGCTTGCATTTGAATAGTTAATACACTTTTATTAGCTTCACTTGTAATCAAATCTCGAAAGTAGTTTATAACCTACTTATAACTGTCGTATTGATTTGAAACTTTGTTTGTATCTGACATTCGAATGACAATACAATAATCTAATCAATACCATCTTGCTGATCTGATGATAGAGCCAGGAGGTGAACTATGAAACTCTTTAATGACTACTAAACCTTCGTGTTTGGGCTCATTTGATTCGTACTGACGAGTCCAACACATATAAAGGTGTGTTTTATAGTTTTTTAAACTTTATGTTAATTATGTTAACACGTTTACATGCTCTGCGATTTTATGATATTTATCATTTTAGAGTGTGGCGTGAACACCGCGATCGCATCGTAGGATTCCCTGGTCGTTATCACGCGTGGGACCTGAACTTCAACAACGGATTTCTTTACAACTCCAACTACAGGTAAAAATACAGAATAAATTTAGTTTTGTCAGCGAATCGCATCGTTCCGTCACAGAATACCTAATGTACTATGGTTCCGTTTTACTGAAAAAATCTGTTTTAACAGTTGTTGGTGTTGGTGATAGATTTCCCCAGTTTTTATTTTTTTAAATTTATGGCTTACACGGCTTGTGCTCTGCCACGACGATGTGAAAGATAAGGAAACGAATGGGTGTGTAATGTTTCAAATAAATATTATTACTTAGTTTATCGATATAATTTCATTTAATATAAACTTTTTCTTATAACAAATCACTTAATATATTGAATGTTTGAGATAATCTTACATTCTCATATATCATTTAAGATAACAGTCACTAACTCTAAAACTCACTTGTAATAACAATTAAAAGTTATTAAGCTCATTAAATATAACATTAGTTTAACTTATTTACGTTCCCTAAAACGCAAGCATGAATTATTGTGTACACCGTAAGTAATTTCTATACGGTTTACAATGACAAAATTTTAAAACGAGAATTAGAATATATCGCTCGCTGCGCTCCGCTCGCTCGGCTTCACGCTTTATGTGGTCACCGTTCTAACCTAACCTAACCCAGATGATGTTTTTGTCAAGTTTATACTCAAGTCGGATGTAATCTTAATTATTATATGAAATGATAATTATGCCGCAGTACAATATATAAAATGATTGTTGTATTTTGTGAGCTTTATACAAAATGTTATTATAAAATGTAAATATTTTATCGAATGAAAATAAAGTTAGAGGAACCCTTCCTAGCAAGAACTATACCCTATAGTTCAAGTAAAAATTATATGAAATAAGCGTTATTCCTTTTAAAATTAGTTTATTTGCTTTTAATACAAATATAGTAAGGTTTAATTAAGTAAACGGCGCCCCCAGCTGCGAGCTGAGCATGGTGCTCACGGGCGCGGCGTTCGTGCACCGCTACTACCTGTGGGCGTACTGGCGCGCGCTGCCGGCCGCCGTGCGCGCGCACGTCGACGAGTACATGAACTGCGAGGACATCGCCATGAACTTCCTCGTCGCGCACCTCACCAGGAAGCCGCCCGTCAAGGTGCCGCTCCGATCCCTAATAACATTAGCCTACTTTCTTCTTGTTTTGCAGCCCCAAATATGAGACTCTCTTGCTCAAATAAACCATTGACCACATCAGCACCAAAACGTTGATTCGAGTGGGTTATTGAGAATGTAAACATCTGAAGTGATGTTTTTGTTATTGAATATGATTGGAGCTTTTTACAAGTGTACGCCTTGTTTGAATCTATTATTGCTTGAAGTATACATAGCTGTGAACATTATATAAGCGCTAAATTGCTGCCTAGTCCAAAACGATATTTTTTTGTATATTATTATTTAATTATAATATTATTTTTATAAAAGCGATAACGCGCGAGATCTGCGTGCGCCGCTCAGTCATAATAGGTATAGCTAGTGTTGTAAAAAACTCGAGTCACGGAGTCTACATTTTAAGATTCGACTGTAATCACAAGTCACAAGTCATAATGACAGTACCGAGTTCCCGAAAACACTCGAGTTCGACATTAGTGCTCGAGTCTATTGTGAGCACAAGTCTGTATTATATATCTAGTCGCGTTCGATTCTGGTGAGTACCTCTGAGTGGAGTTGTGGTGTGTTAAACTGTAGTATAGTTTGGTGTGGTGTCACAATAGGGAATATGACTGAAAAAAAATATTGTTTTTACTACAGTTATAGAAAAATATATGAAATTATAGTGCTAATAGTGAAAACAAATTTGATTTTAGGTAAAAAATTACCGTAATACAGTAAATACAAATTAAGGTATACCTACCTATCTCTTTCTAAAACAACTTTTACTTTGAAAGATGTATGACGAACGTGTAATGTGACGTCACGGTACATATCGGATCTCCTTGTCTAACACGCGACTTTAATGGGCTGTAAGTCAAGTGTTTTATTAATTATAATTAAGTACTATTTATTTTAAGACCAAATAAAAAAACATGTATATTCCCTATTTCACAAGTGTCTTTCAATATATGTGTGCCAATTTTAATTCTGCGCAGACGAATTTTGTTCTTACTTGAGTTAGGTTTAAGACTTCAGTTCTCTTTAGACTCAAGTCTATGCTTCAATGTAAAATACTCGACTCGACTCTGGACTGGAGGACTCGTAAAGTGTTTAGGCCACCGGGAGCAAAATCGAGTCGAGTCTGTAAATGTAGACTCGAGGACTTGAGTTTTGTACAAGACTAGCCATAGCCATAGATAAACAACGTTGACATCTTTCCTCCTCTATTCCTTTTTAATATATGTCAGGTAACGTCACGGTGGACTTTCCGCTGCCCCGGCTGCCCCGTGACGCTGTCGGCCGACGAGACGCACTTCCACGAAAGACACAAGTGCATACAGTTCTTCTCGCAGGTATGAATTTATGCTAATCTACCACCCTTTAACTTATCAAGCATACGTAAACAAGACACAAAAGAAATTCCACTGTTATGCGGTCTCATGAGACCGTTTGGATGTTAATGGGGGCATTTAAAAATTATACATAGCATGTGTTTAGAGCCTTAAGTTGAAGAAAAGTTTGACATTAAATTCTACATACTTTTAAAGGAGCGTTACACGTCAACAATCCTGTCTTTGTAATACAATAAATTCACGTGTAGTTAAGACTGTAGTTACAAAACGAGTTCTTATCCAGCTTTTATTGCAAACCAAACCTTTTATTAGAATCAGCTTCTAAAATAAAAAATATATTAAAAAATGACGGATTAATAAGGAAACTTGGCGACAGCCCTCTTGTATCATTTTTATCAGGATGACGTTTGTATCAACTCTGTCTGTACTCTCTTGGAGTTTAGGTAAATAAACAATATTTATTGTGCGTATTACAGGTGATGGGCTACACCCCTCTACTATCAACGCAGTACCGAGCTGATTCAGTGTTGTTCAAAACGCGAATACCTCACGACAAACAAAAGTGTTTCAAGTTTATATAGTGCATTATAGTATTAAAATAAAAGTGGTCTGTCACAGACACTGTATAGCCCGACATGAAATATACGAACTCTGAAAAGAAGGTGCTAAATAAGCTTTTAAATGGTGATAGAAAAACATATTATCTTTGACTTAAATCATTTTTAAAATATGTCAACCCATGCAATTGTTTTTATGCTTTTGATTCTGATATTGACAATCTGTTAATGGGAAACCTATTGGGCTTATGGACGTCAAATAATAAGTGGAATTTGGGTCTCTTATGTATTCAAATCCATATTTTGAGTATACTACAAAAGTTCATGTAAAAAGAAAAAAAAACGCGAAAATGTTCCGAAGTTAATACTTTACCTAAAATATTAGACGTCTACCTGTCAAAGGGTGCCTGCCGGTAGCCGCCGATCAAAAGTGTGTCGAAACTCCGCAATATAGGGGTAGGTATACTTCTTGTCGGGCATTAGAAATCTAGATATTACCACAGATCTTGCAACTGACGAGCGCACGTCATTGATTTTTGGATCCGAAGGAAGGTACATTGGTCATCCGATCGTGGTGTAATAGTACTTTTAAGTATACCAAATATTACGAAACGAGTGCCTCCTCTGACAGAATACGTGTACCCGTCCTAAATAGCTGTTTCTCCGCAATAAAACAATACACCGAGTAAAACGAGTTTACTTCATACAATGCGCGCACACATTGCAATGTATGCATATGTGCGTTTCTCGAACGCGCATTATTTCTTAACTTCTGTATGCCCTTAACTATTGTTTATTCTGTGGATATACTATATTATTATTTTGTTAGGGGATCTGAATTTGTAATAGCGACATGTGCGCTCGACAATGGCACGATATGTTATATTCAAGCTATGATATTCATGGGCTTTAATACCTTCGTAGATTTATTTAGAATATTTTATTGTATTGTACATGTAAACTTAGTATAAACTTAGAAAAATATTAAATCAAATAACTGAATAAATTATATAAATTATGTACATAAGTCGTTGTATTAGATAGGCTTTTACATCAACGCCATTTTAAGATGCATTTGATATCATTTATTATTTTATTAAGGTTACATTAGTTTAATTTTATTTGAACTTTTTATATTTTTTTACATTAAAACAAACTCTCATGTAATTCGGTATTGATTTAAGTTCTTGTGACATAAATAGTACATTTTGATATAACTTGAGCAGAATGTGTAATAAACACTTGCGAGGCAAAAGATGTTTACATACTGAAACTACAATTACAATAATTAAAATACTACGCAACAGTTTCTGTCGGCATTTTTATAGTTTGTCTTTTGTTATTATTAATAACTAACTTCTGCCTGCGACTTTGAACTGCTTTTTGAATAAGCCAAAGTGGAATTAATAATTATCCCACGGGAATATAAAAACGGAATAGTTATTTTATGGGTGTGTATGTGTAAAGCTGTCGAAGCCGATGGAGTCCCAATAGAAGCCTGAAAGGCGATTGGGCCCTCTTGGGGTGGACATCTTAACCTACCTTTACAACCGCATACTCTTAAGCGGGCTAATCCCGAGCCAATGGAGAATGAGTATTATTATTCCGGTCTTCAAAGGCAAGGGATCGGTGCAAGAGTGCGGCAACCACCGCGGTATAAAGATCATGTCACAACCATGGAGCTCCTTGAGCGGATTGTGGACTTCCGGATCCGACAGGAGTGTGATGTCTCGGAGTGTCAATATGGGTTTCGTCCTGGCAACGGGACTATGTTTTCGCCCTAAGGACTGTCATGGAGAGATACAGGACGAAGAACACGCCTCTGCACTTGCTCTTTCTTGATTTGCAGAAGGCCTTCGACTGTGTCCCTCGAGTGGTGGTCTGGTGGACACTGAGATCTAAAGGGCATAAGGCAAGGCATATATTGACATTATTTGAGACATGTACCGCAGCTCAGATTCTATAGTTCGGACCGCTGTTTGCGACAACAAACCGTACCCCATCACCGTCGGAGTCCATCTGTCCTCAGTCCGTTTTTTTTCAGTGTGATATTGACGTTGTGTCAGACAGCATCAGAGACTCACATGAGCAGCCACCATGGCTGCTGATGTATGCTGACGATATCGCACTGGTGGACGCGGACAGGGGCAGGCTGGTGAGACGGGTGAACGGGTGGTAGCAGTCGCTTAAGAGCGGTGGTCTGAAACTCAATGTGGCGAAGACCGAGTACCTAGCCTGTAACTCTACAGATACAACGCCCGTCCGCATAGGCGGAGACAAGATCGAGCGCACGAACCAGTTTAAGTACCTTATGGATCTGTACTTCACGCGGAGACATCGATTGCGACGTCAAAGCACGCATTGCTGCTGCGTGGGCCAAATGGCGAGAGGTGACTGGTATCATTTGTGACCCCAGAATGCCGGTTAAGCTGAAAGGACAGTTCTATAAGTCCATCATTAGGCCTGTCCTTTTATATGGCAGCGAAGCGTGGCCGCTACTTGAGCGACACAAGCAGGAGCTGCGTGTCACGGAGATAAATATGCTGCGGTGGATGTGCAGAGTCAACTCGCGCATCCGCGGTAGCTTTCGTGTCCGTGATATTGCAGACAAACTGCAGGAGAGTCGCCTACGCTGGTACGGCCATGTTTTGCGGAAACCGGCAAGCTACGTAGGAAACAAATGTCTGGCCATGCCGCCAGCTACCGCCAGGTCCTGGCAAAAGGGGTAGACCCAAGCAATGCTGGCTTGACGTCGTGAGGGCAGACATGCGTGCCAATGATCTCACAACTAGAGACGCCCAAGACCGCGCGAAGTGGAGGAGTAAATCAAGGAAAGCGGACCCTGGGCTCCATAGCAACGGCTTTGGAGTTTTGGACGCAACCGGGATTGACCGTATAGATGAAGAAAAAAAAGTTATTTTATGTGTCAAGCTAGCTAGATCAATATCTATATGTTTGCCAAATTTCAGCTAATTCTGTTCACACTTATAATATTAATGAGAATAAACTATTTATTTGTTAACAAAGTCCTTTCAAGATATGAAGATACTTATGACACTTGGCATTTTCCGTTTCACCCATACTATTTACAATAATATTTTATAAAATATTTTTTTTCATTTTCATTGCAAAAACACAATAATCTTTGCCTTTAAAAATCTAAGCAAAAATTGCAAACCAATAATATATCTTAATGATTTAACGTACGTTTACTTATAGGGATTGACAATATATAATCGATACTAAATCGATGAATCGGTTCGGTCGTCTTGTGAAAACCTATGCGTTGTATGCGGTTTGTGTTATCGTTATTTTTCGCATAGTTCCTATTTTGATTACGGTTTTTGTTAAGTTTTCGTTATTGTTTTGCTTTTATTTGGTAAAATTCCTAAAAAAAGGCAAAGAGACGTCAAAATGCTGAATACGGCACTCTGGCGGTAGAATATTGCAGTCTATATATTTTTTTTAAATAAGTTCATTTGAATTAAAGTCGATTAAACTTTCTTTATAAACTTTCTCGATTTCCAAAAAGAATCGGTTGGATTTTATTACGGCACATCACTATTTGTGTCAACAGTGAAGTCACGTGATGGTGTCACAAGTCTCTTCTTATCTTGAAAAGAGTATAGTTGTTGCCCGCGACTTTGTTCGCGTGGTGTTTAGTTTATTCACATTATAATATGCACGTATTATACATATAAACCTTTGTCTTGCATCATTCTGTTTATTGATGATAAGCATATCAAAATTAGTGACGTAGTTTAAAAGATACAGGTAGCGTACAGACGGCGGGAAGCGATTTGGTTTTATACCATGTATAGATTGTCATGGTGTAAATTTATGCATCTAGTAATCCAAAGCCCAAGCGATTTCCTTTTTGATAGTTTTTAAAAAAGGAGTCTTATTGCAATAATCTGGACCTGAAGAATTTTGTAGTGACTGTTTATATCTTTTGTAGTAATATATGTTATTTCCTGACGTCATCGCATGCATCCACGCTACATTTTTTTTTGTACTGTCAATATGAAAAGTATTTAAGTATAGCATCTACTCATGTAATATAATATAAGTACTTTATTATTTTATGACAATAAGTACATAATGCTCGTACATTATGGTTGTAATAACTAATATACAGGTTGTTAAGGTTGAACGTTTGACATACTTCTATAGGTTTTCAGATGAATTAAAACTAAAAATAATCTTTTATTATAAGACCAATGGCGAAATAAAATAAAAACTGTTGTTCCATAATTCATGCCAAGTATCCCACGTCCAAAATAACACTGTATATTGTAAGAACGATATTCATTCATTTAGAAATATATTGACCCAATTTCATTAAAATTTACTCCACAAAGCCTTTGTAGTAAAAGAAAAATAGAGAAGAATAGGTGCATAAAACTGCAATCATTTTATCGAAATATATTCACACCAAGGTTTGTCTATGGAATTTACAATTTGAAATTACATATTTGACGTCTCGATAATTATGACATACATCATAAATCGGTTGGCATATCTTTAAGGTTTAAATCTTGTCATTAATATTAATAAGCTGAAGTAAGATGTGATGATCAACAGTAAATCAAACTTAATTATTCATTGGCGTATCGATATGTGCTAGTAACGTAACACTCAAGAAAAAAATTACTATATTTAACAAATAGCCCACTTCTATTGATCAGTGCTGGAATTATTTACTACTCAGTTCAGTGGAATAATGTGGCAATAGTATATTTTTATTTAATGCAGGGTGTTAGGTTATAGCTTCTACAAAGCCGAAAAGGGTATCTGGTGACATATGCATATATATACTATAGTGAAGTGAGAAATTTGATATTATCATTTTTAATTATTTATTTTCATACAAAACTAAATTCTAAGAAATCGTTTTGTATTAAAATATTAGCACATACCTTTTTCGGCTTTGTTGGGTCTGAACAACACTAACACTAACACCATGTAAAATAGACTCGTTTTGTTTTAGTAATGTGTAAACTAGTCCTATTTATATTGTATTGTTAAGACTGACAAGTTTTATCTTTACTTTTATTCAAATAATATTTTGGCCTGTGTTCAGCAGTCCTATCGCTGAAATAATGATGATGATGAATATTTTGTATTTCATTTGTGAATTTAACAATTATTATTATACTGTAGTATTTTAATGATTGCTTCATTGGGACATAGAAACCACTGTTTTTGTAATATGAATTTATCATAAAATTATAGCTATTGCCGTTTAAATCTCTTTTTTATACTGTGCCTTAACAAATAATATAGGTATTACTTATGTTTGTTGTTGGGCTGAATTATAGCAATAGAAAAGAAATCTTTAACTTGACATCTTCAAAATTTAAACGTCAAACCCGTTTCAATTGCCAAGTCGTGACGAGTTTGGTCTTAAGGATTCGGATCTTGGTGGTCGGGACTCGGCAGTCGCAACCGCCAGTCTTTAGGGATTTGTATGCAGCGCCTACAGTTGTAGGCGACTGAGTCGCACGGCCGGCCAGAAGGCCACGCCCCCTGGCAGCGCTATTGCTGGGTCAGGACCGCCAAGATCCGAATAGTACCTTACTCTAAAAAAGCAACATCCCCGACCATATTTATTTTTTTAATAACAAAATGTGTCGGATAGAGTATAAGAGTACTTAAGAGTAGTGTTGTGTACCAATTGTAGGGGCCAAACATCCCCCAGGCAAGAAAAGTACGTAATGTTTTTACGTAACTATAGCACCTGGTAGATAGCAGGTATACACACTTATACACTACTTTATCCGACACATTTAGTTACTTATTCGGAAAATAAGTTAAGGAAAACTTTGTGTTAAATTATATGTTGATGTATCTCACTCAATAAAATATAAGAATGATAATTGTGCATTATAATTGTTTTTTTGTAAATACTAGTTTGGACAGACGACCTGGTAAAGGTTGCAGGAAGCAGCTGGATGCGGGCCGCTTCCAACCGTCTAATCTGGAAGTCACTGGGGGAGGCCTATGTTCAGCAGTGGACGTCCTATGGCTGAAATTATGATGATGATGATAACTAGTTTTGGCATGTCCTTGATTTTGGCATTTATTTTCTAAGTAGAGTAAAATTTTGTCACAAAAGGATGTTTTTTATAAGTGTTGTTCGTGATATTTGCGCCATGCTGTTTGAAGCAAAATAAGTATAGGCATCGTACCTATTTTGCTCTGGGGTTGTCATGCAAAATTATAACTAAATTTGCCAGATGCTCAATTTTTTGTATGTGTAGGTGAAGTCATATGGTTATTATTACAATATTATTATATTGATTCAATTTAATTTAAACTGAGAAATAAAGCATTAGTGTAACAAATAATAATGTTATTTGTTCCATAAACGTACACGGTGTAATTATTATTGTAGGCAATGTTAAGTGGGGCAATCTATTTTCAATATAAATCAGAGTTTTCCTTGAACTTAATATCTGCGAAGGAATTATGCGGTGAACAAGACTTGTGAGGCTGATGTGTTTAATGTCGGTCGGTACCTATATTGTCCTCAAGCAAACCGCAGCTGGTAATCTCAGCAAGCAACCGATACGCCGCCGCGACCGCGACCGAGCCACCGGTCTTGGTTACTTTAATAACAATAAATAAAACAAAATAAAAGCCTTTATTTGCCATAAATAATAACTAATTAACACTTTTTTTAAAATCTTTATATTCAAACAAACTCTAAAGATATAATGTTGATTACTTATTAATTAATAAAAAACGCAAATTTTTAAATAGTGCCCCCTTGTAGGGTGAAGGCCTCCTTCAACTGTTTCTAAGCTTCTCTATCCTATCTCTTCTCTCTCCTTGCCCTTCTCCAACCAGGCCTTTTCTCCTTTCCACAGAAACCAGATCACCCGCCCAACTCTTGTTTGGTCTGCCCACCTTTCTTTTGCCTGGTGGTCCTTTCCAATTTGTGGCCCTTACTTATTGTCTGTAAGGCGAGAAATGGAGATGGCTAGCCCATCTCCATTTTAGATTTAGGGAATCGTTCAAAGCATCTTTCAGTTTAGTTTTTTGCGTTTTAATTTCACTTCTTATTGTTTGTATTCTTCTTACCTTCAGCATGCTTCGCACCATTGTTCTATATAAGTGGTCTGTATTTTATTTCTTACCTTGTTCGTGTAGACCCAAGTCTGGCAACCGTATAACAAGCATGCCAGTAGACAGGTATCCATCATAACTTTCTTGGCGTTAAAGCTATAACCTCCCTTTATGATTTTCTTGAGAGACCAGAATTTTCTCCACACTGCATTTATTCTTCTTTCCACTTAATCGTCATTGCCCATATTTGGAAAGGATACCCGTTTTCCCAAGTTTATGGAATCGTCTACATACTCAATGTCGCTTCCCGCCACAGACCGTCTTTGGCTATTTGTCAGAAGTTTAGTTTTAGCTGCATTCTTTTTTAATCCTACTTTAGAACTTTACTCGTTCACGTTTATATCCCTATAATTTCCTCGAGTTCACGGAGAGTTTCTACAAAGACTGCTATGTCGTCGGCAAACGTTAGGTGACTTAGGTATTTATCCTCCATACCTATTTATGTCGTCATGTTTCTAGTTTGGGTTTTTGAAAATTCATTCCAGCACGGCTATGAACAGTTTAGGTGATATGGGGTCACCCTGCTTGAGACCTCTTCCGATTCTTAACGTTTTTCCCTTATTTTCCAGTTTTACTTAGCTCGTGCTTTGCACATATGTTTATATATTTATGGCGGATGTTGAGTGATTTCAGCGCATTCCAGATTGAGTCATGGCTTATACTGACGAATGCCTTGCTGTAGTCTATAAAGGCAATATGTATATGTCGCAGTAAGATAGATAAAGCAGTAATATAGTTATATCCCTAGGGATATAATTATGTACCGTAACATAGTTATACGAAAGCGATTCATTACTATCTCACTAGAAATATAGTTATAAAACGGTCCAAGTTTAGTGATATACTTATATTACTAGATTAAGTTCAGTGTTATAAATATAATACTTGATTAAGCTTAGTGTAATAGAAATCTATCATATATAATTAAATAAAACAATATGATATTGATTTATCTTTATTAAAAAATCAACTTTATGTATCCTGCAGTTAGTTACTTAAACATTAACAATACAATTAAAACTAATCAAACATTGAAAATCTTTTAAAGCTAATCAACAGTTTTGAGATATCTTTATTTCTTATCAACTAAGTTGAGATCTTGGTTTCTTTAAAAGTATTTTTTAATTTTTGTTTAGACAAGAAGAGGAATCATGACATCTAGAATTACATAGCACTGAATGCTTCTTACAGGCACATTTTTTAGTAGAACACTCTATATTAGATTTTTTACTGGAACATTTTAAATAACCTTGGCCACCAAAGCGCGACAATTTTTGGCATATTTCTCTCAGTGACAAGTTTTCATTTGGTATAGGATCATTCAAAGTAATGTTTGTTTTAAACGAACCCCTCCCCCTGCGCCGCACACTCCGAAAGCTATTTCACTAAACTTAATCTAGTAATATAAGCATATCACTAAACTTGGACCGTTTTATAACTATATTCCTAGTGACATAGTAATGAATCGCTTTCGTATAACTATGTTACCGTATATAATTATATCCCTAGGGATATAACTATATTACGGCTTTATCTATCTTACTGCGACATATATACCGTTAAATTCCATTAAATTCCTTGCGCTTCTCGAAAATCAACTCTAGGACATGCATGGCGGTGTTTCAGTACTTTTTACCAACATCCTTTACTAATTAAAGCTTCCGACTAACCAAACGCTGTCATCACAGGAGCGATGGCGGTTCTGCAGAACTGCGTGTATTAACGTATTTACAGTTTGATGTTACGATTTGTATGGAGAAGTAACCTTTTTTGTGGGATTTCGATGTTGGTCGTATAGGTACAAAAAGTTCTTTGATTGAAACCAATAAAAATTCGTAGTATGGATTCCTTTTTTCGCGATTCCGACTCGCACTTGGCCGCTTTATATATATATATTTATTGATTTTACTGATTTTTAAGGAGGATCTTTTAAAAACAGATGCCTTCTAATTTCTGACTTACTTATTAGAATACTGGCTGTTATATATGTGTATGAAACCACATATATGATATGTGTAGAGGTACCTATACCCTGTATGTATTATACTTTCCGACCTATAAAAAAAAACATTATACCTAAAACGGTCGAGCCGTTTCAGAGGAGTGTGACCACAAACACCGTGAGACAAAATTTTTATAATTTAAGATATAAGTAATATTTTCTTTAGCAGACTGGATTCGCGTAGTTTTTGGTGTTGGCCTTTGCTAGCAAGTATATCGCGCGCCCGTAGGTTGGTAGGTTGGAATTTACATGTGTTCGACTACCTAGCTAGACGATTAATAATTAGTAAGTATTAGGTAATGTTGATAAATAAAATCACTGTTTATTATGTATCTAAAATATATTTTATTTGTTTTAACATAGACTTTAATATGAACGACACATCTTTCACATTCATAAATTAACTAGCTTTCAAACGCCTAGTTACAGAATGATCCAATCAAACTCGCACAAGCAATATAATGAACACTTTGTTTTTATAAAATACAGATTATTACTTAAGAATATTTTATGTCAAATAAATATGTACTTGCATGATTGTACCTATTTAAAGTATGCAAACGTATATACGTACTTTAAATCACTGTATATATTTTAGAAATTTTACATTGTAATAGTATGTACTAAGACAAAAAGTACATAAGTATTTTTTTTTATTAGAACATTTTAAAACACAGTAAAGTAAATCAGCCAAGTTAAATTAGCCATAATGAAAAAAACAATGTTACTAGAATATAATTGAGTAAAAGTTTTTATATAAGTAAGTAGCAAAATATTTAGGTACATTAATCTTACTTATTCTATTTTAATATTAATTCTATAGAATAAAATCTCGAATTGTATAAAATCTCTACATAATTAGTTAATGTTTCACAACAATTATAGTGTAATTTTGGTGAGATACATTAAATTTTTAAGGATGCAAGATACTTAGAAAAAAAAAACAGTATTTTTGTTCGAATTTAATAATATATTTTTTACTAATCTATCACTGAGTGAGTTCTAGAACATAATGCAAGATACAGTGGTTGTTTGGGGCACTATATCGGTGCTAGGTAACATTTTAACTGTAGAAGAATTAATGTTGTGCAACATTATTGTTGGATAATTATTTACTTGATGGCAGGGGCGCGCATTGGTTTCAGATGGGGGTAGGCTGTGAGTGAAAATTGAGTAAGTTTGCGTGAAACAGTAGGCGATCTCGCGGCAGCCTAACATTGGTTAAAATTGCACAGGAACGATCTAAGTTTAGCTTTAGTAAGGAATAAGTATAGGTAGCCGACAAAATGGTTACAGAATATTTATTGTTTATTGTTGAATACGTAATTAATAATTATTATGGTTAGCTGTTCTGTCGGTTTTTTATGAAGGTAGGCTCTGCATAATAGCCTATATGGGATGCACGCCCCTGCTTGATGGACACATTCCAGACATTACCAATTATATTTTACTTTAGGTCTATAATATATTCATAAAATGTATTTTGACTTATTTTAAATGTTTAGTGTGATTTATGTACAGTCTTAGGTACCTTTTAAATGAGTAGGTTCCTGAGGTAATGCGGTCGTACCCATCAAGCGTCACGTGACGCTTGTATGTTGTATCGGGAAATCTATAGTGCTTGACTAAAACAAGCCTGACTAAAGACTAGATTTTAATTAGTTAGTTATCCATTGATCAGCTATTTAATAATTTTTTGTGTCGGTTATGGCTTACTAATACATTAAAATCCTAATCTATGGTCAGGGGTTAACTTTAGTTGACCAGAGACTACTCGGAATTTCCCGATTATCCTAACTACCTTAGGACCTTTACTTATGAATTAAATAGGAGAGATTTCTTAATATCGAGCTAAGTTTATTTTTGGATTTGTATGCTGGAATGTGTCCATTCGAATACAAGTTCATAAGTATGTGTGCATCTGTACATGTTGTCGGAGGGGCGCGGGGGCGGCGGGGCGCGTGTCGCGCGGCACAGAGAAGGGCGCGTCTCAGGCCAGCTCGTCCGCCTTCCCGCCGTCCAGTCGCTTTAGCTGTTGGAATAACGGTAATTTAGGTTTTTCTTAAACTATCAAGCTCAACAAGCTCCAGTTGACATTTAGAGTCAGGCCACAATACTCCAAAAACGACGTCGAATCGTAATGCGACGCAAAAAAATTATTGCATACGCCATCGTACAAAAAGACGCTGATCAGACCATCAGTTCGTATTAGTCGGTAGAGCGTCGTCGCAACGCACATTTCTATGGTGCGGCAACGCATCAGAAATTACTACGATTGTGTGACGTATGTTATCTAAGGTGCATCGCGTTGTATGTAGTATTTATTTACTCTGAGGTCGCGTCGTCCGTCGCAACTCGCAGTACCTACTCGGCCCGCAGTGTTGTGGCCTGGCCCTTAGGCAGCGGTCTCACCAAACGTATTGCCCGCCGACTGTGAGCCGATTCTCTGTTAACCCTAGTTTGAACATGAACTTAGACTGCATTTTTCGTTTACATTGAACCAACAACACGCTGTAACGTATGCTATGCTGCAATGCCACAGGAGACGTATTTTTGAATCATGCGAATTCCAATCCGAATACGAAATCGCAAGATTCGCATGCGAATTCCTAAAATCGCTATTTTTGAAAATTCATTCCGTGAATTCTGCAACGACCACTCGTTTTTGTTTTCTACTAATAGAAAGTACGGAAGAATTACATTGACAAGTAAACGTATGTTTACCAGAAATTTGACATAATAACTTTTTATTTAAGTTTGTTATTGAGTTTTTGCTTTATGGCTTATAATATTTTCTGCGTTAAACAAAAATAGTTACAAGATTTCAATTTAATAGTATCACCTATTTCGATTGATTTAAAAATGCGTAAAATCATAAGCAATAGAAATGAATTTCATACACGAATTGTTTTCGTGTTCGAATTCGAAATTCATTTCTAATGCTTCAAAAATACGTCTCCTGGTCTGGACAAAAGAGTATAAACTTACATAGTAGTATTAACTACGCTGTAGCAGCTGTAGGTACTTTGGCACTAGATGCTTACGCTGTAATGAGCGACCGACTATTCTACACATTTATTAGAAATGCTTCGCGACGCTGCTGTCTTGTTTGACTAAGTAGAGATTCCGCGTCTGCGGTGTGATAGCGGAATAGTAGCCGGTCGCCGTTACTTAGTTCAACGAGTGTGTAACATAGTGTAAAGAGGCATTGTCAACGATATTAAATTTAAGCATAGTTCGTTTTTCTGGACATGTTTTGAGCGCTGGCGGTGTATCTAGGGTTTTTAATATTGTTGGGTATTGTCGGTTCATTGTGAACGTTAGGGTAAAGGAAATGCGATTAACTGCGTAACGACCGCTTACAGTCCGCGGTCGACGATACGTTTGTTGTGTAGAGCTTTGTCTCTTTCTTAGTCGTCGTCGTAGTTCTATAGTATTTTTCATGACGAAGAGGTTAAAACATAGGTTAGTTGGACTTGGATAGGAATTAAATGTACGCGGAGGAGCCATTTTCAAATCTGCCAAGACATTGGATTATCATTTATAAAGTTCCATTTTTTCATCACGTTCATTTAATTCTTCCCTTTGTCCCATTCTTAATCGGGGTAAGCTTGGCCCTGATCCTAAATGAGTCCTATCTAATTTAATCCTTGTCAGTCTGAAATAATTGTAAGAGTAGTGAGAGCAGCTGTGTAGTTCGAAACAAATCTGAAATTATAATAATCTCGATGACCGTGCATGATGTTCAATGTTCTAGTGATTCGTTTCACGTGCGCAAGCCGTTTTCAATAGAGATTTGAGGCTTGGGAACAAATCCATTCTCGTCGATATAGTTTGTTAACAAAGGTAGTCTAGGAGAACGGATTGACTAACTGAACACGAATAGGCAATTTCTAATGAAGGTAACTCACGTGAAATTGTTTTTAAGATGATTTTATTGAGTTGCTCTAGTTATTAAAGTTTTTGAATGACACATCCTACAAGGATAAACAGAAATAATTTCAAAGGTCACATCATCGCTTCAATATGCAATAATAAACATCAAGAAGTTACTACTACTTTACCTAGAATTTAAAATACGACAGTAATAATTATAACATTTAACGACTGCTGTTTAATGACTCGACCTTTAGAAGTAAAAAAGGTGAGATAAGCACACTCGTTGCCAACGTTATTAAATTGAGATCCCATAATCGGACTCGTCGAGTGTAGGTACTATTAGCAGAACACATTGTCAATATTATACATAAATGACAATTTACCTCTTAATAAAAAAGATGGCCTGTTTTAGCGAAACTTCTTACTTACTTTCTCTACGCACAAACATGAACGTCTAAAAAAAAAACGCTTCGCCTTAACAATGATTATGATTAACTGAATATTTAAGATTTTTATATTTTCCATGATTGTTCATAACCCGCCAAGTTCTATCATGACATGACATGAGTTGATAAAACTACTAAACAGGAAAAAATCTAAAATCGTGCTCATGCTTTCTTAAAGTGAGGATGGTGGGCTACCAAAAGGATTAAGACAAAACAAAGGACCTTCTTTTAGTTCTGTGCACTATTGTCTATTACGAAGGTGTTCTTCAGCACATTCTAAGAACTATAAAATTAAACGTGAAACAGTTTATAGTTTCGAATTCTTATTATCAGAAATATGGTAAAATCGAAATGATTCTTACACTTTGTTCAACCGTCCACGCAGTCGGCGCTAGGCGTCCAGCACGCTTGCAAGTCAACAGGAACGAAATAAAAGCAACTACATAGTAGGTACCTATTTTGGTAGGTACCTACTTAGTGTCATTTTATCTATATTATTAGAAGTGAATCTCTACAAGCAAACCAAAAGCTATAATTTTTTTATGTACTTTATTTTATTATTAGATCTTCATCTCATTGAAAAGTCAGTATAGTAAGGTACTTACATAGTGTTGTAAGAAAAAATCTATAACTTTTGACTTCCTTGGAATAATTGGCATTTTACTTATCATTTAAGAAGTAGGTACTAGCGTTGAAATATCATTAAAGAGCGATGAGGTACCTTAAGATAAAACGATCTTTTTTTTCTAGGCCTGATGAGGTCATTCAACTATCAAACATATGACTTGAAATGTTTTCTATGTCTATGTTTTCTATTTTCACTGGTAAATCCTATTCTTAAAAGTATAAAATTAAATACCTACTTAAATAATTTTTTTTAGGAGTTCTCTATATTTTATCGTTCAACACTTACTTACCTACCTAAGAACTTCACGCAACTCTAAAAAGGCAACTAATGACGTAGTTTAAAAAAATACTGTGATAAATGAGTATAATGATAGATTGTTATGAATCGATCATGTAATAATCGGTTTATAGTCATATTACTTTATGTTATGTAGTTTTTTAAATGTCACGTTACTTATTACTTTTGTTTTAGGATTAAATTATGATGGGTACTGCCTGACTAAATTGATTAAAACATAAAATAGTGTAATAAAATTTATTTTAAAAAATCAGACTATTTAAGCGCAACACACACAGAAGGCGTGAGCGGGACGGCGACGGGTCGATCGGGAGTACGGCGGATCTAATAACATATAATATACGTTTAAATGGGCGCCCATAGCCGGCTGTCTGTGGGCGTCCATTTAAACGTAGGTATGTTATTAGACCCGACGCACTCCCGACCCAACCCTTCGCCGGGACGGCGGCCCATGCGTTGTGTATGTTAGGCTTAACATCTTACATATTTATAACACTAATTACCTACATTTGAGTACACGAGTTACATTTCGAAAGAAAGGATACGCTCCTGCAATTCTTATGCTTCATTTAGTGTAGATAACTTTACGGTACCTCAATAAAATACTTTTCGAACTAAGATGACACATCTAATAAAACTTTTCTTGGATTGGAGCAAAGGGTTTTGTAAATCAGGCAGTCTTTTAGACGGTAAGAGATGAATGATGAAAAATAAACGCCTTAGGTACTAAAATGCTACTTTTCTCCGATTATTTAGGTACGTTATTTACGATAGCCACCTAATTCTTGGGTTTGAGGAAGTATGTTAGACTTGTTCACGAAGTGTCAATGGCGGTCCGTTTGTTACCTCTTTCTCGTCGGCGGCGACGGGCCGGTAACGCGGCGTCTCCTGCGGCGGCGCCGAGAACGCGTGCACGTACAGCAGCGCGGCCGCCACTCCGCCGGCCACTGGGCCTGCCCAGTATACCTGTACAAACAAATTTTTTGGGTAAGTACTCCTGCTCCACCTTAGACCTCTCATCATTGAGGTTAAGTACCATCAAGTTCGAGATCAAATCAGAAATAAGGAGATCCGTAAACGAACAAAGTCGCTGACATAGCCCAAAGGATTAGCAGGCTGAAGTGGCAGTGGCGGGGCACATAGCACGTAGAACTGACGGCCGATGGGGCAGACAGGTTCTAGAATAGAGGCTACGTACTGGTAAGCGTAGCGTAGGACGTCCACCCACCCACAAGATAGACAGACGACCTAGTAAAGGTCGCAGGAAGACGCTAGATGCAGGCCGCTTCCAACCGGCCAATCTGGAAGTCAATGCGGGAGGCCTATGTTCAGCAGTGGACGTCCTATGGCTATGATGATGATGATGATGACCATCAAGTGAGATTGAAGTGAAACGCTAAGGGCTTATTCACACGCCGACTTTTTCCGGCGACGAAACGGCGGCGTAAATGCCCATAAGAACGTGTGCTAAGCTTATGGCTGCGACACATTAAAGCGTGATAACCGCGCGTCGACGACGCCTGAAAAAAAACGTGGTGGTGAGCATGGGTCCTAAGTGTCGCAAATAACAAATAATAAAATGAGATGCTGTTTTCGATGAGATCTACTTAGTACTATTATGTACCCACCCATTCTTTGACGAGATTTATACATGTTTTAACTTAGTTTCAAACGGGTTCCCTCTATCTGGCAGAATCTTGTTGCTCCGAAATTCATTTGGCATAACACACTTGGCATTGGTGCAAAACCGACTCCACGCAGTCTTGTCTGCCCTACCCCTAGATTGTAATTCAAATCTGCGTAGGCGCGGAGGGGCGAGGCGGCCCGCGAGCTGAGGAACAGGTGGTTTTTAAGGGCGCCGCCGCGGCCAAGCCGGCCAGCAAGCCGAAGCTGCGGTGGTGAGCGAAAACCTTCTGCGACGATAAGCTCGCGAGGGACCGCCGGAGCCCCGCAGCGCCGGAGCCGTGACAGAAACTATGCATGCTGCATGTTGCACGCTTGGTTGAATGCTGCATGCTTGCTTGCATGCTGCGTGCTTGCTTGCATGCTGCATGATTGCTTGCATGCTGTATGCAGCACGCATGATTGCTTTATGCTTACTTGCATGCTGCATGTTTGCCTTGCTATGCATGGTATATGCTAGTATTGCTTGGGATACACAGGGAATAAAAACCATATACGATCACAGTTAACTGTTTTATCAAGTGATAATACATAAATTATTATAGATGTGAAATGTATGCCAAAAGATGATTCTGAATGTAAACTTTCTGAGATGTGATAGTTCTGCCTTATAATCACTATAGATATTAAATTTATGCTAAAAGACGATTCTGACTGTGATTTTTCTGCGATATGATCGTTCTGCTTTTTTATTATTGTGGATATTAAAATTATGCCTAAAGATGATTCTGGCTTATAAAATTATGAGTTTTGAATGTCTGATAAATGAGTGAATGCTTTTCTGATTTTCTGCGAAAGGAAGTTGATGCCATTCGCTGATATGCTAAAATTATGACAGTTCTGCGATAAAAGGTAGACCCGTTCAAACACTAAAAAGTAACAATGCACTGTGTAGAACTTAAAAATGTTGCACTTATGCTTGAATTTTTTTAAACAGACGATGTCCTCTTTTCAATTGGCATTATGGAAACTGGTAGGTACTAAGGCACATAAGAAGTCTAATATGTATGTCTGTTCATAAAATAGGAAAAAGTTGAAAGGTGCAATTTTAATGTAGCGTTTAATATAATATTATGTACCTAATATTCTTAGATGGGTAAAAAATGCAATAGTATCGAGGATAGTATAACTCGTGTAATGTAAATTCATGAAACTTGTGAAAGTGCCAAGTCTATTTGTACTGTTATCGTAACTAAGTGTTTTTAATTAGGTTGTTGTTTACTCTTTCTATCCTACCTACTCTCTATTCTTTTATTGCACTAATAAAAAGGTTTACTTTATTATTGTGTGTTTGTTATTAACAGCATTAGTTTAAAACTGTGTATCGTACCTATACCTACAACAATATTAAAAAAGGTTTCTATGTTTTTGATCGTTTATACAGGGATCGTTTATAAAGCTTTTGAGAGCTTTCGTACCGTAATCAACGGAAGTAGCACCGTACTCAACGGAAGCTCTCAAAAGCATTTTTTTTTTGCATAATTTTTCAAGTATACTTCGCTCCTATTGGTCGTACTCGTAGCGTGATGTATTATAGCCTAAAACCTTTCTCGATAAGGACAATTTAACACAAAAAAAAATTGTCAATTCGAATTAGTAGTTCCTGAGATAAGCGCGTAAAACCAAACAAACAAACAAACTCTTCAACTTTTTAATATTAAATAGTATAGATATCAAACATCCTCTAGTCTACGCGAACGAAGTCGTGAGCATAGCTAATACTTATTTAATAAAATAAAATACTGTTGGTAATGAATTCATGACTTCCAAAAATCATTTCACTTTTCCTTTATAATTTTCCCTTCTTTTTTCTAGGCTTTTCCCGTTCTTTTATTATTTTTTTGTTGACTGTTTCTTAGTTTACAAATAAGTTGTTTTCGTGTTAGTGCTTCAGGGCCCCCGTGAGGCCGGGGGCCCTGGGCACGGGCCCCGTGTGCCCTTATGGTAAAGAGGGAAGTGGCCATCCGGTTATTTTCACTAAGAATGTATCTATAATAAATTAAAGTCAAGTAAATATAAAGAGCCATCTTTTTTTTCTCTTAAGTAATTAAAATACGAGCACGAAGCTGTTCAACTAATAAGGCTGTCATAGCATCGACTTACCATTTTTTATGGCAATAGGTAGGTAGGTAATGTAAAAAACCTACACAATAATAAACTTTCATTTGACATCATCATTTGACATCATCATTTGACAGTTCTGAATAAATTGGCTGTATGTCTACATTCTACTTGCTTGCACACCTTCTCAAATTGAGAATTTACATAAAAAATTACGTATCTATCTGTGACTTATTTGATGGTTCAGCAAAGTGATATTTTAATCCAGATTTAGGAAAGATGATTAAGTTAATAGTAAGTATTTGTGACAAATCCTACCAAAGTAGAGTTCGTAGAAATTAAGTATGTTCGTAGCAGTTAAGTATGTTCGTAGCAAATGCTACAGCAGTGCCTCATTGCTAATGGATGATGCACTTTTAAATATTAACAGTACGAGTAGAGTCAGAGACAGATACCTAGCGAGATTAATATCTCCCGCTTGCACTACAGTTGGTCGTAAAATGGCGATGAGTGAAGATCCAAAGAGCAGGAGGAGTTCATCATTAACTGCGGCTGCTTTGCTTGAAGCCTAACAAACAGCCTTGAGTTGTTAACAAAGTAAGTACAAAGTAATTACCTTTCACCACTATCCCTCTGCAGCGTACTTATCAATAGGGAAATCCAAGTTGAAAGAACCTTGTGATGACTTTGTACCCAAAAGTCGGGTATTCAACATACGGATACCACAATTCTTACATGCATCTTCAAACGCAAATATCGTGATAAGTTGGTTCGATAAATCGATGAGACTTACCCAGTGGTTATCCCAAACGTTGGCGACAAGTGCGGATCCGAAGGAGCGGGCGGGGTTCATGGCGGAGCCGGTATAGTCGACGGCCAGGAGATGGCCGAGAGTCACAGTCAGGCCAATCGCGAGCGGTGCCGTTGACTTGCTGTCAGGTTTGTGCTGGTCGCACACCTACGAATACAAATTGGTAAATGAAAAGATTTGGGTTTTACTCTTTTTAACCCCCGACGAAAAAGAGGATAAGTTTAACTACACACGTTAAACTTATCCTCTTTTTCGTCGTTATGTGTCTGTGGCACCGTAGCTGCCAAACGAATGGACCGATTTTGATGTATTTTTTTTGCTTTAAAGCTGATATTACAGAGATGGATTTTAGCTATATTTTATGACGATCAGTTCAGCCGTTTGAAGGTTATCAGCTCATTTCCTACTTGACAAAAGCTTATTGCAAACATTCACAAGTCCAATTGTTTCGAAATGATGCACTGTTACCTTAGTAGTCTTCCCAAGATATGACAACCTTGAACTGATGCTGCAGCATCAAGGAATCTGTGGGATTCGAACATCCTAAGCAAATTACTGCAGATACAGCGTGTTTGGGCTCATAATAATGGTTCCAATGAGCAGGTGTTAGATAAATAATGATCGAGGCCTTGAGTTGATGTTGAACATTTGTGTCGGGGTTTTTTAAATTTTTTTATTTAATTTAGTTATTGAATAAATGAGTTTCCTATACTAAACTAATGTTACCTTAAAATATCTAGAACCAAAGATATATGTCCGTACGTACATATGAATAGTATAATGTTGTAAATAGAACTTCATCATCATCATCATTGAAGCCATAGGACGTCCACTGCTGAACATAGGCCTCCCCAAGTGACTTCCAGATTGGCAGTGGACGGGGCACAGACGACCTGGTAAAGGTTGCAGGAAGCCGCTGAAATAGAACTTAAATGTAGGTAATTATTTGGCATGAATTTGTAAAAATGAAATCATTATTTAAATTGAAGTAACGTTGTTTTATTAATAGCACAGTGCAATATCAGCGAATACTGATTCCCTAACAGCTGGCTTTATTTATTGTCAATGCTAATATTCTTTTGGCGATTCATTTTGCGAATGAAATATTGGATTGCCAGTCAACACGCGATATCATAACTAAACAAGCAGTATTTATTTTTTTGTCTCCCATTTAAAAACTTTCACAGATTTATTTTAATTGAAAATATGTGTCTATTATTATCGGAGACACAAGTACCTACAAGTATAACCATCCTTAGTTCCTTACATCTAGGTAAGCACATATCATTGCTTCAATTAGCCTGAAAGAACTTGGAATTGCCTTCTGAAAATTGAAAAAGTGTAATCGATGTGAGATTTTATCGGCCGATAACACTGACACTGCCATCGTTAGTGAACCTAATCCATTATTCACAAATGATCATGAACTCTTTCAATGTAAACAAATTAGACAAGTCAATATGTTTTTAAATACATATTCGATAGTACGAAATATTTGTTGATGTGCCTGTAAATTTCTAATGATAACTATTTATTTGGAAAAAAAACCCGTCGATTTTACAAGTGCGGTGGCCGCACGGTAACAACTGCAACAAGTCAAAAGAAAGAGAATGCCTGGACAATGAGAGACGTATTTTTTGAGACGTACCTATTAGAAATAAAATTCAATTTTTGCGATTTTATTTGCGAATTGAAATTGTAATGCTTCGAAAATACGTCTCTTAATGAAAAAGCATTGTTGGACTTGCAGCCATGTGTACCTATTTATTTAGCTAAAATTAAATCTAACTACCTAAGTACCTACTAGACAAGATTTTTCTAGCTGGGGCCACAGAATAGGTACTGGGGCAAATTACAAATGTCATTAAAAATAACTTAAAATTGTCGCGGCTGTAAATAAGTCTTGAGTATACCTACATTAATTTGAAGTCTACGAAAAGGTAGTCGGCATGCGATGATGCGAGTCACCGTGTTTAATACTTGATGCTATGAGTGCAGCGAGATCGTCGAGGGCGTCCCGCTAATAACGCCCTGTCACGAAACTCAGCAAATTATTTTAATTGTCATTAGATCCGTTGTACTATTAACTAATCCAGGTAATGCCATGCATCTAATTTAGGTAAATGGATGGCCATAAATAAATAAAAAAGCGAGAAAACAGAAACATAATATTTCAGAGTTCAATGGGAGTTTTTAAATCTTTATGAGAAACTATTTTAAGAAGATTACGTATTGCATTTAATATTTACTGCAGGTATATTCTCACATTAAAAATGAACTATACTTACTTAAAAAAATGTAATGTGAAAAATGAACTTCGCGGACGGACATGATATGGGCAATAACTTTATATCCCGAAAAAATGCACACTCCCGAGGGATGCGAGATAGATGGCAATATGGCTTATTGGATGGATTGGATGGGTGTCTGTTTAGTTCTCAAAAATCTATATATATAAAAGAAAGTCAGGTTAGTTACACCATTTATAAGTTGAGAACGGCTGGACCGATTTTTGTGATCTTTGCTTTGTTGAATTTGTCTCCGCTCCGAATAGCAGAATAACTACAAAAACATAAAAAATTCACAAAAAAAAATTATGAAGGGGCGGCACGAAGTTTGCCGGGACAGCTAGTGTTAAATATACTTAAAAACAATATTGAACTTCATTCATTATTGGATATGGTATTGGATAAGAACTTAACAGCGGGTTTTGAATACCACAAAGGCGTATTCCCAGGCAAAAGCTAGTGTAATATAATTAGGTGTTACTCACTCCACAGACAACGAAGACAAGCACGAAACCAAGGAAGAACTCGATGCCAAAGCCCTGGATTGGAGTGACGTCGGTTCCCAGCCCAGTCACGCCCAGGCTGCCAGCGACTCTGTCCGGCGTGAAGGCCTTCAGCAGGCCCGAGCCCGCAGCGGCTCCCGCGCACTGCGCGACCACGTACAGAATCGCACGCAGAGGTTTCACGCGGCCCGTTGCAGCTAGACCTGCGGTCACGGCTGGGTTTATGTGGCCACCAGATATGTGGCCTATCGCCTGGTAAAAGCAATAATTAAACAGTGTAAAGCAAGTTTCCACATATAACTAATAAAATATTGCACCGCTTCTCAGATGTAAGTAACAAAGTCAGGCCCTGGTAACGACGATGACGACTAGGTAAAAAAAAAAAACTATTTAGTCCGTCAGTTAGTTTATCAAAAAATAATGGATAGTCCATTATTTTTGATACACTTAGAAGTCTTACTCTTTCGTCAATTAACAAAAAAATGACAAAAATAAAGCGCGTCAAATTTTGGGAGGGAAGCTCGTGACGATACTTTTAAGTAAAAATTGTACCTAGACGTCATGCGACATTTAAAATTAATATACTTAATATCACTGTAATATTTTAATTATATGAAAAAAGAAAAAATACGCGTCCAATGCTTTTTGAAAATCTACATAATAAACAAAGAAAAAAAAAGTTCGTCGTCATCCCTATTGAAGGTACGTTTAGCATTCTCGTTTCGGTACATATAAGTAGGTGTAAAAAAACATGGTGTTTATAGTGACCAGTATTTTTATACAACTTCAAGATCATTTTTTTTCAGCTGTCTTTGTAAATCATTTATACTGGACAATAAGCAATGATGGATAGTTTATATGTTATTTTATTTATAAATTTGGACAACTAACAAATTCACTATACAGCAGTTTTACTAGGTATTATTACATAGTCAGTACTTATAATGAATCCTACATCGATGGTCACACTTGAAAAGTAAAATTAATATTAAGTGGAGCCCATTGAGGCTTGGTTGACAAATGAAATTTCTACAAAGTTGACATTTTGCAGGCTTATAAGACATAAACGGATAGTTTTTTTTTTTACTATGTGTGCGTGTGTGTGTTCGTGTGCGCTCGTGGATGTGCGTGTGTGTGTGTGTGTGTGAGTGTGTATGTGTGTAGTAACTTTTACTTAATACCGTTAAGTAAGTCAATTACCTGTTTTATAAATTTAATAGTGTTTAGTGCATATATCCAAATTATTAAAGGATTTATTAAAAGACAATAGCATCCTATTTATAGGACATCTAAGTCCTGCATTAGTTCTACAAACTGACACTATCGTTTCGTAGTATAAGGTGAAGCTTCAAAGAATTTGACAGTAAGAAGAAACAGACAAGAATAATTGTACATTATAAGTATGTCAAAAGATTGTAACACATATTTTTAGTAGAAAGAAAAATAATTGACCATGGAAACGGAAAGCAATAGTTATTAAATAGAAGCTGTTGATAAAAAAAAAACAGCCGAGTTCGAATCAGACTCGCGCACAAAGGGGACCGTACAAACTGTTTTTAAAAAAAAAAAAATTTATGACGTACTACATTTTACGGTATGCGGTTTTTTTCTTTACTTGAAATTAAAGCTTGACTTCTGCTTCTTGGCAAATTTCGTGATTCATGATTCTCTCGTTTTGATTCCCTATGCCCTATGATGATTTATGATACGACAGTTAGAAGTAGGCTAAAAGGACGATTTGATTACATAGTTCGTTAGTTAGTTACAAGTAAAGCTAAGAAGAGTGTGTTAAAATGAACAACGTACCTAGATGTAGATGTCAAACTCTGTACGCAGACAACTCTCGTAAATGCTGCGGTTGCAGGCCTAGTGCAGATTTGTGGGACAAGATGTACTCGTACTTCTTACTTGTTATCAAGATTATGTATCTTTTATGTAATAGGTACACGATACACAGTAACCAGGTGTAAATCGGTTACGGATTAGCTAGTACATCTCAAACAGCGCAGATTACTCTTATCGTTCTTGTTATATGTAAGTGTTTTCACAAAGTGTTCTATCAAGAGTAGTTTAAACTGATAAGTAGTATCATCTACTTCTGTTTTGCATTATGCGGGCTTCATAAATATTAAATAGGTACTTGAAATTACACATTTATGACAGACACAATCTTTACAAATAAAAAAAAATAGTGTCTGTAACGTAATGTCAAAATAAAAGCTTTTTGATAATACCTACTATGAGAGTATTTTAATCAAACCAAATCGTTTATTAATTTGCATTACCTGTGTGATTAACAGGTGGTAAATGTTTGAACATACCATCACGATTAATAGTTTCAAGTTCTGTTAATCAACATAGCCTTATGAAGTGAAGTTAACTTGTTTCTCTGCAATAATTTATTCAGTAACTATTTACAATGAATGAATGTCAATAAATAATATAGTATAATATAGTAAAGTAATAAAAATATTTTTTGTCTGCCTGCTGTCTATCTGTTTGTTAGATTAGCCATCTCTGAAACAGGGACTTTTACTGGCAAATAGCTGATGTTATAAGGAGATACTTAGCGACTTTTATAAGAAAGAATAGGGCTCAACACAAAATAAATAAACCTATGAAATTGTTAACAAAATCCGATTCAAATAGCAGAGTTTTAGAATCGATTAAAGGCCACGCAAACGAAGGCGCGAACAACCGCTAGTATTTTTCCTATGACGAGTATAGTAGTAAATTAAGGTTGGTACTTTATTAATTCAGAAAGATCACCATCCTCTGATACTTAGGCATGTAAAAAAGGATTTCCATACTTACAGACACTGCAGCGTATACGGCCAAACCGAAGGCGAGTGCGATTAGTACGATGTTTGCGCCTGCAGCAGGGCCGTTTGTCACGTTGATGCACGCCCCACAACCGAATAGGTTCAATAGGATATTACCTGCGCAAGGTGTTTGTGAATAAATAAAGATATTCTATAAAATTATACCCATAGCATGGAGAATGTAAAGGCATGCGACGACCGTGTGGTGTAGTGGTTTGCGTTCCGGACTAAAAAGCGGTTGCGAGTTCGAATCCCGCAAGGGGAAAATGTTTGTGTGATGAGCACGAACATTTGTACAGTCAACGGCAGGTCAACCTACCCAAAAAGTTTAAGGTCATCCGATTTTTAACCGACTTCAAAAAAGGAGGAGGTTCTCTATTCGTCAGTATCTTTGTTTTCAACTTTAAGTCCGACATGTAGAGATAATAATAATAAATAAATAAATATTGGACAACATCACATACATTGCTCTGATCCTGTGATAAGTAGCTTAAGCACTTGTGTTACAGAAATCAGAAACAACGACGGTACCACAACACCCAGACCCGAGACAATATAGAAAAGTTATTTTTTTACATTGACCGACCGGGAATCGAACCCGGGACCTCAGAGATAGCGACACCAAGTCCGGTATAATCGCCTCTCGGCTACGGAGGTCGTCAAATAGAGATAGATAGAAATAGAGATCAATATCAATTGAGAAAATTTGACGGTTTGTGGTAGGTTCACGTGCTGTTGTCTGTACCTAAGTCATGGATGTAAAAGTATTTAAGTATGTGCTCGTTTATCTGTTATTCAGTCGCCATAGTACAAGCTTTGCTTAGTTTGGGGGTAGATAATTGGTGTGATTGTGAAAAGCATTTATTTTTTCGTTATTAATAGTGTATCCCAAGTTTTTTTGATTAGGATACAGGGTGTCCCGTAACTCAAGGATAACCTTGTAACCACATATTCTATACATCATGATAACAAATATTGTTCTATGACTTTTAAAAATATGCATAATAATGTTTTTGTTTTTCTATACAATTTATGTTCGGTAATGCAAGTCATAGAACTATGATCATCTCATATGAAGGCACGTATTGTAGAATGTGTCCTGAACTCCTGAATTAGAATAACACTTTGGTAGAAACTCTAGTTTTACTCGAAATAGATACGCAATAAATATTTCTGTGACAAACTAAATTCTACGCAGGCTCTCGCGTGCCAAGGCTAATCATAAACCCTTGCTTACTGGTAAACATTGTTAGAAAATATAAAGTAGCTTGTAGAGTTTACATGTAGTGTGTATAAATTTTGCTACTTACCAATAAACTCAGCGAGCAGCGCTCTACTCAACTTGGCTGGACCATTAGCCAACTCGTCCAGACCCAACTTTGCTCCTAGTTCTCCCATGATTCTGTTGAAGATAAGCAATAAATAAATTACTAACAGTGTACTCGTGAAATGCTATTAAAACATTAAATAAATAAATAAAACAAACTATTTATTCTTATCAGTCGCTTCATTGTCGCAGCAACAAGCAACATAGACAGCTCGATGTCAAAAGATGCATTTGAACTTTTTTGAACATGAGAATAAAGTTGTAATGCATAGTTTTTTTTAACTTGACATTGGCTACGCTCATGCAAGCCACATAAGAAAAAAAAATGCATAGTTTTTGACATTGACCCACAAGTGGCTCCGCTCCGGAGCTCCGGTGTACTCTATTTAAATCTTCTATATTTTAAACATATATAAAACGAGGTCGGGTTAGTTACACCCATAGAGTACATTTGTATTTACACCATATAAAAGTCAAGAACGGCTGGACTGATTTTTATGAGCTTTGATTTGTTAGATTTGTCTCCGCCCCGAATAGCAGAATAACTACTAAAACTTCGGAAAAATTCACAAAATAAATGAAGAGGCTGTACGGAGTTCGCCGGGATGCCTAGTAAATAATAAATAAATAAATAATTATCACAATCACACCAATTATCTAGCCCCAAACTAAGCAAATCTTGTACTATGGCGACTAGATAACGGATAAACATACTTAAATACTTTTTTAAAACATCCATGACTCAGGTACAAATGCTCATCAGACAATCATTTGCCCATTGCGGTATTCGAACCCGCAACAGCTGGCTTTGTAGTCCGGAGCGCGAACCACTACACCAGACGATCGTCAAAATGAATATTTACTAGCTTTGAGTATCTATCCTTACAAATGTAAATAACCATAGATTACTTAGGTCGGTACTTAGAGGCAGATCTTTAATAAACATTAAATATTATAAAGCATGTAATTTTTTAATTCAGCACAAAAATATTTATCTTTTTTTAACTTTAATCTTTTTTTAGTAGGATATAGGAAGAGAAAAGCAAAGGGCCTTATTTAATGCTGACACACGCCCTATGTCCTAGGGCTCGTGCATACAGGTATACGTGCAAGAGTTTTATTTATTTATAAGTATTCTCGTTCGTGTCTCGTATTAAGAAAACTAAACCAATTCATGATGCTACTTTGACGTTTTAATCGACAGCAAAGAAGTATCAAAAAAATAATGAGACAGTAAAATTAAAAAATACCACAGAAAGACCTATCTCGAGTTCATTTTAAACAGTGAAATAAATAAATAAAAGTGTCCATGCGTGGACAATAAGTTTATTTCTAATGCACCAGGGTAGTCTTTACTGGGTTTTTACAGTTTAGTTGAACCCCTTCTTCAAATCTTTGATTATACCAATTTCTAATTGACTTTACTTTAAATTAACATTTAATTTAGCAGATTTTTTAAAAGAAACGTTGGCTGTTTTTTATTGATAGCTTGACGTCCCGGCTCTATCGTGCTGGTAGACAATCTTAGTGGATCCAACAGTGCGTGGCACCAAAAATCCCTAATTAGAACCGTTAACATGTAAAATTTATTTAAAACCTATCATAATGGAGAGTAGTAATTTAGAAAAGAACAATAGGCCCGAACTAGGTATGTGAGAAAATAAACGCACTCATTTGAAACCACCGCCTACATAACCCTTTGTTAAGGTACATGTTATACGTCGCTAGTTTACCGAATCAGATAACATTTATTTTGTTCAACAATTTACATTTTTCATTGAACCGGTTCTCGGACTGGTTTAGTTACCCATAATGATGCTAACAAAGAGCGATGGCTCAGCAATAATTCACCGCCTGTGTAATAGCAATAGGGAAATGAGTGTGTGATTGCGGGACACAAATTACACTAATTATGCGACTTGAGTCGCAATCGGTATGGAACGGACCACGGGAAGCACTAAAGCACGTATCCTGTAATTTGATGGGACAATATGAGGTGTTAATGAGTCCGTGATGTCACGGGTTTGGAAATCAAATTTAGGTATAGTTCAGTTCAGTTCCAACCATCAGTTTCCAATCTATGCTTCTGCTCTCAATAAAGACCTCTGGATTTATTATTGTACCGTTACAGTATGGTAACTTTATAAAGGAAACGGATCTCTACCAATAATTGTACAATATTATATAAATCTGGCCATGTTCTAACTTGAGTTACCAAGAGCTAAAACTTTTGCGTAGGTTATTCTTCGTAAATTTTTTTACCGACTTCAAAAAAGGAGGAGGTTCTCAATTCGTCGGGATCTTTTTTCTTTTTTTGATTTCGATAGTTGTTTTTGTTCGAAAGGGAATACTTTCGGAATGGTTCCATATTTTGGTCAAGTTCTGATGATGGGATCTTTATGAAAATCGTTAAATATTGCATGAAGTCCATACCGCGCCAACTGATTTTTGTATCTATGTCACCCAATATCTTCGGCAAGTGTGAACCGATTTTGATGATTCTTTTTTAATTAAATTACTTACAAGTACCTCAAAGATGGTATATTTAAAATTTTCGGAAAAAAAATCACCTCTGCGGTCGGAAAAATAAGGGATGAAATCGGAGTTCAGCTGTTAGCTTTTGTTTACACTCTTAAGATTTTGTTGAGGATGTATCACTAAACATTTATGAAATAAGTAAATTTTGTAAAATAAAAATATAGCGACTTTAAAAACCTACTTATTGTATAAAATAAACCGACTTCAAAAAACTAAAAATAATATTAATACGTTTTCTTTTGGAGTTACACACACAGTTACTTTTGGAGGCTGGCATCGACTTCAAAGTACTTAATTGATTAGGTACTTATGTGTTAACTAATATTATTTTTAACTTTCTAGTTTTTTGAAGTCGGTTTATTTTATTTTATTTAACAAGTATTTTTTCTTTAGCATTTTTTTTTATAAGGTTTAGGTAATTTAGTATCATTTTCAGTAACAATAACTTACCTATAAATCATTCGCAAGAAAATTCATTAGATCCTCTAATCATTATTGCAAAACCTAATGATTACATACATAGGTCCAATGAATGCCTATTCATAATGAAAACATAATATCAATTCATGAGAAGATTATTGCTTAAAAAGATCTAACTAATAAATAATATTGCTGTCTTCGAACCTCCACCGTGAGAGAGACAGTGATAATACAGGTGTCAAGAACAATGAATAGGTAGGTAGTCCCGATTTCTCAATAAAAGTAGTTTAACCGTAACGATTATAAAAATTACCACTCTGTTTCCTAAATTACGAAACGTTTTTAACCATTGTTTGTTAACGTCAACACATCTTTCAAAAGATAAAATATTTATTAGAGAATATTTTTTTAGTTATCTTATCAGCATTACTCGAATACAGAAGTGGTTAAATGGGACATCAACTCTACTATCAGCTTAGAAATATTAATTTTGTGGCACCTGGATCGATGGATATCAAAAAATTATGTGTTGTTGACGTTGTTGTACAACCGTACTTAAATGAGCTACCACCCTAACATAAACCAATGTCTTTCCTTGTGTCGTTTAATGCCACAAAAATACCTTTGCTAAATATAAATATATTTTTATATAATATAAATAAATACCAATGCGCATTGCTTGTAAGATCGTGATCCGAGTCCGAGTTTTCACCTAATTTGAACTATTGTTTTCAATGTTATCCTTGAGAACCAGTAGGTGGGTCGAGCAAACATTTTAAGAGCTTAAAAAGAAAAAGCTTTTTTTTGAATTTGCATTAACCATGTTTAAATAGTTACAAAGAATAATAACGTAGTAGTTAGATAGATAGCACGTTGTTGTATGGGATTACTCATTATCTGCAAATAAGGAGAGCTGCATCACTTGGAAAATATAAATAAATTCCACCACTTTTATGGTTGATCGGTCATGGCAAGCTGAGTCGGCCTTGCCTTTGCCAGCTTGCACTGCCCCTTAGAGCGGACTTTTGCCAGTGTTATTTATTATAGCCTTGCTTATTGCAATGCAAAACGTTTTATTTCTTAGTACAATTGCATTTATTATGAAGTAAACCTAAAAATTACCTTTTTTTTACAGGTTAACTGTTTTTGAAACCAAGCGCAGTGAGATTTTTAATATATTAAACATTAAAGTATTAAACTTTAATGTTTTAAATAATTGCAACATAGATAATAAATAATAAGCATTATAAAGAGGAGATACTATTCAATCAAAGTAGCTAGAATTACCTAATAGCTCGATTCTTAGATTAGTAATCTTTTTTTACTATCAAATCTTTAATAATCGCTATTGCGAGTTATTAATATGTATTAAGATAAACCTACGCTAATTGATAGCAATACTCACTACGTATTACTACTTACTTCACTCGTAGGCTAGGATTTATTTTTAAGTAACGTACTTACCTATTTGTTGCTTTTGGTGGAGTACCTACATCTTATCTTAATTAGACAGATTTAATTGATTCCATATATTTAAAGCTGGTTAGTTGAACTATCTAAATAGCAAGCATTTAGGTATATATACCTATCAAGATTTCTTATTCATTACAAGTATTTCTAGAATGAGTATTGTTTCATTTATCAATATTATTTATTTAAAAGTTTAACAAAGCCTAACAATTGAAGCTAAGTGTCATATTTGTGCCCATGGTAGCTTCCAGAAGCTAATGAATATGTTATTTTGTATAGAACATTCAAAACTCAACTCTGTTCATATTACTATAAAATCTTGGTTTTTATTCTCACTGAGCAGGTAAATCCGGCCTTGAATGGTGTCAGAAAAAGCATTATAAGCTTTATCGAGACACTATGATTATAACAGTGATCATTATACAAATGACATGTAAAACACATTAGTCAAATGGTTCAAGGTGAGGGGCGAAAATAAGGAATTGTTATTAATTCAATTATTATCTATATTTTCTAAAAAAAAGTGACATTCATAATCTTAATACCTGGAATAAAGATAAACATGCAGTTCCGAATTTCAGACAGAGTTTTCAGACTGCATAAAGTAGGTAATTCGTTCTTGGGAAAATGTATTCGCTTTTTTTTAACAAATTACCATAATCTATTGCTTACCTACCTATACGTAAATTTAAATTGTATGTCAAGATGATTGAAATGAAAAAAGTTATATCATTGTAAATTTATTTTATTTAATACTGCCCTGCCTGCACGCACAGGCACATTTTGTCTTGTAATGTAAACATACTATTTAAAAAGAAGCGGACAATACCTATTGACCGAGCTTTAGCGCTATTTCTTCTCGGCGCTAGCCTACAATTGTCCTGAAGTAGTGGTTTTATAAAAAGTAGATGTATTCCTCGTAAGGTAGAGCGACCCAAAGCATGAGCTTTTAGGACTTTAGGCTTCAGACATTCTAAAGACCTATTTAATTAGGCATTAACTAAGCTTTTTTCACTGTTTCTATAAAAAATACTTAAGAAACTCTTTTGAGAAAGCCAAAAACAGGTAACCGGAGCTCTGGAGGAACTTGATACGTGCCTACTATGACACCAAAGCCTTAGGCCAAACCAAAACACATTCGTGTTCCTTCCATCTTCGCAGCCGACAGGCTAACCGCACCCTCAAGCTGAGCTCGAGAGGTGTTAATATAGAGCACTGCCCCTACCCACGTTGTGTGGGTATTAAGCTGGATAGGTCTCTAACATATAAGGCTCATTGTCAGAATGTATAGCAAAAGGTCAGCTCTAGAAATAACTTGCTCGACCGTCTCACATCTACTGCATAGGGAGAAGCCCCGCACGTCCTCCGTTCAACTGGACTGGCTTTATCCTTCTCGGCAAGCAAATTCACCTGCCCAGTGTGGCATTGATCTGCCCACTCTAAGGAAGTCGATATTGCGTTAAACTAGACGTGCCGTATTATTATTATAGGTTGCCTTAAGCCTATACTATAAACAAACTCTTACCGCTGGCTCTATATTACTACGTATACCGCCACCTGACGTTCGAAGAGATATTGCGTGTGCCATAGAAAAGAAGAAGAAAGAGATCGATCCTCGGCATCCGCTTTATGGCCACCAAGTACCCGAAGCTAGACTGAAGAGCCGGAAAAGTTTTCTGAGACTGACCGAAGCCATCACCACCCAGCCTACAGATGCTCAAATTTAGCTCCGTTTCTCCGAAATTCCTTCGCCTTCCAATTTTATATCACTGTCTGAACACCTTCCTTTTGGGCATGAACAGCCTTGGCCAACCTAGAAGGCGTTTTTAAATCGTCTTCGTACAGAGGTTGGCCGCTGTAGACAAAATTTGGTAAGGTTTATGAAGACCGAGCGGCAAAGTGAATGTGACTGTGGTCCAAACCCACAGACTATGGCTCATTTACTCTCCTGCCTTTGGTATCCCTACACATGCACGAGGGATGACCTAAACAGAGCGATACAAAACGCTTTAAAAGTTGCCAAGTTTTGGTCAAAGTCCGTCTAGAGTCGCCATTGACAAGACAGAAGAAGACTGTTTCCATAATCCATGTAAAATTGTGCGATAATTACATAGTCATGATAAAGCAGTATGAACACATTGTAAACATGTTAGCATTCAAACAGTGTCCCGAATCTAATTTACTTTGAACATTGAAATGATATGCACGACGAAACGAATTCCTTGCGTACATGGTATCAAGTCATGGCACGGACTTGACATATATTAAGTAAGAAAACATTTTGTAAGTACAACTGTTTTTGTTGATGCATAAAATTTTTTGCATCACAGGAATAGGAAATAGTATCTACCTGCATCGAAGATACACATAAAATCGTGTTATTTTAATGTCAAAATTAAATTTATTTATTTTAAATACACGAGCAAACTGTAAGATCCCGACTTTATACTCGTATTATATGGGTAGCCATTGTTGGAAACGATAAGTAGGCATAACTGAGGCTGTTATTAAGTAAATAATAGTATCATTAATTTTTCTAATAAAAATAAATAGGTAAAGGTAGGTAGGTAAATAGATAGGTAGGTAGGTAGGTAGGTATGCTCTGATCCTAAGTAGCTAAAGCACTTGTGTTATAGAAATCAGAAACAATGACGGTACCACAACACCCAGCCAGACCCGACCCAACTTAGAAAAGTTCGTTTTCTACATCAACCCGACCGAAAAACGAACACGGGACCACACATAAAAATATATAATAATAATATAAAACACGCGAATGAATATAATTTGTACCTACCAAGATTTATATCGTGACAAGTTCTGGTGTCGACATGGCAAAAAGTTTTGTATGGGCAGCGCAAAAACAGTCAGGTAGGATTTGCCAGTTTAAGTTTAGAATAGCGTTAAATAAAAAGGTCAAACACCTTCACGACATTGTGGTACAAAGCTTTTGATGGAATTATTACATTTTAACCTTGGTTTTAGGTATTTTTCATAGGTCAGCACTGAAAGACGGAATTTCAGTTTATAGCTCCATAGTTTTCCTTGTTATTTTCAAACAGCGTCCTGCATTAAATTACAAGTAAGTAGTTTCTTGGTTTAGAATTTATTGCGTTATTGGCATAGTGGGTCAGCCGTATGAACTTGAACTTTTGTGCATTTCAAGTTCAATGTAGAGCTGTATAAGTGTTTATTTTTAAGAAAACCCTATTCCTATTCCATGAAAACTTTTTACGCAGTGGTAAATAACATTACAATTTACAACTACGCCTGCATTTGAAAATATGTATTTCGATGAACTGACTGTTTAATGATCACTGCTAAATTATTGCACATGCAGTTGCATCGAGGGCGATTCATTGACAACAGACGTGGTCGTAATTATGTCCGAGATTATGATTTGTGTACATAACGCCACTGTAAAACCTTGTCCCGATCGTAACATGGAAAATACTTGGCTGGTCGTGACTTGCAGTGTTACGAACGACGACTGCTATAACCATCGCTATGCGTACACTAATATTGTGTTACACAAACGATTGGGAATGTGTAATGAGTTCTAAACAAATATTTCGAAAAACAATGTCAAGGTTTGTGTTGTAGCTAATATTATTTATGCAAATTATTACTACTGCATTATATAAGCAGAAGCATTATATATGCAG
This sequence comes from Anania hortulata, assembly GCA_963576865.1. NCBI lineage: Eukaryota > Metazoa > Arthropoda > Insecta > Lepidoptera > Crambidae > Anania > Anania hortulata. The sequence continues at coordinate 12,700,659 of OY756390.1, read as the reverse complement.
AATATAAGCCGGCAAGCCGGCAAGCTTTCGTATTATTTCATCTCCAAAGACTGCTGTAAAATATATATTGTTTGTTTATCTAAGTAGCTGACGACTTGTAAATAAGAATGATGGCTGAAATAATATATTTTATAAGATTTTAATCTTAATTATACTGAGTAAACCAACAAACTTCACATAGTAATTTAACTAACATAAGTGTTGAAAGTACTTATTTTTTGTTTTAATTAAATAATTACTTAGATAAATAAGAGAAAGGTTGATTAGATTCACATGACGCTATCTGCAGGGTAATCAATTTATATTTAGCTAAATAATTTTGATGACCAGCTGGACATCAAAACTGTACGCTTTGATCTGAATGCAGTTTGACTAATTTTTAAAATATAAAGTTTCCTTCTCTTTTTTTAGTATCGAGGGCAATGCAGCAAAATAAAAGAATACTTATGATGTAAGTTATATTACATATTATAATTTACATTATACATTACATAGTATAAAACTATATTTCACACTTTCATAAACTGACGTCAAGTCAGTTGACCTAATCAAGCTTTTTTGAGATCTTCATTGCATCCTACAATCATACCTATAATAATTTAAACCTTTTTGGTTTGTTTTAAGAATGCGTTACTTGTGTGTAAGTAATATTTTGTAGAATTCCGGACTAGTTTGTACTCAAAATGTGGAGAGACAAACAGTTCAAAATATTGTAACCTCCCTAACAAAATCTGTTGTTATTATTATATTTATAACTTGTCATAAAAACACGCGTTGATTACCGTATGCCTGTTACAAATAAGAGGGTAATTTGAGTTTATAAATAAAGTTCAACAGAATGATTGCATCAAACGTAGCTCACAAAAAGCGTTTGAATAGGTAGTTTTTGGTGTCCATCTAGCCGAATCTCAACACCATCTATTACTCCGTGCGTTGGAGCATGGCGTATCCGTTCGTTGTTATAAGTTGATGATACTTATTTTGACGTGTGTCCTGATTATACGATAATTTCACGCTATGTAAATGAGGAGAACTTTCTCTCGGCTCCCCTATATTTAGTAACATTCTTGAAAATGAGTTTTAACTTTATCAAGGCACATCTTGCTTAATTAAACATTAGGACCGTGATTAGGAATCAGTACTACTTATAATGCTTTATGCCGCCTGTGATAAAACTGATCTTCTACAAACTCATAGAAGTACCTACTTTAATTAGTAAATTATAACCTACCTGCAATTAACAATATACTAGAAGAAGAAGTACTCTAATAACACGTAAGTATGTTATTCTTGATTAAATCATCCTAAACGTTGGGTTTTATTTTATTAAGATTTAGGAGTAGCTGTTCCAAACTTTACACAGTAAATCTACTTTTAAATATGATATTTAACTATGATAAGTTGCATTCAATAAATTGAATCACATTTTTACACTATGTTTAAAATGTTATCTTTCGCGTTATCTTAGGAATATAATGTTTGCAAAGAAAAATGTTTATAATCTCAGGCGCATAGTTGGCGTCATTGGCATGTTTAAGGTGTTAGATAAATTTGTACTGCACTATCTTTAGAGAGGCTGATAAAAGTAATCAGTAAACAAATAAGTTGCGGTTTCAATGACTGGTGAAGTAACTGGTGACCACCTCTTGAACATCTTGACATAATCCCATGTTTACCTACTAGTAAGTAACATTTAATTAGATGAGTTACCTGTTTAAAGACCTAATGCGTCTATGTCTATTTCATGAGTAGGTTGTAAATATCTACAATGGCCTAGTTTCCTAAAAACAACTAATTAGTCCGTCAGTTGGATTATCAGAAAATATTGGACACGTATTTTTCTTTTCTCAATCAAACAAAAAATTATGAAGAAATAGCTCGTTAAAGTTCCGCGTAACGTCAGCCTTGAGACACTTTTTAGCAAGGCGTGACGACACGTGCTCACTTTGATGTGCTTTATCTTCGTATGTTTGATTGACAAAAGACAAAATATGGGTCCAATATTTTTTGGTAATCTAACTGACGGACTAAATAGAATAATTTTTTTTTGACCCAGGAAACTAGCCTATTATCATACTGTTCAATTGACATTCCGAAGTAATACTTTCAACCGACTTCAAAAAGCGAACAAGGAATAAGTTCTCGATGGGAAGCGATTTTTCTCGTCGTTTTATGTATTATATTACGTATTGTTTTTTATAGGGATGTTTAATTTTAATACCTAAATGCTTTTGATGTGATAGATAGGGCATTATTGTTAAGTTGGTCTCATTAAAAATTCAGCAGTTTCGATAAAGATCAATTTATTGTGATTAGACGACACTATATGAAAAATTAAAATATATACTTATTTATGCCAAGTTGATTTAAATTTTTGTAAAAAAAACCTTCACAATATTGCTTGATAAAATGTAATGATAGTCTAAAATTCTAAATAATACCTCCAATCACCAAATTATTATTTTGATTAGATTGGACCTAAATTGGGCATTACATGTGACAAAATATTTCTTGCAATTTTATCTACTAAATTATTTCGTTTATCAGAAATCAGAAATCAGAAACTTTATTAGCGTAAAACACGGTATACAAGGATGATACAGTTCAGATGAGCACTCATGTCTCGCTATCAAAAATAGCATGCAAAATTTTAATAATTGAGTAAACAATAAACTAATTACTTACAATAATATTCATAACATTAATTAGAAATTATATGTCAATAAAAATTAAAGTAATTACAGCAAAATGTCAGAAAAATTTGTAATAATTAGTTATTTAAAATCTACACTCAATAAATTTTTTTATGTCATAAATTCTCTTATCTATAAGCCACTTATACAATTTTGATTTAAACATATTTATATTTAGATTTTTAATGTCCTTAGGTATTTTGTTATATATCTTTAGACACATTGTTAAACAGCTTTTATTGTATTTGGCAGATCTTGGAATTATATTTAACACAAGCCTATTAGGGTCTCTTTTCGATCTTGTGTTTATGTCACCTGATTTCATAAATAAGTCTATATGTTTTTTCACAAAACAGGTGCCGGCAATAGGAGTAAGTTTAAGCTCACAAAATCTGCTCTACACGACTCACCTGGTGGTATCCCACAAATAGCTTTGATGCATATCTTTTGAGCTATAAATGCTCTAAGTCGATCTGTACTGTTTCCTCACATTATTAAGCTGTAGCGTAAGACAGACGCTACATACGCGTGGTATGTGATGAGTGCTGTTCGCAGGTTAGTAACTTTTCTCATTTTGCTGAGGGCATAAGCAAAACTATTAATACGATTAGTTAAGGTCTCGATGTGTAATTTCCAGTCTAAATTTTGGTCTATGACAACTTCCAGAAATTTGGTATGCGTTGTTTCCTTTATTTTATCGATATTTAATTTAATTTATCTCGTTTTTTATCTCGTTGATAGATCTATGACTGAGTTGTGTTTATCTAATATTTGTTAAATGTTTAGTAAGGCCACAGTCAATTAATGCGGAGCTCGTATCCATTACTACCGCCTTCTCCATTTGAAGAGGTATCGATGCCATTACATAAAGGTGTACCGTGCAGCTAGGGAATTACATTGCCTAATTAATTACAAGAATCCCAAAGGGCTGTGTACGTAAGGCCGTGCGTCTACGAAGCCTTCGAGAATCCATAACTCGATGCGCTCTGGCGTAGTGGCCTTTACTCGTTTGCATTATCAAGCATAGCATTACTATGTTCATCCTGCACTTGATACGGTGACCTAATTATACATTCAATGGTTTTTACTAGCCGATTTAACAATGCGATATGTAATTACGATTAAAACCGTAAAATTAGAGTGTCAGTGTATCTACAAAACCATCGAGTACGTATAATCAAACTATATCAAAGGTTATTTGTTATGAATACGTCTGAGGAACACGTCAATCAATCTTTATTTACTTTCAGTATTCTATTAGTGTCGGATATACCTAGCTAATATAATACTAAAAATTGTTTCCACTTTCCATTAGGTATTCTAGGAACTTGCACGAAGGGTGAGCGCATTACGCATATACGAGTATATGCATCGCAATTTGTATAATTGCAAGTGTTAACGCATGTAATATGTGTAATGTATTTACCGGCTGTGAACGTACTTACACACAAGTTGGAAGAGGTTTGTTTTATGCTACTTGATCATGAGTATCTATATTTTTATGTAATCGTAAAGTATTTAATGGTTATTTTACTCGTAGGACAGCACATCACACACTGAGGATTTTTATAGTATGTTCATCTAGATAAACTACCTCATAGCTGTACCAAATTTCAAAACTACACGATTTTTTCCGAGATTTTAATGATTTTATAGAATTACTAGCTATCTCATATTATTTACACAACAGATCAGAATGACAGGAACATGATGTCACCCGCCCTCAACTAGAATAAATCAACTATTAACGCTTGGTATTTAGATAAATAATAACTCCATCGGTCGGTATAACATTATATAATTGGCATGGATTGCGCAGAAGTATTATAATTGTCGCAGCTGCGTGAATAATCATTTGCCTTCTCACAATTCATCTGAATCCCATTCATAGAAGCCCTGGGGAGATCTACTGATATTTTCCATCATCAGCAATTACTGCGTGCCTTAACCAACCAATCATTGTAGATAATGACGTTTCCTTTGTTTTGTGTCCGGCGTGCGTCACATACTTTTTGCGTTTTGCATGGGGTTTTTTCCAATTCTAATACTTAGTAAAAACTTAATAAGAGCAATCAAGTTCAGCAATCGAAGAACCGACATTTCGTACGTGTTGAAATAGTATCACGCACGAATACACGATTCCACTTTAAGAAAAGACGTGACGTGAGGATGTTGACGGTTATTATTACAAAGCTTGCGCTTAGGAAATTAATGAAAAATCGAAAATCGTCTGAAATTACTATTATTATTTATTTTCATGAATTGTTTAATACTGTTGAAGATTGACGACTAAAACCTAATCGTTTATCTGAAAAACTCATTGATGTTCTCTGTAAAGTTATATTTATTTTTAAAACTTTAAATAAGTACTAACTTTTCATCTAGTTGTAATGCATTGCATATTATCATGTAAGTAATGTATCGTAGACCAATTTCTTTGTAAGTTGTATCTGTTGATAAAGTTAATAAGGTTGTAGTTTTTGTCGACAGGGAGTAAGTAACAAATAATGATTTGTAATATCACAGTCTTAGCTATAACATAAAACACAATTATACCTTATCAAAAAATCTATGTTTTTGTTTATGTTTAGCTACCCAAATGATAACTTAAACGGCCGTTCTATTTCTTGAGTGCAATCTAAGTAGGTACATCTTATTCGTAGCGTATTTCAGAAGGTAATGACCAGACGCGGCAATGAGGTAATCGACGGCTTCCCTCACGAGCGCGGCGCACCCGCTGATGCGATCACCTTTGCTGGTCTATGTATAGCTTGATATTAGGGTCATACCACACGAGGATGCCATGGCAAAGTCATCAGTAGTCGAATTACTAATATACCTAGTCAGGTCATAAGTTCTGTCACATGTGTAATATGAAATAATTTAGACACGTTTATTATTTATGTAACCATTTATATAGCAAAATGAACTTAATAAAACATAGATTCATATGGTAATAAAGTTTATTCAAAATGACCCCCGCGATTTTGAATACAGGCCTTCAATCTGCGCGGCCAGTCGTCTATCGCAGCACGAACGAGGTCCATGTCAATATCGGCAGCTGCCTTAATCAAGGATGCCTTGAGTGACTCCAAATCAGGATGAGGCTTTGAGCAGGCCTTTTCCTCCAAGTGTTGCCATATCTTGTAATCTAACGGACTCAAATCTGGACTGGAGGAGGGCCAGTCTTCGTGCCGGATGAAGTCGATTTCACGCGCCGCACGCCATACTTGTGTGCTTTTCGCTCTATGAGCTGGCGCAGAATCTTGTTGGAATACCCAGTGCCTGTTATTAAACATGGTATGAGAAACAGGTTCCACAAGGTTCTTGAGGACTGTATTTTGATACACAACTGCATTCGTTTTTACGCCTTTCTCACAAAAATATACCTCAGTTAAGCCAATAAGAGACTCCCAACCAAACCATGAGCGAGGATGGAAAATGACCTCGTTGGACACGCGGAATACGGTTGCTAGCTTCTTCACTACTGTGTGCGGACACCTTATCATTTTGTTTGTTGTAGCTCTCTTCCACGGTAAAATTTTTTTCATCCGAAAAAAGAATTTCCCGATGCTTTTTTCCCGCGTACCGCTTCAACAAAGGGCGGCATCTCTTCAGTCTCAGGTCCATTAAACGAGCGTCCAAACGCTGTCCTGTTTTTCTTCGATATGCCCTAGCCCTAAGTCTTCATTTAACACCTTTTTCACCGTGGTCCTGCTTAACCCCATCTGAAGGGTCAACAGTTTCTGCTTACGTATGGGATTTCTTTGAATTCGCGCCTTCACAGCTTTTATCACTGCTGGAGTCCTAACAGAGCGAGGGCGACCACTTCTTGACCTGTCATCTACACTAGAGTCTTCATTGTATCGTTTTATGGTACGATAAATGAATCTTTTGGTTATATTCAAATTTTTCAGTAAGTCGAAAATCTGAATTGGCGCGTAACCGCAACGATACAACGCAATAACCGCGACACGGTCTTCTTTAAGTGTCCACACCATATTTAAAAATGAGGAAAATTCTAAAAAGTACACATTTTTATTTTCATGAAAAAATCGAAATTCGAATTCATTAAACTTTTTTGTGGCCAGCATTCTAAATTCAAAAGTTTTTATTGTGTGACAGAACTTATGACCTGACTATGTATAGGTCTAAGAAAGCTAAAGGAGATAATGATACATACGACCACATCATGTCCACACAAGTGACATAAGTCGCATGGGAAATACCTTACTGTGTATTTTAGCTAAATAAGATTTCAAGATTATAAGTACCTACCTCGACCTACTAAATGCTGGTGACGTCACTATGGCATCAAAGTATAACACAAATCACTTGTCATATATTATTGCCAAAGCAAAGTCAAACCATCTACGTAGCATAATTACGGGTTCTACTAATAAAGCGAAGGCTACGTGGAATATTATAAATAAGGAAACTTGTAGACAAAAACCAAGAGATCACACTTACTCTCTCAAAGTTGGAGATAAGCTAATTAAATCAAACACAGAAGTGGCAAATACTTTTGAGAAATTCTTCTCAAACATAGCTATCTCTACAACTAAAGAACTTGCATCTTCTGCTGAACTAGCTGAGTCTCTTTTAAAGTCAGTTGCTTATGAGTGTCAATCTCCATTAAAATTCAGACATATAAACGCTGAGGAAATACTAAAAACATTTAGGGAATTCAATATGAAAAAAAAAACTAAGGATCTATGGTGAATCTCTGTCAATATCATTAATACAATAATAAATGCAACAGCCCCTCACCTTACAATTATATTTAACAAATGTATTGATGATAGAGAATTCCCAACTTTAATGAAATTTTGCAAAATTATTCCTTTTCTTATTCAAATTTAAATCGGGTAAGAAAACTGATCCCTCCAATTTTCGACCAATATCTATCTTACCCGTACTAAGTAAAATTTTTGAAAAAATAATGTTTAATCAACTTTTATCTCACTTTGTCCTAAATAAGTTACTACATAATAAACAATACGGTTTCACAAAAGGTAGAAATACTACTGATGCTGGAGTTGCACTCCTAAAACATGTGTTCGATGCTTGGGAGAGTAAGCAAGATGCTTTAGGTATCTTTTGTGATCTTTCTAAGGCCTTTGATTGTGTAGATCATCAAACTTTACTAAAAAAGTTGAGACATTATGGGGTTTCAAAAGAGTCCTTAGATTTATTAAACTCTTATCTCACAGGCAGAACTCAAAAAGTATGTATAAATGGAACTAAATCTTTAGGGTCACCTCTTACCATGGGTGTACCGCAGGGATCAATATTAGGACCCCTGCTATTTCTAATTTATATCAATGACCATCCTTACTTTGCAAACGACCTATGTGAGGTGGTATTATTTGCAGATGATCATCACTGATCTTTAAAATTAAAAGAGGTCAAGAATCTTTTGACGATGTAAATAATGCACTCTCGCGGGTTCTGCATTGGTTTAGTACTAACAATCTTTTGCTCAATGCAAACAAAATGAAATGCATAAAATTTACAATGCCAAATGTGAGGCAGGTCTCAACACATATCATTGTAAAAGATGAACGAATGGATACTAGTAATTCCACTACCTTTTTGGGAATAACTTTAGATTCCCGTCTAGAATGGGGTGCTCATATTGAGACTCTGTCAGGAAGACTTAGTTCAGCTGCTTATACTGTGAGAAAGATAAGACAATTGACTGATGTTGGAACGGCAAGATTAGTGTATTTTAGCTACTTTCATAGTATAATGTCATATTGAATATTGTAATGGGGCTCAGCAGCAGATGAGAGAAAGAGAGCTGTACGGGCAATTTACAACCTTAACTCGACTCGTTAAAAGAACTATTTAAGGAAATTAATATACTTACAGTAGCCTCTCAATTCAATTATGAAAATATTATGTACATTCGCAAAAGCCTGCATTTTTTCCCTAAGAAAAGTGACAAACATAATTTTAATACCCGGAATAATATCTTTATTCCGGGTATTAAAATTGTTGTTGTAAACTTGTTGTTTCAAATTTCAGACTGCATAAAGTGAGTAATTCGTTCATGGGGAAATGTATTCGCTTTTTTAACAAATTACCACGGTCTATTGTTGAACTACCCATGTTTGAGTTTAAATTGCGTGTTAAGATTATTTTAATGGAAAAGGGTTATTATACTGTTAATGACTATTTAAATGACAAAAATTTCTGGAATTAAATACTGCCCTGCTCGCACAGGTACACATTATTTTCTATTCCTTTTTTTGTGGCAGCTAGTGGTGACTGAGTTTGTTCCGGCGTTTCTTCTCAGCACTTGCCAGATTGTCTGTGTCTTGTCTCGAAGCGCTAGTAGGGCCCAAAAAATAAGAAGACATGTTCTGCCCTATTTATGGGCCCATAATGTTATTATTGACGTTCTTAAGTGGCAGTTTTCTTTCCTAAACTGAATAAATGATTTTTGACTTTGACTTTGACATTGGCGTCGTACTTGTGGGCGTGCCTTCTAAAACCTTTTTGTGTTTTTTAGTGCCTTCTGATACCTTTTTTCCGTACCTCGAAAGGAAAAAAGGAAACCTTATAGGATCACTTTGTTGTTCGTCAGTCTATTTGTCAAGATCTTTTATCTCGATAACGCGTGGAGGTATTAAGTTGAAATTAAAAGTATACTCAGGGTTTACAGACCCTTGAAGCTGTGAAAAAATCATTTTTAAGTTAACGTAAAAAAGATACCGACGCCCGTTTATGCCGCAAAAAACGTATGTTTCGACAAAAAAATTATAGGGTACTTTGACCTAGAACGAGATGAAAATTGGCAAAACATCTGAAAACTATACATTTATAATAAAATTTTGTAATTGGCTCTATTTTTGAACTATTTATAATATGTACAGAACCTACAAATTTGTACGAAACCCGCGGTGGGCGAGTCCAACTCGCACATGGCCAGTTTTTTTGTTTAAAAAAACGCTGTTTCGTCGATTTTTCGTTTTACTAGCTAATATTTTTCAGCAAAGTATAGTATCTTCAGAAGATTCCTGTCCTTTAAGCTTATGCAAGCCTATGGCGTGCATAGAAGGTTAATTTTGAATGTCATTAATCAATTATCCGTGGAAATCGCTTAACAATTAAAGACTGATTAATGGAAAAATTTGTACTTACAACAGCTATAATATTGAATGATATCATTGAGAAGAAAACTATGAGGATTTGTTAAGCAAAAGTAGTTCTAATTGCAATTTACTTGCATATTATAACAAGTAGGTGGGTCAATGTATATTATAACATTGTGGGTAACCTAGTAATCGCAAGGTTGACTTCTCAATGCATACAAGTAGCGCGTGAAGAATCAAGTTTCCTTTTCATCTGGCATGAAATGTCTAAGTTGGTACATAGTGCCTACTTACGCGAGTACGTGCCCTCCTACTTAGAGACATTGCATCCGCTAAGTCATAAAAATCATAATCATAAATACAAGTAAGTATGTCTAGGGTCATCATAATGTGATGCTTAGTCGCAATAAACTGTTAAACTTATTAGTCTATGTTACAAAGTAGAATAAACGTAGCGTTTTCCGTGCCAGTTTTTTTATTTTATTTTACATAGTTATGGGTCTCTCCAATTAAGGATTGGTCATCATCAACCCTTAAATGTATAAAATACATTTAAGTATAAAATAATATCTTGTGTAAGATAATTTAGCACAAGAAAGTTTTTTGCAATGTACATAAATGTTAAAAAATATAATGGTAGCAGAGCTACAAATTATTTCACAAAAGTCCCTACTTTTGTATCTATCACATAAGAAAGGTGAACAGGAACAGCAACCCTATGGTTAAAAGTAGTAGATAGATTGTGATTTGTCGCGAACAATGGGATGTCTACACAGCGCGGTGGTGTTGAATCGATATTTTTAAGACATGAACCTTCGTTCCTGCAAGTTATGCGTAAGAATAGCGACAAGCGAGGACATTAATGGTGGTTTAGCGTACCAACCTGCGACGGATCCTGGCGGAAGCGAGCTCCGGAAATTGTCGTATCGTTTAGATACGCAGATTATTTTGACAAAACAAAAGCAATTTTTCTACTTAATTTTGTAGTAAGAGGTTATTTTAGTAGCCAGCCATATTGTTTTATTCAGAATTTAGTCCCATAATCAAGGTCTTCATTATGTGACAACATTTTTGAGGTCTTGAAATAAAACTGTATATTTAGTTTAAACAATTTACTTATTTAAACATCTGTCTGTTCTACTTACTAAAAAAGCACCTTAAACTTTTACTGTCAGGGGCACACAATAATAACAGCGAAGTTTTAGGGGAGGGTCAGTGTTTATGCTTTAATAGTTGCGACGCCTAACTTGCACAGTGCTTCTGCTTTGCTGCTTGTGTAGTATATATGCTGGCCTACCTTATCCGTCTCTTGGCGGGTAAGGTGGCGTCGGTCTTGAGGGAGAGCGCCACAGTCGTGATGATCCTCAAGGCAAGTCTGAAGGTTACTCCTGCACGTGGTTGCCACCCTGCTTTAGGTCTAGTTCCCTAAGAAATAGACGTAACAGAAACCTCCAGGCGCACTACCGCTGGGATGCTGTGGTCATGTCCTAGCGTCTCCATCATCTACATAATTAAGACGGTGGATGTTAGTATGACCACCTGCGTGTTTGTGCCGTGCGCAGGGACCCGTACGGGTGGATGAAGGGGACCTGGAGGTTGAGAGATCGGTGAGCCGGTGGTTGTTGCACACCGTGATCAACACACCTCTTTGGCCTGGAGTTCACCCTACACGGGAGGTTGAGGGCTAGCCACTCTCAATCAACCGGCTTTGACTTCCCGTCTGAGGGTAGTCGGCGAGGATCCCTAACCGTGGGACGGCAGGCGGCGTTCCGCGGAACCCGGAGGCGAGCGCGCTACTCTCTCTCGGTGGCGGGCAACCACGGAATTCCTCGCAGCGTGCGGCCTCGCCGCTTTCACGGGGTGAGTTGCAAGTCCAGTGCACGGGTCCTATATCTGTGTAGTAGCTCTGGCGATCGTGCGCAGAGCGCACGACGTCCCCGACTGAGGACTCCGTGGCGGGTGGAGAGCTACACAGACGAAACAAAAACCCCTCAAAACACATGGATCCTGAGAGCAAAAACCCCACAACCCCCCTCTTCTTGGCTGCGTCTTCAAACGCGCCAAACAACCCCAAAGCCGCTGCGCCCTCTGGCGCGGCTGGCTCCTCTAACACCAACCCAACCAAGGCTGCATCCACCAGAGCACCCAGCACCGGTAAGGCAAGGTCCCCAACCAAGCTGCACCAGAGCAGGGCCGTTTCAGTGGACGCACCACCCCACACCAACACGTCTGCGACCACCACCACCACCAGACCAGGGCCGCTCGCGTCTACCCAGGCTGCGACGCCTTCGGTCTTGGAACTTTCAGCACTGTTGGATGCCATCCCAGTGCCACCGTCAGAGCCTAACTGGACTGTAGTCTCCTCGTCCAGGAAGAAGCACCGAACCACCCCGGCCAAACCCCACCCACCTGGGAAGAAGTCCAAAGCCAAGGTGGAGTCAAGGAAATTGGCAGCCCCCAGCGGGCGACGACCTCACACCGAAGTCGAACCTGCGACCGCGGAAGGCAGCATCGCCCAACCGGTCCCGTCCGAGGCACAGCCGACGACGAGTGGTGGCTCCAAACCTCGAAAACGTCCGAGGCGGAGGAACCGAAACCCGGGTGGGCGCGGCGCTGGCCCCACACCAGCTGCGACGGAGCAACAGACTTCAGGACCGACACAGCAAACCAAACGACCCCGACCTGACGACACGGTCACGCCCACTGGCGACAGCAAGCGTGCGAAGAGAGGGGCGAAACAGGACTCTGTCAGCTATGCAGAGGCCCTTAGGGCTAACGAACTGTGCGTAGCTGTGATGACAGACCCTCATCACGACCTTACGGTGGAACAAGCCACGACGCTGCGCAAAGCCATCGAGGGGCGACTGATGGAGGGCCTCCTGTGTCCTGCGACCTCTGCGCAGTTTGGCAAGGTGAAATTCCGCGGCAAGGCACACTTTAGCGACGGAGTCCTAAAGATGTGGTGCGAGGACGACCTTGCCCTTGCCTGGCTGCGTAGCACGGTGGACTCCATCCCGTCGCCTATCGCTGGCTCGGCGCTAGTGGTCAGACCACAGGCGGAAATCCGTCGTAAATACCTCTGCGGCCTGTTCGTTCCTGACGACAACGGGCTCGACATCAACACACTGCGCAAGCTGCTAGCAGCGCACAACCAGGGAGTGAGCGTCAATTCCTGGTCCCTGGTCAGAGCTGAAAGGCAACCCGACCTGGACATACCTGGCGTTCACCTCCTCATAAGAGTGCCGGAAAACGACGTCGACTTGCTGCGCCGACAGGAACGCAGAATGTACTGGCTGTGCGGCAATATCTACCTCAAAATTCTTGAGGACCTCCCGCCGCCAGCCAGCAGCACCAAGGAGACAACCCCAGCACAGTCAGCTCCGATGGAGGAGGAGCCTCTTCCGTCGTGCAGCAGATCGGAGGAGGACTGCTTTCGGGACGTCGAGGGGAGCGAGTGCAGCGAAAGCTGCCTTGACTCCTCTCCGTTCAGGGAGTAGTAAACCCCTCCGGATCATCCAAACCAACCTCCAGCACAGCCAGACTGCAACGGCTTGCCTACGCAGAGCGCTGGAGGCAGACACCGCGACCATAGCCTTGATCCAGGAGCCGTGGATCAGGAAGAACTCTATATGCGGTTTAAGCAACATTGGAGGTGACGTCCTCCTTGACACCAATGTAAGCAACCCGAGAACTTGCATATATATGCCCAAGCACATACCGAAACATCTAATAACAGACTTCTGTTCCAGAGACCTGACAGCCGTTAGGTTTCTAACAGGTCCCAACCAACAGCACCCTAACTTTGTGCTCGCATCAGCGTATCTCCCGGGCGACGCAGACATCCCAACACCGGAACTCAAATCGCTCGTCGAGTACTGTGACAAGGAACAGCTCGAACTTATTATCTGCACCGACTCCAATGCACACCACACCCTATGGAGCAGCGTAGGAAATAACACCCGGGGAGTTGAACTGGTAAATTATCTCATCTCTACTAAACTAACCCTGATTAACAACAGCTCGGAGCCGACATTCGTCAACTCAAGAGCTCAAACCATCGTTGATCTAACACTCTCCACAGAAGCCATATCCCACCTGATTTTGGACTGGCACGTGTCAAAAGAAGCCTCGTGCTCGGATCACAGGTGGATACGCTTTAACCTAAATATGACCCTCCCACCACCAGAACCTAAACGCCTACCGCGCAAAACAGACCGTTGCTCCTTTGCGCGGATGGTCAAGACGGCTCTGGATGGCTTTAGCAAACTAACAACTGACTCTAAAATCGATGAAATCGAACAACATGTTAACAAACTAACAAACGTTCTAATGAACAGCTATGAACAATCTTGTCCCCTTACTACACCACTGGTAGGACCTAAAGGTCACTGGTGGAACAAAGAGCTACAAGAGCTACGAAGGCAAGTGAGGAAACTGTTCAACAGAGCAATGAACACCAGACAACCAACTGACTGGGTCAACTATCATACTAAAAAGAAAACCTTCAAAAGCCTGATCCGCCAACGCAGAACAGACTGCTGGAGACGCTTCTGTACCAACATCGAAAATACCAGTCAGGCAATGAAAATTAAAGGCATTCTGTCAAGTGCACCCCAACAAACGATAGGGCGCCTAAAGAAAACTGACAACACTTACACTAACAACGACACAGAAACCAGTGAACTACTTCTGTCAACCCACTTTCCCGGATGTTCGATCTCCGACAATATGGAGTGGGAACCTCAAGTTTCACCGACTCCCGATGGCCCAGACTGGGACACAGCAAAGTCCATTGCTGATCACGACAAAGTACTCTGGGCAATTAACAGCTTCCTACCGTATAAATCTCCAGGTATAGATGGGATCTTCCCGGGCCTGTTGAGGTGGAGCGCGGATCTGTTGGTTGACCATTTAGTTACCATCTTTAGATCATGCATCGCCCACAGATACATACCCAAAGCCTGGAGGGAAGTCAAAGTAATATTTATACCAAAACCAGGAAGAAGTGACTACACCAGTGCCAAGTCATTTCGGCCCATAAGTTTAACTTCCTTCCTACTCAAAACACTGGAAAGACTTTGCGATCGTGAAATTCGTGAAAACGTTATTCCACATAGACCACTACACCCACAACAACATGCCTACAGCCAAGGCAAATCCACAGAATCAGCCCTTCACAGCGTTGTAGCACGTATAGGCGAAGGACTGACTAACAAACAATCTACACTAGGCGCTTTCATTGACATTGAAGGTGCCTTCGATAAAACCAACTTTATCAGCATAAATCAGGCGCTGGTAAACTTCGGAGTTAATCCCACACTCGCTGAAACTATCAACAACATGCTAACACAGAGAGCAATCCGGTTTACCGTCAACACCATGACCAGAGGTATCGTTGCCAGAGGCTGTCCTCAAGGCGGCGTCCTATCACCCCTTTTATGGAACATCGTGGTAGACGAACTCATCCGCAGGCTCAACGGGCGCGGCCTACACACCGTGGGTTACGCGGATGACTTGGCTATTTTAGCCACAGGATGTTCGGACAGCACACTGTGTGACCTCATGAGAACTGCTTTCAAAACAATAGAGTCCTGGTGCAGCAACCACGGTCTCTCGGTTAACCCAGCAAAAACGGAACTAATAATGTTTACACACAAACGAAATATCAGCAACCTAACGCTGCCTAGGTTGTTTGATACTGACATCTCACTCACAACGGAAGTTAAGTATCTAGGTGTAATACTTGACAGCAAACTTTTATGGAATAAACACCTGGACCATAAACTAGAAAGAACTTGCACAGCATTCTTTCAGTGCAAGAAAATGCTAGGTAAAACATGGGGCCTCTCCCCGAAAATCATTAGATGGCTCTACACAACGGTAATCAGACCAACACTAACCTACGGAGCTCTCGTATGGTGGACAAGAACAACACTAACAACAACAAAAACCAAATTACAACGATTTCAAAGACTGGCTTGCTCTGCAATCACAGGCTGCATGAAAAGTACACCCACAGATGCCTTGGAGATACTGCTTGATCTGCGCCCACTCGACCTTCTAATTCAGCAGGAAGCGGCAATGAGTGCAATCAGGCTGCAAAACCTAGGCCTATGGGGCAATTGCAGGAGCCACCATACATCTATCCTGAGCCAAGCAATAACGGACCAGCCGCTATTGATGGCACCAACCGACAGGACTCCTAGCAAATACTTAACACAAAAACTATACAAGATACAACCATTTGAGACTGAGAAGGACCACTCAGGCATCGCGGAAGTCCGTGTTTACACCGACGGCTCGAAAACTGAGAAGGGCACAGGCGCAGGAGTACACTCTTTAGATCTCAACATTAACATAAGCATGACACTAGGCCCACAAAGCTCCATCTTTCAATGCGAATGTGTAGCTATCAACGAAGCTGCCAACGCCATAGCCAGACGAGAAATTACCGACCTTAACATTCGGATACTCTCTGACAGCATGGCAGTGCTAAAAGCCCTTGACAGCTACACCAGCAACTCAAAACTCGTTTACGAATGCTACCTATCCCTGCAAAAGATTGCTACAGCCAACAAGGTAACACTGCAGTGGATAAAAGGTCATAGTAAATCCTTAGGCAACGACGCCGCAGATGAGTTGGCGAGGAGAGGTTCGGACATGGTCACTGAAGGGCCACTCCCAATTCTCCCTCTACCATACTCCCAACTGCGCACCTGGATCAGAAACCGCACACTATCACAACAAAACAAACGTTGGGCACTGAGTACTGCATGCAGGCAATCAAAACTAACTCTTCCAGAGGTCACGCCCAGATTGACTCGACGTATACTCAGCCTCGAAAGACAAAACCTGCGAATAATCGTGGGCACAGTGACCGGTCACTGTCTCCTAAACAAACACCTCTACACTATAGGTAACACAGACAGCCCTCTCTGTAGGGCATGTCTCACTACAGACGAAACTGCCAACCACGTAGTCCTGGAATGTGAGGCGGTTGCGTCACAACGTAATGAAATCCTTGACAACCCAAGGTCGCTCCGCGAAGCCTGTGAAAGACCCAGGAAACTTCTGCGCTTCTGGGCGGAGCTAGGCTGGTTATATCCGTAACCATCATACCCCTACGCACAAAGGACCGAATTTGAGTCTAAGTGCGGAAAAGGGAGTCCATTCTCATACTCATACTCATACATAACAGCGAAGTTTTCCTTGACCGAGGAGCACACGAACGTTTTAAAGGATTCGATCACTCGGTTTAACCATGAACTATGGAAAATTATTCAATAAGTGCAATGATAAAAAGAGGCCAAGTAGGAATTACACTTGCCCACGAGGGTTCTGCACCACGTATTTTACTGCATTTAATTCGGGATCATAGATCATAGTAGACCGGATTTTTGTGTCAAATTTTGGCTCTGCATAGCATAGGTTTTAATAAGTGAGTTGGTACAATAATATATTAATTATATGACCAGCCCCACTGCCGGGCACAGGCTATAAGCTATGGCTATCCATAGAGGTTTGCAAAATTTTAAAGAAGTTCGGCGAAGATGGACTCAAAAAATTACAAAGGCGTGCTTGTTAGAAAACATGGTAAAAATGATAAGTAGGATTAACAGATTTTGCCCCTAAAATATCATATTTTTAAAAGATGGGAATCAGATAATATATTACTTTCAATTTTAGGGTTTATTTAACAAGATTCTATTTCGGAACGAGTTTAAGTATGCTTAAATCGATTTTAGACTAATTCAGAACACAATTTAGAAGAAAGTCGTCTGTCAAAGTCAGTTACGTCAATGTCAGATTGTATTGTCAATGTGATATTTTATTTGTAATAAAATTAGTTAGGCAAAAGTGTATGCGAAAATATTATTTGCAAATTGTAGATAGCTCGTTAGGTTCATTTTTAGCTCTTGCAGTTGAGTTTTACTTACGAATTCAATTTACTTTAATGCTAATTGGACCCATAACTCAACCTAACTATTTCATGTTTTCACTAATATCTCTTGAATCCCAGCTTAAGAGGGTAAGGTCATTCAACTCTTATGTTAGCATTGCTTAGTTGTACAAAAAGCAGCTAATTTCATTAATGAATGAGTCCTCAATATTTGGGTCCAGAGCTCTATAGAAGCTTGCCATTCTTCTTTAAAGTTTTATATTTCATTAGGTACCGCCTTACTATCTAGAAGATTAATAGAAAATTTGCTACCACAAGAACTTTTGGTCCTGTCTTACCTTAACGTCTATAAACCTAACATTTTAGAGGCATTCGTGACAAACAAAGTTCTTCTGCTAGATCGTCCTCAATCAAGCCGGGGAACAATTTCTGCTCGTCTATTTATGTTTCCTTTTTATGTGGGCTCGCAACAGTAATCTAATCTGTACCTCTTTGCTGGACTAGATCATTGTTTATTTAGGTACATTGTATGTATTGTACGCCTACGTGACTCTTCATTAGGTTATTTGTTTTTATTAAGAACACTTCATTTTGTTCACTAAAATCTAAGTATTCTCATTTTTTAAGTTAAAAAAAATACCGACGACGAGTGGTGGCTCCAAACCTCGAAAACGTCCGAGGCGGAGGAACCGAAACCCGGGTGGGCGCGGCGCTGGCCCCACACCAGCTGCGACGGAGCAACAGACTTCAGGACCGACACAGCAAACCAAACGACCCCGACCTGACGACACGGTCACGCCCACTGGCGACAGCAAGCGTGCGAAGAGAGGGGCGAAACAGGACTCTGTCAGCTATGCAGAGGCCCTTAGGGCTAACGAACTGTGCGTAGCTGTGATGACAGACCCTCATCACGACCTTACGGTGGAACAAGCCACGACGCTGCGCAAAGCCATCGAGGGGCGACTGATGGAGGGCCTCCTGTGTCCTGCGACCTCTGCGCAGTTTGGCAAGGTGAAATTCCGCGGCAAGGCACACTTTAGCGACGGAGTCCTAAAGATGTGGTGCGAGGACGACCTTGCCCTTGCCTGGCTGCGTAGCACGGTGGACTCCATCCCGTCGCCTATCGCTGGCTCGGCGCTAGTGGTCAGACCACAGGCGGAAATCCGTCGTAAATACCTCTGCGGCCTGTTCGTTCCTGACGACAACGGGCTCGACATCAACACACTGCGCAAGCTGCTAGCAGCGCACAACCAGGGAGTGAGCGTCAATTCCTGGTCCCTGGTCAGAGCTGAAAGGCAACCCGACCTGGACATACCTGGCGTTCACCTCCTCATAAGAGTGCCGGAAAACGACGTCGACTTGCTGCGCCGACAGGAACGCAGAATGTACTGGCTGTGCGGCAATATCTACCTCAAAATTCTTGAGGACCTCCCGCCGCCAGCCAGCAGCACCAAGGAGACAACCCCAGCACAGTCAGCTCCGATGGAGGAGGAGCCTCTTCCGTCGTGCAGCAGATCGGAGGAGGACTGCTTTCGGGACGTCGAGGGGAGCGAGTGCAGCGAAAGCTGCCTTGACTCCTCTCCGTTCAGGGAGTAGTAAACCCCTCCGGATCATCCAAACCAACCTCCAGCACAGCCAGACTGCAACGGCTTGCCTACGCAGAGCGCTGGAGGCAGACACCGCGACCATAGCCTTGATCCAGGAGCCGTGGATCAGGAAGAACTCTATATGCGGTTTAAGCAACATTGGAGGTGACGTCCTCCTTGACACCAATGTAAGCAACCCGAGAACTTGCATATATATGCCCAAGCACATACCGAAACATCTAATAACAGACTTCTGTTCCAGAGACCTGACAGCCGTTAGGTTTCTAACAGGTCCCAACCAACAGCACCCTAACTTTGTGCTCGCATCAGCGTATCTCCCGGGCGACGCAGACATCCCAACACCGGAACTCAAATCGCTCGTCGAGTACTGTGACAAGGAACAGCTCGAACTTATTATCTGCACCGACTCCAATGCACACCACACCCTATGGAGCAGCGTAGGAAATAACACCCGGGGAGTTGAACTGGTAAATTATCTCATCTCTACTAAACTAACCCTGATTAACAACAGCTCGGAGCCGACATTCGTCAACTCAAGAGCTCAAACCATCGTTGATCTAACACTCTCCACAGAAGCCATATCCCACCTGATTTTGGACTGGCACGTGTCAAAAGAAGCCTCGTGCTCGGATCACAGGTGGATACGCTTTAACCTAAATATGACCCTCCCACCACCAGAACCTAAACGCCTACCGCGCAAAACAGACCGTTGCTCCTTTGCGCGGATGGTCAAGACGGCTCTGGATGGCTTTAGCAAACTAACAACTGACTCTAAAATCGATGAAATCGAACAACATGTTAACAAACTAACAAACGTTCTAATGAACAGCTATGAACAATCTTGTCCCCTTACTACACCACTGGTAGGACCTAAAGGTCACTGGTGGAACAAAGAGCTACAAGAGCTACGAAGGCAAGTGAGGAAACTGTTCAACAGAGCAATGAACACCAGACAACCAACTGACTGGGTCAACTATCATACTAAAAAGAAAACCTTCAAAAGCCTGATCCGCCAACGCAGAACAGACTGCTGGAGACGCTTCTGTACCAACATCGAAAATACCAGTCAGGCAATGAAAATTAAAGGCATTCTGTCAAGTGCACCCCAACAAACGATAGGGCGCCTAAAGAAAACTGACAACACTTACACTAACAACGACACAGAAACCAGTGAACTACTTCTGTCAACCCACTTTCCCGGATGTTCGATCTCCGACAATATGGAGTGGGAACCTCAAGTTTCACCGACTCCCGATGGCCCAGACTGGGACACAGCAAAGTCCATTGCTGATCACGACAAAGTACTCTGGGCAATTAACAGCTTCCTACCGTATAAATCTCCAGGTATAGATGGGATCTTCCCGGGCCTGTTGAGGTGGAGCGCGGATCTGTTGGTTGACCATTTAGTTACCATCTTTAGATCATGCATCGCCCACAGATACATACCCAAAGCCTGGAGGGAAGTCAAAGTAATATTTATACCAAAACCAGGAAGAAGTGACTACACCAGTGCCAAGTCATTTCGGCCCATAAGTTTAACTTCCTTCCTACTCAAAACACTGGAAAGACTTTGCGATCGTGAAATTCGTGAAAACGTTATTCCACATAGACCACTACACCCACAACAACATGCCTACAGCCAAGGCAAATCCACAGAATCAGCCCTTCACAGCGTTGTAGCACGTATAGGCGAAGGACTGACTAACAAACAATCTACACTAGGCGCTTTCATTGACATTGAAGGTGCCTTCGATAAAACCAACTTTATCAGCATAAATCAGGCGCTGGTAAACTTCGGAGTTAATCCCACACTCGCTGAAACTATCAACAACATGCTAACACAGAGAGCAATCCGGTTTACCGTCAACACCATGACCAGAGGTATCGTTGCCAGAGGCTGTCCTCAAGGCGGCGTCCTATCACCCCTTTTATGGAACATCGTGGTAGACGAACTCATCCGCAGGCTCAACGGGCGCGGCCTACACACCGTGGGTTACGCGGATGACTTGGCTATTTTAGCCACAGGATGTTCGGACAGCACACTGTGTGACCTCATGAGAACTGCTTTCAAAACAATAGAGTCCTGGTGCAGCAACCACGGTCTCTCGGTTAACCCAGCAAAAACGGAACTAATAATGTTTACACACAAACGAAATATCAGCAACCTAACGCTGCCTAGGTTGTTTGATACTGACATCTCACTCACAACGGAAGTTAAGTATCTAGGTGTAATACTTGACAGCAAACTTTTATGGAATAAACACCTGGACCATAAACTAGAAAGAACTTGCACAGCATTCTTTCAGTGCAAGAAAATGCTAGGTAAAACATGGGGCCTCTCCCCGAAAATCATTAGATGGCTCTACACAACGGTAATCAGACCAACACTAACCTACGGAGCTCTCGTATGGTGGACAAGAACAACACTAACAACAACAAAAACCAAATTACAACGATTTCAAAGACTGGCTTGCTCTGCAATCACAGGCTGCATGAAAAGTACACCCACAGATGCCTTGGAGATACTGCTTGATCTGCGCCCACTCGACCTTCTAATTCAGCAGGAAGCGGCAATGAGTGCAATCAGGCTGCAAAACCTAGGCCTATGGGGCAATTGCAGGAGCCACCATACATCTATCCTGAGCCAAGCAATAACGGACCAGCCGCTATTGATGGCACCAACCGACAGGACTCCTAGCAAATACTTAACACAAAAACTATACAAGATACAACCATTTGAGACTGAGAAGGACCACTCAGGCATCGCGGAAGTCCGTGTTTACACCGACGGCTCGAAAACTGAGAAGGGCACAGGCGCAGGAGTACACTCTTTAGATCTCAACATTAACATAAGCATGACACTAGGCCCACAAAGCTCCATCTTTCAATGCGAATGTGTAGCTATCAACGAAGCTGCCAACGCCATAGCCAGACGAGAAATTACCGACCTTAACATTCGGATACTCTCTGACAGCATGGCAGTGCTAAAAGCCCTTGACAGCTACACCAGCAACTCAAAACTCGTTTACGAATGCTACCTATCCCTGCAAAAGATTGCTACAGCCAACAAGGTAACACTGCAGTGGATAAAAGGTCATAGTAAATCCTTAGGCAACGACGCCGCAGATGAGTTGGCGAGGAGAGGTTCGGACATGGTCACTGAAGGGCCACTCCCAATTCTCCCTCTACCATACTCCCAACTGCGCACCTGGATCAGAAACCGCACACTATCACAACAAAACAAACGTTGGGCACTGAGTACTGCATGCAGGCAATCAAAACTAACTCTTCCAGAGGTCACGCCCAGATTGACTCGACGTATACTCAGCCTCGAAAGACAAAACCTGCGAATAATCGTGGGCACAGTGACCGGTCACTGTCTCCTAAACAAACACCTCTACACTATAGGTAACACAGACAGCCCTCTCTGTAGGGCATGTCTCACTACAGACGAAACTGCCAACCACGTAGTCCTGGAATGTGAGGCGGTTGCGTCACAACGTAATGAAATCCTTGACAACCCAAGGTCGCTCCGCGAAGCCTGTGAAAGACCCAGGAAACTTCTGCGCTTCTGGGCGGAGCTAGGCTGGTTATATCCGTAACCATCATACCCCTACGCACAAAGGACCGAATTTGAGTCTAAGTGCGGAAAAGGGAGTCCATTCTCATACTCATACTCATACATAACAGCGAAGTTTTCCTTGACCGAGGAGCACACGAACGTTTTAAAGGATTCGATCACTCGGTTTAACCATGAACTATGGAAAATTATTCAATAAGTGCAATGATAAAAAGAGGCCAAGTAGGAATTACACTTGCCCACGAGGGTTCTGCACCACGTATTTTACTGCATTTAATTCGGGATCATAGATCATAGTAGACCGGATTTTTGTGTCAAATTTTGGCTCTGCATAGCATAGGTTTTAATAAGTGAGTTGGTACAATAATATATTAATTATATGACCAGCCCCACTGCCGGGCACAGGCTATAAGCTATGGCTATCCATAGAGGTTTGCAAAATTTTAAAGAAGTTCGGCGAAGATGGACTCAAAAAATTACAAAGGCGTGCTTGTTAGAAAACATGGTAAAAATGATAAGTAGGATTAACAGATTTTGCCCCTAAAATATCATATTTTTAAAAGATGGGAATCAGATAATATATTACTTTCAATTTTAGGGTTTATTTAACAAGATTCTATTTCGGAACGAGTTTAAGTATGCTTAAATCGATTTTAGACTAATTCAGAACACAATTTAGAAGAAAGTCGTCTGTCAAAGTCAGTTACGTCAATGTCAGATTGTATTGTCAATGTGATATTTTATTTGTAATAAAATTAGTTAGGCAAAAGTGTATGCGAAAATATTATTTGCAAATTGTAGATAGCTCGTTAGGTTCATTTTTAGCTCTTGCAGTTGAGTTTTACTTACGAATTCAATTTACTTTAATGCTAATTGGACCCATAACTCAACCTAACTATTTCATGTTTTCACTAATATCTCTTGAATCCCAGCTTAAGAGGGTAAGGTCATTCAACTCTTATGTTAGCATTGCTTAGTTGTACAAAAAGCAGCTAATTTCATTAATGAATGAGTCCTCAATATTTGGGTCCAGAGCTCTATAGAAGCTTGCCATTCTTCTTTAAAGTTTTATATTTCATTAGGTACCGCCTTACTATCTAGAAGATTAATAGAAAATTTGCTACCACAAGAACTTTTGGTCCTGTCTTACCTTAACGTCTATAAACCTAACATTTTAGAGGCATTCGTGACAAACAAAGTTCTTCTGCTAGATCGTCCTCAATCAAGCCGGGGAACAATTTCTGCTCGTCTATTTATGTTTCCTTTTTATGTGGGCTCGCAACAGTAATCTAATCTGTACCTCTTTGCTGGACTAGATCATTGTTTATTTAGGTACATTGTATGTATTGTACGCCTACGTGACTCTTCATTAGGTTATTTGTTTTTATTAAGAACACTTCATTTTGTTCACTAAAATCTAAGTATTCTCATTTTTTAAGTTAAAAAAAATACTAGCATTCATTGTACGGATATGAAAACTAAGAAGGTGTCACGTACTTATTTTTCTTATTGTTAGTAAAGCCAGTAAAATTTGCAGTGCTTAGTCATAAGTGAGATAGCAAGGACAACACACTTAGGACAATCGTGGCCCTTGTAAACTACTAATTAAGCCCCACTTCTTCTTTCTAGTGATTTATCCTATTTTATGTCGGGGTATGCTTTGACCATGATGCTAGATATGGCAAGTCTGGTTATTACATGTGCAGCGATTGCCATCAGACCTCCGTGACCCTTAGTTAGACCAGACCATTTTAGGACAATGGCTACACACACAGTGTTATCTAAATGTGCAGGTTGCCTTAAATCACGATGTTTTCGCTCGCTGCCGAGCAAGTGGTATGAATTCATACATAGATTCCGAAAAACACAGAGGTGCGTCGTACGACTTACGTTTGTAACGTGAGACTCTACTAGACCACTACTAGACCACTGTTCTAAACTGTAAAGCCCAACGCAAAGTTAATTTAGACCTAAGTTTATTTGCCTTCTGTAGAAGGCCTAACTCTAGCAGGCTCTCTTATTTTCTCAGAGGTCAGTTAAGATGTTGCTATCACCTTCTTGACACCAATCACCTAGATTGTCCAACCTATATTTTAGAAGTGACCATTATCTGGGGATTGATGAAGGAGTGCGGTTTGAATAGCGAGCAGGGTCATGAATATCAAACGAATGTACTCTAAGCAGAGGGAATTTAAGAAGTACCTCTGGATATGAATGACCAAGTCCTAGGCCCCTTACGTCACTAGTCACCTATGACGCCGGGCACGTTTTTTCCATAGGAGTTAGAAGAAACGTATTTTACGCTAAATAGATGATTCATAATAAAATAAGAAAGTTGTAGTTCTGATCATGGCCATTGACACCACATCAAAAGTTGGCTTTTTTATTAAATCAGATTGACGTCACGCATTATTATAATTTTATTACTCCATCGTGTTCTTGAAAAATAGTACTAAAAAGTTAAGATCAATATTACGGCAGAAAACGTCTTGCTTTTAATGTAGTATAGGTATAGGTACTTAGGCTTATTTTGTAATTAGAGTCACTACTACTCGTATGTTAACTGCCAATGGGTAACTTATTTAGACTAGAACACTATTTTATTCCATCAGAGCAGAAGTACAAGAAAGTAATGAAATATATTTAAATCTTCTTTTTATCAGTTAGATGTGTTAGGAAAGGCGTCGTTGGTGTGCCTATAGTTTAGTTTATTTAGGTTTGGATTACCAATAAACTTGGAAATTTTAAGTCAACGCTTGAAAAATTTGCAAGTGCAACTAAAAATTAAGCGACAGATTATATATTAACAGCTTAGTGAGGTCATCGAAAAATAATAATGGTAACCTCTCACGGACGCCGCGGGCATAGGTAGTCAATTATGGGTAGGTAAGTACGGTGAGTTTTTTTATTTCCTCTGTTAATAATGGTCGAGGCTCCGACAATAATTGCATCCCGAGAACGGAGAAGGAAAACGATGGGGTTACGCTCCGTGGGCCTCATGACTAAGGAGTTTTGTTAGAAATGAACTTTTTTTACCGCGTCCGTGTCTCTTTCTAACGCGGTCCCGATGAAGAGTAGAGCGCAATAAGTTCAAATTCCATTAACTTTTTGTGGTCTGACATGCTTTCGTAAGTACGACCCGTTCTTTTAGTTTTTTGTGAACAGGCTGAAGTACCTACGTTTGGCTTCGAAATGGAGCAATATTATTTTCAACTCGGTTCCAGCTTCGTTATTAAACATTGTTAGTATCTGACATAAATCACCAATACTTAACTTATTGTTATTTCTGAGTTTAAGTCTGCATAAGTTATTAAATGTAATGAGTTTAGTTTAAAAGCACATAGTAATTAAATTGATGTTTATTTGTAGGTTGTATAAGACGAATTATGTTTTAAATAGGACCTGCAAAGACGCTTACTAGTTAAATGGTTATTTAGCGACCCGCCCCGGCTTCGCACGGGTCGCACACCGCAGTACAGAAAATGTTACTTTTTGGCTTGTGTATATAAAATTCACCGAGAATAGTGGTTTTATTATTGACCGTCTGTCTTGATGATTATTTAACGCTAAGATAGCACGTGCTCATTTTAAACAACGAATTCAAAACACGATTAGGTAGGAAGTAGTTAGCAGTATATCAAAATAAATAGTTGGCATTACACATATTGATAGGTTTGCGGATGGTGCTATTACGTAATGCTTCAAGAATAGCCCATCCATCACCATGCTTGACGCCTACGAATGTGACGGATCTCCTCCCCAACATTGTGGCCTGTTGTCAAACCCTAATAAACATAACATACATGACATGAGAACGAAGTCCTTAGCCGCCTTTAGTCAAATCGTAGTCTACTGTTATACAGGGTAACATTGCAAAGGTGTGCCAAATTTACAAAATAAGATCTAGAGAACAATTAAAGAAGCGTGTTAATCGTTATTATTTTTAATAATCGTATGTTACGAAAAAAATACTTTAAAATGTCCGAAAATAAAGTAAATAGAATGATTACGAAAGTCGCGCGGTCATTATTTAGAGGCGTAGGTACGGCAAGCCTACAAGGACCTTACGCAGTGCACATACTGTAGATTTTTTTCACGAATGAGTTAAATTATCCACACGTACTATTTTTAACAGCGGATAGGAATAATGCATCATCATCATCATCATTACAGCCATAGGACGTCCACTGCTGAACATAGGCCTCCCCCATTGACTTCCAGATTGGCCGGTTGGAAGCGGCCTGCATCCAGCGTCTTCCTGCGAACCTTACCAGGTCGTCTGACTACCTTGTAAGTAGACGTCCTACGCTGCGCTTGCTGGTACGCGGCCTCCATTCTAGAACCTTTCTGCCCCATCGGCCGTCGGTTCTACGTGCTATGTGCCCCGCCCACTGCCACTTCAGCTTGCTAATCCGTTGGGCTATGTCAGCGACTTTGTTCGTTTACGGATCTCCTTATTTCTGATTCGATCTCGCAAGGAAACCCCGAGCATAGCCCTTTCCATAGCACGCTGTGCGACCTTGAGGTTTCTTATGAGGCCCATAGTGAGAGGCCACGTTTCAGTTCCATATGTCATCACTGGTAACACACACTGGTTGTAGACTTTCGTCTTGAGGCACTGAGGTATTTTGGACGAGAAGACGTGGTGTAGTTTCCCGAACGCTGCCCAGCCGAGTTGGATTCGACGAGTGACCTCCTTCTCAAAATTGGATCTACCCAACTGGATAACTTGTCCTAAGTAGACATATTTGTCAACAATTTCAAGAGTAGAGCTCCCAACGGATACTGGGTAGGGCGCAACATGGGCATTCGACAATTCGGCAATTCGGCCATTAGGAATTAAATGTGTAAAAATTTTTTTTTGTACTTTGCATCGTTCGGTTATGTTACTGATTCTGAGCCACTCCTAAAGATTTGGCACCCTTTTGCAATGTAACCCTGTATAACGAGGTAATTGTATTTAAGAAATTCGTTATTCATCATCGGATAAAATAAATAAGAAGGACGATCTTGTTATTAAATGAAAACATTTAGGTATGCCGATGACCAACGATCTATTAAAAAAAAATCTAACACGTAATAGACGGTGTTCTTGATTTTATAATGTAATGAATATGAAAAAAAATACAAAAGCACAGAAAGTACCTAATTAAGAAATTTACACCGGGTCAAAAAAAATAATTAAGTGCATTTTGGGTAACAACTGTCATGCACTTATGATGCAATTATAATACTTATGAATAAATTGTCTATTCATATGACACTAGCTACATAGACATACTTAGTAGGTACCTTTGTAACGAAGTGAGTGACGGCATGTAAAGGTTTAAAATTAATTAAATTAAGAATTAGCAAGCCTGCGTAAAAAAAGCTTCGATAAGCCTAAGCTAGAACTTACAGTGTGTGCTTAATATTTTACGATATTACTGAATGATTAAACATAATGTTAAATAATGTAGGACTGTTGTTTAAGTAGGACCGACTAGGATAAGGATGTTAAAGAGTTCTATCGGTCAGGCTTACTCTTGAACGCAATGTGTGGTCTGTCGGTGACTAATAAAAATGATACTGAATCGTAGACAACCGCATATTTGATATATCTAAGCATTTCTAGATAAATGACGTACAGGGTATCATTTTATAAGATTAACTATTCTGCTATTCAGAATAAATTTCAAGTTTAATCACGCACTACTTGGAATCACGACTGTGAATCTTCCGGTTTGAAATAAGACATTATATTAGGTATTTCACTAATGAAATTTTCAAGCCTTCGTGACTTTTTAAATTAGGTACACATTAACCTGCAGCACCTTCACGTCTCTTACCACCAAGTGAAATTGAAATTATATGCTACAATAAAAAGTTCTCTAAACATAAAGCCACTGATTTGGTATTATCTAAAGCTAATACATTACAGTGTTTAAAACCTCCATGAAAATTTACAGAGCAAGTAGGTACCAAAGTATATTTATTTGATTTGTATTTTCAATACTTAGACCTACAACTTTAAAATATCTTACATCTACACAAACTGTCTAAATAATTGCATGAAATGAAGCTTATCAATGAAATTCATCAACATCATTTCAGCCGTAGGACGTCCACTGCTGAACACAGGCTTCCCCGAAAAGGGGGGAATTGCCAATACTCGCCACGTTTTACAGGCGGGTTGGCGAGCGCAGTTTCTTAATACTATTTCGCATGCAGCTGCCCGTCTCGTGCTACAGGAATTAGTCGCCTCTTACGACACGCCTCCTGTTGGCGGTGGGGAAGTGTATATTTTACGGCACAATGAAATTCAATTTGTATTATTACTCAGTATCCGTATCCAGAGTACAGACAACGGCAGGTCAACCTACCTAAAAAGTTAAAGGTCATTGAATTAATTTTCAACTTCAAATCAACCATTTAGAGATCAATATCAATTGAGAAAATTTTAACCTACTAATTAACCAACCTAATTTTAGGTTCCGTATATTTTTCCATAAGATTTTTTAATAGACTCGTTCATTTCAAACGTTGACTGTTTAATGTTACGTTGACAGATAGGTATTAATTAATTACGAAGCTAGCAATTATTTGCAGGCAAATGCTAATTTACTCAATTATACAAACAGCAGTACTAACTAATTAACTAGACAATCAGTATCATGACTAAAGGGTACCGATTAAAAACGTATTAGTATGATTCATGATTGAAAAGACGTATTTTTTACAGCATCTCGAATAAGCAATGTCAAGGCGAACTACACTATTTGTATGGTCATCGACTCGATCGAAATTCGAATTCACGAATGAATTTTATCTAGGGCAGCTTAATTAAACTGATATTCAACCTTATTGCAATCGTCATAGTAATAAATATTAGGAACAATATTTATTTATTTATTTAGGACAACCAATAAAGCATACACCACACATTAACATACTTAAAATTAAAATACATATTTACAGTGTTGCCTTACTTATAGGCTGCCACGACATTCACAACAATACTGCCGAAAACAGATATTATGTCTGAACTAATTTAAAATGGACCCATATTTTTTTTAAATTAATATAGTTTCATATTGGTTTCTGATTGGGTTAGTTTTTGAGTTCATAGCATAGGAACTATGTAACCGTATCAATTAACAGGCACGTTATTATATCGGATTACAAAGCAAGCAAAATGTTTATTATTATTTTTTATAATTATAATTTTGCAAGGCTATCTTTAGCTATACTATGTGTTAGGTCATATTTATAATATTGCAAAATACTTAATCACTGTTTTATGCGTTATCGCCCGACAACAAAATATGGCCTTGCTAATTGTAATTATGTCAGAATTATTTGTAAAACTAATAACGGTCAGTGTATTCAGGCCCATCCATTGCACTACTTTCATTCTTTTAAAATATTTAAATGTGTTCGAAAACATAATCCTTGACGTGGGTAATTAAAGGATATAGTGCAAATTTATTGATTTTCTATAAAACTGCAGTAAATGTAATTGGATGACCTCTAGTGCTGTTGCCTCGAGCATAGGTATATTCTGTGCCTCGATGAAATGAACAAGACTATTTAGTTTTAACTCCGAAACTCTAAAGCATAAATAGATTTTAAGGCAGCCTAAAAATATGTACAGAAAACCTAGTTAACAATATATAAATTTTAGGCCACAAAATTGGGTGTTCAATTTATAAGTAAATCAGTCATGTATAATAAATAGTAATTATTTGACGACCTCCGTAGCCGAGAGGCGAGCATGCCGGACTTGGTGTCGCAATTTTTGAGGTCTCGAGTTCGATTCCCGGTCGGTCAATGTTGAAAAATAACTTTTCTATATTGTCTCGGGACTGAATGTTGTACTTATTATTTCTGAACACAAGTGCTTTGGCTACCTTAATTACCATAGGATCAAAGCAATGTGTGATGTTGTCCAATATTTATTAATTATTTATTACTAGTTGTCCTTGCGAACTTAATACATTTTTTTAGCCTTGAATTTTCCGATGTTTTAATAATTATTTTTATTAGGACAACAAACAAGACAAACACAATTTACAAGCTAGTAAGACATGCAAATTTTGGCTAACTTAGTGCCGTCTCAATAATAAATATTGTTCATTTAAGTTCTATTTTATTCAAATTTAAAAAAAAGTAATAGTAGCAAATGATTACATAAGTACCAAGATTTAAATCGAGGCAAGTTTGGTCTCTTATAGTAGCAGTATTATCGGATAAACTAACACAGCCTTGTTTTGTTTTTCTATAAACAGTTTAACGTGAAAACAACACTGCTAACATATTTAACGTGCATGTTAAGGCGCCAGGTAATAAACCAGGTTAAATATGTTTTCCACAATTGTAACTACTCATTAAACTGTGATTTCCTATGCGGGGTGATTAAAAATAGCGTAGTTCCGCAACAAAGCCGCGGTTATTTTTACTCCATTTGCATTAGCCGTGAAAAATATCAAGTCCAAGGTCAGCAGTAAATCGGTAATGTTATACATGGCCGGACGTCCGGTCCGCATTTCCACGGGGCGCGGGCGCGGTGGCGCTTTCCGACGGTAAACTTGCCTTATTTCCATAGTATTTTGCGTTAACTGAAACTACAGATAAAAGCTTAGGTTTCTTTGGATTCTAGTATTTTATGAGCTCAATTAATGCTATTTGTAAATAAAACTTTATTAATTACAACTTTCTAATAAGCCAATAAATAGATAAATATAAACAAATGTTGTCTGGCAACACACCAATTGTCATGGTCTCGAAGTTAAGAATCAACATTCTTGTATAACAAGGTACAATGATTTTGCCAGGGGCATCCAGCACACCTTTGATACCAAGAATTGACCTGAACCGGGAATCGAACCCAGGACCCCTTGCATTTAAGGCGAATTACGCACCACTACACCAATCGCGTTGTCTGATGCCATTGGAGCACAGCATGTTGAAAATGTTAATTGGTTTTTGACCTTATAATAACAAGGTTTTAAAATAGGTGGTGTCCAATATTTGGACAGAGTCCTTTATGGAGGGTTAAGGTTTATAAATAAACAAAACGCAATGATGCGATAAAGGTTTTAGTTTACGTAGTACATTGTAGTTTTTAATATTTGTTATTATTATTTGATTAAGCAGTATTTAAAACGATCATTAAGAAAGACCGAAAAAGAACTAATGGTAAACGTGAACCATAAACGAGTGTAAAGTAATTTGTTCGATGACCGCCTGCTCCATTTCTTACAAGGCGTTGCTACAATTTTAATATAATACGTAGGCGTAACTTTAAAATCATCTTATCTTATTGTCTATTTTATTTTAGGAAATAGAGATCCAACAACCTCTACTAGATCTTCCTTATATAAAGTCTCTTATTTTCATGTTTTTAATATTTAGCTGATAAAACCTTAAATATTATATTCACCATCACTTACACCAACTTACACAACCTTCTTAAATCTAGATTTTATCTAAAACCTAATCTAGTTTTGATCCAAAACATTCTGTATCTGTCAAGTTCAAACAAAGTAGTGGTAGTTGGGTTGAATATTAATTATGAAAGACTATTTCTGTAACTGCCATAGTATGATGTTTAAATCAAGGTTTAAGTAAAACCTCGTTTTAACAGTAATGAGGGACACCAATACAATAAATCACGTATCAAAAACGTTTGATTTATTATAATATAGTGATTGATCATTGGATAATAAGCAAGTATGTTACTGGTTTCGTGCTGTGGTGACAAGGTCGAGTTTTCTAATGTGCTGTTAAAAACGTTATCATTCATTTCACTTCATTCATCATAATATTACTTATTATACCTAGGATTTTTTGGAACTTCTAAGTATCATATTTTTAGTATATTTTGAGTATCTCTTTCTTCCTAAGTTTATTATTAAAAAACTTGTAGTTGTTTGTTGCATAAAGAAAGTAACATTGTAGGTAGGTACTTTGTTTTTAAATAATTTGACCGTTTTGAGAATAGGCATTACTAAGTGAACTTATCCTCAGTTAATTTGATTGTAAAATGACAGCAGCTCGAGGAAATTACTGATATGATAATAATCTCTAACAAGCCACAAACAAGATAAACAAGAAAAATGATAGCTGACAGTCTGTTTGGTTTCGGAGTAAAAGACTGGCCTTTGACGGACACTATCCATCATGAGGCAAACATATCACTGTATACGATATGTCATAAAATCATATCATTAACTATATTTAAGTGACATCATCATGAGACATTATCTTTCATATCTTTTGCGTATATTGAAAGGCCCCTAAAAAGCTTTCTGACAATGACGAGCAGAACTTAGGGTCAAGCACTGCAGTCCTTAAAACACATAAGGTGTCACTATGTGACTACGTCTTTACACCGATTAGGACTCCGGTCAGATGTGTTAGTCGTTGCAGAGAGAGCGGAGAGAAAGCGATTAGACCAGCAATGATGAAGCGTATAACCGCTGAAGTCTAAATGAAATCAGACACTTTTCGCGCACTAAAGTAGGTACCTCTGTTATGAAGATTAGTGTTGCGCTGGAGAGCTGTATTTTTTTTTATGGACGGACCTATCGCTTAGTGCCTTTGAAGAAGGTCTGCTTCAGCTAAACCCGGGCAGTTGTAGCGTGCGCTGAAGGCGCACAGCCTAGGTCCGCCCCGGGTCGTCCAGAACGTGCCGGGGCCGACGGAATCGGGCAGCGACATCCTTCTGGGGCGTGTACGTGGCGGCTTTGACTATAAGCGGATTGTAGTGGTATTTTGCCTTATCAAAGAAACGTCTAGACGCTTCTTTCATATACTGGGCAACTGAGGGCATGTCAAAATCTCTATGGAGATTCTGACGGCGTATGAACCACGGTTGACCCGAGGCTCTACGCAAGAATTTATTCTGGAAACTTTGCATTCCCTTTAGAGTGTGACGAGAAGCGTGAGCAAACACCGGACTGGCGTATGTCATCACGGGGCGGATGCAAGTTTTGTATATTGTCAACTTATTCCTAAGCGACATTTTACTCTTGCTACCGACAAGGTGGTATAGTCGGTGGGCATAGAACTTCGCTCGCCTAAGAACGCGTGTAATGTGGGGTACAAACGATAACCGTTGGTCGAGAGTGACACCTAGATATTTGGGGGAGCTGCATTAAAGTCAGCCCTTTCTTTTATATTCAGTCAGTGAGTGTGCTGAGGCCCGATTCCCGTAATTTGACAACAGTCGCAATCCGGTGTCGATCCGCTCCCAGTAACATTACGATCACAAACGGTATTCTCGTAAACCCAAAAAACGCAATTATAGTTCGTAATGCGACTGAAAATGGAAGAAAACAAAATTATAATGTTTTTTGCTTAACCTACAGTATTAATTAAATAGCTTTGATAATTTTACGTCAAATTAAAAGTTTACGAGAATACCGTTTGTGATGGTAATGGTGGTAATGTTACTGGGAGCGGATCGACACCGAAATTCGACTATTGTCAAATTACGGGAATTGGGCCTCAGATATCTTGCCACTTTTTTAGACGACGCATGTTTTCCGGCTAAGTTGCCAGCTGTTTCGGCTGCTTTTGTTGACGCAATTTGTTTTTGGTAGATACGATGCAGATGTGTTTATATACAGGATGACAGAACAGCTGATTTTTTTTTCTTGATTATATACTATTGGTCCCATTGTAAAAGTTGTTTATATTCATTAAAAAGTAATTCTGTATATTATTTTACAATTAAGAGGGCAAAAGGTCTTTAAATATAGGCTTCAAATACATCCTTTGCAATATTCAATTCGCAAGACCTATACCTAAGTTATGATGGCTTTTTGTATCCAAATGCATAAAGATCGATTCAAATTGAATTACAGTACCTACTTACCTATTGGATGCAATGGAGCGCATCCCATTGCAATAACTGATTTCCAACAATGTGTATCAGTGGGCATACTGGCATAAAATAACAGATATTGTTGAACGGAAAACTAGAGCGCAGTTATGGGTAATTTCTGCTTTACTTTAAGGTTTATCACAATTTATACGCATTAGCCTAAATAGGTCGATCAATAAAATGAAGAGAGGCATGATTGGTAAGCAAGACATAAAAGCTAAATTGATTCCGAATAACTGTCGCTGGGAAAAGTTTTGGATGACATTGTCTGTGAAAAGTTTTGTTTTTGTAGAATCTATCAAAATAATTAACACGTAGGATAGAATGCACTTATAAACCTTTATAACTATGTAGTTACACAATAAAGGTTTATTGTATCTACTTTGTGGACAATTAATGTACATAAGTAAACTACTTATCAGTAATTAGGTATGTTAACAACTTAAACCAATTTTTTAATTAAATTACGTTCACTAACAGCTTGTCGTGTATATATGTATACGGGAATCAAAGTACGCGTATAATTACATGGTTATGTAATATCTAATGTCGAGCAAATAACCAGTGGCTGCTGTAACAATTCGGTGCGGGTAGCGTGATCCGCGTCAATGGCTCTGATTAGCCACGCCGCTTGGCGACGTTGATGAATTCAGCCGCTTTGTAACTAGCCACCGCTCGACACACTTGTCATAGGCAAGGTTACCAACCGTAACCGCAAAAAACAGTAATTATAGGATCAACGCAAATTCCAGGACATTCAATTAGACTAACATTTGAATACTATTTTATTAAAGGATATAACAGGAAAATCACATTTATTACTAATCTCGTTACAGCCTTTAGTGGTTATAAGGAGCAAGATTACCCTAGTAAAGTGCTTAACTACCACAAGTCATTCATTTCACGTAATATTATCTACATTATCCTAATTAGGGTATGCCCAAATTATAGGAAAAAATACTCTATGCAATGCTTATTAAGTACATGGGGCACACTAAAAGTTTTGCACTTCTAGCTAATCGGAACTATTTGAATTTCAAAATTTATATTTTTTTAAACGTTGCAACCTTCTTAGTAATAAAAAAAAAACAATTGGCGGGAAATGATTTGTCAATTGTTTTTTATCACACATCACAGTTCTACGTACGCTACGAAAATGGAATTAAGTCGAAAAGATTTTAAAGCGATGATTTTTTATGATTTTAAAAGTTCTCCCTCTTCGCAAGACTGTGCCGCTCGTCTTTAAAATGCTTTTGGGAGAGAAGAACCTTGTTTGAGCACCGTGAGGCGATGGTTTGCTGAATTTGAGAGAGGTCGAGTTTCTTGGCGAGTGGCGAATTTCGTGAAGGCGGCTTTCAACTGCCGTCAACGAAAATAATGTGGCTACTGTTAAGCGGCTAATTGAAGAAAACCCGCGGATTACCTATGAGACAATTCGAGGACTATTGGGGATTGGTATGAGCTAAATTCAGAAAATTTTACACGAAGAATTGAAAGTTCGGAAACTTTGCTGTCGTTGGATCCCTCATGAACTGACAGCGGAGCAGAAGCAGGCTCGCATGGAATGGTGCTCACAGATGCTACTGAAGTACGACCACGGACATTACAATGCTGTTTATGACATTGTCATAGGAGACGAAACGTGGATTTATTGTTTTGAATACGAAAAAAACAGCAATCTTGTGAATGGGTGTTTGAAAATGAGAACAGGCCAACAAAAGTGAGGCAGGCGAGAAACGTTGGTAAACAAATGATCGCGTTTTTTTTCTCAGCTACGGGTCCCACCTGTACAATTTCACTTGAAAATCAAAAGAGTTTTAATGCCGAGTGGTATTCTACCATTTGTTTACCCAGGGTGTTAGAAAAAGTTCGCGAAAGACGACCCAAAAGCCGCGTTCTCCTACATCATGACAACGCTTCTTCACACACGGCCAACAAAACAAAGTAATTTTTAGCTTCCGAAAAAGTACAAATCGTCACCCATCCTGCGCATAGCCCCGACCTAGCACCCTGTGATTTCTGTATTTTCCCCGGTTTTACTTTTACCAACTCCGAAGAGGCAGTGATAGCGTTCAATCAGCACGTAGAAAACATGCCTTCAGATCTGTGGTCCTCCTGTTTTAAAAAATGGTTCGATCGCATGAAAAAATGTTTAAAATGTAAAGGAGAGTATTTTAAAAAGCAATAAACATAATATTTTGGTTATAACATGTTGTTTTTTTAAGTTACGCAAAACTTATAATGTGACCTACGTATATTGATGGTATTATTGATGCCACTAATGCCGTGTGAAGACGGCCGTAAAGAATACACTTCCCTACCGCCAACAGGAGGCGTGTCGTAAGAGGCGACTAATTCCTGTAGCACGAGACAGGCAGCAGCGTCTGCGTGCGTAATGTTATAAATAACTGCGCTCACCAACCCACCTACCAAGCGTGGCTAGTATTGGCAATCCCCCCATCCCCCCCGATGAAAGTCATCGGGGGAAGCCTGTGTTCAGCAGTGGACGTCCATGGCTGCAATGATGATTGATGACACTTATTATTAAGAGTTCTGAAGTATAAGCGATGTGTTTTATTAGTTACATAAGCATTGATTAAAAAATCTGCCATACATACTAATTAACGCCCTAAAAATGTAACAACTGGCTGATTAACGATGTTTAGCCTTTACAGCATTGAACAGGTTTTATAAGATAACTCTCCAGTTTTAGCAATTACCTACAGCGTGCTCGTTTGTACGATTGAATGAATTAGTCAGTGAGTCAGCAGAATAGGTACATTTACACACTACAATCGTTCTGTATAAAAAACCTGTTGACAACATATTTTTTTCATGAAACGTCACGTTTCACCTTTCTCTTGGCGCCCAAAACATTATGAACCAAGATTCTTGGCAACCAGTTCGACAGACTTTGGTAGTGGGCATTCCGCGCAGGTCAGCACAATCGCCTAGTTACTATTTATTTAAGAGCTTTTTAATTATAAACAAGATATACGTAACTAAAAATGTTTGCAATGACCTTTTTACGTTACCAAGAATTAAAATATCCTAAAATAATTGTTGAAAACGCTTCCGTCCACGGTTTCGCCGGCATAGAGTTTGGTCTGTCACTTAGTCTTCATAAAAATAATGCATTATTTTATAACAAAATTACCATAAAAAAGGTTATAGTAAGTCGACCCTTAACTTTTAAAAGGGAACAATTCCGTCACACATGATTTTTGCGTAGCTTTAACCGTAGCGCAGCGCACGCAACAGAAGCTCTCAAAAGGAATATTTTTCCGTTTTGTAAAATTTTCTTTGATGTTCCATATGTATACGTGATGTTATATAGATCCTTCCTTGATAAATGAACAATTAATCACAAAAATATTTTTTTAATTCGAATCAGTGGTACCTGATGTTAGCGCGTTCAACCAACCATACAAATTCTTTAGCGTTATAATATTAGTATAGATACAAGCGTGCTTTATACAAACAAGTTCGATAATTTTTTTGACAATATTTAAGTAATTAAAAGATTAGAGTTTATTGCAAAGATGAAAAAAATAACAGAGTAAAATAACAATGAATTCACACCAAATTCCATCATGCGTAAACGAGACACAGTAGAAATTTCATTGTTTTGCGGTCTCATAAGAATAAACAGGGCAAACAGGTTCATCCTAAAAAACATTGAACAAAGAAAACTAAGTATTAAAAGTCATTCTATAGATTTAAGATAAATAATGCAACCGTGTTTCGCGCTGTCTCGCTAACTAGTGCAAGTAAGCCCGGGTTCGAATCTCTCCTGGCTCGGTCAATGTAAAAAAGGAAGTTTTCTAAATTGGCTGATGTCTGCTCTCTCATACGATCACGGAAAAAGTGGAAAGTACCTTGTGACCCAATACCATAATATTTAGAAAATTGTATTGTTAGCAAAAATATTTATTCTGTTTTAGCTTTAGATACACAACTTATTCCTAGTTTTAAAAATCGACCAAGTGCATGACGGGACGCAATGTAGGGTTCCGTAGATTTATATTGCTCATTAAACTTATTTTTGTCGTTTTAATATGTCTGGATAATTTTTATTTGTGAAACAAATTCGAGGAAACTTTTGCCTCCTACCATGTCATTCGATATTTTGATAAGAAGCTGTAAAAGCAAATGTTTGAAACTTACAGAGCTGTTAGTCAACTAAGTAAGGAAGTTTTTAAGATACATAACAAAAAATATTTATGTAAGTACAATGTTTTTAACTAGAACGAGACTAAGTTACTGCTCAATTATCGAAATTACCAAAATAATGGATATTTATTTTTCCGCAAAATGTTTTATGTTAAAAGTTACATTATTGGACTATTTAAGTAAAAAAATGGAGAACTAACCGTTTAGTCGTCACACGTTAACAACCGTTTGGGGGAGTTAACAATTCCTCAGTTGCTTGATAATTTAATCCAGTGATTTGAGATAAGAACAGCCACCTTACATGCTCTTTTAGGAAGAGGATATAATATGTTGAGGGTACAAATGGATCCCTAAATCGAAAAATGGTAGTTGCACACTTAATATTTTTAAATGGCGAAACTACGCAAGTTACGACGACGGAACCCTAAAAACAAGTAACTCGTAGCTACTAATGGATACAGACAATAAAATTAATAAATCACACCATATTTGAGGCAATAACGTAATATTCAGGATAAGTATAATTTCCGGCTTGCTCGTGTCACACCGTTTAGCGCGTTTTCGGGCAAATATAGCACCGGTGCGCTAACTAACGAAGAAGCAACGAGCTAAATGTTGACAATGTTTTTACTATCAATTAACTTATTTTTATGTCTCAATGCCATGTAGTAGATATACGTAGGTATACCGATATAGTAGCTTACATAAATTTTATAATGTATTTAGCTGTGCTTTGGTTGGATGTTGCTGGGTCGAGTGTCATGAGCTCTACCTACACCGTCGCATATTTTTCCGCACCGCAAGCTTATTATAGTTTTTTCTTGTTATTTTTATCAATTCTCAACATAATTTAATATATGTGCACAGCTATAAAATGTATCTACTTGATATCTTAAGGCGCGTATGTCTGTATGTCTTTAAACTCAAAAAGCAACCTCAAGACCTTTAAGTGACTAGTAAAAGTCTTCTTTTGGGCAAGCCCGCTCTATCGTATAGTAGTTAAAATAGTACGAGTTAAACTACATCTAACAAAGTGCTACACCCCTTTGGGCTTATTAAACACATTAAATGTGTACCTATTATAATTTCGTTGTAAAGTAATTAAAACAAACTCGCTTTCGCTCATACATTTTGTCATCTATTTAGAAATGTAACGCATAAGCACGGATAAAATGATAAGTACCTAGTGTAAGCCTAATTAAACAACGTGTTCCTTATTTTATTTTACTAACAAAATGGAATATAGGTAAGTTACTCGTAGAACGCCTTAAAGAAACGACATTTTAAAAGATTTTCAAACTTTTTATTAGAGTTCCGTAGTTAACACGGACAGACGGAGGCGGAGTACAGAATGGAGTGGAGATCTCATTTTGGGTCATCTTTTAATTTAGTTAGTCAACACGGAACCCATAGCTTCGCCATGTTCGTCAAAACTTTCCGCGGCTAGTTATGAGACTTTCAGTACTAAAGAGTTGTGATTTGTTAAATGTAACATTTTAATCACGGAGACAAGGATATAAAAAAAATCTTTTTAAGGCTACCTGCCCAACACATAAAGTGAGGATTTCATATTTTTTTCTTGTTTATCCTATGGTGTCGTCAGTTAAGCCTTAAAAATATTCGGGGTGATTGAAAACCATTTTTCGATTAAGGGATCTGTTTGTGTAATATTAAGTGCAACTTTATTAAATGACTGGTTTTTTTGTAATATCGTTTTTTTCCCATATTTAAAGTATTGAGCACCAAAATTAGCCATTAAGAGATCTTGCACAAAACTATCACAGATAGGCAGGCTTTACAATTTAACGAGTACGGTTCGCATAAAAAGTCGATGACCACAATTATTCAGATTTTCAGAATCGCTATAGGTACACCATAAACCTAAATCGTTCAACATGACAAGCGCCAGAATTAGATGATTAGGTATCATTTAAGGCCAATTCAGAACCTGTTACAGTTTTATTATAAGCATGGCCTAAGCATGTAAAAGTAGGTCAAAATATTTCTTCTTATTAAATTGAAAATTCCCGCTTCACCACAATTGAAGTACCATTTATTTTTTGTAAATTCACAAGTTTAGTGTCTTCTTAGGTTTTAATAAGTCTGTAGTTATAAACCTAGCTCAAAGTATGTTTTAGTTAATTTTGAAATTACTACTCTATACTCATCAAACTATTATAATAATCACTCTAATACATCAACCTACTATTAAAATCTTCGCCTTAAATTATCAAATTTTAACTTTGAACTAAAATTTGTCGTAGGTATTGTGTCAGTCAGGATGGCAATTTTTTAATGCAAGAAAAAATTCTTTTTTATTTCAATATTATTAAATTTATTCGATATTTCAAAATCAACCAATCAAAATAAAAATTAAAGAAAAAACGCACATAAAAAAAAACTTGCATTTTAACCTGCAAACTACGACAAATCTTAAAAACATGAAATAAATTCTTAAGTCGTAAACTACAACATACACGAGGGTGATTCCGATAGGTATCGGTACGAAGAACCTAATTTTTTTTCTAACGACTGTATTTATTTATTCTTAATGTTATCGTTTGATATTAATTATGATTAGCGAGTCCGTAATACATCGACGATGTGAGTTATGACACCCCTGACTTAGCCTAATGTCGCTTAGTATCTTATCTTATCCCATTTATCAATTGTGAAAATTACGCGGTGACCCGAATTTATTCTATCAGAACACACAATACTATCTCGCTCTATGAAATACAACTCAAATACAAACAACCTTACACTTGAAAGTTTATGTCCGAGTCGAATTAATAATTAATTTAATATGTACACTGACTAAATTGAGATGAATTATGTAAGTTTACATGCTATATTTTATGGCTAAATAGGTCTTCGAACATTTATTTTTTCTTCTGTACCTACCATCTTTATTATCTTTATTCCCTATTTACTGTAAATAAAGAAATTTGAATTTGAAAATGCACTTTATGTTGATATAGTAGTACATAACTGTTAGTTTCTAGTGACATTACTTAGGTATTTTATTTATAAAAACTGTTTCAGTTAAATTGTAAACAAACGTTGTTCGAATATTGCCACTTAGGATTTGTATGGTGGGTGGTGGTTTGTATAGTGCGTCTTTCTTCTAGTATTTTTATTTACTTTCGGATGTAAAGATTTTTTATAAGGACGTGATATATTAAAAGATAATAATTTAGGGTTCGTTTTATGAAATCGACTTACTTACTTCGTACAAAGTTACTAGAATCCATTTAATTAAAAAAACATTGTAACAGAACTTAACCTCTAGCTTCTAGGCTTTCAAGATTAAAAATAGGAGAGTTATGATGTACATAAAAACAAAACTATTTTGACGTATTAGTTAACAATGAATGAACAATATATAACAACTGAAATGCTCTATTGTAATATTATGCTGTGTGCATTCGCACAATCATAATAATTAATATAAATAAAGCATAAAGATCACAAAATATTTTTTTAATGGCAAATACATAAAGTTTGTTATTTATGTAGTTTATGGTATGGTGTAGTACAAACAACATATTATTTTGTTTTATTATGTATTCCTTTAAATTATTAGGTCTACGATATGTACACGTAAGATTTAATAACATATTAATATTGCCAAAACATTATGCAAGTCCTATTTGGGACAATCAACTAAATTATAACAAAAGAAGTAAATTAAAAAAACTTACCCCAAACAAAGCGAAAAACTTTAAAAACTCGTATTAACGTTTACGATGTAGCCGGTGTATTTCTCACTGGCATGTAACACAGCACTTTATTATTCAGTCTTTTTTTATTAAATTTTAATTTAAAAATTAAATTAGTCAAAAGTAGTGGCGCCCGCTGCAGCCGGCAGTTGCGTGTTTTTTGAAGTCAGTTCAATCTGTTTTGAACGAACCGCCTTACGTGTTGTAGTTAGGGCGGGAAACCAACTAGCGACATCTGTTTACAGTTTTATCTTGGTACAAATTACTGCCATCTAGCGACGGGTAGATAAACTATACGCAGGGCAAACTGCACTACGTCTAGACCAGATCGAGTTCTCTTGTTTGGTGTAATAATAATTGAGCAACAATGATTGACCGCGTTGGGGGTAAATTATATTGTTGCATCAGAATCCGCACGTCTCTTATATTGTTATTCATTTTAAGTACGTCTAGAGTTCTCAGCCCCTGAAGAAGACTACACATAATGATACACTTTAAGATTTTTTCGCTAGTACATCTAAAGTATTCGTAAACGCCCTTACATTGACATTTTTTAATTAATACATTTTCGGCAACAAGACCTGCTATTTATGTAGGTATCTAAGACTGGCCGGTTACAGAATATTAAATTAAAAAAGTAATTAGCTAACTTAAAAAATGGAACTCTTTGGCTGAAGAATACAGTTTGTTTCATGTTTAATTAATGTCATAAATTTAACTCGTTAAAATGTTCGTGCTATGATTTATATGTATTAAAATTTTCAGCAAGGGCTAAATCAAAAACAGTGCATCGATCAACTCATTTCGGGCTTTTGGGGACGAAGCACCATCGATAATAACTGTGTAGGTATCACTTGGTTTAGTGAGTTTAATGTTTTGTTAATTTCGATAATTTATCTATAACTTAAGTCTCCGAAACTCTCCAATCCGAAT
This sequence comes from Anania hortulata, assembly GCA_963576865.1. Lineage (NCBI taxonomy): Eukaryota > Metazoa > Arthropoda > Insecta > Lepidoptera > Crambidae > Anania > Anania hortulata. Next base: position 12,657,082 of record OY756390.1, on the reverse strand, counting down.
AGAAAAAGCGCTACAAAAATTGATTCCAACGTATGCAAAAGTGCATCGATCATCATGGCGAATATTTTAAAAAGCCCAAACTATAATAAATGCTGTTTAATTCACTTTGTTATTCCAGGTACATAAATAGCAGCCTTACATGACCCATGCGAAGTATGGAGGTACCTCTACCCTCCGTAATGCCTCAATAATGCAAATTAACACAAAATGTCATCATTGTTGTAAGATAGATTTAGCAATCATCAGACGTTGTTTTTGCAGAGGGCGTCTCTCAACACACTTATACTCCCGTCGCGTCGTAACAAAAAGAGAAAACCCTTTTTTTTTCAGGATCAGAAAAAAAGCGCATACTAACAACCTTACTTTTCTCGAGTTCAAAAGAAATATAATTGTGCCCTTTTGCGTTACAAAACGGCAGCAAACCCAAGCTAATGTCGGAAAGATCGTTGTAAATTGCGGAAGAGAGGTAACCGATGAGACATCACATCAAAAGGAATGTAATTAAAGAAATGACGATTTATTTTAATACAATATTTTATTCATTATTAACTACACATTTTATGTTTTACAAGGATATTTTGATAAAATACCGTTCCACAAAATTGTAAACATTGTGCTAAAACTCGTCATGCCAATGTGCAGTACGAACGAGTACTTACATATAATAATGAAAAAAAATAAAAATATAATGAATTTAATAGTATTTCTATAGTACAGTAATATATTACACGAGTTAATGTTTTCTATAAAATAATTCATTTAAATCTATTAATAATTAGAACTTTAATTATGTAATGATTTCATATTTTGATAACCATGCTGAAATAGAAATTTCAAAAATGCAAAAATCGAGTTGTTTGGACAAGAACATGACTTCAGAAGTATTGATAGAACTAAAACTATATTAAACTAAACAGATTAAAGATTACTATAACGTGTAATACCCTAAGAAATGATGTACTTACATTTTAACCTTTCGAAAAAATATTTAACGTAATTTTGATAAGAATTAAAACGATTATGCTGCTAGGGTAATAAAGGTTACTCGCTTGCATTGCTTTGAGTGTTTGCAGCCTTTTCCGTTTTGGGAGATTTGTTTGCACCTGAAACAAGTTAATATTGTTAATAAACATCACAAGGCCAGAGGCAATAAAGCCCAATAACAGAGTATATTTGGATTTATCTGTCTCTCTCTCATCGTTACATACTAGCGGACGTGGCTCTGAGTTGGTCCTCCTAAACAAGTTAAAAGATAGATTTCGCTCGTAAAACTGCTGCGTGAGACCTGCGTTGAAAGATATCCAATTAAGGTATTAAATAATAATTATAATTTAATTAAGTAATACCTTTATCTCCTAGGGTAGGGACTAGGGAAGATAGAGACAGATCAGAAGTGGGCAGTTTTATTCCTTGCTTCAACACCATAGTGCCGTCCTGAAACACAATAAGTTTATATTTTGAATTACAAATGACATGACTAAATTTTAAATATTAATTGTTATAGATAATTGAACTGACCTTCATCTCTACGAGTCCTTTTTTAGCCATGGCTTCGAATTCTGCCTTTGTCATAACTATCTTCTGCACCTTGACCACTTTCTTGCCGATTTGCATTTCGCACAGTTCGCCCGGACCCATTGCTACAAAATAAATAAAGATATAAGTCACATTGGTAAGACGTAACATACTTGTTACTCCTGTTAGTGAGCTTGTTATGACTTACGTCGAGCGTGAACAGGCAGCGGCAAAGGTTTGATACCTGGCGGAAGAGCTCTTATAGGCACCTGAAAAAATGTTAATGGATATTAGGTATAGTAATGTAAAACTATGACTATAGCTCTCTGATGTGCGGCTTCACACAAACAAACATCAAATGTATAAAATATTTTTCATCATCATCATCATCATTTCAGCCATAGGACGTCCACTGCTGAACATAGGCCTCCCCCAGTGACTTCCAGATGACTATCTAATATTTTTAATTATAATAATTGGTATGTATGTACTTTTTTTAAGGTTTGTCCCGTGGGAGACATCAACAAATTGCCGCTTGGTGGTGAGGCCTTCTGATCAGCAGATGGTTTATTAGCGTCGCTGGCAACCTGTAATATTATAAATAGTATCAACAATTTAATTTGTAAACATATTTAGTAATACAGAACGGTATGGTGTCAGCCAGACATTTACATTTAACTTATAATAAAACTTACAGCTGTTGTATCCATTGGTTCAGATTTTTCAGAATTATCGTCAGTTTCTGTCTCTTTTCCGACTGGGGTGGTGGACTTTTTACCAGTTTGCTCTGCTTCGTTCTTATCCGTTTCTTTCTCTTCTTCGTCCTCTTCAGGATCATCTTTCCTCATTTTGGCAGGCCTGAAAAGTAATGATACAAAAAGGCATCATCACCAAACGCTCGACTTTGACATATTTTTACCTACTTTAAACAAACAAATCATAAAATCAATTTATACACAAGATGAAGGTACCTCATAAAATCAAATAAACTGAATTACCGTGGGTAAATGCTGTTCTTAAATCGCAGTAGGTACTATGTTAAAATTGACAAAATATTTGTTAGAAAAATTGCCGCTTCATTTTGCCAGGGCATCTGTATGTAGTTGTAATCTAGTTTCGATCCGACCCCAGTAAAATTACTATCAAAAATTATTTTATTATTATTCAAAAACAGTATTCTTGTACTTATTATTATGACGTAAAACTGTCAAAAAGTTTGTAATGCTAAAAATGGGTCAAAAATGACATTTTGGTTTGTTCCTTATAAACGAATAAATGCGGTTAAAGTAGTAATGCGACTTGAAAATTATAACAGCATTTTATGAGTTCACGAGAAACCGTTTCAGATCTTAATGTTGGAACCGGATCAAAACTCAATTGCGACTAGAGTTAAATTATGGGAATTAGGGCCTCAGGAGAGGTTCTAGATTGGTGCGGATGGTGTGATGTGATGGTGATGGTGATGGTGATGGTGTGGTGCTTACATATGCCTAGTAAAATGACGGTGACGATCTGACGTTTTACATTAATAAGAGAAAAAAGAAAGAAGTAAGGCTTACACTTCCTTAGGCTGGTCCTTGCGAGGTCGCCCCCTCTTTCGCGGGACCGGCGTGGCGGCGGGGCCGGCCGCGGGCGCGGGGGGCGCGGCCGGAGTCTTGCCGGTCGGCGTCTTTATACTGCTTCTACGAGTTTTTCCTCTTGTCTGCAATAGGAGTAAGTCACTTAAGTTTAGGGACTAATGTTGAGGGAGGCGTCTACAACAAATAATTAGCTAAGGGATAAAGTTGTTTTTAGAATTCCGTTCCGCACCTCAAAAGGCAAAAACGGAACTCAAGGATTACTTTCTGTCAGTGTCAAGACCCGATCTCGGAAATGCGTAGACGCATCGAGCTGAAATTAAAACCATATACTCAGGTCTACAGTCCCTTGAAGCTGGGAAAAAATCTAACTTCTGAGTTAACGCAAAAAGATACGGCCGTTTATGCCGCAAAAACGTATATTTCGGACAGTCACAAGGGAATCAAAATATAGGGTACTTTTAGTTGACCTAGTGCAAGACCTAAATTGTGCAAGTAATATTGTCTTGTACTGTAAGTACAGGGAAAAAATCAGAAAACTAAAAATGTATAATTATACTGTGAGACCCGATCCCTGAACTATTTACAATAAGTACCTACAAATTTGTACGGAACCCTCGGTGGGCGAGTCCGTCTCGCACTTGTCCGGTTTTTTCCTAATAATTCGCACTACATGTGATATTGCATTGCTTTGACACACATTTTAAAATAAACGTCAGAGGAATTCTCCAGAAAGTAGTCTGTAAGATATCTGTTAAGAGGTGAGGATTTTGTTGAACTTACGACTTTGTTAAATAAATAAAAGATTAATATTTGACAACTATGTCCTCACCTCAGTCTTCTCTGCTTCTCTATATTCTTCATCTTCAGCGTCATCCGAGTCTTCATCTGATTCTTGAGATCTATGGGAAGATACATACTTTAATTTTTTAACACAATTATTTATTGCATTGTACATTACGAAGTAGCAATAACATAGCATACTTGTCGCGAATCATCTTTGCATAGTCCTTTATTTTTGAAGGTCTTGTAGATCGTCGAACATTTTCTTCGGGTTGGCTCTTTTCATTTGCGCCATTTTTGACCACACTCTGAAATACAGTATGTAAAAATGAAAAAGTTAAATTTAATGATTTATAAAACGTAATAAGTCATCATAAGTATAGTTTATTTATTTATCAGTTAAATTATCCGTTACCTTAGGAGTATCCTTTTCTTTGATCTCTTCTTTCTTTTCCTCTTTAGCAGGAGTGGCATTCGTCTTCGTGTCCTTTGTTTCTTTAGGCTCTTTGTTCTCCTTGGTAACAATAATTCTGCGTTCAAGCATTTTCTTCTCGACGAGTGGCGTCTTAGTAGATGGTAACTCTTTCTTTTGTTCTACAGTTCTAAAAAAAAAACAAATACTCATATTTAAAAAAAGATAAAAACATCAAGACTGCTGACTCGAAAAATCTGGTTTCTATGATTTACAAAACGTTATAGTAACACCACAGCAAAACTTAAGAATCAAGACAATAATCTGGAAGTCACTGGGGGAGGCAATTGTTTAGCAGTGAACGTCCTATGGCTGAAATGATGATGATAATTTTTCGCCTAGTCATTTTAGATATCCATCTAATTGGCAAACCTTGGCTAAACTATTATGCAAAAATTGCGTCTTGAAGCTCATAATAGGTCAGCTGATTTATAGTGTTGACATCCTTATTTGTTCCTCGGTTCCTGGTTCAACTTAGGCTGATATGATGATATTTTATGGCCTAGTCATTTCTGATTTCGATTAAATTGGCAAACCTTGGCTAAACGAATTGCATTTTGACAACTCATAAAAGGTCAGTTGATTTCATTGGTAGTGTCCACATCCTCATTTGTTCCTCGGATTAGCGATGCCCAGTGAGCTAGCCTGGTTCAACTTAGTAGTTCGTCGGAGTGAAATCATGTGCAGAATGCTCTATGTTGCTGCACAAATATGAATTGGATAGGTCGCTGGTTCCTATTATTCAAACAACTTAATTGCGGAGCACATTTATTTTATCACATAAATTGCGAGAAACATCAGTCAAGTTGCCAAGAGCAAAAAATCAATGCCTTAATTATTTTAATGTTGCCAACATAGTTGGAATTCCGTTTTAAACTATACGTGTAGAAAACGACAGAGGCGAATATAGTAAGAAATCAAACATTGGACTCTGGCACAGCCAAGATGTTACAATAAATATTGGACAATATTACATACATTGCTCTGAATCTAAGGTAAGTACCTAAAGCATTTGTGTTGTAACGGTACCACAGCACCCAGTTCCGAGTCAACATAGATAAGTTTGTTTTCTACATTGACCCAACCAAGAATCGAACCCGACACCTTAGAGATGGCGACGCCAAGTCCGGCGTACGCGCCTCTCGGCTACAGTGGTCGTTAAAAGTTCCTGTATTTTTCAAAATCAAAATTACAGTGTTTAACATACCTTGGCTTTGGAGTGGAAGTATGTAGTTGTGGTCTTCTATTTCTAAGACCTTCCATTGATTTTGCTGGAGTTTTTGCAACTTCATTGCGAGTGTTTGTCTAAGCAAGATATACGATTAGATTTTTTTAAAGTCCATTCAAGAATGAAAATATTTTTTATTAGAAAATTTTAAAACAAGAAATTTACGTGAATGTTTCAGAAAAAGCTTTATCTTACCCTTTTTAGCTCTTGCAGTTCTTTTTCGAGCAAGCGCAACGACTTGTCGCTCGCTCCGACACTATTGCTGCTCTCTCCTTTTGCTACTTTCTCTTTCTTTTCTGTAAGATACAGAAACGAATCAAAAGTATTGTAAAATGAGAAATATTGGCAAAAAATGATTGTTTGGTGACAAATATAACATTCAAGTATAAGATCACAAATGATAACTATGAAATATACAGAGTTACTTTAGAAACAACACTGAAAACAGTTGCCAAATAAAAGGAGGCGAATGTCTTCAGCAATACAAAACTATGGGGTACATCGAAATGGCGATTATTTTTTGTTTTTTCATAAAAACTAACCTCTACCTCGTGGATAATGTATGGAGCAGCAGACAGCAAATATTTATTTTATATTTTGATGTTGACTCCTTAGTAAAAGTGGTTTGTATTGATGAACACATACACCTCCTTATATTTATTAGATAGAAGTATTCTCACTTTGTTATTAAGTGAGAATACTCTATCATCATTATATTTAGCCCTCGACAGTCCAAGCCTGGACAAAGAGCAAGTATTTACTAAACGGGAAACCTTAAGAAAATGTACTAACCAGGTAGCGGCTCCGTTATTTGCTGAGCTTTCCGTTTCACTTCTTCCGCTTTCCGTAATATCGGAGCAGTCTGGAAACAAATTTAATTAGTATTTTAAATAATTTTAACTCAGTTTTGAATTTTAGACACAATAAATTAACTTTACAATCCAGCAATTTTCTTCGTTTTGGAAGATGCCCAGTAATAACATGAAATAAAGAATTGAAACTTGAAAGCTTTGCTCCACAGTAAGCTATTATGGTTGTGGATGCACCATTCATTAGTCTATTGCCTTTTAACTAAGTAGTTTCTAACCTAGCTACACAGAGAAATATAAGGTCTGACCGAAATAGTGCTTAATATTTCTATAGGTCAATTAGTACACTATGAAAATAAAAACATAAACCTAACATCATATTTTTTCTACATTACTTAAGTATTATAGTAATTGTTTTTTTACGCATAACGTCATCCCTTAATTCTTTTTGGTTACGAGATAACCACGAATGTCGCTGAGCGTAGATTTTCATTCATAGATGAATGGCGTTATAGTATTAATTTTGTCTCACAAGCGCTTTACCACAGGACCACACTCCAAAGAAGTGACAGTGAACAGTAGGACCTAAGATTTAGCAAAGGAAAGCCCTTTGTGTAAACTGCGAGAAATTACACAGAAAAATGCATCATATTAACAGGTAATACTAACCCATCGAGCACACACCCTTTAGAGCAACAATACGAACCATCTTTCTCCGAAACTAGTAAGTGATTTTTCACTTACATTTAGTATGATATAACAAGTCCTGTCAACTCTCGCTCATACAAAAAAGTGCAGATACAGATAAAAAATGGCGGAAAGTTTTGTCGACCAAATCATGACATTTCTACTTTATAGGGTACGTGCTCCATGTACTAACCTGACCGTCAGCAGGCTCCACAGATTTCGAATTAATTTTAGTGAGAGTACTGGTACCCACTACCAATGGGATGATAGAAACCTCTGGTTCAATCTTTATCGCCTCTTTATTAGCCGTTGCTAATGTGTTCACAGTCGCTAACTCCGTGTATGTTACATCTGTTTTGTTTTCTGCAAGTACATAATATTTTTTTATTACAGCCTGTCAGAAATTAGTGTAAAGCGAAGTCAAAGTTTACTCTAAGCAAGAACTCCCACATCAAACCATTTTTATTACATAGGCTATCACACTATGGTCGTATTTTATTCGTTCGCACAGTGATTTTATTGCTCAAATACATCAATTTTCTACTTTGGACCAACATTAAAATCACAAAAACGTGCACTTCCCTACAACCTAGATAAATATTTATAAATAAAATACCTATTGTAGAGCCGTTTAGCTGCTCTAGAGTTGTATGGAAGATATAAGTCAAAATTGTTGTATTTGAGCTGTGAAATCATTTCTTAAGACGAAGTTAAGTATATAGTAATAAGTTATGACTCACCCTCAAACATCACATTGGCAGTTTTCTCTTCTGTGCTCGTCTTTGGTTCAGGAAGCTGTATTTAAATCCAAGTGTTACATTAAACAAACACGATACATGGCTATTATGCTTCATATTATGAGAATATATAAGCAGGTTTAGGCTAACATAATGAAAGTAACTTAATAAGTCGTTCTAGTTAAAAGACATATTGCAATTTATTATAATTATATTGATACGTACCACGAAATTATCTGTCTTATTTATTTGAACAACCATTTCTCCATCTTCTTCTGTTACTGTAAAAGATTGATTAATTATAGATAAATTGGCAGATTATTATAAAAAATATATATTCATTAATAAAAAAATACCATTAATTCCGGTGTCATCATCATCGTCTTCTTCCCCTTCCATTGACGATTCTTGGTCTAATTCCTGACGATAAATACAACAGTTATTATTTAGGCACGCTTAGTCTCGTTGGCCATGGCTATTCGAAATGGCGTCAAAACAAGAAGAATATTGAACCACTAACCATATTTATAACGTTAGGTTTGCACAAGTTCCGTTTTGCATGACCGTTTCTATCGTTGATACTGGGTGTATAAAGAACCATTAGAAATTTTAGTTTCTTTTTGACACAAACACACTATACCGTAGTATGTGAATTGTAAAAACGGTCCTAAAACCAGTTCATTTCTGAACGTGGGTAAGGAAGGGGTAAATATCAAGTCCGTAAATATTCACTTTCCTCTTTGTTCACCCTCTGGCATACGTATTACGCATTTGTGTTTAGAGATTATAGGCCTTTGGCCGTTCATCGACAATAACAAAGATGCATGCATAATCAATAACAGAAGTCTAAGATGCGCAAATTAATCGGATATCGGAAGACATTTAAACAATAGAAAAAATAACACTAGACAGAAATCTAGGAAGGAAAGAGTCCAATCGCAATTTAATTAGTTCACAATGTATCACAATATTGAGAGAATATTGAGCTGTATACATAAATATGCTACAATGACTTGTAAAAATAAAATATCCTCACTTACTTCAGCGTGTGCGGCGTTTAGATGTTTGTCCAGCTTTTCCTTCGAGGTAAATACAAGCTCGCATAAGTCGCACATGAATTCTATTCCTGTAAAATATACACTCTTGTGATGTTTTATTCATAGTAAAAGGGTGCGAGATGTCGATAAATACAAAAAAGATACATTACAATTGGTAATTTGATGGTTTGTGATACGTTATGTTTATCTCAAGAACCACAAGAGACGGTTGGAAAAATATCATTTTGCCGTAACGTAATTTGGTTCGAATTAAGTTGTGGTTGACGCGTACTATCTGTTTACTCTTGAAGATGCAAATTTGGGCCGTTTTATTGTATCTTATTGTTAGTTTTTATTTGTGTTACGAGTCGTTTGTCTTGTAAATGTTAAGCTCTTGTTAAACGGAGGGCAGACGCCTCTTGACATTGTGCTGCCATTGGACGATCCTTCCACCCACGTCCGGAACAAGAAGCGATGAGTCAACGGTCAATCAATGTCAAGAGGCGGCCAGCCTCCATTTGTCAGACCCATTCTGCTTCAACCATAAAGCAAAAAACATAAGCATAGAGTAGAAATGTCATTTACTTGTTCGACAAAGATTCCGACATTATTTAATCTGTGACTGTAATGTTTTAGTACATACGAGTGAGTTTTGACAGGACTTGTCATTTTGTATAAAATAAAATCACTAACAAGTTTCGTAGTTAGATAGTCCGTATTACTGCTCTATAGGGTAATGCTCGATGTCTTCTACTCACCGTTGACGTGGGACTTGATATGCGCGGTGACGGCATCGACGTCGTCGAACTTCTCCTGGCAGAGTGGGCAGGTGAGGTTCTGCGTGGCGTGTATGGCCGAGTGGTATATGAGCTCGTCCTGCGAGTCGAAGGTCTCGGCGCACTGCTCGCAGCGGTACTGCTCCGCGGCGGCGCGCGCGCCCGCTTGCCGGCCCGCGCGGTGTTTCAGACGGAGATGCCTGGCAACAGTTATTTGTTATGCAAGGCTGCAAAGTTGGTTTTTGGTGCGGGTACTTGTATTGCCGAGTGAAACACACAATTTTTCACCTTACTACAGCGAGGAAAACGCTAGGTGCAAAAAAAACAGCTTAGATAATAAATATAATTTTTTTAAATGTTGTTTATTATTTTCATTCAGTCCTGTGCCGCTACCTGTGGCTGACAAGTGCGATTATTAAAAAATGAGGTTGGTGCACTGATATGAAGTAAGTATTTAATGCATTTTCAGTGGAGTTGCAGTATAGAAATTTCGAATTTTAAAAACTTTTTCCACGCTAGCGGACAAAATGCACTTTTGTTGATTTCTAATGAATGACAAACAGAATCTTGCCGAGGTTGTGAGGTGAAAAATAAATAAATAATCTATATGGTATATAAAACAAAGTTATTTATAAGTCAAGCCTGGATCGATTTTTATGATCTTTGATTTGTTAGATTTGTATCCGCGCCGAATAGCAGAGTAACTACTGAAACATCAGAAAATAAAAAATATTAAGAGGCGGTACGAAGATCGCCAGGACACCTAGTAGGTCTTTGAATAAATAAAAATGAATGTTTGTCCTTCATTTGAGACGGCGCCGGTTGCAGCAAGCACCTGTCAAAAAAGTCGCCCGTTGACTGGATTGTAGCGCCTTATGACAATAGGTGACATTAAACACTTGACAGGTGTGTGTGTGACAGGACAGGTGCCATCTAAAGAACTATGCGTTCCTAAACCATTGCTCAGTTGATTGTAGAGATGTAAAATAACTGAATCTGCACCTCGATTCAGAATCCTTCGGTAATTTAACCGAACCAAAGGTTTAATATCATTCTCAAATCGAATGTCGTATTTAGAGCTATTCAGAACAGCATCCGATTAGAGTTCGTGTATGATATCGGTATCGGTTTGATTACAAGTTGCATTTACGGAGCCTATTGTCCAAAATATTTAAATTTAATTTGAATTAATAATTTATTATAAATCCAGAGCACACTAAATGCATTACCACCCCACCGACTTCCATCAAGGTCTCCAATCTGGACTGATAATAGCCTCAAAACCGACTTCAGTTTGAAAACAGCGTGGCGGTTATCCTGGGAAACCTTTGAAGACCCACAAAAGGACTTAGTTCTGGACCCGACATCAAAGCCCGCTGGTTTCAACACTACACGTCAAGTATGGGTAAGGCTAAACAGGTTCAGGTCAGGATACGGCCGTTCCAATCACCACCTTTATTAGTGGGGGCTAAGGGAGTCACCGGCCTGTGATTGTGGTGCCACAGACCAGACCCTGGCGCATATTGTCAACGATTGCCAGCTGTACTGTTTTCCTGGTGGCCTGCGGGAACTTAATCTTTTTACCCCAGCCACTGAGGACTGGTTACGCCAACTAGCACTCGACATTTAAATTAGGGTTCAAGCAGCTATAAATGCCATACGATATGATGATTAAAAATTAAAATTAAATTTATTTATTTTATACATTATAGAAAACCTCAATACGAATAATTAATTTCTATCGATCAAATGTTATATTTTATGTGTAAAAAACGAAAAAATATTTAACTTTAACCAAAAAGTATGTAACACTATCATAAAAAACATGCTTTGTAAATGTTTACTGAGTGTGTGACAGGCAGTTGCCACTTGCTACTGAATTGTCACTTAATATATGACGTGCCAATGTAAATCGTAAATTCACAACAACATTCAGTTTTTCCTAGAAAACCTTAATATGGATTTGATGCATCCCGTAGAGACCTAAAAATACGTATTTAGCACGCTAAAAAATATTTTTTACAATATTATGAAGATATCGGGTGCTTGGTACCACTCGTAAATTTACTCACAGAAATCGATTGGACGTTAGGAAAGTCTTGTCCGATATCTGTGTTGTGAATGGCGTTGATATTATTTGCGGGTCGAGAAGTACTTGTAAGAGTAAACAATTGAGAACATCCTCCTTTTTTGTAGTCGGTTAACAAAAGTAAACTTCTGGCAACCCTACTTTTATATTTGACATTTTGCAACAAGAAGCGCGTGTACAGCATACGGCGACGTCTGCTAAACTGACACAAATTTCTGTTAATATGTGGGGTCTAGTACAAAATGTATGGTAGACGGGCCTCTCAAGAATTCTGATGACATTTCAATCCGGCGCGCATTAGAACCGGATGACTGGCAAGAAACATTTCTTACAATATGCGGGCTCTAGTACAAAATGTATGCACCGAAGTGCCTTCAGGTTTGCGCTAGAATGTTTCTATTAGAAGCTTCGGATAATATGCGGCCTGTCTATGATGTAGTGCGTAAAAGATTAGTAATGAGAATGCATGTGACGTCACGCCGAGCTAAAAACGTGACAACACGCGGAACTTTAACGAGCTTCAACTTTAGGACCTATCTTCATCATTTTTTGTTTAATTGACAAAAGATAAAATACTAATGTTTTCTGTTAATCCAACTGACAGACTATTTAGATTTTTTTAGGAAACTAGCTCATAAGAGCTGTATAATAAGGATTATTAAAACACTAAGGGCCTTTTTCACCACTTGCTGATAAGTTCCAGATAACCTGACACTTTTTTGACAGCTAATTGTATGGGTTATCTGTCAAAACAAGTGCCAGGTAGGTTATCCGGAACCTATCAGCAAGTGGTGAAAGTGGCCCTTAGTATTTTGGATATATTACTGCTAACTTACCTAGTGTAATGATGAGACTTTATGAACGTTTTGTCACAGTATTTGCAAGGATAAGATCTATTGCCGGCGTGCGTGCGCACGTGTCTCGACAACTTAGAGATTGCAGTAAATTCTGAAAACAAAAAGATAATTTGGTTAGACTAAACTAATAGCAAGTGTAACTAGTTGCGTATGTTCATAGCTTAGAAGACAGGGAGAGATCATAGGAGAGTATTCTCCAGTTTGACTCACGCGCTGGACAATATTCGCAACGAAACTCTGGATCCTTAGAGTGAACGTTGTCCACGTGTTTAAGGAGTCTGGCTTTATCAAGGAATCTGAAAAGAAAAGGGGTGTTGGTGTTCATTTTATGTATAAGCTCAATTAGTATTGATATAAAAATGTTATTTAAAATTTTACCCTTACTTTTTGCTGCACATATTACAAGGAAAAGTATTGGCCGCGATACGAAAATGCCTACTCTGATGTGCATCCAATTCTTCCAAGGACAAAAAAGTTGCAGGGCATTTAGGGCAAGCCAGTTGAGGTATGTCGGAATGCATGACCTGCGATAAAAATGAGTAAAATATATCACCAGATTACCTTAAGCCCAATTCCCGTAATTTTACATTAGTCGCAATTCAGTTTTGATGCAGTCCCTTTAACATTAGGTTAAAAAATGGTATTCTTGTAAACTTAAAAAATGCAATTTATAGTTCTTAATGCGACTGTAAAATGGAACAAACTAAAATGAGTTTTATTTGGCCCGTTTTCAATCACTATACATTACGTTGTTTCCGAGAATATCGTTATTTATAGTAATATTACTGGGACTGGGACTGGGACCGGATAGAAACAGGATTGCGACTCCTTTGAAGTAACGGTAAATGGGCTTTAGAATTTCTTACATAATGTTCTAGTAACACGAATACAAGATTATTACGTCTGGCATACCTTTTCATGTCGTTTCAGATGAACGAGCCGTTTAAACTTTTTGTCGCATGCCACGCATTGGAATGGCATTTCATCAGTGTGCCGCAACTGATGCATCGTAAGATCGTTTCTAGTGAAGAATTTTCTGGAAGGCAGAAAACGTTATCTTACACTTTGAACGTCTCGTGAATTGTTTATTTATCATGACGTAGTTTTAAGATCTAAAATTTAAAATATCCAGACAGTACAACATGTTTAATAAAAAAGAAAATGAAAGTTAAAGAATATTGTAGAGTTTATAAATGTTTGTTTGCGATTTTGTATTTAGTAACGATTTTGTGTAATAAGAGCATTTGTTTTTGTGCTACCAGTTGGCGCTTTTGGCGTTGGGAATCCTGTCAGTCCTGTTAATATTGACTATATCCAAGTCAGGCGAAACATTTTTTGATGTTACACTTCTGAATAAACTAAACACCATTGTGCAATATACCAAACCATCCTGTGGTATTCCATCTTGTATGTTTTTAACAAAATTATTACTTATTTCTGTCAGTCATAAAGTTGGTATACAGAAATACATAGATAAAACTGTACAGTGCTCACTTTTGACAAATAAATTAATCTTTAAAGTCAATCATGAATACTTAGTAAAAATCGAAGATAAAAAAGCCCGCAAATAGTGTAAGTTCAATGACATTTGTCATTTCTAGAGACACCGCCTACATCAGAGCCTCTAGCGGTGTCTGCAGGCGCGATTCGCTCATTCTATAATATGTTTCAAATGTTATAGTCAACCGTTAGACTCAGAGCCCACTGTCCAATGACAACTCACTGATCGCACTGGTCGCAGGCCACAGTCCTGGCGCGGTGCTTCATCTTCTTGTGCAGCTCGAGCAGCTGCTGCAGCGGGTAGGTGCAGTCGCACTCGTCGCACGGCCAGCACCCGCCTGCGTCGAGCTCTTTGACTGCGGGACGTTCCTCTTCCTCCGAATCTGCCTCATAACTCAGATCTTCTAAAAATATTGTGCATGAATTGGAAATAGGAAATGTGGATTGATACCTCATAAAGCATCGATAATCGAGACAAGAAATTACATTGTTATGCTGCCTCATGAGACCGCTTGGATGTTAACGAGTTAGGTGAGATATATTTGCAAAGGGGTTCGAACCTTTTTGATGAAGGACCGTCCGTAATCTTTATTAAAAGTACGCGGCTTTTATAAATGTTGTCCCGAGTAAAGGCCGGTCTTTATCATTACCAAAGTAAGCCGCGATCGACCGTGGATGAGTGATCATTAAGATAACACTTGGTGCCATTTATCACAGGCATGCAAAAATTGGTCTCAGCTAATATAGTTTGATATTACTCGTTATTACTTGTTTTGGTAACATAACATCTGACAGTAGGGCTGGTACGGTCACTTTCACAACACAGCTATAAATCCGCATTGGGCCTGCATACTGCAGATAACCCAAATCACCATATTATAGCTAACATAGGCCTATCTCTGCAGTAGTGTAGCCTAACGCTTCAAAAATACGTCATCACATCAGGTTTCTGCCGTATGCGTCGTATGGTTTTCCATTGGCCTTGGAAATTCACACTACCATACAACACCAAAGTCTTTTGCCTGCTTCCTGCCCAAGAGCAGGGCGTTAGTTATTTATGATTTATCTTTAGATAAATAACGCACTATTGATTCGATCAGGTTAAATGTGGGCCGCGAAATTACAAACTAGAAGGCGAACGACACCTAAGCGAAGTTCCCATAGTAAAAAGTTCGGAAACCTTTACTAATATACCGTATTTATCTTATACAGATATTAGCTGCTTTTGTGACTTATTACATTCCATCCAATCATTAATATCAATATCGCGTTTTGTAGAAATTATAGATATGTCTTAAATAATAACAAATTTAAAATAACGCATACTACTGTGTGCTTCATTTTCTGATAAAACTTATAACTAATACATTTCCTACATAATAGTTTTCTAACATTTTTTTAAAATAAAGTATACAAATACTACTTATTTTAAACTTCTACAAACCATAACATAATATAAGCTATTTCATATTATTAATAAATGAAATTAACTATTTCAAGTATTCAAATAAATTATAAAAAGTATTCAAAAATAATAAAAAGTATTCAAAAGTTTGATCACTTCGAGAAAGATGTAGTATTTGAGGAATATATATTTTTTTAAGTTAATATAATCTTATTTGGTCATAGACTTATCACTGAAAATTAAAATTCTATCTGCATGATACATACACAGTTAAATGAGGGTGATTAGTTTTTATTACGATATAACCATCAGTCTACAGCACTGACATAAATCTATTTATTACTGCATAGTAATTATGATAAAAGCTCATTAATTATACTTCATTTCCCTGACCTTCTATCTCTATGTAATTAAAACACATTATCACAAATTACTCACATCATTATTCTCCTCATTTCACCCACTAAATAAACATAGGACATGTAATAATATTCTAAAATTTAAAACAAAATTAAGATACACTTTCCCTTTAAATTGCCAACAAATTTTGTCAAAGGTCAACAATTTAAATGGATAGGAAACTGATAATACGACTTTTAAGTCATGCTGCAAATCAAACAGAAGGAAAATCATATGTAATACATAAAAAGCTATGAACACACGCAAATTGAAGGACTGATATAAGAATGGATCTAGTTTGTCAAGAAATAAAGTCAAGGGAATAATTACACACTAGAGACATTCATAACAGAAGTTATCATTTTATTTTACTTAAAGTGCATGAGACTTTTTTGCATGTACATTTTAAATTAGGTTAGGAATGTGTCATTCAACAGTAATTTTACCTACCAGCATCACTGTTAACATTCTTTGTGCTAATTTTCAATACCAACAAAAGGTGCCATGCACTTCTGAGTAATATAAAATATAATATTCCTAAATTATGTACCTTGTCTACCTTTACTAGTCTTGGTTTTTTCTTTCTCTTCATTGCTAGTTATTACTTTGATACGCTTTGAACCCTCTCCTGATTCATCACCAATCTGTTAAATCGAAACGTCTAAAGTTAGCGACCAAATTAGGATAAAAATAGCAAGAATCATATAGTTTCTTTGTTAAAAAAAGTAGATGCAAGTGATAGCTTAACAAAAACATTGTTTAAACTTTTTAGATTTTTTGCATTTACAACAATGCTAGTTTATTATGTCTAGAAAAATATTTTACTCATGGGTTCGAATCCCACCAGAGGCAGTTGGAAAAAAAAATCCTTGATATAATACTATTGTTTGTCATTTCCCTGGGATGAGGGGCTAAAACACAATTTGAATAAGCTTGCATACACACCTTTATGTTGTACACATTTGCTTCATCTTCATCCTCACTATCACTTCCATCTTGGGATGTCACTTGGACTGTGGCACCTTCCACCACAGTATTAACAACTGGTTCAGTTTTAGATGCAAGTCTAAAGACCTAAAAATTGTATTATATTTTATTAATATTTCACTTTGTAACCTGCGGTAATGTTAATATTTTTGATGTATGTATTGAGTTTGAGCGGGAATTTTCGAGAAAATCTGCAAAGCCCTTTCAGGGACGCGACCTTCAGAAATGAAGAAAACGACTAGGAATGTATTGAGTTTCGATTTTATTTGTAAATTAGGTAATAAGGGGTCTGACATTCATTAAATAATCAACAAATTAAAGTATGTTAAGGAGTTGACTGTTTGGCAAAAAGTGGATAAAGGAGATTAATAACGTACAAAATACTTATTAGATTTAATTGTAGTGGCTATAATTTTGATAAAAAATTTGTTCTTACTTTTGTCAGTAAACTAGGCCAAGCCATTTGTTCCAAAGAGCTCCCACCTTGGATGTGCATCATTATGCTCTCATCAGCTTTGCGGCATATATCCTTGTATTTATAAAATAACTCTATGAAAAAAATGCATGCTTTGCATATATATGCTGGTAATCGATCTGAAGGAAATACCTGAAATATAAAATAAATAAAATATTAAGTTTTCTAAAGTAAACAATTGTGTCACAAAATCGCTAGGGGGCGCTTGGAATGGAAAAATGTGAAATTATGATCAATTAAAAATTATTACAAAATGGGCCAACGTACTGATAAATAATGAATATTTATTTCTTAGAAAAAGCTGCGATTGCCAGTTTCTTAAATTGGCAAGAGTAGGTACGTTAAATGTACAGGAAACTGGATATTACTAATGCAGGCAAATGAAACGGTATAGGTGGCGTTACGATTTTGTGTTTGCAAGCATTTTATAGCACACTTTATGGAATAAGACAAAACATAATTATTTACCTCAATAGACAAGCAGGATAAAATTTTCAGAGACAGACAAATGGCATTTTTGGGCTTTATATTTCTATCATAAATACATGTTAACGTATCATCTTGAGACAAACAAAATCTACATATTTTTAAAACACCTAAAGAATTCTTTCGGTTCTCCATTTGGAACGTAAATTTGCACTAAACACTGCACAATTGTATTTTTACTCCATTTATAACCTAAACACAACACCACAGCAAAATGAAACAATTTTAATGGTCCACTAGCGCCAAGCCAACTAGAAAATCCAGCTTTCGTCGAAAATCACAAACTTCGAAAGAGGACGCCATGCAACGCCATGACATGACACAACGCTATTGTGGGGAGTAGCGGAACTAAAAGCTGAATTATCGCAATTTAGTTTCACAGTGTATTCTTCTACTACCCAATAGATGGCGATTTTTGAATGAAAACTTGGGGCAGGTTTATCATCTATGTCAGCCAATAACAGTTCATAAAATGTGCTATTTTATTGACGGATACTAAAGGTCGAACCGCACTGGTGCCTGCGATACGCGAGAACGCGACACAGTGCTGCCTAGTGCGGCAAATTTTTATATGAGTTATTTAGAGCAAGACGCATTTAAGCGACGCGGCAGAGGCAAGTGCTACTACATACAAAGTTACTTGCAGCGCAGCGCCGCGTCGCGCAGTGCAGCGTAATGCATTTGGACCATAAGGAGTGTCCGTCCTGTTTATTTGTACATCCTGTATTTTTGCTGGGGCTTTGTCCGCATGGTAAGTATTTGGTTTAACCAATGATTAAAAATTCGGGTTTTTAATATTGTTGGTTTTAACACAGAAATTCGCAACCCATCTGTTTAGTTCTTACTATTTCCAATAGATACTGTATGTAAATATTTTCCCAAAAACTTAAGAATGGCTCGATTGATTGATGTAATGGTTTTGGTTTTGTTCGCCTTAATACAGGGGTGGTTTTAGAAAAAAAAGGAAATTCAGAAAAACCCAAAGTCTATCTAATCTTATCTCAAAAACGGCTGGACCTATTTTGACAGGACCTTTACTGATATATAGTTGATGCGTACGGAGTAACTTAAGCTACTTTTATTTTAGAAAAGTTATAACCCAAGTGAACAAAATCCAATTCATCTAGGAAAGTTTTTTAATTTATTTAAAGACCACGCGAACTACGTCGTGGGCAACCGGTAGGTAGTTAATAATTGACTGTTTTCACATTCGACCTCCGTTCCGTTGCCGAGAGGTAAGCATACCGGACGTGGTGTCGCTATTTCTGAAGTCCCGGGTTCGATTCGCGGTAGGTCAATGTAGAAATATAACTTTTCTATATTGTCTCGGGTCTGGGTGTTGTAGTACCTTCGTTTTTTCTGATTTCTATAACACAAGGGATTTGGCTACTTAACATAGGACTACTTACCACCAGAGCAATTAATGTGATGTTGTCCAATTTTTTATTTATTTATTCGAAATTTTTGGACAGCTGAACAGCGACATCTATGTTAATTAGCGCAATCTACGTAGGCTAGGATAAACTAAAAGTTAAAGTTGTTGCGTAACTCTTATTTTTTTACAGTATTTTAACTATTGCTTTTAAAAGTAATCTCCAATTCAATTCAAATTCAATCTAAGTATTTTTAAAAACATGAGAACTATTACTTTGAAGGGATGTTTTTCACGTGCTGGTTAAGCTATCACGGCCTCTTCTGGCCCCGTACCTAAATGTCAAACCTCTCATCAAATCTTGGATTTTCTATTCATTTTAAAAAATAGCATAGGGTTACGTCAGAGGCCTAATAAATTCCTGTAATTAATTCAACAATTTTCGCAATCCAGGGTCGATCCGCTTCCAGTAAAATTAATATCTAAAACGGTATTTTCGTAAACTTTTTAGACGTAAAATTATCAAAACGTTCGACCGCAATAACCTTAGTTTAGCAAACCTTCTAGTTGTTCAAAAAATACAACCTTAGGCTCGGATTTTAGAACTCCATACAAAACTTGTATGGAGTTCTAAAAAATCCGGGTGCATGTAGTCCGAGCCTTAATCTGTTCAGACTAAAATGAATGAACTATAATGGCTAAGTCATGGATTTCTAGAGTATTAAATCCATGGGCTAGGTAGTGCGACAAACTCAGGCGAAGGATTAATAATGTCATGTGGTGCAATGCATACTATATGACAATGTCTGCGTGTTCCGACGTGTTACCTAACTTTACCAATAGTACGTACAGCAGTGTCTTACTCACAGAAAAGGAAATGACACTTTGTCACCGTGAGTTTTTCGTCACTCATATGAATCCTTGGATATCTCGAGATATCGGCCTTAAAATCTAAGGATTTCATACGAGTGACGAAAAAGTCACGGTGACAAAAGTCACCCGGCGCGCTAGCTCTTATATTCTTTAAAAATATATGCATATATTAAGGTTTGATATGATATTTGTACCTAAACTTGCGGTCGTCTGGATTACCCATCTTTAGGTTGCACTAAAGATTTATCGTAGATCTATTTATTAAACATGTAATAAAATTATTAAAAATTAATTTATAATAAACAATGTATGAAGGAATGTTAATTTAATTATTTTATTTAATAATGCTAATAAAAATATATTAAAAATATTTTATAATTTAATTAACATTGTTTTTATTGCCCAGGGCTTTCTAGCTGCCTTGACTAATGCTGAGCGGGGTGACCTTGTCATTTGGCACATTGTAATTCGCATCAGCTTATTATAAGCTTTTATGTTTAGTGCAAAATAAATAAATAATACTATTTTATTTTTAACTAGCTGTCCCGGCGAACTTCGTACCGCCCATTCATAATTTTTTTTCGTGAATTTTTATAGTTATTCTGCTATTCGGAAAGGAGACAAATTCAACAAATCAAAGATCATAAAAATCGGTCTAGCCATTCTTGACTTATAAATGGTGTAACTAGCCCGACTTTGTTTTATTTATATAGATTCTATTAGGGACCGGTACGCTACATTGGATTAGATAGGTACACTATATCGAAGCTATGAACACCGAACACGTTGCATCGATCTGTTTTAAATCGAATCGTTTTTCACATTCCGAGGTTCCAGGTTCGATTCCCGGTCGGCTCAAGGTAGAAAATGAACTATTCTATATTGTCTCGGGTCTGGATGTTGTGGTACCGTCGTTGTTTCTGATTTCTTTTACAAGCGCTCAATCTATCAAATGTTATGCTATGTGATGCTGTCCAGTGTAATTAAGATGATGAAGCCTCGGACTCGTACGTGTCGAGTGCGTAAGGCACCCTACCAAGCGGCGAACCCGCTAGTGGTAGCGTCGACGGGACCGGGACTGTCAAAACAGGCCGGACTGCGGGCTAGCGGGCCCGATCTGAGGGTGAGTCAGACTAGAGCCTCAAGGGCGGCTCTGTAGGCTTGGACCTCGGCTTGGGTCGTCGCTCGTAGAGTGGACAGGGGAAAAACGGCCAGTCACGGGTCTGTGTCGGCCGAAATGAAAGACGGGACCTCGCACCCATCGGCGAGTGCGGTGATGCGAACTACGAGTACTATGTTGTGTAGTATTTGAGTGCATAAGACAGTCATTTTTAACTTGTGAAAAGGTTCAAAAGTTAGAGTTTGTGACCCATCACACAGTCCAGAGGCCCAATTCCCGTAGGTAATTTAACAATGTTTGCAATCCGATGTCGATCCACTCCCAATAACATTACCATCTAAAACGGTAATCTCGTAAACCCAAAAAATTAAATTATAGTTCGTAATGAGACTGAAAATGGAAGAAACCACAATGAGATTTTTGTTCTATTTTCAGGCGGAATAGGTTTTCAAATGACGCTCAAAGTTGAGACTCATTAATATATTATATCAATCACAATTTCCTACTGGGGTTAAGTTCACAGTCATGATGAATGGCGGACGATAACGGAGCCTTAAGGATTTAAATCCTAACGTCGCATTAACTTATTAGATTATTTGTTATATCCTAGTCTCAAAGATGATGGTATAGTACACTTTAAAAAAAATACTATCTCATTTTATAAGTGAAAAGTCTTGACTATATAAATCTGTGCTGGTCTTTATCAATGCATTCATGCCTTATAATTTATTAATACTTATTTAAATTGTATATTTAAATTTGGTAGCTACTTAATTAAGGATCACACGAAGGTAAAAGCCAAGGTATCTGATAAGTCAAGATAAAAGCATGTTTTTGTTCATTATCGTTTAATCACAAGATTGGTGATATCTTACGTTTTGTAATAGATAATCGCGAGAAACAAAGACTAAAGACTATTAATTGAAACTAATTGGTCGTTTGTTTGTAGTTCAGTGTAGTGCTCACAAGTGCACTATGTTCTAGAGGTAGACAATTTGATAAGAAAAATGGATACCGACGTTAATAATAATAGTGTTCCAGTAAATAATAATATTAGTTCAAGTAATAGTGAGGCTCGAAATTTCGATAGGACGTCGATAACGTCAAGTGATAGCAATGCAACTCTTTTAAGATCCAAAATATCTACATTGTAAGTTTGTTGTTCTTGCATTTTTGGATTATGTTTAGCGTTAACATTTGTGGGGACGCTGGCAAATGTAATGTTCGATGTCCAGCAGCTTGTTGCACGGAGAGATTGCACGATAATGAGGGCAGTATGTATTCGAGCAGAATAGGGCGCATTGAAGGAGGTCTATGTTCAGTCGTGTTAATAGTGTAGGTACTGTGTGTAGGTACGTAAATTTTCACGTACGTACGTATACAGTAAATAATTATGATAAGTTGACGAGGAACTTAAAATATAGCCAGTCAACCAATAAACGAAATATTTTCCGTTCTCTCGTCATAGGTAATTATTACTCGTAGATAATATAGGTAAGACTATTTAAGCAATAATACATGAAGATGACCTTACAATCTTAAACACTTTAGTTCCGATAGAAAGTATAATAAGTTACCTACCTACTTGCTAATTAAAGAAGTTCTACAGTAACTTAATTTATAACTATAAAAATCTGTAGCCTAAAATAGAATACAAAATGTAGTTCACCGTATATTGATCACGTTTTGGGTGGACTGACCCTGCGCGCTCCATGATTTTCTATCTGGAATTTGCCCCATTGAATAACGATAAATTTCTAAATTATGCTATTACTAATAAAATATAAGGCAAGTAGCTAAAGCACTTGTGTTGTAGAAATCAGAAGCAACGTCGGTACCACAAAACCCAGACCCGAGTTAATATACAAAAGTTAGATTTCAACATCGACCTGACCGGGAATCGACCTTAGGAGGGCGACATGGAATGACTATTGAATGTTTTTCATATTTATTGTTCTACTTATTAGCTAACTTATTTTTAGGGGGTGCTTTTAATGTAAAAATACATACAAAAACTTGTACTAAGTAGGTACTCATATGAATATAATTTTTTCCCATGTTAATTAGCTGTTGCGGGTTTTATGGTAAAATATAACTATATTTTTATGTTAATTGGTCCCATAGTAAAAGTTGTTATATTGAAGCAGTAGAATCATACCCCAAACAAAAGTTAACTTAGGACCTTATGATATAAGTATGGGAGAGTTTGTCTTACTTAATCTTCATAAATTCAAAATTCATAAATAGATTACGTTCGAGAAGCAGCAGGAGTAGCAGAAGAACGAGTGATGCCTCCGCGCTAGAGTCGGTGTCTTCCTCTGAACGCAATGGTACTGCGGTAGTTCCAGTCGGTGAAAAAGTAGGTATTCGTAGAGAGACAAATCGTTTAGTGATAACTAAGATGGTCTAAAATCATAGAAAAGTATACGAAATAATGAAACCCTAGTGCGAAAGCTTTATTAATGGATATTGCATCCACAGAAAGCTTTTTGGCATTTTCGAACTACTTTCGGCATAGTCAGGATTCAAATCGTGGGTACTTTTCTTTATTGCAGACATTCAGTAATCTTTTTAAAGTAGGTATTTCAGATTTTGTGCAATATTATAGTAAAGTTAGTAATCAATTAAATATAGTAATTACATTATTAAAAAGAAACAAAATTAATAGTTTGCAACTAACTAGCAACCAACCTTAAATGATAAATGTTATTTTATTTAATCATGTTTATTTTGTTTGTTATATAATATCTACTATGAGTTAGTACAATATTTATAAATATTTTACAGAAAACACAACCTAAGGGCTGGAATACAATAGTCAATATAGTTCTTGTCGAAGCCAAAGGTCTTCCTGATCCACCAAATGATGGAAGCTCGCATAATCTGTACTGCAAATTTCGGTAAGAAACTGAATTAACAGTTTCCCAATAACAAAAATGATTTGTTTTAGATTTTGATTGTAGTGGATTTAATGCTTCTACGTCACACACACACATACTCAGGTATTCCACGGTTACTTTATTGGATAACAAAGTATGCATAAAGTTATTTACATTAAAATGGAATTGCGATGCTTAAAAAAAATTTGTGACCAGGGCCGGACCGTGAATTTAGGGGGCCCTGGGCTAATGCTACTTAGGGGCCCACCTAATTACTCAAAGTATAGAAAAAATGAGACAATAAAATATTTCATTCATATTATAAACTTGATTGTGCCTGCACACTCGGCGATGGTTCATCAAAATGATTACAAAGCGCCTTTACTGTAAACATTCGAATCGTTATACACCCTGGCTCAGGGTCAGGAGATTTCAAGATACAGACAGACAGTGTCATCTACTATAGGTATAATGCCTTAGTGTTATACAACCGTAAATAAATTGACATAATGTAACTTTTCTGCACCTTCCTTCAGCAAATTCTTTAATTGAAAAGTATTTTAATTTTCTTTCTTTAGTGAATCACTAGTTCAGCTTTAGACATATATTTTTAACCGACTTCAAAAAAAGGAGGAGGTTCTCAATTCGTCGGAATATTTTTTTAAATTTTTTATGTATGTTCAGCGATCATTCGTTACTACGTTGACCGATTTCGATTTTTTTTGAAAGGTACTTTCAGAATGGTCCCATATAAATTTGGTTAAATTCTGATGATGGGATCTATAAGAAAATCATCAAACATTGCATGAACTCCGTACCACGCCAACTGATTTTAGTATCTATCTTACCTAATATCTTTGCCAAATGTGAACAGATTTTGATGATTCTTTTTTTAATAAATAGCGTATACTTCAAAGATACTATAATAAAAATTTACGGAAAAAATGTCAACGCTGAGGGTGGAAAAATAGGAAATAAACTCGGTGTTCAGCAGTTTAATTATGTTTTCATTCGTAAGATTAGTTTTGATTAGGATTTATCACTAAAATAGATGAAATAAGTTAATTTTACCAGTCGAAAGTCTATGTTTTCGTTTGCACCGACTCCAAAAGTAAGTGTTAAGATTATTTTTAGCGTTTTAGTTTTTTGAAGTCGGTTTTTTAATTAATAAAAATATTATATCTGCTATGGAAATTCAGCGATTTTTGCCTGGCTGAATTTTGATAGACATATTATTTAAAAAATAGATTCAACAACAACTTTGCACACATGTTCAAATACCAATGTTGCTGAGGCTGTCTTCTTCTTTTATAATTTTATTTGGTAAAGATAGTAGGTTGAAAAAAGGTGTATTATATTAGTATCTGGTTGAATTAACTCGGCGATCTATAGGTACGTAAGTACTACAATAATTTTACTTTGCGATTAACGAGAGGTTTGGTCGCATCACTCACTAGTACATAGACTAAAAATACGTCAATGTCAGTCGGCCATATTTGCTTTGGCATATTTGATGAATTCTATAGAATTTGACTGTATGAGCTAAATTAAAATATTAAATCGTCACGTGTATTTTTTAAAAGTAGTTATCTATCCACAACTCTAGAAAATTAAAACAATATACCGTCGTCCGTAAAAAATCGACGGGGAAATCCCCGTTCCGTTTAATAGAGATTTATACCGGCAGTTAAGGGTTGCCAACCCGTAGGCTTCCATTACACATTCAATCTGGATCACGATCCGATACATTCCTCCAAAACTCTATTTCTTTCTATCCTACTAGTTATAAATAATTAAAAATACTACCTAAACAAAAATGATAAATAACGGTACTTATAAATAATTCTAGCAAGATAGGAAGAGAGAGTCTAAGAAGGAAACAGCGGAGCACGATTGAGATGAATGTGTAATGGTAGCCGAACATTTTAACTGTCAGTTCGAAGTACCAACACCTGAACGTAGACATCATTAAATAAATTGAATGGGTTTGATTAATCGTAGGATTCGCAGGGCTGCAAACCATACGATCTGTTTAATTTAATAAAATTATGGATTCTTTCGTATTGTCGTCTATTTTTGACTTAGCTGGGGGCCCCTTGAATCTACGGGGCCCTGGGCTGAAGCCCAAAAAGCCATATGGTAGATCCGGTCCTGGTTGTGACGACTTGAGATCCTTTTCTTTTTTAAAGTAGGTTGAAACAACTCGGCTAATAGTAAGTAGGTGGTGGATTATGGATGGATACCAGTCAGTAGAAGATCCAGTTACCTTGAGTTACTTATTATTTTAATTATTACAAGGTTTTCGTAGATATTTAATGTTATTAGTACATATTATCTATAGTTACACTTAGTTTATCGTATCTTATAGAAGATTAGACTTATTTGTGATTATTGAAATTGTTGACAGATGTAGTAACGCAATTTATAAGGATCTTTCTTATCGATCATGTGTAGGTACTTACATGTCGGTCAATGATTATTTTTTTAACATAAAATCCGTAATACTTATACTTATACACCTATAAAGCCTCTTATCAGGAACCTGAAGGATTAATGAAGTTGTTTTTTTTTTACAAAATTGATATGTGCTGTTGTGTCTTGTTTTTTTTATTGTGACGTACATATTGACTCAAAATCAAACTAACAAATCTAACTAACTAACAAATCAAACTAACAAGGTAAGCGACGGTGCGGCTAAGGGCCGATTTTTTAATCGCCAGATAACTTCATTGGACGAATAAAATTGACGTTTTGACACAATTTCTATACGAAACTGTCAAATTTAAAACTTATTCTTCAAATAAGTTATCTGACTATTGAAAAACCGGCCCTAAGTCGCGCTACTTAGCGGTTAGACTGAGGGCCGTATAAAATGTCAGTTGTCATAAACTGTATTGCAACTTCGTTACTTAGCAGCGCGGCGTCGCGCGTCTAAGTCATCTAGTATGAAATCGCTCTTATAATTGTTGCTATAGGGTGGCAGGCACCTAAAAGACATATTAGAAATCAGTAGGCATAAGATCTACTTACTGGTTATCGAAACAAGAACTCATATAAGTACATACCTAAGTTATGAGAATCTGTAATCATGTTCTTTATTTTTTCATCTACTTAGATTGGGATCAGAATCGTTCAAATCGAAAGGAGTGCCAAACACACCCCAACCAGAGTGGCGAGAACGGTTCGACTTGCATCTCTACAAAGATAACTTGCTTAGGGTTTCGTTATGGGACAAAGGGAAGCAGAAAAACTTTATGGGAAGGTTTGTATTTATAACGTGCTAACCATAATGAAAATATGCAATCTAGGAAGTTTTTTAACTTTAACCGAGATTTACATACATATTTAAAATAGATCATTAAAAAAAAAATAGATTGTAATAATTTTTGATAACTATGAATAGTTTTTGCTCTTGAAATTATTCTAAATTGAATACTTAATAAGTAGATTAGTTGGTTGTTTGTACCATTAAAGGAGTATGTTTGGTTACAGTGCTGTCGTGGACTTAGCTGCATTAGATAAAGAGCGTACCCACCAGATATGGCAAAAGCTGGACGACGGATTCGGAATTATCCACTTCTCTGTGACCTTGTGCAAAGTGCGTAACGCCGCGGATTCTTTTAACAGACAGCTGGCTGATGGTGTGGTGAAAGCAAAACATGTAAGTGTCGGTAATGAAATTTTTCAGTCTGAACAAACTTCTATTAAGTAAGTTAGGATATTTGTTTTTAAATCACATATTAGAATTTTGGATTAAAAAAAAATCGGAAATCGGTAAGTCGATTGATTTATATAGGGACTCCAAATTATCATGGCGTTTAGAGCAAGCCGTACTCTCTAAAACTGACCATAATCCAGTGGATTAAGATCGGGACTAGACGACGGCCAGTCTTCAGCTCTGATGAAGTCCGAAACGTTCGTTTCCAACCAAGACTGCGTAGACGTAGCTTTATGACCCGATGCCGAGTCTTGATGGAAGGACCATTCTTGGTTATTGAACATGGTGTTGTTAAGGGGCTTCACTAACTTCTCAAGAATGGTATCTTGATACACTTGTGCCGATGTTTTGATACCTTTATCACAAAAGTATGATTCAGTCACTCCTTCATAGCTAATACCCCACCAAACCATCACTGAAGTCGGATAGTGCCCACGTTGCACTCTGTCGACTAATTGGGAAGCTTCCTTAGAGCTTTGAGCATAAATACAGTCATTTTGTTTGTTAAAATGTTGCTCAATTGTAAAAAAAATCTCATCCGTAAACAAAACCTTCAGTAGTTGTTTCGATTTTACCATCCAATTATTTTTTAAATTATCAGTTAAGAAATGACCAGTACGTTTCTTATAGGCTGCAAGTCCTAAAGTCATCTTTTAAAATACGCGACATGATTCTAGGTGCTATCTTCATCTCCCGAAATAAAATCTTTTGCTTTTTTCGTACGAACACTATGTGGACGGCTAGATCTTTTTCTGCCACAAACAGAGGAGGTCTCATTGTACATATTAATAGCCCGGTACACAAACATTTTACTAATACCAAGCGTATGGAGAGTTTTAAAAATTGCATTTGGCTCTATACCTACTTTGTGTAATGCAATAACAGCGATTCGGTTCTCTTTATCACCCTACTCCATTTTAATATCGCAAAATATTACAATGTATTGGCGCCAAATGTTGTTTGTCTTTTTGTTTTAAATTATCTTACCTACTAAACGTGTGTGTACAATTTAATGTTAAGCAAGCTATGTTTGTCTGTAAATCTGCTGAACAAACTGACTTGTAACCTTTAAAATGTTATATCTAAGTAAGAATTATCGTATCAACAGTTGATAAACCTAATAAATAAATAAAAAATAAAATAAAATAAAAATGAGAAAACACAATGAACAATCATATAAGAATGACAGATTCCAAATTCCAAAAAAGATAAATGTAATATTTTGTTTATTTTTAATTGTAACATTATTTACTACGATTCTTTTTAGACTTCCTACATATAAGTATATGTATATATATGTGTGTGTAAATGCTGTTTTAATACGACGATCATATTATTATTATTTGTTTGCTTTTAATATTTTTTAGGCCATTAACAATTTAAAAAGCGACTGGAAGCTAGTTGGTCAGTTATACGTAAAAGTGACTGGAGCTAAAGGATTAAGTGGAAAACCCAACGCATACTGCGTATTGGAGGTAGACAACGAACGAGTACAAACACATAGTTGTCGGGCCAGCTCGGAACCGTCCTGGGACAAAAGTTACGTGTTGTAAGTCAATATGTAGACACATAAAAGTTAACTGTTTTGTGTTCGATGTGTTTTGTTTTTATGTTTACGGCCAATTTTTCAAGAGTCAGATAACATATAATTAAATGAAAAATAAGTTTGAATATTGACAGTTTGTTTTAAATGTTTCAAAAAGTAAATTTTATTCGTCAAATAAAAGTTATCTGGCGTTGGTTAAAAGAGAAAAAAAAAAAAGATTATTATCACCCTTAATAATACAACAAATGAATAACTTACTGTTGTATGTATCATCATCATCATCAACAGCCTTTGGAAGTTCACTGCTGGACATAAGTCTTCCCTATGGAACACCACAGCAAACGGCTCTAGGGCCGTTTGCATCCAGCCCTTTCATTTAGCGAGAGTGCCCTGCTAATTGCCACTTTAGCTCTGCAATCGAAAAGCTATGTCGATGACTTTGATTCTTCTACGGATTTCCTTGTTTCTGATATTATCTCGCAAAGTATACAGTGGGCCTGTAGAATTGCTTGTTGTGGTGTACCTAACAGTCAAGATCATTTTGATTATGTTGTATTTGACATTCGTTGTATTTAGCACCAGAATCATCTACAGAGGTATTTTCAGACCCTCTATCTACACAAGCACTGAAATGCTTTACGACTTCAGCACAACTAAAAGTTCAAGGGTGCTGTTAGTAGGATGGGGTAATTACAGTGCTCTGGCATGTTTTTCAATGTCGCATCGATGACTACCTTTTAGGCCGTTAAGGGAGAGGGCTGTGTATTTACTTCACAGAGGAGGTAGAGTACTGTACCAACAGCACCTAGTGGGCCATAGCGGAAACATACGATTTCCGAATGCTCTTACGCTTTTGTCCAGAGGCTGATCGAGTTAATGAAAAACGGAGTCTTAGCTGGTATTTTTAAGATTTGTAAGTAGAAATAGGTTATATAATAATCATGGCAAAACAATACGCAAAAATAAAATACCAAATCATAATAAATTGAATAATCTTCTGAATAAAAATGGAATTATTAAGATTTGTTCTATAACTATAATTTTGTAAAATAATCAATTTGTGGAGTATTTAAAGTACAGACAAAGGCAGGTCAACCTACACAAAAAGTTTAAGGTCATTGAACCGATTGCAATAGCGAGGTAGTCCCATCCCTCCGAACACCACCCTTGATCATTTAGTTGTACTGAACTCGTAAAAGATTGATGGTCGGACAACGTAAAATATAGTTTTATTGAGGTGGCGCCAGACCTCACAGCCCTGAAGTCTAATGAAATTTGATTACTTTTCAATCAATTAATGCGATGAGATTATAAAACACACTACGCTCTCTGGTGCTGTGAGTTTAAATCTCTAATCGAAAAAGAAACATCTACGTATTTTTTTATCTAGTCTAAAGTTCATATTTTACAAGGGTTTCCTTGTTACACCGTGATTATAATAAAATACTTGCATATTATGATAAAATACGAAAGTAGGTAAGTAAATATTTTAACCAGCACCTAAGATTGGAATCACACAATGATGTTTATAGCTGACTTACTCATAGGTCATTATTATTATTTTATTAATTAACTACGTCATTTACTTAAGTCATCGTTTTATCTAATCTTTTAGTGTGATATCTATAAAGCAGGTACAAACTTACAATGGTTTGATAGCTCGATTGAACGATATGTGATTTGAATCTTATTAAAATTAAGTTGTTAAGTACATTTAAATCATTATTTTAAAGTTCTGAACTCTCAGGACACTTACTTTGAATTTGGTAGTTACGAACCCATAAAATAGGCACCAAAAATAAAATAAACATTAAAAATTTGGACTTTTTTTTTTGATTAGGCGCTTAATTTGGGCTAAAGGTTTAACCTATCTAAAACGCAGATAAAGGTAATTTCTTAAGTATTAGTTGGGGTACTGCCTTTAAATATATCGTACATGAAGGTGTGTTCTCATTCTCAAATTGTATGTTTTTTGTGCCAAATTTGTTTTTAAGTGTTATAATATTTCAGCAATGTCTACGACGTAACTTCAACCCTGGACTTAAAAATTTACGACAGTTCTATAGTAGCTGCGCTTCGCACTGAAACCTTAGGACGGGTATCGATACCTCTACTAAGGATTAGCAATGGGGAGTCTCGCTGGTACGCCTTGAAGGGGCGGAAAATGAAAGACAGTGCTAAAGGAAACTGCCCTCGAGTTCAGCTGGAAATGACCATGTTTTGGAATCCAGTAAGCAATTCATTTTCGTTAACTTCATAACTAAGTCTAATTTCACACGAATCCCAGTTGTTATGGCAAGCAATCGCTAAATTTCTATGGCGGAATGCACACAGTGTATATTTTTTAAATGGCAATAAAACTAGAAATATTTGGGCTTTGCGTCAAAGTTGCCAAATGGTTTTTAAGTTGCCTCGTGTAAAAATAGGCGTACTTAGGTACTGTACTTATAAGGCAAAACGGGGCTAACTATCATTATTTACAGCTGTATTACCTACTTCAAGTTTGTACTGTATAGCGTTCATGGTTAGACCCTGATCTGTTAATCATCCGTCGCCACAATACTCAAAATGAAAGAGTATTGTAAAAAAATCTATTGACGCGTTTAACTCTTTTCTTCCTAGATTTAACTAATAATTTGTTTGGGGTTATATTTTATGTATCAAAATATGTGACTTATAATATGGTCGTATCTTTCGATTGCTTTGACTTAAATGACGACCCGATAGGTGTAGTGGCGCGGTAATTTGCCATGAACGCAAAGGGTCGCAAGTTCGATTCCCGGTCCGGGTCAAATTAGGAAAAGATCTTTTCTAAGTTGTCACAAGTTTGTGTGTTCTGGGAGACGCCCATGGTGTAAATTAATTCGAGACCACGAACGTTAGTCTGTTGTCTGGTACATATATTATTTGCTTTGGAACCTTGCAATTTAATTACCAAAAAGCATCTCATACTGATTGACGTCATGAATTTATAGTACGGACTGCGGATTAAGTTCTTTATAGATCAACAAAATTACGTTTATCATTAAGTAGTATAGATAATTTTTAATTCATCCACAATAATTTAGTAATTTATGATGTTATAATTGGCTTCATATTGAACAAGTACTCAGTTAATAACAGCTAATAATTATTTGTTGATTATAATTCGCAATACTCAGTTTAATTCCAATTATAAAACATATTATTTTTTAAATCTGGAACTCACTGGGGGAGGCCTATGTTCCTATGTTAAGTTGTATGTGTTAATGATGATTATGATTGTTTTTTATCCTTCAGTTATCATTATTATTATTTTTATATATATTTGCACTTACCGTTAAACAATGTATGTATTATATATTGTTTTTGTAAACAAAGATTTTCAGTTATCATTATTATTATTTTTATATATATTTGCACTTACCGTTAAACAATGTATGTATTATATATTGTTTTTGTAAACAAAGATTTTCAGTTATTAAATAAATTATATATTTTTTCCACTTGCAGGTCAAAGCTACTGTAAGATTACTCCGCCCGAAAGAGGTGCGGCATATCAAAAAGCCTCCGAAGTTCGACCTAGCTCTAGTGTACAGCAACATGCAGTTCGTACGAGACACCTTCACCTGCCTTTACTATATGAACGAGCAGTATAAGTCAGTAAACTTTATAAACGAATTATTATATATCTATTTACTATCTATACTGAGTGTTGTTTTGAACAGTATCCCAATTTAAGAAGGCGAACGTGTTCATCGACACAAAATACTTTTACTATGGGGTCAACATCGAAATCATTAAAAAAAATTCGCTGCTCCATACATTATCATTGGGGTAGAACGGTAGTTTGTGTGGATAAACAAAAAAAAAACGCGATTTCCATGTTGGCATGGTATAAAAAGTTGTTTGTCTTCATGAACACATCCACCTCCTTAAATTTGGCTGTTGTTCAAAACAACAGCCTGTATGGTGCTAGATGGAATGTGTTAATCCTTATCGTGATAAAAATATAGTGAGTAATACAAAAAATATTTTTTAGAAGTCTATTTGAATGGGAGAACCAGGAGTTGTGTTTCGTGGCGCTCGTTGCGTGGCTAATATTCTGGCTCCACTTTAGACTGTGGGCCACACCGCTGCTGTTGCTGCTTCCTTTCTTTTACTTCTATGTTACGCAGACAAGTAATCAACGTAAGTTATACTCGTACAGAAATTAAGCTATCCAGGCTACTGCCACACGCCTTACTGATCTTCTGGGCATATGACCCTTTAAAGTTAAAGTTTTAATCTACCTAACCTAATTTCTATTATTAACCGACTTCAAAAAAGGAGGAGGTTCTCAATTCGTCGGAATCTTTTTTTATTTTTTTTTATGTATGTTCAGCGATCATTCGTTACTGCGTTGACCGATTTCAATAATTATTTTTTTGTTTGAAAGGTAATACTTTCAGAATGGTCCCATATAAATTTGGTTAAATTCTGATGATGGGATCTATAAGAAAATCATCAAACATTGCATGAACTCCTTACCACGCCAACTGATTTCAGTATCTATCTTACCTAATATCTTTGCCAAATTAGAACCGATTTTGATGATTCTTTTTTTAATGAATAGCTTATACTTCAAAGATACTATAATAATACATTTTTGGAAAAATATTTACCCCTAAGGGTGGAAAAATAGGAAATGAAATCTGTGTTCAGCAGTTAACTTGTGTTTGCACTCGTAAGATTTGTTTTGATTAGGATTTATCACTAAAATGGATGAAATAAGTTAATTTTATAAAAAAAATAAAAACCGACTTCAAAAAACTAAAACGCTAAAAATAATCTTAACACTTAAGTACCTAATCAGTTACTTTTGGAGTCGGTGCCAGTCGATGAGAGATTCGATGTTTTCGTTTGCACCGACTCCAAAAGTTTTTTTATAAAATTATTTTATGTTCCCAGAAGACAGATCAAATAAGCGTTATTCCAATTCTGGAGACGAGAACCCTGAGCCAAGTGAAAACGAAAAGGTATGGTTCCTTCTTGTGGACAATGTTTAATTAGTTTATTATAAAATATTCATCATCCACTGCTGAACATAGGCCTCCCACAATATGTTCCAGATTGGCCGTTAGAAGCGGCCTGCATCCAGCGGCTTCCTGCAGCCTTTACTATTTATAGGTCGTCTGTCCACCTTGTGGGTGGTGGACGTCCTACGCTTCGCTTGCCGGCCTTCATTCCAAAACCTTTCTGCCTCATTTGCCGTCAGTTACTATGCAATGGGCTTCATAAGAAAGCCCAAGGTTGCACAGCGTCCTATTGAAAGGGCTATGGTTGGTGTTTCTTTGCGAAATCGAATCAGAAATGAAGAGATCCGTTAACGACCAAAGTCACTGACATAGCTTAACGGATTAGCAAGCTGAAAAGGCAGTGGGCGGGTCACATAGCATGTATTAGAATATATCCGTATCACATAATTTTTTTTCTGCTGAAGAGTAGAAATGAATGAGGACACAAAAAGTTATTAAAAAAAATATGATATGAACCCCTCAGCAAAATAAAACGAGACACCTAGAATTTTTATTTACGCGTCCCCATGCGACTGCATAGGACATAAATAAATAAAGTTTATTTTATTTAAATTGAATTTTCAGGCTGAGAAGGGTCTCACGAGCAAAATACAAGGGCTCCCGGAGATGACCCTGACGATCACAGGTGGCGTTGAGTATTCCGTTTCCTTGGCTGAAAGACTTTTTAAGTAAGTACGTTATATGACATAAAATAAAGCTTATGTCACAGATTCTCATGTTATCTTTGAGCGTATAAATATATTTTTTTTATGGCCAGATTTTATTTTATGATGTACAGGTTAAAAATATGAAAAAACATGCGCAGCACATAGAACAGTATGACAAAATTTTTGCTTTATGCATTATTAACAAAGTAAATATAGCGTTAGTTTTTAGACACAAAAAAAATCTGTAAACTACAGTTCGAGTCGCAAAACGAATAAAGCATTCAATGTATAAATCGAATGCTTTTATTTATGTAGAGTCAAGTTATTTATTTATGTAGGGACAAAGAAAATGCTGGTTTTCAACGATGCTTAGTATATTCAAGCAGAAGCACACCAAGAACATCTCTGACTGACTCCTCAACCTTCGTAAAAGAATAGAAAAACGTCCGTCATCACATTCAAATCCGCATTTGTCTCTCCTCACGCTCACTCCGTCTTCCTTCTCTCTCACACAACTTACGTTCCATTACCCACATCCCACATTTATATCTTCTTGTCTAGATTATAAGGAAACCTATGTCCTAACTATTTGATAAAATATGTTCTTAATCATTTACAGTTTGGCCAGCTTTAAAGTTCCATTCTTAAGTTTTTTAACGATGATATTTCTGATAATGTCATCAGCTGCTTTTTATCTGATTCCAATCAACTACATGATGATGGCATTTGGTGAGTAGCTACATATAATCGTAAAATTCTTGACCAGTCGTTTCTTGTGAATACATACAGGGTGACTAGTAAGACGTGAAAATTGCTTGAACAGGATATTCTACCCATTGAAATGATACTTTAACTATGGCACCATTATCGAAACCTAAAAAAAAAATTACATCTCTCCATACAATATAGTCATTCACCTCGACGATAATGTAACGCATCAGTTATTTTCTTTCGTGTTGTGACTTATCCCCATAGTATAAGCTAATTATGTTAATGGGCAGAATATCCTATTAAAGCGATTCCCTCATCTTACCATAGGCCCAATTCCAGTAATTTAACAGTAATATTACTATCTAAAACGGTATTCTCGTAAACTTTTAATTTGAAGTAAAATTAACAAAACTATCCTAACAAGACTGAATATAGAACAAAAATCTCATTTTGGTTTCTTCCATTTTCAGTCGCATTACGAACTATAATTGCATTTGGGTTTACGGGAATACCGTTTTAGGTCGTAATGTTACTGGGAGCGGATCGACACTAGATTGCGATTACTTACCTGTATACTGTATATTATATCAAAGAACTTTTATAACTTTTTACATCAATAGGATGGCTTGTGATTGCTTATACAGGGTTATTTGTAAAACATCAACAACCTCCTAGGGACTGATTCTCGTGCTCAAATACGACAACTTTTTCTATGGGACCAATATTAAAATCGCAAAAAAAGAAATCTTTTCCCCATACTAAGCCACCGACCAGCTGACATCAGTTTGTTTGGAGCAGTGAAAATTTTTTTTAGATTTCAATGTTGGTCCCATAGAAAAAGCATTCGAACACCAGAATTAGCCCCTAGGAGATTGTTGATGTTTTTACAAATAACCCTGTATATATTTCTCATATGCACTAAGTAGCACTTGACAATTGACTTTAATCTTATCTGATGGTACGTGAAGTCGAGTACGCTTGTCGCTTACTCGTGGATACGTGGTGGACATAGATTACTTACTTAATTGGTGTTGGATTGGTATGTGTGTCGGGGACGTGGGGTGTCTTCCTTGACCTCGGTTGATTTTGCCAGCTAACCTGAGTTAGCTGGCAAAATCAACCGAGTCTGAACTCGGGAAGAGAGTAACACTACGTTGCTGTCTGCATAATAATGATCTATGATCGAGAATCGAGATTTAAACGTATGGCTGATCCAGTAGCGACAGTAGTCTTGATTACAAACAATATAACTGGGTACACATGTTGTTTGTTTAACGATTACATATTGGTATTTTTTCAGGTATATTTAAATTCTCCAGAAAGTACCTTAACCCAGAATGGACACAAAACAATGATTTACTCGATTTCTTATCAAGAGTTCCTGACAACGAAATATTGGTAAAATTATGCTTAGTAATACTAATAAGAACACCATACATCGTTAACTATTTTATTTGTAGCAATTAATATTATATTACCATTTTAAATGTAATCCTAAAACAATTAAAATAAATTGTTTGCAGAAAAATTGGAAGGAGTTAAATGTACCGGAACCTACTCATAGGTACAAAAGACAATTTTCGGACGGCTCATTGCAACAAGGAACTGACTTTCAAAATTAGTTAATTAGATATAGTCAAGGTACGGGTCCTATTTCTGTGTTTCTGTGTTTTCACAAAATGCGACTGTTTCTGTCACCGAATTCTCAGGATCTTCACAAACAACAAATACCTTCGGAAACGCTGTTACGAAATGCCGATTGACTAGCTAAACAAACGCCTATGAAAATGAAAACACCCTACTCTATCTAGGGAGCTGGATCATAAATATCCCAATACAGGCTCCAGACTGGAATCAACCGTATCCGTACCAAACTTGTAGCAAGCATCACTTTGACAAATATGGTGAACGAAGGAAAAACATGGAGCGAAGTTAAAAGTGGCAAGTTACGACATAATAAGAAGCTTTATATGAATGACATACGGGTGTGGCAATAGAACATTGTTTTCATTATTTTTTACGTAAAGTAAGGTATAAGATATTTACGTTTTGATCTAGAATCAATGACATATTTCAATATATTTTATAGTGTAAAATAATTATTTTGTAGTTTGTGTCAAACGAAAATTAAGTGGATTGTGATTTTGTTATTATTCTTGGGTTCTATGTTTTATAATATAATAAAACAGTTTTGTTACAAAAGGTTATTGTATTTAAGTATTATCCTAAAACTATGGATCACAATGGCGTTAATCATAATAAATATCATCGTTTTAACTGCCTTCTTATTAATATTTTGTGAAGACCGATCTATTTTTATACCTACTTAAAATAAAATGTTTTTAAGGCAAGAAATTGGTTCTAAGGACGACGTTATAATATCAAATGCAACATACTTAAATATATTTTAACACCAAAACTATAAATTATAAATCGTTGGTCACTATTATTAATTTAGAGTTATTTAATCTTAATTGGGTAATTAGTAATTAATAGTGTTATTATACTTATACTGAACAAACCGCCAAACCATTTCAACCATTATGGTATTATTATGGCACTAAAATTGTAAGTACACAATCCCAGATCACAGTACTTTAGTCCAGTCTATACGTTTTAGGCAAGAATTGCATTGTTTTAAAACCTATAAACTAGTTATGAATATTACGATACATTTTAAGTTACATCACTGCCCTCCCAATTATCGTGGGACGAAGAACTTAATAGTATTACATACTAAATTGTACTGAACCGACTATCCTATGCTCTTTAATATAATCAGGTGGCTTTTTCAAGTTCTGTTACTTTTGTAATCTGTTTTCTCGTGGAATTAGTCCTGTTCAAGTTTGGCTCGGGGACTTTTAACTCTCGCCATTGTTTCTGAAATAAATAATAATAACAAACACTTAAAAACAAAAACTAAGTAGAACCTCAATAAGATCATTACGAGAGTGTGGACCTACCATCATTTAACTTAGCATGAGTATAATAAATTGTAAAAAAAAATATGTTTTCACTATCACACCAATTATCTAGCCCCAAACTAAGCAAAGCTTGTACTGTTGTACATAACGGATAAACATTCTTAAATACTTTCATAAACATCCATGACTTAGGTACAAATGCTTGTGCTGACCACACAAACATTTGCCCCTTGCGGGATTCGAACCTGCAACCGCTGGCTTTAAAGTCCAGAGCGCGAACCACTACTCCAGACGGTCGTCAAACGTATGCCATGGCATAAACTGCAATGGGATCTTTACCGACATAACGGAGTTTTTAGTGTCATGAGGACTTGGAGCACATAGGTAGGTACCTTATAGAGTAGACAAGAAATACTTAAAAGAGTAATAGGATTACGGGTTATACGCATTCAGAAGCCCAAATCCCGTAATTTAACAGTAGTCGCATTGCAGTGTCAATCCACTCCCAGTAACATTACTTCTAAAACTGTTTTCTCGTGAACTTTTATTTAAACGTAAAATTATCAAAACTATTCCAATACGACTGTAAATAGAACAAAAATAATATTATTTGGTTTCTTCTATTTTTAGGTGCATTACCAACTATTATTGCATTTTATAAGTTTACGAGAATACCGTTTGTGATCGTAATGTTACTGGGAGCGGATCGCCACCGGATAGCGGCTATTGTTTAATTACGGGAATTGAGCCTCTGCCCGAACCTGCTAGTGAGGACAAATCGGAATGCATGACACTGAAAATGCCCTAAGTATAGAGATGCACATTTTGTAACTCACCAAAACTTCATTGTCAGGCACTCGCGAGAGGAAGTCCAGTACATCATTGTTAGGAACTCTGTCAGGGTTCAAGAATTTTCTCGTGAATTTGTATATGCCTGAAAATGAAATGTGCCACACATTAAGTAGCTCTATTAAGAAACATCGATTATGTTGCATGTTACTTCAGAATAAAATGAGGTAAGCCTATTTGATGAATGTCATTTATACGAGAAAGGTATTTTTTATGGATTTCAGTTCTACAGTACCTAATGTCAATTAATATACTTCGATAATAATTTTATTATTTAGAGTGTTTGCCTTACCTAAAGCCATAATAAGATAGTTGAAAGGAACCAGATAAAGCGCGAATGCCACTACCACCATGGCAGTCATCGCCAGGAAACTTAAATAAGGTACCGTGAAATTGACCAAACTGAAAAAGAAAACGTAAGCATGTTAACTTTTATTGCAACATTGAAAAAGCCGATATATGAATATCAATACAGTTTATTGTACAAACAGGAAAAAAGAAACACATTGAGCAATTTAGTTCAAGTTTATAGCATTTGTTGCATTTATTATTATTATTCAGAAAATTAGCTGTTATATAAAATGAAAATAATTTATTTAAAACACGCAAAACTTTTTACTACAAAATTATAGGCTTTTAAAAAACAAATAACACGGCTACCTCGTAACGAGTGCTAAGAGTAAGTACAAAATGTCAGATGACCTACTTTTTTAGCCTCTCAACCAACGAGACAATGTAGTCAATCGCGTTTTTTATTGTGAACGTGAGGTCCTGGAGTCCATAA
Organism: Anania hortulata; assembly: GCA_963576865.1. Taxonomy (NCBI): domain Eukaryota; kingdom Metazoa; phylum Arthropoda; class Insecta; order Lepidoptera; family Crambidae; genus Anania; species Anania hortulata. The sequence continues at coordinate 12,616,783 of OY756390.1, read as the reverse complement.
AGTCGTGTCTTTATTGTCTTTTCATCCTGAAATAAATGTGAAAGATTGCAAAGTTACTTAAAATGTTTACAATCAACGAAACAGACCTACAAACATTTTGGTAATGATCTACCAACGTTTTTATTTATTTGTTTAGTGATTGTTGACTGATTTAGTGATTTAAGTACTTAAATCTGACCTGATGGTAAGTAATTATGAAGTCTAACAGTTAATCGGTTTTTCTAGTTTGGCAGTAAAAATACAGGACGGTAGTAATCATGCAGTTTGCAGGCAAGCTTGGCTTGGATTTTATAGATATTGTTTAAAAGCCCTTATATCATACTTAAAAGCAAAGAATACTCAGTCAGGCAAGAAACTTACCTTGTGATTTTCAAGATCATCGTCTGATTGTTCGTCTTCAGATTGACTTAAAAGAACAAGAGCATTTTCTGAAAAATAAGCAGATCTAATTTACACAAAAATTTATACATAGGTTTGTAAAAGGTGTTAATGAAATATCGCAAACACCTACTGCTCAAAAACAGCAACTTTTTTAAAAATGGGAATCGGAAAATGGCATAATTCTCATACTAATACTGACATCAGTTTAGATGGAAACGTGAATCTGTTTTTTGAGAATGCGATGTTGTATTTGAGCATTAGAATCAGCTCTAAGTGGTTCGTTTCAAGTCACAAGCATAGATACTCTACACAATATAAAACCGCATAAAACTGTAGCTTATAAAACAAATGTTATTTGTATTCAACCCATGTGAAATGCTGTTCAAGAACACGACGTGCATTTATTGTTAAGCACTCTTTCGCCTGACTAGAACCAATGATAGACTTATTTATGCAGTCGCAAGAGAGGTCAGAAGAAAATCGCCCTTGCATTGACGACTATTTGTTTCTACTAATAACCACAGATGTCATCTTATGTAGGTATTTAGATGAGAGATTTTATCCAAAAAGTTCTACGAAACGTCATTTCCGGCTTGAATAGTATCGTTCTTGATCGTTGTAACACTTATCTTAAACTGAGTGAGTTTAAGATAAGTGTTACAACGATCAAGAACGATGAATTCGTAATAGTGTGCCAATTCTTAGCATATTCTTATACATATACAGGGTTACATTTCACGGTAGTGCCAATTTTGCAGGGACCACTCAGAATCAGTAGCTAAATCGATCTACGCAAAAAACAAACTCTTTTTTTTTTAAATTTTAATTCTTCCATTCTGCAGTTGAAAAACAGAACAGTTACGTTGAAAATTTACGATTACTCGATTAAACTGCACTGTATGTGCACTACATGAGGTTCTTGTTGGAGCAGTCGGCGTACGCCTGTGATCTCTGATAAATGACAGCGCATCTCGCGTTTTTTTTTCGGATTTTTTTAAGTATATTTTACTCCAGAAATACGACTGAAATTAATTACGATAAATAAGAATTTTTTAATTGTTCTATAGACCTTGTTTTTAAAATTTGGCACTACCTTGAAATGTAACTCTGTATACTAAGGAAATCTTTTCCAAAATGTCTCAATATAGCAGGAAAAATGCGTAAAAGTATGGTAATTAATAATTCATTTTATTTATACTCAATGACACTACGAAAGGTGTCTAACCGTAAAAAGTGACTTGAGATTACTTACTATTGCCTCTTTGTCCGACCCAGTAGTACATGAAAGGTCCTAATGCTAGCAGAGGCGCCATCCATATTCTGAAGACGTACCAAAACGCCAGCCAACCTATCAGTGCCGCCACAGATAGTTCCCGGTTCTCCCATTCGAATGCACGTCTAAAATGATAAAATATTAAGAAATAATTTATTTCTATTATTATTGTTAGCCGACAAGAGTGCATGGACACTACTCACACTCTCTTTTAAATATATTTTATTCAAAGGCCGACATTGCTGACAAAGGTTTTTTGCTCATAATCTTTTCATCGCCAGCCGATATGTACTCGTAGTCTCTGAAGCGATGTTAGGACAAAACGTTATAATAGGGACGTGATAATTAAAATAACGAGTGTTATTAAGTTAAGTATTAGATAATGTACAATGAGTGTACAACAAATGTATGGATGTGGCTAATGCTGAGATTAGTTTTCTAAAAATGGCATGCTTTTTGGATAACCAAGGCTAGGTTATTATGATGACTTAGGTACAGACAAACTACCATAAAACGTCAAATTTTCTTAATTAATATTGATCTCTACGTGTTGGACATAAAGTTGAAAATCAATTCAATGACCTTTAACTTTTTGGGTAGGTTGACCTGCCGTTGTCTGTACGTTATAAAGTAAAAATAGCACAACTTACTTATATTGTTCGTTGGCAATGTATACAGCATTGAATACGTCACGTATAAACTTTAGATTGCTATAAATTAGAGGAATATTGAATTTTGGTGGTTTCTGCATGTATTTAGTTTCCTTTGGACTCAGAACCCGCACTGAAGCTTTAATCTGAAAAAAGCGTTGGATTACATTGTAAGATAGTGCCTAGAAGTGACTCAGAATCAGTAAGTTAATTGATTTACGTAGAGAACAAAATTGTATTTTCATTATTCCATCTTCTATTAAAATGGAACTCGTGAATAATTTACGACTGTTCGATTAAATTGCACCGTATCTATATGCACTCCATAAGGTCATTGTTACCTCAGCGTCGGCGAACGCCTCTGGTCTCTGATGAGTTTTATTTTTGAAATTATTTACGATAAAGTCGTTTCTTTATGTTGTTCTCTAGACCTTATTTTTTAAATTTGGCATTCATTGCAAAGTAACCCTGTATACGGAGGACAAATGCAAATCCAACTATCAATATGAGCCTGCGACGTCTGCGAGACCGCAAAACTCGTAGCATAGAGGGAGGTTGTCATATTTCCCGATGTAGCTATCACGTTACTTATGATTTCATTACATGCATCATTAAATATATCGGAATACTAAAACTGTTAAAATATAGTACTTCTTCAGAATCAGTCATACTGTTAAAATATAGTAGTTGGCAAATTGATTGGTCAAATATTACATGATAATATTTTAGTAAAGCATATTTTACACCAGTAAAGAAACTCACCGGATTCCAAACAACAGACATTTGTAACAGTACTCTGGGGCAGTTCCCTTTTGCGCTGGATTTCTTCGAGCGGTCTTTTAGTGCGTACCACCGCTTTTCCTCGTTGTTGATCCTGAGCAATGGCACGGAAAGCTTGCCTAGTGTCTCTCGCTTTGAGTTGATGATAGACTCGTCGTAAACTGTGATGTCTAGAGTGGATGTGATGTCATTGACTCCGCTGAAGAAAACCAAAATTACTTAACCAAATCTGTTGGGTCACGGTATTCTAGATACAAATTGTAGAGACGAATTTACTTATCAATAATTGTGTGCGGATTTGATCCAAGTCAGGAGACTACTGTTTACTCTGGTTTGTTAAAAGGTAGTCGTAAAATTTAGGCAATTCTTTAAATATAAAGAAGCAAGTCCCATCTCGAAGAAAAAAAGGGAGTTACAAAAGGTCAGATAAATTTTGTCAGAGGCGTCTCACAGTACATTAATTTAGTAGAAATCTTGTTCTTAATAGTCTCGAACCGGGAATCGAACCTGGGATCCTTTGCTATCATGGCGGATAACTATTTTAGAAAATAAAAAACTGCTTTAGTAAAATTGTAAAAAAAAAAATATTATTTAAACTTTATTGTACAGATTTAAAATAATACAAAAGGTGGTGAAAGATGAGGCAATTTGAAGTTGTGTGTCTTGTTTTAGTAACGATTAACTATGACCCTTAGAACTTAGGAACACGGCCAAAATTAGAAAGTAGTAGTAGAATTTATTCTTTTATAATTATAGTTTGTGTTATTTTTTAACTAAGAATCGGGAGTCATGCTTCCTTGGGCCCTGAGTTCGCACTCCACAGGACAGGATTTGTGGAAATCTATAATACGGATATAAGTAGGTACTACTTGCTCGGCGGTAAAGGAAAACATCGCGGGAAAACCTGCACATTCACTGGATGTGTATGTTGTTCCATGTTCCAAAACGGTCAGGTTTCTCTATCTAAGCGTTACGGAGGTGTGATAGTAGTCTCTCCAATTGTAATTACCGGACGAATTCTCCAATTGTACTTATCATCATCATGGTCAAGTCAAGCGTACCTTAAATAAGAACGGGACAAAACGCTAGGAAGAAGAAGAAGTCTTAGTGTAGGATTTTGTTATTAAAACAGTAACTTACAAGAAGTAGGTTTTATTCCAGTTAGGCTCATTAGTGGCGGGCACGGTGTGTGTTTGCACGCGGGAGTTGTCCAGTTCGAGCACGCAGTACGCGTCGGCTTTACCGCTGAGGCCCAGCGCGCTGAGCCCGCGCGCGCCGTGCACCGTCACCAGCAGCTGGCCCACCTCACTCCAGTGGTTTAGTTTGTACCATGACTGCAATACAATAAAGAAACATGAATCAAATACTTGAGTTACTCTGACGACTCTGGTCTAGCGGTGCGCTCTGGACTAAAAAGCCAGGCGGTTGCGGCATCCCCAGAGGGGCAGAACTTTTTGTGATGAGCACGAGCATTCTGGCGACTGTCTGGTCTAGTGGTTCAAAGTCTGGACTCAAAGCCAGACGGTTGCGGAATCCACAGAGGGGCAGAACTTTTTGTGAAGATCACAAGCATTCTGTCGACCGTCTGGTCTGGTCTAGTGGTTCCCAGGCTGGACCCAAAGCCAGGTGGTTGCGGTATCCCCAGAAGGGCAGAACTTTTTGTGATGAGCACGAGCATTTGTGCCTCAGTCATGGATGAATAGATAGAAGATACTCTTTATTGCAGGCCACACAAAACAAACAGAACAGATGTGTTTAAGTAGTTACGTTTATCCGTTATCTAGAACACACAACAGTACAAACTTTGCTTAGTTTGGGGCTAGATAATCGGTGTAAATGTTGCATTAAAAAAAAAAACATAATTGCTTGTATTTTCTACAGTAAGTTAGTTTTTTATGTGTTTATCTATTCCTACGGCACCGCACGTTTCAACATTCTCTTAATGTGCAAATCCCTAATGCCTAGTCGATATCGAGAAGTTTTCCTTGACACCTGTACACGTGATTCCTTTGAGAGCTTCTTACACCCTTACGACTTTTTACTTTATTTTTACTTGTATTTGAGAAGTATTTTTCTGAACCCTAGTGAGTGCTCAGACCTTTGACTACGTTTGTTTCGTGTATTGCTATGTAGCCCCAGCCCCACGTGCTAATCCACTGCCAAACTTTCAAGCAACTAATGATACTTAGTTGATGTATTTATAAAACATAGATCGAAGGTAACCAACTAAATTTAGATCAGAGCACTCAAGTACTTCCTTGCAATAGTTCCTTGCGAATGTAATAGTAAAAGGCCAAATTACAAAATAAAAAATTAACAAAATTTATTCACTTAATTAATTATGCAGCTGTCGCCTGAGTCATTTGAATAGCATTGAAATATGTCATGACTTGTAGTTTAACTGGCTTTTTAGGTGACTAATTTTAACTTCGTCATCATTTAATAAATGAATGTACCTATTAAGTTTTATAATGATTGAAGCGCTATATAACTACTCATAAATGACAATATCCCTGAGACACCACAATATATCTAAGCTTGACGCTGAGTTAAAAAAGTATGTTACACACACAGCCACAATCAAGTGGCTTAATTATTCGCCAAATTTTATAATAGGTTAAGGTACGATTGTGCATCTGATGAAATTTCCCGATTTAATTTAAAACACCGAAAGAGACACATGCACCGGAATGCTACAGGAATCGCCAAATCTTTGTTGAAGGTTTTGCATCCAATGAAATTTCAGTCAATTAATTGACGCGCGGCCTAGGTTGTTTACTATGTACTGTTTTCTGTGTAATAAAGACCACACTAATTATTCATGTGCATAAAGATTTTACCTTTATTAAACTATTCATGACATCATGTTGCTTAGTATGGGTTACACAATCAACATTCATATTTCAGTTGTTGTTTTTTGTCAATTTTATCAAATTATTGTCCTAATACTTGCTCTATCCAGCGGTCATCTATAGGTACTATTTAGGTATACTCTATTATAAAGCTAAATAGTTTGTTTGTTTGGTTGAAAGCGCTAATCTTGGGAACTGCTATGAAAAAATATTTTTTATTGGATATTCCATTTAACGAGGAAGAATAAAGGCTAATAACATCACGCTACAATACAAAATAGGATCAATAAAAAGTGTTGCGAAAATGGCAAAAAATAATTCTTTTGGGAGCTTCCGATGCGTGCGCTGGATAAACGGTTAAAGTTACGCAAGGATCTTTAATGTCAGAATTAAGTATTCCCCTTTAAAAGTTCAAAAAACAAACCATGACAGCATGTGTATCTATGATTGACTCACTTCAATCATTTTTTATGGTAATCAAATTTGTTTTAAAATAATGCATTATTTGCTCGTTGATAATATACAGGCTTTAAGTAACAGACTAAACTCCACGCAGGCGAAGCCGAAGGCGGATGCTATTAATATTATATTTAAGCTTGTTCAAATTTTTATTCACCACTCAGTGTCAGTAGATACTTACAAACTCCTCTTTTTCTAACGTACTCGTAGTATGGTGGATGCCGTTTGTGGTGGGGATGCCATCAGCGAGGGCACACCTCGCGGATCCACTGACAGTGACCAGCAGGTGTAGGCTACCATACCCACACTCCAACTCGAGCCAGAGGTCATGGGTCTTCTCCCTCTCGAGGCGGGAGAGGTCGATGACACATCTGAAATGTTTGGTAAAATCATCACTGAATCTCCTTTAGTCAGGTAACATAAAAATAAAACAATGACTTGTTTTTAGCCCATGGTCAACGAGGCCAGCGGCCTGACCTAGCTTATTGTTGGCTAAATAGGTGCATGCCAAAAAATCTTGTTTTGTGCTTTGTTAAAAAACGATCCGTGTCAGTCTAACACTGATTAAACAAATGACAGAAAATGTATTCTGATTATGTTAAAACTAGTAGTAGGAGTACCTAGTACTGAAAATGGTGAAGGTACTTACGAGTATAATGTTATAATGTATCTATCATCAAAGCTAGCATGCAATCAAAGAGGATGACAAGACTTTTTAGTTTACGAGTACAAGAGTTTTGTACAATTAACCACTTGTCCACTTGTTTTCTTACCATAATTAAAGTTCACTTCAGTGGGTACTTATTTATGTAATAAAGGGAAAATCGATCGATAAAATCGATTACGCAGAAGTTGTGTATTTATTGCAAAGGTGTAGGCATCAATCTAGTTTAACTCACTTAGCTAACGTCATTACTGAAACAGAGGTTCGATCTGTAAGTATTTCAATAGTCAGGTCATGTAGGTGACAATAACAGACTTTAATTAAGCTTTATTTAAGCTTATTAAAGCCCCTAAATGTATCTATCGAATTTATTTAACTTCGGTATATCGATCGAGTTTCTCTTGATTACAAAATTTGACAATGGGTATGAACTTGAACTTAATTATGATGAAAAAACAAGAATAATTAAGAATTAATTAAAAAAAAACATCTGTTGTTACGATGTTGATTCTTAATCTAGAAAAAAATTACTACTATAAATAGTCCGCGTTTGTATTTTTTTTAAAATAATTGCTAACGTATTCAATTTTATAACGTTTTTGACTTAATCAGGACTCGGATTAAACTTACCGTCCCATAAAATTCTTCTGTTTTCCTTTGTGCCATACTGTGATTTCTAAGTTATTTTCTTCATAGAGGTATAAGTTGAAACGTTCACACCACATGGATTTCGATTTATTAACTTGTTTTGATTTGTGGGTTTCGGCACCTAACCTGTTAAAAAACAAAACGGACAAAAACCATGATTAAAAGAGTATGTATAATGCATTTAGGCTTTATTTAGATTAAAAATAACTCTAATGCGCATTAACAAGTTTACCCTATAAACTGCGCGTATTTATTTTTAGAAAACAAGTTTGAAAGCGCCAATAACATTAATCGGGAAACCTTCAAGATAAAATGCCATAATTTAGTTTATCCTTAAAAGATTTGCAAAAAATAATGTATGTATGATTCATGTCAAGATTTGGGATATGTTTATTAATTTGACATTTCGAAGGCATATTATTAAATTATCTAAATAATAGATTTGAATTTAATTAAGTTATGGTATAAGTAGGTACATAATAATAAACGTACTAACAACTTAGCGCATCTATTTTTAGTAATAATAATAATCTTCCTAACCGTATTCGGTTACGGCGACCACTTCTACTATTTTATTACAGTCAAGGCATAAGAACATGGTTGTTTTTAGTTTGAAGATTTTACATAAATATTCAGCTCATTCGTTTTTACAATTGCACTATGATGATCAATCATTTATTCTACAAAGTGATAAACAAGACACAACATAATGACCTGAACAAATAAGTACCTACTTAACTATTAAAATAAATGATTTCCTGAATAATTTATTGATACGACAGAGAAAAAATAAGATCCTTGATAGGATATTAATATATCCAGATGATATTAATATATATATTCATAGATAAATTATTTGCTAGCAATGACTCGACTTTACAGCTACAAACAAGCTAACAAAAAACTATACCATATTATTAAGCATACATAAGTGGTTTCATGTTTATATGTTATTTTTGCATTCAATCCCATACACTTTCATCAGGTATGTCCATGCCCTATTATCATACCGCAATATTAACTTCCCAGAATCAGGTAAGTAGGTAGTACTTAAGCATGTTTCTTATTAGTATTGTTTGTATTGACTGACTTACTCAGCTGGCTCTAGATGACATGACCGAGATGGGAAATCCTACTACTTTAATATTTATATTTGAGTTATGAATCACTTCGTTTGTTAATAGAATTAGCATGTATATTGTAGTACGTGGAACTTAATTATTGAGTGTGATACTGAGTAAGATTTTTCTTAGGAAATTTCAAGAAGTAATTCTGCCGCTCGAAAGTACTATAAATTTACTTACCATCTAATAATAATAGTTTAAGAAAGCTACTTTTTTAGGAGTGTCGATAGTACAACTAAAACGTATAAAATTATATTATGTGTGTACAGTGGTACCCTTATATTTGAGTAAAAATAAACAGCCTTATTCATAAACGTTACTTAACTTAAAGACAGCCATTAAACAAAGCATATCAACATTTGTATTCATTAACGCTATGAGAGTCATCAGATTATGCTGTTACTTAAATACAAGTCAAATTAAACAACCACTGCACCCTCTTTTAGCAGTAAATCAACAAAATGGCGCCCATCTGACAACTGACCATTATTTAAGCATTATTATAAGTGTCAAACATAAATTGTTTTTACAAAATTATTAATATTATTATTAATACAAAATTGGTTTAAAAAACATTGGTGTTTATTAATACAAAAAAAATACTGCTTAAGGCTTAAATTGTTTTTTAGCTAAATACTCGTAATGATGTTGATTAGCAAATGTTTATGAATAACGCTGTAAATATAAGATAATTTAGCACGGCCTTTTTTGTTAAATGATTATCTTGGTAACAAAAATGCAAGTACTTACTACATATTGTAAGATATTACTCACCTACGTTTGTTTTTTATTGCAAGATGACTATCTTTTGTGAGGCATTCTCAAGGTAGCAGTCATTCAAGCATATTATATTGCCAGAGGCTGTACAAAAATCACAATACGGAACTTAATTAAGTATTTAGGTACCTACTTACTTGAATTTGCAGTAAAGTCCATTTGAGCCATTTGTCGGTCCATCGGGCAAGTCCTTGGCTTCTACGAGCACGACGTTGACGACGGACTTGCATGATTTCTTTGTCAGTATATCAAGCTTTCTGTTTTTCATAACATACTGCAAAACAAAGAAAAAGTAAAGCTATGTGAGATGAGTGAAATAATCACGAGCACCAAAAATGTTGATGATGTCAGCTTCTATCTTATTTAGCGATGATACCTTTACGGTGATAACAAATTAGATTAGATACAAACTTTGATGAATAGCAACTACCTTAATAATATTATTTACCTAATGTTTGTTGAATATATTTTTACAAAAATAAAAACAAAAAATGTACACTATTTAAAATCTAACCCTAAAAAAGAAATAATAATATAAATAAGGTATATAAAGGTTAATCTGTCGAATTATGCCATAATAATATAAAAAAAAAAATGAAATAATAATATAAATAAGGTATATAAAGGTTAATCTGTCGAATTATGCCTAGTCGCTAAAGACGCCTATGATAAAAAACCGGCCAAGTGCGTGTCGGGCCACGCGCAGTGTAGGGTTCCGTAGTAGTATCTTGTACAAAATTATCCATCACCCAAGTGCAACGACTATTACCTACTGCTAAATTAATAAAATATATCTTAACCGCGAAAATTCCTTTAAAGTTTATAAAATGCACTATCATCATGATTTTTGTTAGATTTTTAAGCCCGCAGTTTAGCTTTGAGAGGAGGGGGGGGTACTGGAACAAGAAATCATCTCCACTTGTATGTATAGGGGAGCTACCCTAAAAAAATTTTTTTTTGCCTAAAAAATTACAGCTTTCTAGTACTAACGGTGTCTTAGCTAAACCTCGGACGGACAGACAGACAAACGGACATGACCAAACTATAAGGTGTCAGCACTACGGAACCCTAAAAATCACACTATAGCCAAATTGCATCTTAAATATTAATTTGTATTAATTAAGAATATATGCATAGGGTGCGCACTAAGAATAACAAGTCTCGACGATTTACAAACTGTTTTTCTTCTACCTACCCCTTAATTTTATGATAAATAGGATGAATTAGTTTTTAAACCTTAAGAAGGCGTAATTCGACAGACGTACCATACACAAAATTCATGGTAAAAAAATGTGTCCCAAACCGCCATCCAAAGAACAAAAAGCGTGTAACTTCCTAAAAATGCCAGAAGAAATAGCAAAATCACTAACCGCAAATGCATTTTTTTTCTATGTCAACTGAGGCACTTGTCATCTTTAATTTTAACTGGGACACAAGATTGGTTAGAAACAAGAGCGGAAGTTATCCATTATCCCAGATCAAGACCACGATATTATTCAAGAGTAGGTAGTTGATTTATTCAATCCAACCGATGTCAAAATTAACTAACAAGGAATGTTTAGGATTACATACAGGATAAGTATTTTTTAAAGAAACAGAATTCGCATACGAAATTACAAGAATCGTATAATAAGTTGTAGAAATTCGTACCCTATTCTTTCGCTTCGAAAGTACGTCTGCAGATATCTTTCGATTATTGTATATAGTTGAAATAACCAGAAAATAAAGTTGAAAAAAATATGTGTTTGCACCCTGCTGAGTGTTGTACGATTAAGATGATACGACGTGGGTGCCTCACCTATGAGGCACCGATGTACCGTTGGTGGTTAAGCTCAGTTGCTTTATCGTACCATCGTATTGTTATGTCTACTGATAAACAGCATTGCTGTATTCCGGAGAAGAGTCTACATAGAGCAAGTGTAGCAGGACATCAGTAGTGAGTTTGCAGCACCATAGCACACGGAACATTGTATGACAACTGTGTCGGAAAAAATATGACAACTAACAACAGTTACTGTGCGGTGGTACTGCGACTAATTTCCTGCTAAAATATCTTAAACGAAGGACCCCTCAAACATAATAAGAAGTTTGCTAACTGTTAAAATTTGGTCTGTCTGTAGAAGTTTTATCTGTTTTTTAATCTGCTTGCTTTACTTACATGAAACAAATACTACTACTTATTATGTTGCTTAATTACCTTTTGAACCTTCTTCCCATGATCCCTGAGTAGGGAGAGGCCACTGCCGATACGGCCCATAAACTCGTTGGAGACCGCGAGCGCCGTCGGCGCTAACGGGTCCATCACCAAACCGTCCGGGATGGAAAAAGACCTGGGGACAATTGAATGAAAACTTCATTGTAATAAGGAATACTTCGGTGTTCTTGGAAATCGTGAGCAACTCGACAAACGCAGCGTAGGGCGCCCTCTGCCAAGATGCAATGGAGTGATGATATACGCAAAGCAGCTAACAGTGGATAAAAAAAGAACACCCACTTTGAATAGCACCTATTTAAATGTAAACTGTCGTGGTTTATCGCACTCACGATGAAAGGTGTTTTGAACAACATTTAAAGATCCAAATCAAACTAGTACCTGTACCTTCGCCGAACAGCGTATCGGTGGTAGTTTTGTATTGCCTACATGTTCGCCAACATGGGATTTAATTATTTCTATTGACAAACAGCTTTGCTGTGTTTTGGATGGAAAATCTAGATAGGCGGCGACAGTGTGAGTGTGACATACTTTAGAAAACTTCATCAACATTATCATTTCAGCCAGGACGTCCACTGCTGAACATGGCCTCCTCTAGTGACTTCCAGATTGGCCGCTAGAAATCATCGCCACTTTGTAACTCTCATATTAAATTCGACCTGTCGTCAATAAAAAAAAAGCTGTCTGTTTTAAGAATTAATCTTTAGGTGACCATTATACGATGCATATCTCAATAAATTATTATATTATTATCTTAGCGTCTAATTAATTTAATAATAATTAATTTAGTTTAATAAATACTTGCTTAAAAATAAGACAGGGCTACCACGTCAAGTTTGCCTTCATTTAATCAGAAGAATCGATGTCATATTTTAACATGAATTTAAATCCATGTAATTTCAAGATAAATCCAGTCAGTTAATGTTACTTATATCTGTGATTCTAATTTAGATAAGTGTACCGAGTGTTTTCGACTTTACCGACTAAATTATTGAGATCTGAAAGGGTGCCAAGTTCTGTAGATAATACAAAAGTACTCCTTTTTTTAAACTTGCTATGTTAATAATCTAATAGAACACAGAACTCTAAAATATACAAGGCTATTCCAAAAACATCAACAACCCTCTAGGGCTTGATTCTAGTGCTCAAAAACAACAACTTTTTGTAAAAAACATCAAAATCGCAGTAAAAAGGAAAAATACGCAGTAAAAACCTAAATCCGCAACCTAAATTCGCAGTATGTAAACAACAAAGCCACTTAGGGTGGAACTTTCCTACCGATCTGGTATCCCACAGATACTTAAGTATATCTACATTTTTTAGATAATTTTCACATTAAAATCAATTGCTCAGGCTAAGTAACACGTGTGAAAAAATATCTAAGTCTACTTAAAAATAGATTGTTCATACAATGGTGGCGTCTTAATGGCGTAAAATGTTTAATAAATATCCTATGAACGATTATTTAAGTTAAGGAAAACCGTAGTTTGCCTTGTAAAGCAAGACAAAGTCCGGTCTGAGAATAACAAAGCCATTCAGGGTGGAACTTTCCTAACGTATCCTACAGATAATTTGCGTAGCATCCAGTCTTGCGGTTTTATGTAGAACCGGAATGTTTAAAGGCATGGCTATTAAAATATTCGTAGTAGGTAGTCGGTTAACTCGTTTTATGAAAGCAATTATCTACTTTAAATAAAAAATGGTACAGAAAATATCGTTTTCTGTTTTTTCACAAGTCTATATTCTGAATAAAGTAAAAAAAACGGTCCGTGCGAATGAAAATATGCTGGCACCGTCTCTAAAAATAACTGAATATAATGTTATAGTAAACAGAATTTTTCTTTTTAGTTTTATTGTAACTTTATTTTTATTTAATTATATAAGTTCTTAACAATACGTAACCATTAGTATACGGAACCAACATAGACCAATTGAATCATTACTCTCAAAACTGAAAGTGCTGCGATAAGTTTATTTTTGTCCTTACTTATGTGGATCTAGACTGAAAACGTCAAGTAAAAACTGCACTCAATCACACAGTTTTTTACTGGGCAGTAAATATTTAAAGCTAAAAGTAATGTAAGCCATTTAGATGATGGATTTAACTAAAATATATGCAAGTCTTTAAAATTTTGCATATATTTTAGCCTGAATTTACTTATTTTGGAAAGATTTACCGTCAGCAAACCATAAACAATTTACACAAAAACTTTTTTGATAAAAATCGATCCTGTTTCATAAAAGGGTAAAAGAAACTGTATCTAACCAACTGAAGAGTCTAAACTCGAAAACAACTGAGGCCCTAATTCAAATTATTTGGTAGAAAGGTATCTTGTTATCTATATGTTTTCTATGATTTATACAATAGATAAGATTAATAACAATATGACACAAGTCATTACAACAACAATTAAACTTTCTGGACACAGATTAATTAAATACCTACCCACTTTCAAAAACATGCGTCTGCGTTGAACTCTTTTGAATGGAGGACGTTTTTACCTGTTAATTACGTACGTAAAAAAATATTAAATTAACATGACCTTTTCTAAAGATGGGTTTGCTCTTGATTACAATCTCACCCAAGGGTGTAGGTAGATGTGACCTAATCTATAATTGAGCGACTTGCAAATAAATAATAACATTTAATAATACATTGTTTTCACAGTCACACCAATTATCCAGCTCCAAACTAAGCAAAGCTTGTACTATGGCGACTAGATAACTGATAAACATACTCAAGTACTTTTATAAACATCCATGACTTAGGTACAAATGCTCGTGCTCATCACATAAACATTTGCGGGATTCAAACCCGCAATCGCTGGCTTAGTAGTCCGGAGCGCGGACCACTACACCAGACAGTCGTCAAAAAATAGAACTAGTATTCAGTCGCGCTTCTTGAGGTCGAGTAGCTAGTGCCGTAACTAGAATTGTATGCACCCGGTGCGAGCTTCTGAACTGCTCCTAAGCATGACCCAAAACGTGGTCTGGTCTAGTATGTTCTGTGCCTCACCAATATGCGCCCTGTGCCTTTCAAGATCCTAAGACCCAGTACATTCCGTTCATAAGAACGTGCGTAAAATATGTTGATTTGCGCCACAACACGTCTTTTTTTTTAATGTAAAATATTATTATTTCATACCACAAACAAGCAAGTAGTTACAAAAATATTTCCTTAAATTAAAATGATGGCAACATACTAGATCGGAAGACTGGTGTTTAAGTAAATATACTTGTGTTACAGACCACCAGGCCTCCACCCCTAGGTAGTACCAAAAAATCTATAATAGTACAAATATACATAAAATTTTCTGACTACTTAAATCAAACTAATTTGAATTTATTTCCTAATGATATTATCAATCAGATAACATTTAAATTAATCAGACATGGTCTAAGGGTTGTATAGATTCCGAAACACAAACGCAGGCTGGGAATTCTACGCCTTGGCTGTGCGCATTATAGTTGATGTAGCAAAGTGTTAGTTGGTGCGAATACCGATTAGGATAGTCTAATAAATTTAATCTAATAATATTGTCTACTAAATAAGAATAGTATCTTGCGGTGCGTCTTGATGTACGAAGGTGACTTGTTGATTTTACAATAATGAAAATAGAATTGACACTCCGAAGATAGATACAACTCTACGACCTCTACCTGCACATCAAAATCCCGCCTGCAGCCTTTTGGCTACAAAAAATCACAATGAAACAGACAAATAATATGCAGTTGTATGCAATTTTAATTTTAGTTTCCTTTATGTAAAAAAAATCACTTAATGAAGGCTTTGGCTTGAAGAAACACATTCTCCTATAAAATTACTGTAGATACTGCATTTTATGTTTGTTTGTGTTTGTTGTGTGTTTGTGTTTTAAAAAGGCATGTGAATTTTGCAAACACTTTTTGAAAAATAAGTATAATAATTTACAAGAGAATATTGGCAGTGGATGGAAAAGGTTCGCATTAGGAGAGGCCAATTATGTTAGTAAAGTGACGTAGGTATATGTAGGAAAAACAGTTGGTTGCAAATCTTTAGGTTTAAGTTTTTTATTTTTTATTTTTGAAGACCCGTTTTGGTTTGTATAAGTGACGTGGTGATTTACGTTGAACGCCTCGTGATTTGTTTTTTTTTAATTGACTCGAGTTTTTGTCTGATTGAAGATGCCCGTGCAAAAACTGTGGTACCTCGTAGCAAGGGCCATAATTATTTACATAAAGAATTAACATCCTATTTTGTTAACTTCCATAAAGGATGTATTTTTTTTATTTTAAATTTAATGTAGGTTGTTGCGGCGCTACTTGTCGCGTGTGGCCTGTGTGTGGTGAGGGTAAAAGGAAGTAAGGTACTGAAATGCGGCCCTGTTTGTATTAATTACCACTTTTTTTTATGTTCATTATAATCACCTTCAAATAAGGCAAATGGATTTGTTTCTGGTTTTGATTGTCTTCCATCGTTTTAATTGATATTATCATTAATTGTGTTTCTTCTAAAATACATTTTGTTTTAAAAGTTCAATGTAGTGCTAGTGGCTTTAGCTAGAAGATTGAAATATTATAGACTCGATTCATGTGATGAAATTGTATCTACCACAATATATTGCACTTTAACACAAATGATTAAAAGATCTATCAGTGGAAAACTTCACACTCTTAACATAAAAACAAGTTAAAGATGTCATTGACACTTGAATTATATTTTTCACTCGATCACATTATTCACATTGCTAAAAAATAAAACACCAGTTTGTACCCTTGTTTTTAATTTAGCCATACATTGATACAATCCGGTAATCAAGGTCTTTGCCCTATCTTTGTTTTGTGCCACTGAACTGGATTAATTGGGAGCAAGGTTACTTAAACTACATAATAACTGGACTTATTTAATAATTATTTACTCGTGAATAATTATTAAATAAGTCTACATGACATTGTCCATCTGATCTTTTTACGTGTCTAGGAGATATTGAATTCATATTATACATTTACAACGCAAGTTTATGTTATTTCATTTTTTTTTTAAATTGACTCAGATGGGAATCAAAATCAGCTGTTTATTAATGTCTTTGGCGCATAAGTGTTAGCTGCGTAATATACTAGTACTTACCTACATATAACAAAAATGCTACTATGTATTAGAATATTTAAAATAAAGGTTTAAAATATTTTAAATACTATTAATCTGGACATTATTTAGAAGTCACATTAATGAATTCTAGTAACTGGCAAAGCGCGAGTCGTCTCGTTTTTATTTAAGAGTCTACATTTAGCTGTAAGTTTGACGCTTGTATTGCTTGCCATTATCATTTTTACGATAGAGCAAAAACAAAAATAAACATTTTAAATACACCTTGTTTTTGGTGTATTTATTTGTAAGGTCATTCATCAGAATCGCTATGGGAAATTTACAACTAGCTACCTATACAATTTAAAATACAGCCCTCCAAACGTAGAACAGATTGACTGACAGCACAAGATTAGTAATAGGGTCTCGTTAGTTCGCTTGGTGTACGGAATCACTCCGGGCTTGTCCTCACTTTACCATAATAAAACCATTTTAGTCATTTATTGTTTCTGAATTATTTTTAGTACTTACCTAGTAGTTTCCAACAAAATAAATCGTGTACTCACCAAGCATACAGAAAATGATAAAATCAATGAATTTTATTTACAATTCTAATGTACGGAAACGGGGCAGTGAATTTGATAGTCAAATATAGGCTTTGTATAATGTAATTTATGTCAATGCATAACATATTGACAATACCTATGTATGCCTTTGAGTTTAAACACCGACTGAAAAGGAATATTGCATAAATACGTTGTGACACAATCGTTATCTCCCAGGAGATAGAGCAGACGTTTCCTATCTCCACATGGCAAGTATCCTGATCTTTATCAATACTCACGGTCTGTACTGCGGCCGAAGGTCACGTAGGTCACTTTGTGTGTTATCTCGCGATTCATTTATCGAGCTGTTTTCAGTTGAGCTGCTCTCCGTACTGTCGGTAGAGTTTTCGGCAACTTGCGAAACAGTCTCGGTGACCAATTGTTCGCCAGTCCGCGTTGTTTCGACATTTCTCGTCGCATTCGTACTGTCTGGATAACTGAGTAAGGGCGACGTTGCAACACTAAGTTCTTTTTCTTTTTCAATAAAATTTGGCACTTCCGTTGTGCCGTTGCACTCCAAATGCTTTTTCGTCCTGAACGACAATTTGCGCTTAAACGACATCACGAGTACACTCACACAAATGCGGCAATGCAAATGAACAAATGATTAACTTATTTATAATTTTATTACTTATAGCCTGTTATTTAACAATAAGGTAATAAAGAACAAAATACATTGAAGTAAATGATATATGGCATAGTAAATGAATAACTACATTGAGTGATATAAACACACTGAGTGGAAACAAAAGCGGACTATATTAATTTGAGATATTGATAAACGGTCTGACCCCCGGCCGCAATTAAGAGTTTTCGTCACATCGGTCACTATTAGTGATAAGCTCGTGATCGTTAAAATGTCATTATAAAATGATAGCATTAATTACCTGTCTTGGGCAGACGCGGTCGTCACGAAGGTGTACAATTGACTGATTTTGCGGGAGATCGAACGAAGCCGGCGTCCGGCGGCTGAGGGTTTTCCAGTGATCTTAGCACTTTTTTTTCTCCGCGTGAACACGTCTGTATGCAAACACTCGATATCACTGTTTATCTCGCACCGGCCGATCGAAAACGTGTCCACCGGACATATGACTGCCTCTACATTTGTTCAGTCATTATTATTGAAAATGGATCGTTGTGGCGCGCATCTATTACCGTACAGGTACTCTGACGTCACATACGATACAATTCACTTGTACTGTTACGATTAAGGAGCCAACCCATATTTCACCCAGTGGAAGAGATCATTAGGCACAATTTTTAGGGAACGCTATCGGAGATGATTTGTGATTATTACTAAATACCTATGTAACTTTTGTGAATAAAATTTATAAATTATGTTCTTAGGAAATCATGTAGGTAAAACGACTGTTAGATACACATTTGTTGAGTTATCTATCAAGAAAGTACTTTGATTATTATGACCTATCTTAATGTGATTCAAATTACAGTCAAAACATATCTATTAATTAATTGCTAGATTGTATTTTTGTCATTAGTTGATTAACAAGCCGCCGGTAGCGATATTTAAAATAAAAAAAAGTAAAAGTAAACTATCATGTTATTCCGCCCTAAGGCCTCCGACTAGGCTACTAGTATCAAGTGATATTAGCCGGAACCAACATTTAACGTGCCTTCCGCAGCACGGAGATGCTTGTGACAAATGTCACTAAATATGGTTAAAATGGTCACCTATCCAATTACAACCGCGGCGTAGGTGGCTTAACTTTGGTAATTAGTAATTACTACCAAAGCGCTGTCGCCACTGAGCCACAAGCACCTCACTGAGCCACAAGCACCTCACTGAGCCACAACCACCTAAAAAGTAGTAGGTATTTAAAACGAAATATTTAAAAAAAACTTTTTACTTTAGAAAAGGTTATCCGTCATTTTTGTGGGAAAAACTAATATGTAAGTAATTATGTAAAGTTCTTTTCGTCTGAACGCGTATTTATGTATTGGAATGTATGTTATTGTATGTACGTTAGTTTTTTTTTTTTCAAATTAAGTGGTTTAGTATTGCTTTAGCTATATCTACATTTGAATTGGTCAATGAATATTTATTAGACTTCTGTTTATAATAAAATTAAGGAGGGTTGAGATCTTATTCACAATGGTGTACCTATTATAAAACATATCACAACACTTTTTGTCTAACTGTAGATATTGATAACATAAGCAGCCCGTATTTTTTTTCCTAATCATGTTCTAAGGGCGACAGAGCTAATTATTAACATAAAACAATGTGCCATAATCCATAATACATACTTAGTACCTAACGATGTAATTATGAAAATAGTAGTGACGCTATGGAACTTTTCAATGACATTAGTGGGTAACTATAATTGTAAAAAAGAAGTCCTCACTGACTTACTAATTATTCATTCATTTACGTAAGTCAACGCCGAGATGTTATTGTTGTGGCTGCAGGATTTAGATGGTAGCTTCGACAGATTAGACGAAGTACCTAGCTACTTATACCTACCTATCCGTTACTTGCATAATCATGCAAGCACTTAATAAGCCGCGATTTTTTGAAATTCATCTCCTGAGGGTTGAAATTTTATAAAGAATAAAGAGAATATTGACTGCGACTGGGGAAAAGAAGTCAGGGGAGTCTTTCTGATAGGTTTCACGTTAATAATAGGAATATTCATAATAAGTTTACAGTTTCTCTCTTCTAGAGACGAATAATTAATGATATTATTGATATCATGGAATCTGGAAACCTATTTGCATAGCTTATCTGGCATCTTGGAATAGAACCGTATGTCTAAAATTATCTCATAGTTTTATTGAGTCGTATCTTGAAATCAAATCTATTAATTGGTTATTGGCAAATTAAGCAGAGCTTGTAGGTACTATGGTAAGGTGACTAGATGAAGGATTGGCACACACGGCACATTACTAAATGACATCAAAGAATCAGGCTACACAAATAAAAATAAATAGGTACACAAAATGCTCCGCAACACAGCTATGTGGCTATTGTCATCGTTTCGTTTGTCGTATTGGTCTCGAAGAGGAATCAACATCTTTGTGTTATGATGTACCAGACAAGTGGGCTAGGAGCGTTTCTCAAAAGACCCGAGTCAATTAAGAAAAAACAATTTCAAAATAAACCAAAAACAGGAATCGAACCCGGGACCCATTGCGTTTAATAGGCGAATCACTATGTCACTACGCCAATGTCAACATGTTCGTAAAAAAACACTTGCCCCTTGTAACATGCAATAAAGATATTGAACGAATTGACGGAGTGTAAACCTCTGGACTAAACGGTCGTCAAAAGCAATCATAAAATATTATTTACCGAAACAAACAGGGTAAAAACGATTTCATTTAAAAAAATAAATACTAGGGTAATAAATCAATAAATCATTTGTTTCCACTATCACACCAATAAGCTAGCCCCAAACTAATACATACACATACTTAAATACATTTTTAAACATCCATGACTGAGGTACAACAAATTAACAATTTTTAATTTAAGGTACAAATGCTCGTGCTCATCTCTCAAACATTTGCCCCTTCCGGAATTTAAATCCGCAACCGCTCGGTTTTGTAGTCCGGAGCGAGGAACCACTACACTACCTACACCAGACGGTAGTAATGCTAGTAAACAAAGGATGATCTTTTCCTAGCTCGTAATAGTTAATTTGATTACTGTTGCACCAGCTCGCAATTCAAAACCGGGAACTTCCGTGATATTATTGCCATTGACCATCTATTGCGCTGACAAGGTCACTTATTCTTATGCTTGACATAACAACAAGTTATTTCCCGAAGAAATATTGGAGCAAAGGGCTTGGGTTAGTTTGGTCAACATGGCACCTATGAGATTTACATTTCACGATCGATGTTAGACCGTGACTTTCTAAGAGAAGTACTAAGAGAGCAGCTTTGCAATTGGGTTTACTAGTAAATAGTTAGTAATAGTAGTAACTTTCATATTAAGTCATATTTTATTATTTGACAACATGAATGTACATTAAATATGGTTATATCTTCTGGATTTTAGTCTGCTTCGGTTAAATAAACAACACATGCATAGGAACTTCCTACTAGGAAGTGTAAATAAAGAGAAAATATGTTGTTACCTATTCTATATTTTGTTGAATGTTACACTGAAGTTAATATTAAGTAGCCTTCAAGTAGGCTCTACATCGAACTACCTAATCGGAAATGACCGTGAACGTGAAACTGTGTAGTTAAATAGACAAAAACAATACCATTGTAAAAACTACGGAATTTTGTTTCGCAAAAAGATTGATTAAGTAGGTACTTAGATCATTTTTAGGGTTTCGAACCTTAAAAAAAGGAACCCTTATAGGATCAATTCGTTGTGCGTCAGTCTGTCTGTCAAGACCCTTTTTAGCAGGACCGTAATAACACAAGTTTATACGGGACCCCTTGGTGCGCGAGTTCATAAAATTAAGAAAGGGAAATCAATCTCACAATCCTATAAGTGGCAGCTATACAGCTATATACGAGTACCAACGTAGATACGCAGGTAACCTGAAAGGCAAGCTATGTTAAGTACCTCTACCTCTTTATATATGTGCTAAAACCAGGAAGTTTCTCATTGTAATTACCTGCTTACTTACACACGGAATACTACTTACACTCCATGTCACGGACACGGTGAATATTAAAGGTCAGTGTACCTGCACAGAGGGCATCCTGTTCGTAGGACCTTAACGATGCTTCCACGGTAGTTATTGCCATTTTTGACCAGCTACCCTTCAACTTAAATTGAATGTTACCTGCTGACGTCTTCGTATTTCATCATGACGATACCTACTTAATTGAGCACAGTTCCGAACCTAAAAAATATGCAGTGTAGTCGTTCTGTCCGTTTGTTATTCCTTTTCACGGCTTAGTTACTCGGCTGATTATGGTTAGAGTTTTTTAGGTTTAGTTACTTTACTGCCTGGTTACTTTATTAAAATAAATATTCAAAGGTTTTGATAAAACGTAATAAAACCAATTTATTTCTGCAAATAGGCTTAGGTTAAGCTCTTTTACACGTCCCAATTTTATTTTTTACCTTACCACTGCTTCGGGTCAACATTGTGGACTAGCGCCGAGAAGAAGCAGCGCAAGTAACTCGCCCATTACCTTTATTTACAAGATAATATTTTCCCGTGCCAGCAGGGTAGTTTTTAATTCCATAACATCTTATCATTTAAATAGGCATCAAATGTATACTTAATTTTCAATAAAATCATCTTGAAATGCGATTTAAATTTATACAGGAGTAAGTATGTATCTATGTTTAATTTAGCAATAGACTGGTAATTGTAACTTGTATAACTAAGTAGGTAATATTTATACCTATCGTAGGTTGTATGTAATGTAATGTGCATAATATGTGTCATTTAGAGTAAAGAAAGTAAGCATAGAAAGGTTGTAATTATAAACTTTTGTCTGACGTCCTGGTCTAAGTGTAACTCTAACGCCGCGGTACCGTCTCATAGACGTAAAAATTAAATCAGAATATAATAAATAAAATAAACAATATTGTAGTCTAAGGGTTTTACAAATTGATTGGTACATGTTTTAGGTGAATAAATTACAGATAAAATAAAACTACCATCCTTATTTTAAGAATAACCAACATTTATTCATGAATACACAATAATTGCTTGTCTAAATATAGGAACTTAATTTAGTATATTTTTTAAAATATGTATATCTATTTATCAATCGAAAAATGAACTTAAAAAATCGTTACTTCTTTGTACTATAATTAAAATACAGCAAATATATTTAGTTACCGATGTTACGTCAACGAGACACTATGTGGTTACCTACGTAAACAAAGAAGTGACGACCAAGAGACATGCAAAGTTTTTGTACATTAACACCGTACTTACGAGATGGCGAGGCGAGGTGGGAAGGTAGCGGGAAAGGTAACGTCGCGCGTCGCGTATTTTGAAAAATATTGTTATAATAAAAATAGTTACGTCTGTGAGACGTATACCACGTCAGTTATAGGTTAAACAAAACACGAAGCGCAAAGCACAAAAAACATGATTCTAAAATGTATTCTTATTCTATAATATCCTGTTATACATACAACTCTAACATTAAGAAAAGGTTGAAACTTAAAGGCTTTTACTTACATCAACTTTATTGCTTAGCTATTTCTCACTCACTGCGCGTTTATAAGTATGTCTAGACTTGAGTAAAGACAGTATCTAAATAAAATAATAACACAGGTAAGTACTGGCTTCATGACAATTTTAATGAACTTTTGCAATTTAATCCAATATGTTATTACTACGTAGATACTCGTAGTTTGCATAAAAAGTAAACTTTACCCCGAGCTAACTAGGTATTTAATAAAACCTTGAGAGACGCAATGAATCATTAAAACATTAATGATATTTGTACTTGGGAGCAAATGTGCCCAAGCAATACCTACTTTTCAGTTAATCTGTTAACAGTTTGAAACATCCTTTGTAGATTGAATACCTACCCCCTACATCCTGATAGATTAATTTTAACCATTAATTTTATTTGATAAAGGAGAATAAATTATATAACGTCGATATAGTTTATGTACCTACATACATATTATACTATATGTAACAAAGACTAAATATTTTTGATTGCAAATCTTATTTATCAAGTTTTATTCGCTGTTTACAAGCGGTATCGGTAGAGACAGCGGTACAAAGCCAGAGGCCCAATTCCTGTAATTTAACAATAGCAGCAATCCGGTGTCGATCCGCTCCCAGTAACATTACGATCACAAACGGTATTCTCGTAAACTCAAAAATGTTATTATAGTTCGTAATGCGACTGAAAATGGAAGAAACCAAAATTGAGTTTTTTTTTAGTTTTTTTTTAGTGGCATGATGTTTTGATAATTTTAGATCAAATTAAAGATTTTTAGGCTACCGTTTATTCGGTGTGGGGTAGTCGAACGAAAAGCATGGTCGATCTGTTATAATGGTTTTTATTTATCATTTAAAGAGCTATAATGCAAGTTCGGTGTAGTTTTTGTTCTAATGTTAGGTGAAGTGGTAAAGATCTAAAACTATGGAAATATCATTGTATTCAACGCCGCATCGAGTGTCAAGTGACTTGTCTCAAGACAACTTGCTTTAGACCAGATAGCGTCCTGAAACCTGCTTATATGGGAAGAGTAGCCTCCAGTGAATCAAAAAAAGGTATAAAAACTAAACACCCGTTATTTATTGTGAACTTTGTCAAGCTTTGACTTCGAATCAAGAATACACTCGACATTGGCAGAATCACCGCTCTGGCAGACCTCGCAGATACTGGCAGCGGATCGACTCGATCGGATTGGATTGCGACTACTGTTAAATAACGGGAATTGGGCCTCTAACGATTGTGTGCGGGTTCAGATCCCGCAGAGGCAAAATGTTTGTATGATTTGTCCTACCGGAATAATGGATGCATAAAAAATGTATTTATCCGTTATCTTGTTGTTGAAGAATTTATTTTTTTAAGACTTGCGAGTGCTCAAAAGTTGCTGAGAATATCTCAGTGGCTTCGTCCCTAAAACAGTGGATATAGTAATTTTGTAATACATAATTGGAAAGTATCAAAATGCTTGGCACGTTCTTTCGGATATGAAATACAGTTGACCTCGATGGTACGATGGTAGAAAGAAAGGCAGCCCGACTAAAACAACTTGTATGTTTGCGTGTGTTTAGTCCAGAAAAGGCAAGAAACATGTAAGCATAAACTTGAAATGAATATGAAAAACGATGCTAGAAGGCTGAGTGTAAGTCGTAAATAAGTAATGTAGAAAAAAATTTAAATGCTTCTCAATTATTATATTTTACTTCTAATTAAGTACAAATAAGTTTGTAATTTCAATTTGTTTTAATCGACTATCTAACTGCACTACCTTCAATGACTCACGATGACCATAGGGAAATTCACCTTACTAGTAGATGTAAGTCCTGATTAAATGCTCGAACATACTATGATGCGACATCACGTAATTTAATAAGTGCAATTGCTTTGACCCGTATATTAGTTGGTTACTTCCATAACAGGCAGTAGGTAGGTCTAAGGTATGACGTAAGAACTAATGAGACCTTACACTCGGCCACGGCAGTTTTTCCCTAAAAAGTCACGATCATTCTTAGTCAAACATCATTCCAACTCTAATTTTAACAGCTTTTGGAAAAGCACAAACCGGCTGAATTCTAGAGCTGGCATTCCCGTGAGTGTCGACGGAGTATCCGATCCTAAGGATATAGCTGACAGTTTTAGGGAGCAATTTGCTGTCAAGTCTCCATTAGGGCCTTCATCCGGATGTTCGGCGCTGGGCCTCAGGGTTCCAAAGTATCAACCGTTGTCCTAGCGAAAGATATCCAGCTCATTTTAAGGAAGATGACAAGAGGCAAGTCGCCCGGTCACGATGAGCTCAGCGTCGAGCATCTGAGGTATGCTGGAGCCCACTTGCCCCGTGCATTGGCTCTTCTGTTTAACTTGTGTATTGGCCATTCATACTTGCCTCCGGAACTGATGCGGACCCTGGTGGTACCTATAGTGAAATGCAAAACCGGAGATGTGTCGAACAGTTCAAACTATAGGCCGATCTCGCTAGCTACCATCATAGCAAAGGTGCTTGATGGCGTGCTCAACTCATATTTAAACAGGCATGTCAAACTGCATGATGTTCAGTTCGGTTTCCGGTCTGGGCTGTCCACTGAAGCGGCCATATTGGGGTTAAAGCACGCTGTCAAGTATTACACTGATAGGCACACACCTATCTATGCTTGTTTTTTGGACTTGTCCAGGGCCTTTGACCTTGTGTCTTACGACATACTTTGGAAAAAGTTGAAGGAGACTACGGTGCCGCCAGAGCTCGCATTCATCATTAGATACTGGTACTTGAATCAGGAGAGCAGGGTGCGCTGGGCGGGGAAGCTTTCGGATCCGTGCAGGCCGGAGTGCGGGGTGAGGCAGAGGGGCCTGACCTCGCCCATACTCTTCAGCCTGTATGTGAACGCATTGATCGAGGGACTCAGTGGTATGCGTGCAGGGTGCTTCGTTGACGGTGTATGTTTTACCAACATAAGTTACGCGGACGACTTAGTGCTGCTGGCCCCTTCGGTATGTGCACTCCGTAGGTTGCTTGGGGTGTGCGAGTTGTATGCTGCGTCAAACGGCCTTGTATACAATGTAAAAAAGACGGAGTACATTGTCTTCAGGGCGGGTACCAAGTGCCCTCATAGTATACCACCATTTTACTTAATAATAAGCCGATAAACAGGGTACACACTTTCAAATATCTGGGACACTTGGTAACAGACGATCTGAAAGATGATGTAGACATGGAGAGGGAACGCAGAGCTTTGTCAGTCCGGGCGAACATGCTGATCTACAGGTTCTCACGATGCACGGCAGCAGTCAAGATAACGCTGTTCAAAGCGTATTGTACGTCACTGTATTCTGGGTCTCTGTGGTTCAAATATACCCAAAGGGCTTACAATGCTCTGCGGGTCCAATATAACAACGCATACAGGGCGTTGTTGCGGCTGCCGCGCTTTTGTAGCGCGTCCTCAATGTTCGCCGAGGCCCGGACAGATGGTTTTGACGCAACTTGGCGAAAAAAATCTGGCTCACTCTTGCGCAGGTTGCGCGGCAGCCCCAACATCATTCTGCGCGCGATAGCCGATCGGCTAGACAGCCCACTTGTCTGGGCTCTAGCCAAACGTACCAAATCGTTGTTAGAAATTAAGTACTAACATAGGTTAAGTTATTGTTACTAACAAATTGGACCTTGTTGTCACTAACAAAGATTTGAATTTGAATTTAGTTACTTTTCGAGCAATTTTACTACCTTGATTTCAATTATACATAACACAAGAGCTTTTTTGGTAATTGTAACTAGGCCTATTTAGCACTTAACCAGTTAAGTGTTTGCTGTCTTACTTTAGAGTCTGCACAATGTGATTATTTAATAACATTCCTATCTATTGTACGTTAGAAATCGCATTTTTAATAATGTTAAAATTCATAAATCGATTTAAAACTTAAACATAAAGCATTCAGCTTATAGAAATCGTCCACTTTATTAGTGATAGTGTGATCATAATGGTCTATTATATAAATATGTAATAAAACAATTATTTTTAATAAAAATGAACATTTATTAATAAAAAACTTACATACCTAATACAAATGTTCTTATGACTAATTACACTTACCTACAAATGCGCCGTAATTATAATGCATATTAAGATCAGTACATATTACCTATATCTATTTATTAAAGATTAAAATAGACACTTTTTCTTTAATGTAACTCAACTTCAAAATTAGTTATAATTTAATTTTAAGTATAATTCCATACTTAAGTTCTCAACATCAAGTCACAGTTTTATAACTCAGGTATAAAATCAAGTAAATATAAAACTATTGTATTATATAACCAAATTATAATTTGGCTAGTACTAAGTTATTCTATTATACAGGTTGTCCTGTAACTCAAGGATAACCTTATAACCACATATTATAAATCTCATAGTGAACAACTTTTGTTCTATGACTTTAGTTATTCAATACAAATTGAATCAGCTGTTCGGTCATTTTGTATGAGAAGTTAATAAATTGTTATGCAAATTTGGAAAAGTCATAGAACATATGTACGTAAAAGTTGTTTACTATAATGTATAGAATATGTGGTTACAAGGTTATCCTTGGGTTACGGAACATCCTGTATATGTATATTCATACAATACTTTTGTGTTAATTAAAGGATACATTGTGCTGTGCAGTTTAACAAAAAATACACTAATAATGGAGTAATATTTTTTTTCTATGGTAAATATTTAATACAAATAATTTACGGTTGTACCACAATTTGAACATCAATCACAAATCACAATTTTGTAATTTTCTTTTTGGAATGACACGATTAACACACTTATTATATTTAAATAAAAAGTCTATAAAACTATGAAGTTGTTATGTTACAAACATACCTACATAGTATAGTAGTTATATCGAGTAATTAGTATGTAAAAGATCGCATTGTGGTGTAAAGGGATGTGTCATGCCTGGTGGATTAGTTTGTTAACAGGGAAATAATTAACTTCACTTCAATAATACAAGCTACCAACATCAAATGGTTAAACAAACATTCACTTAAAGCTACCTGAAAAATTCTTAAGCACCTGTTCAACAAAAATTTCATGCTCAATGCTTATTGAATAAATTACTAATAATAATGTTTATATCTAATTCTAGAGGAATGTAAAATATGAACATTTCAATACTGTCTATGACACACATAGTTCATAACTGCTACAGTAAAATTTACTATTAAGATTACAATGGATAATGAAGATATTTTAAGAATTATATCTATGTCACACTACTAATAAAAGGCTTATTGCAAATGGTTTGTTTGTAGCAGTCCCAACAAAATGTAATGTTATCAAAAACATTTAGATATGTTTGTGTACAAAGTGGTATCCAATCTAAACTAGGCATTGAATTAACCCATACACTGGGCATCAGTCTTTTGTTTCTGAATTTGTCAGTGAACACTTCTGTTTGGTCATAAATCTGTGTGGTTACTCATTAATTGTGTCACATCTTAGTTGTGGCTTCGAGGGAGCGCAAGAGTGGTGCGCGGGCCATATACTAGAAACGATCTTTGGAGGCATGTAAATCAGGGTTGGTCAGGTACTGGAGCTCTTGAAGCTCTTGGAACTTCTCATGGTCTCGAATATGTGCATAGTTTGCTGACAAGCACATCAGATAATGCACCAAGCTCAGTATAACTAGTAAACATGAAACCATTGCGAGGATAAACATAAATTCTGCCTTTTCTACATAATCCTTGCAGAAAAGTTTCATTCTCTGAGCTTCACAAATCCGCATATCTTCTTGTTTCACAGTTGATGGGAACATGAAGTCAAATTGAGTAAAGTCAATACAAGTCAACAGCTTAATATTATCTGGTTTCGAACACAGTTTCCAGAATATAGTAAAGAGGAATGTGGTTATTACTAGGAAACCTAGTAATATTATCCAAGTAAATGTAAGTATGTAGGTTATTATCATAAACACCGCGCAAGATATCCTTCCGCCGACTCTTGCCCTCCACGCTCGGTACACTTTCTGTCTTGTGGCACCTGTTGTTAGGCAACCCAAACACAACAGCATGAATCCGAGAGCTGCCATACAAGCACTTCCAACTATAAATATCATCTGTAGAGCCTCGATCCATATCAATCGAAAGTGGAATACTTCGTCAAACATAAGTATTGAAAGAGCAGACCCTCGGTACATAGTGCCACAAAACACCCCCACGCCCAAACAACACATAATAGTCGCGATAAGGGTTGCATGAGGAACCCTCGTCATGCATTCATGGCAACTGTCCTCACCCATCTTTTTTTCTGGAATTTCCAAACAATATCGTCACACAATCACACTATAATTGGGTCTAGCTTAAAATTATTTTTTGTGAATCACCAAAGAAACCACATCTGTCAAGAAGTACACAAAGAGAAAGTTTTTTCTTTTTTTTAAACGGCCGGCCGTCAATAGTGGCACTTTTTTTCTTAAAAAGCTTGCATCAACTTCAAACAATGATTGTTTGTCTAATGCTACGGCTATGAATGCGAATATTTAAGAGCTCTTGCCTGTTGCGATGGGCGACGGAAGGTGTTTACCCAGGTTATATAGAAAATTTGGGTAAAAAAAACATTTTCTACCCATTGGTGGAAGGTAAAAAATTGGTGGAAATCAATAAATAACCATAAAATATATAACATTTCCACACTTACCTTAATGTGCTCTGTGTAGCAATGGGCGACGGAGGGTTTAAGCTGGTGACAAACTGCAGCGGACGCAGCTCCGGAATCGTCGTGACATTGTGAGGTCAAGCACTGCCATTGTTCTATCCTTCAGACAACTTCCGCTAGCCCAAGGATTGACTTGACATTACAATGTCAAGACGAGTCCGGAGCCGCGTCCGCCGCCATCTGTCACCGGTATTATGTTTATTTTTATTTCTCTAAATAAGAAAAACTCGGGTTTTTTATCCATATTTAGTAAATTTTGATTTAAAAATCGAACGAAACGTAATAAAAAATCGTTTAATAAGTAAAGTCAGTGACAGATGGCGGTGGCCGCGGCTGCAGACTCGTCTTGACATTGTAAGGTCAAGCGCTGCCATTGGTCGATCCTTGGGCTGGCGGAAGTTGACTGAAGGATAGACCAATGGTAGCGCTTGACCTCATAATGTCAAGACGAGTCTGGAGCCGCGTCCGTCGCCATCTGTCACCGGTATAAGGCGGTTGTTTTGTGGCAATTAAGCCGGTGACAGATGGTGACAGACGCGGCTCCGGACTCGTCTTGACATTGTAAGGTCAAACGCTGCTATTGGTCGATCCTTGGGCTGGCGGAAGTTGACTGAAGGATAGACCAATGGTAGCGCTTGACCTCATAATGTCAAGACGAGTCTGGAGCCGCGTCCGTCGCCATCTGTCACCGGTATAAGGCGGTTGTTTTGTGGCAATTAAGCCGGTGACAGATGGTGACAGACGCGGCTCCGGACTCGTCTTGACAATGTAAGGTCAAACGCTGCTATTGGTCGATCCTTGGGCTGGCGGAAGTTGACTGAAGGATAGACCAATGGCAGCGTTTGACCTTGCAATGTCAAGACGAATCCGGAGCCGCGTCCGTTGCCGTTTGTATGTGCTTATAGGGCATTTGCACTAAGCATTCAGAGCTTGAGCTCTATCGAAGTGTGAGCTCTATTCGTGTGTTTCCGAACGTATTCTAACGCCACGTCAAAATTATGACAAATGACATGATGACACTCGCGAGTCGCAGCTTGTGTATCGGTAAAAAAAAGTTTCTGAAACTGAAGTCTGAACAACTGTTTTCTGTTTATTTTGGAGAAGAAACATAAAACTCAATAAAATCTGTTAGAATGGAAGTTTTGTACCATCAAACAAATCAGCTATTACAGGAAGCCTCAGACCTGTTTCATAAATTAGAAAAAGAACCGACAAACTGTGACGAAATCGAAAATGCAATTCAATCTAAAATTAATGCTGTTACAACGTAAGGATTTTATATCTAAAAACTGTTATGTGATGAACGGTGTAAAATGTATATTTCATATCAATTTCAAGTCCCTTAAATAGTAAATCACTAACATATTTGTATTTATTACATAGGTCATCCTACAATAGTTAGTTGGCTGTTCTATACAATTAATTAAAATTAATCAGATAAATAAATTTGAATGGTATAATAAAATGTTATGAATTAATTACTTTAATTGTCATAATTTCAGGAATTGCGATAAGTTGGATATTTATGTTTTCAAGACACCAATAAATCAAAGATCAATGGCTAAAATGAGGGTGGACCAATTGAAATATGACAATAAACATATACTGGTAAAAATATTTTAGACAAGAGTTGTGTTGTCTACAATCCTATTCAGCTTATTTAACCATAACAGGAATTTTTTTTCACACTAGTCCTAAATTTTGCTTCACTTCACATCATGTTATTTTCTATACTATTATAGTAAGGCTATTGAAATTTTTACAGTTTATTCACCATTTGTTGTAATTTTTAAAGCAAAACTTGCCAAGAATAAAGTTTAAAATAGTTCTACCATAAACAGGGATTTTACACAAAAAGTTTAAAAAATATCTATAAAATCAACAATAGATGCCACTCGTATTGAGAGGCTAAGTTCCAAAATCAACAATAGTTGCCACTTGTATAGAGAGGTTATGTTCTAAAATCAACAGTAGTTGCCACTCGTATTGAGAGGCTACATTCCAAAATCAACAATAGTTGCCACCCATACTGAAAGGGCTAAGGATTAGTAGTGACCCTGGTAAACTGCAAATGTAAATAAACAAATGCACATTTGCTGCATGCTGGCCTGTTTGGATTACCACCATCACTTAATTGCTGAAGGTCTGGATATCTGTGGCCTATATAGTCTGAAAAGGCTGCTGACCTTCTGGGATGATCTGGGCGTAAGAGTGAGAATATGTAGCACACACCGTGGCCCAATCAAGTGGCTAATTGTGGAAATAACCTAGCTAAACTAACTAATTATCAGTGGCCTGTACTACTAATATAAATGCTAAAGTTTGTAAGTATGGATGTATGGATCTTTGTTACTCTTCACGCAAAAACCTCTGAATGTATTTTGGCATACTGATAGACCTTGGACTGGATTAACACATAGGATACTTTTTATCAAAGCAAAAGCTAGTGTATTATAAATACAAACTGTTTTTTTTTTCATAAAATTGTTTTTGTTATCTCTTCAACATCTTATTGCATCTGTATTAGCTAGGACACCAAAGCTTAATAAGATTTTATTGTAGTATTTCATAATGTATTTATTCTATTTGGTAATTGTGGTATCAAGTTCTCAAGTAAATCTTTCTGGTGTACAAGCCACAGTTGAGTTTCATATTTTAGGAAGATTCTTTGATGCTTTAACAGAATGCAGTAAAAGGAATACTACTTAATGTATAAACAAAGTTTGCTTTAGCCTGTTAGATCATGCATACAAACACACTGGAAGTTTTATTGATATACTCACAAATCTGTCCTGTTTCTGAGTATAATGGTTAACTTAATAATCATAGTTAAAATGAAAATAAATTTCTATAATATTAATGTTTTAAGTATTTCTCAGGCATCACTAGTAAATGCTCAGAATAAAAGGACAAGAAGGGAGCAAGAGGTGGCGGATAGAGAACAGCTCCTTAGCCGACGGTTCGGTCATGACCATACGGCTATTACTGTGGACTATATGGCACAGGAGCAAACATCACTGGTCAATTCACACAGGAATGTTGATGAAATGTTATATACAGGTAAGTGTGTATTGTAAATTAATAAACTAGATTTCGGATCTGTAAAGAGATTAGCTTCATCACTAAGAGTTTGACCTTGAGGTTCCCCTAAACAATACAAGCAGTTGTTGCATGTGTTGTTGTTTGCAAAGCATGTTGCAGCACTAGAAACTAGAAAATAGAAAAAGGAGATTTTCTCAATTGATATTACAAATCTTTCCATGTCAGACTTAAAGTTGAAAATTGGTTAAATGACTTATTAGATATTGTTATTTAATTTGTGTTTGTTTAAAAAAAAAATGTTTTTCTGTTTTCATGTGCAATCAGTCTCGCGACTATGAGCGGATGGGTTGTACTGGTTTTTTTTTTCATGTGAAGTGTGTTCTCCATTGAGAACACTACTTTTTATGTACTACTACACTCTTTGGTGCAGTTTTAAGATGTCGTGCCTTTTGAGACGCTTGCGATAACTTTGGCTTAGCTGCACAGTTGCTAAGTTCGTTGGGGTGCAGAGCTAACCGTCTCTGATACGATTCAGCAGAATACCTTACTTCGTCTAGTACTGTGTTCATTAGAAGGCCCTCATGAATTTCGGTGTTTGTTATAAACCATGGGACATTTGATATGGTTCGTAGAATTATATTCTGGTGGCGCTGTATCATATTTAGATTCGAGTTATTGGCGCTACCCCACAGTTGTATGCCGCACATCCAGATGGGTTTCAGTACAGATTTGTAGATCAGCAACTTGTTGTCCATGGAGAGCTTACTGTTGCGTCCAAAGAGCCAGAATAACAAGTTATATTTTATGTTGAGTTCTTGTCTTTTGACTTTAATATGGTTTTTCCTTGTCAGCCTGCGATCAAGGTGCATGCCGAGGTATTTAACATGTTTTGTGTAAGGCAGAGTATCATTTCCAAGATGAACCGGTGGACAATCACCTCTTTTAAGAGTGAATGTTATGTGCATGGATTTCGTTGCACTTGCCTTTATTTTCCATTTTTTAAGCTGCTTTCGATGCTGTTGCTTGATCCCTGTTACAGGCAATTATTGCAGTATTGTCAGCAAATGTGGCTGTGGTGACACCTGCAACATTTGGCAGGTCTGCTGTAAATAGTGTGTACAGTGCTGGGCCAAGAACAGAACCCTGCGGGACGCCTGCTTTAATTTCGTGGAATTTAGATATCCTTAACTTGAAACAGCCTATCGGTCAAGTAAGAGTGAATAACTTCATAGTAGCTGTGAGGAAAGTTGTTTTTAATTTTGCTGAGAAGACCTTGGTGCCACACCTTATCAAAGGCTTGTTGTCTGTCCAGAAAAGCTGAAGAACTGTACTCTTTTCTTTCTAGAGCTCCTCGGATCTTGTCTGTGACGCGGTGCACCTGTTCTATAGTTGAATGCCGTTGTCTAAATCCAAATTGATGATTGGGTATTATTTCTTTCCTGTCCAACAGGGGCAAAATTCTATTTAGAACTATTCTCTCGCAGACTTTTGACATAATTGGCAGCAAGCTGATTGGCCTACAGGAGCCAACTTTATTAGGAGGCTTTCCAGCCTTGTGTATCATAATTATTTGGGATATTTTCCACATGGCCGGAAAGTACAGCACTCTAAGTATGCCATTGCACAGCGTAGTCAGGTACTAAATATAATTAATATAAAATATTAAAAAATAAATATTACAAAAATATTAAATATAGAACCAAAAACAATCAACAAGTGTTTATTTATTGATTAATGCATCAAGTAAATAGTCTATCAAATGTTGTTCAATTACCTCAAACAGACAGAGCGTATATGACATATAAAATGAAATATGTACTACTTTTTCAATATAAAATAAATATTGATTTTGATAACCAGTGTTAACGATCAACGTCAGGTACACAGCGGTATTAATGGTATATTTTGTTGAATTTATTTTTAATAGGTAAAACTGAAGATATAATTTAAAGAGAGTTGTTGATAGAGACAGGAGATCAAATGGCAATAGTTTCAAGTACAACTGGCGCAACAGACCTCGGTCAACCGCGAAGGTTTCACGTGGTCAGACACCTCGGTTTAGTTAAAAAATGGTTCGTGTCGATAGTGTCCAATGCCCACGCGGTCGCGGCTGACGTCATTCGCGAGCTGCTCATTCGCCGCCGTTGCCGGTTGCCCAACTATTCATCGATCTACGTTGGCGATATTTTCCGAAACAAATTACCTATTAAACACGCAACCGTAATTAATTCAAGTAACAACAATACATCGATTATGTGTACATGTAATTAAATGTTGATAGTTTGATTCCTAGCTTTCGAATAGCTTTATCGTGCGAGTTTTATAAGACTGGTTTTAATGTTGATCAATGTATTAAAATTTGATAATATTGTGCAAAGTTCAGCGATGCTTACGAAAAAGTTTAAAATTGTTGTTTTTTTCCGCGGGAGATTGAATAATGTTAGAAAATACAAAATAGTAAGTACTTACCACATGCTGAGGATAAACAATTAAAAAAACACGCACTAAAAGTTTCTTTTAAAGTTTATAATTTTAGTTTGCACTTTTAACTCACTTTAGCGAAGTCCAACGAAAGGCAAAAAGCAACCGCACAACCTAGGACTGTGACATCCGAGATCCAGTTAAAGTCTTCAACGTTATTTCTTAATGACCGTGCTATCATACAACTCATAGCAACTCCTAGACTAGAGGAGTCACCTTGGCTATAGGTATATTACAGATTATTATCATTATTAAACCGCTTAGTTAACAAGTCCTATTATGTCCGCAGTGTTTACACGAATAAACCAATAACTAAGAAACGAATGATAATAAAGCATCATAAAAAATGTTCACGGCAGCTTGGCGAGCTGATTTCTTCCTGCATTATTTTTATTTCGACTTCGACGTGTTTTTCGAATCGAAACTAGTTATGCTAATTTTTGCGCGCCCTATCAGCCTACTGTATCGTCTCGTTTTGTTTTCTACATTAGATACAAACTGCTTATTCTAGTTTGTAATTAACTAGTGCGTACACTAAATACTCGTACAATCGTGTGTAGAGCCAGAGGCTCACTAACTATAGTCATTGATTTAGCAGAGCTGTAATTACGCAGCGCTTTGGTTTGTTAAAATTACAAAAAAATTAGTTTGTAACAAAAAAAGAGGAATAGAATAGGCACTGAACGGACACTCAACTTAAGACTGTTAAATCGTCTGTCATCCCATTGATAACATTATGGCCAAGGCGGAACCGCTGAAGGCTGGGCCTGTATACCTATGTTCCTAACACCACACACCAGGCGTTAAGCGAGGCATCAAGCAAGGCAGCGGCCTAACAGCTTATCGGCTATTTAGTATGGCGAAGTGATTTTTTCGTCTGCTCTTCTTTAGTTTTGATATTTGTCCCTTAGGTTTAATCACCCCTTTAATGAAAGTTAGCTTATCTACCTTAAATACTTAAATGATTACAACAATATATTATAAAGATGCTTATTAAAATATGTGTTTGTCATCGAAAATAGTTTATTTGTATTTGCAATTCTTATGAATGCAATTTACTACGTAAAATTAAACAATCTAACGTAAGTTATTAAACTTTTTTTTACTGTGTCGCAGTTTCCATTATTTTGTGTCGTTTTTAATGATACTAGATTTTTTCTGACACACGCTAGTGATGACCTAGGCCATAATTTGGCTCAGTTCACGTTTGTCACGCGACACTGTAATTGTTTAGAATCTGTAATTACGCCATTAAGATTCTCGATGCGAGATATTTCTTCACTCATGGCAAAGGTCGAATAACAAGTGTAGAATGTAAGTATGTATGTAATCGAATGTGTTTGACCACAGTATGTTATAAAAAAACGTTGCAAAAATAGTATGTTTATTTTTAATACACAGAAGGTCTATTATGAAAGTAGAGCAAGCAAGGACAATATTATTTTTGCTAATTAGGTAAAAGACGATTGCAAATTGCAACGTAGCAAAATTCAAGAAAGAGGCCTTTACTAAAAAATGATACCTCTGGTAAATTATAATATTGTTAGGACCTAAAAAGGTGTTTTTCAGTTAAAAAGTTTATATAGATCAACAAACATTGAACTAGTAATTCTTAATCTACTCAAGGTAGTGGTAATTCTTAATCTACTCAGAATAATGTGCGCAGATTTTTAAATAGTTTAGTGGGCTCTACCGTTAATCGAATAAATTATGGTAATTAAGCCTATCTATGCGCAATATTGCAATAGCTTGTCGGATTCTCAACGTTGTGTTCACCTAATTAATATTCAATGTAACTTGAATAGGCTACGCTAGGTAGTGCTTCCTAGCGTAGCTTACTTCCTAATTAAGATGTTGTTTATATTTTTGTTGTTTGTTGGTTTCCGGAATAATAATTTTCAAAAGCTTATTTTTCAAGTTATTCTCTTGCCTTATGTCTGTCATTAATATTAAATAATGTTGTTTGTGTGCGTGTGTCATCCCTATTTAAAATCATTATATTATAGCATTGATGGTATAATGTAATTAAAAGTTATTAAATGAAAAGTTAATTTATTAAAAAAAAAATCCTAACATATTGGCAAATAACATTGAAATTACAAAGAAGGTTACCATTTGCCTTTGAGATAGGTCAGTAGTAAAAAAATGCCAAGTACCTACTGTAACCATCAAAATCAACGAATTTTTATGCAAGTTGCAAGAGTCGGTGATTTTTATGTAAACTTTGAGCAATGACAACATTCTTTGCTATTGTATCCTATTTTTACAAGCTTAATATAAAGCTTGCAATGTTTTTTTATGTAATTATACTATCCTGCTCTACATCACTGATCAAGTAAAACTACGTTATACTCTACATGTAGAGCAGTGATTCTGCCAATGTCAAGTATTTAATTTACCTTGATAGTTCTTTGTTTTTAATTTCGATTAAGAATCTGAGTTTAAATAAAATTATTACGTACAAGCTGTCCCGATAGACGTTGTATCGATTTGACAACATTTTGACAAAAAAACAATAGAAAAAGGACTTTCAGTTTTTCTCGAATTTGAACATTTTTCGGGAAACCTTTTCTAATTTTTCTTTCGAATCTACCTCGGACTGACTTCGGACTTAAATAAATATTTGAATTAAAAAAATATATTTGATACAGCCTAGTTTTCTAGATTTTAGCATTTTTTGCCGTTCATATTTTTTATACAAATTGACTTTAAAATTAACTTAAAATTAAATTAAATTAAAATTTTATACAAATAACGTAACCTTACCTATGTATAGGTAGATAGGAATCAAAATATCACTCAAAAACGAAGAAAACACAAGATAATTAAAATTGAATCGCTCTCGCACAGCTTTTGCCCAAAACCAATTTCAGAACCTATCCTCTCATGTGTACAACCTTGTCAATAAAAAGCTAGAAATATACCCCCTGACATATCGAGAGTGCAAAATTACATAACACAATACCAAACAAGTTTTTCAAGCGCACACACATTCACACATACACACACACGCAATAACATTCACACGCGCGCGCACACACACACACACACACACACACACACGCACGCGCGCGCACACACACACACACACACACACACACACACACACACACACACACACACACACACACACACACACCACACACAAACAAACGTTTTGTTTTGTAAGTTAAAAAGTACTATGTAACTTGCTTTTATATAAATGTACCTTTTGTTAAGGAAGAGTGACTCCTTCTGCCACAGGTGCCATAGCACTTATAAGAAAGAGTCCACCTCTGCATAGCTATATTTAAAATTATTGTTAAAGAAATCAATATTTTTCATTTTTCATTTTCATAGGAATGGTCCCGTTATCATGACCGTAAGGATTGAGGAGCCACTTCTGATTTGAAAAGAAATTTCACCTTATTAGTTAGTAGGAAGTCAAGTAATTTTGAAGGCCAAATACTTTAATTTGTAGTTAAATATATCCTAAATTGTATTAATGTTAAAGTGGCTCCTCAATCTAAACATCTGAATTAAGAAGCCACATGGAACATGGAAAGTATTGAATTAATATTTTTGAAAAAAAAAGTATCATTTAGTAGCTATTGTGTATAGCGCCTACTAAAT
This sequence comes from Anania hortulata, assembly GCA_963576865.1. NCBI lineage: Eukaryota > Metazoa > Arthropoda > Insecta > Lepidoptera > Crambidae > Anania > Anania hortulata. The sequence continues at coordinate 12,577,343 of OY756390.1, read as the reverse complement.
ATCTGAGCCCAGTACCAGTTCAAGAATATACAATACTTTTAATGTGGCTCCTCAATCCATACATAAGAGCGTGAATTTCCATGAAAGTAATTAGTTAATTTATATTCCACTTCAGAAAACATTTAGTAGTGTGTTCAAATTTGTAGCATTTGGATAAAACAGTAAAACAGAGTGAATTTAGTAAATTAAACGCATTTTATTTGGCTCCTCAATCCTGACGTTCTGGCTAACAAATGATTGACTGTACCTACCTAAGATCAAAAAGTAAACAAAAACCAAAGACACTAACATTTAGTATTAAATGTCTACTTAATACCTACGTACAGATCAACATTGTGTATGTTCGGTATTTGAAAACCAAATTACTTTTCGATATTCCTTAAGAAATCGCTATTAAGGGTGACCACGTTATATGAATGAAACTAGGATGACTATGTTTTTGAAATTTAATTTTAGACAACTCGACAATATTAATATATATTATGTACAGAGATTCTTCACAAGTTTCAGGCATTTACTTAGTAGTCAAGTTTCACATAAGTTAAAGAATGAATTAATATTGGTTGGTCGGTGCTTTTACGAGAATTTTACAGTGAGAATCATAGTCGTCGTAACAAAACATCTCATCCTTCTTTGGGTAATGACATTTATAGTAGCCTATGCATGCGTCGCTGTTTGCAGGGCTAAATTCTATAACGCTTATTAATGTATATGATCTACTTGAAATCATTATAGATTCTGGTAACTACATCGTTTACTCGAAACTTCGTAAAAACATTTAGTTCAAATGAAACTATGTTTGACATTTGTACAGTATATTTGCACATTGTTTCGTTGTTTCAAAACGTACAAACGTTTTTTATTTCTATACAAATTGCGTCTTCCAAACTTTGGATTCCGAAAACAGAAATTATATTCAGGTTTAAAGGTAAAAACTAGATCTGTCTAGATATTGCGGTAAACGAAACGATTTTTATTAATATAATTTATTCATGGACACCCTTCAAAACAATTTGTTAGAAAAATTAAAGAATAGCTAATAACTTCGTAGATATGAACTTTTTTAATGGCAGGGTTAAACGTACAATTAGTATAAATTTATACAAAATATAGATATATTTGTTCCAAATTTCGTCTCAAGTACAATAGATTAGAGACAAATCAATTCACTGAAGCATCTCAGTTGAGGAGCCAGTTAAAATGTGCCATATCTCTATACTCATTTATTTTTAATTACGGACTCTTGTTCTACAAATCTAAAAAACTTACTACTAAATAATGTAGAAATTGCGCTTTGATGGAACAATTGCTTCTTTGAAAAATTACAAGTTGTATGTATGGTCTGAGGAGCCACATTTAATGTGTGGTAACTTTTTAGTTTTAAGATTAAAGAGCTTAGATGTTGTGTTTTTGTTTTACTCTCAAATACTACTAAATCATACCAAATTATAATAAATATAATTAATCCATTATGTTCCTAGGTCTGACGTGGCTCCTCAATCTAAACATTTAGATTGAGGTGCCTTTATGTTCATGTATTTATTGAAATATTATACTACAAAATCGAGGAACGACTACAAAATATTTTAGCTTACTACCTAATAATATATTAATTTCATTAAGATACGAAAAGTGGCTCCTCAATCTTTACGGACATCCGTTATCAGCATCAGGAACTCTAATATGTAGACGATTAGGCAATGGACTCTTGAGATAAGTAATCTCTTACTTAAACAGACCTACCTATTGTTTCAATTTTCTATGGTAGTATATAATTATTGTGACCTTGCTGCAATAGTAGTTGTTATCCGTGTAGAATGTGTGGCGTCGGTTTATTTATCTTGTTTGGATATTCTTTAGTCATGCTTCATAAATCTGGTCAGTTTTCATTATGTGAGTTTATGCCTAGATTTAAGACTAAGCCTGCCTCAAATTCACTAGTAGGAGCGAGTATAGACGGACAAATAATAAATAACATAACAGTATTTGGTTCATCCGAAGCTTGAACATATACTTTTTGCAAATTGATTTTGCCAACGTTTCGGCATTTTGTATAGGCCGTGGTCAAGGGATGACTGGCAATTCGAAAAAAGTATGTTGCAATAATACCAGTGTAGTGTATAGTAATATACGGTTCAAGCTTTGAACAAACCAACGTGATACAATTCCTTGCATCGAGACATGACATGATAACATTTGGTGTGATGTTTGGCGCATAGATTACTGATTTATTTCTTGTCAAACAGGTTCCAACATATTGGATACATTGAGGTACAACAGGGAGACGCTCAAAGGTGCCCACAGACGGCTGATCGACCTGGCCAACACGCTCGGCCTGTCAAATGCAACCATCTCCCTCATAGAGCGAAGAGTCTCTCAGGACAAGTACGTCCTCTTCGGAGGGATGTTCGTCACTCTGGCTGTGATCGTCCTTGTCATCGTATACCTAACGTAGCGCCTTTATGTTTATTTTCGAGTTAATCTTCAGACACGTGAGTTATCAAAAAGAATTACGCAGTGCTAAGAAGTTTTATAAAATTATTAATGTTCCTAATTTGTTTGTGTACGGTCAATTTTACGGTACTTACTTCTCATAGCAAATTAGGCAGTTATTTCCTATACAATTTTAATGTCAGGTCTAAACTGCAACTATTATTTTGTACTGTATATAGTACACTGGGCCTTACAAGGATAGGTATGTTTATTTTTCGGACAATGTATTCTTGCGTTCAGCATGTGTATTTATCGGCCCCGTTTTCAAAATGAATTTAATTTAATTTTACTTTTAATTTAGTACCTATTATAAAATGTCTAACTTTTGTTTACATTCCTAGTGTCATTTTATTTAGCATTCATATTAATTTAGTGGCATTTATAAACGAAGCCTTCGTTCGCGGATTGTACGACTTTATAATTATTATGTTGTAAAATATTGTAAAATTGTTTATAGCTAAGTAAAATCGATTAAAGTTGTATTTTGTTTTTTTTTAATTATTTGTATTTTATTGAACTTCACTTCTTATTTTATTTTATTAACGAATACAAGCTGTGTTTTATTGTACTCTGAAGGAGCTAAAATATACGGTATTCTTTTAAAATAACACAATTACTTACTGTAAAGATTTTGGTCTGAATTTTGAATGGTCAAAATCTCCAGCAGCCGACACCGTCATCACTAAAACTGACGTATCTGCTACTACAATGTGTAACTGTCTTTTTTGACACGCTTTAAGTTTAGTTACATCATGGCCCTTTTTGCGGGTTTATAAAAACAAAAAGAGTTTGATGATGTTTTAAACAGTTTAAAATACTAATCAAAACTTACTCTTATTGTAGAAAAAAAAAATGCAACGAAATGGTCGAATTACCATGTAGGTATAGATAGTACCTAAGCACAAACCATAGCTTAAATTTTACTATTTCGAAATTGCACTGAGCAATTTTCACATTTCAGTTTATAAAAATAAAACAAAATTATATAAAATAAAAAACAGTACATAGTAAGAGTACCTATTACTATTTATGTATTTTTTTTTTCAAAATTGAACTAACAAATTAATTATAATGTATCGTATCGTCCGTTTTTCTTTACTTGAATATTGTACTAATCGTGTTGTATTACACTATCATTAACCACAAAATCCTTTTTATTTTAACATTTTATACTGTTATTTATGTAAAAAGACATATTCGACAAGCAAAAAAAACGGGCTTTACCTACATTAATGTTCAATTAATAGCAAAAATTAAGTGGATAAAGGAAAAACGTCTATTGTAGTAATATGACGATATTACTTGCCAAATTTCATATTTCTAGGTCAACGAAAATTACCTACCCTATACATTTTTATTCCCTTGAGTGTCGTAATATACGTTTTTTTCGGCATAAACGGCCTTATCTTTTTTTACGTTAACTTAGAACTTTGAATTTTTTCACAGTTTTAAAAGACTGTAGAACCGAGGATATCGTTTTAATTTCAACTCGATACCTCCAGGCGTTCTCGAGATAAAGGATCTTGACAGACAGACTGACAGACAGACAGACGGACAACAAAGTGGTCCTATTAAGGGTTCCGTTTTTTTTTCTTTTTGAGGTACGAAACACTAAAAACAAACAAAAACAGAAGAACGATTACAACGAAAAACAATACAGTAGCAGACGAACACTTATCTGTCTCCTGTCAAAAGCTGCGGGATAATAACCTTGTTAATGAATTTCATAAAGAATTAAACTAAAGAAGATTATTAACATTTCCACACTGAGTCGATCTTCAATTATTACAGTGGTGAATTAGAAAAAGGCAGACACAAGACACCACTTTACCTATAATTGATTTTTAGGATGTACTTATGAGTAAAACATCCGTTAACTGTGATGGTATATTATGGCCAGTGTTTATTAACTGATTTCAGTTGTATAAGCAGTAAATGCAACCATTCAAAGGTAATGTATCGGGCAACAAAACGGCATCGTGTATTTTTTAAAGCTGCTTATGTAGGTAAATATTGAAAGAAATAAAATAAATTGGAAGTTAATTTAATACTAACATCATCATAATATATTTGACAATTATTCATGCAAAAGAATAAAAAAAAAAGAAAAAACCCACACTAAGATGAGGATTCCTAAGTGGTTCTCTTATCAGGGTCACAGCATGGTATCCTAGGCTGGACGTGTGGACAGGCGAAGGCCACGTCCTCTTCTTTCTTCTCCGCGCATGGCCCTGTGGCCTCCGGTGGCGGGTTGACGCAGGTGGCCACATCAGGCGACGGCACTGCAGGGTGGTCGGCTACGCGGACCGCGGCTGGCGATATCTCGGGCACTTCCCGGCGTAGTTTCTTGATTCGCTCGAACGCGTCGGGTGCGAGACGCATGTACTCCGGCACCTTTGCGATACAACAAGCATGAAGTTACGTAAAGTGATCAATGTACCAGATAAGTATGTAGACAACAAGTATTTAAGACCAAAATTGAAGCAATAATATTTGATATTAGACGACCTGGTAAAGGTTGCAAGAAGTCGCTGGATGCAGGCCGCTTCCAACCGTCCTATCTAACAGTCACTGGGGTAGGTCTATGTTCTGCTGTGGACGTCTTATGGCTGAAATGATGATGATGATTATTAGACGACCCGGTTGGTGTATAGGTGCGGTAATGTGACTTGAACGCAAAGAGTCCCAAGTTCGATTCTTGGTTCCGGCTAATTTAGAAAACAATCCTTTTTAAGTTGGTTTGAGTCTGGGTGTGCTGGGAGACGCCCCTGGCAAAATACATTGTCTGGTATCTCGTAATACGGGTGTGTTACGATTACCTACGAGGTACCAGTTCCTTACTTCGAGACCATGATAATTGTTCTTGTGTTGTCTAGCGCATATTATATATTAATTTATTTAACTACTATCTATTTATTAGTTAATTAAGAAATGTCTAAAAATGCTAGACGTAAAATCTGCAATCTTGATAATATAAAGATCAGTACCTATTTAAATATATTTTTCTGGTCGCAACTGTTTTAATGTATGAGTATGTAAATGATAAAAAATCGCGTGTCAAGTTAAATTCAAGTCAAATACAATTTACTTGATAAAAGATTAAACGCGTGTTTGTTAATCCTGCGAAGTACTACTTAAGTTTTTTTTTCCATACTTAGGCGAAACTTTTAATTAAATAAAAACACGGCGGCGAACTATATTTTTAAAAGACAATACCTATAGAACAACAGCAGCACAACTAGTAAACATTTTACTATGTAAATGCATTGATACGTCGCAGTAGAACAATGTCCGTTTACCGAAATTTCGACAACATTCTCTTTCTTTGTTGCAGCGAAAGCATTTAGCATAAAAAGGGCTTTGCCTGCTGGAAATGGCACGTCCCATAAAAACGTCTTAAACACTTATCGCGGCGGAGTGTTCGCCTAGCATAAATTTTCATTACAATCTTTGTAATAAATTCAGCTAACAGACAGCATTTCCGTGTAAGAAATCGTAGGAGCATTCCGTTTTCATTACGTTACGGTATTTTTTTACGTAGATATAGTTACATAAAGCCGAATGCAGTTATTAAAAAAGGAAAAGCTATCTAAACATAAATTAGAAGGTTACAGGTAAAATTAGAATTAAGTGACAGTCGAGCCAGGTTATCGTTAGTAAGTCATGGATGTCTATTTAGGTATTTTAGTAGGCACATTTATAATAATTTGTTTATTATTTGTGTACTAAAAATGCATAGCTTATATTTAAATAAGTATGTAAGTAGTAGGTTATTTGTGTGCATTTAAGTGGTAGTAGTAAGTAAAAATAAAGTTCCAAGAAAAAGGTGGTTGTGTAAGGCTAAGGGCGAGTGACCTATAAATCAGTAGGTAAGTACAGTTAACGGCAGGTCAACCTTCCCAAAAAGTTAAAGGTCATTGAACCGATTTTCAACTTTAAGTCTGACACATAGCGATTAACATCTATAAGAAAATTTGACGTTTTGTGGTTGGTTGACGTTCCGTTGTCTGTACATCATGAAGCACGAAGATGGTTCTGATAATGTAAAGTCAGCAGCACAATACAATACATCTTTCTATAAAAAATTTAAACTCACCACAATATTTACTTACCTGATTTTTTCTTAATGATTGGTACTAAAGTTAAAAATTGATCAAGGGTAATTTTATAGTAAGTATTTTGATACGCTATTGATTCTACGTACGAGAAATTATATTTTTTTTTTTGTTAAGATTGTTGTGTCGTTGACATTTTGCCACTTCACTTTAGTTTGTTAAATCGGCGACCTTAGTTATTTATCTCCGGATATCCTCATTCAGGATTTAAACTCTCATCGTCACAAACATTAGAAATAGATACCTAAGTCAAGATAGTTACCTTCTTATACATAGTAATATACCTAGGTAACTTTTATAATATTCCGAAATTTCGGCACTGTTAAATTGGAAGCACACTTATCACCGCAAAGAATGACTCTTAAAAAGGTACCTACATCATAATTAACCCGACTCATTTATTTCCAATCCTCATTCATATTTGGCCGAGAAACTGGAGATCAATAAGGTGGACGTAATACGCAGAATAATAGAGTCTATGTCTCTATTGCACATGCCTTATAGAGTAGAAAATTGACATACAGGGTTACATTGCAGAGGGGTGCAAAATCTTTAGGAGTGGCTCAGAATCAGTAACTTAATCGAACTATGCAAAAAATAAAACAATTTTTTTTTCACATTTAATTATTCCTATCCGCTGTTAAAAATCGTACGCGTAGATAATTTAACTAATTCATAAAAATTCACGGTAGTGCACTGCGTAAGGTCCTTGTTGGCTCGTCGTACCTACGCCTCTGATGATGAATGACCGCGCGGCTTTCGTAGTCTCTCTCTCTATTGACAAGTAGTTACTCTAGTCGGATAAGTATTTAAAAGTATTTTTATTCGTAATATACGATTATTAAAAATAATATCGATTAAAACGCTTCTTTACATTGTTCCCTAGATCCTATTTTTTAAATTTGGCACCCCTTTGCAATGTAACCCTGTATAATTTGTTCAACAAATTTTTTTGCCAAGTTTTAATCTGTATCTGTACTTTTTTATATGGGCAAGAGTTGACAAGATTTGTCATTTCATACTAAATGTGTGTGAAATATCACTTACTAGTTTTGGAGACAGATTATTCGAATTGCTGCTCTATAGGGTATGTGCTCGATGGACGGAGATTATGTTTAAATGAGATAAAATAATTAGGTGTAGCGGAGATTACCTGCTTGCAATCGACACCATAAGTGCCGAGGTACCCTGGCAACCGGGGCTTTTCCTCCTGCGGTTCACCGGTGGCGGCGGCCAGCTGGGCGCTGGGGATGATCTCGTATGGGCACTCGTCGCGCGCTCTGCGCTCTGCACGCTCCTTTGCATCCTACGGTATTGGAGAGGGTGTTGAGGGAAAGGAGAACACGGTAACGGGTACACGGAAAGGGTATAAGGTTCTTGGAGTCAAAGGTAATAGAGCGATGGTGTCTGTGAAGATTTGGTAGGTGGTATTTTTTCTTTAAGGGACCTATATATCCTCTTATCAAAAACATGATGTTTATATTTTGCAAACAGCAGCTAGCGCTCTTATGTAACTTAGTGTCATGTTAGTAATTAGACTAAATCACCAGATATTTCTTTAAAAAATAAATAAAATTAAGTTTAAAAAAAAGTGATTATTTTAAATATTTATATTTAAATATTTTATCAAGTGACGAACTCCTCTCGACCCCACGCAGCTGGCTAACTCGTGCACGTGGACAATCTCGATAAAATTTGCTGTATGATTTTCTATATAACTGCGTAAGTTCCGTGGAAATGAGGAAACTTTTATCTAATAAGGAAATTCCTTTCCAAGGGCTGCTTGCTACCCACGGCAGCTCGTAAAATTAACGAAAACTGTAATGGGATTTTTTAACGATTTTCTTATTTTGTGGAATGATTACTTTCTGTATCAAGTAGGTAATAATGTTTTGCTGGTAAAGATAGTAGAGAATTCACGGGAATTTTCGGGCGAAATTTTAATTACAAGGTAATGTAGTCCTTTATTTTAATCACAGATTTGATTACTCTCTATTAAAGTGAAAAGATACAATAAAAAAATATGCTCACGCAATAATAATAACTTTAAATGATAATTGGGATAGTAAAAACAGTTTTATTACTCCGGTCTTCAAAGGCAAGGGATCGGTGCAAGAGTGGAGCAACTACCGTGGTATAAAGGTCATGTCCCACACCATGAAGCTCCTTGAGCGGATTGTGGACTCCCGGATCCGACTGGAGTGTGATGTCTCGGAGTGTCAATATGGGATCGTCCTGGCAACGGGACTATGAACCCTGTTTTTGCCCTAAGGACCGTCATGGAGAGATACAGGACGAAGAACGCGCCTCTGTACTTGCTTTTTCTTGATCTGCAGAAGGCCTTTGACTGTGTCCCTCGAGTGGTGATCTGGTGGGTACTGAGATTCAAAGGGGTCCCCGAGGCATATATTGACATTATTCGAGACATCTACCGCAGCTTCGATTCTTCGATTCGGACCGCTGTTGGCGACACCAAACCGTACCCCATCACCGTCGGAGTACACCACAGAGTTCCGTTTTCTGTTCAGTGTGATATTAGACGTTGTGTCAGACAGCATCAGAGACTCACATGAGCAGCCACCATGGCTGCTGATGTATGCTGACGATATCGCACTGGTGGACGCGGACAGGGGCAGGCTGGTGAGACGCTGGTGAGAACGAGTGGAAGCAGTCGCTTGAGAGCGGTGGTCTAAAACTCAATGTGACGAAGACCGAGTACCTAGCCTGTAACTCTACAGATCCAACGTCCGTCCGCATAGGCGGAGACAAGATCGAGCGCACGGACCAGTTTAAACCATGGATCAGTAGGTACTTCACGCGTCGGGAGACATCGATTGCGACGTCAAAGCACGCATTGCTGCTGCGTGGGCCAAATGGCGAGTGATGACTGTGTCATTTTTGACCCCAGAATGCCGGTTAAGCTAAAAGGACAGATCCTTTAATATAGCAGCGAAGCGTGGCCGCTACTTGAGCGACACAAGCAGGAGCTGCGTATCACGGAGTTGAATATGTTGCGGTGGATTTGCGGAGTCAGGAACTCAAGCATCCGCGGTAGCCTTCGTGTCTGTGATATTTTAGACAAACTGCAGGAGTGTCGCCTACGCTGGTACGGCCATGTTTTGCGGAAACCGGTAAGCTACGTAGGCAACAAATGTCTGGCCATGCCACCACCGCCAGGTCCTGGCAAAAGGGGTAGACCCAAGAAATGCTGGCTTGACGTCGTGAGGGCTGACATGCATGCGAATGATCTCACAACTAGAGACGCTCAAGACCGTGCGAAGTGGAGCAGTAAATCAAGGAAAGCGGACCCTGGGCTCCAAAGCAATGGCTTTGGGTGCAACCGGGATTGACTGTATAGATGAAGAAGAAAAATGAAAACAAAATGGCGTGTAACTTGATTTATTTTAGCATAGCGTAACATAAGTTCCTATTAATTTGTAAAATTAATTTGTAAATAAGTTACTTAGATGTAGGTATGATACTTGTTTAACTAGCTAGATAATTACATATGTTGTTACTGACAAAGGTAACACGACGTCAGACGCCGCAGGTATTATGATTTACTTACATGCTATTAACATAAGTTATTTACAATTAACTTAATTAAAAATAATCGACTTTGACCACCTAAATGTGCTCTCCTCTACATTATTAAGAAACTAAATGGAGGTAGGATTATCTATTTAACTACATTCTTGTGGAAATATAATTTTAACCTGACATGAAAGTCTATTAAAATATATCGAAAATACACTACATGGGGCACACTAAAAGTTTTGCACTTCTAGCTAATCGGATCTATTTGAATTTCGAATGTAATATTTTTTTAAACATTGCAACCCTCTTAGTAATAAAAAGAAACAATTGGCGGGAAATGATTGTCAATTGTTTTTTATCACACATCAAAGTTCTACGTACGCAATGAAAATGAAATTAAGTCGAAAAGATTTTAGAGCGATGATTTTTTATGATTTTAAAAGTTCTCTCTCTCCGCAAGACTGTGCCGCTCGTCTTCAAAATGCTTTTGGGAGATAAGCACTTTGTTTGAGCACCGTGAGGCGATGGTTTGCTGAATTTGAGAGAGGTCGAGTTTCTTTACATGACGAATTTTGTGAAGGGCGGCCTTCAACTGCCGTCAACGAAAATAATGTGGCTACTGTTAAGCGGCTAATTGAAGAAAACCCACGGATTACCTATGAGACAATTCGAGGACTATTGGGGATTGGTATGAGCCAAATCAGAAAATTTTACACGAAGAATTGAAAGTTCGGAAACTTTGCTGTCGTTGGATCCCTCATGAACTGACAGCGGAGCAGAAGTGGGCTCGCGTGGAACGGTGCTCACAGATGCTACTGAAGTACGACCATGGACATTATAATGCTGTTTATGACATTGTCACAGGAGACGAAACGTGGATTTATTGTTTTGAACCCGAAAAAGAACAGCAATCTTGTGAATGGGTGTTTGAAAATGAGAACAGGCCAACAAAAGTGAGGCAGGCGAGAAACGTTGGTAAAAAAATGATCGCGTTTTTTTTCTCAGTTAATTCCGAGTGGTATTCTACCATTTGTTTACCCAGGGTGTTAGAAAAAGTTCGCGAAAGACGACCCAAAAGCCGCGTTCTCTTACATCATGACAACGCTTCTTCACACATGGCCAACAAAACAAAGTCATTTTTAGCTTCCAAAAAAGTACAGCTCGTCACCCATCCTGCGCATAGCCCCGACCTAGCACCCAGTGATTTCTGTATTATCCCCAAAATCAAAGATTTGATGAGAGAAGAGGCAGTGATAGCGTTCAATCAGCACGTAGAAAACATGCCTTCAGATCTGTGGTCCTCCTGTTTTAAAAAATGGTTCGATCGCATGAAAAAATTTTTAAAATGTAAAGGAGAGTATTTTGAAAAGCAATAAACATAATATTTTGGTTATAACATGTTGTTTTTTTAAGTTACGCAAAACTTATAGTGTGACCTACGTATTACACTCAATAAACTACGTACAATGACGTTATCAAGAGTAACAATATAAAATACCAATTCTAAATACAAATCTACTTAATAGTACTTTTCTTTTTAAAGAGTTATTAGCTGGCGACATCATTATTGCTACTTTCGTCTGCATTATCTCTTACCGCTTCCTTGAATCTCTCGCAGAAATCCTCATCGTCCACGAAGTGTGGTTGCTCTCCTGGCGGGTAGGTAGGAGCCTTCTTGGCTTCGCGGTGCTCGTCGGGCGCGGGCCCGCTGAAGCAGACCACTTTTTGGTGGTCGTCTTTTGCGGCCCCGGACTTGAGAATGCCCTTCAATGGCATTACGTTGTCGCAAGTTGGTTTGCTGTGTAAAATAAAAGAATTATAGACGAAGTTTTATTTTGTAAATCACGCCTTGAAATATGATTGTCACTGTTCAGTCATATGGTCGAAGAAGTCGGTAACATTGCTGACTTTAGAAACACTTGAAAAAAGTTGACAGGTAAGCTACTAATGTCCTCGGTAACTTCGGTTACCTCGGTCGGTTGGATGGAATAGCAATCGCTTGGATAGCGAAGCGACGTGGATTTATCATAAGTACTTACATAAGTGACATCCGAAGGGATATTTAAATCATCATCTGAAATCTGATCGCAGCGGCTAGCGTAATATAAATTTTACTCGTAGGTACTTGAGTGTAATATAATCTTGTCGATGGTCATGGCGAGGTAGGCCATTTCCATGACCTAAGCAAGGCTAGGTATCGCTTCTTTGCTTTAGTTCTTACCTATATCTCGTCACACGTATGGAGTCGTCATACGATATCCTGTCCGTGGTCATGGGTGGAGTAGGTGGTCTGGGCGGCGAGGCGCTGCCCTCGACGACGTCGAGCGCGGCGAGGCACCGTTCCATCGCGTTCGGCTCCGCCACGGCTGCTTGCCCAATCTTGGCAAGCTGCGCGCGAGTCTCAGCCGCTTGCTCGTCGCGAACGGCTTCCTGTAAATGGTCAGGCAACTAAAGTATTTGTTGTTTAGCTCGTTGTCGCGTACCTAATTATAGTGAATCTCGACACCCGCGCGCAAAGCGCGGTCAGCGCAGACCTGTACGTCAATAGACTCGCCGTACTCCCGTCCCGCTCACACCTTCTGTGTGTGTGTTGCGCTTAACGGCCCGTCCACCTGTGCTCATTGTGTATAATTATACCAACGGTGTCTTCATGTGCAGTCAGTAAGTACTTGCTCGTTTATCACCAAAATTAGTTTCTGAGGTCATATAAGGATACCACAGACACAACAGCTGACCAAAGGCTGCGAAGATGCATGTCAGTCGTTGGACCTTAATCGGTCAAGAGGATCATCATCAGTTATAAAGTTTCTCTTCTATAGTAAGCCTCTACAGAGACTTTCAGATCTAACTGTCCCAATAAAGATACGAAGACTTGTAATAGGAATGGAATTAAACACTACCGCTAGTTCGTCCTTCAGGTTGCCCTCCCTCATGTGGTAGTTGCGCACGTTGTCGATGACCTCCTGCGGGAACTTCTCAGGGTTAGCGCTCATGTACCGGTACACGAACAGGTCGCATCCGATTATCTTAAAGCGATGCTTGAACACAGGGACGATTCCTCCTGGAATATTAAGTGTAATTATGCTGTAAACTTATAACTTTATTTTACCGGTTTCCTATTCCATCGGCCACTAGTGATAAAGTATTACCTACCTACCTACCTACTCTAAAGGTTTAAGATAGATAACTTTAAATAAAGAATCCTAAATAAATATTTTATTATGTGTTAGACTAGGCATTAACAAAAGCACTAAGTTTGTTTAAAATTCTTTTGTTATCGTTTGCTTGATAGGTACACGAACGTAATTATCATAAGTATATTTTCGTCATAACTAATTTGGCTAATCATGAATAATTTGGCTATTTTTCTACTTTTGGGAATGTAGAAAATAGAAATAAAATAAATTTTATAAAAAAAAAACCGACTTTAAAACACTAAAATGCTAAAAATAATCCTAACACTTAAGTACCAGCTAATCAGTTAATTTTGGAGTCGGTGCAAACAAAAACATTGAATATCTCATCGGCTGGCACCGACTCCAAAAGTAACTGATTAGGTACTTAAGTGTTAGGATTATTTTTAGCATTTTAGTTTTGAAGTCGGTTTTTTTTTTATATATAATTTACTTATTTCATCCTTTTTTAGTGATAAATCTTAATCTAACTGCTGAACATCGATTTCATCCTCTATTTTCTTACCCTTAGGGGTGATTTTTATTTTGCAAACTTTTCTCGAATTGAGAACCTCCTTCTTTTTTGAAGTCGGTAGATTACATCGTTGTATCGATAATAAATAATTTTATGATGGAAAACGAGAAGTTATGTTACTAAGCGATAAAAGTAGTACCTTCTATTTATCTATCGGTAACCTACCAATGAAGAACTTATCAGGCGTAAAGTAGGTTGGGAAGTTCGGGTCTGAGTCTGGTGTCTGCAACTTCATAGACTTGAGGAATTTGCCCTCCTTGATACCGGAATTCCTGCGAGGAATTTCGCCAATCTTGATAGTGCCATCAGCGAGGCTGTACGAGAGCACGAACTTGCGGCCGTCGTCCTCGGGGTGGATCCAGTCGAGCTCGCAGAGGTAGCGGAGGTACTGTAAGTAGTGCCAGACAAATGACAAAAGGGAATATGCACCAAAATAATATAATAGTTTTTACTGTATTTATAAGAAACTATATGTTGCCCGCGACTTCGTTAGCGTGGTCTTTAGTTTATTCATATTCTCTGCGCAACTTTCTTAATTTTTTCTTTCATAAGAAGAACCTTCTCCTGAAAATAATTAACACAACAAAAAAGAATTTGCGAAATTGTTCCATTTCTTAAACAACTGTTACTATAAAAAATGTATGGCGGACGTGTACTGTGACGTTACGGTACATATCAGATCTCCTTGTCTAGCACGCGACTTTAATGGGCTGTAAGTCAGGTATTTAACAATATTTTTCATAAATTCTTTAAGTTTTGATGAAAATATGTGCATATTCCATAATATATTGTAGTTTTTATACAAGAGCTGACAGTCAACTAACCCCGCTCCCATTTCTTAGAAGGAGTCACCTTCTGCACGCGGGCGCCGATGATAGCTCAAATAATATAAAAATACATTGTAAAGTTGCAAAATTCATAGTACTCGTAAAAGTCTTAATGATCAGGTATTCCAAGAAAGCGCGCGATTGACTTTTGATTCGAACCTCGTCCCGCCCGCCCGGCTACCATTCTTCTGAAGGTGACTAGTACGAGGGCCCAGACAGTGCAGATAATTTCAAAATACCTTGTATTGTGTTGCAAAATTCATAGCAAAAGACAATGCGCTGATTGGTACAAACGCCCAATAAGAAGCAATAATAAATGAATATACACATCATTGGATAGGTAGGATTCCTGAAAAAAAGTGCTGAAATAACATACAATTTTAGAAATTTTCATTTAAATATCTTATTTTTCTATTGTTATGAAACACTACATGGGGCACACTAAAAGTTTTGCACTTCTAGCTAATCGGAACTATTTGAATTTCGAATGTTATATTTTTTTAAACGTTGCAACCTTCTTAGTAATTAAAACAAAACATTTGGCGGGCAATGATTTGTCAATTGTTTTTTATCACACATCAAAGTTCTACGTACGCAACGAAAATGAAATTAAGTCGAAAAAATTTTAGAGCGATGATTTTTTATGATTTTAAAAGTTCTCTCTCTCCGCAAGACTTTGCCGCTCGTCTTCTTTAAGCACCGTGAGGCGATGGTTTGCTGAATTTGAGAGAGGTCGAGTTTCTTTACCCAACTGGATAACTTGTCCTAAGTAGACATATTTGTCAACAATATTAAGAGTAGAGCTCCCAACGGATCCTGGGTAGGGCGCAACAGGGGCATTCGACATAAGCTTGGTTTTGTCCATGTTCATCCGCAGGCCTACTTGTTGGGAGACTCGAGTAAGGTCATCGAGCATTGTGCTGAGGTCTTCAAGCGATCCTGCCATGACCACAATATCGTCGGCAAACCGTAGGTGAGTGATGTACTCGCCGTTGATGTTGATGCCATATCCTTTCCATTCCAGGAGCTTGAAAGCGTTTTCCAATGCAGCGGTGAACAGTTTCGGAGATATAACATCTCCCTGTCTTACACCTCGTTGCAGAGAAATCGCCTTCGTGCTCTGCTCCTGTACTCGGACCGACATGGTGGCGTTTTTGTATAAACACTTCAACACCTAAGTGTTGTACACCCAAGTAACATTGCCCAGGTCTCGATCGAATCAAAGGTGAAGGCCTTTGATTCGAGAGAGAGATTCATAGTCCACGAACGCCAAGCTTAGTGGCAAGTTATACTCCTCGGTCTTCTATATAATTTGCCGCAGCGTATGTCTGTCTATGGTCCATGGTACTAAAGCCTTTTCGGAAACCGGCTTGTTCGGGAGGCTGGAAGTCATCGAACCTACGCGCAAGACGATTCGTGATGACTCTCGAAAACAGCTTGTAGACATGACTTAGAAGTGAGATGGGTCTGTAATTCTTCAATAAGGTGTTATCTCATTTCTTGAAGAAGAGCACCACCACACCCCTGTTCAACGCCTCCGGCGTTATTCCCTCGAGCAAGACGTAGTTGAAGAGTCTCTAAAGGACTTTCAGTATCGGTGTTCCACCCGCATGCAGAAGCTCTGATGTGATTCCGTCATCACCCGGCGCCTTGTTGTTCCTAAGCTCTTTGAGATCCTTATCTCGTATAGGCTTATGACCGGGATATCTTCGGTATAGTGTCGGGTCAGCTTAGCTCTTGGATCTTCGGCTGAGCTGCTTACAGGTTTAGTGACCGATGTATATAACTGCTCGATCTCCCTCAAAACTTCGGCTTTTGTCGACGTTATACTGCCATCCTCCGTCTTGAGCTTCGTCAGCTGGTTTTACCCAATAGACATGTCTCTTGCGAAAACTTTGGAGCCTCGGTTCCGCTCTATCGCCTCTTTAATACTGTTTGTATTAAAGTTGTGAATATCATGTCGCAAGGACTTCCATATCCGTCTATTGAACTGCCGATATGCCTTAGCGTCGACGGAGGTCTGCAGTGCCATTAAACGTCGTTCTGCCATGAAGTTGAGGGTAGGGTCGGTAAGCTTTTGCGGCTTGTCTTTACGACGGGGTCTCAAAAATGTTGACCCGACCGCTGGACAGTTTCTACATACCTGTAGTTAATCTCGTCCACTGACTCTCAGTTCTCCAGGCATTCAAAGCGATTAGACAACTCAAGCTGAAAGCTCTCGACGCTGTAAATATGGGTATTGGAGGGTCGGAGCGTAGACTTCATCAAACGAGACCTTTCTAGCTTGACGTTGATGTTAAATGTGCCTTTGACCATTCGGTGATCACAGCTGGCTTTCACCCTGTTAATCACGGAGACATCATTAAATATTCGTCGCTTTGTGGTCATGATGAAGTCAATCTCATTTTCTCCTCTGAGGCGGCTTCTGAAAGAAGAAATTCATCGCAAAGAGGTCCTCCTTCTCTAGAAATTTGGCCAGCCTCTGTCCCCTGGGGTTCCGTTGCCCATACCCAAATTGCCCCACTCTTAGCTCTTAGCTCTCTCTAGCATTATCGCCTCGAATGCCCAGTTTCGCGTTAAAGTCCCCCATAACAACATTAAAGTAGGTCTTATTTGTATGTATGGCTCTACTTACGTCCTCATACATAGCCTCTACTTCCTCATCTGGGTGTGTAGAGGTCGGTGCACATACCTGTATGACCTTCAGTGAGTATCTATTAGATACTCTGAGTATCAGGTATGCAACCCTGCTCGACACACTTCCGATGTTGTTAAGGAGGGACTTGTGGACGGGAAACCCGACACCACCTTGGGACAGTTGGTCGCCCTCCCGGTAGTAGAGTAGGTTGCTGGATTTAAGGGTTATCGTGTCCTCGCCCTCTCGTCGGACTTCTGATAGCCCCATGATACTCCAGTGCATCCTACCCATTTCATCTTCCAGCTCAACGATCTTCTCGTCAGTCCTCAAGGTGCGAGGCAACAACGACTGGCCCTGGTAACGTTGTATGTTACCAGGGCCAGTCGTTGTTTTGGGGTGGTAGCCAGATCGAATCCGGGGATTCTTAGCACCCCCTGCCCCGCCGTAATACCGGGGTATACTTTTAAAATAATATAATTTTTATTTTATGTAAGAAACAAAAAAAATAGTAGTAAACCTAAGTCAAAATTAGCTATAAAATCAAGCGCGCAAAACCGATCGTTTTTCAAACTTTACTAGGACGTCCACTACCTAATAAATTATTGACGCTTGACGACAATTGACGCTTTATACCGCATCATATACGCACACAAGCATAGAACTGTATTTCAATTTTGCACTGAAAAAGGTGCACGGCCTCTTAACGCCCATCATCCTTCGTCAGTTGACCACCTAGAACATTAATCCACCTCTTCTAGATTTTTTTTTGAATCTAATAAAAAGTTTGAATATCCTACCAAGGTATTCAAATATTCAAACTACTTAATAGTAATACTTACATAATATCCATTTCAGTATTATAAATGCCAAAGTAACTCGTGTCTGTCTGTTATATTTTACTGGAAAACCTTTGAACTAATTTTGATTAAATTTAGTACAAAAAAGGTTGAAATCTAGGAAAGGAGGCTACTTTTTAAATTCTTCTTAACAAAAAGAAAAATTACAAGCAAGCTACTAGCAGGCGAAGCCGCGAGCACAGCTTGTTAGTAAGTAAATAAATTTCAAAGAGGCATGTCCTTTATTCCTCCATGCAACTCATGTGTGGCTCAGGTATATTGTTTGACCGGCAATCACACCCGATCAATGAAGTTCGGGTAGCGGGGCAACTGTCTTGGGACTTGAAACGAAATTAATCAGAAGCAAATAAGAGGAAAAAAAGATTCTCATTATTTTTATATTTTTCCTTTCCATTAAAACCATAAAAGTAGTAACAACTAAAGCGAGGTTTTGTTTGGATTGTGAAAACTGAACTCAAATACTCAGCTTCAAGAAATTTAAGTTGACTGAAGAAAAAGTATAGAGAGTTAGTTGTTTAATATTTCAAGAAGTAATATAAGTGGAAAGTGGATTGCAAAGATCCGTCTCCTAGGACATGCCAAGTGTTTCTTCGCTTGCGTCTGGTGCAAGTTTAATTGAGTCGCGCGACCTGAGAAGTCGGTCGTCGCGAGCAAATTGTTCGGTAGCGAACTTCAAGCGACGGGTGTTAGAGTACCTATTGTGCAGGCGATAAAGTAATCCAACTACTCCCAGTGGATGTTCAGGTTCTTTGTGTTCGATGTCTGTAGTATTCACCACATGTCGTAATAACTTCCAGTTGGCATTGTGCTAGTAACCACAAGACACAGTACAGTCAAGTAAGAAAAAGTAAAAAAACCAGGCACGCGCGATTCGGTCTCGCTCAACGAAGGGTTCCTGACTACCGTTAGTTTCTTTCATTTATTTAGAGGTCGTTGGCACGAGCTCTACTGATAATTGACCGGTTTACTATTCATTTTTATTTTTACGGATAAGTAAAAAATTTAGAAGTAACAAGTTTATTTTTAAATGAATGTTTTTATTATTATTAGGATGTCTGCCATGTAACACATATTGTAAATATTTCAACTGCACGAAAATTTAAGACGGTTGAAACAGTCAGCGTAAGATTAGTAGGATATTATGGTTCCGTTAACACCTAATAGGTTCGGAAACATAAAAATCCTACTAAATATCTACACCGTATTTCAGTTGTCAATAACACTTGGAAACCCTAGCTTTTAAATCTTAAATTTAAGTTCTATACCTATTCCTCTACTCTAAGGTTTTAGTCTTGTATCAAAACTACTACTTCACAATAAATTTTGTAGACAGGAGAACTATATTTACAAAGTTTTAAAATACTGGGTAAAAATAAATATAAAGGTATATCTATTTTCTCTGAAGTGGTAAATAATGTTAACAAACAGTAGGTAGTAGGTACGTCTTTTACAATTTTGCTGAATACTAGACGAGTTAGTCTCTACCTAATTCAATTGAATGTAGTAGTGTAGTTGAAACTATTATCCTTACTACACTATTACTACACTTAGCTCTTCCATTTACCTATTATGTAATCGGTGACGTCATTGTTTATCAAACGGACTAATCATAGATTTTAAGCAATTAGAAATAAGTTTTTACAAATACATAATTAAATTCAATAAAAAGGTAACCTAAATAAAGTGTTATTTTAATGAAATCGTGTCTCCGAATTATCTGTGATTAATACAAACCAATTTAAATAAATTACAAAACGGCTTAAAAAATTACATAACTGAGTATTTTCTGTAAAAATATAATTTGAGGTTACCTATAAATAAATAAATTGTAACTACAATCACACCAATTATCTAGCCCTAAACTAAGCAAAGCTTGTACTATGGCGACTAGATAACGGATAAACATACTTAATACCTACTTTTATACACATCTATGACTTAGGTACAAATTCTAGTGCTTTTAACACAATCATTTGCCCCTATGTAATCTTTGTAAAAATTTAAGAGCAAATATTACCTAAGGTGTTTGATTATATTATCGATTTCATACATTTTGTAAAGTAGGTAGCCAATCATAGGCTAGCATCATAATCATAGCTAGCAATCGTAGGTAGGTCATACAATGCATGCGGATTTAGACTTATTGTGTATCTTTTAGTTATAATTTCATACCTTGTTAGCGTTTAGATTGTACTTGATGACGTCCTTATGCGGAGGCTTCGGCATCAGCCCGTAACAAGACTGCAAAGTGTCCTCCGGTGAACCGATGCCAATATGCGGAGGAAAACTCTGCAAATACAATATTGGTTATGCCATGAATGACCCTTGATTTTTATGGAACCCAATATATATATATATATATATATATATATATATATATATATTATGTCTTCTTTCAAAATTTCGTTCACACTAAATTTGTGCACCCAAAATATTTTGTCCTGAAATACACACTTTTTATTTAAGTAGGTAGTGTCAATTAAGAATTGTTTTCAATTACATTTTTGACGACCAATAAAAATAATTTATTTTTTGCAAACAGGCTTAAACTAAGCTCTTTTACAAGTCCCAATTTATTTTTTACCCTACCACTGCTACGGGACAATATTGTAGGCTAGACCCTACTGGCGGTACATAATTTGCTTTAAGCAAAATCCACACCGCTGCCTCTGATTTCGGATTTAGGTATCTTATTGCCCAGCAATCATCAAATGACTTTTGTAATGGGGCTGGGTGGGTTCTAGTTTCGGGGTTTGATTGCCAGTCGACTCAATTTAAAAAAAAAGCTTTTTTTAAATAAATTGACTCGCGTCTGGGTGTGCTGGAAGAAGCCCCTGGCAAATAACGGTGTCTGGGACCGCGACACTCAGTCTCGAAGTAATTCCTCACCGAGTTGAAAAAAATGATAAGAAAATAATTTGTGTGTTGTCTGTTGCAAATAATTGATTTATATTTAATTTCTCTTCTATTTCGCTTCTTTTTCCTCGATAAATATCCTTTAAAATATCACTTGGTTAGATTAACACTGTGCACTTTACGAAACTGCAGTTTCCCAATGTTCCCTATTGAAATCGATAATCACCTCATCAATCCGTTATCTAGTTGGTAAGAAACTTACAAATAGTATGAAATAATCTGAAGAGCAAATACGTGGACTCACCTTGGGAAACTCTTTCAGAGTCTCGTGTTGCACCTCAACGCGCGGTGGCTGATCTATGTTTAGCATCGTCCTGTCATAAGGAAGTAAGAACATGTTAGATCTGCCGGGTTTTAAATCTTTAAGGCTCACTTTTACATCTTTATCAAAACCTCAAATTTTCACAATTCAAATTGAACTCTACTTGTGGAACTTATATTGTAGTAGGTTGATAAGCTGTTAACTGTACATACTCTACAGTTGATAAAAAAAAGATAAAAGAAAACTCATGTTTTACCATCATGGTGGCACGGCACGGCGTCTGTATTCAAACATTATTTTGTCTCTATCAACTTATTAATATGTTAGTTTGTTTGAAGTTGCCGGTGTGTGTAAATTAGTGAAATTACTCGTGTCCCGAGGCTTACTTACCTATTTAAATTACTAGCCCCGGCTGGTATAATTACTGTCTTTCCATGGGACACCTCACTATTATTTTGGTACCAATACCAGTCTTTAAATTAAACTTTCTCTTTTTCTTATTAGTGAATAAAACGAGTCAGTCATACCTACTCTTAGTGAGTCTGTGTACTGAGTGAACTGTGTAAGTAAAATTATCTATTGCTATTTTGAAATGAAATAGTTTATTTGTATAAAGCATGGTACAGATAGGATGGTGCAAGTTATTAAGCTCAGCATGCTCTGTCTTGGTCAGACATGCAAATATTTTTGTAAAAATAAAAAGTTAGGTACATATTTCTAGGTCTGATATTTCTACATTAAAATAAGCACAATAAGTATTTAGGTATAATTACATTAATAATAAAAATAAAAAATATGTCAAAAAAAAATGCTAATAGATTTAAACAATAATTAAAAATTCAAAAAATCATTGACAGTATAAAAACATTTTTCTACAAGCCAGTGGTGCAACTTTTTCTTAAACAGATTAATCGGCAAGTTTGTTAGTGTTAGTACTATTATGCTTTCTAAAATTATCTGTAAATGATAAGTTTGACATATGCAGCGGTTTATTTTAACAGATTTATGCCACCTTTGTTTTAATTTACCTTTTTAAGCGGAAGAGAGCTGTACCCATTGACTATTAATTTTATTTAAAAGGGTGGCACAATGTAATCGCCGCCGTTATCTACCTAGATTTGTCCTTTCTAAACTATTTTAACTCTATAACTAGGAAATAATGAATGAAAAGTGGTCGTTATTTTCCAACTGGACGTAATTACTAAGCAATAGAAGTTTTTGTTAAAGAAAATCTCACCTATCAAGCGATCATCATGGTTCTAATGCAGAGTAGAATTTTAAAACTTGCTTGGTTACAAATAATAAAATACTTATGTAAACCAAAATAAGCCTATATTGTGTGTGGAAATCGATCAGACTCAAAGTTTCTAATAAGCAGGTATTATTAAACAATATTTAATCAATTATCAGAAACGGAAAGTTCTATGTCACCAATACAGATTTGTCTGATTTTATTTCGTTTGCAAAAAAAAACATCAGTATTTTTTTGTAGCTTATTTAAATATTACATAAGAGGTTTAATTTTTTTACTATATGTTTTGTTAGGTAGGTACTTCTTGTTTACTTCGAGAAAACATTTATTCATGAAACTGGCGGTGTCTTAGTAAGAAGACATTATACAGTTCACGGGAAATGCCGTGTTCATAATGGCAAATTATTGACTAGCACTAGCAACGTAGTATTTACTTCTATTGTCAAGCAATTGCATGGAGAAAAAAGTTTTTTCTCGTCGAGTTTAAAAAATAATAAAAGTCTATTTAGAAATTGACTATTTAAATGTAAAAGAACAGTCCATAGAAAATATAATATTAGTCACTAGTCTGTGGACCACATGAGTTAAGGTCTCAGTCGCCTACATCGATTTGCACTATATAATACAGGTTGTTTTATTTTGGAGTTGTAGTTCGATTCTAGGCTTAGGATAGCTACAAAAATCTATGAATGCACTGGTAAATCTTCCAAACTCAAAGGTACTTTCTGAGTGGAAACTATTTAGATAGGTATCATATCGTGGCAATTTTTTGTTGTATTTATTTATTGTATAAAGTAATTATTTTGTTATACAAACTAAAATAAAATACGTTTTCTTTAATTCAATGTGACTCACTTAATAATCCGACTTCATATATAAAAAGAATTTTCTGAGTAACTAAATTGTTCTTATTATCTTAGGCAGGTCGTCTATAAGTAAGGTGTTTTTTATTCCCTTCATTTATAATTACTTATACAAAAACCGGAGCGATTAGCAAAGGTTTGACAAGAAACTGCAAAACAAATAGCAAAGCAGATCAATGCAGACCTGCGAATGTTTTTAAATAAAGAAAACCTAGAACAAAAACCTATCTAATGAGAAAATATTACCTGCCTACATTGTAATGCAGAAAGGCTTCAATACGGAGCCACAAATCTCCCGCACAGCGGAGTGACCATCACTCAACGTCACGGCATGACTACAGGATACTCGATCAATGGGTGAAACGAAAAAAGTATGCAAACAATGGTATAACCTATAATGTCAGTTTTTCAATAATGGAATTAAATGTTGTTATCTTTTTTAGGAGACTGTTAAAGTTGCAAAAAATAACTTATTACACAGTTTACAGTGCTCTAATAAAAAGAGTTGAAGGAATTTGTTTGAAATTAATTGGTTAATGTAGTAACTTTTTTTTAAATTACAAATAATATAGGTATTACTATGTAGGTACTGCCTAAACACAAAATAGACAATGAAGCTCATGCTTATTTACTCCTGAGTATATATATATTTTTAAAACGTCTAAAAAATACAAAATAATCTAAGTTCGTGCTCTAATAACTTAAAGCAGTGTAGGTATAGGTACTTAGTACGACAACCACACTAGAAGTCTTAAACTACTACTACCTACTACTCTAAACAATTTAATTTAAATTAGTCTTTAAAAACTAATTTAAAATAAATTGTTTTTCACAATCACACCAATTATCTAGCCCTAAATTAAGCAAAGCTTAAGCTTTTTATGGCGACTAAATAACGGATAAACATACTCGAATATTTTTATAAACATCCTTAACTTAGGTACAAACGCTCGTGCTCATCACACAAACATTTGTCCCTTGCGAGATTCGAAACCGCAACCGCTGGCTTTGTAGTCCGGAGCGCAACCCATTACATCAACCGGTCGTCAAAATTATAAAACATATGTTTAGGATATAAACAAATACTACCAAACCGAATGTGATTTCTAAACCACTAGTGTGCCTAAAGATTCAACTCAAAAAGTTGCAACAAAAAATAACTAATAATATCCGTAAAATTTGTGAGTAAGGGTATATGTATAGGTATTCGTCTAATAAAGTCCATCAATGCTTAAGTTCGACCGGGAGATGTAGTCTACGTACTTGTAATATTTCCTTGTGAACGGGTCGCAATCGCACAGAAGGAATCGACGACCCAGCACGAAGATTGTTTCCCCCACTATAAGGTCCTTTGGAGAGTAGTACTCTGTCACTTCCGTCTCCGTAGTCTCCAGGACACCCGAGGGAAACGACACTGGGGACATAAATATAAAACTATTGAAATCAGGTAGACAAATAATTATGTCTCCCTCTTATAGTTATTATGCAGACCAGTTTATGGACGATTTGATTGACGTAGTGGCGCTATGATTCGTCTTAAACACAAACGGTCCCGGGTTCGATTTCCGGTTTGGGTAAATTCGAAAATATTTAGGTTTGTGTTGGTCAACACTGGCAAAATGCATTGCGCAACTTACTATTCAAAAATATGTTAGGTCACCTCCGTAACTTTGCGCTTTAATTTGACCACTTGTCTTTTATTTTTAACATATAATTTTATAAGGCAGTTGTTTATGATATTTTAGTTTGCTTGAAAAGAAAGGTGCCGTGTGGGGACGGCCGTAAAGAATAAAGTAAAAAATAAAGAAAAAGAAACTTTCCCACCGCCAATTGGTGGTGTGTCGTAAGAGGCGACTAATTATTGTAGCACGAGACGGGCAGCAGTGTCTACATGCAAAATATTATAAAAATTGCTCTCGCCAAACCGTCTGCCAAGTGTGACGAGTATTGGTAATTTCGGGGTGGCCTATGTTCAGCAGTGGACGTCCTACGATTGAAATCATTAATGATGAAAAAAAAAGGATTGCCGAAACGGAGGAATGCTTGGCAATTACTTTACCGGCAAGCACTCAGGTCGTAAAAGAGAGAGCAAGGGCATATGTCGTGGCCAGATCGTAAAATTGATCATTTCATGATGTGACCGATCATTTAATAAAAAAGTGGTATTTTATGATAAAGAACAGAACCCGCTGCCTTCATCATGATGTGCTCTGGCCAGATCAATGAACGAACACTTAGTGTTTGACGATAAACGTCACACAGCTAAACGCACGACTACTTCATGAAATGGTCAAACATTTGTGATCATATCGTATAATCGTTACATTACCCACCGTTAGAGGCGCCAATGTTGCTTTACTGATGAATAATGGCATTGGACAAATATTTTATTAGGTCCTTACTTGTTTATGAAATTGCCATTCAGTATCAAAAAAGTGAATTAACTTTTTTAAATAAAATTATTATTTAATCAATAATATGTTGATAACGATACACTTCCGCCATTTTATAGGCCTTGATCCCTTTGGAAAAAAAATCTTGGGAGCGAGAGCCTATGAACTGTTTAAAGGTGGTTTTGACTGCCTCAACAGATTTGAATTTTTAACCTAGTAAAAAGTTATCTAATTTAAAAAAAAAGTGGTAATCGGTTGGGGCAAGATCTGGAGCGTATGGTGGGTGACGCAAAGGTTTCAGTTGCAGCTTCTCTAACTTGGCGACCGTTTAATGTGCAGTGTGTGGTCTAGCGTTATCCTGAAGGAGCAGTGGGCTAGATAAATTTACCA
The DNA here is from genome assembly GCA_963576865.1 of Anania hortulata. Taxonomy (NCBI): domain Eukaryota; kingdom Metazoa; phylum Arthropoda; class Insecta; order Lepidoptera; family Crambidae; genus Anania; species Anania hortulata. The sequence goes on along the minus strand of OY756390.1, from coordinate 12,551,092 downwards.
GTGTCGGTTGTTTAATGGCGAGCTTTTCCATCATTGTTTGCAATTGTCTAGCCTGATCTCAAGAAGCTGTAGTGGATAACACCAGCACTGGTCCACCAAACATTAACAAGACTCTTTTTTTTGGTCAGTTTTCGCTTAGGGCAAGGTTTTGCCGGTTCTCCAGGGTTAAGCCATTGTGATGATCGCTTCCGATTATCGTACAGGATCCATTTCTCATCACAAGTCACGATGTGGTTCAAAATCCCCTCATTAGCAAAGAAACGCAGCAAGCGACGGGTGTTTGTAGGTTTGCTTTAGTCAATTCGTGCGGTACCCACTTTTCGAGTTTTTTTACTTTTCCCATTTGTCGCAAATGGATAAGTATCGTTTTGTAACTTACGCCGAAGGCTGCTGCTAATTCAGAAGTAGTTTGAGATAAATCTGCTTCCACTATCGCCTTCAATTCTTCGTTATTCACTTGAGTATCAGGTCGTCCACGAGGCTCATTGTGTAAATCGAAATTTCCAGAACAGAAACGGAATGGAACGGAACGGAACAGAAACAGAAATGTTTTTGGTTTCAAACCAAAAACATACCGTTCGTTCATTAGCGGTGCCTGGTCCATACTTGTCGTTAATTTCCTTGAAGCGTTTCTGCAGCACTGGTGCCATGGTGAAACTCGTATTCGTAAATACCGCGAATTTTCAATTTGTCCATAGTTATTGTTATAGCAATGTTGAAGCTCAAACAAATGATGTGAAAACAAATGAAACACGAATTTTGCTACAATATTTTTCTGGCTTTGTTTCGAAATAAATTTGAATTTGGAATTCCTAATCAAACGCAAGATATTTGATGTTAAAGTTGCCAGTATTGAGCATCGGCAATTTCATATGTAAGGACCTCATATTATAAAAGTGAACAATAATGTGTAAATTGAAGGTGAAAGTGCAGTGAAATATCGTTACGACAACAAGCTAGGCGAATTTTATAAGAGTCACTCAAAATATGAGCGAAATAATAACAACTGTTTAAAATGATTAATTTATCAATCGACCAAGATTACAAGTAGGTATTACCTAAACAAATTCACGTAACTTGTAAACGTATTTTTATTTTAATGATGCGCAAACGTGGATTGACATTTCATCGAATGTTGACGTTTTTTTAAAACGATATGGTCAGTTTTTGTTGGCCATATCATGAAATACAACTATATTATGAAATTATCGGTCACATTATAAAGTGTCAATTTTACGATCTGGCTACGACACATACTGTTAAACTATAGATTTTCTCTTAGGTAGAGCGACCAATTTAATAGAATCAATTCAATTTACGAAGTTATTTTATGAACCAACGTAAAATACTACATCTACATAAATATTTCAATAATTAAATTAACTTGTGTGTATTTTACACAACACAATGCTCCGTAATATCAGAGGCAGGTGGAGAATAACTTAATTTGCCTTGTATTTGCTATACAATAAGGTTTTAATTTTAGCTTACCATGTGGATTATTTGCGGTACTTACAACCTAGCATATTAAAATTGAATTCACACCAGGTTTGCATAATGCTTTGTTTCCACATGTTTAACTTTTCCAATTGCATTTCGATGTTCCACTTTGTTGGAGTTAGCTCGCTCTGGCGCACAGGATAATCCCAACAGGGTATCGATGCTTGAAGCGATAGAACGATTTACTTGTATTGGATACGAAATTGAAACTGATTGTTTTTGTATCTCAAACCTATGCAGAAACGGAACTAAACCTTATACCTCAGCAATAAATCTTCTTTACTTTTTACAGTGATCTTTAGACTTCTGTTAGTAAATGATGCAATTTCTCCTTAATCTTTTCTTTAGTCTTAAATAACAAGCTCAAATAAGCAAATCTGTTATGAAAAATACATTTATTGTTGCTTGCAAGTTGCAACAATCCTGGGTTTAATTTCTGGTTTGGGTCAATTAATATAGAAAACATTTTCTAAATTGCCTAGGGTCTGGGTGTGCTAGGAGCCCCCTTTGGCCAAATTCAATGTCATGTATCTTGTAACAAGAGGATGTTATTCCTTGCATCGAGACAGTGACAATTAATTAATTAATGAGAGTTCATCTCATTAATGAAACGCACTCTATCGAGTCACGAATAGTCCTTCGGGTCGTTTTAAAAACATTTCCTAATCCTTATTGCAACCGTAGCGGGTTTAATAATATTTTCAAGCTGAATAAATAAGGTACCCGCTTTATATTAATAGGCCGCTTTTAAGGAGATTAAGCTATGAAAGTTGGAGTTGTCAAGCTCCCACTCAAGTTATCCGTCGAAGAAAATTATGAGTTAATAGCGAGCGATGAAGACCGACCTCTAAGACTGCTGACGTGCTCTCTTTACTGTTTATTTCATATTATGAACTTCGTTGTTTACGACTTATAAGGAATGTACGTACGGCGTTTGAAGATTAATAGGAGTGACTTCATATTTGTAAGGATTATTGTCGGCGGCAGATACAGTTTACATTTATCGTAACTTTGTTAATTATTTTGAGAATAAGGCACAATTTTTTAGGCTGAAAGGCCTAAAAGGTTTTTTATTTTTATTATTGAAAGTATTTTTAATTGACTAAATAAACAAAAAAGGTAAAAATTAAGTATTAGCTGTCCTGGCTGCCAACAATAGCGTAGGCAGAAGAAAAATATTACGTTTTCCTTTTAAAAACTTTCCGGGAAACTTTTTACTTTTTGTTTTATTTAAACCTCTTCCTACATAAATTTTAATATTATGTAGGTTTAGATCATGGAGCACATACCCTATAGAGTAGAAATGTCATATGATTTGTTCGACAAAATCTTCGGCCATTTTAAAATCCTTCTGTACTTTTTTGTATGGGCTAGAGTTGACAGGACTTGTCATTTCATACTAAATGTAAGTGAAAAATCACTAACTAGTTTCGGAGAAATATGCTTCGTATTGCTGCTTTATAGGGTATGAACTCGATGGTTCAGATAGATAGATAGATTAACGTAACTATTCATTTATTATTGGAGTCGGTCCCAACTTAAGCAAGTTTTTAATAGTCATCCCGTTATTCCCGTAATGTGCACGTAGCGTAAATATGAAAACGTTTAAACTCTCGGTGACGTCTTCTCCAAGTACATCCATTCTGAGTTAATTTAGAAAAGTTTGTTTCCTGGCTTAGTCTGAACCGGGAATTGAATCCTAGACCCTTTGAGTGTAAGGCGAATCACTCCGCCATTACGCCAGTAGGGTCGTAAACATTTATGAAATTACCTTATCGTTCTAGAGATAAACTGTGCAAAATTTTTTTTAAAAGGAATCAATAAAATAATGCACATTCAGCAAAGAAACAAACTAAAGAAAATGGGCTAGTTTCCTAAAAAAATCTAATTAGTCCGTCAGTTGGATTAACAGAAAATATTGGACACGTATTTTGTCTTTTGTCAATCAAAAAAAAAATGATGAAGATATAGCCCGTTAAAGTTCCGCGTAACGTCACGCCTTGTGACACTTTTCGGCAAGGCGTGACGTCACGTGCTCACTTTGATGCGTTTTATCTTCGTCATTTTTGTTTGATTGATAAAAGCCAAAATATGGGTCCAATATTTTTTAATAATCTAACTGCAAGAACTAAGAGACATGCAGATGTATCTACTAGACCACCTAGAGCCCAGTACATATACATGCTCCACAAACCGCCAAGCCATACATATATTTATAAACAGAATGTGTATAACATATGCATTATAGTGTTTAATAAATTACCAGACTCTACAGGGTGTAATGAAAAGGTGAAATAAAACTTTAAGGGGTTATTCTACGGCTAAATTACATTAACTTTTTCTATGGGACCAACATCGAAATCTCAAAAAAAAATAATTGACGTTTCCATACAAACTGATGCCAGCTGGTCGCGTTTTAGTATGGGAAAGTGTTTTTTTTTTGCGAATTCTATGTTGGTCCCATAGAAAAAGTTGATGTAATTTAGCCGTAGAATAACCCCTTAAAGTTTTATTTCACCTTTTTGTTACACTCTGTATAAAACTATTGGAGGGGCATAAGTTTGAGGTTACTCTGTCGAAATGGTTGGCTGAAAAATGTTTCTACAGTATAAATGAGTTCCTTCAAGACCTCTGAAAACTAGGTTTATTGTAATATTTTTATTTATATAGATTACCTACCTAAATTTTAAGGAAATTAGCACGTCTGTACACAGACTGAATACCATGTCTAGCTAAACGTACTAAACACCATGTATCAAACTCAAATGTATTCTTGCAAATAAATGTTATTCTATTCTATTCTGACGGACTAAATAGCATAATCTTTTTTTGACCCAGGAAACTAGCCTAATCTTCTTTTTTGAAGTCAATTGAAAATGTTTAAATTACGGTAATCTGTTAATCTTAAACTACATGTAGCATGCGCAGCGTAGGACGTCCACCCACAAGGTGGATAAACGACCTGGTAACGGTTGCAGGAAGCCTGTGTGCAGGCCGCTTCTAACCAGCCAATCTCGATGTCATTGAAGAGGCCTATATTCAGCAGTGGTCGTCCTATGGCTAGATTCCGATTCCGTGGCCTGACAAATAATGTAGATACTCCACTGTGTTATAAAAGTACTTAGGGGCCTAATACACAATAATCGTAATCAGTGTAAAAGACATTCATATTTTCTGAAGGTCCTTTATTCTGATTGAGCCATTACTGAGGAAGGAATTCGATATTTTCCCGCATATTCGGGCACATATCATTTCCACGTACATTTTTTATCGGCATTTTTCCTTGAGGATTTCTAACAAGCGCCATTGTGGGACCATTAGAGGTTTTTGTGCCGATTCCTAAGCTTTGCCGCTCATGTAAAGGGCCCTGATTACTCAATACGCCGTGATAGTTATTCCCCGGAACGGTTATCAAAGAGTTTTATCGTGGTTACGTATTTTTCCTCGGATATAAATCACCGAGAAGAAACTTAAGTGTACTTTAAGGTGCGCGGGAAAGGCTCTAGAGAATGAGTTATTCCTTCGCTTCCCCGCATTAAAATATATGATTGAAACTTTATTTATCAAAAGGCTTGATGTAAGCAATAAGGATACGATTTCAATTACTTAAATGAAATCATCATCGTTTTTGTTACAAAGGGCTTAAAGTTTAAACCGTCAGAGACGTTTCATTAAAACAAATTTTAAGTCGTGAAGCGAGGCTGGCAGCCTTACCGGGCTTTTCCTTCCATTTCTTTGGCAGCTTTGTTTTCTTGAGTAGTAGAGGGAATGGATCTTTTCCTCCTTTCTCATCGTGTAGTTCCTGGAAAAAAATAATAAAGGGTGTATAGAGTATGTTTATTATTGATTTATTAGCTTTATGTACAAAAGTTCGGTAACAAGGTACTTTGTTTTAGTGTACCTACCTATGTTTTAATTATAAAAATTATAGTAATCATGGATATAAAATAATGATTGATGATAAACTACCTATAATATCCTAAATTAAATACCTATATTTTCTTGTGGTTTTAATATACAAAAAGTTGACAGATATAATGTTAAGTTATAATTATTTTCAGGCTTATTTTCAAAAAAGTAGACAGTAGGTTGAAAGTCGTGTGCTGGACCCAAAGCATTTTTATCGAGCTTTGTAATTGGATGAGCCCTGGCTGGGACCCAATAAATATTCATTGCTCTGATTTTCCAAGGTTCCCCATGTTTCTATCTTAGAGAGCTAATTTTGCGTCGAGAGGTTTCATTTAGACTTTAAACAATTATTTATGTATGTATTAATGGATGGATATTTTTATTTATTTCAATCCAAACAAATCTATCATTGCACAAATATATATATATGTACATTATAAAAATAAATATGCGTCAGACTACACACCAATTTCCATGGCTTCAAAGTAAAGAATTGACATCCTTGTGTTATCTAAGTACCAGACCATAAACATTGGCAGGGGTGATACCCAGACTTGGGCCAATTAATAAAAGTTCGTTACCGGCATTGACCTGAACCTCGGGAATCGAATCTGGGACCTTTTGTTTTCAAGGCGGAGCACCTCGCCACTAAGCCAATCAATCAACGTAAATTTCTACTTACTTATGCCCAAGATCTGTTAGACTAAAATATAAGTTTTATTTTTAAACTGTAAAGGAACGAAGAGTAAATAGGTCAACCTTCTACAAGTGTTTGAAAATTAAATTAAAAAATCAAGCTAACTGGTCATAGCGACTGATATTACGGTTCAGCTAGTCAGTCCAATATAATTTGACATGCCTTTCGAAACCACGAAGGTGCTTGTTATATCTCTATCAAAATGTTGGGTAAGAAAAGGTGAACTTAAAAGATATACTTTAATCCGAATGCTAATATATAATTGTTTGTTGAAAAAAAAAAAATATATACTTTATATTAACTATATTATATATATATATTATTATATCAAAATAAATCTTAACTATATACTGATCTATTTTTTTTATCAGAAAATGACTATTTAATTTGGCAATGGGCAGGCTACATCCTTCGCCGCAGAGCTGACAACCACGAACAGGAAGACGCAGCTTGGGCAGGTCTCAAACGGGAACTGACGACACAGTCAAGAAAGCCGTTGGCATACATGCAAACGGCCTAGAGCCGCTTGCTGTGGCGTAAGTTGGGGGAGCCTTATTTGCAGCAGTGGGCTTCTAAAGGCCGATGATGATGAGGACTAATATTTTTTTCTTAAGCAATAATCTCACTGATATTATAAATGCGACGTTTGGATGGAAGGATGTTTGTTACTCAATCACACCAGAACGGCAAAACAGTTCAGCCCTCTACATGTCTACATCTAGCATGTCTACCAAAACACGATATGATATGATATAGCGATATATCGACACCAATACCACCTTATGATTTTGAATTTTTATCGAAACAGCGATCTTAATATGTGACGGCGATTCAACATGGTGGTTATATCTATCATATTTTTACAGTTGGTGTCGATATTTCGCTACATCATATCATATCATATCGTGTTTTAGTGTTCATGCTAGGCAGGCTGGATGACATTTGACACAATTACTCATTATCCCGGTAAAATAGAGTAGAGTTGTTTTTGTTTTTGTAGGCTATTATTTTTAATTTACCTCGTAAGGAGTAAAATAATGAGGACCCAGCCTTATTCGACGCGGGCGAAGCCTCGGTCACAGCTAGTAGATAATAAAATAGCATACCTTCACAGCGATAGTATCGTCTTGCAGGAAGTACAGTAATCTGTAGGGGCGAAGTTCACCATTCTCAGACTGACGGTCATCCCAAACGACGTCGAATCTGCAGCAAGCCAAACAGATAAAGATCAACATGGCGACAATACTTTGTAAGTATTTGATTTGGATAGCATAATCAAGGTATCAAGTTAAAAATTGTTTTTGTACGTTCATTGGAAGAACCCAATGTCTCAAGGTGAAACTTCTAACTTCCTTCTTCCTATATTAAAGCTTTTTGAAAGTCTTTTTATTAATAATTTTATTTATTTAGTAGTTAAGATTTTCGATGTATGACGAGTTTTCTTAAAATGTCCTTAATACTTAGTAGTATCAAAGCTTGCTTAGTTATGAACCACGGCTTACCTTACAAAGAAAGTTGAGTAAAAATATAAATCTGTTTAATATCTTAATCTATACTTAAGCATTAAAGTTCCTAATAAGGTTACAAATTTAATAAAATAGTAGAGTCAATTCTATAAATTATTTTGTTAAATTGGTAGGTACATATACAATAGAACAGTCAAATGAACTACCTAATAAGATTAGTAACCATGTCTTTAAAGGAAAAATCCTATACGTAATTTTAATTAGTATAATTTAGTTTATGAATACTTTTAAATATTGCAAAAAAAAATATCTTTTAGTCGATTGTATTTTTTTGTTTTGTTTTGTATTGTCATTACTTTGCAATTCTTGTATTATATTTTTCTTAAATACATTGCTGCCATTATTCTGGTTGGATCTCTTTCATTAGCTTTTGATTAAATATTGTTTTAAATAGCGACTAATTCAGGGTGACAGGTAAGACGAAGGAATCGCTTCTACAGGAGATTTTTCCCATTAAAAAGAACAACTTTTCCTATGGCACCAATATCGAAATCGGAAGAAAAAGTTTACTTCTCCATACAAAATAGTAATTTCATCATCATCATCATTTTAGCCTTATGACGTCCACTGCTGTACATAGCCCATTGACTTCCAGATTGGCCGGTTGGAAGGGGCCTGCATCCAGCGTCTTCCTGTGACCTATACCAGGTCGTCTGTCCACCTTGTGGGTGGACGTCCTAGTCTGCGCTTGCCGCTACGTGGCCTCCATTCTAAAACCTTTCTGCCCCATGGGCCGTTAGTTCTACGTGCTATGTGCCCCGCCCACTGCCACTTCAGCTTGCTGATCCGTTGGGCTATGTCAGCGACTTTTGTTCGTTTACAAAATAGTCATTAAGAGCGTTAGTATTTTATCAAGGAAAAAGTTAATTTTGAAAAAAAATTTCAACTGCCTCTGGTGGGATTAGATATTAGTATTTTTTTTCGTGTTGCGACTTTGGACCCACAGTAAAAGTACACCTTAAAGGGCAGAATATCCTGTTAAAGCGATTCATTTGTCAATTTAGTATACAATTGGTCAAGCCTGAGGGTTATTTTAATTCGTTAAGTGGTTTTTAACCGCTCGTTTTTGTTCTTATTCGTAAAATAATAATTTTGTGCCGACTTGTCAAAGCATTCAATAATTCTAATTGTGGTACTTTTGTCGTTGTCGTTGTTTGTTATTTCTGCAGCACAAGTGCTTTGGCTACTTCTTATTGTCTATTTACTGTCAATTTACCGTGTTTATGAACCTATATTCTTTATTTTTGTTAGTGAAATTTGAGCGAGTTACATTCACAGACCTAATAAAGGTTACATGGCAAGTAGAAATAAATGTTTAAGCACGTGACAAATTGTACAAAACGCGTATTTACTATTTTACCTCACGAAGCGAAAATAATGCTTTAAGTGTACTTTGAGTTTGAATTTAACTTTGCTGTCAGAGCTATCTAGTATATTATATATGTGATGTTATATTATTTTTAACCTATTCTAAAATTGTGTAATATATGTTGATGTCTTTTTTACTTTTATAGTAGGTATGTGTGTACTTTACTAATAAATTCAGCTTAATATGTCAACGTCATCTTTACACTTAAAAATTCACAAGCAACAATTTATTTGTATCACAAAATTAAATCGCTCTAATAAGACCGCAAAGTATGATAAGAAATTTAAACTCAAAAAATGAAGTAAGTAAGTGTCCCAACGTTCTGCGAAGCCTGTGATTTATTAGGAAAACTCTGGCAGGCCGGGTGTTTATTATTATGGTCAGAGATAAGATAACGAGATGGTTAATAAGTTATGTTGCTGAAACATGACGTGAACACATTTATTGCCATGGTTAGGGAATAAGAAAATTTACATTTTGAATAACCAAGTGCTACACCGAGTAGGAGAGTGATTAAATTGAATCGTCTTCATAAGTTTCAAAATCATGCCACAGTTAATTATTTATGAAAACATAAGTACGTGTAAGGCTTTGTATAAAGTAGGCGCATTCGATAGAATCAAAGTCAGGCCATCTATATAAAGTAACACGCCAACCAGCTTTAAACATTTTAGGTTACACAATATATTTTTTAAATATTTTAAGAGGCCATTTAAATTTTGGTGATTTAATCTATCAACAAACAAAAATAATTTCATCAATCAATTATCCGTATTTGCATTTTCATTTTGAAGCATTAAGAACGTAAGCAAGGACCTCTGAAGCGAATAAGGCAAAATATAGATCTTAGAAAAAACATAGATCTTAGTAGTCCTTATTGAGCTGTAAAATATCAATATTTTAGGTTTATAATCTCAATAAGTCAATATCGATTATAATATTTTTACGCTCATCTTAATGCCTAAATTTCAGATCTACAAGGCCAAATAAATGTCATTACATTTCCATTTTAGAGTCGTCTCTATAATGCACATATTTATTTGCCGGCCGAAAATCCGTTTCTTTAATAAGTAATTTAAAATAAGCAATAAAGCGTCCGAAAAGCCATTCCTTGGCGCCTACCGATGCCGGGGCTATAAACAAGAGCCCACCGCAGGCTCCGCCGAGGCGAGGGCTTTGCGGTCCGAGGTCTGGAGGCCGGCACTAATAGGGTGATACCCAGCGTCTCTATAAGTTTATGTATAATATTTATTGGAACTGGTAAAACGTACAACAATGTGGCCAGAGTTCTCTTTATGGTAATAAGAGTTTAAAAAAGAAAGGGGCAACCCGCGCATCCGCGGTAGCCTTCGTGTCCGTGATATTGCAGACAAACTGCAGGAGTGTCGCCTACGCTGGTACGGCCATGTTTTGCGGAAACCGGCAAGCTACGTAGGAAACAAATGTCTGGCCATGCCGCCACTACCAGGTCCTGGCAGAAGGGGTAGACCCAAGAAATGTTGGCTTGACGTCGTAAGGGCTGACATGCGTGCCAATGATCTCACAACTAGAGACGCTCAAGACCGCGCGAAGTGGATGAGTAAATCAAGGAAAGCGGACCCTGGGCTCTAAAGCAACGGCTTTGGACGCAACCGGGATTGACCGTATAGATGAAGAAGAAGAAGAGTTTAAAAAAGAAAGAAATCAAATAACTAAACAGCCCTGTAGCGCTGAGCAGACTTTACCAAAGTAGAGCGTTGATGTATGAGTTACTTATCTTCACAAGCAGGTAAAATTTACTATTATGATTGTTTCGAGATAATATAATACATAAATAATTGTCCAAAGTTATGATACAAATCTTGAAGAGTTATTGTGTTCACTTTTGCGGTACTTATATAGGTAGAAATTAAGAATTCTTACGTAAATAAGTAGAATACCTACCTGAGTCTAGAGAGATAAAATGTAACCTGTCAGCTTGCATGCACCTACCCATTTTCTTTCAGCATGGAGCCCATTAAGACGTGCCGCGCGTTCTGTATTGGCACAAATGAGTTAGATAATGCACTGGATTGGATTGTCTGACTACAAAACTACCTACATTTTGCTGTCTTTAAATATTTATTCGGTTAGGTAATATAATATCAGTAAGAGCTCACTCTGTCCATTTCAAAATAATATAAATACGGTTGGTTTATTTTTACCACACACCAAGCATATTACTTCTTGCTTTACATTTATCAGTGGTAATCCCGTCATATTTTTTGAGAGGGATCTCAAGAATCTGACAGTTTATATTACATACAGAATATTTATGTCACAAAACCTATGCCCAAAGCTGTTAATATGCTACCCGTTGCCTGCCGCATGACAGAGAGTTCGCTGGAATTCTAATATACGGATAATATTTGGGTACATATTAATGAGGAAGGGCCTGTTTCTATTGGTAGTTTAGAGCCCATATAAACCGAAGTTTTCATAAGTTAGAGATATTCGTTTACGGTAGAATCACGAAGCATTGTTATAATGCATAATCGCCAATCTTTTAAAAACTTTGATTTTGATTTAAATTTAAAGTGAAAACATAGTTAAGAGTATTCCTATCATTTTTAAGATCACATTAATTTTACTATAATTTGCACCTAAAGCCGAATCCGTATACCGTCCCAGCCAACTAGCTTAATTTATTAACTGCGACATATCTACAGAGTGCAATGTATCTAGGTAGATTAAAAACATTTAATATTTTTATTTTAAAGAAATGGTTATGTATAATACGGTCAGAATAAAAATTTCTGGTATAACATCGGTCCATGTTTATGGGTCATAAAAGTCTGGGGACGGCAGCTTGCGAGCAACTGTCGAGAGGAACTTTACTTATAACTCACCGTTATAATGATTCCGTCTTGAGTATCGAGCGGAGGAAATTGCAAGGAAAATTTGTGGACCGAATTGAACATCGCAACGGTAACGGTATCTGACGTAATGCGTGCGGGGACGTCTTGGTGTTATAAGAAGTCCGTTCATTAGACTAGCATTTTCTGCATTTGACTTTTGAAATAGAAACATAAAGAAGAAATAAGGGAAGGACATACAAGATTTTGTGTTTTTTTGTTTTTGCTCAAGCGTCATACATTGGTGTAGGTAAGTAAATAAAATACAAACTCTGTAGTATATTTACTTAGAGTAGGTAAGTATGTAGTGAGTACACCAATTATTTATTTTAGGAACTAAGTAAGCAGTAGTACATAACCAAAAGTGTTTGATAATTTTTTGTGTCATTTTTGTTCGTTTTTATTTAATGATTCGTAAATGATTTAATAAACCACATAATTTTATAAATTCTATATTTGTACTAGCTCTTTTGTATCAAAATCTACTTTAACATTGATTTATAATTCAGTTTAATAGGCTATTTGACTGTTTTCTGAAATAGAGTTAATATTGTTGGTAATATTCAAATAAAGCGTCCACAATTTTATTTTATCTTTTAAACCTTTGAAAATAATAAAAAATAGTATTTCATTCTTTACGTTTTTAAAAGTCTGCAAAAACGCCGTCGGCCATGATGTACTTGTTCGTGACGTCACGAACCTTTGAATATCCATTGAGTTATAAAGTACTAGAACAGGCATGTTAAAAACCTTTGTCGACGGTCACACTACTCATACTTTGTGCGAGCGCAAAAGCAAGCGCAAAATCTCGCTTTAGAATATCAGTTCTAGTACTTACAAAGTTACTCAATGGTGACGTGCCTGTCATCATTGCCGTCGTTTGTGACAATTTAAAATACGGACAAAAATATAACATTTGAAAATGTATTTTTTACAGTAATCAATCATGTATTAATTTTAATAACTACATATTTATATGTTTCGGTTCTTTAAGGTGCAAACTATTAAACTAAATTATTAGTTATGTCAATTTCGGTACAAGGCAAATAGCCTATTCTTAGCACACGTTTTTATAGAACAAACGAGTTTAATTATAATACTATATATATAATATAATACAGCAATTTAATTGCACAATTATAAAGCTATAAAGTCTTTTTAGGATGGAAACTGGATCATGGTCTTAAAAAGGCTATAAACAACAAGGAACTCATATTTTATGAACAGCAGTTACAATATTAGAATAATGCCGTTGTTTGCAAATCAAGTACTTACTTACTTCGTAACAGGAAATGGAGAAGATATTTTCATAAATTGGGTTGGCCCCTTGTCATATTTGTCACAAACAACAAGCTTAAGATTCGTCATCTTTTAATTTACCTAAAAGATATGTTAAATAAAATGAATCGCTCATTTTAGGATCTACAACAGAAATTGCGACGACTCAATTTCAAAATGAAGAGTAACCAACTCAGAAATATTTCTAATTAGTGTGGCATTCGTTTTGTTCGGCTCCATCTTTCCTTCATTATTCTGGTTTTATTATTTTTTGAATCAGTCGAAAGGGTCCGAGCGTTTCCTGATACTTACGCCGGAGCCGACAGCGGCGAAGAGTGCGTAATTAAACTTAGTAATTAACAAAAGCGTAATTTTGGGAGAACGGCCGTGGCAGCCCTGGTACAGTAATCTAAATAGAACAGCTACCTTGCAAACGGTATCTGTTATATACTCATAATGAAACTGTAACAGGTAAGATCCTGTATAACTTACCCTCACTTAAATAAACTAAAGACCTATAGACCTATATCAGCACCTCAATTCAGAATCCTTCGGTAATTTAACCAAATCAAAAGATTTGATATCATTCTCGAATTGAATGTCGTATTTAGAGCTATCAGAACAGCATCCGATTCGAGTTCGAGTATGATATCGGTATCGGTGTGATTACAAGTTGCATTCACGAAGCCTATTGTTACAAAATATTTTATTTTAATTTGAATTATTAATATATTACAAACTCAAATTAAATTTATTTATTTTATACATTATAAAAAACCTCGATACGAATAATTAATTTCTATCGATCAAAGGCTAGTTGACTCATATCAAAATTAATTAAACAAAGAATTATTTTATATATTATTCGACTTTAGGAACCTAAATATATTGATTTCCGTACTTAAAAGTAGAAGATGGCTGTAAAAATCAAATTAAAAAATATATTTTTTATCTATAATTTGAAACTCGGAAAACGCTATCCGCCATGATCGCGACGTGAGTAACGTCAGTTACTTATATGGTAAACGATCAAATGTCATCCGAGTCTGATGTATTTTTGCATTCTCGAACGATACAGTAATGATAATTACTATTTTTTTTTTGTAAACTATTAGAAATCATGTTTGATTAATTCAGAGAGGTTGTATTCGTAAAGACGTCTAAGTTGTTTGTTTGTTTAAATTGTTTACTAGAGAGACTACGTCATGGTACAGATAATCTATAGACCAAAATGGCTGACAGCCTTTTCGTCTGTTTAAGAAGTTTTGTAGTTTTCTATGTCTTAAAAAAATACATTTTTTTTTTCAGTCTAATGGAACACCTATTAACAATTTAAGGCCTATTTAAAAAAAAGTGTCAACTAGCCTATTGTCGATCTTATGTAATATTTTAATTGTGAAAAACTTTCATAAAAAACATACTTTGTAAATGTTTACTGAGTGACAGGCAGTTGCCACTGAAATGTCAGTTAATATTTGACGTGATAATGTAAATTTTAAATTCACTGCTACATTCAGTTTGCCTAGGAGCAGACCTTAAAATGGATTTGATGCATCCCGCAGAGACCTCAAAATGCGTATTTAGCACTCCAAAATATATTTTTTACAATATTATGAAGATATCGGGTGCTTGGTACCACTCGTTAATTTACTGACAGAAATTGATCGGACGTTAGGAAAGTCTTGCCCGATATCTGTGTTGTGAATAGCGTTGATATTATTTGCGGGTCGAGAAGTACTTGTAATCGCACGGGTGTGACGTTATTTCGATTCGGTATGAAATATGTCAAGTTTATCGATGATACGGTTATTGCGAACTGAAATTATTAGAAATCGACTGATTTCTGAACGAATTGGTTGATAACAGAGTTACTGTAGGGTTCTGAATCGAGGAGCAGAAACGGATAAAGTAATTTAATACGCTAGTCAAGCCTTAGGTTGGGGGTCATTTCTTTGCAGTTACATGGAATGAGGTGGCTGAAAACTATGACTTGTACCGGTACAAACCAGATCGCACCCTTTGTGCGTCTAGAAATGATTATTTAATCTATGCCAGCCTCCGCAGCTAGAATCGAGAGCCATTGTGGTTTGTTAAATTTGTCTACGAAATTAATTTATGACTAGGCACGCAATGTCTTTGTAACAGACAACTTCGCCATCGAGCCAGTCTGCATATTCGGTGAAAACTTGGGTTGACGCTAATGGAAAGGGTTCAGTACCAATATGTACTATCGACCCGCAGCTTTGCAAAGTTAATATGAATATCAGCGAACAGAGATATGCGGATTATATGTTAGGCAGGTACAGTTATTTGATATATTCAGAAATCCGATATTAATGACAATCGAAACGTTTAAGTTATTATACCTAGGTACTTATAATATATATTAGCGGAAAATAATCACACTAACTCTATCATTGGAAACAAAATTGTTCGCAAAAAAACTTGCGATATTCCGTCAAAATTGCCTCTTTACACGAAGTCTTTCACGTGATTTTGTACATCCAATTGACATTCAATTTCACTAAGTAGAATAAACTTAAATGACATTTGCAAGATACAATATGGAATAGACGAATCCGTCTCCCAAGAGAGCTCGCTAGTTAAGGCTGGTAGTTTAAACCAGTTCTGATTAGATTTGTAAAGCCAAGCGCAATTTAATTATCTGCAATTCCGAGGTGGAGCGGACTATGATGTAGTTACCCTGACAGCTGCAACACTGCTGCCAAGTAATGAGGTTACCGAACAATTTAAGGCCACATTTGCATACTGCGAATTTTGGTGATCCCGCTGGGTCTATTTGGCACCATTTATTAGTCCCTATAAGACTGAATGATGCCATGCCATAAAGCGAAACGATTTGAAATTCAAATGGCTATTTAATTGGTGTTTAATAGACGGCTTACAATGTTTGTGTTGTTGTTGAGGTGATCAGTTTGCTGGATTTAACTGACCGCCGTGCTTTATCCATGGATATGTACTGTTTGCAGAAATGCCTAGGAATTTTATTGCTGAATTTTATTGTAATAAAGGTATACTTTTGCGGTTGAACCTATCATAAACACCCAATTGTACCTATACGCAACGTTTATACACTTTGTACACACGTCATGCATCAAGTCATGTTAGTGCAGTCACCATAAGGCACCCTTTCACCTCGGAATGTAACGGAATAATCTGAATATTTGTATTAATCTATATTTTGGCATTGTCTCAAGAGTCCAAGAGTGTAAGCGTCATTAGATATACAAGGTCAAAGGTTGCGTCAAACAGTTTTTTAGACAACCATTCTAGCAGTTGCAGAATATTTTACTGAACAGGTCATGCACCTGCACAAAGCAGGCAGTAATAGTGTAAGTGTCGGTTCCAGGGCTTAATTTCATTTTTTATCTTGAAATTTAAAGATAATATTATTCTATACAACTCTTATAACTAATAAATACAAATACGATTTGAGGCAAACGAAGAGAATATGTATTTGCAAAAAACTGATTTTCGTGACCTTTGACTCTGAATAACTAAGGATGCTTACACGTGGCCTTATAAGACTTTTGAGACAACGTTTAAAATGCCAAAATAAAGGTTTGCATAAATATTCAGCTTATTCCTTTTCATACAGACTTTCATATCTAAGTGACTGCATTAGAAAAGATTCTATGGTACACTTTTAGAAGAGTCACTACTTACGCAAGCACTTTGCCGTCGTATTGCAGAAATCGTAGCAGCGGATCATCATGGCTTTTTGACTTCTTGGGCGGATGAACCCCCTTCCACCGCTCTTTCTCGGTGTACGCGTCGACAGGCAGATCTTCAGGCTTTGAGAGCTCGACCCCTTGAGACTCAAGCCATTCCTGTAAAATATTTTTCTTGTCAGTTTATGAAATGTAAATACTAATTTCTCTTTAGTCTGTTACTACTAAAACTAAAATCATTATTGTCTTATAAGTTTCAAGCAACGTAAAAATCGTTGAAAAAAAATTTGATGTTTACAAATTAACGCGCTACCTCGATGATAATATGTAATGGAGGTCGATGTTATTCCTATTGTAAAAGTTGTTGTATATAAGCAGTTGATTACATGGGTTTAAGTGTCCTACTTCATTGTACATCCTGCATAGACAGGTCCAACAGGGTTGGAACCAAAGAGGCATACAAGTACCTATCAAAGGAATAGTCATTATGTTTGCAAATGACAAACCTTAATTGTGTCTCTTTAGCAAAGTATTTCTACCTAGGTAGTGGTTGCCTGATATGTTTTGTTGTTGGGTCATAAGATTGGGTTTTGATGTCGTTTCGTCATTGTTTTTAACTTTCATAGATGTAGCGTCGTTTCCCTGGGGGCAACCTGCTATGCGAGGACCTCGCGGTGAAGGAGAGATGGCGCTCTTATTTCCAAGAGTTGCAGAATAAGCAGCACAAAGAGGTGCAGCCACCGGACCTCCCTCCGAATCAGGGACTAGTACCACCGGTAACGCCTGAAGAAGTCCAGTTTGCTCTTCGCCGCATGAAGAATCGTAAAGCTGTCGGAGCCGATGGAGTCCCAATCGAAGCCTGGAAGGCGATGGGCCCTCTTGGTGTGGACATCCTAACCTACCTTTACAACCGCATACTCTTAAGCGGGCTGATCCCGAGCCAATGGAGAATGAGTATTATTACTCCGGTCTTCAAAGGCAAGGGATCAGTGCAAGAGTGCAGCAACTACCGCGGTATAAAGGTCATGTCCCACACCATGAAGCTCCTTGAGCGGATTGTGGACTCCCGGATCCGACAGGAGTGTGATGTCTCGGAGTGTCAATATGGGTTTCGTCCTGGCAACGGTACTATGGACCCTGTCTTCGCCCTAAGGACCGTCATGGAGAGATACAGGGCGAAGAACACGCCTCTGCACTTGCTCTTTCTTGATCTGCAGAAGGCCTTCGACTGTGTCCCTCGAGTGGTGATCTGGTGGGCACTGAGATCCAAAGGGGTCCCCGAGGCATATATTGACATTATTCGGGACATGTACCGCAGCTCCGATTCTATGGTTCGGACCGCTGTTGGCGACACCAAACCGTTCCCCATCACCGTCGGAGTACACCAGGGTTCCGTCCTCAGTCCGTTTCTGTTCAGTGTGATATTAGACGTTGTGTCAGACAGCATCAGAGACTCACATGAGCAGCCACCATGGCTGCTGATGTATGCTGACGATATCGCACTGGTGGACGCGGACAGGGGCAGGCTGGTGAGACGGGTGAACGAGTGGAAGCAGTCGCTTGAGAGCGGTGGTCTGAAACTCAATGTGGCGAAGACCGAGTACCTGGCCTGTAACTCTACAGATCCAACACCCGTTCGCATAGGCGGAGACAAGGTCGAGCGCAAGGACCAGTTTAAATACCTTGGATCTGTACTTCACGCGTCCGGAGACATCGATTGCGACGTCAAAGCACGCATTGCTGCTGCGTGGGCCAAATGGCGAGAGGTGACTGGTGTCATTTGTGACCCCAGAATGCCGGTTAAGTTTAAAGGACAGATCTATAAGTCCAACATTAGGCCTTTTATATGGCAGCGAAGCATGGCCGCTACTTGAGCAACACAAGCAGGAGCTGCGTGTCACGGAGATGAATATGCTGCGGTGGATGTGCGGAGTCACGCGTAAGGACCGCGTGAGGAACTCGCGCATCCGCGGTAGCCTTCGTGTCCGTGATATTGCAGACAAACTGCAGGAGAGTCGCCTTCGCTGGTACGGCCATGTTTTGCGGAAACCGGCAAGCTACGTAGGAAACAAATGTCTGGCCATGCCGCCACCGCCAGGTCCTGGCAAAAGGGGTAGACCCAAGAAGTGCTGGCTTGACGTTGTGAGGGCTGACATGCGTGCCAATGATCTCACAACTAGAGACGCTCAAGACCGCGCGAAGTGGAGGAGCAAATCAAGGAAAGCGGACCCTGGGCTCCAAAGCAATGGCTTTGGACGCAACCGGGATTGACCGTATAGATGATGATGAGATGTAGCGTCGTTTCGTGATTAATAAAATAATATTTGGTGGTCTTTCGTCATTTGTACATCTGCTCTTAAAATTTTGTACAGTCAACAAACTAAATAAATAAAACCATTATGAACAAGTCTGAAAATCATATGTATAATTTTTACAACAATTCTTTAATTAGGCCAATATTTAAATATAACAATTTCTAACACTACTTGAAAAGAAATCGGGCGAAATGGATGGATGGATGCGGCCACTTCAAAATTGTATATCAACAGTTAGACAATGAATAACGACCAATAGTTATTAAGGAGCCAAAGTCATTGCTCGTTTATTTTACGAGATAATCGACTTTGTATTTTCTGTATTTTACTTTAAAGAAAATGTCATCTAAGTACATCAACTAAGGTAGTAATGATTTTTTGACTGATCAAAGTTTCTAAACCACGTGCAATCCGATTTTATTAATGAAAACTCTTCTATTTTGTTGTTTAAATTATTTTAATAGCATATTTAATTTACATTGTATGCCCGTGTGGCGGAACACAGCTGATCTGTATTTTTTATTTTATGACCTTTATACCTGTGATTCACAATAAATATATTTTGTATTTGAATTTGAATTTGAGGTATATTGCCAACTTTCCAGGCTACCGGCATACTTCATAGTTCCACTTTGGCTGCGGCTCTGAGCCGTCTGGTCTTTACATACATGGCCATGGAGTGCACAACGTCCACATAAAGGTGTCAGCTGGAAAATGAAGGCCCGCCGAAGTTAGGCATGAACCTACTCAGCACTCACGCCATCTTCAATAACTTCTGCGCCAAGCGTTCAAAATGCGCGTTGAAGGCCCATCTCCCTTTCAATGTAAGGCCGAGATATTTCAGGGTAAGCCGATTCTCGATGAAGAGAATGGGCAAAAATATATGTAGCCTCGTATAGATGGCAGCCGGACACACACAAAGACCATGCTCGATGCAGTGAAGATCCGCAGCCGAAGTGGAACTATGGAGTATGCCGGTAGCTACGACTTCATAAGGCACCGGAGGGCACAGTGAGGTTTAAGTAGGTAGCCGCTGAGCCCGGAGACCCACACAATCCGTTTCCCCGCGGTTGGAGGTCAGTCCGTAAGAGGATTTTCTTACAAAAAAAGATGGTTTGGGTTAATAACAGAGTAGTTAGTGTGAGTAGTGGATGTACTATGTACCTAGTCTTGCCATAAATACTGAAACAAAGAAAATATATATTTTCTATTGCAAATAACATTTATTACTTTTACAGTGAGTTATACTATATACTATATACATTTAAAATATAAAAGGCTTATTCGAAGTGGTCTCCATTGGCTGCAATATAGTCCTTTAAACGTTGAGGCCAGTGATCAATATAAGCACGCACTCTTTCCATAGGAAAATTCTTTACTGCCAATCGTACGGATTGTTTTAGGGATTCCTAATTATCATGGCGTAATCCAGCGGATTAAGATCGGACTAGACGACGGTCAGTCTTCAGCTCTGATGAAGTCCGAAACGTTCGTTTCCAACCAAAACTGCACAGACCGAGCTATATGATCCGGCGCCAAGCCTTGCTGGGGGGCCATTCTTGGTTATTGAACATGGTGTTGTCAAGAGCTTCACTACCTTCTCAAGAATGGTATCTTGATACACTTGTGCCGATGTTTTGATACCTTTTTCACAAAAGTATGGCTCAGTCACTCCTTCATAGCTAATACCTCACCAAACCATCACTGAAGTCGGATAGTGCCCACGTTGCACTCTGTCGACTAATTGGGAAGCTTTTTTAGAGCTTTGAGCATAAATACGGTTATTTTGTTTGTTAAAATGTTGCTCAATAATTGTAAAAAAAAAACTCATAAGTAAACATTTTTTTTCTGAGACCTCCCTTTGCGGTACCGCTTCAGTAGTTGTTTCAATTTTACCACCCTATTCTTTTTTAAATTATCAGTTAAGAAATGGCCAGTACGTCTCTTATAGGCTGCAAGTTCTAAGTCATCTTTCAAATTACGCGACATGGTTCTAGGTGCTATCTTCATCTCCCGAGATAAAATCTTTTGCTTTCGGACAGGATTTCTTCGAATTCTTTCCCTTACTGCTTTCACCACCTTCTTTGTACGAACACTACGTGGCCGGCCAGATCTTTTTCAGGCGCAAACAGTGGAGGTCATATTGTACCGAATTATAGCCCGATACACAAACATTTTACTAATACCAAGCGTATGGAGAGTTTTAAAAATTGCATTTGGCTCCATACCTACTTTGTGTAATGCAATCACAGTGATTCGGTTCTCTTTATCACCCCACACTATTTTAATATCGTAAAATAATGTACAATGTATTGGCGCCAAAATGAGAAAACTCAATGAACAATCATTTACAAATGACAGATTCCAAATTCAAATGTAATATTTTGTTAGTATTTAGTAGTAATAGTATTTATGGCCAGACTAAGTATATACGTAGATGACATTTTTTTTAGAATAAATAATACAGAAAATACAAAGTCGATTATCTCGTATAATAAACGAGCTATGACTTTGGCTCCTTAATAACTATTGATCGTTGTTTCATTATCTAACTGTTGATATACAATTTGGAAGTGGCCGCCACCTATGTCAGGCTTCATATGTTATTGCCCATTCTCTTTTACAATTAAAATAAGTAGGAAAGTTATACTGATGAAATCGAGTCACTTAATTTATTTTTATGGTGTGTAACTAAATTTATGCATTTTTTTTAAAAATAAAGCTGCAATGCGGACTGTACTTTAAACAAATGACCAAACGACACCAAAAATAATTAATTTTGAATAGCAATGACGAAACGATACCATTTTTTCTTAATGACGCAACGACACTATGACCAAACACCCCTAACCCTTAAGATTACCTACCTGAGAAAGCAGTTTATGTTTTTCGTTTGAACTTTGAAGGTATATGTACCTTGCTATGTAACTAGTTAAAAAATAAAAGTTCGCAAAAGTAAAGTTTGTTTGTGGCATAAAATAAGTACGAACATTACTTAATTTTTAAAATGATTGTTGATTTGTTTTGTGATTTCCTGCAGCCTAATTGGAATAATTAATGGATTTTGACGAGCGAGTTGCAATATTCTAATAACCAATGAATCACTTGCTGAAAGTTTTTCCTGCAACCGTTTGCATCTAGTTTATAATTTCTAGTGTCACTAAAGTAAATATTTTTTTAATCCATCGTGTTTTTTTGCTTTCTAAATGCCATGAATCGCGCTATTGTATGTCTAAGAGTACTAAAAGACATCTTACTTAATTTCGTACGCGCAGGCATGAGCCTCCGTGGCGCAATTGGCTAGCGCGTTCGGCTGTTAACCGAAAGGTTGTTGGTTCGAGCCCACCCGGGGGCGTTTCTTTTGAATTTCTTAAGTCGCCGGGTAAGGGGAGTACACGTAAAAGAGGTGTTTTTGGACAAGTTTTCTAGCTAACATAGATAGATAGATAGATAGAGACTATTGCACAAAACATTAAGGTTATTACACATAAGATACAGTTATGTACAATCAGGCGGCCTTATCGCCAAAAGCGATCTCTTCCAGACAACCTTAAGGTAGAGGAAATTAAGTTTTAATACAGTGGGGTAACGTAGTGCGAGAGCAAAGGAGTGCGTAAGTCAAATAATCAAAAATAAATAAATACTTACATATAATACACAAAAATAGCAAAACAATAATAGTAGATAAATATATAATATACGTACATAAACATAAATAAATAAAATACAACTACACATGTATACAACATTAGCACGATAGGAAAAAAGCTTTGACCCTAGCCTTGAAAATGGGAAGGGACTCGGACTGCCTAACGGATAAAGGTAAAGAATTCCATAGGCGGACAGACTGAACAGTGAAGGATTGTGAATAGAACTGCGAAGAGTGGGATGGGAAAGAGAGTTGGAGTTTTCGAGACGAGCGCATACTGTCCTGATCCTTTGGTGGACTGCAGAAATTGGAAACGTTCCTTGAGGTAAAGTGGAGTTCGCGGGTTAAATAAAACCGAGTATAGTAAAGTAAGGATATGGAGGTTACGACGAAGACGAATTGGAAGCCAGTTAAGCTGAGTGCGAAACTTCGAAACGTGGTCATACTTCCGAAGACCAAAAATTATGCGAATACAAAAATTTTGAAGGCGCTCAAGCTTATCAAGGAACTTTTCATTGAGGTCCAGATAGCAGCAATCGGCGTAATCTAGGATCGGAAAAAGTAAGGCCTGTACAAGAGCAATTTTGGTGGGTATCGGTAGAAAGTTACGTAGGCGATTGAGTGAGCTTGCAGACGCAAACATCCTCCTGCTTACCTCGCTGATTTGTCTGTCCCAAGCTAGAGAGCTGTCCATATAAACTCCCAAGTTTTTCAACTCTCTACTATATGGTATCTGGACACCGTCGAATACAACTGGAGGCAGTCAACCCCAACCGATCCGAGAAATCAGCCGCGGGCTGCCAACAACCATCACCTGCGTTTTAGCAGGGTTAACCTTGAGTCCAAATGACTTACTCCACTCCAAGATGCGGCGCAAGTCAGAATTGACAGTATGGATTACATTTGCAAGGTCATCAAGGCTACCCTGACAATAAAGTTGAAGATCGTCCGCATAGAGGTGGTAAGAAGAATCAAGACCAAGGGTGACAGAGTTAATGAAGAGAGTAAAAAGGAGAGACAAGACGCCACCTTGTGGTACACCAGCACCGATGTCGCACGATGCCGAGGATGTATCCTCGACAATGATGCGCTGCCGGCGTCCATGCAGGTAACTATGAAACCAGTCAATAACCGCTGGCGATAAGTTAAGTGAACGCAGTAAGCCAATCAAAACGTCGAAGTCAACTGTATTAAAAGCGTTGCTAAAATCCAGCAACGTCAGAAGAGTGAGACGCTTATTGTCCAGACCATGGCGGATGTCGTCAGTAATTTTTGCTATGGCCTGGACGGAAGCCGGATTGACATACTAGATATAGGTGTGGAAATTAATATATTATGTAACTTATATGTTGAAGTTTTTCCTGTTGTATCTAAATACTAGTTTTTATTTCTTATAAACACTAAAAAAAAACAAAGTACCGCAAATATTGCAAGCTTGTACACATTTATATTTTAAATGACGTTTTTGTTTAGCTTCAAAGTTGGTTTAGTTATTTATAACATTCATGCCTTTAGGATAAATTTTTTTTTTTTCAAATAGTCAACAAATTAAGAATTATAAGGATTTTTAATGCATTTTACTCTTAGCGCCTACTTTTCCATGTGCGGATATTTTGCTCGCAATGGTAATCTATTTGCACAGGAGCGCAACAGATGGATGTTTAGTCTGCAAGAAATCTTTGGCACGTAATAGAAGTCGCATTATTCGACGCTAAATGCTCAGTCACTTGCCTTACCCGTCGCCTTAAAACGCAATTAATTTTCAAATTATATCTTTTATTTTCTATATATTTAATGTAACCTTCAAGGCTTAATAAATTAAACCCATTTTAATAGGGGTTTTCAACTGAAACAGGTTTCGTTTAGTGAAAAGGGTAAAAGTAAAACACTTAGCACAAAGGTAAACGTAGTCTGGTTCGTCAAGCAAAAGGAATGTGTTCCTTTGAAGAGCTTTGATGTTGTAAATTAAAGTTATCATATGAGTCTGAAACTACAATGACTATTGTCTGCTGAAGACGTTTCCGTTGTCCATTAAATTCAGACGATAGCCTTTAATTTGAGTAGAGCAACGTCGCGTGCTGTCCCCGAATGCCTTGCGCCCGAGCACTTGTTGTGCAGAAGTAACATTAACCTTGCAACTAGGTATTCGGTCGGGATCACATTTATTAAAATTATGTATTACAAACAAGTCTAAGTGAAAAAGTTTCAAATACAGGATGTATTTTGAACAGTCGCCAAATTTAAGGAGGCGAACGAATGTATTCATTAATACAAACAACTTCTTTTATGTAGTCAACATCGAAATCGCTCTTTTTTTAAAATCATTACTTAATACAAATTAACGCTCTACCTCGATAATGATGTATAAAGCAGCAAAATAAGTTTTTATGTTTTGTATGTTTCATTATAGGGACTAACATTGATTTCGATGTTAGTCCCTATAATGAAAGTAATTGTTTGTATTGATAAACTCATTCACCTTTTTAAATTTGCCTACTGTTCAAAACAACACTGTTCAAGCTGCCGGTTAAATAATTAGAGCTGCAGTTTATTAAGCATTATAATAACGAACAATGATTAGATATTATTTCGAATAGGGTACCTACATTTAATATCCTAGCGTGTCAGAATCAATTAAACTAAACAAATAGCTACTGCATTTAATGATTACTTATTAACCAAGTTTTAATTTTAATAAGTTTAGCACCAAATTATTACGCATCCAATCGCTATTGTTTTGATAAAAATGTTGTTTGTTCACATAAAACAAAAATGTATTATGTTTCTAATAAGTATGGTTTATGTAAACGGGAAAAAGTGTTTATTTCGTGCAGTAATTTTCAAATAAACTATTCCAAAAAATCTTATAACCCCTGTTGCTCGCGAAAATCTCCGGGACGTGAGCCGCTGGATTATGTCTCAGACAATGATTGCGTGTAAATGGGACTAGGCGCCCGCAACTTGGTTGTTTAATACGAACATGCCTTGTCTGTCCATGTGACAGAGTGAGTAAGAAACAAACATTTGACAGGGTATTGTGTTGTGAGCATGCAGGCTGGCACGAAATGCACATTCCATTCAACTTGTGGTACATTTTGTGCAAAACCCAGTTATATTGGCTTATATTTTTTGTTTGGTTGAATGATTTAGACTTGTGTCTCTATTTATAAGCAACTAATATTATATCTAGAAGTGGTAAATTTGGTAAAGAAAAACATCAATAATGTCTTTTACGCTAGGCTAGTAATATTCCATAACTTGTAGCCAAAATCTACACATGTCTACTTAGGGTACCTAAACATTATTAAAACACTACAACGTTACACATGAAATTAGGCCTATGCTCTCCATAAACCCAATGATTTTTTTTTGTCAGGAATACAGAGTGTATTGTGCCTTTAAATATTCACCAAAATTGTGCGTACAAAGACGTTCAACGACAATCAGTTTCTCAAAATTCAAAGAATTATCTAAATATTTAAAGACATTTAAAAAAGAATGAATAGCAGGCAAAACATAGTTAATTATGTATACCGCTGTAACAACCTTAATCAGCATGTTAGCAATACTGTAATGTTTGTACGTACACATTGTTGAATAACACAACACTCTTGAAGTTAGTAACAAACGGATAAATGTACAACTTCACCGCACTCAATGCAACAAACGAAATTGACAGTAAAGTAACATGACAGTAACAGTAACCCCCTCGACGCGGTCAGGCAAGCAAGCGTTAAGCAGCACCTGCTCTCTTACTTATTCGAAATAAAAACCGGTAAAATGACTTTGACACCAATTGTGCAGTCGTTCATTTTTTACTCGGCCGTTCTGGCCTTGAAAATGCTTGTCGTGACTTTGTTGACATCGCTGACTCGTATGGTAAGAGGGGTATTCGCAAATCCAGAAGATGCAAAGGCGGCGAAGGGCAAGGTGAAGTACGATGACCCGGCTGTGGAGCGCGTACGCCGCGCGCACCTCAACGATTTGGAAAACATACCAGTTTTTTGGGTGTTAGGCGCGTTGTACCTGACTACTGATCCCGTAGCTGCCTGGGCCCTCCTGCTGTTCCGTGTGTACACTGTATCTAGGATTATCCACACAATCGTGTACGCTGTCGTGCCCTTGCCGCAACCGTCGCGCGCCCTTGCTTTCGGGGTGCCCTATCTAATCAAGTGGTACATGGGAGTTATGGTACTCCTTCACTACGCTACGGCTATGTGATGAACTTGACATGTGAGAAGACTTTTAAAGTTATTCGTTTGGTGAACGGAATTAATTTAGAAAAATGTGATAGTGTTTTTATTGTTTTTTAAAGAAGTATTTATGATTAAACCAACTACGCGAGTTTATGCTTGTTTTATTTTAAATCGCCTGGTAATTAAAATAGGTACTTGTATTTTTTAATACCAACAATTACTTACAAATGCCGTTCTCAACTTATAAATGGTGTGTCTAACCCGAATTCCCGACTTTCTTTTATATACTTACCTATAAATAGATATATAGATTTAATATAAAATAGTATTATAACTGTATGTGGTGTGTATTAATAATTTCAATAATTCAATATAAGAAAGCTAGACTAAAATAATAAATAGATACCTATTATTTTAGTCCTAGACTATCCTGTATTACAACATAAGCTAGCCCGGGCGGGAATATCTCTACTTTTAGACATGTATTAATCTGAGCTTCAAGGATACAACAAGAACAAATCGATCGAATAGATACCATCTAATAGGCAGTAACGCGTAATATCACATGGTTATCACTCAAACCATTCAAACTACTATAGGTAAATTATTTGAAATTAATTATAAACAAGCGCCTAAATTAATTTTCGAAACTAAAACCCTCTTATTTTCATATTCTCATTATTCGTTTTTTGAAAAATTTTATGTTGGTCGCATTTAGTTGAATAAAGTTGTTGAATTTGAGTAAGTATAGTTATTTAAAAACTCTCTGAAATAATTTTTTAATACCTACTTACTTGTTTATAATTTTTGCAAGCAAAGTCTTGGGTTAGGCGCAAGGAATATTTTTTAACTTCTTTTTATCTATCTGAAGTTGGTGTGAAGATGGCCAAATTAATGCGACTTTTAATAAACAGTGATAACAATACCTACGTAATCACTGCACCTTACTATTTTGGTAGTTACACTTCATCGTTACGTAAGTACCAAAAATATGTCCCTTCCTTAGTAATGATGATCGGCTGTGGTTGTTTTTATCTGTTTTGATTCACTTAAGCTGTTATGAGACTTTCGTTTTACGTTTAAAATGTTGAATGTGACGAAGGCTTATTTCACTTTAACAAGTTAATTTCAATAAAATAAGTTTTTTTGCTTGTACAAATGATTTTGAAAATAAAATTTATTTTAAAAACAATGCGTTTAAATATTTGCCAGCTTGAAATGGAACGGGACGAACTAGACAGACGGCGAGCGCTCGCTTTAGCCTTTACGCCATTCGCATTCGGCGCTGAGTCACGAGGACAAGAGACGTCGTGTGTGTGTCGTAGTGTGTGCTTATAGCAGAAATAATCATGGCGAGTATTTTAGTGGATTTAGAAAACCCTGCTGTGCAGTCCTACCTCTTTTACTCAGGGGTTTTAGGCCTGAAGATGCTTGGCATGGCAACACTCACTACGAGGGTTAGAGTCTCGAAAAAAGTATTTGCAAACGAGGAAGACGCTAAATCACAGACCGGTGGAGTGGTGAAGTACGACGATCCTGACGTAGAGCGAGTGCGGCGCGCACATTTGAACGACTTGGAGAATATTCCTGTATTTTTTACTGTTGGTGCGTTGTATCTGACTACGGCACCTGACAACGACCTGGCTGTCAACTTGTTCAGAATATACACTGCAGGACGCATTCTGCACACCATTATATACGCGGTGAAACCACTGCCTCAGCCGGCGAGAGGTATCGCTTTTGGTATACCCTTCGCTATCACAGCCTTCATGGCTGTCAAAGTTGTTTTGCACTATGCTAAAGCATTTTAATAAGATAATATTTTACATACGTAGGTACCCTATGGTAGAGTAAGTAAGCACAGATTTAAAGGTTTGTTAGACGTACCTACTCGTTATTGTATTCTGTATTTAGTTAAAATTTTATAAAATCTAATAGTTTCCAAAATAAACATTAAAGTTCAAATATGATTTGTTACTTTTACCCTTCAAGGCTGAAACCATATTAGGTATATTGTACCACAGGAACTAAATGGCGATGATGTTATAACCTTAACTGATAAATTGATGTTTTATTAATGTATACTGTTTTATTAAAAATACTTAAATGATTCCACTATCAAAACAATTATATTCTGACTGAAAATTAGGCAGTGCTTGTACCAACTATGGTCGCTGAAAACATGAATCCCATTATACATGTAAGTTAAATGGTCATTCCGCTAAGTAGGATTTTTTTCTTTGTGACCAATTTAAGTAACCAAAAATCGCAAAAATTACTTTATTGTACCAAATGGAAGTTCCAAGCTACCTATCTACTATCTAGGCGCTTTGCTCGGTGTCAAATGGGTGAGTTTGACACCACCGAATTTTATTTTAAACTTGTGTGACGATATTAGCGCGTTAATGAGGTCAAAGAAACATTTAGGTACCCCTACAGGGATATTAAATCACGAGCGCTTACTCAGAATTACTGACTACTACAAGAATAAACGACCAACAAAACACTAAAATACAACAATTATTTTCTCCGATATAGTTGATATACAAAAAACATGGATATATTATCACCATGAGCGGACAAAAATTGCTCAATTAAAGTCAACCACCACTCGAAAATGTACCCCAATCTATTGATATAAAGGTCATTATAGCTTAAATTGTTGTATCAAGGAGTCGATTTTACTGGAATGATAATAAACGTTCTGTTTACACGAGCATAGTTACGTCTCTTTCTGTCTTGTATCGTTTGTAGAGATAAAGAATTGTGGCGCTTAGGTCTTATCGGTATTGCATGTTATTACGTCACTCATCAGGCAATAACAACAGCCGAGGCGCGGCCGGCCGGTTTATTCATTGATAGAGACTGTTGCAGAGAGCACTTCACTGGCCAAGCGCTTGAACACGCAAACCATGGCTAACATTTCGGTCGACGATCCAGCAGTACAGTCGTACTTATTTTACTCAGCCCTCCTGGGGCTAAAGCTGTTAGCCGTTACACTACTGACAGGACGACAGCGTTTCAGGAAGAAAGTGTTCGCAAATCCAGAGGATGCTGTGGCTAATAAAGGTAAAGTGAAGCTCGACGACGAAGACGTAGAAAGGACCAGACGAGCCCATTTGAATGATTTGGAGAATATTCCGGTGTTTTGGGTGCTTGGTGCATTGTATTTAACGACGGCGCCGGTCGCTGCGTGGGCAACGCTCCTGTTCCGATCATTTGCGGTTGGCCGAATAGTCCATACGATCGTGTATGCTGTCAAACCGGTGCCCCAACCAGCGAGAGGGCTTGCCTTCGGTATTCCATATCTCATCGTCATTTATATGGGTGTGCAAGTCGTGCTGCACTACATTTCAGCGTGGTAAATTTTAAATAGTGTAATTGTGTTAGTATACTAGGACAGAGTGAACAGTGCCTCGGGAATATTTTGTAGGTGGTTATATTTTTTTATTTTAAATATTTGCATTATTATTTTGTGTTTTATTAATGAGCCCTGTAAGTAAGTAAGTTCTGAGAGTAACCACAAATCAGTATTAAGTAGAATTCGTATATCTATAGTACGGCAAGCAAACAAACCTCAAGACATAGAATAAGTTAAAACTGCAACTTAAAACTTGTTAAGTGACTTTAATTGATTGTTAAAAGTAGTCTAAAAACTTTCCCATTTTCAGAAATTTATATCCAAAGAAATAATTTCAAGGCAGTCTATCCTTGAGACAACTAACATATCAAAAACCTGACTTTAATAAGGCAAACAAATCTTGCAATAGTGGCGGTTAATGTAAACTAATTGAGTGCAAAGACCATAAAGGATTAAACTAGTTTATAGGTGGGGTAGTGCGGGCTATAACTGCGACCATCCTCTGTTCTGGGGCAATAAACACATTTCTTTAAGCCACATGACCTCCCTTTCGGCTTTATTCTAAAAGCTATTCGGAGGTTTACTGCCGCCATTCGTTCCGCATTATTGCTTTGTTATTGCAAAGAATCGCGTTTTAAATCTTAACTCTTAACTAGTCAATTGTCAAGTTACCTAAGTTTATCGATCCCCTTAAATGTCAATCTTAATCATTTACTGCTTCCATAATGAGCCCTAAAAACTAAAGAATATTATGGGCCCTGTAGTGCACGGTTATTATTTCAAAATTATAAAATCACTCAATTATTTATTGACTTGAAATTTGACTACAAGACACCTAAAGCCTCGTCCTCATTTTTATTACAATTTTAATTTAGCTGACTACGATAAAATCAATAATGAATTAACAAAAATTGATTGGATTACGTTCATTACAGATTTAAACAAAGAAGACTGTACTAGCCAATAAAACCAATAAAACCAATTTATTTCTGTAAATAGGCCTAAATTAAGCTCTTTTACACGTCCCAATATATTTTTTTACCCTACCACTGCTTCGGGACAATATTGTGGGCTAGTGCCGAGAAGAAGCAGCGCAAGAAACTCGGTCACTATTGTCAGCCTCTTTTTAAATATTGTGTTTACATTACAAGATAAAATGAACCTGTGCGAGCACGGCAGTATTTAATTCCATACATTTTTATCATTTAAAATTTAAATGATAAAAATGTATGGAATTAAATACTATATATTAATTTAAATTTATTTAAATATATAATAATTTAAATTTTAAATAGTCATTTACAGTGTAATAACCTTTTTTCACTAAAATCATCTTGTCATGCGATTTAAATTCATACATAAGCAGTTCAGCAGTGGACTGTGGTAATTTGTTAAAAAAGCGAATACATTTTCCCATAAACGAATTACCCACTTTATGCAGTTTGAAATTTGGAACGGCAAGTTTATCTTTATTCCGGGTATTAATTAATATTATGCATGTCACTCTTTTTAGGAAATAGATGCAGGTTTTTGCGAATATACATGATATTTTCATAAATGAATTGAGAAGCCACTGTTAGTATATTAATTTCCTTGAACAATTCCTTCAACGAGTCTCGGGGTCTGAGGTCGTAAATTGCCCGTACAACTCTCTTTTAGCCCCCATAGTAATATTCCATATGACATTATACTGTGAAAATAGCTAAAGTACACCAATCTTGCCGTTCCAACATCAGTCAATTGTCTTATCTTTCTCACGGCATAAGCAGCTGAACTAAGTCTTCATGATAGAGTCTCAATATGAGCACCCCATTGCAAACGGGAATCTATAGTGATTCCTAAAAAGGTAGTGGAACTAGATGTATCTAGCAGTTCATCTTTTACAGTTATATGTGTTGGGACCAGTTTTACGTTCGGCATTGTGAATTTAATACATTTTGTTTTATTTGCTTAATGCAACCAAGATTATTGGTAGTGAACCAGTGCAATACTTGCGAGAAACCAGTATTTACATCGTCAAATAAATCTTTACCTCTCTTGATTTTAAAAATCAATGAAGTATCATCCGCAAATAGCACTGCCTCGCAGAGGTCCTTTGTGAAAGACGGAAGGTCGTTAATGTAAATTAGAAACAGTAGGGGTCCTAATATTGATCCCTGCGGCACACCCATAGCAAGAGGCGACCCAGAAGACTCAGTTCCATTTATACATACTTTTTGTGTTCTGCCTGTAAGATAAGAGTTTACTAAATCTAAGGCATCATTTGAAACACCATAGTGCCTAAGTTTTTTCAGTAAAGTTTGGTGGTCCACACAATCAAAAGCTTTAGAAAGATCACAAAAAACTCCCAAAGCATCCTGCCTACTCTCCCAAGCATCAAACACGTGTTTTAAGAGTGCAACTCCAGCATCAGTAGTATTTCTACCTTTCGTGAAGCCATATTGATTGTCATGTAAAAGTTTATTCAGGGCAAAGTGAGATAACAGTTGACTAAAAATTACTTTTGCAAAGACTTTACTAAGTACTTGCAAAAGTAATTTTTGCCAAACGTTTTCTGTGGCATAAACGGCCGTATTTTTATGTTACTCAACTTAGAAGTTTGATTTTGTAAAATTTTCAAGGAGCTGTAGACCTGAGTACTTATATGTTTTAATTTCAACACGATGGTTACCTATTTTAAATCCGAATTGCTTTAGTACGAATTTTATTTCTACGAAAACGTTTTGTCCTTTTTTCCTTATTTTTATTATACCGAAAACACAATTGACATATTGCCGATTTTCGATTGTTATTTTATTTCAATTTTAAATGTTTTGAAATCTTACTCAACATTTGCCAAAGCTATTAATGTTAGATGATTAAGTTTCCAGAAAAATGTTTTCAATATTATAGTAATTAATCCTTCATTCTTATCCTTAGTTTTTAAGCGTTGGGCGGCCGCTGCCGCGGCACGCTCACTTCGCTCGCTTCGCTTGCCTTCGCGCTATGTGTGGTCACTGTTCTAACCTAACCTAACCAGTTTAATCTTGTTTTATACGCAGTATTTACTAATCAGTTAGAAATAAAAATTATTGTAAGTAAAACAACGGTGAATCGAAAAAAAATGGTTTTGATAATCGGGTATCAGTTTTCTGGAAAATGAAACATCGATAAAACAAATTTATGACTGACTTACAATATTATGTAGAAAAAACTATCTGGTAATCAAAACTTCGTTAAACCGTTTTCGAACTATTGAAATTCGAACAGAAGAGTTTCGAAAGTAAGATAGGTTACCCAACACGATACCTCCGCGCATTCCCAAGATAAAGGATCTTGACAGACAGACGGACAGACAGACGAATAACAAAGTGATCCTATAAGGGTTCCGTTTCTTCCTTTTGAGGTACGAAATCCTAAAAATAGGCAGTTCAATAAAAATATGCGAAATATTGTTAATAAACAACTTTTTCGAGACCGAACTGTTTTTACAAGTCTTTCAGTTGACAGTAATCTTTTCGTCTTTAACACTTCTTAATGCTATGGACAATGGGTTCAGCGTAGATGCTATTGATTCTGATTGAGGCTGTTGATTTTTCCAAACTGTTTGATAAAAATCTGTCGTAAAAGCTTATTAGTTTAGCTCTGGCATCTCAGTGCGGTGATCTTTTTCGTTGGATCAAGCCGGACTTTAAAAACCGTCATCAATGTGTTGTTCTCTCTAGTTTTGTCAAAACGAAAAAAAAATGCAGTCAGGGGTCCCTCCCAAAAGGGCCTCATATGGTTATATTCTTACGACATCAGAAAATTCTACTTTATGAACATGTTTATAAGGCGTGCCTGTACACTTTGTCAACCCAATGTAGTCTGTATTAACCTAAGATTACTCATGTTATAAATAAATTATCGGCCCCAACCTTAATATCAATTTTAAGTCATGATGATCGTGCAATTTGCTTTGAATGTTAGTACATCATCATCATGACCAAAAATCTATATCTATGGGAGCTGATACCAGACTTAGCATTCATTATCTCTAGAGGTAATTATAGTCAAGTAGAACAAAAATCTGATTTTTTATTCTCATGACAAAAAGCAAAATAATTATGTAAAGTTTAACTAATTTATACTTACGTCATCAATATCATTAGAATTGATTGATTTAATTAAACGAGGTAATACATGGCATTAATCGAGAATTAATTATTTGTAATCATGAAATAAATTAATAAAAGAGTGTTCTTAGGATTTTTTTTATCGCTAAATCTTAAAACTGGTATTAGAAATTCGCTTGGATCTAGGTCAGTAATAGGACAAATTTTTGAAGTACTGGTAGCTAGCATAGTAACTCGTTATGCTGACACTTCACATGGCGATAGGTATACAAACGTTTATCTACTTTGTCAAATATCATCCACGTGTAGACACACACATTTGCCAAATTGGCATAAATTGGCAAACTTGACATGAGTAAGCCAACATAACAAACATTTACTATGACCAGCGTTGCCGTTAGCGTACATTTTACACATTTGACGTACCTTTTTAGCCTCTTATGTGTAATGTGTAATTTTGTCCATTTACGTACCTTTTGAATCTACTCAATATCTGTGAAAAACGATATTAAGGGCGATGATGATGTATGTAAATCGACATTGCTAGGGGGATCAAGGGTGTGCGACGCCCACCCAAAAATCCTCTTTGTAGTCGCAGTCGCCAATGCCGTCGCCGTTGGTATGCCCTCTAGTGTAAAAATGGCCTAATATCTAGAAAATATTTCGCGCTCGCTTCGCTCGCAGCTTTTTACAGTTACTTACATTAAAATAATACTTCTCACCACTAATAGTTCTCTTAAAAATTTTAAAAGCGCTAAAAATTTTCGCGCTTGTGGCGCTCGCAGGTCACGTAGGTTTTAATAAAATTTTTGTATTTTTAATTCAGCGGGCAGCGAATGATTACATTTGTAATAAATTTTTAGCAGCAAGGGTTTTTTTTACCTTTTAAAATGTAACTATGAATAATGTTATCGAATTGGAGTCTATCTTGAATGCACCTGAATTATGCGAACTAGAGAAAGATCTCATTGTAAATACTATTTTAATATTATTTATAAACTAAGGGTACTTAAGAGGTAGGAATTAAATTCACGACCTGAATTTAATTGATGAATGATAGGCTAAGCAAAGTTGAATTGAATTTTGGTTAGTCAGTAAACAACAGGTTTGATAATTCTAGTAAGTACTTACTTACAGATAAGAACAGGTCCATAGGATGGTTTGAGTTGTACTTATATGTGTATATCTACCTACTAACAGCTAGACAGCAAATTTGAAGTAGTAGGTAACATTGTAAATATTCAAATGGATATGACTAGTGTATTTTTGTTAAAAAAACTGCACTGGTTTTATCCATACTATTATGGTAATAGCTACTTCAAATCCTACATACCTGTAAGTATGTCTATATTTGAGTTTAAGGAAAACAAGTAATACCATTAGATGATAAAAAACGAAAACATTAATTGTAAATTAAATAAATTCCTGGTAGCTAATAACAATAGCAACGTTATACATGTACCTACTTACCTACTCACAGTAGTTGCTATCAGAATTGTATTACCTACCACATGATAATGCTATTGACATATAAACAAAAAGTAATTCGTTGGTTTTCCAAAGAATTACGTAGATATAATATTATGCACCGATTGATGTTCTATCCGTCAAGCGCCATCTGTTGGTGATTGATGGCGGGCAAGCGATTTGGAACAACTTGTCAAGTTGTCAGCCATGTCGGGCTCGAAACGAAAAGCCAGACATTTCAAAGTCGTAAAATCACACCAAATGGGTATGCTTGTCTTGAAAAGAACAAAACTAAGATAAGACGATCCTGATATTCCGAAATAGAATATAAAATGAAGACATTTGCACAGTTAATAATGTGTTATATGTAATTTAACTCTATTCAGTGGTGATCCTCTGCTAGTAATTTATCATTTGCATCATCATTTTTTAAATTATCTATCTCTTTGAATAAAACGAACAACAACATGAGTTTGATATTTATATGATAAAGTAGTTATTATTACATAACGTATTAAATAAATGATTGTCTCATTTAAAAAAATATATTAGTGTAATTAATACCTTAATAAAGGCAGTTATGAAGAAGCTTAATATCCTATTTTTATTGTTATGTGTTTAGTTCATGCATCTAGTTCCGCCTTAAAATATCCCTAGTTGTTTTACAAAACTCCCGCTCTCGGAGCCCCTGACTGACCCACAGAATTCCTCATCCGTTAGTAGAACCGATTTTGTCAAGTCTGTGTGTGTGCGCAATCGCATCGACAAGCCGTCAACAAAGCGCATCGACAAGCCATCAAATACAACAACGATCTCCAAGGTTAGAATTATAATTTTCATAAATTATTTTTAAACTCATCACGGAATTTATAAAATTATTTTATTAATTTTACCATGATAAATGAAAAAGCAAGTAGGCACTTATCGTGTAACTGGCTGTTGGGTAATGAA
This sequence comes from Anania hortulata, assembly GCA_963576865.1. NCBI lineage: Eukaryota > Metazoa > Arthropoda > Insecta > Lepidoptera > Crambidae > Anania > Anania hortulata. The sequence continues at coordinate 12,514,215 of OY756390.1, read as the reverse complement.
AGGAGATGAAGCGATATTAAAAAGAGACAGATACAGGCCTTGATAAAAATAACACATTAGGTATGACGTCGACCGGCCGGCCGGCCAGTGTCCCGTTCGTAATACGAGTAGGTATGATGGCGCATGTTAGTTTAGTTGGTCACGTAAAACACGTATTGTTGCATATTATCATCATCAGTATCATTAACCATTGGGCTATTTAATTTAATACACACTTTTACAAAGTTGTGGTTGCATTTTATACAAAATTTTCAAATCATTGAATTTTGGTTACTAAAAAATTATCAACATTTCAAAAAATCTGACTACAGGTCAGAGACGATCAAAAAAAGATAGACTGAACCTTCAAAGTAACCAAGTGAAGGCGATCAAACTCATCTGAAATAACAAAGTCATCTGATTTGAGTCGCAGTGTGACAGCGTGTGTTACACGGAACGGACGTCGTAAGACCTACTATTTTCTCTTTGAAAAAAGCCATCAAACAAATGCAAAAATTGTTGTAAAAGCAGAAAAGAGGTGGATCAGTCTTATTTCAGGTGCATAATATTGAAAAAATCTTGATTTTTAATTATTTTGATCGAAATCTTAATACTACAATTTAAAACACAAAACCTCAGTATGGGCACTCTGTGTTGCCACTTACCACAGCGTGACCTCACCCCGCTTAAATCAAATAGCTTATTGAAAATTGAAATTAAGTGATACGCATTGATTTCAATAGTAAAGATACGGCTTACAGAACAAATCACTCTACACGTTTACCATACATGACACACTAACGCCATCTATTAGAACTACCCTAAACTGTGTCGTAAACGATTAAACAGCAACACACCATGCGTTGCTTTCAATTATGCCAAACGTTGAGATTATGGAAACAAAATTTCTAAAACAATGTAAATATGTTTCTTATTTAACATATTTTAGACTTACCTAACATATTAAATATCGTACTTTTTATTAGTAGTGCTTTTGTTGTAGTGAACACGATAAATCTTATATTTTTCCTAATTTTAACGTACCTTCGCTCTCGACGATAGCAGACAGCCGACTACGTCACTTTGGTCTAAAGAGGATCACTTTAGGGCCACGTTAGTGGCAACAGTTTAACATGCGGTCCGCCCTGTCCTTACGAAGTAATATACAGAGTGTAACGAAAAGGTGAAATAAAACTTTAAGGGGTTATTCTACGGCTAAATTACATCAACTTTTTCTAAGGGACCAACATCGAATTCGCAAAAAAAAAAAACACTTTCCCATACTAAAACGCGACCAGCTGGCATCAGTTTGTATGGAAACGTCAATTTTTTTTTTGAGATTTCGATGTTGGTCCCATAGAAAAAGTTGATGTAATTTAGCCGTAGAATAACCCTTTAAAGTTTTATTTCACCTTTTCGTTACACCCTGTATAAGTCAATGGTGATACGTTTCTCTTTTAGGGTTCATTTATGTATGTCAGTCTAAATAAACATTACACCATTTTTAAGTTCTTCTTTGTACCTGCCCCCTGTAACCCTTGTGTAGTGGTTCTCGCTTCAGATTACAAAAAGAGCAGTCGCGGGTTCAAATCCCGGAAGATGTTTGTGTACGATCATTAATTTGAACCCGCATCTAGGATATAATATTTATCCATTTTCCAGTCGATACAATAAAAGCTTAAAATTACGTCATGAGTTCCTGAATCCTGATACACGAAAAAGTTTTTTTATATCACTTCTAAGAAATGACATTGTAATTTAAAATACACACTGTATGTGATGTGATTAAAACATTGTTAACGTGAAAACTACCGTTTATACCTATAGCTATAGATTTACATAAGTCGCGTACTCGTCGAGTTTCTTACTCATTAAAGTCACAGATTTTAAGCCTCAAAATAAAATGAGTAAATAGCCTTTTTTATTTTTGATTATGATCATTCAATAAATAAATCAATCTTACAAAACTCTCTTCCTGCTTTTATTTATACATCCTCATTTCATTTAAAAATACAAGAAATTATACTTTTTATTTTACCCTATCAGGGTAAGAAATCTAATCATTGTAACATAACACACACATTAGTATTCGTATACGTACACGGAGGTCACGAACACAGCGCGAATAACCGACTTCACTTGACTATTCTGACAGGTTCTGTCTATCTTTTTCTGATCGTCTCTGCTACAGGTACACGCCTTAAACGACAATGCGTTAGGTAACTTTCAAATTAGGCTCATCTAGTAACACAATTTAATAACATACATTTACGTTTGTGTAAAAGCTTTTTCATTAGGTACTTATACTCGGAAAATAGGTTTGAAGTTGCCTGAGAAGCGGGTTGGAAGTAATACTTTTCAGCCAAGCTCAAATTATTTTTAAAAAAACTAGTTCTATTTTTACATTTCTATTGAACCATGTTGCAACTTTCTATACAGCCACTCAAAAACAGCGCGATGTAATATTGAATGAGTAACATAAAGTTAAGTATTAGTTAAAGAATTTTTTAATGACCATAATTTAAGTTTACTTTGAACTATTTCTTTAAAATAATCGATTTAGGCAAAATGTTTACCATTTTTTTGATGATGAAAATGAAAAATAACGGCTGAATAGCTGGCCGGCCACAGAAAAAAAATAGGCGGGAAAGCAGCAATCCGATCTTCATTTGTTTTTTCGAGTTTTAGAACGTAGTGATTGCATACTCTTTGGTACGGTTTTGTTAAAATTGACTAATTTTTTCTTTAGCAAATTCATGTTTTTATTTTTACTTTCCTTGTATTTGTAATGAAAAGCACACTGTTTACCTCGGGTTAAAGACTTATTCATACCCTCGAACTATTGGCGCCCGAGCGTAATGAGCTGATCTAAATCTAAAAAAGATTTTTCTTACTGCATTTTAATGGACTCAACTAGGTCTTATTTAAATGATTATTGAACTTATATTTAATACAGGAATGTTTGAGTCAATTTAACCGAATTCAACCATAAATGACCGGTCATCTATCGTATTTGACATCGTGACTGGTCAGATTCAGTCATTTTACAAGTCTACTCTGGAGTGACTCGGCTGATCCAAAGGCCATCTTTGACAGACTTTTGACACATTACTTGTCTTGCTAGCATCGTCATCTTTGACTTCCATCTTTGGAAGCGGTATGGAATAAGTAAAGAATAAATGACGAAGTTTGCCAGCTTATATGAATTCATAACTCTGATCTTTTATCAAAGTTGCGTTCCAAGGAAAAGTGATGAGTATAGAACGAAGTTTGCCAGCCCATCTGAATCTTTTTCTTTGATATTTTGTCAAAGTTGTATCCAAATCCAGTTTCACAGCACACCTTGTATCCTACTGCTGGGTATTAAATAAGCCTTATGCTCTTTGTGACACGGGTCTATTTTGTGCCAATCACATTAGCGATAGCTTTGAAGTCATCACGACGGTTGAGTTTGCAGTCTACGAACGGTTTGCTTTCCTTCTGCAACTGACTGCGACACAGTCACTGACTAATGTAGTTGTAACGGTACCATGTATTTGTAACATGTTATTTGTTTCAATAAAGAATTATTATTATTAGAATTTGCAATTATGTACTTCTTTTCGATAGCCACTCAGTCAAGAGTTTACTTCGCTTGCAATAACTACATTTAGCTACGTGTCCGGCCCAAAGCAACGTTTTTAAACTGCGATATTTCTGTGTTCCGAGTTCGGTCAGACGAATTTTGAGATTATTTTTCAACTCAACAAAATCGAATAGTGCAGCGCAACAGCCGCTGCTACTACTATGCACTTAGTACCCAACGCGAAACGTAGGTGTCATGCAAGAATATCTGATGTCAGCAAAGCAAAGATGTAGTGATACATCTTTAGAATAATTCTGACTGTGTCACAGAAGGGGTGTGCAATATATAATATAACAACATATCGTATAAAAATTGGAACATATACAATCAAATGATATAATTTTGTTTAATATAACACTTTTTTAATATAATGATGGAATGATATAATTTTAAATTACATAATTCTGAAAAGTATAACAAACGATTGAGTTAACATCATTTGATATAACAACCGTTTAATATAACATTTACTTGATATAATAATTAAAACAAATAACATTTATTTAGTATAATAACATTAAGTATATCATTCATTTACGATAACACTCTTTTAATAGAATATTTAAAACATATAATGACTACTTAATATAAACTCCAATTCATACAATATTTTTATTTAATATAAAAACAATGACAACATAAAATAATTCCAAACACCCCCATCCCTTTTCCTGTCAAACATGCTGCATGCAAGCAGCATGCAATCAGGCATGCAGAATGCAAGCAGGCATGCAGCATGCAAGCAGGCATGCAGCATGCAAGCAGGCATACAGCATGCATGCAGGCATGCAGCATGCAAGCATGCGCTTAGGGTTTCGTGTGCTTCGGCGCTACGGGAAGGCAGCCCCTCCACCCTGGAGTAACAAGCTAAAGGCGCCCACGCTCTCCTTCGCAGCTTCGGCTGAAGGCGACCAGCCTCAGCCGCTACGGAGAGCCCGGGCACCTGTAACTTGTTACAGCGGGCGGGGGCTGCCGCCTCCGCCTTATTGAATTACACTCTAGGGGTAGGGCAGACAAGTACCGCTTGGAGAGGGGGTTGGCTGAGTCGGATTCGCCCTAAAGTAGAAATAAAGTCAATACGTATGTAATTATATTTGTAAGTAAGTATGTATGTAGGTATATATTATATACCAATTGAGATTATACCAATTAAAGTTATAACAAGTGAAGGTTATATGAATTGACGGTTATTTCTATTGATCATTATTTGAAACGTTATTATCTCAAATATTAGTTATATGAAATAATGCGTATATCAAACAAAATTATATCAAATGAGCGATATATAAAATGAGTTTTATTTCAAACGGGTTTATTGCTTACGAACGTTACACTAAATGGCATTATATAAAATAAATATTATGTAAAGTAAACGTTATTAATTACAAACAAAATTATATCATGTGTTGCTATGAAAAATGATTATTATGTAAACTGATCATTATTAAGGTTTAATTATATCAAATGATAATATAACAAATGAGACGCACCCCACAGAAGTGCTTCCGGGATCCATTAATTACGAGTATTCTTATATGAACCGCATAATTAAAAATAGTAAGTTTAATGTTCATAAAAATAAACTACAGCAAATCAGAAAACACTACGTTGGGTTGGTCACTTCAGCAATTTTTCCTAGCACAATTCTTGGTATCATCCTATTACTATGTAATAAATAATAATGCGTGCGACCTAAATTTACACCTCCTTCGATAAAAAAAAACTAGAGTGTCTATAGGAGATGTCACATCGGTGACACTCATTACAAATGAAAAAAAAATTGCTCCATTGCGCGACTGCGCCGCTCAAACAAATGGAAAATACCCGTGGGAGCCGATGTTGGTGAGCACGTGTCCCAAAAAAGACCAATAAAAGGTAATATAATAGACAAGTAATACGATACGATTGTATTTTGATCCAGTCTGAAAATAACATTAGTTGTGACTTGCATTGCATTGAAATAGATGAAGAGCCGTATTTGTAAGGATTGAAATTAAAATTCTAAGGAGATCAGACGAGTATAAAAGCACTAGTTTTATTAAATTTACAGCAAAACATTCGAAAATAGTTAATGCCTATGTACATTGTTCTCAAACTAATATAATATTATGGGTTTGCCTTAATGGAGATATGAGCAAAGTTAGCTTGTAGGTAAGCTGAAAAAGCGGTGTTTTCATTGCTCAGGTGAATGTTAAACATCGACTCCTTAGCCCTTAAGTGGGCTCAGTGGTGACCAATGTGGACATATAGCTCCCACCATATTATATTGAAGTTTATGCTATTTGGAAATTAATGAAAATAAAAAAATCTACACCAGATAAACGGTAAAAAAGGTAGAACAATCCATATAAATAAGTACCCACTTATACCATTTTTAACCGACTTCACAAAAAGGAGGAGGTTATCAAGTCGGTTGTATGTTTTTTTTTAAATGTTTTCTGTTACCTCAGTACTCCGCCATTAATGAACCGATTTGAAACATTCTTTTCTCAATTGAAAGGGCATACCTCCAGATTGGTCCCATTTTTTTCCAAATTCAATTCTGATGATGGGATCCATGAGGAATTGAGGAAACTCCTAAAATATTATAGGTATACATATAGCGATATTAGTATATTTAACAACAAGTCAAGCATTTGCATTCAGAAAGTATCATTTGCTGTGGTGGAACTGATGAAGGAGACCATGGTTGGCCACAATAGTCTTCCACGAGTATCGATAAGATATTTTCATTAACACAGTTGAGCATTGCCATAGTCGACAAATCAATTTTTAATAAATGATTCTGGTGAGAATGGTACCATCAAACTGATCTGATGAAGAAGACGGAAAATAAGCACCGGAACTCTGTGATAAAACAATGTATCATAGCCGTGTTTGGACTTATTTGAATTGTCATGGAAAGCTGACAGATCGCCATTTAGAGTGGAAAAAAACACAAAAAAACAGACAAATAATTTTTTTATAAAAAAAAATAACCGACTTCAAAAACACTAAAAAGCTAAAAATAACTTTTATACAATCATACCAAACAGTTTTTTTGGAGTCGGTGCCAGCCGTGGAGTTTGCGGTTTGTGGTTGTTTGCGTTCATGATATTTGGAAATTATTGAAAATAAAAAAATCTACACCAGATAAACGGTACAAAAGACAGAACAATCCATATAAATAAGTACCTACCCACCTATACTATTTTATTTGGTCATGTACCATGTACAATTTATACTCTACTCATGTATCTACGTGATGTGTTTATGTTTGTCAAAACAAATACATCCAGCTACAATCCCAGATCGCAAATAAATTGAGTTTTTTTCGGATACATAACTCCGAGATTCTTTTGCGTTTATCTGTAGACAGGTTCAATATTTCTTGACACGTGAGCACGGTTTGAGTAGGATCGCGCTTACGAGGGTAGGTATTTAAAGAGATCCTCTGACGCTTAACTCTCGCCCTGCTTAGCCCCATAAAATGTGCTACACCGTGCTGTAAATAACTGTGCTATGGATATGGGGAGATTACCTGCTTTTAATCGACATATTAAGTGGAAAACCTAACTGTAACCTAAACTTTTCGGTACTATTTGCCTTAGGAGACCCATGGATTATTGTTACAGTTCTACGATGCTGATGATTTCTAAGGACCCAATCGATGTAGTCTTAACACTAGACATTAAAAATATATTATATATCGAAAATACTCTTTTCATTGTACCGAACCAACATACTAATGGAACAAGGTTTAATCTTTTACCATACATCAAAACTACAAAGCATCGATGATATTAAAAACAAATAAAATTAATGGAATTTTTAATTCTGAATCCGATCCACTACTATATATCTGGACAATATTGAAGAGATTACTTGTTAATTGAAATTAAGAACGCAAAAAATATTTTATTCATTCTGTAAATAGCTTCATAGCACCAGTTTTAAATAGTTTATATGGTTCTTATGTAAACAAAATGAAAACATCAGGATTGTTGGCAGCTTTAAAAAAATAAACAACGTATTAATTACCTTTGAAAACAAATCACACGAGACAGTGTGAAACACTTTTCCATATATGCAAATGTCCTTTCCATTATCCATGTCCTTCCAGTGCCAGAACTCGCCTAGGTCGTTCTTCGGTATCTTACCTCTCTTCACCATTCGACCTTGCCACAGTCCAGAGTTCTGTAAAGAAAAAAACCTTATTTATTGAAATCGTATTACTGATATAAGGACTTGTACATTAAATAACATATACAGAGTGTACAAAAGAATAAGACACTCCTTAAAACCACGTGATCATGTGATAGGACGAATTTTTAAAAGTTATCGTAAGTCGTTTTAAAATTTTTGGTAGAGTTTAGAAATGATTAAGTAAGTTCACTTTACACTCCGTTTAAATGTAGGTTAATGTTGTAGCTGCCAAGGTTAATAATGTTACTCATATTCAATTTGCATAACTAACAATTAAGTAACTAGTGGATGGGTATCAAGAACTAATGGTACAGCAATAGATTTTTGTACAAATGATACACCTGATAAAATGTATGTGCCATTGAAATTGATCACATAATATTTTATGAGTTAACTTTTTTAAAGGACGATTCTGCTGCTCAAATTAAACAACTTTTACTATGGAACCAACATCGAGAAAGCAAAAAAAGATTTTTTTTAGGTTCAATGTTGATGGCGTCGTAATAGTTATTTGTTATACAAGAGTGCAAAGTTGCTTTTTAACCGCGTGTTCAATTTTGATGACCGAGCAAGCGAATGATTCAATATTAGAATCCTGAGCGTTAGCGAGGGAATCAAAAGAGCACGAGGTGAAAAATCTTTGCACTCGAGTGCAACACGTAACTTTTCATTCCACCTCAGCGAGGAAATGACTAAATGCAAAAAAAAAACGTTTACAATCACAAGATAGGTACACTTTTATTTCAGTTTAGGTATTAATTACTACATTATGACAGGTAAGTATTACAGAATAATCTTTAAATTATAACAATACTAAGGTATAATTAAGAAAATTTTAAAGTAACGTTGCTACAGTTATTTAAATTGAGTGTAATATTTTTGTTTGGTACTGTAATATTGGTGTTAGTCACTTGTGTACTGTTTTTCGGTAAACTATCTGTCGTTAATAGTTGTACCGATTCATCGGATTCCCTTGGCGTGAATGTTGGAGAGAGAGGGAGATGGTTAGGTGTTTCATAACGGCTTATTTTTGATGTAGAAGGGCCAGTCCAAGGATCCGATTGAGGCTCTTTCAGTGTAATGGCTCCTACGATGCCTTCACATATTTTAGACTTATTTTGGATGGAATCCTCTATGTATCCCTCTACAACTGCATTGGACTTCCAGCCTCCGTGGCGCTTAAGGGACAGGAGATCAGCTCCGGAATCAGCCAAAAGTGTGGCTGAAGTTCGTCGGAAACAATGACCCGTGTACAACAGGGGTTCTGGAAGTTCAAGAAATGTTGCTATTTCTCGTGGGATACTGCCAATTTTATTAGTACTCATAGGCTGTCTAACACACTTTCCATTGCGATACTGTAGAAAAAATCGATTGATTGGAGTGTTAGGCGGGCGTAAGGCTTGATATTTCTCAACAATCGTTACGTATTCCTTGCGAATGACGAAGTTGCGGCCTCTTTTTGTCTTTGTATTAGGTAAATTAATTAATAGTAAGTCATCTGAATGTTTCTCAATGTTTTTGACATTAAGTTGTGTTAGTTCATTAGTTCGACATGCTCCGTTTATTCCAATAATAAGAACAACCTGTAACGTAAAGAGTATTGTAGTAGATAGATCAATAAAATTGATATGAACGCATAATTATGCCTATCAACATCTACTAAGTATACTATTTAATTGAGATTAATATACTTAAGTAGATACTGAATGTGCAACTGACTTACTTTTGCCGCCAAATATACGGAATCGGGTGCTTCGTTAAGAAACTTTTCAATATCAGATACTGTGAAAACCTTCGATTTTTTTGGTTGATGACCAGATGAGGCTCTTTTTAAAAATGCCACTAATTTAGGATAGGTATCGATATGTATGTCTTTTTTCATCTCTATTGTTGCCTTTAGCATCGAATACGTACTCCATAGAGTGCTTGCTTTCTTGTTCTCGGATAATTCTATAAAATATGCCAGCAAAACGTTTTCTGAGAAAGTTTTGGCTCCTTTTGCTAGTCGCCACGTGTTGAACATATCGTACTGTTTTAAATACTTCTCGCGTGATTGTTGAGGGAGAAAGCTCATTTGCGCATTATTAACAGTTTCAGTCAATTCTGTTGGCGTCAAACAATCTTCCTCGTCGCTAGAATCACTCATTTTAGTTTTTTCACTTGTTTTCAAGTTTCTTGTTTTTAATATAAGGTTTAACAATGACGTGAAAAAATGCCGCGTAAAGAACCGCGTACAAAGCAAATTGAAAAAAGAACACCAAGAAGGTTCCGAGTCTGAGTTTTTAACAAATTAAAAAAAAGTTGTATGATATATTCGGCACCATAGAGGTAGCAGTAAATAGGTTTAATGTTTTTTTTAATTCACAAACTTAGTGCACACGATGTTCTAAATTCAATTTACATTATCCTCTAGAGAATAAAAACGGCTTTTCCAATCAGATATTGAAGATTAAAATACTCTTTCCGAGATGGTGGGATGAAAAAGTTTTTTTATATCAGCAGGAAAATCACCTTCTTAATGGAAGATAAATAATAAACTCAACATTTCAGTCAAAAAATGATCAGGAGCGGCAACCAGTGGCGACAGACAGGCTGCAACGACGCATTCAGCCCAAGACAAATGCGTGCTCATTTAATTTTGCCGGCTCCGTTCCCCCGCCCGCACAATCGCACACGACAATCTCACTTAGGCCGGCCATAAAAGCACAGATTTAAAACAATATATAAAAGCCAACATTTTTTCTCTAGTTCTTTTTCATTTGAAAGTTTACAATATATTCCAAACAGATTGGACATATTTCGTAGCACCGTAGCACCGAGTCGTAGCAGCAATAAGAGTATTTAAGAATTAAAGTGCTAAAAAGTTTTAAAAATATAGGATTTATACTTAAAATATTTTACAAATAAAACTCTATTACCAAAGAGCGGTAAGTAATATAGAAGTCGGGCAGTTACAAAGTGAGATAAATGAAACATGCAATAGAATTTAATTTTTTATCGGTTTACATGTTCTACAAAATATTGATAATTACAATTATTATTTTTATCTATTTATACATATCAGGGATGGAACAAGGAATTGCATGCATTAATTTTGTATGAAGATGTTTTAAAAAAGAGAAAGTTGCATACAGTTAATAGTAAAAAAAATTGTTAAAAAGAAAATGGTACATACATACAAAAATTACAACACGACAAATGATAACTCACGTAGGTAACCATGACGTCCATGTCAAGTTCATCAGAGCCGTCAGTTTTATGAACCGGTCCCAGCTAGCACGGAGCACGAAAGGCTTTGACAGTTGACACAGTCTTGTGCGGATGACGTTTTGACAAGCGCTATCAAAAGTGGCTATCGAAACAAAAAGTAAATTCGGTGGGGAGTAGTCGAACGAAAAGCATGGTCGATCTATTATAATGGTTTTTATTTATCATTATAAATAGCATTAGCATAAAGCATAAAGAGCTTTAGAGTGCAAGTTTAGTGTAGTTTGTGTTCTAATGTTTGGTGAAGTGATAAAGATCTAAACCAATGGAAATATCATTGTTTCCAACGCCGCATCGAGTGTCAAGTGACTTGTCTCAAGACAACTCTGAAACCTGCTTATACGGGAAGAGTAGCCTCCACTGAATCCAAGAAAAACAATAAAAACTAAACACCCGTGATTTATTGCGAACTTTGTCAAGCTTTGTTTGACTATGAGTAAACGATACACTCGACATTGGCAGAATCACCGCTCTTTTTTAAGAGCGGAATGAGTCATCATCATCATCATCATTTCAGCTATAGGAGGTCCACTGCTGAACAAAGGCCTCCCCCAATGACTGATCATCGGGGGGATTGCCATAACTCGCCACGCTTCGAGCGGAATGAGTCCATAATAAAAATTTAAAAAAGTAGCATCGTATACGAAAACCTTAACATTAAACATATTTCATGCGCACATTCTGTACATGTATGTTCATTGTCAAGCGTAAAAGATACAACCGGTAATGTTGGGGAGGTAGAGCCTACCTTCCTTCGAGGCAAGTTTTGCACATTAGAAAATTTGATGTATTTTGAAGGGCATATATTTTATTGCTGCTAATATGAAGCAATCTTGGGCCACGTGTTTTCTATCTCTGACTAGTACGCGTTTATTATCGAGTGGAATTAGAAATCGATTTTATCCTCTAACCCGTGGGAATACCGAAAAATCTGGTCATATTCTTTGACTTAAAAACTAACCTACAAGCAAAAAATCAGCTTTCTAAGTCCTAGGGTTTATTAGGCTGGACGTTGACGAGTCACTCAATGAGTCAGGACTTTTATAAATATGGATGATTGCTTACTCATTGACACAAAATAAATTATGACAAAATAGTATTATATTAGATATCATCATCATCATTTCAGCCATAGGACGTCCACTGCTGAACATAGGCCTCCCTCATTGACTTTCCATATTAGATATATATGTACATAATATACTATAGTTGAATTCTGATCACCATAGTCTTAGAAGATTTTATACAAGGTAGCCAGAAAAGTGACATCCAAAAATTTTTTTAGATGCCTCGTGTTGAGATGTATCTGAATCACCCCTATCTTCTACGATTTTTCGTATTTTTCGAGTTACGATTTTTTCTCAATGCAAGGTAGTACCAAATTTTAAAAATAAGACCTAAAGAATAATATAAAAGTACGTCTTCCGGCGTACTTCGTACTACCTCATTTTTCGATGTTTTAATAGTTATTCTGCTATTCGGACAAATCCAATAAATTTCGGATATAAATGGTGTAACTAGCCCGACTTTGTTTTACATATTAAAATTTGTTTGTTTTTTTCGCAGACCGATTTAGTTATTGATTCTGAGTAGTCCCTGAAAAATTGGCACTACCTTGAAATGTAAGCCTGTATATATATAGTACTTTCATAATAAAATTATGTCATGTCACACAACAGTTTCACAACAGGTGTTATACATATACCCACTCAATAACGTTACCCTAACAAAATATCTACCTTCCTATATAACTTTGTTTGCTTAATAACAATACGCGGCTTTGTTTCTGCGCTTTCACCAAAAGAGGTAACAGCCTAATTATTTGAACATCGAAGGAGAGTGTACCCTCGGGCAAAACATTTTTCCGAATAGCGGCCGGGTGCTTCTTTCGTTTTATTTATTAAACAAAACCCTATTTCTTTTCAAATAAACCTAGGCAATTGAATAAAACAAATTAAGGTTCTTTTTAATCTCAACGAGCAGTATTTAAATTAAACGGATACGGCAGAAAAAGCTCGGAGATGAGCAGCATTGTTCATCTCGTGATTATTGAGGGTGAATGGCGCGTTTTCACTGTGCCCTGAAAAAGTAAATAAAGTGGAACGGAGCCGTCGGCGTAACCACACACCAACCTGCTACAAAGAACTGCCTGCCATTAGATGCGGTTATTGTGCAACAATTATTTACTTCTTCAAGGATTTTTTCTGTTTTTATCTTCGTTAGAGACCACTGTTGAGTTTGCTCTGTGGGAAAAGCTCGCTGCTTTCGACGAGTGTTATAACTGAGTTTTGAGTTCTAAGGACTTAACTTATGCCATTAAAACCAATACAACTAATCAATAAACAAAAAAAACTAAATTATTAACAAGATCTAAAATTTAATTCAGTACCGATGCCTTTTTGCTCGTTTTATTTGACTCCTATTTAGGAAACTAAGTAATTCTAAAACCAGTTTCAAAAATAAACTAGCCACAATAACAATTTTGTACAAGCCTATTTCGACCCAGCCCCCGCGGCATGCAACCGAGTCATGCAATTTTCTCTTCAAGCTATACATACGTTGCGATGAAAACCCGTAACATGCACGTGGTGTGGCAATTTATGACTCATGAGGCTATTAACCTCATTTATTTAACTTTAAAACTAAAGTTATAGTTTTTCTGAGTGCGAAATTTTTTATTTTGTTACGAGATAACGAAACAAAACGTCCACTTCTATGAAAATAATTTAATATCACAGTTTAAAAGCTATGCTACTACTTTATTACACACTTTTATAAGTGCTGAACTCGACAAGACGAATCAAATGTGCCCAAACACGAATATCTTAATAGTTTCGACTGAAGATTGATTGGTCTATCTTCAGATCATCTAGATGGTATCAAGTTATTGTATTATCATCCGAATGTCAGATACTTAAAAAGTGTCTAATGTTGTAAAAAGTAGCTGAATTATCTTCTAGAACCACATAAATTACCGAACTAAGTACGTATGGATATGTCGCAGTCTGGTCGCAGTATGATAGATAAAGCCGTAATATAGTTATATCCCTATAAATCGAATTATATACCGTGACATAGTTATACGTAAGCGATTCATTACTATCTTACGGTCACAATATAGTAATATGTATATCTGACTAAACTAATCTGGTTAAATAGTTATAAATCTACTATAGAATAAAATAAAACAATATATTGGTTTTATTACAAAATAACTTATTATATACTTACAAAATAAATTATTAGTAAAAACGTTCGTGTTTTGTATTTAAGCATTAACAAAACAATAACATCATTATGAAAAAACTTGGTGCATTAAATCTAATCAACAGTTTTGAAACAATCTTATTTAAAAATATTTTTTAATTTTTGTTCTGATAAGACGTGGAATCATGACATCTTGGATTACATTAGTACCGAATGCTTCTTACAGGCGCACTTTTCAGTAGAACACAGTGTATTTGATTGTTTACAGGAACATTTTTAAAAAGGCGATAAATTTTGGAATATTTGCCAAATATCATTGGACGGGGCCAATGATGAGGCATATCTACTCGTATATGGAATTTATTTTCTTAACTCATTGGTTCATTAATTCTCATTTATTTTTATTCTATGAGAAAAAGGTTATTGACAGACAGACAGACGAACACCAAAGTCAAACTACAAGGGTACCGTTTTTAGGTATGGAACCACAAAAACGCAAACAAAGTAATTAGGTTAATATTCTTACTTGACATAGATAAATCGTAAAGGTATATAAGATTTAATATATCTTTGTCGAGTAAGAATATTTTGTTATATTGTTTTTCCATTGTACAAATTTAACATATAAGGAGTCAAACAAATACATTAATGAAATATCCAATTTGCAGTCTATTAATTCAATAAACAATAAAAATCAGAGACCAATAAAAGGGAAATGTCCTATACTATCAAGTGTCGTTAAAGTTCCCTAAAAGTAATTTATCTCTTCAAACAAATTCGTCTTCGATAAATATACCGAGCATAAAAAGTACATACTTTAACGATCTTATTTACATAAATCGAAAACTAAGTATTTTTCCGATGAAAACAATTAAGTTAGAACGTTTATAGGCTTTAACTTTAAGGCGATTTGAATTTTACAGATTTTGTTGGGTTTGTTGGTTGTTGAAAATAAAAATGAAATGGTAACGTTTGTAGGTTTTTAATAAAGGTAGGTACAGACAGTGGTCGAAAGTGTTGTTTTATAAAGCACTTCGCGTACGCTGCGTGCGCTCGGAATACCAAGCGAGAGGAACAATACAAATACTGTGGGTGTGTTACACATTAGCCGTCGTCCTCGCGGACGTGGCGCCGGCGAGGAATGAGCTTCAAATTAGGTTTTTCAGCTTTAAATCGTCTGCCGGTCGCACACGATGAAACGTACGAACCTTTGTATATTCTATTAACTGAATATCGGTTACATCAGGTAGGAGGATACGATACCATTTTCACTTTTCGTTGACTTCGTTTAAGTTATCTAAATGTTTGACTTTTTGCTGTACCTACGGGTCGACTCTAGAGTTAATATATTTAAAAAGGTGATTAAAGTACAACATAATCTTCTTTAAACTTTTTGTTACTTTAAGTTATGGTATAATAATAAGGAAACATTTTTTTTTATTAGATATAATTTTTAACACACTTGTAATTAGCTTTACTTTTATCTAACTCAAATCTTAGACAGGCCGCATACGTAGGTCACACTATAAGTTTTGCGTAACTTAAAAAAACAACATGTTACGAGTATAACCAAAACATTATGTTTATTGCTTTTCAAAATACTCTCCTTTACATTTTAAACATTTTTTCATGCGATCGAACCACTTTTTAAAACAGGAGGACCACAGATCTGAAGGCATGTTTTCTACGTGCTGATTGAACGCTATCACTGCCTCTTCGGAGTTGGTAAAAGTAAAACCTCTTTTCAAATCTTTGATTTTGGGGAAAATACAGAAATCACAGGGTGCTAGGTCGGGGCTATGCGCAGGATGGGTGACGAGTTGTACTTTTTCGAAAGCTAAAAAAGAATTTGTTTTGTTGGCCGTGTGTGAAGAAGCGTTACATCATGATGTAGGAGAACGCGGCTTTTGGGTCGTCTTTCGCGAACTTTTTCTAACACCCTGGGTAAACAAATGGTAGAATACTCTTTTGATCTTCAAGTGGAATTGTACAGATGGGACCCGTAGCTGAGAAAAAAAACGCGATCTTTTTTTACCAACGTTTCTCGCCTGCCTCACTTTGTTCTCATTTTCGAACACCCATTCACAAGATTGCTGTTTTTTTTCGGGTTCAAAACAATAAATCCACGTTTCGTCTCCTGTGACAATGTCATAAACAGCATTAGAATGTCCGTGGTCGTACTTCAGTAGCATCCGTGAGCACCATTCCACGCGAGCCCGCTTCTGCTCCGCTGTCAGTTCATGAGGGATCCAACGACAGCAAAGTTTCCGAACTTTCAATTCCTCATGTAAAATTTTCTGAATTGGCTCATACCAATCCCCAATAGTTCTCGAATTTTCTCATAAGTAATCCACGGGTTTTGTTCAATTAGCCGCTTAACAGTAGCCACATTATTTTCGTTGACGGCAGTTGAAGGCCGCCCTTCACGAAATTTGTCATGTAAAGAAACTCAACCTCAATCAAATTCAACAAACCATCGCCTCACGGTGCTCAAGCAAGGTGCTTCTCTCCCAAAAGCATTTTGAAGACGAGCGGCACAGTCTTGCGGAGAGAGAGAACTTTTAAAATCATAAAAATCATCGCTCTAAAATATTTTCGACTTAATTCCATTTTCGTTGCGTACGTAGAACTTTGATGTGTGATAAAAACAATTGACAAATCATTTCCCGCCAATTGTTTTTTTTTTATTACTAAGAAGGTTGCAACTTT
The DNA here is from genome assembly GCA_963576865.1 of Anania hortulata. Lineage (NCBI taxonomy): Eukaryota > Metazoa > Arthropoda > Insecta > Lepidoptera > Crambidae > Anania > Anania hortulata. The sequence goes on along the minus strand of OY756390.1, from coordinate 12,497,243 downwards.
AAAAAAAATATTATATTTGAAATTCAAATAGTTCCGATTAGCTAGAAGTGCAAAACTTTTAGTGTGCCCCATGTATTATCAGAAGCTTCTATTAAGAAACATTTCGGACCGAACTGTCAAAGCCCCGCACATTATCCGGTTCGGCGATCCGACGCCAGTTGCTGCTGACTGGACTGCGCCGCCACGACACACCTCTCCGTCTTTTGAAGTTCGCACAGGGATGTTAAGGATGGCGACACGTTATTGCTATTGGCACTTTTGATTAGTTTATTTAAGAAGAAATCATAGTTTATATTTTCTTCTACGCTAGGTCCGGCTGTATTTTATTTTAATAGTGTTCACTATCCACATTCCATATGCACGGATAGTTTTCTACTTCAGCTACAAAATCTTTAGAATAAGAATAAAAAAAAAGAATACTTTCTTTTTATCAAACCAAAAAAATATAATATTTAAAAACACGAATAAGTATTAAACCGAATTAAAAGTTAAAAATGCAATGTGAAAACTGTAGGAAATTATTTGCTTTAGAGTGTTTTTGGTCACGAGCTAGCAATAATAAGAGCATACATTTTCCTATTTTTCCTTCTATCGACAAAACCACCCCCTTTTGAAGTCCATAACCCTCCCTCTTGGTATAGCCGTTTCAACCTCTTTCTTTTTTGATGTCAGTTGTAAGGGTAAAAAATTGAGAACCCCCTCCTTTTTTGTAGTCAGTTAACAAAAGTAAACTTCTGGCAACCCTACTTTCATATTTGACATTTTGCAACAAGAACGTGTACAGCATACGGCGACGTCTGCCAAAACTGACACAAATTTCTGATAATATGCGGGGTCTAGTAAAAAATGTATGGTAGACGGGCCTCTCAAGAACTCTGATAAATTGAATCGAACGCGGGACCTCAAAAATGGCAACGCCAAATCCAGCGAGGTCGTCTCTCGACTATGGAGGGCGTCGAGTAATTGGCTTGTTTGATAATAAACAAACTACTAATAATAACTTGGCTAGAGAGCCAAACGAAGAATTTATGCATGCGCCTCAATGATACTGAATATAATTATTATGTATGCAGACCTTTAATTTATTATACAAGTTACTTTCTTGGAGGTGGGCCCACGCTTCATATATGTTTTCCCATCATCCTTTTTCCAATTTCTGCCGCAATCGCAATCGATTGCTGTCAAAAGTTATAGGTAATACGAAAATGACACAAATTCAAACAGTTTGTACTGATTGAATGTACATTTTAGTTTATCTATTGTTCGGTAGAGGCAGCACTGTCATTGGTTGGCTATGTTTTTGTTTTTTGCGATTTTAGAGCAATTATTGCGCAATTATCGCTATCGCTTTGCTATTGCAATATTTTTTGACACTACGTAATCAATCGCGCGTCTGTCGCGCAATTATTGTTGATTGCTTATTTTAACGTAATAAGGGGGCGGATCGCCGAACCGGATAATGTGCGGGGCTTTGACAGTTTGGTTCGGCGCGCCCAAGAAATGTTTCATAGTAGAAGCTTCGGATAATATGCGGCCTGTCTTAATCTACTTCTAACTGACGTATCGGTTTGACACTCTGTAAGTAACTGACATTCGGATGACAAAACAATTATTTGACATTGTGTCAAATAATTGTTTTGTCATCGTGATGATCTGATGATGGAGCCAGATAGTGAAACTCTTCAATGTCTACTAGTAAAACTTTCGTGTTTGGGCTCATTTGATTCGTTTTGACGAGTACATACTTATACACAGGTAAAAAGGATTTATTTTTCTAAGAAAGCCAGATTTCTAGTCATTCCAAAAATATTTTTACTTATGGTAAATCATTATTTCTATCACACAAATATTGCTTACATTTTGTCCAAGAAAATTTTATCATAGGTTTGATTCTAACTTTAAGATCTATTACTTAAATTGGAGAATTATATTTAATTTAAATCAATTAAACGGACTTAATAGCGACGTAATACCTTAAATGAAATGTTTCTTGAATTTAGTAGTTTTTTCTTGTTTAAAATTAATAACATTATGATATTTTTTTACCTTTATTAATAAAACAATATGTAACGTCTAAGGCGAGAATAATTATCTTAAGACTTATGAATCTGTCTTGGTACGATGCTATTTGTCTTTTTCTATTAAAACAGTTTTTAGCGTGTATAAGTGTGTTTTATAGTTTTTGAACTATGACTTATTATCAATTAAAAAAAATATCACAGCCATAAAACCCCTGAAAAGCGGCAAAGCGTCTGAGGTTGTCAACATTTCTGTTGCGCAACTTAAAAACCTCGGGCCTATAGCTATCTCATGGCTACTAGAGCTTTTTAACTGTTGCCTGGACTCTGCGCGAATTCCTCGTCTCTGGCGAAAAGCTAAGGTGATAGCGCTATTGAAGCCTGGCAAACTTAGTAACGATCCCAAAAACTACCGGCCGATGTCACTACTGTGTCATACCTATAAATTGCTGGAATGAGTGCTGCTAAACCGCCTTACTAGTACTATAGATCCAAAGCTCATTCCCGAGCAAGTTGGTTTTCGACCAGGGAAATCTTTCAGTAATCAGTCCTTGAACCTCACACAACACATTGAGGACGGGTTTGAGCTGGGTCAAGTAACTGGGGCGGTATTCGTAGATCTTTCCGCAGCATATTGCACAGTGAACATTAAATGGCTTTTGTGGAAGGTGACCGAGCACACAGGCGATCACGCCTTTACATAGCTTTTAAGCTAATTACTTCGTAACAGACGTTATCAACCAGGTTAACCTTCTCTCGGTAATAGTTAGAGATCTCTTAAAAATGTCTTCCCTCAGGCTAGTGTGGTAGTGTGCTAGCTCCCATGCTATTTAACATCTATACAAACGATCAGCCTTACGCGCCGAATACCAAACGTTTCATCTATGCCGCCGATCTGGCCTTGACATCTCAAGCTCCTTCCTTTGAAGAGGTCGAAAGGAATCTAAGTGGAGCACTGGAGATTCAATTCAATTCAATTCAATATATAATATATACGTCGGTACAACATAAGATAGAGCCCTGACGATTAAACAACACTGCATTAACACCAAGAAGAAAGTGAGCAATGGGAACAACCTCTTGCGCCGCCTAACGTCCTCTAAGTGGGGAGCCTCACCACAAACTCAGCGGACGACTGGTCTAGCCCTTTCTTTTTCAGCTGGCGAATACGCTAGTCCGGTCTGGAGCCGTTCAGCACACACACAACTAGTGAATACAGCGCTAAACGAAACATGCCGAATCATCACGGGCTGTCTAAGGCCAACTCCTGTTGGCTTGCTGTATGCGCTGGCGTCGCTCCCTTAGACGTCCACAGAAATGTAGCTAGCGCTCTGGAGCGTCTTAAAAAAGAAAATGACCCGCGGCACCCATTACACCACCAAGTGCCGGTGGCTCAGAGGCTGCGCCATAACTTAACCAAAAAGCTCCTCTGGACGGGGATGCTAAAGACGCCCGCTTAAAGTTGTGGAAGGAGAGATATCCCATAGACCCATGCATAGAGCTGTCAGAGCGACTCCCTCCTGGACATGATCTACCTTGGGCACCTTGGAAGTCCTTAAAAAGATTACGGACCCAAGTAGGACGAAACAAGGAGAACATGCACAAGTGGGGCTACAGCTCGGAGAGCGCATGTCTATGTGGTATTTCACCCCAGACAATGGCACATCTTTTGTCATACCCTGCGTGTCCCTACACCTGCACGCGCGAGGATCTCTACAAGGCCACCAACAGTGCTATATCGGTGGCTGAATTTTGGTCCTCACATATATAAAAGCCTTAGTCGACACGCAAAGAAGAAGAAGAAGAACTATTACTTTAATTATACAAGCATTTGTACCAAAGTCATGGATGTTCATAAACGTACGAGTATTTAAGTATGTTTATCCGTTATCTAGTCGCTTTGCTTAGTTTCGGGCTAGCTAATTGGTGTGATTGGGGAAACTATTTACTACAATGTATTATGCTGAAGAAAACTAAAAATCCGGTTTAATCCGTTTATTTCCTTTTAACATTATCTATAACTTACTTAAATAAATAATAAGGAATCACACCAATCGTCATGATCTCCAAGTGCGTAAATAACATCCTTGTATTGCTAGAGCCACTAGACAAAAGTTATATGCCGGAGGCGTCTCCTAGCACGCCTAGACGCAAGCTATATCAGAAAAGGTTGTTTCCTAATTTGACCCGACTGTGAAACGAACCCTAGATCCTTACGCTAGAGGCAAGTTACCGCGCGCTGTACCAATCGAGTAATCCCAAAACCTTGTGTTAATTTAAATAAAGAAACTCGGACATACACCTAATTTACTTCGGACTCATTTTTCAAGTGTCCCCCGAAATTAGTTTAGGCAGCTAGGAGCCGCGGGTGTGTCCCACAGTAAATCAGTGTGTTCATGCCCTTACACCGGTAATGTTATGTGACAACATCAGCAACCTCTTGCATATTTGAAGACGAGGATAAATCGGGACCTTCTAGCGTACGTTTGGTCGCACGTGTGAAAACATAAATACTTAATTGAGGCATTTGTGACGTTGAGAGAAATCTTGTAATTAACGTTTATGCCAAGAGAGATTGTGAATCTCGAACTTTGAAATGATCCGATAAACCTCTAGACTAATGTGGTGCATATACACTATTATGTATGCTTTGCATAAACATAAATATATGGAAGTGAAATTAGATATATGAGCAAATTACATTATGTTGTGTAGAATGTGTAGAATGTTTAGTTAGTCTTAAATGTTTAGGGTTCCGTACTAGAAACTCAAAGTTTCGCCATGTTCCTCTGTTTGTATGTCACAGCCATTTTTATTGAAACCTGTCATGACTTGCTCGTATAACTAAATAATAAAATATAATTTTCATAAAAATATTAATTTCAGGATAGCGCTAGACATGTCTAATATAGGATTATGATCCTATGACTGACTATGGTCACTTGACTATAAACAGGACAATGCACTATACGAAATAAAAGATAAAATATTAAATCAAATTGATTTCAGGCTCTCCTAAAATGCATTTTTTTATTAGCATAATTAAACGGTAACGTTTAATAGATCTTTCAAAAATATTTTGGCCAGGTTCAAGTTAAACTTTTAGTTTACCTTTGTTTATCCATAATCTAAAATCTTTATATTATTATGACCTAAATTGTACGTACAGTATTGTTAATTAGATACATTTTTTAAAGAAAACTACGAAAAAGTCGGCTTTATTTAAGACCAATTAAAATAGTGGTCAAAAATTAATGGTATTAAATATTTAACTATTTCTAGTAAGGCAAACAACGCCATGTATAAGTAATTTTTATAGTTGTGTTACTAGGTCGGGTTTTGTATTTTGGTATTTATCAACAAAAGCACTATAATAAATCAAGATCATCTTATCGATGACGATATCATCATCATCATTTCAGCCATAGGACGTCCACTGCTGAACATAGGCCTCCCCCATTGACTTCTAGATTGGCCGGTTGGAAGCGGCATGCATCCAGCGGCTTTCTGTAACCTTTACCAGGTTGTCTGTCCACCAAATAGCCCATCGGATTAGCAAGCTGAAGTGGCAGTGGGCAAAGCACATATTATAGCACGTCATAAAAATTGCATTGCTGATCAAAACTTGCACGGCTGTGTCTGTAAAATGTCAAAAAAGTCTATACATAAAAACCGACCGATTAAAAAGTGGTAAATAATCCTAATTAAAAAAATTATATTAGACATTTAAAACAAATTCAAAAATATTTTTTATTTTAAACGCTTTAAACCGTAGTTGACTAATTATTCCATTAGATGTGAAATGCGAAAAAGATGTTACAAGCCGTAGAGTTAACGTCAGTTTAAGCTGACTTAATCCACTTTGAAAAAACAAGGATATGTTCCAGAATCTGGTAGCCAACCTTCAATTAGAGAGCTCTATAAAAAGTAGAAGAAACGCCGTTTATCTCATAAATTGTGCCTATGAATTTGAACAAGTTTGCCAAAAATACGTGAGTCGTAATATTTCCAAATACTACATCAACTGATCGAAATATGAAATATAATATTTCGGGACATGTTTCTTTGACAGCATTTGCTAGACTTCCTAAACCAACAAAAATCAAATACGAGTACCTACACCATAATTATGTCTTTAGAAGCGCGCGGTACAAAGGAAAAAATAGTGGGTTGTTAATAGAAACCTTTCCGTTAAATTCAGCTCAAAAGCACTGCGAATCAACCTGAGAAACAATTCCGTTTAATTGTGTTCAGAGTAACATCACCCTACGGTAAATAATTAAATCGTTGGTGGCGTTTGTAAACGTGAATGTAGTGGATAGCATGAACGTCTGAGAATGTAAACGTAACAGTAATGATCTAATCTACAATGCGTAGAAATACATACATCTAATTCAATCAACTATAACGGAAGTGAATGGAACTTTTCCGTCTCTTTTTAAGGTTTAGTAGTAAAAACGAAATCCTTATAGTTTCGCAGTGTCCGTGTATTCGCGGCTAAGCTTAGAGACTCTTAGAACTAAAAAGCTGTAATTATGCAAGGGTATACATATTAATCACGCCGACAAAAAGGTAGAATAAAATCTTTTAACCTGCATGTCGTACAGTGAGGATAAATTCTTTTTTGTGTGGTTAGATATCGTTAAAATATTGTGGGAGTGCAAACACCATTCTTCGATTCAGCTGGATGGCATGATATGGATGGATTAATATTACGCAAACAAGTCAAGTGTCCTGACCACCACTCCAACCACTCTGCCAGCAAAATGGATGTTCTTTTAAGAAATATGAAAAAAATCACGACTGTAGGTAATATAATTATAATTTTAAGAAAAACTATCACAGCAAAGTACGTTTTACAAGTTAACTTGTAAGGAGAAAATTACTTCAATGATGTTGCTAATTATGTAAAACAGGTAGCAAAACCGCCGGGTAACTCCGGAACACTACATTGCGCGTGGCCCGAACCACACTTGGCCAGTTTTTTCAATCTATTGGTGGTAATTCCCATAAGTCGACCTAAAAGTATATAGATATTATCCATAACCAATTGTCAGTAACTTGAGATTGACCTTTAATACAAACTTTAACACTGACTGGACTTGGTTTGGACTCTAACCTATCGGATCAAGTAGGGTAACATTTAAGTGGAAAATTAATTTTAATGTTAGCGCAGCACTGCACAATTATTATTTATTTCAATTTCAACAAAAGTGTTGCTGAAAACCAAATATTATAGTGTGTTTCTTAGTTGTTTTGTTGAATTATACAACGTTCTAAAGGATAACCTCAGCAATCTAGGATAATGAAATACAAAACAGTAAATTTTCAAACAATGGATATATTATACGCAATCAAAACACAAAAATAATGAACCGTTCTCCCAACCAAAAATCCTGCCATCAATGTCGCTAAAGAATATACAATCATTACGTATCGTTCTAAAGAGTTTATAGTTTATTACTCTAATAAATAAATTATACAATCCTACCATGTGTTTCAAGCCTACCTCAGATATACACATAGGTTATTAGTGTTATTACATTAGAATTAAAGTAAATAGATATTAATACTGTATTCACATGCTACTAAAATACTTGTTTACACTAAGTAGGCTTAAGTTCTGAAAATAAAACATAAGTACACATACTAATAGCCTACGTCATGACCTTCGACATCGACTCAAAATTCAAGCAATGTCGTTACTTGTCTCTAATCTGTCAATAGTTTTTACTAACACAGAGGAGATAGACATACAGAGGAATCAAGGTTTTCCAAATCTCCATAAAAATATTCAAAGTTAAACTTTACCTACGTTATGTTAAGAAAAAAAAGATTTTATTTTTCTAAACTATAACGAAAGTTAAATAAAATATTAACCAAGGGTTTTATTATGTTTAGGTCAGAGAAACTTAATCTATTCGATAATGATCTCAAATACCAGCGTCCAGGTAAGTGCAAGCAATTCAGCATAGACTCCGTTCAGTAGGTACCTCAGTCTTTAGGAATATTGCAAAAAACAACACACTGGGTAGCTGGTATTTGAAATGTAGGTAGATAAGTACTTATTACAAATAAACTAAGGACTTTCTAGTGTAGTATATTTCCGGAACATTCTATGCGTATATTTATTATCGCATTCAAACAGAAAGGACGCTGTAATGAACGCGTGCGGTGTGTTGCGTCATCACATTTCCACGCTAAGTGTGCCGTGGGGATGTTATACAAACATGGAGAGGGAACAAAAGTTATTTTGCCGTCCCCACAGTCTACATTTTGACTTGATGCTGCCATATTAGCTTGTGAAATGCACGCTAACTTTAGTAGGTCAACAATTTCAAAGCATCGCAACACAACTTGGTATTATGGATTCTAAGTTTAAAACTTAAACGTAGTCGGTTTTGTTAAATACTCCCGAGTCAGAAACCTGTACTAATTTTGTGGAGCGATAGCATGTGCCTTAACATAAAAATTTTTTTTTTTTTTCATTTATTAATTTTTTTCCAACAAAGTTTGCATTTTTAAATATAATGTACCTAGTAGCCAATTGACAACCCATCCGCTGCAAGCTCCTGTGACGGGAATCCGCCTCAGAATGCTCTGTGCATACACTAAATAGTTACTGGTAGATGTACTACTAAAGTATTATACAACATTACACTACACGTAGGTACTATACCTTGACCCTTGGCTCCATCACAGTGATAGAGTCGTCTTCTAGAAAGTACACGATGTTGACTACTCGCACCCTGAAGTTCTCATCGGGGTTGTCGTACACCGGCTGCTTAAAGAACGCGGTGAAGTTGAGACATCGCTTGTCGTAGTGAACCCAGTGGGGCACAACCGCTGGAAGAGCTGGTTGCTTTACTCGCCCATATGTGAGGGACGGGTCGTAGCTGAAAACGAAATGTTATTACCTTTTACCGCAGCAATGCCCGCGTTTAATTCGGCATATCACAGAAATTACACAATACGTGTAACAATTCGCTGATATAAAAACTACTTTTGTCTAAGAAAGGTGTACGTAATCTATTTAATTGTTTTGCGGCGACTTTTGGAGTCGGTGCAAACGAAAACATTCAAACTCTCATCGGCTAGCACCACCTAATCAGCGACTCCAAAAGTAACTGATTAGGTACTTACTTTTTAGTTTATCGAAGTCGGATTTATTTGTTTTATAAAATTTACTTATTTGATTTACTTTTAGTGATAAATCCTACTCAAAACAAATTTTAAGAAAACTGCTGAACACTAATTTTAGCCCCAATTTTTCAAAATATTTATTGTAGTATATTAACTAAGCTATTTAATAAAAAAATAATCATCAAAATTAGTTCTCAATTGGTGAAGATATTGGTAACATAGATACAAGAACCACGAAACAAAACATTGTCTGGGTATTTTATTCAAAAAGCGCTAAATAAATTTTAACTTTTTATTAGGTAATAAGGGACCACCTATAAAGAATGATCTATTAAACAAAAGAAAACATCAAAATCGATTCATAATTAGCGGGATAATAGCGTAACATACATACAAAAAAAAACATACAGTCGAATTGAGAACCTCCTCCTTTTTTGAAGTCGGTTAAGACCCGGTCCATTGCGAGTTGGACTCACGCACCGAGAAGTTTACTTTGTCTTTATTATATTCACACAAAGTTTCACACTCGTATGTGATACCGTTATTACCATAAATAGAGCTAAAACGAAGAACGAATAAGAAGAACGTAAATTTTCAAATTTTTATTTTAGCCTTTAACACACACAATAGTGAAAAAGTTAACTGACTATCTATTACAGCTTAAAGCTATAGCCATTTATAGGTAGGAGGGACATACTGACAGAAAGCGAAGCTTAGTAAGGTCACGTTTAATAATTTGGAACCATAAAAACAAATGTAAACAAACATAACGTACTTTGGACTACTTGGATTGAAAATATTGAAACCGTTGTATGTAGGCAAAAAATTGAACAATCAATCAGGCTTATTTATAACAGCAAACTTAGTGTGCTATATTACTACTATTATAGGTACTCCACATTCTATGAAGTAATTTTTTTTATTTAAACATTATGAACTATCCCCAAATCACCCAGATTTATTAGAAACACAATCGCAACATTACAAAATATTACACAATATTTAACATCGTTGCCATCTTACATACAGTATATTATCATATAATGAAACTACGCTGTGTCATGTTGCTGTATCATTTTTAGTTATTCTGATGTAGTAAGCCTTAAATTTGCATCGTCATTTAGAATTTTCTAGGTGCAAACTCACAAAGAAATTCCGAAGATAATTTAGAAGGACTGTTATTAAAAACAGACAGCTTTACTGGAGTCTTTCTCATAACTTTGCAACTTGGGTGAGAATAAAACTCATATACATGCAATGATTTTCATGATTTGCAACAACATCCTGTAGTACTTAAGAGCGCCCAATGACCAGCCAGGCAACCTGTCTTAACTTTTCTATTTTTAGACTTTTTGTAAAGTTCACGAAAATATTTGGGAAAACTTTGCTTTATACAAGTTTAAACATAGTTTACCATCATCCTAAGAATCTTCTTCTTATTTCGTATCTAATGAACACTGACCTTAATTTGGCACCTTTAAGTCATTGCTCGATGCTCTGTTTCGGTCTTTGCAAGGGCTCAGTGGGCAGGAGAGTAAGTGGGCTTAATCTGAGGCTGTGTGAAGTATTTAGTATACCTACGTACTTGACTGAATCTTCAGGCATGGCGAAAGCATTGCTGTCAACATCAGTGCCAGTACCACCAGGCCCTCTGACGGCAGTGTCTGGAAACCGATGGCCCTGGTAGTAGCGCAGGGTACTTTTGATGTGGTATTGGGTCTTGGTAGGGTCAGAGAATGTCAAACCGGGAAGTTTGGGTAAACCCCAAGCCATATCTTAAAAAAACAAAAGTTGTATTAATGTAGGTATTACGTAATGTAGGTTGTAAGCGCTGACACGATGAAGTAAGTATATGTGTTTTGGCGAACGTAATTAACTATCTACATTGCTCTTAAATAATCTATTAAAGGAAAATGAGCTGTTTTCTACAGAGACTGACCCCAGGCTGAACAATTAATATTGGATTTCATTGTAAAGGTATTGATTAGTGTTGGTCTATGCACGGATTGTAAGGTAATACCTTACAAATATGATAAACAGGGTATTAGGTTCAAATTCAAGTGTTACTCAACTATTATTTTTATAACATCCACTCCAATTATCTAGCCCAAACTAAGCAGCATGGCTCGTTCTATGGCGACTATATAACGTATACATAGACATACTTATATACAATATATGTATTATGACATCAATGACTCGGGTACTGTGTGTGCTGATCACAAAAAGATAATATACCTACTTACTTCGTGCGTCATTTGCATGACCAAGGCGATTTTTATTCTAGATTTTACTTAGGGTTCCATAGTAAAAAAGTTGTTTATATTTCATATCCCAGCTCAGCAAAACAAATAAAAATACATATTTCGTTTAAATAGGTAATGTGTCTATGAGTGTCGGACCAAATAAGATGAACAATCTGTTAGAAGTATATTCCTCATTCAACTTAGCACCCTGTATATAACACTAAGTATTACAGTATGGGGCTAAACGCCATTTATCTTTTAATTATTCTGTTTTTTATAAAGGTAATCTTTTATCACTATGCTCATATCACACAAATAATGAGATTTCGCAATGTTTAAAAATTCACACATAGTACCTAGGTAAAATAATCCAACACCATCACGATGACAAACAAAAATTGTATTAACTTCAAGTTAATACAATGCATGACGGCCATTAGCAGGACTAAGCAGGCCACCAAAGCAATATAATAAGTAATTCATACACGTAAATTAAAATTTTGACACCCAGCAAAATGCAATTCATTATTACAATGGTTAATCTTTTTTTACTTTGAAACCGGACAAGTGCGAGTTGGACTCGCCCACCGAGGGTTCCGTACAAATTTGCAGGTACATATTATAAATAGTTCAGGACTCGAGTCTCGCAGTTTAAATACAAATTAATTTAAAAAAATATCACAAATGTATGTTTTCAGATTTTTTCTTTGTAGTATAAGACGATATTACTTGCCAAATATCATAGTTCTAGGTCAACGAAAAGTACCTAATGAATTTTGATTCCCTTAAGAACGTCGAAATATACGTCTTTTGCGGCCTAAACGGCCGTACCTTTTTTAGGGTTCCGTACCTCAAAAGAAAAAAAAGACGTCTGTCAAGACCCTTTTTCTCAGGAACGCGTGGAGGTATCAAGCTGGAATTTATATTAAATACTCAAGTCAAACTTCTAAGCTAACGCAATCAAAAGATACAGCCGTTTATGCCGCAAATTTCCGACACTCGCAAGGGAATCAAAATTACAGGCTCAACTCAGAATCTTAAAATTTGGTACGTAGCAACGTCTTATAGCACAGATAAAGGAAAAATTGCAAAAACCGTAAATTTTTAGTTACATCATAAAAAATTTTTTTTAAATTTTTTAACTTACTAAGTTACCCCTTTCCTCATGAACGCGTAGAGGTATTAAATTGAAATTCAAATCAAATACTCAGGTCTATAATACCTTAAGCTTGGGTGAACTTTTACTTATATACCTACAGGTTTATACGGAACCCTCGGTGCGCGAGTCCGACTCACACTTGGCCGGTTTGTAAATTCAGAAGTTTGATTTTATCACAACTTCAAGGGACTGTAGACCTGAGTAAATGGTTTTAATTTCAACTCGATGCCTCCACGTGATTCCTAGATAAAGGATCCTGACAGACAAACGGACTAACAGACAGACGAACAACAAAGTTATCCTATAAGGGGGGGGGGGGGGCTCAATTAGAAACAAACTAAATTAGAAAAGTGATTTTGTAATTTAACCCGACCGAGAATAGAACAATAGAACACATACTAACATTTACTAGTTTAGTCATCGCTTAGTCGTCATAACTACTTGCGACGCAGCTATGATTTATATAATAAGTCTGTTGATAAAGACAATAGCCATGATAATTATGATGAAAAGATAATTACAAAACTGTATCAGTAGGTTAGTTAGGTTTCATTGATGATTTATTATTTAAAAAAAAAAAACTTAAAAATTGGTTTCAATATTATTTTTTTAATGGTATTCATTCATTTTCAACTCAAATAACTATCGCCATATTAATGTAAGACCTTACCTTACTGCACCTAAAGCGTTTACAAAATACCCCACACAAACGTACGATGCCGGGGATTAAATAGTCCTCCATGACCTAACTGGCTCTAATACTGTTGTTTTAGGTCTCTCTGACGTCTTGCGGTAAGGTGCCTCTTATGAAGGAATGTAGCTGCTTAGGCTAGAAATTATAAATCAAGCCAGCAGGATCCGAGCACTGTAGTTTGAACGCCTCGGGGAGATATCATGTAGAGCGTTTATACGTGAGAGTTATGTACTGAACGTAAGTAGGTAAATCTGTTCTGTATGGGTGAAACGATTTTCCAATAGAAGATTAATAATATTTTAATCTGTAATATTCATTTGCACACCATAATGGAAGGAATAAAAGGCTTAAAGCTAGATCATTTTTGAACCCTGTTGGGCACAGCAAACAATTTAGGTAGAGGCGAGGACACACAATTTTACATATAGGTTCATTTTATAGTCAGATAAAATCGAATTGAGTCGATCCATGATGGTACTTTGGTTCAGTATTGACAGTGAAACGCCAGGAAAAGGTGTGCTAATTCTAGAGCTATAAGTCAAAGGGATAGAATAGATTGGCGAACAAACCGTGCAATAAATAAAATAAAAGATTGCGAAAGAGAAGTTAAAAACAATTTTAAATATTTAAATTAATTTAAAGGTTTTTTTTTCAACCGGTCAACTTCTAGATTGGCCTCCCCCAATGACTTCCACTATCACTGGAGTAGGCCTTTGTTGATGTGATAGATGTGGTGAATATGATAATCATGATGAAAGGTAGAAGACCAAAAATTAAAGGATAGAAATAATAATAGTATCGAGTCAGATTGAATAATATATGGTATTCAGTTTTATTACAACCTTCCACTTAAATAATTCTAATCATTTAATATGAATCAGAATTCGAATCCCTTAGACAGAAAAACATTTTGAGTATATAACGACAGACATTAGGACCGTAGATTTACATCATATTATGGAAAATATATGGAGATCCCGCTCCTGTATTGCCAGGTAATGTCTTTCAGTGGCCACCTATCATTAGGTATTCGTGCTTCGATACCGCTGGCAATAAAAGTAATGCAAAAGCCTGGGGAAAAGTAGCATGGGCATTTCATAGGTTAAGTTAGGTAGGTAGTCTTTGTCTAAAAATCGATACGCACTCGTATTCCTTTATGTGCTAGAAAGTTTTTTTAGCACATAAAGGAATACGTCTTTGTGACTGTTTAAATTTTTAAAGTTACTAACATTTATTTATTTAATATTAATCATAATGTTTTACTCAAACTAGGAAAAATAGAATTTGCTATCTACCTACAGCACGATATAAACAAAATACCTAGGATGTTATTTAAATATGTGTAAGTTTTTTGTCGGATTTTTTAAATATGTAATTTATTTTTGAGTTTACATATTTATTTGGTCGTTTGTTGAAGACTTAAGATAAACATTAAGCTTACACGTTGTTCATCAATACATGCAATGATAACTTTATTCTGCACGCGTATTTTGAGATTCTTAAGACTCCTTTTATTGATTTATCACGCCGTTCGGGTTCAAAACTCTGGTAACGAACGGCTTTTAATTTATGCGCCTAAAAAGTGAAAACCAATTTATTTTAATTTAAAAGCTGGCGTCGTTTTCCTTTGATCATTTATTGCTACGAAGCTTTTTCCACTTCATTTCATACAGTAATCTTTGCACAGTCTGTATGCAAAGATTAGGGGATGAGAGACGAAAAAATATAGTTTTTCGGAGAGAAATTGCGCTTCTGGCTATTCCACTGGGGTAGTATTTAATTTAGAGTGACGAATGGCTTGAAAAAGTGCTGTTATTAATAGCACCGGATCCTGGGGCCAAACGAATAATATTGCTACGCAAGCAGCTTCTGTCAACTGAAGTACCATGGTATCACCTGTATCACTGAATACCTAACAGTTCAGAGACTGAAGAGCTCGCTGCCTAAGGAACTGTAACTGAGATACTTAGTGCCCTAGCCACTGACTGTACCTACCTTAGGCATGCTACTTATTTCAATGTTTTGGAAGTGCAGTAATGAGATAAGTTTATATTATTTCATAATTTCTGCAAACTGAATCCATATTAATTTAATTTCTTTGCAGTAAAACTAGACATGAGTACCTATTTAGAATTTTTGACAAATCGAAGGGAATATTCATGGTGCAGGGGTTGGCAACAAAAACATACCGTAAACTAAAACAATTAAAAGGCAAAATTAAAATCTGTGCTTACCTAAAAGTTCTATAAAACGGTATAATCAGCAAAACAAGTACAAAAGTTGAATTCCCAGTGCAGACGAATATGAACTTATTTTCGTAACTAAACAGCAGTATGAAAATGCTATTGTGACAGTTTGGTTGTCGCGTAGACAGCTGTTGCGTATAAACAGCAATGTTGCCGGGCAACGACGAAGTTAGGCCGATATGACATCGAGAAAAACCATTAGTTGCAATGGAAAATTGCTCAACGATATTAACCTTTACGGCTTTTACTTAGGGTTTCTAAGATTGTTGTTTTCTAACAAAATGCAAAACGGTTTATACCAAGATCAAAATATAAAAACGTCTACCAGTTTAATGCCAAAACAAGAAAAACAGTAATAATATGTTTTTAGGGTTCATGTTCGTAATTTTTTATCTAATTAACTGTTACATCTAATAAACCGATTTTTAATTAGTACCTATTAAAACTTCATTAGTGACAAACTAAAAATTAAGAACGTGTATTTTTTGGATTTTTAATCCTTGACTTCTAAAATGCTAACATTTGTATATCTCTCTGTAATCAATTTATCAAAAATAATACTGAAACTACACTCGAATATATTTTTTTTCATTTATTATCGTAATTATCCTGGATATTGCAATAACATTGCCTAATATGTAAATAAACTTTGATCATTTATCACAAATGTGACTTTGGTTAGATAGTAAATACGGAAAGAAATGTCACAATATTCAGGTTGTACCGAAACTTAAGGATAAATTTGTAACCACATATTTTCTGTATGAGAAGTCGATAATTTTTTCATGTGAATTTGCAAAATGTCATATAGCAAAAGTTGTTCACCATGATGTATAGTACATGTGGTTACAGTTTATCATTGAGTAGGCCACCATTTTTAATTACTTCTTCTCGTATAACCAATGATACATACTTTCACTAAATGAACCCCGACCAAAACGGCAACCGCTATTGCCGCGTTGGTCCCTCGTGCAGGTTGGTTCACAAAGGACAACATTGTTTGATTCGAAAATAATCTTTTGAGGTTGAATAAAACATTGTAGTGAAAGGACTGGCCAGCCTAAACTACGTTACCGAGCCTAGCAATTAACATGGTACGCCGTGTTATACTTACCGTTATGAAATATCAATCAACTAATCTCAATACGAATACAGACAAAATAAAATCACAGACCATCTTTTATATATTTCTCTGAACTGAGATAATTTGGAACGATAGTAATACATTAATTTTCAGAAGTTTAACGTTTGGCATGTAAGATCCCCTCATCGATACATTTAAGCAAATTCGCTGCAGAAAAACAGAAGGTTATGGGTACAACTAATGTTTGCAGAGTTCATTTTCAATCATGAACTCTACGCCTAACACAATAAAGGTGTTAGAATTATTCGTCTGGTGTAAGGTCGTTTATCATTAATCAAAGTCCAGTCGGCAGCAGCCCTGATCACACTCTGAACAGTTAACACCGACCTGCGACCGAAGAGCTATAGAGCTATTTCCAATTATTAGTTCGAAAATAGTAAAAAGTAGAGCTAGCTTTTGAGACATTGTTTGAGGGAATAATCTAATGGAAAACTAAGCGCGAAATGAAAGGCTTACGTTCCAATATTCCAGATCCATTTCCCGGGCGTTTCCGTTTTACTAAACTACATTGTGGTTACATTGTTGTTGAACCTTTAGCAGGTCATAAATGTATGATGCAATGTCTGCTCAATTTTGGCCAGTATAATTCACTTATAGGTACTCATATTAAATTATACATGAGAATTATACAGGAGGATCTTTATAGAAAAAACAAGTGTTACCTACTATTCAACCATTAATTGAGACAAAGTTTTATTTGTTTTGTATGCAATATTCTGTACGTATATTTTTTGTGAGTTTCGACTTATTAGATTTTTTGGTGAAATAATGTTTTTTTTTAAATAAGCAATAGATTAGTAACTGTATGTTACGATACTAATCCTACATAAAACACCAACAACCAATTTCCTAAGTTTTATCAGCAGTTCCTAAAGATCACACCATAAATCGCGGAGACAGACTTTTCTTATTTTCCATACGAATTTCGGCTAGTCGTCAAGGTTTTCTGGTCCTTTTCGTCCTTTCTACTGACATTATTTTGTGGCTGCCACTGACTGTACCTACCTACCTGATAGGTACTACCTAAGATAGAGGCATGCTTCCTGTTTCAATGGTTTAGAAGTGCAATAATAAGATAAGTATAATACATTATGTCATGATTTCTGCAAACTGAATCCATATTGTGAGATAAGGTACCATTTAATGTATTTTTATGCGGTAAAACTAGTCAAGAGTAGGTATTTAGATTTTTTGACAAATCGAAGGGAATACTTACCTGTGTTTACACAATTTTACTTTGTAATTTTCTCTTGAGTATTACGGTTTCTTTATGTAAGTACCTACCGGCCTTAAAAGACAGATATGGTTTTGATTAAAGAAATACTTTTAAAAAAGGGGTTGAAGTCGGTAGAAAATAGACACGGTACTTACTCGTTTGAGAAACTAAAATGACCACGATGACAATGTTGAAATTTTATCAAGAAGTGAACCCATTAATATGCTCCCAGGTTCTAAGGTCAGTGACACGCCAATAATGTAGGTACCATTGTATATTAAGCGATGGCAGCGGGAACATCTCCTCGACAGAATACCTACTCATGATTGATTACAGGTCGGGTGGAGCTGCGCAGGAAAAATAAAAAATGGTTTTTATAAGAGGCAAATAATATTGTACAAAAGAAACCATGTCCGTGACGTTTGGGAGATAAAAAGTAAAATAATGTGAATAAAATCTATTAAAATTACTCATAATAAGTAAATATGATTCGTTCCTTTAGTATGTAATTTAACTTCCCTTTAAATATAGACTCAGTGCAGTCAACAATAAAATATAATACTAAAGTCCCTATGAGGTGTAAAAAATTTAAGCTTTTATGGCATCGCAATCAAAAGATTTATGTCACATTGATGCGCAATCTCACTAATCAAATCCTATAGAGTACTTCCCTTAAATTTGACCTAGAATCATGAAATTGGGCAAGAAGCACAACTTTCTCGAACCAAATATAATAAATACGAAAATCATGATGTAATAGTTATAATAACTTTGTAGTTTGTAGGAAACCTACAGAGCTTGAATCCCACTTCTACAAACCTACTTTTCCGATATTTTCGTGGGACCTCATAAAAAGTCATTTCTGTAAGTGCATCGTCTGTCCATGTTTTCTCGGTTTGCAGTCTGCAATGATTACGACTGTTATTACCAATCTATCCTGTTGTATCATAATTCTCTAATATCATATCAGTTTCGTAAAATACCTAATACAAAGTTTCTCGAATAATATATCAAGTCTTGATATCTACAAGATAAAAACTAAAACATTGCATAAAAAAGGAATAGAATCTTTTGGCTCATTATGCCTGACCGTAAAAATTATGAAAAAGGTATCCGCAACATCCTCAGCGCGGTAAATAATCACAATATAATTAAAGTCATTTATAAAGAAAGCTCGAATATTTTATCTACGATCTCAGTTAAGACAGTAATAAGGATTTAGGCATCGTAAAACTACGTACCTAACCTAATTAGGTACTCGTATCATCGAATACGAGTAATTTATGGATTCTGATGACAACGGTTTTAGGTTTATTTATTAGTAAACAAAGCACCGTGTTCTATTTTCAACCGACTTCAAAAAACGAGGAGGTTCTCAATTCGACTGTATGTTTTTTTTTTTTTTTTTTTTGTATGTTTGTTACGCGATTACTCCGCCAATTATGAATCGATTTTAATGATTCTTTTTTTGTTTGGTAGATCATACTTCAGAGGTGGTCCCATATAAATTTTATCGAAATTGATTTAGAACTTTTTGAGAAAATCAACAAATATATACCCAGATAATATTTTGGTTGTGGTTCTTGTTACCTATCTTCGACAAATATGACCCGATTTTGATGATTTTTGTTTTATTGAATAGCTTATACTTCAAAGATGCTATGATAGAAGTTTGAAAAATAAAAATCACCCCTAAGGGTAGGAAAATAGGGGATGAAATCGGTGTTCAGCAGTTAGATTAGGATTTATCACTGAAAATAGATGAAATAAGTAAATTTTATTAAAAAAAATAAAACCGACTTCAAAACACTAAAATGCTAAAAATAATCCTAACACTTAAGTACCTAATCAGTTACTTTTGGAGTCGGTGCAAACAAAAACATTGAATCTCTCATCGGCTGGCACCGACTCCAAAAGTAACTGATTAGGTACTTAAGTGTTAGGATTATTTTTAGCATTTTAGTGTTTTGAAGTCGGTTTTATTTTTTTAAATAAAATTTTTAAGTATTGTAATTAGCGAATGATATCTTTCAAAGAATTTAATTCCACAAACAAAGCTCCGCTGTAATATCGTTCAATAAAAACAAAGTATCGTTTTGCGTAGTTTTATTTACATCAAATAATTGGATAGCTGAAATTTTATTGTGCAGATTTGTATTTCGGTTTTTGTCGTATATTTACTTTTCAAGTAACAGTTACTGTCCGCTAAACGGATTTGCATCTGAAAAAAGTTTTCCAAAGACCTAAACTTTATTACTAAGGTAACAAGGTCCGTAAGGTAAAGTAAAATATGGTAAAATATACCTAATTTGTAAAAAAATAGGCACGGTACGTTCATAAGCATTTTGTTATACTCGTTTCACTGCAGGTTTCAGACCTCACATCACGTACGATGGTACAAGCTGTATTCCAAGGCTATTTAGGGCATATACTGTCAAGCCAAATGAGTCGGGATTCAATTTTTAACTTGCATTCGAAACCACGAAGATGCATCGTGAATCTGGTGATAAAGCCACAAAATATTATGGTCTTCCGACTACGGCCACCACTTGTCCGCTTCTGCAAGAATCAGATGTTAAAATATATCAGAAATAATATTAAAGATATTTTAGACGAATATCTCAATATTATTGATACTCATCTCAGCATGATATTCTGTAAACAGGGGTGCGAAAAATAACGAGTTCTCGTGAAAGTCTTTTATAACAACGAAGCTTTTCAACAAAGCGACGAGACGAGATATTAGGTTTTTGGCTTTAATGAAATAAATATTCGCTTTACAATTTACGAGGGCTCGTCTAATTGAATGGAAAGTAAGTAAATTTTTATAGTTAAGCACCTCTCCAATTTTTTTTTGCTTGTGTTAAGTGACAGCATTGTTCACACTAAGCGAATTTTATCATGGGTATAGTGGTTCAGTTTTTAGATGGCTGAAATACGGGTGAGGCAGAGTAATATTGGAAGGAAAGAATTTATTTATTTGAATTTTAAGCCAGTTGTGTGATATGATGTTGTTGTAGCTAGTAACGGTAGGTAATTAGGTAATCTGATTGATAATACTCGTACGTAAGTAGTTATTATCTTAATTAGATTTTTAGTAAAAATGATTATGTCATTTTTAATCGATATTTGATAACATGATAACAGAGCCTTACAAACACACTCTTTTTTTTAAATCAGATATATATCGGCACAATTTATTTACGCTGAACATGGTAATTTTCTGTAAAAATATATTATAATGGTAAGATAATCTAAAAGCTGTCCGAGCAAGACACAGGCTTTACTTTAACTAAATAATTATTTAACCAAATAATGCTGACAATGCCTTAATTATAGGGTGGTTTAGATCATAATTGATAGGTGTGTGTAAGCCACTTACAACTAGATGCTATAACTCTTAACGACACAATCTATAATAAATGATATTGGCTGTTTGAGGTAATAATACAGATTTAACTACAATAATCCAATCTTATCTGACCACCTACTCTCTTCTAGTTTCAACAAACACTAACTTTAAGTCTAGTTAATGGCCTTAAATCTATTTTTAGGAATCAAGATGGCGTATCTTCTGAAAACTATGCGGAGGAGTTCTATCTTATCCCCCTTGAGACGATCGGGGGGCACCCTCCCCTCTCCACTCGTTTACTCGGAGGAGGTTCTGGCAGCGAAGTCGGAGGGCAAACCTATAGTCGCATTGGAGTCCACTATCATCACTCACGGAATGCCTTATCCTAAGAATCTAGAGACTGCGCTGGAAGTCGAAAATATTATTAGACAACGTGTAGGTATTATTTTATCAGTCTTAATCACCTTTAATCTAACCACTAAGAGACCCTTAAAATACTCATATTGTGTTGTTTTTTTTTATCGCCCCTGTAAGTTTTACTTATTCATGTTTTAATTCATTCATGTTAGTAAAAACTTAGGTAAAAAATCAGTTTCATACAAAATAAACAGACTACAAAAACAAACAGGAAATGTCACGACAAAGTAAAAAAATACAGTAGGTCTACCTACACAAGCTGTATAGCTATTATGGTATACATGTCGCAGCCGACTGGTTAAAATAGCCGTTTAACAGCATGGCTAGCCCTTTCATTGAACAACGTCATTTAACCACACGCCTAGTTTTATAGATGAATCAATAAGGCATTTAAAACATTCAACATCACGGCTGACTTAAAAGCCGCCTTAACATAGTTAATTTATTTCTCCGCCACTGCGGCGCTGTTTCGTTTTGTTTACAAGATGGTGGCAACAGCAGGTGTTTTTGGATCGTTGTGGGTGGTTTTGTGGTAAAAAAAAAAACCAAAATAAGTTTCCAATGTTATTTAGAAGTACCAATAATGAAGTTACCTTCAATTGAATTAAAATTGATTGACATTTAACCAGATAGCTGTGCAGATAGCTGATGTGTTGTCTGTACTGTTGAACGTTGTGTTCAGCCATTCGACTATTTGTCATTTAGGCATGTGGTTGAATGACGTTGTTCAATGAAACGGCTAGCCGTGCAATATTTGACCATTCGACTGCGACATACACACTGAGGAAGTAGTAAGTTTATAATGATTCATATTATCACATTTAAAAATAACATAATTATAACAACCCTGATATTTTCTATAGTATATGCCACATAAACATAAGGACAAAAAGCACTGAATACCTACTTTGAAATCACATGCCACAAACAATAAGTCAGGATGAATTATTCAGGTCACGAGTTCACGTCACTTCTTCCGCACTTTGATACAGGACATTCGATCTGAAAAGTTTAGGCTATGAGGTCTTCACTGAATGACGTTTCGGATGTGGTTCGTGATTTATAAACATGTTTGTTATGTACAGGTACAGTCAGGTACAAAATTAAATATACACCCAGCACATAACTTAAATGCTTTTGCTTTTAAAGAGAAAAACATTTTTCTCTTAAAAATTACATAACTAACGTTATATAGTGGCATCTTTAAATAAAGGAATAGGTCCATTAACAAAATTTGTAGATACAATTTAGGAAATTAGGAAAATCATTTTTTTTTGACAACATCACATATACTCGTATTGCTCTGATCCTACGCTTAGTACCCAAAGCACTTGTGTTACAGAAATCAGAAACAACGACGGTACCACAACACCCAGGCCTGAGACAATATACAAAAGTTATTTTTATACATTGAACGACTGGGAATCAAACCAAGGACCTCAGAGATAGGGACACCATGTTCGGTATGCTCGCCTCTCGGCAACGGAGGTCGTCAATTGTGATAGTGAACGTCGTATTCTAAAGGATCGCATATTTACCTTATGTAACCATTCAAATAAAGTAATTTATATGCAGGGTGCCATACCGGCGACGATCGCAATCCTCAAAGGTAGACTATGCATTGGATTGGCGAAGAACCAAATCAAGAGTTTGGCTCAGGCCAAGGACGTGGTAAAAGCTTCCCGTAGAGACCTGGCTCCAATAGCCGCTGCTGGTTTGGATGGCGCCACGACAGTTGCCGGCACCATTGTTGCTGCGGAACTTGCTGACATACCAATATTTGTCACCGGTGGTATAGGTACGTTTAGTTAAGTTTAGTCATATGAAGAATGTAAAATCATTTTATAATGATGAATATAAAAATAAAAAAATTAAAGTGGCATATTAAGGCCATAAAATCGAGCCATATTTTAATAGTTACAAACCCAATTCAACAATGATGCCCGAGATATGGCCCGTGTCTACATGATACTAGTTCTGGTTTTAAGAAAAGGACTTATAAAAATTAGAAACCGACTTCAGATAAAAACTAAAAAGCGAATAATAACATTTACTAAAACATATCAAGCATAACAGTTAGGGGACCTTTTAGTATATAGGTGTAATAGAATATATATATTATTATATTATTCCTACTATATTTTTTTAACAATTCGTCATCGAAAATTACATTTAAGCATAATGTATGGTGTATAAATATTTTGTAATCCCCTTTCAGAACTTGTTATTTTGATACCCCGCTTGATAAGTTTAAACAGATTTTTAGGGCGCTCATTATTGCGTATGTAATTGACTATTATCATTTTTATTATGACTTATGACACCTAGGAGACCGTAAGAATTCTAACGATACTTTATACAACAAAATCGGTTAAGGCGTTTAGTCATTATGGTGGAATCAGGAAACACACACATATACATACATACATAAATACTAAGATACAAACATCTACCCTAAAACATTACAATCCTTGTTGGACAGTCGTGTAATAAATATAAATCGAGCGTTAACTCTGAAGATTTTGTCGTAATATTTATTTATTTAACAGCCATCTTAAAAGCTAGCAGAAATTCATCCAAGACGCTTAAAATATTAAATTGATTTACAATATTAAACTAAAATAAATGTCAGAAAAAGATCCTGGTCTAATTATATATTAAACAGAATAAAGTAAATTTGCACTTATGATGACGGCTGTCAGTCAAGAGAGTAACCTACCTGCTCACTTATTTTCTTGGAAAATCTGCACGAAATTAGCTACGTGACTGATTGTATCTTTTGAAGATACATACTAACCGTGGAACATTTTTTTTTGACAACAACCCAATTTCCCGTTATGAAAAATGGCAGTTCCGATGTATAATTTTGTTGATTCGCACGCGACACGATCAGGGCCCATTATTCAATAACCGAATTTTGTTTGCGATATTCAACCCCTGAGGTCTATTACGCTGTTGAAATTTGTTTACAAACATATTAGTTCGTAGTTTACCACAAAATGGTTTCCAAACAGAATAACGATAATAGCATGCTACGTAAACCCAATATGTGAAATGCATTCTTTTAATACAGTAAAAGCTTTCTAAAGCGTACATAAATAAAGGCAAACCATTATTTATGCATAATACCTGTACATAATATCGGTAAGTAACTCTATATTACTTACACAGTACTATGATTAAATGGAGAACTTGATTTTAAATAAAGAAGACATGTAATTTATAAAACATTAAATCATGAATGATAAGTAGTTTTAAAAGGTCTTGAGGCACAAAGGCCTTACTGTAAACACTAAACAGTGAAACACTGATTACGTAATCAGTGTTGTTTTTACGTCAACCTTTATAAAAAAACAAAACATGGTTGAAGTAATACGCAATAAAAGCCGATGGCCTAGAGTTAGCTAAGTTTACAGCTGAGTCGCCACTTTTAGTTCCTACCTACAATCGACCCACAAACATACATAAATAAATGCGTTTATAGATATAATATACCTATGTCGTAGCAAGATCGTAAAATTAACCACTTCATGATGTGACCGATCATTTCATAAAATGGTGGTATTTCATGATATGGCCAACTAAAACTGACCATATCATTTAAACGTCAAAATTCAATGAAATGTCAATCCACGTTTGGCCATATTATTAAAATAAAATACGTTTACAAGTACGTGAAATTGTTTAATATTTGTAATCTTGGTCGATAGATAGATTAAACATTGTAAATAGTTATTATTTTTAAACAAAACTAATAAATACAAAGACTTGAATAGCTAAATAACCTTACTGACCTCTAAAATTACGTGCCAAACTCCTTGTTTTTTTGACGTTGCGCTCGCGTTTTGTATGACTTTCATAAAATTTGCCTAGCTTGGTATCGTAACGAAATGTCACTGTACTTTCACCTTCAATTTACACAATATTATTCACTTTTAGAATAAAATATTTGTTTGACGCCATTACTCATCACAACAACAAAGCAACATATAATATGATATGATCACTAATATTTGACCATTTCATGAAGTAGTCGTGCGTGTAGCTATTTATATCGTCAAACGCTGAGTATTCAATAATCTGACCAGACCACATCATGATGTAGGCAGCGGGTTCTATTCTTTATCATGAAATACCACCATTTATGAAATTATCAGTCACATCATGATATGATCAATTTTACACTGGCCACGACATACATACACTTTATTGCACACCATACAATTATTCACAAAAGTTTATCTAGGCACAAGTATTAGACCTGCATGTAGGTGTGCAAATACTGTTCCAAATGGTCAAAGTAAACAATATCCATATGATTCATTTGAGTTAGGTATTAATATAAGTCAGAGATTATTATGTCCAAAAAGTTTGCATAGCGGGGTATGCACCTGTTCGATTTTATCCACACTCTTAGGGGCACCCTGTATATAATACATTCCTTTTCTTTAGATTAAATTAATTATTCATACAAAATACACAAGTACCAGAAAATCCGAAAATAGAATCGCTGTAACTTGCTTAAAATAATGTATCTCAAAATAGCGCACTAACTTGCTTAGATATTTTTAGTTTTTTTTTACGAGTATCAGCCGAAGCTTTCTAAAGTACATCAATGTTACTCGTATGTATAAGATACAGTGTGGAATGTAAAGTCGGCTATCACGTTTCGCATGCGTCGACTAAACCTTGTTACGCTCGTCTAGAGGATAAACGGGTAGAATGGCATTTCTAACTAGGGTTTCAATTAGGAAAGGTGAAGTTTTGATAGAATTTAAATTACGGAAATGTTATTGTAGATCAACGACCAAATCTGCTATTTCCAAATGAGTAACCTCATACAATCTACACAAATAAGTGATTTCACTATGCAGCATTTCTCATTTTTTTCTACAACACTGACATTCTGACCCTCAACAATGAAAAATGAAAAATAATAATTAAATCCTTTCTACAATCACACCAGTTATCTAGCCCTAACCTAATGAGTTAAAGTATGTACTTTGGCAACTAGTTTTTAACGGATCAACATACCTACTGAACTACATTTTTAAACATCTATAACATAGATAAAAATGTTAGTACCTACTCATTATACAAACATTTGCCTCTTGCGGGATTCGAACCCGCAGCCGCTTGGCTTTGTAGTCCAGAGCACGAACTACTAGGCGATGGTCTTCAAATAATAAAATTAACACTAAAATAACATGCGCTATACGTATTCTTTGTCATTTTGTTAAAAGTTCTATTTGTGTCACTTAACTAAATTGTTAGTATATGATATTACACCAACTCCATCTTAATTATCGACAAATGCTAACAATATGGCTACGTTTTATTAGTTTCGTAGAGTAAAAAGGTTTAAGTGCAAAATTGCAAATAGAAAGCCCTTTTCCGGACAGTTTGCCCCAATCTCCCGCGGCTTGAAAGCTGAAAGTCACGGGAGAGCAAGCACGAACGCACCGTTAACACTTCAATTATCCGCGTTTT
Source organism: Anania hortulata (assembly GCA_963576865.1). NCBI lineage: Eukaryota > Metazoa > Arthropoda > Insecta > Lepidoptera > Crambidae > Anania > Anania hortulata. The sequence goes on along the minus strand of OY756390.1, from coordinate 12,470,118 downwards.
AAGCCCATACCTGAATGTCAATGAATTTGGAATATAGCACGAATGAATTCATGGCTTCCACGTGGCACATTCAATTAGTGGGCCAGTCAGCTGGCTCCGAATGACCGATGTAATTAACAACAGATTCCGTGCCACGATTCGCGATCCGTCACCTCCGACACTCCTGTTACTACAAAACCTCGTTAGGCCCAAATTGAATTTCCACCAGCCAGTTGCTTAAACGATTCGCCCCTTTTCGACGATGCGATCATTTCTTTTACACGGCGACGTTCCGCCGAAAGATCTCGGGCCTCGATAATATCACGATATTCTTCGGATACCTACGCGTGATGATATTAAAATTTTAATATACTTTGAAAATATTAATAATATCAGACCGTTTTAGCAACTCAATATCAATCCAAATGCCATCTATTGTGTTTTCGAAAGTAGAAAACCGTATTGAGCTTATTTGTGTTTTGAAAGGTCTTAAGGTTAAATAAGATCAAGCATTGTTTAAAGTTTCAATGGATGTTTTGGTTTATGTCAATTAAGAGACCACAACTAAGTATTTGTAAAGGAACCTCTCTTGCAAAATTATTACACTAAATCACTTTTAATTAGTTGTTTCAAACAAAACTTTCTGTCAAGGTGAAAATAATAATCGCATTAACAAAGAAAGTTTAGCTGGTCATCTTAAGGACTATTAATGTTAGTTTTACTGATTGTCCTGCGACACATCGACATGCATTCTTAATTTCTCCATCATTTAAATGCTTTCTTCGAAAGTAGAGTGCGAGTTCCTAAAAATGTTTTAAGCTTTCTTATGTTGCAAATATAAACCGTTAGCGACGACCGTCGCTTTCCATCGGGTAAATCTTTACCTTTAAGCATAGCTGTTTCTGATTTGAATGCCAACGAACCTAATAATTCCATTATACTACACCAATTACACTTTGAATTATCAAAGATTTTTAGTACTCTGCTGGAATAACAAGGAAATGTCGATTGAGACTCGAGCTCTAAAGGTTCCGTAAAATACTTAATTATGTATGTAGATAATTAAAATTAAAAGATTAAAGATGCTCCAACAACAAATGTTAGTTTGTATTCTCAAAAAATCTTTTTTTATCTGATTTAACTTCATACCAACTGTTATGATTGTAATTCCTAAATTAATACCAAAGATAGGTTTTGATTTAATTTAGTTTACGAGTAAGTTTCGTATAATAAATGATAGTACCTTTTAGTTGCGTTGATGCATACACCTCCAGTTGACAGAAGGACATGCAAAGTAATCCAACAAGAGTTTGTATTTAGGGGTGGCTAAAAATCGCATTGTAATATCACTGTCAATATAAATAGCGCTTCTTACCTTTATCTGCCGTTAGTTATCTTGCATCCCTCGGAAGCCTTATATTTTCCGGGATAAAAAGTAATCTATCTCTATTCTAGGCTATATTCTATTTCTGTTGCCAAATTTTATCCAAATTCGTTTAGCCGGTCTTGCTTAATTGAATAACAAACATTCATCCATCCAAACTTCGCATCCTACTAATATTATTAAGATATAACTATAATTTTATATCGATAGCTTAAATCAGGAGCAGCACTATCTCCGTTTCCAAACAATTAATTCATCGGCTATTACGTGGTCGAGGATGTCGATCAACTCATTCATAAGTTAACACCGACGATGATATTATTCTGCTCGTAAGGTAACGCAGCTGTCTCCTCGCTTCTGATATTTCATATTCATGACTGAAAGCGCGCAAACGGTTTGAATGTAAATCTTATTCAACTAGGTTTAAGGTATTACGATTGCCGCACTCGTTTTTTTCTTTTTCAAAATGTTGGAAGTAATATTAGAGGGGAAACGCGCGTGACGCTACGAATAGCCTCATGTTCTATGGATGGATTCAATAATGTACGTTTTTGGACAAATGTTGTATGAGTTCGTACTTTGAAATTTATTCACAATAAAAATGTAGCAAGTAACACCCAATTCAAATACAATTTCAATTCAATTACAATTCAAGTACCGGACACTCTGTATACACGTATTTGAATTGAGGATATCAAATGATTACTTCCTTGCGTAAATTCGTTATCTGACCACATTTCAAAAATACATAGCAAAGTTTCTCCAATGCCATTTAATCCGCAAGAGTTAGACAGAAAATATATTAGAAGACTAAAACTTTAAGCGGAATTATTTCCTCAAACTAATTTCAGTAATCCAATAAGTAAGTATTTGAAATGTTTTAGCTAGATCGTTTAACGAATTAAATTTAAAGTTTTAGCAATTTGACGAGTGTCTGGTGTAGTGGTTCGCGATCCAAAACCCTGCAGTTGCGGGTTCGGGTCCCGCAAGGCGCAAATGTTTGTGTGATGAGCACAAGCATCTGTACCTGAGTCATGGATGTTTATAAATGTATTTAAGTATTTTTATCCGTTACTAGTCGCCATAGACAAGCCTAGCTTAGCTTAGTTTGAGGCTAGATAATCGGTATGATTGTGAAAATTTATTTATTATTATTATTTATTTATTGATTATTGGTCTAACTATCAGAAAATAGACTTTGGCTTTCTACACTTTTAAATATATAATTTATTTGATAACAACGAGCACGCCTATTTCAGGAATTGGTTGAAGAGACTATAAAATGTCTCATAATATATCAGAAATTAGTCAACAATTTAATTACAAATACCCCCGTAAACTTTCCCATAAGGAAATGTAAACCTTTATTCATATTTTGGGTAAGCCCATTTTAGCTTACCCTAAAATATAAATGTGATAAAATTTTACACAAAGGGCGTCGTTTATTAAAATTAATATCTGTAATAGGAGGCGTACACCGTGAAGGCGAGAGTACTTTAGACATATCAGCTGATCTAAATGAGTTGGGTCGCAGCAAAACGCTGGTTGTGTGCAGCGGCGTGAAGTCCATCCTTGACATTGGAAAGACACTGGAATATTTGGTAAGATTTCAAATTAAGGGGTTCAAGGCTCCTTTTTATGGATTCTATAATAATAACAGGACTATGCCGTATTTTAACCTATTAAGGTTATTTCATGCTTCTAGTTACCTAACACTCAAATTTTCTCATAAAAAATGATATTTTTGAATATGGTTGAATTACCTTAATTTTTTTTTGTTTAGGTACACCTGTTGACTGTGTGTACATCATCATCATCAGCCTTTAGAAAATAGTGGATATAGGCCTTCCCTGTAGGACGCCAAAGCGAGCGGCTCTGAGCCGTGTGCATCCAGCGGCTTTCCGCAACCTTTACTAGGTCGTCAGTCCACCGGGTGGGTCAGCCGACGCTGCGTGTTTAGCTTTAGCTTAAACTTTGGCTTTGAAATTCGAAAACCTATATTGGTGACTTTAGTTCTTCTACGGAATAGCTGTTTCGGATTTTATCACGCAGATCTTATCTAAATAGTAAGATATTATACCTACTCATTGTGGTTTTTTTTTCAGGAGACTCAAGGTGTCTGTGTTTGCTCTTTTGGTCAGACTACCGACTTCCCTGCATTTTACACGGTGCGTTCAGGATTCCACGCACCATATCACGTGAATAGTGCTCAGCAGGCAGCAAAAGTGCTAAATGCTGCCAAAATGCTACGTTTGAAATCTGGTATTGTCATAGCAGTACCAGTACCGAAAGAGCACGCTATGGATGGTAATATTTTTTATTGATAATAATTTGGTACGTGTTTCAATTTTTATCACAGGTTATGTATGTTTTCAGAATCAATAATAGAGAAAGCAATAAATGATTCATTAGCAGAAGCAAAGAATAATGGTATTAAGGGCAAGGAAGTGACACCATTTATACTTGCTGCAGTTGCCAACGCCACTGGTGGTGCATCTCTTGCAGCCAGTATCCTTTTTAATACTACCACTACTTCCTACGAGCTGTCATCCTGAATGGAAGCAGTGAATTCAAAGGTTAAAAAGTTTGAGGAGCAGGGGAAATCCGAGTTGGATGTGAATTACGATTCAGTTAAGGCCAGGCCACTACCGTCATGGCCACACACCTTTTACAATAGAAAAGACGATGCTTGAAGCGTCAAAATATTGAAAATCATTTTTTTTATCACCTTTTTAATTACAACATTATAGCAACTCTCTTATAATTAGCTTTAACACTCCAATAAACAGCTTCCAGCCCTATCTAACACCTTCGAATAATGGTTCCATAAAAAATGCTTATTTAGAAGACGGACTGTTCTTAGCTGCGTAATTCGACTGTAAATTAAACGAGCAGAAACGCCAACGATTCCAGAATGATGGCAGTGAACATAATTGCCACAATTTCTTTCCTTAACGACTCGCAGACATCGCCCTCATAAAGAACAACGCGAAAGTCGGCGCCGATATCGCAGTCGAATTTAAAAAGCTCAAGAATGTTGACAATTTGACTGCTTCGAATATTGGATTCCCGGGAATGAATTCGCCCAATACGGCGAGACGGTTTCATACCTCGTGCGCGACAAGAAATACAAAAATCGATAGAGATGACTATGACCTACCGCCAATCGCGAATTCAGATGGTGATGTGCTTGTGATCGGCGGTGCAAATGTGGACAGAACGTACCGAGTCACCGAAGACAAAGTTCAAGTAAGTGTATGAATCACTATGTGCATCAAAATGAAAATCATTTATTTTTGCAAATAGGCCATTAAAAGCACTTTTACACGTACCATTATTTATTTTTTTGCCCTACCACTGCTTCGGGATAATTTGTGGGCTAGTGCCGAGAAGAAGCAGCGCACCTATACGAAGACCTTTCCCACAAGAGAAAGACTATTTCCTTTTGCCTGTTACCTAAAGAAGTTGGTTGGTTACCTGAAATTTGGCTGTGAGGTCGGACAAAATCCACAGGGAAAATAAAAACTGCTTAGTGTTTACGGCACAAACCAAGTCTTTTGCAATATGTATCTGTATTTGTGCTTATTGCAACTTTGCATGATATTGAATATTGGATAGTGTAATTTTGTATACCTGCCCCTGAACCAATTTGGTTAACTTTGTACTTTTACTACACGTTACCAAATGCTTTTTTTAGCATACAACATTAATTTCTTTTACTATTGAGTACTAGGGTTATTGGCATAAATAAATAAAATTCGTTAAATTTTAACAAACTCTTTATTTAATGCATTTATTATGATAATATTAGCTCTCAGTCGCCTAGTGCGTACCTTCGGAAAGTTGTAACAACTCTATGATAGTAATAAACACACGTAACAATAAACACATAAACTAATATTGACGGTGGAGAACTCAAAGCTTTTAACAGTCCAACACTGGTAACTTGATCGCTCCACATTGGAATGTTTCATCCCCACAATGTATGACGAAGTTTAGCCAAAATGTGACAAAACTTTGAAATAGCCATTCGTCATATAATCGTAGAGGCGATTACGAAAGTACATTATACAAAACTGTGTACTCCATTAGAGACTACGAAACATTAATTTCTACAGTTACAGGGTCCCCATAACAACGCAGTTACCTAAAAATAAACAACATTGTTACGATGGTCAGAAGGTGTAGGCAGCACATCAGAGACGAGTTTCACATTTTATTATTATATCGATTAATTTACAATAAACATAACATCAGTTAAACGATTTTATAAGCCAAGGCACATGTTATTTTACCGTTTTTTTTTTGGAAGAAATGCAGGATTTAGATTGGATCCTAGCTACAAATTATTCAACTTTCCGAATATAGGTACAAATTTTTTATAAGATTGGTACATTCATGTGACAACAATATTAAAAAACTATTTTTCTGCATAAATTCACAAAATATTATACCTACTCTAAGCGAACATAATTTCATACTCGTCATTACAAACAATATATCTATAAAGTTACGTCGTAATAAGTACAAATATGTATGTAGGTATTCAAACATTAAGTGGATCGTACTGCAAGTACTAGTTTGCATCGCAGAGCTTGCAACCGCTGGAGACGCGGAAGCGACAGCGACTGCGACTGCTCGTATGGGAAAAACGCACCGTATAAGTAGTAGGTAGACTTCTTGTGACTTTTGTGAGCTTTTCATTGCATCCTATAAAATTTCAAGCCTATGAATTATTTAAATCACTTCGTTTAATATGTTAACTGGTAAGTTAGTGTAACTTACGAACAAATGACATAGTTTAAAAATGACAAAATCTTATGTCATGTTGTCAAAAAAAAATAGGATGTAAATGTAAACCCACAACACTACATAGATGTGCTACATAGATTTGACGTCTACCTGTCACGCGGTGGTCTTTTCCTATAATCATCGAGCACATATCCTTTAGAGCAGCAATATGGACCATCTTTGTCCGAAACACGTCGGTGATTTTTCACTTACATTTAGTATGAAAAGGCAAGTCCTGTCAGCTCTCGCCCATATTAAAACAGTACAGTCACGGATAAAAAAATTGACGGAACTTTTATTGAACAAAATAAATGTAATTTCGACTCTTTATGGTATGTGCTCCATGCTTATAATACACGGTAGGTTTCACCTGCACTAGACACAGCCTTTATAATCACCTACATTCCACAATTTTATGTTTATTAGGGGCGCTACCTAAATCCAGTGCGCTATATCTAATCAGCATTCAATGTTCTCTCATTCAAAACTAATATTAAATGATAAAGTATTATCCGAAATATTAAATTCGCCTGCTGTTAAACGAAAACTAGAATTCATTCGTTCGCGTTATATTGTTTACAAGCATAATAATTGTAGGCACTACGTCGTTAAGCTCATATCAGTACTATTTTTGTCGATCTGTCCATGCACAGTTACTCGCATACTACACATTATACAAATTATGATTATTATTTACATTAAACCGACAAAATTAGATTTTACAGCCATAAAGGTGATTATAATTTGTAACTTCCCTGTGGGTATTAACAATACGAAACATGAGGAACCTGCTTGTTAGCGCTAATTAAAGCGATGGGCAAGTAAGAAGTACGCCCTAATCTACAGCTATGAATACTGGTCGGGGTCTGGTGCATAATTAAAACAGATACCTACAACTAAATCTCAAAGGTACCTAGTGAAATACTTGGTCTATGAAACAGGAATGTATCGCAAAAACCATGTCAAAAATGGGTCACTCGGAATTACATTTGTTTTCAAAGCCTAAGATAAAACTTTACGAATTCTAAATAAACGTTGTAGACATAGACAATTATTATGATCGACCTTACGTATATTGGTATGTTTATTAGTCTATTGGCAATACAGTAAAAAGCATTTTTAAAACTTACGGCTAAACATAATACAGTCATTGTTAAGTAAATTGTTGATCGCAGTTACTTGGTGCAACATGATACATAGCATGATGTAGTCGCTCGATATAGCATCGATTGCGCTGAGGAACCTTGCATTGGTGGTATACACCGCAGTTTTACACATCTGAACTTTATCAAACGCACTCTTGGAAACTTTCAACGTCTTTACCGTTTCCCTGTATAGCATAAATCAAACATTTAAGTATACTCCCCCTATTTTAAAGTAACGTTAACTGCCAAGCGTAGGAACTAAACACAAGCTTTGCTCGTGGGATTCACTTCGTCTAAATTATACACACTACACTTCACGTCCGATGCACTTTCATATACTCAAAGTTCAAAACGTTATTTTTAAATAACACTCTAACACTGACATTCGTCGGTGGAACAGTTTGAACTGCACTACCACTAGTAAAACATGTAGAGTTACACCGAATGGAATCGGTAATCGCAATTGACAGTCGACCATCGGGTTTTGCCATGAATGTGGGTACAGCGGCGTCGACTCGTGGTCTCAACAAGCTTAGAGCTCGAACTCGGAGCGGGTGTGGCGGCGCTGGTCGAGGCGCACGCGCGCGCCCGTGCGCCGCACGCAGACGGGCGCGGCGCGCGCCTGCGGCGGCAGCTCCGTCTCGAAGCCGGCAGTCGGGAACGACCGCCATCGCCGCCCGAACAACCGCTCCAGGTAACATCTTAGTCAGATTCTGGTCGCCGCACTGTCCGCCGCCAGGGGCCTGTATTCGCCGCGAGCGAGTTCGCGCATTTCGCAGTTGTTGTTGCCATTCACCGTCTTGGGGCCCAGAGGTTCGTCGTGCGTGCTGCGGCGCGGCTCTGACGCTCTTCCTAGGAGAGCTTCCCGTTCGCCGGCTCTTTCGGGACTTCCACCGTGCGCTCTTACGCCACCGTTCGCGTTCACTGCATTCACTATTACCGTCTGCGATAGGGGCCCACCGTGAATCGGGCTGCCTTCAAAGAGTTCCCCTGCTCCCATTTCGCTTCGTAATATTCTAATTTTCTGAATCATCTCCTTTATTTCGTATCGGAGGATTCCGAGGAAGCACAATTTTAAAAATGCTATAACACAATATCCTAACACGAACAACGCGTCCGCTGTCCGTCGAAGCCAAATGAGTAGCCGCTCCGCACAAGCGGCCGAATGTGGGGCGCAATGTACGGGTGTGAACGGTATGGGCGATGAGGCGGAGGTGGTGGCAAGCAATGTCGGCGTTACGGCCGGCGTATGCGCTGGAATTCGACAACAACTCGGTGGAAGCGTGGTACGGTTAAACGTTGCAAAATCCGCCGGACCGGTCACTCCGCAGCAACGCTGCTCTCTTTGGAGCCGATCCCAGGCTTCTGCAAAGTCCAGATCTGTGTCGTACTCCTTTGCGAGGCGTATTCGAAGCTGGGGACGTAGTTCCCTGCAGACTCGCTCGAAACGGAAAGCCCAGTAAACTCCAATGGCGGCGTCGCCGACAAGCAACGCAAGGAGAGCAAACCAGTAGGCGTTGAGCATCCGCTCAGAAAGGCGAAGTGCGGCGAGACAGCCGAGAAGCTGCAGCAGGCCCGCCTGCGCGGGTAGAGCTGCGTACCCGTAGAGGAAGCCTGGTTGGGCGGCGCCGAGGCCGGGCACGAGAGCGCGCCTGTAGTCGGAGAGCGCGCGGCCCGCCGCCGCGCAGAACGCTAGCGCCCCCAGCAGCAGCGCGCCGTTGCACGCGTAAATCCAGATGCGGTAATAGCGCATTGCGCGATGCGCGGCGGGATGCGCGGGGCGCGCGGGCGGCGGCAGCGTCATGGTGGCGGGCGCCGCGTCATGGCGCCGCCCGCGCCCGCGCCGCCGCCACGCGCCGCGCCCCACGCCTCTGCAAATCCAGAAACAATCGTTACTACAACACCACAAAAGCCCAAAAACTTTAATTTCGTAACGATAATTTTACTTTTACGTTGAATCTACTGTCTTCCGCAATCCCGATGCTTGAAAACAAAACGATAAAGAGAAACCCATTCAAAACACGCATTCTACTTATTTGTACGAATCCTTATGATATTAGGAGAACCGTTGTTTACACACTACTTTATTGTACAAATATCCTCATCCGATCCAACGCAACGACGTTGCCGACTTCTCGCTCATTATTTATAGCACATTTATTATCAAGAACACTACTGAGGTGGAATATAACCTCCGATGAAACTGTTTCCCACGTCATTCATAAAGTGTAGCAGTCAAACATTGAGCTCATTTACTTGTCTTTATTATTTACTTGTTTACGGAAACGGTTCTTCGAACAGCTTACTGTTGTGGCAGCTTTCATAAAACATAGATAATAGATTAGGTATAATATAAGTATATTAAATGTATTTGTAATGAATAGTTATAATGATTTTTAGTCTCTTTAAACAAACAGTCCAAAAAAAATGGGCCAAACGGATGTCCAGAGTCCTAGAGAGAGTGTCCTAGTAGGAGTTACCGAATCAAAACCATTTCTGTTTAGCATTTATTGTTTGTTTTTTAAACTGATTTGCCGGAAGTGACATTTTTGGTCACAGAGATATATTATTGAGATACATGCTTGATTTTTTTCTCCAAAATAGGCGAATCCTTAGCCTTAGTCACAAAAAAAAATTGTGGGCCGATGTTACCATGGCAACATAAAAAAAGTTGGGTGTCCCAATGTAAGTTTAAATTTTAAAAAAGCTAATGATTATTTAGACGCTTGGACTGCCCTCTTTAAATTGCAAGTAATTTTTTTTTTGGAAAACCCTATTTTTATAAAATATTTCTTTGTTAGATTTGATTCTAATAGAAACGATTTATCTAATTGGATGGAACTCTGGCAGGTTGTATTGCGCACGCTGGAGAGGTTTCTAAATTGAATCATAAAACACGCAAATGAAGTCATGGATAGCCGCTATTTGGAAATAAGTATATTTTATTCAAATTAACTATACAGATTCGGGTCGAGAGCTATGAATGAATAAAATGCATTTCGAGACTTCGAGAAATAACTACGGACCCGTTTATGTCACTTAATCTGATTATTTTTTTAATGAAATTATAGTACGTTATATGCGATATTATCACTAAAAACTAAATTTATTTAAAAAAAAGTTAAAGCTCATATATGTACTGGACTCGTCAAATCGACCCGATTGTGCCCAAACCCGAGGTTTTACTAGTAGCCAATAAAGAGTTCTATTACCTACCACCTAACTCCATTGTCAGATCAGCACGATGGTGTCAAATTATTGTATTGTCATCCGAATGTCAAATGCTTACAAAGTTTTAAATCGATGCGTCAGCTAGAAGTAGGTTAAAAACTACTTCCATAATTTTATTACATAGGTAGTTAGTTACAAGTCAAACTAATATAAGTGTGCTAAAAATGTATTTGTGGTAAATTTCCTTTATCCTAATGGACTGCTGAATTATTGATCTTAATATTATTTTTGTCAATAATCGTCGAGGAATGATTTTCAATTATCTTACTAAATAGGATTAATCACCTCCAAGCTTATCACTTCACCAGGGAATATCAGTGTAACGCAATCCTGATTTCTGATACCAGATCAAAGTTGAATTTAAATTGATTCCTTTTGCTATTTACACATGAGAGGCTTCAGTAATTGGAAGGGAAAGCAAATATTATTATGTATCTGCCTATCGAAGTGAAAATTTTCCCAGCGCTGTGGGAGTTTTCCACAATCCACAACCTATATTTTGGATGTGAAGCATATGTACTTACTAAATATTTTATGAAGAATCTCTTAAATAAAATGTATCCAGCACAGCACCAATTCAGCCGACGCGGATCTCGCGCTTATCGTGTCTGGGAAACAGATTTTCAGTGCAGAAAATCAAAATAAATTGAATGATTTAAACGGCTTGAGCGTTATTTGAAATATTTTACCCGTATGGATTACAAAAATTTGATGCGTGATGAAAAACAGAAACAAAAAAAAACATCAAAACCTGTACCTGTATTAAATTTGTTTTGACATGCGTATATTTTTCAGAACCCGCCGAACGAAATTCAATAGAATTTGTTTCATGGTATAGATATACTGTAATACAGCCTTTTGAGTACGTTTTCTTAATTTAAAATTCAAATGTTTTTACTACTAATCTAAATGTTTATATTCTGACACTTCATTGTACAAAATGTCTCCAACATTATGTATTTTTAATTTTCAACCAACATTCACATTTAATGCCCAAAGTACTACATTATACTGACTGGTTTTATCCATAGCAACGCATGTTCTATAAAATTATACTAGTTGTCCCGGCGAACTTACCGCTTCGTTTTTTTTTCGTGAATTCGGAGACAGTTCCAAAAAATCGTAAATCACAAAAATTGGCCCATCCGTTCTTGACTTATAAATGGTGTAACTAACCCGACTTTGTTTTATATTATGTCGTGCCCAGATCGTAAAATTGATCATTTCATGATGTGACCGACCATTTCATAAAATGGTGGTGTTTCATGAATCTAGAACAGAACCTGCTGGCTACATCATGATGTGGTCTGGCCAGATCAATGAATACTCAGCGTTTGACGATATAAACAGCTAAACGCACGACTACTTCACGAAATGGTCAAACACTAGTGATCATATCGTAAAATCGTTACATTACTCACCGGTAGAGGCGCTAATGTTGCTTTGTTTAGTGATGAATAATGGCGGCGGACAAATATTTTATTCTAAAAGTGAATAATAATGTGTATATTGAAAGTGAAAGTGCAGTGAAATATCGTTACGACACCGAACTAGGCGATTTTTATGAAAGTCACTCCAAAAACGAGCGCAACGTCAAAAAGTTAAGAAGTTCGGAACGTAACTTGAGAGGTTAGTTAGCTATTCAAGTCTTTCTATTAATTAGTTTTGTTTAGAAATATTACCTATTTAAAATGTTTAATTCATCTATCAACCAAGATTACAAATATTAACAAATTCGGGGTAACTTGTAAACGTAATATTATTTTAATGATATGGCCAAAATAATGTGGATTGATATTTCATCGAATGTTGACGTTTAAACCTGACCATATGTCAGGTTAGTTTTAGCTGGCCATATCATGAAATACCACCATTATGAAATGATCGGTCACATCATGAATTGGTCAATTTTACGATCTGGCTAGGACATATACTTATAGATACTTTCTACTACATAATCAGACCTGGAAACGTATTTTTGAAGCATAAGAAATGAATCTTGAATTCGAACAAAATTCGTGTATGAAAATAGTTTCTATTGCCTCCGATTTTACGCATTTTTGAATCACTAGTGAAATAGGTGTCGCTATTAGATTGAAATCTTGTAACTATTTTAGTTTCACGCAGAAAATATCATAAACCATAAAGCAAAAACTCACTAACGAACGTAAATAAAAAGTTATTATGTCAAATTTCTGTCAAACATACGTTTACTTGTCAATGTAATTCTTCCGTACTTTCTACTAGTAGAAAACAAAAACGAGTGGTCGTTGCAGAATTCACGGAATGAATTTTCAAAAATAGTGATTTTAGGAATTCGCATTCGAATCTTGCGATTTCGTATTCGGATTGGAATTCGCATGATTCAAAAATACGTCTCCTGCTTTTTATTTATTTTTAGTTTACTTTTTTAACCGACTTTAGAAAAGAGGAGGTTCTTAATTCGTCGGAATCATTTTTTTTATATAAGGTGCTTCATAAATATCTGCAACGGCTGAAATGGGTAAAAGTATTGCCTATATAGATTACGATCATTCGCTACCACGTAGACAGATTTTGATTATTCTTTTTCTAAATAAAAGTTTGTTTTTAAAAAGGTTTTTTTTACCTTGAATTTACTAAGTATATTTTATATGGCGACCTCCGTAGATGAAGGCGAGTACGCCAGACTTTGCGTCGCCATCTCTGAGGTCCCAGGTTCGATTCTCGGTCGGGTCCATGTAGAAAACGAACTTTTCTATGTCGTATCGGGTCTGGGTGTTGTGATACCGTCGTTGTTTCTGATTTCTATAACACAAATGCTTTAGCTACTTACCTTAGAATTAGAGCAATGTATGTGATGCTTTCACATTTAATGTACTTAGTCTGGCCATAAATACTGTTACAATTTAAAATATTACATTTGAATTTGGAATCTGTCATTTTTATATGATTATTTTCATCATCATTTCATTGAGTTTTCTCATTTTGGGGCCAATACATTGTACAAAATTTTGCGATATTAACATGGAGTGGAGTGATATATAGAACCGAAACGCTGTGATTGCATTACACAAAGTAGGTATGGAGCCAAATGCAATTCTTAAAACTCTCCATACGCTTGGTATAAGTAAAAAGTTTGTGTACCGGGCTATTAATAGGTACAATGAGACCTCTCTGTTTGTGACAGAAAAAGATCGAGCCCTCCATGTAGTGTTCGAACGAAAAAGGTGGTCATAGCAGTAAGGGAAAGAATTCGAAGAAATCCTGTCCGAAAGCAAAAGATTTTATCTCGGGAGATGAAGATAGCACCTAGAACCATGTCGCGTATTTTAAAAGATGACTCAGGACTTGCAGCCTATAAGAGACGTACTGGTCATTTCTTAACTGATATTTTTTTTTTAAAATAAGGTGGTAAAATCGAAACAACTACTGAAGCGGTAGGTACGTAAGCAAAGGGAGGTCACAGAAAAAAATTGTTTACGGATGACATTTTTTTTACAATTGAGCAACATTTTAACAAACAAAATGACCGTATTTATGCTCAAAGCTCTAAGGAAGCTTCCCAATTAGTCGACAGAGTGCAACGTGGGCACTATCCGACTTCAGTGATGGTTTGTTAGGGCATTTTATGATGGAGTGACTGAGCCATACTTTTGTGAAAATGGTATCAAAACATCGGCACAAGTGTATCAAGATACTATTCTTGAGAAGGTAGTGAAGCCCCTTAATAACACCATGTTCAATAACCAAGAATGGTCGTTCCAGCAAGACTCGGCGCCGGGTCATAAAGCTCAGTCTACGCAGTCTTGGTTGGAAACGGGTTTGCGATCAGGGTTTGCGAGGTTCAAAACGGCAGCAAGGCCATTTTTGACGAACACAATGGTGTTCGTCAATCTTAAGTGGAAAATAATTTAAGATATTTATAATTAGTATTTTTATATTATAAAATTATTATTTGTTAACGAATTGATCTAAGCAGCAGTGTAAACACCTTTAGGATATTAGTATAGTCCAATACCTTTATACATTTATACCGTTTCTTGTATAACTGATGTCTGTTGTGTTTTCCAATAAATTAAAAAAAAAAAAAAACGAACGTTTCGGACTTCATCAGAGCTGAAGACTGGCCGTCGCGCGTCGTCTAGTCCTGATCTTAATCCGCTGGATTATGATTTATGGTCTTGGTCAGTTTTAGAGAGTACGGCTTGCTCTAAACGCCATGATAATTTGAAGTCCCTAAAACAATCCGTACGATTTTCTTTGTTTCAGTATTTATGGCAAGACTAGATATGTATATCAAGGAAGGTAGAACTTTGATGATAGTGGTTTAAAAAAGACATTATATCAAACGCGTCCAATTGAAAACCTCCTCTTTCTCGGGTTTTTTAAGTTGGTAGGCTTTTTATAATGGAGCAAATAAACAACATTAAAATAGTAAAGGAATCTGCTTACAATCCGCCGCCCGTTCCGTTCGCAAGAGTCCTGGTTAGTCACAGGAGGGGCCGCGCGACCCGGAGCAGCACGCCTACCACGCCTGTGCGAGGTCTGTAACAAAAAACACAATTTTTACACGACTACCCAAATAGGAGTGTAATGTTTTTAGGGTTTATGTATGGTGTGTATGTGATTGAGATTCTTTAATCCACCATAACGACTAAAAGCCTTAACCGATTTCGGTGGATGGGGTATCCTTACGTTCTCCCGGGTGACATTAGGTTAAGTGATGTCATAAATAAAAATAATATGGCAACTTATATACTCAAAAATGTGCGGCCTGAAGAAAACAATATTTTCCAAACTTCTCGAGTTGGGTATCAAGATATAGGGTGTTGAAAGGTGGTCACAAAAATAAAACACTATATGCTTAAATGTACTTTTCGATGACAAATTGTAAAAAAATATCAAATAAAAATAATAATCAATAAATTTCAAAACACGACTGCCGTACAAAATTGTTTGTAGCTACGAGTAAGTATAATCATTCTGTTAAACATATTACCAAAGGTCATTTCCTACTGTATTTACTATTTATTTCAAACTTTTTAGTTTAACCATTATTTATACATACAGAACAGACTCCAAATTTCCCTGCATCAGTATTCGTCAATGGATGTGCAGAATCGGTTATTAAGATGTTTCTTTAATTTATCGAGATCGGCTTCAACTTATCGAGTTTTACTTAACGAAATTTAAAGAATAGAATTTTCAGTAAATGCAATAAAGCTCATTTTCAAATAGATATTTGTGTAGGTACAAGAAATAAAATGTTTGCAAATGTTTGTTTTATGAGCTGGACCATTTGTACCTGAGCCATTGATGTTAATAAATGTATAATAAGAATGTCTATCCTTTATTTAGTCGCCATAGTAGCACAAGCTTTTAATTTGCGGCTAGTAATTGGTGTAATTGTTGAAAACAAATATTATTGTTGTAATTTGTTACATAGTTAGAAACACTTCATGGCACATTTATTTTGAAACCTGACAATACTTCGTTGATTTTTCTTACTATCTACGAGTATCCTAAGCCTAAGAGTTTTTATATCTAATGCGTGCCACTAATCCTAGCAATCGTTCCAGCGTTCGCAATAGATTGAATTGTCAACAGCTTTATGGCTGTTTGATACGAAGCTTGTGACTAATGGACTTATTGGCTTTTATCGCGCCATAAATTACTTAATTCATTTTTTATTTACGCTCAACATGAATAAAGGCTGGTAAAGACACAAAAATGTAGATAATCGACGGTTAAAATATTAGTGGTTGTGTTTAAAATTGTTAGGTATGATGATCACCATTATTGGCTACAACATCTAACAAGATAATGGCGGCAGTGTCTAGTCAGTGTCAGTGCTGCTGCATTTTCTTTTGTTGCTGAGTAGTTTAATGGCAGCTTTATCTTTAGCCACATTTTTGTCATTAATAAAATGTGAGTGGTGTTTCAAAGCCAGCAGATAAATCCTAACGCCATTCTGGTTTTATGATGGCGCGTGCATTCATGTTTTTATTGTCGCTGTGGAAAAACTGCATATCACCTACAGGTATCCTCAAGCCCCAGAATTGGGCGTTCTGCGATCCTGTTAGCGTCCGCATATGTTTAGGTTTAAATTTTGAGTAACTACCTATGCAACTTAAGTACTAATTAAAATAATCAGTTAGCTTTTATCGAACCACTTTATTAATCACTTTGTGTGTTATATAGTTATACAGTATGTCGAGATTGCATGCCCTGATATATTCTAATATGCGGCAATCCGGCATCGGAATTCCGTGAACTTAGGTGTCTAAATAGTTATAATACCATGTTATCTTCGGCAAATTGTTGGAGAGAAAACTTTTGCAGCGGCTGCCAGTAACTGGCATTCAATGGGTGGAATGTGCAGAATATGTCGCGGCATAATGCCGACGTCACCAACAATGCTAGCGACGTCGCGACGCTACAATGGCTAGTTCGCGGAGTTGCTTGTCCCGCCAAACAATGTTATAGTGCCAGTGCTGCACGTGATACTTGTTCTACGAGCAGATTGAAGCGACAGGCTATATACAGCGGTAATTTCGGGCGCAGAAGCCCCAATCTCAGCTTTGCAATCTTTTACACTCATGTCATGAGACGGTATTATTGTTTCGTCAGTAATTTAGAATCTACGTTTTTATAAGAATTAATAAGAGAATCACTGGTAACATTTGTAACATTAATTTATCCGCATTACAGAACCTCTACCTAAACCGCTCTACAGAGTTACATTTCACGGTAGTGCAAATTTTTCAGGGACCACTTAGAATCAAGACAACGGCAGGTCAACCTACGCAAAAAGTTAAAGGTCATTGAATTGATTTTCAACTTTCAGTCCGACACATAGAGATCAATATCAATTGAGAAAATTAGACGTTTTGTGGTAGGTTGACGTGCTGTTGTCTGTACGTAAAAACCAACAATTTTTTTTCATTTTAATTTTTTCCATTTTGCATTTGAAAAATAGAATACGTAGAAAATTTACGATTACTTGATTAAATAGCACCGTATGTGCACTGCATGAGTATGGTTTGCCTCCGGGAATTCCCGGTACTTAAATTCTCGGGAAATTCCCTGGAAATTTTATCCGTCGTCTCTCAGTACCGGGAAAAAAATCCACTTCTCGGGAATTCCGGTACTACAAAAATATATACTAATTTAAATATGTTTTAACAGGCTGAAAATGCTATTTAAGTCACCGGTGATTTTAAACCTAACGTTTTATTTAACAGAAAGAATGTCAGACTAGGCGCTAGCAAATTTTTTTTTTGCCAATAATAGAAACACTAAAGCCATTTCGGAAACCCGCTGGTTCGGGAGGCTAGAAGTCATCGAACCTACGCGCGAGACGATTCGTAATGACTCTCGAAAACAGCTTGTAGACATGGCCCAGAAGCGAGATGTGACTGTAATTCTTCAATGAGGTGTTATCTCCTTTCTTGAAGAAGAGCACCACCACACTTCTGTTCCATGCCTCCGGCGCTATTCCCTCGAGCAAGACTGAGTTAAAGAGTCTCTGAAGGACTTTCAGTACCGGTGTTCAACCCGTATTCAGAAACTCTGATGTGATTCCGTTATCACCCGGTGCCTTGTTGTTCCTAAGCTGACCACATCCATACGCTGCGGCAAATTATACAGAAGATCGAGGAGTATAACTTGCCGCTATGCTTGGAGTTCGTGGACTATGAGGAGGCCTTTGATTTTATCGAGAGTCTCTCCAGCAGTGCCATATCGACTATCGGTACATCGAGGTGTTGAAGTGTTTATACAAAAACGCCACTATGTCGGTCCGAGTACAGGAGCAGAGTACGAAGGCGATTCCTTTGCAGTAAGGCAGGGAGATGTTATATCTCCGAAACTGTTCACCGCTGCATAGAAAGACGCTTTCAAGCTCCTGGAATGGAAAAGATTTGGCATCAATATCAACGGTGAGTTTCGATTTGCCGACGATATTGTGTTCATGGCAGAATCGCTTGAAGACCTCAGCACAATTCTCGCTGGCCTTGATCGAGTATTCCCAACGAGTGGGATTGCGGATGAACATGGCCAAAACCAAGCTCATGTCGAATGCCCCCCGTTGCTCTCTCTTAAAATCGTCTACATATACGTCTACTTGGGACAAGTGATCCAGTTGGGTGGATCCAATTTTGTGAAGGAGGTCAATCGTCGAATCCAACTCGGCTGGGCAGCGTTCAGGAAACTACACAACATATTCTTATCCAATATACCCCAGTGCCTAAAGACGAAAGCCTACAACCAGTGTGTGTTACCAGTGATGACATATGGAACTGAAACGTGGCCTCTCACTATAGGCTTCATAAGAAAGCTCAAGGTCGCATCGCACAGCGTGCTTTCCAGAGCTTGATTTATACTTTTTTAAAACTATTTCCAACGTTTTATTTAACGCACAACAAGCATTTAACACATTTTTTTCTTTGGTACCGAAAGTATCGAATTTCCCGGTATTTCCCGGTACCGTCATTACTCCAGAACTGGGAAATACAACTTCGATTTCAGTACCGGTACTGCAAACCCTATGCATGAGGTTCTTGTTGGAGCAGCGTCGGCGTATGCCTGTGATCTCTGATGAATGACGGCGCATCTCGCGTTTTCTTTTTTTTTGGAAATTTTTAAGTATATTTTATTTCAGAAATACGACGACTGAAATTAATTACGATAACGACAAATTTTCACAACTATTATAACGATAACGACTTGTTTTTTAAATTTGGCACTACCTTGAAATTTAACCATGTTTAATATAATACCCTTTGTACATACAATATCTATATATATAAAACAAAGTCGGGTTAGTTACACTATTTATAAGTCAAGAACGGCTGGACCGATTTTTATGATCTTTTTTGGATTCGAATAGCAAAATAAATAATAAAATATTTAAAAAACTAAAAAAATGAGGCGGTACGTAGTTTGCCGGGACAGCTAGTTGTTTATATAGCATAGTATACGAATTTTTAAGTAATACTTACTTTGACGAAGGAGTTTGCTTGTAATAGTCGATCAATTTAATAGTCTAATTAATAATTAAACTTCGTTTTATAATATTAAAAACACTTACATGAAAAGTTCCTAACTTTTCGATCCCATCAAAGAAAGACTACTTTGCTCTACTGTGCGTTCGATTCCGACACGCACTCGGGACATTTTTTTTTGTTTTGAAAACTATTGCTTTGAAAACTTAAAATGCGCCACTTCTGATACTGGCTTTACCACCTATCAATATCTACATTACCACATTGGTCTCGTTAGTTATAATTGACTAACTTCGTATCCGAACGTTAGCCGAATGCTAACAAGCCGCGGTAGGGGATGAGAACCGCTTTTTCCACTGTTCATCCATCGGCAATAAAGCGGAAAACTGCGGTCACTTAAATTAATGACCGATTACCGTAATGAACTTTCGCTTTGTATATTAGTCTATTTTTCTCCGAGATGGTGAGATAACACTTTTTTTTTAAGTATTTATACTTTACAAATGTGTTTGAGTTGTTATTTGTTATTTATTTTATTTTATTTTATTTAAATTCAATTGCACACTCCACTAACAGCTTATAGCCAAAGCGTGGAGTGAGCCAGTTACAGTTTTATAACATTTTTTACAAACACACATACTATCAATATTAGCCTAAAAAACGTATTAACGATTAATAAATAAATTAATACCAATTTAATGTCCGTCATCAAATTTGATTTCGTATTAAACTCGTCAAAACGAATCAAAAAGCCCAAACATAAAGCTTTTACTCATCATCATTTCAGCCATAGGACGTCCACTGCTGAACACAGGCCTCCCCCAATGACTTTCATTGGGGGGATTGCCAATACTTGCGACGCTTGGCAGGCGGGTTGGCGAGCGCAGTTTTTTATAAGATTTCACACGCAGACGCTGCTGCCCGTCTCGTGCTGCAGGAATTAGTCGCCTCTTACGACACGCCTCCTGTTGGCGGTGGGGAAGTGTATTCTTTACGGCCGTCCCTACACAGCACAGGTTTTACTAGTAGTAAGATAAGGTAACATTTTTAAAGATAAAATTAAGGTACAAGTCCAACATATTTTTGCAGTTGTTTGTAGGTGAAGAAATAATAAATATCATGTTATTAAAATAACAATTGATTTAAAATACTAATTTCATTTATAAATTGAAAATATTGTATGGCATACATGATTAAGTTTTAACACGGCTCTGATACATTGTTTTACCTTCTGCCTTCCTCATCATATCAGTTCTATATTACCATAACTGATTTGGTACCATTTTCACCAGAATCATTTATTTAAATTTGATTTGTCGACTATGACGACCTCACAGTCTTAGGCCCGATTCGACCAAACACAAAGATAAACCAGTTTAACTATTACAGGAATACCTTCACCTACTTCTTGAATTTACTCTTGGATAACTAAGTATGTTTACGTTTTTCGAACTTACTTGAGGAATACACATTAATCTGTGTAACACTCTAAGGTCCAATTGCACACCACCGAATCAGTATAATGCGAATTAAAATATCTATCTGTCTCTGTCAACGCCATACAACCTGACATCCCATGAGATACCATGTCAGTAGATAGTTCGCGATTAAAGAGATGCGCAAGTGGATATAATAGTGATAAAATTAATTTTAGTTATGGATGAAGCACTATCTCCAAAATATCATCATATATTAGATAGATAAGTAAAGCTCCATTACCAAGGTTGTGCTTCAACAAAATTCTTGGAAGTAGTTTTAACCTACTTTTAACTGACTGAAGTGTCGATTTAAAACTTTTGTTGTATTTGACATTCGGATGACAATACAATAGGCTCACACTACCATGCTTATCTGATGATGGAATCAGGAGGTGGATAGTGGAACTCTTCAACAACTGAATCATTTCAACTGAAACAAGAAATCACTGATTTTTTAGATAGGAAACAAATAGTTATTGGTCTATTTTTGGACATAAGTAAAGCTTTTAACTATGTTTGGCACTCCTCCTTTTATGCAATATTTTTGTAGTTTAGCCTCATAAACTACAAAAATATTGAATAAAAGGCAAAACATATAAATGGCTTAGGAACTGCTTATTTGAGCGTTCTCAGTTCACAAAAGTAAGCAAAATAATTAACAATAAAAGGAATACTTCCCAATCCCAAACTTCCACTAAAATTTATAGCTGTGGCGTCCCTCGTGGCAGTATTCTAGGACCATTACTATTTTTATTATATTTAAATGATTTGCCTAAAGCAATAAAATAAGAATGTATTTTATTCGCGGATGAAACCACACCAATAATTAAATGTAAAGACTACAATGCTCTAGAAATTTCAGTTAAGGAGAGTTGTAGAGTGGCTAGAACAAATGACTAAAAGATAAATATCAATAAAACAAATTCTATATACTTCAGTGCATACAATCAGGCAGATGCGTTTATTAATAATATTAATAAATTATATGCAATAACATGCCTACACACAAAGTACTTATGCTCTACAACATTTCTAGGCATAACTTTAGATAACTAAATATCTAAAATGATGTGCACAAAACTATATAAGTTCGTGTTTGCCTTGCGACGCCTAAGACTAGACTCTCAAGAAACTGCCACGTCGGCGTATCATGGCTAAGTGTCTTCAGCCTTAAGGTACGTTCTAATTATATGGAGACACTCAGTGGATGTACAAATAGCATTTAGAATGCAAAAGAAGTGCATTCGTGCTTTAACTGGTGCCGACTATCTAGACCATTGTAAACCATTATTTAAGCGCCTTAACATTTTGTCTTTACCTTGCTAATACTTAATTTCATCTTAGAACTCTGCGTGTTTGTCAAAAAACACCCGCATAAAGAAAAGAGCTTTACATGACACGGTGCTTGTAAAGTCTAATAGCAGAGACGCGAGAAAATTATACTATTATATATATTATATATAAATAAATAATAAATATTGGACAACATCACCTACGTTGCTCTGATCCTATGGTAAGCAGCCAAAGCACAGACGAAGCACAGAAACAGCGACGGTACCACAACACCCATACCCAAGACAATAAGCTTCCCATTAGGTTTAGAGAACTGACATTAAATAAATTTAGACAACATTAAATAACTATTGAATATGTACTCTATTAGAGAATATATAGACATCAAAATAAAAGAATCCATGTTTGACTGCTAATTTGACGACTCAAGAGGAATAAATATTGTCATTTTATTGTATTTAATTATATAAAAATGAATCTCTATTTCCATTGGTCATCGATTCACGCGTGAATAGATGAAACAATTTCGCTAATTTTTTTGTTGTTGTTAATTATTGTCAAGAGAGGTTCTTATGGAAAAAAAAGAAAGTTGCGCAGACTTTTTTTTATGAATAAACTAAGGACCACGCGAACGAAGTCGCGGGCAACAGCTAGTAAGATATGTATATAGTAATAGATATAATATTTTACAAAGTTTCATAGATTGAAAGGATCGAAATGTTAGCCCTTATAACCACTTAAGTAGAAGCCCAGATACCCAAAGGGTCGAAGGTGGCGGTATACTTAGATGCCATGCTAAAAATAAAACTCCGCCATTACGCGATCAGCCGAGCATAGAGACGACTTGACATTTACGCGTTACGGCTAATAAATGTAGGCAAAGGCATTCAGTAAACAGCCGCGGACCGAACTGATTTCCGACCGTAAAGGTTACACTGAAAAGACTTTCGCAAGGTAGATCCGCTTTATTAGAACCTTCGTAAATCAAGTTACTGTAGATTTCAGACTGCCGCTAGCTAGGTACGTAGTAAAAAATATCGTAAGGAGAAGTAAAGAAATTGTTCATAAAGAGTGTACAAAAGACAATACCAAATAACCAAAGGGCCCTATGACCGACCAAAATTTATCGGTATTACGGTATAACTACCGGATGTAAGGAAAACATCTGTCAAAAAACTGATAAACTACCTACATTATAGTAGTTTCACAAAATCTGCACGAAATCACCGTTGAAGAAAATAAAAAATAATAAAATTGGGTTTAGAACCTAAATGTCTTATGTCAGCTGTAGTTATCTGTAGATATCTCTTACACCCGACACGTGACTTCCGTTTTATAAACTTTTTATTTGGGCTACGAAAACGATAGAGTTGTATCGAAAAAATTACACACTGGTCTTCAATCTAACAAATGTACATTACAAGAACTATTAATGTCTACAATTGGCAAGCTTTAGGGAATGCTGTCATAGAATTCCAGGAAAGCGTCCTGTCTGGGTCAAGAAGGACGAACCAAGGCCCCGCCACTTCCCCCTGTTTTCGCAATTTCCTTGCTGATTGGCAACATTAAGCCTGATGAGGGTGCCGCCCGCTTCGATGCCGCTACGGTATTGGCATACTAGTTGAAGATCGCAGTAGGTACACTGATGTAACGTAGGTGCACGAAACATGCATCAGGTGATGCAAGGGAGGTAGATTTCGCTCTTTATAAGGCTAACCGTAAGCTACATAACGTAACATAGGCGACCCACTACAAAATAATACGAATGGTTTTTCGTCAGCCGAAGGCTAAGCTTAAAACACTTCGTATGCAAATATATAGAGCAGAGTATGCTACTGAGATCTAAGCAAAATACTTATAATTATGTTTAACATAGGCTATGGGTATGCAGAGGTTCAGGTGACGCAACTCAGTCTAACACTGTTACCTATAAATTTCATAAATCTCAACATATGACTAAAGTTTGCGCGCAAGTGTCACTAAGGGCCTTATCATAAACGCCAAGTAGGTAGTATCGAAACAGTGTTGTTTTGACGAATAACTCTATGCAAAAAGAATAAAACAAGACTGAAGTAATGCTGCCGATATAAGAAACACTGTATATAAATATAGCTCATTATTATTTGTTATGTTTAAGTGTGTATCCGTTAGGTTTGCAAATAAACCTTGTTTCTATTATAAACGATGCTTATTGCTCATACTTTACGTACCTACTAAGGAACTACTGCAATTAACTACCTCTATTGCGATATTGGAAACGTTGACTTGTCCATTAAAATGAGAACCGTTTGCTGAACATTGAAAATTAAGTAATAGCTGATTGTGTGTGAAGTGCTGAAATTAAAGTGTCAATCAGATCATGACTGACTGTTATATTGTTTACACATTATTACTTCGGGTTATGGGCACACAAAAAAAATTGTAAGAAAGCAAGAAAAGAGTTAAGTTAGAGCCTAATCTTTTAAAGTTATATAATTTAATAAATCGTTTAAATAAACCCACAACGCTAAGCAAGTAGATAAATACACCTATTTTAAATTTAACCATACCATACATATTTAAAAAGAGGCTGACAACAATGACCGAGTTTCTTGCGGTGCTTCTTCTTGGCGCCAGCTCATAATATTGTCCTGAAGCAGTATCAGGGTAAATATAATGTATTCGTGTTAAAATCATTGTATTTCAAAACAATGATATAAAATTCTACATAAATTTGTGAATAAAAATGCGTTAAGGTATAAAAGTAGTCAAAGCACGCGCCTTCATTAACTAGAATCAAGATTTAACGACTGGATGGAAGTATAAACAAATACAGGCATACATTAATCACGGGATTATTAATAGGGTTGCGAATATTTTTAAATATAAATAAGTAATCATGGCACAACGTGACCATAGAGTTCGTAAATCAACGAGTCCTGTGATAAATTAGTTTGCTCGCTCGGCTTGGGCACGTGCCACATTTTGCATTCAGGGCGGAAGTCAAGAAGTATGTTTGTGGAGACTTGATGAATAATTTAGAATAAGCCTCAAAGATCAGTTTTAAACGTAATTAGTGCTATTTAATGAATCGAGGTGAAGTGAATTCATGGGTAAATACCTAATTAACAATTTATTGTACCTTGATTTATAAAAATACTCGGTAAGTACACCGTGTATATAAACCAATTCGAAAAACTTTTAGTAGGAGATGAATTCAAGACTCTTTTTAACAATCCTATGTGAAATTGTAATACATAACACAAGGATGCTTATTCCGTTTTTAGGGACAATAGCACGGTGTATTGTTTGTGGCACATTGATACATAAATACATATTAAGGCGCAGAATAAGGAGAATATACGTAAAAGAGGTGTTTTTGAACAAGTTCTGGCGAAAATACTGGATATAGGATGTGGAAATTAATATATCATGTAACTTATAAGTTGAAGTTTTTCCTGTTGTATCTAATACTAGTATTATTTCAGCCACTTAGCTTGAAACTGTATCCCAAAATACCGCTTTTAATCTTAAGACACGTTAAGACCTCGAGCTCAACCCCAACTAAAACACTTTTAACAACTTCGGCTTAACTTCTAGTTAGCGGCAAATTAACTACACTGCCGAATTAATGAGTAGAGACGGAGTAACAGCTATGTCAGTTACAGAGGGTACTTAATGCCCAAAAGTGGCACTAATGACTCATTTGTCACTGGCGTCATTGACTTGTTAGTTGTATTTATTTATTATATTGTCTGTCCTATAGAAATCTGTGTACCTAAGTACTTATACCTACTTAATCTTTTAGAAACATCATATAGAATTTTGTTTTTTTTTCTGCCTAGCTTTTGCACAAGAAAAAATGAGAAGGTATGTAGGTCACACTATAGCTTAAAAACTTTTGTGTAACTTAAAAAAACAACATGTTATAACATGTTGTTTTTGAAATTAATTTTTTTTGAAATTAATATTTTGATTATAACATGTTGTGTTATAACCAAAATATTATGTTTATTGCTTTTCAAAATACTCTCCTTTACATTCTAAACATTTTTTCATGCGATCGAACCATTTTTTAAAACAGGAGGACCACAGATCTGAAGGCATGTTTTCTACGTGCTGATTGAACGCTATCACTGCCTCTTCGGAGTTGGTAAAAGTAAAACCTCTTTCCAAATCTTTGATTTTGGGGAAAATACAGAAATCACAGGGTGCTTGGTCGGGGCTATGCGCAGGATGGGTGACGAATTGTACTTTTTCGGAAGCTAAAAATAACTTTGTTTTGTTGGCCGTGTGTGAAGAAGCGTTGTCATGATGTAGGAGAACGCGGCTGTTGGGTCGTCTTTCGCGAACTTTTTCTAATACCCTGGGTAAACAAATGGTAGAATACCACTCGGCATTAACACTCTTTTGATCTTCAAGTGGAATTGTACAGATAGGACCCGTAGCTGAGAAAAAAACGCGATAATTTTTTTACCAACGTTTCTCGCCTGCCTCACTTTTGTTGGCCTGTTCTCATTTTTAAACACCCATTCACAAGATTGCTGTTTTTTTCGGGTTCAAAACAATAAATCCACGTTTCGTCTCCTGTGACAATGTCATAAACAGCATTAGAATGTCCGTGGTCGTACTTCAGTAGCATCTGTGAGCACCATTCCACGCGAGCCCGCTTCTGCTCCGCTGTCAGTTCATGAGGGATCCAACGACAGCAAAGTTTCCGAACTTTCAATTCTTCGTGTAAATCCCCAATAGTCCTCGCATTGTCTCATAGGTAATCCGCGGGTTTTCTTCAATTAGCCGCTTAACAGTAGCCACATTATTTTCGTTGACGGTAGTTGAAGGCCGCCCTTCACGAAATTCGTCATGTAAAGAAACTCGACCTCTCTCAAATTCAGCAAACCATCGCCTCACGGTGCTTAAACAAGGTGCTTCTCTCCCAAAAGCATTTTGAAGACGAGCGGCAGTCTTGCGGAGAGAGAGAACTTTTAAAATCATAAAAAATCGTACGTAAAACTTTGATGTGTGATAAAAAACAACTGACAAATCATTTCCCGCCAATTGTTTTTTTTTTATTACTAAGAAGGTTGAACCGTTAAAAAAAATATAACATTCGAAATTCAAATAGTTCCGATTAGCTAGAAGTGCAAAACTTTTAGTGTGCCCCATGTTTAAGCATTAGGGTAAAAGCATTGATTTAAATAGTAAAGATACGGCTTACAGAACAAATCACTCTACACGTTTACCATACATGACACACTAACGCCATCTATTAGAACTACCCTAAACTGTGTCGTAAACGATTAAACAGCAATACACCAAGCGTTGCTTTCTATTATGTCAAACGTTGAGATTATGAAAACAAAATTTCTAAAACAATGTAAATATGTTTCATAATTAACATATTTTCGACTTACCTGACATATTAAATATCGTACTTTTTATTAGTTGTGCTTTTGTCGTAGTAAACACGACAAATCTTATCATTTTCCTAATTTTAACGTACCTTCGCTCTCGACCACAGCCGACAGCCGACTACGTCACTTCGGTCTAAAGAGGATCACTTTAGGGCCACGTTAGTGGCAACAGTTTAACACGCGGTCCGCCCTGTCCTTACGAAGTAATATATAAGTCAATGGGTAAAAGGTTGTTTGTTTGTGTGTGCACTTGAACACACACTATGTTGCCATTTATCGCTGAAGCAAGAAGACAGGAATTTAGTGCAAAGAATGACAGCCCCCGATGGATCTCTTTGGTTACTTACGTGATACGTCTTATTAGTCGGCAGGTTGGTTTTTAAATTTTATTTAATCTTTCTATTACAATGTTTACAACGTTTACTATGGCGTAGGATTTTTCTTTTATTTAACATTGACAACAATATTTACGTATAACGTATAAGCGTCAGTTTAGTTACCACAAATAATGGTCATCCGAAATGAAAATTGCACAAAATTTAAACATCAGTCGGTCAAAACAAAATAAAAACGGTTGTCAGTTGGAAATGAAACATATGCACCGATCAAAAATGAACACGCCTCAGAGTTAAAATAGGCAAAACAAGACATTTTCGTGTATCTAAAAATGCAATTCTGACTCCCGCGAGTGGATCATGGTTCGTTATGTAGGTACAATACTTTCGTTTTGTGTGGCCATCCATTTCAATTTTGATGACTTCACTGTCACTATTTGTTTGGCTTTTGGTTCTTTCGCAACAGCGACCGCTTTGTTGCTCACTACCGGATTTTTAGTGGTTTAGTTCGAGATTGACTGACGTGACTTCACGATATTTCAATCCAAACGGCGCATTCATTTTTTTAGAAAATATTATTGGCAATGTGCCACCTTTCTCAGTCAGATAAAAAAAGAACGTTCAAGTAGACAACGGCTTCCGTAGTCAAGTTTAATATAGATCGATAGGAATAGGTAAATATCAATAAGTGTTCTGTGTAGTATTTAAGGACAAAGCAGAATGCAAACAATGCCATAGAATGACGCGGGCATCAGTAACACACTAACTAAAATTAGAATCCTAAAAAATTCAGTACATCGACAATTATCCTAAGTAAGTATATTTTTGTCTAAATTAACTGAGTTGCTGTAAATCCATATAACTACAGATGAATTTTCTCTCATAATTTTTATTTGGAGCGCAATAATATTACTCAAACATGTTTATTCGGGCGAGGGTCTAATCACAAAATCCACAAAGTTAGAATTCAGAAATCCCCGACTCCGTTGTGCGGGTAGGTAGATGTATAAAGTTCGCTTGGCTTGGAAACTATGTAGAAGGGAATGCATCTGCAATAAATTCATGTTGATAAGATGGCGAAAAATAAACATACGGTAGGGAGGTAGTAGTACTTAACGTAACTTTTTACTTAAAGTCCTTACAAAATTCATTCATTGTGCTTGTCTGGTTAGGTTAAAATATGTATGTTAGGTATTTAAAGAATTACTTATATTATTTAATTTGCATTAATGCAATACGGGTGATTTCAGCCTGCTCGTTTGGACGAACGATCTAATAAAAATTGCTAAGAATCATTGGGCTATTTTCCATTAGGGGCGCTTCCTTGCAACGGAACGACACGGTGTCACTTTTGGTACGGCAAAGGCATAATGACAAAAAGGTTATACCTTTTTTCCACGGCAACGAAAGCACGGTCCATACATTGCAAGTTGTTGTTATTGTGCTATCCTAGATTAGTGTAATTTAAGTAGGTACAATAATTATAGTAATCTAAAAATAAAAATACTCAATCACGCATTAACGACTGAACGGAACTAGCTAAAATTTGGCACACATACAGATATTGATTTAATAGCTGCACAATAACACATAATTTAATAGTTTTATTTCCGTTGCTGTGTTTTTCCTTGGGATGATTATATATCTGTTTGGATTAATTCTGAAGTATGCGCAAGCGAAGTCGTGGGCAGAAGCTAGTTAAAAATAAGAAGCGCTTCCAAAGTTTTGAAATCAAAATTTCACTGTCGAAAATGTTTCTCTAAATAATTAACCATATAAAATATCATAATTATTACTATTCACAAAAATGTTAAAATCCTACGTAAGCGTCAATATTGTTAAGCTACGCGTAAATTTAATATTCATTAAGGCATAAATACCTATAAGCTCCTTAATACAGGAAATTGTTCATCATTATTCTATCATGAAATAGGTAGGTAATGGAAGCCGGAATGGAGGCATTCAGTTAATACAAGTAATTTTAGTCTATCGTGTATGTACTTATCTTACATAGATCGTCTATGTAATGATGTCCCCTAGCCTTGGACTCATAGGGGTTAAAAAATAAATAATAATAAAGAAAAAACATTTGACGTATCTGTCAAATTGTCAGTTTGAAAAAATAGGTAAACTATTAAGTACTCACATTAAAGACACCGCAACTTGACATTCGCAACGTTCGTGCGCCCTTCGACGTGGTGGAGTGATGATATACGCATATCCGCTGGCAGTGGATGGAAAAGAGAAGCCAAGGATCGGGCTCAGTGGCGTGCATAAGAGAGGCCTATGTCTAAGACTGACATGGGCTGATTATGACAATGACTTGTTTATTTAATAAAATCCTGTAGTTTTAAGTCTTCTAACAATGCTACCTATCCATAGCATCACTGACGATGTTTATGAATTCAAAGTCAAAATAGAAAAAATCTAGTCTTCTATATATTTTTTTGTTTCTATTTTTATCCCTGTCGGTAATAAGGGCTTCCCAATCTTTAAGAAAATTGTCAAAGTCATCACGCCATCGTTTTCAAGGTCTACCTCTCGATGTCCGTCAGTAGGTAGCCAGTTCGTGACAATTCTAGTTTACTGTTTAGAACTTATCCTATACTTCAACTTGGGAGCTTTTTCTCCCACGTTTGTGAACTTAAGTGGAGAGGTTTGGAGGAGGCCATTGCCCAGCAGTGAAATAGAAATGGTTAAAAAAAATTGAATTTTTGAACAGTGCTATTATCAATGTGGCTTGTTAACACATACTTTTAAACATGTTTTATAAACTTATGGACAACTCCTGTGGGAGTATGTTGCATAATGACTTTATACAACTTACGGCGGTTTGCTTCTGAGGTAAACAAATATTGTTAAAGAAATCTTTAAAATATTGTCACTATTTTATTTGTCATTGTCCGCGATATTAATTGCCAGTAACTTGAACTCATTGAATGCGTCTAAAATATTTAAATTAAACCATCCGACAATAAAATAGCACCCTAAATGTAAAGTTGATGTCATTAAAACTTAGTAGGTAGTATTTTAGGACATACCCTACAAACTAGGATGCTTTTTATGCCGATCAGTTCCAAAGTCCTGCAGATTGATTGGCATGACTTTGGCGAAGCCACTTAAACTAGGCTTTCACTTTACTCGGTCGCTGGAATAAAACTTCGAAGGTTAATTGGGTTATCAAACGAATATTGTTGCTTGTTATCTCCGTCGTTATCTTTTATTTAACTGTAGCATTGTTACACAGAGTTTGCGTTGTCGCTGTAGCGTTGCTGTTGATTACAAGCTGTGAAAGTAGTTTTTTTCAAAATGATCAACACTTTTTAACCTATTACCTATCTCTCAAACAAGTCGCTTTATAATTCTCATAGGTACAGCTTATTAAAACATATTCTTAAACAATCGGATAGCATCTCAAGGTATCAAAATTGATAGAATAACTTTCCAATTAAGCCTTGAATATATTCCAAGAGCATGTCTTCGATGACAGTGTCAGTTTCTCGTGAGCTTGCAGCGAATTACTCAAAACTTCTCGCGGCGCGTACACATCTTTATGTAGGAAATGTTTAGTCAACATTGCAATAACCAATACTGAGTCTATCTACCTAGGTATGGCTTTAATGCCTAGGTACTACTAAAACTGCTTTATTCATATCTACATCAAATATTTTTGCATTTCCACAAAAACCGTTTAATAAACCGATTTTGTCGGATACAAAGATATTATGCCCTATGAATATTCATGTCTTTCAGTGGCCAGCTCGTAACAGTGTCGATTGAAGCGCTTGTGTCGCTCGCTGTGTCGTTTACTTAATAAATATCGATATTTATGGAATTCTCTTTAAGTCACATAATACTAAATATTACTTTGTAGTGGTCGTTTCATTTTACTAAAAGGTCCACACACCGCTTTTCGTAGTTAAGCACAGCTAAAAATTGCTTTGGAAATTAATTAACTACTCAACAAACATTCGAACCGATTGCACAGTCAGAAACAGAGTGAGTAGAAAAGTTGTTTACTTCACACTACAGCATCCGAGTGGGGCTAAAAACAAAGCGCAAATAAAAACTCAATAGCTGAGCGTTTATTGCAACAGAGAATCAAGAGCGGAACGATGTTTCGATCCTAAGAAAAACATTGCTACAGAAGCATCTGCGGTTGGCGCCGCGCCAGGCAGGCGACCTTGCGATGACTGCGAGCCTGATCACTTAATGAACAGTACAAGAAGTGTGTATTCCAATAGAATCCTTTCTATGTGAATTTATTATACTTAATAAAAAGATTTATAAAGTATTCAATATTTATGTTCTATCTTATCATGACACAGTAGGACTACTGATACTAATACTATACTAATGAAAAGTACATTCAAGTCGTTCTTTAAACACGCAGATATTCTTTAGATCTACCCTTTTCATTCTCCAGAAAAAACTAATTAGAATCTTAGCCTATACAATGTGTTAATTTTACACTTGATCAAACGAAATGTGCGGATACTAGATAAAAAACTATCGTTAAAAAATTGAAAAAAAAAATTGTTAACTATTTCAAAAATAAAGGCATTTTAATTTTTGTTTTTGGTAAAATTCCCATCTTTCGGTTTTAAATTATTTTTTCTTTAAGTAAACGGTGTAATTTTTTCAAAGTAGTTTTATTTGTAAGCTAGAAAAATTAACTAGCAATAAAAATGAAAAAGACCTACGATTCACAGTAGAAAATTTGTTAATAAAATAATAATAACAAAATAATTTGTTAAAAAGATAATTTTTAAGTTAAAAAAAATGCTTTTTTTATATTTTTGGTCTGTAACTTCAAAACTAGCACATTGAGGTAACTTTTTTAGCATGTTTTATTAAACTGCATGATTTACTCTACAAGTTCTTCAAAATAACATGGGTTCTATCTCTTTTAGTATTTCGTTTGATCAAGTGTAAAATTAACACATTGTATAAAATAGACTGAAAGCTGCAAACCATACTTTCAAAGGTTTAACATGCTTCCACTGCCATGTATGTACATTCTAGAAATGTGTAAATTTGTTAGGAAACACCCATACTTATATCAAAACCGCGCTAATCTACATTACTCACTAAGATATAAAAATAAATTGATTCTACCTACTGTCCGTCTAAAGCTTCATTCTTTCAGCCCATTCGTTATGTCCATACGAATTTATAACAGATTACCGGAGTTTATGAAAAATGAAGTAAATGATTTAAAATTTATAAAAAAATTAAAATTAATGTTAATAAAAAAATGATATTACACAATAAACGAATACTTAAATGACAATAATCTAAAACAATCAATGAAATCCAAAAATAAATTAATATTTAAATGCCTAAAAATACTATTTATTTGATTATATTATTCAATATATTATTCAATAATTATCATATGATTTCTTAATGTATTTTAATTCTTTACAACTTCTTAAAATAAACAAATTGACCTAATTATGCATGGCGTCATCCTCTCTCAAGTTGTGCCCTACAGGGTCTATAATGATCTGTTTTATGTACCTATTTATAACACCTGTATAACATTATAGAATGCAATAAATATATTGAATTGAATTTAGATCTTGCCCAACATTGTCATAAAAGCTGACTGATCACAAAATGTTAAGTAGCCTCTAATACCCCCAAAGCCAACCACGTTTTAGGTATTCTTCGGGTTGTTAATCAATTCTAAACTTTGGTACAGCTACTTATTGTAAATTACTCAGGTAAATTTTAATCACCTACCATTTTGATTGACATTTAAGATGTTTGACGATACCGTGGTGTAAATAAAACGGTTTAAGTGTTTCAAACAAGTATGTAAACATCCAAATTTTGTTATAGATCCGGACTAAATAACTAAGTTTAAATGAAAATAACTAATAATATTTCGAAGAAAAGCCACGCTAACCAACTTCCCAAAATCTACAAAATTAAGTAGATTATTGTATTTTAACTATTCTTTTAGAAATTAGTCATAATCTCGTGTAATTAAATACAATCCATTGCAATGGAAAATTCCTAACAACAATGTCAGAATTCGGTTTGAGTGTTCAGTCTCGCACGAGCTAAATTGTAGAGACTTATTATCTAAAATCTTAAAAAATACTAAGTCTAGGGTTTCCTTATCGATTGTTAATCTGTCCTTACGCAACAAATTAAGATCTTCAATAGTTCAATAGCTCTTGATACCTTCTAATGTCTCAGTCATTTTCAAGCAGTTGCTTTTACAAATAAAGTTTTGTTCGGTTGCGTTTAATTATGGTAGCGCTAAATATCCATGATGCAAGAGCCGATTTATCAATAAATGATATGCCGTATAAATTTCTCAAATCCAACAATACAAAATCAACACAAAACACAGCTATTTTTAAGTTGACATTATTGTGCAACTGTCGGATCTGTCAGGAAGTGTATTTTTACATACTGTTTTTTTTAAAAGCTTTTATTTTAAGTTTAGCCTTAAAGTTAGTTTTCGTTTCGATTTTGTAAATATTTGATTAAATAAAGTACTATTATTATGTGATTAGGAAATTCATGTTCGAGAGATTATGTTATTTACAAAGTTACAAACTAGGACAATCCGGGTAGCGAGGGCACACAATTCATGTTATTTCGCTAAAAGCATTTCTCTGCGGCCGCCAATGCCAT
The DNA here is from genome assembly GCA_963576865.1 of Anania hortulata. Classification (NCBI taxonomy): domain Eukaryota; kingdom Metazoa; phylum Arthropoda; class Insecta; order Lepidoptera; family Crambidae; genus Anania; species Anania hortulata. Next base: position 12,435,448 of record OY756390.1, on the reverse strand, counting down.
GCGTGGCATGACCGCCACGCTCTCGAATTTATACACTAATCATTCTGACTGATTTTGTTGTAATGACTGTGGTTTCTGTTTGTTGCAAATATAACACACAATTGCCATTATTTTTTCTGTAATGCTCAGTGGTAGTTGTCTTGTTTAACATCGATGGGTCGTTAGTTCGAATTCAAGCATGTACGGAATCTTCATAATCTGTAGGTACGGATTTTCATTTGCTTTACGATAAGGGAATACGTCGTGAGAAAACTTACACATTAGATATTCCTAAATGTGCTAGCCAAAATCTTAACTAGGTCCTTCGTTCAACGGGTACGACGATGAGATGGTAATAGTTTTTTTTAAATGTAATAACTAAACATTCCGAATGTCGGATCATGGTAAAGCGAGCGACTAGAAAAAAGATTAGCATGGCGTTCTCATTGGTACCTACTCACTTTTTTCAATAAATTATTCAGTATATAGGCCCTCTACCAGGCGCTTAACACGTCCCAAAATATAGCTTAGCCCTACCACCGCTTCGGGACTACATATTGGCTGGTGATGTGAAGAAACGGCGCCGTAACAAACTCAGTCACCTTTGGCAGCCTTTTTTACAGGAAATACAGTTACAAGACATGTAGTAAGTGTGAGCTAAGCAGGTTAAGTCCATGCACTCTTGTCGTTTAAACAATCGTCTATTTTATGGAATTGAATTGATATTTTTTTGAACTCATGTACAGGTATTTCAACAAGAGTCAGTGTTACTTTATTGAAAAATTTAATATATTTCCCCAAGAATGAATTACCAACTTTATGTAGTCTAAAGCTCGGAAAGGCAAGTGTATTTTTATTTTGAGTATTTGCTGAAAATCAATTTTTAAGCTAAACAAACTTAGAAATATTCGAACGTACATAATATTTTCAAAAATGTATTAGGAGGCTACTGTTAATTTATTAATATCTTTAAAAATCTCCCTCGGAGAGTCACGAGGTCCAAAACACAACTGCTGCATCTGCAACACAAAGATTGATTCAATGTCACAACCCCTATAATTGTAAACCATACGGCAATAAACTATGAAAATAACTAAAGTATACTAGTCTTGCCGTTTCGACATCAGTTAACAGATTTTCTTTACAGCATACGCGGCTGAACTAAGACTTCCTGACAAGGCAATTATATAGGGACCACATTGCAGCTGCGAGTCTAATGTTATTCCCAAAAAAGTTGTAGAATCGACTGCAACTATATGATATCGTCTGACATATGAATATGCGTACTTACCTGCCTCACATTGGGCATAGTGAATTTATTGCATTTTTTTTGCATTTAGTAATTTAGTAATTGCAGGTTGTTCGCTGTAAACCAGCGTACTACTTGAGAGAGAGCATTATTTACATCGTCAAAGGCAGCTTTACGTCTGTCAGTTTTAAAAATCAATGATGTATCATCTGCAAACAATACCATCTCACAATACTATCTATCAAACACTCATTGACGTTTATTGAAGTCACTATTCAAGAAATGTTGTTTGCAAGTTGCAATAAATAGGCAGTAGGTCCCACAAAGCCAAGTGATTTCATTCGTTAATCTTGCACTAAGTTTTAATGCAGAACCTGTTAAAATACGTTACTACCACGTTTACTATTTAATGCGGTTTCCCGCTTTATATGCTATTTTTGGTCAGTCCCTGTCACTTGTGGCATGTTTTCATACATTTGGTCACGTTAACGGCTCTTGTTTTCCGCTTATATCAGCTTAAATATGATATTTGCCACTCGTTCTACTGACCACCTTTTGTTACCTATTATTCAGCGATAGTGAAAGATTTTCCGCAATATTCTTTCATTGATGACAATATTGCAGCCTATAAAGCTTTGTAATCGTTGATTTTAATATTCTATTTAAGACTAGTCTTTAGGTTTAAAATAGCGTTGGCTCGCAACTTTCTCCACGTAGAATCGATGATACTGACAGACACTATAGGGACCAAGTACCAAAGATAGGATTTTCCATTGCTAGCCTAAACACATGAAAATCCTAACTTTGAAAATGACGGCCTTTCATACAAATTTCTACTTTATACTTTTAAATAATATCTGGCACTTCTTTTGATCTGAAGGCCGCGCGGTACTCTCCTGCGCGGGCACTTTGTGGCGCGGCCTCAAAATACATAAAATAAATCTTAAAGTAAATAATTTAAAAAAGTAGGTACTGTTTTTTTCTACAAAGTACCAGATAGTAGACTTACTGTAGCATCTACTGACTTAAATTAAGCTAATAGGCGATAATAGCCGCAACCAAAAAAAAACACCTCTAAGGTATGTGTGCTAAATTTAAAGTCTCTAGCTCCAGCAATTTGGGCTGTGCGTTGATACCCATTCAGTCGGTTTACGATTTTATACTATTAAAGATTATCGATTGTTAGATTAAATGATCGCGTTTTAAAAATATCCACTCTGTACAACTGTCTCTATATCGTGAAATGTGCATTGCATAATAATATAGACACACCCTGAGCTCTACGCGAAGATTTTATGGGGCATAACATGCAAATGGAATCGTCATAGGTTATGGGCGCAAGGTTGTTCCGTCACGGCATTTTGTTGATAAAAGCATAAACTAGTTACATACTTTGCAAGCATAGCTAGAAGCCTAGCATTAAATTGTTATCCTTCTTGGTAGATTCGTTTTTTCCAAACACTTAAATAAATATCTATCTATGAGGACATCAGACTACCTTCTATATAAATGTGGTTGCAATGAAATAAATAACCTCATAAATGGTAGATTAAAGATTCTCTGTTCTAAGAAATGTAAGAGAACTCAGTGGTAAGTTAAAAATTGAAATGCGAATTGACACAATTTAATAAACTTTTTGCGTAACACGAAATGCGAGTAACTACATTATAAAATTAAACAATGTTCAAAGTTTTCCTCAGTATTGAGCAAACATGTTTTTACATATTTTTCGAAGTATTCCTTCTGTGTCCACTGTCAGGCCCAAAGGTTCAGAGTCGTATTTATTTACGTACGCAATGTCTACGAATTTATATGAATAAAACAAATCACGTTTCCTTTTGAAGTTGGAGAGACACAGGTTCTTTTCGGCAATGTGATAGTTACGAAGAATTTACACATTATTACCTATGCTCTTAATATTTATCTATGTTAGATAAAGGCAAATCAGGTATTTATCGTAAATAGCATTGTAACACTTTTTGAAGTGCCCTAGAAGTCGGTTAACAATTTTTTTTTTATAGAAACGAAAAAAAAATATCTACCGCTTTCGACACAGTTTATCTTACGATGTGTGCCACGACGACAGTTATTAATGAAAATGAAAAAAACATCCTGTTAAGAGGTTAAGACAGCCCGCAAAAAAAACTAACTTTTTAGGGTTCCGTACCTAAAAGAAAAAAAACAGAACCCTTATTTATAGGATCACTTTGTTGTCTGTCCGTCTGTCTTTCAAGACTTTTTTTATCTCGGGAACGCGTAGAAGTTTTGAGATGAAATTAAAACCATATACTCAAGTCTACAGTCCCCTAAAACTGTAAAAAAAAAACATACTTCTGAGTTCTAAGTTAACTTAGATTTTATAATATGATTAATAAGTAAATAAATATAAATATTGGACCACAACGCATACATTGCTTTGATCCTATGGTAAGTAGCCTAAGCACTTGTGTTACAGAAATCATAAACAATGACGGTACTACAACACTGCCTCGCCACTCGGGTACGGACATCGTCGAATATGTACCTACAAAGTACGGAACCCTTGGTGGCCGAGTCTGATTCCCACTTGTCTGGTTTTTCAAATGGCGACTCTGTTTTACTATGTACCTTTATACTTATCAAAATGTGATTCGCGGTTGCAAGTTGCAATAGTTTTACAACAGTCACTGTAATATATTTACCTCATAGACTTATACATATTTAGTAAAAAAATTGCAATTTTCGACTTTAAATACCTAATACGTGATTATTATTCAGTAAAATATCACTTTTACACAATGATGTTATATTGTCTAGATAGAGCATACTGCTTGAATGGTGCTAAATAAAACAGGCCAACTTTCGTGCGCGACAACTACGTCTATCTACACTCCCGCTAGTGTCATTCGATGTCTCTGTGTGCGTGTGTAATGATACCAGGTGTTGAACAATTCCGATTACATTGGGGAGAAATATGGATTTATTGTCTTTAGGTTTGTTTATGATTAAAAATTGGTTCTAGCCTAGAATGAGTAGAAATGACTGATGAGACTAGCTAAACTAATTAAACGAACTAGACGGACTTGACTAAACTAACTATATTAGAATAAACTGACTTAACTAAATTAAACTGACTGGATTGACAACGACAGAATAGACTGACAAGACTGTCTAGACTAAACTCACTAAATTAGACTAAATTAAAAAGCTAGGCTGATTAGGCCGACTAAACTAACTAAATTATACTAAACTGACTAAATTAGACACTGACTAGACTAGACTAGTTTAGTCGGTTTAGTCGAGTTTAGTCAGTTTAGTCAGCTTAATCAGTCTAATTTAGTTAGTTTAGTCAATTTAGTCTAGTTAGTTTAGTCAGCTTAGCCTAGGTAAGTCAGTTTAGTATAATTTAGTTAGTTTAGTCTAGTTTAGTCAGTTTAGTCGAATTTAAATTTTCAATATCATAGTAATTACCTGACCTTACGTCTTTAGGGACTTTTGTCTTAGTTGATTAGCAACACCTACCTCAAATGACAAAAATGGCGGACCGCAATTTTTGACAATAATGGTAAGGCAATTTTATTTAATGTTTACTAGAATTGATACGAAAATTAGCTACTCAGCGATGGTACGTTACATTTTTATTTTTCTTAGGTCTTTCCTTAAAATTTCTTCACACTTTAGTAGGACAAATTGCCTTTCCGACACCTCAATTTTGCCTAGCGGCATGTACGTCTCCAGTGATGGCACAATTGACACTACATGCTGGAAAAAGATTTATCACCCAACGTCTGTGTAGGTTACCTATATGAGTGCCGTATGCACTCTTCACTGGCTCGCCGATACACCAAGCGTATCTCCACGGCCCGTCCACCACTGTCTAGATCTACCATCCGACTGCCCGCTTACACCGTATATTGACGGATGACAGCTAACACATGACAGATGTCAGTGTCACTTATCGGCACGGGTGACACTGACAGTTGACGGCCTACCGCTTGTGTGCGTGAGACAGCGTATTATATCTAGTACTTAGATACAAACACTACAGTCTGGTACAATTTTTGTTGAAGCGTTCGCTGCCTCGACTGTCTGTCGAGATATATACTTGATCGAAGCTATTACATTACATTTTGATCAGTATACAATGTACACCATAGTAGCTCATAAGCTATTTGTAAAAAACGAATCCCGAGGTTGCCTTGATCACTGGTCGAACTAGTCGCTAGTAGTATGTATTTATAACCTCTTTGTGACTTGACAACCTTCGCATATGCTCAAATAAAATCTTCGCCTTCTTGCATCCATTACATTTATCAACCTCGGAAAATTACATTAACCTGTCCCAAAACTTGATTAAATGAGACAGAGTACCTCACTGGATAACACGGAATGATGATGGATGGCTGTGCGCGTGCGTTCGTCATATATCTTTGAAGCAGTGTTTTTCAACCTTTGTTATTATATTTTTCTTTCCCTTAATCTCTTATTCTAAAATTTAATAATTACTTAACACAAAAAAGTGTAGGCTTGTGATACTACAAAATATTGGCTAATTTGGCCGTTTAAACTTTTTAAATTTAAAACTTTTAAAATGAAATAAATAAAAGGCACACCGAATTTGGCTACTTAAACTTAACCTAACCTAGGTTGAACTTAGTGGTGACAATACTATAGTGGTAATAATACTTTTTTTTTTTATCTAACCTTTAAGTATAATGACCAATCAATGTGTGATAAAATGCAAATCGAATATGTTATACATATTTGGGGTGTAAAGGTTCTATAGCCCCTAAGGCGGTTATCTGCCTACACTTTGAGAACCAGTGCTCTAAACAGATACTTTGAAGTCAGACACCGCCCTTCGTTGTTTTCAGCTAACTCATACCAGATTACTTTGTTTTTTCTATAAATCCACATCATAAATCGGTAGAAGTTGATGGTTCGATTTATATAAAAATATTTATTTATTTATTTAAACTTTATTGCACACACATTTAAAAAAAAGGTTGTACAAATGGCGGACTTAATGCCAAAAGCATTTTCTACCAGTTAACCATGGGCCATACAGAGACAAAACAACAAATTGTGTTAAATTAAATCATATAAAACTAAAACAAACTAGATTAATATATACAGTTGTACATACAGATACATACATAGATAGCTATACGGTATATATGTTACCGGCAATCTGTATAATTCAGGTATTCTATACAATACCTAGGCAATGTATGAAATATTATGAATAATATTGTCCATCGCAAACTTTACCTAGGTAATGTATACAATTCCTAGGTATTGTATAGAGTACCTGATGGTCCACCGGGAATGTGTAAAATAACTATATTTGGGCCTGTATTTTTCAATGTTATGTACGTAAGTAAAGTAGGTGGGTATAAAACGACAGACAAAAATAGCACATTAGATTTGCTTAAAATCAACTTTATTAAAAATAACAATTAGTTAGTAGTTAGTACTCATTATAAACAATCTTTATTTAAAGGTAGGTGTTTATTGTAAAATCACAATCAAATTACTTTGAACTTAAAATTGTTCTGGGTTAACTAAGATAATCTAATTTACTCATAAGTAATCAGTTAATAGCTTAGGCAACAAAACAATTCTGTAAAAATAGAAAGTAAATCTACTTGCTGCTCTGAAAAATAATTAAGTAAGAAAATATTGATTTAATTTTTACATGAAGAACTATTGTTCCTGAAATGTACTGAATTCAAACAAGTCGCAACGCGTTTACTGACATTGCCGGTAACATATACATACAAAAAATATATACATATATACATAAACATAATATAATTATCAGTGATCGGAAAAGGTAGATTGATTTAATGTACTTTGGTAGTGCTAGCATAATATTGATATGCCTTTTTTTCAAAAACTGATACCAAGAAATTCCGGAATCCTGGAGGCATGTCCATATTAACATCAGTGTTTGAGATCTCAAATTGACCCCAAATCAATCTACCTACTCAGATCACTAATAATTATACACAGATCTCATGCCAATGAGAATCATGGAAAAGAGAAAAGAGTTAATCCAAAAAATGCTTGCGCAGAGCATTCTTGAAGGAGAATTTTGACGTAGATTTTTAGATTTTCAAGGGAAGTCTGTTCCAGTCCGTACAGCCGTCAGGGTGAATGAGCTGGTCATAAAACCGGAAGTGTGACGTGGTGTATACAATTGAAGAGTACCACTCGAACGGAGATTTCTATCGTGAGAAGTACTAAGGAATGAAAATTTATCTTTGAGATAAGATGGAGATTTGGGTTCGAGGAGTATAGAGTTAAGGACCCAGAGTGTCCATACATTCCTGCGATGCCTTATAGGGAGCCAGGCAAGCTGAGAGCGAAACGTGGATATGTGATCAAACTTGCGTAAGCCAAAAATAAAGCGAATGCAGTTGTTGAGAAGGCGGTCCAACTTATTCAGAAAATCTTGAGAGACATTAGAGTAACACACATCACCGTAGTCTATAATAGGCAGGACCAGAGACTGCACAAGCAAAGTCTTCGTACAGGAAGGAAGAAAATGCTTAAAGCGATAGAGTGCTCGTAGAGTGCCAGTAACCTTTTTACTAACTTCCTTAACATGCTGGCACCAGCTTAAGGTATTGTTGTCGATGAAAAGACCCAAATTTTTCAAATACGGAGATTAATCAACTGTTTCTAAATGTATAAAGATCAAAACTATAACAAAAGTAAACATCATCGATACCTTCATTTCAAAAATACCTATTTATCAAATATTATTATTAGCGTCCCATAAACCCATACTTTTAATCACAGTAATTGGTAGTAAATTAAAACGAACAAAATACACCGGATGAGTTTTTTGGCAAGACGTAAAAACAAGGAGTGATTCTGCTGTTTAAAATTTTACTTTATCTATGGCACAAACGTTTTAATCATAAAAAGGATGTTAAAAAAAGTACCAGTTAAAATTTAGGGGGAAGTTCAAAATTGAGTTTAGTGTGCAGGAAAAATATATTTTTTTATACTTAAAAAAAAAAACTCATAGTCCGATAGACACAAACATAAATAACAAACACAATTTTATGCATATGAGGCTCGATTCTGGACCTCTTAAAATTTTGCTGGTACAGGCAACAGCTCGTCAACCTACCACTAAGCGTAAAATTTTCTCAATCAATATTGATCTCCATGACGGACCTAAAGTTGAAAATCAGTTCAATCATTGATTTTGATTGAACTTTTTGGGTAGGTTCACCTGCCGTTAACTGTACTTACATGATTCCAGGTTATTATACAATTTCAATCTTCTATACGAGTAATATTGGAGAATATTGTAGACTTAATAAATTTATTTGGTAACATGATAGTAATATCAAAGACAATGTTAAACTTGGGAAAAAAAACAATTCCTCGATTCCTCCACTCAGTTGGTAATAGTTTTAACCTAAAAAAATACAATATAGATTTTGTCTTTGAGTAAAACCATTTTCAAATATGAGACGAAAATACATCTTCATTAGTAATTTATATAAGTGGCCTGACCTTGCCCCATTACGTTGAAGTAGGGCATAATTTTATGAATGATGGACGTTCAATGTTCTCCCAAATACTTTACAAAAAGGATAAAAAGTTCTGCAAGAGAACGTGACTCTAAATATTTTATGGCAAACTAACGACCATCTGAGGATCTAAAGAGATTCAGCCCAAACTAAAAAGGGTTAAGTCACACGAAAGTTTCGTAGCCTCGCGCCTGAAGTATAAAAGTATCTAACAATTTTCAAGTTTCTGGGATCAAGGATTGATTTAATAGTGCGTCTGGGAGGAACAATCTGTTTTATATGTAGTTACTCAATATTTGGTCATTTGCCAATTTGCCATTCATTGTAATATATGGAATTTAAACAAAGGCGATTTTTTTTTCTTTTAAATGTCGAGTAATAGTTATTTCAAATCCTACAAAGTCTTTACTTTCAACACTGTAAAGTCAACTTAATTTCAAGGAAAATATTTTTAGATTAGATTAAAAGCTTATTAAAAGATTAGCTGATCGCAGATCGTTAAATAACACATTTTCAACATACATCAACATTAGTCGGTTTTGTATTCCATCTAAATTAGATACCTAGCGGCGTTGAATAGGCTAATTTAATTAGTGAAATGCACATCGTATTTGTATTTTCGTTTGAACATCCTGATAATTATTTTGGCGAAGATCCAATGGAATATTGCAAACAACCGTTATCGACAGTTCGAGCTAACAGGGCAGTGCGACTACACAAATATACACCGTGGGTCCAATCGTTCATATCCTCAATTTTAACAGCATACACTCGCTTGCGGTGACAGGGTCGCAGAAGTAAAATGTTCTTGGAATCTTAGACTAAGTAGATTGCGTGTGTTGTGGGAGTAAAACAAATTTGAAATCTACACCCATCACAAATTTAAACTAGAATAGTAAACTATACGTGCACGAGATTATTTTTTTAGATAAAGACAGCGGTATTGTTTTGGCTACTCTTGATATGTGTGCACTGTGTAGATTACATAAAGTAGATAAATAGTTGTGTGTGGATTACTTCCATTAACACCTATGTTGCATGTGGTATTTGCTTATAATTAGTATATTCATAAAGTATATAGCTATTGTCAAAAAATTTGTGCAAGCTTAAGTTTTAACTGTTAGCAAACCAATAAAATTTTAATTAAATTAATTACTCGGTATATTTATCTTAGTTGCAGACTTTATAAGGGCGCACTATGTTTTCACTTTGTTTTTGCAATGAAGGTAGAACTTAAACTACCTACAGTATTTAGTTTGTGGAAATCCTTTACACAAATTAAGTGCCCAGGTAAATAAGGAAGCTGAGACATTTTTATTTGTGTATTTCTTGTTGTAGCTACAAATTAAAAGCCTGTTACGTTTGCCGGTACCAAAGGAAAACCCGTGTGTGTATATAAAACATACTATGTGCATTTTGCTAGAGTATTTTTACCTGAGGAGACTGTTAGTTTTAAATTTAGATAAATTAAGAGCGATTAAGCGATAAAACTACAATACAGCTACCTCAAAATCCTAGTAGTGAGCCCTAACTCAGATAATTAGGGCGATTGTATAACTAAACTCACCAGTATTCAAGAATCGCTACCCTACTGAGCAGTGATAACTGATAACACACAAGTTACGGCGACGGGTTCGTTCGCACCGCATAAAATAAAAACAAATGGCCTCAAACACTCAAAGTAACTACTTCCTTGGGACCAACCAATTATCCTTAATGTGTACTCCGACAACTTTTTCCATAAAAAAGCAATGACGTAGGACCTTGTATACAATTCTCAACAAAATAACACAAAAAGCTTTATTTAAATTTTTCAACCCATTTTGGGAACGACAACATAATTTTTAGAATTAATATAACATTGTTTGGTGCATAACTGTAATGATCAATGCTCATAATTGTAATGCGATAAATGCAACTCCTCATGGCTTACAATTATGAGAGACATTTCATCCAATATTACTTAATAGGTGTGTAGGTAAATTTGGTACTTTGAGTAGTGATCATAGTATATTTTAGCTGATACTTTGACGCAGAATACGATATTATGATATATATATATAATATTATATTACAGGCAGAATGAGATAGTATGCTATTATACGCAGAATACTATTGTTATATGCGTCACAAAGGCAAGATGGGTACATGCGAATCAGTTTCGGGCACTTTTAAGCATAAATATTTTGTCAATCGCCATTGATAATTAAATTGTCATTTCAACGTATGAGGCCGTTTTTCTGATATCGGTGCCCTACTTATATTATTTTTATTTTATAAAGTAGGTTATTTAGTTCCAAATTCAATACTGTATTTGAGACACGGAAAACAAAACCAATTCGAAATGCAATTAATGAACTCACTCTCTACAACAACTATTTTTCAGTGATACCCAAAGCAAAGGCATTAACTTAAGCTATTACCATAATAATGTATTTACAAGGTAAACGACCCTAGTTTGGCAGCCGATGGCTATAAAATAAAACCGTACATTATTAAGTTAGGGAACATTCCCGTCACGTTCAGCTTGTCCTTCGCGCCAAAAATAGACGCAGGCGCAATTAATTAGAACCCACCGCCAGCTCAAGAAGAACAGCATAATAACTTTATTGAAAGATATTTTAAAAAATCAAATACTCTATTCTCTCTTTGACCCTTAAACCGAAAATCATTATTTAGCATTAATGGAATTGAGGGTTCTATTTTATTGGTTCAAAAGTATCACGTAAACGTATATTTGTATTAAATAATTAACACAAGCTGCATCTAAAATTTAGCAGCCATTACCTTTTCTTTGTCTTTTAATTATCATTTGATAGCCAGTCAAACTATCAGAGTAGTTTTCTTTCATAAGTAAATACTTTTTTGAAGGAATTAAAAATAGAAATGGTTTTGCTCTGGGCTACGACAGATCCGTAATACAAGTTTCCTCGGCGGTCAAGTTTCGCTATGAATGGAATTTATTGCGGGCGCGATAAACAATTCCCAATTTTTAATGGATTACTTTCGGTGTAATACACATTGTGTACTATCTGAATACACAAAGTGTATTTACACATGCATTTGGCTTTGATTCAAAATATTTGTTGCGCATTTTGCTCGATTACGAAATTCTAAAATAATAGTAAAAAATAAAATCGTCGTCATCGTTTCAGCCGTAATACATCCACCTGAACATAGGCCTCCCCGAAAAGGGGGAATCGCCAATACTCGCCACGCTTGGCAGGCGGGTTGGCGAGCGCAGTTTTTTATAATATTTCGCACGCAAACGCTGCTGCCCGTCTCATGCTACAGGAATTAGTCGCTTCTTACGACACGCCTCCTATTGGCGGTGGGGAAGTATTTTCTTTACGGTCGTCCCCACGCGGTATTTAAAAAAATAAAATATGGGCGGTTAAAAACTACATTTGTTATACGTTTCACTTTTTACATATTTATTTAAGCCAATCCACGAAAACACAAAACATGAAATTGAACTCAGTTGGAAGAGCAGTCGCCCGGATAGCGAAAGGTCGTGAGTACGAATAAAATCCAGAGGCAGTCGAAAAAAAAATTCACGTTAAAATATTATCGTTCCTATTATCAACGCATTATTATTAATGCAAAAAATACATTTCGAACACAGCTTATTGTTATGCAAAAAATATATAGCTCGAAAACTAAAAAAAAAAAAATTGGTTGTTTGTAAAGTAGGTTTACGATCGAGATGTTTACGTGATAACGTCTTATTGGTGATATAAGTTTTTGGGAAGTAAGGAATTAATGAAGATAACAATTTTTTAAAATTTTAAATTACATCTATCGTTTTTAACTCAAATCAAACTTAACCGCACGAGAAAATCTCCATTCGTTTGTATGCCGCTAGAGTGAGAGAGACGGAAGATCGGTCCACTCACTCGAACGCTATGCCAGCCTCCGCTCGTGAGGATTCCGCGTGACAAGTTTCACGGAATGACTGGCAGCGCTCGAGATGAGACGGGAGATCGGTCCGTCTCTCTCTCGTTATACCTGCGATCGCGCTCGTGAGGTTTTGGTGTGACACAAGTTTCTGAACATGTCACCCGACTAAAACGATTTTAAAGACGTTATCACGTCAAAACTACGGTCTGTGTCGATGCTTTTAATCAAAGTAATGGCATACAATCACTTTTAATAAACGTGTGTAACATGCGAAACACGCAATAAAAGAAAAACACATGCAATTACACTGACGTTAGTTGTTCCGGATTGTTTCAATCGTTGTTGATATTTTTACTCTAAATTGACTCATATTATTTCATCTCTAGTCTAAATAAGTAATACCAGCTAAAATGAAAAGAAAAATATTTCGGCAATAAAAGAAGCGAGTAAGTGAGTACTGTTTCAATTATTAAGTGTTAATACAAAATAAGCTCAAATTTAAATAATTTGTGTCCTGCTTGTCCGGTGGAGGGCGTTTACGACTGTCACGCCGTTTTTCTATTAAAGAGTACCTACATGTTACAGACGTTATCGTTCAACTTTAGCTTTTAACTTAATGGGCTTAATACTAAGATAGCATATACACTACAAAAAGCAACAAGGCAGAACGGCAACGAAATGATTCCAATGTAAATGCACACAACCGCTCTGTTCTTTGCGATGTTCATGGAAATCCGTTTTTACTGGCGGCACGGCTTCATTGCATCGCGCAAACCGCGTTACCGAGCTGCTGTGCTGTGCGAACCGATGTACTTTTATGTTGTAGTGGCTAGTAGGTAAAGCCTTTTTATTTCCTTTTTTATGATTGCCTTTACAAATCTTTACATTGTTGGACGGTCTTCATATAATTATAATCCTAGATCTAAGAGCAATCGCCCAGGCAGCGATATATCGTTTTGATCCGTTATCTTTTTTTCAAGCGAAATGTCTTCTAGATAGCTTGTTTAATAAGGAAAGAGAAAAAAAGAATTCACGTGTTTTTCAATAAATTTTTTTGAACGGAAATTAAACACAAATAGTAATAAACACTGTAAATAGTAATAATAATATTAAATCTATTAGCTCGGACGACGTCGCGAAGAACCGCTACTGAGTTACGTCATAAATGAAAATCAGCAATTTCGTAGATGAACTGACCCTGATGCTTATTTTGCGTTGAAACTTCCGCACTTAGATAATGAATTCCTAAGCATAGATTTTCTAAAGTGACCATTAAATGTTTCAAGTACGGCTGGTAGTTTGCAGCAGATGGCATTTCATCAGGATTGCTGCATTAGAACGCCGTCCTTGGCCGCTGTTTACGAAATCGTTGTTTAATGATAATTTTAAAATTAGAAATTATTTATTTATTCATATATTTACCTAGTCTTGCCATAAATACTGAAACAAAGAAAAAAAATCAATTTTCTATTGCAAATAACATTTATTACTTTTACAGTGTGTTAGTTTAATAAATAAATATAAAACAATTAAAAATAAAAAAAACTTATTCGAAGTGGTCTCGATTGGCTGCAATACAGTCCTTTAAACGTTGAGGCCAGTTATCAATAGAAGCATGCACTCTTTCTATGGGAAAATTCTTCATTGCCAATCGTACGGATTGTTTTATGGACTCCAAATTATCATGGCGTTTAGAGCAAGCCGTACTCCCTAAAACTGACCATAAATCATAATCCAGCGGACTAGACGACGGCCAGTCTTCAGCTCTGATGAAGTCTAAAACGTTCGTTTCCAACCAAGACTGCGTAGACCGAGCTTTATGACCCGGCGCCGAGTCCGAGCCTTGCTGGAAGGACCATTCTTAGTTATTGAACATGGTGTTGTTAAGGGGCTTCACTAATGGTAAAAACTTAACTTCAAGTATCTTGATACACTTGTGCCGATGTTTTGATACCTTTTTCATATAAGTATGGCTCAGTCATTCCTTTATAGCTAATACGTTGCACTCTGTCGACTTATTAGAGCTTTGAGCATAAATACGGTCATTTTGTTTGTTAAAATGTTGCTCAATTGTAAAAAAATCTGTAGTTGTTTCGATTTTACCACCCTATTATTTTTTAAATTATCAATTTTAAAAGTACCAGTACGTCTCTTATAGGCTGCAAGTCCTAAGTAATCGTTTAAAATGCGCGAATGGTTCTAGGTGCCATCTTCATCTCCCGAGATAAAATCTTGCTTTCGGACAGGATTTCTGAATTATTTTCCTTACTGCTTTGACCCCCTTTTCGTACGAACACTACGTGGACGGCCAGGTCTTTTTCTGTCACAAACAGAGGAGGTCTCATTGTACCTTTTAATAGCCCGGTACACAAACATTTTACTAATACCAAGCGTATGGAGAGTTTTAAAAATTGCATTTGGCTCCATACTTACTTTGTGTAATGCAATCACAGCGATTTGGTTCTCTTTATCACCCCACTCCATTTTAATATCGCAAAATATTGTACAATGTATTGGCGCCAAAATGAGAAAACTCAATTAACAATCATATAAAAATGACGGATTCCAAATTCAAATGTAATATTTTGTTAATTTTAATTGTTACAGTATTTATGGCCAGACTAAGTATTTACGATCGATACCTACCTAAAATTGGTAACATGTTTCAAAGATTCAGATTCAGATTTTTTGCGAAAAGTTTTTTTTTTTTATGTGAGGACGGCGTTCTTAAATGCATTTGGCAGCACTCCATGAAAACCGAATGCAAAAATTCTTACATATTAATGACATGGATATTTTACGTCGTTCCAACCGATCGCTATGAATAGCTACAGTCTTTGTCTCTGCATTGTGGCCAAGATCGAATGTTTTGTGTTATAGATAAATGTAGTGTTAACTTGACAGTAGAAGCTTAATAAATAATTTGGAAATACATATTTAATTGATGTAAATATATATATATATATTATAAAATAAAAGCTTATATATCTTTCTCCTGTATATATATATATATATATATATATATACATACTTTTGTTTTTAGTTTTTATCAAACAATAATTATCTAAGTGTAGGATTTGTTACTGCGAACATGCATAGTTTGACAGGCATCTTTGTACTATAAATAAACTGCATATGTATTTCTCAAAACAATAATAATAATAAAATATTCTAGTAGTTATACCTACAGGAGAAAGATATATAAGCTTTTATTACTAAATAAGCTATTAAACTATTTTAAACTTGCTAGTAAGTTTTGTAAAAAAAAACAGTTCTACTTTTTCTTCAAAATCATTATTTACTAAAACTTACAGAAAGTTGTGTCAGTTATACTTTGTTTTTAACCGACTTCAAAAAAGGAGAAGGTTCTCAATTCGTCGGTTTTTTTTAAATGTATGTTCAACGGTCATTCGTTACTACGTTGACCAATTTCGATAATTATTTTTTTGTTTGAAAGGTAATACTTTCAGAATGGTCCCATATAAATTTGGTTAAATTCTGATGATGGGATCTATAAGAAAATCATCAAACATTGCATGAACTCCGTACCACGCTAACTGATTTTAGTATCTATCTTACCTAATAATAATATATTTGCCAAATGAGGACTGATTTTGATAATTCTTTTTTTTTTATGAATAGCTTATACTTCAAAGATACTATAATAAAACATTTTTGAAAAAAAATTACCCCTAAGGGTGGAAAAATACGAAATGAAATCGGTATTAAGCAGTTAAATCATGTTTGCACTTGTAAGATTTGTTTTGATTAGGATTTATCACTAAAATAGATGAAATAGCGTTTTAATTTTTTGAAGTCGGTTTTTATTTTTGTATAATCTATGGTTAAAATCGCAAAGAAATAAAATTAAAAAGGATTTTATTTAATGTTATATTATCTATAACGAGTGAAATAAAATCTTCAGAAATACACTCGTCCATTTTGAGCAAACATGCAGTACAGACAGTCAGACGGAGTGCGGCAAATATCACTGTTGTTTACTGCTAGCTATACTCCGCAGTTAAAACGATAAAAACTACTGAAGCAACAAGTTTAGGTTTTTATTTCTCACGTACCTACTGGAAAAGACAAAGTGGTCTGATTTGTGTAAGAACTTCTACTGCTAATCTTCAGTCATGTTTTCAGGGCTGGGATACCCAAACTATATCGGCGACGTTACAGGATCTAAATTAATTTATCGGTGCCTAAGGTGCATAATGTGCGTAGGTACTTAGGATAAACATTATAGGCAGCTAAGGTCCTCCTCGTGCCTCGTGGATCCCAAATGGTGCCTCCATGTTTGTCGATTTTGAGAAAACCTGATTTACAAAATTGCAAACTACTATTATTACCTATTAAGGTTTAATTACATCTCTAATCATATTCGTAAATAGTTTGATACTAGAGAAGCTTTTACGTCCGATGATTATCTAAGAAAACCTCTTGGAATCTAATAAATCTACTTAAACAAGGTAAGCAGAATAATACATCGTTTTATTTAAATATTATAAAACTTAGTCCTGTGTGTATTTTTAATTATTCGACGGTCCCGCACAAAGCCCCGGGCTCGCGGGCCGACCGGGAAAGGCCGCGACACAAAATCCACAAGCTCATTTCACCTTACCACAAAATCGGTTACACAATTTACCTTCGCTATTTTATGAAATCCCAATAGTGGCTTCATTTCGGCATACGTAGAATTTTGACAGTATGTTTATTTGCACCAAAGCTCGGGGAAATCCTTTATACGGGGACGCTTTTATTGCCACTCATTTACATTTTCATGGGCAAAAGAATGACTGTCGTTAATTTATTCACACGTTCTATAAACGTTTATTGAACGGAATTCAACACTTTTTCCAATAATGCTCTCATAAAATACAGAGTACCTATCAAGTATGAAGTATTATCATAATATTCTTATACAGGTACCTACCAATAAAATTACACGCGGTAATGATGATGATAGTGTGCGTAACGTTGCCCAGTGACATCATGTGACATTAATAACTCTATTTCTCCTGCAATGGTCATGATATCGAAGTAAGGAATTCACTTTTTTGTATTACGAGGTATCAGACAATGAACTTTTCCAGCATCTTTCATTATTTTTCTGAGATTATCACTATTTACATCCTACAACAATTTCAACCATTAGTTGGTTTTGTGTTTGTATTATGTATCACTTGGTATTTTGTATAGATATTGTTTTGTGGAATATTATTCCTGTGTAAAAAATTTGCGTCAAGCATTGGTTTCTGATTCATACCCTTTAAAGTGACAGTTAATGTGGATTTAACAATATAAGAGATCAGACAAATGATAAATATAGTACGATGCACTAATTTTACCGTGCCGTGCCGTGTGGGGTGCAGTGTGGGGACGGCCGTAAAGAATACACTTCCCCACCGCCAACAGGGGTTGTGTTGTAAGAGGCGACTAATTCCTGCAGCACGAGACGGGCAGCAGGGTCTTCGTGCAAAATCTTTTAAAAACAGTGCTCGATAACCTGCCTGCTAAGCGTGGCGAGCATTAGGAAACCTCCCCGAAACCGATGATAGGTCATTAGGGGAGGCCTTTGTTCAGCAGTGGATGTCCTATGGCTGAAACGACGACTAATTTTATTTTAAAAAAAGAACATAATTTGACGTCTATCTGTCAAACCGCACAGTATATCTTTAAAAAGAAAAAAAGATAGTGTAGAAAAGATAGTAAAATCAATCAGAGGGACGTGCCGGGTCGTGTCTATCAGAGATAGCACACATCGATCCCGGCGATTGCTTTGTGCCGCAGGAAATTAGTTTCGAACTTGTGAGTGAGTTCCCTGTCGTTTTATGTTGGGTACCAAATACAACCTGAGCTACTGGACCCGATGTAGGTAACTGATATTCGAATCCTGGAATATTCAAAAAGTATTCTGATATAATCTTTCAGTCGATGCAACGTCGCGTCGTCGTCAAGTGTAACCGTTAATTGGTAAACCTATATCACTTGTTATTAAATTAAGTATTTTTAAATAGTTAAATTGTTCCAACAATCACACTGATTATCTAGTATCTGTTTCTATCTATAGTTATTTTCCATTGACTACTCTAATTTGCATACTTTTCAATTGAACTCCCTATAAGGTACTGCCTCTACAAGTTTCCTTAATAATAAATGTATATACTCTAAACAACACTCAATTGTCATACGAGTACCTATGACTAGTGCAAGACAGACAGCGGCTTTTTCATATTTGACACGCCTGCCATATAAGTTTGTTGGGATTCTGCTATTTTAATAGTATCAAATTGGTTTCATTTTGACATTTAGGCCATAAAGACACAGTCAACTTCGTCATTGAAAGATATGCGATAGAAATAGCCTGAATTGAACCCACTTGGTGACTAAAAGCAGTAATCGAGTTTACGGTTGCCGCAATTTTAAATCAAATTTTAAAATCTGCAAGTTGATAAGAGGAAGTGGGTTGCCGTCGATACGCGTTACAAGCCAGCAACCAGAAACCAGCAACTCGTCAAACTGATACAAATTTATCAGTTGCCAGTTTTGGCAATTTTGATCACCAACTGCAGCAACCGGAACCAGTTGCGATTGCCGAAAACGGAACTTACCTCAAAACCTTGCTCAAAATTACCTAAAAATTCAAAAAATACAGGTACAGGAAACTAAATGTTGCTTCGTCTTAGTTTGCTTCCTTACGATTCGATTACTACCCACGATTCGTCTAAGAAATGATGAACAAGTGGTATATATAATGGTAGTGGTACTAATGAATATCGATATATCTCTTGGCAAACCTAGCACTAGGACGGCATGTTTCATGTACTCCAACAGCACATCACGCCGTACGTCCGCACCTTGTAGCGATGCGCTTGATAATCCCCAGGCTTACGGGGTATTACAGAGTCAAGCGGTGCACGTATATTAAGCCTCACCTATTAACTATCACGCCTAGGCTCGTATTATTTTAATACGAGTATTAGGTATGTAGGAAAGCTGACTTGATATTCAGTTCTTGAAAGCCGTATTCGCTTTGCTAGTATTCGGTCTGCCTAAGGTGCTGTAAAAGAAAAAAAAACTTACCTTAAGGTTTTGCTATTTATTTTTATTACTAGTATTTTTGGTAATTTTATAGACGACCTCCGTAGCCGAGAGGCGAGCATACCGGACTTGGTGTCGCTGTCTCTGAGGTTCCGGGTTCAATTCCCGGTCGGGTCAATGTAGAAAAATAACTTTTCTATATTGCCTCGGGTCTGGGTGTTGTGGTACCGTCGTTGTTTCTGATTTCTGTAACACAAGTGCTTTGGCTACTTACCACAGGATCAGAGCTGTTGTGATGTTGTCTAATATTTATATTATTTATAAAAAAAATAGATGTGCTTGTAGCTAGCTAGTATACAGGGTTACATTGCAAAGGGGTGCCAAATTTAAAAAATAAAATATAGGGAACAATATAAAGAAGCGTCATAATCGTTATTACTTTTAATAATCGTATTTTACAAATAAAAACACTTTAAAATATCCGAAAATAAAGTCAATAGAGAGACTACGATAGCCGCGCGGTCATTCACCAAAGATGTAGTTACGGCGAGCCAACAAGGACATGCAATTTTTTTATGAATGAGTTAAATTTTCCACGAGTACGATTTTTAACAGCGGATAGGAATAATTAAATGTGAAAAAAAACATGAAAGCCGCGTTTTAGGGTAGTAAACCACGCAGGAACTTCTACAGTTTTGTGACGTCCATCTGTCTGCTCATTCGTCTCTCTGCATTTCACTGCCATTGGTACCCAGCTTGTCAATTAGTAAGCTAAAATTCGGTAAGATTATAAATATCAGTAAATTCGTTAGTATGAATAAACTCTCAAAATATTTTTTTATAAAAACTGTTACAATATTTATTTACTTAATTTGGAGAGGACTATGTTTAGCAGTGGACGTCCTATAGCTAAAATGATGATAATAATGATGATTATGATTATGAAGTAATAATAAGTGTTATTAAAGATGCACTTCTTAGGGTTTATTTCGTAACTTTACATATGTCAGCCAAGTTACATCTGTGAATACAGTTTGACTTATTTAAAAAAAGGTGTCTCCTTAGTGTAATAACTAGTATCTATTTTGAGCGCTTAATGAAGTCGGTTAAAAAGGTAGTTAGTTAGTTGGTTAGTTTTTTTCATCCAAGTATGTTCAAAAAAGTCATTTATTCTTCCGTGTATTATTCGTAAGAGGCCCAAACAACTCCAGATGCTACACGTACTATTGTGCGGTTGAGTAGCATAGCTTTAGGAAGGCTATAAGTATGTAATCAGGCAGTATGTCATCTTATCTCACATTTGCGGTGTCACTCGTGACGATCACAATAGGCAATAAACACAGTAGGCTCACTGAAAGTCACATTCTTACTCGTTAGTTTGCACAAACCTCTGTGAAGCTTACAAATGAAATAAACATAATAAAAAGAATCCCTTGGACCAAGAAAGCTGCTATTTTGCACAGACTAGTAGTAGTATCAAAACGAGGAATAGATCCTGGTTTTTAAAAATTCTCACGAGATAGGGGAATATATTAGTAATTTACGACAGCGAAACCGTGGGCAGTCGGTTATTTCCTAATTTCGCCAGCGTCTTTTAACTACAATCAGTTGCCGCCACTTGTCTACATTTAGTCAGCTCTATGTACATCTGCGCGTTCTATCTTAAAGCAGTCGAGCTTGCCGTATATAATTATATTATGTAACGGTGCTAAAGTCCGGAAGCGATCTACCAGGAAAAACATCATAAATTGCTGACAATGCGGTGTAGATTGAGGGATTACCCCGTATCAGCAAGATTCTCGTAACAGTGTAAGAGGAAAGAAAGTACAAAATATATTACGGTGTTTAAAAACATCCAAATAAAGTTGGTATCCGATTATGAAAGATGAAGATGCATACCTTTAGTTGTGTATTAGTTTAAAGAGATAAAACACAACACAAAACTAATAGAATTAAAAAACATTATGTTTTATTCTTTAATTATAGGTTTGACGTATAAATTATTGTTTTTCTTTCATACTTTGGTACTATCAAAATTTTGTTAGGTTGAATAAATGCAGAGCTACCGTACAGGTAATGGCAACCAGCACGAACTAAGGCACTTACCAAAGTGGCTGGCAGGAAATCCCTCATTACTTACATGTGTTACTTGACAGAACAACAGCGATCAAGGAAAATGGCACGCTTTATTGATAAGCGTCGTAACACCTCCCACAAAAAGAAATGTTTTACATTCAAGCTGAAAAAGGAACAGGCGAAGGAAATATCGTTTGACGAGTGGAAAAATCTCGACAACACTTTACCTTAGCTTTGATGTAAATCTAAGTGGGGCAGGACAAGTGTTAATAAAATTAACATAGTGTTCCGTATCTGACCAACAACAGAAACAAAATTGGAGAAGTATTTGTTTATTGTTTAATTCCGGATACACTACCTACTGTTACACTTTGTTGATGAATTTGTTAAACCACTTACGTATTTAATAAACCAGTCGTATAATGAAGGAATCTGTCCAGATGCTTTAAAGTTAGCAATAATAAAGCCCATATTCAAAAAAGGGGACAAGCTTAATGTGTGTAATTATCGCCCTATTGCATTATTACCAGTAATATCAAAGGTATTTGAAAAAGTTTTATGCCAAAGAATGTATATATTCCTTGAAAAATATAATGTATTTAATACAAATCAACACGGATTTAGGAAAAATCGTTCTACTACATCGACGGTATTCGAGTGTAATCTTGAAATACTTAATGCTTTAAATAAACACCAGTGTGCCATAGCACTGTTTATGGACATGACTAAGGCGTATGACTGTGTCTTGCATGATATTTTGATTAAAAAAATAGGTTCACTTACCTATCAAATATAAATTAATTAGTTCAGTTAACGCATTTAAATGATAGAACCAGAGAGCTAAAGCAAATTAAGTCCTCAACACAAGCTGTAACTGGGTCTATACCTCAAGGCAGTGTGTTGAGGTGTTTATTATTCTTAGCTTATATAAATGAACTACCTTCAGTTGTTTCTCAAACAATAGTATTATTTGCAGATGATGCCACACTTATTGTCACTGTTTTGCATGACAACGTAAGTATTTTGCAAGGTATTATTAAACATTGTTTGCAAAAAATTGTTGCCCATCTTAAGATATAGGTCTTACCCTTAACTTCGGGAAAACAAAAATGATGCAGTTTAGACCATATCAGAGAACAGAGCTAGTATTTTCGATATCTTATCAAGGACAAATTATTGAGCGAGTAAATAATTTCTCATAACTAGGAATCACGATGGACTCGACACTCTCATGGAAACCACACGTGGAAGTCGTGGTAAGTAGCGCCACGAGATTCATGTAGAATGTTATTTGCACAATACAAAGTACTTACGGTGACTTCCATTTTTGAATTGTGTCGTTTTATAAAAAAACATAGTAAGTACTTCCAGCACTTTGATGACACGTCGAGCCGTTATGCCTCGCGCCGCACAAATGATTTCGTTTTACCCGCGGCCCAACTCGCATTATTTAAAAGTGGTCCGTACTATATGGCTGTCAAAATATACAACCATTTGCCCAACTCTATTAAAGCCCTCCAAGGTGTTAAATTTGAAAAAGAGTTAAAAAATAAACTACTTTTAAAATCTTACTATGATTTAAATGAATATTTTAGAGACAAAATTTAAATTATTTTTTTTTAATTATTTTTGACATAATTGACAACATATTGTAATTTCAATTATAAATTGACCTACATTGTGATTTTAACTTTTATTTTGACATTGTAATTTGAATACTAACGTAATTATTTGACGTAGTAAGTAATTGACATGTAATCCAATGAAGCATGTGACATTTACCTTAAAATCATTGAATTTGAATGGAATATTGTTAAATAAGTTGAATTGGAATGATGAAATGTAATATTATTATTAACTTTGATTTGATTAAATATTTAAATTCACGAATACCTCATGAAGGTTATAATGTAACTATTTTCTATCTTTAAAGCCAATATATATTTTGATACTGCTGTTACATTATGAAGTGATTAAATGAATATGAATATCAAAATGATGGGTGAACTTTTTCTTCAACTAATTTATCTGCTACTACAAAGTACTCATTAATACCTATTACAAACATTGCCGTAGTCGTTCGCGTGACTGTTTTCGTAGCAATTCGTAGTCACTGTTGCTACGCCTCCGCGCGCTCCGTAACAAACTGCGTAGTCTCGTAGTAAATTGACTGTTTATAGCTGTGTGTAATCGCTCAACACGCCTTTAATCTATCTGTATCACATTTAAAATCTCTCGTGTATCTTGTGATTTATACCGATAAGTAACCCTATAAAACGATAGTTTAAGTCGACATTTCTACATAAAACTGGGGCATGTCAGCCAAACTGTCATTGCGCCCACACCACAGCATAAATACAAAGTGCATCGTGACGACCAGGTCACGATTCCTACCAGGCGGTGCCTTGCACCACGCCGCTAATCATTCAGTCATTATACACGCTCCTTGAAAACAAGCCTAAAAACTGGCGTGAAACTTCTGCCAATAAACAGCCCAAAGTTTATGCATTAAATGTCAATAACCGACACGTCGATTTACGGGTTACGGGCTGCAAACAGCTGCAAGTTATACAGCTACTTGATTTTGTTTTTAACCAAACTTAGGCTATGCTACGAGTAACGCCCTTTTGGAAATAACTTGTGTATTTTTTTAAAAATACAAAAATGTAAAGGGTACTCTTATGTCCAATATTTTAAATCTTATTAATTGGAATAAAATTATTAGTACTTATTTTAAAAATTGTTGTTGAGTTTGGTGCATTTAAGGAACATTATTAGTTCGACTCTGTTAATTTTACAATACAATGAAAGTTATATTTGTAATGGAAGGGAGCAGGGAACAGTGATACCTACTCTTCGGTCAAAACCAAATACATTGTGTACTTTTTTAGGTCCTTCAATATTATTACAATCTCACGCAGTGAATTTTTTTAACCCCATAGCAAAGCAAAACTAGACACAATAGACTTTTACTATTTTTCATCAGATATTTTTCATCGGTTTACGTGTTTCGTAGGTACTTAACCTCCACCCGAAATAAAATTATTATTTACCACTTTTTAGTTAAGTCTTGCTAGTTGCTCGTATTTTTTGCGCGATCCAAAGATCATTACACTATCCAGAAATTAAAATATGGTTAATGCCGTCAAGGTAATAAAAAAAAACAAAGTAAAAAGTTATGCGTGTGGTCGTATAACTCCAAATACGGTAAACCTCCTAGGGCATAATCATCGAGCACATCCAACAACATGGAACCTCTTTCTCCGAAACATGTTAGTTTATTTTCAGTTACCATTAGTATGAACTGACAAGTCCTGTTAACTATCGCCCGTACAGCCACATAAAAAAATGACATTTCTACTCTATAGGATATGTTTTCAATAGGCATAATTCAGCGACAAACATAGAGACATAAGAGAAAAAAGGACCAATGTCCCATATCAATTTCTAGGGCACGTCATATCATTTGTATGGGAAATCTCTTTTTTTAAATTTAATTCGATGTTTATCCCAAATAAAAAAGTTTGTATTTGAGCAGCTGAATTAGCTGAATCATCCCCTAAAGAGGTTTTGCGTATTTGGAGTTCCTCGTTTTATAAAACAATATCAACTTTGAATTAAGAACCTCCGTCTTGTGGGTTTTTGAAGTCGGTTATAATGAGGTAAAGACAAACAAGACAAGTCACCACAAATTTTCTTACTAATTAATTAATTTGTATTGAACAACGACAATAGGTAACCACAACTTGAGTGCTAAATTATTTCCGAATTTATATACTTTATTTTTTTATTTAAAAAAATAATATAACCATGAAACATGTGTCGTAGAAAAACAGGAACTATTACTATATTTGCTTCGTCTATCTGTTAAAATTATGTTATTTTATAAAAGTTTGTGGATTCGATTCGATGTGTAAGTTGTATAAGAATTGTATTCAATTGAAACAATAACTTTGTTGTAGCAAAAATACTGTCAATACGTCGTTTTTTGAAAGCTAACTACGGTACAAACGGTAAAAAACTACGGTAAAAAATCTATTGGCACATTGTAAAGTTGTAGAATATAAAGTAGTCGCCCAAACGCGGCCAAACCTATTTGTCCTGGACGATTAATAGCACCAATAAATTTGTAGATACCTCGTGAAGACAAACCGATATACCACGCATATTGTTTTATATATTTGAAAGGTAGCCCAAACTAAGTGCCATGTGATAAAAGTTGCAGCAAGGCTAACGATTGTAGACACGAAACAAACTAATCTACATTAACCCTTGATATCGTTTTTAGGGTTCCGTAGGCAAATGGTAAAAAACGGAACTCTTATGGATTCGTCATGTCTGTCTGTCTGTCTGTCCGCCCGTATGTCACAGCCACTTTTTTCCGAAACTGTAAGAACTTTACTGTTAAAGAAACTTGGTGAGTAGATGTATTCTGTGAACCGCATTAAGATTTTCAGACAAAAATAAAAAAAACAATATTTTTTATTAAACCCATACTATCTATGAATAGGTCTTCGAAAATGATATTAAGTTTTCTAATATCATTTTTTTTTAAACTAAATAGTTTGCACGAGAGATATTTCCAAAGTGGTGAAATGTGTGTAACTTCTAAACCTGTAACTTCTGAAATAAGAGAATGATAAAACAAAAAAATATATATGATGTACATTACCATGCAAACTTCTGCCGAAACTTGGTTTGAACGAGATCTAGTTAGGTGTTTTTTTTAATACGTCATAAATCGTAAACCGCAATTTACCTTTCATTCAATCAACTCAAATATAAAAATAAATAAAATGGACGTTTTGTGCTAGGTTGACAAGCTGTCGTCTGTACCTACAAATTAGTACGGAACCTTTGAACGGAAAATTGTTATTTATACGACAGAAATCAACCAGTTTGAAAGCTATGTAAGAATTGAACAAATCTACTCGTTGTTTATTTAGAGCCATGTCATACTTGTGGAATGTGTCCGCGGGGATTCGTCATATCCGCGTCATTTACGCATTTCGATCCCGCTTTTGTAGGCCATACGAAATAAAACCTAGTTCGTATTAGTAATTTAATCTAGTGGCTAATGCTTTAGTTACCATATCAGCTTGGCTATTATTTATTATTATAAAATTGTTCAGACACAGCTCACTCTAAATAGCCCGCCAACTAAACTAAAATACTCGCTCCAAACTAAGCTTTACAGCGAGGTTTAGTGCGGTTGTCACTGACTGTCAGACCTTATAAAAATGGCAGCCGCGCGGAAATCTGATGCATCGGTGCAATAGAAAAGCTATTTCGATAATAGTATGTTTAATTGTTGGTGTTATCTGATATTACAGACCATTTTGCTAAATAAATTGGTTAAGCAATTGGATTCTCACTCGAGATTTTTTTCTAGGTTCACATCGCGGCTAGTTGCATATCACATAAATCATGTCCCTTAGAGTCTGCCCTAACCCCTAAAGGTTCTAAATATTATATATCGATGTAAAAGAGCAGGTATCGTGTTATTTACATGCTATGTATTAGCAAATAATTGAGCTCAAAAATTCTAAGCAGTTTGCTTGTCAGCTCGGAATCCTTTGTGCCGTGAACAACAGCATTAAAGACATGAAAAGCATTTTCCCTTAGCATGCAACTTCCACACCATCCGAGCCTTGAGCTTGTTTTAAAGTATTTTATATTTCAAAAGGTGTGACGCTGTTATAAATCTTAAAAGCATTACATTCAACTTGATATTATCAGCTAGATGTCGTGTTTATTTGTTGTCAATGAACGTCCTTCAACTTGCCTGCCATTGTTATTTTCAGCCCTACACAAAGCATATTCTATAAAATATTCAGTAAGCCAGTACGTCTAAAGCGTGTTGTTTGGAGTCAAATCAGAAACCATTTCAATTTAATTAATATGTAAAATAATAATAGTTATCCGCTGTTTTAAGCCAGCCTACATACTTATTTATAGAGTTTAAAAACACCTTAGTCTTTACGAACCGTAAATTATTATATAAGTGAAAATATACGATGTTTAGTATATATATAAATAAATAATATAAATAAATAAATATTTGACAACATCATGTACATTGCTCTGATCCTGTGGTAAGTTGCCAAAGCACTTGTGTTACAGAAATCAGAAACAACGACGGTACCACAACACCCATATATATCTTCTATCTATCTATATATATAAAAATGAATTGCTGTTCGTTTGTCTCGCTAAAGCTCGAGAATGGCTGGACCGATTTGGCTAATTTTGATCATGAAATATTTGTGAAAGTTCAGGGAAGGTTTAAAAGGTAAGAAAATATAAAAAAATTGCAAGGAAAGTAGTAAAACAACTATTTTATTTTCCCATACAAACTGTTCGTACCTGTCAAATAAATTGGCGGAACAAAGTTCGCTGGGTCAGCTAGTACCAAGAAAGCATGAATATTGTTAAATCTCATGTTTTACTTTTGAATCTAAGGATTTACAAAAGTGCATGGTAAATATAAGGTTTGTTAAAATATTTGTCGATTTACTGAGGTTTTTGCCATCATAAATATATACATGTTATATTTTAGCTATCATAATTAGTAAATGATGATTTTGGGAACAAAATAATTTAGAAAGTTTTTATTCAAGTTTGTAGCGACATCTATCTCGCCACATACGAACTAAAAGTAACGTATCCTACATCGCGATATTAAAGTTATCGGAGCGATTGAAACAAGAACCCGACAACAACCGTCGGGCAGTAGCCCACCAGACACAACACCCGTCTGGTCGGAGGATCCTCCCATTTTCAATGGTGGTGTAGGAACTTAACACCCTGTTCCTCACTCCACCCACAAAAGTTTCTTATAAAAATGCTTTTTAAAAGTTTTTTTTTGCTTCTCTCAAATATAATACCTCTACATACGTGTTTGTTTACTCTTTTGTGTGTACCGCCTATACGATAATGCGCCAAACATGTCTGTCTACTTAACTGTTTTTATCATTTGCCGTGTCTCGGAAGGTTTTTTTTAAAATAACTGTGTAGATGTTATTTAGAGCATAAATTAACGATTATCACAGAACCGTTCGAAATTTTACAATTAGGGTCCTTAAGTTTTACTGGGTTTTTTAAAGAATTACCGTAGTTAGAGCTTTTACAGTAACACATCTATGGGAAATGTATTCTTAAGGTTGTTACAGCTAAGATATACGCGAATGAAATATTGCTGTCATATACATCAGCCTATTACAGACATAGATAAAGCAAAGTTGTTAATCCTTACCGAACGACCTTTCATCGCACAATACCATGGAGATGTAGCATACACTTAGCGCCATACATCATCAGTGAGCTAAAGCGAAAGCTGAAAATAAAATACACGGACACCAAATTCGTTTTAAGCGCAAAGCGTATAAAAGTTGTGGATTTAACAAAAATTTGTTGTGACACCAAAAGTGCGGTGTTAGGAACACAAAATGCCACTTTACACTTGCCTCAACTGTAGTTTGCAGTAAGTCGAACACTAAATTGTAACTAAAAAAACCTCAATTTGATAAGGATTTTTTTAAATGTTACATTCATATAAAGAGCTTTCTGCGTGTGTTTTTATATTTTTAATTAACACAATTTGTTTTATAATACAATATTTTTTCTTATTCCGTGGTTTCTGGGCAAACAATCATATTCCCCTGATAAATACAACATCTTTTAGTACAGCAGCAACATCGAAATCTACGATTAGTATGAGGAAATGTTTTTTTTCTGAGATTTCTATGTGGGTCCTGTGAGGTCCCCTACAAAAAGTTGGGAATGTAAATTTCTCGGCTCCCAAACCAAAAAAATCACCATGTATTTGTAGCATTTGCCATCAAGCCTCCGTTACCCTTAAACCAGCCCATTTTGTACCGTGGCTTTGTGTTATCTAAATGCAAGTTATTCACAATGTTTTTATTCACTGCTAAGCAAGTGGTTAAAATTACATTAATTGTATTATTGAATAGAGCAATAATGGTAACTCACAGTGGTCGGAGTCTTGTCTTCGAAATTCTCGGAATCTATATTCCAGAAAATCCGAAGGTACATACTTACGTGCCGACATTCTAACTCACATGAGGCAAGACTTCGACTTCTGTGAGCTACCACTGCTCTATTTAATAATACAATTAGTATACTTAACTAATCAAATTTAAAAAATATATATCAAAGCCTATAATAATGTGTGAAATAATTTATTGTGATAAAAAATACAAATATGATTTTACATTAAATACCGAAAATCAAAATGTGATGAACCTACACAACGACTACAGCGAAAAAATGGAGTCTTACTTAGGTGGCATGACGAAGTGTTTGTACACCCTGGAAATATCCTGCAATAAAAAAAATACCAGTAAGTACGTGCAACTGTCTCTACATCAGCGCGGAACTATGCTAACGCAGCTCTATTAATAGGCGATACTTTGATTGTTTATCGGTCGATCCTGCGCGTCGACTCGGAATTGAGGCTTCATTGATTTTGTCAATATGCCTTTGTCTATACAGTGTTATTATGAACAGACTTTATTCACCAAATTCTGATGAGACATTCAAATTCATACTTTTTGGAATAGGATAGGAAAGATCGAAGTAAAAGGTACAAATCGAGCACAAAGAAGTAGTTTGAGATAAACTTAGGTGTGGCCTTACATTTTCAAGAATCATAGACTCTTAGTACTAGAAAACTAAAATTTGGCATAGTGGTAAAATTAAATCTTGAAAAAATAACAATAACCTCCCTACACGTAGAGTAGTATAATTAGATAAAAAATACAATTACTTATACACTTGTTAAATTCTTGCAAAAACATCATATGCTCTGTAGAGTTGTGACATCACAAGTTAGTAGATCTTACTTACTAATATTATAAGTGCGAAATGTTTTTACGAACGGCTGAACGGACCTGGATGAAATTAGGATTATATCTGAAATAGCTTAAAGGGTACATTTTATCCTGGAAAATGTACGGTCTCGTGGGATAGATTTGATTTATTTTTCACAGAGCCAGGGATTGAAATGATTTTTGCACAGTCGTAGTTTATGGGCAGATAATGATATAGGCTACTTTTTATTCTAAAAAAATGCACAGTTCCAATGGGATAGCATAACATTGTGTAAGAGTTTTAATTAACGTCCTAAAGGAGTAAAATAGAGGGTGAAAAGCCGTATTCAAAGCGGCCAAAGCCGCCAGCACAACTAGTATCTCAATATAATTAAAACTGAGGTTTATCCTCTAGTAAAAAGTGCTAGAAGAGTCAAATACCCCCGTCGCTTACACACACACAAACTTAGCCTCTTACTTTGTATTAGGATGTCAGTTCTACTACAAATCATATATATATATTAATATTAGTGACTGACATCCTGTCAAGGGGGATGGCAGTTGTTTATTATGACTATTTCAAAGACAATCATTCATCGTAACACATTGAAAATGTAATCATCACAATAATCATGGTTTATTTTGAATATTACTTCTTGATACAAACGATAATCATAAGTTGAATGAATATGATACGAAAAATATTGCCTTTTGTCATTAGAATATTTGATAATGTATTAATAGATCATTATTCCATATACAAAGTATTATAGGCAAATGTGTAAAAGCAATAAACACGTCTGTAGCACCTTCCTCGTAAAACGGAACATTCGGTGTAATTTTAACGATCCTATTACGAATACGAACCTTTTAAGTAATTACGTGTTCAGCTTAATTACAAATACGGACCTTACAGTAAATATAGAAAACATTCGAAATTCTGTCGTGATAAATAAGGGCAAATTTTAACTTTAAACTAAAACGATTTTATTACTTTTACTTGTAGTTGTAACTAATATAATATTTGACCTGATATAATGCTAGAGAAAGGAGGTGTGTAGAGGAAATTTGCAATGGCTACTAGTAAAATCTTCGAATTTGGTCTCAATTCGTTTTGACGAGTCCCATACATATAAAAGCGTGTTTCACACATTTTGGCTTTATGACAATTTATTGGGTAAAGTAATAATAGTCAGCTCCATTTAATTAATATGGCGACAAGGGTGTCTATTTGATGGCCAAGTAAAAATTCTAAAAGAACATGCCAAAATCTAGAAAACAACCACTAAACAAAACTTCTAGATCGCTTTTCAGTTAACTCTCTTTTAAGCACCAAAGTATATAATTCTATATGTTATAATTCAAATTATATAGATAATCTTTATATATAAACTGTTACCACATCACACACACTGTGACGCACGGATGACTTACATAATGTTTTCGTCATAACCACTAAATAAATCCGCGTCCGCTCTACAAAGACTGTCATTTGCAGTGATAGCGGTTTATCTAAAATTTGCGGAAGTTTTGTGCTCATATTTAGTGACGGAAAATGTGTGGTAGCATAAATACAATAGTTTCTTGCTTATATAAAACAACACAGGCATTTTCTACTGATATAGTTTTCCTTTGAAAACTCATTGCTGCATCTGCATTCCCTTAAACCTTACTTTTTAACCCGGCATTAGTATTTAATTGGAATAATTAAAAAATATTTGAACCTTGTGTAATAAAGTTCAAGCATTTGACGTCTGACTAGGCTGATCTTAGGTAAAGCTGTTGCTAAGACATGCTACTACATTCGTTGCCTCACAAATCATATAGTAAAGGGTCGGTAGTCCCCAACGGAAACTCGTAACGAAATTAATCAGAAGTAATTTAAGAGAGGAGTTTGAAACTTAGGAGACAGATGTCAACATATTTATAAAATAGTATTTCAATTATGTTACCACGATACTTTCGTTGATATTTGTGGAGAGAAAATCTATCACACACCTGAGATGAAACTTTTTTATACGAGTAGAATAAACTATTTCCCGCAGAATGGTCTATCACCATTCTGTTCATATATGAAAATGACATTTCGATGTTATCTGCTCAGTGACGTCGGTGGGAGTAAGGTCACAGGTATACGAACTACTCGTTTGATCATACGAACCCGCTCACAACAATTTTCTCTATTTCATGCCCGGTTCAAACCCCATGGGCATTGCATCCAATAAGTAAGTAGATTCCAAAATCATAGTGACAAATGTGTGGACATAAATACTATTATTAACTCAAAATGTGATAAGCTTTAACCAAATAGGTACTCCTGTATGATAATTGTTTTTCATCAACAACATAATATCTTTTGTTAACTTTTAGCCAAAAAAAAACCTACAAAACCTATTTTGACAGCACATAATCAATAAGTACCTATATATCAGCGGAATGAAATAGTACAAGTCGTTTTTATATTAAATTGATACACATTTAAGCAATAAAATATGTGTTAATAAACGTAGATGTTATCATGTTATGTAGTTACCTATTATACAGAACCCTATTTACTATCTGCAAAACCCTGTTATGAGACTATTATTGTTAATTAATTACCGCGCGTTACCTTGTAAAATCATTTCTCATTCCCTTAATTAGCAATTAATTAGGGGTTATCATAAAAATGTGCAGCGATTATGTATACAATAATGGCATCATTCTGGCAGGTGGCTTTGTAATTAGGATTAATTTAGCTGAGACACGCGCTTGCCGACGGCGAAGGTCACGCACTCATAAATCCTCACACAAGATTGTTTACGCAAGCATTCATTAAAGATGCAAGCCCTCCCTTGTTACAGCGTTTTAACACAAAGCGAGTGTCAAGTAAGGTTGTTAAGGTCTCGCAATTTACCAAAAGAACGCTTTAACGGTTTAGTTAGGAGTGTGCTCGTCCATTTTACATGAAATGTGTATTTTTAAGGTAAGCGCTTGTTTTAGTAGATCCATCGCTACAGATGTTTAATTGATATATGACTTAAATTTTGAGGCTCTAAATTCTTTTAATTTAATTAGAAATATTTAAACTAAACTTTGTATATGTTACCGGCAATCTGTACAATTCAGGTATTCTATACAATACCTAGGTAATGTATAAAATACCTAGGGCGTCTAGGCAATGTATGAAATATTATGAATAATATCCTCCATCATAAACTTTACCTAGGTAATGTACACAATTCCTAGGTATTGTATAGAGTACCTGCTGGTCCACCGGCAATGTGTAAAATAACTATATTTGGGCCTGTATTTATCAATGTTATGTAAGTAAGTAAAGTAGGAGGTTATAAAATAACAGACACATACACAAATACTTAAATATATTAAATAAATTATTTTATTTTTAATATTTTTGTAGCAGTACAGCTAAATATAGGTGATGTAAAAAAAGGAAAAATAGGAGTAATGGTCCTAAATAAATAACTATTTTAAAAAGCTACTGGGCGTTTAATTGTAGTTTATGTTGGTTTTTGCGATTGCTCGATCAAATAGTACCTACTCTTTTGTTTCCATTTATTGTCTGTTAAAATTAATGAACACTAACTGAACTGTCGCGTGCTGAGCCATTACTGAAAGTCGCTATAGGACATACCAGTTGAGATCCGTTATCATTTTGAGTGATACATTATGCTTTGGTGCAATTTATGTGATAGCTTACTTTTTAACTGTAATTGGTCGATTTAAATGCTTAACATACTGCTTTAAGTACCCACTTTTGGCTTTTCTGATTGGCGTAGTGGCGATCTGGATCATAATTTGAAAACGATCTTTTTTCAAGTTGGCTCGAGTCTGGGTGTGCTGGGCATCTTCATGTCCCTAGCAAAATTCATTGTCTGGTATCTCGTTACACAAGAATCTTAATGACTTACTTCAAGAATATATCAGTAAGTGCGTTTAGTTGTCTGGCGAATATTAAACACATTAAATATGTTTCTTACTTCGTTAATAATTTTCGATCGACTAAATTGCAATATATATTTGAATATCTTTTTAATGTACTTAAATCCCGGTTTATATGGATGTAAAGCAGTGGTTCTGCCAATGTCAAGTATTTATAGATGTAAATCGTTATAGCAGATAGGTGACTTGTGAAGACTTTTGAAGAAGGAAGAATTGTAGATTCGCCATCTCAGGCCAACTAACCATCTCTTCGCACGTCTGCCCCCTAGCATGTTTAACAAAACACGATATGATATGATATGATATAGCGATATATCGACACCAACTTTAAAAATATGTGAGATATAGCCGCCATTTTGATTTTTTATCAAAACAGCGATCTTAATATGTGACGGCGATTTAACATGGCGGCTATATCTATCATATTTTTACAGTTTTTGTCGATATTTCGCTACATCATATCATATCATATCGTGTTTTAGTGCTCATGCTAGGCAGGCTGTATGACACAGTTATTTTACTAGCACAGCCTATCAGTGCTACTAAGTTGTAATTCTGCATGATTATGGATATCTTTAAGGCAAACAAAGATATGATATAAAATTTAATAAAAACATAAATTTCAGGGTACGTTGCTTTTGACACATTTATCGGTAGGTCGTTTATTATAATTTGTCTTTTGTCAGCTCTATCAGGTCGGTATTTTTTTACAGTGTTCTAACCAACTAATAAATAAATAAAACGTGTTACATGAACTTTGAACATCCACTTTAAAGCTGTTTAGATTTCCACGTGACTAAGTAAAATCCCGTTGACTTCAAATAGAATGCTTCGACCATTCAAAAACCGTTTTTCCGCAGCTTTCCGCACTACCGAATTGTACGCGATCGCTCAAATTGGTTTACACGACCTCGGATCTATCTCAACACAATAGCAGTTCCTTCTTTGGGTTATAGTTTAGAATACAATTGTTTTTGAATATTCGCGACCTGTATTTATTTTGAGAACTGGAAAAGTCTGGAAATGGCATTGAAAAAATACACACTAAAGATCGGTGTTGCCTTGATCTCATAAATAACTACAGACCTTTCCTCGTAAATACCGATTTTCTAAACAGTATACTGAAGTTCAAAATTATTACACTAGTTTCGATAATCTTAAAAAACCCATGGCCATACAAAAACAGTTTAGCAGTATTTTTTGATTTGATTTGATTGAACTAATCTAACTCTGACTGTAAAACTGTATAGCAGTCTAATAATGATGCTCTGACTGTAGCAGTCTAATAATGATGAGATCATTTTATCATCAATGAGTTATCCTAATCTCTTTTAGCAGAGAATAGAGTTTGAAGAGAGTTAGAGTTTTGAGACTCTTCTGTAAGAATAGAGTTTTACCTACTTAAAAAATCTTCTAACAAATCTGCTTACGTACCTACTGTTTAGCGTGCCTGAAAAAGGTGCAAGTACAAACTTAGGGTTCACAAAAGGGCTTTCAATTATTATGATTTTGCGCAGCAATTCCTGCGTTATTTCATCTGATTCCAGTTGATGCGCGAGAATCAACAACTGCCAGCGTTTGAAATAACCTCGAAATTGCTTTCCATTGTTTTTTAACTGAGCGCGTGCAATGAGGGCAGCTCGCTCATTTTTGCCAATCACTTGAAATACTAGCCCTTGCTTTTGATACTGTATTCACAAATGAAACACCCAAGAAAGCTTTACACCCTTGGTTTATTTCTTGTAAATCACTCTTTGCTCACTTGACCCTTTTAAGTTAAATGCTAGACGACGATGTCTTTCTTTTTTGCCGCCATAAACCAAGTGAGTGAAAAATCAATAATTAACATCAAGGTCAAAAGAACAACTTATTAAAATCACAATTTACTTTAAGAGGCCGTGCACCTTTTTTCAGTGCAAAATTGAAATACAGTCTATGCTTGTGTGCGTCTATGATGCGGGATAAAGCGTCAACAATGTTGATCCTTTACAAGATAATATTGATAATTTATTAAGTAGTGGACAGGTAGGAAACCTAGGTAGGACTAGGTTAGAGAAACGATCGGTTTTGCACGCTTGATTTTATACTTAAATATGACTTAGCTTTACTGCTTAATTTTTTGTTTTTAACATAAAATAAAAATTGAATTATTTTAAAAGTGTACCTGAAGATTATTGTGTAGTGTTTAAATCTTATAATAGTTGTTCATAACGATAGAAAAATAAATAATAATTGAATGGAAATTTGTAAAATTTTATGTTATTTCAGCATTTTTTAAAATATTTATCTATATTTTGTAAGAAAGTAAAAAAAGTATACAACCTATGTGCAAGTAGACCATATCTTCAATTAAATGTTAAAATCGAATTGTCAGTATAACTTGTAGTCTCTTGCAAACCGATATTTAAACGTAACTCGAACGTTTTCTTAAATAAGGGTAGTTCTTTTGGTGATTTACCTTTATTTTTAAAATATATGAAAAATCCATTCGCGCTACATGCAAGAATAATAACTAACTTTAAAAATCACGTGTTATTTTGTTTCAATTATCATTCACGTCTTTGCAATCAGAGAATAAAATGTACGGAAATACGACGATTTCTAGGACGGACTAATATATTAATATTTAATTTAAATTTATTGTTAAAACGAATAATTTTACAGAGATAATACAATCATTCAATTCAATAATCTAACACCTTGATATGCAGTCTATGTGTGGAGTACCTAAATTGCCAATACCGCTCGACTTTCAAGATAAATAATTCTAATAAATCTGACATAGGGCAGATAAACGATTACCAAACCTCTGCGACTAGACATAGAAATACTCGTATATTCTTATGTCAACATTACTTTAACAAACCATTCCACATTCACGCTATATCGAGTGTCGTGTGAGTCGTAAAGATCGGTTCGTGATCACGAATATAGTTCACAGCTCGTAACTCGTCGCGGACGGGCACGGGACGAAGCCCTGCATGACATCGCTAAGTTCAGCTCACTTGATAATCACCTCGCTAGTGTGAGAAACTGGTAAATACTAGCTGCTGTGGCAGACGGTGTTTATGCATGTCAGTATGTGTTAAGCACACACCTATATCAAGGAGACGACGCAATACTTCAAACTGTATATCAGTAGAAAAACTCAGTGTTTTTTTTTGTGACGTCACTTGCAAGATAAAATTGCCATTCTGTCGACTAACTGTATTTTGTAGATTTTAGTATTGCACAAACCATTTGTGTCGTACTAACATGTGTTGCCTCGGTAACCGATCACAAAAGTAAGAGTCAACTCCGTCCAAAAATGTGTGTGAAACAAACTTTCCGCCTACTTATCTGTATGATCCATTAAACAATTCGTTTAATTTATGTAAGCATATTCACATTGTTAATGGTTTAGTACGACGCCATCGCGCCAGTACCTCTATACATTTTGATTACAACGGTCTTATACAAGGGAGACCATTAATTAATATCTTGTAGCTTGGCTTGCCAACAACCGAATTGCCACTTGGAGGGTAAAATTAGTTTCTCTTTGCCTCATACAATTATTAAATAACATTTTCATAAAACGCCCGAGAGAAATCCAGTTTGTGCAAACTCTAGTACTGGGATTGCATAATTGTATTCACTTTTCAATTTTGCCGTTTGGAATAGTTACACCTACCTACCTACAACGCATCTTTCCGTTAGAAGTGTTTTTAAAACAAAATAAAATCTCATTACAAATCTCCAACATAATTGCAAGATCAGGGTCAAAGGGACGTAGATTATAGAATGATGTTCTTAACCTTATCATCAACCAACAAAACATGGACCACATACCCTATAGAGTATAAATGTCATATGATTTGTTCGACAAAATTTTCCGCTATTTTTTTATCTGTATCTGTGCTGTTTTTGTATAAGCGAGCGGTGACAAGAGTTGTCATTTCAAACTAAATGTAAGTAAAAAATCACTTACTAGTTTCGGAGAAAGATGGTTTGTATTGCTGCTCTATAAGGTATATGTACTCGATGCAACAAAACAAAAATACAAAGCTGCATTGCATTGACCCTCCCGAAATTATTCATAAACGCCGATAATCGAAAAAGACAAACCCGTGTACAGTCCAACACTCGTGCTACATAGGTCACACTAAAAGTTTCCGGAATTAGCCACTTATAATATTTAAAAAGTTATTGCTACATTCGAAAATGAAACTAGAATACTTACAATTTGTTTCATCTGACTGTCAATTGTTTTCACATTGTGGCGTCATTTTAAAAATTGCGATAAAATGTGATTACAATAAAATGGATTTCACTCGAAAATATTTTTGTTGCATGCATTTTTTACGATTTTAAGTGTAATCTGTCAGCTCAGGAGAGCCTCGTTCGGCTTCAATCCGCTTTTGGCGACTAAGCACCATGCAAAACGCAGCGTAAGACGTCCACCTTGAAGGTGCACAGACGACCTGGCAATATATTTATTTTAATGCAATTAATTATTTTGTTTGCGTTATTTGCCTGGTATAAAGCCAGAGTATTACTTTTTTATCAATTGTGTAATCTCATTTACATAAATTGATATTATCTTTATCGATTTTGTAGTAACTGCATAAAAATCTTGTTTTTCTTCCAGAAAGAGAAATGGGCAGATTTTTTGTATATTAGGATGGAAAAATATGTAATTTTTTTTAAACCATACTTCAACTACTTACATTATTGGCCCAAAAATCCCCGTCTCCTTTGGGTTTATTTATTTATTTCCTGTTTTAACCAATGTTATTACCAGTGATCCTTTGAAAAATATAAATGTAAATAATAATAAATTACGCTTCTATAAACTTAGTTGTGCTTGTAGCACGAACTATGTAATTTAATTTAGAAGTAATAAAATTCGCTACGTGTCAACTAGTCTAATAACTTTTTTTGTTTAAAACTGTAGTGTTGTTAGTAGACTAACCGTAGGTATTGCGTTTCGAGTAGACAGATGAATAAAATAAAGTCTGTGGTCAGACAACAATGAAATAGTAAATTTTATCATTTATATTCATTTGAACAGCGGTAAAAAGGTATGCATTATATTAAAGGACAGATTCGTAGATATTTGATAAAATAAAGATATGCTGACCATGAAGAATAGCGCAGATATTTCCAAGGGCAGGTAGATTCGGGTCCCGTAAGCGACCGCCTCGAAGGGCCCGCGGTATTGGGGCTTCCAAACAAACTACAATTTATTGCTTGAAAACTAAAGATAAAGGGCGTCTATCTCTTTTCCCGACCCCAAAGCAAAACTTAGTTTTCTTAGAAACATATTTTAAAGATTTTGAACAACGCAAAAGCTAACCTACAGTTGCTAATTAAGGCATCAGCGATCGGTGATTTTGCAATAGCATTGGTTGCTAATCATAAGTATAACCATATTTTTTCGTTTTATCTACTCTTCCTCTATAAACATTTTGTAGCATCTTCCTGTATTTTATTTAAATAAAACAATATTTTTGACGACGTTCGTAGCCGAGAAGAGAGCATACCGGACTTGGTGATGCTATCTCTAAGGTCCCGGGTTCGATACCCGGCCGGTCAATGTAGAAAAAAATACTTTTCTATATTGTCTCGCGTTTGGGTGTTGTGGTACCGTCGTTATTTCTGATTCCTGTGCTTTGGCTATTTACCATAGGATCAGAGCAGTGTAATTACCATAGGATCAGAAAAGTGTATTAGAATAATTTGCTGTAATATGTTCACGGGTTTAAAAGATTTAAACTTTTATCTCTTTGCCAATCGAGAAGCCAGAGTAGATTGGCTCTAAATTGGCCATATTGCATATCTACGGAAGACAAAAGCAACATCGTTATATTTGAAATGTACTATTCTATTTTGATGTCCCCATTTAATTTATTTTAGTTTATTATTCATCGCCTTTCGGGTTTTTCCATCGGGTTGCGGTTCAATCCATCGCTTTAGACCAAAATACATTATATCCATTTGAATGAGTCAAGGCGTAAATAAGTAAATGAGAGCGTGAGTACGAAATAAACAGGCATTCGGTCTACAAATAGAACTTGGTCTGTTTGTGTGGCCTCGGAATGGCTGTGCCCTCGGGAATGGGGGGTTGGTGAATGGGGAGACCTACACACCCTATATGGACATGATTTATCCCTGTAAGATTGCTCGAGAACAAGATTTAATACGACTAAGGCTGTGAGAATATAAGAACTTCAGTGGCGTTCGGACGGACTTCGCAATTTTCCATAATCCATACCGGAATGAAATCATTTTATTACTCTGCACTTTGAAGGTTTGATTTAAACGTTTTTTTTCTAGGATTCAGTAATATTGGTAATAGCAATCTCGTTTTTCTTAATAAGATAATCAAATTTAATACTTAAAGGGTTCCGTACGTAATTTTTTTCGGGTCAAGGGTGCTAATATCTACTTGAGTATACACTAACTTTCATATTGTTGGTGTGTGTGTTTTCATGACCATAATAATTAAACCCTATTATATTTACTATAAAGTACTAACAACAGGTCGTCAACCTACCACAGAACGTTAAAAAGACTTCGAACTATTTTGTATGTAGCCTGGCATACCTAAAGTTGCAAGTAACCTAAAATAATGTTATTTTGGTGTACACTTAAGATACATACGTTATTCGAAAGAAAAAATTACAAATAACAAATACTCTTAGACAAAATGTCGTAAATGATATACTTTGTTCAGAATTTCAAATTGAATATGTAAATAAAAATAAATATTACATGTTCAAACTGAAATTCTGAACAAGTATGTACATCATTTACGACATTTTGTCAAAAAGTAATTGTTGCTTGAAATTATTTGCAATTATTGGCGCATGTATTACAACTTTAGATATGCCAATTAGGTTCGATGCCTTTTCTTAATTGATACTGATCTCTACGTGTCGGACATACGAGTTAATAATCGGTTCAATGACCTTTAACTTTTTGGGTAGGTTGACATGCTACTTACATTGTTCATCTATAATAATCACTTTTTTTTTATGTAATATCCGTGTAACGTTCTACAAATAAATGGTTTTTAATAAACTAAGATTTCAGTCGGTACTTGTCTGCAGAAAAAGACAATGAAAAAAGTTTTATTCACTAACAGCTAGATATATTATCTGATATTCATGCACTACCGCCGCCCCGGCTCGCAGACACCCGAAAGTGCGATATATCTGGCTAGTAAGATAGCTCTATCTCGACTTGGCATCCCCAAAGGCTGAGAATTTTCCACAGTCTTCTATATAACTGCCTAACCTTAATTATTTTTCCTTTCGCTGCCAACAATACGATGCCAGGACAACAATCGATCACGATC
Organism: Anania hortulata; assembly: GCA_963576865.1. NCBI lineage: Eukaryota > Metazoa > Arthropoda > Insecta > Lepidoptera > Crambidae > Anania > Anania hortulata. Next base: position 12,393,556 of record OY756390.1, on the reverse strand, counting down.
GAACAATCTGATTTTACTCAAAAATTGTGTTGAAGAGAGCGTAACTAAAGTGTCTGCGTCATGTATACTATTTTCGGTACTAAGAATTCATGAAGTACCGAAAACAGTTACTAGATATCTAACGGAATTACAAGCATCTCGTCTGATGTAAGTAAGATAAAAATAAGGACCATTGCTTCTAAGTTAACCTTTGATAAAATAAAGTTATAAAAGTTATAATTTGCACAGAATGCTTTCTACAACGAGGTAAAAAATATCAGCTATGAAGTACAGCAAAATCGTTTCAGACAATTCGCCCGGAACCGCGAGGAAATGGGAAACGTTTACGGAACAAAACAAGGTAGAAAGAAATAAATGAGGCAGAAGACAACTACACAGAACTGCACTTAACCGAATGCATTTTAGAGAACAAACATCAAAGGTATGCGTAATTGGATTGGACTAAAAAACGAAATCGTCATATCCGTTCCAGAGTCGAAAACAATTTCCCGACAAACGACAGAATGCTAGCAGTTAGCAATAGTGCACTAAAAATAGCCTTATCCAATTACGACTCCGTCTCCCGCGCCCGTCTCGCCGGCAGTTTGCGAGTTCTCGTTAAATATGCAATCAGGAGGTACCTGCCGGGTACCCCATACCCGCTGTCCGGCGTCCTGTACCCGCCGGGTATTTAGTACCCGCGGGCGCCTCCTGCCGAACGTTTTTGTGACGCTGACGACAGAAGCTCTCCGCCCGGAATAACGACCTTCCTATTTACTGTCTAAGCGTATTTCTGTACTTCGGAATGTTGCATTGAAATCTCTGCTTTGTAAAGGGAAACTATTGAAGTTTTTGCATTAAGATGTTTGTGAAGTTTTTCTTTTCTTCTCAGATAATAAAGAGCTTGTGGAGTCTAGGATTTAAGTTGGACGAGGAACGTAGTCTATGTAAACAACCTAAATGCAGGCATGAGTAAAGAGCTTATCGGATCGCATAAACAAGGCTGTTAACTAACACTATACTCAACAGTCATTACCGTATTACAGCATTTAGCTCACAGCTTTTAGCATTAACTGCTCGTTTCCGCGATTTACCTTCCCAACGAGAGCTCGCAGCGAGTGTCATCCGAGTTGTCAGAATGTTGTTATACAAGCCATAAGAGCTCTTCGCCCAGCGCTCGTTAAATGAACATTTCATAGAGAAATACTTCAACAATACATCACATTAGGTATTTGTACTTTGTTCATTAACATTTTAGGTTGAACCCATGTGTGGTAATATGTGACTAAAAAGTGTGTAAAGAGCTTAATCTAGGCCTATTTACAGAAGTAAATTGTTGTCACATATACACCGTGCTTTTTCAAACGGTTATAAAGACGTTTAGGTACAGGATATTCAATATGAAATACTTTTTCTATAGGACAAACATCAAAATCCAAAAAATATTCGCTTTCTCATTCTAAGCCGACGACCAGCTAACATCAGCTTGTATGAAAAAGTCGTTTTTTTTTGAGATTACAATGTTGGTCCAATAGAAAAAGTTGTTCATGTTCACGGAGAAAATATCCTTAACACGGTTAAAAAACCCGTGCATAGATAAAAAAGATACATTGTGAATCTGTACTTAAGTAGATGTTATACAATTTATGTTACAGATATAGTACAGAATACCCTTTGCGAATGTAACTAATATGTGAGTTTTCATAACTTAGTAGGTATATTGCTGCCGCGGGAGTCCAGTGCACCTCATAAAATGAGATTTTTAAAACGAACAGACTAGGTACTACATCACAGTCCTGTTTTGCTTATGAATAAACAATACTTTGCGATTGCAGCATCTGTGCATGTAACTAGATTAGATATTAGATTCCGTCACAATTAGATTAGAATACTGCGGGCCGAATAGGTTCTTAACTGAGTATTGAACTGACACAAATGCTGTTACCTTTGAGAGGGCCTCGTTGACGATTATGCAGCAAGTGTCATCGTCACTGTGGCCTCATCAACTGCGCGCCTGAGTGTTGTTAGCGCGTCATGCAAGCGCTCTCCGCCGACAAGCTCATTAAATGAGCATTCCAGCTACGGGTACTATAGTTGTGTCTAGTATTGAGTTAACCTAAGGTGCAAATTAAAAAATCACTACATTATTGGTATAGTTTGTAAACACTATGAAAATGTCAATTTTGTCTGCCTACTCCATTTTCCATTCATCATTAGTAACAGACTAACTATGAGGTACTAGTAACCTATGTTTTTAGGTACGTGGAGTTCATTAAGATACTCTGCTAAATAGAGGTCGCCAGTACGAGCAGGGATTTTGTCGGTATCATTGACATGAGAACAAGAAGTAAAGAAATAGGTACGAGTAAAGTAATGAGAATAAAAAAATATAGTGACACAACCTAAGTATCTATACCTAGTTATATAAACAGTCTCGCAACTATCTGCAGCAATTATAATGATATGAACAAACAGAAACGTCGGTAAGTTCCACGCTTATTACAACTCACCTAGACTGGAAAGTCAAGAACATCTCGTCAGGGCTGACATATAGCAATGTGCTTCCATTTTTCATTTTAATCAATTTACATTTAATACAAACTGGCCTTTATATTGTTGCAATAATATTTCGAGTTATCTAAGTATCTCAGTTCCGATATGCCTTCCGATCAGCCTTGCAAAGGCTAGTCATATCAAAATAGCAGTGCTACAACAAATTTAGTAGCCTGTAAGTATTATATTCATCAAAGTACATATTATACCTACCTACCAAAATTACGCGTTATTTGCCTAAAAACCGGACAAGTGCGAGTCGGACTCGCGCACCGAGGGTTCCGTACAAACCTGTAGGTACCTATATCACGACAATCGAGTCAAAGTTATGGTATTTTTATTGCAAAATGAAATCCATAACACTACAATATGTGATGTAACTAAAAATGTTGTGTTATCGGATTTTTTCCTTTATATGTGCTATAAAACATTGCTTCATGCAAATTTCAAGATTCTAGGTCGACTGGAAGTACCCTTTAAGTTTTGATTCCCTTGCGAGTAGTTGCGAGTTTGAAAATATGCGGCTTAAATTGCTGTTTTTTTTATTGCGTTGACACAGAAGTTTGATTTTATTACAGCATAAAGGTATTATAGACCTGAGTATTGATATGAATTTCAATTTAATACCTCAACGCGTTCATGAGGAAAGGGGTAGTAAGTTTAAAATTATTAAAAATATTTTTAATGATGTAAGTAACAAAAAAATCACGGTTTTCGACCTTCGTACCAAATTTCAAGATTCTGAATTCACGGGAAGTACACTTAGGTTTTGATTCCCTTGCGAATTTCAAAAATTTGCGGCATAAACGGCTGTATCTTTTGATTGCGTTGGCTTAGAAGTTAGATTTTTTTACAGCTCCAAGGGACAGTAGACTTGAGTATTTGATATAAATTTCACCTCCACGCGTTCCTGAGAAAAAGTGTGACAGACAGACAGATGGACGGACAACAAAGTGATCATAGGATCCGTTTTTTTCTTTCGAGGTACGGAACCCTAAAAAAACACGGAAGATGTAAATTAGTTTAAAAATTTAAAAAAACGATTCAAGCCGTATTCAAACAAATTTGTACACATATAGGCTTCTTTCTTTCTTCTTTAAATTCCTATCAGTGTAAATTTTTTTTTGAAATTTTTATTCCGTTAATAATTTAATTGTAGTATTTTTTGTTTTTTATGATTTATTATTTCAAATTCAATATTATTTATCAAAATCAAAATCGTTTATTCTTGCAAATTAGGCTATTAAAAGCACTTTTACACGTCTTATTTTTTTTCCCTACCACTGCTTCATATTAACTTGTGTGCTAGTGTTGAGAAGAAGCAGCGCAGGAAACTCAGTCACTGTTGTCAGCCTCTTTAACAAAAATTGGTTTTCGTTTTTTTAAACCCCACACATTTATATAATCACTAACGGTGTAATAACCCTTTTTTATTAAAAAGATGATTTTAATAAAAAAGGGTTATTACGGGTTAAACATGTAATTTAAGTTCAAATACTGGCAGTTAAGTAAGGGATTGTGGTAAGTATTAAAAATACGAAATAATGCAATATTAGCATAAAAATTATATTTACCATGTTTTGTGTGAATAAATTATTTGAATTTGAATTTACGATATTAATAACTCAGGTACTCATCACCCAAACTTGCCCCTTGCAGGATTCGAACCCACCCTTTGTAAATTGTAAGGCAAGTTTGTTTGTATTCCAGAGTGCGAACTACACTAAAAGTTCGTTGTTTTGATAGCATCTACAATTTAGGTGTGATTTTGAAGTTTTTAGAAGGTAACAGCAAATTCCAATTTTGAAGGGCAGCCCTAGAACTGGGATGCACGTGAGCGCGGTGGAGTCTTGGAGCGAAGTTTCTGAAACTGCTGTTTGAGTGGCGCTCTACGAGGAGCAAATTAAATTTAACTCCAACGTGCATTGTTGCCTTATTAAGATATTACGTTTACGCTACACTGGATACTTTAATAATGATTAAAGACCTTGAAACAAATGTCTGCACTCTGAAAATTTGCTGGCACAACGTTATCCCGTTTTACTTTAATTAAGATGTATTTAGACAACATGCATTTTGTCAAGTCAGACTATTGTTTAGAGAGTTTGATAGTACTTAACGATGTTTAAAAAATCTCAATTCTTCTATTTGCAGTAAATAGGGTATCATCATTACACAATTTTGTGGGTGTTATTAACTCAACAGTGAGCACTTATGCCTATTTAGCTATTCTAGTTTGAAGCATGCAAAATTTTAATACAAAAATTAATACAAGTCAAAATTATTTCATAAAGTTTAAAAATTAAATTGTATGATTACATCATCATTATACATTATATCAAATTATTATTATTAAATATAATAACAATAATAAATAAATAAAAAGTTTAATAGTTATCATTCAATCATTTATTGACATGTTCTTCTATAAAATTACATTACATTTAGCTATTTAGGCTATTCCAATCCTGTATCTGTCTTATATTGAAAAAAATCTTCGATGGAATAAAAGCTCTTATACAAAAACAATTTTCTTAATACTATTTTAAATCTATTCAGTGGTAAAAGTCAAGTAATTTTAATCGCCATCGCATAACCATTCTGATTAAATCGAACCCTTTTTGGTAAGACATCTAGAATAAGCTTATTTGGATTTCTCGAACTGGGGAGAAGTTAAAGTAGTTCCATCTTTAAAAAAGTAGGTAATTGAGTAAAAATAGAGATACAAATGAATACCTACTCTTTGTTACAGTTGTAAAGCTGACATGTATAGTCAACAGTAAATATTTTCAGCAAAATAAAGTAACCTCGCGTTATTAATTCGTTCGTTCAAAACAAATAAGGCAATACGCGATTATCTTAAAATTATACGAACCCATAGACACTTACGAGTAAATAGCTTGATGTGCGTTTTACTGTAAACTATTCATACTGTATTGAAATAGTTGATGGAACTCATTTTGATCTAACTGAAGGACATTTTTGGGTTACGAATTACCAGACAATGAATTTTGCCAGGGTCATATCCCAGCGCACGCAGACCCTACAATTCCAAATTTCAAATTCTAATGTGTACTTTAGCTTAACCGGGACAATGCCAAACAAAGACCATATTAAACTAGAGTAAACACACCTACTAGCACAAACACGAACATAATACAAAAGATAACACGCGGCTACGCCACGTCACTCCGATAACGCCGTTTACATAAGGCTTTTAGTATTAATCATCGCGTTAATAGCTCGCATCTATCATCTAATTAATTTGCCCGATAACATTCGATGAGTATCGGTTTTTAATAACGGAATGGTAAAATGCATGGCGCTCTAATTGGTTCAGGCCTTATCTCGGATATTTTGCTGTTGAAACCAGTGAAGTGTTACAATCTACACTCTCTTGTTTGCGTTCAATACGAGTAGGGTTAAGCTCGGTACAGAATATTTCTATTTTTTAGACTCGAAGTAGATTAAGCATCGATTTTTTTAATATCTATATCTATATATAAGAAACAAAGTCAGGTCAGTTGCACCGTTTGTAGTCAAACGACGGGGTCAAATTTAATGATCTTAGATTTTTGAATTTGTCTTACTTAAAGCTATTAAAACAACGAAATTTTTTTTATGAAGAAGAAGAAGTTCGCCGGGACAGCTAGTGTAAGATAAACGAATACAGAACAGATACAATTCTATTCACAAAATCTTTCCAAAAAAATCAATCGAAACCATTGACTGAACACATTCCTTTAATTTTTGTTGTAGCATAAATAGTTGAAGACGAAATTGGTATTTGTGTTAAGCCTGCAAGAAGTGAAGCTAAAAGAAAATTGCATCGTAAAACGACTGTACGTTCAACTAAAGCGCATCGTTAAAGTCGGAAAAATACATTGGCAATGTGCATGTGGACATTTAGACTTGGAAGTTTCTTCAACGTTCCGGAATGGTCAGGGAGGTCTCAGCGTGCAGCCTCACACGCTATTAGATTTATATTACCTATAATATCAAGTGTAGCTCCGCGATTTTTCGCTCTTCTCTAAGCTATGCATTAAGAACGACTTTTTTTTTAACAACTAAGGCGTTTCAATTTTAGTTACTTATACAGGCTGTCCCGTAACTTTGTTCTATGGCTTTTAAAAATATGCATATAATTTTTTTGGGTTACATATCATTACAACTAATACTAGAGTGTAGTTATAACTAATTTCAAAATAACTATGGTCGATTCAGATATATTCATATCGCCTATTGGACGACTCAACTACTGTTTAATTCACATAATTTTGTTTAAACTAAAATTAATCTAATGGTTGTTTAAGCTATTGGGTGTTTCAACTATATACGAAATAACTAATGGTTTTTGGAGCTATTACCTGTCTTAATTTACAGTTTAGAATGGCAAAATTTTAGAACGAGAATTAGAATCTAGGGCTCGCTGGCCGCTGCCGCGGCATGCTCGCTCGGCTTCGCGCTTTATGTGGACTGTTCTAACCTAACTTAACCCAGATGATCTTTTTTTAAGATTTTGACTCTATCGTATTAAATTTTAACTATTATATGAAATGATAATTATGCCTCAGTACAGTACAGTATATAAAATGATTGTTATTATTATAGTGTTAATTAATTTTATTTGAATTAACTGTAGGTGAATGAACCGTTAGGTGAGGAAACCGTAGGTGAATCGTCCGGTATGGATTTCGTCCATTAGTTATAACAAAAATATGTGAAACGATCTTTAGGCTTATTAGGTAAACAGTAGGTTTTCCGACCAAAGCTATTTTAAAAATAGTTATAACAAGTTTAATGATACGTAATCTTTTTTTGTCTTTGTATACAAGATCAATCGGCTGTTTGGTAATTTTTTATAGGAAGTCGATAAATTTTCATGCAAATTTGCCAAAGTAACATAAGAAAGTTGTTCACTATGTTGTATTGAATATATGTGGTTACAAGGTTATCCTTGAGTTACGGGATACAGCTAAAAGCGAGCATTAAATTTATTGGACGAATTCGTGCATTTGCCTTTCTTACTCAAAGGTGCGTGTCATACAATAAATAGAACTAGCTATATCAACCATTCGTAGATATACATAGCTTAACCAGGCTTGTTTCTAGAACTCGGACACGAATCGCTATAACGAGTAACTTTTTATTGAGAATGTGTCCGCTCGCCCTTAACCGCTATCTAAACTATAGAGTGTAAATGGAGAGTGGCTTACAAAAACCCGCACTTTGTTCCTGACATAAGCTTCAGCTACGGTCGGCAGCAAATGAGTCTTTTGTACTCATGTGTGTACTATGTGTATGTCCTCATTTGCACTTAATCTGAAAGGTTCTCATTAGAATGTATTTGAAGCTATTTACATAACTTCCATTTGTGGCAGGGCTCTTTAATACCATTTAAAATTGTTATTGAGTGCCAAACTGTTACCTTACGTAGATATTTATTTGTCGCTTTCGGCATGTCCGTTAATTTTATTTTTTGAATTTTGTAAGACTGCAATTTTTTAATACCCCTGCGTTTGACTTGTTTTAATATCTTAGCATAATAATATGTATCCACTTCAAACTTCAATTTAGACTGCTCAAACAATTTGATTTCAAGTAGCGAGTATCTATGACGCTTTTCTGTTACACAATACTTACAGTAATATTCTACCAACCCATATCTATTGATTTTATATCGTCTTAAATTCAGGGTACTGACACCGAGCGTAGGCGACGAGCCGAAAACGAGCCTCGCTAACATTTGAATCAGATTCAATTGTTTCTGCAAAAAGATAGCGCAGGCTACTAATTTCCCGTTACTTTGTTTATACGTGAATAGTTTACTGCCAGCACCAAAATTGAACATATTTTATAAACTGTGTTTATAAAACTTTAATTAGTAAGCTTAATTTTTTTACGGGAATTAGTAGGTAAATAAAGACATTCTAAAATCTTGTTTTGTCGTCTACCTATCAATGTAATAATACTTAACTGGCACTTATGCTTTCAATTATTCAAAACTGTATGCACACAATCAGTTGAAGTTGTACACATACGTTGTAAATTAAATATTTGCTCTGGACAAGATACAGCAGTAGAATTAAAACAACAATAGAAACACAACCACTGCAGTTCCTATTTTAGAATGTTTTGGTACTAAGCAGGTTCATTCAACCCGTTTTGCATAGATTGCGCGTGATGGACGCGCGGGTATAGAATAAGCCCGTTGCACACGCCACCGGAAACCCGATAGCGGTGCCAGTGAGGTATGAACGATGAATTAGTGCAATATGGCGTATATACACACAGCGCAAATAGAACAGCCAAGATTTTCTTCAATAATGCTACTTTATTAACCAAGTTAAGCTGACGAAAAGTAAGTATAGTACCTACACTGTTTAATTTTACTAGTTAGACGCGAAGCCAAACAGTATACATATAACCCTTCGCGTGCCACTTACCCAGTATAGAACGGTTAATCTCTAAGAAAAAAATATACCGTTCTCTTTGTCTATACTTAAAGCCTCCTTATCTCCGAAACTGCTGAAAGGATATTGATGCGGTTTTAATTAATTGATAGCCTTATTCAGAAGTAATGTTTGTGCATATAATTTACAACCGTGCTTCTTTAGTGCTACCTATGATAAGTCGGAGCGGTCGCTAGTATTATTACTTTGTTAATTAAATTTCAATACATTAATACTTCGTTAATTTAATTATCTCATAGCAAGATTATTCAGACAAAGTTTAATATGCAAAGTCTATTATAATTAATATTAGAGTTTAAGTATATGAAAGCAACCATAATAATATTATTTTTGTATTAACAATACTAGTAGGTGTCTAGGTACTTATTAACATTTTACTAATTGTGAAATTGTATAAATCTGAGAAGGCCTTTTAAGGACGAGACCTTCAGCAATGAAGAAAACAATTGAGAAGAAAAGGTATCCAACATCAAAGATCTGTTTCAATTAAAAAATTAAACTGCCTGCAGTAAGAATCGGACCCATATCTTTTCACTTTCCGGGTGACTACTTTTCCAGAAGTTAAATATTATTAATTTAATTATGTCCCGGGTTCGATTCGCGGTCGAGCCAATGTAAAAAACTATTTTTTCCATGCTGTCTCGGGTCTGGATGTTGGGATAACGTCGTTGTTTCTGATTTCTATAACACAAGTGCTTTTGCTACTACCTTAGGATCAGAGCAATGTATGTGATGTTGTCCAACATTTATTTAAAACATTATTTATTTATATGTTATGTATAAAACACATGGGCACGTGGTCATTTCAGTGAGTGTTGTCTGTTCTTTTTGACCACAACATAGCGCAGTACACATGCAGTGCCTTCGTGGCTGAGCCACTGTGCAGACCGCACGCGACTCGCAGTCGACAGTATGTGCTAGAAATAACAGCCACATAAAAATGCTTCCCAACGTCCACATTGCCCCATCGAGTAATACGTTACAGACATGTAATGTATAAATATAGTACTCATATACGCATAATAATATATTAAGAAGCCTCTTTAAAGATGAAAATGTTTTATACTGACGGTGTTGTCAAAGATGACACTTCAAAATGTTGATATAAACTACAGTAATCTTAGGCGCTATGCACATCTAACAACTTCAGTTGACGCAACTATCAACTTTTTTCAGCAGTGGTGGTGGCGGTTACGAAATCAGCAATAAAGGCCTAGTACACGGTTGCTGCAATTTTAAATCAACTTTTAAGTCGATTTAACTGTAACTTGATGGGAGGGGGTGGGTTGCCTCAATACACGTTGCTGGTTACGGAAACCAGCAACTCGTCATAACTAGTACAAAAGGCATCAAACTTGTTGTACATTTGTTGTACACTTATGACACATACGCCAATCACAGAGAAAATAAATACAAACAACAAAAAGTGTTTGACAAAATGTCATACTCGTAAATGATATACTTTGTTTAAAATTTCAGTTTCAATATGTAATATTTATTTTAAAATACATATTATTAGATTCTTATAACTTAAGGTATGTCAGGCTCCACACAAAAAAGTTCAAAGTCTTTTGTCAGTTGCTGGTTTGGGCAATTTAAATCACCAATTGAAGCAACCAAAAGCAGTTGCGATTTCCGAAACTCGAAACTTGGGTAGGGTTGGCACGCTCGATGACCACATAAGAACCTACTATAAATCAATGTGTATTTGTTTTTAATGTTTTTCTCATTTTAGTGAATTTATGTAAATTCTTATGAGAATAAATGTCTTTGATCCTTAGGGTTGCTACGTCTGCGTAGATGCTCAAAATTATATAAGAATCTTAAAAATAGCTAGTTGTGAGTTTCTGTTTGCCGCCACAGAAAACCAAAATTAACTCCATGTGCACAGTGCTTTACAGTATCCTAAAACTAAAATTTACTGCATAAGACTTTAATTGCCTAACTCTAAGCCGCGGCTCAATTCTCCAACTTCAAGTACCTTCAAAGCTGATATTTGACACGCGATTCACGTAATGACATAAAACACTCGTAAAACAGCGTTTTATCCGAGTTTTATAATACCTCGCCCAACACAACTCGAAATTTGAAAGTTGGAATCGATACCAAAAATACCGATAAAGACGAAACAGTGAACGACGGGAAGGAATCGTCGAACTATCTATCAAATTTAACAGACATTCGTGTAGAGCGCGAATCAATCATAACAAGTCTATTCATCGTGCGGTCACGCCCTTGCCAATGGTAAAAAGTTGCTACGGACATATTTGAATATTACATTCCGCCATTGTAATATCAAAATGTTGTTTTCAGTTCGAACTGATTTTTTAAAACATTTACAAAATCACTTCCCAAAAGCACATAAAGGGAAAGACACTAACGCAAACTTTTATTAGTGTGTGTGTATATTGCCTGTCCTAACTCAAACTACGAGTATAATCAAATCAAACTTACAAGATCGCATGAATGAAATTCACTAATAATGAATTTTATCGTAGACGTAAAAATCTTTTGTGTACATTGTTTACATACACAATTTGTCTGTTCTGCATCACAATAGAACAATTTGATTAATGGAACCCATTGAATCTTTTTACGCGAGTACTTGATAGCTGATTCATCGTTAGCGCTACGGCAGCTACGAGCCTACGGCGCACAGCACGTCGTAGCACGTAGCGTGCGGCTACTGCCCGAATTACTCGTAGCTATTTTTACTCGTTTAAATTCTGTCTGAATTATTTTTAGATTTGCTAGGGTACGAGTACAATTAAGTGGAATTAGAATTAATGGTTTTGTTGTTTGTTTGATAAGAACTTCATGAGGCAAAAGAAAATGAAGTCTATATATAGATGAAGTATATTGTTTATTTGCGTAAATTAATACTTTACGCTAATAGTTACATAACTTTTTAAATACTTTTACGCTTTCGTTAATTTTACGTTACATTTTGTCAATGTGACGATAGTCGTAATATGTACATATTTTGTAATGGCTTGATGGATTTTGACATGTAAACTCTAGTAAAATTTATCTTATCTCTGAATAATTACAATTTCATAACAATACAATAAATTTTATTTAAAAAAATAGGTACCACGATTTGTTATTATTATTTTCACACATCCAATAAAAACACATTACAGTAGTAAAACTTATTTTATATATTAACAATGTGTAAACTGTCGTAGGTATATTTTAAAACCATAATAAAGTCGTTAAAAAGAAGGAAGGCAGGCCGACACACGGCGATGGTAACTCATGGCCACGGCCGGCTTAATTGCGTTAATTTCGTTTATTTTACTACGTTTTACAGAAATTGTTGTTATATATGTACTTTGTTATAAAGTACCTATATTACTAGTTAACTAACTTCTTTTCAACCGACTTCAAAAAAGGAGGAGGTTCTCAATTCGTCGGAATCTTTTTTTAAATGTATGTTCAGCGATCATTCACATTGACTGATTTTGATAATTCTATTTTTGTTCGAAAGGTAATACTTTCAGAATGGTTCCATATAAAATTGGTCAAATCCTGATGATAGGATCTATAAGAAAATCATCAAACATTGCATGAACTCCGTACCACGCTAACTGATTTTAGTATCTATGTTACCGATGCCGATGAGAGATTCAATGTTTTCGTTTGCACTGACTCCGAAAGTAACTAATCAGGTACCTTACGTGTTAAGATTATTTATAGCTTTCTAGTTTTTTGAAGTCGGTTTTTTTATTTTAAATTTATTAATAACAACCTAGAACTGTTTCAATGTAGGGGTTTATTAAGTTTTATCTTGTTGTTAATGTTGTTGTGCGATGGTGATGATTGTTTTAAAATCCACCAAGAAATTGGCTTAGAAGTCGATTTTTAAATATTTTATAGTATTATGGCTATATCCTAAAGGCTATAGATACGGTTTAATAAAATACAAATGATTGACGAGTAGCTTAACAATTTTCAAATAATGATAAGAATTTTAAGAATATTTAAAATTACGTAAATCTGGAAGGAGAATTTGTTCTTCAAGTACAAGTTTTAAATACAAAAGCAATTTCCGATGGGCTTAGTGATCCAATTTTAATGTCATCGGGTTAATATTTTGAAACTGTTCGTGACGACTTTCTTACGCGAAGCTATTATTTTAGGGTGAATTACAACACGCTCACAGGAGCATGAATGGTTGAGTAGCGATGTTCCGCCCACGCGGCGCGTGGGAAGTTAATCTACATACGAGTGCGTCAGATCCCGTTTCAATGTCGACTCTCCGCTCGTGTAATAGTTTGTCCAAATAGAACGAATGTACTTAATTAAACAATAAATACAGCTTGCTAATAAAATATTTGTTTACATATCTGAATTCTAGACAATATCCTATTTCTCCCGAAGGACCTTGCCAAGTTTAGTAGACAAAACAATTTATTAAACTTTAATATTTTCTTGGCAACTAATGCCGCCGTAAGATCTCATTAGGTACTAAAATCAAGTTTTTGAACCTATAAGCGTTATATAAAAATACAAGTCAACAAAACAAGTGTGAATGAAATCAATTTCCGTTTGTGAAAATTCAAAAACAGGATCCAAAAAAACAGCCTGACGAGCTCGTTATTTTGGTATAGGTATTAGAAAACGCTCAGCGTGTTTTGATGTAGCTTATTATGACAGGGTGTCGTTTGACCCGCCTCGGCCGGGCAGGTTACGATGCCGATAAGGCACGGGGCGCCTCTATCAGGTGATTGCTTTCATCCAAAACTTGACCTCGCCCGAGCACGCGCCACACTTATACAGATCCGTGTTACCATCCACATGGAACGGGACCTTTTTCAGAGTTGATATAAGTTGTAAATTATTATAAAAGTAATATCCGTTGCTTTTATAACCCTGTTTCTTCAAAGCACCAAGTAGTAAAAAGTATTAAAATACGAGTACGTTTGCAATTTTGAAGAAACGTGAGATTTTAGATTGAAAATATAACCTTTTTTTGGTAAACAAAAGCCGTAATAAACCTGTGGCGCAAAAGAAAATATACGATCAGTGTAAAATCCGGGGCGATGTGGCAGCGATAGACACGTCACGTATTTCTCCGAGACCGTAAAAATGTGAAATATAACCATTAAAATGTCTGCGTCTTGATATGACACGGCTATTATCCTTTGGGTTATTTTTTAATTAAAATCATTTATATCTCTGACACTTTGGCCTCTATAGCAAAATAACTTGGCTGGTTATCTGTGTTAGATAAACTTAATCTTAAATTGCTTCAACTTAATAAGCTGCCTTTAGCCTGCTGCATGATTATGTAACAGTGTATTTACCCATCAAGTCTAACTATCAAGTGTTGTTTTTGATTTTTTAGACTACTCTAATTGCCTAGTTGTCATAGCCAATTGACATAAAACCTAAAAATTATGCCTTTCGTTACAGTTTCATCACACATGCCGATGTTTGAAAGTTGGGGTTTTGTAATTTTCCACTTCAAAAACTATAATGCAAATATTTTAATAACACAATAGATAATATGCATGAAAAAATATATTGTTTTTACTATAATTATAAAAAAAAATTCTAGTGGTAATAGTGAAAACAAAATTTATTTTACGTAAAAAATAACCATAATACAGTAGTTAGAAATTAAGGCATACCTGTATCTTTCTAAAACAACTTTTACTATGAAAAATGTATGGCGGACGTGTAATGTGACGTCACGGTTCATATCGGATATCCTTGTCTAGCACGCGACTTTAATGGGTTGTAAGTCAAGTATTTATCAGTATTTTTTGAAAATTCTTTAAGTGTTATTAATTACAAATAAGTACTATTTATTTTAAGACTAAATAAAAAAACTTGCATATTCCCCATTGCTTTACAGATTAAAATAGAGTTGTTTCATAAAAATTACATGGATTTATTGTGTCCAGCCTTTTAACGGCCTCATTTATTTAACTACACAATTAAACGTTATGGACGTTAATATGCCCGTTATTTATTTATCATAATGTTCTGAATTATAACTAAAATAACATTGTAACCTATCTCTGTAACTGTTCACTACTTTAACTACCATACACAGGATTGCTCAAATTAATAATTTTACTTCTTGTATGTTACATTTATATACATTATGTTTACTAACGAAAGGTGTTCCCGTTATACTATAGCGTCCATACATTCTGATAAAAAAAAAAAAAATTAAAATGTTCTTGATTATAAAATTGCAAAAAATTTACGCCCGACCCTTTCTCACCGTGCAAGCGAGATAGAAAAGCGACGTTGCCAGTTGGCGCATTGTCATTATGCTAGTTACTTTTTTTTTATGCTCTTTTTTTAAAAAAATAAATTTTTTAATCTATTAATGATGTACCTTATATATAAACTGGCTGAAGGAAACGTCCTCTGTTATTTTACATCACTGTATTTACTATATTGATTCAATGTATCAGCATTAAACTTGTTATTTATCTGTTAAATCTATGAAGATTTATCAAAATTTGTTTAGTATTTTTCGTATAATGCTCGAATAAACAAATAAACAGACAAAAATCTAGGCTGAGTGTCCGTTCGTATTATATCTCTATGTCGCAGCCATTTTTATCGTAGCATACCAGTAAAAGTGAAAGATAAAATAAAATAATAAATTTTTAAGATATAATACGGCTAGCGATCACCAATATAAGTCAACTTTTAAACACGTCTAATGAGTCCTAAATTTTAAATCCCATCAATTTAATACAACAAAACACTTTACTTTGCGTATTTCGACACGCGTTTTCCTGCTTTTGTAAATATCTTCTATATACAGATGTAATGTAGGCGTAGAAGTTGTTTTGTAGACTGAGTTACTAAAACAACAGAGTGCAGACTGTAATCGAGTGTATCAGGCCCGGTTAATCTGCAAAATTGTTATTACTCAGGCACCTAATGCCAGCTCATCGAGCGTTAAACGTACTTAGCACGTCACAGCGATACCGCGACGTGCTGATTCTGTTCTTACTTATCTATCGGCAATTTCTTACTATATTCGTACAATCAATGGACACTGTTTTCAACGTAATATGGACATAAGTATATCAATCTGTTAGCTACACGTTGCAGGCAGCTGCGCGGTTTACAAGATGTATTTTAAACCGGTCATTGCAGTGAGTATAAACATCGTTTTATTTACGTATTTTTTTAGCTTGCGGTCATCCCTTATGGTACACTCTATCAGGCGGGACTTATTGCAGAAAAACGTGCTCGTAGACTGCAAGAGCAAAAAAAAATGTAGACAAACTGATTTTTTAGATGCACTATGACCGCCCGTTTAAGTTTCATAAACCTTGCTGCTTGCAACGCGGTTAGCCGTGGAGTCCGTACAGGCACTCAGAGGAGCCACAAGAAGACTGCAAAATTATAAGAGAAGCATTACTTACGGTCAAATGGCGAGTGACTATATTTCGAAACTGCGATTCACCACGCCACGCTGCCACGTTCAATAGTTACGCAAGCCAAGTGTAACATAACTACAAACTATAGGTATTCCAAGTAGTTTATTTAGAAATGACAACTGATTCAGTCCAACGTCCAAAATTTTAAAACTTTTAAGTTATACACTATTTTCATTAATTTAATATCAGTTCTATTCCTACCGACCTACCGATTTAGAATACGTTTTTTTTTATAAGTATATTTCAATAAGTATAGTATTATCTTTATTTGACCATTTGCTGTAGTACTTTCTAACAGTAAGACTTTGTTTCCGTTTTTCCAATTCATCTCTTTAATCACATTCTCTTATTTTAAAGTACACTCCGTACCAATCCGATTCTAAGCAATCTTCTTTATATAGAGCTAACTAGGCTCATAATTCATTCTAAAACCCTTTTTGCGATCGTGACCATAATGTAACACAATAGGACAAACCCTCTTTATTTCTAAATTTGGGTTGAATTTGTGCTGGCACTGCCCATCACTACTAATACTCCGGCTGGTGACTAAAGTTACCTGTGTATAGGTACTCGTAATATACGAGTAGGTACAGCAGCGGCGCCCCAACTAATCCGCAGCTGATAGGACAGAATGAGTCCACGTAACCAATCGATGGCTCACGACCCACAAGTAAAAAGGCGAGGACATTCTAATTTTTACTCATTCTTCCTGGCTCATGCCCAGATAAAGTTAAGTTAGGGAAACGAGCTTACGTAGCTCGATTAGAATTTTTGTACCCATGTGGATAATATTTATTAGGTTGTTAATGGTAGAATAAGTTATATTAATTGTCTTATAGTAGGCCAATTTTGATTCATTACTAAATATTTATTTTTATATAAAAATAAAAATCAATTAAATATGAAAAATAACTTTTTCACAAAATATCTGGCGATGTTAATTACATAAATACAAAGGAAATAAAAGCCGAAACAAGAGGCAACTCATTCGAATAAATCCCATCAAGATAGGTATTAAGGAGCGGAAGCAGTACAAATAACTTTCGGCCCTCGCTACATATTGCGTACAAAAATAGAAAAATTGCGGTATTATCGTGAAGACAGTTTCCGAGTACAGTCTCCTTATAATAATAGTTGTTAAGTAATTATAACCTACTACGATAATATGGCACGCCTCTCCACTTAACTAATTCCATGTGTTGAGCTAAAAGTATATCGATACAGTAAACCATGTGTTCTTGTCATAGAAAAAGCTCTAACCTTTCATGGAAATGCGAAATGGTATAGTAAAAAAGAGACTGAGCCATTTGTGAGATTGTTAAAAAACTATTATCAAGTACATATTTACCACTGATTTAAACGATTCTATTCCAAGAGGACCGGGAGAGTCCGTTTTATCATTAGCACTATCTATGTAGCAGAGAAAGTATACGTTTATTATGTAGATAGAGTTAGTAGACATATGCCCGATCTCGATTTATCGGTTTTGTGCCAAATGTTAGGTACAAACAATGGAGTCTAGTATTGTTAGACGCTATACTCAGATAGACAATTAATGCTGAATGTGGCAGGGCGTTAAACGTCGCTACACAAATAGATGGATGTCCTTTTGATAGAGTGCCTACTTGTTTGCTTGAGAAATGGTGCAGCGTTTAAATCATATTAACATGACGCCTGGCAAGCATTGCGTATTGGCGACTTTTTATGTTAATTTTGTTCTTTAAATAATTCTTATCAAGCATTTAATTATGAGCTAGTTTCTTTTCCATAGTCATGTTCCACATTGCCAATAGTCACTGAGGTACTAATGAACTAAATACAACGACTCTCATTTGGTGTAATGGTTATTTTTTTCCCATTTCAATAAGATTTCATTATAAAATAAACAGCATTATTACCTCAAAATCACACAAGCTTTGTTAACATGAAAAGGTCAAGAGAATTGGCTTGAACAGAAATAACCAAAAACGTAAGTAAAATGGATTACAATTTTCAAAGCCCGCGGACCGTCCACGTGTAATTACGTGGTCTTAGCACATTACAACGACCACCATTTCTCAACTATCGATCCTTCGGGTAGAGACAATCTGCCAATGTCTCTACGGTCTGATTACGGCAAGTACCAATTAGCTCCACACCAACCAATTATTGAAAATAATATAAATTTATATTTCAGTAGAAATTCAGTAGATATATAAATTTCATAATAAAACCTCAAGCAATATTCAATTAAGGGAAAATTATTAAACAAGTCTATCTTGAGAGAACTCATAAACTGTTCAAACAAACAGAGGGAATCTCGAAATGGAATCGTAATAACATCGCTCTCGATCAGAGTATCAAGACAATGTCTTGTTGAAACGACGACCGCGCATTCAATTTCAGTTGACAATGCAGCGATCTATGCGATACCAAACGATTTTCACTTCTACAGAATTAGTCAGTGCAGCGATTGGTAAATGCCAACTCGAGGACCCGCCGCGCCGCCATAATGCAACAAATTTAAGCTGACTGTCAAAGTATCTGACTCGTCGACTCAACTATACGTCATAGTTCCATTTTAACGTAAGCTCTAGGAATGCCGCTGACGTCTTCTTTACGATTCGATTTTAGCAGAAGTTGAATTGGAAATTGTATTCTGGATTTGCATTGGAAAACATTTTTTTCGCTTGTTATGGGATGACATACATTTTTAGTATCGCATTTTAAGTATATGATTGTTTGTTATGCAATAGATAATTATATTAAATATTATTCAATTTTATGTGTAAAAAAATGTTATGTTAATTTTTTTGTTAAAGTAAAAGTATAAAGTAAAACCAGGTACTATCACCGCATATATTTTAATTTTTTTCCCTTTTGGTTAAACCCGAGTAATACAAGTATGTATACAACTCGTAAGTTCAAATTAACAAATGTGACATTGATGATAAACGCCAATCTTTAAAAATCTTATGACGTGATGCATACCAAAGTAGAATTTATTATTGATAAAGTACCTTTCAGTTGGGCGCTGCGCTGGGTGCTAACGAGCCGCATTGTGGCGAATCGTTCGTCCGGTGGGGACAGCTACACTCTGCAATAGATAAATTAACATTTACTCGTATTTATATTAATTTGTACTCCCAGAGCTTTTACGAAAATATCTACAAATAAACTAATGAATTACATAATAGGTTCACGTACGTTTTAAAAAAATAAATAGAAACTAAAATCAAAATTAGCACACCACTTGTTTACAAACAAAAGTAGTGTATCTAATAAGTACCCTATTTCTAATAAGTAACCTATTTCAGGTAGCGCCTATTCCGATTTCGGTGACACAGACAGAAGAGAAGAGTTTCGAAAGTAAGATAGGTTACTGTTTTGCCTTTATTGCCTTTTAAATATCTTACCTTCTACATGATGAAACACAAATGCTAAATATACCACATTGCACCATTTTTGGTTGTAGGTAGTACTGTGTTGGCATTTTATTATGACCTATAATAATGATGTTATGGACTCTCACTTCCTTAATATTGTTACCATCAAGCCAAGCGTATAAAACGTAGGAGGCGTCTCAATATGGAGGCTCCAGCTCAGCCTCGCTAATACCATTAACCAACCACAAACAGACATGCCACAAAGTGCCTTTGCTCTTAAAAATTATTATAAAGAGAGCCTTTTCCCCTGCTTTTGAACGTACTCGTATATTTATTTAATATTGTTCAGTTACGATTTCTGAGTTTCTTGGACTAACAGCAAAAATATCAAACGTATATTTTTATTAAAGGTTCGGAGATTCGGAGATACTCGTTGAACACTATTTATAGTTTGGGTATTATTCCATAACAAAATCAGTGTAGAGTAACTTTACATCGCATTCATTGATTGTAGCACATATTGTAATACCTATGCACCTTATTAAAATAATAATTATATAAATATTTAAACATATTTAAGGTAATTCTAATCGGAACCCATTTCTCGCTATCATTAATTAATATGAATTTTATCTGCAATCTTTATAACGGAGGATGTAGATAATCGCTCCCAAAACGAGAAATTGGGGTCAATTAAGTATAATACATCCTCCGTATAATGGTCCTGTATGGTAATAACGTACTGGCGGTTCCGCAAGGGTCCTCCGCACGCAACCTTCGCTTCCGGTCAAACCCCGACCTCATACAAATATATTAACGAAATGAACAACTGCCGGTATGTCCCTAATAATTGTACGCTTATTATACATTCAAATAGGCTTTTTATACATTTTAATTAAAGAAAATGGGGCCTCAAAGTGATGATGGCAAACAGTTAATGAAAACTCCTATCCAAAATAGTAAACTTAACCCAGTCGAGTTCGTGTGCGATGCGAGGCGACAATCGTTGGCTAGGACAGCATACGCAAGGTAATTACTATCTTTTACCTAGTAGGTATTAGGTATTAGTAAGTAGGAAAGTGCTTAACTTCCCCACTTCACGACCGCCCGCTGCGGGTAAGAGCCTAGTGCACCTCGGCCTCGTCAGCGTCCGACACCCGCCATAATAATTCGACAGGCTATACGTATACCCACCGGTTTACCGTACACACTGATTACGCAAACGGCTTGTTACAGATATCAACTCAATCGAAACCCAATATAATGAAAATAATAAGAGATAGAGATAGAGATAATAGTTATTAATTTATCTTTAGATCCACAAACGATGATTTCAAAAAACTTTTAAAAAAGTATTTTTAGATTTTGAAAAGTGAGTTACTGAGATTGCAGGGTCATCACATCACATCATTGGGTCATCACCAAAATTTCCTAAAATATTGAGAAAATTTTGCAAAACCTAGCAACATTTTAATAATTATTTTATTTACATATCTTACGTGTTCAATTGTTAGAAAGTCATTTAAGCGGGATTAAATTTAGTCAATATTTTATTTACAACTCGCCCCGGCTTCGTACAAGACGAAGAACTCTAAACATATAAACCTATCTATGATATAAATGACCACAAAAGAGTTCTTAACCCAATAAAACAAAGCTTAAGCTATTCGGAAGTAGTATTGATTTGTATCGGTAAAAAGTTTTCCTACAAACATTGTAACATACTTACAAACAAGTTTAGACTTTTAACTTACCGCACGAAATAAATACATATTTGTTATTTATTAAAGATGCAGCCTAGATCTTTTCTGCTGTTAAGTAAATGAATATCCGTTTAGCTAACTGATACAAAAACACTAAAAACATAGCGTAAATACTTACGCGTAATTTTTATTTTTACGGTACTCTTCATGGCATCGTATATTTCGAGCAAATCCCTTCAAGCCGTAAACATCCTATCAGGCTATCGAAGCGCGCTCTAAGCATTATATGTGTTTGTATCCCAAAGGGCTGACCTTCTGAAAGGCTAAGGCACCCTTTAGCCTTAGCGTCCTTTTTATGTTTGAAAACATATTGGGTGTTAATTTTACCTACCGTATTTCCGAATACGGTAGGAAATTTTTTTTTACCTACGGTATACGGATAAAAAAAAATATTTCTTTGTTTTAAACAAAAATGTAAAATTCATCATTCAGGTCCTGTAAAATTCATGCGAGACGAATGGTGAAATCAAGAAAAAAACTGCTGTCCCATACATTTTGTTTGAATAGTACTTGAACTTTAGTATGGCTGATTTTCTATCTCGATTTCGCCATTGGTTTCGTAATAATATTTGTTATTGAGAAGAAAAACCAGTAAATTATGTATTAGTATTATAATAACCTGTTATTAGTTTATTATTATTCTTTAGTTATAAAATGATTATATTTTAAGGAAACTCCTTCGAAAAGGACCAAAACTTTTTTTTTTAATTTAATACTGTCGCCAGCAAGTATCGATTCCGTAAACGTAAGTAATCTACTGGAGGCCCACGGCAACCAATTTTCTATAACTTGTAAAAAAGAGTAAAGCCCGTTATATACGATTATTCCGACAACCAAACCAACTTAAGGAATAAATTACGCATATTTAAACGATCTTGACGTCCATCTGTTTTTCTTCCATTTATCCGTCGGTGCCAAGCGAAAGGGAATGGTTGTATTTATTTAAGAAACATGCAATTTCGTCAAAGAAATTCTAAGAAAAATAGATAGTACTTTGACAAGATGATTGAGTAAACATGTTTAAAATTCCACCGGAACCTTTTGCCCTAATAATTGTATTAAGTCTAGTAGACAAATACCTACCTACTCTAATTTTACAAGGTAATTACTACTTACTACTAAATTAAACCCATGTTTCCTACAATAGTTCGTCCCTAATAATGTTACAGTGTCATATAATACCTCTAACAATAAAAAAATTGACTAGCTAAACCTTGAATTAAGATTAAACAAGTATTTGAATGTAGTCGTATGTCACCATTAAAGACACATCATGTCTTATACATTGCAAAGGGGTGCCAAATGTAAAAAATAAGATCTAGGGATCAATATAAAGAAGCCTCTTAATCGTTATATTCGTTAAAACTACTTTAAAATATCAGAAAATAAAGTCAATAGAGAGACTACGAAAACCGCGCGGCCATTGATCAGAGTCATAGATACGGCGAGCCTACAAGGACCTTACGCAATGCACATACGGTGCATTTTTTTCATAAATGAGTAAAATTATCCATGCGTACGACTTTTAATAGCGGATAGGAATAGTTAAATATAAAAAATTTTTGGCCTTTACTTAGTTCGACTAAGTTACTGATGAGCCACTCCTAAAGATTTGGCACCCCTTTGCAATGTAACCCTGTATATGTGTCATACGCAAGAAATTTATAAGTACTATCTGTACTAAGTACATATAAATTTATAAGTACTCTCTGTACGTAGTACCTACTTATAAATTCCTTGGTCATACGTTTCAAGTTAGTCCTAATTTAAACAGTGATTTAAACCTGTCAATTTTCTTTATTATATGTACGGTGTGATACTTTATTAATCATTTTAAAATAAAAACAACAGATAAGAGATGCCGAAGAGTTTAATGACTTGAATATGAGCTACCGGTATTAAGGGGCTTCTTTTAAAGCTACTACTGGCACGTCTAGCGGATTAAGGCTGCTTAACTTTAATAACGTACAGTTTCTTTACAAGTAACATGGTACTATAATAAAATGCATATTGCTATTATATTGAATTATAGATGGACAGCTGGCAGCTAAAATCTCGAAATTTTATAATGAAGGTAATTAAGAGTTTTTTGGTGTACCTAGATTCTACTAACTCGATAGTCTCCTTTTCACAAAATTGTTTACTATACAAATACTCAAGTTTTTTGTACTTCTTTGAATTTTCGTCGCATAGCGCTTAATAGCAGACTATCAAGGTAAGGTCCTATGTTAGTGACACGCTATAGCTGTAGGGGAGACAAGCCCAAAATGGGTAACCAACCTAAAACGGGTAAACATTTAAAATTTCGTACATTTCGTACATTGGTTTCCACGTTTGCTTCAACGTGTTCAAGTGTGTGTTCAACGCTAACGCCATTCCTCTACACGCTTACATTGAATCTAATGCAAAAGACACCGAATTTAAAACGCTTACTCGTTTCAGGCAAGCTACCCGCGTTGGGCTTGTCTCCCCTAAGTATTTCATCCTTTATAAGATCACGTGAGATTTTCACTACCAGCTCATAATGTAAAATTGTAAATCTGCCTACTTAGGTACTTTTTCCTTTTTTAGGTGTCAAACTATTTCTATTTAGATGTTTTATCACAACAAACAGTACAGTATATTATAATAAAGCGGAAAATAGGGATAATTCATATGATGCCTGGCAAAGTAGCCAAATTGAGCTTGAATATTCTAATGCGATTATGTACTATTCGGGCTGTGGCGGACGCATGGAGTTTAATGTACGACCTCTTTGTCGCAATTAATACCTTATTAAACACAAAATACTTTGTTATCTATTCCATTTGATATAGTAATTTCCAACTTTTATAACTAAATACTTACACTGACGATCTTTTTTTTTCTTTTTATTATCGCATAAAAAATCGTAGTAAGTATTAAATTAGCATAGAAAACCACTTAAGTTTGTAATTATACTAAGTATTAAGTTTACATCGATCAACATTTAAACAAATTATTAAATGAACCAAAAGTTATAATGTAGGTAGGTAGTATAAATAATAATAAGCTCGCCCGTTGGTAGGTACCTTCAACAAAGATACAGACAAAAATTGGACATACATACATACTTTATTTATTTATTTCAAAAATTTGTTCTTGGTTTATTTATGACGATATTTTTGGAAAATGACAAACTTATAAAGGTGTTATCAAATTTTAAAAAATACACGAAAGAGTCTAATTTTAACGAAATTAAATCAAAGAAACTAAGTGTTAAACTCATAGGACACTGGACAGAGTAACACGTATTTTGGTTGGCATAATCATCTACTATCGCCTTGTAGCAGCGTCGCTGTGGAACCAATGTACATTAAGCAAGCAAAATAATATTAATTTATTAAAACTTAAAATATCGAACCTTGGTAAAAACAGTATGAAGGAATTCACTTTTGTAAGAGGGTTACATTGCATTTCCCTAGTTGCAGTCTCCAATTGAAAACACATTGCTTCTGTTCTACAGCAAATGGGCTGGTCCATCGTACTTCAACAGCTTCAGCTTCAGGGATTCATTAATAAATAGCAATTACGAGTAAAAAACCTTGATAAACCTAAAATAGCCGTTATTAGATTACTATCATTTTAACAACATCTTTTTTCACTTTATTACATGTTCCAATTAACGCGTATCATTAACGTCGACACTGGAAAATTGCTTATTCAAAAAACTAAGAATTGTTAACCGTCTAGCTTGAAAGGAAGTGTGGTTTCGCCTCTTCCGCTTTTCTGTTCACGCAACATGGCCGAACTTCCGGCGTTGAAAATAGTAAATGTAGAGGCGATCGTCTACTATTTATTGTTTATTATGGTTTTTGTCTAAGATAACTTGATAAATCCTTCAAGTGGATAAGGAAAAGATATCTTTAATTGTATAGATACCTTGCTCTAATTTATATAACTATTAGTCAGACTTATGTGTTAAATAAATTCCAAAAAATTTTTTAATCAGTTGATAATTGAGATAAACTAGTAAAGCATTTAAAGTTTTTTCTGTATAATAAATACCTACTTACATCACCAAAGGTAGTCAAATATTCGTACATACATTCCGAGTACCTATTATATTATGTTTTTCTTTTTACGTCCTTCACAGTCATATAAAAGGCTATGCTAACAAAGATTATCGACTATCGTACTTTACTCTAGATATGTTCACTGAATGGACCGAAACAGTTAGGCACCTCCACCTGAACAAACACGGTTCAGAAGGCTCGATGTTATTTCGCATTCAACTCCACGTTTCTAATCTAAACTCTTGTTACTAAAAGTTTGTCATCATGTTCGACATTTAAAAATAAATTGTCTCGTCCTTAGACATTATTATAAAAAAAAAATACCTTCCATTATTCAGTGCTATCAAAAGATGATAATTCCCCTATTAATTTAAATAAATCTTAGATTTAAATTATGACTAAACTAGCTAAGCAATTAATCATGTATATCATCACCATTTATTGAGACATGTCGTCAACATTTCAAATTATATATTCAATAAATTAACGTTGGTGTAAAGTTATGCTGAGGATAAAACGAGTTTATTAATACCACTGTAAATGTTTTTGCTTTGATGAATCAAGATCCTAAATTACAACTGTTGTTAGTACGAGTAGTAAGTAACATAATATCTGGATACAAAAGATCTTGTTAGGTTACTATTATTGGCACCTGTAATTTAAGTTCGTAACAAAATTAGAAACAAAAAAGCAAAGCACATTCTGCAATTATGAAAGATGGGATTTTACATCTTATCAACAAAGTAAGGCGAAGACAGGACATTTTTCTTGAAGAAAAACTAATTTTCAAAGTGTCACTGAAAAAATCTGACGGTACATCGTGAAAAAAGAAATAAAAGTCGCAAGATCTACCATTTGTCATGAAACTGTATCCGTAGCTCATCCATGTCCGTATTGCAAAGTTTAAAAGGAAACTCTCCGTCACGGTGGTGGACTGTAAACTTAATTACAATATTTCAGAGCAGCAAGCGCTGTTTTTAAATGCAAAAATTGCTGTAATTTGTATAAAGCAACAATACAAGTAGAGCTCAGAAACTGTAAGCCTTTTTAAAGAGAGTTTCTGGAACGTTAGATTAAACGTGGTCAAGTCGGTGGGTGGGTGCATTGGCTGACAGGTGGGACTCGAGCTGGGTGGGACTGCTGGAGCGCTGGATTAGTATGTTGCACGCTACCAGAGCTGTGTAGGCGACTCCTGCTAGGCTAGGTCACCTCTCGCTTATTATTTTTAGAATTTTGTGCCTTATTGTATTAAACTAACATAGGTTAAGTAAAATTTAACTCTGGTCTAAAATAAATTTCTTTCATTTCATTCATTCATTAAAACTGAAACCGTCGGCAAGTCGCCTGAAGGAGGCTCCACTGAGTCCAAGTGAGCTACTAGCCAACGTCTTTTAAGCTCTGATTTAAAAAACCTTAGAGAGTAATGCCGTTTCACTGATACAAGTAATGTGAAGAGGTCCGATTTAGGGAAATAGGATATCTCCTATTTCCCTAAATAGGTATTTGAGCATTTAAATATCGATAGGTTCCATATTAGTCTTACAAGAAAACTAAAAATAACTGAAACTAATGAGGGAATTTACTTATAAAGAGACAATTTTTGAACAAAACCTTAACGTAACAATGATATACTCATTTGACGACCTCCGTAGCCGAGAGGCGAGCATACCGGACTTGGTGTCGCTATCTCTGAGGTTCCGAGTTCGATTCTTGGTCGGTAAATGTAGAAAAATAATTTTATTGGTCTGGGTGTTGTGGTACCGTCAAGGTTTCTGATTTCTGTAACACAAGTGCTTAAGCTACTTATCATAGGATCAGAGCAATGTATGCAATGTTGTTCAATTTAAAATAAATATAAATACAAAGAACTTGCGCTTTTCATCAACTTACATGTCAAAACTTTAAGCTTGAAAAGTGGCATAAACTTGGATAGGCCTTGAATATGAATACTGCAACAAACACTTCTTCACAAACTTCAATTCTGGCATCCTGCCGTATGTATGTCTGTAGCATTTTACTCGTATAGGTAAGTATATGAATACATACCTTCTGGCTCTGGCAAGCCTCACAAAAACTACTTAGAAACTGTTGAAAAACTTGTACTGATTTCGTTTCCATTCGTATTGAATCTTGTATAGCCTTACTGAATTGGGCCGTGAGGTAAATCGTTGATGTCGCGTGATAAAACACATTTGTTGATACTGATATGAGGATAGTTGGTAAATGAGTTCACTTAGTCAACTAGAAATAGTTTTTTCTAAGTGTGTTCTAACTTCTAGTTTACTGCGGACTAAACGTTGAGTATACAAAGCCTTTACGCTAACTTTATGCTGAATTATATTTTAACATAGCAATACATCATCCAAGCGATCACATATTTATTATTAATTTTAACAAAATAACACCTGGCCGAAATTTATATAAATAGTCGTGAGAATTCAAAAACTTACGAAGTATTTATATTTAAAAAATAATAATTGTGCTAGGTGACGCCTCCTGTAAAAGTAGGTGCCTGGTAGGTAGGTAGGTAGGTAAGGTCGTTGTGCGTACACACTCTGTTACTAAAGTTACGAGATACTTTAGCAATATTTTAAGCTACAAAATACATTGGTACTCCTAGTATAGTAGGTACCATTATGTATAGTACGAACGTATAGTATAAATTCTGTAACTAGAATTCAGGCTTCTATAAGTAGTTGAATATCACTAATCTCTAAATGTGCGGTCTATGTTAATCAAATTGAAGTGCTTTAGCTTTGACCATCGTGATTTTCCTGTCCAAAGGCGTTATATTAAATTGAGTCGCAAAGTATTATCAGCATCGCCCGAGACACTCATTCATTCCACAGCAGTTCTGAACGAAACTTGTCCAAGTTATAATAACATTGGATCGAAACTACGTTTGACTGTGCAGCGTCGCAAATACTATATCATTCCTTTGCCGTGTACGTAACCAGTTTGACAGAAACTTTGAACGCTTTATCGAGATTTAGGAAAGATTTTCTAACGAGGTTCACTGTAACTACACCGTCCTAAGCTACAAGAAAGAAGGTTGCTTTGTTAGATATGTAAAAGAACTAGTAAGACCTTATTCTTAAATTACAACATCAATCTCATGATTGATGTTGTAATTTGAGAACAAGGTTAGTGAAAATCTTTAAGTCCCAGATAATTTTACAAAGGTATCTATATATCTTTAAAATTAATAGAATAGAACACGAATGAACTCTCAAATAATTTAAAATTATAATTTTTTCAATAACAATCTTAATATTATTATGATTATTCAATATTAATCGTTTTTAGACTTGACATAGGTAACAGTAGACATTTTAAAAACTATATAAGTAAAATAACCGACCAAGTGCGAGTCGAACTTTCGCGACGAGGGTTCCGTACAAACCTGTATTGTGTTGACATAATGTTTGATTTTGTTACAGCTTAAACGTATTATAGACCTGAGTATTTGATGTGAATTTTAATTTAATACCTCTACGCGTTCATGAGGAAAGGGGTAGTAAGTTCAAATTATTAAGAATATTTTTATTATATGATGTAACTAAAAATTTACCGTATTCGCTATTTTTCATTTATCTGTGCTATAAAACGTTGCTTCATACCAAATTTCAAGATTCTGAGTTCACGGGAAGTACCCTGTAGCTTCTAATTCCCCTGTGATTGTCGAAAATTTGCGGCATAAACGGCTGTATCTTTTGATTGCGTTGGCTCAGAAGTTTGATTTCTTCACAGCTCCAAGGGACAGTAGACTTGAGTATCTATATATAAAACAAAGTCGGGTTAGTTACACCATTTGTAACTCGAGAACGGCTGGACCGATTTTTATGATCTTTGATTTATTGGATTTGTATTCGCCCGCTAACTTCGACAGCTAGTTTGATATAAAGTCCAGCTTGATACCTCTACGCATTCCGGAGAAAAAGGGTCTTGACACACAGACAGAAGGACGGACAACAAAGTGATCCTATAAGGGTTTTGTTTTTTCCTTTCGAGGAACGAAACTCTAAAAACCTTCGAAAAACGGAAATGCAATATTCATGACGATCTATGCAAAAATCAGATACAAAACACTTAAAATAATAGGTACCGCAAAAGGATAAGACGACATATTCAAATAAAGATGATATATTGTGCCATCCTTTACTCGGCTATATCTATCTATAAGTTATCTGAATAACTTGTCGCGAAGATAAATGTGATCATAGACGATGCATAGCTACCGTAGAACTGTAGTCACAACGGCGCGCGTAGCAGCTACGACGTAGAAACTACGACATAGTAACATACATGGAAGGAAACGAAAACATGAAATGTATTATTATAATAGCTACTTTAGCTTCATGTGACAGGGCATTTGAATATGATTCAGATTTTCGAATAGTAGTAAGTCGGCAAGTTAAATTAGTTAATTTAATTTTCCATATGTGTGTTTCTCGACTGTATATTGTACTCGTAGCATACTAGTGTACAATATGCAGCAACCAATTAACAAAACATAATTTTATAGGTATTTCGAATGACAAATAGGATAAGCATAGGGCTAAAAACCTGAGACCTAGACGACGTTTAGCACCTGTCACCTTGATGTAAAGTGTGACTCCAAGCGACTCTCAGTCTTCTGGCTATAGCTACTAGTTTCTACATTGATTAAGAACAAGTCATCGTTGTATCATAATATCAAACATAGTCTTTTAAGGCGATGATGTCTTGATTTGTGTTTCGCAGACTACATAGAACCTTCACCTCTGGCCTATCGATTGACGTCTGATTAATTTACTTCATCGTAAATGCAAGGCGTCGTTCAGTGCGATCTATTTTTGAACGGCTGTCATTGATTTACCACTGTTGACCCTCGCCTGTGCCAGGAGTACCAGCCGTCCGGAAAAAACAGGACAAGCCTTTTTAAATGCCAAACCAGACATTAAGACGGAAAATAGAACCGGAAATAATTAAATACCTAACCAAAATTTAATGTACGAGTATATCACCATTATCGAGGCATGTTGAATCTGACGATACTTCAAATTGTGTAATCCATAGATTACCCTTGGTGTAAAGTTATTTAAGAATATTACATGTTTATTAATAAGATGACTTATTAGACGCGGAGCGGGTAATTCTGTACGATATGTGTTAAAATCCCTGCGTGCTATTGGTTCACTAAACAAAGATCACAATAGTTAATTTGATCGGACTGCAAATTTAGTACCTACCTAACTGTAAGCTATGCTATAATAGTTAGTTTTTTTTACGAAACTACCGGACACTGTTTCTATCAATATATAATGTGTACGGAATCATATTAACCAAATATCCAGAGTTTGAGATTGTAGATCTATGGTAACCCTACACGAGGCATGTCCATGATAACTCTGTCTATTAATTTACATTGCCTCCAAGCGTTTTAATACCAATTCTGAATACGGCTGAGCACAATCAATATTGACAAGTTGACATCATTATGTCAGCGCAAAGGTTTATGTCGGTTGAATAATAGGTTGGTTGGCCAATAATAAGATTACAGAGAAGCCTTCGCCTAGCATTGAACGCTCAAGGCTAGATTTAACAATCTTATTAAAAATTATTTCAAATAAGTTTCTTAGATTTATTCATTATTCATTGCGATTCGTATATAATCGTTATGTATCAATATGGTTTGTGCGACAATAACTAGTTCCATTTTTATATCTGAAGTAGTTTCTTCCTGACCAACATTTCTTCATAGATTTTTTTTCGTGACCGGTAAAATATAGGGATAAACATATCTACTTATCGTAAATTAAGAAAAACTAATTAAATTTATGTGGATGATTTGAACCATTTTACATAAAAATATGAGAGATATGCATTTTTTAAACAAGATAATATTTTTACGTCTCTATTTTCGATGTACCACTTTATTGTGTTGTTGTGTGTGTTAGCACCTTGGGCTCGGTTAACTAATTTTAATCGATATTAACATGTTATATTATTCAGTTGGAAATGACAACGGTCTTCAGCACAAAGAGGTAAAGTTTCCGATTGTAATTCCCTCAGCAGGCCCGATTATCGGCCTTTGTCTCCTCAAAGGGCCACTCTAAAAGCCTAGTTACCAACTTCTCTCTCGCAACTCTTAACGTTTTTAATAAACGAGTCTCGTGAAACCGTTTTAGGGGTTTCTCAAGTCTTTGAGAGTTCATTTGCATTGTAAATATTCTCGAGTTAAAGTTACCCATCCGCTTTAATAACTTTTATTTAAAACCGATTTTTTTTCAACCATTAGGCTTCGATTTAAAATGCGTATACAAAATAATATCGTTTATAAACTTATTCTATGAAAGGTAATATCAGAGGAGCTGCAAATAACGAAACTATATTTTTTACATCAAGACCTGCCTGCCTAGCATGAGCACTAAAACACGATATGAATGTTATGATATAGCGAAATGTCGACACCAACTGTTAAAACATGATAGATATAGCCGCCATGTTGAATCGCCGTCACATATTAAGATCGCTGTTTCGATAAAAAATCAAAATGGTTGCTAAATCTATCATATTTTTAAAGTTGGTGTCGATATATAGCTATATCATATCGTGTTTTGGTAGACATGCTAGGGGGGCTGCTTCCAAATCGATATTAGGATAATTATTTGTACTAGAGCGTCCAAAGAGTTCACTGGCCATAAGTAACCCGATCCTTTATAAGGCTTGCATGGGGATACTGATCCAAAATGTAGAGGCCGTTTAATAAGCTTAAAATGAAACTTGAAAGTAGTACAATCCAATCACTAACAACAGTGGGGATGTAATCAGAGATTATATCCAGATGTGCACAGGAACTATCACAGTGACAAATGAAAAAGTTTATTCAAGAATAAAGAGACTGGGTTCTGGGCTTAGATAGAAACTACCGGTCACCTGCTTGGTTCATAGTCTTAGACCAAAAAAATTTCAAGTTGTGACTCGCCGGCAACTAAATGAACCCCCCGCCCTGACGTTGTGAATCATGCAAGATTAGACTAAGGGGTAACTTTTTTTGGTGGCTAAGGGTGGAGAGGTGGCTCTAGACTTTAAACGACGATCACTTGCTTTCTGAGGAACTGGCATCACGTGCACACTCGCCACTTACGAACCACATCCAGCCTTCGAGGATTATGCTCTAAGAACTACACTATAGATAGCCGGTTAAGGCTAGCTAGAGGTGAAAGTCTTGCAGACCTATTTGGGTTCCACTTTGGAAAGCCCAAGCCGAGGCTCCTGACTGACTCTCGGGAGCACTGGAATTAATAACTGACCCCGTGGTGGTGTCACTACTCACCACAGCACGCCATATTATTATTATCTTTAATTAGGTACTCTATCAACTCTTATTTTTCTATATTTATCCTGTTAAAAATGTACGTAATTTTTATTTAGCAAAAGGCGAACCACAGGTACAAGGATTTAAGCTTGCAAATGAGAAATATCGACTTAAACATTCCTTTTATTTACAAAAAAAACCGGCCAAGTGCAAATCGGAGTCGGATACCACATAATTATCTTTTTCATTCAGTTCGGGGTCCTTAGCATGAATCCCTCACATACTTGACCGGTTTTATTATTTGTTATACAGGGTTCATTTTACATTCACACTAAAATTGGACGCCTGTATCTATTACCGTTCTGATTTAAAACCTAATTTTGGTAAGCCGTATAGGTAATTTGATTGTATTGAATAAGAAGCTATGCAATACAATTAAATTATACGTTTATTATTTTTCAAAACAAAATACTTATAATTTTTGACGACCTTCTTAGCCGAGAGGCGAGCATACCGGACTTGGTGTCGCTATCTCTGAGGTCCCGGGTTCGATTCCCGGCCGGACAATGTGGATTTTTTTCTATATTGTCTCGGGTCTGAGTGTTGTGGTACCGTCGTTGTTTTTGATTTGTGTAACACAAGTGCTTAAGCTACTTATGATAGGATCAGAGCAAG
Organism: Anania hortulata; assembly: GCA_963576865.1. NCBI lineage: Eukaryota > Metazoa > Arthropoda > Insecta > Lepidoptera > Crambidae > Anania > Anania hortulata. The sequence goes on along the minus strand of OY756390.1, from coordinate 12,359,996 downwards.
ATGATGTTGTACAATATTTATTTATTATTATTTATTTATTTTAATTCACTTATTTAACAATTCCTGGATTCTAAAATAGGAATATTGGTCATAATGCGACACGTTAACAGTTAATAACTTATATTATGTAAAATTAATAAATACGTCACAACTCTTTTTAATTCTGTACGCAACAAATACGATGTTATACGATTCAATGCGAACCCAAAAATGATGAGTGTATGTATCATACGTAATAGTAATGGCTTTAGTATTTTTATTAAATAATCAATTTTTAATACTGAAACAAAAAAAAAAACTATTGCAAATAACATTTATTACTTTTACAGTGTGTCAGTTTAATAGATAAATATAAAACCATTTAAAATATAAACAGCTTATTCGAACTGGTCTCCATTGGTTGCAATACAGTCCTTTAAACGTTGAGGCCAGTTATCAATAGAAGCACGCATTCTTTCCATGGGAAAATTCTTCACTGCCAATCGTACGGATTGTTTTAGGCGAAATCCAAATTATCATGGCGTTTAGACCAAGCCGTTCTCTCTAAAACTGACCATAAATCATAATCCAGCGGATTAAGATCGGGACTAGACGACGGCCAGTCTTCAGCTCTGATGAAGTCCGAAACGTTCGTTTCCAACCAAGACTGCGTAGACCGAGCTTTATGACCCGGCGCCGAGTCTTACTGGAAGGACCATTCTTGGTTATTGAACATGGTATTGTTAAGGGGCTTCACTACCTTCTCAAGAATGATATCTTGATACACTTGTGCCTTGATACCTTTTTTTTTTTTAAGTCGGATATTCAATTCAATTCAATATATTTATTGCATTCTATAATGTTACACAGGTGTTATAAATAAGTACATAAAACAGATCATTATAGACCCTGTAGGGCACAACAATAAAATAGGTATTGTGGGCAGAGAGGATGACGCCATGCATAATTAGATCAATTTGTTTATTTTAAGAAGTTTTAAAGAATTAAAATACATTAAGAAATCATATGATAATTATTGAATAATATATTGAATAACGTAATCAAATAAATAGTATTATTAGGCATTTAAATATTTATTTATCTTTGGATTTCATTTATTGTTTTAGATTATTGTCATTTAAGTATTCGTTTATTGTGTAATAACATTTTTTTATTAACATTAATTTCAATTGTTTTATAAATTTTAAACCATTTACTTCATTTTTCATAAACTCCGGCAATCTGTTATAAATTCGTATTGACAAACGAATGGGCTGGAAGAATGAAGCTTTAGATGGACAGTAGGTAGAATCAAGTTATTTTTATATCTTAGTGAGTAATGTAGATTTGCGCGGTTTTGATATAAGTTTTGGTGTTTCCTAACAAATTTACACATTTCTAGAATGTACATACATGGCAGGGGAAGTATATTAAACCTTTGAAAGTATAGTTTGCAGCTTTCAGTCTGTTTTATATAGGCTAAGATTCTAATTAGTTTTTTCTGGAGAATGAAAAGGGTAGATGCGTCGGTACTATTTCCCCATAGAATGAGACCGTAGCTTAGCCATGCGTTTGCGTAAGCATAGTAAGTACTGAGTGCCGCTTCAAGGTCAGTTGTCTTTTTCACTTCATAAAATGCATACGCATAGCTAGATAGTTTTGATTTTATTTTCTGGACGTGTGCTTTCTAGTTTAAGTGGGTATCTATTTCTACGCCAAGCAGTGTGAGTGTGTTGACCGATTCGAATTTAATACCGTTGTAAGTGAAGTTTATATTTAGTGCCTTTTTCTGATATGGGTGAAAAGTCATAATTTTTGTTTTTTGAAAATTTATTTTTAAATTGTGGTCGTCCATCCAGTTGGAGATTATTGAAAAAAGGTGGGTAAGTTTTTTATTTAAGATGTCAGTATTGTTATTGCTTGACGTAAGCAGCTAAATATCGTCTGCGAACAGAACGCACGGCTCCTCCACTATCTTAGGCAGGTCGTTGATGTAAATCAAAAAAAGGAGACCAATCCGATCCGATCCAACGACGCTTCCCTGGGGGATCGACGCGTTAAGGATCCTACCTGGGATAGTGCCCACGTTGCACCCTGTCGACTAATTGGGAAGCTTCCTTAGAGCTTTGAGCGTAAATACGGTCATTTTGTTTGTTAAAATGTTGCTCAATTGTAAAAAAAAACTCATCCGTAAACATTTTTTATCTGTTTTTTACCACCTATACTTTTTAAAATTATCAGTTAAGAAATGACCAGTGCGTCTCTTATAGGCTGCAAGTCCTAAATCATCTTTTAAAATACGCGACATGTTCTAGATGCTAGAACATGTCGCGTATGCGAACATGATGCTTCATCTCCCGAGATAAAATCTTTTGCTTTCGGACAGGATTTCTTCGAATTCTTTTCCTTACTACTTTGACCACCTTTTTCGTACGAACACTACGAGGACGGCCAGATCTTTTTCTGTCACGAGCAGAGGAGGCCTCATTGTACGTATTAATAGCCCGGTACACAAACATTTTGCTAATACCAAGCGTATGGAGAGTTTTAAAAATTGCATTTGGCTCCATACCTACTTTGTGTACTTAATGCAATCACAGCGATATGGTTCTCTTTATCATCCCACTCCAATTTAATATCGCAAAATATTGTACGATGTATTGGCGCCAAAATGAGAAAACTCAATAAACAATCATATAAAAATGACAGATTCCAAATTCAAATGTATTATTTTGTTAATTTTTAATAGTAACAGTATTTATGGCCAGACTAAGTATACTCGTATAAGCTTGAATTTGCTAATGTTTTAAATATTAATTTCAACCTAACACATCTGTACCATACATACACTAAGAAAAAGGGTTAAAAGTTAAAAAGCTTAGCAGACAGACAACAAAGTGATTAAGTTACGGAACCGTAGACAGTATCTATGATAGACATACTACCACTCACTGTTCGAACCATTTGAAGAAAAATGGCATGAGCTACTAAGCGATACACTTGCAATACAGCAAAAACTAAAATGAGATCGTGAAAACGTCAGGGGCACGTTCGCTGTGTAGTGGCAGCCGTCGAGTGACAAGAAACTAAGCGACAGAAATGTTTTTGCGGCGCCAGGGCTGCCGAAAACCGGCACTCGGATGTTTATGATGAAAAATACAAAAAGTCAACGACACCTACGTGACACTGTACCATTCATCAAATATTTGAATTTCTCAAAGTACTATACTAGTATTTTCCGTGTTTTCGTTCAAAAATCTGAATCAAAAACGAAGCTGACTTTTGTCTACAACTTGGTCCGCATCTATGTTCACCTTTTTTATATATTTACAATGTACGTACGTATATAATTATATAGGGTTGTTCTGATTAAGCTCGCCCTATCATGGAATTGACAGGGCAGATAATGTTGTTACGACTTGACATCCCCAAGGGATGTTTGAATATGATTAAAGAGCAAACAAGATTCATAAGTAAATATAAAAATGAACGTTTTTTTCTTTCTTTGCCCCTTATAGTCTATACGTTTTCAACTACCTATTTTACCAAATTGTGATGAATTTGGTAAATTGTAATGGATAAGGTATTCAACGGGAACTGAATTCAGGCGAACGAAGTCGCCGGGCTGCGTAAGTTCATAATAAAAATAAAATACCCTGAAAATTGTCCAGTAGATATTGCCTACACGATGCATGTCGGGCCATTTTATAATTGCTAACTTTTATCCGACAAATAAAATTGACGTTAAGTATGACACGTTTTCTATACGAAAACTGTCAACATGACAAACTTACTCTTCTTAGGGGGGGGGTTTTAATAGCCAAAGAATTTTTATACGACGAAAAAATTTAGCACGTTGACAGTTTTTGTATAGAAAATGTGTCAAAGCTTAAATTTTATTCTTAAAGATGAAAGTTATATGGCGCTTAAAAAATCGGCCTTTAATATAAATAATGATATTATTAAAAGTTATCTTGTTATTAAAAATTTTAGCATACAGTCCATTTTTAAACTATGTTGTACACGTTTAAGTATAAACAACTTTATTTTTCAAAAAACTATTACAGTCACTTATAAGATAAATACGAGTAGGTATACAGTATGTTAAGTAACAGAAGGCGTTACTTGAACCAGTTTATCTACATCATTAATAGATTCAAATAAAAATAGAAATTTACAAAAATAAGCATAATAAAATTCAAAAAAGAACTTAACGCCTGTTTAAAACGAAAATCGTAACGCGGAATAGTAACTAGCGTAATTACAATGCGCAAACTGGGAACGTCGCTTATCTGTCTCGCTCGCATGGTGAGATAAGAGTCAGACGTTTATTATTTATAAGAAATTTTTAAAATAAAAACATTTTCATTCTAAATGGGATATTTTTTAGTATGTATGGTCGCTATAGTATTACAAGTTAATGGAAACGCCTTTCGTTAGTAAACATACTGTATTTATAAGTTATTAATTAATGACGTCTAGTAGGTAGGCTGCAGACACGATTAGTTTTTTCTTTTTTGTTAGGAATCATCTGGTAAAAATTGTCTTTTTAATCTAGTTTTGACTGTATTAATGGAGTCTGCTCCATTCACATAATCTGGCAACTTATTCTATAGCTGTGTATCGCAATAAAGAAAAGACAAAATGATACATAATCATTAACATTTTATTCCCGACTCGTCTTTGTACATAAAAGGAGCATGTAAGCACAACTTGTCATCCTTAGACACAAGACCTTGTCACATGAAGGGCGCCAAGCCGCCAAGGCAGTCTTTCTTTACTACGATGACATTTACAAACACAGGGTTAGTCACTTATGGGTATAGGAATATTTACTTTGGGTTCAATTGAAACATTTTCTTTATTTTTGTAACTAAAAAAACATTATACAGCATTTACACCCGTTAAAAAATAGTAAAAGACAAGAAAATTCACTTAATTTAGTTTGACAGTTCAAAATTTTTAAATTTTTTGACATTATAATTGTATGACTATTGTTAACATTGTGGCCCTGATTGGTAGCCAATTTTTTTAAATTTTTTGACATTATAATTGTATGACTATTGTTAACATTGTGGCCCTGATTGGCTACCTACCTACTAGGGTCTCTTAACAAATAAGCAATAAATATTTCACTAGAGTCATACTTGACAATAAATATAATATTTTGCATCGTATTCGTACATATTATATAGGGAAAAAAACTGACCAAGTGTAAATCAGTCAGTCGCACTGAGGGTTCTGTAGAAACTAGATAGAGATAGAAAGTTTATAGTTCGTTCATCACGGAGAGCTTTTTTTTTGGGATGTACTACAAATTTACGGTTTTCAGTTTTTTCCTTCACCTACTTGTTTCTTGTCTCTTGCCATAAGACATTGCTTCTTGCCAAATTTCATATTTCGAGGTCAAAATACCCTATAGCTTTCAATACTATTGCAAGTATCAAAATATGCGGCATATACAGCCGTAGCTTTTGATTGCGTTGACTTAGAAGTTCGATTTTTCACAACTCCAAGGGATAGCAGCCTCGAGTACCTATTTGATATTAATATTAACTTGACACCTCCACGAGTATCTGACAAACGGACAACGAAGTGATCCTTGAAGGGTTCCTTTTCTTTTCAGGTACGGAATTCTAAAAATGGGATATATAATAAGTGTATCTTATAAACAAAAAATATTTACAGCGTCTGCCTACGACTTCATCGGCGTAAAATTCAGAACCTCACGTTTGTGTATTGCTTCCTATGTGTTAAGCCAAAACAAAATCTATATTTGTGCCAAATTTCAGCTAGTCCGTTTAATTAGCCGTTTAAGTATTGTATTGCTTACCATAAAACAACACGGTCTAACTGGGCGGTGACTATCTGGTATTTTCAGGTATTTTCTTATTTAATAGGTAGGTATGTCACTAAAATATTGTTAAAAAAAAACTTTTTTTAAAAAGCATGATTGAGTAACAACCATCCACATATATTTATTATACTAGTAAGAAGTAAGATCTTGGCGATCCGACGGGCCTTAGATGATTGTATCAAAACCACGTAGTTAACTGACTTATTATTATTACTACTAAGAATTTGGTGCAGTGGTTTGCGAGCTCCGCAAGCCCACAGACAGGACCGTGAATCGATATTACATTATCTTGATTAAAATGTTTCACTCGGGACGACTGCACAAAAGGCAAACGCTGTCATACTTAGGTATTTTAACTTATTATCAGTTAATAATCTATTAACGCATAACAAGAAAGACTCCCTAAATAATAACGGAATAAAAATCCACAGGGTCTGCTGGACGACGAAAATTAATTGCCTGATATCTCTCAAAACATTGCAATGTTATTATTCCCTGCTACGAGATCATCACAATTGGTATCTGCCTGCCGCAAATTTATAGCTATTGATGAAAGTGGACCGGTGGACCCAAGTCGTCACCCTATGGACAACCGCCGCAGAGGATCGCGCAGATAAAGGTCTTTGAGTATATGACAAAAGTTGGCCTTGGAAAGGCGTAGCTAGATAGACCGACCTGGGAGAGACCTGAGCAAAGGGCCCAGCAGAGGAACGCATTAGGTAAAAATAAACGCACAATTTACCGACAAATAACTATTTATCAAATATCACACTAAACATAGCATGTATTTTATGCCAAAAGATGTACGGGTCTAGAGGTCTACCAGTACCGTTATTCGTACCATTTATATTAAAATCGCCAAATTAGACTTTATATTGTTACCTTAGTCACATCACGTTGTAAATCAGTGAATGAGTTATGTCCAATGATCGTTTGGTATCTAGAAAAGTAAAATGGTTTTGTTCGCAATGGCCTTTCTTAGGCGCTCGGTGAATCATTAGGGCAGTTGCCTCCATCACTCACTGTCCCGACTCAACCAAATTGTTGACTAAATGCAAATTATTCTGCAATTTGTCCAACTGTGCGTTTGTGTGGAATCACGGGTTATTTTTCTATAAATGGCTCATTTTCTAGTTAATATGAAATTTTCACGATGAAGATACCAGCAAATACTTGCACCTGTAGCTAAAACTAAGCTACGTATATTAATAAATATTAGTACAATAAAAAGCGTAAATAAAAAACCCGTCATAGACATGTTGGGGCACAACACACACAGGAAAGGTTTCCGTAGTCTTATGTTAGGAGCCGAATGTTAGGACAAAATAAAATTTTTATGAAAGCTGACTTAATTTTATATGGATTTATAATGTTATTGGCAATTCAAGTAATAAAACCGATAAATTTTGCCTATCCGTTATAATTTTCACTGAAAGTTTGATAAAAGTTTCACCAATATTTTACAATAAGTACCATTCGAGCGTTGAGCGGGTCAAGCGGTTTCAATTTCAGAAGACACAATAAAGTCAACTAAAAAAACAGTCTCCAACTTGAATAGCTAACCTATATTTAGATAAATAAGTTAAAGTTACAACTGTCTTTATCTACCAAAGCACTCATTATACATGATCGATTATACTGTTACTTCATCATCATCATTTCAGCCATAGGACGTGCCCTGCTGAACACAGGCTTCCCTCAATGACTTAAGTACTGTTACTTAGGCACTAGAAATTATAGGTATTGAGGGAAAATTAAATTCTCTAAGTCCAAGTTCCCACATACTCACACATACAAAGATAAGTAGGTGCTTTAGCCGGAACGCGCCAACGCACATAAAATTCTTTCCAGGCCAACCTCGGCTAGATTCAAGTTTGTTCGCTAGAATGTTTGTCCTATTTTTAAAGCTGTTAACCCAAGTATGAGCAGTGATGTGGAGAGGTTACACTAGTGCAGAATCAGCTCGGGACGCGTGTGGCAGGGTGCCAGGCCCCAGCCACAGTTCTCTGCCAATCATGCCACACTTTAGCGGGCCCTGCTAACGATAGCTACGTGTACGTTAATATTTACGATCGACATAGCCTGCGTAATACAAGCACGGCACATGGTGCCAGGAACGCTATTAACCTATTTTAATTTTTATCTCAAACACGCAAATTATATTGCAAATATTGGCTGGATGTAGGTAAGTGCTGGGCGTAAGCACTGTTTTGATTTTCACGTTCAATTGGTTGGTTTCGTGTTTCACGGGCCAATGCTAACAAGCCATTAAAACGTTTTACTAGTGTGTTTGAGTGCTTAATTTGTTTACCTAGGTATAGCTTAAATGAATAAAAAAGCACAAAAAAGTAACGAGTTGTGGACTCGTAGTCTTTGTAACTGGTAACTTACTAATATTATTGTGAAAGTTTGTAATGTAAGGACATGACTGTGCTTGTTTGTTTTTGATAGTCTCTGTTGTTTGAATGTTTGTAACTCAATTACGCTTTAATAACTGAACCGAATTAGCTGAAATTTTGCAGTTTTACTAGGCATGTCGAAAAAATATCGATATATCGATATTACTTATTCGATATATCGAAATTTCGATTATCGAAAAAGTATAAAAAAATCGAGTCTTCAGACCGACAAACAAATTACTCACTTACGTGTTTACTTACTTCACTTTGAGTATAATTAATAAATTTAAATAATCTTTATTTTTTGTTATTTACTTTAGTTCAGTGTCTGCGTGCGATATTTTATAAAAAAACTGCGCTCGCCAACCCGCCTGCCTGTATCGGTAGTCTCTCCCAATGAAAGTCATTGGGGAGGCCTATGTTCAGCAGTGGACGTTCTATGGCTGAAGTGATTATGATGATTTACTATAGTTACCTCGAAACGTTAGATGATTAAGGTATGATGACAGATATACTATTTTTATAGCGCAAATATTCTTTTAGAAATTGTACCGATATATCGATATTTGTTTTAGATAATTATAACATCGATATTTCCAAAAAATATATATTTATATATTTCCCAGTATATCGATACAGGGTGTCCCTCAAGTGTAACTCAAGGATAACCTTGTAACCACATATTCTATAGATAAAGGTGAACATCTTTTGTTCTTATCTGAATGCTTACATGCATTTCTGTCATCCCTAAGTTTTAGCACAAATATATAGTCAAAATTATATTAATCCCGTTTTTGTTGTCGGTTATTCATCCCTATTTGACTGAATTCTAGAATTGATGCAGACGAGAGTCGCAAGCAGTAGCTAGGTATCTTACGTAACAAATCTCCCATTCCGAACCTCTTATTACCTATTAAAAAAAAAAAGAATTTGGTACATGTAAGAAATACTACTACTCTAATCCTTATTACTATTTCGAACCTAAGTTGTCCTCTCTACACCGAACCTCGGAAATGTGGGTAACATTATAGCCATTTAAATATTGAGATGTAATATAACTTGTCTGAATGAATAAGTGCAGCCCCATTTGCATACCAGATAAGAGCAAACGTGCATTTTAGAAACAGCATTGAAAAATAATATTTGAATCCCGGTCGAATACAGCGCTGTGGCTTCGAGCCAAACTACACCAGGACTTAATGTGGTGTGAACTTTTTGCTCTGCCAAATGAACTCCGCCAAATGCCAGATGAATCAATGGTCAAAGTTTAATCTATTCAGAGTTCAATGAATGTAAATAATAGCCGTAAATACTTACGTCCCGCTTCTGGAACGTCTGCGGCTTAGGGATTATAATACCAACTAGTTTTGAGAACCACAGGAATATCGCTGTCAGTTGTTTTAAATTACAACTTTGTTGACAGTGGTTTGAATTAATATGGTACATAATCCCATTTACTTGCTCCGCAGATAAAATAAAATACTGAAATATAATCTTGCGAATATATACTTTTTATAAATTGTTGGCGATGGGTGCAGTGGGTGCTGGCTACATGTATTCGTAATTGACTGTGTTTGATATTTTTTTAACATTGTGTAGTTAATACACTTTCAATTGAGTTTATTGAAGTTTAAGCATAGCAAGTAAAATAAAATTTAACAAAACCTTTATCAGTAGTTTTCAAACTGGGAGTTTCATTTGAGTCACAACTCGTGAGGTTGTTGGACATGATATCAAGTTGGAGATTACCATTTACTAACCTATGAATACTTTAAATAAATATAAAATGCCAACTGTCATGGTCTTATAGTAAGGATTAACATCTTTGTATAATTAATGAGTAACTCGTAACACCGGCGGACTAACAACCGAACAAAATGATTCTTTTTAGGGATCGACTTGAAGCCAATTTAAAAAATATACTTATATCTTAAATTGACTCGAAATCGAAATATTACAACAACGCTTCATAAATTAGCTTAAAAGTGTTTACATTTGAGCATTAGAATCAGCCGTAAAGAGGTTTCATTATCATCCCCAAAATAAAAATAAAATGTTGAAAAAGGAATGCTGAAAAACATAGGTAGATAGATAGATAGATACTTTTTGTTGTACACCATACAAAGAAGTTACAATTTGTGTTTACAGAAAGATGCACAATTAGACTAGATCATTATGATTTTCTTAAAAATAAAGTCAAGTTTTGTGTTTTCCGGCAAATATTGTGAACAATCTTGACCTTTTTTCAACCGACTTCAAAAACGGAGGAGGTTCTCAATTCGACTGTATGTTTTTTTTTTTTTTTTTTGTATATTTGTTACGCGATTACTCCGCCAATTATGAATCGATTTTAATGATTCTTTTTTTGTTTGGTAGATCATACTTCAGAGGTGGTCCCATATAAATTTTATCGAAATTGAGTAAGAACTTTTTGAGAAAATCAACAAATATATACCCAGATAATATTTTGGTTGTGGTTCTTGTTACCTATCTTCGACAAATATGAGCCGATTTTGATGATTTTTGTTTTATTGAATAGCGTATACTTCAAAGATGCTATGATAAAAGTTTGCAAAATAAAAATCACCCCTAAGGGTAGGGAAATAGGGGATGAAATCGGTGTTTAGCAGTTAGATTAGGATTTATCACTAAAAATAGATGAAATAAGTAAATTTTATTTAAAAAAATAAAACCGACTTCAAAACACTAAAATGCTAAAAATTAAACACTTAAGTACGTAATCAGTTACTTTTGGAGTCGGTGCCAGCCGATGAGAGATTCAATGTTTTTGTTTGCACCGACTCCAAAAGTAACTGATTAGGTACTTAAGTGTTTAATTTTTAGCATTTTAGTGTTTTGAAGTCGGTTTTATTTTTTTAAATAAAATTTTTAAATATAAATTTTTAAATATAGCTAACCTGGCGAACTCCGGACCGCCAATAAAAGTTGTCTGGATTTATCTAATAAATAAAATAAAGTCTGATTACTTAGTTATTTTTTACTATTTTCCCTGCAATAAGTCGCAAAATTAATTTCTAAACGCATCCTGTTTGAAAGGTACGAACAGCTTGTAAGTACTTATGGGAAAATAAATAAATATTGGACAACATCACATACATTGCTCTGATCCTATGGTAAGTAGCCAAAGCACTTGTGTTACAGAAATCAGAAACTTACTTAAAATAATCTACAGAAACCAAAACTTGTATGGGGTAAAACACGTTCTGTTTATGTGCAAGTAAACTTCTGATGAATCATAGAAAATTAATCACACTAATTAACATAGAGTATGTCCGAATGGAGTGGATTTTGGCTTAGATTCAATTAAAACAATCAATTCAGCTATCAGGCGAGCTGCCGGCGCTTGATGACAAAAGATTTTCTATAATGCCAGTTTACACGAGTAGGAACTCGTTCATACTCGTATGAACGAGTATGTCGAGGGACAACACCTTTTGTAAACGAAGTCTATATCTTCCGTTGGGATCAAAAACCGCTTTCTACTACCACTTCGCGAGTCACTTTATTGAACTGGTTGGTAACTTCATTTCACCTTCAGAACTTTTGCCTAAATTGAATCAATGAATATCGACTTTAGCTGTTAACTTTATTATTCAGGAGCTATAAATAGCTACCGATTTCATTTAATACAGTCAATTCTCCACTTTGTAAATGTTTTTATTATTGCAACCCTTAAACTAGACTTCACTTTTACCTTTTTGACAGCCATTAAGCAATCTAAGGTAATAGTTATGGAGCTACTTGTAGTCACAGAAAACATTTATATAGTAGAAAACCTAAGCTATTTGTCAAATAAAACTGCAAATCATTGGACGCAAACTCTTACGCTCAATATTGAATTTTAACTAACCTTTTGCTGATTTCTTCGGAGAGTGTAGCGACTGAGTCGCGTATGTCCGTGAGTGTATTTCAAATCGGGTATGTGTATAGTAAGCAAGCATGTGTAAAGCAGCACTGCGCCTGATATAGTTATAATGTGTCGTGGATTTACTTATTATGTCAAATACTTGTTTATGTGTGTTAACTTCAACAAGCGGCCTTTACCTTTAGCAAGTAAAGGTGCCGTGCTGAGTCAGCCTATCATTCAACTGAAATACTTGCATTAGAGAAAACGCTTTATTTTCTTTTTATAAAATTCGCCATATTGTTTATTATGACATCATTTTGTCTGGGAAAACGTAAGAAGGATTGTGGCGATAACTCATACTTACATCAAAATCGAACAAAGCTTTTGGTCGTTAAACTCACACACATACGTACATAGGTACATACATACATAAACTCTAATAACATACACTCCTTTTTGGGCAGTCGTGCAAAATTGGACGCCAGTTACCGTAATAATACCCCTTTTTAATAATTCGAAACCCTGAAAAAGAGTTCGATTGCTTCTACAGCTAACAAGCAACATTCGTGCCACTTAAAAACGCCGGCTTTTGTTCATTCTTCGCTCGCAGTAATAAATATTGAGTACAGATCAAGCCCTCCAGGAATAAACAGAAGCCATTAGGCAACGCGAACGCTCTTAGTGCGGTAGGCACAAGACTGTTTCACATCGGTGACTTAGCAGCGCGGTTTAAATACTTAACTTCTTTTACAATCGAGTAACAGTTTAGTAATAGTAGAAACGAAAGTTAGACAAGAATTTTGCGCCCAGACACAGCACCTTACGTGTCAACCGTAAAGTGGTTTAGGGCTTATCATATTCTACTACTACCTCTGTAGCGGTAAAAGATAACATTTCATACCGGCGGTATTGGGACCAATTTAACTGTCACATAATGTGAACATACTCGTAGTTACATTTTTTTTTTGCAATGAACGTGCTGCAATCCTTGTCCATTTCTTAGATTTGAATTACTTGAGTGATGTATCAATTGACATTACAGTTTTTTTTTTTTTTACTTAATGCCGTTATATAATTTCACGATAAAGTTGTTCATTCAATTGTAAAATACACTGTCGTAGTATAGACCGTAGCGCCGTAGCATCGTAGCTCACGACGCGGTGCACGCTAGGCTGAGGTGGGGTTATTTGACGTGACGAAAAATACTAAACTACAAGTGTTACTATAATGTAGGGTTTTTATTTAGTCATACCAGATTTTTTTCCAATGTGTCTATGTCAAAAATAAAACACCATCATTAAGTTAGAGAATGCTTAAAGGAGTAACTTAAATAATATTCAGATATCTTAGAAGAGATGTATATATTTTCAGAAAACTTTCACAAATATCAAATAGGTGACATCTATCACGCTCATTTCATACCTAAAATACCAACTTACATAATGTTATCCAGTTGCCTGCATTATTCTTTGAATAATTTGCGATCCGTTTAGTAATCTTCTGAACACAAAAAATACTGGCAAAGTAGTGTTTTTTTGCTGAAAATCTAAATATGGGTATTTTAATACCTTTTATACCATATAACCTTCAGTCCCAGGCCAGTCTTTTTTGGATGAAGTCAATCGAGTCATATTCAGTAGTAAGGTATAAGAACAATAGAATCTGCCATATATTTTTCTATAGCTTATCCAGCTCCTCGAGTGTGGAAAAATCACACAATCATATGAGGGCCCAGATTGGTAAGTATTATACATCCATGAATAAGTAATCGTTAGAGTTGGTTCGTCGACCGAGCCGCCATGTTGCCTCCAACATATATTGCCGCGCGACGTTGCGTAACCACCGTGCTTATTGTTTTGTGTCTAGCCTAGCCTTTCCCGTAAATATTAACTCACTCGATATATCCAGCTACTCAAAAATTTACGTATTCCATCAGTGCTTTGACGGTAGCAGCTCTCTCGAACCATTGGGGAATGAATGTATCAAAAGGATTCCCGTACAAAGAGCACATCTAGAACCGTAGCGGCTAACCTGAGTAGGTTTCTATCAAACTACTGTGCATCAGTCGATTAGAATGTTTGAATCGACAGTGGAAAGGCTATAATACTTAAACGCCAAAATGAATTATATACTTACATTGTTAGATTGATTTTTTGAGTCGATCTATGTCAATAACTAAAGCGACAGTTTTACGCTGTTTGTCACACCTCCGTCGCTTAAGTTTCTCGATATAAGTATTCAAGGCACTTAAGCAACTCATTTACATAAAAAACAAGGGAGATATGTTTTTTTTTTCGTTAATTTTTTTAATTCTTTTCCCACAAGTAAAACAAGCGTTTTGGCGCTTTAGCATTTTGCCTTTTCACTGTCGATACGGAGCTTTTTATGTTTTAAAGTGAGCTATTACAAAAGATACCTATTTGTTTGTGTTTAGGAGTGCGCTGTAACTTTTATTAAATTATTCAGGTATTATCTAAATCAAAAATAAATTACTAAGCATTACTACTGACTACCATGTGAATGGCATATCAATAAAAAAATATAAATAAATTCATACAAGAGTTCTGGGATTAGACCTCCCGACCCACATGTAAGACGGGACTTCAACCATTAATCTGCCAGGGCTTATTTTCTTCAAATAGGTTTTACTTATTACCTAAAAAAATCAAAGCAATACATAATAATATAATAAAGTCGCAGACACCTTTATGTATGAAATACAAGTGAAAGGAACTCAATTTTGCATATCGTCGGATGAGGTCTAATTAAGAAATTATATAAAAAAACAAGTAAGAAATCTAAAACGTAACAAATAATATTCTGTTCTCGCAGAACTTTAACGTCGGGTGCAGACAATCTGAAACACAAACACCAATGAGAATGAAAATCTTAATTTTTTCGTCACAAATTATGCAAACTGAGGCCGACCGACTGCAAAATACGTGTACCTACTCCTTGGTGCGAAGTGCAAACAAACTATTGTTGCCTTTTTAACTGACTTCAAAAAAGGAGGGGAGAGACAGGAGGAGCTTGGCAAACGGGTTGGCGAGCGCAGTTTTTTTTCGCACGCAGACGCTGCTGCCCATCTCGTGCTTTAGGAATTAGTCACGTCTTACGACACGTCTCCTGTTGTCGGTGGAGAAGTGTATTCTTTACGGCTGTCCCCACACAGCACGGCACAGGTTTCTGAATTTGGTATTTTTTTAAAATATTTATTTTAAAATAAGAATTCTTGTTGCTCGATCTGTAGTACTTTAGATATAAGGCATAGTCTGCAGCTTCCGCAAGTATAAATGGAGGAACAAATTAAGACATATTTTATCACAATTCAATTATTTGCTTGTGGTGTTGGTTGGTGTTGCATTGATGGTAGGTATAAGTAACAGAGCATTTTCACATGGACTACTCTTAGCGTTACATCTTGAGAGCTCCAGACCTAAAATTGCGACGAGTCAAAGGAGGAGTCGAGCAACAATGAACGAGAGGAATTTCTTTAATCTGTCCTTGCGCCGGCTCCTGACATGCATTCCAGCGGTGATTGTCAGCCGACCTACTTACTTGTTTTTGAAATTGAAAGATAGCTTCATAATTATGATTAATGATGTAAACACATTTAATCTACTATATACTTAGTCTGGCCATAAATACTGTTACTATTAAAAATTAACAAAATAATACATTTGAATTTGGAATCTGTCATTTTTATATGATTGTTCATTGAGTTTACTCATTTTGGCGCTAATACATTGTACAATATTTTGCGATATTAAAATGGAGTGGGGTGATAAAGAGAACCGAATCGCTGTGATTGCATTAAGTACACAAAGTAGGTATGGAGCCAAATACAATTTTTAAAACTCTCCATACGCTTGGTATAAGTAAAATGTTTGTGTACCGGGCTATTAATAGGTACAATGAGACCTCCTCTGTTTGTGACAGAAAAAGATCTGGCCGTCCACGTAGTTTTCGTACGAAAAAGGTGGTCAAAGCAGTAGGGAAAAGAATTCGAAAAAATCCTGTCCGAAAGCAAAAGATTTTATCTCGGGAAATGAAGATAGCACCTAGAACCATGTCGCGCATTTTAAACGATTACTTAGGACTTGCAGCCTATAAGAGTCGTAGGTCATTTCTTAACTGATAATTTAAAAAAGAATACGGTGGTAAAATCGAAACAACTACTGAAGCGGTACGCAAAGGGAGGGCACAGAAAAATTTTGTTTACGGATGAGATTTTTTTTACAATTGTGTAATATTTTAATTAACAAAATGACCGTATTTATGCTCATATGGAAGCTTCTCAATTAGTCGACAGAGTGCAACGTAGGCACTATCCGACTTCAGTGATGGTTTAGTGGGGTATTAGCTATGAAGGAGTGACTGAACGAGCCATACTTTTGTGAAAAAGGTATCAAAACATCGGCACAAGTGTATCAAGATACCATTCTTGAGAAGGTAGTGAATCCCCTTAACAACACCATGTTCAATAACCAAGAATAGTCCTTCCAGCTTAGCAAGACTCGGCGCCGGGTCATAAAGCTCGGTCTACGCAGTCTTGGTTGGAAACGAACGTTTCGGACGTCATCAGAGCTGAAGACTGGCCGTCGTCTAGTCCCGATCCTAATCCGCTGGATTAGGAATTATGGTCAGTTTTAGAGAGTACGGCTTGCTCTAAACGCCTTAATAATTTGGAGTCCCTAAAACAATCCGTACGATTGGCAGTGAAGAATTTTCCCATGGAAAGAGTGCGTGTTTCTATTGATAACTGGCCTCAACGTTTAAAGGACTGTATTGCAGCCAATGGAGACCACTTCGAATAAGCTTTTTATATTTTTAATTGTTTTTTTATTTATGTATTAAGCTAACACACTGTAAAAGTAATAAATGTTATTTGCAATAGGTTTTTTTTTTGATAAATATTAGATTTACGGATTTTTCCATTACTTGTGCTGTGTGTGAATCCTTCTTGCCAAACTTAAGGTTTCTGAGTCCACGGAAAGTATCCTATAGAATATGTTGTACATGTGCGAATAATAAAATATGTGACATAAAAGGCCCGATCTTATGATTGTGTTAGTTTACGAGTAAAAGCTTAAACTTTTTACACTTCTAAGACAACGTAGAGAATTTGATGTTAATCGTTGAAATTTTTCTATGGGAAAATAAATCTTGACATCAAAGTCCCGTTTTGTCATTTTGAGGTTCGAAATCCTAATGTTAAGAACTACTAGTGTAATCAAATCAACCCCATCTTTTGCTTCAATTTCTTCCTTAATTTACGTATGATAAAATTTCACCGGCAAAGCGATCCAAGTAATCGTTTATTTATGGGAGAAGCGCCTAAGACTAAGCTTCTAATTTATGGATAAGTAACAGCGACCAACCCAGGGGCACTCTTAAATCATTTGCTATATTTGCTCCCACCTACCGGCTTAATTGGAATATGATCCCGTTATGTACACACGACCGTTTTCATATAACTTAATTAGTCAAGTATACCTACATGGTGGCACATTTATAGTATCGCCCGTTAACAAAGTCCAAAGGTATTTTTACGAAATCACTATAAATAGTTTTTATAATTTAAGTCATCATTATCAGTCAGCCCGATCCTCTGCTATTCTTTCTTTTCCATCCACTGCCAGCGGCCTTGCGTACATCGTCGCTCCACCTTGTCGAAGGGCGAACTACGCTACGTTTGCTTAGTCGCGGTCTTCACTCAAGAACACGTCTACCCCATCGGTTATCAGTTCTACGCCATATGTGACCAGCCCACTACCACTTCAGTTTGCTTATTCTTCAAGCTATATTGATAACTTTAGTATTTGACGATTAGTTCAATTGTTAACATTTAATATCCCAGCCAGATAAACTCACGGTTTATTATAATTATTTTGAAAGGAGTAACAAAAAGCTTTTATTGTAATCATCATCATTTTAGCCATAGAGCGTCTACTGCTGAACATAGGCTTCTCCCAATAAAACAAAAAATTTTAAATTAACTCGATCAAAAAGCACCTAAGGTAGTTTTTGTGTCATAATTTGATATTAGAAAACTAACTTTCAAAAGCTTTAAGATACTTATTTTTAGTTGACCTGAATTATGAAACTGGGCAAGTAACGCAATTTTTTTAATGAAAAATAAAATCCTGGTATGTCTGAGCCTGGCTCATACTAAGGATTCCAAACAAAATACGGTGGTACAGACCCCTTTTCTAGAGACGACTCGTACTTCTTTATTATTTTTTGTTGTTTCAACGACATGCATGATTATGAACTAAGGAAGTAACTAGCATAGTACCTACTATGTCTATTTATTTTTAGTTTATCAATGATTGACTTCTAGCGACAAGGTCTTCTCTCTTCTAGGACAAAAAAGATTAATAAAGTTACTATACTTTTTTTTCTGTTTAAATACGTAGATTTATTTGTTTTTTTTTTCCGCGGACATAGATAAACCTAAAAGAATGATATTATTTAATTCGACGCGTACCTATATTTTTATGTTGTTTTTATGTAGACCCATAACTTTTTACTGGGTTATTCAATTTAGGTTTTTGTATGGTTATTAAATTAATTTTGAATTAGGGAATTTGGACCAGAGAACAGTTTTTAACTAATCGAATTTTTTTGATCAACCGAATCGACCATGGCAGTTTGAATCACACTAAGGATTGTTAAAAGATTTTTTTACAAAAAGAATGCATGGTAGTAATCATAAACATCTTCATTTTTCTTTTTGTCGTGTACACCTATAATGTAATTATAATTATTTGTGATCACGACGATAATATGTATAATTAAGTAATGGTTAGGTACACATATTTACATAAATAAATAAATTATAAATAATATTATTTAATTGAGAACGAAGATGTTCTTGCATTCCTTTTGTGTCATATATACAATCAAATGAATCAACATAAATAATAGAATCTCATAATAATTGTAGCGTGTTTACCTACTAATTCCCATGACTTTCCCATTAAGTAATTACATTGAAAGATGACAGGAAACAAACTATGAATTATTGTTGTTGAATGTTTTATTATCATAACATACGCGTCAAACTAATTGACATACAACAATATGATAACGAGTTAAATACATACACGAGTTAACAATAATAATTACAAACCTAGTGCACGACTACTACGAAGGCCTACGCGCGAAATATATGAATGTCTACAATATTTGCTACGAATATTTGCCGTTATTTAATGACCGTATATACTCAATACGAAATATGCAAAACTTATTAAAAATTTATGTAAGCAATCTCGTTTACCAGTTGCTTTGTTGAACAATGTTTGCATGTAAGTTAAAGCTCAACCTACATATTTTATAGAAATCGAAACAAACATCCTCTAGGGAAATTACTAAAACATAACAAGTCTTAAAAGGGGTTATCGTCATTCCCTTCGCCCTCAAGACAGTACGAGCAGTAATTAATTAAACTGTTGCCCGAAGTTCATCTCAGCAGGTATTATATTAATTACTATCTATTATTTGTTCTGCGTTAACATTCTGAAAGGCTATCAGAAATGTCTCCTGGGAGGAGAAAGTGGCTCCGCTTTGATCTTAGTTCCGGCCAGCCCCCACGGGCGAAGTTAAGTTTATATCAAGTACAAAACAAGCCAGCTAGGGCGGTTTGTTTTCCATTGTTGTCTCGATCATAAATATTTAATATATTCGCTTTATTCAGTGCCTGAGTCTTAAGATCCTTTTGTTAACGTTGAACTTATATCTTGTAAACTAATTTGAATTACGTTAACCAAGAAGGTACACAGTGAATTCCTACTTATAAAATGAAATTTTAAAAATAAGTAAAATTAAATACTACAATCATTGTTGAAAACATCTGGATATTTTTTTAATAAACTACTTTAATTTTCAAAACTGAATAATTTAAAAGTAAAAACTTAAAATAGTTTAAGAAATCGTGATGAAACAAAAACATTTTAGAAGTTGACGCTATAAAACTGCAAGGTTAAGAATTGGATCAATGATGTTATTCCTAACAAGAACATTGGAGATAAAATCTTCAGAATGTTTTGTGAGTTATTTTGGTTTTATTCACTGTATAGTCAAATTGTTTGCAGAAAAAGACATACTAGCGCAAACGATCATTGCAATAAAACCTTAAATCTGCGAAATACAATTTATTATGCATTTCGAAATGATATAAATGCCAATGTGGCTTAATTTATACAATATATATTTTTATGAATTCATTCCAGATGCCTAATGACGTCAGATCTGGCGCGCACAGTACATTATCAAGGATAGTGTTGACAGTTCTATTCGACTAGCAAAAAAGATAATAGAAAATGCCGCTCTTATTTGAAATGAAATCTTTCTGTAGCCATAGTGTCTAACAAACTTTCCATAATATAAGTAAATTTTATTTAAAAAAATAAAACCGACTTCAAAACACTAAAATGCTAAACATAATCCTAACACTTAAGTACCTAATCAGTTACTTTTGGAGTCGGTGCCAGCCGATGAGAGATTCAATGTTTTTGTTTGCACCGACTCCAAAAGTAACTGATTAGGTACTTAAGTGTTAGGATTATTTTTAGCATTTTAGTGTTTTGAAGTCGGTTTTATTTTTTTTTAAAAAAAATTTACTTATTTCATCAATTTTTAGTGATAAATCCTAATCTAACTGCTGAACACCGATTTCATCCCCTATTTTCCTACCCTTAGGGGTGATTTTTATTTTGTAAACTTTTAGCATATTATCTTTGAAGTATAAGCTATTCAATAAAACAAAAATCATCAAAATCGGCTCATATTTGACGAAGATAGGTAACAAGAACCACAACCAAAATACTATCTGGGTATATATTTGTTGATTTTCTCAAAAAGTTCTAAATCAATTTCGATAAAATTTATATGGGACCACCTCTGAAGTATGATCTACCAAACAAAAAAAGAATCATTAAAATCGATTCATAATTGGCGGAGTAATCGCGTAACAAATATACAAAAAAAAAAAAAAAAAAAAAACATACAGTCGAATTGAGAACCTCCTCGTTTTTTGAAGTCGGTTGAAAACAGACTTGGCATTGAACTAAGAGTCGACTCTATAAAATTAATAATACATGTAACGCGTTATAGAACTACTAACAAATTATTTGGCTCAGTCATGTTTATTCATGTTTTGTACACGTTTGCTGGCCTACTTACATAATTGTAGGTGTGTTATTAAGAATCACGACTTAATTACGCCCTGTTAAAGATGGTGATGTCATTTAGCAGTATTCGTTCCTATTTTAATTAGGTAAATTGTGTAGTTTATTTTCATAATAACGTACAAACGAATATAAGTATAGTAATAAAATATTTACATTTATGAATTATTCCTTACTTTTAATTATGCTAAGACATAAGAAGTAAGCATCTAATATTTTTTTTAGATTTGATTTTAACACTAAAATTGACTTAGTATTTTACCTTAAGCTAAGCAGCTGTCGTATAAGAATAACTGTTTAATAACAGTTGAATCCTTTAGTAGATCTTATACTACATCAATATATGCAAAATACATTGATTGTATCTTCTAGCTTTGCTGGACTATCTAACTTAGCAAAATGGCAAAATAATAAGAAATACAATAAAAAGTATACGTTACCCCATAGCATGACGTAGACTAGCAGCCGCCGCCCAAGCTATTCGATAAACACTGGTCTGCTGTCACATATCATGTTATTTATTATCACACTATTAATTTGGATTGTTTTTTAGTTACGGTAATAGGTTAATGTGGCGGCAACGCGCGTCCTCACAGCGTCGGTGCCGGTATCACGCGCACTGTTTCACGTGTACTTACACGGTTATGGGTAGAGTATACTTGTAGTGTAGTAGTGTATGGTGGGGCGGTCGTGCTGAGAATGCCGGACTGAGGCGTGCGCGCCGTGCCTCCCCGCGGACTCGACTGAAGGGCTTCGCTCGGTAGGGCGCGTCGCCCACGCTCGATACCGCCGCCTTCCCAGCGCCCTCCCACATTGCAAAACCATTTATAAAAATTCACTTGTTTACTGCAAAATATTGTAGATAATACGTATAAAACCTTCGCTCTACCATCCAGCTAGGAAAAGTTCAACCGTTCTTTACGATGCGGAGGGAACGTCGTTTTCCGTAAAATAACGTTATTTCGTAGCCGGTCGAAATATGATATGGATTTATAACGGTGAACCCAAATCACGCCGAAATCTAATTTAATAAATGGATACAGAACGTATTTTTTACATTATGTTCAAGGTTGCTACTTATTTCGCGTAGCTGCCACAGGCTTGAAATAAAGTTAACAAAAATACGTAATGAACATTCATTATACATGTTTCAACGACTCATTGGCACTAGTTCGAGCTACATATTATGTAATTGTGTTACATATAAAAGGAATATTACGCTGACAAATGTTCTATACTTTATAGGTACCTATGCAAGATTAAAAGACTTTAATGCAACAAACACAGCTTAGAATTCGTAGTAAGCAGAGAGTAGATTTCGTAGCACCAGATTCTGCTACGACGTCTACGAACGAATACACGACAAGCTACGACTTTTTGTTCTTCGTTCGTTCGAAAAGCATTTCTACTTTAATTTTTGTAGTAGTAACATTAATTTCAGTAATGCAAACAAAGTATGGTACATTTATCACAAGCTATCCATGCTTCGGAAGACACGTTAAAAGTTGGTCCCGGCTTATATCGCTTGATACTAATAATTAATCAAACGTTTATTTCTCTCACATCAGATTAGTTATTAATTTAAGTTAGTTACTATAGCCTCTGACAGTAATACTACTAAAGCCTCTCACATTAAGGTTTATTCACTGGCCTTACAACACCCATCACTAATCCGCACTGGGTGGTGCCGCAATCGTGGTGGAGTATGGCCGAAACCACCTCATAGTTGAGGTGAGGTCTCTGCCCTGCGGTGGGACGTATATAGGCATCTTTTAGTGCAAACTACACGTACCTAAACCTTGAATATAGGGATATAATCTACAGTCAATAATTATTTGCAGTTGTTATACATATCATACCTAGACTCGAATAGAAGTAACGTCACGCTCTCGTTAATTTGTAATTTGACTCCTAAATTACAAGTGGGCGCCCATCCCGATGAGCACTCATGAATAATGATTGCCCACCGCAAATAGCCCAATCGGGAATTTGACACCGCACCATATTTTGTCTAATTAACAGTAAAGTTCAGCGTTTTCCGGAAAATGATGACTTCCAGTTTTTGAATTGAAAAGCAATTTATCGTACATTTGTTAAGCGAGCAAAATACGTAATTACAAACAAGTTATCTCTCATCACCAGCCAATATTATAGTCCATGTAACGGTGGCAGGGTAAAGCTACATTTTGGGACGTGTGCCCGGAAAATGCACTGTCAATATTATTGGAATAAGGATCAAAAAGGATGAAGCTGGATGTTTATCAGTTCAAGAAAACCGCACCTACAAAACTGTATTTATCCATCATTTCAGCCTATAGGTGGACCATGGACGTTCACTGCAGAACCTACATTATCAGTTGCACAGACAGCTATTATAAGTTATTGATTAGGTACTTTTTCAAGTCGAATTTAATTTATTTAATCTAAAATACTCAAAAAAGCTTTCTAAGTTATTTAAAATAGTGCAATGTGTATTTTAAACGGAGCCTAATATTTGGGTTCCTATTAAAATGCTTTCCTACTATAAAGTCAACTTTATCTTCGCGTTCATCAGTCGCATGTTGGAGTATAATTATTTTAATTTAGTAAAACAAAATAATTGCATACAAAACACAGTTCAGGTAAGACCTATTTAAACGGTCGGTATTTATTGTTTGCGCAAAAACGAGTGAATCGCATAATGCAACGTGTTGTGGGACTATCGCGTGAGAGGGCCCGATACCATCAGTGCAGCCCGCACGCTTGCCCGCGTGCTACTACACCGCGGCACCGGCGCATTAACTACTACTTAGAACTATTACTACCCACAGTTGACTTACTATTCCACAAACCTAACTGCCAACCAAATTAAACTATGTGCTGAAGAATTACTACAAGCTGCAGAGCCTAGGACATGTAGACGATACGAAATAATCACATTTTGGTCTCCGATCTCGCTTTAATATTGCTATCATCAAAAAGCTACATAGTTACTAATTATAGGATTAAGTATAATTGCAGAGTGCAATTCGACTTTCAGTCGTATTGTTATCCATATAACAAACAAAATTACTTATTATACAAAACAGGACCATGGAGTACCTACTTGAAATGTAATGCCAGTTGCATAGTAAAAACACACATACCTACAAGAACCAGTTTTTAGTATAAAAATAAAACATTCTGCATAGTTTTCGATATAATGCAGAATGTAGAGCCTACAATTTTAAAAGTTTAGGTACGCGTGCTTTAAAATCTTTTAACAAAAAATAGTTATTTTGTTATTTTTGTTTTGGTGCTTTATCATCACGGAAACTATTACAACAAGAATAGTTTACGAGCACTTATTTATTTATATGCATTATAGTTTTCTTTGTTTACAGCTGGATGGTAGCACACATCCATGCACAGTTGATATATGCGGCGGCGGTGTTGGCCGCAACATGGCGGAGGCGCTGTGGAGGCTGCGTGGCGGCCGCGTACGCCTGCTCACCGCTGTCGGCGACGACGCCGACGGCCGGTACCTAGCTGATGTGGCCCCTGGGCTCTTACTTGATGGTTAGTAAGTTTAACACTAAGACTGGTGGTTTTATTTTGATGCGAGTAAAATGGTGGAAGTCTCTACTTTGACTTGTGTGGCTGCTTCCTTCTCTGCTTTTCGCATCTAGTATAGGCTGTGTACCTCCTTCTTCAGTCACCATGTTTAGATCGTCAGTCCAAGAAGCCTACCACTCATGGCTTCGGAGGCCATCGCACTAGGTACTGCTATTATTTCTATACAATGTAGAGGATGCACAAACCCAGGGTTGATCGAGATAAACAGACAGTAGAATGCGACACGTGACACAAGTAAGGGAAGAGGGAGAAATTTCGGTATTTCTGTATCTATCTCTACCTCTAATCTAAATGTTTTATTATTTGATGATTCTATACCAAGACACCAATCGGACGTGTCTCGGTCTTGTCATGTCTTGTTGTCTCTACATAGATTAATGTCGCCCGTCGTTATCACCTATCTCTGCCGTGTTACCGGTAAGTACCTCTAGCAACGAAATTGGGTAAAGTACTTTCTGGAAGTAAGTTAGTTATATATGTAACTAGACTACTTATTATAATTATACTTATTTAAACTAAGACTTTTCCTTTTATTTCACTTCTGAGATCTTCGATATATTTGTACGTAAGTGAGTTTATTTTATTCTTCTGCAGGTTGTGTAGTACATAACGCGCGAACACCAACTTATGCCGCGGTACTAGACGCCAAAGGAGAATGCATGATGGGTTTAGGAGATATGGGCCTGCACAGTCACATAACTCCGGAAATGGTAAGGATCACCAACATCGTCTATTTAACATCTACCCTACTTAATGAAATTCTATTATATTACCTCATTTAAATCGGTGTTAGGTGGATAACAATATAGAGGTGTTAAAGCAAGCCCCTCTTGTAATCTTTGACGGCAACATACCAGAGTCTACAATGGATCACGTTTTGCAACTTTGCAACAGCATGCAGAAACCAGGTAAAAAAATCTTGCACTACTTACTAGAGTAGACTGACACTTCTGTTATAATAACCGTCAGCAAAAACAGGTAATGATCTAGTTTTGGATGTTTACCGTTAAGAAAAACCTAGTTAAGCAACTGGCTATTTACTTTAGACCGATGTTTTTGGGCTATCCAGGTATAGGTTTTTAGGCGGGAATTATAATAAGTTAAAAATAACAACCGTCTACAAAAAAACTTTAAAATATGCTAAAAATATATTTACAATATACAAGTACTTAGGTACCTATCTAGCGAATTACTTTTGAATTCGATGCGAAAACAAACATCTTGGCTGACCTGACTTTAAAAACAATTGAAAGTTATCTTATGAATCTAGGTACTATATCTATCCTAAAAACAAATATAATGTTTAGCTTTAAAGTCGGTTTTATTTTTTTACGAAAATTTACATATTATTTTTTATTTTTAGTGATAATAATTCCTCATCAACACGAATCTTAGGGGTCCAAACACAAGGCCTACTGTACACCGATTTCATGTCAAGTTTTTCTTAAGGTTAATTATCCAAAAAAAAAACATCAAATCAGTTGTTCCGTGAAGATGTGCTGAACACTTGATCCCCGATTATCCACTCATAAGAATGTATTATATTAAAAATAAATCATATAAAAATAGGTTTACATTTGGCAATGTTAACGATTCAAATTAAGAACCTCCATACTTTTTTTAATCCGGTTTAAAACAATGCATGAAGTACCGATACCTACTTACGAAAAATTAGGCCTCTATTGCAGTGTCGCCGTAATAACTACCTTAAACCTGTAATGATGATTATGCATATAGAATTAGAACATAAGTTACACGGGCAATCAATTATTTACGTAATGCATACCGCCTATTAGGCCATTAGGCCCCTAGAACGATGAGAAGTTCTTTTGAAGCTCTGTGCAACTAATTTAATTTTAAAAAATAAGTGAACCATCAATTTTAACAAGAGAACATTGGAAAAACAAGTGTGTCAGGAGAAACAATTGAAACATAAAATTTACGACCCGATTGGCGTAGTAGCGCGTTGATTCGCCTTGAACGGGTTCGATACCCGCTTCAGGGCCAATCACAAAACGAACTGTTTTTTATTTTTTTATTTATACTTTATTGCACATTTAAAAATAATTGTACAAATGGCGGACTTAATGCCAAGAAGCATTCTCTACCAGTCAACCAGTGATCAAACAGAGAAATACAGGCGGTGCAGCAAGAAAATATATATATATATATATTTATACACGCTAACATTACATACTTAAGAAAAAGGTATAAATATATGATTAGATTATCAATTATATACATATACATACACATACATAATATAGTACACGAAGCAAATGAAAGATAAATTATTAGATCAGCGATTTTTGATGTGAATGCGTAGAGCTTTCTTAAAAGTAAATTTGGACTTAGATTTCCTAATATTGGTGGGAAGTCGATTCCAGAGTCGTATAGCTGTGAGGGTGAAAGAGTTGGACATAAAGCCAGAAGTGTGAAGTGGGGTAAGTAGTTTTCTAAACTTTTGTAACTTTTCGAAACTGACTCGGGTTATATTACTTGTTTAATAAATACACTGACTAGTATATTTAAAAATATATTTATTTTTTAATATCAGTACATGTGCATATCCATCAAATGGCAAAACAAAAAAAAAGGACGGACTACATTACATTTTAAGTTTATTAGGTTACAATACTTAGGGCCACTTTCACCACTTGCTGATAAGTTCCAGATAACCTATCTGGCACTTGTTTTGACAGATAACCCATACATTAGCTGTCAAAACAAGACAACCTATCTGGCACTTGTTTTGACAGATAACCCATACATTAGCTGTCTTGTTTTGACAGCTAATGTATGGGTTATCTGTCAAAACAAGTGCCAGATAGGTTATCTGGAACTTTTCAGCAAGTGGTAATGGTGGCCCTTAAGTGCCTATAATATTTTTAAGATAAGAAACAATAATCCAGATAGTATTATACTAAGTAGGTACTAGCATTTTTCAAAGACACTGCAATATTGTAATACGCGCGTGTTAAAGAGCAAATGTATTACACAACTTACTATAAAATTTGAAGTCCCTAGCCGAGTTTGTATGTCTGTCTGCAAAGCACAAGCTTATTTACGAAACTACTTAAGGGATTTGGTGTTCAACAAGTACCTAAGGGCAAAGGCTAGTAGGTATTTATTTCAAATTCAAAAAAAGGATAAAAATCTGACGCGAAAGCGGGGTTATTAAACTATGTGAGCTTTAGCAATTAACAGTGGGACCGATTCGTAGTTAAATATTCACGATTCAATATTTTTTTAATAATAACGTTATTTTTTTCTTTTTTAACGTTTTTTATACTGACTCGATTTTGAACGAATGTATTAACAGCCGTATAATTTAGAACCGTAGATACTTATTCCAGCCCGTGCAAGCCCGGCGGCTTTTATACAATTCTTGATTCATTAAATTTACGACAGATTTATCTCATTAAAGTTAACTGATCTTATTTAATAGTACCTACATTACCTAAAAGTAAAGATGTTATACTAAAATTAAGCATACAATTAAACATATGCAATCAGCAGACTTAATAAAAATAATCGCTAAATCAACTAAGTTCATTAAACTTACAAAGGCCTAAGATAATTAAAAATACAATTACGCTTTTTGCCTGGCCCAACTTAAACCACCAGAATTAGTAAGCCAATGCACAATATTTCCATGTTACTAATAAGAATTACAGAATATAAATGCACTTGTGATATAAAGTGAAACAGTCAATACAACCACAATTTAGAAAAAACATTTTCCTGTAATACCTATTAGGTTGTCTTTTACTAACTTTATGTCGAAACGTTAAAAATATCTAACAGTCTACACACCAAAACCACCTCATAATTTCCAGCAAAATTTCCCACAGGCTGTGCTTGCGCAAGCCGAGTTTGTCTCCACTGATACTGAGATCAGATTGAATTAGTCACGGATGACAGCGAGTTGTATTTTATCCACTCGATACTGTGATCTCTATGTTTTTATCGACTGATTACAGTTAACAGTGGCGGGAAGACGTAAATTTGATCAAATGGTCCCACATTACTAAAAGGTACCACTGTACTAGACGAACGACACGTGCAGCTGATGCTGCAGCCAGTTGGTCTTGAAGTTGATCTAGCTTGCAAAAAAATATTCTAATTTTAAAATATTTTGACCTTTACAAGTTAAGAGGCCGTCCTAGAAATCGACTTATTTTCGTAAATTTTTTCTCTGATTGTATAGACGTGAATGATAATTAAAACAAAAGAACACGTGATTTTAAAAGATTCTGGCGCGACCATTCGCGCTTTCGATTTTTCGTATCATTTCAAAAATCAAGGTAGATCACCAATAGTTACTACCCTTATTTAAAAAAAACGAGTTACATTTGAACATCTGTTTACAAAAGACTACAAGTTATCCTGACAATTCGATTTTAACATTTAATTGAAGATATGGTCTTTTTGCACATGGGTTGAATACTTTTTTATTTACTTACAAAACATAGCAGAAAAAAAAACTTAATTATCATAAAAATTTTGAAATTTCCATTCAAATATCTTTTTTTTCTGTCGTTATGAACATCTATTATTAGATTTAAGCAATAATCTTCAGGTATACTTTTAAATTAATATAATTTTTATTTTTTGAAAATAACAAAAAATTAAGTAGTAAACCTAAGTCAAAATTAACTATAAAATCAAGCGCGCAAAACCGATCGTTTTTCAAACCTAGGTAGGACGTCCACTACCTAATAAATTATCAATATATTATCTTGTAAAAGATCAACATCGTTGACGCTTTATCCCGCAATATAGACGCACACAAGCATAGAACTGTATTTTAATTTTGCACTGAAATTAGGTGCACGGCCTCTTAACATGCTGCCTTATCTTACCATGTCATACAATATGTTTTCATAAAAGATTACATACCTACATCATTCTTAGAAGGCACGCATTCTACATTAAAATCTATTTAAATTTTAAACCTACACTTTTAGTCATAAAGCAAAGGATAGGTACCTTACAATATCCTATAGATCTTTTTTGAGATTCTTACAACAATAATTTGCATGATTAAAAGTAAGAAATTCCATTCTAGTATCTTTTGACAGTCACACTATGGTTTAAAACATTGATTTTGTAAATACATAAACTCCAGGTACACATCAGAGACGCAAATCAGGTCTACATATTCGTCAGGTCTACATATTCCATCCAACATTATGACGTTGCTGTTGGAGCTGGTCACGTAGTTGCTGCAGGGCATGCTCAGGCTGGCTATGCTGCATCTGAGCTACTAGGTTCCTGGCTTCTAAACGCAGTTCGTACAACTTGCGAGACTCCAAATATAAAAGAATTGCAGCACCACCTACAAAAATAAATACAGTTATTAAACATATTAATAAATATAAAAACAACAATAGAAAATTACTAATAGATCAGAACTCTTCAATTTACTAAATAATGTAGGTAATTTGTGCTTTTGATTTTTAAACTCACTCACCAAATAACATGAAGGCAACAACAGCGAATGCATAAGACCAAGATAGCACATTAAATGATGGATACAGGAGCCAATCACGGCGATAGCAATTTCCACCAAATATAGCCACTGCAAGGAACAGAAAACCACCTAGAAAAATAAAAATTAAATAAATGTTTTATTAAAACATAATATCCATATAATTTTAAATAATGGAACTTACTTGACAAGGCTACTAAATTAAAGGACACAGTAACAAACATCCATTCATAACGCAAAACTGTACGGAGTGGCCAGCGGACAATGACCAAAGCTAGGAGGACCTGAGCAGTTAAGGAGAAAATGAGGGCTAGTGTCACGAAAGCCTGGACAGCCATTAACCAGCCTGGTAGTAGCCATTCTCTAATCACATGAAATTCCTGTAAAAACAGATAGTTTTAAATGAAACTAAATACCATAAATTAATTATTAGTTACAAGCAATACATACCTGGCTAAACACATAATGACAGCCATGAAACAACTTATCAAATTGATATGACGGGAACCTAAACCGATCAAAACAATATTCCCATAGACCCATATGTTTGAAGGAAGAAAACATTTCCGGGTAGGATTCAATCCAGTATGGGCCAGCAAACGAAAGAAGCAAGAACAAGCCTGCAATATATGTTATGCTGGCTCCAATCAATGTTGCATCTGTAAAACAAGAAAAAGTCATAGGTACTATGTAAAGTTGAGGATATATAATAATATTTTACTGCCATTGTATCAAACAAAAAAAAAGAATGCCAAAATTATAAGACCATGATGTGTGCTAGTCCTCTACATGGACACAGTTTACACCTACATGATAATTTATGTTTCTATTCCTGACAATTTAGACATTAACTAGGAACACCTATAACTTCTAACGGACTTGAAATTTTGTATGGGCGTGCCCAGCCCAGCCACTTACTTGAAGCTTTCGGATATTCGTTATCGGCCGTCATTTTAAAGAAGTAATCCACTTAAGATATCGCTAATTAACTTTTAAACTCATAAAATATAATTTGAAATGCAATTATCAAACGTTTTTAGTTACAATGAGTGATGGAATAATAAATAAATCCACCACAAACCACAACACAACACAACCAACCAACAAGTAACAACAAAAAATAACACTAATGACAGACACCACAAATTGGACACTAATGACACGACAGATGACAGTTCGACATTTGACGTAAGAGTGGGAACTGCGCAAAGGAACTTAACATTTCAAGCTTGTAGCGGGTCTTGCAAAAGTGCGGTTAAAGATATAAATAAATAAATAAATTGTTTTCACATTCACACCAATTAACTAGCTCCAAACTAAGCAAAGCTTGTACTGTGGTGACTAAATAACGAATAAACATACCTAAATAATTTTATATACATCCATGACTTAGGTACAAATGCTCGTGCTCATCACACAAAAAAATGCCCCTTACGGGATTCGAAGCCGCAACCGCTGGCTTTGTAGTCCGAAACGCGAACCACTACATTAGAATGCGCTACATAATAAATCTATGGCGTCCACTGCATGCATCGAATTCACATCGGAATCGGAGAAAAGAGGTTACGATTTCAACCAATTTCAACGTTAGCAAGCGTAGCGTATTCTAAGTCTATGGTAAGTTTGTACCAATTAAATTGTGAGACTTGAACTATGTCACCTTGATTACCCCATCTGAAAACGTATTAAGTGAAGTAAGTAAAAAAGTAGTAAGTAAAGTAGGTGCACTTATAATACCGGTGACAAACTGCAACGGACGCGGCTCCGGACTCGTCTTGACATTCTGAGGTCAAGCGCTGCCATTGGTCTATCCTTCAGACAACTTCCGCCAGCCCAAGGATCGACCAATGGCAGCGTTTGACCTTACAATGTCAAGACGAGTCCGGAGCCGCGTCCGCCGCCATCTGTCACCGGTATTAAAAGTGCACCTACTTTACTTACTACTTTTATCATGATAAATTATTTAAATATTAGATTCCATGGAATAATTTTCAGTTATAATAAATAATTAAGCACGTTTATTTTTATCATATAATTTATTATTATTTTTAATATTAAAATAAAAAATGGACGGCAGTTGCATAAATCACTCACAATAAAAGTTAAAATACAATTGATTAGGTACTTACATAAAAAAAAACAATTAGAAATGAAAATATTAAATACCTACAGTAACATAGGTCAATGCTGATTCTTAATTCTAGCTCATATTTATGTAAACACTGTACAATAAAGTAGGTAATGTCCAATTGTGATTTTGTTTTAAGTAATCCAATTTTAATGTACTTGGCTAACCATTATACAGGGTGACTAGAACTGAACTCGCTATTTTCTTACTTACTTTCCCTAACTAAATTGAGAGATATGTAAATTTTTATACTTTAATGTTTTTTTTAATTCATTAATTTAGTATTTTGTTATTATTTTTTGGTAGTCATAAACTATAATTAATATAATATACTATAATAATAAAGTGAATAAAATGCGCGGACACTTCCCTCAAAATAGGGTTTAAAAAAATAAGACGCTTTAAGCATTAAAAAAATACAAAAAATAAGGTTTAGGGAAAGTAAGGTCCAATAATTAATTAGCAAATGACCTCATCTATATGCGAAATTGCTATAGCGGATTCAGTTCCAGTTCAGTTTAGATAGAGATTTCAATACTAAAGTCTGTATGTGCATCTATCAATACAATTGTTAAAAATATATATATTAAAGCTTAAATAAAACTAACCTATAATATATCGCGTGGACGGATTCCTATTGTGTACAAACGTACAGAAGATCTTTCAGTAAAAATTATCAATGATATTAAACATTTAGGTACCTATAGATTATTGTACATGCTCTGGCTTATAGCACAGTTTAACACGTATTATGTGGCTTATATTATTATAGGACCGCCTCAATTGTACACTATTGTCTCATAAAATCATTCTCAAGTATTTTTGTGCAATAAATCGTATTTCATCTATCTATAAACTCGGTATACTTACAATGAGCTTATATCATAGTAAAAAAGCTTATACTGCAAAACATGAAAAAGACAGTACCAACAGTAACAAGTGGAAAAAGTTATATAATGTATACATTACACAGTCAAAACCACAAATGTATAATTAAACTTCACCGATTTTGAACTTTATATTTGACATGAGTTTCATATAATCAGTTATTTTTAATACAATTTGTGGTCTTGTGGTAGGAAGATAAGCTATGCTTGCGCACATTAGGGCGGGCCGTACCCAACCGCATCGCAAAAATCTTAAGACATCTGAATATTTTTTCTAAAAAGCGAAAGGAATGTAAAGGTTTTTTGCGAAACGGTGCGGTGCGTTCCGCCTTAATGTGCGCAGGCCTTTACTGTACATTATTTAACTATCGCACACCTAGATACAGAGTAGCACAACTCGAAATAATACAATAGGCAAGTTATTGCGATTAGCGGAATGTGCATGGAATCTACATTACACACACTTATTTTTTGTTGTGCCACCGCGTATTTCGAGTTGTACTACTCTTTAGCTAGGCGTGCATTATGTTGATGTTACGATTGTTTCACAAGGTACACTTAACGTTTACACAAAACTCACTAAAACTAAAAGCGCTTAACTATTTTATTCGTTGGTAAAATAACAAAGAGGTAGTCTCTAAAAAAATCGCGAGAGAACCTTCTTCCGCATATTTTATCTCCCTAGAATATTATATTTCTTTCAGGATGTTTTTACCAGTTGTCTGAATTATTTTTTTAAATCTATACAAAGCTAGTATGTCAGTAAAACGTATAACAGACTCTGTAGTAAAATAATAATAATTTCAATTAAAGGCCATTCACCGTTAAGACGATCATGTAGTATACATACAATAATGAATAATCTAGTTCTAGAAAAACATACAAAGTAAATTTAATTCTCTAAATTTATCATTAAAAACTAATGAATTGTGATGAATATAATTTCAAATAAGTTCACATTTATAAGTGTGTACTTACCTATAATAAAAACATTACAACAGGTAATTGACTGAATAACTTGTTAGGAAATAGAACTGACTTGTTTGGAAAATTTATATTCCTTCTTTGTATTTTTGTAATGTATGATATATTTTTAAACATATCTGCGGCAAAATATAAGTATATTTTTAATGTTTTTTTGTGTATAGTATATGTATTTAAAAATTACAGACATACCATATTTTTATACTTAGTAAAGCCGTCATTTGTGCCACTCAGTAAAGCTCATCGTTAAGTCTGTCGCAAGTAATTAGGAAGCCTTCCACTCATGTTCAATCCGAGACGATTCCAATACATCTTACAGGCGTATTTTCAATTAAAAAGTAGGTACGTATAAAAAATCAGATAATAATTTTGTCAAATATTCCAGAGATATCAGCGCACGCCACGCCTAATGGACTTTTCTAGATTTAGCGCAGACTGAATCCCGGCAGTAATTAACGCTAGTGGGTAGGCGGCTAATAAACGACGGAAATAATTACGCTTTAGATTCATACTCCAGTTCGAATCGAGCTTGCGATTCTTTTAATTTGTTGCGTTTCTTTGACTGAATGTTGGCTTCTGTGAGGAATAGAGTAGCAGTCACCAGGCATGCCACTGCTCCCACAACCCCAAGCCCAAAGGACCATCCTGAAAAAGAAACAAGATACGCTATTATTACATAAAAAACGACAACTGGAAGATAAGAGTTCTAATTGGTTCCATTCCAATAATCTAATTTGTCAAGTACTTTCAGTGCGTTTAAACGGCGTATGAAACGTATTTATTTATTAAAATATAACCAACATTTTTTTCTCTAACAAATTTTATGTAAGTATTACAATTTTATTACATACCTAAGTAATTATTAGGGTGATCAGGCATCCATCCATCGGTATTTCCAAAACATGCGAAGACTATGACAGCTATAACTCCACAAATCCCTAAAATAAACATTAATTAAGTAAATTAATAAGTAACATGTTTAATACGACCACAATAATTTCATATAATAAAGTAAAGTGTTTTACCTGAGCCTAGCATAATATATCCAATGGTTTTTATTGTTGTGACGAACCTATTTTGGTCGGGAGAACAGCACAGAAAGAAGATGAGCACTAAAACCGTTGAAACCAAAACTCCAAGGAGGCATAGTGTAAAGAAGAACTGTGTCGCTATCATGAAACCTGCAAAAAACAATCTATTAATTTTTTTTATTATAAAAGCGTTGCTACAGGCGGCTAACCCCAACAACGTCCGCAAGGGGAGGAGATTAACACTAATTGACAAGAGATTTAAATGGGTATCAATATATGTCTATGACTACATATTATGTATAATTTGGAGTCCCTCGCCCCTCGACGCTTATGTATGTAATAGGTTAATATTCAAATGACGATAAACAAAAAAAGTCAGTTTTCACTAATAGATACGACTGATCCACGAGGAAGGTATATTAGGTACAGACAACAGCTCGTCAACCTACCACAAAACGTCAAATTTTTCCATTGATATTGATCTCTACATGTTGGTAATTTGGGTAGGTTATCCTGCCGTTGTCTGTACCTTAATTATCCGGGGCGGATAAGAATTTATATATTTAGTACAAACAGGCGACAAGATGTTTATTTAAATGAAGCGACTCGCCACTGCGATGTAATGTGTAGACTGCATGTCCCATCTTTTTGTGGCGCGGAAACTGCTAGTTTCTCTGACAATAAAAAAAACAAAAAAAAATGTTTCTTTATCTCAACATGCTATGAAGTTAGGACTTATTTACATAGCCATGTAGTTTTTTTACCATTGTGAACGCCTCTAATTGGCCGTGCGTGTGCTGCTCAGACGCTAGGTGGCTTTCTGTGATTTTTGCGGAGGCAGACTTCACACTTCATTACGAAAAACGCAACGCATTTGGCCTTGCCTAGACTATTTTGCTTTCCATGGTCACACACGGTATGTAAAATTAACCTTGTATATGAAAATAATATGAAAAGTCTTTTTATGATAAGGACGACCTCCGTAGCCGAGAGGCGAGCATACCGGACTTGGTTTCGCTATCTCTGAGGTTCCGGGTTCGATTCCCGGTCGGGTCAATGTAGAAAAATAACTTTTCTATATTGTCTCGGGTCTGGGTGTTGTGGTACCGTCGTTGTTTCTGGTTTCTGTAACACAAGTGCTTTGGCTACTTACCACAGGATCAGGGCAATGTATGTGATGTTGTCCAATATTTATTATATTTATTTATTTATTTTATATGGTATGAGCAATCAAACAGCTGTTACAAGAAGAAATGTTAAAAATATATACATATTTGAGCACGAGTATCAGCATTGCTTGAATTATACCTTGTAAAGCACACTGATATACAATGTTGTATATCAAATCCTAATAATACCTACAAAGATCCTTGTTGCTTAAGTTTGTTACATAATTCATTATTGAGTGCTGTAATAAATTATAGCTTGGTATGTTTTACGGACCGTCTGACCGTCGTTACGGGGAGTAATGTAACATGTTACTTTAAACTAATCTTTGTGAAGTCAATACGGGGAAACTTAATCAAATTATGAATAAACAATTGTCAGTTACCTGGAAGTAAATAGCCACGAATCCTGTCATAACCAGTGGTAAACGGATCATAAACCCAACGGCATCCCACGAAGAAGCGTCTCTGATATTGATCTAATGGATCTGGTAGTGATCTGAAGCAATGGCTCCATAATCCCAACCTATAACAAAACAGGGTCTAAATCACAAAATAAAATTGGGACAGTCTATTTTTTTAAGGGTTTTAAAATCGTTGTATTAAACCCTAAAATCGTGGATCAAACGATATGTGTACCGAAGTAGAGGTACTTTTATTTGGCTTTACCTGCTGAACACAGGAGGAACGCTACACTTGAGGATACATTTTGAAATGATTTTTTCTTTTATTTTATTAAATAATTTTGTAGGCTTATAGGTGTTAAAGTAGGTACGCTGCATAAACGAGTTTATCGTATATTCTAGACCGGAGAACGCTACCTAAATACATAAACATTAATAAATGTTTATTATCTATCGTTGCAAGGTGTAGTGTAACAGTGGGTAGGCTAAGCTTTGGCTTCGGCACCGTTAGGTATGCATTTTAATGAAACATAACATTCAAGTGATTCGCACCAAAAAGGAAAAACGTGTTAAGTCCCATAAACAGTTAAAATTCAAAGGCACAACTTGGACTAGCAAAGTTATTGTCTAATAGGTATGTTTTCTTGTATTATACTAGCATTGGAACGTAATATTAGTATTAGTAGGTATAGTAGGAAGTGGCATAGCAATTGTCTGCAAGATTTATTTACCTGTCCAACCTGGCGCCCCTTATTCTCGAGTCGCTGACCAACCAGCTAGGCGTGCCGAACGCCAATGTCACAGTGACAAGGGCAATGACGAACACACCAATGCCACAGTTGCCTGCTAAGCT
The DNA here is from genome assembly GCA_963576865.1 of Anania hortulata. Classification (NCBI taxonomy): domain Eukaryota; kingdom Metazoa; phylum Arthropoda; class Insecta; order Lepidoptera; family Crambidae; genus Anania; species Anania hortulata. Next base: position 12,322,158 of record OY756390.1, on the reverse strand, counting down.
TCTATTCTTCATTGTCTGAAATTCAATACCAGTGTTACAAGTATCTGTTATACTACTTACTTGCTGTAGCAGAGAAACGTATGACCTATTAATATTACACAGTCTACACTCGTAGACTGCTACACCAAAGACTTTAAGGCGCAGGGTAACGTAACAGAGGTGTTTTTGCAATAGTTTTCTAGCAATAATTCTGGATATAGGATGTGGAAATTAATATATCATGTAACTTATATGTTGAAGTTTTTCCCCTTGTATCAATTCTAGTTATTATTTCTTATAAACACAAAACAATATTTCAAAGTACCGCGAATACCGCGATCTTGTACACATTTATATTTTAAACGACTTTTTTGTTTAGTTTGAAAGTCGGTTTAGTTATTTATAACATTCGTGCCCTTAGGTGGAAGTTTTTTTTTTTTTTTCAAATAATCAACAAATTTAGAATTATAAGGCTTTTTAATGGATTTTAATCTTAGCGTTTACTTTTCCATGAGCGGATATTTTGCTCGAAATGATAATCTATTTGCACAGGAGCGCAACGGATGGATGTTTAGTCTGCGAGAATCATTTGTACTATCTTAGGCACGTAATAGATGTCGCGCACTTGCCTTACCCGTCGCCTTAACTAACTTTAATCATTATTTTTATTAAAGACTAGCTCTTGCCCGCGACTTCGTTCACTTGGTCTTTAGTTTATTCATAAAAGATTTTCTATGCAACTTTCTTAATTGTTTTCTTTCATAAGAACCTTCTCCTGACAATAATTAACACAACAATAAAAGAATTAGCGATATTGTTTCACCCGTTCAGGCGTGATGACGATGACCAAGAGAAATAGAGTTTTTAAAAAAAAAAATAGATTATACCTATGCTCACAAACTGGAATCACTGATGTCAGTAATAAAACCGCTAAGATGAAATGAGAGTGGGCTAGCAAGTTTGAAGAGTGGTCTTGCTCGCGGATAGTCAATTTGTGGTTACTTACGGGTTTATCCTATTATAATATATTCTGTGCTACGGGCAGAAGCCTAAGCGCCTTCAGCCTAATGAGACACTATAGAAGTTTTATCGTTACGCGGTCTGCGTAGAGGCGTGCTGGTTGCATGAGACTCAGCATGGTAGGCCATGGAAAATGTGACGAGACGATCTGAACAAGTCCTATGTGACCTGTGTGATTGTCGCAATATAACAAAAAAAAAAAAAAATTATATCAACACATACCTAAGTATGCCAGAGATGAGAGTTTGAATGTTTCGTTTGCACCGACTCCAAAAGTAACTCATTAGGTACAATGTGTTAATATTATTTTGCACTTTTTATTTTTTTTAAGTCGTTTTTTTTATAAAATGTATATATTACATCTATTTTTAGTGATGCATCCTCAACAAAACGAATCATAAAAGTGCAAACAAAAGATAACTGCTGAACACCGATATCATGTCCTATTTTTCCGACCTTAGAGGAGTTTATTTTTTTATTTTAAATATACTATATCTGATTTGATTCAAAAAGAGTAATAAAGTATATTTAAAAGAAAGAATCATCAAAATCGGTTTACATTTGCCGAAGATATTGGGTAACATAGATTAAAATCAGATGGCGTGGTATGGAATTTATGTAATGTTTGACGATTTTCAGATACCATCATCAGAACTAGATCAAATTTATATGGGACCATTCCGAAAGTATAGTACAGAAAAAGAATTATCGAATCGGTTAACGAGGTAATGAATGATCGCTGAACATAGGTACATAAAAAAACCCAAAAAAATACCTGACAAACTGAGAACCTCCTCTTTTTTTGAAGTCGGTTAAAAATTATAAGATAAGATACAGCGTACAAATCTAAATAAGTTTATACATATTTAAAACTGGTAGGACAGAGCAGTTAAAAGTAGGTCAAGGGCAAGTGTATCACAAGACTAAACTACGGTACCGTAATCGTGATTCATCGTCGTTATTATTGCAATGAACTAACTACAGTAGATTATACATGTACATACCTATTCAAATCAGAAATATCAGATTGAAAGAATACCTATTATTAGAATAGCCTGGATTCTCATTTTATTTCATAAATAAAAATAACTACCTTTCTTTCTACAATAACATCAGTGCGCGTATATCTGCATTCTTGCTTTACACCAAGTTAGTAATCCATCGCATATATTTTTATGAGAACCTTCATTCACATTTACAAAATATAGGACTTGACCATAATGAAACCATAGATGGTGGTGCCATTTTTTAACAAACCAAGGTGAATGAGATGAATAACCCGGTATTTCGCAACCAACACAGGCATGAGTGGAGTGTTAAACGCACACATAACATTCACCGAGAAGTACAATGCTAAAAGGTTCACACGAGCTACTCACTGTGGGAACATAGGAAACAATCCGAAATTCATTGTTGTTTTGTTATCCTTCGAACCCACCTTAAAATGCCTTAAATCTTCAATAAGGTAGTTATCTCCAAACGTATATGTTGAGGATGTAGGATATCCTAGCTAACTTTAAAACCTCAGTATTAAAAAAGGCAGTCATTAGTCATACAGACGACAATCCGTCGAGGTCAGTGCATTAAGTAGTACACGTATCTACTCAATTGTTGTTATTCTTACGGGAGTTACTTCACAAAATGATTGTTGAAAAGACACGTTTGTCACGAGCTAAACGAATAATTTACCAACTGTACCAAGTAAAACATTTTATTTTATGATATTTATGATTGATTTATACTATGCTATGCATCGCAAAATTCTATTGAAATTTCCAGCAGGTGTACTTCATGTCACTTATCACTAGAAGGGTACCTATGTCGAATTATCGACCCTGAGATGTAAGGAGTACGTACAATCTGAATAGCCTAAACCCAGGTTCCTAAAGGTGCATAGAGTTGTGTGCGCACAATATCTCGTTGGGAATATACACAATGAGCCTCGTGGACGACCTGATACTCAAGTGAATAACGAAGAACTGAAGGCGATAGTGAGTGAAAGCGGATTCATCTCAAACCACTTCTGCAGCAGCCTTCGGCGTAAGTGACAGAACGATACTTATCCATTTGCGCCAAATCGGAAAACTCAAAAAACTCGAAAGTGGGTACCGCATGAATTGACTGAAGCAAACACGCGTCGCTTGCTGCGTTTCTTTGCTCAATCGTCACAATAATGAGGAGATTCTGAACCGTATCGTGACTTGTGATGAGAAATGGATCCTGTACGACAATCGGAAGCGGTCATCACAATGGCTTAACCCTGGAGAACCGGCAAAACCTTGCCCTAAGCGAAAACTGACCAAAAAGAAGATTCTGGTTAGTGTTTGGTGGACTAGTGCTGGTGTTATCCACTAAAGCTTCTTGAGATCAGGCGAGACGATTACTGCAGACTTGTATTGCCAACAATTGCATACAATGATGGAAAAGCTCGCCATTGAACAAACGAGACTGGTGAAGTGCTCTAGCCCACTGCTCCTTCAGGATAACGCTAGACCACACACTGCACATCAAACGGTCGCCAAGTTAGAGAAGCTGCGACTGGAACCTTTGCGTCACCCTACTCTCCAGATCTTGCCCCAACCGATTACAACTTTTTTCAAAATTGAGTTAACTTTTTACAACTGCCGCCAAGTTAGAGAAGCTGCGACTGGAACCTTTGCGTCACCCACCATCTCCAGATCTTGCCCCAACCGATTACCACTTTTTTCAAAATTTTGATAACTTTTTACAAGGAAAAAAATTTAAATCCGCCTACAAACAGTTTATAGACTCTCGCTCCCAGGATTTTTTTTCCAAAAGGATCAATGATCTGCCTATAAAATGGCGGATTGTATCGATAACAACGGCGCATACATTGATTAAATAATAATTGCTTTAAAAAAAGTTGATTCACTTTTTTGATACTGAACGGCAATTGCATATGTAAGGACCTAATATTTCTCGTCTGATTAGCGAACGAAAGAATTCAAAAGACGCAAATGGAGCGAACTACACGCGTGTGAGCGAGCAGGCATCCATGATTGATTCTATGTAAGGCTGGTAAGGCTATAATGAGTCTCTCAAAAAATATAATTGGTGCAAGTGGTAGTAAAGCGCAACGCCCGTTATTCGCTGACTCACTGTGATAAAGAGAACAACTAAAGCTTCCGATGCATCATCGCATTGCACAGTTTAATTTTAATTGAAAGAAATCGTAGAAGCCGATCCAAGTCAAACTACCCAGGAATTAGCGGCACGGTTTAACGTTATCTACCTACAAAATTGACTCATTTGCATCAAATAATAACAATAAAAAATGGGTGCCTCATGATTATACTGATATGCAGAAAGAAATGCGTGTTGAAATTGGATTGGATTAATCCAACATGTGACGAAAAGTGGATTCTTTACGATAACCGAAAGCAAAAAATGCAATGGCTGACGAACCCCAGGTCAAAGGGCGCAACAGTGCTCTAAGGCAAAGCTTACCTACCAATAAAAAGGTTATGGTAACTGTTTGGTGGTCTATTCATGGTGTTCTTTACTATAGCTTTTTCAGGTCTGTTCAAGCAATACAGGCAGATGTTTACTGTGCCGAACTTCGAACAAACAATGACGGCGAAAATAACAGTGAAACAGCCCCGACTCGTGAATCGATGATAACGCAAGACCTTAAACTGTACGAGAAACCGTTGTACATAGGTAACTCTACAGGAGCTGCAGTTAGAAACTTCTGATCAGAGAAAGAAAGATTTCTTTCTCTAATCTGAGTTAGAAACCATACATTATCCTTCATACGTTCGCCAGACCTTGCTCCAACGGACTACAATTTTTTTCGTAATTTGGACAATTTTCTACATGAAAAAAAAATCTTCTTCCCAAGAGGCAGTACAAAATACTTTCACACAGTTTGTCGAATCTAGATCCCTAAAGTTCTATCGCAAAGGCATAAATAAACTTCTGATTAGATGGCAACAATGCATACATATTTTGATGAAATAAATATGGTTTGGTACTTGTGCTAAACAATTTAAAATCTAAAAACAAAACAAAAAGTGAATGTAAAATTTTTAAATAAAAAAGGGTTAATTTATTTGTACAAATTCATACTTTACTTTACTTATTTATGGGTAACCTATCTTACGAATTTCTAAACTCTTCTGTTCGAATTTCAATAGTTCGCAAACGGTTGAACGAAGTTTTGAATACCAGGTGTTTTTTTTTACATAATATTGTAAATAATAAATTTATTTTACCGATGTTTCATTTTTCAGAGAAACAGATAACCGATTATCAAAACCTTTTTTTTCGTTTTACCGTTGTTTTACTTACAATAATATTCATTCTAACTAAATAGTAAATACTGCGTATACAGGGCTATTTTTAAAACATCAACAACCTCCTAGGGTCTGATTCTGGAGCTTAAATACAACCAATAGTTTCATACCAACATTGAAATCACAAAAAAAACACTTCCTCATACTAAGCCGCCACCAGCTGACATCAGTTTGTATCGAGCAGTGAAATTATGTTAGTTTCATAGATAAAGTTGTTGTATTTGAGCACCAGAATGGGCCCTTAGGAGGTTGTTGATGTTTTACAAATAACCCTGTATAAATTGGAATGGAATTGGAATTGTTAGAATAAATTGGTTAGGTTAGGTTAGGCCGCCGAGCGCTTTAAAACTAAGGATAAGGATTAAAGGATTAATTATTATAATATTAGAAGTATTTTTCTGGAAAATAAATCATCTAACACTAATGGCTTTGGCAAATGTTAAGTAAGATTTCAAAACACATAGAATTTACAAAAAAACAATCAAAAATCGGAATATCAGCAATATGTCAATTGTGTTTTCGGTATAATAAAAATATGGAAAATGAAAAAATGGCAAAACGTTTTCGGAAAAAAAAAATCGTACTAGAACAATTCGGATTTAAAATAGGTAACCTTATTTGTGACATTAACACAGGTTTCCATAGTCAGTACAGAACCCTTCTAGTTTCTGTCTGTCTATCTGTCTGTGGCGTAACTCAGAGACACTTAGTACTAGAAAGCTGTAATTTCGCCAGGGTATAGGTATTATTCACGCCAACAAAATGGTAGAATAACATATTAAATAATGTAATTCTCCTGTTCTGTTGAAAATTACTTATATGATAATATTAATTATGTAAAACAAGTAGCAACTAATGCATATTGTGAGGTGGAAACTACAGAATCCTCTTACGTGGCCCAACACACACTTATTATCCGGTTTTTATGTAAATGATAGTGACTAGTAGTAATTTTTAGTTTTAAATTTACCAATATTGATTTAAATAATAATAACTAACTGTAAAAAAAATTTTGGAGATTTGAATAGCGTGCAATTTAGCACATAAATATAAAACACTTATTGACAGACTGATAATTGATTACACCAACTTTTGGAAGAACTTTATTTTATTTCATATACAGTGGTGGTCATATAATTAAGAACGCAGGTATAAAGGGAAGATGTTTTTAAACTAAGACGCAAAACTTATGCATGCATTTTTTATTTATTTCTCTCGGTATCGTAAAACTTTTCCATAATACAACTTTATTCATTGATACACATGATTAGCTTAAAATAAATAGACAAACTTTTTACACTACTTCTAAACATAGTACTCCTATTTACTGGCTGGTCACGTAATTAAGAATGCTAAATAGTTCATACCTTTATTCAAATTTAAATAGAGAACATTCAGTCAATTTGTTACTGTTTGTATAATTTTGACGCCATTTAGTGCTGTAAAAGACTCAAAGTGATTGCTTCCTATGAAAAAACAATGGGAAAAAATTTAAGTTGTGATAAATCTACAAGGGAAGTAATAACAAAATTTCTCTGGAAGAATTGGTCTTATAAAAAGATAGCCAACCATCTGCAATGTTCAAAAACGATGGTTTTCCACACTGTAAAGCATTTTGCTACGTATCAAACTACTTCGAATGTTCCACGTGTAGCTAAACAGAGAAAAACAACTCCTTGAGATGACCGAAACATCATTTGTTCGTATAGCAAAACCAAATCCTTTTAAAGGGTCCAATAAGCTGTGAAAAGAATATTTTGGTGAAAACAACCCACGCAACACCCATTCAGCAATCTCAGCACGCACTATTCGAAGACGTTTGGTAGAAGAAAAATTGCACGGTAGGATAGCAAAAAAGATACCCATGTTGAAACTTTGCCAAAGTATGAAAACTGGACTGTGCGACAGTGGAAAAATGTACTTTTTTCTGACGAGACGAAAATTAACAGAGTATGTTCTGATGGAAAACGATATGTACGACGTCCCCCGAATACAGCATTCAACCCTAAGTACACGAAAGTTACATTAAAGCACGGTGGTGGAAATGTGAAAATTTGGGGGTGCTCCTCTGGACATAGTGTTGGACCTGTAAAGTTGATAAAAGGTAACTTGGATCAGTTCCAATACAAAAATATACTGGAAGAAACAATGTTACCTTATGCTGAAGACTTTCTACTGGTTATTTGGACATTCCAAAGCACACTGCACGCACCGTAAAGGAATTTCTTACAGCGCAATCAGTTTCTGTCTTAGACTGGCCAGCTAACAGCCCAGATCTAAACCCAATAGAGAATCTGTGGTTCGAAGTAAAGAAAAAGGTTTCAAATACACAGTGTGGGAATTTAAGAGAGTTGTATGACGTTTTTTTTTAGAAGAATGGAACTCTATTTCTCTTGCGAAATGTCAAAAATTAATAGAGTCAATGCCTCGCCGGTGTAAAGCAGTAATTAAAAGCCGTGGATAAGCTATTGACTATTAATTTTAGTTAAAAGTGTATTAAATTGCTTTTTAAATTTTCCGCACTATTGTGGTTTTTTAAATGTAAGTGTTGTGTGTTGTGTACAAAACAATTACCGAGCAGTTTAATAAATCGTTCTTAATTATTCGTCCAGCTTCAGTATCATTTGAATGTGTTACTTTGATAAAATAAATAAAATGTGAAGAAAAATAGTTAGCGATTTAATTATTTATTCCTAAGCCACGTTGCTCTATTAATGTGGCTATTTTATAACATAACTAGTTGCTTCTCAGAAGGTTCACACCTCTGTGAACGATCGAAAATCATGTCGATTTAAATAAAAAACTTCTAGAACTTCAAATCGTTCTTAATTATATGACTACAACAGTATGACTATCCATGCTGTTTGTATTACTTAATATTTTTACTGTATTGGAATTTTTCTGTGCTGCAACTGGACATTTATTTTGGCATAAAATGTATGTATGCACTATGCCTCCGACCCATTACTACTTGTCTTCCATGTTAGCAACAATAAAACCAAATTTGCTCCTTGTTTGAAAAAAAATAGTTACCGGTAAACTTAATTATTAATTTTGAAAAAACATTCCTTCAAAAGATAAGTTTTTAAGGTTTATTTAAAAGTTTCCTTTTTGGTAAAATACCTTCTACATTCAAAAAAATATTCGAATATGTTTTTTGGCATAGACACTGAACTAGACTTTAGCTACGAGGCACCTCAAGTTTACATGACTGCCTGACTTCAGTGTAAACTTTGTACATTGCAATTAGAATGACGTCATCTCAATTATTATAAATAAAATAAAAAATAAAAAAAATAATTATCAAACCGATTACCTACCAAACATGTTACCGAATACCGATTACCATGAAAGTTTTACATTATGTACGTTTAGTTTTGACTCACCACAAAAAAAGCAACACAAATAAAAACTGAAACTAATGATTACACTTCTATTCCAGCACAATTTAAAATACAGAAGAAGGCAAACAGTCACATTAATATAAAATTTACAAAAACAAAACAAGCTCGCTGTATCGTTTAAGTTCGCTGTTTGACAAATGATGGGCGTGACCATAGAGCAATTGGCATGACGTCTGACAGACAGACAGACAGACAGGAACGCTACGCTACAGACAACAACGAACGAATGGTGAACGAATGGGCTGACCTGGACAGACAATCACTTACCACTGACATAAATAAACATGAACTGGCAGTCCAAAACGTTTTTGTGTGATTTGACCATTGACTTAAGAAATTAACATAGACTGGCTATACCGTACAAATGACAGCAAATTTTTTATGCCGTTTGAAGCGCTACTAGTGTTTGAACCCAGAACTAATTTTGACTTATGTAGCGGTGGATATATCGATATTTATTATTGGATTAAAAAACTATGTTAATTTATATTTTCTAAAACTGGGTATTTTTCGTAACTATACATTGCTGTGATACTTTGACGTTTCACCCGTCAAACTCGTCATCGGGCATTTACGACAAGAAGTATTCATGTTTTGTACCTAATCATATTCTTCCTGAATGCTATTTAAATGGAGAAAATATTTAATTTAATTTTACACATTCAAATTGAAATTCTGAAGAAAGTATATCATTTACCACATTTTATCAAAAAGTATTTGTTGTTTGCAATTATTTTACTGTCGATTGGCATAATAATATGTTTCATAGGTGTACGTACACCAAAATACGTTATTTAGGTAGGTACTTGCAACTTTAGGTATGCCAAGCTCCAAACATAAAAGTTCGAAGTCTTTTGAAGTGCCATTTGAAGTGTTTTGTGACACTTCGGATTCGTTGTGACTTATAACTATTATACCCGAATATTGTAAACAATACTATTGTAAAATGCCAAAATATCGATAGTCTAGAACAATCAATATTTTTTGATTTAAGAGCAACAATACTATATCGATAGTATCGATAGTATTGCACTTATTCAATAGTAAATATTGCCTTGTTTTGAGCTATCGATAGTATCGATACTGTCGATACTATCGATAGGCCAATCGATACTCTTGCGATAGTTTGACTATCGATTAATAATCAATAGTCTACTATCGATCGGCAACACTAGTGTGTTTCTAGCTAGTAAGAGAGTGCGCGCACGGGAGATTTTTGTCGCTGCGACATTTTTGTCACTCACATCAATTCCTCTGATAAGTATGGAGGTGCACGCACGTTGCGACGCGACAACTGGGAGATATTTTTGTTCGCCGACGGGTGACAAAATTGTCTTTGTTTTTTTTAAATACTGGGTTTTACGGCTCTGGGTTCTAGACCTCAGAAATAATTAATAATTAAACAACATGTAAATCCAAATACTCTCAAGTCTTGTTTTGGTGCTCAAACACAACTTTTTCTAAGACCATCGAAATTCCGAAATAAAAACCAATGTTTTTTAAGCGTAACACACACAGAAGGCGTGAGCGGAACGGGTCGTTTCTCCGACGTGAGTTGCGCGGTTCGTCGTCTTCACACAGAGAACGGGTCGTGCGCGAAGCGGTTCGGCGGCGGTTTTGGAGCGATTCGAAGGCGCGGCTCGGGTTTGTGCTATGGTCAATAACGCATATAAAATATGAAGCTTCTTTAACACGATAACTTTTACATTTAGTCACTAAATGTTGATTTGCCACGGTCACCCATTCAATGGTCAGGTCAAAACCACGGTCCCATCACTCCCATCCTAGTATCCATACTTAAGGTTCTTTAACCACGGTCCACTTTTATGACATTGATATTTTGGGTGACGATTGTTAAGCAACCTCAAATTTGGACACTAAATGGATGGGTGACCGTGAATAAGCAACCTCAAGTTTGGTCAATAAATAGATGGGTGACCCTGGTTAAGCAACCTCAAGTTTGGCCACCAAATGGATGGGTGACCGTGGTTAAGCAACCTCAAGTTTGGCCTTTAAATGGATGGGTGACCGAGATTAAGCAACCTCAACCTTGGACTAAATGGATGGGTGACCGTGGCTAAGCAGCCTCATGTATAGCCCCAAAATGGATGGGTGACCGTAGTTAAGCAACCTCAAGCTTGGACACTAAATGGATGGGTGACCGTAGTTAAGCAACCATAAGTTTGGACACAAAATGGATGGGTTACCGTGGTTAAGCAACCTCAAGTTTGGTCCCAAAATGGATGGGTGACCGTGGTTAAGCAACCTCAAGTTTGGTCCCAAAATCGATGGGTGACCGTCGGTTACGTAACGAACACTAAATGGATGGGTGACCGTGGATAAGCAACGTCAAGTTTGGTCAATAAATGGATGGATGACTGTGGTTAATCAACCTCAGGTTTGCCCACTAAATGGATGGGTGACCGTGGTTAAGCAACCTCAAGTTTTGAAATTAATAGGATGGGTGACCGTGGTTAAGCAACCTCAAGTGTGGACATTAAATGGATGGGTGACCGTAGTAGGTACAGCAACCTTGAGTTTAGTAGATTATTACCTAGTTCGTACAAACATTTTATTTCCTCACATATTTAATTACTTTTTTCATTCAAATCCATAGCGAAAAATGATAATGTTTTGTAAAATAACACAACAGTCGTAGTATACGCACGGCACCCGTTCCGCGCACGACCCGCGCACGCTCTCTGTGTGAGCGCTTTGGTCTGAATGCGTGTATCACGATGAATGTAACGAACGCTGCACCCGCCCACCACCCGTCCGCCCGCCGCCTACCTGTGACGGCGGAAGGGCCGCGCGGGACCCGTTCCGCGCACGACCCGCTGCCGTTCCGCGCACGCTCGCTGTCTGTGGGCGCCCATTTAAGCGTAACACACACAGAAGGCGTGAGCGGAACGGGTCGTTTCTCCGACGTGAGTTGCGCGGTTCGTCGTCTTCACACAGAGAACGGGTCGTGCGCGAAGCGGTTCGGCGGCGGTTTTGGAGCGATTCGAAGGCGCGGCTCGGGTTTGTGCTATGGTCAATAACGCATATAAAATATGAAGCTTCATTAACACGATAACTTTTACATTTAGTCACTAAATGTTGATTTGCCACGGTCACCCATTCAATGGTCTGGTCAAAACCACGGTCCCATCACTCCCATCCTAGTTATCCACTCCCATCCTATCCATACTTAAGGCTCTTTAACCACGGTCCACTTTTATGACATTGATATTTTGGGTGACGATTGTTAAGCAACCTCAAATTTGGACACTAAATGGATGGGTGACCGTGAATAAGCAACCTCAAGTTTGGTCAATAAATGGATGGGTGACCCTGGATAAGCAACCTCAAGTTTGGCCACCAAATGGATGGGTGACCGTGGTTAAGCAACCTCAAGTTTGGCCTTTAAATGGATGGGTGACCGTGGTTAAGCAGCCTTAGGTATAGCCCCAAAATGGATGGGTGACCGTAGTTAAGCAGCCTCAAGCTTGGACACTAAATGGATGGGCGACCGTAGTTAAGCAACCATAAGTTTGGACACAAAATGGATGGGTTACCGTGGTTAAGCAACCTCAAGTTTGGTCCCAAAATGGATGGGTGACCGAGGGTTACGTAACCTCAAATTTGAACACTAAATGGATGGGTGACCGTGAATAAGCAACGTCAAGTTTGGTCAATAAATGGATGGGTGACCGTGGTTAAGCAACCTCAAGTGTGGACACTAAATGGATGGGTGACCGTAGTACAGCAACCTTGAGTTTAGTAGATTATTACCTAGTTCGTACAAACATTTTATTTCCTCACATATTTAATTACTTTTTTCATTCAAATCCATAGCGAAAAATGATAATGTTTTGTAAAATAACACAACAGTCGTAGTATACGCGCGGCACCAGTTCCGCGCACGACCCGCGCACGCTCTCTGTGTGAGCGCTTTGGTCTGAATGCGTGTATCACGACGAATGTAACGAACGCCGCACCCGCGCACCACCCGTCCGCCCGCCGCCTATCTGTGACGGCGGAAGGGCCGCGCGGGACCCGTTCCGCGCACGACCCGCTGCCGTTCCGCGCACGCTCGCTGTCTGTGGGCGCCCATTTAAACCTATGTTAATAGACCCGCCGTACTGCCGTCGTGACCCGTCGCCGTCCCGCGCACGCTCTCTGTGTGTGTTACGCTTTAAAGCGTAACACACACAGAAGGCGTGAGCGGAACGGGTCGTTTCTCCGACGTGAGTTGCGCGGTTCGTCGTCTTCACACAGAGAACGGGTCGTGCGCGGAACGGTTCGGCGGCGGTTTTGGAGCGATTCGAAGGCGCGACTCGGGTTTGTGCTATGGTCAATAACGCATACAAAATATGAAGCTTCTTTAACACGATAACTTTTACATTTAGTCACTAAATGTTGATTTGCCACGGTCACCCATTCAATGGTCAGGTCAAAACCACAGTCCCATCACTCCCATCCTAGTATCCATACTTAAGGTTCTTTAACCACGGTCCACTTTATGACATTGATATTTTGGGTGACGATTGTTAAGCAACCTCAAATTTGGACACTAAATGGATGGGTGACCGTGAATAAGCAACCTCAAGTTTGGTCAATAAATGGATGGGTGACCCTGGTTAAGCAACCTCAAGTTTGGCCACCAAATGGATGGGTGACCGTGGATAAGCAACGTCAAGTTTGGTCAATAAATGGATCGGTGACCCTGGTTAAGCAACCTCAAGTTTGGCCACCAAATGGATGGGTGACCGTGGTTAAGCAACCTCAAGTTTGGCTTTTAAATGGATGAGTGACCGTGGTTAAGCAACCTCAACCTTGGACTAAATGGATGGGTGACCGTGGCTAAGCAGCCTCAGGTATAGCCTCAAAATGGATGGGTGACCGTAGTTAAGCAACCTCAAGCTTGGACACTAAATGGATGGGTGACCGTAGTTAAGCAACAATAAGTTTAGACACAAAATGGATGGGTTACCGTGGTTAAGCAACCTCAAGTTTGGTCCCAAAATGGATGGGTGACCGTGAATAAGCAACCTCAAGTTTGGTCAATAAATGGATGGGTGACCCTGGTTAAGCAACCTCAAGTTTGGCCACCAAATGGATGGGTGACCGTGGTTAAGCAACCTCAAGTTTGGCCTTTAAATGGATGAGTGACCGTGGTTAAGCAACCTCAACCTTGGACTAAATGGATGGGTGACCGTGGCTAAGCAGCCTCAGGTATAGCCTCAAAATGGATGGGTGACCGTAGTTAAGCAACCTCAAGCTTGGACACTAAATGGATGGGTGACCGTGGTGAAGCAACCTCTAGTTTGGTCCCAAAATGGATGGGTGACCGAGGGTTACGTAACCTCAAATTTGAACACTAAATGGATGGGTGACCGTGGATAAGCAACGTCAAGTTTGGTCAATAAATGGATGGATGACTGTGGTTAATCAACCTCAAGTTTGGCCACTAAATGGATGGGTGACCGTGGTTAAGCAACCTCAAGTTTTGAAATTAAATGGATGGGTGACCGTGGTTAAGCAACCTCAAGTGTGGACACTAAATGGATGGGTGACCGTAGTACAGCAACCTTGAGTTTAGTAGATTATTACCTAGTTCGTACAAACATTTTATTTCCTCACATATTTAATTACTTTTTTCATTCAAATCCATAGCGAAAAATGATAATGTTTTGTAAAATAACACAACAGTCGTAGTATACGCGCGGCACCAGTTCCGCGCACGACCCGCGCACGCTCTCTGTGTGAGCGCTTTGGTCTGAATGCGTGTATCACGACGAATGTAACGAACGCCGCACCCGCGCACCACCCGTCCGCCCGCCGCCTATCTGTGACGGCGGAAGGGCCGCGCGGGACCCGTTCCGCGCACGACCCGCTGCCGTTCCGCGCACGCTCGCTGTCTGTGGGCGCCCATTTAAACCTATGTTAATAGACCCGCCGTACTGCCGTCGTGACCCGTCGCCGTCCCGCGCACGCTCTCTGTGTGTGTTACGCTTTAAAGCGTAACACACACAGAAGGCGTGAGCGGAACGGGTCGTTTCTCCGACGTGAGTTGCGCGGTTCGTCGTCTTCACACAGAGAACGGGTCGTGCGCGGAACGGTTCGGCGGCGGTTTTGGAGCGATTCGAAGGCGCGACTCGGGTTTGTGCTATGGTCAATAACGCATACAAAATATGAAGCTTCTTTAACACGATAACTTTTACATTTAGTCACTAAATGTTGATTTGCCACGGTCACCCATTCAATGGTCAGGTCAAAACCACAGTCCCATCACTCCCATCCTAGTATCCATACTTAAGGTTCTTTAACCACGGTCCACTTTATGACATTGATATTTTGGGTGACGATTGTTAAGCAACCTCAAATTTGGACACTAAATGGATGGGTGACCGTGAATAAGCAACCTCAAGTTTGGTCAATAAATGGATGGGTGACCCTGGTTAAGCAACCTCAAGTTTGGCCACCAAATGGATGGGTGACCGTGGATAAGCAACGTCAAGTTTGGTCAATAAATGGATCGGTGACCCTGGTTAAGCAACCTCAAGTTTGGCCACCAAATGGATGGGTGACCGTGGTTAAGCAACCTCAAGTTTGGCTTTTAAATGGATGAGTGACCGTGGTTAAGCAACCTCAACCTTGGACTAAATGGATGGGTGACCGTGGCTAAGCAGCCTCAGGTATAGCCTCAAAATGGATGGGTGACCGTAGTTAAGCAACCTCAAGCTTGGACACTAAATGGATGGGTGACCGTAGTTAAGCAACAATAAGTTTAGACACAAAATGGATGGGTTACCGTGGTTAAGCAACCTCAAGTTTGGTCCCAAAATGGATGGGTGACCGTGAATAAGCAACCTCAAGTTTGGTCAATAAATGGATGGGTGACCCTGGTTAAGCAACCTCAAGTTTGGCCACCAAATGGATGGGTGACCGTGGTTAAGCAACCTCAAGTTTGGCCTTTAAATGGATGAGTGACCGTGGTTAAGCAACCTCAACCTTGGACTAAATGGATGGGTGACCGTGGCTAAGCAGCCTCAGGTATAGCCTCAAAATGGATGGGTGACCGTAGTTAAGCAACCTCAAGCTTGGACACTAAATGGATGGGTGACCGTGGTGAAGCAACCTCTAGTTTGGTCCCAAAATGGATGGGTGACCGAGGGTTACGTAACCTCAAATTTGAACACTAAATGGATGGGTGACCGTGGATAAGCAACGTCAAGTTTGGTCAATAAATGGATGGATGACTGTGGTTAATCAACCTCAAGTTTGGCCACTAAATGGATGGGTGACCGTGGTTAAGCAACCTCAAGTTTTGAAATTAAATGGATGGGTGACCGTGGTTAAGCAACCTCAAGTGTGGACACTAAATGGATGGGTGACCGTAGTACAGCAACCTTGAGTTTAGTAGATTATTACCTAGTTCGTACAAACATTTTATTTCCTCACATATTTAATTACTTTTTTCATTCAAATCCATAGCGAAAAATGATAATGTTTTGTAAAATAACACAACAGTCGTAGTATACGCGCGGCACCCGTTCCGCGCACGACCCGCGCACGCTCTCTGTGTGAGCGCTTTGGTCTGAATGCGTGTATCACGACGAATGTAACGAACGCTGCACCCGCCCACCACCCGTCCGCCCGCCGCCTATCTGTGACGGCGGAAGGGCCGCGCGGGACCCGTTCCGCGCACGACCCGCTGCCGTTCCGCGCACGCTCGCTGTCTGTGGGCGCCCATTCAAACCTATGTTAATAGACCCGCCGTACTGCCGTCGTGACCCGTCGCCGTCCCGCGCACGCTCTCTGTGTGTGTTACGCTTAAACCTATGTTAATAGACCCGCCGTACTGCCGTCGTGACCCGTCGCCGTCCCGCGCACGCTCTCTGTGTGTGTTACGCTTTAATTAAATGAAAAACATTGGACAAAACTGTCTCTCCGCCAGTGTTGCCAGACTCATAGGTAAAAAATTATCCTAGTTTTACTGCAAAATTATCATGTTATCGCATCCCCAGTTAACAAAATTACTGTATTTGTAACTACTGAATCTAGATTTTACTAGTAAAAGAACAGAATATACGGCTCAAAAGTTTAAATCTTGTTACTTGTTTACTTTTTAAAATTACAAGTTTTTGTTAACTAAATTACTGCAGTACTTACTGCACAAGCATCGAACACATACCCTAAAGAGCAGCAATACGAACCATCTTTCTCCGAACTAGTAAGTGATATTTCACTTACATTTAGTATGAAATGACAACTCCTAATAACTCTTGCCTAAATAAAAAAGTACAGATACAGATTAAAATATGGTAGAAATGTTTACGATAAAAGTCTATCTCTTTCGTAGTGCAAAGAAAACTATCCTGCTGTCAGAGTCACAGTTGTCCAAATAAAGGTAAAATGTATCGTCGTTGCGCCTGCCAAACCTTACATGTGCATTTTTATGGTTTTTTTTTTATTTGCTAGATGTCACTAGTTTTCAAAGGCCTATCAAGTCCAAAAACCCGTTTGTGCATATTCCGCATAGAGACGGAATTGCCAAATTACTTAAGTACACTTTAATGGAATGACAGTTGCTTTAGAACTTGGTATGTGTTATAAAGTCATTTAGCAGTTTTGGAAAGTATGCTCAGTGACACATGTCAGATTTTCTACTTCACAGTATTTTTTTGCAATCCTGATATGTGTACCACACAGATTAAAATAATAAATAGAAGGATGTGTTCAGTCGATACATGGTCTACAATACGAACCCAAGCGCCAACCAAATTGACAGGCTCAGAGCCAATCACAGTCAAGAATTTGGTCGGCGCTTGCTGGTACAATTAGCCGCTGAATACCCAATCTCTTTTAAATTTTTGGTCTGTAGGTTACACATAGCATAGGATTTGCAGTGCATCGTATTGCCATGTGGTTAAAGTTAAGGTAATAATATACTGTGAAATTAATTAAAAACTACAAAAAAAATACAAAAGGTAAGTAATTTTACTAATATATTTTATTTATATTACATAGGTTAGCAAATGTGTTCATGTTTTATCATTAGCAAACCTAACCAATTGTAAAATGTATAGTATTAAAGCATTAGCAGAGGAGATGAGAGAGATAGCCTAAAATCTGTTTATGGGTGCATTTAGGCATGTTAGCAAGGTAGCTATGTTACGTAACTATTTCTGTTGATTGTTGTAATGTACGTTCCGAATGTTCCGATAAAACGGGGTTGTTTCCTAAGTGTAAAATATATAATTTTTAATATGAAGTAATGACCGGCAATAGCACAGTTGGCCGGGATCAGGGCAAAAGAGAAAGAAATCGGCGGACGATGCGGGCGGTATCAAGCACCACCGCCTTCTGCATCTTTGCTGGAAGCGAGCCGCCGACGAATCCCAGTCTTTTCAGGTGTACACCTAATGTAACTGGGATTAACCCGTTTGCTGATATTTAATTGGTATGATTTCAGTGGACGCCACTTTCCCACATTTCGGTAACCTCGTGTACTAGGTCCAAGTAGTTGCGTTGCTTTTCGGTCTCGGCCTTCACAAGGTTCTCGTCATGAGGGATAGTGACGTCCACCAAAAACACCTTCGATTGCGCCCGGTCCATCAGCACTATATCAGGCTTATTCGCAAGAATAGTCCTGTCAGTGATGATGGGCCGGTCCCAGTAGAGCTGGATACTGTCACTTTCGAGTACTGGCTCCGGCGAGTACTTATAATAGGGTAGTCTCTGGCTCACGAGACCGTACTTCAGGGCGAGCTCTTGGTGGAGAATTTTGGCTGCTTGATTATGCCTGTGCAGATACTCAGTGTTAGCAAGAGCCGAACAACCCGAAACTACATGACGGAGGGATTCTCCAGGGTGGCGACAGGCCCGACAAATGTCCACTGTGCCATCCTTTATGATGTATTTTCGGTAGTTGTTCGTCTTGATAACCTGGTCTTGTATCGCACAAGCAAATCTCTCGGTTTGCCCAAAGAGTTCTCCAAAGCGCAGCCAATGCACGGAAGCTTTTCGGTCTACGTGAGGCTCGTGTAGAGCCTTGTAAAACCGCCCGTGCAGCTCTCTCCCTTTCCATACGGTCTCGCGATCAGAGACACTTAGTATCGCCGGCGACTGCCATGACTCGTTGGCCAGATCAAGAGGGGTGAGTCCTTTATCACATTCTATGACATCACAATGCATCGTTGTGTCGGTCTTTGCCAGAAAATAGGCTCTGAGGCCAGATACCTCGCGGTCGTGCATGGTCTTAGCACTTAAGAGGCCTCGACCACCACACTTCCTCGGGATATACAGCCTCATGACCGACGACCTGGGGTGATGCAGTCTATGTAGTGTCATAGTCGTGCGGACCTTCCTATCCAGAGCGTTTAATTCGGTCTGAGTCCATCTGAGTACGCCAAAGGTGTATAAGACAATAGGCATAACCCATCCGTTATAGGTTTTGACCTTATTGACCCCCGACAAAGAACTATTAAGTACCTTTGTAAGGCGGTCGAAAAAGACTTCACCAACAGACTGTTTTATGTCCGATTCCCTCACACCTATATTCTGTGATATACCCAGATACCGGTATGTATCAGTTTCGGAAATTGTTTGCAATTGGACGACACCAAGGTCAACCTCCTGCGACCGAGTTATCTTTCCCCTCGTCACGTGGAAACGTATCAACCCCCAACTACATTCTGATGGAGCCACTAAAATCCACAACGATGTTTAGTAACTCCCTCAGCTTTGGAGCCGTTGGGGCTAACAGCTTAAGGTCATCCATGTAAAAAGGTGCGATACCCGATCATTTCCTCTCCGAAACTGAAATCCCGTCCCTGAATTCTCCAGTAATCTGCTTAGAGGGTTCAGAGCAAGGCAAAACCAAAGTGGACTCAGACAATCGCCCTGGTATATACCCCTCCTAATATTTATTTGGTCTTCCACATCCGCCATTCTCTCGCCCTGGAGACTTAGCATTGTACTCCATTGCTCCATACATTGCCCGAGGAAGTGTCGAACTGTATAATCAATTTTATACAGCTCGAGGACCCTCTTCAGACATGTACCGCATGACCGATTCAAATGCTTTTTTATAGTCAATCCAGGCAGCAGAGAAGTTCCGACGATTGAGTTTGACCAGTTGGCCAGCGAAAGTATCTATGAGGAGGAGCTCCTTTGAACCGCGACTACCAGCCCGACATCCATTCTGAGCGTCAGACATTAGACGATTCGCGTCTATATGATCACGAATTTTGGCGCTCAGAATGGATGTAAGTGCCTTATAGATGGTAGGCAGACACGTTATCGGGCGGTATTTACTTGGGTCAGCGGTGTTTTGTGTTTTAGGAGCTAGGTGAGTGACCCCAGTAGTGAAAAAGTTCGGGAGAACTCCGATCTCAAGCGCCTCCTGAAATTGGCGGGTTAAGGTAGCGTGGCATACCGAGAACCCTTTCAGCCAGTAGCTCTGCAGGCCATCTAGTCCCGGACTTTTCCAGTTCGGGGCTCTACGTACTGCAGTGGCTACGTCCTCATCGGTGATGAAGACAGGGTTCATCGGGGGTACCGATGCACACACCTCCTCTATCGCTCCAATCCAGGGTCCTTCGCTGTGCTCCACCGGTGTTGACCATAGGCTACGCCAAGACTACGACGTCGGCCTTGTTCGGTCTTTCACCGGTGTTGCGAGGTTCAGAACTCTCAAAAAGTTTGTAGAATTTTCTCTGGTCACTCCCGAAGAGGCCATTCTGCTCGTATCTCTAAACCCTTTCGGAGTACCTTCTGATACGCTTCGCCCACGCTGCGATCTTCTGCTTCAGCTCGTCGATGCGCTCCGTCAGTTTCCGAGTTAACTCTGGGATAGCCAAATTAATGTTCATCCTAGAAAACTCCCTCCTGACAAAGCGCAAATCCTTGGCCTGTATTGCCCGAGCGGAAGCATGTCAGTTTTCCGATGAGGACTCTGACCTGCTCGATACGTTGTTCGATTCTCCTCTTCCAGGCTGGCACAGTATTACTCCTGCGAGTAGTACGTGCAGCACTCGGACTTGGTGCAACTCTGATGCCAGTGAAACGGCACACCGTCATTGCTGCACTGAAGAGAATCGTACTGGTATCAGCCAGGCCAGAGCTGTTCTCCAAATAATGGGGCAGCATCTGGTTTACGACCTCAACGACATCCCGGATCCGAACGCTGAGTGGTAGTCTCGGAAGCCTAGGTCTCTCTTCCAGGGGAGTATTACTGTACTCCAAAATCCCCCTCATTCGCTCAAAGTCCTGGGCGACTATTTCCGACGCGCCAACAGCCTCCACTGGCTCGTCATCGACCACCACATTCTCGCCGCCAGAAGGCGCAGGAGTGGCAGTCTGCTCAGTGGATGCGGGTGGCGCGCAGGAAACAGCCTCGCTTCGCAATTGTTCGAGCTCAGTGGTGCTAAGGATATTAGAACGCAATATCCACCGAGCTCTATCCGACAGGTTTTGTTCGGCGACAGACAAAGTTGGCTCCAGCTGCAGAAAAGCGCGATGCATCCGTGCTCGATAGCCTGTCCTACCGGTTTCTCCCCCTGTCGCTCCGTAGTAAGCGCGCATGAGGTTCGCATTCATAGTTTGATCCCACCTCATGAGCCTTGTACCTCCAGTGGCGGGCACCAATTGCTGGGGCTGGGAAGCCCCTGCTGGTGCCAAGCGCACTGAAGGTGATGATGGCGGTGACAGGGCAGGTGGTTAATAGGTACTATATAGCTTGAAAAACCGATTATTATGACATTGTTGTTGCAAATTATTATTTTAAAGTTTTTTTGTTTACTACAGAACTGTGTTTTTTATAGGATTTAATTTTAACCTTAGAAGTTATTTAAACAATAAACTTAAGATTAATTTATCGATTTATTGTTGACGGGTCCCGATTTGGATGTGATGGTAATTATAAGATAGTCAGACAACTCAAAACTGACCACTTGCATTTAAGATCTCTTTGATTATAAACTCGATAGACTGTAGTAAAAGTAAGTTCATTGTTAATTTATTAGATACGTAACTAGTTTTTATAGAAAATTTAAGATTACCGATTTAAATTAGGTATTTAAGTAAGATTTGTAGATAAGATAATTAAGTGATAAATAGATAATAAGTAATTTTATGTGATCGAAATATTTAAAACTGCTTTAGTGTTTTTATAATAATTATCACCTGGATGAATATGTAGTTAATTAATATCTTGAAAAAACACTGTTTTTATTTTAAGATCGATTTTATTTTGAAGCACATTACTGCAGTGTAAATGATAATTTTGAATCATTACAATTCTGCTATGTGGTAGATTTTACACAAACACTTATTTGCAGGAACAAACTTAAGGTAAACCAAACCTAATAAGTACACAAAAATGCTTAAAAAAAAAATTGTGACTAAAGTATTGTTTTATAGCTATTTAATGTAAGACTATCTTATGTGTTGTATTTTTACCTACCATTTTCCATATTTTTCATTTAAAATATTATAATGGTTCAGTGAAAAAACTGTTTTTTGTTCGTCCTGTAAAGTTGTCATTTCGCACATACCGGGATTGGCAGGCGCATCGACGGTATTCAAATACACAGATTAAAATTTCATAAAATTATCTTTTAGTTAACTGAGCAAAATGTCACGGATTTTCGTAGATTTGTCGTGCGATACATTATTATTTTTTCTATTGCATTACATTCAAAAATATCGTGAATCTAGCTTATTTATCCTATGTCTGGCAGCACTGCTCACGAAGATTTTCAACCAATAATCATCCTTTTCAAGGTTTTTGTCCGCCATCTTGGATTATGCCCTAAAGGTTTTGCCGCCGGGCGGTCGCTAAACCGCAAGTGTGACCGCAACCGACTGCCCGACTATTTATACGATTTATCATATATTTTTGTATGTAAAGTGCTAAATCTAATTATTGAAACGTTATCTCCGATAAATTTGCTATAGAAATGTCTATCACACGCAGATAAGGGGTTATACTGTCCTAGAACATGTTGCAATAGCTTAAAGTAGGAATTAATGAGTCAAAGAACATGAAATATGGTCCAAAACCGGTTCTGGCGATTTATCGACACCAACTGTAAAAATATAATAGATATATCCGCCATGTTGAATCGCCGTGCATGCCGCGGAGAGAGACGTCACACATCGATCGCTGTTTAAAATAAAATACAAAATGGCGGCTATATCTATCATATTTAAAAATAAATCGCTATACCATATCGTTTTTTTGTGGTATGGTAATGCTAGGGGCAGTTCCGTCTTTACCATAAGGGCACACGAGGCCTGAGCCCAGGGACCCCGGCCTCACGGGGGCCCCAAAGCACTAATACATGTTTGTGAACTAAAAAACACTGTTTACTAAAAAGAAAGAAAAGAGGGTCAACGCCTAGAAGAAAAGGGGAAAATTTAAAACTATATTTTCAATGGAGATACGAAATAATATTTTGGAAGTCATGAATTCATACCAACAGTATTTTATTTTTACTATGCAATAGGGCCCCTTAATGCTTGTGTGCCCCGCGGCCCTGGGATATGTGAAGACGGCCCTGGCTAGGGGGGCTGGAAGGTGGACCAATGGGTGATAATGGAGCTCTTTTATCGCAACTAGTAAAACTTCGGGTTTGTTCTCATTTGATTCGTATTGATGATTACGTTTTTTATACCTACTATAACAAAAATATTATTTTTCAGTTTTCTTCGAACCCACTGACAAGAGAAAAGCAGTAAAGGCACTGAAGAGCAAACACCATTTAACATATGTATCACCTAACATAGCAGAATTAAGAGCAATGGCCAGTTTTATGAAGCCTGAGAAGAAACTAACTTCAAGTGGCGATATTAACGAGATATTGACATTGTCAACAATGTTATCAAAGTGTATAGGATTCTTAATTGTAACCTTAGGCCCAAAGGGGGTTGTTACAGTCAGAAACACAAAAAGTCAATCACAGGCAAGATTTTATCCAAGTAAAGCCCTACATAGAATACAAAGTGTGTCAGGTGCAGGAGACTGCTTTGCCAGTGGTTTTATACATGGAATTCTCTTAGGCCAGAAACAAGCATCATGTGTAACAATGGGTACCCAAGCTGCAAAATGTGCTTTACTAACTAAAAACACTGTACCCCAGAGCCTTAGACTAAATCAATACCATGATGCTGAATACAAACAGTTAAAATTATAAGTTCTAAACAACGATATTAAAAACCCTATCTTTGTTTCTTAAATAAATGAAAAGACACAATCATAAGTAATAATAAAAGTTATTATTCAAATGAACACAAGAAAAAGTCAAATGAAAATATTTGTTAATACAAAGTTATAATTAGAAACTACAAAAAATGCGCAGATTAAACAACCCCATACATCATTGGATAGGTAGGTATTCCATATTAGAACAATACTTACTTGGCGGCATTTTCGAATTCCTTGTCGGTTTCGAGTTATAGGTACTCATGTATGAAAAATGGAAACCTATTTTGTAATTTAATCAAGAATCAAGAATAATTTGTTTTGAATAGGGTACATCATAAGGTTACAAACATCTAAAGGTTTCACTTCTTCAGCCATAGTCAATAGCATACAAATATATCAACAAACAACAAACAAGTCAGAGATAAGTCACCTCCAAACAATTTAAGTTATTAATCAAATTTATACACGCATACATACCTTTTGTAAAAACGTCAGTTATGTCAGTTATTAATTATTAGGTAATGTCAACTTTACAATCTAGATATTCATTAACTGAGTAGAAACATTTTATCTTGAGCCAGTTAAATAGTTTAATGTTATTTTACTGATTCATGCTATTCTACATCAAGGCATCATTCCGCTGAACTTAATAAAACGAAACATAATGACGTAATCCTTCGCACAATACCAGAGAACGACTAGAACCTGTGCAAGTCACGGTTAAGCTGCTACCTGTTTGCATAGGACTAATTTTGTTCTAAAAAGAAATACCTATTCAATGATGTGTATATTATTGCTATTGGGGCTTTGTACTAGTTCCCATCCTTTAATGCCAATCATCCTTTCTAGTTGAAAGTATAAATCTTAATTAGCCTATTTTACTAGTTAAAACTAAAGGCACATCTTCGTTACTTTTCACAAATGGACGGAAAGCTTTCCTTAAATTACCTTTGAGATTACTTTTAAGGTATTATAGTTTTTGTCATACCTTTACACAAATACTTAATAAAAAAAAATGTTCATATTATTCAAATATCTGTATGTCCACCAGAGTATGCAATTTTTCTCTCCTGCATAGTGTAGGAAGATGGTTCACGACTCTGCATTTCATGTAATTTCTTGTATTTTTGTACTCTTGCTTCAACCAAAAAAAGAATGCCAGATGGAAAGAGAAAGATCACTCCAATTACACCAAGTGCAAAAGCCCAACTAAGGTCATTGTGTTCCCAATTTGGCATCCAGTCACGGCCATCTCCTCTGGCTCCAAATGTTATCACTGATATAATTCCAGAAAATCCTGAAAAATAAAGTGAGATAAATCACAATACAATAAAATTCTATAATTATTTTATATTTGTCACAGGCAAAGCCGAGGACAGCTACTTTATACAAACAAAGCCAAAGGTGTATAAAAAATAACAAACCTCCTATGACCAAAATAGTTCCTAAGGTGACTAGCAGTGTTACATAATTTTCATCATCTTTTTCTTTCTTCATGTAGATGAAAGATAAGAACATTGAGACAAGTACACAACACATAGTTATAGTGAAGAAAAACTGAGTAGCTATAAAGAATCCTGGGAGTAGGATATCATGTATGATATAGTATTCCTCTTCAAATATCCACCAGCAACCCGAGAATACAGTATCATACCAGTGATGCACTTCTTCGAATCCATTGAAACAAACTTCCCACAAACCTGCAAAGTCAAACACTCAAGTTTTACTGCTTTAAATTTGAAGGCAAAATGTTAAATATAAATATTGGACAACATCGGCATCACATACATTGCTCTGATCCTAAGGTAAGCACTTGTATAGAAATCAGAAACATCGAAGCTACCACAACACCCGAGACAATATATTAAATGTAGAAAGTTCCGTTTTCACGACCAAGAATCGAAGGCGGGACCTCAGACATGGCGACAAGCCAAGTAATACAAAATGCATTTACATGAAATACGGTTACGTCTATGTTTACAAAAATAAACGTTATTGGATGAACCTTACCAATTCTTATGAATTTAGGATCTTTCAATTTGCCATCCGTAACTAACCAGTATGGACTAACGAATGCAATTACTACAAATATAGAAGCAAATAAAAAGAAACTTAAAGCAAATAACCCCGTCTTTGATTTGTTGAACATTTCTATATGTATTTTATTTATAATATACAAACAAATTATTAACAACCGACAACAGCAAGTAAACAACACAAAACAATATTGACTGACAGTCTAAATGATTTAGACTTCATTCATTCAACTGACATATGACAGCGCGCCCCGCCCTTCCAAGGAAAATACAAGCGATGGGTAGGTCCCATGGATTTAAAGCTGGTGACAAACTGCGACGGACGCTTCTAAACATTGTGAGGTCAAGCTCTGCTATTGGTCTATCCTTCAGTCAACTTCCGCCAGCCCAAGGATCGACCAATGGCAGCGTTATACCTTACAATGTCAAGACGAGTTCGGAGCCGCGATCACTGATCAAGTAAAACTACGTGTCGCTATCTGTCACTGGCTTAACTAACACTCTTTCTAACCGGATTGGGCAGTGTGCGAAAAAATCGTGCCGACAGAGACAACCAACTGGTGGAATGTGTCCCTTTCTAAATAGGGTGACCAAATTGTAAGTTTAGGCGGGATTTAAGTAATTTTAAAGATCGTTAATTTTAAGGGTCGCCTAGAAGTTACTACTGTTAGCGGGGAAACCGAATGCTGGGAACATCCTTAAGAGCGGTTCTCGGCTGTCAGCTGTCATTGGAGCGTACTCCTTCATGCGTAGTAATTGTGCTTTCACGCGTTTTACGTGTCAAAATAATTTAATAAGTTAATATACCGTTTTATTTAGAGGATCCCCTCTAATACTACATCTATTCAAAATAGAGGATGTATGTGAAAATGATTTTATAAAAGAAGGTAGTTAGGTATCAAGGGCTCAATTTTACTGAATTTTAATTATTTAAGTGAAATAATATATAGACATTGAATTTCTTAGAATGTGTAGGTCATCGGGCGCATACCTTATAAAGCAGCTATACGAAGTATCTTTTTCCGAAACTAGTAAGTGATTTTTCACTTACATTTAGTAATAAAATTACAAGTACTGTCAACTTTCGCCCGTACGAAAACACTACAAATACAGATTAAAAAATAGCGGGAACATTGTCCGACTCACCCCCAGATCGGGCCCGCTAGAAAGGAGCCCGGCAGCGGTCCGGCCTGTTTCGGCAGTTCCGGTCCCGTCGGCGCCACCACTAGCGGGTTCGCCGCTTGGTAGGGTGCCTTTTGCACTCCACATTGGCCCGATCACGCCTGCTAGTATGGGGCTCGACACGTACGAGTCTGAGGCTTCGCTGCGCGAAGCCTCACACTCGGCCGGGTCGCGGCGACCGCTAGCGGGGCGGACCTAGGCTGTGCGCCTTCAGCGCACGCCACAACTGCCCGGGTTAAGCTGGCGAATGTCTTCCTCAAAGACACTCAGCGATAGGTCCGTCCATAAAAAAAAAAAAAGCGGGAACATTTTGTGAAATAAATCTTATAACATTTCTATTCTATAGGGTATACGCTCCATGGTATCGGTATTTGGGTGTGTTCAAGCTCACGTCTGATCATAAGCTTAACACTTATGATTTAACCATTTCCTCTAACTCGAGTCAACACTCGCAGGATCTCATTTTCTTTTTAGTGCAGGTCCTCCAAATCTTGAGATACGTAGACAGACGTCAAATTACTTTAATGTTAAGTGTAAGGTATTTTTGCGGGAAATACAATTATAATTTTTGTAAAGCCAAGTAAAGCCTTAGGCAGCTTTCCATAATAATGTATTAGTGTTAGAGAAAAATATTACCTCTTTCTTGAAGGTTCGAGCTAGGATACTAACATCGAATCATGTATAATAAATATAATTATGTGTCTAAAAGAAAATAATCAAAAATATGGGTGTAGTGGCAATAGGGTAAAAAATTAAATGTACAGACAACAGCACGTCAACCTACTACAAAACGTAAAATTTTCTAATTTGATATTGATCTCTACGCGTCGGACTTAAACAACTCAATGACCTTTAACTTTTTGGTTAGGTTGATCTGCCGTTGTCTGTACTTATTTATGATTTAATAATCTAAAAAATAGACTTTAGATACTGTGTGTTGGAGACATTTAATTACATAATGTACAACACCTGCTAACCTAGGCAAGATTGGAGGTTTAAAATCCTCTTTTTTGAAATGTCAGCTGCATAATATCGGATCTTTCAAAATACTGCCGCTTAATGCGCCCAACCACTGCGCACTTTTATTTTATAGGAATCTAAAAAGGAATACCATAAACAAAAGCTTATTTAAACCTTTTAAATACATTTTAAATTACATGTATGATGTATTGTATCTTATGAACCGTAATAGCTACACAGATGAAATTTCACAGATGATGTATTTCTGTTGCTGCTACAACAATAAGTACTAAAAACAGAATAAAATAAATATTTAAGGCCGGCTCCCATAGAATAAACGTGATTTTTTTGCCGTTTTTAGCTCGATATTATTAAACGGCAACAGGCAGACGCTTGAAATATTTACAGAATATTTAACTGTTTATTCACCTTAAAAATTAATAATTAAAATAAAATAAATATTTAGGAGCATAAACAATGGTACATAAACCTTGGAGCGCGAGTCCGACACACACTTGGCCGGTTTTTTATATCTTGGGTTTTTAAAGTTCAAAATTATGGTCACCTTACATCATGTGAAATATTCTATTTTAATATCTTATTTTTACCAAAATTAAACAGGTTCAAAGACATACCTATGAACAATCAATATCCACAATTGGGATAACTTTCACTTTTGCAACTCATTTTGTACTTTTTTATTTTTAAATGAACCGACAACCATGACATGACACCAATATTTGCTACTGTGTCAAGTTCAGGGATGACAATAAGACATCAAAAAAAATACGTAACAATTAATCATTTATCAACAACGTTGACAAATTTGATAATAAATCAGTTATAATAATAATAATAATAATAAACTCATTTATTTCGGACCAATAGTTATCCATAAGAGTGTTAGTAACAAATGACTTAATAATAGTGTTAGTAAACTTACATTAGGGTTTGGACAAACTTTTTATTTAAGGGAGAATAGTAATTCTCCGCTACTGTTTCTAGAATGCTGTTGGGACTATCTCTCACTCAGCAGCAGAGAAGCTGTTTTTTTGCGTATTATCGCTTGAAAGCCGTCCGTGCGGGCTTGCTATAGTTATGATTTATAAAAAAAGCAAAACGCATTAAAACTGTTAATTCCCTATCTACATTTCATCAAGTCACGTTATTGTATTGATTCAAAGAGATCGATCAACAAATTGTATACTACTATTCAGTAATATTATTTCATAACGGCAACAGTGCAAGCGGGACACACTCCTCCCCTTTTGTGAGTTGGTTACATCAAAGAAAATTAAACTTTATTGCTGAGTACTAGTTAAAAAGTGTAAGTTCTTAAAGCAACATTTTAGAAGTACTCAATCCGGTTAGAAAGTGTTAAATCTATGGTGGCGCTTCAAATAGGCATAATTTAGCTGTCATTTGTAAGGGATAGCCAGCCCGTATTTATTTCTAAGTCAATGCGTGTGACGCACAGTTTTATAAGGTGGCCACACGGCTGATTTCATTCGCTTAATTTCTCAAGGTCGAATTGACCAATATAATAGGCAATGGCTTTTTACTTTTATTTTGTAGTGATCAGGTAAAACTACGTATCGTTACATTCAAAGACATCTCTATCTATACAGCCAAATTACACCAATCATAGACAATAAGGGCATGTTAAGTAAAGCGGACCGTTATTAATAAATACTTTTCCAAAAAAGGTATAAGTAAAATCCCATTGGAAATTACTTGGCCATTTCCTTGGTTATACTTTCCCGCTGAGTTTTATGGATCATGTTAAATTAAGAATTAGCAAGCTAATCGCATCGCAAAATTCGATCAAAAAGTTAATGCGAATTTGTAAGGAAAAAATATGGTTTCGTTATGTGCCACGAATGAAACACTTCCCAACCGTTACCACTGTCAGTGAAAGAAAACTTTTTATCAACCAAAGATCAAGCGTCCGAGTAATCATAGCTATTTTTTTACTGATGTGGGTTATTTTTAAATTCATTTATCCAATTATACGTGTAAATCAGTGTACAAATCTCTTTATTTATAAGGAACTTAATACAGAGAAACATCAGGAATGCACAGTAGGTTACAATAATTAAAGATGGCGGCGATCAGATGTCGCGGCGTTACACACTCCCCCTCTAGTTCGAACACAGCGTCCTCGCGTTCGGACTAGGACTATACCTGCGTGGGCTGCCACGCTTACGTTTCTCCCTAACGGGGGCCTCTTCCACATCACCGATGAACGGAGTCAACTGCGACGCATGGTAGCGACCTATGGGCTCACCCTTCCTGATCCCCTCCAGCTGGTAAGTAGTAGGACTCACTACTTCGCGGATACGATACGGTCCGTCTCGCCGAGGTATAAACTTGGCGGTTTGTCCTGGTGAAGTATCGTTCATTCCTTGAGTCTTCAAAAGAATGAGATCACCTACCTTGTAGTCAGGGAGCGCGCGTCTTCCCTCGTGAACATCCCTTGCATCTAGCAGAGCGGTCGACAGCTTCCGCAGGTAAGGAGTAATGTTTGCTACGAAGTTGTCGCTATCCACGATGGTTTTCATATCAGCCACGGCATCAGACGGGGCTCGCAGCTCTCTTCCGAAAGTAAGAAAAGCCGGAGAAAACCCGGTGCTTGCTGTAACAGCGGAGTTGATGGCGAACCGGATGGCTGCCAGGTGAGTATCCCAAGATGTGTGATCTTTGCCGACTAATATCGCTAATTGCGGCTTTAGGTCTCGGTTCTTCCTTTCGACGGGGTTCGCCTCTGGGTGGTAGAGCGGCGTCAAGGACTGTTTGATACCCATCACGTGACACGCTTGCTGCATCACCTCTCCTACGAACTGGACTCCGTTGTCGCTGATTACCCGCCGAGGAACGCCGTACCTCAGGAACATTTCAGACAGCAGAACTTCAGTGCATTCAGCACTGGTGGAATTTTCCAAAGCGAAGAGTTCAACCCAACGGCTGCTAACATCTTCTATTATAAAAATCCAGCGGTTCCCCTTCGCGGTTTTAGGTAGGGGTCCGAATAAATCCACAGACACTACTTCGAATCGCCAGGTCGAAGCAGGGGTCTGAAGTAGTCCAGCAGGTCTCCTGTTATCTGCTTTATAACGTTGGCACGCGGTGCATCTCTTGATGTAGTCAGCAACATAGGTTCTCATCCCTGGCCAGAAGTAGCGGGTCCTAATGCGTTGCAGTGTGCGTTCGACACCGAAGTGCCCTGCTGTGGGAGCGTCGTGGAAGTCGGCGAGGATATTCCCTCTCTCGTGTTCAGGAACTACAAGGCAGGCGCAATCTTCACCACCTGACTCAGGTAAACACCTGTACAGCACTCCATCAGACATAAGGTATCCTCTGGTCGACCAGCCCCTCCCCCTGAAAGGATCGTCAGTCTCCTCGAGGTCTTCCACAATCTTCTTCAGTTCGGGATCCCTAAGCTGATTATCACGCACGTCGACTGGTGATCTGTGTGGTACGTCCATGGTCACTAAGCATACCTCGCAACTACCTGGGTTTTCATCGCAACAGGCAGGGCGGCTCAGTGTGTCGGCTATCACATTCACCTTCCCGGGAGTATACTGAATTTGCAGGTTGTACGCCTGAAGCGTCAGTGCCCATCTTGCTAGACGGCCGCTGGGGGACTTTAAGCTCATCAGCCAGCGGAGCGGCTGATGGTCACTCTTCACAATGACTTCCGATCCCTCGATGTAGCCTCTGAACTTAGTTACCGCCCAAACGACGGTGAGAGCTTCGCGTTCGGTAGTCGTGTAGTTGCGCTCAGCGGGCGCTAATAGGCGGCTCGGCGTATTCTATGGGCCGTTCGTCGGGGCCCTCCCCCTGCATCAGGACAGCACCCAAGCAGTAGCCACTGCTGTCAGTTCGTAATATGAATGTCTTTGTCTCGTCAGCTTGTCGTAATATAGGCGCGGTAACGAGGAGTTTTTAGATGTGGTCGAATGCGCCTTGCTGTTCCTCAAGCCATCTCCAGGTGCTGTTCTTCTTAAGAAGGTCAGTTAAGGGTTTGGCGACGGCGGCGTAATTTGGCACGAAGCGCCGGAACCAGCTTGATGTTGCCAGAAAACCCTTCAGCTGTCTTTCGTTCTTTGGAGCAGGCATGTCAGCGATCGCCGATGTCTTCTCTGGATCCACTTGCAACCCTCCGGGTACAATGATGTGGCCTAGGAACTTCACGGAGTCACGAGCGAAGCAGCTCTTCTTACGATTGACTCGAAGGCTGAACTTCTCTAGTCGGTCAAAAACGGACTCCAGGTCTTCCAGGTGTCTGTCGTAAGTCTCGGATAGGATGATCAGATCGTCGAGATATGCTAAGATGGTCACAGGTCTTCCTTTTTGCAGAGTAGCACTATCAGCGTCTTCACTGTTTTCTTCGGCTGGATCATCATCAACAAACAGATTCGTTTTGAACCTGTCGATTAACCTCTGGAATGTGGCGCCAGAGTTGCGGAGTCCCATCGGCATCCTCTTGAAGCGATAAGTACCGGATGGCGTCACGAAGGCGGTGATGTCACGGCTCTCTTCAGCAACAGCCACTTGAAAATATCCAGATTGCAGGTCGAGCGTCGTCATAAAGCTGGTCGTCTTGGCCGCATGAAGGACGTCCTCTATTCTCGGCAGCGGGTACCGGTCGGGCTCCGTCGCTGCGTTGAGCTTGCGGTAGTCTACGCACAAGCGTACCCCTCCGTCCTTTTTAGTGACGAGTACGACGTTCGAAGCCCAGGGGGACTCACGCTCTTCAATTACGTCAGCCTGAAAAAGCTTCTGTAGCTCGTTGTCTAGGATCTCCTTCTTGTTCTGCGACAAGCGGTAGGGCGGTGAGGCGATGGGTTCCTACCTCTCTTCAACCCGGATCCGGTGAACGGCGTAGCTGGTAGGTGGGCCAACCTCAGCGAAGCGGTCGGCGCGGTGCGCTATCAGCTCGTTGAGTTGTTTTCTCTGAGCAGGTGACAGCTTACAACCTTCGTCGTCTCTCAGCGCGAGGGCAGCGGCATCAACGTGCATCAACTCTGTATCGTCGGCGGGCGGCGGTGACGCTGGCGAGCGCAGATTGTGCGCATCCACAAAGTAAAATCTTTGCTCAGGTAAGTCTGCAAAATTCCAGGTGCCTTGCGGGATGTTTAACATTACGTCGCGACCGAGGAGGGTGCGATTTTCCGCTCCAAGAATCACAAGAAAGGTGGTAGGTATGCTGCGTCTTGCTAGTACAACAACTGTTTCGCATGTTAAAACATCTCGTACCTGTGAGGTTCCATCGGCGAGTCCTAGAGTGTGGCGTGCGATGCGGAACTCGGTGCCACTCTCCAGGAGGATCGCGTAGAGTCTAGGACTAGCCACAGAGTGGGTCGCTCCGGTATCCAACATTGCGACACTTGCGCGGTCGGTCACCTCGATATTTACTATCGGTCGTGACGTACGCGTGTCGGCGACGTCAATATTCTGAAACTCGATTTTATTAGGTTCTCTACTCGCGGTCCTACTCGCACAAGTAGTACATTTCGAGCGTATTGTACCTGCTTGGCCACAACCATAACAGTACAACTTGCTCGTTTTATCGGAAATCGGCGGTATATCGGTTGCTTTATTAGGTGCGGACTTCGATCTACATTCATCGGTGATATGCCCAAAACGTTTACACAATGAACAACGCGGTCGGTAACGTGTTGACTTCGTTACTGTGTTCGTACTAGAAAGGGCCGTGCGCATTGACGGGTTATAACTTTCGGAACTCGTACTCACATCGGCACGCTTGGGTTAACGTTCGCGCTACGGGCGCTATTGGTATTATTATTATTATCACTCGCAATCTTTGTTTTAGAGTTAGAAGGAAAGGAGCAATCATTACTGGTACTTACCAATTCTCGCGATAACTCTTCTACAAACCTCGCTTGTTCGAGCAACCAGTCGATGCTTTTTACTTTATCGTGCGGCACTCTTTTTCTTATTTTACGATTTAGTAGACCGTACACTATGTCTATTTGAATTTGGTCGTCTAACTTATAAGGCAAACGTGACATATGGGCGCGCACTCGCGAAATAAATGAATCGGCACTTTCATTAGTTTGTTCTTCGGCAAATATTTCTCGAAAAATCTTGTATGCTAGGCGAGGGGTCCCGTACATAGATCGTAATCTTCGGATCGCGTCGTCCCAGGTTATTACGGTGGACCGGACGCCCTGCCACCAGACAGCGGCGTCTCCGGTCAGCAGCATTGGTAGTCCACGCAGCGCATGTTCGTCGCTCACGGCAGCACATTCTTTGTAAACGAGTATGCCCTCGATGAACGCGTCTAGCGCTTCGGCGCTGCGGGTGGTGCCATCAAAGCGCGCCGTGCACCGGGTGAAGTTCCCCTGTGCCGGCGCTACGGCTGCGTATGCGGCGTCGGCGTGTCTAGTCGGCGTCACCGACGGCGTTCCGATTTGGACGCCGGCCGGCGGAGGTTAAGTCGGTAATCCTCTAATTACGTTAGTAATTAGTCTCGCCAGTTGATCCTCTGTGATCCCGATGACGTCGTTGCGGCTGGTAGTAGTCGGAGTCGCACCCGATGTTTCGCGGGCGGTGCCGGCGGCAGCGTTGTCTGCCGCCGCGGGGCCAGCCGTGCGGCATTCGTCGCCGCTGGACTCTTCTTCTTCTTCACTATCACGATGTTGGCGCGTTTTCGGTGGCATCGCTATGCCTTTGCACGATCACACGTCTTCAACAATTAAGGGCGTGGTAACTTCTCACACTCGCGAATCTTTCAAGAGCGCAAGGCCACGAGTTGGGCGCAATTGTAAATCAGTGTACAAATCTCTTTATTTATAAGGAACTTAATACAGAGAAACATCAGGAATGCACAGTAGGTTACAATAATTAAAGATGGCGGAAAAAAGATTATTCACTCCGCGATGCGTCGATCGCTCGCATAGACTGGCTGCCGGAAGAAAGCGCGTGCGCGGGGGGGCCTGCGCGCGCGTATTTGCGCGCCTATTTTACCCGTTCGGCTATGGCACGTTCGGAAACATCGGATGTCGCGGCGTTACATACGTACATTTGACTAATTAGAGGCATATCCTTACGAACTGCTTAAACAAGTGTAAATTAAATCTGTAATGTTGTGTTTTGTGTGACGCCAAAAACACTTCCTAGAATCCTTGGAAAACCTTTTCACCACCTTTTTACTTTGAAGTGACCTAACTCAAGAAAACATAGTGTTCATCCCATCTAGTGATTAAAAATGATTCTTTATTTTGTTCCCTAACTTGTTTATCCATAAGATAAAGTGTAATTTTTTTTGTCCTAATCATCATTTGTCCGAATGATAACTTGCCCGAACTTAATGTCACATAATATTACATCATTACCTTTTTGGGAATAACTTTAGATTCCCGTCTGCAATGGGGTGCTCATATTGAGACTCTGTCAGGAAGACTTAGTTCAGCTGCTTATGCTGTGAGAAAGATAAGACAATTGGGTGATGTTGGACCGGCAAGATTAGTGTATTTTAGCTACTTTCATAGTATAATGTCATACGGAATATTGTTATGGGGCTCAGCAGCAGATATTTAATATATCTTTGTACTACAAAAGAGAGCTTTACGGGCAATTTACAACCTTTGACCCCGAGACTCGTTAAAAGAACTGTTTAAGGAAATTAATATACTTACAGTGGCCTCTCAATTCATTTATAAAAATATATTGTACATTCGCAAAAACCTGCATCTATTCCCTTAGAAAAGTGACAAACATAATTTTAATACCCGGAATAAAGATAAACTTGCTGTTTCAAATTTCAGACTGCATAAAGTGAGTAATTCGTTCATGGGGAAATGTATTCGCTTTTTTAACAAATTACCACAGTCTATTGGCGAACTACCCATGTTCGAGTTTAAATCGCATGTTAAGATTATTTTAATGAAAAAGGGTTATTATACTGTTAATGACTATTTAAATGACAAAATGTCTGGAATTAAATACCTCCCTGCTCTTACAGGTATACATTATTTTCTTTTCCTTTTTTTTGTGCCAATAATGTTATTATTGACCTTCATAAGTGGCAGTTTTCTGTCCTAAACTGAATAAATGATTTTTGACTTTCGACTTTTATGCCTTCTGCATGCTGGCAGACCTCGCAGTTCATTACGGCTTGAAGAGGACGTGCTGAATTTCTTCGAGCATTACTCTACCACCAATACGAAGGATGCTATGGTGCAACTGCTTCAATACGAGTCATGTGTACGTGTAAAAAGTGCTGAAGAGAGAATGCAGGAGTACGTGTGGAGTTCTGTCAATGGATTCGGCGTGTTACGCTTAGCCAACATTTTGTAGAAGGATGAGTGTAGGCGAACCCAAATTAGGCGCGTCCAGATCAGTGATATTTTCAATAAGTGTTTTAATTAAATGTCTACATGTGTAAGTTGATTAAAGTTTTTTATTTTTTATTTAAATTGAACTGTGTTGTTATTTTACTGTGGGAATTGATAGAAGCAATTAGCAATTAAAATACAACATAAAGTGACTAACTGACGCTGAAGGGATTTTTATCTTTAAAGGCGGCATTAACTCATAATTTTGCATTTTGTGAACGGGTGTTATGTTACAGACCTGCATTAAAGCTAAAAGTCGTATTAAAGACAATGAGCCTTTCTGCAAAAATCTAAAGTGTAGGTACGTCACACACGCACAGACACGTACACACACAATAAAATGAAACGAGTGAGACAGAAATAATAACAGTGTTTCTATCTCATAATCAATTCATTCATACATACACTTGCATGAGTTTGTGTGTCGTATGATTTTTGAGTGCATGAATGAGACTCTAGAGATTATGAATTGGTTTTGACTAGTATTACCGTCGTGTATTTGTGTGTTTGTTTGCGTGTGTGGGTGATTACAATAATGTACAGGCTGATGTAGATTGTTTATTGTTTTTTCTTTAATTTATTGAAGTTCGTTCAATAGTTTTAAATTTCTCTTAGATATGATCCATGTGGTGGCCTAAGTTACCCCTTAAAATATTTGACACTGATATTTTACCACCTTATATAGGGCTTATAGGGTATGTGCTCCATGATTTTTCCTTACCGTTGTGTTGCAATGGGGCGCGAGCGGCGCGACTAGTCAAAACATGTCACGTATCATCTAATTTTGGTTCTAAAATTTTGAAAATATTTCCTTATAAAATCTGCAAATATCTCAGCAACGGTTCGTCGGATCCAAAAAATAATGAAATTTTGGCCCCCTATGAGAACCGCAGATGGTACCCGGCCCATAATGTTTTGCCCAATTGTACCCACCTGTGCAATAATTTTTAAATAAATAAATAAATATTTTGAAAATACCGATGGTATGCAGCCGACATTTCAAAATAGAGGATTTAAAAACCCACAATTTTGCCTAGATGGTGGTAAACAGGTGTTAAACAAAAAAAAGTACTTATTTATGATTTAATAATCCAAAAAATAGACTAGATATTGTGTGTTGGATACTTTTTATTACATAATGTTATTATTATTTATATACTCGTATTATTTATGTTACTATTATTACTAAATCATAAATAAGTACTTTTTTACCCTATTTCCACTGCACCCATATTTTTTATTTTTTCCTTTTAGACATATAATTATATTTATTACACATGATTCGATGTTAGTATTCTAGCTCGAACCTTCAAGAAGGAGGTAATGTTTTTCTCTAACACCAATACATTATTATGCAAAGCTCCCTAAGGCTTACTTTACAAAAATAATAATTGTATTTACCGCAAAATTACCTTACACTTAACATTAAAGAAAAAACACAAAATTTGACGTCTACGTATTTCGAGATTTGGAGGACCTGCACTAAAAAGAAAATGTGATCCTGCTAGTGTAGACTCGAGTTACAGGAAATGGTTAAATCATAGGTGTTAAGCTAATGATCAGACGTGAGCTTGAACACACCCAAATACCTATACCATGGAGCAAATACCATAAAGAATAAAAATGACATACGATTTATTTCACAAAATTTTCCGCCATTTTTTAATCTGTATCTGCACTGTTTTTTGTATGGGCGAAAGTTGACAGGACATGTCATTTTATTACTAAATGTAAGTGAAAAATCACTTACTAGTTTCGGAAAAAGATGGTTCGCATAGCTGCTCTAAAAGGTATGTGCTCGATGACCTTGTCTACTTATTATTTCACTTATGTATCTAAAATTCAGTAATTAAGTACCTAACTACCTACTCTTATGAAATTATTTTTACATACATCTCCTATTTTGAATAGCTGTAAGTGCAACTTATAAGCGACCCTTTCAATTAAC
This sequence comes from Anania hortulata, assembly GCA_963576865.1. Lineage (NCBI taxonomy): Eukaryota > Metazoa > Arthropoda > Insecta > Lepidoptera > Crambidae > Anania > Anania hortulata. Next base: position 12,283,754 of record OY756390.1, on the reverse strand, counting down.
GATCTTTAAAATTACTTATTTTAATCCCGATTAGACTTACAATTTGGTCACCCTATTTAGAAAGAGACACAATCCACTACTTGGTTGTCTCTGTCGGCACGTTTTTGTCGCAGAGACAAGTCTCCCGTGCGGGCAATCTCTAACCACAGATCCACACTACTATCCACACCACAGTGTTATTATTTTTAGACATATATCTGTGGAGTTAATTAATATTTTTATTTTTAAATTAATAATTTAATGATGTTGAATAAATACAGTTCTCTTTCTTTTTAAACAACTGGGAATCTTGAATTAACTTCGTAAAATAAAAACATTGATATTAAATATTAAACGATGTTTTTCCGTGAAGTTCTCATGCACAGGATACCTCGACTACTCAAGTTACAATATTCCACCAAAATTAATGCAAGCAACAGAATAAATGATTTCTTAAATCTGAGTGAGGACAAAGCGCAACTTATTTGTTTAAAACATCCAGTTATAAATAAACTAGACGCTGAAAAAATTGCAAGTTTGATATCAACTTTGGATGAATTAGGATTTCCCAAGCAAGTGTTGATTGACGAGCCACTGCTGTTTAGTTTTCTGCCAATTACATTAAAATATCGATACAAAGTTTTAGAAGAATGTGGGATTGATAAAATCAATGCTGATTGTATATTGTCTTACCTGCCCATAGTGAAGAAAAAAACTATTGGAGATTTAAAAGCTAAGGGCCTGATACTCAACTATGTAAATGTAGAAAACCGACTAGCAAGTTACATGACGCAGTGGCCAACTTCACTAACAACATTAATATATGGCGATGTTAATACTGTAACACTGTTTACACTACGTCTCAAAATTATTCAAAGATATCTAGAGTTAGTCCTAGATTTAAGTAAAGAAGAATTTTTCCGAGGTATTAAGACATACCCTACAATTAAACATCGTCCATTGCAAATAATCAATGAAACCTTAAGAATATTGCAGTCGGAAATAATGATTCCAAATCATAAGATAAAAAATAATTTATACTTAGTTCATGCAGATCCAGACAATTTAAAACAAATTATTCACAAAATCCGGACAATAGGAGGTATTGATGTGAAAGAAGTTATAAGATTACATCCTAAATTGGCAACTAAAAATTATTCCACTTTAATTGAAATCAGAAAAGTATTGGAAGAGTATGGTATCACTAATGAGGCACAAATGAGATGCTTTGACATTTACACTTTGGGACCAAACACAGTCAGAGAAAGGCTAGAAAAAGCCAAACAGATACCTGAATTCAACACTTTCTTAAGCCATCCACGATTCTTGAAAATGATCCATTATAAAAATACAGCAATGAAAAGAATGATGAACTTGTATAGAAATAATAAAAAATGTTTGAGTCTGAATATTTTGTCTGGAAGTTTGGCACATTTTGAGTCATTTGAAAAAGCTCCTGGAGACAGACTAGGAAAAGGAAAAGACCTTGTATTTTGTATATCACAATGTCTAGGAGGACAATATAGCTCAAGTGAAATACGAAATTCACTAAAAAGACATCCCTTTTGGATTAATATACCTTTAGTACAAGTTAAATATGTTTACCAAAAGTTATCAATAAATTTTAGCCGAAGTGACATTTATGAAAATTGTCCTATATTGTTATATCCCTGGAATAAAATAAAAGACACATTAAAAGTATGCAGTGTCAAAGAAAATTCACAACAGAAATTGCATTTTCATGAATGCATGGACTTCAAAAAGTTAAGTAAATCTCAAAAACTGAGTCTAGTTTTATATTTACTTGAAAAGAACCACTACTTTACAGGCAATGGAGTTTGGTCCGACGAAAAGAAAGCTTTAATAGATATACCAGACCCTAAAAGTTTTCTTGAAATTAATAGGATTGAAATGAGAAATAAAAAAAATAATGATTAAATTTTATGGTTGTTATAATTTTTCCTTTATGAATGCTACTGACAAACAGCTGCTTATTCATTAAATGCCAACCTCAATTAGCAAATGTGTTCCTAAAAGTTTGAAAAATGGATGTTTTAAGAAACAGATGATTTAGGAAACTATGATTTTGGACAGATGTTTTGGGTGATGAATTGAGAACTTAAATTCATCTAGTTTGCGTAAGTTTTGTAAGATTTTCTCTAATATGTCGTCTAAGGTAACAGGATAGGATTCAGAATAGCTTACAGTATGTGGCACATATGTAACCCGCGGCCCCAGCCGCCACACAAGATCCGCAGCCTATTAAACTATTTAGTGTCCATTATTATTAATCATGAACGGACGTCGTGTTTTCGGAGACGAGGCAATGTTTTTTTGGCCCTTCGTAAAAAGTTGCAGCCAATGTAAAAATAATTTTGTATCTCAGTTATCCCACCAATCCCACCACCTTTGAGTGTATTTTATTTGACGAACGTCTGGTGTAGTGGTTCGCGCTCCGGACTCCAAAGCCGAGCGGTTGCGGGTTCGAATCAGCGTTGCCGTTAGCGTACATTGTACACATTTGATGTATGTAAAAGGATATGAACGCTGCATGTAGCGCGTTTTCTCACGCCTAGAATCCAAAAACTTTGGGTATAAAAAAATCTTGTACCTTTTTACCCCATTATGTATTTTTTCAGAGGTGGTTAAGTAGGTACCTTTGAGGAACTTAGTAGCGGCAAAACTGGTTCGAATCGAATCCCACAAGGTACAACATCTCTTAATGTATAATAAATTAGTTTTGCCGCTCGATAGGTCAATATCGATTGTCTATCGATAGCCTATCGATAGTTGAAGGAAAAACGATTCTATCGATACTAACGATAATATCGATATCTCTTTTACTGCAATACTTTCGCTAAACAGCAATACTATCGATAGTTTCGATCGCTGCCAACCAATGAACTATCGATAGTATTGCTCTTCAATATCTAATAGACTATCGATACTATCGATAGTGATATTTATTTCAATAGTATTGCATTCAGTATGCAGGCATAATGAGTGGTATATTCAACGAAATCAAATTAATTAACTAGTGTATTTGACTTTAGTTAAACGTACGTTTAGTTTTTTTTTAAATAAAGATCTGATAAAGATGACAATTCTTTGAATTCTTAGGTGGCAATACTATTGAATTAAAGCTCACTATCGATAGTACAAAACTATCGATACTATCGATAGTCTTCTCGATATTAAAGATAAATACTATCGAGAGTATCGATAGTTCATTAGTTGGCAGCGATCGAAACTATTGATACTATCGATAGTATTGCTGTTTACCGATAGTATTGCAGTAAAAGAGATATCGATACTATCGAATAAATAAATAAATTTAGCGTTCAACTATCGATTGCAAAACTATCGATTTTTCGGCAACACTATAATAAATGTCTGCTAGACACAGTCTCATGCCAGCGACCGAAGAGAAAAGAGTTAATCCAAAAAATGCTTGCGCAGAGCCTTCTTGAAAGAGAATTTTGACGTGTTTTTTTTTAATTTTCAAGGAAAGTTTGTTCCAGTCCGTACAGTCGTCAGGGTGAATGAGCTGTTTATAAAACCGGAAGTGTGACGTGGTGTATGTATACAATTGAAGAGTATCACTTGAACGGAGATTTCTATCGTGAGAAGTACTCAGGAATGAAAATTTATCTTTGAGATAAGATGGAGATTTGGGTTCGAAGAGTATAGAGTAAAGGACGCAGAGTGTCCGTACATTCCTGCGATGCCTTATAGAGAGCCAGCCAAGCTGGGAGCGAAACGTGAATATGTGATCAAACTTGTGTAACCCGAAAATAAAGCGAATGCAGTTGTTGAGAAGGCGGTCCAACTTATTCAGAAGATCTTGGGAGACATTAGAGTAACACACATCACCGTAGTCTATAATAGGCAGGACCAGACACTGCACAAGCAAAGTCTTCGTACAGGAAGGAAGAAAGTGCTTAAAGCGATAGAGTGCTCGTAGAGTGCCAGTAACCTTTCTACTAACTTCTTTAACATGTTGGCCCCAGCTTAAGGTATTGTCGATGAAAAGACCTAATTTTTTTACATACGGATAATAATCAACGACAACTCCATCAAAAACAATAGGAGGAATGGTAGTTATATCGAGTTTGCAGAGCTGTCTTGAGCTACCGATGATGATCGCTTGACACTTGCTAGGGTTTACTTTGACACCGAATTTACTGGACCAGTCAATGATACTACGCAGGTCATCGTTGAGCCGACAAATGACTATCGATTTCGGAAGAATTTGCCTGTGAGTATAAGTCGTCGGCATAAAGATGAAAAGCGGAAGTGAGGCGAGAAGTAATAATTATCCGAGAATGTTTGACCTAAGCGTATAGCCTGCTGACGGTCTCGAAGATACGAGAAGAACCAGTCCACAGCTGATGATGAGACTCCAAGATGTTTAAGGATAGCTAATAGAATGTCGTGGTCAACCGTATTAGACGCGTTAGAGAAATCTATTAGGACTAGAATGGTTAAACGGGACTCCTCCATGCCAGCTCTAAATTCTAATATCGTCGACAATTTTTAGGGGAGCAGTCGTGGTGCTGTGTCCAGGGCAAAAATCAGATTGGTAACTGTTTAATAAATCGTTATCAAGGATGAATTTGGAAAATTGATAATGAGCCGCAGCTTTAAGAACTTTAGAAGCTGGGATTAGACACTTTTGGTAAAGGAATTATGTGGGCACGACGCCAAATAGAAGGATAACACCCGCTGTCGAGAGAGAAATTAATTATGTGTGTGATAGCAGAGAGAATAGTATCTATGATAAGCAGAATCATAGACCTGCTGACGTCATCAGAGCCAACTGCTTTCGATTTTATTGATATAATAATCTTTCGAGTCTTATCAACAGTAACTGGAGAGAAGGCAAAAGAGTTAGTAGAAGGACTAGGAAGAGATTGCAGATGGGAAATAGTAGCAAGCTTAACAGATTTTTTTAAGAGAGAGGTAGAAGAGAGTGACAGTTGAGTTCGTTAGGAGAGAAAGTTAATGAAAGAGCATTGGAGGATGAATTCCCTAGACCGATGGTTTTTAAGAACTTCCAAACGTCCGAGCCAGAAGTACCGAGAACATTTTGGTGAATAGAATAGAATAGAATAGAATTGTTTTTATTTCCCTAGTTCTTGTGTTACATGATGTCCCGAGGCCAGCGGTGTGTTTGGCCTGTGTGTCAGCTACTTACAGTCTACTTATGTTTGTCTGAAAGATCTGTATAAGTGTCGTGTAGTGTGTGCTGTGTGCTTATTAGTTTGTACAGAATAAATTTACATAATTTTATAATGTCGTTTCATCTTCTTGCCCTATCCTATTATACAGATAATCACAGTCTGTGGGGACGTGGAGCGGTTGTTCGCTTGCTGAGCAGCCGACTCCTGTCTTTTTTTGGTACATAGCTGATTTCGCCTAGTCTAGTGTTAGTTAGGAGAGGATTGTGCTGTCCGTATCCAAAGTAGGCGCTTCCAGGGGTCTCTAGATCGTTAATGTGCATTTCGCGGAGTCGGCGCAACATGTCCTCGTTTAAATCTTGTGCACGAAGGTGCCATGGGTCCCAGTCGAGCATTTCCCAGAGAATTGCGGTTTCTAGGCGTCTTGGAAATTGTCCGGCTATCTTGAGAGCCATTCGATATTGGCGTTCAATTTTTAGCAAATTGCTCTTACTGTAACGTGAGAGTAGTTGTACCACGCCATAATCCAATATAGGAAGTAGGCAGGCCTGAATGACGGCAAGTTTCACCGTTAAATCTGTTTTGGCGTGCCAGCCTATTATAGGGGCTAGCGCGCCGCGTGATTGCCGCGCCTTCTGGACGACGTAGTCCGTTTGTTTGGCCATAGTCATGGTTTTGTCTAGGTGTACGCCTAGATATTTTATGCTGTTTTTATATTCAATTACCTCGCCTTTGATGCGTATGGTTCTACGGTAGTTTCTCTTGTGAGTGAACATGGCACACTCCGTTTTGTCTACGTTGCATCTTAGCCCCCAGCGACGGTAGTAGTCGATGACGGTATCTGCGGCCCACCCCGCGCGGTGCGTCGCGCAGTTCGGGTCGGGGGATCTGTTGATGATACATAGGTCATCGGCGTATTGGGAGAGCTTGAGTCCGCGGATGTGGTCCCGTTGGTCCCAAACGTCATGTATGTAGGGGTCGCAATACCGGACCCTTTTCACAAAACCGGTATTTTCGGTATTACTTTTTCAACAGTACCGGTATTCCGGCATTTTCGGTATTTTCGATATTAAAAGAAAAATATCAAAAAAATAGTAAAAAATTCGTAAAATTTTTCTTACAGTGGTCGGTTTGCAGCCTATTTAAGGCTTTCCAGATGGAGAATGAATATTTCTCAATTATAAATCAAAGTACTTCTTACTAGAAAATGTCTATCCCATTGGTTATCGGTTCTACAGCCAATTATTTATTGAGCTATATTTATTATTACTTTAGATTTCTGTCGGAATACCTTATTTCAGATTTTATTCTTCAGGGAAATCCTAGCTTCTCTCTCGAAGTTGTTTTTGTTACGTGTCTGCAATGTTTGCACGAGGTAAACACACTTTTGAACAACCTCGAGAGCAACCCCGTTAAGAACTATCAGGCCCGGAGTAACATGTTCATTAAACATAACCTTGGCTTTACTAAGGTTCACCCGGAGACCAATGCGTTAGGAAGATTCAGCTAAGCCGTCTAACATGTGTTGTAGGTATTCAATCATATTGGCGATATCATCTGCGAATCGCAAGTGTGAGATGTTATTTTCTCGCCATAATATTAATGCCGTAACAGTTTAGAATCTTAAACATATTCTCCAGGGCATTCGTAAACAACTTGCTGTTTTTATGTTGTCGAAGGACCATTTCAATTTCGTCTAAGTTGACTTCTGGCAGCTCTTCGGTATATGATCCTCAACGATATGTTGGAGAGATGCTGATGCTTGTGAGGTAAATAGTCTTCCGTCAGAATCTTCGGTCTAGAGACGACAATTTTTTCATTTAAAGTGGTGACCCAGATTCTGCACGAAGACTTTTGACCCCGGTCTTGCTCTTTAGCTTGCTGTAGGGATTGCGTATTCGAGCACTGAAGGTCACGTCACGACGGCTCGTCATCATGCAATTTAATAGAGGGTAACATGATCCTGTCGTTAAGGGACTGTCCATAGAAAAGGAAGAGGTAAACTACGACAGGCTTCTGATGGTGCGAACAGTGGTGAGGGTTATCACTTTTTTCACTTGGCAATACTGGAATGGGGAGTGGATTGCACATGCTTGCGTTTTAAACGGGTTCGGCTTAAGTGCATTTTGCATGTAGTGGTGCTCAGTGCCTTCTCAGACTTACGTCAACCTGTTTTAAGAAAACAGCTTGTGAGGCTTTAGTCACACAATCGTTAGCGTATAAATAGCTAAAAGTACCTCTCATCTACGCTGTGTTGTGTAGCTAGATGGGATAGTCATCTGCTTAGAGTAAAATTCATTCGATGTTGATGATGAGGAGGGCTTGTAAGTTCTTTTGGGGTAGGCCATTTTTTTAAGGTTACATTGAGAGAAGCACCTGAAACCAGCGTTGAAAGATAATTCTCTAAGAACTATTACAACGTTCTCGTATTTTTTGGATCAGCTAAAACATTACAACAAGGAGTTAGGTTATTTGAAACTTATGAGTTGTCTCCTGGCTTTCCGGACATCAGAGCTGTTATTACTTAAAATTTTTGCCACGACATGATTTTATCTAGCACCAAATAGTTGTTGAACAGTTATGGCATCCACGTTAAAACGACTGGCGCGAGATATTATATTTGTCCCACTGAAATATTATCTTAACTACTGAACCTTTACCGTAATTTTGAGCTGGTATAGACCTGGACTTAAATGGCCGGCTGATGGTATAGTTCGTGTGGGACGTGCCAAGTCTGATCGGTGATTTACCGCTGACAAACAGTTGGTTTACAAAAGTAAATCATACCCAGAAGCTAGCCTGTTTGGTTTTAGAAGCATGCACGTTGTTATTACAACAAAACCTTGTAGATTGTCGTTCATTGGCTTTTCGGGCTTCAGTAGTGTGACCATTTTTGCTAGCACCAATTAGTTGTTGCATTGTTCAAAAACTCTAATGACCGGCGAAAAGAGGCCAAGACCTGTTTTCGCCTTTCAGAGTCGAGCATCCCCACCATGCGGATCTAACCCTGATGGCAGTCAAATTGTCAGACAGGTTAAACGGTGCCATTTGCTTGCTGTAACAACTATACAAACACAATCTATACTTAAATCAAACCACTTTCTTGCTATAACAACAAAGTAGCAAGTAACAACCGCGTATACCGAAAATACCGAAAATCCCGGTTTTCGTGAATCTAATCCCGGTATTTAAAAGTGTCTATTATGGTCCGGGATTCCGGTATTTTCGGGATCCGGGATCCCGGTTTGCGATCCCTACATGTATGTATAGGTTGAAGATGACCGGGCCCAGGATAGAGCCCTGGGGGACTCCGTGTGGCACCGGTTTCTCTTCGCCATCGGTAGTTCTAAAGCGTCCATAGGTTTTGCGACCGCTCAAGTAATTCTCGATTAGTTTAATGATGTTATTCGGGACGTCTGCTGTTTGAAGCTTCTTCGTTAGACCCTCGTGGTTAATGGAGTCAAAGGCTTTCGAGAGATCCGTCGATACCATGGCCACGCTCTCTTTTGCTTCTAGCGCATCCGTTATGAACTTGCCAGTGCGAAGAATCTGCGTGCCTGTACCTCTATGCTTGGTGAAGCCATGTTGGAACGGCGGCTGGAGTCTGTCAGCCGTCTGACGCAGGCGCGACAGAAGGAGGCGTTCATACAATTTACCCATGATATTTAGGAGGGTTATTGGTCGGTACGATTTGGCGTCCCGGTGATTCTTGCTTGCTTTGTGTAGGAAGATGCACTTCCCTATTTTCCACCTGTTTGGATAATAACCTGTCAGTAATAGATAGTCGGCTATCACTTTGTACTTGATGATAAAGGGGTTGCCTCCGAGTTTGAGGGCGTCCGCTTTGATTTTGTCCGGGCCAGGTGCCTTTCTATTTCTGAATCGTCTTAGTGCAAATCTAATTTCTTCTATGGAGGTGGCATCGAGAGGCTGAAATGGTGTGGTTTTTTCTGTGCCTTTGTCTTCATTATTTATCTCGGCTTCCGTGACGATTGCTGCGTCGACCAGGGCGTCGATAGTTTCCTTCTCACTGTTGCAACCCTCGATGTGGGGAAGTCTCCGTACTGGAGCCTTCAGGTCACGTTGGATTCGCCACATTTGGGCTCTGTTGTTCTGTGGATCGTTTATTAACCGTGTCAATTTATCGCTGCTTTATTTAGCTAATGCTTGTTGGACAAGGCGTTTCAGGCGATTATAGGTTCTTCTTAGTTCCGTAATTCTGTCCTGGTTAAAGCGTAGTCGCCAAACTTTTCTTTTCGCTTCATTTCTTTCGTCGATCAATTTATTATTCTGTTCTGGAAGTTGATCTCTTCTGTTGTTTTCATGTAGTGGCGCATAATTATCGAGTGTTTCTGTAATGGCTTTTTCTAGTTGTAATATATATTCTTCGCATTCAACGTCGGATATGATTTCCTTTGGTAGGTGCGTGGTTTTATCCCATAGGGTTTGTTGAAATTGCTTTTGGAGATTTTCATTGTTTGCAATAGCGTGGGTATTTCTTACCAGTGTTTTCTCTATGTCCACCGCTATGTTTAGATCCAGTAGCCAGGGCATGTGATCAGAGCCAATCGATGTTGTTTGTTGGCATGTTACGGAGTCAAAAGCTTGCGCATCGTGCGAGAAGATGGCCGCATCAAGGATGCCGTTTCCCGGACTATTAGGTCGCGATGGCAAGCCGGTGTGGTGTATGGTGCACACGTTGGAGTAACAGAGGTCGCGGACAAGTATTCCTGCTCCTTCGTCCCTCGTCTGGTTGAGTGTGATCATTTTAAGGTTGAGGTCCCCGATGGTGATGTTCGGAGCTTCGGTTATGATGTTTTCTAACTCGTCATTAAGCGTTTCGGTATCGATGTGCTCTGCTCTGTGCGGTATGTATATTCCCTTAATTTTTATAGATTCTCCGGTCATATGATCGTAAGTGATGTTGATAGCGACGCCTTCGATGAGGCGGTCTCTTTCTTCTGTACCTGGGGTTACATCGGTCTGACTCCACCGTATTTCTCGCATCACATACATGGCTGTGGTTAGATGCGGCGCGATCGAATGTGTAATCCTATCGTAGTTTGGAAGGTTCATGCGGGTTTTAGAAAAGTTCACGCGGCACTCGTTGACTACGATTACATGTGGTTTATGACGGTCGGCTAAAGATTTTAGCTCAAGGAATTTGCTTTTGAGCCCTTGCGCATTAAGGTGCAATATGCGCAACTTATGATATTGGTATCATTTTGGTGAATATGGTGGCGTTTGGCGGCTCTGACCAAATTATTGCAGCGATTCCTAGCCCGTTTAAAAGCTTCCCAATTGACGGTGCAGCGATCGCTTTTAAAGCTACGAAAAGCAGCATCACGCCTAGCCATTAGCCATATTTAGATGTTATTTTCACTAGAATAAGAAAAATAATTGAATTTTTTTTTAAATATTTGGCGGCCATCTTTAATTTATTAAACGGTTTTTTTTTTTATTAGAAGTGTCAATACAAACTGACACCTCAATCACAAAAATCGGTGCAGCCGTTTTGATTGTACGATGCATCACATTACGTGCAATGAAGGCTTTCAAAACCACGCGCTTCATTTGTAATACGTATAGTTCAAAAACTACTTAACGGATTGTCAAGCATTTTTTTTTATTTTGTAGATGATATTATCAGGTATCATTTAAATAAAAAATATGTGACCCAAAAATAATTATAAAATTACACATTTTTTAAAATATTAAGCCGCCATCTTTAACTTAATAAATGGAATTTTTTTATTGTGATTAAAGGTGTCAATACGAATTTATTGACACCCCAATCACTAAAATCGGAGCAGCCGTTCTGACTATAATTTTTTTAAATTTTGCAGCCGCCATTTTGGAAAATGTCCGCCATCTTGAATTCCAGTAGATGAAATTCCCGATTCCTTGAATGAAATCATATGTATTGGGCCCTAGTACCACTGTGCAAAGCGGCTTGCTTTCTGCATAAAATGCAGTTTCATTTTGCTAAGCCCTATGACTATTTCAAGAGCAGCGGGCGTTTGACGTCAAGGAAGCAGAGTAGGGGCAAAGTCGAGCAATGGCAAGTCAAGTGGAGTCTGTCGCATAGATTACTTACTATATAGGTACTTATATTATATTGTTCATAGATTGTGTCTGCATCAAAATTTGGTCTACTAAAATACTCCAGACGCAGAGTCCAGACGCTAGATGGTGTTTACATGATGTGCTGTGCGCAGCACTACAAAAGCAGTTCGTGTATTTTATTAAATAGTTGCTATAATTTGAGATAGATGGCGTTACACAAGTAAGGTTCGCCTCCTAAATATCTTCATTTTTTTATCTACCTACTTAATATTGTGACGACTATACCTAATCAAACTTAGTAAGTAGGTAGTTTATAACTATTGAGTGAACATTTCGGAGTTCCTAAAATAAGGAAACAGAATATAATTCTTAACGCAAAATAATCACCTAAATTACAAATAATATTCAAATTTGGACAACATCAACTAAAATCTCTGATCCTAGGGTAAGTACCTAAAGCACTTCTGTTATAGTAAGCAAAAACAACGACGAACCCACACCATCCAGACTCAATACAATAAACAAAAGTTCGTTATCTACATTGAGCCAACCGGGAATCGAACCCAAGACCTCAGAGATAGCGACGCCAAATTGAGAGAGCAACTAGCAAGACTTATAAATAAGGGAATGCTGAACAACAAAAGACAAACTTATACTTACCTACTTAATGTCGTTGAATAGGTCCAGATAGTACAAACTTACGGAACAAACATAATGACCCACGACCCACTATCCTATAGTATTTGTGTAGTGTATGCGAGAAAGAGAAGGAAGTATCCTGTCGTCTCCTACGCACACTGGTTACCGATCGGGATGGAAGAAGGTGGAAAGGGAATTCCTGCGGTGACTACGGCACGGTGAAGGACGTGTGTGATGTCAGGAGCCGATATAATATTGCCACGTGTTACGTTACCAATTTATTTACGAACACCAATTAAAATATCACCATGGATTTAAAATATAATTATTTAATTTCAATTTGTTTTCAAACTAGCAGCAAAGAAGATACAAACACTATTTCTTAAATCTCAATCACAATATTCACTGTAATAATAGTTTTTTTATTTTTGTAAATAATAGAATGATAATAAAAATTATTATCTCAGAGTTATTTTATACGAAATTAATTTCATTTAATATATTTCCTTCAAAATTAACGTAGGTAATTTATTTTTTTACCGATACTACTGACATCTGCTGACTTTTTCAGTAAAATAACATTATGATTACCCATACCACATACAGAGGGAATTATTAAAAAGGAAATATTACATTTGTCAAATATATGAAAGTTGGATACCCATGGTCTGTCGTTCGTTTAGCAAGCGCTATAAAATATTGATTGCCAATAATATCACAGAGCAATTAACTTTAAGAGTCAAAACTCCATAGAAAGTTTTTAACGACAAAATTTGTATGTACTCAGATCAAATTTTTCGACATCGCTGATTCAACCACAGATTATATAATTTAAAAAGAAAAACGTATTGACATTGACAGCATGTTGGAGATGTTCAGATTTTATCGATATCGATTTTCGGACTAGGGAGGTAAAAATTCGATACTTTTAATCTTTGGAACCAATAGGTAGGAAATAATAAAATTAAAACAAACCACAAACGTATTAAAACGATTTATTTTTACTCTCAGACTTACATTAGCTAAAAACAATACAAAAAAAAAACACTTTTCTTACCAAAGTTGTTACTATTTCCAAGTGCTATTTGGTACAATGAACGACAAAAACTTCGTGTATCGTGACATGAATACAAAGAACTTTTAATACTGATTAATAGTGAAATAACAATCAACTGTTGCTAACATTTTGAGTAGTACCTAACTTCATATGGAACACCTGTTTCTTTTTTAACATTTTGACATAGAATAAATTCTGTCAATAATAAGATTCTAAGTAGTCATAGTTACCGGATTAGACCCGCGCATCTAACCCGCACTCGACAATTAGCGAGTTGATAATAAATAACTCGTTGTACTTCGAACCCATTCAACTTCAACAATCAACATTGGTCACTTTTGCCTGTTTGTTTATCTAGCCTTTCGTGCCAAATACAAGCATATAATGTGTAATTTTATTAGAGAATTAATAACTTATGTTAACGATTACAGATTTAAATTATTAAATTAAGAAAAGCGAAGGCTAAAATAAAGTTTTTAAAAAAGAGTGGAAAGCTCATCTTGTCTATCAAATTGTCAACTCTCAAAGGACATTTGAATAATGACCTTAAAAAAACAAACTTTTGGACTACGAAATATAAAGTTTCATAACTAATCTGCACTAAATATTTAACTTAATTGTAAGTTAAATATTTAGTGCCTTATCTGAGTACAATGACTACAATAAAGACAATCACTACAATTTTGAACAATGGAATAATTTTCCAAAGGTACTAGGCATCCACCAAAAAGATTTAGCTTATTTAAAAAAAGTGCTTTTAAAATTTTCAAGACTGTTGTATAACAATGCTTCTGACAAAATAGAGGGCTGAATTGGGCAGTGGCGAGAGAAATTATTGTCAAATAGCTGATCATGCTCTAGTATTTATGCTGCAGGGCTTAAAAATACATATAAACAGCCTGTAGTAGTGTTTTACTTGATCAGTGCCGTGCCTGTAGCCTTCTATTTTGTCAAAGGCACAATCTCATCGAGCAAACTGGCTGCCCTGATAGGATCAATTATTTCATTTATCTCAGACACAAGGTATAACATACTTGCAACAGTTTCCGTACATATACAGGGTGTCTGGTAAATCAAGAATATCCTTGTAACCACATATTCTATAAGTACAACATAGTGAACAACTTGTCTGTGACTGCATGAGCTGTATTTTGTGTTTTCTTTATGAGACCAAATTGATAAAGTTTTTGTATTTCTGCTTCGGAAATTTTTCTTCTTTTAGGTTCATTCCCTGATGTAGCTACTATACTTGAAGATGGCATAGCAGGGTCTGAAATAAAAATAGATGAAATACATATTAGCTATGATTTACCCTTAAACATAACAATTATCTACAATGTTACTAATGCCACTTATCTTCACAATTTTAAACACTGCAAGCCATAGCTACACAGTTAATAATAAAAACTAGTCCAGTGGGATAGGATCGCAATAATCGCTATTGCAACTTGCACTCCACATGAATCATTTATTACTTGTATAAGATGCTACTTGTAATTGGATCGATTGAGTGTAACTAGTCATACTTATTAAATTACCTTTCATTTACCAGTGTTAATCATTCGCCTTAATTAAAGTTTAGAATCAGGTAAAGGAAGGAAGGCAGGAAGCCGCTGGATGCGGGCCGATTCCAATTGGCACATCTGGAAGTCATTGGGGGAGGCCATGTTTAGCAGTGGACGTCCTATGGCTGAAATGATGATGAAAAATCAGGTTATGACGATAACTTACCGGCGCTAATTTATAGGGAATCGAGCGAAGTTTTTCACTGCAACTCCGCTCTTTAATTTCACAAATTTCGCATGTACGGTTCTACATACGGGTCCCAGGCATAGCGATAGTTGATAAAAACCAATAAAAGTGCATACAAAAATAACTTAACTCACACAAAACCACAAGTCCTATCTTACACAACACCAAGAGTGCTAACTCAAAACGCACTTGACGATAGTACCTATACGCAAGAGCAAAATGCTCAAATACAACTCAACGTAATTTAAACTGGCGACAAACTGCGACGGACGCGGCTGCGGACTCGTCTTGACATTGTGAGGTCAAGCGCTGCCATTCGTCTATCCTTCAGTCAACTTCCGCCAGCCCAAGGATCGACCAATGGCAGCGTTTGACCTTACAATGTCAAGACAAGACGAGTCCGGAGCTGCGTTCGCCGCCATCTGTCACCGGTATTATTATTTACAAGCTTTTGGTGGGTAGTGTTGTCATATAAAGTGCAAATAAATAAAAGTGACTCAGACAGAAGTTACTTTTTATTTCTTTATTATTTATTTAATTAATTATTAAATAAAATAATTTTGTCGTAAAAACATTACGGTATATTAAGATCTGTTATGCGGTGGACTAACTATTCGATTAAATTAATTGTATTTAAAATTAAGTAATTTAAAGACATCATAATTTTACACGCAGAGAGTAATAATTTGGCGTAATGGTAACATTAGAATATTTTTGGAAGTTGATAATACCGGTGACAGATGGCGGCGGATGCGGCTCCGGACTCGTCTTGACATTGTAAGGTCAAGCCCTGCCATTGGTCGATCCTTGGGCTGGCGGAAGTTGTCTGAAGGATAGACCAATGGCAGCGCTTGACCTCACAATGTCAAGACGAGTCCGAAGCCGCGTCCGCCTCCATCTGTCACCAGCTTTAAGGCTGAATAATATTTTATTAGTGTCAAACCAAAAAGACGATAATAATCTTTCTTAATAAATAATAATATTAATAGCACATCATCAAAGAACTATAATTGCTTTTTTTTGATTTGGTGCAATCATGGAGTGTAATGTAGTTTACCTTTGCCATTTTTTTTAGAAATACAAACTTGGGTCTACGGTTTTCAGCGCCTCTCGTAATGGTCTATGTATTATTTTACTCTTTGGGTCTATGTCTATGACAATTTTTGACAGTTTAGGAAAAATGGCGACTTTTCTACCTCGTTCGTTTGGTCTTGCCGAATCATATTTATTGAAAAATGGAAGCAAGGTAATATTAAAGCCAATTTACTGTGATTTCCTATGAAAAACACTATTTAAAATGTTATATTATTAGCCTAGCTTATATACAAAGTATTAAAAAAAACTCGCATTGGAAGTCATCCACACATTTTTTGTTGATTTTGGTTTTTCAGTAAAAGATGATAAAATGTTCTCTTTATCATATATATTATTAATGCATATTATTATAATTGCCCTTGAGTAAATTAATGAATTATATTTATAAATTTGACCTTGTAGTTTTCAGCTCTATTGTGACCTTACGTCATCGTCGCTGAACATTAAATTATTTATGTAATTCGTTTAGTAATTGAGAAATTATCAGACAAAACTTATCTTAAAATATAGGAATCGACGTAAAACTTTTTCGTCGATTCATATATTTTTTTTATTGATAGTTTCGTCATCATAGTCTAGTCATTCTGAGGGAAATAAAATTCTGAAATATGTTTGTATTTCCCAGACTAGTCTTATCTAGTTTAAAGATGAAGTTGATTTTACAATAAACAAACATAAATATTTTTTAACACAGCAGCCCAACATATAATGAAATTATAGAAATAGAAACCTTGTTTAATTTATAATAGATTATTCTTGTTTGTCATCTACTGAACTACGAAAATAAACAATCTATTTTAGTTCACATTTTTGTCAAGATGCTTAATTTATTATTAAATGTATTGACATTGTATTAGCCTGATGTAGTCCAGGTATAATTAACCTGCTTCTTAATTTATTTTGAAATCATTTCGCTATTGACAAAATGTATTGTTCTACAGTTGCTAGCAGCATCAACAAACAATCTACCCAGTAAGCAGCAAGTCCGTAACTTGAATGTACATGAATATGTCAGCTACACACTACTGCGTGACCATGGCATCCCAGTTCCCAAGTTCAATGTGGCCAAGACCCAGGAGGAGGCAGTAAAGTTTGCCAAGGAACTCAATACAAAAGACATTGTTCTGAAAGCACAGGTTTTGGCAGGTGGTAGAGGAAAAGGGTCATTTAAAAATGGACTCAAAGGTGGTGTCAGGATGGTTGACACGTAAGTATTCATTTATTTAATCTTATTACATAAATTAATTCTTTGACCAGCAGTAGGACAGAAATGGCTAATTAAAAACAACATTTTTACACGGTAAACATTTTGAAAGTAATGTTTTTATGTTTTGTTGATTTTTAATCCTTATTCATTGTATAAAAACTTGTGCTTGGTTGTAAGTAAACACATTCTATTTGTACAGAAGTAGATACCTATTATATTTATCAGCTACTGCTAGCAAGCTACTGTACTTAACTATGAAGTTATTAACCGATTCATGTTTGGTTGAATTGGTTGTACTCGGGTTAAAAGTTGAACATTGTGAAGGTTATTTTATTATTTATTATTAGAGAGTCATGCGCCTTTCACAATGTGTCCCTGTAGCTAATGTGTCTTAATTTATGTTATCTTATCTTTGCTTTTTTAGTTTTAATAGAGCTTTAAAAAAACTGGTGAATAATTAACTGTAATATGCCCATAGGCCTGAGATCGCCGGGGATATTGCCGGGAAGATGTTGAAACAATACCTCGTCACCAAGCAGACAGGTGCCGCCGGCCGCATCTGCAACATGGTCATGGTCACCGAGAGGAAGTTCCCGCGACGCGAGTTCTATGTCGCCATCATGATGGAGCGCAGTTTCAATGTATGTAAACAATTTTAGCCCTATTTAACTCATCAGGCATACGTAAATGCGATATCATGAGATCACTTAGTTGACGATTTAAGCTGTGACTATTGCTAAGCTGTCACAACTGCAACACCTTAGGATCAGAGCAATGTATGTAATGCCCTATATTTATTTATTATCAGTGATCGGAATAGGTAGATTGATTTGGGGTTAATGATCTCAAACATTGATTTTAATATGGACATGCCTTCCGGATTTCGGAATTTCTTTGTATCAGATTTTAAAAAAAGACATTTCCATATTATGCTATCCACATCAAGTCAATCTACCTATTCCGATCACTGTTTAATATTGTCTGCTTGGAATAAGCGTAAATTTGACACATTAAATGTTGCTCTAGCTTAAAACAGCTTTTATTCCGTTTTTGTGTTTGGTGGTATCATTAATCATTGCTCTTTGGCATGGGCAAAAGCTAGAAGTAGATACTAATATCATTTTAAATGAATGAATATAAATCATAAAATGAAAAATATAAGTTATGTAGAATGTTACAAGGATTTTTTTTTTGTTATAGTAAATTTTCCAGATGTATGTTTTAAATTATTGTGTGCATCCACAGGGGCCTGTTATCATTGCATCTTCCCAAGGTGGTGTCAACATCGAAGACGTAGCTGCCGAAAACCCTGATGCTATTACCTATGAACCCATCGACATCGTCAAAGGCATCACTCCCGATCAAGTTGAGCGTGTTATCAAGAAGGTACCAGCATAAATTATTGTGTTTTGCAAAGGCTGGGATAGTCGGTAGTAACTGCGCCGAGTACCTGGCTCGTAACTCTACAGATCCAACGCCCGTCCGCATAGGCGGAGACAAGGTCGAGCGCACGGACCAGTTTAAATATCTTGGATCCCGTACTTCACGCGTCGCGAGACATCGATTGCGACGTCAAAGCACGCATTGCTGCTGCGTGGGCCAAATGGCGAGAGGTGACTGGTGTCATTTGTGACCCCGGAGTGCTGGTTAAGCTGAAAGGACAGATCTATAAGTCCATCATTAGGCCTGTCCTTTTATATGGCAGCGAAGCGTGGCTGCTACTTGAGCGACACAAGCAGGAGCTGCGTGTCACGGAAATGAATATGCTGCGGTGGATGTGCAGAGTCACGCGGAAGGACCGCGTGAGGAACTCGCGCATCCGCGGTAGCCTTCGTGTCCGTGATATTGCAGACAAACTGCAGGAGAGTCGCCTACGTTGGTACGGCCATGTTTTGCGGAAACCGGCAAGCTACGTAGGAAACAAATGTCTGGCCATGCCGCCACCGCCAGGTCCCGGCAAAAGAGGTAGACCCAAGAAATGCTGGCTTGACGTCGTGAGGGCTGACATGCGTGCCAATGATCTCACAACTAGAGACGCTCAAGACCACGCGAAGTGGAGAAGTAAATCAAGGAAAGCGGACCCGGGGCTCCAAAGCAATGGCTTTGGACGCAACCGGGATTGACCGTATAGATGAAGAAGAAGAAGAAGTCGGTAGTAACTGCCTTATTCCAATCCATTTAATGTTCAAATGGTGCGAGCTAGGAGAGTATGGTGTCGTGACAATTTACAAAATATTTATTTAGAATTGATAGTCTTATGAATTTCTAATAATGGTAGGGGAATAATTTTTATTTTGGTGTATTTGTCATTGTTCTGAACATAACACAATAAAAAAATAAAACCGAGATAATTTGAACTTAGAACATTATAATTCTATGCATTTCATTCTCTCATTATAGTTAAAGCAATCGTGTATCAGATGGGAGGAAAAAAGCATTTATTTTCCATCTTAATACATATACAGTGGAATCCATTTATAATGACATCGAAGGATATAAGAACACAAACACGTCATACTAAGCAGACGTCATACAAAGCATTTTGTAGTAAATAAACAATCTCCTGTTTTTGTTAGTGTGTATTTATTTTAAAAGAATAAACAAAATATAGATAAAACGAAATTAAAATTGAATGTAATAAGTATCTATATTTTTTCCTTTTTAACATAGGAAATCAGTAATGCTTGTTTACTTCTGTTTTGCCGACACACTGCCGAAGGTATTGGGAATCATGTCGGTTACTATGATTGGACACAATTTATTAAATATGGGTCACAATAGGCGATATGTCACTATAAACGAAGTCATCCGACTTTGTTAGAAAGGATTTTATATGAAAACCAAACTTCGCAGTGTAGTTACCTACTTCGCAGTTGGTCAATATACATGGAGTCATTCTGCTGTATGTATACAAATATTTTTATGGTTTTAAATTTCTACGCAGATTTGAATGGGGCATAATTTTATTTGAGGATGTTATTGTTTGGGTCATTGACATTATAATACTATTATCTCTGCTTGGTTGTTTAGACCTCATTTAACTAGTAGATATTATTGACTATCACTTCTTTGTTTTGTTCTGCTGATAAGTGTGATATTTTTAAACTTTCTTGTCGCATGTTATATTGAAAACATAGTGATTAAAGTACAGTCAACGGCAGGTCAACCTACCCAAAAAGTTAAAGGTCATTAAACCGATTTTCAACTTTCAGTCCGACACATAGAGATCAATATTAATTGACAAAATTTTTATAAAAAAAATAACCGACTTCAAAAACACTAAAAAGCTAAAAATAACTTTTAAACAATCATACCAAACAGTTATTTTTGGAGTCGGTGCAAACAACCACATTCAAACATTCCACGGCTGGCACCGACTCCAATAATAACTGTTTGGTATGATTGTTTAAAAGTTATTTTTAGGTTTTTAGTTTTAGATTTTAGATTTTGAAAAAAATAGGACCAATCTGGAGGTATACCCTTTCAATAGAAAAAAGAATTTTTCAAATCAGTTCATTAATGGCGGAGTTCTGAGGTAACAAACATTAAAAAACAAAAAAAAAACATACAACCGAATTGAGAACCTCCTCCTTTTTTTGAAGTCGGTTAAAAATTGACGATTTGTGGTAGGTTGACGTGCTGTTGTCTGTACATAAAAAACAAAAAAAATATATACACAATAGAATAAACTATTCATCATTTTAGATTGGCCTCCAAGAGCGTTCAAGTGAAGCAACCGAATTGATTACGAAAATGTATGACCTGTTCTTGAAGAAGGATGCCCTATTGATTGAGGTTAACCCATACGCGGAAGACGCAATTACTGGCCAATGTAAGTACATGACTTGTAGCACCGCACACCACAGATTTTTTATCGGCCGTTACTTTGATCGGTCTTTTAATTACTATCAATACATGTGTGAATGCGCAACCTGAAAAGATGATTTGTCGACATTAATAGTAATTCAAATCTTGATCCAACTATCGGCAAATCAAGTCTGTAGTATTTGCTGGCTGTTCAACGTAACCTTTACCTCCATGAATGCATATTTAACGTTTCAAAACCAAAGAATAAGAATAAAAATGTATTTATTTGTCTCAAAACAGATTACAGATACAACAGAATAGTTAGAAGCTTAATATTGTAAGACAAAATGGTCTATGACTCAGTGGAGACAGAATAGATTACATATACCTAGGTATTTTATTAACTATGATCGACTGAAATAATAAGCTTAAAAAAATGGCGAATACTACACGGGACACAATGCTTTTTTTTCTACTACAGCTTCATCAAAAAGAAATTTGCTGGGGAAAAACAAGAAACATGACGTAGCCACGCAGGGAATCGCGTCATGTCAGAGTCTAAGCAAACCAGCAAATTATTTGTCTTGCGCTGGTATTATACCTCAGCTTTTATACAACAGAAAAACTAATGTAAAGTATCTTTTCTAGTTTATTGTCTCGACGCAAAATTCCGTTTCGACGATAATGCTGACTTCAGACAAAAAGAACTCTTCGCCTTGAGAGACACAACTCAAGAAGACCCGAAGGAAATCGAAGCCGCTAAGTTCAGCTTGAATTATATCGCTCTTGATGGTAAGTAGGATTTTTTATCGCCTATTGTTGTAATTACACAGCATTATAATAGTTATAAATATTCATCAGTAGGTTTATTGAACAAAAAAATATTAAGCATACTTTTATTGTTTATATTATTTGCAAATTATAGATTTCAAT
Organism: Anania hortulata; assembly: GCA_963576865.1. Classification (NCBI taxonomy): domain Eukaryota; kingdom Metazoa; phylum Arthropoda; class Insecta; order Lepidoptera; family Crambidae; genus Anania; species Anania hortulata. Next base: position 12,262,039 of record OY756390.1, on the reverse strand, counting down.
ATGTTTAGTCGGGAAGATAATAGTAGCAGACGTAATACCAACAAATCACTTTTTTTAATCAAAAAGATAAGATAAAATTATCATGACATCATTTACTTACTTTGAATCACAATAATCATAGTCATGAGTTCGTCATATTGCGGGTTTCTACGCTCGCCGATAATGTTATCAGCTTGTAACATAATTGTTGACTAGTGTGAATGATTAGCTGGGTTTGAGTCTGGGTGTGATTGGGATCGCGTATCGCTGATCCAAAATGGGTCGTTCGGTATTGATCATCTCTCTCGAAGAGATACAAACTAAGTACGCCAGGATATAAGCCCCTTAAATGTTCGTTTTTTCCGGCCGCGGCTTAAACTTTAAGAAGCGTTTTAATATTCGTTCGTATTGTACCTTTTAAGAGTTCATAAAATAATAGTTCAAAATATCAGATTATTGGAGATATATTTTCTTGTATAGGTATTATCATCGTGCTTTTATCTACCGCCAAACAGCTTTGCTGTGTTTCGGGTAGTAAAGCAAGAAGCCGTTTTTTACTTTATAAGCATTCTCTACCTCAGAATATATCATCATCCCAGGTGACATATAAACCATCGCGCTTAAAACTACTGATAAGAAAAATATCACGTACAATAAGAAGATACCATTTAACAATGTAAGTAAGTCGTCTTAATAGAGATGAAAGTAGCCACGTGTAACTAGGAATCCAACTATTATACTTGCCAAATGCCACGATGGATGATTTAGTATGATCTATTTATTATTAAGTAACAAAGCAATACTTTCACTTTTACACGGGCTCATGTTTTTACGTTAAGTGTAATACGATAAATTACTTTCTTCAAAAAGTAAAATTCCTTACGTTCGACTTCAAGCTTTTGTAGCTGAGATACCTACATGTTTGTCTGTCACCGTCTTGTAGGTCTGTACAGGCTAATCTCTGAAACTTGTGCATGGATTTTGCGATGTGATTTTCACTACCAGATACACATTACATTACACAGTACGTAGAGTATAGTCACTTGGTGCTCAGTGCACCTTTGCAAAGCCGGGGCAGGACGCTAGTATAAACCCGTTCACCTTTGAAAGTAGTGTTCAGTGTATTTTTTTTCGATTATTTATTTAATAAATAAATATAAATATTAGACAACATTACATACATCGTTCTTATCATATGGTTAGTAGCCAAAGCACTTGTGTTACAGAAATAAGAAACAACGATGGTACCACAATACCCAGACCCGAGACAATATAAAAAAGTGGTTTTTCTATAATGACCGACGAACCCGGCACCTCAGAGATAGCAACACCATGTCCGGTATGCTCGCCTCTCGGCTACAGAGGTCATCATAATAATAAAACTGTATGCCATTTAGCGATTTGCGTTTCGTTACGTTACGAATACATTTTGACGACCGCCTGGTGAAGCGATTAGCAATTTTTTATTTTAAAAGCAAATGGGACAATTTTTTTTGAAAATATGATCTGTACCGGAATCAAGGATTCGAAATATGTATATTTATTATCTAGTCGCCAGCGCACAAGCTCTTCTTAGATTAGGGCTAGATAAGTGATGCGATCGTTGGAAGAGATTTTATTGTTTTTGATTCTAAATCGAGTGCCACAAATGTACAAAAAGCGAAAGAAAATACGGCACAGTATTTAGATGAATATGTATTTTAGGTAATATCGGGTGCATGGTAAATGGCGCCGGTCTGGCCATGGCCACTATGGACATCATCAAGCTGTACGGAGGGGACCCCGCAAACTTCCTGGATGTCGGGGGCGGTGCCACCGCGCATGCTGTTGCGGTATGTATACGCGTCTTTAAAGACGTGATTTCAACTAACAGTCAAAAAGCTAGGCCACACCTATTGACCATTGGCTCGTCATCAAAATCAGCCCACATCAGTTTACTGCTGGACATAAGCCCAATGCCTGCTACTGAGCCCGATCCTCGGCTATTCTTTTTTAATCCCTACCAGCAGCTTTGCATATCATCGCGAAGAGGTGTTTTAGAGTAGAGACTGCTACTGAGCAAACGCAGCATAGTTCGCCCCCCTGACAAGGTTAAGTTAACGTACTGAATAGCAAAACATGTTTAGTAAAAATAACTGCCCAAATAAAAAGAAGTGTATAAAACCGCTATAACTTTGTAAATACTTAGACCGATTTAGAAGTGTGTGGTATTATGAGCACATTTGTTGTTGTAAGTTATTCGAGACGTGTAAAAACACCGCAATGAGATTTTGTATAGACATAGATGATGCAAAACAATATATATAATAGTGTAGGTATGATAAAAATAATAAACTTTGTTCTTAGCATACATGTAAGCATAGCATACTCGTGTAACAAGTCCCTTTCGATAGTTGCGGCTGCATTCTACTTTGTTTGTTCTATTGTTAGTGATGTCAGCTCAATAGATCTGTTCTTATCCCAGTAGTAACGAAACTCAATGTATATATATATTTTATATTCGAGGAGAGTCGAATATATCGAGGTGGCTTTGCAGAGTAGTCCCTCGGAATGTATGAAAATAAATCAAATTGTAGATATGCGTTGCCTAAAATGTATTTCAAACATGTACATAGTTGTTACATAACTGTTTGGCGCGACAAAGTGTTAAATATGATTATGTATTGTCAAAACATACAAACTCCGTCGCTATCAAGATAGCAATCGCTCATGCTATTGACGTCATATGATTCTTTATTACCAAGTTTTATGAATAGTTACTATGTAATGCAAATAAGATATAATATACTTTTTTTCTAATGCAACTTATTAAATTTATTTTAGGAAGCATTTAAGATCATCTTGTCAGACCCCAAAGTGTCAGCTATTCTGGTGAACATCTTCGGAGGTATCATGCGATGCGACGTCATCGCCGAGGGTATCATCAATGCCGCTAAGAACCTTAACATTCAGATCCCAGTCATTGTCCGTCTTCAGGTTTGTATATTTCTTTATATTCAAATATTATATCAAATAAAATTGTGTTTCCGTGTTCAAATAACCACTCTGCAGGAATACTACACAAGTTAATGAATAACCAAACCTACATTGTTTGTTTTTTCCTATAAGGCTATTTACCTGTCTCATGCCGATCGAAATCTTAATGATATACGATTTCAAGTACGATTTGATAAACATCTAAACTATGCTAGTTCGGAACGCTCAGATCTTTGACGATCCAAAGAACCAACGTGTAAGTATCATAATCATTAAATGGGACGATAAATCTTACGAATATAAAAAATCTGAAAGTTTGGATGTATATTACTCAAGCTAGCTTAACGAAAGTAGCTGAAATTTGGCACTGAGGGTTAATATTAAAACATCAACAACCTCCTAGGGGCTGCCTATAGAAAACTTAGTCGTATTTAAGCACCACAATACACACCTGCCGCCGCAAGATGGCTTAAAAACCTGGATATCGACTTCTGATCCACGCAGGAAGAATGCCATACGCAATTATGATGATTTGAGCACCAGAATCAGCCCCTAGGAGGTTGTTGATGTTTTAAAAATAACCCTGTATAAGGTCTAACCAAAATAGTGCTCAATATTTCTAGAGGTCAATTAGTACACAAATCACGATAAGGATCATGTTTTATCTCGTTTTTGTGATTATGATTATTGATTCCTCGTTGGCTTAATTCTGGCGGCCTACTACGAAAATGTTTTAATTCTTTCGGACGTATAAACCTAATAAATTAAAATACCATCTACTCGTGTGAAACCTTTGACAATTTATGAACAGTTGAAAACGGTCGTGTTTTTTACCCGGCTAATTTCAGATGTTCATGTTTTGTCAAAGGATTGACACAGGTGAATGGTTATTCTAATTTATTAGGTTTATAACCAAACGAACGAAACATCTTCGTAGTAGGCCTCCTGAGGCGTGCGCACGTGCGAGCAACTAGCGCAGGAAGCAAGAGTGTGTGTAACAGAGGTCGTGTTGTTTGCGTGGGCAGGGCACGAAGGTGCACGAGGCGCGCAAGCTGATCGCGGAGTCGGGGCTGCGCATCGTGCCGCGCGACGACCTGGACGAGGCGGCGCAGCTCGCCGTGCAGCTGTCCGAGATCGTGTCGCTCGCCAAGAAGGCCGGCGTCGAGGTCAAGTTCGACATCCCTCGAGTCTTTCTAGAAAAGTAGAACCATCAACCATCCAGTATTCTCGCACCCTCATCTATGACACATACTCGTCCAGTGGTCACACCCGTTTGTTTTAAACAAATTTTATTCTAAACTGAAGTTTTTTGACTTATTTATTCGAAAATCTTGTAATGTTATTGCTATTTAAATACGATTGTATTGTACTCGTGTAAAGATATTAATTTTAAGAGAAAAGTGTATCCGATACTTGTAGTGCTTTCGTTTGTAGATTGGTGCCAAATTTTTTTTTGTCATTGCTGCATTGTGTTAGCACTTTTAGTTGTCGCTGTTGTACATTGTGATAGTGAGGCATTCGTTTCGAGTGTTAAACCGAGAGTAAACGTTACCCATCTATACGATTTTCGCCGTTTTAAATGTAACGTAGTACGGGTTGTAAAACAACATTTTAGTATAAGACATTTTCATTATTTTCATGTTCTATTTATTGATTGCATCGTTACTAATGTTGTTGTAGAGTAGTTAGATATAATATAATAAATAACAAGTTTGGCTCGATTATGTATCTAAAAATACAGAAATATCGATCGTCATGATTCGTGTTAAATGATTGACGATATACGCACTTTATGCAGATATTTTTTATTACATATTGTTATAAACCGTGATACTTTACAAAGTAAATTTTGAGTGCATATGTTATATTTATTACATTGTAAAAATTGAATTCCGAAAATACAGGTTCATATTTACATATTACTATGTAAGTATATGTTTACGTGTACATATTAAAAAGGATGCCAGACGGCTCCTGGAGACGTGTATCAACGCAATAACTATGTATTTTGTACTTTATGTACGTATGTTTCTTTGTAAATAGCAAACTTTTATTAAGTTCATTTATTCACTAATGAACATTAAATTAGAGCAAATTACTCGGAAAGTTAAAGTACAATATTGTAATAACACCATTATTCCAAATAACTCGTATATTTGATTATTTATTGGCTTATGGAATACCATAATAAAAGTTTATTTAGATCTGTTTTTTAGTTTGGTATCAATTATTCCCATTTCCATTACTTTTATATTTCTTGACTGGTAAAAGTTTTTTGTCCTTGAAGTGTTTACAAATATAACATCATTATCTACTCCAGTCAGTATTGTTAAACACAGGTAGGTGATACACAATCTTAACATACCTATACAGGGTGTACAAAAGAATAGGACACTTCTTGGAACTACATGATGCTGCTCATATGTAACAACTTTTACTTTATGGGCAATATCGATCGTAAAAAAATGTTTAGTTTCTTGAATTTCAAAACAAAAAAATTTAGGAAAAGATCAAGATTCCTTTTAATTGCTACTGCAACACTCTGTTCATTTATAGGTCGCATTCTCATACAAAAAAGGCGGAGATGATGCAGATAAGGGCGGCGGAGGCTGTCCTAAATAAATATTACATACTTTCGCCATAAGTAAAACATTTGAAGTGAAAAGGTAAATAGCAACAGTAAGTATGTACCTACTTGTTTGAAGAGATTACCGCACACAAAGCTAATCTTAAATAATCACGTAAGTATAGCATTTTAAGAGCCGGTTGACAGATCGCCAACACAACTGTTGCGAAATGGATACGTGCGTTAAACGCTGAAAGGTGGAACTAAACATATTGACCAATATAATCTCATGTTGCAAGAATATAAAAATTTGTGTCTCTTCGACTAGCATACTCGACATACAGTATTGGTATTTCATGAATGTCAATAATTGATTCCTAAATAGTGCCCAAAAGAAATAAATAGTTCCCTTGTACTTACGAAATTATAGACAGTTTGGTGAGTGCGCTATAAGGAAGTTTCGACCAGCGTACTCGCCCTTAGTGTGGGAAACATAATGTTTGGTCCACTGTTGGACATAATAATATGCCTCTTGCTCCTATGCTGCGATTCTTGTCTAGGTCGGTTCTCATTAAATAGTACTTGAAATATTTCCTCCAATGAGTGTAATTTTTGCTTGATTGTTGGCGTTGAAGGTTGTCAAATGTAAAGACTTAGGTACTTAGACAGGCCGCATATTATCCGAAGCTTCTAATAGAAACATTCTGGCGCAAACCTGAAGGCACTTCGGTGCATACATTTTGTACTAGACCCCGCATATTGTAAGAAATGTTTCTTGCCGGCCATCCGGTTCTAATGCGCGCCGGATTGAAACGTCATCAGAATTCTTAAGAGGCCCGTCTACCATACATTTTGTACAAGACCCCGCATATTATCAGAAATTTGTGTCAGTTTGGCAGACGTCGCCGTATGCTGTACACGCGCTTGTGATTGCAAAATGTCAAATATGAAAGTAGGGTTGCCAGAAGTTTACGTCTGTTAACCGACTACAAAAAAGGGAGGAGGTTCTCAATTGTTTACTCATACAACCGACTTCAAAAAAAAAAGAGGTCCAAACGGCCATACCAAGAGGGAGGGTTATGGACTCTAATAGGGGGTGGTTTTGTCGATAGAAGGAAAAATAGGAGAATTTATGCTCCTATTGTGGCTAGCTCGTGAGTGTGTTTGACACTCTAAAGGTCGACCGCAAATAATTTCCTACAGTTTTCACAATGTATTTTAAACTTTTAATTCTATTTAATACTTATACGTGTTTTTTAATTAATTTATTGGTTTGTTTCAAATAAACGTATTGTTTTCTTATTATTCTTATTCTAAAGATTTTGTAGCTGAAGTAGAAAACTATCCGTGCATATGGAATGTGGATTGTAAACACTATCAAAATAATAAATACAGCCGGACCTAGCGTAGGAAAAAATATAAACAATGATTTTCTAAACTAATCAATAGTGCCAATAGCAATAACGTGTCGCCATCCTTAGCATCCCTGTGCGAACGTCAAAAGACGGAGAGGTCAGTTTATCTACTTCAAAATATTTTCGCCCTCTTTTTTTCCTAAAGTAAGCCGTTTAGGTAAACGGCGACCAGTCGTCAGTCTCAATTTTTGGTCGCCCCGACACCGTAAATTTAAGATAGCCTAAAAAGCGATAGACTCGCCTTAATTGGCAACACTGATTTAGGAATTAATTATTGGCATTCATGAAATACTGCTACGTTACAGTGAGTGAGTATGCTAGTCGAAGAAACACCAAAATTAGCCGTTTGGGTATTGTTGCTCTTGTTTTATTTTTGTTTGGTTTATGCAAAGTTATTTTCTATTTTACTTCTTGATCTATTTGCGTCCTATCTATAACCTGGCGTGACCAGACGGATGTCCAATCGTGATGACTTGGCTTTACTTTCCCCATCTCGTTTTAAAGCTTAAAACCAATCACTATTTCACAGATTATTATACAGGGACTGATTAACGGGATATAGAGGCTACTATTATGATAAACTGATTTTATCCTATCATACCCTATCACAAATTAACCGTTACATAGTTTTATTTCTTAAAATATTTAAGCTAACGAAATAAATATTAATTTAAGTCGAAATAGTAAATCAATTTCTACTTTTTGGCTAATTTTAGAAAGAACATATTCTAGCCATAAATGTCTATATATTTCCTTAACGGGAAACGGTCGAATTACCAGTCATCTTGTATAGTCTGTTCATTGAAGCCTCGCTCGCCCGTGTAGAAGCGATAAGATACTTTGGCAGCCTGTGTCATCTACAAAAGTCAACTGGAACAGACCTTACATGTCTAGATCAGTATGAGCTAATACTGCGTCAATGTAACTACCCAAAGGGATCTATGGGCGGCGGCCGCACTGCTGGACACCTCGCTGAGCGCCTGGTGCCATGAGAATAGACACGGAAGAATATAAGGCCGGCCGCACTTTGGGTACGTTTTCGTAAGAATAGGAAATGTGCGAGAATAGAAACATGCAATCGCACATGCAGCTAGTGCGCGGGCTCCCATAGTAGTTGGAGGAACCGGATCGTTTTTGGGTTGACGCACAAATCAAATTCTTACGAATACGCGTCTACAAGTGCGCTTAGCCAGCCTAATATAGAACGGCCGCCTGGAATTTTTGATACAATTTTTCGTATGTTTTTTAGGCCACAACTTACTTCAGAAGAAAATAATGTCCTGAAATAAGAAAATCCTTGAGGAAGTGTTGTATGAAATGTCTGCGTAAGCTTGTCGTTTATTATATACAGTGTGATATAGATTTTTAAATATTTTTTACCTTAATAAAAATAAAATACATTGTGATTGCATAAATCATTTTTAATAAACTGTACATGATTATATATTTGTTTTTTTGTCTTTGTAACTATATAGACTTATATTATATAATTTTAAATGGACATGTTTCATTTCCAAAATAATAATGAAAACGATGCATATGTCTAAACATGTAACTAAATAACAAAAATGTTATACTAAATTGTTCAAATTAACAATTGCACTGAGACAGCATGAGTAGTGACAAGAATTAAGAAATTACGTTAAATAATATTATTTATTATGTACATACACTATATCACTTCCTTGCTGGGGGTCGATATCCCTAAAGCTTCTTCATAACCTACTTTTGTTTCATGTTTATCTGAAAATAAAAAGCAAATTAGGTTGATTTAAATTATTTCTATTGCAGAGAATGCAATGCAATACAATAATAATACCTACATATTATCAAACCTAAATGAAACTTATTAAACCTATAAAACAGTTCAGTAACGTACTGACTGACTAGCAGACAATGCACAGCCTTAACTGTTACATATGGAACATTTAATTTGGAAAATTAGATTTTGCGAAAATCTATGACTATGTTTAATCAAATATTTGCTAAGAAAAATATGCAGGAAACCGCAAGTAAAAATAATTATAAACTTCTCTAACCTTTTTTAGAGGATTTCTTTTTTTTAGAGTCTTTATCTTTAACCTCTTTCTTCGACTTCTTATGTTTCTCAGTCTTAGTGCTCTTGATGTGGTTTCCAACGCTCATTTGTTCAACCAAGTCACCTTTGGATGCATGTTTTTCCATAGATTTGCTTACGTTTTCTATGAGCATATTTTCTTCGTCTAAGTTGTTATGCTTCGATTCAGATATCATTAAATCTAAATCTTTATTTTTAGATTTTTTATCTTTCTTTTTCTTTACTGATTTTTCACCAGAGCTTTTCTCGGTTTTGTTTTTCTTGGACTCTTTAGACTTTTTATTTAGAAGCCCACTCTCCGGCGAAGGATATTGGTGGATCCTTGATGTAAGTAACTCATCTTCTCGCAGGGGTCTGAAATCAAGTTGTAGTTTTTAATAATACTTACTGAGTTTGAATCGACAAGTGCAGTGAAACGGAGGCGGCCTTAGTATGTTTTTGTTTTGCTCTAGCTACATAAAACATACAACACATAAAACTAGCTCTGGCAAGGACGTGTAAGGTTACCTATTTTAGACACAACTCGCGAAACAGGTATCGCAAACCTCGAATTGGCGAGGCATATGTTAGTTCAGTTATTCATTATGACCAATATGAACATAATCGCCCAGGAGAAGTATTTTTAAAGAACGAACGAACATAGGCTATTTAACTTGTAGCAAATATTACTATAACTATAATTAATTAACGTAATCTGTAGCATATGAAACCAAAATGAACTGGTTCTCTTCTAAAATAACGAATGATTACTGTAAGAGTTTTATTCTCAAATAAGTACCTAATATTATTCTACAACGAAAACGCTAGCCGCCATGACAGCACATCATCAATGAGTTGTTATACTGGAACTGACATCCCCAAGCATGATTTTGGACTACGCTCGCACAACTGTATGAGCAGTGTGTCGTTCGGTGGACGAATTTTGTCAAGTCACTTCTAGTACTTTATAACTCAATGGATATTTTGCTATATAGTGACGTCAATAAACCACGGTCGGCACCACGGTCAAGTGCGTTTGCGCGGGCTTTTTAAAATGTAAAGTTTGAAGTTGGATTTTAGTTTTTTAAACAGCTTTAAAAATAAAAATAAAAATTCTGAAGACTTATTAAGACATTACCAATAATTTAAAGACAATTTCGAAAATAGGTGTATGAAATTCATTTTGTAAAATCTTTAGCAATACTCACGATTTTACGCATTTTTGAATCACTCGAAAAAAGTGTTGCTATTAAATTAAAATCTTGTAACTATATATTTTCGTTTTACACGGAATGTAAAACGGAACGTAAATAAAAAGTTATTATCTCAAATTTCTGTCAAACATAACTTATCAATGTCATTCTTCCTTACTTTCTACTAGTAGAAAACGAAAAACGAGTGGATAGGACTCTAGTTGCAGAATTCACGAAATGAATTTTCAAAAATATTGATTTTAGGAATTCGCATGCGAATCTTGCGATTTCGTATTCGGATTGGAATTCGCATGATTCAAAAATACGTCTCCACGTCGAACGCGCCCACGAGAGATAATCTCTGATCGACTATTTTTAAATACTTAAAACATATGCGACTTTAGTAGCACGTGGACGTTTCAGTATTGGACTCTTGAATGTTTTATATTCGGCGACGAAATAAAAGCAGAACATTTTGTCGCTTGTGCCCCGCCTTAAGACTAATGCAAGGTTATATTATTTGTCTAGTTTTGAATAATGATCTATGGTTGCTAACGATCAAAGCAGAGACAACTTGATGTAGCAACGGTGCAGTTGCCAGTTACAGCATTGAGCACATATCCTATGATGCTTTATAGTGCTTTATTATGAAACATCTATTATATCCGAAACGTTTAGTGATTTTCACATAAACTTAGCATGAAATGACAAGTAGGTACTGTTTTAGACATCGAGCACGTTTTATATATACAGGATGTTGATTTCAATACGAGCGGAATTTTCAGAGGTGATTATGTACCTTGTTCTGATCATGAATCACAAAAAAAAAAGAATTCGAAAAAATATTTTTTTTATTAATAAATAATCACGGTTTTCAAAATAGACCCTATAGATTTTTAGAGTAGGCCCCCGACACCACGCCGCGCGCCGCGCCGGCTAGCGTGCGAACGAACGATACCTACAAAGCACAAAGGCACCGCAATCCTTTGTGTTTGGCGCGTGAGCGCCGCTCAGGCTTGCCGCCGGCCGCCGTAGCGCCGAACGGTAAAGTAGCGGCTATCTCTTTTTATCGCCCAGTCCGCGCTATCTCGTTCTCGTCCGCGCCGCTCACAACTCAGTTGTGCCGAAAACATCGCGTACGCAACTTGTCTGTGTTTTGCGAAAATGACGCAAAATTATTCTAACGGTGAACTCGTTGAAATGGTGCGATTGTATGCAATAACTGACAATAGTTTGAGTGCAGCTATTAGGATGTTTTGTGAGCAATTCCCGAACCGTCCACGACCCTCGAGATCGGTCATGCTCGCGGCGACGCAAAGACTACGTGATCATGGACAGTTCCATGAACCCTGGCACGCTCGAAGTCGGGGAGGCCGTGTCGGTCTTGATGTAAGACTGCAAGAAGATATCTTGGATTACTTTGAGAGGGAACCGAGAGCGAGCACCAGAGACGCCGGTCGGCATTTCGGTGTCAACCACACGACCGTGTGGCGTCTACTTAAGCAGGAGCTACAACACCCTTTTCACTATCAAAGAGTCCAGGACCTACTCGAAGTTGACCACGCCGCTCGAAACAACTTTTGCCAGTGGTTGCTGGAGCATCAAGACGCCAACATTTTGTGGACAGACGAAAGTTTGTTCACACGAGTTGGTGTGTACAATTGCCACAATGAGCACTGGTGGACCCACCGCGACCACAACCCACACGTTACCAAGCGAGACTCTTTTCAACATCGTTTTAGTCTCAATGTGTGGGCTGGGATAGTAGGGGATCAGCTGTTGGGACCTTAATTCATCGAAGGCCGCCTCACCAGTGCTACATACCAGGGACTGCTGGAAAACGTCGTTGACGAGATGTTGGAAGACATACCATTGTCTTTACATTCCAATTTAATGTACCAGCACGACGGAGCACCGCCTCATTACGGTTTACAAGTACGAGACTATTTAAATCGTGTATTTGGTAGTCAGTGGATCGGGCGTGGTGGACCAGTGCCTTGGCCGCCACGGTCCCCAGACTTAACGCCCTTAGACTATTATTTGTGGGGTGACGTAAAACGTATTGTGTATACTGAAGAATCAACAAACGTTGACGACCTAAGACAGAGAATAGTCAGTGCATTCGAGTCAGTTCGACAAAATCGTTTTGTGTTGAACAGTTTAAAAAGGAACACCAGACGCCGTGCTAGACTGTGTATTGCTCAGTCTGGTGGACACTTCGAACATTTATTGAGGTTAGTGTAAATAAAAATGTACAAAAAACTAGGTGTAAAGATAAATCGTTGTAAATAAGTTGATTCCAAATTTTTAACTACGCCAAAAATACTTTAGACTCACGTCATTTAATAATCTAGGTACTTTTTTATTTTGAAAAGGTTTAGCGTAAATCTACACTTTTAAGCTCACGGTTCGATTCCCGATTGATCGCCCGAAGTTAGTTAAAATGATGTACCTACCTACACGACTTTTGCTCATTAAGTAATAATAACTAAATAGTTCATAAACAATTAAAACTTCTTTTAATTTTCAAAAGATTAGCCAAGCCTAGGTCAAGATACAAAAAGTTACAGGTTCAATTCCCAACTGAAGGCTCAAATCGTGTTCAAGTTACAGTACAGTACAGATGATTTTAGCTAGCCTAGATTAAGATAGGTAATTTAGAGTTTGAGGTTCGATAGATTCCCGATTGATAGCTCAAATTAATGAAAAATCGTGCGATCGATACCCATTTGTTACAGATGAGTTTTAGGTATGTTTGTCGGTCCTAAGCCCGATTAAAGTAGGAAGGGAAATTCGGAATCAACTAATCCAAACACGTGAAATCGCTTGTTCTAAAAGTCGGAAAAAATAGCTACTTACACACTCGGGCATAACGTACCTACGCGGCAGATAAAGAGAAATCAGCAATGACCGCTAGTTAGTACCTACCTACCTGTCGCGTGCTACGCGATTCGCGCGTGTTACGATTACAGTGTAAACATAATGCAGTGTCTGACGCCACAGCGCAGTAAGGGTTTTATAAAAAATAATCGCTTAAAATTTCAGTTTAATTATTTTGTAATATTTGGTTCCTCATACCTGTTCTATATGTGATCATAAGTTGTTTTTATAAATACCGCTCGGATTGAAATCAACACCCTGTATAGAGCAGCACTATGCCATTGGACCATCTTTCTCCAAAACACGTTAGTAATTTTTCACTTACATTTAGTATGAAATGACAAGTCCTGTCAACTCTCGCCCATATTAAAACTGTAGAGGCACAGATAAAATTGTGCGGATTTTCAAAACAAATGACATTTCTACTATTTAGGGTATGTGCTCCATGGTTTTAGGTCACACAGACCGACCGAACACGCTGGCGCCATTTGAGATCACCTTTGCCTGTGCTTCCCTATTACATGGAGCCGCCGATCGGAGGTGCTACAAGACGGTACGGTGGGAGGGTGCAGCAGGTGCACTCACAGTTCGAGGTCGAGGTCGAGGGCGCGGTGCGGGTCGTCGCGCGGCGGCGGCGGCTCGTCGGGGTGCTACAAGGAGGTACGGTGGGAGGGTGCAGCAGGTGGACTCACAGTTCGAGGTCGAGGTCGAGGGCGCGGTGCGGGTCGTCGCGCGGCGGCGGCGGCTCGTCGGGGTGCTACAAGGAGGTACGGTGGGAGGGTGCAGCAGGTGGACTCACAGTTCGAGGTCGAGGTCGAGGGCGCGGTGCGGGTCGTCGCGCGGCGGCGGCGGCTCGTCGGGGTGCTACAAGGAGGTACGGTGGGAGGGTGCAGCAGGTGGACTCACAGTTCGAGGTCGAGGTCGAGGGCGCGGTGCGGGTCGTCGCGCGGCGGCGGCGGCTCGTCGGGGTGCTACAAGGAGGTACGGTGGGAGGGTGCAGCAGGTGGACTCACAGTTCGAGGTCGAGGTCGAGGGCGCGGTGCGGGTCGTCGCGCGGCGGCGGCGGCTCGTCGGGGTGCTACAAGGAGGTACGGTGGGAGGGTGCAGCAGGTGGACTCACAGTTCGAGGTCGAGGTCGAGGGCGCGGTGCGGGTCGTCACGCGGCGGCGGCGGCTCGTCGGGGTGCTACAAGGAGGTACGGTGGGAGGGTGCAGCAGGTGGACTCACAGTTCGAGGTCGAGGTCGAGGGCGCGGTGCGGGTCGTCACGCGGCGGCGGCGGCTCGTCGGGGTGCTACAAGGAGGTACGGTGGGAGGGTGCAGCAGGTGGACTCACAGTTCGAGGTCGAGGTCGAGGGCGCGGTGCGGGTCGTCACGCGGCGGCGGCGGCTCGTCGTCAGAGGCGGCGGCGCCCTCGGGCAGCTCGCCGCCCTCCTGCACGTCGGGCCGCGCCGCGCCAGCGCCGCCCGAGGCTAGTAGGGCCATTACATTGCGATCAAAGACCAGTTCTTTTATCTCTTTTAAAATATGGACTTTACACTAAAAAGGATAACATTTATTTTCACTTTTTTGCGGGTATAAGACCCAAGACATTGACATCTTTAATTAGTGTGACGATGTCTGGTGTTTGACGACCGTCTGGTGTAGTGGTTCGCTCCGGACTAGAAAGCCAGCTTAGCCAGCGGTTGCGGGTTCGAATCCCGCAAGGGCCAAATGTTTGTGTGATGAGCCTGAGCATTTGTACCTTAGTCATGGATGTTTATAAAAGTATTTAAGTATGTTTATCCGTTATCTAGTCGCCATAGTACAAGCTTTGCTTAGTTTGGGACTAGCTAATTGGTGTGATTGTTAAAACATTTTTTTATTTATTTACTTATTATTTATGTATTTAGTTCATTGTAACGCATGCAGGCTAAATACATGGATAAATAATGGTTTTATTTAGGTTCTGCATTATAAAATTGCATAAATGATGTGTTCTCGCAAATAAACGATTGAATTTGATGAAACAACGCTAGATAATTAACAGCTAAAACACTGAGAATTTAGCGAACATTACTATGTTCCTCGTAGCTCAATTGGAAGAGCAGTCGCCCGGCTAGCAAAAGGAAGGCAGTTGAAAAAATGATTTCAAGTGATAATATTATCCTTGAAGAAATAAACTACCATTATTGTAGATGCAAAAAATATAAATATTTAAATGTATTCTAATATGTTTGTAAAATTACTAGATTATGATGTTAAATTATTATACAGGATATCTGTGGAAGTATGGATCAAATCGAACAGGCGCATGGTCATTCTCAAACTTTTTGGTTCTATGAATATAGGTTCCATTTTCAACAGAAAAAAAGTTGTGATATTTTGTGGCAGCACGAGTAATCATGTTTTTAGGGTTCCGTAGCCAAATGGCAAAAAACGGAACCCTAATGGATTCGTCATGTCTGTCTGTCTGTCCGTCCGTATGTCACAGCCACTTTTCCGAAACTATAAGAACTAGACTGTTGAAACTTGGTAAGTAGATATTGTATTTTGTGAACCGCATTTTCATACAAAAAAAGTAAAATATATATAAATTTTTTTGGGAGTTCCCCATACTTAACTGAAACTCATAATTTTTTTTTCATCAAACCCATACACGTGTAGGGTAAATCTATGGAAAAGTCTTCAAAAATGATATTGAGGTTTATATTTTTTGTCTAAACTGAATAGTTTGCGCGAGAGACACTTCCAAAGTGGTAAAATGTGTGTAATGTCGCTGTAATTTCTAAAATAATAAAATGACAAAACTAAAAAAAATATATGATGTACATTACCATGCAAACTTCCACCGAAAATTGGTTTGAACAAATCTAGTATGTAGTTTTTTTTAATACGTCATAAATTTTAAACCGCAATTTACCTTTCGTAATGTTATGGATTTCATTTTGCAATAAAAATACCATAACTATGACTCGATTGTCGTGATGGGTGAACTTTTACTTATATAGGTACCTACAGGTTTGTACGGAACCCTCGGTGCGCGAGTCCGTTCGCCGGCCGGTTTTTTTAAAATTCCAGACTTGCATCTGTTGTTGAACAGTTTTATGTGTGTATAAATTTAAATCATGTATTTACTCAGGGCCTAAAAAGTACAAACCTTCACTATCAGACTCGGTGGAGTGAACTGCCTTTTTGCTTTTTCGTTTCTTAGAGGGTCTCTTTTCTTTCTTCGTTTTCTTTGAGTTTTCTCTTGAGATTAAGTACTTGTCAGATCTCTTGGCTGAAATGGTAATACAATTTACAAACTACAACCGATAAAATATTATGTAAATAAAACTTTCATACTCGAATTTTCATCTGTGTTTATTTGGTTTATGTTACCTCTCTTGCAGTAAAAAATGGGATGTGAAATAGCTTCTTTTTATTCAGCGTGTTGTGACTAGTTTACTTACGATAATAAGAACGTTATTTTATAGTTTATGTAAACTTGGCTCTACAGGGTGTACAAAAGTTTTATTATGAAAGCAACACCGAAATCGCATTTTTTATTGCTCCATGCCATAAACTAACGCGTTATTTCATGACAGTACAACACGACAACATGATAGTTTTTTGTACAACTTGTATTCTACTTTTTATGTGTACCCAAGTGCAAATAAATTAAAATTCCTATACAAATGAATATAACGTTTAAAATACGCACTGTGTATTTGGAGCGGCACCTCGAGCGCTATCTCGGCAACGGGGATGTCGTCCTGCTGGTACGAGCGCGGCGAGTCGTCCTTCAGGTAGTGCGGGTTGTTGGCCTGCTCCTGGCGGCGCGCCTCGCGTAGCTACCGAATACAGTTTTTATAAGAGAACAACCGAGCTATCATTTCAAAGTTATATTTTTGTATATGGTCCTCGTAAAAACGAATCTAATGAGCCCAAACTAGAATGTTTTATAACTACTATTCACAGAGGCTCCAACATCAAATCAGCTTTCAATGGTGACAAATAATAATCTGGATGTCACATCCTTACACAGCTGTTTTAAATCGATAAGACAGATAAAAGCAGGGTTAAAAGTGCCTCCAAGACTTTATCACATAATTAGCTAGTTATAAGTAAAGCTAATAAAAACATCGGATGACAAGAATAAGACTAAGAATGTTTATTTGCTTTTGAACAGGGTATACAGAAGATTTACAATGATGAATATTATGGTCGCCTATCCAGCCATTAACAATAGCATGCAAATACAAATTACAATTATCAATTGTTTTATATAGGTACCTACTTTCAACAAGCTTGTTAAGCATAACTCTTTCAAACACTTTTGACAGAATGGGTATTAGTGTGATTGGTCGGTAATTGTTTAAATCCATCCTTTCACCTTTTTTTTAAATAAAGGTTTTACAACAGAATGCTTCAGTTTGTTAGGAAAAGTACCAGTTTCCATGGACAGATTTATATAAAAATGCTAGTAGAGCTTAATTGTTCTTTGCATGCCTTCATGACTTTAGTGCATACATCATCATAACCGATGCATCATGTTTAGCAGTGAACATCTGATGATTGCTTACTATTTCAAGTAGTAAGGTTCTCTAGTAGAAATCAAGAACTGACAAGCGTAGCGTAGGGGCAACTACCCACTTCACTCTATTGACGGGTGACGTGATAAAGAACGCAGGAGAAGATCAATAGGTATGTTTAGCAGTGAATGTCTGCTTTAGTGCTCACCATTTCCAGTTCTTCGGGGGTAAACTGCGCGGTGGGGCGGGGGTCGGGCACGGGCGGCGCAAACACGGCGGCCTCGCCCTCGTCTTCCGAGCTCGAGCTGTCAGACGACCAGCGTTCGCGCGACAGCCATTGTTCTAAATCTAGGCTAGAAGGTTAAATACACATTAAACCTGTGATCATGTATATGTCGTAGCCAGATCGTAAAATTGACCACTTCATGATGTGACCGATCATTTCTTAAATGGTGGTACTTCATGACATAGCCGACTAAAACTGACCATATCGTTTCAACGTTAACATTCGATTAAATGTTCATGTTTACTGCACTTTCACTTTCAATTGAAACATTTCTATTCACTTTGATTGAGTTAAGAATAAAATATTTGTCTGCCGCCATTATTCATCACAAAAACATAGCAACATTAGACCCGTGGGTAATGTAACGATTTTACGATATAATCACTAATGTTTAAACGTTTCATGTAGTAGTCGTACGTTTAGCTGTATACACCACTACTTTTTAAGTATATCTAAGAAAAATGGGGGTTACACGTTACTGAACATATCTGTGCAGTTAAAAGTAAAAAAAAAAATGTCCTAAATTGTCTTTGAAATGTTATGATTATTGGCAAACTCACATCTCAATCAAAAAAACAAGACGGGTGCGTACGCGCCATTCAATATTTCAATGATTTGCGTAAAGGCGGTTAGTAGTATTTTCATTGATAATTCGCGCGGCAAACTCGTGTCTAAGCTGACGACCCCTCCCCCGCGCTCCAGAGCGCAGCGGGTGGTGAAAGGGGTGAGGGCCGGGGCGGGAAACCCGGAAGGAGCGCTGGGCAGTTATCGAAAAAAAAAAAAACAACAGTATCGAATTGCATCGCAACAGGTGAAGCGCCTCTCGTTTTTCATTTCGTTGCAATTTTTTACGTTTGATCTTGGAGTATGTGGCCATGCTACGTACATACTTTCTGTGTGGTGAGAATGAAAGTGCCGCTTTACGTATGTACACAGAACTGTACCCGAACGCACGACAGCCGAACTCTCATACGATAGTGAATGCCTATCAACGGTTACTGGACTACGGCTCTTTTTACACACCGGCTCATGCACGTGGAGGAGGACGACCGCCGTATTCTCAAAACTTGTACGACGATGTGCTCGAATACTTCGAGGAAGATCCCCGACGAAGTATCAATGATGCTGCTCATCGATTTCATATCAGCCAGTACTGCGCCTGGAAATTTATGATCTCTGCTGGATTGCATCCATACCACAACCGGAAGGTGCAAGAATTGACCGCCATTGACCACCAGCCTCGCATGGAGCTGTGCAGGTGGATACTAAATCATCCCGAAGCCAATGTGCTGTATTCCGATGAATGTATGTTCACAAGGATCGGACTGTTCAACCAACACAATGAACATTGGTGGTCAATTCGAAACCCTATGCTGACAAAAGAAAGTTCATTCCAGCATAGATTCAGCGTCAGTGTTTGGGCGGGAATCTTAAACGACAACATCGTCGGGCCTTACTTCATCAGAGGGCGACTCACCGGAGAAACATATCTCGTTTTACTCCAAACGATGGTTTCTGCGATGTTGGACGACATACCACTAGCCAGCTTGCGAGGCCTCTGGTTTCAGCAGGACGGCGCGCCGCCGCACTACCACATCGCAGTGCGTAATTTCCTTACGGAAGAATTCGGAGATCAGTGGATCGGTCGCGGTGGGCCCGTGGCGTGGCCTCCGCGCTCGCCCGATCTTACTCCGATGGACTTCTTTTTGTGGAGTGAGATCAAGCGGAGTGTGTACGTCAGTGAGCCAGACACTGTAGAAATGTTAAAACAGCGCATTGTGGACGCTTTTAATGAAGTGAAAAGCCAGAGAAGCGTACTTCTCTCTTTAAAAAACAATTCTGTATAACGTGCACATCTTTGTGTTAATAATGGAGGTGGACATTTTGAATCGCAATTAAAGTACACTTAAATCATTGTAAATAGGTTGTTAAGTTTATTGTAAATAGCAAATCATTGTAAATATCAGCTGATTCTAAATTTTTAAATACGCTACTAAAAAACTACTTTCTCAGAGAAAAAAGTTAATGATGCGTTATTATTTGACTAAAATTGTTTTTATTTTCATTTTTAATAAAAGAAAGTAATTTTGCCGGTCCTAAGCCCGGATTAAGTATGAAGGAGAGGTTAGAATCTCAGAATAAAATTATTATATCCTAATTTATTTTTTTATTTTCCCCATTTTTAGTTCTAAATATCCCCGATATTATTAAGCTCGACACTGTCAGTTAAACTGATAGGATACTTACTACTACTACTACTACTACTACTATTTTAACTATTGTGGGAGGTACCCTTGCCGGGTGTGAGCAAGAGCGCATGTATGTACGCTATCGCGGTGATTTTACGCGCGACTAATGAATGAGATTCAAAGTATTCAAACGCACAGTCTAAAATTTTGTCCAAAGTATGGGACACAAATAAACCTTAATAACTTAATTACATATGTAAATTTTTAACTTTTAACTGCACATATATAGTTAGTTAAGGGTAGAGATACGCCCTTTACTTTTTTAGATATTGTTAAAAAGGAGTGGTGTATATCGTCAAACGCTGAGTATTCATTGATCTGGCTAGTCCACATCATAATGTAGACAGCGGGTTCTGTTCTATATCATGAAATAGTACCATTTTATGTATCGGACAAATCATGAAATCATCAATTTTACGATCTGGCCACGATTTACATATATACACCAACCTCAATAAAATGCCACAGTTTCTGTAGTACTCAAGTAACACAGGAGTTACTTGTCGGCTCGGTAACACACCAGTACCCAGGTAGACGTCCGCTCTCGCCAACGGCTCTGACGATAATGACGAACTACGCCATTATCCATGTTCTCAAGACGTCAATTTGATATACAAACACAACGGTTTCGATCAGTGTATTTTCCTACGCGTGGTTATGAAAAAAATTTTCTTTAATCCAAAAGTTTCAGCAAATATGACACCTAGGAGTACTAGTATGAAATTTTTATTAGGTTCTTACATAATTATGAAGTTCCATTCAGTATCAAAAAAGTGAATCAACTTTTTTAAATGAAATTATTATTTAATCAATCGAAGTATGCGCCGTTGTTATCGATACCCCTCCGCCATTTTATAGGCAATTCATTGATACCTTTGGAAAAAAAAATCTTGAGAGCGAGAGTCTATGAACTGTTTGAAGGCGGTTTTGACTACCTCATCAGATTTAATTTTTGTTCCTTGTAAAAAGTTATCAAAATTTTAAAAAAAGTGGTAATCGGTTGGGACAATATTGACAATGCAATATTATGACATGGAGCTCATCTGATGCTGGAGCTGGCAGGTGGCCATAGGAACTCCGCATTAAAACGACACAACCCCATCGAGTTTGGGCTCGTTTGATTCGTATTGACGAGTACTTTAATCCTATATGGTAACCAGGGTCTGATGCTGGAGCTGGAAGGTGGCCATAGGAACGTTATAAGTTGATGGTAAAAGTTTTGAAGGAAAAGTTTTTTTAATTATTTTTAGCATATTTAAATAAAAGCTTGTTTTAAAAAAAAATTTTTACTTTTTATTTATTTTTGTCCTAATCATCATTTGTCCGAATGATACCTTGCCCGAACTTAATGTCACATAATCTTACATGCAATAAAATTTAAAGCCTTAAATATAATATGCCCTTAAATTTATTTGTCATAAATATTACAATCAATAATATAAGAAAGACGTAAAACCGTTTTCTATAAAAGTTATAAGTCCTACATTCAAATTATATAATGTTTATTTTCCTAACAATAATAAATGCGTAGTGCATGCTAGCAGCAAGCATTATGCATGCTATGCTAATCATGATGCACCATGAATGCATGCAAACATCATAAAAACATCATGCATGCAAGCAATCAGCATGCGCCATGTATGCACGCAAGCAGCATGCACCATGCATGCAGGTGTATGCAGGCAAGCAATCAGTATGCTTCCATGCGAACATCATACATGCAAGCAATCAGCATGCACCATGCATGCACGCAAGCAGCATGTACCATGCATGCAGGCAAGCAGCATGCACCATGCATGCAAGCAAGCAATCAGCATGCAAGGCTTCTGTCACGGCTCCGGCGCTGCGTGTCTCCGGCGGTCCCACGCGTACTAATCGTCGCAGACGGCTTTCGCTCACCACCGCACCTTCGGCTTTCGCGGCTAATTTTTAGCTATTGGATTAGGACTAACAATAATATTGTAAATGAACATTCGGAATAATACAAAGTATATAATACAATACTTAGGACATGTGACTTTATTTCATGTAAAATTAGTAGATTCAGCTATTAAAGTATCGAAATTATGACAATGAATAGGTCTAAAGATTTAGAATCAGAATTATATAACACAAAATTTAGAATTTTTAAACATTATGGTTACTGAAATTTATTGAGAACGTGTTATGGATAATGATTTTCGGACAAACAATGTTAGGAGAAGAAAGGGAGTACCGTGGCTAGAGCTTCATAGAATTCACTAGTCTCGTTTGTTTAATGGTGAGCTTTTCCATCATTGTTTGCAATTGTTGGCAATACAAGTCTGCAGTAATCGTCTGGCCTGATCTCAAGAAGCTGTAGTGGAAAACACCAGCACTGGTCCACCAAACACTAACCAAAATCTTCTTTTTGATCAGTTTTCGTTTAGGGCAAGGTTTTGCCGGTTCTCCAGGGTTAAGCCATTGTGATGACCGCTTCCGATTGTCGTACAGGATCCATTTCTCATCACAAGTCACGATACGGTTGAAAATCCCCTCATTATTGTGTCGATTGAGCAAAGAAACGCAGCAAGCGACGCGTGTTTGCTTTAGTCAATTCGTGCGGTTTTTCGACTTTCCGATTTGGCGCAAATGGATAAGTATCGTTTTGTCACTTACGCCGAAGGCTGCTGCTAATTCAGAATTGGTTTGAGATGGATCCGCTCTCACTATTGCCTTCAATTCTTTGTTATTCACTTAAGTATCAGGTCGTCCACCAGGCTCATTGTGTAAATCGAAGATTACAGAACGGAATCGTTGAAACCAAAAACGCACCGTTCGTTCGTTAGCGGTGCCTGGTCCGTACACGTCGTTAATTCTTCGAGTCGTTCCTGCAGCACTGGTGCCACGGTGGAACTCGTATTCGTAAATACTGCGAATTTTCAATTTGTCCATAGTTGTTGTTTTAGCAATGTTAAAGCACAAACAAATGATGTGAAAACAAATGAAATACGAATTTTAAAACAATATTTTTCTGGCTTTATTTCGAAATAAATTTGAATTTGGAATTCCTAATCAAACGCAAGATATTTGATGTCCAAGTTGCCAGTATTAAGTATTGACAATTTCATATGTAAGGACCTAATATTTAGGAGAGTATCTGTATTAATTTACTGGTTGATAGGCATTGATAAACACCTCGATACCAAATAACGTGTATTTTAATAGCAATAATATTTTTACATTTGTAGAAACCTAAAGGTGTGTATAGTGTATACAAAAGCGTTTATAACTACTTTTTTATTTCATAAATCACAAATGATTCATCGCAATGGTATATGATATAGACTTACTCGGCGGGCATAGGTACTTTCTTCTGCGCTTTAGGCGCGACGGGTTTCAACTCTCCATCAAACAGGTCAGCGAGTTCTTCTATTAGGCCGCCACTGAATAATTTCGATGATTCTTCTTCGTTTAACTCGCCATTTGCTTCATTTTCTAGACCGTTACTGGAAACAAATCAAAATGTCTCTTTATAAAATATAATTACTTTAGCTTTTAACTTTTTAGAATTGGAAAAATATTTCTTTAAAGGATTTTTTGATGACGAACAAGAGGCAGGGCTGAGGCGGCGCAACACGAGCGACAGCAGCGCGTGCGCGTTGTATATATATCAGCTACACATACACACACCCAGTCCACCGAGCAAGTTACCTGTGCTCGTGGTCGACGAGCGTGCCGGTGTCGCCGAGGCCGGGCGGGGCCGGGTCCCGCAGCAGCTCGCTGTCGGCGGGGCTGAGGCGGCGCAGCACGAGCGACAGCAGCGCGTGCGCGTTGTATATATATCAGCTACACATACACACACCTAGTCCACCGAGCAAGTTACCTGTGCTCGTGGTCGACGAGCGTGCCGGTGTCGCCGAGGCCGGGCGGGGCCGGGTCCCGCAGCAGCTCGCTGTCGGCGGGGCTGAGGCGGCGCAGCACGAGCGACAGCAGCGCGTGCGCGTTGTATATATATCAGCTACACATACACACACCTAGTCCACCGAGCAAGTTACCTGTGCTCGTGGTCGACGAGCGTGCCGGTGTCGCCGAGGCCGGGCGGGGCCGGGTCCCGCAGCAGCTCGCTGTCGGCGGGGCTGAGGCGGCGCAGCACGAGCGACAGCAGCGCGTGCGCGTTGTGCGCGCGCTCCTGCACCTCCATGTCCTCGCTGCACAGCAGCGGCCGCATGCCCGCCACTGCCTCGCGGAGCACCTATACGATAAGTACGGATATTTTACTTGCGCGAGCCATGTAATGGAGATAGCCTAAGTTTATTTTTTTTGCCTACGTCAAATTAACTTTAAAAATTTTGGAACCTAGCCCTAGTGTTGTATCAGGCACGTTAGCTTAAATGATAAAAATACATCTGACGGTCCGCCCGCCGACAGTCCGCTGCTCACGCGCCGCTTTGTCGCCCAGGCTCAAGGTGCAACCCTGACTGACGAGCAATAACAATGGGAACAATGCCAATGTTAATGGCACGTAATTTTTTCAAAGTCAGAAATTATGTTGCGCGTAGCAATTCGGTACATTTACGCGTGATAGTATGTACTCACGGAGAGCGCCTTGCCGCGGTCCCCGCGCCGCTCGTAGCGCAGCAGCAGGCGCGCGGCGAGCTTGAGCGCGGCGTGCGCGCACACGGCGCGCGCGCGCATGTGCCCGCCGCCCACCCCCGCGCACGCCGCCAGCGGCGATATCGCCTCGCGCATCACATCCTCCTCTCTGAGACACAACACGATGGCACTTCAAATATAATGCTCGTTAGCTTCCGAATGTAGGTACAGTCAACCTACCCAACAAGTTGAAGGTCATTTAACTGATTTTTGTAACTTCGACATGCAGAGACCTAAATCAATGATCAAATCCAACCGGAGCGCTGGACGGCTGGCCGCAGGGTAGTGCGATTAGCACAATGCGCTCTCAAATAATAGCGGCCTGCGGCAACGGCGCGCGCCGTATTGCAGCTGGCAAAATGTGTGGTGGTGTGACTTAAAGTTTGTAAGTGTTTTTCAAGATGTTAAATTATTTTTAGTTTCGCGCCGTGCAATAAATTCAAATCAATTCTTTGGAAGTGTGACGTAAAGATTCTAAGAAGCCGATAGCCGAAGAACAACAATAGCCGGGTTCATTATAACAAAAATGAAATCGTAATTTGAAAAAATCGCAAACGCCAGCTTGAAAAATGTGACTTATTTTATTAATTTAGAATTCAATTTAAACTTTTAAACGTATATAAAGGCTATAATTGAGTCTTTGTTTTATGTTTCTTCCCTTTTAACATGTAAAAATTCATTTTAGTATTCAAGATTCCTTTATTTTATCATTTATTAGAAATATGTGACCACTTGACTTTTGAAAATTTATTATGGTCCGAATTTTGTTTCCAGTTGATTGGTTCTACTTGATTCAATAGATTATACATTTGTTTTGATAATAGAACGGATTTAAGATTCCAACTGCATACTTCCGATGCACTTCTTCCGGCTTTAAATTGATTAATTTTTAGGTTTATTTTTGATGCATAAATGATGTGTTTATTATTTTTTATTTTGTTAGTAAGAAGTATAGGTACGTGTAAATAAAATAAAAAGTGCGTGTCATCGCTTTTAAATTTAAAATTAAAAAAAAAACTTCGAATTGTTTTGTAATTTTACCCGCCCCAAAAAGTTCAACAATAAAAAAAAAAAACTTAACGATTGACTGCATTATTTTTATCATGTTGTCTGTTTATTTAGTTCCTTGGAACAGTAATTGTTTTCCTAATAACACTGATAGGAGAGCTACAGAATTTAATTTCTTGAAGCTCTGCATGACGCCTGGTCGCGGCGCGGGCGGAGGGGGTATGCGGAAGCACGATCCACTCGTATTTGCTTTCGGTCAGGCGCCCGAGTCGCTAGTGTAGTAATCTTGGCTAACTCACTCGCAGTACTCGGCGAGCACGTAGGCGGCGGCGTAGAGCACCTCGCGCGAGGCGGGCCCGGGCGGCGCGGCGGCGGCGCGCGCGCACAGCGCCGCGCACTCGCGCGCCGCGAACGCGCGCACGTCCGCCACGCGCGCGCCCACCTCCGTCAGCTGGCCCGCTATTATGCAGCCTGGAACAAATACGCGACGAGTGGGTGAACACCTTCGTCCAGAGACAGAAAAACAGAAATTTTGGAGGTACTCTAAATTGCGGTCTCCGTTTAATCAGTACCTTTATTGCCTGCAGTAATACGAGTATCAAAGAATAAGGTACTAAAGGGTGTCATTAAAATAACAGTACCCATCCCTTATTTTAATTGGATACCAGAAAATCGGCAACGATGCGTTCCTTTTTTAGTCTATCTATCTACCTAGCTATCCTTGTTATGCTGCAAACTATATTTAAGTGGAGCGAGAGAGACAGAGCAACTGGGCAATATATTTCGGTTCTTAGAGGTACTGGTACGGAAAAATAAGGGTACTGCACTGCAATTTGTTTGATACCTTTATTGTATCTTTTGATACGAATATCGCAGTTTAAAGATACTCAATACTGAAATATCTTCATGGATACCCGGACCGGGCGATCGGAGTACCCGTTTTGTCTGTCTGGGTATTGACCCAGACAGATAAAACGGGTACCCAATCAATCAAGGGTTTTGACCGGTATTTGACTGGTCAAATAACGGTCAAAACCGTTTGATTGGGTACCTGTTTTGTCCCTGCCTTCGTCTGCTCGCTCATGAACAAGATCAGTGACCTAAGGTGGCCGAAGCTAGCAAGCCCGAACCGAGTCTGCTTTGAATTCTTTGTTCCTTTGGAACAAGTGGAACAAGTAATGGATCCATATCCAATATGTAGTCCATTTTTATTTGCTTGTGGAATGTCATTTGTTGAAATATTTATATAAATCAGCTGTTTGAAAGTTTTCAATAATAAGGAAGCATACTGCATATTTATGCCAATAGGTGTCGCATTGTGTTTGGTCTGCTCGTAGTTTTTATTTGATCATTGGTTCTGCTATGTCACTGATCTGTATATAAATACCTGGACAAGCTGTCTCTGAACATGACATCTAATTTTGAATGCCCATTTGAAACACCACAAGTGAGTGTACCAAGAATTAATTTTGAGGTATACTGCTTAAGACTGCCTAAACAGTGACCCACAGCGCCAAAATGGCGATAATCAAATAGGCATGAATTTATTTAGACAGCATCACGAGTCAATGTGCTATGTTGTTTACTGAGTATGTAATCACATCCAATAAGAACCCATTTATTAGCTATTATCTCTGTTCAAAACGATGTTTGCAGTGCGAATACATTTCTCCTTCAACCTTCCGCGCGCGATATGACATTTGCGTTGCCATTGTTTGACAAGACCAAACACGCTGGCGCCATCTGTGATTAGCTTTGCTTGTGCTTCTCCATTACTAAAGTATATATATCTCACCGTGTTTAGCGCTGGTCTCCATCTCCGTCAGCTCGGCGAGCACGGTGACGTACCACTCGAAGTCGACCACGTGCTGGTAGTTGTTCTGCGAACAGATCTCGATCATGCGCGTGAGCAGTTCGTCGCGATATAGCGTGCCCTCCGCGCGCTCCATATGCACCATCAGCTTCTTCACTATTTCCATTAAGTTCTTCTTAGATACCTGTAATGTAAATAAATAAATAAAATCCCTCCTAATATTATAAATGCTTAAGTAATATTGTCTCTCTGTAACGCTTTCATGCCTTAACTACTGAACCGATTTTGATGAAATTTTGTATAGAAAAGCTTGAACCCTAGGACATAAGCTACTATTTTTATTCCATCTCTTAGCGAGTAAAATAGGGGGTGACATGCCGTATTCTACGCAGGCAAAGCCGCGTACACAGCTAGTAATAAATAAATAAAAAATGGACTATTGTATCACATACATTGCTCTGATCCTAAAATAAGTAGCAAAGTACTTGTGTTATAAAATTTAGAAACAACGACGGTACCACACAACCCAGACCCGAGACAACATAGAAAATATCGTTTTCTGCATTGACACGACCGAGAATCGAACCCGGGACTTCGGAGATGGCAACGCCAGGCACAGCGTACTCGCGCCTTGGCTACAGAGGTCGTCATAAAAAAAAACGACTGATAATTTCGTACCCTATGACCCGGAAGTCATGAAAAATCTTGACGCACACACTTTAAATTCGTATCAAGCATTTAAAAGTTTGATGGAATTAAAAACGCTTATGTAAACTTTAGAAACGTTAATCATATTTACTTTAAAAGATAAAGGTAACGTAGGTGGGACTCGAAATAGGCAAAAGATGTGGTTTAAACGGCGACTAACTAGGCCATAAACACAGAATATATTAGATGGTAAAAAATTTGTGTCAAATATTTTAAGGGCAATGAGTTTACGTTGTGACTAAAAATTTTTGTAGGATATTTTTTTGTATTCACTCGTTAGTTTTGGAGAAAAACACGATCAAAAGTTCGATATTTAACACAAATGTCAACATCCTATAACAGCTGATTACTACGGACAAAGTACCATCCGTACAGCTACAAACGCTCGCTTATGTGCGTGCTACTATAATTTATTGCCCAAAGCTGCCGAAGGACAGAAGCCACTCATTCAATTTTAAACTCTAAGTCAATGTGATTCGATTTGAATTTGAAATTTTATTGAAAACGCGGCATCGTCTATGGAAAAACTTAAAGAGAGACCGCAGCTAATAGCAGTCGATATTAAATTTTAGATTCTAATCCGTTAGCTTAAGGTTGATTTGATATTTTAAATAACTGAGAGCGGCGGAAGTCACAAGATTTCGGAATGATGCCGAAAGGCATACAAAGTACCGTTAACAAAATCAGTTTCTTATTTTACATTTCTGATGAATTAAAAGAAGACGTTCTTTTAGGGTAAGGTTGAGGTCTTGGATCCGGTCCCTGGCAAACTAGTTATGTTTTCAAGTACTCGTACTGACCTTGACTTAAGTTAAAGGACGAATGCGCTAATCTAAAACAAATAACCAATTTTTTTACCTGCTTTTCATAATTAATCTTGTCATACGTACTAAAAATCTGTTTTTCATCTCACAATCACTCAAACGCGGCTTATAATTTAATACATTTTTGTGAATTGTCCCGACCGGAAATTGAAGTAATAATTGCTGTTTATTCAACGTAAAGTATAAAATGTATAATAAAATAAGTACTCAGGTATTTACAGTACCAGCGGTAGAAAATACACGCAAATGGATAGCTTCATTTCCAAAAGGGAAACAATAAGCAAGTACTTTTAAAATTGAAGATTAATAAGCTACTAGTTATTACCAATTATACCAAGTTAAATAATTGGTACAATACGCGACGCTAGAATGAAGAACGTCGCCTCTATCGCACGGATTTTTAGCTTGATGTGCATACTACCGCCGCGTTCTGTGCCTATTATTTGATTTCTAATCATTGTAACAACTTGTAACAATCTTAATTTATAAAGTTTCGTACGGTGATTTAGGATTCAAATTGTTAGGTAAAAAACGACACCGAATAATCGTGTGATTTACTTGCGCTTCGCTTACACGAGCCTTCCGCCTTACGGAGCGCTTTTTTATTTATCAATCACTCGATGCTAGAAGGCCTCTTGTGTTTGACGTTAGATGCAAATTTTCACCATGCCCGACACCCATTCGGACTCGGATTACTTTAAAATGGCTTTATGTTACAATGAGGCAAACTACAGCCTATTAGAAGCGGTAAGGCAGTTCCACGAACGGCACGGGTGTGCGCGTGTGTCATCACGGTCTATCTTAGACTGAACAACGGTTTCATGACAGTGGTAGCTTCATGCATTCTAGTGATGCTAGCAGACCTCGCAGTTCATTACGGCTTGAAGAGGACGTGCTGAATTTCTCCGAGCATTACCCGACCGCCAGTACGAAGGATGCTATGTTGCAACTGCTTCAATACGAGTCATGTGTACGTGTAAAAAGTGCTGAGGAGAGAATGAAGTCACCCGAGAGTGCAAAAGCTGATGCCGCAAAGGTACGCGTGGAGTTCTGTCAATAGATTCGGCTTGTTACGCTTAGCCAACATTTTGTAGACGAATGAGTGTAGGCGAACCCAAATGAGGCGCGTCCAGTTTAGTGATATATTCAATAAGTATTTTAATTAAATGTCTACATGTGTAAGTTGATTAAAATAATTTTTTTTCAATTGAACTGTGTTATTATTTGACTGTGAGAATTGATAGAAGCAATTAGCAATTAAAATACAACATAAAGTGACTAACTAACGCTGAAGGGATTTTTCACTCATAATTTTGCATTTTGTGCGCGGGTGTTATGTTACAGACCTGCATTAAGGCTAAAAGTTGTCTTTAAAGATAATGAGCCTTTCTGCAAAAATCTAAAGTGTAGGTACGTCACACACGCACACACACGTACACAATGAAATAAAAGTAGTGAGACAATAAAATGAAATAATAACAGTGTTTCTTTCTATCTCATAATACATTTATTCATACACACACTTGCATGACCTTGTGTGACGTATGATTTGAGTGCATAAATTGAATTTGAAATTTAAGCAATACTTTTACTCATTTCAACCGTTGCAGATATTTATGAAGCACCTTATATATTACGATAAATCCAGAATTGTCACTTAAAGAAATTTGCTAAAATAGATTATCTACTCTCACGGTGCGGCAACAAAGAGCAAATTAGCTTGCACCGTGCAAAGTACTCTAATTTTATAATAGCCTACAAAGTATTGTAACACGTTGTTACAAATATTTTTGAGTTTTGATAATTACATAGGAAATACTTTTCTTTTCAACAATTTTTT
Organism: Anania hortulata; assembly: GCA_963576865.1. Classification (NCBI taxonomy): domain Eukaryota; kingdom Metazoa; phylum Arthropoda; class Insecta; order Lepidoptera; family Crambidae; genus Anania; species Anania hortulata. Next base: position 12,231,138 of record OY756390.1, on the reverse strand, counting down.
ACATGGATTTTTATTTTTTGGCCAAAGGCAGAATTCTCTTTTGCTAGACAACGCCATCTATTAGTGTATCTTTGCCGTCCGTTTTGTTCCGTTTCTCATAAGTATCTTTTTTACAGCATCAACTCTTAACTTGCACGTTAACACTCAACCCTTAACAAAAATATATTACATCTAAAGTAAGTAATATATTTTTTATAAAATAACATATGAAAGCTGTAATTGATGTTTTTCAGTTTCAATTAGTTTTTGGGGCTTTTCAGAAGTGTTTGGTTCTGCATTGACAAATAATTTTTTTATCATTTTTGCTTTTTGCGTTCAAGTGTTACGCGAAACGAAACGCGACCAGAGAGGGGGATATTATGTCAGACATGACATGGAGATTTGACCGGATCTTTCTTTTTGGATGTGAGCACGTTGCTCGCGTCCCTAATTTTCCCTTCGTTTATCGAAAATGAATTAAAATGGACAATCTATGGAAACGCCTGGCGCTTCATGGCGGCCTGATGCCGTGATGGGCATTTTGTCAATTTAAAAAATGTGAATTTTTTGTCTTCTCTTGGTAAGAAACCTTGAGGCTTGGTTCGCCTGCTTTCTTGCGTTTATTTCTTTTGTTATAATGAGATCTTAAATAGATGCTTGTTTCTTTTAGGTTAGCTTTTAGGTTTTAAACGTCACATCGTGATGATGCAGTTTTGCGACTTCGCAGGTTACTTCTGGGTATGCAGGCTTTTCCTTTGTTGCGTCATGTGCACGTGTGTCTGGCTTCTGCTGCTGTGCTCATGGATGCCTTTGCAAATAAATCCAGCACGAAGCCGCGTGCGCAACTTTCTTTGACCATGTCGCATACTACTCCCACATGCTGTCCCGCAGTGAACGTGTGGCTCATAACTTGCTGTACTTATGCTTGTGTATGCTTTACAGGCTTAAATTAATGCCCAGCTAGGCACACTCTCGGGTTCCCAGAGGACTGAAACTATGATCGTGAAAATCTTAGGAAGGGACATGTGTGGTTCTCCGCAGTGATGTTATACATATAATTTATCATTAGTTATTAATGAATGATAAACCTTCTAATTTAACCTCATTGGTGATATTCTCAGGCCAGGTTAGGATAAATGTTCTTTTACTTTAGAGCTAAGTATAGGACACACCGTAACAACGATTCTAGATATTTGTAATCTTGTTGTTGATGACACCTACTGTTTAATAATAGTTGTCTCTCATTATTAGTGTGGAGTCACATACACTACGTTGAATTTAGTTATCCCAAAATAGTGTATGTGAGCCATAAGCTTAATTTTTCAACATGCAGTTCTTATACTGTTGAAATAAACTCTATTTTACATAGTTTTTAATTAGTATTGTGGCAGCATGCCCATAAGTTGGTTATAAGTAGCATTTTTTTTAAATAAATCAAGAGAAGACAAATTAATGTTGTTAGTGTTTTCTTTCTTTCCTTAAATTAACTTCATTCATTCTTTCTTCACCAAAACGCTACAAGCGAGAGCTCTTTTTACTTTGTCCTGTCAGTTACCGCTCGAGCGCGCTCTCTTGCAAGGGCTGCGACTTGTGTCTTGTGAATTTAACCGATACCTACGCATGAATTAGGTATGTAGACAATTATGTATGGCGCCTATGTTGCGTACACGACTGACTACAATTTAACAATGTTGCTTCAGTCAAACAAACAAAAGTATGTTGTAGCCATAATAATAATGTTAACTTAATTATTATGTGTATATTATGCTAGTAGATTTTATTTGTAGATGAATTAAATGAATAATAGTTATCATCGTATTCCGTGAATGAGTTAGAATTTTGTGGTATAAATAAAGGGTTATTTTATTTTGTAACGAAATAAAATAAATAAAAAAACAATAATCTCTATCTAATTAAACTGATAACCTGACAACACGCCTTCAGATTGACCGGGTTTATTGGAGTGAGGTTTTTATATATGTTTATAGCTCTTAATTTTTTACCATTTATGTAGGTACATTGACTTAAATTGTACTCAATGTGTAATATAGAAGTCAATAAAACATGAATTCGTACACCCAAATGCTGCGCAATATCGTCAGTTACTTTTATTTTTCTTATTCATAGTGAATAAAGTCGCAAGAGTCGAAACGCGTATAAAAAACCTTTATTAGTGAGAGCGAGTAACACCGCGCCGCGCGTGACACTCGACTGATTTTAGTCCCTTCGAAGGGACTCGACACGTAGGTATTTATCCAGCCCGAAACGCGGAGTGTCGTAGGCCTGCCATAAATCCAAGGTACAGCATAACAAGGGTAAACCTGCCAACTAAGGAAAGGGGATAAATTCATTTTTAACCTATACGAATCACCATCTACATGTGAAAGACAGAAGACAAGCATGAAGCTATACGTAATCTACTGATAGATCGAAATATTTTGTATCAAATCAGAGTAGCGGCTTGGCAGAGGCTTATGTTCAACAGTTGGCTGGATGATATCGTAGTCTATCGTAATATCGTTTAAGGTGACAAAAGTTATATTATTTTGTTTATTGTTTTTTTTAAATACTAATCAACAGAAGACATTAACACTATGAAACTTACCATTCCATACAATAATCCTAGGGCTCTTAGTCTGATGGACTCATCCTTATCGTCTAGGCAGGCCAGCACAAGGTCCTTATGAGCTTGCACGGACTTTGGGTGAGACTTGAGTATCCGGGACATCGCTAGCAGCCCCAAGTATTTCACTAAAACAATCGCATTTATTAAACTGGAATACATCCTTACACTAAGTCTTCCGCTTCAGTAAACAGAATGCCTCTGTAGAAGTGCATACTTCATATCTGAATTTCTATAGTCAAAGATCTCCAGATGAAAGATTTTAGCACAAGATTTGCGTTTTTTAGGGGTTTTTAAGGGCCGGGCGAGTGCTAGCCGCAATAGTAACGCGGCCGAAAATAACTTAACGTGCGGATGTTTTAAACAGGGGCGAATTCAGACGCCTCTACTTGGAACCCTTTAAACCAAAAAAAAATGCAATTATAGATCGCAATGCGACTAATAATCAAGGAAACCACAGTGAAAAATTTTTTGTTCTGTTTTCAGTCACATTGCGAACGTATTAATAATTTTACGTCAAATTTAAAGTTTACGAGAATACCGTTCTAGATAGTAATGTTACTTAGAGCGGATCGACACTGGATTGTTAAATTACGGGTATTGGGCCTCAGATCTACCGCACTGCCCGTACATTTGCCAGTGGCCCAGTGATGCCTGCAAATAACTTACAGTTTTGGTCGCTGTCCTCAATGAGTATTCTGAGTTTTTGCACACAGAGCTGAACGGAAGCGGCGTGGCCGGGCATGCCGCTGCTGATGCTGATCAGCACCGCAATCACCGTGTTGATGCACTCGTACAACAGCGACATCGCCGAAGTGCTGCCAAGCAACACTGTTACTTAACGCTTTGGACTATCGTGCGGGTAAGAGTACAATACATGCTGTTAGTGACATAAAACTGTACATGTAGTTCGACAAATGGCCCCACGAATAAGGTATTTTTTAAAATAATTATTTAAGAGTGGTTTTGAAATTAATAATTTACCACGTAGTAGTCAACGATGCATCAACGTCATCAACAACCACTTTTAAGTTGAAACACTAACACACACATTGAAGTTTACATTTGTGGTAGGTTGATAGTAGCTGTATTGTACATCCTAAAGATTTATCATTTAAAAACAGGCATGTGATGGTACTGGTATCCTTATATCACATGCGCTCTACTTTAAGCCAAATTAGACGATTGCGCTATAGCGTTGTGTGCGATTAGGTATTAGCAGATCTTATTCTAAAACGTAATCGCAACCGCACGATGAGAAATTCCCTAATAAAATGTAAGGGAAGATACACATGACTTGACCGATAACTAACACCAAATACTAGCTCATCTTAAAACTGGCCAACTGCGTGTGAGCGCAGTTGAAGTCTTGAGGTTTTTGTAATCTTAAATTAATAACACCGCAAAGAAGGATCCCAAGTTTTTGTATTTAATTTAGTTAGGCGCTTAAATAGCCATACGATTCTATAAAAAAAAACCAGACCGAAGTGTAAGTCAGAATTTCCCACCGAGGGTTTCGTACAAATTTGTAGGTACATAATATTATAAACTAGCTTTTGCCTGCGACTTCTGTGTTGACCTTAACCGGATAAAAAGTATCGTATGTGTTAATCCAGGCCATGGTTTCTCAGTCTCTATCAGTATGCAAAATTTCATCAAAATCCATCCCGCCGTACTATTAGGTATTCTGTGCCAGTAGTTTTTGAGTGAAGAGTAACAAAGATACATACATCCTCACAAACTTTCACATATTCTTATAATATTAGTAGTATAGTTCAGCAATCGAGTCTCGCAGTTTAATTACAAATGTAGTTTTTAGATTTTTCCCTGTATTTATAGTATAAGACGATATTACTTGCCAAATTTCATAGTTCTAGATCAACGGAAATTACCCTATAAATTTTGATTCCCTTGAGAGTGTCGAAATGTACGTTTTTACGGCATAAACGGCCGTATCTTTTTTTCCCGTTAACTTAGAAGATTGATTTTTTTACAGCTTCAAGGGAGGTAGACCTGAGTATCTGGTTTTAATTTCAACTGGATACCTCTACGCTTTTCCGAGATAGAGGATCTTTATAGACATACGGACAACAAAGTGAACCTATAAGGGTTTCGTTTTTTTCCTTTTGATGTACGGAACCCTAAAATGACCCCTAACCTAACCTAACCTAACCTAACTCTTCGGTAAATTTTAAACTTTGATTAATTCTACTGTCTACATCTCATTATCAGCCTCTAAAAGTCAACTGCTGGACAAAGAACGCAACAGCGAGCAGTTTTGTTCAGCCATTTGCAGTCTATATCACCATTAAAGTTATCCTTAGAAAAAAACACCTTTAGTTACGATCGACTGTTTTGGTTACGAAACGTTGATCCGTTTCGGACTTTATCCCATTGAAAGATGCAGCTTCTGACAGTTGAGTCAATGGCAAGTTATGAAGTCGGTGACAAAAAAGGTCCGAAACTGATTAATAATGTAGGAATGAAAACCTTTTCCAGTTTTAAAGGCAACTTTTAGTTGCCAAGGATTGATATTACGTTAATTGTTGACTTTAAAGGTTATAATTATTATTCTTATAAAATAATACTTAATTTACAACCAAAACTGTACTTACTTTTTAATTCGTTTCGCAATTTGTGTACATTAAAAAGTTAACTTGCAATTATAAAAATAAAGGCTTGAACATCATAAAGACATTATACAGGGTTAAATTGCAAAGGGGTGCCAAATTTAAAAAATAAGATCTAGGGAACAATATAAAGAAGCGTCTTAATCGTTATTATTATTAATAATCGTATGTTACGAAAAAAAAAATCTTCAAAATATCCCAAAATAAAGTCAATATAGAGACTACAAAAGCCGCGCGGTCATTCATCAGAGGCGTAGGTACGGCGAGCCAACAAGGACCTTATGCAGTGCATATACGGTGCAATTTTATCCTGAATGAGTTAAATATCCACGCGTTCGATTTTTGACAGCGGATAGGAATAATTAAATGTAAAAAAAAAATGTTTGGTTCTTTGAATAGTTCGATTAAGTTACTGATTCTGAGCCACTCCTAAACATTTGGCACCCCTTCGCAATGTAACCCTGTATAGCAGTTGATAGAACAATATTTATTAAAGCATCTAACTAGGTGCTACGTACAACGTAAACCAAGCTGTTACGTCAACGAAAATATAGTTAGAAGAAGCAGTGTAAGCAGTCAGTTTGCATATTGATGATATTCCAGATTATCATCCACTTTATATTTTCTAGCATGAGTTTATGTTGCTCTCCCTTTACCCCATAGAGGCCAAATTAGTCACATAAAGAAAAAAATTTGTCAATTGACAACAACTGACTCACCTATGTATTAAATTAGTTAATGGTTCTATCAGTTTCTTGCCAAGTCGAGGCTCTAATGGGGTTAAGGCACCAAACTGCAACAAACACAATGATACTACATAAATCTAGCTTCTCAGAGCAATCATAAATGATGTCCCCTAAGTTAAAGATTGGCTTCCATTCGATGTATCCTAGTGTTTTTGGAGTTACTGTTATTTAATTTAGATTTATTTAATACCCTGGCTCATAACAATATTTTGTTTATCAATGTTTCATGATTACGTATTTTCAGCAGCAAAAATAAATACAAAATGTGATATGTGCCAATCTGGAATTGTGTTATTTATCTTGTGTGAAATTAGCAGAATTATATTAAAATTGCAATTACTACCATACCATGTAGGTATGTAATTAATTTTCAATGAGAGACTAAAGAGTATTGTTTGTTTTACCTTGCTATTAAGTCTTATAAGTTATAAAGTAGTAATTGCAAATTTGAATCTTTTGAATTGTAATGTGGGTATAGTTTGTCTCTAAATTGTATAATATAGTATAATGGTGAGGCTGGGTGTAGTGAATAACTCTAGCAGCTAAACTCATTTCATACTTTTTATGAATGGTACCTGCAAATCAGATCTATGAGGCTTTGGGTTATTTTTCTTCCAATATCTGGTTCATACTGTGTCATTAAACCAAACTGCGAATTAATAGTAACAACTTATTAATAGTGAGATCAATATTATTATCCATACTTTTGTTTCATTTTCGACATTCTAAAGAATATCACCAAAATTATAGTAATCAATTAAAATGATGCATAAAAATCATCGACCGGTCAAATGACCGTCATTTATTACTAATTGTGGTTTCACAACAGGATTAGCATTATATTTATGCAAAGTTTGATGATGTATTACCATTTTTACTTCAGACCGCTAGACAAAAACGGTCAAAAGAATTGTTTTAACACAAATTGTTAAAAATTAGAATTTTACTATGTCTAAGAAAAAGTCTCGACAGACAGAAGACAAAGTGGTTTTTTATCGATTCTCTTTTTGTCCCTTTTAAGGTATGGAACCCAAAAAATAATGGTCAATTCCAGAGGTGTAGTTTCAATTGATGATTTATACCTATAATACCGAATATAAGCTGGCTCATACATTTTGCAATATTGTTATCTGAAGTGTTACATTTATTTTACAGAGTCAATAGCAGAGATGTGACAAATACAAGTGGAACTTTCTTATCTGTAATTAGATATGTATTGAATTAACATACCAGTTTAATGATCTTGATAAGCATCCAGTTGTTTGTAGATGTGGTCATAAGTTTAAAGAACACAGGGGCTAAGGAGAGATAATTTTTGGGGTTCTTCCTAGCTAGTTCACATATAACATTTACAGCAGCTGACTGAACACCTGTGAAAAAATGTAAGTGATATTAAAATGACAATGCAGGGATTGAAACCTCTGTCTATATTGTGTATATGTATAAATAACTGTATGATACTTTTATCATAAGCAATATCAGATCTATTTTAAGTCTATAGAAAAAAAAAATTGGCTTTATATTGGTTTAAGAGAACAAAATTAACAAACCAGGATCAGGGTCTTCCAATTTTTCTTTTAACTTTGGGAAAGCAGGCCTTAGAGCCTCGGGATACCTTAGAAATACCTTGTACATCATAAGTACAGCCTTCATTCTTAGATAGGGTTTAGTGGAGCTCATCTGCAAAATATAAGTAAGTATAAAGGATTAAAGAAATTTGAAGAAAAAAAACAACTTTTTGAAAACAATATAATTTTAACAAAACATGAAAAATACTTACTAGTGTCATTATATCATTAGCAAGGTCTCTTGCTAGGTCATGTGAGATAAAACAGCTAAGCCCACTAAGAGCAAGTCCAGCTTCATACTGATTCTGAGCATTTAAATCTTTCCGGATCATGTTTGTAGTGAGCATAAGTAATTCAGAATCTGCATGAAAAGACTGACTAGCAGCAAGATATCCAATCCTTTTATAAGTAAACTTATTTGAACTCATAACTTCTATTATGTTAAATATAGCCCATGATATGTCATAACCCAACATTTGAAGCTGAAAAGATTTGAAATCAACATTGTAAAGCAAATTATAGATATTATTATTAATTTATTACTAGTCAATCGAAAAGACTGATTGAAACAGAGTAATGAAAATATCAATCACACTATTTTGTTGTTTAAATAAATTATATTACCAAACATATTAAAGGATGTCAGAGCTTAGAGATTTGATTAGTAGTAACTTGAGGGGTATTATTTGAAAACCCAAAAAACGGAAGTTGTTATTATTTTTTATTTGGATGCTTACATAGGTAAGTTTTGCGACAGCATTAGCTTTCACTGCTATATTATCCTGCCGCAGTTCTACTTTAATTTCTTCCATACATTGTGCTATGTACTTTGCCTGTAAATTTTAGGAGAATATAATTATTTGACTAACACTAGAAGACTAGTTACCACTATTATTATATTAAATTGAAATCACATTTAACAGTGAAATAAATACCTCATTATCTTTATTATTTCGTATGCCCCGCACAAGATCTGTGAGATTTTTATCGAACATTCTTTCGAAGTTTCCTTTGACTTTTTTCAAAGCCATGTTGACCGAAAATTTTGTCTAATCATCAATAATGAACTTGTTATCGAAATACAGACGCTCAAATACATGTAACAATGATTTTCAGCGAATTAAAAAATGAATACTTTGTCAAAATTATTTGACTGAATGACAGTACTCAAGCTGTGCAATGTTGGCGTATTACGGTTGCGTTCACACAGACTAGAGAATCTAGATAGATTAAATTATAGTACGTGTGCGTTCATCTGATATTCGGTGCCATCCGATTCTGTCTGATTTCCACCCGGAAGCCTCCAGACTCCTCCGGCCACCCGGCCCGTTTTTTCTCAACACAAGTGGGCTGGCAGGCCTTTTAAGCTGGTGACAAACGGCGACAGACGCGTCTCTGGATGCGTCTTGACATTGTGAGGTCAAACGCTGACATTGGTCGACGATCCTTTCGTCAACATCGCCAGCCCGTCAGCAAGCTGCAAGACTCCGCCCCTTCCTGTTCCGAAACTGGCGTCCGGTCCGGCTGCCGTGTGTCACCGGTTTTAATAACGTATGATGCAGTTGTATGGCACTGACCACATGACACCGAAAACTTTCTGTTCCGGCCGCTTCCGGGCGATTATTGCACAAGAGACTCGCGGAAGATAGGACGTGAAGAATGATATAAATTTCTTTTGCATGGTTCGTATGTTGCTGGCGTCTGAAATTTGGAATACTTATGTATGTAAGTAGGCTTGCCAACTCCAAAAAAGGCATTTGCGGGACTATTTAGCTCGATATCCGGGACTTGTGTATATGACGCGGGACACACTACACAATATTGTTTAAAAAACTCGCTGCATTTTTGTTGCCATTGCTATAGAGCAATCAACCTCTTAACAAGTTTTGGGTGCATACTCATAGGCACCCAATACTTTTTCAGAGGTTGATTTTTCTTTTTCTTTTACTAATAACTGTCAGCTTGGTTTGGACTCGATAAATCGTACTGCGTACATAATATCACACAATCACTGATTTGCGGGACCAAAATCGTCCCACAGAGGGTTACTGCGGGACGGCTCAAAGCTGACCCAGAAGCAGAACGTCCCAGAAAATCCGGGACGGTTGGCAAGCCTATATGTAAGGTCGGTGACAATAATGCAATTTTATGGTACTTACCATCGAGCTGGTCTGACAATGGAACTATTAAAAAATTTAAATAAACATGATAAACCCGCCACGCTCGTAGCGCATTTATCTGGGTTCGATTGACTTGTCTTGACAAAACTACGACCTTGTGTGGTGGTGCCCAGGGTCTGATGATACACCTATCGTATATTGCGTTTGATTTTTTTTAACGGAAACTATAACTTTTTGTGGTAGTGCCCCATTTTATTTATTTTTTAAACATAATCCTGCATACAGCGTCTTCCTGCGACCCTTACCAGGTCGTCTGTCTGACCACCTTGTGAGTGGACGTCCTACGCTGCGCTTGCCGGTACGCGGCTTCCATTCTAGAACCTTTCTGCCCCATCCGCCGTCAGTTCTACGTGCTATGATTTATGAATACTTTTATCGGTATACTAGATGACTTTTTTTTACTGTCAGGAAAAAAGAACTGTGTATTTTGTACCTAAAACAAATTCTATTCGTGATTGTGTTTATAAAATACAACAGATTTTATAAATTTCCAAAATAATGCATTAGAATACATTAGTGCTTGCGTATTATTCGTAGGAAGTGTAGTAAAACGGTAGCGGGGACGCGGCGCGGAAGACGCCCCGCCCCGCGTGTGATTCAATGAATTGAATGTCATTTATTTTAATTTCTTGCAGTGCCAGCGAGACAAGACATCGCAAATGTTTTTCGTTTTATTAATTGAATACATCTAAAGTAAATTTCAATCTTTCCTTCATACTTTTACGGGCTTAGGACCGTCGAAGATGCAGTAGTATCTACATTTTGTTAAGTTAAAAGAAATGAGTACTTATTAACTTATTTTTACAATCGGATGTATCAGTGTAGTAGGTAAGTATAAAAGATTGAAATCAATTTATTTACAAATCACACTGATTGTATTTACGTTACTAATTATTAGCAAAAAGCACCGCTTTGCGAGGGCTTGCGAACATTGTTTACCTAGTAATAATTTTGAGGACCATGTTTTTAATAGGATTATTTTTTATCTTTTAATGTATGGATTATTAATATTATTTTATAAATAATTAACATTATTATTATATTTTTTTTACTTTATCATATTGCAAAATTCCTCATACGGGTTTCTTCTCGTTTCCTACAATGTAACATGCATGAGTTTATAATACTGCTTAATCTATCTTAGGGAAATCTTTTGTTTAAAGCTTATGTCGGCACTGTCGCTTTGACGAAATTCATCTTGTTGTACAGCAGCTCAATGCAGATGACCTCAGGCATATATCTTCTTGGTCTGACCGTTATGGTGTTGCTGTAAACCCTAACAAATGCCAGGCCATCATTATTGGTAGTCAGCGACAGTTATGCAGGGTTGATGTTTCCCGCATGCCTGCTCCTGTAAGCTTTGATGGGGTAGATATACCGTTCTGTTCGAGCGTAAAAAACCTTGGCCTTCATATGGATCGAACTCTTATTTGGACGACTCATGTTGACGAAGTAAGTCGTAAGGTCACTACTACACACGCTCCCTCTGCAGACTGAAGCACTTTCTTCCAATGCCTGATTCTTCCTCTCATTGATTATGCTGATGTGTGCTACCCTGACCTTAACCAAGCCTTACTAAATAAACTGGATCGCCTGATTAACTATGGCATTGGCATTATGGATGGCATGGATTAACATGGCACATCTACATGTACCGCTCGCAGCTTCAATGGCTTCCTCTCTCTCTTCGACGTAACGTCAGAATCCTACCCACTCTTTTTTCTATTTTAAACGATCCCAATTCCCCTTCCTATCTTAAATCCCAATTTACTTTTCTTAGTTCGACACATTCGCGCCAGTTACGTTCCTCCAACAAACTTACTGTCTCCACCCCTTCTCATCGCACTGGTTTCGTGTCCAACTCTTTTCTCATTCAATCCACTCGGCTCTGGAATTCTGTTCCCGAATATATTAAAGCAGCTCCCAATAGATACGCCTTTAAGATACTTGCTCGCACTTATTTTTCTTGGTAAAATAAAATCGTCATCGTGAACCCTTGACTCTCTACTTTCCAGTTAACGTCATCATATTTATGTATGTGTGTATTTTATCTATGTAGTCTATGTATTATATTATTTAGTTTATAATATTTGACATAGATACTGTGTGTAGTTTATATTGTGATTATATAATAATGTTCATTTTTGTAACGTCATATGCACTGCCCACAAAACATCTCTGTTTAGCCTAATGGTCGACTGGTAGAGAATGCCACATGGCATTAAGTCCACCTTTTGTACGATTTATTTTATGCAATAAAGTTTAAATAAATAAATATGTTTTTACTCCTGAAAACGCGCACATCTAATGTTAAACCAATACTTAGGGCGGCGTCGTAGGCCGCGGCTGCTGGCGGTGCCGAGCGAGAACCCATCTGCGGAACAATTCAACGCTATGACGCTGACGCTCACACTGCACACGCTTAATAAGATTGCGGAAAAGATTGACATATTTAACTGTTATCATTGTGAATTCACAAGGGTAATACTATATATTATGTAAAATTGATTAATATTGTGTTTAGTGTGTATTAATTATAGTTCTATGTTTTTATGTTGCTTGATGCTTCTCTATTGTATTGGGTTTCCTGTAAAAATGGATGTAAGCTTGGAAATAAACAAATAAATAAAAGTTTTTTTTATCCAATGTCTACGATCGCTCGTGGCATTTGATCAGAGGGACTATACGTTTTTTATAAATTTTATCTTCGACCTAACCTAAGACTCCATTGAAAAATCAGTTAAATAAAAGTCATAAGGTGCCAGTTTGGGTCTGTAAGGAGAATGACTCCTAACTCGACACCTTCGATAGACAAATATTCGATAGTCGGTCTGGCGAAGTGAACTGGAGCGTTGTGGTGGAGGAGGATCTCGCTTCTTGAGCGCTGCTGTCTGCTGCTGTCTAACATTTTCCAAGAGAACTAGTAAACATTATTTTTATCGTCTAAGACAATTGTTCCGAAATGCCCCGTCTATCCATAGAATGAGGTGAGAACGCCGTAGGTACTTTATAATTTTTGATTGGCACCAATCCAAGGCGTTTTGCATCTTCTGTCAAGTTATTCTATTCTATAGTTATTCCTAATAAACGATATTCTTAATTATCAACACTATCCCAATAGGACTGAAAATAGAACAAAAACAAAAAATTTGGTTTCTTCCATTTTTAGTCGCATTACTAACTGTTACTATAATTGCATTTTTTTTTTTTTTTTTTTGTTTACGAGAATACTGTTTTAGATAGTAATGTTACTGGGAGTGTAATTGTATAATGTAACTGAATTACTACTGTTAAATTACAGGGCTTTGTCATGGAATGCTAGTCGAAGTGTATTATCATAACATTGTTATTATGTAAGACCTCAACCATTGCGCGAAAATTTTCTCTAGTCAAATCCATTTCGACCCACGAGACACAGTACAGATTTCCGCCAATTCGCAAAAACAAACATATGAATTCAAACATCAACAGATTTCTAAACGTGCTCCATCTTGCTCCATAATCGAAATATTGATACCTTTTTTTTTAATTGCCTGCTTTTCTTACTGGCCTATTCTAAAAATGTTTAGTCCACTTAATAAACCTAAAGATGGCGTTAGTAGTAACATAATGGTCATTATTTAGCATAATGACATGCCTAATTACTTTCTAAGTTACAACACTTACAACAGATGGCGTTAGTAGTTCAGTAACCATTCAGTAACATTTAAGTTGATACGAATTAATTTCATATTTTATATATTTGTACATAAAATTTGAATTTAATCATGTTTAAGACGTCTAGACACAAAATTAAATTACTATGTTAAAGCTCAACCCTAAAGGTGTGATCGTTTTTTTGTAAAGTATACCACAAGAATGTATGAGTTGTGGGATATAGGGGCTCGCTTCGCTCGCCCAATAACGTACCTTTTAAAAGTATTATAACAATTGTTCAAAAATGTTTACCACGCTCCGACACGGCCGTCCTGACTTCTCGTCTTCGGGTGAGATATCTGGAAAGACGAGAGAAAGCTTACTGACAAAATAATCCAACAAAGGTTTTTTTGATCTCATGTAACTTATTTCGAATATAATAGGTATCAACAATAGTCACATAAGACTTAAAAAATCATTTTTCTTAACTCTACGATACACAAAGTTGTATTACTAGGTAAATTTTGCATAAAATGTTCGCAGAATCTCTGTCAAACAGCCACAGGCCATCAAAAGTATAGCTCGAATAGCTATTACTTTCTTGTAATTACTATGTTGCATCGGTTATAATGACTCAAGACAACCTCCATCCGGCGTCTGATAATCAGTCGGCCCTTCAAGACAACCTCTATCCGGCGTCTGACAGGCACTTCCACATAAGGCCTCCATTAGGATGCCCAAGTTTCTAACAGTACCACAAATTCTACCAGGTATTTGACAAAATACTGTGCGATCACAAAAAGGAACAAAACAAAAATGCTGTTCAGCAGACATCAAACATTTTCAGGTTCGGAGTCGATGTCATCGATGTCAAGATTGTTTTCGGGCATTTTTCGTAACCTATCATGAGCATATTTGTATGTGCGCTTCGTGTTTAGGTCTTTCAAGATGTAGCGATCACCTTCTAGAACTTTCACGACTTTAAAGGGACCCTTGTACTTCGGGTCAAGTTTTGTCTGATTTCGTTCTTCTTTGCAAAAGAACGAAATCTCCAATCGCAAAAGGTTTTAACTTGGCTTTGGTACTATCAAAGCGAACCTTGTCGTATGCAGCGGCTTGCTCCATGTTTTGAACTGCGTCGGCCCTAACTTGGTCAACGTCGGCTTCGGGTTCGACATTATCGGCTAACATAATGTCCAAAGGTCGAGCAACCTTACCGATTAATAGCTCGAATGGACTAGCCTTCGTCACACAGTTCTGAGTACAATTTAGTGCGAGCTGTACTTCGGGCAAAGCATCCTGCCAAGAACGGTTGCTGGTCTCTGCGGCTGTAAGTAAGTTTTTGAGGGTGCTCGTAACACGTTCAACTTGACCGTTAGCTCTTGAGCTGCCTATCCCAATTAAATGGAGCTTTATATTTACCGAATCGCAGTAATCTTTGAAATCTCAGCTAGCGAAGCAACGTCCTTGGTCTGCTATAACCCTCGTTGGTGCACCAAACAGTGACAAACGAAACACCGTCTTTCAGAGCCTTGATACTGCAAGAAGAGTCGATGTGCAAGGTGTGTCTTAGCAGCACATACTTGGTAAATGCATCAATGAGAACAAATACGTACTCCTTCCTATCGTTCTTCCCACTTAGCTTTCCAGTTGCGTCGATGTGGATTGTGTGCCACGGGATTGCTACTTTTGGAATGGAATGCATTTCGACCTGGACTTTACCTGAGTGTGTCTTTGAGACACTACATGTCACACAGTTTTCGACGGACATGTGCTCGAACCAGTACAACTCGTACGCCTTCTCGAGGGTCTTTTCCCATCCAACATGCATAAGGCCTTCGTGCACACTGTTAATTATCGACCAACGTAGTGTAACGTTGTGGTTTCTCACATCTTAAAGATTTGTTGAAATCTAACTTTGCTAGATGGCGCTAAATGTCCAGCGCCATCTAGGTCCTGTATGGGTAATCTACATTTTGTTTTTCTACCATCTTGCTGATGAAATCAAAGTAGATAATTGCAAACATCTTAACACCTTATTATTTAAAATATATATTTAAATGTTTCAGACATACTTAGTAAAAGTTTTATCATCAATTTTTATTATAGAGTTGTTTTTTTCTAACTTCTTAAATTCTTGAGACGTTTGGTTTGTCTGTCGTGCGTGTTTCGGAACGCATGACTTCTGTCAGGTTTGGTTCTCGAGGGAGAGACCCTCCGCTGGAAGGTCATTGATCTGGCAGCACTGGTGTGGTGTGCATGGTTGTAGTTTATTATTTCGTGAAGAAAAGCGCGGGAACTTCGAAGAGTAAAGGCGGGCTCCTTAAATTTTTTAACTTCAATAATAAAAAAAGTTGTTAAATTAAGAGTTTTAACCGCAATTGAGACGATGGGGAGGCGAGCAGGGAAAAAAAGAAAAAAAGATGATGTTCCTGATCAGGATTCGGGGGGTCTCAACCGAGACTCTACCAGCACAACATCGGAGTCGGAGGACGAGGGAGAGCAGGAGAGTAACCATGCCCCATATTATGTTACCGACTATACTCGAATGTATCCAGAGGATTCAAATGCAACAGAGTTTGTCGTCTTTGTACAAGCAGTAGGCAGTGAGACACCAATAGGCAGCAGAGATCTTCTTTCCATTTCAAACTGCATAAGAAGATATAATAAGGGTATTAAGTACTTAAGGGCTCTCAATAAATACAAAATCGGCGTATATTTTGAAAAACCAGGATTGGCCAATGCATTTTTAATAAATAAAACATTTCTAAAAGAAAATAACTTTGCAGCCACAATACCAGCAACATCAACAGAAACAACTGGCATTATTCGTAATGTCCCAGTAAAGTACACAAATAAGAAAATATACACTCTTCTAAGCAGCACTAAGAAAATTATAAGCATCCGTCGTTTTTTCAGAAAAGTTGCTACAGCAAATGGTTTCGTCCGTCAGCCAACTCCAACAGTTGCCATCACATTCGCAGCAACCTCCCTGCCGGATTTTGTGGACCTCGAGGGATGGAGACATAACATCATGCAATATATACCACCGGTAAAGCAGTGTTATCGCTGCTTGAGGTATGGACACATTTCTAAATACTGCAAAAATGATGAGAGATGTTCAATCTGCAACAATAACCACAATTATAAAGACTGCACAATCACCAAAGAGAATGCTGTTTGCGCTCATTGTAATGGTAATCACATTAGTATTTCTGGTCAATGCCCCATCAAACAAAAGAAAATTCAAGAGAACAGAATTAAACACAAAGCACCCACTTATGCAAATCTGTTTGATAAGAAAAATTTCCCAGAACTAAAGACCACTGTTAAAGATTACAAAAAACCTCAAACCAACTTACTTGACATACTAAATACTGATGCATCAGCAATGAATCTTTTAATAGAAACTATAATTAAAATAATTACTTTGAACAAAACAAATGAGACAATAATTTCATCAAAAAATATTTTAGGTATTCTATCAGAAACTCTCAGTAAGAAAGAAAGGTTACTAAGTTCACAGAACAATATTTAAATATAATGCAATGGAATGCTCAGAGCATACTGAGCAGTCGCAATTTATTTCAAAAATATATTTATGATAACTACATAGATATAGCTTTAATATCAGAAACATGGCTCAAGCCTCACCAAAAATTTAAAATTAAAGGTTATCACATAGAACGAAATGACTGTGGAAATGAGCATAATGGGGTTGCTATTATAATTCATAAAAGCATTCAGTATGTCAGGCTCCCAACTTTTTTTGATAATTCTTTACAAAATCTAGCAATCCAGGTAACAATTAATAATAAGAAATACACAATAGTTTCAGTCTACTGTCCAAACAACAGCTCACCAAGATTTCACATTAAGAAGTTCAAAGATCTAATAGATAGTTTACCAAAACCTATTTTTGTAGCTGGAGATTTCAATGCTCATCACACAATTTGGGGATGCAACTCCATAGACCCTCGAGGTAGAAATATATTTGATAATTTAGATGACTGTGACTTAGTACTGTTAAATGACCAACAAGTAACAACTGTAGGTTCACACAGTTGGAGACCGAATGGCTTGGATTTAACTATGGTGAGCTCTTGTTTGGCATTAAATTGTGACTGGAAAGTCTATGATGATCCTTTAGGTAGTTATCATTTACCCACCTTAACTTCAATGCAACTATTTGCTGTATGTACACCATTGCAAACATTTGTTGCTTCAGGAACTGATATTCCTGATCATCCCAACCTTCGATTAGTAAACTGGGAACACTATTCAGACACAGTCAATGAAATGTTAAATGATTTTCCGACTTTTAATTACAACAATCGTCCTCTTGAAGCATACAATTTTTTTTGTGACACAATCAAATCTGCTGTAAATATGTCAATGCCAAATTACAACAAAAATAATACCAATCGTTCCGTTTCACAAACGTCTCGTAGTAACTTTAAACATCTTTCGGTTCCTTGGTGGAATGAACGTTGCGCTAGCGCTGTACAAAACTCTAAAGAAGCTTTTATAAAGTTTAAAACTGACCCTTCGCCTGAAAATTATGTTAATTTTAAAAAATTACAGGCTTTAAAAAAACGCATAATTAACACTGAAAAAAGTGAGAACTGGAAAGAGTTCTGCTCAAATATTAATAGACTGACTCCAGTATCTCGAATTTGGAATACCCTGAGAAAGTTTAATAAAAGTAGCGATTCTAGGTTTCTACAGAATAATGAATGTCCACCTTGGGTTAATGAATTTTTAAGGAAATATACCCCAGATCATGTAGAAGCTCCACCTCCTAATAACTATAATACTTCAAGCAATAATACCTCAGCTAACAGTTACTTAACAGACGTTTTTAGCTTATCTGAACTAGTCTCAGCTGTTAAGTCGCGAAAGGACACTACGTGCGGTTTAGATTATATTTCTTACAAGATGTTTAAAAAACTTACTAAAGATAATTTATCAAAATTGCTTTCTATTATTAACGGGTTATGGAAGAGTAATACAATCCCTGAAGAGTGGAAGGTGGACGTTTAGTTCCAGTTTTAAAGCCAAGTAAAAATAAAGATAGTTCCGATTCATATCGTCCGATTGCACTCACGTCATGCGTAGGTAAAGTATTTGAGCAGTTATTAAAGCAACGTCTAGAGTTTTTCATTGAAAGCAATCACTTACTTCCTAACAATCAATTTGGTTTTAGACGTGGTCGTTCGGCTCGTGAGAGTTTGGGATGTTTATTTACAGATATACAAAAAGCTTTGACTGAAAATAAATATTTAGTATGTGTATTTTTCGATATTATAGGTGCCTTTAATAATGTAAATCTTTCAGTTTTATCATCTACGCTACTTTCTTTAGGAATTCCCAATAAAATTGTGACATGGTTGTACCAATTCCTAAATAAACGTAAGGTTTTTGTGAAGATAAACAATAAATTGTATGGACCTAGGCTGTCTTACAAAGGAGTCTGCCAAGGGGGTATTTTGAGCCCCTTGTTGTATATTTTATATATTTATAGATTAAATGAAATTTTAGGACCTGATCCTGACATAACAAATTTGCAATTTGCAGATGATTTAGCTATTTATACACAAGGTTCAAATCTTACAAATCTTATAGACAAATTGAATAGCGTGCTTGTTAAACTTCACTCGTATTTAACTTATTTGAACTTAGATGTAAATGCAAGCAAAAGCAAAGTTGTAGTTTTTAAGAAACGTAACATTCAATTGCCTATTTCTAACATAAAATATAATAATGAAGAGTTGCCAACAGAAATGTGTGCAAGATTTTTAGGTGTTATTTTCCAACAAAACTTCTCCTGGAAAATGTATGTCGACTGTCTCATAGAACGATCCCTCAGAGCTACTAATATTCTTAAATCTCTAACTGGTACTCAATGGGGCGCTGACCCTAAAATACTGCTGGTATTATACAAATCTCTGGTGAGAAGCCATTTCGAATACGCTTTCTTTTGTTTTGCATCAGACAAAAAGCTCGTCGAGAAACTTAATAAAGTCCAAAATAAAAATTTACGCATTATCTTAGGTGCTATGAACACCTCACCGATTAATTCAATGCAAATTGAATGCAATTTGCCTCCATTAGATATACGGTTTGATTATCTCCGGAAAATATTTTTGATGAAATTATTGGTTGTAAATAATAGTATATTATTAAGAAAGTTATTTAATGCTAATTTCACTTCCTATTTAAATATAGCATTAAGAGATGTTAAAAAGTTAAAAGACGAAAACAATGTTCATACAAGTGATGAATTACCATGTTATAGTGGTCTTTATCAAAGTAAATTTTTTGAAATGAAGATTATTATTAATAAAAAACTGTTTTGTAAATATGTTGTACATAATGAACTTAATGATTGGGAAGGATACAGGCAGATTTATACGGATGGTGCAAAAACGGTAGAAAATGTTTCTATGGCATTTTATGATCCATGCTTAAAGACTGGTCATGGAATAAAATTACCTACCGTTACAAGTATATACACGGCCGAGGCATGTGCCTTATTAGCTGCCTTACAGTACATAGAAAAATTTGACAGTCAAAAGTGGATTATTATATCAGATAGTATGAGCGTTTTAGAAGCACTGTCTAATCCATGCCACAATGCTAAAACCAATTACCTAATTATAAAAATCAAAGAAAAGTATGTCGAGCTAATTAATGAGGGTAAAGATATTATATTTTTTTGGACTCCTTCGCATATAGGTGTGGCTGGCAATGAGCAAGCAGATTATTTTGCTAAACTTATAACAAATACTTCGGATCTAGTTCCTGCAAAGAATATTAAATTACCACATTCAGATTGCACTACTCTTTTAAAAGAATCGTCACGGAGAGAATGGACAGAGCATTGGCAGGAAACTCTTCAAGCAAAAGGAACCTGGTATAGAGAAATAAATAATGATATAAGAGTGCCCTGGTTCTTTAAAGGAACTTTCAAGAACAGAAAATTTTACTCATTAATCTCTCGGTTACGAATTGGGCATGGTCGTTTTAACGAACATCTGCATAGAATGAACATGATTACCTCCCCGTCATGCACATTTTGTAATGAACCAATTCAGTCTCTCCATCACATTTTCTTTGAGTGTTCTGAATTCTCACTTCAAAGACTTATCTTGATTGAAGATTTATTAGAAGTCTATAAAAGGCCTGAAGACATCCCGCGCCGTCTACAGGAACTTCTCAAGAATGAAGAAAACTATAAAGCCCTATATAATTTCATAATTTCAACTGTAGAAGAGCTTTAAACATTATTTGTGAAACGGTTGATGAACGTCTCTAAATTAAAAAAATACATTGAAGATACATTTTAACATAAGACCTGGCTGTATGGCGAAAGCCTTTGCCTTTTCCAACCATCGAGGAAGGAAAGAATGGAACCAAAAAAAAAAAAAAAAGGAAGGTCATTGAGAGGACACGAGAGGGCCAAGATACCCAAAGAGAGAGGAACGAAAAGGACGGTCAAGCCCAACAGGCAAAATCCTGGAGATCGATGATAAAAAAACCACAAACCTCACCACAACACAACACAACAATGATA
This sequence comes from Anania hortulata, assembly GCA_963576865.1. Lineage (NCBI taxonomy): Eukaryota > Metazoa > Arthropoda > Insecta > Lepidoptera > Crambidae > Anania > Anania hortulata. The sequence continues at coordinate 12,210,200 of OY756390.1, read as the reverse complement.
TCTGGAGATACCCGGTAGGGGCGGGTTGCACGCGTCGGTTCCTGTAATGGTAATGTTCCAGGATTCTCGTAACTCGTGCGGGATTATTATTTACATTAAATTTATTAGATTTTATCAGATTTGATATATTAAAATTATTATCTTATCTAAATATTGAAGATTTATTAACAACATACTATGAAGATTCAGCGGAGTCCGGTAAATGGTCATTGAGGCGGGAGTAGTGGGTAATTCCAAATGCAGGTACCCCTCGGTATTAATTCTATTTAGCGGACGTGATAATTCTTAAAAATATAAGACAGTCTCTTTTATAACTCTGAGCGCAGAATGATAATGAAAAATTGAGAGTAACTGCCGAACCATCTAGTACACCCTGATATCTAATTAGCTAATTTACTTTGAGATGCACCACCTAATTAAGCTCTTATAACATTTAAGAAACATTTTGTCAGTACCTAGATTAGATCACTTTTATGTAAATCCTATAATAAATTGTTATAGCATTTGAACAGCAGGTGACTGAAGGCTTCATTAGTGGTAATGGCATCGTCTTGAAGTTGTCTTCTTTCTATGTACTCGATCGCTCTTCAGGTCTCCTTAGATTACGCCGTCTACGCCGCCGTCGCCGTACAGGGCCCTTACCATGACCCCTTATAGCAGGCCTGCTTTTGAACTGCCCTGCTAATTCGTACTATGACATGTTATTAGCAGGACTTCCGCAGGCCTGCTATTTTGACGTTTAGAAAAACGTTCACCTTTCTTTTGTATGAACTTTTCGTACCATGACAGTCGTTTCGATAGCAGCTGAGAGTCTTTTGAACGTCTATAATGTCACTTTTGCCATCTTGAAAAAAGTTACTATTTACTAGTTTTTTCAAGATTGTTTTGTAGATATAGGTGGATTTACGACTATTTTGATAAATATTTTTTGTGAAACTTAAAGTTGACCTTGTAGGAATACACTTTGTTTTCGTTTTAGTGTCTTACAAAAACGTTTGTAGTAACTAATACTTAAACAAACATTGGTAAGCATTCTACCAAATAAAATGGATGGTTTCATAGAAACAGCAGTTTAATTAACATTCCTTTCTTTGTTGTAGATATGTGAATATGATGGATAAGACTTACTCAAAGAGTCTGCCCGGACTTAATAAATAAAGTACCTATGAACAAACAGTGTCATTGTAAGATGAATAAAGGGAATGTACTACTACACTGAGATAAAACTGAAAGAATTACTAATGTATCAACAGAATGTAATATGTTTAAAGTGCAAATGTTTTGTTCTCCAATATATATAAAGAATAAGATAAAGAATTTAAAACTCTTTATCTCAACTCAAATTGTCTAAGTATAGCAAAAATCTATAATAAAAAAGAGGTGGGGACTTATCCTCATTCCAATAAATACAATGATGAAAAGTTGACAATTCGTTTTATTGTTATATAATTTATGAATGTTTAAAGGTATTATCAATAATCCTAAAATTATTATTTAACCAGTTAACATCCAAGCAGGCTTAAGAGACCTCATAACAATGGAATTTCTAATGTGTCACGTTTATGTATTCTTGATCAGTTAAAATGTTTATCGCTGTCTATATTTGGATGTATTTTTAATTTTGTTTAAACACGTGTGTGGTTCAACTGTAGGTGCTTAGTGGTAGTGGGTGATTTTTGTGGGTGTTCTTGTGAATTTTTGTTTTGTGTCAACTAGCAGGTTGGTAAAAATAATTGTTTTCCAATAAAGATAGGATAATGAGTGGCTAGGTGTTAGGAATATAAGAAATAAAAATACAGCTAATACTAAGTACCTATTTACAGTTGATATTACCTACGTAAACAATTAATTTCGCAACAAAGGAGCGGTATTCTCTCAACACAGGTTAATCAAACTTATTATAACATTTTTTGTAACAATAAACTTTTTATTCATCATTTTATTATTAACAATTAATGATTCTGCATTCATTTAGAAAAGCATACTCTGGGGGAGCTAAACATGTTGCCCGGTACACAGACAACAATGATCTTCAGTGCTTGTGGAGTGGATGTTGTTGTTGTTGTCGTTTGTTCTTGTTACAGGTGAACTGCTGCAATAAAAACAAACGAAATAACAAAATGCAAGATCAACTTCACCCAATGGACAGTTTAACAAATTATATCAAGATCTGATTTTATATCACACTATAAAAAAATGTTTAATAAATCTTGTATGTATTTTTATGTGAACTTTATCAGCTTAATTCACAAAATTCAAGAGAATATAATAAATTACTGCTATGCTCTTTTTTAAGAATTTACAATGTGAGTAAATTATCTAACCCATTTCCTATGTTGTTTAAAAAAATCTTCATACTTTTTCTGCATAATGTTTGCTCCACTGGTGGACATATGCCTCTTGCTCTTATGCGGCGATTCTTGTCTAGGTCGGTCCTGCCTACATACTGTCTTTATAATAGGTATCATCCGACCATCTGGCTGCTGGTCTGCTCACTCTTCGTCTTCCTGTACGGGGTCTCGGGTCTCCTGAACAAAACCTTGTGACCATCTTTTATCGTCTTTACCTGTGGTCTTTATGGCATACGCCACTGATTCAGTAAAACTACGTGTATAAGTGGCCTGCCCATTGCCATTTTAGTTGTGCCATCTTTTTGCTGACATCGGGGTAACATCATAATACTTACAAAAAGGTATTACAGGTATTTCAACGCATTAGAAATTTAGCGCCAAAACTAAATCTGAAAACCGTTCGAATCGCTTTACCGTGTTAAATCTATTTCCCATGTTTACAATAACGATCATTTTTAAATAATGTGCACGTTTATTGCTTCTTCGTCATGAAATTTGTATAGAAAAGAAACTAATTTTAAAATTAAATGGAAAGTTTGAATCTACTTTTTCTTTGTTATTCTTCTGTCTCATTCACTGAGCAAGTAATCACTACGTTTTCTCACTCTTTCATTCTTTCAAAGTAACAGACCACAGACAAGAATAACTGTTCACCTTGAGGTCTAGCAGTGCAAAAGTCGTTCTCCTTTTTAGAGCTTATGGTACGGTTTCCAACCATTCAACTATTGCCCTGCTTTTGAACTGCCCGGAAACTGAATGGTTTTCTGTAAGCTTATGGTAAGGGTCCTGAAAGACTTTTGACTTGTGACCCAATTTCCCACAGTAGAAACACTTTATTAAAGTAGATGTTCCAGGAATATGCCTTTTCTTCGGATCTGAACCGCCATAGTTATTGTCAGGTGCCTTCCGTTTAAGAAACGAAATAGCTCTAAGCTCTTGTTAAAGCTGATTGCGAGAAGTTACATCGTTTGTAAACGATAATCGTTGAACACGTGGATCGAAACGGGAAACATGTGCCAAAACTGTAGCAATAGCAAGCTGTTCGGTCGTCAAATCCTTCCATCTCGACATGATTGAAGTCATCAATGACGTGGCGTAAGTAGCGAACACTCATTTTCCTTTGGCTTGCTTTCGTGTAAATTGATTAAAAAAGAAGCGGTAGTTTCTGGACAGTCATACCTCTGTTTATACAGCTCCTTGAAATCACGCCATGTCATCCCAGGAAAAAAATATCGTTGACAACCACGTGGACGCTTGCCCCTTCAATGCACGGCTCAAGGCAACCATTAATTAAGCGCCTTGGCATTGTTCAACTGATACACAAATCCGCAGTCAAAATCCACGCTCTTGCGTCCACATTAGATCTATCCGGATTAAAATCGGGTAGACACAGCTCGCTGGAGGAAGATGGCGTCTTCATGGCTTGAACAAGCGTCAGGAAGTTCAGATTTTGTTGGTCGAGAAGTTGCTGCTATTTTTCATCACGGTTCGAGCCTCGTGGCGCGGCGTCTTCCAATCCCACTTCCGATTACGAAGCATGAGGTTGGGGCTCGTTATCTTTGGGGTCGTCCATCTCGGGTCTTCAAAATAAAACCACCGTCTCGACGTATGAGTGTGTAATTGATTGCTCCAACAAGAAAATTCACAAAAGGTTACAAGATTGCGACGATGCGCGCGGATTAAATTGGAAACGCAGTGAAATCGTTACGGCTTACGGGGCTGGCTAACCAAGTTGACTGTATCGCTACTCGATCAAAAGTGAGTCCCTATCGTCGTCGAACCCCTTCCACCCGTCTTTAATTTCGTTATGTTGGCTAACTTGATCAGAAACAGAATGAAAACCTTTTAATTATCAAACCTAGTATTGCCAGCCCAGCAGCGACCTCAATCAAGCTACCCGCTTGACGTTTCCGACACATGATTTCTGAATGTTAATTTACTCTATGGATAAACGTCAAATCAAGTGACATTATCTGTCATCGCGCTCTGATAGTTGAAACGTCAAATTAGTGGCCTCATCGCAAAGACATTAGTAGAATGTCTTTGCCTCATCGTCACCACACTGCGACATATATATCCCCTGTTTTGAATAGTTGTAACTGCGACCCTTTCAGTTAACGTTTTTTAAAATTACTTATTTCAATCTCGCCAATTGAGACTCACAATTTAGTCACCCTACTTAGAAAGGGACAAAATCCACTAGTTGGTTGTATCTGTCGGTCGGCACGTTTTTTTCGCACACTACTCAATCCTTTTAGAAAGATTGTTAAATCCAGTGCTCGATGATCTCAAATTGACAGCACGTACTCTGTGATAAACTCTGTCTAATCTGTGATTCACAGCAGTGCAGCAGTGGTTACTTGATCAGTGGTTCATCGCTTTTTTTGACATAGGGATGGCGACGTAGTATCCTCTCAGTAGTCTGTGGGATGGCGATTCTTTCCGAAAAATTTGGTTTTTTAATTCGATTTGAATCGTAACCTAGAGAATCGATTCATTAAAAAATTGAGGTCTAAAAGATCGATTTCCAAAAAATTGATTTTTTCAAGTCTGCATTTACAATGTAAATACAAATTAAACTTATGAAAAACAAGAAAGATGCCATAATAAACGATCTTATATCAATAAAATCGGAGATTTATTTTAGTTTAGGGAATTAGATTTTTAGTTCAGAGATCCTTATTTGGTAAAAATCTGCTTACTAAAAATAGAGAATGTTTTAATTTTGTAGGTACTTTTTTACCAATAGGCTAAAACTGGTGACAAACTGCGGCGGACGCGGCTCCGGACTCGTCTTGACATTGTGAGGTCAAGCGCTGCCATTGGTCTATCCTTCAGTCAACTTCCGCTAGCCCAAAGATCGACCAATGCCAGCGTTTGACCTTACAATGTCAAGACGAGTCCGCAGCCGCGTCCGCCTCCATCTGTCACCGGCTTAAGGCCAACGACAATATATACCTAGTCTTGCCATAAATACTGAAACAAAGAAAAAAAAACTACTGCAAATAACATTTATTACTTTTACAGTGTGTTAGTTTATTACATAAATTTATAACAATTTAAAATACAAAAAGCTTATTCGAAATGGTCTCCATTGGGAAAATTCTTCACTGTCAATCGTATGGATTGTTTTAGGGACTCCAAATTATCATGGCGTTTAGAGCAAGCCGTACTCTCTAAAACTAACCATAAATCATAATCCAGCGGATTAAGATCGGGACTAGACGACGGCCAGTCTTCGGCTCTGATGAAGTCCGAAACGTTCGTTTCCAACCAAGACTGCGTAGACCGAGCTTTATGACCCGGCGCCGAGTCTTGCTGGAAGGACCGGTCTTGGTTATTGAACATGGTGTTTTTAAGGAGCTTCACTACCTTCACAAGACTGGTATCTTAATACACTTGTGCCGATGTTTTGATACCTTTTTCACAAAAGTATGGCTCAGTCACTCCTTCATAGCTAATACCCCACCAAACCATCACTGAAGTCGGATAGTGCCCACGTTGGCACTAATTGGGAATCTTGGATACCTGTAGTCCGAGCCTAAAAATAACTTTACGGAGCTAAAAGTTACATATTATTGTAAGGTAACAAATGTAACCTTCTGGCAACGCTTCAACAAATACAAGAAGTCAAATATTACAAACGTAACTTATTTTTTATTTATTAGAGAGAGTCGAAGGAAACTAAGCACACAGCCATCTCGAGTTTTTTGAATAATTAACCCTATAATAGCGGTTACACCGTAGTTTTACGGGAACGGTAAATAGTTTTATGGTTTTTACTAAAACAAAAAATTGAATGTCGATTTCTGGGTTGAAATATCGGTTCACTGAGATTTTTTTGAGATGAAAAATCGATTCCTTGATTAATCAATCTGTAGCGGTGGGTAATATCGGTTTTGTAGGATAACAAATCGAAACTATACATAGTCAGGTCATAAGTTCTGTCACACAATAAAAACTTTTGAATTTAGAATGCTGGCCACAAAAAGTTTATTGAATTTGAATTTCGAATTTTTCATGAAAACAAAAATGTGTACTTTTTAGAATTTTCCTCATTTTTAAATATGGAGTGGACACTTAAAGAAGACCGTGTCGCGGTTATTGCGTTGCATCGTTGCGGTTACGCGCCAATTCAGATTTTCGACTTACTGAAAAATTTGAATATAACCAAAAGATTCGTTTATCGTACCATAAAACGATACAATGAAGACTCTAGTGTAGATGACAGGTCAAGAAGTGGTCGCCCTCGCTCTGTTAGGACTCCAGCAGTGATAAAAGCTGTGAAGGCGCGAATTCAAAGAAATCCCATACGTAAGCAGAAACTGTTGACCCTTCAGATGGGGTTAAGCAGGATCACGGTGAAAAGGGTGTTAAATGAAGACTTAGGGCTTAGGGCATATCGAAGAAAAACAGGACATCGTTTGGACGCTCGTTTAATGGACTTGAGACTGAAGAGATGCCGCCCTTTGTTGAAGCGGTACGCGGGAAAAAAGCATCGGGAAATTCTTTTTTCGGATGATAAAATTTTCACCGTGGAAGAGAGCTACAACAAACAAAATGATATGGTGTACGCACACAGCAGTGAAGAAGCTAGCAACCGTATTCCGCGTGTTCAACGAGGTCATTTTCCATCCTCGCTTATGGTTTGGTTGGGAGTCTCTTATTGGGGCTTAACTGAGGTATATTTTTGTGAGAAAGGCGTAAAAACGAATGCAGTTGTGTATCAAAATACAGTTCTCAAGAACCTTGTGGAACCTGTTTCTCATACCATGTTTAATAACAGGCACTGGGTATTCCAACAAGATTCTGCGCCAGCTCATAGAGCGAAAAGCACACAAGACTGGCTGGCGGCGCGTGAAATCGACTTCATCCGGCACGAAGACTGGCCTTCCTCCAGTCCAGATTTGAGTCCGTTAGATTACAAGATATGGCAACACTTGGAGGAAAAGGCCTGCTCAAAGCCTCATCCTGATTTGGAGTCACTCAATGCATCCTTGATTAAGGCAGCCGCCGATATTGACATGGACTTCGTTCGTGCTGCGATAGACGACTCGCTGCGCAGATTGAAGGCCTGTATTCAAAATAGCGGGGGTCATTTTGAATAAACTTTATTACCATATGAATATATGTTTTATTAAGTTCATTTTGCTATATAAATGGTTACATAAATAATAAACATGTCTAAATTATTCCATATTACACATGTGACAGAACTTATGACCTGACTAGGTATATCGATATTCAATATCGGATATTGAAACTATATATTTTCTGAAACTATATTTTCTGAAACTATGTATTTTCGGAAACTATATATTTTTCGTATCTATGTACTGTTTTGATATTTGACGATTCGATACGATATTCGATATGATAATAATATGATTTATTGTATGATTTCTTAACAGTTTAAGAATTCTGAAATTTTTTGTAGTAACAAACTTAACTAAGGCATGAATTCTTATCTAGGTACAATTAAAGTTTTACCAATTATTTTCAAATAAACTTTCGTTTAAACATGAACCTGGTCTAGCACTGATTACATTGATTTACTTACTTTTTTAATAGAATAATTATTATTGCTAAATTCATAGGCATAAGATTCAAATTCCAAAATCCAAATCATGATCAATCGGAGGTTAGGAGAGGAAACGTGTGCAAATATACTTATAATTCAAGTCACTTTGATCTGTAAACGTAAAGTATTAAGGTTGAAATCGGTACGAAGTCTATACGATACTTGGCGCTACGCGATTCACTCACACGATATCGGAATTCAGATACGATACCCCGAATCGCCGCGTACAACACAATATCGTGTTTTGGAAATATATAGTTTCGATTTGGACGAATATCCGAGACACGATATTGATACGATATATAGTTTCAAAAATCCGATACGATTCATATCGCCCACTCATAAATCTGTCACCATCCCTAGTTGTTGTTTGTCACATTGTTTGTTTGTTTGTCAAAATACAAGATTTTGTATTAATTTTGATTTTGTTTTTAAAAATCAACCAATCTAAATAAAATGATTATTTTTTTAAGTGAATTACAGAAAGAACATCTTAATTTATTACACAGCAGTTCCACGCAGGGTAAATAATTAATTAAACATTGATTGATGTGATGTGAGAGACCCACCCATTATCCATACCGCAGCCATACAAGGTGGTATGGCTAATGGGTCTCCATTTGGATATTACTTTACACCCAAATTAAACAATAATTTATTAAGAACTTTTTAGATAATATACCGTTTTTTCAGTTTTTGTCGACTTTTGTAAATTATCAATAGATTACTTGAACAATGGCTTAAATCCTAAGAAGTACACTAATGCTGCTGGTGAGTGAAATAGTAAAATAAGATTAGTGTGTTAATTAATTAACTTTTGCTAGTACGGTTCAGGTAGCTTAAAATATTATTTGTTGTTTTAAAGTCCAGTCTTGTGCAGTATTGTCCACTAATGCTAACACGAAGTACATAATTCAGTTTTTTTTTTTAGAAAAATTGGATTTGCCAGTGAAGGCAATACAGAATTTGGTGTATGCACTCACATATTTGCTGGTAGAAGCATGTAAACATAATGTAAGTATTAATAAATCATGGTTTTTCTTGTAAATATTTTTGTCCTACTTTCCTACTTATAATTGAATTAATTGTCATGGGTAACCTAAATATATGTATACAGTCGAAACCGGATAAAACGACATTGAAGGGACCATATAACTTCAGGCGTTATATCCGAGCTGTTATAAGCAATATACACAAGTACATTAGTTATATTAATTGTCATATGTATGTAGTATGGATATAGGTAATGCATATGAACTTGTTTTCAAATGAAATGTCAAAAAATATAAAAAAAGTTTATTATGAAAAAATCTATTCCTACCTACTTTAGTTTTTAAAATAAGCACCCATTTCAATATTTTTAAACGCCAAAAAATAAACAGAAATAATCAAAACTATTCTCATTCGGAGTGGACAGCTACCTTAGGGAGCCACAGAAAAAAATATTTTAAAAAAAAACCTTGTTTTTCCGCTTATTCGTCCTCGTCTTTACCTTCTTTATTCTTTAATATACCTCCTAATGGGCTAGTTTCCTAAAAAAAAACAAATTAGACCGTCAGTTGGATTAACAGAAAATATTGGACACATATTTTTTCTTTTTTCAATCAAACAAAAACTGATGAAGATATTAAAGTTCAGCGTAACGTCACGCCTTGTGACACTCTTTAGCAAGGCGTCACTCCCTAACTTTGAGGCGCTTTATCTTCGTAATTTTTTGTTTGATTGACAAAAGAAAAAATATGGGTCAAATATTTTTTGATAATCTAACTGACGGACTAAATAGAATAATCTTTTTTTGACCCAGGACAGGAAACTAGCCTATTGTTCAGAAAAAAAAAATGAGAGCTTTTTCAGTTTCTAGGGCAAGCCTTCCTAGACTTTGAAGCTATTAATGTTGTGACAAATCTTGCTAATCAATTGACTTCCTTAAACTACACTTGCTTCGCGATTTCTAGCACGACAATAGGAACGCATGGGAAAGAGGCTGATGGCCGCATCGTACTTCACGCAAAATAATAAAAAGGTATGGCGGAACAGGGAATCCCGCGTATTTTGATTAGATATTATTTCGATACAGATGCTTTGGTGTTATTATTAACATGCTTTCATCAAATTTAAGAGTTTATTAAGAGTAGTCTGCAAAAGTTATAGATATGGACCGGAACTGCAAATATAACCGAACACTGAAGGAGCTTTTGACAAAACCACACACAATAGCATCAACCACGCCCTACAAAAAAAATATTTAAAAAAATAAAACTTCTACAAATGTAAACCGATTTCGATGATTTTTTTTTATTGAATAGCTAATACTTCAAAGATACTATAGTAAAAAATTTCGGAAAAAATTGTACCCCTAAGTGTGAAAAAAAAGAGGATGAAATCGGTGTTCAGCAGTTAGATTAGGATTTATCACTAAAAATAGATGAAATAAGTAAATTTTATTAAAAAAAATAAAACCGACTTCAAAACACTAATAAAAAGCTAAAAATAATCCTAACACTTAAGTACCTAATCAGTTACTTTTGGAGTCGGTGCAAACAAAAATATTGAATCTCTCATCGGCTGTTACCGACTCCAAAAGTAACTGACTAACTTGTGGCCCACCACAAGAGCAAAGGTGGTCAGAGGATGTTCCCAGGAAGGTGTCCAATCACCACTCTTAGGGAACATAGAATGTCTATATTAACTAAATGAAAGAGTATACACTATGTACTGTGCGGGATGTTCTATGTGGACAACGATCCCTTGTACCTATCGCTGAATTGCGCCTTGACTTCTGTCCCGTTACTGATTGCCGTTGTTGAGTTGAGAGTTCTATGTTGTACGAAGAGGACGTGTTGTAATAAAACAGGTCAGGAGGTTCTATGTTGACAATCGTTCCTAAAGCTGTTTCTATTTTTCTTATCTTATCTGGTGGTCTTCCTGCACTATGTTCTCAGTTTGGAGGTTTTCCTGGACTATCTGCTATTTGTTGCTGTTCCTGAGTTCTTGAGTGGACTGTAAAGTGTTGCCTGGACTGTGTTCAGTACAGTAATGTAGCCTGTTTTGCCGTTATTTATAAAACATTTTTCTGTTCCCAAATAGTGACTACCGCGCGTTATACTTTTGATTTGCTGCGTAGTTGTCGTGTGACAGAGAGGTCCGAGTCGCGACAAGGACGGAGCGTGGTGCGGGCGAGAGCTATAGTGTGAGCGAGATAGCAATATGATATCTTCTCATAAAAAGCAATACCTCAATGAGAGCCGAACTCAGCACTTCAAGTACTGCACAACATTTTAGTTCGCATCACCGCACCCGCCGAAGGGTGCGACGTCCCGTATTTCATTTCGGCCGACACAGACATGTGCCTGGCCGTTTTTCCCCTGCCCACCCTACGGACGACGGCCCAAGCCGAGGTCCGAGCCTATAGAGGCGCCCTTGAGGCCAGAGTCCGACTCACCCCCAGATCGGGCCCGCTAGAAAGGAGCCCGGCAGCGGTCCGGCCTGTTTCGGCAGTTCCGGTCCCGTCGGCGCCACCACTAGCGGGTTCGCCGCTTGGTAGGGTGCCTTTTGCACTCCACATTGGCCCGATCACGCCTGCTAGTATGGGGCTCGACACGTACGAGTCTGAGGCTTCGCTGCGCGAAGCCTCACACTCGGCCGGGTCGCGGCGACCGCTAGCGGGGCGGACCTAGGCTGTGCGCCTTCAGCGCACGCCACAACTGCCCGGGTTAAGCTGGCGAATGTCTTCCTCAAAGACACTCAGCGATAGGTCCGTCCATAATAAAATAAAAAATAATAGAGCCGAACTCTATTTACTCAAACTTGACGTCTTTTAGAGGGTAGTAGTACCTATACTATATCTATACTTATGTCCCCAGCGGGGTTGTGTACCTATATCTAAGTATTGCATTTGTCAATCTTTATTTACAAAAATAATTTAGAATAATCAAACTATTAAACGTCCGGAATAACTACCATTTGTTAAGCAGACGACCTAGCAATACTGATATATGAGAATGCTGTAAACATGCTCTGCGCAATAATCCGTTCAGCACTTCAGATTGTAGAAACAACAACGGACGAACATCAACTGTCAGTAATTTCGAAAAAGACAAAAGTAATCCTTTCAACCGCGTTTGAGCTCAGCTTCATTCGCATGCGTTCCTATTGTTTTAAGTGTAGTTTGAGAAAGTCAATTGATTAGCAAGATTTGTCACCACATTAGCAGCTTCAAAGTCATTTAGGAAGACTTGCCCCAGAAACTGAAAAAGCTCTCATTATTTTTTTTCTGACCAATTAGAAGGTATGTTAAAGAATAAAGAAGGTAAATATAAGTACGAATAAGCGGAAAAACAATAATAAAAAAAATAAAATAAACATATTTCTGTAGCCCCCTGAAGAAGTTTGCCTCTGGGCACTTCGAATGGGAATAGTTCCGTGAAGATAATTAAATGGGCGCCATCAAAGTTGTGTTTTTGCTACGGGGGCCTATCTCAAAAACTAAAGTAGCTAGGAATTTGAGATTTAAAATATTAATTGACCGCTATCTTTAATTTATTAAATAGTATATTCTTTTTTGATTAGAAGTGTAAATACAAACTGATTGAAACCTCAATAACAAAAATCGGTGCAGCCGTTTTGATTGTACGATGCACCACATTACGTGCAATGAAGGCTTTCAAAACCACGTGCTACAATTGTAATGCGTATAGTTCAAAAACTACTTGACGGTCTGTCAAGCATTTTGTTTTTATTTTGTAGATAATATTATCAGGTTTCATTTAAATAAAAAATATGTGACCCATATCATAGGATATTTAGTTCTTATTTTCACTAGAATGAATTTTTTTTTTGTAAAATTACATATTTTTAAGAATATTTAGCCGCCATATTTAATTTATTAAATGGTATTTTTTCTTTTGATTAAAGGTGTCAATACGAATTGATTGATTTGACACCCTAATCACCAGTGATCGGAATAGGTAGATTGATTTGATGTACTTTGGTATTGCTAGCATAATGTGGATATGCCTTTTTTTCAAAAACTGATACCAAGAAATGCCGGAATCCCGGAGGCATGTCATTATTAACATCAATGTTTGAAATCATTGACCCTAAATCAATCTACCTATTCCGATCACTGCTAATCACTTAAATTGGAGCAGCCTTTCTGATTCTATTTTTTTTTTAAAATAATGCAGCCGCCATTTGGACAATGTCCGCCATCTTGAATGACGAAATTTCCATTTTCTCGAATGAGATCATTTGTTTTGGTCCCTAGTACCACAGTGTAAAGCGGCTTGCTTTCTGCATAAAATGCAGTTTCATTTTGCTAAGCCCTATGACTATGCGCGTGTACAGCATACGGCCACAGAATACCTAATAGTACTACCGTACAGAAGATTCACTCCCTAACAAAAGTCAGGTTTAGGTATAAAAATGTACCTTGACTCGCCAGAGCTACCCGCCTGCAAGCAAAATTGAAACTAACCGCGCGCGAACCGTGAATTTTCTTTGCGTGCTCAAGTTTTAATGTGTTATGTGCCTTAACACATAATTGCAAAATAACAGATGCATATTTTTATAGCAAAAACAGGTTATAGTGCTGATTATTTTTTAAATAATAATTTGGTAAAAACCAACATAGCGTTATTTTTAGCATTTTAGTGTTTTGAAGTCGGTTTTATTTTTTAAAATAAAATTTACTCATTTCATCTATTTTTAGTGATAAATCCTAATCTAACTGCTGAACACCGATTTCATCCCCTATTTTCCTACCCTTAGGGGTGATTTTTATTTTGCAAACTTTTATCATAGTATCTTTGAAGTATAAGCTATTCAATAAAACAAAAATCATCAAAATCGGCTCATATTTGTCAAAGATAGGTAACAAGAACCACAACCAAAATATTATATTTGTTGATTTCCTCAAAAAGTTCTAAATCAATTTCGATAAAATTTATATGGGGCCACCTCTGAAGTATGATCTACCAAACAAAAAAAGAATCATTAAAATCGATTCATAATTGGCGGAGTAATCGCGTAACATACATATGAAGAAAAAAAAACAGTCGAATTGAGAACCTCCTCCTTTTTTAAAGTCGGTTGATAAGGTTTTCCGAGATCGTAGAAAATCATTATTGCAACCATAGGCCTCCTCAAATGACTTGGTAATCCTAGATTAGTAGGTTTGAAGCGGCCTGCATTCAGCTGCTTCCTGCAACCGTTACCAGGTCGCCTGTCTACCTTGTGGGTAGACATCGCACGCTGCACTTTAAGGTACGTGGCTTCTTTTCGAGCATAGCCCTTTCCATAGCATGTTGTGGTCAGTGCAAGTCAGTGCTGACTTACACACAATGTTACAGACGTTGTGTAGTTTTTGGAACGCGGTCCAGCCTAGTTGGATTTAACGATTGACATCTTTTTCAAAACTGTACCTACTTAACTGGATCTATTGTCCCACGTAGGCGTATTTGTCAACAATTTCGAGGATAGAGCTCCCAACTGATACTAGGTATGGCTCAACATGGGGCATTCGAGATGACCTTCGTTTGCCTTTGTGCCGGGGTCCTTAAGCGATTCTGCCATGTCCACAAGTGCTGTCGCAGGGTCATCACCAATTGGGTTTCCTTTCTTAAAGAAGAGCACCACCACGCTCCTGCTTCATGCCTCCAGCCATATTACCTCGAGCAAGACGCAGTTAAGACTCTCTGAAGGACTTTCAGTATCGGTATTCAGAAGCTCTGAGGAGATTGGATCCATCACCACATCTCGTATAGGCTGTGATATCAGGGTTACCTTCTGTTTAGTGTCTAGTCAGCTTGGCAATTGGATCTGCAGCTAAGCAACTACACATTTAGTGCCCAAAGAACGTTCCGATTTCCCTCAAAACTTCGGCTTTTGTCGTCGTAATACCTCCTTCAACAGCCTTTCCTTGTTTTTATATTTTAAAAAATCTAGTAGACCTGTCTTTGAGAAGCTTTTTAAAACGTCAATTAAAATTTTGGTTAAACATTGGTACAATATTTGGAAAAGAAAGGTTACCGATTGGCATCCTCGAGCTGGAAGAAGCAGCGTGGAAGAAGCGGCGAGGGCAGGCCTCTCACGCGGTGGACCGATGACCTGGTCAAAGTTCGAAGCAACCGCTGGATGCAAACGACCTAGAGCCGCTCGCTGTAGCGTTCTATAGGGGAGGCCTATGTCCAGCAGTGGACTTCCAATGGCTGCTGATGATGATGTTGATGATCATAAAAATTGACAATTTATTTGGAACTGAATTCGGCTCACTATACAAATCATAAAGTTTTTCAGTAGTTGAACTTAAGTAGAATATGTGGTATAACACATTAATGCAAATTATAAAATTTGAGATAGACAATTTGCATTATGAATTTTTTGGTTTCATTATGTCTCAATAAAGAATCGCAAATGAGTACATGGTTTCAGCTTTTTTCAGTAAGCTCCTTTGATATCCAAACATAGAGATTTTTGTGGACCCACCTGTGACCTACCCACCACCCGACCTATGATGTTTTATCACTGTAGTTTATTTATTTGTATTTCTATATATGTATTTGAATGGATAATTAATACCTACTACTACTTTATTAATTTTAGCTGTCAGAACCAGACTTCAAGTCTTCAATAGCAATAGCTGGTTTTGCATCTGAGCATCAAGAAGTCCTTGTTAAACTTTATTCAACTAAGAAGGCAGAAATATCTGGTGCTTTAAATTTATTACACCAAAAAGAGCCCACATACCAAGACCTAACATGGCGATTTGAAATTCAGGTAAAGTTCTCATTTACTCTTCAAGTAACATCATTCAAGTGAATGGAATTTGAAACATAATTTTGTGTTATTTTCTAGGTAGCCAGCCAGGAAAACTTAGAAGAAATAAAGCCAACAGTTGCAATGGACTTTGTACTTATGACTCCTAAAATATTTTCACAAAGTAAGGATGATAAAAGGAATAAAACTGACCCAATAAACGAAAACATTTCTTCAAAACATGTAAACTTGCCCATCCAAGATGCTAAAGCTGCTAGTCAATGTCAAAATGTGATCAACCACATATTAGTCCAGTGTGACTTGCCAAACTTAGTGCACATGACAAATAAATTAGATCAAGCATTAAAAGAATCAAAAAGTCAGCATGTACGTAAAGTACAGAGAGCGTTGTAGATAATAAATATTATTATTCTTAAAAAGAATTACAAATAATTGTGCCATTGCCGTTTTGTACCTACAAGATTTTATGGACATAAGCAAGCATGCTTTATTTTTTTACATTCCAGAGATTTTGATTAATTCTAAGGTTCGGACTAAATGCACCCGGAATTAATTGATTAAATCCGGGCTTGTCCGGAGCCGTTTTGTATAGAGTTCTGTAAAATTCCGGGTGCATGTAGTCCGAGCCTAAGTAATTAAGTTTTTTTTTATGACTGACTTAGCTCTAACTAAGGAAATGTCTAGATTAGCAAACTAATATTTTTCTTCGAGTCCAATTACGCTATTCGATTTCGTATTTTAGTGCGTTTCTGGTGTCACTCGAGTAGGATCGTTTAAAATGTTCATAATCACAATTGCAACCTAGTAATCTGTGTGTTATCAATTCCCTTGTTCACTTACGAATATTATTTAAAAAAATGATCTCACATAACCTACAAGTTTATGTGTTTACAAATAGCCGAATTAGGGCACCACTCGTCAATGTTACCAAAATCTTTAATTCGTCATTTTCCCTAACTCGTCATTTTACCTAATCCGTCACTTTTGGCAGCTGGTCACTTTTGAAAATTGTCAATTATGTATAGTCAGAAGGTTACACATTTACTCTTTTTAACAGTGGGTAGATTTTGTATTTCTTACGAAAGTTGGTACAAGATTAGGAGGAAACGACGTCACAATATATTTTTTGGTCAAGTCCACCAGGATCTCCTAGGGGATCCCAGTGAACTCATTAAGTTCACCAGGATCCCCTGATACAAAATTACGTAATATAAAGTTGGTTTCACACATAGTGTAAAATATAAATATCCTCTAAGCCTTTTTATAATCTCAATTTTTTAAGTGGTGTGTATGTGTCTGTGTCTTTGTGTGTGTAAGTATGTGTGTTTGTGTGTGTGTGTGTGTGTGTGTGTGTGTGTGTGTGTGTGTGTGTGTGTGTGTATATGTATGTATGTATGTTTTTGTTTGTGGGCGCGTTTCTGTATCCCTCGATTTTCGGATGATCACTTGTTTGTTTGATGTTTACTTGTTTTTCCAATATTCACATGTTTTCTTAATGCTCATATGTTGTTTCGATGGCCACTTGTCTACCTGACCGGAGATAATGTAGACTATTGTATAGTCATATTAATAGTCATCTATTCAGTATATAGGCCCAATATATACCTTTGCCCTACCACTACTTAGGGACTACATAGCGGCTGATGATGAGAAGAAGTGGCGCGACAAACTCGGTCACCTTTGACAATTATGTAGAAATTTGTATCTTTGAAATAATGTTACGTCACTATACAAACAATGACAACTGACGAATGCATAAATTGACCAGTTGATCAAAAAGACGAATTAAAAAAAATTACGAGTTAGGGAAACACGACTTATATATTTTTACATAATTGACGAGTTATAAAAGTGATAAATCATGGAAAATGACGAGTGGTGCCCTAATTCGCTAAGCCGATGTTGACTAACATTTATACAACTAACGGCACGAATCTCGAGCGTTGGGTGAAAGATGCGCAGAAGAACATTACAATTACGTGATTGGCTAGTCGCGTGACGCGCCTGTACCGCCGGCCGGGATTGGTTGCATGCTCACACGCGTCTCTGATATGATGATCGTCTCGTAAGATGCGCTAAGCGATCCCCACTTTTTCCTCCATCGTTCAAGATCTGTGCCGGGGATCAGGGCCGTCTTAACATATCCCGGGGCCCTGGGGCACACAAGAATTCGGGAGCCCTATTGCAAAGTAAAAATAAAATACTGTTGGTACGAATTCATGATTTCCAAAAAATATTTTCTCATCTTAGTTAAAAGTATAGTTTCAAATTTTCCTTGTTTTTTCTAGGCTTTGACCCACCCTCATTCCTTTCTTTTTAGTCAACAGTGGTTCTTAGTTTACCAACATGTTTTAGTGCTTTGGGGCCCTCGTGAGGCCGGGGGCCCCGGGCACAGGCTCCGTGTGTCCTTATGGGAAAGACGGAACTGCCGGGGATTGTACCACACAAACAAGTAGAAAAAAAGGTTAACAAGTGAGTATAGAAAAAAAATGTGAACGTCAAAGAAACAAGTAATAATATATAGCTTCAGAAATATTTATATTTAATTATTATACGGGTTCGATTCTCGGTCGGGTCAATGTAGAAAACTTTAAATGATTATATCAAAATATGCATAATATGTTAGAATAGCACATACCTTTTTTGGCTTTAGAGGGTCATAACCTAACCCTCTGTTTACAAAATGTATAATAACGTAATAAAGGAATCCTTGTGAGATTTTTTAAAATTATTTATTGATATAAAATTTAAAAACCATCACGTTCGTTCTTATTTGTAACAATTCCATCTGTGCTGAATTCTGATAAATCGATTTCACTGTCATCTTTATGAGTAATTTTCTTTGGTTTTACAAATGCCTTATTGTTGACTACAAGTGGAAGGCTTTCGGAATCGTCTAAGATTGAACTGCCTAAACTGGTATTACTTCCAGCAATACTAGATGCTCGTAACAAAGGCGGCGCTAGCACGTCAATGCCGCCTACGATAGCAGTCGAAGGGGTCTCATTGCGGCGAGCTAACTGCGATTCTATAGTCTGCCTAAGTTCCGCAATTTTTGGACTAGCTCGAGTGCTGATTTGAAGTTTTGTGTCGTTCTTCAGTGGCTCGTTTTCAATGCTGTTAAATTAAAAAATCAAAATTCATTAACATAGTTCAACTTCAAATTATATCATCTTTCTCATAATAATGCTATGAAATAAAATAAATGTGAAAAAATGTTCACACTTGCCTCGAAATATCCCACTCTTCCCCATCTAGATTTATTAAACCAAGTTCGTATTTTTCATTTCCATCACTTTTTTCAGTTAGACTCTGAGATGGTGATGCACTAAGGGATTTCATTTGTATTGCATCCATATCGAACAAAACTTTCTTCTTGTTAAGAGAAGAGGTCGAAGATGCATTTTTCAATACTCCTTTTGTTTTTTTAGTGTTACCCAGAATGTTTTTAGTTGTAGGTTCCTCTTCGTGAATATTTTCTGACGATTCCTCCATATCGCTGCTATTAGTCTTCGTTTCTTGAGAAGGTTTTACTATGATGTCTGCTTTTGAATTTGAAATATTAATGGCAGATTGTGATCGAAGCAAATTATCATCGGAAATAGTATATTTTCGTAAAGTGTTCGTGTAATCGGAATTGGCTGAAAGTGGTCTCCGTGCCGGAGACTTTATAAGATTTTCTATAGATTTTGAAGACTGCTGGACTACAGCCTTGTAGTATTTGTGCTCGTCATGGTTGGATTCATTCTCTGAATCTGTTTCAGTATTTAAAACAGGGTTTCGCCGTACAGTGTTACTTGTACTTTTTTTGTCTAAAGCAGTCGATTCCTGATTTTTCTTAATTGCTAAAATATTGTGATTCGATTCTGTTTTCGATTCAATTTGAGACTCAATTATAATATCATGAGTTTGTTTCTTTACTGGAGTTGTTGGTCTTGAATTGGGCGGTGTGTTCAACAATGACATTGCCCTTCTAGCGACTTCTGCATTTAATGTCTTTCTTTTGTTTTTAATCTTGACATCATTTGATTTGACCAAAGATAAAGCCCGATTTTTAACATTTGATATAACCGAAGTAAGACTAAATGTTTTAGCTATCTTATTCGGTGAAACATAATCTTGTGGTGGTGAAACGACTTCCCGAGGTACCTTCGAATCCAAAAAAGCTAAAATTGAATGGCGGACTTTTTCATGCGACGGACTTTTCTGAAAAAATAAAAGCCCCTTAAGTACATTTATCTACATGTGTTTAAATGTTACAGTCATAGTGATTAAATAGCTATTATACATAATGACTGATCATTATATATATATCCAGGCCAGATGGATATAAAATTTTTTTTAGGTAGTCGGCTTAGGGACCTATTTGTACCCGCCAGGAAAAAAATCGCTTGTAAGCCGCTTACAAGATGTTTTTTTAATTTTAGAAATATTACCACTTTAATGTTTTAATATTTTTTTATTTACTTTTAAAATGAAAAATTCTATTTTTTTTTTATTTTAGGTGCTTACTTAGATATTGCACTCTCTCAGAAAAAAAATTCAGACCGATCTGCAAATTTGAAGTGCATTTAATTTCATATCAATGCAAGAATAATTACTTTTCTTGAAATCGACAGATTTTTCGTAAGTCCAATTTAAAATTGAAAAAGCGGTTCAAAGTACTCATGATTTTTTTTAAACTGTAGCAACTTATGCTCTTTCAATTGCCAAAAAAAAGTCTCATGTTAACAAACCAGAAAAAAACTACTAACTACCTAGATTCTACAAAAAACAATTTTTTGAATTCTTAAATTCAAAACTACAGTATCTGTTCAAAATATCCGCATCCGTTAAAATTCTGAATCTTAACTTTACTACTTAACAATTTCTTGAACGAAAACAGAGAGAGTTCAATTTCAAACGATAAATTCTACGAATCGGCGGCGTCGCAAAAAAGTCACTGCCTGTTTTTCACAGCGCGCTTTGGCTGTTTGAACAAAGAACCCAGAAATTCCCGACGCTAGCTCATTATTTGGTTTGACTTAGTTGCTCGACGACTATTGCGCTCACTGCTACTTTTTATTGATTTAATTTGTGTAATTTCGCTTTCTTAGCGGTATTTTGAACTGCTTAGAGATTGGTTTTTTACGCTTCTCTTCTAACGACTTGGATATTGAACTGGACTTTGATATTGTGAAAAATTATGTTTTATTTCGACACCATGCCTTACACGCCGCGCGAGTATTGCGAAATGCATTATTATTACGGATATGCCAGAGGTAACGCATCTGAAAATCCGCATGCACTTCGTCAGTCCAATTTTCAAACAAGATTCTCAGTGAACATGTGGTCAGGCATAATCAATCGACAGCTCTTATTATTTGAGTTGCCAGAAAGGCTTAACGGAGAATTATATCTAAATTTTTTAGAGAATGACCTACGTGGCCTACTTATGGACATACCGCTTAATATCCGTCGTCGAATGTGGTTCCAAAATGATGGTGCACCGTGCCACTACTACGGGCCTGTTCGAACTCATCTCACGCAACAGTTCAGTCGCAGATGGATTGGCCCCATAGGACCAATCGAATGGCCCGCACGCTCCCCGGATTTGAACCCCATTCTTTTTTTTGTGGGGGTTACTTTAAAGAAATCGTTTGTGCTCAAGAGTGCAACTCACAACAAGAACTGAGAGATTGGCTACGCCAAGTCCAAGTACAAATGGAAAGTAATCCTGAACCATTTAGAAAATTAAGAAATATTTTTTTAAAACGATGCAGAGCTTGTATACAAGCCAACGGTGGGCATTTTGAACATTTGCTATAGTCTTTAAGTGAAAGAATTAAATATATTTATTTTAAATTAATGTTATTTATTTCTTTTTTTTCTGGTTCGTTAACATGAGACTTTTTTTTTTCGCAATAGGCTAGTTTCCTGGTCTGTTAAATTACCAAAAAATATTGGACCTATATTTTGTCTTTTGTCAATCAAACAAGAAATGACGAAGATAAAGCGCATCAAAGTGAGCACATGACGTCACGCCTTGCTAAAAAGTGTCGCAAGGCGTGACGTTACGCGGAACTTTAACGGGCTATATCTTCATCACTTTTGTTTGATTGAGAAAAGAAAAAATACGTCTCCAATATTTTCTGTTTATCCAACTGACGGACTAATTAGATTTTTTTAGGAAACTTGAAAGAGCATAAGTTGCTACAGTTTTTAAAAAAAACATGAGTGCGTTGACCCGCTTTTTGAATTTTTAATTGGACTTACGAAAAATGTGTCGATTTCAAGGAAAGTAATTATTCTTGCATTGATATGAAATTAAATGCACTTCAAATTTGCAGATCAGTCTGATTTTTTTTCTGAGAGATTGCAATGTCTAAGTAAGCACTTAAAATAAAAAAATAATAGAATTTTTCATTTTAAAAGTAAATAAAAAATTATTAAAACATTAAAAGTGGTGATATTTTTACAATAAAAAAAAATCATATCTTGTAAGCAGCTGACAAGCAATTTTTATTCTGGCGGGTACAAATAGATCCCTAAGCCGACTACCTAAAAAAATGTATGTCCATCTGGCCTGTATTCCAAATTTGGTGGAAAATTGAGTAGACATTATAAATAATGGCTAGTTAATATATAATATCCCGATTTATTACTTTGGCTGTAACATATACATATACTAAATACTATTTATTTATTAGGCACTAGCTGTTGCCCGCGATTTTGTTCGCGTGATCTTTACAAAACCATAGTTAGCCAAAACTAAAAACCAAGCAAACAAAGTTGCAGGCAATAGCTAGTGTCTAATAAATAAATAGTATTTAGTATACGTATATGTTACAGCCAAAGTAATAAATCGGGATATTATATATTAACTAGCCATTATTTATAATGTCTACTCAATTTTCCACCAAATTTTTTTGCCAACTGAACAGTGACATCTAACGGCAAGAAGCGCCATCTATAGTGCCAGTTATCTTGCATCCATCGGGAACCGTATATTTTTCCGAGAGAAAAAGTATCCTATCTTTAATTCCAAACTAATATATTAGATATTCTGTATCACATTTCTTCTAGATTCGTTCAGCCGTTCTAGTTTTTTCAAATTTTCGTATTTATATTCGTAAGATAAGATTTAAGAAAATATCGCTATCGAAGTTTAAGTGTACCTTAGTTTTCAGCTCCAGTTCCTGATGCAATCGCATTTTTCGTTTTTGGTAATCAAACTTCGGAAGTCCACTTCTTAGAGGATCCACTCCAGCTGATATCAAACGATTATTTACCTCTTCGGTAATTTTAGCTCTTATTATTTTCATAGGACTGAAAATAACCACGTTTTAAGTGCATACAAAAACAAATTAATAAAAATTTTAATAAGTTGAAATGTTCTACCAACATACCTTCCTGGTGCAATAACTGACCCATTTTTTTCTCTTATAACTAAATTTGACACTTTTTGTGATTTCGATCTTTGTCTCGTGCCCTTTTTTCCACTATTGATATGAGAATTCTGGTTTTTTAATGTGTTGGTAGATCGCTGCAAATGATTGGTGTCTTTGCTTGTTTTAGGGTTTCCTCTATTGACCTCAACAGTTATGTGGTTTTGTATTTTACTTCCTTGTAAATCTTTCAACGTTTGTTTTAACTTTGGCAACGTTTCTTGTTGCATGCTTGAATCGTCCGAAGAACTAGTGCTTAAAGAACGAATATTTAGTAAAGCTTGTGCCTTTTGATGTAGTTTTTCAAGAGTTTCTCGATCAGCTTCAGGAAGATTTTGTGGGTACGGTTTTTTATTAATTGGAGTTTTTTTAATATCGCCATTATTTTTTTGAGAAGAGTCCTGGAAAACAAACGGAAAACAATAACTAACCCTTGTCCATCTAATGGAATAACAAATAATGCACGCAGTAAACAATTAAAATTCACATGGTTTGCTGATTTTGTAGATTCGCTTTTTTCCGGTGTAGTTTTATTAGTGTTTAAACTATGTTGTAGCATTTCTTCTAACTGTGCAACTTTTCTCCTCTCAGCATCAGCCTGAGTTCGTGATTCTTGTGCCTCTCTTGCTACTTCATTTAACTTAAGTAGCAGAGATTCATACTGCTTGGCGTGAGTTTCGGCTCGATTTGACCAAAGCGTCATTTGAGTTTCGGATTCTTTGCGTCTTTCAACATCTTCTTTTTCCATTTTTGATCTCTGAAAATATTTTTAAACTTCAGCTATTTTATTGTTTGGTACGTAAATAACTTAGGTCAAAAACACAATATGAACTTACGGAATCTAATAATTCTTGTTTTAAGGCTAATATTTCAGTTCCCTGTTTACTAATAGTTGTATTTAGCTGTTCTATTATTTTTAGCTCCGTGTTTGGCACTAGGGCCACAGTTTCTTTTTCTTTTAACGATTTTATGGTATCCATAATTTGACTTCTGAGTAAGTCTATTTCTTTATGATATTTTTCTTGTTCTTCTTTTTTCCATTCCTCAATCTTTTCTAGCAAAAAGTCCTCATTATTTGTAGCAACTTCGGCATCTTTGGTTTGCTTTAAAACGATATCTGATTTAGTATTAATTTCTGTGCTACTTTCAACTTTGTTTTTTCCGGTGATATTCGATTTTACTTGCTCTGCATTATTTTTTATAGCACTTTCCATTTCTTTCAGTTTTAATTTAAGCTCCAAAATTTCGTCTCTTAATTTCGTGTTTTCTGTTGTATTGGGTTGGTTTCGCAAGCTGTCTTCAATATCTCTTTGTGGTATTTCCATGATATTTGAATGTCGTCTAGAAATATGACTTTTGAGGTAAAGTTGATTCAAAAATACCTTATCACAAAATTTGCATTTATTGTACTGATGTACATCTCCTGCGGCAAAAGAAAACAGTTCGTTTTTCTGTGACAATGTTTTTAAAATCATGCTAGCTATATTGTCGTTGCCATATGGTAAAGTGTTTCTATATGTATGTTTCGTTTTTCTTTTTAATTTCCTGATTTCTTCGTCTCGATCTCTGAGTTCTTTCTTGGTAGCATCAAGTTCCTGAAATTAGGTAATCGATTTATAGATTGACAGACATAAAACATTTTTATAAAAGACAGATCCCTACTTTTTTTTTGCCACCACACCATACAAAGATGTTACAGTAGATGTTGAAAGATTCGGATTCGATCCTTGCATGACCTTTCGCTATTCGGGCGAACTTCTTCGATACATTTACTATACATAAAGAAAAGTCGGTTTAGTTACTCCATTTATAAGTCAAGAACGGCTGGACCGATTTTTATGATCTTTGATTTGTTAAATTTGTCTCCGCCCCGAATAGCAGAATAACTGTAAAAAACACGGAAATATTCACAAAAAAATATATAAAGAGGCAGTACGAAGTTCGCCGGGACAGCTACTTGTTATAGTAGTCATTATAATGGTTTTTAATTCGTGACCTGTGCCAGAGAAGTTATCTCTTCTCGCAGCACATAGACGCTGCGGTCCAAGTAGTGGCGGCAGAATTGCTGGTATTCGACGGCCAACTGCGCAAGCCGGAACATCTTCATCACGCCCTCGTCGAGGATGCGCACGTCGAACTCAGACTCAAGTACGCAGTCCAGTATCTACAGGTTAATGCAAGTATGATAAAAAGTGTATTTTGTTTTAAATCCAATTAAAGATGTAGGTACTAGTGATGTAACGAATGTTTAATTTCCCACATTTGCGAATGCGAATAATCAACACCAATATTCGCGAATGACCTTTAGTCGCATAAAGTTTACTATATCAAAATGTCCACTGTATCAAAACGTCCACAGTATCGAAATGTCCACTTTAAAATGCCCTATTATCAAAATGACCACTGCACCAAATTGACCACTTTGTCAATATGTCCACTGTAACAAAACCTCCACTTTGTCGAAACGTCTACTATATCTAAATTGTATTGTAATGTAAATACCGGGTGAGGCTACCAGGATCCCCTGTCAAAATTATGTAAGGTGAGTATACAATAGTGTCAGCTAAACATATGACGATCGGAAAAACAAGTGAGTATTGGGGAAACAAGTGAGTATCGGGAAAACAAGTGAGTATCGGAAAACAAATGAGCATCACAAAAACAAGTGAGTATTGGGAAAACAAGTAAGCATCGCGAAAACAATAGTGGGAAAACAAGTGAGTACTGGGAACACAAGTGAACATTGTGAAAACAAGTAACCATCGTGAAAACAAGTGTTATGGGAAAACAAGTAAGTATTGGGAAAATAAGTAAGCATCGCGAAAATAAGTGAGCATCGGAAAAACAAGTTAGTATTGGTAAAGCAATTGAGTATTGGGAAAACAAGTAAGTATCGCGAAAACAAGTGGACATCGTGAAATAAGTAAGCATCGCGAAAACAAGTAAGCATCGCGATAACAAGTGAATTTTGATAATGTGAACGTTTTGATACTGTGGACGTTTTGATACAGTGGACATTTTGATATAGTAGACTTTATGCGACTAACGGGTGATTTTCATCATTACAAAATAAACTTGACATTCCGAGCTTCAGACTACACACTTCAGAACATATACTTAGGCTGTATTATTTCTATCTGGCTAGTTTTGATGACATTAAAAAGGTACCATTTGAAAAAAATAAATTAATTTAGAAAAATGTTGTTGAGTCAAAATGAGTGAATCTAATAAATAATTTTAAAATGTATCGACATTTTAAAATCAATGTGACCAAATGCAGTGGCAGTAAGAGTAGCACAACGTTGGTTTAAGCGTTTCCAATCCAGGAATTTTGATGTCAAAGATGCACCTCGCTTGAGTCGCCCTATTACGGATAAAATAGACGCCATTTTTTTAAAAAAGAGGCAAGATCGGCATATCAATAGTTTCGACATAGCTGAAAAACTGGGAATTGACCACAAAACATAGTACACAGAAAAACTCCTTATTTGGGTGCCACACGAGCTAACTCAAAGAAACCTCATACCTAAACCGTGTACTCATTTGCGATTCCTTATAGGGACCTTAAAGTAGAAAAAATATAAATAGAAATTAGGTGATGCTGTGTGTGTGGTGGGATTGGAAGAGTATTGTTCATCATAAGCTTTTACCGCCAGGCAGAATCATCTTCGGATCTCCTCTGCCAACAACTGACGAAATTGAAGCAAAAAGTTGAGAGAAGCGGCCGAAATTACTCAATACAAAGGCTGTGGTCTTTCATCACGATAGCGCTAGACTACACACATCTTTAGCCACTCAGTAAAGATTAAGAGAGTTAGGCTGGGAGGTGTTGATGCATTTGCCATAAAGCCCTGTCCTTTCACCTTCAGATTTCAACTCTTTGGTCTCTTCAGAATTCTTAAGGCAGTGTCAGGGTAACATCAGGCAAGAGAGGAAGGCTAAAACTACGATTCGCGATTTTTTGATCAGAAGTCTCAAAATGTCTACAGCAACAGGATCATGTCACTACCTACAAGGTGGCACAAAGTCATCGAACAAAATGCCACATAAATACCTAGAGTAAGTAATGAAATGTACCTAAATAAACTTTTAAAAAATGTCCTAAAACTTAAGTTTCATATAAAATGCGAAGAAACTTTTTCGACCTTATATGTTCAGTTACATTGCTATTTTATAAACTATTGTCACTTTTCATTGACAAATCCATATGCAAAAAATTCGCATAATACATGGGGCACACTAAAAGTTTTGCACTTCTAGCTAATCGAAACTATTTTAATTTCGAATGTTATATTTTTTTAAACGTTGCAACCTTCTTAGTAATAAAAACAAACAATTGGCGGGAAATTATTTGTCTACAGTTGTCTAAAGTTCTACGTACGTAACGATTAATTTTATAAAAAAAATAAAAACCGACTTCAAAAAACTAAAACGCTAAAAATAATCTTAACACTTACGTACCTAATCAGTTACTTTTAGAGTCGGTGCAAATGAAAACATAGAATCTCTCATCGACTGGCACTATAATAAAAATTTTTGGAAAAAATTTCACCCCTAAGGGTGGAAAAATAGGAAATGAAATCGGTGTTCAGCAGTTAAATTATGTTTGCACTCGTAAGATTTGTTTTGATTAGGATTTATCACTAAAATGGATGAAATAAGTTAATTTTATAAAAAAAATAAAAACCGACTTCAAAAAACTAAAACGCTAAAAATAATCTTAACACTTAAGTACCTAATCAGTTACTTTTGGAGTCGGTGCCAGTCAATGAGAGACCAATGTTTTCGTTTGCACCGACTCCAAAAGTAACTGATTAGGTACTTAAGTGTTAAGATTATTTTTAGCGTTTTAGTTTTTTGAAGTCGGTTTTTATTTTTTTAGTGATACATACAGTGATAATCCTCAACAATACGAATCTTTTCAGTGCAAACATAAGTTAACGGCTGAACACCGATTTCATCCCTTTTTTTCCACCTTAGAGGTGAAATTCTTTCAAAAAATTTTATTATACCATCTTCAAAGTATAAGCTATTCGATAAAGAAAGAATCATCAAAATCTATTCACAAATGCCGAAGATATTGGGCAACATAGGTATAATAAAAATCAGTTGGCACGGATGGAGTTCATGCAAAGTTTGATGATTTTCTTATAGATCCCATCATCAGAACTTGATCAAATGTATATAGGACCATTCCGAAAGTATTCCTTTTCGAACAAAAAAAGAAGTATCGAAATCGGTTAACCTGGTAACGAATGATCGCTGAACATACATAAAAATAAATAAAAAAAACAAAGATACTGACGAGTTGAGAACCTCCTCCTTTTTTGAAGTCGGTTAAAAAAAGAATCATCAAAGTCGGTTCACATTTGGCAAAGATATTAGAAGATAGATACTAAAATCAGTTGGCGTGGTACGGAGTTCAAGCAATGTTTGATGATTTTCTTATAGAACCCATCATCAGAATTCAACCAAATTTCTATGGGACCATTCTGAAAGTATTACCTTTCAAACAAAAAAGTAATTATCGAAATCTGTCAACGCAGTAACGAATGATCGCTGAACATACATAAAAAAAAAAGATACCGACGAATTGAGAACCTCCTCCTTTTTTGAAGTCGGTTAAAAATGGAATTAAGTCGAAAAGATTTTAGAGCGAAGATTTTTTATGATTTTAAAAGTTCTCTCTCTCCGCAAGACTGTGCCGTGCCGCTCGTCTTCAAAATGCTTTTGGATGAGAAGCACCTTGTTTGAGCACCGTGAGGCGATGGTTTGCTGAATTTGAGAGAGGTCGAGTTTCTTTACATGACGAATTTAATGAAGGGCGGCCTTAAACTGCCGTCAACGAAAATAATGTAGCTACTGTTTTAAGCGGCTAATTGAAGAAAACCCGTGGATTACCTATGAGACAATTCGAGGACTATTGGGAATTGGTATGAGCCAAATTCAGAAAATTTTACACGAAGAATTGAAAGTTCGGAAACTTTTCTGTGTTTGGATCCCTCATGAACTGACAGCGGAGCAGAAGCGGCCTCTTCTAATGCTGTTTATGATATTGTCACAGGAGACGAAACGTGGATTTATTGTTTTGAACCCGAAAAAAAAACCGCAATCTTGTGAATGGGTGTTTGAAAATGAGAACAGGCCAACAAAAGTGAGGCAGGCCAGAAACGGTAAAAAAATTATCGCGTTTCTTTTCTCAGCTACGGGTCCCATCTGTACAATTCTACTTGAAGATCAAGAAAGTGTTAATGCCGAGTGGTATTATTCTACCATTTGTTTACCCAGGGTGTTAGAAAAATTTCGCGAAAGACGACCCAAAAACCGCGTTCTCCTACGTCATGACAACGTTTCTTCACACAACTCGTCACCCATCCTGCGCATAGCCCCGACCTAGCACCCTGTGATTTCTGTTTTTTCCCCAAAATCAAAGATTTGATGAGAGGTTTTACTTTTAACAACTCCGAAGAGGCAGTGATAGCGTTCCATCAGCACGTAGAAAACATGCCTTCAGATCTGTGGTCCTCCTGTTTTAAAAAATGGTTCGATCGCATGAAAAAATGTTTTAATTGTAAGTAAAGGAGAGTATTTTGAAAAGCAATAAACACAATATTTTGGTTATAACATGTTGTTTTTTTTTTAAGTTACGCAAAATTTATAGTGTGATCTACGTATATTGCGAAAGCTAAATATTGAAAAAGACGAGAAAGTTCGCGAATGAGAATATTTGTTACAGCACATCACGGCACACCACTAATACTTAGTACTTACATCATTAACATGTTGTTCTATAAGAATGAATTTCCTCTCACGTATTAAACTTTCTATGTCAATTAACCCTGCAATAAATAAACATTGTATTATAATATTACGTAATTGGTATACAGGAAGATTTTTTTATCACCATCCAAATTTAAATATAATAATCTATGAGGAAAAAAACAATACACGTGTTTTTTCTTTTGGTATCGCCTAGTACAAAAATGTTAGAATGCGAATGAATGAATGAAATGCACCTGGAAATTGTCTATACAAACAAATACTAAGAGTATGGACATGGCACGCAAACTACTCTACGCGCTAGACGCCTCTCCCCGCCCCCGCTTTTCATTGATGTTTTTACGATCCTTAAGTTGTTGACTTTCCCTTCATATTTTCGCGATAGTACGTACGCAGCGCACGGGCCGGCGGAAACGCGGTAATTAGGCACGCATACGTCACGGGGTTGCGCGAGCGACTGATTTGTGTGTTTGTTGACACCGGCCGGCGCGCCACGATGCCGACACAGGGCCGTCGTCATAGTAACCCCGTGCCGCTGCCCGCGCGCCGCTGCCCTCGCGCCGCCCTCTCATTCAAGTATCTAGCGTAATGTTTACGTTAAGCAGTAACCACATAAAATTGAAAATTATATTGGGAAAAATATTATATGGTGAAAACTTAACATACTATTTTTTTTTATAAATGGGTTCTATGAAGGATTCCTAATGCCTAGAAAAATTTAGATGGTGGTAAAAAAGTATTCCTGTATACTTAGGGTATACAGCAGGGTGTCCGTCAAGTAAATCAATGATAACCTTGTAACCACATATTCTATATAAGGTACATCTTAATGAACAACTTTTGTTCTATGACTTTTAAAAAATGCATTTTTTTGTCTATCTTACTGATTCAATCGGCTGTTTGGTAATTTTGTATGGGTAGTCGTTAAATTTTCTTGCAAATTTGCAACTTTTGCAAGTCATAAAAAAGTTGTTCACCGTGATGTGTACAGGATGTTAGGTAAATGATATATCAAGCCGAAACTAGCCCATGTTAACATATGCATATAAATGCTATGGTGAAGTCAGTTTTTTTTTTATACAAAACTTAATTATCAGAATCCGATTCGTATGTTTTTTTTAAATGATATCAAATTACTGACTTCACCATAGCATTTATATGTATATGTCGAGATAGGCTAGTTTCGGCTTGATATACCATTTACCTAACAACCTGTAAAATATATTGTGGTTACAAGGTTACCCCTGATTTACAGGACACTGTGACTATTACTGTGACTATAGGAGTCGAGGGATGCAATCGATTAGCTAACATAAGATATCAGCTGTCATCGGAGCGTAACTGTAATCTGTTTAGGACATAATTCTAAAAAATTATGCGTTACATTATTAACTCAATAAAATGCGTGAATGTAACGGTCTCCCATTATTTTGTGTCTGCCACGCAGTTAGTAGATACTTAAGAGTAGAGATTATTTTTGCTCAAAAGCATACCAGATATTTCATAATATTGCAATAATACGTACCTATGAGTAATTAAATAATATGTAACTTACTTATTTTATTCCAATCTATATGAATACGTGGGCGATGTGTGTTGAAAGCGAATCCTGCTTCATCTGCTATCTTAGCAAAGTTGTGGTGCAACTCATAAGAAGTTTTGCACGCCATTTTTATTTTATTTGTAGTATTATTACATTTAAACCTAAATTTAATACTATCTATTATATTAAACAGAATACAAGCTTACTATTAATAAAATGGAAGAAATAAACTTGGCATGCACTGATCAAGTAAAACACTGTGTTGGCGTGGTGTCACTTTGGTTTGTTTACATTTTTGATAGTTGCGTAGCAACAAGGTGTGTCATGGTGATTACTTATGTACCTACAAAGGTTACTAATAAGACGTGTTCTTACCTAGTAGATATCTACTAATAGGCTAGTTGACACTTTTTTTAAACAGGTCTTAAATTGTTAACAAGTGTTCCATTAGACCGAAAAAAAAATGATTGTATTTTTTTAAGACTTAGAAAACTACAAAACTTTAATTTTAAAATAATATTTTCATAAACAGACGAAAACGAAACGCTGTCAGCCATTTTGGTCTATAGATTATCAGTGCCATGACGTAGTCTCTCTAGTAAACAAACAAACAACTTAGACGTCTTTACGAATACAACCTCTCTGAATTAATCAAACATGATTTCTAATAGTTTACACAAAAAATATAGTAATTATCATTTCTGTATATCGTTCGAGAATGCAAAAATACATCAAAGACTCGAATGACATTTGACCGTTTACCATACCCTCTTTTGTTCAGGACTAAAAGCGATCAGTGTAACTTTAACACAAACAAGATACCCTCACAATCTTGTCTTTCCCAATAGTACTACAATATTATATATTCGAAATGCGTATTGTATGGCAGTAAAAATCTACAACAAATTGGGCGATGAAATAAAAGCACTACCCTTAAATGTTTTCAAGGTAACACTAAAAAAGTTGCTAATTCAAAAATGCTTTTACTCAGTCGATGAATATTTTAATTACTTTAGACTATAAGCGCTGTAACCCACTAATTTTGCCTCTGTTTTATTTTTATTTTTTATTTGACATTAATCAATTGTAAATGTAATTATTGATAATGACCATTATGTTTAGAAAATAGAATTGTAATTAAGAATAAGAATAAACTTTATTTAAACAAACTGATTCAAACAACAGTAACTGGATTCACAGTGATGTTAAAACAGTTGCACATAGTTACTTACTAGTAGTCCCCAAACTGGTTTACTATTGTTTAACAAAAAACGTATGACAAAAGATCATTTTACAAACGTTTGAAAAACTAATCATTTGACAAACTTTCATTTCAACATATTATTTTAAAAACAATCGTTTGACATAATACAGGTTTCGCAAATGTTTTACTTAGAAAATATTTCAACTGGTAAAATATTATTTTAATAATGTTTACATGACTAAATAATTCGTTTGCCAAATTGGTAATTTTACAAAAAGTTAGTAGATAAATTAATGGTTTGTAAAAATAACTATTTTCTAACCAATACTTACGCGAAGCCGTACAAAAGGCGGTATTTTAGATAATTTCTTAGACAGATTATTTATAGGCAAGTGATAATTTTGTAGGAAAATATTTTGATTAGTCACCCCCGATTTGGGCAGTGAGGGAGGGTAGGGGGGCTACCCCCGTACCACTCTCCCCTCTCGGAAATGCTTAGTTCAGAAGATATGAATTTATGAAAATTAATAAAACTTAACCTCAAAATCCTTAGTTTTTACATTATTTTTGCAAAAAATATTTGGATCTGTTTTGAGGTACCTAACCTAACCTAGAACTCTGCTAAAAATGACTTTACAGTGACCTTGACAAATGACGGTTTTTAGGGTTGTTGTAGAGAGGGCTGTAAAGGGAAGTTATCAAATCTACATTTCCATTATAGAATAAGAACAGCGCTCGCCGGCCGCTGCCGCGGCACGCCCCCTACGCTCGCTGCGCTCGCTCCGGTCGCTCGGCTTTGCGCTTTTGTGCGGTCCCTGTTTTAACCTAACCTAACCTAGATGAGTGTCACAACCTAGTAATTACGAACATCTCCATGTCTATAAAAGAGTTTTAAATAAATGATTATTAAACTTCTTTTTTATTGTTAGACTTCCATGCATGAACCTAAAGTAATAATATACACGTACTTAATAGCTAACTACCTTCTTGTGTGTAAGAAAGATAGTTGTATTAACGTAGATTTTAGTAAATAAAATATTTACCAAACAATGCATTTTGTCAAATGTTATTTAAGCTTGTTACGAGTGCAAGCCTCGTCTACGTCACTGCTATGTGTCACCAGTGTATATGTGTTGTGCAAGTGCAGGTGTTAAAGATTGAGCAATAGTACCAAAAGTGCATAGTTAGCAGTTTTCACCCACATGGGAACTTTTGGACAGTTTTCGAGTGCCTTTTAGCTTCAATCGCGGAAGCGACAGGACGTTAGTTAAGACCAGATCAATCGGGATCAAATTAGAATTATAATTTTGTAATTAATTTTAATAAATAAGTTAAACCTAAATTGTCTAGTTTTTAAAAATCCTACCCGACGGCCCAATTCCGTAATTGGCGCAGTCGGTAGGATAGTCGCGTCAGTGCGTGTTATCACACTTCGATCCGCCTGATAGTCGCTTCGTCGGCGCGTCGACTATCCCTACGAATCTACGCAAGTGGTCGTCGGATGGAAAAGAAGAATCGTCTTCACTCAACGGCGCTCATCCAAAAATTGATGGCCCACCAGCACCCGCAGCAGCACCAGTGGCAGCACCAACGTCAATCCAGTATGCTAAGCAGCCTGCTTCTGTGAGTTATATTATAGTATTAGTTACGCATTCCTATTGGTTGCCAGTGGTCCCTTTCCTGTCTCCTGTAGAGAGTGTTATTAGTTAGTTAGGTAGATATATATTTTTAATAAAAAGTACATTTAGTTTTCAAGATTTTCTATCCTAGGAGAGATAGGGATATTGGGCCGAATCAGCGGCGCAGTATCAGATCTAATTCTAGATTGCTTAGATTTCATCGCGATATTGAGTTAGATAACATAGAGGAAGAAATGGCAAACGAACAGCAACAGTTTGTTCCCGCCCCAGACATGACAGACCGAATTTGGAAAGCATTAAGATTGGTACCCGAGTTTGATGGAAATTCTAACGTTTTAATTAGATTTTTAAAGATATGTGATCAACTTATTTGAACTTATGTCAATCCAGCCCCGGGAAATGAGTTAAATAACTCCGCCTTAATTAATGGCATTTTAAATAAAATCACTGGGCATGCCGCTAAAACGCTAGCAACAAATGGTATTCCCCAGGACTGGAATGGTATTAGAAATACTCTTATTAACAGCTTTTCGGATCACAGAGATGAGTCCGCTCTTTATACAGATATGTCCACGTTAACTCAAGGCTCAGACACACCCCAAGTGTTTTACGAACGTGTTCAAAATTTATTAAGTGTTATAATGACCTATGTAGAGTTGCACGAAACTATTGCAACTACAGTAGAGTCTAAACGCACCCTTTACAAAAAACTAGCCCTCCAAACTTACACTAGAGGCCTTGCCGAGCCTTTAGGCTCACGTGTTAGGTGCATGCGTCCCGAAACGTTAGAAAAGGCCCTGGAGTTTGCCCAGGAAGAACTAAATGTTTTATATCTGCAAAGTAAAGCCGGGAACCCGCCGAATTCCAAGAAATCGTTTAACAATAACGGGTTCAATTACTCACCTTTTAGTTCGCAGCATGAATCACCGATGTCTTCAAGACAGTTTAATTTCCCAGTGCCTATTAAACAATTTAGACCTACTAATTTCCCAATGATGCAACAAAGCAATTTTCCGAATAATTTCGTACCAAATATTAATTTTCCAAATAGCAATTTCAGGCCTAACGCGCCTCAAAACTTCCCTAATCAGCAAGGACTTACCAGAACTCAGCAAATGATGAGAGCCTTACCACGTTCAAACATGACTACCGGTTTCAGAATTCCTCCTCGAGGAAATCCTCAAAACTTCAGAAATTTTCCTACACCTATGAGTGGCGTTAGTCATCCAGTTGCCCGCGTACTACCGCCTTCTCCACAGAATACGCATCCACAGATAAACGTTAATGAATGCGTTAACCCCGATAACTATTACTATGACCACACTGACCTTGACTATTACCAACAGGCCTATATGACTAACCCTGAAAATTACTGTCAGACTGAAGAAGTGACAGACCAAACAGATTATGATGAACAGGAAAATTTTTGCCAGGCTCCGGATCAAACATCCCTAAAATAGAGTTAAACCTCCAAGATCAAAGGCAGTTGCCATTTATCCAAATTAACGACCCCCCGTTAAAGCTTCTTATAGATACTGGAGCCAACAAATCTTTTATTAGCCCAGAAGCGGCGAAAAATTTTTTTTCGTATTATGATCTGAAATATGACCCCTTCATTGTTACCAACATACATGCAACAACCCAGAATAACTATTCCGTGACTATTCCCTGTTTTCCCGAATTCAATGACCAAACCCCCATAAAACTTTACGTCTACAGATTTCACGAATATTTCGATGGTCTAATTGGCCTAGATCTTCTTGAAAAATGGCAATCCAAAATTGACCTTAGTGACCGCATATTACGAACGCAATACGCAGAAAATCCCATTTTAATGTACAAATCTGGCACTATTAATTCATTTGAGACAATTATTCCCGCACAATCAACGCAACTAGTTAAAGTTCCAACTACGATTTTTCAAGGCGATATTTCCATAGAATCCCAAATTATGTGCAATTGTCACATCTCGGACTGTTTTTCGTCGGCACAAAATGGTCAAGCCTACATAGAAATTTTAAATCCATCCCAAAATGATATCATTTTCACTTTAACAGAACCCTTACAGGTTCATGTATTTAATGAACAAACCGACTTACCTAACATGACTCATGACTCCGAGCGTTTCCGAGAAGTTTCGTCACGCTTGCGAATGGATCATTTGAACCCTGAGGAGAAAGCCAATTTACTTTCACTGTGCAAAGAATATTCTGACATATTTTATCTTGAAGACGAACCTCTGACATTTACGAACAAAATTAAGCACCGAATTACAACGACAGACGAAATTCCCGTTCATAGTAAAACTTACAGATATCCGTTCGTACACAGGCAAGAAGTCCAGTCACAAATAAAAAAAATGCTCGACCAAGGTATTATAAGACCTTCAATTTCAGCCTGGAGTGCTCCTATCTGGATCGTCCCGAAAAAAGCAGATGCCTCCGGCAAAATTAAATGGAGACTTGTAGTTGACTTTAGAAAACTCAACGAAAAAACTGTGGACGATAAATACCCGATCCCCAACTTAATTGATATCCTAGACAAGCTAGGCAAGTGTCAATATTTTACCACCCTAGATTTAGCTAGCGGTTTTTATCAAGTCGAAATGCACCCGGACGATATTCACAAAACAGGTTTCAGTGTTGCAGACGGTAATGGGCACTTTGAATTTCTACGAATGCCCATGGGCCTTAAAAATAGTCCATCTACGTTCCAGCGCGTCATGGACAACGTGCTGAGAGGCTTACAAAACGTCATTTGTGTGGTTTATCAGGACGATATTCTGATTTTTTCAACATCCCTTCAGGAACACATGATAAATCTTCGTAAAATTTTTGACAGGCTTCGTGACTCCAATTTTAAAGTCCAAATGGACAAATCCGAATTTTTAAGACATGAAACCGCGTATTTAGGACACATTATAACACCCCAAGGCGTTAAACCCAATCCCGACAAGATAGCAGCCATTTTAAAATACCCCATCCCCAAAACTACTAAGCAAATAAAAGGATTTTTAGGCCTCATAGGGTACTACCGACGCTTCATTCCCGATTTTGCTCGTTTAACAAAACCTCTCACTGCGTGCCTAAAAAAAGGATCCAAAATTACACTGACTTCTGACTATGTCCGATGTTTTGAACACTGCAAAACTTTACTCATAAATGACCCAATACTTCAATACCCAGACCTCTCCAAAGACTTCATTTTGACCACAGACGCCTCAAACGTTGCCTTAGCCGTTTTATCGCAGGGTTCCATAAGCTCCGACAGACCAGTTGCCTACGCATCCAGAACTTTAAATGACAGTGAACTGAACTACTCCACAATTGAAAAAGAATTGCTTGCAATAGTTTGGGCGACAAAGTACTTTAGACCTTACTTATTTGGCCGAAAATTCAAAATTATCACGGACCATAAGCCTCTTCAATGGCTTCTCAACTTACGCGAACCAAATTCTCGTCTAACTCGATGGCGACTCAAATTGGCAGAATATAACTTCATCATCGTTTATAAAAAAGGTAAAGCGAACACCAATGCTGACGCATTGTCTCGCATTGAAATCCACAACGAGGAGTTGAACTCCGTAGTTGTTAACATCAGCGACTCTTCATCATCCCCATCAATTATTCAAATTAACGACTCGTCATCCTCGACCATCACCGCCCCTGATGACAGACCTCTGATTAGCCAATCCTCAACTGACACAGCACCAAGCCTGAGACCACTAAGCAGCCCACCACCTGAAAATAACGATGACTTACAGTTTTTACCCGATTTTGAAGAAGGCACAGCACACACCAGTGTCGAACATCCTGTACTCGAACTACCCGTATCAGAAAATCCCTTAAATAAATTCAAAAGACAATTAGTTATACGCGTTAACGCCAACCCCTGTAACGCCAAACCTAAAACAATCACACCATTCGAAACCTACAGAAAAACAACAGTCCAAATTTCTGAGAATAACTTAGAACAGGATATTATAAATATCATAAAAAATCACATTGACCCCAAACTGCGTACGGCTATCCTGGTACAACCTTTGAACAAAATGTACGACATCGTTCCTATTTTACAAAAAACCTTTAAAAGTGCTTCAGCTAACTTAATACTTGTCAAAAAAGAAATCCAAGACATTAGCGATTTTCTCAACCAACAGGATATCATGTCAAAATATCACGAA
This sequence comes from Anania hortulata, assembly GCA_963576865.1. Lineage (NCBI taxonomy): Eukaryota > Metazoa > Arthropoda > Insecta > Lepidoptera > Crambidae > Anania > Anania hortulata. The sequence continues at coordinate 12,171,715 of OY756390.1, read as the reverse complement.
GGAAAAACGAATCACAGAGGCATAAATGAAACACATTTAGCTCTATCCCAACGATATTATTGGCCAAAACTGAAAGAAAGCATTACTAAATATATTAATCAATGTGACCTATGCAATCGTGCAAAATATGACCGCGACCCCCCACAACCTAAGTTCCAAATTGTGCCTCCACCCTCCAAGCCGTATCAAACAGCCCATGCAGATATACTCACTATAGAACAGAATAAATATCTCACGATTATCGACTCTTTTTCAAAATATGCTCAAGCATACCAACTACCAGACTGCACTGCCCCAAATATAGTTAAAACACTTTTAATATTTTCCACTCATCATGGATTTCCAATGTGTCTAGTAACAGATCAAGGTACAGAATTTGTAAACCAAGTAGTCAGCGAGTTTTTAAAATTATATAAAGTGCACCACCATAAAATAGCTGCACATGCCCCAAATGAAAACGGCATGGTAGAACGTTTCCACAGTACCCTTTTGGAACATATTCGGCTGTTAAAATTACAACACAAAAATGAACCCGTCCAAAATTTGATACCATATGCAATAATTGCATATAACAGCTCTATCCATAGCCTTACAAAATGCCGACCATTCGACCTCATAACTGGACATTTTGACCCTAGGGACCCGACCGACTTAGATTTATCGGAACGACTTTTACAACAGTATTTACAAGAACACCGTAGCAAAATGGACACAGTTTACAAAATCATACATGACTTATCTTACGCTGAACGTACAGCAATAATGAAGCAGCGTAATTTAGACCGCGAACCTGAAACTCAATATAGCCAAGATCAAACAGTCTAAGTTAAAAACCCCGCTGCTAATAGACAAAAAACTGCACCCCGTTATACCCAAGATAAAGTCATTTCTAATCTGCCTATCCACATTTACACATCCAGGAAACGAGGCCGAGTTGCCAAGACTCGACTGAAACGTGAAAAGAAAAATAAAAACGCTACATTGTTACAGGATTTTGCTCCTCATGACGAATCTGGACCGAGCACAAGCAGATCTACTGACTTTAAACACGATCCGACTTGACGACCTGTCTGACGGACCCGGAATTCTCCCATTTAAACTTGGCTCTACAAAAATCATATCCCATGACCACACTTTCCTTCAAGAAATTGACCTTGACAAAATCAAGCAACAAATCGATTTATTGCAGACCCAACTAACAGATTTATCTAATAAATTAACTAATAGAGACTTTATTCTATTTAAACATCAAATATTACATTTGTTCACTAAACTCAATAAATTTCATTAGAGCTAGAAACTTTCGAGCCTAGAAAAGTTAAAAGAGGACTTTTTAACCCACTGGGAACATTCATTAAGAGCATATCAGGAAATCTAGACAACGATGATGCTCTGAAATTCGAAAATGCTCTTAAAATATTGCAAAAAAATGACCAAGATCTTTCTGTTAGTTTCAATAAGCATATTAGCTTATACAAAGAAATAAATCTCCAACAAACTCATATTTTAAACAACATAACCGCCAATCAAAGAAAATTAGAAAAAGCTATAATTTTGATTAGCAATGCATCTGTAACTAGCAAGGAACAGATGTTCCAATATACTCAGGTTTCGCAATTATTTAGTATACTTACTGAAAACATTCAGGAACTTTCGTTCGAAATTAGTAGATTAAGTAATATAATAGCTTTTAGTCGTACTAACGTAATGCACCATTCTATTTTATCAATCACTGATTTAACTAATATGCTAAGCCAACTTAAAAATTTATATAATCACGGCTCATTACTAAACCTAGATATTAGATATTACTATGATTTAATTACCTTAGGTTCATATTTTATTGATAGGAAAATCGTAATTGTCTTGAAGTTTCCCATAATGTCCCTAGATACTTACGATCTATATAGACTTTGTCCTGTTCCTAATAAAAACTCTGAAATAATCCTTCCACCATTCCCTTTTATGGCATCCAACTCCCAGGAATTTGCGTACATGGAGGCTGAATGCCCGAAGATCGACACCTGGTACATCTGCAAGCAGCAGCTAAGCCATCAAACCCGAACACGGAGTGACTGCATCTTCAACCTCATCTATCATCAAGAAACTGGAGACTGCCATCCCACATCTATCTCGCTCCTAAAGGACGCACTTCTGGAACTCGATAGCCAACATTATATTTTATCTCTACCTCAAGAAATCAGAATACAATTATCATACTTAGCAACGATTCCAAGAAATTGCAGCATTCGCACACCTGAATTCACAATTGTTAACACCGATGATAAACTTCGAGGTCAAGCTGTTGAAATAATGACATTCCCACACTCAGTCCCGATGTCAGCTAATTCAAGGAACCAGCTGCCACATTATAATTTCACAACGATTGATTTGAACCAATTGCACAATATTCAACATCAATTAGCCATGGACCCACCTGTTCAAATCAGCAACGTTGACTCATCCAGCCTGTATCACACCACGATACCTACCTACGTCATCATACTGTTAAGTGCACTTGCGTTTATTAGCCTGTCTTATTACTTGAAGCGACGAAATAATCGAAACGAAATCAAACCCTCACAATCTCAAGATGTAGAAATGATTTCTACAACATCTACTGAAGATAGAAGAGCCGCAACATTTGCTCTCAACCTTCGCAAATAGTTGCTCATCTAGGAGGGGAGGTGTTACGAGTGCAAGCCTCGTCTACGTCACTGCTATGTGTCACCAGTGTATATGTGTTGTGCAAGTGCAGGTGTTAAAGATTGAGCAATAGTACCAAAAGTGCATAGTTAGCAGTTTTCACCCACATGGGAACTTTTGGACAGTTTTCGAGTGCCTTTTAGCTTCAATCGCGGAAGCGACAGGACGTTAGTTAAGACCAGATCAATCGGGATCAAATTAGAATTATAATTTTGTAATTAATTTTAATAAATAAGTTAAACCTAAATTGTCTAGTTTTTAAAAATCCTACCCGACGGCCCAATTCCGTAATTAGCTTTACGTTGTTTTGCCAACTAACATGTTTAAAAAATAATCGATTTGTGAAATAATGTTTTAGCATATTTATTTTTTTTGTAAATATATTGTGTAATGAGTAGTTTATAAAATAATAATAGTTTATAGTTTATAATAGTTTGTAAAATGATAAATTTATCAAGTATAATTTTGTCAAATGTAATTTTTCAAATGAATATTTGTTATTTGTTTTTTGTCAAATGATTGGACACCCCCCAAACTAGGTCGTCCAGTCTTTTGGGGACCTGAGCTTGGAGTGAACGGAATTATAAATGCTAATATTTGTACTTATACGGTTCTGGTGAAATGTGAGAAGTATTATTATTTATACCATCTTTTGTACCACATTTTATGCAAATAAACGATTATCTTATCTTATCTTATGACTGAGGTCACTAACGTCGCGATCATGGCGGATAGCGTTTTCAGATTTTCAAATTACCTATAGATTAAGAAATATATTTTTTAAATTGATTTTTACAGCCATCTTCTACTTTTATGTATTGAAATCGATTTATTTAGGTTCCTAAAGTCGAATACTATATAAAATATTTATTTGTTTAATTAATTTTGATATGAGTCAACTAGCCTATCGCAAAGATTTTATTTAAAAACTTTACTCTGAGTACCTATAATAACAAAACCTTTGTTTGTTTTGTCAATACAAACCAAGGTTCTACAATTTTAAATAAGTACTTCCTGCAAGTGTTTATTTATTATCAATTTATTATTAACTAGATAAGTAGGTTTCTATAACAGATTATTATCCTGAGGTTGAGGTAGAGTCAAATCTATACCTACTTGTATGCGGTTTTAAGTACATAATAACAAGGAGTAATGGTACCTACCTACTAATGTGGTGTTAAGTAAGGGTAAATAACTTTTATATAAGTCAAATAAAACGATTGTTTGCGGTAATGACCACTTTGCTTGATAAACTTTATTTGGTCCAAGATACAGAGCTTGTTTCATCGTAAATAAATCTATCGCAGTACCTATATCTAGAGGAGCAGTCTCATGGGAGGGGCGGCCTAGCGACACGCAGTACGTTTTTATCTTTTTTTTGTATTTTTTTATATGCCGTTGGCCTTTTCAAGCAAATGTAAGGTATAAGAAAAGTGTGCAACGTTCAACTCGACACACAAAACGTGCACTCAAAATACGCAGGTTTGGAATTATTATAAAAATATATGTTGTAACCGCCTGAGTATTTTGCTCAGCACACGCTCTGTGCTCAAGTTTATAACTTTGTACAAATGTAAATGTTCGCGTATAAAAATAAATAACATCGCTTTGGCAGAAATCGTGTGTCCGAAGGGCGTTGGCCGAGCCTGGTTTACGCGGCGGGTTTCTCCTCTGAGGTGGCGGTTGCTCCCGAAGCCACGGAACCGCTCTCGTCGGGCGATGCCTGGCACGACAGCGATGGGAACTTCTTGTACAGCTCGGCGCGATATTTCGGATGGCTGCAACATAAAACATAATCTTTATCTCAAGTATGATAGTAATAAGTAATCCTGTCTTAGTGGATTCGATAAATAAAGCAAAAATTCTTCTATAAACAATTACTAACCTTATACCATATACAATAGGATTGTATACAGCGTTAGCTTTGGCAAACAAAGATCCCCAGATAGTGGCCAGAGGGCTGATAGGGGCGCTTTCAAATACTCCCGTGTAGTTAATCACCAGGTATGGTGTCCAGGCCATGAACCACAGAGAAATAGTCATCAATGCTACCTACGAACATTCAAACAAATAGTAAAATGAAGCAACACCAGCCGAATTTTCAAAATATGACTAAGTATATTTGTAGCGTATGTTACCTTGGCTAGTTTGCATTCAGCGCTAGTGTTAGCCGCTTCAGAAGACCGCAGGGAAGCCACATTCATTTTTTTTGCCTGTTCTCGCATGCCTCTCTCGTGAGCAGCTACAGCCTTAAATTTAAAAAAAAACGTAACTAGACAATACAAGTTGCTAGCTAGCCAGCTGCGTTTGTTTTAAATGATACCTTACCTGTACAATGAAGAAGTAAGAATAGATAATAAGCAGAAGAGGCATGAAGTACACAAAGACGGAGTAGATAAGAATGTAGCTTCGGCTGAACCAGTCCTTGCTCAAGTAATCAGTTCCGCAAGCTGTCATGTTTCCTTCTGGAACGTATCTGAAAGAAACATAGGAAAAAAGAGTAGGTAGTACCTTATTTGAGCACAAATAAGGTTAGCAATAATAAAATTCACTTTGAAGGTTTCGAGTTTGTCCTCTTCACGAGGGAATTTAAGTAAGTAATTGTTTTCCAGTTTAGAGCTCGTATTTTGTTAGTGTAGCTTACCTATTCCAGCCGAAGAATGGAGCAAGAGTCCAAGCAAGAGAAAACAGCCAGATTCCAAGGATGCGCAGTAACGCACCATTGTTTGTCATAGGCTTAGCGGCAATACCCTTCACGATGACATTGTAGCGGTCGAAGGCGATCATCGTCATAGTCCAGATTGAGGCACAACCAAACAATGAACCTGCGCAAGCATATAGTTCGCATGCCAGAGGACCTAAAATAAATAACCATTATAATACGAGTCAACAACTCTATTCTAGCGCACTTGTTTTGCTTTCGTCGTGAAAAGATTACTTACCCCATACCCAAGTCTCATTATAACAGTTCACAACCATAGCAGGAGACATTGCGCACATCATCAGGAAATCCGAAAAAGCGAGATTGACTACCAGTAAGTTTGAGGGTGTTTTAAGACTCTAGAAAAAGAGTAAGTTTGTTTTAAAACATGTTTTATGCGTATACAAGTACGTATGCGTAGTAAGTATTTAAGATAAAATCAGTTTGTATGAAATACCTTCGTGCATGTAAAGATGTAAATGACCATTCCATTGCCAGTGATCGAGATGAAACCGAGGACGCCGATAGTAAAACCCAAAAGACCGTGCCATAGTGGATTCATTGGTGGAAACTGATACCTAGAGAGAAAATGTTATTGAGTGTTTAGAAGTTTTAGCATGATGTCATGTAGGTATAAAACCAATGCTTCATACGTACCAATATGGATCGACCATATGCAGCAACTCAGGAGGCACTTTGTCGACGACGGTTTGGTTGGAGGCGCCGTAAGCGGCTACTTGCCCGCCCCACGCCTGCAGCGCGGCGATGCCTGGGCCAGGGTCCAGACTGGCGATTGCCATTGTTATACGACTTCTATCTGTTTTTTCTAAGAAAAAATCAAGAAAACATCAGTCACGTGCTGTTAGTTACTACAAGGCAGGCAATTTTATGCTAAACGTGTCTTAGCAAGTTTAGTACACAGAGTCAACTTAGAAGAATCCTATTTGGTCTATCACTAAACAATCTTATCGTATCAGAAGCTCTAAATTCTGCTGGGATTTATAAAGCACTTCTGCATTTCGATTATGAATTCATTCATTATTGCGTTGGCGTTAAAGAAACAAAATAATTGTTATTGTTATAAACTAAACAAAAAACATATTTAATAATAATATAACTCACTTATTAGTTCCAAGGAAAGGGTAGACGCCCCGAGATGGTTATTACAAAAAATACTGAAGAAAATCGCTGCACGAACTACTCCAGTCTTTAGTTTTGTAACCAATCTCGTGTTGCGGCGGGGTTGCCAAGGTGCGGAGGCTACTCGTCATTTTCCACACTGCGAACGTCTTTTATACACTTCTAAGGATTAAATAAGACGTCACAGCGAAGATCAATACTTATAATGAGATAGGTATCTAAGAAGGTGAATACATTACCTACTCCACTTTGATGCTTTACACAGGGCTGGCTATAATTTCCAGAAATTGATTTTTTTTGCTGAGAAAGGTTATTTTAAAATAATTTCTTTAGTTCCCGAGTTACGAGACGTGCCGTATTATTACAGATGTCGGTTTGCCTTAAGCCTACCCCTTTAAGTAAACTCTACCCGCTTGCAGGTAAAGCGCCACCTGACGTTCGAAGGGATGTTGCGTGTGCCACTGAAAAGAAGAAGCAAGAGACCGATCCTCGGCATCCGCTTCATGGCCACCAAGTACCGGAAGCTAGACTGAAGAGCCGGAAAAGTTTCCTGAGACTGACCGAAGAAATCAACACCCAGTCTATAGATGCTCAAATTCAGCTCTGGTTTTCCAAAACTCCTCCGCCTTCCAATTTTATATCGCCGTCTGAACACCTTCCTTCTTGGCATGAACACACACACGCACATGCCTTACAGGTCAGTCTTCGTACAGTGGTGGGCCGCTGTAGACAAATTTGGTAAGGTGGGGTATTAGGACCGAGCGGCAAAGTGAATGTGACTGAAGTGCGGACCCACAAACTATGGCTCACCTACTCTCCTGCCCTTTGTGTCCCTACACTTGCACGAGGGATGACCTAAACAGAGCGACACAAAACGCCGTAGAAGTTGCCAAGTTTTGGTCGAAGTCCGTCTAGAGTCGCCATTAACACGAAAGAAGAAGAATTTTGGTACTTGCTACGTAACAAAAATAGTAAGCATAGGGTTCCATATTTTAATACCACCGTAATTTTTAACCGACTTCAAAAAAGGAGAAGGTTCTTAATTCGTCTGAACCTTTTTTATGTATGACTAGCTGACCCAGCGAACTTCGTTCCGCAAATTCGTTTGACAGGTACGAACAGTTTGTATAGGAAAATAAAATAGTTGTTTTACTACTTTTCTTGCATTTTTAAAATATTTTTTTACCTTTTAAACCTTCCCTGAACTTCTACAAATATTTCTAGATCAAAATAAGCTAAATCGGTACAGCCATTCTCGAGTTTTAGCGAGACAAACGAACAGCAATTCATTTTTATATTAGATTAAATTAGCGATCATGCCGATCATTCATTACTCATCAAACAATATATCTTATAATATACCACTTGCTCGGTGGAGTGAAAATGCATACTTAGTTGAAAAAACCACAATCAGATAACACTGCAGGATCTACAGGGTGGCCAGAAAAGTGACGTCAAAATATTTTTTAGGTGCCTCGTGTTGAAAGGTATCTGAATCACCCCTATGTATGTTCTACGATTTTTCGTAGTTTTCGAGTTAACGTCAAGTTAAGTTCAGTTTATGAAAAATTTCTAAAAAAAGAGGTTTCTTCGATTTTTTTTGCTTGCAGCTAAATAAATCTCTATGAACTGTGCATTTATGCATAAAATAAACAGCCTCATAACTTTAATGGAAGTTATTACAAAATTGACCTAAAGTTGAGAATTTATGATAAATGAGTTACCATTTTAATATATTCTTAGTTTCTAAGTAGCTTCAGAGAATGCGCTAGACTCTAAGCTTTTATAATAATAATAAAAAAGTAGTACTTCATAGGCTATTTTTCGCTGAAATCAGCCATCAAAGACAGCGAGGTGGAAAACTACGAAAAATCGTAGACCATACATCAGATACCTCTCAACACAAGGCACCTAAAAAAAATTTTTGGACGTCAGTTTTTTATTTATTTAAACTTTATTGCACGGGTAAATACAATTGGCGGACTGGCCATCCTGTATAGCCATAGTCCAAAATGGTCTGGATCCCCCCTGGATCGCTATCTCTGAGGACCCGGGTTCGATTACTAGTCGGTCAATGTAGAAAAAATACTTTTTTATATTGTCTCGGGTTTGGGTGTTGTGGTGCCGTCGTTGTTTCTGATATCTGTAACACAAGTGCTTAAGCTACTTATCATAGGATCAGAGCAATGTATGTGATGTTGTTATAACTATACCGTGGCATCTCAAATCATAATCAAGAAGACTCAAAAGCGTATCCCTGGGACAAAGTGATAAGCGTAAAGGATCTTCCGCGCAAAACAAAAGCAGGTGGCTAGTTTATAAATTTTAATATGACCCTAGCTCTTCACGTCTTACGCAGCTAATATTGTTATAAGGCTACCGAGAAGCATAAGGGAATATATGCTAACAAGATTATGGGGGCAGCTAGGTATGCCTGTGTCTATCTACTTTAACTCTTCACTATAGGTATAATGATCTTTAGGTATAGTAATTAGGTACACCCCACAAATTAATGCTTCTGATTACATTATAGGTAAATATAATCATAATTAGTTAATATGCTATGTAGTATGTAGCAGAGATTCTAAAACCTATAAAAATCATTGAGATAGCGCGTTAATTTAATATCGAGCATCTAATTCTTTTTTCCGATTTCGATGTTGCTCCCATAGAAAAAGTTGTTGTAGGTATATGAACAGCTGATCACGTAGTTTTAAGGAGGGTCCTATTCCTTTGTACATCTTGTTTAAAACTGTTTCACATTCCAAACTCTAATAGGCAGTTAAAACATATAAATATATGTTTGGTTTGGAGTATTTCCAAAAATGTTATAGCACCGATTAAACAGAGTATGATAATATTATAATAGTACCTACGTACCGTACTAATTCACTAAACTAACTGTGCCCAGACTTCAATCCCGTGAATGACAGGATGTTTGGCGTGGTCTGCGGTAAAGCACTCTTAACAATAACAGAGCTTTTTATTTTGGATTTGAAAAGTCCTAGTTTGTATTTGTTAGAAGAGAGTAGCTCAGGTAGAAAGTTCCGTTAAGCGGTTCGCACAATAAATGTTTTAAGCAACAAAGTGCTTTGTGCGAGTCTTTGGAATTTCTACTGTAAAACAGTATCTTTTCGCCGAGACTCTCCTCGTTTGGTGGTGGAACGAAGTTGGGGATATTAGATAGTGCAGTTCTATTGCACAGTCTTCGAACTGTACCCAAACATCCAGTAAAAAACATAACCCTTCCTTGGCAGTCGGGTAAAAACAGATAGTTAAGACAGTCTAATTGTGGCGATGTTTTAGATTTAGACTTTTATATCTTAGCAAGCTAAGCTTTGCCTTTGCCTTTGAGCCTTGCTACCTCTCAGTCCTCGCGCCTCCCTGCTACCCTTTCCATTCATTCCATCCCGCTGGCAAATAAGTTTAAAATAGAAGAAATACTAGATTTTTTAAGGAGTGCACAGGACTTTCGTGAGTGGAATGCTGACTTAGTGACGTGAGGCCTATTTATTGTAAGCCTAAATACCTACCTAAATATATGAAAAAGTGCGCACACCAGTTTGAGAGGATCCGTACGTTCAAAGGTTCTGTACATTCTGGGTTTCAAGTGGAGTAAGTATTTTGACCAAATACGACGTCCTTATTAGCTAATACTAAGGGCTGTGGTGATGTCTGTAATTCCTGAAAAACATAACCGATTACCTTGAAATATTTACGGGACAATCTTTAAAGCACCTTTCTAACAAAAAGGTCTGTCCTGTCGGTCTCTCAGACCATAGAAAGAAATAGATATGAAATCGGGGCGTGGCGCGTGCGAATCTGATATGGGCAAACAGAACTATTGCACTCAGCGGATTAGATGCAATTTGCCCGCGCTAACGCAACGTTCACCTCATTTATTTTAAATGCCGAGTTGTTCCGTGATTAAGTACGTGTAGAAATAAGTGTAACAAACACCAGTTAGCGGATCCAAATGATGTAGGTTCAACCCTGACAAATGTAAAATTAAAACCTAATATTATACTAGGACACCTTATATAATTTTCTTTTCATGATCGGAGGTAACAATAACTACCTACTATCAAGTATCAACACGAGTGAGCGTATGCTGACTGCTGAGACGCAGGTGACGCCAGTGCCTTACGGCGTAGATTTTGTTATTTTGTAAAGCGTAAGCGAACCAGCTTTATGTTTTTAGCTAGATTTCATGTGTGCAACTTAAAAGGGGGATTTATGAAATTATAAATAGAAATTAATCTGAAAAGAGAAAGAGAGAGGTGCTTTTACAATGTTTATGAATACATGGATTTAAAGGATAGTGATAATGTTGCATTCACGGTTCAAATCTGCTTTCTTGTCTTTATAATGTACTTAGTGTGTTGCAATGTATAAATTAATAATTCAATATTTATAACTTAGTAATTAAGATTTTCACGCTTATAACCAGGCTGAATACTATGACCTCATACCTTAACTGTTGTAACATCGATACTGTGTTGCATTCATGCAAATAAATTATTTGATTTGATTTGATTTGAAAAAAAAACACGAAATTTTTCAGCGTTACATCTACGAGCCCGAAAATAAAAACAGACAACAGGTATCAGACAGATTTCTTCGCCACCTCAAAAAATTTTGCGCTCGCTTCGCTCACGGTAGTTGTGATCTGTGTGAGGTTATACTTTATTAGTTGCCTTTCTCTTAAGACTTGATTCTACTGCTTCTACGTGAGACTAACGTTAAAAGCGGAAAAAAAATATCACTTCGTTAGTTTAAATAGCCAATCTGCTGAAACGGGTTGTATGAGGAAATTTACCTTTTTTAGATCTTGATGCTGGTCTCCTAGGGCAACTTGCTGTATTTGAGCTGTAAAAATCTTCTCTGCAAGGGAGTTTACCTTATTTATATTCATGTTGCATTTAATTGACTCCCAACAGCACCATGGGTTTAAAATTGATTTCCTCCTTTTTCGATCACAGTTTATGTATTATTTTCTAAATTATGTTTTCTCTCATACCTCATTGTCTTTAAAAAGTTTTCGTCCTCGCTACGCTTGCGCTTTCTTTTTCAGTTAATATCTATAAAAGGTATACAAAATATTATGGATTTATACATGCGATTTTCCATGTTACAGAAACTAGTGTCACCACTGTCAACATTGCATTGTCTAGTGTAAAAAACACTATAAGTATCTCAAAACTCCACTCGCTGCGCTTTCAGATTTTAGTTCGTCTTACATTATCTTTTACCACGTAATTTACCACAGGTTTTTGCGTGCTGCTGCTAGTTTGTTTGGTTGCGATGAAATTAAAACACTTTGTACGAAGCGTTGTCTAAAAAAAAAATTCGCTATATTGTAAGTTAACTGTTTATGCTACTTGCTAACACTAAATTATAACTACTAATTGTAGCTACAATCTGCCATCTATTAATTAAGTAGACATGGTAAAATTGATGTCATAAATGCGGCCAAAAAAATGTTCTCATCTTTAAGTACTTTTGTCAATCGTTCGAGATCTTCGTTGACATAATCGCCAGAAACGCAAAGGGGTATCATAATGGTAGATCTTGCTTCACCCTAAATTAAACCCAAAATCGAGGGCTGTATGCCATGCGCTGCATGGAATTGCGTCACAGAATATATAATTGATTGCGTTATCCACGATCTTGCTTAATTGTTGCTTAGCCTTATTCTTTGACTTACATATTTCATTCGACTCAGGTATCTATCCGCGACTTGCAGTGCAGTATTACTAAAGTAGGCGCTACTTTAGTAATACTGTGTGCGACTCCCCCCCCCCCCCCTCCGCTCCCATATTTCCGAAACAACTAAGCCCTCTCCTTAACTGGGTCAAGCAAGCCCCCCCAAACCAAAATCCTGGATCCGCTACTGACAAACACTATATTATGGATGGTGTTACCATGTTATGTACTTAGGTATGAAATTTTCTTCATTTATTTGCATAAAAATCCATTCAAAAGTGTAACGATAATTGTATCTTGACAATATACATTGAAGGTTTATAATGACTAGCTGTTTTAAGTGCATTATGCAACTGCGCTATGGATCGAACATTAATCGAAGCGCTCACTTTGGAAGACGTGTGTCCGCGACCTCTAGGGATTAGTCTGATACGAATATGATCGATATTATTTTTACTTCATGAAGCTCTTCGAATTATTCAATTAATTTATCGAAGTCATATCATAATTATCATACGAAAAATGATTCAGAGTATGATATTGGTGAGCGTAAGTAAAATTACTGTAATAAGAAGTAAAATAACTGTAAACACATTGTGATGTAATATTAATCTATATAAAATCGAATGCCATATTTCTTAACTTTAAAAAGCATTGTTTTGTATAAGTGTAATTATTACATATTCGGATATATTATAAACTAATATATTACTATGTTATAGTTTAATCAAAATCCGTTTAACATATGTCTGTCGTCACAAAGCTTTACGATTATTATATTAGAAGGATTAATCTTAAATATAGTTTATGAATCAATTTCATTAAAAGTACGTAATAAAAAATAAGGGATTCTTGTTTTTATGTACTTTTGTAAATTCATGATTTTTTCGTACCGATTATGGCCTTTTTATTTAATCTTCTTCTTCTTCATCTATACGGTCAATCCCGGTTGCGTCCAAAGCCATTGCTTTGGAGCCCAGGGTCCGCTTTCTTTGATTTACTCCTCCACTTCGCGCGGTCTTGAGCGTCTATAGTTGTGAGATCATTGGCACGCATGTCAGCCCGCACGACGTCCAGCCAGCATTTCTTGGGTCTACCCCTTTTGCCGGGACCTGGCGGTGGCGGCATGGCCAGACATTTGTTTCCTACGTAGCTTGCCGGTTTCCGCAAAACATGGTCGTACCAGCGTAGGCGACTCTCCTGCAGTTTGTTTGCAATATCACGGACACGAAGGCTACCGCGGATGCGCGAGTTTCTCACGCGGTCCTTCCGCGTGACTCCGCACATCCACCGCAGCATAATATTCATCTCCGTGACACGCATCTCCTGCTTGTGTCGCTCGGGTAGCGGCCACGCTTCGCTGCCATATAAAGAGACAGGCCTAATGATGGACTTACAGATCTGTCCTTTAAGCTTACCCGGCACTCTGGGGTCACAAATGACACCAGTCACCTCTCGCCATTTGGCCCACGCAGCAGCAATGCGTGCTTTGACGTCGTAATCGATGTCTCCCGACGCGTGATTAAGTACAGATCCAAGGTATTTAAACCGGTCTGCGCTCGACCTTGTCTCCGCCTATGCGGAGGGCGTTGGATCTGTAGAGTTGCAGACCAGGTACTCGGTCTTCGCCACATTAAGTTTCAGACCACCGCTCTCAAGCGACTGCTTCCACTCGTTCACCCGTCTCACCAGCCTGCCCCTATCCGCGTCCACCAGTGCGATATCGTCAGCATACATCAGCAGCCATGGTGGCTACTCATGTGAGTCTCTGATGCTGTCTGACACAACGTCTAATATCACACTGAACTGAAACGGACTGAGGAAGGAACCCTGGTGTACTCCGACGGTGATGGGGAACGGTTTGGTGTCGCCAACAGCGGTCCGAACCATAGAATCGGACCTGCGGTACATGCCCCGAATAATGTCAATATATGCCTCGGGGACGCCTTTCGATCTCAGTGCCCACCAGATCACTACTCGAGGGACACAGTCGAAGGCCTTCAGACGCCTTCAAGACGAAACCCATATTGACACTCTGAGACATCACACTCCTGTCGGATCCGGGAGTCCACAATCCGCTTAAGAAGCTTTTCATTTAATCATGCTGCCTTAAATAATACTTATAATGCACTTCGAGGTAGAGCATGAAATATCGAACTATTTTTCTAATACCGATATTCGATTTAAAAATATCGAAAAACCGATATTTCAATATTTTAAAAAAAAAAATGACAAAATCGAGGCTTTATTTAATAATTAAAACTCGTTGGTGTCTTGAGTTATTCATCATCGCCAGTCTTTGGAAGTCCACAGCTGGATATAGGCCTCCGTCACCTATAGAACGCAACAGCAAGGGGCTTAGGGCCGTTTGCATCCAGCGGCTTCCCACAACCTTGACTAGCTCGTCAGTCTACTAGGTGGGAGGCGTACCCACGCTGCATCTTCCAGTTCAATGTCGCCACTCGAGAATCTTTCTTCCGAGAATAGTTCTGTTCTGTTGAATATCTGGGCAACATACTAGAAGATGGCAAAGTTAAGCCAGGCCCATGTAACATAGTCTCTTAAAAATTATATGCCCTCCAAACTCTGTTAAACAAGTACGCCATTTAACGGACTAGCCAAATTATGATCTCACAAAAAAGACACGAAATTTGAATGGACCAATAATCACGAAAACGTTAGACAGAAAATAATTACTTATTTAATATCAGAACCAATTTTAAGCATCTTCAAGCCTGATCTACCTATCGAAGTACATACTGATGCGAGTTCATTAGGTTATGGTGCAATGTTATTTCAAATTGAAGGAGAAAAACGTAGACATTAACTATTTCCGTATGCGAACTACTGAACCAGAATGCAGATATCATTCTTATGAGCTGGAAACTTTGGCAGTAGTCAAAAAAACAAGTCACGTAGTCATTAAAACATTTTCGCCATTTTCTATATGGAAGGCAGTTCACTGTTGTCACAGATTGCAATGCTCTTAAAGCTAGTCGCACAATAAAGAGCTGACCCCCCGAGTTTACAGATGGTGGGCAAACTTTGTGTGTTATCTACAAAATTTTGAATTTGACGTCAAGTACCGTAAAGGAGAACAAATGTCTTATTGTAGACTACCTAAGTAGAAACCCCACTATCAATGCTATTACAAAAGATCCTACTTGGATCATAGTTGAACAAGAACGCGATCTTAAACTAAAAAAGATTCGAGACGCCATTACAAATAAAGAAAAGTATTACCCAAAATATAGCATGAAAGAAAACCTTTTAATGAAATCTATTCAAAATCGAAGCGGCAAAACAGTGACTCGCACAATTATCCCTAATTCCTTAATATTCAACTTAATCAATCGATACCATGAAACCCTAATGCATGCCGGGTGGGAACGAACTCTTGATAAAATAAGAGAACAATTTTGGTTTCTTAATATGACGAAACGTGTCCGAACCTTTTGCAATCACTGTCTTAATTGTAAAATTGGAAAAGGAATTTCTGGCAAACAACAAATAAACCTCCATCCTATCGATAAAGTTTCGGTTCCCTTCCACACCATTCATATAGATTTAATGGGAAACTTTACTGGATGTGACAGAAAAGCTTACGCATTTGTGGCGATTAACGGTTTTACCAAATTTGTAATTGTACACCCCTTAAGTGACAAAAGCACAAATCTTATTTTAAAAAGTTTGCAAGAAATTGTAAATCATTTGGTACCCCTAATAAGATTGTTTTTCATAGCGAACCGGCCATAATGTCAAAAGAAGTGCAAAATTTCTTTCTTTCAGAAAGTATTGAACATCACGTCATTGCACGCTGTATACCTAGAGCAAATGGACTGGTTGAAAGGCTAATGCGTGCGTACCATTCGCGACCACCTTGGTGTAGTGTCCCAAAATCAAAATAAAACTTGGCTAACTAAATTAGGAGAATTACAACTCTCTATCAATACTACTAAATCTAAAGTAACAGGCCACTCATCCCTCGAACTTCTCATTAGAAAAAAAATTTCACCCCTAGCCATACAGCATGCCATGATGTTGACAGAGACGACCTTCGAAAAGACGCAAATGACAGAGTGACCGAACAAGCCGTAGATAGCAAAAACCGCTTTATCGCTAAATGCTCCCTTGTCCAGCCCTATAAAGTCAATGACTTTGTTCTATGTTTTTTTCACTCAATGGTCAAGTCATAAGCTTGGGCTCAAATTTTTAGGGCCTTACAAAATTATCAAAATTTTAGACCATGACCGATACGAAGTCAAAAGCCTCAAACCTGGTAGCAGAAAAATCACAGTAGTCGCTCACGAACACGTAAGACTTATTTCCCGAGCCGAATACCTTTGAATATACATCTGGTGATGACCATGATAGCAACTAATAAAAACCGGACAAGTGCGAGGCGGACTCGCCTACCGAGGGTTCCGTACAAATTTGTAGGTACAGACGACAGCTCGACAACCTACCAAAAACATAATTTTTATTTATTTTTATATTTGAGTTGATTGAATGAAAATAAAATTGTGGTTTACGACTTATGACGTATTAAAAACTACATTAGATCTCGTTCAAACCAATTTTCGGTGTAAGTTTGCATAGTAATATACATCTTTTTTTAGTTTAAAATTTTCTTATTTTAGACACATTTCACCACTTTGGAAGTGTCTCTCGCGTAAACAATTCAGTTTAGAAAAAAATAGTATTAGAAACCTCAATATCATTTTTGAAGACCTATCCATAGATCCATAGAAAAAAAATTGAGTTTCAGTTCTAAGTATAAACCCCCAAAAATTATTGTTTTTTTTTTTCTATATTTTGTGTGAAAATCTTAATGCGGTTCACAGAATACATCTACTTACCAAGTTTCAACAGTATAGTTCTTATAGTTTCGGAAAAAAGTGGCTGTGACATACGGACGGACAGACAGACAGACAGACATGATAAATCCATAAGGGTTCCGTTTTTTGCCATTTGGCTATGGAACCCTAAAAATTAGAAAATCTCAATTTAGAACTAATTAAGAACCACACATTAGCGCCTTAAAAAAGATCATATTATGTTAGTGCTACCACAGAATACCTAATACATAGTACTACCGTACAGAAGATTCACTCCCTAACAAAAGTCAGGTTTAGGTATAAAATATACCTAGACTCGCCAGAGCTACCCGCCTGCAAGCAAAATTGAAACTTATAACCGCGCACGAACCGTGAATTTTCTTTGCGCGCTCCAGTTTTATGACCGAGCTGCGAACGTCGGCAAAGGGTTGTCACTTGAGAAGTTTTTGTACCTCTAGTTGATTTAATAGTTTTAAGATAAATTTATTTATCTTAAAACTATTAAATCAACTACAATTTTCAGAGTAGAGTTCCTAACGGATATTGTGTAGGGCGCATGAGCATTTTGAGTTTGGTTGTATTCATCTGATCAACAAGTAGGTTGCTGGGAAACTCGACTAAGGCCATCGTACATTGTGCTGAGGTCTTCAAACGATTCTGCCATGACCACAATATCGTCGGCAAACCGAAGGTGAGTGATGTACTTGCCGTTGATGTTGATGCCAAATCCTTACCATTCCAAGAGCTTGAAAGCGTGTTCCAATGCAGCGGTGAACAGTTTTAAAGATGTAACATCACCCTGCCTCACGCCTCGTTGCAGAGGAATCGCCTTAATGCTCTGCTTCTGTTCTGGGACCGACATGATGACGTTTTTGTATAAACACTTCAACAACTCGATGTACTGATAGTTAACATGGTACCACACTGGAGAGACTGTAGTACTGCCTATGTCTCGAATGAATCAAAGGCCTTCTCATAGTCCACGAAAGCCAAGCATAGTGGCAAGTTATACTCCTCGGTCTTCTGTATAACTAGCTGCAGCGTATGGACGTGGTCTATGGTACTACAGACTTTTCGGAAACCCACTTGTTCGGGAGGCTGGAAGTTATCGAACCTACGCGCGAGACGATTTATAATGACTCTTGAAAACAGCTTGTAGACATGGCTTAGAAGCAAGATGGGTCTGTATTCTTCAATAAGGTGTTATTTCCTTTCTTGAAGAAGAGCACCACTACACTTCTGTTCTATGCCTCCGGCATTATTCTCTCGAGCAAAACGGATTTGAAGAGTCCCTGAAGTACCTACTTTCGGTATCGGTGTTCTACTCGCATTTAGAAGCGCTGATGTGATTCCGTCATCTTGTTGTTCCTAAGCTGTTTCCGGCGTCTTGTTGTTCCTAAGCTATTTGTGGGCCATCCTAATCCCGTATAGGCTGATGTCCAATATATCTTCGGTTTAGTGTCGGGTTAGCTTAGCTCTTGGATCTGCGGCTGAGCTACTCCCTCGATCTCCCTCGCATCTTTGGCTTTTGTCGACGGTATACTGCCGTCCTCTGTCTTCAGCTTCGTCAGCTGGCTTTGCCCAATAGACATGTCTCTTGCGAAGACTTTGGAGCCTTGGTTCCGCTCTATCATCTCTTTAATGCTGTTTTTATTAAAGTTGATATCATGTCGTAAGGACTTCCATATCCTTCTATTGAGCCCCCGATATGCCTTAGCGTCAACGGAGCTCTGCAGTGCCATTGAACGTCGTTCTGGCATGAGGTTGAGGGTAGGGTCGGTAAACTTTGGCAGATACGCTTTGAGAACAAGAATGTAGTGCCCTTGTGCTTTGCTTGGCTACTGTGCCCCTAGATAAATTACTTAGTATACAGGTAAATGGTCCAAAAGGTGACGTCCAAATTTTTTTTATGGATTTTTTATGTCCAGGTCTGTCCAAATATACCCTACTGTATGCTACCTGTTTTCTCAGAGGAGGTTGAGACATTAATTTTTTTCACAAATTTTGTTTTTTTGTTCTAATCAGCTTCAAAAAATAGTTAGTCCACTTTTTATTATGTACGTCGTATTTTCTTTTGGAGTATGATCCCTATAAATTAAACTTACTTAGATAAAATTATCATATTATATATCTACCAAAAGACTAACAAAAAATATTAAGATAGAGTTGCTAGTGTAATCAAATCTATCTCAATATGTTTTTGGAAAATGTTAAACCGATGGTTTCTAGTGTTAATTTATGTCTGGAATAAATATTTTTCGAAATCCATTTGTTTTAATGTATCAATAGTTAAAAGCATTCAGTTTTGGTGGGCAAGATTAAGTTTTGGTGGCGTGGTTTTTGACATTTTAAGATTGGGTGGCTTATTTTCAGTTTTGGTGGGAACTCAAAACTTTGAGGGTCAATATTTCAGAAACTATATATGCGATTCTAGTCCAAATCTGAAAATAGATATAACCTGATCCAAAATTTCATATTTGGAAAAAAAAACTATGAAAAAGTAAAAAAATATATGCGCTACCAAATCTTACAAAAAATGGCTTATGTTGATATTCACCCAGTAGATTAAGAATTACAAGAGATGATTCTGTAAACATTAAAATTCCATCTGAATGTCGTGTGTTCGATTCTCACGGGTGTAGGTATTCCTTTGTAAACATTACCCTATCCTGTTCCTAACATTGTTTCTGGGCAACTAATTATGGATTTTTATTTTTACCCACGACGGAACGGAGCAGGTATATGCGTTTAGGGTGAGAGATGTTTGTGCGTTTGTGCAAAGTAATGTTACCACCTATCTTCTAAACTAATGATCCGATTTTGATGCGGTTTTCAATAACGGGTTTGTGTTTGATGAGTTCATGTTCTTAGACAGGTGTCATGGCTGTAACTCTCTAGGGGGCGCCACAACCGTGCGAGCCGAGCGACAGCCTACTTCCATAATATACGCCGCTTCGGGCGGCGCGCTGACCGAATATACCTAAACTGCGGAGTGACACCCCCCTGGTGTAACTCAAAAGAACACATTTTAGTGCCAATCAAAAGAGCACATTTTAGTACCACTCAAAAGAGCACATGTCAGTGCCACTCAAAAGAGCATAAATTAGTGCCAAATAAAGAATACGACATATCTTGCCTTTCGGTAAAGCACTATCATACCTTGAACTTTTGTTCATAGATCACATTGACTAAACGCCCAGAGCACGGGCTTTTTTCCAGAATGGCCGTGATACGAGTAGCGATACTTCACAACACTTATTTTATTCCAAATTTATTGTCCTATTTTTTCTCTGATTTTAGTTAACCCAATAAAATTATGATTCCTATATAACAGTTTTAAATAAGATTCCAGTAAAACTTTTATCGCTCATTTTAAAAACGAAAACGGAAGTTGTAAAGGAGACGGGGATTTCTGGGCCCTTAATGTAAGTAGATGAAGTATGGTTTAAAAAAATTGACATATTTTTCCATCCTAATATACAAAAAATCTGCCCATTTCTCCTCCTGGAGACTGAGCAATAAGAAAAACAAGATTTTTATGCAGTCACTGCAAAATCGATTAAAATAATATCGATTTATGTAAATAAGATAACACAATTGATAAAAAAGAAATACTTTTGGTCTATAATATGCAATTAACGCAAACAAAATAATTATTTGCATTAAAATAAATACATTAAGCTATTTTAGCTTATAAAAAAAATATTTATTAAATAAAAAAAAGATATCGATTATTAATCGATTACCTTAATAAAACTGATACTGTATATTTATTCTGTGCACTGATACTGACAGCTGGCTTGTCAAATAAATAAATAATCGTTGGATCACTCGACGTTTCGTATTTTACGTTTCTGCGTGTGCGTTTTGTTTGAGTGATTTCATATTATCCTTTTGTTTTTCATCGACCACGGCTTTGTTTCACTAATTCTGACTCTGCCTAACCTGAACGACCTTGCAATGCTTTAAATCTGGACACGGAAGATCTTGCACGTCTAACTTAGATTTATTACTTTGGATTTTACTACCGGCATGGACTGGATACAAAAGATAATGTAAACTGTGTAACAGCGACTAGTCGTAGTCACTGTATGCACTAGGCAGGCGACCCCTAAACGATGAAACTGCTTTGCATGTATTTTAACAATGGCTTGCACCTCAGTCTGTAAGTATACCTTATTTAACCAGTCGTTGTCGTCTAGTTTGTGGCCTTAATGTAAATAACTATATAAGTAACGTTAAAATATCTTTTGTATTTCAGAAATCAGCTGTTTATTACATAACCTTACTTTTACTAAACCCTTAATTATTCGACTCTGAGAATGACAAAAACCGCAGAATTTTCAGTCAAGGTTTGCCAAGTATCAATCTATTCATTTACACCATTTTCATCTTATTACATCCAGGGCCCAAATTTGTATGGAAACGTTTCAATCTCCTTTATGGAGTGAATTATATTGCAGTTTGTGATGGACATAAAGTTAGTCCCTTATTTATTAAAATGGATTAAGTAATCATAAAATTATAATTATTTAAATATTTAAAAAGCTACTTTGTGTTAAAAAGAAATATAATTCTGATTGCAATGATTTTGTATGTTGTTATAAAATTGTAAATCAATTTATTTAATGTTAGAACTACGAGTAAGTTTAAAAGCAAGTTATGATGATTATTTTATTGTTTAAAAAAATACTATGAGTTAAGAAATGATTGTTTTATCTATAATTAATATGTAAAAGTGGTGATTTGACTCCGGTTGGCGCATGGCGCTTGTTTGTAACACAGAATAGTGGTGGTGGCATAGGCAGGCTGTGTTGATGAAAGGCATTAAAGGCATTCTGAGTTCAACCACTGTCGAGTAAAGACGCTTGAATAAAGTGCTGCGATAAATATTACATCTGAGTTTTCTTCGTTAACTATGAATACTCTAACATACATACATAGATAACACTATGGTATACATACATAAAATAAATAAATATACAAATCATACATGCACAAAATATATGTCAGCAAGATTAATTGGAAAATGAAGAAGAGATAAGAGAGATAATTGCTCTTTAAAATGGCTGCGCAAAGACTTCTTGAAACTAAATTTTGAAGTAGATTTTTTGTTTTTCGAGGAGAGTTCGTTCCAGAGCCGTACAGCTGACAGGGTGAATGAGTTGGACATAAATGCAGTAGTACAACGTGGTGTATATTATGTCCACGCCACTGTGCGGTGTTTGCACAGCACGCCACGCGCCACTCTGTGCGCGCGGTGTGGGGTGCGGGGAAGGTGTCGCCGCGAGCGCCGGAACCGCGACCACAGAATACCTAATAGTACTACCGTACAGAAGACTCACTTCCTAACAAAAGTCAGGTTTAGGTATAAAAATATACCTAGACTCGCCAGAGGGTAGCTCTGGCGTGCAAGCAAAATTGAAACTTAAAACCGCGCGCAAACCACGAATTTTCTTTGCGCGCCCCAGTTTTATGACCAAACTGCGAACGACGGCACGGGGATGTCACTTAAGTTTTTGTACCTAGCTGATTTATTAGTTTTACGATTAAATTATGTAGATTAAGCATTACAAACGTTGATTCTGTAAACATATAAATTCCATCTGAATGTCGTGTTCGATTCCTACGGGTGTAGGTATTCCTTTGTAAACATTATCCTATCCTATCTTAATATTGTTTCTGGGCTAATATAACTAATTAAGGATTTTTATTTTAACTATTACTACTTATTATAGACATGGAATTAAAGAAGAATAAATATTTCAATATGGTGTGAACAAAATGTTAGCTCTGATTCACTTTTCGTTTTATTCAGACAACCGGTAAACCAACAACATCTTTTATACATATTATTATATTGACGTTTAGGCTAAATAGAAGACATTGCGGGTCAATTCGCAAAAGCAAAAAAAAAATTATCAAGTATGCGCTCGCGCGACGTGACCGCGACTGTCGTGCGAGCCGAGCGACAGCCCACTGGCATACGCCGCTTCGGGCGGTGCGCTGGCCGAATATACCTAAACTGCGGAGTGACACCCCCCTGCCGCGACCCAGCCAGCCAGCAGAACTGACTGAGAACTAGCGACCCGATCGCCGCCACCACACGACGCGTCCGCGCTGCGTAAAATCTTTCTTTAATCAAATTAGCGCATATTATTCAATAAATAATTATTGTCAATCAGTGAGTAATTGGTTCCTCAACGTCGCTCCGGCAGTATAACCGGAGAGTATCATTGGGACGGAGATTTATATCATGAGAGGATGAGAAGTACTTATGTAGAAATTAAAATTTATAATTTAGATAAGATGGAGATTTTGGGGTTTGGGGTCGAAAAGTACAGAGTAAAAAGGACGCAAAGGGCCCGAACACTCCTACGATGTCTAATGGGGAGCCAGCCAAGCTAAGATCGAAATTTGGAGATGTGGTCATACTTGCGTAGGCCGAAAATACGGCGGATGCAGTTGTTGAGTAGGTGGTCTAACTTATTGAGAAGATTATGGGAGGCATTAGAACAACACACATCACCGTAGTCGATGGTAAGCAGGACCGGAGACTGCACAAGCAATGTCTTTGTACAGGAGGGAAGAACGTGCTTGAATCGATAGAGTGCTTGCAGAGTGCCAGTGACCTTTCTGCTAACCTCCTTAAGGATATATATATGCTTGCTGGCACCAGCTCAATGTATTGTCGATAAAGAGTCCCAAATTTTTAACATACGAAGAATAATTTACAACAACTTCACCAAAGACAATAGGTGAAATGGATGTCATGTCGAGTTTACAGAGCTGTCTTGGGCTACCAACGATAATTGCCTGACACTTGCAGGGTTCACTTTGACTCCTTTACTGGACCAATCGCTGATAGCACGCAGGTCGTCATTGAGCTAGCACTATCGATTTCGGAAGAGTTGGCCTGGGAGTATAACTGAAGGTCGTCAGCATGGAGATGAAAACCAGAAGTGAGGTAAGAAGTAAGAATATTTCAAAGACGGAAAAAAATAGGTGAGAGTATACCTCCTTGCGGCACACCAGTTAACAGATCTGACCAATCCGAGTAGGTTTGACCAAGACGTACTGCTTACTGACGGTCGCGCAGATAAAAGGAGAACTAGTCCACAGCGGATGATATGACTAAGATGTGAAAGAGTAGCCAACAGGATGTCATGAGCAACCGTATTATAAAGGTTAGAAAAGTCTATCAGGCAGGACAAGAACGGGTTACGTAACTCCTCCATATCCGTTCTATAGTCGTCGATAATTTTTAGAAGAGCAGTTGTGGTGCTATGCGTAAGTCGAAAACCAGATTGGAATCTGCTTAATATATGCGTTATCATGGATGAATTTGGAAAATTGATGGTGAGCCGCAGCTTCTAGAACTTTTGAAAGGAAAGGCAAGATAGCAATCGGACGAAATCGTACTGCTAAAAACCCAGCATGGCATTATTTATTGACATGTCTTGGCTAGGCATGACCCAATAGCATGATATAATGCCATATCCCTCTAGACGATTTTAAAGGTTATTCTGAAGAGTTTAAAGCTTTGTTTGGCCTGTAATTGTTTTGGCAGAATGACGAATAAATTCCACGTGCATTTATACCGAGTTTGTTTGACGTCCATAGACAAAAATGAAAAAATACGACTTTTGAAATGTCTTAATCTGTTTAATCATTCGATGTTGTGCAAGTAACCACGCCCCCCCACTGCAAGTAACTGTATGAATTTGGTGAGGTTCTAGTGTCATATTGTGAGATAATAGTTATATCTCTCGTTTACAGGTTTTCTAGCTATAATAAGTGTCAACAATTGTATTCACTGTATATTTAGTGCATAAATCAACTCAAAAAATAAAGTAGCACTATCACAGACAGGTTGGTCACGGGGTGGAAGCGCCATACATTTTGACAGCTAGTTAGTGGAGTGCTTTTTACTCTGTAGGTAGAATTAAAAAAAAAACTGGTACGCGGCGGCACGAAATTTGACTACAATTTCTCCTCTCTTCTCTGTATAATCTGTGAATCTGTCATTGTCAGTTTCTTCAAAATCATAGATTATACAATATCCAAGCCCAAGCAATCCACACAGCGTTTTCCATTCTACTTAATTAAAACAAAATTGCAAGAAAAAAAAATTGAAGAAACCTACTATTATTTTAGAATTTTTTTAAACCGCCGGTCACAATTTTACAAAAATTCATAAAAAAATACATACAATAGAACGTACATCTAAAAAAATTTTTGGACGTCACTTCTCTAGCCACCCTGTGTAGTTTCAAAATACAATATTAAATATCGATATCTAATTTTAGATATCACCCACTCATCGCTATTACTTAATTGTTTTGGGTTCAGGGCCCTTACCCCCCTTAAGACATGTTATTATCTGGACTTCCGCAGGCCTGCTATTTTGACGTTTAGAAAAACGTTCACCTTTCTTTTGTACTTAAGGACTTTTCGTACTATGACAGTCGTTTCGATAGCAGCTGAGCGTCTTTTGAACGTCTCTAATGTCACTTTTGCCATCTTGAAAAATGTTACTATTTACTAGCTTTTTCAAGATTGTTTTGTGGATTTACGACTATTTTGATAAATATTTTTTGTGAAACTTAAAGTTGACCTTGTAGGAATACACTTTGTTTTCGTTTTAGTGTCTTACAAAAACGTTGGTAGTAACTAATACACAAACAAACATTGGTAAGCATTCTACCAAATAAAATGGATGGATTCTTATAAACAGCAGTTTAACTAACATTCCTTTTTTTGTTGTAGATATGTGAATTAAAGGGAATTTACTACTACACTACAGATAAAACTGGAAGAAGCAAGAATCAACAATGTATCAACAGAATGTATAATGTCTAAAGTACAAATGTTTTGTTCTCCAATATATTTAAAGAACAAGATAAAGAATTAAAAACATAAGTAGCGTTCACCTTTTGAAACTGAATGATTTTCTGTAAGCTTAAGGTAAGGGTCCTGACAGATGCTAGTGGTGCTTCAAATGGACTTAATTTAGCTGTCATTTGTACGGGATAACCAATCCTTAATTATTTCAGTCAATGGCATGCATGGATAAGATAATGACAGGTGTCAGTTGTCAGTCAGCAGTTTAGTTAGACACACTGAACAAGTAAAACTGGTGACACACTGTGGCGGACGCGGCTCCGGACTCGTCTTGACATTGTGAGATCAAGCGCTGCCATTGGTCTATCCTTCAGTCAACTTCCGCCAGCCCAAAGATCGACCAATGGCAGCGTTTGACCTTACAATGTCAAGACGAGACCGCAGCCGCGTCCGCCTCCATGTGTCACCGGCTTAATACTACGTAATAGTTAGACATATTAATCTGTGATCAGCAGGTCTGCAGTATAGTTTTACCTTTGATTGATTTATTGGTTGATAGTAAAACCACAGAATACCTAATAGTACTACCGTACAGAAGACTAACTTCCTAACAAAAGTCAGGTTTAGGTATAAAAATATACCTAGACTCGCCAGAGCTACCCGCCTGCAAGCAAAATTGAAACTTAAAACCGCGCGCGAACCACGAATTTTCTTTGCGCGCCCCAGTTTTATGACCAAGTTGCGAACGACGGCACGGGGTTGTCACTTGAGAAGTTTTTGTACCTAGTTGATTTATTAGTTAAACGATTAAATAAGCATTAGAAACGTTGATTCTGTAAACATATAAATTCCATCTGAATGTCGTGTGTTCGATTCCTACGGGTGTAGGTATTCCTTTGTAAACATTATCCTATCCTATTCTTAATATTGTTTCTAGGCTCATATAACTAATTAAGGATTTTTATTTTAACTATTACTACTTATTACGGACATGGAATTAAAGAAGAATAAATATTTCAATATGGTGTGAAATTCAACAAAATGTTAGCTCTGATTCACTATTCGTTTTATTCAGACAACCGGTAAACCAACAACATCTTTTATACGCATTATTATATTGACCCGCAATGTCTTCTACTTAGCCTAAATGGCTAAGTAGAAGACATTGCGGGTCAATTTGCAAAAGAAAAAAAAAAAAAAACAAGTATGCGCTCGCGCGACGTGACCGCGACTGTCGTGCGAGCCGAGCGACAGCCCACTGGCATACGCCGCTTCGGGCGGTGCGCTGGCCGAATATACCTAAACTGCGGAGTGACACCCCCCTGGTAAAACGTAGTATTACTTGTTCAGTGGTTGTTAGTGGTCAGCAGGTCTTGGACATACTCTGTCTAATCTGTGAGCAGGCCTGCTCACGGGTCTGAACGTAGTTTTACTTGTTCAGTGGCTGGGTCTGCCTGCTGCGCTGCACTACACACTCCTAAAAAATAAGTGTTTTAGTTACGGTTTTTTTTTTCTTTTTTGTTTAATTTAAATTTGTGTGATTAGCACAGATTAATATGTCTAAAGACAGATTGCAAGCGACCCTAAGATTGGTTCGACGATATAGACAGTTCGAGTTTGCACCACCACTGACAAGTTTGACAAGCGCTAGTGTAGCAATGTGGCGCTGACGTATAACCACAGATTATATCAAGGTTGCCCGTATTCAGACCGGCACACTTATAGAGTGCGCGCACGGGAGACTTTTGTCGCTGGGACAAAAAAGTTTTTGTCTCTGTCGCGTCGCGTCTCCAAAGAGGGGTGCGCGCACGAAGGAGACAGAGACGAAACTTTTTTTTAAATTCAAAGACATTCGCTTGTAGTATGTAGAAACATGGAGAGCAGTGCTGCCAGACGTGGGATAAATAAGCTAGATACACGATATTTTGGAATGTAATGCAATAGAAAAAATAATAATGTATCGCACGATAAATCTACGAAAATTACGAAAAAGATAATTTTATGAAATTTTAATCTGTGTATTTGAATACATTTTACCTTTATTTGGACAACTTTGACTCTGGCAGCAGGATAGTAAATATAATTTCTTTGCACTTACGAAAGAGATAGACTTTTAGCGTAAAAATTTCTCCCATTTTTTGATTTGTATCTGTACTTTTTTATTTATGCGATAGTTAATAGGAGTTGTCATTTTATACCAAATGTAAGTGAAAAATCACTTACTAGTTTCGGAGAAAGATGGTTCGTATTGCTGCTCTTTAGGGTATGTGCTCGATGCTTGTGCAGTAAGTACTGCGGTAATTTAGTTAACAAAAACTTGTAATTTTAAAAAGTAAACAAGTAACAAGATTTAAACTTTTGAGCCGTATATTCTGTTCTTTTACTAGTAAAATCTAGATTCGGTAGTTACAAATACAGTAATTTTGTTAACTGGGGATGCGATAACACGATAATTTTGCAGTAAAACTAGGATAATTCTTAACCTATGAATCTGGCAACACTGGTGGAGAGACAATTTTGTACAATGTTTTTCATTTAACTAAAAAACATTGGTTTTTATTTCGAAGTTTTCAAACACAACTTTTTCTAAGACCATCGGTCTTAGAAAAAGTTGTGTTTGAGCACCAAAACAAGTCAGTGAGTATTTGAATTTACATGTTGTTTAATTATTTGTATTTGTGAGGTCTAGAACCCAGAGCCGTAAAACCCAGTGTTTAAAAAAAAACAAAGACAATTTTGTCACCCGTGCTGATCGGCAAACAAAAATGTCTCCCAGTTGTCGCGTCGCAACGTGCGCGCACCTCCGTTATGTATATAACAGAGGACTTGATATGAGAGACAAAAACGTTGCAGCGACAAAAGTCTCCCGTGCGCGCACTCTCTTAATGTACCGGTTTACCGGTTATTAATAATTTGGCAGCCTACTTTCGCTCCTGCTCGTCAAAAGCGACTTGCAGGAGCGAAAAGTAGACTACTGAAATAAAACAACATATTAATATAGCATTTTATTGATATTTCATTTTCAAAAACCTTAAAAAGTAGAATTAATATTTTACAAAATAATCACAAATATACCTTTTGAAAAAAACATTAAAAATTAAAAAGGATAAATTTGATAAAATTTACTCTGTTACATTTTTTCGTGTCGTGTGGGGACGGCCGTAAAGAATACATTTCCTCACCGCCAACAGGAGGCGTGTCGTAAAAGGCGACTAATTCCTGCAGTACGAGACGGGCAGCAGCGCCTTCGTGCGAAATATTATAAAAAACTGCGCTCGCCAACCCGTCTGCCAAGCCCGTGGCGAGTATTGGCAATACCCCCCCAAATGACGAGAACAGATAGGACACGCCCCCAGTCTCCGGTGGTCCCGCTGTCCCTGGCTACGGTAGCGGTCAGGGTGACGGCGGGGCAGGGGGTGCTAAGAATCCCCGGAGTCGATCCGGCTACCACCCCAAACAACGACTGGCCCTGGTAACATACAACATACGCACCTTGAGGACTGACGAGAAGATCGTTGAGCTGGAAGATGAAATGGGTAGGATGCACTGGAGTATTGTGGGGCTATCAGAAGTCCGGCAAAGGGCGAGGACACGATAGCCCTAAAATCCGGCAACCTACTCTACTACCGGGAGGGCGACCAACTGTCCCAAGGTGGTGTCGGGTTTCTCGTCCACAAGTCCCTTCTTAACAACATCGTCACCATCGGAAGTGTGTCGAGCAGGGTTCCATACCTGATACTCAGAGTATCTAATAGATACTCGCTGAAGGTCATACAGGTATATGCACCGACCTCTACACACCCAGATGAGGAAGTAGAGGCTATGTATGAGGACATCAGTAGAGCCATACATACTAATAAGACCTACTTTAATGTTGTTATGGGGGACTTTAACGCGAAACTGGGTATTCGAGGCGATAATGAGCTGAGAGTGGGGCAATTTGGGTATGGGCAACGGAACCCCAGGGGACAGAGGCTGGCCGAATTTCTAGAGAAGGAGGACCTCTTTGCGATGAATTCCTTCTTTCAGAAGCCGCCTCAGAGGAAGTGGACCTGGATGAGTCCCAGCGGTTCCACGAAAAATGAGATTGACTTCATCATGACCACAAAGCGACGAATATTCAATGATGTCTCCGTGATCAACAGGGTGAAAACCGGCAGTGATCACCGAATGGTCAAAGGCACATTGAATATCAACGTCAAGCTAGAAAGGTCTCGTTTGATGAAGTCTACGCTCCGACCCTCCAATGCCCATATTTACAGCCCCGAGAGCTTTCAGCTCGAGTTGTCTAACCGCTTTGAATGCCTGGAGAACTGCGAGTCAGTGGACGAGATTAACAACAGGTTCGTAGAAACTGTCCAAGCGGTCGGGTCAAAATTTTTGAGACCCCGTCGTAAAGACAAGCCGCAAAAGCTTACCGACCCTACCCTCAACCTCATGGCAGAACGACGTTCAATGGCACTGCAGACCTCCGTCGACGCTAAGGCAGCTCAATAGACGGATATGGAAGTCCTTGCGACAAGATATCCGCAACTTTAATACCAACAGTATTAAAGAGGCGATAGAGCGGAACCAAGGCTCCAAAGTTTTCGCAAGAGACATGTCTATTGGGCAAAGCCAGCTGACGAAGCTGAAGACGGAGGATGGCAGTATAACGTCGACAAAAGCCGAAGTTTTGGGGGAGATCGACAAGTTCTATGGGCAGTTATATACATCGGTCACTAAACCTGTAAGTAGCTCAGCCGAAGATCCAAGAGCTAAGCTGACCCGACACTATACCGAAGATATCCCGGACATCAGCCCATACGAGATTAGGATGGAGGAACAACAAGGCGCCGGGTGATGACGGAATCACATCAGAGCTTCTGAATGCGGGTGGAACACCGATACTGAAAGTCCTTCAGAGACTCTTCAACTCCGTCTTGCTCGAGGGAATAACGCCGGAGGCGTGGAACAGGGGTGTGGTGGTGCTCTTCTTCAAGAAAGGAGATAAAACCTTATTGAAGAATTACAGACCCATCTCACTTCTAAGTCATGTCTACAAGCTGTTTTCGAGAGTCATCACGAATCGTCTCGCGCGTAGGTTCGATAACTTCCAGCCTCCCGAACAAGCCGGTTTCCGAAAAGGCTTTAGTACCATAGACCACATCCATACGCTGCGGCAAATTATACAGAAGACCGAGGAGTATAACTTGCCACTATGCTTAGCGTTCGTCGACTATGAGAAGGCCTTTGATTCGATCGAGACCTGGGCAGTGCTACAGTCTCTCCAGCGGTGCCATATTGACTATCGGTACATCGAGGTGTTGAAGTGTTTATACAGAAACGCCACCATGTCGGTCCGAGTACAGGAGCAGAGCACGAAGGCGATTCCTCTGCAGCGAGGCGTAAGACAGGGAGATGTTATATCTCCGAAACTGTTCACCGCTGCATTGGAAGACGCTTTCAAGCTCCTGGAATGGAAAGGATTTGGCATCAACATCAACGGCGGGTACATCACTCACCTTCGGTTTGCCGACGATATTGTGGTCATGGCAGAATCGCTTGAAGACCTCAGCACAATGCTCGATGACCTTACTCGAGTCTCCCAACAAGTAGGCCTGCGAATGAACATGGACAAAACCAAGCTCATGTCGAATGCCCATGTTGCGCCCTACCCAGTATCCGTTGGGAGCTCTACTCTCGAAATTGTTGACAAATATGTCTACTTAGGACAAGTTATCCAGTTGGGTAAATCCAATTTTGAGAAGGAGGTCAATCGTCGAATCCAACTCGGCTGGGCAGCGTTCGGGAAACTACACCACGTCTTCTCGTCCAAAATACCTCAGTGCCTCAAGACGAAAGTCTACAACCAGTGTGTGTTACCAGTGATGACATATGGAACTGAAACGTGGCCTCTCACTATGGGCCTCATAAGAAAGCTCAAGGTCGCACAGCGTGCTATGGAAAGAGCTATGCTTGGTGTTTCCTTGCGAGATCGAATCAGAAATGAAGAGATCCGTAAACGAACAAAAGTCGCTGACATAGCCCAACGGATTAGCAAGCTGAAGTGGCAGTGGGCGGGGCACTTAGCACGTAGAACTGATGGCCGATGGGGCAGAAAGGTTCTAGAATGGAGGCCGCGTACCGGCAAGCGCAGCGTAGGACGTCCACTCACAAGGTGGTCAGACGACCTGGTAAAGGTCGCAGGAAGACGCTGGATGCAGGCCGCTTCCAACCGGCCAATCTGGAAGTCAATGGGGGAGGCCTATGTTCAGCAGTGGACGTCCTATGGCTGAAATGATAATGATGACATTTTTTCTACTTGAGCAATCAACCATCAACATCCACACAAAATGTTGAAAAAATTGGTCATATAATAGTTTCAACTTAGTTAAATATAATTATTTTAAGGCACACTTATTAATAAAATCAGATAAAACCTTTTTTTTTAAATGAGCACATATAACAAGTACAACTCTGTATTACATTATTCATGCCTTTTGGGCACCTTTCCTCAAAACAGCGATTTAAAAGCATATACAAACGGTGACGGACGCGGCAGCGGACTCGTCTTGACATTGTAAGGTCAAACGCTGCCATTGGTCGATCCTTGGGCTGGCGGAAGTTGAATGAAGGATAGATAGACCAATGGCAGCGCTTGACCTCACAATGTCAAGACGAGTCCGCAGCCGCGTCTGTCGCCATCTGTCACCGGCATTAGACAGATTATTAATAATATCTAACTTACATATTTTATTTATAGGTTTCTTTCTTATTAATAAAATATCTGACTGCGTAAATATAAATAGTGTAGGTTCGTAATACGTACATATTGTACATAATAATAAAATTTTTCTTAAAATGTTAATAGTTTTTTGATGTATTATTAGCAAATAAACAAGTTCATATAAATTAAAATGCATTACTTAATATTTTTTGGTACATTTCAAGAAGTTCCTTTTTTAATAAACTACATTTTTTACAAATTTCGAATGTGGTGTTGACTTTGGGTGACTTTGGCTTTTTAAAGTTTTCCCGTTCAATAATTACAACCACAAATACCACTGATAAACCCAAAACTATACTACAATATTATAACCATGTTTTGTCTATGGTTTCGTATCTAATCTGTATTTTCTAGGTTGGGGTTCCGATGCAATCAAATCAAGAAGGTCATAAAAGGTTAACTGGTATGGGCTCTCCGTGTATCACGCCTACAGATAGGCAGCGGGTACTAAACCTAAGATTACCCGGTTTTTAACCAAAACGGGTAATAACCACTTTTACAATACAATACAAATCTATAGTTAAACCAGTAGTCCTGACATGACACAAGAAATAAGATTTTACAATCGATTATTAACAAGGCCATAAAGTATAAACATATTACTTCGGGTACCTTTATTTTCTATGATTAACTCCCCCATTCTAAAACTAAAATTATTCGTTAAAAAGGTATAGAATAATAATACATAAAGGCAGAACATTAATTTGTAAGTGATGTATGTTTTTTTTTAATAAGTATCGAAAAGGGCAAAAACACAAACTTGAGTGACCTTGACCTTTGATCTATGAAAGGCAATGACCTTCATAGATAAAAGGTCAAGGTAGCCCAAAACTTTTTAAAATTCTCCCTATACATAAAAAGGCAAGACAAATATTAAATTACTCAAAGTATATTTTACAGTCGATTTTACAATCGATTATTAACAAGGCCATAAAGTATAAACATATTACTTCGGGTACCTTTATTTTCTATGATTGACTCCCCCATTCTAAAACTAAAATTATTCGTTAAAAAGGTATAGAGTAATAATACATAAAGGCAGAACATTAATTTGTAAGTGATGTATGTTTTTTTTTTATAAGTATCGAAAAGGGCAAAAACACAAACTTGAGTGACCTTGACCTTTGATCTATGAAAGGCACTGACCTTCATAGATAAAAGGTCAAGGTAACCCAAAACTTTTTAAAATTCTCCCTATACATAAAAAGGCATGACAAATATTAAATTACCCAAAGTATAAACAAAAAAACACTATCTAATGGATGCGACTGACTTGAAAGTCATCGACTGACCTTTGTCTTTTGACGATCAGTGACTTTTTGCCCTCTGAAAGTCATTAACTGAACTTTAACCACTGAGCGTCAATGTGCTTGATATTTGACTACTCTATGAATGATAGATGATAGTGATGATGATGATGATAGTAGTGTTGCCGCTCGATAGGTCAATATCGATTATCTATCGATAGCCTATCGATAGTTGAAGGAAAAACGATACTATCGATATCTCTTTTACTGCAATACTATCGGTAAACATCAATACTATCGATAGTATCGATAGTATTGCTCTTCAATATCTAATCTATCTATCATCTATCAATAGTTTTATACTATCGATAGTGATATTTATTTCAATAGTATTAAATTCAGTATGCAGGCATAATGAGTGGTATATTCAACGAAATCAAATTAATTAACTAGTGTATTTGACTTTATTTATACGTACGTTTAGTTTTCTTAAAATAAAGATGGCAATTCTTTGAATTCTTAGGTGGCAATACTATTGTATTAAAGCTTACTATCGATAGTCTTCTCGATATTGAAGAGCAATACTATCGATAGTATCAATAGTTCATTAGTTGGCAGCGATCGAAACTATCGATACTATCGATAGTATTGCTGTTTACCGATAGTATTGCAGTAAAAGAGATATCGATTGTCCTATCGATCGTATAGATGAATTTAGCGTTCAACTATCGATTGCAAAACTATCGATTTTTTGGCAACACTAGATAATAGTTTAAGAATGAAGATTAACTTCCAAACGGCCAATACTGAAGTTTGACCTCAATGACCTTGATTATAATATTAATTTACATTATGGTGTAATTACTTAGGCATTGTTAAGGCCAAACTTACAGATAATGTAAGGATTTTTTCTTTCTTTTAATATATTAGTTTGTACAAATTTTAAAATCGTTAAGATTAGAATAAATACCATTAATTTTCAGATAAAATATACTAATAAAATTCTCAAATGTCAAACTTTATCGAATCAAATTAAAAAATAAATATTACATAACTTTTAAAGTGTCTTCTGCAAATTTTGTTCTTTAAAGTACCCTTTATCTCTATTGATAAAGTCCAATTTAGCAAAATGGGCATACGTCACGCGCGTCAACGCGATGTCGCGTTTGACTGACTTCAAACCAATAATGTTATTTTGATGAAAGTTATGCTATAATAAAAACGGAATCATTAGATAAATGTTAAAACAAAAAATATTTAAATGTCAAAGTGACGGCATAAAAAAAAGGCACAATTCTTGCCTTAATACTACAGCTGTTAGTAGCTGCTGCTGTAGTATTATTCTGTGACAGACGAGGTATTATTTTAAACAATCTTTTTAAGATGGTTTTAGCCTTAATAACGATTTTAAGTTTAAATATTAAACTTAAAATCGCATCCTTTTCAAGGTTTTTGTCCGCCATCTTGGATTATGCCCTAAAGGTTCTTCCGCCAGGCGGTCGCTAAACCGCAAGTGTGACCGCAACCGACTGCCCGACTATTTATACGATTTATCATATATTTTTGTTTGTAAAGTGCTAAATTTAATTATTGAAACGTTATCTCCGATAAATTTGCTATAGAAATGTCTATCACACGCAGATAATAGTAAACAATGTAAATTTAGTAAAACTCGTTTAAGTTGAAAATAGTAGTTTGGCCACTATTTGTATTAAATAAGAACGAAATAAATGCCATGAGTAGCGGTTTTTATTAAATGTTTCTCTATAACACAACAAGATACGCAATTAAAACTATACACCTACATACAATAATTTTACAGAAATAACGATTTAAAGTTTCGTAAAAAATGGCCCCACCTCCGATTTTGTGGATAAAATGGTCTATAAGTCAAAGTTTTATGTCATGTAACGTAAAAAATAAGGGGTTATACTGTCCTAGAACATGTTGCAATAGCTTAAAGTAGGAATTAATGAGTCAAAGAACATGAAATATGGTCCAAAACCGGTTCTGGACTTCCGCCTGGCGGTGTCGGGACCTTTCGAGTATTGTTGACATAGATACCGCTTCCGCCAGGCGGTCGCTGGACCGCGGGGAGGCTTCTATGTTTCTAGTCAAACTTCGTACCTGTTTTTTTTTTAATTCTACCTACAGAGTAAAAAGCACTCCTCTATCTAGCTGTCAAAATGTATGGCGCTTTCACCCCGGGTGATTATTAGGTTTACTGATAATATTTTGTCAATTACATTTTGCCAATATGGATCCAATAGATGACATAGAATTTAGCGAGGAAGAAGAAGAGATAACGGCTGATACTGTGTTAAAAACGTTGCAAAGTGCTTGGCAAAATGAACGTCTGGCACCAGAAATATTACCTCATCACAACGACATGGTAGAGTGTATGCTAGGGCAGATTCAACACATGGAGAAAAACATAAACAAACTTCCTAAAACTGACCTGCGAGCATCTATCCACAAAATGGAGCTTAGCAGAATAAAGTTCATCATATGTAACTACCTCAGAACTAGACTTAATAAAATTGAAAAATACTGTATTCACATTATAAATGAAGAAAGACAAAGGATGGAAAACGGCACAAATCACCTAACACCTTCAGAATTTAGATATGCCCAAGAATATTTGTTAAACATGGAGAATCATTTGAAGAATGTTGTTCTAAACAAAATGCCTGGCAACATGCAGACACATGAAATGAATAAAATGGCTATTTACCCAAATTTACAAAAGCATGTATTCTTAAAAGCCAACGACACAATTAGCGGTGTGGTGCTAGAAGATCTTGTGGGTGATCAAGATGAAGAAATAGATTTAGAAGGTATTTAAAATTAATGTGTCAAGATCGAACATAACAATAAATTTGTGTCTCGCTCCGTGGCCAGAAACAATAATTCTTAATTTGCCTATCGTCATGATATAGAGACTGCATAACAATGGAATTTCTCAACAGAAATTCCATTATTCTGCTTGTTCCATTGTCTCGTTTGTGTATGCTTGATGAGTTATTCTTATTTTTTATAGGTACTAATAATTTGATTTATAATTAAGTACTTCAATACAATAAATTTCGAGATCTATGTTATGTCATGGTCTATCTACCCTGACTAATCAGTTCAAAGTCAAAGGATCAAGAATAGTTAATAGAATAAATGAAGAGTTTTAGTAATTACCAGTTGAAGCAAGAATTTAAAATACATATCTATTTTAAAAATAGATTCTTTTCTTTAAGTAAAAGCTGTCTTCAATATTTGGAGTATTTCCCTCCATGTGTGATTCATTATTCTATTGTGTTTTTTTATTAAAAATTATTTTATTTAATCCATTAGGTCCTGTGATAGAGTTAAAAAAAAATACTAGTAGCTGATTGCTGTGTCTGTTATACAGGGTTACATGTCAAGGTAATGTCAAATTTAATAAATGAGGTCTATAGAATAATATAAAAAATACTAATTTATCGTAATTAATTCCAGTAGTCGTATTATTGGAGTTAAATATACTTTAAATTTCCGGAAAAAAAAACGCGAGATGCGCCGTCATTTATCAGAGTTCACAGGCGTACGCCGACGCCGCTCCAACAAGAACCTCGTGCAGTGCACATACAGTGCAATTTAATCGAGTAATCGTAAATTCTATTTTTCATATGCAGAAAGGAAGTAAAAATGAAAAAAAAAATTATTCAGAGTGGTCCCTGAAAAATTGGCATTACCGTGAAATGTAACCCTGTATGCAAGAATTTCATAGTATTGTCTTATGCTAATTCCATTTTTTTGTTCTTTTATTTCAGAGGGGTCTCAACACATCTTGCAGTATAAGCCTGTTTCAGATTTGGTCAAAAATGGAAAAGTTCAATTAGTATAATGGGATATATTTCTGAGTAAAGCAAAACCAAATAAATCTTTAGATTATCTATTATTTCTCCATCATTGTCCAGCTAGAAATTTCTAGTTATAATAGACCTTACCTATTAAAAATCATCTTCAGTTTAGTATAAGAGAAACTATTAAGTCCTATTATAAATATGCATGTAGGTAATACCTATTGCCTATCTCTGAATAAAGGGTAAATGAAACATGTTAAAATGTTTGTATTTTTCGTTTAAAATCCGCATATTTAAAACCATTGATCAAATCCTATGTATTTGCAACAGTGAATACTTTACTTACTTATCAATTTGTGTAGAACTATGACAAAACAATCTTAAAGTTAAGACAGTAACTACTTTAGAAATAAATTAATCATAAAAGTTTAAATAATTCACTTGTTTGAAACAAATGAAAAATATTAATTAGAAAGTAGTATTGAGTAGTATTTGATTTATATCGGACACTGGTAGGTGTAGGTATGTAAAATTGTTAATTAAGTACTAAGACCATTAACTTAGCTTTTTTTATTAGTAGGTACCATTTTCGCTCATAGATGCCTACCTATTCCATAATTAATACAAGTAATAGTACATTGTTAACCCAGGGGTGAAAGAAACTTATTTAGTCCCGAGACGGGGTTTGGCGCCCAAGCGTGGCGAGGGCGCCAATAGTTCGAGGGACTAAATAAGTCTTTAACCCGTGGTAAACACTGTGCTTTTCATTACGAATACAAGGAAAGTAAAAAAAAAACATAAATTATCTAAATGAAGAAAACATTTGTGGATTACCTATAACAAAACCGTACCAACTGCTTTGGACGCAACCGGGATTGACCGTATGAAGAAGAAAAGAACAAAACCGTACCAAAAAGTATGCAATTAACTAGTACGTTCTACAACTCCGATTTCGGATCGGATTGCTGCTTTTCCACCTATTTTTTTTTCTGTGGCCGGCCAGCTTTAGCCTTTATTTTCCATTTTCATCATTGAAAAAATGGTAAATATTTTGCCCAAATCTGTAATTTTAAAGAAATAGCTAAAAGTAAACTTCTAAAAGTTCATTAAAAAATCTTTATAATGGGTAATATTGGGTCGTCAACTTTTTGTTCTTCTAATTGGCAATGGCACACAAACAGGCAGCCTAATTTTTTTTCGCACAATTTCACTTTTCCTAATTGTGTTTAGTCTAATTTCACTTCGCCTAACTTATTATCGCCTTATTGTAACTTGCCAAATGTGACATACGGGGTAACAATTTGTAATCCCTACTACTTACAATTACTAAATAGTAAATTGCATTAAATTAAAACGCACAAAGTATAAAACAATTTAATATAATATGTGCATGCAAAGATGCAAACAAGCAAGCATTGCATGCATGCATGCAAACAAGCAAGCATGCAAGCAAGCAAGCATTTAGCATGCAAAAAAGCATGCAGCATTTAAGCAAACATGCAGCATGCATAGATTCTGTCACGGCTCCGGCACTGCGGGGCTCCGGCGGTCCCACGCGAGCTTATCGTCGCAGATGGCTTTCGCCAAAAGGCCCCTGCTCCTCAGCCCGCGGGCCGCCTCGCCCCTCCGTGCCTACGCGCTTCTGAATTACACTCTAGGGGTAGGGCAGACAAGACTGCGTGGAGTCGGTTTTGCTTGGTGTCGTTTTTGTGGCAATTTGTTTCTTAGACCAATACATTTTTACATTAGCTAATTCATATTAGAAATTCTAAAATTAGAGCTTTTATTATTACCTTGAAATCATCGTAATGCCGAAAGAAAGTTATGCCATTATAGTTTAGTGCATTTAAAATTAGATGCACTAAAATTAGGGCTTTCAATTCTCAGACCAAACTTTATTAGTGGCAAAACAAACTGTTAGGCTTAACAATCATTTTACGTTTTAGGTTTAGGCCAATACGGTTCGGCCATGTTAAATTAGAACTAAAAATTTTAGGCGTGCCGAAGGGCACCCTTAATTAATACTTAACTTTACATCGCGCTGTTATTGAGTAGCTGAAAGTTGCAACATGGTTAATTAAAAATGAAAAATAGAACTAGTTTTTGACGTGATAACGTCTTTAAAATCGTTTTAGTCGGGTGACATGTTTAGAAACTTGTGTCACACCAAAACCTCACGAGCGCGATCGCAGGTATAACGAGAGAGAGACGGACCGATCTCCCGTCTCATCTCGAGCGCTGCCAGTCATTCCGTGAAACTTGTCACGCGGAATCCTCACGAGCGGAGGCTGGCATAGCGTTCGAGTGAGTGGACCGATCTTCCGTCTCTCTCACTCTAGCGGCATACAAACGAATGGAGATTTTCTCGTGCGGTTACGTTATCACGTAAACATCTCGATCGTAAAACTACTTTACAAACAACCAATTTTTCTTTTTATAATTTGACAGCTGTTCAACCCACAGATTAGTTTTAACCCGCTGCTCAGGCAACTTCTGACCTACTTTTCGAGTATGAGTAATGAAAAATGTGTTAAATAACCTATATTTTACAACCACCATATCCTACTTATAAATTAATTATCTACTGAGTCAATAATGTTTATTTACTATTTATACCTAAGTTACCTACTTTTTGGTTAGATAATGGTTTATGGCGTTGTATATACGTAAAAATATAGGTACCTACGCGGCGCAAAAAATCGAAGTTAACTTTTTTAAAAAACGAATCTTCCTCCTTTTTGAATTCGTTTATCAAGTGGGTTTTGTAATATTTAGTATTTAAGCCTATAATGCTATACAGGGTGTAACGAAAAGGTGAAATAAAACTTTATGGGGTTATTCTACGGCTAAATTACATAAACATTTTCTATGGGACCAACATCGAAATCTCAAAAAACAATTGACGTTTCCATACAAACTGATGCCAGCTGGTCGCGTTTTAGTATGGGAAAGTGTTTTTTTTTTTGCGAATTCGATGTTGGTCCCATAGAAAAAGTTAATGTAATTTAGCCGTAGAATAACCCCTTAAAGTTTTATTTCACCTTTTCGTTACACTCTGTATATTGCCAAGTAGGTAAATTATTAGTCGCATGCTTTTAAAAAAAATCGTATTATATTAAAAGTAATTTCTGCGAATTATTCGAGTTAAGGTACTTGCATGAAAAACAGGTTAACTTAATTATGTAATTAAATTTCATGGATCCTTCTTAGAAGTCAGAGATTGGATTGTTTATTAGATCCCTCTCCAACAAACAAATACTTTGTAATTAGTTAATGGTGGTCAGACTGGGTAGCATGCTTTATAGCCTGCAACTAATAAGTAATAAAGCTGAAACCAAAAAGTAAAACTGAATTAACTTAACTATTTATATTACATGAAAGTGCATGTTTAAAACATTAATTAAAAACATCAATTCCCGAGATCTAGAACAGAACAATTATCTATAACAGGCTGTGATTGACTGTGGAGCAGAGCATTGGGAAATAACAAGTATCTGGGGCCCAATTCCCGTAATTTCAAAGTAGTAATAATCCGGTGTCGATCCGGTCCCAATCGCATCAACTTCCCAAACGGTATTCACGTACACTAAAATTATGACATTAAATTGCCAAACTATGAAAAGCGATCGTGATGTTACTGAAAATGGAAAATGCCAAAATGGTATTCTACTAAATTTAATTTGCACTTGATTTGTCAAAATCGGTATTCTCGTCGCTATTTATACGTCAAATTTGTGTATGAAAAGTGATTATAAGCGGACTGATATGTGATTGTGATGAGACTACTCAAAGTCAGTCCTGTCAACAGTATTTTTATAACTTTTTCATTAATTATGAGTAATTACGGTCTCCGCTGGCTTTATTTATATGCTGCGTATTGTGCCGACGCAGAAGCAGCAGGCGGCTTACCCAAATTACCCTAAAAATAGATGGGCAAGCCATTGTTCTAATAGTCTAAGATCTCATTGCGAGCTTTTACAAAGTACCTAACACAATGTCTTATCATGGAGATCAAGCCCTTCATAAGGTCTGAGAAGATAAAAGGTGCCCTAAATGTAACTTGCAAGGTATGTACTTATTTATTACTACTTAGTTAAAATCATAAAAATACTCCTCCTTTCGTTACATTACCCACTAATTCTCTTTTCTCATTCATTTTAAAATCTTATTTCCAGTTTCAGGTTTTAATTAGATTGCCTACCTACTCTTGCATTTTTTGCAAGCGGGTCGTACCCACCAAACTATTGTATACAAATCCTGTTTTGTCCTATGGGACACCTTAATGTGGAGGGCTGTCCACTTATTTAACCATCACTTAATGAAATTATATGAGGATGGACAATATTTATTTAAATTGGGCAATGGGCATACACACTTATACATATTTTTCTGTATTAACATAATAATGTATAAAATAAAAATATATCAATAAATTTAAGCTTGTAAATACAATATTTTTTACCATAATTTTATTGTTATTATTGTTACAGGAGAAAAAGGATATCATTTAAGGAAAAGTGTTATAATACCTACTAAATGTGTCAAAATGGAACTCCATAAGCTTATTATTATCAGGAACATAATTATAAAGGCTCTGTTGTCAGAGGCTATAGGTGTCCTCAAATCAAGATTTAGGTAGGTTGTTATTTCTTAGTTTATTAAAACACAGTTGCAGTATAAATAATAATTTAATCTTTTATTGAGCACAGTCACAGTATGCGTATAACATGGAACTGTTTACGCTTATCTCATCTTAACTAATATCTATTAGAAAATTGTTACACTTGCGATTTGCTGGCGAGTTCAAAGAGAGGCTTTCCTACAAAAATGAAAATTAACCTGTTATAAAAGTCAAATTACTTTACAGGTGCCTCTCCCCTACAAACCGAAAATAGCAGCCCAAACTGTAAACGCATGCTGTGTGCTTCACAATATCGCAAAAAATGTTTCCGCCTTCGTGCACCCGAGCTGCCTGT
Source organism: Anania hortulata (assembly GCA_963576865.1). NCBI lineage: Eukaryota > Metazoa > Arthropoda > Insecta > Lepidoptera > Crambidae > Anania > Anania hortulata. The sequence continues at coordinate 12,128,952 of OY756390.1, read as the reverse complement.
CCAGTCCACAAGCGCTTGAGCGCAAGTGACCACTAGCGGGCGCCGCGCCTCCGCTACAACGCACCGCTCCAACAGGGCAGAGCCGTAAAGAACGCGTTAGTTGCAAATCTGTGGGCAATCGCGATGTTTAATTTAAAGCTTTGTTTAACCTGTCAAGCATGTGTGAACGAGACACAATAGAAATTACATTGTTATGCGACCGCCGGCGTTCTTATAATCCTCAACGGGTTAATTTAAAAAAGGACATTATATTAAAGCATTTTATAAATTTCACACTATACAATTATTATTTAAGTACCTTTGTATTCCTCCAAAAACCTATCACTCCCAGTCCCAGATTCAGGGCTAAAATGATAATGGAACAACAAATAACTCTTCCTATGTCGCAAAGTAGCCCTTTCTGCAGTAACTGGGGATGCAACTTGGATTTGTTGCTTATAGAGGTGTGCCTATACACGTCCACAGAGCAGGGCACAGGCTTTATCTCAACTATGAGGTGGTTTGGGCCATACTCTACCAAGCGGGCCCGTTAGAAAAACAATGTAATATGTCAATACTAACCGCAAGTAGAGGATTCTGTCTGATAGGCAGAGGTGAGCTGCAGCGTCCAAGAATAGCAAAAAGCCTTTCCTCGAGAGTTTTGGGGGTAGTAAGTTCTGCAGGGCCTCCACCGGGCCCCTTTATTTCTTCTTTCACAGCACTTGCCCTACATTTAACACGATTTTTGTTATGGTTGTAATACTGGAAATAAATTAAAGCGGTTAACATCGGTCATTTTTTTAAATGAATAATTATAGAAAAGTAGGTAAGTACTTACTTTTTACAAATCTTTTAATAACCAAGAAACTCGAAATACCTATATCTTAATAATTAAAAACTTTGAAACATAATATTCAAATAAACGACGAAACCAATGTTTGTTTACTTTATTGACAACTGTAATTGACAATGACTTTGACAGTCTTTTTTTTCTTAGAATTTTAGCACTCGGGTTTAGTTTAGTGGCCAAATAAACAACAATAATTATGGTTTTCTAATCTGTGACAGTTGCTTTTATTTAAGGTAGTCTGTGGCAACACCTGACACAGAAATACGAACCAATGCGAACGAAAAGTTACTACAAAAGGAATTTAATGCGATGCGATTGGGAAGGGAATGCGATGTTAACGAAACTTTCAAGGACGGGAATACCGATTGTTAGTAACATCAGAATCGCATCACATGCCAATCCACTTATGTTCCCATTGAGAGATAATTACGGGAATTGGCCTTCTGGTAAGTAATGTTGAGGCCAATCAATTCCGACGGGGTATTAGATTTTTTAAAATTCTAACTTCATAATTCTTCTATATAATAAAAATGAATCGCTGAATGTGTGTGTTGCTAAGCGCAAATCTCGAGAGCAGCTTATCCGATTTCGCTAATTCTTTTTTTATAATATTCCTTAAAGTACGAGGATGGTTCTTACGGAGAAAAAATTTAAAAAATTGCCAGAAAAAGTCTAAAAACAACACTTTTGTGTCTATTAAAACAGTGAAATTGGTTCAGGAATCGATGAATTTATTTAGGTTTAGTTAGGAACAGCATTTTAGCCTCCCAGTCAGTCAGATCAGGCATTCTGCACAAATTTAGTTGACTATATAATATGTATTTTATCATCAGTATTCATGCATGCGATTATTTACGCCGTCTCGGTCTTCTCGTTCTTCTTAATGTGCTGCGCGTGCGCATTGGCGGCCAGCTCGCGCAGGCTTTTCTCGGCCGCACGGCTAAGCTGCTTTACCATGAGCGAGAAGTGACCATCGTTTATCTGTAGCAGTTCATGCGGGTGCCCGCATTCTACTATACGACCCGCTTCCATCACCTAGCCAGGAAAAATGAGAATTATTAACGGCTGCTTTATTTTATTTTATTTTTATTTTATTTATTTGGACAACCAACAAGATCATACACCTTAAAAGCTAAAAGTTAGAAGAAGTTACAAATAAGTTGTTATATTTTTTAAATCTTAGATATTTTAATATTAAATTTCACAATACATAATATACTTACAACAACTCTATCAGAATCGGCGACGGTGTGTAAGCGATGCGCAACGGTGAGTACAGTGCAATCGGCAAAGAATTTACGAATAGATTTCTGGATCAGCGAGTCAGTGCTTAAAACAAGTAAAATTTGAATGTTATGACATCAATAAAATAGTGCTAAATTTACCTAATAAATTAAATAAAGGAGAATGCGCGAGTTTCTTAGAAATTTACTCCAGACTCGGCGCAAAAGGTCAACCTTTTATGTGTATTAAATTAAAAATAAATATATGTGATGTCCCTGATCACAGTCAAACAAAGAAAAATTGCCTTGATTATCATTTACGAGCGAATTTACCTGCTTGCCTGCCTGCCTGCGACCTTGATCAGGTCGTCTGTCCATCTAACATAAAAGGTACAAAAATCTAAGATAGGTTCCATTTACGCCGGAGTTGAGGCAATTGCGCATTCTCTTTTAAGCTTTATTGCATAGACTCGTATTTAGGCGGAACCTACACAAGATCTACGAGTACGTAAACGAAGATGTAGGTACACTCTTCACCACCGGTCTTTGGCGAGCGAATGACATTTATTAAGCTGCAGGGACTGATCAATTGTGTAAAGGAGACCAGTAGGTACTACCTACATAGATGAGTCAGCTAGGAGTAGGTCCTATCTATTAAATAATAGGTAAGAAAAGTTAAAAAAGGTAGGGTAATTGATGCAACAAGACAGAAGAATATATGTAGGTTAGCTTAATTGTACCTTCAATAAAGGCGGTAGCGTATTACGCTTGATAAACACTAAGCTCGCTTCGATAGGTAGAGTATGCTAGTGGCTTTACGTACTTAGGGTCGACGTTGGCGGTGGCCTCGTCCAGCACGAGCAGCTTGTTGCGCGCCAGCGCGGCGCGCGCCAGGCACAGCAGCTGGCGCTGGCCCGCGCTGAAGTTGGTGCCGCCCGACTCCACCGAAGTCGACAGCGACGTCACGCTCTTCTTCAACTCAACCTTAAAGCCAAGTTAAAGAATTAAGATATGTGAATTTTTTGATATTGCAATTATGATTTGGCTGTAAAATCGATAATGAGCTTTTAGTTTTAGCACACAATTTGCATGAAAGTAGGTAAGTATACATATACTTATTCATTCCAGTATGATCAGATAATGATGCTCGAAAATTACCTGTTCTAATGCATTCCATATATCAGCGTCGGTGTACTTCTCGAACGGATCCATGTTGTAGCGTAGACTAGCGGAGAATAGAACGGGTTCTTGCGGAATGATTGATATCTTTGATCTGAGTTCCTGAAAATAATCACAAACGTTTTGTAAAATGTCAAATTTATCAATCAGGTACTAATTCAAAACAAAGTGTACTATTTATTTAATTCAACTTAAAAGTGCCTAAATCTTACTTTTAGCGCAATTTCACCAGTTTCTACGTCATCGATGTACACGTTGCCCTCAATAGGCGCGAGCCGGAACAACGCTGAGATCAGAGACGATTTGCCGGCACCTGTGCGACCCACGACACCAACCTGTATTCAAAACAATAAACAAAGAACTTGGGAATCAATTTAAAGGTGCTATGTGCATAAAATGTCTCACACGCATAGGTGCGATTTTTATCTTGTATAGCTTCCGCCCGTGGCTTCGCTAGCGTGGAGTTCGGTCTATCACAAAGGTCTTTATCAACGACCAAATAATGCATTATTTTAAAATAAATTGAATACCTACTACAAAAAAAGGTTTTATTGTGTCAACCTTAAAATTTAGACATAAGGTTTCTCTCTCTTTTCTTTAAAAGTCCGTGACTTTTTTAAAAACGCCCAAACTACTAAACCGATTTTGATTAAATTTGGTACAGATATAGACTAGAGCTTGGGAAAGGGGTTTCTATCTATAGGGAATTTTATTTCACATCTGTTCTACGATTTTTAATATCTATTTTTCTTGATTCATCGTATAATTATCACCGTTTTATAATATCGAATAAACTTTCATAAAAAAAATGTTTCGAAGTTGTGTTTATTACCATATCACCGGTATATCGAACTAACATTTCATATAAATAAACTATTAAGTTGTCGATATAACTACTTATAAAAATATTTAACGGTACCTCACATAATATTTTTTCGTTTAACAACTTTCAATCGCAGTAACGTTTGCATTTGCATAGAACGATGCATTCGCGTGTTGACGATAAAAACTGTTGCAGTCTAAACTAAATACATTTATTAATAAAATTCACATTACCTACAGTATAATAATTGTAACGTTACGGCATTCGCTGTTATTGTGCATTGACAGTATTAGTTAAAATGTCGGTATATAGGCATGCATTGTGCAAGCAAGCATACAGCGTGCGAACAAGCATGCAGCGTGCAAGCAAGCATGCAGCGTGCAAGCAAGCATACAGCGTGCAAGCAAGCATGCAGCGTGCAAGCACGTTAGCATGCATATCTCTAAGCTAAGGTTTCCTCGTCTCCGGCGCTGCGGGAAGTACAGCTTCTTCGCCCTTGCGTAACAAATCTTAGTCACCCACGCCAGCTTCCACAGCTTCGGCTTGCCTTAGTTTTGCTACAGCGGGCGGAGGCTGTTCGCACTTCGCGCCTCTGGCTTTTAAATTACACTCTAGGGGTAGGGCAAACAAGACTACGTAGAGTCGGAGCGACCGAGTCGATTTTTGATAGAATTCGTTTTTAATTTATAAACAGATAAGTCTTAAATATGTACTAGGTAGTGTACGAGTATCACGAACAAAAATAATTAAATACCTACATGAAAATCGTTTATTGATGTACACTGACTTTAGTTTTTTTTTTAATTTTGCAAAAATTTATAAAAAAAATCGTAACTCGAAAACTACGAAAAATCGTAGAACATACATAGGGGTGATTCAGATACATCTCAACACGAGGCACCTAAAAAAAATTTTTAGACGTCACTTTTCTGCCCACCCTGTTTAACAACTTTTACTAAATAGTATTTTTTTATTTCAGATCCTCAATATCGTCAAGGTAATGATTATTTTGTATAAAAGGCTTTTTTAATTCATTTTACAATTTTAATGTAAACGTACATTTTTAAAGTAATTTAAATGTCTTAGTCAAAAAGTAAATATATTTTTTAAAAAGCGTTAATTTTTTTTTTATGAGTATTGTTGTTGAGTAACTATACAGATGGAGCACACCCATTATTATCACGTCTTTCTATTCAAGAATACTTCTACGGCAAATGTAACCACCAGCCAAAAAATACCATGCACTTCAACTTGCTTATCGATTACTTAGGTAGGTAAGTACTTCAGTTCTCAGAGACCTCATTTCTAAAAAATCACGAGTCCTAGGTGTCTGCATAGCTTGATTATCAACTTTAAATTGGTGAATTACGTCGTAACGTAAGTTAGCTTACGACGCTTTACAAATAATACTTAGAGGGTAACATTCTCTCTCTACAGTTATACGTTATTAAGGCGACGGGTAGGGCTGGTGACCTTGAGGATTTAGCGTCGAACCGCGCGACTTCTATTACGCGCCTAAGATAATACAAATGCTTTAAACTAGGCAGACTAAACATCCATCCGTTGCGCTCCTGTGCTTATGGCGAGCAAAATATCCGCTCATGGAAAAGTAGGCGCTAAGAGTGAAATCCATTAAAAATCCTTATAATAGTTAAAAAAAAAAAATTCAACCTAAAGGCACGAATATTATAAATAACTAAACCAACTTTGAAACTAAACAATAACGTCGTTTAAAATATAAATGTGTTGAACACATTTATATTTTATATTATCTCTCTCTCTCGATATTCGCGGTACTTTTAAATATTTTTTAGTTTTTATAAGAAATAATAACTAATTTATAACTATAGTATTTAGATACAACAGGCAAAACTTCAACATATAAGTTACATGATATATTAATTTCTACATCCTGTATCCAGTATTGTCGCTAGAAAACTTGTGCAAATACACGTCTTTTACGTATATTCTCCTTACCCTGCGCCTTAACAGACTGTTTGTGATCGTCATGTCATGTGTTGTTATATGTTAACCGAGTTCCACTGTAACTTTTACTCACTTTCCAACCACTTTCAATGACGATGTTCAGGTCCTTTAAAACAGGTTCCGATTCCGCGTCGTAACGGAGGTGTAGATCTTTAAAGACGAGCCTTGCTCTCTGGGGCCAATCTTTCGGAGGAGATGGACCGTCAATCTTCTCTTGAGGCAGCGATGTGAATTGAAGGATGCGCTCTACACTTGTCATTTGAGATACGACTTCTGTGGCTTGCTTTACTCCGGCTTGAACCATGTTGACCAGAATTAAACCTTGACTTAGAGCAAGCCCGACGTTGCCGGATTGAGTATTGCCTGTAGGATAGGATTAACTCGTTATTCTAATATACCGTTTCCACATTTTAGGATAAGAACATCAAGTTTAGAGTATGATTTGAACCGCTATTATCACTCGAATTATACTGTTCCCGAGATTAGGTGTTATGTTTTAGCTTGATGTAAGTATGTATTACGGTAATAATACAACTAGTCGGATAAGTGGTAATTATACTTACTTAAGCCTGGATTGCAAAAATATTGCCGATACGCTTTTCAACACACTTGCAAGAAATAAAAAAAGAAAACTACTTACTTATCCCTTATATTTAAATAATATGATAATTGTTTATTGCGAGAAAAGTAAAAATAGCCCTTTTTTAAGAGACTTTCACCTGGCATGTTAGGAACATGATCATTATTTTTAGAGGCACACTAACGACCAAAGTCGAGTGTAAATAATCACTTATAAATGTACGTTGGTCGGTTAGCCGGCCGTCGCCTACTTAAGATAAGAAGCCTGTAACAGTAAAATACCTCTTCGAAACTTAATTTCAAGAAACAAGACAAGGCGAAAAGGCATTAAACAATTTTTGCGCTCTATTTGCTCGCGTCACTAAAGTTTTGTTATTTTGAATGTACCTTATTCAACTATTTTTAAACGCTTTATACGAGTATGAACTATCTTTAAACTACTTACTTAAACTTGAGATTATCGTTTAAAGTGTTTATTGAAAGCTGTAGCTACACCCGTGGAGACAAGATAAATCACTTACCGTCATCCATAAGCAGGAAGGCGTATGAGACGATGACAACGTAGAGAGCACATATGAGGGTCAACCACACGGAGAACGCCGTGTTTGTAACTAGAGTTAGGTACCTAGACAGAAGCAAAAAGACAAATAAGCGAAAACTGGTCACATTTCGCGCCCTAGGGACAAAAATGACGTAGGTACGAACCTAAGGTCATTTTTTGCTTGTAAAAGACATCAACGAATTCATTTTAGTGTGCTCAGTCAGTGGTCACACTAGCCGGCACTGTCTGAAGATTTAAGTAGTAGATCTTATGTTGGTGTTTTTTTTCGTACCATGTATTTATAATTTCTTTGTCCTCTAACAGTAATACTTACATAATAATATCTTGTTATGTTAAAGTATGCCAGTTGCTGAATTAATAATTCCTAAATATGGCCATTTAATCGAAATCGCAGAAATATGCGATCTGTAGCTTAAATACGTTTAAAATTTTCAATGCTGAAGATAATATCATCCATAGGTTTGAATGTAGAAGGTATTAATTTTTCGGAACTACTTATTCGATTATAATATTTATATGACCAATAATAAATAAATAAAATAAATATTGGACAACATCACATACATTGCTCTGATCCTATAATGAGTAGCGTAAGCACTTGTGTTACAAAAGTCAGAAACAACGATGATACCACAAGTACCACAACACCCAGACCCGAGACAATATAGAAAAGTTATTTGACCAATATTTATAAATAACCTTCGATAGACATATCTACTTACTTTCTATCTAAAAAAAAAACACATTTCCCAAGAGATGCCATATAGACGTAAGTAAACACAGGGTTACATTTCACGGTAGGTAGTGCCAAATTAAAAAAATAGGGTCTATAGAACAATATAAAAATACTAATTTATCGTAATTAATTTTAGTTGTCGTACTTCTGGAGTAAAATATACTAAAAAAATCCGAAAAAACAAGAAAACGCGAGATTTGCAGTCATTCATCAGAGGTCACACACAGGCTAAAGGCTACGCCCACGCCGCTCCAACAAGAACCTCATGCAGTGCACGTACGGTACAATTTAATTTATTTACATCACTCATCCCCACCGTTGTCTCTGCGGGGTCACAGTGGATAGTCTCGGACTTCATGGTTTGTCCTGTGCTCAAAGCGCGGGCCGTATCCCACGCCACGCTAGCCTTAACGCCATTCTCCACAGGGACTTCACATCAGCTAGAATCCCGGCAATTCTAGAACCTTCGGGCATTTGTCGGGATGATGGCAAAAAGTCCGACGGAATGACTGTTATTCCATGGAGTAATGGCCGTGCGTTGGTCAGGGATGCGATCTGCGTGGACACTTTGGCCCCCACCCACGTTCCTGACACTTCAAAGGCAGGTGCTGCAGCTGCCTCTGCAGAGGCTATAAAAAAAAGGAAATACTCCTGCCTAGACAGCTGCTACCGTTTTGCGCCTTTTGGAGTGGAGACGCTGGGACCTTGGGGTCCTGAGGCAAAAAAAACTATTTTCGGAACTATCCACCCGCTTGATTGACGTTTCTGGTGAACGGAGGGCCGGTAGCTACCTTGGCTAACGAATAAGCTTGACCATTCAACGAGGTAATGCAGCCGGCATTCTGGGCACCTTTAACATTTCTGTGGGAATGGGTGATGTTAGGTTTTGATAAACTTTTATTTTATACATTTTTTATTTTGTATGTCTTTTATGTACATTTTGTAATATATTGTTATTTGTCTTATATTTAGTTTTAAGCTATATATTTATTTGTATAAAGTATAGTAAGGTTGCCACTATTGGACCACTTAACTTTAAAATGACATAACAGCGGAATTGTGATAGATAGGAGCAACATGATTCAACATTTTAATAAGCCTTATATATAAGAACTTGCATGTGTCATTTGTGATTTTTAGCATTAACCATAAACAGAGAAAATAGAAAAAAACTGTTTTGCCATGGTTGCTTTCTTTGGACCACTGTTTCTTTAATTGGACCAGTGAGTTGCTATCATTGGACTTAGGAAATTTTGTGCAGTGGTCCATTCAACGGTACCATGAGAATTCAAACAAATAAAAGACAATAATATAATAATCAATTTTATTATTCTACAATTAGTCAACGCTTTATAAAATAAAATGGCACAGTCTCATTAATCAGTCTCCAATTTGGAATGTTTATAATGTTAGATATTAATTGCAACATTATTACAATATGTAATATAATGTAATTAATATTCTTAATTTAAATTGGTAAGAAAATATGCAGGTTTTACGACCCTAAGAATCAACAACAAAAAAAAGAACTTATACAGTGACATTAAACAAAAACGTTTTGAACGTATTTTAGCAAATGAAAGTAAAAAAACTCAAATGTATGTCTTGAAACAAATCTTAGCAAACACAAAGAGAATCAACAACAAAAAAAGAATACTTAAACAGCGACATTAAGCAAAAACGTTTTGAACGTTTTTCAACAAATGAAAGTAAAATAACTCAAAATTTTAGCAAATATAAAGAGTAAGTACTAAAATAACATTTTTTTTTGGTTTATGAGATCAATCAGTGACATGATGGACAAAAATATTTCTTTAACCCTTTTTTCACACAGGCGCACTCTTCGTGCACCCAACATTTATACGCTAAACATTGTATCATGTCTTCTACAGAGCAAAGCAAACAAATCTTACAAAACCACTGTTCCACTTCATTGTCAGAGACAGTTTTCTTTACTTTTTTAGGCAGTTTTTTGGTTTCTTTGTTTTAACTGTTTTAGATTTTGCTGTTTCTAATTCCCTCTTATAAGGAGATGAAGTTAACTCCAAAGCTCGTTGGGGTTTACGGCTTCTATTTCTGAGCTCTTCAATAAGGGTAGGGCGATGACTGACCCGGATGGAAAATTTAAGGCCGCGGATATTAAAGTGCCTTTGTTGATTTCCAATGTAAGTGTTGAAGCAAATGAAGATGACATTATTCACTACATTAAGGACAAAACGGGTGAACTTGTTTCGCTAAAAAAGATAAACACTAAGCCTTTTAGGAAATACAATGCGTTCAAACTGTATGTATCAAAACATAAGGTAGACTTGTTTTTAAACGATGAGTTATGGCCAGACGGAATCGTATTTAGGCGTTTTGTACATTTTATGTACAGAACAAAAGATAGACAATTAAAGCGAGATAGTTAAAGTCTTTTATCATTTTATAAAATTACGAATACTGCAAACAAACATTTAAAATTCACAAGCTTTAATTGTAAGTCGGTTAAGCGATCTATTGATGATGTTAAGGACATATGTATGTGGTCGGATGTGGTGGCTCTTCAGGAGACGTGGCTTCTCCCGCATGACGTTCCTATACTCAACTCAATTAGCTCCGATTTTGAATGTACGGGTAAGTCTGCCGTGGACACGTCTGCGGGCTTACTGAGAGGAATGCCTTATGGGGGAGTCGCCATTCTCTGGAAGAAGGGCATTTTTGAGTCAGTGTCTGTTGTAGACTGTAGCAGTCCTCGTTTAGTGGCCATCACGGCCACGACAAGGGGTCGTAATATTATTGTTTTTTCTGTCTATATGCCTACAGATTGTCCTGACAACCTACCAATATTTACTGACATATTGAGTGAGATCAGTGCTACCATAGCAAGTAGGGATATAGAAAATGTGTTTATATTGGGGGATTTTAATGCGCACCCTCATGAACTGTTTTTCTCAGAGATGAATAGTTTCTGTGCGGATCAGTCGTGGGTGTGTGCGGATGTGGAGGTATTGGGTGTGGACAGTGATACCTACACGTTTATAAGTGACGCACACGGAAGTAGGAGATGGTTGGATCACTGTTTAGTATCCAAATCAGCCTGGAATACAATTATGAATGCTAGGGTCTCCGAGGAGGTTTACATATCTGATCATTTACCGATATATATAGAATGTAACTTAGAGGTGGTGAGGCCTAAGCGCATGGTTAGTGGTACTATGGACAGAAATTCAGTTTTATGGGGTGAAAGAACAAAGTCTGAAACGCAATGTTATCACAATCTTTGTAACAAGGAACTGCGGGATGTTGACTTCCCCAGTGATTTTACGTACTGTGCTAAAGGTTTCTGTGGCTTGACCGAACATAGAGTTATACTGGATAATATGTATGAGCAGATTGTGAGCATATTGTGTGAGGCGGCTAGGCAATCCAGAGTTACTCATAGAGGGGGACAGGGGCGGGGCGGTCGCGTATGTGGGTGGAACGAGCATGTTAAAAAAGCTCACTTTGAGGCCAGAAATAGTTTTAAGGCCTGGGTAATCTGCAACCGTCCCTCTTCGGGTCCTGTTTATGATGAAATGAGGGAAAAGCGAAAAGTTTTTAAAAGCAGGCTTAAATTTTGTCAGAATAACACCGAGCAAATTATAATGGATAGGTTAGCTGAACAACGAGCTGATAAAGACTTTGTTAAATTTTGGAAGTCGACTAGTAAGTTGGACACTAAGCCCAGTATTGCTGCGAGCGTCGGAGGGATTAGTGAACACAGTGGCATAGCAAATATGTTCATGAAACATTTTAAGGTTCAATCCCCACTTGGAACCTCAAAGCAGGTGGGTTGTGCTGGGCCCGCGTGTCAAGCAGATAAACCTATTGTACACATCTCAGCGAAACAAATACGCAACATCATAAACGGCATGAGCCGAGGTAAGTCTCCAGGACACGACGGGCTCAGCATTGAGCATCTAAAGCAAGCTGGTGTCCACCTGCCGCGCGTCCTGTCCTTGTTTTACACAATGTGTATTAGTCACTCTTACTTACCTTCAAATCTGATGAAGACCATTGTAGTTCCCATTGTCAAGAACAGGACGGGAGACATCTCTGATAGGAATAACTATCGTCCCATTTCCCTTGCGACTATCACAGCGAAGGTGTTGGACGGTGTGCTGGATACTATTTTAAACGACTACATACGTCTTCATGATGCACAGTTCGGGTTTCGACCAGGACTATCAACCGAAAGTGCGATTTTAAGTCTGAAGCACACCGTCCGTTACTACATAGATCGCAGTACGCCGGTGTACGCCTGTTTCCTCGATCTCTCCAAGGCGTTTGATCTTGTCTCATACAAAGTGCTCTGGAAGAAGGTAGAGGACAGGGGTGTTCCTTCTGAGATATGTGGGCTGTTAAAGTACTGGTACGGCAATCAAACAAACCACGTGAAATGGGACGGTACACTTAGTAAACCGTATAGGCTGGACTGCGGGGTGAGGCAGGGGGGTCTAACCTCTCCCAGGCTCTTCAGCCTCTACATAGACGCTCTCATAGGTGAGCTCAGCAGCAGGCGTGTCGGATGCAGTGTTGGTGGGGTTAATATAAACAACATCAGCTATGCAGATGATATGGTGCTGCTGGGTCCGTCAGTGGGGGCGGTCAGGGAGCTACTAAAGGTGTGTGAAGCCTATGCTGCCTCACATGGTTTGATGTATAATGTCAAAAAATGTGAATACATGGTCTTTGGGGTCAGCGGCAAACGTCGAGAAGATGGAACTGAGCTGTTCTTAAATGGATCTAAGATTAACAAAGTGTCAACCTTTAAATACCTAGGCCATTTTCTTGCCGATGACCTGAAAGACCATTTAGATATTGAAAGGGAACGTAGGGCACTAGCGGTCAGGAGTAACATGCTGGCCCGCAGATTTGCACGATGTACAGACCAAGTTAAAATAACCCTTTTTAAGGCATACTGCCAAAGTCTGTACACGGGCAATCTGTGGTTCAATTACACCAAAAAGTCGCTGGATGTCCTGCGCGTCCAATACAATAATGCTTTTAGAATGCTGTTGAGACTGCCACGGTACTGCAGTGCTTCTGAGATGTTCGCGCAAGCCCGCACGGACGGCTTTCAAGCGATAATACGCAAAAAAACAGCTTCTCTGCTAAGAAGAGTGAGAGATAGTCCCAACAGCATTCTAGAAACAGTAGCGGAGAATTACTATTCTCCCTTAAATAAAAAGTTTGTCCAAACCCTAATGTAAGTTTACTAACACTATTATTAAGTCATTTGTTACTAACACTCTTATGGATAACTATTGGTCCGAAATAAATGAGTTTATTTATTTATTATAATAACCTTCTTGGCTCCAGGAGATATACTAGCAATGTGGAAATCAGAGCTAGTGCTTGGAACTTGTTGTTTGGAATTATGTGTTGTGGTTGCTAAATGCGATTGACTTATAGGCACAACATTTGCCATTGCAGAACCTGAACTAATAACAGGTTGCGGAAGGTCTTTGTTTTGATGTTTAGAGCTACTCCTTAGATACAGATACCTCTACATTATGCTGAGATTCATCTTTTAGTAGCGTTTTCGAAGCAGGTTTTGGAACTTGCTTATTGAGCTCACATTTAGCATGCATAGTTACCACCAAATTAGATTGAATTTCAGATGAAACCAGCGGAAAACTGGGTTGGATTGGATTTGCGATTCAGAGTCAGTACGTGTATTTTGAATTTCCATAGGAATGATGCATCGTGGTGATTGTGGTATAGCGACATGACTTGGAGTGCCTGACGTCAAAGATAAAGGATCAATATTTATATTTTCGTTGTTATTTTGAGGATTATCATCTTCTGCTAGTGTTATGAACTCATAGTCTTGAAATATATCTTTATTAAATGGCCAAATACCACTTTTCTCAAATCCGCTTGCAGCAGTTCCTATTGACGCCGCTCGGGCATACGCTTTTCCAAATAGCATTGAGATCTGAAATGCAGTGACACATCTCCCAGGATTACAACGCAGCCACTTTTCGGTCTCATCTATGAAGTAGCAGCTCAAAGGTCTGAAGAATGAGGTATCAAGTGGCTGTAGTTTGTTTGAAGTGTGTGCGGGAAGTGACAACAGTACAACGTTGTGTTTTTTTGCATAATTAATTGCGTCCAAATTTTTTGTGTGGCTTGTATGTCCATCGAGTATCAAGAGAACCTTCTTTTCGGGCGTTGGTTTCACACTTTCCACGAAATGTTGCATCCAGACGAAAAATATTTCTTTGTTTATGTAACCACTGTCGGGATTGAATGCAAAAATTGTGCCAGGTGGAGCACCGTCTTTTAGTTCATCTTTAGCTCGCTTACGTTTAAAAATGATTAGTGGTGGAATAAAATATCCTGCAGCACTTGCACAACAAACGGCTGTCGTATTGGTACCACGTTCGGCGCTAGTTATGGCCCCCTCTTGATGCTTGCCTTTTTGTGCCAGGATTTTTCTTGGTATTCGTTGTACTGTTGTCAATCCCATCTCATCGACATTAAATATATATCTCGGATCATTTATGCCATGTTTGTCCATCACATTTTCTAACTTATCGAAAAAATCTTTAACTGTTGGCTTGTTAAATGCAGTAGCTCTATTAAAAGAAGTAGCCCTGGGTTGTCTCAGACTTAATTCTGGATGTCGTTTTAAAAATCCATAGTACCATTTTTTTCCAGCCATTTCTTTTTCTTTGTTGAATCTGTGCTTCAAGCCATTTTTCTCAGCTATTTTGTAAGCTAAGCTTCTGACATCTTTTGGCGTGATTCCGTATAAACAGCTTTCCAACTCCAAAATATGATCGACTAACTTTTTCTCTAAGTCAGGAGTAAGGTCACCTGTCGAACCAATTATTTGTTTTGCACCTTTTGCTCTTAAATTTTTGTCGTCCAGCCTTCTTTTTAGCGTCGCTTTTGGTACACCATATATCCTACTTGCCTCATTCAGTCCAACTTCTTGTTTACTTAAAGCTTGTAGTGCCAATGTCATGCTTTCTTCGTTCCACGCATAGTATTCCCCTCGTTTTGCCATGCTAAAATAAAAATAAAACCATTTAAATTCACCGGTCCAATTAAAGAGAAACTTACTGGTCCATTGATGGCAATTCATAGCACAAAGACAAAAAGGTTAATACATAAAAATCTGTGAAATATTGCAAAAAACAGTTTACAAATCTACTTGAACAACTAAATAAGGCGTGCGATTCACTAAACTAAACTAAACTGTGCTTACCTGGTAAACTGTGTCACGAGAAAATTACATCGGGAGCGCGCGAAACACTGCAGCAAACGTCCTTCCCCAACGGAGCTCACGGCGACACTGGTGGGAGCGGGGGTTGGTATGGTACTAGCTCAAATAGCTAACGTTTCGTGCAAACGGTTGATTTTTAAAGTACTTAGGTTCCGAGAAATCAGAGCGGTCCAAAGAAAGAGCCGGTCCATTGATCGCAACCTTACCTATTATAAGTTGTGTGTGCTGTGTTAACTATGTAAATATTTAGTTATTAAATAATTTTACTTAATAAAATGTTTGTACTAGGTAAAAAAACAGAAATAAAATAATACATTTAATCAAGTAATCGTAAATTTTCTACGTGTTCTATTTTTCAAATGCAGAAAAGAAGTAAAAATGAAAAAAAAGAGTGTTTTTTTACGTATATCTAATTACTGATTCTGAGGGGTTCCTAAAAAATTGACACTACTGTGAAATTTAACCCTGTATAGATGGCGTTAATAACGCAGATGTCGCTGCATGTTAATATTATGATCATATTGTTACTATCGTTGCAATTCGATGTAGCGTACCGGCCCGCCGCGGGCATAGCTAGACGTATATATATATATATATATATATTACAGTCAAGAAATATTTTGAAAAACTGATAGGTAAAACAAGTTTACTACTCACCTATTTATTTTAGCATCATAATTGCCTACTTTTAAGAGTTTTTGCGTTATTAAAATTACAAATAACGGTATACGGCGATTTTGTGATAAGAACATGCGTTTGTGCTAATACATTTCATACTTACCTTTAATAGGTAAAATATTAGGGAGTGCCTCCGCTGCCGCCGGCTCCAAAAAATATGGCTATACGGAACCGCTGAGATTTAAAACAACGGCTGCCGGCGCCGGCACTCAAAATGGCAACTGGCGACTTATTTGTAATGTGTAAAAGGCTGGATTCCAGTACCGGTAAACAAACATAAAAATAGAAATGCTCAAATAAGTACTACAACTTTTTATTGGAACTGTAGCGACATCTATCTCGCCACATACGAACTAAACTGACGTATCCTACATCGCGATATTAAAGTTATCCGAGCGATTGAAACATATCAAGAACCCGACAACAACCGTCGGGCAGTTGCCCACCAGACACAACACCCGTCTGGTCGGAGGATCCTCCCCTGTTCAATGGTGGATGAGGAACTCAGCACCCTGTTCCTCGCACCCCCAAACTGGTGACCCCGACGTGATCGTCAGCGCAGCCTTCGCAAAACTACGTCATCGTGACGTCATCATCACTTCCTCCTCAAGCTTTCGAGCAGCGAGTCATACAGCCAGCCAGCATCCACGGCTACTACGGGTATCCTGACCACCAGCATGCAGCGGACGCGCATTCCTGGTCATCACCCACAGCCTTCTCAGCGACCTTGGCACAGCACACTGCACTTCGGTCAGCAAGCAGAGACGCACTTCTCTCCTGGTCGACGCAGCAGTCAGCCACTACGCAGCACTGCACCACTCCGACTCACTGGAGCATTTGCAGCATCCCCCCGACTCACTGGGGCATCACCGCAGACAGTTCCGACTACTATGCGGCATCTAGTTCCGACTCACTAGAACATTCCACTGGCCCGGTAAGCATCACAATGGACGACTCAACCTGCTATCGACCTCCGGTGGTCACGGAGGGGAGTGATGTAGCGACATCTATCTCGCCACATACGAACTAAACTGACGTATCCTACATCGCGATATTAAAGTTATCCGAGCGATTGAAACATTGCCCACCAGACACAACACCCGTCTGGTCGGAGGATCCTCCCTTTTCAATGGGGGATGAGGAACTTTACACCCTGTTCCTCTCACCCCCCAAAGAACCAATGTCTAGATCTAGAAAAAAAACTGATGTCAGCTGTTCGGCCGTTTAGTATAGATACAGATTTTTTTATGTACTTCTAATAAGAAGTTAAAAGCTTCTTATATCGGGCGCTAGAGCAACGTACGCATTGACATCGCTCACGTACCTACACGATCTCGGAACACTTGGGCATTCCAGGATGTTCCGAGATTTTGAGAACGGTGAACATACACAGGGGTAAATCGATAGATAGCACTGTCCTCTAACACCAGGCGACTGGGTGTACTAGCGGTCGTTCTTGGGACACTCTTTGGAGTAAAAAATTGAATGTCGGTGACGAACATTTGTCAAAGGGGAGTTAATACAACAAGTAAATCTGAATAATATAAAAATTCCTGCAAAAAAGGGGTCGACCAAAGGCGTTAGGCAATACTGTTGTAGGTTTAAAGCCTAAAAATGAGTTAAAAACGGTAGTGATTCTTAATAAACATATTTTTATATCTATTCGTGGTAGTTTCTTGTTCCTACTCGCTTTTGTATATTATTACACGGCCAGTTCCGGTGGTAAGCAATTCGGCAAATGGCGCCGGCAGCCAATTTGGCAACCAGCACCGGCACCCAATTCGGAAATCGGCGCCGGCAGGGGAGGCACTCCCAAAATATTATAGCATAAAGGACGGTCAATACCGGTTTATAAAATCCTGCTTAATAATTCGTGAATATTACCAGGGGTAGGTAAGTTGTGTAATAGCAATTGTGTTGTCTAAAAACCAATGGTTTGATCACTTACCAAGCGGCGGTGTGGATATCCTGCTTCTGGTCGAACTGCTTGCGCAGCAGCGCCTGCGCGCCACACGCGCGCACCGTGGCGAGCCCCGCCATGCTGGCCGACACGTGCGAGAACACTGGGCTACGGGACACGCCCTCCACTCTGTACATACATTTACATTTTAATCGAACTCTAAAATAATTTGCTGCGGGCTTTATGACCTGAGAATTAAATATTAGTACTAATACTGTTTCCAAAAGGTAAATCAAGTAATTCTGACGGATACGTGGCTCCGCAGAGGGCCTAGTTTGAGTCGCAAAAGTTTACGCGGATTTGAGAATATTATGATGTAAGTATTTCAATGACGTGCCGCCAGGCAGCGCCAACCCGAGGTACATCTAAATTCACGTTTACTTTTCGATCAATTCATTCGATGCGGTTATATTATTATGTTTATCGAAGTTTTAAGAAAAAGTATCACGATAGGTAGGTTTTACAAGATACCAAGATAACGTGTAAATACCACAGAAACTACGGAAACCTACATTGCGCATGACCCGACACGCACTTCTTGGCCGTTTTTTTTATAGAAAGTCGTGAATACTTTGCACAATCCTTCCTCAATGAAATACCTCAAATAGCCAGTCGATATGATAACCGTTAAGTCAGTAGTGTTATTTTATTTAACCTAGCCTATTCATTCGATTGAATGCCGGCAGACGCAGTTTATAAACGGGCTAGTCCTTTTACAAAGGACCTCTGCGAGACAGTGTTATTTGCGGATGATACTTCATTGATTTTTAAAATCAAGAGAGGTAAAGATTTATTTGACGATGTAAATACTGCTCTCTCGCAAGTATTGCACTGGTTCACTACCAATAATCTTATGCTTAATGCAAATAAAACAAAGTGTATTAAATTCACAATGCCGAACGTAAAACTGGTCCCAACACATATTACTGTAAAAGATGAACGGCTAGATACATCTAGTTCCACTACCTTTTTAGGAATCACTTTAGACTCTCGGGCCTTTCCCTCATCCCAGTGTTGTCAAAGGTTTTCGAAAGAGCCATGCATACAAGACTGACTTCGTTTATAGTAAAAAATAATATAATTAGCGAGGAACAATATGGTTTTCGTAAGGGAAGATCAACGGCACTAGCTTGCTATTCCCTCATCAAAAACATTTCGCAACTTATGAATAGGAAAGTTCCTGTATCAACCATATTTTTCGATGTGAGTAAGGCCTTTGATTTTGTTAATCACAAAATACTTTTATCAAAGCTCGAACTATGTGGCATACGAGGACCTGCCTATGAATGGATTAAGAGCTATCTCAGCAAAATAATACAATTTTGCGGAAATTCCGAAAGTAAATGATAGGTTTCAAAGTACAGCATACAGATCGAAAAACAGATTAAATAATTCAGGTGTTCCCCAGGGCAGTATATTGGGACCATTGCTCTTTATTCTATATATAAACGATCTGCCTAAGTGTACCCAATACCCGGTGACACTCTTTGCAGACGACATATCTGTAACAATACATAAAAAACCTAATATTGACTACAATAACGAAGTAAATAACGAAATAGACAAAATTACTAAATGGCTTGAAAATAATGATTTAAAAATAAATACCAATAAAACAAAATGTATCCAATTCTGCAACAAAAATGCTATACCACCAAACCTAACCGTACATCATCGAAATGTTCCCATTGCAGGAGTTACCTCTGCGACTTTTCTAGGCATAGTCATAGATTCGAGACTAACGTGGCAAAATCACGTTGACGCTGTATGTCGGAAGCTAAGCCGTTTCGTATATGCTCTGTATCGTCTCACAAAATTAACTAACACAAACACAGTTCTGATGGCATATCATGGATATGTTGGTACTTTGTTAAGATATGGTCTGGTGGTTTGGGGAAATTCCACAAATATAAATCGTGCTTTTATCTTACAAAAAAAATGTGTCAGATCTATTTGTGGTGTCGGGCAGTTAGTCATGTAGGCCTCTTTTCAAAAGCTTGAATCTACTTGCATTGCCATCATTATATATTTTTGAAATTCTAATATTTACGAAGAAACTCACATCTTTTTACTAAAAAAAACGAGAATTGCCACTACTCTATGAGATATCCATACAAGTTAACTGTACCAGCATCAGCTACTACCTGTTTTCATAGAAATAGTTATAGCATGTGTATTACGTTATTCAATTTACTTCCAAATAATGTCCAAATCCTACCATTGCCTATTTTCAGGAGGACCATATTTAAAGTTTTGGTTGAAAATTGCTTTTATGACACTAAAGAGTTTATAAGGTTTTGCTGAGACGGACATTTTAAGATAATAGCAAATGATTTAAATATTACTTGACCTGGTTCTATCGCCTGACATTGTATTGTATTATTGCACAATTTACATTGACGACTAAGTATAATTTTTAATTGTCATTTTTTGTTTTTACAATATTCTGACTTTTTTAGAATACTTCTTTTGACATAATAACTAATATTTTTGAAATCAATGTAATTATAATTTAATTGCTTATTATATAATTTTTGTCTGTATATTAATGTTAAATGCACGACGATAGCGAACATTTGCTTATCGATAGATCGATAAAACATGTATGTGCCATGCCTAAAGATAAAAACTAAATGTACCGTGTTTTATGCAAATAAATAATTACTTACTTACTTACCTACTCGTTTGCAATGGGGTGCTCATATTGAGACTCTGTCAGGAAGATTTAGTTCAGCTGCTTATGCCGTGAGAAAGACAATTGACTGATGTTGGAACGGCAAGATTGGTGTATTTTAGCTATTTTCACAGTATAATGTCATATAGAAAATTGTTATGGGGCTCAGCAGCAGATATTGAATCTATTTTTGTACTACAAAAAAGAGCTGTACGGGCAAATTACGACCTCAGACCCCGAGACTCGTTGAAAGAACTGTTCAAGGAAATTAATATACTAACAGTGGCTTCTCAACTCATTTATGAAAATATTATGTATGAGAGGGGGGATTTCCTAACACAAGTATTTATTTACTTATAAGGAAATCTTTAATAACTACGATAGATGTAAAAAAAAAAAAAAATTTGGTACAGAATAAAAAAAATGAATTTGAATTGAATTGAATTATGTATATTCGCAAAAACCTGCATCTATTTCCTAAAAAGAGTGACTTGCATAAACTTGCCGTTCCAAATTTCAGACTGCATAAAGTGGGTAATTCGTTCATGGGAAAATGTATTCGCTTTTTTAACAAATTACCACAGTCCATTGGTGAACTGCCTATGTATGAATTTAAATGGCATGTCAAGATGATTTTAATGAAAAAAGGTTATTACACTATAAACGACTATTTAAATGATAAAAATGTATGGAATTAAGTACTGCCATGCTCGCACAGGTTCATTTTATCTTGTAATGTAAACACACTATTTAAAAAGAGGCTGACAATAGTGACCGAGTTTCTTGCGCTGCTTCTTCTCGGCAATATTATCCCGAGGCAGTGGTAGGGTAAAAAATATATATCGGGACGTGTACAAGAGCTTAATTTAGGACTATTTACAGAAATAAATGGTTTTATTGGTTTATTGGTTTTTATTCCAGATAAACTGCTGCTGCTGCTAGCGTATCTATATAACGCTAGTGTAGGTTTGCTATCCATTCTGTGCTATTTCTATTTTAGCAAATTAATAATACACCCACCTTTTAACTGCCTGCGCTGTGCTGAGATAAATGACGGTCCAGAAGTACATGACAATCCCGCAAAATAGCGTTGTTATCAACATGTAGGGGTTGACTATTGCCACCATTATCAATATTCCCATCATCACCATGAAGACCTAGAAGTTTTTTTTGTATTATATTAAATTAGACAAAAATGAACAATTTCTTTCTCTGTGCTTTTTCATGAAAAGTTCGAACTACTTAAGTACTAGTAAAGTTGTTAGGTAGGTAAAATCTTTAAAAAATAAGCATCGTTTATACGATCACTATTTAATAGATACCTAATCTGTATTTGTACTAGCGAAAAGAAGGGCCATATAGCCAATGAACCTACTAGCCAGGTAGTTACTTATTTGTAGCAACAGTCATTGATGCGAACCTGTAAACATTCTAAAAACATCCTTGGGAAGATCTCGTCGACGTAGCCCATATCCTTCGAAAATCGGTTCAGGATACGCCCGGAGGGGTTAGTGTCGAAGAAGCGCATAGTTGCCGTGAGGATGTTGCTGAACATCTGGTTGTGCAGATTGATCGAGCTGCGCATGCACACCCAAAGAAATAAGACGGATCTGTAACAAAAAAACGTATTTGCACGATCATAATAGTGGGCCAGTGTACAACTTCTGAAGTCTGTCTGTGTACAACCGCCTGCTATACGGTAATAGCACAACATGACATTTCTGCAATCATTTGCGCAATATCTTAAAATTAAAATTAAAATTGAAGTCACCTCGTAAAAGTGGTGTTTTTCGTATTATTCCTTTTTTTATTTACACTTGCGTGATGTATTAACATCTTAAGTGGGCTTAAGAATAAATATAACTAACGAATGCTTACCTCCAAGTTGTAAGTAGAACACAGCCAAGGATCCCAATAGTCCAAACGTAAATATAGTACGAATGGTCTATGTTCGGATAAAACGAGTTTTGAATCATGCGGGCCGTATTAACTAGCATATCAACGGCGGTGAGATTCAGTCCTTCAGGGGTAGTCACTGGGATTGCAGTAGTATTTACAAATTCGGTGTCATTGAAGCTATTTATGCTCGTCAAATTTCTAGATAGTTCTTTCCTTCTCGCTTCAGCTGTTGTGTGGATTAGTTCAACATCGTTCATCCTAAAACATATTTTGATTTAATGCTTTGTTGATTTCAATAAAAGTGAGTGTTTATTGAAAGAGAAACGAACTAGGTGTTCGCTCGTAACTTCTGGGAACTCTTTGCTCCATATCCCGTTTTTACGTAAAGGATAACCACTCTTAACTTATGAAAACAAGATTGCGCGTCTGTCGGTCGTTTGTACAATTAGCGCTAAACTTACCAGTACGTGAGCCAGAGGTCGCTGGCCGACGTGATCAGCTGCGCCGCGATGACAGACATAATAGTTAGGATCAGGATACACCAGTTGCCACCGGCTAAGAAATATCTCTTGTAAGCCGTACCCGACACACGGCCTAAACAAAATAACAATTATTTTAAAATAGCTTGATATTGAGCTACAGCACGGTAGTCTTATGGACAAGTAGACACAGGACTGCGAATTTTGACACATACGTAAGTAATTATATATATGTAATTTTAAAACGTACTTTTGTTTTATTAGAAAATGTATAAATGGTTATGATGCCATTATTTTATTTTATTTTCTTATTGCACAACTAATAGAACTAACTAGACCTATTAATTTAAACGTAAAGCGTAAGACACAAGGCGTGAGCGGTTCGGCGACAGGTCGGGTCGGGAGTACGACGGGTCTAATAATAACATACGTACGTTTAAACAGGCGCCCACAGACAGCCGCCCGTGAGCGCGACGGCTCGCCGTATGCTGTATGTTAATAAACCCGCCGTACTACTGACCCAACACGTCGTCCCGCTCGCGCCTTCGGTGTGTGTTGTGCTTAAATGGTAATGGTACTCATTTTTATTTGGTAATTAAACAAATAAATAATATATAGACAACATTACATACATGGCTCTGATCCATGATAAGTAGCTTAAGCACTTGTGTTACAAAAATCAGAAACAACGACGGTACCACAACACCCAGACCCGAGACAATATAGAATTATTTTTCTACATTGAACGACGAATCGAACCCGGAGCTCGTCCGGTATACTCGCCTCTCGGCTACGGAGGTCATCGGTCGGTCGTCAATAAAATTGTGTTGACATAGTAAATGTTACTCATCATAACAGTAGCACATTCGCCTTTAATATAGCGTCTGAGTGACTAAAACAACACCCCGTATACTATGGTATAAAGTATTTCTACGTAATTTATAGAAAATGTATGTTTTATTCTAATACTAAAATAGTGGTTCTATTAAAGAAAATACCTGTTCCTGTCATTTCGGCGTCTTCTTCTTGCTCCACGGTCTCGTTTGCTATTTCATTCACTGTGCTGACGCTTGCATGTGACTGTACAATTATAAAGGTAGTTAAGGCGAGTAGAGTTGCTAATCTATATCTATATATATATATTAAACAAAGTCGGGTTAGTTACACCATTTATAACTCGAGAACGGTTGAACCGATTTTTATGATCTTTGATTTGTTAAATTTGCCTTATCCCCGAATAGCAGAATAACTATAAAAACACGGAAATGTTCACGAAAAAAAAATTTATGTAGGGGCGGTACGAAGTTCTCCGGGACAGCTAGTATATAAGTGTGAAGTATGTTACTTGTTTTTAAGAGCCTAAGTACTACCTACTTACTTAGTTAAGCCCAAATTGCCAAAATAATTGTCAAAACCTACACAACCTTTTCTGCATAGCACTTGTTTCAAGTAAAATTTTAGAATAAAAAAGTTTTATTAAAAAAAAGAGGCTTATTCTCTTTTTTCTTTTAAACTTTAATTTAATTCGTTTATACGTCGATTGATAGGCCAATTTGATAGCTAAGTATTCGCTGTGCGCCCCTAGTGACCACAATTATTATGGACTTAAGATCTTTCGAATTATGGCAACTGGATGGTTTGAGAATGAATTTCGGATTGTTTTCTTCGAAATTAGATGAAAATATCTAAAAAGTTTGTGCATATTTTAATAAGTGATTGTCTTACATGAACTAAAATATGAATGTTATAATACGTATGGGGTTTGAATCGATACAACATGATATAACTTTCCAACCTCAAACTGTTCAAAATGGGAAAAAGATAGCATTAGCACAGCATGTGAGAGACGTTAAAGAGCTTAGAACCAACGGACAAAGCTACGTAATAAGAGCTGTAGTCAACAAACTTTTTTCTTTTCACAGCAGCTTTTTATTAATTTTTTGCTCCAATTTCCATCGTGATGTTGGAAACGAATAAATATGCACACAGCCACATTGCGTGCTGCGATCGATTTGACGGCCCCCACCACCCACTCTGCACATAGCGAATAAGAGGATAGGGTTTTTTAATCGAACAATTGCGTCCATCGTCATATTATTTTCCCCAATTTTCGCTACCTAAAGACGCTGCGTCTTTTTTATACTTACACGCATCGAGTCGTTATTTTGGCGAATTTTCCTATTGATCCTACGGGGCCAGCTCACGATTTTACTATTTGCCCACAACTCATCAATTTTGGTTGCAGGAGATTCATATTTGTAGGCTGGTTTGAGATCTGAGGTTTGCAACTATAACATTAATAATCGTTACGTTTGTTTTTACCTGAACGGACATTGTACGTTGTCTCAGTAAATGTGGACGACCTGGTTCTTCCGGGTCTTCCTCTTCGAGGAGTTCTTCAAAGAGTGGTGTACTGGATACTTCCTCAAAAGTGCCACTAATTTCAATTTCACCCTGTAAAAATATGTTTTCGTTTACTTAATAAAACAAGCTAGTTACTTGATGTTTCTAAAGTCGGCTGGAAAATCGATAGAGTACATAGGTACCGTAGATAGCTACGGAGTAGTTAATATTTGCTGTAGGTAAACTCTTTAATGTGACAATTTTATTGGTACTGACTGTTACTGCATCCTAGTTAGTGCGTAGTTATTATTACACATTGTAAGTGTGTTAACTCTAAACTAATTCAAACATTTTACAAACATACGCGACACGTGGATTACAAATTAATTAAATATTACAATAAAAATAAAATATTAATAAATATTTGCGACTATCTATATTAAGTGATTATTTAATCTGCTACTCAAAGCAGCGATAAAACAATTTTTTTTCGTCAGGAAAAGATTATCGTATTTTTTGTTGATTGTTTTTTAAGGGATCTATGCTGTTGACAGAAGACCTTTACAGCTTCACCGGGTAGATTGTCGGCTGCGGAAGGCCCTCCCTAACGCAACCTATTAGTCGGGCGCGGGTCAGACGCCATCGGACCATGCCGAGTGCAAATGCTGTGAGTTATAAATAAATGAGCGGAATCGGTTTCTTACATTCCGCAGTATGACGACTTTGTCGGCGGCTCTGAGGTGGTGCAGCTGGTGTGTGACGAGGATGCGCGTGGCGTGCCGCAGCAGGCCCAGCACGCACTTGGCCACCAGCTCCTTGCCCACGTGCGTGTCCACCGCCGACAGCGGGTCGTCCAGCAGGTAAATGTCTGCCTGGGAACAATGTACACCTCTAAAATCTGTCTTTGTAGTAACACAATTAACCTCCAGGCGACCGAAACGAGAGATAATTGAATTTTATTGCTATGCGGCCACATGTAGGTACATTCAATGAAACTGGCAAGCTCAAACCGCCTGGTTTGAGCTTGCCAGATTCATTGAATCTATTCTAATCTACAACTGGAAATTGTAATTGCAAAAATATATTTTTATGAAATTTTCGTAAGTAAGCATTGTAAGTAATTCTTCAGAAAGTATTCTCCGGGTCACCTTCATGGTCAAATTTAATTTCGCGTTTTTTTTGCAAGAAAAAGAATAAAACAATAAAAAAGGCGTAAAAGTAAGGTAAATTCTGTTTGAAAGTTAAAAAACGGTACATAATCTACTTCGATATTTAATGATGAAATTTCGGTGTCCACGAAAGTTACTCGTATTTATGATTCCACGAATGTTACGAAACGTATTTTTTGCTAGCGAATATGCTAAATTTTACTGTTATTTTAATAGAAAATAAAAAGGAGAACCATTCCGAGCCAAACGGAAAGTCGGTATGTAAGTGTTATTATTAGTATTACTATAACGTTTTTGGAAATAAAATTAATACAGATTAATGAAATACTAATTATTGCGTATACACTCTATTTGAAGTCAATTTTATTGAAACATTTGTAATAATAAAACACATTTTTGTAGGCGTAACAGCACTTTTTTCAAGTAACCAATCACCGCCGGCTTGTACTTTGTGGTGTGACGAAACGAGGTTTCCACTCTAGAATCCATTTGCTCCACCATTTATCGGTTCTGTGAAAGATGTGGCCGGCCAACTGTCAAGTTAGTTTGTTATATTTTGGACTATGTCCATTACTTTGGCCTTCTCCCGGATGAATTAAATACTGCCCTGCTCACATTTTATCTTGTAATGTAAACATACTAATTAAAAAGAGGCTAACAATAGTGACCGAGTTTCTTGCGCTGCTTCTTCTCGGCGCTAGCACACAATCATCCCGAAGCAGTGGTAGGGTAAAATTAATATATTGGTACGTGTAAAAGAGCTTAATCTAGGCCTATTTGCCTATATTTAATGAATTGGTTTTATGGTTTATGACCTAGTTCCGGATTTTATCCCTCAACGAAATCCTAGGCATCAACCTTTCTATAGCTCGTTGAGTGACGTGCAGTCGGTAAGCCAGCTTTACTGTCATGTAACACATTTTGGCTACGTAGGTCATCTCTTGTAGGACGCACAGATCGAATACTTTTGCTCTTCAGGTATTGTGGCAGCCGCGACTAGAAGTTATGACCCAACTTTTCAAATGCTGCCCAGGGAAGCTGCACTAAGTGCAGTGCACTCCCTAGCGATTTCCCACCCAAAGCTTTCTCTACCTAACTGTAGCAGTAAACTCTGTGGTAGACATACTACTTTTTGACAACTTCAAGCTCCACGCTTTTGACGAAAACTGGTTTGGGGATGACATGGTCATTGAACATGGCTTCAGTCTTTTCTAAGTTCATTCCTAGGCCCACATGTTGTAAGGAAGCGTTGAGTCTGTGCAATATCTTTTGCAAATTCTCTAGCGATTCCGCCATAATGACTATGTCATAGCAAATCGGAGATGCGGGAGGTGTTTCTTATTGATATTGATGCCCGACTGTTTCCAATCAAGTGTCTTCTAGTATGTTCGGTAACTATACCTAAAATCTCCTTGTATTACGCCTCTTAGCAACTAGATGAGTCTTGTCTGAAGTTTTTGGGCTTGAACAGTCATCGATGCCATTTTGTAGGCTTTTCAGCACCTCCACATATCGCCAATCGACTTGGCATCGCATATGTATTCCAGAACAGCCCAAGTCTGTCATATGTTATCTATGATTGAAAAAAATATATAAAAAGACAGGAAAACAATGTTACTTATGTTTTATTTAAATATCAATATTATGTATTTGATTATTTCAAATGAATGTCCTTCCTTGTGTAAATACGTTTTTAATCGGTGAACTAACTCAATTTTCAATTTGGTGGTCTAACTAATAGATCACAAAACTCAATAAGTTATGAAACAAGCCATTTAAAATTACTCAGGTTTCAATAATTTTCAAAATCATGCACCTAAAGTTACTCTAGTCAACAAGTTTGGGAAAAAGTATCGTTATTATATGTATAAGAAAACATCTTCAGACTACCAAACTGATAATAAATTAGAGATTGCAAAGTACAAATTTAGTACCTATCGTGGTGTGATAGAAACCCTTCATGGGCAAATTTCCACGAAAACAGTGCCACGAAAGTTATGACAAATTAACATTTTCAAAATTATAAAAATAATAAGTTAACATACATTCAAACTAATTAGTGAAACACAATCTCGATAACATGCTCCATACTTAATGGTATCCACAAATTTCTAACTATTCATATTGACCTCAAAATAGACCCATGAAGGGTTACTTAAACTAAGGCTACCAGAAAAAGGTTGGAGAATCACGTGCCTATATTTTCTGTTCGTAAGTGGCCAGCGCGCGTGTGTCCTCCACAGATGCCGTGGTTCGACTATAGGTTTCCGTAAGGCTTATGATGGTGTCGACAAGTCGGCGCTCTTTGAAGGTATGGACCCATTATGCCGCGTTCGCGAAACTGCCAGAAACGTGTGACCGAGACAAAACACCTTCTAAATCTTTTTGTTTATAGGGTATCGATATTATTTTCGGCGTAACTGTTCTTGACTTAAATACGAACTTTTTGAGGTACAATATGTATATTATAGTGGCAGGCAAGAAAGCTATCAGTAGTTGAACTGAGCGAGGACTCGGTGTGACGCGCGAAGAACACCTGTTTTGCTCCGGTTTTTATAACGGCAAAATATTATTTAAAAAAATACTATTACTCATACTTAATATTTTTAACTTTATTTGTATAGGTTAATAAATGAAGAATCATCTTACTTTAATTCGGAAACTATAGTGTACATAGGTTAGGATTTATGAGTGTGTGACCTTAGCTTTTTAGGCAAAAACAGCCTTCGAAGAACTACTCAAGTACTTAGAAATAATGTTTAAATGTATGTACGCCTAATGCTCATATGAAGTGCATGCTTATTTACGTTTCACGAAACAGAAAAATGATTTGGTAAGTACATAATATTATATTATTTAAAATAAATCCACGCGTCATTTTAACGTATGTATTTAGTAACGTAGATAATTTATCTGTTTGATTAAGCCACACGTATTTGCAGACATTTATTCTTAGTCAGATAATTTTTCCTCCTTGAATTAAAGACACTAACTCGTAAGTACTCTTATTTAAGTATTTGCAGACACATCGTAAATTCATTAAGGACTTTTGTAAAAAGCATTTCTCACTTTATCATTTTATAACATGATTTAAGTTTTGACGTTACACACATTTATACTTTTATGAGTCTTAGATAACGCGAAGGATGAACATTGATATGAACAATGAGTATTAAGTAATTTTCACTGCATCTTGTTTAAATACGACTTTTACTTTTTTTTTTGTCTGACTCACCTCTCTATAGCATGCTCTCGCGAGACCGATGCGCGCCCTCTGGCCTCCACTAAGGCTGGCACCTCTCTCGCCCACCAGGGTCGAGTCTCCATTTGGAAGTTGTTCAAAGTCGCGCAGTAGAGCACACGCGGTCACCACCTAATACAGACGAAGACAAAGTGCATCAGGAATCTGACGAAAATATGCTGGGTACTAGTACTGTACGTAAAAAACACTAGGTACGTTTTCATTATATAAGTAGTCATGAAATCGATTGCTCTTTACACCAAAAGTAAAAAAAGTAACGTAAGTAACGTAAGTAAGTAAAAGTAAAGTAAAGCAAAAAATACCTCACTTCCCCTTTAAAAAAAATGAGTGTTCAAGGACAAATATTATTCAAAGGTCAACTTTAAACCTTAGAGCTTTCGTTGGCCTGTACGTCGCATTTCAACTATTTTTTATAGCTTTCAGTTGCCTGTAGTTAGTTTGCCTGTAGTGGAGCTATGCAACGTTTTTAACCAGGCGAGCCTCCTTTGCATGAGATTACTTTTGGTAATACGGTATTATTTTGGTTCAGTCAGAAAATACTTATAGTGTGTAAAGTGATGGTATACCTTCTTGTAACGAACAGGGTCATAAGGCAGTCCAAAGAGAATGTTCTGGCGCACGGTGGCAACAAAGAGCCACGGCTCCTGGCTGGCGTACGAGACGCGGGCGCCGCCCAGCGACAGGGACCCCTCGGTAGACGGTAGCTCGCCCAGCAGCAGTTGCAGCAGCGACGACTTTTGAATAAAAATACGCGTTTTATTCGTTTAGTACTCAGAGGCAGAAAAACGCAAATTAAACAAATGACGAACAACTGCAAGTTGTTAAGATAAACACGTTTTAATCAGAGCTCAAACTGTTTGACATCAAGTGATATTTAGTATTAAAAAAACGGGTAGTGATAGCTAAGTTGCGGGATGTTTGTTGATTTTGATCAGAGATTACTGAAAAAAGTAAAAAAAACAATACTTTCGTTAAACCTATAAAAAAATATTATGAAACGTTTTTTAAAGATGGTAATCTGCTATCTACGAACGATGCTACGCTACCAATATGCTACGAATAATTTTTGTAGCTGTCGTAGAGTCGTAGAGAATCGCCAAACAAAAGGCTGTCACTAATGAGACCTTAACTATTACCAAAGAATAATGATAAAACAGACCGACTGTCTGTCTCTCCGTCCTATTTATTAAATTATGAACTTTTGAAAGGTAACTTTAAGTAAATTAAGAATACATATATATATTTGTGTTTTACGGCTAATGTCCTAATAAATAATTTTAAAAAGTACAAAACATGAAACAAAAAACCATACGAAAACCTTTATTGTCTGTTTGTCTGTCTGTCACTATCTTTTTTCTCAGGTGCGGGTAGAGGTTTTTGAATGTATGTATGTCAATTCATAAATCTGGATTGTAACAAATTTAGCTACTTTTTAGATTTAATAATAAATACTTAAATTACTATTTTTAATTATTTATATATATTTTATTTATTTTATTTTAATTCTGGTAAGAGAATAAATATAAATTGATTTATGGTTATTATGTTATATATTGTTTGTTAGTGCTAGGTATTTGTAGAAAACACTGGCACAAAAGAGAGTCCAAAACGTGATTTAACGAGATATTCATACTTACCTAATATATAAGACTTTAAGAAATCGACCGCCTCGTTATCATATATTTAAAATGTTACATTATCTTAAACTAGCATTTAATTGCAAAAAGAAAATTTATACATACCTATATTAAATTATGATGTAAACTAATAATGACAGTTGCAGGCCATAATATATGAAACAAGAAAAACATTAATAACTGATTAGGTACCTTTCCAGAGCCAACAAGACCAGCTACGCCGATGAATTCTCCCGGAGGAACAGTAAGGTTAATTTTCCTCAGAGTCTGTACGATGGAGTCGGGCTGCCAGCTCGCACACACTCCAGATAGCACCAAAGAAGTGGGTTTCGTTCGCTCCCTCTGATTTGCTTTGTCTAATTTACTGTCCAAGCCGTTCAGATTGTTCAAATTGGTCTTTGCTGCTTCCTTCTCTTTAGCTGTATTTAATTCTTCCAACGATAAGAACTCCTGCAACGAATTTACACAAAGCATTAACATAACGTGGAAACTTAATAAAGTTAATAAAGTAATCAGATTCTCGTGGCCACATGTGACCACTGTATACAGAACAATATTTGCCTTAAACTAGTGTAGTAAGTAGTTATCTAACTAGTTCTAGGCGTTTAATGTTATTTTAGCTGGTCAGTTCCAACTGTAATAAAATGCTTTCTAAGTAATTGTACTCACGGACAAGTTAGGTGAAGTTTTAAAAATATATGTTTTAGACAAAAAAAATGTTTTTTAAATTAGTTACCTCTAGGCGCCTGATGGAGACCTTGGTTTCAGCGAGAAAAGAAAGAGCCATCGGAATGAATATATTGCAGGCCAATTGCAGTAGGTTGAAGTACTGGACCAGGGAAAAGGTGATGCCAGATCTGATTTCACCGCCCATCACCACGAATGTGACTATCGTCGCAAACAAAATGAATCTCTCGGTGAACACCATTAGTGCGGTCGAGAAGCCTTTGATCATCGAAGTGCGCCTTATGAATTTCATTTCAATCCTGTAAAAAAAACATGTTTTAGATTCAAGAAAAACACTTAAGTGTGCAAAAGTTATTTTAGTCTGAGGAAATATTTACAGAGTTGTAAGCAACTTTCATCTTTAGGTAAAAGTACCTATCTTTAGCTCATTACAAAATTTGTTAAAATATTTCAGAGGATTTTTTTTGGGTTACAAGCCCCATTAATCGGGCTGTTGGGCTAAGTTCATGTCCTTTCGAGTATGCGTGGACCACTTGCCTAAGGCTACCACAAATCAAAGTATTATCGATATACAAGGTGTCTGAAAACCGGACATTATAAATAAAGTAGCTTTTTATGTTTTAAAACCGTACTTATTACTTCTAAAACGTTAAACGTAATAAACAAACAGTACCTACTAAATACAAAAACTATTGTATTCCTTACTTGCGCAGAGTATCAACCAGCTTCTCAAATGGCTTCTCCCAGGCGTACATCTTGATGACATTCACGCCGCTTATTAATTCGGTCATCACCCTAACTCTTTCATCCGTTCGTTTTGCTATCTTCCCACGAAGAATTCCTTGTCGATTGCTTAGGTAAGCTAAAAAATTTACGAACAGACCATTTTATGAGTAAGTTTGCTATGCGGAGTTATAAGAGGTCTGTTTACAAATAACAATCCGAGCAAAGTCCGCACGGGCCCTAACAGAAAAACACATTTCGTCACCTATCGTCTACCCCTGTGTTGTAAACACAGCTTATAAGATATCGTATGATGCCTTAAATAAAAAGATGTAGGTAGGATTGTTACCAAGTAACAACCATTAAAAGAGCGAATAGTTGCGTTAAGGCGACTCGACGCGTGTTAGTAAGTACGAATATCGCACGAAAACTTATCAAAATACGGTTCATAGCAAAAATTAGGGAAAATGATAGGTTCTTTTCGCATGGACGCAATTGTTCGATTAGAAACCCTAGGTCAGTTTATAGCTATCAAGATAGCCTATCAATCAACGTGTAATCGTCAAGCGGTTTAAAAGCAGAAAGAGAATTAGCATCTTTTTACTTTGTTTTTTCAATTATTTTAATATTTATTTTCTCCTGAAGTATTAATAGTAGAAACAAATGCTATGCTTAAAATGTTGTGTAGGTTTTGACAATTCATAATTATAGCATATTTTTTAGGTATTTTTCTGACAGTTTGGGGTTAAGTATTAGGCTTTTGACACCACATGTCATGCTAGTTTACATTTGGCGACTACACTCGCCTTAAAAGCATAACAGGTTATCTTGTAATATGTCATTAGTTAATTATGTACCTTAGACAACTATACTATATGTTTATATAGTATAGTTGTCTAAGGTACCTAATTAATTATATAACTATATGTTTGTATAGTCTTATTAAAATACCTAATTTTTGAGCGGTGATATAGGTCTACTGGTATATCTTTATTTATACCTTTTCTTTTGTTTATGCAATTAAAAGTCATCGCACATTTTTTTATCATTTCGAATTCACTATCCTAACGTACCTAGGAAAAGTGAGATTTTACACAATAAATCACAGTTTTTAAGCAAATTATCATTACTAAGCAAATAATTTTAAAAAGACAATCACGCCTCGTAGCGTTTTGTATATGTCTACCTTGAGGGGTAAAAATATCATGTCAATTTTTAAATTAAACAAATATACTAACTCATCTTATTATTGCAGTTAAATAAAATAAAAATAATAATAATCTTAACACGTAAGGTACCTAATCAGTTACTTTTGGGCAAACGAAAACATTGAATCTCTCATCGGCTGGCACCGACTCCAAAAGTAACTGATTAGACCTTACGTGTTAAGATTATTTTTAGCTTTTTTGATTTTTGAAGTCGGTTTTTTTAAATATAAAATTTACTAATTTCATCTATTTTTAATGATAGATCCTAATCAAAATAGATATTACGAGTGTTTAACAAAAATTTTACTGCTGAACACCATTTCATTTTCTATTATTCCACCCTTAGCGGTAAAAAAAATTCCGCAAAATTTTATTATAGGTAATATAATATAATAAGTATATAAGCTATTCAATAAAAAAAGAATCATCAAAATCGGTTTTCATTTTTATATTTTTATAAGCTATTCAATAAAAAAAGAATCATCAAAATCGGTAACATAGATACAAAAATCAGTTGGCGTGGTATGGAGATCATGCACTGTTTGATGATTTTCAAGATCCCATCATCAGAATTTGACCAAATTTATATGGGACCATTTTGAAAGTATTACCTTTCGAACAAGGAAACTAAGGATTACTGAACATTGAATGATCGCTGACATAAATAAAAAGTTTAAAAAAAGATTCCGACGAATTGAGAACCTCCTCCTTTTTTTAAGTCAGTTAAAAATTATAGGTAAAATTTTACGTGAGGAAGAGGGGAGGTCTCGATACATCTCACGAGATCTCACGGAAGAGTCGAAATTAAACGAAACGAACAAACAGCTAACATAATTGATTAAGAATTGACCACTGCAATGAGCTATCATCAATCACGACACCTAATCGATGTGTGTATTTGTTTTTTAATAAAGTACCTATTCAAACAAATAAATACAATTATCTATATTGACAGTTTACTTTAAGATATAATCTTGCTATTGCACAATAAGTAGTAATGTTTACCTTTATATTCCTTTAAAAGATGTTTTAAAAATACGGAAGTACTTGTCAAATCTCTGCAGTTATTCATAAATGTGTTATCATGTCACGTACGATAAATGTACGAAACAATTGATAACACGAGAGGTATAGAAACGTCATCCCTTTTAAAGGTTGTCGTAAAAAACTGTTCGAAGTTGACTTGACTAGCACGGCAGCAATTATCGGACGTAAACATGAAATCATCGTGTACTTCCATAAACCTATTTTTGATATTTTAATAACAACTTTTACTAAGTAGTATTTTTTTATTTCAGATTCTCCATATCGTCAAGGTATAGATGATAATTTTGTATAAAAGGCCTAATTTATTTTACAATTTTAATGTAAACGTACGTTTTTTTAAGTAATTTAAATGTCTTGGTCAAAAAGAAAAAATATTTTTAAAAAAGCGGTAAATATTTTTTAGATGAGTATTGTCGTTGAGTAACTATACAAATAGAGCACACCCATTATTATCATTTCATTACGTGGCGTCATAGGTATGTACCATTTTGTTAAAATATTGCAGGATAAAGGTAAAAAGATAACCTAATATTTATGAAAGTATTTAATATATTATACTCCTTATGCCTACCTATTACTGCTTATTGTGCAATAAGTAATGTGCAATTACCCCCGATTTCATTCATTTTACCTTAAGGGTTGAATATCCAAAAACGCTATTAGGGAGAGGTAGAGCCGAAAAAAATTAAACGAGGAGAGACTTCGGGCACGCAACCACATCACTGGCAGCTTAGGTAAACGTCATAAAAACAAAATTGCTCACTAAACTCAGATGAGATATTTACATACAAAAAGACTGCGATGGTGATAGTTACGAGCCTTCATCGCTCTTCAGGATTGTCAAGCGATCAAAGTATCAACCAGGACTGGCCGATAAGAACGTTAAAAGCCATTTCAGACAGTCATAATTTGCGTATGATATGGAATGCATCAGTGGAAGAACCGAACTGGTTTGAATCAGAGTCAGTCTCAATGCTTTTCACAAATTGATTTATGATATTAAATGATTGTGACAGATGTTAATAAATTGTAGATACAAGGTTTACCTCAATGCATAAAGGGGTCTGAATGTAGGCTCGAATGGCGTTCTTGCGAATCTTGCGACACGCACGCTTTCACGAATAGTCGAATACTTATTGAATGGCAAACCGCTGTAGTAAATTACGTTGTCGCGAACCCGCTGATGCTAAAAAGATTTTTGAATGGTACGCTAGTTCGAAAACTATGGTATCAAAACCAACGTGATTCTTAGTGAAAATAAAATAATAAATTAATTTAAATCAACCCTCATTCATGATATTTTAAATGTTCCGTGGTCAACACGGAACCCTTTTAGTTTTGCCATATCCGGCCGAATAGACTGTTTGTCCGCTTAGTTCGGAGCATGGGGTATAATTAATCACGCCGACAAAGTGATAGCCAAAAATCTATAAAAATAATTTTATTTTGAATGTTCATCTGTAATGTAACCCATCCTCTTCTGTCAGATATCATGTATTGATTGCAAATTTGCAATATCATGTAGATATCATCATCATTGTCAGCCCCTGTCGGTCTACTGCTAACATAGGCCACTCCTAATTAATGCCAACCGTTAACTCTGATTTTTGGCTATTCTTTTCATCTGCTGTCAGTAGCTTTGCATATACGAGCATACGAGTACATTCCAGCATTATGTACCATTGATGTGTGATGATGTGTTAAATTTTGCACGAAGTTTTTTTTTTGTTTACCTTGAACTAACACCGTCTGCGATAATATGACTATAAGTGCAGCAAAGGTGGCGTAGGAGACATGTTGCCAGACAAGGTACGACACCACGGGCACCACAAACGGCATCACCCATAGGTAGTTTAGGAACAGGGCCACCAAGTCGAACCTGTTCACGTCATTCGACATCAAGTTGATTACTTGACCCGGCTCTGTTTGGCTTAAACCAACACGGTCGAGTTTCAGTATCTGAAAGAAGAAAGCAAATTAGAACTTTCAAAATCTGAGTAGCTTTTTAAGTTACGAGTACATTAGTAATTTTGAACTTCTTCTCACTGATCATCACATTGTTACGACGTACCTTTCTGTATATGAGTGAACAGCTCGCTATTCTTACTCTCATTCCGACGCTTCCTTGGGCTAACACCATGTGGTTTAGCAACAGGCCAGTTATCACAGTCAGTAAATTCATAGACAAATTATAAATATGGGCTAATTTGTATGTTTCTGGTGTCTTCTCTCCAGCGAAATATGCTATGAATAAACCTAGTGTATATGGTATTAAAGGCCTGAAACAAAACGTTACATGTATAAATCTGAGTTCCTAATCTGAGAGAGTTTTCTTCCGTGTCATGATGTAATTCATTCGCAGTTTAGACATTTAACATTTTATGATAAAAAGGATTTCCAGATATTATAACACACGTAATATAAACTTGGGGAAATATTGTTGGAAAATACTTATTAACTATCACGTAACACGTTCAAAGACCGTCATATTACAGTGGCACTATTAACTACTTATTGGTAGTTTGAAAAAAATATGTAAGTATTTTTGTTATGTTAAAATAAGCCTTTAATTTTGTTTAAGTACATGTGTGCTTGTTTAATAAATGTGTTTATTTTCAAATTAAAGTTTGAATAATTGGTAAATATTTATATTAATAATATGTTCATATTCATTTAGATACGTATAGGGTGGCCCAAACAGTGACGTGAAAAAACATACGTGATACAACAACAAACACATGCAGGAGTTTCGGTTAGGGCTCCAGTCTCCTCGATACACATACGATGGACTAAACAGAAATTGTTGAACGTGACTATTTGGCCATTCTGGTGTATTCGCAACTAAAAAGTGGAACTCGTATCATTTCAGGGAGTACAAAAAATGTTTTTGCAAATTAATTTTTTTTAAATCAAGTTAAATATAAACTGGTAATACTAATATTACTTACCAAAGGACTATAAATAATATGCCAACGCCGAGTCCGCACATCATGTACTCCACCCAGAACGACCTGATGATGGCCCGGGAGAGCGAGGGCTTGCCGCCCTGCCGCCGCGCGTTGTCGAGCTCGTCGTCCCAGGCCTCCTCGAGCCTGTCGCCAAGGGTCCCGGAGAGGTCGCCCTCCCGAGCCTGCCACAGGTCCTCAATCTTGATAGCACGTTTGTAACCCCTTTTAAACAATCTGAAGCTCCAACTGAAATAAACATGTTCTTTTCAATCAATATAAAAAAATTGGTAGGTTTACCAGTACGTTAAAGTCTTTTTTATAATTATTAATGTTCATCTTCACCACGTAAAGTGATTACCAAGAGACCCATCTTATTTTTTTTAAATAACACTTCTGACGATGTAAACGGTGTAGGTACAACAGATATCTTAATTAAAAGGTACGAACGAACGTTTGATTGGTATAATTGTAAGAGTTAAAAGTTTTAAAATAGCGTAATAAAGCTTTTTACTTTATTTTGTACTAAAAACCGATGTCAAAACTAAAACAAAAAATTAAACAAGTTAGGTATACTTCTAAGGCATTTATTTATTATTATAATTTTTGGGTTGACGTTAATACTAGCTGCTGCCTGCCACTTCGTTAGAGTGGTCTTCAATTTAATTTAAAAACGCTCTCGGGTGTCCTCAGAAGAGTCAGAAGATCCTAAAGAAAATCACATAGAGAAAGGATATGTCCTCCATAACTCAGTTGGAAGAGCAGTAGCCCGAATAGAGAAAAGTCGTGGGTTCGATTCCCATCAAAGACAGTTGTTTTTCTTTTCAATTAGAAATATTATCCTTGACCTTGAAGAGGAGTCATTAGTCGTCGGTAGCCAAACATCTGCTTTAATTTCTGTCAAATTTTGCATCCTAATTCCTGTCAATTTTATAAACACTAACCTTATTGCTTTAAAAAATGACAGGAATTAGGGTCTCGTTATCTGAGCCATGAATCGCGGAGCCCAAGGCATTTGCCCAGAGTAGGTGGATTGAAAAATACTCGGCCTGATACAGACCCATTTAATTCTTAAAATCAAAACTACCCACATTATACTTCGAAACATGTGCGATAATTATTTATTAGCTTCAAATTCATTTATCAAACAATCCACCACATAATTTTCGCAAATGGATAAAATTGTGCTGTGATTAGGTACCTCCATAAGAAGGGGTTATCACCAAAGGCAATCCATGATGATATGGTCAGTACGTTTAAGTTAGGGGATTCAGCTCTGTCATACATTCAACCGTCAAAAAATGTATTGTAGAATTCAAGCGTGGTAGAGAGTGTAAAAGACGAACCCCGCACTGGAAGGCCTTCAATGTCTACCTAACTACTGAAAAAGATATTAAAAAGAACATCCCTATCCCATCCCTAATGAACAAACACAAAACATCATAGTCAACGAATTGGGTTGGCCACAAGGTGTCAGCGAGGTGGGTCCCGCGGCTGCTTTCAGTCGAACAAAAAAGAACGCGATTGACTTTTTTACGCGACTGTTTTGAGGTATTTGAAGCCGATCTAGATGATTTTTAATCGCTTTGTTACTATGGATGAAACATGGGTTCAACAAAGTTACACCGGAAACAAAACAACAATCAAGAATGGAGAAGACCAGACCGCCTTAAAAGGCTATGTCGACTTTGTCGGCAAAAAAGGTGATGGCTTCAGTATTCTGGGACTCGAAAGGCATGATTATGGTTAATAATATTAAAAACGGTCAGAACATAAACTAGAGAAAGAAGAATAAGTCTATTACATAAAGAAAAACGCCCAGAAATGCTAAAAAAAAAGTCCTGTTTTATCAAGATAATGCCCGCGTTCACAACATTACATACAACACTTCATATTGTGGCTTTGAACTGTTACGCATCCGCTGATCTGGCACCGTCAGACTTCTTTCTGTTCCCTAACCTAATAAAGCACAAATTAGGTCATACATTTTGCACAAACTAGGAGATCAAAGCAGCAGTAAGTGCGTATTTTGACTCTCAGGACATTTTTTTTAAATTGTATTTAAATCGCTTTGAAGGAGAGTTAGCAGATTTGCATTTAACTTGATGGTGATTATCTACGTATTAAATTAAAAATATAATTGACTTTGTATGTGTTTATTTTTTTAGTTAATCCGAGTACTTTTCAATTCGTTTAAGAAATTATCTATACCATTCCCCATTATCACGGGGTCCTGTATGGTATGGTATGGGTATGTACTCCGTTAAGTTAGTACAATAGAATAAATAATAGTTACAAGACTTGTTAATAACACTATGGAATAGAAACTACTTAATTTAAAAATACTTACGTTAACAACACCTTGGATATGATGTTTGCGTTGTCATTGGGATTTTTTTCCTTTAATATTATTTTTGAATCCATTGTCGATTAAAACTTAGGTACACAACCAATAACAATTCTATGAAACAGGAGATAAGTACTCCTACAAATACTTAAGTCCTCGTTAATAACGCGTAGAAACACTATTTTTAAAACTTTACTCAAGCAAGGATTTATTCGAGTTTATTAATGTCTGTATTATTATGGTACTATCTTACAAGAGCGGTAACTATTAGTCATCTACGTAGGATGATTTGTGTGGTTTTCTTTTTTCCTCTGACTGTTATAAAAATAATGAGTAAAACAAGGCGTCTTACATCATAGTTTCAGTACTTATTACATAGAGAAACATTGATCAATTTTCACCGTTATATTTCAGTTAATTATGTGTAGTTTTTTAAATTTTCATTACAGTCTTTTTAAACACTGGCGGAGTGGCCGCGAGCGTCGACTTAATTTCGGTGCCGACGACAGACTGACACAAAGTCATTAGATACTGTATCTTTAAATGATATGTCTCTCTATAAATTATATATCTTTTTGATATACTGTATTTATCTTATCTACGCTCTGACAGTTATTGCATGCTGTTGTTCTGCCGGCTTGTGTTTTCACGTGCTACTCAGTTAAGGTATATGGCGTGCGTAGTTACTTTATAGATCGTCTACGAAAACTTGCCCCCTTTAAAATGTTTTTTCATTAATGTAATATCAATATTAGTTAATTAGGTTTTTTTTTAAGTCGCCAAAACCTTCATTTTGTATTAATTTAGTTTAATTAAGTTTAAAGAAAGGTTTAATTTTTTCATTAATGTAATATCAATATTAATTATGTTACTTTTTCTATAAAAAGTTGCCCAAAACCTTCATTTTAATTTATTTTAGTTTAATTAAGTTGAAAGAAAGGTTTAAAAATCCTGGAACTGATGAAAGGTGGAGTAAAAAAACGTAATGTAGTACGCCCCCCAGTTCGATGGACCAACTACACTACGAAGATGGCTGTCAGTGGCTGTATGAAAAAAGCGATAGATCTTTCTCTTTAGGGGAGGCTTGCTTTCAGCAGTAGACTGCAATAGGCTGACGAATGACGAATTGAGAGTACCTAGTACAGTACCTATCACTCTCGTCATCACGTCGTCGTTGTGAGATTTACTCGATAGCTTTTGATGAGAACATAAACCAGGAAATGTATGGAAAAACATGGTCTCGTTAATGTGCCGCCAGGCAATGGTACCCCATCCAAAACTCATACAAATTAACGTTTACTTTTTAATCGATTCATCATAATCATAATAAATTCAGCCATAGGACGTCGACTGCTGAACATAGGTCTTCCGCATCGACTTCCAGATTGGCCGGTTGGAAGCGGCCTGCATCGCCAACTATCGATTCATGCGAGATGCTATTATTATAAAACTCATACTGGGCTCTCTGCTGTTATTTATTACCATAGAATTATAACACCTAGAAGCCAAGTCCGCGTCCGTAAAGTGAGGCAACACAAACTAAGTCATAATTGCTTAGTTCATTACTCGGCCCGTTAGTGCTCAAAATCGTGTTGCGTGGCAAACAGCTCTTGAAATATTAAATAAACATGACGGTTGAGCAGTGAACCGATGTCACAGTACTTCAGGAAAACACAAGAATTATTTTTAACATTACATTTCACGTG
This sequence comes from Anania hortulata, assembly GCA_963576865.1. Taxonomy (NCBI): domain Eukaryota; kingdom Metazoa; phylum Arthropoda; class Insecta; order Lepidoptera; family Crambidae; genus Anania; species Anania hortulata. The sequence goes on along the minus strand of OY756390.1, from coordinate 12,087,013 downwards.
TAAGAATTGCGTTAAAACTTATATTTTTACGTTAAACATTCATCAAAAATTCTTGCTTGACATTTTATGAAAATGGGGAAAAAAAACTCCCACATTTTGTTGTTTCTAAAAGTAAAAATTCTCAATTTTGATTTTATTTTGTAATCTAAATAATTGAGACGACTTCTAGGTGATATTCTCCAATATTTAAAAATAAATCGTACTAAATAAACCATTTTATTTATGTTCATTTACATTTGTGTTATTTGTACGTTACTCAAGTTAAATTGCACCATAATAATAAAATGGTGCAATCCACACTTAATTATAACTACAAGTATTAAATAGTTTTAACTTCCCTTCTTTTGGGTAAATTTTATTGTATTGGCCCCATTATTTTTGACTTGTGTGCGTTTTGTCGAGCGTAAACACTACTTACTTACGCATACAAATATGTCAGTCATGTCTCACTTTTGACAGTTCGCTTTGTAGGAAACTATTGTTCTAGGTGTTATAATTCTATGTTTGTTACCTAGTTCTTTCTGAGATTCCCTGAAGTAGGTAAGTACTTACATTTTTTTAAAAATTGTTTGCGTAATGGGACAATGAATTGTTGTGTGTGACTATATTATAAAAAGTTACCACTAAACCCTTACTTAGCCTACTTCTTTAAAACGTATCAGTATAAGTAAAAGTTACTAAAAGCTTAAATACTATTATCATAGTTTAAATACATCTACGTATTATCATGTCTTTACCTAGATACACATCGTGTGAGAAATTACGGAGATAAATGTAACATAAGCTAGGTAAAAAGATAAAAAAGATAATTTCCGTTCCTAATAACATGTATTTACATATTGCTACTTATTGCGCAATAATATACAATAGCTTGTATCCTTCACTGATCAATCAATTTTGATTTACTGCGTGTAATTATGGAAATCACGGAGTTTATAGATATCAGTGTTATCTGAATGTAATCTAAAACGAATTTATACAATTCGTTTTAGATACGAGCGGACCAAGGTTTTTTTTTTCGATAATTTAGCATTTATTAAAACTCATTTTTTTTTAAATAATGAAAGTGTTAATGTATTTATTAAATAAACTAAATCTAAAAATAGTGAGATGATTGCAGAAAACCGTTTTACACCATATTTTAATATGAATTAATACATGAAAGCATTAGATTTGGTGTGGCTTTTAGAAATCATTTAAAATCTGGGGCCAACAAGTCTCGCAACTCAGTTTTTCTAAAGTAAACATTTGTAAGATCAATGTATTATTTGGTCCTTACATATGAAATTGCCACTACTCAATACTGGCAACTTTAATATCAAATATCTTGCGTTTGATTAGAAATTCCAAATTCAAATTTATTATTTTTAAATTCGTATTTCATTTGTTTTCACATCGTTTGCAAGTTTGAGCTTCAACATTGCTATAACAACAACTATGGACAAATTGAAAATTCGCGGTATTTACGAATACGAGTTCCACCGTGGTACCAGTGCTGCAGAAAGAAAGAAAAAAATTATAGTCTGATGAGGCAGTCAAAACCACCTTCAAACAGTTCATCTAATAAACTCTCGCTCCCAGGATTTTTTTTCGAAAGGGATTTTTTTTCAATGATATGCCTATAAAATGGCGGAAGTGTATCGATAACAACGGCGCATACTTCGATTGATTAAATAATAATTTCTTTAAAAATTGATAATTCACTTTTTGATACTGATCGGCAATTTCTTATGTAAGGACAACGACCTAATATCATTGTGTCAAGCGTGTTCAGATAGCTCCACACACGACTACCTGTTACACGCCCCCGGCACCTATAGTGCGGTTCGTGTGGCGGAATACTGGTCACCAAAAATTTGTCAGAATTGACATTGACACGAGAAGAAGAAAAAGAAAATAATCATTTAGACAATACCTTATAGTCAAAGTACAACACACTTGTTATGGTCTCAAAGCAAGGAGTTAACATCGTGTACCGGGAAATAAATTTTGCCAGAGGCCCAATTCCCGTAATTTAATAGTAGTCACAATCTACTGTTGTTCCGCTCCCAGTAACTCTATTTATAAAGGTATTCTCGTATCGGAAATAAAGCTCGTAATGCAACTGAATTTAAAAGAAACCAATTTTTTTTTTGTAAATTTTTTTCAGTCATATTTATTGGGATAGTTTTGATAATTTCAGACAAAAATTACAAGCAGTGCAAAAAATAAATAAAAGTGGATCTTCTGGTTTTGCTAACTGCGCTGTCACCACCCCAAAGAAATATTTTCCTGCGAAAACCAGGTAAAGGCAAAACTTTATGCCGCTAATAGTTTTAAATACAAAGAAGCTACAGCCAACATCCTCTTATTCCATGCGTTTAGTGGCTGTCATACTTGTCGAGAAGAACAGACAACTTATTAAAAACGTTTCTATAGCATTTTCAAAATTGAAACTGCACAACCAGAAGCAATCTCAGATACTGGAGCACGCTTTTTGGTTGCTTTGTATAGTGGCAATATAGAAAAGGAATCCTGAGAAGAAATCCGAAATCAAATCATCATTAAAAAGTACATATAATCTTGCTTCTTTGCCACCAACAAAAGACGCTGAATCATATTCTGCTTTTAGGTCATCATACCACCAAGTCCATACATGGTACTAAATTGCAAAAGTCCAGCAGAATGGGGCTGGAGATAGGTAGGTATGATACTTTTCAAACATAGCTCCCTCTACAACTAAGGAACTAGCTTCTTCTGCTGAACTAGCTGAGTCCCTACTCAAGTCGGGTGTTGACGAATGTAAAACTTCATTTAATCTTAGACATATAAACCCTGATATAGTAATAAAAACATTTAAAGAATTAAACATGAAAAAAACTGAGGACTTATGGGGTATTTCTGTCAACATTATCAATACAATTATAAATACGATAGCCTCTTATCTTGCAAATATTTTTAACAAATGTATTGATGATAGACAGTTTCCCACTTTGATGAAATTTAGTAAAATTATTCCTTTATTCAAGTCAGGCGAGAAAAATAATCCCTCTAATTTTCGACCAATTTCAATATTACCAGTACTTAGTAAAGTCTTTGAAAAAGTAATTTTTAGTCAAAGTGAGATCACTTTGCCCTGAATAAACTTTTATATGACAATCAATATGGCTTCACGAAAGGTAGAAATACTACTGATGCTGGAGTTGCACTATTAAAACACGTGTTTGATGCTTGGGAGAGTAGGCAGGATGCTTTGGGAGTTTTTTGTGATCTTTCTAAAGCTTTTGATTGTGTGGACCACCAAACTTTACTGAAAAAACTTAGGCACTATGGCGTTTCAAATGATGCCTTAGATTTAGTAAACTCTTATCTCACAGGCAGAACACAAAAATATGTATAAATGGAACTGAGTCTTTTGGGTCGCCTCTTACTATGGGTGTGCCGCAAGGATCAATATTAGGACCCCTACTGTTTCTAATTTACATTAACGACCTTCTGTCTTAAGGACCTCCGCGAGACAGTGGTATTTGCGGATGATACTTTATTGATTTTTAAAATCAAGAGAGGCAAAGATTTATTTGACGATGTAAATACTGCTCTTTCGCAAGTATTGCACTAGTTCACTACCAATAATCTTATGCTTAATGCAAATAAAACAAAATGTATTAAATTCACAATGCCGAACGTAAAACTGGTTCCAACACATATAACTGTAAAAGATGAACCGCTAGATACATCTAGTTCCACTACCTTTTAAGGAATCACTTTAGATTCCCGTTTGCAATGGGGTGCTCATATTGAGACTCTGTCAGGAAGACTTAGTTCAGCTGCATATGCCGTGAGAAACTTATGACAATTGACTGATGTTGGAACGCCAAGATTGGTGTACTTTAGCTATTTTCACAGTATAATGTCATATGGAATATTATTATGGGGCTCAGCAGCAGATATTGAATCTATTTTCAACCGACTTCAAAAAAGGAGGAGGTTTTCAATTCGACTGTATGTTTTTTTTTTTTTGTATGTATGTTACACGATTACTCCGCCAATCATGAATCGATTTTAATGATTCTTTTTTTGTTTGGTAGATCATACTTCAGAGATGGTCCCATATACATTTTATCGAAATTGATTTAGAACTTTTTGAGAAAATCAACAAATATATACCCAGATAATATTTTGGTTGTGGTTCTTGTTACCTATCTTTGACAAATATGAGCCGATTTTGATGATTTTTGTTTTATTGAATAGCTTATACTTCAAAGATGCTATGATAAAAGTTTGAAAAATAAAAATCACCCCTAAGGGTAGGAAAATAGGGGATGAAATCGGTGTTCAGCAGTTAGATTAGAATTTATCACTAAAAATAGATGAAATAAGTAAATTTTATTTAAAAAAATTAAACCGACTTCAAAACACTAAAATGCTAAAAATAATCCTAACACTTAAGTACCTAATCAGTTACTTTTGGAGTCGGTGCAAACAAAAACATTGAATCTCTCATCGGCTGGCACCGACTCCAAAAGTAACTGATTAGGTACTTAAGTGTTAGGATTATTTTTAGCATTTTAGTGTTTTGAAGTCGGTTTTATTTTTTTTAATAAAATTTATTGTACTACAAAAGAGAGCTATACGGGCAATTTACGACCTCAGACCCCGAGACTCTTAAAGGAACTGTTCAAGGAAATTAATATACTAACAGTGGCTTCTCAATTCATTTATGAAAATATCATGTATATTCGCAAAAACCTGCATCTATTTCCTAAAAAGAGTGACATGCACAATATTAAGTAATACCCGGAATAAAGATAAACTTGCCGTTCCAAGTTTCAGACTGCATAAAGTGGGTAATTCGTTTATGGGAAAATGTATTCGCTTTTTTAACAAATTACCACAGTCCATTGCTGAACTGCCTATGTATGAATTTAAATCGCATGTCAAGATGATTCTGTCAATTACTACTTAAATGATAAAAATGTATGGAGTTAAATACTGCCGTGCTCGCACAGGTTCATTTTATCTTGTAATGTAAGTAAACACACTATTTAAAAAGAGGCTTACAATAGTGACCGAGTTTCTTGCGCTGCTTTTTCTCGGCACTAGCCCACAATATTGTCCCGAAGCAGTGGTAGGGTAAAACATATATTGGGACGTGTAAAAGAGCTTAATTTAGGCCTATTTACAGAAATAAATTGGTTTTATTGGTTTTATTGATATCAATAATGGACTTACTCCTGTTACAACAACTGAGAAAGCAGCATTCGAGGCACTTTTAAATATAATATTTTAAAATATAATATCTTGCAACTGTAAAAATAATGCAGTAGAGCATGTTTAGAGCTGCAGAAAAGTTGGGTTGAAACGTTCTATTGTGTGTGGATTCTATAGTGATCAGGCATGCGAAAATGCATAAATGTAACAAAAACAAATAATTTTTAAATCATTATTATATATAATATTATTTCTCCGATTGTCTGGAATTCCTTCTATTTCTATATTGCGATAAGACTGCCAAAATTTTTCTAATTTAAATTATTTGTTCGGTATATTTTGCTCGTTGTGTGTAGTGTACAATCAAGAGTCCTATCTATATTTATCTTATATCTTGATATAAAAATATCAAATTTGTCAAATTGACTAGTTTTAGAGCTAACAGCTCGTTCCCACTTGTCGGGTGTCGAGATCTGATTTTAATCGGATGTTCCAGTGGCAGAGCTTTCATAAGAAGCTATTCACACTTGTCGGACACCGATTTTGTGCCTGGTGTTTTGCCAACCCTCGTCGTCTCGTCGTTTTGCCAAAATATCGTGTTGGATCTCGCTCGCCTATGAGTGAGTTTGACGCTCTTCATATTTGTCGGGTGTCGGGTCGACAATCCTTCCCCGCTACCTCATTCCGCCGACAAGTACGAGTACGTCGCTGCCGCAGATCGCAGCGCAGAGTTGTTGTGTTTTTGTACGCAAGTTATGTTGAATGTAGTTATTAAAAAATAATTGAATCAGGCGTTACTTTGCGGAAATCCATAACTAAATAATTATAAAAATGTAATTATTTTGCTTACAATTTCCGATCAGTTACGCCGGCATAGGCACCCCAATCACCCTAATCACCTCACAAAAACCTCCATGTGTTTTTATGTCAGTGTCCATGAATGGACACTCTTTTGATAACAACGTTTTGTATTTTTTACTTTTTATTGTCTTTGGATTATTTTTTGATATTGTTTTGTTTTTGTGATCGATTTGACGTCTTAAAGTAAAGACCTAACAAGAAAATTACATTGGTTTTTATTTATAATCTAGAGACTACGAACGAATCGGTTACATTTTCGAGCCGTAAAAAAAAACTAGTGCAAGCTCTTCGTCAAGTTCGAATTTGCAGCAATTTTTTTCAGGCACATCAAAATGGTAAACACTAGGTCCCACAAGGCGGAGCCAATTCAGGCACCTAATAGCGAGGTTGTTCCGACGCCTTCCACATCGGCCACCCAAATGGACCCTCCACCGGAAGATCAGGTAAATTTACCAGCTGTTGCCGACACTACACGCCCTTCTTCTTCTTGCGCACGCAGTCGTCGCTCTTCCGCAACAGTCGTTGCGAGAAAACTCGCAGCAGAAGCACGGCACACTCGCCACCTCGCTCAATTGGAGATAGCGGAGCTACAAGCGCAATTAGAATTAAAAAAGAAGACGCTAGAGCGCAAAGTCGCAGAGGCCGACTATAAAGCGGAGCTGGCCTCTATTGCGTCTAATGAGCAAGACGCACGTTCTGTTTCGGAGTCCAGTAACGCACGTGTAGCTGAATGGTTGCACAACTCTGAGAAAGAATTAATCGATAAGGAGGTAGGGCATAATAAAAATCCCTCGAAAGTGTGTCCACAGGTCATACAGGAGATTTGCATTGACACCGCCGTTCCTCTAGTGCCGGCAACGGGCCCCTCATCATCGTCTCGGCACGATCTTTGCCGAGACAAAGGAGCCACCGCCACCACAATTGAAGCGCACTACGAAGGAGTGGGCGGCACGATCGGCGTCACGCAGCTCGTAGAAGCCCTTCAAAACTTTTCTGATAAGAAAACTTCTTGTCACAATAAAAACGTCATATCTTTACCGTATTTTGATGGAAAATCACCACTCGACTGGTTTTTATTTAAACGTGCCTTCCAGGACACATCAGCAGCGTTTTCGGATGCGGAAAACCTTGCGCGCCTAAACCAAGCCCTAAAAGGTCCAGCGCGCGAGGCAGTTGGCATGCTGCTGGTAATGGCGAACCGCGCAAGTGACGTAATTGAGACTTTACAGCGCCGCTTTGGTAGGCCTGAATTAATCGTTTTGCAGGAAGTTAATGCAGTACGAGCTTTGCCAAAGCTCGGATCGGAGGTATGTGACCTTACAATCTTTGCTGCTCGTGTGCGGAATTGTGTCGAGATAATAAAGTTGCTAGAACAAAATGATTACTTGCGTTCCCCTGAATTGTTCGGGGCCCTATTAAACAAGTTGTCTCCACTATTGCGCACACGGTGGCTGGATTTTGCTGCTAATCACGAAGGCCTAGGGCAGTCAAAAGTCGAGATGCTTTCGGGATTCTTGTCTCGTGAGGTAGACCTAGTGGTGAAGTTTGGTGCGGTGGCTGATGCCACAACAACTAGACCGATTCATCACCGGGCGCACACTATCTCCGAGTCAGATTCAGTTCCGAAGCCACCTCCTCCTCAGCCTGTAAAAAATGTAGGTCATCTAAATTGCTTATTTTGCAAACGGCCACACGATCTGTCAATTTGTGAAAATTTTAGGTCACTGACAGTCAATGACAGATGGCATTTTATAAAGAAAAATAAAGTTTGTCATCGATGTCTCAAAACAGGTTACCATATTTTCAGAACATGTCATAAAAATAAATTGAATTGTGAGGAAAATAATTGTAACGGCAAACATCACACTCTGCTCCATGATTCAAATTACAAACCAGTTACGTCTGTTCACATATGTGAGCAATCGGAGCCTTGTCCTACGACATCGTCTGATTCGAACGGGCTCAAATCTGAACAAGTAGCTGTCAACACTGCCGCTACTATGTTCAATAACTCTGAATTACGTCCTTTACTGAAAGTGGTAGCTGTTACGGTGTCTGGGCCTGCTGGAAGCGTAGACACTTTCGCCTTGCTAGACGACGGGTCCACAGCCACTCTTATAGATTCAGATGTCGCTTTTCGAGTTGGAGCCGAGGGTCCAAAGGGACGGATTCGATTAGATTGCGTTGGCGGACTGTCTAAAGATAGCGTAGTTCAGATTTTTGACTCGTGGTCCCACCAATTTTGTCCCACTGGACTCGTATCCCCACCAAGTTAGGATACGTGGTCCCACTACAAGTCCCACCGATGGTGCCATTTAAGATTCATGACTCGTAGTCCCAACCGCTTCCTATATAAAAGTAAGTCGATAAAATAAGTGAATAATAGGAAAACAATTAGTGAACATCGTAAAACCAGGGAACATCTGAAAAACCAGTGAACATCAGAAAAACAAGTGAGCATCGGAAAAACAAGTGAGCATCAGAAAAACAAGTGAGCATCGGAAAAACAAGTAAACAACGAAAAAAATGTTTTTGTTAAACTTAATTATAAATAAATAAATAATTATACTAACACAAACACACACACACACACATACATACACAAACACACACATACAAATACACGCACATACATACACACAAACATATACATAACACACAAACACGCACTCATACACACACACACACATACATACACATACACACACATACATACACATATACACACATACACACAAACATATACATAATACACAAACACGCACTCTCACACACAAACACACACACACATACATACATACACACAAACACACACCCTTTTAAAAATGGCTTAGATAATATTGATATTTCCACCATGTGTAAAACTAACTTTATTTTACGTAATTTTGTCTGAAGGGATCCTAGTGAACTCCTTCCTGAGATCCTGGTGAACTCACCCGTTTTTACAACTTGTAATTAACAAATATTATGGATTATGGTCTTATAAATTAAAAGCAGTAGGTAATATTATAAAATTTATATTTATTATTTTTATGAACTAAACTTTGTTCTTAACCGTATTATTGACTTATTTTTAAATATTCTCTAAGCTTTTTTATATTTTTAAGGGTGTGTGTTTGTGTGTATGTATGTGTGTGTATTTGTGTGTATGTGTGCGTGTGTGTGTTTTGTATATGTATGTGTGTGTGTGTGTGTGTGTGTGTGTGTGTGTGTGAGAGTGCGTGTTTGTGTGTATGTGTGTGTATGTGTATGTATGTGTGTGTGTGTGTGTGTGTTTGTGTATGTATGTTTATTTATTTATTTATAATTAAACTTTAACAAAAATCTTTTTTTCGATGCTCACTTGTTTTTCCGATGCTCACTTGTTTTTCCGATTCTCACTTGTTTTTCTGATGTTCACTGGTTTTTCAGATGTTCACTGGTTTTGCGATGTTCACTTGTTTTCTTATTATTCACTTATTTTATCGACTTATTTTTATATAGGAAGCGGTTGGGACTACGAGTCATGAATCTTAAATGCCACTATCAGTGGGACTTGTAGCGGGACCACGAATCCTAACTTGGTGGGGATACGAGTCCAGTGGGACAAAATTGGTGAGACCACGAGTCAAAAATCATCATTTTCTATATTTCTATGAATCACATTTTGATGTATAAGCTTCCCGTACAATTATAGTAGTGGGACCACGAACCCTACTTTATTCCTAAGACTGGTGGTCCTACTGACTAGTGGGATCACGAACCCTAGTGTTGAAGATTAGTAGGACCACGAGTAACAGTGGGACAAAATTGGTGGGACCACAAGTCAAAAATCGTAGTTCAGTATGTAGACTTCACAATCAAAGGGAGACACACAAATGAGTGCTTTCCCATTCAAGGAGCGAGGTCAATTAAAGACTTAGGGCTGCTCAGTCAGACTATTACTAGAGACAGTTTACGATCTTTTCCGTATCTAGAAGGCATAGTTGGCGAGTTATGTTACGACGAAGCAAGGCCTATGCTGGTAATAGGTGTCGATAATTGGCCGCTTACAGTCGCTTTGGAAACCAGGAGCGGTACGAGATCTCAACCGGTTGCTATTCGAACTCAGTTAGGGTGGGTTTTGTTTGGATTTTCAAGCAGCAAAACTAGAGTGTTTGTATCGTCTGCTCCTGTGTTTCACGTAGTTTCGCGCGATGATCCAAAACGTGAATTAGAAGCTCTCATCAAAGAGCAATATCATCTTGACGCCCTAGGTATTACGAAACATGAGCGTCGTAGCGTCGACGATGAACGTGCCCTCCATATCTTGCAAAATACGATTAACCGTCTACCGAATGGACGTTTTCAGGTTGGTTTACTCTGGAAAACTGAGGATCCTAAGATACCTGATAGTTATCCTTTGGCGTTTTCAAGGTTCAAAAGTCTCGAGTCAAAAATGATAAAGGACCCCCGGTACGCGGAACGATACCGAATAAATATACATGATATGCTGGCCAAAGGTTACGCGGAGGAATGCACAGGGCAGCCGCCAAAGCCACTTTGTTGGTATTTACCTCACTTCGGTGTGGTGAATCCCAATAAGCCTGCGAAGCTCCGTGTAGTCCACGACGCTGCCGCTAAGATTCAAGGCGTATCGCTTAATTCGTTACTTTTGACGGGTCCTGATTTAATGCAGCCTCTTCTTGGAATTTTAATGCGTTTTAGGGAAGGTAAGATTGCCTTAACGGCTGATATTAAGGAGATGTTTCCGCAAGTTAAAATCCAGGAAGAAGATCGGGATGCGCTGCGTTTCCTTTGGCGTGACGATCCTAATAGCCCTCTAAAAACGTACCGCATGTCTTCCATGATTTTTGGCGCTTGCTCTAGTCCGTCCACAGCAATTTTTGTTTTGAACCATAACGCATCAAAATTTCAAGATGAATTTCCTGAGGCCGTGAACGCTATCGCATCCGATACTTATATGGATGACTATATAGGTAGTGTCGATTCTCTTCAGCAAGCGACGCTTTTGGCAGCTGATATTTTTGAAATTCACAAGCGTGGCGGTTTTGAGATGCGTGGTTGGGTTTCCAACGAGTCCAGTGCATTAAATCTACTGCCAAAGGAGTCGCTATCCGATCTCTCAGTAGCTAATCAAAATAGTGTAGATTTAGGTAGCTTTCAGTTACCCACCTTCACTCGAACTCTTGGTTTATTTTGGAACCCCATTCATGACATCTTAGGGTTCAACCCAGGACTCGAATTTCATGGTTCACCTCATCATCTCACCAAGCGCGAAGTTCTAGCCCAAGTCATGCGTATCTACGACCCATTAGGCCTTTTAGCTCCCATTGTAGTGAGGGGTCGGATCCTTTTTCAAAATTTGTGGCGCAAGGGTCTCGGATGGGATGAAAGGCTATCAGAAGCAGACCAAATGGTCTGGAGAGAATGGTTTGAAAGTCGCAAGTCTATCCTGCAATTTCAAGTGCCTCGTTGTTACAATATCAGCAACTTTATTGAACTAGAGTTGCACGTGTTTTGTGACGCCAGTGAGTTAGCCCATGTCGCCGTCGCCTACTGGAGATTTGTGCTTCCCAACGGTGAGGTTAAACTTGCACTCGTAGCTAGCAAGGCACGTGTATCTCCTCTTAAGCCAGTTTCAATTCCACGCTTAGAATTGCATGCGGCATTGATAGCCTCTCGTCTAGCCACGTCTATCGGTGACGCACACCGGATTGAACCCAGTCGCCGTCACTTCTGGACTGATTCTATGACCGTTCTAGGGTGGCTTCGAAGTGATGCACGAAATTTCAAACCATTCGTAGCACATCGTGTTGGCGAGATACTTGAAAACAGTAACCTCAATGAATGGCGTTGGGTTCCCAGTGAACACAACGTCGCTGACGACGCGACCAGGGGGACGTGTGGTTTAGAGTCACGTTGGATTTTAGGTCCAGACTTTTTATTAGCTCCTGTCAGTAAGTGGCCTTCGGAAAAAACTTCGCCTTCCATAACTCTCGGACAGGAGGAGTTAAAACCGTCCCTTCGTCATGATAGCAACACAAGTAAACATTGCATTGTAGATTCCATTAACATCACGAATACATCGAATCAGCTGCCCTTACCAGTAGTAGCTAACGTCACTCATTTTAGCTCGTGGATTAGGCTAGTAAGGGCAACTGCTAGAGCTCATAAATTTGTCGCTTTCATCTTTAAAAACCGGGGTCATATTTTTCAAAATTTCTGGGTTGGGGATATTTGTTCTAGTCCTAATAATTATCGTTCTCCACCTTCGGTCCCTTCTGTCACTGCTTCTTGTCTCATTCCATTAAGAGCAGAAGATATTTTACGCGCAGAACGCCAAATTATAGCTCAAAGCCAACTGAACGCGTTTAAAGGAGAATTACTGTGTTTGTCTCGCGGCCAACCCATACCGAAGAAGAGTCGCCTCGCCACATTGTCTCCGATACTCAAAGACGGGCTATTGTGCCTCGCTGGGAGAACGTCAGCTGCTATAATGCAGCCGCCTCTCATTCTAGACGGCAAAGAGCCAGCGGTACGCCTCCTCATTAACCACTTTCACCAGAAGTTCGCCCACTGCAACACGGAGACTGTCATCAACGAGCTTCGGCAAGAGTTCTGGATACTCGGCATAAGAAATGCAGTCCGATCAGTTGTGCACAGATGTCAGAGATGCAAACTCCTCCGAAGTCCAACAATACAGCCTACAATGGCAGACCTACCCGAAACTAGACTTGCCCACCATCAACGCCCCTTTACTTTTACTGGCGTAGATTATTTTGGACCCATTGAAGTTGCTGTCGGCCGCAGGAGGGAAAAACGTTGGGTGGCGCTATTTACCTGCATGGTGATCAGAGCAGTCCACCTCGAGATCGTCGCCAGCCTGTCTGCTGATGCCGCCATCATGTGTCTCCGGAGATTCATTGCTCGGCGAGGTACACCCAGCACGCTCTACTCCGACAATGGAACGGCTTTCGTCGGAGCTAACCGGCAGCTACGAATCCTTTATGACACGGCGGTCACCGAATTCACGGCGGAAAACAAAATTGTCTGGCGCTTCATTGCCCCATCAGCCCCATTCATGGGAGGGGTTTGGGAAAGGCTCGTGCGAAATATAAAAACGGCACTGAAGGCGACTTTGCGGGAGCGATCCCCGCGGGAGGAAGTGCTAGCAACCCTATTGGCGGAGGCTGAGGCTATTGTAAATACGCGGCCTCTCACTCACATCTCTCCGGACGCGGACTATCCAGAGGCACTAACCCCCAACCATTTTTTGTTAGGGGGATCATCAGGGCGGCCATTCCCTTCAGATGACCTGAGTGACTCCGACTTGTCAGGCAGGAGCAGTTGGCGGAAGGCTCTACGGCTTGCCGATCATTTCTGGCGCCGCTGGGTGACGGAATATCTGCCAACCCTGGCCCCACGACGTGTTCCGGGAACAAATGTTGCGATCAAGGTTGGGGACCCGGTCCTCATCGGGGACGGAGACCTGCCGAGGGGAACCTGGCCACGAGGCGTGATCGCAGCCCTGTTCCCGGGACGAGATGGTGTGGTCAGAGTGGTCGATGTACGGACATCCGGTGCAACGTTACGACGCCCACTTAAAAAAATTGTACTTCTGTAAAGAGGGTAGGATGTCCATGAATGGACACTCTTTTGATAACAACGTTTTGTATTTTTTACTTTTTATTGTCTTTGGATTATTTTTTGATATTGTTTTGTTTTTGTGATCGATTTGACGTCTTAAAGTAAAGACCTAACAAGAAAATTACATTGGTTTTTATTTATAATCTAGAGACTACGAACGAATCGGTTACAGTCAGTGTTGGGTAATAATTTTTGTATTCATTCATAGTGTGGGTTCAGGTGGTGTGATTGGGGTGCCTATGACGGCGTAACTGAGCGGAAATTGTAAGCAAAATAATTTTATTTTCATAATTATTTAGAATGTTGACATCCTAAAATAGTTGAAAAACTTAATTTAGTCTCTAGTAAGTATTTGAGTAAAAAGGTCTAAATAATAAGTACGGCTTATTAAAATATATATTTTATGAGCGGCTATATAATAACGAAGATAAGAAACTTTAAAAAACATATTATACAAAAAAAAAACTATAGTGTTTTTGTTTAGAACAATCTCTTATTAAATTCTAGCAGTAATCTGCCATCATATTAGGGCTTTCCCATCGGTTTTGGTATCTTTCTTCCATTATTCTAATGTCTTGGTTAAGCCGCTCTTTGCTCCTCGCTATTAAATTAAAGTAAATAATTATTTATTTCAGATTTTCCTTCATCAATTTGGTAGTTGATGTGTTAATAACATGTTTTCTTATTAAACTATGTTTGTGGAGTTAGTTGGTAAAAATATTTAAATTAACTAATTATTTTATTTGGCCTATCCAATGTTTTTGGATTTGGGTGAGCAGTCATTGTGCTCAAAACGCTATTGCTGCTGACCCTCATACGTCTCAGCAAGAATGAGGCTTTTTTGCGCATAATCGCATGGAAGCTGTTAGTCCGTGCGTCTGCTAACACTCCCGAGGCGCTGCAGAACCGCGGCAGCTGCAGCAGCGCTCTAAAGGCGTTATTGTATTGTACGCGCAATGCGATGTAGGCTCGACGCGTATAACTCACCCACAGACCACCCGAGTAAAAAGATTGTCAAAAAGCCCTGAATGGGGTGTAATCTTGATCTCCCCCGGACATCGTGCGAACCTGTGTGCAAGTATATTGCATCTTAACGCCAGCGCCCTACGCTATCTCTATGTCCTTGTCGATATTTAAATCTGCAGTGAAAACATGGCCGAGATGACCTATTTAGATGATTACTCTAAACACATACAGAGCTTGGGGTACCTACGTTTTCTAGCTTTAAACACAAGGATTTCGCTTTTCTTGGCCACTAGGCCATGCGCCCTCGCATACTAGTCACTAGCTTTCTTAACCTCCCAATCGAGGGGCACAGCAGCACCATATCATCAGCGTAACTTAAGTTATTGACATACTGTCCGTCTATATAACAGCCAAGATCGATGCCGCTGAGCTCCTCGATCAGCTGATTGACGTAGAGGTAAAAAGTGTAGGCGAGCTAAGCCCTGGGGAAGAAGAAGAAGGGAATACTCATCCGACAAGGCAAGACCTGGTTCTTTTGGTGCTTAGGTATATCAAAATCATTCAGCCGGCAAACCGGTACTCTCCAGCATTTCCCATAGCAGATCATAATTGACCAGGTCGAAAGCCTTGGATAAATCCACGAAGCACGCATATACCGGCGTTTTCCGCATTGTGTAACTGACAGTATGCTTAAGACTGAAAACAATTTTTTATAAAAAAAATAACCGACTTCAAAAACACTAAAAAGCTAAAGCTTGAAGAGCTTAGAACCAACGAACAAAGCTACTATATAAAAGCTATATGATCGTAAGACAAACGTCTGTGACACAAACACCCTACTAACGTTTTTCTTTTCACAGCAGCTATCCATTTATTTATTTCCTCCTGTTAGGGTCCTATCGATGTAATAAAACTAGCGGACTGTAGAAATATAGGTGCTGTAATTCTCGCCTCTTAATTACAATAAATACTAAAAATACGCGATGGTAAACCGGCGACGGTGGGTGTTCGAAGGCGAGTGTCCGAGCGTGGTCGCGATGATCTCGCGATGACGTCAGTGTCCGCCGCCCGCACTCGTCTCCCGCGCTTAGTGGTGTTACGTTCTCAACATGCTCCCCGGCTTGAAGTCTGAAGACAAGGAAGGCTTCAAAGATCTGGAAGAGGGCACATGTTAATAAAGGCCCTTCGAATGGTGCCACTCTTTGTCTTGAGCTCAGTGACTCTGGAGACATTGTCGGTGCCAGGGTAGAGCTTAGTGACTCGCCCCATAGACCAAAGAAGAGGAGGAAGAGGAGTTTACGTTTATTGTTGCGCTTATTCCTCCTATAATAATATAGGAGGAATAAGCGCATCAATAAACGTAGCGAACAGGTGCAGCGATTTAGGTAATAACCGGCAGCGATAACAAAAGAACAGTTGTGACGGCCGAACGCACTGGGTAGGTACCGTTATTTAGCTTATAGGTAAGAAGCGAGTGCACTGCGTAAACAGCTGATCATGAGAACTTTGTGTGATTGTGATGTTTTATTTTATATATTTATGATTAAAATGGGCTTAGCAAATTAATTTAATATGGAAACCGTAATAATTAAAGCGTGATAGATGATTATGAGGAAAGAAAAAGTATGAAAATAAGTAAATTTAGGAAGCGTTCGCTAAATTTGAGCAATTTAAACACTGGAAGGAAAGGGAAGAATATATGAATAATTGGAACGAACTCACTTATCTTTTAAAGCCTCAATAAATCCTTAGCACAGGTCACAGATGACGATACTTGTGCAATCTTGATGACACGACGACTCGAATGTACGGTGGGTCCAAAGTCCGTCGCACGATGACTCTCAAATGACTTCTTTGGGCGTGTGCTTGCGTAGTATCCTCGGCTAGAAATTATGAAGGCTCCGGCAGGTATCTAGCGTAGCTGAAGTCCACAACTGAAGAGCTGATTGGGCTACTCCTGGTATTTATAAAAGTAGAAATACATTATATGACTTGTATATACTTTAAAAGCAGATTCTCAGAACCCACAGATCATAGAGTATGTTAAAAAGTATTCTAAAATATTTGTACTTGTACTTGTATTTGTTTGTTACAAGTATGTGCCAAAGCAAAGTCAAACCATCTACGTAGCATAATTACGGGTTCTACTAATAAAGCGAAGGCTACGTGGAATATTATAAATAAGGAAACTTGTAGACAAAAACCAAGGGATCACACTTACTCTCTCAAAGTTGGAGATAAGCTAATTAAATCAAACACAGAAGTTGCAAATACTTTTGAGAAATTCTTCTCAAACATAGCTACCTCTACAACTAAAGAACTTGCATCTTCTGCCGAACTAGCAGAGTCTCTTTTAAAGTCAGGTGTTAATGAGTGTCAATCTCCATTAAATTTTAGACATATAAACGCTGAGGAAATACTAAAAACATTTAGGGAATTAAATATGAAAAAACTAAGGATCTATGGGGAATCTCTGTCAATATCATTAATACTATAATAAATGCAATAGCCCCTCACCTTACAATTATATTTAACAAATGTATTGATGATAGAGAATTCCCAACTTTAATTAAATTTAGCAAAATTATTCATTTATTTAAATCGGGTAAGAAAACTGATCCGTCCAATTTTCGACCAATATCTATCTTACCCGTATTTAGTAAAATTTTTGAAAAAATATTGTTTAATCAACTTTTATCTCACTTTGTCCTAAATAAGTTACTACATAATAAACAATACGGTTTCACAAAAGGTAGAAACTACCGATGCTGGAGTTGCACTTCTAAAACATGTATTCGATGCTTGGGAGAGTAAGCAAGATGGTTTAGGTATCTTCTGTGATCTTTCTAAGGCCTTCGATTGTGTGGATCATCAAACTTTACTAAAAAAGTTGAGACTTATGGGGTTTCAAGAGAGTCCTTAGATTTATTAAACTCTTATCTCACAGGAAGAACTCAAAAAGTATGTATAAATGGAACTGAATCTTCTGGGTCACCTCTTACCATGGGTGTACCGCAGGGATCAATATTAGGACCCCTGCTATTTCTAATTTATATAAATGACCTTCCTTACTTTGCAACCGACCTATGTGAGGTGGTATTATTTGCAGATAATACATCACTGATCTTTAAAATTAAAAGAGGTCAAGAATCTTTCGACGATGTAAATAATGTACTCTCGCGGGTTCTGCGTTGGTTTAGTACCAACAATCTTTTGCTCAATGCAAACAAAACGAAATGCATACAATTTACAATGCCAAATGTAAGGCAGGTCTCAACACATATCATTGTAAAAGATGAACGACTGGATACTAGTAATTCCACTACCTTTTTGGGAATAACTTTAGATTCCCGTCTGCAATGGGGTGCTCATATTGGGACTCTGTCAGGAAGACTTAGTTCAGCTGCTTATGCTGTGAGAAAGATAAGACAATTGACTGATGTTGGAACGGCAAGATTAGTGTATTTTAGTTACTATGGGGCTCAGAAGCAGATATTGAATCTATCTTTGTACTACAAAAGAGAGCTGTACGGGCAATTTACAACCTTCGACCCCGAAACTTGTTTGAGAACTGTTTAAGGAAATTAATATACTTACAGTGGCCTCTCAATTCATTTATGAAAATATTATGTACATTCGCAAAAACCTGCATCTTTTCCCTAAGACAAGTGACAAACATAATTTTAATACCCGGAATAAAAATAAACTTGCTGTTTCAAATTTCAGACTGCATAAAGTGAGTAATTCGTTCATGGGGAAATGTATTTGCTTTTTTAACAAATTACCACAGTCTATTGTTGAACTACCCATGTTCGAGTTTAAATCGCATGTTAAGATTATTTTAATAAAAAAGGATTATTATACTGTTAATGACTATTTAAATGACAAAAATGTCTGGAATTAAATACTGCCCTGCTCGCACAGGTATACATTATTTTCTTTTCATTTTTTTTTGTGGCAGCTAGTGGTGACTGAGTTTGTTCCGGCGTTTCTTCTCAGCACTTGCCAGATTGTCTGTGTCTTGTCTCGAAGCGCTAGTAGGGCCCAAAAAATAAGGAGACATGTTCTGCCCCTTAAGGGCCAATAATGTTATTATTGACGTTCATAAGTGGCAGTTTTCTGTCCTAAACTGAATAAATGATTTTTTGACTTTTAGCTCCAAAGTTAAGGTCTTGAATTTTGAATTTTTACTTGAAGTGGTATTTCCGATAATCCTCGCAAATAAGACGCCGAATATCCTAAAGGACCATTGTGAGGGTCCTATCGATGTAATAAAACTAGCGGACTGTAGAAATATAGGTGCTGTAATTCTCGCCTCTTAATTACAATAAATACTAAAAATACGCGATGGTAAACCGGCGACGGTGGGTGTCCGAAGGCGAGTGTCCGAGCGCGGTCGCGATGATCTCGCGATGACGTCAGTGTCCGCCGCCCGCACTCGTCTCCCGCGCTGAGTGGTGTTACGTTCTCAACACCTCCAATATCCATCTTGATGATGGAAATGAATAAAACATGCACGAACTGTTTTTTCCATTGTTTCTACACTTTATAACACAACACCTACATCGCGAATTTCAATGTTTTTACTTAAAATACTCAATGACGTTATTATGAAATTCTATGGAAATATAGCAATTTGACACATGACAGTCCAGAGTTTTTTTACATTTCTGCTACATTGCGTGCTGCGATCGATTTGACGGCCCCCACCACCCACTTTGCACATAGCGAATACCCCGACAAATTTGGATTTTTTTTTCTTCAGGCCGCTGTTATTATGACATCACTTAACTATGTGACCGGAAAAACGTAAGGATTCTAATGATCGGTTTCAAAATCGGTTAAGGCGTTGCGTCGTTATGGTTGAATAAACTTACACACATATAAATACATATGTTCATGTGAACATTACACGACTTGTTGGGGTTCTCCTAACAACAAAACTCTTAAAACAATAAACACAAAGCCTACCGTATGTAATTGATAAGTTATTAAAATGTAATAAGTTAAATAATAATAAATATTTTTTTAATTTAAAAAACTATATTGATTAATATCCGGGTCTCGGTCACAATGACCTTTCAGACTTTTTATCGTTAAAAATAAAAGTCATTCTCTTATATCTATAAGAACTACGTTTATAAATCCTACAAGTCACTCTTATTTTATTTATCGGTGTCTAACCATGATTGCGCGATGTGTAACTAGTTTTTTTTAACTTTAAATGATATCTAATCAACATTTTATCAAGAGATTTGATATTTTGTACTAACTTGATTTTTTATAATATTTTCTTCGTCTATAGTCAGTCTCACAAATATTGAAAATCTATCTAGTCGCCTCGATTCTTCGACCTTTCCTAGCCATCGCGATTCTGCTTCGAGGCGCTCAGACAGGCAGAGATAAAAATGAAAAGGAACGAAAATTTCGGATTTAATTTTTCGTAGTTCGCCTCAGTCATACTTGCTACAGGCTACAATGTCACGCTCCAGGCTACGCTGCCGCTCTTTCGTTCTTCGTAGTAGAGCTCAGATACTGTTACAGCGTTACGCTCTACGTCTGCGCTACGATGCCGCTTTTCGTAGTGGGCCCTCAGATACTTGCTATAGCGTCACACCGTCGACACCGTAGAAAGTTTCGGAGCTTTAAAAGTATGTAAAAGGTAAATGAAACTTGTTAAAATATTTTGAATTATTTTTTTAAAATTTTATTCAAAATAACAATTAGATTGATACCAGTGTAAAGACGTCAACAGTGTTATCTCTTATCAACATAGTAAAGCACAGTAGGTAACATTCATACATTGGAAACCTATACCTTTATACAAATTATTCATTAACTGTCATAAATTGTAAGCACAAATTAATGACAATAACACTCGTAGAGTTCAAATACATCATCAATGAACATTTTGTTTTATTTATTTACACGAAGTAGTATTTTACTTATTTAAGTACTTACTTAGACCTTACTTTTACTATTTGTGAATAGGTACATTAGGTCTTCACTATCAAGTTGCCGTTTCGTAAAAAAAAACTGCGAAAATATAATTTATTGTAACAAACTATTACAACTTTAAACAATTTAAGTTACATTCTTGAGAAAAAACAGTTTAGGCAGAAAACAAAGATGAGAACAATTTACTTAATATTTCTATTTCTCCAACCTCAATTGGATCTCTAATTGAGGTTCAAAAGAAAGATCAAAAGACTATTCTTTTGATCCATGAAATAAAACCGATTGGCATCAAAAAAAGTATATTTTTAAAAACAAGTAAATTATCAGCAGTAGCAGCAGTAAAGATACAAATGCAAAATTTATATATCCAACCTGTATATTAATTTCCCTGTTTGTTTGTAGAAAAATAAATATCAATTAGTATGCGTTCTTAAACCAGTAATCTAATTAGAGTTATTGTGCTCCTGCCGACATTTTTTTTTCAACAAGAAAGTGAACATTTCAGAAACTACTTATTTTTCAACAACTTGAGGTTTATTTATTATCCTTAATTTAAAGTTCTATGTTTCCTAAACAGGTTTAAATATAAATGTCAAAAATGTAAAAAAATGTTCTTCTATTTTACCGACAACACTATTTGTATACAATGTTACAATTATTTTGTAAAAAGCAATTTACTTATTAAAGACGGAACTGTTTAAGATTATTTTAATTGTTGTTTGTCAAAATATTATTTGTGTTTTTTGGTAAAATTAAGTATTTTGAAAGAATAACAATTTTTCCTCGAAGGGGACATGCCATTGTCGCAGAATAATAAAAACGAACCCAATATCGATAATTTCGTTGTTAAAGATCTACTTAACACTTAGTAATTCACTGGTTCTTTAGCCCTATTTTGTATAAAAATCGTTTTATAAAGTATTTATTTACCTTTAGCACTTTATCAATTAAAATAGTATATCAAACAATACGGCTTAAGTACTTAGGTACACATGAAAACATATTTGATTTTAGTCAAAGACGATCGTCTCTGCTTTTAGTATTACATTATACATATAGTACTTACAGGTTTGCTGATAAATATAAGTAAAATGTCTTTGGAACCTTAAGGCTGATTTGCTACAAAAGTAGTAGTAAAGAAGTGGACATTCACGTATCTAAAAAAAAACAAAAAAGCCTACATGGCGCGGTCTGTCTGTGGTCCGCAGTTGAGTTGACTAACGTTTAACTCCTAGAGGCTATAATGATTTGTTTTTCAACCGACTTCAAAAAAGGAGGAGGTTCTCAATTCGTCGGTATCTTTTTTTTTTTTTTTTTTTTTTTTTTTTATGTATGTTCAGCGATCATTCGTTACTGCGTTGACCGATTTCGATAATTATTTTTTTGTTTGAAAGGTAATACTTTCAGAATGGTCCCATATAAATTTGGTTAAATTCTGATGATGGGATCTATAAGAAAATCATCAAACATTGCATAAACTCCGTACCACGCCAACTGATTTTAGTATCTATCTTACCTATATCTCTGCCAAATGTAGACCGATTTTGATGATTCTTTTTTTAATGAATAGCTTATACTTCAAAGATACTATAATAAAATTTTTTGGAAAAAATTTCACCCCTAAGGGTGGAAAAATAGGAAATGAAATCGGTGTTCAGCAGTTAAATTATGTTTGCACTCGTAAGATTTGTTTTGATTAGGATTTATCACTAAAATGGATGAAATAAGTTAATTTTATAAAAAAAATAAAAACCGACTTCAAAAAACTAAAACGCTAAAAATAATCTTAACACTTAAGTACCTAATCAGTTACTTTTGGAGTCGGTGCCAGTCATTGAGAGACCAATGTTTTCGTTTGCACCGACTCCAAAAGTAACTGATTAGGTACTTAAGTGTTAAGATTATTTTTAGCGTTTTAGTTTTTTGAAGTCGGTTTTTATTTTTTTTATAAAATTAATAGTAAGTATATTTTATATACCTACCACAAAGTAGATGTTATTTTTATTGTATTTGCATTTGTAAAGAGATTGGTTAATAAGTACTAAGGCACTTAGCAATTCAGCACCATTTTTTTCACTTCTACTTACTTGTGATGATTGATTAATTACACCCATATTCATAGACGTTTCCGTATTTTAGATACTTGAAGGACATTCGACTCAGGCGTCGTAAGTGTAATTCTTTACAGCATACTCTGAACTCTCAAGAAACTGAACTAAACTAAACCTAGAGACATTGAGTGTTGAGAAGAGGAAACAGTTTATAATTTGTATGTCTTGAACTAACTAAGTATTTACACTTATACAAATATACCTACAAATACTTAGTTTATTCAAACATACTACTTAATGTTTAAAAATACCTACACAAGGCCCGGTTTGACATTATTATCCAGTCTTTTATTTTATTTAGGTTCTCTAAACATGCATTTCTAATTGCAATATTAAGTAACTGATGTAAGTAGGTATTCGACTGACTGTCGATTCGCCAAATTGATTAATTAAGTACCTACTAATAAATTGAACTAAAATCTAAAATTTAAGGTGCATAGAAAAAAGTGTATTAATTTATAATACAATAGCAACTAATTTAAATTAGGTAGGTAAGTATTAGAAATGTTAGTAAGTAGTTTTAGCTAGACCCTTATGAAATCCGTTTGAAATCAAACGAATTCTTTACATTTACACACACACACTTTACACTTAGTTTTTTATGGTCTGGTGAATAACCCAAAAGAATATGGCGTCATATTATGTAGGTGCTATCTACCAAATGCTATCTAGATGAATTAACCACTAACCTGATTCAAGTTTATTTATTAATATGAAATGAAAATAAAATTGACTTTTTATTTAAATTACCAGATCAAATTATTTAATGTCAAAAAATTTTTTGGATTTATTTAATTTATATAACTGTTTTACTGACAGATTTTTCAACGTTGTAATATTTAAGGATCTTAGGTGCTTTTCAAAATGCAGGGGGATATTTACATATGATTTGTAAGATCGACACTGAGATCGATGGTTTGTTTATATAATTCGCCATTCCCGAGGATACATACTTTTCGTTTGTATGTTTAGTTAAAACAACTGAATAGATTTAGTAAGCGCACGCCAAATGACTTAGCACAGTTTTATAATGAGAAAGATGGGACATATAATTTTACAGACAGAGTTGCAGTGGTGTCTGGTTGTGTTCATTGTGTTAAGACAAATCAAAATAATCATTAAAAAATATCAATTGTTTCAAAAAACGGTTTGTCTTCTTTAATTGGGTAACCAAACACCACAATGCTTTGTCGGCGGCCATGACAACTTCGTGGTTTACGCCGTCGGAGTTTCCTCTGCGTCGACGTATTTGATGTGCTGCGCGTGCGCATTGGCGGCCAGCTCGCGCAGGCTCTGCTCGGCCGCGCTGCCCAGCTGGTTCACCATGCGGGAAAAGTGACCTTCCTCGATCTGTAGTAATTCATGCGGGTGCCCGCATTCTACTATACGACCAGCTTCCATCACCTAGACACGAAAATTAAGAATGGAATCAATTACAAAATCTACAGCTGCATTTCGAATCCCCTTCTAAGCTTTTTGATATTATATTATACTCACAACAACTCTGTCCGCATCGGCAACGGTGTGTAAGCGATGCGCAACAGTCAGTACTGTGCAATCGGCGAAGTGTTTCCGTATAGATTTCTGGATCAAGGTATCTGTGCTGAAAACAAAAAGAATGGATTTCCTCATATTCCTTAACGTCAAAAAATTTTAGCGCTGGCCAATGCTGAAATTTCAATGGTTTTTTTGTATTTTTTCAACCGACTTCAAAAAAGCCGGTTCTCAATTCGACTATGTTTTTTTTTTTTTTTTTTTGTATATTTGTTACGCGATTGCTCCGCCAATTATGAATCGATTTTAATGATTCTTTTTTTGTTTGGTAGATCATACTTCAGAGGTGGTCCCATATAAATTTTATCGAAATTGATTTAGAACTTTTTGAGAAAATCAACAAATATATACCCAGATAATATTTTGGTTGTGGTTCTTGTTACCTATCTTCGACAAATATGAGCCGATTTTGATAATTTTTTGTTTTCTTGAATAGCTTATACTTCAAAGATGCTATGATAAAAGTTTGAAAAATAAAAATCACCCCTAAGGGTAGGAAAATAGGGTATGATATCGGTGTTCAGCAGTTAGATTAGGATTTATCACTAAAAATAGATGAAATAAGTAAATTTTATTAAAAAAAATAAAACCGACTTCAAAACACTAAAATGCTAAAAATAATCCTAACACTTAAGTACCTAATCAGTTACTTTTGGAGTCGGTGCAAACAAAAACATTGAATCTCTCATCGGCTGGCACCGACTCCAAAAGTATCTGATTAGGTACTTAAGTGTTAGGATTATATAATAAGGTGTTCGATAGAGGTTGCACAGCCAATGTCTTTCACCGTATTCATTATGGGATTTAAGTATTTCAAACATAGGAAGATCTGGCAGTTTACGCAAATTGCTTGGTCTAGTTTTATTTTCTAACAAGTATCACCTATAACACACTAACCTCCGAAACAATCGCTTATTGATTTCATCATAGATTCTCAGACTAATTACATCACAGTATGTTTATTATACAGGGTTGCATTTGGAGCTCCCGCCATATTTTTTATGTCACCTGTACTGCGTGCATGCGTGCATCAATTTTATTCCTTGCAAGTAAGTGCAGCGCCGCTATATTTTAATGGCATAATGGGCAATGTGCCACCGAAGTCCGCACGCGGCTGGCCCGGCCGCTCGCCCGTTTTTCAGTTGACTTCATGACCTAACTACGCGCGTTCGTGTTGTTGTAGTAGCACATCTCTATTTATTATGTTGTCTGTGGCTAGGAACTTTTTTAGATCTGTCACTTGTTATGCTGGTCTAGCATGTTTTACATAATGTGTATTGTTCGAAGTTTGATTAAAATAACTATGTGAATAATTGCATTTTTATTGATTTAATAAACTAAACATGGCGCAGCCGTAAAAGAACAAACTTTGTGTGGCAAATTAAACCAACAAACTAACTAAATTAGTAAATCCTAACCCAAAACAACATGGAGGGTGAAGCTACAAACGTGAAATTGCCGCCCAATCTCGATTTAAATGCTGAAGGTGCGGCTACAGAATGGAGATTTTGGCTCACTACTTTCGAGGACTATTTGACATGCACCGGTAAGTCCGGTTGTGCTGATACCACAAAAATATCACTGCTACGGAACATGATGGGGCCCGAAGCAGCGCGTATCGTATCAACTATTCCAATACAAGACGGGACTAAATACAAAAATGTGATCGATGCAATCACATCACACATAAACCCACGGACCAATGTGGTATTTGAACGATTCAAGTTCAACGAGAGAAGACAGCGCGAGGGGGAGCCCTTTGACACATACCTGACTGACTGCAGACACCTGATAAGGTCCTGTGACTACAAAGAGATCCAAGAAGAGCTAATGAGGGATCACATAGTCCAAACTATTTACGATAAAGCTACACAGGAAGCCTTACTACGTATAGATGACCTCACCCTAGAAAAGACCATTAAATTCTGCCAGACTAAAGAGCAAGCATCAAGACAAGTGTCAGCCATGAACCCTACATCCTCAGTTGACGCAGCAAAGACAAGAAAGCAGCCATCGACTACATTCAAATGCCGGCGATGTCAAACTGAGCATGCTTCACGTTCATGCCCAGCGTTCAATAAGAAATGTGCTAAGTGCGGACAGCTAAATCACTTTGCTGTAAGCTGCAGGGTCAATTTGAAAAAACAAGTGCGGGAAGTTATTAAAGAGACAAACTCTGATAGTGATACAGAAACTGTGTACTGCAAGAAGTTTGAAAAATTTAAAGATAATATTTACATGCAAGATGGGCTTCTGTTTGTAGAAAATAGACTAGTTGTACCGATCTCATTAAAGTCCTATGTACTTGATATTTTACACAAAGGCCATTGTGGTATTTCAAAATGCATTGCCAAAGCAAAACCTCTATTTTACTGGCCCAACATGAGATTAGATATTCACAGCTTTGTACAAAAATGTAAACCTTGTGAGAAGTTTAGTCCTAAAACATATAATGAGCCTTTATTGCCACACAACATACCTAAAGAACGCTATATCAAAGTAGGTAGTGACATACTGGACTTCAATGGAAAATACTTCTTAGTAATCGTAGATTACTTCTCTCACTGGATTGAACTTTTACCTTTGGAAGGCAAAACTGCCAAAGCAGTAATAAATGCAATGCAAGAGAGCTTCACTCGTTTTGGCTATCCATTAGAGCTAATCTCTGATAATAATCCGTTTTCCTCATTTGAGTGCAAATCCTACTTTAAGTCTAAGGACATAATCCACACAACTTCATCTCCTAGGTATCCCAAAAGCAATGGGATGGCGGAGAAAGCTGTCCATATCGCCAAACAAATTCTGAGAAAATGTTGTGAGGACAAAACTGATTACAGAGAAGGCATTGCACATTATAACAACACCCCACTTTCTGGCTTGGACATATCACCTGCACAGATATTACTTAGTAGAAGAGCAAGAATGATGCCATGTTACATTGATGTATTAAAACCTAAAATACAGAATGATGTGTATGATAAGTTAGTGTTAAGACAATCTTTATATAAACGAACTTATGATAGAAGTGCTAGGAGAAAAGAGACTGATTACATGCCAGGAGATAATATAGTTTTTAGGGAAGGCAAGTAGTGGACCAAAGCCAAGGTTTTATGTAAATCTAAAGAACCTCGCTCATATATAATTCAAAAACAAAATGATTACAGAACCTTTCGACGTAACACTTCACAAATTAAAAAGTCCTACTCTAATTATAATGAAAATGATACCCATGACTCTTACGAACCTATTTCTAATGACAAAGATCATAGTCACCACAATAATAGTACGAATGCTCTACCAATACCAAGACCAAGTAATCATAATAGCCTACGGCCTCATGTACCCTTAACCACAAGAAGTGGCAGGATTGTAAAGCCTAGACAAATTCTAGATTTGTAAAGATGCTTTAACTAAGGAGGGAGGTGTTGTAGTAGCACATCTCTATTTATTATGTTGTCTGTGGCTAGGAACTTTTTTAGATCTGTCACTTGTTATGCTGATCTAGCATGTTTTACATAATGTGTATTGTTCGAAGTTTGATTAAAATAACTATGTGAATAATTGCATTTTTATTGATTTAATAAACTAAACACGTGTGTTGTATGTAGTACGTAGTGTGACATCTTTGTAAATATTAATCATTGTCTAAATACGTTGCTTCCAATTTTCAAATACGTCTAATGAAACTACATTTATTTCAATGACGGTATTAAGCCGGAAGGTGCGCCTAAAAGTATGAAGGGAAATCGGAATGTTAATCGTATGTTGTACGTACGTAGGTGCCGCGGCGCCCGCGGCGTGTCAAACGCGCCTAGGAATTTAGGATTTTAAAAGTTACTTATACATAGTGTAACGAAAAGGTGAAATAAAACTTTAAGGGGTTATTCTACGTCAAAATTACATCAACTTTTTCTATGGGACCAACATCGAATTTGCAAAAAAAAAAAAACACTTTCCCATACTAAAACGCGACCAGCTGGCATCAGTTTGTATGGAAACGTAAATATTTTTTTTGAGATTTCGATGTTGGTCCCATAGAAAAAGTTGATGTAATTTAGCCGTAGAATATCCCCTTAAAGTTTTATTTCACCTTTTTGTTACACATTGTATAAAAGTTTTTTTTTTTACAGAATACTTTTTTAAAACTTTCCTTAAATTATATTTTATTTCGGCGG
The DNA here is from genome assembly GCA_963576865.1 of Anania hortulata. Classification (NCBI taxonomy): domain Eukaryota; kingdom Metazoa; phylum Arthropoda; class Insecta; order Lepidoptera; family Crambidae; genus Anania; species Anania hortulata. The sequence goes on along the minus strand of OY756390.1, from coordinate 12,058,569 downwards.
GGGGCATAAGTAGCCTCGTTTAATACTAGGAGTTACCCGGACTTCATTCGCGTGGTTTTTAGTTCCTCTTGAATCATACCGCATCAAAATCCGTTGCGTAGTTTAAAAGATTTAAGCGTACCTACAGATGGCGGGAAGTGACTTTGTTTTATACTATGTATAGATGTATAAGTATTGTGCTTCACGTACTTAGGGTCGACGTTGGCGGTGGCCTCGTCCAGCACGAGCAGCTTGTTGCGCGCCAGCGCGGCGCGCGCCAGGCACAGCAGCTGGCGCTGGCCCGCGCTGAAGTTGGTGCCGCCCGACTCCACCGACGTCGACAGCGACGTCACGCTCTTCTTCAACTCCACCTTATAGCCAAGTTAAGGAATTCAGATATGTGAATTTTTAGGTGTTACAATTATGATTGGACTGTAAAATCGATAATGAGGTTTTAGAAAACAGCACAATTTGCATGAAAGTAGGTAAGTATACATATACTTATTCATTCCAGTATGATCAGATAGTAATGCTTGAAAATTACCTGTTCTAATGCATTCCATATATCAGCGTCGGTGTACTTGTCGAACGGATCCATGTTGTAGCGTAGACTAGCGGAGAATAGAACGGGTTCTTGCGGAATGATTGATATCTTTGATCTAAGTTCCTGAAAATAAATACAAACGTTTTGTAAAATGACAAATTTACCAATTAAGTACCTACTAATTCGAAACGGAGTGTACTATTTATTTAATTCAATTTAAAAGTGCCTAAATCTTACTTTCAGCGCAATTTCACCAGTTTCTACGTCATCGATGTACACGTGGCCCTCAATAGGCGCAAGCCGGAACAACGCTGAGATCAGAGACGATTTGCCGGCACCCGTGCGACCCACGACACCAACCTGCACAAAGAAGAAACAGCTTACCTACAATTTACATTGTTCAATATTACTAGACCTAGCTACAAAACTAAATATAAGGCAAATAATAATAAGGTAAATGTCATCAGTGGTGGTTGAGTGTCAGCACGTTGTGCGATTTTAAAAATAATTTTAAAAATGGTGCACTGAGTTTCCAGCTCTAGGACTGTTTTTGCGTGTAGTTTATTGCGGTCTGCCACCATACACATGCGGGCTCCCTTCTAAGTTGTCTCTGTCCGAGGTTTTCCTGATTTGTTTTCAATGTTATTTTATCAATATTGACAGTTGCTTAGGACGCGTAAACACCGTCGCCCGTTGCTATGGAACCATGCTATTTTACGTTGACTTCGAATACGCTACGCTTTTTTCCAAGGAGCTGTGAAGTCGTAGTGTCTATCAGTAATCAAGAAATCACTACGATAGTGTGTCAGTGTGGTGTCATTTTGGGTCATTGTCAATCGTCACTCATGTCATTGTGTTTCAACTTCAACTCAACTGTGTAGCTGACGTGTATTTTTGTGTTTGAACTGCTTTTAATGAATTTTCGTATGAATTTTGTATTTCTTTAAGTAGGTAGGTAGTTAATTGTTTTGTGTATAGTGTTTCCATTTAATGAGTAATACTAATGTTATTTCTCCTTCTTCCGTGATTCACGGTTCGGATGTTCGCTGTGAGTTATGTTCCCAGCCTCGCTATTTTAAGGGTTCTAGAGGCCTAAAAATACATCAAAGCCGTTGCCACAAAGACTCAGTAGCATCGGCTTCTCCCTTCCTGTCCCATGTATCAAGCATTGCCTCTTCTTCTGTCCCCTGTGATGTGCCTCTCTGGAGGAGATTGAGCTCACTGAAGCGCAATCGTCCTCTTGTCAAGAGAATTCCTCGAGGCGCTCGCATTTCGGTGACTCGTGCTCTTTCTGAATGTATTTCACAGGTATTAAAATATAACAACATTACCAGCTGGGAATATTTGCTCACATTCGCATACAGAACTTTATATATCGAGCGTAAGCATAATAATGACGGTTCGCTCACTCAGAAAATCAAATCTAACTGCTGCAATTTGATCCCCCTTTCGTATCTTCCTGCTTCTGGTTTAAACAAAAATTTGTCAAGACTGCCAAACTGCACAAAAAAAGTCGAAAACAAAATAAGCGATGGCGATATCAGGGGTGCTGCTCAGTTGTTATTTTGCAATGATGTTTTTGCTCCAGATAATCCGGAAACTGTTGCAGCACTTCTTTCCAAACATCCTCTTCCTTCAGCTGCGCTTCGCCTCCCAGATCCACCACTTCCGACCAACCTCACCCTTTCTGCTTCCACAAAAGAAATTTCGGCTGCTATATTTTCATTTAAAAATGGTTTAGCAGGTGGCCTCGACGGGCTCACACCTCAGCACTTAAAGGACCTTGTGTCATCCGAGTCTGGTGTTGCGGCAAACTCACTACTTGTTAACTTGACCGCCCTCGTTAACCTTATGCTTTCCGGTAAGGTTAACGAGGGAATCATAGATATACTATACGGCGCAAATCTAATTGCACTAAAGAAAAAAGATGGTGGCATTAGACCAATTGCTATTGGCTCTACTGTCCGCCGCTTAGCTTCTAAAATCTGCGTTCGTCATATTACATCTTCCTCGAATATCCCTCGCGAACTTCAGCCTCGCCAGCTTGGCTTTGGCACGAAAGGTGGGTGTGAGGCCGCCGTTCACGCTGTTCGCACGTTTTTGCATCACAACGGTGGCGAGGTGTTGCTGAAAGTTGATGTTAAAAACGCTTTCAATTCTGTCGACAGAGGGGCCCTGCTGACTCAAATAAAAAATCGCTGTAACACATTATATAATTATATTTGGCAGTGTTACAGCGAACAGTCAAAATTAGTTTATAAAGACAACCTCATTTTCTCTTCAGTCGGCTGCCAGCAGGGTGACCCTCTAGGTCCTGGTCTTTTTAGTTTGGCTATTGACCCTATCGTTTCGACCCTAAATTCTATTTTAAATGTATGGTACCTTGATGACGGCACCATTGGTGGTGAAGCAACTACTGTCTTGGAGGATTTATCGTTTTTAATTAGAGAGTTTCAAGGTATTGGCTTAGAGTTAAATTTTTTAAAATGTGAACTTTTTGTTTCTGATCACCTGCCTCTGACTTACAAGCAAGAAATCATCTCCAAATTTACTGCTTTGGCACCCAATTTAATCATTCAATCAAAAGAATCACTTCGCCTCCTTGGTGCCCCTATTTTCGATGAAGGTATTCCTGGTTTTATTTCGGACAAAAATTCCAAATTTGAGCAGTCTTTTGGCAGACTTCTAAGTATAAATTCTCACATGGCCTTATACCTTATTCGTTATTGTACCTTTGTTCCTAAATTTACATATGTTTTACGTTGCTCTCCTCTATGGAAATTTAATAGTCTTTTAGCACTTTTAGATAACACTCTGAAAAAACTACTTTGTGAAATCCTAAATTGTCCATTAAATGACCGTTCATGGGCCCAGGCTTCTCTTCCAGTTCGATTTGGTGGTCTGGGCACTCGTATAATTTCAAGTGTAGCTCTACCTGCCTTTCTTTCGTCCGTCTATAGCACCCATGACCTCTTCCTTTCTATTTTGAATCCGTCGCTTAGCGATGCTGAGGTCTCCTGCTTGGCGGATGCGAGAAACGCCTGGTCTAGCTTTTGCAATGTTAACCCACCCAATTTATTATCATCTCAAAAACAATGGGACGAGCCGCTCTGTAAACTTTCTTACGATTCACTTCTTGTTTCATGTAATAACGATACAGAGCGTGCTCGTCTTATTGCCGTAGCCGAATGGGAGTCTGGACTTTGGTTGCATAGTTTGCCTTCTGCCAACGTTGGGACTCTCATCGATAACACATCTCTTTCTATTATTGCATGCTTACGTCTCGGTACTAACATCACTCATCCCCACCGTTGTCTCTGCGGGGTCACAGTGGATAGTCTCGGACTTCATGGTTTGTCCTGTGCCCAAAGCGCGGGCCGTATCCCACGCCACGCTAGCCTTAACGCCATTCTCCACAGGGCCTTCACATCAGCTAGAATCCCGGCAATTCTAGAACCTTCGGGCATTTGTCGGGATGATGACAAAAGGCCCGACGGAATGACTGTTATTCCATGGAGTAATGGCCGTGCGTTGGTCTGGGATGCGACCTGCGTGGACACTTTGGCCCCCACCCACGTTCCTGCCACTTCAAAGGCTGCAGGTGCTGCAGCTGCCTCTGCAGAGGCTATAAAAAAAAGGAAATACTCCTGCCTAGACAGCTGCTACCGTTTTTCGCCTTTTGGAGTGGAGACGCTGGGACCTTGGGGCCCTGAGGCAAAAAAACTATTTTCGGAACTATCCACCCGCTTGATTGACGTTTCTGGTGACCGGAGGGCCGGTAGCTACCTTGGCCAACGAATAAGCTTGGCCATTCAACGAGGTAATGCAGCCGGCATTCTGGGCACCTTTAACATTTCTGTGGGAATGGGCGATGTTAGGTTTTGATAAATTTTTATTTTATACATTTTTTATTTTGTATGTCTTTTATGTACATTTTGTAATATATTATTATTTGCCTTATATTTAGTTTTAAGCTGTATATTTATTTGTATAAAGTATACCTAGCTACAAATAAATCAAATCACGTGTAAGTTAAGAAAAAAACAATTTGAATCAAAAACAGACTGTCCATAGTTTAGGCAGTGTCGACCATAGTTATTAGAATTGGAATTGTTTATATAAAAAATTACTAACTTTCCAACCACTTTCAATTTCAATGTTTAAGTTTTTCAGAACTGGTTCCGATTCCGCGTCGTAACGGAGGTGCAAATCTTTGAAGACGAGCTTGGCTCGCTGGGGCCATTCTTTCGGAGGGGAGGGGCCATCAGTCTCCTCTTGAGGCAGTGATGTGAATTGAAGGATGCGCTCCACACTTGTCATTTGAGATATGACTTCTGTGGCTTGCTTTACACCGTATTGAACCATGTTCACCAGTATCAAGCCCTGACTGAGAGCAAGCCCAACGTTGCCAGATTGAGTAGTACCTGTAAGAGAAAAATCATGGTATCGAGTCATCGTTGTATTACTTTAAGAGGAATTTGTCTATTTCCGTTGAGTTCTCTCCGAATTGAAATCGATAACGTCAATCATTGCTTAAGGAACCTAGAACTGGCTATTAATTTTAATAAGTTTTTTTTACTGCATATTTCATTTATTATTTATAAATTTACAAAAACATTTGTTTAAATTATTATTTAATTGTTTTACGCTGTTGCGTAGAAATAAAATATTATGTTTGAGCTATTTTATTTCCGACAGCCCAGTCGTGTCCGCAAGACTTGAGGTAAGGCTCGTCCCTACTTCATAGACGTAAGCCACAAAGTTAAGTATCAGTATGTATGTATACTTACCGAAAAAATCTTAGTGGGCGTCACGTATTAAAATTATCTTTGCATAAGATTTTACTATTGATAAATCTTACCATCATCCATAAGCAGGAAGGCGTAAGAGACGATTATAACGTAGAGAGCACATATGAGAGTCAACCACACGGAGAACGCCGTATTTGTAACTAAAGTTAAGTACCTGGAAAAAACATTAAAATAAATTACAATATAAACTGACTGACTGATTTGATTTGATTTGATTGTTGGAGAGGTTTGGTCTATATGCCATCCATCACACCTGGCCTAATGCGAGTTGGTTAAAAGATGTCTCGCCAGACCAAATTACCCAAATCGACACTAAAGTACAAGTCAAACTGTGACGAGGTTGCCCCTACAGGCGTAGCTAGATGGACATCGGAGAGACCTTTGGATAGCAGAATGACAGCAAAGGATCAATAAAAAATACATACGAACATACACGTACCTAGTGATTGTATTTTCATCGTATCTACGTGATCCATTGACGATAGAATTGTTAAATAAATGAAAGAACGTGATTTAACAAGAAGAACATTATTTTATTGTGCACTTTTAAATAGGGAAGGGTTTACAATTACAGATAGTGCCATCCACGAAGACGCGTCCCACTATCTTTCCGTGTTTACTTAGTTCGTTCGTCGCATTGTGCACGTGCACTCATAAGTAATTAGCAGTGATCGGAATAGGTAGAGTGATTTGTTGTACTTGCGTAATGCTGTCATAATATGGACATACCTTTTTAATGAACCTTTATCGAAAAATTTCGGGATTTCATTAAATATTATTTAGGTCGTGATTTAGTAGCCATTGTATTTGAAATTAGAGGTTACGATAGCAAAGCACTTTTAAGTAGTACTTATTTTGCTATTTGTATGAGAAATTAAAAAAAACTGGTTAACGGAAACCTATATTTAGACTTTACTACCTATATTTAGACTTTAGAAAACACGTAAAGCTAAAGCTAAAGATACATATCAAACACAGCCAGCTCCGAGATTCGGTGCTGTTGCTGAAAATTTCTTTACAGAAAACTCCAAGTAAATACTTTCGACCCCGGCGGATTGAACCCGGGACCCGTTTCAATAACGAATGAGTTAAGTCAACAGTCGATACTTGGTTCTGATTGGTCGTCCGGCATTATCAAGTGCGGCACGCACAAAGACTCGCTCCCCGCAGAGGCATAACGGCACGCGTCTCTCCATAATGCACCGAAGATTTGTGACATCACAGGTATCCAGTCTTTGACGTCAGTATAGGCCAATGTTCAGTACATTTTACTCAAACTTACTAAACTTTCAAATTAGAATATCTATGTAAAACAAATGTTTTAAATAAAGCTGGTACTTCTTATAATATTTAACACCCCGAAAAGATATCCTAATGCATTTTTCGTGTAGGTAAAATAAAACGATTATTAAATTAAAAAAATGTTCGTCTCAGGCAGGACGCTCAAACAAAATGTAAAACGATTTTTGTTGTTGATCGTACAGAAACATGCATGCAAAGGTAAACAATGGACACCACATAAAATTAAAGCCTGAATAATGTCGAAATCCCCGAAATCCCGGAGAATTAAATCCCAATAGTTTCGAAATCCCGAAATCCCGAAGGTTTGTCCATATTAATATCAGCGTTTGAGGTTATTGACCCTAAATCACTCTACCTATTCCGATCACTGGTAATTAGTGTGTATCGACATGTGTGCTGTCGTAATTATATTCTGTGCTGTGTGCCTTAATAAATATAAAACTAAAACTTTAGCAGATGGTTACACATTTGTACTGAATCGATTAGAAAAAGGGTGGGGCCGAGTCTTCGTGGATAGCACTATCTGTACACAACCAATTACAGCTTTTTTTTTACATAATTGTTTTGTTTTAATTATTTACTTTAGTAGGCATTTCTTTGTTTCGTTAATTCTTAATATCGTTATTTTTAAAAAAATATGATTACCTATGTAATCGCAGGCATGCTAGTTTATTCAATCCAGTAGATAGTAAATTTAATATTAACATACCTACAGAAATAATTAACGTACCTACGTACGAGTAAGTAGATATCCGTACCATTAGGTTAGCGAAATTGCGATAACCACTAGCCAAACTAAATGCCAAACAGCTAAATGCCACACCATAAGATGATGAGGCGCTGGCACATTATAAGTAGATGTATCTGCTAAATTAAGTTAATGATTTTTGTATTTAGGGCGGTTTCTTATCAAATATCGACTTTTCTGTGCGTGTTACGTTCGTTTTGTCATAAAAAGTACGAACGTACACGCGTGCTGTAAATAAATAAATTACTTAGGTATGTTCGCTTTTCAAATAACTTTAAAAATCACGTAGTTTAGTAACGATATTTTACTGAACTTTTATATTCCATTTGCACAGTTACGTAACTATAACTTTTATAACAGCTATAAACTTTTTTAACAGAAAAAATTGGCCGCCGCCATGATGCATCACAAAAACAAAGCGATATCAATAAGCGCACCTACCGGTGGACTATGAAAAAAATGTTTTCATAATCCACCGGTAGATGCGCTGATTGATGTCTATCGACTATTGATGTCTATATATGTTTGACCATACCATGAAGTAGTCGGGTGTTTAGCTGTTCATATCGGCAAACACTGAGTTATCGTTGATCTGGCCAGATCACATGATGAGGTGGGCAGCGATATTACTGTTCAATATCATAACCATTTTATGAAATGGTTGGGCATATCATACAGTGATCAATACTAAGATCTGGCCCACGACATTTTTTTAAATCAGTCATTTCTGTCCCACATCTGGGCAAATGCTACCCCCAAACACTTGCCCTGTCGGTGGCTAAGGCTTGCCAATCTTTGAGAAAATTGTCTAAGTCATCTACCTCTCAGACGATGTCCGTCAGTAGACAGCCGTGCGACGACCCTAGTTTAAATATTTAAAGTAGGTAGTAAGAAATTTGTATAAAAAATATTTTTAAACCTTACCAAGCGGCGGTGTGAACGTCCTGCTTATCGTCGAACTGCTTGCGCAGCAGCGCCTGCGCGCCGCATGCGCGCACCGTGGCGAGCCCCGCCATGCTAGCCGACACGTGCGAGAACACGGGGCTACGGGACACGCCCTCCACTCTGTACACACATTTACATTTTAATATTTTTGCACTGTGGACAGAAAGATGTCATCGCGTAGAGACTAGCGTAGTCATCATTTCGGTAATTTAGTTTACCTGTGCGAAAGAAGTATGCATCGTCTGTGAGTGTATCAGGTCTCATAAAAATCCGTTAGGTAATTTATTTATTAAATTGCTACTGCACCTATTGGACTTTTAACTTGCCGTTATTATTTATAAATTACCTAGATAAAAATTGATTGACACTTAATAAGATCGGATTTGAACCCTTCAAGCTTGAACTTAGTAAAATAAAGCTTAGATGTTTACAAAGATAATCGCAAGTTGCCGTTTTACTCGAATCATAAATCTAATATGGCATGTAAGTTATTTATGCCAAAAAATATTGGCAAAAATGCCTCGTAGATGACCAGCTAATAGACAACTGACAAAGCTAGATACCATACCTATACATTTAATAAAACTGTAAAAAGTCGATTCCTGTACATTATCTAGAAAAAAATAAAAACACTGTCCAGGCTTTCTCTATGACCAGTAGAGTCCAAAAAACGCGTTTTTAAAATTATTGTTGACAATAAATACCTATATTAACTTATCATCATCATTTCAGCCAGAACTATTTTTCTAAGGTAATTTAGCCAGTCACGTTCTTGTTGAGCATGGGTGCCGATGGTATCTAAAAAAAGTAGTATATCTGACTGAGATTAGATAGGAAATTCAATCAATCACAATAAGAAAATCTGTGTTGATTGTATGTTCTGAATAAAACCTACTTACTTTACACCTGATTTAGAAACATTGATGAAAGATACCTTTGAAAGTCATCGAAATGATAATATGCTTGAAAGAAATTCACTTTATTTCTGAGTTCCACATAAATCTTGTTCCACATAAATCATAACATGTTTAAATCACACACAACATCTTAACAATCATAACAATAATTAAAATGATTGATTGATTTAAGTTTTACAGAAGAGCATGCAATTAGACTTAGTTGGAGACAAAGTGGGAGACTTTGTCTATGATAACAATTTCCTATAAACGAAATAACTGATAGCAGCGATTACTCTCTGAATCGGTAACCAGCAGATTTCGACGGTCAACCAGTTAATAGAAGCTATAGTTGCAAATATCCTACAGTAGCCCTTTTTAGAAATACGTCTTATTTTATGTCACTCTGTATTATTTTAGTAAGTCCAACCTTTTAACTGCCTGTGCTGTGCTGAGATAGATTATTGTCCAGGCATACATGAGGATTGCGCACAGTAGCGTTGTCAGCAACATGTATGGGTTGACTATTGCCACCATTACCAATATGCCCATCATCACCATAAAGATCTGGAAAAACATGTAAGTATTTAAAAAAAAAATTGACAACTATAAATATTAAAACTTCAGTTTTAGTAAATTACAAAGTTTGAATAATAAACTTAAGTTTAAGTTAAAAATATAAGACGGTTCAAACCTGTATACTGTCCAAATACATTCTTGGGAGTATTTCGTCAACAACGCCCATATCCTTCGAAAACCGATTCAGGATTCGGCCTGACGGGTTAGTGTCAAAGAACCGCATGGTAGCAGCGAGGATGTTGCTGAACATCTGGTTGTGTAGCCTGATAGAGCTGCGCATACATACCCATAGAAATAGAACAGATCTGAAAAATAAACATAATTCTTTAGAATACGTTAGCTATTAGTCATCACGCGATGGTAGACGGGGCAAGCAACCTATTTGTCAGCTCCAATGCAACCGATTACCTTACTAGCATACCCACATTACATGACATGACATGAAATGACACAAATGTATAGAGGTTTGAGGTTTGCCAAAGCCAAAGTTGACAGCAGGTTTTGTTTCGATTGCCTCGTGTAAGAACAGGTTAAGTCTACTGAATGGAAATGTCTTGTTACATCATACAAAATGCTTACCTCCATGTAGTGAGTAGAATACAGCCTACAATCCCGACCGTCCAAATGTAAATGTAGTACGTATGGTCTATGTCCGAGGTAACAATACTTTGAATGGTGACGGCCGTCTTAACGAGGGTGTCAAGCACGGTGAGATTTGTTCCTACTGTAGTAGTCTCTGGAGTTTCAGTAGTAACACTGGTAGTCACGAATTCGGTGTTATTAAATCTCTCTGTGTTGTTCAAACTCGTCGTATTCCCGGAATCCCTTCCGGTATCTGAGCGAAGTAGTTCAATATCATTCATCCTAAAAATGTTACATCATTAGTGCCTAGATGACCAGATCGACCTAAATTCTTCAAATAAATGGGATTGCCTATCTCTATAAAATAATAATGGTAAAATGCAAGCAATTTTTATTCATACAATATTTTTAATGGAATTCGCAAAATTAATTTGCCTGTATATTAATTATATAATAAAAAAAATTTTTTTCTTCCAAACAATAACTTACCATGCACATCAGCATGTATAAAATTTACCTATTTCATAAGTCTTCGCTATCTAAAACTTACTGTTGGAAACTGCTCTGGCTAATGTGCTAATTTAATAACATAATTCTTACACCTAAGAGATATAAATGCTGTGTTTCTTTGAATAAATAACTTTAAAAAAAAAGGTCGTTTAAACAAAATGCATGTTAAGTCAAGAATATCATTTTCCAAAAAAAATAACAAAAGGTTTCAAAATAAAATTTTGTTTTAATAAAAACTGATAGAAAGGGTCTAAGGAACGGTCGAAGTTTGTTACTAGATAAGGGTTAAATCTGTCCCCCTTATACAGATTTACGCCAACTCACCAATGGGTGAGCCAGAGGTCACCGACAGACGTGATCACCTGCGCCGCGATAATAGACAGAATAGTTAAGGTGATGATGCACCAGTTGCCGCCAGCTCGGAAATACTTCATGTACACCTTCCCTGACACACGACCTAAACAAAAACATACATCTGGAGACGTATTTTTGAAGCATTAGAAATGAATCTCGAATTCGAACACGAAAACAATTCGTGTATGAAAATAGTTTCTATAGCTTCCGATTTTACGTATTTATAAATCACTTGAAATAGGTGTTGCTATTAAATTGAAATCTTGTAGCTATTTTTGTTTCACTCAGAAAATATTGTAAACCATAAAGCAAAAACTCATTAACGAACGTAAATAAAAAGTTATTAAGTCAAATCTCTGTCAACCATATGTTTACTTGTCAATGTCATTCATCTGTACTTTCTACTACTAGAAATCGAAAAACGAGTAGGTAAGACCACTCGTAGTAGAGTTAACGGAATCAATTTTTCAAAAATAGTTATTTTAGGTATTCGCATGCGAATCTTGCGATTTCGTATTCGGATTGGAATTCGCATGATTCAAAAATACGTCTCCAGCTGTGTATGCGATGCGCATGGTAACACAACAAACCTCTTGACAAGTAAGTACACTACGTATCAGATACGTTCTACCTACATGGTACTTTTATCTATTCTGTGATAGTACATACTTACATTTGCAACTTTAGCTTAGTTCAATTGTAAGCATTAAGTAGTAGCATTTTTATCTAACAGCACAATTAATCAGCTGTTATTAATTAGTCTTAACTTTAAGCGTACCTGAAACATGAATTGCTGGCTGTAACCACGGGTTAACGTTTCATTAAAAACCTCATTGTGGCTGATTCTGGTGTTTAAATTCAAATATTTTTGCTATGGGACTCGAAATATTTTAGAATTAGAATCATACCTTAGATAGATATCTATATAGATACTCTTTATTGCACACCATACAAGTATCACATATGATTTTTACAGAAAAACGTACAATTTAAGCGGTCTTATCGCTAATAGCGATCTCTTCCAGCAACCTTAGGTGGGTATTAGATTATTTTCTTCTATACCTAGTTAGTTACAGGTAATAGTCAAGGTTAGACAATTACTAAATATTATGATATGTTTGTCCTTTGTTTATTTGTAAAAAAGGAAGATTATGAATTTACCAACCCGTTCCCGTCAATTCGGCATCTTCCTCTTGATCCTCTTCCTCGGCATTTCCTAATGTATTCACTGTGCTGACGCTCGCATGTGACTGAAAACATTAAACAGTTCATAAATGTAAACAACCATTACACAGGGTGTTAGGTAGAACGAGTTACCTAGAAACAGCTGTTGTATTGATTTTAGTCTAGTGGATAGTATCTTATTAAGTAAGTACTTGTTGTGCCCGTGGCTTCGCCTGTATGGTATACATCTTGTCACCCCTATTTTACTCTCTTAGTTAAAAAATTACATTAAAATTAGATTAGTAGTTTTGCAGAGAGACAGAGTTACTTTTATTAATAATATTAATTTGAAAGTTTGAATTATTTATTTTATCTTGTTTTATCATAAGGTTAGTTTCTTACTTCATAATATACAGGATATTACGATGTACGATACTAACCTACTACTTCGTTTTACGGAAATGGGTATCGATAGGTACAAACGATTCCAGATGTGATGCAACCTTGGGTCATCATGACGTTTCTCTTTCCTTATCTTGCGGTTTTGCAAGTCACTAAAATTACGAAATCATGTAATAATTGGCCGAGTTATGACACATGTCGAGTTATGTTTTTGTAAAATAATTTTGCTTCAGACTCAAATTTTTATCTTATCTATAAGATAACTAGACAAGTAACAAAGTGTGATTTTGGTACAGCTATTCTTAAAGGATGGACTTACCTTCTCCATCACTACCCTCTTGTCCCTCACGCGTGGAATGTGCTCATTTATTTACATCACCTTAAACCTATCACATAGTGCAAAACGAAACGTTGCGTGTATTTTATGTACTATACCTAAGTATATCGCTATAGAACAGCCACATTAAATATAGCATGGATCAATTATCCATTAAGTGCGCCGTCCTTGAATGCCGTCCATCAAATTGTAGTCTACTGAATATTTTATTTACCGTTGAAAAACAGAAGCCCATAGTTCTGAATAATTCAGAAGCAACACAACGGATTACGGTTTTAGATTTTAAACACGGTGCAAACAAAGTTAATATTATTATTCAATCTAGCTGTCTCGAATCGAGACCAGACTTCAGCATGTTATTTTTAAAGTTGCCTAATTGAAGGAGGCGAACGAATTATTACACACAACTTTTAATGCACTCTGAAACGGGAATTAACGCAATCATTAATAGGTACTGACATATTTTACACAACTTTTACGGAGGGTTATCATGGAAAAAATGTTTGCTGCTCCATATATTAATCGAAGTAGAAAGTTAGTCTGTTTGGAGAAAAAATCGATTTCGTTCGTTGTTAAAAAACTTATTTGTATTGATAAACACACACTGTTTTTTAAGTGACCCATATGTAGGTATAGCCAACGATTTTCTTAAGATCTATTTTAGGAAACCGTTTACAAAATGACACAAAACCTTTGTTTTCATTTGTTACAGGCCTAATGAAACAAATAGTTTTTTTCTAATTAGTAAATATTTACGTTACTTCAAATGACAGAAGAGTCCTTTACCCTTTTACCCTATCCTATAATACATCCTTAACTTGTGATAAATCTTTGGCGAAGAGGTTATAAGCGATCAACGTAAGAAACGTACCTAGGCATACTCATCAAAACTACAAAAGTCTGTAATCTAAATATACATATTAGTCTGTTTTAAACAATATAAAACGACTCAAGTGTTGACAACTTTAAAACGGCGCGAGCGCGGACTAATCAATGTTGATTGTTTTGATAAAACCATATTAAGGCAACGCACATCACGTGAACCAATAATTGTTGCATAATGTTCTCTCTCATCTTCTACGAGTTTTGTAGGTACCTACGCTTAGTAAGTTTTCTAATCCAAAATTATTATTGTAAGTTAATGGTTTGCCCTTTTTAGGGTTCCGTACCTCAAAAGGAAAAACCAGAACCCTTATAGGATCACTTTCTTGTCTGTCTGTCAAGCAAGACCCTTTATCTCGGGTAGGCACGCGTGGAGCTATTGAGTTGAAATTAAAACCATAAACTCAGGTCTACAAACCCTTGAAGCTGTGTAAATTAAAAAAAGATACGGCATCATTTATGCCCCAAAGAACCTATATTTCGACACTCTTAAGAGAATAAATTTATAGGGTAGGTACTTTCCGTTGACCTAGAACTATGAAACTTGGCAAGTAATATTGTCTTATCTTGTCGGGAAAAATCTAAAAACTGTACATTTGTAATTAAATTTTGTAATAAAACTGCAAGGCTCGATTCCTAATAATACCTAGTATGTACCTACAAATTTGTATGGAACTTTTAGAGGGCGAGTCTGACTAGCATTGCAGTTTGGACTTGTCTGGTTATTTTTTGGATAATAGTAAGTTTAGTTCGTCAGTTCTAAATCTTATAGTAGGTGTCTATGTGTACATTTACCAAGGAGACAATATGAGTGTTTGGTTTAGTAATTAACATCATCATGAATCAGAAGATTTATGGCCATTATGTTTCTATTCCGTTATTTTTTTAAACATATGCATGTAGGTACCTTTATTTGATTATTTCTTACCTGAACGGACATTGTACGCTGTCGTGCTAGTAAGGGGCGACCAGCTTCTTCCGGCTCTTCCTCTTGAAGGAGTTCGTCAAACAGTGGTGTACTGGATACTTCTTCAAAGGTGCCACTAGTTTCTATTTCACCCTGTGAACAAAATATTGCAGGTACAAGTTATACAAGGTGTTAATGAAATAACGTAAAACCTTCTAGGGGGTGATTCTACTGCTCAAAAAGATAGACCAATATCGAAATCGCTAAAAAAACACTACCTCATACTAAACGTTTTTTTTTTGCGCCTAAATTAAGTGATTAATTCTAGTTATTATTAAGTAATTAAACATTAATTATCTGTATCAATACATTAAAACTAAAAATCACACCTCGTAGCTGCCCTGGTGAGATAAGTTGCGCTTTATTACTTTTAACCACTTTTGTACTACCTTGTCTCTGTGAATATCTTTGAATGCAAGTTAAAAAATGTAAGAATTTGATGTTGGTACGTACTACAAAGAAAGATGTTATATTTGAGCAGCAGAATTAGCTCCTAAGCGGTTTTGCGTTATTTTATTAACCCCTTACACACAGGAGTAAAAATGTTGTGACTAATATGTCCGAAGACTGGTATGAATGATGATGGAGCGCTGATAGCCAAAAAACTACTTTATAAATTTTTATTTTAAAAAAAATCTTACAAAGTTATATTTTAATCTAGATAACTTACCTTTTGAGACTACTGCTCAAATATTTTAAATGTTAAGACCATATTCTTATTTACAATGCTGTTCTTGGACCTAACAAAAAGCTCTTAAAAAGTATAACTTCAACATTGTTTTGTTATTTCAGTTTACACAAAACAACACTGCTTGCGTACTGTTTAGATTTAGTTTATAGTAAGGCCCCTTACCTATCCTCTTATCTTAAACCTGGATTAACGTAAACTACATAGCCTTGCAGTTAAGTTTACAAGTGTAAGTAACCTACTTACTATACAAGGTCCCATTTATTCATAGCAAAGGTTGTTGTATTTGGGCAGTAGAAAAATTACCTCTAAGGAAGTTAACTATAAAATAGGACCTTATTTATTTTCGGAATTCCTACCATCTATTTACTTGTTTTTTCTGAGTCTCTTAGCACTTAGCAGCAGTTGAATAATACCTAATATACTGTTATCTATTAGTTTTATGCGAAACTAATTTTGTATACTTATATAAATTTAATTACAAGATATAAATACCTACGCCTAATTTAATAATAGAGCTGTGTAATATTATTCATGGATGTGGTCATGTGACATTAGTTGATTTAAACTTGTGTTCGTTTGTTATCTAAAACCTAGCTAAGTAAAGTAAAGAAGATGTATCATTCGTAGATAGGTAACAGCCATGCATGACTGTGAAAACCTGCGTACAAACTTTCATGGCAAGTATAACAATGGTTTGTTGAAAATGGCAAATACTAACACGAATACCATTGTTCGCCTGGCAGATAGAAAATATTTTATTCTTTGCATTTTCAACAGAATTTTCCAAGGATTTAGTGTCAAAGTGATTTCGTTTAACTAAAATAGCTACAGTGGGTGTCTAATTCTTTTAAAATTTAGATACTCGTACTAAGTTTATGTGTCAGTTATAGCCAGATCGTACAATTAGTCACGTCATGATGTGTCCGATCATTTCATGAAATGGTCATATTTCATTATATAGAACAGTTATCGCTGCCCACATCATGATATAGTCTGGCCAGATCAATGAAGAATGCTTAGCGTTTTATTACATAATCAGCTTAATGCTTCACTACTTCATGATATGGTCACTGATTTGGTATTAATATGGTAAATCATTTTTTATTGATGCTTCGTTCCTATTGGTGGTAGTGTGATGTTACATGGGGCACACTAAAAGTTTTGCACTTCTAGCTAATCGGAACTATTTGAATTTCGAATGTTATATTTTTTTAACGTTGCAACCTTCTTAATGATAAAAAAACAATTGGCGGGAAATGATTTGTCAATTGTTTTTTATCACGCATCAAAGTTCTACGTACGCAACGACAATGGAATTAAGTCGAAAAGATTTTAGAGCGATGATTTTTTATGATTTTAAAAGTTCTCTCTCTTCGCAAGACTGTGCCGCTCGTCTTCAAAATACTTTTGGGAGAGAAGCACCTTGTTTGAGCACCGCGAGGCGATGGTTTGCTGAATTTAAGAGAGGTCGAGTTTCTTTACATGAAGAATTTTGTGAAGGGCGGCCGTCAACGAAAATAACGTGGCTACTGTTATGCGGCTAATTGAAGAAAACCCGCGGATTACCTATGAGACAATTAGAGGACTATTGGGGATTGATATGAGCCAAATTCAGAAAATTTTACACGAAGAATTGAAAGTTCGGAAACTTTGCTGTCGTTGGATCCCTCATGAACTGATAGCGGAGCAGAAGCGGGCTCGCGTAGATTGGTGCTCACAGATGCTACTGAAGTACGACCACGGACATTCTAATGCTGTTTATGACATTGTCACAGGAGGCGAAACGTGTATTTATTGTTTTGAACCCGAAAAAAAACAACAATCTTGTGAATGGGTGTTTGAAAAGGAGAACAGGCCAACAAAAGTGAGGCAGGCGAGAAACGTTGGTAAAAAAAATGATCGCGTTTTTTTTTCAGCTACGGGTCCTATCTGTACAATTACCCTTGAAGATCAAAAGAGTGTTAATGCCGAGTGGTATTCTACCATTTGTTTACCCAGGGTGTTAGAAAAAAATCGCGAAAGACGACCCAAAAGCCGCGTTCTCCTACATCATGACAACGCTTCTTCACACACGGCCAACAAAACAAAGTCATTTTTAGCTTCCGAAAAAGTACAACTCGTCACCCATCCCACGCATAGCCCCGACCTAGCACCCTGTGATTTCTGTATTTTCCCCAAAATCAAAGATTTGATGAGAGGTTTCACTTTTACCAACTCCGAAGAGGCAGTGATAGCGTTCAATCAGCACGTAGAAAACATGCCTTCAGATCTGTGGTCCTCCTGTTTTAAAAAATAGTTCGATCGCATGAAAATGTGTTTAAAATGTAAAGAAGAGTATTTTGAAAAGCAATAAGTAAACATAATATTTTGGTTATAACATGTTGTTTTTTTAAGTTACGCAAAACTTATAGTGTGACCTACGTATACAGCCTATAACCTTCCTAGATAAATAGAATATCCAACACAAAAAAAAACAATTCGAATCAGTTATTCCTGAAATTAGCGCGTGCCACAAAACAAACAAACTCTTCAGCTTTATAATAATATTAGGTCCTTACATATGAAATTGCCGTTCAGTATCAAAAAAGTTAATCAACATTTTTTAATGAAATTATTATTTAATCAATTTTATATGCACTTCCGCCATTTTATAAGCAGATCATTGATCCCTATGGAAAAAAAATCCTGGGAGCGAGAGTATAAACTGTTTGAAGGCGGATTTGCCTCATCAGATTTGATTTTTAGGGTTCCGTAGCCAAATGGCAAACAACGGAACCCTTATGGATTCGTCATGTCTGTCTGTCTGTCCGTCCGTATGTCACAGCCACTTTTTTTTTGAAACTATAAGAACTATACTGTTGAAACTTGGTAAGTAAATGTATTCTGTGAACCGCATTAAGATTTTTACACAAAAATAGAAAAAAAAACAATACATTTTGGGGTTCCCCATACTTAGAACTGAAACTCAAAAATTTTTTTTTCATTATACCCATTATATATTATTATACCCATACGTGTGGGGTGTTTGTTTAGTTTGTTTTTTTTAGTTTGCGCGAGAGACACTTCCAAAGCGGTAAAATGCCCCCCCCCCCCTGTAACTTCTAAAATAAGAGAATGATAAAACTAAAAAAATATATGATATACCTACATTACTATGCAAACTTCCACCGAAAATTGGTTTAAACGAGGTCTAGTTAGTAGATTTTTTTTTCTGGCTTTATTTCGAAATAAATTTGAATTTGGAATTCCTAATCAAACGCAGATATTTAATGTTAAAGTAAGCAATTTCATATGTAAGGACTAGTTAAGATAAAGAAGTGAAGCAAATAGTACATAGTTACCCTAGGGGTGAAAGATACCTAAGTAGCCCCGAGACGGGGTTTTTCGCCCGAAGCGTGGCGAGGGCGCCAATAGTTCGAGGGACTAAATAAGTCTTTAACCCGAGGTAAACACTGTGCTTTTCATTACGAATACAAGGAAAGTACTTATAAATAAAAACATGAATTAGCTAAAGAAAAAATGAGTACCTAAAGTTTATTTTACATAAATCAACAACTTTGGTGAGATATTTATTTTCCAGTAAGTACTGCTTAGCCTCTTCGCTCAATCAGGCGTCAAATCCATATCTAAATCAGATAAACTCATTGTGTTAATACAAATATCTGCTATACGGAAGTATTTAAACAAAACTCGAAAAAACAAATGAAGATCGGATTGACGCTGTTCCGTCTATTTTTTTTTCGGAGGCCGACCAGCTATTTAGCCATAAATTTTCATCATTAAAAAAATTGAAAATATTTGGCCCAAATCTACCTATGTTATTTTAAAGAAAAAGTTGAAAATAATTTTTACATTCCGCAGTATGATGACTCTGTCGGCGGCCTTGAGGTGGTGCAGCTGGTGTGTGACGAGGATGCGCGTGGCGTGCCGCAAAAGGCCCAGCACGCACTTGGCCACCAGCTCCTTGCCCACGTGCGTGTCTACCGCCGACAGCGGGTCGTCCAGCAGGTAAATGTCTGCCTGGGAACAACGCAAACTCCTAAAAATAAGCTTGTATAAGTAAACAAAACTTAACAAATACGCGCAAATACTTTACGAGGACTGTTTCAAATCGTAAAATATTTACTGAAAAATGTACCTAGCATTACAGAAGTATTTGTATTAATAAAATAAACCACTGCATGTGTTCACAAAGCAATAACTCGACCTATAATTAAAATTAAATATCTATTAATTTATTAAATGAAGCTGTAAGTGTGTTAAAAATAGCCGTTCTACAAAATGTGCTATTCAATTCTAAAAAAAACTGGATGAGTTGTAGTTAACTTAGATTATTTAACTATTTAAAGATCTTCAACTCATCATAATAAACAAAGTCTAGCTAATGATCACTAATCCGTTGGTTGTTGGGCGATGTGTAAGATTTGCCTTAACTTCATCATTTGCGTGCTAACAACCTTTAACAGGGGCAAAAGTGTGATATAAATAAGAAAAACAACTGGGTTATAATATCATGTCGTCCTCCCGTGATAAGAAAAAAATACGACGGCCATCAAAGTGATGAGTCATCATGATTAAACAAATTTAAGATTCAATTCCAATACTTTTAATGCTGGCTATTTGGTCAGTAGCCACATATATTTTGCTCCTTTGCACATAAAGAAAGACAGAGACAGGATACAGTGGTCGGATGTTAAACTTAGTATACATACACAACAGTTTTCACATTTATCACACAAAAAAATTTACAAAAACACAAAGGAATTAACTAAATTCATTTAAATTTCAGAACTTACAGAAACCTATTTCAGTTCTTCTTCCTCTTAACACTTTTCCCCGCTTCTAGTCGGAGTACATACACTTGACCGTAACCCTGAATTCGGCAAGTCTGGTTATATTTGGCTTGGCGGACGGCTGTCAATCCATTGACAGGGGAACCAGATCATTTGGATTATAGGTCATATACACTATACTGCCGTGCCCCCGCCAAGTCGAGCAAAAAAAAACGGCACGGCCGTACCACCCTTTCTCGAAGCAGTTCAGGCCATTTTCGACCCCCTATAACTTCGTTGTGGATTAAACTAGAAGCCTGTATTTCTAGTAACCAAGCAAGCATTGTATAAACACGGTATAATTCAAATTTTATTCAATTTGAACCAGTAGTTTAAGAATTATAACTAGTCAAAGTTCCTAATTTTGTCACTCACTGACTGACTGACCGATCATCAAAACTCTAAGGCACTTCTAGTAGACATAGAAGCTTCAAATTTTGAATACAATTAATGTTTAGTGTATAAATAAAGGAAAACTAAAATATTTTGCAATTTCAGTCTAGTTTTCTAGGTACACTAACTGCATTTATATTTTTGTAATTCTATACATTTATATGGGATTACAAAGTTATTTATGCAGTTGGTGTATCTCTAGAAAACATTTACAGTGAATGAATAAGTGTACCTGTATAAATAAATAAATAACTACGCACTAAACAATCTAATCTAATATAATATGTATTACTTGTGAGATACATTGTGTTTTCATGCGATGGCCAAGTCAATCTATTTATTTTAAACATAAAATATTTTTAATATTGATATGGTCACTATAAGTTCTTAGATTAGCTCATTACGCAATGATGAAATAAATAAATATATATTATATATATATAAATATATGTAGCTCGTATATGTAGATTACATTACATACGTAGCTGGCATGGCAACGTGTGTAAGTAAGTTTGTAAATAACCGCGCACATGTGAATGCCGCCAATTACCGTCCAGGCTTGTCAAAAATTGTAACATCAAAGCCTCCGAGAAAAACCCATAGAGACAGAGAGTGGGCTTTGAGAAAAACTGTAGCTGAAGCTCAAGAAGTAGTACCGGAAAAGAAAAAGAGGAAGACTACCTACAAAAATAAGAAAAGCTCATCAGGCAGAGAGTGGCCTTTAAGAAAATTCGTTGTTGGTATTTGAGTACTGAAAGGAAAAAAAGGAGGTCTATCTACAAAAAGAAATGAGATGCCATTAAAAACAAAACTTGTAAAAAATACCAAGTCTCGCAACTCAGTTCTTCTACCGTAAAAAGTTGTGAGATCCATGTAATACCAAGTCGGTTGATTTATTCAGTCCCTACTTATGATACCTTCTGTCTTAACTTATTTATTACGTAGCTTATCTAACAACATCTTATAGTGACCACATTAATATTAAACATCTTTTATGATTAAATAAAATTGGTGGAGATGTAAAAAGTCGTACTATGCTTTGACTAGATTTAACTTTGTACGTCGTTATGTAGGTTATATTACAATAAGATAAAATCACTTATGGTGGACTTGAGGCAATCATGATTTAAAGTATAATTTTACCATATTTGTTTCCTTTAAAGTATTAAAAAGGCCCGTGCAATCCGTGCATACCAAAACCAGCACAGCAGCAAAATAACAAAAATCAAAAAACTTTTAAATCCTGAAAAGAAAATACTGCCACTTACTACTTAAGGTTTGTAATGAATGGTGTTTATTACATTGTTGTTCCTGAGAGTAGTGTATTTTTTTTCCAATTACCCTGTTTAAAGAATGATGAGTACCGAAACACCGCCAGAGGGTGGGGAAGTTTAACGCGCTGCCCCGCGTTTTATCTGCGTTCAATGCGACATACTCGTATGTGGCTGGGACAACAAAGACAACGGTTACTTAGTCACGTTATCAAGGCGTCAGCGCAGCTACGCTTTTGGACTGCTCCGGGCAGAGTTAATCACAGCTCACTTAACCCTGTCATGTTAAGATAGGTACCTATATATCTTCAACTCATTCGTTTATCATCACAACAATTCTTAGTTATACTTATCTTATCTTTTAATGTATGTAGGTATCTGTCTAGCATTGCGTGTCTTTTTGAAAAAAGCAAACGGCCAATAGCTCATCCCTCTTAAAGATTTAACATAAATCTAGATTAGGACATCATTTTGTCTCTATCAACTCAATAATAAAAGAAATAAAACAATTTGGATATTGGACGCCTGATAAAGAAAACAAAGACACTTTCCGTAAAAATAATAATAAGTAATAAGCGCTTCAGATATTTTAAAACGAGTAACTGAAGGGCACATTGAAGATGCACATTATTAGTGTAAATAAATTATTTTTGATAAAATTTGATGATTTGATAAAAGAAAGAGCGACCAAAGAGGTTAAAAAATAAGATTATAGTGTTTTTTTTTCGTTTAGATTATATTGAGATACTTACCTTAGGATTTGTTTTTCTTTTCGTTGTTTCATTATATTTATCTCTAATAGTCGAATACGTTAACATTTTATACGATTAAAGGTTTCTTAATTTTTCTGGCCACCGCACGATTTGCATCAAACTCATTAAACCTAATTTGTGTTCCAGACGACTGGTTCAAGTAACAACGACACCAGACTCCTCATTTTTAAATTGCCTTACCTCTCTATAGCATGCTCTTGCGAGGCCAATGCGCGCCCTCTGGCCTCCACTGAGGCTGGCGCCTCTTTCGCCCACCAGGGTCGAGTCCCCGTTCGGAAGTTGTTCAAAGTCGCGCAGAAGAGCACACGAGGACACCACCTGATGCAGGAACAAAGTTTCTTTGAACGTTAGCTATTTTAAATAAATAAAAATACGTAACACAAAATGTCGATGCAGAAAGGCCCTTCCAGAATTATCATATTACATAATTAATAATTTAAAAAAAACTGTCAGTAAGTAAAATGAAACTATGTAGGTACTTGTAACAAAGAATAAAAGATACTCGAATAAGTAGGCAATTCTCGTTGTGCGAACAAAGGATATTCCAAGAACATTAAAAAAAACATTACGGCTAACTTTTGCCAAACATAAACTAAGTATGACATCTTCGCTAAAACAAAGTTTGGTTTGCGTTAAGTAAAATTTTTTTAGGGACTGAACAGCCTACGGTCTCTACCAAACGGACACAACAATAGTATGTATTATGTGTTCAAACCCAAAAAAATCCAATATATTAGACCCAATCTCCACGAAAACCGTGAAATTTGAAGTATTGCAAACCTAAACGGGTATTTCGGCTCATGAATAACAACTCCCTAAAGTTAAAACTCTTATTACGGTCGTAGAATCAGCCGGCGTAACAGGCGTCTGCACAAGCTTTAGCATAGGGTCGGAGCGACTGTATACTAATACCTTCTTATAGCGAACAGGGTCATATGGCAGTCCAAAGAGAATGTTCTGGCGCACAGTGGCAACGAAGAGCCACGGCTCCTGGCTGGCGTACGAGACGCGGGCGCCGCCCAGTGACAGTGACCCCTCGGTGGGCGGTAGCTCGCCGAGAAGCAGTTGCAGTAGCGACGACTTTTGGAAAAAAAATGATACATGACAAATAATAAAATATTTCAATAAAAAAAGGGGTTCATTTGTACTCATGGCGAGAGGGTGGCGAGAAACTAGCGGAATCTTGGTAATAATGTAAATCCGTTAGGAATGCAGTAGTATACCTGCCCCCCTAGCATGACCCCCAAAACACAATATGATATGATATAGCGATTTATTGACACTATGATAAATAAAAGTAGACGCCATGTTGTATTTTTATCGAAACAGCGATCATAACATGTGACGTCACCGGCACGGCAATACAACGTTGCGGCTATATCTATCATATTTTTGCAGTTGGTGTCGATAAATAGCTACCTATATCATATCGTGTTGTTGTGGGTAAGGTTTTTTTACCCTACCATTGCTTCGGGACAATATTATTATTGTGGGCTAGTGCCGAGAAAAAGCAGCGCAAGAAACTCGGTTACTATTGTTATTAAAATCATCTTGACATGCGATTTAAATTTATACATAGGCAATTCAGCAATGAACTGTGGTAATTGTTAAAAAAGCAAATACATTTTGCCATAAACAAATTACCCACTTTATGCAGTCTAAAATTTGTAACCGCAAGTTTATCCGTATTAATAATATTATGCATATCACTTTTTTTGGAAATAGATGCAGGTTTTTTCAAATATTCATAATATTTTCATAAATTAATTGCGAAGACTCTGTTAATATATTAATTTCCTTGAACAGTTCTTTCAACTAGTCGCGGGGTCTGATGTCGTAAATTGTCCGTACAACTCTCTTTTGTAGTACAAAAGTAGATTAAATATCTGCTGCTAAGCCCCATAACAATATTCCATATGACATTATACTGTGAAAATAACTAAAATACACCAATCTTGCCGTTCCAACATCAGTCGGTTGTCTTACTTATCTTTCTTACGGCATAGATAGCTGAACTAAGTCTTCCTGACAGTGTCTCAATATGAGCGCCCCATTGCAAACGGGAATCTAGTGATTCCTAAAAAGGTAGTGGAACTAAATGTATCTAGCCGTTCATCTTTTACAGTTATATGTGTTGGGTACAATTTTACGTTCGGCATTGTGAATTTAATACACGTTGTTTTATTTGCATTGAGCAAAAGATTATTGGTAGTGAACCAATGCAATACTTGCGAGAGAGCAGTATTTACATCGTCAAATACATCTTTACCTCTTAAATCAATGAAGTATCATTCGCAAATAACTCTGTCTCGCAGAGGTCCTTTGTAAAAGACGGAAGGTCGTTTATGTAAATTAGAAACAGTAAGGGTCCAAATATCAATACTTGCGGCACGCCCATTACACGAGGCAGCCCAGAAGACTCAGTTCCATTTATAGAAACTTTTTGTGTTCTGCCTGTAAGATAAGAGTTTACTAAATCTAAGGTATCATTCGAAACACCATAGTGCCCAAGTTTTTTTAGTAAAGCTTGATGGTCCACACAATCAAAGCTTTAGAAAGATCACAAAAAACTCCCAAAGCATCCTGCCTACTCTCCCAAGCATCAAATACGTGTTTAAAGAGTGCAACTCCAGCATCAGTAGTATTTTTACCTTTCATTAAGCCATATTGATTGCTAAGTAACAGTTTATCCAGGCCAAAGTGAGATGAACAGTTGACTAAAAATTACTTTTTCAAAGACTTTACTAAGTACTGGTAATTTGAAATTAGTCGAAAATTAGAGTGATTATTTTTCTCGCCTGACTTAAATAAAGGTATAAATCTATTAAATTTCATCAAAGTAGGAAACAGCCTATCATCAATACATTTGTTAAAAATATTGCAAGATAAGGGGCTATCTTATTTATAAGGAGTTTTACATTCGTCAACACCCGTCTTGAGAAGGGACTCAGCTAGTTCAGCAGAAGAAGCTAGTTCCTTAGTTGTAGAGGGATCTATGTTTGAAAAGAATTCCTCAAAAGTATTTGCGACTTTCATATTTGAAGTAACTAGTTTATTCCCAATTTTAAGAGAGTAAGCATGATTATTTGGTTTAAGCCTATATGTTTCTTTATTTATGATTTTCCATGTGGCCCTTGCTTTATTATCAGAATTCAAAATAACATTACGAAGATGGTTTGATTTTGCAGTGGCACACACATATTATATATTTGCATGCTATTGTCCAAAACATCCAGCTTTGGAGTGAGAGAGCCTTGTTTAATTGCAAATAAATGATTCTATTCTATTCACAAAAACGCATCACCGAGCCAGCTTTGGGACTTTTCCGAAACAGTCTTGATCGCTCGGCACCAGTCACGACGAGGGTATTAAATACCCTACTATATATTATATTATGCTACCAATACCCTATTATATATTCAGTGCCAATCCGTAGCCCATATCGAGCAAACACCCTATAATAGCCGCAATACGAACCATCTCTCTCCGAAACCAGTTATTGATTTTTCACTTACATTTAGTATGAAATGACAAGTCCCGTCAATCTCGTCTATACTAAAACAGTGCAGATACAGATTAAAAATGGCGGAAATTTTTTATCGAACAAATTACATATGTGACATATCTACTCTATAGGGAGGGTATGTGCTCCATGGTAGCCCTTAACCGCTTATTACCAATGAGAACCGTAATAATAATATATCCAATATAATATATCCAATTTCCATCTGGTATTTTCATTGCTGTTTACGTTTAAATTTTATTTTTCTTTCATTTCAATACCTACTATCCTTAATACTGATATTTTTCCATAAAACGATCTATCTTGATAAACTGTTGTATACGTAGATACTTACAGAAATCACGAGGGCACATTTTTTAAGATTTGTCTTATGCTCTTTAGCTAGGCTGACGGTATCGGCGAGATTAGGATGCGAAATAACTGTAGATTCCCGTTTGTATTGGGGTGCTCATATTGAGCGCTTTGTCAGGGAGACTTAGTTTAGCTGCTTATGCTGTGAGAAAGATAAGATAGTTGACTAATGTTGAAACGGCAAGATTAGTGTATTTTAGTTATTTTGACAGTATAATGTCATATTATGGATATTGTTATGGGGCTCAGATATTGAATCCATCTTTGTACTGCAAAAGAGAGCTGTTCGGGCTGTTTATAACCTTAGACCACGAGACTTTCCGAGAACTATTAAAGGAAATTAACATACTTGGAGTTGCTTCTCAATATATTTATGAAAATATTATGTAGGTATGTTCGCAAACATCTGCACTTATTTTCCAAGAAAAATGACATACATAAGTATAATACGCGTCATAAAGATAAACTTGTCGTTCCAAATTTCAGATTGCACAAGGTAGGAAGTTCATACATGGGAAAATGTATTCGTATTTTTAATAAATTACCACAATCCATTGCTGAACTGCCAGTATTTGAACTTAAATTACATGTTAAGATGATTTTAATGAAAAGGGGTTATTCATTACACTTAGTGATTATTTAAATGATTAAAATGTGCGGATTTAAAACTGCTTAGCTCGCACTAAAACTTGTAAAAATATTAATTTTAAAAGAGGCTGACAATAGTGACCGAAATCCTTGCGCTGCTTCTTCTCGGCACTAGCCCGCAAATTGTCCCGAAGCAGTAATAGGAAAAAATATATATATTGGAACTTGTAAAAGTGCTTTTAATGGCCTATTTGCAAAAATAAATGATTTTGATTTTGATTCTGAGATGGTCATTTAAGTCGTAATATGACATCACATTTACGTCTTCAAACATTGGATTTTTTAAACCAAGACGATACCTATACTAATTCTAAGTTTTCAATTCAAATATTTATTTGCTTACTAGGTGATGTACAGGTATAGACAACAGCAGGTCAACCTACCCAAAAAGTTAAAGGGCATTAAACCGATTTTCAACTTAATTGAGAAAATTTGACGGTTTGTGGAGCTGTCTGTACATTAATGGTAGGTATATGCAGCACAGGACTTAGAATTTAGTTACCTATATGGTATCGCAAATTTAGAGAGCAGCTTATAGTCTAGCTCGGTAACAAAATAAGTAGGTACCTACAAGTATTATGAATGGATGACAAACAATAATAATTAGAATTAAGTGAAATTTGTAACGCTCAAGTTTCTGACACGGTACCTGTATGTTTATTGTGATTTCAAAGACGATTCACTTCAGACAGATTAAATGCAAATATTTTTAAAAATCAAGAAAGTTTTCCTTGAGGTAAGTAAACTATCATTAAATTTAAGGGGCCATTATTGGTTTGGATTAACCTATATGTACCTATACTAAAATTTACTGTTTATTAAGTTCTTACGTGAACATCACATTTCAGAAATAGGAAAAATATCGAAGACGCGTTACACGCTTCCAAGCTCAGCAACACATTATTTAATTCGTATAATGTAAATTTCAGAATGTAATTTTTTACCAACTATGAAATACCTTTCCTGAGCCCACGAGTCCAGCTACACCGATAAATTCTCCTGGTGGAACAGTAAGGTTTATGTTCCTCAGAGTGTGGACTATGGGGTCAGGCTGCCAGCTCGCGCTCACTCCAGACAGCACTAAAGCTGTGGGTTTCATTCGCTGGATCTGATTTGCTTTGTCTAATTTACTGTCTAAGCCGTTCAGATTATTTAAATTGGTCTTTGCTGCTTCCTTCTCTTTTGCTGTATTTATTTCTTCTAACGATAAGAACTCCTGCAATTATTTTTGAGAAATCACTAACTTAAAAATCGGAAATGTTTGTGTTATTTCAATTACATGTTGTAGTTTTAATTACTTACCTCTAGTCGTCTGATAGAGACTTTGGTTTCAGCGAGGAATGAAAGAGCAAGAGGAAAGCAAATATTGCAGGCCAACTGCATAAGGTTGAAATACTGGACCAGGGAGAAGGTGATGCCAGATCTAATTTCGCCGCCCATCACCACGAAAGTTACTATGGTTGCGAACAATATGAACCTCTCGGTGAACACACTCAGTGCGGTCGAGAAGCCTTTTATCATCGACGTGTGCCTTATGTATTTAATTTCAAGCCTGCATGAAAAGAAAAATATGCTTCAGTTAAAAATAATAAAATTGGATTCAATTTTTACTTTTACCACTTATTTATAGCAAGTACCTCGGATTTTAACCGTCAAATATATCTAGTAAGTTAATCATTAATTTATTGTGTTATTTATTATTGAGTCTCCGATATTTCAGAACATTCATTCACTTATTCACATTCATTCATCCATCACTCATCAGTCGTCTAAAACAGGAAACTATGTTGTAAAATAATTATTTTAAATCACACTGTTATTTTTAAATTTTTAAAAACCAGCCAATTGCGAGTCCGACTTGCGCATCGAGGGATCCGTACAAACTTAAGGTATAAAAATAGTTCATTCTAAAGGGAATCGATCAATCAAAGATTTTTACCGCTATTTTAGTTTGTTCTAAAAATTGTTTGTGATGTGATGAGTGATAAAGTAACTACAAATTTAATTTTTTGATTCCCGTGCGCATATACAGGGTTATATTTCAAGGTAGTGCCAATTTTTCAGGGACCACTTAAAATTAGTACTTAATTAAATCAATCTACGTAAAAAACAATTTTTTTTTCGTATCTATATTTATTAAACAAAGTCGGGTTAGTTACACCATTTATAAGTCAAGAACGGATGGGTCGATTTTTATGATTTATGATTTTTTGGATTTGTCCGAATAGCAGAATAACTATTTCATCCCACCATCTCGGAAAGAGTATTTTTAATCTTCAATATCTGAGTGGAAAAGCCGTTTTTATTCTCTAGAGGATAAAGTAAATTGAATTTAGAACATCGTGTGCACTAAGTTTGTGAATTTAAAAAAACATTAAACCTATTTACTGCTACCTCTATGGTGCCGAATATATCATACAACTTTTTTTTAATTTGTTAAAAACTCAGACTCGGAACCTTCTTGGTGTTCTTTTTTCAATTTGCTTTGTACGCGGTTCTTTACGCGGTATTTTTTCACGTCATTGTTAAACCTTATATTAAAAACAAGAAACTTGAAAACAAGTGAAAAAACTAAAATGAGTGATTCTAGCGACGAGGAAGATTGTTTGACGCCAACAAAATTGACTGAAACTGTTAATAATGCGCAAATGAGCTTTCTCCCTCAACAATCACGCGAGAAGTATTTAAAACAGTACGATATGTTCAACACGTGGCGACTAGCAAAAGGAGCCAAAACTTTCTCAGAAAACGTTTTGCTGGCATATTTTATAGAATTATCCGAGAACAAGAAAGCAAGCACTCTATGGAGTACGTATTCGATGCTAAAAGCAACAATAAAGATGAAAAAAGACATACATATCGATACCTATCCTAAATTAGTGGCATTTTTAAAAAGAGCCTCATCTGGTCATCAACCAAAAAAATCGAAGGTTTTCACAGTATCTGATATTGAAAAGTTTCTTAACGAAGCACCCAATTCCGTATATTTGGCGGCAAAAGTAAGTCAGTTGCACATTCAGTATCTACTTAAGTATATGAATCTCAATTAAATAGTATACTTAGTAGATGTTGATAGGCATAATTCTGCTTTCATATCAATTTTATTCATTTATCTACTACAATACTCTTTACGTTACAGGTTGTTCTTATTATTGGAATAAACAGAGCATGTCGAACTAATGAACTAACACAACTTAATGTCAAAAACATTGAGAAACATTCAGATGACTTACTATTAATTAATTTACCTAATACAAAGACAAAAAGAGACCGCAACTTCGTCATTCGCAAGGAATACGTAACGATTGTTGAGAAATATCAAGCCTTACGCCCGCCTAACACTCCAATCAATCGATTTTTTCTACAGTATCGCAATGGAAAGTGTGTTAGACAGCCTATGGGTACTAATTAAATTGGCAGTATCCCACGAGAAATAGCAACATTTCTTGAACTTCCAGAACCCCTGTTGTACACGGGTCATTGTTTCCGACGAACTTCAGCCACACTTTTGGCTGATTCCGGAGCTGATCTCCTGTCCCTTAAGCGCCACGGAGGCTGGAAGTCCAATGCAGTTGTAGAAGGATACATAGAGGATTCCATCCAAAATAAGTCTAAAATATGTGAAGGCATCGTAGGAGCCATTACACTGAAAGAGCCTCAATCGGATCCTTGGACTGGCCCTTCTACATCAAAAATAAGCCGTTATGAAACACCTAACCATCTCCCTCTCTTCAACATTCACGCCAAGGGAATCCGATGAATCGGTACAACTATTAAGTATGACAGATAGTTTACCGAAAAACAGTACACAAGTGACTAACACCAATATTACAGTACCAAACAAAAATATTACACTCAATTTAAATAACTGTAGCAACGTTACTTTAAAATTTTCTTAATTATACCTTAGTATTGTTATAATTTAAAGATTATTCTGTAATACTTACCTGTCATAATGTAGTAATTAATACCTAAACTGAAATAAAAGTGTACCTATCTTGTGATTGTAAACGTTTTTTTTTTTGCATTTAGTCATTTCCTCGCTGAGGTGGAATGAAAAGTTACGTGTTGCACTCGAGTGCAAAGATTTTTAACCTCGTGCTCTTTTGATTCCCTCGCTAACGCTCAGGATTCTAATTTTGAATCACTCGCTGCGCTCGTGATTCAATTTTAGAATCCTTCGCTTGCTCGGTCATCAAAATTGAACACGCGGTTAAAAAGCAACTTTGCACTCTTGTATAACAAATAACTATTAAAACATCGAACATTTCACGAAAAAAAACGAAGACGCACTTTTATATTATTTTTTAAATCTTTTTTTTTCTTATTTTAAATGTGGCACTACCTTGCAATGTAACGCGTTCCTGGAGAATTGGTAGAAAGAGTCTTGACAGACAGACCGAGGGACAACGAAGTGATCCTTTATGGGTTCCTTAATACCTTTTGAAGGACAGAACTCTAAAAATGTACATTTAAGTTACTGCCACATACTCATAATTCATAATACAATATTTTTGTAGCTACGAGTATAATGCTTACTTGCGGAGAGTGTCCACCAGTTTCTCAAAAGGTTTCTCCCAGGCGTACATCTTTATGACTTGCACGCCACTAACTAATTCGGTCATTACCCTAACTCTTTCATCCGTGCGTTTTGCAATCTTCCCTCGTAGCACCCCTTGCCGATTGCTGAGATAAGCTGGAACATATTTATCCGTTATAAATGTTGTCGCAAAATAATGTCAAACAGAAATCACAAGCGACAAAAACTATTGTTGGTAGGTGATCAATGATAATTTTGTAAGCAATAGGGCCGTAGCCTGCGTCAAGTTGCGGGTCTACGGCGCACGCACCGGGTCGTCATACGATTTGTAACTTTGGACGACATCACAACAACAACATCATTGGACAACATCACATACATTGCTCTGATCCTGTGATAAGTAGCTTAAGCACTTGTGTTACAGAAATCAGAAACGACGGTACCACAACACCCAGACCCGAGACAATATAGAAAAGTTATTTTTCTACATTGACTTACTTAAACTTTGCAGAGATAAAATAAAATTCATTTATTTTACTTGTTGAACGCCTGACAGGAATCATTTTAAGCCTATTCTTATGTAACTTAATTAAGTTATGTAATTTAGATTTATTTCTATAAAATACAAATATTTTAGAAGGATGCAACAACATCTTTCTGTAACCATCCGAATTCACACAGGCGGAACTGAGAACAACGGCTAGTAGAAGATAATGGCGTACCTTACATAAGTTGCCTTTATTTTATATCTACTGTTTGTACTCTGTACACTCGCTAAATCAAAATTTAGTATCAATACGTATAAATGTAATATTTCAAATCTATTGCACAATAATTAAGCCTTTGGGATTATGGAAGTTATTGTCATATATTTGGCTGTGACAGTGCGTTTTTTTTAAGCTACAAACAAACTTCATTTTGTAGCTTCAGAATGCCCAGGCAGACTTAAAGCAGTGCGGTCGTACGGGTACAGCTGCCCATAAAATTACGTAGAATTATTAATACAAGTCCATAAATTAGAAATAATTTTGTGTTTGTAGAGCGCAAACAGTCGCGTAGCAGCGCACACATCGCGTCCGCGCTTCTCGTCTCGTGTTAGTTCTGACCGAGTAGAAGAAGCATCCCTTCAATTTAATAAAATAGCACCCCTTATAGTACGTACCCGTTTAAGGGTCCTATTTTATTACAAGTTCACTAGAGTTGTTTCTACAGATTGTACCTCTACGGAGGTCACACTATAAGTTTTGCGTAACTTAAAAAAACAACATGTTATAACCAAATTATTATGTTTATTGCTTTTCAAAATACTCTCCTTTACATTTTAAACCTTTTTTTATGCGATCGAACCATTTTTTGAAACAGGAGGACCACAGCTCTGAATGCATGTTTTCTACGTGCTGATTTAACGCTATCACTGCCTCTTCGGAGTTGGTAAAAGTAAAACCTCTCATCAAATCTTTGATTTTGGGGAAAATACAGAAATCACAGGGTGCTAGGTCGGGGCTATGCGCAGGATGGGTGACGAGTTGTACTTTTTCGGAAGCCAAAAATGACTTTGTTTTGTTGGCCGTGTGACGAAGCGTTGTCATGATGTAGGAGAACGCGGCTTTTGAGTCGTCTTTCGCGAACTTTTTCTAATACCCTGGGTAAACAAATGGTAGAATACCACTCGGCATTAACACTCTTTTGATCTTCAAGTGGAATTGTACAGATGGGTGTAGCTGAGAAAAAAAACGCGATCATTTTTTTACCAACGTTTCTCGCCTGCCTCACTTTTGTTGGCCTGTTCTTATTTTCAAACACCCACCCATTCACAAGATTGCTGGTTTTTTCAGGTTCAAAACAATAAATCTACGTTTCGTCTACTGTGACAATGTCATAAACAGCATTAGAATGTCCGTGGTCGTACTTCAGTAGCATCTGTGAGCACCATTCCACGCGAGCCCGCTTCTGCTCCGTTGTCAGTTCATGACGGATCCAACGACAGCAAAGTTTCCGAACTTTCAATTCTTCGTGTAAAATTTTCTGAATTTGGCTCATACCAATCCCCAATAGTCCTCTAATTGTCTCATAGGTAATCCGCGGGTTTTCTTCAATTAGTCGCATAACAGTAGCCACATTATTTTCGTTGAAGGCAGTTGAAGGCCTCCCTTCACGAAATTCGTCATGTAAAGAAACTCGACCTCTCTCAAATTCAGCAAACCATCGCCTCACGGTGCTAAACAACGTGCTTTTCTCTCAAAAGCATTTTAAAGACGAGCGGCACAGTCTTGCGGAGAGAGAGAACTTTTAAAATCATAAAAAATCATCGCTCTAAAATCTTTTCGACTTAATTCCATTTTCGTTGCTTACGTAGAACTTTGATGTGTGATAAAAAACAATTGACAAATTTTAATCATTTACCGCCAATTGTTTTTTTTTTATTACTAAGAAGGTTGCAACGTTTAAAAAAATACAACATTCGAAATTCAAATAGTTCCGATTAGCTAGAAGTGCAAAACTTTTAGTGTGCCCCATGTTATAAACTGATTCTGTTGTTCCATAAAACCATACATTTGGTTGAGTAGCGCTTGGACTTTAGTCTGAAATAGGTGATTCTTCTTTTCGATTTCACTATTGGTCCCATATTGAAAGCACAGAATATATAATAGGATAAATCGTGTAAGTTACATACATAAGAAGAACAACCTACTTTATAGGTATGTCCCTCGTTTAACCTAACATATTACGTTGTTGTGCGTGCGTCGGGGGAAGGATCCTTAAAGACCACGCGAACGAAGTCAACAGCCTAGTTACAAAATAATTTAGATGTTCTTTGACAGGCAATATTTTTTTGAGGCTAACTTGTTTTATGATATTTGTTTTTTTGGCATTTACTAAGCAGGTAAGTTGTGCTATGTTGATATTCACTAGGTTCTTTGATGTTCACTTGATTTGTCATTAAAAAAACGATATTTTTATTATTTTAGCTTATATATGGTGCCTTGGAACACAAAAAAATTACCTATCAATTTCAGACATCAGCAGCCAAGGTTAGATACGGGCTAGCCAATAAAGTCATCTGTGTATGTTTTAGGTAATATTAAACCATGGATTATTGATTTTTTTATTATTATTTGATTATTATTATTATTATTTATGTGAGATTCTCACATCGCTATCAATAAAACTGGGTAAACTGGGAGTGCCCAGTAATATTCTATTCACTTTAATAACTAATACTTAGCTCGAGTGCATGAAATAATTATTAAAAAAATATTATTATTTCCAGAATTAATGTTTTTTTGCTCTCTTAGCCTTAGCTATTAAGCTCTGTAAGTGTTTAAGTAGGTCGGTACACATCGTACTACGTTATAAAGTACTCTGTGCTATACGTATAAATAAATTGCACAGATGAAGGTTAATGTCACGTAGGTCTAAGTACGCCGTACGATAGATAAGAAAACTATGTCGGTAACTACCGTGTTTCTTAAATACTTTATAGTTTTAATGTGTTTTTATCATACTCTTTCATTACTGCTATTGCGTAAAGTTAATAGTAGCCTCAATTTACACCATTCTAAGACAACATTTAATAAAACTGTCACCTTATTTTTTACCTTATAACCCGGCACATTATAATTAATTTGAAAATTAATAAAAAGTTAGTTTGTTGAGTTAGGTGAACAGTGACATCATAGTTTGCTATCGCCATACAAACTATATAGAAAGGAGTAGCGTAAGGACAGCTTTTAAAAAGTATGTCAATTGATTAGTTGTGTGAAATATCGTATTAACTTAAAAGGCGTGAAGTGACATAACTGCTTTTGACGCTCTCGTCTACCTATAAATAATTAATTAATGAGTTTAATATCAGGCTTCTAACGCCAGAACTACTAAACAAGAAGGAGCGGAGTCTCCTGGCACAGGCATTAACATGCTTAAAAGGAGGCTTCGACAACTAGTGTATAAAACTGTCATTTATGTAAATAAACAATTTTTGAATTTTAAAAAAAATGTTAGGTAAATTATGAGTATTTAGTAAATGAAATCCTACTTATTAAGAAAAAAAATTAACCAATAACTTGAATGATAACCAACTATCGCGGCCGGTAGTTATTTTTCAACCGACTTCAAAAAAGGAAGAGGTTCTCAATTCGACTGTGTTTTTTTTTTTTTTGTATGTTTGTTACGCGATTACTCCGCCAATTATGAATCGATTTTAATGATTCTTTTTTTGTTTGGTAGATCATACTTCAGAGGTGGTCCCATATAAATTTTATCGAAATTAATTCAGAACTTTTTGAGAAAATCAACAAATATATACCCAGATAATATTTTGGTTGTGGTTCTTGTTACCTATCTTCGACAAATATGAGCCGATTTTGATGATTTTTGTTTTATTGAATAGCATATACTTCAAAGATGCTATGATAAAAGTTTGAAAAATAAAAATCACCCCTAAGGGTAGGAAAATAGGGGAGGGAATCGGTGTTCAGCAGTTAGATTAGGATTTATCACTAAAAATAGATGAAATAAGTAAATTTTATTTAAAAAAATAAAACCGACTTCAAAACACTGAAATGCTAAAAATAATCCTAATAATCCTAATTTCAGTGTTTTGAAGTCGGTTTTATTTTTTTTAATAAAATTTATTATTAATTAGCTGTTACGTTACCTTGAACTAACACTGTCTGTAAAAATATAACTAAAAGCGCAGCAAATGTGGCGTAGGAAACATGTTGCCAGACCAGGAACGACACCACGGGTACTACGATGGGCATCACCCACAGGTAGTTCAGGAACAGGGCCACCAAGTCGAACCTGTTCACGTCATTCGACATCAAGTTTATTACTTGCCCGGGCTCCGTTTTGCTCAAACCAATACGATCGAGTTTCAATATCTACAACAAACATCAACTTTTACAAAATCAGGCAGAATCGGCAAAAGTACTAACCGTACAATATCCAATTTAAATAATTATTTGACTAAAGTTTATAAGTCTATTTTAAGAAAAATAGGATGCGAGATTGATGTCAATATGTCGCTGTTGGTTGCATGCAGTATTTCTCTTAAGTGAGTGAAAACAAAAGTTACTTACTAGAAAAACAAAACCACCAAGAAAAATAAGCTAGAGTCACATCACACTAGCACGTCTTGTTCTATTACCTATACATGTATACATATTCTGTGACATCAGATACGTACTACCTTACTGTGCTAGTATACTCAAAAAAAAACCTGTTTTAATGTTCAATGTATTGTATGCTTGCCCTTCGTCCTTGCATCATAAATCATCATTTCATAAATAATCATAATATTATAGTAATGTAGGTTCCTATTTTTACCCTATAGTGATGGGCTATTACGGTTGCATTGTGCAATTTCCAATAGTAATTATGTTAGATCTATGGTTTTATTCATCATCATGACTTGCACGTTCCTATGCTGCAATTAGTTGGTAGTTAGCAAAACAGCTGTTTG
Organism: Anania hortulata; assembly: GCA_963576865.1. Lineage (NCBI taxonomy): Eukaryota > Metazoa > Arthropoda > Insecta > Lepidoptera > Crambidae > Anania > Anania hortulata. The sequence goes on along the minus strand of OY756390.1, from coordinate 12,021,081 downwards.
TCTATATTTAAACAAGCTACAGCTGTATAATTCTATAAGATAATAAACCATGTTAGCTCATCCACAGCTTGCAGCTCACAATACGATTATTTGTATGTCACATTCTTACAATGATATTACCACTTAGGTATTCATAAAAGTTGTAGGTACAGACGTATACACTATTTTTTGATGTATGAATTATATTAATAGCTTGTACAGTTTTCCCACACGAGAGGTGAGTACGCTGGGCGAAATCCTAGCGTATTCACCAAACTATGGTTATAATTTCGTAAGTTTAAGGGAACTATTTATTTCTTTACTTTGGGCACTATTTAGAACTTTATTTAGGAATCAATTATTGGCGAAGAGACGCCGATTAATACACAGACTTTTGATCCTGCGGTTTGCATTTTCTATAAGATACCTAGGGCTTGGTAAGAAACATATAAAAGAGCAGTATATAGTTAAATCTATACGCTTTAAGTCCTTTCAAGATAAGAAAATACATAAGACACTTGGCTGTTTCCGTTTCACCCATACTATTTACGAAATTATTTTATAAAATATATTTTTAATCTTTAATTTATATAATTGCAAAAACACAATAATCTTTGCCTCTAAAAATCTAAGCAAAAATTGCAAACCTATAATATATCTTAATGATTTAACAAATGAATCAATTGGATTTCCTTCAAATACTTGATGTGTTAAACGGAACGTTTACTTATAGGGATTGACAATACTTACATAATCGGAACTAAATCGATGAATCGGTTCAGTCGTCTTGTAAAAACCTATGCGTTGACGTCAGTAGTACGAGAGAGTCTGCCTTGTATGCGATTTATGCTATCGTTATTTTTCGCATAGTTTTATATTTTGACTTTTGTTACTGTTTTTGTAAATTTTTCGTAATTGTTTTGCTCTTATTTGGTTAAATACCAAAAAATGGAAAAAAGACTTGTCAAAAGCTGTATACGGCACTCTGGCAGTAGAACATTGCAGTATATCTCTTATTTTAAATAAGTTCATCTGAATAAAAATCGATTTAACTTTCTTTAGAAACTTTCTCGATTTTCAAAAAGAATCGGTTGGATTTCGTTAGGGCACATCACTATTTATGTCAACAGGAAAGTCACGTGATGTATCATAAGTTTCATAAGGGTATAGATCGCCCGTAGCCAATATGACAGTCAGTTGCACTGTCAAAAAAAAAAAGGGTATAGATGTATTTAAATTTGTAAGTGCCATCTGTACCCTGTACCATCTGTCATATTCTGAGGACTATGTCTATATGCCATTAGGTATAGATTTTTTTTAAACAGGCCAATTGCGAGTCGTGGTCTCGCACCGAGTTTCTATCGATGCATACCGATAAATTCATTAGTTCCTACTAACTACAACAAAAATAATAAAAACGGACCATTTGGTACGCACTTGCGAGGCTGATTAGCCCTATGGATCCCGAACCGAATGAATTATTTGCTTTTATTTTAAAGTTTTTAGGATTAACTACTTAATATTTTGAATTTTGAAGTTGAAGTGGAATCAATAGTCAATACCATTCCAATAAGTCCAAACACGATACCTCTGCTGTAAGTTTATAAATACATACATAGTTGTTAGGTATCCTGCAGATTCTAGGCGATGCCGCGCATCAGTCCAAGCTTAGGCTACCTCGTTCTTGCAATATCACTGTTGTAACAGGATACCAAATTTTAAATCGATCAGACCTGTGGGTGGCTCACATTCCTTAATCAACAGAAATAGACCAAGAAGGCCTATTATTAAAAAGTCGTAGTTATTGCCATGTGATGACAATTTCTTTCTGGTCATACTAACACCCATCGAACTCAGGGCCACAGACACTATTACAATAAATAAATAACAACAGTTGACCCGTTATAGTAGCCTTCCATGGTTTACCTACCTTAATAACCTTCAAACGACTAAACAGATTATCTTGAATCATGCTTAGCCACCCATTTCAAACAATCTCGATAAAAAAAAACTAGTATAAAATCGGATCATCCGTTTGAGAGGTATGCTACGAATACGATGCTCCGGAGGACCCTCTGTGCGCGAGTTCGACTCGCACTTGACCGTTTTTATTGACTCTAAATACCTAAGTATCTAAATTTAATTCTTGTTTTAAGTACCTACTTAATATATTTTCCCGCTTTTTAATTTATAACTTGTGCTAAGTAATCTGAAACCTTTACCTTTCTATACATGATTGAACAGCTTGCTATTCTCACTCTCATTCCGATGGATCCCTGGGCTAATGACATGTGGTTCATCATTAAGCCAGTTACCACACTCAGAAAATTCATACAAAAATTAAAAATGTGTGCTGATTTATAGGTGTCTGAATTCTTCTCTCCAGCGAAGTATGCTATGAATAACGCTAGTGTGTATGGTATCAATGGCCTGAAACAAAAAAAACATTTTTTTCAATGAAAAATCTCGAATGTTTGAAAGTCTTAAATTAAGTACCTACTAGTTCATAATCTTTTTTGTAAGTAGGTAAGGTACTACTACTACTCGGTACATAAGGTTCATTCATTATGACTTAGCCCAGGCCATATTTATATTAGACATATTTTTTAGGCCAACACTCCTCCCTATCTATACTCAGCTATTCTTTTCCATTCAAACAGTGTTGCCTGCTGTTGCTGCTAACCATTTTGCATAAAATTTGTTGGTTAAGGCTATGTTCATGAACAGGCGGGAAGCAAGTGTGGTACCGCTCCCGACGTCCAGAATATACAGTCAGACAGGAAACTAACTCCCTAGTGAGCGTAGAGTTCCTTTTACCCCAAGACACTAAGTCCCTAGAGCCCTAGCCCCACCTAACAATAGATACGTAAATATAATAAGGATGTAGAAAGAGGAGTGAAGAGCTGCTCCCAGGTCGCCCAGGGTAGCAGCGTTAGGACGGTAGGTAGGCGGTGTGGACCCGCTGCCAGTCTGGCAGACTCACCAGACTGATCATAGTGACGGCTAAGGTAGTCTTAGCCGCAGCGGAGGGAAATGAGAACCAACACGGACGGTTGATATCTAATTTATTTACTATAATGTCATGTTTATATATAACAATTACAGAACGTTAACATGTATAGGTTGATCGTTGTGTGCCGTCGGTGTAGAGTGCCGACGGTGCATGTGCAGGGTCCATGGGTCATCCGCTGGTTTGTAGGTCGCTGACGGCGCAACAGACAAATGTACGATCGTAGCTCGTACAGTTCACTTAGCTTACAGTTATAAGTGAACTGTCCCCGGCTAGCGGCAAATCGATTGATTGCGTAATCAAGAGCGGCTGACTGACACTCTCGACCTCGCACGATGAATTTTGCCGAAAATTCGACCATCTTGGACTGTAACCAAAACTACCTTTTTTAAATTTTCCTTGAAATAGATATTGTCATTACATTAGTGTAAGACACTACGTTCGCTGAAGCGTGGTCCATTAATCTGATCTTCTGCCGGATGACCTAGTTTCGGACTATATCCCTTAGCAAGATGCTTGGGCCTTGGGACATCGACCTTTCCATTAGCTTGCTGAGTGAAATTACGGCTTTCTAGTACTACTAATAGTCTCTAAGCTAAGCCGCGGACTGATAGACAGACAGAACCCTAAAAACCAAATGATACGCATTAAAAGTTGGTTAAAATTAAAATATTTTAGTGTGTAGGTACTAAATACCATGGATATAATATACTCGGATACTCGTAGGTATATGATAAAAGCAATTTTTAGATTTAACGATAAGTATTTTAAACCTCGAGAAGCTATCATTATGGTTTGCTCTTACAGCTCCTCTTCTCTTTTCTGTGGCTCTTAACCTTTTCTGTACGGGAGGCACCTATTGATGCCAAGCGAAAAGTGACTTATCCATACGGGTGGCATCTATTGATGTTTTGGCAAAGCCAATACAAAATCGTGGTTTGCTAAAAAAAAATCTATGGTAAGGTACTGTTTTATCGATGGTGTCTAGTACGGGATTGGTTGATCTATTGATGTCTCTTAACAAAAAATACCGACAAAGTTGAGTACCGAGTCATGGGCATCTAATGATGCCACCCGTATTGGCGAGGTGTTCTTTGAGAAAACAAAATGGTGGATTTATAATGATGTACGACTTTAGAATGTGGGTATATCGATATAATTTGAGTACGAGTAATATGACGGTATTTATCATAAATAATTGTAATCAGTATCAGTCTACTAGTTGCTATCAATCGGTCAAGTTGTTTTTGCTATTTTAATTCAATTCAATTCAATTTATTTATTACTGTTGGATTCTCTTCCAAATTCAGATGAAGAATTTGAGCTTGATGAACCAATACTTGTAAACGATTTGGACGATATCGATGGCAAAGACACAGAAGACAATAAAGAATTTGCATCTACATCGGAGTATGCTCTACGCCGGCACGGAGACGTTCGCCCCAGTGTGTTACTACTTTGTTCTTCGCAAGTATTTACGCCAACTATTCATCTGTTTGTTGTTCCAATAGTAGTCTAAGGACAAATTTGACTCATTAATCTTTAGGAGGCAAAATTTATGTTTTTGATGGCATACCACACTCACTACAAAACATTGCATTATTAAACAGTGTCACTAATAAAATGAAAAATGTTTTGTAAGCCCTTATTTCAAAATATTCCTACTTTTTGTCTTGTATTTTTAATTTTACTTGTACAATAAATTTAAAACTTAATTTCATGACCGCAATATAATACCTACTTTACGTACTACTAAGAAATTAGTAAATCGATATTATTTTTCAAAGGCACATCACTAAAGTAGAGTGGCAAACATTGCTTTTATAAATGGGTGTTTTTTCTAACTTTTGAAGCTTATATCTTTTATATCTTAACTGGTTTTATCAACAATTTAATAATGTGCTTAAAAAGATAACTTTTACATAAATAACTGTGTGTTGGAGCTCGGAAATGGACTTTATATTTTGTATGAATAAACATAGTTTTTATCAAATAATAGCAATTAAAGTGTAAAATGTGATTGTTATTAAGAAACTACATTAGTTGCAGAATATATATTCGAAATTTCAATATCGTAAGTCTTATAGTTTTTAAAATATCTTCATTTAAAGTGGAACAAAAATTCCGACAGCGTAAAAAAATCCCCGTATTGAGAGGCGCACTTCGGTTTCCAAGACCCCGTACAGAAAGGGTTAATACGATGAAAATAAGATTCACAAGATCAAAATTCACAAATTCCTCGTCTTAGTTTTACGTACTAAGGCTCGGACTATATGCATCCGGAATTTTTCAGAACTCCATACAAAACGGATTGAATCCGGGCTTGTCCGGTGCCATTTTGTATGGAGTTCTGAAAAATTCCGGATGCATGTAGCCCGAGCCTAAGCCGCTCAAAATGTCTTTTTACGAGTAAGTATTAAGTCCTTACATATGAAATTGCCGATACTCAATACTGGCAACTTTCAACATTGCTATAACAACAACTATGGACAAACTGAAAATTCGCGGTATTTACGAACACGAGTTCCACCGTGGCACCTGCAGTGCTGCAGAAACGACTTGAAGAATTAACGACGTGTACGGACCAGGCACCGCTAGCGAACGAACGGTGCGTTTTTGGTTTCAACGTTTCCGTTCTGGAAATTTCGTTTAAGCAATGAGCCTTGTGGACGACCTGATACTCAAGTGAATAACGAAGAATTGAAGGCGATAGTGGAAGCGGATCCATCTCAAACCACTTCTGAATTAGCAGCAGCCTTCGGCGTAAGTGACAAAACTCAAAGTTACTTATCCATTTGCGCCAAATCGGAAAAGTCAAAAATCTCGAAAAGTGGATACCGCACGAATTGACTGAAGCAAACCAACAAACACGCGTCGCTTGCTGCGTTTATTTGCTCAATCGTCACAATAATGAGGGGACTTTGAACCGTATCGTGATTTATGATGAGAAATGGATCCTGTACGACAATCGGAAGCGATCTCATCACAATGGCTTAACCCTGGAGAACCGGCAAAACCTTGCCCTAAGCGAAAACTGACCAAAAAGAAGATTCTAGTTAGTGTTTGGTGGACCAGTGCTGGTGTTATCCACTACAGCTTCTTGAAATCAGGCCAACAATTGCAAACAATGATAGAAAAGCTCGCCATTAAACAACCGAGACTGGTGAATTGCTCTAGCCCACTGCTCCTTCAGGACTACGCTAGACCATACACTGCACATCAAACGGTCGCCAAGTTAGAGGAGCTGCGACTGGAACCTTTGCGTCACCCACTCTTCAGATCTTTCCCCAACCGATTACCACTTTTTTCAAAATTTATATAAATTTGACGACCTCCGTAGCCGAGAGGCGAGCATACCGGACTTGGTGTCGCTATCTCTGAGGTTCCGGGTTCGATTCCCAGTCGGTCAATGTAGAAAAATAACTTTTCTGTTTTGTCTCGGGTCTGGGTGTTGTGGTACAGTCGTTTTTTCTTATTTCTGTAACACAAGTGCTCAAGTTACTTATCATAGGATCAGAGCAATGTATGTGATATTGTCCAATTTTTATTTTATTTATTTAACTTTTTACAAGGAATAAAATTCTAATCTGATGAGGCAGTCAAAACCACCTTGAAACAGTTCATAGACTTGCTCCCCAGGATTTTTTTGTCCAAAGGGATCAATGATCTGCCTATAAAATGGCGGAAGTGTGTCGATAACAACGGCGCATACTTCGATTGATTAAATAATAATTTCATTCAAAAAAGTTGATTCACCTCTTAGGGTTCCGTAAGTCCAAATGACAAAACGAAACCCTTATAGAATCACTCGGGTGTCTGTCTATCCGTCTATCACAGCCAATTTCTTACGAATCTACTGACCGATTCAGTTGAAATTTTGTACACGTATGAATTTTGGTGACCCAAATATGTTTTTTTTTTTTTTTGTTTTTCTAACTTGATCTGCGATCAGTCATCGTGACTTTTAGCTGATTTGTTGTTAGAAGTTTGGCGTTTGGGGCTGAGTCCTTTTAGTGACCCTTGTCTTTCCTTACAGTCAGCCTATTCCTATGACCTGTCTTCTTTTCAACCTGCCCGTAGCGACATTACTCAGCAGTGCACGCGCAAGAGGGTTTGTGTGCTTTTCAGACGATCCAAGTAGTTGCGTCCTCTGTGCTCAATTTCCTCGTCTACAGATGGGACTTTCAGGTAATCGTGGATTTCTGCATTCATTGTGTACCATGGACCGTTAGCTATGGTGCGCAGGATCTTACATTGTGCACGCTGAATAATAGCTCGGTTGGATTTGACCCAAATATGCATTTGTAACGAAAAAAAACAAATTATTAAACTATGATGAAACTGAGAATATACTCCACCCACTCCGATAACCATCCCACTCTCACAATACACACATGTATACTCACTCATTCACTCACACGCACACGCACACGCACACGCACACGCACACGCACACGCACACGCACACGCACACGCACACGCACACGCACACGCACACGCACACGCACACGCACACGATCACGCACACGCACACGCACAAGCACAAGCACACGCACACGCACACGCACACGCACACGCAAACGTACACACACACAAACACATACTATAAAGTGCTATTTCTGTATCGCTTTTCTCCTAGTTTTCGTGCTTTTATTTGATACCGCAGTCTGTCTGTACCACTAAACACATCAAGAGCGGAGAGATCTGGTGCTCTGAAATACAGGCCCCGCCTAGTTCAGATGCCAGTCTTCCTCAATCTAATGTATTTTCAACCCTAGCTAGTGTATCTTACATATTATGTAACTAGACTTAGATTGTGGAGAAAAATAAAGGATTTTTATTTTATTATATTATTATTATGTGTATCTCTCCTACGGGAAATCACGGCACGAAGGCCGGTCCTTTTGGAGTGCGTTCGTGGGGATACAGATCCAACACGAAGAGGCCCCTTTGAGATACGATAATGAGTTGGGATATGTACACCTAGCGGATACTATCTCTGCCTGTACTATTGAGAAGATCGACCAAAGACAGCACCCGCTATTTGCAAGGACTATTGAAGAAAGATGGAAACTATACCGGGTCTATGGAAAGGAACTTGATGGACTGGCTGCCGGGATATTTATGAGACAACGGGACGCCTGCCATATCAAATATCTCATCTCGACAATCAGGGCAGACGGTGACTCGCCGCTCACTAAATGGGCCGCCCTATTAAAGCCACCAGAAGGTAGCAAGGGTAGACACATTGGTTGGTTGTACAGAGGTGAGTCTGCGGGGTGCAAGATCCCAAGTGCTAAACGCACCAGTCAACGGGCCCCCGGCGTTATGACATTTTACACTTCCAACCTGGAGCACCGGTTCTGCTCTTGCAACTCCACTCTTGGCCGGCCAGTTAAGGCAAGCACAAGAGGTGAGGGCCAAATAAATACGGGCCCTCCGGAAGATTGGGGTCCGAGGTGTCGCCACTCACGTAGGGGCAGCTTGTGGCAAGCTGTAAAACTTGCCTCAAGCTGCCCCTGCGGGGTATTATTATTATTAATATGAGGCTTTTGGTGGGGGCAAATTAGTAGATTTAAAAAAAAGTTTTGAGAACTGTACCTTGTGTCATATCAAATGAAAGTGCTTCTTGTAAAGATCTCAAATACATTTTCATTATTATTATAAAATAAAATGTTGTACAAGTTATTAAAAAAAAAAAGACGAAAATTTACTATTAGTTACTGAGCCTCTCTCCACACTGCAAAGTTACTGAGCCTAAATATTTTTTTTTAATACAGGACCTAGTTATTTCCCTATAGAATACAAGAAAACCTATAAGAAGTCCATGGTCTTAACATAGCATGGTAAATTCCTTAATTAAATCACAGAATAAATAATATAGATTAAACGCGACGTAACTTTTGTGCTAAAACAGCAAAACCGTAGAGAGAGCCGAATTTATGTTTAGTAAATTATATTAATTTTGACTATGGAAATGTGATTTTCTATGTTTATTTATGTTATGTATTGTACTATAAATTCGTTTAAAAAATACATAAATTTTATTAAAAAAAATAAAACCGACTTCAAAACACTAAAATGCTAAAAATAATCCTAACACTTAAGTACCTAATCAGTTACTTTTGGAGTCGGTGCCAGCCGATGAGAGATTCAATGTTTTTGTTTGCACCGACTCCAAAAGTAACTGATTAGGTACTTAAGTGTTAGGATTATTTTTAGCATTTTAGTGTTTTGAAGTCGGTTTTATTTTTTTTAATAAAATTTACTTATTTCATCAATTTTTAGTGATAAATCCTAATCTAACTGCTGAACACCGATTTCATCCCCTATTTTCCTACCCTTAGGGGTGATTTTTATTTTGTAAACTTTTAGCATATTATCTTTGAAGTATAAGCTATTCAATAAAACAAAAATCATCAAAATCGGCTCATATTTGACGAAGATAGGTAAAAAGAACCACAACCAAAATACTATCTGGGTATATATTTGTTGATTTTCTCAAAAAGTTCTAAATCAATTTCGATAAAATTTATATGGGACCACCTCTGAAGTATGATCTACCAAACAAAAAAAGAATCATTAAAATCGATTCATAATTGGCGGAGTAATCGCGTAACAAATATACAAAAAAAAAAAAAAAACATACAGTCGAATTGAGAACCTCCTCGTTTTTTGAAGTCGGTTGAAAATACAGTGAAGCGACGTGAATTTGGGCTCGAAATCACAAATAAGTCCTGTATCTCTGAGGTCTCGGGTTCAGTTCTCACTCGGTCAATATAGAAATAATAATTTTCTTTATTGTCTCGGGCACTGATTTGTCAGGGTCTGGGTGTTGTGGTACCGTTTCTGTAACACAAGTGCTTTGGCTACTTACCATAGAATCAGAGTAATGTATGTTTTTTTGTCTAATTAAGTACTTACTGACCTGCCTGAGAGCCGCGATGTGTTTTTTGTATTAAAACGTCAATACCGTAGAAAGAGCCTAATCAGTTTACTTGTGAATTTTGTTAATTTGGATTATTAAAATAAGAAGAAAGAAGAATAAAATAACAAAATTTTGGAAATCCACTTTTAAGCTTAATAAAAAAACTATACATTTGGCTTGTGGGTTCAATTCAGCAAGACATTAATTCGTAAAATAAACCGTCGATATAGAGTTATTTAGGTGCAACGACAATCGTCAAAATAATCTTTCGGAAATCCAACCGTCGGCTAAGAGTGATGTCGGCGAAACGTTCTATCGGCGTGGGGTATTTCGATATACCATTCTGAGCTCCAATCGTACGGATTGTTTTAGGGACTCCAAATTATCATGGCGTTTAGAGCAAGCCGTACTCTCTAAAACTGACCATAAATCATGATCCAGTGGATTAAGATCGGGACTAGACGACGGCCAGTCTTCAGCTCTGATGAAGTCCGAAACGTTCTTTTCCAACCAAGACTGCGTAGACCAAGCTTTATGACCCGGCGCCGAGTCTTGCTGGAAGGACCATTCTTGGTTATTGAAGATGGTGTTGTTAATTGGCTTCACTACCTTCTCAAGAATAGTGCCTGATACACTTGTGCCGATGTTTTGATACCTTTTTCACAAAAATATGGCTCAGTCACTCCTTCATAGCTAATACCCCACCAAACCATCACTGAAGTCGGATAGTGCCCACGTTGCACTCTGTCGACTAATTGGGAAGCTTCCTTAGAGCTTTGAGCATAAATACGGTCATTTTGTTTGTTAAAATGTTGCTCAATTTTAATAAAATCTCATCCGGAAACAAAATTTTTCCGAGCCCTCACTTTGCGTACCGTTTCAGTAGTTGTTTCTATTTTACCACCCTATTCTTTTTTAAATAATCAGCTAAGAAAATGACCAGTACGTCCTTTAAAGGCTGCAAGTCCTAAGTCATCTTTTTAAATACGCGACATGGTTCTAGGTGCTATCTTCATCTTCCGAGATAAAATCTTTTGCTTTCGAACTGGATTTCTTCGAATTCTTTCTCTTACTGCTTTGACCACCTTTTTCGTTCGAACACTACGTAGACGGCCAGATCTTTTTCTGTCACAAACAAAGGAGGTCTCATTGTACCTATTAATAGCCCGGTACACAAACATCTAACTAATTCCAAGCGTATGGAGAGTTGTAAAAATTGCATTTGGCTTCATACCTACTTTGTGTGATGCAATCACAGCGATTCGGTTCTGTTCATCACTCCACTCCATTTTAATATCGCAAAATATTGTACAATGTATTGTAAAATATATCAAAATGACAGATTCCAAATTCAAATGTAATATTTTGTTTATTTTTAATTGTAACAGTATTTATGGCCAGACTAAGTATACTCGTATGCAGATTACCCATTTCAGCCACTACGATAATGGCGGAAAAAATAATAAATTGATACCTACATCCACGCGTTCCTGATGAAAGTGTCTTGACAGCAGGGGCGTGCATTGCATATAGGCTATTAAGCTGTGCCTACCTCCCTTCAAATAAAACTAATCGTACTGTTAAAAATAATTGTAATTAAAAAAAAGAAACATACATAATTAACAATTATGCCAATAAACAGAATCGTTTAAAATATCAGTAGCCCCATACTAGCAGGCGTGATCGGGCCAATGTGGAGTGCAAAAGGCACCCTACCAAGCGGCGAACCCGCTAGTGGTGGCGCCGACGGGACCGGAACTGCCGAAACAGGCCGGACCGCTGCCGGGCTCCTTTCTAGCGGGCCCGATCTGGGGGTGAGTCGGACTCTACGATTTTCGCTCTTCCGTACAGCGACCAAAATACTGCCCGTAATACGGAAAAATAAAAAAGTCCGTTGCTTTCATAGAATAAAACTTGACAGTTGACATTCGCAATTTATCCGCTTGACAAAGGTGGGACTAAGGTCGAGTAAACAAGACTACTGTAATCCGTCTAAATGCCAGACTCAGTGAGCGTATACAATAATACATTAACAATAGTACATTATTCCATTGGCCGGGTAATTTGAGTTCCGAATTATGCCGAAATCGATCTTGGCGTGCACGAACACATTTATATTAGCAGGGTTTAGATACGCCAAAGTTTATTTTGGCTCAATTCGGAACAAGTTTAGTGATCTGTGATTTACGATTTCAAATGTAACCTCAAATTATTAAAACCGTATTAAAATGCGGTGAACAAATAACAAAGTCATAAAACTAGATAACTATGTTAACTCGACAAAAACGCCGAAGCCGCCAATTTGTTGTTTGTTTACCTGTCGTGATAAGTTATGTTTTTGTTACCAAACAATGAAGTTTCTTAAATAAAGTGCAGTTTCATAAGCTTATCGGTGCAAACATGATGAAAGATTACAGACTGGTTATAGGTGCGCGAAAAAGTGATAACTAGGGAATGACTTTTATGCACTATGAATATCAATAAAATGACATGTTATGATAATTCATGCATTTTTTGTAATATTTGTGGTGCTCCATACAAATCTTCACTGCCTTAAATTATATATTCTCGCTTCGAAACGCTAAAATTGGTAAGTCTTATTTCAAATAATTGATTTTGATAGCAACATTTTTTGTGATGATGTTACTGCCTAGTGATGCACGCCCCTGCTTGACAGACAGACAGACGAACGACCAAGTGGTCCTATTCGGGTTTGGTTTGTTTTATTACACACGTAATTGGCAGGACTAAATAACGTTTTTTTAAAATATGCTATTTTAACGACAACATGACAATTGTCATGGTATCAAAGTAATTACGAGCTACCAGGCAACGTATTTTTACCAGGGGCGTTTCCTAGCACATCCAGACTTGATCCAAATTTAAAAAAACTGAATTGACCCGAACCGAGAACCCGGGACCCTTTGCGTTCAAGGCAAATCGCAGCGCCACTACACCACAGGTCGTCAACTTATTTATAAGGTGACAGTTTCTATTATTCTGAAAGTCGTTAACTCACCATAGCACGATAAATAATATGCCAACGCCAAGTCCGCACATCATGTACTCTACCCAGAACGACCTGATGATGGCCCGGGAAAGCGAGGGCTTGCCACCCTGCCGCTGCGCGTTGTTGAGCTCGTCGTCCCAAGCCTCCTCGAGCCTGTCGCCGAGGGTCCCGGAGAGGTCGCCCTCGCGAGCCTGCCACAAGTCTTCAAGTTTGATAGCACGTTTGTACCCCCTTTTGAACAAGCTGAAGCTCCAACTGCAACAATAATTAACTATTTGAAGATTTTGAATCAAAAAAAGGCAAATAGTAAAACAAAAATCAACAAGTAGCAACAGCGTCAGGCCCATGCGATGTTTAAGCGCAACACACACAGAAGGCGTGAGCGGGTCGCGCACGCTTCGCACGCCGGCTGTCTGTGGGCGCCCATTTAAACGTATTTTAATAGACCCGCCGAACTCCCAACAGAGCCGTCGCCGTCCCGCTCACGCCTTCTTTGTGTGTTACGCTTTAATGATAATTATGTGCCCAGATCGGTCAAGGCCGATTTGCTGCCACTCAAAGACTTCGCGATAAATAATTGTTGCGCGCGCGTTGCCAGATAGTGTATCACTACACTAGTCAGCTGGTGGAAACTTCATTTCCGGAGGTTAGTGTAGATAAATGTGTATAATTATGTACCCGCCAGAAGCAGTGGTAGGGTAAAATATATTGGGACGTGTAAAAGAGCTCAATTTAGGCCCATTTGTAGAAATACATTGTTTGTTTTTGTTTTTTATTTGTTTTATCATAGTAAATAAGTAAATTAAAATTTAATTGATTATTACTTCAGTCAAAGTGGGAAAAGTACCTACCTACCTACTTTATTACTTAGAGCCAGTTCACACCGAGACGCGACGCTGCACGCACATTTTAATAGAGCGACTCAAAATTTACTTTATTTACTACACGAAAAGATACACATTTCATTGTAAGAATACGTTGCGTCGCGATGCATCGCTATATGCCGCGAGGCATCTCGAGACGCAGCGCTGCGTAGTGCCACAGAATACCTAGTGCAACGTGTTCTGAATTCTTACAAAGAAACTATTAAAATGTGTGCGCGTCTCGGTGTGAACTGACCCTTAGGCAAACGTGGATCGCTTCATTATGCTATGCCACAATGTAAATGTATTGTAGTATTGTAAGCCACAGTACAGTTAGAGTCGTACCGAAAATATTCGCTATTATTTAGATCATTTTTTAAATTGTTTTTTTGGTTGAGAATTCGTTTTTGCTATGTGATATTATCACCACCTCCATCTCATTACATATGACGAGGAATGAAACCTACACCTTGCATAGTACCCGGTGTTGTCCCCATGTGCTATTCATCGAAACAATAAATATAAACCTATTTGTTTATCACCTTTGGCTGCACCATGTTAAAACCTACTTAAAGCCCATTCAAGTTACTTATTTATGACACTTATGACACTTGGCATTTACTATTTCACTTTATATAATAATACAATATTTTTTTATAAAATATATAATTTTTAATTTATAACATTGCAAAAACAGAATAATCTTTGCCTCTATAAATCTAAGCTTTTTTTTGTTTGACGGACCTATCGCTGAGTGCCTTTGAAGAAGGCATTCTTTAGCTTAAACAGGGCAGTTAAGGCGTGCGCTGAAGGCGCACAGCCTAGGTCCGCCCCGCTAGCAGTCGCCGCGCCGGCCGAGTACGTGTCGAGCCCCATACTAGCAGGCGTGATCGGGCCAATGTGGAGTGATCAGGCCAATGTGGAGTGAAAATAAATCTAAGCTAAAATTGCAAACCAATAATATATCTTAATGATTTAATAAATAAATTAATAGGATTTCTTTCATAAACTTGATGCGTAAAACGGAACGTTTACTTAAAGTCATACATAATCGAAACTAAATCGATGAATCGGTTCGGTCGTCTTGTAAAAACCCATGCATTGACATCAGTAGTACGAGAGCGTCTACCTTGTATGCGGTTTGTGCTATCGTTATTTTTCACATAGTTTCTATTTTGACTTTTGTTACTATTTTTGTTTAGTTTTCGGTATTGTTTTTCTTTTATTTGGTAAAATGCCAAAAAAAGGAAAAAGAGACGTTTGAGAAGACGTCAAAAAGCTGTATACGGCACTCCGGCGGTAGAACATAGCAGTATATCTCTTATTTTAAATAAGTTCATTTAAATAAGAATCAATAAAACTTTATTTATAAACTTTCTCGATTTTAAAAAAAACGGTTGGATTTCGTTAGGGCACACCACTATTTGTGTCAACAGTGAATTCACATGATGTGTCACAAGTTTCTTCTTATCTTGAAAAGAGTATAGTACTGATGTCTCAAAGAAGGGAAATTGGTGTTTTTAGCTAGCTAGTGTGTAAATATTTACCAGTAAGTCTATATCCCTTTACAACGTTGTCGTAAAACGCCAAATACGCAAAACCTCTTGGTGGCTGATTCTGTTGCTATTTACTCCCGACTGGAACTTATTAAATCTAGAACTCGAAAGTTGATATGGGCTTTCAAGATTTTGAGAAATGTCGCTGATAAAAATCTTTTAAAAGAAATATACATCTCTCTGGCGGAGTCAATTTTGGTATATTGTATTCCGGTCTAGGGTGGCGCTTCTAAGGTAAAGTTTCTGAAACTATATAGAGAAAGTACAAAGATCCCTACTCAAAGTTATCTATTTCAAACCATATAGATTCCCAACTACTAGCCTCTACTCCTTCTGTGATCTACTCTCGGCTAGACAGCTGTATGTCCTCAACTCGGTCCTGAGAACACATAAAGCCTTAAAGTACGACCCTACCAAATTACTTAAAAGGCGGAAACATGATGTGGCCCCGGTACACAGAGTCAAAACAGCTTACGCCAAGAGACAATACCGATATCAGTCGGCTCACCTATATAACTCTTTAAATAAAATAATTAATATCTATCCTATGACTAAATACGAATGCAAGTCCTCTGTAACCAATCTACTCAAAACAAAAAATTACGAAGAAACTGAGGCCTTGTGCAGATAATTAACAAAACTAAAATCAAACTTATATAAATTAATAAATAAATCGCTATAAAACATATATACACACACATACACACACACACACGCGCACGCACGCACGCACGCACGCATACACAAACACACAGCTCTTACGTACATAGAACTCTTATTTATTTTTTTCCCCTATTTTTACATTTGTTTGTTTTTCTAAGTTTTCATAAATACCTTTGTAATTTTAGACTTTGGTTAAGTCCAGAACTGTATAGTCTGGAATTTAAAATAATAAGTGCGGAATGGTTGTGCTGGTGCTCTGTGGAGTATCTCAACTCCAAATACGACTTATCCCTATGGAAGAGCGGGTTCTCCTAACACAGGTGCATATAAGTACTAAAAAGGAGATCTCAATCAAATTATATTTTTTGTAAACTAAGATACTGAATAAAAGTTTTATTTTATTTTTTAAGTGGCACTGAGCGTCGTAAGCAAGAGACGAGCAAACTTTATCCTACATGGGGCACACTAAAAGTTTTGCACTTCTAGCTAATCGGAACTATTTGAATTTCGAATGTTACATTTTTATAAACGTTGCAACCTTCTTAGTAGTAAAAAAAAACAATTGGCGGGAAATGATTTGTCAATTGTTTTTTAACAAACATCAAAGTTCTACTACGTACGCAACGAAAATGGAATTAAGTCGACAAGATTTTAGAGCAATGATTTTTTATGATTTTAAAAGTTCTGTCTCTCAGCAAGACTGTGCCACTCGTCTTCAAAATGCTTTTGGGAGAGACTCGCCTTGTTTGAGCACCGTGAGGCGATTTGCTGAATTTGAGAGAGATCGAGTTTCTTTGCATGACGAATTTCGTGAAGGGCGGCCTTCAACTGCCGTCAACGAAAATAATGTGGCTACTGTTAAGCGGCTAATTGAAGAAAACCCGCGGATTACCTATGAGACAATTCGAGGACTATTGGGGATTGGTATGAGCTAAATTCAGAAATTTTACACGAAGAATTGAGAGTTCGGAAACTTTGATTTCGTTGGATCCCTCATGAACTGACAGCGGAGCAGAAGCGGGCTCGCGTGGAATGGTGCTCACAGATGCCACTGAAGTACGACCACGGGCATTCTAATGCTGTTAATGACATTGTCACAGAAGACGAAACGTGGATTTATTGTTTTCAACCCGAAAAAAACAGCAATCTTATGAATGGGTGTAAAAGATCAAAAGAGTGTTAGTGCCGTGTGTCGTGCCGTGGTATTCTACCATTTGTTTACCCAGGGTGTTAGAAAAAATTCGCGAAAGACGACCCAAAAGTCGCGTTCTCCTACATCATGACAACGCTTCTTCACACACGGCCAACAAAACCATTTTTAGCTTTCGAAAAAGTACAACTCGTCACCCATCCATCCATCACCTAGCACCCTATGATTTCTGTATTTTACCCAAAATCAAAGATTTGATGAGAGGTTTTACTTTTACTAACTCCGAAGTGGTAGTGATAGCGTTCAATCAGCACGTAGAAAACATGCCTGCAGATCTGTGGTCCTCCTGATTTAAAAAATGGTTCGATCGCATGAAAAAGTGTTTAAAATGTAAAGGAGAGTATTTTGAAAAGCAATAAACATAATATTTTGGTTAAAACTTATAGTGTGACCTACGTATAAAGATCATTTAATTAACTACATAATTTATTCATAAAAAATGTGTATATTTTCAAAAACTAACTAAACTATTAACCACTTGAAAAAAAAAGAAAAAACTGTCCTAGGTACAACAAACGAGATGTACCTTGGACCGTGTCCGTTGTACCTTGGACAGAACAGCTTCAAATCGAGAATAACACTTTTATAGGCTGTAATTTTTTTTTCTGTTGAAATATAATTAGTTAATCATATTAGCATTTGCAAATAACAATAATAAAGTTATAAACAACAATATTTAAATAAAAGTATTGTTTTTCAATCTACCTTACCTATCTATTTTGTGGTGATTATTTTTGACAATATTTTGGCATCAAATCACGTAATTTTAACTTGAAACCTAATTGTTATGTTTACTTTTTTATCCCTTAACATAAATTCTAAAAAAACATCCATAAAAATTAAACAAAAATAAATCAATAAAAAAACCTTAAGAAGTTGCAACAAAAATAAACTTTAAAAATTTAAAAAATATATTTGACAGACTTGTTTCAATCACTGTTTTGAGATCAATTATTACTTATATTTAATAAAAATATTATATAACAAAAAAAAATTTCTTCGCCTTTACTGCATTTCGAATTATTTTGTTTGTCGAGCACATGTCTTTTAATTTTTTTCTTGCTTTGTGGCATTTTAACAATAACAACGTCATATATTGTTTAAATACAATACAATTAAACGTATGTAAATAATGGTTGACCTATTTTTGAACAAAATGAAGTACCTACTTTGCCAGTGACCGAGGTACATCGTAAGTTAGGTGGCTAAGGTACAACATCGCAACAACTTCACATAACAAGCTTTAAAAACCGACTTGCGATTGAGGTTAGGATCTGAAACTCATGCTATCTAGTAGCTAGATATACTAAGATTAAATTCTAAATAAATCAGTTTTAATAAACATGCATCACTTAAAATAAATTAGAATTTAGTCTACCGGCCACCTGCGAAAATTCCTTCTCTAACCCGAATCTCGTCGGTATCTCTTCTGTATACCTACAACAGGTATGGACGTGTTCAAGGCGTGTAGATCACGAAACTGCTTGTTGTAATGTTTTTAGGTGGTGGAGGGGATAGGTGATTTACTTAGGTAGATGACATCCTACCTTAGAAACCGAACTCAAGCTGTCATCTTGGACCCTTGCTTTTTAATCTATATATATAAAAAAAGAAACTGACTGACTGACTGACTGACTGACATATCAACGCACAGCCCAAACCGCTGGTGCTAAAGATTCCAAATTTGGCACGTAGGTTTCTTATAAGGTTTAGGGGTGCACTAAGAAAGGGTTTTTCAAAATTCACCCTCTAAAGGGGTGAAATGGGGGCCCAAAGTTTGTATGGGGAACCAAGATTAGTTGGACAATTTTATTCGAAACTTTACAGGAGTATTCCTAACAATAAATGATTAAACGCGTGTTTCAGGTTTTTTGCGAAATCCACGCCTAAAGGGCGTAAAAGGGTTGACAAAGTCTGAAAATCAACATGGGTATTGTTTCAATGGTTTATCGGATCGCTGATTACGAAAACAACAACGATTTTAAAATCCAACGTTGCGGACGTGAAATATCTTCCCCCTGTTGGGGTGCGATGGGGTTGAAAGGTCTAAATATCATTATGGGGGTCGTTTTTATGGTTTTTTGGGATATTAGTTACGAAAATGACATCGATTTGGAAATTTAATATTGTAGACATAAAAATTCTTGAATTCAACCCTTAAGTAGGTGAGAAGGGGAAGAAACTTTGTATTTCAGTTATCTATTTATATAAAATGGTAAACTGATTAACTGACCTATTTCTGATATATCAACGCTCAGCCTTACCTTATACAGTGTAGACATCCATTAAGGAAGTGTTTTTTGGAAATTATAGCCCTAAAAAGGTAAAATAGGGGACGAAAATTTTATGAAAGCATATCAGTTTCAAATAATAAGTATTTTCAAATTTTGTATTTATGGTGACGATTGAAAATAAATTTATGTATTACATATATTACATAATTCTTGATTATTGAACCACCGAAGGGGTAAAAAGGAGATTAAATTGTGTCTTGAAAGTCTTTCACTTTTAAAGTTATAATCACTCAACCTATGTTTATAGTAAACTTACTCAACTTAACTAACACCACCAATGTGTTAGAATTTCAAAAGGGATAAAATTTTGTAATTGTCGAATTAATAATCACCAAATATATTATCTCGGCTTATGGTTGCAAACTAACCCAACATACATTGTTATTTTCACTCGGCTGCCGTAGGAGGGTTATGTTTTTCGAGCGTATGTATGTGTGTTTATAATTTTTTGGCACGCTCTACTGCCTAAGCCGTTACAAATGTATTTCATCATAGATTCTTCTCAGTTGTGGAAGTGACATAAAGTATATCGTTTTCCAGAATTCCCATAGGACATAGGAATTACGCGGGGAACTCTGATCTCTAATGCTACTTACCTGATTTCAACCCTCGATGAAGGTCTGCTTTAGTTTATTTTAACTCCTGTTGAAGTGTTCCAGAGACGTCGCCTGGGGTCAACATTTTGTTAGTTTTGAGCTAGGACGCACCGTTTTCGAGATACTAGTATCAAGGCGCTGCGTACACGACGTAGCAGGGCGGGCTGGACAATTTTTTTACGGCCGTCTATACGATTTTTATAAATTTTATCTTCGACATAACCTAAGACTCCATTGAAAAATCTGTTTTCAATCCATTTTGAGGGTTACACTGAAAGTTTTAGAATATAAAAGACACAATTATGTAGAAACCTGCTAGTATTTTTTGCTTTTCCAAGTAGTCTCCGTTCCTTTCTAAGCACCGTCAAATGCGATGGAACTATTGTCTGAAGCAATGGGCCCACTCTTCTTTAGTATGTCTTCCAGGCCTGTTTTAAACGCTGCCACGGCATTTTCAGGGTTTTAAAACGAATCCCTCTAGGTTTATCTTTTATTTTTGTCACTAAATAAAAGTCACAAGATGCCAGTTTGGGTCTGTAAGGAGGATGACTCACTAACTCCACACCTTCGATAGACAAATATTCGATAGTCGGTATGGCGAAGTGAGCTGAAGCGTTGTCGGGGTGGAGGAGGATCTCGCTTCTTGGGCGCTGCTGTCTAATATTTTCCAAGAGAACTGGTAAACAATAACTGTCATACTAATCTGCTGTAACAGTATTTTTATCGTCTAAGACAATTACATACCTACACATCTTTTAGCCACTCAGCAAAAAATAAAAGAGTCTGGCTGAAAGGTGTTATTGCATCCGTTATATAGCCCAGGCCCTAAGGTGCAAGACCTTCAGATTTCCACCTGTTTCAGTCTCTTGAGAATTCTTTAGACAGTGTCAGGTTAACATTAAGAGAGGACTGCCAAAATAAAACTACTTGTGCTGTGTCCCGTTTTTTTAAAATTAGAAGTCCCTGAATTACTACAGCAACGGGAACATGTCAGTCACTACCTAGGCAAGATGGCAAAAAGTCAGCGAACAAAATGTCACATACATACTAGTGTACTGTATGGCCGACGTACTTTTCAGGCGGAGGGTGGACTTGGCGTTTCTGCAGGAGACTCGGTGGAAAGGCAGCAGATCCAGGTTAATTGGGAATAGCTACAAACTGATCTACACGGGTGCACCTGGTGAAGCGAATGGGGTGGTCGTGGTTCTATCCGAAGGATTGCAGGACGACATTCTGGAATTGAAACGCTACAGGCGATCGGCTGATGGTCCTGGGGGTGCTTGTTGAAGGGGTTGTCACCCACTTGATAAGTGCTTACGCGCCACAGGCCGGTTGTGGCGAAGCTGAGAGGATAGCGTTCAGGGATCTATTCGGTGGAGTGCTTAGTAGTATCCCGTTGTCGCAGGGGATTGTTGTGGGTGGCGACCTGAACGGTCATGTGGGTGAAAGGTGTGAGGAGTTTGAGCGTGTTCATGGTGGCTTTGGGTATGGTGGTCGTAATTCAGAAGGAGGGGATATCCTCAAGACGTGTGCGGCTGCTGACCTTGCCATTGTGACACCACATCAGTAAAGTAGCCAACTGCAAGGTCATACCCGGTGAGAGTCTCGCTGCACAACACCGTCTACTTGTCATGGAACTCCGCGTAAGGCCTAAAATCAAGCGTATCGAGCGCTACCAACGCCAAATCAGATGGTGGAAGCTTGATGAAGACACGTACCAGAAGTTGGCCTTAACTATCGGCGAAGGCGGTGCTTAGCTTATCTCAGGGCGGTCGCAAATGTGACAAGGAGACTTGGTGGTGGAACGAATCAGTCCAGGGAGAGATTAGGGTGAAGAAGGCGCTCTTTAAAAAGTGGCAAGCGTCCCGATCTCTTAAAGACCACGACGCGTACAAGGATGCAAAACGCGCTGTTAAGAGAGCTGTAGCCAATGCTAGGCGAAACCACTTTCATACGCTCTATGACAAGTTGGAATCGTCTGAAGGGCAGAAGCTAATTTATAAGCTGGCGCGCTCCAGGTTCAAGCGGCACAGGATATTTCCTAGTGTCGCTGTGTTAAAGACGCTGGGGGTAACATGTTATGCGTGGACCTCGCGGTGAAAGAGAGATGGCGCTCTTATTTCCATGGGCTGCTGAATAAGCAGCACAAAGAAGTGCAGCCACCGGACCTCCCTCCGAATCAGGGACTGGTACCATTGGTAACGCCTGAAGAAGTCCAGCTTGCTCTTCGCCGCATGAAGAATCGTAAAGCTGTTGGAGCCGATGGGCCCACTTGGGGTGGACATCTTAACCTACCTTTACAACCGCATACTCTTAACCGGGCTAATCCCGAGCCAATGGAGAATGAGTATTATTACTCCGGTCTTCAAAGGCAAGGGATCGGTGCAAGAATGCGGCGACTACCGCGGTATAAAGGTCATGGCCCACACCATGAAGCTCTTTGAGTGGATTGTGGACTCCCGGATCCGACAGGAGTGTGATGTCACGGAGTGTCAATATGGGTTTCGTCCTGGCAACGGGACTATGGACCCTGTTTTTGCCCTAAGGACCGTCATGGAGAGATACAGGACAAAGAACACGCCTCTGCACTTGCTCTTTCTTGATCTGCAGAAGGCCTTCGACTATGTCCTCCGAGTGGTGATCTGGTGGGCACTGAGATCCAAAGGGGTCCCCGAGGCATATATTGACATTATTCGAGACATGTACCGCAGCTCCAGTTCTATGGTTGGGTTGGGACCGCTGTTGGCGACACCAAACCGTTCCCCATCACCGTCGGAGTACACCAGGGTTCCGCCCTCAGTCTGTTTCTGCTGCATGAGCCACCATGGCTGCTGATGTATGCTGACGATATCGCGAAACGAATCGATACGTCAAAGCATGCATTGCTGCTGCGTGGGCCAAATGGCGAGAGGTGACTGGTGTCATTTGTGACCCCAGAATGCTGGTTAAGCTGAAAGGACAGATCTATAAGTCCATCATTAGGCCTGTCCTTTTATATGGCAGCAAAGCGTGGCCGCTACTTGAGCGACACAAGCAGGAGCTGCGTGTCACGGAACTCACGGAGATGAATATGTTGCGGTGGATGTGCGGAGTCACGCGGAAGGAACTCGCGCATCCGCGGTAGTCTTCGTTTCCGTGATATTGCAGACAAACTGCAGGAGTGTCGCCTACGCTGGTACGGCCAGGTTTTGCGCAAACCGGCAAGCTACGTAGGAAACAAATGTCTGGCCATGCCGCCACCGCCAGGTCCTGGCAAAAGGGGTAGACCCAAGAAATACTGGCTAGACGTCGTGAGGGCTGACATGCATGCCTTAGATCTTACAACTAGAGTCTTTCAAAGACCGTGCGAAGTGGAGAAGTAAATCAAGGAAAGCGGAACCTGGGCTCCAAAGCAATGACTTTAGATGCAACCGGAATTGACCGTATAGATAAAGAAGAAGAAGACATACTAGTGTACTGTAATGAAATGTAAATAAACTTATATAACTAAAAAAAATCTTGAGTTTTCATATAAAATGCGAAGAAACTTTTCAGCCGAATATTACACGAGATTTAAATCTGCCGCCCTAATTTGGGTAGATATACCTACTGATTCTAGCTATATGGCTTCACTAATTTCGTTGATTGAGTTGGTTATATTGATTGTAACTAGCAGAAACTAACAGGCTGTAGCCTGTACTAAACATAACTTATATAATATTATTTATTTATTTAATCTTTATTGCACAGGCATATAATACCAAATCAGTGGCACAGGTAAGTACAATTGGCGGACTTAATTATATACAACATTCTCTACCAGTCAACCTTGAGGTAATGCAGATATTACTATACAAAATTTCATTAGTTTTAGTAAATTAAAATAAAAAGCGCTAAAAACTTGAATAACATATTTTCTAAGTATATAAAATCATCAGTCAAGGTTATCAACACAAACACACAACTTCAATATTCACAATTTAAGATAACTTCCACTCCACCCCATTCCGATCGAGTCCATCATATTTATACCTATAGATTAAACTTAAACTAATCGTTATCTATACAAAGCCTGAATGTACTTACGTTAAAAACAGCTTGGAAATAATATTAGCCTTGTCATTGGGATTTTTTTCATTCAGAATAATTTTTGAATCCATTGTCAGCTGTAAATTGTACACATGGACAG
The DNA here is from genome assembly GCA_963576865.1 of Anania hortulata. Taxonomy (NCBI): domain Eukaryota; kingdom Metazoa; phylum Arthropoda; class Insecta; order Lepidoptera; family Crambidae; genus Anania; species Anania hortulata. The sequence goes on along the minus strand of OY756390.1, from coordinate 11,996,804 downwards.
GAAAACAAGTTTCTTGCTTAATTAACTGGGTACATAATTACGTATTTGTTATAAAATTATCAATTATTGGTTGAAGAACTATGAATTTTCAAACTTCATCCGAATAGAGATTTATCCGAGTTGTGTGTCGGATTGCATAATAAATTATCTCGGTAAGTAGGTATTGTTTCTCAAATGAGATTTTTTGTTTGTAGTTTCCTATTACAAAAAAGTAGACGCGGCTTTTAAAAGCAAAACACTATGCTATAGCATATTGACTTTAATTAATCGAGTTAATTTAAGTGCGATTTTAAGTATTTTTTATCACAGTTTTGTAAAACACTGGCAGATGTTTACGCGAGCGTCGACCAGTTAATTTCGGTGCCGACGACACGATAGACTGACAGTCAGTGTTTTTACTTGCCGGCCTGACTCTCAACATGCCACACACAGGCAACTTGGTAGGTTGAGTGCGTACATACAACAAGCGTGCGCCTCTCTTCATAACTAGCTCGTTCCCTTTTCTGCAAACGCTGAGTCATGGTTCTACATCTGTACAGATTGAATCGCGTATGTTGTACGACGCAACGGGACACGCGACGACTTATCGAATCGTACGTAATCGCACGCAATCAAATATTTTTATTCGATGAGATGAATACGTTTTTAATCATTATTGCCATGATCAATCATTACTATTAGGTACTGCTTAGGCGTTCGGTGCTACCTATTGCAAATAGGTATGATAAATAATAATAATTTACAATTCATCTACATACATTTCCACTTAGTACAGTCGAGTGGCAATTAGTCTATAAAAATATATTGTTTATATAATTTATCGATTAAATTAACTTAGATTACTCACGTAATAAAGTATTGTAAATAGGGTAGGTTCAAAAGTCACCGATTTTTAAAAATGTCTGTATCACAGTTTTTTTATTGTAGTCTTTATTTTACTTTTTTTTACTTCTACGTCTTAGACAATAGTTACTTAATGATGGAACAACATTATATAATCGATAAAAAATGTGGAATAACGACAAATTGAAAATCAATCTTAACTTTATTCTTACACAAAAACAGTGGCTTCGACTTTGAGCACCAACCGTGATTTGTTTTTACATGAAATGTAATGAACAAATACATTTTAAAACTTCCCTATGGTATGCCGATTCCAAAATGGTATAACACTGTATATATACATAACACTATACACTATATACAACAATGGAAATAATCGTGCAAACTTAATACATTTGATAAACATCAGGCGTTGCCGCCAGTTATTGAAGGTCAACACCATCTAGGGGCGGGGAGCGAACTATATGATAATGGGTTATGGTTCGTGTTTAAGTTCGTATCTTACATAAATATATCTTAATAATATATTTTTAAGTTTATTTGTTTTCTACACTCTGACCTTTTTTTTTCCTCGCAGGAAAAATGCATTTCGCATACCTACCACCGCGGGGGCAGCGATAGGTTATGTAGGACTCCCTCGTCAAAACGACGAAGTATCACCCACTAAAAAACCTGCGGTGTACCAACTACGCAACTTGTATTAACGATGCATGGGAACCCAATAAGGACGACTTCCATACATCGCCTACGTACGGCTCATGCCGGGCCTCATGCATAGGATATAGGTGATCCTGTACACACGGGATCACCCCAGTCTGGCAGGCTGTGCAATGCAAGCAAGGGGCCCCCGCACCGCGCCCCACTAGAAGGGAAAAGTTAAGTTCGGCGAAACGCCTCCCCCCTCTTTTGACTTCGGATCGGGTCAGTAAAGGGTTATCCTAATCCTTCCCAGCCCGATCCGCGGCCACCCTTTGCGACGAAACGGTGCCGCCACAAAAGGCCGCCTACGTCTCACGCCCTCTCGCCGCCCAGTATAGCTTGAACCATACTGGGAAGCGAGAGACTTTCACCAACCGCAGAGTCCACCGTCCCACCGTCTAGGCCGCACGAGCAGGGAGTCCTCACCTCCCACACGTGCCGCCTCAACCGCATAACTTCTAAGTTTCCCTTAATTTCAAGGGAAATCTCATAAGATGGTAGTATTTTGAGATGCACTTTTTATCTACGTCGTTTCGATTAACGGTCTTAATAGGAATCCTTCCTAACTACATTCGGATTTGAAAAAAAATTGAAATGAATACCAGATAACTTGCGGTACGGTAAGAATACTCTTTCCTACATTTCATGATAGACATGCTTTGTTTTATGTAGAATGGAAAACGCTGTGTGGATTGCTTGGGCTAGGTATTGTATAATCTATAATTTTGAAGAAACTGACAATGACAGATTCACAAATTATACAGCGAAGAGAGGAGAATTTAATAATATTTTAGTCAAATTTCGTGCCGTTCGTGCGTACCTGTTTTTTTTTAATTCTACCTACAGAGTAAAAAGCACTCCAATAACTAGCTGTCAAAATGTATGGCGCTTCCACCCCGTGACAACTGGCGCCGGATGCCGAACCGGTTAGGTACTGTGCGGGGCTTTGAAAGTTCGGTCCGAAATGTTTCTTAAAAGCTTCTGTTAATATGCGGCCTGTCTTAACTTTGATACTTGGTCCAAAATTGACGTTTTGACACATTTTCTATACGATAACTGTCAACATGTCAAACTTATTCACCAAAAAAAGTTATCTGGCTATTGAAAAATCGGCCCATATTAAAAAAGGTTTCAGACTTTCAAAATGACATAAACGTCAACTTGAGTAGAACTATAGTAGAGCGGCAATAGAACTTTATTAGAACCATTTCCGTTAAATGTAGAATAGGAAAATGGTTTTATGCGCTCGTTTGGTAACGGTGCGGTTGCCATTGATTTAAAAAGTAAAGGTACTGCTGACAGAACAATTCACATTACACTTTCGCCATACATGACACACTAACGCCATCTATTAGACTATAATGTAACTGTTAAACCACATCACAGACGTAACCTTGTCAGAGCGGCTTATAATTAAAGAGGAACTCAGTAAAAAAACTTTTCTTATTTTATATATTTTAAAGAGTTATCATAGTAAATATGTATAACTTTTTGCTTGCTTATAAAAATACGACACCATGTTTCATTTCGCCAAGGATCAGTAGAAAATCTACAGTTAAAAACGTAGTTATTTTTTGTACTTCACACTTACTACGTTAAAACACGCGTTAGTTTGATTTCCTTAAATATTAGATAAATCGAAACTTCAGATATTTTATCATCATAAAACAAAATATTTGTATGACATCACCTATAACCATGATAGTGTTAGTAGGTACATCTCTAAGAGTATGTAACATCACTAAACTTGAAGGTTTCTATGGTTACTAGGGTTGTTGATTACTTATGGTGTAAAAAATGTAGAAACGGTGATTTCTTAATTTAATAAAATAAAACAAGTTAATAACTATAAAAGTTTAATTTACTCCTCTCTGCATTCCCTATACCCTTCAGGTTATGGGCCCAGAGTGAGATCACTGCTTAAAAAAGGAAAAAAAAATCAGTGATTGAAGTAATGTATGTCGATGGAAAATAAAAATAAAAAATGACTAACAATCAAGAAGAAAATATAGAAAAACTTACAAACTCTGAGAATTTTCACTTGTGGAAATTTGAGTTCAATATACATGTGTCGGCATCTAATCTATCAGAAGCGTTGAAAGAAACAGACCCAGAAAAGGCAGAAAAACTAGAATTTCAAATTAAGGACGCAAAGGTAAAGAAGTTGATATTGAATTCTATAGATAGAAAGCTAAAAGGTCATATAATAAATTGCAAATTTGCATATGAAATGTACAGTAAGCTATGTGCAGTTTTTGAAGGAACTGAAGAAAGAAATAAGTCTTCTTTGCTACGAGAATTCTTTAATTTTAAAAATGAAAACCAGTCAATGTCACAGTTGATCACAGATATCGAAAACTTGAGAATGAGATTAAATAATCTTAACCAAAAGATTGATGATGACATGGTGATATCAAAAATATTAACCTGCATACCAAGCCACTATAAATTCTTCATCACAGCATGGGAATCAACATCAGATGATAAAAAAACACTTACCAATTTGACTAACAGACTTTTATCTGAAGAAAACAGATTTTTAGAAAGGAAAACTGAGCACAAACAAGTTGCTTTTAAGGCAGAGAATAGAAACATAAAATGTTTTAAATGTCACAAAATAGGTCATCTAAAAAAGGATTGTAAGATGTGTACTATTTGCAAGAGATACAACCATGAAGAGAAAGATTGTAAATTTAAAAACAGTTGTTGCTCAATTTGCAAGAAGAATAACCATAAAGAGGAAAATTGTTTCTATAAGAAAAAAGATGATAAAAAATCTAAAAATGTTGCTTTTCTGACACAAAAATCTAAACAGAGCTTAGTAAAATTCATAGTAGACTCTGGAAGCACGGTGCATATGACAAATGACCCTGGAATCTTAAGTAATTATGAAGAAAAGGATTCTGCGGTTTATGCAGCCAATGATGATAAAATGAAAGCAAAAGGATCAGGTACAGTTCATGGAATGTCATGCGATTTACAAAATACCTTGTTAATACCAGACCTAGCACAAAACCTTTTGTCTGTTAATTGTGTTACTAATAATGATGGCTCTGTGGTGTTCACAAAAAATAAAGTGGAGATTTACAAAAATTCTAATTTAATTTTAACTGGGACAAAAGAGAATGGCTTATATATAGTAAATTTAGAACATGATCAGCCAAATAAAAATAAATCCTTATTAACCTTAGAAAAAGGAACAGCTTTGGACTGGCATGAAAAACTGGGACATCCAGGTAAATCGGTACTAGAGAAATTAACAAAAGTGGCGGATGGTATTACTATACAAGGACCAAAAACATTACGCGAACAGTGTGAAATATGCGCAGAAGCAAAACAGTCGCGACTACCTTTTAATTCAACAAGAACTCGAGCTGAAAGACTTCTACAATTAATACATACAGATGTATGTGGACCTTTTGAAGCAAAAACTTACGATGGATACAGATATGTATTGACAGTAATGGATGACTACAGTCATTTCACAAAAATATATTTACTGAATAACAAAAGTAATGTAAAAGACGAAATAAAAAATTATATTGAAGAAACAGAGCGAGAGAAAAATAGTAAAGTATCAACTATAAGATGTGACAATGGTGGCGAGTATACAAGTAACGACTTCAAAGCATGGTGTCAGCAAAAAGGTATAAGATTAGACTACACGGTGCCTTACTCACCACAATTGAATGGAAAAGCCGAACGGCTAAACAGAACATTACTGGAAAAGACAAGAGCATTACTTTTTGACTCTAAATTAGACAAGGAAATGTGGGGTGAAGCAATATACTGTGCTACTTATATTTTAAACAGGCTGCCAAGTGATGCCCTAAAAAATAAAACACCTTATGAAATGTGGGTTGGAAAAAAGCCTAATATATCTAATATGCAAAAGTTTGGCTCTACTGTCTATGCGAAACAACTACAACCAAATGTAAAGAAACTAGATCCTAGAAGCAAGAAACTAATAATGATTGGATACACTAATAATGGGTATAGATTGTGGAATGCAAGGGAGAGAAAAATAGAGATATCAAGGGACATAGTGATCATAAAAAGTGAAACTGAACAACAGAAAGAAAATTTAAAAGAAATAAAAACATTTACTAATGAAAAGGTTGAAGAGATAACAGAAAACCAGGAAGAAACTATAAAAAACCAGGAAGAGTCTACAGAAAAACAGGAAAAGACTACAGAAAACCAGATTACAGAAAACCAGGAAGAAACTACAGAAAACCATAAAGAGTCAACAGAAAATACAATTACAGAAGAAAATATAAATAATGACATTTTTGAAGATTCAACATCAGAAACTGAAACAGAAGACACAGAAAGGGAAAGATATAGACATAATGAAGAAGAATGTAACCTAAGAAGAAGTAAAAGAAAGAAACAGATACCAACTTACCTAAAAGACTACAGTTTACTTACTTACAGAGAGGCTGTAACATCCAACGAGGGAGAAAACTGGAAGACAGCTATAAATTCGGAGAAGGAATCCCTGGAAATCAATAATACCTGGGAAATAGTAGACAAAAAAGAGGCAAAAGATAGCAAAATACTAACAAACAAATGGGTGTTCCGTGTGAAAGACAATGGCATTTATAAAGCTAGACTTGTCGTACGAGGATTTGAACAAAACGGTATTGACTACAATGAAATTTATAGTCCAGTTGTCAGTCAGTCGACTTTAAAATCTATATTTGCACTTGCTGCTTCTAAAGACTATAATATGATGACATTCGACGTAAAGACCGCATTCTTGTATGGAGAGCTGGAAGAAAATGTTTATATGAATATACCAGATGGATATGAAAAACAACCTGGAAAAATTTGTCGATTAAAGAAATCCTTATATGGGCTAAAACAAGCTCCTGTTACATGGAATAAAAGATTTACAAAAGCAATACTAAAACTTGGATTGAAAGCTACTAAAACAGATCAGTGTGTGTTTACAAATGAAGACAATACAGCAATAATAGCAATCTATGTTGATGATGGACTTGCTGTAGCGAAAGAAAAACAAACATTAACAAAGATCTTAAACTGCCTAGAAAAGGAATTTGAAATGAAATTATACAAAGATCCTACTACTTTTATTGGATTTGAAGTTAAGAAGACTGAAAGTGGTATTATACTAAAACAAGAAACTTACATTGAAAATCTATTGAAGAAATTTAGTATGGAAGATTCTAAGCCTGCTAATACACCCAGTAATACAGAAAAGAAAACAGATACACAAAACTCAGATACCACAAACTTTCCTTATAGAGAACTGATAGGAGGACTTCTATATTTATCTACAAGTACAAGGCCAGATATAAGTCAAGCCGTAAATGAAGCAAGCAGAAAAATAGAAAACCCTACAAAAGATGACGTGATAGCTGCAAAGAAAATACTAAAATACTTAAGTGGAACGAGAGAGAAAGGAATAATGTACAAGAAAGGAGGAGATATTTCTAAACTAAATGCGTACTGTGATGCAGACTATGCAAATTGTATTAAGACAAGACGCAGTACAACGGGATATGTGATAATGTTAGCAGAAGGACCGGTATCTTGGTGTTCGAAACGACAACCAATTGTAGCGTTATCGTCAACCGAGGCAGAGTATATTGCAGCGGCTGATTGCTGTAAGGAATGCTTATATTTAAAGACATTTTTAAAAGAGTTGATTGGTTCTGAAATTCAAATCATATTGAATGTTGATAATCAAAGTTCTATTCAACTGATCAAAACAGGTTCATTCAATAAGAGGTCCAAGCATATTGATGTGAGATACTACTTCATTCATGAAAATTATAAAAATGGTAAAGTAAATATTAAATATTGTCCAACTGATAAACAAACTGCAGACATATTTACAAAACCATTGTTAAATAATAAATTTAATGTTCATTGCCAAAATATTGTTAAGTAAGTATAATTTGAGGAAACATGATTTAACTAATATGATGCTTAGGAAGTATTATTTAAATTGTAAACAATTTTAATAATAGGAGAAGGTGTTAGTAGGTACATCTCTAAGAGTATGTAACATCACTAAACTTGAAGGTTTCTATGGTTACTAGGGTTGTTGATTACTTATGGTGTAAAAAAATGTAGAAACGGTGATTTCTTAATTTAATAAAATAAAACAAGTTAATAACTATAAAAGTTTAATTTACTCCTCTCTGCATTCCCTATACCCTTCAGATAGTGCTCACAGTGTAGAATTAATGCACGCCGCTACAACAAAGTTATATCGGACATTCGTACGGTAATTATGGCGTCGCTTCGTATAATTGACAAGGACGATAAAAAAATATTAAAGTAATGTAAATAATTATCAAATTTACGATTTACCGGTGAAATGTAATGTTAGAATAATTTTTGGTGAACTTTATTCTTAAAAGAACATCCAGGAATATTATTTTTTCTTAGGACACCGGCTCCCGATGACAGCCGACCACTGACTACGGCATTTGGCCCAGTGTTGCCAACTCCAGACCACAGAGCAATTAACTTTACTCCAGACCAGTCCAAGTCGCCAGAAATTTGGCGCCAAGTAGCTTAAATTCGCCGATTTCTTTTTTCCTATGAAGTAGCATAAAATCGCCTAATTTAAAGTCAGATAACCTAAACTGCTACTTTTTAAGTGATAACATTGTTTTTGCAGTTCTCTCCAACTCCAACTCATTTTAAAAATAAAATAAAAACTATTCATGCACATCGCTGACATGGCAGCAGAGGTATCGGCCAACGCAACTATTTGTCACAAAAACATACGTTTCATTGAGTACCTACATGCATTTTTACAACTTTATTTACTTCGAAATTATGTCGCCCCTTTTTTTCCCAAAGTAGCCTAAACGACGACCAATCGCCAATCGCAATTTTTGGTCGCCCCGACACTGTTCGAGATAGCCTAAAAGGCGAAAAATCGCATAAGTTGACAGCACTGCTTCGGCCCAAGGCCAAGGTAGGGTCTTATAGGGCCCGTTTAACGGTGGTTGCAGTTTTTATGTTATTTTGTTAGTAGAATTGGCCTTCAGATCTAGATATTGAACACGGAACGCATAATCACTTGCGCCGTCGATGTATGCCCAATTATTGCGTGCGATCTTTATTTGTTACGGATTTATTCTGATTTCGCTTCTTAGCTAGTTAAATAGTGTTAATTAGCACTAACACTACTTAGTAACACTCTCCGCACTCCTAAACTTTATCGGTGTCAGTGTGACTATAATGTTACCTGCGTATGTGCTTTTTCTGAATATAATTAACTTTCCTACCAATTCGGACTCGTAATTATTTCGTACCCCGCACATCATCTAGGTACATCGTACACAGCGATGGTCTTCGCTACGGACTACCGCCACACACCCCCAAGGCTCGGACTACATGCATCCGGAATTTTCAGAACTCCATACAAATCGGATTGAATCCAGGCTTGTCCGGAGGCGTTTTGTATAGAGTTCTGAAAAATTCCGGATGCATATAGTCCGAGCATAAAAGTATATGGAATCTACGCAAGATTAGTAAATAAGTTACAAATATACCTACTCCGAACCTTTACCTATATTTAGGTTTTCTTTAATTGTGACCAAGGTCCAAGGCCTGGTCAGAGCCGAAAGACAACCCGACCTGGACACACCTGGCGTTCACCTCCTAGTACGAGTACCGGAAAACGACGTTGAGTTGCTGCGCCGACAAGAACGCAGAATGTACTGGCTGTGCGGCAACATCTACCTCAAAATTCTTGAGGACCTCCCGCCGCCAGCCAGCACCACCAAGGAGACAACCCCAGCACAGCCAGCTCTGATGGAGGAGGAACATCTTCCGTCGTGAAACAGATCGGAGGAGGACTGCTTTCGGGACGTCGAGGGGAACGAGTGCAGCGAAAGCTGCCTTAACTCCTCTCCGTTCAGAGAGCAGTAAACCCCTCCGTATCATACAAACCAACCTCCGGCACAGCCAACGTGCCGGAGGTTGCAACGGCTTGCCTACGCAGAGCGCTGGAGGCAGACACCGCGACCATAGCCTTGATCCAGGAGCCGTGGATCAAGAAGAACTCCATCTGTGGTCTAAGCAACATCGGAGGTGATATCCTCCTTGACACCAATGTAAGCATCCCGAGAACTTGTATATATACGCCCAAACACATACAAAAACATCTAATAACAGACTTCTGTTCCAGAGACCTGACAGCTGTTAGGTTTCTAGCAGGTCCTAACCAACAGCAACTTAACTTCGTGCTCGCATCAGCGTATATTCCGGGCGACGCAGATATCCCAACACCGGAACTTAAATCGCTGGTCGAGTACTGTGACAAGGAACAGCTCGAACTTATTGTCGGCACCGACTCCAACGCACATCACACCCTATGGAGCAGCGTAGGAAATAACACTCGGGGAGATGAACTGGTAAATTATCTTATCTCTACTAAACTAACCCTGATTAACAACAGCTCGGAGCCGACATTCGTCAACTCAAGAGCCCAAACCATCGTTGATCTAACACTCTCCACAGAGGCCATATCCCATCTGATTTTGGACTGGCACGTATCAAAAGAAACCTCGTGCTCGGATCATAGGTGGATACGCTTTAACCTAAATACGACTCTCCCGCCACCAGAACCAAAACGCCTACCGCGCAAAACAGACCGTTGCTCTTTTGTGCGGATGGTCAAGACGGCTCTGGATGGCATGAGTAAACTAACAACTGATTCTAAAATCGATGAAATCGAACAACATGTCAACAAACTAACCAACGCTCTAATGAACAGCTATGAAAAATCATGTCCCCTCACTACACCACTGGTAGGACCTAAAGGTTACTGGTGGAACAAAGAGCTGCAGGAGCTACGAAGGAAAGTGAGGAAACTGTTCAACAGAGCAATGAACACGATAACTAACTGACTGGGTCAACTATCATACTAAAAAGAAAGCCTTCAAAAGCTTGATCCGCCAACAGACTGCTGGAGACGCTTCTGTACCAACATCGAAAATACTAGTCAGGCAATGAAAATTAAAGGCATTCTGTCAAGTGCACCCAAACATACGATAGGGTGCCTAAAGAAAACTTACAACACTTACACTAACAACGACACAGAAACCAGTGAACTACTATGTCAACCCACTTCCCCGGATGTTCACTCTCCGACAGTATGGAGTGGGAGCCACAGGTTGCACTGGCTTCCGATAGCCCAGACTGGGACACAGCAAAGTCCATTGTTGATCACGACAAAGTACTCTGGGCAATTAACAGCTTCATCATCATCATCATTTCAGCCATAGGACGTCCACTGCTGAACATAGGCCTCCCCCATTGACTTCCAGATTGGCCGGTTGGAAGCGGCCTGCATCCAGCGTCTTCCTGCGACCTTTACCAGGTCGTCTGACCACCTTGTGAGTGGACGTCCTACTGCGCTTGCCGGTACGCGGCCTCCATTCTAGAACCTTTCTGCCCCATCGGCCATCAGTTTTACGTGCTATGAGCCCCGCCCACTGCCACTTCAGCTTGCTAATCCGTTGGGCTATGTCAGCGACTTTTGTTCGTTTACGGATCTCTTCATTTCTGATTCGATCTCGCAAGGAAACACCAAGCATAGCCCTTTCCATAGCACGCTGTGCGACCTTGAGCTTTCTTATGAGGCCCATAGTGAGAGGCCACGTTTCAGTTCCATATGTCATCACTGGTAACACACACTGGTTGTAGACATGATTAACAGCTTCCTACCGTATAAATCTCCAGGTATAGATGGGATCTTTCCGGGCCTGTTGAGGTGGAGCGCAGATCTATTAGTTGACCATCTAGTAACCATCTTTAGATCATGCATCGCCCACAGATACATACCCAAAGCCTGGAGAGAAGTCAAAGTAATATTTATACCAAAACCAGGAAGAAGTGACTACACCAATGCCAAGTCATTTCGGCCCATAAGTCTAACTTCCTTCCTACTCAAAACACTGGAAAGACTTTGCGATCGTGAAATTTGTGAAAACGTTCTTCCACTTAAACCACTACACCCACAGCAACACGGCTACAGTCAAGGCAAATCCACAGAATCAGCCCTTCACAGCGTTGTAGCACGCATAGGCGAAGGACTGACTAACAAACAATCTACACTAGGCGCCTTCATTGACATTGAAGGTGCCTTCGATAAAACCAACTTCATCAGCATAAATCAGGCGCTAGTGAACTTCGGAGTTAATCCCACACTTGCTGAAACAATTAACAACATGCTAACACAGAGAGCAATCCGATTTACCGTCAACACAATGACCAGAGGTATCGTCGCCAGAGGCTGTCCCCAAGGCGGCGTCCTTTCACCCCTACTTGAAACATCGTGGGAGACGATCTCATCCGCAGGCTCAATTGGCGCGGCCTACACACCGTGGGTTACGCGGATGACTTAGCTATCTTAGCCACAGGATGTTCGGACAGCACACTGTGTGACCTCATGAGAACTGCTTTCAAAACAATAGAGTCCTGGTGCAGCAACCACGGCCTCTCAGTCAACCCAGCAAAAACAGAACTAATAATGTTTACACACAAACGAAATATCAGCAACCTAAGACTGCCCAGGTTGTTTGATACTGACATCTCACTTACAACGGAAGTTAAATACCTAGGTGTAACACTTGACAATAAACTTTTATGGAATAAACACCTAGACCATAAACTAGAAAAAGCTTGCACAGCATTCTTCCAGTGTAAGAAAATGCTAGGTAAAACATATGGGGCCTTTCCCCGAATATCCAGATAGCTCTACACAACGGTAATCAGACCAACACTAACATACGGAGCTGTCGTATGGTGGACAAGAACGACACTAACAACAACCAAAACCAAATTACAACGTTTTCAAAGACTGGCGTGCTCCGCGATCATAGGCTGCATGAAAAGTACACCCACAGACTCCCTGGAGATACTGCTTGACCTGCGCCCACTCGACCTTCTAATTCAGCAGGAAGCGACGATGAGTGCAATCAGGCTGCTAAACCTAGGCCTATGGAGCAATTGCAGGAGCCGCCATACATCTATCCTGAGCCAGGCAATAACAGACCAGCCGCTATTGATGGCACCAATCGGCAGGACTCCTAGCAAAAACTTAACACAAAAACTATACCTACAAGATACAACCATTTGAGACTGAGAAGGACTATTCAGGCATCGCGGAAGTCCGTGTGTACACTGACGGCTCCAAAACTGAGAAGGGCACAGGCGCAGGAGTACACTCTTTAGATCTCAACATTAACATAAGCATGGCACGAGGCCCACAAAGCTCCATCTTCCAATGCGAGTGTGTAGCCATCAACAAAGCTGCCAATGCCATAGCCAGACGAGAAATTACCGACCTCAACATTCGGATACTTTCTGACAGCATGGCAGTGCTAAAAGCACTTGACAGCTACACCAGCAACTCAAAACTCGTATACGAATGCTACCTTTCCCTGCAAAAGATTGCTACAGCCAACAAGGTAACTCTGCAGTGGATAAAAGGGCATAGTAAATCCCTAGGCAACGACGCCGCAGATGAGTTGGCAAGGAGAGGTTCGGACATGGTCACTGAGGGACCACTCCCGATACTCCCTCACCATACTCCCAACTGCGTGCCTGGATTAGGATTCGTACACTATCACAACAAAACAAACGATGGACACTTGAGTACTGCATGCAGGCAATCAAAATTAACTCTTTTAGGGGTCACGCCCAGATTGACCCGACGTATACTCTGCCTCGAAAGACAAAACCTGCGAATAATCGTGGGGACAGTTACCGGTCACTGTCTCCTAAATCAACACCTTTACACCATAGGTAACACAGACAGCCCTCTGTGCAGGACATGTCTTACTACAGGCGAAACTGCCAACTACGTAGTCCTGGAATGTGAGGATCCCTGGATGCAACCCATCACAACGTAATGAAATCCTTGGCAACCCAAGGTCGCTCCGCGAAGCCTGTGAAAATCCCAGGAAACTTCTGCGCTTCTGGGCGGAGCTAGGCTGGTTATATTCGTAACCATCACACCCCCTACGCACAAAGGACCGAATTTGAGTCTAAGTGCGGAAAAGGGAGTCCAATCTCATACTCATACAAGGCCCAAGGTTTTAAGACGACTTCGACGCAGCCGTTGAAACAGCGATTGTCACATCTGAATCCTAAAGACGTAATAATTTAATATTTGCCGTACAATTACACATCATCATAAGCTATCCTTCTGCAGACATAGAATCCAGCTAGACCCAAAACTTTAAAAAAACTGCTGCGGTAACCTTTCCCCTGCAAAATATCAGTTTTTCTTGAATAACTCGGACACGGTTGAATACACAAATTTCTTATTTCGGCTACATATACACCAGGTAACGTAGATTTTCTGCATCATTCAATCCTTAAAAGGAGGTAACATTTTGCTCGACTAAAGCACGCGATAATACTCGCTACGCTTGGCAAGCAGGTTGGCGAGCGCAGTTTTTTTATAAATTTCGCACGCAGACGCTGCTGCCCGTCTGGTGCTACAGGAATTAGTCTAGTAATTAGTATTCTTTACGGCCGTCCCCACACGACACGTAATCTTTAGTGTTAACAACAAAATTGTTCACTTCCGAATCCCAAATGTGTCAGATGATCAAGATTGGGTTATTTGAAACATTTAAAAACGACGTTGGTAATAAATTAAAATTCATATATGATTTTTTATTTTTATTTTGCACAAAATTACATTTACGCTTCCTTCTTGGTATCGGTCTTGCCACCACGAATTCTTCCGGTCCTGCGCGCAGCAATAAGACCGACCTTGCGACCAGCGGAGGTACCTCTCTTGACGGTTGATGCCTTACCTATAAAATTAAAAAACAATATTATCATGCATAGTCAGTAATAGGAGCAGTAATAAAATAATATGAGCGAAAAGAAATAAATGGTCACAATGATTTTTTAAAGCTAAATGTTGCCGTTTTTTCTTTGATTTATCTCCTTAAGGATATCCTGCACCCCTAGATCGAGATAGACAAAATATATGAGAACTTGATTGCATCATACATTATTCTTGGTTTTAGGAATATTGCACTTTTTCATTAAACAGCAACAGCACTGTTATGGAGCTATGTGATGTTTTTTCAGTTGAAAAACAGAAATGGATTCGGCAGCGCCTTTTATTATCATGCCATCATAGTAGAAAAGCACCTATCTATTGTAATCAATGTTTTATTACATCAGAAATATTGATGCTGTGTAAAACATTTTTTATTATTATTCCCCTATTCCACGAACTCTGCATGATAATACTCAAAATACACAATTGCAAAATAACCCAAGTGCAGTATATGTATTATAGGATGCATTGAAAAACTTAAATTCTCTGCTTTTTAATGTCAAATTATAATAACTGCTAACAAAGCTAACTCTACTATACTAAAAGAACAGTTAGTGACAAAATGAGAATGAGAAAAATGACAAGTAAATAAAACAGATGCTTACCAATGTGTTGATGGTTACCACCTCCGTGAGGATGCTCTACAGGGTTCATTGTAACACCACGGACATATGGCCAGCAGTTACGCTTCACCTTGTATTTGTGGTAGGCACGTCCAGCCTTTAAGATGGGTTTGTCAATACGTCCACCACCTGCTACAATGCCTGAAACATAAAATATCATTGTTAGAGACATCATAAAACCTATCTGAGATATGTAGATCTACAAACATTGCTTCAGAAAGAGCCTCTGTGTAATCATTGGTCTTCAGAGTAGGTAAGTAGAAAGTCATCATGAACAAATAATCATATTTATACAAAATTTTGTGACAGAATATAGGAGAATTTCCAACAAATATCTCAAAGCCTGTCACCTCATTATAGGTCTTAAAACAATTACTTACCCACCATTCCTCTGTTGCTTGATGGGAGCACTTTCTTGGCTCCTGATGGGAGCTTCACTCTGGTACGTTTAGCATCTGGATTGTGTCCAATTACAGTAGCGAAGTTACCAGAAGCACGAGCTAGCCGACCTCGGTCTCCCATCTTCTCTTCCAAGTTGCACACAATGGTACCCTCAGGCATAGCACCCACGGGCATGACATTGCCTGCAAAAGTCAATCAAATATTCACTTTGTAAACATATGAAATTATAAAATTAAGTTGGTGCCCATGATACTTGAATTGGGTGTTGTTTTTTCAGTTACTAGAATAATCAGTGCAGAGCTAACCTAACTTACAACTAAAGCAATACACAACATACCAACTTCAAGTGTAGCTTTCTTTCCGCAGTACACAAACTGGCCAGTGTAGAGACCCTCAGGGGCAATGAACAGTTCCTTGCGGGTCTTGAATTTATAAGGGTCACGGAAGTGAACCACAGCCAGAGGGGCGCCTCGCCCAGGGTCATGGATGATATCCTACGCAAAAACAAAAAAAAGAAATTAATAATCTCTCAATGCAAGAATTTTTTATTGACTAACCTCAATGCGATCAACGTCGTAAATCAAGAGTTTTAACTTACATTATCTCGTCAGTCCCGCAAAAACGAGACTTAGCAGAATGAACATTGATTCCCGGACTTTTACGATTACGACCACTTAGTCGACCTGGATTTAATGAGGTTAATTTTGTTTACCTACCTTAACTACACCCTTAATATAACCATGGCGCTCAGCATAATCCAAGGAGCGGAGTTTGGGGGCTCCTTTCCTTTTCTTTGTGTGTGAAACGAAGACTGAACCGGCACCTTTACGTTGAGCACGAATCACACGACCCATGGTTACGTTCCCTCACTGAAAATCCGTACACAACAATTTTTAAGAGAAATTTTAATACCACTTCCTAGAGCAGCTAAGAGTTATAGAAACTCTACAAATATTTTAACAAATCATCGAATATTTCTACCAGATTATTTAAG
Organism: Anania hortulata; assembly: GCA_963576865.1. Lineage (NCBI taxonomy): Eukaryota > Metazoa > Arthropoda > Insecta > Lepidoptera > Crambidae > Anania > Anania hortulata. The sequence goes on along the minus strand of OY756390.1, from coordinate 11,980,384 downwards.
ATTAAAAAAATAACACATACATTTCACGGAGGGTCACTTTTGAAAGAACAAAAACACAGATTATACAAACAGCAATAGAGCAATACACTGACATAAAAATAAACATGGACTGGCTATCCATACATGTGATGACAGCAAAATTTGTATACCCATTGGAACTTCAAATTTTTAAGTGCCTTAAACTGGTGACACACTGCGGCGGACGCGGCTCCGGACTCGTCTTGACATTGTGAGGTCAAGCGCTGCCATTGGTCTATCCTTCAGTCAACTTCCGCCAGCCCAAAGATCGACCAATGGCAGCGTTTGACCTTACAATGTCAAGACGAGACCGCAGCCGCGTCCGCCTCCATCTGTCACCGGCTTTATCGACTGCAGCAATTTAAAAGTTGGAACTACATTTTGTCGATTTTTATTTTTTGCATTAAATGTCTTATTATATCAATATATTTGGCCTCATAAAGTTTTAATTATCTAATAGAACTCTTTCTCTGTTTTTGACTAGGGAAAATGTTGGATGTTTTCATAGCCTTCGATTAACCTACAGAGGTAGTTATGTTGAGACGAACTTACCGGGGCACGCGAGCGGGGCGGTCACTCGTGCGCCGCGTGGATCTACCAGTTCCAATTTAGTTAGCAGGAGATGCGCAAGTGCGATTTTCTATTTTTCAACTCAGCATCATTATACACATAACATCTATCAAAATCATTAATCCAATGTTCGTTATAAAGCGTGCACGATCGCATCGATTTTGAAATAAAAAGAATAATACAATTGATTTTTGAGTACGATTTTCTTGTATTACAGACACGACTCTGAACCATTCCCTCCCTAAGCATGGCTCATACTTTCTTTAGGACCTTATTTGTATATTTAATCTAAGGTTTTACCCATAGAAACACTGTTTTAATGAATAGATCGAAAAACGTTACGAATATCGACTTGGGGACATCCCTAATTTAGTTCCGATACTACGTCCTACAACGCCAAAATGGCGATTTTAGGCTTCACTTATAATCCAAACGCTCAGTTTAATATTCCAACGGTATATATTAAATTAGACACAATAATATTATTCTCATAAAAATATAAATCGATAATATTTAAAATTAATATGACATTAGTTGATTTGATTTTGGTTTGTAAATTAATATTATAAACATTTCTTTCAATCCGCTTACCGGAAGTGCTATACAACATTACTATTATTATTGTTACAGATTAAAATATTAAGGAAAAGTTAGTAGTTTTAGCTAATGTATTAATTATGTACTCGTATATACCTAACACGATAATCAAATAGTCATGAATATAATAATTATACAGCAGCCAGCTTATATTTACTTTATGTCTATGCTAAATCTTCAATCACAGCGCTTGACCTCACAATGTCAAGACGAGTCCGGAGCCGCGTCCGTTGCAGTTTATCACCAGCTTAATTTACTATGAATAATTTTTTTTAAAAAAAAACGAATTCATATGTCATTGACTTCTATTTTACATTTTGAGTACGATTTAAATCAATGTACATTTAATGGTTAAAAAAATTAAGAACTATAAAAATATATAAAAACCTCACTCCAATCAACCCGGTCAATCTGAAGGCGTGTTGTCAGGTTAGCAGTTTAATTACGTAAAGATTATTACTTAAGTACTTACGAAATAAAACAAGTCTTTATCTAAAGTACCTACCTATTTAGCAGCCAAAATTCAACCTCATTCACTGAATACGATGATAACTGTTTTATATTTATTTAATCCATCTACAAGTAAAATCTATTAGCTGATACACATTAAGTTAAAATTATTAATACGTCTACTCTGTCTTACTCTATAGAAGAATACTTTATTTTTAGAGTACTTTGCCCGGTGCTAGCTACTTTGTTACCGCACAGTGAGAGTAGATAATCTGAGCAAATTTCTTTAAGTGCCAATTCTGGATTTATCCTATTATTCTTGACGTAAGTCAAGGAATTTGTTGTACGAAGTACCTACTTAAAAATTCCTTGACGTAGGTACGCAGTTTTACTTCATCAGTGGGTAAGCTCCAGTAGCCAGTAGCCATCTGTATACGTCAAAATAGTTCTGGGTACACTCACTAGTGGCGCTTCAAATGAGCACACAAAGCTGTAATTTGTAAGGGACAACCAATCTGCCAATCCATACATAATTTTAGGTTAGTGAAGCCTACACTTGGCGTCTCTGTCTAATGAAGCGAGAGAGAATAGAGAAACGAACAATGAAAGCAAGGATTCGTTTACAATGCGAACCAAATTTCATGATATAATTTAATGATTTCGAAATCGGAGTTAGTTAGTGTTTCTTTTCTCATCATGGTTAAATTACTTTAAAGCACAGAATATAATGTTAAAATCTGGTTGGATATAGCCATCGAATACATACTCTATAGAGCAGCAATTTAAACCATCTTTTTCTGAAACTAGTAAGTGATTTTTCACTTACAATTTAGTATGAAACTAAAAAACTCCTGTCAACGCTCGCCCATACAAAAACAGCACAGATACAGATTAAAAACTGGCGGAAAATTTTGTTAAACAAATCATAAGATATTTTTACTCTATAGATACGGGTATGTGCTCCATGGTTAAGATAATAAGAAAAATCGACCTCTTAAAATGTATGCAAGCAGATAGCCTAAGCAAAAATATTCATCTATCTTTACGACCTCAGTAGCCGAGAGGCGACCATACCGATGTTGCTATGTCTGAAATCCCGGGTTTGATTCCCGTTAGTCATTAATAAAGGTCGGGTCTAGGTGTTGTGGTACCGTCGTTGTTTCTGATTTCTGTAGCACAAGTGCTTCAGTTTCTTATCATTGGATCAGAGCAATGATTGTGATGTTGTCCAATATTTATTTAAGTACCTATTTAGAGTTTACAACCAACTGTCCTTTAGAACAAGAATTACAGAAATGTAGACACAATCAACAAATTAAATTATTGTTCTGGGGCTTGCACCTTTAGAGAGGTAGTTTCTTATTATTATGTGGGTAGTTAAATTTGGTGCATCGGTGTCGACTTCTCTTCAGTCAGTCACTCATTAGTTAAATCATGGAGCACATACCCTCTAACTAACTTTCAGTGCACTCTTTTTGCTGCCGATGTATCTGTGTTAATACCATGCAAAGACGCTAAAACTTATAACCTAGATAATAATAACACTATACGTAAGGTAATAAATTGGCTTAAAAATAATAATTTAAACGTAAATTTTAATAAGACCACATACATTGAATTCATAAACAAAAATGCAAATAAATTATCATTTAATAAACTTTTTGAAAATCAAGAAATTAAAGAGTCTAGCCAAGTTAATTTCTCATGGAAATTGCAATATTGAATCAATGTGTGGTAAAATTAGTTAATAATTTGCATAATAAGCACTCTAGCGGTTGATTCGAATAAGTGATAAAAAAAGTGTTATCATGGCTATGTATGTTCTCTCCTGAGATATACTGATAAACTTTAGGGCAATTCAAGCCATAAAGTTTTCAAATCTCAAAAGCAATAGGTATATTAGGGCAATCTACTCGTACAACGTTGACAATCTACTCGTAACATCATGCAGACCCCTTTTTACACAACTAAATTTGTTAACTGTCACATCTACGAGATTTGTGTGTTTGTAAAAACAAATTTTCATGTGTTCAAGACAAAAATGAATGAATGTAAATTGTGTGATATCCACGTAAATTAAATCTTCCTGCCAAAATAACTAGTCTATACAGTAAAAATGCCTACTGTATGGCTATAATAGGTTAGACGAAAAAATTAAATCTCTTCCATTACATAAGTTTGAAAAAACAACCTTAAAACTATTTCGATGCTTAAAAGTTTTCGTTTTCGAAGTTTTTACACTGTAGAAGAATACTTTCAATCCTTCAACAAAAAATTTGTTAATTGTTTTAGTTATATATAGCCCAGATATTTTACGTTAGGTTTTCTGACATCTAGGTATTTCTAGTAATAGTGATTGACACGAATGTGATTTTGTATTTAAAAATAATGGTATGTGATCTTTTAAACTGACATGAATGGTTATTTTAATTTATTTGAACCAGGATTTATTATCTTTTAAATGTTAATAATATTTGTATGCCAGTTTCTGGTGGACTGTGGGCACATTGTTGTAGACCACTATTCATGCAAATAAATTGATTTGATAACTAAGGTATGTGCTCGATGGGTACAAATTACAATCCCTTGTTCCACCTTGTTGTGTGTGTGGCCAGAGCCTATAGTCACGTTGTAGGAACGTAGTCACGTTGCAAGCGGCGTGGACTTTTCCTGACAACTTTGTGGCGCCGTAGGACGCACACGAATTTGTTTATTAGTCTTCCGTAGTTGCTGCTAATATCAGTTAATGTTTTAGAATGTGCAAATTCATATAAAACATTATTAAACGTAACTGTGAAAGGTTTCAACGTAAGATTTAGTGCTAAAAGTGTTTAAAAGCTGATTGAAATTTCATTTGGAGCTCTTGTTCTCCTAGGTACTGTGATTGAATTTTATCTCTCGAATTAGTGACTACTTTCGGATCGAAATATCAGCATAATTTTGTTACTACTTGTGAGTTTTGATTATCGCACCAGCCTCATTATATCATCAAGAAAAATTGAGGTAGTATTAATTATTTTGAAAATAATCATGAAAGATCAATGCAAAGCTTTATGTCGCACTCTTTCAAATAACTTTATATATTATGTTTAAGCAAGATGGCATAAAATTATGATAAACGGTTTAAAGAATGAAATGGTGTTATGCAAACATAAAGCTGTCTCCCTCGCATGTTTTGTGTTCTAAACTTTGAATTATGGAGAAACTGAAACCTTGTAAACAAAGTTTCCGTCTGTTTTGCGCAACAGATACCTATTTTGTGCTTTGCTAATTGACTGTAGGTAGTTATGTAAAAAAATATATTAATAGAGCAGGGTAGTTTTTAGGCGCACTTTATTTACCTACTTTCCAAACCATAACCAACCTTCACAATGCAAATACGACTGTTCTGACTGACTGAAAGTCGGGTTAGGTTACACCATTTATAAATCAAAAACGGCTGGACCGATTTTTATGATGTTTGATTTGTTGGATTTGTCTCCGCCCCGGATAGAAGAATAACTTTAGGCTATAACTGTACATTAACGGTCCACGAATTTAAGGGTTTTGCAAGCTGAAGGATAGATGGGGGGCTGACCCTTTCTCTCAAACACTCTCCCTCTCAAAGCAAACATATCGTTTATTAGTTTTAAAAATATTTAAGATAGAAGTTTGAGGTTATATACAAGTATGCAAATAGTCACATTTTATGCACTTTTGCGTGGTTATGAGGATAAAGGGAGGGAATTATGAGAGATACCACTCTTGTATTTTAATAATAAAAATAATTTAAGTCATAATTTGCCAAAAACCTCATCTAGGTTAGCTTAGGTTAGAACAGTGACCACATAAAGCGCGAAGCCGAGTGAGCGTAGCGAGCGTGCCGCGCATCGAGGATGGATGATGGAGGATGGACTCGATGGTGCCGCGGCAGATTCTAATTCCGGCCCAAAAGTACGGTAGTACTATTACGTATTCTGTGCCAAAAGTTGTGTTTTTATCATTTTTATCAACTACTGAACACTTTTATGTACTAAATTAGACTTTTATTTTAAATATCTCCAAAACTATGGGTTGGCTGTGACAAAGGGAGGGAGGGAACGGAGGAAGGAGGTAGCCCCTCTCACCCCCTCGCCCTTCAAAACCCTTAAATTCGTGGTTCGCTAATGTACAGTTTTACCTAACTTTACTTAAATAAAAGTACGCCTAATGTACCTACATCCTACTGCAGGGCACATGCCTTACCACAACTATGAAGTGGTTTGGGCCATATTTCACCACGCGGGCCTAGTGCGGGTTGGTGGAGGGATGTTGCAAGGCGTGACGCCAGATGTTGCTGCCCTAAGCCTCTGACTAGGCTTCACGACTAGTATTAAGCTATATTAGCCGGAATCAATTTTTAACGTGCCTTCCGAAGAACGGAGATGCTTGTGATAAATGTCACTAAATATGGTTAGAATGGTCACCCATCAACTCACAACCGCGGCGTAGGTGACTTAACTTTGGTAACACTTCCAAAGCGCTGCCGCCACTGTGCTATAACAACTTAGTCAAAGCAGGCCTACGACACTCCGCGTTTCGATCGACACAATACCTACGCGACGCGCATCTTCGAAGATGCTAATATCACGCACGCGCGCTGTTACACGCTCTTACTATTAAAGGTAGTTTTTTGTACGCGTTACACTTCCGACTTTATTCACTATGAATAATAAAAATAAAAGACACCGAAAATATTGCGCAGCATTTGGGTGTACGAATAGTGTAAGTGTAGAAAATATCCAAAATTGACACTTTTACACTAAGGATCTTGAAAGGTAAAATTTTTAATTCATTTATTTAGAAAGTTAAGAACATTATGTGTAACACCTATACAGGTGTAAAATATCTATTTAAAACGAATTTAAATAGTGTGTTTAAAAAGTTTAATTAGATCGATTTAAACTCATGATGTTTCATTGACTTCGAAATTACTTATTATGTACGATTTAAATCAATGTAGATAGAACGCCCAGAAGCCAAGTCCGCGTCTGTAAAGTCAGGCAATACAAACTAAGTCACAATGGCTTAGTTTATTACTCGGCCCGTTAGTGCTCAAGGTCGTGTCGCGTGACAAACAGCTCCCGAAATATTAAAAAAACATTATGGTTTGCGAAGTGAACAGATGTCACAGTACATCAGAAAAACACAAGAAAGATTGTAACATTACATTTCACGTGTAAGAATTGCGTAAAAACTTATATTTTACGTAAAACATTAATATAATAATCAAAAATAAAAATTAATCACAATAAATTAGTCTTTACATTTTATGAAAATGTTGCCTGTATGGGGAAAAAATATCTCCCACGTTTTGTTGTTTTTAAAAGAGACGTCTCAATTTATATTTTGTTTTGTAATCCTGCCACGACCATGGATGTTTTTCTAATATCTTTAGACGGTAAAAAATAGTCAAGATTTTACTATTATTTACCACTATTTTGAAAATTTCTACCCACTAAATCTAGGAGATACGACGGTCGTGCTGAGAAGAATACTTCCTAGCCAGACCACATAGAAACCCGTGTTATTATTAAAATTTTAAAATGGTATTAAATAGCTTAGAAAATTTACTATTTTTTACGCCTATTTTAAAATTTCCTACTATATCGATCTTAGAAATATGACTGTCGTGCTATAAAGAACAACTTTCTAGCACGACCTCGCCGAAACTTGTGTTATTGTGAGATATTAAAACGGCATAAAGTAATTTAGAATATCTTCTATTTTTTAATTAAAAAGTAAACTACCGTAAGTGCATTCGGCTAGATAAAATTCATTTCAGATTTTGTCTGATAACTGCTTTCCATAAAGAAGCAGTTCTGTTATCAGACGACTGCACACGTCCGTACGCCCTCTGAGTCCGGAGTAAACTGGCACGGGGCCATGAATGTGGCTGAGTACGCGTGAACGCCGCGCGAGCGAAAAGGGCGGGCGCGAGCTCTTTGTCGCGGGACAAAATAGATAAGGGAACAAGCGTGATCGCACTTGATGAACCCCGCGAAAACCGTCTACATTCACGTTCACGCCTGTTTATGGAGCTTCACGGCACTACGATTTATGATCCACAGAACACAAATGACACGGTACGATTCTGTGTTATGATCACTATTAATGTTTTACCATTTCATGAAGTAGTCTTGCTAGTAGTTTAGCTATTTATATCGTCAAATGCTGAGTATTTATTAATCTGGCTAGTCCACATAATGATGTGGACAGCGGGTTCTGTTCTAATATCATGAAATACCACCATTTTTCAACCGACTTCAAAAAAGAAGGAGGTTCTCAATTCGACTGTAAGGTTTAAGGTTTAAGAACTTTATTTCTCTTAAAGAATTACATTAATTCACTTACAGAGAAAATACAATATAATAATTAATGCTATTTGCAGACTAACGTAACAAAAATAACCAATACTTAACAATATTATCAAAGTTGAAACAAATAATTAAGTAGGGGTGGGTACCTACCCACCCCTACTTTAATTTTTTTTAAATTTTAAATTTTTAATTTTGAATTTAATGAAATAAAGTTGCAAATAGTAGAAACGAACGGTCGCGTCTTCATCGAGCGCTTGGGCGCGTCGTCCGGCAGGTTATTGTTTACAACTTACAAGCCGGACCAACACGGATGATAGAAAAACATCGAGCGTAGTTGGATTTTGGATGTGGCATGTCGGGGTTGTAATTTTTTTTAATATTTAAAAGGTACATTATTTATAGATTCAAACTTTTATTTTATTATCATTTATTTATCTTTTAATAGATTTAGATTTAATTAGATTTAATAGATTTTATTCTTACAATGTATATTGAATGTTAATTATTTTTTTAACTTCTCTTTACACCCTTGATTTTACTAAATGTATGTATTTATTTATGTTTTAATATGAATTTTAAGTTGTCTTTTAAAACTAGCTATTGATTTTGCATCTTTTATTTCTGTTGGTAATTTATTATATATTTTCACTCCTTCGAACTCGATATTTTTTTTGCCGTAATTTGTTCTTGGGGGACGCGATATAAGATGGTTTGCATTACGCAGTTTCATTCTTTGTATTTCCTGTTTTCTTCGGAATGAAAGTGATGTATGGATTTGCTTGTTTAAAATTTTGTAGATTAAAATGCATGTGTAGTATATGTATGTTTATTGGATAGTCATATTTTTGGTATCTTCATATATTTTTTGGGTTGCTGTACGAAAGTCGTAATTAAATAATGATTTTATGAGTTTATTTTGAGCTATTTGTAATATATTTAAATTGGATTTGGCTGCTGTACCCCAGATTTCTATTAAATAGTCTATATGAGGTTATACTAATGAATTGTATATAATATATTTGATGTTACGTGGTAGACAGTGGGCTACGCTACGCATGGTACCGGTTAACGACGTTAATTTAGTTTTAATATTTTGTATGTGTTGTTTCCAATTAAGATTCTGGTCTAATATAATTCCAAGGTACTTTTCGCTAGATTTTTTTCCAAGTTTTTCATTATTTATTGTTAGTTGAAAGGTGTCATTAATTTTTTTGTTTTTTGCGGTGAATATTACGTAGTTCGTTTTAGATGCGTTGATTGTGAGCGAGTTAGACAAAAACCAGTTATTTAGTAACGTTAGATCAGTTTGTGCTTTTGATGTGATGGTTTTAATTGACTCACCAAAGTAGAACAATCCTGTGTCGTCTGCATATAGTGAGACCTCGGCTTTTAGCCCTATATGTTGTATGCTGTTTATGTAAACTAAAAACAGGAGCGGTCCTAAAATTGAACCCTGAGGGACACCATATGTTATGGGACTTGGTGAACTTTGATTTTGACCTATTTTAATTATTTGTCTGCGGTTCTGTAAATATGATTTTAAGATTTCATGCGCCTTACCAGTGATACCAGCTTCAAATAACTTTCGAAGAAGTATTGTGTGGCTGATAGTATCAAAGGCCTTTTTAAGGTCGATAAAAATACCAAGTACAATTTGTTTTTCATCAATTTTGTTTTTAATTTTAGTTACTAGGTCTAAAGTTGCAGATAGTGTATTAGATTTGGGCCTAAAACCGTATTGTTTTTCATAAAAGAATTTTTTAGAGTTCAGGTATTTTTCTAGACGGGAGTATACTATTTTCTCAAAAATCTTCGAAATCACAGGCAAGACCGAAATTGGGCGATAGTTACACGGGTCGGATTTGCTGCCAGATTTATGGATTGGTGACACCTTTGCAACTTTTAAGCTGTCAGGATAAACCCCATTTTCTAGGCAGCTATTAATGCAATTGGTAAGTGGAACGACAATTATTTTTTTTATAGACTTTATCGTTTTTGAGCTAATGCCATCCATACTAGAGCTCGTGTTTGGATCCAAATTATCGATTATCTTAGCTATTTCATCCGTGGTAGCCGGTGTAAGTTTAGTGAGCTGTGTCGCTTCAGATGCCTCTTCAAATGCCTGCATGGAGCTAGTGTCTTCTAAATGTTTCGATGGAATTTTGCTGGCCAATACTGAGCCAATAGTAGAAAAGTAAAAGTTGAAGCATTCACATATTTCGATTTCGTCTGCTATTGTGCTTGAGTTAATTATAAGTTTGTTTGGGCCGATGGTCTCCTTAATCTTATTTGCTGCGAGATCGTTGATTGCTTTCCACATCTTCTTGGGTTTGCTAACGTGGTCCTTGAAATACTTATAATAATACGTTTTTTTGGTTTCCTGAATTATTTTATGTACTTTTGTCTGAGCTGTTTTAAATTCTTGATCTAGTAATAAATCTGTCTTGTTTTTTTTGTACTTTTGTCATTTTTTGTTTCTGTTATTGATATCTTCTAAGATGTTTTTATTTATCCAGTCCTGGCGCGGGGGATTTAAAAGTTTTGACTTAGTGCTTTTACTTTTTGCTAAACACTGCAATATTTTCTGCTCCAATATTTCGTATCTGTGTTCGTCGTAGTCTATAGATATTTTGATAGAATCGTAGAGTTTTTCGTAGTTTATCGCTGTGTAGTTAACTTTCTTTCTCGGCATAGGCTGGTAACTCTCAATTTCTAGGTATATATGTTTGTGATCTGACATGGCTGTTTCAATAATAACAAAATTAAAGTTATTATCTTTTAAGTTTGTGGATATGTGGTCTCTATAATGGTTTTAGTGGATGAAGTTTCGCGGGTGCAATATTTCCGGTTGATTTTGTTTAAAATTTTGTAATTGTTTTCTTTTAGTGTATCCTTATATTTACGTGTTTCTCTATCGAGTATTAGCAAGTCGAAATTAAAGTCGCCAAAGACAACTGCTCTCTTTCGTTTCTGAAGCTGGGAAGAGTATGCTTCAAGAAAACTGTCAACTTTCTTCCTGTTCGGGTTATATATAGCGCCAATATCTAGACATTGCTTATCGAGGTGGACCCAGGGAAAGTGGACATCATCATCCATACATTGTTCTTCGATAATATTGTGCTTCAAGTTGTTGTGCACAAAAATTGAGACTCCTCCTCCCTTTCGGTTTTGTTTATAGTTGTTGTAGTGTGTGTAGCATGGGATTTGAAGTTTTTGGATGTCATGATCATTTTTTATCCAGGTTTCCGAGACTATAACAATGTGGGGTTGGAGTGAGGCCATGATACACTTAAGTTCATCAAATTTACCTTTTTTGACGAGACTACGGGCATTTATGTAAAAGCATTTTAGAGATTTTTTGGTGGTCGGTATTTCGTTATATTTCTTAGCGATCGTATATGTTATTTTCCCTGTTGAAGCGATTAGTTTTTCGCTGATGGTGCCTTATCTTTTTGTTTTTCTTCCGTGGCAAGAATTATTTTAGGAACTCCCTTTATATATTTTATAATTAGGTTATTTTCTCCATCTTTGGTACGTTTTTCCAGTTCTACTTTTAAGTCTTGCATTTGTTTTCTTTGGTTAGGAGTTTGATCAGAAAAAATCCTAATGCGGTCAGTCGTCGTCTTGTTTTTATTGCGCAGTATATTTTTTACAGATTCTTCTGATGTAAAACAAACTTTGATTGGAAGGGTATGTTCTGGCTTAAATTTTCCAAGGCGGCTAATTTTACAGGGTTCTGGGGATTCTGTGTATATAGATTTTATAATTTTTATGACCTCGTTCCTATTGTAAGTGTGTCTGTCTGTTGCCATATCTGGTTCCGGTACACCAACAATGACGATATTTTTAGATCGTACATTGCGTTCATTTACTTCGTTTACTATATCTTCGTAGTTTATAGATGAATGGGCTACAGGTTGTGATGATGAGATAAGTTTTAGTTTGTTCATGTCCGATTCTAATAGCTCGATTTTTTTCTCAATATTAAATGTCGTGGTATCTAGATTATTCAGCTTCGTTTTCATATTTGACTGGTCTAAGATAATGTTTTCGATGGTGTTTCCAATACCATTTACTTGATTTTTTATGGTAGTTATATCTTCGCTCAGCTTGCCGATCTTCTCGGTTTGAGAGCTTGTGCTAAACTTCAGTACAGCCATCATTTCTGAGATTTGTTTTTTTATATCACAAAACTCGGCTTTTATCCAGGCGTGGTTGTCAGGTTCCTTGCGCTTTATGCGATGGATAATATGGGAGGTTGTATCATAACTATACTTCATGTCTGATAAATTCGGCTGAGATTCATTCAACTGTATGTTTTTTTTTTATGTATGTCACGCGATTACTCCGCCAATTATGGATCGATTTTGATGATTCTTTTTTTGTTTAGTAGATCATACTTCAGAAGTGGTCCCATATAAGCTTTATCGAAATTGATTAAGCAGTTTTTGAGAAAATAACAAAAATATACCCAGATAATGTTTTGGTTTGTGATTCTTGTATCTGTGTTACCCAATATCTTCGAAAAATTTAAACCGATTTTGATGATTATTTTTTTATTGAATAGCTAATACTTCAAAGATACTATAATAAAATATTAATATAGGATAATATCCCCCTTAAGGGTGGAAAAAAAGAGGATCAAATCGGTTTTCAGTAGTTAGATTAGGATTTATTACTAAAATTAGATGAATTCAATGAATTTTATTTAAAAAAATCTGACTTTAAAAATAACGTTAACACGTAAGTACCTAATTAGTTACTTTTGGAGTCGGTGCAAGCTGATCAAACTTTGAATGTTTTCGTTGCACCGACTCCAATATATAAGGTGCTTAATAAATATCTGCAACGGCTGAAATGGGTTAAAGTATTGCTTATATAGATTACGATAGTAAAGAAATTTTATGTCCAGAACATCATTAATTTTTTCATTAAAAAAATTATATTAATAAAGATTAGGCTTTATTCTGTCTCAAACCGTCCACATCTGTCCAAAAATGCTAACGTTTTACATTATACCGCTCCCGCGCAGTGTCAAGGGCGGATGATATATTTTTATATAGATAGATAGATATATAGATAGATACTCTTTATTGTACACCACACAAAACAAACAAATCACAGGAAAGTAAATACTTAGTGAATAGCACAATTTAGGCGGTCTTATCGCTGGAAGTGATCTCTTCCAGACAACCTTCAGGTAGAGGAAAGTTAAATTAATATTGAGAGAAGGGAGGCGGTGAAGAGTTCCAAAACATAAAAAATCAATTAATAAAAATATATATATATTAAATATTTTTGAAATAATCGGTCACATCATGAAATGATCAATTTTACGATCTGTACACGGTATAATAAAGAATATACAAACTGGTTTGTGCGATCCACGGCGGGCAGCCACAGTTATGCCCAGCGTTGCCGTTAGCGTACATTTTACACATTTGACGTACCTTTTTGGCCTCTCATGTGTAATGTGTAATTTTGTCCATTTACGTACCTTTTGAAGTTATTCAATATCTGTGTTGTAAAACGATATTAAGGGCGATGATGATGTACAGCTAGGGGGGGTCAAGGGTTTGCGACACCCACCCAAGAATCCTCTTTGCCTACCCTAGACTGCTTTATTAGTTATTAAAAGGCGTCACTTCTCTCTTTTTAAATTATAGTTAGTTAAGCTGGACGGCAGTTAAAGGATAGATATTGCATTGTAGCATTCACAAATTTTATGCGCTTGCTTCGCTCGTGGGTTATTTGTTTGTTGCTTGCGACTTAGTCTGCCTTCAACGGCACGGCAGATAGACAGCAGGCGCGACGTCTACGAAACCGTCACGCCACGCACGACGCCTGCAGTGTGAATGATTCACGCTGCGCTGCTGCTGCCCCGTCGCCGTCAAGCCCCGCCGCGGCGGCTGTGTACCGGTGTGACCATGCAAGGCTTTAGTCGGGAATGCGCCACGCGTTTTTTAGGATTTTTTATATTTATTCTTAATATTTATTCAGGTTCTAGCAATTGTTTTCTGTCGAGATCGAGAGATACATTAAAGGGGAAAAAGCTTTCTTCGCCGGATAAAAAAATATTTGCTTTTCATTGGCACTACGTTTAGTCGCGTCCAACGAACGTTACTAACGCATTAATACGGTCTTCTTGCTTGTCTATCCATAAATTTACGAAATAAAGCATAAATGACCATTTAATAAAGCATCAGCAAGCAATCGAAACCGCTAAAGTTTCACTTTGACTTGTAATAACAACATGCGAAACTGAATAGAAAGAAAACTTTAACGCCGAACCACTTTTCCAACTCTAGTTACATATCCGCTATTGGTTCACTAGCTTTTTTATCATGTTCCGTAATTCGTTTAACTATATGGATTTTGTCTTTGAAAATTACCTTCAGTTTTTTTATTTTCAGTTAATGCCATGTGGGTGACGACGACCTAGGTATGGCGGCTGCAACGGAGACGTTGCCGGCAGCGGCGAGGGAGTCCAGGCATGCCCTCTCGGCACCCGCGCTTGCACCTACGGCGCGATGCCCGTCTGGCAAACATATCGTTCATTGGTTTCGCAAGGGCCTTCGTCTACACGACAACCCAGCCTTGAGAGCAGGCCTCATCGATGCAGACACATTCCGCTGCGTTTTTATAATAGATCCCTGGTTCGCTAGTTCATCTAATGTTGGAATAAACAAGTGGAGGTATGTAAGAGATATAATTTTCATAAAATTTGCTAAACTATAATTATAGGTACCACATTTTATGTCAAAAGCTAAAAAACGTCATTATTTAGGTACTTGTGCTCAACTCCCAGGTGATATGTTTTGTTCCAAGTCAGAGTCAGATAAATCCATTTTATTGTGAGTTGTTTAATCCATTCATTTGTTTTCTGCGATCGTCATTTATTGTATCTAACATTCGTTGATATTACCCTTTTCAGCTCATCATATAAAAATTAACAAGATAAACAGTTTCATCTTTTGCATTAAACATGCAGGTGCAACTAGAGTTGAAAAAGTCCTCCAATTACTTATAAGACTTGAGTTATGTACTTTTCACGACTCAAGTCTATAAGGACTCATGAATTGTAAGACTAAAGTCGCGAGTTCTGCAAAATCGACGCGAACCTCGACATTAGGAATAAAAAACAAGTCTTTTATAACAATAGGTGCAACAACCTTTTTACTTCCTATTCTTTAATTATCATGTCTTCTTTACATCTACTACTCATCATCGCTGCATGCTATCTAGAACGTTATATTATGCTTAGATATCTGCTACTGCTTTTCTGATGTCTTGACAACAGTACCTACATTAATTCTTCAGATTCTTGTTGCAATGTCTGGAGGACTTAGACAGCAGTTTGAGGAAGCTGAATTCCCGGCTGTACGTGGTGCGAGGGCAACCTGCGGACGCTCTGCCAAAGCTGTTTCGCGAGTGGGGCACAACAGAACTCACGTTCGAAGAGGACCCTGAGCCCTACGGACGGGTCCGGGACCACAATATCATGTCCAAATGCCGCGAAGTTGGTATCACCGTCATATCTCGTGTTTCTCACACGCTTTACAAATTAGATAAGTAAGTAAATATTAGTCGACATGTATAGTACGCTAATTACCGATGTATTCCCTAAAATTCACTGGAGTATTTAGATTGGTTGTGTAAAACGTGAAAGGTACGTAATCTACTGCCGAATAATTAACAACATTAACTATGCTTAGATCCATTAAAACGTGAAAAAAAATCATAGCCGATTTCGGTCAATAGTTTGTTAATTTTCTAAGGTTTTACGAATCATACATACGTAATTACTATACTATTTACCAAATACTATCTACTCGCATTTTTGTACTCGCTCACGCCAAAGCCTTACACCCAAAAATATAAAAGAAAGGTTTATCATACGCAACGTTAACTACTTAAATACTGATACTGACCGAACTAAACAAATGTTTTCTAGAATTATAGAACGCAATGGGGGCAAAGCTCCATTGACATACCATCAGTTCCAAGCATTGATAGCCAGTATGCCACCGCCGCCGCCCGCTGAACCAGCCATATCAGCTCAAACTCTAAACGGTGCCACAACACCGGTTTTCGATGATCACGATGATCGCTTCGGAGTCCCCACTCTTGAAGAGCTTGGTACGTTTCTACGATATTGAATTATTGACTTTATGATGATTTACTTATAGGATACCGATATAGACAACAGCTTTTTAAACCTACCTAGTTAATATTTATATTTCTAGGTTTCGAGACTGAAGGTCTAAGGTCTCCTGTTTGGATTGGTGGAGAAAGCGAAGCATTAACTAGATTAGAGAGGCATCTCGAACGGAAAGCTTGGGTTGCTTCATTTGGACGGCCAAAAATGACTCCACAATCATTACTTGCAAGCCAAACTGGGTTGTCACCATATCTCAGGTGTGTATAATTATTATTATGGCTCAGTTTTCCATATTTGTTCCAACATTAAGTTTCAAATGAAAAAGGCTAACCATTCTGTATACTTAACTGTAGATTTGGCTGCTTATCGACGAGGTTATTCTACTACCAATTAACAGAATTATACAAAAGAATAAAAGGAGTTCGACCACCATTGTCTCTACACGGACAAATACTATGGAGAGAATTTTTCTACTGTGCTGCAACGCGCAATCCAAATTTCGATCGCATGGAAGGTAATCCCATATGCGTCCAAATACCATGGGAGAAAAATCACGATGCTCTTGCAAAATGGGCCAATGTATGTAACTATTTCAAATTTGGTATTGGAGATGAAGGAAAAAAAATTAAACTGATTTCTGATGTTAATGTTATAGGGTCAAACTGGTTTTCCTTGGATCGATGCAATCATGATACAACTGAGAGAGGAAGGCTGGATTCATCATCTGGCACGACATGCCGTTGCATGCTTTCTTACTAGAGGTGACCTTTGGATTTCTTGGGAAGAAGGGATGAAGGCAAGCCATTTTGAAATGATAATAACTAGACTAGTATTAATAGACGTATGAAAATTCAATCGGAAATTTCATCTACGGCGGCAATGGTAAGGATTTATTTAATGTTGTCAACTTCATGGGTTAACTAGTGGGGCAAATTACAAGAACCTTACTTAAATTGTTTTGTTTTTGTTGTTTTTAAAACACTAAAATGCTTACAAAACTTTTTTGCTAAAACTTTATATTTTTTGTTGTTTCTCTAATTCTGTCCTTTATATTGTGTAGATACTTATAATATTAGATATTGAATTTGTCAGGTATTTGACGAGTTGCTGCTGGACGCGGACTGGTCGGTGAACGCGGGAATGTGGATGTGGCTGTCTTGTTCTTCTTTCTTCCAACAATTCTTCCACTGCTACTGTCCTGTCCGCTTCGGCAGGAAAACTGATCCTAACGGAGATTTTATCAGGTGAATTAGGGTTCTCTTTATTGCAATGGATATTTAGGTGTGTTGGATATGCATCAGCGCGTTTGAATAAATAGTTTATTTGACCGTTTTACACTACAACAACACACTGTTGAAGGGCTTTAATGTATAAAATGTTTTTTTTTGTTTAAACTTTCCCATACCGCCTAATATCCAATAAAAATCGTAACAAGTTAAATCTTGGAAATCAGAAAGTTACTAAATAAACTTTTCATTACTCATACTCGGAAAGAGGTCTGAAGTTGCCTGAGGAGCGGGTTGAAAGTAATACTTTTCAGCCCTATGGAGAATCGTTTTCAACTGACAGCTGTCAAATTATAAAAAGAAAAAACTAGTACTATTAAAAGCTTTTTTTACATTTCTATTGAACCATGTTGCAACTTTCTATACAGCCACTCAAACAGCGCGATGTAAAATTGAATTAAGTAGGTAACATAAAGATAAGTATTAATTAAAGTTTTATTTTAATGACCTTATTATAAGTTTACTTTCAACTATTTCTTTAAAAGTTTGGGCAAAATATTTACCATTTTTTCAATGACGAAAATAAAAAATAATGGCTAAATCGCTGGCCGGCCACAGAAAAAAAAAATTGGCGGGAAAGGAGCAATCCGATCTTCATTTGTTTTTTCGAGTTGTAGAATGTAGTGATTGCATACTCTTTGGTAGGTACGGTTTTGTTAAAATTCTCAAATTTTTTTGTCAGCTAATTCATGTTTTTATCTTTACTTTCCTTGTATTCGTAATGAAAAGCACAGTGTTTACCACGGGTTAAAGACTTATTTAGTCCCTCGAACTATTGGCCAAACCCTGTGTCGCCACTAAATATGTTAATTTCACCCCTAGGTTAACAATGTAGGTACTATTTCAATGGGATATTAATGAAATATTTGTAAAAGTGTAAAAACGGTGAATGGGCGTTGTTTGTATGTTTGTAATACATATGAATGAGCGGCACTTATCACATCAACCTATTTATAGGATTTTATGATATTTTGTATATAGTTATATATACATCTATATAGTATTTTATCAAACCTATTTGAGAAACGATTATTTACTTTTTGTGCTTCTTGATAAGTGTTAGCTAATAAGGTTTCTTCAAGATCGTTTTGTAGAGGCCGCGGCGTTCATCATTTATCATTGCAGCCATACGACGTTCATTGCTGTGCACAATATTTTTGTGCCATCAAAGAGATGGCACAAAAATATTGTAGGTACTTATAAAAAGTTTCTAGCCAACAAAAAAAAACTCTTTATATTATGTGCATACGCACATTAGTCCAGCCAGAGTCGCTTTTTGAAAAAAAAACCTAGGAAATTTTGCGAGTTGCCTTAAACGATACCCTCCCATTAACAAAATAGTCCTCTGACAAAGCCATAGAGACCCCATTATGCTTATTGTGTCCAGGGCCCCCAATAAGTTAAAGACGGCCCTGGGTTAACTACAGGATTTGCAACATTGCATGCAACATTAACTGGCCCTTAGGGCCAGTTTCACCACTTGCTGATAAGTTCCAGATAACCTATCTGGCACTTTTTTGAAAGCTAATTGTATGAGTTATCTGTCAAAACAAGTGCCAGATAGGTTATCTGGAATTTATCAGCAAGTGGTGTAAGAGGCCTTTACCACTTTCACCACTTGCTGATAAGTTCCGGATTTTTGGCTGCTAATTTTATGGGTTATCTGGATTAGATAGGTTATCTGGAACTATCAGCAAGTGGTGTAAGAGGGTCAGTTTCACTACTTGCTTTTAAGTTCCGGACTTATAAAAAAGGTAAATGTTTTTTTAACGTTTTGATCATTTTACGTCAAATTTAAAGTTTCCGAGAATATCGTTTTTGATAGTAGGTAATGTTACTGGGACCGGATCGACACTGGAATGCGACTATTGTTATATTACGGGAATTGAGCTTCTGTGCTGATCTAGTGAAAAAACAAGAAACGAGAGCGGTGTGGTGTTTTTACTTTAAAAAGTAAAACTTTCATTAAAAGTTGTGCAGTAATGTCGGAACAAACAAAAGTTGAACTTACATGTTAGTTGGTGTTTTTGTGTCGTCTTCTATATAAGATATCATCACTGCTAGTTTTGTTAGTCAAAATCCTAAATTTCATCATCATAACATTCAGAAAATTAATAACTCTATTTCTAATGACATGACATTTGCGTGGACAAGTTAAGCGTCCAAGGAAATCATTAACTCGTCTTCTAAAAACTCAAAAAGGTCCTTAATTACTCTAATCACTGACACGATGAAAGTTGACTAACAAAATACTGCAGCATTTTCGCGGGTTTTATAGAAAAAGTTATGTTATCTGACAAATAAAAAAATAACAGCCACTTAATCTAGCTAGCCCTATCAGACATTGTAGAACAGTGAACGCTATCTGTCAGATAAGTTGTTGATGATAGGCTATCAAGCACTTTATCAGCAAGTGGTAAAACAGGTCCTACTAAGCTTGATGTTCTAAGTAGATCTTTTAACAAAAATGGCCTTAAATTACAATTGTAATGGTAAAAAATATATTTGCAGAAGGTACATTCCCGCCCTGAAAAACATGCCGACGCGCTACATCCACGAGCCGTGGGTGGCGCCTGAGTCGGTGCAGCAGTCGGCGCGCTGCATCGTCGGCCGCGACTACCCCACGCCTATGGTCGACCACGCCAAGACTTCGCAAATCAACATCGAGCGCGTCAAGCAGGTCTACGCGCAACTTGCTAAATACAAACCGCAAGGTAAATTAGCCGTTTACATTGTTAGCGGTGTCAAGCGACCGGCACAACAGCATTTCAAGCGTCCAAAAAGTATTGTTAAGCACCAGCGTAATAATAGTGTTCCTGTTCCGTTTATATCACGATGTAATCATTAACCTAGCCATATGCATTTAATGCACAGCGTAATTCAATCTTATCACAAAAATCATCAGGCGTTTATATTGTTACATAATACATTGTTTGCCATTACAGCGATATAATGCGTTCCTTTAGCTTGTAACAATTTAAAATCGAGCGTTACATTTGTTTGTATCATACTTTACCTGAATTTGTCTCCTTCATGAATAACGGCATCAACCAAAGTTTAAACGCTTTTAAGTGTAGCGACACATCTGCGCTAAAAGTTCTGCTTTTGCTTGTAGTGTTTTTAAATAACCTATGACACATCAACCTACATTTTGTTGCATTCAGCGTACCGCCGAACCTTTCGTCTAGCAATTGTGTTCGTAAAAACGTATTAATATATTTTGCATAATAGCAAAAGTCACCTCATGCGACCGGAAAGGGCAGTAGGGCCAGTAGGTGTTTCGTTACACTAAGAGATGATGAATCAGTACTTTCGCCTAGTTATTTTTTATTTATTTATTCTAACATGGCAATGACGGTACTTTTTGTCATTTCAGCTATATTGAATCCACATACTCTACAGAGACCGAATGTAATGCAATCATCGCCTAGTCCGACTTCTATTATCACGAATATTAATCAATCAAACTACTTATGTAGTCAGACACCAGATCCTCAACCTACTACTACACCACAACCAGTAAGGTACAAAGATTCGAACGTGTTCCAACATCCCGGTAACAACAACTCGCGGCGAGACGGCAAGCAGCCACAATTCAAACAAGTCGTTATTGTCCAAACTAAAAATGCAAATGTGGGGTCAGTAACGGGAGCAGATCGCATTAACCGCTGTTCACCTCAGCCAAAATTCATCATGAATGGACAATTGGATAATCCGTACAAAACACAGGAGCAGAGCAAACAAGACAACTACAACTTCAAGAATTTAGCAATCAACAATTATATACAGGATTACTCGAATACTGCACAAGTATATCATAACCAGCAAGTAAATAAAGAAGGAGCATATCAACAAGATGTTAAAACCGATAGTTTTGGTTTTATAAAGCCGAAATTCTATTTAAGTTATGCGGGCAATGGAGTAGTACAAAATACCACCTCTCGCAGTAATACACCTCGAAATGAGTTTAATAAAGAAACTAAAAGGGAACCTGATAAAGAAGCATCAGAAGGAGTTCAAAAATGCTTAGAGGAATCTCCAAAGACTATTTATGAACTTAACAATAAAAATAATAAATGAAGATAAATTCGGAGGACACAATATGACACAAGTTGCGGACCTAGGTAGTTATTAGATGTAATAATCTGCATGCGTTTACGATGATGGCAAGTAATCTAGTGATATAAAAGAATAATATAAAAATTATCTTTATTGACAAATAATCTGTATTAAGTGATAAATCAAAATATTTAAAACTGTACCTACCCTGCACTGCCGTGCAATGAAAGCCCATCACGAGGGGTGCGCTCATTTGTATTAAAAACAAATAAACAAATTTTTAAAGGTATAACGCTCATTTAATATAATTTTTACTTGGACTAAATACCCTTCCTCTCAGATTAATGAAACTTAGATACTTAATCCGCGGGCAAAAATTTGAAGCAACTAAATTGGAGCCAGAGAGGTCTCCCTAAGCCTGACAGCTCCGTTAATGTCAATCACCTCCGAACACAATATGACATACGAGATGTAAGCTTGCTTTATCGATTTTTTTCCTGGTTTTGGGAAAAACTACTACTAATACAAAACGGATTGAATCCGGGCTAGTCTGGAGCCGTTTTGTATGGAGTTCTGAAAAATTCCGGGTACATGTCGTCCGAGCTTTAAGAGCAACCCTATTTTATAGAGGTGTGCGTGTGTCTGTGTGTAAACATTTGCACACAAAACTGTTTTGGTATCGAACTATCATTTTGTGTCATTATTCGAAGCCCTATCTTTAACTTCATTTCATATTTAAATTTTCATTCGTTATTAACATTTACATTTTATAATAACATTATGTATAGGTACTTAAAGCTTATAAAATATAACAATCATATGTAGTTACTGTCAGTTTACTTTAACGAGGCCTAATTATCATTTCATATAATAATTATTATAGGATTAATACGACTTGAGTCAAAGCTCGACAAAAAACATCTGGGTTAGTTTAGGTTAGATTAGAACAGTGACCTTAAGGCTCGGACTACAAGCATCCGGAATTTTTCAAAACCCCATACAGATCAGATTGAATCCGGGCTTGTCCGGAGCGGCCGGCAGCGGCCGGCGAGCGTTAGATATTAATTCTCATTCAAAATTTTGGTACTGTAAACCATTTAGAAGGTACTTTTACTTACGGTTTAGTAACACGAACACTTGCCTGTACTATAATGCATCATGCTTGCATTTTTATGGAATTTTAATAATGTTATTATTTAATGAGCTTTGTAACTTTTAATTGTTAATCCAGTAAGTGTTAAAGTTAATCATTTATCTCAAATGAAATTATAGAATCTACGATTACGTCCTCTACCTATAAAAAGTTAATAATGTTAAGTGAGTTGTTAAAAAGAATAATATTTAAATTAAACAAAATTTTATTAATATAGGCCGCCCCTAGTGATTTTCAGATTAGCCGGTTGAAAGCGGCCTGCATCCAGCGGCTTCCTGGAACCTTTACCAGGTCGTCTGTCCAGTGGGTGGACGTCCTACGCTGCGCTTGCCGGTACGGCCTCCATTCCAAAACCTTTCTGCCCCATCGGCCGTCAGTTCTCCGTTGGTACTATGTGCCCCGCCTACTGTCACTTCAGCTTGCTAATCCGTTGGGCTATATCAGCGACTCGTTTACGGATCTCCTCATTTCTGATTCAATCTCGCAAGGAAACAGAGCCCTTTCCATAGCACAATGTGCGACCTTGAGCTCAGCAGTAGACTTCCTGTGGCTGAAGTGATGATATCAATAAAGCGTTATACTAATAATATTTATTTGAAACAATACAAACCCCATCATTAGTCGTAGGGCTGTTTACTTACAGATTAAGAAGGTTAATGCCTAAAACGTAGTAAATACCTACCTATATTTTTTTACAAAACCTGTTCTATTATGTCGGCGGTAATCTTTAGTGTTTTGAAAATAGAACCAGTTCTTTGGTAATACGAGTATTGTATTACCAAAATTTTTAAAATTTACAAACTGAGAATTGTATTTTTTTAAATAAAATAAATATAACATATAAAATTTGATATAAATATAAAATTTAAAATAAAATGAAATTACAATTGTATTTTTTAAAATTCTAAAACTGAGATAATATATTATATTATTTTAACTTGAAAGGAATTCAGGGAATAAAACTGCAAGTGTATACATCATAGTATTCATGGTAACGTTACGTACCACCAACATTTATGTACAGACAACAGCTCGTCAACCTACCACAAAACGTCAAATTATCTTAATTGATATTGATCTCTATGAGTATGTGTTTAAAGTTGAAAATCGGTTCAATGACCTTTAACTTTTTGAATAGATAGAAAATTCTGAAAATGCCGCGGTAACGTTTGAAACAGGCCTGCTGGAAGACATTGGCGTTCAACACGTTCACGTTGGCGTGACACAGATGGCGTTAGTGTGTCATGTATGGTAAACATGTAAAGTGATTTGTTCCGCCGCCGTATCTTTACTTTTTAAATCAATGGTACCTACCTATTTGATTGATGATAAATATTTGTTTTTTATTATTACCCTATTTGGTTGTTAGAGTTTCATTGTATTGTACATTGTACATGTCGTAGCCAAATCGTAAAATTGACCAATTCATGATGTGACCGATCATTTCATAAAATGGTTGTAATTCATGATATGGCCAACTAAAACTGACCATATCGTTTAAACATCAACATTCGATGAAATGTCAATCCACGTTTGGCTATATCATTGAAATAAAAATATGTTTACAAGTTACGTGAATTGGTTTATTATTTGTAATCTTGGTCGATAGATAAATTAAACATTATAAATAGTTATTATTTTTAAACAAAACAAATTAATAATAACACTTGAATAGCTAAATAACCTAACTAACCTCTCAAATTACGTTCCGATCTCCTTGATTTTTTAACGTTGCGCTCGTTTTTTGGGTGACTTATAAAAATCGCCTAGCTTGGTGTCGTAACGATATTTCACTGCACTTTCACCTTCAATTTACATATTATTATTATTATTCACTTTGAGAATGAACTATTTGTCCGCCGCCATTACTCATCACAAAAACAAAGCAACATTAGCGCCTCTACTGGTGGGTAATGTAACGATTTTACAATATGATCACTAATGTTTGACCATTTCATGAAGTATTCGTGCGTTTAGCTGTTTATATCGTCAAACGCTGAGTATTCATTGATCTGGTCAGACCACATCATGATGTAGGCAGCGTGTTCTGTTATATATCATGAAATACCACCATTTTATGAAATGATCGGTCAGATCATGAAACGATCAATTTTACGATCTGGCCACGACATACACAGCACAGCACATCAGACTATATTATTTATTGCAAAATCACACCTAATAAAACTTAATAAGGTGCCGCGGTATTTAGCTTAATATGCTGTCGTCTGTACAAGGAATATACTTACAGGAAAATAAATCTAAATGACATTCTGCGAAAGTGACGATTTGCGAAAGTGACCAGTTAAAAAAACGACATTCTGCGAAAGTGACCAAATTTTTCACGATGACATTTTGCGAAAATGACCATCTGCGTCAAAACCGATCGTGTGGTGATAATCGAAAACGTGTGAAGGGGCGATAGCGTAATCACAGAATACCTAATAGTACTATGGCGTAATGCCATACTTCTCCGGTGTGACTTACAGCCACAGTATGTGAGTTTCGGAATTCGGATGCCAGTATAATAATTTAACACCATCGTGGCGATCTGATGAGATGAAGTCAGGTGGGTAGTATAAAACTCTTTTATGACTACTAGTAAACCTTCGTGTTTGGGCTTATTCAATTTGTTTTGACGAGTTCAGTACCTACATATTATGTGTTGTATAGTTTTTTTATTAGGTACTCATACTCGGAAAGAAGGTCTGATGTTGCCTGAGGAGCGGGTTAAAGGTTATTAATACTTTTCAGCCCTAGGGAGAATTGTTTTCAACTGACAGCTGTCAAATTATTAAAAAAACCCTAGTAATAGTTCCATTTTCATTTTTATTAAACCATGTACCAACTTTCTATGCAGCTACTTAATGATAGCGCGATGTAAAATTGAAATAACATAAAGTTAAGTATTAATTAAATAACCTATATATTTTTAAATGACTACTATTATTTACTCTCAACAATTTCTTTAAATTATCATAGATTTGGGCAAGAGATTTACCACTTTTTCAACGATGAAAATGAAAAATAATGGCTTACTAAACTGGCCGGCCACAGAAACAAAATAGGCGGAAAAGCGGCAATCCGAACTTAATTTGTTTTTTCGAGTTGCAGGGTTTTGTATTTTTTTCTTCTTTAGATAATTCATGTTTTTATTTTTACTTTCCTTGTATTCGTAATGAAAAGCAGTGTTTACCTCGGGTTAAATACCTACTTATTTGGTCCCTCGAACTATTGGCTCCCGAGCGTACAGAATACTTAATAACGTCAACGCCAAACGTCACACGTCCGCCCCACGTCTCGGGACTGAATACGTCACTCTCACCCCTAAGGTAACAATCACAGATTAATATAGGTATGTCGTAACAATGTACAATTCATTGAGATAGATAATACGTTATTTTAACATATAAATACGTGTTAACATCGTTAACATATAAATCTGTGGTACAATTAAACTATGACATCAACGATATCAAATACTTAATAGCTAAGAGACCGAGAGGAAGTGAAATTTTAGCCTAATTTAATAGCTAGTTATGTTGTCGTCTGTTGTAAAAAATGTATTTTTGTTTATATTTTGTATATATTTACTCTAATTACAATAGATTTGTTTTATAATGAAAATAAATAATTTTCATGACACAGTATTGTTTTGTTCAAGGACTTTATTTCTTTGTAAACAGTACATAGTAATAGACTAAGTATATAATTTGGTTAGGTTCTCTAATTTTATGTTTTACGGTACACAGAGTGTAGAAAAAAATTACAACAAAGCCTGACAAACAATACAGAATGTGTAGTATTCTGTACAAAACCAAGCCATATTACAAAAAATACCTACTTATTTTTATGTATTTGCAATAGAATTTACGATTTATGTTCAACATTTACATAAATATAGAGCACATGCCAGTGTATAAAAATATGTAGAATATGACAGGAATATGCTTGTATGCATGCACTAAGAAGACTAGTGTGTTCGAAATTGGCATCTAAATGTTGAAGAGAAAAAAGCTTATTTTAATATAATTACTTATCATTTTATTGTGTCAATTTCCTCATCATTCTGGTTAGAGTTTTACCTAGAAACTTTTAGCTAGAATGTTTGACTTCTTTTGAAGATTCTAATAAAGCAACTGTTTGCATATGACGCTGCAGTGCTTTTTTTGCTTTTCTTGATTTTTCAACAGGTTTCTTATCTGGAGCTTTCAGTTTACTTCTACTCAGTTCATTATTAATAGTTGATATTATTGGCACCTGAACACAAATTTATATTTTAAAATAAAAATAATATTAAAACAAATTATCCATGCTTGTATGATAAGTATTGACTTACAGTTTCTGGAATATGTACATATCTAATATTACGAGCCTGCACAAATGAATTCTCAAAGGCATATTCATTTCCTTGAGGATCACAAAATACAGCATTTGACAGAGAAATATTCATGTAACTGCAAAATAAAACATTACGGTTTGAGCTAAATATTTTAATCCATTATAGATATTATTATAACACATGTAAAATCGTATAGAAATAGTTAACATTCAAGAACTAGCTCACCCATCTACTACACTGACAAAACCACAGATGTAAGAGTCATTTCTAAGATCCAATGTAACATTTTGTCCTTCTAATACTTTTACTAAACACAATAAAGTGTTATGATAAAAAAACTTTTCTCTAGAAGTGCCAGTAAATTTATTTGAAAACATGACCCTGAAATAAAAAAACATCTTTTTACAACACTGCT
This sequence comes from Anania hortulata, assembly GCA_963576865.1. Taxonomy (NCBI): domain Eukaryota; kingdom Metazoa; phylum Arthropoda; class Insecta; order Lepidoptera; family Crambidae; genus Anania; species Anania hortulata. The sequence goes on along the minus strand of OY756390.1, from coordinate 11,952,995 downwards.
ATATTCAATTTTATTCGATTCTATTTTGATTTGACGATAAGCAGTCTTGCATCAGGTTTAGATTTAATATCCAATTCTGCTTTTGTAATTATCCACTCATCATCTTTTCTTTCTGCCCAAAAATGATAAGTTCCTCTATCTTGCGGACCTGATACAGGGATTTGGAATTTAGCTGTATTTCCATCACTAAAGTTATTTTCAGCATCAGACAGTTTAAACCGTTTGTCCTTAATAGGCTCTCCGAGAAAATGTACAGCACCTGGGTGAGTTCTTAACTTTTTTAAAGCATCTTTGTAGTAACTATAGCCTCGAACTCTATCCACCATCACAGATTGCAAATAAAATCCAGTAGTGCTAACAATAACACCACCCCAAGCAGCAATTTGAAGCAATTTCAGAGTTGAAATTGTCATAATTTACCTGAGACTGGCAAATGAAATGCACTACTTTACGGTAGGTTAATGAAGCTAGGCTCCACAACACAAGTCATAGAAGACTTTCTTCTGGTAAAGGAGAACCAACCGTGAATAAAATTTATTAAAAACTGAGTTATGGTCTAACTCTCGAGCAAGTGTAACAACAAGACTAACAAGTAGACTTATTCTAAATGTATTTATTAATCTGTGCACAAGCAAACCGAATGACACACGTACATGACACACACACACCATTGACCACAGACCACAGATTATTAAATGTGCCACTGTTAAAACTAAAAACTACGTTAAGTACCTATGTACTAAGTGCCAGCCTGCCGAAACTCCTCTTGACACTGACAGATGCAATAGATAGAACGACTCATAGGACGTCAAAACAGTTTTTTTTTAAACTTTTGTGCTTGCACAGCGTATCCAGAGGCATCTTTGTTAAGAACTGTCGACTTCCGACTGAAGGAATTTAATAAAATTAAACGATGTGAACGAATAGAATAAGTATTCACTAGATAGTTTTTGGTGAGAACAATGGCGAGAACAGGTTGTGAGAACAACAATATTTGTTAAAAGAATTATATGTCATTAGAAAGGTATTGAAACACACATAAACACACATATAACACGAATATTAAAAATATTTAAATCGTAAGAATTCATAACTTTAGAAGTTATTGCGAAAAAAAGTTGACAATGTGGTAAAAATTTGACAGCTCGCCGATTTAAACTCGTGAAATTAAATTAACGGCACTAATTTGTTAATAACTTTCATAAAAGAAAACAACACTAATGAATCTAGCTATACGACGGTACTTTCTTATTTTGTTAGCTTATGCAGATACTTAGCAAAAAGCTTTTACAAATCGCGCATAAGTACGCGCGCGCGCATCTGGCGTACTGTCACAAGCCGTGTCGTACCAGAAAACAAAAAATATATTTATTGCATTCTATAATGTTACAAAGGTGTTCCCTTCCCGTGCCGACTACACCCGCTACGGGTATTTTTACAAACCTATAAGCGCCACGTACCCGCTATGGGCATGCACTTACAATGCACTTAAGTGTATTTTCAATGGGGTTGCACCAGCCGGTTTCTATACGTATCTTTGTTTGCTGCGTTTGGTAAAAGGAAGATTAAGACACTTACCACAAGACTTACCACACAAAAATTTGAAAAAAGAACGCGTCAGGCATCAGGTTTTGTGCAAAGGCGCCGCGATGACTCATCAGTCGGCCGTCTTTGAAATCGTTGTGTTTGTGATTTAACCCTTCCACCGGGGTGCGCATTTAATTAAAAATGGCGCGAAACTGCGACGGGGCATCGGCGGGTTTCGGCCACTTGACTACTCGGGTTACAAAAACAAAGATTTCTCAGAATCTATAAGAGTCGGGCGCATGTTTATTGTACCGCCGAGTTCGTCTTGAAACAAGCTATACTTATTGTTAAATAATCTAAGCATTTGAGAATATGCAACGCTGACAATATCTAGTTAAACTTGAAGCTTTGATTTTTTCTCTGAGTTTTGTATTTAAACCATCAATTCTAATAAATGAACACTATTTTTAGAGAAATAGACTTTTATTTTACATAATAAGACATCATTTTACCATAATATAACGTAAAAAAGTTACCGGAGGCGGTACATTATTTATTCAAAGAGCATGAGAACAGCGCCGAGCGCTGCACGTACCAAGAGTTAGCGCGAGAATTGATGAAGTGTGTCAAAAAAAAGTATGGCGGCCGTGCCTCCTGTTGCAACATATGCGATCCTTGTCTTTCCTATGATGTTTTGTTTCATTTTTACGAACGAGTTTGTTCAGAAACAAACAGCTGCGACGATTTAAATCTTAGTTTAAATATCGAACACGATATGGCTGATTCACAGTTGAAGTCATTTTGACAGAAAACACGATATGTCTAATTCCGCAGTGGAAGAGATAAGTGTTTCGCTATCAAACAATGGATATGTTTGTACTAACTTAATTTATAAACATTATGATGTGTTTGAAACGTATAGTTTGCTAGAACTTTAATAAAATAGTGATAAAGTCGTCGATCCTGATTTTGCGTGTTCATAATTTTGCTGTATTTTTTAAATAAATAAATTAGTTTTTTTTTATTGGCCATAAAATAGAAGATATCTTGAAGAATCTAAAAATATTTGGTGTGTATGTGCCACTATAGCAAAAACTCCATAAATTTTAACAAAAAAAACTGGAAGTGTGCACTTCCGGTGTAAGACAAATGCGGTGGCACAAGTTTGTAGCATTGTATTTACAATTTTTTCGCGCTCGCTTTGCTCACGGATATTTTTTTAATTACATACGATTTAGTCCGCCTTTAACGGAGAGTTGCTATAAAAATTATTATGGTCGTAAACATTCCGTACTCAATATCTTTTTGGCCCTTATGTTAAGAGTCATTTCACATTTTCAGCGTAAAATCTAATATTTTGAGCGCCTAATTAGCAACCTTAGAAAAGATTTTAAGAATGTCAAATGCACAAGCAAGCCCAATATTTTGTTTAGACGTTTTATGTAGCACATTTGCAAATAAACCCTTTTTCATTTATAAAATTATCAATCCCGCCACCTCGATTCACGAAAAGTGTTTGCCTTGTCAACTTCAAGCAACTAAATCATTCATTTAAATTTATCATAACTGCTAAAACAATATGCCAAAATATAAGAAAAATTTTATGGACGTTTAATGTACAAGAATATGTATTTTTATCACAATAACGAAAAAAAAATTTAACTATTTGTGTATTTTTCCAAAAAATGACGCTAGTTCACAACGGATTTTTGTTTAAAATTGAGCATATTTACAATTAAAAGTTTATGTCACAATACCTTTGATCTTTATTTATTCGAAATATTCATTTTATTGACAATCCAATCAGGTAATTAGACCCAAAAACGTTTTAACAACTCGCCCTAATCCTAAATTTTCGAGGCACAAGCTCGCGCTCCATAGTAACAGTGCGATTTTGTGAAATGGCTCTTAAAATTAATTCACCTTTTTATCAAAACTTCGAAAAATTATTATAAATGACGCGTGATCCCTGTCAGTTTATTATTATTTAATTTAAATGGTAAAAGTAAAGTGGAGGCATAAATGTATGAAAATAAAATTGTACTTTTATACATTTTGCGTGCAACTGTTTAAAATGTGTAAAATACAAAATATCTTGCTCGCTCGCAAAATAAAAATACAAAATATCTTATAATTTCGCGCTCTCTTCGCTTGCAGTTTTTCCGGTTACATTAAAATAATACGTTTAACCACTAAGTATACTTACTTATTTATAATAAAATACTCCTTACAAATTTTAAAAGCCTAAAAAATTTCGCGCTGCGCTCGTGCTCGGAATCCTAATTAGTAATAATCGAATGGGAGTCTGTCCTGACTGGACTTGGACAATGTGAACTTGTTTGTTGTATGTTTCGTGTTGGTGTCTTCGTGTAGTGTGTATGATAAAACAAGAGCGGGGAATTCGACCAAAAAAAAATACATTGCCCCCGATTCGCGCCACAGTGACCAAAAAAGTGCCTTAACAAAAAATTAAAAAAAATATATTAAAAGAGTCATAACTCGAAAACTATCAAAAATCGCGGAACATACATGAGGGTGATTCGGATAGCCCTAGTGATGCTCTACCTCTGGACTTCGGCTTGACACAATTTTTGGGACACTCTGTATATATATATATATATATATATATATATATATAAAAAAATATATATATAAATATATATATATATAAAACCAAATTAATTAATGCACCAAACAACTCGACAGTTTCCCTGAGCCCGGCTTCGACCGGCCGGCCAACTATCACAACCTGTTTGGCTGTGACTGTGAGCGAATGATGTTTTTTGCATGCGACGCGACGATTGTGTTGTGTTGTAGTTATAGTGGGCCTGCGTGTGGCGTTTTTTCTAAGTGGAACATAAAGTTATTATACCTATAATAACTTTATGATAATAACTTTATGATGTGGAATGACGGTAGCATTAATAAGTTTGGTACATATTAGTGTTACACTTACAACGCACTTGATGTTTTTGTTTTTTGAATGTTGTTTTTAAAAGTTAAGTTATTTAACCAGCTGCGCTGCGCCAAAATTCACCTATTTAAACATAAAATGTTAAAGTTATTTTATATCTCATTTTAAGTGAACTGTTATGTAAGTTCTTATGAGAATAAACTCTTTAAACCTCTTTAAACCTAAAGTGTAATATAATCTGCATTTCTACACCACTTTTAAGTTTTGCAACATCTTTAAAATTTGCGAAATTATTGTCTGGACACACTTAACGTATACCAGTTGGTAGATTGGAAAATTCGGAATCCATGATTCAGGTAAATTGTTTTGGCAAAAATGACTCACGATAGGTGATACTACCGATAGGTATCGATGTAGTTAGTTCGATTCTTTTAAAGCAACACTATTATGAAAGAGACGACCTTATCGGCTTTGCACGTAGGTGAAAGCAAGATGCATAGATATGCGTCACTAGGCGCCTATTTAATGACCAGCTTGACCCATTGCAAAATGGATGTCAATTTAAAAATTATATAATTACTGTTACTAACTGATAAAATGTGATTCCGTCTGTTTTAAAGTTTGATGTCTTTTTGTTTTTTTCCACACCATCGAATAGAAAAGCTGGCCATATGAAAGTATTTCCTTAATAAACTAATTTCTTTTGGATAAAAAGAGACATACAGGGTCTATTGTTGGTCACCTACTGTCACTTCTACTGTTTTCGTGCGTGCAAGGTCGATAGATAAGGTGTGAGTAAGTGAAAAATCACTAACTAGTTTCGGAGATAGATGGCTAGTTATTACTATCTATTGGATGTACTCGATGTTTTGACTTATGTAGCGGTGGGTAATATTGCTGTAACTATAAATCGATATTTAATATCGGATTTTGAAAGATATATATATACAAGGTCACCTTTTATAGATGGGTGCAACTTCAACAGAACCTCTAATTATATTAGAGAAACCGGGACCTATTATTTTCGTTCTTAAAAACGGGCTAGTTTTCATTTTTATTATTCCTAACAAAAAAAAAAAAAAAATTAAGATCACCTGTCTAGTCTGAAACGTCCCTACGTCATCGCCTCTGTCTGTCTCATTTCAATCGTGCCTCACTCTTCTCGTGCACGCACGGGGCACGGGGTGTTTTATTTTACGTTGAAATCAAAATTGTTTTCGGCGTTTTCTCGAAAAATAGGGCATACAATTTTTTCTTTTTTTTTACGAACATGATTCATTTATGTTTTTGTAATTATTGCTTTTTAAAACTGTATATTCGTAACTACACACTGCTGTGATACTTAGGGTGTAAGGGGCCCAACCAAGACCTTTTGGGCCCAAGCCAAACCTAAGCCAATCTCACCTGCCAGTCGGTGCACCTGCTGAAAAACAGACGAGGCTCTGGCGTAGGTTTTCCCTTTCGGAGTTGGGTGGTCGGACGGCAGTCGCTCGTATAAAAGCCAACCCTGCCACACAACCATGATGCGTACACGAAAAGGAAATGTCACCGATAGGGCGCCGCCGCTAAACGTCACGCAGGAGCATCGCACGACTCCTGTGACAAGTGGGCTAGGGCTACCATGCCACGGGCGGGCACGGCCAAAAGACGCGAGCCCCACAACGAAAACTCCACTGCGCTACTTTAAACATTGGCACGCTAACCGCGCGAGGGAGTTGGCCGACGTACTTTTCAGGCGGAGGGTGGACGTGGCGTTCCTACAGAAGACTCGGTGGAAAGGTAGCAGATCCCGGTTGATTGGGAATGACTACAAACTGATCTACACGGGTGCTCCTGGTGGAGCGAATGGGGTGGCCGTGGTTCTCTCCGAAGGATTAAAGAACGATATTCTGGAAGTGAAACGCTACAGCGATCGGCTGATGGTCGTGAGGGTGCTTATTGAAGGGGCTGTCACTCACTTGATAAGCTTACGTGCCACAGGCCGGTTGTGGCGAAGCTGAGAGGATGGCGTTCTGGGATCTACTCGGTGGAGTGCTTAATGGTATCCCGTTGTTGCAGGGGATTGTTGTGGGTGGCGACCTGAACGGTCACGTGGGTGAAAGGTGTGAGAAGTTTGTGCGTGTTTATGGTGGCTTTGGGTACAGTGGTCGTAATTCAGAAGGAGGGGATATCCTCAGGACGTGTGCGGCTGTTGACATTGCCATTGTGAACACGTATTTCAAAAAGAAAACCGAGCACCTGATCACCTACAGGAGCAGGAAGCTCGCCACTCAGATCGATTTCCTACTCACTAGAAGACACCACATCAGTAAAGTGGCCAACTGCAAGGTATACCCGGTGAGAGTCTCGCTGCACAACACCGTCTACTTGTCATGGATCTCCGAGCAAAGCCCAAAATCAAGCGTATCGATCGCTGCCGATGCCAAATCAGATGGTGGAAGCTTGATGAAGACACGTCCCTGAAGTTCGCCTTAACTATCGGCAACAAGTGCAACGGTAGTGATTTCGAAACAGTCCAAAAATACTGGGATAGGATTCAGGCAGCCGACACTGGTGCAGCGAAGGCGGTGCTTGCCTTATCTCAGGGTGGTCGCAAATGTGACAAGTAGACTTGGTGGTAAAACGACTCAGTCCAGGGGCAGATTAGGGTGAAGAAAGCCCTCTTTAAAGTTGCAAGCGTCCTGATCTCCTGAAGACCACGACGCGTACAAGGATGCAAAACGCGGTGTTAAGAGAGCTGTAGCCAGAGCCAGGCGAGACTACTTTCATATGCTCTATGACAAGTTGGAATCGTCTGAAGGGCAGAAGCTAATTTATAAGTTGGCGCGCTCCAGGGTCAAAGCGGCTCAGGATATTTCCCAGTGTCACTGTGTTAAAGACCCTGTTATGCGAGGACCTCGCGGTGAAGGAGAGATGGCGCTCTTATTTCCATGAGCTACTGAATAAGCAGCACAAAGAGGTGCAGCCACCGGACCTTCCTCCGAATCAGGGACTATTACCACCGGTAACGCCTGAAGAAGTCCAGTTTGCTCATCGCCGCATGAAGAATCGTAAAGCTGTCGGAGCCGATGGAGTTCCAATCGAAGCCTTGAAGGCGATGGGCCCTCTTGGGGTGGACATCTTAACCTACATTTACAACCGCATACTCTTAACCGGGCTAATCCCGAGCCAATGGAGAATGAGTGTTTTCAAAGTTAAGGGATAGGTGCAAGAGTGCGGCAACTACCGCGGTATAAAGGTCATGTCCCACACCATGAAGCTCCTTGAGTGGATTGTGGACTCTTGGATCCGACAGGAGTGTGATGTCTCAGAGTGTCAATATGGGTTTCGTCCTGGCAACAGGACTATGGACCCTGTTTTCGCCTAAGGACAGTCATGGAGAGATACAGGTCGAAGAACACGCCTCTGCACTTGCTCTTTCTTGATCTGCAGAAGGCCTTGGACTGTGTCCCTCGAGTGGTGATCTGGTGGGTACTGAGATCCAAAGGGGTCCCCGAGGCATATTTTGACATTATTCGAGACATGTACCGCAGCTCCGATTCTATGGTTCGGACCGCTGTTGGCGAAATCAAACATCAACGTCAGAGTACACAAGGTTACCTCAGTCCGTTTCTGGTCAGTGTGATATTAGACGTTGTGTCAGACAGCATCAGAGACTCACATGAGCAGCCACCATGGCTGCTGATGTATGCTGACGACATGGAACACATACCCTATAGAATTTAATGTCATGATTTGTTCGACAAAATTTTTCGCCATTTTTTAATCTGTTTTATGTGCTGTTTTTGTATGGGCGAGCGATGAGCATGCTCCTGGCATGTCATTTCATACTAAATGGAAGTGAAAAATCACTTACTAGTTTCGGAGAAAGATGATTTGTATTCTGCTCTATAGGGTATGTACTCGATGGCTGACGATATCGCACTGGTAGACGCGGACAGGGGCAGGCTGGTGAGACGGGTGAACGAATGGAAGCAGTCGCTTAGGAGCGGTGGTCTGAAACTCAATGTGGCGAAGACCGAGTACCTGGCCTGTAACTCTATAGCCGGTGACAGATGGTGACGGACGCGGCTCCGGACTCGTTTTGACATTGTAAGGTCAAACGCTGCCATTGGTCGATCCTTGGGCTGGTGGAAGTTGACTGAAGGATAGACCAATGGCAGCGCTTGACGGAGATACTCACGGAGATGAATATGCTGCGGTGGATGTGCGGCGTCACGCGGAAGGACCGCGTGAGGAACTCGCGCATCTGCGGTAGCCTTCGTGTCCGTAATATTGCAGACAAACTGCAGGAGAGTCACCTACGCTGGTACGGCCATGTTTTGAAGAATGGAGTCCAAAACTGGTTATATACGGCGACGGACGTGTCTTGACACTGCTTTGCCCCTGTATATTTAATCTGAAGTTTCACCGTTACATGAAATTTCGGGTATTTTATTCTAGGCAACCACCCACAATCACACTGTAACCGTAATAAATAATGAAGATAGAAAAATGTTACGAATATCGACTTGGGGACATCACTAATTTAGTTCCAAGTTCAAATACTACGGCTTACAGCGCCAAAATGGCGGAATCAAATAGGCAGGAATGTAAGGTCACAGCAGCAAGTCTATAATTATTTCTATGTCTATGGTCTAGTATACTTGGTCGAAGGTTAGAACATAGCTTAGACATTTATTAATATAATCTGTAGTGGTTAGACATATTTATCAGGATTCTCTGTCTACGTATTTATCCAAAGAGTAAAATAATTTATTTGTCTGTGGTGTACACAGAGTACTTTAGATTTTAAGAAAGGTGGTGGTGTAAGGTTCATCTATCCTGTAAATTTCTAGGTTGCAATTAATACATCATTTGACTTGACCAATAAAGCAGGGTGAGTTTACCACATTAAATTAATTAGTAGTGGACAAAGTGGTGGAGTGGATCCTATTAATTGGCTTATGAAGTCTAAGCCTGGTAGAAATAAAAAGTTACGCCCGCGCGCTCATTCGTTAGAACAGGAAACTGATAAAGACAAAGTGGATTTACATCATTCTCAAAAGGTGGATGTGGCTTTTAAGTTATGACACATGATGTTGGACCCTGATCCCTTTCTGCCCTTGCACCCTTTACTGCTAAATGTCTGTGGTAATTGACTTAACTCTTTTTTACTCTAAAAACAGAATCAGCTCTCATGTGAGCAAAACCAGTCTACAAAAAAAATACACATCTTTCAATTAAAAAGCATTTCTACCTGTCAATGTCCAAGCGGCCTCATGAGACTGCATAACAATGGAATTTCTAAATAGTGTTTCATATGTTTCATAATTTAAGGAGTATGTCCTTTTTAGCAAATGGTTGTTTTGATTAAAATTATTATTCTTAAATTTTCTAGGTCACAAGTTTGATGTTGAAATGAGTACTTCAAGAGGCAGTACATCAAGACAGAGACCACAGAAATATCAAAATAAAACAGCTTTTAAAAATGATTTGCATGATACAAGCCAGAAAACCAAAATAATAAATTCTCTGGATATAAATGGTGTATGTAAACGATGCAAAGATGTAATTGAATGGAAAATCAAATACAAAAAATATAAACCACTGTCTGCACCTCGAAAATGTGTTAACTGTGAACAAAAAGCTATTAAACATGCATACCACATGCTTTGTAATAAATGCACATCAGAGAAACAAGTGTGTGCAAAATGTTGCCAACATTTTGATGTAAGTTCTGATGTACATTATTATAGTATATAGATATGAGTCAACTAGCCTATTTCATCGACTGGAATTCAAGATGGCGGTCATTTTTCAAAATGGCGGCTGCATAATTTTAATAACATAAATCTTTAATTCCAGTGAATAAAATTTCCGTTTCCTCGAATGAAATCATTTGTATTGGTCCCTAGTACCACTGTGTAAATTGGCTTGCTTTCATAAAGTACAGTTTTATTTTGCAGGTAAGATGGCTGCATAGAACTGATTTAAATTTAAATTAATGTTTAGTGAGACTCAACCAGTTCATTGTTTTATTTATAAATTTTTTTCAAAAAAATGTGACTAAACATTCTTTTCCATATCTATATAAAATTAATCACAAATAAATTATTTGTGGTCTGTTTTTAAAATAATATATATTAGTTGTCCACTACTATTAAAATTAAAAGAGTTACTGTGGTAGCTATTTCCCAGAAGAAAAGAAAAACCTACTAATGTCAAAATATGTTGTTTTAACTATTTTTTCTGATTTTGAGTCTGACTTCGTAATAAATATCAATGAACAGCATCACATTATTCTAGAATTCAAAAAAAATCTAAAACAAAACTATAAATTTGTCTGAGTTTTATTAAGCTGGTGAAAAACGGATACGGACGCGTCTCTAGACGCGTCTTGACATTGTAAGGTCAAACGCTACCGTTGGTCGATCCTTCCGTCAACTTCCGCCAGCAAGACTCCCCCCCCATCCTGGTCCGATGTTCCGCGGAAGGGGGGGGGGGTTCCAATCTGTCAACCCCCAGATTTGGTTATTTTTTAAATATTGTATCAACTGATGTGCATCAAGAAGCCCTGAACTGTATTTATTTTACAATTCCAGAGTCATGATGAAAATGAAGATCAACTTCAAAATCCAGCCATACAAACCATGTTAAAAAGGTTATCAGAAAGAAAAAGGCGTACTATATTAAGGTATGTAATTAAAATAAATTTAAACGACTAAAAAGTATAGCAATGCCATGTCTCGAGCTGAATTGAAATCTAGACATACGGCAATATGTTAAACCAAGTTCGAAAAAAAAATACAAACAAAAAAACGCGTGTATATAAGAAATAGAGATTTTAAAAATTTTACTGGTTATTTCTTTAAAACTTGTGAAGTAGTTCTATGAAGAATCAAATGATATGACTACTGGGCTAATCCCGAGCCAAACAGTCTTCAAAGGCGAGGGACCGGTGCAAGATTGCGGCAATTACCGCAGTATAAAGGTCATGTCGCACACCATGAAGCTCTATAAGTATATTGTGGACTCCCAGATCCTAAAAGGAGTGTGATGTCTCGGAGTGTCTGTGGAGTGGAGTGGTTTCGTCCTGGCAACGGGACTATGGACCCTGTTTTCGCCCTAAGGACCGCCTTGGAAAAATACAGGACGAAGAACACGCCTTTGCACTTGCTATTTCTTGATCTTCACAAGGCCTTCGACTGCGTTCCTCGTGTGGTGGTCTGGAGGGCACTGAAATCTAAAGGAGTCCCCGAGGCATATATTGACATTATCCGAGACATGTACCGCAGCTCCGATTCTGTGGTTCGGACCGCTGTTGGCGACGCCTAACCGTTCCCTACCACTGTCTGTGTACACCAGGATTCCGTCCGCAGTCCGTTTCTATTTAGTATGATATAAGGTAGGCGTTGTGCTAGATAGAATCAAAGACTTACATATAAGCAGCCACCATGGCTGCTGATGTATGCTGACGATATCGCACTGGTTTACGTGGACAGGGGCATCGTGAGTCTGCTTCTTCGTTACCTACGATTCAGAAGTGGTCAAGTGAATTTAAGCGTGGGAGGGAGAGCATCAATGACGAATTGGTGGACTGATGGGCCTGTCAAAGCTACTTCACAGGAAAATGTAAAAAAAGTGGAGAAAATTATATTGGATGAGTGGAGGTAAAGGCAAATTTAGTTCTGGCTGTCTGAGAGACCTGTCCTACAGAGATCTTGCATATCTAGGTGGATAACAAATCGTAAGTGACGGCAATCTACCAAGGTTTCGTCGTTTGTGACGCAATACTTTCTTTGAAAAGTGATAAAATGTTGGTTCAGCCAGCCAGAATTTCACCTATTGGGACACTTTGGATTTCAGCTTCTAAAGGGGTTTTAGGGCCCTATCCCCCCAATGTATGGAAAAAAAAGAAATGCTTATAACTTTGGTTTGCTGGCACTTAGAGCCGTCACAAACGACAATTCTCTGTCCCCGTCACTAAAGATTAGACGAGTTTCTAGCTGCGTAGAACAGCTGGAAGTGATAGTAAATGGTGGTTCAGACAGCCAGAAAATTCCGGCTGAACCATCAAGTTTTTTCGAATAACTTCTACACGCGTGCGTCACGGAGGTTCAAATCTTGTCGAGAGCCGTCACATATCGCGTCACAAGACTTTTATATATAAATATCGGCCCAAAATGTGATATTTTTATTGTTTAATATCGAGAAAAATAAAATGGTTCAGCCAGCCTGATTTATGGCTGGCTGGACACACGTTTTTCAAGATTTCTCGTAGTATGTTGCATCATAATGGATGAAATCACTTTAGATGCCGTCACATATCGCGTTACCATCCTTTTGTAAGAAATGGGGCCCTAAAATCCTTTAGAAGCTGAAATCAAAAATGTCCGAAAAGGTGAAATTCTGGCTGGCTGAACCAACATTTTATCTCTTTTCAAAGAAGTATTGCGTCACAAACAACGAAACCTTGGTAGATTGCCGTCACTTACGATTTGTTATCCACCTAGATATGCGAGATCTCTGTAGAACAGGTGTTTCAGACAGCCAGAACTACATAAAGGCAATTGCTCTAAGAACCAACCTTTCTATTCATGATATCATCATTCATTCGCGGCCCCCATCTCGCCCTAACTTTTGACATGCTAAGATAGCTTAACTTGTCTAAAGTTAGTGCGAGACGGGGGCCGCGAATGCTGACACCGTTTCAGAAAACTAGGCGTGTTGCTTGTTGTTGCTGACTTATATGACCTGTGTGGTGTAAATATTGATGAGGTACTTGAAAATATTGTTACTGGAGGTGAAACCTGGGTTCATCATTATGACCGAGTGAGACCCATCATTAAGAATCCATGCAGTGGCTTAATAAAGGAACACCTCATCCTAAGAAATTCAAGGTCGTCCTTCTAGCTAACAAGGTCATGGCCACAATATTCTGGGATTGTGAGAGAGTATTGATGATCGATTATAAAGATTAAATAAAGGGTGTAAATATTACCGGACAATACTACGCTAATATTTTACGCTAGTTAAGGGAAGCAATCAAACAGAAGAGGACGGAAAAAATTGTCCATAGGTGCTTTGCTTCTGCACAAACAATGCCCCTGTGCATACTGCTCGTATTGCCAAGGCTGCTATTCACGTATCTGGGTTTGCAACTATTAGTCACCCGCCGTATAGTCCAGACTTGGCCCCTAGTGACTACTTTTTATTTCTAAATCTTAAAAAGTTATCATAAGGAAATTGATTTTCTGATGATGAAGCATTAAAGGCAGCAGTGGAGGAGCATTTTGACACCAAAGATAAAAATATTTTTATGAGAGGTTTAAAAAAATATTGACCGATCTTTTAAGAGTATTTGCATAAGGGATCGTATAAAGAGTATTCGAATATTTTTATTTTTCTTTATAAATGGAGTATTGAAAAAATATTACTTACCACACTTATTTTTCATACACATACCGAGAATTTATTGAACGCCCCTCGTACTTGATATCATAATAAATACCTAGTGCTTGAAATAGTTCCCCCAACGAGTGTAATTTTTGTTTGATTATTGGCGTAAAAGGTTGTCAAATTTAGAGGTCTACATACATCTAGATACATTTTCACTTAGTATAGTCCAGTGACAATTAGTCTTTACAATTATACTATTTTTTTTAATTTATCGATTAAATTAACTTAGGTTACTTACTAACGTAATAAAGTATTGTAAATAGGGAAAGTTTGCATTTTTTAATAAAATAAAAACGTCCGCCATCTTGGACTTAAAAATATACGTCTCCCGAACACAATACCCATAAATAATAATGCTTAATAATAGGGCCTCTTCGTTAGCGCGTTTATAGAATAAAGGGTTTTGTTATGTACCACCAGGTGGCACCACTTCGAATACTATACTTATTCACGTTTACGTTTCGATCGCGTATATTTTACATTTAAATTTTAATTAAATCATTTATGCAATACATGACTGTACCGCATTTATCTTAAGTATTTAGGTGTATACCTTTAAATTTGACAACCTTCTACGCCAAAAATCACACAAAAATTATACTCATCGGGGGAACTATTTCAAGCACTATTTAATGAGATATGAATTGTATCTTCAGCTTATCCGGTTTGCGCGCACGGAGGTGAGTATGCTAAGTGTAGAAGCTCCTTTTAGCGTACTCACCAGACCGTAAAACATATAAGAGAATTACTTGTCCTTTGGGCATTATTTGGCAATTTTTTTTATGTATAAATTATAGTAACGGCTTGTATAGTTTTCCCACACGAAGAGTGAGTACGCTGGGCGAATCCTCCTAGCGTACTCGCCAAACTATTGCTATAATTTCGTAAGTTTAACCGGCCAATCTGGAAGTCAATGGGGGAGGCCTATGTTCAGCAGTGGACGTCCTATGTGGCTGAAATGATGATGAAGGGAACTATTTATTTCCTTTGGGCACTACAGGGTTACATTGCAAATCGGTGCCAAATTTTAAAAATAAGATCTTTGGAACAATATGAAGAAGCTTGTTGTGAAGCTCTTAATTGTTATTATTTTTAATAATAGTATGTTACGAAAAAAATACTTTATAATATCCGAAAATAATGTCAATAGTGTCGCGATCATTCATCAGAGGCGTAGGTACGGCGAGCCAACAAGGGCCATACGCAGTGCACATATGGTGCAATTTCTTCATAAATAAGTAAATTATCTACGCGTACGATTTTTAACATCAGATAGGAATAATTAAATTTTAAATTATTTCTTTTTTAGATACATAAATAAACAACAAAGTGGCGATAAACAGAAGTTCAATATGGCTTATTTGGAATCTATGATAAGTGCATTGGATAAAATGGCTTTGGATGATGGTTTAGAAGAGGATTTTTTAAATGATGATCTAACCAGCAGCGATATTGAAGACAATGAATAAAGATTTGTATTTTATACAACATATTTTATTTTCAGATTAGTTAGTTATTGAAGAATATAATTTCATACTATCTTTTTATGATAGTTTTAGCCTTAATGACGACGAATTACAATATTCAACTTACCCCATAGCTCATAAGTTTTCCTAAATTTTAAGGAAAATCTCAAGATTATAGCACTATTTTAAAGGATACTTTAGAAAAAGTGCTTTCGTTTTACGGTCCTTTTAGGAGCCCTTCCACTCACCCACACATCGCCTTACGGATTTGAAAGTTAAATAAATACCAGATAACTTGCGGTGCGTAAGGTATGCCTTGTAGAGTTAGAAGCTTGGCTCTACATAAGATTTGATAACTTTTTGACAGTGCGAGTCATATGGTCTCGTCTTGGCAACATTTTACATGAAAATGTTTTTGGTGGGATTTCATTTCTTTTTGTAAGTTGCTTGTAACTTTTTTTTTGTGGTGTATTTCTTGCACATCATAGGCGCCTTTTTTATAGCCCACTCAGCATGACCACCAAAACACGATATGATTTGATATGATTTAGCGATTTATCGACACAAATGGTCAATTAAAAAAAAAACGCCATGCTGAATTTTTATGATCGCTCTTTCGATGAAAAATCAACATGGCGGCTATATCTATCATATTTGTAAAAAATTACCGTTTGTGTTGATAAATCGCTATACCATATCATATCATATCGTGTTTTGGTGGTCATGCTAGGGGGGGCAGGTGTATCTACGCCTACACGTACGTAGCATTTTTTTTTTATTGGCCGGCACTTTTAAACAAGGCCCAAAAAATGATGTCCTTTCAGCTTTCTAGGACATTAGGAAATACCCTAAGAATTTTGATGATCATCAGTGAGTAAGTGACGAAATCAGGGTTTTTTAGATCTCCATAAAATCTAAAGTATAGGAGCTATGCAATTAAATTTTTATATGTTTAATAAGTCTGCTATTGGCAACATATCCTGAAAATTTTGTTGATCTGGCATAATCCAAACCCAAGTTATAAGGGTTCAAAAAAATGACAAAGCGCTTCGAGAATTGGTAGGTAGGGCCCTTGCGCTTCGCTTGGCTCGTCTTGGCGGGGGCACTACTGTGCCCCCAGATACCTTACTGAGAGCCGAGCTCTATTTTACTCAAACTTGACCACTTTCAGAGGGTGAGTACCTATACTATATCTATACTTATGTCCCCAGCGGGGTTGTGTACCTATAATGAAACATCCCGATTGCCAATCTTTATTTACAAAAATATTACCAATAATCAAAGCTATAAAACGTCCGGAACAATTTCCTGCCGTGCGTCATCATGTAGTTGGGTCGTTCTCTCATTTCGTCAGGATTTCGATTCCAAGGTCAAATTCGGTATGAAACGTTTTAAAAAAAAAATGGATAAATGCAAGAGATTACGCCATAAAATACCGAAACCGCGCAAGTTTCAATTATGGTTTAAATTCGTCTATAAAAAAAAATATGTGAAAAAACTGGCTCAAAAGTCATTTCCCTCCGACTCCAAAAAGCTATTGGTCAGAGATGCGATTTATTTGAAATACTTCTATTTAAAATGCAAAATACCTATTTTTTATTTTGCATTTAAATGCCTTTTAGTAAAAAGCATTTTGTATTTTATTTGAAATACCTTTCGAGATATATATTTACATTTTTATATCCATTTCAAAATGCAAAATACTTTGTGATTAAGTTTAGCCAACATTACCAGTCAAACAAATAGAAATGAACGAATGACGCTAGTATTAACGAATTTGACCGATAGAGGTGCCTGCTAGCCATGCGTGCCCTTCTTTCTTCTTTCGTCAGAGAGCGCGCCTTCTAACTGACATAATTATGCGCCTTATATTTGAGTATAGTGTCAATGTCAAACGAAAACGACGAACATTATCTATGGCTATTAAAACGCAACGCCGTAGACGCCGACGATTCGATTTTACGGATTTATTGTTTGCTGGTGCTGGTGAAGTGGTATTGTTAAAAAGTGTAATAAATAAAAATTTGTTTATTTTTTTCTGTTTTTAACAATACCAGTCCAATTTTTATTTTAAAAGAAAAGTGTGATAACAATAAAATAAGAACTTGATGCACAATCAACCGAAATAAATGGCCACACACATCACAAAATAAAGCCATGGCTATCTTTTCGTTAGTCTAGTTTTCACATTATTTTAAGTGAGCATTATTATTATTAATAACACAACAGAATTTATTGATACGCATACTGGTAAATATGACCAAATGCTTAAGGTGCCATTTGGCTAGGCATTGTATCTCTATTCTATTTCTCATGATAAATACCTAAAATAAATAAAAATATCATTCGATTTGGTCAAAAGGTATTTTATTTTGAAAAAGTGTTTTGAAAATACCTATTTTGCATTTAGCATTTGAAATACGAAATACAAAACGCAAAACTATTTGGTATTTTGCATTTGAAATAGTAAATCTGAAAAGTGTTTTGCATTTAGTATTTAAATGCTTTTTTAAAACCATTTTGTACATCTCTGCAATTGGTGAAACAATTACTGCAATTTTTCTTAGTTTTTACTAAATATTTTAGTGTGAGAAAGGTAATGCAGTTTAACCCTCTATACGGCACAGCGTGTAAAAAAAATCATTGGTTTTCGACTTTAAGATAATTCAATAAGGTTCCAAATATGGTGTCTAATATATGGACAGAGCACTATAAAGGGTTAAGCTAGTATACATCAACAGTTAAAGCAATCGCAACGAGTGAATGCCATTTTTCCCCCCGGAACTTCAATGAGTAAAAGTTTAATTGTACTAGGGTTAATATGCTTCATCGTCAAAATGTACAATATGGCATGGTCATAATTTTCTCTCGACCTTTTTGATTCTATGACACAATAGTACACTGCCAAAATGTGCAATCGACACGTGCAATGGTCAAATTGTCTCACGGCCTAAACTACCCTATGTCAATACGCATATGCACCGCCCACAAAACATTTCTGTTTAGCCTAATGGTCGACTGGTAGAGAATGCCACATGGCATTAAGTCCACCTTTTGTACGATTTTATTTTGTGCAATAAAGTTTAAATAAAATAAATACGCCAGTATTCCCAAAAAAGGGTGGGCAGAGCACAAAAAACTCGAACCTTTATCAACTCTTACAACACTTAGAGCCACTTTCACCACTTGCTGATAAGTTCTAGATAACCTATCTGGCCTTTTTTGACAGTTAATTGCATGGGTTATCTGTCAAAACAAGTGCTAGATAGGTTATCCGGAACTTATCAGCAAGTGGTGAAACTGGCCCTTACAGAAAGAAAGGGGATGGTGTATTACTAACCCGACACCACCCCTTAACTAAATACCTACTTTATAATAAAATAAAACACGTAAATATTGAATTTTCAACTTGTACTTATGTTATTAACAAAGAGTTCTTATAACAAAATCTCCTTACATTTAAACTTGTTGAATACCTTTGTTGTACAATTGTACATTTTGTCGCATGCACGTTATTGCATAGACACTTTTCGCACTTTACGAGTTTTGACATGTTCATAATTTGTCATTTGTTCTATATAACAATTACTCATTAATGAGCTTTTTAACCATTGTACATTTTGACGATGGAGCATATTAACCCAAGTACAATAGACTTCTACTCATTGAAGTTCCGGGGGCCATTTTTAATTTTGTCAAACGAAAATGGTCATTTCCTTCCGCTAAAATTGAAATTAAATTATTAACCAAATACGGCTATCTTGGTTTGGCTTGGACTTGGTGTCTTAACTCACGCCAGTGTGCCGATACATCTTGTGGATCACTCTCTTGTGGCTGTGTGCGCTTAATGGAGGAATAAATTGTGTTCTCGCTGTCAAAAAACTGTTTTGTCACGGATAAGTGGTCATTTCTATCTATCCACACATTATTTACAGTAGTCAGTAACGCAACTAACTTTATTGTGCACATTATTGTAGCTTTTATCGGACCTTCTTTCATTGTACAGCATAACTTTGAAACACACCAGGTTTCACGACAATTTGAAAAAACCCATTAAAAGTCATTTCTTTCCAGCTCATTTCAGATGGTAATAACTGAGTTTGGAAGAAAATGATTTCTACAAATTTTATTGGGATAATAATGTGCTCTTAAGACTTTCCTATGGTTTCAGATCTGGTTTTTGAATTGCAATATTGTTGTTTAATGTGAATAATGGGTTGGACTCGGCAATGTATACTCTTCCTGGTTACGTACTGATCTGTAACGATCGCATCGGTAAGAGTGGCGGTGGCGTTGCCAACTAGCTTCGCTCTAATATTCCCTATAAAGTGATTGAAATGTCTCCGGCCCCTTACAATGCTTCGGCTGAGTATATCTTTGTCGAGGTCAATATCAAGGGTACCAAGGCTATCCTAGGCGTAGTTTATTGTCCTCCTGGTGTTAATTACCTTGGGAACCTTGAGTCTGCCTTGGAGCCCATTGGCTCCGAGTATGCGTATCAGATAATCATGGGCGATTTTAACACGAATCTTCTGGTTAAATCTCCTGCTTCTACCAAGCTACTGTCACTTATCACCTCCCTTAATCTTTCAAATCTGCCTTTTCAACCCACCAATCACAATATTGACTCCCCGGATACATGGCTTGACCTTACTCTTCACTTCTTCTCCAAATAATATAATCTCCCATGGACAACACGTCGCCCCTGGTTTCTCTCGTCATGACCTTATTTTCGCCTCCTACAAACTGCATACCTCTAAACACAAACCTGCCACTGTGCTTATGCGCAATCTCGCCAGAATTGATGCGGATGGTTTAAGGAAGGCGACGATCGCTCTTGACTTGGAACCAGTATTTGCGGCAACTTCTATTGATACTAAGGTAGCCTATTTGAATTCCAATCTGCTTTCCCTCTTCAATGTGTATGCGCCACTTCGTCCAGTAAAGCTTAAGCGGCCACCTTCTCCTTGGATCACCAGAGGGGTGCGTATGTCTATGACACATCATTTCTTCCACTTCTGCCCTTGACCAAGGTATCAGATCTAAAACCATTGCCGAAATTGCTTCTAAGCCTCCTCTCTTACTTGAATCATTCTCCTTTACCTTCGTGTCTGATGATGTGGTCAGGAAAAGTATATCTCTATTAAATCTAACGCAGTCGGTTTTGATGATATTAGTCGTGCTATGATTGTAATAATCCTTAATGAAATTCTACCCTTGATCACTCATATTATCAATTTCTCCCTCAGCTCTGGGTCATATCCTAGGGCGTGGGGCAAAGCTTTTGTTATCTCGCTCCCCAAAATATCTAACCCTAGTACGCTCAGCAACTCTAGACCCATTTCCGTCCTCCCATTTCTCTCTAAGGTTCTTGAATCTGTTGTCCATACTCAAATATCAAAATTTATTTTTACCAACGAGTTCCTAAGTTCCTTCCAATCAGGCTTTCGCCCTTGCAACAGCACAGTCACTGAAGACATCAGGGATAGTATGGAGCATGGAAAAGTTACCGTCCTTGTCCTTATCGATTTCTCCAACGCTTTCAACACAGTTGACCATGATGTCCTTTTATCTTTGTTGGCTCACTTGAACTTTTCCTCTGTTGCCTTGGAATGGTTTGCCTCCTACCTTCGTGGTCGCCAGCAGGCGGTTCGTGTTGATCAGTCTTTCCCTTTGGCGTGAACTGCATGCTGGTGTACCTCAGGATGGCATACTTTCTCCGCTACTTGTCTCCATATTTATTAATTCCATTACTCTTGACATTGGCTCCTCTTTCCATCTGTATGCTGACGACCTTCAATTGTACCGGCACTGTCGCTTTGACGAAATTCATCTTGCTGTACAGCAGCTCAATGATGACCTCAGGCATATATCTTCTTGGTCTGACCGTTATGGTGTTGCTGTAAACCCTAACAAATGCCAGGCCATCATTATTGGTAGTCAGCGACAGTTATGCAGGGTTGATGTTGCCCGCATTGCTCCTGTAAGCTTCAATGGGGTAGATATACCGTTCTGTTCGAGCGTGAAAAACCTTGGCCTTCATATGGATCGAACTCTCAGTTGGACGACTCATGTTGACGAAGTAAGTCGTAAGGTCACTGCCACACTACGCTCCCTCTGCAGACTGAAGCACTTTCTCCCTATCAAAACTAAGATTTCTCTAGTCCAATGCCTGGTTCTTCCTCTCATTGATTATGCTGATGTGTGCTACCCTGACCTTAACCAAGCCTTACTAAATAAACTGGATCGCCTATCAACTATGGCATTCGTTTTATATACTGTTTGCGCAAATTTGACCACATCTCCATGTACCGCTCGCAGCTTCAATGGGTAACGTCAGAATCCTATCCACTCTTTTTTCTATTTTAAACGATCCCAATTCCCCTTCCTATCTTAAATCCCAATTTACTTTTCTTAGTTCGACACATTCGCGCCAGTTACGTTCCTCCAACAAAATTACTCTCTCCACCCCTTCTCATCGCACTGGTTCCGTGTCCAACTCTTTTCTCATTCAATCCACTCGGCTCTGGAATTCTCTTCCCGAATATATCAAAGCAGCTCCCAATAGATACGCCTTTTAGATACTTGCTCGCACTTATTTTCTTGGTAAAATAAAATCGTCATCGTGAACCCTTGACTCTCTACTCTCCAGTTAACGTCATCATATATATGTATGTATGTATTTTATCTATGTAGTCTATGTATTATATTATTTAGTTTATAATATTTGACATAGATACTGTGTGTAGTTTATGCTGTGATTATATAATGATGTTCATTTTTGTAACGTCATATGCACCGCCCACAAAACATTTCTGTTTAGCCTAATGGTCGACTGGTAGAGAATGCCACATGGCATTAAGTCCACCTTTTGTACGATTTTATTTTGTGCAATAAAGTTTAAATAAATTAAATAAATAAATAATACATTTAAAATACTTAGAATCAGACCAGTGTATGTTTGTCGATACAAAAGATGTCGATTTAATTTGTTTTATTCTTTAAACTAAGTCACTTAGGTACTTATAAAATGATAAGACATTTACTTAAAATGATCAGTCAATCTGTAAAGTAGATACCCAGTAGTACTAACTAGGGAATAACGAGGGAGGCAAGGAACAAAATCGTGGTGGTGCCCTTCTTCAGAAAGAGGATAACACCATAATAAAGAATTATAGACCCATCTCGCTTCTGAGTGAAAATCTTGTCGCGTTTGGGGTTAGATTACGCCCACAGCGTACACAAAAAAAGAATTTATTAAAATAATATTGAAATTGGTACAGTGCCGGCGGGTGTCGCGTGGGTAGGTAAGCCCGACTGATGGTTGGCTCTCAAAGCCCAGACTCCCCTGATGGTGGCCGAAGGTGGGTGGTAGCCGTGGATGTTGGACGAGTAGCAGCTGGTGGTGCGAGTGGAGTACGTGGCAAAGCGGACCGGGTGCGTAAAACGACGCTCAAGCCCGAACGACGTTCAGCCAACGTATTTAAACCCGTACAGTGTTCCCTGGGGATTAATATTCCAGCTTAAGCTACTTCGTCTTTTGCCGTTGATTGCGACCAACACCTCGGCCAAGCAAGGAAGCTGGTTATTAAGTAACGTAGATGGTGAGTGGCGGTGATCGCAAACATCAGGAAGCGTAGGCACAAAGAAAAAACAATAAAAAAAGCTAAGTAGTTATTTACGCCAAATGCAATTTAATGTACAATTTGTAAATTAAAATATTAATAGTCAATAGCGGTGAATGATAGAAGAAATTGGTAATTTAAAATTGAAACATTTGATTAATTAATTATGTTAATTAATCAGATGAGTGAATAATAAGTATTTAAAGGTTAACAGGAAACAGAAAATTATATAATGACTTTGCAAAAAGCTCTAAATTACAAACTACCTACTTACAAACTAAAGCGCAAAGATCGAAATATTGATTCATCACTTACCCTGTCGGGGAGTAAATTAAGCACTGCACAAGATTAATACTAAAAACTTTAATGAAGACCTAGTCGTCTAGGTTTATGAATATAATAGATATTGAACAACCAGAAACAGCAAGATACGTGAGAAATAAATGTCTGGCCATGTCGCCACCGCCGGTTCTGGCAAAAGGGGTAGACCCAAGAAGTGCTGGCTTGACGTCGTGAGGGCTGACATGCATGCCAATGATCTCACAATCAGGGACGTCCAAGACCGTGCAAAGTGGAGGAGTTAATCAAGGAAAGCGGACCCTGGGCTCCGAAGCGAAAGCTTTGGATGCAACCGGACTGACCGTACTTGTACTTATAGATCAGGCCTGTCCATCATACGGCCCGCGACGACATCAATAGAAATTGCACAATATTAGTTAATTCGATCATCTATCTATCGACATTTATTTTGGCCCGCTACGGTTACAAAAATAGTAAACCGGAGGGCCAGGTTTTGTTAAATTATTGATAAATATGTCTACCTAGGACAAATAATCTAGTTAGGTAGATTTAATTTTAGGAAAGAGGTCAATAATCGTCGAATAAAACTCGGCTGGGCAGCGTTCGAGTAACTAGACGTCTTCTCGGCCAAAATACCTTGGTATCTAAAGATAAAATTCTAAAACAGTGTGTGTTACCAGTGATGATCTATGGAAATTTGTCTCTTAATTTGAGCCGCATAAGGAAGCTCAAGAATTAATTCCTTTCATTTTCATTCATTAATTCACAGCGTGCTACGGAAAGAGATCTGCTTGGTGTTTCAATGAGAGTTCAAACCAGAAATGAAGAGATCCGTAAACGAACAAAAGTCACTGAGATAGCCTGACGGATTAGCAACCTAAAGTGGCAGTGTGCAGGACACAAACCACGTAGAACTGATGGCCGATGGTGTTGAAAGATTAATGGAAGCCACGTGCCGGCCAGCGCAGCGTAGGACGTCCACCCACAAGGTGGACAGACGACCTCTTGGACCTGGCCTTGCAGGAAGCCGCTGGATGCAGGCCGCTCCAAACCGGTCAATCTGGAAATTATTGGAGGAGGCTGAACATAGTTCAGCAATGGAGATCCTATGGCTGAAATTATGTTGATGATGACTACTAACTAACTACTGATTGAGATGACAAAGACCAAAAAACGTACTAGAAGAAAAGCTATCTAGAAAACACAAGACCACGAAAAAAGCTAAATTGCTGAAATAAAAAGTGAACCTAAATGTTACCAACTGTACAAAGAAAAATAGAAGGAAAGATCGTCCTTCTTGTATAAACAAAGGAAAAGAAGAAAGAGGACACAATAGAGAAAAAAGGGAACTATAACGAGATGATGAAAGTAATTTTTTATTTTCTTTCAGACGTTAGTCATTACCATCCAACACATTTTCATTACCATTTATGCCGTCATTACTATCCTTCGTTTTTCTCTCAAAGTAAAAAGAGCTATATAAGTGTCTTCCAAAAAATACAATATACTTATTATGTGTATACGCACCCCCTTTATGAAAATTATCGCAATAGCTTTTAAAAAAAAAGATTATCTAAAAATAGCCAATTACGGACGTAACGAGAGAACGACCCGGTTCCGAAGTCACGACGCATTATTCTGTGGGTAGGACGTTTGTTTCCGGTTCTGCTGTCTGTAGCACCACCAGCTTCTTGGTTGGTCTTCGTAGGACGCCGCCTTTGGTATGTGGCTATAATTTTTCCCAGCGGCCAAGTGTAGCGAGGCAGGGTGTTGTCTGCTATCAGGACCACGTCTCCGAGCTGAAGTGATGGGTCCCTCGCCGTGACCGCCGCCAAAACATATCCGCCAGCCTTTGCGCCGGCCGCCAACTTTGTCTTCCTTGGAAATCTTGCGGTGATGACTCGCCCATCGAAGGCTGGCCCCAACAGAAGGAAATGGTTGTTGGTCAGCGTCTCTAGGTCTTCGGGGTCAACAGAGACATGACTGAGGGGGGCGGCTGTTGACGGTCATTTCGACCGCGGCGATTAAGGTGGCGAGGGTTTCCTCCTACGTTGGCTTGCTATTCATCACGGCTGCTAGGGCTGTTTTGACTATTCTCACGAGGTGCTCCCAGGCACCACCTCATGAATGGGGCTACAGGAGGTATGAAGCGCCACGTGATTCTTCTATTTGCCGCTTCAGCTTCTGTTGCTGCGTCGATTGCCAGTCGAAGTTCCTTCTCGGCGCCCGTGCAGTTTGGTCCCGTTGTCGGACCTGATTGTCTTGGGGCATCTGCGCCGAGCAATTAACCTTCTCAGGGCCATGATCGCAGAGTCCGTAGTGAGTGATGCTGCCATTTCCAGGTCAACTGCCCTTGTAGTAAAGCATGTGAACAGAGCTACGTAGGTCTTCTTGGTTGCTCGTCCTATGGTAGTGAGCAATAGTCCGAAGTAGTCTATCCCTGTGTAGGTGAAGGCTCGTTAGTGATGAGCTAGCCGACCAGCAGGATGGTTGCCGGTCGGTGGCTCAGGGAGCACCCATCTTCTTTTTCTGAGCGGTACACATCGGTGGATAATGCTGCGTGCCGTTGTTCTTAGTCCCAGGATGTGGAATCTCTGGCGACACTGGTTGAAAATCGCTTCCACTCCCTGGTGGTGACCAACGCGGTGGATGTGCTCGATGTATAGCCGACCAGTGGTAGTTTTGAGTTAGTTTTGAAAGTTCTTTATTTATCATAAGTAAGTACTAAAGATGAGACGTATATACTGGAACAGGTTTCAAGACAAGGTTTCCGTCTGGACGTCTAAAAACTTAGTATCAAATCAGCGTCCAAACGCGTCTCGAGTATTTAGAAGTATCTAAGACTCGTACGTCATGTTACTTACACAAACTTACTTGTACTCGAAAGCCGCGACTCGAAGGCTCGCGGACGCGTTTCCGAGACGCGCTCGATTGATGTGTGCGTGAGTTTACTCCAATACTCATTGGAAATAGGGTCGATCTTATTACTATGTCGTGAAAGCCGCTTATTGAATGCATTTTGAGGCCCACGTACCTCGCATCGGACTGGGATGGAAGGATTTCTGTTTCGCTTATTCCCGCTGTTGCACTGTACAATGCTGTATTGCATTAGCAATAAGGTGCACATTTCATTAAAAATAAGCTTTTAGGCGTTGGTTTTTATTCAAAATTTTATCAGTTGTTTCCGCGTGTTATTGTTGTCAAAAACTGCGGTTAAAAACTTATGTGAAAGTAAGTGAAATACAGTGCGGTAAATACTAGATTTACATAAATAGGTGGGAATAAGTTGGACTTTAGGTACGTACGTACAATAATAATAATGTTAACATAAATTTGCACTTCGGACTAATGACATTAAATGCAACAATTGAATGATGGATTAAAATCAAGTTATCAAAGCTTTGAACAATAAAAATTTGTGAATTAAAAAGTTTTATAAATTTTCAAGGATGTTTTGTTCATAAATGCTATTTCACACCACAATAATATAACAAAACAAAACAACCACGTAAGCAAGCTCAACTAAAACTACCTTAAACTTTATCTTACATTTAAACTTAGTATACTTAAAAACGTATACTTCTTAATACTCTTGGAGTCTTAATAGTACATAAAAACGCATACTTCTAAATACTCGTGGAACTAGTCTTTGGAACAAGTATTTAGGCGTACTCATTCTCGCAAGACTCAGTACGTATTTTGCCTAGTACGTCTCACGTCCTCTAGTAAGTACAAATAAATGTTTGATATTAACATTATAACTTAACACTAATGTTTTTATAGACTCGAATTGCATCTTTATAAAAGATGCAGCATTAAGGAAAGTAAAAAAAAAAACAGAAGGTATTTACAAAATGATTCATAGTTCAATGCAGTTTTAGACCACTTTATTTGACTTTTAGTTTCAACATAGCTAACTTGTATCAGCAGTGAGTGTGAGAGAGCAGTGTGGTTGCGGCCGTCTAAGATGGGGGGTCGCTTCACTGTTTCTAGGATGCCTGTTGCTGCTTCTATTCTGGATTTCACTACATTAACTCTGTACTGTAGCTATTTTCTTCAGCTTACTGTTGTTGTTGACGCGGCGATTGTGTGACAGACATTCAATCTCTTTCGTGAATCTTTCTTTTTGAATTGCTCGGACGATGATGTCTTCGGCTCGTAGGAGGAGTTTTGCTGGTTTTCCTCTAAATCTGTCTCTTATTTCTTCTATTTTCTTGCTTCGCCTTTGTTCTTGCGTATGCTGATTTACATTTCTTTGATCTGCATTGTTCTATAAATTGCAGAACTCTACCTGTGGTTCTCAAGAACCTTTCCCATCTGGAGAATCTGTTGGGGTCGGGAGTGCTGACAGGAGTGAGGTTTTCTTTTCTTCTATCTTCAGCGTTCATTCTTCTCCCGAGGCTAATTTCGGTGTCACGGTTTCTATTGACCATGCTTGATCTTCTGGATTCTTCTCTATTATTTTTTCTGTTTCTACCAGCCTAATCAAGGCGTCTTCTCTGTTCGCAGGCATCTTCACATCTTCTTTCTTCCACAGGAGTGCAGTTTGAAATCTCCCGTCTTTCAGCTTCGTAGTCTTGTCTTCGAGTATCTTCAGTTCTCAGGCTTCTGGGTCGTTGCGAGGCTGTTTTGGTGTTATTGTGAGAGCCTCCAGCGACAAGAAGCTCTTCAGCTCTAAGTCGAGGTGGTCGACGCCTTCTGTTTGTTGTACAAAGTGCACCCGATGTCCTATGGCGCGGCTGCATGTGCTGTACAGTACCCAGCCGAGCGGTGTTAGTGATGCGATGGGTTAATGCTTCTTTCCTATTCTTTGTTCTTCAGCAACGAGCAGTTGCCAATTGTCCTGGCCTATTAGCATTTGCGGTCTTGCCCCTTGGTTTTCGATGGTTTTGGCTATGTCATAAAGATGTTCACATTTCATTCACACTTTGCGCTGGCAGTCTTTCTTGCATCGGCAGAAAATCATATTCAGGATATCCTCCGGTGCACCTGTAACTCACTGTGCACTGGGACCAGGCAGTTATTTTTAATGTTCCACCTAGGGCTTGCATTCCGGAATTTCGTAACTCCGGAATTTCGGATAGTTTTTTTTCCGATATTTCATCTCCGGAATTAAAACTAGCTCCGATGTTAACATCGGAATTGGATATTGGCTTAAGATTTTTTTGTTACGTTTTTTTATTTGTCATTAATGTTTAATTAAGTATGTTTTTCAATAGTTTATACGCAACGTGCACTTCTTAAATTAATGTTAGAAAAACCTTTTAAATACCCAATGAATGATCTGAAATGATGAAGATGATGATGAAGTAAGGCAGCTTACGCTTTTTTATCCGTACATAGATCTGCACTTCTGCAGGCTCCTCGTATCGGTTTCCTCAGTGCTGAGGGAGGCTGATGCTCGTGTTTGCCTCGATGGAGTATCCTGTTTTGGACTATCTGGCGCCATCTGCTTCGGTCAATCGCAGAGTGCAGAGCATCATGGATCGTAGTGTTTACGGTCTTGCGGATATGGTCTGTCCAACGCGTAGGGCTTCTTCCTCTTGGTCTCTTGCCTTCGACTTTGCCAGTGACTATCAGTCTTCCAAGGCTGTCCCCGTCCTTTCTGGCAATGTGGCCGGAGTATTCCAAGATTCTCCGCAGGCAGATTGTGGATAGTCTCGATTTTATTATATGTAAAATCGACATATTAGTACAATGTGCTGTCCAGTGTATGTTTATCAGCCTTTGGAAGTTCACTGCTGGACATAGGCCTCACCTAAAGAAAGCTACAGCAAACGGCTTTGAGCCTGCAACCTCTACTAGGTAGTCACTACGTGTAGGGCTTGCCCACGCTGTATCTTCCAACACTGTATCGCCACTTGAGAACCTTTCTTCCCCTTCTTCTTTCTTAGAAAAGCTATGTTGATGACTTTGGTTCTTCTACAGATCTCCTCATTTTGGATCTTATCTCGCAAAGAAACGCCAAGTATAGCTCTCACTATTAGCACATTAGGTGACTTTGAGTTTGTTAAGACGCCAACAAGTCATCACTGGCGCACGCACTGCTCTTAGATTTTATAGTCTTTAGGCTCTGCGGGATATTAGACGAGTGGATATCACGAATGTTGCCCAAGCGAGTTGGATTCGTCGTTTAGAATATGTAATAAAATGATCAAGTAAAAGCAATAAAACAAAAAAAAAAACTATTTATCTATTAAAAAACTTTAAATAAAGTAAGACTAATGTTGCAACAAGTAATTAAAAAAACCTACAGGCTTTCTTTTTTTAACCAAGTCCGGATCTAGTTCCGGAATTCCGGAGTTTTGTGCCCAGCATCGTAAATCAATTCCGGAGTTGAAAACTAGCCGATTTTGCAAGCCCTATTTCCACCCATACATCTGAGGAGGCAGGTCATTTCGTAGTCTAGCCTCAGCTGAACGTGGTAGAATGTTCGGAGGGAATACTGTTTTACTGCTCCCTCGGTGGGAGAAAGACAAGAGATATCAGGCTTGATGGTGGCCACCGATTGGAAGAATGATTTGTACCTGAAGGCATTAAGGGAGATCCTTTTCGCTAGAGCCTCAGGTTGCAAATATGGTCATAGCAACATGTTTTCCCATTAAAATGATATCTTCTTTAATTAAGTGTGAGGAACCTGGTTAGCGGGTCCACAAGTATATATGTATTGTAAAATGAGTATCTGTGCTTTTAGACGTTCAGTGCTCACTATGTGTAGATAATGGTGCATATTTCGGCCAATACTTTGTCTGGGAATGGTAAAAAATTAAAAAATTCATTACGACAGTTGGCGCAAAACTATTTAACTCTCAACACTGAAATTGCTTTAACATTAGAAGGAAAATAGATAAAATAGTAAAGTAATATAACATTACTAAAGTGAATTTAATGCTCTAAAACATGTTTGCCAGCATTACTCTTTTGGGTGCTTCGTTGAAGAGTCAAAAAGAGCAAAAAATGTAAGGCAATAATGCTTTTTTCCCAAAATTTGTGTTTCAAGAGCAGATATCTCAAAAACTTGACAGAGAGCATTTCCCTCTACACCTTTTTTTAAAGGATTTGTTGCCTGGCATATATCAAGCCTTTTGATTTAGTATACAAAAGTCGGTCCAAAATTAAATATCTCTTTTTGAATTTAGAGCGCCCGGAGGTTTCGGCGCCGCGGCGGTCAGTTTCACAGTTCCTTAAACAGGTGCGCTATGCGAGAGGATTGTAGTCTAAATAAGCCATTGGTTATGGTTATGGTTGGTCCATTCTGCATCGCACTTTGTCCCAGAAACCAACTCAGTAATACGGTAGGTTACAGCACTAACTCTCGCTCGCCGCACTCTTGGCTCACACGCCACAGCCACAAACGCCGCCACCGACGCCGCAACGCCGCCGGCCACGGTTGTTGCCACTGGTCGCTACCTGCAGCAGCGTTTGTGGCTTGCGCGTGTGGCCAGTGTGCTGCAAAGCTTAGGCATTGAGACCTGTAAATACCAGACGTGTCATACCAGACTTCATAAAATAATTTAAAACAAATATTATAAACGAATAAATATATTTTTTTTACAAAAATCTATACATACATATACAATAAATTACAATTAGGTACTTTAAGCTTTAGTCTTAGGTAACATTCTAATGACCCATTTTAACTTAAATGCCGTACGCTGCGTAAAGAAGTCGCGTATCTCCACTTGACGCAGAGTTCGGCATAAATAACGTATAATGTCAACCTCCACTAACTTACTTTTTTTAATGCATATTTCCTGGCATATAAAACCGGTACCAGCTTACTGCTATAGATACATAGATTTTAATAACATTATTTTCTTCAGCAACCACCGCTTTAGCAGTTAATGCAATTGTTCTATATGTAACTATAACTATCTGCTCAAATTTAATTATAAATACCATTATGAACGATTTTTTATTATTAATAGAAAAATTATGATACAACATTGATGGGCTGTTTTAGACTATTTTGTTTAAAATAATGGACAATAAGAAACTATAACTACCTAAGTAACTTATTTCTAAGCAACTTATTCCAATTTCATTCGATATCACAATAGGCCGAGTTGCCGGAGCTGAAAAAAAAAAGGTTTGATAACTATTGAGTCTATACATACAAATAGTACACACACACCAGTGCTAGTCAGCACCTGAGGCGTGGCAGTGGTGAAACGGGGCAATCGATTGACTGGACGTATATATGAAATTAAGGTAGTCATTGACGTTTTACTCGACTCCAGTCCTGCGACCCGCCCCTCAAATACCTCAGGAAGTGCCTAGCACGCAGACCATAATAAAACAAGTTATAGCCCGTCTATGATGATAAGTGTTATATCTAACAAAGGTGGCTAATGGGTAAGTAGTTATTATCTTTCCCATAGGAACAGGTTAAAATATTAGAGAAAAAAAATACTCCTTTGATCCAACTTTGAGCGGCTGAACTAAATGAAAATATATATTTTTAGATTTTATGGTTAGCTAGCATTATGAATACCATCGTGTGTACTGGTTACTAATTACAAGTCTCGGTGGTAGGGCAAAACTATTTTTAGGGACGTTTATAAGTGCCCGGAAGAGGGCCTATATACTGAATAAATGACTATTATGACTATAATGTAATGTGATATTGTTCAATATTTATATTATTCTTATTTATAGATAAAAATGTGTATAAATATTCTTGGTCCTAGCACAGTTAATTCACAGATTTCAGATTATATTGGTATACAATGGGGATTTATAAAACGATCGAATAAAAAAAAACTTTGTGACTGATGATGACATACTGTTTTAATAACTTGAGCGGTATGAATTTGAGTTATAACATAACTAACGACGAATATTGATTAATAATCAAATCCAGAACGAGCTTACAAAAAGTGCGTTGTGATATTTCCATTTCAGATATTAAAATTCTATCCGTGCGATTACATTACTAAGTGAGCGACTAGAAATACAGAAAGAGCAACTTCAATATTAATATAGATTCGATTCTTCCAATTGAGGTTTTACATAACGAACTACTAAAAAGTTCACTTTAAGCAAAGTTTTGTTAGCTATAAGATAGGATAAGATTTTTTATTTGATGTCTTATTTTTTTATTTTAATACGATTTTTTAATGAAAACTACAGATTGTTTGATGCGCGCGAATTCGAATGGCGGCGGGGCGGACGAATCGATGCAGTCAGGTGAGTTGGGCTGCGGACCAATAGCGTTGCGTGTTTACGATTGCCATGCGCTCGCACCGGGGTCCTGCTGCTTGACCAAAAGTCATTTGGCAAAATTACACTTGACAAACAATGATTGGCAAAAAAATGGTTTCGGCAACTAATCATTTTACTACTAATTATTTGACAAATGACTCACTTTTCCAAATGATCAACACTTAAATTTACATTTTATAAATAATTATATTATTTAATGAACCTTTAACAACTGAGTTTTCAGAAAAAACTACTATTGGTCTAAAAACGTTTGATAAAATGTATTATTTGACAAATGTTTCGTTTATTAATCAATCTTACAATAGATATGGTACGGGTCAAATTAATACACAATATTTGGACTTTCCTGAAAGGAAAATAGTATTAGTTGATATATTATATCTAGACAGAACGGAAAAATAAAAGACACGCAGTGTTTAAATTTTGTCAAAACCATCTACGTTAGGTTAGGTTAGAACAGTGACCATATACCGCACGAAGCCGAGCGAGCGGAGCGAGCGCAGCGACCATAGCGAGCGTGCCGCGGCAGCGGCCGGCGAGCGCTCTATTCTATTTCTCGCTCAAACTCTAATCATTATATTATATCAGGGACCACCAATCATTTATTTAAATCCATGATGATGATAATTCAATTAAAAATTAACAATTGCATGCCTTCTATCTAATCTTGTAGCTTACCTGTAAATAATGTCAGTGCAACAAATTCATTCTCACGGCGATACGAGGGTAGCGGAATAAATTACCTAACAGAATAAACAGAAATTTTGAAAAAAGAAGTGCAATTTTATAAAATATTATTTTGTTAAATGACATTTGGACAAATGCTTAATTTGCGAAACATATTATTTGGTGAAATTAAAAAAGGTCAATTGACATTTTAATATTTAAAACATTTAACAAGTACAGTGTTTGCTAATGGGTCCTTTGCTTAGTGAGTTTTTGTAAGATGATACTTTTGTCAAATGTCTCGTTTACCAAATGAACATTTGGTTAAACGTTGTTTGTCGATTGACCATTTGTCAATAATTTTTTGGTCAAACATTAGTAATCCGCTCGCACCACCACCGTTAAATGCCGCTCAGTATAAAAAAAGCAGTTGCCGAATATCGAAAAAAATACAGGACGTAACGTTGACACTTAAACAAATATTAGGTCGCTCAAATATTATGAAGCTTCTTATTTTGTATAATAAGTAACTCAAATTGATGTTTGTAAGTTTTGATTTCTCATCACTCGCAGTCAGTCGCTTACTTAGTATTAATATAACGTAAATTAATTATTTTTGATACTTAAAACTTTGATTTACAGTCACTCGTTATAATACTACCCTAATTAAATTACTTATGATACATGTGTGAGTTTGTTGTTATTTATTAGCCTGGGGCTGCTCAATTGCTATATTAGTGTGTGGTGTGAGGGCCCGAACGTCGGATCCCTTTGAAAATATGCTTAGGATTTAGTGAACATTCCCAAAATAATGTGAAAGTTGGAATCCGATTTTGTGAATGTCCAATTAGCCAGAAAAAGACTGTTTAGTTGGGCCCTCAATCCTCACATAGGAGGATTGAGGGCTCATTTGTACCTGATAAACTATGGACACTACAGCAAAACTCTTTAAGCCAAAATCTAAGGTAATGCCAAACAAAATTTCTGATAACAAGATATTATCGTAAAACGCTAATTGCTATTGCGAAAATTTAAAGTAATCATAGAGGTACTTACAAGTCCTTGTCGTTCTTTTTCTTTTTGAAGTACTTGTTGAGTTTGATTATCATCAAATTTAACTACTGCTGACAAAACTTTTGCTAATGTAACGGAATGTGTTCCTGATCCAGTTAGATATTCAAAAAGAATATTTTTTAAATATTCTAGTTCTGTGTTTTCTTGCAAAGAATGTAAGTGCCTTAAGCTAACAAGAGCTTCATCTAATCTTCTTTCCAGTTTTTCATTTGTTAATTTAAGTTTTTCATTATGAACTTGTATTTGTTGCATATTTCCATTGATTGATCGATTCATTTGATCTAAATTATTAACTTTCTCTTCAAGTTCATGTTTAGTACCTAGTAAAGTATTATACTTATCCGTTGTAACTGCGTAATTTTCGTTGTTATTTGTAGACGTTTTAGCGTCCGCATAGTTTTGGGATTGTAACTGATCTTTTAACTCAAGATTTTCTTCAATTAATAAAGTGTTTTCTCTGGTTAAATCATCAATTTTTTCTTTATCAGCTAGCACCTCATTTTGCAGTTCTAATAATTCATTAGAGCCACTTCGGATAGTGTTTTCACTAGAACCAATCAATTCTCTCAACTTGTCATTCAAAACTCCATTTTCTTTCGATATTTTTGCTAAATATGTTTGAAGCCCTTCTACATCAGACTGAAGTCGTCTATTTTCTTCTTTTATTGCGTCATAATCGTTCTGCAATTCGTGACACTTAACTGTGATCGAATCAACTTTTTTCAAATTTTCTTCAGTAATCTCCACGTTTTTGTTAGTTAACTGGGTGTTGTTTTCCTTCAAATAACTAATTTCCTTCTCATATTTAGAATTTTTAACATTCAGAACATCAATATTCTTTAACAACGAAATAACTTCTTCGTTGTCGTTACTATTGGAAGATGGATTTGTGTTAAACTGCAAATTTATTTCGGTTTGTATGTTTTTGTGAACAAGTTCTCTAGCCTGTTCCTTCTCTTCTAATATCTCTATTATAGAATTTAAACGATCTTTTTCACCTTCTATATCGGCATGCGATTTCCGTACTTCGTTTAATTCATCTTCAAGATTTTTAACACTTTTGGCAATGCTCTCACATTGATTTTTTAATGACATATTTTCCTGTGACAACTTTGTTACATTTTGATTTTGAGTTTCAATAAGTCTCTCTTTATTCTCTACCGCCTGTTTTAATTGCTCTTTTTCAGAATTAAGCAAACTGATGTGTGATATATCATCTTTGTGTTTAATTTTTAACTTTTCTACTTCAGTATTAAGTAATTCATTTTCTTTTTCGATTTTATCAATTTTTTTTGTTAGAGTTTGTTTTTCATCTTGAATAACCTTCAACTCGTCTAGAGCTTCCAAGTATTGATTATTGTCATCATCAACAGCAGTTTGTAGATGTAGACACTTATTTTCAATTTCCTCCAGTTTTGCAATTAAAAATTGTTTATCATTTTTAGCAGAATCCAATTCTTTAGCAGTGGCATTATAGGTATCTGTGAGTTTCTTTATTTCTTTTTGCAATGCTAATTTTTCACTGGCATTAATTTGTATTTCAGAACTCAGAACTTTATTATTAGTTTTAACAGCATTTAATTCTTCAGAAAAACGTAAAAGCTCTTCTGTAATAGATTTTGAATTATTCTGTATCATTTGGTGATCGCCTTTAAGCTTGTTGTATTTATTTTTTAATATGTCATAGTCTTGAGTGAATAAATTAAGTGTGGCTATATTTTCTCTTATCTTAGGTATTTCAACAACAACATCTTTTTGGAAAGATCTAGTTTCACTGGATATAAGTTTTACATTTTCTTGTAAATCTCTCACTTTACCAGCTATCGATTTCCAACTCATAAAGTTGTTTTTATTTTCAGATACCTGCTGACGCATGGTAGCGTTTTCTTTTTTTAGGTCTTCTAATATACGGTGTAATTCTAAATTTTGTGATTGAATCAATTCATGATTTCTTAAAAGTTTTTCAATTTCCGTCTGTAATTTTACTAACTCTACTCTCTCTTCTTGTATTTCAGACTCTAAATTGTTAAATTTAGCTTTCCAATATTCTATCTCATTAATTAATTGTTGTTTAGCAGATTCATCTAAAATTGAAGCATTTTCTTTCTTCAGTAACACTAAATCGTTTTCTAGATGACTGATCTGAAAACTTTTCTTAGTATTTTCCTCGATAAGTAATGAATTTCTCTTTTCTAAATAGTCGTTTCTATCGATCATAGCCAACTTCTCGGCTGTCTCTTGTTTCATTTGTAATTGCAAACATTTAAGCTCTTCCTCTGATTTGACCTTTAATTGTTCTAAGGATTGACATTTCTGCGTTAGAACAAGAATTTGTGATTCCATTTCAGTTATTTTAGCTTTATGCAAGTTCGATTCATTGACTTCATTGTTTAATTTAGAGCGTTCTTCTTCTAATATTACCACATTACTTTTATAGTCATTAACTATTATATTAAGAGACAAAAGTTCTTTTTTAGCAGCAGATAAATTATCTTTTAAAGATTTAATTTCCGCTTCTTTACTTTCAAGTTCTTTATGTATACTGAGTTTGTTTTCAGCTAAAGAAATAGCATATTCCTCTTCTCTTTTACTAAAAAATTCTATTTTACCACGTAGTTGTAAAATTTCTTCCTGTGATTTCTGTAAATCATTTTCAAGAGTTGTCAGTTCTTTAGTTTTAGCAAAGTCATATGTATTTACTTTGTTATGCAATTCTTCATTCAATATATTAAGTTCTTGTATCTTTTGCTGTGCCTCGACTAATTGAACTTCAACTGCTTTCAGTTTATCATTTTCTTTGATTTGATTGTCAAAGTCTGTTGATATCTTTTTCAGCTCTATTGTCAATTTAGAATTCTTTTCTTTGCTGCTCTTTAATGATTCTTTGTACTTATTAAGTAATTGCTCCATTTTTTCAATTTTATTTGATAAATTACCTAGCTCATTTGTAGATACTTCATTAATACTTAATTTTGTTTCATCATTTTCAGAGGATAGATTGACCAATTGAACATCATTTGCATCATTTTTTTTTACATCAATTATGGATTCAGCTTGTACATTTTCATTTGTACTAATGTTTTTATCGTTTGTATTTTGTAAAAGTGAAATTTTTGTATTTAATGCTTGTATTTTCATATTTCCTTCTTCAATTTCAACACGTAGAGCCTTTTCTAAATGAGCCTGTGGACAAAAGTAAATAATGAAGGCCGATTCTATAAAATTAAGAAATCATTTGCGCCAAACCGTAAAAATGCCGCCGGCCGACCGTTTGTTGCCACCCCACGCCGATGAAGTAAAAATATCCAAGAGAATCCTTAGGGCATAGTCGATGCAAATGCAATATAGGTGATAAAAGAAAACGTAATTCTGAGTAAAATACCACAGGCCAACTGGTACCTGCGCAACTCACGCTCATGCCGCGCGTAGGACCGATTTTTAGTGGTGGGGTGAAACAAACGGTCGCCTGGTGGCATTTTTACGGTTTAGCGCAATGACTCCTCCATGTTATAAAAACTAAAGTACACGAAACTGTAAAATAATATTTAATAAATATAAAATTATTTTTTACATTTACATACATAAGTACCTATAACTCCGAACGGACAACGAATTCGAAAATGCCGCTATAGTAGGTATTGTTCTGCTAATAAATACCTATACTTAGTCTAGCCATAAATACTGTTACAATTAAAAATAAACAAAATATTACATTTGAATTAGGAATCTGTCATTTTTATATGATTGTTCATTGAGTTTTTTATTTTGGCGCCAATACATTGTAAAGTCTGTTTATCCTTACTTGTCTTATTTAGTAAACAATAATAGCGGACGGATGACTATTCGCTATGTGCAAAGTGGGGTGGTGGAGGCCGTCAAATTGATCGCAGCACGCAATCTGGCAGAAATGTGAAATAACTCTGGACTGTCATGTGTCAAATTGCTATATTTCCATAGAATTTCATACTTACGTTATTAAGTATTTTTAAGTAAACACGTTAAAATTCGCGATATGGGTCACAGTACGTGTTGTGTTTTAAGGTGTAGAAACAATGGGAAAAACAGTTCGTGCATGTTTTATTCGTTTCCAACATCAAGATGGAAATTGAAGCAAAGTATTAAATGGATAGCTGCTGTGAAAAGAATAAAGTTTGTAGGAAGTTTGTGTCACAGACGTTTGTCTTATGATCATAGCTCTTATTAAGTAGCTTTGTACGTTCGCGTTGGTTCTAAGCTCTTCAAAATCTCTCGCATGCTCTACTTATATTATTTTCTTCCCTTTTGGACAGTTTGAGGTTGGAAAGTTATATCATGTTGTATTGATTCAAATCCCGTTCGTATTATAATATTCATATTTTAGTTCGAGTAAGAAAATTACAAAAAATTAATAAAATACATGCACAAACTTTTAGATATTTACATTTAATTTAGAAGAAAAACAATCCGAAAATCATTCTTAAACCAACCAGTTGCCATAATTTGAGAGATCTTAAGTCCACAATACTTGTGGTCACTAGGAGCGCTGTCACCGCGCCCACAGCGAATAGGCAATTGATAGGGTTGGTAACCATTGAATGAACTAGTGAATGAAATCTAAAATAATAGGGAACAAATGTATAAATATCAAAGCATAAAAAACTAAGTACTTACTACATCGTTATATCCCGTGTCAAAAATAAGTTGTAAACAACGATATGTATACAGGGTTACAGGGAAAGTCGTACAGAATATTGAAGGACGTTATTATTGAGGTCATTTCTGATCGAATTGATCCTATAATATGGTATCCGAAACCTAACCGTTATGGAGGGAGATATTGAATTTTAAAGATAGTTTTTTATAATCTTTTTTCTTTTGGCTTTTCTATCGATTTTTTTGCGATTGGAGCTACTAGGGCCCGGTTTTTATATGTTTCCAGTTAGAAGACATGTCAATTAATAAAAATGATCAACAAAAACTGAACCTATTACTAACAGCTTCATAAAACTGCTCGACAACGGTTGAAATTAAAGAATTTTTGATAGCCCTGAACCCAGAAGACCGATTTTTGCGTGGCTAGTTAGTAAACTCGGAAGTCGGGTTCTCGGGGTGGCGTGACGGTTCTTGACTTGACTCGCGACACTGATGCGAGTCAAGGCAAGCTATAAGTGTAATGCACATGGCTACCAAAAAATATTGATTGCAATGAAAGTGTTAAGCTAAACCTTATTTTATCATGGAACCAAAAACACTGCTGCGGTCAAAAATGTTATGAATCATGTTTTTCAAGATTCTCCTTATATAGCTATTACTTAGTAATAACTTAGTTAATAAACCTTCTTTAATTTTTTATGAATAACATTGTTGATGATCGGTAGTAATTTACACAACAGGTTGCAATACAGCAACCTTTTTATATTCATAATGAGTCATTCGTTCACTTCTCCCGTCCCATATCTAAAATCCAAAGACAAACAGAATTTATTTAATGTCAAACAGTCATGTCATTTTTCGTCTACTCTGGAAAATTTACGAATTTGTGTAAAATCTTGTAGAAAATTGATGAATAATATTAGTTTTCAGTGAAAATGTATTGTACGTGTTTCCTTTATTATATAGGATATTTATACTCAGAATACATAGTGTCGATAAAGTCTGTAAAACGTGATTTTGCTTTGACCGTTGTTTGTTTATCGAATAGGACCAGTAGGATAAACGGACTATACAATATTTTGCGATATTAAATGGAGTGGGGTGATAAAGAGAACCGAATCGCTGTAATTGCATTAAGGTACTGACACACAATCGTGCTCATAAAAGAGCATTCTTAAAGCATGCTCATTAGTGGCATGCTCATGTCACTGTTCACATTTGCTAGTAATAAGCATGCTTATTTTTGAAATAAGCATGCTCAAAGCAAACAACTGTTCACGTGCCATTCAATCGCAAGCTATCGCACAAAATGGAAGCTATACATGAAAATACGTAGGTCACACTAAAAGTTTTGCGTAACTTAAAAAAACAACATGTTATAACCAAAATATTATGTTTATTGCTTTGCAAAATACTCTCCTTTACATTTTAAACACGTGCTACGCGCTAAGTTCTACGTGCTGATTGTACGGTCTCACTGCCTCTTCGGATTTGGTAAAAGTAAAACCTCTCATCAAATCTTTGATTTTGGGGAAAATACAGAAATCACAGGGTGCTAGGTCGGGGCTATACGCAGGATGGGCGACGAGTTGTACTTTTTCGGAAGCTAAAAATGACTTTGTTTTGTTGGCCGTGTGTGAAGAAGCGTTGTCACGTGATGTAGGAGAACGCGGCTTTTGGATCGTCTTTCGCGAACTTTTCTTAACACCCTGGGTAAACAAATGGTAGAATACCACTCGGCATTAACACTCTTTTGATCTTTAAGTGGAATCGTACAGATGGAGCCTGTAGCCTGTGCCTCGCCTTTGTTGGCCTGTTCTCATTTTCAAACACCCATTCACAAAATTTCTGTTTTTTTTTCGGGTTCTAAACAATAAATCCACGTTTCGTCTCCTGTGACAATGTCAACAGCATTAGAATGTCCGTGGTCGTACATCAGTAGCATCTGTGAGCACCATTCCACGCGAGCCCGCTTCTGCTCCGCTGTCAGTTCATGAGGGATCCAACGACAGCAGTTTCCGAACTTTTAATTCTTCGTGTAAAATATTCTCAATAGTCCTCGAATTGTCTCATAGGTAATCCGCGGATTTTCTTCAATTAGCCGCTTAACAGTAGCCACATGACGGCAGTTGAAGGCCGCCCTTCAGAATTCGTCATGTAAAGAAACTCGACCTCTCTCAAATCCAGCAAACCATCGCCTCACGGTGCTCAAACAAGGTGTTTCTCTCCGAAAAGCATTTTGAAGACGAGCGGCACAGCCTTGCGGAGAGAGAACTTTTAAAATCATAAAAAATCATCGCTTTAAAATCTTTTCGACTTAAAACTTAACGCGTCAGGTATCCGAGAGACTCGAAATCGTTTTCAAGTTTTTGTATCTAACCCAAAAATGGAATGTTGTCAATTGAAATAAGCATGCTTAAAAGCAAAGGGGTCAAACGTGCTCAAAGCACGCCCCTCTCCACCCGCGCAACAGGTGGCTTGTTCAAAAATCAAACCACGGTTGTTTTATAAGCACGCTCAAATTAAGCATGCTTATTACTGGCAAGGCGTGTTCACACATGAAACTAGGTAGCAATTGCTATTGGCAATTGACAATGCGTTTTGGCAACTAATGAGAGAGTTAGAAAGAAGAGAGAGAGAGAAAAGAGCCATTCGAGCTATTTACAAACTTAGTCTGCGCGAATCCCTGAGAGATTTCTTTAAAGAAATCAACATACTCACTGTAGCCTCTCAATACATATTTGATAATATCATGTACGTTCGCAAAAATTTTGATCTTTTTATAAAAAAAAGCGATATTCATTCATCTAACACAAGAAACAAAAACAAACTTGTAGTCCCAAACTTCAGATTGACCATAACAAGTAATTCATTCTTGGGTAATTGTATTAAATTTTTAATAATATAATTTCAAATTCAAATTCAAATGCGTTTATTGCCAATTAAGTGTACAACTGAGATCTTAAAGATATATAACGTAACTTAAATACTTAACTACCCTTTTCAGGTGTTGCAATTTTCATAATATAAAATTATTTATGTAGGTAGCCTAATACCTAATTTTTGTTTTTAAAGTAATAAACAAATTAAATTTAAAAAAAGGGTTTTTTTTTCAAATGAACATCCACGTATTAATATATTTCTGTTTTATTTTACTAGTGTCTTTTTAATAGTTTTGTTTATTTATGTTTTGGATGTAAAGAATTCTTCTAAGGTGTAAAAGCAGTTGGAGATCAAGTATAGTTTTAATTTTTTTGTCAAGGATGTTAGTTTAGTTTCTTTTTTTATGTCCTGAGGTATCTTATTATATACTTTTATAGCCATGTAGAATGGGCTACAGTTGAGCATTTTTATTCTTGAATATGGCAGGCAGAGTCTGTTTTTGTACCGGGTGTTAACATTGTGGGTTTCCTGGATTTTTTTAAATAAGTACATATTATTAAATACAAATATACATATGTCATGTATATATATTGATGTAAGGGTTAATAAATTAAATTTGATAAAGTAGGGTCTACAGCTTTGTGTATTTTTAATTTGAGCTAAAATTCTAATTTTTTTTTTTTCAAAAGAAATAAATCATTAAATTTGACACTGTTGCCCCATAGGATGATACCGTATTTTAACCACGAGTAGGCATAAGTGTAATATGCCGAAAGAGCTGTTTCGGTGTCAGTACTGTAATTAATTTCGAAAAGAGCATAAGTGAATCTTGATAGTTTTGTTTAAATTTTTTCAATGTGAGATTTCCAGTTTAAATGAGAGTCAATATTTAGGCCTAGTAAATTAAAT
Source organism: Anania hortulata (assembly GCA_963576865.1). Lineage (NCBI taxonomy): Eukaryota > Metazoa > Arthropoda > Insecta > Lepidoptera > Crambidae > Anania > Anania hortulata. The sequence goes on along the minus strand of OY756390.1, from coordinate 11,910,333 downwards.
GTATCTACACTATCTATTTTTTGATTATTATAGTTGATATTTAGATTCAGGGGTGGTTTATTATAGGGCAAAAATTTAATTATTTTAGTCTTTTTAAAATTTACTTCCAAGTTGTGATCTTCAAGCCAAGTAGTTATATTTTTTACTGTGTCGTCAATGAGGTTGTTATGGTTTATTTTATTTTTAGTTTTAATGAGTATTCATATGTCATCTGCCTTACCTTACAATGTTATCAAACTTCCTATTAATAAATTTAAATCACATGTCAAAACTACCCTAATGTCAAAGGGGTATTACAAAATTCAAGACTATCTTGATGATAAGAATGTATGGTCAGTCCAGCCTGCACTAAACTGATGTACCTACCTGTTTATTTTGATCTTATATACCCGACCCGATACTATACAGAAAATATCCCTGACATTATTGCCTATACGAAAAAAACTAATGGAGCACCGATACTGAAAGTCCTTCAGATACTCTCCTAACTCCGTCTTGCTCGAGGGACTATGGCCGGAAGCATGGAACAGAACCATGTTGATGCTTTTATTCAATCTGTTGGTGATGAGAACACTTGTGGCAATGGAGAAATCGCATGAAGACCCCGGCACAATGCAAACGAAGGTCATGCCGACAGTCGAATACGCCATACCCAGTATCAGCTGGGAGCTCTAAACTCGAAATTGTTGGATATATGTCTACCTGGGACCAAAAATCCTGTTAGGACAGTCCAGTTATGAAAATGATGTCAATCGTCGTATCCGACTTGGCTGGAAAGCGTCCTGAAAATTACATAACGTCCTCTCGTCCAAAATACCTCATTGCCTAGAGACAAAAGTCTACAACCACTGTGTGTAAGTCATAAAGACGACCTGGTAACGGTTACAGGAAGCCGCTGGATGCAGGCCACTTCAAGCCTGCCAATCTAGGATGACCAAGTAATTTTGGGAGGCCTATAACTGTAATGATAATTTTTAACCTAATTCTGAGGATTATTATGTGAAAGTAAAAACATAGCGTAATTAAGTTTTTTTTTTCTAAATAATAATTTTAAATAATTAAAGAAATAATCGACATTATAACCTGTTTCTACTTTAAACATATGCCCATGTTATTTTGCAATTATGTTTTAAGGCAAAAAAAGGAAAAATCCCTAATTATGTTTTAGCAATAACAATTTTTCTCAGTTATTTAAAAAACCACCACATTATTTACCAGTTTTTATTAATGTTATTAATCTTTATAACGTAAGCCATTTAACGGTACCAAATTCTTCTATATTGTCTTTATAAATAAAGCACTACAGCCTAAAGTCGTCGAAAAACTTTAACGCTCGTAGCTCAAATGTGTCCAAGTGTGGGATAACACACGAATGCTAAACAGCGTCCATATATTCTATGTTAGAACCAATAATAAAAACCAATAAACCAATTTATTTTTGCAAATAGGCCTAAATTGAGCTAACATTGGTTCGGGACAAAATTATGGGCTAGCATCGAGAAGAAGCAGCGCAAGAAACTCGGTCACTGTTCGAATATGATAAGGAGACCAACAAGTGTTCGGTGAAAGGCTGCAATCACTACATAAAGGTAAAATGAACCGTATTACTGTTTATTTTGTATTGTATGTTTTATTATAGAACAGAAGCATTTTTATGTACTGCACGTCAACCTACCACAAAATGTCAAATTTTCTCAATTGATGTTGATCTCTACATGTTGGACTTAAAGTCTAAAATCTATTCAATGACCTTTAACTTTTTGGGTAGATTGACATGCCGTTGTCTGTACATTGGCTAAGACCGTAACAATTTTTTAATTTTCTATTGTTATAATTTTATTTTATATTTTGTAATATCCGATGATGTTTCTTTTGTTGTTAATTTTTTTTGCTTGTTTTTATTTATTGTTTGTGCCAAATAAAGCATTTCTTATTCTTATTCTTGAATTTTGAAATTAACTCATTTCGTAATAAAAAATAAAATTGATTTAGTATACAGGGTTACGTTGCAAAGGGGTGCCAAATCTTTAGAAGTGGCTCAGAATCAGTAACTTAATCGAACTAGGATAGGAGGTGAGCAGCTATTCAGAAAAAAGAATTCGTCAATATGCGTTAACGGAACTTCTCATATTGCCCAGATTGCGCCGGACGTAATTAGGATTCAGTATTTTATTGACTGGGCTCTCAGTACAGTTATAAAATACAAAGATAGTGATTTCCGGAACTTTGTTTAAAGGGAGTATAAAATCATCAACTTATTACTTCTTCCTCGGTCCCTCACTGATGAGGATCGCGACCACATACAATGTTCCTCCACAGACAGCGATCACACGCTGTGTGGACAGCACGATGCATATTTCCGCCCAATGTTTTCTTCACCGCGTCTGACCATCTCGTAGGCGTTCTACCCCGACAGAGCGCAAGTACTTCTAGGGACCGACGCACTCGATGGATATGAAAAAGTCAGTGAATTCGTATATCTTGGATCGCTGATAACTTGTGATGGTAGCGCACCGGTGAAAATCGCCGAAGAGCCGGTATGGCCAAAAGTGCTATGACCAGCCTGGATAAGATTTGAAAGAACAGGGGTATTCGACGTACAACTAAGGTGGTTCGGGTCTTGGTATTTCGTTATTTATGTATGTACGCCGAAACTTGGAGCTTAAGAAACCGCGATAGCAGTAAGATCGATGCGTTTGAGATGTGCTGTTGGCGGAAATTACTTCTCATACCCTGGACTGCCATGCGAACTAACGAGCTTTACTATTGTCACTTTTCTTATTTTATAAATTGCTTAAGTTGTGTCACAGTACTCGCAGTCTCACTGAAAAAGAACCGAACAACATAATCAGAATAAACTTTATACCCTATTGTAGATCCAAAAGTATTAATCGTAGAGTAATACCGTCTTTGCTCTACCGTCACAATAATGAGAGGATTTTGAACCGTATCGTGACTTGTGATAAGAAATGGATCCTATACGACAATCGGAAGCGATCATCACAGTAGCTTAACCCTGGAGAACCGGCCAAACCTTGTCCTAAGCGAAAACTGACCAAAAAGAAGATTCTGGTTAGTGTTTGGTGGACCAGTGCCGGTGTACTCCACTACAGCTTCTCGAGATCAGGCCAGACGATTACTGCAGACTTGTATTGCCAACAATTGCAAACAATGATGGAAAAACTCGCCATTAAACAACCGAGACTGGTGAATTGCTCTAGCCTACTGCTTCTTCAGGATAACGCTAGACCACACACTGCACATCAAACGGTCGCCAAGTTAGAGGAGCTGCGACGAAAACCTTTGCGTCATCCACCATACTCTCCAGATCTTGGCCTAACCGATTACCACTTTTTTCAAAATTTAGATAACTTTTTACAAGGAAAAAGAGTCAGATCTGATGAGGCAGTCAAAACACAGTTAAACAGTTCATAGACTCTCGTTCTCAGGATTTTTTTTTCCAAAGGGATCAATGATCTGCCTATAAAATGTCGAAAGTGTATCGATAACAACGGCGCATACTTCGATTGATTAAATAATAAATTCATTAAAAAGTTGATTCGTTTTTACTGCACTGCACGGCACTGAAAATTTCGGGAATCAAGAAAGTGACACAACATTACTATTTAAAAATGTATTTATTGCTTTTCAAAGTATTCTCTGCGAAATTTGACACATTTTTCCATACGACGGAACCAATCATTGAAGCAACCATTCCATTCGGATGTTTGGGTCTCCAAAATGGTCGTTTTGTAGGCGTCCACAGCTTCTTCAGATGATGAAAATCTCTGACCACGCAATTTATTCTTTATTTTAGGGAAAGTATAGAAATCATTAGGGCTTAGGTCGGGGTTGTACGGCGGATGGTCTAATAATTCTATGTTTTCTTGCTCTAAAAACTCTTTTGTTCTATGCGCGGTGTGAGAACTCGCATTGTCGTGATGGAGGATGATGCGGCGGTTGCAGTTCTCTTTACGGAGTTCAGAAACGACCTGTGGCAAACAAATGCTAGCATACTATTCTGCATTAACCGTTCTTTGTCCCTCAAGAGGAATAGTCGCAACATGGCCGGTTTTGGAGACAAACGTGGCCACCATTTTTTTTGCAACACTCCGTGAACGAAAAATTTTTGTTGGCTTTAACTCATTTTCGAACACCCACACTCGTGACTGGTTTTTTGTTTCGGGTTCGTACGCGTATATCCAGGATTCGTCACCTGATAAGATGTTGTATACAGCATTTGAGGATCCTGCGTGGAATCTTTCGAGAGTTCTGACGCACCAAGTAACGCGAGCAGCTTTTTGCTCTTCACAGAGCGAATGCGGTATCCATCGGGAAAACAACTTTTTTACACCTAATTGTTCATGCAAGATTATTTGTATTTGACTCATGCCAATATCTAAAGTTGCCTGAATTTCGTGGTATGTCACATGTCGATCTTCCTCAATCAACTTACGCACAGCATCAACATTTTCTTGGGTGACTGCAGTTTTTGGACGACCTTGACGGGGATCATCACTGAGCTTGACACGTCCACGTTGAAATTCAGCAAACCAGCGATAAATTGTGGTTTTGGATGGGGCTTCATTATCAAATGCAGAAATCATCCGGTCAACACACTGTTTTTGTGTTAAATTACTTCGAAAGTCATAATAAATCATCTCTCTTGAATTTTCTTGAGTCAATTCCATTTTCTCAACGACTAAACAAGTTTGATAAGACCTTGTGATAAGACCGAGAATCTTTTTTAAAATAAATAAATGGTATTCGAATTTTAAAACCAAGGAGTTTGCAATTAAAAAGATTTTAATATGTCAGGAACAGTGGAAATATTCCATTCCCGATATTTTTAGTGCAGCCCTCGTATTCTAACAACACTGACTGACACATCGCCGCGGGCAACGGCTTCCTAACTAAAGCCATACAAAGCATTTGTAATAGAACATAATAATTATAATTTATCTTACCTTAGCACTTTGTTCTAGCGAGCTTTGCTCTCTAAGTTCCGATATTCTACGTAAAGCTTTGTCTTGCGTCTCTACTAATACACTCTGAAATTATGAAACATTTCGTGCATGAAAGTTTGAATAAAATGAGCAAATACCTACTACAAGAACAATAGTATGAGTCGGAAATCAAAGGTAGCCAGCGGGGCAGCGGGGTAACTGACTACATCTTAAAGCATGGATTTATACATAACTTATAATATGGTATGTATGTATACCTACACTATACACGGTGATTTGAAATTATGTTTTTCATTCAAAGTAATTGCATGATGAGATATACAAAACCTTTTATTTTAGATAGGTATAGCAGCAACATTGAAATTGCTATCAACTTTTGTAACTTCTTTGTGTGTTGTACAATAAAGAGTATGAGTAATATAAGAGATTAAACATATTAGATACATAGGTATCTAATATGTTTAGTCGTAAGTTAAAAACGGAGTTGATTTATACTATAGTAAGTTTATTCCGAATTAAGTGATGAACATCTAAAAGGTATCCTTCTTTGTAGGTAAATTGGTGTTTTAAGGATGATCATCATCATCATCATTTCAGCCATAGGACGTCCACTGCTGAACATAGGCCTCCCCCAGTGACTTCCAGATTGGCCGGTTGGAAGCGGCCCGCATCCAGCGGCTTCCTACAACCTTTACCAGGTCGTCTATCTACCTTGTAGGTGGACGTCCTACGCTGCGCTTGCCGTTACGTGGCCTCCATTCCAGAACCTTTCTGCCCAATCGGCCGTCAGTTCTACTTCTTAGAAATATTGATTTCATTAAATGGGTAAAATATTATTTTGTCATATTATATATAAATATTTTTGTGAAAGGTGAAACCGGCAAAGGGTGTATCAAAACCAAAGTTCCTCAAGTTGCAGGGAACACGTTAATCGCTTAAGCAAGACTACGACCCTTTATGTGATTATAAAATGTAAGCATAACTTTCCATTTATTTAAACAACTAGTAGAAAAGGTTAACACATAATGATTTAACACTTTAAATTCAATAGACACACCCACACAGCATTTTCCTGTACACATATCTACATACATTTAATGCATCAACAAATTGCATTCTTGTTTAAAATGCATATTAAATTATTTTTTATGTCACTTACCCTAGCTTTAGCGTTTTCTCTTTCTAGAAGTTTGTAATGACGGGCTAGATCCGCATATTGGGTCCTATATTTAGTGTACCTTTCTTGTGTTCGTCTATATGCTGCATACAATTGTTCTTTAGTAACTCGATCAAGACTTACTGCACCAGAAGAAAAACTTCTTTCTTCCGCTTCACTGGCTGATACCTCCATGTCGGACTAAAATACGATAAAATTATGTACACAATCAGTCTAAATATAAAAACAAAGTCCTGCTGCTGTCTACGCAGGTACAGAGGTGTTTGTGCTGTATATAAAAAAATGGGTAATTAACATTGCTGTATAACATTTTGTAACGTTAAATGAATAGGGAAGACCAGTGATGGTTTATTTTACAAGTTAGTTTAACTAATTAACGTTATTCAAATGCGCAAGAATCGCGATGCCGCATATTCAGTAACAGCGCGGAGCAAGGAAATGGTTTTTAGCCTACTACTACTAGCTACCTAATTACCCTTCGCGTGCCACTTACCCACTGTAGACCGGAAAATCCGTAAGAAAATAATATTGCGGCTCGCAAGAGAATAAATGACGCAAAACTTTCAAACAAGTCAATGTTTTCAATAGCCTATAGTCTATCTCCAGTCTCCAGTCAGTATAAGACAGAGAATTTACCCGATATTTATAATTGAATTCCTTTAAATTTAATAATATAAGGCTTTTGTTGTTGTATTTTAGCAGAAACTCGTTTACCTGGAGGTGGTACATTGAAGGACTTTCATAACTTGGTAATCGAAATGAAATATCACTAGCAAATGAACTATTTGATAGACGTCTCTGTCTTTGATTGTCCTGAAAAACAGTTAAAAGGTTTGGTAATAATTTTAATATAAATATAGTGTAATGCAAAATAAATAAAGCAGTTTTTATTCATAATAATTATATACCTCATGATTCATTGCGAAGTTTATGGACTCGGAACTGGTTTGACCACCAGATTGCATTAGAGAAACTTCTTGAAATGCATTTGCTTGACCAGTTGATGTTGATGGTTTAATAGTTAGACTTGAATGACTATCTAAAATAAATTTACATTGTTTTTTTTTACAAATTATTTCAATAGACATTAAAAAGAAAACATAGCATGTCTTTAATACTGATTAATCTAAATGCTTACCATTATCACCAATTGAGAACAAATCACTGTTTGTAATGTCCGATATGCTGCTTGATGCTGATGTAACAGCAGCCTTAAAATAAAATATTTAAATTGTTTTAGTAGAGCCTTTAAGCTTGGGCTATGCTGAATAAAACCTTTAATCTAAACCCTCCTTTACTTACTCTGAAGAAACCAGCTGCTAGGTAGACACACTATTTATGCTATAGTAACTACAGTCAAAATCTGTTATAACGACATCAAAGGGACTACTCATATTTGGTCGTAAGAATCGATAATCGTAATAGCCGGTGACGTTGTTACTAACTACCTAATACCTATTATCCATTTATTGGCACATTAATTGTCCTTTGATATTTAAACCACTTATTTAATAAAGCTCCTACAATCTTCATTTGCTTCATTGATCTTGGTCGTTTCATTTTCAAAAAATTGATTTCAAAAAGTGTTTATTATTTTTCTCTCTTTCCAAATGGTTGAAATTATTCAAATGTTTACAATACAGCTGGTTGTTCTAACAGATATATTTCTCTGAAAATATCAGTTAAATTTAGTTGCTTAAAAAGATATGTCGTAACAAGCAGTGTCTTTTATAAATAAAATAGTCTTTATTGCTGCTTTAATGTTTTTTTTAAAAAAAAATTTATGCTGTTTTGTCAGCTTGTCTTCCGACAAAGGCCTTCTCCAAAGATTTCCATTTCTCTCGAAGTTTCGCCATTCTGGTCCATATTGGCCCAGCCACTTTCTTTATGTCATCCTCCCAACGTTTGCTCTGTCGACCCTTACTTCTCTTACTATCTCTGGGGTACCACTCTGTTATTAGTCTAGTCCATTTTTCTCTTGTATCTCTAATCATGTGCCCCGCCCATTTCCACTTCAATGACTTAAACACTTTCTCCACGTTTTTAAATTTTGTAAAGTGTTTTATCTTCTGTATCCTTTCTTTTAACCCCAGCTACCAGCCATTATAAGGCAATCTAAAAGGATTCAGCCTTTGATTTTGGTCAATAGAACCGGTATGTTGTTCTAAACAATATCGTCGTAAACGGTTTTGACTGTACTTATAAACAGATGAAGGAATTATGACTTCTGATACTAGAGAAATCAGTAATGCAGCAGTACCTATTATATAGTAAATATTGAAAACAAGCTTGAAATTACTTTTTAACAAAATTATTTATATAATAATAAGATAGCCAAAAAAGAAAAATAACAACCTACTATAGTAATTAATCATTTAGTACAACAACCATTTGATTCTCATTGTTTATTAATTTGATAAGCACACAGATATTTTTGTAAAAGACGTACTAAGATTGTTTACAATATTTATAAACCAAAAATGAACGTACTTTAAAGAAGACCGTAGATAGTATTACATGCCTGTATTCATGGTGCCTACTTCATCATAGCATCAAGAAAATTTTCTTTAGCAGTGGTGATGAGTTAAGAATTACACCTCACTGTTACGAGAGTTCATGCTTGCTTATCTCGTCAACATCAAAGTGGTCTCATGAGACCCCATAACAATGGACTTTCTATTGTACCTCGATTATGCATGCTTGATGAGTTATTAGTTTGTGTAATATAATAGGGCTTTAACCCGTTAACATCCAAGCGGTCTCATGAGACCTCATAACAATAGAATTTCTATTGTGTCTTGTTTACATATGCTTGATCAGTTAAATGACTAATAAGAACAGAATACAATGAAAAGTAGTAAAAAGTTATAAATACTTTGATCTAATTATGTGGCTAAATAAAACTCAGTACTTGCTTTTACACTAGAGTGCACGCGCCTTAAAAAGGTACATGACTGCTCGCGTGGCCTAAATGATGTGTGGCCCATTTTTGATTCAGTTTTGTAAACAATTCTAAAAGCTTTAAGAAAAAAACATTTACATATACCTACTTTAATTAACCAAAAAGAAGAAAAAAAATTTTTATTCTTATTATAATTCTATCTTATTTCTTTAAAAAGTAATAAAGATCAACAAAAACAGAAGTATTTATGAAAAACAACAATGTTTACCTAGTCGTATGCATTCAATAAACTTTGCTTACAATGCTGTTTTTTTAATTTGGAATATTATATTTCACCATATTCTGTACATATTATAACCTGGTGATTAGTACATATCGACTTGTATCATTTTATACTGGATTTTTTGTGCTACGATCTCACTTAAATTCATAGACCAATAACTTTAGGCTTTAATTACTCACATATCTGCGTGTTTCTAGCCCTCGTGTGATACTGAGGGTCTGAAGCGATAGCCAATCTAAGCTTAGCTGGAGCCATAAGAATAAATCGGAAGATTCTGCGAAGTTATGACGTCAAAAAATAACCTGGGCTATTAATGTAGCCCGCGCGTGTACTCGTGTTAAGAATTTTGGGTGAACATTAAATATGGAATTTATATAAAAATAGATAGGTAGGTTTTATCACTATTGACTGTAGATACAAACACGTCTGGATGTTAGTAAGCAAAACTTGGTGGCCAACTACTTTGAGAAAAACATAATACTTTTAAACATCAATTACCTGTGCAGCTTGTGCAAACTGTTGGATTCTTTGCGGTGAAGATTTCACTTCCTCTGCAAGTTTATCCTTCAGTTTCTTAAACATGTTAAATGTTTTTTGACACCACAACTACTACGAGTATGACGTGATGATGACCCATTCACTTAGATTTTAATTTGTTACAAAATAAATAGATTTAGGTAAGTGCGAAAATCTTTTTCACTAAATAATATTATTAAATGCAATTACAAATAATTTACTGCAATTATTCAGTGATTTTCATTATTTTCATTTCTTCCAATCGACAAATAAAACCACAGATTATATACATACCACAGATTAGACAGAGATATGACCATGGATTTAACACACTTTCTAACCGGATTGAGTAGTTCTAAAATGTTGTTATTATTATTTGATGTAACCAAATTGAGGGACTGTGTTGAGTGAGATGGAAAAGGGGAGGAGTGTGTCTCGCTTGCACAGTTGCCATTAGGAAATAATATTACTAAATGGTAGTATAAAAACTGTTCATCGATCTCTTTGGATCAATACAATAACGTGACTTGATTAAATTTAGATAGGGAATTAACAGTTTGAATGATCTCACCGACAGGGCGGTTGATAGCGGTGGGTGTTATTGGCGGTGTCGCTTAACATTGTCAAAGCTTTCAACACCCTGTCGTGGTCGTGTATAATCCAGGCCCTACTCCATTACGGAGTGCCTGCCTACCTGCAGCGTGTGGTGGCTAGCTACTTAGCTGGCAGAGAGGTAGAGTGTGCTACTTCGCAATGTAAGCTACGCAGACAATCCTCATGCGGTGTTCCACAGGGGTCTGTTCTAGGCCCTCTCCTGTGAAACAAGTTGGAGGCCTTTTGTTTACAAACCGTATAGTCATCAAGCATGGGAGTACCCTGAAATATCTCGACCTTACATTGGACGGGAGATGGGCCTTTGACGTTTATGATAAGCACTTGGCGCTGAAGTTATTGAAGACGGCGGGAGCGCTGAGTAGACTCATGCCTAACCTTGCCGAGCCTTTGGCTTACAGCTGACGCCTGTATTTAGGCGTTGTGCACTCCATGGCCATGTGTGGGCAACAAGCAAGCAAAAATAACTCAAACCAACTGCTATGGCCAATACAACAACTTCGATGTCCATCATGCTTGCCTCTTTAGAACATACTAACGCAATCGCAAGCGTGTGGATGGCAACGTTTTATTCCCGATATCAAGCCAAACGTTTGTGGCGATTTGCAGTTTGCGGCAAGTACCAAGTGTGCGGACGCGGCATTACTTGTGTAGGATAGCCTATCCATATTAATTTTTATGTCAGTGGTCGTCAGTCTAGTGATAGGCGATTGTTCTTAAAAACTTCAATTAAATTATTCGAATGAACCAGTATGTACTATTCGAATAATCATTTGTCTTTCGTACGATTACTTATAATTCAAATAATAACTCGTAATTTGATTGATTTTTGACCGAATGAATGCATTCGAATGAAAAGAACAATGAATCATTTGAATGATTTCATGTATACTTAAGAAGTACGGTACTGCGGTGCTTCCTCTCTTTGTGTTTCAAAATAAACGTGCTTCCTTGTTATTATAGGTAGCAGTGAAATAGAAATTTGTCAAAAATGTATATTAAGTAGAAGTTAGTAGATAAATAAATATTTCTTAAAAACATAACCAAACATAATATTTTTTTACATCAGTGATACTTTCTTTCTTTGATTTACCAATTTCAGGCGAAGAGAAAATTATTTAAATCTTTTTCATTAGTAGCAGTTGTGCCAATATGTACCTACTTAATTTACATTCTTAAAATTTTTGTTACTAATATAACTGTTTTGCCTTACAACAAAACAATTATTATGTGACGGATAAAACACAGTGTTGGGTGAATAAGCAGTTATTGATCTTTGCCTATTATTGTCTATGGAATCAAAAACTTACCCCTATTGTCCTTGATTAGGTGTAGGCTTACCTTACTTGACACGTTTCACTTTGTATGCAATCTGGCGATTTGAAACCTGTCAAAACTCAATAGTCTTTCACCAGCAAGGCCTTGCTGCAACATTGTGTTTTATCCGACACATAATAATTGTTTTGTTGTAATGCAAAACAGTAACATTATGTGCCTTTCTAAAACACAGTGTTGGGTTGCTATTTGCTGGTTGGTAACCTGTTTGTTATTTGCTGGTGTCAAGCACAACGCTATTGATGAGATAAAAACAAAATTAAAATAATATAATCATAATATTATATTGTCATAAAAACAAATGAAGTGACACTAAAAACAAAAAAGTTCTCAAAAAACAAATGTGGCTTATAGGGCATATAATATCATTCGGATGTTTAATCAACAGCCAACCTGATTGCCTGTGAGAGGAAGAGTCTGTTTTGGCCTGCCATCTTTTTGCCGCAAACAACACTGGTAACCCCGACGCTGGAAGAAGCCTGCACCCTGGATCCAGAGAGCAACATCCAGGGAAGCTGTCCAGGCCCTGCCCAGGAAGAAAAATCAACCTACGACCTCACTGGAGTCACCGTGCAGTCCAGATTGCTACCATTCTGGCGGGAAATACCTCGGGCGTGGTTCATTCAATTTGAAGCTGTCGTCGAGGCACTACATACATCGGACGACCAGAAGTACCGCTACGTCCTACAATAACTACAAGCAACTGACCTGCGACACCTCACCGACATCCTCTACAACCCACCCGAGACAAAGAAATATGAAGCCATCAAGAACCACCTACTCGCTGTCTACGACAAATCCGAAGTCATGAAAGTTTTGTAGAATGCTGTCAGCATTCTCAGCGAGCGAGAGGTCTTGGCCCTCTCACGTGAGTCGCGGATTTGTAGAGCGAGACGGCGTATCTCTGCGTCTCGCGCGGAGGACGTAAATATAACCAGCGCGCAGCTCGCGCGCTCGGCACTCCGTTGTTATCACTGCGATGATAATGATTAATGAGCTCCCATATCGTCATCCTTTTAAGCTGCCCTCAGATATATCTAACAAAGTAAGGTCGTGAATTCGACGACCAGAAGCAAGAAGCATAATCAGAGCAGTTCTGCGCGATAAATCAAATAATGTATCTGTGGCTGCTTTGCAGCCAGTCAAATAAAAGCTTTATATTAAAAACAGGAGGTCTTTGCACATCTGGCTGGGCGAGAGAAATAGCCTTTCGAATTTCGTAAACAAAAAAGTTTTAGTTTTAGTTTTAGAAACTGCTGACTTATGCAAAAGTATAGTCTTTTAAGCAAGCTTATCTTCTAGGAATAGTTTTGCCAAGAACCTAGCAACCTCGTTACATGAAGGAGTGCTAGGATTTATATTATGACAGTTGCACCAAGAAATCCATTTTTTTATCTGGGCCTCTATATGTGGACAAAGTAGATTCACGCCAACTACTTTTCAATAACTCTCTCTCCTCAGAAGCCCAGTGGTTTACTTCCTCTCCCCACCCCCAATTTTCCACGCTAGGAGAGAAAACTCTCTACTTGTAGGGGGTCCGACCCATTGACTGATCTACAAAGGTCTTCCGCAGATCCTCTATCGGCAGTGGGTCTTCCAGAGCTCTGCTCCAGAGATCTGGGAGCCAAAAGCATTGTGGCCATTTGGGAGCTAGTGGGATGAATGTCCCTTTGGATACATTCAGGTGTGCCAGAACCTGCGGGATCAGGTTGGGGGGTGGGAACACCCATCCTAACTGACAGTCCCAGAGACGACTGAAAGCGTCCCAAAAAATTGCGGTTCCATCTGTGTGTCATCGGCTGTGTCCTTTGAAGTAAACAGGTCTATGTCTAGAACGCCCCATACTCTGAATATGGCGTCTGTGGCCTGGGGCAACAGGTGCCACTCGGGAACTGCTCGACCTCTGGAAAGGCGGTCTAAATGGGATCATTTAGATTTAATGGTAGATATCTCGCTGAAAGCATTATTTCGAGCTGGTCTGTCAACTTTAGAAGTTTGGTGGTCAGATTTAGAAGAGCCAAAGAGCGAGTACCTCCCTCGTTCCTGATGTACGCTACTAGCGTCCTGTTTTCTGACTGAATCAGACTGTGGGCTCCTCTCAGTACATCTTTCTAGTCTAAGACTGTACCGTACACTGTATACATCTCCTTGAGGTTGGAATGCTATTTGCTTTGACTGGGCGTCCATCTTTCTGTTAGGTACAACCAGTTTAGTTGAGCGCCCCACCCTGCATCCGCTGCGTCGGTAAACAGAAAGTGTGTAACTTCCTTTTGGCGTAAAGGTCTGGCAGCACTCTGCTCTGCACCACCATTTTAGGTCCTGGTAAACTGTCGGAGGCATAACTCTTCTGTCTCTCCAATGGCCTTTGTGGAATTGTCTCAGAAACAATAGCATCCCGAAATTGTTGCAAAATTTAGATGGTCTAAAAGACTAGGCCTCCTTCAATGTACATGTTAAATTTGCTGTCTCTATCTTTGCTAGTATTTTTTTAATATTTTGAATCTTTTTTCTGTGGTAATGTCATTGTGTTTCTGAGAGTATTCCACATTATGCCTAAATATTCCAGTTCCTGTGTAGATTCTACAATGCACTTTGTCAAAGTCTCTAGAAATCTCAGTGTCTCCGCAACCTGAGAGACTAGAATTGACCGTACCTGATGTGCCAGTAAGTAGTCGTCCAAATAAACGAGCATTCGAATACCCTTGGCACGTATGGTTTCCGCAACCCAATTTGACACTGCTGAGAAAATCTGTAGTGCTGAAGAGAGGCCGCATGGTAGGGCCGTTAGTTGTAATATATCTTGGTCGTAAATGACTGAGTAACCGTCTGTGAGCCTCTGCTATGGGTAGGTGAAAATGGGCATTCTGAAGGTCGATTTTTACTAACCAGTCCTTGTCCTGCAAGAAGTCCACAACATCCGTTTGGGAAACCAGATGAAAGTGTTTTGTGGCTACATCTGAATTGAGACTGCGAAGGTCGAATATTGGTCTTATTCCACTGACTGATTTTTAAACTAAAAACATCTGAGAATGGAAACCTGGATTCAGAGACGGTGGTCGTTCTAAAATATTTTTGTCTTTGAGATTTTTTAATAATTTTTGTCATTTTGGGTGAAACTTTGGTTGAAATTTTTCTTTGAATGCTTTGGTAAGAAAACTGAAATGGATGTTTTTTTTAATGGAATTTTTAATTCGAAATTATTTTTAGAATGAATTGGTTCGCTCCCATCAGTTGCCAAATGTCTACATGTTTTCTCATTCCCCATTGAAGCTTCTTTTCTGACTGTAGTTCAACCGCTTATGCTGCGAGAAAGATAAGACAATTGACTGATGTTGAAACGGCAAGATTTGTGTATTTTAGCTATTTTCACAGTATAATGTCATATGGAATACTGTTATGGGGCTCAGCTGCCGATATTGAAACCATCTTTGTACTGCAAAAGAGAGCTGTTCGGGCTATTTATAACCTTAGACCACGAGACTCTTTAAGAGAACTATTTAAAGAAATTAACATACTTACAGTTGCTTCTCAATATATTTATGAAAATATTATGTAGGTTCGCAAAAACGTGCACTTATTTTTCAAGAAAAATGACATACATAAGTACAATACGCGGCATAAAGATAAACTTGTCGTTCCAAATTTCAGATTGTACAAGGTAAGAAGTTCATTCATGGGAAAATGTATTCGTATTTTTAATAAATTACCACAATCCCTTGCTGAACTGCCGTGTATTTGAACTTAAATTACATGTTAGGATGATTTAAATGAAAAAGGGTTATTACACCATTAGTGATTATTTAAATGATAAAAGTGTGTGGATTTAAAACTACTTAGCTCACACCAAAACTTGTAAAAATATTAATTTTAAAAGAGGCCGACAACAGTGACCGAGTTTCTTGCGCTGCTTATTTTCGGCACTAGCCCACAAATTGTCCCAAAGCAGTGGTAGGGCAAAAAAATATATATTGGGACGAGTAAAAGTTCTTTTAATGGCTAATAATTTGCAAATATGCAAAAATAAATGATTTTGATTCAAATTATAATTTTTCATTTATTTATTTCGAATACCCCTTTTCTCCAATCGCATAATTCGTATGTGTATTCCAGTGAAGATCAATTGAATAAATCATTTGCATTTGCCCATCACTAGCATCGATGTACGGGATGTACCTACATTCATGTTGATCAGTCACACAGATTAATATATGTCATTGTCATTCTAACGTAGAAACGTAGTATTACTTGTTCAGTGGTGACGACTGAAGAGTTGATTTATTTTTAGGTTTTTCTAATGTGATTGTAATTAAAATATTCTTTGTTGTATTATGAAGTACTATTCAGAATAATTAATTCGCTCATGAAGCTAAGTAGAAGTTGAGTTAGGATTGCTAGATCTCATAAATTTTACTTTATAACTTTACTAAAACTACCAAGTTTATTACAATATGTCTGAAAAAACTGTTAAATCGACTAAGAGTTCAGGACCTTCGGCAATTGGAAAATCGTACCTGCTGGCATACAACGTTGTACAAACATTGGGGTAAGCAACTAAGTCAAATCGTAACATAAACCTACAATAACTTTCAGAACATTTAATGTTCCAATAAAATTGATTAGTCGTGACAGTATTAATTTAAAATTAAAATAAAAACCAGTAAAATAAAAAAATTATACAATGTAATAGTTCCAGTAGCAAGCTTAGTGTGTAACTGTCATTGAACATTTCTACTAAATACCTAATTTATAGAAGGATTCAACTCATTTTTATTTAGGTCTTTTTTAGGGTTCAGAGGCGGATTAAACGTTGAGAGCGCTGTAAGCAAGCATCTCATCGGCGCCCCTATGTACCTCCTATAGTTGGACCGAAACCGCTGTACCGCGCCTTATGAAAACGCGGTGCATTAGTGTAGCTAGGGATTTTACCTAGGAGGCCCCCAGCCGAAGGCCATTGGAGGGGGGGGGGATGTTAGTCAGTCCAAGCCAGGACAGACTCCCATTCGATTACATTCATAATACTAAAATTAAAAAAGAAATCCTTGCAGCAACAAACATTACAATTATGCAGGTATGCAATCAGCGCGAGTGTGGTGAAAAAAACATTTTCAATGTAAGTAACTGGAAGAAACTGTTAGCGAATGAGCGCGAATTTTTTCGAGATATTAGGCATTTTTACACTAGAGTCCAACGGCGCGATGATATCATTGGCAACTGCGATATGCAGCAGCAGCGGCACGCAGAATGTATATATGGATCAAGCGTCACATATATTAATTTTTAGTTTTGATAAAAGGTACATAAATTTAAACATGAGAGTCGGAAAAATATTGCATACAAAACGATTACGACACACTAATATTTAGTAGCCACGCGCCGTGAAAGGCAGACTAAAACATACATTTATAGACTATAACGTGCAATAAATTATTATTGCACATTATTAATAAATTAAAATAATAATAATTATTATTATTGATTCATGCAGACGATGCCATAGCAGTCCAGAAAACATACAGCACATTACTGGTTTCTGTAAAGCCATAGTCCAGACTGACTACAAGCATCGGCACGATCAGATAGCGTCTTTACCAATGCTTAGCCCACAAATATCAGTTCATTGATAAAAATGTCCCTTATTACAAATCATAGATTACCCCCAATAGACACTGCATGTCGAGAGTTTTGTAAGGATTAAAAGTCACCAAAGTTTGAGGAAAGTGCGGGTTGCGGAGAGTGTGTCAAAGGTGATTTGATTGGCTATTTCAAGGACAAGCTTGCATTAGTCCCTCCCACCATTGCAAATAGTGTTGGGGCATGCATGTGATTTCGACAACTGACAGTCGATAAATTAAAGACAAACTCATATTTTTTTAGATTCATAATATTATATGTATTACTTACTATTTACAATTTTCTTTCATGAAGCAATTATATTTTATTTATTATAGGGGAGAAAACAGTTTAGGTACATTAAAATATACATGTTCATAGATGTAGTACAAAAACGAATGTCATAAAATAGAAGTGATGAGGAAGAAAGAAAAAAAAAATTTTTAATGCGAAAGTAGTTCTGTCTGTTTCTCTGTCATGTATTGGACATCAAGTAAGTCAATATTTTCATGGCCAAACGACTGGGTCAATTTTGATGAAATTTGGTGTGAAGAAAGTTTGGAATACAGGAAAGGATTACGGAGGACAGTTAATATGACCTTCAATCAAGTATCTTAATTAAGGCGAAATGAAACTCCCGAGCAACACTTAGTTATTCACAATAGTGTTTGGGTGTAGATATATGTGTAGTTCTATGAGTTAACTCTTGGCATCAGATGGTAGCCAAAGCTACTACCATCCACTACATTACCTTGATTTAATTTTATTATCTTTTTTGTTACTCGTCGTTGCCAGGCTTGTTAATCGGTTTTTGGTTTTTATTTACCCGACTGCAGAGAAGCCAAAAAAGAGGGTTACCTATGTAAATAAATAACCTATTTATATAAAATATTGTTGACAAATATGTCTACTTAGGACAAGTTATCCAGCTGGGTAAATCCAATTTTGAGAAGGAGGTCAATCGTCGAATCCAACTCGGCTGGGCAGCGTTCGGGAAACTACACCACGTCTTCTCGTCCAAAATACCTCAGTGCCTCAAGACGAAAGTCTACAACCAGTGTGTGTTACCAGTGATGACATATGGAACTGAAACGTGGCCTCTCACTATGGGCCTCATAAGAAAGCTCAAGGTCGCACAGCGTGCTATGGAAAGGGCTATGCTTGGTGTTTCCTTGCGAGATCGAATCAGAAATGAAGAGATCCGTAAACGAACAAAAGTCGCTGACATAGCCCAACGGATTAGCAAGCTGAAGTGGCAGTGGGCGGGGCACATAGCACGTAGAACTGATGGCCGATGGGGCAGAAAGGTTCTAGAATGGAGGCCGCGTACCGGCAAGCGCAGCGTAGGACGTCCACTGACAAGGTGGTCAGACGACCTGGTAAAGGTCGCAGGAAGACGCTGGATGCAGGCCGCTTCCAACCGGCCAATCTGGAAGTCAATGGGGGAGGCCTATGTTCAGCAGTGGACGGCCTATGGCTGAAATGATGATGATGATGATGAAGATAAAATAAAGTCGGGTTAGTTACACCATTTATAAGTCAAAAACAGCTGGACCGATTTTTATGATCTTTGGTTTTTTGGAACCATGGAGCGGCACGAAGTTCGCCGGGACAGCTGGTAATAAATATAATAAATTAATATTGGACAACATCACATACATTGCTCTGATCCTATGATAAGTAGCTTAAGCACTTGTGTTACAGAAATCAGAAACAACGAAGATACCACAACACCCAGACCCCAGACAATATAGAAAAATTATTTTTCTACATTGACGGTATGCTCGCCTCTCGGCTACAGAGGTCGGACATTGAGGAAATCTAAAATATTTATTAAAATAATAAAATTATCGAGATATTTTTAGGAAATAGTTAAGACACTAGCTTTAAAGAAGAAAGAGACAACGTAATGTAAAAATGCAAATGAGTGAAAGAGACTTTTTTGAGAAAAAGACATCAACGCGTGCTTGTTGGGATAATGCATGCTTACTAAAAAGAACCATTATAACTTGAGCTCTTCTTGTCTGGTCAACGCAAATGTATTTACTTACAGATGAAATGTTTCACCATCATTTTTTAAATTTGATGATCTTGTCGACTTCCCACACCATTTCACGGCACAAGTGGTCATTTGATTCACATTAATTGCTATAATATATATTTAAAACTTCGAAAATACGCGTAACGCACAGGTCTAATATCTGGACGCTACTGAAATGGCAATCCGTGTGGCCGAGTAATGTGAGTGCAAATGCACTCACGTGTGGTGCGCGTGGATTGCCCTTTATGCGGAATCTATTGGGGGTAATCTATGTTACAAATACAAGCCCGAAGTGATACACGAAAACCACAACTACAAATTATACTGGGACAGGACAATACTGACTGACAAGACAATACATTTTAACAGACCCGATATCACGATATTAGATAAAGTTAATAAAACGGTTCATCTCATAGATATAGCTGTATGTAACACGCATAACCTACAGACGACACAGGAATAAAATGCAAAATACAGAGAACTTTCAATAGAAATAAAAACCCTATGGAAAGTAGCATCAGTGAAAGTTGTACCTATCGTCATATCCACAACTGGAGTAGTACCACAGGACCTACATAAGAGCTTGCATACACTCAACATTCACCCTGCCACATACACACTAATACAAGAAGCGGCTATCTTGAATACATGCAGGATAGTAAGAAAAATTTTAAACCTTTAATTGAAATTAAACAGGAATTCGTTTGGCTAAGGCCCGCGTATTCTTGCATTTTTACCTCTTAGGAGAGAAGAAGTACCTACAAACTTTAAAAAATAATAACGTGCAATAAACAAATAATCCGCAAGCGAAACGAGCGTGTTTTTTTTTAAATGCTTCACATCTGTCTGGACTGCCGTTCAGCTAAACTAACCATAATTTAATAGGAGATTGGTGATGTCTAGTAATAACTACCTAAACCCTAGCTACGCCTATGACGCGGTGAGGTGGCGGCCGATCCGTTAATATTATCTTTTGTTATAAATGGAAGCAAATTGAGGTTGTATGCAAAAATAAAAGTTTTTATTGTGTAAGTAGGTGCTTACTAACTGACGCAATAAATTTTATGCTATATTATATTATTATTTTTATTTATTTTTCCGCCTGCGCGCCCCTTTGCACCCTCGCGCCCCTAGGCACCTGTCTAGTTTCCCTTCAGGATAATCCGCCTCTGCTAAGGTTTAAACCTAGGAAACGCATTTTAGGTAGGTAAATTTCTCTGTTGGTAGGCTTTATTCTCCACAGAAGTAGGACGAAACAGAGTAACATTTTCATTTGAGATAGTACTGTTAGTTGCAGATGGCAATGGCTCATCATCTCATAATTAGCCCACGTCAGTCCACTGCTGCATATAGGCCTCTCCTAATGTATGCCACTATCCAGCCCGATCCTGCCAGCAGCTTTGCATTACAACTTTACATTACACTGCGTTTGCCAAGTGATGGACTCCACTTAACCCCATCTGGTATTGGTTCTTCGGTAAATGAGACCAGCCAACTGCAACTTCAGTTTGGTTATTTTTAGGCTACATAAATTAACTACATTTCTGATTTTATTCAACTTACTACGTTACTTGTCACTACAATGAACTAGTACTTCCTAGTTTATAAAAATATGTGTGACTTGTTTAAAATAAATAAAATAAGGACGTTGATTTTATTATTTCCCAAATCCCATGTATGGTTTGGTAGGCTCATCTGGATTAAGTATACATCATTTAATCATTTATATGGTAAAACATAGTATGAATGGTGGATGTTGGTGATGTTGGAATAATAGTAAAGGAATTTTAGAGTAGATTTAGTAGTAAAATAATTGTATTGTTAATTTAACTGATCAAGCATACGTAAACGAGACACAATAGAAATTCTATTTTTATGGAGTCTCTATGGTATGAGACTCCATAAAAATATGAGATTGAGAGAGACTACTTGGATGTTAACGGGTTAATAAGCTTTTGTCAATTTTTGTTTTTAGGTTAGGTCATAGAATCTAAAAAATACCTAAAGCTTTTAGTAAGATTTAATTAGAAATTTCATAAATTATATATTTTGGACAACATTACATATATTACTCTGATCTTAAGGTAAGTAGCCAAAGCACTTGTGTTACAGAAATCAGAAACAACGACAGTACCCTAACATCCAGACCTAAGACAATATAAAATAAAACCCGGTCAAATGCATTTCAAACTCCCGGACCAAGGGTTCCGTACCAACTTATAACTATGTAAATAATACGTCTATAACTGAAATTGAGTTTGCTTGTGCCTTTACTTGTGCTATAAGACATTGCTTCTTGCCAAAAGGCATCGAACCTAACTGGTAACTGGCATACCTCAAGTTGTAAGTTACCTTAAATAACGTAATTATGGTGTAAATCTATGAAACATACGTTAATCGACAGAGAAAATAATTACAAACAACTAAAACTCTGACCAAATGTCGTAAATTTAATACTTTGTTCAGAACTTCAGGGTGAACATGTCATATTTATTTTTATTTACATAATCAAATTGAAATTCTGAACAAAGTATATAATTTACGACATTTTATTAAAGAGTATTTGTTGTTTGTAATTATTTTCTCTTTTAATTAACGTGTGTTTCATAGGTGTACACCAAAATAACGTTATATAAGGTTACTTGCAACTTGAGGTATGCCATACAAAAAAGTTCAAAGTCTTCATGATTCTAGGTCAACGAGAAGTACCCAATTAATGTTGATACCCTTGAGAATGTCGAAATATAAGTTAGTGCGGCATAAACGGCCGTATCTTTTTTGGACGTTAATTTACCTGAGTACCTATATCGTTTTTATTTTAACTCGATACCTCCACGCGTTCCCAAAATACAGACAGACAGACGGACGGACGGACGGACGGGTAACAAAGTGATCCTATAAGGGTACCTTTTTTTCCTTTTGAGGTACAGAACCCTAAAAAGTTAATAGACCGACCGGGAATCGAACCCGGGACTTCTGAGATAGCGACACCAACTCCGGCATACTCGCCTCTCGGCTACGGAGGTCATTAATGTATATCTGTAAAGACATTTTATATTATGGTATTTATAAGGATACATTAAAACATGGGATTAAGGAGACAGAAACTGTCTCATAAACCTAAAACCAAATTACTGTTGGAACTTTTAAAATAAGTTTTTATAATTTTTTCTACTACTTATATCAAAATATCCGTCTACAGTATCTTACAAGTGCAAAGACATACCAATTCTGTGCCTAGTGATTTTAATTCATTTGGTATCTGATTATATATATATATATATTGATAAAATGATTATACAACTTTTGCTATATTTTGCTAAACGGAGGGGGATACCTAAATAATATAGTTTATGGTCCCGATAGTGTAAATGTGGCCATAAAAGTTTGAGTAATAACAAATTATAAATATATAAATTTTCAGGTGGACATATTTATTATGGCAGTCATTGGTACATTTCCTAAACCGTGGTACACTAGACACATTTTGGAATGAGATTAAATGGACATTATACATATTTCAAGGCGGTGCTGTTTTAGAGGTAAGACCATTGTAATGTATAAGTCAATGGGTAAGTCGCTAGAGTATCATCCTCCACAATTAAGGGTTTGAAAGGGTAACCTATCTCACTTTCGAAACTCTTCTGTTCGAATTTCAGTACTTCGAAAACGGTTTAATGAAGTTTTGAATAGCAGGTAATACATAATATTCTTCCCTTAATGCCTTCTTAATGCGTTCGAACAAGTGATTAAGGTATTTTTCTTAAATCATGCTTTCAATAATGTAAACGAATTTATAAAATGTTCATTTTCTGACTTCAACACAAAATTTAATTTCTATTGACATGTTTATTTTTTTTAAGTTTAAATTATTTTGTTATTATATTTAATTATTTTTCAGTTCTAAATTAAGTGATCGTAAATTATTTGACAATGTAATTATGGAAATTGTTAATTTTGACGTACCAATGTTATGCAATGTAACGAAATGGTTAATAAATAATTTGAATTTGAATTTGAATTTATTGTAAGTAATAAATTTATTTTACCGATGTTTCATTTTCCAGAAAAACTGATACCCGCTTATTAAAACCATTTTTTTTGTTTCACCGTTGTTTTACTTACAATATTACCGCCACAATATTATATTTTACCGCCGATCGCTTAAAAACTAAGGATAAATTCTAAGGATAAGGATGAAGGATTAAATATTTAATATTGGCAGCATTTTTCTGGAAACTAAATCATCTAACATTTAACAAGCTTTGGCAAATGTTGAGTAATATTTTAAAACATATCGAATTTAAAAAAAAAACAAACAAAAATCGGAATGTCAGCAATATGTTAATTGTGTTTTCGGTATAATAAAAATATGTAAAATGAAAAAAGAGCAAAACGTTTTCGGAAAAATAAAATTCGTGCTAAAACAATTCGGATTTGAAATAGGTAACCGTTTCAAAGATTAGAGGCCGGTGTTCCGACCGACTTCTTAATTTTTTTACGCATACACACACACACATGCACGATCTGCGATCACTGCAGCGAAGACGCAGCGGGGGACCGGGCGATCATCACAAATTTACCTTTTTCTACATTTTATCAAAATAAATTCGAATAAAAAGCGGAAGTGTGGGGAAAGAAAATTTGTCAATGTGAAAAAGCGAGTCTGGGAAAAGTTCAAAAATACGCCGGGGTAACCTTTGAGTCAGCCATTACTTATTAAAACTATATACTAATAAATAAATATACTTAAAGGAGTATTGTAATAAATAATAGTTTAAAAGCAAATAAAGACTCAAAAGAAATTATAATGTAAATGTTATGTTAATAAATTACAATAATGAAGTTCACCTTTAACCACCAACTCTGTAATGTCTACCAAATGTGCTTTTGTTTTAAAGTGTATAGTAGATGTCGAAACAAAAGAACTAGCCAGTAATAATTACTGTCATTCATAATAACTTTATGAGACTATACATCATCTATAATTTTTGTGTGCTAAAAAAAAATATTCTTATTCTTCTCATATTCTTATTCATAAACAGATTACAGGGTAAAAAAAAACTGCGTCTAATGAGGTTCTATAAGGTTTGAAACTGATGTCAGCTGCTGTAGTATGGGAAAGTGTTTTTTGTGATATCGATGTTGGTCCTATAGAAAAAGTATTATTATTAAGTATTATATATTTGAACAGTCGAATCACCCGCTACAAGGAAGTTAACTAAATAAATAAGGACTTAAAAAGGATTACTTTAAAAACAGTTGCCAAAATGTAACGCATTAAGTTTGTTTAGTAGTCAACCCTTATAGTTTTGCCATGTCCGTCTGTCCAATGCTTTTTTTATAGTCATTTAACATATTTTTACAGATAGTTCACTCTCTCATCGGCCTAGTTTCATCTGGCTTTCTCGTAGTGGCTATGCAAGTACACTCCAGGGTGTTCCTGGTGTTCGCTGTGATGATGGCGATGCACAGTGCCACCGTCAGCCCCGGCCTCCCACTTTGCATCCTCGCCTGGTCTATAACTGAAATTGTCCGATACTCTTACTACGGATTGAATCTCATAAATGCCGTCCCACAAACACTGTCATTTTTAAGGTGAGTATTTTTTTAATGCAACATTTAATACGTCGACTTTAATACGTCAGTAAAGTCAGGAAAAGATGAAATTCTTAAAAATTGCTACCATCTTAGTTATAAATGTTTAGTACGCGTTGTAACTAGCTAGATTGCGAAACAAATAAAGTCAAATACACCGAAGTTAGACTAGAAAATAAATTATAACCTATTCGGTACTTAACATATATATTTTACTTTGTATATATATTTTACTATTGAAGAATACCTGTAACTTTTAAATAGTCATGAATATGTATTTCCTACTTACAATACAGTCTACGAACTGTGTTTTACATAATTTGACTCTGCATTAATGAACTTACTAATATGTTTTTCTGATTTCCTCTATGTATGAGTATGAGAATGGACTCCCTTATCCGCACTTAGCTGATTTCCTCTAATTTAAACGCCCTGGACTCACTATGCTGCTATACACTATATTGTATCTGGCCTGCATTGCAGCTCCAATAGAAATCAGTTTTACATATGTTTTGTTTTATGTTATGTTTTGTTCAGTTTGCAAATAGGTTCACTATAAATGCACACACGAGCACTACACTTGCCCCTATATCATGTCATATATGTAATTGTGGGATAGTGTCGGTAAAAGGAACACAATAAATTCAGTTACTAAAATCTGCCTCTTTTCAAAAGTATTATTATAATATTTTTAGTGCCATTTAGGCAGTGCAAGGAACATATATTTTAATCATCTCATTTTGTTTTGTATTTCAGATACTCAACATTTTTAATACTGTATCCACTAGGCGTGACTGGAGAACTTCTTTGCATGTATCATGCGTTGGATGAAATCTTTAAAACGAAATTGTACTCTGTATCATTCCCTAACGAATGGAATTTCGTATTCAATTTCTACTATTTTATGTTATGTCATATGAGTTTGTATTTTCCACTGTTCCCCTATCTCTTCGGTCATATGTTAAAACAAAGAAGAAAAGTTTTGGGTGGCGACAAAAAGAAAACAAAGTGTAATTAAAAACCTGTAAGTAGTTATCTATTTGTGACGTCATGTTTTTGTCTCATTATTATTGACAATCTCAGCGTCAGCTCAAGCTAAGGATCGTTGTTGTATTGACTAGTTTTGGGTGACTCGATAACAAACCATTGTTATTATGATTTAATTATTATAATTTTTTTTAGGTACAAGGGACAAAAAGGGTTATTAGTTTTATTATAATTAACAGACAAGGTGAGTTGCCGTTGTCCCAAGCTGTGCGTGCCGTTTGCTGCATCGGAATCTAAGCGTCTTGTTAAACAGTGTAACAATGTCTTCTAACTAGCTTTTCCCCGCGACTTCGTCTGCGTTGACCTTACCCGGATAAAAGTACCTATCCTATAATATGTTAATCCAAGCCATGGTCTCTCAGTATGCCAATTTAATCAAAATCCATACACAACATTCATTCATCCATACTCACAAACTTTCGCATTTATAATATTAATAGGATTAATGTTTTATAAACATTTATTCTTATCACAGTAGCCGCGTTTAATACTGATGACGTCATGTCATCGAATTATCTTGCATTATGTACCTATATCAAAAAATGCCTTAAGTTTCCCGTGCTTATAAAAATGATTTCGCTGCGGTTCCGATGCGGTTACCGCACAGTTTTAGGGCCACCGTATCAAACTAAGTATACTTCTATTTGGGTTAACTTGAGTTTACTTTACCATAAGTGCCAATACCTACATAGGTGTACATAGGAAAATACATAACAGGAATTTCCATTTTAAAAAAAACTTGAAATATGTAGTACCTATTAACCTACCTACTTTTAGATACCAAGTAACAGTATTTGATACTCTTTTTTCTTTGTTATCGTTTGCCTAATGTCTTTATTCACTTAAATATTTTAAAAAAAATGTATTTTGCCTTAATGCGTAAATAATTTATGGCTCCTGCATTTATTTGCTTGCATTTCGTAGAACGACTCCTTGGCTAGGCTTACTTTTTCTTAACTACTCATACACGCCAAATCAATTGTCGAATTTATGTAAAACGTTTAATAGTAACTAATACGTTTCTTGTAAGTTTAAATTGATCACATAATATTTCATAACACATGCTTGCAAGTATGTATTGCTCAAAGCACCACAACTATACCAATCTTAAAATTGTAATAAATAATTTCGATGACAACGCATATTTTACATAAATTCTACTGCGAAATATGGGCCAAGTATAATCGCAATTATTATTATGTCAAGTAACAAAAACTAAGTAATAACCAATGACTTAGTACTTACTTAGATTACAAACGTCATGGATATTTTAGCACATTACCTAACCAGAATTTAGTTTGGTTTTGACGTAAAATATTTTGTGCCGTTGACTTGTTCTGATTATCAATGATTAAAAATATAAATAAAATATTTGTTTCAAACAACAGACTTTTTTACCCACTTAATGATAGTTTCTAGTTTTAAGTATTACTTACCTGTACAAGGTGATGTCAGTTTCCCATCCTAACCGCGACCAGCTGACATCAGATGTCAATTTTTTTGTTGTTGGTTCTGGTAGTATTTAAACACTAGCACCTAAAAGATTGTGCGTTATTTCATAAACACCATGTTAAGTTTGACCTCATAATTTTCAAATACCTACATTTTGATTTTTTTCTGTCTATCACTGAACAACCAAACTATTTTCTAGGTAGGTGTAACCGTATAATTATAGCTATCATGCATAGCTATAATAATAAGGTAACGCGTTTTGAGTTTAAGTATTGAGTAGGTACCTGCCCAACTTTGCAGAAATCGCCTTGTTTGTTTTTTGTTAAATCGTTGTTTATTTGTTTAGTGCTGAAATCGCAATTAATATAATGTCGGTAGCTAAACTACACTGTTATTTAATAGCTTAATCATTTGATGAATTTTGTTTATAAATATTAATGTAGGTAGAGGTCGCTTGGGTTATGGGCAATGATAATTCTGAATAAATTTTTGATAAAATAAAATGTTTTATTTATAATTTATTCTTATTCGCAATAATATATCATAACATGTATCTTAAGTAATCATAACCGTAATTAAAACATAATAGGAATTAACCCTTTACATGCAGTGACAAACTCGGGACCACATTGCTTTGAACCTATACCAGCCTGCCTAGCATGAGCACTAAAAACACGATATTATTATGATATGATATAACTTTAAAAATATGGTAGATTTAGCCGATTAAAATGGCGGCTATATCTATCATATTTTTACAGTTGGTGTCGATATTTCGCTATATCATATCATATCATATCGTGTTTTTAGTGCTCATGCTAGGCAGGCTGGGGGGTGTCACTCCGCAGTTTAGGTATATTCGGCCAGCGCGCCGCCCGAAGCGGCGTATAGAAGTGGGCTGTCGCTCGGCTCGCACGGCTGTCGCGCGCGGTCACGTGAACTTCGCGCTTGCCTGAAAATATTTATTTTTTAACTTTTCGACACTCAAAATCGACAATCCGTATAAAAGTTAAGGTTATTCGTGACACTACCTACGTATATTTGCGACTCTGAGATTTAATAATTGAAATTTTAAATCTGGAAAAAAACAATCAAACAATAACCTAAAAGAAGCAATTGTAAGATAGTTTTGTAGTAAACACATTTTATTTCTTTACTTATTTGTATTTTATTTTGTTAGAAATGCCCAGTTAATCGCTCATCTGTGCAATAAACTAACTTAACATAAATAAGCTGCAGCTCTCATACTACGATTATGGCGCGTCATCGAAGTAGGTACCTACTACGTGCAAAAGAGGCGGCGGCAGCCGGTCGTTCTTCTTTAATTCCATATGTCCTTAAGTACTTAATTAGTAATAGTTAAAATAAAAATCCTTTTATTTTAGGCAATTAGGTGCCCAGAAACAATGTTAGGAACAGGATAGGGTAATGTTTACAAAGGAATACCTACATCCGTGAGAATCGAACACACGACATTCAGATGGAATTTTTATGTTTACAGAATCATTGTTTGTAATGCTTAACTTCTACTTATTTATCTTAAAACTATTAAACCAACTAGAGGTACAAAAACTTCTGAAGTGACAACCCCGTGCCGACGTTCGCAGCTCGGTCATAAAACTGGAGCGCGCAAAGAAAACTCACGATTCGCGCGCGGTTATAAGTTTCAATTTTGCTTGCAGGCGGGTAGCTCTTGCGAGTCTAGGTATATCGCACGCCCAGAACAATACTGCACTAAGTCAAAATAGCTCATTTTTCAGAATTGACAAAAAACCGATATCTCATGTTATGTCACAGTTATTGCGAACGTTTTGCACATTGCATGCGAAGAATCTAATGGATATTAGCATTATATAGTTTAGTAAATTCAAAATGCGATATTTATGCAAAATGATGCATTTTTTGGCTTAATTCAGTGTTGTGGAATAATTGAACAAATTAAAAAAAACATATTTCGAGTTATGTGCTTTTTACTGATTGATTCTGAAATAATGCACTATTATTCTACTGTTCTTTTACTTAGTTTCAGTAAATAATAACGACCCATTGGTTTTGTTTTCAGGAATAGACCTATTAATAATAAAATAAAAGATAACTATATTATTTTTTTGAATATAAACTAGCACTAACTTTGTGCCCTTTGTGAATAAAAACTTCTAAAATCTTCTTTCAATCATAAAATAAGAAATAAAAATGCCTCTTTGTTGATAAAAAACAATTTATCAATTATATATAATACAAGGAATGTTATGAATTTAAAAAAAATCTAAGTTTGTAGCACAGTTGCATAATACAAAAACTGTTTAAAATTTTATAAAAAGACATTAGTTAAATACAATATTTTTAAACTTCAACCAACAATTAGTTGTTTCCTACTATTACAGACATTAGAAAATCACAAAAACTTAAAAAATAAACTACTTATTTCAAGTTGTAGATAACTACTTTCAACTTACAATAGCTGCAATTCGCAATAAAAACTCTTCAAACAAAACACATTTCTATAAAATATAGCTAAGAAAAAGTTTCTGTTAAGCTTACTTTACCATAAAGCCAACTTTACTCAAAGTAGGTACTACCTTGTACTCTAAGGTTATACCTACTTAATGTAACCAGTCTTATCCTTATAGTATAATAAATCTTGATAAATCACCATGTATTACAATATCACAGGTTTACTTATAACCATAATATTCACTTACTTAAAAAAAACAAAAAATAATAACAAATATATTTAATAAAAACATAGTAACTTAGCGTTAACTTAGCGTTCGGTCGGTGCTAATATTCTAAATTTAAAGCAGTTCTATAATAGGAATTAATATAATTAGTAGGAATTATATTATTTTTTTTGGTTGTTTTTCTGTATATGCTTTAACCAACAGCGGAGAAAAGCTTTGATCTTTGTAGCGCCTTGAACGATTTCGAACACAGACTTTCTTAAAATCAGTATCTTCGAACGATGTTTTATAGAAGAAAGTCGAAAGCCGTAGATTTCGGTTTTATTTCTTGTTTATGCCTTACTATGTATTCCATTTGCCTCTCTAAATCGCCCAGCTGCCAAAACTGTTTAAAAATGTCTTGTCTTACCATTTCGTCTATTTTAGTTTTGCAATTCAATTTGCATTTGTTGCCACAAGGTGGACGGATTTGACGCTCAGCAATCAATTTTGTAGGATTTGATAAGGAAACATACGCTTTTCCTGTATTCCGCAATGTCTTAGCAACCTTAGACTTCCAGCCTGCAGGGTTCCGTATTCTCTTTCTACTTAACTTGGGTTCGCTCACTAATGAAGCAGTGTCAATGACGGAAGAAGTTGCGGGTGCGTTTGTCGGTAGAATTAGGATCCCCTTGAGAATTCACAGTAGAAGACCCCGGTCTGTTGGATTCATCATCAGATGAACTACTTGAGCTTGAGCTCGACGATGATGAGCTGGAGTCAGATGAGGTGCTTGAGGAGGAAGAAGATGATTTTCTAGGGATTACAAGAGGCCGAGATTTTTGTTTAACATGAACAAAAAAAGTAGAATCCGTATCCGAATTGTCTATAAAATCTTCTTCATCGCTATGATCAGATAAAACAGGAATGGGTGGTACCTCCTTATCTGATGCTTCATCGGCTGATGGTGCAACCGCTGGTGTGTCCTCGGTTGATGCTGCAACAGTTGAATTTTCGGCATCCTTTTTGACGCTGCTTGGTTCAACACAGGATCCGGTTTCTTCTGTAGTGGCTTCCATTGCCTTTTTAAGTAACTGGAGACCACGACCCTTCATCATCTGTCAAATAACAATTACAAATTTAATTTATTCAATAATAGTGCATTATATCAAAAAATATACATTAATCTTCTTCTAACTAAATAACAGTCAACATTTAAAATATATGTTTTAATTTATAATGTCAATTAACAATTCTGAGTACAAAAAAATATTAATTACGATTTTTAACAAAATTAGGACACAATTTACATCTACCATCAATAGTGCATCATTTTACTTATTTTCACCTTTTACGAACAAAACAGAACCAATTTGGAATACTACAAAAAATCTTACTCACCTTCGTCAACAACAGAGTACTATCTTGAAAAAGTATCAAACACGTTTTACAAGCACAATCACCAACACGGAATTAAAACTAAATAATTCGGAGTAATTTTATTACTACATTCAACAACACCGCATTATAACAAAATAATTCACTGTTTCGTAAAGGATCTGCGTGCTGTTACCTAAGGGGTCCAAGTTGCAACTAAAAATAGTTTTGTGTTCGCGGTATGACTCTGGCAGCGCGTCTTCACTAATAGAGAGTTAGCGCGCCATCTGTTGGGCATTTTTGCGAATATCAATACGCCGGTATTTGTGGTACACGCAGGAAATTTTTGGCTGTTCAAATATTTAAGAAAGTCAATTTCGAGATTTTTCGACATAATACAGTGTTGTTCTGGGTGTGCGATATTTTTATACCTAAACCTGACTTGTTAGGGAGTGAGTCTTCTGTACGGTAGTACTATTAGGTATTCAGTGCCTATACTACACACCAAAGCGTAGGTTATGGATCAAGTGATTAATGATGGCATTATTTACAATGCCCAGGCATTATGGATAATGACAAGTCAAAACGGACTAAGTGATTAATTATTACCTAAATTTCCTTATTTATTATAGTGTCTTGTCATTCTGAATATTGCTACCTACGTGATGGTTGCGTTATTTAATAATTTAGGGACGTTTTTGCGGGACAACAAGGCGTACATGCAGGAATAACTACCTGTACAGGGATTAAAAAGTAAAACCTAACATCCAAGGGTTTTCCTATCTATTTTTAACCGACTTCAAAAAAGGAGGAGGTTCTCAATTCGTAGGAATCTTTTATTTTTATTTTTTATGTATGTTCAGCGATCATTCGTCACTACGTTGACCGATTTCGATAATTATTATTTTGTTTGAAAGATAATACTTTCAGAATGGTCCCATATAAATTTGGTTGAATTCTGATGATGTGATCTTTATAAGTCAAAGTCAAAATCATCAAACATTGCATGAACTCCGTACCACGCGAACTGATTTTAGTATCTATCTTACCTAATATCTTTGCCAAATGTGAACCGATTTTGATGTTTTTTTTTTTAATGAATAGCTTATACTTCAAAGATACTATGATAAAATTTTGTGAAAAAAAATTCACCCCTAAGGGTGGAAAAATAGGAATTGAAATCGGTGTTCAGCAGTTAAATTATGTTTGCACTCGTAAGATTTGTTTTAGGATTTATCACGAAAATAGATGAAATAAGTTATTTTACAAAAGAAATAAAAACCGACTCCAAAAAACTAAAACGCTAAAAATAATCTTATCACTTAAGTACCTAATTAGTTACTTTTGGAGTCGGTGCCAGTCGATGAGAGATTCTATGTTTTCGTT
Source organism: Anania hortulata (assembly GCA_963576865.1). Lineage (NCBI taxonomy): Eukaryota > Metazoa > Arthropoda > Insecta > Lepidoptera > Crambidae > Anania > Anania hortulata. The sequence goes on along the minus strand of OY756390.1, from coordinate 11,877,367 downwards.
TGCACCAACTCCAAAAGTAACTGATTAGGTACTTAAGTGTTAAGATTATTTTTAGCGTTTTAGTTTTTTTAAGTCGGTTTTTATTTTTTTATAATTGGGTAGGTTTTTTTACGTCAGACGGCAGTCGGTACTAGACATACAAACCTAAATGTGCCAATTTTTAGAAAAGAAAATGAAAAGGGAACATGGTATCGGATAGGGCGTCGCCGCGAAACGACGCGCTGACACAACTGCAAATAGTCTGCGGGGGCTACCGAGTCACGGACGGGTTCTGTACCTAAATGACGTTATTCCCAAATAGTAACCTGTAAGTCCGCACTCTTATTATCGCAACGTATAGCAATATTTTCGCGGTTATTTTTATCTTTCGTCCCTTATTCTATTAGCGTAACCGGTTCACGTCAGATTCCTGAATATCTTTAACAGTAGAAAATAGTACTGCTTGAATCACTGCTTAAAATTTGATTTTGAATTTCAGGTTAACGTTATGTTGCATTTTGTGGTTAATATGACAGAGAGCCTCCTTCAAAACTATTTTTTTATACACGTGTATTAAAACAAGTTAAATGCGTAGCGTATTCTAAGTCTATGGTTAAATCTGATAAATTAAATATTCTCCTTAAAGTTTCTCAACAAAATTATTATTAAAGATTGGGAATTCCTAGTAAGCATGGATTACAATAAGCGCACGTCCTCCATGAGCAGAATACATAATTAGTTAAATATGATTCTTTGGTTTATTCAAAGTCGTTTAGATGTCACTACGCTACGCTAATAGTTACCAGGGGCGTGCATTGGTTTCAGATGGAGGTAGGCTGTGAGTGAAAATTGAGTAAGTTTGCGTGAAACAGTACGCGATCTCGCGGCTGCCTAACATTGGTTAAATTGCACTGTAACGATCTAAGTTGCGCGCTATAGTAAGGAATAAGTACAGGTAGACGACAAAATGGTTACAGAATATTTTTGTTTATTGTTGAATACGTAATTAATAATTATGGTCAGCTGTTCTGTTGGTTTTTTATGAAGGTAGGCTCTGCATAATAGCCTATATGGGATGCACGCCCCTGATAGTTATTGATATTTTTTGATGGTCGATGGTATTTTTTAAGGTAAGGCCATTTGTATTGTATTTTGAGTTACTTAGGGGATTGCTCCATAATTCCCCCTTCTAGCTACGGCCCTGTTCCGGGAGAAAGCGCTATTGCACCACACCGCCTTGTTGCAATAGTTATGGAATATAGACATGATTTTTAAAGCCTTGGGCACACAGCCGACGGGACGCTAGCGCGATGCCAGTGTTTGTAATGACTATAAAAGACGACTACCCGTCGCCGTCTCGCCGGACGTACCTACGAACGGGCGCGACGCGACGCCTTGTCGTCGGGCGTGAGCAAAACAGTTATGTATTGTGTGCATGGTAAACGTACTTAGTAGTCAAGTTGCGTTCTGTACTTGTTTATCTTTAGTGATTTAATAATGAATGGTGAAAAAAAAAGGAAGTCTTAATAGGAATGTCAACGAGACCGTCACGCCCGCAGTGTGACGTGCACGCCCCGTCGCCATTGCGCCCCGCCAGCTGTGTGCCCAAGCTTTAAGAGAACACCCAAGAAAAAAACATCTCAAACTCCAGAGCGCACCAAATTGTGAAACTTAATGGTGAACAACTTCCCGAGTTCTTTGAGCGAGCAGCTTAACTATCTACTTGAATGTTGATGCTGAATCGGACGTTGACACAATATGGGAACGTTAGTCTATTATAACAGCTGCTGATATCATCCTTGGTCGAACAAAAAGAGGGAGAAAATCTACAGGAAAACGTGCTGGTGAACAATGGAAGTGCAAGATTAAATTCAGAGAAGCAAGTTGCGTTTAAGACGTGTCAGTCTACCAAAACACCTGGAGATAAAGATGAGTACAAGAAGATCAAGAAGGACACCAAGAAAATAATAGCTGTAGAGCAAGGAAACTCCAAAATCCCTATGCAAACAGTATCTGTTTGCAGTAAGCAAAGTCAACTTGTTGTAGGTAGATCAATATTACCAGCAGTTGCTGAACCCAAACTTGGCCACTATGCAGCTACCAGAAATGGAAATAAATATAGGACATACCTCCAATACTGGGTGTATTAGAGGTATACGTCCTACATTTCTTACCATTTTCTACTGAGGTTCAGAAAGCCCTACACAAGATGCCAAACAAGAAAGCCATACGCCCCATGGTATATAGCCTAGTGGAAGATTTAAAAAAATTTCGCGAGCAAGGAATCGTACTTCTTCCAACTTCAAACTGCTTCTCTTAATATAAGCGATGTTACATACTTATGGTGGTTAAGCATCTCTGCTTGACTACACAACTAAGACCGGTCGCATATTATCAGAAGCTTCTAATAAGAAACATTTCTAGCGCGCGCCGGATAGAACTGTCACAAGCCCCGCACATTATCCGATTCGGCGATCCGGCGCTGGTTGTTGCTAACTGCGCCGCCAGCCACGACACACCTCTCCGTCTTTTGACGTTCACACAGGGATGTTAAGGATGGCGACACGTTATTGCTATTGGCACTATTGATAAGTTTATTAAAGAAGAAACTCATTGTTTATATTTTCTCCTACGCCAGGGTCGGCTGTATTTTATTTTGATAGTGTTTACTATCCAAATTCCATATGCACGGATAGTTTTCCACTTAGGCTACAAAATCTTGAGTATAAGAATAATAAGAAAAGAATAGGTACGTTTATTTAAAAAAAAAACAAATAAAAAATATTAAAAAACGAATAAGTTTGGGAGCATGATAATCGGCATCTCCCTTGCCGAAATTAAACTCGAAGGCCGATCAATAGGTAATATATTTTAATGCACCTTACTCCTATCACAGTTATTGGATAGTTATATTAGGTACAGGTTTTTGACTGAGCAAAGTATACAAACGAAGATATAACAAGTGTTTTGCTATGTACGACAAACAAAACGGATCTTATGCCTAGTCGAGAGATCTGTCTAGAGGCTTCTTACACAGGCTTCTAACATGGCCTTTTTGACAGCTCGGTTGCGTTCCGAAATCAACGATTTCTGAACGCCACACCACCCCCCTACGGAGAAGGATAGTGTAATCTAAGTAAAGTATACATATTCGTTGCGATTCTTAAATTTTACGTGTCTGCCGGCACGCGTAGTGTATGGCAGTTTTTCGGGGGTTGCGACTTCAGCAGGAGCAGGCGCAGATTTTGATGGTGTACTTTCTTTGCATGCTTTTGCAAGGTGGTTAAAAGTGTTTTGTTCATTGTAGTTGTCATGTTCGAGGAAAGCAGGCTTTACTCGGTCGATACTGACTGTTGATGTCCTACCCTTTATACTTATAATCAGAGTTTTACCATCATTAGAGCGCTTTAAAATTTGATGTGGACCAGTATAAGGCGGTTGAAGGGGGCGTCGGACCGTATCGTCACGTAGAAAAACGTGGGACGCTGAGCCAAGGTCTTTGAATATAAATGTAGACGGCTCCGAGTGGCGTGAGGCGGGAATTGGCCTTATGGTTGACATTTTGCGTCGCAATTTACAAATAAAATCAGTAGGACTTTCGGTTGTGTTAGGGCTAGTAGTATGAGTTGCAAGCATCTCTCCCGGCAAGCGCAAATTTTCGCCGTATAGCATTTCTGCGGCTGTGGTCTTAAGATCTTCCTTGAATGCTGTTCTCATACCTAGCAAAACGAATGGCAAAGATGCGACCCACGAGTTATCATGGCACATGAGGGCCGCTTTTAATTGACGGTGAACTCGCTCTATCATCCCGTTAGCGATTGGATGGTAAGAAGTCGTTCTGATTCGTTTTGTTGCGAAACTTTGCATAAGACGGTGGAAGAGTTCAGACTCAAATTGAGAGCCCTGGTCGGTTGTGATAGTTGAGGGTACGCCAAAACGAGAAATCCATTCTTTAGTGAAAGTCTCAGCTACTTCTTCAGCCGTAATAGAGTGCATGGGCCAAACCTCAGGCCATCGAGAAAACCTGTCAATAGCCGTTAAACAATACCGATAATCGTTACAGACAGGGAGTGGGCCAATGATGTCTACGTGGACGTGGGCAAAACGACTGGATGGTTGATAGAAGGTTCCAAGAGGAGCGGTGTTGTGTCTCCAAATTTTGCTGCGCTGACAGGATATACAAGATCGGGTCCACTGCTGACAATCTTTTCTTATTGAAGGCCACACGTAGCGGTCCGTTAAAAGGCGGGTAGTTGCTCGAACACCGGGATGGCTTAGATTGTGTAGCTTGTCAAAAACTGCACGACGGAATGAAGGGGTCAGATATGGGCGCGGTTTTCCCGTGGACACGTCGCATAGAATGGCGACGTCTGAATCGGGGAGAACAACTTTAGAAAAACGAAGGCTGGATGAGCTGTGTTGTAGATCTGAAAGTTCTTGATCCGTTTCTTGTGATGTCGCTAGGGCTTGGTGGTTCTCTTCAAAAGATATGGCCTCGATTCGTGACATAGCATCAGCGACAATGTTCTCTTCGCCCTTAATATATTGGACGTCCGTGGTGAATTGACCTATAAAAGATAGCTGATTCAGCTGAGGCGGTGGAAGTTTTTCACGGCGTTGGACGAACGCATACAGCAATGGTTTGTGGTCCGTAAATATGGTAGTATGTTGGACTTCGAGTATGTGGCGGAAATGCTGTACGCTTTCATAAACGGCCAGAAGTTCGCGGTAGTAAGCTGGCCACTGGGTTTGTTTTGTGCTTAATTTTTTACTAAAGAAAGCGAGAGGTTGCCACTCGCCATCAACTTTTTGTTGGAGGGCTGCTCCGACGTGGGTACTTGACGCGTCGGTGAACAGTCCGAGAGGGGCATTGGGAGTTGGGTGGGCTAGCAGGGTCGCTTCAGAAAGGCTTTCCTTGCATTTCTGGAAAGCGAGTTCCAAATCTAAGGTCCAAGGCACAGGGTTGGAACCTACGAGTTTGTCATTTGCAAGAACGTTGATGAGAGGAACTTGGTACTCGGCGGCTTTAGGGATAAATCGGCGGTAAAAATTAATCATACCCAAAAACCTGCGAAGGCCTTGTGCAGTTTTGGGTAAGGGAAAATCTTTGATGACGTCAACCCGCTGATTGGGAGGGCTGATGCCTGCTGCCGAGATGTTATACCCCAGGAAAGTTACCTCTGCCGCTCCAAATACGCACTTGTCACAGTTGATGACGACGCCATAATTCTGCAAGCGTTGGAATAATAAACGGAGGTGCTCCTCATGCAGGGAAGCTTCAGCTGAAAAAACCAGGATATCGTCAACGTATGGAAATACAAAATCTAATCCTCGAGTGACTTCGTCAATGAATCTTTGAAACGTTTGTCCGGCATTTCGAAGCCCGAAGCTCATGTACGGGAATTCGAAGAGGCCGAAGGTAGTGATTATGGCGGTTTTGCAGATATCTGGAGGATGGACAGGAATTTGTTGGTAAGCTTTTACCAGGTCAATAGTACTGAAAATTGTAGCGCCTTTCAGGTTATGAGCCAAGTCGCCTATGTGCCTAACAGGATACCGGTCCGGTATCGTTCGGGCGTTTAGGGCACGATAATCACCGCATGGTCGCCATGTAAAGTCCTTTTTTGGTGCTAGGTGTAATGGCGACGACCATGAGCTGCTGGATGGGGTTGCTGTTCCCGCCTGGACCATATCTGTAAATGCTTGTTGTGCGGCTTTCAGTTTCTCAGGGGCGAGGCGACGTGGACGACTGTTTACAGGTGGGCCATCAGTAGTATTAATAAAATGGACAGTTTCGTGTTTGGCTTCATGTGGCAGGCCAGGTGGTTTTGTAATATCGGGAAACTGGTATAGAATGTTGAGATAAGGTGAACTACCGTGACTGATTACGACTGCTTTGACGCCGTTAAGTTGGTCAGACGGTGCGACCAAGGCTTTATTCGACAGGCCAGTCTTACCATCCACTATTCGTCTGTTAGCACAGTCTGGCAAGAGATGGTAGTGGGCTAGGAAATCTGAACCAATTATTGGGTTATTTACATCTGCGACCACGAATTGCCATACAAGGTCACGGCGCAATCCAAAATCTAATTTGAGGTTGACTGTGCCGTATGTTTTAATGCAACTACCGTTTGCGGCGCTAAGTGTCCAATCTGTAGGTTTTCTATGGTCACGAAGCCAGCGATAGGGGTAACAACATAAGTCGGAGCCAGTATCGATTAAGAATTGGTGTTTAGTCCCTTTATCTGTTACAAAAAGGCGGCGACCTTGAGGATCTATGGAGCAGCAATCAGTATCCGCCGCTACTGATTGCTCTCCGGGTTTTCCGCAAGCCAGTTACATGGAGCAACACACTTAGTTGCTTTGTGGCCAAATGTTTTATGGTACCAGCACTGCTTGGGGGTAGATTTTGCTGGAGTCGTTTGTCGACTTCTGTTGGGAGTGGAACGATTGCTAGTTCTACCTCGTTGCGAATGTTGAGCGGTTGTAAGAGCAGCAACCTGTTTAGTCAAATTTTCAACGCATTCCACAAGTGTGTTAAGGAGGGGCGGTTGATTGTTTACACTGAAAACATTGGCGGGACCGGGAGTTACCTCCATAATTTTATCACTCAGTTCGGCCAGTTTATCCAGGCTTAGGTCGGCTTGTACAGCCAGGATTGCCTGAACTTGATTGGGCAAACGGCGAAGCCAAAGTTGCCTTAAAAGATTATCATCCTTCAGGGTAGTGCCAGCAAGAGATCGGAGGTGTCTTAAGAAGGTTGAAGGCTTCCTATCTCCGAGTTCCTCGTCACTTAAAAGTCGACGTACCCTTTGTTCCTCTGAAATCGAGAGGCGGCGAATAAGTTCTTGTTTAAGTTTATCATATTTGTTTTCACTAGGAGGATTCATTATAATGTCTTCGATTTCTACAATTACACGCTGGTCTATTGTTCCCAGCACGTGACTAAACATGGTCATGTCATTAGTGATGCCAGCTAAATGGAATTGAGCTTCTGCTTGTGCAAACCAAATTGCAGGTCTATCCATCCAGAACGGTGGCAATTTAACAGAAACCCTGTATACCTGCTCATTTTGGGTCGAGGGGTGAGTTTCATTTTGTGCGCGAAGTTGAGATTGTAAGGTGGCATTTTGAGCTTCTAGCTCCTGCAATTTTGCATGCAATTCGGCTTCAGCCATGATCCCAGGTTAGTAAGATTAGTGAAAATTAAAATAAAATAAAATAAAATCTAAAAGTTAGAGGCAGTATCCTTCTCCATAAGCTGGTGGTGTGAGATATTACACAATATTTTTAAATATTTACTTTTGACTGTTTCAGCGGTTAAATTATTATTAATTAATAAATTTTAGAAACAACTAGCAAAGCAATTAACACATATTTCAGTATAAATAAACTGTCATAGTTATAATTAAAAGGTTTCAATTCAATGCAAACAGAAAAACCAAAATACACACAAATAAAAGTAAAATAATAAGATTTCCTAGATGAAGTCAAATAACATGCAATGCCTTACAAGAGTATTAATAACATATTATGACCTCTTTATTAGACAAGATTTAATTTAAAAGAAAGGAAAAATATTAGAAAGTTTAAGATCTATTCGGTTAATATGTCACAGTAAATTTATAAAACTAGTGTAATTTATGTAGGTAGGTAGTGTAATATTGGAACAATCATCAGGCAAATAGTTTGGAGGAAAATCAAAAATAAACCAAATAATTGCACTTGTATTGATAATGTTCTTAAGGCACAATCTCTTTTTAGGTCAGACGAGTAAAAGGTTAAAGTACTTGCCAAGACTGGAGTAAGATTTGATTCTGTTCACCTGATACCAGTAGTATGGTAGTAGCTGGACGGTTTTTGAGAGATTGGATAGGCAATTCTCTGGGCACGACTGTTTTATTATGACGTGTTAGTTTGTGTTAACGTAGGACATGCACTTTTTACACAATTATCACTACACCACATGCACTAATTACACATTGGGAGGGCACTGGATGCTGCTATAGAGGCGCACAAGTTCATGATAGATTTTTCGAAATCGCCGACGTCGTTTTGACGTGCCGGAAAAATTCAATAAAATTCTATCTTGATGCGATTATGGTGGGTATGTATGGATGATATAACCCCACGTTGCCAAACACAGCGCCTTCTCTTCTTTTGCGGTTCTTATAATAGTCGATGTCACCAATTTGGGAGCATGATAATCGGCATCTCCCTTGCCGAAATTAAACTCGAAGGCCGATCAATAGGTAATATATTTTAATGCACCTTACTCCTATCACAGTTATTGGATAGTTATATTAGGTACAGGTTTTTGACTGAGCAAAGTATACAAACGAAGATATAACAAGTGTTTTGCTATGTACGACAAACAAAACGGATCTTATGCCTAGTCGAGAGATCTGTCTAGAGGCTTCTTACACAGGCTTCTAACATGGCCTTTTTGACAGCTCGGTTGCGTTCCGAAATCAACGATTTCTGAACGCCACATAAGTATTAAACCGAATTAAAAGTTAAAAATGCATTGTGAAAACTGTAGGAAATCATTTGTGGTCGACCTTTAGAGTCTGTTTGGTCACGAGTAGAGTTGTAAAGTGTCCGTCACGTTATAAATGTTGACCAATATGACCGAGCAAATTGGCCATTTTCTCAATGTGACCGGACATTTTAGACATTTATTGTCACTAATGTCATAATCAATTCCATATATTGAAACACTATGAAAAAAAAATTGGTCACAAATAAGTGCATTATTATAAGAAAGGCAGGCTTTAGTAGTGATAAAGAAACAAAATGAAATTTCTAAAATTAATTTATCTTTCTGCACGAACAAGCTAAAAAGCATTGTATCGTTACGCACTAGTTTTTTATTTGAGTTTAATTCAGATCCAATTACATGTTTTATTGTATGTTTTTATTGTCAAATACTTAACATTTAAGACTTACTTTAGAGGAATTCTTCCTTTTTTTAAATTTATCCTAAAAAAATATGTGACCATCGTGACAATAAATGTCCAATGTGACCGAGCATTTATCATAAATGACGGACGCTTATAGCATATGACCGTCAATTTACAACTCTAGTCACGAGCTAGCAATAATAAGAGCATACATTTTCCTATTTTTTCTTTTATCGACAAAACCACCCCCTTTTGAAGTCCATAACCCTCCCTCTTCGTATAGCCGTTTGAACCTTTTCGTTTTTTGATGTCGGTTGCAAGGGTGAAAAATTGAGAACCTTTCTCCTTTTTTGTAGTCGGTTAACAAAAGTAAATTTCTGGCAACCCTACTTTCATATTTGACATTTTGCAACAAGAAGCGCGTGTACAGCATACGGCGACGTCTGCCAAACTGACACTGATAATATGCGTGGTCTAGTACAAAATGTATGGTAGACCGGCCTCTCAAGAATTCTGATGACGTTTTAATCCGGCGCGCATTAGAACCGGATGACCGGCAAGAAACATTTCTTACAATATGCGGGGTCTAGTAAAAAATTTATGCACCGAAGTGCCTTTAGGTTTGCGCTAGAATGTTTCTATTAGAAGCTTCAGATAATATGCGGCCTGTCTAAAAGTGTGGCTACCTAGGTATACCAGCTGCTGCTCAGCTGCCTCAACATTGATTGCCCCTATGTTGTGTGACTTCTTTTTATTAGGTGATTATTGAAAAAAATACCACAAGAGAAACATTAGGACATGCACCGAAAGTCCGAAAGTGCACAAATAATAGTAATACTCATAATAGTCATTTATTCAGTATTAGGCCTTTACCAGGCACATAAACACGTCCCAAAATATAGGTAGCTTTGCCTTACCACCGCTTAGGGACTACATATCGGCTGGTGATGTGAAAAAACTGAATGGAAGAAAACAACTTTCAACAGCGTAGAAGTGTTGATATTTCGATGTTTGGCCGATTTGTTCTATTTGACTAAGTAGTAGGTACCTTTAGAATTATTATTTACGAGTATCTATAAATAAAATTTAGGTATGTTAGTGCATCACTTTAGAACGGCTGTACATACCTACCTATTTGGATAATTATTTTTTGTTTTAGTCACAGTAGTAATAAAACACCTACCGAAGTTATAAGGATAAACCATCACAGCTTTGTAGGCTTTACAAGTTACAGAGTATACTTATTGAATATACGTTACCTACTTGAAAAAGAAAATTACTTAGATGAAGTTGTTAATTACCTAATATATATATAAAAATGAATCTCTATTTCTCTTGGTCATCGCATCACGCGTGAACGGATGGAACAATTTCGCTAATTCTTTTTTTGTTATGTTATTTATGGTCAGAAGAAGAACCTTTTAAAAGAAAAAAATAAGAAAGTTGCGCAGAAAATTATTTATGATTAAACTGAAGACCACGCGAACGAAGTCGCGGGCAACAGCTAGTATGCAATAAAACAGGTCGCAAATACGTCATATTGCGACGCACAACTACGGAACCGGACACTTGACCGGTTTTTTAATATAATTGACTATTAAGCTGGTTTTTCACTTTGAGATATAATATACAGGGTTTTTCTGGAACTTCCTCTCTCCTAGCCCCCAAGTTGCGTGCCCAACAGGGTCCATAACACTGGTTCTTTAATTTGTAACATCTATATGTACTTACATTATGGTTTTGCAATAAATTATTGAGTATTGAGGATCAAATCAAATAGGTGCATGGCGGGAATCATTCCAAAAATTTATTGTCTTTTGCATGTAGGGAACTTTTCAACGAATAAAAAGTAGTCATTATTTTTATTATACATATACCTATTAAATAGCTCAACCAAATAAAAATACAATCAAATGTCAAATCAAATTTTATGAACCTTGTATGCTCTTTCTTTGAAAGTTATTTCTTGCTGTTCCTAGGTACATAATTATTATGCGATAGAAAGAAAATTTTTTTTTTTAAATTGAACCTATATTCATAGAGCCAAAAACTTAGGGGTGACCGTAGCTATGCATCTGTTCGGTTTTTCACTATGAAATATTTATTACATTCTGAGATATAAATATTTTTTCGCGATAGTCCTCTAATCAGATAGTCCTGTATTCGAGCTACAGAATCACCCTCTTTTAGATCAAACAAGGTTTTTTTACTGCTTTTATTACACCACAAACCTCCGATCCGAGATATATTACATAATATACATACATAATATATATTATATAATACGAAGTTCGCCGGAACAGCTAGTATTATACAATACTAGCTGTTCCGGCGAACTTCGTACCGCCTCTTCATATTTTTTTTTGTGAATTTTTCCGTGGTTTTTATAATTATTCTGCTATTCGGGGCAGAGACTTTAATCTAACAAATCCAACCATATACCAACTTCTTCAAATCTCATGTGAACTGTACGCTCACTTATTTGTAGGTACTCCTTGAATGTTTCCAAGTTCACTTCTGGCTTGTAACCTACAGCAGTTCACCGCGTGTTTTAGCGAATTTGTAAAAACGGTCATCCCGCCGTGAGAAACACCTTTTCCTGCCTTGACCTCTCCTCCTTAGAGAAAAATTGCTCAATCTGTAGGTGCTACCGTTGGATGTTGCGATATTTTTTGATACTGGTGTATGAAGTCGTGCGGCAATCGATCTGAATGTATTGACTGTTTTTTCTTATTTCATCTGCCCTTATGATTTTTGACGGGCATGATTAGCGCATGTAACCAACAAAATGCTCATCATCATCATCATTTCAGCCATAGGACGTCCACTGCTGAACATACGCCTCCCCCATTCCATTGACTTCCAGATTGGCCGGTTGGAAAAAATGCTGACACGACGAAATGAAAAAAAGAAAAAGAACTCGTACATTGAATAAATACAAAAATCTGTCAAAAAAACTATTGGCGGGGAAATTTATACAAATTAATTAAAAAAAAAAAATGTTGCCAAATATATTTTTTCATTTATTTAACAGAAAAACGTTTTAAGACTAAAATCCAACTTCAAAAGAAAAAACTGAAAAAGGAGAAATAATATTGACTAAATAAATACTTATTATTATAATACTTACTTTTACGTAATCATTTGAGTCTAATTGAGAATCTCCTCTTCTTAAAGTCGTTTGAAAAGATAAATTACCTAAACTGTAGGTAATATGAAGTTTGATCCAGTTTAAAATAAGCCTGCTTTATTCAGGTAACGTAGCCATGGGAAATTTATTATATCCCATAGTGAATAACTAGCTTTACTCGTTACCTTGTAAAGCCTACCTAGCTGTGTTATTTTTCTTTAAACTTATTTCTTCTACAAGTTAAATTTTTCGTTGGTTTTGGAGCCGGAAAATTTACACTCTTCTGCGAAAATACAACTTTATCAAATTTACGAGACGAAGTTAGCACAAAGGCCATACTAATTACAAGTAACTAAAAATTTTACAAGACAATTTAAAAAATATATCTATATTTACCTATTAATAAAATATCTAACTGTGTATAAATAATTTAGTTTTAGATAATGTACATGTGTACATATAGGTCATTCATTAGGTATATTTATTATATAGTGCACATTTTTTGAAAATTGTTTTATTTTATTGTAAGTTAAACCTAAAAACCTAAAAAAAGACAAAAATTTGAAGGTTAAGAAATTCTAAAAAAAGTACAACATAACTAAGAAATTAAAATTATTACTCTAATTTTGAGGTAAAGAAAGACGCCCAAAAGAAAATATTTTTGACTGTAAAAAAATACAGCTCTACAAACTGTACATACAACCCCATTAGCATGACTACCAAAACACGCTAGGGGGCAGAACTAAGTATAGTAATAGTTAAAGAATGTGCCTATAAATCAACAAACGCTTTTGCACCCGTGAAACAAGCAAATCTTGACCATTTCTGCTCAACAAACATAAAACAGATCCTTTTTCACTTAGCTTCTGGAATACGTACCTACCTATACGATATGTCCGAACACAAACAAATATGTTTTGAAGTGATATAACATTGTTAATTCTTCTAATGCTTCATAAATATGAAGCTCTAATGCTTCATAAATATGAAGCTCTAATGCTTCATAATTAATAAATAGTCAGAAGCATAATAATTATAACATTGTTAATTCTTCTAATGCTTCATAAATATGAAGCTCTAATGCTTCATAATTATAACATGTTATAATTATTATGCTTCTGACTATATTGGGCAGCTGCCCCCCCAGATTGTATGCTTTACAAATTTATTATGCGTAGAATATTTTTTTTTTAGTTATTACTAGGCGACACTGTCTTCTCTCCCATCAAATTATGGTTAGTTAAACTGGACGGCAGTTTAAGGACAGATAAGTATGTAGCATTTACAAAATTTTCGCGCTCGCTTTGCTCGCAGATTGTTTTTTTATTACATACGATTTAGTCCGCCTTTAACGGAGTTGCTATAAAAAATATTTTGGTCGTAATCGTTCCGTACGCAATATCTTCTTGACCCTTATGTTAAGAGCTATTTCACATTTTCAGCGCAAAATCTAATATTTCGAGCGCCTAATTTGCGACCTTAGAAAAGATTTTAAGAATGTTAAATACATGCACAAGCAAGCCCAATCTTTTATTTAGACGTTTGATGAAGCACATTTGCAAATAAAACCCTTTTTCATTTATAAAATTATCAATCCCGCTACCTCGATTCACGAAAAGTGTTTACCTTGTCAACTTCAAGCAACTAAATCATTCATTTAAATTTATCATAACTGCTAAAAAAAGATCCCAAAATATAAGACTTATAATTTTATCGACGTTTGATGTACAAGAATATGTATTTTTATCTCAATAACTCAAAAAAAAAAAACTTTTTGTGTATTTTTCCAAAAAAATACGCTAGTTCATAACGGATTTTTGTTTAAAATTAAGCATATTTACAATTAAAAGTTTGTGTCACAATACCTTTGATCTTTATTTATTCGAAATATGCAATTTCATTGACAATCCAATCAGGTAATTAGACCCAAAAACGTTTTAACAACACCCTAATCCTAAATTTTCGAGGCACAAGCGCGCGCTTCATAGTAACAGTGCGATTTTGTGAAATGGCTCTTAAAATTAATATACCTTTTTATCAAAACTTCGAAAATAAATGACGCGTGACTGTCAGTTTCTATTTATTTAATTCAAATGGCAAAAGTGGAGTGGATTTATTGGCGATATAGAGTAATTCCTGTAAAATAAAAATAAACTGTTATTATCACTTAAATGTAGGTTTTAGATTGACTAGCAGAAGAGTATTTTATGTAAAGACGAAAAATAGATACCGGTCTGATGAGTATTCCAACTGAGGTTCAAGTTTAGCTAACAAACTCAGAGTAGCTTCCTTGGATCAACGAAATCTCACACTAAAGTCGTGGTCATCATAAACAACAAAATAATTGACTCTTTCCTTGATCCACCTTGTAAGTCTTGGCACATAGTCATCATCACTGTCGGAATCTTGGATCATATTTGTTAAACGTTCCATCGTCGTGATGTGTCAAGTAACCACTACGTACGTGGTGCAGAGTAGAAAAGCTTTATTGATAAAAAATAAAAATCATCAAGGACGATTTGACAAGTGACATCTTTGACAAATTTTTCTTAGTTTATTCTTTACTCGACCAAAATCGCCCGTGTTAATATAACTCGTAGTTTATTACCTTATTCGTAGATTAGTGGTTGGTAAAATGCAAAATCAGCGTAATCTAGATTAAACAGTGGTTTAATCTCAAGTAAAAACTTACTCCAGCTTGGTCGAATCGGGCCTAAGTATACTTACTTATTTATATAATAAAATACTTCTTAAAAATTTTAAAAGACCGAAAAATTTCGCGCTCGCTGCGCTAGCGCTGGGAATCCTAGTCGAATAAGACTCTGTCCTGACTGGACTTGGACAATGTGAACTTGTTTGTTGTATATTTCGAGTAGGTGTCTTCGTGTAGTGTGTATGATAAAACAAGCGCGGGGGATCCGACCTAACAGAACATTTATTGCCTCCCTAGGCCACAAGCTGGGAACGCCCTTGGGTGTGATACCCATCCCATATATAGTTAACAGGGCCGCGCCGACCCCTAGCAGCGCCTGTGTGCGAAACCTATGAAGCGCCTCTTTTTAACATTTCATCCGGCGCCTGTGTGCGCCGCACACTTCGCACATAGGGGCGGCGCGGCCCTGATAGTTAATATTGAAAGACCAAAAATTAAGGAGTAAACAACATTTTTGAACTGTTTACCTACGCAAAACGAATTAATTAAGATTTTAATCAAGAGATAGTCTCTTTTGATTAAAATAGCAGCTGTGATAACGATATTAGTATTACCACATTATCAACAGAATAGTGAGTCGTATATAATATTCATTTGATGGTCTGTTAGAGAAGTAGTGTTCGGTAATTAGCAGAAAGATGATCCAGAAATATATGTCTGTGTTGCTCCTAGCGCTGGTCGCTGGGGCCTCCGCTAAAGGCTCTTTCACAAAGGTGCTCCCACCCTCACTGCTCGCTGATGGGTAAGATAAACATAACTAATAAATATTTTTTTGGGGCTTGTACCTAAGTGCTCAGAAGAGGCCTTAAGCTGAATAAAGGATTAAGCATGATATACATTACTTACTAAGGTGTGCAAATGGTTTTTTAGGGTTCCGTAGTCAAAACGGAACCCATAAAGTTTCGCAAAATGTCCGCCTTACGTTTATCTATCTGACCGTCCGCGTTTTAGCTCAGAGACTTTTAGTAATAGAAAGTCTTACATTATTAATCACAATAATCACGCGAACAAAACGGTTGCATAAAATCTTTAAAAAAAATTTTTCACCTTACTGAGGATGATTTTTATTTTCTCGTCTATCGCTTGATGTGGTGGGTGTCGTTGGTTAGGTTAGGATTTTTTTGTTAAACTGTCCTCTGCCAGCGAAATAGTTGCTTTAAGATATGTGTAAAAATTCACGACAGTAGTTTATAGCTTAAATAAATACGTTTTACATCTATTTACCTTTTAGAAGGGTAGGATTAATTGAAATCTTGAATATTGTTTCAGCAAAAACTGGGATGGGCTCGGTCTGCAGGCAGATGTTAACAAGTATATTGATAAGACTATCTCGCAGCTCATCCCGTTCATGCAAACTCACGGACTTGACCCCATGGATCTGCCTGATGTTATTGAGGGATTCGAAGTTGTGCGTATTGCTTCAATGATTGGTAATTCTGTAAAATCCATATGTATAGAGATTAAATATATTTGTGTTTTCAGAGACCGATCCTGATCACGTATAGTGCATGGCTGAAGATCCACGACGGATATATGACAGGTCTAGTGAACGTGGCGCGCTCTGGGGACCAACGCGTCAACTACTTCGCCAAAATGCTGCGCTTACGACTTCAGTTCCAATTTACTAACTTAGAGGTCCATAAACATACAGCTATTCGAAAGACTTCGAACTTTTTTCTATAGAGCCTGTCATATCTAAAGTTGCAAGTAGGTACCTACCTAAAATTATGTTATTTTGGTGTACACTTAAGAATGAATATAAGAGAAAGAAATTATAGACATCAAATACTCCTTGACAAAATGATATACTTTGATCAGAATTTCAGTTTAAATATGTAAGTAAAAGTAAATATCATTATCCCATATTTCTGCTATTCTATCATTTACGACATTTTGTCAAAGAGTATTTGGTGTTTGTAAATATTTTCTCTGCCGATTGGCGAATGTTTCATAGGTGTACACCAAAATAACGTAATTTTAGTTACTCGTAACTTTAGGTATGCCAATAAGGTTCGATGCCTTTAAGCAGTTTAAATAATCGCAAAATAGTTCTAGTGCCTCACTCTTGCCTGGTGGTGGTATCTGTTTTCAAAGTACAAAAACTTTTGGGACTTGATTTCCAAAATGTATTCTTGTAATACTTCTGCGGAAGAAATCTGCTGTTAAAACCATGTGCCTTATTTATATGCTCATGCTCATTGTTCTGGAAATATAATCTGTCTCTGATGGTTCTGAACTTTCTCCTGATTATTCACAATAATCAGCTTGTACGTATAGGAGAAATTAAAGGACAAGAATAGGACAAAAGTTCTCCTTCATAAAACATTTTGTTTAAAAACAACTATGGGTACGTAGTATGTAAGTTACTTAATACTAGAATTTTGTGTTTTAGTTCGTGTACAAGTATTTGGTGCAAGTGATGAATATAGGCCCCACTGGGGGGATTGTGGGCTCGCTCGACCGCTTCACTATCGTTTTCGATCTGTTGATCGATTTCAACAACGACGAGCTCCATCTTCAGGAGTTTTCCATCTCTGATATTGAGTGAGTTATAGTAACAAAAGTTAGTTACATCACCATCACGCATATTACCTAGCAGTTTGTCGTACTACCGTTCATCACTCATTCAGCGCATATCTATATGCTGTGGTAAGTAAAAGTAAAGTAAGTCTAATACATCCTACTGCAGGGCACGTGCAGGCTTCATTTTAACTCTGAGGTGGTTTAGGCAATCTTCACCACGTAGGTCTAATATAGATTAGTGGAGGGATGTCTATAAGGCCAACGACTAAACCTTACTCTCGGATTTCTTTGATCACCTACTACGACTAGTAGGAGTCATCAAGCGACATTAGCCGGGGTAACTTTTTACGTGCCAAGCAGTTTAATTGAAAAAAATACGCAATATAAATTACACTCTTATTTTGAGGTCCCAGGTTCGATTGTCGGTCGGGCCAATGTAGAAAACGAACTTTTCTATGTTGTCTCTGGTCTGAGTGTAGTGGTACCGTCGTTATTCTGATTTCTTTAACACAAGTGCTTTAGCTAGTTATCTTAGGTTCAGATGCCCAATTCCCGTAATTTGACAATAGTCGCAATCCGGTGTCGATCAGTTACAAATAACATTAGAATCACAAACGTAAACTTTTAATTTGACGTTAAATTATCAAAACTATCCCAATACGACTGAAAATAGAGCAAAAAATATCTTATTTTGGTTTCTTCTATTTTCAGTCGTATTACGAACTATAATAGCATTTTTTGGGTTTAAGTTTACATGGTTTGGTTTACGAGAATACCATTTGTGTTCGTAATGTTAATAGTTGCGATTACGGATTTGCGGATTGCGACTAATGTCAAATTACGGAAATTAGGCCTCCGATGTAAGTACCTATGTGATGTTGTTTAATATTTATTTATTTGAAAGTTAAAATACGTAAATTCTATAACTATTTATTTTTCAATTGACACTTTAGGTAACGGCCCTAAAGGGTATCTAATACCTACATTATAATCCTACCGAACCGATTACATTATCGAGGTTTTAATATGATTCGGTCGTGATTGCTTTGATATTATATACGTATATTATCGACTTAATTTAGCTATGTAATCTTCTAAACAAAACTTCTGTACGCAGTGGTATTTTAAGAGTGACTCAACATTACTTATCTTAGTACAGTACCAGAGTGAGTATACAATAATATGCAAGTACTTCATATTAGAAAGCTTAAGTGAGCTATTATAGCCGCATTGGAATAGAACCGATGATAATCAATGAGGTAGGCATATTTATGGATAAGCACCGCGACTTAGTAAACGCTGCATAGGGCGCCTTCAGACAAGGTAGAGCGATGAATACACAAAACTGCAGGTAGCAAACGTAAAAGAATAACCAACGATCGGGCTCAGTGACGTGCATTCGGAGAGAATTGGTGGCTATATCCAGCAGTGGATTGACGTGGGCTGATTCATTAGGTATGACATTGTGTTACTATTATCTATATTTATCTAATCAAGTATCATCGAAAATGTAATTGAACAAATCGTCCAATGTGACCTTCTATCTCTAAAGTCGCCTATAGTGATACACGGCGAATGGAATAGTAGGAGTAGGTATAGTCCATTGCCATTTTTCACCATCATGGGTAACCACACCACGCTAGGTACGTGACACAGTTATTTACGGAAAATATCAGCGAAATATTTTTGAGATTGTCTTTGGTTTTGCAGTCGTCTCCGCGTGCGGCTTACAGGAAACATCCTGACGGATTGGCTGGTTAACCCTGTCATTCGGGTGTTTACCAGCATTTTCGACAATACCATTATCCGTGCAGTGCAGTCTAACATCAGGAGTGCCATCCAGGACGCCCTTGACTTCGTTAACGTCAATGTCAAGGACATCATTCAGTCTATCGAGAATTATGGAAATTAAAACTTACATAATAAAATACAAAGATTTGCAAAAGTAACCTCAGTGCAACTATAAATATCCAGTTCATGGTCAATAAAGCTATTTTATTGTTATAGTTGTTGTTTTTTTAAGCGCACTCTGGAGTAAGCATTCGGAGCAAGTTACGGTATTCGTATCGTATCACAATATAGGTGGATAATTAAAAAAAAAAACTATCAGACTAAAATCGTAATCTCAAAAACTAAACACCCCGGTGATCAAATTATAGGTGTGCGTTTCCACTTTTTGGTGGACACACACCACAACAATTTTGAAAACATGCAACTAAGATTTTTTTTACATTTTTTTGACAACCAGCATGACTTGCCTTTTCACCCGAGTTTTGGAACATATACAGGATATGTTGGACTTAAAGTTCAAAATCGGTTCAATGACCTTTATCTTTTTGGGTAGGTTGAACTGCCGTTGTCTGTACATGAAAAAACGAGGAGCATTATTTTTTGTCTTGTTTCACTAAAAACTGCCTCAATTGAAATTGAATTGAAAACCAGATTAGATTTTAAAATATTTTTTAAAGAATGATCATTTTACTAACAAAATAATATAAAAAATATATATATGTTAAACTATAACTCTAGATTTTGGAGAACAGAAATCCCGGAAGAAACTATTGTAACCAGTCCAAACCAGTAATAATTGTAGATGTAAGTATGTAAATTGAAACCTGTTAATCACATGGATTTGGATTTGTTTTAAGTTACCCATTAAATTCATGTAGGTATATTTAAATATTTTTATTTTTAAAGGAGCTACAATTTGTGGGCCCTAGAAAGGCCCGCTACATGACATTAGACGAGCTTAGCTGCGTATTTTTAAATAAGCTCTTCTGTTTACCTCTCTTCTTCTATACCTACCCAGGACTAACACTACACTGTGTACGAGGGATTAAAAATATAAACGATTTTTGTAATATGATTTTTATATTTTGTTCGAGGATAAACCTCTATGGCATTTACAATGGTAAATTATTTGCAATGAAATATTTGATGCTTAACACGAAAAAATATTATAATAAATAACACAGTTTTGCCTGTTGTACACATAAAACTAAGGTTCTTACGTTGATACAAAATTATTATTCCATATTAATGTTGCAAACAGTCAACGATATAAGGTAATCGTTTTACCGTCAAGCAAAAAAATATTTTAAAATGCGATTAAGCAACAATGACACCGATCTCATTTTGCTGCTAATTAATGTCGTTTCATATAACATGTACCGCTCCAAATAATGTTTATAGTACTTACTTTGACTTCTAGAATACGGATTAATTGATCGATCGATACTTTACTACGAAGGGAATCTTATTACATAAATTTGTAATTAAAGCGGGTACAGAAGTGACGTAAGTACGAGTAATGCATACATTACAACGACAACTTCAGCATCGAATTTTACAAATAAATGTTATTTTGTAGGTTAATTTGTCTGTTTCAATTGCAGATCGATTTGCAGATTAAACATTTTTTTTTCAAAATTACTACTCAACTCTTTTTTATTTACGAGTGCTTATTTAAGGGTTGAACCAAAATTATATTATTATGAATAAAATGTCATTTAAATGCCAAATTTTATTTCATAATCGGTGTAGGAACATAGGTATTGTTGTTACTTTGGAATCACCCAGTGTATGATCATTTGTACACTTTAAAACACGAAAGCTATTGAAATCTTAATAAGTACTTAATATTGTAATAAAATTCGAACAGCTCATTGTGTTGTTTGTTTCAATTCCATATCGCTATTGGTCTATGTATCTATCAATTTTAAGCATGTATTATCTATTGAAGGGAATATATAAAAGAAATTGGTTTAAATATAAAATATTTTAAAGCCGTTCGAGCGTAACACTAGAGAGCAAACTAGGTACATCCTCTGCCCTTATTAATTATTATTGTATGCCAACTCATTACAGAATCTTTCAGAAACACTAATATTACCTACATACAATATCGAAAATAATACCTACTGTAATTACTCTATTTTGGCATAATGTATTATTTTATGAACCATAGTTATTTATTAATACTAGTTTAGCGATGATAAAAAATAAATAACGAAGACCTAATTTCAGGCGAAACGCATAAAAGTACCTACAAACTTATACACTTGTAACAGTGTGTTCCTAACTTACGCCATTCATTTGACTCGTATACATAGGCATACACTTACAACTACACATAGAAACGCTTACATTTATTCACTTATTAGCTAAAGACTGATGCAGTTACCCTATGGCTCCACCGTTTTTGATGTAGGTGTCCTTAGCGATTTGATGGAGTTGCGCGGACATCTTGTCACTGGTTTCCTTTACCATTTTGGTGAAGTGCGAGTTAGGGTTGTTGAGCAGGTTGTAGGGGTGATCGAACTCGACCAGCCGGCCCGCGTCCATCACCATCACGCGGTCTGAGTCCATGATAGTGTTCAGCCGGTGGGCGACCGTCAGCACCGTGCAGTCCGCGAAACGATGTCTTATCGTTCTCTGGATGAATTCGTCCGTTCTGGACAGAGAGTCAAGGGTCAAAAATACAAAGTTATGATAAAATAATGTTACGTCAGGCAGCGTAGGGAAGACTCCCGCCTGGTGGACTGATTACCTAGTCTATGTTGCGGTAAACCGCTAGATGCAAACGGCCCAAAGCCGCTCGCTGTGGCGTTCTATGCCTATGTCCAGCAGAGGTTTTCCAAAGACTTAAAACTTGATGATGATGTTATTACATTTAAGGAACTATACCTACTTATATTTAAGGAACTGAGTTATAAAAGGAACGTCAGAAGGCTTATTTGCGACATCCTTTATTTTAATGTTACTGAAGATTGTTACAAGGCAAACAGACTGTGTTATCAATATCCACTTCTTACTAAGGTTACATGTTTAGGTTGGTAGTCTTCATAAGGGTAGGTACTTTACTCACTTGGGATCAACGTTCGCTGTGGCCTCGTCGAGGACAAGGATGCGGTTGCCGCGTAGGATGGCCCGCGCCAGGCACACCAGCTGCCGCTGCCCCAGGGAAAAGTTTGAGCCACCTTCGGATACTTTGTAGTCGAGAGCCGGCACCGCTGCTTTTAGGTCCACCTAAGTAATTTTAGGTAAGTAAACCAAGATTTTTTCTGGGTCATAAAATATGATGATTTTAAAATTAGACATCTTAAGTATTAAGAATTTATCGCAGCGAGCAGTAAGTTCGAATAACTCGTATATTATGTAAATTAATTTATCGTCGCACGTGGGTTGCCTGCCTCGCTCATAAACTTTGGTGACTTTATACTAGCAAGTTTGCGCTCGTATAAACAACGACGTCTGCAAGTTTTGTGTATTGAGCGAATACATAATCAAGACTTTCTCGCTAATGCAGCTGTGGTAAGTACCTACCTACATTCCATTTTAAGTTTACTCCACAACGTTGGGTTAAAGGTACCTACTAATATTGATAATATATACCTTTGAAATCTATTTACCTAGCATTGAACCATGACAAACGTATCTACATTCCGACGATAGTTACAATAACAGCGATAATGTGCGTATTATTGTGATATGATAATATCGTAATCGTGTCATGGAAACAATCAATTGAATAATCTTATATTAGTAAGTTTTATATACCCAAACATAATAAATCTCAAGGCGTGTAGTCCACTTGACTAGCCTAACTAAACCACGGAATACTAAATAGATAGTAAATAGTAATCTCTTTTTCTATTTATGCTGTTGCCTAAACTTTATCACAATCCAAAATTGGTAGTTGATATTATATGAAAAAATAAAATGAATAAAATGTTGCCCTAAAAAATACAAAGGAATGATTAACTTAGATGAACGAATTACAGACACAGCAGAAAACTTGTAACACACAGATAAAATTGTAACGAAGTCGGTTTAATAGTTTATCAGTTAGATTTTAGAACAATGTAAACTTACGGCTTCAATTGCTTTCCACAGTTGGTCGTCGTCATAGTTATTGAAGGGATCGAGGTTGTAGCGTACAGTTGCCGAGAACAACACTGGCTCTTGAGGGATGATGGAGATTTTTGAACGCAGTTCCTGTTGTTAAATTATTATTAAATCATATTGTGGGCTTGTTGTATCCTTACTTATTTGAAAGTATTATGTGCCTACGTATCTTATCAAATACCTACTTAATGTGTTTTTTTTACTAAAAGTTTCTATGGAAAGCTTGATATTTATTTTGAGTAAAATCATGTGTTAAACGATCAGTCCCAAATTACGGTTTAATACATTTACGGTTAAAAACATTTATTTCTTTAAAAGATTTACTTACCAATCATAATTTATGTATAGAAGAGCGTACCTACAGATAGTTAAGTATTCCAGCTAAATATCTTTTGGTTATTGGCAGGTAATATGGTACCTACCTATACGTAATATACACGCATACGCATAATCCATACCTACCTATGTGAGTTATGAAAGTTAACAAATGTTATCTTACTTGTAAGGCGAGGTATTTTGTGTCGATGTCATCAATTAGCACCTCGCCCTCAACGATAGCAAGCCGGAACAGCGATGAGATGAGTGATGATTTACCGGCACCAGTACGTCCTACGATTCCCACCTGTTAATTAGACGTTAATTTAAGAAAACGCATTGTACATTTTTGTGGCAGGGATATCGATTTTTCTCAGCTGTTACAGGAACACGATTCGTAAACTTTTATAACGGAGAAAAAAAATGGATGTAACCTCTTTTAAAACAGACATTAATTGCATTTTACAGGCAAACCAGACCGTTTTAAGCCTCTAAATTTTTTGGTAGATAAATTAAAACATATACTGCAATACGCCCGTTGGATTAAAAAAAAATGATTTTAATAGAAACGAAAATAACTGTGTTGACGTAGCTACTATACGTTTGTATGACGACCTTAATTAAGCGTATCAAAATAATTGTTTAGCGATGCGTCTTCATAATAATAAAATTCCGGTACAGTTCTGGTAGACAACCTTAGATTTAGTGCTATAGAGGGTTGATGTACAAAACATCTACGTCTGTCCTGGTGGAAAAGTTGGTAGCCAATAGCTGATTAAATGACATTCGTGAAAACTAAATAAATATACACAGTGAAGAAAAATGATCAAGAGATGTATCAATTTTATCAGAGAAAAATAAAGTACCTAACCGGTATGTCACAGAACTACACAGGACAGTGATGCTTTACAAGTATCGCGATCTTATAGAATGTAGAGCGTCATTATTATCTACTTCAAAAATAATGCTAGATTGGCGAGGTAATTGTGTACCGGATTGTTGGAAGAATGCATTAACATTAATTGTACAAATCCTAATGTATTTTACAGTAAAATATCTTACCTTCCATCCGCTTTCTAACACCAAGTTAAGATTCTTAAGCACAGGTAAGTCTTCGGGCGTGTATTTCATGTAGCAGTTGCGGAATTCTATGCGCCCGCGCCACGGCCATCCTTTGGGCGTTTCACGTTCTAAGATGAAAAGAAAACACAATAATTCATGTTTTAACATAAACAACATACTTGTAGGTTAAATTACCGTAGCTACTTTGATAAAAGTATTTTGAGGTGTATTGCCAAATATGAATGTTTGCAGGCCGCAACTGCTGAACATAACTGCAGGTAGATTTCAGTAAGATTTGCCTTTACCCTTGTTCAGGGAAGGCTAAATTGCGCACTAAGAGCGCTCTAGATGGTGCATTGAAAAATTGCATTCCAATTGTACGACGTTCGAGTAAGTTTAGATTTTTTTATTTAATGATGGTGAATGAATGGTTAATGATTTAGAGGGAGTAAATCATACATTTACTATTTGTATGATTTACTATATGATGATGGCTACCCAGGACAAAGTTCTAAGCGGGGAGTGAAGTCTACTAACATGGGATATAAAATAAAAGTATTTCAATATAAATGGAAATTTGCTACCAGCTGTGCGAGTGACTTCATTCGAGTATACTACAGGATGTTTAGTATGTCTCATAATAGGCAAAGCTGTGTCTTTCGTAAAGCCCTCTTATCAAAAGTAGAGCTTTTTATTTTGGATTTGAAAACTCCCAGGTAGGTATCGAAATCATAAGACAGTAAGTAGGTACTCAGGTTTCTTCGCGGTTCGCATAATAAATGTTGAAGCGAAGTGCTTTGTGGCATTTCGACTGTAAAAGTGTCTTTTCGCCAAGGCTTTCTCGTCGGTGGTAGAACGAAGATAAGGATATCTGAATGCAGTTCCATTAAAGAGTCTCCGAAATATATCCGGTAAAAACAGATACTTTAAGAACATAAAGTGAGTCTCATTACTAACAAAAATAATGAATGAAATCGGACTACGCATTAATGATTTACAACTAAGTACACATTTAGACATTCATCCCCTCTCCCTAGAAGACCGTGCTGAATTTCGGGATAAAAAGTATCCGATGCTCTACATCGTAGTATGAACTCAAATCATGACAAGTTTTCTTTGAATTCATTTAGTTAGTTTCGGCGTGATATGCGGCCAAGATACAGACAGACAGACAAAAATAAATAAATAAATACAGTTTTTGCTTCAGTATCGATTATGGGATTGAATAGGTACTCTCTCTACATTTTTTTTTTCAAATTACAAAGATTAGTCTGAATAAAAATTAATTGGAACTAAAACTTTTTTTTTTTATATAGACCCTTCCCTATCAAATACAAAAAACGGAATACCTTTTTGTAAATCTGTTAAAACGTAGTACTGCTCTTGGGTGCGTAAATTGACAATTAGTTGGAAACAGACTGATTCTGCAAAAAAACTAAGTAAATCTCTTACCGCCTTTGTCCCACTGCTTTTCGCGCTCAATATGGGTATATTGCAAGATCCGCTCGACACTGGTCATCTGTGAGATAACTTCAGCCGTCTGCCGCACGCCAAACTGCAGCATTCCCGTCAGGATCAGCGTCTGAGATATCGCTAGGCCCACGTTTCCGGAGAATATTGTTTCTGGCGATGAAACATTACGATTAAACTTTAAACAAAAAAAAAAACAATACCGACTTGACCCAATGAAGTTGTAGGTGTTTTTAGTGGATTAAAGACGTCATGTCTCCGACCAGAATTTGACTACCTCAACATCCATTGCTCGTCGCCCTATGTAGATCAGTAGGTGTACTTACTGCTATCGATGACTAGGAAGGCAACGATGACGATGGCAAGGTACAGCACGCAAATAAAGTCGAGCCAGAAGCCGAGTGTTACTCCGCTCGCCAAGTAACTGCTCCAGGTCGATGTGTGGATATCCTAAAACAAAAAAAAGATGTAAAAATACGTAATATATAGGTAAAATAATTAATGAATATGTAAAAGTAATCGGTCAATCTGGAAGTCGCTGGGGGAGGTCTATGTTCATCAGTGGAACTCCTATGGCTGAAATGATGACGATGATTGATGTAAAAGTGGTATGGATGTATGTATTGAGTCCGTGGGGACTTGAATAAATAAATATTGCATAACATCACATCAACATCATACATTTCTTCGATTCTAAGGTAATTGCTAAAGCACTTGTGTTATAGAAATCTGAAATAACAAAGGTACCACAACACCTAGACCCGAGATAATATAGAAAAGTTCGTTTTTTACATTGTCCCGACCGGGAATCGACCCTGGGACCTCAGAGAAGGCAACGCCAAGTCCGGCTTCGGAGGTCGTCGGAATCGATGAAAATAATAATAACCGTGCGTACCTGAAACCTGTCGAACTCCTGTATCAGTCTTTGTTGTGCGCCAGCGGAGCGAATTGTGCTGATCCCGTTCAGCGTCGCAGACATGTGCGAAAATACTGGACTGCGAGCTAAAATTAATATTTTTATAAAACATTGTACATTTTTATGTTACATTTTATATCAGATTTTTTTGTTTTATAGACCTTTTAATTATTAATGGTCTGGACTAGATCTATTATGCTATTATGATCATAGTCAAACGTGTTACGTCTAGAAACGGAGAAAGAGAAGAACTTACTAGTGCCTTCTAATCTTTTGATGGACTGCGCTGATTTGAGGTAGATTTGCAGTATAGTGTAAAACAGGAGCAGGATAATCGTGGTCGGCAATAACGTCCATACGAGAGCAGCGGCGTTCAGTGCCAGGATACTGAACATCACCAAGTAAATCTGAATGCATTCCAGTAGAAACCGAGGGAGAAGTTCATCTAATGCACCAATGTCTTTCGAAAATCTGTTCAGAATACGTCCTGCAAGAAACACAAATTAGATAGAGGTGATTAAAGTTTAAGCACTGCTTGGTTAGTGAGCTGAAGATATAACTGTTATCTAAGTATAAGAAGATATCTACGCGCTACTGTAGTTTTAATTAAGTGCAAATTTTTTATTCCAGGTGAACGTACCTACTAACGCACCGATTCTCAAACTTGTTTCAACCGGCGATGTCCACTTTAAGAATAAAAAATTGTAGAGCTCCTAAACTCACACAAACATCGTCACCGTCTCTTTTCCTACAATTCGTATCTGCCTTCCATTTATATTAGTGCAAATAAAAAATTATGCATCTCAAAGTGGTTTCAAGAGATGTCACCTGTTCAAGTAATGAATTTCAAAGAGGTGAGAGCAAAAACGAGAGTAATAGCGCTTTATGTCTGTCTTCCCTTCTTCCGTCCTTACCTTGTCAGGGGTTTGTAGCTTGTACACGGAATAAGTTATAGACTTTTTGATGGATTCTCTTATATGAAAAAGGAGCTGAAATATTTATACTAGACTAGCCATGTCTTGAACTTACTGCATAGAGTAAATTTTTTTAGTTACTCTCTAAAGTAAATAAATAAAGTACATAGTAAATAAAGTACAAAAATATATTTAGAGCAATTAGAAGATAGGTATCTCTTCTGGATATCCTTCAGGTAGAGGTTTGTTAAAAGATAATTAAGAGGGGGAGGGGTACACTTATTATTATATTTATCTTCAAAAGTTAATTAATGAAGGACTGTTAAAGGTCTAAACCATTTTGGGTACGAGGTACATTAGAACTGTTACATTTGTTTTGTACAATTACATCGAAGGGTGAACATTAGTATGATAATATTTAGTTTACTATAAAGTAACTAGGGCTTTTAAGTTCTAAAGTTATATAAAAAAAAAACGGGTCGATTTTCAGTCGGGCTTGAGCCAAGGAAATACAATGCATCTGTGACAGAAAACACGGCGGTATAAAACCCTCAGTTTGCGAGTTCGACTTGCACTTATAAGGTTTTTTAACTGCCTTAACGCCTCTCGATTTTCTCTAAGTCTAAAAGGCTCTAGCGACCACAAGGCGATTGCAGGCAGGTATTAGGAGAAAGATTGTACTACCAACGCATGGTACGAAGTTTTAGTAATAGGATACCATAACTGTTGTTATGTAGTCTGTAATTGCCAAATTTGCCGAACTAGGTACATCTAAGTATAGTTTGGTGGAGCTTCTGATTCTTAAAATGTAATGGTGAAGTCACAATTCATGTCGATATTATTTATTAAATAAATGTCTACATGTAAAAAACCATTTAATTAGATAGTGTGAATTTCTGTAGCATAAATTGTTATAAACTGAAATCATATCAATAGCGAGCCCTTTGAATTATGTCACAAAGTCCGAAGGTATGACTAAAAAAACGAATATCACCTCACCTGAAGAGTTTGAGTCGAAAAATCTCATGACGCCTCTCAGCATAGAATGGAACATGTCATTGTGAAGGTTCCTGGAGGCGGTCATGCACACCTTGAAGAACATGAAAGCCCGCGCCGTGATGAAGAAGATGCAGCACACGATCAGCGCAGAGTACACGTATAAGTACTGAGATGTGTCTAGTGGGCCGATGTACGCATGGACGTTTAGAGCTATGGGACAAATATAATAAAAAAATAAAATAAGGATATCGTTCAGCTTGAATTGTAGAACTTGAACTGGGTTGGTGATCACTTTGAATTTCAATCTGAGGTATTTATATAAACTCTCTTAATAGATTTGGTTTTGTAATTACCTGGTTCTATATTTATTCCGGAGAAGTAACTTGATAAGTTGAATGTGCTATTTCTTGGCATGATGACTCTATCGTAGTCGATTTTTGAACCATTGTTTTCCCTTTCCTTCATACGCGTAACTTCATTTGTCCTATAAAAAATGCACGTTTACTTAGTTGTAGGTAAGTACTTATTTATGTTAATCAGATGTAAGTAAGTAGGTATTTACCTAGTATTTGATTCAAAAGCTACAAAAGGTTTACTTACAAAAGCGACATGTAGGCTACATGTAGCGACAAATAGGCACTAAAATAGGAGAGCATTGCATGCATTGATCGAGAATTGAGATACACAGATATAACAAGGCGCTTAGGATGGCTAGCTTATAGGTTAATAATACAGGTGTCCTACCCAAAAACCGTTGGTATCTCTTTAGATGTTTCATCCAATACTTCAATCAAATTGCGACATTATTATAAAGTACTCGTAGTACTTACTTGGTTAAAATGTAGTACTAACCATGTTTTTTTTAAATTAAAAGAAATAAAATCTCACCAGTAAGTGACCCAGTAGTCACAGAGTGTGGCGGATAGTTGCCCTACAAATAGCAACAAGACCATGAACACGATTCGGCCAGTACGACCGCCCGCTCTCAAGTATGCACCGTAGACTTGCCAGCCCATCGAGCCAGATTCACGTTCCTCCTCTTCCATCTCTTGCGCGGGGATCTCGCAACCTCCAGTTGATTCTGTGAGGGATGGCCGACGAGTAGTAGATAGCTAAAAAAATGTGTCAAGAATTTAGTATCACGATGTCGATGGCAAATTACTCTTTATTGCGACTTGCGACTAATAGCAATACGATGTAATTGTTTTTTTTAGGCGGCATGGTCATTAACTTGTGTAAAACTTTGAACTAGTTCAATATACTCACCCTTGATGAAGTTCTTCTAGACATTGGAGGTGGTCGTACC
Organism: Anania hortulata; assembly: GCA_963576865.1. Classification (NCBI taxonomy): domain Eukaryota; kingdom Metazoa; phylum Arthropoda; class Insecta; order Lepidoptera; family Crambidae; genus Anania; species Anania hortulata. Next base: position 11,847,230 of record OY756390.1, on the reverse strand, counting down.
GAGTCTTTTTTATCGTCATTTTCATCTTGAGTAGATGACAGCAATTTAGCAAAGTCTTTACCAGATTCCATTAGCTCGTCATATGTTCCTTTGGCATCTACAGCCCCCTGTCAGATAAAAATGAAATGTCATAACTTTTTAGTCCAACTATTTTCTATATAAGTGATGCATACTAATTGTTTTTTCTTAGGTTTCTGTAGTAAACAAGGAACCCTTATAAATAATTAAAATCGTATATCAAGATACCGCAAATAGTTTTCAAACACATAAAACTTTTACCCTTCCTCTACTGGGCGTAAAGTTAGCCGTACTTTAGATACGTTTTCGTACGAATTTAAGTCGTGCACCAACTTACGAACCATCCGGATACTAATATGGGAGCACGCACACCAGCTGCGTATGCGATAACATATGTTTTTATTTGCACAATTAAGAGTACGTACCCAAGTGCGGCCAGCCATATGCGAATACGCACTTAGTCGATTTTTAGAAAGCCCTAGTAATTATAGACTCTGGTAGACTATTCTCATAGTCCAGCACTCTACTCGGAGTAGCATTGTCGAAACAGGCAGTTGTAAGTAATAAGCGACATGGGTTAACTATTTGCTCTTACATTCTGCAATATGACGATGTAGTCGGCCGCCTTGAGATAGTGCAGCTGGTGCGTGACGAGCACGCGGGTTGTGTGGCGCAGGTACCCACCGATACACTCGTCGAATAGCTGCCTACCCACATGTGCGTCTACTGCTGACAGGGGATCGTCCAGGAGGTAAACCTCTGCCTGTAATTTTGGTAAAAGTATTTTATTTAATTTCATATAAATTATATTTTATACCTGTTATTGTTATTTATTATTAAAAGAGGTAAGTAGATAATGGTGAATACTTTGAATATAGAGCGTGCCTTATACATGGGGCACACTAAAAGTTTTGTACTTCTAGCTAATCGGAACTATTTGAATTTAAATTTAAACGTTGCAACCTTCTTAGTAATAAAAAAAAACAATTGACGGAAAATGATTTGTCAATTGTTTTTTATCACACATCAAAGTTCTACGTACGCAACGAAAATGTAATTAAGTCGAAAAGATTTTAGAGCGATGATTTTTTATGATTTTATAAGTTCTGTCTCTCCGCAAGACTGCCACTCGTCTTCAAAATGCTTTTGGGAGAGAAGCACCTTGTTTGAGCACCGTGAGGCTATGGTTTGCTGAATTTGAGAGAGGTCGAGTTTCTTTACATGACGAATTTCGTAAAGGGCGGCCTTCAACTGCCGTCAACGAAAATGATGTGGCTACTGTTAAGCGGCTAATTGAAGAAAGCCCGCGGATTACATATGAGACAATTCGAGGACTATTGGGGATTGGTATGAGCCAAATTCAGAAAATTTTACACGAAGAATTGAAAGTTCGGAAACTTTGCTGTCGTTGGATCCCAAATGAACTGACAGCGGAGCAGAAGCGGGCTCGCGTGGAATGGTGCTCACAGATGCTACTGAAGTTCGACCACGGACATTCTGATGCTGTTTATGACATGGACATGGGTCCCATCTGTACAATTCCACTTGAAGATCAAAAGAGTGTTAATGCCGAGTGGTATTCTACCATTTGTTTACGTGTTAGAAAAAGTTCGCGAAAGACGACCCAAAAGCCGCGTTCTCCTACATCATGACAACGCTTCTTTACACACGGCCAACAAAACAAAGTCATTCTTAGCTTCCGAAAAAGTACAACTCGTCACCCATCCTGCGCATAGCCCCGACCTAGCACCCTGTGATTTCTGTATTTTCCCCAAAATCAAAGATTTGATGAGAGGTTTTACTTTTACCAACTCCGAAGAGGCAGTGATAGCGTTAAATTAGCACGTAGAAAACATGCCTTTAGATCTGTGGTCCTCCTGTTTTAAAAAAATGGTTCGATCGCATGAGGAAATGTTTAAAATGTAAAGGAGAGTATTTTGAAAAGCAATAAACATAATATTTTGGTTATAACATGTTGTTTTTTTAAGTTACGCAAAACTTATAGTGTGACCAACGTATTGTAGGGAAAACTCGGTCAATTTTTCTAGAGATTTCAAGGTCCAAACAATTGTATGAGGTCGATTTGTAACGCATATTATTTAGATTTTATACCAGTCATGATATTATTTGGATACCTGTAAATGTCAAAATAGTTTACGTGTACGATACTTAAACGATACGAAATCAATGACCATTGTATTGTATAAAATTTCTCTTACATCATCATCATTTCATTCATATAACGCCTACTGCTGAACATAGACCTCCCCCAGTGACTTTACAAATTATCTTTAAATTTAAGCAATTGTTACCCTATTCTGAAAGTTAAATAGCTAATGATTTTTCGTACGAGCCTTTAGATAAGTACCATAAAATTAGAAAAACAATATAGGTACGTATGTTTTCAATCCCATTACACGTTTGATAACCATATGATGTGACCTCGCATTAATTGACAGTGCACCATGAAGACATCCTATTTCAGATTTTTTTGACGTTCGTACCTGTACGTGTTATTTTGAATAGTTAATACTTATAAGGGAAGATTGCGAGAACGTTTCCGATTACATAACTATCAAATATTACTTACCTGTCTGTATACAGCACGGGCGAGATTGATTCGTGCCCGTTGGCCTCCGGATAAAGAGGCACCTCTTTCGCCAACTAACGTCTGGTCCCCATGAGGGAACTGCTGGAAATCTTTCTGTAGAGCGCAAACTCTGACGACCTGTGAACAGAAAACCTAATTAATACTCGAAGGTTAGTTTCCAGTGGAATTTTAATTAACATTTGTGGTCTTAACGAAAATGTCTGAGCATAGAACAGTTCGGCGTGGTCACGTGTTTTGCGTCATTAGTGGTTTACAAGGAAATTTAAAATTAGTTGACTATTCATATATATATCACCTCTTTGTATTTTTTGGAGTTGTAAGGAAGGCCGAAGAGGATGTTCTGCCGTACGGTAGCGACGAAGAGCCAGGGTTCCTGACTGGCATAAGAGAGCGGGCCTGAGAGGTACAGTCGCCCACTGGTTGCCCGTAGCTCATTCAAAAGTAGGTGTAGGACGGAACTCTGAAAATCAGTAAGTGAGCAATATTATATTAATGTGTTTAGAATAACAAACTATGATACACAAGACTACAAAATTTAAAGATAAAAATTAGTTACGGACAATAAGGCGAATAAGCTCTATTACCAGTCCAAATTTAACAAAGCTCGTTTAAGATCCTTAAATCGGGTGCAAATTCTTATCGCGCAAGCATATTTGGGGAGCCAAATACGAGGGTCACACTGAAAGTGTTTATAAAACAAAAGACAGAATGATGTGGAAACCTACTATTTTATTTTGCACCTGGAAGTAGTCTCTGTTCCTTTTTAACCGATTTAAAAAAAGGAGGAGGTTCTCAATTCGTCGGAATCTTTTATTTTTATTTTTTATGTATGTTTAGGTATCATTCGTTACTACATTGACCGATTTTGATGATACTTTTTTGTTTGAAAGGCAATACTTTCAGAATGATCTCATACAAATTTGGTCTAATTCTGATCATGGAATCTATAAGAAAATCATCAAACATTGCATGAACTCCGTACTACGCCAACAGATTTTAGTATCTATGTACTAGTACTCAATATCTTTGTCAAATGTGAACCGATTTTGATGATTATATTTTATTAAATAGCTTACACTTTAAAGATACTTTCATCATCATCATCATTTTAGCCATAGGACGTCCATTGCTGAACATAGGTCTCCCCCATTGACTTCCAGATTGGCCGGTTGGAAGCGGCCTGCATCCAGCGTCTTTACTACTAAAGATACTTTAATAGATGAAATAAGTAAATTTTATAAAAAAACCGACTTCAAAAAACTAAAAAGCTAAAAATAATTTTAACACGTAAGGTACCTAATCACTTACTTTTGGAGTCGGTGCCAGCCGATGAGAGATTCAATGTTTTCGTTTGCACCGACTCCAAAAGTGAGTGAAGGTACCTTACGTGTTAAGATTATTTTTAGCTTTTTAGTTTTTTGAAGTCGGTTTTTTTAAAAAATAATTAATAAACTACGTCACATGTGATGGAATCATTGACTGAAGCTCATTCATTCTTCATTCTTCACACTCATTCTTCTTTAGGGATCTTTCCAAGGGTACACATTGTTCATAAGTCTATTTTTGTATTTTACACACTTAACCTAAACTTTAATCTACATAATAACACAAGAATCATCAAATACGACTGCGTAGGTAAAAAGTTATGGTCCAAAACCTTGCGCGGCTCTCTCCGAGGCCTTTTCGTTTTTTTTTCCGTGCGCGTGGCTGTCGTTAACACCTGTATTGCAAACGTGTTGGAGCAGCGCGATCTGTGCTAGGTGTATTAATGTTAAGTGACGAGAGAAGATTAGAAGCGCATTTATAGCAGAATGTAGTATCTTATGAAGATAAAGAAGGTCATATCTTCTGCGGCGGGTGCTCAAAGGAATCACGCCAATCTTGGACAATCTCTCGCTATAGTCTCTTATAGAGCGACCATAGTTATGTTTTCGAGAAAAACAATATCTTAAGGTGCTATGAGGCATCTTAAAGTCTTTAGAGTTTCTCATTATAAATCCCAGAAGTCGGTTGCCCTTTTTAAAAAATATATCATGGCGGAAGGAACATTGTTGTTGAATAAGATCGTATTAAAAGTCACAATAAATTAATCAGCAAGAATTTTCTCTAGTCAAATCCGTTTCGACACGCTACAGACACTATTTAATTGCCGCCAATTTGTATTAAATGATATATTAATCACAGAGACTATCAGAATAGGAACACATCTACAAATTCCCAAAGTACCAAAAAGTTCCTAATTCGAATTTTAAAAAAAAGTTGCTTTTCTTACTGGCCGATTCTTTAATCTAGTGGTGTGACTCACGTAGGGGTTTCGACGATCAAATTCTAAACCTACGACCACTGGTTTTGTAGACCACCACCACTGATCAGCTAAAACTACGTTAACCACCACCACAAAACCACAGAATACGCGATCTCCTGCATACCGTGGATGGATGAGCATTATGCTCTATGAGCATAACGTAGGTAATAACTTATATTACCTACGACATAATATGTAAAGTCCATTTATCCTTACTTGTCTTATTTAGTTAACAAACAATACAGTCATAGCAAAAACACGTCTCCCGACTTGATCTCACTATGACATTTATACACATATGTGTATAAATGTCTAATATTATAAAAGAAACACGTAGTAATACATTGTTCACTAAAAACTGCAAATATGCATTATTTTCTAAAAGATTTTACACAAATTCGAAAATTTTCCGGCACAGAAAAAAATACATGACTGGTTGAATATTTCGTAAATTCTGTCTGTCTTGGGATTTTAGAGATGGAGAAGTGACGAATGACATCATTGTGGATGTAAAAAGGTCGGTGTACAGCAACCTGTTTTGTAAATTACTATCTAACATCAACCATGATAATTATAAAAAGTTATAAACTAAGTTATTACTAAGTAATATCTATGTAAGGAAGATCTTGAAATTACCACATTTTTGATCGTATAACGTTTATGGTTTTCGTGATAAAATAAGGTTTAAAAGTATTGTTACATACTAAATATAACTTATTTTTGACACGGTACAACGTTAAAGCAGGTATCTACTTAGATTGATGAAGAAGAAGAAGAATTGATGAAAAATGATGAAGATATAGCCCGTTGAAGTTCCGCGTAACGTCACGCCTTGCGACACTTTTTAGCAAGACGTGACCTCACGTGCTCACTTTGATGCGCTTTATCTTTGTCATTTTTTGTTTGATTGATAAAAGACAAAATATGGGTCCAATATTTTTTGATAATCTAACTGACGGAGTAAATAGAATAATAATTTTTTGACCCAGGAAACTAGCCCATTGCCTATAATCGTCCGTCCGCCATTATTTCTAAATAAGATAAGTAAGGATAAACAGACTTTACTTACTAAGTAATAATTTGTGAAAACCAGTTTTTTTTTTAATTGTCAGTAGATGAACATATAAATAAATAGTAGTTAGTAAGTAAATTATATCTAAAAAAAATGGTAAGTAGAAATTGGAAAGTCGGTCCCCCTATAGTTACTTGAATAATATAGTTGTGATAGTATTATTTCATCAAGGGTTTATGCATTCCTATGCATACACATTGCTTGGTAGGTTACACACTTAGTAACAATAAAATGCTTAGAAACTCTATAAATAGGTACATAAACAATTAAGTGTTCTAAAGTTAAAATAAGCCAACTCTTTGGCTCGCTGATATTCGATCGTTAACTTTTGTATTTTAAAAAAATGTGTTTTAACTAATGTAGGTTTGTATAAAAAAAACTTAGATACACTTCCTTCGAGAACCCTTCGATTCACACTTCTTCTTCCTCTTTATGCCAATAATTATAAGACAAATTAGAGGCCTATCTCCTACCCTATTTTGTTAGTTTCTTACCTTTCCAGATCCGACGGAACCAATAATGGCGCAAAGTTTTCCTTTCGGCACGGTGATGTTGAGGTTGCGGAGTGTCACCGGCCCGTCTTCGGTCCAGCTGGCGTTCACATCTTGCAGCAGGACGCCAACGTCCGCGCCGACAGTCGCCGAGCTTAGCGTCTTCTTCAACAGACTTTTCTCGTTGCAATCGAAACCTGCAAAATATAAATATTTAAAAAAACGTCATTTAAAAATTACAAACAAGACTCAGTTATGTATAGTTAGTCGGCCTTATCGTCAAAAGCGTATATTTTGCAAAGCCGATGTTTTTTCTACCGCCCAATTATGCCATTCTAATAGGTTTTTTCTGTACTTCGTTTGTTTTGTAGTGTGCAATAAAGAGAATTTATGATCTGGACTATGACACAAGAGATTAAAAAAATACCTTTTTTGTTGTTGTTTGTTTGTACATATTCGAAAAGAAAATTTTAGTAAAATTACTATAAAAAAAAACATACAGAAAACATTCACAAATTGTACTATTTCTCTAGATTTAGCAAAACATCAATGCTTCAATCGAGGTGGTCTTAGCGCCTAGATATCTCTTCAACACAACTTTCAGGTAGATTCTATCAAGAATATATTTAAGACTTCATATGTAAGTACCTAAGTTAATTTAGAAGACTGTATCAACTTTGTTTTTTTTTAAATTGGTCTAATAGGCTCGAATTTTTGTTACACAAACTGAATCACCCATTTAGTAGTTAAAGTATCAAAGTTTAATGATATCTCCATTTCATTATCTTCTTAAACAATAACAATTCATTGTTTCATTCAATTGTTACCGTATGCGTAAAAGTAAATATTACTGTGCTTCGTTAAAGAAGCTGTTTACATTGTCCCAATGTCTTCATCACACCTGCATAAATACATATTTTAAAAACATACCTTTCGACAGATTATTTTTTTCTATTTTGTAGATCCTAATTTAAATAAATTATTTATTTAATGAGTTTTTTCAAAAAAATAGCTGATGGATGACTGCTCATTAGATTCGTTTTCAAGTATCCCATACTTAAAAGTACGTAGGTAAAAGTTTTTTCAGTTATGTATAATTTTATTAAATACCTGTATTTAAAAAAAAAAAAAAATTAAGTACGTGAGTATAAGGTGGACTTAATGCCAATTTAAGAATGTCTATGTACAGACAGTGGCAGGTCAACCTACCCAAAAAGTTAAAGGTCATTGAATTGATTTTTAACTTTAAGTCCGACATGTAGAGATCAATATCAATTGACAAAATTGTACGTTTTGTGGTAGGTTGACGTGCTGTTGTCTGTACATAGACATTCTTAAATTGGCATTAAGTCCACCTTATGAATGTTTAAAAAAATGTGCAATATTAAATAAATGACGATTGTTCTACGAAAGTGTCTATGCTTCATTTTGTTAAAAACATATATTTGAGACTATTATCAGAATTTCCAAATATCTAGTTTATAGCGTACCAGGATTGAAGATACCGTCTTCATCGATTTTCTTGAAGGTGTTCTGGCAGAGGTCTTCTTCGCTGAGGTTCTTCTTTTTCTTCCTCTCTACGCTTTGGACTAGTTTCGCTATGTCTACGTCCGGCACGCTTCTGAGGTCCTCGCGTTCATCTGCGCATGAATAATGTATTATTAGTTGGAACTTAGAGCTAATAACCGCCGTGTGCGCAATGTGCGCGCTGCACATGTTAATCCACGCCGTAACTCTATACATCTGGTATAAATTAATTAGGATTCCGTTCTCTATGAAGTTATTAGTTGATGAGTGGACTAAGTGGTTAACACAAGGCGTGCTTATGTTTATTTATGAAGTTCATGTCGAACAGTCACAGTAAATATCAAGATTTTTAGAATTTTCGAGTCTAATAGCAAAGAACAGAACCCCTTGTTGTGTTTGCTTTATTTGATACGATTTGGACTTGTTATCTCCTTTAAATATAAAAAATGGTTCGATTTAACTTATTTTAAAAATATCCTATTTAAGATAGTGCCTCGTTTCTAATCGGGGTATGCTTTGGTAAGTAGGGTTAGTTTGTGTAACTGTAACCAATCGAGAGAAAAACCCTTTCATCATGGCTACGAATCCTGCAGGTTATCTGAATTTAAAGGTTTCTCAAGACGTTTCCCTCACGACCGAACCAGTGATATAAATCCGTGCGCGTGCAGATGTGCTCGGAAGACTCACAGACACTCCGACCACAGAGCTGCCACCGCTCCTTGTATAAATAAGATATAAAAAATATAAAGGTCTTGTATTATTTGTTAATTTACGTTTAGGAAAACAATCACACTGCACAAATACGACAACTTTTTGTAAAGTAACATTAACACATCCTATTAAACTTATCTAAATATCAAACCTTGCTATAGTGCTATATTAATTGGTTAGTAATAAAACACCAAACCATGCATATTAGGAAAGAATCATGAACCACTTTTATTAAATTCCAAAAAATATTATATATTTTTACCAATTATTGGTTAAACTGTAAAAACCACACCGATGAAATGGTTTGTAAAGCCATACCTAAAAGCAACAGAGATTCAATTCTGCGAATGGATGTATAGCATTCTGCCGAAACAGAAATAGACCTGACCATGCTGTTGTTTAATGTCTTTTGTAGAATGTTGAATAATTGTGACATCGGGAAAGCCTGTGAAAACCATACTTACACACATTACAATTTATTTTTAAAAAAAGCTGATGTTTATTACTCCCTTCTATGTAAGTTCTTAGAAGTAAGAAGGTACCTACGTGAGTAGCGTTTTTAATAAATGGATAATCTAATCTTATCACCTCATTCCAACACGCTTTTTTAAATTAAATTTGACGTATAACTGAAGCGTTAACTCAGTTATGACCATATTATTTTGGGTACCTTCGACCAATGATGTTGCAGGGTTCTGAGTTGGCGCCACGTGCACAACAATCCACTTACTTCCTATACAACTTTTGTTACGACCAACTTATCTACAGATTTCAAAAGTAAGTTAAAAGGTGTAAAAACTGTCAATGATTTGGTGTTAAACGATGTCCAGCAATAATTTGGACTCGTGGAAGAAAAAAAAAGAGATTTGCCGCATGCATAGTTCAATGAGGCCGAATGCCCCACATACCGAGCAGCATGAATGCTTCGAGGCGTTGCACTGAAATCAGCGCCTCGGCCAAAAATGACACCGCATTCGACATGATTATCGAGAGGGTTCCTTGCAGAGTGTTGTAGAATTGCGCCAGAGGAAATACCTGAAAATTTTAGTTGTGTAATTCTGGATGATTACAGCACGCGTCACGGGAATTTTACAAAACACTTCCATATATAATTAATAATAAACATAGGAGCTACGATTGTAAATAGAAAAAAGTCGAATAAGCCTGTTTAAAGTAATGTATTGTTTTGTCTTTTGATTTTATTTATTTTCTTAAAGATTAAGATTAAGGGTGTGACTTGGCTTAGGCTATAAATGACCTTGCAAGTACGCATACTACTACTCAGTATATACTCAGTACATAGTCTAGATTGATACAGGTGTTTTATAAAACAAGATGATTATAAGTTGTTTCAGTTAATAAAAAAATAATTCGTTCAGCTGGATTTGAAGTTTAGAATTAATATTAATTGTATGGGACTGGATGGAACTATTCTAGTACTTTTAGGATTGTGGAACTAGACAGGGATCTTTAAGGACTTACGATGTCAGCAGTAACTTGGTAGCCGAAGAGTGAGTAGGTGAGGAGGGTGATGTAGAGCGAAAGGCGTTCTGTGAAGACCATAAAGCTGAGGTAGACTCCCCTCAGATACGAGGCGGAGGTGATGCACTTGATCTCGTTCTTGCGCGCCAAAGCTACTACTTGCTCGAATGGTTTCTCCCAAGCGTACATTTTGATCACCTGGCGAAATATAATAAGAATGAAAACGGAGACAGCTATTCATTCAAAACAAAGAGTTAACTTGTAAATGTGAGTACCAAGGTACCTACAGTTTTGCAGTATTAGTTGTTGTCTGTCAATTTTTAGGAATTTTTTCTTAAGGTCTAGTGTGTGACAGTATCATAGCTCAAGAATTTCCATAAATAAAAATCATATTGGTAACAATATTATTGTACGAGTTTAACCAGTATCTTTTTCTGATTGAATAGCAATAAGTCTAGCTCTGATCATGATTTTATTTGATTAAAAAATTTACCATGCAAGACGGATTTTAGTGCAGAGTAGTGAAGCGAATTACGTACTATAGGAATAGTCGATGAGCATCTTGTAAACTAGCCATGTCCCGGCAGACTTCGTACCGCCTCTTAATTATATTTTTTTTTGTAAAATTTTCCGAGGTTTTAATAGTTATATGCTATTCGGGGCAGAGACAAATTCAACAAATCTAAGATCATAAAAATCGGTCTACCCGCTCTTGAGTTATAAATGGTGTAACTAGACCGACTTTGTTTTATATAGATTGTATTTTACTCGTATATTATATAATTGTATCTGATTCAGCCTGTCTTAAATTTTCCCGTGAAAACAATTTACACCAAATCATGAAGAAGAAAAAAATTCGGTCCTCAAACGCTTTGTCGTTCGTTGTTCGCGTTTAGGTCTTGTACGACATATACAATAAGTATTAGTTAATTAAAGGATGTATGGTTGACTCGACAGCGCCGAATATTCTGATCGATTTACTGGAATATACATTTTTCAGATATTCGTCAAGTAATTTGGTGGGACCTTTTCATGAATTGCATTCTAAAAATGTAAACCATTGGTTGATTTTTCCAATGCATGTATTACTTGGTTTTATGTGTACTGTACGTAATTGTCATTAATGTTTTGTTCAAATGTTGTCACTGTATGCAGTGTCAAAATCGAAACACGCGGTTATATTACCCATACAAGGTATTTTTAGAACAGTGATCCAAAAATGACTATTTACATTTTTGATTTGTGCCACGTGAACATTAAAGCCACTTAAATTATTTTGAATATAGGTTTATATGTTGCCAAATCCAATTGAAATCAGTTAGATTAGGTGTGGTCAGATATTCCTACACAACGAGGTCAAATGACATTCACGGATGGATGTTCACAATACGTTGTACTTGACATACAAAAACATTTGCTTACTTGTAAAAAAACACGCAGAAAGTGACATTCATTATCGCTATGTACATTAAGTGTGTATTTTACCATATGCGTGTCTGTATTCAATAATGTTGACTCTGATCATTGACTTAAAGTATTTATAAACTTATGTTTTATTATTACTGTCCTAGCACACCCAGACCTCAGCCAATTCATTTATGTTTGTTTTCGGAATTTTGGTCACTTTTGGTTCAAGCTGAATTTCCGCGCTAGTACCTACGCCTATCGGGTAGTTAAAATAGGTGATAAAATAAATAGTTTACTATTTATGTAGAACTAGACAATTTCGTATCTACCTTATTACAGATTGTTGAACGAACTACTTATAACTTTTCGTAGGTAAATATGACATTAACTATCTTAAGAGGCATTTAATTTTGGAATTTGATATCGCCCAAATGTGTAACAAATCACAATTTAGTTTAATCGAAGTCATCATAATGACCTTTTAGCAATAAACGAATGGATATTATTTTGTCTATGATAATTAAGTTAACGGACAATAGATGTATCACTCTCTGATGTTTGTATAAAAGGACACGTGAATCTCGATACGGGTATTTGAGAGTCAATTAAATTCCAGTTAACATACCTGCATGCCACTAATGATTTCGTCCATAATGCGCACGCGCTCGTCGGTTTTACACGCGGTCCTCATTCGCAACCTTGCGGCCAATTTACTCATGTAAGCTGCAACAATCATTATACAAAAACATCTTAATGTCTACCGGACCTGGGACCACATTTTAAATTAATTAATCAAAATAAATATTGGCAAAAATAACTGCTGTCGATGAGTCTCTAACTAATGCTTTATTGTATTAGAACTTTCGTTTTATTTTCGATCAGTAACGTGATTTTTCAACAGTTATTAGAATTAAGTGCTTATTATGTATTTGGCTGACTATGGTAGAAGATAACAATTGAAGATTTGGTTAAAGTTACACAGATACAAGCTTACATTGTACTGGAATAGTCTGTAGAACAATGCCGACGACTCCAACGATGGCCGCATACCCGATCTTGAGGTAAATGAGGTAGCAAACGATGACAACTTGCAGAGGGAGCAGCCAGATGAAGTGAGTGTAGATGAACGCATAGTCGAACCGGTTCACGTCGTTCGACAACAGGTTGACGACTTGCCCAGCCGTTGTCTGCGCGAGGGCGCCAGAACTCATGCGCATGACCTGGTAATTTAAACAGTACCTATTGAATTAAACAAAAGACTAATCGTGTTATACATGCACATGACTTGTGAAGTGCACGTTAATTGCTATAAGTAATCGAGATCGTGCGAACAGCTTAAGGTAATAGGGACATAAACACACTACTCATTAATGCGTTGTATTGTTACGTCATGTAACAAGGCGATATCCCGATGTGGGACGATCAGTATGGAAAGAGTCGTATTTTAATGAACGGTAAAATCAGTTGCCAAGCGATGTTGCCAAGAATGTATATGTGAGCCCGTTAAGTAAATTTCTTAATAAAAACGCCAAAGGTTTTCAAATTCGTAATTTTCTGTCTTTATGATAATTACAATTTTTTTTTTTTTTTTTTTTTTTTTTTTTCTATATATACTTACTGAGGACGATCATTATCATTTCAATAGATCGTGTAATATCCAACTACTGGGCTTTATTATTGTACTTTATCTGATGCAATCAACGTTAATAATAAAGAAGTGCGAGGAATCTTGCCGGTTTGTAAAATAGAAAATATGTGGAGTTTATTATGTATCTAATGTTTCTATATGTTTTTCATAATACTAGATTTTTTATGATTTAGTAACTATCCATTTATACTACTCGTATAGTCCCTGGAAGTATGAATCAAATCAAACAGGCGGATAGCGGGGTTCATTCTCAAACTTTTTGGCTCTATGAATTTTAATTCCATTTTCAACGGATAAAAAGTTAGGTTTTTTTTTATTTTTATAATATAGCATACAGCTCAAACAAAAATATATATTATATTAATAAGAAAACTATTTTTTTAGGAAGGTTTGCTTTTTAGGGTTCCGTAGCTAAATGGCAAAAAACGGAACCCTTATGGATTCGTCATGTCTGTCTGTCTGTCTGTCTGTCCGTATGTCACAGCCACTTTTTTCCGAAATTATAAGAACTATAGGTACTGTTGAAACGATTAAGATTTTTATACAAAAATAGAAAAAGAAACAATAAATTTTGGTGGTTTCTCCCATACTTAGAAGTCTTAGAACTGAAACTCAAAAAAAATTTTTTTATGAAACCCATACCCATCTATGGATAGGTCTTTAAAAATGATATTGAGGTTTATAATATAATTTTTTTCTAAACTGAATAGTTTGTGCGAGAGTCACTTCCAAAGTGGTAAAATGTATGTCCCCTGTAACTTCTAAAATAAGAGAATGATAAAACTAAAAAAAATATATGATGTACATTACCATGCAAACTTCCACCAAAAATTGGTTTGAGCGAGATCTAGTAAGTAGTTCTTTTTAATACGTCATAAATTGTAAACCGTAATTTACCTTTCGTAATGTTATGGATTTCATTTTGCAATAAAAATACCATAATTATGACTCATTGTCGTGATGGGTGAACTTTTACTTATATAGGTATACCTACAGGTTTTTACGGAACCCTCGGTGCGCGAGTCCGACTCGCACTTGGCCGGTTTTTTTTAATTTATTTGTTTGAGCTGTACTAAATTATGCGATATTATGATAAAAAAAAGTTTCGGAGTGATCACCGCGATGCGCCTGTGCGATTTGATCCAAAGTATGCTTTCAGGGACACCTGTATAAAACAGATTACTTAGTTATAAACTTTTAAAAATGTAACAATTTTGTACGGACAACTACTTTCATCAGAATCCCCTCTTTTATTAGCCAGACTCAATCAAGACTAGTTATCCTGTTTTATACCAACCTTTCTATAAATAAGCGAGCAAGCCGCAATCCTGACTTTCATGCCGAACTGCTGCGTGGAGTAGGAACCGTGGTGGTTGAGGAAGCCGATTACTAGCGACATGAAGATCACGGCCGATGCACAGTACACAGCTTGTTCGTACGTCATGTCAGACCCCGGCTCCCAGTACGCCAGCATCATGCTAAGCGCTACTGGTTGGAAGGGCCTGGAAATCAAAGTAGAAGAAAACCTTTATTTTGCACCAAGCAATCCTAACAAAGTTAAATTAATAACGTAATTTTTGTAAAAAGTATGTTGATGGTACCTTCAAAGCTCGCCTTTACTTTATCTCCAGATGACAATAATGAAATTTTTAAATTGGTTATTTATTCCATTCAAAAATATGCTTATTCCATGCTTACCGACGAGGCATTTGTCATCCTTATAACAAGGAACTTAAAGCCTTAACACCATTTAAATTTATATGAACCTACCTAAAAGTATGTATTTACTTCAAGTTTATTTATAAGGTACGTTTAATACACATTATGTTTTACGAAACAGTGACCAATCTAACATGGCATAGTCGTAAACAAGCTTGGTTTTTAATGTGTTCTTGTCATGGAATGTCAATAGAATGATTACTCACTTGAGGAAGAGGGCCTGGATCAGGAACATTATGCCCGATGGCGCGTAGCTCATCCAGAAGGTTTTTGCCATCGCACGCAGAAGTGATGGTTTACGACCTTTTTTGCTCGCGAGTGCTATTTCTTCCAACCATTTTCTGTAGACGATAAAAATATTTTTATTTGAAATAAAACTTAAATTATCCTTATTTTAATAATTAGGTAGTGTGTGCTTACAGGTATAAAATAAGTTTCTGGAAAGGAACGTTGTACCTTTTTAAGTACGAGTATATTAAGTTCTTGACCTTACTGAGTACTATCTATGTAAACAGATATGTTGATTCAATGATATCACCGATTTTGACTTTTAAATTGTATGTTGGACCGCATAGCTTCCTACTTAACCTGAATACTAATCTTGAATTGGACACAAAAGATAATAAGAGTATTAATCATCCTAGTTGTAGGGTATTTTAGTCTTGAAAATAAAATGGCAATTTGCCAACAAAAAATTTTTGTAACGCTACGCTATATCGAATTAGCGAGAGTTTTTGGAATATGTACGACTAAATAGTCCAGTTATTTGGCAAATTTACCTAGAAAGCCTCTGAAATTTTAGAAAATAGATTTTATAGCTCGTCATTTTGACATACGTACATCTCGATAACATTAAAAATAGGTTTCAATTAAACAACTACCACGATTAAAGGGTACCTATAATTAGTATTACCTATCTATTCATTTTAATAGTACCTACATGACAGCTGAGTTCAAATCAAGTGCAAAACTGGTTTTACACCTTATCTTCACTTCAAAGTTACAAAATAGAATTTCGCGCCAGATCTGAAGTGACCTATTAGGTACTATGGAATACAGTATTAGGTACACTGTTGTTTCATGTAAAGTAAGTTTTATTATTGCTGAGATTTAAAGTTTTAATTCTACAAATCTTAAATACAAAGTTTCAAGATTTCTGAAAACTACAATAAAATAAAAAGCCGTGAGACTGTAATCGTTAATAATTGTCGCTGTCTCTCGTTCAGTGTAGAAAAATAACTACTCTATATTGTCTCGGGCCTGGGTATTGTGGTGCCGTCATTGTTTCTGATTTCTGTAACACAAGTGCTTTGGCTACTTACCATAGGATCAGAGCAATGTATATGTGATGTATCCTCCAGGGTTTGATAGTCAAATACAACCACTTTTTCTATGGGACCAACATAGTAATCGCAAAAAAAAACTTCTCCATACTAAGCCGCCGATTAGCTAACATCAGTTTGTATGTTTTTATTTAGATTACGATGTTTTGTTTGCATAGAATAGCTTCGATAGGTTGTTGATGTTTTAAAATTTCAGTACTTAACACATTATTTAAAGTCTACCTAATAATAATATTTATATCTATATAATATATATCTAATCTATATCTATAAAATAAATATGTTTCCAAGCAACTTGTGAGCTGCAGCTAACAAATATTAAGTTTATAATACGAATACCAGTACTGGAGCCTGAACTGTACGAATATGAGTACCCTATACTATACTTATACAAATATTTTACAAGTAATAAGTACCTACTTGAAAGTAAATTTATAATGTTGTCATACAACCAGTTTGGACTCGGCTTTATGGATCGATGGCTATATCGTGATAGTGAAGCTGTTTATAAAACAGGCTGGCATGATTGTGAGAAGTAGCCGTAACCTATAACATTACGTGTAACTGCAGCAGCCCGTTGTTAGTCGTCTCTTGTTACACTGTTTTACCGGATTTCATTGTTATACACCCAAATAAACCGATAATAAGATAATCGAGGCCACGACAACTTAGTAAACAAAACGCATAGGTTAATAGGAATTGCTTGATACCAACTAAGTATTACCCACACCTATTTTTTCAAATATTACACCAAAATATTAAACGTAACTTGGTATAGCCTTCTATACAAGTTTGTAGGCTTTTTTACCCGTTAACATCCAAGCGGTCTCATAAGACCGCATAACAATAGAATTTCTATTGTCTCTTTTACGTATGCCTGATCAGTTGTTTACTTGCAATTTAAATTCTCTTTCCAAGCATAAAACTTGAATGGTTATTCAAAAGAGTTATAAACATAAGTAACGTAAAATAAGACTATATTAACAATATTTTAAAATATTCTTATGGTCTTTAGTGTGGAAAGCCACTTGCGTGGATACTTTAGCACCATCCCGTCTCCCATCGACTTCTGCAGCTTCTGCAGAGTTCCTCAAACGGCACAAATATGAAATTCTTATTGTGACCTCTTAATTGAAATAAGTTTAAAATTTGATGTCGAAATTCTAGGCCTGTGGTACAGTATTTAAACATAAGCTAAAGCAGTACTAAAATACCGTGAAAGGGGGTGACTTTGATCAATTTTTAAATTGATATGCATTTTACTCCTCAAATTTAACAGCAAAAAAAAAAGGATTTGTTTAAACTATCCAATTAGACAACTAGGATTTTATGTGATAATCAACATTATTTAAAAACTTTGAAGTTTTAAAAATATTACTCTTGAGATGCCAAGATGTCAAAGTAGATTCCAGAGCGACCTATATTAATTTACTCTTTGACAGCGACTGACTAAACGCAAGCATTGACAGTGGCATTGACAATGCAGCCAACCAAAAAAAAAAACTAAAGGTTGCGTTCAGAAACCGTACAATTTGTGTTTTACTACGAAGTAAAGTTTTTAACAAAGTAACCCCAGCATTCTAAGTAACCCCATTCTACCCTACATTCCAATGGATCGTTAGGGTTGGCTTCTTGATCTTTGTAAAATAAAAAGTGTTTTCTTTAGTAAAAATCAAAGTTTCAAGACTAACTATAGAGAAATACAAACTATAGAGAAATTCGCAAAGCGTGGCAACTGACAACTCGTCTCGGCTCGACACCCGCGCCTGACAGCGCTGAGACTTGTTGAGGCGTGCGTCTGCGTAAGTGCGTCATTTCGATCATTTTTACATAGTTATTTACTTTACTGCTTTAGCTCATATATACTGTGGACTAAGTGGGGACCAAGTGCCCACAAACTATCGAGAGATGTCCAAACGATAAGCTGAGATATGAGATACAAAGGCTGGCCGATACTTAGGCCAACGCATTAGCTTAGCTATTCAGCGTTGCAATGTGGCCAGCCTTATGAATCTGTCCCTAAGACAGCGAGCTCCATCAGAAAATTTATTTTCTTAAACTTAAATAAAATCTACCAATCTGCATTCTGCACAGGGCCCGCATGATGGAGTATGGCCCAAACAACCATATAGTTGAGGTGAGGCCACTGCTCGTCAGTGGGACATATAGGCATAATTTTATAAATTAAATAAATTAGATTATGTATTTTATTTTTTATGGATATGTCATATTTTTTGTTTTTTTTGTTTTAGTTACTTTTAAAATTTTTCCACTTGTAATTAAAAAAATAATATTTTTACCCTATTGCACCAACAAAAAAGTAGTATTTACAAATAGCGTAATGCTAAAAGCATTCCGTACCTGTCAACCTTGGGGCCAGACAAAGATAGTTCAACAAATATAAAATATAAAATGGATACTGGAGAAAATCTTACTAAACCAACGCAGATTAGATAAATACTTACACTACCATACATGGATAACAACAGTACGCCATACATACACATAATATGATTGTTGTCTCATGTCAGCGAGATACTAGGTCTAGTGATACTAGAGTATCCTTAAAATAACTGCGGAATGCCATCTTGATGGAAAATTTTGATGTAGATTTTCTGATTTTGGAAGGTAGTTGAGAGTTAACGAATTAGACATGAAACCAAAAGTGTGACGTGTAGTAACAACACAACATAACTGCACAGTTTCATATGGACGCAGGTTTCTATCAATCGAAGAATTAATGTACCAGTCGCTGATACTACGAAGGTCACCATTGAGCCGACAAATGACAATAGGTACAATACATTTAAGTATTTAATTAACATTTATCTTATTCATTAGTTTTTAATAAAGATTCCTATTGTCTGATATTTTATTGATCTAAAGAAATAGTTAGACAATATTTATTGTATTCCTGACGTGTTGATAATATTTGTAGAAAGTCAGATCGCGGCATTCATCAAATTATTGTTTATAATTATTAATTCTGTGCCTGTTCGTCATTTACCGCTATGTCCCGTCTCTAGCAATTAATTCGTCAGGTTCTTTCGAGTCCGAACCTCGAACAGGGGAACCAGATAGATTGGATAACAGATATACTATACATGAAATGTTATGTGAATGTATAGGTTGCCTCACTATGTTTTTCCTCACCGCTAAGCTATAGTATCATAAATCTGTACATGGTTTCCGAAAATCTAGAGGTGTGTCCTGTCATTTGAACTTGATAGATAGATACACACTTTATTGCATAAACAGTTATGTACAATCAGGCGGCCTTATCGCCAAAAGCTTATGTTGTGTAAGATTCCGGCCAGAGCTACGACCGTTCATTTGATTTTACAAAGGTAAAACGAGTCATTTTCAACCGACTTCAAAAAAGGAGGAGGTTCTCAATTCGTCGGTATCTTTTTTTTTTTTATGTATGTTCAGCGATCATTCGTTACTGCGTTGATCGATTTCGATAGTTATTTTTTTGTTTGAAAGGTAATACTTTCAGAATGGTCCCATATAAATTTGGTTAAATTCTGATGATGGGATCTATAAGAAAATCATCAAACATTGCATAAACTCCGTACCACGCCAACTGATTTTAGTATCTATCTTACCTATATCTCTGCCAAATGTAGACCGATTTTGATGATTCTTTTTTTAATGAATAGCTTATACTTCAAAGATATTATAATAAAAAATTTTGGAAAAAATTTCACCCCTAAGGGTGGAAAAATAGGAAATGAAATCGGTGTTCAGCAGTTAAATTATGTTTGCACTCGTAAGATTTGTTTTGATTAGGATTTATCACTAAAATGGATGAAATAAGCTAATTTTATAAAAAAAATAAAAACCGACTTCAAACTTTTTATTTTTTTTATAAAATTATAGGATTGCATTTTTAAGCTTGTCCTATGCTTGCACTGGTTTGCACGCCGATTACTGATCAAGTAACCACAACGTGCTGAATTCCGTAATGACAGCTAAATGCCAGAGAACAAATTTAGTACTTAATTTTATTTTTCAAGGTGGCTTAATACTGATGTTCTACTTAATTGAAGCTATCATTTATCGAAAATAAGGGAAGCACGTGAGAGAGAAGTGACAAGATAGTATTCAAACGATTGGAGACGAAAATTATAGCACACGATAGTTTGCCGGACAATAATATCAATGCGGTTGAATCAGATTGAAAATATTAAACACGTAACTAAGTAATATCTACCAACCTGACCCATCCGCATTTAAAGAGGTGTTTTTCTTTTTCATTTTTGAAAAAGAAAAATCGTAATTTGTTTGTAATAGGTCTCGACGCTAAATGTTACAAAAACAAAAAGTGCATCAAGTGTGACTCTGTATAGTTAAAATTACCGTGGTCAGTAATGTTAATTGCTATTAAATTGTTAATAATATATATTGATTTATAATGATATAATAATTAAAACATATATTTTGTTTGCATTTAGATAAGTAGGTACGTTAAATAAAAAATGCTTTAACTATGATGTATTAAATATGAAATACATACGTAATTGACATATTTTTTAAAGATTTTTAACACTTTTAGTAGGTATTAAGAGCAAGTAACAACTGTGTTCCTAGTGTCAAACGTAATGTTTGTTGGAAGGCAAACTAAGGATAAAATTAGGTAATATAATAACTAATAGTAATTCGGGTAATTCTAAAGTTGAGACAAACAAACGATTACCTACTTGATCTAGCGCCTTTTACCTATTCCGCAAAAATAAATTTAATCAGTTTAATATTAATAATCAGGTGTTTGTATTGAAATCTGCATCAGGTATTTTCACAAGTATAATCGTGTGCAATGTTTTTTGTTGCTGCACACGGGTAGAACATTACTGTTATACTATAAGTATAACAATAACGCACTAGTAATTCACTCTGTCACCTTGATGACCAACCTGTTTCTTCACTACAGGTTAGTGAATCACCAACGAGATCAAGATTGTAAATTAATTTAATGTTTAATAATTCAAATATCATTGACTTTACAGCCGAGTGTCAAGTAATAAGGCTGTGAAGAGGACAACTTCCGGTTTCGCGGGCTTTACCCTATCGTGATTCTAGCTTAACCTAACTTTACATTCGTATACAGGGTGCTGTTTTGAATACTTGCCAAATTTAAGTAGGCGAATTAGTTTATCAATATAAACAACTTTCACTATGGGACCATCATTGAAATCATAAAATAATTTTTTGCTGCTCCATACATTATCATCGAGGTTAGTTTGTATGGAGAAATGGAAAAAAAAACGATTTCGATGTTGGCCTCATGAAAGAAGTTGTTGATAGTAATGAATACATTCACCTCCTTAAATTTGGCGAGTGTTCAAAACTACATACAGGATAAAAAATAACTATATAGGTAATGTTTATGGATTGTAAAGATATACACCAATAGTCCGTTAGTATAGCTGTAAAATTGCTTTCAAATTTAATACCAGTCACTAGTTTAATTCAATTATTTATTGCAAGCCATAATACAAGGATGTGTACACATTCGTAATTGTATACATTTAGATAGCATTCAATATTTCCATACATATTAATAATGCCATGAAATGAATGAAGAAAATCGTATGTTAATTTAAAGAATGAGTGAAAGTGTGTGGGTGTTTTTTTTAAAACTATTTCGTGTTTGCGTTCTCATGTGCGCAGCTGACATACTGACTCTACCGCCTCGAGTCGGAAATGCAAATTAATCAATTTTACTTGTTTACATATGATTTTATGTATAAAATTTGTGAATATAATTAAGATACGAACGTGTTCGTAAACAAAAATTGTTATTAACTATTTATGATACTAATACTTTTGAGATGGTAGGTAGTTGATGTTTTACCTAGGTACTCAGTTAAAAACTCTATAGTTGTAACGTAAACGCATACAGTGAATTCTTCAACATTGTTAAATTCATATACTGATTTGTAAGCAATTTTTACTTAATATATTTTCTTTTTATAAAGAACCGGCCAAATGCGTGTCGGGCCACGCACAATGTAGGGTTCCGTAGTAGCATATATAATTATCACAATATAGAACGATTCAGTTGTTTTTTATTCTAAGGACCTTTAAGGATTTTTTATTCTAATAAGTATTTGGTACAAAACTATCCAACACTCAAATCAAGAGAGATTTGAGATCCAAATCTCTTAACAAAACCTCGGACGGAGACAGACAGACGGACATGACGAAACTATAAGGGTCTCAGGACTAAGGAACCCTAAAAAACAACAACAAGTACAATGGTAAATTGTAGTTTACGAGTAAGAGCAAATTTTTGGCATTAAATTGACATTGGGGTTTAGGGCGTACGCGTCAGCTGAGCCAATTTCATCAACCTGTGTTATTCACTAACACATAAAATAATAAATACGTACGTTTTTATGTTTAAACAAATTCTTCCAACAATTACACAATAATAATTATCTAGCCCCAAATTAAGCAGAGCTTGTACTAAGTTGGCTAGATAATAAATACTCAAATATCTTATAACCATAAATGACTCAATGCTTGTGCTCATCACAAAAATACTAGCCCGTTGCGGGATTTGAACCCGAGACCGCTTGGTTATGTAATCCGGAGTCCACTATGACTAAACCAAGACAGTTTGTCAAATGAACTGATCCATGCTAGTTATTGACTGACAGAATTTAGTAATATCAAGGCTTAATGTGCCTATTAGAAAATACTAGCAGCTTTATACATGGGGCACACTAAAAGTTTTGCACTTCTAGCTAATTGGAACTATTTGAATTTCGAATGTTATATATTGTTTTAAACGTTGCAACCTTCTTAGTAATAAAACAAAACAATTGGCGGGAAATGATTTGTAAATTGTTTTTTATCACACACCAAAGTTCTACGTACGTAACGAAAATCGAATTAAGTCGAAAAGATTTTAGAGCGATGATTTTTTATGATTTTAAAAGTTCTCTCTATCCGCAAGACTGTGCCGCTCGTCTTCAAAATGCTTTTGGGAGAGAAGCACCTTGTTCGAGCACCGTGAGGCGATGGTTTGCTGAATTCGAGAGAGGTCGAGTTTCTTTACATGACGAATTTCTTGAAGGGCGGCCTTCAACTGCCGTCAACGAAAATAGTGTGGCTACTGTTAAGCGGCTAATTGAAGAAAACCTGCGGATTACCTATGAGCCAATTCGAGGACTATTGGGGATTGGTATGAGCCAAATTCAGAAAATTTTACACGAAGAATTGAAAGTTCGGAAACTTTGCTGTCGTTGGATCCCTCATGAACTGACAGCGGAGCAAAAGCGGGCTGCGTGGAATAGTGCTCACAGATGCTACTGAAGTACGACCACGGACATTCTAATGCTGTTTATGACATTGTCACAGGGAACGAAACGTGGAGTTATTGTTTTGAACCCGAAAAAAAACAGCAATCTTGTGAATTGGTGTTTGAAAATGAGAACAGGCCAACAAAAGTGAGGCAGGCGAGAAACGTTGGTAAAAAAAATTATCGCGTTTTTTTTCTCAGCTACGGGTCCCATCTGTTCAATTCCACTTGAAGATCAAAAGAGTGTTAATGATGAAAAGAGTGTTAGTGGTATTCTACCATTTGTTTACCCAGGGTGTTAGAAAAAGTTCGCAAAAGACGACCCACAAGCCGCGTTCTCCTACATCATGTACAACGCTTCTTCACACACGGCCAACAAAACAAAGTCATTTTTAGCTTCCGAAAAAGTACAACTCGTCACCCATCCTGCGCACACACACACACACCCTGTGATTTCTGTATTTTCCCCAAAATCAAAGATTTGATGAAAGGTTTTACTTTTACCAACTCCGAAGAGGCAGTCATAGCGTTAAATCAGCACGTAGAAAACATGCCTTCAGATATGTGGTTCTCCTGTTTAAAAAATGGTTCGATCGCATGAATTTTTTTTTTAAATGTAAAGGAGAGTATTTTGAAAAGCAATAAACATAATATTTTGTTTATGACATGTTGTTTTTTTAAGTTACGCAAAACTTATAGTGTGACCTACGTAGTAAACAACAGTAAAATAATAGTATAATCAAACATAAACAGCCAGTTATTCAGTTATGATGATGGAGTCACGAGTAATCGCCGTCATGTACCGTAGTGGCTTCGCCTTGTCCTTATTTTGGTGTGAATTAAATTGAGATTGTGCAATCTCAAATTTTATTGTATTATTGAATATCACGTATATTTACTGATGTCTGATAGGTAAAAAGACAGTGATTTCATCAAAAGGTAGAGGTTAGAAACTTCAATCGATAGGAAAATTGTCTACCGATAAATCACGAT
Organism: Anania hortulata; assembly: GCA_963576865.1. Lineage (NCBI taxonomy): Eukaryota > Metazoa > Arthropoda > Insecta > Lepidoptera > Crambidae > Anania > Anania hortulata. Next base: position 11,822,594 of record OY756390.1, on the reverse strand, counting down.
GCTAAGTTTACCTGTCTACCTAGTATTTGTTTACCGTTTTAGTCTAACGTAGTTTATCTATCGGTGGACTAAAGAATGCCCATGATTTAATGCTCGCAAACTTCAAATGTGCACCAATCCAATACAAAATACAAACCCTATAGTACTTCCATAGAGTTGACTTTTAGGACCTCCAATGAAGGTGACATTCCACCTTCTTGCACTTTAAGGAATCTAATTTTCCAATGTTGTGGTTTTGGTTTCGAAAATAGCGTTCACCCTGTATTTTATCTATTTGAATCTTTATTTTTCTCTTATAAATCTCTCTCTCTCTCTTATGAATCTTTCTCTTATATAAAATATGACAACGATAACTTTTTGTTTTAAACTCAAGTAGGTAGGTAAGTATCAGTGTCATCCAACAAAATGTATTCTACCTACTACAATGACACAAACAAAAATTTTTGTAATAATTAAATAAGTTCTGTTGCTGCAATTAAAATGGTGCATTAAAATTATTTTAACTATAACACGGAAATAGTACACTTAGGTACTTTATTCCCCAAGTAAGTAATATTGCGTTGGCTTGGCGTCCTCTGTGTGAGATGAAGTGACTATATTATTAAGAGGATGTAAATACAAAATAACTTGTTTTAGCCAAGGCTAAAGAATGTGACACTGGCTCAGCAAGTGACCAATCGGGTTACATACCCGTGCCTGTGGTGAATCCCTATATCGATGTTAAGGCCATCAAAGTTCAGCAAACTTATACTTGGGCCAAATTACGAAGTATTTAGAATAAAAAATCGTAGTTTTTGTGTTAGAAAGCGTCATATAGATATATCTACTAAGATTATAATAAGTAAACAATTCCTAAATTTAAAATAAATGAGTACGTAGGTATTTTAGTTATAAAAAATTAATAGTACCTTGTTAACCTAGGGGTGAAAGTAACTGATTTAGTCCCGAGACGCCAATAGTTTGAGGGACTAAATAAGTCTTTAACCCGTGGTAAACACTGTGCCTTTCATTAGGAATACAAGGAAAGTAAAAATAAAAACATGAATTAGCTGAAGATTTTTTTTTTGAATTTTAACTACCAAAGAGTATGCAATGACTACGTTCTACAACTCGAAAAAACAAATTAAGATCGGGTTGCTGCTTTCCCGCCTATTTTTTTTCTGTAGCCATTATTTTTTATTTTCGTCATTGAAAAAATGGTAAATATTATGCCTAAATCTGTTATTTTAAAGAAATAGTTAAAATAAACTTATAATAAGGCCATTAAAAAAATCTTAGATTAAAACTTAACTTTAATTTTACTTTTTAAATCGCGCTGTGGCTGTATAGAAAGTTGCAACATGGTTCAATAGAAATGTAAAAATAGAACAAGTTTTTTCTTTTTATATTTTTGACAGCTGTCAGTTGAAAACGATTCTTCCTAGGGCTGAAATTACTTTCAACCCGCTCCTCAGGCAACTTGAGACCTACTTTCCGAGTATGAGTAATGAAAACGTATTTTTCTGTTAGTAAGTGCAAGCTTAATCTATCACAAACTGACAGTATGTTACTAAGTATGCATAAATAACACTCGGAATTTGGCGCAAGTTATGGTACATCTATCTTGATAGATTCTTGACATACAGTCCAATGTAGTGGCTAAAATGGCCTTTTGTAGTTACACCGGGGGTCACGTGTTTGATCATGATCATGATAGATTTATAAAAAGAAAGTCTAGTTTTATAGTAACCGGAACGGACCGTTTTAGAATTCAATTCTTGTGATTCATCAAATGAATTTATCATCAAAAACATTTGTTAAAAAAATAGCCGAAAATTACAAAGAAAAAATAATTCAGTCGAGGGGTCCTACTCGGGACGGTTCGCAGTCTAAAAGCAACTGCAAAAACAAAATTTTCGGACTATGTTTTTAGTCTAACGCTCGTTTCAAAATGTTCTGTGCTTTTTAGATAAATTTCGGCCGAACTATTTCGTAATGATTTAACATGTGAACTGATCGTAAATACAATTTGCATCAGTGTGGTTATTGAATAATTCAGCATTTTAGAAACTATTACCTACAGTACAGTACAGTACATAACAGTAATAATATTAACGAAATACATTTAAAAAGCGGAACATTATTCTATTACGGCAAAATGAATTGTAAACGCAGAAGTAGAATTATGGATTATTTTGTTAAAAATCATTTTCAACCAGTCCTAATAGAATTTGAATTAAAATTTTTGGATATAAATTGCTACGTAATATTGCCTTCACTTCATATTTCTAGCTGTAGGTCGGTGTCCGATTTTTTGGTGTCCGGAGTATCATTCATAGTATGTTGCTTGAAAGATTCCACTTTGGAGAGTATATAGACAAATGGTTACGTCACAGCAGAAAATATTTATACAATAACTAAACTGATCAGACAATGACTCTATGAGTCATTGTTCTAAATGTGACTGACTATAAATATTGTGCTAGAAATGCTCAGAGAGTCTGTAAGAAACTACGAGGAAAAACATTGGTGATAGATAATTAGGAGGGTAGGCACCAACCTAATTCCTTTGATCATAACTTGTATACTCAAAGCCTAAATCATATTGAAGCATAAACTTAAACACTGTTTCCTTGAGCTCGCCTACATTGATTGGTATAAACATTGCAAATATACTTCCTCTGTTAACCTGAAGTTGAGAGGATCAGGAAAGGCAATTTACATTATTATGTCTGCTATATTATACATTTTATGAATGTTATCAACGTGAGTAAGTACTTTTAATTAACGAAGATGTAAATTATTGCTGCCGTCTCTGTTATGACAGATTATAAAAGGTTTTAAATAAAAATATACCTATCTACAAAGGAGAGTTACTTAAGGGCATTTTTACTTTCTGTAAATACTTACAAAATCAGGTGTCTATAACCAATAAGTCAAGGTGGCACAACAGTAAAGTTTTTTACGGTAAAGCCAAAAAAAACAGTTACTACATTTCACACTGGACGAATTATTTATCGACAATTTATTTGTTATAGATCACTTTAAAAAAGTAAGCTTTTACAAACTTATAAGTAGCTTCATTCAGTGATAAACTATCAAGTAAATTTTTAATTGCATCGAAAAAAGCACAAAATTCTGCTTTAAGATTTACGAAATGATGTTATATTTTTTACGTGTTATACAATTTACTTACTCATGGTATACCTACAAGTAGAAACATCCCATGTATAGGAAATGGTGTGCATATTCATATTATTATTTTATAGTGTGGTTGATAAATAAGATTTTTTGTATAAAATTTACATAAATATTATTTATTAAAGTAACTAATTCAATTTTAGGCTGAGTAAGAGCCAGAGGACTTGCTAGAGATTTCTCTTCATCCTTACATTCTTGGTCATTCTGTTAATATTTTATTGTAACCTTTGTGTCAAAGGGCTGCGCAAGCGTCGCGGACTTGTGCGTAGGGTCAACGAGTACCGTGCGACATCAGGCAATATAATTAATAGCATGAAGATGATGTACAGCCGCTGTGCAACGCGCACTGCAACCTTGCATTCAAGCCGTCTGCTCGTGACAACTCATTATTGTTCGCCTTGCGCAAACTCTTGCATGATCAGGAACAATTTAGGCCAATTATATATTATGGTCAATAGTATACCCATCCAAATATTTGAATCACAAGCAGAGTAGTAGCAACGTTTCCTGAACAACAACCATGGTGGGTTCATATTAAAGTAGGTTAGTATTCTGTGGTATATTTATTTATTAAATTACTTTAAGTATATAGATTTGCATTCGTTAATGAGTTAGTGACTAATAAAATAACATTCAAAACATGTCAAAAACCTGCGCTGCGTGTTCTCCAAAACACTTTCAAATTGGCTTTAATAGAAAAATTGGTATCACGAGTGACAAATTGTATGTGGTGAGTAAGCTTTAAGAAAATACGGTCGAGAATGTTGCATACAATGCGTTAACAAGGCTTGCGTTTGCCTTTATTAGTACTTCCCATTCGCACTGATTCTAGAGTTCTAGACCTTTGTGTCGTATACCTCCCGCCGGAGCTGACAGACAATGCGTGCGGTTAGATAAATAATACGAGTATTTTATGCGTGCACTTCGAGTCTATTAGTTTACTAGATCCTTATAGCGGGACTACTGTGAATCGAATTGAACGGTATTCCCTGAGTACCTTGTGGCCAGTGTAAAGTTTTTGTACGACGATTCAATTCTTTATTGCATAACCATATGTTTAGTTACAGAAGGTCTTATTGGTTAGGTACCCTGGTTTAGGTTTGTTAGGTAAGGTGACGTATGGACCCTGTTGGGCATAGCACTGACTATAACTAACAATGGCTATATTTTGCACAGGTTGTGATAAAAATGGTAGCGTATTCTAAGTTTATGATCTCTACTAAGTAATAGTGTAAGAGGGGTTAACATTTTTGGCGTGTCTGTCACGTTATTTGTAGTGTAGTTGAGCAGAAGAATATTATAAAATTATTTTTTTAGATGTATACGTGTATAGCATTATTTTTTGTTTATATTGTGGTCATCATTCATTAAGGTTTAATCAGCGGCCGCAACTTTTTTAACAAGTCGCGTGACTTGTCTGATATGCCAGACTCAATAATAAACGTTATAACCATTTTCGTAGTCTTCTCGTAGTCGTAGGCACCTATTACCGTAACGCCTTTATGTAACTAATAGGCCCCCGGTGATAAGTTACATGGTGCAATAATTGTATTAGGATCTTTGTTTGTCACCGTTTATATCTTTTTTGTAGACCAAAGTAAATAATGTCATTTATTCCTTTAAATAAGGTGGGTATTTTCATTCGTATTTTCAGTGTTAACGATCGCAAAAAGTATGCATAATGGTTCCTTGAAATAAACAATAGAAACGCAGATACAGGTAGGTGTTTTTTGTAAGCAATCAAAAAACATCATACGTAAAATGGAATATTCTGCAGATATAAGTGGTGACTAAAGAAATACAAATAACTGAGTTACTAGACTTTAAGTATGCTTAATTGCATAACTAAATTGACAAGTACCTCGGATAGGGTCTTGCTTTGACGAAATGTTTATCATAGAAAGGCCGCAGTTTCGAAACCTGTTTTCACATTTGTGATGTGCCACATCGCATGGGTCCAAAGTCTCAAGCGGGATGCTAAATTGGCTAATGAGAGGTTCCTGTCTTACGGGACTGCTATCGAAGTGCTACCGTCACCGAGCACATTACCCAATGAGCAGGCATGTACCTAATCACAATTACACGGAACGACGTTTGAATTAGGCAGGATACTTGGAACTCTTTTATCGTCAACTAGAAAAAAGGCTTCCTTAAGACCTTTTGTGTTTATGCGGGAGACCGTGGCCACTGGATAGGTAGTTAAACTAGTCATTCAGTTAGTTTAATGTATGACATAATTTCAACTTCAACGAAGGAGTGCTAAGTGATTAATGTTATAGTTGTAAATATTGATCCAATTCATAACAAGCTGCGAATTTATTAGTATTATTGCATTTTTGGAAATATATTGATTTGTTTGTTGGTTTTTACGCTGTTGTAATAAACTGTACTTATTTGGAGGTGTTTGTCCCCAGTTCTAAGTATAAAGGAGTGCTGCAGGATAAACAGTGGTATCATTTGTTTTACTATGTTATTATCACCAATTTATCTGAAGGTGTTGAAGTGCGAAGTTGCGCGCATTTGTCTGGCTATTCGCAGCAAACTAGTAAAATGTTTATCGAGTTGATGACAAGTTATTTTGGAATAGTAGTTTAAGTGGAGATCGACCCACGTGACAAAAAGTCGTTACATGTCTTTCTAGATTTTAGTGATAGCGAGTTCATTGGTTAGATATATATCCTATAATAATAATACTATCAATCATAGTAGTGCACAGTAAACAACAGTTTACTCGAAATACATATTTTATTTATTAACAATAAAAGTACCTACTCTAATAGTAACTAGTTCATGTAATAAGAGTAAAACCTGTTCTGTATAAAGACAGAGAGAATCTTATTGTTGGTTGCAATTCAGAATTGAGTTTTAAAATACCCCATACGATAACCTACAATCACACTTCTTTGTTAAATATGAGCATTTTATCACAACAAGATTTAAATCATGACTAAAAAAAAATAAGCCAATAACCAATTTATCATTCAGGTATGTCCCAATCAACGTTATCGTGACATGTCAAATTGCAAAATCCATACACTTACCTTTGTGTTAAAAGTTATTTCGAGTTAGCGGGAGTCTACTCTGATTAAAACCCTCTTTATAAGTCTATAAGAAAATATAAATGACAATAGCCATTTAGGTTGAGTGTAACTCCCAACCAAGACCTTTTGGGCCCCTAGCCAACCTCACCTGCCAGTCGGTGCACCTGCTAAACAACGGACGAGGCTCTGGCGCAGGCTTTCCCTTCGGGGTTGGGTGGTCGGATGGCAGTCGCTTCTGTAAAAGCCAACCCTGCCACACAACATGGTGCGTCAAAGAAAAGAAAATGTCAGCGATAGGGCGCCGCCGCAAAACGGCGCGCAGGATCATCGCCCGACTCCTGTGACAAGTGGGCTAGGGCTACCGTGCCACGGGCGGGCACAGCCAAAGACGCGAGCCCCACAACGAAAACTTCGCTTCGCCACCTTAAATATTGGAACGCTAACCGGACGCGCGAGAGAGTTTGCCGACATACTCATCAGGCGGAGGGTGGACGTGGCGTTCTTGCAGGAGACTCGGTGGAAAGGCAGCAGATCCCGGTTAATTGGGAATGGCTACAAACTGATCTACACGGGTGCACCTGGTGGAGCGAATGGAGTGGCCGTGGTTCTCTCCGAAGGATTGCAGGACTACATTATGGAAGTGAAACGCTACAGCGATCGGCTGATGGTCGTGGGGGTGCTTGTTGAAAGGGTTGTCACCTACTTGATAAGTGCTTACGCGCCACAGGCCGGTTGTGACGAGGCTGAGAGGATGGCGTTCTGGAATCTACTCAGTGGAGTGCTTAGCGGTATCCCGTTGTCGCAGGGGATTGTTGTGGGGTGCGACCTTAAGGGTCATGTGGGTGAACGGTGTAAGGAGTTTGAGCGTGTTCATGGTGGCTTTGGGTATGGTGGTCGTGAGTTACGACCATAAGAAGGAGGGGACATCCTCAGGACGTGTGCGGCTGCTGACCTTGCCACTATGAACACGTATTTCAAAAAGAAAACCGAGCACCTTATCAGTTACAGGAGCGGGAGGCACGTCACTCAGATCAACTTCCTACTCACTAGGAGACACCACATCAGTAAAGTGGCCAACTGCAAGGTCATACCCGGTGAGGGTCTCGCTGCACAACACCGTCAACTTGTCATGGATCTCCGCGTAAAGCCCAAAATCAAGCGTATCGAGCGCTGCCGACGCCAAATCAGATTGTGGAAGCTTGATTAAGACACGTCCCAGAAGTTCGCCTTAACTGTCGGCGACAAGTGCGACGGTAGTGATAGCGAACCAGTCCAATAATACTGGGATAGGATTCAGGTATTATTACTCAGGTCTTTAAAGGCAAGGGATCGGTGCAAGAGTGCGGCAACTACCGCAGTATAAAGGTTATGTCCCACATCATGAAACTCCTTGAGTGGATTGCGGACTCTCGGATCCGACAGGAGTGCGATGTCTCAGAGTGTCAATATGAGTTTCGTGCTGGCAACGGGACTATGGACCCCGTTTTCGCCCTAAGGACTGTCATGGAGAGATACAGGACGAAGAACACACCTCTGCACTTGCTCTTTCCTGATCTGCAGAAGGCCTTCGACTGTGTCCCTCGAGTGGTGATCTGGCGGGCACTGAGATCCAAAGGGGTCCCCGAGGCATATATTGTCATTATTTGGGACATGTACAGCAGCTCCGATTCTATTTTTCGGACCGCTGTTGGCGACACCAAACCGTTCCCCAACACCGTCGGAGTACACCAGGGTTCCGTCCTCAGTCCGTTTCTGTTCAGTTTGATATTAGACATTGTGTCAGACAGCATCAGATATTCACATGAGCAGCCACCATGGCTGCTGATGTATGCTGACGATACCGCACTGGTGGACGCGGACAGGGGCAGGCTGGTGAGACGGGTGAACGAATGGAAGCAGTCGCTTGAGAGCGGTGGTCTTAAACACAATGTGGCGAAGACCGAGTAACCGAAGAACCTGGCCTGTAACTCTACAGATCCAACGCCCGTCCGCATAGGCGGAGACAAGGTCGAGCGCACGGACCTGTTTAAATACGTAGGTCACACTATAAGTTTATCATAACTTAAAAAAACAATATGTTATAACCAAAATATTATGTTTGTTGCTTTTCAAAATACTCTCCTTTACATTTTTAACATTTTTTCATGCGATCGAACCATTTTTTATAACAGGACGACCACAGATCTGAAGGCATGTTTTCTACGTGCTGATTGAACGCTATCACTGCCTCTTCGGAGTTGGTAAAAGTAAAACCTTTCATCAAATCTTTGATTTTGGGGAAAATACAGAAATTACAGGGTGCTAGGTCGGGGCTATGCGCAGGATGGGTGACGGTGTACTTTTTCGGAAGCTAAAAATGACTTTTTTTTGTTGGCCGTGTGTGAAGAAGCGTTGTCATGATGTAGGAGAACGCGGCTTTTGGGTCGTCTTTCGCGAACTTTTTTCTAGCACCCTGGGTAAACAAATGGTAAAATACCACTCGGCATTAACACTCTTTTGATCTTCAAGTGGAATTGTACAGATAAGACCCGTAGCTGAGAAAAAAAACGAGATTATTTTTTTACCAACGTTTCTCGCCTGCCTCACTTTTGTTGGCCTGTTCTCATTTTCAAACACCCATTCACAAGATTGCTGTTTTTTTTCGGGTTAAAAACAATAAATACACGTTTCGTCTCTTGTGACAATAAACAGCATTAAAATGTCCATGGTACTTCAGTAGCATCTGTGAGCACCATTCCATGCGAGCCCGCTTCTGCTCCGCTGTCAGTTCATGAGGGATCCAACGACAGCAAAGTTTCCGAACTTTCAATTCATCATGTAAAATTTTCTGAATTTGGCTCATACCAATCCCCAATAGTCCTCGAATTGTCTCATAGATAATCCGCGGGTTTTCTTCAATTAGCCGCTTAACAGTAGCCACATTATTTTCGTTGACGGCAGTTGAAGGCCGCCCTTCACGTAATTCGTCATGTAAAGAAACTCGACCTCTCTCAAATTCAGCAAACCATCGCCTCACGGTGCTCAAACAAGGTGCTTCCCTCCCAAAAGCATTTTGAAGACGAGCGGCACAGTCTTGCGGAGAGAGAGAACTTATCATCATAAAAAATCATCGCTTAATCTTTTCGACTTAATTCCATTTTCGTTGCGTACGTAGAACTTTGATGTGTGATAAAAAACAATTGACAAATCATTTCCCGCCAATAGTTTTTTTTTAATTACTAAGAAGGTTGCAACGTTCGAAAAAATATAACATTCGAAATTCAAATAGTTCTGATTAGCTAGAAGTGCAAAACTTTTAGTGTGCCCCATGTACCTTTGGTCTGTACTTCACGGGTCGGGAGACATCGATTGCGACGTCAAAAGCACGCATTGCTGCTGTGTGGGCCAAATGGCAAGAGGTGACTGGTGTCATTTGTGACCCCAGAATGCCGGTTAAGCTTAAAGGACAGATCTATAAGTCCATCATTAGGCGTGTCCTTTTATATATGGAAGCGAAGCGTGGCCGCTATACTAGATGTGCCTTCGACTTTGTTCGCGTGGACTACAGGATGTTAGGTAGGTAGAATGTTGCCACGCTGTGGTCTGCAGTAAAGTACTCTTATTAAGAATGGAGCGTTTTACTTTGGATTCGAGTACTCCTACGTTCTATTTACCAGAAGACAGCAACTAAGGTAGAGAGTTTCTTCGCGGTTTGCACCATAATTATTGAAGTGCAATATGCGAATAAAGCAAAGTGCTGTGTGTGTCTTTGCAGTTCGCCAAGGCTCTCCTCGTTTGGTGGTGGAACGAAGATGGAGATATTACCTACATTGTGCAGTTTTATTGTAAATTGACAAGACGATTGATGATGATGATGACTGCGGTGTTGTTTCAAGTTTTAGATTTAGAGTTTTAGATTTAGAGTTTTATCTTAGCAAGGCAAGCTTTGCCCTCTTGAGCCTCTTGCCCAGCTGCATTTCAGTTAAATCCCCAGTCTCTAGCTGGTGTTAGCGTAAAATCTCAAAGTACATACTCTAATATTTTTTTTAAAGAGTACCTATCCAGTGCCCTACCTCGTATGAACTCAAATCATGCCAAGTTGCATTTGAATTCATTCAGTAGTTTCGGAGTGATGCGCGGCCTAAATACAGACAGACAAAAATACAGTTTTGGTTTTAGTTTATTACCGATTAAAAGTGCCTTTCAAACAACAATTCAAAATATCTTCGATGTAGGTATGGAATTGGTCTTGTTCCAGTTCTAGTTTTAGTGTAGAATATATATTTATAATAACTTTTATTTCATATTCTTAATAAAGTAGAAATGCTGTAATGTATTAATATCTAATATGACGATGCAAAACCATCGGCGTAAGTTAGCAAGGCGCATCGCTCGAGGCTAGCAAGGTTCAGTCAGTAAATATAGGGGTAATAACATATAAGTACATACACACCTACGAATTGAGGATGATACTTTTGTGGTGAGATACTTTATCTTATTTACTTAAGCCACAGTATCCCGATATAGTGGCGCTTATATCTTTTAAGGTCCGGTTTTCATCTATATTATTAAACGGCTTATCAAAACAGCATTTACGCCTTTCCCTATTTGCAATTTTACATCTACGAGTATACTTACCTGCATCTAACTAGAAATAAAATAGGCCAGTAATCCAGTATTATAAACAACAAGAATACAATTTCTCATATAGTAGGTATTCAGTATATTATAGACACTGATTAAAAAAGTATTATTATTCGTTCTACTATCGATGTAGAGTTAAGTTCTGAAGAGAGAAAACCTTTTTTTTAGTCGTTGAAATGTGTTTGTTTCATACTGAAGTCTAGGATTCGCCAATCATCTTCACATTATATTCAAGGGAATATTTATTGTTGAAAGTGTTGAAAGGCAGCTTGGATTTGATTGCTTGCACAAAATAAATCTATTATAAAACAAAGTTGGGTTAGTTACACCATTTTAACAATCAAGAACGGCCCAACCGATATCTTACGATCTTTGATTTGTTTCCGCACCGAATAGCAGAATAATAAATAAAACACCGATAATATTTACAAAAAAAGTATGCAGAGGCGGTACGAAGTTCGCCGGGACAGCTAAGGTAAGGTCTCCTATTACAGAGGTGGTCAAAATTGGCACCTTATACAGAGGTATTTTTATTTTCGTGTTTTACTTTCATTGTAATGAGTACAAGTGCATGAAAATAGATTTTTTTCATCTAAAATATTATAAACATTCCTGACGTTTGAAAATACCACATGCAGATACCAAAATATTATCAAACAGATGTGTCATACAAACGCGGAGCAACTAAGGTAAGTACACTTGTATTTTGTCAGCTAAGTTTTAGGTATAAAATAGCATGGAAATAGGTGACTAAGGATTTCATAAGTTTCTCTTATTAACACACTTACGATACACTTAGGTATTTTTCTATTTATAACTAGTTTTATAACTAAAATACGATAAACAAAACACGCCGTAATAGGGTAACCAATTTAAATGCTGATTCTAATACGGTGGTATCATCCGTAATAGGAGAAATACTGTGTTTTATTTATTTGCATATAGCTTAAAGTAAATTAAACTATTTCAAGTTCGAAATTATTTCAAATCATTTTTAATCTCACAAATAAGAACTGTTTTCTGTAGTATACTTTATGCAAGAAACTTACTTTAACATAGAAACAGTTAAGTGTTTTGTACGATTTCTTTGAAAAGTAAAAAAAAGAGGTGTATTTTAATTTGTCAAAAAAACCAGTTGATATTTATTGTCAAGTCAATAAGGTTTACAAATCTTAATGACAGAACTGGTGTCGTTTATGTAAATTACTTACACTGTTCATGTAGCAATATTTTTATGGGTCTGAATTAGGATTAAACAACACGAAATGTTTTCCTATTATGGACGTAGTAAATTTTTGTACCTCCGTTTTAGGCCCTTTAAACTCCTAATAAGGGTGACATGACTCCGTAAAAAAAACTTATTATAACTTATTACGGAGTTATTTAAAATAAGGGTTTGGGGTTCCATAAAAATGTTATACCTACGATCTATTATTCAAATCACTACTATTTAAAAGCGCCAGTTAGACTCACACACGAATGAGTTGGTATTTTCTAAAGGGACCACTTTTAATTATTAACTGTCATTTGTTTTAGTATTTATTGATATGCAGCAATAGAATAGGCAATCTATTAAATTAAAATTATACTAGTTATAATATATTAATAAGCCCATAATCTTAACAAGTCAACATTCTGACTGAATTTACTATACTCCGTATTAGGAACCGACTACCTCCGTTGTAGGCTCTCACCTTGATCATACCTCCGTAATAGGGAAAATCGACTTGCGAATTTCATATATATTTTTTAGATAGTAAAAAAAAAAGTTAAGAGTAATATAAATTCTAATCTCTAATCTTGTCAACAATATTTTTTATAACTTGGGACGTTTATTAGAAATGCTTATTATTTTTTCTTACTTTCCAATATCACGACATACCTCCGTAATAGGAGACTTTACCTCAGTTATTAATTAGTAATTTGACAAATAAAAAACCGGCCAAGTGCGTGTCGGGCCACGCGCAGTGTAGGGTACCGTAGTAGCCCGTTATCATAATATAGAACGATTCTGTTATTCTTTATTCTGAATATAATTATTGGTAAAGATATTTGTATTTGATACAAAATTATCCAACACTCAAGTTCAACGGCTATTACTGTTTAACTAATAAAGTTATCTTGACGGCTATATAAATTTTCCTTTAAAGTTTATAACACCGCCCAACTGGAACAAAAATTTTACTTTAAAGTTTATTATTTCGTAAATAGAGCATTAAATCGAAATTTTTTTCGAGGTCGTCAAACCTTATATTTCTTATCTGATATCGGTTCCTCATAAGTCATAATATAAGTCGTTAGAAATATACATCCAAAATGTTCACAGTTATTTCCAGATTCATTAGGCAACACGCTCCAAACCTTCTAACTGCCATTAACATAATAGATTTTTAGAATAACGTCGTTTAAACGTATACAAACGTTTGTATAATCACCCAATAAATAACCCAAGTCATCAATGAATCATTAGAGGGAACTTGATAGAGCCGATGATTTTCATCTGTCGCTTCTTCGTGCCCTTGTAATTATTGCGTCAGGTATTGTTACTGATATCACACCTGACAGAGGTTACCAGAAGGTTTCAGAAATGGTGATGTCCTCTATTAATAGGGTATGTAAAAATAAGTTGATGCAGTAGGCTATAGGAATATAGAGTTAACTTTATTCTTGTCATTCACAAAATGTGAGTACGTACCAACCGATTTTTCCTGAAAAGTTATGGTGTTGAGGTATTTCTTCTAATATGTTTGGTTGTCTGTGACCTAGTGGTGATAATAAATGAGAAGTCATAAAACACTTATTAATGCATATATGTTTACATGCACCAAGATAGATACATAAATCAATTCAATTATATGGACATGAATGAGTGGTCAGGAAGCGCGGCGTTTGACGACTCGTGTCTATCTAATTAAATTGATTAAATCGTTTCTATCTTTGAAAAATAGCGCTGTATCACTACCATTGAATAATGGTGTGAAGGATTAGGTGTCCCATCGTATCTGTTCATAGTCTGTAGAATAATCAATTTGTTAACTTTATTTAGAACAATGTTGATTTAAGCATTGCGTAGGTACGTTAAAAGCCTCTTGGGGTTTCCTTTAAGTGTAGCCGATCAACACCTCGCTAAACACAACAATCGTCATTATATTAAGATAAAAATGAATTTCTATTTCCTATTGTTCATCGCATCACGCGTGAACGGTTTGAACAATTTCGCAAATTCTTTTTTTGTTGTGTTATTTATTGTCAGGAGAAGGTTTTTTATAAAGAAAAATATATAAAGTTGTGCAGAAAATGATTTATGAATAAACTGAAGACCACGCGAACGAAGTCGCGGGCAACAGCTTGTATAAAAATAAATATTTACAATTAGGGAGATCTCTATTATTGTTTTAGGTAAAGCTCATGAACAATAATATTAATAGGTAGGTCTACTATGGTTTAAAAACCAATCAAACACATTTTATGTTTCAAGGACACGTCAAAAAAAAAACAAATTAAGCTCTAATGTTTTGAAGCCATTGAAGAATTCCGCTATGCAACTCCTAGCTCCAGCATCAGGTTAGGTCGATGGTATAAAATGATTGTATTGTCATTCGGATTTATCGATTTAGACCTAGGATTTTACACTTAAATTATTATAACTTTATATGGATACATTTAAAAATTACATTACAAAGATTTGTAGTAGTAAATACCTATATATATATGTTTTATTGTATGGCCCTTAAAGGGCTGAAAGCCTCCTCCATCTTTATCCATGTATGTCTGTCTCGGGCTGTGATCATCCAGGTTTTTCCAGCTGTTTTTACACCATCGTCGACCCATCTTTTCCTTGGTCGACCTTTTTTTATTTTTCCAGTGGGACCAAGCCACTTTGTTGTTTGTAATTATGTTGTTTGTATCCTGGTATCTAGTTATGTGGTCTGCCTACTTCCATTTCAGGGTTATGGAGTGTTGTAGTGCTTCCTTGAATTTTGTTTTGTTGCGTATACATGCCTGAATTTCGTGTTTTGTCTATTCTTCTTAGTATCAGGATACCTCTTACTATTGCGTGCTGGCAAGACAGAATTTGAATCTTTTGAGTAAATATCCACGTCTGACTTGCGTATGTTAAGGAAGGCAAGATACATAAATCCATTATTAACTTCTTTGAATTACTTTCAGTGTCCGATAAATTTTCCACGTTATGTTTACTCTTCTGTCTACTTCATTATGTGTCTATTGGTATCGAATGACATTAGTTTCCCGACGTATACAGTGTGGGGCCTAGAACTGGGGATAATATTGAAAACGGAGACTCTATAGGTCACTAGTAATTGAATCATTATGGTCCCAACTAATAAAAATCAAAACTTAACTGTTTTATTTTTTCTAACAAACTTTATCGTAAATTCAATGTAATGCAAAAGTTCCGCATAGCTCGATCGATTGAGTTCATTCTGCGTCGTACTTATTCGGACCTACTCGGAACTTCTCTTTGACACAACATTGACAACGTTAGCGATAATAACGGTTCGCATTAATACACTGATTATGACTCGTAACTTTAAATTCTACTTTATTGTGTGTAATGCATGGGTTTCGGCTAACTGGAATCTTTAAAGGAAAAATACTAATACCCTAAAGTCTCAGATTTCAATATTATCTCAGGTTCTAGGCCACACACTATTAACCTATATTCGTTGACGTTGGCGTATTCTATCATCGTTCCTTCTATATTTACCCTAACAATATATTGCCTCACCCTTACAAAGTTTCAAATTTAAACGACAATTAGGAGGTTTAAATCGTCTTCTAACAAGAGCGTGTCAAAAATATTATATTCTGAATTTTATATTAATATACCTACTGAAAACATTTGTTCAAATTGTCTACTGGATATTTTTAACGAAGGTTTTTGACAAAAACAGAACATAAACAAACAGACATTAGTAATTATTAGTGTTACTAGGCACTAGTATTCAAAAATAAATATGTGCTGGAAACATTGTTTCTTAAACTTGGTAAACCAGTATTTTGTTATTATATTCTTAATTAAAACCGCATGAGCTTGTACATTTTAATGACATATTATTCATGTTTAATGATTGTTGCAAATATCGTTTGAATATCTAATTTGTAAGAACCTTCATGCAAAAAAGCACATAAGGAAGTTCGAGAATAATTGTTATATTTTTTTTTTGTCTAAGTAGTCGCGGTACGGTTTTCTACAAAATGGCTGAACACAATACCTAGTTAAGTATTTTTACTTTATTTCTTCAGGTGTGGTATGACGTATACATTTTACTTAGCATCATTCTTTGTGACTGTGCGTGTATCTATGTAAAGTAGGCATTTATTATATTGCATGTGAATGCATTTTGTCTACTTCATCTATGAAGTTTCTTTTGTATTTTTTCTTTCGACAAAAATGACTATTTACTACTATATGTCTACAAAAGGGTTGTGATAATTATATTTGTTAAAAAAATGATAATAGTTGGACGTGGAACTCTTGCGGTCAGAACATGTAGGGACCACCTACTTTTTTTGGTGACAGATTCCTACGTGGATACTTTCGTGACTTTTAATAGGTATTGCACAGTACTGTAATTGTGCATGCACAACGCAGTTACTTTATGTGGAGCATCGTTTTGCAACATGAAAACATTGAATCACTTTCTTTCTTTCGGATGTTGTCTAAACTTCAAACATTGCTCTAACTACTTGGTGTGGATGTGCAAGATAACAAAGGGTAACTTTTTAGTAGGGCAGTTCAAGCACTGTACTGTTTAGGTGATTATGTGTATTTATTAAACATTTTTAACACCTTTTATTAGCTTTACTTGTGACTAGCTTTTTAATAAAATCTTGGTTTATTTTAATTTACTTCTATTGTAGAATCAATTTGAAACTTTGTAAGTAAGTAATCTGGATGACAACACTCGTTACACTGAGATAATCTGATGATAAAGCTAAAAGGTGGATGGTAAAATGGCTACTATTAAAAAAAACTGTCAAGTTATGACTGATTTTATTAGTTTAAATGACTCTCATACATAATTTTTAAAGAGTTTTTAATACTACTTATATTATTAAAATTTAAAATAATTATTAATTATTATATTATATATTATTTATTAATTAGTTAAGAACCTGAAACAAAAATTAAAAACAGGAAAATGTTCCGTCACAAACCGCTGATTAAGTAAAAAATTATGACTGATCATCACGAATTCGTGATTGTAACCAGAACCGCATTTGTTTACGACGCGAATATATTTGAGGTCACTCTGACATCAGCTTTTACGCTCACAAGTTCAAGTCAATTTGTAAACATCCTGGCCATTTAGCCTGTTGCATACTCCGTACCGTAGCTGTAGCGCCATTATCGTTACTCGCTCATTACCGGTAGAGCTTCGCAACTAACTTGGCTGTGAAGGCACAAGATAAATCTAGAGAGGTTGTTGCACAGCCCGACGTATTACCTGAGTCCGAAAATAGATTTCAGCATTCCCAACTAATGACTGCGCTATTTCTAGCTCTGGATGCGAAGCTAAAACTATTATAGCGCAAAAAGCTGAAGCCTGTGCGGTTGAGTGTGTAGAACGACATGGTTCTCTATGAAAGGCTATCTTTTTGTAAGTATTTGAACTCTACACTTTAAAACCTAAGACTGGATCATAATTTATCTTTGATGAATTTTATTATTAATGGTTAGGCGGCTATTCTCTGTTCTATTCTTTTTAAGTGTATCTTCTGAAGTTGGCATGAAAAACCTATGGCAGTAGGTACTAATTACTGCTATAATTTGAAAATGGCTAATGGCGAATATTGTTTGAGAGACGTTTTAAACAGGATAACAAATTAACTTTTAGTTTGTCTAGCATTGTGTCACGGAAAGTGTTGTTTTGTTCTTGGTTTCATTTTCTACGTTCGTTATAAAAGTTTTTTTTTTGGTTCAAACGTATTTTTTACGGAACCCTAACATGGCGCCTGCGTTTTAGACCTAGCTATGGGGTGAATGAATTTGAGATTGACGCAACTAAGAAAATGTTATTGATCTTTACTGGTACAAACTAAAAATATTTTTTGTGGACACTTAAAATAGTTTGAACGTGTGTGGTTTCTTCTTTAGATTCGTCTCCACTGTGCACTTGTACAGGTTATATTAAACGTTACATTACCTGTTGTAAAAATATGTATGCATTTAAGTTTTAAGACATTTTTATTACTAACTTGTGTTTTGTTATCTGATCATACGCGTACCTTGGCACTTGTCTTATTTAAAAAAGTTTATTCATGCTTGTGTTTTTACATAAACTAATTATGGTAGGTAAACATAGGTTTAGGTACCTACTATAACTAAACATTATGTAAATTTATTAAATACTTACTCCAACTTTCTCAAAGATGATTGCAATTTGACATCGTTCCGCCAAGTCTACATGACTGTTTTTTTAAACTAGCATTTATATTAACTATTAGCAGCTATAATTAAAATTTAACATTACAGAAATTATATTGCCCTGTAATATAAGGTTTGGTTATTAACCAGATTCATCATTTGCTTCTCAATGAGAACTGGTGGCGTGGATATAAACGACCTTAAAATACCTTTGTCTAATAGCGCTCTTGATACCTGTGATTAGACGTTTTACAATGAATCATTCACGCCTGTACCAATCTGAAATTCTCGTTTAGCAACCTCAGAAACAAATTCTATTGGGAACATTTTGTAATGTTTTATAAAATAGCTCATGAGTTTTTCGGTAAATTATTAGATTTAGAACTCAATAATTTATTTCAAAACCATATTGAATGTAAAAGTAGATGTTACAATAAATGTGACATCAGTGTTATGGACCCTGTTGGGCACGCAACTTGGGCTAGGAGAGAGGCATTCAAATAACAGTTTGTTAATTATTATTACGATACAATTTAATTGAGATTAAATGATTTGATATAACCTATGTAAAGCATGTTAATTAAAGGAAGGCATTCCCGCTAACCCGTAATACTGTAGTGTCCATAAACACAAAAAAAGTTCACATAAAAAAATGGTTACATTTTAATATGTCACACAAAATAATAAACGTGTGATATGAAATCATTGGAAATAACCGAGTGAGACAGAAAAGCGATGCTGCCAGTTTGCGCATCACATTCAACTCAATTTTAGTAGATTAGATACTTACTAGCTGACCAGGCGAATTTCGTACATTAAGTTGTTGCAATTAGTCACAAAATTAATTTCTGAACGCATTCCGTCGTTCGTTCCGTTTGACGGATAAGAAAAGTTTGTATGGGAAAATAAAATTACTTGTCTTTACTATTTCCTTGCAATTTATTTATTTTCCTCAGCTTTTAAACCTTCCTAAGACTTTTACAAATATTTCAAAACCAAAATTAGCCAAATTGGTCCAGCCGTTCTTGAGTCTTTGTAAGACTAACAAACGTCAATTCGTTTTTATTTTTATAAATTCAATTAAATTTAACTTACTAGTCAATCATTAACAAAAAAAAAAAAGGTTCGTTCTTATAAAAGTGTATAACCATTTAATCATATTTCAGGTAATTAACAGGTAAAGTGATTCTGAGATTGCTCTGTAAATTGTAAATGTTTTTTTTAGTGTTCGATTATTAGAAGTAGTATAAGCTTAGGTTTTCAATTATCATATAATTATATGGTTATAATAATGCATTACTTCCTCGTATTGCTTATGGCCGTTTTCTTAAGAAGCTAAATAAATTATTTATTGGTACTCGCTTACTCAGAAGTTGAATGAAGATAATTGAAATATTTATGAATGAAGCGATAAATGTTCAAAATAAGCGAGAATTTTAATCAATGTATTTCTGTAGGTACTTGCACTGAAACAGGGTCTTGAGAATAACAAAATCAAAATGAATAGTAGTAAATTGTAGTGTTGTTTTATGCGTAACAATTGCTTTATTGTAACTTTATTACCCTCGTAGACTACGACTATAGGTAATTATCATAAGTATAATAAGAAGTTTTTCTAGATGACAAATGATTTTATTATTTATCATTTGCAGTAAATCCGTGATATTGAAAGCTATTCGCTAAAGACGTAACTTGTAAGTATTGATTAGTTCTACAAAATCATTAGCTAATAGCTTCTTTATATAAAACAAACAAAAAAAGAAATCTTTTTAAGGGAACATTTATTTTTATCGTCCTGTGTTAATTCAGTTACCTGACAAAATTATTACGAGTAAAATTTGTTTTCTAATTTTCGCACTTTGCTAGCTCTCCAATATTGAAAAAGTGTGGCACAATTATACAAGTAGACAGGTACATATTAACATTACAAGTAAAGAGTATACAGTGTGTAACGAAAAGGTGAAATAAAACTTTAAGGGGTTATTCTACGGCTATTTCGATGTTGGGCCCATAGAAAAAGTTGATGTAATTTAGCCGTAGAATAACCCCTTAAAGTTTTATTTCACCTTTTTGTTACACCCTGTATACTTGCACATATCAAAGAATACAAATTATTACAGCGTATGAAGATCGGAGTCGTGTCGTGACTCTGAGTCGTGCTGATTACGAGTTTATTTGCTGAATTCGTCATGATCACCATGCGTTTATACCTACATGCGGTAGCTGTATTACATATTTATTAATTTATGAAAATACACATATAGTGCCAAATCCTTCCTTTTAAAGGTTTCTCTACTATTATTTAGTGTCCATAGAATATCCTAGGAAGGGTTAGGTTACGTTGCTTCTTAAATGAGTTTTTGTTATTTTAATATCTTCGAAAGTGTATTGAACCAGTTTAAATAGATGTTGGTGGGAGTTAACGTGCTGATTGCTGTATCTTACTGCAAGTTGTTAGGTGCATTTTTAACCGGTTTGTCAAGTTTCAAAATTGAACGACTGATACCCCGAAACAAAAATTTTGTTCTTTAACTTTCATTAACCGAGAAAAGTATCTCGGTTAGATAGGTACGCTTAAATGCATACTTTGATAATCCAAGAAAACATTTTAGAAAACTTAAAGACCTATTTTTCCAGTAATATATATGCATAGGTATAATATTATTACGGTTACTTGAAGTAAGAGGTAAGAAACTTACTTCTCAAGATTTTATTTTACTTGTAATACGCAATGCGGCAAATGCAATGTCTTAGAAAGATAAAGGTCAAACAATGTAAGTTAGTATCTTCCTGATTTGATTTATTTTAAATATATTCTGCAAACTCAAAATCTATCATTAAGGTATTAGGACGTCACGAACGACTCTATCAAGCATGGGTTTATATACATATTAACTTGTAAGTATCAATGCTATAATATTTATCGTTGTATAACAATCAATCTATACCTACAACGTGTACAAGATATAAAACTTAACAGGTTGATTTTGCTCTTCAAATACTTACAACAATTTTGTCTATGGAAATATAATAACTAAAATTTTCTTTGTTTAATCTGTAATATCTATATAATATGTGGTCAGATTTTAATATTTGTAAATTAATGTATTTGGAACCTGCTATTTTTTTAACACGTTTTAGGTATGTATTAAAACTCTTATTTTTTATTGCAAGTATGCCTTTAAATCAATTTCTAAAAGAACGTATAATTTTATTTATAATAGTTAAAATTATCGATTCTTACTTTTCGAGGCGATCTCCAAGTTTATCGGAGAGGTGGCTGTCTTTGGGCTTGGTGAGGTCGGCATCGTAGAGGTCCCGCTTGAAGCCGCGCCAGAAAGTCGGCATCATCCAGACAAACCATGCCCGCGACAGGAAATTTGCCCGCAAGTAGTTGTTGGTCTTCTTTTCACGCTCCTTCGGCGGTATCTTCTTCAGATCGCTGGGGTCTTTGCCACTAACCATTTTCGCAGTTTTTTTATTATAAAATTATACAAACTAATTTAAAAAACCGTTCCTGTTTATTAGAGCGCACTTTTATTTAACAGATCAACATGATTGTTGTAAAACCGAAGCCGCATTCGGGGCGCAGTCGCCGTGCGGGTGAACTCGCGCGCTGCGCTTACGAGTTGCGAGACTGTGTGCGAAGCAAGCGCAAACTGTCGTCCTACTGAGGGGCGCGTGCTGACGTTAGTTTATATGAAGCGAGTAACAACACTGTGATGGTTGCTGTAGTCTTCTTCTCCGCTGCGTCTCATGCCCCTTTACGCAGTCTTGTTAATTAGACCCTATCTGCTAGTTCGGGTATTCACTCGTAGTAAATACCAGTTACTAATCTTAAAAACTTAATGTCATTTATTCGTCACTTGTTTTAATGGACTTAATGTATTATGAGATGAAGATTTCGAGGTAGGTAAATTAACTAGCTGTTATCTAAATATAGTTAGCGATAGCAGCCCTTTAAAGATTTTTTAAAGTTTTTAGGCTACCTTAAAATATATTAAATGAAAGAAACTTCCTTCCAAACTTCTGTTCCTGTGACTTCGTTTACGTGGCCTTTCAATTCATTTCAGAAACCCTCAAAACGTCTTCAAAAGACCTACCAAAGTTTCATCATAATCGGATGAATAGTTAAGGAATGTATGGAGGAGAAGCATACTAACATAGATTTTTATTCATATTTGTCACAGATTACAAGAAGAAAGCTTATCTTATTTGTTGTAAACAGAAAGAAAATACTTTTTGTGCATTTATTTATTTAGAGTAATAATCTCATACAAACTAATTTTATCTACTGTTTTTTTAAAAGTCGGACGACGAAACCTATATAAGACACACTTAGCGTAGTAAAAATGGGTGGTCGAGAACAATGCGCAGATTGGTACAACTCCTCAACAACATTAAAATATTGTGCGAATCAACTGGAAAAGACAGTTCCTTAGTTATAATAAAGTACAGAAAAACCTATTAGACGTAATTACTCGGAATCTCTCCACGCGAATTCAACTCGCATTTGTCTGGTTTTTATTTATTAAAATTTTGACCAAGGTATAGCTTTCGTTTTTTACGAGCTACAATTTTGGTTTTTCTATATTTCACCTATCCTTCACTACCTTACAGTACAGGTTAGTGTGAAGAACCCGTAACCTATAGTAGCATTAAAACTTAACTGTGTAATTACTGTTTAATCACAAATTTAAAAAAATGGATCATAAACTAGTCCTCCTTGAACTCTTTTGTAGTGAACGTGACTGCGAAAATATTCATGAGCAAATAAATCTATATATCTCTATTTAAATAAAGCAAAGTCGGGTTAGTTTACATCATTTATAAGTAACTAAGATCATGCAAAAAGACGGTCAGCTACTAAATTAAAAGTTAAAAGTGAATTAGAGTAATAAACTAGCGCTAGATAGAGTTATCTCACTTAATTTTATAACAAATTTATTTAGTCCCCGTCTTTTGTTGTGCTTGGTATGGCGCTTTCTGAATAACTGAGTAAAAGCTTTGAATTGATTACACATTAAAAAGACTGGAGATAGATATTATTTTCATGTTTATACCTCTACCTGTGCCTACAGGAGGGTCTTGACAGACGGACTACAAAGTTGTCTTTTATGAGTTGCCCTTTTTCATTTAAGGTAAAGTATCCTAAAAGATGAAAACAAACATCACAAATTATGACTCATAAAGGTACAGGTAGAATTGTCTCCTAAAGAAACACATACATTGCGTCATATTGCGAATTTGATTTAGAATTTAACAATTGTCGAGTTTGGGAAACTCATAAAAGTCAATTGGGAAGTCGTTTCCAGGCGTAAAAGTTTAGGAAGAAGTAGCTGCCGATACATTGTATGCCAGTGAATGATTGACGACGTAATAGGTGGGTACATATACGTGTTCCGGTGGCGTGTGATCTTCGTATGAATTGTCATTGTAGTGTGCGGTGGACAGTGGGGTCATCAGTCTGGGCGTTGACAATACTGGCACAATACCAACCAATACCGCTCTATTGACAGGCCGCATGACGGCCGATCATTTTGTCACACGTCTCTTGCTTCCTTCGGCAGTAGTCGTAAGTACATACTTGTGGCACAGTATATACCTTTGCAGCATTCAGGTCGAACAAAATCTATTTATCTATATCAACAGGCCCCTCTTTCTCATTGGGCATTCTGGGCACGTGCCTAGGGCCCCACACTCGTTGGGGGTTCCTAGTTCCAGCCAGATCAACAACCGATAACCGATAATTAAAACAACGCAAGAATGCACATTAGACCCGAGACTCTTTTTGAAAAAAAAAACGAGGAAATTTCGCGGGCTCCCTTAAATGATCCCCTTTCCCATTAACAAAATAGTCCTCTGGCAAAGTCATAGGGACCCCATTATCCTAATATGCCCAGGGCCCTCAATTAAGACGGCCCTGTAAATCAAAAAGCTAGGCCTGAATTATCTGGGTTGGTTTAGTTATACCTCGCATGAGATCAGTCACCGCGCGTGCAAATGGCTAAGCTACTTGTAGCTTCTAGTCCTTACGCCAATATGCTACCACGCAGCCATATTCTTTGGAATAGCTTGGAGTGTATTTTGTAGCATATAAAGAAGCACTGAAAGAGACGAGTATATATGTAAGCTGCGAATAGGCACGCAAATGACACTCGGCATATGTTGCAACTAGTACAGATTTTATTCAAGTGTGAGAGCCGTTTTCCTCATTGGTCGTGTGGAAAGATTAGCAATTCCAGAACGATATTTAGGCATACCATGTTAAATGATTTTTAAAAACATATTCGTTGTTTTATTAGTTTTGCCGAATGTGTAATGTTGTGGCCATAACTCGCTCGTAAAGGTAAACGAGACTGTCCACAAGGCCTTCACAGTTTGTTTTGTCGGTTCAAGTAGCCGCTTTCTGTGCCTCACGAGTACTCTCGCACGCCCCGTGCTCGGCACGGCCGCATTGACACAATCAATCCGACTGGAAAAAACCGACTCTCGTATACTCGTATATATATACTTACCTACTATCCTCAAATAACGGATCTTTGATTAAAATCGCCCTCGTTACATTATTGGTTTAAATTAATTTTGATGTCCAATTTGACTGTGTTTTTCGACGGTTCAAGCTACCAATAAATGTTTTAAATATAGTCTGTGTTGTAGCATGAAAAGTTTGAAAATGTTTACACTGGTGCGCTGTGGTTTGAACCTATAATAAAAACTATGAACTTGCATGCCATTTAGAAATATATACCTTATTGACGTCAACGTAAACGTCACAATTAATTATAGATTATTATTAAATGTATAGATCGCTATTTTATTAGAATTCTATAATTGAGACTACACCTATCTAAGCATGGAAAAAGAGATAGTTAACATGTAATTATATAAATTCCAACAATCAAACAACGAAAAAGTAAGTAAGTAACAAGTTTTTATAAAATATTAGGAACTTGTCGTTTATTTTAATAAGCCTGTTATTAAATTGTATTTTGTAATACAATTTTAAGAAGAGAGTAGCACCCAGTTTGTATATATGGCCCCTTAAAATACTTATTCTTGTTAACATAAGTACGTGGTAATTGAATGATAAGTGTTACTGCACCCTCAATGAACATTAAGCGATAGCACTTTGTATTTGGCATGCCTGGTTTTCCAAAGATAAGGTGCATTTTGGGTTGGGTAGAAATTACTAAAACTTTAGCATGAATATTCCAAAATATTGTTTGGTTTTATGTTGATAAAAAACGACAGACTTAGCAAAAAGACACGAGCGAACAAATAGCCTTCCCTCATATCTGTAAAATAATTACTTACTACCAGCACACGTACTCGTAGTAGTGTATAGGTACGTATGCCCATGTACTGCAAAGTAGATATTTATAGGTCCCTTTTTATCCCAAGCCAACTCATTTTTATGCGTGGATGCCATAAAAGTTCTTGGACTGGTTCCACGGAGCCTGATTTAATAATAGCATCGTCTCCTACAATGGCTAAACTTGTAAGGTCCGGACCGTTAGCGCGGACCGGGCGGCGGCGCCAGCTCTGCGCCTGCGGCTGTTATCTCTTTCACTTTTTATCTTCAGTTCATTGCATCGACGTGCGTTTGCAGTGGCGACGGACCTCACATTCACTATATATACCCATATGTATACGACTAAAGCTCGTGACATACATGTTTTGAGATGTGACCATTAATATTAGTATACTGGAGTATAAAATACAAGATCTTTAGTTCTTTGAAGGCGTTGGAGGTATTTTAAATTCAAGCTTTCAATTATGCAGGATAAAAAGATCTGAAGACGTATTTTTAAATCATGCGAATTCCAATCCGAATACGAAATTGCAAGATTCCCATATGAATTCCTAAAATCACTATTTTTTAAAATTCATTAAGTAAATTTTGCAACGAGTGGTCCTACCGACTCGTTTTTTTGTTTTCTACTAGTCATGGAGTACATACCCTTTATTAAATGTTAGGGTATTACTCGATGCTACAAGTAGAAAGTACGGAAGAATGACATTAACAAGT
The DNA here is from genome assembly GCA_963576865.1 of Anania hortulata. Classification (NCBI taxonomy): domain Eukaryota; kingdom Metazoa; phylum Arthropoda; class Insecta; order Lepidoptera; family Crambidae; genus Anania; species Anania hortulata. The sequence goes on along the minus strand of OY756390.1, from coordinate 11,796,325 downwards.
AAACATATTATGTTTGACGGAAATTAGACTTAATAACTTTTTATTTACGTTCCGTTTTAAACGATTCACTACCGGTTTTTGATGAACTCATAAAATCAATGAGTTTTTGCATTTCATTTTATAATATTTTCTGCGTAAAACAAAAATAGTTACGAGATTTCAATATACTAGCAACACTTATTTGAAGTGTTTCAAAAATGCGTAAAATCGTGAGCAATTGAAGTAAATTTCATACACGAATTGTTTTCGTGTTCAAATTCGAGATTCATTTCTAATGCTTCAAAAAGGCCAAAAGGCCCTTCAAAAAGGTCTCCAGGCCATTTAGGCAGGCCGCACTTTATCAGAAGCTTCTAATAAGAAACATTTCGGACCGAACTGTCAAAGCTCCGCACATTATCCGGTTCGGCGATCCTGCGCCAGTTGTAGCTGACTGCGCCGCCACAACACACCTCTCCGTCTTTTGACGTTCGCACAGGGATGTTAAGGATGGTGACACGTTATTGCTATTGGCACTATTGATTAGTTTATTAAAGAAGAAAATCATTGTTTATATTTTCTCCTAAGCTAGGTCCGGCTGTATTTTATTTTGATAGTGTTCACTATTCACATTCCATATGCACGGATAGTTTTCCACTTCAACTACAAAATCTTTAGAATAAGAATAATATGAAAAGAATACGTTTATTTGAAACAAACCAAAATATATATACTTATATTTAAAAACACGAATAAGTATTAAACCGAATTATAAGTTAAAAATGCATTGTGAAAACTGTAGGAAATCATTTGCGGTCGACCTTTAGTCACGAGCTAGCAATAATAAGAGCATACATTTTCCTATTTTTCCTTCTATCCTTTTGAAGTCCTTAACCCTCCCTCTTGGTATAGCCGTTTGAACCTCTTCCTTTTTTGATGTCGGTTGTAAGGGTAAAAAATTGAGAACCTCCTCTTTTTTTGTAGTCGGTTAACAAAAGTAAACCTTTGGCACCTTACTTTCATATTTGACATTTTGCAACAAGAAGCGCGTGTACAGCATACGGTGACGTCTGCCAAACTAAAACTGAAAATTTCTGATAATATGCGGGGCTTAGTACAAAATGTATGGTAGACGGGCCTCTCAAGAATTCTGATGACGTTTCAATTAGAACCGGATGACCGGCAAGAAACATTTCTTACAATATGCGGGATCTAGTACAAAATGTTTGCTCTAGAATGTTTCTATTAGCAGCTTCGGATAATATGCGGCCTGTCTTAAATCACACATATGGACTTTCGCAAGTGAATCATGCAATCTCGTAAAAAGCAAGGTAATCCTAATTATAATACTTTTTTGCTATTTCTATTGTTCGGGGACCATTTTTGTTACGCTACGTTTGTGTGTGTGTGTGTAGTCAAACAACATGCAATAAAAAGCGGACAAGTGAGAGTCGAATGTGGCGCTAAAAATCCGAAACTAAATTAAAGAAAAAAATGTGGTTATTTATTCTGTGGTAAGGATACAGAATTACGGACTAAGCTCTCAGTTACGCGAGTACGACTAGCACTTTGCCGGTATTTTTTGCATATGTAATATAGGTAGGTACTTATCTATATTGAGATTTGAACTCTATGTAGATTGGTGTAAGCCACATGTAGAGTTTCGACTTCCCTAGTGTATTGAACACAGGTTTTACATCCTATGGATTGCAGAGCTATGTCTAGTTATACGATGTTGAAAGCTAGCACGTTTATTGCGAATAAAATTGCAATCATTACTTGACTACTTATCTCGGGAAATATTAGGTAGGTACGTTATTAAACAGGGTTACATTGCAAGATAGTGCCAAACAGGAACGAAATAGAATCAGAAGACAAATTTTTGAAGCATTAAATTTTTTTTTGAATTCGAACACGAAAACAATTCGTGAACAAAATTAATTTCTATTGCTTACGATTATACCCATTTTTAAAAACCTATTAAGTGTTACTTTCAAATCGAAATCTTGGATCAATTTTTGTTTCGCACAGAAATATACTACGAACTAGATGTTTAAAGAGATCTTAACCAACCAGCTAGTATGCGTTGCTGGTAAGCAAGCACGCACATCATCCTTCTATAATAATATAGCACACACTTAGGTAAATATCTTACCTAATATTTATAGAGGTAAAGTTTGTTTGGCCGTAGAAGTTAATCTCCACAACTACCTAGATACTCATTTGATTTAAATAATTATTTAACGAATATCTATAATTTTGTCCGGATAGACATAAGATACTTTCTATCCCCAATGTACATTTGTCGAGTAATGCGAGCAAAGTAATGCGAATTTTACTATAGATGACACAGTTAAGTTGTAAAAAAATGTTGAGTGTGAAAACAAAAATAATTATTTACCCATATTCCACGTGAGTAAAGTGGCCGAAGCCGCGGGCACAACTTTTAAAAATTATTTATTACGTAACACTCAAGTAAAAGTCGTAAATTGTAAGCCCTCTGTACTTACGTCGTTGATTTGATACTTTTTTCTTCTTTATGTGCTCTTATAAATAAAGGGTGGCAGGCAGCTAATAGCTCCTGAAACTTGCCTTCGTGTTTCGCTAGGTAGGTGGATCTCCTACTATAGCTATTCCTGTGTCACGCACACATGACTTCTTTTTTGCGACTATCATGTCTCTGTTTCTGCTTCTGAGGGATTTTGTTAGGTTTTGTCTTCTAAAATTACCTACAGAAAGTATTACTTCGGAGAATAGACCCAAAATAAGAAATCGCTCGCGCTTTGATGGTGGACGAGCTTCTGTTTAGGCGTAGTGTTTTCTAAGTCTACTATGGTTTAGGTTGTTTTTAAACTATTCTTCGTTGGTGACATTAATAAGTCTGTGTCTATTGTGCCTACGTGTTAAATTCACCTAAGTACTGTCTTTACGTGAGGTGCTCTTCGATTGTTTACAACTTACATACGTAAAGGAGTAGGCAGTAATTTCAATTTATTATTATTATTGAATAAGAAGCAAAAGGGGTACTGCGGCCTGCTGTCTCACTTGTGTGCTAGTGTCTCCTAGTTGCTACAACTGCTACGTCGCTCTTGGATGAATATGGCTTTAGCTTCGGTGGCGTCCAGTCCACCGAAGTGGAAAGGAAAACTTTCCGCTATGCAAAAGGCTTTGCAAAAAGCGTAGACGAAGGTATATAGATCCTTCATGGTGGCATCGGATTTAATTGTAAGAATAGTATATTGGCTGTTTTATCACTTTCTGCAGGATAATTAAAAACTTCTTAAACGTCACTGCCAAAAAAATTGAAAAAATGTCAGCAAAATTTCAATGATTATTTATTTACAATATTGTGTTCTACTTTACTCTTTAAAGCTTCATAAAGTTTGGGAAAAAATATGTAATAAGTGTTATTAGGGCCTTTAATATGGAGCAGGTAAGATAAATGTATAAGTAAATCTTAGACCACTATGGGTAAGCAAAAGAGAGGAAGGAGAGGAAAGAGATGGGAAAGAGGCATTAAGATAGCGCGGAGGCTTCAGTAGGTACTTACACTCGGTATTTGGAAAACGTTTGTTGTTACCTTAAGCCAATTTTTGGACAATGACAAGCATTGCCTACTGCTGAAAGCAGTCTAGTAAGATCCATGTTAGGTGACATAATAAATAATAAGAAATCTAAAATAAAATATCCTCTACTGTAAGTTATGGAAACGCAGTTTAAAATAATAGAGTATTTTAATGACTTTACAGCAAAAACCTTTGTTTTGTATTGTTGGTTTGTTGGTCTTTATGGGTGATTTTCCCAGCACCAAATCGTAAACGGCATGGCTGAAACTGCTAGTGCAGGATGGCACTTTTAACTTGTAATATTTTTTTTTAGATGAAAAATGTTGTCTCCTACAGCAGCCTACAAATATTTTTCCATTATGATTGTCGCTAATAAGGAAAAAAAATATATAAACACCTAAGTTTTTCATACCGGTGAAGCGGCACAATTTGTTTTTCAGTATACTTTTAATCATATAATAAAAACAGTTGATTTTTTAGGGATTTCCTTTTTTTTATTTAAATCCTAAATAGTGGCAGTACTTTATTGCGGAAACTACATTACAAAATCTGTTGTATTTAATGAATGGTAAGTACAAATTCACGTGTCCAAATTAGATTTTTCACCGCGGTGAATTTTCGTTGTACGCGAATATCTAGGCATCCAACAACACTAGCTTCTCGCTACTGCGCAGTAAACTTGCGCACCAGGGACGCCTAAGCGCTTGATGTGAGAGGACGCGTGTTGCTTGTCTGGTGTTCCCACCAAAAACGTAAGTAGTGTGTTCCGGTGACTTGGGACCGCTTTTTTTTTCATTCACGTGAGTGGATAAAAGTTGTGATCCAATGATCCGATATATTTATTAAATATATGTACTTTTACTTAATGTCGCCCGATCAAGTAGGTAGTATCAATTTATTTCTATCATAAATACTGTGCTTGTAGTGTTAACTTCTATTGGCTGTTTTTCATGACGGTGATCTCATTTCGGTGAATTCGGTGACCTAAATTGACACCGAAATGAGAAAAAATATCATTTCGGTGATTTTTTTTCATTTCGGTGAGAAGTTGTTCATTTCGATGATTTTTATCTTCATCTCGGTGTTTTTTTTTTTCATTCCGGTGACAAATTATTTCACTTCGGTGAAAAACAGACCATAATTTCTTTTGTTACATTTTAGTTACACAAGGAATATATTTGTTTTGGGGACTAAAATGTAGCTACTAGTTAAAAGAATAATCTCAGTTGTTGCTCGCGTGGGCAATAGGCTATTTGACTAAATTATGATAATTAATCCACTTTAAACGTAATTCAAAAATATTGAACACGTGCTTTTTTAGGTTCCGTACCAAAATGGTACAAAAGGAACCCTTATACTTTCGCCATGTCCGTCTGTCAGTCCACGGCCTAGCACAGATACTGTTTGTACTAGGAAGCTGTAATTTTGCACGAGTATAAACATTAAACACGCCGACAGAATGGTACAATAATATCTTGAAAACAAAAATTCTAGGGTATCTCCCCTACACGTAAAGAAGGGATGAATTATTTATTTTTAGTCTACCCCATCGTTTGGGGTATCGTTGGATGGGTCTTTCAAATATATTGCGAGGTTGTGAAGACCATTTTTCGATTCAGTGATCGGTTTCCGAAATATTAACCTTTGTTGTTTAAATTCCGAAATATTTTTGCTAGAGTCGTGTCCCCATCCAAAAGATAGATTTTGAACTCCGTACCAGGCCAACTGATTTTAGTATCTATCTTACCTATATCTCTGCCAAATGTAGACCGATTTTGATGATTCTTTTTTTAATGAATAGCTTATACTTCAAAGATACTATAATAAAAAATTTTGGAAAAAAATTCACCCCTAAGGGTGGAAAAATAGGAAATGAAATCGGTGTTCAGCAGTTAAATTATGTTTGCACTCGTAAGATTTGTTTTGATTAGGATTTATCACTAAAATGGATGAAATAAGTTAATTTTATAAAAAAAATAAAAACCGACTTCAAAAAACTAAAACGCTAAAAATCAAAATCTCAAAAAAAAAATTGACGTTTTCATACAAACTGATGCCAGCTGGTCGCGTTTTAGTATGGGAAAGTGTTTTTTTTTTGCGATTTCGATGTTGGTCCCATAGAAAAAGTTGATGTAATTTAGCCGTAGAATAACCCCTTAGAGTTTTATTTCACCTTTTCGTTACACCCTGTATATTACAGTATCTTTGTGTTATCAAAACTAATAATTAAAATCTTTTAAAATAAGAATCTGAAAAAGTTGTAAAGATATACAGGGTGTCCCAGAAACAATGGATAAACCTTTAACTGTCGATAGGTTTCGTCAAGACCTCTCTAATCTCAAATTTTGACTTTAGTAAAAATATCTCGGTTTTCAAGATAATTGAGTTAGTTTTTTTTTAAAATGCCACTTTCGGTTAGTTTTTAATGTGCCATTTTTACAAATACGGACTTTTTCTAATTCAGTTTTTTTTAATTTCTAAAAGAATAGTTTAGCTATCAATAACAATGGTTAAAATTGAGCTAGCTAATCACGAAGTGCTTTAAAAAAACAATGTTCAAAAAAAAAAAAAAGATTTTTCCTCATGTTTGGTCAACTACCATGTTAAAAAAATGTATGGCGCTCATCGTGCCCATTAACTTAAAAAAAATCTTAGTTATTCTATTTTCCGAAAAGGTATAATAAGCTTATGTTTTCTGTATCTCTTAAACTTTATGTCTGGTTTTTATTAATTTTTTATTAAAATTACAATAAATGTTCGAATTGGCGTCCTTGCGCTCTGATACACGCCCGGCATCTTTTTATAAAAGAACTAGCTTTTGCCCGCGGCTTCGCTCGCGTTAGATTTGATTTTAAGTGAAGTATGAATGTCAAACTCAGTAATTTAAAAAACTACAAAACTTCTAGACAATATTTTTAGCATGACTATCAAAACACGATATGATATGATATAATACAGCGATTTATCAATTTTAGGATAACGCGGGTATACATCAAATGCAAAAATAGAACCTTTGTGTTGGGATCACGTACGGCTGTCTGTCAGTCCGTCTGTTACAACCGATTAGCTCCGAAATTACTGGCCCAATTGGATTGCAATTTGGCACAAATAATTTCAAGAATTTTCATGTTCACAATATACATTTTAAAATCAAAGTTTCAAAAAACCATAAAATCTACACCCATATTGATAGACATTTCAACCCCATCGCATCCCAACAAGGGAGATGGAATTTCACGTCCGCAACGTTACATTTTAAAATCGTTGTTGGTTTCGTAATCAGCGACCCGATAAACCATAGAAACAATACCCATGTTGATTTTCAGACTTTGTCAGCCCCCTTCCCCTTTTTAGGAGTTGACTTTTCAAAAAATCTGAAACATGTTTACTCATTTATCGTAAGGAGAACTCACTCCTGTGAAGTTTTGAATAAAAGAGTCTGACTAATCTTGTTTCCCCATACAAACTTTGGGCCCCCATTTCACCCCTTTAGAGGGTGAATTTTGAAAAACCCTTAGTGCACCCCTAGACCTTATAAGAAACCTACATGCCAAATTTGGAATCTCTAGCACCAGCGGTTTGGGCTGTGCGTTGATATGTCAGTCAGTCAGTCAGTCAGTTTCTTATTTTATATATATAGATAGATGTTTGATGCTGCTCGCGTAACCAGACGTTTTTATGTATGCAGCTGCATTTTGTATGCGAGTCCGCAACTCTGTTATTGAGGATACTGGTCTCGCGTAGACAAGGTCTTTCAGACATCCGCAATAAAAAAAATCAAGGGATTTAGATCCGGCGATCTGGGTGGCCATAAAATAGGGCCGAGCCGGCCTATCCACCTCTGTGGGTAGTGTTGATTCAAATAATTTCTTACTACTATTGCGTAGTGAGCTGGGCACCCATCATTTTTAAGCCACATTCTCCGCCTCACTTCTAAACTGATATCTCCTAGCATGCCGGGTAAATCATTTTGTAAAAAATTAAGGTAAATTTCACTATTCAGTGTAGCTGGATGTTCATATAGCCCGATCACCTGTCCGCCAATAATCCCAGTCCACAAGTTAACGTTATAAATATGATCAAGTTCTGATGATGGGATCTATAAGAAAATCATCAAACTTTGCATGAACTCCATCCGTGCCAACTGATTTTTGTACCTATGTTGCCCAATATCTTCGGCATTTGTGAACCGATTTTGATGATTTTTTCTTTATCGAATAGCTTATACTTTAAAGATGGTATATTAAAATTTTTTTGGAAAATTTTCACCTCTAAGGTGGGTAAATAAGGGATGAAATCGGTGTTCAGCCGTTAACTTATGTTTGCACTGAAAAGATTCGTATTGTTGAGGATTATCACTGTATGTATCACTAAAAATAGATGAAATAAGTAAATTTAAAAAAAAAAGTAAACCGACTTCAAAAAACTGAAAAGATAAAAATAATATCAACACATAAGTACCTAATCAGTTACTTTTGGAGTCGGTGCAAACGAAAACATTCAAACTCTCATCAGATAGCACCGACTCCAAAAGTAACTGATTAGGTACTTATGTGTTGATATTATTTTTATCTTTTCAGTTTTTATGGTTGATTATTACAATATATTTGTTATTTTTGTTGTTTTATTCTCACACGTTCCTAAATGAATTTAAGTTTAAATAAGTTAATATCCATGTATGGTACATTTTAATTAATACTTTCAATACCATTATAGTATAGTCAGAAAAGGATAACCTGTACTGTGTGATAGCACTCTTCAAAACGTAGGTAAGTAATTATGGAACTAGGATAGCAGCATTTTAGGTGCGTTGCGTGGTAACAGTTTAGTTTTTTTAGGTGACTGCATAAGTAATTTCATTGCGGTGACTCGCGTTTTTCATTTCGGTGATGAGAAGTTTCATTTCGGTGAACTATTCTTTAATTTCGGTGACACCAAAATTTTAAAGTACTATATCTCCTAAGTATATGAACTCAATTTGATGTCGAGTAAAGATTAATCATAACAATATCATAAATAACAATACTACATGGTTTTATTTCAAAAAAAGTTATAAATAAAAAAGTTCACCGTAATGACAAAAAAAATGGACTTGTTGAAATTGACCCTTATAATTAAAATAACAGAAACGCCTAGACTAAAAAATGTTAAAAAAGGTTTCAAGATAAGTTGCATTGTGCACACTCTCTAAGCTTTAGGGTATAACATGACCAGGAAATTGTATCATTTAAATAAGTATACTATTTCCTTATAGAATCAGAAGGAGCCTTTTTACGATGCAAAATCATCAGAGATTAGAAAGCAGACATCTATGGGCACTCTTATAATTTGGAATATTACGAGAGCCATCGAAGCGAATCCCACCTTAGATTTAAAGGTAACTTTTGATTCAGTCTGCTGTAACTACAGAGGGCGCGGGATATTTCACAAGAGGCGGGTGTTGGCGTTGCAAGGGTGCGGCGCAGGCGCGACACCGCTCCTTTCGTATTTCATACAAAATGTATAGAGGTAGAAAACACACAGTTGACGCGGCGTGGGTGAGGTGCGGGCGAGCTGCGGGCGAGGTGGGGGCAAGGGGTGGGCGATGGCGTGCCTCACTGCGCCTACCCCGGTCGCCTCTTGTGTATGGCCTGAGCCTTAGGCCTTATAAAAAGTTTATATAATTAACATGGTATGATTTGTTCACAAATTCAAATAGGTTCTGTAAATGGCTATGACGTCAACACACCTTGTTCTCTAAGAATTGCAATTTATTATTATCATCATTTTCTAACAATGTACAGTATTTCCATAACTGTTGCATTATTTAGAGTCATTCGATACAGGAATAACGAATGATGGAATCTAAAGGATTAAAATGATGACGCTGTTTATCACAGCAACTTATCATTAATTGTGCGGCGTACTTTTACAATACCTAGATTGTATCAGTGACAACTGCACGCGAATTGTTTTTTATATTTATTTTAATAGCTTACTCGTAAAATGACTGGTGGTTTACTGTTGCAAATATTTTTTTAAATTTAAGTGTCTAACAATAATGCTATTTCAGTCCAGTAATTCATACCTAGTATTGTATGTCATGGTCACATTAGCACGAAAGGAGAGTACACGTTATTGGCATGAAGACACTATGTTTAACAGTAATACCTACAGTAAAAAAATCTCTGTCCGATCTGAATGACGCCGATACTGCTGCTCAAATACTTTATTTTTTAGAAGACCAACATCATAATCAAAAAGAAAACCACTTTCACACAGGTATAAATTACCGGTTACAATTTAGATTTCGTATGGGAAAAGTAATTTTCTTTGGAGATATTGAAAATGTTGGTCAGACAGAGAAATTCCCTTATTTGTATGTAAGTATGTTTAGTTACACCTGGTATAAATTACCGCAACTAATTAATAGAATTGATACAGCTGACATTTTGCATTAGCAACACACGAGCGCCTGGAGCACGATACAGGCAACGCGCTGGTCGTCTTATGCACTGTTGTTCTGATTCAGCGAAAATAGGTAAGTATTTAGGAATGTCTGAACCTTCTAAGGCCTTGTAGTAAGGTTCTAACATTTGATCTTTACCACTCAATATTCAAATCGGATCCATGAACCCATACTTAAGTAGGGCTTAGCATATTATAAATTATTATGTAAGTAGCTGTTTTATTTGAGCAGCAAATTTATTTCTTTTTTTGTTAATTGTTGCATTAACACTAACCTATCAAAATTGACACAGTCGGCAATTAAAGAAACTCAAGAGCGCCTGCAGCAGGATGCGGGCAACGCACTGGCCTCGCAGAGCCCCGAGGAGCAGTACCTAGCGTGCGCGCTACTGGCGTGGCAGCAGCTCGGGCACAGCGAACCCGACACCCTATATCAGTACGTCGGTTTATTTACGTCAGTTTGCTAACACTGAGCACGTACCGTATAGAGCGGTAATTACAGACCATCTATCTTCAAAACTTGTTAGATATTTTTCACTTAGACATAGTATGAAATTACAACTCCTGCCAAATTTCGGCAACGGCAGTACAGTCACAGATTAAATATTGGCGGGTTTTTTCTTGAAAAAAAAAAAATCTGGTGGCACAGTAGGTGTCTCCGCCAAGACTAGCGATGCGAAGCGTAAGGGCACTAACTATATACCTTTTCTCGAAGCGCTTCGTCGTTTTTTTGTACCCTCATAACTTGGGTTTGGATTATACCCAATATACAACATTCTCGATTAATGTCAATAGTAAACTTATTAAACATGTTTCAATTGCATATCTCTTATAAATACTTTAGATTTTATTGATATCTAAAAAACCTCGATTTCATCATTGACTCACTGATGATTATCAAAATTCTTAGGGTATGTATTTCCTGAAGTCCTAGAATGCTGAAATTTAGTGTGTAAGCTAGTATTAGTATACAAACAACAAAACAATTCTAAAACTTGGAACCCCTTAAACTAGGAGATGGAAGTTTGTTTAAGAGTTCGGCAAATTTTGATGCTAGAGAAAGTAGATGCTGAAAACTGATGTAGTGTGATTCCTTGTTTTAAACAATAATAATACATATTTTAGAATTTTTAGTAAATCACTTTGTGATGTGTATAGTTAGAAGCTTGGCTTTACATAAGATCTGATTACGTTTTGTCTGTGCGAGCCATAATATGGTCTCGTCTTGGCAACATTTTACATTAAAATGTTTTAGGTGGGATTAAGATAAATTTATTTCTCTATAAAAACTCTATACATGAAACTTAAGTAATTTAGCTTAATCTAATTATTATCAAGTTGGTACCTAAACTAAGTAATATTTTTGCTTGTATCTTAGGTATCTATTAATACTCTTAAAAGTACATTTAAAAAGGATAAGGATAAAAGGATAAATGTACTTTTACGAGTATCTTCTCATGAAAGCCGTCTCATATTTTCTCATGAAAGCTTACTTTGGTCACAAAACACCTAACCTACAAGTTAAAGCTATTTTTTTATATGCTAAATTTTTAATTGCTGCATTGCTCTCTCTTCCCGGGACATAAAGTGACCATCTAAGTTTAAAGTGTCAGGCCCCTTGAAAGTCCGTTGAGGATTTATTAAATTATTAACAAACTAGCTATCCCGGCGAACTTCGTACCGCTAATAAAAGTTAAACTGAACGCATCCTGTTTGACTGGTACGAACAGTTTGTATGGCAAATAAAATTGTTGTTTTTACTACTTTCCTTGCAATTTCTATATATTTTCTCACCTTTTAAACCTTCCCTGAACTTCCACAAATATTTTAAGATCAAAATTAGCCAAATCGGTTCAGCCGTTCTCGAGTTTTAGTGAGACAAACGAACAGCAATTCATTTATATATATATATATATATATATATAGATATATATTTAAAACAACATAATATAACCTTTTGCTATGGGGTCCATAGCACAAGACCAGGGTGATCGAACCCGAAATCTACAAGGTCCCTCATCCGTTCTAAAGTCCTGGAAATGGCATCACACGCTGCGTTATCGAGCAGTCAGTAACTAACATCTAACTTCTCACATTTATAATTTTAGTGGGTAGGATAACAGACAATTTATTGCCTTGGTTTGTAGTTAACTACAGAGCGCGTGCGACAAGTTACGAGTAGAGCAGGCTATAAAGCGGTACTGATTGCATACTAAATGGGTAAGTTATACTGAGAACGACCCGCGCACCCTGAACGAGGATATAATCGGAAGGATAATAAAAAGAGACGAGACATTAGTTTAATTTTATTTGCAGTAATGCAGGTCCAATGCTATAATTACAAATGTTAATATTCTTAAAATGAATGCGGGCCCAGTGTTCAGTTTCTAATTAACTTGAATGTCAATCGGCGTTAGTGAAATGAGGATAGGAATTGTTGTCTTATCTAATTAGTCATAGCATTCATTTGTATCAATGATGATTGATGTATGTCATGGTTGTATCACGCGCTTATGCTTATGTGCTCATAATCATACTTATGCACAGTAATCATTAACATGCTTCCAGGTTCGTGGAAACGAAGCGAAAAGAAATTCCTGATAAGAAATCATGTGCGGAGAAAATGAATCAAGCAAAAAGGCCCGAGCTCTTTCATGGGAGCTTTATCAGTTATGAAGATTCAAAACTCTCTAAAGGTGTGGGGTCATGTGGATACAACCAACATTCGCTGATGGGGCCCGTGGTCAAGCTGCCGGTGGAGACGAAGATTGTGATGCGCCTGGATAACACGCCGTCACGTCCGGCAAGAAGAAAGCCAGCTGAAAAGGATTTAAAAAATAAAATTGATGCAGTGAGTAATATCCTTTAAATTCTGTCTATTAAAATTCTAATTGTAACACACCTACCTATTTAAGCTATCATCAAATTTAAAAAAGTCTATCATTACATATAATTTTAATACATTAGAAGGGCGCACGCGCGATAGTGGCGCCGCCATTTTTATTATTAATTTAATACATTTGGAATTTTTTTGTAGTGCACTACATGGAAAAAGTTTTGTAGTGCACTGTACATCAAGCACATACATAGGTATGTGCTTCATGTCACTGTAGAACTATTTTTGGATCTGTAAGACTTAGGTATTGTGTGTTCATGTCTTTGTAAAAATTGTTGCTAACTGTTGCAACTTAATAAGATTCATTAGCTAACTTCCTCTTAGGGGCTTTACTGGTCAAACATAGTACAGTAGCTTTTTCTAAGGGACGACAATCGAAATCTCAAAATAGAGGGGCATTTTAAGATTGACCCCTATTTCTGATTGTCTGTCTGTGACTGTGTGTCTCAATAATTCTCAAACGTATAGATTGTATTGGATTCGGCTTTTTAATGGAATGCTGGTCTATCTAGGGTAATTCGTAGGTAATTGTGCATGTAATAAATAGCACGAAGCCGACCAAGAGATTATCGGCACTTTTCATTTGTAATGCCTACACGAGTAAAACCTGCCAACTTGAAAATTTGTTTTAACCTATTACAAAACAATTAGATACACTTAATTCCTCAGTATTCCTTTTCGCCGATAAGATAACGCTATTTTTCATAGTAGATGATTAGTCAAACCATAGAGTCAAACGATAAAAATGTCTGGATTGCCACTGTCTATCTTGCAACCACGTATCTAAGTAAGTACGTATCTAAATAATATTAAATGCGTAGTACAAGCCAGCAGCAAGCATCATGCATGCAGGCAATCAGCATGCATTGAGCAAGCTGCATGCACCATGCGTGCAGGCAAGCAGCATGCACCATGCATGCAGGCCAGCAATCAGCTGCAAGGCTTTTGTCATGGCTCCGGCACTGCGGGTCTCCGGCGATCCCACGCGTGCTTATCGTGACAGACGGCTTTCGCTCATCACAGCAGTTTCGGCTTGCTGGCCGGCCTCAACCGCGGTGGCCCGCTATCAGTCTCCTGCTCCTCAGCCAGCGGGCTGCCTCGCCCCTACGTGCCTACGCGATTTTGAATTACACTCTAGGGGTAGGGCAGACAAGACTGCGTGGAGTCGGATTTACGCCGATTCGTTTCTCTCACTAAAACCAAATTTGTAGGTATTGTTTTAGGAATAACAGTAATATAAATGAACATTCGGAAAAATACACAGTTTAAAATACAATATTTAGGACTTGTGACTTTATTTCATGTAAATTAGCTTTATTAGTAGCTTCAACTATTATAGTAATCGATATTATAAAACAGAATAGTTTTAGAACTAAAGATAATTTCGCACAAACACACACAAATTTCGAATTTTTGAACATTATAGTTACTGAAGTTTATAGCAAACGTGTTAAGGATGACGATTTTCAGACAAGCAATATTAGGAGAAGAAAGGAAGTACCGAGTAAGTGCTTAGTAATATCTTGCCAGCTTTTGAAAAGAAGTTGACAATAGCGAACACCCTTAATATAAATCGTTTTCTTGGAATTAATCAAAGAAGGAATCCTTAGGTTTTCAATTCAATTCAATATATTTATTTGCTTAAAACACGGTACATATTATGGATGTAGTATTATTCCTCACACACGACTCGGATGGATTTAAAGATGTAGTTTTATTCCTCACACTCGACTCGGAAGATGGTTTTCTTGATCAACATCTCAAGGGCGAGGTTATGTTTTTCGTTAGAACAAATACGCGCGGTACTTCAACAAGAAGACGTATTTGCTAAAGCATCGTATAAAAAAAATATAAACAGTGGTAAAACGTGCAAGTTTTGTAAAAACAACCAGTCGAATCAAAAGTTTTAAGAGTAGTGCAAATTGTGACGAAAAATTATTCCAAAATTCAATGAATTACTATTCAAAATAAGTGAAAAACTGTGAAGTGGAGCGGTAGCTCGACCCATTTTTGTTTTTAATAATTGATTTGTGAAGTCATTTTTGAAAAACATTCACAATACACGCAACTCATTTTACTGTCTCAAAACAAACACTATCGAATTTTTACTCCTCTAAGCGTAAGACTGTCTGGCGCATTGGTAACCGCAACGGACTGCGTAACACTACTCAACGATCGTGGGATACTAGGATCGAACCTCAGTCTTCTAAGATATTTTTTTTTTTTTTTACTGTTCTTCGTTTTAAAAACTTTAGTAATGTCGACCAACGAAACAGTGTTCTGGCTGTCTTAATGTGATCAATAGCAGGGAATACTTGATTTGCTCGATTTGTAATAGCATTTATGATCTTGACTGTGCTAACGTGTCATATAAACTATTTACATTAATGACAAAAGAGTCAAAATCATGCTGGAAGTTTATAGAATGTATATGCAAAATACCCAGATCGGACAATACCAACACTCCAATACGAGTACTGGATTTGGAACAAGATACAGTAGAATTCGATACTTATTATGACGACACTCAAAGTAACGACAACGTCACAATACGTAAAAGACAGACAAACCTCATGAATCCGGTCGAAATATTGGAAGAAACAATTGAACAAATTTATACAAGTTCTCCTGAGTTGTGTTTAGAAAGTAAGGAGGTAGAAGCACTAAAAATACAAATAAACCAACTTCATAAGGACCTAGAAACGGCTAACCAAAAAGTTCTAGAGTTAAGCTCTGAAAATTTACTACTTAAAACTACAATTACTGACATGAGAGAAAAACAAAACACAAAAAATGACAACTGTAATAATGCCAAACAACAAGACAAGCCTCAGAACAAAACAAAAATATCAACTAACAAAAAAAACATAAACAATAGTGCGCAAATAATCAATCAACGAGCTGACATAAGCCTACAAAAACAAGACGAACCAGTCGTAGACCAATCATACAATTTAAAGGAAGAAGAAATGAAAATAAAACATAGTCAAAGTTACGGTAGCAAGAAAAGAATTTGTATTATTAGTTCCGACAAAAGGAAGGAAATTTTAAAATTGTCGGAACGCAATTTTTGTAATGCTAAAATTTGGCACTATCGAAACACAAACGCGGATATACAAAACCTATTAGTTGGAATTGAATTAAAATTGAAAAATTTTACACAACGATTACTGTATTGTTTTTATAGGAGAAAATGATTTTAATTGTACAGAAGACTATTCAAAATTGATAAATATAATAAGAACGCAATTATTAAAAGTGCAAAATACAAATGTTATTCTTTTTTTACCAAATTATAAGTATGAATATAATGTAAATATTTTTAATAAGCGAGTAGAAGTGTTCAACAATATGCTATACCTTGACAATGAAACATATCAATATGCTTATATTTTAGATAGTAATAAACATTTAAAATATTCTTATGAGACATTTAGAGTAGATGGTTCTGTGAACCGAAAAGGAATGAATTTAATATTTACAGACTTATCTGAATTAATAAATAATATTGATAATGACATAATTGAACTTAACGAACCAATGGGTGACACTAATTTGGAAATTAATGATCTTAGTTTTTTTTGTTGATTATCTTGACAATACAAACTGTAATTTTCATGGATTTCATATCTTACATCAAAATGTAGCAGGATTTCTGAATAAGCGTGACCAATTGGAAATATGGCTGGTCATTTTTTCAAATAGTGGTATTAATTTTGACGTTATTTGTTTAAGTGAAACCTTTATAAAAAAAGGCGAAGAACAAAACGCTTTTTTAAAAGGATTTAATTTTGTAAGTAGTTTCTGTAGACAAAAGCAAAGGCGGGGAGGTGTTTGCATATTTCTAAGAGATGGTATACATTTTAAGGAATTCAATTTGCCCAACAATCTCACAGCTGAATCCGATTTCGAATGTTGTGGTATTGAATTGGTAAAGATGAACTGCATCATAATTTGCTTATATCGTGTTCCTAACAGTGACCTAAATTCTTTCTTAAACAAAATAAATATACTTTTACATAAATTGCATAATAGGAAAAATATTTCAAGAAAAAAAATTGTTCTTTTAGGCGATTTTAACATTGATATTTTGCAGAAGACAAAACATGCCATCGAATTTCAACGTACGCTAGAAGTTTATAATCTCAACCTTCTTATGACAAACCAACAAGAATAAAAAGTTGTATTGATAACATTGCAAGTAATATATCCGACGCTAAAGGGCAAGTTCATAATATAGGCATTTCTGATCACAATACAGCTCAATTATTGACATTTACAGTTGAGAGAAAACCATACGAACAAAAAACTTATTTCAAAACAAAAAGAGATTTTTGCCTTGATAACCTAAATAAATTCAAGGACTGTTTGGCTTCATTATCATGGTCTTCGGTCTACAACTCTGTTGGTATTAACATGGCATATGATGAATTTCATGAATTAATATCTATGTTTTTTGAATTGTGTTTTCCAAAAATTAGAATAAAAATTAAAGTAAGAAAAACTCACGCTGCCTGGATTACAAAGGGATTAAAAAGGTCTTGTAGAACCAATAGACTCCTACGGTATAAATATTATCAGAAAAAAACTGTCGAGTGCAAAACAGCTTTTCTAAAATATAATAAAACTTTAAAAAGGTGTATTACTCATGCACAACAAACTCGCAATAAGAAATATCTTAAAAACTCAAAAAATAAATGCAAAGCATCGTGGGAGATCATTCAAATGAAACACGATAAAATTGTATTAAACAACAGTATTGACGAAATTAGAAACATGGATAAATTCACTGATAATCCTTATGAAATGGCAAACATATTTAATGACGCCTTTATTGACATGCATAATAAATCAAAATTAAACTCTAATATTTTTTGTGATCATTGTAAAATTACTGACTCTGTTAATAATTGTATATTCCTGACTCCTTGCTCTAATAATGAGGTATTTAATTTGATAAAATCTCTAAATAATACGGCATCCGTAGGTGCAGACGAATTAAGCACAAATATAATAAAGCATTGTATAAATAAACTGGCCCCAATACTGAACTTCTTGATAAATCTCTCTTTTGAGGAAGGCGAGTTTCCTAACGCCCTAAAATTATCAGTCGTTAAACCACTTTATAAAAAAGGAGACAAAGTGGAAGTAGGAAACTATCGCCCTATATCATTAATTCCCACTATCGGAAAAATATTTGAAAAAGCAATGCTTCAGCGGCTTACGTCGTTTCTTCAGAAACACCTTTATAAAAAAAAACCAAAACGGATTCCAGAAAAACAAATCTACTACTCTTAAAAACTCTTAAACCCTTTCAGAAACTGTAGATAAAGGAAATCACGTAGCGGTTGTATTTTTCGATATGAGTAAATCATTTGATCATTTGATTACGTATCTCATAACCGGCTTATACGTAAATGTGAATCATACGGTATAAGGGGCTGTGCACAGCATTGGCTAAGCAGCTATCTGAAAAACCGTCAACAGTATGTTGAAATTGCCAAAATTGACGACTCATCCAATCATTTAACAAACTTTAGGTCACAGATTAAAGAAAATTCATTCGGTGTACCTCAAGGGAGTATTTTGGGACCACTTTTATTTTTAATATATATTAATGATTTACCTGAAATTACGGAATTCCAATCTATATTGTTTGCCGATGACATCTCAATCATTATACCTTGTAAAGACAAAAAATCCTACGAGAATGACATTAATATGACAATAGACAAAATTGCAAAATGGCTTAAGTGTAATAATTTATATATCAATGTGTCTAAGACAAAATTCATGCAATTTCATAACATTAGAATGCCGCCTCCAAAAGTAAATATTTTTTGCAATAATGTAAAAATAGAACACTCTTCTAGTGCTTTGTTCTTAGGACTGACCATAGACCCAAATTGCTCATGGAAACCACAGATTGAAAAGTTATATAATAAGTTAAACCGTTTTGTATATGTTTTATATAGCATACAAAAGACAAATAATTTGAAAATTTCTCTCCTTGCCTATCACGGTTATGTTGCATCTGTACTACGATACGGTATAGTGATCTGGGGTAATTCAACGGAAGCTAAAACATTATTTAAAATACAAAAAAAATGTATTCGAGCAATGTGCAACGCACACCCCTTAGACTCATGCAAGTCATTATTTATTAATTTAAACATTTTAACACTGCCAGGCTTATACATTTACGAAACTGGTATGTTCGTTAAAAAACATCCAGATTTTTTTACCAAATACAAAGAAAATCATTTTTACAGCACGAGATACCCCGAAAGATTGAAATTCCCACCAAAGAGAACAAAATTGTTTAGTAGAAACTGTTACATAATGGCCATCAAGATATTTAACAAAATACCCACATCTCTGACTGACTTGCCGATGAATCTGTTTAAGAAAAAGTTGCACCACTGGCTTGTAGAAAAATGTTTTTATACTGTCAATGATTTTTTGAATTTGTAATTATTATTTAAATCTATTAGGATATTTTTTTGACATATTTTTTATTTTTATTATTAATGTAATTATACCTAAATACTTATTGTGCTCATTTTAATGTAGAAATATCAGACTTATGTACCTAACTTTTTATTTTTACAAAAATATTTGCATGTCTGTCCAGGACAGAGCATGCTGAGCTTAATAACTTGCACCATCCTATCTGTACCATGCTTTATACAAATAAACTATTTCATTTCATTTCATTTCAAATAACCGAATCAAAACTTAGACAACAAATTATGTATTTTAATCGAAAGTGCTTCTAAGACTTTTTTGACCTTAGAAAATATAAGACCGCCTAAAGCATCTTTCTGTAAACATGACTGTAACTTCCTTGTCTTGAAAGATTTTTGGGTGTATCTTGACTTTTTGAGCAAGATGAAGTAAAAAGTTGACTGACGGATGCGTGGTATGAAATATCAAGCATCTTGAGTAAAGTGGAGTAAAAATCTAAATCTTTAGACCGACCGAGACACATCGGTGAGCATTGGATCATTTACAAAGCCGCAGAGGAAATTGTAATTAATTATCAGTTCTTAAGGTCGTATTCGCATCCCACTAAAACATTTTACAACCCGATGTGAATCCTACCTTACATAGCAGTATCTATTTGTTAATATAGTTTTTTTAAATTACATTAAGCTTTCTTGTCTTATCATAGATAATCATGTAATTTTATAAAATATACTTCTTGATTTTAAATAATTTGCGTACCTACGATTTGACAGGAATCGGCAAAGGAATGCGCTCTCAAGTACTTAACACGGCCAGTGTTCATGAAAGTGTACATAGACTAAAGAAAGCATGAGCGGAACAGCGACGGGTTCGGATCGGGGATACCTACGGCGGGTCTATTAACATACGTTTAAATGGGCGCCCACAGGCAGCCGCCGGCGTGCAAGGTCTGCGCACGCCGCGCAGTGTGTGTTACGCTACATTCTAATTGTTTAATAGGCTTGCTGCATGGAATCGGCGTGCATGGAAAAGTTGGCCGAGCTGGATAAGGGGACGAATGAATTGCGCGAGCGCGCCGAGCAGCTCGCCCGGAGGGAGGCTGAGCGCGTCGAGCTGTTGGAGCGCGCCGAGGCCGCCTGGAAGGACCTGGAGTTCGGCTACCAGCGCCGGCTGGCGTTGGCGGAGGAGAAGGAAGAGGACATGACTAGACATGTCGCGTTTTATTTTTATTATTATTTTGCTATAATACAAATATTCATTTACTTACATTGAGGTGTTCTTAGGAGGTAGATGCAAATGTATGTAGTTTTATTGTCTTATAGTAAATGCATAGCTTAGTCTAGACTAGAGAAGTAGATCCACAAGTACCTACACAGGTAAAACCTCCTGTTTTGTAAGCACAATTTCAACAACTTAATATGTCCCTTGAACGAATCAGCTTTTACATGGCCAAAAAAACTTATCCATATGAATTTTGACTTTGTGACATAAGGATAAGAGTGTTGTGAAAACCCGAGCCCGAACATTAATTTATAAAATCTCGGTAGCCTAAAATACTCACGAGTCCAGAGTCGGGTCGGAACACAGAATCAGGTCTAAAATTACTCGTTACTCGAAGAGACTTCTCTAACATTAAAAAAGCAAAACATCATAGATGTGTCGTCATAAAATAATATAGGTATATCTTTTTTGTCGTTTTAATAAATAAATAAATTGTGTCCATAATCATACCAATTATCTAGCCCCAAACTAAGCAAAGCTTGTACTATGGTGACTAGATAACGGATGATATCTTGAAATTCCTACCCGTGTAGCAGTTTCTCCTAAAACCTGAAAGAAAAAATATTTTAATTCTCTTTTCTTTTAAAATATTCACGTTCGACTAAAGTAAATTATTTATTTTCAGTCAACATTTGCAGTAATTAGCATAACTATTTCACTCTTAAGATTGCGAAGATGATTGAGGAGAGGAATGCATTTAAGAACGCTTGCACGTCGCTAGCCCAGCAGTTGCGGAAACGTGGCGAGGCCGCGGAATTTGAGCGGGCGCAGCTCACAGAAATTGAGAAAGAACTTTGTGAGAATGCCTGCCTGCGTCTGCGGGTTAGCGAGGAGTCCGCCAAGCTAGACGCCGCATTGTCCGAACAACAATGCAAAGCTTCGCAGATGGATAGGGACTTTCTGGTCAGTATTTTTTATTTTAATATTTGATGGTGATGCATGGTGCGAAGCTTTGGGATACCTCATTGTGATAGACTCACAGCATGTCGTTAAAAGAGTCTAATAGGATTTTAGCTACTTCAAGTTGACAATTCGCTGAAATCGTGCGTGTCGTGCGTAGCTCATTTTTTTCCACAATTTGTTTTCTGAAATGCTTCCACCTACAAACCCGTTATACAGGGTTAAAATCACCCGTAAAAGATCGAATGGCAGTATTTTAAACCGTATTATGTATGGCCCAAAAAAAGGAAATTTGGATGAAACAAAATAGTCATCATAGAAAAGCAACCCTGAAAATTAGAGAGCTACCCATTGAGATTGCAAACCTTTTAAAATATTATTAAACAAGGTAATAAACAGTTTATGAAAATTCAGTTTCATTGACGTTACAGGTTATTTATGGTTCGGCTTAACAAATATTTAATTTTTCATGGAGAATTATGTTACACGTATAACTATTATTTATTTATGGAAGATCATTATAAATAACTCAACTTGAAACAGTTCAAAGAAGAGCAAATTCGTCGCAATCTGCAGTCGATGGAAAGCGAGCTAGAGTCTACGCGAGCGCTTACGTGCGAAGTCGAGCGCGCACTGCACGCGGAGCTCAGTGCTCTTAGGCAGCAGGTCGCCATGGTCTCTCAACAGCTACTTGGAGAAGACGCTGAAAATAGCCAGATTAAGGAAGAGGTACGTATCTTTTATTTTTATTCAAAGTTGAAGTTTGTACAGCGTGCTATGGAAAGGGCTATGCTGGGTGTTTCTTTGCGAGATCGAATCAGAAATAAGAATATTCGTAAACGAACAAGTCGCTGATATAGTCCAACGGATTAGCAAGCTAAAGTGGTAATAGGCGAGGCACATAGCACGTAGAGCTGACGGCCGATGGGGCAGAAAGGTTCTAGAATGGAGGCCACGTACCGCCAATTGCAGTGTAAGACGTCCACCCACAAGGTGGACAAACGACTTGCAGGAAGCCATTGGATGTAGGCCTCTTCCAGTCGGCCAATCTGATAGTCAGTGGAGGAGGCCTATGTTCAGCAGTGGACGTCCTATGGCTGAAATGATGATCTTTTGTTTTAGATCAAAAACCTTAAAACAAAATTAATATCTGCAAAAGGCCTTAATCAGTCTCTTAATTTTGTTTTGTACCCTACCACTACTTCGGCACACTATTGAGGGCAATATTATGATCTCTAAATAACTAGTATGTAGGTACACCATAATAGGTCTAAGAATAAGCTTTCTGAAGTTGTTGTGCGTAGGCCATGACGGTCGATGACCATAAACGATCACGAGTCCTTAGTTTAAGTAGATATCGAGAATTAAGAAAATCTATTGGAAGATGCCCTCTATCTACGCCGATAGATAGCCAATTTTAAGCTGATAGTTGAGAGTACCTACACTGTTCACACTTTCATAGATTGTAGAGAAACACTGAACTGTTTTTTTATTGATTTTTTCTCTGTACGGATGATTGAGCTACTCAGACACAAAACCTATGTATGTCGAAACATCATCGAGATCGATTTCTCACATGCAAAGAATTGGTTCAATGGTTTTTTTTTTTGAGAATTCGATCTTTGTGCCATAAAAAACTAAGCTAATTACTAAGGTTATACACGATTTCAAATTCACCCTGTAATTCAACCAGAAAGTACAATTAATACTTATTATTTTACCAAATAAGACCTTAAAATCTTACACAAACGTCCTGTGTGATTCTTAGTAGCAAAACCAGCTGTCTGCGCTTTGGCCTTCAATTAGGTGACCATGCAAAGATAACGCGTGATAACTCAACCTTAAAATCGTTATTGCTAACATAGTCAGTCAAACCTATCAAAAGTTCCTAATCTGGCTAATAATAAGGTTAAATTGAGGGTTAATTACTTAGAAAGGGGTTCATAATTAGATTAGGTAGTTGTACGAGTACGACACATAATAGATGGATATAGTATCCATCGAAATAGAACGCCCAGAACGATAGTTTCCTACAGAGCGGACTCTCAAAAGTGAGGCAAGATTGACATCTTTGTATGTAAGTAAGTCGTGTTTACGCTCGACGAAACTAGCGGTGGGTAATATCGGTTTTGTAGGATATCAAATCGAAACTATATATCGATATTCAATATCGGATATTGAAACTATATATTTTCTGAAACTATATATTTTCGGAAACTATATATTTTTCGTATCTATGCACTGTTGTGATATTTGACGATTCGATACGACATTCGATATGATAATGATATTATTTATTGTAGGGATAAGATTTCTTAACAATTTATGAATTCTTATATTTTTTCTTGTCAAGTAACAAACTTAACTAGGGCATGAAATCTTATCTAGGTACAATTTAAGTTTTACCAATTATTTTCAAATTAGCTTCCGTTTATACATAAACCTGGTTTAGCACTCATTACATTGATTTACTTACTTTTTAATGGAATAATTATT
This sequence comes from Anania hortulata, assembly GCA_963576865.1. Taxonomy (NCBI): domain Eukaryota; kingdom Metazoa; phylum Arthropoda; class Insecta; order Lepidoptera; family Crambidae; genus Anania; species Anania hortulata. The sequence continues at coordinate 11,772,295 of OY756390.1, read as the reverse complement.
ATTGCTAAATTCATGATTTGCATTGCATAAGATTTAAATTTAAATCCAAATCACGAGTAATCGGAGGTTAGAAGGAGAGGTCCGAACGTGTGCAAATATACTTAGAATCAGAATCAGAATCTTAATTTGCGTAAAACATGGTATTTGATGATGTTACAACATAATATAGTGCACATGTTTGGCTATGCAAAATTTACATTATATTATTTAAAGTAAGTGTTATCAATAAACAATATTAAACAAAATTTTTATCTAATTACTATAAATAAAATTAAAATGAAGATAACTGTATATCAGATAATTGTATTAGGAATTAAATTTCATTTCAATAAAATCTTTCATGTCATATATTCTTTTGTTAAATAAGCCACTTATGTAATTTTGATTTAAATTGGTTAAGATTTAAGTTTTTTATGTCATTCAGAATTTTATTGTATATTTTTAGACACATTGTTAGGCAGCTTTTGTTGTATTTAACTGACCTTGGGATCATGTCTAACACCAGTCTATTTGGATCCCGTTTCAGTCTTGTGTTCCTATCGTTTGCTTTCATAAATAATTTAATATTACTTTTCACGAAACAGCTTATTTCAAAAATATACAGTGCTGGCAGCGGGAGCAAGTTTAAGTTTGCAAAAGCTGTTTTGCAGGACATGCCTGGCGGTATCCCACAGATAGCTCGAATACACTTTTTTTGGGCTATAAACGCCTTTTCTCTATTGTGCTATTTCCCCACATTATTAGCCCATAGCGCAAAATAGAAGCTATATACGCGTGGTATGTAGTAAGAGCCGTTTGTAGGTTTGTCACCTTCCTCATTTTGTTGAGGGCATAGACAAAGCTATTAATACGATTACACAAAGTCTCTATATGTAATTTCCAGTTTAAGTCTTGGTCTATGACTATTCCCAGACACTTGGTAGACGTTATTTCCTTTATTTTATCAATATTAAGCTTAAAGTTAGATTGTTTATGTTTTGATTGATTAAATTGGACAAAATGTGATTCATTTAGATTTAGTTTTAGATTGTTTACGTCTAACCATTTAATGATGTTGTCAATTGTTTTATTTATCTCAAGTTCGTGGTCATGTATAGAGTTTTTATCGGATGTCACAATAATGGATATGTCATCGGCGAATAAAATGCATTTATGATTTGTCACTAACGTTATATCGTTTATATATAAAATAAACATTAGAGGTCCTAGCACACTTCCTTGGGGGATGCCAAATTCAACAATTTTTGAGTTCGAAACGTACGATGTTACTTCGTCGTCTACTAATCTGCTGATAACTACGTGTTGACTTCGGTTGTTTAAGTATGATCTTAGCCACCGATGAGTGGGTCCTCTTATTCTTACTGATTCTAACTTGTTAAACAAAAGTTTATGGTCAACAAAGTCAAAGGCCTTTAACATGTCAAAAAAGAGTCTTGTGGTCAAATATCCGTCATTTGTACTATTAATATTGTTTTTACTAATGTAAAAATTGCTAATGTTGTAGATTTTTTCTTTTGGAAGCCGAACTGTTCTTTATTTATAATGTTATACATGTTACAATAGTTCATTATTCTCCGGTGCATGCATTTCTCAAATACCTTAGATAGGATTGGGATTAAAGTAATTGGCCGATAGTTGCTGACCTCATCTTTTGCTCCTTTTTTATGCAGTGGCTTCACAATAGATTGCTTTAGCAACTCAGGAAAATTACCCATTGTAAATGAGAGGTTTATAAGGTGTGTTATGATAGGCACAAGCTCTTTAGTACATTCTTTAATGATTCTTGTGCAGATTCCGTCAAAACCTTCAGATTGAGTGTTGTTAAGGTCAATAATTTCTTTTTTAACTTCATCCTCACTCATTGGAAGAAGAAACATTGTATTTGACATAGTTTTGTTATGCTGATATTGTTGTGTATTAGTGGTTGTCGCATTTTTTAGGTTAGTCAATTCGATAAAATAATTATTAAACGCCGCAGCAATGTCGTCAGGATTGTTCAATGTCTTATCATCAAAAGTTATTTCAGAAATGTTATGGTCAACTTTGGAATAGCAGGTTTCATTTTTAATTATTGTCCATGTAGCTTTGCATTTATTTTTACTATTATTTATAAAATTCATATTACAGATCTTTTTTGGATTTTTCAATGCACGTTCTTAGAATTTTGGAGTACTTAATATAATTGTTTTTATTTTTTGCCATTTTATTTTTATAATATAAAACGTAATGACCGTTTTGTTTTACAGCTAGTTTTTAGCCCATTGCTTATCCATTTTTGTTTGTGTTTATTACAATTTTTGATCCTAATTTTCCTAACTGGGAAACATAGCTTGTAGAATGGACAAAGTTCATTATAAAACTCTGCGAATACCGCGTTAAGATCAGTGTTTGCGTATATATTGCACCATGTCATACTATCCAGACACTCCCTGAACTTGCGAATGTTTTCACAGTTATAGTCCTTTCTCAGGATAGTATACGACCTTGGTTTAAAAGATTGCCGGAAACGGAACTGGAAAACTTAGAAGCCGTGCGGTGTCATGATCCGATAAATATAGAGGGAGTACTTTGGCAACAGCGTCCTTGATATGACATGGTCTATACACGAGTCTTTGCGAGTTGGTATATTAATATGAATGTTCAGATTATAATTACTACATAAATCACTAAAGTAGTTTGCAATAGTGCCTCTCTTTAAAGTATTTATGTTAAAGTCCCCAGTCAAGACAATTTTCGTGCCATGTTTATGTTTTCTTGTTAGGTCAATTAATAATTGGTCTAGTTTATGTAAGAAGGCTTTCGGGTCTGATGTGGGTGTACGGTAGATGCATATAACTATCAATTTGTGCAGAGGTATTTCAATTCCACAGACCTCGAAAGTCTTTTGGGTTGCATACGTTTTTAGTTTAGTTAGTTCCCGGTAAGTACTATTCGTTTTTGCTAGTATACATGTGCCGCCTCTCTGCTTATCTCTACAGAAAGCTGTGGCCAACTCATAATTACTGATATTTATATATTTTTCGTTGCCTGTTCTTAAAAAGGTTTAAGACAGACATATCAAATCTGGCTCATTACCAGACTTGTTTAGTTCCTGTAAAGTTATTTCCAGAATATCTTGCTTTGCTAATATACTGGCAATGTTTTGATGCATTAAATTAAAACGATTTTTAGTTTTATTGCTTTGAGGCACGAAAGGATTTTTTTTTATTGGTTAGTGGAAAAAACTGATGTAAAGAAGTTTGATTTGATCGCGATGACTTAATAATGTCAGAATCGTTCGAGTTGTTTTTCCTTGGTAGAACTCGCTAGAAGTAGTATGGAATGGTTCCTATTTGGTTTTCTACTTGAACATTTTGAGTAGTAGGCATGCCGCGCACTATGAATTTTCTCAGCTGTTTCGGGTTAAGATAGTTGCGTTCATAGTCAACACAGTCCCCAAATAAGACAAGTTAGGATAAACCTGTGGGATAAACAGACTTTACATTTAGTATGTATCCCAGCTATTGGCTCTAAATCGTCCATCCATCGATTATAGAAAATCATATAAAAGGTTTTGCCTAAATAATACGAAAAAATTTATTTTCGAAAAATGACATCTCATAACACTTCCTTTACCTTCCCATGCCTTCCCTTCCTTTTAGGACCCTTCGATGATGAATTGTCCACCGATAAACCACGTGATACTTTAATGATTTAGCATTAGTGTCACGGGATTTATCAAACTAGCAGGTGCCAATTATCAATAGTCAGTATCGAATTTGCTTTTGGCAAGCGCAATTAAGGTTACAATAATCTTTTATAAGATAATGACGTTACATTTATGTGCCCGATGCAATCAAGGATCGAAACCGGTTAATTTTTATTTTAGAATGTATAAGACCCATTTCTACTATTTGATAGTAAGTAGTTGTAAAGATTTGACCATAAAACTAAATTTGCCATAGCTTTTAAGTCGGTATTTGGAGTATGTGATAGTTAATTTAACGAAAACCTTTATTATTCCGGTTAAGGTTCCATAGTAAAATAACCGGTTTCCGATCCCTGGATGCAATTAGTCATTGTTCTGTATCTATGTTCTCATAGTTCATAGTTATTGTTTGATACTACCTAGTCTTGCCATAAACTCTGAAACAAAGAAAAAAAAGTTTTTCTATTGCAAATTACATTTATTACTTTTACAGTGTGTTAGTTTAAAAATCTTTGGTTTAATACATAAATATAAAATAATTTTAAATATAAAAAGCTTATTCGAAGTGGTCTCCAAAGACTGTTGCAATACAGTCCTTTAAACGTTGAGGCCAGTTATCAATAGAAGCACGCACTTCTTTTATGGAAAAATTTTTCACTGCCAATCGTACGGATTGTTTTACGGACTCCAAATTATCATGGCGTTTAGAGCAAGCCGTACTCTCTTAAAACTGACCATAAATCATAATCAAGCGGATTAAGCGTACCACACACAAAAGGCGAGAGCGGAACGGGTCGTTTCTGGGACGTGAGTTGCGCGGCTCGCCGTCTTCTCACATAGAACAGGAGACGAATTTTTGAATCATGCGAATCAAAATTTCTGACAGGATTTCTTCGATATTCTTTCCCTTACTGCTTTGACCACTTTTTTCGTACGAACATTACGTGGACGGCCAGATCTTTTTCTGTCACAAACAGAGGAGGTCCTCATTGTAGCCCGGTACACAAAAATTTTACTAATACCAAGTATGGAGAAATTTAAAAATTGCATTTGGCTCCATATTTACTTTGTGTAATACAATTACAGCGATTCGATTCTCTATATCACCCCACTCCATTTTAATATCGCAAAATACATATTTTACAATATAATGGCGCCAAAATGAGAAAACTCAATGAACAATCATATAAAAATGACAGATTCCAAATTCAAATGTAATGTTTTATTTAATTTTAATTGTAACAGTATTTATGGCCAGACTAAGTATAATATGCAAAAAGTGTAATAACTGACCACAAAGACAGTAGAGAGAACCTGTATTCACACTATACAGGGTTACATTGCAAAGGGGTGCCAAATTTATAAAATAAGATCTAGGGAACAATTTAAAGAAGCGTCTTAATCGATATTATTTTAATAATCGTATGTTACGAAAAAAAAAATTACTTGAAACTATAAGAAAATAAAGTCAATAGAGAGACTACGAAAGCCGGTCATTTATCAGGCGTAGGTACGGCAAGCTAACCACCACGTTTAGTTATTCGATTAAATTTGTTTATTTCTTTACTTACTTCTCGTGAAGTCAGCCATGAGAAAGTCCATACCTACAATTTATTGATTGTATCATTTTAGACTTGAAATAAAAAGGTCAACGTTATTTTTGGCACTATAAATTTACATGATTGAATAGAATGTATGTAAATTACGATATTATATTGAAATTATTTATTTGTTTACTTACTCTTCGTAATATTAACAGCCAGCCATTTGACATTTCAAAGTCCGCCGTAATTGTAACCGCTAGTTGACGCTGTCATCGCGCACCCAGCGAATACCTACGTATAAACGTTGGAAATGACGCACTTTCAGACATACGCCTCAACAAGAAGACCCATTACCGGTCGTCGCCGTCAGTCGCGGTTGCCGAGTACTGCCGATTCGAGTTGACTGTCTCGCTTTGCGTTTATCTGTAACAAAAACTATTTTAATTTTACAAAAAGTACTAGGCCAAGCGTAACGATCCATTGGTTAACGTCTCAGCGCATGATGTACTTTTCTCGATATTTTTCTCTATTATCCTTATCAGTATTTTTTTAAAGTTTGACTAGATAAGATTTCAAATGATGTCATGTAATTTCAAAAGGGGCCATTTTGAGAAACGGACATATTGAGAAAGAGACATTTTTAGAATGGGACATTTTCACAAAGGGACCTTTTGAGAAAGGGACATTTAGAGAAAAGGAGACGGATGCGCTAAGACGGATTATTATAATAAAATTATGATTATGCACTTAATATTTTTTTAGTTGGATATGCTGCGGAATGAGAAGCTAGAAATTGTGGAAGATCTTGAAGGGTGTAAGGCGTTGTGTGATGGAAGGATCAAGGACAAAATGGCCGAACTAAACAAGAAGAGGCAGCAGCTTAATGAGCTAAAGGAAAAAGTGATGGAGTGCAAATGCAAGCTGCCCGTGGATGCTTCCGTCGAGGTCAAGAGGACTCCCTCGCTGGCAGCTTTGTGCAAATGCGCTCCTGAAGATAAGTATTTGGTAATTATGTTTGTAATATTAATTACGAAACTATAACTTGCCCTTCAATAGACTTGAACTACATCCGTCCGCCCCCATTTCATATCTATTTATTTCTATGATCTGATCATAGAAATAAATAGATATGAAATGGGGGCGTGGCGTGTGCGAAACCGATATGGGCAAACAGAACTATTGGACTCCGTGGCGGATCAGATGCAATTTGCCCGCGCTAACGCAACGTTCTCCTCATTTATTTAAAATGCGGATTTGTTCCGTGGTTACGTGTAGAAATAGAAGTGTAACAAATAACTATATTAAAGATGGTGTCACGTACCATATGTAAGTATGAAATTTTCATCATTTATTTGCATAAAAATCCATTTACCAAAATATTTAATGATAACACAAGTGAAACGATAATTGTATCTTGACAATATACATTGAAGGTTTGATACTGACTAGCTGTTTTATGTGCACTATGCGACTGCGCCATGGATCGAACATTAATCGAAGCGCTCACTTTACAAGACGTGCGTGTCCGCGACCGCTTTCTCACTTGTATTAGGGATGTAGTCAGATACGAATATTATCGATATTATTTTTTAATTCACGAAGCTCCTAAAATTATAATTAAATATAAATATATAAATTTTTCGAAGTCATATCATACGAAAAATGATTTAGAGTATGAGATTGGAGAGCGTAAGTAAAATAACTAACTGAACACACTGTAATGTAATATTAATCTATATAAAATCGAATGCCATATTTTTTATCTTTGAAAAGCATTATCGATAGTTTTATCGATAGTCATTGTCCTGTGCACCAATTCACACACGCCAAATGACTCTTTGTGTATATGAGTAAGCGGTGACCGCTGTGATTGGTTTCATGTTTGTGTGCGCACGGTGTGCACCAATGAGCGTTGTGAATTGATTTAGTGTGACCCTTATCTTACAACAGTGTTCTATTAGTGTGCGTTACACATTAAATAATTCGGTGACACAGGTTCGCTAAGGATTTACGATACATATCCCTTTTTTTCTATGATCTGTGACTACATCCATTCAAAAATTAAATCAATAAGTATATTTGTAAATAAACCTAAGTCACGATGTCCCTACACTTGGTTACATATCGTAATAAACCACACCGTTTATTAGACAACTGATAGACGTTCTTTAAGATTTTTTTACATGAGCGACCCTACAATATTTTCAGCCGTGAGGTTATCTTGCGATCGTATTATTAAGTGTGTCATGTAATTGGTCATATTCAGATAAAAGAAAAAAAATGCAAAAAAGTGTTATAGCATTGTTGATAAACATTGTATAGGTACAGTCAGCATCAAAAGTAGCTGATTAAAAACTAATTTTCAAAACTAGACTCTTCTAAATGTATAAATAACCTAACTTTTTTATTTGACTTTGCTTAGTGATTTTGTCAGATTACTGTGATATGTTTTACAATGAGATTATTTTGGAAAATCAGATAGGTACTAAGCTAGTTTTGATGTTGACTGTATGATATTTCCACAAAATATTGAGACCAGTTGGACATACCTTTCTAACACAAACTAAAGGTTGAACTTAAATTGAATGCCCAATTTCATAGGGGCATATTTTGTATGCGCTTTTTGAAACGGTTTGCTGAAGATGTAGGGAGGTTAAGAATAAAAAATAAGACTGCCTAAGTTAATTTAAACTTTTGTATTTATTGCATTCATAATAATGTTAGTTTATATTCATAATGTTATAATTTAATATAAAATGAAATTTATCCTTGATGTTTATACACTGGTCATCACAAAAATCGGCCCATATCCGATACAAGATACAAAGAGGGTGGGCAGATTTTTCTGATGACCAGTATATATTATTCATCGTCTTCTGCAACAAAATCTTCGTCTTCTCTTTCTAGAAAGTTTTCAAGTAACTACACCGTACTGCAATGCGTGATCTTATTAGCTTTAGTGTTGGTGCTGGATTTAACAAAAACCGAGTGTCGTTTGACTTATAAGGTCAAGTTAAGTAATGGGCGCTTGATATATCATTAAAAACATTATTTCTCTCGATTTTACTATGGCTGCCGATGTTAATGTTCCTAGGTCATAGAAAATGGCTAATTATAGTTTTTTTTTCTTCAAAAAACCTAACAATATTGACTTTTTTCGTATAAACTATAAATCACTAAGGTTGTATCGCAGTTGCTAGTAGTAAATCATATCAATTAATGAAGTAATAGATACCTATGCGATATACGAGAAAAAAACAAAAAAAAGGCTAAAAAAGGGGCCTTCAAGCTCATTTTACGTAATTTAAGACAAGTCGCGGCAGCATGGCCAAAAATTTTTTTACTACCTATTTTAAGACAGAAGATAAAACATGTTTTGTATTGCCGAACACCGGCCCGTCTCTATAGGCGTCCACCACCAAACAAACGGTAGACTTATCCTTTATCCTTAGATTAGATATTCTCCTTAGACAGACAGATCGATAAAAAGAATCTCGTTTTTGTGGGATTTTTAATGCAAATATTATTTTTTCGTGGTCATGATGGCAGAATCGCTTGAAGACCTCGGCACAATGCTTGATGGCCTTAGTCGAGTTTCTTAACAAGTAGGCCTTCGGATAAACATGGACAAAACAAAGATCATATCCAATGCCCATGTTGCGCCTTACCCAGTATTAGTTGGGGGCTCTACACTCGAAATTGTTAACAAATATGTTTACCTGGGACAAGTGATCCAGTTGGGTAGGTCAAATTTTAAGAAGGAGGTCAATCGTCGAATCCAACTCGGCTAGGCAGCGTTCGAAAAACTACGTAACATCTTCTCGTCCAAAACTGAGGTATCAGTGCCTATAGACGAAAGTCTACAACCAGTGTGTGTTACCAGTGAGAGTGTGAGAGACTATAGGCCTCATAAGAAAGCTCAAGGTTGCACAGCGTGCTATGGAAAGGGCTATGCTCGGTGTTTCTTTGAGGGATCGAATCAGGAATGAGGAGATTCGTAAACGAACAAAAGTTGCTGACATGGCCCAACGGATTAGCAAGCTGAAGTGGCAGTGGGCGGGGCACATAGCACGTAGATCTGACGGGCGATGGGGCAGAAAGGTTCTGGAATGGAGGCGACGTACCGGCAAGCGCAGCGTAGGATGTCCACCTACAAGGTGGACAGACGACCTGGTAAAGGTTGCAGGAAGCCGCTGGATGCGGGCCGCTTCCAACCGGCCCATCTGAAAGTCACTGGGGGAGGCCTATGTTTAGCAGTGGACGTCCTATGGCTGAAATGATGATGATGATGATTATTTTAAGTTTTTTATTTGTTTGGTATGTGCATTGTACTGAACAGGCTATTTGACTATTTTCTGGAATAGAGTTATTATTGTTGATAATATTTAAATAAAGCGTCAACAATTTTATTTTAATTTTTAAACCTTTGAAAATAGTAAAAAATAGTATTTCATTCTTTATGTTTTTAAAAGCCAGCGAAAACGCCGTCGGTTGTCGATGTACTTGTTCGTAACGTCACGAGCCTTTACATACCCATTGAGTTATAAAGTACTAGAACAGGCATGTTAAAAACCTTCGTCGACGGTCACACTACTCATACAATGTGCGAGCGTAGCGCATAATCTAGCTTTCGGATGTCAGTTCTAGTACAATGTTAGTCAATGGTGACGTGCCTGTCATTGTTGCTGGCGTTTTTGACAATGTAAAATACCGATAAAAATATAACATTCAAAAATGAATTTTTTACAGTAATCATGTATTATTTTTAATAACTATTAATATGTTTCGGTTCCATATGGTGCAATCTATTAAACTAAATAATTAGTAAAGTAAATTTCGGTACAAGGCAAATAGCCTATTGTGCATCCACACTGTGTATTGTAAATGTTTTGTGAAAACCATGTGAAGTTAAATAAAAATTGTAAAATGAACCGTAATTATCTGAAAACCAGCACATACATAAATCATAGACGTCAAGTTCCTTCAAACTTAGTCCTAAATCTAAATTGCGAATAACTTGATTGATTAGCATACCCACACAACCAAAATATCTTAGCTGTCACCGACTAGTTCATTATAAGTAAGTACTATCTAATTTTTCACAATAATGAATTAAAAACAAAATAAGTAATATTCCAAAATATAAAGTTGAAAGATATAATACATCGCAAGTAGTTACTTTAGCCTCGGATACAAACTTAATCAAGTGTGAAAACGTATTTCAGTTAGCCTAATTAATACGCATCACAATGACTATGAAATAAATGTGTTTATCAGTTTATATTCGTGATAACGGCTACAGATGATTTGCAAATAATGTTCATCGCTAGTACAGATCGATTATTAGAAACTCATGAGTATACTAGCTAAGTATTTGTATTTAAGTAATGAATTACATTTTAAAATTCATAACTTCATACTTTGATTCTTTAAATAAACAATTTTCAGAGACATGAAAAAATAACTTTCGCAATTATCTATGTCCAGTTCTTGCGATTCACGAACAAGCGTCGTGGATGTATACTTGTATTTTGTGGTTAGAGTTAAAATTAGGATGAGCAATATTCTTTAGCTTCTATAGCCCTCGGCACCCGGCTTCCTTCAATATTTCACAAAACACGGGCCAAATATGTATCAAACTTTATTGTGACTCGTATATTGAAATCTTAATACGATAGTCTTTTTTCAACTGATCTTATTACCCGGCTGCGCAAATATATTTTTTTCTTAGTCCTAGCGCTTTTCCCGTTCCTAGTCGGGAAAAATAATTAGGTAGTTAATACATTCTGTTAAAAAATATATTTGGTAACACTTCATATAATTTTCTACTGTAGTAAGTACCTACAAAATAATTATTTTTGAATTATTCTTCTATGACCATGGCTTTTAATATGTATCCTATGGACATGTCATAGATATGCTCACCCCTATTTCAAAAGAAATGGCCTCAGGCCATGTAATATTCTTACGGAATTGATCCTTTAGGTTTGTCATTTTAAAATCGCCCGTGATTTGTACAACACCTTTTTTGAATTAAATCCCCGTTTTTTAAATTTCGCTGCTACAAATATCCAAGTAGGTAAACTGCACGTTTGTTTGTACATTGCTATAACTGTACCTATATGATTTTGTACCTATAAAATATTTGAAAAGATAGTTTTCAACCAAATCTTAACACATTTTGGAATTAACAAACTATTGCATTAGAAGCAGTTTGGTTTCACCAAAGGTAGCATCACAACTGATGCGGGAGTTGCACTCATTGAGCATTATCTTTGATGCCTTTGAAAGAAAGCAGGATAACTTGTTTTTTTTTGTGATTTGTCAAAGACTTGATTGTGTAGATCACAAAATATTATTAATAAAATTGCGGAATTACTTATTTTGTCTCGAATGATTTAGGAAAATTGATAATACCTTACAGATAGAATGCAAAAAGTCAATGGAACTGATTCTTCTGGAGCTGGATTTTTAAGACTATATATTATAACCTGCCTAAGTCGCACTTTTATGACATGTCTTGTAATTTTATTTTCTGTGAAAAAAGCTGACAAAAGTAACCGAGTTTGTAGCGCCGTTTCTTCTCATCACCAACCGATATGTAGTCCCGAAGCGGTGGTAGGGCAAAACTATATTTTTGGGACGTGCCCGGAAGAGGCTCTATTATACTGAATAAATAACTATTAATATTATGCTACAGTTAGCTTTTCTTGGCACATTGTAATAATAAATATCACTGAAACGACAATGATAAGGGTAACAGTTTTACCTGTCAACATAATATCGTTATTGCGACCAAAGATTGTTGTGAGTGACCTTCTTGTCCTTAAATCTGATTATTACAATACCACAAACTACCTAAAAGCATGTGAACAGTAGACTCGTTTCCATTCAAACACATCTTTTCGACGCCAGAAGCGGACCCCTCTCTCTGTTTCTTATTTTCTTTTATGAGAAGTATAGTGTATTGTAATTTCGCGTGTAGAGTTTAATGTAATTTTTGACAATTGGTTCGGCAGCAAAACCGTAGATATACTTATTTGCGTGATTGCCCTGTTGTTGTTTATCATCATCATCACCATTTCAGACATGGGACGTCCAGTCCACTGCTGAACATAGGCTTCCCCCATTGACTTCCAGATTGGCCGGCTTAAACTAACTGTATAAACTTACTCGACTAACGAACGAACGAATTTTGTGTAACGTGGTATCCGACGCCATTAATCCACAATTTTGTAAACGCCATTTTAAAAAGCGGTAACATCATTGTTGAATTTTAAACACAAATAAGAGGAAAATATATGAACTTGATTTTAAATATAATATATCTACACGTCAACATCATCATAAACCAGGAAATGTAAATTTTATAAGTAATTTACTTATACAATAATGATTTATGACTTATAGAAATTATGACTTATACTCGACTTTACGACAGGTTTAGCTAAGACGAGTCAAGCGAAGCGCAAAGGCTACACTACCTTTTACCTTACCTTTTCTTAAAGTGCTTCGACGTTTTTTTGAAGGTATACCTCCACTTGCCAGAATTTCATTTGCCCGAATTTTATTTGCTATAATACCTAGTCACCAGACATATTATTGTTTCTCATAATTTTATATGTCATACTAATTGTTTACTATATTAGTCACGTGCTAGAAACTTTGTTTCCCATAAAGTTAATTTCCTTAACATCATTTGTTATAATCATTGTTTCCCATAAAATCAATTTCCATAACATTATTTGTTATAATCATTGTAAGCCGTAATTATCACATGCCATAACATCATTTCCCACCGAAATTGTTTGTAAAATAGGTTAAAAATAATTATTTTAAAAAATAGGTTAGGTTAGGTTAGAAACATGAAAGACAACGCACGAGCCGAGCGAGCGAAGCGAGCGTGTCGCGGCAGCGGCCGGCGAAGTGCCAGAAAGCCAATCGCTTTTTAGGACAAAGGCGTTAGGTTAAATTTGTACGGAAGCGACTTGGACTGATTATAGTGATAAGTAGGTATTAGAAATAAAATCAATTTTAATATTATAATCATACTATATTTATTACATTTTTTTTACAATTTTTAGTGCAAATACAAAATCTTCTTTTGTATATTCACCTTTTTTAGTTAATACCTCATTGATTTTAATTGTACGATTTAATGTTTTTTCCGTTTTTTTTTTCTGGTTCTCCATTTAGAATTGATTCAAGTTCCATCATTACCTTATGCGACTCTTTCATTATTTATGTACTGAAGAAATAAAAACCGGGATGGGATTTTCCCATTAAAGTATTCATTCGATTGTGCCAAGCTTCGGCAAAGTTTTGTGTTCGTGGAAGACCAGCATTATGAATACTTATCAATAATACTCCAGAACGAAGGATGGAAGCGCGGAGGTTTATTATCGGCACCAGAAATGTAATTCTAATCAAACCATGTTGCAACTGGAACTGGAACACTTTCTGGAAATATAGTTTCCACCCATTCTTTAAAATATTCGGGTATTTCACTTGGGCTTAAAAACGACAACGCCAGCAAGGACTTCATTTCCAAAGCGAAACGGATATTTTTTCCATACATTACAGTTAGCCCATTGGTTTGTATCTGCCGGTAAATAATTTGTGCTAAATGAAAGTGACAGCCGTTCTTTACTTTACTCCATGGAAATGCAGTTGTCTGACACATTGTATTGCTGCTAACTCAAAATCCATGACACAATTCTGAACATTTAACAATATATTATTGTCATTACTTACATATATAATTACTATATTGTATATATACATAATTACTGTATTCTATGATGAATTGAAATAATTTATTATGTGTTTTTATCTTTGTTCGTACACAGTGCAAACAGAAGCGGTACTGTGGTTTTCCTATTGCTCATAATATTCCCGTGAATGGCATACAACTGCTGAAATTGTGTAGACACGATTTTAAATGTACCATCTAAAATCCACAATATAGTCGACACAAAAACTCCATCATTTTCCGTGAAGAATAAATTATGATGCGCTTGTTTTCCTTAAATAAGACATCATTCATAATTATATTTTCACCTTTTAATTTTAGTTTGTCATGGTTGACCGTGAAATAAATATCAGTTGGCTCATGAAATACTTCTTTATGCTTCTTTTTTTCTCGGTAAATTACCTGTTTTATGGCACTTGTAGATGGCATTTGTAATGGCTGGTCGCCATATTTGGCTAAAGCATTTTGAATAATTTGACATGGCTTTTGACTTACATCGTTGGCTGCAACGCTTTTTAAGTTATTCGTCAAGTTAGCGACATTTAGCCTGTTGGCATCACGTTCATGATTATGATTATTCTGTCTTCACAATCGTGTGATTTTCAGTATTTTCGGAACACAACGTTATTGCTCGCGCATTGCAATTTAACTCCTTGCGTAATTCTCAGACCCAGTAAAACTTGGACTCTACTTTTTTGTTTTTCCTACCCACTAATTTTTAATTACTTAAGTTTGTAAATAATTTTAGAGCGCCTGTTGGAATCTCATGAGCAAATACATACCTTGGATAGATTGGAAAATAATTTAGTATGGTGTTTGAAAATTCTGTTGCATAATATTATTGCAATTAAAAATATGGATAACAATACGTATGGCATTCGAATCATTATGGAATCTAATGTTCGGGCAATTATGAGTATGTCACATGTCTTTTATGGTAAACAAAACATTCGGGCTATTGAAATTCGGGCATATGAATATTATGGCACATATTTTTCGGGCAAACAATAGATAACCTTTTATGAACCCTCAAAACTTGGGTTTGGATTTTACAGATAAACAAAATTACGCACGCACTGATAATCATCAAAATTCTTAGGGTACTTTCTGAAGTCTTACAATGCTGAAATTTGGTATTCGAGCTAGTACCTACACAAACAACAAAAACATTTAATCCCCCAACCCCTTAGACTAGGGGATGGAAGTTTGTAAGAGACTACCGAAAATTTTTATGCTATCGGAAAATTATACATGTTCACAGTTGTCGCAACTTACAAAAAAAGAGAAATCCCACAACATGTAAAATGTTGTCAAAAAGTTATTAGAACACATTATGTAGAGCCAAGCTTCTTACTCTAAACACCCTAACTTCACAAACTCTACACCTTAGTCAAAATAATATATGTGGCAAAATAATATTATATTTGGAATTTTCTCAATTTATATTGATCTCTACATGTCAGACTTAAAGTTGAAAATCGGTTCAATGACCTTCAACTTTTTGGGTAGGTTGACCTGCCTTTATCTGTACACAAACATTGCAGATAATTTTTTTTGACTTGCGGTTACAATAGTGCAGTGTAAACCTAGGGGTGAAAGTAACTTATTCAATCCCGAGACGGAGTTTGGCGCCCGAGCGTAGCGGGGGCGCCAATAGTTTGAGGGACTAAATAAGTATTTAACCCGAGGTAACACTGTGCTTTTCATTACGAATACAAGGAAAGTAAAAATAGAAACATGAATTAGCTGACGAAAAAATTTAAGAATTTTAACAAAACCGTACCAAAGATGATGCAATCACTGCGTTCTACCACTCGAAAAAACAAATGAAGATTGCTGCTTTCCCGCCAATGTTTTTTCTGTAGCCAGCCAGCTGTCATTATTTTTTATTTTTATCATTGAAAAAATGGTAAATATTTTGCCCAAATCTGTTATTTAAAAAAAATAGTTGAACGTTAACTTATGATATGGTCATTAATGATTTTTTAAAATTAATACTTAACTTTATGTTCCCTAATTAAATTTTACATAGCGTTGTTATTGCGTGGCTGTATCGAAAGTTGCAACATGGTTCAATAGAAATGTAAAAATAGAACTAGTATTTTCTTTTTATAATTTGACATCTGTCAGTTGAAAACGATTCTCCCTAGGGCTGAAATGTATTACTTTCAACCTCCATAGGCAACTTCAGACCTACTGTTCGAGTATGAGAAATGAAAAATATTTATTCTTACCCAGCGATGACGCTGTCATTACTGACATCGTCATTTGACGCGTTTAACATCGCTTGTTTTTTATCACGATATTACGGGCTAGAAATTGATTTTAATTCGTATAGGTTTTTACCTTTTACTCACCATTATATTATTCAGTCGCTAATTATTATATTTATCATGTTTTCTATATTAACAGCTGTATCTGACTCATCTGTTTATATAAAAGTAAGTACCTAAGATAGGTACTTTGTTACTATAATCAATACCTGCTTAGCATAAGCTGTTTAAGTAATAACTAATAATAGACAACTGACGATTAGGTTTTAACTTCTTCGTGGAATCTTCTATAATCTCTTGTTTTAAACCTAATTACGACCGCCTGGTCTGGTGGTCCGCTCTGCGAATCAGCGGTCGCTAGGGGCAAGGCGTTTGTGTAATGAAATGAGCACATTAACATTTCTACCTGAGTCATGGATGTCATATAATTTTTATGAACATGTCTGTCTATTATATAATCGCCATAATATAAGTTCTATTTATTTTGGGGCTAGATAATTAGTGTGACTATTGAAACAATTTAAAAAAAAAATTTTTTACTAACCGAATTCACATATTGGTACCTATTATGAATTTCAGGATTCGTGTTCATGCACGTCCCTGCGCTCCTCACTTCTCTCGAACTTGCTGGCGGACTTGTTTAGCGGGCTACAATCCGAACTAGGCGGCTGCACATCGCAGATGCCTTGCCAGTTGCTTAAGTGCCTGGAGGACAAGCACAACTGGGACAAAACCTCTATCATCAAAACCAACCTCCGCAACTACTTTTCACAGCTACTTATTGGAGAGTTGGATATTGCCATTGCTACGTCTATCGAGAAATATCATGCTAAGGTAGTAAAAACATACAATAATCTATCAAAATAAAACAAAGTCGGGTTAGTTACACCATTCATAACTCCAGAACGGCTGGACCGATTTTTATGATCTTTGCTTAGTTGAATTTGTCTCCGACCCGAATAGCAGCATAACTATTAACACATCGAAAAAGGTAAAAAAAATAATTCTGGCGGTACGAAGTTTGCCGAGACAGCTAGTTAAAAATATAAACTAATCTTTTTTCATACGTTTACTAAACTTGCAAACATTTCTGATAATTGATTTCAACTATTTGTATCCTATGTGGCTTAATCTTTTGTGCGACTTTAAATTGCATTGCACTTCAGACTTTAAACTGTATGAAAGGTATTAACAAACTAACTTTTCCTATTTTTGTGGTAGTGGGTAGGAGCATCCTGCGCAGACGCAGTACGGATGATACCGGACCGAGGGGGGCCGGAAAACGAGGGTTGGCAAGAACGAGCGCTAGAACAGCGAGCACAAAAACTCGCTTGTAAGCTCGCCGAGCAGCTGTTCCAAGAGCGAGCCGATCAACTCACGGCAGAAGCCAGGGAGATTGTCAAGGCTGGCCCGCCACCGTGTGAATGTAAACCACAACAAGGTAAATACTCGGAAATATAAAAATGCCAGATCGCGTGTAACGCGCATGAACGTGTAAGAAGCATGATGCTATCTTTTAGTTTTGTATACTTTTACGCCTACACTAATTACATACTAGACCTGGCTGGCTATAAGTCACACCGGTGAAGTAATAAGGCATTAATTACACTACCGCCTATTTCTTGTTTTATCGACTATTGGAAAATACAAGAATTTTTGTGTTACAAATCGTTTGACACTCGTAATTTATCCCACACGTTCGATTAACGCCCACACGATTGGACCACCGGTACCAGCGCTATGACCATCATTTTCCTTTTCGTCATTACGTAATTAGTCTCCTGAACGGTCCGGTCGCCTTACTTGGTACAAATGACCAGAAAATTTGTGTCATCGTCAGCCGGTCTATAACGCAAGAGCTACCAAGCTTACTACCTACCTAGCTACCTAGCTACCTACTGCACGGCGTGTTTTAATCTGCATATAATTATATCGAATATAATAGTATAGTATCGTCTTCTTTAAGCCCCAGTCAATAATAGTTTAACATTTCTTGATCCCTATGTTTAAAACACATGAGTCGGATATAGAATACAATTTATAATATATAGGGTTACTAAAGTTAAAGAATACGTTTTACAAAACTGAGTACCTTTCGTCCACGGACTATTCAGTAAATACGAAACCCACACATTGTAAGCGAAACGGTGAACATTGTTAAATACGATAAGTAAAGGTTGTGTTTATCTTTTAATAATAGCTGCACGATGACATCGACTGCCTACTTATCGCTAATATAATCTAGATGACAAGTCGAATACATAATTAATAATACCAAAAACAGGACAGTCACTCAGAATGACATAGATTCTAACAATACCATACACTTAAATGATTTTCATCGAGGGGGATTGCCAATACTCGCCACGCTTCTCAGGCGGGTTGGCGAGCGCAGTTTTTTATAGATTTCGCACGCAGACGCTGCTGCCCGTCTCGTGCTACAGGAATTAGTCGCCGCTTAAGACACGCCTCCTGTTGGTGGTGGGGAAGTGTATTCTTTACGGCCGTCCCCACACGGCACATTCAACAATACGTTTTTATTTAATTAATAAATTAAATTTACACGGAAAATGGGCGATAAGGCACACTCACAATGACTGTTGCCTCAGCTTTGTTCAAATTTTGACACTTTAATGACACATGACAATGTACAGCATGATGTAATAAATCATGTTGTAATAGACTGTCATCTGGATCATGTATGTTTATTTTGTTTTATTAATTTGTATAATTATAATGATTATCTTGTGTCTGTCACGTAATGTGTCTGTCATAAAAAGAAGCAATTGAATAACGTCTATTTGTGAAAACCATTTCAACCATTCAACTCACTCACACTCACACAACTGAGTAGAGTGCTTCACTCTGCGGTACCTACCTACTCAAATAACTAAATTACCTCTAACTAAAGGTTGGCTAGAAAAGATGACATTTGGCGATAAAATCGCCTTAATCGTACACGTAGATCACATCATTTGACATGTCGTATGAAATGCTCTTTTTTAACACACCTTTATTACCTTCTCTAACTAACTATGTATTCAAATGTTGGAAGTAGTTTTTAACCTACTTGTAACAGGAAAGGGGAAATAAAGTATGATTAGGCAGTCATATAATTCCTTGAAAGTGCGTAGTCAGTTGTTGATAAACAACAACTTTTACCATCGCGCCAACATCGAAATATCATTGACGTAAATGTTAATTTTCTTTTGGCGATTTTGATGTTGCTCCTGAGTTATTTTATAATTTAATTAAAAAGAAAAAATCACATTAACTCTATCTATAAAGTGTAAATAACCTTTTTTTAGCTGCTGTATTTCCTTGCTTCGTGAACCCACCAACCATCAGTAGTACTGCGCCGCCAAAGATTAGTGGCACGGCCAGCCCGGCCCTCTGGCACCGCACGCACAAAGACGTCGCGCATCTTAAAGTCCAACTTGAAGATCTCAAAAAGGTAGTTTAACCGGATATTTTATGCCTCTACGTGTATGTGAAGCCTGCCTGTATACGCCCCACTGCAGGGCACAGGCCTCACCTCAACTATATACTAGGCCATAATCCATACTCCACCACTCGGGCCCAGTGTGGATTGGTGGAAGACTACGTGTAAAAAATTGAAAGTAAAGAATTGTGCCAGACAACAATTGTCATGGAATTTATGTAATGTAATTTTGCTATGGGCGTCTCCTAGTACACCTAGACCCAACCAAGCTAATGAGGAAAGGTCAGTTTACTGAATTGACTCGATCCGGGACTTGAATTCTTTACGTTTAAGGCGATTTATCGAGCTACTTCGCCAATTGGTTCGTCAAGTAATTTGTTACCACTATTGTACTCCTTAGGTATAACAAATTATGTTGATCATCAAACAATAAAAGCAAGTCTTCTCGTATTATAACTTGCTAACTATCAAATATATTTTTCTCGTTACATACATAATCTTATGATTATGGTTAGACGTTAGATGAAATGGTTTACTTACGAATTAAGGATATTTTAAAGACAAATAAAAGAACTATCACGATATTGCACAAGCACAATGTCACACAAATAAAGACGATTTTTATCTACTTACTTCTTTTTAGGAAACATAATATAAAAAAGCTTATTGTAGCAATTAGGTGCTCGGCCAGAATTGACTTGTGTCTATTTTACAGGATTCTATAAAGAAAGAAGACCTAAAGACAATGGAAGAAAACATTGTAAAACTAGTCCAACGTGCTACGGTGAGTTAATAATACTTACTTATTTGAATTATCGCATATTATCAGACGCTAAAATTAGGCTTGATTCGATTGTTAAATAATTATAACAAGCTACAAAATAAGATAAATATGCAATTTGTTTGTTTTATTTATTATTTTTGCTTCAGTGTTCTGCAATACCATTAGGTATATTAGATACCAATAGTAGGAAAGTCTTATAAAGTTTAGTTTAGAATATAGTTCAAGTAGTAGCACAATTTACATATTTACAATTATTATGCAGCTTTGCAAGTTACGAGAGCGTGTGTCCACTGAAGTTCATAAACGATATATTACAGTAAAGTATGACGACAAATAGCTTCTTCAGGAATTCAGGTATTAGTCAAATATTTTGTAAACAGAGCTTGTAGTTTGAATTTAAAAATAAAATAACACTATTTGTAACTGTCTGCTAATGATCATGAATATCATGATAATAGCTATTAATTGTTCTTTCCAAACGTATATATCCAAAAAAGTATAACGCTCTCGTTGCTTGCAAAATTTAGTACTGCATCAAGATGTTTTTTTACTATAAAATATATATTATGTATTACATCTTATAATATAAATTTATATTGCTCACCGTAGTAATTGTTAATGAAAGCATTCACACTGAGATATAATGCATATTACATCACAAACCTATTGGACTTAATATCCCGGCATATAATATACAGGGTTACATTGCAAAGGGGCGCCAAATCTTCAGGAGTGGCTCAGAATCAGTAACTTAATCGAACTATGCATAAAAACAAAACAATTTTTTTTTCACATTTAATTATTCCTATCCGCTGTTAAGAATCGTAAGCGTGGATAATTTTACTCATTCATAAAAAAATTGCACCGTATGTGCACTGGGTAAGGTCCTTGTTGGCTCACCGTACCTACGCCTCTGATAAATGACCGCGCGGCTTTTGTAGTCTCGTTATTAACTTTATTTTTGGATATATATTTCGCATATTTCGGACTTATAAGTGCGGAATAGTTGTGCTCTGTGGAGTATTTCAACTCCAAATACGACTTATCGCTATGGAAGAGCGGGGTCTCCTAACACAGGTGCATATAAGTACTTAAAAGGAGATCTCAATCAAATTCTATTTTTTGTAAACTGAAATACTGAATAAAAGTTTTATTTATTTATTATTATTTTCGGATATTTTAAAGTTTTTTTTTCGTAAAATACGATTATTAAAAATAATAACGATTATGATGCTTGTTTTTAATGTTCCCTAGATCTTATATTTTAAATTTGGCACCCCTTTGCAATTTAACCCTGTGTAGCTATTATATGCCATATTAAAAACCAGCTTTATTTTCCTGAATCGTAATTTGGTAAATTATTTTATATCACAATGTTCTAATCAGGACACTGAAAACGTAGCAGTTGAGCCAGCTAAGGAAAAGCAGAAAAAAGTAGTGGCTACTCGAAAAGGTAATTTTATTCACAGATCAGTCAATACCGAACAAGCGTTAAAACATTGCATTACCAACAAACTTAGCAGTATCAAGAAAAAACAACTTGACATGAGCCCTAAGAAACCAAACAAAAACATCCTTATAGGCCTTCAAATAGAAAAGCCAGTAAGATCTTACAAAAAAATAGAGAGGTCATATGCAGTTAATTTGTGTTTATGTGGCTCTCAAAAAGATAAAAAAAATATAAAACAAGATGTAAACATTGTACAAGAAGTTGAAACAGAAAACAAGAAACACTTAAGAGGATTAGCCATTAGAGATACAGTGCCACAAGTTTCTAGTACGAAACAAACTAAGCCTATAGTTTCACATGAGCCATCACTTGATATACATGTTGGAAAAAGAAATAAAATGTTAACGCATCCACTATGTCAAAGTAATCGAATATGTTTTCATAAACCACCTTCAACCACTTCTATCGATAAACTTCTTGAAACACTAGCTAAATGGAAATGTGATTTATCTAATCTTGATAGTAAATGTAATACAAGAAGCAGACAGAAACATGATGCAAATCCTGAGACTGATATTATAGAAGGTGAATATAAAGACATGCTTGATATGGAAAAGGAAAAAGAATCGCAAAAGAAAGTGTTTAAAAATGTTTCTACCAAATTTTCTACTAACGAGTCAGAAGCACTATTTAAGTCAAGAATTATAGTGGCTAAAATTCCTAGAAGTACTGAGTTCCAAGGTAGCATGCCTGCAAATTCTGAGTCAGAATACATGGGCGCTATAAATTTAGAGAAAAGTAATGAAAATTTGTGTAGATGCTTTACTGGCGTCAGAAATAAGCAAGAACAAAGCAAAGAACCAAAGTCCGCAGTTTTTAAATGCATTAATTCGGATGCCTGCTTCTGTCGCAAATCTGAAATAAAAAATATACACAGCAAAAATATTATAGATGACAATATAAGCACTAAAAGAGAAAAAACATCAGAAAATATACAAAAAGGCGGAAAAAATATTCAAACTGAATCAAAACTTGAATCTGACATAAACGATATTGTTAAAAAGTCGACGTTATTTCAAAGTGACTGTGAATATTGCATAAAATTTTTGGGTGTAACGTTAGCTAATGCAACTTCCAAAAATGTTTTAGCTGAGGAGAATAAAGATACCAAAAAAAAAAAATTTACATCTCAAAATAGAAGTAATAGACGAAGAAAAATTCACCCTGAAATATGGTATAGTAATGTAGATATGAACACTAAAGGTAAACCTAATGTTGAGCTGCCTTCATGTGATTGCAGTGTTAAATATGATGAAGTTAAAAACCTATTAAATAGTGCTGCTACAAAACAGCATGGCGATTTCTGCAAGAACGAAGACAAATCTCTAGATACGCATAGTTTAAAAAATAATATTGTCCAAGAAAGTTGTGTTTGTTGCAAAGCAGTTAAAATTGATGAATCAAAAGATTTAGAACTGAATGCTTTTGATTTATTAGAAGATCATTTACGAAGCAAATTAGAAGAATTTAAGTTATCAAATTATATACCCCCCGCAGAAGAAGAAAAAATATTTTCTACAATATTACAAAGAGTTAAGAAAATTATTACGGACAGTACTAATGTTATAGCATGCAGATGTGCTTCTGAAGAACCAGCCGAAGGTAGCTGGCACAGAGCGTATATGTTATTACAAGAATATTTAAAAATAAAAATAAAAAGAGTCCAATGCTTATGTCTTTCGAAAGAAGATAACAAAGAGACTATGTTACCCAATGTGATGGAGAAAGTATGCAATTTAATAGATAACGATTTTCAACGATTAAAAGAAATATGGGAGAATCGAAATAATTCGGAAGCTCAGGAACAAAATCAAAATATTGAGTTTTTTGAAAAAGAAAAATGTCAAACTTTAGAAGGTGAAACAAATACATTGCAAAACATAGAAAAAATTAATAAAGAAGTATCTAATAGATCGTTAATTGTGACACAAAATATATCGTCACAAATCTCTCCTAATATAGAAATGGAAACTAAATCATGTGATATTATGGAAAAGTCTCATCAAAACACTGACACCGATAACACCAATAAATATTGCGAAAATACAAAGCTAAACTACGAAAAATGTAATAGCATAAATTCCACAAGCGTTACCAAGTCGTACGTAAGATCGTTTAGGACTAAAGAAGTATTTGTTAATCAATGTATGGATGTTGTACAAGAAGGTAAAGAAGTTTCTTTACCCACAAAAATGGAAAAGGTTCAGGGCTCAGATCTATTGTTACAACATCCACAAAAAAAATCTAATGTAGGACCTTTAGAACTTGATAAGAAACCAAATCTTAGAAAATCTAGTCCTTATATTGGATATACAATAGATTGTTCATG
Organism: Anania hortulata; assembly: GCA_963576865.1. Lineage (NCBI taxonomy): Eukaryota > Metazoa > Arthropoda > Insecta > Lepidoptera > Crambidae > Anania > Anania hortulata. The sequence continues at coordinate 11,747,973 of OY756390.1, read as the reverse complement.
TGACAAGTCATTGGGCACTTGCACTTGTACAAAGTCTTTGATTTCTGGGAAAACTGATAATATTAATAGTATTTGGAACACCTTAACGAGTAACAAACTGCATAATAATAATATTTCTTATATAATGGATGCCGTGCCAAATAAAGGTTCCCCCGAAGGTAACAACCTCAACAAAACACACAACGTAATACTACCTCAAGTAGTAAATAAAATCACTTGTGATACAAAAGTAAGTGCCGAAGATTGCGAGGAATTAATATTAAAGGATTCTAAAATGAAAATAAATAAAACTTTTTTGTCAACGACTACATCTAATGAAAATGTAAGGTATGGCCCGGATTTTAATTCTGGAGGTCCAATGAAATGGTGTGAAGGTAATGGCAGTTTAAAACTGCCGCAAACGCATACAAATGATTTTAGTGACAATACATGCGACGACTCTTTGTATTATCCTGTACGAAATCTGATGAGCCAAGGTGAAAATGAAGGTCTCGTAAAATCTGATCAAATTGAATCTTTATCATCAAATTGTGATTGCAATTTGGTGCCAATGTGTCATGTAAAAATGCTAGTGGAAAACATAGAGAATAAGTTAATACATTCTAACTGCACATGCGACTCGTTATGTTCGAAAATATGTCCTGTGCACTCCAAGAAACTTTAGAATTGTATTTTTTTTGTGGTCAGTGGTGTAAAGTAGAACACTTTCAAAAAGTAGTAATACGTTTTTAAATTTGCGATATATCTAGGAAAATCGTCTGTAGGTAACTCGAGAGTTAAAAAAGTTCAAGTTAAAGTAAAATTAATTGTACATCTGTTATGTAACCGTTATTTAAATAAAAGTATATTAATGTTTTACAAAAACATCAGAGTAGTTTTATTTTGGTTGGACCTTTATGAAGATCAGCCCACAATGCGTGTAGATTGCATATCATACATACATCATACTTAACCCAGTAGAAATAAACATTAATACCGCAAAGCATGATGTAGTTCTGGTTTTTTTGTATGTTGTATGGACCAGTTAGTGTAGTGTTAATACAAATAATGCAACTTTGAAAACTCTGTCTACTCTGTCTCGCGTATCACTCAAAATTTTGACTTTTTTCACTTTTCGCTTTAAAAGTTATAAACTATACGTTTTCGAAAGCAAAATTCAGTTAATTAAATCTACAACAATTAAGACCCAACCGTGGTTCTATCATCCCCATAAGAACCAAACTATGGCTCTGTGAAGATGGTCAATTGACCAAATTCATACAACATACCAATAGGCTATTTGCCTTGTACCGTTAATAGTTTGCACCTTAAGTAACCGAAACATATCAATAGTTATTAAAAATAATACATGATTACTGTAAAAAATAAATTTTCGAATGTTATATTTTTGTCGGTATTTTACATTGTCAAAAACGACGGCAACAATGACAAGCACGTCACCATTGAGTAACTTTGTACTAGAACTGACATCTCAAACTGAGATTTTGCGCTACGCTTGCACAAAATATGAGTAGTGTGACCGTCGACAAAGGATTTTAGCATGCCGGTTCTAGTACTTTACAACTCAACGGATATTTAAAGGCTCGTGACGCCACGAATAAGTACATCATAGCCGACGGCGTTTTCGCAGCCTTTAAAAAACGTAAAGAATGAAATAATATTTTTTAGTATTACTAAAAGTTAAAAAAATTATATAAAATTGTTGACGCTTTATTTGAATATTACCAACAATAATAACTCTATTTCAGAAAACAGTCAAATAGCCTATATTAGAATTGCATCAGGCTATGTGATTTTAGGAGTTTCTAGTGTCGGTTTCTACTAGGTTAGTCAGGAGTTAATCACACCGCGGTGCGAATCATTTAATATTTAGTTCATCAATTCAGCCATAGGACGTCCACTGCTGAACACAAGCCTCCCCCAATGACTTACCATCGGGGGGGATTGCCAATACTCGCCACGCTGGGCAGGCGGGTTGGCGAGCGCAGTTTTTTTATAAGATTTCGCACGCAGACGCTGCTGCCCATCTAGTGCTACAGGAATTGGTCGCCTCTTACGACACGCCTCCTGTTGGCGGTGGAGAAGTGCATTCTTTACGGCCGTCCCCACACGGCACTAAAAGTTTAAAAAATAATATAAAATTGTTGACGCTTTATTTGAATATTACCAACAATAATAACTCTATTTCAGAAAACAGTCAAATAGCCTATATTAGAATTGCATCAGGCTTTGTGATTTTAGAAGTTTCTAGTGTCGGTATCTACTTGGTTAGTCAGGAGTTAATCACACCGCGGTGCGAATTATTTAATATTTAGTTATTGAAGGGGATTACTCGCTTATAATGAGGATTTTGGCCTAGCGTGAACAAATATTATATTATTTGATTTGTAATAGTTTTATTACTTAAGTAGTTTATTATTAAAAACTATAATACCGAGTAACAGAACAACGCAACGCACACATATACACGAACTCTCAGAACGCATGAGTTCGAACGGGTCCAGCGTGTTCCGATATTTCGTGTCCGTGACCGCGAGCTATGTCTGTGCGTTGCTCTAGCGCGCATTTTTTCAAGCTTCAAATCGCAATTAAGAAATTACTTTCCCATACTAAGCCGCCACCAGCTGACATCAGTTTGTATGGAAATGTGAAAATTGTTTTTTAGATTTCAATGTTGGTCCAATAGAAAAAGTTGTTGTATTTGAGCACCAGAATCAGCCCCTAGGAGGTTGTTGATGTTTTACATGTAACTAAAAGAATGAATTACCAATTTAGTGAAGATTAAAGCTCTAATACGTAGGTCACACTATAAGTTTTGCGTAACTTAAAAAAACAACATGTTATAACCAAAATATTATGTATATTGCATTTCAAAATACTCTCCTTTACATTTTAAACACGTGCTACGCGCTACGTTCTACGTGCTGATTGTACGCTCTCACTGCCTCTTCGGAGTTGGTAAAAGTAAAACCTCTCATCAAATCTTTGATTTTGGGGAAATACAGAAATCACAGGGTGCTAGGTCGGGGCTATGCTGTTGTACTTTTTCGGAAGCTAAAAATGACTTTGTTTTGTTGGCCGTGTGTGAAGAAGCGTTGTCATGATGTAGGAGGACGCGGCTTTTGGGTCGTCTTTCGCGAACTTTTTCTAACACCCTGGGTAAACAAATGGTAGAATACCACACGGCATTAACACTCTTTTAATTTTCAAGTGGAATTGTACAGATGGGACCCGTAGCTGAGAAAAAAAACGCCATCATTTTTTTACCAACGTTTCGCCTGCCTCACTTTTGTTGGCTTGTTCTCATTTTCAAACACCCATTCACAAGATTGCTGTTATTTTTCAGGTTCAAAACAATAAATCCACGTTTCGTCTCTTGTGACAATGTCATAAACAGCATTAGAATGTCCGTGGTCGTACTTCAGTAGCATCTGTGAGCACCATTCCACGCGAGCTCGCTTCTGCTCCGCTGTCAGTTAGCAAAGTTTCCGAACTTTCAATTCTTCGTGTAAATTTTTCTGAATTTGGCTCATACCAATCCCCAATAGTCCTCAAATTGTCTCATAGGTAATCTGCGGGTTTTCTTCAATTAGCCGCTTAACAGTAGCCACATTATTTTCGTTGTCGGCAGTTAAAGGCCGCCCTTCACGAAATTCGTCATGTAAAGAAACTCGACCTCTCTCAAATTCAGCAATCTATCGCCTCACGGTGCTCAAACAAGGTGCTTCTCTCCCAAAAGCATTTTGAAGACGGCGACACAGTCTTGCGGAGAGAGAGAACTTTTAAATCATAAAAAATCATCGCTCTAAAATGTTTTCGACTTAATTCTGTTTTCGTTTTTCCCGCCAATTGTTTTTTTTTTATTACTAAGAAGGTTGCAACGTTTAACAAAATATAAAATTCGAAATTCAGATAGTTCCGATTAGCAAAACTTTTAGTGTGCCCCATGTATTAGGTCCTTACATATTAAATTGCCGTTCAGTATCAAAAAAGTGAATCAACTTTTTTTAATGAAATTAATATTTAATCAATCGAAGTTTGTTTTTGTTTTTCAAAATTCTTTATTGATAATAAGAGTTAGACAACAATATAACTTACGTTAGTCCGCATCATTAAATGTGTGAAATATTTATAACATTTACTTTAGGCTGTACGCACCTCTAAAAGTGTTAAAAACATGTATACTTCGGCTATTCAAAACATATTAATACAGCATACTACATGAATAATCATACATTTTTGTATGCACTTATTGCTTAAGAGCATTTTTTTTTTCCATCGACTAATAACTACTTATTTACACACCAACACTGAACACAATAAATTAATATTACTATCCTGCAGGCCCCGCCTGATAAATCAAATAAAAGATCGCAAATGCATAGGCAATATTGTGCGTGTGAATTCCCCGCTACCGACATTATTGTAATAAAGTCTGCGAGTGAACCGGTCGTGCATCTCCGGCATCTCCGCTACCGCGCGTTTGGGTGGCGGAAGGTGTCATAATAGCGACCGAGTCGCCCAACGTGACGTCACTTGCAAATAGGCAATAGTGATGTGGTAACCTGTATGTGCCGTACTTGTCGATATACGATAAATCTTCCTTACTTGTCTGACCAATTTTATGTACTAATTTATTATTATGATGTTTGTTTTTACAGTAAAATTTACGCGATTGTTTTATAATAAAGTTCTTAAGTGTAGGTAATTGAATATTTACATGTAGGTAGTTTATATAGATTTGTGTAAAAGGGGGTATTGTAAGCAATTTTAAGCGCCTTGTTTTGGATTACTTGTAGTGAGCATAGTTTGAATTGCATGTACTGCTCCAGACTGGACACGCGTATGTGATACAAGGTCTGACCAGAGAGGTCTATATCCTAAGCTTACTCTTAGGGCTTATATTTGATCGGCGATTAAAAATAGGACTTAAAGCACCCATAACTTGTGCCCCTCTAATACGTGTTCGCCGTTCGAAGTATGCGCCGTTGTTTTCGATACACTTCCGCCATTTTATAGGCAGATCACTGATTCTTTGGAAAAAAAATCCTGGGAGCGGGTCTTTGAACTGTTTGATGGCGGTTTTGACTGCCTTATCAGATTTGAATTTTTTTTCTTGTAAAAAGTTGTCTAAATTTTGAAAAATGTGGTAATCGGTTGGGGCAAGATCTGGTAAGTATGGTGGGTGATTCAAAGGTTCCAGTCGCAGCTCCTCTAACTTGGCGACCGTTTGATGTACAGTGTGTGGTCTAGCGTTATCCTGAAATGGCAGTGGGCTAAAACAATTCACCAGTCTCGGTTGTTTAATGGCGAGCTTTTCCATCATTGTTTGCAATTGTTGCCAATAAAAGTCTGCAGTGATCGTCTGGCCTGATCTCAAAAAGTTGTAGTGGATAACACCAGCACTGGTCCATCAAGCACTAACCAGAATCTTATTTTTCGTCAGTTTACGCTTATGGCATGGCTTCAAAATCCCCTCATTATTGTGACGATTGAGCAAAAAACGCAGCAAGCGACTCGTGTTTGTTGGTTTGCTTCAGTCAATTCGTGCGGTACCCATTTTTTGAGTTTTTTGACTTTTTCGATTTGGCGCAAAAGGAACTTATCCTTTTGCGCCAAATCGATTGTTTTGTCACTTACGCCGAAGGCTGCTGCTAATTCAGAAGTGGTTAGAGATGGATTCGCTTCCACTATCGCCTTCAATTCTTCGTTATTTACTTTAGTATCAGATCGCCCACGAGCCTGGTTCGTACACGTCGTTAATTCTTCGAGTCGTTTCTGCAGCACTAGTGCCACAGTGGAACTCGTATTCGTAAATACCGCGAATTTTCAATTTGTCCATAGTTGTTATAGCAATGTTGAAGCTTAAACAAATGATGTAAAACCAAATGAAATAGGAATTTTAAAATAATATTATTCTGGCTTTATTTCAAAACAAATTTGAATTTGGAATTCCTAATCAGACGCAAGATATTTGATGTTAAAGTTGCCAGTATTGACTATCGGCAATTTCACATATAAAGACCTAGTGCTGGCACTTCACATGGCGGTAGGCATTTGCATTGGCGTATTCGTCTAGTTTGACAAAGCTTTGAGACATGGCAAATATCACAAACTGGACGTCTACACATGGTAACCAATGCCAAATAAGACGAATGTCATTGCAAATGTTTGTTATGTTGGCTTACTCATAAATGAGTTAGTGCGGACGTGTTAGGACTTTAAGTCAGTTTTTGTTTAGTTTTCTAATATTGTAATGTAAATAATCGGTACAGAACATCAGTGTATGAAATTAATGAACTGTTAGAATAAATGAAAATGTGTACCGATTCATTATAATAGTAGGTTATTATTTCGGTGTCAATATTTTAATGAATAATTTCGTTAAATAGGAATGTCAAAATTGTTTACAATATTGGATAAGCAAAGAAAAACGGACTGTACCTACATATTATTTGTCTACTAGCTAGCTTGCTACATTAAACGCAACGTGGGCAGGTCACACGCCTCACACCCAGCGGACTGACAACCTAGCCAGGTTGCGGGCAACCGCTGGATAAAAAAGACTGCTCACTGTGGCGATCTTTAGAAGGCCTAGAAGGTCTCTGTCCAACAGTGGACTTCCAAGGGCTGATAATAATGATGATGATGATGATGATGATGAAAGCTTCCAACCACTATTTGATTTGTACTATTTTTTAGAATTCTTTTTGCAGATTCAAAATACATACAATACAACTATGCATTTGATTAAGCTCAATAAACAAGAATTCATCACTTCATTCCATTTTTTTCTCGATCTTATTCTTAATAGAAGGACACGTCCGCACAGGTCGACAGCGCGTGCACTAATGCCGCAATGACCAAGTGTGGACACACGACACAAACATTTGGTTATTGGCCGCCTTTGATGTGCGACGGAAAACCGACTCGCGATGGAAACGACATTTGGCATTTGTCAAGTTTGCCAAATTATGTCAATTTGGCAAATGTGTTTGTCTACACGTGGATGATATTTGACAAATTAGATAAACGTTTGTATACCTATCGCCATGTGAAGTGCCAGCATAATACTATCTCAAAAAGGTCTTTAGTAAATAAATAAGGTCTTTAAAAAAAAAGCACATTTCAATCCCACTGCTGGGCAAAGGTCTTCCCCAGACTCTTCTTTTGATCCCCATCCATCGCCAATGACTCCCAATCCCTCGTCAGGTTAACCAAATCGTCACACCATCTTTTCTTGGGTTTACCTCTTCGGCGACAGCCGTCTGTAGGTACCCACCGAGTGACGATTTGGGCCCACCTATCCGTGTGCATTCTGCACACGTGTCCTACCCACTCCCACTTTAGCTTTGCGGTTTTCTCACCTACATCTGCAACACCGGTTTTTGAGTGGATGGCGGTGTTCCAGATTCTATCAATCCTTTTTACACCTAGTATGCTCCGTTTCATAGCCCTTTGGCAAACTTTGAGTTTGGACTTTTGACTCTCGGTTAAAGACCATGTCTGCGCTCCGTACGTAAAAATAGGCAGGATGCAAGTGTCGACGAGTTTTCGCTTAAGCGAAATGGGAAGGTTGCCCTTCATATAAGCTTTAATGGACCAGAAGCTCTTCCAGGCATTATCAATGCGACGCTCGATTTCTCTATCCTACCTGTTTCCGAAGGAGACTATCTTGCCCAAATAAATGTACTCGTCAACGTATTGCATTGCCTGCCCGTCTACCACTATGGTGTCCTCAGTAGCGTTGGTCATCATTTCAGTCTTCGACCTGTTCATCACCAGTCCAACCTCAAAGCTTGCTGCGCTCAGCTGCTCGAACATGATTTTTAGTACAGAAGATGTATAGGCGAAGAGAACAATATCGTCAGCAAAACGAAGATTCGTGAGCTTTCTTCCTCCGATATCTATAACCTTCGTTCTCCAGGAGTCCGCAAGGTCTCTAAATATCTCCTCTAAGGCACTGGTAAATAATTTCGGAGAAAGCGGGTCTCCTTTTTTCCTGGTCCTTTCAGTATTGGAAAGGAAGGGCCGGGCGCGTGCAGTTAAACATTAGCGGTGCTTTTCCGATAGATCAGCTGAAGGAGCTGTTTATAGGTGGCTTCTATATCCTGATTTCGAACAGCAGTAAATATAGACTCATGTCTTAGACTGTCAAATGCCTTCGAGTAATCAACAAAGGCTACGTATAGCGGTTTGTTAAATTCGTTAAATTTCTCTATTAATTGACTGACAAAGTGTAAGTGGTCTATGGTAGAGAAGTGTGAACGGAAGCCGGCTTGTTCAGAGGGCTGTTTTTCTAGTTGTTGGGCGATTCAGTTCTGAATTATTTTAGTAAACAATTTGTAGATATGCGAGATTAAACTGATTGGTCGATAATTATTTATGTCATGTTTTTCACCTTTCTTGTAAAGCAAAATTATATTTGAATGACAGAATTCACGCGGCAAGGATCCAGTCAACAGAACCGTTTTAATTAACTTTGTAAGAAAAGGCCGCAAAGTCGGTTTTTCCAGCTTTAGAACCTCGGAAGTGACACCATCCGACCCTGGGCTTTTACTGTACTTCAAGCTTTTGATAGCCACGTTCACTTCATGTTCGATTATGAGGGGAATTTTGTCACTGCAACGGTACTCTATCGGTTTTGCCGCTCTTAGTGAAGTATTATTTTGTAGGGCTGCCTTTACCATTTGTGTTGTAACTTCGAAGGTCTTTTCTAATATTTATCTTCACCTGCCTATTTATCGTTCTATATTACTCAATGCCAACTTCTGTCTTAAGTCTTCGTTTAATTAGGTTTTTTGTGTTTTTTGATAGTTTCCTATCGTTTTTTCTTTGTTTTATATATATATGTATTTATATATATAAATATATATAATTTTTATATATATAACAATATTTTGCTGCTCGCAGATTTTATGCTAGAAAGAATAGCATCGTATTGAATATCTACATCAAAATTATCTTCGATATCTAAACTATTAAGGTGATTGTTCAGTTCAAAATTAAAAAGTTCGTAATTGTTTGATATACTATAGTAATCTAATGGTTTAATTTGTTTCTTGTACAGTTTGGCTCTTTCTAGTTTAAAATTGAATTTTATCTTTGCTCGAACTGGTCTGTGATCTGAGCTAAATTTAATCATATTTATTACGTGAATATCCTTTATAATACTATGGTCTGATGTCAGTACAAAGTCTATTTCATTTCTATATCTGTAAAGGTAAAGCCCAGCAACGGTGAGACTTTTTGTAAAACAAGCTATTAGCTACTTTCATCATAAAAGTCTTTACTTCCTCATCACTGTGGCTAGCAGTCGGAGAGTAGGCTTGGACGAGAGTTAAAAACTATTTGGAATTTAGGCGCAGTTTAAGAGCTGCAACCCTTTTAGAATAGTCAACAAACTCAACAATATTATTCTTCCACTTTTTTGATACCAGAAACCCTATTCCATAAAGTCCATTCGTTTCGCCAAAGTGATAGAACACACCATTATCTCTTTCCTCGGTTTGTTCTCCATTTTTTCTCACCTATCACATCCCATTTGATGTCTTGCAGTGCGTTTTCCAGCTCAAAAAGGCGTTCGTCAGATAGTAGCGTTTGTTTAAAGAATCGGTGTCCGTTTTTATATTTGCCTGGGTCTTTTGACGGGTTGGTAAGGTCATTTATATAAATTAAAAATAATAGAGGTCCCAACATAGAGCCTTGAGATACTCCCATGCGTAATGGAGCTGTACAGAAGAGTCAGTTCTATTGACATTAACTTTTTGCATTCTATCTGTGAGGTTTGACTCAAAAAACATTCCTGAATCATTTGAGACACCATAGTGCCATAATTTCATTAATGTCTTGTGATCTACACAATCGAAAGCCTTTTAGAAATCACTAAAAACCCCTAAAGCATTTTGCTTTCTTTCAAAAGCATTGAAGATATGCTTAATGAGTAAAATTCCCGCATCAGATGTATTTCTACCTTTGGTGAAACCAACTGCTTCTCATGCAATAGTTTGTTAGTTGTAAAATGTAGTAAGAGTTGATTGAAGACTAGCTTTTCAAATATTTTACTAAGAGCTGGTAGTATTATTTTGTAAAAATAAAAATAATTTGCCTCATATAATGAACATCATTTAAGAACGGCTCGACCGATTTAACTGGTTTTATTTACAAGGTTTGTATGTAACAAACATTTTAAAAATCCAGCACCGAAAGTGCTTTTTTCAATGGGATTCTTGCTACTGTCGAAAACTGCTTGTCAAATTAAGACAGGACATGCATTTCTATGATGTGATGCGCTCCATTGACGTATTTCAAGAAAGACCTAGTTTTCGTAATGCTTTAGCTATTATATTATACACTGTGGTGGAAGTCTCTGGAAAGTCGGTAACGTTCCTTAGTGTTAAAAAGCAAGGATCGCGCTTTTTTGATTGAGTAACAAACGTAGGTACAAAGTTTATTGTATTAATAATACCTATTAAAAAATCATGACGTCATACGTTTGATCATACTTACAAACATTTCATATACATATAATTCGGATAAATATTAACGCTTTGCCATTTTTTGGGTGCAGGAAACTCCGCATCATGTATGTAGACACATTATTAATTATAGATCTGTTTTACTATGCTACGTGCTAGAGTTCATATTATAGGGATAACCGCAAAAAATACTCGGCGTTATTATTCGGGAACAGGAGGTAGTTCCAAAGTGATATTGAATCATGAATGTACCCATATAAGTAACATCCGCACTTCCAATTTCACATTCATTCAAACTCACATTTTCAAAACAAACAAAACAGCTGAAATTATTACAGGATTTAATTAAATCTAAATCAACGTCAAAGTACGTTAATCTGATTTGCGGGATAGTCTTAAAACACATTTTGAATTTTAATCAAACATTATTAGTACCTAATTATTAATCTTATCAATAATTTAGTAACTACTTATCTATAAATATGGACTCTTTATGTTTCGTCGTTCAACCAGTAATATTCTTAACGCTATAGAAGTAGGTCTTGTGGTTAGTTGTAATTAACTTAATTTAATTAATGTACAAATAGAAGTGCCGGATTGCCGAACTACTACAAAATTAATAAATAAATAAATATAATTTTATAAAATGGGTAAGGCACCAGAGGAAAACTTATTTCACAAAAAAAGAGAGAAACCAAACATTTTCTCAAAGTTTTTTTTCTGGTGGGTATGTCCTGTAATATGGAACGGAAATAAAAGAGACGTTGAAGAAAGCGATCTTGTGGTGCCGAGTAAGGTGTACAATTCGAAGAAGCAAGGAGAAAAACTAGAAAGGTATGTTTAATATGTTTTTCTGTTTAACGAATTTGTGAATGTGTTTTTCTCATAATTATTTTTATATTTTTCGGTTTCATAGTATTTTCCATTCTTATAATATATCCTTGTAAAATTAACGAAGATAACCGTGTTTACTGATGCGCAATCGTTTAAACAGTTGAACAACATAGTCTCTACGTGTATTTGGATATAATTGTGTTGCAAGATTGAGTTTTTATGAATACTACCTAGGTATATGGCCTTGTTTTAATTTGTTAGTAATTTTTTTGATAAATGATTGAATACGTCTTTTAATACATTACGTACGAGTAGCACCTCAAGTATGTAGAGTTCGAAAATCTTTAACACAATTTAAGCAGTCACTATCGACTTCAAAATCGCGGTACTTAGGTGATATACTTAAAAGCCATATCTATTAATTAGTATTAAGGAATTAGACACCATACAGGTAACGTGGGATAGGAGGAAAAGTTACGAATCTTTCTCTTTGATTAATGTCTTTAAAATTCGACAAAAACACTTTTTTCTATAAATAGGAATAAATATTTACAGAAGAAACAAGTAGGGTATTAAATATAAAATTAACCACACGAAATGAAATAGTTAATTCATACAACAAGAAAGTTAACAGCATTTTAAAATACATGTGATGAATATTTATTTTTAGTAGTAGTTAAACTATTATTGATGCTTACAGAGCATGGCTCGATGAATTGGAGATGGCTGCCAGAAAAAACAAGGAACCATCGTTAGGGTGGGCGATAGCTAGAGCTTATTGGTTGGAATATATGCCGGGCGCTTTTTATATCTCAATAATAGTCGCTTGCAGGTTAGTGTTTATTTTTTTAAGAGAAGCTTAAAAGAAAACTCATTGTAAAAACTATTCAATTTAAGTAACCTTGTGTTTTTTCTTCAAAAGAGTAGTCCAACCCTTACTTTTCGCAAAATTACTGGAGTACTGGACAACAGATTCTAACATGGCGCGATTAGATGCTGGCTTGTATGCACTTGGCATGCTGGGTCTCAACTTCGTAGTTATGATGTGTCAGCACCACAACACACTATTTGTGATGACTTTCAGTTTAAAAGTCAAAATTGCAAGTTCTGCCTTGTTATACAGAAAGGTAAGTCTGCCTGTTGCAAACAAAAAAACAATTTTTATCTCGTAAGTACTTAAATGTATACATTTTAATAATACCGCGAAAAACTGACTGATAAACAACGCATAAGTACTCGTCCCAATGTTATTTTTCATTCTCATACAAAAAGACGGTAAGCAAGTTACTGACAATGTTATTACTTGTGAAAATTGTTTTTTTATTTACATGCTAGTAATATCGAAGATAATAAGATAAATAGAATATCTACTTTTTTAAAATTTTTATTTTAAACTTAGGTAAAGTAATTCGTAATATAATGTAATGTTAATAAACCAATATTTTTGTTAAAATCAAACACTATCATATCTACTTTTTAAAATTTAAGTTTTAAACTTAGGTAAAGTAATTTGTTATATAATATAATGTTAATAAACCAATATTTTTGTTAAAATCAAACACTATCATAATATGGTAAAATCAGGGTAAAACGATGAAACTTACATGCAATGAAACTACTTTCAATATTTTAAAATGGTAAATTTTACTCAAAGAAGTATTTTTTTTTATAATTCAAACTGTATTCCTTAAATTAAAAAAGTAGATTGCCTTAGCCGGGAAATAAACTATCTTAACACATGAATTGGTTAGTCTCAAGGTTAAATTGTGAAGTATTATATTAGGTTTAGCCATAATGTTTATTTGAAAAAATATAAATGATATTTTTTTGCGTTTGAGTCTGTTTGGTTCTCGGCTAAGGTAAGCTCTTTTACAAAGTTTAATAAATGTAGTTTTCAATTTTAAGTTTCTTAGTTGTACATTCACTATAGTAAGTATAAGTATAGTAATAAGTTTTTTTGCAGTGCTGTTTTTTAAGAAGTACAATTTTATTACATGTGAGCCTATTATTTTTTAGCTACTACGGATAAACCAAGTGGCCAGTGGAGATGTGGCTGGTGGCAAGCTCGTGAACCTGTTATCTAACGACATCACGAGATTCGATTACGCGTTTATGTTTATGCACTACTTGTGGATAATACCGCTTCAAGTCGCAGTTGTCTTGTACTTCTTATACGACGTCGGTGGATATGCACCATTCGTTGGGCTTTTTGGAGTGATTATACTGATTACACCAGTACAGGGTGAGTGGTTGTTTATATCTTTATGTAGCTAGCTTTTCATTTCATTATTATAATACTCGTAATAAAAATAAACCGAGTTCCGAGCTTCAGACTACACAAAGTTGGTAATTCATTCTTGGGAAAATGTATTAATTTTTTTAATAAAGTTCCACAGACTCTTGTTGAAATACCTGTACATGAGTTCAAAATTCACATTAAAAAAAACCTTATGAAAAAAGGGTATTATAAGGTAGACGATTATTTGAACGACAAGAGTGCATCCGGACTTAACCTGCTTAGCTCGCACTTACTTCATGTCTTGTAACTGTATTTCCTATAAAAAAGGCTGACAAAGGTGACTGAGTTTGTTGCGCCGTTTCTTCTCATCACCAGCCGATATGTAGTCCCGAAGCGGTGGTAGGGTAAAGCTATATTTTGGGACGTGTATAAGTGCCCGGAAGAGGGCCTATATACTGAATAAATGAGTATTTGGCAGCGAGTGACTGGCTTGCAACAAAATTCAATCAAGGACTATTTTAATAAGGAAGGAAAACAATAACCTTTAAAGCAGTACAGATTTATAATAAACTACCTGCAGACATAAAAAAACTGATTCGTTTGTTGTATTCAAATCAAAACTTAAAAGACATCTCTAATCCTTCACTGCTTCAGTAATCCAATCTTAGCATGTCAAATGTCCCTGTTTGTGACGACTTAAATATTGTAACTTAGTTTTTAACCGACTTCAAAAAAAGGAGGAGGTTCTCAATTTGGTTGTATGTTTTTTTTTTAAATGTTTGTTACCTCAGAACTCCGCCATTAATGAACCGATTTGAAAAAAATCTTTTTTCTATTGAAAGGGTATACCACCAGATTCCATAAGGAATTGAGGGAACTCCTAAAATATTAGAGGTATACATATAGCGATTTTAGTATATTTAACAACAAATCAAGCATTTGCATTAAGAAAGTATCATTTGCTGAGGTGGAACTGATGAAGGAGACCATAGTTGGCCACAATAGTTTTCCACGAGTAAGGTACGCACGCCCCACCCCACCCACGCGATAAGATATTTTTATTAAGACAGTTAAGCCTTGCCATAGTCGACAAATCAAATTTTAATAAATGTTTCTGGTGAGAATGATACCATCAAACTGATCTAATGAAGAAGGCGGAAGGTAAGCACCGGAACTCTGTGATAAAACAATGTATCATAGCCGTGTTTGGACTTATTTGAATCGTCATGAGAAGCAATTTAGCTATAATCACATCACAGATCGCCATTTAGAATGTAAAAAAACACTAAAAACAGACAAATAAAACAAATTTTTATAAAGAAAATAACCGACTTCAAAAACACTAAAAAGCTTAAAATTATTTTTAAACAATCATACCAAACAGTTATTATTGGAGTCAGTGCCAGCCGTGGAATGTTTGAATGTGGTTGTTTGCACCGACTCCAAAAATAACTGTTTGGTATGATTGTTTAAAAAATATTTTTAGCTTTTTAGTGTTTTTGAAGTCGGTTATTTTTTTTATAAAAATTTGTTTTATAAGTTCTCATGTAAGTGACAATTGTCCTAATGAGAACAAAGATCTTTAAACCTAAACATACACCATTAAAAGTTTTTTAACTAAATAAGTTTGTGCCTCGTCTCGTAATTTATGGATACTAATTCCATACTTCGAGACCATGACAATTGGCATGTGATCTAGCGCAAACGTAAATTTATTTAATTACGTTTTTCTATTACAGCTGGTCTGACAAAGTTAACTGCCGTAATAAGACGGGCTGTGGCAGCTAGAACGGACAAGCGAATTAAATTAATGAGTGAAATTATCAGTGGGATTCAGGTTGGTGTTATTTGTATGTTATTGTAAGTGATATTTTATCATACTGTCATGGGAATGCTAACAGTGGAAACGTTACTCTACAATTTTATTCAACTTTAACTTAAGGCAGATATCTATTATTTCAAAACATTTGTTAATATTTTATAGATAGCGTACGATATAATTTGATAAAATACTATCGTCGTTATCAATAAAATAATAAAACACCGAACACGAAAAAAACTACTCTCGTGTTAGTGTTTTATTTTGAATCAAACAAAACAATGTTTTGTAAAATCTTATAATTATTGTATTTAAGTAAATAAGGAACGATGCGTTGCGATAGTTTTTAATTTACCTTAAGTAAAATCAAAGTTTTCTAAGACTCCACCTTAGCTTAGATATTTTTATTTGGTGTTAACAAGATTTTTATGGCGGAATTTATTTCTCAGGTCATTAAAATGTACGCTTGGGAGAAACCCTTTCAATTAGTAGTGAGCGCAACCCGGGCTTATGAAATGAAAGCCCTCCGAAAGTCTATCTTCATCCGCAGCGTTATTCTTGGATTCATGCTATTCACGGAACGTGCTATTTTATTCTTCACAATGCTAACACTTGTTCTTTCTGGATCAATGGTTTCAGCTACTACGGTACAGTATGCCTTTCTTATTTAAATTATATAGGATTTCTTGTGTTATTAATATTTTAAATGAGGGTAATAATTTCCGAACTATATGACAATACAACACTATACAGGGTTAGACGAAGGAATTGTTTACTTTAATTGCTTTACTTTAATACAAAATCATCCTATTAAACTGATTCCCTTCTTTAGCCTGTTATCCTGTATAACCTGATTTAAAATAAACGATTCTAATTTCGATGCATTTTTTAGATCTATCCGATTCAGCAGTTCTTAAGCTCGGTACAGCTTAACTTGACCATAATATTGCCGATGGCGATTGCTTCATTGTCAGAACTTAAGGTTACCCTTGAGCGTATACAGAGTTTTTTAGCATTGGGTAAGTATTTTAAATTAATGAATATCCTACAGCTGGTTCCGTTAAGACCACGTTACCTTGTCACCACGCATTCTACCCAACATTTTCAACAACTTATTATGACGTTTTTTTTTTAAATTTGCAGAAAAATCGACCACCCACACAAATTTAATTAGCTGTTCAATTTGGCAATTTTGTATAGAAAGCTGAATATATTATATTTAAAAATTTTAAAAATGACATAAATAAAGTCGTTTAAAATGTTGTGTAGAATGCGTGGTAACAAGGTGACGTGGTCTTTACGATACACTCTTTATAGCGTTAAGTAACTTCTCTAAAAACCAATGAAATAACGATAGCAGCAAATGATGACGAGAGATGACATATATAGAGATGTAATAAATAAGTGACTGTCTAAACTAATTACCTTATTATTATTTTCTTCAATATATTGCATAATCCATCGCCTGTCGATGAGTAGACACAACAGGTAAAACTATTGTGTTGGCCGGTTACCGGCTGGTAAACAAAATTAGAGATGATAATTGAAATAATACTTACCAAAAGTTGACTTAATGCGTTGTCTGCCTGACAATATCTTCGACGTCTAACGTCGATATCTTCGCTGATAATCGGCAAAGATTCATGCGTAAAATTCTGCAGTCCTTTGTACCGGTACATTTGAGATAATCGGTTGTTGAAAAAACATGTTTTAGATTTAGATTTAAAAGTTATAATAAAATAAAATAAATTATACTTTTAACTTACTACTTTTTAGCTTTGACTAATTTAAACCAATTTAAGCTTGTTAACAATGTTTAACTTTTTGTAATAAACCTGTAGTCCACATTGCATGCCGTGGCAGCCTATAACTAAGACGACGCTTAGCTCTAAGTCAAAATAACTCAAAATATGTATCTTACTTGTATTAGTGTTTGTCTTGTTGGTTGTCCTAATAAATAAAATAAAATAAAATAAACTTTTTTACATAACGAAAATTTTCTTTTATAATCAGACTACAAAACCGAAAACAGGTTTTCCTTTAGCAATTTTGTTTAATAAATGGTACCTTTATCTAAGTTTTTACCTGCAGATGAAAGAGAAGATGTTGCTGTTGTGAACGGTACCAATGGCGCACTCCCAAGGGACATTTTTGCTACAAATAAAACAGGACATCAGATTCCTCAAATTACTACCAGTAAATATGTATCGCTTGAAAATAATACGTCAAATCAAATCTGTAAGTAACCTATCATTTTAATCATTTTAACATATCTGAACATTCAATTAAATAGACTGTCCGCAGAAATTAGTACAAAAGATTGAGGTGGGGTGCTGGTTTGTGGCAAGACCTACCTATAGCTAAAAAGTAATACTTTACAGACTTTTTACCTTGCATCATATTTATAATGTACTCGTAAATCTTTACAAATGTGTATATTTAATGAGTTATTGACTTATTCTAATAGCTGTTAAATCCAACAAATCAAGCGAGTTCGTAGTTGAGATGTCAGGAGTGACCGCGTCTTGGGTAGAGTCTGAGAACGAAACAACGCTTAAAAATCTGTCCCTGCGCATCCGGCGCGGCAAGCTGTGCGCAGTAATCGGCCCCGTTGGCTCTGGCAAGGTACGTCTAACCCAATCATAGGTAGTTGAAAACTAAAGCATTGTATGAGACCTTCTGAAGCCTGAAGTCTGCTGGACTCTACTTGCATAAAACTCAGTACGATAACTTCTTAGCAACATAATAGAGATATAGTAATGTCATAGGTAATATGATAGAGCTTTAACGCAATTTTCACACTACTCAATCTAATCTAACCTACATCAGGCCCAAAATAGTTGTTATGCCCATTTTTGAGAGAGTAATCTCTCCGGTTAGTAGATTACGTTCTTGTTGGAATAAATAGTTATTGCTGACTTTCAATTATTATGTTCATACGGTTGTCGGCTTTAATAGTAAAATATTATGTTATATCGAATCAAATGTTGTTGTTTGTATTATTGTGCTAAAATAAAATAAAAGGAAGTTGTCTGTTACCTCGTTATGCTGAGATGTTGATTCCTCATTAGTCTTTGTTCCTTACTCCAAGACCATGATAATCGGTGTCATCTGGCGCATTTTCATTACATTTATTTTAATAAAAACTCATGAAACTCATTCGGTCTTATCAACTTTACCGGAATTAATCATACAAATGAAAGATATGAAACGTGACTCTATTTTATGTCAAAACTTGATAACAACAAAATGAATTTGTCTACTCATTCAGAATTGATTATTTCAGACGTCACTGCTGCAGCTACTCTTAAAGGAATTGTCTGCAAAGACGGGAAGCGTCAATGTTTATGGATCTATGTCCTATTCGTGCCAAGAGTCCTGGCTTTTCCCGGCGACTGTACGGGAAAACATACTGTTTGGGATGGTTTATGACTCTGAAAAGTATAAAAAGGTATAATCTATGGTGTATCTATTATTTTGTAATATTAGGAGATCGGATATTGGCTGTATCGATAATATCCTTAAAAATCGTAACTGACATTGTTAAATTAATTACCAAAAATCGGCCAATTATGAGTCAAACTTGCGCACCGAAGGTTCCGTACCAACTTATAGCTATGTAATTAATTCGTCTATAACGGACATCGAGTCTCTAAATATCTTATTTCCCGATTTTCCGAGTTTGTTAAAAAAACATTTTTGTATCTACAATACTACAAATTTTTTCACAGCCCCAAAAGACTGTAGACCTGAGTATATCGTTTTTAGTAATTTCAACGCGTTCCCGAGATAAAGGATCTTGACAGACAGACAGACAGACAGACAGACAGACAGACAGACGGACGACCGGACGGACGGACAACAAAGTGATCCTATAACGGAACCCTAAAAAAAGGTTTTTTTTTCTCATAGGGAGAGTTATTGTATTAGAGCAGTGAAATTAGCCTCTAAACTTTTTTCCTTTTACTGTCAAGGAAATACCAGACTACATTTTCACCCTGTATTCTGTTAAACATGCACCATTGTATTTAAAGGTCTGTCAAGCGTGTTGCCTGGGGCCTGACTTCAAACAGTTCCCGTACGGTGATCTGTCTTTGGTGGGTGAGCGGGGCGTCTCCTTGTCCGGTGGCCAGCGCGCCAGAATCAACCTGGCCCGGGCCGTGTACAGAGATGTAAGTTGATTTATTCAATACAAAAAATATTATAATAACACTCACGTCACAACCTACTTACCACTTATCAGCAAGTGACTAAGTTGTATTTTAACATTTTGTTGTCTAATATAAACTAATAATGTCTTCTAAAATGGTCTGGGGATGCTATGATTGACAGATTTTTGACAGTATTGTGTCCCATTTTATTTACTCAAGTGACATGTGCGAATGTGGTGCTGACATATCACATTTTCTTTTCGTGTCCCTTAAATTAATGACAATTTCTCTTTGTTTTTCTCTCTAGTATCCTTTCGTATTCCTCTCCCGACCTCCATTGTAACCTTATGTATGAATAGTTCTGAAGCTTATAATATTTTATCTATTTTGATTTCTTCCAATAATAATAAAATATAAGTACCTATGTGTATTTTTATTTTTGATATTAATTAACTAACCTGATTCTTTCCCGCTTTGTTTTTCCTTTCCTTTTATCTTTGTATCCCATAATCGTTTCCTTAACTTTTAACTTCGTCCGTGGCAATGGCTTGTCGTGCGAGCCATTGAAAAAAAAAGAAGACCCATACAGACTTTTAGTATTAGTTTATTAAGGTCTACTTGCACAACGACTCTTTAGATACAATTAGCGCTAAACATTTTAAACTTACTAATTCTGTCTCTGTCAGACACTTTGACATAAACAGAATGATGATTTATAAAGTTTAGTGTAAATGGTATATGTAACTTGTTGTGCAAGTAGACGTAAGTTAGTCATAAAAAGCGACCTTAAATTTATCAAATATTGTAGGCTGACATCTACCTGCTTGACGACCCTCTCTCTGCGGTGGATGCTAATGTGGGGCGCATGTTGTTCGACAACTGCATCCGCGGTTTACTGCGCGAGCGCACCGTCCTGCTCGTCACGCACCAGGTGCACTACCTCAGGGACGCCGACCATATCATCGTGCTGAACGAGGTACCTAGGATTTTTTTATCACCATCATCTTCATCTACACCTCGTATCGCTGCTATTTGTTTGTCTCTTTCCTCTAGTGCCACCACTCATCTCTGTTTTGTTCCCATCCAATCATTTCACTGATATCGTAAAAATATAAGCAATTCAAATATTTTCGTTCATTTACACGGGAATCTTCAATCAACACAGCATTAATCTATTTGGTGTGTTGAATAGTGAAGATACAATAAAAATAAATAGGCATGCAACATGTGATGTGACAATCAACTTGTTTAGAATGTTGCACAACTGCGTAGTGCGTTGAAAGATAGTCCAATTTCTACGCCAACTTTGCTATCAAGTCATCGTATAAATGTAGATACACTTATTATACTTAGTGTAAGTTACTGAAAACAGTATTAAATTTCTTTTTCAGGGTGCTATAGAAAATATGGGTACTTACGACGAATTAGTGAAAGATGGTAAAGATTTCGCGTTGCTATTGAAAGAACTCAAAGATGACGATGAAGATGTCGCAGATCCAGTTAGTATTATCAGTACTATCTACCAATATTAAATGTTTCTAGACTGTATACAGGGTTACATAACAAAGGGGTGCCAAATTTAAAAAAATAAGATTTAGGGAATAATTGAAAGAAGCGTCATAATCGTTATTTTTTTAAATAATTGTATTTTACAAAAAGAAAAACTTAAAAATATCCGAAAATAAAGTCAATAAAGAGACTACGAAAGCCGCGCGGTCATTTATCAGAGGCGAAGGTACGGCGAGCCAACAAGGACTTTACCCAGTGCACATACGGTGCAATTTTTTCATGAATAAGTTAAATTATTCACGCGTATGATTTTTAACAGCGGATAGGAATAATTAAAAGTGAAAATTTTGTTTTGTTTTTTGCATAGTTCGATTAAGTTATGTACTGATTCTGAGCCACTCCTAGAGATTTGGCACCCCTTTGCAATATAATATAGAATAGTAGCTAACACTTTTTTTTTCAACAACTTTTAGCAAGAAAAAAAACGTCCGTCTATGCACCGGGGCATATCTGTTAAAAGTGTTAATGAAGATCCTGAGTTAGAAAAGGAGCAAGTGTTGGCAGCGGAAGAACGAGCTAAGGGTAACTTGAAGTGGTCAGTGGTGTGGGCGTACTTGTGCTCGGTGCAGTCCTGGACGATACTGCTACTTGCACTCCTCACTCTCTCTATGACGCAGGCTGCTGCCACCTTTACGGACTACTGGCTTAGCATGTGGTAAGTTGAGTGATTAACAAGA
Organism: Anania hortulata; assembly: GCA_963576865.1. Classification (NCBI taxonomy): domain Eukaryota; kingdom Metazoa; phylum Arthropoda; class Insecta; order Lepidoptera; family Crambidae; genus Anania; species Anania hortulata. The sequence continues at coordinate 11,726,206 of OY756390.1, read as the reverse complement.
CTCTTAAATTCTAAAGACAACCAAGATTCTAGCTCGGTAAATGTCAAATAAAAACAGCTTTTTTTATTGGTACTATAAGTAGTAATGCATGTTTAATATCTTAGTATTCTTATAAGACTTTGTTACCTGATATTTTGAAAAAAAAATGTTTTAAGGACAAATGCCGTAGCGTCATACACTCAAAGCCTTCCTCCGGATCAAGAACCAGGTAAGATTAAAAAATAAAACAAATATTGGCCTTTTTTAAAATTCTGTAATAAATTCGTAGTCTTGTCTTAGACTAATTGTTAGTTCGACTACTAGCTGTTGCCCGCAAATTTATTTAATTTATTAAAGTTTTATTGCAATATTGTTTATTTGATTAATTATTGTTACTTTTATTAATGGCACAGCCATTTCGTTTACTGGATATTTAGGGTTAGAAAACTAAAGCATAACATCCACTTGACCAGTCACTAATTAAATGCAACACGACGACAAGATTCTTTCGTTTAATGTTTATAAAAGTCATCTATTAACTTCAGTAGGTATTACTAAATGTATTCTCTATCTAGATCCAAGTTTGGGGACAGACTTAAACGGGTACACGAACGGCACGTACCTGTGGGTATACGGCGGAGGCGTGCTGACAATTATTCTATTCTCGCAACTCAGGATCCTTACGTTTGTGATGTCGTGCATGCGTGCCTCGCAGAACATCCACGATATGGTCTTCAAAAACCTCATCATGGCTGTCAAGAGATTCTTTGATACTAATCCTTCGGGTATGCTATTAATACTCATTATAAGTTTTTTCGTTTCAAGCTTGATTTTTACGATTAACTTCGCTCACCTTATTTCCGAAATCTATACGAATTTTTTTACATTTACAAACAAACTGACGACAGCTGGTCGGCGATTTGCTATAGAGAAGTGTTTTTTTTTTTTGCTATTTCGATGTTGTTGATCCCGTAGAGAAAGTTGCTGAGCAGTAGAATCAATCCCTAGACGATATAGTTAGCTAATCAATTAGGACCTTATATTTTATTCATGAGCTCTGTTTTTTTTGCAGGACGTGTTTTAAATAGGTTCTCAAAGGATTTGGGAGCAGTAGATGAATTGTTACCTAGAAGTATGCTGGAAACCCTTCAGATGTACTTGTCAATGACGGGTGTACTCGTGATAAACGCGATGGCCCTGCCCTGGACGCTTATCCCCACTTTCTTGCTGGTGATACTGTTTGTATTCATGATCAAGTACTACCTGAAGGCAGCACAGGCTGTGCGGCGGCTGGAAGGCACTAGTGAGTCCTGATCTATAGAAAAATTACTTAATATTTAGGCATGTAGTAACGCCACTGTATTTTTCCGTGTTTTCTTCGCGTTTAATCTTATGGTCTTATGAAAAGTTTGTTTTTATAGCGATAGACTAAACGATTCAACGAAACGCATAAAAATATACATAACAAACTTATAGATAGAATTTTTTTAATAAAGATTGTTTTTTACAACAGCAAAGAGTCCTGTGTTCAGCATGATCAACTCAACCATAGCAGGACTGTCGACCATAAGATGTTCGAAAGCAGAGTCCAGACTTCAAAATCAATTTGATTCAGCACAGGTAAATTTTAGGCATCATTATGGTATATAATTTTCAACCGAACTGTGAGGAATTATAAACTTTTTAACATTTTCAGAATCTCCATTCAAGCGCATTTTACACGTTCCTAGGAGGAGGATCTGCATTCGGCTTATACATAGACACTCTGTGTCTTATATATCTCGGATTAGTAATGTCAATTTTTATTCTCATTGATTTCGGTAAGTGTTCGTATAGAATTTGCATAAAATGTATATCGTCCGTGTTTAAACAGTTTTTAGATATTTAATAAGGATTGCAAAGCTATGATGAACCAGTCTATAGTTTACCGATTTAATCACATGAGATAAAATTATAATATAGCTTCCTAAAATGTCTAGAACTTGTTTTATTTTTAATTTCTACCTGCTAACCCTAGAAAGAAGTAGTGCGAACTTACTTACTTTAAACTTAATACTTTTATCGCTTAACCCGAAAAAAATTACATCATATCGTAACTTTTTCATTACTATCTAACCACCTTTGATAGGGCAGGATTCCATTATCATTGACCTTAATTAAAGCATAGTTTGGGTTATGCGCAGGCGATATCATCCCGGTAGGCACCGTGGGGCTGGCGGTGAGCCAATCGATGATGCTGACAATGCTGCTGCAGATGGCGGCGCGCTTTACAGCTGATTTTCTTGCGCAAATGACTTCTGTCGAGAGAACTCTCGAGTACACTAGCTTGCCCAGTGAGCAGTACATGGACGAAGGACGTAAGTAACTACCACAATTCATTTTTGATGAAGTGTAAATTATTTTAAACTAGCTGTGGCCCGCGACTTTGTTCACATGTTCTTTAGTTTATTCATAAAGGTTTTTCTGAGCAACTTTTTGATTTGTTTTCCTGTAAGAACCTTTTCCTGACAATAATTAACACAACAAAAAAGAATTAGGTTCCATCCGTTTACGTGTGTTGCGATGACCAAGGGAAATAGATATTCATTTTAATAATTCTGAAGTATAAATAAGTGGAGAAGTAATTGCAAATGAATTTGATAATGATTGAATACTTATTTCAGCGACAAAACCTTCATCAAGTTGGCCTACTAGTGGCCATGTGGTCTTCGAGAACGTAAGCATGAAGTATGGGCCTAACGACCCGTATGTGCTGAAAAATTTGAACGTTCAGATCAAGGACGGCTGGAAGGTAACGACTTTGTAAATTTCGATCTGTGTTTTTATTATTATTATGAGTATTACCTATATATACGTGTCGTTATTTTACACAGGTTGGTGTAGTTGGAAGAACTGGAGCAGGGAAATCTTCATTAATATCAGCTCTCTTTAGATTATGCGATATCGAAGGCAGCGTAAAAATTGATGGCCTCGATACCAGTGGTATCTCCAAAAAGGTAATTCGTACAATAAACCAAAAATGACTTGTTGAATTATTATGAATCATTTAGATAATCTAATAAGTGTGATTTATATCTCACGTGGCTTAAATTATTTTAACCCTACAGGAGTTAAGATCGAAGATATCGATAATACCTCAGGAGCCAGTGTTGTTCTCGGCTACAATTCGGTATAACTTAGACCCGTTCGAAAATTACAGCGACGATGAACTTTGGCGGGCTTTGGAACAGGTAATTACATTGTTTTGATTGACATATAATATTTTATCGAGAATGATTTTTAAGGAGGATGAATATGAAGAAATATATGCTTTCTTAGTGCACTTATACATCCCTCAAGGGCCAAGAATATAAAATTAACACAAAATAAGTAATAGTTCTAATGTGATTCCGTCATCAGTCCAGTGATCGGAATATTTTTGATTGATTTGGGGTTAATGAGCTCAAACATATGTTAACATGCCTCCCGGATTTCAGAATTTCTTTGTATCAGTTTAAAAAAAAAGACATATCCATATTATGCTAGCACTACCAAAGAACATCAAATCAATCTAGCTATTCCGATCACTGGTCATCACCCAGCGTCTTGTGGCCTTGTTGTGCCTAAGCTGTTTGAGGGCCATCCTAATCTCGTATAGGCTGATGTTTGGGATATCTTCGGTAAAGTGACGGGTCAGCTTAGCTCTTTTGTCTTCAGCTGAGCTATTAACAGGTTTAGTGACCGAGGTATAAAACTGCCCATAGAACTTCTCGATCTCCCTCAAAACTTCGGCTTTCGTCGACGTTATATTGCCGCCCTCCATCTTCAGCTGGCTTTGCCTAAAAGACAAGTCTTTTTCTAAAAATGTGGAGCCTTGGTTCCGCTCTATCACATCTTTAATACTGTTGGTATTAAAGTCGCGATTATCATGTCCCAAGGACTTCCATATCCGTCTATTGAGCTGCTGATATGCCTCAGCGTCAACGGAGGTCTGCAGTGCCATTGAACGTCGTTCTGCCATTAGGTTGAGGGTATGGTTGGTAAGCTTTTGCGGCTTGTCTTTACGACAAGGTCTAAAAAATTTCGACCCGACCTCTACTCTCGAAATTGTTGACAAATATGTCTACCTGGGACAAGTGATCCAGTTGGGTAGGTCAAATTTTGAGAAGCAAGTCAATCGTCGAATCCAACTCGGCTGGGCAGCGTTCGGAAAACTACGCAACGTCTTCTTGTCCAAAATACCTCAGTGCCTAAAGACGATAGTCTACAACCAGTGATGACATATGGAACTGAAACGTAGCCTCTCACTATGGGCCTCATAAGAAAGCTCAAGGTTGCACAGCGTGCTATGGAAAGGGCTATGCTCAGTGTTTTATTGCCAGATCGAATCAGGAATGAGGAGATTCGTAAACAAACAATGGTCGCTGACATAGCCCAACGGATTAGCAAGCTGAAGTGGCAGTGGGCAGGGCACATAGCACGTAGAACTAAAGGCCGATGGGGCAGAAAGATTCTGGAATGGAGGCCACGTACCGGCTAGCGCAGCGTAGGACGTCCTCCTACAAGGTGGACAGACGACCTGGTAAAGGTTGCAGGAAACCGTTGGACGCGGGCCGCTTCCAACCGGCCAATCTGGAAGTCACTGGAGGAGGCCTATGTTCAGCAGTAGACGTCCTATGGCAGAAATGATGATGATGATGATGATGAAGTAATAGTTATGTTTATCAGAGTTGTTCGCTATTGAAGCTTAACTTCAATAGCGAACACATAGACATCGCTAACGGACACGAACGCTCGGGCTCGATCGAACTACTGTGTTCCAATATTTCTTGTTCCTGAGCGATGTCTATGTGTGAAGTCATAACTATATCTAATATTTATATCCACAGTTATCGTTTTTATCTCATTGCACCCGTGCCAGTCGTGGAGGTCGCTAGTAGTAGGTAGATAAATATTTTTGTTAAAATTTACTGACGTAATTACTATTTAATCGCTATAACTCATATTGCAAGTCAGTATGACATTGAATAACGAGCTGATGTTGATAACGTGCAAAGGCGACTACATGCTATATAGGTAATACTTACCAGAGATTTCCCGCAGCTACACTCGCGTTTAGAAATCGGTTTGTTACAAAAATACTTTATCGGGTTATAAGTAGTCAATGTTTAAAATCGTCTTCCCATTTATATATATTATAAGGTAGCCATATATTTTGTAAGTTATTGTTACAGATGTGATAATATGTCCTCTAAGCCAAATACTTCCTTAAAAAGTTTAGTCGGTTAGCTGCAGCCATATAAAACTGGCAATATTTCTCAACTCGTACACCATGCCTATTTATTCCTAAATTCATTGAACTATTTTTACTTTACTTTATCTGCACTTTAAAACTCATTTGTTCTAACGGTTTCGCTGTTGTACGACAGACGTGACTTTTATACACAGATATTTCAGCTTGCTTATTCTCGGGATAATATCTGTTACTAAAGTTCTCCGCCAGGATCTTCCTAACCTAACAGAAGAAAAGCTGGCGATGTTGCTCAATCCATACAAACGGGAATACGTATTCCCTCCTCCCTACATTAGATGAAAGCTAATAAAAACAAAAATATGCTTCCTATCTCCTACGGCCAAGATGTAAAAAAAAACATATGTCAACAAAACTTATTTCATTGTATTTGCTGAAAAGTTGTTGGATATTTCTCGTTAATTTTATATCGTTATGAATGTACACAAAAGCGCAAAAATGCGTTTTTCTAGGACGATTTTTTTAAATAATTATCAGGTGGAGCTGAAAGACGCAATTCCAGCTCTGGATTACAAGGTGTCCGAGGGTGGCACTAACTTCTCAATGGGGCAGCGTCAGCTGTTGTGCCTCGCGCGCGCCGTGCTGCGCTCCAACAGAGTTCTGGTCATGGACGAGGCCACCGCCAACGTCGACCCACAGTAAGTCATTCGTACATTGTAGTTTATCATCATCATCATGTCAGCCTATTGCAGCCTACTGCTAGCTCTCAAGTAGAACAAAATATATCAAGCGTTATCTTAATAGAGGTAGAACACCATACGCTTTAAGTCCCTAAACGTCACGCATTTTCGTAGAGTGCAAGAACTGTTTGTGGTTTCATAGAAACAAGATGGTCATGTAGTCGTAACACCCTCAGACGTAACCCAGACGTAACCCGAGCGGGCATATAGAGCAAATCCATTAATAACGATTGACCTCGACCGAATTGTTTGTTTACTCTGTATTTTAATAACCGCAAAATTGCCATTCTCCAGTTTATTTTCGTACGCGTTGTTGTAAAAACAAAAATCGTTTTAATTTTGGTCGCGACGGCGCGGCATGTCGAATATTCCCCAGCCTGCGATAAAAACTAACGGCGCAGTGGACCCGCGAGAACACTGCGCGCGATTAAACTGGATAGGCATGTCGACAGACGTGTCTACTCATTCTTTTATTTTGTTAGTTACGTATATTTTAAGTAATTTACTAAAACCCGAAGTATATATAACATCCGACACATATTTGAAAAAAAACTATCAAATTCAGTTTGGTTCTCTTCAGCTAATGGTAGAAAGGTATTCAAAAAATCGTTGAAGCAATTTCACCAGTTACTTGTGAAAATCAGGACGTAAATAAAAAAGTTGTGTTTTTAGGTAATTCACCCGTAAAAGGGATGAAATAAACCATTATAAATTAGTAAAAAAGTTTTTTTTAACTTAGTTTAAGGAATACGAAATGTTTAGGCAAGTTAAGAGCTTTAAAGTTATATGTAGACCTCTTGAATGTCTATGAATAAAGTGATGATTAAAAGTTGTCAATTTGATCTTACAGAACGGACGGTCTGATCCAAAAGACAATCAGGCAGCAGTTCACGGACTGCACCGTGATCACCATCGCCCACCGCCTCGTCACCATTATGGACTCTGACCGCGTTCTCGTGATGGACAAGGGCGAGGCCGTCGAGTTTGACTACCCCTACGTGCTGCTTTCTAACCCCAACAGCTTACTTAACTTCCTCGTCAGGGAAACCTCTGACAACATGAGCAAAGTACTCTACGAAATGGCGAAAACTAAATACTTTAGTACACACCCACAGCAATAAATTGTGGATACTCTACTAAGCGGTCAGTCGCGCAGACTATAATCTTTAATGCTGACATTAACACAACATTTATATGTTCAGTAGCGTAAATACGTAACTAAGTAATACTCTTTTGAAATGTATGTAGTACTAGTGATATTTAAAAATTACTACTTTAATCGCTTAAAATAAAGTGAATAAACCGATCATCAATTTGTGACTTATATTGAAACAAAACTTCTTTGTTTAAACTTTTTAATTTTTTGCACAATAATGCTACTTTTTTATATAAAGAAAATATTTTTGCTTCACCACCAGAGGCAGTTAAATATTTTTTTTCAAGTTACAATATTTTCCTTGATGAAACCTCTCTGTTATTGTTTAGTTAGTTTTTTAAACTCTGGCCAGAACTCATGTACAGATTTTCCACTATTCGGGTATTATTATATAAAAAACACGTTAGTTTAGATTTAAATCTTAGAACAACGAACGACAGAACAGTAAAGTTCAACTAAATTATTAAAATAATCTTGTCATTATTATTTTTATTCATATTATTATGCAGAGCGATCGTATGATTAATAAAATTTTAAATGTGTCCCTTTCGCTTGGTTAGGTACTAAAGGTTACCTAATAAATTAATGACCCAATTGGCGGAACGGCGCGGAAATTTGCCTGAAACGCAAAGGGTCCCAGGTTCGTCTTCAGGTTTGGGTCAATTCAGAAAACGAACCTTTTGAAATTGACTCGGTTCTGGGTAAGCTGGGTAACGCCTCTTTCAAAAACCTGGTACTTCGTAACACAAGGATGAACATTTCTTAAGACCATGACAGATAGTCGGTGGTCTGGCGCATTTTTATGTATATTTACCTGTATAAGTGGCTATTGATTGGTCCTTTAAATACCTGTAGAATTTGTCTTTGTTAAAGTACAATAATAGAGTCAGAACTAATAAATAATATGTTAATATTATCATCTAAATTAGTGATGCAGGAATACTCAAAAGTTTCATTACATACATGTTTAATTTAATAAAAATGTATAACTTTACTGCTTTATTATATGTCATTATCTAATGTTTATGATGATGACTAAATAAAACTCTTTCGCTGCATGATAATGGTGAATTCGCAAGGTATACAAATGTAAAACATATTTTATTGTTTTATAAAATTCTTATAAGAATGATTATTGTGATTGATAATTTATTATATTTGTCTCGAAAAACCAATAATTAGTCAATAAGGTCTTACTATTCTTAAGGTTTTTTTAGTATTATTAAGTATAGAAACTATATTCAGCGTTTTATTTAAAATATATTGTTGAATGTTCAGTTTTTTGTTTTTCTTAAAAAATACCTAACCCTGATACGAGTATCTGACATTTTAGTGGCATGTTAAAATAGTGACGTTATATCACTGCTACAGGCACCTACTATGTTTTTATTTTAAACTATATAATAACAAAGGTTGTATTATTAATTTTGATACATATTTATTACAAAATTAACAAAAACTGGTTTTGAGTCGGTAATATAATACTTTTTATATCAAAGTAAAAAAAATTAAAACGACTACGTATTTGACTTTTCTAAACATCTTGTTAGGGCTCCGTACCACAAAATTAAAAAACGGAACCTAGGATCACTTTGTCCGTGCGTCCGTCTGTCTATCTATCTGTCTTCAAGACCCTTTATCTCGGGAACGCTTAAAGTAAGTAAGTAAAGTAACTAAGTAAGTATTTATTTTGCAATTCTGTTGGCAATATACAGAGTGGCCACAAAAGTGACGTCTAAACATTTTTTTTTAGGTGCCTCGTGTTGAGAGGTATCTGAATCACCCCTATGTATGTTCTACGATTATTCGTAGTTTTCGAGTTACGATTTTTTGTAACATGTATTAGCAGGAAAGCTTAGATCATTACTCAAAGTAGGAAAGTTATTCCATAAATTGATCTACCTTGTATGTATCAGCTCTGATTTTTGGACGGAGTTGTTATAACGTAGTTTTACTTGATCAGCCTGTGCCTAACATGAGCACTAAAACACGATATGATACAGCGAAATATCGACACCAACTCTAAAAATATGATAGATATAGCCGCCATGTTGAATCGCCGTCACATATTAAGATCGCTGTTTTGATAAAAATTCAAAATGGCGGCTAAATCTATCATAGTTTTAAAGTTGGTGTCAATATATCGCTATATCATATCATATCATATCGTGTTTTGGTAGACATGCTAGGGGGGCAGGGGCCTTACCATAAGCTTTTAACTATCCACTCAAATTCCACGCAATTCAGTATTGTGCGTCTATTCTGAATCGCTCAGATTGGTACCATGATCTCCACTTACTCTCTTTATATATCTCTCTCCCTTATTCGTATAGCGTTGTCTCGCAGTAATTTTTCACTCTCTCTCTTTCCTCATATAGCGTTGTTTCATGAAACAATTCAGAGAGACTAGTTCATTCATTCATTTAAAAATACGTCATAGTACGAATTTAAGCTATGCAGTTTAAGCACGTATATTGAATCGCCTGCAGTTTTAATTCTCCTATTGGTCTTTTAGCAAACTCGACGATTCCTATTGGTGAATAGTATACTCTTGAATCTCTGGTAAAACGTTTCAGAGTGACAATTTCATAAGTCTGTCAATGAAAATACGCATGGTTTTCAAGCAGAATTTGATATTCGCGGCTGGTACTTATATAATTTAAAAAGTGTCTGCTGAAGGTTTTGGGCATCATGTCGTATTTATTTCAATATCTACATAATGCTAGTTAAAGTCCGGTATGTATTGTCTGCATGTTACGCCGCTTTGATTTTCTTAATGATGCTTCGCTCAAGCACCTAGCAAGACGAGAACAACTAGAATTTAGAACACCACTCCGTGAACACAAGCAACATGCAAAGAGTACCACCTACCCTCGCTAAAATTACATGCGAGACAGATGAATGCAAAACTTAGTACCCAACATCGGTATAAAAACCTTGACGCGTTTCGCCACTCCACGTCGTATATCTTCAGGACATATTTTCTCTTTGCATTTTGCTTGTGTTTGTTTTCGGAGTGTGTGTAGGTGCCATATAGTGTGATGAGGGTGCGTATGTCTATCTGAACTGAGTGGAAATTGTGAGCAAAATGATGATTCTAGAAATTTTACTCACAAACGCCTGATTCTAGAAATTTTACTCACATTGAAATAAGGACAGAAAAAAGAAATGGAATAATATTGCTTACTAGCTGTTGCCTGCGACTTCGTTCGCCTAGTCTTTAGTTTATTCAGGATTTTCACCGCAACTTTTTTTTTTTTTTAACAAACAAATGACAAATTAACACAACAAAAAAAGAATTAGCGAAATTGTTCCATCCCTTCACGCGTGATGCGATGACCAAGGGAAATAGAGATTCATTTCTATATAGTTATATAGATATAGATGTAATGCAAAATGTCTTCTTTCTAGCATAGAAACTACAAGAAAGTATTAAGACCACTGATCAAGTAAACCACTACAGGTTATAATGACTGTCTCCTTAAATCTGGTTTATACAATATCGAAAGTAAGTCAGACAAATAAATGATATAAAACATGGTACGGAGGTAGATTTTACAAAGTAAGTCATAGTGCGTGAATAATGTGTAATATTGAGTATTAATAAATCTTTTTTTTAATCAACAAATTGATCTGCTTAAGGTCTATCGCGCACGGATGACTTTTGTCACCGTGACTGTTGTCACTCTTAACAAGTACTCTGAGGCTCAGGATACGTATAGAGTTGCATGCACGTTACGACGTGACAATTGAGTGATCTCCAAGGACTTTATATGGGCTCCCGACGCTATACCGAATGATAAAAGATAGAATAACATATGCCTGAATGCTAATAATGACCGATAGCTTGTTTTACCGAAGCATCAAAAGATTAAAGTCTCGATAGTTTATAAGACCGAAAATTCATAAGGCCCAATTAACCTAGTAGTAAACCTTTACAAGCTCAACTTAGCTAAGTACTAAGTTAATTCGGCCTTATGAATTTTTGGTCTTATAAACTATCGAGATTTTAAATTTTCGGTCTTTTGTTGCTTCGGTGAAACAAGTTATCGGTCATTAGTGTTCGGGCATATGTTTTTCTGTCTTTCATGATTCGGTATAGCGTAAACCCCTTTATTTGACGAAAGAGTCACTGCAACAAAAGTCACCCGTGCGTGCTAGCTCTAATACAATTTCGTTTGTTTTTATTTATTTGTACGAATTTGACGTTTCTGATTTAAAATAAGCATGCCCTTGATGTGGTTAACTAAAAGACACTCGCCATGCCTTGTGAGTTTCCTTGCATGGATTTTAATAGGGACGTTAGGGAGCTCCATAACCGTTAAACAAAACTATCATGATCATCATCATAAACAGCCCACGTCAGTCCACTGCTGGACATAGACCTCACCCATTGCATGCCACTGCGCCTGATCCTCGACTATTCTTTTCCATCCACATCCATTTATTATCTATTTTTTAATCATAGTAAATAGAAATGCATTTTTCGCAACAAACTTGTCATATTCAAAATTAAATTAACTATTTTTTTTAAATATAAATAAAAAAATATTGTTGAATGGCAATCTAGTTTATGGCGGTTGTTTACCTGTCAATTTCTTGTGCCTTTTATTATTATTTATCTGTGTTTGTTTGTATTTTCTTAGAGAGTGCGCGCACGGGAGACTTTTGTCGCTGGGACAAAAAAGTTTTTGTCTGTCGCGTCGCGTCTCGAAAGAGGGGTGCGCGCAAGAAGGAGACAGAGACGAAACTTATAAAAAAAATCGAAGCGTCATTCGCTTGTATGTAGAATACATGGAGAGCAGTGCTGCCAGACGTGGGATAAATAAGCTAGATTCACGATATTTTGGAATGTAATGCAATAGAAAAAATCATAATGTATCGCACCATAAATCTACGAAAATCCGTGACATTTTGGTCAGATAAGTAAAAGATAATTTTATGAAATTGTAATCTGTGTATTTGAATACATTTTACCTTTATTTGGACAACTTTGACTCTGACAGCAGGATGGTAAATATAATTTCTTTGCACTACGAAAGAGATACACTTTTAGCGTAAAAATATCTGCCATTTTTAAATCTGTATCTGTACTTTTTTATTTAGGCGATAGTTAATCGGAGTTGTCATTTCATACTAAATGTAAGTGGAAAATCACTTACTAGTTTCTGAGAAAGATGGTTCGTATTGCTGCTCTTTAGGGTATGTGCTCGATGCTTGTGCAGTAAGTACTGGAGTAATTTAGTTAACAAAAACATGTAATTTTAAAAAGTAATCAAGTAACATGATTTAAACTTTTGAGCCGTATATTCTGTTCTTTTACTAGTAAAATCTAGATTTGGTAGTTACAAATACAGTAATTTTGTTAACTGGGGATGCGATAACACGATATTTTGCAGTAAAACTAGGATAATTCTTAACCTATGAATCTGGCAACACTGGCGGAGAGACACAATTTTGTCCAATGTTTTTCATTTAACTAAAATACATATTTCGAAATTTCGATGGTCTTAGAAAAAGTTGTGTTTGAGCACCAAAACAAGACACTGAGTATTTGGATTTACATGTTGTTTAATTATTTTTATTTGTGAGGTCTAGAACCCAGAGCCGTAAAACCCTGTATTTAAAAAAAACAAAGATACAATTTTGTCAACCGTGCTGGTCGGCGAACAAAAATGTCTCCCAGTTGTAGCGTCGCAACGTGCGCGCACCTCCATACTTAACAGAGGACTTGATATGAGAGACAAAAACGTCGCAGCGACAAAAGTCTCCCGTGCGCGCACTCTCTTAGATCTGTATATGTCACTGTATGTCACTATTTTGGTCACTATCGTAGTTTTACCTGATCAGTAGTCACTATGAGATTTAAAAAAAATATTAATATTTTAAACTAAAATTATTAAAACCCTGCGAGTTGCGAGCTACTCTTAACTATTGTAAAACGCACTTTCTGTCAAGGTAGAAGCTACATAAAATATTATGAAAATTGCGGGCAGGGGATGGAAAACAAAAGACGTGGTTGTGGTTCAGCAGCGTCTAGCGTGCCTAGGTAGACTTATGTAGGTAGAATATGATAATTACGATAAAAAAGGTAGTTTACGTTGGCAGACTTTATGATACTATTATTTGTTAACTAATAATCTAATAATTGACATATTTTAAGATAATAGGTAGGTACATAATATTCTTGTCATGCAATAATGTAATTTTTCTTCAAAATATGTACACTTAATTAATAATATATGTAATATCTCTAAAAACCAATCCATGTGCTAATCATAATGATGTTGTCTTAAAACCAATATTATGTTGTATTAACTTCTTACAAAATAAAATAATGAATAAAAATATCGAACATTTATTATAATAAAATAAGTAATTACTTTTGGTTTTTTTAATTGATTACACTGTTTCACAGCGACGCAAAGGTCTTCCTTTTTAATACTTTTAAATATTCTGGTCTACGCTGTATCAATCTCTTGCAAACCATTGGAGCTAATTCCCCTCCTACGAAGTGATTGTCTGCCGCATTGAGATGGTCCTTATTCTAGTAAGTACTAGTAATCATGCAGCGTACATGGCCAGCCTAGTCAGCTCAAGGTCTTGTTTGGTGTTTTAAAGCCTGCGAGCATGTCGAAGGACAGGGTATCCTCCCCATCCTTACCCTGAGGCACATAAACTGGGCTTCTATAACAGGTCATCTTGAGCCAGGCTTCCAGTTTGTTGTAGAGTTATCACGCGCTGGATTTTGGTGCTATCATAAGTTGTTCAGATATTATCAACCACATCCTGGATAAGTACTTAAAAAGTAATTTGTCATCAAGACAATACACGTCTTTAATTAACTTAAATACACGATTTAGACGTTTAAATTTAAAACATGCCAACAAAAGCAACAATATCCAGGCCCGGACTTAGAGAGCCAGGGCCCCAACTCGAAATAATTTATTTTGGTTTAGCAAATTACATGCCAAAGTACACAGAATTAATTACTTCAAAAAACATCAGAATAACGCAGTTTTTTTAGTATAGTTACTTTGATCTATTTTAAAGAATCATACAACAAGCATTCTTCTGAGCAAAATAACCAATGATGTCATCATAGTCAATTAACTGCACATTACACATAATGAATTTAGCCGGTTCTCTTCTATGGTAGATCTTAAGAGCTAAGAGCTAAGGCTAAGTGAGCCTTAAAAACGCCCGTATGCTGCGCAGTTTGATGCTGGTGTATGTATATATGTCGTTGGCATATTGTATGATAACAACAACGACGCCGGCGACATATATGACGGAAACGGAAGCGGTTTAAAGAGACAGCGCTAGATGGCGCTAGTGAAACGTGCACCGGACGTAATCGGATCGCCCCACTACTACCACTGCAGCCAAGCCGGGCGTGCGGCTTTATAAGCGACTGTCGCCTCAGTTCGGCACGCATTCACTTCGGTTGCGTCTCGGTGCACGGATCACTGTCTCGGTGAACTAGCACTGCCCCCTCTCTGCCACTCTGCCAGATATCTATGCTATATAGGTTATTTGATTGTCGGCATAATTATAATTCAATTAATTAATAATGAATATTGTAACGTCATTTAATTAATAAAACTCTAGAATTGGAATCCTGGCTGTGGTTTACTTCTGATGTCTAACCCCTTCTCCGACATCAGAAGTGGGATACGAAGTTCGGCCCACTTCTAGAAATCTAGCTGGCAGCGTGATGCAAGACCAAATGACCCTGTTTATGGAAACTATGTTTTCCAAAATGACTGAAGCCCTATCACATCGACCTAGTTCCACCCAGTCATTTACTGCCCTTGTGCCCTTTGACCTTGACGACCCTAACTCTGAAATAGAAGGGTGGTGCCAATAACATGAGGCTATAATCAAGAGCAAAAATCTAAGAGGGATAGACCTTATTCTAAATTCCTTATGATAGATTTAGCCTTAACCCATTGTCTAAAAGGACGTGCTGCCACGTACCTAACCAAAATACACCCAGACCAGTTTGAATGGTCCTATACTTATACAAGATAATTTTGGTCAAATCTTAAAATTTCAAATAAGTCCAACAGAATCACCCGCTCAAGCCTGCTTGCGGTTATGGCAACTAATTGAAAGAATTCCCGATACCAATCTGCCTGAGAACGTGACCATAGGCTTCATTATCTCAATATTATCTCAGTGTGATAATCTGATATGCCGAGAATTAAATTCCTTTGTAATAAATAATAAAGCACAGCTATTCCGAACTTTGCGAGGTATTTCTCTTAAACGTAAAAATGAGAATGCCGAAGTAGATAATTCTGATCCTAAACTCACGACTTTCAATTAATTTCCGTGGGAACTGCAACAATTGTGGCAGAATTGGACATCGAGCTATCGAATGTCGTGACAAAAAGAAGTCCCTTATAACACATCACGGAGTCAGCATTCCAGACACTCATCAATCAACTCAGAAGCCTCAAGTGACCTGCTACGTGTGCGGCGAACCGGGCCATGTTGTCCCCGGCTGCCCAACGCGAGCTAACAACATAAGAAGAGAACAACCCGCTGCCAACAGTAAAGAAGTCAACGTTTGCTCCAGAACAGCGTGCGACAACCTGGAGTGCAATGGTATTAAGTTATTTCTTATATTTGACTCTGGTTCCGAATGTAGTCTAATTAAGAAGAGTGTTTCACGATTAATCAAGGGAAAGAGATCGTATGATATTATCCACTTGACAGAAATAGGCAATGGTAGGGTTGATAGTACTGAACAGATTCCTTGCAAAATTATCGTTCAAAAAATTCCAATTAAGGTTGTTTTTCATGTTCTTGCTGATGAATACCTTCGGGACGATGTTCTATTGGGCCGAGATATCCTAACCCAAAATATTCTTGATGAAATTGGCGAAACCGGCTTCACCGTAAAACAATCCAGGGAAGCTAGCATGTTTTTAAAGTCTGAAAAACCTTTCAAATTTGATTTAGTTGATACAGATTTAACCGGCTCAGATGAAGATAAATTACTCCTCATATTAGAAAAATATTCTGCCCACTTTATCGAAGACTTGCCTACTTCCCGAATCCAAACAGGTGAAATAAAAATTGATCTGATTGATCCACAAAAGACTACATAGACGACCCTATAGATTATCGCGAATCGTATCGAAATCGTAAGCGAATTAATGAAAGACAAAATTATCCAGGAGAGTTCATCCCAATTTTCTAGTCCCATATTGCTAGTACAAAAAAAAAGGATGGTAGTAAGCGAATGGTTGTAGATTATAGGGAGTTGAGTTGGCAACACCAAATCAGACAACTATCCACTACCTTTGAGTAACTATCAAATTGATAAACTGCATGGTGCACACTATTTTTGTACAATCGATATGGCCTCACGATTTCATCAATTACCCGTCCATGAGGACTCCGTAGAATAGACCGCCTTTGTTACCCCTAAAGGTCAATACGAATATCTCGCAATGCTTTTCGGTCTCCGAAACGCACCCCAGGTATTTCAAAGAGCAACCAATAATGCCCTTAAGGCTTCCTATTCAAAACGTGATCTAACCCCTCGAGTACATAGATGGTGGGCTATACTTCAAGCTTACGATTTTGAAATCATGTATAAAGAAGGCCGTAAAATGGCCCACGCAAACTTTCTATCCCGTAATGTGTCCGAAAATTGCAGTAACAAGCCCCGCAGTGTAAATTTCCTTGAACTCTACAAAGGCTGGTTGGTTGTTGAACAAGAACGAGATTCAGAACTTTCAGATATCAATTCTAAAATTCGCAATAATCAATTGCCGGATGAAATAGCCCGTACATATGAAGTTAGACAAGAAATACTATATAGAAAAATTGAGCGCTATAGGACTACTAGTTAGTTGCCCATTATACCTCGTTCCCTCGTATGGTCCTTAATTAGCCATGTCCATAATGAGATTAAGCATTTAGGTTTTGACAAAACTTTGGATAAGCTATACGAAATTTTACTGGTTCCCCAATATGGCTAAATTTGTAAAAAACGTTTATTGATTGCTGTGTCATTTGCAAAACCTATAAGGCCCCGCTGACGCACAACAAGTGCAGCTGCATTCTATCCCAAAGGACCCAATATCTTGACTTACGGTACATTTAAACTTAGCAGGAAAATTAAGTGTGACAAAAGCGAACGAAACGAATATTGTTCAGTATTAATAGACGCTTTTACTAAGTACGTACTTCTTGAATATGGTCCAGACCAAAGCTTTTCTCACGCAATTAAAGCCATAAAAAAGGCAGTTAAACTAGTTGGAGCCCCGAAACGTATTATCGCCGATCGCGGTCGATTGTAACGATTTCAAAGATTTTTGTAAGGATAATAACATAGAACTTTATCTAATAGCCATTGGTTCCAGTAGAGCTAACGGTCAGGTGGAAAGAGTCATGCGAACTTTAAAAAACATTTTGATTGTAATTGAATGTCATTCCAATAATGTATGGCAGGATCAACTGGGAGATATTCAGCTTGCTCTCAATAGTACACGCTCCAGAGTTACTGGCTTTACGCCCTTTGAGCAGATGTTCGGTGTACAAGCTAATTCATTAAACTTAGCTAGATTGTCTCCCAGTTCATCTGAACCAAATAGAATTAACCTTTCGGAAGCTCGTTCATTGGCATCAGAAAATATCACAAAGATCTGCTCAAACGGATACCTGTAGATTTAATATAGGAAAAGCTGTAATAAGACCTTTCTTGGGAGGAGATTTTGCTTTTGTCAAATGTGAAGAGAGGCATTAAAGTAAATTTGACAAGAAGTTAAAAGAACCTTATAAAATAATAAGTTCTAGATAATGACCGTTATGAGCTAAAACACATCAATGGGTCAAACAGAACTTATAAATTTGCTCGCGAATTTAAGAAAAGTACCTGAAGGTCAAAAAGGTTTTCTTGAAATAGCCGATAGTTATAGTAATACCACTGATAATGACGATGACAATGAGCAAGCAACGATAGATGATGTTTTGTCTGAGATAGAGGACGTTGATAATAATGTACAGTCTGATAATAATGGTAACGATTTGTCTCAAATTTTGTGTAATGATGCTTCTGATACTCTCTCAGTCAACTCGGATACCTTATCCGCTGGTTCTGAAACCTTGACGGTCGATTCAGAAGAAACTTTATCTGCTGTATCTATGTGATGTTATGAGTTAGCTTATTGTTGCTGAAGGGGTCTCATCTACTCAAGTGGATGAAGATCTAGACCAGTATTTGAGAGTTGAAGGGGTCTCATCTGCTCATAGATGATGATCTAGGCGCTTATTGTTGCTGAAGGGGTCTCATCTACTCAAGTGGATGAAGATCTAGACCAGTATTTGAGAGTTGAAGGGGTCTCATCTGCTCATAGATGATGATCTAGGCCAATGTTAGATAGCTGTAGGGGTCTTGTCTACGCAGTGGATAATGACCTAGACCAGCATTTGATTGTTGAATAATGTGTAAAACGTTTCTTACTCAGGCATTCGGGAATAAATGCCCGAGGTCGGGCATATTGTCAGAATGGCCGTGACGGAAACGGAAGCGGTTTAAAGAGACAGCGCTAGATGGCGCTAGTGAAACGTGCACCGGACGTAATCGGATCGCCCCACTACCACCACTGCAGCCAAGCCGGGCGTGCGGCTTTATAAGCGACTGTCGCCTCAGTTCGGCACGCATTCACTTCGGTTGCGTCTCGGTGCACGGATCACTGTCTCGGTGAACTAGCACTGCCCCCTCTCTGCCACTCTGCCAGATATCTATGCTATATAGGTTATTTGATTGTCGGCATAATTATAATTCAATTAATTAATAATGAATATTGTAACGTCATTTAATTAATAAAACTCTAGAATTGGAATCCTGGCTGTGGTTTACTTCTGATGTCTAACCCCTTCTCCGACATATACAATAGCAATCAAAGCGCAATCCCGACGTTTGAGTAAATATCCAAAAAGGCTTTTTCTAATAAATACTTATTTGTTCAGTCCTAGTGACGATAGCTCTTCAAATAACCGCAACTCAACTCTTTCTTAGGTGGCGTTTGTTTTTTTGACAATTTGGTGGACAAGTGCAAAAGAAAGACTACAATAAGACCTCCAATTTTTAAGTAGCTCGAATAAGTAATACTGTATAAGACTCAAGTATATTTTCAATTCATTAATCTTGATAAGGCAAGTCAGACTGAGCTTGTGTGCAGGTTCCGCCACTAGGACTGGGGACCCTAGGCTGGCTGGGCCTAGATAGAAATCCGGCCCTGGCATTATTACTTTTGACCAATTAGAAATTGGGCAAAGTGATATTTTGCCAATAGGAATCATTAAAATTGCATTAGTTCATTCATTGAATGAACAAAATAATGCATTTGCGATTCGGAGAGAAGGAAGTATATTTCTGAATAGCTGTCAAAAACTTGAACCTAAAATTGAGTGGTAAAGATACCTCGTAGTACGAAATTAGCAAAACAGCTCAATTTTAGTCGAAAATTGAATAGAACGTCTAGGTCGTGGCTTACCATTTATAGCACTGGGGCCTTAGCCCCAGTGCTATAAATCACTGATCAGGTAAATCTACGTTACACTGATCAAGTAAAACAGCTACTTATATAAAGTGGCAGTTACTACGTAGCTACAAAAACGAAAATGCAGTAGGTATACACTGATCAAGTAAAACTACGTTATACAGGGTGACCGGGGAGTTGACGTTTAAAGCTAAAATTTTGATGCTTTACATTAAGGTGTACCCAATGTATGTTTTACGATTTTGCTTAGTTTAGGAGATAGAATTATTATTATTATTGTTTCCCTAATTTTCACCTATTATTGGTTTTCGATTTTTTTTTATTCTGGCGAGCACTTGTAGTCGTTTTTTTGGTAATAACTATTAACAACACTCATAAGTACCACCCTAAAAAAACGATGTATCTAATTATTGCAGAACTTACTTTAAATTTAGTAGTAAGGTCAGAATTACTGTCGGAACTTGTTAATAGGTCATGTTTAGTGTATAAAACTGCCCAGGACATTAACTAATAAAATAAGACCAAAAAAAGCTATTGTTAACTGCAGCCTATTTTCTGGAACTGACCATTAAAGTAAGTTAAGGCATTTTAAGGGGGAAAATTCAATTGTATTATATTGCTATAGTTTTTTTTTTCAGTTATGATCTTGTTTAGTCATCTTTTTTTACCTTGACGCAGGACGCAGGTAAAAAAAAACATATTGCTATCTCTCTCACACTCGCACATGTAAGTATGCTATACTCTAGTTAGAACAATAGCCCAAAGGGTTTTAGTGATAGGTAGGGGGGTAGCTACCTGGGTTATCACAAGCAATATGTAACCACATGTCCTAACCTCAGTCGTTCTCACATTGTGTTAACTGCTACTTATCTTATTTCGCCATTTTATTCGACCACTTTGATTTTCCAACTGTAATACTGCTGCTGCCTACTTGTGCGACCCCTGCTCGTTAGTTATTTGACTCCGTTTTGCCTATCGATTTGGACTGTTCTGACTAGAAAGTGTTAATAATGGCCTACACTTTGAGTGAATATGCAGAAATGCATTATTTCTACGGTGTTGCACAGGCCAACGGGCATGAAGTAGCAAGACTCTACAGAGAACAACTTCAACGCCGGGGTAGAAAGCAACCTGATCATTACCCTGACTATCGTGTATTTATTAAAACTCACAATTCGTTAATGGCTGGCCGCATCCCTGGTCAACGTGCTGGTGAAGGAGTTCTCAGAGTTGATCCGGAGCGCAGAGAAATAATACTAGAAGTGATACAACGGGATAGGACTACAAGTACGAGAGCACTGGCTCGTAACCTAGATATTCCTAGATCCGTCGATCCAAGACATTTTGCATGAGGAATTCTTTCATGTTTACCACATCCAAAAAGTACAAGCCTTGCAGCCTACGGATTACGCATTAAGGGTCGAGTTTTGTGAAACAATGTTAAGAAAACAGCGAGAAGACACTGTATTTTTTAATAAAATTTTATGGACGGACGAGTCAAGATTTGAACGAACCGGAGTTTTTTACATCCATAATTATCACATTTGGGCGATTGAACACATGCTGCAAGAGCTTCATCATTCCAACATCACTTCAACGTCAACATGTGGTCTGGTATCTTGGATGGAGAATTTATTGGGCCATTCGAACTACCATCCAGACTCAATGGAAACACATACCAAAATTTTTCAGATTACGATCTGCCAATTTTACTAGGGGATGTGAACCTGCAATTACCAAAGTACTCTGTGGCAATTACGAAGAACATTGATTTTCCAGAACGACGGCGTACCTTGTCATTACGTGACACAGGTGCGTAACTATTTAAATGACAGGCACCCTGACAGATGGATAGGACGACGAGGACCAATTAACTGGCCACCACGCTAGCCTGATCTCAACCCCATCGATTTTTTTTTATCTAGGGTTACTTTAAAGAAATAACTTACGCCAGAGAAGCTTCCAGTGAAGTAAAAAACTATTTTTTGCGCAGATGTGAGTTGTGTATTTCTGTTGGAGGGCGACATTTTGAAAATCCTTTGTAAGTAAATAAATTAATAAAAATCTATTGTGTTTTACTCAAAGCCATCACCTAACTTAGAAATGCCTTAGTTAAAAATGCCTTAATTTACTTTAAATGTCAGTTCCAGAAAATAAGCTCCAGTTAACAAAAACTTTATTTTATTGGTTAATGTTCTGGGCAGTTTTTAACAATACTAAGAAACCTCAGGTTCCCCTTTTTTTTGATACACTAAACATGACCTATTACCTATTAAGTTCCGACAGTAATTATGACCTTGCGACTTAATTTAAAGTAAGTTCCGCAATATCTACTTAGATACATCGTAGTTTTTAGGGTGGTACTTGTGAGTTTTGTTAATAACTATTATAAAAAAAAACGAACTACAAGTGCTCGCCAACATAAGAAAAAAAATTAAAAAACCAATAATAGGTGAAAATTAGGAAAAAAATAATAAAAGTAATTCTATCACCTAAAATAAGCAAAATCGTAAAACATACATGGGGTACATCATTTGGATACATCTTGATGTAAGGCATCTAAATTTTAACTTTGAACGTCAACTCCCCGTCCACCATGTATAGGTATAGGGTCAGCAGCCGTCAAGTCACCTCAGCAGCTTCGGCCACTCTTCGGCAGACTATTTAAAAAAATAAAGACCTACGAGAATGCGGGGCGAGGGGATTGGTATTAAGTAATTCACTCAAAACCTCTTTTTTTATCTATATTTCTCTCCTTCCATCTTCAAGAAAAAACGTACTAGACTAGGCTAGTTATATGGAGTGTAGGTTTCTGTCTCATCGGGCCTTTGTGTAATTACTTACTCAATTACTACCTTATTTATTTTTCTTTGAGGATTTTGATTTGCATAATTAAGTATAAAATTGGTAAATTTTATTGTACTCATATATTCGGGTCTGTTCTTCAACTTAATACTAGCAAATAGTTTGAGGAAAACCTTGTATTAGCTTTACTATCAGATAGTACAATATCAATCTATGTTTTGTTATTCACGCTGTTGGTTTTCTTCAATAAATAAATATAAAATAGTTTATTAGCTTGCAACGTTACGAGTATTTTGAAGATTTGAAGAGAGATCGCGATGGTACTATGCTTCATCATTCGTAAGGATAAGTTAAAGGATTAGAACCGCGGCATGCTTAGAGATACTGAGAGATACCGCGAAATAATCGCCGTCATTGTGCGCTTACATGTAGTGATTCCATAGGATCCCAGATTGCTCTGCCACCAGTGGGCGTCGAGCCTAAAAGGTAGTGATTACATTATCTTTGAGTATATTTTATGACACGTAGTTGTACTTTATCAGTGTTTATGACCTTTGCACAATGAATTTATAAGTACTTCGTACAACTACGTAGGTCACTCTATAAGTTTTGCGTAACTTAAAAAAACAACGTTATAACCAAAATATTATTATGTTTATTGCTTTTCAAAATACTATTCTTTACATTTTAAACATTTTTTCAAGCGATCGAACCATTTTTTAAAACAGGAGGACCACAGATCTGAAGGCATGTTTTCTACGTGCTGATTGAACGCTATCACTGCCTCTTCGGAGTTGGTAAAAGTAAAACCTCTCATCAAATCTGTGATTTTGGGGATAATACAGTAATCACAGGTCGGGGCTATGGTCAGGATGGGCGACGAGTTGTACTTTTTCAGAAGCTAAAAATGACTTTGTTTTGTTGGCCGTGTGTGAAGAAGCGTTGTCATGATGTAGGAGAACGCGGCTTTTGGGTCATCTTTCGCGAACTTTTTCTAACACCCTGGGTAAACAAATGGTAGAATACCACGCAGCATTAACACTTTTTTGATTTTCAAGTGGAATTGTACAAATGGGACCCGTAGCTGAGAAAAAAAAAGGCGATCATTTTTTTACCAACGTTTCTCGCCTGCCTCACTTTTGTTGGCCTGTTCTCATTTTCAAACACCCATTCACAAGATTGCTGTTATTTTTCGGGTTCAAAACAATAAATCCACGTTTCGTCTCCTGTGACAATGTCATAAACAGCATTAGAATGTCCGTGGTCGTACTTCAGTAGCAACTGTGAGCACCATTCCACGCGCGACTCCGCTGTCAGTTCATGAGGGAACCAACGACAGCAAAGTTTCCGAACTTTTAATTCTTCGTGTAAATTTTTCTGAATTTGGCTCATACCAATCCCCAATAGTCCTCGAATTGTCTCATATGTAATCCGCGGGTTTTCTTCAATTAGCCGCTTAACAGTAGCCACATTATTTTCGTTGACGGCAGTTGAAGGCCGCCCTTCACGAAATTCGTCATGTAAAGAAATTCGACCTCTCTCAAATTCAGCAAACCATCGCCTCACGGTGCTAAAACAAGGTGCTTCTCTCCCAAAAGCATTTTGAAAACGTGCAGCACAGTCTTGCGGAGAGAGAGAACTTTTAAAATCATAAAAAATCATCGCTCTAAAATGTTTTCGACTTGCGCGCACTGCACGGGAGACTTTTGTCGCTGGGACAAAAAAGTTTTTGTCTCTGTCGCGTCGCGTCTCCAGAGAGGAGTGCGCGCACGAGAAGACAGTGACGAAACTTTATTTTAAAATTCGAAGCGTCATTCGCCTAGAAGTATGTAGAATACGTGTTTCCAGTCATTCGCCGATATGGATTTTGAAGAAACGGTCTTTGTCTGTGGACTTATGAGGCACAGGAGAGAAAAAAAGCAAAGAGAATACTGGGTACACCCCCTTTGGAGTGACAGGCTATTATTCTTAATTTACATTAGAATAATTTTTCATGTTTTTGTCATAGAGTGCTGGTCGTTTTACCACTTCTTTAATGAGCAAGTCATTATTAATTTCGTCTTCACGCAGGTTTACATTTTGCGTAGATGTTGACGCCATTTTGCGTGCGTCAAAATCGAGATAGAGATAGAGAAAATTTAGCCTCAGATGCTAGTCTGAAGTGTTTGCTCCACCTTCTAGCAACCGACGCGACGTGGAGAGCAGTGCTGCCAGACGTAGGATAATAATTATGCTAGATTTACGACATTTTTGAGTGTTGTAATGCAATAGAAAAAATAATAATTTATCAAACGAATCACGATACATCTACGATAATCCATGTCATTTTGCTCAGTTAAGTAAAAGATAATTGTATGAAATAATTTTAATCTGTGTATTGGATTACATTTTACGATTTTTTGGACAACTCTGACTCTGACAGCAGGATAGTGAATAGAATTTCTTTATACTAAGAAAGAGAAAGACTCTTGGCGTAAAAAAATCTGCCATTTTTCAATCTGTATCTATATATTTTTATAACGCGAGAGTTGATAGGACTTATCATTTCATAATAAATGTAAGTGAAAAATCACTTACTAGTTTCAGAGAAAGTTGGTTTGTATTGCTGCTCTTTAGGGTATGTGCTCGATGCTTGTGCAGTAAGTACTGCAGTAATTTTGTTAACAAAAACTTGTAATTTTAAAAAGTAAACAAGTTACAATATTTAAACTTTTGAGCCGTATATTCTTTTACTGTTCTTTTACTAGATTCGGTAGTTACAAATACAATAATTTTGTAAACTGGTGATGCGATAACACACGATAATTTTGCAGTAAAACTAGGATAACCGATATAAATCTGGCAGCACTGGCAGAGAGACACAACTTTGGTCCAATGTTTTTCATTTAAATAAAAAGCATTGGTTTTTTTTTTTAAATTTCGATGGTCTGAGAAAAAGTTGTATTTGAGCACCAAAACAAGATACTGAGTATCTGTGTGTTTGGATTTAAATGTTGTTAAACAATTGTTATTTTTATTTGTGAGGTCTAGAACCCAGAGCCGTAAAACCCAGTATTTAAAAAAAAACAAAGACACAATTTTGTCACCCGTGCTGGTCGGCGAACACAAATGTCTCCCAGTTGTCGCGTCGCAACGTGCGCGCACCTCCATACTTAACAGAGGAGTTGATATGAGTAACAAAAACGTCGCAGCGACCAAAATCTTCCGTGCGCGCACTCTCTAATGTGTGATAAAAAACAACTGACAAATCATTTCCTGCCAATTGTATTTTTTTATTACTAAGAAGGTTGTAACGTTTAGAAAAATAATAACATTCGAAATTCAAATATTTCCGATTAGCTAGAAGTGCAAAACTTTTAGTGTGCCCCATGTACTTAAAAATTCCTTGCCAGCCATTCAACTATTGTCCTGCTTTTGAACTGCCCGGAAACTGAATGGTTTTCTGTAAGCTCAGCACCATGGATTTAAAATCAATCAGTGCTAATCAGCACAGGTCAAGGATTTTTTAAGTACTACTTATAAATACAGGTAGAGTATTACTTTGACAGTCAATTTTATACTCTTACTTGATCAGTGCATTAATGTACGGTAGTTTTACTTGATCAGTGGTTTTACTCATAGATTACTTACAATTATTAATGGGTCTTACTTGATCAGAGGTACTCCATAGAGTACATTTGTATATTTTAAGACTATAGCAAAGAGTAAAATAATACTTTGGGCCAAAAAGTAAAATAATTAGGTTCTATGGAACGTAGTATTACTTGTTCAGTGATTACTTGTTCAGTGCTCTATGGTGCATTCACCAATCAATCTATTCGATTGGCTCTGATAAATTGAAAAAATTAAAATGGTTTCAAGAAAATAGCACACAATTATTGGTTATTAACACTATACACTCTGTAGAATGTATCTAAAATCCCTTCTGACATAAGAGACTGAACCTAAAAATGAGTTGCTGTGACGGTCCTGACCCCTGCTGCAATGCGTCGATATTCAGCAACCCACATGTACTTTACATCAGCGCGATGCTTATGATGGTCATCATTTACCTCTCCTGGACTTTGTATAGGTGTCACGCCTGCAATCGATAATTAAACTGTAAGTACCAAACAAATATTTCTCAATCTCAACCAACCACGCCTGCATGAGGTAAATAAACATTACACCAAGACAGTAAAGATTGTTATCGCCTACTTACCTATATTTACCTTCCCTCCTTCTTCAAACTATATTGTTTAGACGAGTAGCTATTGTACCGCACCCCGCATCTAGCCAGTACCTATAGCTTGAACCGGAACATAATTGATGAACCATTGATGCTGACTCCAGTCCGGTTGCTTTGAAATAAATTCAAATTTCTGAATATACTATTTAAAGAGAAGTAATTAAATGGTCAGCGTAATAAAATTTGGTTAGCCACAAAAATCTGTATTTTAATCATTTGGTGAGCATTCGAAGAATTTGTATGCATAAAAATAAACAATCGGCAATCCTTGTTTCGCAAATAATCTTGATAATGATCAGTAATTTAATCATAAATAGTCAGCCTAAAATAATATGTGTTCGTCAAATAAACAGTCTATCTGCAAAATAACTACAAACTTGATCAGCAAGATTCACGATTGGTCAGCAAAGAATATATGTCTGGTTAGCAATTTATTGGATCGGTATGC
The DNA here is from genome assembly GCA_963576865.1 of Anania hortulata. Lineage (NCBI taxonomy): Eukaryota > Metazoa > Arthropoda > Insecta > Lepidoptera > Crambidae > Anania > Anania hortulata. The sequence continues at coordinate 11,699,096 of OY756390.1, read as the reverse complement.
ATATATAAGGCATGGTTAGCAGAATAGTAAAAAAAAAACTTTTAATTACAAATGTGTATTTTTTTTAATTAAAAGGTTTTGAATTAATCTCAATTTTATTTAAAGAATAACCATATGTAATCTTTAATTTATAGCATCAAAATTAAACAAAATATTTTATTTTAATTATATCACATTTTTATTATTTCATTTTACCATAACCATTCATTTTTTGTAAGGAATGCGCCCATTTTGCGCATGTCATTATTGCTATTTTTCTATGCTGCACAAAAAAATGGGTTTCATACGTGATATCGAACGTCGATGTATCTATTGTCTAGATATCGACAACAATGCATCAACGGGTCGCTACATCTACGGTACTCCATATTGATGAGTACGTAATAATGGATGTTGGTGTATCAATTGTCTATACATTTAATCACGAAGAATCAACGGGTCGCTTTATTTACGATACTTTTTTCAAAGTTTAGTACACTTTCTAAAAAAGATATGTTGAAGATGGCGAATTTTCTCTTAAAATCCGTAATTTAATCGCTTTAGCGTATTTACCACCCGTGGAGATACCGGCAGTTTTTGCACTTTTGAACACAATATTATTGTTTTGGTGCACAGACCACAATTCAGGAGGGAAAAGTGGCACTGTTCTACCTATCATCAGTTTTGTGTCACCAGTATTTCGCGATATCAGTTTGCCGTTCATCGTAGGAATAACATTTTCCTTCAAAATTTAATTATTATGTAATTTGCCGAGGACACAAAACAAAATTAAAGCGTGGCACAGACGCTGGAATTGATAACAAAAAATGGGTGTTTATGCTACCATTTGTGAGCTAAAAAAAGAACAAGCGGCCACTAACTTAATTATTGCCAGAATAGAAAGTGGGGTACCAGCTACTCCACCTAGAAAAAAAAGAGGATGCATCAAGAACGGTTTCTTGAACGGCGTAATGATATGAATGTTTTACAGTTCCTAAAAGGAATAGCAAGCAATACTTTTTTGTAGTACTTATTGTACCTACTCTAGTCAAACACATGTACTAATCAAGTACCTACTTTATCTCGTTAGTGAAATATAAAATTATGTTTCATCAAATGTTTGTTTTTCTTAATAGTTTACCTTTAACTACAAAATTTTGTAGGTAAATAATTGCTATTGAACCGGTCAAGAAATGGTAAATATTATTGGACATAATTTGATCAAATTAGAAAGTATACTAAACTTTGAAAAAAGTATCGTAAATAAAGCGACCCGTTGATTCTTCGTGATTAAATGTATAGACAATTGATACACCAACATCCATTATTACGTACTCATCAATATGGAGTACCGTAGATGTAGCGACCCGTTGATGCATTGTTGTCGATATTTAGACAATAGATACATCGACGTTCGATATCACGTATGAAACCCCCAAAAAAATACATTAGTTGCTTACCCTCTAAGTGCTTATCAAAATTTGATTAAACATGAGTCAATCATTGCAGCTCATATAAATATTATGCTGTTAAAAAAAAATTACAGCCGTCCAGAATGTAAAAAAATGCCGATTGCTTTGATGTTGTTTGCTAGCCATGGTCTGCTGACCAATCATATATTTCTGCTGTCAGAATACATTTTTCTGCTAACAAAAACATGAATACTATGCTACCCGTTAAATAACGTAATAAAGTATTTAAATACATTACCCCCAATAGATCCCGCATGTCTAAATTTTTGTAAGGATATAACAGGGTATACAGAAGATTTACAATGATGAATATTACGGTCGCCTATCCAGCCATTAACAATAGCATACAAATACAAATTACAAACATTAATTGTTTTACATGGGGTACTTACTTAAATAAATTAATTAAAAACTTAGGAAATACAGAATAAGTTGATCAAATGTATGATATAGTTAACATCGATGAGTAACTGATTGCTGACTCTCCTTGTAATTCACAAATTCTATAAGAGAATAAAATGATTGCTCGACAAACCACTTGTGCAACGTGATTTTAAATTTATGAAAGGACAAGTTTTTCATATTTTGAGGAATATTATTAGAAATTAATATACACATGCAGAAACAGTTTTTTTGCATAAAATCACTTTTTGTAATTTTGACACTTTTTGGAATAAAATTAAGGACTAGTCTATTGCAATTTCTAGTGTTCCGGGGATATAGATCTTTGGCTTGTTTAAAATTAATTGGGTTCTGTTTAACAAATTTGGCTATTTCAAATATATAAAGACACCATTGCCCGTAAGATATTTAAAGATTTGCTTGATTGATTTGCGGTGCTTTGATTGGCTATTTCAAGGACAAGCTTGCATTAGCCCTTCCCACCATTGCAAATATTGTTGGGGCATTGCATGTGATGTCGACCACTGATTGTCGATAAATTAGTGCCAAAAAAATATTTTTAGGTTAGTGTCAATTAAGTTTGTATGTGTTTGTATGTACTTACATACAGTATAATTTCATGTTGTATAAAATGGTGTTAAAAAAATTAGAAAAAATTAAGATTTAAAAAAAAAATGAATTAGGTTATTGCAACAACATTAACAATACGTATATATTATTATATCGCCTCAATCTTACACTTTTTCTAAATCGTCCAGTATCTAGCAAATCCTGGACGGACAAAATAGAAAACGTTATGAATGAAATAAAACTACTATTTTCGCCGCGATGGCGATGGCCGCTCAGTACCGCGCGTGCGTGGTTGTCGAGGTCGGACTTATGTCAGTTTGCTATCAAGTTGTGTTGCCGTTAGAGTACATTTTATACATTTGACGTATTTTTTAGCTTCCTTTGTGTAATGGAATGAAATGTACCTTTTGAGCGTATCCAAAATCCCTGTAAACGATATGAATGCTGCATGTAACGCGTTTTCTCACGGCTAGAATCCAAAAAATAGCACTTCGAGCCGGCTGTCTCTCTCTTTCTTCTTGCATCTATTGCGACTTTGTGACAGAGTAAGAGAGGCTAGTTAGTAATTTTAGTATAAAAACTGTTTATGTATATTTTATGAATTTTTTAGCACTCAAAATGTACCTTTTTGAAACTCAGTTTGCGGCAACACTGCCCAAGATGGTGTGCCGGTTTGGTAAAGTACGTCCGCGAATATTTAATTTTGATCGTTGTAATTTTGGACTGTACTTTTATTTGGACCTATACATATAAACAACAATATTTGCGTGTTTCTTTGCATTTATAAGATAAATAGTTGGTCAGATTAACAATTTAAAAAAAAAATCGGGTAGGTTGTTGTGTAGAGTAATAAATTTTATCTTGTCTATTATCGTATATCGTCACCTAACTAACTACGTCAACTAACAAAACCACATACATAGTTCCGAGATATTCGCGAAATTGCGACAACTTTGGAACGTGGAAAATATTTGTTGTAGATCTTTTGGTGTGTTATGTAAATAACTACTTTCCATTTAAGTAACCTGAATTGACATTTCTACTTGTTAAATGTTTAATTTAAAAAAAAGGCAGTTGTTTAATTATTCCATGAACATAATTTGCAATCAATTTACAGTTATTTGAATTTTTCGTGTTAGTAATAGTTTTTCCCACAGCCAAACAACAACAAAAACCAAAAATTACAGTTCACAAAAGACAATAGTCGAAGCGGCTCACCGTAAACTTGTTCATCGGTTTGGATCGGATCAGTCTTATTTAATAGTAGACATCGTGTCAAGTACGACTAAAAAGCAAGGATTCTGAGACATAGTTATTGTAGCAGCCTAACGTACAATTTAATCGTAAATCGTACAATTGCTCTAAACTGTTACCGTCGCAAGCTAGGTGATATGCTTTCGTTTGTTTGTGCTGTCTGTAAGTCTGACCATCTTGGATGGACACCGACATAGTGCCGATTTAAATTGACGTCCACTGTCGGTTGTTATGACTGTTGGGCATCTAAATCGAGCGATTTAAGTTGCAAAAGCGCTGCTTATTGAACAATCATCCATTGGCATGTCCACCTTACCTATACCTACCTCAGTTAATCAGAAAGTCAGTACCGCCTGCTGCTCTTAGCTGTATAAAATAAGCAATTTAAATATTTGGACACAAAAAATTGCGGGTAAACTAAAACACGAGATTTCTAAACTATTCATTTCTACATCTAAGCTAAACATGTAAACTTTTCTACATGCCTTTTTTTTGGAGGTGGGCCCACTTTTCCCATTATCCTTTCATTTGAAAAATCTGACGTGACGTTCGTTTGACGTTCTAATTAAGCCGTTTTTTCCAACTCGTGAATGTTTAATTTAAAACTCTTTTATTATCAAACAACCCAATTACTCTACGCTCTCCATAGGAGACGACCACACTGTATTTGGCGTTGCCATTTTTGAGGTCCCGGGTTCGATTCAATTTGAGCTGTCAGATCACAAAAAAACCTTTGTATCAACATGTCTCGTGCTGTATTGATGTAACTAGCAACACAGCACGATTTAAGCGTAGCCTTCGTATATATAGCTAAGATATTTTAGCTTTCTGACTAGAGGTGGAAAAAGCGGCTTAATAAATTTAAACGTTTAAACGTTGTACTTTTTTTTAAAAGCACGCATAAAAAAGTGCTTTTTTGCTAAAACGCTTTTTGATTGTCACGTTTATAAACCGTTGAATTAAAAAGCTTGCAACGTTGTTTTGCCAGTTAGCATTAGACGTAGAGCTTTTTAAACAAAATGAAATTGTGATATACATAGTAGGTATAAATCAAATATTAAATGAAATCCAACTATTTTTGTTTTTTAAACTGTTTTACAGGATAACCCTGTAAAACAGTTAAAAAAGAAAAAGAAAAAGTTGTTGTATTTGAGCACCAGAATCAGCCCCAAGGATTTAAATTAAATGAACTTTCCTTCATACTTAATTACAGCCTCTCAAGTCTCAATATTTTATGCAATGTTTCATTAAACACAATAAAAACATAAGCAATTGAAAAGTTCACAACGCAACTTACGCAAAAAACTATACGCAAACGAACGACACACGCTTACTCCGCAACAACAAAAACAGACTGCTTTTTTAGTTTTGTTTAAAATTTTAAAAAACGTCTGCTTACCAACCAAATATCGATTGCTACACCTAAAGTAGCATAATACATTTTGCATAGAAGGTGCTGCCACTCATTGACAACACGCCAAAATACATTAGAAAAATGCTTAAGTAAGTAAGTAGTCATATCGAAACACTAGATGGCGGGACTTTTGCAATAAGTAGAAAACATGATTTCCCTTAAATTGAAAGCATGCTTTTGTACTTATTTAAATAAGGATGCTTTTTTAAACGCTTTTCGTTTAAACGTCCACCTCTATTTCTGACTCGGAGTTCAAAGCACACTACAGACAGACTGAATAAAAAGCTGTTCACAGATCTATGTAGTGAACTCAAGCTCGTCATTGCACTGATCAAGAAAACCACAACATTGGAAAAAGGAAAAATATCGGTTAATATTTTTTTATTAACTTACACATAATACTGTAATAGATGTGGTATTAATGGGTTTCTAAACCAAAAACTTATATTTTTAACCTTAAAAATTACAACATTTAATATTGTATAACTCTAGCCACACAAAGAAATTATGCATGCGCCTCAATGTTACTGAACATACTGTACTGCATACATAATTATTAAGTATGCAGACCTTTAATTTATTATACAAGTCACCTTATTAGAGGTTCATAAATGTTTTCCCATCATCCTTTTTCCAATTGCTGCCGCAATCGCAAACGATTGATGTCAAAAGTTATAAGTTAATACGAAAATGACACAAATTCAAACAGATTGAACTGATTGAATGCACATTTTAGTTTATATATTGTTCGGTAGAGGCAGAACTGTCATTAGATTGCTATGTTTTTGTTTTTTTGCGATTTTAGAGCAATTATTGCGCAATTATCGCTATTGCATAAATTCCAGATGCTTGTAGTCCGAGCCTAAATCTGACAATATTTTGTTCAAATAGTATGTATATCCGTGATCGTCATCATCGATGTCATTAATATTTTTCCGTCAGTGTCATTTCTAATGAGAAGTCATAATTTTGTCATCAGTAGGTATATAATAAATAAATCATGTAGTTTTCCAAAAAATATTTTCTCGTTACCAAAATGTTAATGGACCACTTGAAAAATCTCGAAGTCAATAATGTACATCCATAAGAAAAAATGGATACTTGCTGCGATAACTGTACCGATGACACCTTAATGATATACTATTATCAGCATAGGACCAAAGGGTTTATCGTTGGGTTAATCTTAATAATTTGCTTTCTCGCCTACCGAATATTCCGATGCCAACATCCTCGGCGGAGTTTACTCTGCTGGTAAAAAAAAACCTGCTGCTTATTTGGTAAGATACTTGTTTTAATGATAAACAAAAAGAAGTGTTTGATTTCTTTAATTTTTTATTTAAAAATCATATTATGTACATAGTAGTGCTTGTTATAGGTAAATCTAAGCCATTAAAATGTATATTTAAAATTATCAATGGCTTATTAAACTACTGCTGCCTAGTTATAAATCTAAAAAACGTTTCTGGCATGCTCCCAACTTGAATATTATGGCTTTATAGTACCTACCTAAATGCAATGCATGTTTTACGATTTTAAAACAGAATTTAATCGTACTTATATAAGATTTGGTTGCACTTTTTATTTCTAGCGTATAACCCGCCTTGTGACAGGGTCCGCTTTCCTGCTCTTTTGCCTCCACTTTGCTCTATGAGCTAAGTAAATGACTTCACGTAAAAAGTCATATTTGAATTCTTGATCTTTATACGTAGAAGTATTTCGAGCACCATAACAGTAATAAAGCTATAAATATATTAAGAATCACTACAATGACTTGAATGCATTTTTGCTAGAGCTTAGGACCTAATTTAAGTTGGACTGATCATCTGCCATTTTCTTTCAGGTTGCTCTGGAAGTAGGCTTCTTTCGCGACTTGGAACAGCAGCGCCGCAGTCTTTTCTCCGGTCTCTTTAACCATCAAACTGAAGTGGCTGTTGGGGTCACTGAGGAGGATGTAAGGGTGGTCGTACTCGAGAACGCGGCCGAAGCTCATGACGAGCACGCGGTCCGACTCCATGATGGTATTGAGGCGGTGAGCAATGGTGAGGACCGTGCACGAAGCGAAATGCTGTTTGATTGTCTGCTGAATATAGTTGTCCGTCCTGTGGATTAATTTAAACATAAATAAGGAAATCCATCCAGTAAGTAATTTTAGTCAATTATCAGTAAAACGAAAAGAACGAGTTATTCAGTATTAATGCCCAACCACACGAGGTATTATTTCTATTCTACGATAGCATGCTATTGTGGCAGAACTAGCTTCATTTCTAGGATGGAATGAAAGCGACTCAAGTTAATAGGTTGCGGTTCTATTTTTCGAACTACTAGAAACCCTACTACTATTGTTTTTAATATTCTGACTTGTGGACTAATTTCGTCTAGCTAGCGAAGCTAGTACCTATCTGCTCAGAATGACAGGTTTACAGTAAAAATATAACTTTATGGCTTAGGATGTACCAAGCCAGAACAGTAAACCAGGATGGGATACGAGATAGACTATCTCGTATCCCATCCTGGTTTACTATCTCAGATAGTAGCACAATATCCTAACTTTAATAAATTTTGTATTTTAATAATTTTGTGTTACTTGGGCATTATCAATTTGGGCTGATAATTGTAAGCTGTTAATCTTGCTGTCGGCTTTCAGTATATGACTTGGCCCTAAAAAAAGCCTGCTAGGTTACCAACGATAGGTTACTAACCCGGCTTTGACTGAACTAGCTGCGTGTCAGCAATTTATGGATTTTTAAGTTACCTCTAAGACTTGTCGCGATAATCTCATTTCATTGTTACTAATTTATCATAAATAGTCTAAACACAAGTTTATGACACATTACAGATGATTCGACATGTTACTCACTGTGGATCTACATTAGCAGTGGCTTCATCCATTATCAATATTTTGTTGGACCTGAGCACAGCCCGAGCCAAGCACATAAGCTGTCGCTGCCCTACTGAAAAGTTTGCACCACCCTCCGTCACCTTAAAGTCCAATGAAGGCACAGCAGATTTCATGTCCACCTAAAAATAAAAAACAAACAAAAATAGTAAAACCAAAATAAATGCTAATACGACATATTCAAAGAGTTTTATTCAACAGACCTGCTCAAGTGCCTGCCAAAGGTCAGCATCGCTATATATATTAAATGGATCCAGGTTGTATCTGATTGTCGCTGAGAACAACACAGGTTCTTGTGGTATAATTGAGATTTTCGATCGCAAATCCTGTAATGTGCAAACGGATAATAATTAATAACTATCAAAGAAGGGCTATACAAAAATAGGTTTTCAAACTTCTATTAGATACAGGGCTACATTACAAAGGGGTGCCAAATTTCAAAAATAAGATCTAGAGAACAATATGATAAAGAGTCTTAATCGTTATTATTTTTAATAATAGTATTACTTTAGATTACCCGAAAATAAAGTCAATAGAGAGAGGTGTAGGTACGGCGAGCCAACAAGGACCTTACGCAGTAAACATACGCTGCAATTTTTTCATGAATGAGTTAAATTATCCACGCGTACGATTTTAACAGCGGATAGGAATACCTAATTAAATGTGAAAGTTTAAAATTAAGTTGTGTCTGAGCCACTCAAGATTTCGTACCCCTTTGCAATGTAACCCTGTATATTCGTATTTACTATCTCTTTCTTACCCGTCTAGCAATAAGAGATGTATCTACACCGTCGATGGTTACCTTTCCCTCAAGGTATGCAAATCTGAACAAGGCTGAAATTAATGAAGATTTGCCAGCGCCAGTTCTACCGACGATGCCAACCTAGAAATAGAGCATTGTTTAAAAATTCTGGTCAAGAAAAGACTGTAAAATGACATAATGACATTTAAAATTGGCACATATTAAATAATATAATCTAATTTCTACCTTCCATCCACTCTCGACGGTTACATTTAAATCTCTGAGCACTGGTTCTTCGGTAGGCGAGTACCTCATATTCACGTTGTCAAACACTATTCTTCCCTGCGAGGGCCACGATGGAATCGACTCGATCTCTGCGAAGTACAATGCAAATTAGTTTCTCTGCTACAAGTTTGGCACGTGCTTTATCTTTATCAAACTGTCATTAGACTGAGCTAAGACGGGCTAGGGGTTATAAAAAAAGGTTTAACTTAAAACATTCGATTTTGCACTTTATGATAAAGAGTCCTTCCTTCCTTCCTTTGTGCTTTTTTTATCTAAAGATTAAGTAATTACTTATGTGGTTCTATTTCGCAATATTTTTGTTCCAAAATGTTATAACATTTTAGATTTTAAAATGGTATTACAAGCCGTAGGTGGGAAAAATCGGGTTTGTAAAATCTTATGTTCCTTTCTAATCTTATGATTAGTCACCATAATTTTAACTTTTGAAATTATAAAATTTTAAAATTCAGGCTGAGTGTAAGATAGTGTAAGCACACACACAAGAGCAGATCTTTTACAGTATGAACAAGCACAGACCGCGACACATGTAGGTAAATCGTAGACTAAAGTTTACATGATCTATTGTCATTTTTATTGAGATGCCTTCGCGTCAGCATACGTTTTATGTAGTTGCACTTTTACTAGTTGTTTTATAAGAAAACAGATACTCATTACTCACGTCCTTCGAAAAGGTCCTTTTCGGTTTCGATGCGCGTGTATTCAAGCACTCGCTCGACACTCGTGAGCTGCGCGATGAACTCGACCAACATGCGCGCGCCGTGCTGCAGCATCGCCGTCAACGCGTTGGTCTGCGTCACCGCTAGTCCCACGCTACCCACGGCAATCATGTCTCCTGTAAGGTTACTAAATGATTGGCTGGGGCCTGGTCTAGGCCGGGTCATCTGGAGGGTTTTGGAATATTATATCTCCGGCGAGTGGCACCGACGTTTATCGTTATCGCTAGTTGGGACGCTAATTGATGTTGATATTAAGCCTAACGTCATAATTATTCTGGCATGGTTCAAAATTAACATAACGAAAAAACCCTAAATGCTCCGTAGGTAGTGAAGTGTACTTTTTCCTGCTTTATAAAACGTTGACGTACCTATATTTCATTTATCATTAATTAAATTTTAGTATTCAACAAAATATCTTTATTAATTATCTATATCTATCTATATACGTAGGTCACACAATAAGTTTTGCGTAGCTTAAAAAAACAACATGTTATAACCAAAATATTATGTTTATTGCTTTTCAAAATACTCTCCTTTACATTTTAAACATTTTTTCATGCTATCGAACCATTTTTTAAAACAGGAGGACCACAGATCTGAAGGCATGTTTTCTACGTGCTGATTTAACGCTATCACTGCCTCTTCGGAGTTGGTAAAAGTAAAACCTCCTATCAAATCTTTGATATTGGGGAAAATACAGAAATCACAGGGTGCTAGGTCGGGGCTATGCGCAGGATGGGTGACGAGTTGTACTTTTTCGGAAGCTAAAAATGACCTTGTTTTGTTGGCCGTGTGTGAAGAAGCGTTGTCATGATGTAGGAGAACGCGGCTTTTGGGTCGTCTTTTGCGAACTTTTCTATCACCCTGGGTAAACAAATGGTAGAATACCACTCGGCATTAACACTCTTTTGATCTTCAAGTGGAATTGTACAGATGGGACTCGTAGCTTAAAGCTCGGGTAAAAAAAACGTGATCATTTTTTACCAACGCTTCTCGCCTGCCTCACTTTTGTTGGCCTGTTCTCATTTTCAAACACCCATTCACAAGATTGCTGCTTTTTTTTCGGGTTCAAAACAATAAATCCACGTTTTGTCTCCTGTGACAATGTCATAAACAGCATTAGAATGTCCGTGGTCGTACTTCAGTAGCATCTGTGAGCACCATTCCACGCGAGCCCGCTTTTGCTCCGCTGTCAGTTCATGAGGGATCCAATGACAGCAAAGTTTCCGAGCTTTCAATTCTTCGTGTAAAATTTTCTGAATTTAGCTCATACCGTTCCCCAATAGTCCTCGAATTGTCTCATATGTAATCCGCGGTTTTTCTTCAATTAGCCGCTTAACAGTAGCCACATTATTTTCGTTGACGGCAGTTGAAGGCCGCCCTTCACGAAATTCGTCATGTAAAGAAACTCGACCTCTCTCAAATTCAGCAAACCATCGTCTCACGGTGCTTAAACGAGGTGCTTCTCTCCCGCTGCAGTCTTGCGGAGAGATAGAACTTTTAAAATCATAAAAAACCATCGCCCTAAAATCTTTTCGTCTTAATTCCATTTTCGTTCCGTACGTAGAACTTTTGATGTGTGATAAAAAACAATAGACAAATCATTTCCCGCCAATGGTATATATAACATTCGAAATTTCAAATAGTTCCGATTAGCTAGAAGCGAAAAAGTTTTAGTGTGCCCCAATAACTCCAAGTCGGGTTAGATACACCATTTATAAGTCAAGAACGGCTAGACCGATTTTTATGACCTTTGGTTTGTTAAATTTGTCTCCGCCCCGAATAGCAGAATAACTATTAAAAGATCGAAAGAAAACACAAAAAAATGAAGGCGGTACGAAGTTTGCCGGGACAGCTAGTATATCTACATAATCACGAAATCTTTGATTTGTTGAATTTGTCTCCGCCCTGAATAGCAGAATAAATATGAAAAACACGGAAAAATTCAAGAAAATAAAATTATGAAGGGGCGGTACGAAGTTCGCCGGGACAGCTAGTCCTACATAATACATCACATCTTTGAGCTACAGTTAAGTAATTCTTCTAAGCGCTAAAAGTTTCACTTACCAAAATCTATATAAATAAACACAAAGATGACTGCAGCGAGATAGACGAGGCATATGGTATCGAGGTACAGGCCGAAAGAGCTGCCACCGCATAGATACCCGTTCCAGGAAGCAGTATGCAAATCCTGTAATAAAAGTATTAGAGAAACGGTAAAAAACAATTTGTCTAGTCTACAAAATAACGAGAAACTCACAAACAAATTAATAAGTATAAAGCGATTGCATAGCCTTTTTTTAGAGTAACGAATTGTTTGATTAAAGCAACGATAAATAATATTATTGTTTATCGACCAAAGCAACTAACATACATACTTAATAAAAATATATGTATAAATACCTGATGGTTATCAAAATCATCGATAAGTCTCTTCTGAGCACCAGCAGACCTAATTGTAGCAATACCATTGAGTGAAGATGTTACCATTCCAAATACAGGGCTCTTTGCTGTAAAAAACATGTGTTTTCTAAGTTAATAAAAGCACTGTTTTAAATTGAAGTTAAATTATACAAATAATCAAATTAACTTACTAGTTCCTTCTAATCTCTTAATACTTTGAGCAGTCTTCAAGTAAATTCTAACCAGAAACACGAAAATAAAAAGGAGAATAAACGATGGTATGAGCGTCCAGTACAGGGCAATGGCATTCAGCACTAAGATGACAAACAAGGTACTGTAAATTTGGACGACATCCAATAATGTACGGGGTAGAATTTCATCCAATGCTCCCATGTCCTTTGTAAATCTGTTAAGAATTCTACCTGAAAGGACAAAATTCCGGTTAGACACAAATAAGATATCGAACTTACAACTTTTCTAGTCATCAATGATACCTGAAGAGCTGGTGTCGAAGAATCTCATTATTCCCTTTATCATCGTAGAGAACATGAAGTCGTGAAGATTCTTTGAGGCACTAACAATTAGAGCGACGAATGGGAAGATTCTCAAGTGCGTTAACAGGATAACGACGATGACCAAGCACCCGTGGATAATCAAGTACTGCCCAGTGGTGAATGGACCCACTTGCACATCAAGCCCAGGTTCTGTATAGAAAATAATATTGTTTTAATGCTCAGTAATGTAAAATATTATGTGAGTAAATTTTGCAGTTTACAAAACTATATTAACGATTAACACGGCGGAACCATTTGATGAGTTATTTCACTAAGTCAAGCCGTTAATCAATTGAATGAAAAGCGCAAATTCGCGGTGTTCATTAGATAGTATGTACGAGGGCTGCTATTTATGTATCCAGAATAACAAAGTAAAATAAACATAATATAGCATTTATTATAGTTTTATTGCTTTTCAAAATATTATATATATAAATAAAATGAACACATGAATAGCCTCTTCTCGACTCGAAATACGTTGACCACGTAATTTATTGTTGTTGATTGTTTAGTTTCAGGATCATACGCACCCTGATTGTACTTTTGTAACATTTATTTACACCAATCGACACGAGCCCGTATTTGGTAATTCTCAAGTTGTGCAGAATACGGCTATTAATATTCGTGTTATATTTTATAAATAATCGTCATACTTATGCCTAGAGACGCCTCTATATCGCGATATGTAACATGACGATCCTGCATTATTAGTTCCCGCACAGCATGAATATTTTGAGGTACAAAAACCGATTTAGAGCGACCTTCTTTAAATTCGTTCGCGAGCACAGACCGCCCACGATTAAAACTTACTAAAGTTTTCAATGGTACTTCGTCCCCAAAAGTCGAAGTGAATTGATCGATGCACTGTTTTTGAGTTAGCCCTTGCCGAAAATAGTAATAAATTATAGCACGAAATGAAAAACCCAGGAAATTTCTGCGCTTCTGGGCGGAGCTAGGCTGGTTATATCCGTAACCATCACACCCCTACGCACAAAGGACCGAATTTGAGTCTAAGTGCGGAAAAGGGAGTCCAGTCTCATACTCATAATCATATAGCACGAAAATTTCACGGGTAAAATCCATGGTGACAAAGACACGCAATATTCAAAATGATGCCACAAACGATAAACAAATGACAGCTACATGAAACAAATTATATTCTTCAGCCAAAAAGTTTCATTATTAAATGTTTTATTTACTTTTTTAATATTGTTCTGTAACTGGCCAGTTCCGGATTCTTAAAATAGCAGCCCAATTGTAGGCCAGTAAGCAATATGCAAGAACTGGCTGTAAGTTTCTTTAAGGTTAGCAAACGGCGGTGCTCGAAATAGACAGGTGTAATGTAGCTAAAGATACCGCCATATCATCATCATTTCAACCATGGTAATATATTATTTAGAATGGATTATTTCCATTTACACAACACCAATAGCCATTATTCGTGTAAGAATAAAATGCCTGTTCCAGGAGACTCCGCTTCTTCATAACTCTATTTCAGTAAGAATATTTATTTAATCAAACAGATGAGCTTTATTTACTAAACACCAATAACGCGTCCCGCCTGCCAAGCGTGGCGAGTATTGGCAATCCCCCCAATGATAGGTCATTGAGGGAGGCCTATGTTCAGCAGTGGACGCCCTATGGCTGAAATGATGATGATGGTGAATAACGCGTTTCCTTAATAGAATATCTCGTCAAATGGCCCCATGTAAAGGTCCATTATAAAGTTTACAAACTTTTAGGTTATTAGACTACATTCGTACACGCAACTCCCCACGCCACCAAAAGATGACGCTGCCTGTACACTAAGTATTGGTAGGTAGTCGCGAATTAATGATACTCGCCTGCCATATTACGGTTGAATAGCTATTGCGCGCAAACAATGATATAATTTTAAACATAATCAAGTACAATGACAATATTATAAATTATTACCTGGAACTCCATCTTCTAATGATGCTTCATATCGAGCCATGTTATTTGACCTATAAAATAAGGGCAAAGTAAAATGTCATTTTCTATCATGTATTTTATTACTAGCAAACAAATGAAAAATCAAAACTGAAATCGTACGCTTTTTAACCGACTTCAAAAAAGGAGGAGGTTCTCAATTCGTTGGAATCTTTTTTTTAATGTATGTTCATCGATCATTCGTTACTACGTTAACCGATTTTGATAATTCTTTTTTTGTTTAAAAGGTAATACTTTCAGAATAGTCCCATATAAATTTGGTCAAATTCTGGTAATGGGATCTATATGAAAATCATCAAACATTGCGTGAACTCCATACCACGCCAACTGATTTTTGTATCTATGTTACCCAATATCTTTGACAATGTGAACCGATTTTGAAGATTCATTTTTTATTGAATAGCTTATACTACAAAGATACTATAGTAAAAATTTTACCCCTAAGAGTGGAATAATAGGAAATGAAATCGGTATTCAGCAGTTAAATTTTGTTTGCACTCTTAAGATCTGTTTTGATTAGGATTCATCAATAAAAATAGATGAAATAAGTAAATTTTATTAAAAAAATAAAAACCGACTTTAAAAAGCTAAAAATAATCTTTACACGTAAGGTACCTTATCACTTACTTTTGGAGTCGGTGCCAGCCGATGAGAGATTTAATGTGTTTGTTTGCACCGACTCCAAAAGTAACTGATTAGCTACCTTACGTGTTAAGATTATTTTTGGCTTTTTGAAGTCGTTTTTTTTTCTTACCAAAAACTAATCCAATAGTCGGTTGCCCCGGTGGAAACGGCCGCTAGCAGGATCATGCCCATTGTGAACGCGATGAAGCAGAAGTTGCCCCCTGACCTGAAGTAGGACGACACAACCGACCATTTCAGGTTGCCCGACTGCCGTTCCTCCGCTTGCTGCTTTTGGGCTTCGAATTCTTCAAAATCATCTTCTTTTGATGATACAACCGATACGGTTCTCTTAAAATCGCGCTTTTCTTTTTCTTCAACACTCTGTATAAAAAATTGATAAAATCAAAAGGAAATTCGATTTCGTCGCAACTTCTTTTGCGTGGCCTTTAGTTTATTCATAAAAAAAAATCTGCACAAGTATATATTCTACAAAGTATGGTAGTAAGTAGTAAGATTCGTAAGTACCTTCTTACAAAGATTAGAAAACTTTTAAAAATGGATTAAAGCGCGTCTTGGCGTGACCAAGAGAAATAGGGATTCAATTTTATGCAGGGTGTCCCAAGAAGGGAGTACCAATGGGCGCTAGGTAATAGAGGAGTGAGGACACTAATACCTATCAATTGAACCCCCATGTATTTTCAGCGAAAATTAACGATTCTGAGATATTGAGTTTAGAATAAAATTTGACCTGATTGCGAATTGATCCAGAAAAACACGAGCTGAATTGCCGTTTGTTAGAAACGCTGAAAAATATTGAACGATTTATGATGTCCCTTAAAAACTGCTTGTAGACATGGCCCAGAAGTGAGATGGGTATGTAATAAGTAAGGTATCCTCACTTAAAGAAGAGCACCACACCACTTCTAATCTACACAACGTCTTCTCATCCAAAACACCTCAGAGAGTAAAAAGGAAAGTCCACGACTAGTGATCACACTATGGGCCTCATAAAAGCTCAAGATGCACAGCGTGCTTTGGAAAGGGTTATGATCATTGTTTCTCAGCGAGATCAAATCAGAGATGTGGAGATCCGTAAACGAACAAAAGCCTTTGACAAAAACCAATGGATTAGCAAGCTAAAATGGCAGCACATAGCACGTAGAACTAACGGCCGATGAGGCAGAAAGGTTTGGAATGGAGGCCACGTGCCGGCAAGCGCAGGATAGGTCGTGCACTCACAAGGTGGACAGACGACCTGGTAAAGGTTGCAAGAAGCCGCTGGATGCAGACCGCTTACGGCCAATCTGGAAGTCATAGTCCAAGGCCTATGTTCAGCAGTGGACGTCCTATGGCTGAAATGATGAGAATAATGAAATTTTGTTTGTTCCACCTTACGTCATAATATTAATAAAATATCCTTAGCCTAAGTGATTAATACGAATACAATTTATGTAAATAGGAAAATTTTATTATATAATTTCAATGAGCACAGTACGTAAATAACATAAGGTCAATGAGCTCGGTGACCTTCACTGCACTGCTGCTTTGTTTCGTTCGTTGAAAACTTATGCCCAATAATTCGTAAGTCGAAAAAAACTTAAATGTATGCAGGTATTTTGTAGTAAATTTAAATACAACAATAAGGCACATAAACACACACAAGCTTTTTTGTCGAAGTGATCAAGCATAACATCGAATGGTTTTTCACAAATATTACATAAATAGTCGGTTGGTAGATTCACTTGGCTCACAGCCATACTTGGCAGTTGCTCAGAGCATATTAAGTATTAGGTTATATTTATGTCATTTGGACTATTAAATATTATTTTTCGGTCTTAATATCAATAATATTAAAAGGTAAAGCTACCTAAATAGCAGAAAATTACGACTCCTAAGGAGCTCTTGTAAACTCATGCTTGCAATCTGTCTAAAAAACTGCAATTTGCAAAACTATATTTAATGTATTTATTTAGTTCTTAGTTGTTTTTTTGTTAAGGGTTAGTACCTTGATAGATACTCGTAGATACTCTTTATTGCATTCTTAAATTTACCTGCTACAAATGGAATTGCAAAATGTATGGCGTAGACGTATACACAAAAATACATAAATACATAACAATAATAAATACATACAAACACTAAACATACTTAATACTGCTTGATGTATGCGAGGAAATATCGAGACCAACATTGCAACAGTGACCTAAGGCAGTTTGTGTCAAAAAGAAAGAAAGTGTGTGCTTTAAGCCAATTTATAAAAATAGCAATTGATTCGAATTTTCTGATTGTTAACGTCGTTTTTTGGATGACCGCATATCATGACCCTGTGATGACTGCAAAAATTGAAAGCGCTCTTTTAAATAGGGCGATGATTTCGGACTAAATAATTATATGAAATAATTGGGAAAGAATATGCAAGTCACGCCTACGAGGGATGGGAAGCCATTTGAGTCCGGTTTTCGGTAACTTGGTCATACTTACCTAGACCAAAAACTATTCGTATACAGAAGTTCTGTAGACGCTTAAGTTTGTAGAGGAGATTTTCATTTAAATCTACGTAACAGCAATCTGCCCCCCTAGGATGACCACCAATACACTATATGATAAAGCGATATATCGACACCAACTGGAAAAATATGATAGATATAGCAGCCATTTTGATTTTTTATCGAAACAGCGATCATCATAATGTGACGTCACTGTCACAACAATTCAACATGGCGGCTATATCTATCATATTTTTACAGTTGATGTCGATATATTGCTACTTATATCATATCATTTCATATCGTGTTTTGGTGCTCATGCTAGGAAGGCTGCATAATCTAGGATGGTAAATAATAGAACCTTGGTCTATTGAATTAAATAGAAATAACAAGTTCTTATTATATAACGTTTTTCGTAGACTTTACATTTATTGAGCGTCAGACTGTGCCAATAATGCCAACGCAGTAAGTTTTGGCTCCTAGTAAGGGTTAAACATCCAGATTAGTTTCAATAAATGCTCAGCGTCTGAATGCCGGCCTCATTCCGAACCAATTGAGGTCGAGTCGAGAGCGGAGATTTACGACTCGAGAGTTAGATCTCTCGTTCTGCTCTCAGCGAAATACCAAAGTTTATTCTGACCTTTGTCCCGACCTTTTTTTATTTGTCCCGAAATATATAAAACCTCATGTTTTTAAAGTAAGCCTATACAGGGTTACATTTCAAGGTAGTGCCAAATTTCAAAAATAAGGTTGTCGTATTTCTGGAGTAAAATATACTTAAAAAATCCGAAAAAAAGGAAAACGCGAGATGCGCCGTCATTCATCAGAGATCACAGGCATACGCCGACGCTGCTCCAACAAGATCCTCATGCACATACGGTGCAATTTAATCGAGTAATCGTACATTTTCTACGTATTCTATTTTTTAAATACAGAATGGAAGTAAAAAAAATGAAAAAAAAGAGTTGGTGTCTACGTAGATCGATTTAGTTACTGATTCCGAATGGTCCCTGGAAAATTGGCACTACTATGAAATGTAACCCTGTCCCTGTATATATCCCACTGCAGGGCACAGGCCTCACCTTAACTATGAGGTGGTTTGGTCCATACTTCACCACGCGGGCTCAGTGCGAATTGGATTGGAGGGGTGTTGTAAGGCCAGTAACCGAACTTTTAATAGAACTTTAACCTGATGTAATCCAGCCGCCTTAAGGCCCCTGACTAGGCTTTAAGATTATAGAATCAAGTGATATTAGCCGGTACCAACTTTTAACGTGCATCCGAAGCACTCAGAATCTTATGATAGTCACTAAATAAGTATGGTTTTTCGGACTGTAAACTTGTTTATGTTCGTCGCGTCTTATAGACAATTCAGTAATACAAGTATAATTTCATTTTCGTTTGGAATTAGTTTTATTACGATTAAAAAACTTCACAACAACAAAGCACATAAGTCCTTTACAGCTTTTTTTTACTGCTGCTTTCTCTGTCCGGTCGCTTGTTTTGCGGACACTATAGTGTCCAAGACCAAATACACGACGACCGTCTGGTGTAGTGGTTCGCGCTCCGGACTACTAAGCTAGCGGTTGCGGGTTCGAATCCCGTAAGGGGCAAATGTTTGTGTGATGAGGACGAGCATTTGTACCTAAGTCATGGATGTAAGAAATATTTAAGTATGTTTATCCGTTATTTAGTCGCCATAATACAAGCTTTGCTTAGTTTGGTGCTAGATAATTGGTGTGATTGTGAAAACAATTTATTTTATTTATTTATTTACACTCGCTTGTTTCCCGGACACTACCTAGTCTTGCCATAAATACTGAAACAAAGAAGAAAAAAAAAACTATTGCGAATAACATTTATTACTTTTACAGTGTAATAATTTAATACATAAATATAAAACAATTTAAAACATAAAAAGCTTATTCGACGTGGTCTCAATTGGCTGCAATACAGTCCTTTAAACGTTGAGGCCAGTTATCTATAGAAACACGCACTCTTTCCATGGGAAAATTCCTAACTGCCAATAGTAAGGATTTTTTAGGGACTCCAAATTATCATGGCGTTTAGAGCAAGCCGTACTCTATAAAACTGACCATAAATCATAATCCAGCGGATTAAGATCGGGATTAGACGACGGCCAGTCTTCAGCTCTGATAAAGTCCGAAACATTCGTTTCCAATCAAGACTGCGTAGACCGAGCTTTATGACCCGGCGCCGAGTCTTGCTGGAAGGACCATTCTTGTTTATTGAACATGGTGTTGTTAAGGGGCTTCACCCTTCTCAAGAATGGTATCTTGATACACTTGTGCCGATGTTTTGATACCTTTTCACAAAAGTGTAGCTCAGTCACTCCTTCATAGCTAATACCCCACCAAACCATCACTGAAGTCAGATAGTGCCCACGTTGCACTCTGTCGACTAATTGGGAAGCTTCCTTAGAGCTTTGAGCATAAATAGGGTCATTTTGTTTGTTAAAATGTTGCTCAATAGTGAATAAATTCTCATCCATAGACAAAAATTTTCTGTGACCTTCCTTTGCGTACCGCTTCAGTAGTTGTTTCGATTTTACCACCCTATCTTTTTAAAATTATCAGTTAAGAAATGACCAGTACGTCCTTTAAAGGCTGCAAGTCCTAAGTTATCTTTTAAAATACGCGACATGGTTCTAGGTGCTATCTTCATCTCCCGAGATAAAATCTTTTGCTTTCGGACAGGATTTCTTCGAATTCTTTCCCTTACTGCTTTGACCACCTTTTTCGTACGAACACTACGTGGACGGCCACATCTTTTCCTATCACAGAGGAGGTCTCATTGTACCTATTAATAGCCCGGTACACAAACATTTTACTAATACCAAGCGTATGGAGAGTTTTAAAAATTGCATTTGGCTTCACACCTACTTCGTGTAATGCAATCACAGCGATTCGGTTCTCTTTATCACCTCACTCCATTTTGTTTTGAGAAAACTCAATGATAAATCATATAAAAATGACCGATTCCAAAATAAAATATAATATTTTGTTTATTTTTAATTGTAACAGTATTTATGGCCAGACTAAGTATAGTGTCGAAGCGCTGCGGTGGCAGAAATAGCTTTATCCTGCTTTAACTTACTACCAGACCTTTATTTCTGTCTGTACGCATTTACTTCATGCAGAGACCACCAAATTTTAATAGCTCGACGCGCGCGATAGTGTTCGACCGCTAACAAGTAACCACCCGATTTGCCTCTCGCGTCTCGCAAGCGACCGGTTAGGGACCTAAATATTTAAGTTTTTATGTTTAATTTATAGTAAACCTAACTCTGAAATAATTTCCATTATAAGTATAATATTTTACACATGCAGGGTGCATGTTTATCAGATTCTTCCGCTCAGCATAAACTTCTGCAATGGTCAGGTACCTACCAAACCTCCGCATCAGCTTCCACTAAGAAGCATCCGTTACAACACAGTCAGTAGTTCGTCGATCTTAAAGTTCATCATTTTGTTTGAATAAATCAGTACTTACAACTCCAGAACCAACGCTGTCGGCGTCCTTGTCTTTTCCTTCTTGTAATGAAGCTAGCATCATGGCGAATTCCTTGCCACTTTGGACGAGCTCGTCAAACGTACCCATGTTTTCGATTTGACCCTATTGCACAAAAAACCCCGTTATATTAATTTGTTCTCATATGATTTACGGTTACTTGATGAATGAATAATAATTTAAATTACATTGATGCGTCACCTCATTTAAGACGACGATATAATCGGCTGCCTTGAGGAAGTGTATCTGGTGGGTGACGAGGATGCGCGTGCGCCCACGCAAGTAGCCGTTGATGCAGCCCTCGAACAGGAGCCGGCCGACGTTTGCGTCCACCGCTGACAGCGGGTCGTCCAACAGGTAAATGTCCGACTGTAAACATCCTTAAGTCTTACTAACTTTGAATTAACAACATAAAATATATACTGCGCTTTTTTATTCGGCTCCTCAAGTGCAAAATGTCGCGAAGCAATATATGCTAACATGCAAGCGACCGAAAGCAACCAGTTAAAGAAGTCGCTGGTTTATGGAAATATTTGTCCTTGTTTAACTGATGTCATCGAGCAGTTGATGAACAGAGACGACTATATATAAAGCCTCTTGAACATGTGTGTTAGCCTGACAAATTCAAAAGATTTCGATAAAGAGATAATTTAATTAAAGCAGCGTGCCGCAACGCGCCGGTGTTGTTAATTTTGTTATTGTTTAGCAGTTTTACCTACAAATGAACATAATATTGTATTAAACAGATGACATTTGTAAAACAAATACACACACAAAAAATTGGGACGTACAGCTTTATTTTATTTTTTAAATTGAGGCAAATAAATAAAAGTTTTTTTATACATTTCATTCTAATCTTTTTAACTAAAATACTGTATCAAATATTTACACGTAAAATCTACATCAATTAGGTAATTTTTTCTTGTCTTTTTAAATCAGTAGATATATTTAAATGTTTAATCGAATATTTTTTACTTTTTAAAATTAAATTATAGCACTGTATTCAATTTATTAGTAAATGATACCATCTGTCTTTTTTTTTCCTTGACTTTTAGCTAAATACAGAGAATATAACAATACTTAATACGAAGTTAAAGATCTATTTAACGCATAATCACATCTACAAAACATATACAACAAACATACAACATCTAATACTTACATACATAAAGGAGTTTATTATTATTTATATTACAAACAAGGTTAATCCAAGAATATAATACTTAACTAGAATTCTTATGTACATAATTAATTAGAAAAGTATTCTTTGTATTTTCAATTTCGTATACTAAATTGCAAAAGTTGATTACTTGACGTTCGAAGGTAAACAAGCACGTTGAGTTCGACTATATTATTGAGTTATGAACCAACTGTTTGTGCAACCAATAAGAAATCAATTACCTACCTCTCTATACACGGAGCGGGCCAAATTGATTCTGGCGCGCTGGCCGCCCGAAAGAGACACCCCCCTCTCCCCTACTAGGGTCTGGTCCCCGTATGGGAATTGTTTGAAGTCCTTCTCCAGACAGCACGTCTTGCACACCTGATCGGAAAAACAATATCTTGTAGGTAATAAAGTTTTCCTATTGTCGTCCTTTGATTAGTTTTCCCAACTTCTGTACAAATATTGGTGAAGTACTCATTCATATTATCTCTCTTGTGAATGATCTTTACAGAGTTCTATTTTGTTTTATTACCATATCTTATTACCTTTCTATATTACAATTGAATTAATTACTCTTCCATTGGTTACTATTATACATACCAATCATAGAAATATAAAGTTTACAGAGATAGACATAAGACTTAGACCATGGATCCATCTGGTAAATCGATGAGAATGTTGTATTACCAACATAAAGGATTTCTTAATAACGCTGTCTTAGTAACGTCTAAAATGGGCTGATTCTCTTTTTAATTTGAATGTACCTAACTTCTTTTTAAATAGGATCAACATCAAATGAATTTTTTGTTGTTTTTGTATAAGGTATACAAATAGATGCCTATTTGCAGCAAAATCGGCTTTTATCTAATTTTCCCCGGTTTTGGGAAAAACTACTATCAAGATCAACCCTATTTTAATAGTGGTGTACGTGTATCTGTGTGTAAACGTTTGCACACAAAACTGTTTTGTTGCTTCAATTTTGTAATCGCCGTAGGTATCGAACTTTCATTCTGTGTGTCATTATTCAAAGATTTTTACACCCTTTATAGTTCAACGTACTCGCTTGTATTTCTCGGGGTCGAAAGGCAGCCCGAAGAGGATGTTCTCGCGCACGGTGCTGGGGAAAAGCCAGGCCTCCTGCGACGCGTACGACACCTGCCCGCACACCGACACCGTGCCTGCGTACGGCGGCAGCTCCTTCAGCAGCAATTGCAGAAAAGATGACTGAAAATATGTTTCGTCGTGATAAATTATGTGTCGCCGTGATGTCCAAAAGTTATACACTCTTTTAACTTTATCTTGGAATGTTACTTCTTTTTAATTCGCTTTTATGTTATCTGAACCTGCAACTAACAGCTAACTTAATATGTAGGTAATCATCTTAGAAGTCGTCTTTAATCTACTTATATTTGTCTGTGTAAACTTTGTACTAAGGTATGTGGCCTCAAGAGGCGAGCATGCCGGACTGGGTGTCGCTATCTCTGTGGTCCCAGGTTCGAATCCCGGTCGGTCAATGTAGTTTTTTTTTCTATATTGTCTCGGGTCTAGGTATTTTGGTACCGTCGTTTTTTCTGATTTCTATAACACAAGTGCATCAGCTACTTACCATAGAATCAGAGCAATGTATGTGATGTAGTCCAACATTTATTTATTATTAATTATATATTTGATATAAGGTCTGATGGCTACTAGTAAAACCTTATGCAATTAAACATATAAACCTGTATTATAGTTTTCAGATTACATGGATTGTCATAGCCTCAAAGGAAAGAATCAATACCCTTAAATTGTGTCGCGAGTACCAAACTAGGAATTTAGCTGTGTAGTGTGTGTGTAGGTTTATCCAGACCCTAATTTAAAAAAGTAGACCCGACCGAGGCTCGAGGCCGGGACTCCTCGCTCTCAAGGTTAATCACCGCACCACTCTGCGACAATCGACTTTTAAAATTACTCACTATCAGTTACCTATTCGCTTCTAACAGCAAATTATAAAAATCCCATAACGAAAAAAAAAAAATGCTACCGACAATTTTAATCGCAAGTAAATCTAAAAAAACATATATATTTTTATGAGGTATTACTAGTCCCGGCCTTTTTTTCTAATTGTTTCAGAATTTAACTAGCAAAATATAATTTTAGATTGTTAGTAGGTACGCAACATCATAATAATGAACCAAGAACTTGTATTAAATTCTTAAACACTTTACATAATAAAGACCGCAACAATTAAATATCCCAACTCCTTCTAAAGACCCTGAATTTATATTTTGAATATACATACAATGTGTATTTTCGATACTTTATCAAACGAAATGTGCGGATACTAGACCCAAAATTATCGACAAAAAAATCAATAAAGAAATTTTTTTGTCAGCCATCTTTAAAACCGAGCAGTTTTTTTTAATTAAAATTTCTTTTTTAAATTTTTTCGTCGTTTCTTTTTATTAAAACGGTGTATTTTTTTCAAAGTAGTCTCATTTGAAAGCTAAACAGTTTAACTAGCTAATAAGATAAAAAAAGAGCCATACCTAACAAAAAACTTTTAAAAAAAATTTAAAACTTCTAAAATTTGTGTAAAAAGTTGCTTTTTTTTTCATTTTTGATCTTTAACTTTAAAACTAGGTCCTTGAGGTGTACTTTTATGTATTTCCTTAATCTTCAAGATTTACTTTACAAACTGTCAAAAAATCATTTTTAATTTAAAAAAAAAAATTTTTTGTCGATAATTTTGGGTCTGGTATCCTCACATTCCGTTTGATCAAGTATCGAAAATACACATTGTATATGTATCTGATAAATTATTCTAGTTTAAGAATTCCGCATTCTACAATTTATTGTACAGTATACTATATGTAACGTATTTGTACAGTAGGTAGGATATACATGTTTGCTGTGTCTTTAATTTTTCATCTATTCGTTTACTTTACGACGACCTTCTCTGTCTAGTGGTTTGCGCTCCGTAGTCTGGATTACAATGCTAGCGATGGTGAATTCGAATTTCGCAAGAGGCAAATGTTCTGTGGTGATCATGAGCATTTGTAAGTTGCTGAGTTACTGATGTCATATTATTATAATGAATTTAAGCAATATGGGTTTTTTTAATAGAATAATAGAAAGGTTTTTTAGAGCCCATTGCTACGATAACACGCCTTAGAATTACGTTGCTAAGCGCGACGAAGAAGAGATTACCCGTTAAAGTAGTTAGTAGTAGTTAAAGTACTCTCTCCAGGGTTGTTCATAGTTCTATGAACGGTTTTATGTTTAACAAACGTTGACCAACCTTTCCAGAGCCGACGGCTCCAATGACGGCGCAGAGCTTACCCCTGCGCAGCCTCATAGAGACGTTGCTGAGCGCAGAAGTGGCGGGATCGCTAGTCCAGCTGGCCGAAACACCCCGCAACTCTACGGCTGTGTCTCCTCCAGGTTGGGACATGCTTCTACGGAACTTATTACGACTCATGGGAGCGATATCTGGAAAAAACGTTACAGTAAAATTTTGTTATTTCTAAATACATTGAAGTAATATAATAAAATGCATATTTGTTGTTTGTTTGTCATAAGTGTGCGCATGCCGCTAAAAGAAAATTACCGGTAAGCGGGGACAAAACGCTTGTTTTTTTACAAAACACCGTGTGAGAAGCAAGTATACCCAAAATTTTACAGTTTTACAAATTACAAATTTACAGTACAGTACATTTACAGTTTTATAGTGCCATAAAATATACCTATTAAAAGTTCTTACTGCAAAACAATTAATAAATAATTTATTTGAAAATCCAAATAACTTAACATTAGACAAGGAGTTATACACAAGCGCTTAAAGACTTTTTTGCGGTTTTTTTATTACATGAACTTTGGTGTAGTACTTGCTAGTGAACTAAACTGAATATAAATACGTACATGAGCGACAGAATCATACAATCGTAAAATAACCTTATTGTTAAAATATTGTAATGCACGAAAATCTTAGAAAAACCACGCACTTAGGTACATTTGACATCTTAGTAGGTTCTGTATCTGCTTACTAATACAATAAAGAACAGTAAAATTATTTACTTATTCACTTACCGTTGTTATTTGTGAAGGCATCGGATTTTCTTTGGTAAGAAAGTGGCCTGACATGTTTCTCACTATTTTCTAATGTAGGAGACAATTTACTAAACAAATTCTGCATAGGCGAAGTTGAATTTCCTATCAAATCAGGGCGGTCCTCTGAAAAAAAGTTATTAAGATTAGCATTCGCCATGTCACATTACGACCTTAGATATACATTATCTTCTCAAAATTAAAAGTATTACATTATGTGTTAATTGCATACCGATGTATCTTTGTCTCTATACATATATCCAAACATCTAAATACGTTATTTAAAAAAATCGAATATTAGAAGGAAAACATGACCACAGTAAAAATATGTATAATAAGAGTCTTCTACCATTTCTTCCATTTCAAGGTAAAATTTATTAACTCCTCTTATTAAATTTAAAAACTTAAAACCGTTTAACTCTTCTTCTCTATCTATACGGTCAATCCCGGTCAAAGTCAAAAATCATTTATTCAGTTTAGGACAGAAAACTGCCACTTATGAACGTCAATAATAACATTATTAGCCCATATGGGGCAGAACATGTCTCCTTATTTTTTGGGCCCTACTAGCGCTTTGAGACAAGACACAGACAATCTGGCAAGTGCTGAGAAGAAACACCGGAACAAACTCAGTCACCACTAACTACCACCAAAAAAAAGAAAAGAAAATAATGTGTACCTGTACGAGCAACCCGTATTTAATTCCAGACATTTATGTCATTTAAATAGTCATTAACAGTATAGTAACCCATTTTCATTAAAATAATCTTAACATACGATTTAAACTCAAACATGGGTAGTTCAACAATAGACTGTGGTAATTTGTTAAAAAAGCGAATACATTTCCCCATGAACGAATTACTCACTTTATGCAGTCTGAAATTTGAAACAGCAAGTTATCTTTATTCCGGGTATTAAAATTATGTTTGTCACTTTTCTTAGAGAAAAGATGCAGGTTTTTGCGAATGTACATAATATTTTCATAAATGAATTGAGAGGCTACTCTAACGTAAGTAGGTTGCGTTGGTTGCGTCCAAAGCCATTGCTTTGGAGCCCCGGGTCCGCTTTCCTTAATTTACTCCTCCACTTCACACTTTGAACTGTTATACCAGCATTAAAAATTCATTAAAAAGAGCAAAAACATAACGCGCTATTTAACCGTAATAAATATGTCTTTTTTAATAAACTTATTGTTTTTAAATTAATAGTAGAATACAATTGACAAACGGCGCCGGTCGGCGCTCCTAATGATTTAATTATTAATGTTATTAGAAATCTAGGTAAATGATATCAAATATGGAGTATTGCTATTATAATTTTTAAACGACGTGTAGTACTTGTAACATAATATTCTTATCAAACTTAATTATGTCAATATACAATTTAATTTGGAAGGCATTTGCAGGTATTATCTTAATCATATACCTAAATACTGATATGATACGATCTTTTATTAGCATTTACTATTGCGCGTAGGTATTATAAATTCAGTATCAACGAAAACGTGACAGTGACTGCTGTTTTCATTTAAATATTATTTTCTAAAAAAATATTGTACCATCTTTGCAAGAATACGGAACCTTATCCTACATACATACCAAGGTCACAAAATATTATGATGAATTAAGATACTCCTTCTTTTTTGAAGTCGGTTAAAAATGTCGCACGATCACCGCGAGTCATGAAAAATTTAAAGGTTTCGTGAGGAAAAGTATAAAAGCGAGATTGACATTCACGAAAATAGGAAAAATCGTAATCATGATGATGTGGTTTTAAATGATGACAATGACAAAACATATTTTTACTACTTACTAGTTGAATCGACCTTGTGTAAATCGTATTATCGCGTAAAATAACAATGTTTTTCGTACTCCCAATTTTAAAAAAATGCATTGTATAAATACCCACTTAAAGTGTTTTTTAGTAATAATCTTTGATTATAATCTAAAAATAGAATAGTAAGACTCTAACATTAATATTATTAACTATTTACTGGCGTCGCCGTAGTGATTGCCTGCGGCTTCGTCCGGGTGACGTTCAGTTTGTCACATAAAGACGACAATGTAGAGTCCCCGAGGACTCCGCATAGTGTACGTTTTCCCGATACAGGTCTCGGCATAAGGTCATGTTCCAATTCAGAACTATTATTGTGTGCCCATTAAATCCGTTCCGATTGATGCTTGACTGATAAACAAGCATCAAAAAATATTACCGACTTCCAAAAAAGAGGAGGTTCTCAATTCAGTTGCATGTTTTTTTTATGTTTGTTACCTCATACTCCGCCAATAATGAAGCGATTTGAAAAAAAAAAATTTTATTGGAAAGGTATATTATACTTCTACATTGGTCCCATTTTTCAAATTTCAATTCTCATGAGGAATTGATGAAACTCCTAAAATATTATAGGCATACTTACATATAGCGATTCTAGTAGGTATATTTAACAACAAGTCAAGCAATTGCATTCAGAAAGTATCATTTGCTAAGGTGGAACTGATGAAGAAGACCATATATGGCCATAATATTATTTTACGAGTAGCGATAAGATATCTTGATTAAGACAGTTATGCTTCATCATAATCAACAAATCATCTATTACATGTATATGATTTAAATAAATGATTCTGGGGAAAATGATCACGTCAGTGCCGGAACTCCGTATTGAAACGATGTATAAGTAATGCACTTTAGCTATAATTATTTCTACAAAATTTACATCAAAGATTTAGAGTGGAAAAATAAATGAAGAAATATGTGTACAGCGGATATAATGTGTTTGCACTCTTATCAACGTTTTAATGAGAATCACTAAGAACAGTCAAGTAAATAAAATTTTTATAAAAAAAAATACAGACTTCAAAAACACTAAAAGGCTAAAAATATCATTCGCACAAACATACCTAATAAGTAGTTATTTTTGGAACCGGTGCCAGCCGTGGAGTGTTTGAATGTTTTTGTTTGCACCGACACAAACATACATAACAGTTATTTTTGAAGTCGGTTATTTTACCTATTGTAAGACAAAAATTATAGAAGCTTCTAAAATTACTCTTCGTCTTACCTAATACTAGAAACTCTTGTATTCTTCCAATAGAAACGAAGAGTTCAGCCGTGAAAGCAAGCACCAAAGGCAAGATGAGGGTGATATTGATTTGCGCTGCGTTTATGAACTGCTGCAGGGGATATATCTGCAATCCGGAAAAAATCCTTTTATTTCATTTATAATTAGGCACACCAACAACATAAATATCTAATACTTATTTTATAACACATTCATAAAGGTATTTCTGATATTATACATGTCACTCGAAGGTGAGCACAACATTCTTAAGTTGATGTCTTTTGATAAATTTAAATTATTAGACATAATTTTAAAGGGGAACAATATGTACTTATTTATTTAAATTTAGCGTGACTGTCATTTAAAATATCCAGGTCTGGCATCTTGTTTTGGAGGACATTATAGTCGTTTGGGGACCCCTTACTTTTACATAATGTTGTGGAATTTTAGTTAGTAAATGCAACAAATTATACAGCGTCATAGAAAATAATCTCATTGACAAACCACGGGCTTATCAGAGTTAATTTGATCCATGCCTTGATTATATAAGCTTAAACGTTTAAGATTCTACCTCTAGTTATTATACTTGGATCTAGTTGGATGAAGATTTTTTGTAAACAAAGCAACTGTCGTTTTGTATAGGACTCTTTTACTAATTCATTCTGTAATCGGAGCACATACTTAACATTGTGTATTGTTGTTGCTTATTACGTCTTAAGTATGCTTTTTAGTTTGTTAACTGTAGCTGTGCCTAATTATAAAAAAATAAAATAAAAAATACTGATATAAAGTGCGTTTAATTTACAAAATTAGTTAAAAATACATAAACAATTTATAATAAATATTAAATAAACATGTAGCAACAACCTAACAAAATTGTAATAATATCCTACTTGACGACCGTCTGGTGTAGTGGTTCGTGCTCCGGATTACAAAGCCAGCGGTTGCGGGTTCTAACCTCGCAAGGACAAGTGTTTTCGTTAAACAGGTGACCCACCTGTCACGTTATATGTAATATAACATAATATAATTATAAAATGCATTTTAATAGTAGATAGATACTCTTTATTGTACACCACACAAAACAAACAAATCACAGGAAAATATAATAATAATACTAATGCAGGGCAGCTTTGTGGCGAGCTGTGGTGAGTAGCGACACCACGGGGTCAGTTGTTAATCCGAGTGCTCCCGAGAGTCGGCCAAGACCCTCGTCTTCGGCGCCGAAGTGGAACCCAAGGGGATCTGCAGGACTCTCGCCTCTGGCTTGCCTTAATCGGCCGGGCAGAGTGGAGTCGCTAGAGCATGATGCTCGAGTGGCGAGTGGGCACGTGATGCCGGACCCTCAGGGGGGAGCAAGTGATTGTCGTTTAAAGTCCAGAGCCACCTCTCCGCTCTTAGCCGCCAACAACAGTGTTGCCCCTCAGTCCGGTCTTGCATGACCTTTGACGCCAGGGGGGGCCCATTCAGTCGGCGAGTCACCACCTGCCAATTTTTTCAGTCCGAGACTATGAACCAGGCAGGTGACCGGTAGTCTCCATCAATAGCCAAGAACCCAGTCCCTCCATCTTCCTTCAATAGCCCTAATTAATTTGTCTTCAGCTGCAATAGTTCCTGTACACATGCTGGGTATAATCTCTGATTTCATCCCATGATGTAGTCAGAGATTGGAGCCACCAGTGTAACACTTTAAGGTTTGATTATTTGCGCTTAAAACGGCCTCTACGTGTTGGATCAGTATCCCCACGCAAGCCTTATAAAGGACCGGGTCACTTTTGGCCCGTGAACTCCTAGAGCGTACAAATAATACTAATAGCACAATTTAGGCGGTCTTATCGCTGGAAGCGATCTCTTCTAGACAACCTTCAGGTAGAGGAAAGTTGAATTAATATTGAGAGAAGGGAGGCGGTGAAGAGTTCCAAAACATAGAAGTCCAAAAATTTAACAAACTAATGGAATAAAATAAGAACAAATAAAAATAAAATACATACTTCCTAGTACATGTACATAGTAAAATACTTATATAATACAGACATAATATGAATACATACTTAAAATAAATACATGTACATAAATAAATACCCTATTAACATGAAAAATAATCTAGCGACCAAGATGTAGGAAAAATAAAGTAGAAGAAAAATAGTCAGGAGAAAACTACAGTGACATGAGATAGGTTTTAAGTCTAGTTTTGAAGTTGTGAAGCGATTCAGATAGATAGTAGATTATACACCAAGAGGATAACGCACTATGTTATGTCACGGGCGCGATTTTGAATAATGAGCGTAACGAAGTCCAGATTTAACTCCCGAGCGTAGCGTGTTACTTACATGACTGACTTACAAGACTGAGTCCTGTGTGTAGTGAGGGATTCAAGCGCGCCTAAGATAAAACAGCTTTGTCCCCGAGGAGTATACTCTACTTTTCTCACCTTTTGCGAGATAATAAAAACCAAGGCTTAGTAAAACAGCATTTATTTAATATTATTTCAGCACTCATCATAATAGAAGTAGGTTTAATTAGTACAGTAAATTACAAAGAATAGAATTTCATCTTTTTATTTTTATATTTACTTACTTACCTATATTGCAACGACTTGCAACAATCGCGGCTTTTATTATAATTTTACAAAAGTTTTATTTTAAAATTCTATTCCGCGTTCTATGGCCAACTCGTTTTTTGAATAAGTTCGATTTTCAAATTTAAACTCAGCGAGTCCCGCGGGTTTCCTGAACGATTTTAACGAAATTAGACTTTAAGTTCATAAAAATAAGAGCTGGATATTTCATTATTAGCCAACGGGATGTAATGCAATTCAGTACAACATTATAACCCGGCTAAAGTCAAGGGCTATAATGATTTGCTTTGCGTAAGGTTTGCATGATATATAATAAGGCATTGTCGAGCAGGTGGTGTGAAATAGTTATTTGTTATACAAGAGTGCAAAGTTGCTTTTTAACCGCGTGTTCAATTTTGATGACCGAGCAAGCGAAGGATTCTAAAATTGAATCACGAGCGCAGCGAGTGATTCAAAATTAGAATCCTGAGCGTTAGCGAGGGAATCAAAAGAGCACGAGGTGAAAAATCTTTGCACTCGAGTGCAACACGTAACTTTTCATTCCACCTCAGCGAGGAAATGACTAAATGCAAAAAAAACTTTTCAATATCAGATACTGTGAAAACCTTCGATTTTTTTGGTTGATGACCAGATGAGGCTCTTTTTAAAAATGCCACTAATTTAGGATAGGTATCGATATGTATGTCTTTTTTCATCTTTATTGTTGCTTTTAGCATCGAATACGTACTCCATAGAGTGCTTGCTTTCTTGTTCTCGGATAATTCTATAAAATATGCCAGCAAAACGTTTTCTGAGAAAGTTTTGGCTCCTTTTGCTAGTCGCCACGTGTTGAACATATCGTACTGTTTTAAATACTTCTCGCGTGATTGTTGAGGGAGAAAGCTCATTTGCGCATTATTAACAGTTTCAGTCAATTCTGTTGGCGTCAAACAATCTTCCTCGTCGCTAGAATCACTCATTTTAGTTTTTTCACTTGTTTTCAAGTTTCTTGTTTTTAATATAAGGTTTAACAATGACGTGAAAAAATGCCGCTTAAAGAACCGCGTACATAGCAAATTGAAAAAAGAACACCAAGAAGGTTCCGAGTCTGAGTTTTTAACAAATTAAAAAAAAGTTGTATGATATATTCGGCACCATAGAGGTAGCAGTAAATAGGTTTAATGTTTTTTTTAATTCACAAACTTAGTGCACACGATGTTCTAAATTCAATTTACTTTATCCTCTAGAGAATAAAAACGGCTTTTCCACTCAGATATTGAAGATTAAAAATACTCTTTCCGAGATGGTGGAATGAAAAAAATATTAAATAAATCTCTACCGCATTACAGGCGTCACTCGTAAAAAACATAGTTTCTGCAATTTATTAATAAATAAATTTAAATACTTATAAATTATTATTACAAGACTAACTATTAGCAGTAGCCAGTATCTAGCAAATTATTTGGCATCTCTAGTGAATGTTTTTACTCACAACATTAGCTGTCATCGTGTTCCCGAATAAGACGAAGACGAGGATGGTGAGGAAAAGTGCGGTCCGCTCCGTGAACATCATGAATCCTAAGAAAATGATCCTCAAGTAGGAGGCGATTCGGACCTCCTTCAATTCGCTGGCGCGCTTCTCACTCACCACCTTTTGGAATGGAATTTCCCAGGCGTACATTTTGATCACCTAAAATCCAGTAAGAGTAAATTTTAGATGCTTAGGATAACTTTACGCCTAAGCCAAAATTTGTAGGTAAACTCGTACAAAATTAGGTATGTAATACACATTAAAGGAATAAAAATATGAATACCTGAATTCCATTAATAACTTCACTCATAATTTTTATCCTCTGATCTGTCTTTTCTGCTGTCTTGAATCTAATTTTGCCGATTTTCTGACCAACGATACCTGCAGATAATAAAAATGATCAACTCTTCCTAAAACAACTGTAACTAAGGGACTAACATTGAGATCGATTTAGATCACGATTTATTATCCTAATGAAAATAATAGAATAGAATAGAAAACATTTATGACACACACGAATAATTTTTTTTATATATTTTATAAATTATTGCAGCGACTACAGCAATAATAGTCCATGCCATATTGCCGCAGTTGTGTATTAATTACAATAACCTAATTTTGTCACATCACTCTGGTACTACATCATTTTACAAATAATAGAAACTACGTCATGTCTGACTGGCCCGGCATCAGCATCATTATATACCGACTGATGTTTCACTGACGGGTAGGAAACAAGCAAAACGCTCTGAGCGCTGTAATAATTACAAAATTTATGGCGCTTTGTAAAACGAAATATAACAAAGTTCGCGGGCTCAGGGCGCTTTATATCAAGTCCTTTAGAGTTACCATGTAAGAGCCTCAATTTAGGAGTTAATATTATTTGGGATACTATTGTGAAGCCATTTATGGTAACTGCAGTAGAGCCACAAGCTACAAACCTTGTATGGGCAGCGCGATAACGACGAGCGCAGCGAAGCCGATTAGCGCGGAATACCCGGCTTGCAAGTATCCTAGGTAGCACACGACAATCAGCTGCAGCGGGATAATCCAAATGTAGTGCAGGAACAATAGCGCCATATCGAACCGTTGCATGTCGTTGGACAGTATGTTCACTACTTTGCCTGCTGTTGTCTCACCCAAAGCGCCGTTGTTCATTCGCATTATCTAAACAATTATTAGCATTTATTGAAGACAAAATGACTGATTAGTTATCACATTACATACCACCAAAGAGGACTCTAAACTTAAATATTTGCCAGCAGTTTTGTTAAGTCTTCAATAGAAAGCATATTGTTTGGGGGTCACCAGTGAGCCGCGTGGCGCTAAACGTGCGCATATGACATAAATTACTCTTTATGGAAATAATTTACTACCGATACGAGAATATTTTTTTAATTATTCAATCCCTGACCTTTCTATACATAAGGGAGCTAGCAGATATCCGTAGTTTCATTCCGAATTGCTGTGCAGACAAGTTTCCGTGGTGGTTAAGGAAGGCCGCACACCAGTTGGCTAGGATCATACAGCCGCCGTACGTGGCGGCCGTCTCCCGCGACATCGTGGAGTTCACCGACCAGAACTGCAGGAGTTGCGAGAACAATAGCGGCGTGAACGTCCTGTCAACAGATAATAAAGTTACCTACATTAGATTTAATACTTTCATAATTTTTTCCAACAATATATTTTTGTATTAGTTGCTAGTTAAGATTACGCATTAAAAAAAATTAACATTAAACTCAAAAATTTACTTTTTTAAAGAAAATTTAACGCAATTTAATTTTCCTTGGCTATGTAACAACAAAATAAAAGTCTAAATTTTATGACAGTGCTGCCAAATTTCTCGCAAAAGTGGTTAAATAGATTGATGTTTTTGTTTGTGTATTGTAAATTTAGCAGCAACGATAGGCGTCTAGCGACCTACGATGAGCTACGATGACGTATCGGAACAATGTCCAACACAGCTAGAATTATACATATTCCAGCTGTGTTAAAGGTTGTTCCGATAACAAGTGATACTACAAAATCAAACTATGCAAACTTAAAAAAAAACTACAAAAAATTAGACGTTTTCCTTGTTAAAGACATTTATGAAACAGATTAGCAAACTTTAGTAATCTATGGACGACCAAAATTTACAGATTTCAAGCAAATAACATTTCGTGTGTAATTTGCTGGATAATAACTCTGAGGTTCCGGGTTCGATTCCCAGTCGGGTCAATGTAGAAAAATAACTTTTCTATATTGCTTCGGGTCTGGGTGTTGTGGTACCGCCGTTGTTTCTGATTTCTGTAACAAAAGTGCTTTGGCTACTTACCACAGGCTCAGAGCAATGTATTGATGTTGTCCAATGTAACTACCTACAACTGTTTTGCAAAATAAAATTTCTATCTGTCTAGGTATCTACATCTACAGCTTAAGTGCATTCGTAGGAAAAGACAATGTTCAAATGATCTTTAGACATTGTATTTTACTTCGACTGCACTATACAGATTTTTTAATTTATTTTTACTTAAAAATATCTCAGGTAATCCTTTAGTTAGCTTGCTGATTTAAGTTAATATTAGCGTACCTAAGAGAAACACAAGCCAGCTGCATTATTCCAGCAGGAATGAAATATATCCCAAACGCTCGAAATAACACTTTTATCAAAGATGGATTCCTCCCAGCAGCCCTGGCTGCAGCTTCTTCGGCGAACCAATATCTGTAATATGTTTTTAAAAAAAAATGTAACTGAGAACAAGTCTTTATCGCTGTGAAATAGAAAATTACGAATAATACAAAATATTACTTTAAAAAACTAGCCAAATATCAAAGTAGATAAGGTAAGGCATTTTTATGGTTCCGTACCTTAATAAAAAAAAACGAAACCCTTATAGGATCACTTTGTTGTCCATTTATTTGTCTGTCCATTTGTCTGTCAAGACCGTTTATCTCGGGAACGCGTAGACGTAGAGACATAGAGTTAAAATTAAAACGATATACTTAGGTCCCTTGAAGCTTTGTACATAACAAACTTCTGAATTAACGTAAAAAAAAGATTAAATGCGGCAAAAAACGTATATTTTCAAGAAAATAAAAATTTATAGGGAACTTTCCGTTGACCTAGAACTATGAAATTTGACAAGTCTTAAACTTTAAGTAGGTACAGGAAAAATATGAAAACTGTATTTACATTTGTAATAAAAATGTAATTCATTGGTAATTAAACTGCGAGACTCTATTCCTGAACTATTTGTAATATGTACCTACAAATTTCTACGGAACCCTCGGTGGGCGAGTCCGACTCGCACTTGTCAATTTTTTTTACCCTTGCTTTTTTCCACCTTATCTCAAGATAACAAGTGTTGATTGAGGATACAGACTTGAGATCATCAAATCTGAAAATGTGCGTCCGTCTTACATGTAACGTCTTTTAAATTACGCCCCTAACATAATTGTGTCAGAAAACTTAAGTGTAGCAAATTGATCTTAGTATAAATGCCTTGCTTTATTACAAACGTTTAAGGTAATTTACTTAAGAAACGTCAAATGGTGTCAATTTATAGCACTAAAGCCCGTCAGCCTTATAGACAGTCAGTTTGCCGATACGACCTTAAGCTCATATCTCTGATAACCGGGTTGGCAGGAAAAGAGAATGAAACAATTACTTAGATCAAAGTCGACGCTACCGCTTTTTTTTTTTGTAACATTAAATGTATTTATGTATGTACGACTCACGGCTGTGAAGCGAGAAAATTGATTCAAATTACCATAAGAAAAGTACGAAAAAATTTTATTTGCACCAACTTCAAAATAAACTGGCAATGTATGTTTAAATTAATGAAAATTTCAGTTTTTTTTTAATTGTCGTGCGTTTTTTACGCCCAAGTAAGTCCAGCCTAGTTGAATCACACTACACCATAGGAGTCTGGTTGAGTATTCTAGGCCTTAGCAACATACCTATTAAATGTTGAAAAAATCTACAACAACACTACTTTCGGTTCTTCTTCTGTCGTGTCAATGACGACTCTAAATGGACTCTAACCAAAACTTTAGATTACCTACCTACCTATAGAC
Source organism: Anania hortulata (assembly GCA_963576865.1). NCBI lineage: Eukaryota > Metazoa > Arthropoda > Insecta > Lepidoptera > Crambidae > Anania > Anania hortulata. The sequence continues at coordinate 11,661,317 of OY756390.1, read as the reverse complement.
CTACTTACTAACCGACTCAAAAAAGGTGGAGGTTCTCAATTTGACGTATGTTTTTTGTATGTATGTTACGCGATTATTTCGCCAATTATGAACCAATTTTTATGATTCTTCTTTTGGATTTTGGTAGATTATACTTTAGAGGTGATCCTATATCGAAAGAGAAAATCAACAAATAACAAAATATATACCCAGATAATGTTTTGGTTCGTGGTTCTTGTATCTATTTTACCCAATATATTCGACAAATGTGAACCGATTTAGTTTTTTTTATTTTTATTGAATAGCATAAACTTCAAAGATACTTTATTTGTGGAAAAAAAACACCCCTGAGAGTTGAAAAATCGGTGTTCAGCAGTTAACTTTTGTTTGCACTCTTAGACGATTAACTCATGGCACCGCGCACCGCCGCTTTGGGCGGAGGCGCGTAAAGCGGATTTCGTAGCGGTGCTCCGCGCGGTAAGGTGGTTTACGCGCCTGCCCGCCCGGATGGATTTAACGCGGTTTTGACCAGTTTGATCACACTGGCAAGAATGGACGCTGAAGTGGTGGCAGAAATCTGGCTTTTATGGCGTGGAAAGGAAAAAAAATGTATAAAAAAATAACCGACTTCAAAAACACTAAAAAGCTAAAAATAACCTTTAAACAATCATTTAACATTTTATTTAATATTTAATATTTTTAGCTTTTTAGTGTTTTTGAAGTCGGTAATTTTTTTTATAAAAATTTGTTTTATTTGTCTGTTTTTTAGTGTTTTTTTACTTTCTAAATGGCGATCTGTGATGTAATTATAGCTAAATTGCTTCTCATGACGATTCAAATAAGTCCAAACACGGCTATGATACATTGTTTTATCACAGAGTTCCGGTGCTTACCTTCCGCCTTCTTCATCAGATCAGTTTGATGGTATCATTCTCACCAGAATCATTTATTAAAATTTGATTTGTCGGCTATGGCAAGGCTTAACTGTCTTAATGCAAATATTTTATCGCTACTCGTGGAAGACTATTGTGGCCAACTATGGTCTCCATCATAAGTTCCACCTCAGCAAATGATACTTTCTGAATGCAAATGCTTGACTTGTTGTTAAATATATTTAAATCGCTATATGTATACCTATAATATTTTAGGAGTTCCCTCAATTCCTCATGGATCCCATCATCATAATTAAATTTTGAAAAAAATGGGACTAATCTGGACGTATAACCCCTTTCAATTGAAAAAAAAATTTTTCAAATCGGTTCATTAATGGCGGAGTTCTGAGGTAACAAACATTTAAAAAAACCATACAACCGAATTGAGGACCTCCTCCTTTTTTTGAAGTCGGTTAAAAATAAGAAGATATTGGGTTCATCCATTTCGACATCAAATTCCATTTTTAAATTGCAACTCGTCCAGCTCCCACGACACGAACATCCGCGCGGTTATGCGGCGCCCCGTGTGTGTGGCGCCGCTCCTCCGCGCTGCCGTCCGCGCCGTCGGGCGGTGTACGTGTGTTTGGTATCAAGGGATTTAATAAAGGCCAATGCAACTTGAGATACGCGGCGGTGCGCGGTGCCGTGTGTTAATCGCCTTATAATTTGTTTTGATTAGGATTTAACAAAAAATTGATGAATAGATTATATTTTTTTTTAAATAACTTCAAAAAGCAAAAAATAATATTAACACGTACTTAATCAGTAACATTTGGAGTCGGTGCCAGCCGATGAGAGTTTGAATGTTTTCGTTTGCACCGACTCCATGTATCTGATTAGTTACTAGAGTACGTGTTATATATTTTTCGTTTTTTTATTATCTATTATCTTATTATCTGTGATAACTGCTAATCATATGGCCTAATTTTTTACCAGAAAAATAATACAAACTAATTTTTAAGAAAAATAATATCTTAACTAGGTACAAATAAGTATTTAGCTAGATAAGACGTTGCTTTGAATTTTTTTATATTTTAATGTTTATTAGGTTATTTAAATAACTCTGAATGTCGTATACCTATTTATACACATTGTACAAGTAAATAAATGTTTGCATACAGACTGAATCTGAATTTACTGTATTTTTTAAAACTTATGGATTTAACACTAAGCGTCACGACGTTACCTAATTTTGAATTATTAACGATAGTTATAGTATGGCTGGCTTCGATTATTATGATATGAAATGGTTAAGTATAAAACTCGTTGCACGGAACAGATTATCCTAGATGGCTATTGTTTTAATACTTTTATGTCAGTAAATTAGTTTTCCGTCAGATATTTTCCATGAATGACTTACGACTTGATCTGCATGGATCAAATCGTAAGTATAAGCTAGTTTCTCGTAAACAGTGTAAATATTTTGTTAGATTGATTCACGACGACGATCATAATGTTAAATCAACAAGTATGTAATGTCACGCCATTAAATGCACGAGACCGTTTTTATATTTAATCTAATCTCCCAAGCCTCAATAAATTAGTTGATAGCATACAGCGTAAATTGAAATCATTTAGGTGTTTTTATTTTTATTTTATTTTATTGTAGGTAGTAGGTACATATCAAAAGTAGCTTACTACTACTACGTACTATATAAAGTTTCCAAAAGAATCTTATTGCAAAACATATCACAAAAGTCTAATTAAGAAGTCAGGTTATTGTAAGATTCAGAAGTCAGTAGTTTTAAAAATTAGTTTTTGATCTGCTACCTATGATTCTGACTGTAGATCCTTAAAAGTGTGTAAACGGCCGCTGATGTGCAAAGACTTTTACTGTGGAAGTAACTACTATATCAATAGAAAATTGTTTGATTTTTCACACAAAATTATTAACTCCGTCGACGTCATCGTTGTTTATTTATCTAAATGTACGTCTATGGAGTGGACAGAATATTACTCGTAGTTAAGTAGTATGATATTATTTGGACTTTACAAGTAGGTAATATAATTTGAAGAATTAATTACCAGTTAATTTGCATGAAATATAGTAAATGTAGGTATGTATCAACATGATTTTACGGTTATTCTAAGTATAAAATCTCTATAGTATTTAACAAAATCATTAAGTATGTTTTAGCGCATTCTTAAAATAAATAAAATAATTAAATAGCTTTAAATTACGTTTTGTTCTAATAAACCTTGATCATCTGATTAGTGTGATAAAGATTTTTATTTTGTCGGTATACTCGGTAAACTTGTAAGCTTTACACAATGATAAATGGTGATGGTTAGTCGTAATCGTAAGTGCTGTGCAAACTTACTATAGTCCATTTGATTTATTATTTAGTGAGGATATTGTATTTATACTACCTTTTGGAACCAAGAAACTTGAAATCGTGAACAAAAATTTAGCTATCTAACTTTCAAAACTTCTTACCCAACCTTTTGGAGCCATTTACAAAACCTATTTAATGTATATATTCCTACATTTATGGATTAATTTATGGATACATATATAATATTATGACATATAAACTCTTTTTTAAAGATCATCGTAACAACAGAAAACCAATATATTTATCAATATTTAAGCGTTATTTTATACACAGGTCTTCTCACGATAATTAAAGTTTGAAGGTAAAAGTGTTTACCTTCAAATTCAGCCCGACTTTTTACATGGATATTACAGAGATAATAAAGTGACTTTTATGCTTATAAATGTAATAATTTAACGACCCTGTACATTTATTAACTATACACTTGAGAGAGTATAATATTTGTAACGTTGACTTAACTTAGAGAGTACTTAACACTAACCTTTCTAAAATATCACCCACACGTTTCGAGTCGTACTGATGTTTCGCAGGCACTAAATCGTATTCTTCCAAGTCCCTTTTCATGCCATTGTAGTATATAGGCAACATCCAACAGAACAGAAACCTCGAAAAAAAATTTGGTCGGCTTTTTTGCAAAGGAGATTCATATTTAGGAAATTCCTTTTTTTCTTGTTTTGGCGCGTTACCGTTCATATTTTTCGGATCCATATTGATAAATAAATTAAACTATTGATCAAATTAAATGTAAATATTTGAGTTAATTAACTCATAATATCTAGGAGACGCGCGTTAATGACTATAGCGTACGATACGACGCACTTTCAGCCGGCCCCGGCTCGCAACTGAACGTTACACTTGGAAATTTACTAATATTTATCACGTTAATAGTAGACGCAACACACAATCGTTAATGTATAATCCCTATGACGACACCAACATGCTTCGTTCTCGTTACCTGATATCATCAAAAAATTTAGTCCATCAAATTCTACAAATTAATAGGAAGAGATAAGGTTGGGTTATGTATAGAGGGACCATTAGTGGTGTCCAATTTATAATAGTAGGAAATTCTTTATTTATCAAGTACCCCCTACACTTAAGGGGAATCGTTCAAGCAAGCCCGCGATATTCAAAATTTCTTACGTTTTTTTAAAATAGCGACTCGGGGTGTAACTAACCGCGGCTATAATAATATTAGTTTTACTGAAATACGATCACATTAATAATCAATTGCACTCTATAATCAATTTACTTATATTTGATCATTGGCTGATTGATTATAATATGATTTTTCAACGAATGAGGTAAATTGATTGTTCATGTGATTATTACTCAAGCCACGGATAACATTTTGTTCAGTATACAATGTAAACCAGAGTAGCAATTTGTAACAAATGTAACAAATTTAAATTTTCGCAGGCTTCCTTGAAGGACCCCCTTAATGAGATCATTGACTTCAACTAATAGCTAATAATTGATACTCTTAGCATTGCAAGTCATGATTGATTTTACTAGGATTTTTTTTAAGAATGACAATGATCAAGATACCTACCAATTTTCTAAACACGTAATTGGGTTAATCAGCACCTACTTTTCGTCTTTGAGAACAGCTTTAGATCTAAATTATGTTGTAATAATATTAAATTATACGTAATTTAATAAATTGTCAAAAATGCTGTGAAATTGAGGAAGCACGTTTTAAATTGCTGTGTATTTCCGTACCCTAAAAGGATTAAGGGGATTTGTTAAATCCTCGTCAGTTTTTATGAGTGCGCACAAGCACTTAACAATAAGTCTTACAAACCGGGTGAGGTACTTTAATTATAAACGAATTATATATTATAATTATACTATTCAATGTTTGCGAGTGCCAGGAGCCCATAGTAAAGTGCTCTTCTAGCTATACATTATGAGATAGTATTTAAAGTATTACCCTTGGTGTTGCGGTTTTTGAGAACATAATCATACTGTATACAGGTGTTAGTTTAGTCAATCTTATTATTAAAAGGGCAAATGTGTTCATAAATACAAACAACTTTTACTATGGGATCAACTTCGAAATCGTGAAATAAAACAGTTTCTTCATACAAACTAACGCTCTACCTCGAATTATCGTCGAGGTAGAGCCTTAGTTTGTATGGATAGTCTCAATTTTTTTCACGGTATCGTGTTAATTCCATATTCAAAGTTTGTATTAATGAACACATTAATTTGACTACTTCAATATTAAATTGACTAAATTTACACCCTGTATACAGGCTGTCCCGTAACTTAAGGATAAGCTTGTAAGCACATATTCTATACACCATGGTGAACAACTATAATTAATAATAATATTAGTAAAAATTACCATACAAAATTACCAAACAGCCGACTGAATTTGTACAGAAAAACAAAAAAAAAGCATATTTTTCAAAGTCATATAACAAAAGTTGTTCACTATGATGTAAGTATAGAATATGTAATTACAAGTTACGAGACAACCTGTATATACAAGGTTATCTGACTTTAACACTTGAAATTCCAACAATTTGAAATGTAATGTGACACATTAGACATACTAATTATGTCAACAACAATACCATTCATATTAAAGTTATATAAATATTTATAACAGGAAAAACAGGGCACATACAAACACACACATTACACATTAATGGTAGGTACGCAAATTGGCTGGCTGTTCTTTAGTCATAGTTTAAACCAGCATAGTCTATATTAATTAAAATAACATTAACCTGAAAACCCTATTTTATCTGGATTTAAATTTATTTAGCTAATGCTATAAGATAGCACTAACTAAAATAAATCCAGGCAGTAACATTATTATTTGTTTATTAGTTTCTCTTAATAAATAATAATTATTATATTTACATATTTATTTAAATTTAATTAGACAGGAATGTTGGAGTTAGTTTGACCATCGTGACTGGTCAGATTCAGTCATATTTTACATCTCTACTTCAGATTACCATCGCTTAGTTATAATAATAAACTAACATCCCCCGCCTTCATCCAGAAAGTGCGTGGGTACCTGAGCCGCGGGTTTTCATTCGGATATGAAACATTAAAAACAATGATACTACCTACTGTGTTTGTGTTCGTACGCTCCACGATTTGATTTTGTTATGCAAATCTAATGTGAACCGGTGCCAGAGCCTCAAAATACGTTTCATTGTATTATAGTTACACGCATTCTGTAGGTTTTATTATCATACACAGCTAAAAACCGCAACACACCAAGTTCCTAACACCATGTTTCCTTTGTTTCATATTTGCGTTACTTAAATAACTGTTTCGTCTAGTAAGCAGTTGGCAAAAAATACAAGGCAAGAAATATTGACATCTGACATTAAGCAACTTAAGAACAATACTTAACTTATTAATTAATAAAGGTTCAGAATATTTGTAGTTTTTATTAGAATTCTTCGCAAATCAAGTCGTAATTAGCTCTTTATGATAATTTTTATTTTTATTTATTCTTTCCAATTCAATTTGGTAATTGTGTGCATAACGAGTCTTGATACAGGGGCAGACAAAATTTTGTTACCATTAAAATCTTTTTGTTTTACAGAATGCAACTACTTATTTTTTCACAGTATAATGTCATATGGAATACTGTTAAGGGGCTCAGCTGCAGATATTGAAACCATCTTTGTACTGCAAAAGAGAGCTGTTCGGGCAATTTATAACCTTAGACTACGAGACTCTCTAAGAGAACTATTTAAAGAAATTAACATACTTACAGTTGCTTCTCAATATATTTATGAAAATATTGTATAGGTATGTTCGCAAAAATGTGCACTGATTTGCCAAGAAAAACGACATACATAGGTATAATACGCGGCATAAAGATAAACTGCCGTTCCAAATTTCAGATTACACAAGGAGTTCATTCATGGAAAAATGTATTCGTATTTTTATTAATTACCACAATCCCTTGCTGAACTGCCAGTATTTGAACTTAAATTATATGTTAAGATGAGAAAGGGTGAATGAAAAAGGGTTATTACACCGTTAGTGATTATTTAAATGATAAAAATGTGTGGATTTAAAACTGCTTAGCTCGCAGCAAAACATGTAAAAATATTATTTTAAAAGAGGCTGACAACAGTAACCGAGTTTCTGGCGCTGCTTCTTCTCGGCACTAGCCCACAAATTGTCCCGAATCAGTGGTAGGGCATAAAAAATATTTGGACGTGTAAAAGTGCTTTTAATGGCCTATTTGCAAAAATAACAGATTTTGATTTTGTTTTTTTTTATTTTTGATAAACTTTGTAAAGGTGCCATAATAATTTGAGAAATAGCGCCTTTACAAAAATAAAGACGAAGAATGGGTCGTTTTTCTTTTTCATCGACAGTAACATGTCCCCTCCAAAAAATTGGTAATTCTTCTAAAACATCCAATTTCACAATTATTTTTGTTCACTAAAATAATGTTAATAATACAACTATTAAAATGAAATCTTAAACAGTTCAGTATTTACTATCTCGATGTTGCCGGTAGAAAAGTATTAAGTGTGACAGAGGTGTTGGTAGAAAAGAAGAAGATTATTTTTGATAAATAGAGACGTTAACTAAATTATTTTATGCGAATCTTCATAAAATCCTACGACAATTTCAGCCGTTGGTTTGATTTGCGAATTTTATAACTTGTTTTTTTTTATAATTGTTCTGGGGAACAAACCTCTATAATTCCGTAATACTTTTTTCTTATTTATTAAATTAAAATTAAAATCTAGTAAATAATAATAACCTTGTAACGTGTATTGTAATAGTGACTTAATTTTGTAACTGAGTTTACTTGAACTGAATAAATATTCTATTCAAAATAAATAAAAAACACATGAATATAAAAATAAATGTTTATGATATTTTTATGGTTCAAGCGCCTAATATAATAATCCGCTACGGCGTTAATACACATCGTTTCCAAACCGAAAATCTATTTCCAAAACCAACATTTACCAACAGTCATATCATATACAGTGTGTAACGAAAAGGTGAAATAAAACTTTAAGGGGTTATTCTACGGCTAAATTACATCAACTTTTTCAATGAGACCAACATCAAAATCTCAAAAAAAAATTGACGTTTCCATACAAATATAACATAACAAATAAACTGATGCCAGCTGGTCGCGTTTTAGTATGGGAAAGTGTTTTTTTTTTTTTGCGATTTCGATATTGGTCCCATAGAAAAAGTTGATGTAATTAAAACGACATACATAGGTATAATACGCGGCATAAAGATAAACTTGCCGTTCCAAATTTCAGATTGCACAAGGTAGCCGTAGAATAACCCCTTAAAGTTTTATTTCACCTTTTCGTTACACACTGTATATAAAACCCAGCGTATACCAAACTCTAATCTGAAAAGCCTGAAAAATCATATCGTTTTTATGAAACTAATATTAGTAAATACTAAGATTTACTAGTTAAACCTACGATTTACTAATATATACTTAATTCCAATATTTTCCACCGAATTAACTATTGTATATTATACTATATTGATAGTTAATACAAATTAAAGTTACGAACGCAACGTCAGAAATTTATAACGAACTCATACCTAACAATATTTTACGTAGAAGGTTGATAATCTTATTTTGCATGATTTCATCGGGTGTATTAATCAATCACGTTAATAAACATGCTACGTGTCTATCCCTATTGACGTTAGTTATGTCCAAACATAGCCAACGACGACTTTATTATGCTACATTCAAGCAAGTATTTCCGATGTCAACATTATCGCGCAGGTAGATCGATTAATCGATATCACTATTATCACAGATATAATAAATTAGATATCAGATCAACTAATCGTTAATTTTAAAGCTATGGAATTACCTAAAAGTACCTGCACATTTAACTCGATTTTTGACTTGGTTATTGTCGTTTTATAAAGTGTATTTTTACATCAATAAAATCCGTCAGATTTCGATTCTCTTTATAGTCTCGATTGGTGCAGTTTTGTCGACTAATAAAATTTGTCAGCCTAATTACTTCTATAACGATCAACCTCATTTATATTATAAAGCAGCGTCGATGGTCACAATTCATAAAAAAATATTACTTAATCAACAAAAAATAATGTTGTCGACACATGTAATGTTTAACACAAGTGATCAAAAAAATCGACTAAATGTGTAGGCCCCTTAAGGTGTATTAAGGTGAAGCAGTGAAAAAGGTGAACATATAAACTAGTAAAATATATTCCTTAATCATGCTTATAATCCAAATCATGCAGCAGCCCTAATTGCCATTGTAAAGCTTAAGTAAATACCTCTTTCTAAGTAAATACCTCTTTTTATTATCTACTATAAAGTTGTCATGGACATTAATTTTATTAACAGTTTAGTGAATACCTCAAATTTAATATTAACTAGCTGTTGCCCGCGACTTCGTTCGCGTGGTCTTTAGTTAAATTTATAAAAAAAACTATTTCATAAGAACCTTCTCCTGACAATAATTAACACAACAAAAAAAGATTTAGTGAAATTGTTCCATCCGTTCTGGCGTGATGCGATGACCAAGGGAAATAGAGATTCATTTATAAATATAAGGATATATTTTACTTACCAACCTCAACTTTCGAGTTGGAATTTAAATTTCTCATTGGTAGTTGCAAGGAGAAAAAAAACTAGTTTCCTTTACCAGAATGGCCATGGGCTCCGACTGGTCAAAGTAATGTATAAATACATATGTATATATGTATACACACATTGTTATGGGGCTCAGCAGCAGATATTGAGTCATTTATGAAAATATTATGTACATTCGTAAAAACCTGCATATATTTCCTAAGAAAAGTGACATTCATAATCATAATACCCGGAATAAAGACAAATTTGCCGTTCCAAATTTTAGACTGCATAAAGTAGGTAATTCGTTCATGGGAAAATGTATTCGCTTTTTTAACAAATTGCCGCAGTCTATTGCTGAACTACCTATATATAAATTTAAATCGCATGTCAAGATGGTTTTAATGAAAAAAGGTTATTACACTGTAAATGACTATTTAATTGATAAAAATGTATGGAATTAAATACTGCCCTGCTCGCACAGGTACATATTATCTTGTAATGTAAACATACTATTTAAAAAGAGGCTGATAATAGTGACCGAGTTTCTTGCGCTGCTTCTTCTCGGCGCTAGCCCACAATTGTCCCGAAGCAGTGGTAGGGTAAAAAAAAACTGGGACGTGTAAAAGAGCTTAAAGAAATAAATTGGTTTTATATGTATGTATTTCGCACAGAATTATTAGTTGACCTTTTTTAGGATTCCGTACCTAAAAAAACGGAATCATTATTATATTTTGTGGTATTGGCTAAAATGACACTTCGACGAATTTTTATTACTATGTAGTTATTTTTAATTCAAATATATTGTGATTAATTAAACAAATAATTAATCTGAACTTATGAAACAGTTTCTATAAAAAACAACACGGAACCCCTTCCTAATAGCGTTTGTTCTCACTACAGAACAAAGAAAAAGATTTGTTCTGATTTTAATATATTTTATGTACATAATAAAACAATACCGAATACTTGTAATCTCTATCGTACTAGTAATTATTTAAAATTCATACGTCATCATTACAATACTACAGCGTAGATCCATTTCTCAATGTTCACGAAAAAACGTGACATCTACCTGTGGTTAGACGTATTCATACGTGTGTGTGCGTCGTGCCTGCTCAGCCGACAGCGCACACCCGCAATCTAATCTAAATAACCAAATTTAAAATATTTTCAGTATTATTACATGCCGTGGTCCCTGACTGAGAATCAGAAGTTCCAACTCGAAGTTTACCAGAAAGCGATGGAGCGCAGCATATCTATATAGTAGGTATGTATAAAAATAAATCACTATTTCCCTTGGTCATCGCATCACGCGTGAACGACTGGAACAATTTGGCTAATTCGTTTTTTGCTGTGTTAATTATTGTCAGGAGAAGGTTCTTTTGAAAGAAAGAAAAAAGAAAGTAAGGCAGATTTTTTTAAATGAATAAACTGAAGATTACGCGAACGATTTCGCGGGGAACAGCTAGTTGAGTATAATAAGAACCGACAAGGTCAGAAATTCGACCATCTGATCCAGAACTGGCATCGTCGATTAAGGCAACTTCAGTTTAGTGGGAGTGAGCATATTTTCCTGATTCATCTAGACAAATGGACCTAGATTGCCACTCACAAAGAAACGATAGCGAGACGATTTGAAGAGCCATGCTAGGGTTTGGCAGAATTTAGCCCTCAACAGAGACCTTTTCCCCAGCAGTGGGTCACTATAGGTTAAAAAATATATATAAAAATAGTTGGCTATGTCCGAAAAAGTCCTCAAATATTTTATTTTAAAAGTTATATAACGACAAAAAAAACAATTTTTACCTTTTCAAGATATCTAATATTCATCGAGTTATAATAAAGTACTAGAATAGGCGGGTTAAAGGTTACTTACTTTGGGAGTTATCCCACAGTCACAATGATACAATACAATTGGGCGTGTGTAGCGCCTAACCTTGTCTTGGGAAGTTGAGATACCAGTTCCAGTAAAACTTAACTCAATGGTAACGTGCTGTTATGTCGGCTAGTCTTTTTGATATAGAATAATCTTCTTCTTCATCTATAAGGTCAATCCCGGTTGCGTCCAAAGCCATTGCTTTGGAGCCCAGCAGCCCTAACATGAGCACTAAAACACGATATGATATATTGATACCAACTGTAAAAATAGGATAGATATAGCCGTCATGTTAAATCGCCGTGCCGGTGATGTTTCGATAAAAAATCAAAATGGCGGCTATATCTATCATATTTTTACATTTGGTGACGATATATCGCTATATCATATCATATCGTATTTTGGTGGTCATGCTAGGGGAGCAGGGTCCGCTAGATACAGAATAATAGAGAATGAAATTATTTCAGTAATCATTTGTTATTTTGAGTAGGTACTTAAATAATGATTGAAAATTAGTATAGTAAAATTTGCTACAAGTAAATAGCCTATTGCAGAAAGTAAAATATCAATAACATAATGGGAACCTATTAAAACTCCAAGGTGCCAAATAAATTAAATTCCGAGGCTGTAAATTCTACTTAGGTCGCGTTGGAAGTCATTATGAGGTATTACTATGACATAAATAAGTTTAATGGAACTAAGTATATTCTGTTAACTGTAATATTAACAGCCATTTCAAAAACTTCAGCCGAATAGCCGAACGACTCTAAAAGATAAGGCTTTGTTATTTCACCTGGTATCGCGATATTACAGGATTATAGGCTGAAACATTTTCTCTGTCCATATACACACCACATGCAGCATTCTGATATATTGTAGTCAAATTAACGTTATCTCAGTATCACAGCCTTAACTTTGAGCATCTCAACTAGTTTTCGGTCGTAAAAGTTGGAGGGATGAGGGCAAGGGGCGGCAAATGCGTAAAGGGAGCGTGCATACCGTCATTCATATAATTTACTGCATAACGGTTATATACCTAATCATTAAACTTACAGTCTCTGTGGTATTTTTAAGTGTTTCAAAGTAGGTATATACTCTATACTCTGTCACACTTATTTTCACGAAATGCTTCAGATATGGCGGGAACAGCATACCTGAAGCCCAATTCCCGTAATTTAACACTAGTCGTAGTCGCATTCCAGTTTCGATCCGTTCCAAGTAACATTACTAATCTATATCGGTATTCTCATAAACTTTTAATTCGACGAAAATTATTAAATCTTATTCCAATACGACTAAAAATAGAACAAAAAAAAAGTAATTTTGTTTCCTTCCATTTTCAGTGGCATTAGAACTAAATTAATTTATTTTTTGTTTTACGAGATACCGTTTTAGATAGTAATGTTACTGGGAGCGGACCGACACTGGATTGCGGCTATTGCTAAATTACGGGAGTTAGGCCTCTGGAGTAAGTTGTTAATTAAAATTATGTCAAAATACAAAAATATTAATGTAAGACGATTAAAAAAAAACATTTATTTCTGACAACATATATCCTTTAAATAATATGATATATATTAGTAAAAAACTTAATAACTATGGTAGTAATTTATTTTTAAAAGGATTTCATTTTATTAATCACTAGCTGTCCCGGTGAACTTCGTACCGCCCCTTTATAATTATTTTTTTTCGTGAATATTTCTGTTTTTTTTATTAGTTATTCTGCTATTCGGGGCGAAGAAAAATTCAACGAATCAAAGATCATTAAAATCGGTCCAGCCGTTTTTGACTTATAAATGGTGTAACTCACCCGACTTTGTTTTATATACATTATGTCCAGGGATGTTGTAATAAAACTTTAAGAGCAGTATCTACAATATATTTCATCGACGAAAATACCTCATATGGGGGGTCAATTCCAAATCCCCACCATACTGCAGTGACTTTTGTTTTTATTTAAACAAAAATCTCCTAACTCGTAAAATTAACGGCGGTTTGAGTCCCACGTCGTGTAGGGGCTCGATTTTGGTGTTATTTTAAAGGAAAAGATGTAGTGTAACTAATAAAGTAAATACACGCTACCAAATGACGCCTTTTTTTATTTGCCGAAAGGACAAAGTATTTTTTTTACAGTTTTTTTGCTCATTCGGGCAATTTATTCTTAAATAGTACTAAATTGAGACCATTGACATACCTTTTTTTTGTAATTTGTAATAGTATTTGAGTTACTTAACAAATTGATGTAGCAATCACTGCTCTCGATCTATTACTTTAAGAGTTATTATCGTCACCAAAATCGAGCCCCTACACGACGTGGGACTCAAACCGCCGTTAATTTTACGAGTTAGGTGATTTTTGTTAAAATAAAAACAAAAGTCACTGCAGTATGGTAGGGTTTTGGAATTGACCCCCCATATGGGGTATTTTCGTCGATGAAATTTTATGTAGATACTGCTCTTAAAGTTTTATTACTACATCCCTGGACATATTGTATGTAGATAAAGTCAATTAGTGGACAATCCCCAATGTCGAATATCTTCTTCAGGACGCTGTGGCTGCTATTAATTAAGGTTCACGAAAACAGAAAACAGAACATACATTTTAAATCAAGCAATTACAGAATGGTTACTCCGTTTCCGCAGGTTTTTCAGCCTAGTAAACTACTGTGTCGTGTACCAGTAGGTGTACTGTAAAAATAAAATAATTAAAATGGTCTCACTTATTTTTTTAAGCGAAATATACCCTTTTTTAACCGACTTTATCTCAATTAGGTTGTATGTTTTTTAATGTTTAAACCTCCTCCGCCATTTACTTATTATAAGCCAATTAGGAAAAAACTTTTTCTTTTAAAGTATTTACTATTCTTTAGCTCTGATTATCCTAAAATTGATGATTGATTTTGTTGTACTTACAAACAAATATTACACTCCAATCAACTGTTGAAATACTTGAAAGCGACATCGAAATCGTGAATTCGCGGGATCGAATCCTGCAAGGTTCAAATGTTCTCTAGTTTTGTTAATATTATTATAAAATCCTAAACAATATACATGACATGTTCAACAAGACATGAGTTCATGAGTTTAAGGGTCTCAGGTTCGATTTCCGGTCGTATCAATTTGCGGCACTAGCATTGCTGTGTTGGCTGTGATGTCGAGGGCATTTATTTATGCAAACACACACATAATATACTTAATTATTAATGATAAGTATATTACGAAATACAATTACTAAATATTTTATTCTGTGGCTATAAGATCTTTGTTATAGGAATTTTGAAAACATATTATTTGAACGGGACGGGAAAGAGAAAATAAAGCTGTCATTTAAAAAAACTGTTCAGTTTAACAATAAATCAAGGTGTATAATTTGGACCACGTATGTTTAACAAAACACGTATAGTAGGCATTGACCTACTAAACCTCAGTATGCAAAGGAGAAAGAAATCAAGTATATAGTCCAAGGTTCTATGTCAATAATAAATGATGGTGCGTATAGCGGTAGCAGGTATGGTGTTCCGACGCGGGTATGCGGAGGGCGGGCGCCCGCGCGCGCCGCCCGCCCGCCGCAGTGTGACGCGGCCTCCAGCGCGCCCGCCCGCCCGTCGCCGCTGCACCAAACCGCACAACGAACACAATGCTCACCATTCAATACGTTTACTATATTGCAACATGCCTATACACACCCGCGTCGTAAACCCCGTGCCTTCAGATTTAAAAACTAAAAATAATTGTATTTTAATTCAACAAAAAATCACGTGAAGTGCCGAAGATTATTAGTGAAAACAAAAGAGTACGGTTTACACTGAATGGATACTAGAAGTACCGAGCAGATAAAATATTAGTGTCGAATAAATTCAATTAATAACTAAATAAATCTGTTGAGTTTGATAAAAAGAACAAAGAAATGTGTTTACAAAGAGAAGTAACGTAGCAACGGTCACTTATTATTATGGTTACATAATCGTGCTATTATTTTAAAGTATTTTTATTTGATTATAGTACGTTTTTAAGACATCATTGCCATTTAGTTTTTTATTATAGTTCATTCAATTTTGTCATATAGAAGCACAAATTTATATGAGTATCTTGGTTTCTCATACCCAAACTAGATTTAATTATTTTCCTAGGTCATTGTAGCAAATGATACAAAGTGTAACGAGTACAAAAGTTCGCATGGTAGTGTCAGGTACTTGTGCTTGAAACTTTCCCGCAAATTGAAACCTTATGACTAGCGCGGAAACAACAACGAAACACGTTCCAATGTTTCAGATATTCTAAATAAGTTGCGGCGTCGTTGTGTCTTAAAACAATCAATATTTCAGTAATACTAAAATTTTCGTTGACCTGAATACTGTTTAGCACGTGTTTAGTAAGTTATGACATTTCATTAGGACAGTTAGTTTATAGACAGTTACTAGATTCATAATGTTTTCTCTCACGACTCAATCATCTTAAAACCATAAACTTTATTTACTTGTTTAAGCACATCACGTGAAATATGATTCAGTAGCGACCAAGTGTTTAGTTGCAAGTGTTGTAAAAATCGTAACTTCTCTTGCGAAGTGATGCAAAGCTCAGGATAGTTCTCTCAGCAAACAATGTTATACGAGGATTAATGTAATACATAATCAAAGTGAACCCGACGATCAGTTGTGGTCATGGAAAACGGTGCCTTAAAATATGGGAGCAACAACAACAATAATGATATCGTCGAAGAGAAAGTGGTAAGTTAATAAATTTTGCCTATCTTAAAATTTTTGGCACCCATATATTTTTTCTGTATTTGTGTAAGTGTATATTTTTAGTTTGTTTTTTTAAAATCACGAACTGCTTACATTCAGCTACATATTACTTGAAATGAAATTTAAAATCTTAAAACATCACATAACCTATGAATACTAATACAACAGCAAACTCTATCTGCAGGTAAACATCACTCCACCCTAAAACCCCAATGACGAAACGATTAGCGCATTGCGCGGTAATTCGCCTTGAGCGCAAGGGTCCCAGGTTCGATTTCCGGTCAGGTTATTTTAACAAACGAACTTTTCTAAATAAATTTGCGTTAATTTGGGTGTGCTGAAAATCTTTCTGACGACGACGACGTCTTTGTCTGGTAGCTCGTGGCATAAATATGTTTTCTTCGCGACAGTGACAATAAATTCGTGTATTGTGTAGGGCATATAACAAAACAACAAAACCGTTACGGCTGATCGGTAATTTAGAATGGCCAATAAACTCGAAACTTTTAAAATTCAAAACTAGTATAGCGCATTTGTTTGCATATTAAGATTTATCCCGTAACAATATTTTTTGAGTAACAGAATGAGCCCTTATCAGATTTATTTATTAAATATTTGAACACCAAATAGCATTAAAAATCTCAAAATAATGCTTTGGAGCAAATATGGAGAATTAATATTTTATAATACCTTTATCTAGCTTTTTTGAAGAAGCAACACTTTGTAATTTCAAAATTTTGCTCAAAAAACACTGCTGCGTCTGTGTGGAACTCACATTTTAAAAACCGACCAAATGCAAGTCCAAAATATTTATTTGAAAAAAATGATTTAAATTTAAAACCAATTATTTCTTTAGGGCTGAGTAAAGCTATTTTACGTATCCGAATTTTGTTTTGTCCTGCCACTGCTTTGGGACAGTATTGTGGGCTTAAAACGAGAAAAAGCAGCTCAAGAAACTCGGCCACTATTATCTGCCTCTTTTGAGAGAAAAATAAGAAAGAAAATATGTACCAATGCAAGCCGGGCAGTTTTTAAATCCACTTTTATCATTTAAATAATCATGAATATATAAACTTTTTTCGAGCGATTAAAATTCAAAGGTCTAGTCTATTCGAAGCCTAGTAGATTGTGTAATTTATTAGGAATGCAAATACTTTTCCCATGAATCGAATTCCTCACTCTATGCAGTCTACTCTTCTGCGCGACACCATAGACCTGACGCCCAATACCCGTAATTTAACAGTAGTCGCAATCCAGTGTCAATCCGGTCCCAGTAATACTAACATCAAAAACGGTATTCTCGTAAACCCAAAAAATGCAATTATAGTTATAGGTAATGCGACTGAAAATAGAAGAAACCAAAATGAGTTTTTGTATTGTTCCGTTTTCTGTGGCATTACGGACGTTTTGATAATTTTACGATACCTAAAAATACATTATCGTATTGTAAATATTAGGTTGGGTAAAAAGTTTCTTCGGATTTTATATGAAACTCGACATAATTTTTTCAAAGATTGTTTACATTTAATTACAATCTATACTTAGGTATGTGCTTTTTTGTTCGATGACTTTTTGCCATCTAGTAGATGCCGTTGCTTTAGAAATTTTGGAAATTCTTAATAAAATAGCGTAGTAGTAATACTAGTTTTGAGAGTCCTCTCTTGCTGTTAACCTGACACTGCCAAATGAATTTTGAAGAGATCCAAACAGCAAACCCCATTTAATTTTTGCTGAGTGGCTAAAGATGTGTGTGATCTGGCATTATCGTGATGAAAGACCATACCATTTCATTCTATTCATGAATTTCAGCCGCTTCCTCTCAACTTCTTACTTTAATCTCATCAGTCGTTGGCAACAGAGATCCGAATCGATATGGTTCTGCCCAGCAGTAACAGCTCATAATGAACAATGCCCTTCCAATCCATCTATAGCATCACGTTATTGTAAGTTACCTTGGGTTTAACCTCAGTCTGTGAAACCTGACCGGCCTTAGACCACGACCTTTTTCGGACTTTATTGTCTTGACTTGACTTCAAAAAAAGGAAGAGGTTCTCAATTCGGTTATATGTTTTTTTTAAAAATGTTTGTTACCTCAGAACTCTACCATTAATGAACCGATTTGAAAATTTATTTTCTCAATTGAAAGGGTATACCACCAGATTGGTCCAAAATTCAATTCTGATGATGGGATCCATGAGAAATTGAGGGAACTCCTAAAATATTATAGGTATATATATATAGCGATTTTAGTTTATTTAACAACAAGTCAAGCATTTGCATTCAGAAAGTATCAGTTCCACACTGATGAAGGAGACCATAGTTGGCCACAATAGTCTTCCACGAGTAAGGTACGCACGCCCCACCCACACGATAAGATATTTTCATTAAGACAGTCAAGCCTTGCCATAGTCGACAAATCAAATTTTAATATATGGTTCGGGTGAGAATGATACCATCAAACTAATCTGATGAAGAAGGCGGAAGGTAAGCACCGGAACTCTGTGTTAAAACAATGTATCATAGCCGTGTTTGGACTTATTTGAATTATCATGAGAAGCAATTTAGCTATAATCACCTTACAGATCGCCATTTAGAATGTAAAAAAACACAAAAAAAAAACATTTTTTTATAAAAAAAAAACCAATTTCAAAAACACTAAAAAGCTAAAAATAACTTTTAAACAATCATACCAAACAGTTATTTTTGGAGTCGGTGCAAACAACCACATTCAAACACTCCACGGCTTTTTAGCTTTTTAGTGTTTTTGAAGTCGGTTATTTTTTTTCCATCACCAGTTATCAATATCTTTAAAAACGGTTCGGTTTCATTACGTCTCAATAAAGAATCTCAAATAAGTACACGGTTCATTTAGGTTTCTTTCAGTGAGCTAATGTGGCACCCAAATATCGAACTTTTTTCCATTTCCCAGTTCTTCAGCTATGTCGTAACTACTGATAATGACGATCTTGCCTCACTTTTTAAAAAATGGTGACCATTTTATCCTTAACAGGGCGACCAGAGCGAGGTGCAAACGCTAAAACCAACTTTCTGTTCTTACTGACACTGCATTAGGTACATAATTCAAACAATTTTTTTTTCGCGGATTGCGTTGCATTTTTACGTTTATGTTATGGTTTACCTATTCATTTTTAGGTTTCCGTAGTCAAAAAGGAACCCTTATAGTTTCGCCATGTCGGCCCGTCCGTCTGTCTGTCTGTCTGTTCGCGGATTAGTTATTAATACTCATAATACTAGAAAGCCGTAATTTCGCAAGGGTATACCTACATATTAATAACGCCACCAAAGTGGTTAAATAAAATCATGAAAAAAAATGGTTTTAGGGTACCTTCCCTACACTCACAGTCGGGATAGTTATTTTTCTACATAATCGCATGGTTGAATAGGTCGTTAAAAATATTGTGGTATTCTTCATCATTTGAATTGGTTGCTAAATTAATAAATTTTATGACATGCAGAACTTTTATTTGAAAAGTGTATAAGATAGAATCGTTTTTAAAAAACCCCAACGCCTCTGTAATATTTTTTCAGTATTGTGTACTCTTGACTATAAACCATATATACCTACATTACAAAAATAGTAAAAATGATCGTGTTCAAATATAAATTCAATGCAATAAAATTAATGTTGTTAATTAAATACTTATCGTGTGTATCTGTATACAAACGAAAATAGAGTCGCTAAGTACACATACCAGCTCGTCAACTTACCACAAAACGTCAAATTTTTCTCAATTGATATGGATCTTTACGTGTCGGACTTAAACTTTTTGGGTAGGTTGACCTGTCGTTATAATAAGCAAATTAATCGTAGATAAAACATTAAAGGCATATCGGTAAGTCAGGTATAATGCAGGCGTAAGCACTTTTCTGTGCCGCATTATTATAACTACACATTGTTTTAAAGAAACCGCCCGTTTTATATATAATAAACCATTTTTGTGCAATTATTTTTCATGTGGCATACAGCCAAGTCTACTAGCTGCACCGCGAATCCTTGGGGCCAACGAAGAGTCGGCCAACAAGCCTCCAGGCGCCAGACGCCACGCAATATCTGACTACAATGACTTGTTTTATTTCTTTGAAATTGTTTGGCTGAGCCATAAAAAGAAACCCAGATTTTTAGTGGCCAGTTTTCCTAAAATCCTTGGCGACCGACATAACTTTAACCACATAGTATAGTGCATACTCTTCCCTAACTTGCTATCTGGCCTCAACACATATCAAAGTAGAAGATGAACGACTGGATACTACGAGAGTAATTCCACTACCTTTTTGGGAATAACTTTGGGTTCCCGTCTGCAATGGGGTGCTCACATTGAGACTCTTTCAGGAAGACTTAGTTTAGCTGCTTATGCTGTGAGCAAGATAAGACAATTTACTGATGTTGGAACGGCAACATGAGTGTATTTTAGCTACTTTCATAGTATAATGTCATACGGAATATTATAATGGGGCTCAGCAGCAGATATTGAATCTATCTTTGTACTACAAAAGAGAGCTGTACTGGCAATTTACAACCATCGATCCCGAAACTCGTTAAAAGAACTGTTTAAGGAAATTAATATACTTACTCCAATTCATACCTCTCAATTCATTTATGAAAATATTATGTACATTCGCAAAAACCTGCATCTAACATAATTTTAATAATCGGAAAAAAGATAAACTTGCTGTTTCAAATTTCAGACGGCATAAAGTGGGAAATGTATTCGCTTTTTTAACAAATTACCACAGTCTATTGTTGAACTACCCATGTTTGAGTTTAAATCGCATGTTAAGATTATTTTAATGAAAAAGGGTTAATATATTGTTAATAACTATTTAAATGACAAAAATGTTTGGAATTAAATACTGCCCTGCTCGAACAAGTAGAATAAAATAGAATAGAAGAACATTTATTCAGCACCATGTATACAATACAATTTACAGGAAATAATATTCTAATAAATTACAGTGTGGTTTCGATACATGATACTGAAAAGGTATCAACTCTCAACATAATGTCGGAGCATAATAGTAATGCTACGACGCTGGTCTTCCGTAGATGCCCATATTATCTTTTTTTGTGGCAGCTTGTGGTGACTGAGTTTTCGGCGTTTCTTCTCAGCACTTGCCAGATTGTCTGTGTCTTGTCTCGAAGCGCTAGTAGGGCCTAAAAAATAAGGAGACATGTTCTGCCCCATATGGGCCAATAATGTTATTATTAACGTTCATAAGTGGCAATTTTCCGTCCTAAATTGAATAAATGATTTTTTACTTTGACTTAACTTTATATGTTTATCCGACACTATGTCTTGTAACTTTAGATTTTTTTTAAATTATAAATGTATATGTCATCATTTGAGCCATATGACGTCCACTGCTGCACATAGGCACCCCAATGACTTCCAGATTGGCCGGTTGAAAGCGGCCTGTATCCAGCGGCTTCCTGCAACCTTAACCAAGTCGTCTGTCCACCTTGTGGGTGGACTTGTTTATGGATAATTTTATCTAAAGATGGCATTTTAGGTCCGAAACCCGGTTTCGCGATCATAAAAATATCAATACTTTACCTAAAAAAGAGCACCGAGAATCCACAAATACTTGTATTGTAGGTACGTATATAGCTCGTCTATAGCCTGATTATTTATTGGTATTTTATTGACCGGACTTGGCAAGTCAAGAATGTTAAACCGAATATTACTATTGTTTTCTAATTTTGGAAAATAAATGTTGAAATAAAAGTTGCTCAAAAGCTTAGTATAGCCATTAAGCAAGGAAACGCTGCAAACATTCTGGACTCCTTGCCTCATTTACACGCTTTTATTTTGAATAATTAAGTAGATTTCGTTTTAGGTTAGTTTATTTTTGCATTAGATGCCATAATGTATTTATGGCTTTAATATAGTGTTTTGTGCAAACAAACAAAAAAACAATTGGCGCATTTGCGTTTTTTATACTTTCATTATGCGGCACTTAACTCGGTATACGCGAAAAGCATTACGCAACATAGTTGCTAACTTGTACTAAGACATACTGCTAGGTCAAGCGTACACTTAACGAAAGTGTTACGGTCTATAGGCAATGTACAATACGTAGTAGAAACCAGGGTATCAGAGGCAAGGTCTTGTGAACCGTCCGATTAGCACGCGAGAGTTCAAGGACTCCACAGCGGATACCGTTCGGTTCTATAGATAAACCCATTACCCTATTGCATAACAGGGGAGTAAGGGCTTAAATTGCTCAGAGCTGGAATTTATTGAGCAACTTACTATAAGTAATTAGAGAAAGTTTGATATTGTTTGTTCGTTACGGAAATACCGTGGGCAGTTCTGTCTGTACGACTGAAGTTTTCAATTCTAAAAGTTCACCACTGATGTAATAGTTATAAGTTTAATGTTTTGTAAATAAAGCTTAATTTTCTATTAGGGCCTAGCTATAAGGCATATGTAATTAGCGCAGGAATTGTTTTATTTTAATAAAGTTTGTTTAGATATATCCCACTTGCAACTAGGTAAGCAGGTAGGGCTAATAAAGGTAATTAGGTTTGTATGGTATTTGGTAAACGGGTGTGAAAGAGACCCTGTAAGGTTGTCTCACCCTACCAGGGAATCGACGGAACTGGAGGGTGGGACCGGTAGAACCTGCAGACTATCTCTGTCGCCCATCTCGCACATTCGGAGGGTAAGTAGGACACCCATAGAGGTAGAATGTTGTGAGTGGGAAATATCACATATTATCTTATTATATAAATATCAAATATTTTCTGTAGGTAGGTTTAGAAATGTGTAGACAGAGATAGAACATAAACAATAGGTCGTCTCCCTCAGTATCTCGATGTTAGGAGGGTGGACATAAATGTTACACTAACGAATTTGGTAGACAGAGACAGAAGTTTGTATGTCCTTGTCTTATGAACTAACCCGCGATAGTCACTAGTAAACATAGGCTATGATTGTATTTATATAAGGGCCGTGGGTCGCAAAATTTGTACTGCGCTCACGGTCAAGATCATCAACGGAATAAAGGAACAAAGGAAGAAAGAAGTGTTTCATTTCAACTATACAGTCCACACGAAGGAGCAAGATCTCTCAAGATTGTATCACGGCGGACCCAAACCCGCTGTGACTTACATCGTTGGACCTTTTCTCGCCGGATCGAAAAGAAGATAGTGTAACCAGCAACGCGGGATCTACGCCAAGCACTACCAGTGTTTGGGCCATCGCAACGTGGGATCGAGGCCGCGTACTGGGCCTATTTACTCTTGTGAAAGAGAGATCACATTACGCGGGTGTACCGCGGCTCCGGCATTCACCACCTAACGGTGCCAAACGGTGTCTGTCGCGAGTTAACGCCGTTCCCAGGCGGTGCAGTTTTCGGGCGAGCTGCCACATATCGCGCAAGCGATTGTGAACAAGTCCGACCTCGCCAGTACGGTGTGCGTAAGCGTGGGGGCCGGACTGTAGGCACTGCTGAGGGTCCTGGACATTCCAGCCAGCGACTGAGCACCCCGCGGCTACGTACATTCTCTGCTGGGTGGTTCCATCCTTTCCAATCCTGCACGACCATCCATCCTCAGACAGGCTCCCCTTGGTAGTGTACCTGTTTGGGATTGTTAGGAGTAGGGGCAGCAAGTAAGAAGATGCCGACAACACTAAGCCAAGCGGGAAAGAAAGAGATGGAAGACTTAAGACGACGTAATTTCGAAGAGCCACCTGCATCACCGTCTGTGCAAGCAACTGCAAGCATGCTACACACCGAAGCGAGTCTAGTAGCCGCAGAAAGCGGTCGTACTGAGCCTACTGTAGCGCCGCCAGAGAAGCGCCTAGATGCCGACGCGCCTAGGATAAGGCCACCGTCGTCGAGAGGTTCAAGCGTCGCCGCACGATTGAAGCAAGCCGAGTTACTAGCAGCCGAGAAGCTCGCTGAATTACAAAGACGAGAATTTTCAATAGAGAGAAATCTCATACAAAAGAGATCAGAATTTGAAGTAGCTACAATAATGGAGTCCGAGGATGAAGACCGTGAGAGCGTACCCGCCGGTGAAGTCCAAGCAAGGGTAGACGATTGGTTGGACAGATCGCATTCCCGGCGTCACGACGACAATATGCAGTTACCCACAACAGAGGTGTCTTTAGACGTTCCTACCCTGCAAGACGAGAGGAATGAAAGAGACAGACATATGTTTACGCGTCGCAAGGAAAAGGAGGCGCGCAATATAGAAATGGATAAAAACAGACATTTAAATTCGCCGAGTATAAAATCAGTAAACAATAACATTGAAAATAATCCGCGCCCAGTCGATAATGTATGTGGAGCAAGGCCCCAAGATAGTATGGATGGGGTTGAACGACTTGCTAATACATTAGACAGGATTATGTCAAGACGACCGTCTACACGCCAGGTCATCGAGTTACCGATTTTCAACGGAAACCCAGCTGATTGGTTGCCATTTAAAGCTGCGATACGAGAGTCTACAACGGCATACAACTTCAGCAAAGCCTGGCTAGATTGAGAAATTGTTTAAAGGGAGAAGCTAAGGAAGCGGTAGCGGCCCTATTAAGCAGTGCCACGGATCCAGAAAGGATAATAAAAACACTAGAACAGTGCTATGGCAGACCGGAGGCGATTATAGATCGAGCATTGAGCGATTTGAAGAGCCTACCGTGAGTTGGAACTACTGCCAGTGAACTTAATATCTTCGCCTTTAAGGTTCAGAATATTGTATGTACATTGGATTCTATGGACAACAGAAGCTACCTGAGAAATCCGATGCTAACACGAGACGTAATTGAGAAGCTTAGCCCACATCTGAAATCAAGATGGTGTGACTACGCAGCAAAGTACACAAGTTACTCGGAACCAGAAATCGTCACTCTGTCGCAATTTTTAATGGAGGAAGCCAACAAAGCGATACGATTTGCATACGTGCCGCAACCAGGCAGCTCCGCAGCCAAGAAAGAGACCATGCTAGCTAAACAGAAGGCGAACACACGAAATAAGAACACAGGGGTGTACGTCACAGCCGATGAGAAGGCAATGACGTCACAAGGGAAACCGTGTTTGTGCTGCGGCGGGGACCATGAAATATTTAAGTGCGGGAAGTTTACAACTATGACGGTACCGCAGCGATGGGAATGGTTGAAGCAAGAGAAAATATGCTTTCTTTGTTTGGCAAGTAAACACAGGCGATTTATATGTAAAGCACAAATGTGTAATGAGAAGGGTTGCAACCGACGTCATCACAGACTGTTACACACAGAGAGTGTCAACAGCGAGAGTCAACAAAACCATGAAGTAGTCGCCTCAGTTAACCACACTGCTGGAGCGGTCAAGGTACTGTTGAAAGTATGTCCGATCGTTATTGAGGGGCCACGGGGTAGAGTAAACACACACGCTCTACTTGACGAAGGATCGACCGTGACATTGATAGATCAGGACTTAGCAGATTACGTCGGCGTAGCTGGGCCAGTTCGAGACTTACACATAAGTAGTGTGAATACACAGAGCGTACCACACGCAAGCAGGGAGGTAGAGATTCAAATCATCGCAAGTAACAAGGAGAAATACAGGGTGAAAGCGAGAACCATGGAGAATCTCCGCTTGAATAGTCAAACTGTGGACGAGAGATGTCTAAAATACAAGCACATGCGTAACCTGAACGAGAACCACGTGTGTTATGTGAACGCCAAACCGCGTGTCCTTATAGGCGCGGACAACTGGCAGCTAATAGTAAGCAGGAAGCTGTTGACAGGCAAACGCCACGAGCCAGCGGCGTCACTTACCAGACTGGGGTGGGTGATACATGGCTTAGCGCCGTCCCGTGTCATAAGGGAGAGAGATACGGTGCTATTCGTTGATTCGTGCCATGGAGGCGCTCGGTCTACGCAACCTGATGAAGAACTACATGATATGGTGAAGTCGTATTTTGAGATCGATTCACTAGGTATACAGAAAAAGGAACGCGAAAATCCTGACGACGTTCGCGCCTTAGAAGCCTTTGAATCAACGGTGAGATGTGTCAATCAGCGATATGAAGTAGGATTGCCATGGCGCAAGGTTAACACAGTTATGCCGCCGAGCTACGATGCAGCGAAGCGGAGGCTCCTGACAATCGAAAGAAAGATGGACGCATCAAAGGAATTCAAAGCCAAATATACTGCCCAGATCGACAGTATGCTACAAAAGAGCTACGCTGAAGAAAGTGAAGAAGTCGATACGCAAAGCTCGCGACTCTGGTACTTGCCACATTTTGCGGTGGTAAATGTAAACAAGCCACAAAAGCTAAGACTAGTATTTGATGCCGCAGCCAAGAGCAACGGGGTATGCTTGAACGATGCATTGCTAGAAGGCCCTGATTTGCTACGAGACTTAGCTGGAATGTTATTTCGGTTTAGAGAGAAGGCTATAGCTGTAACAGCGGACATCAGAGAGATGTTTTTACAAGTTAAGATAGCCAGAGAGGATCAGCCGGCTCAGATGTTTTTGTGGAGAGGCGATGATAGAGCAGCGCCACCGAAGAGGTATAAGATGACATCGATGATCTTCGGTGCTAAGAGCTCACCCTTCCTAGCGCATAGCGTCAGAGACCACAACGCACGGAGACACGCGATAAAGTTCCCGAGAGCGCACGAAGCCATAACCAAGAACCATTATATGGACGACTGGGTGGACTGTTTCGATACACAAGACGAAGCTAATGACGTCATCAAAGATGTCATTCATGTGCACGCGCAGGCAGGATTCACGCTCGCAGCCTTTAACTCGAACGGGCTTGAAGTCATACGTGAGCTGCCAGTAGAGAGCCGTGCGACAGCGCCGAAACAGCTCTGCTCTAGTGGGGACCAACAAGGGCGTACACTAGGCCTTGTGTGGGACGCGAACTCCGACGAACTGGGCTTCAACACCGTCCTAGTTAGAGTACCGCAGGAGGTGAAGAAGTTAGAGCGGACGCCGACGAAGAGGGAAGCACTGAGCGCAGTTATGTCAATATCTGACCCACTCGGACTGCTCAGCTACTACACGATTAGAGCAAAGATTCTAATTCAAGAAGTATGGCGCCTACAAACCGGCTGGGACGAAGCTCTACCGGAAGAAATAGCAAGGGAATTCGGCATATGGCTACGCGGCGTAGATACACTTGCCAGTCTGCGTCTACCCCGTCTCTACTCACTGAAGAGGGGAGTGACCGGAAAGCAGCTGCATGTGTTCTGCGACGCTAGCGAGTCAGCTTATGCAACGGCCGTTTACTGGCTGATAGAGTTTAACGACGGGTCGAGACGAGTCGTATTGACGGCAGCGAAGGCACGGGTAGCACCTATGAAGACTCAGACGATACCGCGTTTAGAGTTGCAAGCGTGTCTTATCGGAGCAAGGCTTGCGTCGACAGTATTGAGAGAGCACAGATGGCAACCAGATAGAGTTACATACTGGACAGACTCTAGAACCGTTCTATATTGGATTGGGAACGATAGAGTGCGTTACACGCCATACGTAGCGCATAGATTGAGTGAAATAAGCGAGTTAACCAATTCCGATCAATGGCGGTGGGTGCCGACGCAAGATAATGTAGCAGACGACGCAACGAGAGTCGACAATTCAAATAAATGTCAAGATGATAGGTGGTTCACCGGACCATCGTTTCTGTATGTGAGAGTGAAGATTTATGGCCGTCTCCGGTCTGCACAGAGAGCAACGAGGAGACTATATACAGCGTCACGACAGACGAGAAATGGAGCGTGCCAGACGCCGGGCGTTTCTCTAATCACGAACGCCTAGTGAGAGCGATGGCATATGTGTTATTATTCGTAGATAGATGTCGTGAGCGCGCAACTACGATGACCAAGGATCACATAGATAGAGCAGAAAGATGGTTGATTAGGCGAGCGCAGGCTGACTCATTCAGAGAAGACATAGAGCGCCTAAGAAAATGCCAGAACATAAAAGCAGGAAGTCGCATCAAGTCACTAGATCCCTTCGTTGATGGTGATGGCGTGTTGCGGGCGAGAGGACGTACGAGGGCAGCGGGTGTGTCTGCCCCCGATACTACGCCCGTAATATTGGACGGCAGCCACCCGTATGCGCGGTTGTTGTGTCAACGGGAACACCGTCGCGCCCATCACTCCCACAACGAACGCGTCGTCAATGATGTGCGACAGAAATACTGGATTCTGCGATTGCGACCTACAGTACGCGCCGTGGTCAACAAGTGTGCTTTCTGTCGAATGAGAAAGGCGAAACCTGTAAGACCAGTATTAGGAGACCTGCCGCGCGCACGAGTAGAGACCTTCACCAGACCATTCTCTAACTGTGGTTTAGATTATTTTGGTCCCATGATCGTAACAGTGGGCCGTCGTCATGAGAAGAGGTGGGGAGCGCTGTTTACTTGCCTCACCACAAGAGCCGTTCACATAGAGCTAGTAGCGAGTTTGTCAACTGACTCGGCTATCATGGCATTACGGCGTATGGGAGCACGACGGGGGTGGCCACAAGTAATGTATTCGGACAACGCGACGAACTTCAAGGGAGCCGACAGCGAGCTACGAGCGGCCATGGTAGAGTGGGAGCCAGCTCTACGAGACTTCGCACTCACCCAACGAATCGATTGGCGCTACATCGCACCGGGAGCGCCACACCAGGGGGGAGCGTGGGAGCGACTCATACGCTCTGTCAAGAACGCTCTACGTGTAACACTCAACGAGAAGTCACCGAAGGAAGAGGTTCTACAGACGCTATTGGTAGAGGTCGAGCACACTATGAACGCACGACCACTTACGCACGTGCCAGTCAGCGCTGACGATCCTGAGGCGCTGACTCCGAACCACTTTTTGCTGGGTGGATCGCACGGCCTACCCATCACTAGGCCGAGTGAACCGGCATCAAGGAAGACCTGGAGGGCTGCGCAAGCATTAGCCGACGAATACTGGCGTCGTTGGCTTAAAGAATATCTACCAAGCCTGGTGCCGAGAAGAGGAGCTCGTGACGTCACTGAAGTCGCTATCAAACCAGGCGACTTAGTCATCGTGGCGGACCACACACTACCACGCAATGTGTGGCCCCGTGGAGTTGTTACGCAAATACATCCTGGACCAGACGGAGCAGTGAGGAACGTCGAGGTACGCACCAAGGGCGGCGTGTTTCGTCGACCGACGTCGAGATTGGTTGTCCTGCCGATGGAGTAGAAGAGGTTCGCACTTCGCAGCGCTTCACCGGGGGGAGAACTGTTACGGACAAACCAATCTATTTTGATGTAATAGTTATAAGTTTAATGTTTTGTAAATAAAGCTTAATTTTCTATTAGGGCCTAGCTATAAGGCATATGTAATTAGCGCAGGGATTGTTTTATTTTAATAAAGTTTGTTTAGATATATCCCACTTGCAACTAGGTAAGCAGGTAGGGCTAATAAAGGTAATTAGGTTTGTATGGTATTTGGTAAACGGGTGTGAAAGAGACCCTGTAAGGTTGTCTCACCCTACCAGGGAATCGACGGAACTGGAGGGTGGGACCGGTAGAACCTGCAGACTATCTCTGTCGCCCATCTCGCACATTCGGAGGGTAAGTAGGACACCCATAGAGGTAGAATGTTGTGAGTGGGAAATAACACATTTTCTGTAGGTAGGTTTAGAAATGTGTAGACAGAGATAGAACATAAACAATAGGTCGTCTCCCTCAGTATCTCGATGTTAGGAGGGTGGACATAAATGTTACACTAACGAATTTGGTAGACAGAGACAGAAGTTTGTATGTCCTTGTCTTATGAACTAACCCGCGATAGTCACTAGTAAACATAGGCTAAGATTGTATTTATATAAGGGCCGTGGGTCGCAAAATTTGTACTGCGCTCACGGTCAAGATCATCAACGGAATAAAGGAACAAAGGAAGAAAGAAGTGTTTCATTTCAACTATACAGTCCACACGAAGGAGCAAGAAGATCTCTCAAGATTGTATCACGGCGGACCCAAACCCGCTGTGACTTACAGAGTTGAAATTAAAACCATATACTCAGATCTACAGTCCCTTGAAGCTGTGAAAAAAAAAACTTCTAAGTTTACGTTAAAAAAAGATACGGCCTTATATGTCGCAAAAAACGTAATTTCTAAACTCTTAAGAAAATCCAAATTTATGGAACTTTCCGTTGACCTAGAACTATTGAGACAGATAATACTAGAGAAACAAATTTCACTATTTCGCTGCAAAAAAGTATACCCACCTATAATTACTTTGATAGACGCTTGGAAACGACTAAACATTTAGAAAAAAACATACTTATATTATTTGTCTCTCTTGCACTAGTGCCTAAAAAGAAGCTGTCATTCTAATTAGATAAAGATGGCGATTTTCCTTTTTTAGTCGGGCTCGGTGTTGCACGCTGTATAAAATTTACCACATTTTAAATGAAATAAAGAATCGAAAGTTGAGTAGATTAGTTTTGTGTGTACATTTTATTATGTAATTAGTAAAATTATAGGTAAATAAGTTATTGTTTCATAAAATAAACAACCAGAGTGCCTTTTCTGATTTCCCCGAAAGCTTTGGTGAGAGTGTAAACGCGAATTAGTATAGCATTTGCAGTGGCGCCACCTGGTGTCACCTTAATGAAACCTCATTTCTTCTATGTAAACTTGTGTTAACTCTCTAATCGAAATTAAAATAGAAATAAGGAAAATCCTTTCCTGGATTGAACATCAATTTATCTAATTACTTTAAACAAGCAATTCTTGCCTCGATATAAATAATATATTTCGCATTTCGAAAACGGCTATAACAATTTTGATGAAATTTTGTATTTTGATAAGGTTTGGCTTTTTAAGTTTACCTAAATAGTTTGATTTCTTGTAATTTAACACAAGCATTGTATTTTTTTAAAAAAATATTTTTTTCCATTGATATGCTGACAATTTTATATAATGCCATCTCGTACATTTATGTGGTACCTACTTGTTTGGTCGCTGACGGATATTAATCCACTATTTACGTATAAAAAAATAAGATGGCGTTATAATATAATATTATTGACGGATGATAACCAACTAGTACATTTAAATTATGTGAGATGACACTTTATGATACCGAACATAGCTCGGTCGCCTAGGTACTTATCATAATATTATCAAACAAAGTTACCGCTGTGAAATAGTTCAGAACTATGAAGATAGACTACAAGGTCTTAGATCAAAACGAACAACTCACATGCAAGTATAGCCAACACCAGATTATCAACCAGCTAAAAAATGACAAGTTACCTTTATTAATTTTCTAGTTTAAATAAACAAACTGAGTTCCAAATTATTCGAAAATATGTGACATTACTATGTTGGTAATGTCAATAAAAATAACGGCGGTTACAAATTGAAAAAAATATCAACTTCAAATTCTCCCATAAATATGGGAAAACCAAATGATGTTTTTACTGGCAACATTGAACCTGAAATGTGCTACGTGATATTTTATTGAGTAATTTCTGTTCATATTGCAACAAAAACTAAATACACGTATGAAAAGTGATCCCGCATGCTTTATTATTGTTTTGAGATCTCGAATCGCAATCTTTTATAACGCATTTACCCATTTAGTTTTTTTTTAATTATGATGTCTTACTCAGTTGATGTAACTCTGGGGCCTGAGCACTATTTTGACATGAGCCGGACATGAGACTGTGGACCTATGGTCAGTGGGATTGCGTTTGAAAGGTAACAGCCTACCCGACATTGGCGGAATCACCACTCTGAATAACAGAGAGGGATCGGGTCCATAAAAAATAAATAAAAAAAAGGTAACAGCCAATCTGGTATTAACATAAAAATCAGTGCCTAGAACCATGAAATTTGGCAAATAATATCGTCTCATACTTCAAGTACAGAAAAAAATCTGAAAACTATTAGGTCCTTACAAATGAAATTGCCGTTCAGTATCAACAAAGTGAATTAACTTTTTGAATGAAATTATTATTTAATCAATCGAACCATGCGCCGTTGTTATCGATACACTTCCGCCATTTTATAGGCAGGTCATTGATCCCTTTGGAAAAAAAATCCTGGGAGCGAGAGTCTATGAACTGTTTAAAGGAGATTTTGACTGCCTCATGAGATTTGAATTTTTTCCTTGTAAAAAGTTATCTAAATTTCGAAAAAAGTGGTAATCAGTTGGGGCAAGATCTAGAGACTATAGTGACGCAAAGGTTCCAGTCACCACAGCTCCTCTAACTTGGCGACCGTTTGATGTGCAGTGTGTGGTCTATTGTTATTCTGAAGGAGCAGTGGGCTAGAGTAATTCACCAGTCTCGGTTGTTTAATGGCGAGCTATGGATAAGCATTGTTTTCAATTGTTGGCAATACAAGTCTGCAGTAATCGTCTGGCCTGATCTCAAGTAGTGGATAACACTAGCACTGGTCAACCAAAAACTAACCAGAGTCTTCTTTTTGGTCAGTTTTCGCTTAGGGCAAGATTTTGCCGGTTCTCCAGGGTTAAGCCATTGTGATGATCGCTTCCGATTGTCGTACAGGATCAATTTTTCATCACAAGTCTCGATACGGTTCAAAATCCCCTCATTATTGAGCAAAGAAACGCAGCAAGCGATGCGTGTTTGTTGGTTTGCTTCAATCAATTCGTGCGGTACTCACTTTTCGAGTTTTTTGACTTTTCCGATTTGGCGCAAATGGATAAGTATCATTTTGTCACTTACGCCGAAGGCTGCTACTAATTCAGAAGTGGTTTAAGATGAATCCGCTTCCACTATCGCCCTCAATTCTTCGTTATTCACTTGTGTATCGGGTCGTCCAGGAGCCTCATTGTGTAAATCGAAATTTTCAGAACGGAAACGTTGAAACCTTAAACGCACCGTTCGTTCGTTAGCGGTGCCTGGTCCGTACACGTCGTTAATTCTTCGAGTCGTTTCTGCAGCACTGGTGCCACGATGGAACTCGTATTCTTAAATACCGCGAATTTTTCAATTTGTCCATAGTTGTTGTTATAGCAATGTTGAAGCTCAAACAAATGAAATACGAATTTTAAAACAATATTTTTCTGGCTTTATTTTGAAATAAATTTGAATTTGGAATTCCTAATCAAACGCAAGATATTTGATGTTAAAGCTACCAGTATCTGCAATAGGCTATTTGAGTGTTTTCTGAAATAGAGTTATTATTGTTGGTAATATTCAAATAAAGCGTCAACAATTTTATTTCATTTTTTAAAACCTTGAGAATAATAAAAAATTGCATTTAATGCTTTACGTTTTTAAAAGCCTGTGAAAACGCCGTCGGCCATGATGTACTTGTCCGTGACGTCACGAACCTTTAAATATCCATTGAGTTATAAAATACTAGAACAAGCATGTTAAAAACCTTTGTCGACGGTCACACTACTCATACTTTGTGCGAGCGTAGCGCAAAATCTCGCTTTGGGATGTCAGTTCTAGTACAAAGTTACTCAATGGTGACGTGCTTGTCATTGTTACCGGCGTTTTTGACAATGTAAAATACCGACAAAAATAAAACATTTTAAAATGATTTTTTCACAGAAATCATTTATTATTTTTAATAACTATTGATATGTTTTGGTTCCATATGGTGCAAACTATTAAACTAAATTATTTAAATTATTAGATAAGTCAATTTTGGTACAAGGCAAATAGCCTATTCCATATGTAAGGAAGGACCTAATATAAATTTGTAATTTTATTTTATTTTTAGTTCTTGATCTTGATCTCTAATTGTTGGAAATAAAGTTGAAAATTAATTTAATGACCTTTAACTTCTAAGGTAGATTTACCTACTGTTGTCTGTACCAAATTTTTTTTACGGAAACCTCGGTGGGCGTGTCCGACTCGCACTTCTCCGGTTTTTTTTTGCAAATTAGTATTTGCACAAGAATAAACATTTTTGAAGTAAATTAGCTTATTTCCAAATACTAATTTAATTATTCAGAAATGTAATTTTAAAAAATGGCTAGAAGCTTAAAATTGTTAGTTTTTCACAAATACAATTCCAGTTTTAATTTTTTTGTAATAAAATGTACTACTAAATGATATTAACGACGGCATTTGCCTAAATTAAGTATTTGACATCACCTACATTTTATTACCTGACTACTAAAAAGGGGAGCAACAATCTATCAGGTAGGTACAAATGTTTTATTTACGTGGTTTGGTATACAGGGTTACATTGCAAAGGGGTGCCAGACTTAAAAAATAAGATCAACGAAACAATATAAAGAAGCGTCTTAATCGTTATTATTTTTAATAATCGTATGTTACAAAAAAAATACCAACTAAAATTAAAACATCCAAAAATAAAGTCAATAGAGAGATTACGAAAGCCGCGCGGTCATTCATCAGAGGCGTACGAGGACCTTCCGCAGTGCACATACGGTGCAATTTTCTCATGAATGAGTTAAATTATCCACGCGTACGATTTTTAACAGCGGATAGGAAATTTTAATGTAATTTTTATTATTTACATAGTTCAAAAGTTACGGATTCTGAGCCACTTCTACAGATTTGGCACCCCTTTGCAATGTAACCCTGTAACTATTTGTAAATACAAGCTGTGCCCGCAACTTCGTTTGCGTGAACTACATGCTGGTATTTGCGGGGAAAGCACCCTTACCACGAAAATAGCTTTTAAGGTACCTCCGCGTACAGTGGGGTTGAATCTGGGTGTCGTTGGATAGGTTGTTTAAAAATATTGTGGGTGTGCACACCATTTTTGGATTCAAAGATCCATTGTGTAATACTAATCTTTATTTATATTTAGCAGCATATAATTGAGCTGTAAGTTAGTAAGAAAAGTTTTGCCCAAATGCAAGACCAACATGAGACATCTAGTCTTAATCTTCGTAGACACACATGTCTTAGTCTTGTCTTTGGTTGTTCTTCAAAAAAGCGTGACAGTATGTATTACGGAATATCTGACACAATAACGCAAGTTTCAGATTGGCTTAGCTAATAAGAGTCAAGTTCTTGCTCATATCTTGCAGGGATAGTCTTGGTCTTACCCCAACTAAGAGGTCTTGTTTTTGCAAAATGCAAGAACAAAACCAAGACTATTTTTAGGCAACCAAGTAAATCAACTGCTCAAGGAAAGTTAACTGTACAGTTTCATACTCATAAATTTTTCACTAATTTGGCTGTTAATAACTTCAGTAGGTAGATAAAATACAAATACAGAATTTCGTTATTCGGTATAACGACAATGCATGACTGGTAATATTGCAATAATGGACACGCCAGACAGGAACCTCCCGCGGAAAATGTTAATATTTCTTAGAAAATCGATATTTTTTTAACGGCGACGTCTGTAAACCAAGCTCGCTTGAAAATGACATGCAATCTGTTTTTATTTATGGTTTAGTTTTAAAGAGAATAAAAAGCTTTATAGTCACATATCACTAAGTCAAACGCTAACTTCGTCGCAAATACAAAAATAACCGCGCCGAGTATTGAGAAAAGGTAAGAAAAGTAGAGACGCAATAATAGTAAATGTTATTAGTGAAAAAAAAATCATTTTTACATAATTTATTGATACTTATTGATTGACAAAAAAAATTACAAATAGCAGTTGGTATATTGTTCTATTATTGCATATTACCTACTTCCTTTCTAACGCAGTTTTAGTACGCTATTAGAATTTTCGATTTCTATTTAATAGTAGCTAGCTATTTAATATTTTTTGCAGTCAACTGAAAAAAACATTCCAGGTGAACATTTAATTTAAACAATTGCATATTGACATTACATCATCATGCCTTTAGCGCTAATACAGTAAACACGCGTTTATGTGTTTGGCCAGTAACAAATGGTATTAATATTTCTTGTAGCTTAATATCGAGCTATCACGTGACGCGTCTGGCATTATTCAGCCGCACGACAAAGCGCTAGGCGTTAGGCGACAGCGACACGATGCGTCGTGTTCAGCTGAAATGTTCGACGAGTGGAAGGGGAGGTTGTGCGAGGTCACCCGCAAGCCGTGAGCTCGGCCGCGCCCGCCGCCGTTCGGGTGCGGCGCGCGCACAGCGACCTCTTGCGTGCGCCGCTCCAGCGCCAGACCGAGTGTACGTCCCGCGACCACGCTGCGGACTCTGCCGCCTCTTACACTGCCATCGAATTGTTATCTTAATATCGTTCCTAGGCCTCCGCCTTTAGTGAACGTACACGCGATTTTAATCGAAAACGTGCTACATATTAACGAAATCCATTCATGTTTACGTATATTATGATACACCGTTTTTTAAACGAGTCGAGCGCTTTAATCGATCGACTGCATCAAAAGTAAAACTATTATTATCATTTGCAGTCGAGTTTTGCAAATTTTGTTGCGCTGCGATAGGGCTTTTGAGCTTTCTATATATGCATTTCTCGAAAAGTGATCGAATACCGTTGGTGCAGATCGCATTTTATAAATATACCGAGTGTAGTGCCGTCCTGTGCTTAGTTCAGTCAGTGAACCGTGCGTCGAAACCTCAAAGGTGTTTTTCTTGGCGTTCCTTTGGTTGCGAGCTTTAGCGATTTGCATTATTTCGGTTATTTCTTGCTTTACTTTGCTATTATTGTGGAAAAACGCGATCCATGCTTGGAGTTATGACTACCATGGTATGGTTTCCTTTGTCTAAATTACGTAAATTTTTTCTTCTTTGTAGGAAGGTAGTTACTATCAATCGATGCATCTAGCCTTATCGTATCTAACTGCAACACCTTACAAGCAAACATTGTAATTTTCATTCATTAAACCTTGTACATTGTTGGGTACATACCACAGTTTGACAGCATAAGTAGTTGTCACAACAACAAAACAGTAGAATTTAGCAATTTTGTAGTTAACTCTAAACTCTGGACGTATCATTAAAACATTACCCATGATGAATGCTCTATGCTTTAGAAGGTTTTATTAATAATAGTATTATTAGTTGCAACACACATGTCGCGCTGCAAAGTCAGGCAGACTATGCAGAGCACGCGGCCCCTCCCTTGCGACGAAAATCCCAGGAACCAGCCAGTCTCGACTAGCGCTATATCTACGTTTCTCTCCCGATACTTACATTCTTGGCACAACCTACACAGCTTTGTTTTCTCAGTAGTCGATAACTTTCCTGTTACATAACAATCTTGTTTGTTAATACTAACAAACTAGCTAAGTATGTTTTTAACAACCACATCAAAACATTAGCCGTCCTTGTTGCATTTGATAGAATAGTTCTTTGTGCTTTTCGGAATGCTGTTGCGGAATATAATAATTAGATTTTTATATTAACTTCTTTATAGTACATAATTATATTACAACCACATAAGGTACTAAACAATACTATACACAATACATGGTAAATATGATAAGACATCAACATGTTTAAACAATCATTTATAAATAATAACGTTATTTAAAAATAAAAACATTGCTAGATCTAAACTTATTAGTAGGCAGTACTTGTTTTTCGTACCTAAATAAAAGCAGATTGTCAGACATAAAATAAAGTACCTTCCTATTTACCAACCATAGAGTATGGACCAATATACAAATTGAAATGACCGTAAACGTAGGGAGGTTTTAAATGTTTCAATAGATTAGGCACAACATTAATCATAATATTTTGTTCGTCGTCTGAGAATAACATAATGTTGTTTACTGCAAATCTACAGCCGCATCTTCATTGGTTCTGACTTGGAATAATAAATTATTCAGGAGCTGTCTAGAAACATTATTATTACTCTTATATTTGAACTGAGAATCTCATATTATATATTTTATTGGGTAACGTTATTTGGATTTTCGGATAAAAATAATGTTTTTAAAACAGATTCCTAGGGTATTCTTTGTGGACAGTATTACTAGACGCTAAAATAGCCATCTTGTTAAGACTAGCTTAATATCTTAATCTACGTAAAAATATTTTTTTACACCATAATATTTTATAACCTACAAAGAATTTCACCATTCATCTAAGTATGAATTATTATAATAGTGTATTCCATAGTATAACACAGACTCCGCCGCCCCGCAAGTTTAGTCAAAGGATCATAACATAACCACTCTGTCTTTTGTCATCTCCCATTTGTATATTAGCATACAAGTGAAACGTCTCGCCCGGTTGCTCATGAATAGATGAAAAGATCCAGCCACCCATTGACATACTGTCGTCTCAAATGAGACTCGCCCTCGTTCTCCGCTTTCAGCCGCGCTGCCTGCCTACTCAACACTATTTCTATAACTACAATGTCTTTTCTGGCTTTTTGGAAGCCTCTATCTATAAAATACCCCATCTCGATACGCTACTGCGAGATATTATTCTATTCATAAGATGTCATACAAATTTTTACAATAAGATCGCATTTGTAAAATTCACTGAGCCACCTAATGCGTCAATAAAATTGATTAAAATGAGGACCAATCTAAGGAGTTACTTCATTAGTATTCTGGAACACGATGAAAGCATTGCGTGGCGCTGTCGAATACTTTAGTCATATCAAACCATACCATAGTAAGCATACCATTAAGTATTTCATACAGAGTTCATACCAAATCTTTACTTAAACGTAAATACCGTTTCGGAATCAAAGAAACGAGACATTCCTCGTGCCGGCGGACCGAAATAGTGCATCTATGCAAAACACGGCAATTGCTCTGCTGGAGTCGGCGTCGGCGTTCGAGAGGGCCGTGCTGGAATGTGAGCACCTGGAGGCGTCCGAGCACGGCAGGTTTCGGTGAGAGCGTTGGCGCGGCAGCGGCATGGAGGAACGCGGCCCCCCCGACGTGCCGCTGATCGTGACGCCGCCGTGCGCGGGCGGCGCGGCGCTGACCACGTCGCGGCGCGCCGCCTCCGCCCGCGGCTCGCGCGACGACGGCCCCCCCTCCACCTGGCGCTCCTCGGTGCGTGTGCGCGACACCGGTTTCCGCGGCTCCCGCAAGAGCGTCGTTCGCCTCGAACCGCCCTGTAATGGCCTCAACGGGCTACCAGCCATCGGCAAGGAGGTAAACATTTATCTCTTTGCCTGACTCTTAAACGTGCCTCGTAATTAGGTAAAAAAAAACCAATTGATCAAGCAAAACCAATTACTTTAATTAAAATTTATCCGTATGAAATTGTGAATAACAGACCATATTATAAGTAACTTATTCGTTAAAAATTCTGTTCCTACAGTAACAATCTAATAAATCGAAATAAAACAACACGTAGTGGGTACCTACTATAGAAAACGAGGCAACGGTCGATTGGGTTGCTTTATACGAGCGCACCCGCAATTTCCTCCGCTAATAAATATTATAGCACACGCAACGTAAGCCACCGGACGGTGTAAGCAAGTGAATGATTTATACAAGTACATATAGTTCGCATCTCACTGACCTTTAACACTTCGTGTCTGGAATCCAAGGCAAGCCCAACGACAAACTTACTAGTTCATTAATTAATCATCCCACTTGTCTAACTTACTCATATATTCAAATCGCATCGTTTAACCGCAAACTATTTTAAAATATGGATAAACTTTAACTGGAATGTCATGATTTTAAATTAATGTGGTTTAACTTTCTACATTACGTGTAATGGTAATATTACTATTACTATAGAGAAAACAAGAAAAATAAAACCTAGGTACATTAACCAAACCAAAAAGAGTATCTTTATCCCATATCAATTTACAACATGGAAAATGTAATAGTTACCATAAAAAAAAATATATGACCCTTGTTTTCACACAGACTGTTTCTAATTTATTAATGTTTTCATTTTCGAGCCGGCCAGAGTAATAACTGCACTGCGCCGGCTTCATTTTACATCTGAATAATTTACTTATTTTACACGTGGTTTTCATCTTTTTTTACAATGGCCTATGTTTGTTTGCAAATTGGGGTTCCACCCGGAAATAATTCGGTTGGAAAGTTTATATTTCATTAACTATGTTTTATTTCTCCGGGGTACCAATCCACGCATAATTTGTTTTACCTGCACGTTATTGCATAGTGTTGGTAAGAACATTTTTGTTTAATTTATTTCAGTTGCTACGTTGGAATATCAGCGAGTAATTATCGTTACGAAGATATTTTTTCAAAAATTCTAAGTGATATTCTTTTACAGGTGCGCAATTTACCCAGACTAATATACACCTTACAAGTCAGCCAGACAATCGGAGTAAGAAGTTATGATCTTTGTCTTTTATGAGGTACTAGACAACTTATTTTCTCAGAAGTGTCTCCCAGCACACCCAAACCCGAACCAATTTAAAAAAGTTATTTTTCTCAATAGACCTTTGCCGGGAATTGAAACTTTGCATACAAAGTGAATCACGCAGCCACTGCGTCAATCGGGTCGTCCAATTTCATGCTTTTTACTAAGAAAGGTATTTTTACCAAGGTGTTTTTATACAATAATCTAATATCTGCCACTATATAACTTATTATTATAAAAATAATTTTCATTTCCTTTTTAAAATGATCATTAGGTATAGTATAGTAGTTCACATGAATGTTGACGAGTAAATCCAGAAATCATATCATATCAGTCCTAAAATGGAATGTTTTTTTTTAGGCAGTTAATCAGCTCTTTGATTTTAATTTCTTTTTTACAGTTTGTAGGAATCAGGTATTACATTAACAGATAGCCAAACAACGTACCCATTGTTATAATCTGACAAAAAAATATTTATTCTACGAATTACCAATACTTCTGATTCATTATTGTACATCTTTTTGCTGCTTTTAAACTTTTACAGGCGGTCAATGGCCTTTTCTACATCGTATGATTTCGATCCAGCGCATGACAGTCTTCAGAGTTAAAGAACTTTGTTTCGGGAACTACTGTGGCAACTTTATTTTTACTAGACTTTAATGTTCATGTCATTTGTTTAACGGAACATTGGTTTAAAAAATATGAATTATTAATAAATATTGATAATTACAAAGTCGGTAGTTTGTTCACAAGGGAGTCTGCTATTAGAGGAGGGTCACTTATACTTTTAATTAGTCAATTAAAATGTAAAGAGCGCAAAGATATAAGCGCACTCTCAGTTGAACAAACTATTGAGCTAGCGTGTACTGAGCTGGAGCAGTATAAAATAATTAGCGTATATAGCTGCGAATTACCACACTTTTGAATCCACGATGGATGATGTCCTAAAAAAAAGTCTGTAAATCTAATAAGAAAATAGTTGTATGTGGAGATTTTAACATTGATATATTGGTAAACACACAGACATCAACCCGTTTTCTTAATCTTTTTTTAAATAAATATTTTTAATGAACCTACAAGGGTGACTCCCACATCGGCTACTTGCTTAGACAATATTTTTTGTAATAACGATGTAATTGATAAATCTATTTTAAATTGTCTAAGCTCGAACCATAGTGGACAAAAGGCATCATTTGAGCACCATCATGTCTCGAACATTGTAGATGTTGTTTGTAGGCCAGTTACCATCAATATAATTGACAGATTTAAGGAAAAAATTAATGATGGTGTTCATTTAATAAAACCTACGACTGACCACACTGCTGATGAGTTATACGAGAATCTTTTTGGCTTAAATAAAAATTAATTTGATCAGATTTTTACGGAAAGAAAGATAAAAATAAATACCTAAAGAGTAAGTTCAATGATTGGGCTACACCTGGTATTTATAAAAGTAGAAATACATTAAATGACTTGTTTAGTTTAAAAGCAGATTCTCAGAACCCACAGATCATAGAGTATGTTAAAAAGTATTCTAAAATATTTAAACAAGTATGTGCCAAAGCAAAGTCAAACCATCTACGTAGCATAATTACGAGTTCTACTAATAAAGCGAAGGCTACGTGGGATATTATAAATAAGGAAACTTGTAGACAAAAACCAAGGGATCAAACTTACTCTCAAAGTTGGAGATAAGCTAATTAAATCAAACACAGAAGTTGCAAATACTTTGGAGAAATTCTTCTTAAACATAGCTACCTCTACAACTAAAGAACTTGCATCTTCTGCTGAACTAGCTGAGTCTCTTTTAAAGTCAGGTGTTCATGGGTGTCAATCTCCATTAAATTTTAGACATATAAACGCTGAGGAGATACTAAAAACATTTAGGGAAATCAATATGAAAAAAACTAAGGATCTATGGGGAATCTCTGTCAATATCATTAATACAATAATAAATGCAATAGCCCCTCACCTTACAATTATATTTAACAAATGTGTTGATGATAGAGAATTCCCAACTTTAATGAAATTTAGCAAAATTATTCCTTTATTTAAATCAGATAAGAAATCTGATCCCTCCAATTTTCGACCAATGTCTATCTTACCCGTATTTGTAAAATTTTTGAATAAATTATGTTTAATCAACTTTTATCTCAGTTTGTCCTAAATAAGTTACTACATAATAAACAATACGATTTCACAAAAGGTAGAAATACTACCTTTTGTGAAATCGTATACACAGACAGAACTCAAAAAGTATGTATAAATGGAACTAAATCTTCAGGGTCACCTCTTACCACGGGTGTACCGCAGGGATCAATATTAGGACCCCTGCTATTTCTAATTTATATCAATGACCTTCCTTACTTTGCAACCGACCTATGTGAGGTGGTATTATTTGCAGATGATACATCACTGATCTTTAAAATTAAAAGAGGTCAAGAATCTTTTGACGATGTAAAAAATGCACTCTCACGGGTTCTGCATTGGTTTAGTACTAACAATCTTTTGCTCAATACAAACAAAACGAAATGCATAAAATTTACAATGCCAAATGTGAAGCAGGTCTCAACACATATCATTGTAAAAGATGAACGACTGAATACTAGTAATTGTACTACCTTTTTGGGAATAACTTTAGATTCCCGTCAGGAAGACTTAGTTCAGCTGCTTATGCTGTGAGAAAGATAAGACAATAGACTGATGTTGGAACGGCAAGATTAGTGTATTTTAGCTACTTTCATAGTATAATGTCATACGGAATATTGTTATGGGGCTCAGCAGCAGATATTGAATCTATCTTTGTACTACAAAAGAGAGCTGTACTGGCCTTTACAACCTTCGACCCCGAGACTCGTTTACTGTTTAAGTAAATTAATATACTTCATCTCATCATCTTTTTCCTAAGAAAAGTGACCAACATAATTTTAATACCCGGAATAAAGATAAACTTGCTGTTTCAAATTTCAGACTGCATAAAGTGAGTAATTCGTTCATGGGGAAATATATTCGCTTTTTTAACAAATTACCATTAAAAAATATTTGCGAATGTATCACTTTGTTTTATGATCAATGTGTTGTGTTAATATTGTCCCTGCATAGAGTATAAATATGGAAGCTCTCTTTTGTGGTTTTTCTTTTATTAAATGAACTGTTATTACTCAAAATTACATTTGACGTTTATACGAGTATGTTCAATACGTCGCGCTTCCCATTAAGTACAGACAGACTGATAAATTATTAAATGTAGCCATGGCAACACGCCATTGATACTATTTTTGTAGTAGGTATCTTTATACGTAGGTAGGTACTTAGTTTAAGCTTCGTAGGATCAATTAAAATATATGAGCCT
This sequence comes from Anania hortulata, assembly GCA_963576865.1. Taxonomy (NCBI): domain Eukaryota; kingdom Metazoa; phylum Arthropoda; class Insecta; order Lepidoptera; family Crambidae; genus Anania; species Anania hortulata. The sequence continues at coordinate 11,617,351 of OY756390.1, read as the reverse complement.
TTAAGACATAAAGAAAATGCAAATAAAGATTATAAAACCCAAATAAAAAAATTATAGAGCGCCTATACATATTTGGTAACAAAACTATTGTTCTTCTTCAATGGCATTTACAAACATACTCTACACTGCACAAGCAACAGCAACTCTACGTTGAAACAGTAAATATGTATAATATACATTAAATAAGAGTAAAAAGAGACCGTGTTTGTCCCCAGGTACTGTCTCTGGGCGCAACGGGCGGGCCCAAGGGGACTACGCAGCCATCACACCCCTGCACTATCCTCCACCATTCTCCTTACAAGGTAAGTGAACTCGTACATTAAGTAGAACTCACACATATACATACATCCACATAAGGAGTGCTTTATGAAACTATTTAATAACTTCGTAAAAAAATACGTCAGTTTGTAATAAATTGGCACAATTTAGTCTAATACGAAAATGAGAATTTCGTTTAAGAAGTCTTTTATGGTAACAAAACATGTAATAAGTTATGTGCGTACAGATCTGACGAACGCGTCGCAAATGCATGACTCTGCGAGCGGTGAGCTTAGAGAGTTTTCATAATATCGTCATGGATATCGCTGAATCTAAAACACACTTAGTCACTTCCTTTACTCTTCAAAATCTTTAAATTCAAGATGGCCAGTAAAAACTATTTCAAAAATTACAGTATGCATTTTTGTGTGTATTTTGTTCTGTTATGCAATATGATCTAATTAAATTTGACTGTTAACCTTCTACATTAAGACATCCACCAAGCCTTTAAAAGTTGACCACTGACACACAGGTAACTACTTAGAGCCCCTTCCCTCCACCAGCGCAGGCGTAGGCATTTGTCGAACGTATACGCAGCGAAGAAATTGCGGTTCTTCGACAACATACACGGACAATAAGCCGAATACCTACTTGTGTCCGAACTTTATTGACAAAATACGAACAACTGAAACTAGACACGTAACAATACTGCTAATTGCAATTGTTCAAAAATTGACAAAGGTTAAATAAATACGAAAATGATGTAAGTTTTTTCCTGTTTCTAGTAGGGGTACGCAACATGATCATAGCTTAATGCGTCAAATCTACGAAATTACATTTGAAACGATTGCTGTCTGACTTCCGTAACCCTTGCCTGTCCAAGGAACCACAACCATTTTGGACCATGGTTACATGGTTAATGTGGAGGCTTCCTCGTAATGTTTTTTAATGTAAATTCCGAAAAATCCAGATGTACGTTCTAAAATTTTAACTCACAGCCTACGGATGTGAAGCAAGACTCAACCATTGAGCTACCACTAAACAAAGCTCTGCCAGAACGATACACATTTATTTTACATTATGTATTTATGTACTGACTTGGCGCAAATATTTGTGGCGGGTGACATGCGATAAATTTTACAGAGAAACCTAGCGCAATGCGTAATTTAGGCAAGATAGACAGACATACAGTGTTGTTGCCAACTGTCTCTGAAAAGTTTTATTTGAGCTTGAGGAAATAACTGAATATGCGCCAAAAACTACAAATCCTTTTCTCAAACATTTTATTATATGTATGTGCATACTTATTTACTAGAATAGCATGTTATATGTTTTTTGTTACCGCTTTGAGCTTCATCATTGTATATAAATGAAATCGTACAATGTCAATATTGAATCATGTATGCGACAGTAAAAAAAATGTTACATTTAGATGTATGTACCTACTAAAGAGTAAAGTTCTGCCGAATTGCGCTGTACATAGTGCAAACAATTGCGCATCATCCGTGAGCCACGCGCGCAATGAGCGCTTGCGCTATTTCGTCTTCGTTTGTTTACCATGAAGTGAAGTGCGGAACATGTATGCGCGCGCTTCATGAAAGCCTTGCTGTTATGATTGCTGCTAATGAGGCACTAACAGTTGTAGCGAATGTGCGCGAGATACACGTATTCTCGGCATATTAGGCAAGTCGGTACGCGTGATAAAGCAGACACTAATATCTACACAAAAACCTTATCGTACAAAAAGTGTTGTTTTAGAATTCTTACGAGGAAATAGAATTAAATAAAGCTACGTCACTCTACGTCTATCGAAACAGACGTAACCAGTAACGAGACGGACTTTAACATGACAAGATTTTAGTCTTTCTGTTCGAAAGGATCTTGAACAATAGCATTTTGTTAACACATAAAATATTTTTCATTAGAATAATACCATTGTATTGTATTATACAAGTGGTCTAAAACAATATCGTCAGTCATAACACCTTTGTAATAAAACTAGCGACACCCTTGGCATTTTGAAAATGTCATATTTTACTACGTAATTTTATAAAATGGGTGTAGCAACAAGAGAGTTAAGACGCTGACTAGACCCAATGACCTCGAGCAATTACGAATTCAGTAAGAGTGACAGAGAAGGTGCTGCCTGGAATGAAAGGGCCTAAGTGCCAAACCACAAAATACACAATTTACGAATAAAAATAACTACTTTATTGAAAATCAAAAGTAGCCAACTGCTTTAGTAATATGAAAGCCATAATTTTGCCTAAGATCATCAACATTACTATTAGGTCCTTACATATGAAATTGCCAATACTCAATACTGGTAACTTTAACATCAAATATCTTGCGTTTGATTAGGAATTCCAAATTCAATCAAAATCAACAATGAGCCTCGTGGACGACCTGATCCTGACCTGATACTCAAGTGAATAACGAAGAGTTGAAGGCGATAGTGGAAGCGGATCCATCCGGAGGCCAGACGATTACTGCAGACTTGTATTGCCAACAGGTGCAAACAATGATGGAAAAGCTCGCCATTAAACAACCGAGACTGGTGAATTGCTCTAGACCACTGCTCTTTCAGGATAACGCTAGACCATACACTGCACATCAAACGGTCGCCAAGTTAGAGGAGCTGCGACTAGAACCTTTGCGTCACCCACTATACTCTCAAGATCTTGCCCTAACCGATTACCACTTTTTTCAAAATTGAGATAAGTTTTTACAAGGAAAAAAAATCAAATCAGTTCATTAGACTTTCGCTCCCAGGATTTTTTTAAAGGGATCAATGATATGCCTATAAAATGGCGGAAATGTATAGATAACAACAGCGCATACTTCGATTGATTAAATAATAATTTCATTTAAAAAAGTTGATTCACTTTTTTGATACTGAACGACAATTTCATATGTAGGACCTAATATAAGTACAAGTTAGAAAAATTTAAATGTAGATATTTTCAGAGGTATATTTATTTATGCTTTCTATTTAGTAAAGTTTGTGGAATTGTGTTTTGGAAATGAGCATTAGGTTAGAAATACGATCAAATAGAACTGACTTGTCTTTTTAAAATGATATGACCTTCAGATTTTACACAAAACCTTCTTTTGTTAGCACAATTTGGCTACTTTCGGCCTCTTAAGCATTTCATTTTAAGGATCCAAATTAATCTCGACATTTGATAAGTATATAACTAAAGCGAGGGATTTTCATTGTTAAGGAAATTTAAAGTATATAAATTCGAAAATATAACATAAGCTAGAAAACTACTTACTAACTTAAGTATTATTTTATAAGTTAACTTCATTTTAGGGATTCTACTTTACTGCTCAAATCCAACACATTTAACTTTTTTTAAATACAACCTGTAACAGCTTATCGGCTGTATAGAATAAAAAGTTTTTTTTTCCATTTGAATGTTGAGCCCAAATTGTGACAGAACAATTGTGTTTTAACATTTTAATCCCGTAATAGGATGTTTATTAAAATACAATCAAACCACTTTTGTGCTTTGATTTTGCGATGATTGAGACGTTTTGACGTATTACTAGTTTCATAATCGGAGGTAACTTGTAACTTACCAAAAACACAGACAATACAATACTAAAACCGATAGCTGTGAAAGTGACCAAATACACAGTGATTCAATTAGCGATGTGACAATTTTATTTTGTCGATACGATACCGATACCGATATGGCTTAGTAGATAAAAAAGTATCACGTTTTAATTATACTATAAATACTTAAGTAATATTTTTTGAGTGTTGTGTCTTTCTTCTTCTTCATCTATACGGTCATATCGGTTGCGTCCAAAGCCATCGCTTTTTTCCTTGCCACTCAGCCCTCACGACGTCAAGCCAGCATTTCTTAGATCTACCCCTTTTGCCAGGACCTGGCGGTGGCGGCATGGCCAGACATTTGTTTCCTACATAGCTTGCCGGTTTCCGCAAAACATGGGCGTACCAGCGTAGGCGACTCTCCTGCAGTTTGTCTGCAATATCACGGACACGAAGGCTACTGCGAATGCACGAGTTCCTCACGCAGTCCTCCCGCGTGACTCCGCACATCCACCGCAGCATATCCATCTCCATGACATGCAGCTCCTGTTTGTGTCCCTCAAGTAGCGGTCACGCTTCACTGCCATATAAAAGGCCAGGCCTAATGATGGACATAAAGAGATCTATGAATGAATGCCGGTTAACCTGAAATGACACTAGTCACTTCTCGCCATTTGGCCCACGCAGCAGCAATGCGTGCTTTGACGTCGTAATCGATGTCTCCCGATGCGTGAAGTACAGATCCAAGGTATTTAAACTGGTCTGTCCGCTCGACCTTGTCTCCGCCTATGCGATATCGTCAGCATACATCAGCAGCCATGGTGGCTGCTCATGTGAGTCTCTGATGCTGTTTGACACAACGTCTAATATCACAATAAACAGAAACGGACTGAGGGCGGAACCCTGGTGTACTCCGACGGTGATAGGGAACGGTTTGGTGTCGCCAACAGCGGTCTGAACCATAGAATTGGAGCTGCGGTACATGTCTCGGATAATATATGCCTTGGGGTCCCCTTTGGGTCTCAGTGCCTACCAGATCACCACTGGGACACAATCGAAGGTTCTGCAGATCAAAAAAGAGCAAGTGCAGAGGAGTGTTTTTCGTCCTGTATATCTCCATGACGGTCCTTAGGGCGAAAACAGGGTCCGTAGACCCGTTGCCAGGACGAAACCCATATTGACACTGCGAGACATCACAGTCCTGCTGGATCCGGGAGTCCACAATCTGCTCAAGGAGCTTTATGGTGTGGGACATGACCTTTATGCCGCGGTAGTTGCCGCACTCCTGTACCGATGCCTTGCCTTTGAAGACTGGAGTAATAATACTCATTCTCCATTGGCTCGGGATTAGCCCGGTTCAGAGTATGCGGTTGTAAAGGTAGGTTAAGTGTTTGTGTCTTTATCATGCCTAAAACTGGCTCCCTTATACATTTTAATAATTTAATATAACTTACACATCTATAATTCTATATATTTTACTTATACTTATATATATTAGCAATAGCTCAACCTTAGAGGCCTGCAAAAATTTATAATGTCATTAAATCTAAATTTAACGTAATTTTTACTATGAAATATATTTTTATTTTTAGGGCAATGTTTGTGCTTTGCTCTCTTTTCGACCTGTTAAGTGTCAGTTAAAAAATCGGCGATTATATTGACCGATATATCAGTTTCGGTATAGGTATCGTTACACCCTAGATTTCTTTCATTGAAAGCATTTAGGCAGACAAACAAATTATGGATTATGTGAAATCTTTTTGGGGTACGTACTAAGATCGTTTTGGTTCACGAACCATTACTGGTAAACGACACCGCAATCACGTATTTAAAAGCTAAAAGCTTTTTTACCGATAGAAGATTCAAAATGGCCCGGATATCAATTACATTATTGGCTTTGCCGATCCACATACTAGGACTTATCCAACCTTAATCTCATCAGAAAGTATATATGGCATGCATAGGCTCCGACCGAAAAGGGCTCCTAAGACATTTCCCTAAGTTTGTCATATCAACATCATCATCACCATTTCAGACATAGGACGTCCACTGCTAAAGAATGGCCTTCCCCATTGACTTCCATATTGGCCGGTTCGAAGCGGCCTGCATCCATCGTCTTCCTGCGACCTTTACCAGTTAAGATGATATGATTAAATTATTGAAGGAAGAAAAGGAAAAATTGAAGGTTTATAAGTTTAAATATAATATGCTTCTTAGTTATGCATCGAAAGTATTTTTGAACGTTTACATTGGAATCGGCCCTTATTTCACTTTTTTTAATCTGGGTCAAATCAGAGAAGACTGAAACAACAGAAATGCCTTATTATATTATGTTAGTAATCGTTTTTAATAGTTTGGCCGATCATAATTTTTGTCATAAAAATCATCAATTGTGACTATGCAGGATGTCATTGTTTGTCTAGTCAATGTTTATACAAAGAAACATTAATTCAGATTAGTAAACAGTATTTTTTTTAAAACTTCTGTTTAAATTGTATACCATTTAACGTACCTACTCTACTCATCTTATTATATACCAAAAGTCGTTAGAGCTTTTCATGCTACATTCTGTAGCTGCTGCTTAAAATCCAAGTCCAATCCAATCCAACTCTGCATCAATAATCATGTGCTGGCGAGCAGATAACACAATTGGCATCATTTCCACGAGTTACAGGTACGGTCAGCACCAAAAGTCGACGAACAAATTGATTTTCAAAATCGCTATACATGACAATCGCCAGAATTGGACGATTATCATAATATAAGGCCTATTCTGGCACTTGTCATGTTAAGCCATGTAGGTATAATATGGTGTATAGCGATTTTTAAAATCTGAATGTAGTTATCGACTTTTGACGCTGACAGTACGGACCATGCCGGAACATTATACCTGAAATAATACATTTAAGTTGCAATTGTTTAATTCACTAAGACCGGATTCGACCAAGCTGGTGTAAGTTTTAAGTTGAGAGTATACCACTGCTTAATCTAGAGTAAGCAGATTTATCATTCTACCAACCACTAATCTATGAAAAATATTAAAACGGGCGATTTTGACAGTGTATAAATTAAACTGAAAATAAGTAAATGTCAAAATTGTCACTTGTCAAACCCACTCATGTCACCTCGAAACTGACATGTCGTCAATATCTAGCATTGACACTCTATTATCCTACAAAATTAAAATGTTGTGGCATTTCACGTCAACCTAGAAGAAATCGATTACATGGATTTTGATAGGTTTATCAATTCGTTTGGTCGTTCACTCTTGAACTACAAAATAACAATACCGAGTATAGTGTATTGCTTGAAAAATGTAATCGAAGCTATCCAAGGGTAAATTCAAGGTGTAAAATTATACCCGTAATAGTTATTCTGGTATAGCTTTGTGTTTGGTCGAATCGGCCCTAAGACCGGATTCGACCAAGTTGGTGTAAGTTTTAACTTGAGAGTATACTACTGCTTAATCTAGAGTAAGCTGAATTGTCATTCTACCAACTACTAATCTATGAAAAATATTTAAACGGGCGATTTTGACAGTGTATAAATTATACTGAGAATAAGTAAATGTCAAAGTTGTCACTTGTCAAATCCACTCTTGTCACCTAGAAACTGTCAAGTTGTATAATCTACCATTGGCATTTTGTTATCCTACAAAATTTAATTGTTGTGGCATTTGATGACAACCTAGAAGAAATAGATTACATGGATTTTAGTAGGTTTATCCATTCGTTCATCATTCACAATAAAAAAAACTGAGTATAGCGTATTCCTGAAGTAAGTTGGAAAAACGCAAACGGAAGTTATCAAAAAGTAAATTCAAGAAGTAAAGTTATTCCTGTTATAGTTAAACTGGTTTAATTTTATGTTTCGTCGAATCGGGCCTAAGTGTTCTTGGCAACTAAAAGATGTTCAAGAGAAAATTTACTAGCCTAAGTATCTGGATTCTAAAAAGGTAGTGAATAAGGATTAATTAAGATTGCAGAAAATATGGTCTAGTAATTCAACGACTACAGAAAGGAGGTCCGAGTGAGGGGTAAGCGTTTTCAGATTTTAAGCAATGAACGTTTCTTGACCATTTCTTAAAATCTAAAACCGCGTGTGAATGGTAAGATTTTGACCCCAATTTTCTTTCTCGACGCTTTTATTATAGTATAAAAACATGTTATATTATCTGTTCAAACGTATAAAAGACTGACTCGAACCTAAGCCCTAATAGGTGACAGTCCTTATGTAAACTTCGGTCTTTTACATTTCGTTAATAAATTATTATGCTGTGAGAAATCCGGCACAAACATAAACATAACTTAAAAAATTGAACAGAGAGCTTAATTGTACCTTTGTAAAATAATAAACCATAGTCGTGTACCTAAGTAACATTCTTGTCTTATTAAATGCAACGCTACAGTTTTTGCGAAAACATTTATTCGTGTTTACAAACAAATTAATAGCGTTTTCAAAGCTTTCAAAAATATTTTAAAGCTTTGAAAACGCTATTAATTTCTCTTAACCAATACGTTTTTATGACTCATAAAGTAAAACTACCATACACAAGCTGGCCCGATCTCTATAAAAACAGATGCCTGAAATTTTTTAAAGGATTGTAGAAGTAAAAAATTACCTGTGTTTTTCAGTTTATTATACACTGTCATAAAAAATTTGGTCATCAATATATTTTACCCTGCTACTACAATACTAAAAGTAGAATTAAACCAATTTCTGGACAAATGACAAGTACGTAGGTATGACGTACCTACAGATCGACTGTAGGTACTACAGATCATAAGTTACTGTCTAGTTGGACTGAAATGAATTAAAATGTTATTTTAGCAACAATTTACATTTAAATTTAAGGTCCGTACCTCAAAAGAAAAAATTCACCCGTATAGGATCACTACGTTAGTCCGTCTGTCTGTCTGTCCAGACCCTTTTCATCAGGAACGTGTGGAGGTATCAAGTTGAAATTAATATTACATACTCCAGGTCCAGAACCAATGGGATTGGACCTGTAAAAAAAAGTCAACGCATTCCAAACGTACAGCCGCTTATGCCGCATATTTTGACATGGCAACGCAATCAAAACCTATAGGGTACTACTTCCTTCCTTTTCTTCATTCTTTCGTTTGTTTTTTTTAACAAACTCGGATAAAGTGATAATGATCTTCGAGACTCGATTCCCGTTATGGACGAACTATGACTTGTAGGACGTAGGTATACAACCTACAAATTAGTACGAAACCATTGGTGCGCGAGTACGAGGCGCACTTGGCCGGTTTTTTATAGTTATTTTAAAATCTAAAACATCTCAAAACTATTGTTGTTTCCAACATGCTGATTAAATTACACGGTCGTCATGTCAGCTTATCCTCGCTATTTTAAGCTGATCCCTGAAACTTAATCAACTACTCTCAGCGATATATTATATTCAAACTGCAGATAGAGCCTAGTTACTAGAGATATCGTGAAACCAGATGATCATCCAAGAAATTCTCAATTCATCGGCTCAAATTTAATGTAGATATCATATGTTTGTAGCTAGACTGCTTTAGAGCTACGAGTATTAATGAACGAACATTAAAGTATTTTGTATTGTAACAATTTAAATGTGCTTAGTCTACCTACCTACACTGCCGTATGTCGCAATGGTCTCATTTTCGTGAAACACGCAAAAGCGCAAAATACTTTCATTTTACACGCCACATCTTTTTCCTGTTTACGTAAAGGGGATTTCAGACGGATGTGAAGCATGAACCCGTAATTAGCTTCGCTATTTAAGCAAGCGTAATTTACGTCGTGGGTAGGTATACTATTATTTTACTTTATCAAACACGTTTCAGATGCAACATATAGTAATATATTCATTGTTTATAATGAGTTTTTATCTAATCTGGTTTTGAATTCTGATAAAGTTACTTATCAGTTCAGTCAGTTATTATTATTTTTATTAAAGAAACTAACAGCTGTTAATGTTACATTTAGTTTACAAACAATGTATAGTAACTACTAAAGCATGACAGGTTTCCATCAGTAGTTTTACAGTAAGTGAATTATTTTTAAGTAACAATGTTTTTTGAATTGCAATAAAACGGTTATTACCTACCTACGGAGCCGAGACGTGGGACATGATAGTAAAGCAGGCCCACGGATTTGACGTGCGACAGCGAGCTCATTTCGAAATCAAATCCAAAATGGTCATTCGGCAGAAAGACCAAAGCAATAAACATAGTCCAAAAATGTAGCAAGCTAAAATGGGTGGGCTACAGCTACAATCTGTCGCAAATCGATGAAAGGTGGAGTAAACAGGTTCCCGAGTGAGGACCACGTCTCGGCAAATGTAGTGTAGGACGCCCCCCAGCTCGAGGGACCGATGACCTTATGAAGATGGCTGGCGGTAACTGTATAAAAAAAGGGAAAGATCGTGCTCTTTGGCGCTTAGAAGGTTATGTCCAGCTGTGGACTGAAATAGGCTGCCATGATGATAATGGTTATTACCTACTTATTTGACGAATTTGTCACATAGTTTTAAAAATATATATATAATAAACAGTTAAAGCCATCCCAACCAAACATAATTCTTTTACGCTGGGCTAGGCAGCATTTGGAAAACATCGTCTCAGGTATTGTTTCTGATTTCTATAACACGTGATTAACTATTTCCTTAGGATCAGGGCAATGTATGTAATGTTGTCTAATATTTAAAAAATATATATGTTAGATGACATGAGTAATGGTATGTTTGTTATGTTTGTTTCCAGGCCGCTTGGGATTGGTTGATCCTAATCCTGGTGATCTACACAGCGATATTTACGCCGTACGTTGCCGCTTTCCAACTAAATGAGCCGGACTTCGACAAGCGCTCGCGCAGCTTTGGCGAGGATCCCATCGTCGTCATTGACATGATCGGTAAATCGCACAATTTTACCTTTCTACAATTAGTAAATTACGGTTTAATTCTTACTGTTTTTTTTATAACGTCAAATATAACATAAAATATAGTCACTTATCTCCCTATCTATTTTGTTATACTTATTCACCTTATGTGAATTAAAGGCGAAGGTCGTGTTGGTACGCCTAAATTCTGAAACGACTTAACTTAAACAGAAAGGTGCAGTAGAACTTTTAGGACTGATTCTACTGCTCGAAAACAACAACTTTTTCTACGGGACCAACAACTAACACCCAAAAAAAACATTTCTCCATACAAACTAATGTCAACTCGTCGGCGCTTTAGTATGGATAAGTATTATTATTTTTCAGATTAGAAGATAGAAACAAAGTTGATGTTTTTGAGCAATAGAATCACTCCTTAAGAGGCCGTCCTAGAAATCATCGTATTTCCGTATATTTTGTTCTCTGATTGTGAAGACGTGAATGATAATTGAAACAAAATTAGTTCTTATTCTTGCATGTAGCGCGAATGGATTTTTCATATTATTTCAAAAATAAAGGTAATTCACCAATATAACTACCCTTATTTCAGAAAAATGACGTTCGAGTTACGTTTGAACATCGGTTTACAAGAGACTACAAGTTATCCTGACAATTCGATTTTAACATTTAATTGAAGATATGGTCTACTTTTGCACATAGGTTGAATACTTTTTTAACATTCCTACAAAATATAGCAGAGAAACGAATGCTCAAATAACATAACGTTTTAGAAATTTCCATTCAAATATCATTTATTTATCTATCGTTATGAACAACAATTAGAAGATTTAAACACTACACAATAATTTTCAGGTATATGTAAAAAACAAAAAATTAAGTAGTAAACCTAAGTCAAAATTAACAATAAAATCAAGCGCGCAAAACCGATCATTTTTCAAACTTAGGTAGGACGTCCACTACCTAATAAATTATCAATATTATCTTGTAAAGGATCAACATTTTTGACGGTTTATCTCGCATCATAGACGCACACAAGCATAGAACTGTATTTCAATTTTGTACTGAAAAAAGGTGCACGGCCTCTTAAAGTTTCACTGCACCTTTCTGTTACACCCTGTATATGGATTAACATCGTAAACAATGCCCTAACACTGTTATTATTTGTTTCCAGTTGACGTGACTTTTATAATCGATATCCTGATAAATTTTCGGACGACTTACGTGAGCACTGCCGACGAGGTGGAGTCGGACCCCTCCAAGATCGCCATGCACTACCTGCGCGGGTGGTTTCTCATCGACCTTGTCGCCGCCATCCCCTTCGACCTGCTGCTCTTCGGCACCGACACCGACGAAGTGAGCTCCTTTACTCACACTACCCCACCGACCCCTCTCATCTCACCATACACATCCAAATCTAGATTAGATTACAAAATTAATGCCTAAGTTTTAGAATCAATAGCCACCAGACGATCAGTTGTCCGAAAGAGAGTCAATGATCCCATCCCGAATATTCGAAAATCTTTACAAGAAATTAAAATTATAATGCGGGAAAGTGTAGAGGCCATATAGTACAATAAGATTAGGGCAACGAAGCACGTTACAATCCGCACGAATGGAAGGGTAAAATAGGTCGTAAGTAAGGCAAGAAGTAGGTCAAGCTAGGGGTGGACGGTGGCCATTAATAGAAATAACAATGAGGCTGTTTTCTATCAGATTCTTCGGGATTAATGTTCAACATCAATTTCGGACAAATGTAGCTCTGGATATTTATAGTAAATCACGTAACTACACAAACTAGTGGAATGCAATTATTGCAACTCACATTTAAATAAGGTTATTGCAATTAAATATTGTCACTTCAAGGCCCGCGTCTTACCATGAATACAAATTATTAGCTAAATATTTATTATTTTCTTTATTCAAAATTATCAATCAGTAATATTAACTTCACTTCACTATCTTTCGTTACTCACATTACTTTTGTTAAATTTTGAATTAATTATTATTGATTATTCAATTGATAATTATTTTTTCGAAATCAGTGTACCTACTCCTGTTGTTTTGTTATATCCTTTAATAATTCCGGTATGGAGAGCCCAAAGGTGGGTGCGTATTGAATCTTTTATACCATTTCTTGTTACAGCAGGGGCTGGAAAGTGATGAGGTATACCATCTTTGTGAACTATTTTTATGTTGCTGCCACTCGATTTTCTTACATTTTAGTTGACATGATTTTATTGATTAATTTCCACTAGCCATTTTCAATCCACCTAAGCGAATGCGTTAATGGAAGATAATGACGCTTCCCATGAGCAAAATGTTATATCATCTTCAACCCTTACACCGAGCGATCATCAAGGAGCTCACTCGCTGTTCACGAGCTTGCCCGCCCGTTTCCATATGCAGAGACTACTTATTAGACTTATGGAAATTGTAGCTCAGCAGACTCTAGAGAGTATCATAATAATAACTGAATAGGACAATGCGTAGCTCAATAATGTATACTAGCGATACTTACGAGTAGCTTATCGTTGGTAACAGACTATGGTGGTAACGATCGTCGCCAACTGCCAAGGTGACCCCTAGAGGACCTTCACCTTTTTATTTACGAAATAGAATAATAGGTATATCCTAGCTTATGTTCATTACTTTTTTAAGCTTTAAAATAAGATGTACTTATAAAAATTACTATTTTAGAAGGAATGTCACGATAATGATAAACATGAATGCGTATTCTAGGAATGTGACCAATATAGAAGTATAAAAATAAACCCTATATTATTAGAAAAGTACAAAGGCGGAACATTTCATTGGCTTCTCATAGCAAAAGTGCAAAAATCACGATATGCACCTATAGCTTATTTAGCAAATACGCTCACACTTACCAGACAAATAATCGAGTAAGTACCTACAACTTAACAGGTGAAGGCCTGTCCTCACAACATGGTACACGAGTTGGCACGAGTATGTCGATCCTAGACGACGATATAGAATATTACTACTTATGTACTTAAAGCACCCACCTTATATCAGAAAATGACTGATCCATTAATGTATCGACCAAAACTTACACCCACCTAAGTTTATTTCATTACCTATACATAATTAATTTATGTTAGTTGCAATTAGCACTGTTTATTTTATCACTCTCCATTCAAACAAGTGTTTACTACATCATTATTATTTTGATTGATTACTATAAATTACCTTTTGTTGATTTTATTTTATAATTGAAATAAAATTATCTCAAACTGTTTATTTTTTGTTTTACTCATCATCTTACCAACCTTACCTTTCAACCAGTAAACATTACGAATACCCACAAAGTTAATGACCTAATCCATTTATCACATATTATTTTCTCATTATAAGATTAATTTCGAACATGGGTATTTCTTGTCTAAATGATCCAATCGCATGTACAGAAACGAATAAATTTGAAATTGAATCATTACATTAATCATTTAGGTAGAAGACTACTGGGAACGGCGCTATAATGTCCACAGAGCTTTTGAGAGCTCTAAGCTTACTTAGAGGTACATGTAAAGTAATTATCCATATGACAATGATAAAAATGTTAGACTAGCCTTTATAATGATAATGGCATGGTCTTAGTAATTCCTTTTGCAAACCTACAATTTTAATTAAATAACCGATTAGTTAATAGTATTAAAGCTCAATTCAATAATAAATAGATAAGCCAATAACTACCAACCTCGGCATCCATTTACACAATTACATAGAAAGAAACATTTTTATCCGCTTGTATATACATTTTCAATAGGCAGAACGCATTTTTTAAAATCATTTTATTATTAGGTGCCATTAAAATCATTCTTAGGTAACCATAGCAAAATTGAATTGTATTTTGTACATACATATTTGATTATGCATGTATTTATTAAATCAAAAACTTAAGACAGAAACTCATCAAAATTGTTATTATGAATAATGATTATTTATTTTAAAAAGGTGTCATTTTTATAGTACATGCTAAGAGTACGCACAAGTAAATAGTAAGCGGGGCGGACGCACCAAGCAATGTTAAGCGATTTCGTTGGTAATACATGGGGCACACTAAAAGTTTTGCACTTCTAGCTAATCGGAACTATTTGAATTTCGAATGTTATATTTTTTTAAGCGTTGCAACTTACTAAGATAGTAATAAAAAAAACAATTGGCGGGAAATGATTTGTCTATTGTTTTTTATCACACATCAAAGTTCTACGTACGCAACGAAAATGTAATTGAGTCGAAAAGATTTGAGAGCGATGATTTTTTTTGATTTTAAAAGTTCTCTCTCTCCGCAAGACTATGCCGCTCATCTTCAAAATGCTTTTGGGAGAGAAGCACCTTGTTTGAGCACCGTGAGGCGATGGTTTGCTGAATTTGAGAGAGGTCGAGTTTCTTTACATGACGAATTTCGTGAAGGGCGGCCTTCAACTGCCGTCAACGAAAATAATGTGGCTACTGTTAAGCGGCTAATTGAAGAAAACCTGCGGATTACCTATGAGACAATTCGAGGACTATTGGGGATTGGTATGAGCCAAATTCAGAAAATTTTACACAAAGAATTGAAAGTTCGGAAACTTTGCTGTCGTTGGATCCCTCATGAACTGACAGCGGAGTCGCGCGTGGAATGGTGCTCACATGCTACTGAAGTACGACCACGGACATTCTAATGCTGTTTATGACATTGTCACAGGAGACGAAACGTGGATATATTGTTTTGAACCCGAAAAAAAACAGTAATCTTGTGAATGGGTGTTTGAAAATAAGAACAGGCCAACAAAAGTGAGGCAGGCGAGAAACGTTGGTAAAAAAATGATCGCGTTTTTTTTCTCAGCTACGGGTCCCATCTGTACAATTCCACTTGAAGATCAAAAGAGTGTTAATGCCGAGTGGTATTCTACCATTTGTTTACCCAGGGTGTTAGAAAAAGTTCGCGAAAGACAACCCAAAAGCCGCGTTCTCCTACATCATGACAACGCTTCTTCACACGCGGCCAACAAAACAAAGTCATTTTTAGCTTCTGAAAAATTACAAATTACACCCATCCTGCGCATAGCCCCGACCTAGCACCCTGTGATTTCTGTATTTTCCCCAAAATCAAAGATTTGATGAGAGGTTTTACTTTTACCAACTCCGAAGAGGCAGTGGTAGCGTTCAATCAGCACGTAGAAAACATGCCTTCAGATTGTGGTCCTCCTGTTTTAAAAAATGGTT
Organism: Anania hortulata; assembly: GCA_963576865.1. Classification (NCBI taxonomy): domain Eukaryota; kingdom Metazoa; phylum Arthropoda; class Insecta; order Lepidoptera; family Crambidae; genus Anania; species Anania hortulata. Next base: position 11,601,414 of record OY756390.1, on the reverse strand, counting down.
CGATCGCATGAAAAAATGTTTAAAATGTAAAGGAGAGTATTTTGAAAAGCAATAAACATAATATTTTGGTTAATGTTGTTTTTTTAAGTTACGCAAAACTTATAGTGTGACCTACGTATTAACTAGCTTCCGCCCGCGTGGAGTTCGGTCAGCACATTCAACCAAACAAACTCTTTAGCTTTATAATATTAGTATAGACACACGTTTTAGTATCTGATAGTAAATGGATTTCGAGGTTTTTTCATAACTGCTTTCAAAAAGGTGTTAGTTGCTTATAATAGCAAATATTTTATACAGGGTGTCCTTCAATTAATATATGGGTAGTCTTTTGTTCATGACTGTTTAGATTCAGTGACATCATATTTTGTGAAATTCCTCTGCCCGGTTTCAAGATTATGAAACATGATTAAAATGCGATTTATACTCACGTACCGAGGGGCCACACTATCGCATTTTCGTATACATATCGCGACACCGGCTCACACTACTAACCGTTTTTTATATTTGGTGTTTGCAAGTATAGCGCTTGCATACGTAGGTCACATTGAAAGTTTTTAGAATTAGAAAAGTAGCCGATGAAACATTTCGAATTAAGAACTCTTTGGGAATCTGTACATGACGTGTAGATGTCACTGACATAAAATAGACGGTTAGATGTAAATGTAAATTCATATATTATGTCATTTGTTTTACAAATTGACGGCAATTTAAAAAGTGTCTGTCGTGTGTCGAAATGTATTGACCACTATTAATGTGATCTAGAAGTTGCATAATTTTGGTCGAATTTATTAAACAATAGGCCAATTTTTTTCATGCAAATTTTTATCTCTTTAATTTTAATTTTAATTTTAATTAGGCTTAATCTTAACAGTCATGATCCACAGGTTAATAATTTATCCATTAATTACTTTTCATACAAGGCGTATCTAAACCACAAAAGGCTTAATATTATCAATTAGTAGGTAAAACAATTTTACTAAACTGTAAATATAAAAATAACACTATACTGAAATAACGCACGAACCTTTTTACCACATTACTAAACAGTTTGGAAATAAAATAAATACATAATCTCGTAGGTAAGTCTGTATAATTCTTAAGCTTACAAAATAATGCAGTACTTACTGTTGCAACGTCTGGGATGAAAGTAAAGTAGAAGTAGGTATGTATTACAATTATGGTACAATTTCATTTCCTTGTAAAAGAACATTTAATGATTTATCTTTAGGTCAACATTTTGCTCCATACAAAATGAACTTTTCAAAAATGTACCCACAAGTTCGTTCAGGTAATACCTATTTTAAGAAAATTCTTTTAATTGATTGGCTTTTGCACAGTGTGGTTTCAAAATTTATCACCCTAACTAAATTTGTAATACTTAACATTACTTATCTCAACATTCCTTTTGGCTCAATATTTCCACAAATGAAACAGCCCCATATTGAATCACGATCACATATTTCTTCAACTATATTGGAAGAAGAAGCTACCAACTTTTACAAAATACAGTATATAATTTACATACAATTTATGCACCGCATTCTGTAACGAAGCCAGCTAATCTTATAGTTTTCAAATAATCGCTTGTAATACCTACTGCAAAGTATATTATCTCAGTTTGGTTGAGCTCTAAAGCATATTCATAGGCAACTTTTGCTTAGTTAGCGTGGTTTTCGCTATGAAGCCTCGTTGATGCTATTTAGTATAAGCGAACGAATCATAAGCTTGATTTGCGGCTAAATTACGTTGCTGCTAGTGTTGGCGGCGGAGTCTGAGCGGTCCTTGTGGTGGTTGCAGACGACGACCCTCATCGGCCTTCTGAAGACTGCGCGCCTGCTGCGGCTCGTACGAGTCGCGCGCAAAATTGACAGATACTCCGAATATGGCACTGCCGTCCTACTTCTTCTTATGGCCACGTTTGTGCTTATTGCACACTGGCTGGCTTGTTTGTGGTAAGCTTCTTTAATCATTTAGCTTATACTATTGGATATACACGACACATCGCTAAAACACTTGTTTCCATTTGCAGGTACGCTATTGGAAGCTGGGAGAGGCCTCAGCTTCATGCTCCGATTGGTTGGCTGGATGCTCTCGCTAACGACGTTCAGGCCTCATACGATAATTCCACCGGTCCATCGATGAGGTAATTTGCAAATCAAACTCTTTCTTACTTGAAGTATTATCTGAAATGAATAATACTCAGACCTTATCACAACTGTATTGCTCTCTGTTTTTCTCTCAGGTCCCGTTACATCACCGCTCTTTATTTCACATGCACGTCCTTGACGAGTGTCGGTTTTGGCAACGTTGCTCCAAACACAGACATGGAAAAGGGATTTACGATATTTGTCATGCTTGTTGGATGTTAGTATAATATTATTACCTTATCAAATTAATATTTTTGAATCGCACTGTTATTAAGTACGACACGTGCGAATTCCTGAATTCATACTACATACCTCAAAACCCACGAGTAAAAGGCTGCTTCTGGAAAGCTCACTGCATCATAGATTCCATCTGCTTCCTTGGTGTGATTGTGATAGAAAGAAAGCCCATACAATATTTAAAAACTGTTTAAAAATTGAAACAAGTAAATTATAAATAAATTTGATAGCTAGATAATACGTAGGTCACACTATAAGTTTTGCGTAACTTAAAAAAACAACATGTTATAACCAAAATATTATGTTTATTGCTTTTCAAAATACTCTTTTTTTACATTTTTTTTTTCATGCGATCGAACCATTTTTTAAAACAGGAGTCCTCCTGTTTGAACTACAGATCTGAAGGCATGTTTTCTACGTGCTGATTGAACGCTATCACTGCCTCTTCGGAGTTGGTAAAAGTAAAACCTCTCATCAAATCTTTGATTTTGGGAAAAATACAGAAATCACAGGGTGCTAGGTCGGGGCTATGCGCAGGATGGGTGACGAGTTATACTTTTTCGGAAGCTAAAACTGACTTTGTTTTGTTGGCCGTGTGTGTCGTCTTTCGCGAACTTTTTCTAACACCCTGGGTAAACAAATGGTAGAATACTCGGCATTAACACTGTTTTGATCTTCAAGTGGAATTGTACAGATGGGACCCGTAAAAAAAACGCGATAATTTTTTTACCAACGTTTCACGCCTGCCTCACTTTTGTTGGGCTGTTCTCATTTTCAAACACCCATTCAAAAGATTGTTGTTTTTTTTTTCGGGTTCAAACAATAAATCCACGTTTCGTCTCCTGTGACAATGTCATAAGTACAGCATTAGAATGTCCTTGGTCGTGCTTCAGTAGCATCTGTGAGCACCATTCTACGCGAGCCCGCTTCTGCTCCGCTGTCAGTTCATGAGGGATCCAACGACAGCAAAGTTTCCGAACTTTCAATTCTTTGTGTAAAATTTTCTGAATTTGGCTCATACCAATCCCCAATAGTCCTCGAATTGTCTCATAGGTAATCCGCGGGTTTTCTTCAATTAGCCGGTTAACAGTAGCCACATTTTTTTCGTTGACGGCAGTTGAAGGCCGCCCTTCATGAAATTCGTCATGTAAAGAAACTCGACCTCTCCCAAATTCAGCAAACCATCGCTTCACGGTGCTCAAACAAGGTGCTGCTCTCCCGGTGCAGTCTTGCGGAGAGATAGAACTTTTAAAATCATAAAAAACCATCGCTCTAAAATCTTTTCGTCTTAATTCCATTTTCGTTGCGTGCGTAGAACTTTGATGTGTGATAAAAAACAATTGAAAAATCATTTCATGCCAATTGTTTTTTTTTTATTACTAAGAAGGTTGTAACGTTTAAAAAAATATGACATTCGAAATTCAAATAGTTCCGATTAGCTAGAAGTGCAAAACTTTTAGTGTGCCCCATGTATTCTAACGTTCATTGGACCATACCTACCTATTGTTGAAATAAAGCAGATGTGAAAAAACGTATGAATTAATTCCCACTGCTTCCTTCTCTCCCTATTTAAATTCTAATTTATTTATTTCTTTACAGCTCTCATGTATGCTAGTATATTTGGTAATGTTTCGGCAATAATACAACGACTATACTCAGGAACAGCTAGATACCATACCCAAATTCTTCGCGTCCGGGAATTCATTCGATTTCACCAGGTACGAGGTATTTTACAAACTTACCTAACGATTAAATCTTTCAGAATGTAAGAATGTATCATTTTGCCTATTTACAGATCGCTAACCCACTTCGTCAAAGGCTAGAAGAATATTTTCAACACGCGTGGAGCTACACTAATGGAATAGATACATCTAGTTTGTTGAAAGGGTTCCCGGAATGTCTCCAAGCTGATATCTGTCTTCACCTCAACCGAAACCTACTGGCGAACTGCTCTGCTTTTGAGGGTGCTAGTCCAGGATGCCTTAGGTAACATTCTCTTTTTACAAATGGCTTACATTACAATATCATCAAGGTTGATTTTCTATGGAACGGCGCACAATTTTCTTGCGATTTCGATCTAAAAAAATTGCACAATTTTGAAAGAAAGAAAGAAAAGACATTTATTATACATTGGACATCACACACATTTTAAGGAAATAATGTTATAATATACTTACCCTACCTATACAATGTCTTATGATTTTTAAATTTCATATTCAATTGTTTTAGCTGTAAATCTGTCATATTTTTTTCTTTAATAAGTCCATAGAGTATAGTTTATAGAAAGCGCTACTGAGATTTAGTTTTAGGTAATAGTAATCAAACATCAATAAGTGGCAGTGTTCCCTTAACGCTATTGTGACTATTCACAAATTATGTTTTACAACAGCAAAATCCTTTAGATCTGCTGACCTGACCTGATTTATAAACTTAGCTATTTGTTAACATGCCTTTCTTACAGAGCTCTGTCGTTGAGGTTCAAAACTACTCACGCGCCTCCTGGTGAAACCCTGGTCCATCGAGGCGATGTGCTCACTTCATTGTACTTTATATCAAGAGGCTCAATAGAAATTTTAAAAGATGACATCGTTATGGCTATTCTTGGTGAGCACATTTTTAAACTATTAATATCATTTCTCATGGCTAAAGTTAGTTATCTTCTAATTGTCTAAGTTATTTTTTTAACCTTTGCCGTCTCACTGCTGGTCAAAGATTTCCTCCAAGTAGAGGACCACTGTCTGCCATACCATACTGTGGCTCTCTAAATCGTCACGCCATCGCTACGTCTAATAAAGGAATTATTTACAAATAACATTCAATCTTTACTATGGGACTAACACCGAAGTCAAAAAAAAATCACATCGTCTCCTATAAAGCATAGATGAGGACTAAGCATGCACACTAGACAGTGTTTTTTTTACGTTTAAGATCTCATAGTTAGGATCCAGCTTTTTTATTATTTTTGTGTGATTCTATTAAAGTTAGGTGCCATAGCTATAGTAAAAGTTATTGTCGAGTATTATTAATTGGCTAACCATTACTGGAAATGATTGATTACAACGTATCAATGAATAGAGGTAAGAGATATTACCTCTGTTTATTGATACGTTACACGGGCGATTCTACTGTTCAAATACAACAACTGTTTTTATATGATTGACGTTTTTTTAAAACACTTCTCAATACAAATTACATGACATCCCGCCATGATTGTTGGATAGAGGACAGTGATCTTTTTTAGATTTCCATGTTTAATAAATATATAAATAAAGCATTAAAACAGAAGAATCAACCTCTAATCCATTTATTAGGTAAGTATATTCATGCCTGCAGTGCCCTGGCACAGGCCTCATCTCAACTTTGAGGTCCCACAACGCGGGCCCAGTGCGAATTGGTGGTGGGGTGTTGTAAAACCAGTGACCTAACCTTACTGTCAGATATTATACGACTATTATTATGTGATATTAGTCGGGATGTTAATTAATTAATTATAGTGCGATTATTTTTACTTATATTTGTCAGTGATTATTCATGAACGATTTTGTCAAATGTTATTATTATGCCATTTCATTGTCAATATTAGTTTTTAAAGAAATTAAATATTACGTTATGATTTTAGAAGTATTTCTGTTATCAGTAGCATAGATAATTAGTAGACATTTGTTTTATATTAAATAAGTTAATATTTATCTTCTTTTATTACGATTTGCGAGGTGGCGTGGCGACAAAGTATGCGTCACAGCCGCGCCACTATATTTGTTTAATTTCTCTTAAACTATAATAGGACATTTTTTTTTAAACCATGGACTAAATACGACATTTTATGGACAATTATTTTGCCGAATTTCATTGAAATTCCTTTAGTGGCGTGGCCAGAAAGTATAACATTAGTCGGGACCAACATTTAACGCCGCGGCTGTGATTGGATGGGTGAACATTCCATCCATATTTAGTGACATATACAAGCATCTCAGTTCTTAACTTTGGTAATCACTACCAAAGCGGTGCCGCCACTGAGCCACGAGCACCTCTTCTAAAAAGCCATTGAAGTGTTTAAGCAGTCTATTCATAAACACGGATATTTTCCGCAGGCAAAGACGATATATTCGGCGAGAACCCGTGCATATACCCGACGGTGGGGCGCAGCAACTGCCGCGTGCGGGCGCTCACGTACTGCGACCTGCACCGCGTGCACCGCGACGACCTGCTGGACGTGCTCGACTTCTACCCAGAGTTCCGCGCCTCCTTCGTCAACAACCTCGAGATCACATACAACATGCGCGATGTCAGTATCTTACTATTCTGATTCTTCCGTAGTGTAAAGACTGCCTGCTCCTACTTTAACGATTTTGCATGTGCTTGCACAAACGATGCAGCGTGATTCCAGCCTATGTGTTTAATATTCAGGCAGCCATAACAATTTATATTCTGACTGCTGCTGTGTATGCGACTTCGTTCGTGTGGACTACAGCATGTTTGGTATTTATCAAAAGATCCTGTCTTTGACTGTGATCGGAAGACATCTGATCCACCCAGGAAGAATGCCATACGCAATGATGATGATCAGACGATCAAAATGATATCGGAATACGCGTTAATAAACTTAGTTCAAATTTTGACTTTCTTTCAAAAAGCCCCGCAGGAAATCGTGCTCAATTTCGGGATAAAAACTACATATCCAGTTCCTACCTCGTAGTTTGCCGAGTTTCTTTGGAATTCATTGAGTAGTTCTAGAGTGATACACGGGCAGATACAAACAAATAGACAAAAATACAAAAAATAATAACATACTTTTGGCTTTAGTATCAATTACAGAGTACCCTCCAAAAAACATTTTTAAATATTTCAATGTACACAATTGGATCTGTTACAGATTTATTTAAGTATAGATAAGCGATAAGCGACTTTATCACTACTGTTGAACTCCCGGTACCAACCCCTTTTGGGGATGAAAGGAATGGCTAAGGGATGGGATTTCCAAAAATAGTCTTTGGGTCCCCTACACCTATTAGTAAGTAAATTCTTAATTTTGCATGAAAAGAATGAAACATCGAGAATGTAATTCTTGTTTAGCAGTTTTCTCTACGTGCTAAAAAGCATAATGTCGTGGTAGATTTTAGAAATAACACGACGCTAAATTTCAATGGTTGTCTATTAAAATGAAGAGTGTAGCGAAGACAAAACAACATATTTTTTATAAATAAGGATAACACGGAGAATTTTATTAAGTTGGTTTATGTCTTCGGTTGAGTCACGGGATCTGTTCAATTTATAGCAATAGAATATAATGGAACATGAAAGCTACGGCCTACATAATATCATAGAACCGTAGGCGAGCTACGACAGGCACCTACGACACGACACGTGTCGGGTGCTACGATTAATAATCGTAGCGATCCCGGCTTTTCGTCGTAGCATGTTCAAAATAAATTTTATTAAAAGTTTCTAACTGAGGTGAACCGAGGTGGTGGTGTTTTTTATTTGCGCAGGAGGAACTGGGCGGCATAGAGCCGAAGCGCAGGATGCGGTACGAAAACCCGAGCGACGCGCGGCTGCTGCGCGAGGCGTACGCGCGCACCACGCGGCGCCCGCACACAGAGACGTTCGCCGAAAAAATGGTACGTAGCTAAAATGTTGGTACATATAAATAATATAATGTAATCGAAAAGTAAACGTGAAATGTATGGACTTTGAGTTGGGTTTTTGGGTTAAAATTGTACAAACAATAACATATTTTTTCATACCAATCTGCTTTAGAGTAATCTTTATATTTAAAAATACAAGTCCTAACTCACTCATTCATTCACCGATTGACTCATCAACGCCTAGACCAAACCCTTGAATCTAGAATGATGTAACTTTGTACAGAGGTTCCTTTAATAACATAGACAAGAAATGAGAACGGATTTTTGGAAATTTAACCTCTAAGGGGGTAAAAATGACGATTATAGTTTGTATGCAAGTTCGTCATTTCTGAAGTTAGAAAGATTTAAATTCGTATTTAAGCTACTCTTTGTAAATAAAAAATACTGTTTTCGGAGCTTTTGGGGAAATACATCCCTAAGGAGGTGGTGAAATTGAGTGGGAAAATTTTAAAGGTTTTTTTTTTATCTATGGACTTGAAATTTGGCACAAATACTCACTAACAAAAATAAATAAATACCTGTTTCAGCATTTGTCAACTTGCATCCCTTTAGAGTGTCAAATGGGGGATGAAAGTATGTATGTAAAATCTTCATCCAACCCAAATCGCTTTGGATAGAGAGTTCAAATTTAGTCACTAGCTATAATTTGTGACATAAATGCTTACCAAAAAGGATGGTATTGATATAGGTTAAATTTCAATACAATCCCAAGAGAGTAAAATAGAGGGAAGAGGTCTTACAACAACTTACAATACTGACTTCTTTTTCCAAAAAATACACATTTTCTGAGATATGCGTGTAAGATAACTCTGACGTACCAGTTGTAAAGCTTTCAGGCTGCGTGAATTGGATACCAACATCCCATTAATTTCTACTATAAATTAGCTTACTTTTGTTCCGAATAAGAGGGTTAGATAAGGATCGTATTTACTTAGTAAGGGTGATCCGCCTTGAACTTCATCATCATTGAAGTCGTGCTAAAACCTTAGTCTGTTAATTTCTACTATCAATTAGCTTACTTTTGTTCCGAATAAGAGGGTTAGATAGAGACCGTATTTACTTAGTAAGGGTGATCCACCTTGGACTTCATCATCATTGAAGTCGTGCTAAAACCTTAGTCACAATTAAAGCAAAGCTAAACATAAAGGTTTGGTGTAGGTATATTTTGTTGTTTATTCCGTAAAACACACTTACATTACTAAGAGACGTTAGTTAACGAATTTCGATGACAAACTAAATTACACGCGTGCGAAGCCGCGGGGAACAGCTAGTTATTTATAAAATTTACATTATGCTCTCTGTTAATAGTAAAATACGTTACTACCACTCATTTAGTGTCTAAAAGACGCTTCATCTGAATAGGCCTTTGTTCAGCACAGCCATACTATACTTCATATAATTTGCGTGCTTTACTATGATTAAAGCCTTTTTTAGGTTCTGAAAAAATTCATCAATTTAAATTTAACCTAAACCTGGTTTTCAGGACTCTCAATGTAGCGATGATGATACTGAGTCTCCAGCCAGTAGAGGGATATTAGAGTTCTCGACGGATAAAGCGGGGCAGGATGTCACACCTCTCAACTTCAATTTTAGTAAACAAAGATCGACAACCTTAAACTCGATCACGGGTAAGTGTAAGTAATAACACCCTGGAATGTAAAAATAAGTACCTACCTTCTTACCTATAAATTTTTCTCCAGTTCGAACTATGTTTTAACATACGCCACCACAGATGCCCTATTCCAAGTCTATAGTTTATGAAAACGTCGCATGCAGTTAAAAAATTGGGCGTCGTGTCGTGTTTGTCTGTTAAATAGAGTAGCTACACATAGATGTGGATGGAGCTATATGCAAATCCCTTTTAAATAATAATTTTAACAATCATTCTTCTTTCTTTATTCAGTTCTGGTAACTTTCTTCTGTACATTTTGAATTATCTATGGAGATCAAATTACTTATTCCAATTGTTAGGCTTTCCTAAATTTTATTTATGCGCATTTGACAAGAAGCCTATAATTGAATTTAACAATTACTTGCTTGTACTAAGTGTTTAATTTTTGCAGTAATCTCTATGAAAATGACTTTTCTTGTTGTTAAATGATGCATAAAATTACATTCGGCAATAATATTTGATGCAACTTGTAAAGATTAAAGAACGTATAATTACACCGACAGTAATTTTATTTGTTTTAAAGCAGCATGTGTTACGCTTGTTGTTTCCGTATTTATTTACTCCTACATGTTGGTGACGAGGGCGCGGGTTACGGGGTGCGATGTACATAGTATTTATTTATTTAAAATATCTACAACTTTGTCGATTAACTTGGTTGAGAAACATTCCGCCCCCGGCCCCGCCCCCGCCGCCCCGCTCTGAGCGCGGCCCTTGTGTGCAGGCATGCTAGCGCAACTTAAACGGAGCTTCCCAGACCTCTACCATCATAAAACACACCAGCCGCTGCACAACAAATACTGTAAGTATGCATACGTCTTAATAGTGCATGTTTCAACCAATACATATTTTTTCCGAAATGATGAATAGGTAAACTCCAGCATACAATAACACACTAAACATAGACTTAGAAAAAACATTTAATACATTGTACAGTGCCACAATTATAGAGATGACTTGTAATTTATTGTAAATAACAAGCACGGTGACCAGAATTTTAAATTGACCTCTAAACTGTGTGTGTACGATGATATACATTCGCATACATCGGTTTCAGCGCAATCGACTCCACAAACGTATCGAGGGCGCGCGGCAGTGCGTCGGCAGTCGTCTGTGGGGCCGCTGAACGACACGTCGCCGCTGACGGGCGGCGCGGCGGGCGAGCCGGCCGTCAGCACGCCCGCGCATAGCGCCACGCTGCCCGTGTCCAGCCTCAGCACCAATCCGAGCTCGTATTACACGAACGCGTCGCCGAGCCCGCCCGCGGCCGCGCCGGCGCCCGTGCACGTCTCCTGCGACGATATCCTCGCCCCAGCAGCGCCCCCGTCTGCCGCAAGAACACCTTCATCCCGCTCCGCGCCACATTCAGCCGTCAACCTTCACCAAACTGGCCGTCCAGCGGCACTCGCTTTTTCAAATGAAAGAACTCAAAATGCGGCACAGGTACGTTGGAAGTCAAATGTTTTCAAATTATCAATTCTATTGCGAATTGAGTTTCTGACTTCAAGTATTTTTTTAGGATACAATTTCGCCGCAATATCAGAACGTGGGCCCGGCGGCCACGGCAGCATCGGTGGCGACGGTGCTGACTCGACTGGAGGAGCTGAGCCGGCGCGTGGCCGTGCTGGAGAGTGGGTTGACGGCGGACGTGCGCCGCATCCTGCAGCTGCTGCAAGCGCGCGAGCCGCACCACAACCAGGCGCACACGCCAGCGCAGCCGCTGCCCAAGGCCTCGCTCTCCGTGCCGCACACTAACGATGTATGTACACGTGATTGATGTGTATAGTGATCACCAGATATAAATTGCAAAAAAAACATACAACCGAATTGAGAACCTCCTCCATTTTGTGAAGACGGTTAATAAAACAGTGCTGACGTTATTGAATGAGTAAATTCCAAATTTTAGATTAACATAAAGTTACCGAAATACATTTTTATTGGATATTCGTAGCCTAGCTGGTCTTTTGGTTACAAATAGGAAAATGTGTCAAAGTTTTTTTTGTTTTAATACCATAAATGATTTAAATTTACATCTGGTTTATAACATGTACCAATCGTGTAAGGACAATGCCTTTCTTAGTATGGCGCAAAACCCTAACTATGATAGTCCAAACTCCAAAATTACTTACAAGCAGGCAGCTGCTAAACATACAATGTTACAAGCAGCTTCATATCCGAGACTTCCACTTCTAGCCCAGAGTAAAATAATAACGTAAAAATTTTTTAACTATCGGTTTTTAGTATACAGGGTGTAAGGGACAGCCCTCCGCAAACTAACAGAGTCCATTCTTCTCCTTATTCTAAACCATATTTCACTGGAATTTTCCTCAGGAAAATTTTCTTTTTTTTCTCGTTTTTTTAGTCTCTATTACTTTATTTTAATGTAAAATTACATCCTTTGGACACAGCAATCCATTTTTTACAAAACAACACATAAAATAAAAAAAACAGCAATATATTCTTAAATCTCTAACAAATAACGACGCGGATGTTATCACATGACGCGAGCGCATTGATAACGTTAGCAGCGATGACAGCCGAAGGCTCGCTCGCTGTGCGACTCGTCCGCAATGTTAGCGATACATTGCGTGCGAAGAAAACAAACAAATCGGAATTTCTGGATTTCTATAATGTTCCTGAAAAAAATTTAACTACCTGTCTTCTTTTTATAATATAATGAATTCACCCTATCAGTCTGTGGAGGGCTGTCCCTTACACCCTGTATATTATTATTATTTTATCATTTGCGCTTTCTTTAAACACAGGTTTAGCATCATAAGTAGAGTTCAAAGAAAAGAAAACATATTTTGGTGTGCATGTAAAGGACCAAAAATATTAAATCTGCTTTTTTAGTTTTAAACAAGTAAAACCAATACACCAATAAAGCCATTTTTAGTATCATATTTCTGCAAATAGGCCTAAATTAAGCTCTGTTACACGTCCCAATTTTTTTTTACCCTACCACTGCTTTGGGACAATTGTGGGCTAGCGCCGAGAAGAAGCAGCGCAAGAAACTCGGTCACTATTGTCAGCCTCTTTTTAAATAGTATGTTTACATTACAAGATATTATGTACTTGTGCGAGTAGGGCAATATTTAATTCCATACATTTTTGTCAATTAAATAGTCATTTACAGTGTTATAACCTTTTTTCATTTAAACCATCTTGACATGCGATTTAAATTTATGTTAGAGTAATAATAGTTAACGAAGAAAACTCAGATGTAATATTTATCGCAGCACTTTATTCAAGCGTCTTTACTCGACGGTGGTTTAACTCAGAATGCCTCTCAACGCAGCTTGCCTATGCCACCACCACTATTCTGTGACACAAACAACACAACACACAACAAAACAAAACCAAATACTTTCGTAAAAACGAATTTTTGAGTCAAGTATTATTAGGAATTTATCAAATTTTCGGTTTGAAATATTTCGATCAAAAAATGTATTTTCCGGTGAAATGTGTATTTATTAGGCTTATTACTCCTTGTTGTAGCACAATTACTTACTACACACAAAACCATGGCTGGAACTAAATTATATTATATACGCCTTAGATAAGACAGCAAGACAAGAAGGCCGCCTCAGGCCTTCTCACAAAAAATGTTTGACATAAGTGACATTGTAGTGCTTCTCTTTTTAACTTTTACCCTAAAAGTCCGTAAGGATATGATGTCTCTTTTCCACGCAAGACAGACAGTGTCTTTAAGCGTAGCGTATTCTAAGTCTATGGTTACAAAAATCATTTCTTATCTCATAGTATTTTTTTAAATAATAAATTAATCATATCTTGCTTTTAAACTTACTTTTAACATTAAATAATTTGATTTTCAATTTTATAACAACATACAAAATCATTGCAATCAGAATTATATTTCTTGTAACTCAAAGTAGCTTTTTAAAATATTTTAATTATTATAATTTCATAATTAATCAATTTTAATAAATAAGGGACTAACTTTATGTCTGTCACAAACTGCAATATAATTCACTCCATAAAATTACAACTTCCGTTTCCGTTTTTAAAACGAGCGATAAAAGTTTTACTGAAATCTTATTTAAGACTGATAAATCGGAATCATAATTTTATTGGGTTGACTAAAATCAGAAAAATAATAGGACAATAAATTTGGAATAAAATAAGCGTTGTGAAGTAGCGCTATCATTTATATATAGGTAGTTCAGCTATAGACTGCGGCAATTTGTTAAAAAAGCGAATACATTTTCCCATGAACGAATTACCTACTTTATGCAGTCTGAAATTTGGAACGGCAAATTTGTCTTTATTCCGGGTATTAAGATTATGAATGTCACTTTTCTTAGGAAAAAGATGCAGGTTTTTACGAATGTACATAATCTATCTTCTATATATATATAAAAGAAGAAACTGACTGACTGACTGACTGACTGACTGACTGACTGACTGACTGACTGACTGACTGACTGACTGACATATCAACGCACAGCCCAAACCGCTGGTGCTAGAGATTCCAAATTTGGCATGTAGGTTTCTTATAAGGTCTATGGGTGCATTAAGAAAGGGTTTTTCAAAATTCACCCTTTAAAGGGGTGAAATGGGGGCCCAAAGTTTGTATGGGGAAACAAGATTAGTTAGACTATTTTATTCGAAACTTCACAGGAGTATTCCTAATAATAAATGATTAAACACGTGTTTCAGGTTTTTTGCGAAATCTAGCCCTAAAGGGGGTAAAAGGGGTGACAAAATCTGAAAATCAACATGAGTATTGTTTCTATGGTTTATCGGGTCGCTGATTACGAAAACAACAACAATTTTAAAATACACGATACTTTGCGGATCTAAAATATCATCCCCCTATTGGGGTGCGATGGGGTTGAAATGTCTAAATATCAATATGGGTGTCGATTTTATGGTTTTTTGGGATGTTAATTACGAAAATGACATCGATTTGGAAATTTAATATTGTGGACATAAAAAAATCTTGAATTCAACCCTTAAGTAGGTGAAAAGGGGAAAGAAACTTTGTATTTCAGTTATCTATTTATATAAAATGGTAAACTGACTAATTGTTGATATATCAACGCACAGCCTTACCTTATACAGTGTAGACATCCATTAAGAAAGGGTTTTTTTGGAAATTATAGCCCTAAGGGGGTAAAATAGGGGATGAAAATTTAATGAAAGCATATCAGTTTCAAATAATAATTTTCTAATTTTGTATTATGGTGACGATTGAAAATAAATTTATGTATTACAGCGTTCTTGATTATTCAACCCCTGATGGGGTGAAAAAGGATATTAAGTTGTGTCTTGAAAGTCCTTCATTTTTACAGTTATAATCACTAAACTTATGTTTATAGTAAACTTACTCAATACATTGTTATTTTCACTCGGCTGCCGTAGGAGGGTTATGTTTTTCGAGCGTATGTATGTGTGTTTATAAGTTTTTGGCACGCTCTACAGCCTAAGCCGTTAGAGATGTATTTCATCATATGAGATTCTTCTCAGCTGTGGAAGTGACATAAAGCATATCGTTTTCCGGAATTCCCATGGGACATAGGAATTACGCGGGGAACTCTGATCTCTAATGCTACTTACGTGATTTCAACCCTCGATGAAGGTCTGCTTTTAGATTAGTTTAAATGCTGTTGAAGTGTTCCAGAGACGTCGCCTGGGGTCTACGGGGGCCAAAATTTTGTTTATTTCGAGCTAGGACGCACCGTTTTCGAGATATCAAGGCGCTGCGTACACGACGTAGCAGGGCGGGCCGGACAATTTTAAATAGATGAAAGGGAATCGTATACTGCAACGCACACGGCGGTCAATAAGACTGCGCCGC
Organism: Anania hortulata; assembly: GCA_963576865.1. NCBI lineage: Eukaryota > Metazoa > Arthropoda > Insecta > Lepidoptera > Crambidae > Anania > Anania hortulata. The sequence goes on along the minus strand of OY756390.1, from coordinate 11,585,895 downwards.
CAGTGCCCGCCCCGCACCGCGGCATGTCCGTGGCTGCCCGCCGTGGATCGCACAAACCAGTTTGTATACACTAACGCAGACGGCGGCGCGGGCGACTAGCTTAGTCTGCGTCGCGCGCTCTACTAGAATGGTTGTCCTGAACTGACCGTCGTGCACGTTGAGTACAAGGCGCGGGCAGCCGCGGGCATCGATGAGCAGACGCGGTCTTTATTGCTTCGCGGTCAAAAAGGCCGCACCACTGCGGTGTATGCGCAGCACCTTACTCCATTCTATATTAATTAATCTATATACATATATAAAAGGCAAAAGTGATTGACTGATGTATCAACGCACAGCCTAAACCGCGGGTTCTAGAGATTCAAATTTGACACGTAGGTTTCTTATAAAATCTAGGGGTCACTAAGAAAGGATTTTTCAAAATTCATCCCCTAAAAGGGTGAAATGGGGATCCAAAGTTTGTATGGGTAAACAAGATTAGTCAGACTCTTTTATTCAAAACTTCACAGGAGTAAGTTCTCCTTACGATAAATGAGTAAACATGTGTTTCAGATTTTATGAAAAGTCAACTCCTAAAAAGGGGAAGGGGGCTGACAAAGTCTGAAAATCAACATGGGTATTGTTTCTATGGTTTATCGGGTCGCTGATTACGAAAACAACAACGATTTTAAAATGTAACGTTGCAGACGTGAAATTCCATCTCCTTTGTTGGGATGCGATTGGGTTGAAATATCTATCAATATGGGTGTCGTGTTTATGGTTTTTTGGGATGTTAATTACGAAAATGACATCGATTTGGAAATTCATTAATTGTGGACATAAAAATTCTTGAACTCAACCCTTAAGTAGGTGAAAAGGGGGAAGAAACTTTGTATTTCAGTTATCTATTTATATATAATGGTAAACTGACTAATTGTTGATATATCAACGCACAGCCTTTTCTTATACAGTGTAGACATCCATTAAGGAAGGGTTTTTTGGAAATTATAGCCATAAGGGGGTAAAATAGGAGATGAAAATTTGAATGAAAGCATATCAGTTTCAAATAATAATCTTCAAATTTTGTATTTATAGTGACAATTGAAAACAAATTAATGTATTATAGCGTTCTTGATTATTCAACCCCCGAAGGGGTGAAAAAGGAGATTAAGTTGTGTCTTGAAAGTCCTTCATTTTTAAAGTTATAATCACTAAACTTATGTTTATAGTAAGCTTACTCAACTTAAATTGTTGGTGTTAGAATTTCAAAAGGAATAAATAATTTGTCATTATCGAATTAATAATCACCAAATATATTATCGTGGCTTATGGTTGCAAACTAACCCAACATACATTGTTATAATCACTCGACTGCCGTAGGAGGGTTATGTTTTTTGAGCGTATGTATGTCTGTTTATAATTTTTTGGCACGCTCTACAGCCTAAGCCGTTAGAGATGTATTTGATCATATGAGATTCTTCTCAGTTGTGGAAGTGACATACTTAAAAGTAGACGATGGCTGTAAAAATCAAATTTAATAACATTGACTTATATATTACTTCGTAAGGACAGGGCGGACCGCACGTCAGGCTGTTGCCTATAACCGGGCCCTACTCTGACCCTACCTAGGGCCGAAGTGACGTAGTCAGTGGTCGGCTGTCATCGGGAGCCGGTGTCCTAAGAAAAAATATTATGCCTGGATGTTCTTTTATGAATTGTGTCAGTTACGACAGAAAGTTCACCAATAATAATTCTAATATTACATTTCACCGGTAAATTGTAAATTTGATAATTATTTACATTACTTTAATATTTTTTTAATCGTTCTTGTCAATTATATGAAGCGACGCCATATTTGCAGTACGAATGTCCGATATAACTTTGTAGCGGCGTGCATTAGTTCTACACTGTGAGCACTATCATAGTTTTAGGTGATGTCATACAAATATTATGTTTTATGATGATAAAATATCTGAAGTTTCGATTTAACTAAATCAAACTAACGTGTGTTTTAACGTAGTAAGTGTAAAGTATATAGAAATAACTACGTTTTTAACTGTAGATTTTCTGCTGATCCTTGGCAAATGAAACATGGCGTTGTATTTTTATTTAAGCAAGAAAAAGTTATACATATTTACTATGATAACTCTTTAAATATTATATTAAATAAAATAAGAAAAGTTTTTTTATTGAGTTCCTCTTTAATTATAAGCCGCTCTGACAAGGTTACATCTGTGATGCGGTTTAACAGATGACATTAGAGTCTAATAGATGGCGTTAGTGTATCATGTATGGCGAAAGTGTAATGTGAATTGTTCTGTCAGCCGTATCTTTACTTTTTAAATCAATGTTTAATAAAACATTTTTTTAATCTATAATTTTAGACTCTGAAAAAGCTATCCGCCATGATCGCGACGTGAGTGACGTCAGTCTTATGGTAATCGATCAAATGTCATTAGAGTCTTTGATGTATTTTTGCATTCTCGAACGATAAAGTAATAATATACTAATTACTATATTTTTTGTATAAACTATTAGAAATCATGTTTGATTAATTCAGAGAGGTTGTATTTGTAAAGACGTCTAAGTTGTTTGTTTGTTTACTAGAGAGGCTACGTCATGGCACAGATAATCTATAGACCAAAATGGCTGACAGCGTTTTCGTCTGTTTATTAAAATATTATTTTAAAATTTAAGTTTTGTAGTTTTCTGTCTTAAAAAATACAATAAAATTTTTCGGTCTAATGGAACACTTATTAACAATTTAAGACCTATTTAAAAAAAGTGTAGTATGTAGTACAAAGATAGACTCAATATCTGCTGCTGAGCCCCATAACAATATTCCATATGACATTATACTGTGAAAATAGCTAAAATACACCAATCAAGCCGTTCCAACATCAGTTAACTGTCTTATCTTTCTCACGGCATAAGCAGCTGAACTAAGTCTTCCCGACAGAGTCTCAACATGAGCACCTCATTGCAGACGGTAATCTAAAGTTATTCCCAAAAAGGTAGTGGAACTAGACGTATCTAGTCGTTCATCCTTAACAGTATATATGATATGATATGTTAGGTGTATAATATGATATGTTGGGACTAGCTTCACGTTTGGCATTGTGAATTTAATACATTTTGTTTTATTTGCATTGAGCATAAGATTGTTTGTAGTTAACCAATGCAACACCTCAACACTTGCGAGAGAGCAATATTTACATCGTCAAATGAATCTTTACCTCTCTTGATTATAAAAATCAGTGAAGTATCATCTGCAAATAACACTGTCTCACAGAGGTCTTTCGTGAAAGAAAGAAGATCGTTAATGTAAATTAGAAACAGCAGGGGTCCTAATATCGATCTCTGAGGCACACCCATGGTAAGAGGCGACCCAGAAGACTCAGTTCCATTTGATACAAACTTTTTGTGTTCTGCCTGTGAGATAAGAGTTTACTAAATCTAAGGCATCATTTGAAACACAATAGTGCCTTAGTTTTTTCAGTGAGGTTTGATGGTCCACACAATCAAAAGCTTTAGAAAGATCACAAAAAACACCCAAAGTATTTTTTCTTCGTAGCTCTTTGTCACGTTTCTTTTCCGGTATGCCTAGCTATTATGCTAGATTTGTTTTTGTGCCTATTGTGCTACTTTTATGTTTTAAATAACAAGTATGTTTCCTAAATCAGAACCAATGGGAGTGGAGCTGGAACGGCGACCGCGAACGCGAGCGCGGAGGGCGGTACGGTCGCAGCGAGCGCGCCGACCGCACGCCCGGCGTGCAGCGCTCCGCGTCGGAGCCCCACGCGCCCCTGCCGCCGGCCCTGCCACCGCCCCCCCACTCGCACTCTTTCTACAGGTTAGTACCTACTTCAATAGCTCATCACTGAATTTTATAATACCTATACAATGTTAACAAACACCGCCACCGATTACTGTCCCCAACACAAACAGGCTACGAGGTCTCCACATGAAGGCACATTATTGAAAAGACTGTTGCTTACGCGGGTAGTGCATAATGGTACTGACACACATGCTCATTAGTTGCCAAAAAGCAATAGGTAGCAACTGCTTCCTAGTGGCATTTGTGAACACGCCTTGCCAGTAATAAGCATGCTCATAAAACAACCGTGATTTGATTTTTGAGCAAGCTACCTGTTGCGCTGGTGGAGGGGGGGGGGGGTGCTTTAAGCATTGAGATATCCAACATCATTCTGTTTCCAGGCGCCGACCCGAACGATTGTTACTTTGTAAGTGCGTCGCTCTAACGTACTTACCGCGTTTCTCGACCAAGTCAAGTAATCCGAATCCATCCGTTTAATCGTTCGGTATTTTCTGTTAATTCGTTCGTCAATTGAAAATAGACGTCTGTAATAATTAACGGACTGTTATTTTGAGTTTTCCGCCATGTAAGACCCACCTGATAACGAATCCTCCTACCTACCGTCTTCATATAATAAATCAATTGCGTTGCAAGCAATAACACTGTTTTATTACGTCTGTACAGATAGAACTGATACTATTATATGTAGTAACTCTTCTTTTATCTTATATTTTATTATATGTATAGATTATCTTAGTAACTCTAGAGGTGCTTGTAGCTCACTGGTAACAGCGCTTTGGTAGTGATTACCAAAGTTAAACCACCGCCGCGGTTGTAATTGGAAGGGTGACCATTCCAAACATAAACAGTGATATTTATCATAAGCATTTCCGTGCTTCGGAAGGCACGTTAAAAGTTGGTCCCGGCTCATATCGTTTGATACTAGTCGTGAAGCCTAGTCAGAGGCCTTCGGGCGGCCTAATAACATCTGGCAGTAAGGTTCAGTCATTGCGAAGCGGCCTTACATACACCCTTCCACCAATCCGCACTAGGCCCGAGTGGCGGTGTATGACCCAAACCGCCACATAGTTGTGGTAAGGCCTGCGTCCTGCAGTGGGACGTATATAGGCCTACTTTACTTTTTTACTTTATTGGACAGAACCACTGATTTTATTTTCATGCATAGCTACCATTTTGTCAGATAGCTTGTGATTAAATGGCACGTGTAAACAGTTGTTTGCTTGGAGCATGCTTATTTCAAAAATAAGCATGCTTATTACTACCAAATGTTAACAGTAACATGAGCAGGCCACTAATAAGCATGCTTTAAGCATGCTCTTCTCGTATATGAGCATGTCTGTCAGTACCTTAACAATATCTCGTCGTAGATACAATTACATAATACCTATTCGTATACATGCATTATATATCCGTGTCCTATATCGTGCACTACCCGTGTATAACAATATCTCGTCGTACCATTACTTAGATACAATTACATAATACCTATTCGTATACATGTATGGATTAGGTAGCAATAGAATTGTAGTGCATTAGATGAATGTAATCTTCGTTCTTATAATAATAGTTTTATTACTTAAATAATAGCTTTGTGTTCAGAATGGTAGATCTGTCACCAAATAAATTGATTATCGATCCCTGACTGCGACGACTCCTTTTTATTTGTTATTTTGTCACCAATACAGTAGTTACATTTTATTTCATTCAGTTATTAAAATAATAGTATTCGTTACCAATTTAAGCTGGCCAACGCCCCACTAGAAGCAACAAATGTGCGGTGTATCGGCCAGAAAATAAAAAGGGAGCGCCCTTCAAAATCCAAACCAGCGCTGATTATTCAGTGATTATTATTTATAACAATAAATATTGATTATTTTGACTTTAATTAAGTGTTTTATTTACTATTCTGCTAGAAATTTCATTTAAATATATTTATACTACCTGTAGAAATTAAGATCCTTGGGGGAGGCATACCTATGTCCAGTTAAGTAGTAGACTCTTTTAGTGGAAACGATAATGACGACAACCCAATTTTTTTTAAAGATATTTTTAAGTGACATAATATATGATTTATTGGTGATCTCTTTATATTAGTTGGCTCAAATACTTATAAGGACAAACCTATTATAATACATACAAAAACATTAATTTGGTACTAGACCCTATATCTCCATGATTTTAGGTGATTTATTGTGGAATTGATTTTATATTGTTTTTTTGAATACATTTTGGTGACAAATCTACTATTTTGCAGGCAAACCCTATTATTTAAGAGACACAAAACTAATGAAAATGGCGAAAGCTTATATGGTACCCGAAAGAAAATAGTTTATAATCTAAGGTCGTTCCGCAAATTCTCAAACAAAACAAGAAAATTGAGCGCCTAAGCGGACTACATACCTACTTACGTAGCTAGTTAATTGCCACGCACAAATAAGAACTAGGTACCTTTTCTTGTGCGTGCCTATTTACAACACAATAGGCTAGTTTCCTGGGTCAAAAAAATATTAGAATAATATTAGAATTTTTAGTCCGTTAGTTAAATTATCAAAAAATATTGGACCCATATTTTGTCTTTTGTACATATTTTGTTTGTACAAAAAATAACGAAATAACGCCTTGCTAAAAAGTGTCGCAAGGCGTGACGTTACGCGGAACTTTAACAGGCTGTATTCTCATCATTTTTTGTTTGATTGAGATAAGAAAAAATATGCGTCCAATATTTTCTGTTAATCCAACTGACGGACTAATTAGATTGTTTTAGGAAACTAGCCTATTTAATAGAAACCGGCCAAGTGCGAGTCGAACTCGCGCACTGAGGGTACCGTACAAACCTGTAGGCACCTATATAAATAAAAGTTCACCAATCACGACAATCGAGTCATAGTTATGGTATTTTTACTGCAAAATGAAATGTATAACATTACGAAAGGTGAATTGCGGTTTACGATTTATGACGTATTAAAAAAAACTACTTACTAGATCTCGTTCAAACCAATTTTCGGTGGAAGTTTGTATGGTAATGTACATCATATTATTTTTTTACAAAGATGTTCAGGAGAGACACATGAAAAGATGCAACATTGAGCCCTCTCAGTGGGAAGCTTTGGCAGCACAGCGCCCAGAATGGCGTGGGATTGTAAAGAGACAAGTCCGCGAGTTTGAGGAGCAGCATAAAGCTGACCTCGACGCTAAGCGCGATGAGCTAAAGGCCCGTCCTCCTGCCGCCATCAACTATAAATATGTAAATGGCGTACTAACGTGCCCTCATTGTGCACGGGAGTTCGCTGCGAAGATCGGCTACATAAGTAATCTTCGGGTGCACCAGCGCCCGTCCGATTAGAAGTCGAAGTGGTCGCCATGGCCGAAAACGGTCGGAAAGATCATCATCATCATCATATTTTTTTTAGTTTTATCATTCTCTTACTTTAGAAGTTACACATATTTTACCACTTTGGAAGTGTCCTCGCGCAAACTATTCAGTTTAGAAAAAAATGATATTAGAAACCTCAATATCATTTTTGAAGACCTATCCATAGATACTCCACACGTATGAGTTTAATGAAAAAAAAAAAAAGTTTCAGTTCTAAGTATGGGGAACCCCCAAAATTTCTTGTTTTTTGTTTCTATTTTTGTGTGAAAATCTTAATGCGGTTCACAGAATACATCTACTTGCCAAGTTTCAACAGTATTCATTCTTATAGTTCCGGAAAAAAGTGGCTGCGACATTCGGACGGACAGACAGACAGACAGACATGACGAATCCGTTAGGGTTCCGTTTTTTGCCATTTGGCTACGGAACCCTTCACTTTTCACAAAGATGAGACGTGTACCGTACTTGTAATAAAAAGACTTCAACGCGTTAGAGCCCTAACCCTGCGAGTTGATAAGCTTAATAGTTACATGATTTAACGAAATACTCTCTGTGATTTATTTACTTTGGAACAAAATAGTTGTGAACAAAATAACGTTATTACATAAGATCTTGTTCTGTTTTCTGATGAACAAAACAATGATAATTAACAAAAATATGGGCGTTGTTAATACAAATCACAAATTTTAACAATTTCTTGAAGTTAATAATAAACGTCCTTGTGGTTTGAAATACTAAAGACTGAATTTGGCTACCTAGGATACCCAGACAAGAGCCAAATTAGAAAAAAATGTTTTGTGAATTGGACTTGGGACACGGCGTTATTTACATTACCTACGTCAGAATATTCAATCAATAAAAGTAATAATGGACTCGGTGGGAGGTAGTCGAATGAAAAGTATTGTCGACATATTTAATTGGTTTTTATTTATCATTTAGTGTAAGTTTGTGTAGTTAGTGTTCTAATGTTTGTTGAAGTGATAAAGATCTGAAACTATTGAAATATCATTGTATTCAACACTGCATTGAGTGTCGAGTGACTTATCTCAAGACAACTTGCTATAGGCCGTCAAAAAGAAAGCAAGCAGCCTGCGCTGATCTACCAGCGCTTATCGGCGCTGGTCCACTCAATAACAGCTACATAAAGCAAGCAGGTTTGTTGTACGTAGTAAAATAAATAAACAAATGGCTTGAAATGGCGGTGCCAGCGCTGACCGGCGCGTGTCTAAGCTTGTCGGAACCTGTCGGAGACGTTCGGCGCTTATCGGTACTGGTTTTGTGCATTGTATAGAAACTCGGGGCCTATTACCTGCGCAGATTACCCGCGCAGGCCGGTTCCGAAAGCGCTGGTAGATCGGCGCAGGCTACTTGCTTTCTTTCTGTACACGGCCTTAGACCCCGCGTAGCGGAGCGTAGCGTGTCATTCCTGTTTTGTGTTAGACCCTATAGCGTCTTAAAACCTGCTTCTACGGGAAGAGTAGCCTTCACTGAATCCATAAAAAGCAATAAAAACTAAACACCCAGTATTTATTGTGAACACTTTATCAAGAATTATACTCGACATTAGCAGAATCACAGAATTACACAGAATTATAGAGCGGGATTGAGTCTATAAAAAAAAGTAATAATCAAAATTTCCGACAACAGGTAGTGTGAGGCAGACGAGACGAACGCTCTCCGCTCCCGACGCTCGATGCGTTCACTTGCCGAGTCTGCGTCGTGCGGCTCACTGGCGAGCGGTGGCGGCGGCGGCGGGGGCGAGGGTGGCGGGGGCGAGGCCGAGGGCGGCAGCGGTGCGTACGCGCGCGCCGCCTTGGGGCCCGCGCCGCGGCCACGGTTCCACTTCTGCCGGCGCGTTACGCGCGCGCGCCTCGACGACGCCCGGAGCTTCCTCTGACGAGGCCCTGACCCGACGCATGGACCAATTTTGTACTTCCGTTAACGCCTAAATTAACACGTCCTCGCGAAAATGAGACGGGGCCCGCGCGCCCGCGTCGTGTCCGTTCGTATTTAATATTTCACGAAATCGCTTTAGTAAACTACTAAATGTTTGATTAGAACGCTGTAGGGACTCGGCGCGTCGATGATAGTACCTACCTACCTATTGTGAGTTGCACGAGTGGTTCGAAATGCAATAAGTGATGGATACATTGGGTGCTTTAATTTTATGTAATTTATTGGCTTTTAAGATAAGCCATTTTTAAAATTACGTATGAGTATAATACTTGTAATTAATTGTACAACAGCACTATCTGACAGTATTGTTCTTCTACATTCTTGTTAAAAGGGGTTCGAAGATTTCAATACAAAAGGTTGCTTTTGGCCACAATTTCGAATTTTCCAAAATAGCTGTCACACCTTGGAACCCTAAGTTAGGGCCCTCAGTCATAACAGACATAAATATTTGATCGCCTAGGTATCATTTTTAGATATAAATATGTTCCAGACAGTTACATTATTTTCGTGAAAATTAAAAAGGCGGCTGGACCATGCACCACTAACCTTCGAACCCCTTTGACTTTAAATGGACACACAAATTCAATCTGAGGATTTTTAATATTGTACTTAATTTTAAATCTCAGCTGTTTCAGAAAGAGGTTTATAAGACTGAGAGACTACGTAACTACCGTGAACTGTATTTCCAGAAGAGAGTAAACGATAAACGCTTTCTACCCGTCCTTGCTCCTTGCCTTTACATAGTAGCTAGGTAATGTCTAACACTACTGTGCTCGAGATATGAATTGAAATGCTCCTTGTGGAAGTGCGTTTATGAAGTTCTTGACACATAGGTATACACCGCCGCATTATTTAAAATGCATAGCTAAGAAGTAAAAAGTGTTCAATGTATTTTCGACGTCATGTATTCGTTTAACAAAACGTCTACAATCATTTACAGACAAAATTGTTTCTCGTGCTACCTTACTTATATTAATATGCAAAACCAACTTTACCTACGTAATATCACGTTTTCTTCTTCCTCGTATCGATTTAAGTAAGTTTTACTATAAACGTGGCTCAAATTTCGGACTTTATGTTGTAATTTGTATCCTAGTTACGGATTAAGAAATTTCGCCAATGTAATATCAATATAAGCAATAATGTAACCCACCATAATGTAAGAAGACATGTATTGCGATTGCAATTATAATCTAAGGAACTATGGCATCCTTAATTGTGAACTAAAATTGTATTCAGATAGTGCTACATACGGCTTTAATTTTATAAAATCGTTAAGAGTGAACGCGTTAAACAAATCTATAACAATTTCGCGGTGGTTTAATTTAGACCTCTAGTTAATAGGAATGAAAATATATTTGTTTACAATTTCCAAAGCAGACTTGAATGTCACTAATGGCAGTGAGAAAATGTAAAACATTTTTGCTAGATTACAATATAATATATCAAAAGAACCTAAAAAGAAAAAACATGCAAAACTGCTGTTTGAGAATACAATGTGTTTAGTGCTTACTATTCGTAAGAAATTTGCACGACAAGCGAGTTAATGCTGATTTGCCACCGAACCATTTAAGGGTTATTTAATTTGTATCACATAATGTATTGCCATATTTATAATTAAAGCCTTGTTAAAAGTTGTAATAACATACTTTTGCCTAGAAATACTTAATAGTCATCCATAGCACTTACTCTACTTATAACATTTGATCGGGCTTTGAACTTAGAGGTTCAATCAACAGAAACAAATCCTGTGTTAACCTTAATAAACCACACACACATACACAAAATTCGAAAAAGGATTTCAAATATCACAATATTTAGGTATTTTAAAAACTAGCTTAATAAAAATGAAGCCTTTAATTCGTTAACGTTGTTTTGTCATGTACTGATATAATACTCTCTGATAGCAACTTTTGACACAGTTTAATTATTCACAGCTGCACACTTTTTGGATAATAACAATACGCAACGTTTATCTTATTTCGTAAAAAAAGGATTTATTTTCCTTTATTTGTTCAATTTAACAATATTCTTTAGAATTTTAGTAAATCGAGTTACTATTGCATTATACAACGATGACAATGTAGATTAATTTTGATTTTCTGCTAAAAGACATTTTAGCTTATAACATTAAAAATATATAACACATTCGCACATTTATAATAATTTATATTTTACTGTAACTTATTACGTTTAATTTAATTAGGCGCATCGATACATAATTGTAAATATGATAGGTAGTTATAGATTTGTAAATCGGTCAATTCCCTGTTAAATAATATTCTCAAAAATTTTTAGGAATTAAAATCTCTTGGCTTTGCTTTAAATTAACTCGCCGAGCACTCTAGATCTTATTAACTTGCTTTTATAGATATAGATTGACTTAATAAGATTAAAAACTATTATAAATACTTATCAAAATTAAGGATCATCTGCAGTCATATTGACATGATTTAGTGTGTATAAAATTTTTGTTAAAGGCTATTATGTGATCTTCAATCGAATAATAAATTGAATAATAACCAAATACCATTTCTTGAATTTTTACGTTGATTTCCTAACACATTGTTGTTCGCAATCATAAAGTTAGGTAAGTAGATAGATATTCAATACTGAGTAGTGATATTTACAGAAGAAATACTATTCATACATATTCTGGGACAGTGTTAATACAAGAGGCTACATTGGTCGTAGTTCATGTACATCAGAATATAGACTGAAATATTATAGATATACCTATTCGATTGACAAGTGTACAACAAAAAAATGATTTAATGGACTATATACTTATGTGTAGGTAATATACAACGTAAATACCTACATATTTACTTAGAAACTTATTTTAGGAAATAATACCATCATACGAGTACAGTCTGGTTTCACTGTAAGCCTAGTTATTTACAGAATCGAGTACGCCGCAATAACATAAGTCGAACACTTACATAAGCTTGATATAAATTACATTTTCAGCGCATCCAGAATTTTTTTGGGATGCTATGTAAATAACCTAATTCTTTGATAAGTACTAAGTAATCGTTAAAACACCGAATAAATGACGTTCCGAGAAAAAACACGATTGAGGATTTATTAATAGCGCTTATGCACAGGGTTCTCGTTTTATTTATAATCTCTAAGCTAGCTTGTAAGAATACTGTTTGTTGTCTTCATTTTAATTTAATAAAGTAAGCACTTATAATAGTCTTACGGATTTCAAAAGTTGTTTTTAAAACGTGTTTGTTTTTCTATGCCTTACTGGGCAGCACAAATGATTTGTGTTGGAGTTTATTTTACCGACTTGTTGTGGCAGAAATATTAATGGTATGTTTTGGTTATTTATCGTTAGGTATCTGTTATCATTTTATTCATGCAATCGGACAAAATCTATTGGTATGACGTTAATATCCAAACATTATTCAAGTAGAGAAAAAATAAGCTATAAAACAAAAAGAAACTACGGAATCTAAGGTAGCATGCTGATTTCTTAAATACAAAATATTTTGTTTAAGATTCTAAACATTCTGCACGCATAGGTACATTGTCACGTCAGGAATAAAAATATGTCTTGTAGGAAACTTAGAATTATGCAAACATCTCGCTTGCATAACCATTGGGGTTGGATGAAGGAATGAAGGATATGTAGACCGTCCAATTTAAAACAAATAAGTATGTCTTAATAAATCTTTAGGAATGGTTAAAAAAATCAACTGTTATCAGACTTAGTACTGGCATGGCACTAAGAGAACCCACTGCTGAGCCCAGAATTGAAATGATATGCACTTGACTTCCCAGATGAATGGTTTTCTAAATAACATTGACAAATCAAGGAAAGCGGACCCTGGGCTCCAAAGCAACGGCTTTGGACGCAACCGGGATTGACCGTATAGATGAAGAAGAAGATTGACAAGGGCTTAATTATAAAAGGCGTAATTAGAGGAAAGTATGAGGTAAAGGGCCCTTCCCTTTACCTTCATACTAGCGATATACCTGTCTAGTATCAAAGGTAACGCCGTACTGGACTGAGAGCCAGGACACGCATTTTTAAAGGATTAGAATTCAAATTACAAATTCTTAAGAGTGCATACCATATGCCTACGATGATTTGAATTTTGTGTGCGAATTGGAATTCTAGTATCTCAAAAATACGTCTCGTAGTCATATCCGAAGGTACTTTACCTCTCCGTATTACCTACTAGGCATCCCGCGTATGAAGACAGAGTATTTGTCACTAACTTAACCAAGCATAATTAAAAAATTCTGCGTAGTTCCACAACACTTCTGTTTTAATAAATTGGGTCTTATATACAAGTGTAATATACAAGTATAATGTGCCCTCTCTTCGCACTGAAATGTATTTTATTTTTATTTTATTTTACTTTATTTTTTACAGGAAAACAAACAGCTTAAAAATAACAACATTAGTTAAAACAGTAAATAGAAACTAAGCCTAAAGTTTTCACCTATAAAAAATAATACATTAGTAATAACTGAATCACACTTTATCAGTAGGTACAAACTTTTCCTTCAGCCGTGATGTACGAAACTAAAGCTTCGTAACCATTTACAAACGAATATTTTTTCGTCCTTGTACAAATCGGTACGATCGAAGACTTTATGTCCTTTTCTCTCCTCTGCGGTACCGTGTTGTAAAATAATCGAGTCATCCTTATGTTTCAAGTATTTTTGTGGACCCGACTTGGTTAAACAGTGCCCAAGCGCAAGCTTCTGAGTTCTTCTTCTTAATTTTTTAAAAAGGACTTAAGCAATAGTTATAAATATTAGTTAGATATATTTGATTATTAGCACTGTTTTATTTCAGTTAATGTACCTTTAAAGATCTAGGTACTATACATAAAAGATTAAAGAATAGGTAGGTTTATGTTAGGAAAAGCACCACTCCACCAGTCTTTCAAGAGGAGTATAGGCAACTGTTTTTACGGTTCCGTAGTTAAAACAAACCATTAATAGTTTCGCCATGTCCGTCCGTCCATCCGTCTGTCTGTCTGTTCGCGGTTTAGCTCAGCCAGAGACTGTTAAGTACTAGAAAGTCGTAATTTCGCAAGGGTACGTATACATTTAAATGACGCCGACAAGTGGTAGAACAAAACCTTTAAAAAAATGTTTTAGGTTATGATTAGTGGGTATGATTTTTCTTTACTAGACTATCAAATGGTGTGGGGTGTTGGATAGGTCGTTGAAAATATTATAGGTTTGTAAACACTATTTTTCAATTCAGGGATCGATTTGCGTAATATTGAGCTTTACATGCAATTTTTTGCTAGGAGTCAAGTGTACCCCTCTTCCTTTGCCAGCGAAATGGTTGCTTAAAGAAATGTAAAAAAAATCACGACACTTGTTTATTTATCTAGGTTAAATGGAAAACTATCACAGCTGGGTAGATGGCGAGAAACTACGGAACCATATTGACGACCGTCTGGTGTAGTGGGTCGCGCTCCGGACTACCAAGCCAGCGGTTGTGAGTTCAAATCCCGCAAGAGACAAATGTTTGTGTGATGAGCACGACCATTTGTACCTAAGTCATGGATGTTTATGAAAGTATCTATGTATGTTTATCCGTTATCTAGTCGCCATAGTACAAACTTAGCTTAGTTTGGTAGCTTGATAAAATTGGTGTGATTGTGAAAACAATTTATTATTTATTTATTATTATTTAAACATAGCGTGTGGCCCGACACGCACTTGGCCAGTTTTTTTTTTTCATTAAGGGTCGAATCACTCGTTCGAAACAAGTATCGACGATTTTCAAAATCGAAGATTTTTTAGGATCGAGTCAGGGCGAAAAACTAAGTCATGATGGAATGGGAACATTAATAAATACAATTGTAGGTATTATTATTTCAAGAAAAACGTAATCAATGACTCAAATAAAACCAAGGTTAGCGTTTTCGTGTTTTTTTTTTCATTTCTATATTTTGAGACTCGAAAACTTTCTAAGCCTAAGTCTTAGAGTCCTCTAGCAGTAGGCTTTAGGACTGAATATAGTTTTTCATTAATCATATTCGGAAAGTAGGTCTTAAGTTGCCTGAGGAGCGGGTTGAAAGTAATACTTTTCAGCCCTAGGGAGAATCGTTTCAACTGACAGCTGTCAAATTATTAAAAAAAAATAGTTCTATTAAAAGCTTTTTTTACATTTCTATGGAACCATGTTGCAACTTTCTATACAGCCACTCAATAACAGCGCGATGTAAGTTATTTTCACCCCTAGGTTAACAATGTACTATTGTAATTACGCAACAACTACTGAGTTCAAATAAAAAGACTCAGATGATTCGATTCTCTTACAACACTACTTCTTGATCATAAATCAATTATGCATAATCTAATCCAATGCACAATAAATAATTATTCTTTATGAATAAAAACAGCCACTGATAAAATGCATTACTTACTGAATAACATGATGTTACGTTTATTTATTTAAATTTAACCTGATTATTTAATAAAAAATTCGAAATTACAAATAAAAGTTACATAAAATAAACTACGAATTTCAGTCGTGAGATTTTTATTTATAGTAGAGGTATGCATGACTGAACAAAAGTTTTTTTGTTGTATTTTAAAAGGTTCACAGGCTCACATTGTTTAATTCGAAACGATTCGATATTGACAGTCTTATTTGCGTGTAACAACAAATTATCACGAGTGACTGAATAACGTAAACTTGGAAATTGTCGTATCTGTATGCAGCTTAGATAGGGATAGCCTCACGTGGATAGCCACGTGATTCCCGAAACCTCTTGTTACTTCTACACAGTTTTACATGACTAAAGACCTCAAAAGATCTGAGATCTGATTACGAATATGTTTTGTTCGTTTGGACTTATAGGTAAACCTAATAAATTAAGATAACTTCGTAATAGGCCCCCGGGATCCCATAGGTACGACATTCGTTTTAAACAATACCGTTTTTTAACGTTCTGCATAATATTCGGCGCCAATGTAATTAAATATTGTTCTTTTATTTAACTATATTGGCCTCATAATAAGCGTTGTCATATTAATTTGGTCACAATTATCAGCCCCAGAGTGTTAGCGTTTGTACAATAACCCTTAATAGAAGCCATGTAGGCATGATTTGAAATTGTTGACTTGGAATAACGTCAAAGCTATCAGTCACAGAGAACTGGATGTTTCAGCTTTGAATAATGTCACAATACACATGTAAATTATTACTTAGAATATCGTAACTATAAGTTTAGTATTTTATATTTCAACAATATTACTTAAGCGCATTGTGAACGCGTTCATCGTATTATGTAATTTTGTCTGTGATCAAAATTTTATATTGTTAAGCTGAAAAATGAAACGCGTGACGTATTATCAAATATCAATTAATTCAAAAATTGGCTATTTAATTATATAATCTGTAGCTACTGCTAACATCTAGAAGCGAGGTTTGATGCTACGATCAAACACATGTAGCATGAAAATAGGTGTGCTTTCTAGATAATTAAAGACAATAATAAAACCTTGACGTGTGTGTAATCTATGTTACTAAGTATTATGGTGGCATTTTCATCACAAAGTAACTTTGCAAGAAAAATAATTTTAAAATGACCATTGTAATAATACGTTATAACCATTTAGCAATTCGGACAGTCATTAGCTATCTACCTTAAGAATAAGTGCATTTAGATTAAAAACTGATGATCGCAGAAATCTCGCGGTCGGATCTTGGAATACTAAACACGTAGGTAAGCGTAAATACATAAACAGGTTAAATTACTAAGGTATTATAGTGAAAGTACCCTCTAGCTAAGTTACTGAAGCCTACTTAAATCATCATATATTAGCGTATAATTAAATAGCCAAAAAAACTATAACGGACATAATTTTATTTCATTACTTTAGCATTGCACTTATTATAATAAAGTTAACTAATATAATTATGTTATGTTAATTACAAAATATTGCTGTAAAGCATGTTGCGTGTTTGACAATCCTAAAATATAAAATTAGATGAAATAGTAATATAATAATTGTAACAAGATTCTGCCACAGTTTCAACGGTAGATAAGTACCTACCTAAGTATGATGTCGAAGGCCTGGCCAGTAGTTGGTTTCGATGTATTGTATACCTGACTTGTTGTCTAGTGAAGTAGAGCCTTGCTCGCCACGATAAGTTTATCGATGTAACGCAGTGCGCCTTAAAATGTTAAAACTGGACTTAGGGTTAGTCTGGGCAAATATGCCGAATGTTAAGCTGTCAACTGACCTATTCAGATAATGTAATGTTATATGTTACAATGTGAGCATTCGTACAGATATAGTTAATCAGTACAGCTGCAGCGAATCGAGCCGAACAGCTGCCGCTGACCAGCGCTGTTAATTTCACGACGAATCTCAAAGTTATTATTCTATCTACCTACTCACAAAATTACTAATTACTTAATAAATATATTCATAGTGTAATAGACATCATTACTTCAATGGGCCATGTTACGAATTCCAATGAAGTTTCAAGATGATGATGCATTCCAAGACACAGCTGGTAGATGATAACTGATACCTAGCTCGATTTCACTAATTGAATGCTTCCCTTACCCCGACTAACCCTATTTCGTTCCTGTGGGTACAACATCAAAAGAGCAAACCTGATTCATAAATCATTGTAATATCTTAATTTATTAGTTGAAAACAATTTAATTACGAGTAAGTTAAACTATTACTTATTATAGAACCTATAGGTATGTTTTTTTTTTAAATTAAATATCCAATCAACCATAATTTTATTTTACTAACGATTACTTAGTTCACATTTAGGTATCAAATGCAAATTAATGTATTCTTGAAAATTACTATGAAACATATTTTAAGTAGTAAAACTATTTTATTTGTTTCTTACCCATTATTGTTATAAATGCAAGCTAAAATGTATACAGGGTGTAAACGTTTTAAATAATGTGTTTAAATCCATAAATAGAGTACCAATCCACATAACACGATACTAGTAATTCTCAAAAATTCATATAGGTAGGTTCTTACAAAATATAATTGCCAAAACTATAGATATTATACTATAAATAAATTTGTTCAGAAAGCGATGTAATTCCGCCGTTAACAGTAAAAAGACCTTAACTTCGATAGCAGGAAAGTGCTCATATGCTTGTTTTGCATTTTTGGTAATCACAATAACGACTGTATTGCACCAAGACAAGGTTATTTTCTTAATTACCTGTTATTTATACTACCTTTCAGGCCACAGTATGCGCACCCTAAATTCGAAAGGGGTAGTGTAGACCGACCTCCCCGATTGGGGAGAACGCGACCAGAGCAACTTCTGTAGGTACTTACCTACATCAACCGACAACACCGTATAGTTTAAAAATAATATTATTCGACCAAAATAATACCTAAGGCAGGCGCAAAACCTTATTGATAAAAGAAGAAAACCAATTATTGAAATTACTCATGGAGCGCATAAGACGTGATATCACTGCCGCAATGCTGAGACTACTACGTGCAACTAGGCGAATCACAGGTTTGTACGCGAGGTGTGGGCACTTTAGCCTTTATAACTGCCTAATAATTATTGTGGTCGAGTAGTAGGAAGTCTTGTAAGTCTTGTACGTTTACATCCTGTAATTATAATACTACCTACAATTCCCAATACCTTATGTTATTGCAATAAGTATGAATTTAAAGTAATACTTGTTTGTAACACATAAATAAAAATAACGCACTGAAATAAACGAAGTCATCTCAGACAAGTATTACAAAAAAGCCACAAATGTAATTAAGTACTTATGCTTTAAACTTTTATACAATATTACATAAGATTATGTATTGTTCAATAAAACATGGCGTACATGCTAAAATATATCATGTACTTAGATAATTATTTAAACAAAGCACACTAGTCACATAGTTACCTACTCGAAAATTTAATTGCATTCATTGAACATAGCAGTCTGTGAAGCGAGTTCAGTGTAATAAAATATCACGCACATGCGACTCGTCGTTTTATTTTCATTTAGTAAGTAGGCAAGGGCTACACAACATGCTTCAAACATAGCAATAGAACACCCAGAACGATAGTTTCCTACAAAGCGGACTGTCAAAAGTGTGGCGCACGGAACAGAAACGGCGCGCCTAGCCGCTTCCGATACATTTTAAACTATTTGGCGTAAAAACCGTTTTTTGCTTTTAATTTTGAAACTAGGAGGCCTAGAGATTTGAAATTATGTCTAATTATAACTTATTATTTGATATTTAAAACGAATCTGTATGTTATACATGTAGGTAGTTACAGTCATTCACCATGTGTAAGCCCGTGTTACGTGTTCGTAGCTCAAACACTTTTCGAGCTAAAGTTTTGATAAATTTGAAGTCAAAGGCTTTAATTTGACTGTAGTTTTTGAGGTATAATACATAATCGTAGCTCTAATAATTATGAAGATACAGATGTGCTAGCCAGAGACACGGGTCTCCAGCTCGCACATAGTTTTATGATCGTAGTTTCAACAGTGTTTGAGTGAGATGGTTAGTTTTGTTGGTTATTATGGCTTCAATTACGATTTAAAGGACAATGACCAAAACCGGGCCCAGATTGCGTCTTAATAATTTATGTATGTATTTTTGTAAGTATCATATGAATAGGGGTTTAGAAGATACAACTAAATAGTTGTAATTTGCATCTCAAATTCATTTCCAGTTTATGTAAATTATTGCATTTCCGGTATAGTATTCCGAAATGAGCGAACATCGGAATTACCGTGCTCACTGCTCACACACTGGAAATTATGAATTTCAGAACAATTTTAAGCACGCCGAAATCGATTTTCGTTCAATTCGGAACTAAGTGCCATCTATCCCGATCTGTCATCTATCTGTCTGACAGTCAGTCATTCATTATATTAATCTGTGCAGTACGTACAGACCATGAATTTAACACTCTTTCTAAAAGGATTGAGCAGTGTGCGAAAAAACCGTGCCGACAGAGACAACCAACTGGCGGATTGTGTCCCTTTCTAGATAGGGTGACCAAATTGTAAGTCTAGGCGGGATTGAAATAAGTAATTTTAAAGATCTTTAACTGAAAGGGTCGCTTAAAGTTACTACTTAGCCGCTTCCGATACATTTTAAACTATTTGGCGTAAAAACCGTTTTTTGCTTTTAATTTTGAAACTAGGAGGCCTAGAGATTTGAAATTATGTCTAATTATAACTTATTATTTGATATTTAAAACGAATCTGTATGTTATACATGTAGGTAGTTACAGTCATTCACCATGTGTAAGCCCGTGTTACGTGTTCGTAGCTCAAACACTTTTCGAGCTAAAGTTTTGATAAATTTGAAGTCAAAGGCTTTAATTTGACTGTAGTTTTTGAGGTATAATACATAATCGTAGCTCTAATAATTATGAAGATACAGATGTGCTAGCCAGAGACACGGGTCTCCAGCTCGCACATAGTTTTATGATCGTAGTTTCAACAGTGTTTGAGTGAGATGGTTAGTTTTGTTGGTTCTTATGGCTTCAATTACGATTTAAAGGACAATGACCAAAACCGGGCCCAGATTGCGTCTTAATAATTTATGTATGTATTTTTGTAAGTATCATATGAATAGGGGTTTAGAAGATACAACTAAATAGTTGTAATTTGCATCTCAAATTCATTTCCAGTTTATGTAAATTATTGCATTTCCGGTATAGTATTCCGAAATGAGCGAACATCGGAATTACCGTGCTCACTGCTCACACACTGGAAATTATGAATTTCAGAACAATTTTAAGCACGCCGAAATCGATTTTCGTTCAATTCGGAACTAAGTGCCATCTATCCCGATCTGTCATCTATCTGTCTGACAGTCAGTCATTCATTATATTAATCTGTGCAGTACGTACAGACCATGAATTTAACACTCTTTCTAAAAGGATTGAGCAGTGTGCGAAAAAACCGTGCCGACAGAGACAACCAACTGGCGGATTGTGTCCCTTTCTAGATAGGGTGACCAAATTGTAAGTCTAGGCGGGATTGAAATAAGTAATTTTAAAGATCTTTAACTGAAAGGGTCGCTTAAAGTTACTACTATTCAAAATAGGGGATGTATGTAAAAATGATTTTATAAAAGTAGGTATCAAGGGCTCCAT
Source organism: Anania hortulata (assembly GCA_963576865.1). NCBI lineage: Eukaryota > Metazoa > Arthropoda > Insecta > Lepidoptera > Crambidae > Anania > Anania hortulata. The sequence continues at coordinate 11,564,643 of OY756390.1, read as the reverse complement.
TTTACTGAATTTTAGTTATATACATTGAATTTCTTAGAATGTGTAGGTCATCGAGCACATACCTTATAAAGCAGCTACGAGTATATGAACCATCTTTTTCCAAAACTACATAGTAAGTGATTTTTCACTTACATTTAGTAATAAAATGACAAGTTCTGTCATCTTTTACCCATACAAAAACAGTAAAGATACAGATTAAAAAACGGCGGAAAATTTCGTCGAACAAATTATATGAAATTTCTACTCTATAACCGTAGTACCTATGTGCTGCCAATATTGACATAGCCGAATTTTCGATCGTTTGCATTATTCGATTATTATTTCTTAATTAATTTCGTTATTTTAATTGGTCGTGTTTATATAAAAAGTGCAGTAACGACACAACACATTAAGTCAACACTGCCGCCGTCAACAGGAGGTGTGTCGTAAGAGGCGTATAATTCCTGTAGCATGAGACGAGCAGCAGCATCTGCGTGCGAAATCTTATAAAAAAACCGTGCTCGCCAACCCGCCTGCCAAGCGTGGCGAGTATTGGCATTCCCCCCCCGATGAAAGTCATTAAGGGAAGCCTATGTTCAGCACTGGACGTCATATGGCTAAAATGATGATGATGATGATAACATTAAGTCAAACCTAAGTAATTATTACTGTATCCATAATGTTAAAATTTGTAATGAACTAGTGACTAGTGATGTTATTGTGTTTATGTAATGCACCAAGTGATTAAATGGGCATTGTACATAATGCCTTAGCATCTTAAAAATGCCCAATATTATGAGAGGGCAATACAGTAATCTATACTAATATTATAAAGCTGAAGAGTTAGTTTGTTTGGTTGAACGCGCTTATCTCAGGAACTACGAGTTTGGATTGAAAAAATATTTCTGTGTTGGATAGTCCATATTTTATCTTGTTAGTTTTAGACTACGAAAACATAACATTACGTAGCGACCAAGAGGAGCAGAAATGTTCTTCTTTAAAAGTTCTAAATAAAATATCCATGACAGCACATATCTATCTTTTTGGGCTAACTCACTATCATTTTTTATGGTAATTATTTTTTTTCTAAAATTATTTATTCTGTTACTGTTAGAACGGTTTTTTGATTATTTTGAGATGGAAAGTTACAAGCGTCATTGATAAAGACTGTGACAGATCGAACTCCACGCGGGCGCAGTCGCTAGAAAGCTAGTAACTGATAAAACAATTAAATTGCCTGATATTTAATGTCTGTCACATATTGGGCAGCAACACATGAAGAAATTCGCCAACATTACTTTTTTTTAACTTAAATTATAACGGTAACATTCCTACCAATTACAATAATCGCGTGATAACAATAGGGATGACGACTGGGTAGAGAAAATGAAATTCTATTTGGTCTGTCAGTTAGATTATTAAAAATGGTTAAAGGCACATTCTTCGAATATATGACAAATGTGTTCAATCCTTGGCTGACTAACAAAAATATTGAAAAGCCAATATTTTTTTTTTTGGATGGTCACAAGTCACATTTAATTTTGATTTTCCACCTGTCTAATTTCTGCTCTGACAATGGTATTGAGGTCAATATTATAACCTATGGATTTGGCTGTTTTCAGGCCTTTGAAGTCGTCATGGCGAGAAGCGGTTAAGAACTGGAAAACACAAAATTTAGGACAAGTTCTTAAAAAACAGCAATTTGCTCCAGTTTTGAAGACAGCAATCGAAAAACTTACTGTTGAGACAATCAAAAATGGATTTCGAGCTGGAGGATTGTACCCATTTGGTCCAGAATTTGTAGACATGAGTAAAATCAAATCTCAAAACAGGCAAAATTTTGATTCTACTCGCCAGAGAGAATTTTTGAGAACATTAGAGAACAGGATTGAAACAACTTTGTCTTGTGCCAAACTGAAGCTTTTCAAAGATCTTTATTACAAAAGTCGCCTCGAGCTGGAAAATCTTCTGCCAAATGAAGATGAATCTCTGTATTTGATTTGGGCCAAGTAGTAAGCAAATTCTCGATCATGATGTAAGTAATGAAGTATTGGCACCCACTAACTCCGTTGAAACATCAAATCACGTATCAGAAAATGATGATCAAAATAAAAACGCATCTCTAAAAGAAAATGAATCAATTGGTGTCTTATCCCACGACACGAACGATTCCGAACCAAGCGCTTCCTCACAAAATATTTGCTTAGCCAAAAAAACATCAGATATTAATACCTCAAATGCAGGCCATGAAGACTTACCAGTCATTGATGATACATTATCAAGAGAAATCGAATTTATTGCTGTCTTATCTCATAATAAGAACGATTCTGAACCAGGCACTTCTCTACAAAACAATTGTTTATCCAAAGAAATTTCGGATCTTGATACTTCAAATACAGGACAGGAAGACTTGTCAGCCACTAATAATTCTTCACCAAATAAAAACGAAACGATTGCGGTCTTGTCTCAGAAGATGAACAGTTCCGAACCAAGCACTTCAACTCTCAATACCTCAAATGAGCGAAATGCAAAACAGGGAAATTTAGAAGTCATTGACAAATCTTTACAAAAACGTAGTGCCAAAACACTTATGAAGATTAATAACCCTGGCACTTCTAATTGTGTTATACCATCGCCTTTCAAACGAAGCTTATTTTGGCCAGAAACGGATGAAATAACAAAAAATAAGAAACGCAAAAATTCCATTTACGATTATAAGCCCTGCATGGAAAGCATACAATACCAAGAAGGAAGAAGAGAAAAGAAAAGAAATAGAAGAGAAGGCATTGCGAGCAAAAAAACGAGAAGAAAATAAAATGAAGAAACTTAATGAGAAGAAAAAAGTTTCAAATAAACGAAAAAACAGAGTTGAATCATCTGAAACTGAGGATGAAGTCATTTACGCTGAAAGTGACGAAAGTGTCTCGACTGAAGGATCGGAATCGGACGATGCACCATTGAGTACAATGCTTTCGTCCCAAAAAAAACTATCAAAGGGAAATTACGTGATAGTTTTATATGAAGGGCAACATTTTCCTGGAGTCATTGAAAATACAAATAAAAATGAGTTCGAAGTAAGCACGATGACCTTTTCAACAGGAAACACCTATAAATGGCCAGATAAACCCGATAAGATGTGGTACCAAAGAAAAAATATCGTGGAGCAGATTTGGTCGCCAAGTTTGATTAACAAAAGAGGTTTTTATGCTGTAAAGGAAATGAAAAAATACTCTGTTTTTACTTCTTAATTGTTATATTTTTTTAAAGACATTAGTTATTTTGTTTTTTATAGTTTGTGACAGAAAAGATAATTTAGCATTGTTGATTCTGATAATATCGGGTGTAAAAAAAGGCTTAACGAAGCCGAATACCACATATTCTACGTATTATTACGATCATTTTTTTCTTATACACTATACCTGGGAAATGATGGGTTACCGAGTTATTGACAGTCAAAGTTACAATTTTTTTTCATAGATTTTTACAAAATTGACTTCTGTTTGATAAAACTAAACTTTTTTACAAAGAAACATGATTAAAGTTTTCAGTACTTCTTTCATAAAAGGCCTTTAAAGGGCACAGCCGGCAATGAATCGTGCGCACGCACACAACTACGCCGTCTTTCAAATGTGCATGCGCGCTCGCTGTATAGCGGTCACTCGTGTGCGCGCGATCAGCTGTTAGCAGTTATCGAGTTCAATGACGCCTTGCCTTGTACTGACTCGCTCATAGTCTTAGATCGATTGGTTTAATCCATCTTATGAAATTGGTCGAAATAAGGAATTTTGTGACTGGCAATTCATTATCTGTTAATTAATTAATAATTTTTATTTATTAAATAACAACAAATCAAATCAACATATCATTTTACGTACATAAACAATTTGAGAAGAAAAAACAAGTTTAAAAGATTATGCCTGTGCAGGTGCATACAACACTACATTAGTACTCGTACGAGATCGACTAAGAAAAAAAAACTTTGTAATTAACTTTTACACAATACAAATTATTTCAACAATCCAAATTTGTGGTAGGTTGATGAGCTGTTGTCTGTACATCGAAAGGTCTTACATTTGAGACGTAGTCCGCTTCTCCTTATCGTGTGGGCTGCAGAAACTGATGTTAGAATTTAAGCCTCCGTAGGAGTCTGACATGACTTCTGTAACGACTGCTGCCAGAAGAAGCAATAGCCAGGATCCACACCGAAGCACGAAATCTTGTCTTATCTATCAGATAATCAGGTTTATTTAGGCCTGTATTCAATTCTAACCAAATTTTATTAGTGTGCCCACTTGGAAATCAAACGCAGGACCTCCGGATTACGAGCCAACACTCTAACCATTAGAAAACTGAGGCGCGCAGTCTACTACAAACTCCTCAACACAAGTTGTTTGTTTTATTTTCGAATAGCGAAAACAAGCCAGTCAGATAATCGAGTCTAATATTCAGGCCTGTAATCAATATTCTAACCAAACTGGGAACCACCTGACCCTGAAAGAGTATTTATTTCTAACTTGTGTGCCTACCTAAGAATCGAACGCAGGACCTCCGGATCCAGAGCCACCACTCTAATCATTAGAAGATTTAGAAGACAGAGGAGTGCAGTCTACTACAAATTCCTAATCACAAGTTGCTTGTTTTATTATCAAATATTAATTAAACGTACAACAATTTATTGTTTTAATTGTTAAATACGGCATTAGCTATTTTACGATAAGTACCTAAGTTAAAATCTAACTGGCAAAGGAATAAACGTTCCAAGTTCTGTTGATAAAAAGTCCTACGAAAAAAAAATAGCAATTCTTTATAACGGATAAATCAAACTAATTTCTTTTAGTTAGGCTCGTACTTTCACATATCGAGCTATAATCAAGAAATAAAATAAAGCTTCATGGCATTTCCTGTTGGAATAATAATAATTTTAAATTTACTCATCATAACTTACTTTAAAACATTTAATTTTTGGAGAACGATTTAAAATAAACGTACCTTTATTTTCCCATAAATTATGAAAAACGAAGCGCCTTATAAAATCTTCACAAAGTTTTTTGGAAGGTCCACGTTGTTTAGTTATTCAATGGTTGAACTCCCAGACCCGGAGGTTCTGAATTCGATTCCCAGGCGCTCGCACACATTGTCTTCTTCTTCTCTTTTAGCAACTCTAGTGCCATAGGCGTCTGACATGACTCATGTAACGACTACTAACGACCGATGCCAGAGGCTGGTACTGCCTACTGTAGCCAGGACCGACAGCTTGTCGTGCCCTTTGAAGCATGGAATCAACTCATATCGGACAATCTGATTGATAGATTCAAGCCTGTAATTTCTAAATTATAACTAACCAATTTATTGGAAACTTACTAACTTTGCGTTCCCACTTTAGAATTGAACCCACGATCTTCCAAAAATCTAACCACTAAACCACTAAGGCGTAATTTGGTCGCGGACCATAAATAAAACATTTCAGAAAGAATTGACATGGGTCTTCTGATTTACCAAGAGCAAAGCTAAATTGGCTAAAAGCAAAGCCAATATCATTGTTTTCAAAAAATCGTTACGTTGACTTAAAAATTGTGGCAATACCTACAGAAAGTTGTACACCGAGACCAGTGAGGCTCGCCCCCGTGGCCGTGCGTGATGGGCGCGGGGCGCGGGGCGCGGGGTACGGGGCGCGGTGTGCGGGGGAGTTTGCGCGAGCGGCGGCGGCGAAATCAAAGCCGAAGAATAATAATGCAATTTGTGAAAATTTAGTTCGGTTTCTAACTTCATCGAATGCGCTTATTACTTGTGATTTTTACTGTTTCCTCTTACAGTTTGTGTTGTGGTGGCAAGTAGTAGAGATTAGTGTGATAGTGGAGTGTTTGTGAAGATGCCTTGGCATCAGTTTAGTGCTCGCGAGTATGTAAACATGGTTTACTGCTACGGTATGGCCCATGGCAATGCTTCCGAAGCATTGCGTATTTACGCAGCTGAATATCCTGATGCGCATCACCCTCGTGATCCGCAAGTGATCACTCGGGCTGTTCAGCGTTTGCTGGACAATCAGCCGACTGTACCCGTTTCGGAGACAGGGCGCGGGTCAATACGCTCTACCACGGAACAAGCCATTTTAGACGTCATGCGGGAAAACCCACGTTTAGGCGTGCGAACAGCTGCTAAAGTGCTGCGGAGAAGGCGAGGTTAGCTTAATTAACGGTTATGTAACGAATACTTTAGAAGACATGCCACTAGTCCAGCTGCGAGAGACGTGGTACCAGCATGATGGAGCGCCGCCTCACATTGTGAGACCGGTTCGAGAGCGGCTTACGGAGTTATTTGGTGAAAACTGGATCGGGAGGTATGGGCCTCACGCGTGGCCTGACCTAACTCACCTTGACTTTTTTTTGTGGGGTTTCGTCAAAGACGGTTTTTGACCGCCTTGTGAAAGTAGTGCTCAAATGCGTCAAAAAATTATCGACGTATTTGATGAATTAAAACAACGATCAGTGCGTGAAGGGATTTTGGAGCGAGTGCATCAAAACACGCTATACCGAGCGCGTTTGTTTGGAAATGGGAGGTCGTCAGTTCGAACCACAACTGATTCGTATGGAGAGGCCTGAATTGAGAGGTAAGTAGCTAAACAATTTACAAACATAAGAGGTACCTAATTTAATAAAAAACATGTGATATTCGTTGTTGTGTTTTTTAAGTAAATTTATACTCATTTGGCGCGCGCGCCTTAATCGGGCGCAGTGCTCTCGCGCCGCCCGCTCGCCCGCCGACCACTTACACACACAGGCATAGTCTGTGGCGTGCGCGCTATACATTGCGGGTTAGAAATAAGTTTTTTTTTTTGATACCCAAAAATAAAAGTCATTTCCCAGCAATTTTATTTTTTGCATTCTACTTGTTTTTATGTATAGAATTCGTGGTTTTGGGCTTCGTTAAGCCTTTTTTTACACCCTGTATATTTTACTTTCCAAAGTAACTTATAGTTCCTAAGTAAATGACTGATTAATACAATATGAAAGATATAAATATGTATACCATATAGTATATCAATAAATATTAGTACATGAAAGGCTGATTAAGAGTAGTTTTTGAACTTTTCAAAGTGATTATTTAGGTATAGCACAATATGTTTAAGTTATTTAATGCTGATCTCATTGTCCATTTTCGAAAGTTTTAAGTACATAATGTGAATGTTGTTACGACTGCAGTTACATTAAAAGCTGATCAAAATAAAAGTTTGAATCATTTTATATTCTAAATTTAATATTCCACAGTTAATTTAACATAGGCTTCTCATGATTCATGTTCATTACTAGGTGTCCATATGTGGTTCTTGTTTATTACTGGTTGTCCATATTAGGTTCTTGTTTATTACTGGGTGTCCATAACTAGATTTTTGTTGTCCATAACTGGTTAAAAAAAACTAATTTTTTATTTGTTAATAATATTAAAACAAATTAAAGTGCTCTACATTAAATAAAGCAGAAAAATAGAATAAATATAGGACTTCCAATTTTCACTACGTTTTGTGTTAAAACTTTCACGGGTATAAGTGAATTTTCTGAAAAACCAAAATTTTTTTCTTGAAGTGTCCATCATTGGGGTATTTAGCTTATTTGTATAATATTGTAATCTTCAATGTACGTTGTTCAATAGTAAATAAATGATTCTGATTGTTATCAGTCCACCGGGTGCGAGATATGCTTTAGCTGTGTCTTTCAGTTTACGCTCTCTACTCGAGAAGCTTTCATTCCTAACCCGAACAAGTTTCCAACGCGTGGATTCATTGGGAATATTCTCGGGTATTTTCCCACTATGGGTAGAATCCCATCTGTAACGAACTAACGACCGACACAATAACTTCACGGCTTAGCCACAAATCCCGGCTTTGCTTGTTCTTTCATTCCCAGCGATCAAATCGTGTGGATGTCGTGGCCAGATCGTAAAATTGAGCATTTCATGATGTGACCGATCATTTCATAAAATGGAGGTATTTCATGATATAAAACAGAACACGCTACCTACATCATGATGTGGTCTGACCAGATCAATGAATACTCAGCGTTTGACGATATAAACAGCTAAACGCACGAATACTTCATGAAATGGCCAAACATTAGTGATCATATCGTAAAATCGTTACATTCCCCACCGGTAGAGGCTCTAATGTTGCTTTGTTTTTGTGATGAGTAATGGCGGCGGACAAATATTTTATTCTAAAAATGAATTATAATGTGTAAATTGAAGGTGACAGTGCAGAGAAATATCGTTACGATTAAATCCCTGGATAGGCAGAATCGGTTTCCCTTGACATGGCCTAGACGAAATGAGCTGCACAAAAAATATATTGTTTTTACTATAAAAAATATATAAAATTATGGTGCTTATAGTAAAAACAAAATTGATTTTAAGTAAAAATAACCGTAATATAGTAATTAGAAATTAAGGGTTCTCTATTTTGTTCCCTAACTTTTTTTATCCATAATCTAAAGTGGATTTTTTTTTTTTTGTCTTAATCATCATTTGTCCGAATGATAACTTGCCCGAACTTAATGTCACATAATATTACATGCAATAAAATTGAAAGCCCTAAATTTATTTGTCATAAATATTACAATTAATAATACTTATACGAAAGACTTAAAACCGTTTTCTATAAAAAGTTGTAAGTCCTACATTCAAATTATGTAATGTTTATTTATCTTAATAATAATAAATACGTAGTGCAAGCTAGCAGCAAGCATTATGCATGCAAGCAATCAGCATGCACCATGCATGCATGCGTTTGCATGCATGCATGGTGCATGTATACAAACATCATGAATGCAAGCAATCAGCATGCACCATGCATGCATGCAAGCAGCATGCACCATGCATGCACGCAGGCAAGCAGCACGCACCATGCATGCCTGCAAACATCATGCATGCAAGCAAGCAGCATGAATCATTCATGCAAGCAAGCAGCATGCATGTAGGCAAGCAATCAGCATGCAAGGCTTCTGTCACGGCTCCAGCGCTGCGGGTCTCCGGCGGTCCCACGCGTGCTCATCGTCGCAGACGACTTTCGCTTACCGCCGCGGCTGAGGCTGGCCGGCATTGCCGGCCAGCAAGCCGAAGCCGAAACTCCTCCTCGCCTCGCCCCTCCGTGCCTACGCGATTTTGAATTACACTCTAGGGGTAGGGCAGAAAAGACTGAGTGGAGTCGGATTTACGATTTTGGATTTGCGATTCGTTTCTGTCACTAAAAACCTTAATTTTCAGCTATTGTTTTAAGGCTAACAATATTTTTGTAAATGAACATTCGGAATAATACACAGTATATAATACAATACTTAGAACATGTGACTTTATTTCATGTAAAATTAGTAGATTCAACTATTATAGCAATCTATATTATGACAGAATAATTTTAGGACTAAAAATAATAGTTAAGTAACAGAAAGTTTCGAATTTTTGAACATTATGTTTACTAAAGTATAAAGCAAACGTGTTATGGATAATGATTTTCGGACAAAAAATTTTAGAAGGGAGTACCGAAATTAAGGTATACCTATCTCTTTCTAAAACAACTTTTACTATGAAAAATGTATGGCTGACGTGAATGTGACGTCACGGTACATATCGGATCTCCTTGTCTAACACGCGACTTTAATGGGCTGTAAGTCAGGTAGGTATTTAACAATATTTAAAAAAAAATATTAAAGTTTTAATAATTATAATTAAGTACTATTTATTTTAGGACCAAATAAAAAAACATGCATATATTCCCCATTTTGACGTATCTATGTAGCGGTGGGTATTATCGCTTTAACTATATATCGATATTTATTATCAGATTTTGTAGCTATATTAATATATATTTTCTAAAACTGTATATTTTTCGTTACTACACACTGCTGTGATAATTTGACGTTTCGATACGACAGTAGATATAAATATTTTTAGGAACCAGGAAGGGATCTTATTTTTAATAAAGAAGACGATTGTAACAAACTGTTACAAATTTAATATTCCGACCGTTACAATTATTCCAAAAATACCTATCAACGATAATTAACAAAATAACGAATCTTAGGCACGTCTATAGCATCCGAGCACTTGAGGTAAAGTGGGCTGAGTGCTCCGCGCGTCGCTGCGTGTCGGGTCTTGTGCTCCGCTGCCACCACCCGACCGGATCTACGTCACGATGACGTAACGCTTCGCCCGCCTATTCGCTGATTACTCCTAACAATATGATATATTTCATTGTGTAAAATTTTATAACGGTTTTTTTTTCTAGTAACAATAAACATAATATTGGGAACGTGAAATCTTAACTAAGTACAATTAAAGTTGTATCAAACATTTTTGAACAAACTTTCCCTCATACTCACTTTAACTAGGCTTACGACTGGCTCGTAGAGGGAGCGCCTAGCTGACAACACAGCTGACCGTCGCACAACTGGGGCAATCGCCTCGGTGCTCACCGAGTGGGTGCGACGGCAGTACGTTCGCCTGACGTTTAGGCTGACCCAAGTGCTGTCAGGCCACGGCTGTTTCGGGGCCTACCTCGCAATGATCGGGCGCGAGCCGACGGCGGAGTGTCACCACTGCCGCCGCTGCGATGAGGACACTGCACAGCACACTCTCTCTTCGTGCTCTGCATGAGTGGAGGAGTGCAGAGCGTCCCGGTTTCGGTGGTGGAGGGTGACCTCTTTCTGCCAGCGATCGTCGCGAGGATGGCCTCGAGTGAGGAAGCGTAGTTGGCGATGCTCACCTTCTGCGAGGCGGTCATCTCGCAGATGGAAGCGGCGGAGAGGGAGCGAGAGGCCTCGGCCTCAGCCACGATGATCCACACTTATTGGGCGTCGGAGGAGGGCAAACCTCCTACATCTGCCCCTTCCGGATGGGTCCCGGGCTAAAGACACGGTAGTGTCTTCGGGACCAGCAACGGCGCAGCATGTGACCCCGCGCGCCGTTTGCAGTAGAGTGGGGGGACAGCTTCCTCTCCTCCCCAGAGACCGGGCGGCCTGCCATAAAGGTGGGTCGGCGGCTTCGGCTAATGGCGAAACCCGTTGGCTCCGTTTCACTTAAGGCACCAGAGGGCACCGTGAGGTTATAGTGGGTAGGCGGGCTCCTTCTGAGCCCGGAGTCCTACATACCCCTCCAGCCATCCCCCCGTGACTGGAGGATAGTGCGTGACAGCATTTGCTCACGATAATTTTTATTTTAAAAAGGCTTACGGCTGGTTGCTTTAGTTAACTTTATAGTTAAAATTTTTAAATTTTTGGTTTTGGTTCAGAATCGAGTCCAAAACTTGTGATACCCGGTATATTTAATCCTAAATTTTACCGTAACAGGAAATTTCGGGTATTTTATTCTAGGCAACCACGCACAGTCACACTGTAACCATAATAAATAATGAAGATCGAAAAACGTTACGAATATCGACTTGGGGACATCACTAATTTAGTTCCAAGTTCAGATACTACGGCCTACAGCGCCAAAATGGCGAAAATCAAATAGGCAGGAATGTAGGGTCACAGCAGCCAGCTTATAGTTATTTCTTTGTCTATGGTACGATGGACGCAGCGCGTTAGTCGCACGACGATATTCAACCGATAACCATCTACAGTGCCTTGATTTTAGAAAATATGACAAACGAACAGTTAATAGAGTATGTGTGTATTTATAGTAATAATAACGTATAAGTATAATAAAAAATTTAAAACTATAGTACCAAATCGGTGACTATATTGACACTAATTAGTATTTTTTAAATGTTCTGTTGCTTTAATTTAAGACTAACTTTTGCCCGCGACTTTGTCTGTGTTAATCTTACACGAATAAAGTGTATCCTATTTGAAATCCAGGCCATGGTCTATCAGTATGCCAAATTTAATCAAAATCCATTCAGTAGTTTTTGCGTGAAAGAGTAACAAACATCCATACATCCATAATCACAAACTTTCGCATTTTTATTATTAGTAGGATTAGTAGGTTAAGTCCCCAAAATGTATATCAAATCTTCTTCTACATCTTCATCTGACTCATAAGTCAAAAGTTTATTTGACACAACTAAACACATTGAATGCGGTCGGAATAATGACCCCAGAAACTGCTTAGGTGGCGTGGGGTCGCGTGTTAGTAGTGTCAGTGTGTACAGTCCGCATTGGGTGGCGTGGCGTCGGGTCACGTCGCGTGTTGGAAGTTGTATGTCTTTAGACATATTTAATCTGTGGAAGTATGTTTCCGCCTGTTTTGTCAATCCCTATAGGTAAACGTTTCTTTTTGCGCGTTAAATATTTAAAGGAAATCATCTTACTTATTATTTTTACATTATTAAGCTATATTATTATTGTGGACGTCTTGTGACTAAAATGATGGTGATAATTAAGCTATATTGGTTTTTAATTTTCGCGTAAATTTCTAGAGGCAAATATTGTTTTTTTTTTATTTATTTTTTTATAAATCCTACGTAGTATGATTGAAACGGAAAAACCGAAGTGTCACAAAAGCCATCTTCGTCTTTCAAAAGGACTTTTGACTCATTTTTAAACGAGATTATATAACACTCGGTTTAACTAACTCAGTGGTTTACTTGATCAATGATTTAGCTCTAAAATAAACTATTTCACAACACCTCGAGACGTCTTTCAATGGTTTCAACCGATTTTATAAATAATTTAAAGTAAACGTATTACAAAGCTATGACTGTGATACATACAGACAGAATAATTATTTTAATAAGTTACTTATTTTTAAGAATGTTTGCAATTATTATATTTTTTAATACTGCTACTTGTACCCTGTATATAGGTTGTCCTAAGAAGGGCGTACAACCGGGCGCTAGATGATAGAGGACATTTTTTTAGATATCGTCAACCGTAATATGAATTGCTGTAACCGCCAAAATGGCGATATTGAGTTATATATACAGTTCGACTGCAAATTTTCCGCTCTATCGATTGGTGCATTTAAAATCTTGACATCTTGAAAAAAATGTCGAGTACGTTAACAAAATCTAAGTAGTTTTTTTTCATTTATACTTATTTTTGTGACGTATGATGCATTTTATAAAAATGTGCAATCTATAGTTTACCGTAAGGACAGATTTAGACTAATTTTTTAATGTATTTACTCAATGAAAGACGATATCCACAATGTAAGAGTCATGTGTAAAAAATTGACGCTTACGTTATTCATTTTATTGTACATTATAATTTTCTGACTGTTACGTCAACCTCACCACTGCTGAAACTGCAACGGCAAAATAAAATGACTTTTACGTTATACGCAGCTATACTAGTTTATTCTATCATTGTTTTTAAATTTATGATGAGATCCAATTCAGCTAATACTTACTTCCACAAATAAAGAAAAAATATTCGGCTAATACTTACTTCCACAAATTACTTAAATATTTAAATATTATTGTCCTATAATATTCAAATATTTAGGGTCAAAAAACATTTTAAAATTTCTCGCTCAATGCGTAATATTCGACGTTTATTTTAAGTTTACGAGTATGTAGATGATTGTTGATACTTTATATTCTACTAATTGCATTGAGGTACAATGCGACAACGCAATTTTAAATACATAATTAATCATTTTGAAGACTGATTGATTACGTAATGTATGTCTTCAACTTAAAAATAACTATAGTGTAATCGATATTCATTATCATTATCATTTCAGCCATAGGACGTCCACTGCTGAACATAGGCCTCACCCAGTAACTTTCCCAGATTGGCCGGTTGGAAGCGGCCTGCATTTAGCGGCTCCTGCAACCTTTACCAGGTCGTCTGTCCACCTTGTAGCTGGACGTCCTACGCTGCGCTTTCCGGTACTTGGCCTCCATTTCAAAACCTTTCTGCTCTATTGGCCATCAATTCTACGTGGTACGTGCCACTTCAGCTTGCTAATACGTTGGGTTATGTCAGCGACTTTTGTTCGTTTAGAAATCTCCTTATTCCTGATTCGATTTCGCAAAGAAACACCGAGCATAGCTCTTTCCATAGCACGCTGTGCAACCTTGAGCTTTCTTATAAGGCCCATAGCGAGATACCACGTTTCATTTCTCACTTGATCCCTTGTCCCAATTTCGAGATTAGAGCACCGAATTGACACTGGGTAGGGCGCAACATGGGCATTCGACATGGCCTTTGTTTTGTCCATGTTTATCTGCAGGCCTACTTGTTGGAAAACTCATCTAGGGCCATCGAGCACTGTGCCGAGGTCTTCAAGCAATTCTGCCATGACTACAATATCATCGGCAAACCGAAGGTGAGTGGTTTACTCGCCGTTAATGTGGATGCCGAATCCTTTCCATTCCAGGAGCTTGAAGGTGTCTTCTAATGCAGTGAACATTTTCAGATAATATAACATTTCCCTTACACTTCGCTGCAGAGAAATCGCCTTCGTGCTCTGCTCCTGTACTCGAACCCACATGGTGGCGTTTTTGTATAAACACTTCAGCACCTCGATGTACCGATAGTCAAAACGGCACAGCTGGAGAGACTGTAGCACTGCCCAGGTCTCGATTTAATGAAAGGCTTTCTTATAATCTAAGGTATATAACTCAGGGATCGGAAACCGGTTATTTTACTTTGGAACCTTAACCGGAATTATAAGGGTTTTCGCTAAATTAATTATCACATACTCCAACTACCGACTTAAAAGGTATGGAAAATTTAGTTTTATGGTCAAATCTTTACAACTACTATAAAATATTGGAAATGGGTCTTATACATTCTGAAATCAATGTTAACCGGTTTCGATCCTTGAATACCTGCCCATAGAATTTCTCGATCTGCCGTCCTCGGTCTACAGCTTCGTCCGCTGGCTTTGCCCAACAAGTCTCTTGCGAAAACTTTGGTTTGGTTACGTTCTATTGCCTCTTTAATACTGTTTGTATTAAAGTCGCGGATATGCCTTAGCGTCAACGGAGGTCTGCAGTGCCATTGAACGTCGTACTTCCATGAGGTTGAGGGTGTGGTTGGTAAGCATTTACGGCTTGTCTTTACGACGGGGTCTAAAAAATATCAACCCGACTGCTTGGACAGTTTCTACGAAATTGTTCGCAGTTCTCCTTCGCATTCAAAGCAATTAGACAACTCGAGCTGAAAGCTCTTGGGGCAGTAAATATGGGCATTTAAGGGTCGAAGCGTAGGCTTCATCAAACGGGACCTTTGCAGCTTGAAGTTGATGTTCAATGTACCTTTGACCCTTCGGTGATCACTGCCGGTTTTTACCCTGTTAATCACGGAGACTATTCGTCGCTTTGTGGTCATCATGATGAAGTCAATCTCATTTTTTGTGGAACCGTCTGCACTCATCCAGGTCCACTTCCTGTGAAGCGGCTTCTGAAAAAAGGAATTCATCGCAAAAAATCCTCCTTCTCCAGAAATTTGGCCAGCCTCTGTCGCCTGGAATTCCTTGGCTCATACCCAAATTGCCCCACTCTCAACTGACTATCACCTCACATGCCCAGTTTTGCGTTAAAGTCCCCCATAACAACATTGGAGTAAGTTTTATTACGTGTGGCCCTACTTACGTCCTCATACATAGCCTCTCCTTCCTTATCTGGGTGTGTAGAGGTCGGTGCATATACCTGTATAACCTTCAGCGAGTACCTATTGGATACTCTGTATCAGGTACGCAACCCTGCTCGACACACTTTCGATGGTAATGATGCTGTTGTTAGTGAGGGAATTGTGGACGAGAAATCCGACACCACCTTGACAGTTGGTCGACCTCCCGGTAGTAGAGTAGGTGCCGGTTTTCAGGGTCTTTTCTGTACCACTCATTAGGGGATTGCCAATACTCTTTTTGCTTTTGATGGTTTTATATAAACTAAAGATCTTTTTTCTTGTCAAGTCAGAAAAGTAGAGACTATTCTATATTGGACCTTAGTATAAGTAAATAAGTATGAAAATTGTACAATCAACCTGCCACAACGTAAGTCCACTCCCTAAAAACTGTGTTACATACGTTACAAAATTATTCTTTTTTCGTAACATACGTTAAACTATGGTTGTATGTAATGTGAGTTACATCACAGCTGTTAATATTTTATTCTACAAAAATTAGGGTAACGCAATATTTTTTCAAAAATAATGATGTAAGCACCATGTCATCTTCGAAACCATAATAGTGAGCTTCGTATGATTTATTTAGGTTAAAAGATCTCAACATTTTGTTAAAATTGCTAAAATCAGCATTGCAATCGGATTAGTACAAAAAAAGTTACAATTGGTTTTGTAAATGTAATTTTGTTTTTTGGCTCTCCTGTAAAGTCGCCATTAGGCGGTTACCGCAATTCATATTACGGTTGACGATATGAAGTTTTGTGACACTTCGGATTTTCCGTTTCACCCATACTGCTTACGATAATACTTTAAATATATATATATATATCATTGCAAAAACACAATAATCATTGCCTCTAAAAATCTAAGCAAAAATTGCAAATCAATAATATAGTTTATTGATCTTAAAAATTGAAATCTTAAAAATAAATTAATATGATTTCCTTCTAATACTTGATGCGTAGAACGGAACGTCGAGCATAGCTCTTTCCATAGCACGCTGTGCAACATTGAGCTTTCTTAGGAGGCCCATAGTGAGAGGCCACGTTTCAGTTCCATATGTCATCACTGCCATGTCATGTTTCTTTGCGGGATCGAATCAGGAATGAGGAGATTCGTAAACGAACAAAAGTTGCTGACATAGCCCAACGGATAAGCAAGCTGAAGTGGCAGTGGGCAGGGCACATAGCACGTAGAACTGACGGCCGATGGGGCAGAAAGGTTCTGGAATGGAGGCCACGTACCGGCAAGCGCAGCGTAGGACGTCCACCTACAAGGTGGACAGACGACCTGGTAAAGGTTGCAGGAAGCCGCTGGATGCGAGCCGCTTTCAACCGGCCAATCTGGAAGTCACTGGGGGAGGCCTATGTTCAGCAGTGGACGTCCTATGGCTGAAATGATGATGATGAGAACGGAACGTTAACCTATAGAGATTGACAATATATAATTGACACTAAATCGATGAATCGTTTCGGTCGTCTTGTGAAAACTTAAGCGTTGACGTAAATACGAAAGCATTTGCTTTGTATGCGGTGCGGTGTTTTTGTTTTGCTTCGCGTAGTTCGTTTTGGCTTTTGATAGTGTTGTTGTTGAGTTTATCGTAACGTTTTTGTTATTATTTGGTAAAATGGCAAAAAAAGCAAGAAAAGGCTTGTCGAAAAATTGTATACGGCACTGTGGCGGTAGAACATCGCAGTATTCCTCTTATTTAAAAAAAGGTTAGGTACAGACAACAGCACGACAACCTACCACAAAACGTCAAATTTTCTCAATTGATATTGATCTCTACGCGTCAAACTTAGTTGAAAATCAATTCAATGAGCTTTAACTTTTTGGGTAGGTTGACCTGCCGTTGTCTGTACTTAAATAAAAATCGATTAAACCTTTTAACTTTCTCGGTTTTTAAAAAGAATCAATAGGATTTCGTTAGGGCACATCACTTTAAGTGTCAATTCGTCGTGAGTGAAGTCACGTGATGTGTCACAAAACCCTTCCTCTATATCTTGAAAGAATTAAATTAGGTACCTATCGATTTGACCCCCAGGTACTATATTCAGCGAAAACAACCGATTCTTGTGATATTTAGCTTAGAATGAATTTTGACCTCATTGTGAATTGATACAGAAAACATGTGTGACGACTAAATGGTTAGTGCTTGTCCCATGTTTTTTTTTACTTTTAAAATCTTCGTTAACGAATATATGTACTAGTTAGCGCCTTGCTTATTAAAACCTCGCTCTAGGTTAAAATAATTACTTAACAAAAATATTTTCAGTTAAATGTAACATTTAAATTATATTTTACTCGGAAAGGTACATTATTGGACTTTGGGTATAACAAATTTGACTAGCACTAACCATTGAGTCGTCACATGTGTTTTTCTGGATCAATTGACAATCAGGTCAAATTTCATTTTTAACTAAATATCACAATAATCATTCATTCTCGCTGTACATGGGGGTCCAATCGATAAGTTTTAGTGTCCTCTAACACCTGATGCCCGCTGGTACACCCTTCTTGGGATAGGAGAGTATTTTCTGCCTAGATATTTAAAATGATGAAAGGCCAACTATTCTGACTGTATGAACTTCTGACAAAACTGGGCCATCCATAGGTGGAGTGGAATAAACAGTGTCTCTAATCGAAGCCAAATTTTCAAGGTAGTAGAATGGAAAATGATTATAACAATATCAGATGTCAAAAGTGCAGACACATTCTTTTTTATGAATTTAACAATATCATGAGTGGCACTTGTGATCTTGAAAAATGTGAAAGCTACAACACGAAAAACTTCTTACATTTACCAGAAGATAAATTACCGGACTGGATAAAATTGAAAATAGTGGAAGAAAAATGGACAAACGGTAAATTACATTGTGAAAACTGTGGATTTAAAGTAGGTTCCTTTGATTTCATATCAGGAAGAAAATGTGAATGTAATCATACAATTTTACCATCAGTTCATTTTATTTCCAGTAAAGTTGATAGACCAATTGTTAATAAATCATGAATATCTGTAAAATATTTTTATTATTTATTGTTCTGTTTATGTCTGCTGGTGATTATAATATAAGTAATTGTACTTACTGAATAAATCAGTCCCCCAGCCACGACCACCAAAACACGATTTAATAAAATAAGTGTCGATAAATTGCTATATCATATCGTGTTTTGGGGGGGCTACTAGGGGGCTGACCTAATAGTGGAAGGGGATTAATAAAAAAATATTTAACTCATACTGTCATCACATTATGGTAGTCAGCTATTGCACAGATACTCTAAAACTTATATTCTACCCACACACCCACATGTATAGTCTGAAAGACACCACTTGCTGATAAGTTCTAGATAACCTATCTGACACTTTTTTGACAGCTAATTGTATGGGTTATCTGTCAAAACAAGTGCCAGATAGGTTAACTGGAACTTATCAGCAAGTGGTGAAGTGGCCCTTAGTAGTTACATTGTCATTATTAGAAGAAAAGAAAAAAATATTGACTCGAGTGTTGCCTCACAAGCATTTATTAAAGATCACACTAATAATAATTCACTTATGTTGAGGCTAAACTGTACAGTATTTGTCCACGAATTTATGGGTTTTGACGGGGCGGGGGGAGAGAAGGGGCTGCCCCTTTATTCCTAAACCTTCCTTCTCTGATAGCAAACATAGTTTGAAGATGTTCAAGATAAAAAAGTTCAAGATTATAACGATGCAAATAGTCAAATGCCATCAAAAACAACACTTGTAAAAAAAAACAAGTCTCGCAAATCAGTTCTTCTACCGTAAAAAGTTGTGAGATCCATGTAATACTAAGTCGGTTGATTTATTCAGTCCCTACTTAAGGGACCTTCTGTCTTAAGTTATTATGTAATTAGATAATCTAACAACATCTTATAGTGACCACATTAATATTTAAAATGTTTTTTGTTTAAATAAAATAGATTGCCTTGGCCATCGCATGAAAACACAATGTAACTCGCAAGCATTCAATACATATAGTAAATAAGATCGTTTAGTGCGATTGCAAAATCGCGCTGACCGAGTTGCGAGGCAAGTAGTTTTTTTTTACAAATTTTGTTTTTGATCTATGAATAGGTCTTCAAAAATGATATTGAGGTTCTAATATCATTTTTTCCTAAACTGAATAGTTTGCTCGAGAGACACTTCCAAAGTTGTAAAATGTCCCCCCGTAACTTCTAAAATAAGAGAATGATAAAACAAAAAAAAATGTATGATGTACATTACCATGCAAACTCCCACCGAAAATTGGTTTGAACGAGATCTAGTAAGTACCTAGGTAGTTTTTTTTTAATTACGTCATAAATCATAAACCGCAATTTACCTTTCGTAATGTTATGGATTTCATTTTGCAATAAAAATACTATACTTAACTATGACTCGATGCGTGATGGGTGACCTTTTACTTATGTACCTACAGGTTTGTACGGAACCCACGGTGCGCGAGTCCGACTCGCACTTGGCCGGTTTTTTTCCTTTACAGTAGGTACCCTTTACTTCTTAAATACCAACAACGAATTTTCGCCCTGTCTCTGCCTTATGAGCTTTTCTTATTTTTGTAGATAGTAATGAGCTAACCTAACAACATCATAAAGTGACCATATCATACTTAATTAAATAGATTGATTTGGCCATCGCATGAAAACACAATGTATCTCACAAGTAATACATATTAGATTAGATTGTTTAGTGCGTAGTTATTTATTTATTTATACAGGTAGGTACACTTATTCATTCACTGCAAATGTTTTCTAGATGTACCAACTGCATAAATAACTTTGTAATCCCATATAAATGTATCGGATTACAAAGTTATTTATGCTGTTGTTGGTGTATCTAGAAAACTGGACTGAAATTGCGAAATATTTTAGTTTTTCCTTGATTTATACACTAAACACTAATTGTATTCAAAATTTAAAGATTCTATGTCTACTAGAAGTGCCTTAGAGTTTTGATTATCGGTCAGTCGATGAGTAACAAAATTAAGAACTTTGACTAGTTGTAATTCTTAAACTTTTGGTTCAAATTGAATGAAATTCACAATATACCGTGTTTAAACAATGCTTGCTTGGTTACTAGAAATACAGGCTTCTAGTTTAATCCACAACGAAGTTATAGGGGGTCGAAAATAACCTGAAATGCTAGTCGAGAAAAGGATCGTACGGCCGTGCCTCTTTTTTTGCTCGACTTGGCAGATTTTATGAACTTTTGAGGAGGTAGGTACGGGACGTTATGGGGCTGAGCAGTGGCGTGCATTCTATATAGGCTGTTATGCAGAGCCAACCTTAGTAAATCCTACAGAACAGATAACCATCTTTTTTATTTGTCAATCTACCTCTATATTAAAGTTTAAGTAATTATTTTTTCGTCTACATAACTTATTCCTAACTAATAAAACACGCAATTCGCGCGCAACTTCGATCGTTTCTATGCAATTTACCCATAGTAGGCGGCTGCCATAAGCCTATAAATTCACGCCATTGATTTAAATAGTAAAGATAGAACTGGCTTACAGAACAAATCACTCTGCTCGTTTACCATACATGACACACTAGTGCCATCTATTAGAAGTACCCTAAACTGACGTAAACGATTAAACAGCAACACACCATGCGTTGCGTTCTATTATGCCAAACGTTGAGATTATGGAAACAAAATTTCTAAAACAATGTAAATATGTTTCTTATTTAACATATTTTCGACTTACCTGACATATTTAATATCGTACTTTTTATTAGTTGTGCTTTTGTCGTAGTGAAGACGACAAATCTTATCATTTTCCTAATTTTAACGTATGTACCTTCGCTCTTGACGACAGCCGACAGCCGACTACGTCACTTCGGTCTAAGGAGGATCACTTTGGGGCCACGGTAGTGGCAACAGTTTAACATGCAGTCCGTTACTTCGTAAGGACAGGTTAC
Organism: Anania hortulata; assembly: GCA_963576865.1. Classification (NCBI taxonomy): domain Eukaryota; kingdom Metazoa; phylum Arthropoda; class Insecta; order Lepidoptera; family Crambidae; genus Anania; species Anania hortulata. The sequence goes on along the minus strand of OY756390.1, from coordinate 11,543,161 downwards.
GAAGTAATATATATGTCAATGATTCGCGCACATTTTTTAATTTTAACACACTTACGTATTCTGTTCGCATAAAACCACGGTTTGAAAAAACCTTTTTTTTCAACATTGAAAACCCGACGTAAGTCCAGATGACACACTTTTCATACATGACAGTTAGACGATATAGTCATTCGCATTTAGCAGACTTTTCCACTAGTAGGCTCCGCTACCTGTGCTTCTCACACCAGACGGCGTTAGTAGCGCATGCTTTGGCGCACTAAAGAAATACTTCCGCGTCCAGTCAAAATATGTCGTATTTTATGTAAACTTTACATTACTAATTGTTTAAATGAAATTTTGAATGATAACATCCTAATTATATTCATAACGATGAATTAAACATTTAAAACGATTAATAAATTGGTTGCCGAAATGTTTCCTACAAAAGTAAATGTAAATATTGTTTTGATAGAAAGTTTAGATCAGCCATTTTTTATTTCATTAGTTTGCTTTGGCTTTCATCGCGCGAGTGTTTTGGAAAATTATTTATGTTATTATTACTGATTGTACCTACACTATTTATTTTAAAATATCACTGTATAGTTCTGACGATTAACCCGAAAGATAGCCACTGGAACTCTATCATCGAAAATGCTAAGTTGATTAAGTTTGATCTCGTTTGATTGGTTGTCTTGCGCGAAGCGGAGCGAAGCGTGACATTCCTATTCTGTGGTCTTGAGTATCTTAAATTACACATGATGAAGAGGTTCTAAACATAAAGGATGGAGCCGAAAGATTGCCATTGAAACTGCCAAATGGAAAGTGAAAATGTAGTTTAGGCTAACCATTTCTCTTACAGAGATCTCGCATATCTAGGTGGATAACAAATCGTGAGAGACCGCAATCTACCAAGGTTTCATCTTTTGTGACGCAATACTTTCTTTAAAAAATGATAAAACGTTGATTCAGCCAGCCAGAATTTCACCTTTTCGGACACTTTCGATCTCAGCTTCGAAAGGGTTTTAGGGCCCCGTTTCTTAACAAAAGGATGGTGACGCGATACGTGACGGCATCTAAAGTGATTTCATCCATTATGAATGATGCAACACACTTCGAGAAATCTTGAAAAACCGGCTGAGTGCAAGTCGGATTCGCGCACCGAGGGTTCCGTACAAACCTGTAGGTACATAAGTAAATGTTCACCCATCACGACAATCGGGTCATAGTTATGTTTTTTTTTTTTTTGCAAAATGAAATCCATAACATTACGAAAGGTAAATTGCGGTTTACGATTTATGACGTATTAAAAAAAACTACTTACTAGATCTCTCTTATTTTAGAAGTTACAGGGGGGGGGGGGGGGGTACACACATTTTACCACTTGGGAAGAGTCTTTCGCGCAATTGTGTTTCAGTTCAGTTAAGTATGGGGTACCCCCAAATTTTTCTTTTCTATTTTAGTAATAAAATCTTAATGCGGTTCACAGAATACATCTACTTACCAAGTTTCAACAGTACCTACAGTTCTTATAGTTTCGAAAAAAAGTGGCTGTGACATACGGACGGACAGACAGACAGACATGACGAATCCATAAGGGTTCCGTTTTTTGCCATTTGGCTACGGAACCCTAAAAACGTGTGTTCAGGCTGGCTGAACCATTTTATTTTTCTCGATGTTAAATGAAATATGACATTTTGGACCGATCTTTAGGTATATATCAGAGTCTAGTGACGCGACATGTGACGGCTCTCGACCAGATTTGAACCTCCGTGACGCACGCGTGTAGGAGTTATTCTAAAAAACTTAATGGTTCAGCTGGAATTTTCTGGCTGTCTGAATTACCATTTTACTATAACTCCCAGCTGTTCTAAGTAGCTGGAAACTCATCTAATCTTAGGTGACGGGGACGGAGAATACGATTTGACGTAAGTGACGACTCTAAGTACCAGTTTGCTGGTACTTAGAGTCGTTACAGTTATAAGCATTTCTTTGTTTTCTATACATTGGTGCAAATGGATGACCACACTGCCCTTTTTATAGGAATGCAAGGACATCATAGTTCAATATCTAGGCAAATGTCCACGTATGATAATGGTTGGTTGCCTTGTCCTTTAATTACATATTGTATAAAAAGTAGGTATTAACATAATTTAAGGATATAATGACCCATCTTATAACTATTGGAATAAAAAATATACACTTGCAGTGTACGAGGGCACTCAATAATTACTTAGCCTCGCCGCCCGAAAGTGTTTTACTATCGTACAGTAAATACTTTTTGAAGTCTACTAAGTAGTTTTCAGTCTTTTCCCTTCATTTGTTTTGTTTTGGCAGCCTTTGGAAGCGAGCGTGTCGGACAAAATTGGTTCAACGAGTTTGCTCGTGGCCGCACGTCGGTTTTTGATTTGATTTGATTTGTCTCGTGTTGGCAGACCGGCGATTGAAGATTCGCGAGATAGCTGGGACCGTAGGCATCGCAGAAGGGACAGTGCATCATATTCTGCACGAAGAACTGGGTGGGTATGAAAAAGTTGTCGGCGCGATGGGTGGCGCGTTTGCTCACACCAGACAACAAGCGTAACCGTGAGACCACATCGACATGTATGGCGCTGTTTCAACGCAATCCGGCGTGGTTCTTGCGTCGTTTTGTGACCGTCGACGAAACATGGGTTCACTGGGTTCACTACACACCAGAGACCAAGAAACAGTCGAAACAGTGGACTTTACCCGGCGAACGTGCTCCAAAGAAGGCGAAGACTGTTCAATCGGCCGGAAAGGTGATGGCCAGTGTTTTTTGGGACTCACAAGGTGTGATCTACATCGATTACCTCGAGAAGGGTAAAACAATCACGGGTCTCTACTACTCCGACTTATTGGGCCGATTCGACACCGAATTGAAAAAAAAAACGCCCCATTTAGTAAAAAAAAAGTGCTGTTCCACCACGACAACGCGCCGGCTCACACCTCCGCCGTCGTCATGGCCAAATTGGTCGAATTGCGCTACGATTTGCTGCCCCATCCACCGTATTCTCCAGATTTGGCTCCCTGTGACTTCTTCCTGTTCCCAAATCTGAAAAAGTCACTCGCCGGCAAAAGATTTGGGTCGAATGATGAGGTCATCGCCGCCACAGAAACCTATTTTGAAGACCTCGGGAAATCGTATTTTTTGGAAGTTCAAGTTCAAACAAAAAAAAAAGTTGGAGCATTGCTGGGCCAAGTGTACTGAATTGAAAGGCGACTATGTTGAAAAATAAATCTCTACTTTCTCAAATTTTCGTTTTTCTTTTGTAGGCTAAATATTTATTGAATGGCCCTCGTATTAGTAAAATATACTTACATAGAATTTTATACTAACCTACTAAGCGTTACTCAGTTCTAATTTTTATGAAATATTGACTTCCAAAAGTATCAGCTACAACTAAAAAGTAAAAAATAAATTAAGAGTAAAAAAACTTTTTAAAGAAGCTTTATAAGTAAAAAGTGAACAAAAAGGAATAAAATAAATTTAAGTGACATCAGTCATACGCTTCGTTTTTAATTAGCTCGGTATGATCAGAAAATGTCAACTTGCAATCAATGTGAACACCAAGATCCCTAACACAAGCTGATTTAGTAATTTTAACATTATTGATAAAGTATTCATAACAGATTGGGTGTTTCTTCCGAAGTTCCGAGTGAAAGAGATAAAAGAACATTTATTAATATTTATTCCTATTCGATTATCAGTATAATATTTTTCTAGACGGTTAAGATCAGCCTGTAGGGCAGTACAATCCATATTATTATTAACTTTCATAAATATTTTGGTATCGTCAGCATACATCAGGAATCGAGCATATTCGAAGCAAGTACCTACGTCATACAGATACGAAGCGTACAGAAGTGGTCCCAGAATGGACCCCTGCGGAACGCCGGAAGGTATCGCAATCAAATCTGAGCAAAATCCTCACAACAACTGCTTGAGATCGATTACGCAAATATGATTCCATCCATCTGAGTAAGCTACCCTGGATACCAAGTTCGTAAAGTTTACGTAAAAGAATGATGTGATCCACGCGGTCAAACGCCTTCTCAAAATCTGTGTAACTAGCATCAACTTGAGACCCACCATCCATGTTACTTAATACGTGATCAACAAATACACCCAGATTGGTAGCTGTGGAACGACCCTTCATGAAACCATGCTGCTCTGTTGGTATTGAGACAGATATTACAGGATATACAAATTTATGAACGACCCTCTCGAACACTTTGCTCAGCACGTTAAGTATTGAAATAGGTCGATAGTTTTCGACTGAAGTCCTCAATCCTTTTTTATGAATTGGTACTATATTGGCCTTATTCCATATATTAGGAAAGTACCCGTCTTGAAGACACCTGTCGAAAACCCATGATACTGGACCTGATAGAGATTTAGCACATTGAACGAAGAATACAGGCGGAATGCCGTCGCAACCAGCTCCTTTTGTGACGTCAAGATTTTTAAGCAGTTCATAGATACACTCTTCAGTAACTTTAATATAATATATAGTATCTGATCTAGGAGTTTTATTTACTGAGTTAGTTCCCTTGGTATTGATCCGTTGGTTTAGTAAAGTTTCTTTCGAAAAAGTTGCTGAAGGCAAAACAGATACCCAATGGTGTAGGTACCTATCTAACACATTCTGATCATAGGTCATTTGTTGAGGATAAGATGAACCTACTTTTCTCTTGGACTTTATGTAGGACCAAAAATATTTTGGATTATTCTTTATTCTTTGTTGCGAGAGACCAATGAATGATTGATAGCATTCGGCCTGCAGTCTTTTGATATTCCGTCTAAGATTGCTAAAATGTGCATAATCAATAGGGTTTTTATGACGCTTCCAATTCACATGAGTCCTATCTTTTACTTTAATCAATTTTATTATCGTTTTATTATACCAGACTGGGTAAATATATGTACTTGAGTAGTGAGTTTGTGGTACGTGGGTTTGTATTAGAGTGTTTAAAATCGAGTATTTCGTGATTAAATGTTCTATGTCACTATCTTCGAATATAAAATTGCAGTCCTGATTTCCAAGCGATTCGTTAATACTCTCAAAGTCGGCTCGTTTATATTGATATTTTGTGCGAGATTGAGGTTTAATTGGTGGATTTAAAATATCTGTGACCTTTTAGGATAAATTAAACGAACCCAAAATCGATAAGGTTGCGTTGTTTTATTAGAGAGTTCATATGACCACCATCTGACCCTAAACATTGTTGACAAATAGATAACTAACAAGCCTCAAGTCATCGAGTTTTCATTGTTATAAATATATTTCCTGTACTTATTCGGCTTTATCATCATAACCTGGACATCATGTACTTTACATACTTTTATTGCATGATGTAGAGCACTTTCGCGCCATAATAAACGAGCCCAAACTCGATGGGGTTGCGTCAATACGTCATAGTTTGTATGTTCACCTTCTTACTCCATCATCAGATACATCTACAATAAGTACAGTTGTCAAGACAAATCAAACGCAGTGCCCAAATTTAACAGTCGTACGTACCCTTTTCATCGTACTCTTTTTTATATTACAGAAATATCTCCAGCGTCCTAATCTTCTTTTTCTCCAGGGTGTGATCTCTCTGAACATCATCTACTAATAGAGTACTTGTCAAGACAAATTAAACGAGCCCAAACTTGATGGGGTTTACCTTGTTTTATTACGGAGTTCCTTTGGCCACCTTCTGGCTTTATCATCATACCCTAGACATCATTTACTAATAGTTCTTGTCAAGAAAATCAAACGAGTCTAGGACTCTAGGTAGTTACGTTGATTTATTATAGTTTTTCTTTGGCCTCCTTTTGGCTTCATCATCATACCCTGGACATAGTCTACTAATAGAGTACTTGTCAACAACAAACAAAAGAGCCCAAACTAAATAGGGTAACGTTGTTGTGGTAATCCTGGCCATTTACTTAGATAAAGTAAATGTGACATTAATGTCATACATAGTGTCACATGTCAGACTATTATTGTACTTTTAAATGATGTATATTTTTAGCTGAATAAAGCCTAATATTTACGGGCGCTCTCTTTATTCCTACAATTTATTCAGCTAAAATTCAATTATGTATCGATACCTAAAACCAGAAAGATTTGACATTGACCCCGCTTCAGTTGGGAGTCAAAATTTATCTTCAACATGGACTCATTGGAGACGTACATTTGAAAATTTTTTGCAAGAATCCAGAACATCATCAGAAACCGGCATCATTGAGCACACAGAGGAAATAAAGCTAAGACTTCTAATAAATCATATCTCACCTGCTGTTTATGAACATGTTGCAGCGTGTACTACGTACACTGCGGCTATATCTACGTTAGAAGCTTTATATATAAAACCTAAAAGTGAAATTTTTACCCGTCATAAACTAGCAACTCGCACACAACAACCGGGCGAAACAATAGATCAGTATTTACAAGCATTGAACCTATTAGCTAAAGACTGCCTATTCAAAGCAGTATCTGCAGAAGATAATGAGAAAGACTCGATACGTGGTGCATTTTTAGCAGGCCTCACCTTGCCTCATATTAGGCAGAGACTTTTAGAAAATCTAACTCTAACTTTAGACGAAGCATATAACAAGGCACGTGCTTTAGAAGCAGCTCAAATACAATCAGATAATTATTCCTCGCCTCACATGTCTGCTACAAATAACTCCATAGATAATTCGGCAGCAGCTATAAAGCCTCGCAGCAATGTACGCCAACAATCTACAAATAATAATAGTCAGTCTAACGAATGTTATTTCTGTGGTAACTCTCGCCACCCGCGTCGTTTTTGCCCTGCTTCGGATAGCACCTGTTTGAAATGTGAAAGAGAGGACATTTTGCCAAGGTCTGCAAAAGTTCTCAAAGCTCTGCTATCACAGATGACGCATTAGTTCTAGCAGCAACTAATTGTATTATGCCTGTTACCATAAATGGACTACATTTAAAAGCGTTGATAGACACGGGCAGTACTGCAAGCTTTATTGAAGAAAATATTGTACAAAGAAACAATCTGCCTACGAAACCATGGAATCAAGCCGTAACTATGGCATCCTCAGAACATAAAATAGAGATAAAATCAATTTGCTCTGCTAAGATCCAAATTAACGGTGAAGAATTCTGCGCTTCACTACGAGTCATGAAAAACTTATGCTCTGACATCATACTGGGCCACGATATTTTGAAACAATGTTCTTCATTAGAAATAAAATTTGATGGCCCCAAACCTGCCTTATGCATTGCGGCTCTAAGTAGCGCTAATATTGAACCTGTGGATCTATTTACACATCTTGCCGATGATTGTAGACCAATTGCTGTAAAGTCTCGACGTTATGCTCCTGACGATCTCGCATTTATTCAGTCAGAAATACAGAAATTGCTATTAGATGGAATCATAGAAGAAAGTAATTCTCCTTGGCGAGCTCAAGTACTTGTAACATCTGGAACACATCATAAAAAGAGAATGTGTATCGACTATTCACAAACAATAAATAAATATACCTGTTTGGATGCTTATCCGCTGCCACACATTGAAGAGATAGTGTCGAAAGTTTCAAAATACAAGTTTTTCTCTAAAATTGATCTTAAATCTGCATATCATCAAATTCCAATACAAGATTCGAATAAACCATTGACTGCCTTTGAAGCTTGTGGAAATCTTTATCAATTTTGCCGGATTCCGTTTGGAGTGACAAATGGAGTTGCCTGCTTCCAGAGAACAATTGATAAAATAATAAACAAGTCCAATCTTGATGGAGTATATCCATATTTGGATGACATTACCATATGTGGATTAAATAAGGAAGACCACGATGTCAAACTCCAGAAATTTCTAGACATAGCCGAGAAATATACTCTTACCATCAACAAAGATAAAAGCGAGTTTTCATTAACCGACATAAACATCCTCGGCTATAATATTAGTAACGGGATTGTTAGGCCAGATCCGGATCGTCTTAAAGCACTGCTCGAATTGCCAGTACCTCAAGATTATGCATCACTGAAACGAGCGATAGGCCTTTTTGCGCATTATTCTAGATGGATATCAAACTTTTCACAGAAACTACGCCCTCTTATCACATTAGAACAATTCCCTCTAGATGAAAACCAAAAGGCCACTTTTGAGAATTTGAAACAAATTATATTAGCATCATCTTTATCAGCTATTGATTCTAAGGAGCCATTTACTGTGGAGACAGATGCATCGGATGTATCTATTGCTGCCTCGCTCACTCAGAATGGTAGACGTGTGGCATTCTTTTCTCGAATATTAAATGACAGCGAAAAGAAATATCCTATTATCGAAAAAGAAGCTTGTGCAATCATCGAGAGTCTTAAGAAATGGAGACATTATTTGCTTGGTCGACGTTTTTATCTCTTTACAGATCAAAAATCTGTAGCGTATATGTTACAAAATCATGCTAGCAAAATCAAAAATGATAAGATACAGAGATGGAGACTAGAGCTATCAAATTATAATTTTGATATTAGATACCGTCCAGGAAAAGAAAACGTGGTAGCTGATGCTCTTAGCAGACAAGTTTGTGCCGCGTCTACGTCACACAATAAAGCGTAACACACACAGAAGGCGTGAGCGGAACGGGTCGTTTCTCCGACGTGAGTTGCGCGGTTCGTCGTCTTCACACAGAGAACGGGTCGTGCGTGGAGCGGTTCGGCGGCGGTTTTGGAGCGATTCGAAGGCGCGGCTCGGGTTTGTGCTATGGTCAATAACGCATATAAAATATGAAGCTTTTCTTTAACACGATAACTTTTACATTTAGTCACTAAATGTTGATTGGCCACGGTCACCCATTCAATGGTCAGGTCAAATCCACGGTCCCATCACTCCCATCCTAGTATCCATACTTAAGGTTCTTTAACTACGGTCCACTTTTATGACATTGATATTTTGGGTGACGATTCTTAAGCAACCTCAAATTTGGACACTAAATGGATGGGTGACCGTGAATAAGCAACCTCAAGTTTGGTCAATAAATGGATGGGTGACCCTGGTTAAGCAACCTCAAGTTTGGCCACCAAATGGATGGGTGACCGTGGTTAAGCAACCTCAAGTTTGGCCTTTAAATGGATGGGTGACCGTGGTTAAGCAACCTCAACCTTGGACTAAATGGATGGGTGACCGTGGCTAAGCAGCCTCAGGTATAACCCCAAAATAGATGGGTGACCGTAGTTAAGCAACCTTAAGCTTAGACACTAAATGGATGGGTGACCGTAGTTAAGCAACCATAAGTTTGGACACAAAATGGATGGGTTATCGTGGTTAAGCAACCTCAAGTTTAGTCCCAAAATGAATGGGTGACCGTGGTTAAGCAACCTCAAGTTTGGTCCCAAAATGGATGGGTGACCGAGGGTTACGTAACCTCAAATTTGAACACTAAATGGATGGGTGACCGTGGATAAGCAACGTCAAGTTTGGTCAATAAATGGATGGGTGACCGTGGTTAAGCAACCTCGTTTTGAAATAAAATGGATGGGTGACCGTAGTACAGCAACCTTGAGTTTAGTAGATTATTACCTAGTTCGTACAAACATTTTATTTCCTCACATATTTAATTACTTTTTTCATTCAAATCCATAGCGAAAAATGATAATGTTTTGTAAAATAACACAACAGTCGTAGTATACGCGCGGCACCCGTTCCGCGCACGACCCGCGCACGCTCTCTGTGTGAGCGCTTTGGTCTGAATGCGTGTATCACGACGAATGTAACGAACGCCGCACCCGCGCACCACCCGTCCGCCCGCCGCCTATCTGTGACGGCGGAAGGGCCGCGCACGACCCGTTCCGCGCACGACCCGCTGCCGTTCCGCGCACGCTCGCTGTCTGTGGGCGCCCATTTAAACCTATGTTAATAGACCCGCCGTACTGCCGTCGTGACCCGTCGCCGTCCCGCGCACGCTCTCTGTGTGTGTTACGCTTAAATTACTCCTACTGCATAAGTCACTCTGTCATCCTGGTGTGACTCGTCTCACACACTGGGTACGATCTAAGAACCTGCCTTACTCTACAGATGATGTGAAACGAATTGTCTCCACTTGTCCGGTTTGCGCAGAAGTAAAGCCAAGATTTCACAAGTATGTTGGACAAGTAATTAAGGCTACATCGCCATTCGAAAGATTAGCAATTGATTTTAAAGGCCCTATCCCTTCAATTACTTGCAATAAATATATACTCACGATAATAGACGAATTTTCGCGATTCCCATTTGCGTATGCATGTAAAAATACGAGTACAACAACGGTAATCAATTGTCTCACAGATTTATTTTCTATTTTTGGAATGCCGTCGTATATTCATTCAGACCAAGGAGCGTCTTTTATGTCATCAGAATTAAGAGAGTTCCTGAATAACAAAGGTATTGCTATAAGCCACTCAGCTCCATATAATCCTAGAGGGAATGGTCAAGTAGAACGACTCAACGGCACATTATGGCAGACTATCAAACTTTCCTTAAGATGTAGCAATCGGCCAATAACTGAATGGGAGTCGGTCCTTATGCAAGCGCTGCACAGCATTCGATCACTCCTTTGTACAGCGACAGGAGAATCTCCACATGAGAGGATGTTCACTCACCCCAGACGTTCATCCTGTGGCCAATCAATGCCTACTTGGCTGCAACCAGGGAAAAAGATCTTGAAAAGGTGTTATACTGGAAACAAGTATGACCCGTTGGTGGAAGAAGTGGATCTAATCGAACCTAATCCTCTGTACAGCCTCATCCGCTTGCAAAATGGTCGTGAAGTAACCGTATCTAATCGTCACTTAGCACCAATGGCTGACGAACAAAACATTGATTGTTTTTCACCTCCCAATACTTCAATACAAACCCAAACTACTCATACCTCTGTACCTCCAGATATTCCGACGCCACTACCAGAATCAGATCAGCAGAATTCTCTTCCTATTCCTCTGCCTCGAAAATCAATACGGAATAGACGGCCGCCTTCCTACCTTCATGACTATGTTACATAGGCTGGAGAGAATGTGGTAATCCTGGCCATTTACTTAGATAAAGTAAATGTGACATTAATGTCATACATAGTGTCACATGTCAGACTATTATTGTACTTTTAAATGATGTATATTTTTAGCTGAATAAAGCCTAATATTTACGGGCGCTCTCTTTATTCCTACAGTTGTTTATTACGAGTTCTTATGGCCACCTTCTACCTTCATTATCATACCCTGGACATCATCTAAAGTAAAAGTAAAGTATGCCTATAAACGTCCCACTGCAGGGCACAGGTCTCATCTCAACTATGAGGTAGTTTGGGCCATACTCCACCACGAGGGGTGTTTTGAGGGCAGTGACTTAACCTTAATGTCGGATGTTATTAAGCCACCCTCAGGACTCTGACTAGGCTTCACTAGTACTTATCAAGCGATGTTAGGTACTCGGGACGAAGTTAGTTTTAATTTGCCTTCTGAAGCACGGAGATGCTTGTGTTAATATCACTAAATATTGTTGGAATGGTCACCCATCCACTCACAACCACGGCGTAGGTAGCTTAACATTGGTGATCACTGCCAAAGAGCTGCCGCCACTGAGCTACAAACACATCATCAGTAGACATATAAAACGAGCCCTTACCTACTCGATAGGGTTGCGTAATTTGATTGAAATTCCTCTAGCAACCTTCTAGCTTCATCATCATACCTTGGATATTACCTTCTATTAGAATTCTTGTCAAGAAAATCAAACGTTTTATTATAGAGTTCCTTTTTTGTCCACCTTTTGGCTTCATCATCATATCCTGAACATCGTCTACTAATAGAGTACTTGTCAAGACAAATAAAACGAGCCCAAGCTCAATGGGGTTACGTTGTTTTATTACAGAGTTCCTTTGGCCACCTTCTGGCTTCATCATCATACCCTAGATATCATCTACCAATAGAGAACTTGTCAAGACAAATCAAACGAGGCCAAACTCGATGGAGTTACGTTGTTGTATAACCGAGTTCCTTTGGCTACCTTCTGGCTTCATCATCATACCCTGGACATCATCTACTGATCGAGTACTTGTCAAGACATATTAAACGAGCCCAAACTCGATGGGGTTGCTTAATTTTATTACAAAGTTCCTGTGGCCCCTTCCAGCTTCATCATTAGACCCTGGATTTAAAGTACTCTAATAGATCACTTATTACGAAAAAATTAACGAGCCCCAATCTCGATGCGGTTACGTTGTTTTGTTATAGAGTTCCTATAGGCACCTTCTGACCAGAGATCAGACCCTGGATACCATCTTCGATCAGATTTTTTTTAAGGCAAATCAAACGAGCCCAAACTCGATGTAATGCATTGTTTTAGGATTGAGTTGCTGTGCCACCTTCCGGCTCCATCATCATATCAGCTCGATGGTACCAAAATATTGCATTGTCACCGACTTTACATACGTGTGCAAAAATTTCAGCTCAATCAAGCACCGGGAAGTGGGTCAAATTTCAGTTGCTAATTTCTAAAATTGTTACATTCGAACATTGCAAGCAAATATAAAGCTTGTAAAAATAAAACAAACGACAAAAATACGCACGGACGGTTTAGGCGCATAATGACAAAAACGCAAAATGTCAGATTCGCAGAATGACAAATTCGCAAAATGACAAGATTCTCAAAATGACAGATTCGCAATATGAGATTCTCTGACAGATTCGCAAAATGGCAAATTCTCAAAATGCCAGATTCGCAAACTGATAGAAATTTAAAATTAGTCAGTTTTTTTACAATTGTAAATGAAATTACAATGAAGTTGTTCAAAGAAAATCAGTAACTTATATCAACAAAAACTTAATAAACATGTAAGCGTAACACACACAGAGAGCGTGCGCGGGACGGCGACGGGTCACGACGGGTGTACGACGGGTCTATTAACATAGGTTTAAAGCGTAACACACACAGAGAGCGTGCGCGGGACGGCGACGGGTCACGACGGCAGTACGGCGGGTCTATTAACATAGGTTTAAATGGGCGCCCACAGACAGCGAGCGTGCGCGGAACGGCAGCGGGTCGTGCGCGGAACGGGTCCCGCGCGGCCCTTCCGCCGTCACAGATAGGCGGCGGGCGGACGGGTGGTGCGCGGGTGCGGCGTTCGTTACATTCGTCGTGATACACGCATTCAGACCAAAGCGCTCACACAGAGAGCGTGCGCGGGTCGTGCGCGGAACGGGTGCCGCGCGTATACTACGACTGTTGTGTTATTTTACAAAACATTATCATTTTTCGCTATGGATTTGAATGAAAAAAGTAATTAAATATGTGAAGAAATAAAATGTTTGTACGAACTAGGTAATAATCTACTCAACTCAAGGTTGCTGTACTACGGTCACCCATCCATTTAGTGTCCACACTTGAGGTTGCTTAACCACGGTCACCCATCCATTTAATTTCAAAACTTGAGGTTGCTTAACCACGGTCACCCATCCATTTAGTGGCCAAACTTGAGGTTGATTAACCACAGTCATCCATCCATTTATTGACCAAACTTGACGTTGCTTATCCACGGTCACCCATCCATTTAGTGTCCAAATTTGAGGTTACGTAACCCTCGGTCACCCATCCATTTTGGGACCAAACTTGAGGTTGCTTAACCACGGTCACCCATCCATTTAGTGCCAAGCTTGAGGTTGCTTAACTACGGTCACCCATCGATTTTGGGGCTATACCTGAGGCTGCTTAGCCACGGTCACCCATCCATTTAGTCCAAGGTTGAGGTTGCTTAACCACGGTCACCCATCCATTTATAGGCCAAACTTGAGGTTGCTTAACCACGGTCACCCATCCATTTGGTGGCCAAACTTGAGGTTGCTTAACCAGGGTCACCCATCCATTTATTGACCAAACTTGACTTTGCTTATCCACGGTCACCCATCCATTTAGTGTTCAAATTTGAGGTTACGTAACCCTCGGTCACCCATCCATTTTAGGACCAAACTTGAGGTTGCTTAACCACGGTCACCCATCCATTTGGTGGCCAAACTTGAGGTTGCTTAACCAGGGTCACCCATCCATTTAGTGTTCAAATTTGAGGTTACGTAACCCTCGGTCACCCATCCATTTTAGGACCAAACTTGAGGTTGCTTAACCACGGTCACCCATCCATTTGGTGGCCAAACTTGAGGTTGCTTAACCAGGGTCACCCATCCATTTATTGACCAAACTTGAGGTTGCTTATTCACGGTCACCCATCCATTTAGTGTCCAAATTTGAGGTTGCTTAACAATCGTCACTCAAAATATCAATGTCATAAAAGTGGACCGTGGTTAAAGAACCTTAAGTATGGATACTAGGATGGGAGTGATGGGAACGTGGTTTTGACCTGACCATTGAATGGGTGACCGTGGCAAATCAACATTTAGTGACTAAATGTAAAAGTTATCGTGTTAAAGAAGCTTCATAATATTTTATATGCGTTATTGACCATAACACAAACCCGAGCCGCGCCTTCGAATCGCTCCAAAACCGCCGCCGAACCGCTCCGCGCACGACCCGTTCTCTGTGTGAAGACGACGAACCGCGCAACTCACGTCGGAGAAACGACCCGTTCCGCTCACGCCTTCTGTATGTGTTACGCTTAAGCGTAACACACACAGAGAGCGTGCGCGGGACGGCGACGGGTCACGACGGCAGTACGGCGGGTCTATTAACATAGGTTTAAATGGGCGCCCACAGACAGCGAGCGTGCGCGGAACGGCAGCGGGTCGTGCGCGGAACGGGTCCCGCGCGGCCCTTCCGCCGTCACAGATAGGCGGCGGGCGGACGGGTGGTGCGCGGGTGCGGCGTTCGTTACAGTCGTCGTGATACACGCATTCAGACCAAAGCGCTCACACAGAGAGCGTGCGCGGGTCGTGCGCGGAACGGGTGCCGCGCGTATACTACGACTGTTGTGTTATTTTACAAAACATTATCATTTTTTACTATGGATTTGAACGAAAAAAGTAATTAATTATGTGAGGAAATAAAATGTTTGTACGAACTAGGTAATAATCTACTTAAGCGTAACACACACAGAGAGCGTGCGCGGGACGGCGACGGGTCACGACGGGTGTACGACGGGTCTATTAACATAGGTTTAAATGGGCGCCCACAGACAGCGAGCGTGCGCGGAACGGCAGCGGGTCGTGCGCGGAACGGGTCCCGCGCGGCCCTTCCGCTGTCACAGATAGGCGGCGGGCGGACGGGTGGCACGCGGGTGCAGCGTTCGTTACATTCGTCGTGATACACGCATTCAGACCAAAGCGCTCACACAGAGAGCGTGCGCGGGTCGTGCGCGGAACGGGTGCCGCGCGTATACTACGACTGTTGTGTTATTTTACAAAATATTATCATTTCGCTAGGTATGGATTTTAATGAAAATAATATTAAATATGTGAGGAAATAAAATGTTTGTACTAACTAGATAATAATCTACGTGACTAGACTCAAGGCTGCTATACCACGGTCACCCATCCATTTAGTGTCCATACTTGAGGTTGCTTAACCACGGTCACCCATCCATTTAATGTCTAAACTTGAGGTTGCTTTACCACGGTCACCCATCCATTTAGTGGCCAAACTTGAGGTTGCTTAACCCTCGGTCACCCATCTATTTCATGTCCAAAGTTGAGGTTGCTTAACCACGGTCACCAATCCATTTATGTCCAAACTTATGGTTGCTTAACTACGGTCACCCATCCATAGTGGCCAAACTTGAGGTTGCTTAACCACGGTCACCCATCCATTTAGTGGCCAAACTTGAGGTTGCTTAAACACGGTCACCCATCCATTTAGTGGCCAAACCTAAGGTTGCTTAACCACGGTCACCCATCTATTTAGTGGCCAAACTTGAGGTTGCTTAACCACGGTCACCCATCCATTTAGTGGCCAAACTTGAGGTTGCTGTACCACGGTCGCCCATCTATTTAGTGTCCACACTTGAGGTTGCTTAACCACGGTCACCCATCCATTAAATGTCAAAACTTGAGGTTGCTTAACCCTTGGTCACCCATCCATTTTGTGGCCGAACTTGAGGTTACTTAACCACGGTAACCCATCCATTTTGGGATCAAATTTGACACGGTCACCCATCCATTTTGTGACCAAACTTGAGGCTGCTTAACAATCGTCACCCAAAATATCAATGTCATAAAATTGGACCGTGGCTAAAGAACCTTAAGTATGGTCACTAAATAGATGGGAGTGATGGGACCGTAGTTAAGCAACTTGAAGTTTGGCCGCTAATTGAATGGGTGACCGTGGCAAATCAACATTTAAGTGACTAAATGTAAAAGTGATGGTGGTAAAGAAGCTTCATATTTTGTATGCGTTATTGACCATAGCACAAACCCGAGCCGCGCCTTCGAATCGCCCCAAAACCGCCGCCGAACCGCTCCGCGCACGACCCGTTCTCTGTGTGAAGACGACGAACCGCGCAACTCACGTCGGAGAAACGACCCGTTCCGCTCACGCCTTCTGTGTGTGTTACGCTTTAACTCAAGGTTGCTGTACTACGGTCACCCATCCATTTAGTGTCCACACTTGAGGTTGCTTAACCACGGTCACCCATCCATTTAATTTCAAAACTTGAGGTTGCTTAACCACGGTCACCCATCCATTTAGTGGCCAAACTTGAGGTTGATTAACCACAGTCATCCATACATTTATTGACCAAACTTGACGTTGCTTATCCACGGTCACCCATCCATTTAGTGTTCTAATTGGAGGTTACGTAACCCTCGGTCACCCATCCATTTTGTGACCAAACTTGAGGTTGCTTAACCACGGTCACCCATCCATTTTGCGTCCAAACTTATGGTTGCTTAACCACGGTCACCCATCCATTTAGTGTCCAAGCTTGAGGTTGCTTAACTACGGTCACCCATCCATTTTGGGGCTATACCTGAGGCTGCTTAGCTACGGTCACCCATCCATTTAGTCCAAGGTTGAGGTTGCTTAACCACGGTCACCCATCCATTTATTGACCAAACTTGACGTTGCTTATCCACGGTCACCCATCCATTTAGTGTTCAAATTTGAGGTTACGTAACCCTCGGTCACCCATCCATTTTGGGACCAAACTTGAGGTTGCTTAACCACGGTCACCCATCCATTTTGGGCCCAAACTTGAGGTTGCTTAAACACGGCAACCCATCCATTTTGTGTCCAAACTTATGGTTGCTTAACTACGGTCACCCATCCATTTAGTGTCCAAACTTGAGGTTGCTTAACTACGGTCACCCATCCATTTAGTCCAAGGTTGAGGTTGCTTAACCACGGTCACCCATCCATTTAAAGGCCAAACTTGAGGTTGCTTAACCACGGTCACCCATCCATTTGGTGGCCAAACTTGAGGTTGCTTAACCAGGGTCACCCATCCATTTATTGACCAAACTTGAGGTTGCTTAACCACGGTCACCCATCCATTTTGGGCCCAAACTTGAGGTTGCTTAAACACGGCAACCCATCCATTTTGTGTCCAAACTTATGGTTGCTTAACTACGGTCACCCATCCATTTAGTGTCCAAACTTGAGGTTGCTTAACTACGGTCACCCATCCATTTAGTCCAAGGTTGAGGTTGCTTAACCACGGTCACCCATCCATTTAAAGGCCAAACTTGAGGTTGCTTAACCACGGTCACCCATCCATTTGGTGGCCAAACTTGAGGTTGCTTAACCAGGGTCACCCATCCATTTATTGACCAAACTTGAGGTTGCTTATTCACGTTCACCCATCCATTTAGTGTCCAAATTTTAGGTTGCTTAACAATCGTCACTCAAAATATCAATGTCATAAAAGTGGACCGTGGTTAAAGAACCTTAAGTATGGATACTAGGATGGGAGTGATGGGACCGTGGTTTTGACCTGACCATTGAATGGGTGACCGTGGCAAATCAACATTTAGTGACTGAATGTAAAAGTTATCGTGTTAAAAAAGCTTCATATTTTATATGCGTTATTGACCATAGCACAAACCCGAGCCGCGCTTTCGAATCGCTCCAAAACCGCCGCCGAACCGCTCCGCGCACGACCCGTTCTCTGTGTGAAGACGACGAACCGCGCAACTCACGTCGGAGAAACGACCCGTTCCGCTCACGCCTTCTGTGTGTGTTACGCTTTAAATGGGCGCCCACAGACAGCGAGCGTGCGCGGAACGGCAGCGGGTCGTGCGCGGAACGGGTCCCGCGCGGCCCTTCCGCCGTCACAGATAGGCGGCGGGCGGACGGGTGGTGCGCGGGTGCGGCGTTCGTTACATTCGTCGTGATACACGCATTCAGACCAAAGCGCTCACACAGAGCGTGCGCGGGTCGTGCGCGGAACGGGTGCCGCGCGTATACTACGACTGTTGTGTTATTTTACAAAACATTATCATTTTTCGCTATGGATTTGAATGAAAAAAGTAATTAAATATGTGAGGAAATAAAATGTTTGTAAGAACTAGGTAATAATCTACTAAACTCAAGATTGCTGTACTACGGTCACCCATCCATTTAGTGTCCACACTTGAGGTTGCTTAACCACGGTCACCTATCCATATAATTTCAAAACTTGAGGTTGCTTAACCACGGTCACCCATCCATTTAGTGGCCAAACTTGAGGTTGATTAACCACAGTCATCCATCCATTTATTGACCAAACTTGACGTTGCTTCTCCACGGTCACCCATCCATTTAGTGTTTAAATTTGAGGTTACGTAACCCTCGGTCACCCATCCA
The DNA here is from genome assembly GCA_963576865.1 of Anania hortulata. NCBI lineage: Eukaryota > Metazoa > Arthropoda > Insecta > Lepidoptera > Crambidae > Anania > Anania hortulata. Next base: position 11,524,444 of record OY756390.1, on the reverse strand, counting down.
TTTTGGGACCAAACTTGAGGTTGCTTAACCATGGTCACCCATCCATTTTGGGACCAAACTTGAGGTTGCTTAACCACGGTCACCCATCCATTTTGGGACCAAACTTGAGGTTGCTTAACCACGGTAACCCATCCATTTTGTGTCCAAACTTATGGTTGCTTAACTACGGTCACCCATCCATTTAGTGTCCAAGCTTGAGGTTGCTTAACTACGGTCACCCATCCATTTTGGGGCTATACCTGAGGCTGCTTAGCCATGGTCACCCATCCATTTAGTCCAAGGTTGAGGTTGCTTAACCACGGTCACCCATCCATTTAAAGGCTAAACTTGAGGTTGCTTAACCACGGTCACCCATCCATTTTGGGACCAAACTTGAGGTTGCTTAACCACGGTAACCCATCCATTTTGTGTCCAAACTTATGGTTGCTTAACTACGGTCACCCATCCATTTAGTGTCCAAGCTTGAGGTTGCTTAACCATGGTCACCCATCCATTTTGGGACCAAACTTGAGGTTGCTTAACCACGGTCACCCATCCATTTTGGGACCAAACTTGAGGTTGCTTAACCACGGTAACCCATCCATTTTGTGTCCAAACTTATGGTTGCTTAACTACGGTCACCCATCCATTTAGTGTCCAAGCTTGAGGTTGCTTAACTACGGTCACCCATCCATTTTGGGGCTATACCTGAGGCTGCTTAGCCACGGTCACCCATCCATTTAGTCCAAGGTTGAGGTTGCTTAACCAGGGTCACCCATCCATTTAAAGGCCAAACTTGAGGTTGCTTATTCACGGTCACCCATCCATTTAGTGTCCAAATTTGAGGTTGCTTAACAATCGTCACCCAAAATATCAATGTCATAAAAGTGGACCGTGGCTAACCGACGTTTAGTTACTAGCAAGAAATACTTAATATTTTTTGAGTATTGAATATAGTCAACAAAAAAGGTATCATTAAGGTTATTATTATTAGCCTTAAGCACATATACATGACATGCACGGTATTTTTTTTTAAATAATGCTTAGATCGTTATATTATATTCTAAAATTGGCTTTTGAAATAATATTTCACGGGTTTTATTTTATTTTATTTACACAACATATTTAATTTACTGTTGAAACACTGAGTATGTATTGTCTTTAGTGTGTATTATGACCACTTGTCAATAGATGGCAACGCCCAAATTGATGTTAATATTATTTTAACAGTAAATCTTAGTTTACTTTTTGAAAATCTGGCATTTTGCGAATCTGGCATTCGCCGAATCTGGCATTCTGCGAATCTGGCATTCAACGAATCTGACTTTTTGCGTTATTTTTAATTTGCGACAGTATATATCAACGTCTGTCATTTTACGAATCTGTCATTTTGCGTTTTTGACATTATATTTATTATTATGCCTATACCCTTTTTATACATGTAATTAAAGGACAAGGCAATCAACCATCATCATACGTGGACATTTTGCCAAGATTTTGAACTATGATGTCCTCGCATTCATATAAAAAGGGCAGTGTGGTCCCATTTGCACCAATGTATGGAAAACAAAGAAATGCTTATAACTTTGGTTTGCTAGTACTTAGAACCGTCACTTACGTCAAATCGTATTATCCGTCCCTGTCACGTAAGATTAGTTTCCACGTAGAACAGCTGGAAGTTATAGTAAATGGTGGTTCAGACAGCCAGAAAATTCCAGCTGAACCATTAAGTTTTTTTAGAATAACTCCTACACACGTGCGTCACGGAGGTTCAAATCTGGTCGAGAGCCGTCACATGTCGCGTCACGACTTTTATTATTATTTAATTATTTTAATATCGGTCCAAAATGTCATATTTCGTTTAATATCGAGAAAAATAAAATGGTTCAGCCAGCCTGATATATTGCTGGATGGTTGTGTTCGAAAGAAGTATCATAAACGCTCAGAGGTACGTGGAAGAGGTCTAAGAAGCTCATCTCATCCCTTTTGTCTCATTTATTAGACAAGATTTTATTTTAATGTACGACAACGCACGTGCCTACGTTGCTAGAGTGGTTACGGAGTACCTTGGTGCCGTGAGTATAGCATGACTACTATGGCCAGCTCAAAGCCGACCTAAACCCTATCGAACATGTTTGGGACAATCTTAAAAGGTGGGTACGAAGACGGGTTTTGGCTCCTACCTCCATTAATGAGCTGAAGGTTGTTGTGGTCGAAGAGTGGAGGAATATACCGCAATCAGATATTCAGGACATACTCGTAATGGATGGTGTTTCAAATCGACTGGAGGAGGTCATAGGGGCCAGAGGAGGCAAATACACGTTATTAAAATATATATTTATAATGTCGACAAAAAGTTTTAAGATTGTTTATCATCGCCTTCGTTTTTGATTATTATTCGGTAAATTCAAACGTTTTTTCATTTAAAAAAATTAAAGCAATATCCAATTTTTTTATCTGATATTATCCAATCTATAATATTGCTAAGATTTTTTTTATTCCAAAATACATTACATAGGAAAAAGTAAGTGGGAGGGTTAATTGTGAATCTGAGTGTAGTTAATCCAACGAATTTCGGAACTTTTTAGATCAATCAGTTGCATTTTATCGTTAAATGTTTATTTACAAATATTTTATTCTACAACCATACAGGCAGGTATGGATTCATTTATTTCAATATCTCTACATTTCGCTGCTTGAAGTTCCCTCCGAATCTGTAACAAAAATAATTGTAAAATGTTACCTCCTATCCCTATCAAGGATTAAATGATGCAGAAATCAGTGCCATACCTGAAGTAAATGTGTCAGAAATTTAATATTTGTGCGTCCAACCATGTCAGAAGTAGGTATTCAAGAAAAACTGATTATGCTGAAGTAACGTTTTCGCAGTACTTTTTCTTTAAAGTTTTGGGTCTAGCTGGATTCTAAGTTTGCAGAAAGGTAGCTTAAGACAGTGTGTAACTGTGCCGCAAATTTTAAACAATACCCTTTTCAAGTTAAGAAGAAACTTATGACACATCACGTGACTATCCTGTGACACAAATTATAGTGATGTGCCCTAACGAAATCCAACCGATTCTTTTTGAAAATCTTTCTTTTTTGGCATTTTACCAAATAAAAGCAAAACAATAACGAAAACTTTACAAAAACAGTAACAAAAGTCAAAATATAAACTATGCGAAAAATAACGATAACATAAATCGCATACAAGGCAGACGCTCTCGTACTACTGACGTCAACGCATAATTACGCATAGGTTTTCACAAAACGACCGAACCGATTCATCGATTTAGTTCCGATTATGTATTGTCAATCCCTATAAGTAAACGTTCCGTTTTACGCATTAAGTATTTGAAAGAAATCCTATTAAGTTATTTGTTAAATCGTTAAGATATATTATTTGTTTGCAATTTTTGATTAGACTTAGTAGTTTCCGATGCACCCATATGCAACGGAAACTGCCAAGTGTCATAAGTATCTTCTTATCTTGAAAGGACTATAGTGCGTCTTAAGGTTTTAAATTTCTCAGTTTTTGCTGGGGTGACGTTTTGCCGATTGCTGGATATCGGAATCGTCTAGCCGCACTATCATGGCTTTTTTGTTTACGTGTAGGAATCAATTTATGCCAATTGGGTCAGAATGTTCGTTAACATCACGAGCATGATTGCTCAGCTGTAATATTTTTTCTAATAAACAAAAAACAGCTCTAGTTCTCGAGCGAAGAAACCCAGAAACTTTACATTAGTGTCGGCTGGTAGCTCTTGTATATTCACATAATCCTTCATCTGCCTAATCATAGCCATTGAGACTTTCAGCGGTATAAGTCGTTTTTGTGTGTGGAATTATTTCGAACACCGCTTTGTAACGTTACTTCAGCTAAATCTGTTTACTTGAATACCTCTGACATGTCATGGTTGGATGCACAAATCTTAAATATCGGGCTAATTTGCTCCAGGTACGGCACTGATCTTCTGCATAATTTAACCCTTGGCAATATTTTGCTGGAGTAACGCACACGTGTTTAAAGCGATGTATTTTTTGTTAAATTATAATTTAACAAATTTAAGTAGGTATGACAAAAGCACTTAAATATTCTAATGACATACTTCTGATGTGATGGTAGGGTGTGACTGCTTCCGCAATAACTCATGTAAAGCATCTCTTTGTTCTGTTGAAATGTCTGCTTTATAACGCTGAACAAATGTTAGAAGCGCTTGGTGCCACAGAACTGGTAAATTGCGGGGATCCATTTGAAATCTAGAATAAAAATAATATGAGATCCATATTGTAAAATACTCACCTTTTACAGTGTTTCTCAATTTTTATAGGGTTCTGTCCATATATTGGACACCAAATTTAAAATCTTATTCACTTATCATTAGGTCAAAAAGCAATGAAAATTGTCAACGTGGTAATATGAGGGGTATGTGCAATCCTGAGGAGTTAAAAAACTAGAACAAAAACTACTGACTAAAAATGATTTTTTAAATCTATGTAATTAATAATATTATAATTCTTACTAACAGTGGTGTAATCTACTCTAAAGCTTTTAAGTCACCAAATTTGTTTGAAAACTAATAATGTGCACTAACCTTAAGAAGTGAAAAACTACTGAATCAACCACTCTATAAGGCAGAGCATATTTTTTATCAAAAAGAATGCGCAAAAATATGGAGTTTGCTCCTGTGTAATCCATTTCTGCAATCTTTAACATGGCTGCACTTGAGTGTAATACTGGTATTGAATTCCGAGCGAGCACGGAACCTACAATTACTGCTTCCCGTAAGGTACAGTCTCCAGCCTATGAATAAAACAAAACAATCAACTTTATTATGAATATACAAACTATGACAAACAGACATACTAAAATCCAAGTATTAAAATAAATAATCAACATTATGGCATACCTCCAAAAGAGGTAGTAGTATTCCTTTCATAAATGCTCCAGGCTTGAAAAGAGCCTTCCTAAGTGCTTGATACAGATGGAAGTTGAGCCTTTTGTATTCTGCCAGATCATCCCTTACACGTGGCAAGAGAACTAAGTTATAAAATCGCTGTGCCATTTTTTCCTTAAGGTTTGATGCAAATATTCTGGTGGCCTGAAAATAAAATTTACATGAGGAAATAATAATACTTGTGAAGGTTTGATGCAAATATTTTGGTGGCCTGAAAATAAAATTTACATGAGGAAATAATAATACTTGTGAAGGTTTGATGCAAATATTTTGGTGGCCTGAAAATAAAATTTACATGAGGAAATAATAATACTTGTGAAGGTTTGATGCAAATATTTTGGTGGCCTGAAAATAAAATTTACATGAGGAAATAATAATACCTATGAAGGTGTAGTTCACACTAGATTCAGCTAAGTGATGTTTACAGAATTGACAGATCAATTTTTTTTAAAAAATAACCTCATCAAATTTAGCCAAATATGGGCGATCAAGGGATATAGTTCGTGTTGGTTAGTAGTAATAATTTGTTAATACATATAAGTAAACTGTGCCAATTAACAAAACGACAACAATTTATTATTTTTCTAGTTTTAAAAGGACAAAATATCAAGGTTAGAAATTCTAAATTATAGTTTTTAAAAAAAAAGGTATTTAAAATGCCCTGAGTATCTGCAATAATAGACCGGGAGATGGTGATACAAAATTTCTGGTTATTTGTACCAAGTATGACCCTTCAGGGCTCTAGTTACGTAATGATGGAAAGGAAAATGATGGTCATAGCGCTGGTACCGGCGGCCCAATCGCGTGGGCGTTAATGAAACGTGTCAGATAAATAATAGTGTCAAACGATTTGTAAAAAAAACAATTTCAATTTGCACCAGGCTAATTTTTGCACAGCTAATCATCGTCGAGTAGACATTTACGAAAATCACCACTTTTCCACCGCAAAGAAGTTTTTTTTTTCAAAACGATTTGTTTGATTGCGACGAAACGACACCCGATATGCACTGTGCACGAAACGGAAAAGGGTAAAAGTTTATAATTATTTAAAAATATATGTAACTAGCTGTCCCGGCGAACTTCGTACCGCCTCTTTTTAAACATTTTGATTTTTTATTTATTATTCTGCTATTCGGGGCGGAGACAAATCCAACAAACCAAAGAACATAAAAATCGGTCCAGCCGTTCTCGACTTATAAATGGTGTAACTAACCCGACTTTATTTTATATATGTAATGTTAACTAAAAATTTAAGGTTTTCGGAAGTTTTCCTTTACATGTGCTATAAAACATTGCTTCATGCCAAATTTCAAGATTCTAGGTTGAATGGAAGTACCCTTTAGGTTTTGATTCCCTTGCGAGTAGTTGCGAGTTTGAAAATTTAACTTGAACACCCTGTAGCTCCTAATGTATTAATCGTAGAGTAAAATGAATACGACCAAATTTCTAGAAAATTGTATGTTAAATTTTTTGTCAGAAGTTATCATAACGCTATTCATACAGCAGCAGGTATTTGATACATGAGCAAGAACCTGAAAAAGGGACCCTAAACAACCCTCCCCTCAGCACAGTCCCACCCTTGAGAACTTAGAATGGTCATATCTAGACAATTAATGATTTTATTAATAACAAATAAGACTGATTTAAATGTTATTAAGAGCCATTTCAGATTTTCGTGCGAATTTCTAATATTTTAGACTCCTCAAATACTATCTTAGGTACCCAGAAATTATTTTATAACTGCGAAAAATGGGTTAATCTTTGGCGTTGACATTTAATATAACACATTTAATAAAACTAATTTGCTTAATTCCCAGTGCCCCATCTCTCACAATCACTTTACAGAAAAATTGTCGCAGACTCAATTTCAAAGTCATATATCTATTAATGTTTAATAGATTCTTGAATTTCATTACCATTAATGAGTAAAAAAAGAAATAATTTGGCAACTTTTTAAGATTATTGTCATAATTTTATCGTGGTTTTTAGTTTAAATACACAGCAATAACTAAAATAAAATAGGGTTTAATGATGAAGCTGTAAGGTGGCCATAGGAACTCCGTAATAAAAAGACACAATCCCATTGAGTTTGGGCTCGTTTGATTCGTTTTGACGAGAAGTTCAGTCTTAAATGGTATACAGGATTTAAAAAATGGGATGTAACGTACCTGTACACGGTATATTTCCGGAATTGAAATATTTTTAACTTTTTATTTATTTTTATTAACAAGCAAAAAAGCTTTTTTAAAATCTTTGGTCTTTTATATGTTCATTTTAATTTTAGAATGAGAAATCGTCTGAACCGCCTAGAAGAGGATAGCACTTTAGACCTGATGCAGTGCCAGGTACAAGCCGTACAAGTAACTATTCAAATTCGGTAACAGAAATTGTTCGTAACATTTTTTCAATGCTAGATTTAAAACATTTTATTTAGTAGTCATCAATTATTTATTTATTTATTTTTATAGGAAAATGAACATGTTGCAACAGATCTAGAAGACCTAGACGAATCAACGACTCTTTCAGAATCGAACGTAAATATATATATTTTTGTTTTTTCATATAATATTTCCTGATGCGATGATGTTTCATTGTTAGCATTCTTTTTAGGGCGAATACATAGTGGATGGCAAAATGATAATTGATTTTCAATTCCTTTGGACCCAATTAATAAATACACCCACGACCGCTATGTCAAGAGCGAATCGACTAAGAAGAAGAATAAATATAAGCCAACAGCAAGAAATTCGATTGCAAATTACTTTCTTAAAATTATTAAAGAGAAACAGATGGGTCTCATATCTTAATTTGACATAAAGTGTACGATGTGTAGAACTAACTTTGTTCTTAATACTTTAGACAGTAATACAACTGAAGCAAGACTCGATCTCAATGCAGGAGCGGTATCAGGTTCAATTATTACGGGAATTGGTCTATCAAATCTAAATGAAATCACTGCATCGATGGATTTGTCTACAATGCCATTTCGATTATACAGTAAGAAACACGATGCTATTTTCGCCATGTGGAAGACTGCCGGCAAAGAAACTATGATGAATGCTGCTAAACAGGAAATTGAAGCAGCAAAATCACGAGGTGATGTTAACAATGAAGGCATAGCAAAAATACCGGTCGAAGCGGGTCCGCCTGTTGGGGCAAACGCTCGTATAAAAATAACTATTCTGCCCTTTCTGAAGATGCAGCCATAATCGGAAAAAACAGTGGTAAAGTGCTACACATTGGGGTTCACAATAGATATTGTGTCATTTGTGCCCGTGCAAGCAAAAAAGGTGAGCCAGCAAAAGCTCACAAATGCACTTAAAATCATTCGGGATCTTCAACCAGCATGGAGCAAGCCATATTAGTTGAAGGTTTTAAAAATTCCATTGGAGACAGAATTTTGATTTACAACACACTATAATATAATATACACACTATAATTGCAGATGGCGATTCAAGTACCTATAAAAGCATATTGGAGAGTCGATCATACCCCAATTCAGAAAATTGAATGTACAAATAATTTGTTAAGTAATTATAATGGTAAGAATCTATTACTACAAAAAGATACTGCCGTTCCTCTTAATGAACGTAAATTTTTAAATACGGAAAGACTTAGAAGGCTGCGTACTGCTGTTCGTGCTGCTATTAGAAAAGACAACAGGACAGTGGTTCAAATTGTAGTAAAATTCAGAACCTGCAAAAAGACATTTTAGATAGCCCACAACACATTTTTGGAGGTCATTCAAAATGTGAAAGTTATTACTGCACCGATGAACAAAAAAATTACCTAATCTAGTTCCACAAATACCAACGTTGTTTCTGAAGCTAAAAAAAAACGCACCTCAACTCGCCTATAATTCTCGTAGTCTTTTGCATTCTTACACCAATAACCGCTCAGAACAATTCAATAGCATTGTAGCTAAGATGGTAGGTGGAAAACGTGTAAATTTTTCGTTGAAAGATTTATACACTACAAGATGTTATGCCGCAGTGGTATCTTCTAACACTGGTAGGTCACAATATACATTTTATAAATAAAACTGTCACGCTAGTATAGGAAAATAATTTAAAAAATTAAAAACCAGGATATGCTATAAATACCCGAGAAGTGATGGCTCGGGTACATGCCGGCAAAAAAAAAATTTTACTCCTGTAGATGATCAGGAATAGGATGTGAAAGACCCGATATGGAAGCTGAGGATTATAAAAGAGGGAAAAACCTGTTTCTAAAAAGTTTTAAAGAACAGGCGTCCACACGTCAAGAAATTGAGAGAGCTACTGTTTTACAAGCAGAAAGCTTATTGTTTGCTACCTAAATTGATTCGTTTTTACCAATACTGCTTATTGCCGGAAATCATAGACCCAAGAAAGGCAAGATGCCATTACGGCAAATATTTATTTAGCATCCATTCATCCATAATTTCCGTAGCTAAACAGTTGTCAGTTGTCAATAGTATTTAAATTTCATTGTTTTTTTTTTACTGTGACTTATTTTTATTTTGTAGGTAATTATATATTTTATATGATATACCTATTTGTGTTTTATTATTAATCGAAATTTAGAAATCTTTACTAACTACGCACACATAAACAATAACGTAGTTTATCTAAAAACGCACGAAATATTTTTGTGAAATGGCTTCTTAAGTTGATAGTGGCGACGAACAATTTTTTATTTATTTTTAAAATTCCCATGCTCTACTTTTAATGTTTAATGTCGATGCGACTCTTAAAAATGTGATTGATCGAAGAGTTTATAGTTTTTTTATTTATTTTTTATGTAACAATTATAAATTTATTTTAATGGTACAACGGTCACTTGGATTGGAATGAATGCGACCGTGATCTTAGGTGACAGTTTCTTGAGAAAAAATATAACATAACTGAAAACTTGCCCGAGAAAATATTAAAAATATCAGTTTGTTTTTTAATTTATTTAAAAAAACTACCTAATTGTTTTTAATAGTTGTTTTTAATAATTAATGGATTTCAATAACTATCTTAATAAAAATCTTGTGATGCATCATGTTTTTTTATTAATTAATAGTCATTCCAACCATTTAGCTATCCGTCATAGTAAAAGATCGTAATTTAACAAGACTTAAAACAAAGCACCAATCAGTTGTGTATGTGCCTCGAAAAAGCTGCTTCAGAGTACCAACAGATGCGACATTTTATTTAATAGGACATTTTATTTAATATGAATTTAACGTGTGTACGTTATTAATACAAATAAATAGTTAATTTTGGGTTGATAACTGCATCATTATCAGTTAACGCATAATTGTTTCATTATAAGACTCAATTCCATTGGTTAAATGCTAACCAGGTAATAACTGTAATAATAATAACATAGTAAAGATTTCAATTTAAAAGTATCTGTATTATTATTAATATGAAAGTATGAATGCAAAAATTAAATTATGTACTTAAATACAAACACATCATATTTTGATATTGGTAAAGAAGTGAGGCCAATCGTCTGGTGTGAATAAATAATGCGCCTGGTACTAGACGGAACTTTTACCGCCTTTTTTCGCAAATGGCTTACACCGCTTCCCTCTCGCTTGCAAACATACAGTGTCTTGTATATGTTATGCAAAAGGGTAATATATTTTCAATATCAATCAGTTTATCCTGTAACACAGAAAACTGGCAGGCAGGCATCGCGCCACGTGCTCAAAAATCACGCAACACCTAACATTACCCAGACAGAGTTGGGTAAACCTAGGTGAGTATGGGTAAATTCCGAATTAAAATTTATTTAACTTATTCGAACTTTATCCAAAACGTTTGGGTAATACTAAGTAAACCCGGGTAAACCTGAGTTTATTATTTGTTTCTGATTTTACAGAAAGTAGTGCTTATGCTATTTATTATAGTAACGTGTAATGTTGTCTTTAAAAAAATTGGTGAAATCTTTGCACTAGGAACTACTTAAATTCTATATTTGATTAGTAAAAATTTTTACTCTTACTGTCATATCACTTCTCTTGATGTTTTTTTTTTTTTTCAAAAATAATGGCACTGGTATTTTTTATACACAACCTAACTCTGGTACTTATGTTCTTTCATAACAAAACGATTTTACAAATTAAATGCCGAGAATAAAATAAAAAGAAAAAAAAAGGAAAAAATATGGGTGATAATTTTTTTTAGTTTTAAAAATAAAAAAAACTATTTAAATGGGGAAGAAAACTCAAAACTTTTACGCAGAGGGCGCTGTGTGTTTGTTACATGTCAAAAATTCCGTACGTAAGTCGTTCTTGTTTTTCTTGCTTTTTTTTGGCCCTGTTTCTTATAAATAGTGCAAACGAAGTTTTACAACATGTATTCTACCTGGCGAATCGCAGAACTAAAGGAAGAATTAAAAAAAAGGGGTGCCTCTCGTCAAGGAAAGAAAGCGGAGCTGGTAGAAAGGTAAGTTTTGCTATTCATTTTGCAAGCCATTTAACGATTCCTAAGGACTTAATGTATTTATTGTGGTAAATAAAATACTTTAGCACTGAAAACTAGTGTAATATTTAGTGTTTTTTGACCATAGAGACGAACTAACAAGTTATCATAAAACAAACATAACCTCACAGTAATTTGATTTTAAAGTTTGATTTCTATTTTAGATTGGAGGCATATGACAGAAACTTCAATTTTTACGCTGATTTACGCTGAAGTGGAAAACCTGGAAGAACAAGTATAACATGTGTTAAGTGCTTAAAAACTTTGACAATGTTACAATTAAGTATTGGATATTATGCTTCTTAACACATAAGTATATTATTAAACTTAAGTACTTGTTTCCTTAGAAAAAGTTTCGAAATCAGTTTCTTTAAAATGTTCTGCTTTAAAATTTACTCTTCGCAAAGCTCTTTCCCATTTCTTTCTTAGCTTGGGATTAGGAGGAAATTTATGTGAACCTACTTCTTTACATCCAAAAGCCACACATCGACCCATTTTACAATAAAATTAAATAATCGTAATAATTTGCACAATTTGTATGGAAATTGACAGCTACTCTGTAACAAACATTTGGCGCCCTCTACAATGAACTATTTGACAGTTTGCTTCCCCATTGGTATGCAAAATATTTGATTATGTCATCAAATGTCATTACCTGATACATAGCTGCTGCTGACCAGGTAGTAGGTTCTGTTATGTACAATATTTGTTCCCAATTCTGCAGATGTGGAACCATTTTGAAAGCTTTAGGTAATTTGCCAGATCGATATTTCTGGAGGACATCTCTGACACCTTCATACATAGTCCTAATCCTTGAATATAATAAAATAAAATAAGCATACCTACTAATAAAAAATAACAATACTGTTCAATATTTACCTAAGTTTTAAACATTATATTTATGAATTCTATTTATAAAAAAAAATATTTTTTGATTTAGTTTTTCTAGAAAAGACACCACCATAGTTTAATAGTAATAGTAAATTTTATATAATTCCTAGGTGCCCCGCTACAGTATTCTCTACTAAGAATTGTATGTAAAACCCCTGCAACTACAAATTTTAAAAAGATGCATGGAGTAGTTAATTGTTGTTCCAAAAATCTTTTTATGTTGAATCCTATTGTTATATTAACAATTTGGGAGTGCCTCTGCTGCCGGCGCCTGCTCCCAAAAATATGGCTATTGGGAAAAATACAAATGCTCAAATACAATTGGAACCAACATCTAGATCTAGAAACAAAAACTGTTGTCAGCTGTTCGACCGTTTAGTATAGATACAGTTTTCTTTTAATATACTTCTATGAATAAGTTAAGCTTCTTATATCACGCGTCAGAGCAACATACTAACATACACATTGACATTGCTCACGTACACAATCTCAGAACACTTGGGCATTCCAGGATGTTCCAAGACTTCGAGAACGGTGAACATACATGGGGGTAAATCGATAGATAACAGTGTCCTCTAACACCAGGCGACTGCTAGTACACCCTTCTTGGGACACTCTTTAGAGTAAAAACTTAAAGTCGGTGATGAATATTTGTGTAACGGAGAGTTAATAGAACAAGTGAATCTGAATAATATAAAAATTACAGCAAAAAAGGGGTCGACCAAAGGGGTTAGGCAATGGGGTTGTAGGTTTAAAGCCTAAAAATGATTTAAAATGTAAGTGATTCCTAATAAACATATTTTTTAAATCTATTCCTAGTAGTTTATTGTTCCTACTTGCTTTTGTATAATGTTACACAGCCAGTGCCAGTGGTAACCAATTAAGCAAGCGCCATGTGCTTGGCAAGAAAATTAGAGGTTTGTCAAAATGCTATGGAAAGAAGTATGCGGGGGAAGAAGAAATCTGATAGAATAAGTATGTCAACTATAAAGGAACATACTAAATTAAAACACTGAAATGCTAAAAATAATCCTAACACTTAAGTACCTAATCAGATACTTTTGGAGTCGGTGCCAGCCGATGAGAGATTCAATGTTTTTGTTTGCACCGACTCCAAAAGTAACTGATTAGGTACTTAAGTGTTAGGATTATTTTTAGCATTTCAGTGTTTTGAAGTCGGTTTTATTTTTTTTAATAAAATTTACTTATTTCATCTATTTTTAGTGATAAATCCTAATCTAACTGCTGAACACCGATTTCATCCCCTATTTTCCTACCCTTAGGGGTGATTTTTATTTTTCAAACTTTTATCATAGCATCTTTGAAGTATAAGCTATTCAATAAAACAAAAATCATCAAAATCGGCTCATATTTGTCGAAGATAGGTAACAAGAACCACAACCAAAATATTATCTGGGTATATATTTGTTGATTTTCTCAAAAAGTTCTAAATCAATTTCGATAAAATTTATATGGGACCACCTCTGAAGTATGATCTACCAAACAAAAAAAGAATCATTAAAATCGATTCATAATTGGCGGAGTAATCGCGTAACAAATATACAAAAAAAAAAAAAAAAAAAACACAGTCGAATTGAGAACCTCCTCCTTTTTTGAAGTCGGTTGAAAAGATGTTACAGTCACAATAAAAAAGCAAAAGTGGAATTGGACAGGACACATTATTAGAGGAACAGACAAATGGAGCAAGACCATTAACTACTGGTATCCCAAAGGTAATACACGGAAACGTGGCAGACCTACCAAACGATGGGCAGATGAGATCAAGGCAGTGGCAGGCAACTTGTGGACCAGAACAGCTCAGAACAGAGATATGTGGAGACAGTTGGGGGAGGCCTTTGCCACAGGGCAAACAGATACTTAAAACTAAAAATTCATTATTAGGTTAAGATGTTTAAATCTGACTAAAGGCTATTATTATTATTATTTGCTGGGCAGCCAAATTGGCAAAATGCGCCGGCAGCCAATTCGGCAACCGGCGCCGGCAGTGGAGGCACTTCCTTACAATTTAGCTAAGTGGGGCGATTAGATAAGATATTATTTTAAGTGAATTAAACGAAACAAGATAGAAACACTCAAATGGTCAAATAGTAACTGATTGTGTTATATTTAAATATTTTATTTATTTACCTGGGATCAACATTTTGTAATTTTAATGTGTCTACATCTGAAAATTGTGTTTGTAGTTCTGTGTGTTTATCTGTGATTTTATCTTTTATAATATCAGCAAGTGTTCGGGTTTTTTCTGGTTTGGCAGACATAAACATTTTTAAGGCATCTTCATCCTCTTCATTGATTTCAATATTATCATAGTATGCATCCGGTTCCAGATCATCATTTTCAGATACAGAGTTGTCATCAGACTCAGCATCTAGACCAAAAAAATTTTTTTTTTTTAATATTAGGTAAATGAAGAAAATAAAAAAGGAGGGCCTTACACAACAGTATTTTTAAATTATTGTGGTAAGTACTTCTTCCTTCTAGACCTAGCAATTTATACAGTTAATACATTAGTCTTGTTACTACATTTAGAGTGATTGCAGTATGTGTACAGTTCCTTACAGCCAAGCTATATTTTATAGTATTTAGATTATATGTTTGTCCCTCATTTAACACTTTTTGAATCATGTAAAAAATAGCCTACCATTCAATGCAGTTAACTGGACATGTTTGGCAGGTGATGGTCCAACTTCATTTTCATTCAATTCAGCTTGCTGTATTCTTGCAGCTTTAAGAATTTTTTTGGATAGTTCTGGTGTTATAAACTGGAAGAAAATACAGTCGTCAATTAAGACCCGCGCAACCAAAATAAATAGTTCATTAAATATTTCAATTTACCTCTTCATCGTCATCATGCCTGCTTCTTTCCTTTAATCTGTTTTTATTTTTTAAAGCATTTGTAGCCTCTATTTGATCAGCTAATCCAAGATTTTTCCCCACTTGAGATGGTTTTATTTTTTTTACTTTTCCCATTGTGATGTTGTAAATTTAATAAACTTTTCACTATTAAATAAACTCTACACGTGCACGAACCATCCACCAATCACTTGACAAGTGTGAAGTGACATACATAGACAAATATTAATCTGTGGTGACATATATTAATCTTTTTTTTTTTGGTTCCATAGTAGTAATAATATACTGGTGACAGATGGCGACGGACGCGGCTGCGGACTCGTCTTGACATTGTAAGGTCAAACGCTGCCATTAGTCGATCCTTGGGCTGGCGGAAGTTGACTGAAGGATTGAGCAATGGCAGCGCTTGACCTCACAATGTCAAGACGAGTCCACAGCCGCGTCCGTCGCAGTTTGTCACCAGTTTTAACATAAAAAATTCCATTTTTCAATCCGTATCTGTACTTTTTTTTTAGGTGAGACTTGGTAGGACTTGTCATTTCATAATAAATGTGAGTGAAAAGTCACTTACTAGTTTCAGAGAAAGATGGTTCGTACTGATGCTCTATAGCAGCCATACTCTAAGTGTGTTCCGCGGAACCCTAGGGTTCCGCGATACCCCTGTCGGGGTTCCGCAAGAAGTTAGAAAAAAAAATCAAAACACCTCTCTCTGGTCGACCGTTCTGTCGCGGCGTATCACGATTCACGAACAATTTTACTATGCCGCCACCGCCGATACCTACTTGTGACCGCGCAATCCCTTTGATAAAAGCCGCCTTTGAAATTAGACGCTATAATTGTGAACAAGCGACTTTCGGCTCTAACTTCAAAACGTAAAGTCGAGATTGCTTACACCACATTTTTTGAATTTCTATTTTTATATCGGCTTTTTATTTATCAAAGACGCCGACTCGAGTATTTTTGAGAATGTTCGAGATTGAGGCTAGGACTATAAAAGCGATGATCAAGCCTTGACACTAGTCAGTCGACGATTAGTTAGCGTTCGGAGCGATAAGTACCTACCTGCTAGAAAAAAATTGTGTATTGTTCTACTGCTGTTTTCTGATTGTATCAGTTTTGTACATTTCTTCTTTGGACTAAAGTGCTAAACTCTTCTACGCAGTAACGACCGTGCATTATTTTAACCTCACCATCCTGAAAGAATGGAACTTTGGCTTAAAGGCGTTAAACGTGTCGCAACAACATCTTCCAACGAAGCCGAATGTTCAAAAGCAGTCCGCGTGGAGTATACAGCAATTACCGATCCAGACGATGATGCAACGACGTCAAGTTCCACGGTTTCAAAGGCGAAAAAAAGGAAGTATGATGAATCATATATCAGTTTTGGATTTGTTGATTCCAACGGCTCACCTCTCTGCATGTTATGTAGTAAACTGCTTCCTAATAGTTCCATGGCACCTGCCAAGTTGCGCCGACATTTAGAAACTGTACACCCCGAGTCTAAAGACAAGAATAAAGAATTTTTTGTACGTAAAAAAGAACAGTTATTGGAAAGTCAAAAAACAATGATGCATGTAACCCAAACTATCAATGAAAAGGCCACGGAGGCATCATATTTAGTTAGCTATCGCATTGCACAAGCAGGAGAAGCGCACACTATCGCTGAGAATTTAATAAAACCATGTGTATTAGACATAACAAAATGCATGCTCGATGAAAAATCTGCAAAGCATCTTTCTACTGTGCCGCTATCTAACGATACTGTTTCACGGCGAATTCATGATCTAGCAAGCTACGTCAAACAAGAACTAGTTACACGTCTACAAAAAACACAATTCGTCTTGCAAATGGATGAGTCGACTGATGTCGCTGGTCTGGCTATCTTGCTGGTTATCGTGAGATATCCATGTGAAAGTTCTTTTGAAGAAGACATGCTTATGTGTTCACCTCTACCCACAAACACTACCGGAGAGGAAATTTTTAATAAAATAAATATATTTTTTGAGGAAAATAATCTCAGTTGGAACGATTGCATTGACATTTGTACAGATGGGGCCAAGGCGATGACGGGTAAAACAGCAGGAGTAGTGTCACGAATAAAAAATAAAGCGCCTAATTGTAGTTCCAGCCATTGTATCCTGCATAGACAAGCACTTGCGATGAAGCAAATGCCGTCCAATCTAAAATTAGTTATGGATGAAGCGGTAAAAATAATTAATTTTATCAAATCACGACCACTACAATCCCGATTGTTCTCATTATTGTGTGAAGATTATGGCAGCACACATAAAACACTGCTGCTCCATACAGAAGTGCGATGGCTGTCTCGGGGTAAAACTTTAACAAGGCTATTTGAACTTAGAGCCGAGTTACAAATGTTTCTTTCAGATACTTCTTTTAATTTGAAAGACCGTTTGTATGATAAAACTTGGTTGTTCCGACTGTCTTTTATGGCGGATATCTTTCAGAAACTGAACGAATTAAATTTATCATTGCAAGGTAAACAGACAACAGTGTTCCAGGCCTGTAACAAAATAACTGCCTTCAAAAGAAAATTAGATTTTTGGATTATTTGCGTTGGAAATAGAGAAATAGAAAGCTTTACGTCACTCAGTGAGTTTCTTGGCGATAACAACTCAGAAATATTTCAAGATGATGTATTTGAAGAATTGGTCCAATATCTCACTTCGATGCGCGCATCTTTTGAGCAGTATTTTCCTGAAGAACAGAATACAAAAATGAAACTGAATTCATGGATTCATAATCCTTTTTTACCCAACTTACAAAAGCCCGAAAGTATGTCAAACGAGATATATGAATCTCTTTTAGAAATGTCATCTGACACAAGTATGGAGTCACTGTTCAAAACGACGCCTCTCAACGATTTTGGTGCAGAATCCGAAATGAATATCCAATGCTTGCCAAAATGGCTTTGAATATTCTTCTCCCGTTTCCAACAACATATTTGTGCGAAACAGGATTCTCAACCTATGCAGCCACGAAAACAAAATACCGCAATAGACTGGACGCCGAACCTGATATGAGACTTCAACTGTCCTCTATGAAACCTGATATCAACCAATTGATGAAAAATAAAAAACAGTTTCATACATCCCATTAGTTAGATTTTTTTTCTTTTTCAATGTTATATTTATTATTATACTTGTTATGTAAGTAAGTAATAAGTAACTGTTACATGGTACTCTAATTATGCTTATTAATAAAAAATACACTTAAAAACCATTGTTTTATTGTAGGGTTCCATCAAGTATTTTGCTATCCAAAAGGGTTCCGTCACCAAAAAAGATTGAGAACCGCTGCTCTATAGGGTATGTGCTCGATGCTTGTGGTGCAGTAAGTACTGCAGTAATTTATTTAACAAAAACTTGTACTTTTAAAAAGTAAACAAGTAACAAGATTTAGACTTTTGAGCCGTATATTCTGTTCTTTTACAAGATTCGGTAGTTACAAATACAATAATTTTATGAATTGGGGATGTGATAAAACATGATAATTTTGCAGTAAAACTAAGATAATTCATAATCTATGACTATGAATCTGGCAACACTGGTGGAGAGACACAATTTTGTCACCCGTGCCGGTCGGCGAACAAAAATGTCCCCAGATGTCACATCGCAACGTGCGCGCACCTCTATACGCGCATGGCAGCCGGACGCCAGTTTCGGAACAGGAAGGGGCGGAGTCTAGCTAATACCGGTGACAGATGGCGGCGGACGCGGCTCCGGACTCTTCTTGACATTGCAAGGTCAAACGCGGCCATTGGTCGATCCTTGGCCTGGCGGAAGTTGTCTGAAGGATAGACCAATGGCAGCGCTTGACCTCACAATGTCAAGACGAGTCCGGAGCTGCGGCCGCCGCAGTTTGTCACCAGCATAACGGGCTGGCGAAGTTGACAAAAGGATCAACCAATGACAGCGTTTGACCTCACAATGTCAAGACGCGTCCAGTGACGGAGTCACCATATGTCACCAGCTTAACAGAGCACTTGATATGAATGACAAAAAGTCGCAGCGACAAAAGTCACCCGTGCGCGCAGGCTTTTAGTAGCTAGTTGGAGAAGGCCTTTACCCAAAGGGTTCGAATCTTAGAAGCAGACTAAACTAACCTTACTAAAACTCCTAGTTTTAAAGTAACTTTCTAACCAACTACTAACAACATTTGAAATGTAACATTTCTAGATTTGTAATAAATGGTTATATTATTATTAATGCTAGTTTCAGTAAGCTAAAACCGATGTATGCTCAATCCGGAACAAGAAGCGAAGAGTCGACGGTCAAAGCAATGTCAAGTCTTAAACTGGTGACACACTGCGGCGGACGCGGCTCCGGACTCGTCTTGACATTGTGAGGTCAAGCGCTGCCATTGGTCTATCCTTCAGTCAACTTCCGCCAGCCCAAAGATCGACCAATGGCAGCGTTTGACCTTACAATGTCAAGACGAGACCGCAGCCGCGTCCGCCTCCATCTGTCACCGGCTTTAGAGTATAGTTCTGTGGTCAAGACTCGTTTGTCCTACGTTTGTCACTAGATAACCTCTTTTCATGTTAATGTCATATGTCAAATTGACAACTTGTGTGTCATTATCTTGCTATGTCAGTCAGTCAAAGAATAGGTTTTCTCGCCGCAGTTTTCATAGCGATATATTGATTTATGCCAAGAAATCAACATATTTCCTACCATAAGAGTAAGTGTAGTCATGATTTATTGTTTTATAGTTAGCTTGTATTATGTATCTTGTTTTCAAACAATATTGTTTTCCAGAATGAGTTCAGAAGCAATGATTACTCCACCATCAGTCTCGTGGGCCCAGAGAAGTGCTTTTGTGTTTCTAACTTTCAATGTAGAATGTGAAAAACCAGAAATCAAAATTGACAGCAAAACAGTTCATTTTAAAGGATTGTGTGCACCAGATCAAAAGTGGCATGAAGTTGATATTCCACTCTATGGTGAAGTTGACCCAGAGAAAAGTACACATTGTAACAAAGGACGATTTATTGATGTAGTTCTTACAAAAACTTCAGATGGACCATTCTGGCCGGCACTTACTAGTGACAAAAAGAAACATCATTGGTTAAAAGTAGACTTTGAGCGCTGGCAAGATGAAGATGAAAGTGGAGAAGAAGGTGATAATATGAATGATATGTTCTCTAACATGTTCACTGACAAAGTAGGTGATTTTGGTGATGAAAACGAAAAAGATGATTCTAGCTCTGCTGAAGAGGAAGATTTGCCTGATGTAGAGTAACATTATCACATATGTCTAAATAGCCAAAGAACAGAAAAGTCTAGAATATGAACAATACTTTGTGCTTTTATACAAGGACTATGATAATAGTGTTCTAGCCTAATCATAATTATAAGGTCTTGTTTTTTTCAAATTCTAAATTACATGAAGTATGTATCTAAATGTGAATCTGTTTTGTAAAACATGTAAGCATACATTATGCAATGGCATAGTTACAATGATGTATTTTGTTATATTTTTACAATACATTAAATTAATTATGATTAAAATGTAGCAAATGCAATTAGAAACTCTGTTTGATGGCAAAATTTTACTTAAGATTGTAATTATTGAGTAAGTACTTTTTCATAAGTACTTAATGTATAAATGGTATACTTACAGAGATTTAGAATGAAACATGATATTATTTTTCTTGGTTCACAAATCTTTGTTTTGATCAAAGTTAAAAAAAAATTGAATTACTAAATTTGACCCAAGAATAAAACAAACGGGGTGAGCTAAATAAAACTGTTTAAAAAAAATACACACTTGAGTTCTGTCAAACTACATTATACTAAAAGAGGTCCTTTTTATTGACTTGCTTTGAATTCGTTTTTATTAAGTTTATTTGAAAAATTTAAGATCATAAACTGTTGAAATTTGTAAACAAAAATAGTAGATGAAATTCTTAAATGATTTGATCCTGGGCTAGTCCTATTGCAGCTTGATCACTAATCTGACCTACGAATTATGTTAAGAATACTACATTTTTTGTGCTGATTAAGTGCTTTGTCACCAGCCAATATGTATTTCCTCTATTATATCTATATGATAGCTATTCTGTGTATTTAGAATTAATTCTTTTATTTAATTGATTCAATGTTACTGCCTCTTACCTTAAATAATGCTTTTTTTTTTAAATACAAAGGCCAAAAGGGGAATATTAAGTACCTACCTACCTATTTTACAAAGTTATTTTTATTTTAATTCAACCACTTCCTTAGCGCCTATATGTAGGGACAGTAGCGGATCCAGGGGGGTTGGGCTTAGGGGCTCAAAATATTAAGAACATTTTTTATTGGAATTTTGTTTGGAGAGGTACTTATCATGCTAAATAAACTGACATAAAAAATGATGCATCTCGCGAGTCCCTCGGTGGTTTGATTTGATTTTTTATATGGTTATAGCCATCGAAATAGAACGCCCAGAACGATAATTTCCTACAAAGCGGACATCAAAAGTGAGGCAAGCATGACATCTTTGTATGCGTAAGTAAATTGTGTTTACGCTCGACGAAACGCTCACAAGTAAAAAATAATGTTGCCTTTATATTAAATTTTACCCAAAAGTAGGGGGTTGAAAGGGGCGCTATGGTGCACGACAGAATGGAAATATTAATGGGGGGGGGGGGCGTTAATGCTCAAGATCGTGTCGCGTGACAAACAGCTCCCGAAATATTTAAAAAAACATGATGGTTTGTGAAGTGAACGGATGTCACGTAAATCAGGAAAACAAGAAAGATTGTAACATTACATTTCATGTCATCACGTGTAAGAATAGGCTAGTTGACTCATATCAAAATTAATTTAACAAATAATTATTGTAAATAGTATTCGACTTTAGGAACCTAAATATATCGATTTTAATACTTAAAAGTAAAAGATGGCTGTAAATATCTAATTTAAAAAAAATTTTTTTTTTTTTTTTTCTTCCTTTTATGGCATGCACGGCTTGTGCGTCAGCCAGGACAATGGGTCAAAAGGTTGGGAAACGTTTAGGCAATCAAAAGTATGGAAAGGGAACGGAGCGAATTTGGAAATGGATCAGAAAAGTTATAGGAGTAAAATAAATAATTAAATTTAAGTATATAAAAATAACAGAAATTGGAAGAATTATATTTTTATGTTATTCAGAGTCATAAATAAAGATAGGACATTATAGATATCATAATTGTTCATAATCAAAAGGCATGAAATAGATGTGGGAAATGGAACACGGAGGGATCTTAGGGATTCAAAAAAAGAGGAACTGTCATACTTAGGGCAAATAAAGAAAATATGGTTCAAATCTCCTACACCAGTGCCACATTCACATAAATCACTAGTTAAAATATGTAATCTAAATAGATGAGTAGGAATACAAACATGGCCAATTCTCATGCGAATTAAATTGGTGGTAGCAATCTTTCCCAGTCTCATTTTCGTAAACCATGGTTTCAATTGAGTATCAGGTTGAATATCCTTATACCATTTTCCTTTAACTAAACTACTGTGTACCCAATCTGCCTCCCAGGAGTCGCGCAAATGAATTTTAGGAAGTGCATTAAGATCATGACAAAAAATCTTGTAGGGGTGTAAGTCCCCATGATCCAAAGCCTCGTTAGCTAACTTGTCAGCTTTTTCATTTCCGAAAATATTAGTATGACTCGGTATCCATGCAAAAATTATTTTAAGCCCTAGAACAAAACATTTATATAACAAGTCTCTACATTGAATGACAACGGGATATTGAATATTACTCTTAAATGGGAATCTATCTAAGGCTTGTAAAGCGCTTTTGGAATCTACAAAAATAACAGTGTTTTTAAGTTTCATAATAAAGACATATTCTACAGCTTTGAAAATGCCATAACACTCTCCAGTAAAAACAGATGTTTCAGGAGGCAGTTTAACTTTTTCAACAATATTATATTGATGATGGTATAGTCCTACTCCGACCACACCATCATCAGAGTGTTTTGATGCATCGCAAAAAATATGATGCCAATCAGGCCAATTTCTATCAATAATGGAATTAAATTTATTGTTAGCGTCTGATGAAGTTTTCGGAATATCTAAGTCATATAAGATTTCAGGAGATAGAACTAAAGAATAAAAGCTTGCAGAAAATATAGGAAGCGTTAAAGATCTGTGAGTAGGAGACTGAAGAGAAGTAAACTTACGGTAACTTACAACTAAACAAGGTAAGCTTTTGTGGGCCCAATAAGAAGAGGTTCTTATTGAATCTGATAACAACTGTAATTTATAAAAAAGCGGATGCTTTGAAAATTGAAAAACTCTAAACAAAAATTTATCACATAAAAATTGGCGGCGAAGTCTAAGTGGAGGATCAACGCATTCTACCTGTAGAGCGTTAATAGGACTTGATTTCATAGCCCCGGATACTAATCGAAGAGCCTTTGATTGCACACTGTCTAACTTTTTCAATGCAAGTGAATTGCAAGGTTCTAGGAAGTAGGAACCGTAATCAAGAACACTGCGTATTAGGGCATTGTAAAGTAGTTTTAAGGAAGAGGGATGGGCACCCCACCAGACCCCCGAAAGGCATCGCAGAATATTTAAAAAACGTTCACATTTAGCTGCAACATAGTAACCATGGGAGAGACCTGAAAGTTTACTATCTAAAATAATACCTAAAAACTTAGCTTCCTGACATGATTTGATGATAATATCATCATAATAAACAAAAACTGGAGGGGGCATTCGCATCCTACTAAAAAGAACTACAGAGCTCTTTGGAACTGATAATGATAATCCATTATAATCTAACCAAATCCTAAGAGAGCTTAAAGCAGACGTTAAGCAGCGGGATAACTGGTCAACTGAAAAGCCTGAGACGTACAGAAGTAAGTCATCAGCGTATTGAAGGACATTAACTTTATCTACTAAAACTGATTCAAGGTCCTGTGTATATACGTTATAGAGTATTGGACTTAAAACTGACCCTTGAGGTAGCCCTCTATATAAAACTCGGGACAGAGTACTTGAATCTTGTGTTGTGACGTTAATGGATCTTTCTGACAAAATATTAATGATAAAATGTATTAAAGTGATAGGAACTTGTAACTTTGAAAGTTTATTTTTAAGTAATGCCAAATCCACACAGTCATATGCAGCAGTAATATCTAAGAAAGCTGCTAGGATGCATTGGTTGATCGAAAAAGCTAAACGAATATCTGTAGTAAAAATACCTAAACTATCCATGGTACTTTTTCCTTTCCTAAACCCATACTGAGTAGGTCCTAACAATCCTTTATTCTCCAAGTACCACTCAAGTCTATTTTTCACCAAATGTTCAGAGATTTTAAGAAGAACCGAAGACAAAGCAATAGGACGATATGAAGAGGCATTATACGAAGGAGCATTTGGTTTAAGAATTGGAATTATTTCTTGAGATTTCCATGAAGGTGGAATATTGCCATTGACCATTATAGAATTAATTATACTTAAAAAATAAGAAAGAGAAGAATCACTCAAATGAATGAAGAAAGAATACGGGATTCCGTCGATTCCTGGAGCCGAATCTTTAACATAAGATAAAATACCTTTTAATTCAGAAAGACTAAAAGGAGAATTAAGGTCTGTTAAGTTTCCAGTAACTGGATAATTTGTTTGATGTAAAACTATATTCATATGTGGGACGGAAGGCGGAGCTAATTTATCTAAAAAACTGTCAGCTAAAGAGTTATGAAGAAATAATGGCGAACTTTCCCGGAAACAAGATCTGTATCTACGAATATTTTTCCATACTTCAGAAGGAGAAACGTCAGGAGAAATAGAAGAACAAAAGGATTTCCATCCTTCCCATTTTTTTTGTTTGAATAATTTACGGGTACTATTAATAAGCTGGGACAAAACATCAAAATTTTCGAAAGATGAATATGCTCTGTATGCTCGTTCTGCTTGTTTTCTTTTTTTTATGGCTTCGGCACATTCTTCATCCCACCATGGAGGGGGAGGGATGTATCTATTACGGCCCTTTTTAACTGGAAAAATATCGTCAGCTACTTCTAATAAAACTTGAGTGAGACTTTCAGCACAGTCAACATGATTATCTAGTTGTAAGGGAGGGAGGAACTCAATTCTTTCATTTACTTTCTCCTTAAATAGGTTCCAATCAGCATTGACCAGTTGATACTTAAGGCGAGGTGGACGAATGGGGCTAGATTTAACACTAATAGGCAGAGTAATAATAATTGGGTAATGGTCACTGCCATAAGTTGAGCTAAGGGTTTCCCAGGAGAAAGATGACGCTAGAGAAGGTGAACATATAGATAAATCAGGAGCACTGATTCCTTCGCGAGTGCGACGCGTTCGAACCCCAGTATTTAACAGGCACATATTATTAGAATCTAAAAAATCTAAAATTCTAGAACCATAATGGTTTGAGGAGCTACTACCCCAAGATGCATGCTGGGCATTAAAATCACCCATAATTAGAATTGGCTTTGGAAGAGAAGGCAAAATAGTGCCTAATATCTCATCATATATAGCAGAGGACGGATGAGGAATATAAATAGATACAAAACAAATATCTTTAATACTAACAGCAATAATTGTATAATCAGTGCTATGAACAGGTATAGGGATATGTCGAAAAGGCATAGAATGTTTGATGAGTAGGGCAACCCCACCATAGCCGTCTGATCGATCTTCTCTTAAGCAGGCATAGCCTGCCACTTTAAAACAGCCACCAGGTATCAGCCAAGTCTCTTGGAGAGAAATGGCTAACGGGTTAAATGTGTTAATCAAGTAAAATAAATCAGATTTCTTACTGTAAACACTGCGGCAATTCCACTGAATTACCACTGAGTTCATTATTATTATTTAAATTGTAATTATTTCCAGCAAATATATATTTATCATTCGAAGAATTCTGAGATGAAGCAGCGTTGGGCGGTAAAAAGTTTGAATTATAATGAGACAAAGAATTTATGAGTGTAATAATAAGTTCCTTGACCGTCATAATATCAGAAAGTAAATAGTCCTTATTTGAATCCTTTTCTTTATATGCAGTACCAGTAGAAGGCAAATTAAAGTTCAAGTCTTTAGTTAAGGCATCATGAGCAGTCTTATCATACCCATAATTAGATGTAGTTGGGGGCCGAGGCTTTAAGAACACAGTCTTTTTATAAGAATGACTATTGGGGACAGTATTGGAATGGCTTTTTAAGAAGGTAGCATTAGACTGAACTGGGACTACTGAAGTTAGAACATCAGCATATGATTTGCCAATAGGAGGGTGTAATTTAATGGCCTCAGAGTAAGAAATACAATTTTTTGCCATCGCCTCTTTTATTAATTTCTGGCGGGAAAACTCAGGGCATTTTCTGCTTGTTGCAAAGTGTGAGCCAGTACATAAGCAACATTTAACAAACTCTTCATCTACTGAACAAGTATCACCAGAGTGACCGTGGCCACATTTGAAACATTTAGGGGTGGACCTGCATTGACTTTTAATGTGCCCGTATTTACAACAATGATAGCACTGAATAGTTGGGTATATATACAGGTCAACAGGAAGAGAATTGTAACACATGAACACCCGTTTGGGAAGAATTTGTCCGTCAAAGGTAAGGACCACAGTTTCTATTGGAATATATTCAGCCTTTTCTTTTACAATATTTTTCCTTTTTAGACGTCTTACCTTTATGATGTTACCACAGCCAATGGGAACTGTAATATTTTGCATAACTTCCTCATCAGTCCAGGTGGTAGGAATACCCCTCACTACCCCCATACGAGTAACATTTGAAGTAGGTATAAATGCTTTGTATTTATGGAGACTCAAAATACTGTTGTTTAAAAATGAATTAGCATCTTCATAATTAGAGAAGGAAATGGTTGCCCGGTTTCTGCCTATCCGTTTCAGACTACCATTTATAATGTTTTTAAAGCCATGTTTTTTAAGGAAGAAACCAAGTGTAACTGGGTGGATGGAAGTGTTATCATTAAGAGTAGTCTGTTCTTTTTGGACGTGAATGATATAAGGAGATACATCAGAGGCCTGGTACAGATTTCTTCCAACAGTAGGACGCTGAATATTCGCAGTAATTATATCAACATCGATAGGGGTTGATGAATTTGGCACTGGTATAGGACTCTCAATAGTGTTAAGATTTAGGTTTTGAGACTCCTGATGTTGAATTGTCATAGAATTGTCATTACATTGGCATTCAAACTCGTTGATAGTCGTAGTTACTGTAGAAGACCTATGATGACGTCTCCTCTTTTTATTACAATGCTTACAGAACTTGGGAGCAGAGGATCGTTTACGTTTTGGTATGTTGTTTTTAGGTTGCTCAGAGCCGTCCGTGTGTGAGCCTTCGGTATCTAAACCTGAGTAATTATTATCTATTGTAACATTATACGAAACCTGGGGGCCGCCAGGGCCCCCAGGCTCGTCTGCTTCGTTCATGCGGCCAAAGAAAAAGGTAAGAAACTTACCGGGGCACTGCAAAAACTATCAATCTAATAAATATAATGAAAAATAAACTTAATTAAATACACTCCACTACTTATCTGAACCGATTAATACTAAAAACTATTTAAAAACACAAAAGCCAGAAAAATACACCCGCTTAGTTTGACGTTTCCCGCGCTTTTAAAATATATTTTAATTTATAATTTGAAACTGAGAACGCTATCCGCCATGATCGCGACATGAGTGACGTCACTCATATTAAACAATCAAATGACATTCGAGTCTTTGATGTATTTTTTCATTCTCGAACGATACAGTAATGATAATTACTATATTTTTTGTGTAAACTATTAGAAATCATGTTTGATTAATTGAGAGAGGTTGTATTCGTAAAGACGTCTAAGTTGTTTGTTTGTTTACTAGAGAGACTACGTCATGGCACAGGTTATCTATAGACCAAATTGGCTGACAGGGTCTTTGTCTGTTTATGAAAATATTATTTTAAAATAAAAGTTTTGTAGTTTTCTAAGTCTTAAAAAAATACAATCAATTTTTTTTCGGTCTAATGGAACACTTATTATCAATATAAGACCTATTTTAAAAAAGTGTCAACTTATATTTTTACGTAAAACATTAAGATCAAAAATAAAAATTATTCACAATAAATTAGTCATGACATTTTATGAAAATGTTGCCTGTATGGAGAAAAAATCTCCTAAATTTTGTTGTTTTTAAAAGAGAAACGTCTCAGTTTATATTTTGTTTAGTATTCGAAATAATTGAGACGACTTTGAATTATTTAGGTCCCGGGTTCGGTTCTCGGTTCGATGGTCAGAGTATAACGGGTCGCTATGGCGACACTTAGAAAAAATTCAACAGATTTTATATGGAATATTGACAGCCGAATTTTTGATCGTTTTTTGTAGAGCTGGGACTAATATACTTCAGAAATTCGGCTGTGTCAATATTCTATTATATTATATAAAATAGTGTTTTTTTTCTAAGTGTCGTGCCCCATAGAGCCCAGTTTCCTATACTCTCCACCCCATACTTTTGGGTAAAATTTAATGTATAGGCAACATTCTTTTTTACTTGTTTGCGTTTCGGCAAGCGTAAACACGACTTATGCATACAAAGATTGCCTCACTTTTGACAGTCCGCTCTGTAGGAAACCATCGTTCTGGGTGTTTTAATTCTATGCCTTTAGGTTGAAGTTGTTTTTTTTTTTCAAATAGTCAACAATTTAAGAAATAAGGATTTTAATGGATTTCACTTTTAGCGCCTACTTTTCCATGAGCAGATATTTTGCTCGCAATGATAATGACTAATTCCTGTAGCAGAGACGGGCAGCAGCGTCTGCGTGCGAAATCTTATAAAAAACTGCGTTCGCTAACCCGCCTGCCAAGCGTGGCGAGTATTGGCAATCCCCCCGATGAAATTCATTGGGGGAGGCCTGTGTTCAGCAGTGGACGTCCAATGGCTGAGATGATGATGATGATGAATGATAATATATTTGCACAGGAGCGCAACGGATGGATGTTTAGGCTCGGACTACATAAATCCGGAATTTTTCAGAACTCCATACAAAACGGCTCCGGACAAGCCCGGATTCAATCCGATTTGTATGGGGTTCTGGAAAATTCCGGATGCTTATAGTCCGAGCCTTAGTCTGCGAAAAGCATTTGTATTATCTTAGGCACGTAATAGAAGTCGGGCGAGTCGACGCTTAATGCTCAAGGTCACTTGCCTTACCCGTCGCCTTAAGTAAAGACTATAGACTTTTAGAGATTAAATTAATGCAACTTATTTTTAGAACCCGCTTTGAGCTAAAATATTTTTTAAATTAACCAGAAATGTTATTTGTGAAATCATTTAAAAAAAAACATCTTGTTTGATTTACTTAATTACTTTTCCGTTTCACTTTGACATTTAATTCAAATATGTCACTACGACAGATTTTAACATTTTGCCTTTCTAAGCATTTTGCTAAATAATTTTGATCTTACTGCCAATCTGCCAATATTTACCTGTTTTTTCAAACCATTGACTTTTCGTGTAAAGTGCTACATAAGTCATTTTGATCTGCATCTACTTTATGATACTGTTCAAATGAAACACGGGTTCACGTTATGGCGTATATGTGGTGACTCGGTCACAAACGTTTTCTACATTCAACTGTAGTATGTGGGCCTACCCACATAATATTATATTAACTAAGGTAGGTACCTACATAACACCTCCACCCTTATTACATAACTATACTGAAATAACATAACTATTAAATACCTATTATTTTTAGTAATTTTGATAGCATACCTTGATTGGCCTAAGGAACTAACAATGATAAAAAGTTACAAGATACAAGAAGTTTATACAACTATTTTACTAGTCAGAGAAGAGAGCAGCCATTTCACTACTGTCATTACATTTATAAAACGAATAACCGAAATTACAATAAAAATGAGTACTACTTAGGTATACATACTTATTATATAATCTAAAAAATATTTTAATACTAAATTCTTATTCTATATCTATGCCGTATCTTTTGGGTTTAGAACGAATACGTAAGGGGTACCGACGTTCAACAGTGGAAAGGCCAAGACCCGCGTCTGGGGCTGGTCGCGCGTCCGCGCTCGGCGGCACCGAGTCCGCCGACCCGGCCGCGGTCTCCAATGGTGTTGCAACGGTATCAATGCTCGGACCGGGGTATCTCATGCTCGGATTACAACCGTACTTCCTCATCTGATCGACATGCCTATGTAAAAGTTTACTATCCTCCGCGCGTACGATATAGTCGGTTTCGCCTAGACGCTGGATGACTTTACCGCGAGCCCACTTTTGGTGCGGTAGTATACCTCGTCCCACTCGCACACGGCCCGCCGCGCGCCGCCCGCGGCCCTCTCCTGGCGGTCCTGCGCGGCGCGCACCGCCTCCGCGCGCTGCGGCTTCAGGCAGTCGAGCCGCATGCGCAGCGCCCGGCCCATAAGCAGCGCTGCAGGACTCTCGCCTGTCGCACTGTGTTCTGAATTTCTGTATGCTAATAGGGACCTACATAGTGCCGTGTCTATATCCGCTTTTTCTAATATGGCCTTCTTAATAATTTTCTTACATATTTTGACTGCGCTTTCGGCGGCCCCGTTCGACGCGGGGTGATAGGGTGCCGAAAATATATGATTTATACTGTTGTCTGTTACAAACTTTCTAAACTCCTTACTAGAAAACGAGGGACCGTTATCTGACACGATCTGCCTCGGTATGCCGAAACGCGACCATATTTCTCTTAATTTGCTTATAACATTCCCAGCGGTCGTCCTACTCATTTTGGCGATTTCGATCTATTTTGAACACGCATCTACTACCACTAAGTAAGTAGTGCCTTCTATCGGTCCCAAGAAATCGAACCCAGGGCCGGTCCGGCCATTGCCAGGAGCGGGGCGCGTGCGCAGGCGGCGCGCTGGCCGTCGCGGCGCACACGGCGCACGCCCGGCACCGGGCTTCCACCGCCTCGTCGATGCCGATGTAGTATGTGGGCCTACCCACATAATATTATATTAGGTTAGAGTGTAGGAAAGGGGGCGCAGGGTTAGGTTAGGTTAAAACATCTAGGTTAGGTTAGAACAGTGACCATATAAATTCTAATTATAAATTTTGTCGTTGTAAACTGAAAAGAAATTACTTACAGTGTACACAAAAATGCATGCTTGCGTTTTTAGGTAATGTAAATTTATACTTATAGGCTTTATTACTTTTAATTGTTATTATAAGTAAGTGTAAGAGTTAATGATTGTTATCTTAAATGATATTATAGAACGTAAGATAATATGAAACGTTCAATATATTAAGCGAGTTGTTATAAGAAAAAATTTTTTATTAAATAAAATCATGTCATTAAATCGTATACTAATATTTATTTGAAACATTACACACCCTATAATCAAGTTAGGTTATGTTAGGTTTAGGTTCAGGTTAGGTTAGGTTAGGTTTATAAGTGCACCCTCTTTGCGACACCCGGACCTTATATTAACTAAGGTACCTACATAACAGATACTTTAGGTGCTTAAACGAAAATATAGCCTTACACTAAAACAAACTTACTTAGTTACTTATAATTTTCTGCTTATGGAGCTTATTTCATTTAGCCTGTTTAATAAAGTAATTCGAGGTCATTTTGTAACAACTGACATTTATTTCTTTAAAAAATTGGAAACTAAACTGAACTAAAAACACGTAGTTTTACCTGATCAGTGCTAAAAACTAGCTTTAAAAACTAAGTTGCGCGGATTTTGCAAAGGAATACAAAATGTTTTTTTTTTTTTTAATATTAGTGTAATACTTTGTTTGTTATGATTTTAATTTTTCCCAAAAAGAAAACTTCGTTATCGCTTTCAACCGGCCATCTGGTAGTCACTGGTGGAGGCCTATGTTCAGAAGTGGACGTCCTAAGGATAAAATGATGATGATGATAATGATGAAACGCTTTCCTGTAAAGTTACAAAAATGTCGCTCAACTCAATACAAATAGCCCGTGAACCCTCGATATAATAAGTATACCTACATTCAACTTCAAATAGCTAGAGAACCCTGGTACTTATAGAATTTGATGTGCATTGGCACAGAGGAACATGGATAATATCTTTCAAACAAAGGTAGGTAGTCCCATCTATGGCGGACTTGTGGATGTGGTGCTGGCCATATATTTTTGCCCACTATAATTAGAAGAAATTTAATGCACTTACCTAGAATCTTTTGTCAGAAGACGTGATCATATCGATATCCGTACAGATATTTGATACTTACCTATAAAAGCAAATGAGGGAAGGGACAGCACAGCCCTTTGGCCCGATCACGCCTGCTAGTATGGGGCTCGACACGTACGAGTCTGAGGCTTCGCTGCGCGAAGTCTCACACTCGGCCGGGTCGCGGCGACCGCTAGCGGGGCGGACCTACGCTGTGCGCCTTCAGCGCACGCCACAACTGCCCGGGTTAAGCTGAAGAATGTCTTCCTCAAAGGCACTCAGCGATAGGTCCGTCCATAAGAAATAAAAATAAAATAAGACAGCACAGCCCCTTTTAAAGTATGCTCACATCTCAAGCAGGCAATTTTCACAACTTCACAAATGTTTGCCCCAGATGATTACCCATAATTCGGCTTAATTTGATGTGGCTAAGGAACAAAAAAGTTCAAATAGGTAGAGAATGAAAACGACTTATTGCTTATATTGTTTTTTTTTACGTTCTTTTGACACATGTCTTAAATTCTTGTCATGTTTGCCCCATTGATATACCTCAATATTATTTTAACTCAATGGTTTGCCTATCATTATTCAACACATGACCCATCCATCGCAACTGTAAAAATGATTTAAATTAAATAAGAAACTATTCTTCCATCATAATCAAACAAAAATGATGGGTTTATTAACGTAAATTATCGAACGTCATACAAACATGGGACAAATAACCGAAGAAAAATCGTCTATAAAATTGGCCAAAAGTAGCCACCCTGAGATGCATCACCCTTCAAAAGGCAAACACAAGAGCTTAACACCAGATCCTCTAGAACCACCGCCGCCGCCCGAATCAATAAGTTTTTCTGATCCTAAAATTCAAGGAGTGCTCTTAGTTGGATTGTTAGCAGTTTTAGCCCTTGCATTGTGGTTCGGATTCACACATGGTTGCATGTCGCGCAGACGTCGAAGACGACGGTCATCCTGTTAAGAATACATGCATACTGTTGCAACCAGAAACTATCGGAGTAAGTTCTATTTACAACTAAGTAGTTTTTGCAATTGACAGAATAGGATTTATAAAGGAGATAGACGATGCAGCGATACCATGACATTGCATGCACTACGTGCAGCGTTAGCGTCTTTACCGTCACATCAGGAGCAGCGATTGGGGGTTCTGTCCTGATGTTACCTGCTTACTAAGTGGTTATATAGGTATTTCTCAGACTTCTACCAGAATTGCTTTGTAAAAGTGTAATTGTGCGGCAAATATTTAATAAGTGCGTCTTAAGGATTTAGATTTATTTCAGTTTTTGCTGCGATAACGTTTTGCCGATTGCTGGATATCGAAATCGGCTGGACATACGATCACGGTTTTTTGTTTACGTGTAGGAACCAATTTGTTTTAATTGTGCGAGAGTTTTCGTTAACATCAAAAGCATGATTCAGCAGCTTTAATATTTTTTCTAAAAAAACAAAAATTGCTCTGCCTCTCGAACGAAGGAACCCAGAAACTTTACATTGGTGTCAGCTGGTAGCTCTTATAATTATTCACATAAATCTTTAAAATTTCATCAGCCTACTCCAACCATTGGCGACTTTCAACGATATTATTCGTTTTTGGAGTTGGATTATTTCGAATACCGCAAACACTGGTTTGCACTTTGCAGTGAGCAAGCTCACTCAATTCAAGCTTATTCAATGCTTTGATATAATAATTAGAGCGCTACTTCAAGAATACGTACACAAAATTTCAGCTAGAAATACACTAGAATTTTATAATATTACTAGCTTTTGCCTGCGGCTTCGCTCGCGTTAGATTTTGAGTAAATGTATGAATGTCAAACTCAGTAATTTAAAAAAAAACTCTACAAAACTTCTATTTATACTTACAATATTCTTTACAATACAAATCTGATCCTATCAGGATCAGATCCTTGAGACTTGTTTGTTGTCATCGTGAAGCAGACTATGTGAGGAAACTGCAATCGTTTGAATTGAAACGAAAGATCGTTTGGAATCAAAGGAATTCGTGGTTTAATTGTAATGCCTGAAATAAATGATTAGCCTGGTTCTGTTGCATAATTAAGTAAGTAATTATTTATTTGCATAAAACACGGTACATTTAGTTTTTATCTTTAGGCATGGCACATACATGTTTTATAGATCTATCGATAAGCAAATGTTCGCTATCGTCGTGCATTTAACATTAATATACAGACAAAAATTATATAATAAGCAATTAAATTATAATTACATTGATTTCAAAAATATTAGTTATTATGTCAAAAGATGTGTTACATTTCTAAAAAAAGTCAGAATATTGTAAAAAAAAAAAAAAAGAATTTAAAATTAAACTTAGTCGTCAATGTCAATTGTGCAATAATACAATACAATGTCAGGCGATAGAACCAGGTCAAGTAATATTTAAATCATTTGCTATTATCTTAAAATGTCCGTCTCGGCAAAACCTTATAAACTCTTTAGTGTCATAAAAGCAATTTTCAACCAAAACTTTAAATATGGTCCTCCTGAAAACAGGCAATGGTAGGATTTGGACATTATTTGGAAGTAAATTGAATAACGTTATACACATGCTATAACTATTTCTATGAAAACAGGTAGTAGCTGATGCTGGTACAGTTAACTTGTATGGATATCTCAGAGTAGTGGCAATTCTCGTTTTTTTTAGTAAAAAGATGTGAGTTTTTCTTCGTAAATATTAGAATTTCAAAAATATATAATGATGGCAATGCAAGTAGATTCAAGCTTTTGAAAAGAGGCCTACATGACTCTAACTGCCTCTACTGCCTGCCTAACTCTAAGGGCGTTTTAAATTTCGCAACAAGCCTATGGTAAAGCAAACCCGGAGGTTTCAGCGAATCCAGAAATTCTGCAGGGTAATTTGTAGCGTCGTCTATGTTGACCACCGTGTTTATAGAAGTGTATACCATTTCGTCACGGTCAGTTCAGGACAACCATTTTACTAGTAGAGCGCGCGGCGCAGACTAAGCTAGCCGCCCGCGCCGCCGTCTGCGTTAGTGTATACAAACTGGAAATTCTAACAACATTTTAAGTTGAGTAAATTTACTATAAACATAAGTTTAGTGATTATAACTGTAAAAATGAAAGACTTTCAAGACACAACTTAATCTCATTTTTCACCCCTTCGGACGTAAAATAATCAAGAACGCTGTAGGTAATACCTAAATTTATTTTCAAAAATACAAAGTTTTAAGAATCTTATTTGAAACTGATATGCTTTCAATAAATTTAGGTACATCCCTTATTTTACCCCCTTAGAGCTATGATTTCCAAAAACCCGTCCTTAATGGATGTCTACACTGTATAAGGTAAGGCTGTGCGTTGATATGTCAACAATTAGTCAGTTTACCATTTTATATCAATAGATAACTGAAATACAAAGTTTCTTCCCCCTTTCCACATACTTACGGGTTGAATTCAAGAATTTTTATGTCCACAATATTAAATTTCAAAATCGATGTCGTTTTTGTAATTAACATCCCAAAAAAACATAAAAACGACACCCATATTGATATTTAGACATTTCAACCCCATTGCACCCCAACAGGGAGAAAATATTTCACGTCCGCAACGTTGTATTTTAAAATCGTTGTTGTTTTCATAATCTGCAGTGACCCGATAAACCATAGAAACAATACCCTGTTGATTTTCAGACTTCGACACCCCTTTTACCCCCTGAAACACGTGTTTAATCATTTATTGTTATTAATACTCCTGTGAAGTTTTGAATAAAATAGTCTAATTAATCTTGTTTCTCCATACAAACTTTGGGCCCCCATTTCACCCCTTGAGGGGGTAAATTTTGAAAAATCCTTTCTTAGTGCACCCCTAGACCTTATAAGGAACCTACGTGCCAAATTTGGAATCTCTAGCACCAGCGGTTTGGGCTGTGCGTTGATATGTCAGTCAGTCAGTCAGTTTCTTCTTTTATATATTTAGATAGATAAATTCAGAGTCGATTTTGCCTGTTAACCCGCCCAAATTTGAATGAGCATTAAAAAGCGGCCCCACAGTACATGGCGCATACCATCTTAAACCTAAAAGATATTACTATGTAGTCTGGCTGTCTGAGACACCTGTCCTACAGAGATCTCGCATATCTAGGTGGATAACAAATCGTAAGTGACGGCAATCTACCTTTCGTCGTTTGTGACGCAATACTTTTTTTTGAAAAGTGAATAATATTGGTTCCGCCAGCCAGAATTTCACCTTTTCGGACACTTTCGATTTCAGCTTCTAAAGGGTTTTAGGGCCCCGTTTCTTAACAAAAGGATGGTGACGCGATACGTGACGGCATCTAAAGTGATTTCATCCATTATAATGCAACATACTTCGAGAAATATGAGAAAGAAATGCTTATAAATTTGGTTTGATGGCACTTAGAGCCGTCACAAACGACAAATCGTATTCTACGCCCCCGTCACCTAAGATTAGACCAGTTTCCAACTACCTAGAACAGCTGAAAGTGATAGTAAATGGTGGTTCAGAAAGCCAGAAAATTCCAGCTGAACCATCAAGTTTTTTTAGAATAACTCCTACACGCGTGCGTCACGCAGGTTCAAATCTGATCAAGGGCCGTCACATATTGCGTCACAAGACGATTATATATAAAGATTGGTTCAAATGTGATATTTCGTTTAATATCGAGAAAAATAAAATGGTTCAGCCAGCCTGATTTATGGCTGGCTGGACACACGTTTTTCAAGATTTCTCGAAATAATATGTCACATCATAATGGATGAAATCACTTAAGATGCCTTCACGTATCGCGTCACCATCCGTTTGTTAAGAAATGGGGCCCTAAAACCTTTTAAAAGCTGAAATCGAAAGTGTCCGAAAAGGTGAAATTCTGGCTGGCTGAAACAACATTTTATCGCTTTTCAAAGAAAGTATTTTGTCACAAACGACGAAACCTTGGTAGATTGCCGTCACTTACGATTTGTTATCCATCTAGATATGCGAGATCTCTGTAGAACAGGTGTCTCAGACAGCCAGAACTACGTAAATTATTTAGTGTTTGAGACAGTCATGTAGAAAAGCTGCTTTAGTTTATGTGTAAATAATACTACTTATCCAAGTGAGTGTGTTTATTTTGTGTGTGTATTACTTACCCAAGAGATTAATAAAAGTATCAATCTGTCAGTAAAATAATTTAGTCAGCAATGTACTTTGATTTATAAAACAGTTTACCTATTTTATTTGTATATAGCTCATCGTTATTTTATTTAAATAAGTACCTACTTAAAATATAAGATTATTAGATTACTTACACCTATAAGCAGGTTAAACACAAATGATATTCAAAAATTTTTTATTGAATATAACACCTTTAGTTTTAATTATTATCGGCAAAAATATTGATAATACATAAAATAGAATCAAATTAAATAATTTATTTTTATTTTCAGACAATAAGAGTCCATACAAGTTTCAAATAACATAACAACAATATAATTTAGAGTATAATTTCAAACAACATTATACTCTTTAAACTATGTTAATATTTAGCTTTTTTGTGTTCATTAAGTGTTTTTATGCAGTTAATCATCATATCAGTCATAGGGCATCCAATGCTGAATATAGGCCTCCTCTAGTGACTTTGTGACGTTTGGTACCGCTTACGTCACTGCAAGGATCAAAAACTCATAAAACAAACAACTTTTATTAAGGAACCAACTCTAAAATCGTGAGAGAGAAAAACTTTTTCATACAAAAGCTCAATAATTACTTGACTATAATGTATGTAGCAGACATTTTTTTTTTTCGCGATTTCAGAGTTGGTTCCATAATAAAAGTTGTTTGTTTTTATGAGTGGAATCACCTCCCCACGGGAAAACCACAAAAATTTCACGGTGTATAATCGCATCGAATAAATAAGTAGTCTTTATCCAGACGTTGTTTGAATCAATCTCCAATTCCACCCGTATATGGCGACCTTGCACAGGCGCCTCGGGCTCGTTCACGCGGTAATTCGACGCGGTTAATGCTAAATAGAAAGTGGAAATTTTAACATGTAACTATTGAGATTTTTTAAAAGTGAACAATGGATAGATTCTTCAAAGACAATTTCGTAACCGAGTCGGCCGATTACTACAAGTTTTTACCAATTGAACTAAGTGAAAAAGTTTATACTGTGTCATCATGGGCAGCAGCAAGTCGAAAAGAGCAGTAATTATTGCACAAAATGCTGTAGGAGGGTCCAATGAAGCCTCAGCGACGGATTTGAAATATCATATATCCCGGACCAATATCTTCTTAACATGCATCCTGTTGATTATTTTCATGTGAGTACTGTATTTAACATACAAATTTTATAAGAAATGCTATTATAAATGGATTACGCAACATATCAGCAGAGCGGCATTCAGGAATTCCATTCACCTGGTGCTGTATGAAGTGTAAAAAAAAGAGTGCGCGATTCCCCCAATTAAAAGTTTAATTTTTTTTCTTCCTCTTAATACCTATGGACTTGAACTCTTATTGCTAATTAATATTATTTACTCTTAGCTTTATAATTAATGAAATATTATTCAGTTACTTACATGTACTCAGGTATGTACTTAAATTAGTTTAAACTACATTATTATGGTGGCAAATTATGGCAATTGTTTTACAATCTTTGTATGGTGAAGTAAGTGACTTAGTTTAAAGAATAAAACATCTTTTGTATCGACAACCATACACTGGTCTGATTCTAAGTATTTTAAATGTATTAGTCACATTATACAACTTCGTCTTCTTCTTCTTCATCTATACGGTCAATCCCGGTTGCGTCCAAAGCTATGGCTGGGCTTTGGAGCCCAGGGTCCGCTTTTCTTGATTTACTCCTCCACTTCGCACGGTCTTGAGCGTCTCTAGTTGTGAGATCATTGGCACGCATGTCAGCCCTCACAACGTCAAGCCAGCATCTCTTGGGTCTACCCCTTTTGCTAGGACCTGGCGGTGGCGGCATGGCCAGACATTGTTTCCTACGTAGCTTACCGGTTTCCGCAAAACATGGCCGTACCAGCGTAGGCGACTCTCCTGCAGTTTGTCTAATATCACGGACACGAAGGCTACCGCGGATACGCGAGTTCCTCACGTGGTCCTTTCGCGTGACTCCGCACATCCACCGCAGCATATTCATCTCCGTGACACGCAGCTCCTGCTTGTGTCGCTCAAGTAGCGGCCATGCTTCGCTGCCATATAAAAGGACAGGCCTAATGATGGACTTATAGATCTGTCCTTTAAGCTTAACCGGCATTCTGGGGTCACAAATGACACCAGTCACCTCTCGCCATTTGGCCCACGCAGCAGCAATGCGTGCTTTGACGTCGCAATCGATGTCTCCGACGCGTGAAGTACAGATCCAAGGTATTTGAACTGGTCCTTGCGCTCGACCTTGTCTCCGCCTATGCGAACGGGCGTTGGATCTGCTATCTGCTGCTGAGTTACAGGCCAGGTACTCGGTCTTCGCCACATTGAGTTTCGGACCACCGCTCTCAAGCGACTGCTTCCACTCGTTCACCCGTCTCACCAGCCTGCCCCTGTCCGCGTCCACCAGTGCGATATCGTCAGCATACATCAGCAGCCATGGTGGCTGCTCATGTGAGTCTCTGATGCTGTCTGACACAACGTCTAATATCACACTGAACAGAAACGGGCTGAGGACGGAGCCCTGGTGTACTCCGACGGTGATGGGGAACGGTTTGGTGTCGCCAACAGCGGTCCGAACCACAGAATCGGAGCTGCGGTACATGTCTCGAATAATGTCAATATATGCCTCGGGGACCCCTTTGGATCTCAGTGCCCACCAGATCACCACTCGAGGGACACAATCAAAGGCCTTCTGCAGATCAAGAAAGAGCAAGTGCAGAGGCGTGTTCTTCGTCCTGTATCTCTCCATGACGGTCCTTAGGGCGAAGACAGGGTCCATAGTACCGTTGCCAGGACGAAACCCATATTGACACTCCGAGACATCACACTCCTGTCGGATCCGGGAGTCCACAATCCGCTCAAGGAGCCTCATGGTGTGGGACATGACCTTTATACCGCGGTAGTTGCTGCACTCTTGCACTGATCCCTTGCCTTTGAAGACCGGAGTAATAATACTCATTCTCCATTGGCTCGGGATCAGCCCGCTTAAGAGTATTCGGTTGTAAAGGTAGGTTAGGATGTCCACACCAAGAGGGCCCATCGCCTTCCAGGCTTCGATTGGGACTCCATCGGCTCCGACAGCTTTACGATTCTTCATGCGGCAAAGAGCAAACTGGACTTCTTCAGGCGTTACCGGTGGTACTAGTCCCTGATTCGGAGGGAGGTCCGGTGGCTGCACCTCTTTGTGCTGCTTATTCAGCAACTCGTGGAAATAAGAGCGCCATCTCTCCTTTACCGCGAGGTCCTCGCATAACTATAGTGACAGTGTAGTTGAGGAATTTTACGAAGAATTAAAGCAAACTTTAAAAATGCTTAAGAAACACCACTGTAACATAGTATTGGGCGACCTAAACGCAAAAATTGGATCGAAAAAGGATTGGATCACGGACGAGATCTATGATTTGATGACATAAAGACGACAAGTCAAGGGCATAGACTCTAGTAAGTACAAAGATCTGCATAGAGAAATTGGCCGTAAATGTATAGATGCTAAGGAAAGATTGATAAATAGTAGATGTGAGGAAATAGAAGAGAGTCAGAAAAAACATGACCATTTTAATATGTACAAGAAAATGAAAGACACTTTGGGACACAAGAAGCAAATTACTATACCTACACTTACCGATAAACACGGTAATTTGGTTATGACACTGCAGGAGGTGTGGGTAGATTACGTTGGAGAGCTGTTTAACAACGCAAGACCCGTTTGCCCGTGCAATGACATTATCCACTCGGCCCCTCCTATAGCCAAAAGCGAAGTTATTAATGCGATTAAATCTGCAAAGACTAATAAAGCTGTCGGGCCAGATGAAATACCATCTGAAATTATAAAACAGCTTAGTGAAAAAAACGTGAATATTTTGGTACAGCTCTTCAACAACATTTACAGCAGTGGAAGTATTCCGGATGACTGGCTGACATCTACTTTCATAACCCTTCCAAAGGTCAAAAACGCCCATAAGTGCAGTGACTATCGGACAATTTCTCTAATGAGCCATATGCTGAAGATCTTTTTGAAAATAGTGCACGCTAGAATATATGAGAAAGTTGAGGAACATCTTTCCGACACACAGTTAGGCTTTAGAGGTGGACTCGGGACACGTGATGCATTGTTTGGATACCAGGTGTTGATACAGCGTTGCTGGGATATTAATCAACCAGTTTACATCTGCTTCATAGACTACGAGAAGGCTTTTGATCGTGTCCAACATCAAAAGTTAATACAGATTCTGGTGGACATTGGGCTTGATGATAACGACATATTAGTTATTCAGAACCTGTATTGGAAACAGAGAGCTAACGTGCGGGTGGAGCATGATCTATCAGCTGATATTGATATCTTACGTGGAGTTCGACAGGGATGCATACTATCACCACTCCTCTTTAACATATACGCTGAAAAAAGCTTTGCTGAAGCACTTGAGGATGCGGCTAAAGGAATTGCTGTCAACGGAAGACCGATCAACAACATTAGGTATGCTGACGACACCATCTTGCTAGCTGGAAATATAGATGACTTACAACGGTTGGTCACCCGCGTAGAGAGGATAAGCAGAAGATACGGTCTAAACATAAATATTAAGAAGACAAAGTTCATGGTTGTTGATCGTGCCTACAACCGGACGAGTACCCTGTGCATACAAGGCCAACCATTAGAAAGGGTTCACTCATACAGATATCTGGGGTGTACTGTGAATGAACTGGGAGATCACAGTGCTGAAGTAAGATGTCGACTAGAGCAGGCAAGAAATGCATTTATGAGGATGAACAGTCTCCTCACAAACCGTTCCCTAAAGATACCCACCCGTATAAGACTGGCTATGCCAAAAGACGATTCTGACTGTGAACTTTCTGCGATATGGTTTTGCGTTTTTATTATTGTGGATATTAAATCTATGCCTAAAGATGATTCTGGCTTACAAAATTATGGTCTGATAAATGAGTGAATGCCAAATGTATTTCTGCGAAATGTAGTTGATGCCATTCGCTGATATGCATAATACATTTATGACATTAAAAGTTCTGCGATAAAAGGTAGACCCTGTCGGAATGCGTATAAAAATCCTGAGCGTGTAACAGCGCGCCGCGCGTGACACTCGACTGATTTTAGTCCCTTCGAAGTTACGCGACGCGTAGGCGGCGTTTATTTTCACCTTTTGACTATTGGTGGTGGATTACTACACCACAGAGATTAGATCTCTGTGGTGTAGTTATTGATCTAAATCGTTTCTCAAATTAAAAATAATAAAACATTTAGCAAAATTGAAAAATTACGACCTTTACTGTTTTAAATATTCATAAATTCAAAAGTATTTTTAATAAACTAATGATTTAGGTATACTTATGTCAAAAAAATCCGTATAAGATCGGAAACTTTTTAATACATGAACAGCTTTCATTAGTACATTTTGTACTAAAAAAATTACTTGAAATTGAGTAAAATATTTGTTAAAGCAAAAGGAGTTGCGTGTCACGGAGATGAATATGCTGCGGTGGATTCGCGGAGTACTACATAGGAAGGACTACATAGGAAACAAATGTCTGGCCATGCCGCCACCGCCAGGTCCTGGCAAAAGGGGTAGACCCAAGAAATGCTGGCTTGACGGTCGTGAGGGCTGACATGCGTGCCAATGATCTCACAACTAGAGACGCTAAAGATATGCGAAGTAGAGGAGTTAATCAAAGAAAGCGGACCCTGGCTCCAAAGCAATGGCTTTGGACGCAACCGGGATTGACCGTATAAATGAAGAAGAAGATTTGTTAGAGCAAAATGTGTGTACTATTTTCTTCCTCCCAATGTACATAGGTTTGCTATATGTTAAAAAGAACAACCCATGGAAAGGCAAACCTTCCTATTTCGTTCTGTATTAAAAAAATATATATGTTCTCTTTAATAGTAACTTTTTGTATGTTTATTTGTGTGGGCTCTGTGTAGTATTATGACAAAATTAAAAATAATTCATAACTTTTTATCCATTAAAAATAGAACCTATTGAATATAGGTAATAATATAGCCAAAAAGTTCGAGAATGGCACCCACTATACGCCTGTTCGATTTGATCCATACTTTCAGGGACACCCTGTATTATAGCTATCGTAGTATAAAAGCTACCTCGTTAAAGAGCCAAAGCCATTTTTGTTTTAAAAAATATATATTATAGCTGCTGAACCATGCTTGTGATGTCAACGAAAATTCTTGCACAATTAGATCATACGTCCAGCCAATTCCGATATCCAGCAATCGGCAAAACGTTACCGCATCATAAACTGAAATAAATCTGAATCCTTAAGACGCACAAATTTAATATTTGCCGCACAATTACACATCATTATAAGCTATCTATCTGCATAGTTAGAATCCAGCTAGACCCAAAACTTATTGCTGCGGCAACGTTACCCCAGCAAAATCTTTTTTTCTTGAATAACTCTGTAAGATGCACAAATTTAAAATTTTGGGTGCATTTACACCAGGTTAAGCACTGATTTTCTGCATCATTTAACCTTGAAAGGAGGTAACATCTTGCTTAAGTAACGCACACGCCCCCGAGCACGAACTACTCGTATTAGTCAGGTGTAGAAAAAAATTATTTAATATTTTTTTTACTACAAGGTTTTTCAATTTTTAATATTTTTTTGAATTGGTTGCTCCCATAGTAAAAGTAGTTCTTATGAGCAGCTGATTACGTGGTTTTAAGAAGTGTCGTATTCTTTTGTACAGCCTGTATATGATGTCGTAACAGTATTTCCTGTAAAATAGGCCGACAAAGGTGACTTAGTTAGTTGCGCTGTTTCTTTTCATCACTAGCCGATATGTAGTCCCGTCGTAGCGGTGGTAGGGTAAAGCTATATTTTGGGACGTTTATAAGTGCCCGGAAAAGGGTCTATTTAAGGTCACATTTTAGTAAGTGCAAATATTTTAACAGAGCATCTAATTAATTATATTAAACAAAATATATGGCCCTAGCATTTATTTTTAAATATTCAGGCTACTTTTTTTTTAAACTTTTCCTAACAATATAAATGTAATATTTTGAAGAGCACCTGAGTACGAAAATAACCTGACATGACCTTACTTTTCGGCTTCCACTCATAACCTCTCTCTTTCATATCACTCTATCCACACTCTTC
The DNA here is from genome assembly GCA_963576865.1 of Anania hortulata. Classification (NCBI taxonomy): domain Eukaryota; kingdom Metazoa; phylum Arthropoda; class Insecta; order Lepidoptera; family Crambidae; genus Anania; species Anania hortulata. The sequence continues at coordinate 11,479,800 of OY756390.1, read as the reverse complement.
CTCATTCTTAAGTTGTGTCTTCATTCATTCATAAGTTGTGTCAAATGTGGCGGCCGCGCATCGCGCAAAATAGTGGCTCAGCGCTACACATAAGGATAGACTCCACATCACAAGTTCCTATACAAGTAGTACGTTACCTTACCCACACAAGAAGTGACACTGAGCTACATAATATTATTACTCCACCTGTGTTAAGAGAGAAATTTCCAACGAATCGGAGCGAACCCATTAAAAGCTTGAAATTAACAATTAAAATTAATTTACAATGTTTCTACTGACCAAATGAATCAGACAGACATGTATGTAATGCAGTAAGCAAACAAAAATATCGAACACGGGTAAGGCATTAAATACTGCTTCGCTTCGTTTTAGTGGAAATGCACCTTAATATTGGTTGTGAGTAGTAGGTAGTTGTGAATAAGTAAAACTCATCGATATTGTAACTTTATTTTATTTGAACACTTCGACTGTTCGCAACTATTATGACTTTCTAGCACACTTTTTAGGCTTTGCACAACAACAAAATATAAACATAGCCAAGTCTAAACTAATCGATATTACGCATTTATTTAGACATTTTTACAGATTCTTATTTTCACCTATCAAATTAAGTGTTGGACGTGACGACCGCGCTCTTTTTCTCGCAGTACGCACTGTCACCATGATCGAGGAATGCCTATGCACTGCACTGAGCACTTATTGTTCACTAGACATCACGTCAAATTAGGGTTACCATATCGCAGGATTTGTCCTGAGATTTTAGGATTTTCGGACTCTGCTCAGGGGACTGCGACCAGATGTTGCAAATCCCATGAAATCTCAGGATCTTTAGAATTTTTAATAAATTATAGCTTACATTTTAAAGATCTCTTTAATAAAAAGTTAAACAAACTAAAAATAATCTGCCTTTGATAATAGTTGCACAATTAAAATTCATACTTATTTTGGGGCTCAAGGCGGTGCATGGAGTGACCGCGATCCCCCAAGATCCGAAGTTTATAAAAACGATAATATTACGACTTTTTGAAATTGTGAAGCACGTTTGAGAGAAAATTCTCAAACTGTAACAAAATCTCAGGATTTTTCAATGAAAATGAGGCCTTATCTCCGGACTTTTGATTTTTTCATCTGGTAACCCTACGTCAAATGCACTTGCGCGCATGTAATACTGATGACAGATGACGGCGGACGCGGCTCCAGACTCGTCTTGACATTGTAAGGTCAAACGCTGCCATTGGTCGATCCTTGGGCTGGCTGAAGTTGTCTGAAGGATAGACCAATGGCAGCGCTTGACCTCACAATGTCAAGACGAGTCCGGAGCCGCGTCCGTTGCAGTTTGTCACCAGCTTAATTGTTTCACTGTACGACTTGTATGGCTGTCGTTCTCATACACAAGGTCTTTAGCCCTACCCCACACATAAAAGTCAATCGGCGTCAGGTCAGATGAACGTGGCGGCCAGCGAATAATGCTACCGCGCCCAAGTCTCCCGAACTCGACTCAGGAGAAGAGGAAAGGGATGGTAACCACGCTGCGCAGAAGCCGCCACACATAGTAGCTTACTCCAAAAATACGTGCAACGTCTGCGGTGCTTGCCACTGGATGCCGGTGAAAGAAATCCAGCACGTTATCTTCCAGGTGTCGTGGCCTTGGCGGGCCTGCCCAAGTCAAGTCGTGCGAATGATAACGACGCGTCCAAATCTCACGGCGTACAGTTCTTGTGATCGCAACATAATTTCACCTGCGTCCTGATAGCAGCAGATAGCTATATTTATGATACGGCATTTTGGATGCGCATACGAGTACCTACAACGCGTTCACGCGTACAGCATGACGAAATGTTTTTAGCGAACTGATGAACTCATGAACCGCTCCCGCGCCGGCCTCCGAGGCGGCGGGTTGGGGCGGGGCGCGGTAGTGGCGGGCTGGCAACGAGCAAGCTTCGCGCCGCGCGCCGCGTCCGCTTTGTCGGGTCCATCCATTGATAACTACCGAAAGTTCGGAAGCGAGAATTCTTTGCCTTACACGGGATGTTTTATTTTACTTTTTTGACAACATCTATTTTGGTGTTTTCCTTGAAAACTAGCGTATAAAAAATTATAATTTTTGCATAGAAATTATTTATTAAATTTATTGAACCTATCCTGTAAATATTTGCACTTACTAAAATATGACCTTATATATTGTAGAAATGACCATTATGACTATTATGATATGCGTAATATTATTAAGCTTTTAATTCTTAAGGCCCAAAACAGACGGCCTGCATTTGGACTGCCAGCCAACTGAAAAGTTAGGGCTTTATGGACTTCACTAGTCGCCCAAGATTGCGGCAGCGACTAGGTTAGCTAAAGATATAATATTATGACCGTCGAAAACTCCGTCACGGCTAAAATGGCCCTAAACAACCAGTAGAGCTACGGTCTCTCACTTTTTATCCATCGAATGTAATACAACATGGTGAATGTTACAACTGCGTTGGTTTGTCATTACTGCCATATAATGTAGGCATTCTAGACTCGAGCAGCAATTTCACAAATGAAAAACAAAACAACTTTAAATGTCTTTATTATTAAGAATTAAAATGTTAAGTATGAAACAACTTAGAAATCTCATGGATTAAATCACATTACTTAATTAATTTGCGGATCATTCTTTTTTATTTTTTATTGTTACTTACTGCACCTGCGACCTCTTTTGGGACTAAAGATTAATAATAAAGTCTACTAGACAAAATTTTGCGCATTTGATTTCTTAGTGGTGTCGTTCGTTACTATACATGTGTTTTGTTTTACAGACAGTTCAATCGGCAAGTGGTACTGCAACTCTTAAAACGGAAACATTCTTCATACCCAAAAAATGTATCCTGAAATGACAGAAATGCAAAACGTCAAACATTTATAAATACTTACAAATGTTTTGTAATAACAATAAAAACCTGTAACTATCATCAAATGTACCTATTTACTTTGGTCTTCCTTTCATATAAATTATTAGTAATAATATATTAATGAGAGTAACCACTATCCCAAATAATTATTTTGTAATAACGAGCAAAATATGTATACAATAATTAGTAATGTAGAATGAATCTTAAATTATTTCCAGAATGAGGTAGTTTCTTTCCACAAATTTTGTAAAACATGTACCTACCCAGTAGGCTCTGTGACGAATTACATTACCTAATGCACTCGAGGTTAGGATTTAGGATCAGATGATGAACAAGCCTATTCTAACGTCTAACAATCTAAAGTAAACAAATACTATGATGGATGGAAACGGGACAAACGCTTCATACGAATATGAATAATTTAATAATTTAGCAAAAACCGTATCTAAAGCAACTATGGTTCCAAAAACCAATATTTAAAATTTCTTATACAGGGTAAATCTATGAAGCACAAAGTGACGTTTGAGCCATTAAAGTATTATGCCATTTAATAATCATTCAACAACAATTTCAACTGTCAAGCGTCTATAGACGTATCCATGGTTGCAACATAGCTAGCGGGCGGGATCGAATATGACCGGGTTGACAAAAAAGTTTTTTTACTCTCCGAAACTATTTTATAATATTTTAATTGATTTTTTTTTCAGTCTACTTATACGATAACTTATTGTTTTTTAGTTTTCTAATCTTATGCTTTTTATGTGCTCTCAGCCATTAGCTTATTCTGTCAGAAATAGGTCTAGATGTGATCAGGAAGATCTTGCTTCCTTTTAAAGCTATTTATATAGCTATTATTACTAATAACTAAGGTTTAACCTTTAACTTTTTATGAATACTATTGTTGATGATCGGTAGTAATTTACAAAACAGGTTGTTGCAATACACCAACCTCTTTATATTCATAATGATGTCATTCGTTCACTTCTCCTGTCGCATCTCTAAAATTCAGACAAATAGAAATTTATGTAATGTCAAACAGTCATGTCTTTTGTTACCTGTGCCGTAATTTTTTTTCGAATTTGTGTAAAATATTGTAGAACATTGATGAATATTATTAGTTTTCAGTAAAAAAAATATTGTACGTGTTTCTTTTACAACAAGTATAAGATATTTATACACAGAATACATAGTGATATCAAGTCGGTAAGACGTGTTTTTACTTTTATTGTTTTATCAAATAGGACAACTAAAATTAAACGGACTGTGGTTACTTACATCATATAATAAAAATAATTTTAAACTTACTACCCCTTTCCTCATGAACGCGTGGAGATATTAAATTAAAATTCATATTAAATACTCAGGTCTATCATACCTTAAGGCTCTGACTACATGCATCCGGATTTTTTCAGAACCCCATACAAATCGGATTCAATCCGGGCTCGTCCAGAGCCGTTTTGTATGCAGTTCTGAAAAATTCCGGATGCATGTAGTCCAAGCCTTAAGCTGTAACAAAATCAAACTTCTATGTCAACGCAATCAAAAGAAATGCAATTTAGCCGCATATTTTTAATTTTATAGCCGGTCTCATTGTAACAGAGTACCATTTCAAGGTACTAATGATTGAGTATTGGTAGGGCATCATAATTGAATAAATCGAATCGATCTCACACGTCTTGTTAGTGCAACTAGATTTTCAATACTAAAATTCAGGTGAATCTTTAACTTGACACGTCGTGCCAAACATTCTTTGAATTAGCCGCCTTGTCGGCAAGCGTTTGAGATGCGTTTGAGATCGTTTGAGATGCACCGAAAAGATCGACTAAAATTTGACCAGGAGCTAGTGATCTTATTTAGCTCCGAGATCCTTTACCTAGGCAAAGGCCGTAAAAGTTCCCATTCGCACTGGATGACTCAAAGCATCAAGTACCTAATCTCTTAAAATTTTGACGTATTGCCAGGGCTCATAAAATAATAATATTAATTATTATTTTTATTCCTATCCTAACTACTAGATTCCTAAGTTTGATTTTGTCTTTTTTTAAATGTTATCTGCAGGGGCCAACCTCTGCCCGAAGGCGGTTTAGCGCTATCCAGGTTGGCCAAGGCTGTTCGTACCCAGAGTGTAGGTGTTCTGAGCGCGATATAAAGATATGAGGTATGGCGGTCTTTTCCTGGCACAGTTCATGGTAATTAAAGTCTTTAGTTTATGAATTGTGCTGATTTCCTGTAGATTTTTTTTGGCCATTGGGTACCGATTTATTTATACGTACCGATTTATTTATACGTACCGATTTATTTATACCAATTAACAATCGAACATACAACCTCAGTTGAGAAGTGCTTTATCCTCTAGACTATTGCGTCATTTACAAAGAGGCTGTCCGTATCTTTTTGTATAAATAACATCAATGGAATGGACCGAGAATCAAACGCAAGACCTTAAGTAGGTAATGCATGCAATTATTTAGTTTGACCAAATTAGCTCTAAGCCTATGCCAATAAAGTTGTCGGCATTTTTAAAGACAACTAGGGATGAGTAACAAAAGATAAACATATCGATATGCAAGACTATTGGCATTCACCTAGCTATGCAATTGATATCAATGTAAACGTTACAATTACGAGTATTATAAAATAGTTATTTTGCTTACGATCGATTTTTAAAGGGTAAATTTGTATTACTTTTCGATCGATTTATGCGAGACGGTTGTTTTACACAACTCCCACCAGGCCCTCTGATTTAATAACAAGACTGTATTACTAAGAAATAACATTATTTTTATAATTTTTTCATTAAACGTTTTAGCAGAAACAAAGTGCAGAAAGGGCAAACGTTCTGTGGCCTTCTCTATCAGTCAATCTTAGCAAAAAAGTTAAAAATAACCAGAGCTGGGCTTACATTTACGCCACCCGTCATGACAGTAGGTAGGTTTTAAATTTCAAAAGCAAGAACTCAAACGGCTACAAGCTGTCATCCCGTGGCATTATTAGGATTATTGCTATACCCGGCCCTACACCACTTGAATAGATTTTGTAATTTACATAAACAAAAATGTTATTGAACTACTATTACATCTATCGAAATAGGTGACTAATTCTTTAAGTGTTGTATTAAAAATAAATGATTTAAATGATAGCGCATCGATCCTTGCGATCTCGATAGATACTACATCACTACCTCGTCACCAGGTGCCGGCAAAAATTGACATTTATTAAAAACAATTCGTTGTGATAGTAAGTCAATGTAGAACTATCCAAAAGTCTGAATGTGAGTAGTCAGTGTAATAAAAATGTAGGAACTAGAATACCTAAATCTTGAATTATGATGATGATGAATGTACCTAATCGTTTTTATTTTTAATCATGCTAAGTTCGATTTTTGATAATAAGGAACAGTGTGTAAATAAACCATCGCTGTAGAGAGATGATTCAAATTTTTAAACACGCCGAGTTATCATAAAATTATGTTATTTTGAATTTAATGGAGTTAAAATAATCTAACTAATCGTTTTCGTTAGATTTAATTACCTTTCTCGATAATAAACTTGCATACCTAATACACTAAATCTTAACATGATTTTGGATAGCTCGTCAGTCCACAGCCTGAGAAAGTGTGATGGAAAATTTGAATTACTACCTAGTCTGGAAACACACTCCCCTGTCAGGGAGGGAGTCCCTGAAGATCAGTGTAGGTACTTACCTGATAAGCTGATAAGAGGGCCGTTTTACCATAGGTAAGCTTCTAACTTAACACTTACTTACCTAAGATTTTTCATTATTATGTTTTTATTTGTTTGTTTTAAATGATGTACCTTGATTTTCAAATAAGAAAATTTGCACTAAGCTAAATTTAAGCCAAATTTTGAATTAACAAGGTTGAAGGTCATTCCCCCTCAGTTATTCAAGCCAAACATCTGACCGTGTAGGTATAAGTTTATGAATGAACTCTGGCCATTTTTCACGTCTGTTAAGTCTTTCTCGCTCTGTACAAGGGGAAGGAATAAGACAGATGATCACAGATGGTTATACGTACTAAAGATAGGACGAGTTTATGCAATATGAAGTCAATGTTGTTGATTTTGACTGTGTTTTTTAACTTTTTTAGTTTTTATGTTACACATTTGAAAGATGGTTTTTACGATTGCTTTTCACCTATATAGTCACAGGTTAACGGGATGTACACTAATAAAATAGGACCTTATATATTTTGACACTCATGGTTAAACAGCTTTTACTATATTGCTTTGTCTTAGGAATATTGTCTAACACTAGTCTATTAGGATTCCTACTATTATGTATAGGGTAGCCAGTCCATATTATTTATTATGTCAGCGCTGCATACAAACAATGGTGCGAGTAAAACGTAGTATTACTTGTTCAGTGGGTGCGAGCGAATTCCAATCCAAACACGAAATCGCAAGATTCGCATGCGAATTCCTAAAATCACTATATTTGAAAATTCATTCCGTGAATTCTGTAACGAGTTACTCGTTTTTCGATTTCTAATAGTAGAAATTACGGATGAATGACATTGACAAGTAAACATATGGTTAACAGAGATTTGACATATTAACTCTTTACTTACGTTCGTTAATGAGTTTTTGCTTTATGGTTTATAATATTTTCTGCGTAATAGTTACAAGATTTTCAATTTAATAGCAACACTTTGTTTCGATTAAAAAATGCGTAAAATCGTGAGCAATAGAAATGAATTTCACACACGAATTTTAAAATAATTATTACTAATGCTTCAGAAATACGTCTCCAGGAGACATATTTTTGAAGTAACTATTTCTGTTTTAGAAAATAATAATATATAAAATAATCCATAATATAAAAAATATAGTCACTGGGGGAGGCCTATGTTCAGCAGTGGACGTCCTATGGCTGAAATGATGATGATAGAAAATATTATGAAACGGAATGCAAAAACTCATTGATTTTAAAAACTGGTAGTGAATCGCTTAAAATGGGACGTAAATAAAAAAATATTATGTCAAATTTCTGTCAAACATATGTTTACTTGTCAATGTCATTCTTCCGTAATTTCAACTAGTAGAAAATGAAAAACAAGTGGTCGTTGCAGAATTCATGGAATGAATTTAAAAAAAATAATGATTTTAGGAATTCGCATGCGAATCTTGCGATTTCGTGTTCAGATTGGAACTCGCATGATTAAAAAATACGTCTCCTGCACCTCGATCCAGAATCCTTTGGTAATTTAACCGAAGCAAAAGATATGATATCTTTCTCGAATCGAATGTCGGATTTAGAGCTATTCAGAACAGCATCCGATTCGAATTCGAGTATGATATCGATATCAGTTTGATTACAAGTTGCATTCACGAAGCCTATTGTTACAAAATATTTCAATTTAATTTAAATTAATTATATATTACAAATTCAAATTAAATTTATTTATTTTATACATTATAAAAAAACTCAATACGAATAATTAATTTCTATCTATCATAATGAGCTAGTTTCCTAAAAAATCTAATTAGTCCGTCAGTTGGATCAACAGAATATATTGGACACGCATTTTTTCATTTCTCAAATAAACAAAATGATGAAGATATAGCCCGTTAAAGTTCCGCGTATCATCACGCCTTGCGACACTTTTTAGCAAGACGTGACGTTACTCCCAAACTTTGATGCGCTTTATCTTCGTCATTTTTTGTTTGATTGACAAAAGACAAAACATGGGTCAAATATTTTTTAATATTCTAACTGACGGACTAAATAAAATAATCTTTTTTTGACCCAGGAAACTAGCCTATTATGTAATATTTTAATTGTGAAAAACAAAAAAAATTTAACTTTAACAAAAAAGTATGTAACGCTTTCATAAAAAACATGCCTTGTACCTAAATGTTTACTGAGTGACAGGCAGTTGCCACTGAAATGTCACTTAATATTTGACGTGCCAATGTAAATTTTAAATTCACAACAGTATTCAGACCTTAAAATGGATTTGATGCATCCCGCAGAGACCTCAAAATTCGTATTTAGCACTCCAAAATATATTTTTTACAATATTATGAAGATATCGGGTGCTTAGTACCACTCGTTAATTTACTGACAGTAATCGATCGGATGTTAGAAAAGTCTTGTCCGATATCTGTGTTGTGAATAGCGTTGATATTATTTGCGGGTCAAGTACTTGTAATCGCACGGGTGTGACGTTATTTCGATTCGGTATAAAATATGTCAAGTTGATCGACGATACGGTTATTGCGAATTGAAATTATTAGAAATCGACTGATTTCTGACCAAATCGGTTGATAACAGTTACCGTAGGGTTCTGAAGCGAGGTGCTGGTCTCGACGTAGTCGAAGGCTTTCTAGTAGTCCACAAAGGCTAGGCACAAAGGCTGATTATACGCCTCGTAGACTTCTGCATAATCTGCCTTACTGTGTGGATGTGATCTACGGTACTATAGCCTTTACGAAACCCGGTGGCTGGATAAGCTGGATTGCGTCGAATCTTATGGCAAGACGATTTGTGACAGCTCGACTCTCGAAAACAGCTTATAGACGTGGCTCAGGAGCGTGATCGGTCTATAGTTCTTCAAGTTAACTTTTTTTTTTGAAAAACAGAGCCACCACGCCTTCGCTCCACGTCTTTGCTCCACGCCTTCGAGGTAGTACTATTGGCTATGACGGAGCTAAATAGTCTCTCTATAGTTCCTTAAGAACGGGTAGCCCCCTGGCTTGTTCTGAAGTGACTCCATCTTCGCCGGCGACCTTTCCATTACTAAGTTTGAGAGCCGCTTTAATTTCGTCTATGTCCAATTTTGGGAGATCGTCGGTGGTGCATTTAAGCGTGGCTGTCATCAGTGTCAGGTGGAGGTTCCGGGGCCTGCGAGGCATTTAAGCGGCCATAGAAGACCTCGATCTCGGCGAGAATTTCCGGAACTGATGTGACGGTTCTGCTGTCCGAGATTTTCATTTGTTAGATGCGATCTTCCTATTCTTTGAGCAAAGACTTTCGACCCTCGTTTTGCTCAATCGCCTCCAGTATGAGGCGTGCATTTGAGCTTCGGAGATCGCGTCTCAACAAACTCCGAATCTTTTTTGGAAGGGTGGGCTGGGCTATTTCTGGTGATTCCCGTTGGAGTCGCATCATTTCTAGAGACTTGCCCAAAAGTTTAAACTCTTTGTTTGGTCGCTTGTTTCTAAAATGCCTCATTCCCACTTCGCGTAAAACCCCTACCACGCTGTCGAGTTTCCGGTCAACATTATCTCTCTTTGCTTTCCAACACTTTGAATCGATAATGCAGTTCTAATTGGAACGTTTTGAAACCATGCTCTCAAGCCGAACATGGTTTCTTTTAAATGAGCAGTGTCGGATGTAAAACAGACTTTAACATGCGGCTTCTTTCCAGCTTGAGATTAATATTTAGAGTGCCTCTACCAGGCAGTGATCAATGCCAGTCTGTCGTTATCGTCATTTACTACCTGTTGATATTTATTTTTACCTTTATTTTAATAAATCCAACAATAACGAACCTTAATTTTCTTCCCAGTTGCCAGTCCCATCACCCCAATCAGAAGTGTTTTGCTGTGATCCATTAGCCTCTTCATCATTAGGTGTCTGTTGAGTGCCTAAAAAAATTTTATACATTTTTAATAGTAATTATATTCACTATATTATTTTTACATAGCGTGCTATCTATGCACAGTTGTGGTCATATAATTTAAACAACTTTCAGTTTTAATAAATTACGATTACAACACAAAACCATTCCTTTATTATGATTGCCTCTCAGAAGTAATCCTACCAATATCTTCTATAATCCTATAAATTATAAAAGGAAGTTTGTTATTGCAAATAATGTCCCATAAATGTATTATATAAGTACATGTAAAGTTGTGGCCACATAATGAAGAACAACTTTCAGTTTTAATAAATTACTATTACAACACAGCACCATTCCTTAATCCTACTAATATTATAAATGCGAAAGTTTGTGAGAATGTATGGATCTTTGTTACTCTTTCACGCAAAAACTACTGAATGGATTTTAATGAAATTTGGCATAGGATACTTTTTATCCGGATAAGGTCAACGCAGACGAAGTCGCGGTAAAAAGCTAAAAAGCTTTTGTAAAATATTATAAAATAAGCACATATGATAAAGTAAACTACACTTGCAAGCTTTAAACTTTAAACGCTTCATTCATCCAGCGGATTAAGATCGGGACTAGACGACGGCCAGTCTTCAGCTCTGATGAAGTCCGAAACGTTCGTTTCTAATCAAGACTGCGCAGACCCGAGCTTTATGACCCGGCGCCGAGTTTTTAGTCTTAACCATTCTTTGTTATTGAACATGGTGTTGTTAAGGGGCTTCACTACCTTCTCAAGAATGGTATCTTGATACACTTGTGCTGATGTTTTGATACCTTTTTCACAAAAGTATGGCTCAGTCACTCCTTCATAGCAAATACCCCACCAAACCATCACTGAAGTCGGATAGTTGCACGTTGCACTCTGTCGGCTAATTGACAAGCTTGAGTTTTGAGCATAAATACGGTCATTTTGTTTTTTTTAAATGTTGCTCAATTGTAAAAAAAATCTCATCCGTAAACAAAAATTGTATGTGACCTCCGTTTGCGTACCGCTTCGGTAGTTGTTTCGATTTTACCACCCTATTATTTTTTTAATTATCAGTCAAGAAATGACCAGTACGCCTCTTATAGACTGCAAGTCCTAAGTCATCTTTTAAAATATGCGACATGGTTCAAGGTGCTATCTTCATCTCCCGAGATAAAAACTTTTGCTTTCGGACAGGATTTCTTCGAATTCTTTTCCTTACTTCTTTGACCACCTTTTTCGTACGAACACTACGTGGACGGCCCAGATCTTTTTCTGTCACAAACAGAGGAGGTCTCATTGTACCTATTCATAGCAAACATTTTACTAATACCAAGCGTACGGAGAGTTTAATAATTTGCATTTGGCTCCATACCTACTTTGTGTAATGCAATCACAGCGATTCGGTTCTCTTTATCACTCCACTCCATTTTAATATCGCAAAATATTGTACAATGTATTAACGCCAGAATGAGAAAACTCAATGAACAATCGTATAAAAATGACGTGTGCATCAGAATGGCAGGTGTAATGTTACGAAACACCCGCCATTCTGATACACACAAAATTACAGATTCCAAATTCAAATGTAATATTTTGTTTATTTTCAACCGACTTCAAAAAAGGAGGAGGTTCTCAATTCGTCGGTATCTTTTTTTATTTTATTTTTTTTTATGTATGTTCAGCGATCATTCGTTACTGCGTTGACCGATTTCGATAATTATTTTTTTGTTTGAAAGGTAATACTTTCAGAATGGTCCCATATAAATTTGGTTAAATTCTGATGATGGGATCTATAAGAAAATCATCATACATTGCATAAACTCCGTACCACGCCAACTGATTTTAGTATCTATCTTACCTATATCTGTGCCAAATGTAGACCGATTTTGATGATTCTTTTTTTAATGAATAGCTTATACTTCAAAGATACTACAATAAAAATTTTTGGAAAAAATTTCACCCCTAAGGGTGGAAAAATAGGAAATGAAATCGGTGTTCAGCAGTTAAATTATGTTTGCACTCGTAAGATTTGTTTTGATTAGGATTTATCACTAAAATGGATGAAATAAGTTAATTTTATAAAAAAAATAAAAACCGACTTCAAAAAACTAAAACGCTAAAAATAATCTTAACACTTAAGTACCTAATCAGTTACTTTTGGAGTCGGTGCCAATCAATGAGAGATGTTTTCGTTTGCACCGACTCCAAAAGTAACTGATTAGGTACTTAAGTGTTAAGATTATTTTTAGCGTTTTAGTTTTTTGAAGTCGGTTTTTAATTGTAACAGTATTTATGGCCAGACTAAGTATAATATACAAATATATATACACCGTGTAACGTTAAATAATTCGTTTCCCCATACAAATCGTAATAGCTGATTGGACATTTATTATGACGATGAAGTTTATTTAATTTAAGACTTCACTGTTGGTTCCATACAAACAGATCTTGTATTTGAGCACTAGAATCAGCCCCTAAGAGGTTTTGCGTATTTAGCGTAACACGGTGTATATATATAATAGTTACGTACCTAATAAATCAATAATTGGTTCATTGCTATTTTATTTACTTCAAACTGCAGCTATAAATAAACCTTCGCTGCCATAAAAAAAAAAGTATAATTTTCGTGATATTAGCTCCTTAATCGATCGAATATAGGTACTCTGCGAAATTAAATTCATCGTGGAATTGGATGTTACTTAAACAAAAGACAATGGTCACTGTTCGTGATGATGATGATGAATAAAACTTTTCTTTTCCTTCAATAGCTACGTATGATTGTTGTTTCCTAACGTTACAGTTTAAATAATATAATTTTAATGTGTTAACGGTGCGACGAATAGATGGCAAGTACAGAAGGCGAAGCGTGAGTCGTCCGTCCCGCCCTGCTCCCCCTGTGTTGCTAGGGTGTTGGTAGAAGATGCGTAGACATGCCCCCCGCCTTGGAGTGGCTCCAACAGATATAAGAGAACAGGATAGAAGTGACGTGGTTCGTTTAGTCTTCCTTCAGCAAAGGACACAGTTTTTGGTAACTTCTACTAACTATTCCGTTACTGGTCTTGATATCTGCTACTCTTGCTAGTCCATCAGTCCCTGGGAATTTGTGTGTTACTCTTCCGAGACGCCATTTCTGTGGTGGCAGATTAGCACCAAAGTATTAGGCGCTAGGGTGTCCTTATTGGTCTGCCATTTGGTCCTGGTCTGCAGTTCCCCGATGTACTCTTTTGTCCAGCGTCGCCAGAAGTTCTGACGCATTTGTTCAACGCGCTCATAGCGGTTTAGGTGCGAAGTGGATGCATTTGTGACGTCTTTGTATGCAGGCGCAACGAGTAGCCGGCCAATCAGGAAGTGGGCTGGTGTGAGCGGAAGTTGATCGCTGGGATCGGCAGACATGGGATACATAGGTCGGGAATTTAGGATTGCTTCGATTTGTACTAATAATGTAAAATATTCCTCATATGTGAGGTTCGCGGTCCCTAACCGGCGCAGATGGTGCTTGCACGACTTGATCCCTGCCTCCCACGAGCCCCCAAAATGAGGACTATAAGGGGGGATAAAGCTGAATTTAATGTTCTCATTGGCAGAAAAATTTAAAATGTCGTCATCGTTGTCTATCAGAAATTTTAAAATTCCTTCATTGCACCTACATAGGTGGTTCCGTTGCCGGAAAATATGTGCGATGGTTTTCCGCGTCGAGAGATAAACCTTCTCAAAGCCAGCAAATATGCCTCAGAGCTAAGACTTGTAACTAGCTCTAAATGAACTGCGCGTGTAGTGAAGCATATAAATAAACAAATATAACACTTGTAAAATTTTGCCCCTCTTCCCTTCCGGCTCAATATGAACACAGGTCCCGCGTAATCGACACCGCAACGCTGAAATGGATACCCTGGCTCTAATCGTTCAAGCGGTAAGTTACCCATTTTTACAGACAATACCTTCCCTCTCTGACGTGTACACGAAATGCACATAAGTACAGTTTGCTTCGACAGATTGCGACCTTTGAGCACCCAAAAATTATCTCTGATAGTAGCAAGTAGTAGTTGAGGTCCAGCATGAAGCAAACGTTTAAGTTCAAATAGAAATAAAAGTTTAGCAAAACTATGCTTGGAGCATAACAAAACTGGGTGTTTTTTATTGTAAGAGAAAGTTTCGGAATTTTGCAATCTTCCTCCTACTCTAATAAGGCCGTCATTATCCAGGAAAACGTCTAGACTGGATATGCCTTTCGATTTTATAGGCAAATTATTTATTATAGCGTTGTAAATATCCAGAAATGAATTCTGCTGTGAAATTTTAGCTAAAACTAATTCAGATTTATGAAGTTCCTCAGACGAAAGTGGGCCCCTACTGCGCTGCGATGTATCCTTAATGCGCAGATTGTTAATAATAAATCGCTCCACACAACACATAGCTTGTCTCATCCGATTCCAACTAGAAAAACGTTCAAAAGGAAAAATGATATCCGATTTGCCAGATAATAATGAAGTTGTATTTAGTTTTAATTCTGGTAAATCACTAACATCGATAGTTTGATTGTTATTTTGATTAAAATTGTGTCTAATTTCACGCAAAAAGGCTGGCCCGTGCCACCAAATATCGGATTGTTCGTGACCTTGCCCGTTTTGAATGTCACACGACCCGGCTTATAAAAATATACGCACAATATTAGCACAAAACACTGCGAATTTAACTGAATTTAATGAGAGGAAATTGAAAGGATGATTGACCTGACCGTTTTATGCTGGTTCAGATGATGCCTATTCTGCTGGTCTCGCGTATCCGATTTATGCATTTGATTACGACGATTCCTTGTTCTTGATTCGGCGATGAAGGTCCATTATGTTCATGAATAAAACTTTTCTTTTTCTTCAATAGCTACGTATAATTGTTGTTTCCTAACGTTACAGTTTAAATAATATCATTTTAATGTGTTAACGGTGCGACGAATAGATGGCAAGTTCAGAGGCGAAGCGTGAGTCGTCCGTCCCGCCCCGCTCCCCCGGTGTTGCTCGGGTGTTGGTAGAAGATGCGTAGACAGTCACGTAGTATAAAATTTAAACCGAAGCCCGGCGCAAAATAAATTTACCTCAAAATACTGGTAATTTTGAGTAATTAATTACTGCATAATGGACACCGCCGAAATATTTTTTTAAATGTATAAAATTGCTATTGAAAGTTTTCCAGGGGTCATATTAGTCCTTACTTATGAAATTGCCGTTCAGTATCAAAAAAATATATCAACTTTTTTTAATAAAATTAATATTTAGTCAATCGAAGTATGCGCGGTTGTTAAGTTATCGATACACTTTCGCCATTATATAGGCAGATCATTGATCCCTTTGGAAACGAAAACCCGGGAGCGAGCGGAGTCTACAAACTTTTTAAAGGCGGTTTTGACTGCCTCATCAGATTTTAATATTTTTTCTTGTTAAAGTTATCTAAATTTTGAAAAAAAAAAATGGTAATCGGTTGGGGCAAGATCTGCAGAGTATGGTGGGTGACGCAAAGGTTCCAGTCGCAGCTCCTCTAACTTGGCGACCGTTTGATGTGCAGTGTGTGGTCTAGCGTTATCCTCAAGGAGCAGTGGTCTAGCTAGAGCAATTCACCAGTCTCGGTTGTTTAATGGCAAGCTATCATTGTATCATAATATCATTGTTTGCAATTGTTGGCAATACAAGTTTGCAGTAATCGTCTGGCCTGATCCCAAGAAGCTGTAGTGGATAACACCAGCACTGGTCCACCAAACACTAACCAGAATCTTCTTTTTGGTTAAGGTTTTGCCGGTTTTCCAGGGTTAAGCCATTGTGATGATCGCTTCCGGTTGTCGTACAGGATCCATTTCTCATCACAAGTCACGATACGATTCAAAATACCCTCATTATGTGACAATTGAGCAAAGAAACGCAGCAAGGGACGCTAGTTTGTTGGTTTGCTTCAGTCAATTCATGCGGTACCGACTTTTAGAGTTTTTTTTACTTTTTCGATTTGGGATAATTTATCGTTTTGTCACGTATCGCCTTAAATTATTCGTTATTTACTTGAGTATCAGGTCGTCCACGAGGCTCATTGTGTAAATCGAAATTTCCAGAACGGAAACGTTGAAACCAAAAACGCACCGTTCGTTCGTTAGCGGTGCCTGGTCCGTACACGTCGTTAATTCTTCGAGTCGTTTCTGCAGCACTGGTGCCACGGTGGAACGCGTTGTCGTAAATACCGAGATTTTTTTATTTGTCCATAGTTGTTGTTATAGCAATGTTGAAACTTAAACAAATGCAATACGAATTTTAAAACAATATTATTTTGGCTTTAAAGAAATAAATTTGAATTTGGAATTACTAATCAAACGCAAGATATTTGATGTTAAAGTTGTCAGTATTGAGTATCGGAAATTTCGTATGTAAGGAGCTAATATTTCGATTTCCGATACAGAACATAAGTATGAAAAAAGATTACCTTCTTCTTCAACAGTTTCGATGTTTCCATCCACTGGTACTGTAAATAAACATTTGTATTATTGTATAGGGTAATTTGCTGTAATATTGTCAGCCCTCAGGTTATGGCCAACCCACATTTATAGTTAATAACTATGTGTTGAACGTTCAACTTACCAGCAGTTTCCGTGGGGATCTCTCCTTTCATCACCTTCAATATATGCTGCTTTTCTTTCGTGAGATGTCTTTTGCCATTCAAATGCATTGTCATTTGCTCGGCGCAGGTCACAGATGTCTGAAAATTTATATTATAAATAAAATGTATTTAGGTAACGTTATAAACATCAATGCACGTGATAATTTCAATACCCTTAACATGCACAAGGGTGCATATTCGGCACACTAGTAATACTGTCTAACAACTAATTATTTTAATACTACATAAGTAGTTGATAAATAAACTTAAAGAAATAATTACACTCCCAAATAATTGCATGCCGCTATGTTGGTTATTATGAGGTTAGGCCCAAAATGTACTGCATAATGCTAGCTCAGCGTTAAGCTTACAGTAGTCATTTTAAGATGGTAGGTACTTTTATTGTAAGTATCACATGAAGTTATTGATGGATTATATTCGCAAGAGAACAATTGCTGACAAAGATGAATTTTATTGTTATATTTTTACTAAAGCTATAATTTATGACTAAGATAAAAGAATACTGGGATAACTGGTGTGCAAGTCGAGAAATATTGCCTATTATACTAGATTGGTGAAGGTAACAAACAAAAATGACAGCACCTGCGATGGGGTAACGGACACTGATAGAATGCGAACGAATCAGATTGACTAAGTGTTCAAATCTTGCAAAAAGCACCGAGTTTATACTGCATAGTGCAAAAGACCTCTAAATCAATCAATTTCATGTTACCAACTTATTTAATTACCTTGCATACATCACAATACAAATCATTTTGGACTGGCTTTGGTTCACTCGAAGAACCTTGAGACGGCATGCTATCTTTAGTCGCTTTCATGTGCTTCTTTTCACGACGAATCAGTTGCTCTCTAAAATAAAAAAAACAGCTAGAAATAGAATATACTTAGCCACACTCTTCTGGCATAAAGGTTAAAATTACCAAGGTATACTGCGCAGCGGCCGATTGTTTATGTCATTCATTAGTAAATATTATGTAAAGCAGTAACATCTTTTTTAAAGGGACAGTTCCCCCTCCGTTATAGCGTGCGCGATCGGACCATGCCTAGTGCTGAGGACATGTGGCTAAGAGATGAACCCGACTAGACGTGTGTGTGTAGTGGCCCTGGGCTGCGATAGGTACTCTGCGTGCGAACACAGACCAAACGCGGGCTCCAAACTAGTAGGCTTTGTCATGGAGGCTGACTAGACCTCAAGAGCTTTGTAGACTCGGACCTCTGCTTGAACTGGTCGTTCGGGGGGCGGACAGTTAAAAAGCATCCAGGCCGATTCAGAACCTTTCGGTAACAAATTGTCGACCGGAAAACCATGTGACATTATAGGATTAAACATTAGTGTCACGTGATTCACCGGTTGACAACTCGTTAACGAAACGTTCTGAATCGGGGACCAGGTATAGGATTGCTGTGAATCCTGCCAAAATGAAAAGAGAAGCCTCGCACTCACCGAGGTGTGCGCCGATTCGAACCAAGCGGTATCACGCAGACTAACAAACACATACAGAGAGAGTTTGTTATTTAAACCGTATTTATAATCTCTACAGTAAATTAGCGTGTAATGGTTAAAAGAACGGACGACAGATAAACAAACACGGCCAAGAACTTCAATTTGTTAGAATAAATAATATAAATGTCACAATAACGAACGAGTAATTACACAGCGGCGCGCTATCAGTCTGTGGTAAATACTCGCTATTGTAACACTATAAATCTTTTTTTTTTTTAAATTGGACAACGTCACATACATTGCTTTTTGACGACCGTCTGGTGTAGTGGTCTGCGCTCCGGACTACAAAGCCAGCAGTTGCGGGTTCGAATCCCGCAAGGGGCAAATGTTTGTGTGATGAACACGAGCATTTGTACCTAAGTCATGGATGTTTATAAAAAATATTTAAGTATGTTTATTCGTTACCTAGTCGCCATAGTACAAGCTTTGCTTGGTTTGGGGCTAGCTAATTGGTCTGATTGTGGAAACAATTTATTTTATTTTTATTGCTCGATATCTCCACGCGCTCCCGAGATGGTCTTGACCATAGATTACCCCCAATAGATACCGCATGTCGAAATTTTTGTAAGGATTAGAAGTCACCAAAGTTTGAGGAAAGTGCGGGTTGCTTGCATTAGCCCTTCCCACCATTGCAAATAGTGTGGGGCATTGCATGTGATTTCGACCACTGACTGTCGATAAATTAGTGACAAAAAATATTTTTAAGTTAGTGTCAATTATGTTTGTATGTACTTACAGTAAAATTCATGTTGTAAAAAATAGGTGTTAATAATGAAGAAAAATTAATATGTTTTAAAAATATGAATTAGGTTATGTAACAACATTAACAACACGTATTATTTTATCGTCTCAATGTTACACTTCCTCTAACTCGTCCAGTATCCAGCAAAGGGGCCGTTCAAATATTACGTAACGCAGTTTTTGAAGATTATTGGCCCTCCCTCCCCCCTATGTAACGCGCGGTAACGTTTTTCCTGTACCCCCCTAGTCCTTAAACGTTACGTAACACCCATATGACCATTTTATCTTAAATGTCAAAATTATGTTGCGCAAAATACCTAGTTCCCAGTAAAAATTACGTACAATACTTACAATCCAAAAACGAAAAGGGTTGGCAACTTAAGCATTACAGTTTTAATTTTTTTTTAAATGTTACGTAACCTGTTGTTTGAACCCCCCTTCCGCACTTGTAATGCATTGTAACGTTTTAAAAAATCCCCCCTCCCCCAAAATTGTGTTATGTAATACTTGAATCCCGCAAGGGGCAACGAATCGTGTGATCGGCACGGTCAACATAACAGGTCGCGTCAATCTATTTTTGATTTCAATTAGATCTTAAATCCATCCATCCTATTTAAAAGTTTTGCTCTTGTCGGTGTAGTCTTTTACATCTCTCCATGCATTTTACCTCTCAACATAAATCTAAAATATATTATAAAAGTATTCAAATTGTGAGCGAAATAATAAAATTATCGACATATTTTTAAGAACTAGTTATCAGACCCTAGCATTATCGAAGAAGGAGACAGCGTAATGTAAAAATGCATATAAATGAATGAGACTTTTCAAAAAGACATCAACGCGTGCTTGTTGGGATAATGCGTTATAGTCATTATAACTTGAGCTGTTCTTGTCTGGTCAATGTAAATGTATTTACTTAACGATGGAATGTTATGCTATCATTTTTATAATTTGATGTTCTTGTCGACTTCCCACACCATTTTGAGGCACAAGTGGTCATTTTGATTCACGTTAATTGCTAAAATATATTTTATTACCTTCAAAAATACGAGATACGCGCAGCTCTAATATCTGGACGTTACTGAAATGACAATGCCAGTGGCCGGGTAAAGTGGGTTCAAATGCACTCACGTGTGTTGCGCGTGGATTGCCCTATATGCGGAATCTATGGTCTTGACAGACATACCGACCGACAGACAGATAGATAGACGGACAACAAAGTGATCCTATAAGTGTTCCGTTTTTTTTTCTTTTGAGATACGCAACCCTAAAAAGATTGTTTTTTCAATAAACCGGGCATTGAACCGCACACTACACTAAAACGATTAGTAATCGGCCGATATTCATAGTGATTCAAAGACCGATTCAAGAGTTAGCCAATCTTCTTATACTTACAGTCGTCCCGCTAAAGGCTTCTGCAATAAAATTGGATTCTTGGGATTCTTACGACCCTCCACGATTCTAAAACATAACCACATTCAATTAGGTACTCCGAAATGCGACAAAAAAAATTTGAGCTTGCTTGGATGGTTTATAACTTACGCCCAATGTGGTTTGCCGGAGTAATGAGAGTTCGCATGTGCTGTAGAAGTGATATGAACGTCGCATAATTCACAATAAAGTTCACGAGCTTTTAGTGGAGCCTGAAATACAATGTTGTAATTGTGTATTAGTTTAAAAGTCTATTTGTTTTCGTAAAATAATATATGTTACACTAGTTTTTATTTGAATCATTTAATAACGATGAGAGGGTCGGACCAGTTACGGGAGGTAATCAATTTGATAGCATTTTATCCTACTTCATAAACTCTACGTTTATAAAACGTAGAGTCCGACGCTTTGTGACAATGTAAGTTTCAATTTTGACGACAAAGTTCACATAAATATCACTTGATATTTGATGTCTACATTACGGGCAGCATTGTGATGCAGACAACATCACAAGCAAGTTTATCCGCTTTAAGTAAAAAATATTATATAATTTATGTGAACTGAAGCAAAGGTCGCCAAAACACCTGTGGAAACGTTACATTTACAAATTGTCTTTACCTCTTTTTGTGGTCCTAATTCAGACTTTTGAGATACCCATCTCTTTTGAGCCTTCAGATGATTTTTCGACACATAATGCAAGCGGGCTGCAATAAAATTAAGCACATAATTCATTTCGATTTCATTACTTAGAAAAGATATACAAAAATGAAAAAAAAAAATCGAAAATTAGGTAAGGGGAAAGCGCACCGCTTATGTACTAGCTGGCAAATGTATATCTTTTTGTAAGTCCTATCATAGAACTGTCTCGTTTTTGCAATTCATTATATCATATAGGATACTCGGGCGTAAGCTAGTCATTACAAGCTTTCGCCCGAGTTCCAAGTCGGTCTGTCACTTAGTCTTTATTAACGACCAAATAATTCGTTTGTTCAGAACAAATTGATATCCCTAAAATTATTTATATTATATATTAAGGATTAACAGAAAATATTGGACACGTATTTTTTCTTTTCTCAATCATAGAAAAAAATATGAAGATATAGCCCGTTAAAGTTTCGCGTAATGTCACGCCTTGCGACACTTTTAAGCAAGGCATGACGTCACTCCCAAACTTTGATGCGCTTTATCTTCGTAATTTTTTGTTTAATTGACAAAAGAGAAAATATGGATCCAATATTTTTTGATAATCTAACTGACGGACTAAATAGAATAATCTTTTTTTTGACCCAGGAAACTAGCCCATTGCAGTCACGAACTTTTTTTAGAACTTTTAAAGTAGTTTTAAAGTTACTTTAACCGTTTACGCAGAGCACGCAACGGAAACTCTCAAAGGAATAGTTTTTCCGTTTTTTCGCTATTTTTACTGTTCCGCTTCTATTGGTCGTAGCGTGATATTTTATTGAAAATAACATTAATAAAATACATAGTTTTATATAAAAATATTTTTTTAATTCGAACCAGTAGTTACTGAGATTAGCGCGTTCAATAAAACAAACAAACGAACTCTTCATCATCATGTCACTATCAAATAGAACGTGCTGTAGAATTTGTTAATTTTATAAGCTGTTTACTTACAAGTAGGGAATGCATCAAACCCGTAACCACACAATCCACAGTAGTGAGGTTCAATAAGCTGAAGTAACTCACTAGGTAGATTTTTAACACTTTCCTTGGGAACACCACAACCTGTAAATTAAATTTATAATAAACTAAATTTCCTTAATTGATATATGATGCCTTAAAGTTGAAAATTGGTTTAATAACCTTTAACTTTTTAGGTTGACCTGCCGTTGTACAGTCAACGACGTAGATATTTTTGAAATTATCAAGTGTGTACAATACACTTCTCATCAGAAAAATCGAAACACCTTGCAAGTTTATGTTTTGTAAGGATTATCAGAAAAATGTGTATATTTAGGAATATATGTCAAATGCCGTTTTATAGTGAATAATATTATATTCACTATAAAACGACAATACCTCATATTATGAGGTTTTCAAATCCTAATGTTAATGTTCTAAATTCAAATTATTTTTCATAGGTTTCGTATTTTGTTTTTGCCTTTTTTTAAACAAGTCTTTTGCCCTGTATGGAGTCTGAAGGTAATTGATAAAACAACACACGTAAATGAAAAAAAAAGCTATGAAACGTTTATTTAATAACTTATATTCCCTTCCCGACCCTACGTACACATGAAGCTGCTGCTGCAGTTGAAAAGCATTAAGGCGTCGATTTCGTAAAGAAGTTGTTACAAAAAAATTATCATCTCGCTCAGAAGTGACCCGATTCCTGCCAGATCCTAAACGGCGCGAGAACAAATCAGTCTCCCGATAGCGTTTGTAGACAATGAACAGACGACAGGCTTAGATGCGATCTTTCAGCCACAACACGCTGACTAATTAGTCCCAAAGTCACAGTACTTACAACACAGTATACAGAACAAAGAACAAAAGATAAGGGTTAATTTTTAGTTTTCAAAGGTGAAATGTACTCCAACTCTAAACACACATTTGTCTCAAAGCAGTGAATCATTTCATCATCATCATTTCAGCCATAGGACGTCCACTGCTGAACATAAGCCTCCCCCAGTGACTTCCAGATTGGCCGGTTGAAAGCGGCCCGCATCCAATAAATTGTTTATAGAATAAACAAATGAAATTCTTATTTTGAATTTTGAATTTCCGGAATCGGATCCTAATTTAACACAAAATTGTTAGTGTTAAATTAGGACAGAAACCATAAAAAGGGAAGTGTTTCGATTTTTCTGATGAGAACTGTTTAAATACTATTTAGGTGTCTTATAAGCAGTGATCGGAATAGGTAGATTGATTTGGGGTTAATGATCTCAAACATTGATGTTAATATGGACATGCCTCCCGGATTTCGAGATTTCTTTGTATCAGTTTAAAAAAAAAGACATCCATATTATGCTAGCACTACCAAAGTACATCAAATCAATTTACCAATTCCGATCACTGCTTATAAGACAAGGGAATCGCTTTCTGAGTATGTATGTGTAAAATTGTTTGGAGAAATTCCGCTGACAGAGAAACTGTAACTTTTTTTGTTTATATACATCTTTGAATGTGCCGTATTTATTAAATTGAATTAGTGCTTTGAATTTGAATTTGAATCCAAGCCTACCACAAAAATAAAATATGCTAAATTCTAGCTAATTTAACTCTATCTATACAATAAAAGTATTATAAACGCTCCTCTTATTTTTAACCGGATAACAGAATTTTATATTACCCCCAAGGCCTGGACCCCTGGTCTACCTTTTGAGTCAGAAGTCAAAAATTACAATTTACAAAATGTCAAAGTTTAAGAGCCATATTTTTTTTGGGTTAGGATTAATTTTCAAATTAGATTTCGTTACTATTTGTGTGGAGAGGGTTTACTATGATTGCTCAAGTGGTTTTGAATTGCTTGACAGATAGAAATGGTGCCTAATCCTCGTTAATCGATTGAGAACGATTTTTAATGTATTTTTTTTAAATTAAACAATATTTGAGTATAGAACTTAAGAGCCGCAGCTTCACATCCAAAGAACCGCATGTGGATCGCGAGCCGCAGGTTGCCGACTCCTGGCCTAGACGCCACAACGGTATTCTATGGTGGGTATGCTAGGGACACCACACTAGTAAACAGTTCTAAGTATTAAAGTACTCTACCGCTCAACAATAATACAATCAAAGTAGCTAAAAGCCTAAGAAACGCCTGCGATAAATCTTATAGATAATAAATAGATTGTTATTAATCCGTTTTGACTTTGATTTTGATTTTGCAGAGCTACGAACTACTTGTCGAGTAAAATTAAAATAAACTTATCACTTACGTAACAAATATTTAGTAGCTTGATCATCATGCGGTATTCTTTGAGGTGGAGGCCCTCGTGGGCCCATTCTCATTCCTCTTCCCATTGGGAAGGGTGGGCGAGGTGAAAAGCCTCTGTATGGCGCTAAACTCAAAAGTGGGCGTGGTGGTGGACCATACCCTCCACTGTAATTACCGTAAGCTTCAATATACCGCTTGTTTCTGAAAAAGTGATGAATGGAAGTCATACATTGGGTCCTCATGCATCATCAACATAAGTTGAGGTGTACACCGCAGGTTTTTTTAGTATGATAAGCTTCCCGAGAGACAGCGACTAGCGCTGCCTCCCGGCAAGAGAGTCCTACATTAACCTCCCGCTTACCCTGACACAGTTGGTATGCTAACGCATTTGCTCCTGCGATAAAATATAAAAAAAGGTTAGAACAGTGATCAAGGAGCATGCATGCGGCTGCGGCCAATGGCGAAACCCTTGGCTCCGTTTCACTTAAGGCACCGGAGGGCACCGTGAGGTTTTAGTGGGTAGGCGGGCTCCTTCTGAGGGGTTCACTACGTCACTCCAAAACACGTTTCACCTAATAACATTTCTACTATGACTACTCACCGAACATTTTTTTATTCGGTAATTAAATTTATACAATGTTTGATACAACGAAGTACGTTTGTTCTGTACTACGTTTCACCTAAATACATTTTACCAAATATACGTTTTGTCTTAGTACATTTTATCGAAACACGACTGGTATTGTTGGATATTCCGTTCAAAAATATTGTAGGTGTGATAAAACCATTCGTCAGTTCAGGGATCCGTTTTGCATTGCTAGTCAGGTGCCAAGTCATAAATTCAGTCAAGTGTGGCAAAATAATTACCAAAACTTCATTAATTCGTTCGGCTAGGGCAATATTGTGGTCACTGTTCTAACCTAACCTAACCCAGAGGATATCAACCAAACGTTACGTCGAATGTAAAGAATGTTGGCGAAATCTAAATATCAACAACGGGCGACACGCCCTTAGCTGGTTTTTTTAAATAATTCAGAGTTACTCAGGAATAAAATTACTTCTTTAAATAATGTTACCTTACTTAAAGCTTTCGTTTGGATTTATTATGTATTTGTTTCAGAATTCAGAAAATATTAATAATTTAAATAAGTAATTCAAAAGACAAGAGGAAGCAAGTTAAAGCAAATGGCATCTGGGTGAAACATCATTTGAATTAACAATTTAATACAAAATAAACCATGGATCTGTTGACATTAGGTCAAATGAACCACCGGTGTAATGTCATTTGCTATAATGCATTCTAGTAGAAATGAGCATCCAAGGAATCGTCAAAGGTGAAATGTGATTAGATAAAACGTATTTTGGAGTGACGTAGTGAACCCCCTTCTGAGTCCGGAGCCCCACACACCCTTCCAGCCGTCCCCCCGTGGCTGGAGGATAGTGCGTGACAGCATTTCCTCACGAAAAAAAAAGGTTAGAACAGTGACCACACAGTGACCGCAGCGGCCGCCGAGCGCTTATAAAGTATGGATAACAATCTCAAGATATTTTTGACCAGGAGCATTAGTCAAAACTACTTTTGACTTTTACAAATTTACAGTCAAAAGCAATTTAAACCAATGATTTTTAGGCAAAATTACTATTGACTAACCAGTGCAGTCAAAACTACTTTTGCCTGTTTTTTTTTAGTTAAACGTACTTTTAACCGATTTAGAGTTTTGACTGTAACATATGAAATGATAATTATGCCTCAGTACAGTTACAGCATTTAATATGATTGTTATATTATAATCTTAATTAATTGTTTTTGAATAAACCGTACGTGAATAAACCATTAGGTGAGTAAACCGTAGGTGAGTTAACCGTAGGTGAGTTAACCGTAGGTGAGTTAACCATAGGTGAGTTAACCGTAGCACAGTGTACGGAAGACCGGCAAAATCGGAAATTTGCCGTTCTGCTCAAATATGAGTAGGCATTTAGATAAAGAACGCAAGACAAGAACTCCCAGTTGCCAATTCTTTAGTTTTAGTGTTACATGCCACCAAATTTCGCAGGTTTTTTGCGTCCCCAAAACGAAAAAATATTATTAATCTCAAATTATCACCTTAAACATAAAATCTGATATTGTACCAGATAACATATTAAACAAGGTATATTTGAAGCGTTTTTACTACTCTATCACGACAATACTTAAGCTGATAAAAAAATAATTTCAGTAAATCAGATTCTATTTTTTTTATCCAAAACTAAGCAAATTTGGCATCATCTCTTGCGGCATCTTCAAATTAAATATTAACAATCATTCTACGCTCCCAAAAAAAATTACACGCCAGATCCGTGGAACTTCTCCGTACCATGGATTTGAAAATTTATGCTAGGGCTGACACCACAGGAAGAAGAACGCCTGTAATTATTCAATAGCAATACACTCTTGTATTAAATTGCTCGTTGTTTTTATTCGGAATCGATAGGTTGTATAAGGGCCTTATCACACTAGCGAGTTGCGAGCGAGTGGAAAGCGGAGCGAGTGCGCAGCGAGCTCGCTGCGAAGACGCCGTGGGTGGGCAGCGAGTTCGCGGCGTACGATCCGCGCTTTGTAAATACAATGCTAAATTAGATTCCGGCGAGGAAACACTGCTGTTTCTATGCTCACTTATATTTCCGATGCTCATTTGTTTTTTCAATAGTCACATGTTTACTAGACTGTAGGTAATGTATACTATTGTATACTTACCTTTACATAGTTTTCACATAGGGGATCCTGGTAAACTTTTTAAGTTCGTTTGGATCCCCCAGGGGATCAGGTAGGGGATCCTGGTGGCCTCACCCTGCATTTTGATACAATTTAGATATAGTAGACCTATTGATATAGTGGATGTTTTGATACAGTGTACATTTTGACACCACCTTTACGCTAATAACCAAACTTTGTAAGGTGGTGTTTTTCGTTTGTCGAATAGGCTAGTTTCCTGGGTCAAAAAAGGATGTTTCTATTTAGTCCGTCAGTTAGAATATCAAAAAATATTGGACCCATATTTTGTCTTTTCCAACAAAAAATTACGAAGATCAATCAACGTCAACAACATCAACATTTCGAAGTGACGTCACGTCTTGCTAAAAAGTGCGACACTTTTAGACGTGACGTTACGCGGAACTTTAACGGGCTATATCTTCATCATTTTTTGTTTGATTAAGAAAAGAAAAAATACGTGTCCAATATATTCTGTTGATCCAACTGACGGACTAATTAGATTATTTTAGGAAACTAGCCCATTGTACGTAGTTGGTATTTAACGTAATTATTTCAACTCAACGACAAAACCAAGAGTTGGTGTTTCGCGTATATGGTTTTATGCGTCGAAAGGTCGTGTCTTTGATACGACTGAACGCGGGTGTACAAAATGGCTTCGACAGCGCTGTTCGCCGCTAACTCGCTACGCACCCGCGGCGTGTTCGCCACGCACATGTTGCGAGCAACTCGCTAGTGTGATAAAGCCCTAAGGTGATGGAGAATTCTAATCTACGTAAACGGAACCACAGGCAACAATTGGTCACTCTGTAAAGTCTATTTCAACAAATAAAAATAAGCAGAAGGTGAACAGACGAAGGCTATTGTATATTGAGAAAAGTTAATTGAAATCTATTATAAAAAAAATAAAACCGACTTCAAAACACTAAAATGCTAAAAATAATCCTAACACTTAAGTACCTAATCAGTTACTTTTGGAGTCGGTGCCAGCCGATGAGAGATTCAATGTTTTTGTTTGCACCGACTCCAAAAGTAACTGATTAGGTACTTAAGTGTTAGGATTATTTTTAGCATTTTAGTGTTTTGAAGTCGGTTTTTTTTTTTTAAATAAAATTTACTTATTTCATCTATTTTCAGTGATAAATCCTAATCTAACCGCTGAACACCGATTTCATCCCCTATTTTCCTACCCTTAGGGGTGATTTTTATTTTTAAAACTTCTATCATAGCATCTTTGAAGTATAAGCTATTCAATAAAACAAAAATCATCAAAATCGGGTCATATTTGTCGAAGATAGGTAACAAGAACCACAACCAAAATATTATCTGGGTATATATTTGTTGATTTTCTCAAAAAGTTCTGAATAAATTTCGATAAAATTTATATGGGACCACCTCTGAAGTATGATCTACCAAACAAAAAAAGAATCATTAAAATCGATTCATAATTGGCGGAGTAATCGCGTAACAAACATACAAAAACAAAAAAAAAAAAAAAAAACAGTCGAATTGAGAACCTCCTCGTTTTTTGAAGTCGGTTGAAAAGGACAGCAATTGATATAAAAATGCTTAAAATATACCTTGTTTAATGGGTTATCTGGTACATATCTATATCTGGTACAACATAAGATTTTATGTTTAAGGTAATAATTTGAGATAAATATATATTTTTCGTTTTAGGGACGCAAAAAAACTGAGAACATTGGTGGCATGTAGCACTAAAACTAAAGTAAATTGGCAACTGGGAGTTCTAGTCTTGCGTTCTTTATCTAAATGCCTACTCATATTTGAGCAGAATGGCAAATTTCCGGTTTTGCCGGTCTTCCGTACACTGTGCGTAGGTGAGTTAACCGTAGGTGGATTGGCCGTTATGGATCTCGTCCATTAGTTATAACGAAAATATGTGAAACGATCTTTATGCATATTAAACAGTAGGTCTTCCTACCGTAGTTATTTTGAAAATAGTTATAACAAGTTTATTTGTAATGATACGTAACCGCGTAAGTATTGGTTAGAAAATAGTTATTTTTACAAACTAATAATTTATCTACTAACTTTTTGTAAAATCACCAATTTGGCAAACGAACTATTCAGTCATGTAAACATGATTAAAATAATATTTTAACAGTTGTTATATTTCCTAAGTAAAACATTTCGGAAACTTGTATTATGTCAAATGATTGTTTTTAAAGTAATATGTTTGCGAAATGAAAGTTTGTCAAATGATTAGTTTTTCAAACATTGTTTGTAAAATGATCTTTTGTCATACGTTTTTTTGTTAATAATAGTAAACCCTGCATTTTAATTTAATTTCTCAAATCAAACCATCGAGCACTTATCCTATGAAGCATCAAACCAAAACGGACCATCTTTCTCCGAAACACGTTACATAGTGTTTTTACTTACATTTAGTATGAACTGACAAGTCCTGACACCTCTCGCCCATACAAAAACAATACAGCCACAGATTAAATATTGACGGATTTTTTGTAAAACTTAGTAAATGATATTTCTACTCTGTAGGGTATGTGATCCATGAATAAAACTTACAAAACGCAACAAACAACTTCCCCATATACCAAAAAAGCTGCATGCTTGATCGTTTGGGAAATAGTAAATGTAAATATTATATACATACCTGAAATCACCACTAAATCTGGGTCTCCCAAACATATCCATAGGCATTGGACTACCCATGTCATCATCGTCACCCCATCCTAAGTCAAAGGCCATGTTATGCCGCTTTGCCATAGTTTTTATAAAATTAATATCAATCAACCTATAAAAAAGATAATAAAGAAACAATGTAATACTTATCTAAATATATATAATATATCATTTTTATATATTATATAAAAATGAATTGCTGTTCGTTTGTCTCGCTAAAACTCGGGAATGGCTGGACCGATTTGGCTTATTTTGATCTTGAAATATTTGTGGAAGTTCAGGGAAGGTTTAAAAGTCAGAAAATTTTAAAAAATGCAAGGAAAGTAGTAAAACAACTATTTTATTTTCCTATACAGACTGTTCGTACCTGTCAAACGAATTGGCGGAACGAAGTTCGCTGTGTCAGCTAGTTTACATATAAAAATTACTTGACGTTTGTTAGTCTCACAAAAACTCTTGGACCGATTTGGTTAATTTTTGTTTTTGAAATATTTGAGGTGGAACATGGAAAATATAAATTCTTTTATTGGCGGTACGAAGTTCGCCGGGTCAGCTAGTACTTAATTTTAAAACAAGTTTAAGTAATTTTACAGAAATTGAAATTAATTACACCAATTGTCTTAATCATTACAGAAATCGGAAATTTTATAGAAATTCACCCTAGCACCAGACATTAGAATTACACCGATTGTCTTAGTTTGTAAGTAAGAAATTAATCACCTTGTGTTAAGGTACTATACAGTAAATAAATATCTTTATTGGACTTTAAACCTTATTTTAATGCAACGGATTACGGAATACGTTTATTATGGTATGGACACTGATTTGGTATGATACCGATGCCGCATCTCAAACAAAAATATCGTGACCGCCCTCGCTCGGGCTATTCTTCGGACTATTTTGTTTTAGCCGCGTAGGCGGCAGAGGTCGCATGCGCAGGCCAGACAAACAAGTCGACACTCGAGCAACTCAAGATGTAAGAACACTAACTGGCTACTTAATACAGCATATAATCAGTAGATGGCGCTAGAGCCAATGCTTTACTTTACTGCGATGTGATTTTAATAAACCATATTCAAGTAGTCTAGTAATCACAAATTATAGTAGTACAGATGGCTAGTTAGTTTAGCGATCGAGTTTTGTTCCCGGGGTTCCAAGTTCAAACCTGGCTGACATCGTATTTTGTGTATTCTTTTAAGTTTTTATTTGTTATTTATTATAAACATATTTACTTTTTTATTTCGTTAAATAATAAGTTAAAATATGGCGAAAAAATTATTTTCAAAAATGACATGTAGCAAAGTTCCATATCATTTTTCTTTGCTTGTTTGTAGTCACAATTGCTTTACCTTTTTTTTTCTTTTTTCTTCTTCTTATTTCACTTTACTAGACTTATTATTTATTAACTTATCACTTACTTGATTCCACAAACACAAAGATATTTTTAATTATAATAAAAATGTTTAAAAATGCAAATCTGGAAAAAACAGATACAATTTTAAATAATAAATCCGGGGTTGGTCTGTTTCCTTAGATTTCAAGTCTGTCCGCCCATCCATTCGGCCTACTATATTTCTGTTAGGCTTGAAATTTCTAAAAGGTACACTCGTAGCAACACAAGACAGATCAGACGGCACAAATTCACAATAACCACATTACGCTCAAATTATTTTACGAACAGCTAACTACATTATTTTTTATATTGCAGCATTGATGGGATGATTGGATCGGGCGGTCGGTCCATGATTCTCGTGGTTTCGAGTTCAAACCTGGCTATAACATATTCTCGAATTCTTTCAAATGTGTTAAGAAATGTTTTCGGTTCGTCGGTTAATAAATAATGAAAAATGAAATGAAATGAAAAATGAATTTATTGCTTTCATAAACTTACAACTATGCATATACATATATATATATTTAAAAAAAACATTGATCTTTTAAGAAAGCAATACAAGGTGACTCAGCTTGTGCTGATATGGGATCGTGATCTCACCCAACGCTGATTTTCAGCCACTTCCCTTTCTCTATTGGTGTTAGGCGAGAATCAATGTTATAAGGGCTTAATTTTTAGGAGGAGGCAGATCGTTCCATATGCTTGCTGCATAGAATTTGAAGGATCCCCGATATCGCTATGACTTGTGCTTAGGTATTCTTAATCTGTTTTCAGCTGCGGTCCGCAGGCTTCTCTTTACATTATCCATAACCCAGGTCAGTTTTTCAAATAGATATTCAGGTTTTTTGTTCCAGATTACCCTATGAACAGTAGAGGCATACTGCAGTTCTCCCCGAGCTTCCATGTTGAGTATGCCTTTCCTGTTTAAGTATGGAGTAATAAATTCACTCCTTGGCACATTTAGCAGAAACGGATACAAGCATTTTGTACACGTTGTATGGCTTTTTCAGTGTAGGCATTTAGTCTAGGACCTATCACGGGGCCACAAAAAATAAAAGGAGAAAGAACAAGTAAATCAGCGAGAACTATTCGTAACTCTTCTCTTAAAAATGATCTTATTTTGTACAAGGTTTTTAGTTTGAAAAAAGCGTTTTTTTTATTTTTCCTTTGACATGATCAACAAATTTTTGCTCCCTATCCAATAACAATCCCAGATTACGTGCAGATTTTACCTTTTCAAGGACAACATTATTGAATAATATTTCTTTGGGACAATCCGATACTTTTTCAATTTGGTACTTTGTTCCTAGTATTAGCATCTGTGATTTACTAGGGTTTAAAATCAAGGAGTTTTTTTCTGACCAAGTGTATATGTTTTTCAGATCATCATTGATTTTTATGATGGCTTTTTCTGTATCTTTGGCTTTAAATAAGTAGTACAGGTGTGTTATCAGCGAACAAATGATATCTACATGTATCTAGGCACTGCGGGAGATCTGCTGTGAAAATTGTAAATAAGACAGGACTTAGTATTGAGCCTTGTGGCACGCTTCTAGGTACTATTTTGGGTGACGAGAGCATCTTTTCACCGTTATTGCCATAGGTAACTACCGTTTGTTCTCTATTAATCAGATATGTTCCAAACCATTTGCAAGTGTTAGTTGAGAAACCGTAGTGATTTAATTGAGCCAACAGTAACTGCGGATGTAAGCAGTCAAGGGCTCGCGTATAGTCCAGTAGAATAAATAATAAAGTCTAGTAAATTGGAAACAAGAAGAAGAAGATAAAGGAAAAATTGGTAATTATTTAGTTCTTTCGGAGTATTTTTATTTTATTACGATACGAACTAACAATAAATCGGAAAAAGAAAATCACAGTAATTATTAATAAACTATACAAAAATTATAAATTGTATAATTGATTTCAAAATTCACAAAAATGTTTGATGATGATGATGAATGATTTTGATAGGAATATTAAAAAATCTGGAAAAATATAAAATAACAAAGAGAAAAGAAACAAATCCAGGTCTGGACTCGCAACTCACGGAACACAAGATTAGTAAGATATCCAATCGGCTATCCATGCTTAATAAAACAAACAATGATCGAACAAAGAGAGGCCACGCTGACCGGTTTTGAATCCTTACTGTCTTGGGCATCCAATACAGATGACTTATCCCCTTTATAAAATAAATGAAAATTTTATTGAGGGTAATTACAACAAAATTTCTACCGATATTCTTTAACGTTGCTGTGGTCTTAGGGCCGATATAATTGAACAACGTCATGATTGCATTTTGCGGTACGTTAAAGACAAGTTTGTTCGATCTAACTTTTGTAAAATTCTGCCAACTAGCGATTCATTTTTCAATAAGGAATCCTTGTCTTCTACCCTCGAAAAAGCCGGTGGTGTAGGCAAAGCCTTTTGGCCCATTCGCAATGTGGCTCAGAAATCAAATTCAGCTGCGCAAGCTGGACCTTCCAATACCAAGTGGCCCAGGCAGGGCTATCAAGAATGAAGCACAAAAAGCCAAAATGGTCGCTCCTTTTACAATTAGCCTGCGCAAGGCAATTTTGCTTATTATCCTTCTTAACCTGGAATGTTCCCGCCAACAATGTATTATCCCACGCAGGGATATGGGTTTTCATATCAAGGGAATAATCCAGCAAAGCGGTTTGCGCAGAACCAAAAGAGAACAATCCGTCCGGAAAATACACCGTTTCATCAGAGGCCGCAGTATGATGATAGTCACGGGAAGAACATGCCCCGGAACACAAAACGCAATACAAAAAAATTCGTTCGAACCGAAAACCATGACTCGGGACGGGCTAACGCCCCAAACTGGAAAAAGTTTCAGGCACCAGATTCGCTCTTGAATATTATAAAAGGTTACAAAATCCCATTCAGACTCAAACCTCCTCTTTGGATGCCGAATACTACAAACAAAAAAATCTAACTCCAACATCACCCCATATGACGGTGGCCATAAACGAATTGATAGCATCAGGTGTGATAGAGAGCGCCCAGCTATCTCCAAGTTTTATCTCTCCCATGTTTCTGATGCCAAAGAACGACGGCAGCATGCGACCTATCTTCAATCTATGAAGGCTGAACGATTACCTCATAATTTCAAAATTTCGACTAATAAATGTACAGAGAATCCTAGACTTTCTACAACCGTTAGACTGGCTTGTCCAAATCGACCTTTCCAATGCGTATTTCCATATCCCTATTTCGGAGACACACAGAAGGTTTTTGCGGATAATTTACAAACAAACTTCTGCAAATGACATGCCTCCCCTTCGGGCTAGCCACAGCGCCCAAAATTTTTGCAATGCTAATAGGATCGCGCAGATCCTAAGAGCAAAAGTAATCTGAATTGTGACATACTTAGACGATTATTTGATTGTAAATCAAAAAAAGGAAGCGTCCTTACCAAACTTGAAACGTTTACCATTAATGAAGTGTCAGTCTCTCAAATTCAAAATTTTGTCCATCCTAAAACGAAAAACGGCAAATTTGAAAGAAATACAGAGCTTAGTAGGCCTGATAAACTTTGCAAGTTTCGCTGTGCCAAGAGGACGGCTATATCATCGCGACCTGCTGAAATTTCAAAAGCTACTGATACAGTTAGATTCCTGTCACCGCTTTGCAGTCCCACAGACAGCGATCATAGAACTAAAATAGTGGCTAAAAAGTCGCACCATTCACCATTCATTCACAGACGCGTCAGGAATAGCCTGGGGAGCTAGCCTGGACAACATAGAACTATCAGGTCTTTGGAAAGCTCAAAAGAAACACTTGAACTCCAACGCTAAAGAAATGCTCGCTGTGCTTTTCGCCATCGAAGAGCAGTCTCAGCTCCTGGAAAATTCGTCAGTCATGCTACAAAGCGACAACAAGACCGTTGTGTCTTATCGTCAAACCTCATGCACATAACGAGAAAGCTATTTGCCTTCCTGGACAAGTCACATATTCATGTGATCCCTCATCACATACCTGGAAAGATGAACTGCGAAGCAGATCGCTTATCGCGCTGTCAAACACCCCCGAGTAGCATTTATTACCCGAAATGACAGCAGTAATCTTCAAAAAATGGGGAACACCTACTGTAGATCTGATGGCATCTAGGTCAGCCCACGTAGTTCCATGGTATGTCAGTCTCGATTGGACCGACAGGAACGCCTATTGCCACGACGCATTCAGTCAGGAACTTTCCTCTTGCGTGGATCTTTCTAACCCCATTTGTAATACCGAAGGCTCTGTCTCATTTGAACACCGCGAAAGGAGAGAAGGTATTCTGGATGCCAGACCTCAAGAATTGAGCCATTTCCCCCCATTCACCATCCGGCGCCTTCATCGGGTACTAGTGGACACGTCGACTGGCCTGCCCCCACCAGAAGTCCTCGAAATGACTCTACGACTGTGCCGAGATTTGGGGCTGGACCACCAGCTTAACGGATTGGACCCCGGAACAAATAGGACTCCTAAAATTAGGTTGGCGCGATTCGTCTATTAAAACTTATCACCATGCTTGGTGATGGTGGTGGGTATTTTTTGATGTATAAATTATATTAATAGCTTGTAGGTATAGTTTTCCCACACGAAGAATGAGTACGCTAGGCAAAACCGCCTCCTAGCGTACACACAAAACTATGGCTATAATTTCGTAATTTTAAGGGAACTATCTATTTCCTTTGGGCACTATTTAGAACTATTTAGGAATCAATTATTGGCATTCATGAAATACCGCTACAGTGATTACGCTAGGCGAAGAGACACGAAGAACTCAAATAGCTCGTAAGAATGAGACTGATATAGATGGGGTGGCCAGAACTTTTATGACTACAATAGGGTACTTTCCTGAGTCAAAAAAATATTGTTCTACTTAGTCTGTCTGTTAGATTATCAAAAAATATTAGACTCATATTTTGTCTTTTGTCAATCATCAAACAAAAAATGACGAAAATAAAACGCATCAAAGTTTGGGAATGGAAGAATGTGACGTCACGCCGTGCTAAAAAGTGTCGCGAGGCGTGACGTTACGCGGGCGGAACTTTAACGGGCTATTATATCATAATTTAAACATATTTTAAACTTGTTACTTCTTAATTGTATCATTGGTGTAAGATTTGTTGGTTGCTGCTATTAAATAAATAATCATTTTTTGTAATATTGATTGACAGAAGACAAAATATGGGTCCAAAATTTTTCTGTTAATCTAACTGACAGACTAGTTAGATTTTTTTAGAAAACTAGCCTATTCAGTCCGCCTGTTGGAGGTAAACGCACACCCAAAAATAAAAACACAAAACCCAGACACAACATGGTTTCAGTTGCAATAAAAAGCCTTATGTTGAATAAGAAAAAACTTCGCAGGCACTAGGCACCCTGAAATAAAATGAAAACTTTATTTGTTACTTTGAGAACAAGACTGCTTTCAACAGAGCTATAAAAACACTTATAGACACAATAAATAAAGAAAAAGACACTGCAATGTAGGCACACTTGGGAGTCACTATCTGCAACCAGTGCTACCAACTATTCACTCTGGAAAGCCTATTATAGAATTGGTCACCCAATAGAATTCTCCAATTTGACTGTCAAACAACCAGTGGACCTGATATAAAAACAAGAAAAAGCGGATGCCATTGAAATCCTCCTATCCAAAGTATTTACACCAAACGAGGCTAACCCAGGAACAAACAAGACAGAATTAGAAGAGGTAGGTAGGAATCAGGACTATCAACTCGACCTTCCTATTACTCCCACAAACACAAGATAGGTCGCCAGCGAGATCAGGCAGATGGATGACAGGAAAGCACCTGGCTTCGACCTGATAAACAAAAGAGTGCTAATCAAGCTGCCAAAAAAAGCTATTGTCTTCTTGATCATGCTTTTCAGTGGCATCATAAGAACTGGCTACTTTCCTATCCTTTGAAAAGTTTCCCAGGTAATAATAATAGAGAAGCCGGCCAAGCCAAGTCATGAAATAACCTATTATGGACCTACTATTATTTATTATTATTTATTATTATTAGTCTGCTACCTGTAACCTCAAAACTGTTGGAATAGGTCTTTTTGAAGAGGCTAACTGGGGAGCTCCTAAAAAGATCAATCATACCGGACCACCAGTTTGGTTTCATAAAGTGCCACAGCACAGTTAAACACGTTCATAGAGTGTGCTGAGTATTTCAGGGTGCCCTTAAACGCAGGGAATACAACTCACCTGCATTTTAAACTTACATATACAACATACTTTGAAATCATAAAATCCTGTGGCTGATAGAATATTCCAAATTAAGGAAGACCAGTGTAAATCCTCATTTTACCCAATGCTAGCAGGTGTGCCACAAGGCTCAGTTCTGGGGCCTATACTCAAGGGGCCTATACTATACACAATATTCACAAGTGACTTACCCCAGACCACTAGCAATCATTGCAGACGATACCACCTTAAGAACAGATAAATGACTGACTCACCGAGTGTAGAATAAAGTTCAATGCCCTAAAATCAGTCTTTGTAACATTTACTCTGAGAAGAAGGAACTGCCTTCCAGTCTTACTCCAGAATAATCAGCTTCCCCAAAGTAACAACCAAGTACAAGCAATGTACTTGGGCTGCCGGCTCACATGAAGAAAATATACAGACCAAGAGGGATAAAATAAACCTCAGTTACTTAGGACTTTACTGGATGCTTAGATGAAACACCAAACTATCTCTCGACAACAAACTTCTAATATACAAATCCGTACTAAAACCTACATGGACCTATGGAGTTCAGCTGTGGGGTTCAGCATGATATCCAATATAAGTATAATGCAAAGGTGTGGATGTACTCTGATCGTCATTCATCCAGCAACACATCTGCTTAGTCATAGGACTGATTGCATGATTTTACATTTGAATTAATTAAAAGACATTAAATTGACGAATATTTGGGTGTAGTAAAACCTCAAAATGATAACTACACCATAGGACTTACTTTAGCAAAGCATTACCTACCTATTATTTTGTATACTTGTTAATGTATGCCGTATTCGGCATACATTAACAGGTTTATAGTAGGTAGTCTTATTTGTAAATAAAATTATTAAATTATGTTTGCGAACAGATTAAACTTCGGTTGTTATGCTTAAGATTATTAAAGATCGTACTTTGCTTTATTTTAACAACCTCTTATAATGTTTGGTTTTGTTTACGGTTGCAAAAACGCAGGTTTTGAGTCGGCCGTCGCAGGTTTTGAGACAGCGAAGGCGGTACTTTATCGCTACAAGTTAAGGCAAAATTTAAATGTAATAGCGAAACGAAAAACTTACAAACAATTTACCTATGTATTTATCGCCTGCTCCGGTCAAATTCCCAACACAAAGCAATTATTGTCAAATAATTCTGTGTTAAAACAAACGTAGTTTTATTACTTGATCAGTGGTCACAAGTCACAACCACGCAAGGGGCACTGTGAACAAGTAATACCACAGATTAATTTAAGTAGAACTGTAGAAGTAATACTCACTGAACAAGTAATACTACCTACGTCATGGGGTGGAAGCGCCATACATTTTGACAGCTAGTTAGTTGAGTACTTTTTACTCTGTAGGTAGAATTTTAAACTGGTACGCACGAAATTTGACAACAATATTTTATAATTCTCCTCTCTTCGCTGTATTATCTGTGAACCTGTCATTGTCAGTTTCTTCAAAATAATAGATTATACAATACCCAAGCCCAAGCAATCCACACAGCGTTTTCCATTCTACTTAATTAAAACAAAGCATGTTTAACATGAAATGTAGGAAAGAGTATTCTCACCGTACCGCAAGTGATCTGGTATCATTTCAATTTTTTTCAAATCCAAAAGTAGTTAGGAAGTATTCCTATTAGGACCGTAAAACGAAACGACGTAGATAAAAGTGCATCTCAAAATACTTCCATCTTAAGAGATTTCTCTTGAAATTAAGGGAAACTTAGAAGTTATGCGGTTTTAAGTTTGAAATTGTAAATCGTAATAAAGGCTAAAACCATCTTAAAGAGATTGTATAAAACAATATGTACCTCGTCTGTCACAGAATAATACTACAGCAGCAGCGTGGCAGCAGCTACTAACAGCTGTAGTAATATGGCAAGAATTGTGCCTTTTTATGCCGTCACTTTGACATTTAATTTTAGATTTTTTGTTACCATTTAAATAATGATTCCGTTTTTATTTGGGCATTCTCTATACAAATATAAAACATTACATTCAAATTTGGTAGTTTTTCGATAAAATCGTTAGGAAAATATGTACTTTGGAGCTGGTAACCTTATTAAGTATTTTTTTTAAATGCCTAGAAGAAATTTTAATTTCGAGTTATTAATGTAAACTTTAACAAAAGGCATTGTTAGTTGAATGATTTTAAAAAATCATAGAGGTTGCTTTAGTACTGATCGAGGAAAGTTAGGAGTTGTTTGCAAATTGCAACTTACATCATACATTATGATATTCCGAACCTAGCCATTCTGTAATTAGGTAGAAAGAAAATATACAATTTGTTATATCTTATCTAAATAGGTAATGTTTTAAATGTTTGTTGTTCTTTAGAGGTTAGGTTTGGATTAGGCACTGTATTGATAAAAAAAGACCCAAGAAAACACAAAGCCTTATCTGTGTAATAATGGTATTAGTTTGTTATTAAGAATACCTGCTGCACTTAAGCAATGAAGATATAAGCAAGTATTGGAGGTATTGTCATCATAATGTTTTTATGAGCCGATCTGTTCAAATAATATGAAAAAACTAATTTGGACCCTTCAAATCATGATTCAATCAGTAAGTAATTAGGAAATAAGGATACAAAGAACAATATGTTAAAATGCCTTGTACATGTTCAGTCATACATGATTGCTATCAGTCATCAACACCTACTTAAGGCAAAATATCAGAAATGAGTACATATGTCTTAAATATTCTTTTGCTATCAGGATTTAGTATTTCAGTAAGTCTGAATAGTCATCAAAGACTATTAGTCAAGATCTAGTAGACTGAAAACATAATTTGATTAAGTATTTATTACAAATACTTAATACTTACTTAATAAATTAATAGAATATTACAACATGAAAACACAATGTAAATGTAAATGTTTTGTGGACTGTAAGTAATTAACCAGTTGTAACTCATGTGGTCACATGCAACTGCAAAACAATGACATTTTAAATGTGCTCATCATACATTAAGTGACGAGTTAGGTAAAGCCGGTTAATATTTTAGCATAGTTTTGGGTTTATCAGTGGTATTTAAGGTTGTAATTATTAAACGGGAAAACTTAAAAAGGCAAAGTCACCCAAAGTCAACATCACACATGTATAGCTATTTGTTTTCTTCTTCAGATTTACAACTTCTTAAATTTAATTTAACTGTCGAAATTTGTAAATTGTAGTTTATTAAAAAAAGGAACTTCTTGAAATGTACCATAAAATATTAAAAAATATTTTAATTTATATGAACTCATTTATTTGCTAATAATACATTAAAAAACTATTAACATTAAAAGAAAATCTAATTATTATGTGCCTTTCTAAAACACAGTGTTGGGTGAAGAAGCAGTTGTTGATCTTTGCCTATTCTTGTTTAAGGAATCAAAAACTTAAGCCGGTGACAGATGGAGGCAGACGCGGCAGCGGACTCGTCTTGACATTGTAAGGTCAAACGCTGCCATTGGTCGATCCTTGGGCTGGTAGAAGTTGACTGAAGAATAGACCAATGGCAGCGTTTGACCTTAAAATGTCAAGACGAGTCCGAAGCCGCGTCCGCCGCCATCTGTCACCGGCTTTACCCCTATTGTCCCTGATTAGGTGTAGGTTTACCTTACTTGACACCAGGTGGCGCCACTTTGTATGCAGTCTGGCGATTTGAAACCTGTCTTAACTCAATAGCGTTATGATTTTTGCCGCGTAAACAGCATTTTTTTTTCTCAAATTGTTAGAACGGTGAATATAGTGATAAAACACAGTTATTTTAGTTATTTTTAACAATTCTGAGTGCAATGGAGAAGGTTGGTGTCAGTGAGAGGTCGGAGTCTGTTTCCCCGGATGGGGGACAGGCTTCGGCTCAGTTGGATTTGGAATCCTCATCTTCATCCTCGGAGGATGAAAGATTTGCGTCGCCACCTCCTAACAAAAGACGTAAGTACACTAAATCGAGATCATCTACACAATCTCGGAACTACTACGACCCACGTGCAGGGGCGTGCATTGGTTTCAGATGGGGGTAGGCTGTAAGTGAAAATTGAGTAAGTTTGCGTGAAACAGTCGGCGATCTCGCGGCAGCCTAACATTGGTTAAATTGCACAGAAACGATCTAAGTTGCGCGCTTAGTAAGGAATAAGTACAGGTAGACGACAAAATGGTTACAGAATGTTTATTGTTTATTGTTGAATACGTAATTAATAGTTATGGTTAGCTGTCGGTTTTTTATGAAGGTAGGCTCTGCATAATAGCCTATATGGAATGCACGCCCCTGCCCACGTGTCGACCTTGATGACTCAGATGGAATTTATTTCAACTTATATTGCACACAATCTGCATTCTACATCTCAGCAAGAATTAGTTTCTTTAAATAATGTGCAATGCGATGTCGAACCGCAAACCTTTTTGACTTTACCTACCTCAACCGTATCGAATTTATCACTAGGTGATGTTAAAATTGATCATGACGATAGGAAAATTGTACCTCCTGCAAACCCAGAGCGCCTCAGAGAACTTATGAAGCTGCAACAATTCGATTCGCAGGCCTAGAGGGGCATTCGCTATAAGAAAGCTCTGCAAGCACAATTGGCTTCGCCTGGGTTTACAGGCTTAAAGTTAAATGATGAGTTATGCCATTTTAATAAAACCAAAGACTATTTAGCTTCCACAGATACCCTTATGGCCGGTCTGTCTAATAGCGTTTTAGAGCAGAAGCATCTTATTCAAAAATCCTTGCAAGAAATTTTAGATTGGGCCGCACAAGACCCTACTAAGTTAAATGTAAATAATTTGTTTGAGAAATTTTCTACTATGTTTGGCCCTGATTCTCCTACTTCTAAACTTCTACTCTGCGGTAAGCGTGCAGAGTGCATTGAGTTAAGACGTGATCGCATATTAAAAGAGATAGAAAACACTAAACTCAGGGCAACCTTGCAGAATGTTCCTCCGAGCTCGGAATATTTGTTTAGCCGAGAAGCTCTCCAGCCAATTATTCAATCTTTAGGTGGGTCACAGACCTGGTTAGATACCCCAAATTACCTAAAAAGAAAATCTCAACAGGCCAATGAACGTAATTCTTTTAAAAGACACAATAGACCACCTCACACCCAAAGCTCTAATTTCAAAGTTCAGGACAAAAGATCTAAGTTTGTTCCTAAAAAGCCCTTTCGTAGAAACCATAACCCAGAACAATCGAATAACAATTATAAACAAAATTGACTGTCAGAAAAGAAGCTTCAATGGAGGATGCCTGAGAAACCATGTAGACGTTTGGCAATCGTTGGGAGCGAACCAATTCATACTAAAAATAATTTCGAATTGCAAAATTCCTTTCAAAATAAAACCTTCATTGCAGTTTCCTTAGCAAAGCATTCAAAGAAAATATTCAACCAAAGTTTAACCCAAAATGACAAAAATGATCAAAGATCTCAAGGACTAAAATATTCTAGAACGACCACCGTCTCTGAATCCAGGTTTCCATTCCAAGATGTTTTTAGTGAAAAAATCTGACGGTGGAATGAGACCAATATTCGACCTTCACAGTCTCAATACACATGTAGCTACAAAACACTTTCCTCCGGTCTCCCAAACAGATGTTATGGACTTCTTGCAGGACCAGAACTGGTTAGTGAAAATTGACCTTCAGAATGCCTATTTTCACCTGCCCATAGCAGAGGCTCACAGCCGTCTGTGAGCCTCCTCCTCCTTCCTCAGAGTCATATACGACCAAGATATATTACAACTAACTGCTTTACCATTCGGCCTGTCTTCAGCACCACAAATTTTCTCAGCAGTGTCAAATTGGGTTACGGAAACCCTACGTGCCAAGGGTATTCGAATGCTCGTTTATTTGGACGACTACTTACTGGCACATCAAGTACGGTCAATTCTAGTCTCTCAGGTTGCGGAGACACTGAGATTGCTAGAGACTTTGGGATGGCATGTAAACTACCCAAAGTGTATTGTAGAACCTACACAGGAACTGGAATATTTAGGCACAATGTGGAACACTCAGAAACACAAAATATGAAAAAAAAATCTAGCAAAAATAGAGACAGCAAATTTAAAATGTACATTGAGGGAGGCCCAAAGCGTTTTAGGCCATCAAAATTTTGCAATAATGACCGTTGGCGGAGGACGGCTTCACTATCGCAGGATGCAATTGTTTCTGAGACAATTCCACAGGGGCCATTGGAGAGACAGAAGAGTTCTGCCTCTAACAGTTCACCAGGACCTAAAATAGTGGTGCAGAGCAGTAGACTGTGCTGCCAGACCTTTGCGCCAAAAGGAAGTCACACATTTCCTGTCCGCCGACGCAGCGGATGCAGGGTGGGGCACTCAACTAAACGAGTTGTACCTATCAGGAAAATGGACGCCCAGACAAAGCAAATGGCACTCCAACCTCAAGGAGATGTATGCAGTGTACGGTACAGTCTTAGACCAAAAAGATGTACTGAGAGGAGCTCACATACTGATTCAGTCAGACAACAAGACGCTAGTAGCGTACATCAGGAACGAGGGAGGTACTCGTTCTTTGGCTCTTCTAAATCTGACCACCAAACTTCTACAGTTGACAGACCAGCTCGAAATAATGCTTTCGGCGAGATATCTACCTGGAACACTAAACGGGATAGCAGACCGCCTTTCCAGAGGTCGAGCAGTTCCCGGGTGGCATCTGTTGCCCCAGGCCACGGCCACGGCCATATTCAAAGTATGGGGCGTTCCAGACATAGACTTGTTTGCTTCAAAGGCCACAGCGGTCGTTCCAAGGTACGTCACTTTGGGTCCGCAATTTTTTGGGACGCCTTCATTCGTCCCTGGGACTGTCGGTTAGGATGGGTGTTCCCACCCCCCAACCTGATCCCGCAGGTTCTAGCACACCTGAATGTATCCAAGGAAACATTTATCCTAGTAGCTCCCCAATGGCCACATAGAGGATAGAGGATCTGCGGAAGACCTTGGTAGATCAGTCAACGGGTCGGACCCCTCCACAAGTAGACAGGCTTTCTCACCTAGCATGGAAAATTGGGGGTGGGGAGAACAAATAAACCATTGGGCTTCTGAGGAGAAAGGGTTATTGAAACGTAGTTGGCGTGAATCCAACTTGTCCTCATATAAAGGCCTAAATCCTATTAAAAGATGGATTTCTTGGTGCAACTCTCATAATATAAATCCTAGCACTCCTTCAGGTAACGAGGTTG
Organism: Anania hortulata; assembly: GCA_963576865.1. Classification (NCBI taxonomy): domain Eukaryota; kingdom Metazoa; phylum Arthropoda; class Insecta; order Lepidoptera; family Crambidae; genus Anania; species Anania hortulata. The sequence continues at coordinate 11,434,846 of OY756390.1, read as the reverse complement.
CTAGGTTCTTGGCAAAACTATTCCTAGAAGATAAGCTTGCTTATAAAACTATACTGAAAAGCGCGGGAATCGGCGTTCTAGGTGGACGTCTTTTTTTTTGCGGGTGCTAAAACTTTTACTTTAAACATAGTAAAAGATCAGGATAGGCAGTGAAGTGTTGATATTCTACTTTGTTGTGTATTTATTTATATTATCAGTGTAGTTTATCTCTTCGGATTGGGTAAGTTTTAACTTTTCATTTGTCCAATGGATGATGAACCTCATGATCCCAGTGGGACATCCCCTCCGGTATCTAATTTTGTTACTATTTCGGATATTATGGACACTGAGGGATCTGTAACTGATGCGTCTGATTCAAATGCAACTATTCCTAAACGCAAAAGAACATCGGCACAAAAAGTTTGCAAACATTGCAACAAAAAAAGAAGGCGCCATCATAAAACTTCCGTGTTAGATCCTTTAAATGAGTTTGATTGTAAGTGTGATGATTTTAAAAATACAAACACTGCCCCTTCTACCCCAACAGTTAATTTATCAAGCGAAAATTCACCAAATAACCCTGTTGCTAGACCTTCTTATGTAGCTTCAGATTTGGCGCCATAATAATATGTTGTCCATATTCAAAAAGTTCCATCAGATACGAATGAAAATTGTAGTGTTCAACCTATAACATTTGGCTTTTTCCTCAAAAAAAATGCTATTAGAAACATTGTTGATGGCAGCTTAAAAAATATTGTCAGGAACCGACTATCAATATCTTTCTCAAAATTTGAAGATGCTAATTCCTTTATTAACAATGGGTCTTTAAAGTTAAACAGTTACAAAGCTTTTATACCTTCTTTTAATGTTACTCGTATGGGTGTAGTTCAAGGGGTCCCAACGGAGTGGTCTGAAGAAGACATTGTGACAAATATTTCAGTGCCAGTAGGGTGTGGAACCATTTTGAAAGCTAGGCGACTTAAAAGGAAAAATATTTCCAATGGCAGTACCCAATTTATCCCTATTGAAACTGTTGTGCTTGTACCTTTGACGGTCAGATCTTTCCCAAAAGAGTGTTTTTGTGTTTTAACTCCCTTCCAGTTGACCTTTATATCTACCCAACAATTCAATGTTTCCACTGCTGCCGTTATGGGCATGTGAAAAGTCAATGTCGATCAACTCCTAGATGTTTCAAGTGTGGATTAGGCCATTCAGGAGATAACTGTACAGTAGAGGAGGAGAGCATAAAATGTTGTCTTTGTTCTGGCCTCCACATGGCTAATAGTAAAGCATCCCCTGAATTCTTAAGACAAATAAATATTAAAGAGTCAATGGCCAAAAGTTGCATAACATATCGTCGCCGTAGAGCGAAAAATCACCAAGTCGACATTTGGCCAAAATTGACTTAGATATGTCATCAAAATGTCCATTTTTTTCTACGAATATCATCCTTACGCCCATGTCTATACGTATCATAGTTGTCATTTTCGATTTAGCAAAAAATCACTTATTCTTCATTTGGTTTTCAACACATTAGTCGAAAATTAATTAATTTACTTGAATACTTTTTCATTATTCGGTGTGATTGCAATTCTGTACTTAAGTCGGTTTGATTACCTTTCTTCTTTACAAATAAATCATAACTGGGATTGAATCAAAGGCAATATTAACTTAACTCAACATAATGACTACTCGACCGACATTTTAGTTACATTCACATGAACATAATCTAAACGCGAGAAATCATCAAACTTTTTTAATAAGTTCTATCCTAATGCTACAGCCACCGAAATTTGTTTCGAATATTCACTAAATCCTTTTGATGAATATTTCAATCTAAAATTTGTAGAGCTACGATACGTAAGTGATATTTTCGCGCGACTTGGTTAGTTTTGCTCTTCTATCTGGGTTCGGTGGCCGTTGAGGAGCACGCGTTGGTGACTTTTATTCTTCTTTCTACTTATGCAATTATTTATACCTACTGCTACTTACCACTTTTTATTTTATTTTATCACTCAGTGGGTTGCCTTTTTGATAGCTCATGATGTGTTCTACTATTTATTTTGGTTGTTGGGACACTCAATACTTGCTAGCTTGAAGTGTATGAGTGTGTGTGTGCTTGCTGTTCTTTGATATATTGAAATGTGAAGTGATATTCATTTAAGAACCCTCTTTTTACATTAGGCACATTAAAAACAAAAGATTTCTAAATAACATGACGTATCAAGGTACAGTCAGTAACGTTAGGAAGTGTAAAAAGTATTGTAAATTACTACTGAACACAGTTTCTTTTTTTGCTAACGTATACTTACTTTACTTACATTTATAATGTCACTGGCTTGCACCTCTTCATCACCTACTAATTGACTTGAAATGCTATACAAAACCTAAAAATACTGACCCTATGACCCTAATTAATACTATAAAAATAATTACTACTAACTTAAGAGCATAACCATTTTTTAAAAATTGTATTTGCTTTTGTATCGGGACTGTTGGCAACTACTAGTTTTATAAGCAACTAATTACTAATGCACCGTATTTATTGCTTTTTTTGCCTTCTTCTATTTGTATTCATTACTTTCAGGGAAAACTTCCTAATGATGAAATATCAAAGAGCTTCGACGTCGGTGTTCGTGTTTTTTTTATGTTTATAAAAGAATATTTGGATCTGAATTTAACTTGTCATTTTTCACTCCAAAAAAGGATCTCTGCATGAAATGTACACGGTTCGATAATGCAGATCGGCCAGATAATCTCAAAGAAGTATATGATGCCCATATTGACAGAAAAATCGCGGCACAAACTGCCAAAGAACGTGATAAGGAACGGTCTATTACAGAGGAAACCTATCTTGTGCTCATTGCTGACATGTACTTGTTTGTGGTGTCGGCATTCTATACTACACAAGGAAACTCAATGTCCAGAACTACACGATTCATACAGCAAAGCCTCCTAATGAAGCCTATTGTATAACGTGGAACGAAGTTAATGGCAAAAGAGGAAGTGTTGAAATTGCCAGTGCTTTAAACTGGTGGATCAATCAGGTGCCACCTACTGTTAAAGAAATTTGTATTTATAGTGACACTTGTGCAGGGAAATAACGAAAATAATTTATAACTGCCTTTTTGGTTCATCTGATCCAAAGACCCAATTTACATTTGGACGTTTTTGAGCTGAAATACCTGGAAAGTTTTCACACGCACATGGAGGTTGACTCCATGCACAGCGCCATAGAAAAAGAGCAAAGACACGCCAGTTTACTCATTGATTGACTGGAAGTCAATCATGTATCGCGCACGCTCAAAGAGACATCGGGAAACAGCATCTCCTTTTATAGTAAAAGAACTTACTCATAATGAAATGCATGATGTGAAGGCTCTAAATGAAAAAATTGTCAGTAATACAAGTAAGGATATAGACGGAAAGAAAATTATGTGGCTGAAAATCAAATGTCTTAGGTTTGAAAAGCAATTCCCAGGCATAGTTAATTTTTTCGTTACACTCACGATGGCCCGTACTCTGAGTTTGACGTATTTAAAAAAGAAGAAAAAGTGGTTCCTAGAACAAGAAAAAGCGATTTGATAGCTAATTAAAAACGTATGCTATTCTAATGGCTTATTCTGCTCCACTTCCGATTTCCGAGGCTAAGAAAAGAGACCTTATTGGTCTCTTTCACAAGGGTATCTCCCGACCAGCAATGACGTTCAGGATAGGGCATTGGAACCTGATGTCAACGATGAAAGTGAAGAGTCGGATTAATTTAGTTATAGACTATTTTTTGTCATAAATTGTGTTTCTTTGTGTTTTTCTTAATAAACTAATAATAAGTAACGCATTTGTTTTCCGCATTTCATTGCCTTGATTTTTATCCAATACCTATTATATAAAAAAGTGTAAATAAGAGAGTTGAAATTGATCTATTGAACTTCTTATATAAGTAATATTCTACCTAATTAGAGTTATTCTTTTTAACAATGGTCCTAGATATACAGGTAAAAAGTCACTAAAACTCTATAACCTAAAATCTTGCTACAGGATTCGAGGGCGAAAAATAATTAAGTTAGTATTTTGTCATTATTCCAATAATTATACGTAATTTATTGAAAATAATAACATCACATTATGCCCTTGTCTATTTTCTAAGATACAAAACTATAAAATTAGAATTATTTCGTACCAAAACCAAGTAATGTTTTTTTTTGTTTTATAAAACTTTAAACCTTCATAACTCAAAACACGTTTCGACCTACTTGGTGACTTTTCGTTCTACGGCGACGATATGCTGAGGCTCTTAAATTGCATCCTCCTTGTAGCAAGTCATATGCAGATGTTTTAGTTTCTGCGCCCCCTAATAATACAAACTTTTCATTAAATATTGAGTCATCAAATTACAATCCAGAAAAATCTTCATACAAAAAAACTGTTTTCCTTAAACCTAGAACACCGCCAAGATTTACAAAGGCTATGACCGTACTGCCCATGAAGACCTTATTAAAGGGTTCAACTCCCCTCCCAACTAACAAAAAATTGCTATATAAACGCTTTAAAAACTTTTATTTTTTGTTTTATAAAGGCCACATAAGCGTTTATACAACGCGAAATGGGCGCAAATTATAAGAGCTAAAACCTTGTAGCCGTTATATAGTTACCATATAATACGCTAATTCCTCTGTATGTTGTCATGTAAAAGCATACAGAAAGCTGATTAGCTGTAAACCGGCAAGAAATTAACCTTTACGTAACAAATCACCCTTATAACTGCTATCAAAATTCGGCTATAAGGGCAATTTCTCCTATAGTAGCAATCGTTAATTACGATTTGAGAATCTGCATTCAGTATTCAGCAGATTTATTGTTTTACGCGTAATTATGCTTCCATATTGATTTTGCTGCAAGAGACCTAACAATATAATACCTACATACATTTTTATTTATAATAGTGGAAGTTTATGTGGGAAAGCAGTTTTGTGAGAATAGTGGGTGAGTTTTATGATATTTTTACAATGCGCCTCGTTAATTCTAAGTTTTTATCAGTAAAAAGAACACTTTTAATTTGAGAGCAGTGTTAATTTTCTTTTATAAGAAGAATCAGCAAATGAAATGCTTTTATAAATCATTTATAAGTAATGCAATCTTATAGTAGCTAGCTAGTAAGAGTAAATTTAGCCATATTAGAGGATTTTAGGGTTCAGTCTACAAAAATTCTTATTTTGAACCCATGTTTTACTTTACAGCATCAAGAAATTTATTATGATCGTGCCTGTGGACATATTTGACTAATTGTTACTACATATCATTCATCGTAAGTATCGATTTTTTGTATATATACATTATGGTATATAATGTTAACAAAAATAGCATTACGTCGTTGTAATCACAATCTGCTATGTGCAAAAAGTATACTTTTGAGATACCTACTTATAACAGTTTTTATTGTAGCTGCTGCACTTAGCATTTTTAAGAGTTCTCTAGATTATCGTACAGTTCTCATATGTACTTTGAAGTTATTTTACTTAAACAATAGATGGGGTAGTAAAATATACGCAAAGATCAAAATATAAATCTCAAAAAAGATTTTGGTTTGACAACGACGATTAGTTGTGACACATGTGGGTAGATACATAAACTTAATCTGTTAAAATCTGTTTTGTGCGCGAGCGCGGCCCTCTGCTCGTTCCTTCGCGCGTGCGGCGAGTGACGACAGGGTAATCGCGTCGTACGTACGTACGGCTCAGTTCACGTAAGGCCACGAAGCCGTGCGCTCGTTAGTTGCGCCCCAGACCCCAGTACCGCGTTATTGTGCGTTTAAGCTGAATTTTTGAGTCATTTAGAATATAATTATTTCCTCAAACTTAAGGTACTATGTATTTTAACTCAAATTAATATGTTTCAGGTGCCGAACACGTATTTTCATGCTTATCCGTCAGCGACAAAGTGTTTGTGTGTTTTATTTGGGTGCCTATATCCTATCCTACTAATAATATAAATGTGAAAGTTTGTGAGGATGGATGTTTGTACCTCTTTCACGCAAAAAATACTGACTGGATTTTTATGAAATTTGGCAGACAGGTAGCTTTTAACCGGGAATAGTTTTTTTGTAAGGCCAGTACTTTTTAAGTTATTTAAAAAAGTTTTATATATCCCTAGACCATGTTGTTGTGTGTATTATTGTGCTATTAAAAGTAGGTGCAACTGTCATAGTTCTTGTTTGTAAGATGATAAGACAAAGATAAGATAAGATAGAGCTAAGAGAAATAGTAATTTTGGAATAAGGTCCCTTAGTACTATTTAAATAAAAGCTTTTTACTAAAGTTATGTTTTATTTGTGTTAGCCTTACACATAACTATAATTTAAACACTATGCAATAATGGTATAAAATATAGTTCAGTTTCGTATTTAACACTAACTAACTTGCATCGTATAGCTGTCGACAACTCAATTTCCATTTCTTTCTTAATATTGATTAAATCGCATTTGTAAATGTTCAGCAACGAGGATTTCATAGGTTGCTAGAAAGCATCATTTACATTTTCAATCGAATTTACTTTTAGCCGTATAACGTTTTCACCTAAATTATCATCATAAGTTGTTTCTATAATTTGATTATCATTTGTCAAAAACCATTTATCATTATCTTCTGGCGACAGCATATATGTATCTAGATAAAGAATCATAGCACAATGCGTTATGTTAAACTCCAGAGCCCATGTAGCAATATCATTTCTGAACTCATCTTTTTCCATGTCTCTCTTATTATCACTCACATTCTCATCAAATGATTCAATTCCGCTTTGACTTTGGTCATCTTCCTATAAACCTTCATCAAATGTGTCATTGTTAAAATTTTGAAATAATAAATCTGCGGAACCCTCGACGTCGTTTTTGTTTACATCTGCCCTTGATGAACTCGCTACTGAGAATGAGGATTTGGTTGGTATCATAGCCTTGTACCTTTTTTTCACTTTTCTTCTATAAGCACCACTCCGTTTGAATTGTTTCCAGTTTTTTAAATCTATTTTCACAACACCGAAAAACAGTAAGATTCTAAAATGGTTGAATGGCGGATGATAAATTTATATAAAGGCAAATCAAAATCCATATATGGGAATATTGTTCTTGTAACAGTCGTATAGGAAATCTACCAAGATTATATTTACTTGTTAAAGCTATGTAACTTGCTTTTTAGCATTAGTTTTGTAGTTGCATTTTAATAACCATTAAAAGGAGATAGGTTTTTAAAGGTCATATTAGTGTTTCAAATTGTATAAGACTAAAGCGACTACATGGCTTAAATACTACATGACTATAAAGCCATATAATATGCTTCTATAAGTATATTGTTTTATAGTGAACAATAATTTGGCATTATAAACGTATGTAAGATTAGGTTATAAGACCGATATGCTATATTAGCAAAATACACTTATAGTGTGCTTTTATAAAGAAAGATGCAAAATGGATGCTGTTAAAAAACATGTATAAGAATTATACTCTTATAAATCATTGCTTATATAACAGTTTTGCTAGTTGGGCTGTATCACCGAGTAAAAGTGTCCTAATCAATAGTAATAAAAAACAGGACTTGAACAGCTTAACAGTAAAAGAATTAATAATCGCCCTTATACACTCTCTTTCTCAATCAAACTTTATTTCTATACCGTCCAACGCAGCCACTATTACAGATACTTTATTGACAAAAAATTTACAGAACGAAACAGAAGGCGTCAGCAATTCAGTGGAATTGCCGTAGCATACTTACCAGAAAAAGTGATCTTTTATATTTAATTAATAAATTTAATCCATTTATTGTTGCGCTCCAGGAAACATGGCTTAGTCCTGTTTCCATTTTTAAAGTTCCCAATTTTTCTTGTGTTAGAGAAGACCGTAGTGACGGGTATGGTGGTGTAGCATTACTTATAAGTCATGCTGTACCATTTTCCCATATTCCAACCCCTTAACATAACAGTGATTTTTCTATCATTGCAGTTAAATTAAACAATATATCTTTTGTTTCTCTCTATATTCCTCACCCCTACTCACAGATTTATGACGAAATAGAAAGTATTATTAAAGATCTTCCCAAACCCATTGTAATATTAGGTGACTTCAATGCCCAGCATCGGTCATGGGGCAGCTCCAGTTCCAATTGTTACGGAAACCGGATTCTAGATATTTTAGACAATAATCAGCTATGTATTTTAACTGTGCCGCGAATCGCAGGACTCCTCCTCATGACGGGAAAAGTGTACCTGATTTGTCCCTTTGTTCTTCTAATTTAGCTTCATCATTGTCATGTTCAACATCGTCTATAACCTTTGGCAGTGACCACTACCCGATTTTTATTGATTTCCCATCTATAAATAAACATCAGTTAATTCGTTCACCTCGAATGAAGTATAGACTTGATCAAGCTGATTGGCGGCAATTCAAAGTAATGGTAGAACAGGGTATTCCATCGCTACCTGCTGTTAGAGATGATAATCAAGCTACATGTGCAGAAGCTCTAGCTTCATTAATAATTGATACTGCTGATCAAGTTTTTCCAGCTAAAAAAGGCTATTTTAATAAAATTCCGTCACCTCCTTAGTGGGACAGTGAGTGCTCAGATGCTGTTAAAAAAAGAAAAGAAGCAGAAAGGAAATACAATTCCTGTTCAACTGAGGAAAATTTAAACTCTTTATCAGAAGTTATCTCCAGCACTAGAAAACTATTAAAATGCAAAAAATGGGAAGGATGGAAAAAGTTTTGTATTTATATTTCTCCTGATAATTCTCCTTCAGTTGTCTGGTCAAATATAAGAAAATTCAGATCTGCTTGTAAAGAAACTCGTCCTCCCTTTATTCATGATCGAATAGTTGAACAATTTTTAGACAAACTTGCCCCTCCTTTTGTTCCTCAAGATCTTTTTATTCCCAATGACGCATTATCTCTAAATGACGTTGACCAAACAGGTCTCAGCGCTCCGTTTACCCTAACTGAGCTTGAAGGAATTTTATCGTACGTCAAAGACTCAGCTTCAGGTAGCGATGGAAACCCTTACTCGTTTTTCTGCAACCTTAGTAAATCGAGTTTGTCATATTACCTTAATCTGGTCAATTCCATTTTTACAACGGGTTACATTCCTACCGCATGGAAATCACAAGAAGTAATCCCTATATTAAAACCTCATAAACCATCTGACGATCCCAATTCTTATAGGCCAATTGCACTTTCATCTGTTCTTATGAAACTGGCTGAACATCTGGTAAAAAATCGGTTAGAGTGGTTAGTTGAAAGCAAAGGCCTGCTGAGTGAAAGTCAGTACGGGTTTAGAAAAAGCAAGAGTTGTTCAGACAGTATAGGTATCTTTTGTACGGATATTCGGCTATCTTTTTCATGTAACGACTCTCTTCTTTCTACATTTCTAGATATAACAGCCGCATATGATAACGTCTTATTAACAGTCCTTAAAAGTAAACTTTTGCAACTTCATGTTCCTAGCGTCTTAGTAAATTTCATTATAAATATTCTCTCTGAGCGTACTATAACTGTAATTCAGGATAATAGAGCAAAATCTAGGTTATTACATAAAGGCATTCCTCAAGGTTCTGTGCTAAGCCCATTATTATTCAATATCTACAGCTATGATCTCGAAGCGTCCATAAACAACAGCGCGAACATTTTACAATATGCTGATGACTTGCTCATCTATGTTTCTGGTAAAAATGTACTGACTCTAAATGCCGCTCTTAGAATATTGAAATCATGGTTAGATCATAATGGACTCAGCCTTTCTCCATCTAAAAGCTCGATAGTTTTATTCTCCAGAATGCGATTGCTTCCTTCGATTAATGTTTACTATAATAATCTTAAACTTTCGGTAAAAACAGAGGCCAAGTTTTTGGGCGTCATCTTAGACTCCAAAATGACAGGCCTTCCTCATTCTTATCATATTAGTACAAAATGTGAACGACAGCTAAATATTCTTAGATGCTTATCTGGTGTGTGGTGGGGAGCTCATCCTTTTTGTTTAAAACTTTTGTATAATGCTCTTATTAGAAGTATTCTTGACTACGGGACTTACTTTTTGGAGCCATTCCAATCCAAAGTAAGTGCCTTCGTCAAGTAGCTGGAGCGATGAAGTCCAGTCCAAACAATGCTCTTCAAGTCGAATGTGTGGATCCTCCACTGAAGCTACGTAGACAATACCTATCAGACCGATTTCTGTTCCGTGCTTTACAATTTTCACATCATCTACTTCGTTCTAAACTTCATAAATTATCAGAATATGTAGAATCTGCTCCATATTGGCGTTATAAATCTCCTCCATGTCTTGTTATCAGCTATCGCAAATTCATATTTCTTAAGGCTCCTACCATAGATCCTCATATTTGCCAATTTTTTATTTAAAGTATGAAGAATTACTTCTATCCCCAGAAATTCATCTTAATTTAGGTGTCTCCAATGGCGATAACAATGCCCTAACTAACTTCAATAATATTATTAGTAAAGATTGGTTTGACTGGCATCATCTATATACTGACGCTTCACTAATAACACTGATGTGGGCGTTGGTGTTTACCACGATCAATTGAATATTGTACAAAAAATTAAACTCCCTCCTGAAACATCGGTTTTCACAGCCGAATACTATGGTATTTTCAAATCCCTTGAATATATTTTGATTATGAAGTTGCAAAAAACTATTATTTTTACGGGTTCTATAAGCGCTCTTCAGTCTCTTGCTAAATTCCCTTTGAAGTCTAACTCTTTTTTAATCGACTTCAAAAAAGGAGGAGGTTCTCAATTCGTCGGTATCTTTTTTTTTTTTATGTATGTTCAGCGATCATTCGTTACTGTGTTGACCGATTTCGATACTTATTTTTTTGTTTGAAAGGTAATACTTTCAGAATGGTCCCATATAAATTTGGTTAAATTCTGATGATGGAATCTATAAGAAAATCATCAAACATTGCATGAACTCCGTACCACGCCAACTGATTTTAGTATCTATCTTACCTAATATCTTTGCCAAATGTGAACCGATTTTAATGATTCTTTTTTTAATGAATAGCTTATACGTCAAAGATACTCCCTTAAAACATTTTCGGAAATAAATTCGCCCCTAAGGGTGGAAAAATAGGAAATGAAATCTGTGTTCAGCAGTTAAATTATGTTTGCACTCGTAAGATTTGTTTTGATTAGGATTTATCACTAAAATGGATGATATAAGTTAATTTTATAAAAAAACTAAAAACCGACTTTAAAATACTAAAACGCTAAAAATAATCTTAACACTTACGTACCTAATCAGTTACTTTTGGAGTCGGTGCCAGTCGATGAGAGATTCTGTTTTCGTTTGCACCGACTCCAAAAGTAACTGATTAGGTACTTAAGTGTTAAGATTATTTTTAGCGTTTTATATCCTATTATCATGGATTGCAGACGGTTGCTCTATAAATGTTCAATGAAAGGTTTTAGAGTTTCTTTTGGGTGGATTCCTGGACACAGTAATATTCCTGGGAATGAAGAGGCAGATAGCTTAGCATCTGATGCGATTATTTGCGGTGATCGTTTCCCTTACAAAAATTGCTGTCATAGTTTACTGACTCTCCCTAATCTTTACCTTTATAAATCCTGGGAAGAAGACTGGAATAACATCAGTCAAACTAAGAGAAGGTTTTATAGAAACATCCAGCCACATGTTCCCTCCAAACCATGGTTTTTCAAATCGAAGCTAGATAAGATTGGTACTAGTTGTCTAATTCGTATGAGACTGGGTCATGTCTGCCTGCCTTTTCATTTAGCAAGACTAAATATTGTAGACAGCGATAAATGTGACTGTGGGGATGAAGTGGGAGATTTAAATCATTTATTTTTTTCCTGTCCTAAATATGACCGCTCCTTTATAGTGTCACTAATATCCCTCAGAATTCCTCTACCTACTAATATATCTTGTTTATTATATTTGAATGATTATTCCATATATCAATGTATAACTACTTTTTTAGCTAAAATAATATAAAAATTTAACAAAATATATATTTGAACAGTATATTTATGACTATTTGTTTGTATTTATATATATTTTCCCTAGCCTTCCCTATTTAGAACACTACTTCCTACCATCCTGATCTGATCCTTTAAAATTCCCGGTTTTTTCCTTAAAACGATTCCCTACCTTTGTACCCCGTTGTGGCAATGCACAAGCCGTGTATACCAAAAGAAGAAAAAAAAAACTACTTTTACATAAGTCAGCAGTTTCTACCTTCTGTGCTACTTCAAATGAAAACTTTTCAAAGAACTTTTTTGTTCATTAAATTATAAAAGCCATTTCTCTTGCGCAGCCAGATGTGCAAAGACCTCCTGTTTTTGATATAAAGATTTTATTTGACTGGCTGCAAAGCAGCCCATCCACAGGTACATTATTTGACTTATCGCGAAGAACTGCTCTGATTCTTCTTCTTGCTTCTGGTCCTCGAATTCACGACCTTACTCTGTTGGATATATCTGAAGGCAGCTTAGTAGAACAGTCGGATAGGATGACATTATGGCCAAGATTTGGATCCAAAACAGACTCTTCCACTTACAGGCAATCAGGTTGGCTGTTGATAAAGCATCCGGATGATCTTATATGCCCTGTAAGCCATATTCAGGAACTGATTCAGATCTCCATGGTTAGACGATCTCAGACAGAATTGTGCACGACGGCCAAAATTATGTGTTACATGTTATGTAAATAAGTTGTAAATATTTTCGTTATGATAGTTTATTTATAGTTTCGTTCTAACTTTCGTTTATAGTGTTTGAGTAGGTAATTGTTTATTTCTTCGTTTACAACTCTGTGTTAGTGTTAAATAATAGTTAGTAAGATACCTTGTTTGTAATAGATTGTATTTTGTTTGTAAATAATTGAGTATATAGGGCCCTTTAGGGAATAAATAGGAGATCCCGGGCAATATCTTAGTACAACAGCCAGAATAGTGAGCATAGATTAGCGGCTGTCTATAAGGTATTTCCCGAGATCACAACACATCCGGAGTGAGGGAGATAGCAATATCTTCGAAGTTGATTTCAAACAAGTCGAATCGGGCGCAGCAGAAATCGCAAAACTGAAGCTGGAGTTAGAACAAGCCAAGCTCGCAGTACTAGCAGAAGAAGACGAAGAATCTGATGATGAAGATTCCGTCGCATCGGGAGAATCGCTGGGGCAAGCACGGGTCGTCGAGCGGCTAGACCAGGTGCTGCCAGTGACCAAAACCTCGGAACAACCTATGAAGACCGCACCTGCATCGAAGACTATCACCGAAAAACAGCCGCCTGCAACCGCGCCGAGACCCCACCGGTCAGAAGACAATCGTATTCATCTCGGCGAGCTTGCGGCTGCGATCGCGCACGCCGCACGATCAAACCACACACCGTCCGCAGTTCCGAGGTACATCGGAGAGCTACTTCCGTTCAACGGCTCTCACTTCAAATGGCTCGCATTCCGCGCAGGCTACCAAGAAACCTCCGTATATTTCTCCGACATCGAAAACACAGCAAGACTCCGAAGAGCCCATAAGGGCAAAGCGAAAGAAGCAGTGAGCAGCCTGCTCATAGTGAACACGAAGCCGGCTGACATCATGCAAGTTGCATGCAGAAACACGTTTCGGTAGACCCGAGACGATCGCACTCGCCGAGATCGACCGGTTGCGGCACGTGCCCCGCCGCTGCCTCAACCTGAGGAAGGCTTCACACCAGTGCGACACACGACAGTGCGGAGAAAACGACTGCAAGCGTACTCATCACCCCCTCTTGCACTACACATCGAAGAAAGAGGTCAAGACAGTCGCCACTACTCACACAAGCGAGACAGAAACAGTCTCCACCGCTCGCACGCATCGACTGGCAAATACTACAAGCTACCTCAAGATATTGCCAGTAACAGTCATCGGACCGAAGTCAACCGAGAAGACTTAGCCCTTCTCGACGACGGCTCCACCGTCACCCTCGTCGATGAGGATCTGGCGAGACGCGTCGACGCCGATGGCCCGATCGATCCGCTAAACATCGAAGCGATCGCCGGGGCCCGAATAACCCGAACAGACTCGCGGCGCGTCACGCTACGTCTACGAGGCCAAGACGAAGAACATAACTTATGCGGGAGGACTGTCAAAAACCTCAAGCTGGCTGCACAAGAAATTAAGAACATAGAAGTCGAAAAATATCGTCACCTTGAAGACATCGCCCAGGTCGTCAAGTACGAAGAGGCCCGGCCGACTATACTCATCGGTCAAGACAATTGGGAGCTACTTCTCGCCCAAGAGCTGCGCCGGGGTACTTCAGATGAACCTGTGGCTTCAAGGACTCCGCTGGGCTGGGTGCTCCACGGCTCAGCCAACAGGAGCCTGGAGTCCACCACGTCTACCGCATTACCGAAGTCGAAGATCGACTGAGAAGAAGCTGTGAAGAAACACTTCGACTTAGAATCTCTCGGCGTACAACCCCGACAGACGCGCGCCGCTCCAGACGAGTGCGCCCTTCGTATACTCCGATAGAAAACCACCGCATTATCAGACGTCGGCTACAGCACTGCACTGCTATGGAAGACGGACGTGATCGAAATACCGAATAACTACGACCACGCCGTTACTCGCCTACAGACAGAGAAGAAACGTATACTATTTATATTTACGCAGTCAGATATTTTATTAATAAGAAAGAAACCTATAAATAAAATAAATGTAAGTTAGATATTATTAATAAATCTGTGAAAGTAAAAGGCATGAATAATGTAATACAGAGTTGTACTTGTTATAGTGATGTGCTCATTTTAAAAAAAGACAGGTTTATCTGATTTTATTATCAAGTGTGTCTTAAAATAATTATATTTAACTAAGTTGAAACCATTAGATCACCAATTTTTTCAACATTTTGTGTGGATGTTGATGGTTGGTTGCTCAAGTAGAAAAAATGTAACAGAGTAAATTTCATTCAATTTATCCTTTTTAATTTTTTTATGTATTTTTCAAAAAGTATATTTGTGATTATTTTGTAAAATATTAATTCGACTATTTAAGGCTTTTTAAAATGT
Organism: Anania hortulata; assembly: GCA_963576865.1. Classification (NCBI taxonomy): domain Eukaryota; kingdom Metazoa; phylum Arthropoda; class Insecta; order Lepidoptera; family Crambidae; genus Anania; species Anania hortulata. The sequence goes on along the minus strand of OY756390.1, from coordinate 11,419,808 downwards.
TTTATCAATAAAATGCTATATTAATATGTTGTTTTATTTCAATAGTCTACTTTTCTGCCAAATTATTAATAACCGGTAAACCGGTACATTAAGAGTACCGGCCTGAATACCGGCAACCTTGAGAATCTGTGGTTATAATACGTCAGCGCCATATTGCTACACTAGCGCTTGTCAAACTAGTTAGTGGTGGTGCAAACTCGAACTGTCTATATCGTCGAGCCTTAAACAAATATAGCATAATACCGGTGACAGATGGTGACGGACGCGACTGCGGACTCCTCTTGACATTGTAAGGTCAAACGCTGCCATTGTCGATCCTTGGGCTGGCGAAAGTTTCCTGAAGGATAGACCAATGGCAGCACTTGACCTCACAATGTCAAAACGCGTCCAGAGACGCGTCGGTTGCAGTTTGTCACCAGCTTTAAGAGTTTTATATGTACTCTGTCTAATCTGTATGTTACAGACAGAGTGTGCGGTGTGTCTCCAAAGCCGTGAAAGTTTAATAAAAATATATAAAAACAGTTTGTGAGTTGTAACCACATACTTACCTAATCCTAAATATTACGGGGATCGCAAAGAACAATAATAAATATAAAGTAAATAAAATCATAATATTATACCATGGAGCACATATGTAGGGTATTTACTCGATGTATTATACATACATACTAGAACGAAAAAAAACAAAATATAAAAACATTATATTTATAATTACCGAGAATAGAAATAAAACATAAGAGTACATGTTTGAGTACATTTTCCTAATCCGACCCATCTCTACAACGTCCGCCGCCCGCTAGCTCGCGCGTACCACTGATCACTGAACAAGTAATAGTAATACTGATTACTAAACAAGCGTGTGGATGCATCACAAACACGTTTGTCGAACACCCTTTGATTTGTGCACAAAAACCGACACCGACGCCGAACAGTGGCAAACACATCACAAACAGGCAAACAGCTATCCACACACGCTTGTGTTTGCTGTTTGCTGTTTGCCGCTGTTTGCCAAGCGTGTGGAGCCGGCAGTGTTGCCAGACGTGCGATAATTATCCTAGATCCACGATATTTTTGAGTGTGATTCCACAGGAAAAATAATTAATTATCGCACGATAAATCTACGATTTTAATCCGTGTATTTTGAACACATTTTATGTTTATTTGGACAGTCTGACTCTGACAGCACGATAGTGAATTTAATTTCTTTGCTCTAAGAGATCGACTCTTGTCAGCGTTAAATTTGACAGTTTTGAAAAGGGTGATTTGTCACTGTCAGTTTGGTGTCAGTCATCATGACGAGAAAAACCGGTTTACTTTAATACTTGTGTACGACATTGGCGAAGTTATCGGACCGTTCTCGGACGGGCACGATCATAGAACGCCATATAAAAAAAAAAAAAAAAAAAAAAATACTTGTGTAGTGACAGGCCTATGTCACTCCGCGTTTCGGTCGAGATAAATACCTACGCGACGCGCACCTTCGAAGAGGCTAAAATCAGTCGAGAGTCACGCGCGCGCGCTGTTACACGTTCTTACTATTAAAAGTAGTTTTTTGTACGCGTTACACTTCCGACTTTATTAAGAGTTTATTCACTATGAATAAGAAAATTAAAAGACATCGAAAATATTTCGCAGCATTTGGAGGTACAAATTCCACCAGAAAAGATCCGAATTTGACACTTTTCACACTACCTAAGGATCCTGAAAGGTAAGATTTTTAATTCATTTTATTTAGGAAGTTATGAACATTATGCGTAAAACCTCTAAAGGTGTGTATATCTATTTAAAACGAATCTAAATAGTGTGTTTAAAAAGAGTTTAGTTATATCGATTTTAACTCATGATGTTTCATTTACTTCTAAATTACTTAATAACTACGATTTAAATCAATGTAGGTGTTAATTACTACCTTCAATTAATAGGATATTGGGACTGTAAATATTAAGAACTGGTAAAAAGGTAGAGCTCTACCTTTTACTCTTATTGACATCTATAAAAACACAATCGCTTTTCTATCAAAAACAAAATAAAAAACAAAGAAAAGTAAAAAAACTACAAAAAAAGAAGCATTAGGCACATGCTCCCCTCTTTGAAGTAGAGGAACCACCTTCTTTAAAGGTCTGCGCAGCACGCCTGCCTGGGTCCTTATATCGACTACCCGTGTCACTCCGTCGCTACCAGGGTACATGGCTGAAATGCGCCCTTTGGGCCAGGATCCTCGTGGTAAAGTCCCGTCGGCAATCACCACGACATCGCCGATTGCCACTCTAGGCGTTTGACCGCGAGTGAATGTCGGTGAAAGGGTAGGCAAGTATTCAGACACCCATCTTTGCCAAAAATGGTCGGCCAAGCGTAAGGCCCTCTTCCATTCTGACCTGCTACACATGTCACCGTCGTCCAGGATGGCCGGGATAGGGCGTCCAGAGGAAGATCCTAAGATGAAATGATTTGGAGTTAGTGCTTCAGGATATTCGGGCTCGCTCGCGATGTGGGTTAGCGGGCGTGAATTGACTAGCGCTTCCGCTTCGCAAAGAACAAGAAATGAGTTTAGATATCCAATCCCGTTATAAATCTCCTTATAGATCTAGTGATGATAGCTTATTTAAAGAGTTGGTTAAAAAGCGCGGTATAGTTAAGGGTAGGTTAACTAGGTTTGCAAATCATTTATCGTCACTCAAAGGTGAAACTATATCTAGTAAAAATTGTATAGATCTTAAATTGCGCATTCAAGGAGCTAATAACTTCTTTTCAGAGTTTAACGAAATTCAAAATAAATTAGAGGAAATAGCCACCGACACTGAAGAACAGTTATCACAAAGAGATTTATTCGAGGATAGTTTCTATAGTACAATGTCGCAAGCCGAATATCTTTTAAATTCGAATCAGATCGCTGACAATTCCGAGGGTGGTCGCAGTGACAAGCATAAATCGATAAAATTGCCTACTATTTCTATGCCCACCTTCAATGGCTCATGTGAGCAATGGCTCGAGTTTAGGGATACTTTCCTATCATTAGTGCACTAACGACCTAAGCAATATAGAAAAGTTTCATTACCTTAAGTCATCGCTAAAGGAAAGTGCGGAATTAGTGATCAATTCAGTAGAATTCTCCAGTGATAATTATTCTGTTGCTTGGGAATTGCTTCTCAACCGCTACAATAATAGCAGATTATTAGTACATAATCACGTCAAATCCTTATTTACTATGCAGGCTATAAATAAAGAGTCACCTGTTTTAATTAGAAAACTAATAGATACCGTGCTAAAGAATTTGCATTCCTTGAAAATTCTTGGTGAACCTACTGAGTCGTGGGATACATTAGTCATCTATATAGTAGTTTCAAAATTAGACCCGACTACAGAACGCGAATGGGAACAATGTAAGGGAATGTTAATATCTAATTTTAATGAATCTAAAAAACAACTCAAGATTGACGACTTAATAGGGTTTCTTAAGGATCGCGCCGATTTGTTGGAAACATTGCAAGTATCACACAGCAAAACTAATCCCGATACTAAGAAAAATTATTCGCAAAATCAGTCTAAGATTCACTGCAATGCCGCCACAAATAATCCAACAGAACGTCACTCACGCGATTTTGTGAAGAGAACCTGTTTACTGTGTAATGCAAGTCACCCACTTTATTCTTGTCAAAAATTCATTGATAGTAATTTGGAATCTAAACTTAAATTAATTAACGACAAAAGGCTATGCATGAACTGTTTACGTTCTGGTCACACTATAGATAGTTGTAGGTTTGGGCCATGTCGAATGTGTAACAAAAAACATAACTCGTTAGTTCATCCCGGTAGCCCTTATGTTGTTTCGAGTAATAGCTCCGCCGCCTTCCCTGTATCGCACGGTACTAGTGGGCAGCTGCCTGCACCGCTCGTTGCGCCCGAGATGCAGCCCGCTCCCACCACATCACACTTATCGTGCGCGTCATTACTCATGCAAATTCCTAAGATTCAAGCAAATAAGGCACATTTAAGCTCGCAATGCACACAATCAACAGTTTTGTTATCGACCGCCTTGGTTATGATAGCCGATCATCGCAATAATTATCACCCGGCCCGCGCGCTTCTAGACAGCGGCAGCCAGCGATGTTTCATTACTAAATCTTTATGTAATTTACTTCAAACGCCAGTTTTACAGTCCACTCACGAGATACGCGGTGTAGGTAATTCGGTTACAAGCTCGACGCAAACGTGTAGTGTCGAGATTAAATCGCGCACAGAATCCTTCGTTGCGCATTTGGAATGTTTTGTTTTGCCTACAATTACGTCATCGATACCCGCAATAGCAATTGTTCCCGCGCAACTGAATATTCCTGAAAATATTCAATTAGCAGATCCGCAATTTTATCAAACTCAAAGTATTGACATTCTTATAGGCGCGGATATATTTTGGGATTTGATAAAGAATAATAAATTTAAGTTAGCCAATGGGCCATTCTTGTTAGATACAAAATTGGGATGGATTATTTCCGGACCTATTTGTTCTATTCCGCGTAATGATAGGTACATTCAATGTAACTTTTCGCATTCAATTGAGTCTCAACTAAGACAGTTTTGGGAACTCGAAGAAATTCCTCGGGAATGTAGGGACACGCGCACCGAGGAAGAACGTGCATGCGAGGAACATTTCATCAAAACTACTACGCGCAATATCGATGGAAGGTTCTGTGTACGTATACCCTTTAAAAAAAGCCCTGATTCCCTAGGTGAAAGTTATACGCAGGCTGAACGTAGGTTTTTGGCCCTTGAAAAGCGATTGCAGCGGAATGATAGTAATGGGCAACTTTATAGTGACTTCATTCATGAGTACATACTTTTGGGTCATATGAGTCGCGTTGAGCGTTATGGGTCATCCCATTATTTTCTGCCTCATCATGGCGTTTTGCGCGAACAGAGCAGCACAACCAAATTGCGAGTCGTCTTCGATGCCAGTGCTGCGTCAAGTAATAATGTGTCGCTAAATGAATTACAAATGATAGGCCCAGCAATACAGGGTGATCTCTTTCCTATATTATTGCGATTTAGATGTCACAAATATACCGCTTGCGCAGACGTTGAAAAAATGTACCGGCAATGTTTAGTTCATGAGGATCAGCGTGACTTTCAATTAATTTTATGCGTATGAATCCTTGGGTGTCTATCGTCTTAATACAGTCACTTACGGGACAGCTTCAGCGCCATTTCTGAGTTGTAGATGCCTTAAACAACTTGCAATCGAAAGTACTGATCCTGACGTCATAAGGGTAATAAGCCAGGATTTTTACGTTGATGACATGATTACAGGTAGTAACAGTAAGGAAGAGTTATTGAAAATTTGTTCCACAGTAGAAAGAGTCCTAAATTCAGGCTGTTTTCCTCTTCGCAAGTGGATGTTGAATTTTGATGTCAATGATCCAGTAATTGATCAGTCTGATTTATTCAAGCCCTTATCTTTAGTCAACAATACAAGTTCCAAAACTTTAGGTTTGGGTTGGAATCACTTTAGTGACGAATTTTATTTTAGCACGCAATTTAGTAAAGATGATGAAATTATTACAAAACGTTATATGATGTCAAACATTTCACAAATCTTTGATCCTCTGGGACTATTAAGTCCATTTATAATAATTGCAAAAATATTATTGCAGAAACTATGGCTGCTAAAAATAGGTTGGGATGACAAGGTTCCAATAGAGGTCGAAAAAACATGGGAACGGTTTTCATCTTCTGTGCTTAGTTTAAATGAAATCCGCGTACCACGTCATGTCATAGGTGCTGGTCCGGTGCGTCGGGAATTACACATTTTTTGCGATGCCTCGGAGTGCGCGTACGGTACATGCATATACATACGTACTATCAATTATGATTCTGTAACAGTCAGGTTGTATTGTTCGAAGGGAAAGGTTGAGCCGTTAAAACCAGTCAGTATCCCAAGATTGGAGTTGTGTGGGGCTTTATTGGGTGCCAGGCTATATAATGCAATTCGCGAATCGCTCAATTTTCAATTTGATAATATTATTTTTTGGTCTGATTCAATGATTGTACTGGGTTGGCTGCGTATGGCTCCTAATTTTTGAAAACTTTCGTGCAAAAGCGAGTAGCTGAAATTCATGAAATCACAAAGGACTTACCTTGGTGCCATGTAAGCGGAAAGAGCAATCCAGCTGACTTAGTGTCACGAGGGGTCAAGTTAGAGGACCTTAAGATTTCCACTTTATGGTGGGAAGGGCCTACATTCCTCCGCGACCTTGAATTCGATTGCAATAACTCGATTTCTGAACAGCCACATATAGCACAGTTAGAGTTACCAGAAATAAAGCCTGTTCAGCCTATCCACTTATTAGTGACCACATCAGAAGTATCATTGTTTCCTTTTGAAAGATTCTCTCAATATAATCGTTTGAAACGAACTTGCGCATATGTATTACGTTTTATTAATAATATACGACACAAAGATAATGATCGACGTGGAGTTCTTACTATTGACGAACTTAGAGAGGCGGAAATGATGCTGGTGAGATTGTCTCAACAAGAGTCTTTCTCGAAGGAATATAATATATTATTAAATAATAGTCACTTAAAAAATACACACAATTAAAGTAAATTTAATTTATTTATGGATAGCGAGAATATATTACGAGTAGGCGGTAGAATAAAAAATTCACCGAATTTTTCTTTTGATAAAAAACACCCAATGTTGTTATCTTCAAAGCACTGGTTTTCTTTGTTGTTATTTCGTTCCGAACACAAGCGCCTACAACATGCTGGTCAGCAAACGTTTTTGTACAACACACGAGAAATATACTGGATAGTTGGAGGTAGGAATCTTGCTAAACATACTGTACATAAATGCGTTATTTGTACGCGTTTGAGGGGCAAGACTTTATCTCCCATAATGAGCGATTTACCTGAACAGAGAATTACTCCAAGCTTTCCATTTTTACGTTGCGGTGTAGACTACGCTGGGCCAGTGCTCATCCTGAACCGCAAAGAAAGGGGCTCAAAACTTATAAAAGCGTATATTTGTTTGTTTGTTTGCTTTGTGACTCGCGCAATTCACTTGGAACTTGTCAGTGACCTATCCGCGGATGCCTATCTTCTAGCGTTAAAAAGGTTTATCGCACGGCGAGGCAAACCTGCTGAAATTGTCTCTGATAATGAAAGAAATTTTGTAGGACTTGCTAATGAATTTTCAAAATTTTTAACTAACTGTTCTAAAGATATTATTGAATACGCTACAAATGAAAACATCAAATTCCGGTTTATAGTTCTAGAGTTGGATAGGCTGGAGTTAAGTCCTGCAAACACCACATGTTACGAGTAGTTGGAAATGCACACTTGACTTTTGAAGAGTTCAGCACTGTATTAACACAGATTGAGTCTATCCTGAACTCCCGTCCTCTTAATCCCATGTCCACTGATCCGAACGATTTCCAACCCCTGAGTCCTGCTCATTTTCTGGTTGGTCGTCTCCTAACAGCGCCTGCGACTGAACAGCTGACTGATGTCCCTGTCCACCGACTAACGCGCTACCAGCGAATCGAACAAATAAGACAACATTTTTGGACCAGGTGGAGCAAGGAGTACGTCTCGGAACTACAAACTAGAACTAAATGGAAGGAGCACAAGGCTGATCTTCAGACTGGCACGATGGTCGTTATCAAAGAAGACAACACGCCGCCTTTAAAATGGAGTCTAGGGCGCATTATTTCCACGCGACCAGGAAAGGATGGGATTTCCAGAGTAGCTGACATACAAACCGCCTCTGGAGTTATCAGACGCGCGTTTCCTCGAATCTGCCCTTTATTCTGATAACCATGAAGACAACAGTTGGACGCTGGTGCTTCCAAGGCCGGGGGCATGTTCCAACATTACCAAATAAGGACATGAATTTGCCCAAAGCAATGCACCGTGACGTCGGCGGCTAGGATTGGTCCACGTATCGCAAGATCGGAGGGGGCTCATAGAAGAAGCGACGTTTTGAAAATTTGAACCCGCCATTAATTAACTAGCTAACAGAGTGTCGAAATTGATTTGTACCTTTTACTTAAACTAATAAATATTATCTAAAGTTAAAATCGTCGCGGAGTTATTTCTACTACGCCTCATCGAAACATATGGTGCACCCCTAATGCCACTTTTAGAGATGTTTTAACGGACTTGACCAGTCTTTCCCAAGACCCTCCCATAAATGGGGCTGATGGTGGGATGAATTTCCATATTATCATCTCCTGAGCCATAAAGTCGGAAACGGCCCGTTCGTACAAGGCTTTTAGTTGTTTGTTTGCACCCACAAAAGCAGTGCCGTTGTCCTAGTGGATTTCAGTCGGTGTTCCACATCGGGCTATAGAACGTTTTAAAGCCATTATTGCGGCGTCTGACGAGAGTGAATGAACCACCTCCAAGTGTATGGCGCGAATGGTCAGGCACGTGAATAACGCCACGTAACGTTTCTCAATTCTCCTTCCAACTGCAACTGTTGTGGGGCCAAAGTAATCTAATCCCACAAACGAAAATGGTCTACGGTGATGGGCAAGTCTGGCTTCTGGAAGATCTCCCATTGGTGGTCGAAAAGTTAAGCTGCGACGAATCTTGCAAAATTGACAATTGTGGGCAGCTGATCTTACTTTGCTTCTGAGACTAAGTATCCAGTACTGCTGTCGAAGTTCATTAACTACCGTCTCGGTGTTAGCATGAGCCGCCTTTGTATGGTAATGATGCACGAGAAGTTGTACAGCGGGGTGTTTTCTATCAAGCAGAACAGGTGACTTTACATTCTCTTGCACGTTGGTGACAGCCATGATACGGGTTGATAGACGTAAAATATTATTGTTATCAATGATTGGAGGTAGTTTAGATAACTTACTACGATGTGACACGGGTAAATTGTTTTTAATTTGGCAGTTGGCTTTTTCGTAGTATATGAATAGTTGCCAAATGTAAATCTTTCGAGATAAGCGTACCAGGCAGAATTTCGCGATTATAGTTAACGTTTGGGGTTGGTGGAACATAAAAAGTGAGAATTTTATTTTCAGAAAGATGGTCTAAACTAACATGAACTTTCTTTTTTCTTAGGGCATGAATGCGTAATAAAGATAAATAACGATGAGCATATGCCGTAGCTCTGACTAAGCGAGACCATGAGCTAAAACGTCGAGCGTCTGCTGAAAGTGGATGGTCGAAAGCTACGTCATTGATTTCGTTAATGAAATGAGTATGATCTTTAGGATTATTAGGTGCGATAACAGTAGGCTCTTCAGGCCAGTCTGAGGTTAAAAGAAAGTCAGGTCCGGTTATTCAGCGTGAGTCTACAGTCATGGGGCCTCGATTGAGACGCGTTGCGTCATCAGCGACGTTGAGACCACTGGGTACCCACCGCCACTCACAGACATCGGTAAGTTCTATTATCTCACCTACTCTATGGGCTACGAATGGTTTGTGCAAACGTGCATCATTATGGAGCCAACCCAAAACGTTCATTGAATCGCACCAAAACGTGCGTTTAGTTGGTTTACATCTAACTGCTTCTACAATGGATGTAGCTAATCGAGCTGCGATTAGTGCGGCTTGTAGTTCTAATCTAGGAATACTAGATGGTTTCAAAGGAGTTACACGTGATTTACTACATATAAGTGCAATCTGTACGTCTCCATTGGCGTAAACAAAGCGCCAATATGCTACGGCCGAATATGCTTGCGCGCTGGCATCTGCGAAGACGTGCAGTTCGACTTTAATAGGATCTATGCTTCGCAGGTTGTAACAGCGTGGAATCAGTATTTTAGAGCTTGAAATCAAATCTTGTAACCATCCATTCCAAGCAATGGTTTCAGATTGAGGTAGTTCGTCGTCCCAATCTATGTTCAATCACCAGGTGTTTTGAAATAAAATACGACCTCTGATAACAATTGGAGCAAGGATACCTAGCGGATCAAAAACCCGCATAATCAAAGAAAGCACGTCCCGCTTAGTAAGAGGTCTAGGCAAGGTTTCTTGACAGTTCTTAACTGGAGTATTGAAACCTACTTGATCCGTAGAAGGATGCCAATATAGTCCCAAAGCTATAGGCATAAGGTGTATAAATTTGAATATGATTTCATTAATACTTTTATAGACCTAATAGATAATAAAGTATACAACCAGAATCAATTGTTGGAATGTTTAGAAATGTATCCTAGCTGTTATAAAATTTATACAGATGGTTCTAAAACTATTAATTCTGTCACCTCAGCATTATACGACTCACAACAAAAAATTACTAAATGTTTCAAACTTGATTCTGATTGTAGCATCTTCACTGCTGAATGTTATGCAATTTACTATGCTCTTACTTATATAAATAAGATTGTAAATAACTCAGATTTCTTAATTTTGACCGATTCGCACAGTGCCATAGCAGCTATTTGTAACAATAATCTTAAACACAATGTAAATTATTTAGTTATCTTTATTAAGTATGAGGTCTATAAACTTAAATCTATAGGTAAAAATGTAAAGTTTATGTGGGTACCTTCACACAATGGCATTACGGGAAACGAAGTGGCTGACGTCGCAGCTCGAGGGACCCCTGATGAGGACCATACTTCACTGGTAAAAGTACCATACAGTGACTATTACACTCATATCTCCCAAGCCCAGAAACAACTGTGGGAAAGTCACTGGAATAGTATAAGTCAAGAAAAGGGCAGGTGGTACCGCGAGATACAGAAGACGTTGCCCGCCCACCCGTGGTACCATCGGAATGATACAATCATCAATGAGAGAAACTTCATAACTATTTGCAGATTAAGATTTGGACATTGCCGAACGCCAGCACACTTAAAAAGGCTAAATCTCGTCTCGCATGCCGCTTGTCCCTACTGCAACGAAGTACCAGAAGCAGATTTAAACCACCTCATCCTAAAATGCAACCGATTCGGTATTGACAGATTAGTGATAGTCGATGACCTTTTGACAGCCAGTCAAAATGATCAAACAAGTGATAAACCGCAACAACTTCCACAAACCCTACAAACAATCTTACGAAATCCTACATTTTATAAACCACTATATAAATACATTACAAAGACTATAGAAACTATATAATTCAATTGTGAAGTGAAAACCAAACAAAAGTGATTGTGCTGTGCCCAAGTATATAATAAATGTGACTTAACTTAAACCTACGACAGGCTCAAAAGGGCAAGAACCCAGAGCCGTAAAACGAAATTAAAAAAAAAAAAAAAAAACAACACATATTAATCTGTGACATAACCTTAAATGACCCTACTAAAAATGTAAGTACTTACCAGGTAACTGCTGGAATAAATACTTAATTGGGTTATTTATAGGTATGCCGAGGACCCTAAAACACCAGAATGAACCAGCAAAACAAAGTATTAAAATATTTAGTGTCTGTTGAAAAATTGGCTGAAGAAATCTTGTCTGATAAAAGCGAAATAGTCTTGCTTGACAAAAGGAGAAATCACAACCGAGAAGCTCTACGAAGTCTTTCAAAGTCTTGCCAGAAAAAGTGCTGGATGACGGTGGGTTCAATGTTAATTAAGCATGATCTTGAAACTACCAAAAATCTTTTGGAGGCAGATCAAAGACAACTAAATATTGATATAAATAAACTTCGCTGTGATCTAAAAGTAAAAGTAAATAATCTAAGAGATTTAGAAATGCAACCACCTGTACCTGGTCTAATGTTAGTTCCTTTAACGCCAAAAGAAACAGAAGGAATGTCTCAAGTCGGTCTCTTTTCTACATTATAAATTATTCTTAAATTAATAATATTGGTTTTTATTTTACAATTCATCCTTTTTTGTGTCTGGTGGTGATCAGTATCAGATCAGTGCAAGGAATAAAATTGTAACTCACTTTTAGTAACTTTACAGGTTTTTTTTAAAGATTAGTAAAACTTACAGATTTCGTATTTTATATCTCTTTGACTAGCATACATACTCAACATAATGTAGCAGTAATTTATGAATGCCAATAATTGATTCCGAAATAGTTCTAAATAGTGCCCAAAAGAAATAAATATTCACATAATAATTACAATATTATAGCCATAGTGTGGTGAGTATTGTATATATATTCAATTGTAAGTTGATACAATAAATTAGCAATTTATTTCAACATAAAGTGACTAACTAACAGCACAGAATACCTAATAGTACTACTGTGCTAAAAGGATTATTATCTTTGCATAATTTTGCATTTTGTGTACTGATGTAAAATACATGCATTATGGCTAAAAGTTGTCTATAAAAACAGTGATAATTATCACACTCATTGGGGTAACTACTATATCAAGCACTATTATTTTATTGAGATATGAATTGTATCTACAGCTTATTCGGTTTGCACGCACAGAGGTGAGTATGCTAGGCATAGAAACTCCTTCTAGCTTACTCACTGGACTATGGCTATAATTTTGTAAATTATTTATGGGCATATTTTTGTCCTTAGTCCTTATTTCATTAGCTTCTTCTACACCTAGCATACTCACCTCCGTGTGTGCGAACCAAATAAGCTGTAAATACAATTCATATCTCAATAAATTGTGCAGCTCATTTCGTCTAGGCCATGCCAAGGGATACCGATTGTGCTTATCTAGGGATTTACTCTTCAATGAAATAGAATTTGTGATAGAAAGTTATAATTTGTGGGAGTTGAGAATTTATTAAATAATATCTGTGGCCTAGCTGAAAACAGCTGTTTTTGTCTAGGCCACTCCGGATCTCTGGAAGTATTTTACATAGGGCCGATCAGAGGCCCAATTCCCGTAATTTGACAATAGTCGCAATCCGGTGTTGCTCCGCTCCCAGTAACATTACGATCACAAACGGTATTCTCGTAAATTTTTTAATTTACGTAAAATTACCAAAAATATCACAATACGACTAAAAATAGAGCAAAAAAAAAATCTAAATTTGGTTTCTTCCATTTTCAGTCGCATTGCAACTTTAATAGCATTTTTTGGTTTTAAAAGAATTCGGTTTGTGATCGTAATGTTACTGGGAGCGGATCGACACCGGATTGCGACTGCTGTCAAATTACGGGAATTGGGCCTCTGATTACTGTATCAGCACCACAAATTCACGTTAGAATTTGTTATAAAAAATCAGTGTCTGTGGATTTATGATGGTGAAGGTATTTAGTATTTTAAATTTGGGGTTATGTTAGGTTAGGTAATTTTCTGGGTGCTATTATTTCGAACCTAAGGTTCTATAATTCATATAAACCATTACACTTACCCTTTTTAATGAGCTTCTTCAATTGTTCGATAAGCATGCTCTTGTTCGTCCTGTCAAAATTAAGCATGTTCCTGCGCCTTGGCTTACAGATGAACTTAAATCGTTAAGGAACAAGAAAAATGTTGCTAAAACGAAATTCAAAATGGACCCGTCCGACAAAAACCGCGAAAAATATAAAATCCTTTCGGAATCGCTGCAATACCTACTTTGTGTAGAGACGCTCAAAGACGCCATATTCACAAATCGGTAGAAAATGGAGATCCAGTACACTACATCAACTTTCGTCACTTCCAACTTCTGACTACACATCTTTCAGCTTTAGTCAAGTATCGGATTGTGATGTTAAGAGAAACATTATGTCTATAGCCTCAAATGAAGTCGGGAGCGATTGTGTTAGCCGAAATATGATTATTTCTTTGCTGGATATCCTTACCCCAATAATCACCCACATCCTCAAGTGTTTTACCCACATTATGGAAATAGTTCCTCTCCCGAAAAAAGCCAAACCTTCGTTTTCGGACTATCGGCCTATTTCAATTCTACCCTTCCTTTCCAAAGTGATGGAGCGCGTTGTCCATCACCAACTCGGTCACTTCCTATCCTCAAACCAACTCTTAAATCCTTACCGATCCGGTTTTCGCCCAGGCCATAGTACGACCACTGCTTTAATTAAAATAACAGACGACATCCGACAGGCTATGGATAAACAAAACAACAACTCACTGTACTGGCGCTACTTGACTTTAGTAACGCGTTTAACACTGTCGATTTTGATATTTTACTTGGATTGCTACGTTCTCTTAACATATCTCCAACGATGCTTGACTGGTTTCACAGTTACTTGCATGGTCGCCGGCAGCGCATTCGTTCAAAGGACTCCTCTGCATGGTGTGATATCAGTGCCGGTGTCCCTCAAGGTGGCGTGCTGTCTCCTCTCCTCTTTACACTTTTTATCAATTCAATTACTCATAACCTTAAATCTTTCTTTCACTTATATGCAGACGATCTCCAAATATATTCACAAGGGCGCTTTGAAGACCTTTCCAGTGTTGTACAGATAGTTAACGACGACCTTAGTCGTATATTACATTGGAGCAAGTCATTTGGTCTCAGAGTTAACCCTCTGGCTAACTGGCCGGCCTTGCAACCCATCACATTTGACGGTGTCCAAATTCCTTTTAGCAGAATCTGTATACGAATAGTTTTTGGTCTACGGAAGTATGACCATGTTACTAAATACCGGACTCAGCTTAAATGGCTTCCCATCCGTCGTAGGCGTGACTTGCATATTCTTTTCCAATTATTAAGCATATTATTTAATCCGAAATCACCACCCTATTTAAAAGAGCGCTTTAAATTTCTGCAGTCATCACAGGGTCACAACATGCCTTCATCCAAAAAACTACACCTTCAATTTCCTCCCCATTCCAATTCTGAATATTATGCGCAGTCGTTTACTGTCCAGTCCATTCGGCTTTGGAATTCCCTACCCTTAACAATCAGAAGATCAGAATCGATTGCCATTTGTAAAAATCGGCTTAAAGCACACTTTCTTTCTTTTTAAAACAAACTGCCTTCATATTTTAGAATATTACTGGTCACTGTTGGTCTCGACATTTCCTCTATCAAGTAGTATTAAGTATGTTAAGTGTATACGTATGTATGTATTATTGTCATGTATTTTCAACCGACTTCAAAAAAGGAGGAGGTTCTCAATTCGACTGTATGTTTTTTTTTTTTTGTATATTTGTTACGCGATTACTCCGCCAATTATGAATCGATTTTAATGATTCTTTTTTTGTTTGGTAGATCATACTTCAGAGGTGGTCCCATATAAATTTTATCGAAATTGATTTAGAACTTTTTGAGAAAATCAACAAATATATACCCAGATAATATTTTGGTTGTGGTTCTTGTTACCTATCTTCGACAAATATGAGCCGATTTTAATGATTTTTGTTTTATTGAATAGCTTATACTTCAAAGATGCTATGATAAAAGTTTGAAAAATAAAAATCACCCCTAAGGGTAGGAAAATAGGGGATGAAATCGGTGTTCAGCAGTTAGATTAGGATTTATCACTAAAAATAGATGAAATAAGTAAATTTTATTTAAAAAAATAAAACCGACTTCAAAACACTGAAATGCTAAAAATAATCCTAACACTTAAGTACCTAATCAATCAGTTACTTTTGGAGTCGGTGCCAGCCGATGAGAGATTCAATGTTTTTGTTTGCACCGACTCCAAAAGTAACTGATTAGGTACTTAAGTGTTAGGATTATTTTTAGCATTTCAGTGTTTTGAAGTCGGTTTTATTTTTTTTAATAAAATTTATTGTGTATACGTCTATGCTATAAATTTTGCAATCCTATTTGTAGCAGGTAAATTTGAGAATTATAAGAACTCTGCACCACCATCCCCTCTCTTTATTGGTTGTCCTCTACCTAAAGGTTGTCTGGAAGAGATCTCTATTAGCGATAAGACCGCCTAAATTGTACGTTTTTTTTTCTGTAAAAAGCATGTGTAATTTACTTACTTAAAATGGAAAATAAAGAATTTATACGAATCTTGGGAGGAGTTGATAACAGTGATTTGGAACAAATACTTTGCGATTGCGATTCAAAACATGTAAGAGATTTGACAACCGCCATAACATTGATGTCAGTCTGACCACCATTTAACTTGAACCGTGATTGTAAATTTAGCGGTTGTCCGTCTAAAGATTCATTCTTCCAACCCATACGAATTTATAACAGATTGCCGGAGTTTATGAAAAATGAAGTAAATGATTTAAAATTTATAAAACAATTAAAATTAATGTTAATAAAAAAATGTTATTACACAATAAACGAATACTTAAATGACAACAATATAAAACAATAAATGAAATCCAAAGATAAATAAATATTTAAATGCCTAAAAATACTATTTATTTGATTATGTTATTCAATAATTATCATATGATTTCTTAATTTATTTAATTCTTTACAACTTCTTAAAATAAACAAATTGATCTAATTATGCATGGCGTTATCCTCTCTGCCCACAATACCTATCTTATTGTTGTGCCCTACAGGGTCTATAATGATCTATTTTATGTATCTAATTATAACACCTGTGTAACATTATAGAATGCAATAAATATATTGAATTGAATTGAATTGAAAGTATGTTATTTGGGATTTCACAAAATTTTTTTTCTCAGTTTTTGAGCACCTGCTGACAAATTTTAATAAAATTATGAGTTTTTTCAAATTTCTCATGTAACTTCATACATCCACATTACACCGAATATTTAAAAAATATATATGAAAAATTCCCCTCAGCACACGCCGTTGACGGATTATTTCACTATTAGAGATGGTAATCAACCATTAAAAAGATGACATTGTTCTTTTCTCTAAAATAGTGTCCGGCGTACGGGGATTGAATTCGTTTTTGAAGTAAAGCGTTCAAAGGGTTAAAACGTCGCCATCATACTCAATTTTTTATAACAAATTCTAACGTGAATTTGTGGTGCTGACACAGTAATCAGATCGGCCCTATGTAGAATACTTCCAGAGATCGGAGTAGCCTAGACGAAAACAGTGGTGTTTTCGTCTAGGCCACAGATATTCTTTAATAAATCCTCAACGCATGTCCCACAAATTATGACTTTCTACCACAAATTCTATTTCGTTGAAGAGTAAATCCCTAGATAGGCAGAATCGGTTTCCCTTGACATGGCCTTGACAAAATGAGCTGCACGAATGGGTTTGTCTTTAGTTAATAAAAATAAAAGTCCTTTATTTTTTAGTCAATTTATTTTACTCTAGGCTGTCGCTTCAGGTAATGTAGTAATAATATCCGAATCACCTGGGTCTGTGATAGCAAGTGTGCATACTCTATAGTATTTACCGCATGCTGTGCCAAGTTCAATATTATTACCGCTGTAGTGGTGAACACCAGTTTTTGCCAAAAGTGCGTAGTATTCAATCTCCGATTTCCTGAAACAATAAACGAAAAAAATGATTCTAACACTAATCAAAATTTTACTAGGGTATACACTTTTACGATTGCTACATCCAAAGGGTGCTAAGTAGTGTTGTCGCTCGATAGCCTACTATCGTTAGTATCGAAAATAACTCGATAGTATCGATCGTTTTATAACAGCAATAGTATAGCATCATAATTAAACTCAATACTATTAAAATTAAAAATTTGATTATTTTCCATCAGAATTCAGAATACTACACACGCTTTGCTATACTAAACTTAATTATATGATTCTAAACTAAGATAAATGAAATATGAAATTAAATAAAGAAAGAGAAAACACATAATATTCTGGAGGACTAGAACCTAAACAAGGACATTCAGTATTTTAGAACTCCAGCCCCCTAGCATGACCACCAAAACACGATATGATAGAGCGATTTATCGACTCCAACTGCAAAAATATGCTAGATATAGCCGCCATGTTGAATTGCTGCCGTGCCGGTGATGTCAGGTGTTATGATCGCTGTTTCGATAAAAAAATCAACATGGTGTCTATATCTATCATATTTAAAATAAATAATAACGGTTAGTTTATCTAAATCACTATATCATATCATATCGTGTTTTGGTAGTCATGCTAGGAGGGCTGGAACCCCACCCGGCCCATGTATAGCATAATATAATATTGTGTTTGTGTTAGTGTGTTTTGGACGTTTTTGTGTGCGATTCACGTCATGATAAGAGTGATTCAGTCTCACAGTAATTTAGACCAAATAAATAGTTCCTAAGGGAAATTCTACTCATAAAATATTTTTAGGTAAATGTTTAGTGCCAAGTTTAATTTATTTTACAGGTGTCACTTTTTATAGTATTGATGTCATTAACTATCAATAGTATTGCTCTTCAATGGTAATAGACTCAATACTATGTATTGCAATAGTAATACTTGTAATGAGACAAGTAATAGTCAATCATACTATATCAATTCTGCTTACTGTTACACACACTGACTGATTATTGTTGTCACTAAATGAAAACGAAAATAATCCAAGTCATTCTCAGCATTTCATAAAATACCTGTGCTGCCTGTGCACTGCAACTGATAGAAATACAGTAAATATTTTATTTTATTTATTAGGGACAACAAACAATTGCACATGTTGACAAAATAAGAAGTTAATTACAAAAATATATATATATATGTGTGCAACCAGCACCATTATCCACAGAAATAACGAAGAACATACGGTTACTTAGATCGTATACATTAGTTAAACTTATAGTAGAAATGCTGATCACTCCCACCATGCAGCAGGCACCAGTCATTGTGAAACAAAACATTGAAGCATTGAAGGCGTTCAAAGGTAAAGAAACATACTGTAGGAATCTCATATGCAAATACACCTAAAACATTTTTTTATCCCTCATTTTTTTTGTTGCTTTGGTGTGAAATGCTTCATGTTCATAATAACGAATTCCTTGGAGATCTCATTTATGATTTGGAAATAAAAAGTAGTAACTGGGGTCTAAGTCTGGACTAAACGGAGGGTGATTAATAGTTGCGAACCCAGATTCGTAAATAGCAATAGAATAGCAGCCTTGGCAATATGAGCAGTATGTCCAGGGGCATTGTCGTGCAGAAGCAGAACATTCCAGGACAATTTTCCCCTCCTTTTCTCTTTGGTTGCTTCCCTTGACGTGCAAATAATACATATAAGCGTAGTATTGACCGGTAATATTTACACCCTTATCTTTTCATCGATCATCAATACAATCCCAGAATATTGTGGCTATGACCTTGCCAGCTAAAGAGACGACCTTGAATTTTTTAGGTTAAGGTGTTCCTTCAATATGCCACTGCATTGATTCTTGTTTGTTCTCTAGGTCATAATAATGAACCCAGGTTTCATCTCGAGTAACAATCTTTAGAGTACCTTATCAGGATTTTCACCACACAGCTCAATAGTCAGAACAACAAGAAACACGTAGTTTTCTGAAGCGGTGTCAGCATTCGCGGCACACATCACGCACTTTTGACATCCGACAAATATTTTTGTGCCCATTTCAGAAGGTCGGATTTTTACGGCCAAATACCACTACTCGGTTAATCTGCCTTTTTTTGTTTGATAATACTGTATTATATTAAAATAATGTTTACACTTGGTAAATACTTTATGAATTAATCATTTACAATTGATTACACTTTAGTTTCTCAATTAGAATACCTACAAATTATGTCTTAAGTTAGGTAAATTTCTGATATTATTTTTAGAAGTGTATTAATGTCCAAGGCAAAATGGACAGTAGGGACGGGACATAAGCAATGATTTACTAATACAAAAATCCACATAAATTAAAATATTTTTGTTTATACTGACAAATTTATCATAAAACGAATAAAGCAATTGTTACTGTAGAAATAAAACACAAAAATGTGTTGCTTTTATTTAATTTATAATAAATATAGTATAAGGTCAGTGACTGAATTGACGATTCCCATCCCTAGCCTGCATGTCTAGAAATGAATATTGTTAGTACACCCCGCGCCACGGTCGGAGAAAGACGACCGCTTCTGACTTCATAAACCAGTGCCGCCTTCTGGAATTTTCCATTGGTGCTGTGCTTATGCGTGTAACTGTTATGTTCGTGTTATCGATTAATGGGATTCAACATGACTTCTGCTGAAGAAGTTGTATATATATTCTTTAATAAATCCTTAACGCATTTCCCACAAATTCTATTTCATTGAAGAGTAAATTCCTGGATAGGTAGAATCTGTTTCCCTTGACATGGCCTAGACAAAATGAGCTGCACGGTAAACTGATATTGATATTGTCAAAATATAATCATATTTGTTCAAAAACTGACCAATGATGTTAGTTGTTCTATTAAGATGAAGATTTATCTACGTGACAGCATTGAGAAATAAAAGTAACGAAATTCGTTTCTGGTCTAATTTTATTGTGCGAAAAACAAAAAAATCTTTCAAGATCTTTAAATGTTTTTTGTTTTACTGTGTTACTAAAATACCTACTAATATTAGAAATAAAATTACAATAAAATGCAAAGTAACGCTACGTTTCTATCTGCCTGTCTGTACGATATTTAGTTGATAATGTAAGCGTGCGAAGGGGTATATCGATTTACTATTGAACATCCCTATTTGTTGTAGGTATTTATTTTTCGTTTTACTGTGCCTGGCCTTGCGGGCACGACAACTGATATTATGCTTGGCGGTTAATAAGTTAAGATGGTCATAAATGATATCATTTGCAGGACCAATGGAATGGTTAGTTCTTAGAGCAATAGCCTTTACCTTCACTCGACCATCTTCTAATAAATTTTTCTCCACTTTTTTAACATTTTCCTGCTAAGAACCTTCGAAAGGCCGAAAAAAGTTTAAGGTCGTCTTCGATGCTCTCCCTCACACGCTTAAATTCACTTGACCAATTCTGAATCGTGGATAATGAAGGAGCAGAGTCGGGTAAACATGATCCATTTTTTTAAATTACCGGCTACTTATAGACGTTTTTAATTATAATTTGTTTTAAATCCCGAGCGCGTATAATTATAAAATCATTATGCGACGATGCCGATTAGTGCACTTCGCCTTGTTGTGCGTCTCATGCGCTCTTGCCGTTCCGCTGCCGCTGCGACTGAGCAAGCGGCGATTGCGATGAGTTTACTTTGTTTTGTCCGGCTAACTACACGTATGTACACGCGCAAAAGAAAAACCCTATTTGTAAAAAAAACAAGCCGCGAATCTTATGAAAGTGTGGGATTATTTTAAAGTGCTAAATGAACACAATAAAAGAAAACATGTGGTTACACACACCACATGTTTTCTAATATGGAATTCACTTTTGTAATATGGAGTAATTAAATAAATGCCAACGTGCCTATGTATGCACTCGTACACATCCACTTCACCTTGGGGCTTTGACTTGACTGACTCAATTTGCTGCTTCGCCGACAACACAGCGAGCGGGCGGTGGTCGGAGACCTTTGTTTACTCTTGCTCACTTTCGCAGCCAGCCCGAACATCATCTCTGTCGGGCTCTTGGAGGGACTCACTCACTCTGTTTACTTGGATATACTTTTATCGCGCGCGACGTTTAATACGTTTTTTTACCGAACTTTACCATATTTTACGGTAAAATACCATATTTTACCGGGGTAATTTTACCGCTTTACATCCCTTTTTATAACACATCACGTGACTTTACTGTTAACACTTTAAGTAATAGGCCCTAACTAAATCCAATCGATTCTTTTTGAAAATCGAGAAAGTTTAATCAATTTTTATTTGAGTAACCTTTTTTTAAATAATTCTACCGCCAGTGACGTATATTTTTTTTAACAAACCTGTTTTGCTTTTTTGGCATTTTACCAAATAAAATAACAATCTACGAAAAATTCAACAAAAACAGTAACAAAAGTCAAAACAGGAACTTCGCGAAGCACAACGAAAACACCGCACCGCATACAAGGCAGACGCTTCCGTATTGACGTCAACGCACAAGACGACCGTTCGGTCGATACATCGATTTAGTGGCGATTAAGTGTAACACACACAGAAGGCGTGAACGGGACGGCAACGGGTTGGGTCGGGAGAACGGACGGGTCTAATAAAATACGTTTAAATGGGCGCCTACCATGGATTTAACACTCTTTATAACCGGATGGAGTACTTCTAAAATGTTGCTAAAAGAACTTACACTTTAGTACTTAGAAAAAGTTTAATTTTCTTTATGTAACCAAATTGAGAGACTGCGTTGAGTGAGATGGAAAAGGGGAGGAGTGTGTCCCGCTTGCACAGTTGCCATTATGAAATAGTTTACTTAATGGTTGTATGCGATCTGTTTGAATCAATACAATAACGTGACTTGATAAAATTTACATAGGGAATAAACAGTTTTAATGCGTTTTACTTTTTTTAAAAATAAATACTATTATTGATTTATTATCAAATTTGTCAACGATGTTGGTAATTAACTAATTATTACGTATTATTTTGGATGTCTTACTGTCATCCCTGAACTTGACACAGTAGCAAATATGGTGTCATGTCATGGTTATCAGTTCATTTTAAAATAAAAAAGTTCAAAATGGTAAAAGTTTGTTGTTTAAAGGGTTGCAAAAGTGAAAGTTATCCCTAAATTGTGGAATATCCTTTCTTATGTATGTCTTGGAACCTGTTTAATTCTGGTAAAAAAAAGATATTAAAATAGAATATTTCACATGATTTAAGGTATAATTTCGAACTTTAAAAACCCAAGATATAAAAAACCGGCCAAGTGCGAGTCGGACTCACGCTCCAAGGTTTCCGTACCATTTTCTATGCAACATTAGACACTATATTATAAACTAACGGCAACAAAATCACGTGGTTGGAGTATAGAAAACGGGGCCCCATAGCGGGCACGACACAGAAAAAAAATCATTGATTTCACATGGAATATTGACATAGCTAGGGCATGCAATACCGGCCTACCGGTTTTGATTTTTACCGGTTAACCGTCTATTTTCGCACTCGGTAAATAATCCAAAAACCGGTATTTTACCGTTACAATTTTGTAGCTTGAAATACTCTATTTGTGTTTATTTTGACTTTGTAAAGTTAGTGCACACACTGCCTACTACCGCAGAGAAATATAAAATGATTCAATTTAATATACATATTTATTTCAGCATTCATAAAATTAAGTCTGTGTGATTTATGCTATATTAATTTTCATGTTTTTGCGTCGTGGTAATGCACGGTGGTTAATATTATCATATCACAAATTATCACAAAAATAAAATAAAAACAAAACTTCGGACTAACCCGGTACCTGCACGCTGATTTGCCGCAGGCATCGCTTAGTTAGTACCGAGTCACTTTTAGTGCAGTGATGTACGTACCGTCATACCGAGCGCATTGCTCATACCAAACAAGCAATGACTTAGCGACGCAGTATAAGTCAATAATCAATTATACAACGAATACAAAACATTCATTCTGATTAAAAACCACAGGAATCCTATCAAACATGCAAGGCTAAAGAGTAGTTTCTAAGTACCAACCATCTTAATGAATGCGTAAAAAATATAGTAAATTTTCAGTTAGTTTTTAAATTTAATTTAATTTAATTTAACCTTTCTAATTAAAACCAATTTTTCGAATTTTTTGAAAATGAGTTTTTGCATTTATAGCCCAAACTACAATAAACTGCCTATCTTGCGGCCATTACTAATTTTAGTTTAGTGTAACTCTGCATCTGCCTATAGAGCCTACAGCGCTAAAATGGCGATCTTTTTCTTCTATCAAGTCAATGGAAACTAGACGGACTTCAACCAAAACTTGGCAACTTCTACGTATTTACCTACTTTTCACATTTAAGTTTATTATTTATTATGTAAGTCAAATAGATGATTTATAATAGAAAAACCAGAACCAGTTTTTATTAAAAGCATTGCAAAAGCAGAAAATCGACACACAAGTAATTATATATGTATGGACTAACTGAGTATGAAGAATTCAACGCCACGATGATTGAAGATAACGCAAGTTACATGCAAAAAGCTTTACGACTTGTTTATCCAAATATAATTTGTAGTAACTGTGCTGCTCATACTTTAAATTTACTCTGCAGAAGTATTATCAAAATTGAAGTATTGACGCTTCCAAAAATATAGCAGTCAATATGGTTAAAAATATTTTTAAAATGTCAAGTTTTAACATCGTTACTTGCTCAAACAGTGAAGGAAAAAAACGCTTGTGAAACTTTAAAGTTACCATGCAATAGTCGATGGGGTAGTTATCACACAAGTTTTAAAAGTATAGAAAACACGATAGTTGCCTTGCAGAGCTTTAGCTTAGCTGTACATGAAAGAGCTATACTTCTACCCTCGAAAGCAATATCAGCAATAAGAGATGAAAACTTTTGGAACATTTTTCATCAATACAAACTGATTTGGGAACCTATATCAGATGCAATATTCCAGCTACAAGGTAATGAAAAACATATTCAGAAGGTGATTGACACTTAAAAATATGAAATCAAAGTTACTTTTCAATTTTCCGGACATAATGATTATAGATGAAACGGAAAAAGACGAATATTATCGAAATACGACGAGAGAATCAAAATGTGCCTAAAGCCTATCCTATTTTGCTGCTCATTTATTAGTTCATTTATGAAGTGGGATAAATCATCGGCTTCAATGTAAAATTGAATGTAATGGCATCTTTTCGAACCACAGATGGTTTTTGGAGTCGAAGTTTCTTATGGGACAGTATTACCAATGTAGCGGCAACTACCTGGTCGAAGGAATATTGGAATCTATTGCATTTAGTAAAGTTGCTGTCCGAATACTTACAGCTCCTTGCACTTCCGGGGCTGTAGAGCACAACACAGCAAAAAAAGAAATAGGCTCACAACAGAAAAGGCAGAAAAACGGACCTTTTTGACATACAATTGGAATTTAATTAATAAGCACGTGGAAAATTTCAGTGATAATCCTGAGGATTGCATGCCTGAGTCACCGCCAACAAATTTCAGCCCACCTCGCACTGCTAGCCCTCAGCCATCTACGTCCGGCATTAATAACAGATTTTTTACTGCACTGCGCTGCGCCGGTAGAACACACAGACCGGAGTAATGTGAACGAATTTGCACCGGTATCTGTGTCCCCCGCTCGCAACGCCCTCACTGCTCTCATGTCATTTCTGCTTCGAATTATTTGAAACTTCAACTTTTGAATAAAGGAGACGTGTAGCATGGATATAAACGTAGAAACATTCACCTATTAATGTTTCAATTCAAATATTCCAAGTGAAAACCTTTTCCGTAAAATAGGATGTATCCAATCTTTTCTTTTTACTCTATTTAGCTTTCTATTAAGATACCACCACAGTGGGAACCCGGCCTATGTGATTTTGGATTCCGACTTTCATTTTACAACCTTTTAGCAACAAATACAACTTCTCTTTATTAAAAAAATACTATTTTTATTTTCACCCACTAGAATGGGTGAAAATAGAATAAAATCGGGTTATAACCCAAATCACCCAGTTTTAACCCAATCGGGTGGAATGGGTTTTAACCCACTACCCATCTCTACTTCTATGTGTGGTACGCTTTAAGTATTGTCGATCCCTATAGGTTAACGTTCCGTTTAACGCATCAATTATATTTGAAGGAAATCATAATAATTTATTTTAAAAATCAATAAGCTATATTATTAGTTTGCAATTGCTTAGATTTTTAGAGGCAAAAGTAAATGTGTTTTTACAATGATACAAATTTAAAATAAAAATTATTTTTCTGAAAATAATATACCAAGTAGTATGGGTGAAACGGAAAATCCAATTTCATAATTCGCCTCTTGTCTTGAAAGGACTAAAATATGTATATTTCTAAGTAAAATAAATAATCAAAACCAAGTGTGTGCCGGAGTTGCGCTATTTTGTACAGATGCCACACTGGCATAAATTTAAAAAATATGTAGTGGTTAATATTGAATGGTGGTACCTACAGAACCATTCCGACACACACTAGGAAGTAATTTTATAAGTATTACTTACGGCACTGAACAAGAATAAATAGACCATGTTCGAGTTTAGCATAGGCTCTTAGGGACTACTCCATAGGTTTCCCGAATTTTTGGATTATCAAGAGGAAATTTAACACTAAGGTGACCTGGAAAAATGTGTTTAATTATGACACAATTTTTCTATCAATTAAGTCAAGCTATGTAGGTCACATTTACTGAATCAAGGTTGGTAGAGAATTTTTTATCATATTATGTTTTTATTTTTTTCACGAAATGGCTAAAAAGTCCCAGCTCCATACAAAATGCCTTCGAAAATTTGGCTGTCTCGGACCCCCTTTACTACACCCTAACTGAAAGTAAAAATAACACCCGAGATTTAAAAACCACTTGTTAATCCAATTAGGGAATCCATACTTCTTTGTCTAAGACTCCATATGCTTCCCCCAAATAAATTTAATTATGGGAAACTCTACTTCTCAGTAGTCTCACCTTAGAGGAGGTGCATTCTTGGCGATTATCACCAACTTGGCCTTTCCTTGACGTAGTGTCTTCAGAGTTTGTTTGTAACCAAGGCAATATTTGCCTGATTTCATTACCAATGCCAGGCGAGAGTTAATCGACTCAATGGTCTTTTTCTGAAAAAATAAATTTTAAATATACATTTTTTTGGGAAATTGAGTCAATTCCTTCTAAGTAAGTATTAGGTAGTTTTTAGACATACAGATTCTTTTTAACATCAGGAAAATTAACGTACTCAAACTCAACCATCCCCCAACAATGAATAAAGTTGTATCACCATGTCTTTTACTTACTATTATTAGTAAAAGGTTACATAGACATTTATAAGTTAAGTTAGCACCTTCACAGGGACATGTCATAAATAAATCTATTACTTAAAGCTAATTGCAGGGGAACCATTTAATGCCCCCACGTTGGAAACCTAACCTCAAAACAAGTGTATGGTACTTCCTCAACCCCGCAAATTACATAATTAGCGAGCCTATCGAGCAACATTCTGATGTAGGACTTTTAAACATTAGAGGTCTATCAAAATATTAAAAGATAAACCATGCCATTAGTCCATCAATTAAAATTTGTGAGCAGATTCACGTGGAGGTGAAAACTTACTTGCTTTTTGGCGGCAACCATTATGATAGTTCGCGTTCTATCAAAGCAGAAATGCTGAACTGAAATAATAAAGATACTTAGTAAAAAGTTAAGTTGAGTTAAAAGAATTAGAGCCAAAATAAAAACGAATCAAAAGTCTACGTACTAGCGCAACGACGACGACTGAAAGAAAGAGTGCAAAAATTAAAGATGAGAGAACATATAACCCCACAACTATAGTGATGTTATCATAGACATTAAAATAAACATAGACTGGTTACTGTCAAATTAAATTCGTGTCTATTTGATTTTCGCCATTTCGGCGATGTTGGCCGTAGATAGTATCGTAACATGAAACTAAATAACTGTTGCCCCTAAGTCGATATTCGTAACGTTTTTCATCATCATCATAGCGTCAGCGGTAGTTCTAATGATAAGTCTACTACTCTTAAGCTAAGCTAATGCTATGTTCGGGGCAAGTTTGAGGTTTGGACATTGATTCATGTCCTGTGTGGTACTTGGGTTTTGGTGCCATTTAGTTGCAAAATTAGAACTTACCGTGTAATGTCAGTATAGTTGTACGAGCTAAGATGGTACATTTGTCTGCTGCACCGTCAGCGACCTAGTAACCAGGATGACCCATGGACCCTGCACATGCACCGTCGGCTCTCTACACCGACGGCACACAACGATCAACCTACACATGTTAACGTTCTGTAATTGTTATATATAAACATGACATTATATTAAATAAATCAACCTCTGTCAACCTAAGACATGCACATTATGCCTCTGTCTAGGACGGCAGTATGGGATTGAGTGAGTGAGATTTGAGTTGCTCACTGATCCAATTTTAGAATATCAACATGAGATCAACGTTCAAGTAGATGGAAGCCGGAATTTATGAATTTGGTTTCATAAATTTGGTATGCAAGTGGCGAGTGGCTTCTGTTATTTTGCCCCGACATTATGGCAACGCCTCGACATTGTGGCTATTGATTTGCCCCGACATTGTGGCACTGGCAATACCCGACAATGTAGCTGTCTGTTGTTTTGCCCCGACATTGTGGCAATGCCCCGACATTGTGGCGACCTGGCGTCTTTTGTTTTGGTATGTTGCTCAGGATGTGTCGAATTTCATATTCTGATGACCTAAATGACAGTCATGAGGTGGTGGCTGAACTCCCGTCTGGATAAAGCGGTCGATGACGACTCGCAGTCAGAAGAGAACTTGTTAGGAGTAACCAGCGAAAAAGCGGGCCCAGCGCTACGTCATAGTGACGTAGATCCGGTCGGGTGGTGGCAAAGGAGCACAAGACCCGACACGCAGCGACGGAGCACTCAGCCCACGTTACGTAAGATTCGTTATTTTGTTAATTATCGTTGATAGCTATTTTAGGAATAATTGTAACGGTTGGAATAATAAATTTGTAACAGTTTGTAACAATCGTCATCTTTATTAAAAATAAGATAAGGGATCCTGGTTACTAAAAATATTATTAAATTGCATGACAAAAAATAAATAAAAAATATAGGTATTGCTGAGAGTTTTTAAAAGTACTTGAACCATTGTAAATTCAATCTGTGGTTTTTAAAACTAGCCATTCAAAAGTTTCAATCTTAACGTAACATTTGGTTATTAAAAAGACAATTGCTAGAGTCTATCCGTTAGTAAAAATGTTTTACTATTGCTCCACCGAACAGTATAAACAAATATACCGATTTACTTCAAGTAATAATCAAACTCCTGCGAAGAAATACTACGGTCGAGATGACCACATAGTAGGATTTTGTGGGATAAGTAAATAAAAATAATTACTGTTTGTTAACATTATTCATTTTTAACTTTTAAATTTGACATATATTGGCTGTTCAAAACACCATAAAAACAAAATGCCTGATGTTTTAATAATAAAAAATGACACTGCACTGACAATCTTACCCTGATCTTTTTAATTTAAACATTACTACTAATTTGACAGTAACTTGGCGTATGTATAAAAATTTGTTCGCTTGGAGGACTTTCTTCAAATTTAAAGCGTAAGTCGTCGTAACAGCGTATGCTCTCATTAAAGAAGTAGTGACATCTGTAATAGCCGATGTCACCGGTGCTAGTAATACCTATATTTTAAATATTACTGTGGTTCTCACTTAATGTGAACTCATCGCGATCAATTTTTTATTTTTATTTATTTTTGTTATTCCTTTTGTTTTTCTCAGCTCAAAGGCTGGTATAAAAAAAAAAACATTTACGGGCATTGCCAAGAAAATGGTCTCAATTAGTTTGTAATTGATCTGTAGAAATGGCAGGTTCATTCTGGAGAAATCGACGTACTATGCGGCAGGTATTTAAAATTGCCGCCTTTTGCATGGTGATATGAGTGTGCTGCGGCAGTTCCAGCAGTTTGATACTATAGTGTAAGTGTTTGGGTATCACTCCAGTGCTAGAGAGCACCAGTGGCACAATGTACACTTTGACTAAATTCCAAATTCCATACCCAAAACAAACAATGTTGGGTACATGAGTGGATAAAATGGATATACACCATAGAGCCTTATTCTGAATCCGTTCAAGCATAAGCTTGTACTTAGTTTCGCATGGATCCCATATTACAGCGTTAAACTCAAGTTGACTGCGTACTAAGGCGTTATATAGTGTGACCATAGCTGTTATATTTGTAAATCCATCAAGCCATCGAAGAACAAATCCTAAATTTCTATATGATTTTTTACATATAGAAATTATATGTTCACGAAACGTTAAGCCTGCATTAAGACAAATACCCAGATCCTTTACCTCTGCTACTCTTGAGTAATGGCGTTCCGTTGAGGGACCACCTTCTACAAGCTACTTTTTCTTATTGAGTAAGCAGGAAGGAGTGACAATTAATGAAATTAGTTTTACAAATATTTTACTAAGAGTAGCCATTTACAGCAGTTCTAAATTTTAAGTAGATTATTAAATATGGATACCTGTCAGCGCGACTGCGGGTCCACCTTTAACCGAATGTAACTGAACCGAATGTGACTTTTACAAATTAGAGGTTGAATTTTCAGTCGTTTAAGAACTTTTACTATAGGCTGACACATTCAAAAACTTAAAATTCCAATGTGGACCCTCGGAACGCACATTGTTAATTTAACGAGGTAATCGATTTTGTATTTTATGTTTATTACTCTAGAGAAAATTTCATCAAAGGTACATCTAATCCACTACTCTGTTATTAACCCAAACCCTTCCTTCGGGAAACGGGTGCAGGGGCCTTCTGAAGTGGAACCATGGGTTTCACCGCAGACCGTAGCCACCGGCATAATCCATAGTTCTACTTCGGCTGCGAGCTTTTTACTGCTGCGAGCCGCCCGGTCTTTGGGGGGAGGGAGTCACTCTATACGGGGTCCCCATACATGGCCATGGAGCGCACAACGCCCATAAACAGGCGTCAGCTGGAAGCTGAAGGCCCGCCGAGGTTGGCCATGAGCCTACTCAGCGCTCTTGTTGTCTTCAATAACTTCGGCGCCAAGCGTTTGAAATGCGGGTCTGAGGCCTATCTCCCGTCCAAAGTAAGGTCGAAATATTTCAGTGTACACCTATTATCGACGTGAATGCGGAGTGAAAACAAAAGACCGCCGAATTGTTCCACAGGAGTGGGCCTAGAACAGATCACTATAGAACTCCGCATAAAGATTGCCGGCTAAGTAGCTACCCACCATACGCTGCCGGTAGGCAGGCACCCCGTAATGGATGATGGCCTACCTTATACACGACCACGCCAGGGTGATGAAAGCTTTGGCATTGTCGAGCGACACCGCACGGTGGTTACACACCCAAAGGAGAGCAGTCATAACCTCCTAAAAATGTTTTTATTGATTCTTTTTTTTTTGTAAACGATGTAAAATATTTATTGACGCACGGTTTCCAAAAATTACGATGACAAAGCTTATAAAATTATACTACAACTATCAAGTATCACAGATCGGAAAAGTCTTTCCTGGGCCGCCCGCCTAAGGCGCAGGACGTTAATGGTTATTCCTGCTGTAAATTGCACTGTTCAACACTTCTTGTCAGTTCTACACATTCATTTTCAACAAACCATTTAGAATATTTACTTACTTAAAACTTTATGTTTAGTACGTGATGATTTAACCCAGATTTTATCAAAACTTCTACAATAATTAACAATTTTTATTTTTATTTTATAAGACACAAAACAGGATAGTCATTACAAATACATTTTACATGATTATAACTTGATTGCTAAACTGTAGCCCAAAACATGCGTATATGGCTAAATTTTGAAATAAATTAAATTGAATTTAACAAATAAAGCAAAGAAAGAAAGTTCCACAAAAATTAAACTAAGAAAAATAATCTGTAACAATAGAATAAATGGTAAACGGTAATTCGAAAATGGTGGGATGGAATGGTGGGACAACGGTAAATGGTAATTTGACGTGTTCCAAAATATCTACAGTTTCAGCATCTTTATGAGACGTTAAAAAAACTCCTATAATATATTTTTACGATCTAATGGTTTTTGCGAACACCACAACTTGAATAAATGCCTTCTTGAAAAAGAACATTAGCTTTACGCGCCTGCTGGCCTGGCCCGCTAGATTTACGGACTATCGCAATGTTCTTTTCATATCAGTTATAATTAATCTATTAGTATAGATACATTATAAAGCTAAAGAATTTAGTTTGCGAGATTAGCGCGTTCAAGCGCTAATCTCAGGATTTACTAGTTCAAATTGAAAATTTCTTTTTGTGACGTATAGTCCATTTATCGAGGAAGGTTTAAAGCTATATTACATCACGCTACAGCTAATATCGGAGATAGATCGGAGTATCAATGGAAAATGTTGCAAAAAACGGAAAAAAATATTGTTTTTGAGAGCTTCTGGTGCGTGCACTGAGCAAGGACCGGAACCGCTTACCAATAAAAGGGTTTTTAATTGGGTATTTCATAGACTTGTTTTCACAAACCCTATCAATTCGGTAAGCATAATATCGTCGACTTACTCCAACGAAAGGCTAACCAAATGAATACAGTTAATTCTGGTAAGCATTAACTGTATCTAAAAACCCTATCGAGGCTTACCTTAAGAAAGGGTTTTAAAAGCGCTCAAGCAATTTTTAAACCTCTACGTGCATACCATTTGACTCATTATTGTCTAACCTTTAATTGTGTGTGGCTATTGCCACGGCGAACTTAAATACACAGACAGGTTAATAAAAATCACCAGAATGCGCGAAAAAGACACAGACAATAGGGTAACCCTTTTAGTTGGTAAGTGCTTAAATATTGAATTACCGATACCCTATTTGGTAACGTGGTTCCGTAACGAAAGGCTAACACTGGAGTAGTTTATCG
Organism: Anania hortulata; assembly: GCA_963576865.1. Classification (NCBI taxonomy): domain Eukaryota; kingdom Metazoa; phylum Arthropoda; class Insecta; order Lepidoptera; family Crambidae; genus Anania; species Anania hortulata. The sequence continues at coordinate 11,387,574 of OY756390.1, read as the reverse complement.
ATAGGGTAATCCTATCTTTGGGTAACCTTTTAATAGGGTTTCCCTAACAATCGGCTTAATAAAAAAAGGAAATTTCTGGTCCTTGGCACTGAGTAAATGGTTTAAGTTACTTAAAAATCATGTATGACGGAATTATTCCCATTAAAAAAAAATAGGCACGAATTTAATTTGATAGCAGCCAGTCTACACTTATTTTTAAGTCTATCTATGTTCACTACTTACTTGATCAGTGCCAGCAGAGGCCACGTCGAACTCTGTCTAATCTGTGCAGCAGCAAGCAGCACCTGCGGCCATGGACATAACACTCTTTCTAACCGGATTGAGTACTTCTAAAATGTTGCTAAAAGAACTTACACTTTAGTACTCGGCAATAAAGTTTAATTTTCTTTGATGTAACCAAATTGAGGGACTGTGTTAAGTGAGACCCAAAAGGGGAGGAGTGTGTCCCGCTTGCACAGCTGCCATTATGAAATAATATTACTAAAGTCCGTTTATCCTTAACCGATGCAAAACGCGCTGCTAAGAGAGCTGTAGCCATAGCCAGGCGAGACCACTTTTATACGCTCTATGACAAGTTGGAATCGTCTGAGGGGCAGAAGCTAATTTATAAGTTAGCGCTTTCCAGGGTCAAAGCGGCACAGGATATTTCCCAGTGTCGCTGTGTTAAAGACCCTGAGGGCAGCCTGTTATGCGAAGAACTTGCGGTGAAGGAGAGATGGCGCTCTTATTTCCATGAGCTGCTGAATAAGCAGCACAAAGAGGTGCAGCCACTGGACCTCCCTCCGAATCAGGGACTAGTACCACCTAGGGAATTATGTCCTATAATCCTAGTATGCCTGAAAAAGTCCAGTTCGCTTGTCGCCGCGTGAAGAATCGTAAAGCTGTCGGAGCCGATGGAGTCCCAATCGAAGCCTGGAAGGCAATGGGCCCTCTTGGTGTGGACATCTTAACCTACCTTTACAACCGCATACTCTTAAGCGGGCTAATCCCGAACCAATGGAGAATGAGTATTATTACTCCGGTCTTCAAAGGCAAGGGATCAAGGTGCAAGAGTGTGGCAACTACCGCGGTATAAAGGTCATGTCCAACACCATGAAGCTCCTTGAGCGGATTGTGGACTCCCGGATCCGACAGGAGTGTGATGTGTCAGAGTGTCAATATGGGTTTCGTCCTGGCAACGGGACTATGAACCCTGTTTTCGCCCTAAGGACCGCCATGGAGAGATACAGGACGAAGAATACGCCTATGCACTTGCTCTTTCTTGATCTGCAGAAGGCCTTCGACTGTGTCCCTCAAGTGGTGATCTGATGGGCACTGATATCCAAAGGGATCCCCGAGGCATATATTGATATTATTCGAGACCAACCAGCAACCATTCTACGGTTCGGACCGCTGTTGGCGACTCCAAACCGTTCCCCATTACCGTCAGAGGACACCAGGGTTCCGTCTTCAGTCCGTTTCTGTTCAGTGTGATATTAGACGTTGTGTCAGACAGCATCAGAGACTCACATGAGCAGCCATCATGGCTGCTGATGTATGCTGACGATATCGCACTGGTGGACGCGGACAGAGCCAAGCTGGTGAGACGGGTGAACGAGTGGAAACAGTCGCTTGAGAGTAGTGGTCTGAAACTCAATGTGGCAAAGACCGAGTACCTGGCAAGTAACTCTACAGATCCAACGCCTGTCCGCATAGGCGGAGACAAGGTCGACACACGGACCAGTTTAAATACCTTGGATCTGTGCTTCACGCGTCGGGAGACATCGATTGCGACGTCAAAGCACACATTGCTGCTGCGTGGGCCAAATGGCAAGAGGTGCCTGGTGGCATTTATGACCCCAGAAAGCCGGTTAAACTGAAAGAACAGATCTATAAGTCCGTCATTACGCCTGTCCTTTTATATGGCATCGAAGCGTGGCTGCTACTTGAGCAATATAAGCAGTGGCATGCCAGCACAAGCATGTCACGGAGATAAATATGCAGCGGTGGATGTGCGGAGTCACGCGGAAAGACCGCATGAGGAACTCGCGCATCCGCGGTAGCCTTCGCGACCGTGATATTGCAGACAAACTGCAGGAAAGTCGCCTACGCTGGTACGGCCATGTTTTGCGGAAACCGGCAAGCTACGTAGGAAATAAATGTATGGCCACGCGCCACAGCCAGGTCCTGGCAAAAGAGGTAGACCTAAGAAATACTGGCTTGACGTCGTGAAGGCTGACATGCGTGCCAATGACCTTACCACTAGAGACGCTCAAGACCGCGCGAAGTGGAGGAGTAAATAAAGGAAAGCGGACCCTGGGCTCCAAAGCAATGGCTTTGGACGCAACCGGGATTGACCAACACGTTTGTTGTATGGGATTCCCCTTGAATATTTATTTTATATTAATTGAATTGTTAATTTTTAAGGTGAAGAAACAATTAAATATTCTGTGAATATTTCAAGCGTCTGCCTGTTGCCGTTATTAATATCAAGGAAAAAACGGCAAAATAATCATGTTTGTTGTATTAAATAATTAAATATTAATTTTATTCTGTTTTTCGTATTTGTTGTTGCAGTGGCAACAGAAATACATCATCTGTAAAAATTTCAACTGTGTTGAACTTGTGTAATTTAAAATTTGTTTGTAGTATTCCTTTTAAGATTTTTGAAAAATTAAAGTACGATGTGGTTGGGCGCATTGGGGGAAGTATTTTGAAAAATCCGATAGTATGCAACCGACACAGCCGACATTTCAAAGAAGAGGATTTTAAACCTACAATCTTGCCTAGGTTAACAGGTGTTGTACATTATGTAATAAAAAGTATCCAACACACAATATCTGAAGTCTATTTTTTAGACTATTCAATCTTAAATAAGCACATATTTTTACTCTATTGCCACTACACCCATATTTTTGAATATTTCCTTTTAGACATATAATTATATTTATTATACATGATTCGATGTTAGTATTCTAGCTCGAACCTTTAAGAAAGAGGTAATGTTTTTCTCTAACACTAATACATTATTATGCAAAGCTCCCTAAGGTTTATTATACAAAAATAATAATTGTATTTACCGCAAAATTACCTTACACTTAACATTAAAATAATTTGACGTCTGTCTACGTATCTCGAGATTTGGAGGACCTGCCCCCCTAGCATGACTACTAAAACACGATATGATATAAATGATATAGCTATATATCGACACCAAATGTAAAAATATGATGGATATAGCCACCATTTCAAATTTTTATCGAAACAGCGATCATAATATGTACCGTTACCGGCACGGCGATTCAACACAGCGGCTACATCTTTCATATTTTTATAGTTGGTGGCGATATATAGCTATTTAATATCTTATTATAATATCGTGTTTTAGTGCTCATGCTAGGCAGGCTGCTCTAAAAAAAAATTTGATCCTGCTAATGTTCACTCAAGTTAGAGGAAATGGTTAAATCATAGGTGTTAAGCTAGTGATCAGACGTGAGCTTGAACACACCCAAATACCTACACCATGGAGCACATACCCTATACTATAGAATAGAAATGTCATATGGTTTATCTGTCAAAATTTCCGCCATTTTTTAATCTGTGTCTGTACTGTTTTTGTAAAATAAATCTTAATAAAAAGATGGTTCGTATAACTGCTCAGTAAGGTATATGCTCGATGACCTACATATTCTAAGAAATTTAATGTATAATACACATTATTTCACTTATGTAACTAAAATTCAGTAAAATAGGGCCCTTGATACCTAACTACCTACTTTTAAAAAATCATTTTTACATGAATAGTTGTAACTTATACGCGTCCCTTTTAGTTAACGATCTTTAAAGTTACCTTAATACAATTTGGTCACCATATATATTTAGAAAGGGACATAATCCACCAGTTGGTTGTCGCACGTTTTTTTCGCACACTGCTCAATCCGGGTAAAAGTGTTAAATCTATGCCTGCAGCACAGCACTGCACACACAGCCTACCACAGATCAGACAGAGTATGTGCAGCCCACCCACCAAAGAGTAAAATAAATGCCATCTACCAGCCCTTGTCTAATCTGCTGTGAGCACGTACAGCCATTTTGTGTAACGACGGATTTGATCTAGTTTAATGACGCGCGGTATTGAAGAAGTGAAATATTCTGTTGCAGTTATATTACTTTCCATACATCGATACCTAAGTTTCCTTTCATAACCGCCTTCTGCGTAATAAAATACTAAAAGGTGTTAATCCGAAATCCGTTAGAATTATGGAAGGACCACCAAGCCGCGGCTTTCGTGGTGGTGGACGAGGAGGTCCTCCAGGTCCAAACATGCGAGGCAGAGGTGGATTCGATATGCGGGGTCGGTAAGTAGAAGTTAGAATAGTATCTCAGATTTTCATTAAACAAATATTTAAGGTTAGGTCGTTCTAGTAACAGATAAAAAGTTATTTTTATTGTAGATTCCTAAACAAATAGTATGGTTTTTCAGTGCTTTGTTGTCCAAATTCGCGCACTTGTGTTATATAATTGTTTGTGAACCCTTAGCGGTGGTGGACCCGGAATGAGAGGAGGACGCGGAGGGCCACCTCGAGGCGGTCCTGCGCCACGTGGCGGGCCGCGTGGATTCCGCGGTGGACCTATGCGTGGCGGCGGTGGCGACCGAGGCGGGCGCAGCTTCCCGCCAGGACCTCAAGGTCCAGGCCCCCACCCAGTGCCTACCATAGAGTCGAGAGGAGCTCCACCCCAAAGTAAGCAATGTTTCTATCCACTCTAACGTCCGTGGATAGTTGACTATCCAAAAAAAAAATGGCCATCTACGTTCGTGGATACTTTACTATCTACAAGATAAAAAAGTGGAGTGCTAGCAAAAAATGACAAATAGAGCCATCTGCCCGAATTCTTTGGAAGCTTTTTTAAACCTTAATAGCAAGCTTAGATACAAGTTCAACGTAAAAATCATAGGTGGCACTCGTGCTCGTTGAAATTGGTGAATAATAATTTTTTTTCGGCAGTGCGTTCTAGTGTGAAGTGTTTACTTTGAGTGCTTCGAAACCGTACCCATTAATATGTCGTAAGTACTGTGTTTTACTGTATTTCCCGTATTTTTTATGTATGGAAATCATAATTTAGGAATGGATCTCTCAAATGAAACTAATTCTAACACAGTTTACATGAAAATAATATTTAAGAAGATTTTTAGAAGTTATTGTGTCATCAATTTTGAAATGCTGGCCGCATTTATCGAGTTATATTTAACAATATTCTTTCATTTAGTTAAATAATTGTTGCTTAATGCATAGTAATATAACCTAATTCGTTCTCTAGTGTAGTCTTTTAGTATAAATATATTGAAATTATTCAAAATAAGAGTAAAAACGTGAATGTATTCCACAGGTTTTTTGATTTGGATAGTTAAGTATCCATGGACGTACTTGATTTATTTGTCCTAAGGGTGGATATGAACGACAAAAGTGTGCTATTTTAGATTTTGTTTTTCTTTGGTGGCGTGTTTTGTTTTGTTGTTAGCTTTGTTAGATAGTTAATTCAGCAGAGGCAATGCAATTTTATGGTGCCATTGGCTGGTCTGATGATAGAGTCGGAAGGCGGCTATAGGAACTCCTTAATTACACACGATAAATCCATCGTGTTTGGGCTCGTTAAATTTGTCTTGATAAGTACTCGATGACCCGATGGGTGTAGTGGCGCGGTGATACACCTCGAACGCAACGGGTTCCGGGTTCAATTCCTGGTACGGGTACATAATACAGTCAAAATCTGTATTTACAATTAAAAAAAAACTATATTTTATTTACTTCACATAAAAAGTATAATGTAAAAAAAAATATAAACGTACTATCTATACTTTATGTAGGTACTAACTTAAGTTTGCAGTGATTCTTATATAGTGTATAAGGATGCTTCATGACATATCACATGTCATAAATCCCCATTGTTTTGTTTTTTTAAATAATTATTAATGGTTTTAGTAATGAGTTAAAATAATTATTAATAGCTTTAGTAATGAGTAATCAATCATTTATTCTTGTTTTATATGCACACCATAATTTTACAAGAGATGTTGTTTAAATTAAAAATAAAATATAACAATAAAACAATTAAATTCATTCGTCCAACAAAACATTACTATAAGTATGCCTTAAATAAATAAATAAAAATTGACAATATTGGTCAATTATGTCTAGCTAGATGAAAACCGTCGAGGTTGGTCTCCTTCTTTTAAATATAAGTTAGGATAGCGTCTAACGAAGTTAAGTTAATTTCTAATAATTTTGTAAATAAATTTATATTTTTTTTACCCTTTATAGATTTCTTTTATTTAATACATAATTTTTTTATTCAAAAACTAAAAAAATACGTCCATGTTATAAAATCTAAATATTCGTGCGTGGACAGCCTTATCGGGCCGCCATCTTGCCTCGATTTTACTCGGCGCATTGAGCAAACGGAGCGTAAAAAAAAATCGAGTTAGGTGTTTTGTTTTAATTTATTTGGTCGACTTACAAAGTTTTACATTCTGTTATCTTGACATGATACGAAGGTGTATTAGACCTACTTTCTAACCTTGATTTTTAATTCACAAAATGTGAGTTAAATATAATGTCCTAATGCATGAAAATAAACAAGTTCACATTTTTTTGCGGTTTTGTGTGTTTTACCCTTCAAATGTAGCTACAAATTAGGAATATTATTATTTCAAGACTATACACATGATACTGTATTATCTTACCTATTCGTAGGTATTTTTTAAATAATTATAGCTATTACGGTTTAGCTACTGTGAATCATTTATTGACGCCGCGGTAAGGAGTGAGTGACCGCGCGGCGCCGCGCGGTACGCTGGACGTAAGTCGGGGGGGTTAGCGGCGATCGCCGGACGGTTGAGTGGCTAAATAACTGCAATTATTCACAGGTGCTGTACATAATATAATACAATCACCAATCTTTCTGGCAAAATTACCTATAAGTACAGAATTAATTTCATTTGTGTTTTTAATACAGGTTATTTTTCATCAGGAGGATTCAACAATCGTGGTGGACCAGGTGGTATGAGGGGGCGTGGAGGCAGAGGCCGTGGTGACTTCGGACAGCGAGGAGATAGAGGAAGTGGTCGTGGTGGCATGCCGATGAGAGGTTTGTGAATGTTCTAAAGTATACTTGCTACTTTGAAAATTTTACTATTAGGACATGTCATGAAAATCTGTAACATAAGATAGTACAACTCCCATTTTTTAACCCCTGGGTATTCAGTTAAGCAAAATGCTCTCTGACACAATCTTAGTTTTATGGAATGGCTATTCTACTATGCTTGCATTGCACTGGACAAATCTATTTCTTTAACATCATGTACATTATCTGTTTCTGTATGTATCAGTGTAAAATGATAAAGTGGCAACTGCAATCAATAAAATCATCTCTAAGAATTTGATTGATTGTATGAATGATAATGCAAAAAAAGGGAGTTGTTATTCATGTTCTGAAATAGTTTTGCACACTTAACTAAATCAACTCAAGCTAGGTAGGTAACTAGTTTCGAACTCTGAAGTATCAGTATGTCACGAACTCTTACGTATTTTACACTTAATAAAATACCGGGTTACAATAAAATTGATTTTGCAATGTTAAAAGGTCGTGGGGGCCGTGGAGGTCCTGGTCATCAGGGTGGTGGTCCGGGCCCGCAAGGTGGGGCACCGTCTGGCCCACCAAATATGCCGCCACGTTCTGCACCCGCTTCCTCGCACCAGGGCGGTGCCTCGGTTTCGCAGCAGCAAGGGCCACCATTCAAGAGAGGCGGTGGCCCCCCTCACGGAGGTCCTGGTGGACCACCGAAACGTGGACGGTTAGTAGGACAATAGACTACATAATAATATACGTTGAATTTAAACCATTAGGTGTGGTGGAACGGTAAAAACGTAAAATGGTAAAGGATCAAAATGGTTAAAGAGCCATATGGTAAAATAGCATAACGTCAAAAGCGCATAGTGGTTAAAGATCACATTGGTAATAGAGCAAAATGGTAACAGTGCAAATCGTCAAAATTTCATTTGTTACTATATGCACAATACTTTTCTGCTACTTTCCTCAATTATAGGCTAGGAATTAAGGGATTTTTAAAAAACAGTCTAATAAAAGACATTTTTTGTCCTCTACCTGAAGGTTGTCTGGAAGAGATCGCTTTTTGCGATAAGACCGCCTAAATTGTGTATCTTTCTGTAAACACAAATTGTAACTGCCTTGTATTTATATAAAGAGAACCTGTCTGTTTATCTATCTATACTCTTATATTAATTTATAAAATATTTTTCCAATTTTTATTAACTGTTAAGCTAGAACAATTAATAAAACCAGATTTTACCTTAAATCACTTTGATACTTAAATTTTTATTGATACATAAAAATATGTATTTAACTATGACATTATTATAACTATAATTGTAAAAAATCATCATCCACTGCCATAAACATAACTTTTATCAGAAGTTACATGAAAGTGTACCTGTCAAAATCACGTTTCTTTCAGATTAAACCTGCCAAAAAAATATTTTCTTTATTTAAATATTGTCAATCTTAATTGTAAAAAATCATTATTTAGAAACAGAAATATTATACAGGGTGGCCAGAGAGTTCACGTTCAAAGCTAAAATTTAGATGCCTTACATCAAGGTGTATCCAAATCACAATGTTATACAGGGTGGCCAGAGAGTTGACGTTCAAAGCTAAAATTTTGATGCCTTACATCAAGGTGTGTAAGGGGGAACGGAATAAATGTCTTGCATCCGACCCAACTGTCAACCTCACCTGCACGCGCCGGATGGCGACAGAGGACAATCGGCTTCTGTGGTGCCCCCTGCTGGATAACGAACGAGGCTCTGGCGACCGAGCATTGGCGGTATAACCACACACCTGGCTGACGCTAGAAGAGGTGATTGGCTACCTAGGGGACTAAATTCCTCCTAAATGTTCAATAGAGGAAGGATACCTTGAGACCAAACCGAGTGGGATGGAACACTTTGAAGTAGCAGCCCTGCTATGGGCTAATAACCTGTATACCCGAAAATAATTTTATTACTGAAACTCGTAGAAGGAATATTCGGATTGATTTTAAACAACAAACTTTTGGCGCGAAAAAACGGACTCTGATCGACTGTTGGAATGTGCGCACGATGCGTGCGGACAGTAGAGTGCACCAGGTTCTAAAATATATGCGAGACTACCGACTTGAATTACTTGGCATTTCCGAAACCAGATGGAAGTTTTATGGTGAACAGCAAGTAGAAGACCACACGCTACTTTATTCGGGTCAGAAAGAGAAGCATGAGTATTAGTAAGATTAAAGATTAGTAAATGAGTTACAAATATACCTAAACCAAACCTTTACATTTAGGTTTTCTTTTATTGTGACAGAGGTTTTAAGACGACTTCAATGATGATGAAGTCCAAGGTGGGTCATCTTTACTAAATAAATACGGTCCCTATCTAACCCTCCTATTCGGAACAAAAGTAAGTTAATTTATTAGTAGAAATTAACAGGATGTTTGTACCCACGCAGCCTAAAATCTCGCATTTCTCAGAAAATGATATTTTTTGGGAAAAGAAGTCTGTATTGTAAGTTATTTTAAGATCTCTTCCCTCTATTTTACTCTCTTGGGATTGTATGAAATTCAACCCATGTCAATACCAATCCCTTTTTGGTAAGCATTTATGTCACAAATTATAGCTAGTGGTGACTAAATTTTAACTCTCTATCCTAAGCCATTTGGGCAGGATGAAAATTTTACATATATAGTTTCATCCCCCATTTGACACTCTCATAGATTAACCCCAATACCGCATGTCGAAATTTTTTAAAGGATTAAAAGTCACCAAAGTTTGAGGAAAGTGCGGGTTGCGGAGAGCGGGCCAGCGGTGCTTTGATTGGCTATTTCAAGGACAAGCTTGCATTAGCCCTTCCCACCATTGCAAATAGTGTTGGGGCATTGCATGTGATTTCGACCACGGATTGTCGATAAATTAGTGACAAAAAATATTTTTAGGTTAGTGTCAATTATGTTTGTATGTACTTACAGTATAATTCATGTTGTGAAAAATAGGTGTTAAAAATGAAGAAAAATTTATTTGTTTTTAAAATATGAATTAGGTTATGTAACAACATTAACAACACGTATTATTTTATCGCCTCAATTTTACACTACCTCTAACTCGTCCAGTATCCAGCAAACCCCGGACGGACGAAATAGAATTCTATCGTTGTGGTGACTCGATATCGGGTCAGTAGTAGGTTACAGTTATACTAACTAGTCTATTGACATCATTTACCTTTAATCTATGACTAGCGACGACCGTTCTGGTGTAGTGATTCGCGCTCCGTACTACAAGGCATCATGGCGGTTGCAGATTCAAATCCCGCTAGGGGCAACTGTTCGTGTGATCGGCATGAGTAACATAACAGGTTGCGTCAATCTATTTTTGATTTCGATTAGATATTAAATCTATCCATCCTATTTAAACGCTTTGCTCTTGTCGGTGTAGTCTTTTACATCTCTCCGTGCATTCTACCTCTCAACATAAATCTAATAAAATATGTTATAAAAGTATTATAATTGTAAGTGAAATAATAAAATTATCGACATATTTTTAAGAACTAGTTATCAGACACTAGCATTACCGAAGAAGGAGACAGAGTAATGTAAAAATGCATATAAATGAAAGAGACTTTTCAAAAAGACATCAACGCTCGCTTGTTGGGATAATGCATTATAGCCATTATAACTTAAGCTGTTCTTGTCTGGTCAATGTAAATGTATTTACTTAACGATGGAATGTTATGATATCATTTTTATAATTTGATGTTCTTGTCGACTTTCCACACCATTTTGAGGCACAAGTGGTCATTTTGATTCACGTTAATTGCTAAAATATATTTTTTTTAACTTCAAAAATATGAGATACGCGCTGCTCTAATATCTGGACGCTACTGAAATGGCAATGCCAGTGGCCGGGTAAAGTGGCTGCAAATGCACTCACGTGTGGTGCGCGTGGATAGCCCTTTATGCGGAATCTATTGGGGGTAATCTATGGACACTAAACGGATGCAAGTTGGCAAATGCTGAAACAGGTATTCATTTATTTTTATTAGTGAGTATTTGTGCCAAATCTCAAGTCCATACAAGTAGTTCGTCCGTAGTAAGTAGTAAGTTAGTCCGTAGTTACAAAAAAAAAAACATACAAATTTTCCCACTCAATTTCACCCTCTTAGGGATGCATTTCTCCAAAAACTTCGAAAACAGTATTTTTTATTTACAAAGAGTAGCTTAAATACGAATTTAAATCTCTCTAACTTCAGAAATGACGAACTTCATACAAACTGTAATCGTCATTTTTACCCCCTTATAGGTTAAATTTCCAAAAATCCGTTCTTATTCCTTGTCCTTGTCTATGTTATTAAAGGAACCTCTGTGAAAAGTTTCATCATTCTAGATTAAAGGGTTTGGGCTGGGCGTTGATGAGTAAGTCAGTAAATGAATGAGTTGACAAGGACTTGTCTTTTTATATTTAAAGATTTGTAATTTAATATTTCTATAGACAAAAACTGTGTTTTATTCGTCTGTTTCTTATAAATCTTTTATTTTTCAGTATAATTGCGAAAAGTAGCAGAGAACTGTGCATAATATGTTAATAAACATTTTTTTGTACCGTTTTGCGCTTTTACCATTTTACTCTATTACCAATGTGATCTTTACCCATTATGCGCTTTTGACGTTATGCTATTTTACCATATTGCTCTTTAACCATTTCGCTCCTTTACCATTTTGCTTTTCTACCATTCCGTGCCTAAAAGGAATTTAAATTCTAATAAACCGAACAGCTTAACCTCCTCACTACAGATCTCTTATTTTTTCAGTCGATTGAAATTCGTTATTTGAGATCTTTATTTTCTAACTAAAAAATACTCAAAAAATCTAATATTAATAAAGGGGGGTTTTCTATACAGGGTTTCATTGCAAACGGGTGCCAAATCTTTGGAGTGGCTCAGAATCAGGAACTTAATCGAACTATGCAAAGAACAAGTTTTTTTTTCACACCTAATTATTCCTATTCACTGTTAAAAATCGTACGCGTGGATAATTTAACTCATCCATGAAAAAACTGCACCGTATGTGCACTGCGTAAGGTTCTTGTTGGCTCGCCTTACCTACGCCTCTGATAAATGACCGCGCGGCTTACGCAGTCACTCTATTGACTTTATTTTCGGATATTTTAAAGTAAATTTTTACGTACTGTTTATATTATTATTATTATATTTAAAAAAATAACGATTAAGATGCTTCTTTATATTGTTCCCTAGATTTTATTTTTTAAATCTGGCACCCCTTTGGACCTGTATTAGGACAAAATTGGAGAGTATACAAAAATTCCAAGCAGTATTATGTCCTGTATGTAAGACATTTACAGTCGATAATAGTGTAATAGAATTAAAATGACATAGGGACAATAAAGGTTTTTTAAAATTAAATTTCAGACTTATTTTACTATTAACGAGTGACATAAGGTCTAAGTTATGGAATTATTGTAAAAAAGCGGTGGAAAAAAAGCTGATGTCCAGTAGCAAGTGCTTCTGTCCACCGAAGAATAACTGCTTCCCTAAGACCCGTCTGGTGTAGTGGTTTGCGCTCCAAACTACAAAGCTAGCGGTTGCGGGTTCGAATCCCGCAACGGGCAAATGTTAGTGTGATGAGCACTAGCATTTTTTCCTTAGTTATGGATGTTTATAAAAGTATTTAAGTATGTTTATCCGATATCTAGTCGCCATAGTACAAGCTTTGCTTTGTTTGGTATTCTTATTTCAATAGGCTCAAAATTGTCTTGTCCATGTTTCGACGATTTCATGTTGAGATCCTAACACCAGTAGTGTCCTTCGGCCAGAGTGTGCTGATCTAAGAAGACCACAAGAGTCTATTCCTTCCTGCAAGCCTTTGTCAATAGGTTAGGGAATTAATAAAGTTCTGGATATAACAATCAATTTTTGCTGATTGCGTTGAAAATTTTTTTTGTCCCCTTTTTGATTTTGATGATTTTCTTAGGGTAATTACTTATGGGTTTAATTTGAGTAAGACGAAGGACTCATTTTCACGGTCAAATCACTCATTATTTACTTATTGCTTTTTACATTGCCTTCCTATGGCCATGATACATCGTCATATACTAATAGTCAAAAAATTAAGTATTCCGATCAGAATATTTTATACGGAATTCTGTTGGAGCCTAGATCAATATTGCAACTCACATCGTTACTCTATAATGTTTAATACCTTTACAACTGGAATTATCAAATACAAACGATTATTTTATTCGTAACGACAAAAAGATGACTAGGCGTAGGGCGTAAGGTACACCTGGAATTCATCTCAATATCGTAAGGGACATTTGATACAAAATTCTAGTGTGTAAGGGACACTAACTTCGAAACGCTGTTCATCTAAGTTTACTTATTTCTATCGAACACATACAACAATTATAAGTTTTTTTTTTAAATCTTCGCAATAGGATAAAAAATTAGAAAGTTATGACAGTTTTTACTCTCATTTTTTTTCTTTTGGCTCTCCTGAAAAGTAGTGGTTTGTCCCTTACGACATTTCAAATTATAATAAGCGACATAGGATTTCCATCTCAAAATGGTCTACAACATTAAAAACAAGAAAAATAAAGCACATGATTCACTGCACAGTTCGTAAATTAAGGAAGGAGTTGTCCCAAAATTATTTTTTATTCATCAATATTTTTAACCACGATATGTTATACATATCTAGATAGAGCAACCAAAAAGCAACATTTGTTACTAAATCAAACAATTTTAAACACCTCCGATTTCGAGAAAAAAAATATTTTAAATTCAACTTTTTTTTATCCTTAAAACATGCCAAAAACAGCAATTCCAGGCAAACTATTAATCGAAAACACATGTTAAGAGTTAGTTGTCAGTTATCATTGCACAATTGTAGAAGAAACGGCTTTCTTGCCTTTTAATACTTGACATAAATAGAGAAATAAAAATACTTTAAATCTGGCTGTATGGCTCTGTGCCATTGCCTTTCTGATTAAGGACAAACATTGCCTCCACTACTGTCAGATGGCAACGTCACTGTCACATATGACACATGTGACTGTCAAAATTGACATAGGATTTGGCAGTTTGACAGAGGTCAGCAATGTCATTAACGTCAGACAGTTGACATCACAGACAAAAACATAAAAAAAAAAAAAAAGCATACTGTCAGATCGAGCTTCTTAGATCTCAGCGACTTTATATAATAATTTCAGGGCTACTTTCTAATTTCTCGTTTTGTTGTATTATTCCTACTCGGCCATGCTTGTTTTATATATTTGAAAACATTCGCTAATGCACGATTGGCCAAAAATAGCAATTTCCATCATCCCTCATAGCTGTCAGTTTCCAATTCGACTGTGCACGTACGCAAGATAGAAATCGGAAGCCCTTCAACGCTGCCATCAATTCGTGTTTTTTTTCTACTCCATCACAATACATTTTGGTTATCTTTGGATCCTATCATTGGATTATTATCTTTTCTCTGAAAATGAAGAATTGAAAATGAAATTAAGATGTCACGCAGTGCAGTGTCAATTGTCAAATAGTGTTTGTTTATTTAGTTTTACAGTGTCTTATTTTCGAGTGTTATTTTTAATTAATAAGTTTTATGAGTGCATCTCTAGACCCGAGGGCCCACTCACAGCCGGAGTTTTTCCGATGTCAAATATGTAACACGAACCGATTGTTTAAAGGTAAAAGGGGTTTAAACATCCACATCTCAAGATGCCACAGCAACACCAATCATCACAATTCACTCCCTTTGCCCACCCAACCAAGTATTCATTCTTCTTCCTCTCATTCGTCATTCGAATCCTTAATCACTCACCTCCATAGCTCTATACCAGTGGTCAAAAGGATTCCAAGAGGGGCGAGGATTTCACTTGCCAAATCGCTCTCAACAGTCATTAACAAATCGCTACTTAATACCGACTCCTCTTGGCAAAACTTATTTACCTTTTCTTATTCATACCTTCATGTTCAGTCAACTTCTAAATCTCTCACCAGCGCACTGAAAGATAATACCATTCATAACCCAACCCCCGTTCATCGTCCACAGTTTGTTCTTCAGAACCGGCATAACATTATCCGTTCGGTAGAGAACAAAGTTATGGATGGTGACCTAAAAAATGCGGCCCGTATTCTTTTTTCAGATGACACCCTTGCCCCCCCTAATCAGGAAACTCTTGAGAGCCTCCGTTGTAAGCATCCCTCACGTCTTAATCCTGTCCCCAACTCCGTCCCCTCTCCTCACGACTCTCATCCGTTCCAGGTCATTGAAGACAGCGAAACTCTCGCTGCCATTTTGTCTTTTCCGACTGGTTCTGCTGGCGGCATCGACGGCATCACTCCTCAACATCTTAAAGATTTGGTTAGTGTTTCCGCCGGGGACGCCGGCAGAATTTTGTTATCTAGCATTACAAAGCTCTGCAACCTCCTTTTGGCTGGTAAAGTTTTGAATACTTTTGTCCCATACCTTTTTGGTGCGAGACTCTGTGCCTTTCGCAAAAAAGATGGCGGCATTCGCCCTATCGCGATTGGCTCGACTTTTCGCCGCCTTGCAGCTAAATTAGCTTGCAGGCACATTTTCTCGCCCCTAAAAGAGTTATTTCAACCAGTACAACTCGGTTTCGGCAGTAAAGGAGGTTGCGAAGCTGCCGTGCATGCTGTCCGAAATTTTCTTTCTGACAGTGACTGTGAAGTTATTTTAAAAGTAGACGTGAGCAATGCTTTTAACTCCCTGGATAGAACCGCCTTGCTGAACGAAGTCCACACTCATACTCCTCGTATCTATCCTTTTGTTCATCAATGCTACAATAGTTCTACGAAATTACTGTATAATCAACATTCGATTCAATCTGCCGTCGGTGTTCAGCAAGGCGATCCCTTAGGTCCGGCCCTTTTTAGTTTAGGCATTCATCCTGTCATTTCACATTTAAATTCCAAATTAAATATCTGGTATCTCGACGATGGTACACTAGGAGGCAAAGCTGATAGCGTGTTTCAAGACCTCATCCGTATTATGGAAAACTTTAAAAAGTTAGGCTTGGAACTTAACCTTTCCAAGTGTGAGATCTTTATTAATGATCACGTATCTTCTCTTTCTCGTCAAAATATTGTTAATCAATTTAACACTCTGGCTCCCAATATTAAAATTCTTAGTTCTGATTCATTTTGCCTTCTAGGTGTTCCACTTCTTGATGACAGCATTAAACCTTGTTTAGATAAAAAAATTAACCATTTCAAAAATATGGCCTCCAGATTGGAAAGTCTAAATTCTCATATTGCTTTTACAATTTTGAAATTCTGCCTTTTTGTTCCAAAATTCACTTACTTCCTCCGCACAAGTCCAATCTGGAAAAAATCTAATTATTTAGAAAACTTAGATACCACCCTCAGAACAAGCATGGAAAAAATACTAAATTTAAAACTTAACAATGATTCTTGGTCTCAAGCAACACTTCCTATTTGCTTTGGTGGTATCGGCATTCGCAAAATTTCAAGTGTCGCTCTCCCCGCCTTTCTTTCCTCCGTACACAGTTCTACTAATCTAGTCGAAAAAATATTAAATCATCGACTCGATCTTACTGAGGTAAGAGATGCTGAGATAGCTTGGCAAGGACTCTGTCCCAACGAGGACATCCCAAAGGAACGTCACATTCAAAAACTCTGGGATGTCCCACTGGCGAGAGAGTCCTATAAATTCCTGGTCCAAAATTCCTTCAGTGACTGTTATCGCGCTAGGCTCTTAGCAGTTTCTTGCAAAGAATCCGGCCACTGGCTTCATGCACTCCCATCAAAAAACCTTGGCACACTACTAGACAACGAATCATTTCGGGTGTGTGTGGGCTTGCGTATCGGGGCTCCAGTTTGCGAGCCACATCTGTGTCCCTGTGGCAAGGAGGTAGACAGATTCGGTCTTCATGGTCTCTGTTGTCAGCAAAGTGCTGGACGTCTTGCCCGACACGCTGCACTCAATGACGCCATCAGAAGAGCTCTTGCCAGCATCAACGTTCCTTCCACGCTGGAACCTCGTGGGTTGGTCCGTGATGACGGCAAGAGACCTGATGGTCTTACGCTGATTCCCTGGGAGAGGGGTCGGGCTTTAGTATGGGACGCAACTTGTGTTGATACCTTGGCCCCTTCTCACCTCAGGGAATCAGCTGTAAAAGCAGGGGCTGCAGCAGAGTCAGCAGAAAATGCCAAGCGGCGCAAATACGAGTCTCTTGCAAGTGACTATGTGTTTGCGCCATTTGGTGTAGAGACGTTTGGACCGTGGGGACCGAACGCTAAATTACTTTTTGGCAAAATAGCACCAAAATTGATTTTTATTTCGGAAAATAAAAAAGCTGGTTCGTTCCTCGCACAAAGGCTTAGTTTAGCAATTCAGCGAGGAAACGCTGCCAGTATCCTCGCCTCTATGCCTCACGGACACGCCTTTATTTTTGAGTAGGTAGTTTATAGTTTAGGTTAAGTTAGTTTATTTAAAGTATTTATTTTATTAATTCTATCATTTAATATGTGTATTTTATATGAATGTATCAATAAAGCTAACATATTTTTGTTGCCATACACTTATCAAATATTTCTACTAACATTTGAATACAATTTTTTTTTCTCTGAAACGGAGGTGTTTGGTGGATGTTTCTGTAGTTTCATGTTTCATATTTTTGTAGCTTTTAAACGTGTATAATTTCATCTTGGTTAAAAATTACTCAGAATAAAAAACCAACCTCCATACAAAAAGCAAAAGCAAAGACATGTCCGTCTTTAAGAATTAAACTAATCCGTACTCTCTGGATGATACAGGACATAAAACTTTAACTAGTAATAAATACTAAAGCTGTAAAAAAATCTTCTAAAAAATCTCTGTACTAAACAAACACAATAAAATTACAATGAGAATGTATTCTGTGGGTACCATTGCAATATTTGTACAATTCAAAATGATCGAATGTACTATGTCTTGAACATTGGTTGACACGTCTGGAGTCCGACGCCATTTTGGAAAAACTAGATTTCGAAGGTACTGCTAGATGTCGCTATGTGCCTTTCATTCGATAAAGACTGGCCGTATATTATTTGAAGAATCAAAGCCCCGCACATTATCCGGTTCAGCGATCCGGCGCCAGTTGTTGCTGACTGTGTGTATTGCTATTGACACTAATTAATTAGTTTATTAAAGAAGAAAATCATTGTTAATATTTTCTTCTACGCTAGGTCCCGCTGTATTTTATTTTGATAGTGTTTACTATCCACATTCCATATGCACGAATATTTTTCCACTTCAGCTATAAATCTTAAGAATAATAATAAAAGAATACAGAAGACGGTTGTAAGAGTAAACAATTAAGAACCTCCTCCTTTTTTTTATAGTCGGTTAACATAAGTAAACTTCTGGCAACCCTACTTTCATATTTGACATTTTGCAACAAGAAGGCCGTGTACAGCATACGGCGACGTCTGCCAAACTGACACAAATTTCTGATAATATGCGGGGTCTAGTACAAAATGTATACACCGAAGTGCCTTCAGGTTGTTGCAGGTGCCTAGAATGTTTCTATTAGAAGCTAGCTAGAAATGCGATGTTGTTCTTTTAAAAGGTAAAAAAGCCATAAAACGACTTTAACAGTAGTTGTTATTTTTATTTGGTAGATTTGACGGTCCACGCGGAGGTGGCAGGCCACAGGGCGGATACCAACAAGCTCCGCCGCCGCACAGCGCTTCGCCACAGTCCAACGGCTATGGACCACCATCGTATGTACATTACTTGCTAATTGTTAAATAACTGCAAATTATGACAAAGATAATATTTAAGTGATGATCCAGAATCATGATAGGAATGTGCCGTCTGATACAGACTTGACGATGTGATAATATCTGATAATAGTTGAGACAAAATGTCTGTTATGGTTTACTTTTGATACATAGGTTTAACTTATATACTTAATTTCAGACACACAGGCTATCAACCATATGAACCACCACAGGCAGATCCCTACTCGCAATCCTCTTACAACAGTTCAAGGTATGTGTACTTTTATGTGAACTTTAATGTTTGTTTTTACTCTCTATTATTAATTAATGATGATCCTCTCAGATAGGAATTGCCGTCTGAAACACAAATGCAGATATTGTAGAAACACTGAATAATATTAAAAATATAAATATTTCAACAAATTATTCTGGCATAGCTTCTGACCTAAGATTTCTTTTGCAGTTCATATCAGGGCAACAATTATTCGGCACCTGCTCAAGCTCAGCCATCCGGCTACAATTCCAGTGGCTATGGTTCCGGAGGATATGGGTACACGACAAGTGGTCAAGGAGGTTATGAAAATGATGGATATGGGTAAGTTCAATTCTGTTTGTCGTTTTTTATTGAAATAATCCATGTCAAGAATCACTATAAAGGTTAACAATACAAGTTTAGGTACTTGTAATTTTAGGTATGCCAATAAGGTTCGATGCCTTTTGGCGCAGAAATAGATATTTGTCTGAAATGTAAATAAATAAATACAATCACACCAATTATCTAGCCCTAAACTAAGCAAAGCTTATATCATGGCGACTAGATAACGGATCATCATTCATCATCTATACGGTCAATCCCGGTTGCGTCCAAAGCCATTGCTTTGTAGCCCAGGGTCCGCTTTCCTTGATTTGCTCCTCCACTTCGCGCGGTCTTGAGCGTCACTAGTTGTGAGATCATTGGCACGCATGTCAGCCCTCACTACGTCAAGCCAGCATTTCTTGGGTCTACCCCTTTTGCCAGGACCTGGCGGTGGCGGCATGGCCAGACATTTGTTTCCTACGTAGCTTGCCGGTTTCCGCAAAACATGGCCGTACCAGCGTAGGCGACTCTCCTGCAGTTTGTCTGCAATATCACGGACACGAAGGCTACCGCGGATGCGCGAGTTCCTCGCGGTCCTTACGCGTGACTCCGCACATCCACCGCAGCATATTCATCTCCGTGACACGCAGCTCCTGCTTGTGTCGCTCAAGTAGCGGCCATGCTTCGCTGCCATATAAAAGGACAGGCCTAATGATGGACTTATAGATCTGTCCTTTAAGCTTAACCGGCATTCTGGGGTCACAAATGACACCAGTCACCTCTCGCCATTTGGCCCACGCAGCAGCAATGCGTGCTTTGACGTCGCAATCGATGTCTCCGGACGCGTGAAGTACAGATCCAAGGTATTTAAACTGGTCCTTGCGCTCGACCTTGTCTCCGCCTATGCGAACGGGTGTTGGATCTGTAGAGTTACAGGCCAGGTACTCGGTCTTCGCCAAATTGAGTTTCAGACCACCGCTCTCAAGCGACTGCTTCCACTCGTTCACCCGTCTTACCAGCCTGCCCCTGTCCGCGTCTACCAGTGCGATATCGTCAGCATACATCAGCAGCCATGGTGGCTGCTCATGTGAGTCTCTGATGCTGTCTGACACAACGTCTAATATCACACTGAATAGAAATGGACTGAGGACGGAACCCTGGTGTACTCCGACGGTGATGGGGAACGGCTTGGTGTCGCCAACAGCGGTCCGAACCATAGAATCGGAGCTGCGGTACATGTCTCGAATAATGTCAATATATGCCTCGGGGACCCCTTTGGATCTCAGTGCCCACCAGATCACCACTCGAGGGACACAGTCGAAGGCCTTTGCAGATCAAGAAAGAGCAAGTGCAGAGGCGTGTTCTTCGCCCTGTATCCCTCCATGACGGTCCTTAGGGCGAAGACAGGGTCCATAGTACCGTTGCCAGGGCGAAACCCATATTGACACTCCGAGACATCACACTCCTGTCGGATCCGGGAGTCCACAATCCGCTCAAGGAGCTTCATGGTGTGGATAAACGGATAAACTTATTTAAATACGTTTATAAACATCCATGACTTTGGTATAAATGCTAGTGCTTATCACACAATCATTTGCTCCTTGCGGGATTCAAACCCGCCAAAAATTTTTCGGGATACTTTTTATACCGAAAAAAATACGGTTTCCAAGGGATGCAAGATAACTGACAGTTAAAGATAAAGATTCCAGATGTCGCTTCTTACCGTTAAATGTCGCTGTTCCGTTGGCAAACATTAATGAATGTGAAAAAAAAAATAAACACGCTGTGGTCCGCGACTTCGTTCGCGTGGTCTTTAGTTTTGTCTAACTATGGTTTTGTAAAGACCACCCGAATGAAGTCGCAGGCAATAGCTAGTAAACAATAATTTTGACAATTATTATAAATATAGTTACGTAAAAAACGTGAGTAATTTGTTAGCCGGTTTGAAAAAAAAAAAAACATTTTTTTATACTTTTCGATAGTTGGAATTTTATGTCGATATGGATGATACAGATTTTACTTTATGATTGTTGATCTTCAAATACGGTTTTACGGTATAGGATTTGATTTTAAAAAAAAACACAAAAAATTTGAAAAAATTGATGAAATCTTTATTGGAATCGATAGAACGATCAATATAATTTAATGTTTGAAGATGATTTCATGCAAATGCTGGCCGCGGCTCCGGTTTAGATGGCCCATTCGCAAGGCCCAATTTCGGCACACTCTCCAACATATCAGCCGGTATATCACGAATAAATGCTTCAATATTGGCTCCCAGTGCGTCAATCGTTGCTGGTTTATCCCTGTTACATGAGCCTTAACATGGCCCCACAAGAAATAGTCCAAAGGCGTTAGATCACACGATCTAGGCGGCCAATTGACTTGACAATTTTGGGCCCAAACGTGAGATAAACTGTTCACCGAAGGCGGCTCTCAATTGGGCCATTGTTTCGCGTGCCGTGTGGCATGTGGCACCGTCTTGTTGAAACCACATGTCAGGCATGTCCAATTCTTCCATTTTGGGCAAAAAAAAATCGCCAATCATCACACGGTAGCGCTCGCCATTCACAGTAACGTTTCGGCCATTGTCGTCTTTGAAAAAGTACGGCCCGATGATGCCACCGGCCCATAATCCACACCAAACAGTACATTTTTCGGGATGCAGTGGTAGCTCTTGCAATGCTTCTGGCTGGTCTTCACTCCAGATGCGGTAATTATGCTTATTGACATATCCATTCAACCAGAAATGAGCTTCGTCGCTGAACACAATTTTTCGATAAAAAAGTGGATCTTCCTCCAACTTTGCCAATGCCCATTCACCAAATGTTAGACGTTGTGGGAGGTCGTGTGGCTTCAATTCTTGCACCAGCTGTATCTTGTAAGGTTTTACACCCAAATCCTTTCGCAAAATTTTCCACGTAGTGGAGTAACAGAGGCCCAATTGCTGCGAACGGCGGCGAATCGACATTTCACGGTCATCACTAACACTGGCGGATACAGCCGCAATATTTTCTTCGGTCCTCACTCTACGTATGCGTGTTCGTGGTTTAATGTCCAATAATGTAAACTGGGTTCGAAATTTAGTCACAAGCTTCCGAATAGCTGCCTCAGTAGGCCGACCAAACTGCCCATAAATTGGAAGAAGTGCGCGATGCACTCTCTTAACCGAGCATGCATTTTGATAGTAAAATTCAATAATTTGCAAGCGTTGTTCGTTCGTAAGTCGATTCATGGTTAAATTATAGACCAAACTGAACAAGTTTGACAATGACACAAGACACGATTCACGCGTGATCTGTCAAAAACAGTGTTGCCAAAAAGATACCAGCAAAAAAAGCATTCGTTAGTTAGAAAATAATTCGACAAAGACTTGTACTGAAATTTTAAAAACGAATTTCCATTTTCTCTTAATTTACTGAACTTTAAAACAAATTCTCAACATCATCATCACCATCATCATCATCATCATCATCATCATCATCATTTCAGCTATAGGACGTCCACTGCTAAACGTAGGCCATTGACTTCCAGATTTGCCGGTTTTTCTCCACATAGCAAACTAAATTCAATAAACAGGCCTTAATTAAAACTGAACTAGCAACACTAACCCTGCGTAGTCCGGTCCCCGTGAATTATGCCCGTCGCGGGCGCTCGCTTAACGCAGTTTCAGACCTAAGAGTTAAATTTCTTCCAAATCCGTTAAGGCTTATCAGTGTGATTGATAACAATGTGAGATATATGATCAAGTGAATTATTATCCGTCATATGACAAATGAGAATAATTATATTTAAATTAAGAATGATTGATTGTGTATAGCGGAGGCGCGGGCGACGCGGGCTACGGCGCGGCCGAGCCGGCCTACGGGGGCGCGCCTCCCGCCTACGACTCCTACTCGCAGTCTTCTTACAACTCGTATCAACAGTCGCAGCCTCAGTATACCAACAACTATGGTAAGTATGGGAAATATTAGGCCTAAGACCTCACCGAATAAACATATTTTAGGATTAGTAACAACAAATTAGCGTATAGTACGTAGTTTCAAAGACTAGGCATCCATTACTGTAGGTACCTATTGTGACTTTAATGTCTCAGTGTGTCAGTAATTTTGTGAAATATGAAAATATGATTAGTAGGAAGTTTAGGATAATAATTTATTTATTATGCGTAATATGCACAAATGCATAGAACTCAAAGTATTATGTATTATATGAACTTAAGAAGTGACTAAGGTCATGTTTTATAATTAATAATGATGATACAACTTTATCTTCAAAATATGAAAGTATGTATTGCAATGAAAACATTCGACATCCATCATTATGAGAACATAAATAAGACATTATTAATATTTCACCATGATAAAGGAACTAAGAAACACTTATAAAAAATCTGCAAGGACAGAAATTAGAAGAATCTGTAGTATAAGAAAATAATAAAATGACAATTTATTAAGTTCGAAGAATATAGGATTAGGTTTTGTGTAGTTACAACAAGTAGTAATCAATCAATTTATGCAATAAGTATGTAAGTTTATAAATCAGTATTAAAATTAAGCTTCTGTATAATTGTTTGCATTACAGGCAGTTGGTGATCTGTTAGACTATAACAGAATATGATTTGCATCTTATACCACACACTCGAAATATAAAAATAGCTGGAACAATTAATTGAAGCATATATTTCATAAGAATTATAATTTATGTTGAGTGCTAGGTATGAATGAAGAAAACACGCATGAATTGTAGGTAATTGACAAGTTGAGATTGTGAAATGACAAGATTTTATTTCTTTTGACTTCATGCACTAAAAGAATATCAATGTTTTTAGATTTTGTGTCCAGTATGAAATTATAGTATATATTTATTATTATAACTCAGTGACCAGGTTGTTTATGAAAACTTAACATTACATTTTTGTAATAAAATACTAATGTTCTTATAGAAGTCCATTTTATAATGATGGTATAGGTAGGTACCAAAATGTTTTATTAGACACTAAGGACTTATTCATAATAAACTTGTGAAAGATACTGTGTATATTTTTTTATTTGGATAGTAAAATCTCGTCATGAATAAGAAATTTTAGTATGATAAAAAATTTGGGTGTTGACTCATACAAACTTTGAAGGTATTATATTAAAATAAGGAAGTTCATGTTTTTGCACTGCATTTAGTAATAAATTTCTAAATTATGGACAAAACTATTTACTAGGTACAAAATATCTGTAGGTACTACTACATAATAGATTACGAGATTAGTTCAAGCATCATACTTATTTATTTAATATTATTTTATTAAAAAAGGTAATGTGTTTTTAATAATATGATGCCATTTTGTTAATATGGCAATGATGGCATCCATTTATTTCATACTACATAAGTTTTTTCATCCTTTAACAAACATACTAAGAAAATAAAAATCAATGTAAAAAGTTACTTGAATCGATTTTTTTTTGGGATGAAATTGTAATGAAGCTTTCTAATTTATGCAGGTAAATAGATTTTGCAGTATTAAACAAATTTCATTGGCAATATAGCACATACATAGTTTGCACAACTTTTTAGATTCAAAATCTAATGACAATACTGGGGTGATATAGTTATCGCAACAAATTCACTCAAATAATAACTACTTTTTACTAATTTGATATTGAATGTTTTCAGTAAACCTATCCCATAAGTAAAGGATGCCGAAAGACGGTTATAGGTTATAGAGGTTGCCAACTTTAGGTAGGTGTAGTAGGTGGTGTAATAACGAACAAAGAACGAAGTGCACAATATTATCGATATTAATATTAATAAATAATTTATTGATCTCTTCACAAATTTAGATTCTTAAGGCTAGGACTTAGAATGTAAGTACACTTTAAATGCTGAATCTGTGAGAGGCTGGTGTCTGAAATAGGATTTTTTAAAATCCTGTTCTACAGAGTGATTCAGTTTTATTAGCAATCATAGCATGAAACAATATACCATAACCTTGTATATATTTTATTTATAGTATTAGTATGGATGTATACAGATCGCCTATAAAATCGGCACCAAGCCGAGATAAAATGCAAGTGAACAACAACTAGAAACTTATTATTTATGTATTTTGTTTTAGATGGCACATCTCCCCGCATTGTAACGTCTCTGTTCCGACTTGGCGCCGAATTCGTAGACACTTGATAAATATTGAGCAACAAATGTTTTAAACAACAAATAAGTCAATAATAAATATAAATATATTATGAGGGAATAAAAAAAAAGTTATCAGATGAACTGAACTACTTCAGGAAACATGTAACTATTATTATTTAATAGACCAAAAATATTTAATTCAACTACAAAACAAAATATAAAATCGAGCGAGATGCGATGTAATAATATACTGTACAAAATTATGAGTGGTTGGTGCATTACCAGGTAAAAATAAAAAAATTGTGTTAATACTGTGGTGGCGAGTTAATAATCAGGTGATCATAGAGAAGAAATAAGTTTCAAAATTCTAACATTAACCATATTGAGATAAATTCATGTATTCTATTCCATGATGTCATTGAAAAATTTAGGTTGCCGGGAAGTCGGTTTTCTTTATTTCCTATAAGGCAAAACATAGCCTATAAGCATTTTGGTCAATATATTCGTTCTGGTTATCGTGTAAGGTACAAGTTAAATTGAAAATAAAAGTGGTGCAAATGCCAATTCTCGTCAAAGGATTACTTTCTAATAATATTTATGCCTGCGGAAGGCAGGCTTTAAATTCATAAATCATGATATAACAGATAAATTCATGCTCTGCATCAGAAATCGTAAACTTGTATATTTTGTTTAATTTAGCGTAGGTAGTTAATTTAAGGCACATCATATGCTGACTTCTGAATATGTGTGTGGTCGCAATTTGCCATACCATTATTATCGAGTAAATTGCTGTGATGAGCTGAAAGCTTCAGGCTGGCTCGCTACCAATAAGTCTAATTGAAAGAGAGACATTGGATGTATATATGCCTTAATAGCTTCCGTTGCGGGGCTGGGCTAGTTTAGCGTAGAGTAGTGGCAACGTGTTAGGAAATTCTGCCAAAAATATTCAATCTAGAATTAAGAATACGAGTTATATTAACAAATATTATAGTTGGCAACCCTATGCCTACCGTACCAATAAGAAATATATACAAACTGATAAAAAATATAATATGATGGGTATTTCGTAGTCCAGAGTATTTATTGCTTTCATGAAGTTTGAAGCCATCGATGATATTAATCATCACATAACACAGAGACTCCAGTTATTTTCAGGTAACTTAAAAACTTAAGGATTGAAGAGTTAATATATTAATGGTAACATAATAATATATTATGCAATAAATGGTAACAGGTAATAATAATTTATAATTGTATTATTAAGTAATATATATAAATAAGTTTAAAATAATACGAACATGATGTACCTGTAAGCATAATTGACATGCAAGAAAAATCCTATTTTGTTAGGCTATTTTTGAAATGATGATTTAAATCTAACTGATACATGATAAAGAAAGATATCCTAAACAGCCGAAGGAATTGATAATATCAATAATGATATAATAGGATTATAATATTTGTTACAAGATAACTTGCGGTGTCAAACCAAAGACTATAATATTGTATCCAGTTTAGAAATATTAAGCCTCTAAAACGAAAAAAGAGTAACCAATTGCTTAGTTCTCATCAAATACGATGATGATATCACAGGTAATGAGCTCTTGAAAACCAAATAATTAAAGAAATTAAATTTGGTTATAATAACCAAACCAGAATGTTTTATTTCAAGTAGTAAGTTAAGTTAGAATACAGGATTAAGATACAAAATATTTTCTAGAAAATATCATATTATTATACTGACACACCAAACTGAGACAATGACCATAAATCATTGTCATCACAGACAAAAACAATCTATAGAATAAATTATTTCTATATAGAAAAAGTGTTGACTCCGATCAGAGCTGCTGGAAATTAGTTGAAGAGTTGTAAATAATATTAGTTAGTGAAATGTGTTTTATTCAGGAAATTATAATTAAAATGTTTATTTTTCAGAATATGGATAAAATATCCTGATGAAGTCTTTGAGTGAACTTAAGAACTTCGATGTGACATGAAGTTAAGAAATGCCAGTAAAAATAAGGTAAAAACATTTTATTTCTCTTTTGTCCAACTTTTATACTTACTTTTATTTACTATATAGGGTGTTAGGATCAGCACACTTATCCTTCAAACTGTGGGTAGGTAACATAAATGCAAAAATATTACCAAGTATTATTGAGGAAGTTTCTCTATTATAATCCCTTACTTTTTACAAGCTTTATATTAGCTTGCAATGTTCGTATGTAACAATTTTAGAAATTAGCAACTTAAATTTGACCCACTTCCCGGTGTTCGATTGAGCTGAAATTTGGCACCCGTATGTAAAGTCGGTGACAAAGCAATATTTTGGTACCATCTAGCTGATCTGATGATGGAGCCGGAAGGTGTTCACAAAAACTCAGTTTTCGTAATTTTGCAACTTAAAATGAACTTACTTCCCGCTGTTCGATTGATCTGAAATTTTGCACATGTATGTGAAGTCGGTGACAAAGCAATATTTTGGTACCATTGAGCTGATATGATGATGGTGCTGGAAGGTAGCACAGCAACTCAATACTAAAACGATGCAATAACTTCGAGTTTGGGCTCGTTTTATTTGCCTTAAAAAATATTCTGATCGAAGATGGCATCCAGGCTCTGATGATGGAGTCAGAAGGTGGCTATAGGAACTCTGTAACAAAACGTAACCGCATCGAGATTGGGGCTCATTGTTTTTTTCGTGACAAGCGATCTATTAGTAAGTACTTTAAATCCAGGGTATGATGATGAAAGTAGAAGGTGGCCAAAGGAACTCTGTAATAAAACAACGTAACCCTATTCAGTTTGGGCTCTTTTGGTTTGTCTTGACAAGTACTCTATTAGTAGACGATGTCCAGGGTATGATGATGAAGCCAAAAGGTGGCCAAAGGAAAACTATAATAAATCAGCGTAACTACCTTGAGTCTAGGCTCGTTTGGTTTTCTTGACAAGAACTCTATTAGTAAATGATGTCTTGGGTATGATGATAAAGCCAGAAGGTGGCCAAAGGAACTCCGTAATAAAACAAGGTAAACCCCATCAAGTTTGGACTTGTTTAATTTGTCTTGCCAATTACTCTATTAGTAGATTATGTCCAGGGATCATACCCTGGAGAATAAGAAGAAGGACGCTGAAGGAATTTCTGTAATATGAAAAAGGGTACGACTGTTAAATTTGGGCACTGCGTTTGATTTATCTTGACAATTGTACTAATTCTAGATGTGTCTGATGATGGAGCAGGAAGGTGAACATAGAAACTATGACGTATTGACGCAACCCTATCGAGTTTGGGCTCGTTTGATATGTCGTGAAAAGTGCTCTACATCATGCAATAAAAGAAAGTACATGGTCCAGGTTCTGATGATAAAGCCGGATACTGGAACTATATTTTAAACAATGTAAACTCAATGACTTGAGGCTTGTTAGTTCTCTATTTGTAAACAATGTCTAGGGTCAGATGATGAAACCAGACGGTGGTCACATGAACTCTGTAATAAAACAACGCAACCTTATCGATTTTAGGTTCGTTTAATTTATATTAAAAGGTACTCTGATAGTTTAACTATGTTATCACTATAGTTCTGACGATGAACCCGAAAGATAGCCAATGGAACTCTCTCATCGAAAATGCTAAGGTGGTTAAGTTTGATCTCGTTTGATTGGTTGTCTTGCGCGAAGCGGAACGAAGCGTGACATTTCTGTTCTGTGGTCTTGAGTGTCATATATTACACATGATGAAGAGGTTCTAAAGATAAAGGCTGGAGCCGAAAGATTGCCACTAAAACTGTTAAATGGAAAGTGCTAAGATAGTCGAGTTTGAGTTTTGAACATTGAAGATATTGATAAAAAACAATTAAGAATAAAAAGTTATAAATAAATTAAAAGTAAAAAAACTTTTTAAAGACAAGTTTTTATACTAAAAAGTAAGTATTTAGACTAAAAAGTGAAAAGTTAAAGGAATAAAATAAATTTAAATGACATCAGTCATACACATAGATAGGTAAGTTCTATAGACACGTCTTTTCAAAATGAAAAATATACATAAACTTCAAAAGCTTGAGGCCACTGATCAATGCTATCCGTTATACCAAAGAAAATATATAAAGAAAGAATGCTAACTCTATACTACGAAAGTGATCTCGTTTAAAACTTATTAACTTTACCGGTACCTCCTAGTTCTTCTTAATATATTAGATGGAGTTACTGTGCACGCCGAAATGCGGTGTATGTGTGTAATGAGAGCCCATTTTTATTTTTGCGGATTTTTGCAGTTTAACTAACAACAGTGCTTTGTAAAATTTGTGGAAATATTTGTAAAAAGAAGGTTAGAGTTTGTAAAGACATAATTCAAAAGATATATCGTCTTAAGTGGGTCCCTCAGTTCACACACATTATCTCCCAAATCTAAGCAATGAGCTCACCAACAAATTTTGGTTATAGACCTTTAGTAAAACATGAGTAAACATCTACACAACATTAAAAAACCTAATGTGAAAAGATAATAAAAAATTACAAACTTCTTTCTGTGGTCCCTGAGGGCCCACATCAATTTATCTCCTAATTAATAGATTATAACATGAACATTATATATTCATAAACCAATCTTTAGTAAAAATTACAAGGAAAATTTTAAAACTAAAGAAAGATCACAAATAGTGATAAATATTGTAACTTTACGTTTTTGTTGGTGGGGCCTCAGTTCACACACTATGCAAATGCTAATTGTTCAAAATATAACTAAATACAACAATTACAAAAATGTGGAGCCTTTCAGTGCTTAGTATTTTTTTTATATTATCGATCTGTATTTATCTTGTCACCGGTTCTATTGTTCTTTTACCAAAAATGTACAAATTAGGTTTTCCATACTAGTAGGATGACCATGCAGTCAAGAGATAATATTGTTTCAAGAACCATTACATACATTAAGTTTCTAAGTTCCTGCATAGTCGTAAAGTGTAAAACATGACTTGTCAGAATTCATATCCTTTGATTTAAACGGTACTAATGAACAGTTTTTATGTGACATCCCTCTTTCAATTATAGTTAAAGGCAAAATTTATTCATGTATAGGAGCAATCGATGCCACTCGTTAGTAAATAAAAAAAATTCAGTGTTACGAATTTCTGAAAGCAGTAAGAAGAAAATGTTTTTGCATGTGATTTCATATGGTCTCATTGATGTCAAACCACAGACCGAACAACAATAAGTCATCATAATTTCAGTTAAATTTTCAATATGTATTACGATTGTAGCTTATAAATAATATAACCTATCACTTGTACAATATCCTAATAAATAAATGACCTTAAAAATGAACAGTGCTTTTCTTAAAGTGTGGACACCGTATACCAGACTTAGTATGAAAATCATTAAAAAGAGTTAAAATGACAAATAAATAAAAAACCAGTGACAAGATAAATACAAATCAATAATATAAAAAATTTACTAAGCACTGAAAGGCTCAACATTTTTGTAATTGTTATATTTAATTATATTTTAAGCAATTTGCATTTGCATAGTGTGTGAACTGAGGGCCCACCAACAAAAACGTAAAGTTACAATATTTACCACTATTTGTGATCTTTCTTTAGTTTTAAAATTTTCCTTGTAATTTTTACTAAAGATTGGCTTATGAATACGAGTATATAATGTTCATGTTATAATCAATTAATTAGGAGATAAATTGATGTGGGCCCTCAGGGACCACAGAAAGACGTGTGTAATTTTTTATTATCTATTCACATTAGGTTTTTTAATGTTGTGTAGATGTTTATTCATGTTTTACTAAAGGTCTATAACCAAAATTTGTTGGTGAACTCATTACATATCTAGATTTGAGAGCTAATGTGTGTGAACTGAGGGACCCACTTAAGACGATATATCTTTTGAAATATGTCTTTACAAACTAACCTTCGTTTTACAAATATTTCCACAACTTTTACTAAGCACTGTTGTTAGTTAAACTCAGTACACACATACACGAAATGTGACTTACCTTCTGCCATCTAGCAAACACTTGATGTAACTCCATCATTCAACAAGACACAGTGTACTACGTCGTGTCACGAGATGGCGTTAAACAACATTGATACTGATTTCTATAAAGTGAAATCTAAATTATGGCGTCACAAAGTCCCGACGTATAGATAAATTCATCGCTAGAGCTTCAACACGAATGGCCTATCGGCGTGACACCCTAACATATTCTTGTGGTTGCTCCATTACGATAAAATGTTTTTGTTGAATTTTGTCTTTTTTGAGTTTTTCATTTACATACATCATCGGTGCCAGCCGATGAGAGATCGGACGAAACGAAAGATAAACGATACGCAAACTATAGGCTCACTACGAAACACTTTCGGATTTTGATGCTACAATCGGATCCATAGACATATTTTCGGAGCGATTTCGTGAAAAGTATTTCTAGTATGTTTAACTGTTATTTATCAGATCAACCTACCCAAAAAATTCAAGGTCATTAAACCGATTTTCAACTTTTCATAAATCCGACATGTATATATAGATCAATATCAATTTAGAAAATTTGAAGTTTTGGTAGGTTTACGAGCTGTTGTCTGTACATACAAGCTTTGCTAATTTGGGGCTAAATACCTAATTGGTTTGATTTTACTACTTTTTACTAACACCATTTAGAGACATAGAATCAAACAGTTCTTTACAAACAAACGTATTTTCTGAATCTGTCCTTTGTAGGTACGTGGCATCGGCTAAATATTTAATTAACGTTGTAATCCACATATTATTCGTATCTATGTGTGTGGGTTAGCAATAAACAACATAACCTAATGCAATAATAAAACAGTTGTAATGTAATTGTTTTATTGTTATTAGCCCAACCGTAAGGTCTTTGTAAAACAATGATAATAGAGTTCACTGTGCTAGTTCCCCTATACAACAGACACTAGGTCTTGTTTCTAGTCTTCATAATAAGGTAATAAATAATATGTTGTGATCAAAACTTTCTAAAGAAGTTTAATTTTCCTTCTTTTGTCTCTCGTCTTTCCTGTCTATTCTCTTCTTCTTAAATTGCTTCTTCACGAGTAGGCATCGCAAAATTACATTAAAATGTTATTTTAATACATCCACCGAAGCTAAAACGATACGGTCAGGGCTATTGTATAATTTGAGGTTAATTTTCGAAACTAATTACGTCAAAAAACGAAATATCGTCTTTCAGTAGTCGTTTCGTAGTAGCGTTTTCCGATACTAAACGTCAAACAACGAACTTCGTCTCCGATATCGGATCCGAAGCGTTTCGTAGTAAGCAATCCGAAAAACGATTATCGTATTGACGGATTTCGTTTTTCGTAGTAGACATCCTGATACGATGATCGTCTCGTAATATGCACAAAGTCAAAATCGTCTCAATGCCGGGAATTGTGTTAGCAACTTTGTTGTGTTTTATGTTTTGAGTTGCAACCTTCCCCAACTTTGCACGGGTTAAATGGGTAATACATGGTTATAAATTATTTCTAATACAAACCTTTCTCATATAAGTCTATATAATTGTGCAACTTAATTGTTAGTGCCTACCTATACAAAACCTCTTTTTTTTTTCGTAGCCGAGATGCGAGCATGCCGGGCTTGGTGTCGCTGTCTCTGAAGTCGAAGGTTCGATTCTCGGTCAGTCAATGTAGAAAACTAACTTTTCTGTATTGTCTCGGGTCTGGGTGTTTCTGTAACACAAGGTTTTGGCTACTTACCATATGATCAGAGCAATGTATGTGATATGATGTTATTTTTTATATTAAAAAAAAAAGATAGTTGGATACTCTTTAGATAGATAAAAGAAACAAGTCGTAATTTTTTTATTATTAAATTTACAAGCTGTTTGTTTTCCATTAAAATAAAATAAAATAAAACATTCCTGTTACCTACTCTAAAGCACATTAAGATTAGCACAATGTAGGGAGTCTTATCTCTTAATTTATTCTAATAGTAGGTATTACTTGAGTTCGTGAGCTAGCTACTTATGTTTATCAATTACAAAGTTTAAACTTTGCTAAGTTATGGTGGTTATGGCAAAGAGTAAATAATTATGACTTTATATGGGAATCATTGAATCTAAGTTTTTGATTTCTTAAAACTAACTGAACATGTAATTTTTAAAAACTAATTAAAAATGTAAAAAAACAGACTCCAAAGAGAATCGAACTCGGGATTACAAGCACATGAAGTATAAAATTGAGTTACATACCTATTAACTGTATATGTTTAAGACACAGGTTTAAAACTTGAAGCACAAAAACACTACAATCTAAATGCTTTTTTTTTACGGGAGCAACAAATTAATCTCGTGATGTCTCCTGCTACAGTGACAATCGAACAAAATGGTGGACATGACGTCGCTGGCTGTTTGGCGATTGAGTGGACATAACATTATTTTAAAACACCCACATTTTATTTAATATTTAATGTGTCATCTGACATCTGATCATATACATATTTAAAACAGTTTTGCATTTGTTTCAGGTATACACAATTTATAATCGGGCTCCGATAAGTTCGTTACGGAATGTGATAAACAAATGCTTTATGGTGCACTTGAAATTAATGATTTTGTTACTTAGCTACTTGCTGAATAAATAATTTGTTTTGTAAGTGTCTGTTTTTTGGTGTGACATTGTCTGTTCAGTTCTATCTATAAAAATACAACTTAGGCCCGCTTGGAATACCTTCTTAAACTGTCAAGCTTAAAACGAAATGAAGTTGCGTAACAATAAAATGTCCATTGTGTCTCGTTTTCGTGACATGAAGGGTTAAAACGTATATACCTATAGCAATACTTGGATGCAAACATCATTCAACTGGTAAGGGTCGCAGGAAGACGCTGGATGCAGGCCGCTTCCAAACGGCCAATCTGGATGTCAATGGAGGCCTATGTTCAGCAGTGGACGTCCTATGGCTGAAATGATAATGATGATGATGAAACAACATTCTGTATCTATTAGTTAGAAAAGGTTCCTTCGAATTACAGAAACAATATACAGGGCTACATTGCAAAGGGGTGCCAAATTTAAAAAACAAGATCTAGGGAATGATACGAAGAAGTAGCGCCATCTGCGGGCGCGAATTGTCCTTTTGGGGTCATGACCTATTAAAGTCAGTCTGTTGCAAACTCGCGCCTTTTATTTACGTTCCAGGGAACAATATTAAGAGGCGTCTTAATCGTTATTATTTTTAATAGTCGTGTTACGAAAAAAAAGTTACTTTAAAATAACCGAAAAATAAGTCAATAGAGAGATTACGGAAGCCGCGCGGTCATTCATCAGAGGCGTAGGTACGACGAGCCTACAAGGACCTTACTCAGTGCACATACGGTGCAATTTTTTTCATGAATGAGTTAAATTATCCACGCTTACGATTTTTAACAGCGGATAGGCTCTTTGCATAATTCGATTAAGTAACTGATTCACAGCCACTCCTAAAGATTTGGCACCCCTTTGCAATGTAACCCTGTATTCGATTTTAAAATTAATAATCATACAAGAGAAATATTTATGGCCGTATTGCGGAACTTCAACAAACTTTTATTAGAAGATCAAGGAGATACTTAACATGCCAACCTTAAGGACATTTAAATGACATGTCTCCCTTGCTAGCGTTTCCGCACCGGCCATTTTAGATGAACCGAATAGAATAGAATATGTTTATTTGCTTATGAACAGGGTGTACAGAAGATTTACAGGTAATTAATATGATCGCCTATCCAACCATTAACAAATAGCATGCAAATACAGTTTCTCCACTTCAACATTACAATTTACAATCAATACAATTGACTTAAAAAATATAATTTAAGGAGCAGAATAAATTATCTAAACTTTAATTATACATTTCCATCCACATGATATCATTTATTGCTGACTCTCCTTGCAATTAAAAAAATCTTTAAGAGAATAATAAGTTTTTTCGACCAGCCACTTGTGTAGTGTCTTTTTAAATTGATTAAAATGCAAGCCTTTTATATTTTTTGGGATATTGTTATATATTGCTATACACATGCATAAAATTTTTTTTTGCATACGAGAACTTTTTGGGATAAAATCCAGGACTAGCCTATTACAATTTCTAGTATTCCGTGGATATATGTCTTTGGCTTGTTTAAAATAATTTGGGTTCTGTTTAACGAACTTTGCCATTTCAAATATATAGAGACACGTTAATGGTAAGATGTTTAAAAATTTGAATATTGGCTTACATGATTTATCTGGTGCCATCCCACAGATTGCCCTAACACATTTTTTTTGGGCTATAAATGCCCTTTGCATGTCAGTGCTGTTTCCCCAAATGATAAGACCATAACGTAGCACTGATTCAACATAAGCAAAGTATGCTGTGAGAGCTGTGGTTCTTGTGGTTGTTTTTACCAATTTATACAGGACATATGAAAAACTTTATTTTGTTACAAACATTTGTTACCGAATGGCCTGCCCCACTAGCACGACCACCAAAACAAGCGATTTATCGACACCAACTGTTTTTTTAAAATATGGTAATTAAAGCCGCCATGTTGAGTTTTTATCGAAACAGCAATCGTAACATGTGACGACACCGGCACGGCAATTCAACATGGCGGCTAAATCTATCATAATTTTACAGTGTCGATATATCGCTATATCCGATTCGTGGAAAATATCATCAATAAACCAATTTATTTCGGCAAGTAGGCCTCTAAGCTTTTTTACCCGTCCCTGCTTTGTTGACGTTGACACGTTGCTGCACTGGCTTCGTCTCATCTCCCACAAACCTCGTCACGGGCTGGCATCAGCTTCGGCATTGGCATGTTTGTTCTATTCGGCGTGCCATGGCCATCTAGTTTTTCAAATAATAATTAGCGGCCCGCGGCGTGCCTGGAAGATTTTAACGAAATTGGACTTTAGTCATTTTTTTTAAAATTATTTATTTAAGAAAACCAACGGCGTTACAATCAATAATTAAACAAAGTACAATATCAATTAGTAATGCTAATTATAGGTCTCCCTTAATTTACAAAAGTATTATAGCGCGAGGTAAAAGAAGATATTACTTTCAAGTAGGTATTACAAAGATTTATAGCAATTGAAATACAAAAATATCAGAAAATAAAAAATCGGGTTACCGAAACATGCACCAAGTTAAATCGCATCTATCTTCCGAGTTCGACACACATTAAAATGCGTAGGTATTTAGTTCAGAAACAATTATGTTAAAAAATGACGTTTAAATTACATTAGAATGCGGAAAATAATAATAATAAGTCCAGTATTATTGCTAGGTATCAGTTTCATTTTTGTCTATAATGCTTCTGACAATACTTTTTTTAAATAATAATAATAATAAGTCATAACAATAAGATTGGACATATTTTTACCCAGCGGGATGTATTGAAATTCAGTACAATATTACAACCCGGATAAAACCAAGGGCTATAATGATTTGCTTTGAATAAGGTTTGCATGATATACAGAATTACATTGCAAAGGGGTGCCAAATCTTAAGAAGTGGCTCAGAATCAGTAACTGAATCGAACAATGCAAAGAACAAAAAAACAAATTTTTCCACATTTAATTATTCCTCTGCGTCAAAATTCGTACGCGTGAATAATTTAACTTATTCATGAAAAAAAATTGCCCCGTATGTGCACTGTGTAAGGTCCTTGTTGGCTCGCCATACCTACTACGCCTCTGATGAATGACCGCGCGGCTTTCGTAGTCTATAGACTTATTTTCAGATAATTTAAAAAAAATGTTTTTGTAACATCGATTATTAAAAATAATACCGATTAAGACGCTTTAAGGAGTGTGATGTCTCGGAGTGTCAATATGGGTTTCGCCCTGGCAACGGTACTATGGACCCTGTCTTCGCCCTAAGGACCGTCATGGAGAGATACAGGGCGAAGAACACGCCTCTGCACTTGCTCTTTCTTGATCTGCAGAAGGCCTTCGACTGTGTCCCTCGAGTGGTGATCTGGTGGGCACTGAGATCCAAAGGGGTCCCCGAGGCATATATTGACATTATTCGAGACATGTACCGCAGCTCCGATTCTATGGTTCGGACCGCTGTTGGCGACATCAAACCGTTCCCCATCACCGTCGGAGTACACCAGGGTTCCGTCCTCAGTCCGTTTCTATTCAGTGTGATATTAGACGTTGTCAGACAGCATCAGAGACTCACATGAGCAGCCACCATGGCTGCTGATGTATGCTGACGATATCGCACTGGTGGACGCGGACAGGGGCAGGCTGGTAAGACGGGTGAACGAGTGGAAACAGTCGCTTGAGAGCGGTGGTCTGAAACTCAATGTGGCGAAGACCGAGTACCTGGCCTGTAAATCTACAGATCCAACACCCGTTCGCATAGGCGGAGACAAGGTCGAGCGCAAGGACCAGTTTAAATACCTTGGATCTGTACTTCACGCGTTCGGAGACATCGATTGCGACGTCAAAGCACGCATTGCTGCTGCGTAGGCCAAATGGCGAGAGGTGACTGGTGTCATTTGTGACCCCAGAATGCCGGTTAAGCTTAAAGGACAGATCTATAAGTCCATCATTAGGCCTGTCCTTTTATATGGCAGCGAAGCATGGCCGCTACTTGAGCGACACAAGCAGGAGCTGCGTGTCACGGAGATGAATATGCTGCGGTGGATGTGCGGAGTCACGCGTAAGGACCGCGTGAGGAACTCGCGCATCCGCGGTAGCTTTCGTGTCCGTGATATTGCAGACAAACTGCAGGAGAGTCGCCTACGCTGGTACGGCCATATTTTGCGGAAACCGGCAAGCTACGTAGGAAACAAATGTCTGGCCATGCCGCCACCGCCAGGTCCTGGCAAAAGGGGTAGACCCAAGAAATGCTGGCTTGACGTTGTGAGGGCTGACATGCGTGCCAATGATCTCACAACTAGTGACGCTCAAGACCGCGCGAAGTGGAGGAGCAAATCAAGGAAAGCGGACCCTGGGCTACAAAGCAATGGCTTTGGACGCAACCGGGATTGACCGTATAGACGATGATGACCGATTAAGACGCTTCTTTATATTGTTTCCTAGATATTATTTTTTAAATTTGGTACCTCTGCAATGTAACCCTGTATAATAATAAGACATTGTCGAGCAGGTAGTGTGAAAATATGTTTATTTCTAAATATGTGCCGCTTATCCGTCATTCATGATGAATCTTATTTTATTCGTCGTCTTACCATTAGGACTCCGCAAGGTTTACTTTTGCTGGTAAAATGTAATTAAAGAATACAAAATCAATTTGTTTTAAATATTTTTTATTACGCTAAGGTAGTCTCAAATAAAAAATCATCAAATATATAATTTTCAATATGCACAGTTACATCTTTATACATGTAAATAATATAGTACATAACAAATAAATAATAAATAGTACCGAATTTCAGGATTTATCCATTAAGAAATTGTCGTTTGGTGAGAGTTATAATACAAAGTGACTTGACTAAATGCCAATTTGTATAAGTGGGATATTCTTTTAATTCAAGAATAAATTTACATTATCTAAATTGTTGTTTTCGTAGTCAGTAATAAAATTATTTATATCAGTTAATAAATGGCATTGTTCTTTGTTCAAAACATAACATAATGTAACCCAATTACTTTTCATCACCCTTAACTTTATATAAACAATATAATATGGCCATATACGAATGAATAGGTAGATTTCACATTACATTTTCTTTTAGAAATAAACAATTGCAACATAATTATAAAACCTAAGCAATATTAACTTACTTAAGAATAATTTTCAATATCAAAACATTTACTCTAGAGGTTATTGCTTAATATTACAATAATATTTCTTATTAGGTTGTATCAATTCTCAGTACAAAATGACACATGTAATAAATGGGTTTCAAATAACTCGATTGTAATTACGTGGATTGTCTTTTGAGCATAAATTACCATCTGTTACTATCACAAGTCTTTGAATTCCAAATGACCAAAGCACATGGTATAATTTTGTTACTTTGACTAAACTACTGGCATGTCTTGTACAATGGGGGCACGCGCAGCTACCAGGCCGTGGGGCGGTGCGGCACTACCAGTTGGCCATGCCGGGCTTGTTCAGCGTCATGAAGTATATCTGGCACGAGGAGCCGCCCTTGGCCGATGAGAAGAACACCTTGTCGTTGCGCTCGCATAAGAATTTGAGTCGTTGTGCCTTTTTGTGCATAAACACGCCGTCGAGGTGGCCGCTCTCCACAGAGCGTATCTCGATCGCTTTATTGCCCCAGCCCATGATTTGTCCTGTGCCAATATAAGCTACGGATGTCGGCATTTCGCCCCACTGTAAACAAATTCATAGTTCAGAATATTTAATAATTAAATAAATAACAAATCCATTTTAGTATTAGTAATAAAATACACTAACCTGTAGAACTATATTTTTACTAACACGTCCATTAGTATTCACATACACGCCTTCGTTGTCGTAGCATAACAATAACTGCACTCCATTCGAGTTCGGAAGAGGTACAATGCAATGCGGTACAATGGCTCCCTGTGTCTGAAAAAAATAGTATCAAATACATTTTGTTGAGGCTAAGAAATTCAATTAAGCTTATTGGCATCTGAACATGCAAGAGATAAGTAGGCATTTTGTGTAAATTCAAGTTAATATGAACTTACATGCTTCGGAATATAAATGTCATAGACAGTGGCAGTGTCTAAGTCAACAGCATGGAAACCATCAGCTGAGCCATAAATTACTTTCAGTCTTGTTCCTTCTTCAATCGTAAGATCTACTAATAGAGGTCTGGAAAAAAAAATAGTATAATATTTTTGCAAATTATTGTCAATAATTGATTTAAAATCAATGAGTATAAAATAATAAATATTATATACCTATGCTGAAGTTCTCCAAAGTTTTTAAAGGCCATAAATTTATGATAAGGTTTCGGAGCCCACGCATAAATCTCGATAGAATCCTTAAGAGCAATTACAAGGAACTTGATTCGTTCATATTTGACGATACGGAAGTGAACTGCGCCTTGCAATTCACCTACATTTATCCAACCATTCCTTCTTTCCGCTTGCTGGAATACAAAACGTTGCAAATTATTCAAAAGGAAGTTATGAAATATATCCATTTGACGTAAATCAATCAAGTAAGATGATTTATATTTATCAAGTTTTTTTTTCTCTTTCTCAAATTCTGCAAAGTTGCTTAAAACATAAATAACGAAGCTTACATCGCTAAGACCATCGGTGCGTAATATTTTTGATTTCAGCCAACTGAGATAGTACACTCGAACGCGATTCTTCTTCCCGGATACTGTTACGAGAATATTTTGTCCTTCTAGCACTTCCATTTGCTGGAAGCGGCGTCGTGAGATCAATTGATAAACTTTGCCTTGTCCAGAACGGTCAAGCAGCATCAATCCGTTTTCCGTACCGATCAATAGGTTGACTCCTGAAAAACAAATACAGCTATTCAGTGTCAGACGGTGATATCTGGATTCAAGTGATCGTGTACAAATGAAAAAAAATCAAACCCCATAGCGCCGCGCAAAGAATTTCCGAGTTGAATCTCTTTTTGTACTTCCGTATCTCCGGCGTGTCGGAGCTGAGGTCGTGTCCGGTGGGAGTGACGTTGACGTTGACGTGGCTCTCGCGGCGCGAGGCGTTGCCGCCCGAGCCGGCCGTGCCGCCCGTGCCGCCCGTGCCGCTGCCCGTGGAGCCCGCGCCGAACCCGAACGTCAGGAACGACCGCTGCTTCTGTTGCAAGGGGAGGAACTGTTGCGAGCCCACCGACGAGTTCGACGGCGACTGTTGCAGCCCGAGCGGCGGAGCGGCGCCCGCCACGAACGACTTGGACGGCGTGGACTGGACCGAGGAGGGGGACGGGTGGTGGTGGTGGTGGGGGAGGGGCATACCCCCGGCGATCGCTTGCCTGTACTGTGAAAGACGAACCGAGAGTTAGTTTATTACAATACTTTTTACACAAACAAAAGAATATATGCAAACAATTTCATTGCAGCACAATACAATATGTTTTTGGAATAACTACTGCTTGTTTTTTTAAGATATTTAATGCCTGATCATTGACACGACTTAATTCTAAACATTAATAAGTGATATGTTAGTCAGGTAAGTCCATCGCCCAGTTATTAGTGATCATATTCAATACAGTTGGAAAGTTATTTGCTTATTGCTATTATCTACAAAATCATGATTCATAATTATTAATATGACACATGAATATGAATGATTGCAGGCAATGATCAGATTTATTCAGTCCTAATGAATATGGAGTCTTATCAATGATGACATAATTTAATAAAATATCCCATTCCAACCTGTTAATAACTTGTAATAATTTTAACAAATACATGTTTACAATTATGTTTTCGATATCATGTCATGATGTTTAATTACCTTGAACTAATTCAATGTAGTAAATTCATTTATCGTACTTTATTATAAGTTTTTAATCGCATTGGAAGTTATTTCTAACAAAATTTATAAAAAATACTGTCACTTTTTTCCTTGATAGTCAATGTAAAGGTACTACAATTGAACGGACTTTGCAGTTTAGTATACAGGTCTCCCGTTGTAAGTAAATCGGTCTCCACCCGCAAGCGGGAGGCACCCGCGTCCGCGCCCACAGGATTACTCGAACACGCCCGCGACCATTAAAAAAAAAGTTATTAAGCCTCAATTTACTACCTAAAGAAGCTAGGGCATTGATGGTCAAAATAATCAATTTGATACAAATGAAAGCATCTAGAAAATGCATAAATAGGAAGGAGTGATACAAGTATATTATACGTCAACAAACAACAATCTATGAGAACCTTAAGAAGTGCTTCGTCGCAACTCGCTGGATACTTACGCATTGGCAACAGTCGTCTGCGAACCGGTCGCGGTCGCGGCTCCGGGAGTTGGCATGATTGACAACGATTATACATTAATACGGTAAACCAAAAGCACGACACCATACGGGACCCGCTTTGCTTGGGGGGCTACCAAAACCAAGTTTTCAATTGAAAAATTACGTTTTATGGTTTGCTTTTATGAATTAAATGTAGGTTTAGGTAAGTGTGCGTTGCCGGCGGCAGAGCAGGTTCTCACACTTAAGTGTAACACACACAGAAGGCGTGAGCGGGACGGCGACGGGTTGGTTCATGAGTACGGCGGGTCAAATAACATACGTTTAATGGGATCCCACAGACAGCCGACGTGAGCACGACGGTTTGCCGCGCACGCCTTCTGTGTGTGTTACGCTTTAATTACGTCTAACCACATATAAAGCACAATCTTCTAGAAACGATAGATAACCTATGTGATAATAAAAGGTCCTATTTTATTATAGTCTTTTCAAGATAAGATACTTATGACACTTGGCATTTTCCATTTCACCCATACTATTTACGATAATATTTTATAATTTTTAATTTATATCATTGCAAAAACACAATAATCTTTGCCTCTAAAAATCTAAGCAAAAATTACAAACCAATAATATATTTTAATGATTTAACAAATAAATTTAAAGGATTTCCTTCAAATACTTGATGCGTAAAACGGAATGCTTACTTATAGGGATCGACAAAACATAATCGGAACTAAATCGATGAATTGATTCGGTCGTCTTGTAGGTTAGCACGGTTATAATAGGTTTTCATGCGTTGACGTCAGTAGTACGAGAGCGTCTGCATTGTATGCGATTTGTGTTATCGTTATTTATTGCATAGTTCCTATTTTGCTTGAGCAGAGCAGTGGTTCTGCCAATGTCGAGTGTATACTTGATATAGTTTACAATAAATAACGGGTGTTTAGTTTTTATTGCTTTTTTTGGATTCAGTGCAGGCTACTCTTCCCGTAGAAGCAGGTTTCAAGACGCTATCGGGTCTAAACCAAGTTGTCTTGAGACAAGTCACTTGACACTCGATGCGGCGTACAATGATATTTCAATAATTTCAGATCTTTATCACTTCACAAAACATTAGAACACTAACTACACCAAACTTTCTCTAAAGCTCTTTAAATGATAAATAAAAACCATTAAAATAGATCGACCATGCTTTTCGTTCGACTACCCCCCACCGAATCAATGCTTTTCTATTGCTCACGCAGGATTTAACGCAATTTCGAATCACTTGAATTAAGTGTTTCTATCAATTGAAATCTTGTAACTAGTTTCAATTTAAGTACACAGAATATTAAAAACCGGAATGAAAATATCATTAATTTAAAAAAAAACAAATTAATGAAAACCGGTAATGAATCGCCTTGAACGGAACGTAATTAAAAAGCTATTAGGTATGTCAAATATCTGTCAACAAAATGTTTATTTGTCAATGTAATTCTTCCGTATTTTCTACTATTAAAAAACGAAAAACGAGTAGACTACTCGTAGCAGAATTTACAAAACTAATTTTTAAAAATAATGATTTAAGGTTTTCGCAATTTCGCATGCGAATAATAATGATTTAAGGTTTTCGCAATTTCGTATGCGGATTTGAATTAGCATGATTCAAAAATGCGTCTTCAGACCTTTATCGCAATCCAAATAAAAATAACATGTCTCCATACAACCTACAACTTGATCAGGAAGTTAGAAGTAAGTTGTTTTAATTGAGCAGTAGAATGCCCCCTAAAAGGAAGTTAACTAATAAAATAGGACCTTATTTGCTTAACATTACATAATTGGTTTTGGTAGCCTCTTAGGTTAACACTCATTAGGCATTTTTATGAGCCAATTTAAAGAATCCAAATGTATAGTATAGTGTTTGATAAGCATCACTTTGGGAGATATTATGGTATATGAATGAAAATTGCGAATATAGTCCCATGAAATTACATGATTACTTTAAAATACGACAAAAAATATTCAATGAAATCAGCATTCGATCTGAGCGACACAAGGCATATAC
The DNA here is from genome assembly GCA_963576865.1 of Anania hortulata. Taxonomy (NCBI): domain Eukaryota; kingdom Metazoa; phylum Arthropoda; class Insecta; order Lepidoptera; family Crambidae; genus Anania; species Anania hortulata. The sequence goes on along the minus strand of OY756390.1, from coordinate 11,343,114 downwards.
ATAAAAAATATTGGCAGATTTTTTTACATTATTTTATAGGAATTTCTAAATTCTTGTATTTAAAGTTATAACTCAAACCAAATTCTGAAATCAAAGCAGTTTCTACGCTTTCATGTGTGGCTAACTGTATATAAAAGGCTTGGCTGTAATGATTCTGCTCAAAGGGTAAGTGTGCTAGGTGTGTGTAGCAATGTGCGTGGTATCTCACCTCCTCGCTGGTGGACTTGTCGTGTCGCGGCGGCGTGGTGGGCTGGCCGGCCTGGCTCACCAGGTCCGGCAGCACCGAGCTGGTGCGCGCCCCGCTGCCCTCGTTTGCGCCGCTCGACCGACCCTACACACAGTACAACTTTACATAATACATCGAACTGGTGCTTGTAGCTCAGTGGCGGTCGCGTTTTGCCAGTGAGTACCAAAGTTATTACCACGCCGTGGTTGTAAGTGATTAACGTGCTTCGGAAGGCACGTCAAAAGTTAGTCTCGGCTTATATCGCTTGTTACTAGTCGTGAACCCTAGTCAGAGGTTTGAGGCGGCTTGATAACAGCTGATAGTAAGGTTAGTCACTGGCCTTATAGCACCCCTCCACCAATCCGCACTGGGCCCGCGTGGTATAGTGCCCAAACCACCTCATAGTTGAGGTGAGGCCGGGCCCTGCAGTGTGATGTATACGCTTACTTTACTTTTTATATTGAACGAACCTAAAAGTACAATCACATTTTAATGGCAAATTGAAGCATTAAATACAGAATTATATATTTAAAAAACAAAATCAAATAAAAGACTAATATTTATAAAGTAATTCCTTGGTAATGAATTGATGAATGTTACAATGACTAGTAGGTATTATTAATAGTTTCACAGCATCAGAGCGTGACAAACACAAACAATGCACAGCCATATACATGCAATAAACACATTCACAAAACTTTCGATCCTTTTCAGCTTCTATTTTTCGTTAGGCGGTCATTCCCAATAATGTTAATGTGGTCGGAGGTGTTGGCGGCACGAGGTCTCATATACTCGTTATTTGGACATGTCGTTTCTGGCAGGAAGACGGTATTCGCGCGCACAGACTTTAATCATAGGTCAGGTTAGTTATTTATGTGGCTAGTGTCGTGGTCAGTTAGTTTGAAATTAAGCTGTTAAGTGCAAACCAAAATGATTATATTATAGTATTTTACAAAAAGATAATAAAGAATATCCCAGTTACCAAATTGTTTGTTCAATGTGTAATGTAGAAAATATAAAAATATCATGTTCTTAATCACGCCAATATGTAAGACGTGTGAGCAATATTATTTGTTACAAAACATTTCACTCATGATTCCATATTATTGATGTAAATGGAAATTCTACAGGAAGCCAATTATACTATTACTACACCTCCACTGAATAATCTACATAAACATACGTTGATCTATACCACACCAATTTTAGAAAATATTAGAATTTAATTAGACAATAAGATCAATCCACAAATAAAAACATTAATAATTGAGATGTTACACTGTATTAGGCCTAGATTAAAACTTAATGATATATTACTTGTTCCGGATGTAAATCGGCATACAATTATAGAACAGTATGGTTATAAAAGAACGCATTTTACGTAGGTTCTAGACTAAAATGTTATAATTATTTATATAGCAATGCTAAAACGCACAGTCGAGAAACCATGTTAACCATTCCCACACAGATATAATACTTACAAACCAAAACCAGAAGTACAGTTACAGAACTAAGTTGTCCAAGTAAGCAGATTTCTTTACTAAAAATGTTAGTAATAACTAGGTTAGAAATCGAACCCCATACCAAAAAGTAAGTATGATAAATTCATTACTCAAACTATCCTGAGCGGGGAGCAATTTACCTTATCCTGTGCGAGTACCGCTTCCTGCCCACTCGACATAAGCTCTGAGTGCCGATTGTAATGGGAATTTCTTCGAAATACTATATCAGATTCTGTCTTTTCTCTGCGAGGTCTCACGATATTGTTCGCGTCGGCGGTGAGGTCTGGCGCGGCCGGCGAGGCGCTGTTGGCACTGCTTTGCCGGCTCGCCGCGTTGCTCTCGCTGTCTTGCTTGATCAACGCCGCCACGTTCTTTAACGCGTCGATCGGATTATTAGAAACCTTTCTATCGCTTACTTTTTTATCACTCTTTTTCACCTCGCCCTGCGCCGACATCTTTAGGCTGTCATTCATTTTAATAAAATCTGTCAGTATCGGTTCACCCGACGCCGGAGACTTAATAACTTGCTTGCGCGAGTTGTTAAATATACCGCTGGATCTTAACTGTTTGCTCGCTCCTACTTGACTTTCATGCTTCGGAAAGTATATTGCGGAGTGTCGCGTACTGGGTAACGGAAAAAAATCGGAGTTCTCTCTTCTGAATCCTCTAAAGAATCTGTTTGGAGAATTCAACTCCGCGTCTTGTTCCTTCTTGTACTTAATGATGTCGGAGAGTTTGTCTTGGGTGGACTTTTCGGTTGGTTTTTGTAATAATAACTTGTGGCGGGAGGGTGGAGTGGCAATGGCCTTGTAGCTGGCCCACGCGTCCTCCATCTCGCGGCGCGACTGCACCTGCGCGCGCGCCTCTCCCTCTCTGCTCTCGCCCTTACTCTCTCCGCTTCGCGATGGAAAAAATCGAGCGAAATCCCAATCCTTCAGAAGCACAGCCTCGTCAACGTCGGACTGCCGTTTATCATTTTCAGTATTTTCTTTCTGGCGTTTATCAAACATGTCCGATATAAAAATTACAAATAAATAAAAAGTAAAATAAAATAAGTTAGGAAATGTGCTCACTAATCTTACTTTGGCGTGAGAAGCGTATAATTTTAGATATTTGTTTTCAGTCCTACCTGGATGTTATAACCAGCGACAATCTTGTGCGCGATAATGCATCATTTTAATATGTCTCTACTATAATACAATACAAGATATGTAGTCATCAATTTTTATGGTTTAAAATTACGTTTGGCTTAGGAATGAATTTAATCTTATTTCATGTCCTCAACCACATGCGACTTCTACCTTATTTATTATGCCTTTGTCTATTTTAAGTATCCAAGCCATTCGAGAAAGACTGAAATCTTAATATTATGTAATACTATCTTATAAGGGCATTTATTGCCCTTAAGTTACCTTAAAACAGTGTATAGAACCAATGAATATAATATTTCCCATAATAAACCTTGAAAGCTTAGCACGCGCAAGACTGTCACTGAGATAAAGGCAATTTTACTAGTGATACAGTATTTATTAACTTGCTTTTAAATTGGTGACTCGGAAGCCCGGCTGCAATGTTTTTAAAGCGAGTAAATACCGCTGCTAGTTGTGACATCGAAGGGATTATTAGACGTTGGGGATAAGCGCGGCCAAACAATTAGCAGTTCTTTTTTAAAGAGCGCCACCAAACGGACCTCTAGTTTCGTTTACTAAAAAGCTTGTAGGGAAAACTATGGATTTGACAGATGGCATACACAAGCTTAGTAAGATTCAGTAGATCTCGATAGCCGCGCTACTAAGTCGCCAATGAAGTTACGCTAGAAACACATTCACCTGTCGCGTTTTGGCGCGGCACAACTCCCACCACCTACCCACAAAGCGTGCGTGCACGAAACCTTTGCAAGAAATTGGTAACTACGTGGCGCGCCTCGACACGATCCTTTTCACTAATAAACGTTTGTGAATCATATTAAATTGCTATTATTTTGACCACGATTAAAAATTGCTTAAAGTTCAAAGTATAGGAGATTGCGTAGGCCGTGATGCAGGTCAGTCAGACATCTTACGGCATTGAGTTAAGTAGCATGGATTCCTTTGAGTAACGAGGTTCTCTTTTTATTTCTGGATAGACCTTATTTACACGATAAATATGATAATTACATTGTAATTGCTTCAAAGTATCAGCAAGTTTAACATGTACATTGTACAAAATTGTAATAAGGGAAAAATAAATGCTTCCATACATTATTTACTAAGATTTAATTTTAAATATAATAGCTAGACATTTGATTTTTATTTTAGTACATTATTCACTTTATGACATTTTTATTTTATACATGGTTACATTGCAAAGGGGTGCAAAATCTTTAGGAGTGACTCTGAATCAGTAACTTAATCGAACTATGCAAATAACAAAAACATTTTTTTTTCACATTAAATTTTTCCTATCCGCTGTTAAAAACCATAAGCGTGTATAATTTAACTCATTCATGAAAAAAATGCCCCGTATGTGCACTGCGTAGGGTCCTGTCCTTGACCGCGCGGCTTTCGTAGTCTCTCTATTGACTTTATTTTCGGATATTTTAAAGTTGTTTTTCGTAAAATAGATTATTAAAAATAATAACGATTAAGGCAATTCTTTATATTGTTCCCTAGACCCTATTTTTTAAATTTGGCACTCTTTTGCAATGTAACCCTGTATTAAAAATTGGTAAGCCAGTGATGGTAAACGTGTGTGTTTGTGCTTGACTCCTCGTTTGTAACCCTGATTTGAAGCAGAAATAATAGCAATCATAATGTAGCACCCATTACAATCAAAGTAATCATCATTGATTACATTTAGCAGTAGGAAAGGATGCGTTTATGTTTTCTTCAACACTGTGACAAAAATTGTTAGAGCTAGACAGTAAATCGTTTATCAGTGGGGGTTGGAGCAGGGTAATGTGTTTCCGCGAGTGATTAGTGACGTGGTGGGTCGATCCCATTTTTTCTATAAACCTTGACGTCATCCGACAAAACGACACATCTTTTCTTAATTTGTTTTATATCACAGTAGTTTTTTAATTGTGTACTATGTCATAAATAGTTAACGTTGTGGTAAGCCAATGGATAAGGGCCCAATGTCGCTCCGTGAGGTGTTCTATGGTCAACCTTTATCCAGCAGTAGACTTCCAAAGGCCGATGATGATTATGTCATAAAAATAGCGCATGAAAATATTTTAGAAAAGAATGATTCTTATTTTGTTCTACGACGTCACGGAAAAGACACCAATTATCTAGTCCCAAACTATATAGCTTGATCTATGCAGACTAGATAACGAATAAACATACTTGAAATTTATAAACAAATCATGCACGTGCTTATCACACAATCATTCCCCTTGCGGGATTTGAACCCGTAACCGACTTTGTAGTCCGGAGCACGAACGACTAGACTAGACGTTCTTCAAGTGGATGATGGAACAAAGAAGTATGTAATAAGAAGTGTCATTTTGTTTGATAACATAAATTTCTATGGCACAAAATAACGCAGTACAGTGATTAGCCTTTTGTGCGCCATGGTCATGGTCTGGTCGAGTCATTTCTGCGCCCTGTGCCTGAGCTAACAAAGGACAAATGGGAGCGACCCTTTGTGGTGTGTGTGTAGTGTGTAGGGATGGGCGACGGAGCCATACATTGAGCCAATACCATATAGAGTAGAAAATATGTCCCATATTTTGTTTGACAAAAATTCAATTTTGTTATCTGTGACTCTACTGTTGTAGTATGGGTGAGAGGTGATAGAACTTGTTATTTAATACTATAGTTCTTTCAAGATAAGAAGGGTTTTGTGACACTTCGGATTTTCCGTTACAACCAAACTACTTAAAACGGAATGTTTACCTATAGGGATTGACAACACAATCGACACTAAAATCAAGGAATTGGTTTGGTCGTCTTTTTTATTATTTTGAATTGGTTTAGTCGTCTTGTGAAAACTTATGCGTTGACATCAGTTCGAAAGCGTCTTGTATTCGGTGCAGTATTTTGTGCTTCGCGTAGTTGCTGTTTTTGTTGAGTTTTTCGTGAAGTTTTATGTTATTATTTGGTAAAATGTCAAAAAAAGCAAGACTTGCCAAAAAATTTTATACAGCACTTTGGCGGTAGAACATTGCAGTGTACCTCTTATTTAAAAAAGGATTTGAATGAATAAATAAATAAATTGATTGATATATTTTTACTTTTTTTTTATTTCCATCCACTTTAACCCCATCCCATTCTCCTTTCTTAATTACTCTCTCTCTATTTATATCAACCGTATTTATATATTAATATTTATTTATTATCTCTATTCTAAAATACGTATATTGTGATGTCTTATTTGTGCTGTTTTCTTTATTTAAGGAAACCCTAATATCTATTTCCTCAAGAATTTTACTCACTTGTCACGTAGCAACGCGGATTAGCCATAAAAAAAAAGTAAGTGAACAGTGACTAAGGTGTTTAGGAGAAAAAAACAGGACAAGTGCGAGTCGAACTCACTCACTAACGGTTCCATACAAATTTGTAGGTATGTACATATAATAAATAGAAAATTAAGACCGCGCATACCGTTGATTAACCTTGATGATTGATTACGTTACTCAACGCGACTTGCGCATTTTTTAAGGAGTTTCGGGTCTATTTTGGGTAAGAGGCACGCGAAAGGCTAAAAAACCGGCTAAGTGCGAGTCAGACTCGCGCACGGAGGGTTCCGTACAAACCTGTAGGTACCTATATAAGTAAAATACCATAACTATGACTTGATTGTCGTGATGGGTGCATCCACGACAATCGAGTCATAGTTATGGTATTTATATTGCAAAATGAAATCCATAACATTACGAAAGGTAAATTGCGGTTTACGATTTATGACGATAAAAATAAACTACTTACTATAGTAGTAGTAGTAATATTTATCCTCAAAAGGAAAGGCAATGGTACAGAGCCATACAGCCAAATCTTGACTACTTACTATAGTCTATTCAAGATAAGAAGATACTTATGACACTTGGCATTTTCCGTTGCACCCATACTATTTACGATAACATTTTGTAAAATATATTTTTAATTTATTTCTTTGCAAAAACATAATCATTTTTGCCTCTAAAAATCTAAGCAAACATTGCAAACCAATTATATATCTTAATGATTTAACAAATAAATTAATAGGATTTCCTTCAAATACTTGATGCGAAAAACGGAACGTTTACTTATAGGGATTGACAATACATAATCGGAAATAAATTGATGAATTGGTTCGGTCATCTTGTGAAAACCTATGCGTTGGCGTCAGTAGTACGAGAGCGTCTGCCTTGTATGCGATTTGTGTTATCGTTATTTTTCGCGTAGTTCGTATTTTGACTTTTGTTACTAACAGGGAAGTCACGTGATGTCACAAGTTTCTTCTTATCTCGAAAAGGGTATAGATCTGGTGCAAACCAATTTTGCATGGTAATATACTGTATCATATATTTTTTTTAGTTTTATCATTAACTTATTTTAGAAGTTACAGGGGCACACATTTTACCATTTTGGAAGTATCCCGCGCAAAATATTCAGTTTAGAAAAAATGATATTAGAAATCTGAATATCATTTTTGAACTTATCCATAGATACGTATGGGTTTGATATAAAAACAAGTTTTGAGTTTCAGTTCTACTAAGTATGGGGAACCCCCAAAATTATAGTCGTCCCTAAGACGACGCTTAGCTATAAGTCAGATAAGTCAATTTATTTACCTTACTTGTATTAGTGTTTGTCTTGTTGGTTGTCCTAATAAATATATACAATACGTTCCATCGCCCATCGCTAGGCGTGCGTGTTGTGTGTGGTGTGTGTGGTGTGTGGTGTGTGTGGTATTGCGTGTTGCGCGTGGTGTGCGCTTGCTCACCCGCTTCATGACGAGCGTGCGGTCGGGGTGCGGCTCGTCGTCGTCGGGCGTGGGCGGCAGCGGGCGCGTGGGCGCGCCGGCGCCGTCCTCCGCCACGGCCGCCAGCCCCGGCCTGTAGCAGAACTCGGGACTGACAAGCGAACGGAAAACGAAACAACCAAACGGGACAACAGAAAACGGAATGGCAAATCAAAAGTTAAAAATCGGAAAGGTTAGTTGGGGACACGAATAGAATTATAAACAAAATATGAGTAAGACAACACACAGGATTTAACGTCCTTGTGGTACTGTCAACATCAAAAGCAAAATCTTATCGCATAACATATCACAAAAGTCTGACAAAACCACTACAGAGTCAAATAAAGAAGAAGTCGGGTTATTGTGACGTTAGTTTGAAAAATAGTTTTTGGTTAGCTATTTTTGACGCTAACTGTACAGACAAGCTCGTCAACCTACCACAAAAAGTTAAATTTTCTCATTAATAATGATTTCTACATTTCGGACTTAAGTTGAAAATCGGTTGAAAAACTGTTTGGGTAGGTTGACCTGCCGCTGTCTGCACTCAGACTCGAGGTTAGTTTCAAAATATAGTTTTTCTTAATTGACCTGACCGGGATTCAAACCCGGGAATCAAAACAGTGCGGACAGTCGACATATTTGACCCGATAAAACAATAGTCATACATAATGTCAAAAGGCTTGCCTATTCTAAAGATAAATTCAACTCAAAAACAAATAATTAGGTCTTAAATAATAATTTGTCATTTGACGCATCATAGCCATAGTCAGATTTACCCTTTTTCTATTAAAAACCTTGGAAAGAGTTCAATTGTTAAGTTATTCTGCAGCGTATTCACGATGTGTTGCTAATGTTTTTATAGAATAACATATTATGTCACTTTTTTTTGTTCCAATAGATTACTGGTCAATAGAAATCAATGCACCTCAACACATAGTAACAAAGCGTACCAATCTAAGTCTCTAGCAAAATGTGCGTATAACACTGACCTGTACAATTACACACTGTGTTGTTTACAGTGGCTTTAATCAAATAAGTACGTATTTAATCTGACAGTGTAATACAGATCAGTGTATGTCATGACTGTGTAATTAATTATACAGGTCAGTGACCCAAACCCTTATTGTAATCAGACTGCACCAGTCAGGCAGTCAGCAAAGTGTGCGTAAGTATACAGGATTATTTTGCAAGGTAGTGCAATTTAAAAAAAAAACTATATACAATATAAAAATACTACTTTATCGTAACGAATTTTAATCTTAGTAATTTTGGAATAAAATGAAAATTTCTAAAGAAAAAAAAGAATTCGTGAGGTGCTCAATCATTCATCGAGATCACAGGCGTACCCGACGCCGCTCCAACAAGGACCGTATTTTAACTAATTGTAAATTATCCACGAGTTATATTTTTTTAACACAGATCTTTTTGTTCGAGACGTAGATCGATCAAGTACTGATTCTGTCGTTCCTAAAAAATTGTCACTATCTTGCAGAGTAATCCTGTAGAGTGTATAGTATTAGTGTAGACGTACAGCGGCTTGGGCGGGTCGCTGGCGAGCAGCGTGCCGTCGTTGCGCACGCGGCCGCCGCTGTCCGCGTCCGAGTCGCTGTCCGACTCGTCGAACGTCGGCTCCGGCGGGTTGCGCTCCACCGGCGGGCCTACGGGAACACGGATCGCATCACACTCATCATCATCATCATTCCAGCCTTAGAACGTAGCTGTACATAGGGGTTCTTCTAGTGACTTCCAGATTGGCCGGTTGGAAGCGGCCTGCATCCAGCGACATCCTGCAACCTTTCCTAGGTCGTCTGTCCACCTTGCGGGTCCTACGCTGTGCTTGCCGGTAAGTGGCCTCCATTCTAGAACCTTTCTGCCCCATCGGACGTCAGTTCTACGTGCTTTGTGCCTCGCCCACTGCCACTTCAGCTTGCTTATCCATTGGGTTATGTCAGCGACTTTTGTTTGTTTCCAGATCTCCTCATTTCTGATTCGATCTCGTAAAGAATTACCGTGCTATGGAAAGGGCTATCCTTTCCATAGCACACTGTGCAACCTTAAGCTTTCTCATGAGGCCTATAGTAAGAGGCCATGTTTCACATCACACTGCGATGCGATGCTATTGCGATGCTGGTGACTGGTAAGACGACGATATATTCGCTTTAACAGGTATGCTACCTACCTATGTAAGTGCAAAAGGATCTCCCGACCAAAATGTAGACAAAGTTCAAGAAAAGTACAATTTAAATAGACTGTAGAAAAAAACTGCAGAGATAGGTCTTATCATAGACATCACAGTTGCTAGAAACTATGTACTACTCCAATAGTCGTCTATCCACTATACCTACTCATAACATTTGCACAAACACGCCTGCATGGCAAACATTTTTTTTGGCTTTTTTCAAAATCTTGGATAATCATGTAGATCTGCGAGTACCTTGTCCATTTGTAGGTGCCCGCGGGGGCCGGTTGGGCGGCTCGTTGCCGGACACCACGCCTAGTTCATTCAACTGTGCAGCCAATTTATCCAAATCCTAAAATTGGAATAAATTAATTTTAAAAATTCAAATGTTCCAAATAATAATCTACTTAAAAATGAACTGGTCTGCTACACATGCACTGTTGCGCAAGGATTTGGCAAACAAGTATGTACATAAATAAAGCATTGCAATAAATAAAGATCAACCAACCTCTGGTCTTCGCGGAGGAAGCTGCAGTTGAAGTTTACATTGGGTGTGCAAAGTAATGTAACAGCGTGACATGTAAATAAAACAAAAACGCAAATAAAACTAACAATTACACAACTTGTTGTAAAACAGTAAGGTATTCGTATTTTATAAAAAATCAGCTAACACCAAATGATGAATTAATTTTGTCAGGACTTAAATTCTGCTGGATTTTAATTTTATAAGTGCACTTTTTTAAACACTGTATGTGCAGACAACATCAAAATATGCAACTTTTTCAAGTTTTAACTATTAATACGATTAAGAAAAGATTACATTTACAACTTTTATTTCTAGTACTCCATCAAGTGTTTTTTATGCTTTGGTTGCTCTGCTGCTTTTGAAGTTGACTGTTATTTAAAGTAATTAATGTTTACAATGCGTCAAATGCATTTACAACAACTCACAATTATAGATGTTTTTTATTGTAAAAGACAGTTTAGTTTTAGTAAATCATCATTTCGTATTGTCTAAACACCATTTTTTTTAACAAAAATGTACGGGACTTCCTACCATGCAAAATGATACAGAATAGTACGAACCATGGGTTTGAACAAGTGGTGAGAGCCGCGCTGCGGGGGCTGCGGGCCACTGGCGGGCGGCGTGCCGTTGTTGGAGCCCGAGCTGTTGGACGAGCCCGACGACTTCGGCGTCGGGGGCAGTGGCCTGCCATATGCCACGGCAAATTAAGTACAAGTATTACTTTAGTCGCAAAAAAATATTTACAGAGTTCCGCGTTTACTTCCACTAATTCAAAACCCTTTCTGGCTTTACGTTGGACGTTACTATCGTTGGAAGGATTTTAATTTTCTTTCAGATATGCAATATTCATATAATACAATAATAATAAATAATTGAAAAATAGATATTCATGTTAGTCTTTAACAGGTTAGCTCACGTTTATTTTAAAATGCATTCATCCATGAAAATTGGATGTTCATTTAAACAAGTAATGATATTTACCTATATCTATTAGGTTGCTGTGCTTGTGGGTCTGGCACTACAATCAGTCTTTGTGGAACGGAAGGCCTCGCCGGCGGGCCAGGCTCTAGAGTACCGACAAACAACAAATGTTAATAAAACAATGGTCCATGATTTCACAGTCACATGTAGTTATAACTGTATCGTACCTGGTATCTCTTCCCGCTCCTCCCGTTTGCTGTTGCGCTTAGGCGGCGGCTGTGGCTGCGGGGGCTCCGCGGGAGCTCTGGGTTAAGAAACAGTTAATTGAGGACGAACACAGTTAATAGGCTGGTTTTAGTTTATCATTAGCAATATTAAACTCTTCCAGTCAGCCACACTACACCTTCTTGTAAATATGACTGCAAGATGATTTCTTCTTTTCAAACTTTGTACTGTACCGGTACTCTCTATACAAAACAAACACTCAACAGCGCCGTCCTTGGGCGCTTAATGTCAAATCGACTTTGCAAATTATTAAAAAAATAAGCAGTTGTATTATTTAATGCATTTTTATTTATGATCAGATCAGATAAGAACCATTTGCCGTGTGGGGACGGCCGTAAAGAATACACTTCATCACCACCAACAAGAGGCGACTAATTCCTGTAGCATAAGACGGGCAGCAGCGTCTGCGTGCGAAATCTTATACAAAACTGCGCTCGCCAACCCACCTGCCAAGCGTGGCGAGTATTGGCAATCCCCCTCGATGATAGGTCATTGGTGGAGACCTATGTTCAGCAAGGGACGTCCTATGGCTGAAATGATGAAGAACAATCTACGTCCTTGTTTTTCCCAATTAAACTCATGAATGCTGATATCAAACGGTGTAAAGTTTTCGATTTTATCGCGTAAGGACGGCGCTTTTAACCTGTATGCAGGTGTTGATTAGTCATGAGTACTTACCAGCGTGGGTGGCTACCTGGTTACTGCTAGTTCGGCGCGCTTTAAAGAATAAAGACCCACCTGCCCTCCTGTATCTGCTGGAAGTTGCGGCGGAGCGTGTCGCCGCCCTGGTGCGCCGCCGCGTTGTGCACGATCGAGGAGGGCTCCCCGGCGATCGCATTCTCCTCCTCTTCACCCTCGGAACCAGAGTATTTGTAGTCTTCGCGGACCGAATTGTCTTGCTTTCTCTTCTTACACCTGTCTATATGATCCTTCAACTGTATTCGTACTTGTCTTTCTGTAGGTTGATCCCTGTAAAACATTCATTTTGAAATTAAACAAAAACTCTAGCTATCATATATATTCTAGCAAAAATCATGCTATACTCTAGCAAAAATCTTGCTATTGATAATGTATAGACAACAGCACGTCAACCTACCACAAAACGTCAAATTTGCTCAATTGATATTGATCTCTACATGTTAGACATAAAGATGAAAATCAATTCAACTTTTAACTTTTTGGATAGGTTGACCTGCCGTTGTCTATACTTACTTATGTACTTTGTTTAATACTGCGCTAATGTGTTTTTATTCAAATTACAACTAATATTAAAACTACATGAATAAACACAGTAAAGTATAAAAAATATCATACCAAAATAACTATCTTGTAAAGGACTTCAATGAGGTCAATGACTCATTTATTATTATTGGTCCATATAATATATGCTGTTAACTATTAATATTTTTATTGCATCAAGGTATGCAAAATAAATAATAATAGTTGACAGCATATTTTAAGTTTTAAAATAAGATTACCTTATGAAGGGATGTTTTAAGAGCTGTTCAGTGTAAGGTCTTTGATGATAATCCTTGACAAGAACAGTCTCAATGAAACTATGAAATTTCTTAGCCCATTTTTTAGATTTGAGACGAGGAGGCGGATTTCTGGAAAATAAAATATTAATGATTGTCTGAAACTATACATAATTTAATAAATACTATGTGCTTGTGTGTTATCATACCTTGGAATAAGAAAGAGAGCTCGCATAGGATGCAGATCACAGAGAGGAGGCTGGCTCTCAGCCATCTCCAGAGCTGTGATGCCCAGAGACCATAGATCAGAGCGGTTGTCATAAGTAGCATCTGGATTTTCATCACAAGCAATGACTTCTGGTGCCATCCAGTAAGGAGTACCAATGAATGTATTCCTTCTACCAATAGTTCTATCCAGTTGTGCTGACACTCCAAAATCCACTAAAAATTAAACATAAATAGTTATAATATGTGATTAATAAGTTTAAAAACTTAATAAAATAGATTAAATATTTTTTAATATAGCTGCGAAAGAGTTAGCTTACCAAGTTTAACTTCAGCATTGTCAGTCAGCAGGACATTTTGTCCTTTGATATCCCTGTGGATGACTTTATTTGAGTGCAAATAGCTAAGACCTCTCAATATTTCTCTACAAATATAAGAGATCCATTCTTCTTTTAAAGATTGTCCTTTGGTTGATTTCACCAAATCCGTCACTGAACCTAGATATTTAAAAAAAGAGAAAGATGTCCTTATTTTATGTATTTTTGAAGTAAAACCTGAGTGAGTAAAGGCAACTTGACATACCAGCACCACAATACTCCATGACTAACCAAAGTTGGTCATCTTTGCCTGGGGGACTTTTTTTGATAAATGCACCATAATAGGTAGCTATGTTTCGATGATTAGAGTACTTCTTCAAAACATTTATCTCAAGTTTAATTTCTTCCTCTTCATCTTGTGTGACATCCATAACCTTGATAGCAGCAAGTTGGCCAGTTTTAGTATGGCGACCCTGAAGGAAATAAAGTAAAAAATTGTGTGTATTTTTTAGATAGGTTTCTAGGTAGTTTGTGAATGATTATACATGTATTGACATCAAATTTACAATTGAGGATTTTGTAACAAATGATAAAATCCAGTAACCTACTTAAACAAATGCTTGAATTGTATGCAAGTGTTACTGGTAACTATGTTTTTTGTTAACATTACTGCAATGTGGTTCTGATTAATATAGTATTAAACAATATACAGCTATTTACTTGGCCAGTAACTTACTTTAAATAATTGGGTAGGGTTAATACTCTAAATCTCAGATTGTCCGCTAGAATTGGAAGAATTGTATGAATTGTTCTAATTTTCAGTTGAAAAGTGACAATTAGCCTTACTATAAACAAAAGTAAAAAAGTTCTATTTAACTATGCAAAACCAAATGAAATGATTACATAACAATAAAAATTTAGAATGTGTCAAATTTATTATTTACTAGCTGTTGCCCGTGACTTCGTTCGCGTGGTAGTTTCTGTAGTAGTATTCTGTTTTATGTTTGCAATGACTTTTGTTGACAACCCTAAGTAATCTCTTAAGTCCTGGCCAATTTTATTGTAATTCCAAAATACTTAGGTACTACTTTTCTTTTAAAATATAACAATATTATGTTTTATCATTACAATATAAGAAACAATGTTTTTAGGAAAATTTCATTTGACGCCTGGCTTTGGATTAACTAATATTTAGTGTATTACCCCACCAATACAATCTGTTCATATCGTGTCAAAAAGATAATACCTACTTAGAAATAACAACTACTAAACAAGGTTAGGTTTTTACTGTTACCTAGAAAATAAAATAATTTGTTTGAAGATGAACTGATTCCGATTATACAAGTAAAATATCTGAAAGTAAGAATTATTGTAACATTATCACTTCACTCAGTATTAAGATGACATTACCTACATTCATTGACATTAATAGCTTGACTCTCTAATTGTACAGCTTTCATTGAGGCCTATTAACTTTATTAAGTTCCTCAGGAGAGTGGGCTCATAATTATGTAGATACTGCTCTATTATCTTTAAAAACTTGGAATTGTATTATTTCAAAGGTACCTCTACCAACCCTCCTACTCCCCATGACTGATATAATATTAAGTGAAGGGCTACTTGTACTTTCATTATTGAATTGAATTACATACCTTATACACTTGGCCATATGTGCCATTTCCGACAACTTCTATGAGTTCGAAAATGCCAGCGGGATCCTGAAATGAAGACTGGGAATTTATCTTTTCTGTAAAGTGAATCTGTAGTTATGATTCACGCCCTGTGAGATCATTGCCCTTTAGTTGGATTTTATAAAATGGTATGAGAAACAGGGCCCCCAGGCTATATTTCTTTAGTAGCTCCTATTAATGGAATACTTCTAAAACTTACCTTTAGAGCGCTTAGGTCAATGTCGTCCAATGAACAATTTACAGACGGTGCAAGTTGATGCGCCATTTTGAGTATATTGTCACACACGAAGACAAAGCACGAGAGCCTCACATAAATGTATACCAAGTAAAAAGCACTAAACTAGGACATTGGCAAAGGGATTAGTAATAGTTATATATTAAAAGTTTAAATGATTTGTGATACACATTGTTTACACCTAAAATTTAGTTAATTACAGATACACAATTCGTATGTCGCACACACACCCGGTTTGGCAGAGATGCCAGACTTGAGACTTGCCAGACACTTTTTTTTAAATTTAGTGATGTATGCGATTGTTTTTAATTTTAATAAACATTCAATTGGAAATGATTTGAAGTAGGTATTTTCTTAAACAGGTGACAAACTGCGACGGACGCGGCTGCGGACTCGTCTTGACATTGTAAGGTCAAACGCTGCCATTAGTTGATCCTTGGGCTAGCGGAAGTTGACTGAAGGATAGAATGGCAGCGCTTGACCTCACAATGTCAAGACGAGTTCGGAGCCGCGTCTGTCGCCATCTGTCACCGGCTTAAAAAGTACGGTTAAGGCGCTTGCTAAACAGAGGACACGGACTCCTCTTGACATTGCCCGACTTTGCCACAGACCCCGCCCCTTCTTCGGCTGCCCAATTTCAAAACCTAGTAAGTGTGTTTGACACAACTTTACAGGAGAGCGCAAAACGTGTTTCATGCTAGCCTTCCAAAAGTATAAAGAATTTGATAACATGTTTGTATTTAAAAAATAGAGAAAAAAATTAGCTTTTTTTTGAAGTGTATATTACATATTTACTCTGAATAGTACAAGTTTTATAAGACTTTTTGACTTTGAAATTGATTATCTTAAAAAAAGAAGAGCAAAAATACCATTTCAAAACCTAGTAACTCTGCTAGAAAGGACTTACTGGGTTTTGATATGGTTAAATTGATCATTTAGGTACTAATTTATCCAGACCAAAACCTAGTAAGAGCTCTAGAGATGAGAAAATATTTATGAAATATACCCGCAGGCGTGTGGGTAATGGAGAAATAAGTAAAGTTGTAATTAGAAAAATAAGTTTAATTAAAGTTGTGAACAATAACAATGTTTTTCTTCCACTTTTTTCAATTCATTTTTTTTCCGTTACGTTTTTTTTTAACGAATATGCTTGTTCTTATTTATAATTTCTAGTAACCACATATACAATAATATAAAATAATTTGAAAAAATAATACCACAACAGGTAAATAATAATTAATAATCGGTGTAAAAGTTATAAATCTTAAAGTGGTTAGTTAGACAGAAATGTCTGATATAGACTTGACATTATTATTTTGTTTACGGCTTTCATAGAGACTTTTTAAACGGTGTGTATCTCAGCAAATATTTGGGCAATTTTGATTTGTTTTCACTATTGTCTTCTTTTTAATACAAGTACCTTACGATCAAATACGGTGATCGATATTTATCTCATGCATATTCCCTATTGTATTGAATTGACGAGGGAAGCGGATGCACTTAAACTTTTAATACTTTACTACTAATTACTTTATAATAATAATACAATAACATTTTATTATAGAAAAACATACAATTCTTTGGAAAAACGTGTCCGGGTTTGTGGTTTACAATTGACCGGACGCTACTATTTGATTACTTACTACTACTACTACTAACTAATTTCAGAAAAAAATATGATAATCATGTATTCGTCAAAAAGTATTCAGTAGTTTGTTTGCTTCGGTTTGTCAATTGATAGACAAACACGTTCACAATAAAATAATTAATAATAAAAAATACATTATTATAAAATAATTATTAGATTTAGGTAGATATTTCTCGCTTTTAATGCGAGCTATATTTCAATGAAATAAAAGAAGTATTACTATGCAGCTATACATGCCATCACTAGTAGGTTTAAGGTAGAAATAATAAAAAAACAGCATAAAAATAGCAAAAATAGCGACATCGTATAAGCACAAGTTACATAAGCAATAAAATCTGTCAATTTCATACCTCAGATTAATTAATTTCTTGTAGATTCACAATAGAAATCTCTCCCTTAAAGTCGGTAAGTTCTAGGTATATGTTTGCAACAAAGCTTAAAAAGTTTTTATGAAATAAACAATAAAAATGAGGTATTATTATTTAACTATTCAGAACATCACTCTAGTATTAGGTAAAAGGAAAAAAATCCCTGAATCCCTAAAAACTAAATAAGTATGAATTTTACTTTACAAAAGATAAATCTGTTCCTAAAGTAAGTTTATGGCATTTATTAAGCAAATATTTAACACTTACAAGAACACAAAAAGTTTTCAGATTCGCGCGTTTTAAACTTTTAAACTACGAAATACTCATATTAAAAAACCAAGTAACTAGCGTTATATTTCCAGTTACTAGACTTAAAAATCATATAAAACCTGTAGTAACTACTCCAAAACCTAGTATGTCAAATAACCATTTCAAAATATAGCAAGTGAACTGCACTTGCTAGGCTTTTGAAATGGTTTTGTGACTTGCTATGTTTTGAAATGGTCAAGTCGGCTCAAATCGAAAAGGTACATCCACTTACTAGACCGTAACTTTTTATCTATTTGAGCTATCGATGTGGGTGTTTTTGCATAAATTAGGGGCTTACTAGAAAATGGTATTTAGCCAAAAATATCAAAATCGCATCCTGGAGACTTACTAGGTTTTGAAATGGGACAGCCGTCTTGTATGAGAAAACCTTTCCTAAATTGGCGGTAATCGATATTAGTGTTTTCAAACTTGGTCCGAGTTCATATTCGCCTACACCATTTGAGTTTCAGTAAGCTAAAATTGATGCGTGCTCAATCCGGATTCCAGAATAAGAAGCGAAGAGGACGAATGCAATACCGAAAGTGGCTTCCATGTATCGTACCCATTAAGAAGGGCCATTTACGTCTGACAAATGAAAGCTGACCTTCACTTGACTTTGCTCATCAAGCACAAGCAGAAATACGAATTTAGTATGAAATGGCAACTCATGGCAGCCCTCGCCCATACAATAAAAGTACAGATATACAGGTACAGAGATAAATAAAAGGCGGAAATCATACTTGGTCCTAGCGGAAATCTTTGTCGAATAAATCATAAGACATTTCTACTCTTTAAGGTATGTGCTCCATGACTTTGCTTGACCGTCGACTCTTCGTTTCTTGTTCCAAATTGAGCACACATCGATTTTACGTAAATCCAAACCCAAGCAGGATCTTCTGATTTTCTCTTTCCACCTTACAACAATCATCATCATCTCAGCCTATTGCAGTACACTGCTAGGCTAGGCATGAGCCTCCCCCAAAGAAAGCCAAAGAGCACGATCTACTGCTTTTTAAATCCACCACATCATCCACTTAAAAATATATATGTATTTGTTTTTGAGTACTAGATACCTATACTTTTTCACCATTTTATGATCTGGTAGGCGGGGCACATAGCACGTAGAACTGACGGCCGATGGGGCAGAATGGTTCTGGAATGGAGGCCACACACTGAGCAGTCGCAGCGTAGGACGTCCACCTACAAGGTGGACAGACGACCTGGTAAAGGTTGTAGGAAGCCGCTAGATGCGGGCCGCTTCCAACCGGCCAATCTGGAAATCACTGGGGGAGGCCTATGTTCAGCAGTAGACGTCCTATAGCTGAAATGATGATGATGAAGATCTGATGATATAGTACGAGATCCGGTATTAGAAATATAGTTTTGATGATCCAAATTGAGTTGATCCAAAAAAGGTGATTTAGTATTAATTTTATTTAACAGCATGCGCTTGTGGGAGATGTGGTTGAGGCTTGGCGGCAGCGCTTTGGTAGTGATTACGAGTTAAGCCACCTACGCCGCGGTTGTGAGTAGATGGGTGATCATTCCTCAAGCTTAAGCTACTTATCATAGGATCAAAGCAATGTATGTGATGTTGTTCAATATTGATTTATTTATTCCAACCATATTTAGTGACATTTATATTATCACAAGCATCTTCGAAAGGCACGTTAAAAGTAGGTCCCGGCTAATATCGCTTGATACTAGATCATTAATGCAAGCAAGCAGCTTGCACGCAGACAAGCAGCATGCATGCAGGAAAACAACATTCATGCAAGGAATCAGCATGCAAGCAAGCATGCAGCATGCAAGCAAGCATGCAGCATGCAAGCAAGCATGCAGCATGCAAGCAAGCATGCCGCTTGCAAAACATGCAATTGAGATTCCTCTTCTCGGGCGCTGCGGGAAGTCCCCTCTTCGCCCTTGCGTAACAAATCTCAGGCATCCATGCAAGCTGGAGCGGCCCCAGGCTGGGGCCCAAAAAGCCGAAGCTGCGGAAGCGACACTCCTCGCCTTATGTCTTTAGTGAGTTTTGCTTACAAATATTATTTTAAACAAAATTATGAATATAACAGATATGCGTAGTAAAATTATGCGTTTTAAAGTATTCTTAGCAAAATTAGGGCAAACGAAAATGTAGATTTAACCCATTATGGTTTTCAATATTATGCCTTACAACAATCCTGCATTATAATGATTATGAGTAGTAATATAGTATGACATAAAATATTATGCTTTTAATTTTTATGCCAAATGATGTATGGCATTTGAAATTAAGACGTTAAACAGTGCGTTTAAAAAGTGTCACCGATAAGCAATACTGCGATTTGTCAAATAAAATAATACATAAAAGTCACTACGATCTACGAGTTTTGCAAACGTTGTGCTTACGAGGTACTTTACCTACACCAGGCCACAATATCAGTGTAGGTAATTGTACCCAATCTGATATAAATTAAGTACATATTTACCTTTTCAACGGACTGCAAGAAGGAGGAGATTTTTTTTGTGTGTATGTTACGCGATATCTTCGCCAAATATGATCTAAGTAATTCAATGATATTTTTTAATAAAAGTCCGGAAAAACTTTTGTTTTGGAATCAAATGAATAATAAATGACTCAACAAAGTTATAAGTTGACAAGTTTTTAACAATTTGTAATTTTCAATTTTTAAAAAGAAAAAATAACTAAAAAGCTATAAAATAATTTGTTTTAGGAGTCGGTGCGAATTAACTAAAAGGTAACGGCACTAACTAAACGGTATGTTTTAGTAAATACTAGCAGTCCCGGCGAACTTCGTACTGCCTCTTAATATTTTGTGTGAATTTTTCCGATGTTTTAATAGTTATTTTGCTATTCGGGGCGGAGCCGATTTCAACAAATTATAGATCATAAAAATCGGTCTAGCCGTTCTTGACTTATAATGGTGTAACTAACCCAACTTTGTTTTATATTTAGAGATAGGTATATTATTCTCATACTTTTCTTCTACTTCTGAAACTTTGCTATACTTCAGAGTGTAGGAAAAGTTGAACCATTTTAGGATAATAGCGTATGTATGTGTTTATTTAATCAAGGTATACCAGGTTGAACGAATACACTTACATACTTCTAAAGGTTGTTCTTCTTATTAGTACTATAAACAACTACTTATAACTATGAGACTTTATTAGTGAAATCGAGAGGATAAAAGCTGTTCAACATGTGCTACTCGACTAAAAGGTATGTAGAAACTGATGTTTTTCTTCTGGTTTTCAGTACGTAAAAATCGTGTAGTCGAGTTAAGTTCACAGGAATTCATTTATTGCTTCACATTTGTCCAACTGACAGCTTTAATATGTTTTAACGTCTTAAATAAAGGCAAAATTGAGGCTGTATATACAGCCTCAATGTTATTATTTAAAGTGATATTAATAGGGTATGATGTATTTACTTGTACATGTACATTATTTACTTTAAATAAATACATCATACCCTATTATTATCACTAAGCTCAAACACCCGTAATAATTTCCTGCCGAAGAGTGTGCCGAGGTCCTTTAATGAGAGGGCGTGGCAGGATTCTTTATAAGAAAATGCCTTGCACGATGACAGGCACTACTAGAATCTTCAACCAAACAATTAAAAGTTTCAGAGTTTTTGAAGATTATGAGAGATTATAAGTAATTATTATCCATTTGGGAAATCCGCATGTACTATATATTCCACTTGGAAATCTGACAAGCTTCCTCCGCCTCTCTCAACTTAGGTAAGTAGTTAAATGAAGGGAATGATTAAAATTTTATTGGCTAGATTTGCAGTACTGTGTTTGGAGGATAAAAGGCGGGGAAGGCGGAGCTTAAAATTTTTCGACTATTGATACCTTCAAAGCAAAAAAGCGTTGCTTGCTACCAAGCATCATAAATAAACTGTAATTATGTTTTTTTCCAGGCCTATTTTGCGTTGTGATATCGATGTTAGCTTAATATTGAGGATTTTTCTTGATTGGCCTGCGCGGAGGAGTGAACTTTGAAATGAAAGGGTAGAATTTTAAGATGGTAAAAGCTTGAGACTGTAGGCTGAGAACGTAATTTTTTGTACATTAATAACAAGGTTTAATGCTAAGCCTAAGAAGAGAAGCAACTAGTAGGCAAAGCGAATCAGAATTTAGGATTTAATGGAGAGAGCCAGGTGGTAAATTCTTTCGTTGGTCCCGTAATATAATATACCGTGTTACCAAAGTGTCATTTTGTGGAAGCAATATTTTGTAACCTTTTTTATTGTCCTTTCTATTATTTATTCCTTCTATTATCCTTGTCTTGAATGTTTCCCAGTAACACTTGTAAACGTTGCGCTAAAAAAGTAACTGCAATTTGGATGCACCTTTAAACTAGTTTCGCTTAGTTCTGTATTCTTCTTTATTATTTTATATTCTACAGTTCTGGGGCGACTTCGGTGTCGTATATTGTGTGTGGCAATATTTACATAGCTTAGACGTATCTACAGTACCTATTTGAATTGTTACTTTGTTATAGCATTAAACGTCCTAATAAGAATCAGAAATATTGTACGGATTCCCTAAAAAGGAACTAGGAGCGTTACATGTTTAAATAATTATCTTTGTTAGGTAAAATATTTCTAATATGGTAGTGAAATAAGATACAAAGCTACCTTAAGCAGACGAGGAGAAACCTTTGTTTTGTTGCAGGAATGGAGCGGCTCCATTGGTGCTTCATTGAAGCTTCTTACCATCTCGACTTTTAGGTGGCTTTGCTTAAAGATCGAAGGGGTCAACTTGGTTCTGACTTTGACCTTTTAATTTTCTCATTGAATTACTTGGTACGTACATAAAATCAAATAAGTTTAAACCAAAAAATAAACCAAAAATAAGAAGATTAAATAGGTTTCGGTAGGCTGACTTTTTAAAACCGAGCTTTTAGCTTCAGCTTCACAGAAATACTTAGACTTAAAATCATGAAGACGGTTTTGGTCGTACTCTAACTATACCGGTTCCTGGCCTAGTTGTAGTCGCTCGATACGACGTGTGCTGTTGCACAAACACCAAACTAAAATTATTGACTAGATATTACAGAAGTAAAATATAGCCGCGGTGCTACGTGCGGCCGCGCGGCCGTGCATACCGAATCGTAAGATCAAAGCACGCATAGGTACTTTACCCACAGCACTCCCACACGCGCGGCTTGCGCCTGTAGTGGTGCAATGCACACAGACACACCGAAGGCAACACTAATAAAAGTATAATAAATGTTACCAAGACACAGGCACAGAGTACGGTACTATTTGTTTGGAGAGGGAGGTTGAAGGCACTCATACAAGCGAGGGAGAGGTGTTGTCGCGGCCCGCCAGTTTACCGTTGCGAGGCGTGTTGTGCGGCCGGACGCTGGACCGCGAACCGCGCGCCGGCACCCCATCTCACCGCAGACTGCACTCGACCTGGACTGGTCATCGGGACTCTAAGGACTTACCTACCTGTGCCCTCTGAGAGGTGTTCATGAACTAAGAACTCTAAACTTGTTCTCTAAGGTAGAGACGAAGTGCTACATCTCGTGCTTATTTCACTGGAGTGTTATTCAGATTTCTGGTTGTTTATTGGATCGCTTTTACATCAACCAAGGTACGTTTTAATATTTAGAAAATGTTGTCCAGAATATACCATCAGTGAGACCTAGACCTTTAAATATACCATTAATATATTTTTTATAAATATTTGATATTTCCTGCTCATACTTTATAACTGTTAACCTTTACACACTATTAAGGCGAGGTGGTCCCCTTTTTTATAATCTCATATGATTATTTTCCATTATGAGAATGAAATACCTACTTACTTGTAATTTAAATCGAACGATGAAGGAAATGTTTTATAATAAGCTATGAGAACGTTTGAATAAGTTTGAAGAAAGCTTCTATGACGAACTTGAGGAAAATGGCTATACAATTATTTAAACGGTATTATTTTTGTTTTTTTTTCTAGTTAAATACACGCTTGTAGTTGCAACGTGAACAATTGCCTCTGAGAAAGATTCAGATAATTTCGTGTCAATGAACACGAAGTCAAAGCGGTTAAAACCTTTGTGGAGACAATACACCTATGTAAATGCGTTTGTTAGCATGCAAACGATGAATGCTGGTTTTTTATTTTACAGGTTACTGGAAAAAATATTTGAATCATTACTACGTTCAAATGTTATGTAGTAAGTAATTTGGAAAATACACTGACTCGAAAAAATTCCGAGTCGCTAATAACATGATGGTTTCTTAAATACATCAGATTAGTTCGTGAAACTAAAGTATGTTGTAGATGACTGATTAATATATAAAATAAATTATATACCACGTTTTGTACACAATTTATTTTAATTAAATACCTACTAAAGATAATACTAAAAAACATCTATTAGTTATGACAACAAAAATACACATCGCAGTAACTTAAAAATTAAAACTTGTTTCGTCGTTTTAATATTTTGTTTTTCCTCCACGAGCCCGTATCACTTCATAAAGACGATGAGGCATGCTGAAATCATTTTTTTTAAAATGAGTTGGTCTATGTTTGCCCATTCCTAATAACGCATTCTTTAACTCGTGTTAGGTAGCTGGAGCAGGAGAGCGTTGTCTAACGCATCTCCCGAGCTCGTCCCATGCATGTTCTATGGGATTTAAGTCAGGGCTGCGAGCTGGCCACTCCATGCACGTAATACCAACGTCTATAATATACGTACTGACCAAATGAGGAGTATGTGGTCGCGCATTATCGTGCAGCAAAATGGAATTTGCACCCATATTTACTAAGAAAGGACCAGCATGCTCATTTAAAATCTGTTCTACGTATTTACGTAGTTCGATCCTCTGAAGTTCTCCCAGCCCATACCATGATTGATCCTCCACCGAATGGCACCTTTTCTTCAAACACGCTTGATGATACCATTCTCCTGGGCGTCGAAATACTCTTCGTCTCCTGTCGTGTGTAAATAAACAAAATCTGGACTCATCGGAAAATATAACCATGGACCAATCTTTATCTGTCCATCTGATGGTCTCGAGCAAACCGTAACCTGGCAACTCGATGTTCTCTCAGCAGTTTGGAGCCATTTTCTTGTCTATAAGGCTTTACATCAGCATCACGAAAGCGTCGCAGGATCGTATTAGAGCTCACATTGTTGTGGTAGATTTCTTGAAGACTGTTTCGGACCAGGCCCCCGTTTCAGAACTTCGATAAAGAATGGACAACCGGTAAAATGACGTGACACTAATGTTAAATCCTATAGTGTCACGTGGTTTTCCGGTCGTCAATTTTTTTGCGAAAGGTTCTGAATCGGGGTCCTGAACAGCGTGAGATGTCGATTTCTTAACATAGTGCTCACAATGAATCGGTCTTCTCATGTAGTTGTCTCTCTCTCTTTGCACGGTTGATAAAGATACTCCTACTATTCTAGCAGTACTACGCTGACTTCTTCCTTTTTGTATTATGGTGATAATCCGTGTACATTCTTCAGGTGATGGTGACATGACGTTTCACTGAATACTCTGATTATGGAATTGTTTATAATGACAAATCGTTTTGAAACGAGATCCTTAGACAACATAGTGTTTTACTTGATCAGTGAAGAACGATCATCCAGTAGTTATTTAAATTATCAACTGTTTTCTCAGAAGTTTAAATATTCTTGGTCATCCTATATTGATTTGATACCATAGTATAGCGTCGTTAAAATAATTGAAAAAAGTCTTCACATACAATATTTGATGTTGGTTTTTGTTTCTGACTTTTACTTTAAACAACATCATTCTTTTAGGCATTTTTTTTAACAGTCCAGCAATATTATAACGTGAGACACGCACAGAGAGATTTAGACAGGAACATTTTTAGGGGATAAAACAAAAATGGTTAAAACAGTATCATGCATACGTATCGCGTTTTAAAGGCGTTAGACTTGAAATCGACTTCCGAATGGTGTAGGACTAATTTCTGGCAAAATTTTAATCCCAAACAACTAGTCTGTTCGCTAGATTAAATTCAGAAAATTGAGTTAAGAAGTCTATGAAAACGAATTTTAAAATTAAAGTAGTGATGTGGTGGCATTAAATTTCGTAGAAATAATACCAGCACAACTACTTATTTATCAACATGTTATTGGCATAGAATTTACTGTATCTCCGTCTTTACTAAAAAAACAGTTTATCCTCGAAATAACTTTAGCACTAAGGTTAGTCTATGGATTGTACATTACAAGGCTGTCAAATTGTACAAGTCTCAACTCAAAAATAGTGACATACTTACATCATTAATTGGTTGGCATATCTTTAGACACGGTTTAACTGTTGTTGTTGTTAATATTCTTATGGCCGCAACAGTATTCTTATTTATTATTATTTTATTAACAGAGTTTATTAACTGGGAACCGGCTTACAAATAAATACGCATATCTACTGTAACATTATAATAAGTCAATGCCAGAAATTAAGTTTATTTATTTTATACCGCTTGATATTTACTACATGTACGTACATACGGTTACAAGCCAAGCCATACATTTTCATTCAGCATATATAATGAAAATTAAGTTGATTTATTCCGGTCTAATCCTCTGATCCGATCCCCTGCTGTTTTTTTTTATTCCGGTCCGATCCACTATAAACTTTGGCGGTAATAGATTACTTGTCCGTAATTTACTTGACAGAATTTCAGTTAGCCGAAAATTATAGACCGACATTTCTTTTGCTATATGTTTCATTTGACATATTTTTAGTAGATCGAAATATCTCTTGACATAAGTATCATTTTAACGAACTACGTTTTATCGATTTTCAGAATAACTTTTTTCTGTTTGGCCGAAGTCTTTTTTGAATACTGTGTACACCAGAATACTGCGTATACTATAATAAGACTAAATTGGTTAGGTTAGGAAGAGCGGCCGCCGAGCGCTTAAAAACTAAGGATAAATTCTAACGATAAGATTGAAGGATTAATTATTATAATGTTGGAAGCATTTTTCCGAAAACTAAATCATCTAACATTAATAGCTTTGGCAAATGTTGTATGTAACATAATAAATTACTTAGTACATACCTGAAACATAATACTTCGAACAAATGTGATTTCGGCCCAGCCAAGTTCAGTAATAAGTTTTTCGAACAAATGAAACGTCGGGGTAACAATAAAAACGAATTGATAATAGGTCAACTGATACAGTGTCAAAGGTCATTTCGATAAAATGAAAAAAGGCGAAACGAAATTAGTCGAAAAGATTTCGGTGAAATAAAATTCGGGAAACAACTTTTCGAACATAAGATAGGTAACTCATTCTGGTCTGATCCCCTTACTGTTTTTGACAGGGAAGTAAAGTCATTAGAAAAACAGTTGTTTATTTAAAAAATATTTGGTTTTATTTTTTCAAGTCCTTATATAAAATCATCACAAGCATCAGTTGGTATTTTCACTTGGACAAACTCGAATAATAATAAAAAATACCATCGTAATTAAATAATAAAAATAGAGCTTAAAATTACTATATAAAATCATCACAGATAAAATCAGACATTTGAAGTTTTTATTTGGCCATACCTTAATAAAAAATAAAAAATAAAATTTTACTGACACAATTATTGGTCTGTGGTTTCGGGTCAAGTGAACAGCGTACAAATCTGATGCAATATCTTGACCAAGACGAAAATCTGGAGTCGTCGTTCCTTATTACTAACATATGTCTCCATTACATTACGAACATAATTATGTATTTCAATAAACTCTGTAAGTAAATTTTGTTGATGACTGTACTAATAATCTGTTAGATAACTATAGGGTATTGGACTGGAATAAAATATTTAAATTTATTTGTGGCCCCCTGCACGGTGGATCAGATCGGAATAGAAAATATTATAAAATAAAACCGATCCCCTAGGGTATCGGATTTAAGGGATCAGACCGGAATAACTCGTAAAGTTAATATTGGATATGAATTGCCACCTAGCCGAGAGTACATACAGTACAGATCCTGAAGTAAGTAGGCAGATATATACGATAGAAATCTTGAACGTTCACTACCTTATTAAAGGAACCATTAGCACCTAATAATAACATTTTCAAATTATAAGTGTGCTCTCGGAAAATACAAGGAATACGTTTTGCTATACCTATGATTTGTGTGTATAGTATATTACCTGACATTATGGCATCTCAACACAACCTTTGCCCATTATGGCAGGTAATATCTTCTTGATGTTGATGATCACATGTACCCAGATATACAGGGTTACATTGCAAAGGGGTGCCAAATCTTTACGAGTGGCTCAGAATCAGTAACGTAATCAAACTACGCAAAGAAATAAAAATAAAATAAAAAAAACACATTTAATTATTTCCATTCGCTGTTAAAAATCGAACGCGTGGATAATTTAACTCATTCATGAAAAAATTGCACCGTATGTGCACTGCGTAAGGTCCTTGTAGGCTTGCCGCACCTACTCCTCTGATGAATGACCGCGCGCGGCTATCGTAATCTCTTTAATGACTTTATTTTTGGATATTTTAAAGTATTTATTTTTCGTAACATACGATTATTAAAAATAATATCGATTTAGACGCTTCTTTATATTGTTCCTTAGATCTTATATTGTAAATTTAGCACTCCTTTGCAATGTAATCCTGTATGATCCGAAATTCAAATTGGAAGAAAATATTTGGTTAATAAATAAAATGTTCTAAAATCCAAGTCTTAATTTAATTTAGGATAAACATAACTACAAAATAAATTTTTGAGTGTTTTTTTTAGCACTTTTTAGCAATGAATGTAAATAGAAGATTCTGTTGCATAAAGTTGATAATTTAATAATTTTATTAACAAAAAATGAATTTTTTGCAAATGTGAATATTAAACGTCTAAAAAAGATTGGGCTTGCTTTTGCATGTATTTAACATTCTTTAAATCTTTCCTAAAGTTGCAAAATTAGGCGCTCAAAATATTAGATTTTGCACTGAAAACGTGAAATGGCTCTTAAAGATTCAATATGCTCTCGGTAAATTTAAAAATATATCTA
Source organism: Anania hortulata (assembly GCA_963576865.1). Taxonomy (NCBI): domain Eukaryota; kingdom Metazoa; phylum Arthropoda; class Insecta; order Lepidoptera; family Crambidae; genus Anania; species Anania hortulata. The sequence goes on along the minus strand of OY756390.1, from coordinate 11,314,244 downwards.
ATTGGAGAACACGGAAAACAAATGCAAAAATAAATTAAAGTTCTTACCGTGTAAAGCCTTCATTGATTTAGACTTAATAATTGAAATTTGTATCCTTAAAGTTATTGAAAACCTGAGTGCTATTTTTCAGGTTATGGCTATCAATAACCATGAATACAGTGGTTCTCTGAAAATAAAATGACGGTATTCTTTAGAAAGCCCTTTAGGCTCAGACTACATGTACCCGGAATTTTTTAGAACTCCATACAAAACGGCTCCGGACAAGCCTGGATTCAATCCGTTTTGTATGGGGTTCTAAAAATTCCGGATGCATGTAGTCCGAGCCTTAGAGTATAATAGTACATTGTTAACCTAGGGCTAAAAGTAACTTATTCAGTCCCGAGACGGGGGTTTTTGATGGCATTGTGTTTTCATGCGATGGCCAAGTCAATCTATTTTATTTAAACAAAAGATTTTTAAAATTAATGTGGTCACTATAAGATGTTGTTAGATTAGCTAATTACGTAATAACTTAAGACAGAAGGTCCCTCAAGTAGGGACTGAATAAATCAACCGACTTGGTATTACATGGATCTCACAACTTTCTACGGTAGAAGAACTGAGTTGCGAGACTTGTTGTTTTTTACAAGTTTGGTTTGGTTTGGTTTTGATGGCATCTCATTTCTTTTTGTAGATAGATCTCCTTTTTTTTCCTTTACAAGTACCCTCTACTTCTTCAATACCAACAACAAATTTTCTTAAAGCTCTGTCTTATGAGCTTTCCTTACTTTGTAGGTAGTCTTCTTCTTACGTAATGAGCTAACCTAACTACATTTATAGTGACCATATCAATATTAAAAATATTTTGTTTTAAATAAATAGATTGACTTGGCCATCGCATGGAAACACAACGTATCTCACAAGTAATACATATTACATCAGATTAGATTATTTAGTGCATAGTTATTTATTTATTTATACAGGTACACATAATCATTCACTGCAAATGTTTTCTAGATACAACAACTGCATAAATAACTTTGTAATCCTATATAAATGTATAGGATCACAAAGTTATTTATGCAGTATGTGTATCTAGAAAACTGTACTGAAATTGCAAAATATTTTAGTTTTTCCTTGATTTATACACAAAACACTAATTGTATTTAAAATTTGAAGCTTCTATGTCTAGTAGAAGTGCCTTAGAGTTTTGATGATCGGTCAGTCAGTGAGTGACAAAATTAAGAACTTTGATTGGTTATAATTCTTAAAACTACTGGTTCAAATTGAATGAAATTTAAAATATACCGTGTTTATACAATACAATGCTTGCTTGGTTACTAGAAATAAAGGCTTCTAGTTTAATCCACAACGAAGTTATAGGGGGTCGAAAATGGCCTGAACTGCTCCGAGAAAAGGATGGTACAGCTGTGCCGCTTTTCAATGTGTTTATACTAATGCTAGGCCAATAAAAAAGACGCTAAACTTACTGAAATTATTTTAATATTATATTAATTAAGTTACCTACTGAAAATTTTTACATGACATTTATAATTAAAAGTCACATATTAATATTTATGCTTATTATTTAGAAAATCATTTAAGTCTATATCTTGTTGCCGTTTCTATAAATGTATTTTAATTTAAGCATTCGAGTACTTACTGTTGAAAATTTTTGCGCTCTTCAAAGTTTCTCGTAGTACTAGTCTATTTGTATTTCTTTTATTTCGTTGATAAGTATCGCAGATCCTTTTAAATTAATTATTGCACTTATGAAAAATATTGAGATTATATCTAAAATATGAGAAATTAACTGCAGATGAGCAAAAAGAGGACGGCAGCATGTTTTCAGGAAATAAACGCTTTGTTAATGTTAGTGCTATTGCCTCCGTAGTGCATAGATCCCACATATGCATCTACTACACTTGCACCTAAAGTTTTTACTTGGTTACAGGGTTACAGACTTCACCTGCTTTAGAGCTAAATAATTATATCGACTCTGCTACAAACATCATCTTCTTACCTTAATGTGTTTTCCAATAAATGTGTTGATCTTTTGTTTATAAAGATAGTTTTTAATAAATTGAAATAGGGGCCGTTTACTGAACAGGCCCAAAGCAACCTTTTAAGTTAAATAAATTTTAAGCTTGAAGAATGGCTGTGTGAAAAGCGAATAGTACCTATAACGCCAATCAATTAATTACAGTTAACTGTTAAAGATATTTGGTGGTCATAACATACGACCGGAACATGGCTATAAAGCTATTTAGCTGATTTTTTATGGCACCAAATTAATAGATTTCCGAATTCGTAATTTACATGAGTATTAAAATTGGCATTTTGCATTGGCTTTTTCCAATTGTGTTGCGTTGCCTTGGGCGCAGTATTGAATTAGACAAAGGATAAACTCCGTGCCTCGATCCACCGGGTAGGTACCCATACAATGAAGATGGCATTAAGGTAGTCGGCGGGGGGTGCGGCAGGGGCGTTACGGCATTCATTGTTCGTAGCAGCTCGCGATTAGTGTGCGAGTACCTACTACGAACAGAGATGAGTTGTAAAAACGTATTGTACCTACAGTACAAATGTCAATGCCTGTGAAACTGAAAAATTATGCACAAGTTAAAGGAAAATGTATGAAAAGAAGACTTATTTGACCATTGAGCTAAACAGAAAAGTTTTATGGGTAGGACGGCAAGGGAGAAACTAAACGTCTAAACATATAATTATCCATTACATTTTAATTATTGGAATTGGATTCGATAAAAAAGAAACTGCACAATGCTTTTTTACACACAACTTAATATAAACTAAATATTATTATTTAATAAAGGTCTTTATATACTTTAGTCTAAGACTTTAGACTTTTAAGGTATAATGCATCAATACTAAGGAAAATTACTTAATGTAAACACTCTAAAATTGTAAAAAAAAATGTTTTATAGCTAAATATTTTGGTCAAAATCGTATTCTTTTATACAGAAATCTTTTATATGTTTTTTCGCGATCAGATAAAAAAGTTAATATAGTTCAATATAAATTAAGATAGGTTACTTTTATTCTAAATGCATTTTTTCAAAAGGTAAAAAAAACTAAGTTACTTTCCTTAACCCCTCAGCCAATATTAATGTAATTATTACGCAGTCTCATGCGACTATATATACTATTAACAAAAAGATAGAACTACCTCTGACAAATTAAATCTAGAATAGTTTCTTTCTGTATGTGACTAGTCGATATTTTATAATTTTTCTTATTTATTTATTAGATCATCCCTAGCGTTTGGGCCTGAGTCGCGCGGGCGCAGAGCCGATTTCGTGTTATGTAACCCGTATGCTCCATACAGCCGTAACACTGCAATAGTTAATTTCAACTATACCATAGACTACATCACGACTTGTCCTTTTTGTCTCATTTGATCGCGTCCCAATTTCATACGCCTTGGCAAAATTGTTTCTCAGCTGGATATGGTTAGACTGGCTTCTGATTGCAGCCAAATGGAGTCGTGACTGCATACTTACTATGATGGCTCTGGATCACCCGCGCACATTTTTAGAGTCATTATCGATTGAAGAGCAGCTTAATTTAAATACACACCTGTTAACACTGCTTGAGATCTTTAAACATTTAAATTAGCGATTAAATACAATGAGTAGAAATGGCAACCAAAAATATAACACCTGTAATCAAATTATTAGGACTATTAGGTAAGGTTATGATTAATGACAAGATTCGATGAAGACATTAATTACTGGTTGTTTCTCATTATTCATTTAGCATGTACATATTAATAGGTTCATTAGAGGACAGCGTACGCGCAACATATTATATTACGGAAATAAAGATATACTGCAATAAAACTTTCCGATAAACAATGACTAAATTCCGGCAGTTCGAGTGGCTCAATAATCATTAGTATATTAATAAAATAAATATAAAGAGTAAGTTTTATACTGCACCAAAGTTTAATAGAAAATGAATAAATTGGGACATCGCTTGTAGCGACGCGGCCTTACACTTGACCGTTGCTTGCTAAAAAGAATGTTCTAAAAAATAACAAATGAACTGACATCTAAATCCCAAAAAAACCTATTGAAACTGATGCCAGGAGCTGGTCGGCGGCTTAGTATGGAAAAGTGTTTTTTTTTGCAAAAAGGTTGGGTTCCGTAGTAAAAGCTGTTGTATTTGAGCATCAAAATCACCTCCTGTTTGTATAGCTGAGCTGAAGAGAAATAATAATATGCAGATATAATAGTCGTGCTAGTACTACGAAGTATTATTGTATTTATAGTACCCAATTTTAATAACAATTTTCCCACTTATCATACAACAGGTCATATATTATCCTATTATTAATTAAGCCAAAGTGTACATTTTTCTGTAATTTTAAATAGTATTTCAAATGTAAGTAGGGCTTAAAGGTTTAAATTTATAGGTTTTGCTAGTTTCAAGATACAAAACACGGGCAAAAGTCGACGGTTTTTTTTTTACTTCATATGATTCATGAGAATATCATACTTCTTTAAACTCGAATAATTAATATTTAATGTTCAAGGCTTCTAAATTTAGGACTAGGTAAGTAAATTTTATTAAAAAAAATGAACCGACTTCAAAACACTAAAATGCTAAAAATATTCCTAACACTTAAGTACCTAATCAGTTACTTTTGGAGTCGGTGCAAACAAAAACATTGAATCTCTCATCGGCTGGCACCGACTCCAAAAGGAACTGATTAGGTACTTAAGTGTTAGGAATATTTTTAGCATATTAGTGTTTTGAAGTCGGTTTTATTTTTTTAAATAAAATTTACCTATTTCATCTATTTTTCGTAATAAATCCTAATCTAACTGCTGAACACCATTTTCATCCCCTATTTTCCTACCCTTAGGGGTGATTTTTATTTTGCAAACTTTTATCATAGCATCTTTGAAGTATAAGCTATTCAATAAAACAACAATCATCAAAATCGGCTCATATTTGTCGAAGATAGGTAACAAGAACCACAACCAAAATATTATCTGGGTACACTCGTATATTTGTTGATTTTCTCAAAAAGTTCTAAATTAATTTCGATAAAATTTATATGAGACCACCTCTGAAGTATGATCTACCAAACAAAAAAAGAATCGTTAAAATCGATTCATAATTGGCGGAGTAATCGCGTAACATACATACAAAAAAAAACATACAGTCGAATTGAGAACCTCCTCCTTTTTTGAAGTCGGTTGAAAACCATAACTACACTTGTTTCGACAAGCACTTTTTTATTTTGATCTTAACAAGACCGTTTCATTTCCGCGTAGATTATTACTTTACACCAATCACAACCACTGTACTCGTATACTGTACGGGGCAAAGAACAAAATAATACACATTTTACATTAAATTATCACAGCAGTTAGGTATTAATTAGATAGTCGTAGAAAATAAAAAGAGACCAAACACGTAGAGCCTTGAGCTTGACCCCATGATGTCGTATCGGATGCATGGCAAGGCGACACGGAAGGTTGGTGGGCGATCGACCGAGACCAACTCCCGCGCAGAAAGTGTGTGTCCTTGTGACAATGTACAACCTTTGCCCCGAAACAAAACACTCGCTCAATAGCGCCAGGTCTAACTGCGATCGTTCCACACGATCTCATTATACCATCTACGCACATTGTTCTCGTCCCAGACTGGCACATTGTTAAGGTAAAAAAGTGTGCATACACAATGTAAGTGTATGTTATAGAGAAGCCGTAAAATACATTGCACTAACTTTACAGTTTTACATTACATTTTTTTTTAAATTTATATTTAGACAATCACCGGCTAATATCGTTTGATACTAGTCTTGAAATCTAGTTAGAGGCCTTAGGGCGGCTTAATAACATCTGACAGTAAGGTTAAGTCACTGGTCTTACAACACGCCTCCAACAATGCGTACTGGGCCCGGGTGGTGGAGTATGGCCCAAACAAACCACACCATAGTTGAGGTGAGCCCTGTGCCCTGCAGTGGGACTTTAAAGGCATACTTTACTTAACTTTTTTAGACAATTATATAATAATACATATTACTACACTTTTTCCACACTTAAGAGAGTCTATTAGTCATATTTATAACGATCCAAATAAAATATCAAATGTCGTCCTACTTGGTGCTGAATACGCGAAATCGAAAGGTTCACTTATTCCTAATGTGCGAGACTTGACTTCTTAAAATAAACTCGCATGAAATTTAAAATTGTGTTTCTTGCACAAGTCATTAATGCAACTTTTAATACTTGTGTTTCTCAACACCGAAATGTAACATTCCAAACACAAAACATTTTTGTAAGTGATATATAATCTAATCACTTTAGAACAGTGATATGATAAGGGTTGTGACTTTATCTTACTTGTAAACAGAAGAATCTCGGGGTAAAGAATATCCTAAAAGTCAGCAACATAATCGTAAAATAAACTGATTTCGTTCTTACGGTACATAGGGACTGAGGCACATAAGGCTTTTTTTTTACAAAATATAAATAAATAACAGTGTTGATGCTGTTTAATCTATGTAGGTATGGTTTATTACCTATTTTATTATGTATGCATTTCTTTGACTTTTTTCAAATATTTGTCTCTCCTATTAAATACTGTGTAAAGTTTCTGCTTGGCCAAAAAGTCTAAGTAATTATAGACAATGCCATATGGTACTAAGTTGTGTATTATTTTCAACAATTGTTCCACAATTTTCTCATCCAATGAAGTTTTAAGAAAATACCTATCCTCGAGTAGATAAACATTATTATTGTGCTATCCAACTATCTAAGGGAAAACGTGACATTTTACGAGTTATAAACAACTTGTTATTTTTTCATTTCTTATAATTAAGAATATACCAGTAAGTTAGACCGCCTCGAAGAATGACAAGTTATTTTTCGATATTCACATTTTCTTTTTGGATTTCATAAAACTATTTGTGTAATGGCAAGATATATGTTCTGAATTTTATACCATTTATATTGACCGACGCTACAATGTGCGTGAGATTTAATATGCTATCTGTAAAGCCAGCAAAAAATCTTGAGATTTAAATATTTAGTTTACTTATTTTAAAAATTTGTAAGACATTCATTTTGCGTCTGAGATATTCTTTTCTGTCAACAAATAAATTATTTAACGATAAGGTGTCCATGAGTCAAGTTATGAGAAATCAAAAGAACACGTATGTGTAAACTTCTAATGGTACCTTTATAAGCTGTTTACCTTTTCTCATGTAGGTACACCCATTCATTAACATTTAGAAAAAAAAAGAATTGGAGATGTTTGGCGTACTTATTAGGCGCAGTGTGTGTGTCAGACAGCTACATTTACAATCTAGCATAGTCATTAATATCGATAAGATACATTTGCGATAGTACACCAGTCGATGCCAAAGTAGATTCAATCAATCAATTTGTTGGTTACGACATAGTTTCATACATTCTTACATCTGATATCTAGAAAAATAATAGAGCCATGATTGTAACGTACCTGATCGTATGTAAGTACTATGCTATTAATAAAGCTTGTACCATCTCACTATGTGAGGTTCCCGTTATGACTATCTTGGTGCTTGTAAAATTTGGTGAGATTCAAATTCAAACGATTTAGTACGTCGACTTGATTGATTGCAAATGAAATTTCAAAAATAAAATTGATGAATTTATTTTAAAATATAAACATAAGAATTACTTGATTAAAACCAAAAGTAAAAAAATAGTTTTTTTGTTACGATACTAACAAAAAAGAAACCCCATGTTTGATTCTACTCTATTCTGCACTTTTTTCTATAATTAATTAAATAAGTACTTAATAAGTAGTCAGAGTATATTTGTGTACAAATGATGTAGAGCCAAGACAAAATCTAGACTTTTTCATTTATTTGTGTCTGAGCAAAGCGGGCTTGTTTCTTTAAAAGGCTGAGGCGTGACTAATCTTCGCATTAAGCTTAATATGTGGAAATACACTAAAACCAAACATAAATGCTAACGTGTTCGAGTCGTGTATGCACGTCCACGCAGACACATGCGCGAGGCGGTTGTTTTTGTCGAATATTAGAACCGAAGAAACCGCCGAATACCGCTAGCATTGCCGTCGGTTATTGCTCTCGGATTCCGCAACAAATTAACATGTATTCAGTACGACTACATCTTATACTTAGTAATTTTACGTTAAAACTCTATCATCTCTCCGTCAGGAAAAAATCCTCGAGATTTGCGGGAAACTTTTCTGAAATACATAGTTATAATGTTACATATGTAGATAGGCATTACAAAACTCGATTAATAATTTATACACGCTGATAGTTTTTTCGAATGTATGTCAACAATTAGGCTGTGGCCAGACGAAATAACGAGGTCATTCTGTTTTGCATTTTAACTCAACTAGCTTTTGTCTTCCGCGTGGAATAAGTATACCTACTAAATATGATGCATGTTTTTATGTTTGGTTTTCACTAATAGGGAACAGTCATTATAAAAGAAAATATATTAAACAGTTTTAAAAAAATATTGGTGATAAAATTTTTGTGGAACTAGATTTAATTAAGGCTGGTCCTGTTATCTGGGAACTAGTTTGAATAAATATGCACGGTATCTATGCAGACCTGATCTGCATGCGTAGGTGGTTCGTTAAATTAAAAGAAAATGAAATCTACAAAGTGCATTAGCAATTCAGTATAGCTTAAAGCTAATAACGCAGTGTTAATTATATACTTGAAAGCTTCATACTGTCGTTTACTGTGTTTGAATAATTTAAAATAACTAGATAATGTATTTTAATCATTTCCAACATGATATTCTAGTATTTAGTGTATTATTTTGCAGTACGTAGTTCAACTGAAAAATACACAACTAAATAATAACGATAGCAAATTATTATTAAACTAAACTTAAAATATTTACACATAGCCATATTTTATCCATTTGATTTAGCTGTCTTGAGTAAAAGTAACTAGAAGTCTGGCCGATACAAAGTTGGGTTAGTTACATCATTTCTAACTCCAGAACGGCTGAACCTTTTTCATGATCTTTGATTTGTTGGATTTGTCTCCGCACCGAATAGCAAAATACTTATACATACAATATACAACAACAAACAACAATAACTATAAAAACATCGTAAAAAAATAAAAAATAAAAATATGAAGAAAACTCATTTTTTCATACATTTTGTATGGTGGCGAGGTTGGCTGGGTCAGCTAGTAATTAAATAAAAAATACGGCTTGTTTTAAAAAAGTCATATTTCTGTTAGCATTTCATTTGATGCAGTTTCACCAAAATATATATAATATATATGTATACACACACATATATATAATAAGTTTTGGCGCTGATAGACTTTTACTTTAACTTTTTTTTATTCGCTACACTACATTATGCATGTGTATATTCTAATGCAAAAACGATTCGCAATAATTGTCTACCTCGTAATTAATTACCTACGAAGTTGTCAGTTAAAGTAATTAAATCAATACAAAATGGCATTAACTTATCATTTTATGATAACCAAATTAATAATATGTTAGCACTGTAAAATGTTAGATAGAGCTGTGGCTAAAATCCTAACAAGTATTCAATAGGAGAACTGGTTTGCTGTCGGAATATTCGATGATGGAGTGCAAGTGAAAGTCATGATCAACGTACATAAACAGTTCCGGTTTATCTCAGTTTTTTATCGTTAATTAGCAAGTCTTACTTTTTGTTTAGACGCAAATAGCATCGCGTGTCGCTGCATGTTTTCTTACCTGTCTCAAGTAAAATCCACGGAAAAATATATAAAATTACTTATATGTCGCGCGTCAAATGTGAAACTTGCTAACACTTCCCAGACAGACTTGTGGTCCGGTCTGTAAGTATTTTTAGAAAATAAGTATAAGATGAGTATCTTAATTTAAACATAGATTTTTAACTCTACGCAAACATTTGATGATCAAAAAAGGAAAACGTCAAATTAAGTAACTATTCCTTAATTGAATTTTTTACAAATTATGGCTATGGCTTAGAAAAATAATAGATATACACACGTAATTCTATATTTTATGAGTCAGTGTATGGTTTAGGGATGATGATAGATTATGCATCGTCCGAATTGACTAACATTTTATCTATTAGCAGTAAAATGTTTGAAAAAATAATAATTACTTACTTACACTATTCGAACAACTACCTTCGAACCCCAATCAGCGATAACAACTTTTCAAACGTCCTTCAGTGACACTTGGACGCGGAAATTAAACGAGGTTGGTACTAAATTACTACCTAAACTTATTTCGGTTTCGAACGAATAGGTATCTTATTAATAATAAGAGTAATTCAATCGATGCAGTTTTTATGGCATTGCAAATAAGATTACTGACCTCACAATACTGCGTCGATAGCAAGGCCTACTATGTGATTTGAACAAGGTACGAGTAAGTACTTAAATACGGGATTCATTTAAGAGACGTCCTTGGAGGTCATTTACTAGGGTTTAAAAAAAAACAGTCGAGAGTAAGAGCCACGTCTATACGTCACGTCGGCGTTACATGTTAGGCCAATAGGAATAGCAAAGACTAACATCTTCAATAATTTAATACTGATTCGAATTAGAAAATGAACCATGGTTTAAAATATAACATTTTCTATGCTTAGTTTAACATCTAGCGTAGTTGTAAATATATGGCATTCCTCAGGTATGCACAAGTTATAGTTCTTTCGCTGTGGCAGCGGCTGGCTGCGGTTTCGCCACGGAACAAAAACGCTATTAATGTCATTTAATCGGTCTCTCGAGCGTGGGATTACGAGCAGTTTTAGGTATGATTTAAGTTTTAATTTGTCCTGTACTTTTCCAGCAGTTCGACTGACCTTCAGCTTTTAACGATAAAGTTGGAACATTTATCTTGTCTTAAGAGCTTAAAACAAACATTTTTGTAACTCATGGCGGGTGTTCCGTGTAATAAATTGTTAAAGTTGTCATGAGATACGCAAAACAACAAGTCTTAAACATTGAAGCTAAATACTGATGAACAATGAATAACGACAGGCTTCAGGTAGATATCCTGACTTTCACTACTCACAAGAACGTGTGTACGTGTTGTTACAGTCTAGCGAGGTGGTTCGAGATAGCCATAATTAAACAGTTCGAGCGAAGACTCTGACTTGTCGAAATGAACAATGTCAAGATAGACAGGTGTATACGTTTAGTTTGATAAATGGAGCACTATTTTTAAAAGTCCCTTCAATTGTAGTATCAAATTAATTATTTATTAACAAAGACCCGAACTGTCGCAATAAAAACGTGATTTGCATACACAGAACGCATAGGTCCCAAATTCAATGTTCATTCGGTTTAATTGCGAAAACAATCTTTTCAAAATAAACTCAACCCTGAAAAAGTCGTTGGTATGCTAGGTAGTAGGTGCGTAGGTGCTAAAATTTTTGTAATTCGTGTACAAAATTTTTTTTGGAGATTACAACGACTAGTTTGGTAAGTATATTTACAGGATATGGCATAAGAAATGAATAACCCTAATCTTTGGTATATATCCCATTAAGCCAAATTACAAAATGGATTTAGTGAGGTGAGGTAGTGGATTTTGTGCTTCTTTTAAATGTTAAAACCCTTTTTGATCACTCTTTTAAGTGCCGTAGTCACAGGTAATTATATAATTTTCTCAGTAGGTTTTTTGATAATTTACCTACTCAACATTGTGAAAATCTGTGTATTGATATTTTTTTGTATCAACTCTGAGTTTTAACTGCGTAAAATAAGAGTGCATAAGACCTACGTTTAATTTAAGAGATATAAAAGCTGTTTGTTTTTTTGAATAAATAAATTTAAAAAAAAACGCCCTTAGAAAAACTAACATTCTGAGTTGATGTAAGGCCAGGTGATGTTTATTTTTTATAACTTGGTTTAAGTACTATTCAAAATATAGCTTTACTCTCAAGCTTTAAAATTAGAAATTTGTGTTTTTTTGCAGATTTTAGACAATTTTTTTCCTTATATTAAAATAAACAAAAAAAGGTAAAAGTACTCGACCAATGAATACCATAATTTACTAATACTAGCTTAATTACGCAGATATTAGGACTATTAGTAATTGTAAAAGCTCCATTATTTTGTTACATCGTTTTTTCCGCATTACCATGCTATGGTTGTTCACAAAATAAGTTTAAAAAGTTTATTATCAAATCAATCGTACGTAGCTCAGAGATACACTTTAACAATCGCTCTCTCTGTAAGTATAACTGTGAGACGTCGGAAGTCATCCATTAGGTTTCCGTTCCATAATACCTAAAAATGCGTCTGAGATGAATCTGCGAAATGAATAAAACCGCAACAGTGGAATCCAATTAAGTGGATTGCTAATAAAAGTGAAATCGAAGCGAGTGCAGTGGCCGCGCTGCGGCGACGCTCCGCGCGGACGCTCACAACAAATATATCATTATTTATTTGTCTCTGACACCGACGTATAATTTATGTAACTTTGAAAATTACTATAGAGGGGAATATATTAGTCCGTCTGGCTTTGCCTATTTCAGTTGTATTTTAGTGCAAAATTACGTAAAATTTGAATTTGAAGGTTTTTTTATAATACCCGGTAGGTATCTAGTTGTGCTTAATGTTAAAGTGCATGATGATAAGAATGTAATTGTACTACTACTGGCTGTCGCAAGAAAAAGCAATCAAGTGCTAGATATCAGAATCAGCTTGATAGGGCTGATATGATTAAATTGAAGTATAAATGTTACGAATTAATAAAAAGCATATTATTTTATATTACATACAGCTACTGGTATTAATTCATATTAAATCATCATCTTAAGGTGTTCACAGAATGTGAGAAAGCTGTATTCAAATTAATATCTGTCTGGAACGAGGAAGTTTGATTAATTAGTCTAAAATCATTGACCTGAGATTGATTGATTAATATTCCAGTAGCTAAGCAGTAACATATTAAAAATTACTTTCGTTAGAAATCCTTTGGATTGACTAGTTATGTATTTAGTGATACAGTGTTTATTCTGTACTGGCTATATGCTTCGGTACAGTTACGCATAGCCTTAACGGGAAATGTGTTTTATGCGGACTGTCATAGAAACAGCTTTTCATCGAGCAGTGCATTATAATGAGGCTAACAATTCCTGCCTCTGGAATGAAGGCAGTTAAGTTTCGGCATCAAACCGTCAAGCACATGTGAAATGGGGGCATCCATAGTTTGCGTGCGATTGTGATGTCAGTCTGGCGTGCGGCGTAAATTGAATAGTCACTATCGTGCAGGATTGCTTTTCATTTAACATTATGCAAGTTTAAAACCAGTAGCCGTGTGAGAGCTTTGGATAACTTAACGTTATTACTCTTTACTACCTCGTCTCTATTTATTACGATGAGAAAAAATTACACTGCACCGCTACAACACGTCGATATTCGTCAACATCCAAGTTTGCACTATAAAATCCACAATAGCGACCATAACATAAAAAAACCGGCCAAGTGCGTATCGGGCCATGCGCAATGTATAGTTTCGTAATTTCTTGTCAGTCACAATATATTTTATCACTACCTGTTTTTAATTTAATTTAAAATATGTAATTGTTTTATTTTTTTTCCTTTTCTTAAACCAATTTTATTTCAATTTGCCATAAGCATACCTAACTATATGTGTAGCAATATTATACTGTTATTTGAAAAGTAATAATTATAATGTTTATTTTGAGAATTAAAATAACATTGTCATAGATAATAATTCTACGATAGTTAATAGTTAAAAAAGAGATAGGAATAATTATATATGAAAAAAAAAATTTTGTTCCTTGCATGGTTCGATTAAGTTACTGATTCTCACTCCTAAAGAGCCACTCCTAAAGATTTGGCACCCCTTTGCAATGTAACCCTGTATATTTATTCATCAATAACATTTCAGCCATAGGACGTCCACTGTTGAACATAGGCCTCTCCCAATGACTCATTATCGGGGGGATTGCCATACTCGCCACGCGTCACCTCTTACGACACGCCTCATGTTGGCGACGGAGAAGTGTAGTCTTTACGGCCGTCCCCACACGGTATATTATAAAATCCAATGTTATACCACACAATATATATATATATATAAATTAATACCACAATATTTTTTAATCGCATTAAAAAAATAGTTTGCGAGCAAAGCGAGCGCGAAAAATTTGTAAATGCAACATACTTATCTGTCCTTAAACTGCCGTCCAGCATAACTAACCATAATTTGATGGGAGAGAAGTGACGCCTAGTAATAACTAAAAAAATGTAGTCTAATACGCATAATACATTTGTAATGCATACAATCTCAAGGGGGGGGGGCGCAGCTGCCCCCCTGGGTACGCCCTTGACTGTAACATATACATACAAAGTTTTCTCTTTGATTTTTTGATTGACGTTCTATATCTATCATAATAATTAGTATGCATGATTCGATCAATTTTATAGTAAGCTTATACGAATAAGTATGTTGAATCAATCAAGTTAATATTGACTAAGGTCTTTATTGGATTTACTAAGATGAATTAATTGTATAACCATGGATCCTGTTAGATTGAATAAGATTTTAGTTATTTAAAATAGTAAAAGCAATCAAATCCATCTTATTCGATGTATCTAACATCTTGACAGGCTTGTATACATAAACAAATAAAAATATTGAACAACATCACATACATTGCTATGATCCTACAGCACTTGTGTTAAAACAGTCAAAAACAACGACGGTACCACATCACTTAGAACCGAGACAACATAGAGAAGATCGTTTTCACATTGACCCGACCTAGAAAGGAACCCGGGACCTCAGAGATGGCGACGCCAAGTCAAGTATGGATCGAGTGAAGATACTTTGTCACAATAGTCACAATCTTGTTAGGAACCACAAAATTGTTTTAAGTGTATATTCAACATCAAAAGTAGCCTTAGTATCTAAATTTTCCAAAAGAATCTCATTGTAAAACATATCACAATAATCAGTCAAAATCACTACGCACAATTAAAAAAACCGGCCAAGTGCGACTCAGACTCGCGCACCGAGGGTTCCGTACAAACCTGTAGGTACCTATATATGTAAAAGTTTACCTATCACGACAATCGAGTCATAGTTGTGGTATTTTTATTGCAAAATGAAATCCATAACATTACGAAAGGTAAATAGCGGTTTACAATTTATGACGTATTAAAAAAAACTACTTACTAGATCTCGTTCAAACCAATTTTCGGTGGAAGTTTGCATGGTAATGTACATCATATGTTTTTTTTTAGTTTTATCATTCTCTTATTTTAGAAGTTACACGGGACACACATTTTACCACTTTGGAAGTGTCTCTCGCGCAAACTATTCAGTTTAGAAAAAAATATAAATTAGAAACCTCAATATCATTTTGGAAGACCTATGAATAAAAACCCCACACGTATGGTTTTGATAAAAAAAAGGTTTCATTTCTAATATAATCGCCAACATTTATTTTTCGATTTTTGCGTGAAAATCTTAATGCAGTTCACAGAATGTCTATCATCAGTTTCAACAGTATAATTCTTATAGTTTCGAAAAAAAGTGACTGTGAAATACGGACGGATAGACAGACAGACATGACGAATCCATAAGGGTTCCGTTTTTTGCCATTAGGCTACGGAACCCTAAAAAAGAAGTCAGGTATTGTGACATTCAGAAGTGTCAGTACTTTTAACAATTTGTTTTTAATTAGCTACTTTTGATGCTCACTGTACCTTGTTTAGTATAACAAGAGAGAGCTTTAAAACTAAGATCTGTGTTTTTGCTATAGAGTCCTTCTATAAATATAGAATAAAAACACGAATATTCCTATTTTATATTAATGAGCATGGCCGTGAGCATGAATAATTATCCTATATTCATTAAAGCCGCAATAACTAAGGTGGAGAGGTTAAGTGAAATCAATTCCGAGTCCACATAACGAGTGCAGGTTTTATGTTGTCTACAGCCAAAATGATGATAAAACCGGTCGGGTAATCATTGGTGGTTAAGTTCAATAAATTATTTATAAGCGCGATTTCACGCTTTGTTTTGAAGTGATGGTTCAGATGCTAGTCTTCGAGTAACTAACGAGACTAAATGCATTTCAAAACGAATCAGATGTCTATTTAAATTATTCTACGCATTACGTTCTACACGTTTATTTTGACGTCATTGTAAATTATGTTAGCGCGAAACATTTTGTAATAATAACGAATATAAGTCGAATACAAAACAGACATAGAATCACGCAAACGTAATCTTTAGTGTTCGTTTCATGTGAGCATTTCAAAATTCTTACCATTGACCTACATACATTGGTAGTGATTTCGGTCAGCCGGCAAAATGTAGTTCAGTACTTTATGCTATTATTAATTAAACTGTTATATATAAGTTATACGTAGGTCACACTATAAGTTTTGTGTAACTTAAAAAAACTACATGTTATAACCAAAATATTATGTTTATTGCTTTTCAAAATACTCTCCTTTACATTTTAAACATTTTGTTCATGCGATCGAACCATTTTTTAAAACAGGAGGATCACAGATCTTAAGGCATGTTTTCTACGTGCTGATCGAACGCTATCACTGCCTCTTCGGAGTTGGTAAAAGTAGAACCTCTCATCAAATCTTTGATTTTGGGGAAAATACAGAAATCACAGGGTGCTAGGTCGGGGCTATGCGCAGGATGGGTGACGAGTTGTACTTTTTCGGAAGCTAAAAAGACTTTTTTTTGTTGGCCGTGTGTGAAGAAGATCATTATCGGTATTTGGAAGTCCACTGCTGAGCATAGGCCTCTCCCATAGAACGCCAGAGCGCTGCAGCAAGCGGATGCAAGGCCATCCAACGAACATAATAATTGCAAACTATAACATCTTAAATTAAAGTTTGTTAATGAGTACATAAATGCAAAAAAATAACTGGGTAGCTGACGATATTCGTAGAAAGTGTAGCATTTAATTTATACAAACATAAATCGTAGCTTTATTCATGAAGTAAATAAAAAAAACTTACCATTGAGTCATCAAAAGGATTTTCTGTTACTTTTTTTCAATTTTCAAAATTCTTGAGAAATATAGTTCAGTTCCCTGGCCAAAGCCGAATCTTGCTGAGCCAGGCTTTTATTTACTATTTTATAACCTGAAAAAAAAAACATAACATGATTACTTACATGGTTTAGTCAGGGTCGGGGGAGGGTCGTTAAATGTTAACAATTTATTTTCAACCTATATAATCCCACAGCTAGGCAAAGGTCTCCCCCAAACAAACAGCATTCGTTCCTCTCTCGCGCAATATTTGTGACTTTAGAACCAATTTATTATATAACTCTTAGCGCTAGGGCAGATATATTTTTTATTTTTTAAATAAATATAAATAAATAAATAAATTGCTTCCACAATCACACCAGTTAGCTAGCCCCAAACTAAGCAATGCTTGCACTATGGCGCATTGGAAAACGGATAAACATACTACAGACTCTGGTACAAATGCTCATCAAACAAACATTTGCCCCTTGCGGGATTCGAACACGCAACCGCTCGGCTTTGTAATCCGGAGCGCGGACCACTACACCAGATGGTCGTAGGTAACTAGGTACTGGAGACGTATTTTTGAATCATGCGAATTCCAATCCGAATACGAAATCGCAAGATTCGCATGCAAATTCCTAAAATCTCTATTTTTGAAAATTCATTTTGTGAATTCTGCAACGAGTGGTCCTACCCACTCGTTTTTCGTTTTCTACTAGTAGAAAGTACAAAAGAAATAAGAATGACATTGACAAGTAAACATATGTTTGACAGAAATTTGACATAATAACTTTTTATTTACGTTCCGTTTCAAGTGATTCATTACCGGTTTATTAAATTAATGAGTTTTTGCATTCCTTTTCAAAATATTTTCTGCTTAAAACGAGAATAGTTATAAGATTTCAATTTAATAGCAACAATTATTTCGAACAATTTGTGTATGAAATTCAACAGAAATGAATTTTATACACAAATTGTTTTCGTGTTCAAATTCGAGATTCATTTCTAATTTTTCAAAAATACATCTCCTGTTCCCTATACCCTATATTAAATATTTATTTAGACTTAGATTCGATATTCGTTAGTGTTTTGTAAAAACTATAGTTATTAGAATTTTAATTTTATGGAATTATAATTATGTATATTTAAAAACAAGTACAAAACTTACCTTCGAAGTGATTAGTGTATTTTGAGAGGGCAGGCTTCTAATAACTTTTGAACGCCTTTGTCTATAGCTCCACATTAACACAACAACCTCACAACAACACTAAAATAGATATATAAATCCACAGAGACACAATAAATCATAAAAACTTTGAAAACTAACTTAATTTTCAAACTGCGCAACAGTTCTGTCGACAAGTTTCTTTATGCGAATGCACGTGGAGGGTTCTGGCGAGGGTGTTTGCGGTGCGTTGGTTGGGGAGCATTGTTTTGGGATTGTGATTACATCTACATTTATATTTTGTACTGCCAATCAAACGAATTTAAAAAACTACGATATTCATGTAATTATTACATAATATATTGTACAAATATAAACATCACAAAAAGTGCCGTTGTAATTAGTATTTATATCGTATTCCTGTACTAACAGATCGTGATGATTACGAGAATGCCTATAATTACACACTACAAATTTCTAGTATGAAGAACAATTTTGTAAATTACTCATCATTCTAGTAGTCTCGTAACTCGATATTTCTTTCAGTGCATACGTCCCGTGTCTATGAAATATTGGTATTATACTTACTTGGTTATATTTTTTATTATGATACATTACTTAACATAAAATAGCCTAAAACGTCTACAAATAGTTTAATACTGATTGCAGACTATACAAACTTAATAAGCATAAAATGGGAATTGGCTACAACCAATTTGTAGCTGATGCTCTGCAGATAGTTTGCTTTTGACAAGCAAATCTTGTCTATTACATTATATATTTTTACATAAAACATAATTAGGTGCTGTGACTGATTTCTTGAGCTTATACTCAACTCGACTATTAGAAGATTTTCTTACCAACAACAATTGCCATTAATTTTCATACTTAGGAACCCAAGTAGTTTATTCTTAACCTATATATCTGTATTTACTCTGTTGCTTTCATTATAAAAGATGTTCACCGTGATTCGATGTAGTTTAGTTCAGTAGACACAGCTGGTCCGCGGGGGACGGAGTGGACCCGCTAGCTCTGCCTTGGCGCATGATTTATAAAGCGCTTAGATCCGGTTCGCGCAGGGTGTGCCACGACTAGAGCTGTAGCCTGTACTAATATAAAAATAAATGTTTGGCAATTGCTAAATAGCTTTTTATCATTACAATAGTTGTCACCCAATATGTTTTTAACTATAAAAATCGAAGATATACCAAACTTGCGCGGACCAGACACTTAGCAAATGTACATACAGGTAGTTTACAGTCATGAAACGGTCCTAATATGAAAATTTTCTGAGTAGGTAGATTGCATTACACTCGGCCTAACTGCCTTAAAGGTAATTTAGTTTTTTTAATCTTACCCTGTAATATGTACCACCCATGCATTAACTTAACGGTTTAATAAACTGTTTAAAAATGTAAGGTGCATCCACACCGCACCGCCGAATGTTGCTCCACAAATAGAAACTGCGGTAAAGATATCCCAAAATTATAAAAGAGACAACCCTGCGTAGAGCACCAACTGCACCCACGCCTTCTGCGCCATTATCGCGCCGAAATGATCACTCGACTCGACACACTGTGCCATTATTAGCTTCTCTTTGTTTGCCACCGAAAGCTTTCATAGTTTTTCGCCGTAAAATAAGAAAATTACCGCATTATTCGCCGTGCGAGTCAAAATAACTACGACTGTAAATTAGGAATGACTAATAATGGCGAATAATTTACGACTTCGCTGCTTAAGTGGTGTATTAAGGAAAATTGCAGTTTATCGAGTTTCGCAAATGCTCAGTTCCAGAATGGGGAAATGTGTGTTGTAGTTAATATTGTGGCACGATAGAATCTGCGATATGAGGCAGCGGGCGTGCGTGGCGCTCACGCGCGCCCGCGACATACCGTCACGCTACGTCTCGCGGCGCGGCTTGCCTGGTGTGGTGTAATACCGTATCTGCTCTTTTGACTTGACAGCTCAACCTACTCTTTTTTTAAACACAAGTAGGAGGACTCGTCACTCATATAAGTCTTAGACAAATCTCTTGTTTTAGCATACACATGAACATGTTTACAATGTAGATACAAACGTAGCATTATATTGTTAATTAAATTTATGACAATTTGTATGTAGGTATTTAAAGAGTAACAAGTCAAGGAGAACATAGGTCACCATGTGGTCGTGAGTTTAAGTCAATGCTAGTCCATATTCAAAAACTATCATATTGTGACATAAACCCATATCTAGAATAATTACAGTGACATATCACGAATACGAGACCAGGCAGAGACCACCAACATTATGAGGCTTTTAATGAATCACACTACGCGGCGTCGCGACGCGATGCGACGTGGCGAGATAAGTGCAGCCTGCAGCGCGACGGCGGTGTGGCGTGCTGTGCTGTTGTTACGGTTATGTTATGTCGCTTGCATCACGCCACCGCGCGCCGCGCCCCGGCCGATGACGCCGAAAGAGACAACGAAGGAAGGAAAGTCAATGACGGCAGGCAAACACCACAGACCATTTGACATTTTTGCATTCACATCTAACCGTATGACTCACTGAGGTGCTGCATCTAATATTTTTCCTTAAGATTAGACCATTTTTTTGCGGTCGAGGCATCAATCAGCTTAGCTCGCCAATGCTGATGAGCACTTTCTTCGCCACCCGTCGTGCTTGTCAGTCAATGCATCATCATTATTGATTGACCAATTGACCTCGAGCGTTATCCTATTTATTTGCTTTCTGTACCGTGATAGCGATAATAAATAATTGTTACACCTGTTTACATATTGAATTTTCTAGTGATTTGTAATTATAATAATGTAGTTGCTAAGTGGGCACTTAGAATGATTAATTATTACTTAGTCAGTTTTATAATTATTAATCTCACCACCTAGTCTAGATTCTGCATGTTTTCTACGGCATATTGTTCAATGAGCTTCTAGCACCATTGACGTTTTAATTGATGAAGTATGTACATTGTAAGCAGTAAACTCTCAAATTTTAATTCAAATTGGTTCAAGTAGCTTTCGTTCGAAAGATTTGAATATCTATTGAGAAAAGTAAACGGCAGCAGTAAGTTTCATCAAGAGGGTCTTATGCATAGGTATGTCTAATTATCGTCATGGGAGATCCGTTGGCGTGGTGTTGGATGTGGTTTGAAAACAAAAGTGAAGGTCATTGGCACTCGTGTCTGTCTGGTTTGCGCATCAGCCGGGTCGGTGCGGTGGCTCGCCGCGCGGCCGGGAGCGCGCCGCGCCGCCACACTCACCAGATGCAGAGCCACTTTCATCACTGCGTCGTTAGCGCATCGGACACAGGCATGTCTGCCATCTCTAATTTAAAATTGAAATGTTCTGCAAAATAATGCACCAGGAACGTTTCTATTTATGTGTGCTACGTAATACGATGCATTGCGCGTCGTAGGCTGATACTACGAATAAGTACCACTTTACGCAAAGTATTATATTTGTCGTTCACAAACGTTTATGCCGGGTATTTATGGTTTTTAATTTATTAGGTAATCTGGTGCTCACCTTTGACGAACATTTCACAACTATTAAACTAACGATGACGCTTGCATTATTCTCTTGAGTAGAAAATAAACTTTTCTAACGAAGTTGCCTTTCATTAAGTTTTTAATGACTGTTGCACTTTAATCAATACGGAAGACCTTTGACAAGATTTCTAGTCGATTTATATCCATTCTAGACGTTTATGTCTGGCGTTGAGCGCAGGAGTCGATAAAATGCAACCGAAGCATGCATTTAATGACTCACTATAAAGTTTACGTGGTATTTGTAACTTTCTAAACTAAATGTAAAATACTAGATTTAAAGGTAGTTAACGATCAATAATAATATAGGCTTCGCACTTTCGTAATTAAGTCCAAAAATCTCATTAGTAGAACTATAATAGTATAGTAGGTAATGGTAGCGTGCGGTTCCTAATCAACCAACAGGTAGGTGATCGGTGCAGTACGGAACGCGGCGGGTACGTACGAAGGAGGTCGGCGCGAGTATCGGTACACTAACGTACACTTAAATTACCTCGCCGAAAAGAAAAAGTGTACCAATTGAGCTGTGTAAGAGCTAGACGTAAATCAAATTGAAGATGCCCGATAAAGTGGATAATAATTAGTGGAAGACGTGAAAGCGTTGGGAGTAAAATTCGTGAGAGTTTGTATTACTGTGATTGTACATTTGGCGGACAGCATCCGGCAGCGGCGCTAGTGTGCGGCACCACGGCGTGTTGTAGCCGGTTCCGTTAATGTTGTTGTGTAGTTATGCATAGCTTGACATTCATAATACCAACAAAAAATACCAATATATCTGCACAAAAACAATTTATGTAAGTACGAATGTCCCTTAACTTCTCTAGAGTATGAAGGTAGAATTAAGAACATGAAATACTTAATAAAGTTTTAGCAGTGTAAAATATTAACTGTCGGTAAAATATTTAAGTCGGGTAACCTTGATAACGCGTTAAGGTACAAATATTTTTTTACAAATAAAAGTATACCAAAACATGTAAATAAACTCCAATTAACTTGTGTTTTTTCAAATATAAAATACCCTTTAAAAAATATAAGCAGGCATAAAATAGGTTTCACTTGCTGGCAGGCATGTAACAAAGCTTGATAATATCTGAATAGGATTAAGTCTATCTTTACACCTGGCGGTATGACGAGCCAAGTTGGAAGACGAAAAGGGGGTGATATAGACTAAGTAGTGTATCGCCCTTTGAACAATTTTAAGTTACTTTGGGTCCTCTCATTCATTAAACTCTATTTGACCTCTATCTTTAAAAAAACCTAAACCAATTCTAGTCCAGGTGACTTGGAAACTTGAAACTTGACCTATTTTAAGCCCAACCTAGATGTAGGTATATATTTATAAAGAAAACAATCTGAAAACGTAAATTATAGGTTGTTATTGCAGATACGGCAAATAAAATAGCATTCGCATAGGTAAGGTATCATGCTTTTTTACCGTAATGTGTTTATCAGTCTATAATGCATGTTAGTTCCCATGGGGATCTAGAGACCAAACGCGTAGACCGTTTTAGATGATTCTTACGTCAATGGATTCGTCGTAACCAATAGTAATTAAAATTCACCACAACGACAACCAGTCGCCATATTTTCAGAATTAAAAGATATATATTGAGTAACTATGACAATTTGACTAGGTATTTCAAAATCTTTTTAGGTTTCATGTATCGTTTTTAATTTAAAATTAACAGTTTAGGATATAAACAGATTTAAAGTTGGTTAACAACCATTCTCGCCAATTTTTCAACTAATCCTGTTATTAGTAGGAAAATTGATGAGAATGGTAGGTACTTTATACATGAGTATTTCGTTATTCTGCCCTTATTACGCGTGTAAAATTTTAATAATATCAAACAATTTAATTGATTATTATATTATTTAAAAGTGAGGAGCGCAAGGTGCAGGGTACAGGGTGAGCGGGTGGACGAGCCGCGCTTGCTTCGTTCTTGTTAAGAGGCCATGCATGAAATTAGGCATTTCAGTGCAAAATTGAAATACAGTTCTGTGCTTTTGTGCGTCTAAGCATTTATTTTCTGCTATATTTTGTAAGAAAGTAAATAAATATAGACCATATCTTCAATTAAATGTTAAAATCGAATTATCAGGATAACTTGTAGTCTCTTGTACACCGATGTTCAAAAATAACTCGAACGTCATTTTTCTGAAATAAGTTGGCCTATCACGTCTATGTACATATAAACGATTTAAATCGGTTAGGCGGCTAAAAAAAGAATGCTAATTCTCATTCTTTTTTTAGCCGCCTAACCGTTTAGTTTGTTTTTCAATGATTTCAATTTTATTTTTCTCTCGAGTTACCTATAAGCTCTTGAAACAAATGCTATTCTCAAAATATTGTGTGGGTTTTGACAGTACGTAGCATATTTAAAAAAAGATTTTTTGATAGTTTACCGTAGTAATCTTTTGAAATGGACATTTTTATATGGACAATTAAGTGGCCAGCTCTTTAAAGGGACCATTTAGATCCGGGAGAATAGGGATGACGACTTGGTAAAGAAAATTAAATTCTATTTAGTCTGTTAGTTAGATTATCAAAAAATAATGGACACTTATTTTTCAACCGACTTCAAAAAAGGAGGAGGTTCTCAATTCGTGGGTATCTTTTTTTTTTTTTTTTTTTTTTATATATGTTCAGCGATCCTTCGTTACTGCGTTGACCGATTTCGATAATTATTTTTTTGTTTGAAAGGTAATACTTTCAGAATGGTCCCATATAAATTTGGTTAAATTCTGATGATGGGATCTATAAGAAAATCATCAAACATTGCATAAACTTCGTACCACGCCAACTGATTTTAGTATCTATCTTACCTATATCTCTGCCAAATGTGGACCGATTTTGATGATTCTTTTTTTAATGAATAGCTTATACTTCAAAGATACTATAATAAAACATTTTTGGAAAAAAATTAACCCCTAAGGGTGGAAAAATAGGAAATGAAATCGGTGTTCAGCAGTTAAATTATGTTTGCACTCGTAAGATTTGTTTTAGGATTTATCACTAAAATGGATGAAATAATTTAATTTTATAAAAAAAATAAAAACCGACTTCAAAAAACTAAAACGCCAGTCGATGAGAGATTCGATGTTTTCTTTTGCACCGACTCCAAAAGTAACTGATTAGGTACTTAAGTGTTAAGATTATTTTTAGCGTTTTAGTTTTTTGAAGCCGGTTTTTAATTTTTTTATAAAATTAATTGTTAAGGAAACTTTTTCTTAAATTCAAATCTACGTTATAAATTCCAATACACGTAATAAACCTTATTCGTATAGTAGGCTTCCATTAATTTTATTTTTAACTGACTTAAAAAAAAATTAGGAAGTTCTCAATTCTATGTTACCCAATATCTTTGACAAATTTGAACCGATTTTGATGATTTTTTTTTTGAATAGCTTATACTTCAAAGATACTATAATGAAAATTTGCGGAAAAAAATTCACCCCTAAGAGTGGAATAATAGGAAAAGAAATCGATGTTCAGCAGTAAAATTTCGTTTGCAATTTTAAGATCTGTTTTGATTTGGATTTATCACTAAAAATAGATGAAATAAGTAAATTTTATAAAAAATAATCCGATTCTAAATGTTTTACTAATAAACAGTAAACCAAATATTTAGGCTATAATGTAGTAAATAAAATTTACATAAGTATGTAAAAAACAAGGACTATGTATCGGTTTCTACAAAAAAGCTCGATCACTCTCACTTGCATTGGGGTCTGTCATTTCAGTACTTAAAATAATGTAAAAACGGGTTAGTTGACTGGGCCGCCCGCGCCTACGTACAGGCCACATGTAATAAAACTACTCTAAATAGTTTCTATTATAGAAGATAAATACAACGATAGTTTCTATTATAGATTGCAGATTATTATCGATTTGTGGTTTGCAGGGGCTGTCAACTTTTTATGGCTTTTTACAATATTTTACTTACCCTAAATGTTGTAGTTGCTTATACATATATTATACATGTCGATGTTCACCTGTTGGTGAATTCGCGGTAATACATCGGCGTGTATTGTTATACACGCCGATGTATTACCGCGAATTAGCCTCGAGTAAAGAAAAAAAGCATTTAGAGACTGATCTTTATTCAAACTATTACTATACACGTACGTTTTTTGTAAGTTGACAATTCAAATGCATGTGTACTTACGATTAGACTTTTTTTTAAAAGTGCTATAGGAAGATTGGCCAGGATTATCGATACTACTCGTAAGACACAGAATAAATCGCATTGATTTTGTAAGTAAACTAAAATACTTACAATCGGCTACAATACGTTGACTGCGTTGCGTATAATATCTATTAAACCGGCAATTTTAACGATAGTTTAAACGAGTCATGTGTGCCTCAGTAACGCATTAAATAACGCATTAAATAAGTACCTACATATTTTGACGTCCTATGGCTGAAATGATGATTATGCTAATATTAATTTGATAATTGGTTGACAACCTCTCTAAATAATATACGGTTCTTGTACGAATATTTCATTTAATTAATGGAATGTATTTATAATATTTTAGCGTTTGAGATGCAAAGAAGAGAACCACAGCCGTAATCCAACGTGTAAAATGATTATGTTAGCAGTATATGGCATACATATTTTGTTAATCAGATATTATTATTATAAGAGGTGCATAATTTATTATTGCGAGATTCGTCGTACCTACACGAAATTAAACAACGTAGTAAGAAATATCGTGGTGATAACATACAGATCCATTACTTTTTTCCTAATATTTAGGCAGCTTGTTCTGACCAAGGTATTGACATTTCAGTGAGTAAAGACTTAATATAGATCCTTATTTTGTACATAACATAAAAATGTACAAAATAAGGAGGATAGTATCTAATCCATTCAATTTTTGTTTATTGACACAATAGGGTTTACTTTATGATCATAACTTGACCATTATAATAAACTTGATAATTAGCAAATTAATGATTATAATTTGCATTACCACAACTAATTTCTAAGACAATTACCTTTATTACTTTATATGATTAAAATATCGGAGCCCCTTTATTACGCTGATTGCTAGAAAGCGGCCTCCGAAAGAAGTCGGCGGCTCTACACAAAAGCTTTGGATAAAACTTTTCGCTAAAGCCTTAGCTGCCAACGAGAATTGCAATCACGACGTGATTAATACCTATGCAATTAACATGAGTAGCGTAGTCATTATAGTTTAATCTATGGCGGTAGCATAGCAACGATCTGTTGGCAGACATGCCGGTACCAATTATGCAATAAAGCGGACACAGATATATAACAACATTATGCATTATTGGCCAGCGTTTATATCACGGGCGGCTCCGTGACCGGTCTCGGCCAGAGCCCAACCTGATCGCGGATGTGCTTGCTATAGCTCGTGAAATAGCTGAGTAAAACCATATTATTCTCCGTTAAGTATGAATAGCAGGGTCGCAAGGTCGCGGTTAAACTAAACTGTTTTACTGAACTCGTATAAACACTTAAAAAGGAACATTTTATCACCCGGATTTGCTTATCGCAATCGATGTTATTAGCAGTAGTGTAAAATGTCGTCTATGTTCCACTGCTGGACCCATGTCATGTTGTACCATTCTTCATATTTATTAACCTACTTTTTCACACACAACACAGGACGGGTGGTATACACTTATTCCTATCACATCTTCAGAATTCGCCCAATCCGTTCGTCTGTCTAATTGTACCTGTCATTTTGCTTTAACTTTGTAGCCTACCCATAAAGTTATTATACCTAGCGGAAAGCCTACCAGTGCTATAAAGTCGAAATTCAAAATAATAACATTATTCATTACATGATTTGAGTTTGAGCTTTTAATACTTTACCGGCAGAACTATTTTTGACGGAGGGGTCAAAACTGTTAATTTTTGCACTGTTATTTGAAAAAAATATGTTTGGCGCTGACGCTTCGCTGTTTTTAGTGTTCCGTACCTCAAAAAGAAAAAACGGAATCCTTATAGGATCACTCTGTTGTCCGTTCGTCTGTGTGTCTGTCAAGACCCTTTATCTCGGGAACGCGTGAAGGCATCGAGTTGAAATTAAAACGATATACTCCTGTCTACAGCCTCTTAAAGCTGTGAAAAAATCAAACTTTTAAGTTTGCGAAAAAAAAATACGGTCGTTTATGCTGCAAAAAACGTATATTTTGACACTTTCAGGAAATAAGATTATATATAACACTTTTAAAATTAATAGACGTACTTCCGGTTGACCTAAAATCATGTAATTTGGCAAGAAGCAATGTCTTATAGCACAAGTAAAGGCAAAAGTCCAAAAACCCTAAACTTCTAGTATTACAAAAAAAAGTTTTTTTTAACAAACTCGGTAAATCGGTAAATATCTTTGAGACTCGATTCCCGTTATAGACAAATTATTTACGTACCTATAAGTTGGTACGGAGCTAGAGTTGTAAATTGACGGTCATATGCTATAAGCGTCTGTCATTTATGATAAATGCTTGGTCACATTGGACATTTATTGTCACGATGGTCACCGTATAATATTGTTGAATAGTCTTTTTTTCTGGATTTTTTCTTCATCTCTTTTCTTTTTGCAGGTAGCCGTAGCATTTAACCATTTTAAAGATTTTCTGGTACAGATAGCACCCAGAAAAGCTTTTACGATAGGGAAGCGTCTTTAGATGTTGCGTTTCACTCCTTTAAAATCTAGGTTTTAATATTGAATATACAATATTCGTAATATTTATATTCTGTTACTTTTAATAAATGCAATATACTTGTAAGTAAAAAGAAGGATTTTAAAGGAAAAATATAACGGAGAAGTACGTTTTAATGTTTACTTGTAATGGATCACCTACTTAAAAAAATTACAATAATAGGTAAATTTTCTTAGATAATCTGTTCCAATTCCAAACGACCACAAATATCTTTAAGATTATTTTATAAATATTAACACTAAGAGGTAGGTCTCGAAAATGACCACGAACCGCACCTCTTATAAGAACAGACAACAGCTCGTCAACCTACCACAAAACATCATTTTTCATCACAATTCTCCCTCTACGTGTCAGACTGGAAGTTGGGGTCCGGCCGTTATGGTCCCATTCCGGTACACACCCAGCCGCCACTTAACTAAAACATTTAAATTTTTTTTAATACTGATTGGATATAAGTGTTCAGGATCTTGAAAATCATTAGCAGTATTGTAGTTTGACTCGTGTACGTTTTGATTCTAAACAACTATGAATAACGAAGCAGTGACAGGTGTTTGCTTAACGTGAATCACTCAAAGGACTTAATGTTCGGAAGCTTGAGTGCCTACTAGACGTTGTGATTTTTTGCTTGTGTAACAGTGGTCTTACTTACAAGAATATTATATGAAAATTATTTAGTATAAAAGATAAATACAATATACAGGGAAGCCAGAAAAGTGACTACCAACAATTTTTTTAGGTGAATCTGAATCACCCCTATGTATGTTCTACGATTTTTCGTAGTTTTCGAGTTACGATTTTTTTATAAACTTTGCGAAAAAGCGAAAAAGTAGAAGGTTTCTTCGAAGATTTTTTCTTTCAGCTAAATCTCTATGAACTGTGCATTTATGCATAAAATAAACAGGCTCATAACTTTAATGGAAGTTACTACAAAATTGACCTAAAGTTGAGAATTTATGTTAAGTGAGTTATAATTTAAATTTACAACTTAAAATTAAAAATCGAAACTGATAATTTCTTAGTTTCTAAGTAGCTTCCAAGAATGCGAGTCATCGTCGTCGAGAGTCTAGCTCTAAGCTTTACTTCATAGGCTATTTAAAAAAATCGTAACTCAAAAACTACGAAAAATCATAGAACATACATAGGGGTGATTCAGATACCTCTCAACACGAGGCACCTAAAAAAAATTTAAAATATTTGCTTAAATTCAGCTAATTACTTTGCGTTCTAGATACTTATACTTTTGTGTATAGATATGGAGCTCTAGCCAATTGTACTGTATTGTATCATTTAGACATTAACATATTTTAGTAGTTGTGTTACCTCTAACCTGTTATAGCAAACCATCTCGGAGACAGTTTGCGCGATCGTGTGAACAGCCACCTATCAAACATGTCGATGTTTTGATAGCTCGCTATGTTTCCGCATGTAATAAACTTTCGACTAGACGGCTACTGCGATCTGTAAAAACATTTCTAGATTGTGTTCCGTTGTGCAACTCCGCTACTGAGTTTGTATTTGAACGAAAACGGTTTTTCACACGCATGTGGGTGGCGGTGCGAGCCGATGTTGATGACAAACAAATATTTACTCTATCAACATTATCTTTGCTAAAGACCAGATGCGGAGGTAAAGTTTGCTGCGAGATTTTATGATGACATTTAATGGTTACATAATGAGGTGGTTTGTGATACGGATCGAAAACGCGTGTAGGTATGTAAATAATATAAAAAGCAAGTGGAGTGTACCTACCGTTTCTCCATGTGATTGACGTGATAACTTGATCTAACTGCGCCGCCCGCCGCTGGCCCTCAGCACCATTTATTTGACATGTTTACTTACGTACAAATATTTTGTGTGAAAGTTATTTTGTCTTAGTAGCCACTGGAAATCTTAGCACTGATTGATGTTCAGTTTTCGTAAAGGGTTCCTTACAAACTTGTAAGTAGGTGTAAATAGTTCGTCCTTAACAGGAAACAAGGTTTAAAGAATTTTAACGCTTTTTCAATGTTTAAAAAAAAATACAATAATGTCTACAAATTCACGGTTTTCGGACTTTTTCCTTATTTGTGCTATAAAAAATTGCTTTTTGCCATATTTCATGATTCTAGGGAACGAGGAGTACTTATCCTTTAGGTTTTGATTGCGGGTGCCAAAATATGTAGCGTAACCAGCCGTATATTTAGTTTGCGTTGATTTTTTTCAGTTTCAAGGGATCACAGATAATCCTGAGTATGTGACCTTAATTTTAACTTTATACCTATACGCGTTTCTGGTAAAAAGGGTTTTCACAGACAGGCAGACGGACAAGGAATGGGTCCTTTAAGTGTTTCTTTCTACCCTTTGAGGTACGGAACCCTAAAAAAGTTATATTGTACTAAAATACATCTTGACAAGCTGTTGACTGTACATTGTGCTTGATACATTAGTATCCTTTTTTTTTTTTTTTAATTGGATAAAACTTATTATACCTTACTTCAAAATGTAATTGATTTAGGATTACTGGCAAAACAGCTTATATATTTTCTAACTCAAATAGTATGAGTACATATATCATGTTAAATGGGAATAACATGTTCGTTTTAATATACAGACATAAATCGTGTTCGGGTACTGCTCTTATCTACTTCCTTTATCAACAGCACCGCTTCGATACCTCAAGATAAAATTGATGTATGCCTATTTATTAAACTTGTAAAACAGTATAAGTATGAAAGTATGTACATCAATACGTGTTAAAGATAATATCTTTGGCATGAACTCAGTTTTTTTGTTTGACATTTTTTTAGTTGTCAAAAATACACATGGCCAAATGATGTCTTCATAATGCTTCAACAAAATATTATATATTTCTATCATTGTTTCTCGCAAAGCACCAAATATTAGGGCACACGTGCTCCGCTCCGACTCTGCATCTAGGAGGAACCTATGCTATTTGCGTCGCAAATAATTACTTAACAATTTGTCTTTTTGATATCAATACGTTGAAATGACGAATCAACGATACATATGGAAA
The DNA here is from genome assembly GCA_963576865.1 of Anania hortulata. Lineage (NCBI taxonomy): Eukaryota > Metazoa > Arthropoda > Insecta > Lepidoptera > Crambidae > Anania > Anania hortulata. The sequence continues at coordinate 11,282,806 of OY756390.1, read as the reverse complement.
TTTGGCAAACTATTTGGTAAGTTCATGTCTAGTAGATACTCAAATATTCCATTAATGAATATATATCATGACAAACCTGCATCACAGCAGTTACTTTTCTAGAAGGCTTTGTTTGCTTTGGTCGTTTTAAACAAATATCATCATAAAATGTAAATAAGGTATTCAAAAAATTGAATATTTAGAAAATCTTGTATGAAGAAAAAAAAAAGCAATTTGTAAGATATTATTTCTTGTTGTTCTGAGTAAGTACATTAGTTTATAGATATACTATTACTTTTGCTAACAGTTTCTTTTAGTCTTACGTATCTTTTGAAAGCATTTAATTGATATTGCGAAAAATACTTATAATAATCCATAGAACTGCATGTTTTTTATTTCGTACCTACGTTTGACTATATGATGATGATGGTTATTTTTATTAGTATACAATACTTAGTGGTTTGTTTATGCTTAAGATAAAATACAAGTTTGCCAAATAACCTACTTACTAATCTTAACTTAATTTTGTTAAGGCGACGGGTAAGGCAAATGACCTTGAGCATTTAGCGTCGACTAATGCGACTTATATTACGTGCCTATGATAATACAAATGCTTCTCGCTGACTAATCATCCATCCGTTGCGCTCTTATGCAAATAGATTATCATTGCGAGCAAAATATCCGCTCATGGAAAAGTAGGCGCTAAGAGTAAAATCCATTAAAAATCCTTATAATTCTTAATTTGTTGAATAATTGAAAAAAACAAAAACTTCATCCTAAGGGCACGAATGTTAAATAACTAAACCAACTTTGAAGTTAAACAAAAACGCCGTTTAAAATATAAATGTGTACAAGCTCGCAATATATGCGATATTTTGTTTTTTTTTTGTGTTTATAAGAAATAATAACTAGTATATATAACAGGAAAAACTTCAACATATAAGTTACATGATATATTGATTTCCACATCCTATATCCAGTATTTTCGCGAGAAAACTTGTCCAAAAACACCTCTTTTACGTGTATTCTCCTTACCCTGCGCCTTAAATACGAAACTATTTCGTAACAAAAACGCGGACGTCAAAAATACGTTACAATACTAAAATTAAGTTGATATTGGCAATTATTTCATTCGCAGAGAGTTCTTTTCTTTTTATGAGTATACCCTTTAGTATTTTACACTAATACAAATTAATCGTCAAATAAAAACGAAGAAAGTTAAAAAAAATACATTTTGTAGGTTTTGAAATTGATTTAAAGACTGCGTGAACGAAGTTGCGGGTAACAGCTAGTTTAAAATAAAGCTGTTTATCGCGTCAAATAAGGTGTCAAAAAATGAATGTTGTCTGTTTATGTTTACACTGGGGTAGATTGTAGTAGTAGTGATTGTTTTGAGAAATATTTATTAACTTGGGTTATAAGAAATCTTAATTCTGTATAAAAAAAACAAATTAAATGAATTTAGCGCGTTTAACACTAACAATATTGATGTAAAATAAAGTTTGAATAGTAATTTTAGAACTACATTCTTAGCGCCCTGTTAAGCTGCGTGGAAACGATATCTCCGAGAGATAAGCAAAAACCTACACACCAATAAAAAGTTGCTCCTTGTAATGTAATACACAAGCACAACAAAGAAATTGAATTAATTGGGTTGTTCAGTAATATTGCGTTGCTGATTGTATTACCATGTTGAAGTATGTAAATGTTCCTTGATTTATTGTGTAGGTATTCAGAAATAGGTAGTGTGTAACATTGCAGTGACCAGTGACATGCCGCAACTTCTGTTGTACAACTAGAAACAGTAGGAAGTAGATGTTAATGGCTAAATAGACTTCGTATGTAATTGCTACTGTTTGCTCAAAGGTAATATCATATATATTATTTTACTCATAAAATATGGCTGTGTCGTCTTATTTTAAGCTGAGGTAAATATGTATTTCGTAATATCAGTTTCTTTAAATGTTCCTCTGTTTGTCAGTGTAATTAACTAAGTACTTACTTACTTAAACCTCTTATTGATTATGTTTTAGACAATTTGGCTGTTTCATCGAATACGCATTTCACCCGTTCCGCACGTCTCACTAGCACAGTCATTTGTTTCTAGGTATTATTACTTTAGGTACACAACAAATTATACGAGTAGGTAATATTTGGAGTTATTACTTACTAATATTCTTAGTTTCTGGTTATATTTTTAAAATGCAGCTTTTACTCTGCTTTGTATTGTTTGTATCACCTTGAAGGTTAGAACAGAAAACAGAGTTGGCCTCTCTTACGTGCAATATTTAAATGCAATTATATTTCTATGTCTTGCATTATAACACATAACACATATTATACATGATACATGTATTGTTAGTATCCATAAAATAAACCAATATTTAGGTCAGAGATAATGGGCCATCGACTTAAATTTCTCCCCTTTTAGGGTTCCCGGAACAAAATTGCAAAATCTATTCTTACAAGGAACGAAGTATATAGTTCGTACACGGAAGAGTACAGACCTAAAATTGTTATACATATTTTGTTAGGAATGATAACCCAAAACCTAAAACCATAATAAATAAATTATATTTAGTATATTTCATAATAAATAAATTTCTGCTTTTTTACCCTTGTACGTGTGGTGCAATTATCTAAAGCTCATTAGGAAGCTAGAACCTTATTAGGAAGGAAAAAAAATAAGGGAGTTAGGCCAGCAAAGCAAAGTCAGTGTTAGCTTATCTATAGCAGAAACCAGCCTACATACAAGCGTCAAACTTGGTATTGGTATAGTGCCAAGCCAACTTTACTAGTTATAAAGTAACACAAAAATAATTTAAATTCGTCCAGAGAGTAACTAAATGAAAGGAATACGGTGAGATGGAATTCTTGATGTGAGAGACCAACTAGCACTTTGCCGCTGTTTTTTGTTTATTACTTCCAATAAACAATAAAGTTACAGAATATAAAGTTTCTTTTGCCTCGGCATGAATAATAAGCCATGAAATATTTTTTATGAGCAGTTATGTTTAAAGCACTCGCTTGGTAAATCATGAAATATATTCAGACGTTAAACGCTAGAAAGGACTCGGAAGTGAAAGGAGGCGATTTTTGATTTTGCCCGATTTCACGTACGTAATAATTGACGTGGACTGCCCTGGAAATATCAGTCAGGCGGCTTTTAACAGCTAATGAAGAGCAACAGCACGGAGAACTCATTTAGTAATGACAGAAGCCGTCCCGCGTCTGTCGTGCGCAGCGCGGAATGCAAACCAGAGCACTCGCCTTGTAATGATCGTAACGTTTTTGCAATCAAATAAATGCATTTTTGATAATTAAGCCGAGAGTAACTTGCGTCAATCGATGCAAATTTATTAAATCGATTTACATTTAGCCGGAGCGTGGCGGTGGAATGTCGTGCATGGTGTTATTTACATAGCAAATGCGCGTGCGCATAACGTGCTTCGTGACGGTGATTATAGAGCTGCATTGTATCGTGCTTAATGCAACGCTAAGCTGCGTAATGTTCAGACAATAGCGAGGCGCTTATAGAGAAAACAAAGATATAAATGTGGAAAATAATTTAACGACACCAAATAAAGTAAGGTAACTTTAGACGCTCTCAGTTTCTAGATCGAGAAACTGACTCGCTGTCCATCTGTGCTCATACTCAATATTTAAGGGATAAATCTAAAATAATTAGTATCGTAAAACAGTTTTAAGAATTGAACTAATTGCAGAATATTTGGAAAATAATTTATGTGCTTGCTTTCCGATAATGGTGGTGGACAAGTCAAGCTGGTAAGACATTCACATCACAGACACTGAGCCCACATTTAAAGCACCAGTTTAGGTCCAGTGCACGTCTGAGTGGTGTCATTACCGCGATGGGCATGCACAAAATAATGCATCAGCGATCGAGAGCAGCCGCGGCCCGCAGAGCGAGTCTCAGAGGCTATCGCGGTCGGTTTCTCCTCGCACTTGTCTCGCGGCATCTCGCGGAGGCGTTCCGAACGCCTTTTTTGGAATAACTCGAGCAAATTTCGTCGGAAACTTTTATTTCACTCCGCTCGAGTTGCACTCAGAAATCTGATTTTTATTTTAATGAGCCAGTTTCGCGGCTGCGTCTCGCTCGCACCCGCCGCTGCACTGAATAAATAAATGAGTTGCTCTACTTTCTATGAGATCGTTTCTTTGGGCGGTTCGATGAGACGCAGTCGCGACCGCGGTGACGCAGGCGCTTTGTGCGGCCGCGCAGGCCGATTCGTGCGCGCGCCGCGTGCGCGGACAACATTGTTCTTTTACTCTCTACACAATAACAATTCTGTACTATAAAGATACATTTTAGTCACGATTTATGTTACAGAAACTCAATGCTTAGAAAATTCCAATTGAGTCTCGTCTAACGAATATATTCAATTCAAAGTTGTTTATATTTCACTTTACGTTTTTAAATGTAGACCAAAATCCAATATAATGTATTCTGTTCAATTTTATTTTATTTATTTCTAACAGCTTTTAGCTAAAGCGTGGAGTGAGCTAGTTACAGTTTAATTACTATTTTAACAACTAGCATACTATGAGCTTAAAAACTGACTTAAAGGGTTACAAATTGTTTATGCTTATTAAACAATAAAAATATATTAGTATAAAATAAATTCATCTGTGAAACTTTCACATGTAATTTCAATATTTTATTTTATTTTGCAATTTATCAAACCCTCTATTCATATAGCACACTACTACCACGTTCGAAATTATTCTGCGTTACTACTGTTGACCGAGCGCACTCATAAATTGATAATTTGACGTTCAAGTTGTGGACTACTTTGCTAAAATTCACTCTCATCTTTTACGGCATTGAATTTACAATCCATTGGTGCGTTTAGTTGCGTTATATTAATGTATACTCTGTATACTTACATCCGTCCGGGTTTAGTAGATACCAAGAAAATAACTGATGTTTTGCTTAAATATATGGAGATAAAGATCAAAATGTTCTGTTTTGTGGGTTTCATCACGATAGACGGAGCATCGCCATCATCGCAGCCGCCATTAAACCAGCTAAAGACGGACATTGACAGATTATCGGACGAAATTAACTGAGCACCTTATATGCTCATCATCATCAACCGATGAAATTTTCAAATTGCCGCTTGGAGGTCAAATGGTACTTAATCATAACTAAGCTGCACTGCCTTCACGTAACTGTCCATATATGCTCATTGTGGGAACGAAAACTTTTGCGACATGGACAAATCTATTCGAAAGTAATCAGAAACACAATTTATAAAAATAATTTGTACAACACGAAAAAAAACTCCTACTTTCGTAATGTAAACACTGAGAAACATTTTAAATAGCTCTAGAATTCCAAATAGGTAGTGTTACTTTTTAGTAACTGACAGCAAAATGACATATGAAAAGAATCCTGCTTGTCATGGACTTCTAAATATAGATAATATTGTAGGTATCTAGTTTCTTTCTAGTACCAAGTACACACTTATACCACTAATCAGTGATCACTGATAGATAAAATAGAAAAAGGTTATACATTTTTACAGTGTAAACAACATCAAGAAAATAGGTTATTTGGCTTTTTTACAAAACTTACAATTCGAATACAACAAAAATACCGCAAGTAATTGTAACCAGTGAATATAATAATAACATATACATGCTTTATTGATCTCTTCACTTCAGATTTAGAATCTTAAGGCTTTGACTTAGAATGTAAGTATACTTTAAATTCTGAATCTGAAGAGGCTGGTGCCTGAAATAGGATTTTTTCAAATCCTGTTCTATGGGTTACTAGGTCCATCCCGCAAATCTTGAAATATTTTTTTATTGGCAATCATAGCACGAAACAATGCTAGGTTTTTAGTCATAGTAATGTGCGAGTTAAAACAGTTATCCAAGGTATAACATCAGGTATGAAGGTTAGTAAATGTTAGGTAGATTCTTGGAAAAACAAAAATTTCTCCTAAAAATTAAAAACCAAATCATAAATCGATCAACTTCGCTCCATGCAACGTGGGAGACAGATGCCAAATGAAGGTTCTCGTGAAAACCTTTCAGAAAGAGATGAATACACCAGATAACACGGACTAACGATTTTTACTTTCGGAACTACGTGACCTGTCTATATTATGCCAGTATTATTTATAGCAAAATTGCCGAAAAGTTTTGCTTTCAGAGATCGCATTTTTACACTATGTGACGGGTATATTGCTCATGGCTGACGTCAAATATCACAAAACGTGACGAAACTAGTTTTAGGAACTCAGTATCAAGCTTATCTTTAAAAATGCCATGTCTCGTCGAGAATTTCTTGTCATCATGTTTAGGCTTGTTATCCCGTTTTCATAAAATTACAAATACTTATATAATATTATTCATTTATGATTTCAAACATACATGACTTTATTACCTCTATATATCAAGGTCGGGTTAGTTATATCATTTATAAATTAAGAAAGACTGTACTTACTGATTTTAATTATCTTTGATATGTTGGATTTGTCTCTGCTCCGCTTAACAGAAAACTATTAAAACGACGAAAATACTCACGAAAAAAAATGAAGAGGTGGTAGGAAGTTTGCCGGGCCAGCTAGTTATTATTAATGATGACATCTAAACAATTTTTATATCCTTACCTCCTGCAAGGACACAATTTAAAACTGGATTTTTTCTAAATATGAATATAATTAAAGCACTCAACTTAATTTAAAAGTTTTCTCATGTTAAGGTCCAATCTAACTATAATCGTTGACAGAGTAAATCGCATATTTTTCAAATCATTAAGTATTAATTTTAATCACATTAACGTAATGAGAAAATTGTGTATCGGATACCTTCTCGTAATTTGACGGACATATTATTGGGCTTCCGTTGTTGTCTATCAATCATTTTTTACGAATGGTACTTTCTACGCTGACTATTTGCCGCTCGGACTGGCCCCATGAGTGATGGACTTCCCCACACGCAAGTTTCAGTCTCGAAACTCAGTTAAAAGGACAGATATAAAAACTATCGCATTACGGCAGTCGAGCAGTGGAACACTATGTTACCTACCGGACATGGAAAGGACTTGTTATTAGTGCAATGCACTTGTATGCGTCAGAACGTGAAGGACACGCTTTGTCTGGATCAGGTGGTCGTGCGCAGGTGAGGGGCTACAGCGAGGAGGGGGAGGGGGCTCGAGGTCGCTTCCTGTCGCAGGACTGGTTCTGCGGTTTGCACCACTTCGCTTTGCACCAGTTTCCAGCGCAACGCAAACGAACTCTTAACACTTAGGCGCGTATTGATAACGGGATCTCAGTGTTAAGAATTAATTTGATAATACCACATATTTTACACAAGAACGAAAAGAAATGCGATACAATAGTAAAAAAAATATTTCCATGCCAAATAGTTGCCTAAATGCTTGTCTTGAAACGACTGAAAAAAAACATCTAGGTTTATCTTATTAATACTATCCCTAATTAGTCGTTATCAATGGTAGTTGAAAACTCATTAATTCTACTGCCACAGAACAATTGGTCGAAAAGCTTTCGTAGCATGCATTAGAACCTACAATAACAAGGGACATTAAAATTGATTAAAGGCGTATTTTCACGGGTCGACCGATATTAATGGTCATACGCCATGGGGATGCCCCAAATTTATCGGTCAATATAAAGCGTGCGAGTATAGGTTGCTTTAATTTTTTTGAGGATATTTTTCTGCTTCGGTAAGCCACAAACAGTTTACACACAATTGTAATTAGTTGTCGATCCATGACATACAGCAGCTTTCTTATAGCAACTGGCAAACTTGAGGTATAAGTTCTGCGTGTACCACGTGTGGGCCCAATGGACTCTACACGCACATGTACCCTATGGCATGCCTTACAGAATTATCCCGCACCCTACATGCAGGCTAATGACTATTAACAATGCACCATTCACCATCAACATCATCATTTTAGCCACGGGACGGACTGCTGTACATAGGCCTCTTCCAATGACTTCCAGATTGGCCGGTTGGAAGCGGCCTGAATCCAGCAGCTTTCTGCATTAAAGTTGTATATTTTTTATGTCAGCAACAACATCATCTGTAAGAGCCTAATAAAGTTTAGCTGTAGGTAACTATAATACAGTGATATGTTGGTTGGTACACATTTAAAAGTTTATAAACTAAAGAAAACATGGTTACTAATTCACAAATGTATGTAAATGCATCGAAGCTTTATTCAGTAAATGGCATACATTAATATTTATCTCGGTACTAATGTTTCTGTTAGGATGTCAAGTAGAAACTAGAAAATTATTATAATGTGTTGTTCGTGAACCTCGCGGTGAAAATGTTTGAAATAGTTTACATAAAGTCACGGTAGCGTTGTGGTATATTGTCCAGAGAGACTATGTTAATACTAATACAAACATGAATTATAAACTTTCTCTGTGAACTTCTAAATTGTAATTCAATTTAGAATGTTTCGTAATAAACATTATTATAGATAAAATTAATGCAGTTAAAATGCATAAAAATAAATGAATTATGTTGTTCGCACTTAGGAACTTAAAAAAAAACTACATTGGTCGCATAAACGTCATATATGTTTCGGTTTATTAACAAATCATGTTACTGCATGCGATCTCTTGTCCATCTCCGTGTAGTCGTGAAACTTGAGTACACTAATTATAGATTTCTCCGCTGTCCATATACATTTGCAGTTCATTAACCAAGGTACGATTACATGTGTATAATAATATGTTTATTAATGACGTAATCATAAATGAATTTGGTTCGTTTTTAACCAACTTCAAAAAAGGGAGGAGGTTTTCAATTCGGTTTTATTTTTTTAAATGTTTCTTACCTCAGAACTCCGCCATTAATGAACAGATTTTTAAAATATTTTCTCAATTTGGAAACGTATACTTCCAAATTGGTCCTGTTTTTTTCGTGAGGGAACTCCTAAAATATTGTAGGTAATAATAGAGGTACATATAGCCATTTTAGTATATTCAACAACAGGTCTAGTATTTGCATTCAGAAAGTATCATTTGCTGAAGTGGAACTGATGAAAGAGACCATAGATGGGCACAATAGTATTTCGAGAGTCAACTTTCGTCATAGTCGACAAATCAAATTTTAATAAATTATTCTGGTGAAAATGGTACCATAAAACTGATCTAATGACGAAGGTGGAAGGTAAGCACTGGAACTCTGTAATAAAAAAATGTATTTAAAAGCCGTGTTTGGACTTATTTGAATGGTCATGAGATGCACTTTAGCTATAATAGGCTAGTTTCCTAAATATATCCAATTAGTCCGTTAGTTGGATTAACAGACAATATTGGACACGTATGTTCTCTTTTCTCAATCAAACAAAAAATTATGAAGATATAGCCCGTTAAAGTTTCGCGTAACGTCACGCCTTGCGACACTTTTTAGCAAAGCGTGACGTCACGTGCTTCCATTTCCAAACATTATCTTCATCATTTTTGGTTTGATTGACAAAAGACAAAATATGGGCCCAATATTTTTTGATAATCTAACTGACGGACTAAATAGAATAAAATTGTTTTGACCCAGGAAACTAGCCTGTTACTTAACAAATATGTACAGCGGATATAATGTGTTTGCACTCTTAACATTCGTTTTAATGAGAATTTATCACTAAATACAGACTTCAAAGTCAGCGACTTCAAAAACACTAAAATACATAACAGTTATTTGTGGAGTCGGTGCCAAAAAAAAACATTCACTCCACGGCTGGTATTTGAAACTTAATATTTTTTTTTTTACTATATTTAAATAGAAAAAGCAATATTACTACGCCGGTACGCATGAATAATTCTCGCTCAAATATTCGTCTGTAAATACATGTCAATTTTATCTATAATACGTTTTATTCGATTTGATTAGATTCGTTTTTATCTCGAGATTTTCTTTATTTTACTAACTGTTACCGACAAATTTGATAGTAAATTAACGTGTAGGTTAAAATGGTTTAGTCGGCTTTTAAATTTTATGTAATTAATTTATCGCAATTTAAGTTTTACAGGGTTACATTGCAAAGGGGTGCCAAATCTTTAGGAGTGGCTCAGAATCAGTAACTAAATCGAACTATGCAACAAAAAAAACATTCACACATCACATCACATTTAATTATTTCTGTTCGCTGTTAAAATTCGTAAGGGTGGATAATTTAACTCATCCATGAAAAAATTGCAGTTTCTGAACTGCGTAAGGTCCTTGTAGACTACATTACTACATTTTTTTTATATCTTATGAACTATGACTAAATCACTATAAGGAAAGGGGCTGGATTTGATAATAAGGGTAATTAAATCTATTGTGTGATATTAAATCGCAAGTCATCTCATTGGTTAGAACATAATTACGTGTACTCTCACTCGAATATCGTTTGTCATTGGTTACAAATAATGTTGTATTCTTTTCACTTTCGTCTTTTTCAACTATATCAAAGAAAGTAAAGGGTATCAGAATATGTACTTGTAAAAGTATCTACATTTTATATGTATATGCTATACAGGGTGTCCGTAACTCTAAGTTACCGGACAACATGTATGTCTTTTACGTGTTAGGTACTTATATAACAAGAATAAGAAAGTTTTCCATGAACAATAATTCTATAAACATCCTTAAAAGTTGAGATGAAACAAGCGCCCGCCTTTTCGCAGTAATCTCTGGTTCCTGATTTTCTGTGACCATACTCGTTATAGTCTTCTTTAAATCGGGCAAGTCATCTTGAGGTCCGATTATGGCCAATAATAACAAAAGTAGAAAGCGGCCCTCGTTTACTTCCACTGAAATTCTCAATACTGATTCTTTTCGATAATAAAAACCAATTTGCTCTCGATCCCGCATCGGATCAACGCCTTGAATCCCAAAATTGTACTTGGAAACTCCTTTTATACTACTAAAATACTCGTAACTAACTAATAAGTGGATGGAAATCGTGGTCGGATATAGCTTTTACTTTTACGATACCTATGTTCAATATAATTTTATGACTACTATTTTATCATAAAAGTTATCTGAAGTCGAGACCGCCCAGCATCATACTCTGGGGCGGTCGTGATAATTGTATTTATAAGTCATAACGTGTTTTGTCTAACACAGTAGGAGGCAATATTGAAATACGTAAAATACATGTTTGATATTGTTTTGCGAGTGTTCATCTAACGCCGTCAATGTCAATGTGTTACCAAGCGGTTTACGACATTTTAATGGTTTCATTTGGCTGATTATTTAAATGTATTCGTTGCAGATAGACATCCGGTTTGGTGCTTTGGGCGTGACGCGAGATAAAGGGTAAGAATCAAGTTATGTTATTAGTAGTCAAACCAACCTTATTAACATTAAAACGCTATATTCGGCCGATTCTTCAAGATTCAAATTTATCAAATTCAGTTTAGTATGTCAATAAAATAACGATTTAAATGTCTCTACACGTGTGTAAAAGGAGTAGAGAATTTGATTGAAAAATGTGTGGTAGCTGGTGGTGTAAGTCGGTGAGTAAGGGTCCGCTTCGGTAGGGCTTCGTGGTTTACAGACCACTGGCCCGCACAATCGAAATTACTGTATAATTCTTATCGCGAAATTAATATTATGCAGTCCCTTTTTATTTAAAAGAACTAATAAGGCTTCTTGGTGTTTAAAATGGTATTTTAAATTTTGTCTTTAATTCACATAACTTATACATAAACTAGGTTCTTAGAAATAAATAAAACAAAGAGTTTTTTTTGCCTATTCATGTTATACTTTAGTGTAGAAAGAAGTTTTTATTGTATGATTAACAGATTCTATGCAAAAGTTGTTACATAATTACTAATATCATGTGTAATATGTGTCACTAGTCACCCTTTATAAAGGAGGAAGCGGCGCGGCCTATTTCATGTATTAAACAAGAATTTGCTAAGATATAATACGTCCAATTAAGTTACTTATGTAATCAAGTAATATGTGCCACATAATAAAAAAGTTTAAGAAGCATGTGGAATATTTGACTTTAAATTGTACATTTTCATTAGGCAGGGTGCGCGCCATGTCTATATGCGATGATTTAGTTGTCAGTCACACTAGACTTGTAGTGACAACTCTCGGTAAGTTGGTGCCAAGTAAGGCTCTGTCTATCGCAAAAAGATTATGAAGATAAAGCTGGCCATGAATCTTGTAAACGTCAGGTAAATGTCATGGGCGCCACACGAACTTTAATGTGAGGCAGCGATGAAAAACATAACATTGATCGATCGCTTTGCTATTGTCTTGCGAAAACATTAAACTAATTTAAAATAAAATGTCTTTAGTTTCAGTTTAACACGTATTAGTGATGAAATGAAAAAAATCTTTGCATTAGATAATAACCATACATTCTAAACAGCACCTACATGCAGTGTTGTTTGTTCATTTACGTCAAATTCGTTAAAGAAAAAACAAAACAAGATTACAGTTACACTTTTTAAGAGCTTATGGTTAGGACCCAGTTCTTGTTACTCAAGATCAAACTTAAGTTTTACTTGTGGACGTATACCCACACGTCATGCACATTGCGACTGTACTTTTTGCTGGCGGAGCAGACACGCACACCAATGTAACATGCGTCAATGCGTCTTACCAGTAAATGATTGTTAATGGGTTGTAAGAAGTGTAACTAGATAGATAGAAAGATACTCTTTATTGTACACCACACAAAACAAACAAATCACAGGAAAGTAAACTACTACTAGTTACGTATAAAGGTAATATTATGTGTTTTTATTTTAAGGCGTGTAACTATTTACCTTAATGTAAAGTGCAAGTTATAGTTTGGTTATAAAAATAAATCCGAATCCGAAAGATATATAGAAATGTTGTTTATGGGAGCACAGGCCCAATTCCAGTAATTTGACAATAGTCGCAATCCGATCTCGATCCGCTCCCAGTAACTTTACGATCACAGACGGTATTCTCTTAACTTTTAATTTGACGTAAAATTATCAAAACTATCCCAATACGACTGAAAATAGAACAAAATAAAACAAATTTTAGTTTTTTCCATTTTCAATCGCATAATTGCATTTTTTGGGTTTACGAAAATGCAGTGTGTGTGTGTGTGTTCGTAATGTTACTGGGAGCGGATCGACACCGGATTGCGACTATGTCAAATTACGGGAATTGGGCCTCTGATCTGTTGCAAGGTTGAACGTAGCATCATAAGTTAATCCTTAAGTTTTTACGGATGCAACAATAAAATTGATTTTAAAGCCCTTGTCAACCTTCAAAATGTAGTTATTTCAGACAGGGCATAGACCTTTATTAAAATATGGGGAAGTATAATTAAGAAACCACAAATAATTGTAATCCACGCAAAGTATTGCAGTTTATTTGTCAATACATACATATAGGACATAAACGCATTTAGTTTGCTCGAGATTATATTTGTATGAAGGTAACGCAAACCACTGCTCAAGCTCGGTAGGGTTGCCAAACGTTTAAGGTGTAACCTATTAGTAGTAAGTAAAATTTATGGAAACTTGTATCATGGAAATTGATAATTCCTGAAAAGAAAGACACTCAGTAATAGTTATTTATATGTTTTTTAGGGTTCCGTAGCCAAATGGCAAAAAACGGAACCCTTATGGATTCGTCATGTTTGTCTGTCTGTCCGTCCGTATGTCACAGCCACTTTTTTCCGAAACTATAAGAACTATACTATTGAAACTTGGTAAGTAGATGTATTCTGTGAACCGTATTAAGATTTTTAGACAAAAATAGAAAAAAAACAATAAATTTTGGGGGTTCCCCATACTTACAACTGAAATTCAATTATTTTTTTAATCAAACCCATACGTGTGGGTATCTATGAATAGGTCTTCAAAATTGATATTGAGGTTTTTAATATATTTTTTTTCTAAACTGAAAAGTTTGCGCGTGAGACACTTCCAAAGTGGTAAAATGTGTACCTAACTTCTAAAATAAGAGAATGATAAAACTAAAAAAAAAAATTATATACATTACTATGCAAACTTCCACCGAAAATTGGTTTGAACGAGATCTAGTAAGTAGTTTTTTTTTAATACGTCAAATCGTAAACCGCAATTTACCTTTAGTAATGTTATGGATTTCATTTTGCAATAAAAATACCATAATTATATATAACTCGATTGTATCGTGACGGGTAAGCTTTTACTTATAAAGGTACCTACAGGTTTGTACGGAACCCTCGGTGCGCGAGTCTGACTCGCACTTGGCCGGTTTTTTTAGAACACAAGTTATTTTAAAACAATACACATACTATAGCAGAGGGTTTAATTGAATTTAACAACGCTGAAAGGTAAAGATAATATATTTTGGAAGAGTAAGATTTAATTTAGAAATTTAAAAAAATAATTTGTGCCTAAAGCAACCCTATAGATCGGCCTCCGTCTGTTTCCGCGTCGGCGCCGGCGCACTAACCTGCCTCACTCCACGTGCATTGAGTTTTTGCTGTGGTCCATTGAAAAATAACCCTTCTTATTATTACATTAGTGATTATTTTTATCTTATAAACAAACATAAGACAAAAGTTCTGCAAAAGTTGTTTTTAAAGTTTATCGTTGAACAAATTAATACGCTGCTATTTTAATTTAAATATCGTGCAAAAATGTTCTGTATCGACAAACCTAAGCTTAAGAAAGTGTACTTATAAATTCGCTATTTATAACTATGTACATCAATAATTTTGACTTATGTTGTTTTGAAAAAAGACTTTTAGTCAATATGCATATGATCCATACCAAAATCATTGACATTGGAATAATCTAACAAAAAAATGCAATCGCTTTTTAGGACTAAAAGTACTAATTTTCATTAATCCAAAAACTTACTTCCAAAAGCACTGACTCTTCTAAATGTCACAATAACCTGACTTCATTATTACACTTTTGCTTAGTGATTTTGTCAGACTTATGTAATATGTTTTGTAAGGCGGTTTTTTAAGAAAATTCAGATACTAAGCTACTTTTGATGTTGACTGTACCTAATGCATAAAATAAGTAATTATCATGATTTATCAGAAGTCAAAATTAAGATTTGAGTGGCATGCAAGTCACGACATAAAAATAAGTTGTTATATGTAAATTTAACTAGCCCCTTCTGTTGCAGTGTAATTGTATATCATTACTAGGGAGCCTTGGATAAAATAAAATGCCAATATAATATGTTGATGGTATCGACATCGAAGCCGATTGGTGAAAATGGTTTTGTTACATATGTTAACTGTCCATTTAACAAATATCATCTTTAACAAATATCAGAAATTGTAAGTTCAAATACCTGTATATTTTTTTAAATTATCGAAATACTTTATTTTATACTCATTAAGAACGAGAGGCAAATTTCAATATAACATCTTGCCTTAACTTGGTAACTTTTATTTACTACACTAACTTAACTTATGTCAGGTCAAGAATTAACTATAATCGGCTGTTATATAAATTTTATGTCCGTGAATCGATTTACATATACTTGTTACTTTCTTCTTGAAAATAAACTCAAACTAACATTTTTTATATAATTTAAAGACTGTATCAATTCTTAACATGATCATCTCTTCCCGATGTTATAACTCAACGTATAAATTGTTTTCGAAGAATCCAAAGGTACATACCGGGATTCAAATCCACGACTGAGTCTCCGAACACTGAGCCACTACTGTTTCTTTCAATGACTAATATTAATGACGACTGTCTGGTGTAGTGGTTTGCGCCCCAGACTACAAAGCCGATTTCAAATCCCGCAATGGGCAACTGTTTATGTGATGAGCACGTGCATTTTTACCTAAGTCATGGATGTATTTAAATGTATTTAAGTATTTTTATCAGTTATCTAGTCGCCAAGTACAAGCTTTGCTTAGTTTTGGGCTAGATTGATCGGTGTGATTGTTGAATGATATTATTTATTTATTAAACAACCATATTACACGTTACTTCTTTCAACAAAAGTGAAAAACATTTAATATACGAAACTCCAACATGATCAAAACGGTCAACAGGTTTTAAAAATGTTAATTATTCTAACACAAAACCAGTATACGCTAGGAACTTTAAATAGATGTCTAATAAAAAGAGAGAAAAAACTTTGTCAAAATAACATTGGGTAGGTTTTTATTGGCGTGGCATGCTGCAGAACCAGTTTCTGTTAACGTGTGCACAGTTAAGCGCAGTTCAGCTCCACTTCTGAATGAACACGCCCATGCCTTAACAATATCAACTTGCATAACAATTTTATTACATGTTATAAATAATCCAATAAAAATAAAATACCTAATTATATGTACATATTCTAAAACTAAACTCTTTATATTTCTTTATTATTACATGTAAAATGTGTTGATTCCCGTCTTACTAAATCTTCATAAAGAGAATTGATATGGGTGCAAGGTAGAAAGGTAGATAAATAAATAAATAAATAGTAGGGTTGCTCACATGTCGTGTTTGTGGAATAGGGGAAAGTTCATATTTCATTTGGTTATTTCTCATTGTTTCTCATCAACTATGCATTTAGGTTTAGATTTGCCAGTAAGTTAGCAATTGAAATAACGTAAATCTCAAATAATAACACATTTTATTTCATTAACTAAATTCTATATTTATTATAAATATGTAAGTGTAACTCAAATATTAATCATTTACATACATTTTAAAAGTGCATACATATTTAGCTTTCTTGTGAAGAAGGTTAAAGACATTTGAAACCAATAAGATACAAAGAACCTAATCACTATCAATCGCGGTTCGTGATGACTCGCATTCAGTTTGTATTTTTGTTTGTTGTGCTTGAAAAAATACGTTATTACTGTATATTTTGTTAATTCATCTTTTTATCGTGAGCGTACGTTTTATTGTTCTACAATGAATAAAGTAAGGTAGCAAACTATCCTAAGCACTACTGAAGGTTTAACAAGCAGCCAGCCAATAAAGCCAGAGTCACAATCTTAGTGACTCGAAGCCCACGCGTTGATGTCTTTTGTATCGGCCGAGCGCAGTACAAGTGGCCGCTCTTATTTCGATTGGCACAATGTCGAAAATAAAAGTAGTATCGAAGTTAGCCCTCCACAAATCTTAGGGTTTGGCATATACCTTTAGTCGCATCATTTAGGCCTTTGTGGACTTCTATTTTAATAACTTCTTTGTTGTGTATGCGAGCCATTTTACGGCACTGTAGATAGTAGCATCATCAAACAAGTGACATCTTTTTGAAGCGTAGGATTTTTTAAGTGTGCTACTTCCTACAAAACCTTTGAGTTCACATTAATATAGTTCAATTTTATACAATAGTAAGTCAATTATTTTAACTAAGAAAAAGTAAAAATTTTCCAATAAATCAAAAAATGAAAGGTTATTCAAATCTGTTAATTATTATGCTCGCAGTATAAATCTATTTTAAATGGTAGCTTGTACCTAAGAACTTCACAATAAATTCTTAACTTCTGCTATAGATTTCCATAATACGTACGACATTCAACCTGAATGGGTTATTGGAATAAAAATGAAAAATTAAATACACCACAAGATTTCGATCAAGAATTGAACTCGATTGTGTGCGAGATTACTGATCTGGTTCTTAATTTTAGTGTGTCACTTACTTTTAACTTAAGCAAGACTTGATACATATGCGAAAGCGAATATTTGCGAAATATTACAGCAACTTATCATTACGCAATTTTCAGTTTCCGCACTTGTTTTTATGCTACTGAATGATTTTTGGTATAAACATTTTGAGACCAGTACGTATCTCTCTATGTTCATATGTTCATATTTTAGATTTAGCAAATTCATGGTCTTATAAAAACACGTAGTTGTTTCCGTAACCTTGATTGATCAAAATTAGAGTTCAATATTTCTAAGTTGATATTGTTAATCATGCCGTCCAAGCAAAACTCTATTCTTATTAAATATACTTGTAAAATTTAGTAATCTATTTTTTAAAAGTATAATGAGTAAATAATTATGTATTGCTTTATAATTTAGCTTTATACTTTAAATAAATTGTCAAATACATCGTAGAATCGACAACAATGATCTCAGATAAAACACTTGACGGGAGCCGTGACTGGGAGTTTTAGAAGCGGAGGCCATGCACCTTTTTTCAGTACAAAATTGAAATACTGTTCTATGCTTGTGTGTGTCTATGATGCGGGATAAAGCGTCAACAATGTTGACCCTTTACAAGATAATATTGATAATTTATTAGGTAGTGGCCGTTCTACCTAGGTTTAAAAAACAATCGGTTTTGCGCGCTTGATTTTATAGCTAATTTTGACTTAGTTTTACTACTTAATTTTTTGTTTTTTACATAAAATAAAAATTACGTTATTTTAAAAGTATACCCGAAGATTATTGTGTAGTGTTTAAATCTTATAATAGTTGTTTATAACGATAGAAAAACTAATTATATTTGAATGAAAATTTCTAAAATTTTATGTTATTTCAGTATTTTTTTTCTGCTATATTTTGTAAGAAAGTAAAAAAAATATTCGACCTATATGCAAGTAGACCATATTTTCAATTAAATTATAAAATTTAATTGTCAGGATAACTTGTAGTCTCTTGTAAACCGATGTTCAACTCGAACGTCATTTTTCTGAAGTAAGGGTAGTTGGTTTGGTGATTTACCTTTATTTTTGAAATGATATGAATAATCCATTCGCGCTACATGCAAGAATAAGAACTAATCTTTTAAAATTACGTATTATTTTGTTTCAATTATCATTTACGTTTTTACAATCAGAGAACAAAATGTACGGAAATACGACGATTTCTAGGACGGCCTCTATATAAAAAATAAGGACTATTTTTGTAAAAAAAAGCATTGCCCAAGTCGGAAACTCCAATGGAACGATAATAATATAGTGTCAGTGGTAAAGTGGAACAAGGAACTCGCGTAGTTGGCGATTGGTACGTTGAACCTCCCTGCGGGTGTGTGAGTGCAGGCGCACACAGGGGCGGCGCGTGCGCACGCCGCGTCCGCACGTGGCGCGCTGCTGTGTGCGTCTAAGACGCGTGTCCGTGTATTAATCTGATTCATGGCACTCGTGATACGTAGCGTAGGTACGGCCGCGTGAGTCGGCAGCATTGCCTTATTAAATGTTTTGGTGGACTCTTCTAGTACCTTTTCGGAATTTAGGTCGTAAAAGTAAGATTAATGTCTTCTTTTCCTTTCAACGACTTAGACGTAGTAACTAAACTAAAATTACTAATTAAATAACACTTTTGCTCTAAAAAAGCATAGAAATATGGATAGGGCTCGAATGTGTAAGCTAATAATTTAAGGGTCAAGCAAAAATAAAGATTTAAATAAATAGTGATGACGATTCTTTAATAAAAATAAAACAGTAGGTTGCAAATAATGTGTTTGTCCTCTACACCGATATGCTGATAGTTTCAACGAAAACGTGCTTCCCATAAAAATAGATGATCCTACTCGTATCGATCCATATTTTGTTTTTTCTCAGCGATTCTCTACAGAAAGTTTATCCAACAACACCAAACATCAAAATTAGGAAGCGCACGAGTATTACCTAAAAATAACCTGCACTTTATTTTTTTGTGATAAAAATGCTAGATAAACCCGACACTTTCATAAGTTTTTGTACGGCTATGTGTTTTTCTGTATCGCTCTATCTCGGCTTGATACACCTACGAATTCATGACAGCGTAAACATTATGCATATGTAAATTAAAATGCATAGTGACATGTCGTTATTGTGATCATTTCCATTTTATAATTGATAGAATTCATAATGCAGTAATTCATATTTTTGGAACAACACAAAAGCGCATTTAGTTACCTCTGTAGGTGGTGAGAGCCAAAATCATGATGATAATTTTCCTGTATCTACTCATTTAATCCGCAGAATTAACTGATTCTCAAAACTCGGTTACAGCAACAAGTGGTCGGTCAAAGATTTTGTGTTTATTAATTTATTAAAATGTGCAAAGTAATAATCGAGCGGAGTCTTCGTGTGCGGCAGTTGCTGCAAGCGTCCTTGCCGCTTGCCCAACATAAGTGCTCGCGTTACCCTCATCGCATTAAAAGCTTTCCGAGCAAACAGCAACAATAAGAACAACAAGTAATTAAATCGACCGATCGTAATTGTTTTAAGTGTTATGCGACGGGTCCATGCTGAATCTATTTGTGATTGGCGACCTTTACTTGTTTCGACACGACCAAAGGTACACTTCTCTACAATTTTAATATTAAAGTATATATTTTGTGTTACCTCTGTCTCTTTTTGAACGCAACTGCAAAAAAGGCTAGTATACAGTCCAAGTGCCGAGTGGGGACGGTCGTAAAGAATACACTTCCCCACCGCTAACAGGAGGCGTGTCGTAAGAGGCGACTATTTTCGGTAGCACTAGACGGGCAGCAGCGTCTTCGTGAAATCTTATAAAAAACAAGCCAATGATATGATATGTTCAGCAGTGGACGTCTTATGGCTGAAAAGATGATGATGATGCAGTCCAAGTGTGCGATTAATTTGTGTTTGATACATTTATGTAAGTCTCTTCAATTGTAACCACCCGTAGCCACATCCAGCAGCTAAAATATTGATGTGAGAGATTATTTTTAGATGTCTATTTTTAAAATATGTTTTGGTAATAATTATTTTACTCTTATTTTTATGTAACTTATCGATTTCATTATTGTTTCTCCTAGTCATGGAAAATGTATTCTTAAAAATGACGTATCCCTCTATCAGTTTAGTTAGTAGTATCGTCAACAAATAATTTGGTGTCTAGTATGAAGGCAGGCGCCTGAATTCACATAAAAATGTCAAAACCGTTAATGTTTAAGGCACTTACAAAACAACCATTATTTACGTTACGTTTCGGTGATTAAAACGGTTCCTTTCAGACAAGTTCACGGTAACCGATTACTTGTCCGTAATTTACTTGACAGAATTTCAGTTGGCCGAAAATTATAGACTATATGTTTCATTTGACTTTTTTTTAGTAGATCGAAATATCTATTGACATAAGTATCATTTTAACGATCTACGTTTTTTCGATTTTCAGAATAACTTTTTTCTGATTAGCCGAAGTCTTTTTTGAACCTTTTTCATTTACCAGAATACTGCGTATATATAAGACTAAATTGGTTAGGTTAGGTTAGAACAGTGACGCACACACAGCGCGAAGGCGAGCGAACGGAGCAAGCGCAGTGAGCGTAGTGAGCGTGTGGGTTACCTATCTTATGTTCGAATAGTTGTTTACCGAATTTTATTTCACCGAAAACTTTTCGACAAATTTCGTTTCGCCTTTTTTCATTTCATCGAAATGATCTTTGCTACTGTATCATTTGACCTATTATCAATTCGTTTTTTATTGTTACCCTGATGTTTCATTTATCCGAAAAACTTATTACCGAACTTGGCTTGGCCGAAATAACATTTGTTCGAAGTATTATGTTTAAGTATGTATTAAGTATTTTATTATGTTACATACTACATTTGCCAAAGCTAAAAATTTAGATAGATGATATGATATGATGTTAGATGATTTAGTTTTCAGTAAAATGATTCCAATATTATATAATATAATATTATATAATTAATCCTTCATCATTATCCTTAGAATTTATCCTTAGTTTTAAGCGCTCGGCGGCACGCTCACTACGCTCGCTGCGCTCGCTCTGTTCGCTCGCCTTCGCGCTGTGTGTGGTCACTGTTCTAACCTAACATAACCAATTTAGTCTTATTATATACGCAGTATTCTATTAAATGAAAAAAGTTCAAAAGAGACTTCAGCCAACAGTAAAAAGTTATTTTGAAAATCGATAAAACGTAGTTCGATAAAATTATACTTATGTCAAGAGATATTTCGATAGACTAATAATATGTCAAATGATACATATAGCAAAAGAAATGTCGGTCTATAATTTTTGGCCAACTGAAATTCTGTCAAGTAAAATACGGACAAGTAATCGGTTACCGAGCGTGTGAGCTTGGTTCAATAACCAAGTATGCGAGCGTAAGATTGAAGGATTAATTATTATAATATTGGAAGCATTTTTCTGAAAACTAAATCATCTAACATTAATAGCTTTGGCAAATGTTGTATGTAACATAATAAAATACTTAATACATACTTGAAACATAATACTTCAAACAAATGTTATTTCAGCCAAGCCAAGTTCAGTCATAAGTTTTTCGAACAAATGAATCGTCGGGGTAACAATAAAAAACGAATTGATAATAGGTCAACTGATACAGTGGCAAAGGTCATTTCGATAAAATGAAAAAAGGCGAAACGAAATTAGTCGAAAAGTTTTCGGTGAAATAAAATTCGGTAAACAACTTTTCGAACATAAGATAGGTAACCCCAAGTTCACATTTGTAACTAAATCTTATCATGCGTAATATGTCATTGACGGCTCATTATGTATGAAGTCGTATTTTTTAAAATTGTATTCCTCATTTAAAAATCACATGAGTTTATGAATCACTGTAAACGCTTTGTATCTGAAATATGACATTAAGTCGACGTCTGTATGATTTTAGTCCAGACGATGTTCCTTCATGACTTACAGTTATTATTTGATGTATCATTGTACCTATAGTAAACATATTTATCTCATTGACTGTACGAACAGAACACGTAACCTAACGTTATTGTTAACAACTAACGTTGCGTAAGGCCACAATGCAATTTATAGATAAATGTCATTACTGACGTGATAAAAGCCGATACTAATCTATTTCATTGGAATAATATGAATTTGGCTGTGGGTCACGTTTGGGCATGTCAATTATTTCCTGCAAAGAGATCTTAAAAAGTTAATAAAATTTATGAAAATCAAACATAGGCAATTTTACATGAAATGTGGTTGTTTCTTTAAGCACAAAATTAGGCAGTATTCGATGAAATGTGGTTATTTGAAGTGCTAGTTTAGTAATGTATTCGTATATATATTTGATTATTTTGAAATACCTTAGTCTGTCTTTGTTAATGTATTTCATAGATTAAAATCGAGGAAAATAGAGGAAATATGTCAAGGAAACAAAACGGTATGTTTTTAACAATACTTAGTCTGGCCATAAATACTGTTACAATTAAAAATAAACAAAATATTACATTTGAATTTGGAATCTGTCATTTTTATATTACTGTTAATTGAGTTTTCTCATTTTGGCGCCAAAACAGCGTACAATATTTTGCGATATTAAAATGAAGTGGGATGATAAAAAGAACCGAATCGCTGTGATTGCATTACACAAAGTAGGTATGGAGCCAAATGCAATTTTTAAATCTCTCCATACGCTTGGTATTAGTAAAATGTTTGTGTACCGAGCTATTAATAGGTACAATGAGGCCTCCTCTGTTTGTGACAGAAAAAGATCTGGCCGTCCAGGTAGTGTTCGTACAAAAAAAGATGGTCAAAGTAAACTTTGTTGATAAATTTTTGTTTACGGATGAGAACATTTTTACAATTGAGCAACATTTTAACAAAAAAATGACCATATTTATGCTCGAAGCTCTAAGGAAGCTTCCCAATTTGTCGATAGAGTGCAACGTGGGCACTATCTGACTTCAGTGATGGTTTGGTGGGGTATTAGCTATGAAGGAGTGACTGAGCCATACTTTTCTGAAAAAGGTATCAAAACATCGGCACAAGTCTATCAAGATACCATTCTTGAGAAAGTAGTGAAACTCCTTAACAACACCATGTTTAATAACCAAGTATGGTCCTTTCAGCAAGACTCGACGCCGGGTCATAAAGCTCGGTCTCGGTCTTGGTTGGAAACGAACGTTTCGGACTTTATCAGAGCTGAAGACTGGCCGTCGTCTAGTTCCGATCTTAATCCGCTGGATTATGATTTATGATGATGTTTTAGAGAATTCGGCTTGCTCTAAGTGCCATGTTAATTTGGAGTCCCTAAAACAATCCGTTCTACGTGCTATGTGCCCCGGCCACTGCCACTTCAGCTTGCTTATCCGTTGGGCTATGTCAGCAACTTTTGTTCGTTTACGAATCTCCTCATTCCTGATTCGATCTCGCAAAGAAGGGCGAGGCCTATGTTCAGCAGTGGACGTCCTATGGCTGAAATGATGATGATGATGAAAACAATCCGTACGATTGAGTGAAGAATTTTCCTATGGAAAGAGTGCGTGCTTCTATTAATAACTGGCCTCAACGTTTAAAGGACTGTATTGCAGCCAATGGCTAGGCTTTTTATATTTTAAATTGTTATTTATGTATTAAACTAACACACTATAAAAGTAATAAATGTTATTTGCAATAGATTTTTTTTTCTTTGTTTCAGTATTTATGGCAAGACTAGGTAATTTTGGCACCCTTTGAGTCCTGAACTTGAACGTTGGTTAACTGAAAAATCCTTGGTCCACCTACTACTACCATCAAAACCATCTTGTTTTCAAGGACATATAATACTTAACAAAAGAAAATGGATATCTTATTATTTCAAGTAATAACGTACAAGCATCATTTGACTATCATGCGATGCCTGCGTGAATTGATTAGTAAAGGCTATCATGTATATGATATGATAATCATAATGTTTGGGTTTGTAATTAATAAGAAAGATTTATGGCCTACAAGACCACTACTGATACAAGCAAGAGAATCTGGTCTTTAATCAAATACAATAAAAAAACCTGCCCCTCCTAATATGTTTGGTTTTAGTGTGAGCGCGTTAGTTGACATTGACGAAACGTATTTTTTTAAGTTGTAATTTTAATATAACACAGGTTTTTGTACATAAAAAGGTTAATGAAAACTATTAACAATACGTAGGTACAACACATTTGTTTGGTTTAATGTTTTTTTTTTACTCTTTTATTTTTTATAACACAGTTTCTTTAAACTGTCATCCAAACATACTACCAATAAACAAAGAGTCATTTTATTAATTATTATGCTTTTGGGTCGTGTTGTTAATTTTTGTTGTGTGAATTTGCGTCTTAAGTAAGAATTCATGATAATCTACTAAAATAACATCTAACTTAAAGTTAAGTTTTATCAAAATCTTCTGGTTAATAAACAAAAGGAAGGACCAATTTGTACAGTACAATATTATACCTGATCATAGGTTCAACTATTTAGCATTTTTGTCTATCTAGCATTTTTGGTTGGTACATGGTATTTCTAATCATTGAAACTGTATTCATATCTGTATCTGATAAGTACTACATAAACATTAAACAATTTCAACAGCGTGAGATGAAGTAAGTCGCAAATAAAATTAGAAAGAATGGATACACTGACCGATTTTATCCTACTGATATAAAAAAAAATTGCCAGAAATTAAAATTTTTATGATACTTATATTGTGAGATTATTAGTTCCCGAGAGAACAAGATAACGTTATTCTGTATGATGCGCAGTGAAATGGCAAAATTGTTAAAAAATGTGTTAGCAGATCGATTTAATGCTCGTAGGTGCATTAAATAGGTACCTTAAATGTACCATTCATAATATTAGTCATTTTAATGTTACATTCTGTCATTGTACTAATATATTTATGTTCATATTTTGTACATAAAATACTATTACTTAAATACAAATTTCTCGGTAGTCTGAATTTGAGGCATTTATCTAACAAATTCCGTAATATCCGTTACGACTAATTCAATACGAGCACACACGCAGGCGGGCACACACACAGGCGCACGCATAGGAGCACACGTGCGCAGTGGCAGCGGCGGCGCGGAACGAGTTCGGCCGACCTGTGCGCAAGAAAGAACTCAGCCAAGGACGCCGGAGTAACGGGCCGCGCGCCCCGCGACACGCCGCGCACTGCCTGCCGGGAAACTCACCCCGTTTATGGCTAGGTGTATGGCTGCAAACTGTCTGGATCTCACTTGATCCCGTAATGCGTATGTTCAAGTAGGAGCCAACGATATTGTTTGACGATGAAAATGAATTTTCTTAAAGGTTTGAACGTTGGTGGCTAGTTACTAATTGGAACTCCCTTCAAAGAAATAAACCGAGACTGTACTTCTATCATAAGTAATTATTTATAGTGACCATTGCTCACACACGTTGACTCCATTACAAGTTACCAAACGTAAGTGGAAGATAAAACAAATCATAGACAATGAATTGCCACAAATAAACTAGAATTAGATCTATGTTAAAATTGATATTTGAACATTTAGTATATTTGAATTCAATTATGTTTAATTATATAATATAAAACGTACTTAGAATATAATACTTTAAACAGTTATTATTTTATTAGATATTTAAATAAGTAATAGTATTACACTATGACTTAAATTTAGATAAACTTAATTGATGATTTCAATTTATGTAAAGAAACTATCGGCGTTAACATTATTCTGAGTTATTAACATAATAAGTATTGCGTGCTCATTAATATAATCAATTGACTCATTATCGTACGCATGAGTGGAACATTAGCTTCAAATTAAACAAACTCATCCGCGTAGTCTTTTAGTGCAAATTACCTGCGTAGTTTAATATTTACAAACCAGGAGAAGTATTCAATCTAAATAATTAGATAATTTACTAATATAAGGAAATTCCTTGAATTGTGTTCAAACTAATTTAAAAGTTTAAATAGTTACATTATTTATGTCTACGCAGTTTTCTTTACAAATTCTTTTTTGAATAACAATGAGAACATAAAATGTGCTCCACAAATGTCAAAGGTTACCCAGTTTTATATGAAAACGAAAATGTCGAACGATTTTGTTTGCATCATTAAACGGCTAGTCTCTCGACCTATGAGATCATGATCGACGTGTCCTAAATGAAGCATAATTCTTCAGAAAATCCAATTTTAAGTTCCTTCGCCCGGCCATCGACCCTAAAAACCTTTTGTTCCATCTCATTCTATCACCTGAACTGCAGTAGTTTTGTCTCACAGTCACGAATACCGCTGCTCTGTCTTTATTTTGTTCCATTACGACCAAGAACAATGACTATTTGTCGATAGGACCGCGTTCGTATACCTATTCTTTTCTCGCCGGTGCGACACAGGAGCGTACGAGTGAGACGGCTAGCATTCCGAAACTCACGACCTACGCTAAATGTTTCGGATTCTTATTGGGCCGCAAAGAGCTTAAAGATGGCCACCCGAGGACCGTTTTCTTGTTACGATAACCTAATTTTGTTGCATGACGTCGGTAGTCGTTCTGCTTAAATTTCAATAAGGCAACTCCATTAAGTTCGAATGTCAGGAGATAATACGAGTAAAAAGACGCCGACCTCGCGAAGTGTGTTCGCACGGTGCGCAGCCCCACCACTGCGCGCGGGTGATTCAACTGGGTTCGGAAATGTCGAAGGTTTGCCGGACGTAAGCTGACACGGAACTACCTTCAAGCTCATGCGTGTTTCCAGGTATTACAATAAAAACTTTATAAGTAAAAGAACTTTAATAGAGATTTTAAAATAATAATAGACAATTCTAATGACAAGTTTTAAACCCATATTATAAAGTGATTAATTAATATTTAATATCGCCATATGTATAATTTTTCGTTAGCTTAAATAGTTCTAAATTACAATTTCTGATGTCAACAAAACGTCTTCACTCTATGATTGCATCAACTTTGTAATGCGATGCAGCGCGCGGTACAAAAGACATCAACGCGTTACGTCTGCGCTTGCGCATCACTTATTGCATTATCTATCATATATATATTCATAGCTGTCTTTTCGGTTATTTTAAATACATTAATATCTATAATAGCTAGTATATAAGTTATATTAATATGAGTAAAACAAAGAGTTATTTTTTTTTATATAGGTAAATAGATAAAAATAGGATGTGTTAATTACTTATTTTATTTTATAAACAAAGCTTTAGTTTAATTAATGCTTTAGTTATATTTAGTTTGCATGCTTAATTTATAAATCAGGAACAATTAAATGACGACCCAGTGCACTAATTCTATTTCCTCATTCCGATTATTTTATCTACAGTTACACTGAAGGAAGTTGGTGGTATTTTAATAGCAAATTGAGTCAAAACATACACCACCGTGAAGGTTATTTATAACTTGTATACACGTGCTTGTTTCTGCAACTGGGAAACTAAAATATCATTTTGTAAACTAGCTTTTGCCCGTGATAGACGAATCACGAATGACGCCTGTCTGTTTTTGAAACTGCAAAAGCCGTGCAGCCATTCATGCGTGCGGCTAAATCTTACTAATATAATATTATAAATGCAAAAATTTGAATGTATGGATAATCTGGTGTATTGCTCAATCAAGCCAGAACGGCTGAACGGATCTAAATAAAATCACAATTATATATTAGTCTGGCATAAAAGATAGGACTTTTATCTAGTTTATTAGTTCAAGATAACTGCTAATATAGATGGCGCTTCTTTCCGTTGAATCACTGTTCAGTTGTCGGAAATAATTTAATGTAAAAAAGTATGTAACACTAGCTGTTACAAACTAAAGACAGTTTTGACTAACTATGGTTTTGTAAAGACCAAGCGAATGAGGTCGCGGGCAACAGCTAGTTTCTTAAAAATCTTAATAATATTATAAATGTGAAAATTTAAAGTTTGTTACTCAATCACGCATTGGAAAAACTGCTGAAAGGATCTAGATGAAATTTGGCAAAACAATAGATATTAGCCTTGAATAGCATATGATACTTTTTATCCCAGAAAAATGTACGGTTCCTGAGGCAGTTAACTGTAATTATAGATGGCGCTTCTTACCGTTAGATGTCGCTGTTCGGTTGACAAAAATTTTAGAATGTATACCATAACTGTTGCCCGCAAGTTCGTTTCCGTGTCCTAAGTTTTAGCTAACTATGGTGTTGCAAAGACTACGTGACCGAAGTCGCGGGAAACAGCTAGTAACAAATAAATAATACAAACAGTCTCGTATATAAATATTTCTACATTTTGCATGTACATAGTACAGGCAGACCTACTATAGCCACTTATGGTCTGAATATGCATACAGTCATCAGACAAAGACGTAAGCGTAAACAAATATCGGAGGGGCGAGTGAGATGTATTACGGCGAGCCTTAACTACTTAGATGACAAAACCGTGAGACCAAAACATTATTTATTTTTATTAAAATATTTACAAGCAAGTCAGTCCTTGATGGATATTGTTGACTTGACAATTGAATTATAGATAATAAAAAAAATTGTCCTGATTATTTTAATAAGTCGGCACATAAGATTGATTGGCTAGGTGTGATTAGGTGTGACTTATAGTTACTCATTTTAATCTTTGAATCACAGGTAGATTTATTTCTGTAACTAAAATTTTACCCAGATAGTTACTATTTGGACTATCTTGGTTTAAATTGTTTTTAGAAATTAAAAAAAAGTTTTTTTTTAAATAGCTCACTTATAGCAACAATTTGACGTAAACTACAATAATTCATTTCTAAGTTTGTGTGGTCTATAGAGTTATTTATATTCTTTTAAAATTGAAAAAGGTTTTGTGTAACGTATTATTAGCATAGGTATGCCAATGTTATAAAAAAATTGCAATCGGTGTGATATAAATAGTATATTTACACATTAACATGCTTGCACGTGGATTGATCCCAGCGACATTTTTTGCTCGCGTGAACTTGACAGAGGCCCATGTCACTGGCATTTTCCGCATTAATCACGACGCGGATTTTACTACAAATCCTGTTTATGTTTTTGTCACGGGCAGGTCTCACCTACACTTTTTGCTACCTAATCGTTTATAAGCAATTTCTATTGTGTTCAAGTTTTTATTAAATTTGCTCTGATTATTTACGTACACAATTTTATTTGCTCTGTATCTTGTTTTTGGGAATAGATGCAGAACTCGCGATTAAATAATTAATATTTAATTATTATATTTGTCAAAATATTATGCTATAAATGGTATGATGGTAATTGTTATTTTTAATTTAGTAAAAATTGTACATTAATAAAAACTTGCAATTATTAAAATATTACTGTACAGAGTATGTACAATCATTGAATTAGCGTGTCATCTCTGTTCTGTGGGTACAGTAGTAACATTAACTCGTATTATACACCAATTGCACGTACTCACTAGATAAGTAGCTGATAGCGATCTCAGTCGCGTTTGACATTAATCTTACTTTTTATCTCACACAAAGTAAAATTGATTTTACGGTTAAGTCTTCATCCAAAGAATTATCGGCGTGCTTCAAATTTACTCGAACCATGAATCAGATGTTTCTACTAGGCCAAGCGCATGCGCTTTTTTATGCCCGTCGAAGAGGAAAAGACTTCGAACTTTTTTGTATGGAGCCTGGCATACCTAAAGTTGCAAGTAACCTAAAATAACGTAATTTTGGTGTACACCTATGAAACATATGTAAATCGAAAGAAAAAATAATTACAAACAACAAATATTCTTTGACAAAATGTCGTAAATCCTATACTTTGTACAGAATTTTAATTTAAATATGTAAATAAGAATAAATATTACACATTCAGACTGAAATTCTGAACAAAGTATATCATTTACTGCATTTGGTCAAAGAGTATTTGTTGTTTGTAATATTTTTTTCCGTGAGGTGTTGGGACGGCCTTAAAGAATACACTTCTCCACCGCCAACAGGAGGCGCGTCGTAAGAGGCGACTAATTCCTGTAGCACTAGATGGGCAGCAGTGACTTCGTGCGAAATCTTATAAAAAACTGCGCTCGCCAACCCGCCTGCCAAGCGTGATGAGTATTGGCAATCCCCCCCCGGTGATAAGTCATTGGGGGAGGCCTTTGTTCAGCAGTGGATGCATCTTATGGCTGAAACGATACGCTAATATTTTTTTCTGTCGATTGGCGTATGTTTCATAGATGTACACCAAAATAACGTAATTTTTAACGTAACTTTAGGTATGCCGATTAGGTTCGATTTCTTTTGGGTGAAAAGAAAGTTTAATACATTCGCAAATAGTATGAACAAATATTTAGAAATAAAATAAATTGCTTTGTGAGGTTTGATACTGGATTTTTTTAGGAAATGTACTGATTTGTAATGTTTCAATAGTTAAATATGCCATTATTTTATTTATTTCATTATTTTTAAAAGAATTATTATCTGGAATTAGACCATAAAAAGTCGAATAGCTGAGTTTGTATGGTCTAATTCCGGTTTTTATAGTTTAATACATATGAGACGGTGACACAGAGTAGCTTAGTATGTTACTTGTTTTTTATGAGAAAGCTGTGAAACACTACTCTAATTTATATTCGTTATACAGTTTATATTAAGTAACAACCAAAGTAGTTAATTTATTTTGTACAATTGACGACAAAGTTAGTGATTCGCTCAACACTACAGTCATCTAATATAAATAGTTTAGGGCCTACGAAGGAATGGTCAGATCAATATACTCAAATATAGTATACAGGGTGCATATAAAGCCATACAGCTGCTAACATACAACAACTTCTACTAAGAGACCTACACGAAATATTCAGGTGCTTGCATATTAAAAGTAGTTTCAGATAACTACGCAATTTTAAGGAATTAACTAATGTTCATTCCTCTTTTTTGGTAGTCTAGTAAAAGTACCTTCAAATGAACACAACATAGCAATAATTGATCGTTTATTTTAACTTTGAGAGCTATTTCAGAATTTTCATCATACAATTTATGTGCGTAGTAATAATGGTCGCAGAAATTCGTGACTGCATTAGCCTATTACCTGGCATTTGCCTACATATCGGCTGCGTGAATACATTGTACTGTAATAGATGGAAATCAGATAGTACCGTAAAAAAGTTAAACTACCTTTATCGGCATTGTAAAAAACGAGAGCAGTCTCCTTAAGCGACGCTCAATCTTTGTCATTGTTGTAGCAAATTATTCATAAGTGAAACTGTGATTGTTCACTGTAGTTTGTTTTTGTACTGAACGGCTAACTTTTTTAATATGTTTTTTCGGTGTGAGAGCACTTTGGAAAGTTGAGGCAATTTGTTATTATTGAAAGACTTCGACTCTTCTAATTCTTTATTTTTACAACAGCAATGTAATCGTAGACGCCAAACGCCATTGTTAACATGGGCTTATAAGAAAGTACCAGGGCCTGCCAAAACAGGAGTCTTTTTGAAATCTCATAAATAAAACAAGCGAATAACGATTTGATGGAGCAATTAAACGTACTGTTAGAAAATGACACATCAACAATTCATGGGAAACCGCTTTTAGCTTTCATTCGTCCAACGGCTCCATTCGTTTGCACAACAAAATGTTCAGTAGAAATCGACTAATTGTTGCACTCCAACACGGAACGAACTAGCTTATACAGCGATAACGATACAGCGAACTAAACTAATACACTAACCACTGCATTTTATTACGTCTCATAAACTCATATAACTGCCAAAGCTAGGCAGATTATAAAGTTTCACATTAGTCGTCCGAAGAGCAACGGTGTTTAACGTTTACGATGATTTCGATGGATTTTGGCCTTTAAGCTTTGGGTGTTAAGGTGTACGGGGGATTAGGTTTTATATGTATTACGTACATTTGGCAGACATCTAATCCACTAACGATTTACGGGAAAACGAGGTGCGTTTCGCAAAGCTGATTGCGGAGGTTCGAGATTGGTTCTCGTGTGTACCGTATCTAATTTATCACAAGTGCGCATCAATGTAACCACCAATGCGAGAGCGCGGCGTGCGAACCGCTGCGTCTGCGTCGCACTCGGGTTGCAGGTGTCAATCGCGCGCATACATTATAGCTTAAGAGAGTTTATCCAGGAAATTTACGCTACACTAAGCGGACGGCAAAATGCAGGAAGTCATAGAGCTTTATATAGCATTGTCATACTTATTAGGCAGGCATACATATAATGCTTTAGAGAACATAAATAAGATTAATAATGATTTCATTTGGGACTCGGTCGGTAACAAAATAGCGTTATTGCACATCTCTCTGGAACTGTGGATATATATATATATATATATTTTTTTTTTAAACTTTATTGCACAAACTTAAGATGCACAACAGGTGGACTTAATGCCAAGGGCATTCTCTACCAGCCAACCTTTGGGTCATGCAGAAAGCAGGTAATGGGTGCGGTAAAGGTCCAAAATAAATTGTAATTGATATAGTAACAGTATTTATTTATCTGACTGTTGGTTTCAGTTTATTTTAGGTTAAATTAGTAGATTTATTATTATCAACGATTGACTTTCATTATTGATAACTTAGCTTGATTAACGGTCTAATTTTATTTTTATATTGTTTCAGGCAATGTTCTAATGTCTATCTGAACGCCATGTCTAGGCCTATAAGACATCGTCGGGGGCGTATAATACGCGCGCTTGCGATCTAGCACGAAGCAAGTATGTTTAGTGAGAGTACATATTACAGTAAATATTGCCCCGATATGTTATTAGCCATTACATACATCGTCTAACAACGTTTACTAGTATGTAAATATATGTAAGATCGACTCGCACGTTAACCCCTATTTCAATATATCAATATTATGATAATATCATATCATTTTGAAGAGAACGGATTAGTCTTACTGATTTAGGAGTGAAATACGCTTTATTGCTGTCTGCATGTCACATTTAGTTTTAATAATTGTGTATGTTGTGTAACAGCTTGTTAACCTACCACAAAACGTAAACATTTCTCAACTGATATTGATCTCTACAGGTCGGACTTAAAGTTGAAAATAGGTTGAAAGACCTTTAACTTTTTGGGTAGGTTGACCTGTCATTGACTGTACTTAGTATAAACCATCTAAATTACATATAACCATGTAAATTGTAATAGTGAATCAATCAGGGACTAATTTAAATTTTTTTTTTTTAAATCTTATTTAAACAAGATATTTAGTATTATAAATACGACTATTAGACATGTTCTGTTGTCTTGTTCAGAATTTAAATGTTTTATATTGTACAAGTAAATGTATAATTTGCTTAATAAAATAGTAATTATATAAAAATAAAAATAAACCGCACAAGGTCCAAATCTTTTTGTAGTGTTTTGCGCATTCTGCAACTTATATATTTTTTTTAATTAACGTATTCTGCATTGTAAACCTTTTGCGAAATAGACGTTTTACAAGCAAACGTAATTTTGAATTTGCACCATATTATGTAGGAATGTGATTTCTGGAGTCAGAACATGGTTCATACCTTATTAAATCCAGCGTCCTATATCCCTATTAATTATTCAGTCTGGCGATTTTTTACAAGAATAACTAATTAACAACTCGTCATCATAGTCTAAGGTATTAGTCTATTTTATCTGATGTTATATCTCTTTTTTAAAGGTTTATTTTCTTTATTTGGCATCTGTAATCTGTTAGTTCCATTTTAAATTACACATAGAGTGCGTAGCTAACCAATAGGATCACAATATTGCACCTTCTTGGTGTTACGCCATCCATAACCCAAACGCTGTATAGGTTAACAATATCTTCTCCAAGAGGTGAGCTATAATCACGCTATGATATAAAAGTTAGTTGAATGATTTTAGAGTAGCTTTTTAATAATCGCCAAAGCACTTTGTTGAAATGAGAAAATAAGTACTACACCTGTGTATACTTTACTTAAATTGTAAAAATACAGAAAGGAAAGGACGATTCGCATGAGAATTAATGATATGCACTTTTATGTTTTTTTATAAACAGAATTGCAAATTGATATATGAAACGCTTAATCACTAAAATGCTCCACATCCATTAAACGTGTTGCCATATTAGTATGCAGGATATTGCCTTCAAGGCAGACTGTGCCGTCAATATATCCTTGTTTACGGAATAACTATGATTTTGAATAATCTCAAGTTTTTGTACATACTTATTTGGTACCAATAATAACTGGCTGCATTTAATACATATTTTCTGTAAAATACAACTTATACTACTTATCTAAACTGTGTATCATTTCTTAAAATAATTAGGTACTACCATTAATCTTAAAATCAGACCGCTCGAATGCAGGCCCCACATAACGAAAGAGGGAAAAGCACAGAATACACAAACGTGTAATTATGCAATCCTCAAAATGAATCGATTTGTATATAATCAATGCCTTAAGGTAATATGTATTTGAGTGTACGTGCTCGCAAAGTAAATGACAATAACTGGAGCAATTTAAAGGAAAGTTATTAAATAAAATTATGTTTTCACTTAAAACTTGCGGCAATTACCTTGATAAACTGTCCTACTGCATGAACCCTTCAATTAAAACTCACAATTCCGGTTTTGCAAAGTGTACCTTCTTGCCTTTTCTCAGGATTATTATTTGGAAATATACATAACGAAAGTGACTTTGTAAGAAGAACAATTGCCATGCCAATTATTTGTCTTTGTAGTGGTCAACTGAACAAAAATTGTCGCAGTTGAAGAATACGTACATAGGCAAATTATATCGACCAAATACTGATTGATATAAAAAAGTTCATCCAATACGATCCAGACGTTTCAGATTTAGTATATCATCATCATGACCATCTAAACTCTGATCTAAAATAATAAATAGCATAGCCCTTTTCTGGCACATTATCATTCTGTACCCTGATAAGGTTTTCTTTAGTACATCCGGCGATTTCAAATGATAGCGGCACTTAGTTTGCTATAGGTATATATAGAAATGGCAAAGAATACTTATTTTTGCTCCTATACATAGATGAATTAAATATTTTTATAACTTGCTATAATTGCAGTTAGCCCAATTTTAGTTTTTAGAAGCGTTAAAATCGATCACAATTAACAATTTTTGGACATTACAGATTTTAAAAAAGAAGTTGATCGATTAAAAACGCCATTATCGATAAAAATAACGATTGCGTTTATCGATTTAAATTGCAAACAAGCGTCACACGTCCGCCAGATTTGGCGTCGTCGTTATTTCGGCTTAATTGGCAACGGCTCGCTCATGTCCGGCGGCCAGTGGTTCCGTCGTGTGTACGAGTAACTTGCACGTGATTATTGTGACCTGTAAAATTGTTACACTAGTACTCTAATAAATATACCGGATGCTGTTTGATTGAAGTAACGCTTTTCTGTATGTTTCGGGCTTTCGATATCACAATCTGGATTCTTATTAACAATCTCAGTTAAAATTATACCCACAGGTTTGTACCCCTTGGTGCGCGAGTCCGACTCGCACTTGGCCGTTTTTTTCTTTCTCAGCTATATTCTTAAATTAATAAACTTAGTATTTTTCATGATTAATTTCAAAATTTGTAATAATTTATATTCTGGTGTCATCAAAATCTCAAAAACAGTTCTCCATCAAGTATGTAAAGTAA
This sequence comes from Anania hortulata, assembly GCA_963576865.1. Taxonomy (NCBI): domain Eukaryota; kingdom Metazoa; phylum Arthropoda; class Insecta; order Lepidoptera; family Crambidae; genus Anania; species Anania hortulata. The sequence continues at coordinate 11,246,606 of OY756390.1, read as the reverse complement.
ATAAAGTGTTAATTTTTGAGATTGTATGTCCCATCATCATCAACATCATCATAATCAGCCCACGTCAGTCCACTGCTGGACATAGGCCTCTCCCAATGCACGCCACTGCGCCCGATCCTCGGCTATTCTTTTTCATCCACTGCCAGCAGCCTTGCGTATATCGTCGCTCCACCTTGTCGGAGGGCGCCACACGTTGAGCTTGCCTAGTCGCGGTCTCCACTCAAGAACAAGTCTACCACATCGGTTATCGGTTTTACGGCAAATGTGACCAGCCCACTGCCACTTCAGATTGCTTATTCTTTTAGTTGTATAGTTTGTCTCATATAATAAGTTATTGTATTTGAGCAGCGTAACAGAACTTTTTCGGTTCCTAAACTATTTAAAATTTACCGTGTATAAATACAAGCATTAACGAATGTTAGGAAAATGTTGTCTCCATTATTGTCAGATCTACAAACTCGTAGAGAAACAGCGCCGCGGCCGATTGCAAATGGCGAGCAAACGTAACACAATAGGCCTTAGGTATTCGTGCAGTTTCTAAGCGCTGGTGGTCCGCGAGCAGTAAATCTCCTAGTACGGATCTATGTTAATCGATAGGACATTAACAACGGTGTGTCGGTAATGGTCAGTCCTGGACGAGGCGCTCAAGGCTGCGCGGTGAAAGGACGCGAATCTGGATCATCCCAGAACCACCGGTAAATGCCGGAGCAAATCTACACAAGCTATTCAAGCTGCAAATGTGTAGCCTTCGGATATAAATCGGAAATTGTCGTTTGCGTGCGTCGCTCTGACGTTAACCAATCGCATGCTCTCGAGAACGTAGTAGCTCCGATGCTGCGGTGACGTTCGATAAATTACCTCAAATGGGAAGATATTTCGCTAAACGGTGGCGTGTACATACGTTCGATTCGTGCCTGAACTAGATATTGCACGCTATTATTCAATAACTCCAAATGACGAACTAGGTTCTATAGTCCCCCTTCGTATCACCTAAATATAATAACGAACACTTAAAATAGTAATACATCGTGCCTTTTCAACCGTCTTTATTTATTTATTTATTTAGACTTTATTGCACAGATTAAAAAAATCATACAAAAGGTGGACTTAATGCCATGAGGCATTCTCTACCAGTCGACCATTAGGCTAAACAGAGACGTTTTGTGGGCGGTGCGATATAGGCGATACAAATTCAAATGAAAGGTAATTGTGAAATTATTTTTAAAAGCATAATCTACATACAGTAAATAACGATATACATAAACTAAATACTATCTTACATAGATTACATAGGCAAAATACATACGTAAATAAATATGACGACGATCATGAGACTACAATACCTAAGGGTTCAAGATGATGATTTCAATTTATAAAGAAAATGAGCACGGGTAAGTTTCTTAAAAGAGTATTTACAAGGGGCTTGTTTGATGTTTTCGGGGAGAGAGTTCCAAAGCTGAATTGATTGAAGGAGAAAAGAGTTGGAAATAAAACCAGTGCGGTGAGAAGGAGTAGAGAGAGTCAGTTTATTAGAAGAACGCAAGTGACGGGAGTGCGTCGAACTAAGAAGAGTAAATTGGGATTTAAGATAAGAAGGTGAATTAGGATCATTTAATATCGAGAAAAGAGTGGATAAAATTCTGACGTTGCGCCGAAGAGAGAGGGGAAGCCGTTGAAGCTGCGAACGGTACATGGATATATGGTCAAATTTGCGTAAGCAGTAAATAAATCGAATACCATTATTGACTAGACGATCCAACTTGTTGAGCAGGACTTGGTTTAAGTCAGGGTAACACAAATCGGCATAGTCAATAAGAGGGAATAGTCTTTAAGACGTTTAGAGATTATTCTTCCCAAGAACATGAACAACTTTTATAATGGGAACAACTGTGAAATACAAAAAAAATTCGCTTTCTCATGCTCATACTAAACTACCGATCAGCTGACATCAGTTTGTACAGAAAAGTTTTTATTAGATAGTCCCATAGAAAAATTTGTTCATATTTATGGGGATATCTTGCAGAAGTCTGTAAGACGGTTAAACAGCACAGTATATATAATGTATTGCTGCTTTTTTACATAGAAGTTGGTACCAAGTTTTAGTAAGCATTTGACCCGGCATTTGAAACTACACTCAATGTCTGCTACTTTTCAAGACTAAAAAAAAAAATACCATATCTTTCCTATGTCAAAGATACAGAGACTGTTTCATGCATAAGAATAAAATTTTACGGAAATTCAGTGTAGTATAATAATTAAAACGCATTTATAAAATATATATGGTATTTTAACTATGTTTTAACATTACATTACCTTATCAACATAATACCTAAGACTTAATTGTGGTCAAATCCAAATCTATCAATATTTATTTTTACTTAAATCTACTTTAGGAACACATACTGTCAAATTATATTTGATGGATGATTCAGTTTGTAATCGTATCCTAAACTCATTTAAATTATTATAAAAACGCAATTAATCATTTTTGTATGTGGTTTACCTTGTGCAAATTAAATATCAAGATTATAAATATTAACCTGTTCTAAATTCATTTGTAGATTAACAAACCTAGCCTAAAATTTCTGACTACATTGACTAATGATTTGCATTAACAAAATATGCAGAGATCTAAATTTACTAATTATATAAATTTGCATTTAAATAAATAAGTAATACCTTTTTCAATACAAAATAATACAATCCGATCTAAATACTTATAATTAATATAAATATAGATTACAATTAAGTTAACGCGATGTTATGAGGTAAACTGTACTAAGTTTAATCCCATAAACCATCCGTAGTAACCTGCGCACGGACGCTCTACAAATAGTCAATTTGTACCAAATGTAGCAAAATATGAATCTGCACGTCAACACCACAGACTATGCAAACGATGTAAACTGCATTACGAAATCGCAGCGGCCGATGGACGAGATAATATCTATATAAATAAGTACCAACTAATAATGGCGAAATAAATTGATGCAAGTGAGATCACGACTCACGAGTTATTACTGAAGCCATCTACACCAGTTTACGGCCTTAAAAGAGGTTTAGTTTGCTAATATTACGATTATTGCCTCCTATACCTATATCTGAGCATCGTATTTTTCCTTAGAATTATTATCCTTAAAAAAATTACTAGAATACTAAATATAACATTTTTCGCTATATCAAATCAAATCATACAGAGCTTTCAAAAGCTTAATGATTTAAAGTTTAAAACGACAGTCATCATAGCGGAAAAACGGAATTTCCTACCCAACTAACAAATAGATTTGCTGTCTCAATAGATTAATCAGGTTCACTTTCCAATTAGCAAACGCTTTTTGTAATTTTTATTTAAATAGATGTAAATTAGAATTAAATATTCCTAGGCGCAGATCACGCTGTATACTTTAATACTATTGATGTTGTGATGGTATCTTTGTAATATAATAGGCCTGTTGGAAAAGTTACGTATCTATGTCCCTAAACAATTATCAACAGAAATCTGGTTCTGATACTACTTATGACGATGACACCAGACTTCGTAAAATGCTACGTTATTTTATGACGTATACTGTTAAGTATGCATCAAAGACGCTGTTACTTATAAACATTAAGCAACATTGAGCTATTTCTATGTTATTTCTTTGTTTTGATGATACCCAGTATAACACATGGAGGCGTTGCTTCACAAAAAGTAACCGCATGTGAATGCACTGACAGCGTAAATCGTAAACGAAAAATGACATTTACTAAAACATACCTAATTAGTAGTATTTTCACGAAACTAATTTTTTTACTATTTTTATGATTTTAGTCCAATTAAGAGTCATATTTGAAGTCTTTTGAAAATAAAAATATTAATATGAAGCCTGGACCTTGAAAGTAAGTGTGCCTTCAATGTATAATTACTATTAAAAAAAGCCGTTTAAATCTCACCACAAACCAAATAGCTACAGAAGTGATACAAGTATTTTGAACAGGATAAACCCAGTATCTAGATAAATATTTGATGAGATGGATAATTCAAATTGAGAAACAAACTTTTCTGATTGTGCTCGTTTCTTGGTGTGCTGTAATGTACCTCGTAAGCCCCACGTTTGCCCAAGACACTACTAAATACATTCTGTTGACCAATCGTAGTATTAAGCACTCACTTGTAATCGTTAAAGAGTTATGTGGCTTTCATCATCAGCTCAGCAGTATGATATGATGAGTCAGATGCAAACACCTGAATAAAAGTTATATGCGACCGTTTGGGGAGTATAGGTACCCTTTCAAACAAACAAAAATTTTGAAATTGATCCATAATGTTAACTTTTTTTTTCGAAATATTAAGAAACTCAGTACATTTATTAGCATTTTCTTAAAAATACATAATAATTGTTCCATTAATAAAACAAATTAATGGAACTTAAATAAACTAACTTAACCTAAAACTAAAAACTACCTACTCAAAAATAAAAGCGTGTCCGTGAGGCATGGAGGCGAGGATACTGGCAGCGTTTCCTCGCTGAATTGCTAAACTAAGCCTTTGTGCGAGGAACGAACCAGCTTTTATATTTTCCGAAATAAAAATCAATCACTTGCAAGAGACTCGTATTTGCGCCGCTTGGCATTTTTCGCTGACTCTGCTGCAGCCCCTGCTTTAACAGTTGATTCCCTGAGTTGAGAAGGGGCTAAGGTATCAACACAAGTTGCGTCCCATACGAAAGCCCGACCCCTCTCCCAGGGAATCAGCGTAAGACCATCAGGTCTCTTGCCGTCATCACGGACCAACTCACGAGGTTCCAGCGTGGAAGGAACGTTGATGCTGGCAAGAGCTCCTCTGATGGCGTCATTGAGCGCAGCGTGTCGAGCGAGACGTCGGGCACTTTGCTGACAATAGAGACCATGAAGACCGAATCTGTCTACCTCCTTGACATAGGGACACGGATGTGGCTCGCAAACTGGAGCCCCGATACGCAAGCCCACACACACCCGAAATGATTCGCTGTCGAGTAGTGTGCCGAGGTTTTTTTGATGAGAGTGCATGAAGCCAGTGGCCGGATTCTTTGCAAGAAACTGCTAAGAGCCTAGCGCGATGACAGTCACTGAAGGAATTTTGGATCAGGAATTTATAAGACTCTCTCGCCAGTGGGACATCCCAGAGTTTTTGCAAGTGACGTTCTTTTGGGATGTCCTCGTTGGGACAGAGTTCTTGCCAAGCTACCTCAGCACCTCTTACCTCAGTAAGATCGAGTCGATGATTTAAGATTTTTTCGACTAGATCGACAGAACTGTGTACGGAGGAAAGAAAGGCGGGGAGAGCGAAACTTGAAATTTTGCGAATAAAACGAAATAATTGACGAAAAGATAGGTGAACATACCATGAAAAAATATATCGTCGGGCATAGACCTAACACCTTTTATGAAGTCGGTTAATAATTATCAACGCGGATTATTAATTTTTTCAAACTTGCAATTAAATGTTAGAGATTAGTAGTTATGATACAAGATGTAGTGTGCATATGCTCATTTTATTAGCACTCTAGAAAGTGTTTCAATGTAAGTAATAAATTGGCTAAAAATGATATTAATTACAAAAATAGTTAAGCAATTAACAGATTCATGCGATTGAAAGTAGTTTTCGTTAGATTACTAAAATAACACTAATTTTAATTTCTAGAATGTACATCTTACCATTTCGGATATGAGGCAGTATTTATTGAGTAACATTTGCATAACTAGCTTACTTTATAGCAATTAATATTTTCGTAAATTAACAAACTCGAGTATTCATCTAAATAAACGACATTTTGATATTCTTTATTACAGTTTCTTGAATACGAACAAATGCTAATAATTTGTCATGTTAATACTAGCATAATTTTACAGTAAATTGCTGTGTTCGTAGTTCTTGCTATAGCCACTATAGCGTAAGATTTTTACGAGTACATATTTGACAGATTCGATGGATTTTAAATAAATGCAAGTTATTTGATTAGGCTTATAATTGATGCAATTAAAATAGCATTTTGTATCCCACGCCTGAGTGCGCTTGGCTTCCTGGAATTTTGGCCGTAAATACTTTTGGTTATTAATATGACTAGGTTAATCACGTGCGCTAAACTTGAGATAAGTTGTATTTTGATCTTGCTAAACTGAAAATATTCATGTTTCTTTGTTTTATTGTTGTCTATGAAATGTCTTTCAAAAGACTGTTTTTTTTTCCAAAATCCATGAAGGCAGTGTTGTTTAATTTTAAAACTCATTCTTAATTATGGGAGCAACGCACCACTAGATACATTATGTCAATTATACGTTAAAGCTTATAGGTACCACCAAAACAACGTTGTTAATGTTTTTAAACTTTTTAGCGCACCCTACAAGATTGTCCATTGTGGGTTTGTTTGGCGATCATTTTGTTTGTTCCTTGGAGTAGTTCTACTCATATTTGAAGTTCCGTCATTGGTACATAAAACCAGTTCATAAAAAATCAGAAAACGCGATAAAGTGTTTCAGCACAATTATTTCACAGAATCTACCTACAAAAGTGATATTTACTCACAAAACGACCTAATACTGTTGCAATTATTTACCTTAGGATGCAAGATTTGCACCCCAACGGTCTTGTTGGAAGGAAGTATTAGTGCAAGCAAATATAACTAAAACTTAATTTCAATTTGAAAAATGCAGACATTCCACTCTCCAAAAACAAGGTCGTATTGTTATGTTATCCAAGTATTTTTTATAATTTCCGTATTCATAATATGCTCGTAAAATGAAAGTTATTTTGGCGGCTATCTATGTTGCCTACCTATGTAAATATACATATTATGATCATTTTGCATAATTATTTTTATAGGTAAAAAAAAGAGGGGCCACCTCACAGTATGATATTGTTTTCACATTTGGTGTTGTTTGTATTATCTACCGCATTCCGTTGCACACTCTCCGCATACTCCTCAAAGTTATATAGGTAAAATGAAATGGAAGCCGCGTCTTTATGCAATGTTTATAATCTATACAATAAATGTAATATATAAACGAATCCCTATTTCCCTTGATCACGCCATAACTTTACCGATTTCATCCATCTTTTCTTTAAAGTTCTCTATTACTTTGTAAAATGTTCTTACGGAAAAAAAACAAAGAAAGTGGCACAGAAAATCATTTAAGAATAAACTAAAGACCACGCGAACGAAGCCGCGGGCAAAAGTTAGTTTTCTATAGAAACTGATCTGAGTAATATGTCAAAATTAATTGATCAAGACTTCAGCATTCTATAAATAGGCACTTTCATTTAGCCTGTCTATATTGGAAGCCCATAATTACGCATCATATAGTAAAACTGGTTGACCTGTCAAACGTATGATGCCCCTGCCGCCGTGCTTTATTACTCTAGCATAATCGAAGCTGAGTGTTAACTACCAATTAGCATCGTCATTTATTTACGTCCAGCCTGTCAAATTATTATCTTATTTGATCTTTTATTTGTATAGCGATGAACGAAACATCACAATGTCTATTAAAACTTAACTCACAATTCACTTTCGAGAATTGCTGATTGATTCTGCTTCTCGAGTTTATTGAGGTGGCATTTTTTGCACTGTGGCTAAATTCGAAAGTCATCTTGACTCGTCCGATCAGCGATTAATACGATATTCACGTTTAGTTACTTTGACTGGTTAGACTGATTAAATTAATTAAATGTAACCTATGTACCAACTACAATATTTTAAATATTAAAATTATATACCTAATTTAAAATGTTGGATGGTATGGCCTATAACAGAAGCTAATAATTAAAATATAGATCTTCTAACTTATCAGTAATCATCTCCTTGTAGTTAAAATGCCCAATTTGCTTGGTCATATTGGTCAGCCAATAATAACGTGACGGACACTTTACAACTCTATGCAGGATACAACGAAAGTCAGGTGTATTTTAATTTTGAAGATTACTTACGCCTTAAGTAGGTTCCTAAATAATAAAAAATAAAAAAACATGTAAACCGTTTTTTTTAAAGACTGTTTTTTGGCAGTATTGTTTTATTTTTGACAACCTAGTTGCCTCTTAGGAACTTTATATTAGTAGGTATTTCAGGAAATTAAAGCTGTTCATTTCGATATAACCTTAAAATACAAAAATATTGATATCTTTTTTTTGTGGCTTCGATAAAACGAAATCCTTATTGAATATGATTATGCAGTGCAATTGCTATTTTCATTTCATTTAAAAAAAAAAACAATCGTAGACGCTTCAAATAATTTTCAGGTAAAACATTGTATTATTGCCTTGCCATTATTCTTTAAGTTTTTACAAATAAATGGCGAATATGAAATCATTTAATTCCTTGAAAGCAAGTAATCGAACAGCAACTTTCATATATGAGGCGTTTGTAAAAAAATACAAAATATTTATGATAATTTCGTAAGGGAAGTCTAACATTCTCGTAGCAAAAAAAACTGCTGATGGGTTTAAAACTTTTTATGTACTTTCAAAGAAATACAGGATTTTATATTCAACCTGTATAGGTAAATCTGTATAAACCATTTCTACTTTACTTACATTAAAAGTACTAATAAAATAATAAGATAAAAAAATATGTTATGTTTTTGTAATGACAAACACAGAATTGCTTCTGTGAAACATTGCGACTTCGGGTATCGAGTTGGCCAAGCCTGTCGAGAATACAAGACATATGATTTGTATCGATAAGCGTCAATCACTGCATTTCGAAATAAGCCAAGATTGCCCTACATCGCAGGTGCATTCACAAAAAAGAGAAACGCCGACGGGGCTTGAAAGAAAATCTTATTATCGACGTAAGGGGCGATATTCGACCCGCTGCAGTCTGCTCCAGTTACAGAAAAACGGAGGGAGCGCCCTCCGATTCGTATCCGGTTTACTCTGGTTTCGTGCGAAACACCTACGTTCACTCTCTTGTGGTGCCATATAATCAATGCTATTCGCAGAATGTCCCTTAACCGGCATTGTCGTAATGAAAACCGATATTGTTTCGTGTCCTGCCTAAATTTAGGTGACTGAACATTAAACAGTAGTATGGACAAAACAAGTATTTTATATATAAATTTGTGTTAATAAAAAAAAATATATAACATCATTTTTCTTTGTAGCAAACGATAATAACGTCATTTTGGACATTGTGATAAATGATGTCAAATAATTGGAAGTGTCGTTAACATAATTTCTAGCAGATGCCCCCAGATTTTGTTATCCCATGAAATATTCCTTGACTTCACAACAACTCGCAATTTTTTTAAAATAGGACAAACAAATAAATATTTACATGTATAATAATAATAATTGGACAACATTACATACATTGCTCTAATTCCATGATAAGTAGCTTAAGCACTTGTGTTACAGAAATCAGAAACAACGACGGTACGACAACACCCAGACCCGAGACAATATAGAAAAGTTATTTTTCTACATTGACCAACCGGAAATCGAACCCTGGACCTAGAACTGTATGTGACCATTGTGACAATAAATGTCCAATGTGAGCGAGCATTTATCAAAAATGACGGACGCTTATAGCATATGACCGTCAATGTACAGCTCTAATCCTGTATAATGCGTAAGGCCCGGTTTCCACCAAAGCGGAGACGAGAGGAGAGGAGCTGTAATTTCATACACCTCCGCTCGGGTTGTCATTTGTATGAAAACATAGCTCCTCTCCACTCGTCTCAGCTTAGGTGGAAACCGGGCCTTAAACAGGGTACTCACCTAGCCGTGTAGCATGTAATGTATCCGATACTATATCGCTGCGAGCTAACGGCCATCTATGCACTCGCAGCAGGCTCGCGACTACGTACTCACTTGATACAGTGTCAGATACGTCATCGTCTGATGTAGCTGAGTACCCTGCTATACAGAATAGTAATGGTTTAATTAATGGGTAGGAGTGAGTAGGTAAATAAAACGGTAATTGATATTTTACAAGTACATATTTGTTCGTCCTCTGGTACAATTATGTCATCCAGAAATTCTACTGGTGCCGATATATTCCTTCAATCTTAGCCCATCTCAGATAATTTTGGTATATATAGTATTTGTGGTTACTTAGAATAAATGCTCGTAGCTGGTCAGATACACTATGTTACCAGTGTTAGTACAACCAGGAAAAAAAATTGTTACCAGTATTGGCCGCTACAAGTTGTCGCAGGAGGCAGATATTTAGGTCCAGAGGCAAGCGAGGGGCAAAAATAGAGATAATAACAACGTAACGCAACAAGCAAGTCAAAACAAGCTACTGTTAAAATGACGTTTGGACTTTGGTTTTTGTTTGTACACGTTTGTCAGTGTTGCCATTTTACTTTATGGTTTCTGCTAACGGTGTATGACTTTTTGACAATCAGATATACTGGCAAAATGAAGTAATATTATATTTTTTTAAGATTACATCTTTTAGTAGTTAAATTCTTACATACTTGTACTTCATATTATTTTTAAAAGTACAATCGAATTGATTAAAATATGCCGCATGCAGTATTTTTAAATTGACCGTTTGTGTCGATAAATCGCTACATCATATCGCGTTTTAGTGGTCATGCTAAAAATGGTAAGATAAAAATTATTGCATTTTTGCAGTGTTAATTTTTTTCGATAATTGTGATACTATTTAAAGCAGTTCTACCTTGGTAACACGTAAAAAATCCTAGTTTTTTTATGTACTTATGTATGTTAAAGGAAATAGATATATTTTAGTAACCTACCTATTTGTAAATAGAGCATAGGTACCTTAGATTTTTAAGTAATTTTGCAATAACTTATATTCTAATGCATTCTGATCTTAAAATAGTTATAGCATTTAATGTATTGCATCTAGTACATGATTATTGATTGGTACATCAATCTACAAGCAAAGGTATTAAGTGTTATTAGGCACACTAAATTCCAAATGTTATTGAGTATTTAAACTATCGTTTTAGTATGACTTGAACTTGTTTACGTAACGCGTAATAACTTAAGCCGCGCAATTCTAAAGTGTACATGGTCATCGAAATAAAGCCAAATCAACGTGGGAAAATCGTTTAACTGGACCGCGTTTGATATACTGAAGACTGAACCATATTTTACATCGTAGTGTACCTACTATGCTAGCCAGCAATTCGGCTAAGCGTGCAGCGACGAGTAAGTACTCTGGTTAATGTCACAAGTAGATTGTGCATCCTTGCAAACGCACCGGGCCTCCCGGTTGCAATAAATCAGAACGTAAACCGCAATAGACTTGTATTGGCATTTATAATGGCCGCATGTTCCACTATCCACGCTGCGCGTTTATTATCAATATACTCGTACACTTAATTATATAGGTTAGATATACGAAAATAATTACTTGGTTAATTGAATTGCAAATCTTATTGCATCAATTTCTCGTCATATTAATGTAACCATTCTGATGGCCCGTTGTATACCGATACCGCATCCGATGTTCATAACTATTTAAATTTTCATTTAGTGTATCATTAAGAGTTTAATCTTAAAATTAAATTATAATGCAATTTGTTGTAAGATTTGCTTAGGTGCCTATGATTCGATAAAGTGTACGGAAAGTTGCAAACCTGTAACACACGTGTTGCATGCTTCAGTCGCATAAGCTAAAATATATAAACGTCAGCAGGAACTTGTCAGTAGGAGCCTCGCGTTTGCAAATCTCATATGAAGTAAGGTCGTTAATTGCATTAACCGCGTGTCTGTCACTCGTAGTCCACGGTTACGCAGAGTACCTAATCTGCGCAATGATAATTTCACTTTATCTGACTTGAATACATAATAATCTGGCATAAAATTGCAACAGCTAGGTAGACGAGAGAGTTCAAAGGCTGTGCAAGCAAACGGTCATCTTCGTGTAAATGTCAAGGGTCACGCATGAGCTAGCGATGTGCCCAGTATCATTCGACTCGAGTGATAACTCAATTCTAACTACAATATGTGATAACCATTATACTAGAATGGGAAGGGGTGAATATCTCATTAATTAGGTCGATCTGAAATTAATGTTCTTATGAAAATGTATTTCTTAGTTTTTGGATATCTATAAATAATGTAATCCTATACAGTTATAGATATCCATCATAACAAATTTCAGCTTCATAAGCTTCAGTAAAATAACTGTCACATAATAACACACAATCAATTCATCAATCTATACACATACAAACAGATAGACAATAAGGTCTGAATTATTAGATAAAAGCAGTTGTTTGCATCAGCTGTCAAAGTGAGAGGTAGAATTCAATATTTTTTTAAATAATTTAATAATTTGGTAGGCTGCTGGATTTAAACGCAGTGGAGATAAGCTCTCTCAATCAAATATCAGTCAGCTGTACCAGCAAGGTGAAGACGAATAATAGACGAATAGTACTTTAAGTATTTCAGTAATCGGGTAAATAATTATTAATTATTATTATTAAAAAAAAAATACTTTAAGTATATCAGATATACTTATAGTTTTTTTTTTTTAGTGGAGTTTGTAGATTCAGCTCATCACTAGCGTGGATGAATGCCGAGCACTCGGATGACGTCGTGATCGGTCTGGTATGCACTAGCGCTCCCTTTTACGGACGTCTACTTGTATTTTATTGATCTCGCGAATAGATCTGTTGCTAATTACTCAGTAAATACGAATGAATAGCTTTCGTTTCGTATTCAGCCGCGGGATACGATATAACTGATAAATTGCAAAGTCAGCGCTTGTCAAGTAATTGTTCTTTATGACTAGATAGCAGCGCAAATTCTTGCATCAAAACATCGTGGAGTGAATTTTAATAAAACACCAATTAGCCATTGTTTAGCTGTAAAGTTGTTCTTTAATATATTATTATTTTATAACAATCCGTTTTAATTAATTGAATACGTCTACGATTTATGTTTTCCGTGTGTGTACGGTGCTGAGAGAGATCTAAAAGTGGAAATCAAATTAAAATACATAAATCTTTGAAATAAATATTTTAAATTGTAGTATCCAAATACAGAGTTCAACCCAACTGAATGGATCTTTATAAATCTGTCAATCTTTTAAGAAAACTACTCGTAGTTAATTGATATTTAGGGTGTTCTTAGATCGGTGCGCGGGCGCACCTGCGTCGAGTCCATTCGGGCGACGAGCAGGCTGCCAATTAAGCCGCCTCATTGTCGCTGCGTATCACGGCGCCGATCGTAGACCGCCTGGCCGCTGTAGTTTCTACCTACATACTTGTTAGAGGGCTAACTGTCTGTAATCGATCTACGAGTACATTGGATAATACGAAGTTCAACATATTCATTGTGACTTTATTGCGAAAAATATTTCATTTGTCTGCAGACCTGCAGAACAAAACCTCACATTAAACGATATAATTACGATTAACGAAACCCGTTTTTTTTCATAGTAGGGATAGGTATAATATTATCTTTTATTTTTATTTCCTTTTCAAGTACCTAAGTACAAGTATGTTTAAAACCTCAAGACTTTATGTATGTATGTTCTAATTAGTATAATATTTAGCAAATTAAAGAGATATAAAGGCAACCGATTCTGTCACTTCTACTATCTGAGATAATCTCGAATAAGGCTTTAGCGATAATTGTTGCTTATTTTTGTCGCAAATAAACCCAACTCAATTTGTAAGCACAGAGATGGCTCTTGCAGATAAAGTCGCGCATTGTGGTTGCGACTTGCGATATCGAGGTCGTTTATTCCGTGTTAATTAAAGATAACAAGCCCGCTTTGTCGATATTGGCCGTGTTATCGTGTAGACTCGGTACTTAGGTAACGGTCCACTACACAGTTTTACAATGTACAGAGTAAATGTAATTTTATCTCCACTCTATAAAATTATTAAATCTTGATGCCAATTTAATAAAATACTATATTTTATACCTGCAAAAAAATTGTGATATTAAACAATATAAAAATAATTTATGAATTATAAAAATTAATATATAAACACAAATTAAATACAAAAAATGCACGACGATTTAGCTAAAAGTGTTCATTAATGTTTAATCATAAATATTAGTGTGAACGAACACATTAATTCCTCTCAATGCAGTCCTGGATTTGTCATTAGGCCGTATAGGCCGCGGCCTAGGGGCGGCAGCGCTAGGGGCGGCAGATTTCAAAGGACGCTCACTCGGTTTCAGAGGATAAAAGTCAAACAAGTGCACTGGATTTTTAAGGGTTTTTTGAACTACTATGTTAAATCGAGCGGCAAATTTTTATAAAAAATTAGGAAATACTTAGATTAATCAGGCACGATTTTGAGGGCGAGTGGGGTGGAAGCGGGGAGGGGAGAGAGAGTTACCACTTAATTACCTTCTCGGAAACGTTTTTAGGAGTTATGCATTTGTTATTGACGATTAGTAAAACCTAACCTCAATATGTTTATGTTTTTTTTAACACAAATGATTGTTTTATAGGCAATTTTTTGTGATAGAAACGACTTTGATGGATATTTACATTCTTCGAACATATGTAGGTTCGAAGTTCAAAGCAGGACGGAAGCGAAGCCCAGCTTTGCTCTCCCGCCTACCTTCGAGGCTAAGATTTTTTAAAAATCTGATAGGGTTGTTAGGTCCTTCTTTTTAGAGTCGTGTCCGTGGATACATCATAATAAGCTACTACCACCATCATGCTGATTTTTAATCAATTTCTTATCATTTAAGAAATACGCAAAAAAAAATCCTCCCCTCGCCCCTCCACCCCTAATCATGGGGATTTATCTAATGACTTTTACCCCCTGTCCACAATTATACTCATAACGGGAAAAAAATGATATAATGAGGACGATAGTTGACAAATCATAAAGTAGCAGTTGAAAATTTATTAATATGATTTTGAATTAGGGTATCGAATTGCAGCGTTCAGTAGGGGCGGCAAAGCTTGAATAGCCTTCTGGCGGCAAATGTGTAAATCCGCCACTGTTTCAATGCAGTTTGTGTGAAAAAGGAATGTGCTAGTAATATGTACTGTTAGCCACGTATATTAGATTTTATAAGGCAACACTTAAGTTTTTATTACGCACATGTTTAAATTAGCTTGCGTTATATTTTTTATTGCCATGATAGGTACTTTAGGAAAATATCTAATTTGAGATGAAATAGATTTGTGCAGTTGGGAAAGACCCGTGCCCCACAATTGACTCTAGTTTACTATAATACGAGTACGCTAAAAGAACTGAACTGAAATGCTAAAAGGTTAACAGTTAGAATTGTAAACTTACTTTAAATATGACTTGTGAAATCATTTTGTTTTTGTAAGTTTATGTACTTGCCATTAATTATACTTAAGTTGGCATAGTATACCAACTCGCAGTCACAGTTATATCACGTCTGCGTGTGTAGAAATTAACAAGTTCACCTGGCACTAGCGGTCGTCCCTCGCGGCATTCAGCCATCACTAGGGTTAATAGAGTCTACGATGAAACCAGAGTAGGGTTAATCGAAATGTCACGTCAGACGATTACGTAGTAGACTTATCATGACAAAATTGAGGGGTATTTGTATGTATAGAACAAAATGTCTGAGAGTTTAATAAATTATGTTACTAGTTTAGTACAAACATTACAATTTGTAGTAGTTAAAGTAATGATTACACAAACAAAGAGTAGAATGAAAAACATTCGAATATTTTTTCTAATCCAAAAAAAAAACACTGTTATTTTTTAATTCAGACTTTATTGCACAAACTTATCAAAAATGTACTACAGGTAAACATAATGCGAGTAGAATTTTCTGCCAGTGAATGCAGAAAGCTGCAAAAAGGTGCGGTAAAATACGGGATGGAAAAAAGAACAATAAGTTGATAATGCAACAATACTAGGTACATTAAAAATTCGTCTCGTGACTTATGGCGCCTTCTATCAGTCCAATTGATGGTTGTTTGACATTGTTTTTTAAGGAAATGCAGAAATAGCCTCTGGACAAGGTGCACGACTCCCCATGATGATGATGACGACAAATCGTGGTTTTAATCAAACATGCAGTAATTGGCATGAGGTCAGACTTATAGGGAAGAGGAACTTATTCATTTCCGTCAAGAAAGTCTTCTCTACGAATGAAAATCAAGAACGTAGATCTTCATTGCTTGAGAAACCATAGAAATGGCTATTTGGCTCATCCAAATAATAGTGATGTGTGATGAGATAGTCTTCCAACGAAATTGTTGTGTTCTGCGTCACATTAATAAGATACTTAAAGAAAAGTAAAGTATGCCTTTAAACGTCCCACTGCAGGGCACTACAGGCCTCACCACAACTATGAGGTGCTTTGAGCCATACTCCACCATGCAGGCCCAGTGCGGATTGGTGGAGTGGTGTTGTAAAGCCAGTCACTTAACCGCCGTCAGATGTCAGCCGCCCTGAGGCCTCTGATTAGGCTTCACGGCTACTATCAAGCAATATTAGCCGGGACCAACTTTTAACGTGCCTTCCGAAGCACAGAGATGATTGTGATGATTGTCACTAAATATGGTTGGAATGGAATGATCACCCATCCACTTACAACTTTGGTAATCATTACCAAAGCGCTGCCGCCTCTGAGCCACAAACACTTAAAGACAAACAAAAAATATTATGATATATACATATTGTTGTGACTAAAGCGATCTAGGCGATGCATGAATCGATTATTTTTTTAATTTACCGGTGCTTTATAGACCAGTGTGGCCCAGCCGAGTCGCGGCGCACTCGCGGCGGCGGAGTGCGCGGGTGGCGCAACACTCGTTAACCCACATGCGCTCGCTCCGCGCTCCACTCAAGCTAAAGTTATCAAACTCACATCCCAATCAAGTAAGGCCAAAACGGACGCGGCTACCGGACGGCGGCACAGGAAGATGGCAAACTTGCGCAAAAATATTCTCGAGCCGGTCGTGTTACCGGCTGACACTTGCAAATGAATTATAATTTGTGTTACATTTTAGTACCGCCGATTTCAGGTTAAAATGTGATTTCCGTCGATAAATTTACCAATAGTACTAGAACAAAATACTATTATTAAATAACGATTAGTATTTAATATTGAATCAATAAACTATTTATGACTTGGATTACGTACGCTAAGGGCACGAACGGGATCCTGTTACTAAGCTTAGGTATACTGCCTGTCTGTCAATCTGATCATTAGATTTTTAAAATACAGAATAGTTTTTACCTTATTTTTTGTTATTTTCAACGATGTTTGGTATATCGCTAATACGATAAATTATATACAAATGTCAAACTTGGTGTGTTTATAAGTTTAAAGCTTGGACTGATAACATGTCAATCGGTCCTTGTCGACGAATTCCTACCAGTACGGAACACACGATGCTTAAGTCTGATTCGTTCTTGGTATGTTTCTTAACCAAACAAATTAAACATATAAAACTATAATGTACGCAACATAACTTAGCGTTACTAACGCGTTGATGTTTTTTCTTAGAAGCATCGACGCTTTGGTTTTGCATTAACTACATTATTTTATTTTTGTTCATTTCATAAATTATCAGGTATAGTGGAAATAAATAAAATAATTTACCTAAGTTTGTTTACTTTATTCATTTAATTGAATTAGATTACCTGATTAAAAAAAACCTTGTTTAGTTTTGCGCGCTATCCTGTCAGCTAATACCGTGTGTGAACATTCACATTAACACATGTAAATTACGACAAACTGGCTTAAAAGGGTAGGAAATATTGTGATTTATCATTCCTACAATTATCGTAGAAATTCCATAAATCTTGACGATTTGCGCTGCAAATAACGATTGCTTCATTACGGTAATGACCGTGTTTACTCATCGTATACTCGTACTTACCTACAAGTGCTGCAAGTTCATATTGTATACTACGTATATACAGAGTGATGTGAAATTTTGTATTTCCATTATATGTAGTAAGTAATCAACTGCACATTTACAACCAACTTTGGAAGTAACTTAGAAATCATAAGAAAAAAAAGATTTTGTATACCAAGTCTGCCTCGACAAAAAATAAGTT
The DNA here is from genome assembly GCA_963576865.1 of Anania hortulata. Lineage (NCBI taxonomy): Eukaryota > Metazoa > Arthropoda > Insecta > Lepidoptera > Crambidae > Anania > Anania hortulata. The sequence continues at coordinate 11,228,639 of OY756390.1, read as the reverse complement.
TTTTTTCTGCGTTTTTGATGTTAGGCTCAGTTGGTCAAGGTTGTAGTATATCAGTAGCTAGTCACACACTTCTAAGGAATTAAATTATTTGATATTTACCATGTATTTACCCAATGAATACTAAATGTAAGTGTTATACATAAATTATATATAAATTATATTAATTACAAGAAAAAACGACCTTACAATTAAACACTAAGACATTGTTTCTGTAACTGTTATCTCATATGAAAATTTATTTATCAACTCTATTACGAAAGGAAGAAAAACAACTTAATACTCCTAATTAGTTGACTACTACTACTGGGTAAACAGATAAATAAACAACTGAAAACCTTAGCCCTTTCTGAAGACAAATGGAAAGTCACATTTATCACAGTCATTAAAATGTACTTTTTTAAATAATAATGATAGGTTGCCTTGTTATTTTGGTTACTTCTTTGTGCTCTTATGTTATTAATGCAACTAACAGCAATTCGTGGTTTCTAGTATTTAAGTTAATAGCAGTGAATTGTGGGTCCGTAACTATAATGTTCTACTAATAATGTTGACTTTCTGAGGTGCCCAATCATCTCACGAATGCAGAAAAGGTGAAAGGTTATTTTTTTATTGACATTCTGGCACATTTAATACAATTAGAATACATTACAATTCGTAGTAGATTCAACAACTGACCACAAAACCACAAATTAAACAAACAAATTGAACTAAAGTTCAAAATCATGTCTGCACTTTGTATTGAAATTCGCTAAAACCTTCTTTTTTAAACTCTAGTCAATACATGCTGTGGTTTGCTCAGAATCTTATAAATAAAATTACAAAAAAGTATGTAAATTTTATTTGACAAATCATTATTTTTTCCTTGACCTCAAAACTGAATAATGTACCTTTAACAATTTTATTTTGTAGGACGATAAAAATAATAGGTTGGTAATTATAGTAAAACTTTTAATACATCTAGGTAATAATGATTAAGCCGTTCTTATTACATGGCTGCCATTTTTAACTGCGCAACTCTTAACACTGTCGTGGTTTTCAGCGAATCGGGTTCTCGTAGCTGCAATAAAATTAACGAATAACCGATTATATGATTGTAATGCGTTTATGTTCTGGTCGCGGCCGGTAGGAAATTAAAAACACTTCGAGAGACAATAACGTGAACCTAATGACATATATAAAGAATACGTTATAAGTATTAATTACTCAGTTTATTTCATGCCGCTGTCGTAAGATTCGTTAATATCAGTTTAAGGCCACATTAAATAAACTAAAAAAAAAAACCATATTCCTCAAAAAAACAGAGATTGGTAAGTATATTAAATCACTTAACTTTATTTAACATTAAAAAAAAAACTGTTTTACAAGTTTGCTTAAAAATAAACTAATGTGCATTGGAGGACATAATATGAAAAATAATATACTCTGTCCAACCTGTATTATTTGTAACATAAAATCGATAAAAAAAATTGTACTACCTACCACTGTGTTGTATCCAAGGATGCACTCACTAAATTTATATTGCCTATCTATACAGGGTGAACAAGAAACTACGTATTTCCTTGAATTTACATGTATTGTGTGTTCAACTGCTCATATATAACGACATTGAATAAGGAAACAACTTCACAATTACAACTTTATTTTTTTACTTTCCACTAAAATGTGTCGTGTGAGATTATAGGGTGGAGTGTGGTTCCTCATCAAAAGTTGTTTTATACATATATGCAGCTGGTTATATATACTTTCAAGAAAACACACAACTTCATATTCTCCCTGTATTTCCATTAAAGGGTGTGCTGTTTTCCACATCAATTAGACCGCCTGCAGCTTAAACGTTTGAATAACAGACATCTTTTGACTGCCTTGCTTCTGCCTTTCTCATACAATTTCTGCCCACGTTCTTATTAATGTCCATCTGTCTAGCTTGAAGCGACACACAATGTATTCTAAGAAAATTGCGATGATATTAAAGATAATAAACAAGTGTCTTTCAAATAACTTATAAATATTTAAACAATCTTAATCCTCAAATTGTGTTTTGAAGCTACTTATTTTATACAGTATAAAAATATTCCTACATAAAATGGATGGAGTGAAATATTTTAGGTTAGTTAATAGTAATAGTTACACTTTTAATGAAAACTTAAACGGAGTGGTAACGCTATAATAGTCTACTTGTAACAGTCGATCAACTTATAAATATTTATCAACTTATAAAATACAATACCGACTGAAAATATATATTTTTTATTTAAACGCGTATTTGAAAATGTTAATACATGGGGCACACTATACGTTTTGCACTTCTAGCTAATCGGAACTATTTGAATTTCGAATGTTATATTTTTTTAAACGTTGCAATCTTCTTAGTAATAAAAAAACAATTGGCGGGAAATGATTTGTCAATTGTTTTTTATCACACATCAAAGTTGAAAAAGTTGAAAAAGTTTTATCACACACGCACGCAACGAAAATGGAATTAAGTCGAAAAGATTTGAGAGCGATGATTTTTTATGATTTTAAAAGTTCTATCTCTCCGCAAGACTATGCCGCTCATCTTCAAAATGCTTTTGGGAGAGAAGCACCTTGTTTGAGCACCGTGAGGCAATGGTTTGCTGAATTTAAGAGAGGTCGAGTTTCTTTACATGACGTATTTCGTGAAGGGCGGCCTTCAACTGCCGTCAACGAAAATAATGTGGCTACTGTTAAGCGGCTAATTGAAGACAACCCGCGGATTACCTATGAGACAATTCGAGGACTATTGGGAATTGGTATGAGCTAAATTCAGAAAATTTTACACGAAGAATTGAAAGTTCGGAAACTTTGCTGTCGTTGGATCCCTCATGAACTAACAGCGGAGCAGAAGCGGGCTCGCGTGGAATGGTGCTCACAGATGCTACTGAAGTACGACCACGGACATTCTAATGCTGTTTATGACATTGTCACAGGAGATGAAACGGATTTATTGTTTTGAACCCGAAAAAAACAGAAATCTTGTGAATGGGTGTTTGAAAATGAGAACAGGCCAACAAAAGTAAGGCAGGCGACAAACGTTGGTAAAAAAATGATCGCGTTTTTTTTCTCAGCTACGGGTCCCATCTGTACAATTCCACTTGAAGATCAAAAGAGTGTTAATGCCGAGTGGTATTCTACCATTTGTTTACCCAGGGTGTTAGAACAAGTTCGCGAAAGACGACCCAAAAGCCGCGTTCTCCTACATCATGACAACGCTTCTTCACACACGGCCAACAAAACAAAGTCATTTTTAGCTTCCGAAAAAGTACAACTCGTCACCCATCCTGTGCATAGCCCCGACCTAGCACCCTGTGATTTCTGTAGTTTCCCCAAAATCAATGATTTGATGAGAGGTTTTACTTTTACCAACTCCGAAGAGGCAGTGATAGCGTTCGATCAGCACGTAGAAAACATGCCTTCAGATCTGTGATCCTCCTGTTTAAAAAAATGGTTCGATCGCATGAAAAAATGTTTAAAATGTAAAGGAGAGTATTTTGAAAAGCAATAAACATAATATTTTGGTTATAACATGTTGTTTTTTTAAGTTACGCAAAACTTATAGTGTGGCCTACGTACAATTGTCGGTTTCGGCCAAACATAGATAGCCCGTTTTTCTAATAAAATCTATCAGATCCGAAATTAGCACGTCTATTAAGTATAATTGTATTAATTTTTAAAGTAAAATTGTTAAAATATCAAAAATGCACAGTTGCATATTTTTTATGAACAGCAAGCAACCTACCTAAGCAAACACAAAATACACTATTGTAGTTATAGTTTTCGAGGTAATAAAGTTTAGTGCCAGTACAGTTTAATTATCTCTGCAACGCAACGATTATTATATTACAGATTGAATTTAGAATTTTATGAGCTACGGCAAAGTAGTTAAACGTATATGCCGATGCCAATCGGTTGAATCAGCCATTCGATTAAATAGCTAGCCTGCTTATTGACTGCCGACATTTAATTAAATTGCTGAAGAATGCCCAAACCAATTCGTTTACTGCAACGTTAAACGATGAGGCTGAACGTCGTTTTGGCAAATTGTCAAGTGAAATTATGAAATAACTCGTTAAGTTTTCTTGGAGAGTGTAAAACTCAATTTGTTGCGAGAGTTATCGAACTTTAATCATTCATTTCATCACTGCTTAGATTTACTTTTGTCTCCATTAATCAAATATAATGAAATAGTTTTCACTATTGGCGAACGTCTGGTGTAGTGGTTCGCGCTCCGGACTACAAAGCCAGCGGTTGCGGGTTCGAATCCCGCAAGGGGCAAATGTTTGTGAAATGAGCACGAGTATTTGTACCTAAGTCATGGATGTTTATAAAAGTATTTAAATATGTTTATCCGTTATCTAGTCGCCATAGTACAAGTTTTGCTTAGTTTGGGGCTAGCTAATTGGTGTGATTGTAAGAACAATTTAATTAAAATGTATTAAACTAATGCCAAATTACTACAGTGACTAATTTAAGTACATAATTTTAGAAAAAGTAATTATAAAAGAAACAAACAGTTAAATATGAGTTAAAATCAGTAATTGTTTACAATTAGATCAGATTTAATTGCCATACCATCACTTTGCCATCACTTTGTCATCAATTTAATTGAAGCACTGAATATAATATAAACTAGCTGAAATAAACAGTTCATTAATTTCAGCACTTACCAACACGGTGAGAGCTTAATGTTCACGAACATACAATATTTTTATTACTTTTTAAAATGACATATCAATTCATTAGTATTATTTATTTTAAATAACGTGTATTTTGTATCTTTGCCTAACAAATCTTATTCCATCGCTTCAAACCAAGCACCTAGCTAGATATTTCCAAGCTTAAGCATTACAAGGAAATAACTTGTATATTATCTTGTAACATGTCAGTACGTTTTGCAAAAGTGAAGCAACACTCATAAAATTGAAACTTACCAACAACACTCTCGGACTTCGAAATATATTAATTGCGAATTGTGCGTCTAATAAAATCGTAAGATAATACCGTACGTCGTATTCGTAATGTGTATTAAACATTCGTTCCAACACTTTTATTGCTTTCAATCATATTTTGACAGCAGGGTTTCTTATAAAATATAGTAATGGCTCAACAAATTACAGCTATTGTGTACCGGTAATGATTAAAATTCAATTTGTGGAGAAAGTTTTTATACCTCAAAAGATGAAGTCATTTTACAAAAATAAAAAACACGAACAGATTCTCACCCATGACTGTATCATCGCATCTTACGTTTTAGTGTTTTTTTTTTTAAATCAAAACGTTGTAGTGTTTCAGCACTAGAACCACTACTCGCAATGACTTTTTGCGTTATTTCTATTAAACCTTGTATAAAAATAATAAATTTGATATCATTTGGGCTGCCTCATATAACGTTACATTAGCCTTAATGTCTATAGATGTGAGCACCTACTTGAGTTAATGTATTCGTATGTACATTCATACTCTGTAAGTAAATAATATTTTGTCAAATATGGTTACATTGTATCAGCTAACAGCTGAAACACAACACTACGTGTTTCGGTCCCGCGAGCTCGCTCCAATTTATCGTGTCGTTTCTTGACAGACCTTTCTCATTTTACGCCTGTATCGTGGTACTTTTTGAGAAACATATAAGTATAGGGTAACAAATAATACCGGTAATTAGTGACTGATACTTTAATACATGATTTTAGTAATAATAACAAACAACTTCCCATATAAACATGTTGTAAAATCTTTAAAAAAAGCTTTATTCTATACTAATATGGTACAACAGTTGTACTAAGAGAACTAAGTAAACTCAACAAACAATTTACCCTTATTTAAGCCTATATGGATAATTTAAGTATTAGTCGCTAATTTTTAGTCACTCTATACTCATACAATATTTATGCTTATTAGAGATCAATTTGCGTATGGCTTAACGTTTGATGTAAAAAAACCACAGCTTACATACTGTTTATCGTTAATGGTAAGACCAATGCTGACCTAATAACTTTTTTTTAAAAAAAAGCAATTTTAGGGAATCTTATTAATTATTTGTTAAAAGAAAATCATACAGCGTATTTTAGATTTATCTTTTCCAAAAATATTAAGCTATGATGTTGGTATTGCTCTTTTTCCCGTTTTCCTTAAAATATAGGTTTTCATGATGTATGTGTGTAGTGTCTTTGCTCTCATTTATTGTATTACTGATGCACAAAGTTTTACAGGCTTGCATCAGTAACGCAAACGGTCGGGAACTCGGTAAGAGCGCAGGCGGCGCGGCGCGCGCGGGCGCAGGCTACGTGATGCCTGATAGGCACGACGCGTGACTTGCTCGCCCTGGTTTCGTACAGGATCTAAAGACAGACACGAACAACGCGAGCTTGTTAATTAAACATTCAGTAACAGCTACATTCCAATTTTAAGACGATACACTTTAAAACATGAATTGATTTGATCTCGTTTCATGTTTCGCCGTATTACGCTTAAGCAGACAATCTCATTCCCTTAATTACCTCGATAAAAATATTTAAAGTTGTAAATATTTAACCGGCTCTTTTCTTTTAATTTCAGATCAACTCCCACAGCATCGACATCATGGCAAGCATATTCGAGTACCATGCCTCCGCTGATGAGAGCCTTGTGAACTGAGTTCTTGACGAGCAGTGACCAGGGTTGGGGTGAATAATGGGAAAAAGGAACGGACGGATCAAGTTCGCACATTCCATTGGTCCGCCGATCGAGCCGCGCACGCCGGGCACGCGCGAGTAGCACCCCAGCCCACGCCCGCACACCTGCACTTCAGTTACCGACGCTCTACTAGCGACTGCCAATAAAGTACAAGTCATACCGGGTTATAAATCACTTATTTAAAATTAGATGTATTTACTGTAGTACAAAGACAAAGCGAACGCAAACAGTGAAAGTTTGCTTTATGTAGCAAAAGCGATTGATGTAGAATACCGAACCGAGTAGTCGTCCTCGGTAAAATTATTGAAACGGTAGACATGACGGCCACTGCCCCAGAACTGTCAAAGTCAGATTTCTTTGATTTCGTGACGTCTCATGAAGTTACTGATGCTCAGTATAAACAACAAATGCGATCAGTGAATGTGTTCATGGAATCTCCCGACTCAAGATCGAATCCGTTGCTCTCGGAAGAGCCTAAGGAACAGAACAACAACAACCTCTTGAGCATTGTAGGTCCGCAGGCGACCGCCAGCGCAAACATGGCCACGGCGACCACCTCAACTACTTTGCAAAGTTTTGACTCCATATGGAACGTAGATCGCGACCGCGATCGAATAGATACTGCCATGTTAGAAGATCTTAACAAATATTACTGGAACCCACCAGAAAGTGACATCAACAGCTCACATCCTTGTTCCGATACTGCCATTTCAAATAAACTCATAAGCAATACAGACGGACAAATTTACACGCTAACTGTACTCAATCAAGACATAAATGAAACGAGTGCTAATCGTTACTGGGGAAAAGACGAAGAAGTGTCTATGTCAAGTCCAACGGACATTGAGCAACCTCCTTCATTAGATCTGGAATCAATATTAAATATGAACGGATTTCCAAACGATTTCAACCAAGACTTACCAAAAGTAGAAGGCTTTAACTATGAGGACGCCGATTCAGAAAATCCAAGTGAAGACATGAATACAAGTAATTTAATAAAAGTTGAGCCTTACAGCTACGAAGATACGGAGTTCCCAAATAGTGATAAGAAAGATGATCCTCACAGCCCCATAGTTGTAACACCAACTATTTTAGAAAGTCAAGTTGAATTCAATAACAACAATAATGACTGGAAATTAACAGATCAAAATACTGAAGCAAATGAATCATTATTAAGGAGTGCGTTACAAGGAAAAGCATTCATTAGATATAGCACTATACAAAAAAATACAATAAAACTAGATGGAAGTACAGAACTAAAAAGAGTAATTATCAACAACAACAAAGCAGACGTACCGTCCATGTATGCAGACAATAAAGAAACTGATCAAGACCTCTTAATGGCAATAGGACCACCAAATGGTAATGTAAACATATCAATATTGTTAGAAGATCCTAATACGACTGTTATAACAAATGGTGAAAACCCGTCATCAACACAAAGTGTTGACGATATCCTTTTATCTAATTTAGACGCCAATTACCCAGAAGATTACGAAAAGTTAAAAAGAATAGCAACTGAATTGGGCGAGTCGATGCAACCGTTTTGTACAGTGGAAACTCTCGATCCTACCCGAAGCGTCTACAACATACATCACGTGAACGGTGAACTAGTGACTATGATCCCCGCCGGTGATGTCCAGTTACCTCAACACTTACAAATTGTGACTGCCTCGCCGACTGTCAGCAGCACAAAAACTCTTAGCAAAAAACACAAAAGGTTACAGAATAAAAATTCTCTACCAGCCGCTCAAGCGCAGTCGGGTACGGCTATTCAGGCGGCGACGTCGACATCGAACGGTGTAAGAAAAGAAAGATCTCTTCATTACTGCTCAATTTGTTCTAAAGGATTTAAGGATAAATACTCAGTGAACGTTCACGTGCGGACACACACGGGAGAGAAGCCCTTCTCGTGCTCGCTGTGCGGCAAGAGCTTCCGGCAGAAGGCGCACCTCGCCAAGCACTACCAAACGCACATCGCGCAGAAGAGCGCTGCCGCCAACGGCGCGGTCAAGCCCAATAAGCAAAGGTAACCGTGCCGCGCCGGCTCTCCATTACTCACATTGATAGTCAATTGAACTTTGTCTCGGTGATAAACAAAATGTACTCTTTAATCGAATACCTAAAGGCTGAAGTATCACAGATGAATTTGGTAAGGTGCTAAATAAGTTAGTAGTTTAGAACAATAAGGCAGTCGTGAAGGAGAGATTCGAAGGTTCTTGGCCGTTATCTTAATTGTTAATTTGTATGTAATTCCGCCCGTTACCGAATACTTTTTAGCTTTAGCTAAGAACAGGTACTATTAAGTGTTTAAATTACGAGATTATGATATTTCATATTTATTAGTCATAATAATGTTAGTTTACAATAAAGTCATACGTATTTTCATGCATTTCTTATAGGTGTATTTGGTTCCTGAAATGTCAAGAATATATGTCTGTTGACTTGTATATACCGCCAGGTAAAGTCAGACGGTCCCTTAAATTATTATCTGCCCATCCAATATAATCCTATTGATAGCGAAATGAAACAGCCATCAGATAAACGCCTCCGACAATGATGAGCAGTGCTGGGATTACTGCTCGCCGGCCGCCGTAATTTCTCCCGCTGTGCGACCGACTAAACTTTCTAAAAAATAAAAAAGCAGAGTAAAAGAACGAGTGTTCAGTACCTAACATCTTTCACCGCTCAAATATCGCTAAATCTCTAAGGCGGAGCTGTGTTCATATATCTGTTCACGGTGTTATTTTTTCCTCATACTCAGCACATGAATGGCATTACTATCATTTTTGTTGGCGGTACGTGGTACGCTAATCGCCGATCTTACGTAATGTAATATCCGTTTAAAATGAGAGTTTGTCTTCATAATATATATTTTGTGATACAGATAACAATGTATTATTACTTTTATTCGCTTCGATAAAATAGCCCATTTGAAGTTATAGCCGATTATTTTACCATCCATATCGGACAAACCAGTGAGTGGTTTCTCATTCCCAATATTTCATTTTTGCTCTCATACTCAGAGCCTGATTGCTCCTAGATTGCTATAAATTAGAAATACAAGTGGTAGTGCAATCATGGTCTTTAAAATTGTGATCCCTTTCTCGTCTTACAAATTGGCCTTTCTTTGTTCGGTTCCAGCACTTATATAGAGTATACGTTCTCGGCTCACATTGCTTACACAGCACAACAGGCCCTACGTTTACCGAGCCCGTCTCAATAAGCCTGAACATGAAAGCTGCATGAAAGTGCTCCTACTATCGGTGAAAAGTAATTGTCTCGCGTCGTGGACACCATCCCATGATCTATTTCACTATCGCTCTTTAAATTGATTGCGCTGATAAAACTTAATGATTTTTAAACAATGAGCTTTCACAGTTTCGAACATTTCTAAAGATTACTATCTTCTATTCATATTTCCAAATCTGGGTAATTTGGACTCGACCGCAAACAACTTACTAAGTTAAAAATGTCTGTTCATTAATACATTACGCAGCAGTTTGTAGGTAAAAAGTAAAATGAATTTGATTTGGTCCGACCTCCATAGCAGGAAACCTAGTCTTTATACTCGTAATGAGTGTCGAACCGCGGCGATGACGCAGCGGCTTCTGCGCGGGCGTGATGCCGCGGCTGCGCGCGCACCTATCGACACGTCGCCATTTCCGCCGCTACTACATCTATTATTTGATTACACAAAAATTTTAAATGACTCATACCCTTTAGATACATCGGTACTGTAAAGACATTTTTACAAAAACGTATGCCATTTTAATTAACTTCTCTTTTGTTCTACGAATAACAATCTTTTAAACACATTGTTGCTGTAGTATGTTAGATCCAGCAAACCAGTTGAACTCGCAATAAAATTTATTTATTATTCTTTCAGACAAGAGTTATCTCAATTTACAGTCCAATACAATGTTTGTAATTGATTCAATCATTAAATGAAATTGAACCGGTGCAGTGGCATTAAGGTCAGACAGGTTAATATTTCGACCGCCAAACGTCACCAGTAGATCAACTGTGCACTGTACAATGTCACTGAGTTGTGACCTGGCACATTTTTCTCTAAAACTATTTCTATTACGTTTTAAGGTCAATATGCTAACTCATTGTCTAGCTCAATGTTGGTATGTTTATTAATTATATTTATAGAGTTCAATAAGGCGTTGTAGATTCATATACATATTCCTAAGCACTCGTGGTTATTGCTCTAATATATATATATAATTACGTTTAATCATTGTTACAACCCACCAAATTACTTTCAGTAGTTCATTCGGTGCAGAAGAATACACAACAAAAGTGAAGAGATTAAAATGCCTTTGTTGCTATGAAAAACTAAATAAATACTAAAACGGCTATAATAGGTAATTAATAAAATTAGGACGGCCATGTTAAGCGGCTGCCCAGCAAAAAAATTCTTACATCTAGCTATCGTTTTTTTAGGAAAACAAAAGAGATTTAAGAGTTTTTTTGTTTTGAAAGCGTCAGTAAGTTGCATGCGCACTAAATGACCAATTTTAAACAATATAATTACGAACTAGTACTTGTTTCTCCATGTTAAATAAAATAAACTTGACCTTTAAATTAAGCATTAAAAAAATTATAACTCATACTATATGATATATATATACTATACGATAATAACGTTTCATGTTCATCTTGCCAATGAGAACTTTTAAACAACGAGTTAATTTACTTAGTATTAGTTAGAAACCAACACTGCCTTTAATGCTCCTACCCGACTGACATATAAACTCTGTATAGAACAAAATATTGTAAAGTACAATTACTTAAATTGTTAAACACCTTGTGTAAGTCTAAACATCACTCAATAGTTATCCTAATCTATGATCTTTTTTAAAATTTACTTTCATTCCACGTTTTATTCTTTATTTCTATTGTACTTCACTTTTTATTTCATATTTTAAACGCTAAAAGAATATTCAAAACAAATTGTGCGTGAGAGCCAACAATTTCTCGCAGCATATTCATAGCTTTTTAATCACTAACAATTGTATTGTATAACGTTATTTTCTTTGATTTAAATTAAGTGCGAAAGGATTATGGCCTGCACGAGCAACATGTCAGTTCCACTTATCAGTCGGGCTGTTGGCAGCACATGCGAAGTCAAGGGTTACGCGGGTAGAACCGAGCACCAACCGTGGTCAGTGCTAGACAACTAATAGAAAAATGTTGATGAACTTATCAAAGAAGAGAAACTAGGCAACAATTCCAATTAGTACATACATGCATAATTTATTATTTTATGCATAATAATATTAGTAATATACAGTTGACTTATGTTTATAGCCTTCACAAGGTGTACTTACATTCACAAACTATGTATATCGTAGATCTATCTATCTTTTATGTGTGTTAAATACTTTTGTTGCTCAGGCAGAGAAGACACTTCCAACAATACTCATTATTTGTAAATATGTAACGAATGTTTATGACGGAAACTAATTTGTGAAGTTAAAATATACTCTACCACTCGTATCTCATTAGATGGTATTTTGAAAAGTAGCGAATTTATAGTTTTAATAATGTAATATTAATATTGAACTTTTGAGAGATTTACCATTTTATTGTAAGAGAACTGTGACTACCTTATGTGTTGTGCGCGAGCATGATAATGTTTTTAATATATTCATGTAATATATTGAATTATGTTGGTTATTGAGAACATTTTTGAAAAGGTTTAAAATATTGATTGATTTTTATTGCATTTGTTCCTGAGTTGATAATTAGATTTTATTAATAATTATTTCTCGTTTATAAGAATGATATGAATAATAATGTGCATGATTAATTTTATTTTGTGTAGTTATCCATGTAGCTTTAAGGAGGACGTGGACATGAGTGTAATGTACGGAAATAACTAGAAGTATGTAAATAAAACTATTTATTTGGGAAATCGCCGTAGCAATGTGTTAAGGCGCCTTAGGAAAATTGACGTGACAAAGGGGAAGGAGCGTCCACTTCATCCTTAATGAAACCGTTCTGTACAATATTTTCATTATTTATTTGTAGAATTATTATGTTAAGACGAAAAAGAAAAACAAAAACATAATTGTATTTTGATTAACCGGAGCTGTGATTTTTGCTTATCTGTATATTTATTAGCAGTGTCCCGTTTTGCTGACGGCAGAAGGCAACTTTGGCTGACACTGACCCAATTACTAAAGTCTTCCAAAATCGCAAGTCTGTGTAACTCTTTTGCGGAACCACGCCTGTAACTATAAGGTTAATGATAATGACAAGTACCTAATTTTGTAAATGTACATTCCATATTAAGTATGATTTAACGGCGTTCTAGCGCAAAAGCGTCATACGAGCTTCGGTGAGCCCGTCAGATTAGATCTGGTCACGTCCGTACGTCTCTCGCCGTAAGGTCTGTTTAATGTAATGGATAATAATTATAGCTACCATATTTTTACAGATTTACAGTTTTGTATTGATTTTCTTATATTTTTACTTTCCTACGTTAGTTTGCTAATAAAATGTTTTTATAATAGGCACTGTTTTATTTTACACTGAAAACTGTCTAGGACTCCTTACAGTTATGTAATTTAGGACTACTTATTTAAGGAGTGGGATAGCTACATTACCTAAATTTAAATTTAATTTAAAACTTTGTATTAATGTTATTTAATAAAAATAACAATTTCATAGTATCACATATTAATAAATCTGCAGAATGCTCATTAAACGAAGATATTATGCAAAGTATATAACGCAAAAAGTAGAACAAAGCCATGTAACTAACCATACTCTTCCGGCGTCGACTAACATTATTTAAAAACAGTGCCGCCACGGCGAAGGAACTACAAATCTCCGAGACGAGACACAAATCGTAAGTAACAAGGGGAAAAGTCGGCTAACCAGTTTTCCGGACTTTTCAATGGAAACTCTAGCTAAGCAAGGTATACAATACACATGGAAGTAAATACTTATGGAATCCGTTTATATTATAGGTAAGACAACTACTGACTGATTCCTAAACAACCTACGCAAGTAGACATGTATCCCTTGATTGTAACTGCTCTAATTTTTCTTCTGCCTATGGCTTTGGCCCGTTTTCAAGTCTGGGTACGCTTGATTTTGATCCAAGATGTGGCAAATCTAATTTACCTTCAGAGCGAGTGCCATCAGACCCCTGTAACTAGACAGGGTAACCCTACAATTTTGGATATGGATAGTGACATGAATAGTTGTTCTAAAGTAGAGTTATTGGTTTATCCTTATAAACCAATCCCTTCATGACTTTAAGACAAAATAATAGACTATTGTGAGCCTAGTAACCTTAAATTGGTAAATTCGTTTTAGTTTGAATTTTATCATGAGATGTGAGCGCTAAAAGTAAAATAAGTAAATAGCCGTACATCATAATAGACCAAACCTACATTACCTAGTTACTTGTAATCAAATTTTTTTGCATGTTGTGTTTTCACTACTGCAACGAAAGTGGAAAAATCTTCTTTGCTGGCATCTAGGTATGTATCTAGAACGCTATACAAAAGAAGACAAAAGATATTGCAACTTTATTATTGATACGGTAGAATGCCAATTAGAATATAAAAGATGTCCGAATTTATCTCTGAGACTTTGGCATCTTGTTCAAAAATGTTCCATTCCTATTGTTTACGATTATAAGATACGCTAACAAAAACTTTATAAAGGCATAAAGAGAAGCGACAGGGTCACCACAACGCATTGTTTCTGTTTTCCGGCGGGAGCCTCTACCAGTTATGGTTGTCAACTTTATTTTAGCTTTAGGGTCTGATTAGAATTTTGATAATAGAGCTTGCAAGACTATAAAAGTACGTATAATCACATCGACATATTTCACGAGAAACTAGTGCGCTTTCGTTATTTGATAAAAATGCCACTTTTACTTGAGTCCTAGTACGAGTATCTACCATTAGTTTAGGGCCTGTATTGTTGTTTTGTTCCCTTGTATTATATTTTTAATTGAACTTGTTATCTCGTCAACATAACACTGTAAAAACTACTGGTAAGAATTTGTAATGCATAAGTACTATACATTATTTGTAAGCTAAATGTAACATTGATAGCTGTTTGTTTCCTTAATAAAGATAAAATAATATTTTCATATGTAAAAAATAGTTAATTTAATATTATTTAACTAATAATCTTTTTTTTTTCAAACAACAAACTGCTCCAATTACACGTAAAAGACTTACTTAACACGATACTGCTTTGTGATATTCATCATAAGCTAAATACTAAATATACTAGTATGTTCCTGGTACAGAAAAGTATTCATATTTATTGATCGAAGTGAAAAATTTTAAATGAAATGTCATCGTGAAATTGTTTTCCCTTTTTCATTATAGAGTCAAAACATAGTGAAAATGAACGTATGTATAGCTTCCGTATTAGTTTCTTGTAATTTCCAGATTGCCAGCTCAGGCATACTTTGCTATATTGCTTCTACTACCATAGGAACTTAACAGAAATTAAATGACAACCCTACACGTGCAAACCATAGGTGGTAATTAGTTCTATTGTGTTCGAACCGCGGCCGATCGTATCGACCGCGCCGACCACTTCCGATGGATTTACGTTTCGGAACTGCTTTCCACTCATTGTTTGTTTACCTGTCCATACATACGTCTTTAGCACTGGCTCCTATTCCAGGTGCTCTGGCAGATTGATCTTATTAAACCCGTTGACAAGACTTTTTCAAGTTTATGTTTTGTATTATCTAGCCGTACTGCATCGCAGCACAGCAATGCAAATATCTGAAAAGGTACGTATAAACATACATGCAAAACAATTGCAATGCAATGCAATTATGCAAAACATTTTGAATTCTTTAACGTGTCCGAGACGACATTTAATATTTTTATTAAGAATAAAATAAGTTAATAATAAAAACAAATTGATGGCAAAAAGCCAAGAATTCCAAAGTCAGTGTAAGTGTAAATGTGTAACAGTGTAAATTAAGTAGCTACCTACGAATAGTTAAATGCAACTAATTTTAAAAGCTTGGTAAGAAAAACATTCAAACGACGAGAGTGCCTTTATCCTCCGAATCAAAACGCGCTTATGCTAATAAATAGTGTCTACTAAACATAAACGAGAAATAAATCAAACTATGCCCACGTATGATCTATCAGAAGAAAACCCACCAGTGCTTGTAGTGTAGTTAATGTAAATAGACATGTGAATATTGTGAAGCACTCGAACTTTCTCTGCCTGATGGGCCGTCAATCATCATAAATTAGAGACGATTTTCCAGTTATCACTTTAATCCAAGTTCACATCCACAACGTGGAGTATGAAATATATTTTATTTAATAAACGATGGCGATAAGTGCAGTATGTTAATGGCTAGCATCAATTTCGTTTTTGATTGATAAGTCGTGGTGGACGTGGTCTGGTCGTTCTAAACGGTTTCGCCGTAAATAGGCACACTCATTAGCAGGTAATTTATTAATACTTACGTATTTAAAGATCGTTTTAGCCGCGTATGTCGAAAACATTTTCTAATTATTTAGCCCGAGTCACGAGGTAGAAAAAGTTTTCAGATCCTTGTTTCGTGTATGAGGCCGCTAACGACACTACGCCACAAAAGTTGGGCTACAGGTACACCGGATTCTATTCATGCAAATCTGTATCTACAAAGCCAATGATAAATGATAGCCAAAGTGAAAATAAAGACGCAACGCAACCAGACGTCATTAGCGCGCAGGAAATCGTAAATTATGAGAGAAAACTAGGCATTCTGCATTTTCAATTGAACAGCGAGGATGCTTGCTCAAGTCAACTTACAATCGAGGCATTGAAGTGAGCTTTATTGCACATAATTCTAGGCGGGTCCTTAGAAGAATCTTAGTGTTGTTAGATAACACTGAGATAAGGTCAAAAAGTTAAAATGTGGTTTGACACGATTTTCTACAAGAGTGAGTGGGTTCAGACACTTCAATCAGTTGAGTATTTGCACACGGAGCTCAAAAAAGCAACTAAGTATTCATTTAGTTCTGCTTTCACAAAATATTTTTAAAATTTTGTTTAAGTAAATATGTTCTTCGATAAAATCAGATAAGAGATTTATTGTGTTCTATACAATATAGCTCTCTGGCTTAGGTAAGTCACTTAAGGAAGTGGGCACCTAATTTTCTTAAGGCAGCTGTTATTATATACGAGGGCTGTTTAAAAATTTCTGGGCCTGTCTAATAAAACATGAAAAATTATTAAAAACAATGCTATCTGCATATTCTCCTCTATCTCAATATACTTATTCCACCTATGTTCTAGCGCTTCGGTGCCGTTCTTAAAAGCCGATTCTCCCAAGTCCTTGAAATACCGCTTCGTCTCAATCTCTTCGTTGGTTTCAATTTTCATCTAGTCAAGTGTATTTTTTTAAAATTAAGGAACAGGTAATATTTGACAGCGCTTAATCTGGCGAATAAGGTGGGTGGGTCAGTACATCAAATCAAAGTGGATACACAAGGGTCTACATGGAGCTTAGCCATGGCAAAGAGTAACTTTCGCTAGTGCATTATCAAAATATCAAAATTAATTTAATTTACCTTACACGTCCGTGTTTGGGTCACAAAAATGCAAACCACCAAATTTTACCAAAATTTGTACCAAATTTTAAATTATTCGGTCCTGTAGATTCGAAGCAAATTAAATATAATAAATAAATATTGGACTAGGGCAAGCTACGTAGGAAACAAATGTCTGGCCATGCCACCACCGCCAGGTCCTAGCAAAAGGGGTAAACCTAAGAAATCCTGGCTTGACGTCGTGAGGGCTGACATGCATGCCAATGATCTCACAACTAGAGACGCTCACTACCGTGCGAAGTGGAGTAGTAAATCAAGGAAAGCGGACCCTGGGCTCCAAAACAATGGCTTTGGACGAAACCGGGATTGACCGTATAAATGAAGAAGAAGAAATAAATATTGGACAACATCACATACATTGCTCTGATCCTAAAGTAAGTAGCTAAAGGACTTGTTATAGAAATTAGAAACAACTACGGTACCACAACACCCAGACCCGAGATAATATAGAAAAGTTAGTTTTCTACATCGACCCGCCCGAAAATCGAATCCGGGACCTCAGAGATGGCGACGCCCGCGTGCACGCGTCTCAGCTACGGAAAGGTCTTCAAATGACTATGACAAACTGACATCGAACACACGAGTGATCATACAAGGGAAAAAAAATCAGTTTTTTTATTCGGACGTTCTGATCCCTAAAAACTATAAACTATTGAGTGGAGACCAAAGCAAATAGAAAAAGCTTCTGCAATCAGTTCAAAAAATGCTTTTAAATTTTTTGTCTTTATGTAGTAATGCTTGATCGTTGATCATAAACTCAAAACGCCTGGATTAATGTTGATGCAATTTCATCGTATCGTTAAATTACGTTTGTTTAGTAAACTAAGTATAGATCTTAATACACTACTATCTACTTGCAGTATCTTGAATACTGCAGATGTCAGGGTCGATTCAGTCAATGTTATCGACTGCTCGTACGTACAGGCAAACAAGGGATACAAGCTAGTATCATGATTAATAATAATAATTATAATTTTAAACCAGTCTTATAGACTAGCCTAGCTTTGAAACAAGAAACAGCTGTTTGTCCTACAAGAAAATCCTAGTGCACTATTTCTGCCGAGTAGCACACTTGAACTTTTATTTGGACCACCAGCAGTTTTTATTTCTCGGTCTCACTATTGGTCTTATTTTAAAATTTGTTTAAATTCATGATCCTCATCATTAGCCTTTTGGAGTCCATTGCTCGACATACGCCTATAGAACGCCACAGAGAGCCGCTTTGGGTTGTTTGCATTCAGCGGCTTTCCGCAACCCTGACTAGCTCGTCAGTGCACCGGGCGAGAGTTCCGCACACGCTGCATCTTCCAGTTCGTGGTCGACACTTGATTACTTTTGTTTTCTAACGGTTGTCAGTTGTCTGCTCTAGATACTTCAAAAAGTTTCTCCGCTGTGTTTGAACTCTAGACGTTAGACTCTAAATCGGTTAAGGAAATTTGTTATTTTTCAGTAGGTTGATGAGCCTTTGAATGTATTATAGAAGACAAACAGGACCATCTTGTTATATTATTATTAGTATACATTAGTAAAATGTATAGACAAGATTTTGCAAACCATAACAATATCGAAAAATACGAGACGCGCAGGCAGTAATCATAAAAATAAATATTTGGTAGTCATAAAATCTTTCTAGGAAAGTAGTTACTTAACTGCTCGTACTCTCGAGCAGTGATCTAACTAATTAATGTTGTCTGAGCTAGCCAAGTTAAACATTGTGGCAGATATTATTCCGATTTTAATCATTATTGTCACAATCATTCAAAGAAAATAATTCGGAATAGCACTCTTTAACCTCATAAGCAAACAGAGGGGTATTATAAGTTTACCCACCTATCTGTGTTTCTGTCTGTGGCATCGCTGCTTTCAAACGGATGAACCGATATTGATTTACTTTTCTTTTTTGTTTAAAATGTGACTTATTCGTGAGTGTGTAGAGAAGAAAATCTGTTTAATCGTTTGAAAATTATCAGATTTTCTAGTTGAGTAAATGATGTAAGCAACTGATCGATTAGAAAATTGGTTGCCTGTTTCTTCAATGGCATTGCAAGCAAACCTGCACAGATTTTTAGTGTAATAATTGATATCATATGTAGTTTAAAATACTATAAAACACACTTTTATATGTACTAAACTCGTCAAACGAATCAAATGAGCCCAAACACGAAGGCTTTACTAGTAGTTGTTGAAGAGTTCTACTATCCACCTCCTGACTCTATCAGCAGATTAACATAATAGTGTCAAATTATTGTATTGTTATCCGAATGACAAATATTTAGAAAGTTTTAAATTAATACGTCAGTTAAAAGCTAATATAAGGGTTTGTTAAAAGGTATAAGGTAAAAATACACACCCTGTATATCGTACACCAAGATTAAAAGTAGCACAACGCTAAATAATACTACATCGAGTTATTGCGATTATTATCGGAGTGTGCATGAAATGTACATTAACTCCAAACCCGTGTACTTTAATTTGATCTCATACAACATTAACTCCAAAGACACACATTAATATTGTATTGTGCCATCGCGTATTTCGAGTTGTGCTACTCTTTAACTAGGTGTCCGATACCAAGCCTTAAACTAATATTAATTTAAGGAGAAAATAAAACATTCGGTGTATAAAAACGTCTCATGACGCAGTATTGTATATAATAACTTAAAAACTTATCAATACAACATAGATACAATTGTAAAGTAGCAGCAATTTAGTACGTGTAAAATGTATAAATAAGAAACAATTAATTATATAAGAATTGCAGCTGATTTTAGAAATAACAATGTAACATAGCTATAATACTAGATAATAAAATATTTTATGCCAATCTACTATTATTTTCTGCAATTCACAAGTATGTAAGTATGCAATGTACATTTTATCGATCGCTGAAACCGTAAACTTCAAAAATATTATATCTAATTCAGATTAAATCTACTTTATGCCAAAATAATAATTACCTAGGTAGTTTTCTAAAGAGTTTCTTAAAATGTATTGTCAACCAAATTGGAAAAACTCACCATGTGAAAGTTCTTGATTCAAATCATAATATTTTGTGCTCAAGTCATTACTCATTTATTTCAGTAAAAACAATACAAAAATGCTATTTATAATACCTAACTTTTTGTACCGACTTCCAAATTTTGGTGATTAGGTACTTTAACCTATTAAATTACCTCAAAAGTTTGCATGAGGCCGTACAACAATTTTTTTTATGATTCCTTGATGATATTTACACAAATAATCATGAAAATTATTTATTTATTCATTGTATAAAAATGTACCTATTGCAAAAATGCATTAAAAAAATACATTTCATTATCCTATAGTTAAAAATTATTTATGTTTTATTTTTATTAGTTATATTAAATTTTTTAATGAAGACCTTAGAAGTTTTTTTTTAATTTCAAGTTTTTTAAAACTCTCTTGTATGGACTCAAGACATTATTGTATGTAATAGACAATGAACACCAACATAGGTGATATCACAAAAGCTTAAGTGTAAGTGCAGTACTAGTAGTAATAGATTTTACATAGCGGGACGAATTAACTTTAGAACCTATTACATATTATAGAGATTATTTTTCCTAAAATGTGGAACTCAAATAGGTACGAACAGCACCTACCTCGTGACCTTGCATTTTTCTTTCCGTCATATCAAATCTCATAAACTATAATACTTAATTTATTTGTCTTAGTAATAACCATACGAGATGCATCTGGAATATTATAAGCTACTCGTCAGTTGTTTGGTTCTTTTTTCACTAAAAATATCCTAAATAAAGTATAGTCTGTAAAAATTACCTACTTAAAAATCTGCATACCTAATAGTTAATACTAACCTACTAATAGTTAAGTTAAAGTTTACTTTTTGGGGTCTCTGTAAACTCCCATGAAGAGGACGGAGGCCGTGGGCCGCTCGTAAACCAGGTACACAAAGGGGAAGTTGGCTACAAACCGGCTGGGCTCTGCCGGCCGGGACGAACGGAATCCGAAGATGGCAGTGGCCGCGGCTGCTACGGTACCTGTTAAAAAAAACGAATAATAAAAAAGTGGTTAAACACTTCCCGTAATTATTAAACGAAACTGATCTATGAACTGCAACACTTCCATAAAGACGAGTTTTACTGATATGCCTGATAAATAAAACACCTAAACAGGGTGTCGCGTAACTTAAGGATAGCTTTGTACATATTCTGTACATCATAGTGAACAACTTTATTTCTATGACTGTATATAAATAATAATCTGTCATGCATTATGATTACGCCGCAGATTTGCGGTAATGCGCCTAGAGCCGTACCTACATCACGGACATGTCTGTTTAGAATAGTAACTTTTCTAAACTTAGCTCAGGGTTTAAATTGAGTGCGCATCTGGAAAAAGCGTTGACAATCAGGTCGTCGTAACACGTTAATTTAATTGTATTTACGTTGAGGTATCTATATTCCTTGGTTTTGAAGGGTTTTGGTCATTCTATACTCAATGTCTGTAAAGAGAAAACTTTTCAACATTTGCATTTCCCCTGTTCTGATTTATGGATGTCAAACATGGGCCATCACTTTAAAAAACTTTCACAAACTAAGAACCTGTCAGAGGAGCATTGAAAGGAGTGTCCTAGGCTACACAAGACAAGATAGGAAAAAAATTGCAGAAATACAAAAGCTCACAAAATTCGAGGATGTTGGCATAAAAGTGAAACAACTAAAATGGACAGGACATATCCTAAGAGACAAAAATATGAAATGGACAAGAGACGGTCAGATGAAATTAGGAAAATTGCTGGAACAATCTGGCAAAGACTGGCGAGAGACCGAGATGAATGGAAAAGCTTGGAGGAGGCCTATGTGTCTGTAGGACACCCTGTTTTAAAAGAAGAGAATATATAATATTATAACCCAATTTTATAACATGTTAATTAGCGAATAAGGCTAAAATAAAATAAATAAATAATCTATATTCCCAATTTGTATTTAATCAGGCAGACTCAAGAAGGTGATTTGGCAAACACAACGCCCAGATAAGATGGGGTGATGAATACAGGGTAAGTTTTTTAAAGGGAATGGGCAAGCATCCACGTAAAATACCTACATCTTAAACCTTGAAGTTATAACCTTGACTTTGGTAAAAAAATACTGCATATTTACATTTTTCTCCTTACTCCTAAACTGTTAAACCATTAACTTTATATGGATTTGGCTACTCATCTCAAAATGTCATCTAAGTATCAGATATATGCAAATGCACTAGCAGCTATTCAAAAAGCTTCACCGAAGATCAGCCTTGTAGGCGTGCTTTGAAAAAATTATGTCCAACACGAGTTGTGGTGGGTTGATTAAAATGATTACGTTATCGACGCGTTATATCGCATATAACCTTCTTCGTCCAGCTGTATCTTGGCCTTGTGCACGGCGTCGTCGAAGAGCACGCTGCGCTGCTCGGACAGCGTGCTGAAGTCCGCAGACGCATTGAACAGGTCACCCACGCCCAGCGTCTCCAGAATCTGAAACGTCATTTCAATATATATCTGCTAAGACATTGCTAGAAAAAACAAAGAGAATTAACAATCTTAGAATTATGAAAATAAAGATTAATATCCTACAAATTAATACACCGCTGCTGATTTCATACTCGACTTTAGAGAGGATTAACAGTGTAATGAATGTTTGCTTAGAGTGTATGAGATCGTTACATCATTATGTCAAAAAGATACATACATTAAACATTTTTTTTGTAATTTTTAACGCTTTTTTCTGAGGACAAATGTTCATATCAATATAATTTTTTGGCTAATTGAAAGTTCACGATGTGTACCTATCTGCCATATCTATTTTATATTGAATTCACATATAGAATGAATATTTATTATGCAGGTGGTCCCGTAACTTTAAGATAACCTTGTAACTACTTTTTCTATACATCATGGTGAACAACTTTTTTTCTATGACTTTTGCAATTTGCATGATAATTTATCGACTTTTTCATACAATATAACAACACCGCCGATTCAATTTGTATAGAAAAACTAAAAAATTATATGCATATTTTTAGAAGTTATAGAAAAAAAGTTGTTCACTATGATGTAAACAATATAAGGTGACAAGGTTATCCTTGAGTTACTGGACATCCTGTATAAATACTTAAGTGTGTTTATACTCATGATAATAAACAACTTTGCGCAAGAAACTACTTAATTACCTTTCTCAACTTAATTTTGTTAGGATGAATAAGACTTTCTAAACATGATTACGGACGGCAAACGTATAACTAATAAAAGTAAGTTGAGATAGGTAATTATTAGTTTCTTAGGCAAAGTTGTTTATCATTACATACACTGATCAAAATCCACCCTTTAAGCCTTTAGAACACAGAAACGCGAAATCGAAGCGAAAACGGATAGTAGTATTCGGTTCGCCTTCGTATCGCTTTCGCGTAGTATACGTATATGAACGGTATACCAGATGCGGACCGATTCCGTGCCAGTTTGGTGTTAAATGTTAAAAATTTGTGTGACAATACACAAAATAAATACTCGTTAAATATAAAATAACTTTATTTTACTTACTAGATTCACCTCCTATTTCATTAGCAATATCTGTCCAGGCTACAGTCTTTTTAAAGTTGTTTTTAAAGTCCTTGTGACTGATATCATATAAAAAAGTCTTTCTCTCACAGCTTCAATCAATGTTTCTGTTAAGTATAAATTAGATAACTCATTACATTACTACCTAAATGCGTCGCGCGAAAATCTGTCGACACGTACGAACTGATTTCGTTTCGCGTTCAGTCCGCTTGCTGTGTGAGACGCACCAATCGAAATCCGACAGTGCCCGACAGCGTTTCGCCGTTTCGCTATGTTCCGTTTCGTTACGCTTCCGCCTCGCATTCGCTGCAGCGTGCTAAAGGCGTTATAGATAAAATGACATGATTCATCGATAGTGATGATGGGTGTGTTGTTGCCTAAACTTACATCTCTGAGCGGTAGGGTCCTCTCAATCGTGAACTTGGGGATCTCGACAATGACCTCTCGGCCCATGTAGCTCTCCTCCACAACGGCCGCCAGGCGCTCGGGGGTCAGATTCTGGATAATGTTCGAAACACCTGGAATAATTATTGATAACAAAATCAAAAAATATTTGTAACACGTAACATTATTAACTACAACTGAGTAAAAAAGCAGTGGAGGAGTGGGTACTGATAGTAATTAATATGATCACTTTGGTTATAAGTAAAATGCGATGCGTAATCATCTGGTACAGCTTAAAGTTACTCGTAGGTATATATTTCATCATTTCAGCCATGTATGTCCACTGCTGAACACAGGCCTCTCCCAATGACTTTCATCGGGGGGGATTGCCAATACTCGCCACGCTTGGCAGGCGGGTTGGCGAGCGCAGTTTTTATAACATTTCGCATGCAGACGCTGCTGCCCGTTTCGTGCTATAGGAATTAGTCGCCTCTTACAACACGCCTCCTGTTAGCGGTAGGGAAGAGTATTCTTTACGGCCGTTTCCACACGGCAGGTATATATTTGTCGGCTTGTAATTCTTATTTATGAATTTTATTCTTACATAACTGACTTTAAAACTAACACCTATTACAATTACACGTTTTCACTTGTAAATAACTGTTTTTAAAATCTTGATAATTAGTTTGGCTTTTAATGGGATTTTAAACTAAGAAATAAAAAAAAACAGAAGTAATAAATTATAACAACTACAATTAGGAAACCAATCCGAATCAGTGCAGTAGTGGTTAGTTAGTTTGTTAAACTTTAATGGTTTAAAGTCAAACAAATCTAGTTCTTGGTCATCAAAGATTTTTTTTACTTGGACCGGTGCTCTCACAAGAAAAGAGTTTTGCCCATAGTTTATAAAACACTAGCTGTCCCGGCGAACTTCGTACCGCCCTTCATACATTTTTTTTGTGATTTTTACCGTATTGTTATTCTGCTATTCGGGGCGGAGACAAAATCAACAAAGGAAAGATAATAAAATCAGCCCAGCCGTTCTCGACTTATAAATGGTGTAACTAATCCGACTTTCTTTTATATATATATATATAGACTACCTGTCTCGGCGAACTTCGTACCGCCTCGTTTTTTTTGTGAATTTTTTGATGTTTTTTTAGTTATTCTGCTATTCGAGACGGAGACAAATCCAAAAATCATAAAAATCGGCCCACCTTTTTTGACTTATGGTCTAAATGGTGTAACTAACCCGACTTTCTTTTATATCTAAAGATATAATATAATATAGACTAGCTGTCCCGGCGAACTTTTCGTACCGCCCCTTCATAAAAAATTTTTTCATGAATTTTTCAGTGTATTTTATAATTATTCTGCTATTCGGAAAAGAAACAAATTTAACAAATCAAAGATCATAAAAATCGATCCAGCCGTTCTCGACTTATAAATGGTGTAACTAACCCGACTTTGTTTTATATATATATATACGTATAAGAAGATTAAGGAACGCAAAGAGTAAAAGGTAGTCACAGATCTATTTGGTATATACTAGCAGATAAATTGAGGAAAAAAGAACCGGAAAATCGACTTTAGACTGTGCAATTTTCACATAATTATGATGCACTATCTGCTATTCTACGTCTCTCAATCAACAATTAGGTCTAATTTATTTAGGTTGCAATAGGGCTTGCAAGATCTTACTGTAATCCTCTCTGCCCACAATACCTATCTTATTGTTGTGCCCTGCAGGGTCTATAATGATCTATTTTATGTATTTAATTACAACCTAACCTGTGTAACATTATAGAATGCAATAAATATATTGAATTGAATTGAATTGAATTGTAAGAGAGAGACAACAATCGTTCGTATTAATCTTCTTGAAAATGTTTATGTTATCTATATGCAACAAAAATTCTGCAAACCGAAAGCATGAACTTAAAACATTGATAAAGATTTCAAACAGTAAAGCTACCAACAAAGATCCTTGTGGACCCCGGAGGGGACATTATGCCATGCGGATGTGTATATATCCGTTGACGTCGACGACAGCCTGGAATCTGTTTTTAATGATGATTTCGATTTGAAAGAAGGCTCCTGAGCTTTGCTAGCCTATCACACTCAAGAACACATATACAGGTTTAATGGTATACTTTTACTGGTTGTTTTTCACTCTTTTAATACTTATTTACAACTATTATAAAGGTACTAATGGTGAAATCAAGACAAATAATCTGCTTTTTCATACATTTTGCTGTTCGAGGAGCACTTGAATATAGAACTTTAGTATGGAACAGCAGTTTTTTTTACCATTTTGGTCCCATAATAATGGTTGTTTATGCATTAAAAAGTAGAAGAAACTGTAAAAGCATGTACATCATTCTACCGACAACCTGTATACTACGATACATTTAATATTAGTATTGACACTTCAGGGAGAAGCAAAAGAACAGGTAGGTTGGCAGGTACTATTAGGTACATTTTTCTATTTCTGCATTATCTATTATACATAACTTATATATTTTAACAACACACAATCATACGTTATGTAAAATAGGTATTAAACCTAACCGTAAACACGATAAAAATAAATAACATCTGGCTATCAACCAAATTTTAGTGTGTGATACGACTAAATATGCCTATTGCCGAGGTAAGAAGACTTTTACTGACCTTCCTTCATGGAGTAGGGAGGCAGGAGAATGTACATGCTGATGTCGTTGCCCTTGTAAGGCAGCTCGAGGATCTGCGCTCCTAGTTCATCGCTCACCACTGCAAAAAATATATGTATTATAAAAATATTTGTTATTACACTTCATTTAAAATACATGTTGGATTGGTCCGCGTAAAATATTACAAGTAGTATTATTAGTCACCTTGGCATGCGACTTACGTAATTTTTACGCGGAAAAAAAATAAGCCATTTTTCTCTATTATACGGTGAATATAAACTCATGTAATTCCTTAAAAGTACATAATTAACTGCTGCTGCGTAATATATCTACTTTCACTATGAATAGAGCCAAACTTAAACACTTCCATATAAACATTCACCTTTCTTTACAAAATATACTATTCTGCCTCAATGATGAAGCATCTGCTTTTTTGCGAATTCCTTGTTTGTTAATAAGTAAAACATGTTGCACATGAACAACTTTGACAGACTTTCAAGGAATTACATGACCTGATATTCAGCTGGTAGAAACATCTAATTGATTACTACTGTAGTGGTGCCTGTTATAAAATTAGCAGCAATTAAGGTTCACTAGTGCGTCTCAGGATTAGCTAATTTTATCCTGAACTATCCACTAACATGGTCTTAAACATCGTTCTATAGCTGACCGTTTGTAGGGTGTTGACAGTAATAGGATAGTGTCCCAATTCCGTACTGAGCTAATCAAGTGCGCAAGCCCACCTTTGTGTTTTTTTATTGTTTGGCATTACTAATCCTAGTTACCAAGTCCATCTATAAAAAACATTCCGTCGTATTTCAATTGATGAAGACTCAAACTTACTGTAGTGAAAAGTGCCCTTTTGCTTCATAAAAGGCACCAAAGTCTGACGGGTCTCTGACACAAAGAAGGCTTCCTTCTTTGTCCTTTCCGCGGGGAACTTGGAAGCCCACACGCCCTTGAAGTACGCTGCGTTGGCCAGCACGAGCTTGGTGTCTTCACTGACTCCATCTTCTGGCAGCAAGTCCCTGATGTTGTTTTTAGTAATGCGTGCTACCCACTCGTTTATGTAGTCGCGAGCACTTTTAGGGTCGCTGTGGAAGTCCTGCAAAGGATAAATTGGGATATAAACTAACAGACTTAAGTATTGCTCTGTAGTTAGAGATTAAAACAATATCCAACGTATATTCAATGGTACTGAGTATCGCAGCTCAGTCACTACAGGCTTATTATCTACGTGTGCCTATCCAGTTTTTACACGTTGCCCAAAAAGGAGCGTAATGTTTTTAGGGTTCATGTATGTATGTATGTGTGAGTGTTTCTTTATTTCACCTTATCGAATAAACGCCTTTGCCGACTTTGATTTATAAGGTGTCGTTAGAATCCTTACGTTCTTTTGAGTGACATAGGCTATGTTGTGATGTCAGAATAAAAATAAATATGGCGAATTGCATTACTCAATAATGTGCGGCCTGCAGAAAAAAATCTTTCAAAGTTATGATATGGGGAATCAAAACAAAGGGTTTAAAAAGGTGATTACAAAATTTTATACATTTTCTATGCATAAAATTAGGTACTTTTCGATTACGAATTGATAAAAAAGTATGAAATAAAAATTATAATTAAGAAGCACGACTGCTGTTAGTAAAAAGTAAAAAAAAAAAATTTTTTTGCTTTTATTAATAGCAGTCGTGTTTTTTAAAAATGTTCATGCCGCAGCTACATACATCACGATCTACACTAAGATTGTAATGTATGTAGTTTGATGTTATCCCTAAAGTAAACAAAGTATTTGAGAAACAGAATCAGTGTTTTTACGTAATAAAAGTGCCCAAGTGCTAATCATTTCCGGTGATTTGGTGGTGGAAACGTGCGATTGACAAAATGAATAAATGTAATTGACGGCAGATTGACGTTCTACTTGACCTCTGCTGCCGTATCTCAGGAGGTGATTAGCACTAGCGCGCAAACTTGTGCCAATATATTATCTGAGGACCTCCGTAGCTGAGAGGCGAGTACTTGGCGTCGCCATCTCTGAGTTCCTGGGTTTGGTTCTCAGTCAAGTCAATGTATAAAACGAACTTTTCTATGTTGTCTCGGGTCTGGGTGTTGTCGCATCGCGTCGTTGTTTTTGATTTCAATAACACAAGTGCTTTAGCAACTTACCTACGTTAGGATCAGAGCAGTGTATATTACGTTGCCCAATATTTATTTATTTATTAAGAATCGTTTCAATTTAGAATGACCATACCAATGCCTCGAACTCGTCCGAGAAGAGGTCGAGCAAGCACTGGCGCGTGTGCAGCTCTGTGTCCACAAACAACTTGTTGGCGTTCGTGAACTCGTAGCTGTCGGAGTTGTTGTTGGCCAACCGAGACCGCTTGTCCACCTTGTACGCAGTCATTAGGTTTATCTTGTCCTGGAAAATAGCGAAGTCTTCATCCATAAAGAGATATAGTTAACGATATAAAATTAAAATTAATTATTTAGTATCTCTTGTAGCTATGTAATAAATACTTTTGTAATTTAGTCTTTTACCTGACGGTTATAAATGTTATTAACAAAATTTAGATTAGGCAAGCTTTTTATTTATATTACTTACTAAAGAAATACTATGATTAACAACATTTGACATGCATTAAGCATCTCCTTTTAGTAATTAAAATACAATAGAATGTTAATATTGTCACCTTCGCCTCGGAACCGTAGGTCACGGTTTTATAGATATACATGGGGCACACTAAAAGTTTTGCACGTCTAGCTAATCGGAACTATTTGAATTTCGAATGTTATATTTTTTTAAACGTTCTTAGTAATAAAAAAAAACAATTGGCGGGAAATTATTTGTGAATGGTTTTTTATCACACATCAAAGTTCTACGTACGCAACGAAAATGGAATTAAGTCGAAAATATTTTTGAGCGATGATTTTTTATGATTTTAAAAGTTCTCTCTATCCGCAAGACTGTGCCGCTCGTCTTCAAAATTCTTCTTTTGGGAGATAAGCACCTTGTTTGAGCACCGTGAGGCAATGGTTTGCTGAATTTGAGAGAGGTCGAGTTTCTTTACATGACGGATTTCGTGAAGGGTGGCCTTCAACTGCCGTCAACGAAAATAATTTGGCTACTGTTAAGCGGCTAATTGAAGAAAACCCGCGGATTACCTATGAGACAATTCGAGGACTATTGGGGATTGGTATGAGCCAAATTCAGCCAAGTTCAGCTGTTTATGACATTGTCACAGGAGATGAAACATGGATTTATGGTTTTGAACCCGAAAAAAAACAGCAATCTTGTGAAGGGTGTTTGAAAATGAGAACAGGCCATCAAAAGTGAGGCAGGCGAGAAACGTTGGTAAAAAAATGATCGCGTTTTTAATCTCAGCTACGGGTCCCATCTGTACAATTCCACTTGAAGATCAAAAGAGTGTTAATGCCGAGTATTCTACCATTTGTTTACCCAGGGTGTTAGAAAAAGTTCGCGAAAGACGACCCAAAAGCCGCGTTCTCTTACATCATGACAACGCTTCTTCATACACGGCCAACAAAACAAAGTAATTTTTAGCTTCCGAAAAAGTATAACTCGTCACCCATCCTGCGCATAGCCCCGACCTAGCACCCTGTGATTTCTGTATTTTCCCCAAAATCAAAGATTTGATGAGAGGTTATACTTTTACCAACTCCGAAGAGGCAGTGATAGCGTTCAATCAGCACGTAGAAAACATGCCTTCAGATCTGTGGTCCTCCTGTTTTAAAAAATGGTTCGATCGCATGAAAAAATGTTTAAAATGTAAAGGAGAGTATTTTGAAAAGCAATAAACGTAATATTTTGGTTATAACATGTAGTTTTTTTAAGTTACGCAAAACTTATAGTGTGACCTACGTACATGCATGGAATTAGCTAAAAAAACAGTAAATTTTACCAAATTATCTGCAATTTGCAAAGACTCCTTTAGTGACTTTTCAGTGTTTCCACCAGAAGTAAAGTAGGCGAGTAGCAGAGAGTGATATACGGAGAACGGCGAAAAAAAGATGTTGTCATCGGGAACCACTCCGTTGATCGCATTGAAAAGATTCAGGGTAAACGCCAGCTGCCCTCGGTACAACGAAGTCCTGGCTTCAGGGTTCAGTTTTTTTGATGAGTCATCTTTGTAGAAGCATTGACTGTTGACAGTCGATGCAACGATCAACGCCACAAAGGTTATTTTCAACATGATGCACCTGAAACAAGGTAATTGGACATTTATCAGTGCAGCCTTGTACTTGATGGCGCTATTTACGTAATGTTCAGTAAATGGCTACATTTACAGTTTTGCAGAAAAATACATGTGACTCATAATGAATTCTCATGGAAGTACCAATCTTGAGGTAAAGTACCTATGTAATAGCGTAGCGATAGTAAAAAGTTAAGTTATAAAAAAAACCTTACTGCATTACTATTACTTTAATAGTACTTATGATAAATAATGATGAATTATCTACAAGTAAAGTGGTCGGCATAGTCACACTAAGTACCTACCTCAAGTACCAACACCTCTCTGAGCGGTGGTGCCTAACTGTAAGGAAGCGTGACTTTATTTTTTAGATTTACTTACCTAACCATCTATTGATTCTAGAATAAACTAATGCACATTTTAGGGTTCTGTAGTTAACACGGAACCATTAACGTTTTGCCATATCCATCCGTCTCTCTGTCCGCAGCTTAGTTTAGAGACTTATTACTAGAAAGCTGTAATTTGGCATATTAAAGCACGCCGATAATGTGGTATTAAAAACCTTAATTTTTTGTTTCTTACACAAAAAGTGTGATTTGTTCAAAATTTAAAATGCAAATTTTTGTTACAGTCAAGTCCCTGCCAGATGGTTGTTTGAATTAAAATAAGGATCGTAGTTTACCAATATAAACGGACTTAAAAGAAAAACTGTCACAGCTAGGTTGGTCGACCAACTTAAATAAATGTACTAGAAGCAAAAAATTTCGGCAACTCGAAATCCGCGTGTATTGCGTTTTTATTTCAATATTAAACAATAATGTAATGCGTTTGCTATAGCAATACGAGTATGACAAAGGCATTGGATATAGTTCAAACAAACAATGGCAAGACAGACGAGTTGATCTCTGGCTGATGCATTTCACCTCGCTTTCTCTGCAGCAGAGCGCGCATGCGGCGGGGGCGGGGCCACCGAACCGACTGTTAACTGAGATCAGCCTGAGAATATAATAATTTTTACACTGGCATTTATAATCCAAAGCTATTTTTAACTATTTCCCAGACTGCTCTCAAAAGAACTTTTATTAATATTATTTTACTTAATACTTATAATAATTAAGTGGAAACCAGAATCGAAAGAGTGTTTTTTTTTGCATCGACTAGTAATTTTTACGCAAATTGCACTTTATAATGCATGCAGATTCGTTCAGCTAAATTGATTTAGCATTTTCAATTCATCATAATTAAATTTTAAGTAGTGAAATATATCGTTTACTTTAGATTGTCAAAGAGTTAAGTACAATTACATTATAATAAAACAGTTACATTATCCTTATGTATTAAATACAGGAAACATAAATTAGTAGTACTTAATTGATTCTTATCTACAATGAAATTAATAAACACGATGAGTCAAATTTATGGGCCCTGGATAAGACTTATTGTAGATATTAATAAACTCGGCATCCAACGGCACCACAAAATATATGATGTGCATTTTTAAAGTATATGTCAGTTCGATTTCCGACTGACACGACAACGCCAATTTCGTCCGGTCGGGGTAAGGCCCCTGTAGTTTGGTATACCTAGACGAGCTGGCTGTTTTAATATTTGATTTTTGGTACTTTGACTTGTTTGCATTTTAGAAGTCTAATAGGAGAATCGAGTGATTCAGCATCACCTTCTTCGTCCTTTTTTTACACCCTATATATTCCTTCAAAATCATGTATATTTTTCGTTATCAGCGTAACTAAATTACTGGTCTAAACTATAATAGAAAAAAAATCGATAAGACTTGCATTAACTTTATTCATAACAAACAAAATTGTGATACAGTTATATCTAATTTCTATTTCTGTAACAGACTGGTTATTGTCAGATAATATTACTAGACTGAATCAGATTTGTCCCCAAAATATTTATGTTAGTAAGCAATCGCGGTGCAATATCTATGTCACGAGTGGTCAATCAGTCAGTCTCTTTTGCCTCTGAGTTGAGGTCAGCCCCAATCACCTCAATTTCTGTGTGACACACTTGCTGCAAAAAAAAACTGCCCAAAAATTCGCAATGTATGTCTAGCAGTTGAATTCTAACTCTGAGGCTGTTGATAATGATATAGTTTTTCTTAAATGAATGAGTGCCTAATTATTCAGGTGAATATTTAAAGGTTGTTTCATAGTTATGCCTAGATGCTAATATAAATGCAAAGGACAAGTTCCCAACGCCAGTTGACATTTTTAACCGACCTCAGAAAAAGAATCAATCAATTCCTTGTTTGACTGTCTGTTTTATTTTTACTTTATTTTTTTTTGAAAGGGTACTTCTCTTGTGGTGCCATTTTCATTAAGTTAAGATCTGATGATGAAATTTCAAAGAAATCAAGGATAATCCTCGAAAAATATAGGCATGTAAAGTATTTTTGTTAACTTTGAATAACTAATTCAGGTGTAAGTATCTGGGAACCACCATAATATCATACTGCTGAGCTAAATATAAAAAGATTTCACATATATACAAGCAACTTTATTCTTAAAGACCATCTATTTTTATTTTATGAGCGAAGCTGCAGGAAAAAACTAGTAATAAATAAAAATGCGAAAGTCAACTCGTCAACTGTCATGGTAAGTAGGACCTCAAAGTGAGTCAGGAGTTACGTCCTTCTGTTACGAGATACTAATGATTTCCCTTTATGAAAATATATATAAGGATGCAATCATCCAGAACAATTTCTGGATGATTATACTACGCATTCACTTTATGTAGGAACATTAAAAATACATATATTCAGTTTACATGCTGCTCAAACGTGGTAATAAAACAGTTGTTGTCCTATAAACAACGCAAATATTTTTATTATATTTTTCATGAGAATCCAAATTCAGCATTCTAAATCACTCATAATTTTTACCGTCGTATCTTAATTTACTTTATCTAAGCGGTTATAATTTAACGTCAATGGAAAAGAAATCATTTAATATCTGCGTTTAAACGCGCGTTACAATAATAGATTAGCTACGAGCTATGGTTCGTTTTCGATTGCATCGATTGAAGTATAAAACGTGTTTGTTTCTGTAATAACGATCGATAACATGGTCTCGGATAAAAGTCGTTGTCCAGTACCTCGTACATAACACAAAAATGGAATTTGTTATTCTGAGGCTGAGTTATTGTATTTGTCTGACCCTTAATAATGTATTTACAGTAAAACAACACTTATAACAAATATGGCAATCACAGAATAATAAATATTTAACATTGGATTCGATTTTAAAAATAATTTACTAAGAATCTACAAGGATAAGTGCATGTGGACATTACCTTCTTGTTTTTAAGGTATCAACTCATTTATTTTGAATACGAGTAAACAATGGGATTTCCACCGAAAACGGACTGTTGAAGGATTAAGAAGCAGCGAAAGTCACACTCACGTCATCGCACATCTGTTACACAACCGGACCAACAAACCGTGTCACGTGATAATGACGTGAGTAATATCGGAAACAACGGTCAAACAAAATGCTTCGAAATTTTAGTAAGATTTTCCCAAAACATTAACACCGTAAAGCCATAACAAGGTAACAGCAACAGTAAATCGTTAGCAGGCAAAAAAACATTAAGTACAAAATTCGGGTTAATGATCGCACAAACTCTATCTAACCACCTGTCTAGATAGGCGGAGCATAATTATTTAAAACTCAAAAAATTTTATGTGCATTATATAGCAATCAATTTAATGTAGGAACACACCTACTTTAGATAAAAAAGGAGTGATTCATTCATTCAGCAAAACTATTTGAAAAATACAATTAAATTATTTGTGTGCTTTAAGTGACCATATCGGAACGAATCTCTACGCTTTCTACACTAAACCCAGTCATGGGTTTTTCAGATACGAGTCGAAATTCGTGTCAGTGTCACATATTGTGCGGCCTGTTCATCCGGCGGGGTTTCCAGTGCATTCAATAAATTGTCTCTCAGACCTCGCACTCGATTACCTGACGGAGTAGGCCGTAATAATATAACAGTATACAACCTGTTATGTACATAAATGTACATAACAACATAAGGACAAAGCAACAGTTGAAATCTTTAAAGCGTTCAGACAGCTGCAAGCCAACGCATGCTACTTATAGTGTGTATGATTGTACCCACTTTTAATTATGATCAAATCATAGCACTGGGATCATTATAAATCCGATACTCATAGAAAATCAGAAGCCAAGGTAATTCCCGTAATTTAAACGAAGTCGAAATCCAGTTTCGATCCGACCCCAGTAACATTATTATCAAAAAAACATCTCGTAAACTTAAAACATGACTTCAAAAATTTCGTAATGTGACTGAAAATGAAACAAAAACAATTCTTATTAGGGTTTTTTCAATTTTCAGTCGCATTATGAACTTTAATTGTATTTTTGAATTTCCGAGAATACCGTTTTTGATACCGGATCGAAACTGAATTGTGACTACTTATAAATGACGGGAATCAGTCTTCTGTTATCTATACTAAACATGTAGTAACTGGTTGTAAATATCAGCAAAAAAAAAACACACCGAAGGCCTACTACGAAAATGTTTTATTCGTTCGGACGTATAAACCTAATAAATTAAAATTACCATCCACGAGTACTTGTGTCGAATCATTGCCAAAATATGTACCATAGATTTAGTACGTAGCGTATTCGAAGTCTATGAAATATGAACAACAAATTAGCACCAAACCTTTCCCAAAGACAGCGAGCTCAGATATTTTTTCCCTATAAATAAAATATCGGATTATGTGTAAATATCTTAGGATCTTTTAATTTTGTATTTTTTTAGGGTTAGCGTTTAGGTTAATTTTCGTTTCGAGTTTGTAAATATTCTTAACTTAAGTACTAATATTAGATTCGTTTTTTCATTAAAATATTGTAGTTTTAAGAAATTGTTTACTTGAAAAATGTGTAACAAAGTAATAAAGTTAAAAGTAAGTACCATATAGTTATTTTAATTTATTAAGCATTTAAATTGGGATTCGGTCGAACGATAGATAGATAGATAGATAGATACTCTTTATTGCACACCATACAAGTAAAATACACATGATTTTTACAGAAAGATGTACAATTTAGGCGGTCTTATCGCTAATAGCGATCTCTTCCAGACAACCTTTAGGTAGAGCGATAGGAGGACGATAAGCATGGTCGATATTTTTAATGGTTATTATTTATCATTTAAAGAGCTTTAGAGTGCAAGTTTGGTGTAGTTTGTGTTCTAATGTTTAGTGAAGTGATAAAGATCTTAAACTATTGAAATATTATTGTATTCAACGCCGCATCGAGTGTCAAGTGACTTGTCTCAAGACAATTTGCTTTAGACCCGATAGCGTCTTGAAACCTACTTCTACGGGAAGAATAGCCGTCATTGAATCCAAGAAAAGCAATAAAAGCTAAACACCCGTTATTTATTGTGAACACTATATCAAGAATCACTCGACATTGGCAGAATCACTGCTCTGCTTATAGAGCGGGATTGAGTCCTTTGAAAAAAAAGCTTATACGTTTGAACGAACGAAACATTTTCGTAGTAGGCCTACAATACATTACTAATAAATGATTACTTAAACTCCATAATTTCTAGTATTGGGTGACTGAATATACATCGGTAGTCGAGGTAAATTGCACTTAATATTATGATGAGTGTTGTTCTTAAAGCAGGAAAGTTGAAAATAGGTAAATTATTGTTAATATTAGTAAAACTGAATTTATTTAATAAATACTTTTTGGTAAAGAGCTGAACTTAATCAATTTAGTATGTATGTAGATATTTAGTATGCAACTAAGTAAAGCTACCTAAATAATCTTCATTTTGTCGTCAAACCTACTTAAGAACACAGCTTCGAACGTAAAGCTAATAACAGCCAATTTTTTCTTGCAACACTTAGGTACACCAGTGTTTTATTATTTTCTTTGAATTCCAAGGCGACAACTGTTCCTGAACTGAACACCGAGGCCGAACAAACTTATACTCTGCCAAAATTTTGAACTCTATTGAATAGTTATGTTAATGTGACCTCTATACGGTCTTCGTAAGGTCTATAGCGCTCAGACGCGAGTCGTATAGGTACGTAACGTTTGCATAAGACCCACTGGGTTTGGTGCGCCGTGCACGTTGCCCGAATACCAATGTGCTTCAGTTAAGAACCCGTTCTTCATTCAGGCAAGTATTTTTTAGTGTAACTGTTAATATTTTGAGATATTTCAGGATCTTTTGATCTAGCATAAAAAATAAGACAAAGACATGATTTTAGAACTTTTTATGTCTCCAAACATTTGGTCACCAAGATAAAAAAGGTCCACAATGAGCCTAGTAATTATGTCAATTGACTCTCTTGCTCTTCCTTTAACCTTTACAAAATACAAGACAACCTCGAAAAAAGAATGCGTATTCTAAATCTTAAGCATTTGTAGGGTTATTAGACCCGTAGCTTTGAAATTAATATGTCTGTGCCAAATCCTCAAAGGTCACTTAATTTGTACACAACCGGCTTGACGTCGCTTTTCATAATTATATAGTATAGTATACTGGATAGATAAGAACCCACCCACATACATCATCATGATATTAGTAATACCTATCATGTAATGCATATTAAAGGTATGCTTTATAAATGGATAATAATCTTATAAGCTAACGACACTCCTAAAGATTATTTTTTTGCATCAAGGATAATATTTCACTTGATTTTTTTTTCCTCTGGTATATTTCGGACCCACAACCTTTCGATATCCGGGCGACTGCTCCTTCAACTCAATTGGAATTTGTTTGAAATATCTTATAAATATAAAAAAAAACAATAATAATGTAAATGCAAAAAACAAAAAAGCTTTGACATTTAAAATTGAAAAAGTATCGACGACGTATCGGTGAAAATATCAACAATATAATTGACATCTCTGCTAGTCTGTGTCAGATTCTTTATTGATGAAGGGGGCAGGTGTATTTTATTTTTATTTGGTACCCAAAAAGAGCCAGCAAAAATCGAAATCGGTGTAAGTAATCCAACACAACATATTTAACAACAACAACACTTAATAATCCATTATGAGGTAAAAAGTTTTTTCTTTTATTACTGCACATTTTTTATCCTACCTATTTGTAAACTAAAAATAGGGCAAAGACTCGACCAGTACATCTGCAGTGTCTCTATTAAAAACCTTATAGAGGATAATGATTGCAGAATGTAGGTGCGTGAACCTGAAACCGTGCTGGGTGTGTGTACTTCTATGTTGGTGACAATAAATAGATAGTTGCTCTATGATATCTGCGTGGTACTATGAGTACGCAGATATAAGAGTTGGCGAAATTCATTTTACACTCACTGAATTTCCTAATTAGGAATTCATAAATAAAATACTCCATAAGTATTAAGGATTATTTGCCTTAGCTAACAAAACTCCCGAGCCTCTATAATACAAATATGGTTTACAAAAAGTGTATGCAGTTAGTTGACTGTACAGTTTAAGATTCAATCAAGGAACGTGTGTTTGGTTGTTGATAACTTCTAACTAATACAGTGACGCACTCTCATAAGATTACATATTAATCTGGGTAATTGAACTGCGTAAATTTTATCGGATACACTTAAAAAAAATACTAAAGGATAAGTCTATATGAGGATCTGGGTTTTACAATAAATAAAACCTTGTATTTATAATAACGCTAGTTATTATGTGTAATTGTGTCGTCTGTTTGTTAACCCAAAACAATTTTTAAAACAATTTTCGCAATAGGTTCCTGGTCCTACAGTCCAGTCGGCAGGTAACACTTTTGGTAAATTGAAACTCTTCTAACTTGAATAGCTTTCTCCACGTGTAAATTCATTAATACTGCTACACACAATTTGTGAAAAAACCAAGAGAGTGATTTGGGTACTAAGTGCTACTAAGTGTATCAGAGCAATATGGATGTTCGTTGTGGCTATAACACTTGCAAAAATTCGTCATAGTAAATTAGAAAGCGTGCATGATAATCAGCGACCACCGACCAGCGGTCATGTGTGTGTAAAACGCACTTCGCGTGTAATCTATACACACATACCTACCTACTACTACAATAGTACTCAACCATCTCTCATACTATTTTATACAGGTAGGTTGAACTGTGGGAAAACTCATGACATCATTTAAAAGAAAATTGCAACAATACGAGTAGGTCTACTAAAACGTTTTATTTTGTGCGGTACCAATTGTACCATGTCAGCTTTATGATTGCTGGATTCATGATCGCAGATTGAATAATACATACAATTTTTAAGAATAACCTACGCGAATGTTTATTTTGGCTAAAAATATGTCAAAAACAAAAAAATATAGCACAACAAACGTTAGCTCACCTGTGACGTCCTGCTGCTGTCGACGTAAAGCTGAGCGATACTGTATTTTTTATGTAAACGAAACTTTACGGAATCTTATAACTACTTACTGCAGTAATTTAGGTAAAGTAGTTTATAAAAAAAATATTATAGACATTTAAAGTTTATATACAAAATAGTAACGCGTTGCGTTGCAGCGAGGTTCAGACACAGACTGACTCAATGAGAGCCGGTCGCTATCCTCTTTTATGTCTATAGTAAACTGGTATGCGCGAGCGCACCCGGCGATGTCAACAGCATCAGGTAAGGAAAAATAATGCCTCTTTTTATTCCAGCGCCCACACTGAAGGCGCTCGTATCAAAAGCATGTTAACTACGATATAATCTTAAAATAATTAATCGCCGCAGCTTTACCGTTAACTTGTGTTGGTCGTATAACTGTTAAAACGATGGCAGTTGACAGTAAAATCAGGAGCAAGCCGCGTAAAAGGGGTCAAGTTCGCAGAACTTTCTGGTTACTGCAACAAGCGAATAAGAATACAAACCGATATGTACGACTATATATAGCATACTGATAACTAACGTATTCTATGTAGATAATCTTACATATAAAAATCTCGTGTCACGGTGTTTGTGCGCACTTCTTCAAAACGGATGGACCGATTTTTATAAAAAAATATACGTATATTTGTTGGGAATGAGAATAGTTCGTATAGTACATTGTTACCCTAAGGGTGAAAGTAACTTATTTAGGCCTGAGACGGGGTTAGTTATATTTATAGTATGTTAACAGTTCGAGAGGCTAAATAGGTCTTTAACCCGAGGGAACCACTGTGCTTTTCATTTCGAATACAAGGAAAGTAAAAATAAAACTTGAATAAGCTAAAGGAATAAGTAAATTTTATTTAATAAAATTGAAAGCAAACAAAAACATTGAATCTCTCATCGGCTGGCACCGACTCCAAAAGTAACTGATTAGGTACTTAAGTGTTAGAATTATTTTTAGCATTTTAGTATTTGAAGTCGGTTTAATTTTTTTAAATAAAATTTACTTATTTCATCTATTTTTAGTGATAAATCCTAATCTAACTGCTGAACACCGATTTCATCCCCTATTTTTCTACCCTTAGGGGTGATTTTTACTTTGCAAACTTTTATCATAGCATCTTTGAAGTATATTCAATAAAACAAAAATCATCAAAATCGGCTCATATTTGTCGAAGATAGGTAACAAGAACCACAACCAAAATATTATCTGGGAATGTATTTGTTGATTTTCTCAAAAAGCTCTTAATCAATTTCGATAATGTATACCAAACAAAAAAAGAATCATTAAAATCGATTCATAATTGGCGGAGTAATCGCGTAACATACATACAAAAAAAAAACCTCCTTTTTGAAGTCGGTTGAAAATGAGCGAATTTTAACAAAATCTACCAAAGAGAATGTAATAACTACATTTTACAACTCGAAAAACCAATAAAGATCGGATTATCGCTTTCCCGCCTATTTTTTTCTGTGGCCGGCCAGCTATTCAGCATTAACTTTTTCATCATTGAAAAAATGCTAAATATTTTGCGCAAATATTATGTCATTTTAAAGAAATAGTTGAAAGTAAACTACTTATAATAAAGTCATTTAAAAAAATATTTTTAATTAATACATATCTTTATGTTAATTAAATTTTACATGGCGCTACATACAGTGGCTGTATAGAAAGTTGAAAAATGGTTAAATAAAATGTTAAAATAAAACACTTTGTTTTTAAATAATTTGTCAGCTGTCAGTCAGTTGAACGATTATCCCTAGGGCTGAAAAGTATTACTTTCAACCCGCTCCTCAGGTCAGACCTACTTTCCGAGTATGAGTAATGAAAAGTATATTTCATACGGCTAGGTAATTATGGTGTTTTTTCACACGAATTAAGTTGCGGGCAACAGCTCAATAAATATTAGATGGAATAGAATAAGAATGGAATGCAATAAAATTTAACTTTTAACTTACCTACGTATGGCGAGAATACTTAATACTTACAACTATTACTTAACTGATAGGTATATTAAAAAAGTTGTATTTGCAATTACATACTATAATCTAAGTTGAGAAAATTTCGACTATTTCTGGTAAGAAATCCACAATTCCAGACGTCTTTTTGCTATCCGGACGACTACTTTTCTAACCCCATGACATTAGTAAATCTAAGGAATTCTTTCATGTTTCACTTTCACAGCGAAACTATTAAAACCAGTATTGCACGTTTTTACAATTTTAGGTAAGGTAGATTTAAAAAGTAAGAATTTTGGCCTGATGCTGTGTTAACCCTTTTAGTCTAGCGAAAATATGTGATTCAAATGGTTAACATGAAGAAATGACGGATTTTTAAAAGTCAATATGGTGCCGTTAAATTAATTTCACGCTGGCTAACATTACAAGTCAACAAGTGCTAATTATAATTCCAATTGAATATGAATGACGAGTCAGCATGTCGTGTAATTTATGATGTTAAAGGCAGAACTAACAAGGATAGTTTTTTCACTTAACATCTCTAAAATGTTTTGGGGGTGAGAGGAGCAGGGTGTAAAGTTCCTCATCTCCCATTGAAAAGGGATTTACACACAATATCACCTTATTACGAGTTAATCTGGATTTTGCTACTGTCTGTGAAGCCTGCCTGATTGGTCACGAAATTTTTCCAGCGTTCTTGTCGTACGTGATCCACTTTTCATCACCAGTTATCAATCTCTTAAAAAATGTTTGGTTCCATTACGTCTCAATAAAGAATCGCAAATGAGTACTCGGTTCATTAGTTTTCTTTCAGTGAGCTCGCGTGGCAACCAAATATCGATTTAAATTTATTTGTATTAAAATAAATACAAATAAATGTAAATTTAGTGACTGGGCCACGTCTGGTATTCACAAAAGTAGGAAAAAAAATAGGAATTATATGACCTAAAAGCGCACACTCAAGAACCCAATATTATATAATATGTTAAAAAATTCTCAAATATTTTCAAAAAGGTTTGTTCAGTGGCTAAAGCGAATTATAGATTGAAAGGGCATTGTTTATTATGAGCTTTTCCGACGGGTCAAACCATCGATTCGGATCTATACTACCAATAACTGATGAGATTTAAGCAAGAAATTGAAAAAAAGCGGCCGGAATTGATCGATAAAAAGGGTGTGGTCTTTCATCGCGATAACGCTAGACCACTCGCATCTTTAGCCATTTAGCGAAAATTAAGAGTTTGGCTGGGAGGTGTTAGCAGTGATGCCAGATCTACTGATAAAGCAGTAGATTTACCTGATTTTAGAGATATCTACTGATCTACTGACTTATTTGCAAAAATTCGAGAAATCTACCTGCTTTTTTCATTTTCATGGATAAATCCAAGCTACTAAACATACAAAAACGAATTCCATCTATTCAAAAACGTGTCTGTTAGTGGTCATTGCCTACTCTGTGGCAGCGTCGTTTCCATCAGTCGAGGAAACAGAATGTTTAGAGGTTTGACATACTTCTGGTAAAGCAGCAGCCGTGTTATTATATTCCCGAGGTTCAAGACAACGAATGAATAACACGCCTAGCACGGCTAATGTCAGAAGTATGTCAAATTGGTAGATCATACTTCAGAAGTTGTCCCATATTTTTTTATCAAAATCGATTGAGCACTTTTTGAAAAAAAAATATATATACACTCAGATATTGTTTTAGTTCGTGGTTCTTGTATCTATGTTACCTAATATCTTCGACAAATGTGAACCGATTTTGATGATTCCTTTTCACTTAAATTTGTATGAAATGACAACTTCTGCCAACGCTCGCCCATACAAGTTCAGATACAGATTAATAATGGCATAACATTTTGTCGAACAAATCATAAGTCATTTCCATTCTATAGCCTAGGGTATGTGCTCCATTTATTTAAGGTATAATCTAAATGCGACAGTAGTAAGTGAAACACATTTTCTTTTGGTGTGACAGCAGACTTATGTGTATGTTACTAAGACTATTACATGAAATTACTGACGATATTTATGACTACAATATCAACTTTTACTGTCTACTGATTTTTTCCTGAATCTACTGATTTTTTTTCTCAATTTCTACTGCTTCTTTCGGATTTCATCTGGCAACACTGGGTGTTAGTGCCTCCGCCATTAGCCCTGATCTAGCACCTTCAGATTTTCCGCCTGTTTTTGTCTCTTCAGAATACTTCAGGCGTCACAATTTTTTGAAGTGAAAATATTATACTTGGTATAATAAGCTTGCATTGATTTGATCAGAAGTACCAAAATTTTAACAGCAACGGTTTATAATACATACAAGATGGCAAAAAGTTATCAAACAAAATGGCACATTATATACTGTAGTTAAATAAATAAACTTTGAAAAACATTCTTGGTTTTTCATATAAAATGC
Organism: Anania hortulata; assembly: GCA_963576865.1. NCBI lineage: Eukaryota > Metazoa > Arthropoda > Insecta > Lepidoptera > Crambidae > Anania > Anania hortulata. Next base: position 11,184,722 of record OY756390.1, on the reverse strand, counting down.
AAAGAAACTTTTATTCCCCAACCTAAAATTTTACTTGATATTCCATTATTTTTAATATGATTTTATTGATTACTATTTTTATTGATTTTTGAAATCACTCAGTATGACATTCATTTCATTGGAATTACTTAGTAGTACTTGTTGACTCGTACGTACATATAAGAAAAAAAAAATCAACAAAAAATATAGTTGTTATTGAGAAATTAAGATTTTTGTTTCTTACTAAGCTGTAGAAAGACATCTGCCCCCCTAGCATGACCATCAAAAAACGATATGATATGATATGATATAGGGATATATCGACACCAACTGTAAAAATATGATGGACATAGCCGCCATTTTGAATTTTTATCGAAACAGCGATCATAATATGTGACGTCACCGGCACGGCGATTCAAAATGGCGGCTACGTCTATCATATTTTTACAGTTTGTGTCGATATATCGCTGTATCATATCATATCATATCGTGTTTTGGTAGACATGCTAGGGGGGCAGGCTCATCATTTCAATTATCTCTAAATTCCTCTAAATCATGCCGTACCTAACATCAGAAAGTTGTATATTATGTATCTATTATTTTTGCGAAACAAGTAGGGTAAGAGGATAATTTAACGGCACCATTATGCCTTTTAAAAATCAGTCTATTCTTCAAGGTAACCATTTGAATCCATTCTATTTCATTTTCGGTAACATTTTCGATATAACTAAAGGGTTAACACTGCTTTCGGGTATTTGAAATGGACGAACCTTTTTTAAATGGCTCTATGGGATAAACTCTATACTTTATAGGTTCAATTTTATATTAACTGACATTACTTATCTAAAATCGATTATCGATCGTTAATGACTGTGAAAATCTTACCAATCCTTGTTTTCAAGTTTTGAAATTAGCACTACGGACATGCTTGTGCTATTTCCACTCTATCCGTAACATCAATTGTACGGGTATTGATATTTTACCTCCACTCCACTCTTAAAACTAATCTTTCGATTTGTGACCACTGACCCCAGCTGCAGGCTTACTGACAGTCATGTAGAGAACAAACAAATCATTACGCAAAAATGACTTGACGTGTCGTTCTCTACTGTTATGGGTATATTCGGTTTTAAATGCGACTGAGGGCATATTCTATTTATACTCTACCTACTTACACCTAAACTCAATTGATATATTTTACTGTCTGTAATTAATTATTTATATCTCGTTTGTCATGCAACGAGTCTCTCACTCTACCTATTGATATCTTTTACTGTTTGTAATTAATTATTTATATCTTGTTTGTCATGCAACTCTGATCTAGCACGGCCCCCACTATCCGCTAACATTTCGTCTACCTGAAGGTTATTTGGAACAGATCGCTTTTGGCGTTATTATTAATAAGACCGCCTTAATTGTACTCTATTTTATCTCGCGTTAAAATCTAGTGAATTTTGTGTACAATAAAGCGTACCTATTCGATCTATCTAAGTATTTATTGCCCGGCATGCGATGAGACGTGGGCTCGAGTCCCACCTGAGGCGGTCGATTTTTTTCAAGTGTTATATCATCATAATGACGACCGTCTGGTGTATTAGTTCGCGCTCCGGACTACAAAGCCAGCGGTTGCGGGTTCGAATCCTGCAAGTGGCAAATGTTTGTGTGATGAGCACTCGGAGAATTTTGTACCTAAATCATGGATGTTTATAAATGTATTTAAGTATGTTCATCTGTTATCTAGTCGCCATAGTACAAGCCTTGCTTAGTTTGGGGCTAGCTAATTGGTGTGATTGTGGAAACAATTTATTTATTTATTTATGTTTATTACCTATTCTTCGTTAATTCTACAACTACCATATAATATAATATTATAAGTGGTTGTAGTATAGTAACAGAGTTACCTTTGTAAATGTTCTCAGGTCTTTGTGTATCTAATCTTTGTTTTTGTAAACAAAAAAGTTTAAGTGTGAGGAGACGTAAAATATGAACACAGGAAATTCCACCGAAAATTCAGGTTTCAAATTTGCGTATGTAGCCGAACCTAAATAATAATATTTTTTGTGTCGCAAACTCGCAGTATGCAAATCAAAATGGTAAGGAAGAGTAAGCCACATAAGCTTACTCTTCCTTACCAATGAACACAAAAGGCCTCTACTTTCAGAAATTTCAAAACCGAACCGAAACTTGAAAGGCTTGATATTATTAGCCGATCGGACACTAACAATGGACCCACAGCGAGCGAAATGCATTGTCAGTGGACCACACACTTTCTCTGTGAATGGCGTTCTACTTACCTTTAGGACAAATGATGTACCTAGCTCTAAAGATCTGAAAATATTTGAAAAGTAGGAGTATTATTCTATTCTATTATTCTCTTCCGGAACGGTTTAAACTATTTTTATGTATATTTGGTAGGTATGAGATATATTGGACAACATCACATAGGTACATTCCTATGGTAAATAGTTAAAGTACCTACTTGTGTTACAGAAATCAGAAACAACGACGGTACGACAACTGGCATCCAGAACCGAAACAATATAGAAATGTAATTTTTCTACATTGACCCTTGACCGACCGATAATCGAACCTAAGCTGGGACCTCCGAGATAGCGACACTAAGTCCGGTATGATCGCCTATCGGCTACGGGGGTCGTATTTTATTGGGTGATTAGGGAGTTTCAGTTCCACGCGAACGAAGTCGCGGTCGACAACTAGTTATTAAATAGGAATAAGTAGAATATGTCTACCTAGTCTTGTCATCATCATTATCATCATTTCAGCCATAGATAGGACATTCATTGCTGAACATACGCCTGTCCCATTGACTCCTAGATTGGCCGATTGGAGGCATCCAGTCTCCCTGCAACATTTATCAGGTCGTCTGTCCACCTTGTGGGTGAATATCCTAAGCTGCGCTTGGCAGTAGGTACGTGGTCTCCATTCTAGAACCTTTCTGCCCCATCGGCCGTCATTTCGACGTGCTATGTGCCCCATCCACTGCCACTTCAGCTTGTTAATCCGTTGGGCTATGTCAGCGACTTTTGTTTGTTTACGGATCTCCTCATTTCTGATTCACTCTCGCAAGGACCTTGATCTTTCTTAAGAGGCCCATAGTAAGAGGCCACGTTTCAGTTCCATAAGTCATCACTGGTAAGACACATTGGTTGTATGACTTTGTGTTTAGGCACTGAGGTATTTTAGAGGTAAATAGGGAATAAACCAGGAGAGTGATTAATTGATCGAAATAAATAATAAATTGCTTAGGTCATAGGTACTGAAAGTTTCCGAATGCAGAAAAATAAGACTAGATATTAGACTTATGATACATTTATTGTTTTTATGGCCTTACAATTTATACATTTTTGCATTCGCTGGAACTATTGTAAAAAGCAGTTGACACAGTCTTCCTTGAGTGACCTCTTCAATGGCTCTGTGGGACGCATTCACTGCCAATTTAGGGCTTGTAAAACGTTGTAAACCTCATCTTTAATTTTAGGAAAGTTTATCTTTAATTTTAGGGAATAAAATGAAGTCACAGGGTGCGCGGTCTGGGCTGTATGGTCTCATCAATACATCGTCTTCAAATACGCTTCCGTTCGAGGACGCGTTATCTTGGTGGAGGACGACATAATCCAATGATGCTTTTCGCGAATATTTTCTAAGACTGGGCATACAAGTGTTGACGTAACAATCTGTGGTCACTGTCCTTTGGTATGTTGTGTACCTCTAATAGCCTGATTTACCAAAAAAAAGAAGCAACTATTGCTTGCTTGCAATGCTTTGACTTTTCTTGACTTCTATCGGAAAATCTTAAAAAAGAAAGTCTGTTAGTAGTCTGTTATCCTAAGCAGTAGCTAAAGCAGTAGGTGGTACCCCCAGGTTACGTCACCTGTCACGATAGACAGCAAAGACTGCCATGACCAACACTTAAGTCCACTTGCGCACCACCAAATTAGTTTCGTAAGGATTAAGACATCTATCTGTCTCTGTCAACGCCATACAACCTGACAGATAAAGAATGATGTATAATACCGTATTAGTGAATAATTTAGGGATTAAATTCGCTAATCCTGAGATGGGCAAGTAGACCTTACAATAAGAACGCGAGAACCTAATCCGCACAGGTTACTACGCCGGCTACGCCTGACAGCTCCGTAGTAACCACAATTAAACCTTTTATTCGGTATCCATCGAGTGCAAAGCTTCCAAACCTTAAATTGGCTCATTACAATGTCTAACACAGTTGCATTTTTTTGACAGTTTGAAACAGTTATTGTACGCTAGCAATATCGGATTCTGTAATAGCAGTCGGGCCGGGCGACCTCCACGTAGTACATCGTCATGGAGATGCATCACGTACTCGTCAAAATTCTCCGAACCATGAATACACAGAACTACAACATGGAGCTTTATCAACAAATGCCAATTGAAGTTTCTGGAAACTCTTTTGTTGACAGAGAGAAAATCACTGAACGTGTAATATAAGTACTACGTAAAAGAAAGTTATAAAAAATCACACAGGTAGAGCGAAAAAGAACGTCACAATGAAAAAACAAATGACAGTGACTGCAAATTAAGAAGTAATGGTTAGGTTAATAAAATTTCCTTTTTAATTTATTAAAGTAGTGGACAGTTCCAGAAACATTTTGTAATATTCGGTATGCCCAACGACACTATTAATTTACAGTTCGGTTCAATTCAGTAAACGATCTTTTCTAAATCGGCTCGTGTTTGGGTGTACAGGAGCCGCCCCTGGTTGTATGTATTGTAATGTATTTTGAACATTGTCTGGACTTTGGTGATACCCACGTAACACAGGGATGTGTTCTTAATTTCGCGACCTTGAAATCTGGTGTGTTGTCTGGCACACACCAGCTAAAAGAATAAAAGAAATGTTATCTTGTATCTCTAGTTATTTGTCACTCATTATTTGCCTTCCACTGCTGAACTTAGGCCTCCTTCAATGCGGGTCATTCTGTTCATTCAGTCACTTGCGCTCCTCATCCAGCTAGAGTCAGCGGCGTTTACGATGTCGCCTGTCCAACGAGTCGCTGGGCGTCCTACACTACGTTTGCTTACTCAAGAAGTCTGCGTCATCGGCTCTCGATTCACGGGCAATCGTGCGTGGCCTGATCTGGAGTGTTATCCATATACTTATCACAAACGAAATTAACCGATATTAGGTTTCTTTGGTTCTCGGATAGTTAACCTTCCTAATCTTATCATATCTCTTTTACTGACAATATTTTGTTCTGAGCGGCTATATTTTATTCTTCTGTGACTTTAGTTTATGTTTACAATGTAAGGCAAAGGGTAAGGAAAATACAAGTAAACGAGGTGTTTTTGCGAAAGTTTTTTGGCGAAAATACTGGATATGGGATGTGGGAATTATTATTCATGTAACTTATTTGTTGAAGTTTTACCCGTAGTATCTAAATACTAGTTATAGTTCTTAAAAGCACTAAAATATTTCAAAGTAGCGCGAATACCGCGATCTTATATACATTTATATTTTAAACGAGGTTTTTATTTAGTTTCAAACTTGGCATAGTTATTTACAGCATTCGTGCCTGTTGTTTGTGAACATGTCTTTTTCAAATAATCAACAAATTAAAGATCTATAATGGAATTCCTGGAATATAAAATCATGCGCAAACAGCTAAGCGCAGCAAGCTTTGGGGTTGGACTGGTGATGTACAAGTCGAAGACAAAAACGATGACCAGCGCTACTAAGGACACCATAGTGCTAGACGGAAAGGCAATGCAATACGTTGACAAATAGGTACATATATTTGGGCAGATAGTCTATTTCGGAAACGGGCAGGAGAGAGAAATCGAGCGTTGCATCGATAGTGCCTGAAGAGCTTCTGGTCCATAAAAGCTTATATGAAGGGTGACCTTCCCATTTCGATAAAGCGAAAACCCGTCGACACTTGCAACCTGACCTGAAAAGACCTGATCTTTGACCAAGTCAAATGTCCAAACTCAAAGTTTGTCAAAGGGCTGGAGCGGAGCATACTCGTACTAGGTGTAAAAAGGATTGATAGAATCCGGAACACTGCCCTCCGCTCAAAAACCGGTGTGGCAGATGTGGGCGAGAAAACCGCAATGCTAAAGTGGGAGTGGGCAGGACACGTGTGTAGAATGCATCCGAAATGGGCCCAAATAGATAGAAGAGTCTGAGGGAGACCTTTGCCCAGCAGTGAGATTGAATAGGTTGATATTTTAGTCGCAATGATAAATCAGGAGTTTTTGTGCGCCACGAAAAGGCGACGTTACATGCCTGCTCGACCACCGCGCGCTTTACGCGCTTTGAGCGATGTTGCCACACTGCCGGACCATTCCCAATCGTGCGGTATTGAGTTTTGATTTTACGCGCATCAACTTGTACGAGTAATGTACACAGACTAATAGCCGACACCGAGATTCAATTGTTTCAGTAACAGTAAATTGTCATATACCTAATCTTTACGGATATTACATTAACGACCCAGTAGTTAATCCGTTATTATACTTGAATACTATGATGTTTGAGATTTTTTTAAAGCTTTTTTTAAAGAAAAATATTCAAATCTCAAAATGATTGACGTTAACATGACTGTTCAAAAAAGTGTTATCTGTATATTTTATTTATTTATTTATTTAGACTTTATTGCACAGATTAAAAATCATACAAAATACAATACAATCATTTGAGGTATCGTAAAAATCCTTACATAATTTGGGGACATTATGCTCAATGAAATTCTTAAATAACTTTAATCTATGGAAATTGTTGATTTAGGTCTACTCTTTTCTTCTTTTGCACTTAAATAGAACGAGAATGACTTGGTGTAAAAGATTTATTGGATTTTGGTTTACATTTCATTTATAAACTTAGCTTACTCCTAACTTTTTAAGTCGTTGTTTAACATTTAGTTTCCTTTGAATAAGATATCACTAAACTTTTAACTTCTCTGTGATAAACACTGAATCATGAAGATTTCATTCTTTATGCACTGAATTGTCTGCGCGCCATCGATTCTCTGAAAAGCATATGTATTAGATGTCGCGCGAATTGACGCCAAATGCTCAATGTCACTTGCCTTCCCCTTCGCCTTAAAAAGTGCATTTTTAAGTTAGATTTCAACAAACATTGACTTTAAAGTGTGAATATAATTGTTTTGAATATACTTTACTTTTACTTTTACTGACTTTTAGGCGGTTTATCAAGCAAAAAATAATCTAGTTGCACCCTCTTTCGGCATTGCACTATATCGAGGGACACACTGTATGTAAACCTCTAGTGCCGCCGCAGTAGGCCTAGCCTGTAACTGCAGTCTGCAGCATACCGTGGATGGCCACCTTAAATCAACACAGATAGGACGCGATAGTCTCTTAAGGCTCGGACTACATGCACCCGGAATTTTTCAGAACCCGTTAAAAACGGCTCTGGACAAGCCCGGATTCTATCCGTCGCTCAAGCAAACATGAAATTTTCCTGATGAACTGACTACACACGATCCGGTGCCGGAGGCCGTTTTTTTTAACGGATTCTGACAAATTCCTTATGTAGTCTAATACGTTAAGCCCGACTGGTCTCTCGCTACTTGTGTACAAGAGTACTCGCTATTTGTGATCATAGTGTCAGTATCTTTTATAAAACAGAAGATTGTACGGTGTATCGTTTGATGCAAGAGTAAAAAGTACTGTTAATAACTCAAAAATGAATATTTATTAATAGGTGAATAAAATATCAAAACGTTTATACAAGTAAAAACGGTACAGAAACAAGACACTAAATTATTATTCTTATTTCAACGTTATTACAATGCTTACTTCATTTATTATGGGATTTCTACATAAGGCACTGATTTTTTTCCTATAATCAATAATACTTTATTATGCGTTAAATGCAAAAATAATATAAAAATTGTACTTCAGTATAGGAATGTACCAATGCCGTATTTTATGTACTATTATTTGTCAAGATATAGTGCTATTATTAGATTTGTATAGTCCATTTAGATTACAATCACAACTTTGAGTTAATTGTGCAAAATCACTTCGAAAGCTTGCTGACTTCATACAAATACGCAGCAAATAATTTTATCTGAAACAAGGAAATGATATTCAGTTAGTTTGTATTTATAAATGTCAAGTTTGTCAGGAAGTCTCAATGATCTCAATGATCAGATGACAGTGTCAAGCTGAGTTCGCCCGAGCGCGGCCAAAAAATCCTTCTCCACTCAGCACCGGCCTACGGCCTACGGCCTGAATAGCAAAACGTTTCCATTAGCCATTACTAGATACTTAGTCAGAGAAGGGGGATGAAGTTATAGCTCCAGGTTAACTCTGGTACCACGACGAGTAAGTTTCTTCGGGTACACGGATTAGCAATCTTATGTAGCAGTGGGCGGGGGTTACATGGCACGTAGAACTGACGGCCGATGGGGCAGAAAACTACTAGAATCGAAAGTCCCGGCAAGCGCAACGTAGGACGTCCACCCGCAAGATGGACAGAGGATTAGTAAAAGTTGCAGGAAGCCGCTGAATGCAGGCCGTTCAGCAGTGGACGTCTCATGGCTAAAACATTGAGCACATCTATAGAGTAGAAATATCATTTATTTTGGTCGACTTAAACTCCGCCCTTATTTTATCTGTGACTGTACTATTTTAGAGTTGACAGGCTTCGATCAAGAGTACACTAGATGACCGGTAAGCTACTGAAAAAAGGGTCGAGTAAATAACGCCTCACTTCAAAGTAGGGGTCTTATTTTGTGTAAGTTATTCTGTACTTTATTTCTTTTATGTGTTGTATTTATATGGAGTAGTTGCTGCAGAAGTGTCAAAATAAAATGAGACCGATTTTTTACGAACGCGTGTGAATATCGACACAAACAAAACTGTGTCTTAACGTTTACGGTTAAAGCATACTTTAGAACTAAATTATTGATTGTTTTATAGTCCTTTTTCTACTCAATAATATAGTAAGACGGTGCCAAATTTGAGTACTGTTTTAATAAGCGAGACGTTATCTAGTGTATTCTTGATCGAAGTTGACAGGGCTTGACATTTCATATTAAATGTAACATGTCTCGGAGATAGATGGTCCGTATTACTGCTCTAGGGTCTATAGGGTATGTGCTGTACTGTACTGAAACAATAAGGACGTTGTCAAGGATCACTCACGCCCTCGATGTAGTTGCGCACGTTGAGCTTCTCGTTCTGCGAGTGCGCCATGTCGTCGCCCGCGCCCATGGGCAGCAGCAGCACGTTGCGGCCGCTGGCCTCCTGCAGCGTGATCGTCACCGGGATCGAGCCGCCCTCGCGCGACATGTCCGGCTCCGTCTGGGACAGACGTAAGCTCATTTTATAAAATAAAATAAAACCGACTTCTAAACACTAGAAACCTAAAAATACTATTGACACATAAGTACCTAATCAGTTACTTTTGGAGTCGGTGCCAGCCGATGATGAGTTTGAATGTTTTCGGTTCCACCGACTGCTACCACGAAATCGGCCAGCGACCGCCCAAGATTTTACATACAGCTATCCGTCACTATAAGCAATTGCTATTATTAATTTGGCAGGCGCCTAAAAGTCCTAAAGTTAGGAATTTTAATTTTCAGATTGCTCTTTATCCATTCCTCAGATTTAAGTTCTGCTTGTGGTATTGTAATGTACTGAGCAGGTAGATTCATATGGCAGTAAATGCTTATACAAACAATAGGGCTTTTATTCAGAAACAGGTATACACCCGCCATTATGACGTCAGGTTGGCGGCTCACTTTATTTTTGAACTATCTGTGCATTCTAAGAGGTACTTTCATTTTCTTTATTGGTAGATTTAAGGTAGATTCGAGTCATTCTTATTTCATGCTGATTCGTAACATTACACCCGCCATTCTGATGCACACAAAATAATTACAATAATATATGGTTTTACTGTAATAATGAACTTAATTCTAAGGTTTTAGCTTACATATATAATTATAAGGATCGAACATGAAAACAAGTAACCTGTACGATGTATCATATACGATTCATCATAACAATAGTTTTGCGTTTGTCTACTTTTGGACAGGGAACGAATTAAAATATAAACATAAACCTAGTTAGACAGTTTAAATTTTATAATTTATCTTTTTCATTTGATGTAGAAATGACACAAATAATATACCTCTTGCTCAGATAGTAGGAAAATAGTTTCAACTATACTTATACATAGCCTAAAACTTCAATATGCTATGCTTGATTTAGGGAACTTTAGTTTTAATTGTTAGCCTCAATAAATTACCTGGTAAATAAGCTTAGTGGCTCTAGCGGCGGCCTGGTAGTGCGGGTGGTCGGGGTTCTCGGTCCAGGCGCGCCCGCTCTGAGCTGTAATGCGCATCTTGTTGGGCGACTCCCGCTCAGCCCACTGAAAATAAAATTAAAACTTAAGATTAAAAATTATAAGAAAGACTTTTATATGTACAGGATTCGTAAAAACTAACCAAATAAGCCCAAACGCGAAGGGTTTTTTTACTAGTAGTCATTTAACAGTTTCACTGTCCGCCTCCTAAGCTGGACTTAGCCTACCCGATGAGAGGCCCAAATCCAACGGTATTTAATATCATTGCCCAAATCCGATAACATTGTTAAATTATGGGAATTGGGTCTCAGCTCGATATCAATTTATTGTATTGTTATCTGGATTATATATACTATACAAAGAAAAATTTGTATTTAAAATGAAGCTATGTATAAACAATGTAAAAATGTGTTAAAATGATGCACTAATACCTACTTGAAGGTATAATTTTGATGCTGCAAACTATCCCTGTAGGAACATTATTGTAATCTTTAAAGTGACAATCGTATTGGTCTAGCTAGTGATTCGTGCTTCGGACTATAATGCCAAGCGGTCGCGGGTTCGAATTCCACAACGACACATTGTTTTGTGATGAGCACGAGCGTTGTAGTTGAGTCATGAATGACACATAAATACATTTTGGTAAGTATGACAATCTGTTATCTAGTCGACTAAGTACAAGCTCTGCTTAGTTTGAGGCTAGACTGTTGGTGTGATTATTGGAAGAATTTGTCATCACATACACAGTTTCATATTTCCCTTCTATATAATAACAAAAGTACAAAAGACAATTCTTACTTAAACAAAGTAATAAACACTCTTGGAAATCATTAATCATTAGATTGATTAGCACCCGCAAATCCATTTTCAGGCAATTTAGATTTCGATATACTTATATGCATTCAGATCTGATTACATGATTAATGAGCGTGGTTAATGACTTATGACGTCGCCTCAACTTAAAGACAATTCCTATATATAACCGTCAATTTTTAACGTCGTTAAGTCTTGGGATGTAAATGGATAAGCGCATGTATGTAACACCCAAAAATAACGGCCTGACGCGTGTCGGTTCAAATAGAGCACAAAGCGACATTAAAATTTGGTCATAACAGCGCACAATGTAACGTGGCTGTTACGACGATCGCTGTGTCTCCAGGTAGCAAAAAATTGTGAAAGTAATACTTTTTGCATAATAGTCACGATTGTTCGATTTAAAAACACTATTGTGTACAATCAAGACCATACATTTTAATATTTAAGTACCTACATTGTCATTGGACCTTACCTTATAACAACGGAATAAGTTACGATCAAGTTGGCCTATTAATCTTCGCATACGCGAATATTGGCCAAGCGGTGAAAAGTAGATAAGTAGAGAATTCATGCCTTTTTGTAATTATTTTTTTAATGTTTTCGGATTTTATTTTATTATATATATATATATATATTTATATATATATATATAAATGCTACAAGCAATTGTTGTATTGAAAACGTGCAGGATTTGGGGATTCTTACAATATTTGTAAGAAAAAAAAACTTGTGCTTTTAAAAATCATGTTAGTTTACATTTAGTCTTGCACCTTTTAACAACATCTTGACTATCATATACTAGCTGTCCCGGCGAACTTCGTACCGCCGCTCTTCGTCGCTTTTTTTGAGAAATTTTCTGCTATTCGGGGCGGAGACAAATTCAACAAATCAAAGATCATACGACCTCCGTAGCCGAGAGGCGAGCATACCGGACTTGGTGTCGCTATCTCTGAGGTTCCGGGTTCGATTCCCGGTCGGGTCAATGTAGAAAAATAACTTTTCTATATTGCCTCGGGTCTGGGTGTTGTGGTACCGTCGTTGTTTCTGATTTCTGTAACACAAGTGCTTTGGCTACTTACCACAGGATCAGAGCAATGTATGTGATGTCCAATATTTATTATTATTATTATTATCATATCGGTCCAGCCGTTCGTGTGGTGTGTTGTTGTTGGAAATGGTGTAACTAACCCGAATTTGTTTTATATTTCTATCGGGGGGCACGGCAGTGCCCCCGCCAAGTCGAGCGCGAAGCAAACACTGCCATACCATCCTTTACTGGAGCCATTTCGCCGCATTTTCAGGCCCCTATTTGAGAACCTCTGGATAAGACCAGAACGCAGATTTTCGTCATCCAGTAAGTTATAATCACATACTTAAAATCCAAAATTTCAAGTCTGTAGGTCATTTAGTTCCAAAGTTAAACAAAAGAAAAGTTTCGCATTTATAACACTCATTCACTAACTAACTCATGATCATCAGAATAGAACTAGTACTTCCCATAAACTCAGAGAGCTGAAATTTGGTACAGAGTTAGGGTTTAATGGCCACATAAAGGAAAAACTATAAAAACTAGGATAATCGAAGATCTGGAGTACCTGGTGACCCTGATTAGAAAACACAAGAGCCCAACCAAACTATTAGAAGAGATCGACGACTTCTATCTATCTCGCTTAACAAACATAGGTAGTTACAACAGATATATCATTACGTGTAAACACAATTAGGTGCAACATTACGTGTAAACGCAGCTTTATCAAGCCTACAATTGACTGGTTATTCAATCAACGTTTTCCAAGTGGCAATTTTCCATCGTCAATGAGTAGCGGTTCTGGCGACAGATTGGTGCAATGGTGTCATGGAGCACCTGGTTTTGTACCCTTGTGTACCCTTCAACGGCCAAGTCACACAACATTATAATAATAAAGAAATTGCAGTAAGGAACCTTAGACTTGGCACGACTTTGTCTAGATTTCATTACTTTTTAGAGATAAACAAGCAGTTCCATCGAGACTTGGCTAGTTTTTTACAGAATGTTTTGGTGGGATATAATATATTATAGATAAGAGATGCTTGTAGCTAAATGTCTGAAGCGCTTTGGTAGTCATGACCGGAGTAAAACAACCCACGGGCCACGCCAGTAAAGTTTTAGTCACTTTTCGTACAAACATTCATCACCAGTCCGCAATGGACCTGCTCCCCTGGCAAGACCACCAAAACACAATATGGTATAGCAATTTATAGACACTGACTGTTTTTTTTTATGACAGATATAGCCGCCATTATGAATTTTTATCGAAACAGTGATCATAACATGTGACGTGACCGGCACAACTGGTGTTGATAAATCGCTATAACATAATATGTTCATCATGTTGTAACATCGTATTTTGATGGTCATGCTAGGGAGGCAGAGTGGGCTGGGCAATATGTTTATAGTATAGATGTGATGTGATCCATATTATATTAAGAATAAATAAATATGCCAGATCACGCACCTATTGTCTGTCATAGTCTGTAAGTAGGTTAGAATGCTTTGATACGAGCAACCAGACAATGAGTTTGCCTAGGCTGTCTCCCAGCACAAACAAACTCAAGGATCCAATTTAGAAAAAAAATAAAAATAAAGAAAATATTGTTGTCTATACTTAGTACCTCGCAATATATAATTAGATCCTTATAGATGTAATTCCTTACTTCAACAGTATGGTATATTTTTTTATTATTATTTTATATTGGTATCAAAATATTACAACCCGGACAACGGAGTTATGGAGTTGCCTATTCAACTGTCGGTCATATATGATTGAACGGACTAAACTAGAAATGACTGGCTAAATACAATATTCGCGTTTACGTCGTGATGGGAGTAAAATATACTCAATAGTTTATTGCGTTCCGCACAGCATACTTTAGTAGGATGGAGGAAGAGTGCTCACTCTTACGCATGTTTAATTATCTATAAATATGAAAATTATTTATAATATTAATATATTACTAATATACAGTTTCTTTCCACGACGAGCCCTGTGTTGTACTGTATGGTTGGTGTAATCGTTAAGTAGTGTTTAGGTATTCAATCGAAAGGACAAATACAAACATGACTAATAAATAAGCAAACATTTACACAACAAACAGATAGCTAGAAATTGAGAGCAAATTGATAATGCAACAACAACAATGGCTGGAATTGAATAATGTCTCTCGATAAGGATATGACTCAGCTAACAACGCTGGCTTTATTCGTAAAATCGTAACAATATAACAGTATAGCAATGTCATAACTATCTGAGTGAGTGAGTTCAAAATTTGACTACTTGTAATATAGCTTTTTATTGAAGCAGTATTAAAAGTATTCAAATGTTTTTGTGTTAAAAATAATCCTAACACTTAAGTACCTAATCAGTTACTTTTGGAGTCGGTGCCAGCCGATGAGAGATTCAATGTTTTTGTTTGCACCGACTCCAAAAGTAACTGATTAGGTACTTAAGTGTTAGGATTATTTTTAGCATTTTAGTGTTTTGAAGTCGGTTTTATTTTTTTTAATAAAATTTACTTATTTCATCTATTTTTAGTGATAAATCCTAATCTAACTGCTGAACACCAATTTCATCCCCTATTTTCCTACCCTTAGGGGTGATTTTTATTTTGCAAACTTTTATCATATTATCTTTGAAGTATAAGCTATTCAATAAAACAAAAATCATCAAAATCGGCTCATATTTACCGAAGATAGGTAACAAGAACCACAACCAAAATATTATCTGGGTATATATTTGTTGATTTTCTCAAAAAGTTCTAAATCAATTTCGATAAAATTTATATGGGACCACCTCTGAAGTATGATCTACCAAACAAAAAAAGAATCATTAAAATCAATTCATAATTGGCGGAGTAATCGCGTAACAAACATACAAAAAACATACAGTTGAATTGAGAACCTCCTCCTTTTTTGAAGTCGGTTGAAAAATAATTAATTATTTTTTTTACCTTTTTGTGAACATAATCAAAGACTAGTTTTTCAATTTCTTCAGGCTCTTGGTTTGGCACAAGTCTTATTGAGAACTTTCCAATCACTTTTCCTGGGATGACAGTTTTAGCACCAGGTTGAAAAGCGGCTCCTAAAAATACATCAGTAAAAAATACATTAGGTTCACACCATTTATTACTGAACTATCAAAATATTATTAACAGAAATTATAAAATGACCTAAATATTGTGTTAAGTTTACCTTCAATTCCATGAAGAGACAGGCTAGGATACCTCCACCGATGCATCAGCAACTGTTCTTTTACTCCATTATGAGCTAGTTTGGGAGCTCCTATTGAATTTCTTGAAATAAAAGAAAATATTAAGAAGAGTATGAGACTGGACTCCCTTTTCTGCACTTTAACTCAAATTTGGTCCTTTGTGTGTAGAGGAGTGATGGTTACAGAGATCGCAGAAGTTTCCTCACCAACCATCTGCGGCGTTATCAATATTCAATCATTCTTTATTAATATTAAGAAGAAACCATATTTATATTTTTTATACAATTTATACTGTATTTTATATAACTATGTTTGTTAGCTTTTAAAATTGATAATCTTTTCTCTGATCAACCATTTAATTACTAATTTCGATGACCATCTGGTGTAGTGGTGTGGTGCGCTCTAGACTACAAAGCCGGTCGGTTGCAGGTTCGAATCCCACGAGGGGCAAATGTTTGTGTAATAAGCACAAGTATTTGTAACAAAGTCGTGGATGTTTTTAACCATATATAAGTATGTTTACCACTAGTACAAGCTTAGCTTACGTTTAGAACTAGATATTTAGTGTCATTGTTTAAGAAAAAGAGTATTAAGAATGTATTATGTAGGCAGTTTTTCTAGCAGCTATAATATACTATATCATAATATGTCTTTTGATTAGTTATACATAATTAAGCATTGGCAGGCATCATTTAAATCAACACTATTGGTCGCCCACACTGTACATGTCGCGCAAAACCTACACGCTGAGAACTGCCAATAGAATCCATCTTACCTCCAATAAATTTACTAAATCGTTAAATTGCATATTATGCAATAATACATAGTCACTCATTTGAGTAACTGCCCAATCATTTAATTTATTTACAAATCGGATTTTAACACAACATTTTTTACTGCATAATTTAATATTAAACATACAACTTATATTATCTAACTGATCAAAATATTAATATGTATATTAAAGCCTTTTGTGCCTATAGTATTACCTGTATGCTTCAGGGTCAAAGTCAATGTTAGTGTATAAGCTCTTTTCACTTTCAGTTAAGGGAGCAACAGACTTGTAAATATCAGTGATCAGTATCTTTCCATCCTTGGTAACAAGCTGGTCCATTAGATAAATCAAATCTGTCATGGCTGCAACATAGTGGTTCAAGACAACAATAAATGATTATATGATAACAATGTAATCAATCAATTTAATTGCTGTCTGTTATACCTATGTATAATGTCAGTGTTATGTTTTAAACATTAAAAGCACTATATTATGATTTGGGTACTTCAGCATTTACTGCTGCTCATCGGTTTCAAAAAATATTTATTATTTATTTATTAATAATTACTACTTTTAAAACAAATCTCATAATTTACAGAAGCTATCAGTATTAAAAATATACCAGTAGTTATCATTACTTGGTAACAGCATTTACAAATGTATATCAGATACAACAACAAGTCCTTTTGATAAAAAGACTATATTTATATTTTCAAGGTCATTTGCATTTTCAATGTAAATGTAGAAATTCTGTAAGGTGATAAGATAAAAGAAAATATTCATTAAAAAAAACAAGATCCTAATGACAAGTATGTACAATAAAGTAACTTCACTTGCCTTCATGCACTGTGCCACCATAAACGCCACTGTGCAAGTCCATTTTAGCACACTCCACTTCAAGGAAATAGTAGCTGATACCTCTCAAGCCATAGGTAATGCATGGCTTAGTGGTGCCAAGCCAGTAGTTGTCAGAAATGCACACATAGTCCACAGTGTCAAAGAAACCTTCAGGCTTCAGTTGTTCTATGAGGAGAGCATCAAGCCCCTCTGAGCCAGATTCTTCCATACATTCAAAGACAAACTTTAAGTTAACTGGTAGCTAAAAAAGGTGCAGTAATTTAATTTAATTAATAGTAGAGGCAATAATCCATTTTCAGAGGTCTCTATGTAGTTTATATGAAATCCTATTAATTTCAATGCTGTTTAAACATATAGTAACAAGTTTAACTAAGAGCATCTTAAGTAAAGATTAAAAACTGCATTTCTGTAAAGGTTAAATTTACCTCTTCTCCTACAGCTTTGTAAGCATTAATGGCGTGAAGCCAGCCAAGAACTGGTCCCTTATCATCAGTGGACCCTCTGCCAAATAACTTGTCATCCCTCTCTTGCAAATCAAAGGGCTCAGTGTCCCAACCATCTGATTTAAGGGCAGGTTGCACATCCAAATGGCCATAAATGCAAATGGTGTTCTTTTTTGGATCCTATTGGATTTAATAGAAAAAATAATAAATAAGGTTATTTTAAAGCTAGATATAAATAATATTTTATTTTATTAGAAATACTTACATTTCCTAGGCCTCCAACCAAAACAGGAGGAAGTTTCACCTCTTTCCCATCAATTGTCTGGAAGCCAACATCTCTAAGCTCAGTACTAGCGCCTACTTCCTTTAGTTTATCCTGCATCCAGTGCACCATTCGTACACAATCAGGGCGATATTTTACGTCACAGGACACAGAAGGAATGGCCACCGCCTCCTTTAATAACTTCTTGTATGAGTCTACATTTTGATCAACATACTTGAATAATTGAGGCAATAATTTCTCAGCCATTTTCAGAGGAAATTCTTTGTGTGTAACAGAGTACTGTTTGTAAAAGGGCAGATAACTACTATTACAGTTGTGAGCAATTGACAAGACTCTCGTCGGCAATCTGAAATCATTACACACACGCAAGGCCTTTAATATCAGCGGCGAAGTCATTTTTATTAAGTTTATATCAGATTACAAACACATACCGATTTTTAATGACTGACAACACAACGATTGACTTGACACGTCTTGTCTGCTGTCACCATGGATTTAACACTCTTTCTAACCGGATTATGAAGTGTGCGAAAAAAACCTGTCAGAGATAACCAACTGGTGGATTGTGTCCCTTTCTAAATAGGGTGACCAAATTGTAATGCCGGCTCCACGCATGGCAAACAGCGGCAAACAGCAAACAACAAACAGCAAACACAAGCGTGTGGATAGCTGTTTGCCTGTTTGTGATGTGTTTGCCACTGTTCAGCGTCGGTGTCGGTTTTTGTGCACAAATCAAAGGGTGTTCGACAAACGTGTGTCATGGTATAATATTATGATTTTATTTACTTTATTTTTATTGTTGTGCTTTGCGATCCCCGTAATATTTAGGATTAGGTAAGTATCGACTAGTATCAAAAATACCTATTCCATGGATAAAAGTATGTTACTCCTTTACACAAAAACGGCTGAACAGATTTAGATGAAATCCTAGATGGCGTTTGTTGCGACTTTTCCTTCTGCATTTAAATATTTCATGCGATATCTAATACTTGAAATATATGACGCCTATAATTACGTATCGACTAGGATCGAAAAAACCTATTCAAAATACCTAATCCGATATTTATGTCTCACCTTTAGGACGAAGTTCTTGCATCACAAACATGCATCCACACGCTTGTTTAGCAATCAGTAGCACGCGCGAGCTAGCGGGCGGCGGACGTAGTAGAGATGGATCGGATTAGGAAAATAACATGTACTCTCATGTTTTATTTCTATTCTCGGTAATTATAATATATTATAAATATAATGTTTTTACATTGTGAATTTTTTTCGTTCTAGTATGTATGTATAATACATCGAGTACATACCCTACATATGTTCTTTGCGATCCCCGTAATATTTAGGATTAGTTAAGTATCGACTAGTACCTATCACTATCAAAAATACCTATTCCAAATACCTGATCCGTTAAAATTAAAACACGAAAATTTGTAAGGATGGATAAAAGTATGTTACTCTTTCACGCAAAAACGGCTGAACGGATTTAGATGAAATCCTAGATGGCGTTTGTTGCGACTTTTCCTTCTGCATTTAAATATTTCATGCGATATCTAATACTTGAAATATATGACGCCTATAATTACGTATCGACTAGGATCGAAAAAACCTATTCAAAATACCTAATCCGATATTTATGTCTCACCTTTAGGACGAAGTTTCTTCAGTTCTTTTCTTTCAAGATAGGAAAGAAGGGTATAGATTATGGAGGGTAATTTCCTTTTATTTTTAAATAAAAATTCGGAGTAGACTTCATGTTTGCCAAGCATGTGGATGTCCTGATTGTGTTGGGTGTTTGTGATCGGTGTTTGGTACGTGTTTAGAGTTTGTGACAAACGCCAAGCATGTGGATACCCTGTTAGTGTTGGGTGTTTGTGATCGGTGTTTGGCACGTGTTTGGTGTTTGTGGCAAACACTAAGCGTGTGGAGGCACCATAATGGTACTGACACACAAGCTCATTAGTTGCCAAAAATCATGCCACTAGGTAGCAACTTTGCTTGCCATAGTTTTTGGGTTAGGAGCAAAAACTAGAAAATCATTTAGAGTTTCCCGGATGCCTACCACGTTAAGTATTTTATTAGATTTTTTGGCCTAAACGTTAATTGATAATGGTGTACCATAGTTTTTTGGAATAATGTATTAATATATCCGCCATCATTCTGTTTGTTTGTTGTTCTTTGTAATGCGTCGCTCTAACGTACTTAACGCGTTTCTCGACCAAGTAATCCGAATCCATCCGTTTAATCGTAAGTCATTTTCTGTTAATTCGTTTAGTATAATAAAAATTGACGTCACTGGACTGATATTTTGAGTTTTCCGCCATGTGAGACCCACCTAATAACAAATCCTCCTACCCACCGTCTTCATATATATCAATTGCGTTGCAAGCAATAACACTGTTTTATTACGTCTGTACGGATAGAACTGATACTACAGTAATTACAGTAACTCTTCTTTTATCTTATATCTTAGTAACTCTAGAGATGCTTGTAGCTCACTAGCAACAGCGCTTTGGTAGTGATTACCAAAGTTAGGCCACCTACGCCGCGGTCGTAATTGGGTAATGTAAGATGGGTGACCATTCCACCCATAAACTGTGATATTTATCATAAGCATCTTCGTGCTTTTAAAGGCACGTTTAAAGTTGGTCCCGACTCATATAGCTTGATACTAAGTAGTGAAGCCTAGTCAGAGGCCTTCGGGTGGCTTAATAACATCTGACAGTAAGGTTCAATCACTGCCAAGCAGCCTTACAACAACCTACAACCTACCGACGTGTGAACAGTTGTTTGCTTTGAGCATGCTTATTTCAAAAATAAGCATGCTTATTACTAGCAAATGTGAACAATGACATGAGCGTGCCCAGTGGCGGATCCAGGATTTTAGTTTGGGAGCAGCAGCGCGCAAAAACCTGTGGTAAATTACGTGGTAAAAGATAATGTAAGACGAACTAAAATCTGAGAGCGAAGCGAGTGGAGGTTTGAGATATCGTGTTTTTTACACTAGACGATGCAATGTTGATAGCGGTGACACTAGTTTCTGTGACATGGAAAATCGCCAAATCGACAATTTTAGTAGTGTGGATGGTTTTAATTATACAGATAAGGATGACTAATTCAATGTTATGTTCTATTATTTTGGCACCATTATTATGAAATCTAGCTAAAACATAAAGCTGGGTCGCTTACGCTTTACAAAATAACAAAATCTACACCGTAAGGCACTACGTCACCTGCTTCTTAGCATACGCTCACTCATGTTGATATGGTACTTAGGTAGTCTGGTAGTTATGGTACCTCAGATCATAGAAAGAAAATTATATAAGATGTCCTAGTATAATATTAGGTTTTAATTTTAAATTTGTCAGGGTTAAACCTAGATGATTTCGGGGGGGGCTTGAGCTTTAAGCATGCTCATTTATGAGCATGTCTGTCAGTAGTTCAGTACCTTAAGTCTAGACGGGATTTAAATAAGTCTTTTTAAAGATTGTTAACTGAAAGGGTCGCTTATAAGTTACAACTATTCAAAATAGGGGATGTATGTAAAAATGATTTTATAAAATTAGGTATCAAGGGCTCCTTTTTACTGAATTTTAGTTATGTACGAGTACATTGAATTTCTTAGAGTATGTAGATTATCGAGGACATACCTTATAAAGCAGCAATACGAACCATCTTTCTCCGAAACTAGTAAGTGATTATTTACTTACATTTAGTATGAAATGACAAGTCCTGCCAACTCTCGTCCATGCAAAAAAGTACAGATACAGACTAAAAAATGGCGGAAAATTTTGTCGAACAAACTATATGACATTTCTACTCTATAGGGTATGTGCTCCATGTATGGAATATTGACAGCCGAATTTTCGATCGTTTTTTGTATGCAATTTTGCAATTTTACTAAAAAAAATTACCAACTCGCACTTGACCGTTTTAAAAGTCAAAATATTATGGGCCGGGTACCATCTGAGATACCATCCAAAATTTCATTATTTTTTGGATCCGACGCGCCGTTACTAAGATAATTGCAGATTTTATAAGGGAATATTTTCTAAATTTTAGAACCAGAATTAGATGCTCCTTGACAAGTTTTGACTAGTCGCGCCCCCTTAGCGACACAAAGGTAAGCAAAAGTGAAAAAACTTACAAGTCCCAGCTTCATACTTATAGACTAATACCTATACAGGAATACTTTTTTACCACCAGCCAAATTTTTTCTAGGCATTAGGTATTTTTCATAAAACCCATTTATAAAAAAAATGGTATGTCAAGTTTTCACCATAAAATATTTTTCCCAATATAATTTTCAATTTTATGTGGTTACTGCCTAACGTAAACATTACGCTAGATACATGAATGAGAGGCCGGCGTGAGGGCAGAGGCGCGCGGGCAGCGGCACGGGGTTGCTATGACGACGGCCTTGTGTCGCCATCGGTGGCGCGCCGGCCGGTGTCAACAAACACACAAATAAGTCTCCCGCGCAACCCCGTGACGTATGCGTGCCTTATTACCGTATTTCCGCCGTCCCGTCCGCTGCGTACTATCGCGAAAATATGAAGGGAAAGTTAACAACTTAAGGATCGTAAAAACATCAATGAAAAACGAGGGCGAGGAGAGGCGTCGACGCTAGCGCGAGCGTTTGCGTGCCCTGTCCATACTCTTAGTATTTGTTTAGACAATTTCCAGGTGCTTTATCTCAACATTTTTGTACTGGGCGATTATCATATTTAAATTTGGATGGTGATAAAAAAGTCTTCCTGTATATCATCTGTGCTAATAGACTTCAGAAATTTGGCTGTCAATATTTCATATGAAATCAATAAAAACAAATCTGCCCGTGCCCCATAGCGCCCCGTTTCCTATACTCCAACAACGTGATTTTTTGCCGTTAGTTTATAATATAGTGTCTAATGTTGCATAGAAAATGGTACGAAAACCATGTAGCGCGAGTCCGACTCACACTTGGACGGTTTTTTATATCGTGGGTTTTTACCGTTCGAAATTATGGTCACCTTACATCAGGTGAAATATTCTATTTTAATATCTCATTTTTACCAGAATTTAACAGGTTCAAAGACATACCTATGAAAGGATATTCCACAATTGGGATAACTTTCACTTTTGCAACCCTTTAGACAACAAACTTTTACCATTTTGCACACTTTTGTATTTTAAAATAAACTAACAACCACGACATGACACCATATTTGCTACAGTGTCAAGTTTAGGGATGACAGTAAGACATCCAAAATAATATGTAATAATTAATTATTTATCAACACCGTTGACAAATTGATAAATTGTAGTTTTTTATTTTAAAAAAAGCAAAACGCATTAAAACTGTTAATTCCCTATCAAAATTTCATCAAGTCACGTTAGTGTAATGATTCAATGAGATCGATCAACAGATTGTATACTTATCGGCGCGCAATCGTCGTACGTTAGAGTGACCGGACCGAGTGCGCGTACTCGGCAACCCCCACTGCGCGCGCTAATAAAAAGCGGCAGCACGCCACTTTGGCCGCATTCGCTCGCTAGAGCTCGGACCGTGCGGTAGCTCTGCTCGGATACCAATCGAATTTGTTTAAATGAATTTGATTGTTGTTATTTTCAAGTGGAAATAATTGTTTAATTTGTTTATAAATAAAGTGATTCTGATAAAAAAATAACATGAGCGAACATGGTTTTAATCGGCCTAATACCCCTCCTTTTACATCAGAAGAGGGGACGACTCAACGCCAACCTCCATCGGCCTCTACCTGTAATACTACAACTATGGCTCTTTTGGCGAATACTTTCAAGGACACCATGTGCGAGATGATGATGCATATGTCTCAAGAAAATCGTGCTGCTCTTACTGAAATGATGACAATGATTCGACCACCGGACACACGTGCTGTACGCATTGCAGATGTGTATTTTCCCACCTTTGATCCAGATAAAGGTACTGATGTGAGGGAATGGGTGGACCTCATCACTCGATCACAGGAAGAATACAACCTACAGGATCATGAAGTACGACTTAAGGCAGCTAGTGTCCTCAAGGGTAGGGCTCAGATTTGGGCTGATGATTGCTTGCTGAGAACTACTACTTGGGCTGAGATGAGAGAAGACATGCTACAAAAATTCGAGCCTGAAACAAGGTATTTTTCAAATGTACTTCAATTTCGACGATATACAACAGATGATGCCGCCACTATGCCAGAGTACATATCTAATGTTTGGAGGATGTTTAAGAAAATTGTGAAACCAAACCCCACAGAGCAGGATGCTGTCGAGTTTGTCATTGGCAGCATTACTGATGATACCCTGCGTACCGAATTACTCAACAGTAAGTCCAAAACTGTTCCCGAATTAATTGCAATCGCAAAAACAATGCGGAAACGCAAAGCTCCAACCTTGCGAGAACAAGTCCCTTACAAAAGGACCAGAATCGAAACTGATCAAAGTCTTACCTGTTTTGTGTGTGGAAAATTAGGACACAGAGCACGATGGTGCAAGCAAAATGCAATTACACAATCTCGGCTAGAACAGAATCATAACCAACCATCAACGTCGAAAGAACCTGTAAAAATCACTGACAAAAGAAGAAAGGAGTGTTCATACTGTTCAATCCCTGGTCATACTTATGAAACTTGTTTTAAGAGGCTTAATGCTGAGAAGAACGTGAACCTGTGCCAGAAAGGTAATTATGATGTTTCCAATCTTATAACAATTACAATAAGCAACAAAACATTTAGTGCTATGTTCGACAGTGGAGCTGATTGTTCTTTGGTAAAGGAATCAATAGCTTCTGTACTTCCTGGTACAGGAGCAACCAAGTCAACCCATCTAAAAGGTATTGAACCAACGCCTATAATATCTTTATATCAAGTACGATCCATATGTAAAATACAAGAATTACATATTGAATTAGACCTTTACATAGTTTTAGACCATGAACTCCCAACTGACATATTGATTGGAAAAGATGTTCTAAGTATTCCAGGAATAGAAATCACACTTACCAAAGATGGTGTTGTCGTGACCAGGAAGGAGCAGGAACTAGTGCATCAGACAGGTATTTGGCACTTATCTTCAACCAACCTTGATACTGATATAACATGTGAAGAGGAATTAATAAATCTAAGAAACATTCTAAATAAATACGAAGGTTCTTTCACAGACGGGATTTCTGGTTCAAGAATAACTACTGGTGACCTACAAATTCGATTGAAAAATCCTGATAAAATTGTAAGCCGTCGACCATATAGGTTAGCACCTGTCGAACGTGAAAAGGTTCAAATAATGGTAAAAGAACTGCAAGACAAAAACATAATACGAGAGAGTAATTCACCTTTTGCGAGTCCCATTATAATGGTGAAGAAGAAGAACGGTGAGGACAGACTCTGCGTGGATTATCGAGAACTGAATGCGAATACGGTAAGAGACCATTATCCACTACCGTTAATTTCAGAACAGTTGGACCAATTGGCCGATGCGAAATACTTCACGTGTCTTGATATGGCCGCCGGTTTCCACCAGATACCTATATCCCCAGACTCCATTGAGAAGACAGCTTTCATTACACCCGATGGTCAATATGAATATCTTACCATGCCTTTTGGACTTACAAATGCTCCATCGGTTTACCAAAGGGCAATAAATAAAGCTCTTGGCTCTTTACGTGGAAAAGCAGCTTTAGTTTACATGGATGATGTACTTATTCCTAGCAAAACGGTTTCCGAAGGTTCCGAAGGAACAATATTCCTAATGAATTAAAGACAATGAATATTAACCAATTTAAAACAAGTTTATTTAAATGGCTTGTCTCACGTACTTTTTATGAATTAAAGGATTTTCTAAATAATAAAAATTAATTATATTTTATGACATGATTATGGATTATGATGACTGATATTTAAAGAATTTCAATACTTAATTTATGTTCTCATTCATTAAATTTGCATGCCTCTGTAATTGGCTAAACATGATCAGTACTTAATTTTCTTTGTAACACCTTTGTATACCATGTTTATGGCAAATAAAGTTTATTTTATTTTTTATTTTATTTTATTTTAGAAAAACTGTTAGAGGTACTGCAAGTTCTTACCGATTGTGGATTTTCCATTAATATGAGGAAATGCTCATTTTTAAAAACAAGTATCGAGTATTTAGGGTACGTAGTGAACAATGGTCAGATAAGGCCTAGTCCATCCAAAGTTGAGGCTTTAGCGAGGACACCTCCTCCTACAAACGTTAAACAGTTGAGACAGTTTAATGGTTTGGCTGGATATTTCTGTCGATTTATACCCAACTTTTCAACAAAAATGATACCATTATACAATTTGACAAAATCAGGCGTAAAATGGGAATGGACAGCGGAACACGAAGCTGTACGATCTGATATTATACAGTATCTTACTTCAGCTCCCCTGCTTACAATATTTCAAGAAGGACATGCAATCGAGCTTCACACAGATGCGAGTGCAATGGGGCTTGGAGCAATTCTAATCCAGGTAAAATCTGGAAGACGACATGTTATTGGTTATTTCAGCATGAGAACGACACCAGCTGAATCTAAATACCACAGCTACGAGTTAGAGAAATTAGCGATAGTAAGAGCAATTAAACATTTCCGGCACTTTTTGTTCGGAAGGAGTTTCACAGTTATGACAGACTGCAATGCAGTTAAAGCATCTCGCTATAAACAAGAACTGCTGCCAAGGATTCATAGATGGTGAGCCTTCTTACAAAACTTCGAGTTTGAAGTGGAGTATCGAAAAGGTGAGAAATTAAAACATGCTGATTTCTTTAGCAGAAATCCCCTTCAGGTTGTCATGAACTTATCAACCAAAGATGATTGGCTTATTGTCGAGCAACGTCGTGATCCTGTGCTATCTAAAATTATCAATGAAATCACTAAAGATTACCAACAACATCCTGAGTATGAACTTAAAGACAACATCTTGCATCACAAAACTGATCTAAATGGTAAAATCAAGTTGACTAAAGTAGTACCACTATCTTACCAGTGGAGTCTCATAAATACCTACCATGAAGCACTAAAGCATATGGGATGGGAGAAAACACTTGCCAAACTTAGAGAGAATTTCTGGTTTCATAAAATGTCTTCGACAGTCAGATACTTTGTGGACCACTGTGTTATTTGCAAGACCATGAAAGGAGCATCAGGAGCCACTCAAAGCCAATTACATCCTATAGAAAAGATTCCTGAACCATTTCATACAATCCATATTGATATTTCTGGTAAACTGAGTGGAGCTGCCACTCAGAAAGAATACGTATTTGTAGCAATCGACGCATATTCAAAGTTTGTCATTTTGCAACATGCCAAGTGTAAAAATCAAGGCAGTGCACTCAAACATCTGCAAGAAGTAGTTTTTTTGTTTGGAGCTCCTAAACGAATTATAGTAGATGGTGATGGTGCATTTGTTTCACACTATAAAGCCTACTGCGACCAATATGGTATAGAACTTCATCAATGTGCAGGATATACGAGTAGGGGAAACGGTCAAGTAGAGAGAGTCATGAGAATTATTAAGAATGGTTTAACTGTCATTAAAAATACTCAAAAAATACACTGGGCGAAATCACTGGGCACTTTGCAGCTTGCTATTAATTGCACTATCTCTAAAGCTACTGGCCAAACACCGATTGAGTTGCTTACAGGCAAAAGAGGAAGTGTCCCTCCAGAACTGCTTAATATCATTGACGAGGAGAACGAACGAGTAGACCCACAATCAATGCGTCAGGCTGTTTTTGAAAGGATGACCGAACAGGCTGAAAAAGACAAGATGCGTTACGATAAAGGGAAAGCCAAAGTCAAGAGGTTTGAAAAGGGCGAGTATGTTTTATTAAGAGAACCGCCAAGACTAGGCACTAAACTCAGCCAAAAGTATGATGGGCCTTTTGAGGTAAAGAAAGTTTTGCCACATGACAGGTACGAAATTCGACGTATTAATGGGCGAGGCAGATCACGAAAAGTGTCTCATGAACATCTGAGAAGCACACCGAAATTTGGAATTCAAAGCGAAATGGCCATATCGGCAATGAATAGTCATGACACAGAAAGTAACAGCGTAATAAATTGTGCAAATTAAATGTGAGTTGTTCTATGTTCGTTTTGCGTAACATAAAATGAGGTGAGTATGAGTTTAAGTTATGTGTTTTAAATAATGTGAGTATAAAATATAAATTATTATCAGTATGAGTTACAGGTGTGATACAAATGAAGCGTATACGAGTAACCATTGTTTGTCGTGAGTAAGTGCGAGTAATGAGAAGCCAATACGAGCGCTGAGGCTCTGAGGCATGGCCAATATTAGCGTTGTGGCTATGAGGTCACTAGTAATAAATAAACCAAAATTAGCGCTGAGGCTATGAGGTTTCATGTGATGCGTGCTTTCTCTTCAATAAATCGTGTTCTCATGGTGTGTTGTTTATATCTTTGCAGACAAAACTACTAAGTAATAGGCGCTGGGACGCGCCTGCATCAGTATGGCCGTATCGGCGCGCAATCGTCGTACATTAGAGTGACCGGACCGAGTGCGCGTACTCGGCAACCCCCACTGCGCGCGCTAATAAAAAGCGGCAGCACGCCACTTTGGCCGCATTCGCTCGCTAGAGCTCGGACCGTGCGGTAGCTCTGCTCGGATACCAATCGAATTTGTTTAAATGAATTTGATTGTTGTTATTTTCAAGTGGAAATAATTGTTTAATTTGTTTATAAATAAAGTGATTCTGATAAAAAAATAACATGAGCGAACATGGTTTTAATCGGCCTAATACCCCTCCTCTTACATTCTACCATTTAGTAATATTATTTCATGATGGCAACTGTGCAAGCGGGACACACTCCTCCCCTTTTGGGTCTCACTCAATCAATTTGGTTACATTCGAGAAAATTATACTTGATTGCTGAGTACAAAAGTGTAAGTTCTTTTAGCAACATTATAGGTAGAAGTACTCAATCGTTTTAGAAAGCGTGTTAAATCCATGGCTGTCACCCCTGTCACCAACACAGATTATACAGAGTACGTAGTCACTGATCAAGTAAAACTACGTTAGATACGTAGGACAATCAAACAAAGGCAAAGCCAACCACAGATTAATATCTTCTTCTTCTTCATTTTTCTAATTGGCAATAATTAATATATAAGAAATGTCATCTATAACAGTGATGTAACTCCGAAGGAAGACATAGGAGTCGATTTAATCAAAAAGGTATCGATTTATTCGAGGAATCACCACTTCATCATTTTATCCCTTTCGTATAACTACTACGTAGTCGAGTTGTATCTGACATGTATATCTTTTGACGACCTCGGTAGCCGAGAGGCGAGCATACCGGACTTGGTTTCGCTATCTCTGAGGCCCGGGTTCGATTCCTGGTCGATCAATGTGGAGGACAAATACCTTTTCTATATTGTCTCTGGTCTGGGTGTTATGTTGTGTACCTACCGTCGTTGTTTCTTTCTTGTCCTGATGGAGGATGCTGATGGGTGTTGTAGTAAGGCCAGTAATTAACTAAATCATATTAAGCATCATCTCACGAAAGCGATAGTAGCCGGGACCGACTTTTAACCTTATACCGATAAATGTCACTGAATATGGTATGCTTAACTTTAGCAATTACTACCAAAGCGCTGCCGCCACCGAGCTACAGGCACCTCTATTAAAGTAGTATTATACGCTAAACGCCATTTTTATCTAAATTCGTTTAGCTTTTAAAGCGTCTAATGGCGCGTTTACATTGTGTCGATGGCCGAACGCGTCGACTTACGTAACGCTTGACTCAGTGAATGTAGGGCCACGGTGTGGGGTGGGGTCTTCCTGCCTGGACGGTGGTCGCGGTGTAGCGGAAGAGAAGAGCCGGTAATAAGATGCGCCGTTCTGACTGTCCTTTGTGACCTGCCACGGCCGTAGCGCTTGATGCGGTGGAGTTAAGGCCGTAGGGTTGCTGACCCTGCAGAGTTGGTGGAAGTCTCTTGCTTCCTCCACTAAAGTTCTGGCTACTGGCTACTGGGCGAAGCAAACTTCTGCTTGCTGCTCGAACTAAGCTGGGCAGCGAGAGAGTCTGAGAAGAATAACCCCTTGTTGACCCGATCCGCCCCGAAGGGGGAAAAGGAGAAGGCGTGTCGCCAAATTTAACGCGAGCGTGGGCCATCGATGCCAGATTGGGTATTTTTTTCTCAATTCTGGGTAAAAATTTAGCTCCTGTAGAAGTTTTGGAGAAATCGGATTCATGGAAAAATGTTTGCAAAAGCCACTGTTTCCTGAGCAGATTCCTACATAACCTGCCCCTGAGGCGGTAGGTATGCGTAATGCATTTCTCCTGCTTAAAAAAGGGCAAGCAGCCTTTGCAGAATAATTGGGGTATTTTCTCTCTCAAAGCAAAGAGGAGCCCTAAATATTATTGCTGCAAAGAACGCTACCCTAGAGTAGAGGATTCAGATCAGATCAACAATATAACTAATTCGACCACGTTATCTAATAAACCTTCTGAATCTTCCTTCACTGTCTTCCTCATACAAATAATTTTATCGCCATCTAACAATAAAGCTAGATAAACTTCTTTTGTTGAGATAACTTTGAAAGATGCTGGTAGACAACGTGACAAAATGTCAACAACATCATATCCAATTGACCCAATCCATAGCCCATGCCAAAATCGAATATGCTGAAATTAGCACCCTAAAAAATACAAATCAGCTTATCAAAGTAAACATGTGAAATTATCAGATACATTTTCTACAATTTAATTGGTGAAGTGTTGCTAGGTCCATTTAAAAAACTTTTTATGGAGTTAATATTGCAACGATTACAATTTTACAAAGTGTGTTGATTCGGGTAAGTAGGTGCAAGTAATTGGTATACTTACACACTGTTAGAACTCCCAACATTTGGTACCTTGAACGTAATGAGTCTCATCCCGGGTTTTAGAGGGCCTAGTGACTCGATTCCTGAAATATTTTAATAATGTACCTACAAATGATAGTAGGCAAAAATATATGGCCAGCACACCCAGAACCGCCATTGATGGGACTACATTTGCTTGAAAGATATCACATCCATGTTCCTCTGTGCCAATGCGCATCAAATTCTATCCCGGGGTTCTCTAGCTATTTGAAGTTGAATATATGTTAATGTACCTTAGCCATAACCCATACACATATTTACACATTTGTTAGCTCAGCGACCCAAAATGGATCTTGGCCTCCAACATCAAAGATCGCCACTTGTTTCTCCTATCCCGTGCCAGTGCGTATTTTAAGCGTAACACACACAGAAGGCCTGAGCGGAACTCCTTCACACATAGAACGGGTCGTGTGCGGAGCGGCTCGGCGGCGGTTTTGGAGCAATTCGAAGGCGCGGCTCGGATTCGTGCTCTGGTCAATAACGCACATAATATGAAGCTTCTTTACCACTAGTACATAGAATTAGTCACTAAACTAGAGGTTGATTTACCACGGTCACCCATTCAATTAGTAACTAGACTTGAAGTTGCTTAACCACGGTCCCATCCATAGTTAAGATTATCTAACCACTGTCACCCATCGACTTTTATGACGTTGATATTTTTGGCGACGATGGTTAAGCAGCCTCAAGTTTGATCCCAAAATGGATGGGTGACCGTGGTTAAGCAACCTCAAATTTGATCCCAAAATGGATGGGTGACCGTGGTTAAGCAACCTTAAGTTTGGACATTAAATGGATGGGTGACCGAGGTTAAGCAACCTCAAGTTTGGCCACTAAATGGATGGGTGACCGTGGTTAAGCAACCTCAAGTGTAGACACTAAATGGATGGGTGACCGTGGTACAGCAACCTTGAGTCTATTAGTCACATAAATTATTATCTAGTTAGTACAAACATTTTATTTCTTAGCACACAGCCGGCAGAGCTCGACGGCGACGGCGATCTCACTTAAAAGTTGTGAAAATAAACAAACTATGAATCCCACTCCGTTTGTCGCTTCGTGGTTTCTGTAACTGACAAGTACGTTTAGGCGCCGAGTGCTCTACTGGAATGATCGTCCTGGAGACGTATTTTTGAATCATGCGAATTCCAATCCGAACACGAAATCGCAAGATTCGCATGCGAATACAAATCACTATTATTTTTAATTCATTCCGTGAATCCTGCTACGGATGGTCCTACGCACTTGTTTTTCGATTTCTACTAGTAGACAGTACGGAAGAATGACATTGTCAATTTACGTTCGTTATTGAGTTTTTACTTTATGGTTTATAATATTTTCTGCGTAAAACAAAAATAGTTACAAGATTTCAATTTAATAGCAACACCTATTTTGAGTGATTCAAAAATGCGTAAAATCGGAAGCAATAGAAACTATGTTTTCGTGTTCGAATTCAAGATTCATTTCTAATCCTTCAAAGATACGTCTCCTGAAATGATCTCCCCTTTCGTCTTGTGCTTTGAGTTCGCGGCGCGGGCAGCCACCCAGCGGGACAGTCGCGTCGCGTCGAGCGCAACTATGGTGTGTGACTTATTCTATAGACAATATTACAAAGATTGGCGCGGCACTTGTGCCGTCCCGCCTCGCTGACTGTGTGCTCAAACCTTTAATATTTTGAAAGTTTTTACAAAATATACCATGAACAAATACGTGTCTTAATACAGCTAATAAGACGATCGATGTTTCCACTATCCATTATTAAATAAATACAAAGTTGTAAAATATACAAACAGAACACCACTCCGTAGCTGAGCGTGACGTTTAACGGCCTGACGCTCTAGGACTACTAAGTACCTACGTTTACCATGCAACACAAAATCTAACTGCCTCGCTCACGCTCGACACACGGCAACGCGTCGCGCCTCGTTAGGCACGCTCAGTGGGACGGTCTTCTATAGACTAGTTTATTTCAAACACTGGCGTCTCGCTAGCGTCGCCGTCTCTATCGCGCCCGCTGGCTGTGTGCCCAAAGCTTTATGTAGCTTAAGCGTAACACACACAGAAGGCGTGAGCGGAACGTGTCGTTTCTTCGACGTGAGTTGCGCGGTTCGTCGTCTTTACACAGAGAACGGGTCGTGCGCGGAGCGGTTCGGCCGCGGTTTTGGAGCGATTCGAAGACGCGGCTCGGGTTTGTGCTATGGTCAATAACGCATATAAAATATGAAGCTTCTTTAACACGATAACTTTTACATTTAGTCACTAAATGTTGATTTGCCACGGTCACCCATTCAATGGTCAGGTCAAAACCACGGTCCCATCACTCCCATCCTAGTATCCATACTTAAGGTTCTTTAACCACGGTCCACTTTTATGACATTGATATTTTGGGTGACGACTGTTAAGCAACCTCAAATTTGGACACTAAATGGATGGGTGACCGTGAATAAGCAACCTCAAGTTCGGTCAACAAATGGATGGGTGACCCTGGTTAAGCAACCTCAAGTTTGGCCACCAAATGGATGGGTGACCGTGGTTAAGCAACCTCAAGTTTAGCCTTTAAATGGATGGGTGACCGTGGTTAAGCAACCTCAACCTTGGACTAAATGGATGGGTGACCGTGGCTAAACAGCCTCAGGTATAGCCCCAAAATGGATGGGTGACCGTAGTTAAGCAACCTCAAGCTTGGACACTAAATGGATGGGTGACCGTAGTTAAGCAACCATAAGTTTGGACACAAAATGGATGGGTTACCGTGGTTAAGCAACCGCAAGTTTGGTCCCAAAATGGATGGGTGACCGTGGTTAAGCAACCTCAAGTTTGGTCCCAAAATGGATGGGTAACCGAGGGTTACGTAACCTCAAATTTGTACACTAAATGGATGGGTGACCGTGGATAAGCAACGTCAAGTTTGGTTAATAAATGGATGGATGACTGTGGTTAATCAACCTCAAGTTTGGCCACTAAATGGATGGGTGACCGTGGTTAAGCAACCCCAAGTTTTGAAATTAAATGGATGGGTGACCGTGGTTAAGCAACCTCAAGTGTGGACACTAAATGGATGGGTGACCGTAGTACAGCAACCTTGAGTTTAGTAGATTTTTTACAAACATTTTATTTCCTCACATATTTAATTACTTTTTTCATTCAAATCCAAAGCGAAAATTATAATGTTTTGTAAAATAACACAACAGTCGTAGTATACGCGCGGCACCCGTTCCGCGCACGCTCTCTGTGTGAGCGCTTTGGTCTGAATGCGTGTAGCACGACGAATGTAACGAACGCCGCACCCGCGCACCACCCGTCCGCCCGCCGCCTATCTGTGACGGCGGAAGGGCCGCGCGGGACCCGTTCCGCGCACGACCCGCTGCCGTTCCGCGCACGCTCGCTGTCTGTGGGCGCCCATTTAAACCTATGTTAATAGACCCGCCGTACTGCCGTCGTGACCCGTCGCCGTTCCGCGCACGCTCTCTGTGTGTGTTAAGCTTTACTGGCCATTATTAAAACAAGCATTTCTACCCTAATTATAAAATGTTTATTGTCTTGTAACAAAATCAAACATATTTATAAAATACTAGCTGTTGCCCGCGACTTCATTTGCGTGGTCTTCAGTTTATTCATAAATCATTTTCTGTGCAACTTTCTTAATTTTTTCTTTCAAAAGAACCTTCTCTTCTCCTGACAATAAATAACACCACAAAAAAAAGGAGTTGGGTGTATTTTGCCCACTATCCTTTGTACATAACCATCGGTGGGCTAGTCCGACTCGCACTTAATCGATTTTTTTATAGAAATGTGGGACCGAACCGAAACGGGGTTTTGACTACGTTTAAAATACGGAAATTAAGTAGGCCTATGATTACCTACTAATTGACTGTTTCGTCCTCAGGTCCTGGCTGGACTGACACTTCACCAATAAACTGTTTGAAATATGGAAGGCCATCAACTTGATTCTGAATCAGACATAAGAAACAGACAGAGAAAGAAACACATAAGAAAAAGAGCTTGCAACAGAATATTGACTGACACTATCAATAATGAACTAAAACGTCTTTCTGATTTAGACGATTGCAGTGGTTCTACACAATATAATATTAAACACGAAAGTTATTCTGCGAAGACTATTAGAGATGTTTGTACCAACAATTTTAAAAACTGCTTAGCGGTGCACCATCGTGTCATACCACGTGAAATAGTTGTTTATGTCCCTAAAGCAAGAAACGAATTTTCAAATGAATATTTTTGTGATGAATTTTTGAGTAACCAAAAAGAAATATTTCATGTCAATTCGTTCACTGCGAGTAATGACAATAATAGAGCACTAATGCTTCCGCAGCAGAGAAGCCGGCGTAATGGCACAGTTAGATATAGAGACGATGAGTGGTGTTGCTGCTCTGGATTTGATATAACGAGATTATTCATATTTGCGAAGATAATGTATGAAACATCGCAACAATTGCGGAAACTAGAAAAAAAATCTAGAGCTCAGGATTTACATCAATATAACATGTTTACAATATCGGTCGAATTAGCAAACTTAAGGCAACTTTTAAATCCGATGCCAGGGTATGACGGTGTTATAAGACTGAACCAAATTCACCCGAGACACCCCTGTCTTGGATACGAAAATATTTATAAACTTTTTACAAAATTTGACACATCAGCAGACAAATCAATAAAATTTGGGATCTCTATCGAAAAACATTGCATGAGATTCAACATAACCACATGCAAAATAAACATATTTTCTAGAGATTTTCTTCAGGCCTTAGAAACATTCTTTTCCGTGTCTAAAACCGCTACAAAATATGAAGCCAACTGTAATGTTCCTTCCCTCTCTGTTCGAAATTGGCATTTTCGTAATATTATTCAAGGGCATTTTTTGAGAATTTTATTGAAAAATATTAATGTTAACACGTTAAATATGATGAGAAAACTCTATTTTGTAATAATTACGTGCTCTGCTTCAAATCTTATGATAGAAATCACAATCACACTAAAAAGTGGCATATTTATGGTGTATGATAATCGTTTTTATCAAGAAGTCACTAACTGGAACAAGACCCACCAGTTGTTCATCAACAAATCAGTTTCAATGGCTACTCTAGAAAATGCCATACAAAAGAGGTACATACATATGCATAATAGAGAAAGGCAACTGAATGTAATAACGCACACTAAAACGAAATCGCAGCAGAGCAATCCTAATATTCGAAGACCAAGAGATTTTCTTCTAAAGGCGGAAAAGGAAACGGACAGTCGCATAGACGATTACTATTCCGACTCAGAATCGCTTTACACAAAAGCATCAGAAATGAGTGCCATTATTATGCCCCAGAGAAATGGCGCAACTCTCATACTGCAGCTGGACGAGAAAGCCGGAGAAAGCAATAGAACGAATTTACAAAAACCTGGAGGTGATTCTATCATCAACAGTATATTTATGGATAATAGCAACATTTACAATGCAAATTTCTTGCATAGTAAGCAATGGCTAACCAAACTATTTTCTAAGACCAACTACACTGCTTCCAAGAAAAATAATCTCGTAGAAAATGCCCAAATAGGAAATATTAAGGATATTTTTCAATTCAACTCCTTAAAAGAATCAATTTTTGATAGAGCAGCAATAAAGAGTCATCTAGAGTCCGTAACAGACTTGTATTGGAAACAAGTAACGTCACAATCGTTTTACATGGTTTTCTTTAAATCGCTTGGCACATCAGTAGCAAAAATTTTTTTAAATGTTGTAATATAAAAAAATGAAATACATAAATTAAAAAATGTATTCGGTTAATTTGTCTATTCGGGTACCAACCAACCTTAGCAGTTTACCAAAGTTATATTTAACTAGCTGTTGCCCGCGACTTCGTCTTGCGTGGTCTTTAGGGGTATGAAAAATAGATGTTGGCCGATTCTCAAACCTACTCAATATGCTCACAAAATTTCATGAGAAT
Source organism: Anania hortulata (assembly GCA_963576865.1). Classification (NCBI taxonomy): domain Eukaryota; kingdom Metazoa; phylum Arthropoda; class Insecta; order Lepidoptera; family Crambidae; genus Anania; species Anania hortulata. The sequence continues at coordinate 11,148,107 of OY756390.1, read as the reverse complement.
CGGTCAAGCCGTTTCGGAGGAGTACGAGAACGAACATTGTGACACGAGAATTTTATATACAAGAAGATAGGACTACAGCAATCACTTCAGGCAGACAGCACGCCGCTTAGGCTGTGGTAAGTACCTAACGAATTATTGAATATGATATTTATTTTATTTTATTTATATATTTTTTATTTATATGTATGAAAAAATAAATGTATTTTTCAAAGTTTTAATGACAACATTTTAGTTAAATCCAGTTTTCAAACTAGCTTGTTACTTAAAAACTGCGCGTGTAGAATACTAAAATCACTGCAGGTAGATTTTACAGATAATTGTGTTTATTACAGCTGAAACGATTGTGTAAATCGTAAGATTAGACACCATCGGCTAAGTTCGTGTAAAAGCGTCACACGCTAGACTTAGAATACCTAAATAATTAAGATTCTTTCTGTCTTTTAATAAATCGTTATACCTATCCTCGAAGTTACAATTTAAAAGACATGTTTCGATAATGATGACATACATTTTAAATTGGTTGGCTAATCTTTATTCGTGTTTTAAATTTAGACTATATTTTTGATTAATAACGGAGATATTCTTTATATAAGATTTAAGCCTATGTATGCATTGCAACTACTTACCCGCAGGTTAGCAGTTAGCATACACTATTTAAAAAGCAGACGAAGAGCTTAGAGGTTTGACCGATTTCTGCCCAAATTTTCCATTTACACGATGGCAGTACAGCATGCGAGAACAGTAATTCAGTCAAGCGCTCAATCTTGCTACTAACCATGTATGTAGTTGTTAGCCAGTCTAGTGCTGACTTTGCGATTGCAAGTCATTTCGGGTATACATATATTGGGTCGCCTAATTTTTTGTTCTTCTAATCGGCAATGGCACACAACAGTCAGCCTAATTTTTTTTCGCACTACTTCAGTTTTCCTAATTGTGTTTAGTCTATTTTCACTTCGCCTAACTTTTTATCGTCATATTGTAACTTGCCAAATCTGACATTAGGCGGAACAATTTGTAATCCTTACTACTTACAATTACTAAATTGTAAATCCTTCTAAATTACACTCTAGAGGTAGGGCAGACAAGACTGCGTGGAGTCGGTTTTGTGGCAATTCGTTTCTTAAACCAATACATTTTTTACATTAGCTATTTCATATTAGTAATTCTAAAATTAGAACTTTTATTATTAAAGTGAAATCGTCGTAATGCCAAAAGAAAGTTATGCCAATATAGTTTAGTGCATTTAAAATTAGATGCAAAAAAATTAGGGCTTTCAATTCTCAGACCAAACTATAATAGTGGCAAAACAACTGTTAGGCTAAACAATAATTTTACGTTATAAGTTTAGGCCACTACGGTTCGGCCATGTTAAATAAGAATTAAAAATTTTAGGCGTGAGATTTTACGATATGATCACTAATGTTTAACCATTTCATGGAGTAGTCGTGCGTTTAGCTGTATAAATCGTAAAACGCTGAGTATTCATTGATCTGGCCAGACCATTTCACGATGTAAGCAGCGGGTTCGGTTCTATATCATGAAATACCACCATTTTATGATATGATCGGTCACATCATGAAATGAACAATTTTATGAGCTGGCCACGACACATGCAACTCTGCAAAGTGTAATAAACCCAACTAAAACAAGCACGGCTGCTAGTCAAAATAAAAATCATCAAAATAAGCTAAACTTTTATTACACAGGCGGTCCCTTTAGCAAGAGTTCAGCTTATAATGCAAAATGTAATATCTTGACCTGTGGCGCACATGGTTAAGAACTATGTTATAGTATATACTATATGTACTAATGTTATTGATGTAAGTTTAAAACAGTTAAAAGTTTATATTAGGACTTGTTAGAGTTTGTGAGAACAGATAAAACTAAGTAAAGCCCGACAGCAAATATAGGACCCTAGTCATGAGGGCTCTAAAAGAATCATTTCACACATTTGAGTCATATTTAAAATTCTAATATCAAACCATGCACTTCAGTCAAAACTTGGCGGAGGGTCATAATTTTCTTGTCGGGCTATAAATCCTTATCGAGAGAGCAATATAAGTGCAAGTTTCTAAAAATTGTGTATAATACATACTACAGTCAGTTGATCAGTTCAGAACAAAAGCACTTACAGTCAGCAATTTTTTCCTATTCGCTGTGTGTGCGATGACAGCCCCTAGTGACCACAATTATTGTGCCCTAAAGCCTTGGGTATACAGACGACGGGGCGCGACGGCGACGGGTCGCTAACGCGATGCCAGTGTTTGTAATGTACTGATGTCTATAGAAGATGACACACAGCACCGTCGCGCTGGGCGCCACTGGACCTGTCGCCGTCCCGCTGGGCGTGCCTACAAACGGACGCGACGCAACGCGCTGTCGTCGGGCGTAAGCGGGATGGTTAGATGTTGTGTTGCATGGTAATCGTACTTAGTTGTCACGTAGCGTACTGTATTTGTTTATTTTTACAACTTTTTAGTGATTTAATAATGGAAAGTGGAAAAATCGAACGACCTATTAGGAACGTCACCGAAACCGTCACGCCCGCAGTGTGAAGAGCACGCCGCCGCGGTGCTGCTCCGTCACCGTTCCGTCGCCGTCGCGTCCCCTCGCGTCCCTCCAGCTGTGTGACCAAGGCTTAAAAGATCTCTCAAATTATGGCAACTGGATGGTTTGAAAATGATTTTCGAATCGTTTTTCATCGAAAATATAAAAAGTGTGCATATTATAACAAGTGATTATAGTAACTGTGCAAAAAGGGAAAAAAAATGTATTATTACCACAGCATGTGAGAGACGTTGAAGAGCTTAGAACCAACGGGCAAAGCTACTTAATAAGAGCTGTGATCATAAGACAAACGTCTGTGACACAAACTCCCTACAAACTTTTTTATTTTTATAGCTATCCATTTATTTCTTTGCTCCAATTTCTCTTGATGTTGGAAACGAATAAAACATGCGCGAACTGTTTTTCCCCATTGTTTCTACACTTTTTAACACGACACGTACTGTGACCCATTTCGCGAATTTTAATGTTTTTACTTTAAAATACTTAACGTTAGTATGGAATTCTATGGAAATATAGCAGTTTGACTCATGACAGTCCAGAGTTATTTCACATTCTGCCAAATCGCGCGCTGCGATCGATTTGACGGTCGCCACCGTACACTTTGCACATAGCGAATAGGTATACTATTACAAGCTGTAAGTATTGATTGAAAATATAAGTCTTATTTGTTGGTTATATTAAAATCTTAAATAAATCAAACATCAAAAACATCCTGTTTTTTTTAATGAGTACTCAAATTTTATATCAAATATTATTCATAAATATAAACTAGTTTTACTGTGGAACGAATCGTTAAATCGATAAAAAATATTAGCTCTTCCATACTAAAGCCGCAATACTACTCGACCAAAATGTATAGAACAGCAGATATTTTTTTCTAGATTTAACTATTGGTCCCATACTAAAAGTTGTATAAATTCATTCAAGAGTAAAACACTTGTAAAAATTTGTGTAATCATTAAAAAGTTACCCGGTGTAGTTCAAATTATAACTTACCTACTGTTAAAAATAATGCAAATTTAATTAGTTTTTTATTTATTTACTATCTTACATACAACAACTCACAGGAATATCCCAATGTGATAGTTGCAGCTTTATCATCTAACGTTTATTTTTACAGTACCTAAGTATTATTTTAGTCGGCAATAATTTAATGTAGTATTCTTAAATATCAAATGAATCAATTATAAATACTGATAATGTGTGTGTAATGCATGGAATGATAAAAAAATATGCAGTTATTTTCATTAAACACAGCCAAATTTTTCCTTTTACATCTTCTCAACAATTGACGGTCCTTAGTATTCTGAAACAAGATAAACACAATATTATAGTCAATACTATTTATTTTCAAAATTGACAAAAGACCGAAGATTTATTTTGATTATTTACAAGCCGTGGGGTAAATGTGTGTAGAAACCTCTTCTTCCTCTTTTCGACCCTTTCGCTATTTCAGACACTAATCGCTTATTCGCGTCGTGGCGTCCCAAGTGCCTATAAAATAAGATCAACATCGAAATTTTTAAAAAAAGGTCATTTGCCCATACATATCGTAACAGCTGATTGGTTATATTGTAAGAGGAAGTGAATATCGTGACGTCACAAGCCCCCACTCCCGAGCTTTGACGTGCTTTATCTTTGTCATTTTTTGGTTGATTGTCAATTTTTTGCGAAGCTCTTAATGAAAAATAAAAGTCCATTATTTTTTAATAATTTAATTGACAGACTAAATAGAATTTAATTTTACCCAGTCGTCTTCCCTATTGTACCCATATTCAAACCGGTATACAATCCCTGTTCACAACAGACAGCGTACACCCTACTCACCCGGAAGCGGCGTCAGTGATGACAAATACAGTCCTTGGTCGCAACAGACAGCGTACACCCTACTCACCCGGTAACGGCGTCAGTGCTGACGAATACAGTCCTTGTTTACAACAGATAGCGTACACCCTACTCACCCGGTAACGGCGTCAGTGCTGACGAATACAGTCCCTAGTCACAATAGACGGTGTAAAGACTGTTTTTCTTTGCTCGTCGAACATTGTAAACAATCTTGACATTCCTTTTTAACGAAACTATTCATTTAAAAATAAAATTTATATAAAAACAATAACCTACTTTAGTAATTAATCATTTAACACAAAATTTTATTCTAACAGTTCTTTGATAAAAAACATGCCCAGATTATTTACAATATTCGCCAAGCAAAGAAAAACTGAGTACACACCCGACACAAAGCGGACCCTGGGCTTCGAACGCAACCGGGATCGTCCATATAGATGAAGAAGAAGAAGACACCCTACTCACCCGGTAGCGGCGTCGGTGCTGACTCGTGCCGCGGCGTGCGCGTCGCCGAAGATGGTCCGCGCGTGCCTCCGCAGCCAGCGGGTGAGCAGCGCGGCGAGCGCGGTGGCGCACGCGCCGCCCGCCAGCGCCGCGCGCGCGCCGCCGCCGCCCGCCGCCACGAACACGCGCGCCCACATCGACTGCCACACCGACTCCGTCCATGTGGAGTACGTGCCGGACGCGAAGTCGTAACCTTTGAACAATATTGATTAACAGTCATTCTCAAAGAGGGCGATGACGCCCCCTTGGGGCGCTGAAGTCCTAGAGGGGGACGGTATAAAAAAAAATTGGGGAGTTTAGTCGTTTAGGGGAACGTTGAAAAATAAATGATTTTCAAAGTTGAAGTTAGATAAAATAAGTTTGAAAACTCTGGAGTAATCTATACAAGGTGTAGTTCTGAACACTCGCCAAAATGCATCGAACCTTATCGGCAGACCTAGAGTTGCAAGTACCTAAAATTACTAAATTATTTTGGTGTACACCTATGAAACACATGCCAATCGACAGAGAAATTAATTACAGCAAATACTCTGACAAAATGTCGTAAATGATATACTTTTTTCTGAATTTCAGTTTGAATATATATAAATAAAATTAGATTGTATTACATATTTAAACTGAAATTCTTAACAAAGTATATCATTTACAACATTTTTCAAAGATTGTTTGTTGTTTGTAATTATTTTTGCTGTCGATTGACGTTCGTTTCATAGATGTACACCAAAATAACGTAATTTTAGGTACTTGCAACTTTAGGTATGCCAAACTCCATACAAAAAAAAAATCGAAGTATTTCAAGGAGGCGAATGTTTTTTTATTTATTTCTCCATTAGTCTCCATACACTGAATACCGTGTGAAAATAAGTAAATTGTAACCGTACTGGTACTCAAACTTAGTTTTAGAAATAGGTTTAGATTGTAGATAACATAGGAAAAGTGGCTTACCTTGCTTAGTAAATGCAGGACTAATCGCTTGACTGAAATTCATTGTGGTCTGAATACAAACACCAGTGTGGTTCCATCCCTTCAGATAGTAATACGAATAATCCTGAAATAAAAACATGACACTAAAAAAACCAAGCACTATCTATTTTAAAGTTAATAATTGTATGTGAGTATGTGTGTGTCAAACAAATGAAGGATCGTCGCAACTCACACATTTAAAATTCCCACTCATCTCTTCTCTCGCTCACTGTTTCTTCCTTCACATTCACACACCTTGCGTTTCGTTCCCTACATCCCACAATAATCAAGTCCAAAAGAGCCTTTCAAATACTACTTACAGTGTCGTATAACCTATCGCAGGTTGTGCGGTTTACATTGGGTAAGTGCGTGCCAGTTAGCAAAGCCAGAAGGTGACCCGCGAACACAGGCGCCGTGCTCCCGTAAGCCGAGACCCCGACGTACAGGGGGGCCGGCTTTTGTGGGAGATTGTCTGCCCCACCATTATTCTGACCGTAATCCGCTGCAAGCAGCAGACGGCACACTTGACTCTTCAAGAAGCAGTACAGCATCTCGTCTACCTGCATGTAAATGTTAGTTGCTTTAGCCGAATCGCAAACTTTGACAGACATCGAATTATTTAGTTTTTGTGAGATCTTTATACAAATTCAAATTTAATCGTTTATTTGCGAGAATACATCATACATGCATTATTACATCCTACAAGCGTTGTTTTGTTTGTTTTGATATTAAATAAAGCTGTTTTTTCTCTATGAAATACTTAGTCTAGCCATAAATACTGTTACAATTAAAAATAAACAAAATATTACATTTGAATTTGGAATCTGTCATTTTTATATGATTGTTCATTTGAGTTTTCTCATTTTGGCGCCAATACATTGTACAATATTTTGCGATATTCAAATGGAATGGGGTGATAAAGAGAACCGAATCGTTGTGATTGCATTACACAAAGTAGGTATGGAGCTTTATGCAATTTTTAAAACTCTCCATACCAAGCGTATTAGTAAAATGTTTGTGTACCGGGCTATTAATAGGTACAATGAGACCTCCTTTGTTTGTGACAGAAAAAGATCTGGCCGTCCACGTAGTGTTCGTACCAAAAAGGTGGTCAAAGCAGTAAGGGAAAGAAATTCTGTCCAAAAGCAAAGGATTTTATCTCGGGAGATGAAGATAGCACCTAGAGCCATGTCGCGTATTTTAAAAGATGACTTAGAACTTGCAGCCTATAAGAGACGTACTGGTCATTTCTTAACTGATAATTTAAAAAATAAGGGTAGTAAAGTCGAAACAACTACTGAAGCGGTACGCAAAGGGAGGTCACAGAAAAGTTTTGTTTACAGATGAGATTTTTTTTACAATTGAGCAACATTTTAACTAACAAAATGACCGTATTTATGCTCAAAGCTCTAAGGAAGCTTCCCAATTAGTCGACAGAGTGCAACGTGGGCACTATCCGACTTCAGTGATGGTTTGGTGGGGTATTAGCTATGAAGGAGTGACTGAGCCATACTTTTGTGAAAAAGGTATCAAAACATCGGCACAAGTGTATCACGATACCATTCTTGAGAAGGTAGTGAAGCCTCTTAACAACACCATGTTCAATAACCAAGAATGGTCCATCCAGCAAGATTCGGCGCCGGGTCATAAACGGTCTACGCCGTCTTGGTTGGAAACGAACGTTTTGGACATCATCAGAGCTGAAGACTGGCCGTCGTCTAGTCCCGATCTTAATCCACTGGATTATGATTTATGGTCAGTTTTAGACAGTACGGCTTGCTCTAAACGCCATGATAATTTGGATTCCCTAAAACAATCCGTACGATTGGCAGTGAAGAATTTTCCCATGGAATGAGTGCGTGCTTCTATTGATAACTGGCCTCAACGTTTAAAGGACTGTATTGCAGCCAATGGAGACCACTTCGAATAAGCTTTTTATATTTTAAATTGTTTTGTATTTGCAATAGTTTTTTTTTTCTTTGTTTCAGTATTTATGGCAAGACTAGGTATACAGGGTGTAACGGGGGGAGTGGGTCATCGTAAGACAAACGATGCGGGACTTCAATTAAATACATATCGATATGACCCCCATGTATGTTCCACGATACTCAGTGGTTCCAAAGTTATTGAGATTTTTGTGACATTTGAGTAAAAAAACCGGAATTCAGTATAAAAGTCGTCAATGTAGCTTAAGGGTATACTAACCATGAGTGTAAGTAGTTTATAAAATAAGTTCTAGAAAAAAATTCAAGTTCATATTTTGTTTCACTAGAGAGCCTTGAACGTTGTTAGAAATAATTCGATTTGCCAAACGTTTATGAAGAATTATTTTATTATTTCAATATGATAGGGTTATGACTTAAATCATTATCATGATCATTAATACTCACTATTGAACTACTTCTAGACAAAAAAAACATGCAAGCAGGTGGACTAGTTAAGAATTCCGATTTCTTACTTAAATTCACAAAAATCTCGATAACTTTGGAACCATTGAACATCGCGGAACATACATGGGGGTCATATCAATAGGTATTCAAGTCCCCCATCGTTTGACTTACGATGATCCACCCCCCACGTTACACTCTGTATATTGCTCTATATTACTTTTTTTTTTATTGCTACGGTACGGACTACGGTAAGTCTTAAATGGAACTATGGAAGTGTTTACTGAGAATATTATATCACAAACCTCTCGGATTATAATATAATATTGTATCTCATAGTAACAACCAGCTTAAGTCTCTAAATGAAGTTCTAAAGACAAATACATTTGTTGGTTTGCCTTTATTACATGAAGTCTGATAACATGAATTGCAAAATAATCTCAGGGCCAAAATATTTTAGAGCGACCTAACCTTTTAGAAAAATATTTGACCTCATCTGTCAAAACATTAAATTACTAAAATAAATAAACAAATAGACAACACTATGATTTCCATGGTCACGAAGAAAGGAATAAACGCGAAGTACGGGATGGCGCCGGCGAGTCGTCCTGTGTGATTCGAACCAGATAGCTAGGTAGTTAATAGTAATACATTGATGCAAGTGCGGTACACACTTTTTATTCTGCGCGATGGCCCTAATCTACATGAAAAACTAAAAGCTGCACCCCGTTTTTTTTTCTGCCCGCTCACTTTGGTACCAGACAAATGCATTTTGCCAGAGGCGTCTCCCAATAAACCCAGTCCCAAAACAATTTAGAAAAGATCGTTTTTTAAATTGACCCGTACCGGGAACCCTTTACGTTTAATGCGAATCAACGTGCCTTTTCGCCAAACGGACGACCCGTTTTAGTAGTCGTATAATAGATTTTTGTTTATTGACAAAATGTACCTATGCTATGACAGCTAAGCAGTAATCATTTTTATAAATAATCTATGATTGTAAGGGGATTTGTTATTTTTAATTCATTAATCCCATATTGTTTTCTATTTCGACTCTATAGTTGGGTTGACCGTTTACTTACCAAATGGGCAGATGCTGTGTTGTTGCCCGTATATTCTTCATTCGAAATTTTTTTGTACAATGTTCGTGCAAATGACGTAGCAAGATGCGAAATTTTCACTTGAACTTCTGTCCTTTTCATAATACCTTTTGCTATGAGGTCTTCAGTCGATAAAACTGTAAGGAAAATGCAAGTTTTCAAAAATAGTTCTCTCGTGCAAAAATGTTCGCAAGGAAAAAGAGATACAAAAAAAATTATCGAAAGTCAATTATCTTACATTTCCCATCACTGCCAACGCTAATATTGTGGTACTCGAAGCCTATCTTATTATACTCATCTAGAGCGGAGTTATAATACATATTCGTGAACTGTTCATTGTGGTCTGCGATCAGAATTTCAGTCAAATATCCAGTTTCCGTGACGTTTTTTAAAATTCGCCTGAAGGAGTGGAGAGATGACGGCGGTATATTATCTGTGGCGGTCAGGATTAAACTCATGTTGTGTTTCTTAAGGTTTGAAGATAACTCGTAAACAAATTCTGAAACCTGTAATAAAAATAAAATTAAGGTCAGCAATCCGGAATCACTGATTTTTTCAGATATTTTATATACCAAATGACTGTTGAATTGCCATGACTTTAGGAAATCAATAATCGCGAAGACAGCAGCATTATTTTTGAATGGGTTAAGAGGCCGTGCACCTAATTTCAGTGCAAAATTGAAATACAGTTCTATGCTTGTTTATATACAGTGGTGGTCATATAATTAAGAACGCTGATATAAAGGGAAGATTTTTTAAAACTAAGACGCAAAACTTATTGCATGCATTTTTTATTTATTTCTCTCGGTATCGTAAAACTTTTCCATAATACCACTTTATTCATTGATACACATGATTAGCTTAAAATAAATAGACAAACTTTTTACACTACTTCTAAACATAGTATTCCTACATACTGGCTGGTCACGTAATTAAGAACGCTAAATAGTTTATACCTTTATTCAAATTTAAATAGGGAACATTCAGTCAATTTGTTACTGTTTGTATAATTTTGGCGCCATTTAGTTTTGTAAAAGATTAAAAGTGATTGCTTCCTATGAAAAAACGATGGGAAAAAATAAAAGTTGTGATAAATCTACAAGGGAAATAATAATAAAATTTCGCCGGAAGAATTGGGCTTATAAAAAGATAGCCAAACATCTGCAATGTTCAAAAACTATGGTTCGTATAGCAAAACAAAATCCTTTTAAGGGTCCAATTAGCTGTGAAAAGAATATTTTGGTGAAAACAACCCTTCAGCAATCTCAGCACGCACTATTCGAAGACGTTTGGCAGAAGAAAAATTGCACGGTAGGATAGCAAGAAAGGTACCCATGTTGAAACTTTGCCACAGGCAAGCCCGGCTTGCATTTGCGAGAAAGTATGAAAACTGGACTGTGCGACAGTGGAAAAATGTAATTTTTTCTGACAAGACGAAAATTAACAGAGTATGTTCTGATGGAAAACGATATGTACGACGTCCCCCGAATACAGCATTCGACCCTAAGTACACGAAAGTTACATTAAAGCACGGTGGTGGAAATGTGAAAATTTGGGAGTTCTTTTCTGGACCTGTAAAGTTGATAGAAGGTAACTTGGATCAGTTCCAATACAAAAATATACTGGAAGAAACAATGTTACCTTATGCTGAAGACTTTCTACCGGTTATTTGGACATTCCAGCATGACAATGATCCAAAGCACACTGCACGCACCGTAAAGGAATTTCTTACAGCGCAATCAGTTTCTGTCTTAGACTGGCCAGCTAACAGCCCAGATCTAAACCCAATAGAGCATCTGTGGTTCGAAGTAAAGAAAAAGGTTTCAAATACACAGTGTGAGAATTTAAGAGAGATGTACTGTACGACGTTTTTTTAGAAGAATGGAACTCTATTTCTCTTGCGAAATGTCAAAAATTAATAGAGTCAATGCCTCGGCGGTGTAAAGCAGTAATTCAAAGCCGTGGATATGCTATTAACTATTAATTTTAGATACAAATGTATTAAATTGCTTTTTAAATTTTCGGCGCTATTGTGATTTTTTAAATGTAAGTGTTATACAAAACAATTACCGAGCAGTTTAATAAATCGTTCTTAATTATTTGTCCAGCTTCAGTATTATTTGAATTTGTTACTTTGATAAAATAAATAAAATGTAAAGAAAAATAGTTAGCGATTTAATTACTTATTCCTAAGCCACGTTGCTATTAATGTGGCTATTTTATAACATAACTAGTTGCTTCTCAGAAGGTACACATCTTTGTGTATGACATGATTTAAATAAAAAACTTCTAGAACTTCAAATCGTTCTTAATTATATGACCACAACTGTATATACAGATAAAGCGTCAACAGTGTTGATCCTTTACAAGATAATATTGACAATTTATTAGGTAGTGAACGTCCTACCTAGGTTTGAAAAACGATCGGTTTTGCGCTCTTGATTTTATAGTTAATTTTGGCTTAGGTTTACTTTTTTTAATTTTTTTCATAAAATAAAAATTATATAATTTTATATACATAGTACACCTGAAGATTATTGTGTACCTAGTGTTTAAATCTTATAATAGTTTTTCATAACGATAGAAAAAAAAAGATATTTGAATGAAAATTTTTATAATTTTATGTTATTTCAGCATTTTTTTTCTGCTATATTTTGTAAGAGAGTAAAAAAAAAGTATTCAACCCATGTGAAAATAAACCATATCTTCAATTAAATGCTAAAATCGAATTGTCAGAATAACTTGTAGTCTCTTGTAAACCGAAATTCAAACGTAAATCAAACGTAATTTTTCTGTAATAAGTACACTGACTATGAAAGGTAGTAATCGATAAGAGAAAGACCTACTGTTCACTAAAATGGACGATAGAGACGCTGTACAAGTATAGATAAACAAATATTACACTGTCTCTAGCGACTATCAACTCCGTAAACTTACAGTGAATCTACTGGAGCAGATATTTGTCGCGTATTTTAGTGTAACAAAAAAGTTGACCTATTAAGCTTAGTCAATAACGCTTACCTGACTGATATTATTGGCAAGTGTCGGTGCAAAGGCGTACAGTGGCCAGGAGTCTTCGTCTTTATGAGCTAAGAGTGCACCCCCAATCTGCCCCAGCTCAATGTGAAGGGGAATATCGGTCGGGGAAAGGGGCATGACTGGCGGCCACGTACCCTGGTTGATGTCGTATGCTACTTTTTGGGAGCCTATGTAATCAAACGCCTCGCCATTGAAAAGCGTGAAAATAACATTCGTATCTGAAACAAAAATAATATTAATATGAAGTATGCGCCACACTATATGTAAATAAATTGGCTTCGTAATTGATAACTCAACAACTTCTAAGCAAAGTACGGACAACAGCACGTCGTTACCACAAAACGCCAAATTTTCTCAATTGATATTGATCTCTACGTGTCGGACTTAAGGCGCAGGGTAAGGACAAAAATACACGTAAAAGAGGTGTTTTTGCACAAGTTTTCTCGCGAAATACTGGATATAGGATGTGGAAATTAATATATCATGTAACTTATATGTTGAAGTTTTTCCTGTTGTATCTAAATACTAATTATTATTTCTTATAAACACAAAAAAATATTTCAAAGTATAGCGAATATCGCTCGAGCTTGTACACATATATATTTTAAACGACGTTTTTGTTTAGCTTCAAAGTTGGTTTGGTTATTTATAACATTCGTGCCTTTAGGTTGAAGTTTTTTTTTCTTCAAATAGTCAACAAATTAAAAATTATAAGGATTTTTAATGGATTTCACTCTTAGCGCCTACTTTTCTATGAGCGGATATTTTGCTCGCAATGATAATCTATTTGCACAGGAGCGCAACGGGTGGATGTTCACACTAAGATCTCACGGAGCGATTTTCTCCCGCGCCCGCAGCGGCGGCGGGACATTATGTTTTATTTCAAAACTCACGAGACCGAGTCTTGGCGGTTACACAGCCGCCGCGGCTGCGATTATCGCCCGCAAACTTGGCGGTCGATAATCACAAGACGGGCGGTTTCTGTACCCCCTGCCCCGCTAGACCCATAGCGCTACGTTTTGAGGGCTTCAAAAATTCTAGTTTTTGATTTTTGCATTAGTTTCCAGACACTTTGCCTAACCTCAGACATATTTTTGTGTCATTTTAGGTACTTGCTTATTTAGGTATTTGTCTTTTTTGTTAAAACCTAACAAAAAGAAAATTTGAGTTGAAAATTTTACTTTCATGATAATAATGACGTAGTAGCCGATGTATATACGCATTTTGTGTCATTTTTGTCCACGGAAATAGTGTTATTTAACAATTACCTAAATGTCACCTTAATAGCTCTAAAAAAATATTAAAGTTAGTTAAATAAGTTTCACGCGTTTGAGTTCCTTAGTATCTGTTGTTTATCATGGCATCATGGCATGGCTGTAAAAGCCACAAAAGAAAATTCAAGTTATTAGAGTTTACGCCTTTATTATTATTATGGTTTATCAAAACACTATTCATAGTTTGTGTCATTTTAATCCATGAAATCTTAAAGCGGGAAAGAGAGGCGCTGTCGCTGCTCTCTACACGCCCGTGTTATATAACTAGTGTCCAGTAACTAACTCGTCGCTAAAATAGCTCTCAATATTCTAAATACGTTTATCTACCCGTTTTAGATCACTAAAGCACTGATATCTGTTACTAAAAAAGAAATGTATAAATTATGTTTATTTTTTAAACTGTAATTTTTTTTGGCTAAGTTTTTTAATATTGACCCTATATTCGTTTGCCCTGGACTAAAATGACAAATTAAATTAAAGAAATCAGGCAAAAAAATATTGAATTCCCGAAAAGGCAATGGCAGGATCTGACACAAAACGCTAAATAATGCTTTTTATGTACAACAACTTTAACCACAGGCAAGAAATAAGAAACTTTAGAATTCTTTTAGGTTAACACCTTAAAATAGCGTAGCGCTATCGGTCTACGCCGGCTACTCCGGTCGCCCGCCATGCGACCGCAGAGCGCGCGGGCGCAAACCGCCGCGGCGGCGGGTGACTGCCGCCCGCGCGATTCTACAAGTCGCCCGCCGGTGCCGCGGGACCCGCAACCAACCGCGCGCACCGCGGGTGTAAACCGCGTCGTGAAATGTGCTCTTACTTTTTGCATATAAATTTACATTCTACATCAGCTGCGGGCCCACAACCGCGGCGGGCGCGGGTGAAAACCGCTGCGCGAATTCTTAGGCTTAGTCTGCGAGAAGCATTTGTATTATCTTAGGCACGTAATAGAAGTCGCGCGAGTCGACGCTAAGTGCTAAGGCGGCGGGTAAGGCAAGTGTCCTTGAACACTTGCCTTACCCGTCGCCTTAAAGATAATAATTCAATGACCTTTAACTTTTTGGGTAGGTTGACCTGCCATTGTCTGTACATATTCGATAAGTTTGTGGAATATCGCCAACGAAACAGCCATAATTCCTTTATTTAAACTTAGGACTTTAAAAAAAAGTTTATTTTATTTTATTGGTTGGTATTAATTACAATGTGTTTTTTTTTACAGAAATTGTTGGATTGTTCACCCCTGTATACATAACAAATACAATATATAGACGAACAAAGTCTCACCATAAGATTTGTTCAGTGGTATCATATTCGCCAGCACCTCAGCCGCAGTTATCAACGTCACCATACCCACTACCGAGCTGGCAGCGCCTGGGGAAACGCCTACAAGAAAATATTTGCAAAATATAAAATTTGAATATGTTGAAGCCATAAACAAAATTACGAAATGGGTATTTGCAAAAAAAAATTTTAACAATGCAAATGAGGTACCATCAAATAATGAAGCTGTGTCTATTCTCGCAGTAACCAATATCACGGGTTTCTTAGCTTTTTTATTCTCCTGAAAATAAAAATATTACTTGTAATAACTAAAAAAGGGTTTCATGTCATTCAAAGGTACAACTCATTTATCAAACCTTAGCACGCGGGAAAACTGAGTAGTATACATTTTGGTCTCCCAATGGGTCACATACTTTAGTTGGTGTTAAAATTGCTGATGACGCTGACCTAAAACAAAATACGTCTTATGCTACATAACCGAATTATGGCAAGCTAAAAACAGTAACAGGTTTATCATGGCAAGCTAAAACGATAACGGCAGGCGAGTTTTATATATGAGAGTATGAGTGGACTTCGGTCCTTTGTGGGTGGGGGATGTGGACCAGCCTAGCTACGCCTAGAAGCGCAGAAGTTTCCTGGGTTTTTCACAGGCTTCGCGCCTTTGGTTGTCAAGGATTTCATTACGTTGTGGTGCAACTACCTCGCATTCCAGGACTACGTGACTGGCAGTTTCATCTGTAGGTAGTAAGACATGCCTTGCAAAGAAGGCTGTATGTGTTACCTATGGTGTAAAGGTGTATGTTTAGGAGACAATGACCGGTTACTATCCCCACGATTATGCGCGGGTCTCGTCTTTCGAGGCTAAGTATACGTCGAGTCAATCTGGGCATGCCCCCAAAAGAGTCAGTTTTTATTGCCTGCATGCGGTACTGTGTCCATTGTTCGTTATGTTGTGATAGTGTACGGTGTCTGGTCCATGAGCGCAGTTTGGAGTACGGCAAAGGGAGGATCGGGTGTGGCCCCTTTCTGACCTTGTCCGAGCCCCTCCCTCCTCGACAATTCATCTGCGGCGTCGTTGCCTAAGGATTTACTCTTGTTGGCTATGGCAATCTTTTGCAGTGATAGGTAGTATTCGTATACGAGTTTTGATTTGCTGGTGTAGCTGTTAAGGGCATTAGCAGCTTCGTTGATAGCCACACGTTCGCATTGGAAGATGAAGATATGTGTGCCTAGTGCCATGTAGTTGTTAATGTTGAGTACTCCTGCACCGGTGCCTTTCACAATTTTCGAGATGGTAGTAGTAGATAAATACAAAAAGAAAAGAGATGGCTAAACGACTGCCCTAAGAATGTATAAAGATTTGTCAGTATCCTGAAACACTGAAATATTAATTAATTAATATTTCAATATTAATTAATTAGTATTTAAATGTAAAGGACCCCTCTTTGTTTTTTATTGTTAGTGAATTCTTTCTTTTTATGAAACTACAAACGCCTAGATAAAACGTCATAGCAAAAGCGTTTTTTGACAAGTTTGTTTACAAATCGAAGTAGGAATTTTATTTTGTTCTAAACTTGTTTTATACAAAATATTAATATACATCTATTCAGCATTACATAACACTAAGTGCCATGTTTATACATTGTTAGGGCAGTCGCCCATATTTCTATTCAGCCATGTCGTTTGCTTCTCGAATCAAAACAGCGTGTTTGTAAAAAAGGGAGTAAGCTTTACTTGTTTACATGAAGTACCATATATTAGTGTAGCAATAAAGTAACGCGGACAATCACACAGACACTGTCCAGTCCTGATAAGATCTCACTTATCATAGGAGCACTGATACTGTAACTGACATGATGACACTATAATAAGTTATTCACTAACCTTCTTAAGCAAACAACAGTATTCACAGCTGCAAACATGAAGGAGTGCAGTTGTACTGAACAAAGAGGTCTGCCTTTGTGATTGCTTCTGTCTAAGTTGTACCTAAAATAGTAGACATTTTTATTTGACACATTAAATAGGTACAATTGTTTTCAAAAGTAATTTAAAAAGGCTGTACATTAAGGCTAAGTTCAGATGGTCGCGCGTTAACGCACGAACATCCTTACGCGCATGAAGAATTTCTAAGTAAATACATCAGACCATTCACATGAACGCGCGTCTACGCGCAGCTTCGCGCGATCGTCGCTGCTCCATCGCCGGTATCTTGTGCGCGCGTTTACTTCCTTGGTCTGAATTTCTGAACTTAGGCTTAAAGGTTCCAAGTTAAACCATTTTTATACTGTATTCTGTTTTATAATAGGGATGACGACTGGGTAAAGAAAATTAAATTCTATATAGTCTGTCAGTTAGATTATCAAACTAAGTAAAAGTTGTACCAAGATGTGACGTCATGCGACTTCAAATCCATTATCTCTGTAATATTATGATTAAGTATGTGAAAAAAGAAAAAATACGTGTCCAATACTTTTTGATAATTTACCTGATAGATAAAGAAAAAAACGTTAGTCAACATCCCTATTGAATAAAATTTTAACTGATTAGATTACCAAGCCAGTACCTTCATTATTCCAACAAAATTTCAAATAATTTCCAACCTTCCTATGAAATCGCAAGCATAGAAATGCTGTATATTCAAAATTGGGATCTTGGGTTTTTAGGATTCCACATCCAAAGAAGGGAGAGGCAACGCCTAGCTTCAAAAAGCTAGAGCATTTGGACTGTATTGTAAATGTTTTTTTATAGTCAATCTTAAAAATTACAATAACTTATAAAATATTAGCTGTTGCCCACGACTTCGTTTGCGTGGTCTAAAAATTATTTGTAAAGGATTTTCTGCACAACGAGATTGATTTTTAAAGATATAGATATAGTAAGTAATAAAATTATAGTTAGTTAATACACATATTCCTTGCTGAGCTATAATTAAATAAATAAATGAGTATAGTATAATATTTAAAACTAATAAATTATCTTGATTTGATTTTATGGTAAATGTACACAAGTAAACACTAACCTTTCATAGCAATCTTCAATTATCTTTAATTCATTTATTCTTGATTCTGGCAAAAAGAATATAGGAAATGGAATATCTCTTCTTAAAATATTTGTACCTTTTTTATTCCATACAAATCCATTAGGCTCAGTTGATGAGCATGTGCTTCCTGGGCCCGATGAATATTCATTTGGACACTTTGAATCATGTGTAAAGGCATTGGTACTGAAATATATTATTAAAAACTGCCTTAATAAATATGACACACAATTTGATTGAATAAAATCAATTTTTACTGCAAAACATCATATGAAGTTATGGAACTGTTTGTTGAATGCACTCCACTTTAAGTGTTTTTTACTCTAAATGGCGATAAGATCAAACACGGCTACAATACATTGTTTTGTCACAGAGTTCCGGTGCTTACCTTCCGCCTTTGTCATCAGATCAGTTTGATAGTACCATTTTCACCAGAATCATTTATTAAAATATTATTTGTCGACTATGGCAAAGCTTAACTGTTCTAATGAAGATATCTTATCGCTACTCGTGAAAGACTATTGTGGCCAACTATGGTCTCCTTTATCAGTTCCACTTAAGAAATGATACTTTCTGAATGCAAATGCTTGACTTGTTGAATATACTAAAATCGCTATATGTATACCTATAATATTTTAGGAGTTCCCTCAATTTCTAATGCATCCCATCATCAGAATTGAATTTTGAAATAAATGGGACCAATCTTTCCAGATTGGAAGTATACCCTTCCAAATGAAAAAAGATTTTTTTTAATCGGTTCATTAATGGCGGAGTTCAGAGGTAACAAATATTTAAAAAAAAACAACTGAATTGAGAACCTCCTTCTTTTTTGAAGTCGGTTAAAATGATTGAATTTGCTTAATTAGTTCCACAGATTAAATACTTCTAATATTTAAACAAACATACAAATTTTACCTTTTTTATTTGTATAGATGAAGAAATTATGTCATTTAATCGGAACATACATCAACTATGTCTTTATGCAATTAATGTGGAAATTTGTCTCAACTCACCTTAGGTTTGCATTCTCATACACTAATATCCCAGCCACATTGCCAGGGTGGTTTATGAGCTCATCCACAACATCATGGAACAAGGCAGTGCTGACAACAGCTATATATAGGCCAGCACTGGCATTTTGTGTCAACCATAAGGCATCATTTAAATCTTTTATTATGAGCACAGCACCAACTGCACCTTTATCAGTCGCTGTAATGTCATGAATTCTAATGAAATCATATTTCAGCATGCTTAACCTTGCCAAGTTAAACCCAGACAGGAAAAAATATTAAAAATTATATTTAAAAAATATTTTAACAACCTCCTCAGCTGAGAGGCCAGCATACCAGACTTGGTATCACTATCTCTAAGGTCCTGGGTTTGATTCTCAGACGGTCAATGTAAAAGACTAACTTTTCTATTCTGTCACGGGTCTGGGTGTTGTGATACACAATGGAAAACAACTGCTTAAGCTACTAACCATAGGATCAGAGCAATGTATGTGACTCTGTCCAATATTTATATTTATTATTATGTGTATATTTATAGGGTAACTCTCATTTTCTTAACTAGGGTTGTGCCAATGATTCCCAGGCATAGGAGATGCAGACCCTGTGGTGAGTGGAGGGGTGTAGAAATAACTAGACCACACCACAAATTGCGTCATACATGGCCAAGTTGTAGGAGCTTGCACCGAGGACATAAAAGTTAGTTACAGCACTGGACCCAATTTAGGTTATCAAATAAACTCTACTGAATGTGCAAATAAATTATCTTACAAGAACACCCTGCTTGGTGTGTTCCGTTCAATCTCCGGAAGCATGCAGCTCCACCTTCTATTGATGAATATATCTGCTCATGAAGCCTCTCTGAATATGACACTAGAAATAAAAAGAATTTATGATGACAATTTACTATTGAGGGAGGGACCGATTGTAGTGTTATTTAACATATTACATCATAGATTCGATACTTACAACTAAACAAACCAAAAAACGCTAATACGCTTAGTTGAATTAAATACATTTTCATACTTGTATTGCAACTCAAAACCAAATTAGCTCCCAGCACATATTCAACCCTAGGATTTTAAAATATTTATTATATTTAAAATGTCGTAATATTATAAATAAATGATTAAAAGAAGAAAAACAATGAGTAATTCCGTAAATAGATCACAATCAATCACAGTATTAAATTCACAAATACACAGTACACAATCAATCGATTCGATTCAATGACAGTAAAACAGAATGACCAAGAATGACTGAGTTTTGTTGACATGCCCCTGCCAGCTGTCACTGTCGATCGTCCACTGACATAAAAATAAGCATGGACTGGCTATCCCATAGAAATGACAGCTTTCGTATACCCTTTTGAAGCGCTACTAGTATCTGAACCCAGAACTAATTTTGACGTTTACACGGTGGGTGTTAAGGTTGGTAATATCAGTTTAACTTCAAGGATGGATGTCCCAAAGAAGGGTGTACCAGCGAACGCCAGGTGATAGAGGACACCAATAACTATCGCTGAACTGTATGTTCAGCGAAAATTAACGATTCTTGTGATATTTAGTTTAGAATGGATTTTGTTTGACCAGCAGGCTTATTCGCTAACTCGAATGACAGTTGAGAATAAAGATCACCGGGTATAGTTTCCAACTTTCAACTGTCAAAACTGACATTTCGTATTCGCTAACTTCGGTGAGGAACCGTAAAATTTCAAGATGGCGTGCGGTTCAGTGATCATCACTTTGATAGGTCGATAGCCACTGAATGCCTATCGATTAACGGTATTTGGTATTCAGTAAGCTCGGTGTATATCGTTAAGACGTTTAACTGTGGATCACTCAAGTTGTCAAACTAGAAGTTAAAATCACTATTCGACAGCAGTTATTTGTAAGTGGACAGTGTTAATCACTCTTCTAAAATTCTAACTTTATTTGTTTGAGATACACAACTTGGAGCTACCTCGCTAATTTAGTAAGTATCTTTATATACGATTGTTGAATAAAAAGTGAAGTGAAATAAATTGCCTTTGTTTTATAGAAAAAGGGGGGAATTAAATCTTATTGGAATTTGTTAAAATGTCATTAGAAGTTTGTATTAAATATATTTTTAAGTAAATCATTATACAAGCCTAAAACAAGAATAAGTCATTAATAAATATCTAAATCACACTAATATTGTTAATTTTAGGTATGGCACGCGCATATTTATTGGGACTTGCTGAAGAGCAAAGGCAAATGAATGTCTTGCGCAGAGAACGTCGGGCAAGGCGTGCTTTGTCCGACCACATGCATTTGCCGGACAAAGAATTTGTGGCGCACTTTCGCTTGTCCAAGGAAACTTTTAACAACTTAGCTGAGAAGCTTCGTCCATTTATGACACAACGACGGCGAAACACTGGAGTGCCCCATGAGCTCAAAGTAACTATAACTATAAGTTGATGACAATATGGGCATTCTTGCCACTCAAGGCATTTTCAAATATGCAATGTCAACAAAAAATATTTTATTTGTTATTGATAAAATTGTTTGATTTTGTTATAGGTGTTAGCTGCTGTATCATTTTATGCCCAGGGATCTTATCAGAAAAGCATTGGGTCATCTTATTTATTTAATATGTCCCAACCTACATTCAGTAGGTGCTTGCATGAGGTCACCGATGGACCGGACCGATCCTAAAACATACGTGTGATGACTAAATGGTTAGTGCTATCACATTTTTTTTTACTAAAATAGTCCAATTATGTACAATCATCATCATCATCATTTCAGCCATAGGACGTCCACTGCTGAACATAGGCCTTTCAGTTTGGCCGGTTGGAAGCGGCCTGCATCCAGAATCTTTCTGCGACGCTTACCCAGGTCGTCTGACCACGACTAATATTATTATTGAATTATTGATGTACGGTGCAACACACGTACATTTTGTCCATTCAGCTCTACGAATTTACCTACAATGACCCAATTATCATTCACCTTATTCAGCCAATTACTTCAGTCCGCATTTAGCAATCATCGCGTGCACTCATTATCATATTATTATCAAATTAACTACATCAATAAAATCTATTATTCTTCTATCAATCTTCTATCATTTAAAGCTGTATGGAAACACCGTACAACTTTATGGTCCTTCGAGCCGGATGCGCCAGCCGAGGTATCTCCGTGAAAAACCTACAAGAACATACCTTATGGTGGACCGGACCAAGTTGGTTATCATCATACAATCCTGAACATCACAAAGAATATCCGATCTATGTCAATAATCAGGAAGTAAAGAAAATAGCACAATCAAACGTTACTACAACAATTCAAGATGAAGTAATAATAAGTGACATAGTACACAGTCGTAGCAACTTCATTCAAGCAACCCGAGTACTTGCCTGGGTATTACGTGTGGTGTCGCGTAACCGACTATTATCAAACAACACGAAGTATTTATCGGTCAGCGAATTACTACGCGCAAAACAATTAATAATTAAACATTTTCAAAACATTGAATTTGGAAATGAAATAAACAACCTGAAAGCACAGAAAAGCATAGAACCGAAGAGCAAAATTCTCAGCTTAAATCCTTTCTTAGATCAAGATGGATTATTGAGAGTGGGCGGCAGAATAAAGCATGCTCAAATCAATGTGGAAATGAAACATCCCTTAATCATCCCCCATAGTGGTCATCTTACGAACTTGCTTATAGATCAAGCACATAGAGACACTTTCCATGGAGGAGCACGGTTGACTCTATCTCGTCTCCGCTACAATTACTGGGTAATAGGAGGGAACCGAGCAGTCAAGAAACACGTCAGTGGCTGCGTTACCTGCAAAAGACAGAACCCTGTAAAGCAATATCAATTAATGGGCGACTTACCGGCCGCTCGCAGCAACCCAACTCGTCCTTTTCTCAACACAGGCGTCGATTTTACGGGTTTCGTCGATGTAAAGACGAACAAAGGTCGAGGCGTGAAGACAACTAAAGGATACGTCGCGGTATTCGTATGCATGGTGACGAAAGCTGTCCATCTGGAACTGGTCTCAGACCTATCATCATCAGCATTCTTAGCAGCACTGCGTAGGATGGCAGCCCGCCGAGGTGCACCGCGCCATGTATATTGCGATAACGGTACCAATTTCGTGGGTGCCAATCGTATCCTTAAGCAAGAGTTTATCAACCTTCAAGCAACACTAGATAGTGAATTCTATTCACAAGCCACAGACATGGAAATCGAATTTCATTTCAACGCTCCATCAT
Source organism: Anania hortulata (assembly GCA_963576865.1). Taxonomy (NCBI): domain Eukaryota; kingdom Metazoa; phylum Arthropoda; class Insecta; order Lepidoptera; family Crambidae; genus Anania; species Anania hortulata. The sequence continues at coordinate 11,124,854 of OY756390.1, read as the reverse complement.
GGCCCAGTGCTGGAGGGTTATGGGAAAGCGCGGTTAAAAGCTTAAAACATCACCTGCGTAGGGTCGTTGGAGAGCAAAAACTCACGTATGAGGAGTACTCCACTCTACTATCACAAATAGAGGCGTGCCTAAACACCAGGCCACTCTGTGCTATTTCAGAAGACCCCGATGACCTCGATTTTCTCACTCCTTCACATTTCCTGGCAAGTGGACCCACACTAACTATTTTGGAAACGGAACGAGATGAAAGAACTAGATGGCAGCTAACCCAAAAAATCTTCAACGACATTTGGAAGCGATGGCAAAATGAATATTTGTGCCAACTATCATCACGGAGTAAATGGCAACAGCCACAAGAAAATCAAAAGCTAGGAGACATCGTAATCATTCACGATGCCAACCTGCCTGCTGGCAAGTGGTCCCTCGGCAGAGTGATTGAACTGCACCCTGGCAGAGACGGTCGTGTACGAGTCGTCAGCGTTAAAACAAAGAACGGCATCATTCAGAGGCCTATTGTCAAGTTATCACCGTTGCCTGTCAATAATCAAGAAACTCAAAATGTCCAGCAAAGCACTAATCAAGATCAATTAAAAAATACGACTACGACACATAAGACCAAACCGATAATAACATCAAGCCTCAAAACATTAGCAATCACTTTACTTACAATGATGCTCATACTACCAGTACAATGTACTTACAACATAGCAGAATTAAAACAAAATCAAACAATTTACTTCGATAAGATTTCCGATATGCATCTATCAAGAAACGAATGGAAGCTTATCGTGTATTATAACATGAACCCCTACTGGGACGGGTCCAAAATGCTATCTAAATACATTGACAACCTGGGAAAACTATGTCGCAGTGATAATAAGCCATCATTATGTGACGCAATATTAGTACAGCTACGTCACGGCGTAAAGGAACTCGATCACTACGATCACATGTTGCTCGGTCAGCAAATCACCGACGCACGGCCTCGCGTTCGCCGTGGCCTTGTCAATGGAATAGGTAACATCGCAAATTCGCTATTCGGAGTACTCGACGACAAATTTGCGGAACAATATCAGAAGGATATTGAATCACTTAGGATTAATCAGAAACACATAGTTAACTTATGGAAAAATCAGACTTCGGTCGTTGAAGCAGAGCACAACTTACTACATAGAATTGAAGCAACTATGAACAATCAAAACAAAATTATAAATCAGCATATCATACAGTTAGAAAAAACTACGAACTCAATCAATGAAAAAATACAACACTTAGCAACGAGCAACGAATTCGCATTATCAGCTTTTATTGCACACAGTCTATTATTAAACCTGAGGAACATACAGGAATACTTACTCGACACTGTAATTGACCTACACTACGGATCATTTAACATTCATCTGATAACACCTGATCAACTTACAAATGAACTGAATGTTATATCAGGTCAACTACCAAAGGACTTGTCATTACCTATCAATAGCATCATAAGCGATGTTCCCAAGCTATATCATCTCCTAAAAGTTAAAGCAAAAATGACTAAGCAGTTCTTCATCTTCGAAATCAGAATACCATTGATCGCTAGAGACTACTACGAGATCTATCGTTTGATTCCGATTCAACATAAGATGGAAAACAACATGATCAGCATAAAACCTATATCAGAGTACGTAGCAATGAATATCCAAAAGGATTCATTCCTAAGTTTGAAACATGCCGATTTACAAACATGCAAACTATATGACGACAGCACATACCTGTGTCCATTACAAATGCCTATACATCACATTACGTCGGATAAAAGTCTCTGCGTAAAGGATGACGTTTCATCGCAGTGCGTCACCAACACCATGACGTGTCAGCCTACGTGGTCACAACTTCACGAAACAAACACACATCTGTACTCATGCTGCAAGCCGTGCGGAATACGTATCATTTGTGGGAGTCAAGTTACATCAGAGCAATTAAATGGCAGCGGAATTATCAACCTTAGTGAAGGGTGTATTATCAAAAATAAAGAGTTTACAATATACTCTCATAAGACACAAGAAAACCACCTTGACACAGAAGCAGACGTGTTAAAAATTGAAATCCCGTCCATCAACCACATAATAGAGTTAGAACTCCCTTTTATCAATAACACAGAGTCGCGAAGTGAGGAAGACTTTTTGAACCATACTCAGGTTCGAAATGAATTGAAAAAAATCGGATCACAAATTCAACAACTGAAAAATGCCGATATAGACAGTATCTTATCAAACGATGCTACATCTCATGATATCACACAATATGTGTTAATAAACATAATCATAGTCATCATAATTTGTGCAAGCATTGCAATCATCTGGCGACGATTGAGCAAATGTCGCAAGCATACAGTCAACAGGCCGAGCTCCGCTGCGGAGGCGCGCAGCCCGCCGCCGCCGCCGCCGGTCATACTCGCGGCGCCCCCGCCACCTCCTGCGCAAGGCCCGGCGGCGGCGCCTCGCCCGCCGCGCCAAGCCACAAGCATGAGAACCGCAGGCCATCGTGAACCATCAAACGACACTTCATCCGAGGGCAACGAAGTCGAATTGGCCGACCTACGATACGCGCGGCTAGTTAACAAGGCGACATCCCCTTCGTTTTGCAATCATTTTAAGAAATAATGTTGTATTGAAATTTATAAGTTGACGTGTAATTTATTAAGTTAATTTTGTATCATATCATCAATCATCATCATTTCTCAGCATCCCTTTCCAACATCTCCTCCCCCGGAGCATGTACGGTGCAACACACGTACATTTTGTCCATTCAGCTCTACGAATTTACCTACAATGACCCAATTATCATTCACCTTATTCAGCCAATTACTTCAGTCCGCATTTAGCAATCATCGCGTGCACTCATTATCATATTATTATCAAATTAACTACATCAATAAAATCTATTATTCTTCTATCAATCTTCTATCATTTAAAGCTGTATGGAAACACCGTACAATTGATATTTTTTATATTTATGCTATCGTCCAGTGGCGGATTCAGGATTTTGGTTTGGGTGGGGCTTGCTTGACTTAAATAATGGTCATGGGACATGGGAGCGGGGGGGAGGGGGAGGGGGGGTTGGAAAACGCGCACAGTATTACTAAAGTAGGCGTGCAAGTCGCAGATAGATACCTGGGTCGAATGAAATATGTAAGTCAAAGAATAAGGCTAAGCGTATACTCAGACGTGGATAACGCAATTCCACGCAGCGCATGGCATACAGCGCTCGATTTAGTGTTTCATTTAGGGTGAAGCAAGATATCTACCATTATCCCCTTACCCTACCCTTTTGCGTTTGTGACCATTATGTCAAGATAGATCTCTAACGATTGACAAAAGTACTTAAAGATGAGAACCTTTTTTTGGCCGCATTTATGACATCAATTTTACCATGGCTACTAAATTAATAGATGGCAGATTGTAACTACAATTAGTAGTTTCAATTTAGTGTTAGCAAGTAGCATAAACATGAACTTACAATATAACTAAGTCACAAGCGCAAATTTTTTCTTAGACAACGCTTCGTAAAAAGTATTTTAATTCCATCGCAACCAAACAAACCAGCAGCAGCGCGCAAAAACCTGTGGTAAATAACGTGTTAAAGGTAATATAAGACGAACTAAAATCTGAGAGCGCAGCGAGTGGAGTTTTGAGATACTTAGTGTTTTTTACACTAGACAATGCAATGTTGACAGCGGTGACACGCGTTTCTGTGACATGGAAAACCGCGTAGTATAAATCCATAATATTTTTGTCTACCTTTTGTAGAAATTAACTGAAAAAGAAACCACAAGCGTAGCGAGGACGAAAACTTTTTAAAGACAATGAGGTATGACAGAAAACATAATTTACAAAATAATACATAAACTGTGGTCGAAAAAGGCAGGAATCAATTTCAAACCCATGGTGTTGTTGGAAGTAGAGTCAATTAAATGCAACATGAATATAAATAAGGTAACTCCCTTGCAGAGAAGATTTTTACAGCTCAAATACAGCAAGTTCCCCTAGGAGACCAGAATCAAGATCTGAAGTTCCTCATAGAACCCGTTTCAGCAGATAACTAACTAACGAAGTGATATTTTGTTGCGCTTACGTTAATCCCACGTAAAAGCAGTGGAATCAACTCATAAGAGGAAGGCAACTAATAAACTAGGACCTCACACAGATCACAAGTACCGCGAGCGAAGTGAGCGCAAATTTTTTGGGATGGCGAAGAAATCTGTCTGATACCTGTTGTCTGTTCTTATTTTTGGGATCGTAGATGTAACGCTGTAAAATATCGTGTTTTTTTTCTCAGATTAATTTCTATTTATAATTTCATAAAACCCCCTTTTAAGTTGCACAAATGCCACAGTACACTCATCTACGTCCTACCTAGTACAAGCAATAGACAATTTTGGTAGGGTGGATGATTTGTATTATACAGATAAGGATGACTAATTCAATTAAATGTTCCATTATTTTGGCACCAAAATTATGAAATCTAGCTAAAAACATAAAGCTGGGTCGCTTACGCTTTACAAAATAACAAAATCTACACCGTAAGGCACTGCGCCACCTGCGTCTTAGCATACGCTCACTCGTGTTGATAGTAGGTAGTTATTGTCACGATCATGGAAAGAAAATGATATAAGTCATAGTAGTCCTAGTATAATATTAGGTTTTAATTTTACATTTGTCAGGGTTGAACCTAGATGATTTGAACCTAGCCCCCCCCCCCCCCCTGGATCCACTACTGCTATCGTTTAAAGCTTGCTGTCATGTTTAACTTTTTTGAGAATTATTGCCAGATTGTCACCAAGTTTTACCTGATCACTGATCAGTCAGTGATTGCCATGGGCAACCCGAAACTTTACAGATACTGAGAATATTCCTAAAATGGGTATACCCAAAAAATCATTTTATGACTAGAATACTAAATTGTTTCTACAGTCACAACATACATTTAATGACGTCTCATTATGAACGAATTTCTTCGTAATAGGGCTTCTGTACTATAAAGAGTGTATCAAAGCTCATATGGCTTTAAGGTGAACCAATATCGTTTTTTACGTTATAACGAAAGACGTTTTTGACGTTATACATAACGAAAGAGGTTTTTACGCTGCACTGTATAAAATTTTGTTTCATTAATTAACTTAATAGAAGTGGGAAAAATCTGGGCTTCCATATTTTATTTAGGTCAAATGAGTTCATATTATTTAGATTCAATTCCCCTTGGGTAGGATCATAGATAATATTCCCAAGTATTATCCAATTTTTGATGACATCACTAATGTGCGTCCGCCATATTTAGATATATTAATCTGTGTCCGCCATTTGTTGAAACGACAGCTGTGCCTCGATTCTGTTCATTTTGTTTCTGCGTAAAAACTTACAAATGGTACGTTTACAATCCTGATTTACGTAATTGTGATTATTGAAAAGGGGTCTACAAGATGGCAGAGAAAGTCGAGACAAAGGTTTGTAGAAAATATTTTACGACCGTTCCTCACGTTTCATTGTTCTGCTCAGCCTTTGCCTTAGGCCGTTCGTTGGTCGATATTTACGAATTCTACATAACTCTTCTTTAATTAGGCACCGAAGTTAACTATCTATACACTAGATCTTCACGGATACGAACATTCTAAAAAATCTGGCAACAATTTTCACTATCTGACAAAATCCTTGGCAAGAGTACGAAACCTACCTACCTTCCATTGCAGATTTTACGTCGAGTTATGTACACGGGGTGGCCCTTATTTATTTTCCGTTATTAACGATCAAATTACAGTTTTATCATGTACCTACTTATAATTTTAAAGAATAGATTCTATCAAAAAAAGGAATTTTATAAGTCGAAATTAGGCAGCTTTAGATTCGATCACGAATCGTGTAATATTTTAGCTTTCTGTTACCACGACGAGTTTTTGTAACCTTCAAGCTGAAAATGTTCAATTAAATCTCGCCTACCTACCCCTCCATCCATCTTACAATATTATTTCTGTAGAACATTAATTTGGACATACAGATAATAGAACAATTTTGTTCTTTTATGGTTGCTCTGTACCTATGCCATAATTTCAGACATCAGTTATTAGTAAGTTATGTAAAAAATCAAGATTGTACTTCAGTTATCAATCATTTTTAATATTTAAAATAATTATTAGTTAAACCTTTATAGCATTAAAGTTACCATATGTAAGAAAGAATAACAAAATATCTGCTATGAAGTTGATCATTGACCCTCCAGCTGTTGATGTTTAAGTAACATCTCAACAGCTGAACACACATCCAAACATTAGGTACTTTGCACTTGAACATCTTTTTGCAGGTTCTGAAACCTTGTTTGCTAACTTAGTTAGGTGGATCTGTCTTATTTTGGTTTAATTAAAAAATATATTCAATTTAAAATAAAAAAACTCATTTTTAAAGAAAAACAACATTTAAAAAAAATGCCTTGTTTTTACCTATTTTATTTATTATGAGAAAGCATGAGATCATTTCATTACTTATTAGAAACAAGTCCAAATGTTTACAAAGACATGGGGTGTTGTGCCATGAGTAAGACAGCGGCAAAAAATTTTTTTATAACAGAAAATATTTCTTTTTTACACTTCCGACAACGACAAGATGATTAACCTTTTCGTATTTTTTTCAGCCTGAGGCACTTCCGGACCTTGATGATTTATTGCAATGTCCTGTGTGCTATGAAATACCCTCTGGCCAGATATTCCAGTGCAATGAAGGGCACCATGTGTGTGGGCGTTGCAAAATGCGTCTTGACATGTGCCCTGTTTGCCGTGCTCTGTTCTTTGGAACTCGAAATTATGCTATGGAAGAGCTCATAGCTAATGTTAGGAAACTGAGAGCTTTTGTAAGTTTTTTAATGCTACATACATTTTAATCTTTTTTCAAAAAGTAACAAAATTTAATATTGTATTACAATCTTCTAGAAACTTGGTGGCAAAGTTACAACAGGTACTGATACCGCAGAAAGCAGTGCTTCAGCAAGTACTGAAACAACAGAAACTGAGAATGTTATTAATGAAGAAGAAGAGGAAAGTCCAGAATCTTCAAATGTAAGAAATTCAAAAGCATTTAGTTAACATTTTGTCATAATGATTGTGATATTTTTATTTAAAATCTGTATTTATTGTTGTACCATTTTATCGTTTGATATAAAATAAACAATAGTTTGTATAATTCCAGCAAGTAGCATTAAGAGCACCTCCAGCATGTAAGGGTCTGTTTCGCTGTCTTTGCTGTAAAACCAGCAATGGTGAGCGACTTCCTGCAGCTCGTTTGCTCAATCATCTGCGGTATTTTCATGCTCCAGAACTTATAGAGGTAGTTAAATTTTTATAAAATACTTTTAAATGTATGTCAAAACATAGAAAGTACATAAGCATGTTATTTATTCCAGGGTCAGTCTGATAATGGAGAGTATGTACAAGCTTGGCAATTTTCTACTGTACCTGGTAGGATTGTTACTGCAGTACGCATTTCAGACATGGGAATATTCTTCTTAATTATTGAAATAAGCAGTAAGTATAGCATTCAAGGAGTGAAAATTAATAATTATAAAGTAATTAATAAAAAACGTGATAAGTTACATAATGCCAGTGTTGTAAATTATACATAGATAGCATTATGCAACACTACATTATGCTTTTTGATTTAATCTTACAGGTGAATCTGTTAGTGCATGGCTTTCAATGGCCGCTTCGCCATGGGTTGCTCACGAATATAGCTACACAGTGACTATTTCTGGAAACGACCGAGAAGCAATTTTTTCAGATTGTGTATGTATTTTGTCTATTATTTTAACATACAAAAATATAATTGTCTGTACAACAATAACTTAATTTGTCAATTTTGAATGCTAAAAATTTTAGCTCAAAAAAAAATCATAAATGTAAAATCATGTTTTTTTTGTCTTTCATTTGTCCAATATTGACATTCCTTTTTTTTTAACGAAACTATTCATTTTATTATTTGTCATATGTTGTATCATATTATGATAGACACAAAAATAACAACCTTATAATTGCAATTAATCTTTTAATATGAAATCTTTGTTTATTCTAACAGTTCCTTGATATCATACACTGACATTTTTGTAAAAAAAATATGCCTAAATTGTTTACAATAGTCTGCAAAGAAAATTGGAATTTACACGATTATATCAACAGGTGTGGTCCGTACGGTCCTGCGAAGGCTCACTCAAGAAGCGGGGCCACTGCCTGGTGGTGAACGGGCTCGACGCTCGCGCTCTGATCGCGCCGGTGGCCATCAGCGGCAAGCTGTCCGTGCGGCGCACGCCGGCCGACCAGCTGGCGCACCTGCCGCAGCCGCGCGCCGTGCTGCGCGTCGCCAGCCGCGGCAACGCGCGCGACGCCGCCCGCACCCAGCAGCGGCACGACCTCGAACCCTTCCTACAAGACCTACAGAATGACGTGGCCAGACTCTCGCGCGCCTTCGCCACCCTCGGACGCGAGGCCGACGCCTTAGTACGCTCCGAAGCAGAAATGCGCGCCCGAATCGAAAACGGATCCAGAAACGAGCGGGCCGCCGACGTCGCGCCAGTCGAACCACCCCCGCCCGCACCGAACGACCAACCCGATAACGATGACCGTCATCTGTCACGCAACGCTCGCAGACGGATCCGCCAAAGATTGCGGGCGGCGCTCAACGCGACCCAGCCTCCGAGTGAACCCGTTCGAGCCCCTGTGCAAAATTTGCCCAACGGACAAATTGCGTCGTCTCAGATGCAGAATGGGCGATCCCAAAACAATCCCATACATTTGATGAGCATTCTTGCGGTAAACCAGCCGCCTGTCCCTCCGCCGCCGCAGCCGGCCAGCGGCCCATCGAATGGACATGCGAATGGTACCCAAGGACGCACAAACAGGAAGAAACGTCGCCAACGCAGATAAGTGGTTATATTACGATATGTTAGTAATTAATACTATGGGAAGGTATTTAGGCCGAATGTTTTAACTGCTCTGTTCAGAGTCTCAGAAGTCTTTCCTCTGGGGTTTCCTCAAATAAACTTGTTGTATATAAATGTTTTCGTCTTTTGACAAACGCAATTTTTACAAGTGCTGTGATATAAATATTGCATGGTAATACCATGCCAATAAATGGATTACTACTTAATTGATTACTTAATACCCCCAGAGTGAGTAAATATTTTGTGATTGACTCAGATTAATAGATTAATTGTTACAATTAACTTTATATTTCAGTTGATGAAATGCATTTTGTGAAATATTTTTGATTATGATGTTGAATGACATTTTATGAATTATTAATTAATTTGACTAGTAATACAATTTGACGGATGTGCTTGTTTTTATCCTTGTAATCGTGAATTCTGTTGTAGAATTAATATCTACTATGTTTAATTAATTAAGATGACTGTTAATCGTCTTGACAGAAATTAGTTATACTTAATATAAAATAAGAAATCCCAATGGTTTTTAATCATTTACTTATATCCTGTATCTAGCAATGGGCGACGAAAGGTATTTACCCTATATGTGTAAGAAAAACGATTTGAATCTATTTATGGAAGTAAAGTCCAATAAATGTCCTCCGTCGCCCATCGCTACATGGCGGTCATACTATATGTAGAGTTAAAATGGCGTTTATTTGAGGGTATTTACCTGACGTGTAAAAACATGATTTATACCCATTTTTTTACCTTCCTAAAATGTGTAGAAATCGGGGTTATATTCTTTATTGGATTTATACCCTTCTTCCCTAATTTCTTTCTATTAGTAGAAAAAGTAAAACGAGTGGTCGTTGCAGAATTCATGGAATGAAAACAAAACAAAAATAGTAATTTCGCATGATTCAAAAATACGTCTCTAGAAGTAATATTACTTCGCGTGGGATGCAGTGATGACCCATGAATGAAATTTGCAATTGTTGAATTTATTTAAAAATCGCTAAAGACTAATATCACTCCCGAGAGCAAGTAAGCGCCAGTTTTGTTCGGTCTTTACGCGAAGTATGAGCACCCTCGCGTGAGCGCCGAATCTTGTTAGCTGCCAATGGCACCTAGTAACCACTTTTTGAAGTCCGAGGTCGAGTAGTACATAATTGATGTACTGCAAGGTATAGTCAGGGCAGTCAACATATCCCGGGGCCCTGGGGCACACAAGAATTCGGGGGCCTATTGCAAAGTAAAAATAAAATACTGTTGGTATGAATTCATGACTTCCTTTTAAACTTACTTAGTTTTCTCAAATCCAAATCAGTGTTCTAGGCTTTGACCCTCTATTCTTTCTTTTTAGTTAAGTGTGTCTTAGTTTACAAACATGTTTTAGTGCTTTGGGCACAGGCCCCGTGTGCCCTTATGGTAAAGACGGAACTGGGTATAGTACATTACTGTAAACTGTCTTTATTACAACAACTAGTTAATCGAATCTAAAGTAGGCCTCGTGTAAGAAACGTTTAAATTTTACCTGGTCGTTCAAAAGATTTGTCTAGTTCTTCCTGTTTCTTCATCAATAACTTGTGTATGGATCAGTTTTATTATAGCGCCATCTCCTGACAACACAGTGAACGCCTACCTAGGAAATTGCTAATCCTGTAGTGCCCTCTTTTGTTGCTGCTTATAACTAAATGCCGTAAATTTTTAATGCTAGTTCTAAATTAAACCGTCAATAGGTACCTGCTTTATGCTAAAGTTCATCTATTTGCCACAAGATGGCAGACACAAGATTTAAATGGAAGTTTCTAGAATATTTTGCTCTACACAAAAACAATAAGTTGAAATCACGTTTAAACCACAAAATTAAGCTTATTATGAAGTAGGGACAGCTATGCAGCTAGGTTTTTTTAAAACTTTATGGTGTCCTAGATTTAGTTTGCATTTTAACAAAACATTTTAAAATGTGTCTACTCAGTACTAGATGGCATAATATAGCAGTAATTAAGCAGTTGGTTCAAAAAAATATTACAGATGGTGTTTAAATAGTGTCGCAGTATTTCGTGAATGGGCTAGTTTCTTCAAAAAATCGAATTAGTCAGTCAGTTAGGTTAACAGAAAATATTGGACAAGTATTTTTTGCTTTTCTAGATCAAACAAAAAATGATGAAGATAACGCCGTAACGTCACGCCTTACGACACTTTTTAGCAAGGCGTGACGTCACGTGCTAACTTTTATGCGCTTTATCTTCGTCAGTTTTTGTTTGATTGACAAAAGACAAAATGTGGATCCAATATTTTTTGATAATCTAATTAGAATCATCTTTTTTTGACCCGGGAAACTAGCCTATAATCATTTATTAACTAGCTTAACTGGTTAAGCTGCAGTAATTATTAATCTTAAATACATGAATATATACAACTTAACTAATAATAAAAAAACTAAATAATATTTATAAAATGTTAGTATTTATTTATTATAAATTTTATGATCTGTAGTATTTAATATTTTAAAAAAATATTTCATTTATTAAAAAACAGTAATGGTATGTAAGTACTTATTTTTTTAACGTATGTATGTACAGGCACCAGTCATAACATAATACTTTTATGGAATGAAAAGTTTCTATGGAATTGTTTGATACTCTAGTTAGTAAGAGTCTCTGGTAAGAGGCGACTAATTACAGTAGCACGAGACGGGCAGCAGTGTCTGCGAAATATTATAAAAAATTGCGGTCGTCAAGGGTCTGCCAAACGTGGCGAGTATTGGCAATCCTCCCGTAATAGTTAGGTCAGCAGGCCGGCAGGCAAGATAATGATGATGATGATACTCAATAAGCGTTAACGACAAGGGCATTTTAAAAGTTAAAGTGAATTTAAATAACAATCTTATGTCAACGTAATAGAAATCAAAAACATTTGTCAAAGTTACCGTGTCAATCCAAGTGGTGTTAAATGTTTTATTAACCCTATTACCTTGCTAAAAATTGAATTTACAATAAGATATTGAAAAGCCTTAATCGAACCTCACTGTTATTATAGTTATCAAACGAAATTAAAATACAATGTGTTGCACATTGTAACTACTACCAGAGGCGGCGATAGGCGTAGGTGACGTGGGCCACCGCCTACGGCCCCGCGCCTTAAATACGTAGGGTATTCTCTCGGACGCAACGTAAAATAAATAAATAAATTCGATAAAACGATAATAAATAGTATTAAAGGAAATACCAAAGTTTTCTTTAGGCTAGCAAAATTTGTTGGCGTTGCGCTGTCATTACGGAAAACGAACGGGGAAGCCCCCTCGCGTTTGTCTAGTACCTTAGTACTTTACAACTTCAGCCGCTCCTTACCTATGTGATATTCGTGTCTTTATGTTAATATTTCATCTGAGAATAAGTATAGTGTAGTTCTTTTTTACATACCATTACCATTACCATTAATACAAAATTTAAATACGTAGGTATAATAAAGTAGTAAAAACTGTTTTTTAATTTATAACATTACTTCTTGCGCCACTTTGGTCTTGCCCCGCCAGTGCTACTACCGAACCCTATACTTTATGCACCGAATACTAAATATTAGATCCATAGTCTGTTTCAAAAATTTAAACTATATTTTGTCAACGGTTTTGTAAAAAGTAGTAGTAGTTGACATTATCATACATAACACATGTTTTAAGTATTAACAGGCTCAGCGCGCTTCACGCTTTGGGCAAAATGTTACACAAGGAGCGACCCTGACGAGCATAACATTGTAAACAAACAATGCCATTGTTAATCCCGTTGTTAATCAGATTGTCGGAGTCAGACGACCTTTCGTGGGTATGCGAAGCAATTCGGTACATTTTCGTTTACGCGTTTTGGCTGTAGCCTATTATAATTTTGCTAAGCAAGCTAGATTGCACTTTATTGAAGCGCGGCAAATTTAATTTTATGTTTGAAAATTTTGAAGAAAGCCTTATCTGTTATAGTTAGGTACATAAAGTTTTAAATCTTGTTTGAGCTGCTTTAACTTCGAACGTGATTAGGACCATACTTACAAGATGGCGCTGTCATTTCGTAGTAAATAATTGCATTACGCAACATTCATCCTTAAACTCATAAGACTAAGATTTAGAATTGAATGTTCATGATACAGCTTACAACAATTTCAAATTGTGTAATGTTCAAGGTATGTACCAAAGGTTGATCAAATATTGTGTCAGTGGAAAGTGCTTCAATCACGCGTGGCGTGGCTGAAGATCGCGGTTGACCACGGCTGGGGAACGTACCCGAGCTGGTCTGACGGTTAGTCTACAGTATTAATAATGATGACAATGTTGTAAAATTGAATAGAATATTAAATAACATATAGTTGTAAATTGTTAGCAATGCAGTATAAGTTAACCTCTACTCGTCAACAGATGGCGTTGCACAAGGAGGTGATGATTCTTTTATTTTGTAACAGATGGCTTTCCAGGAGAAAAAGCAGAATGAGAGACGAATGAATGAAGGAATAGTGAGACACGGAATCCATTTTCCTCGTGGAAGTCGCCTCGTCCTGTCAGGCTGGCTATTCACAAAAATGGTAATTTTGGTGATGAGTTTATGTGTGATTACGTTGTGATCATCATTAAGTGGTGAAGGTTGTGTCACTATCGCTTGGCTACATAATATTGGTAAGTTACAGCTGTTACAATTTTTGGTTCAGTTTGGTGTCTACCACAGAATCTAGACCTTCATGCGTATCTGTCTTCAGTAGGCTATCATTCTTTTTTTTTTTGTCAAAGTAAACGGTATATTTGTGGCGGGAGATATGATTACAAATTGCAATAGTTGGTAAATAAACAGTGGTAAACAACAAACAGGTGTCAGAAATATTTTTCAAGATTAAGAAATAACTTAAAATTAAAATCTCTGTCGCAGAAAAATACAATACAGATTTATTGTTATTTACAGATAAAGACTGACACAATGGACTTGTTAGAAATAGACCCAAAGCTTTTCATTACTTGTCGCCTTTGTCTCGAAGATACTGGGGTCTATCAAATTATACCAACTGTCCAGCAACAGATTCAATTCTGTTTTGACATTGATGTAAGTATTATAAATAATTTATTAACCCATTAACATCCTAGCAGTCTCATGAGACTGCATTACAATGGAATTTTATTGGGTCTCGTTTACGTATGCTTGATCAGTTAAATCTGTTTATCGGGCAAGAAACAGTTCTGTCGGACAGACACAATAGTTCTGCTATTGTCTCACTTCAGAATTTAAATCACTTCATCCATTTAATTTTTCAATGCAAGCGCAGTGATAGCTCTGGCTGTGTATTACCACACTTAAATGGAATCAGAGTTAAATTACAAATACAATATTTTTTATTAATTTAGTGGTGATGGAAAACATTGTGCAGAAACCTGCACATTAATTGCACACTAGATAGATACCTATGTCCCCATGAACATGATCAACATGGTTTGGTTGCCCTAAGTATGGTTTAAGGATCTGTAGGATCTCAAATCCTAGTTAAGCGTACCCTGATTAGAAACTACTAATGCTTGGTTCCATTTCCTAAATTCTGAATATCTGTAAGTTGCTTTTGTTTATATCGATAAAAATGATTTTTCTCAATATTGTATAAGTTTAACCTGTTTGCTTGTGCATGCATATAATACACAATTTAAGTTCTATTGTTATGAGCACAAATCTGTTCTGTTCCTGAATATAATGGCTATTAATTTTATAAAAAATAAAAAAACTGACGTCAAAAAACTAAAACGATAAAAATAATCTTTACACTTTTAGTACACGTTTTAGTTTTTTGAAGTCGGTTTTTATTTTTTATATAAAATTAACTTATTTCATGGTTTTTAGTGAAATCATAATCAAAACAAATCTTACGAGTGCAAACATAATAAATTTCCCATTTTTCCACCCTTAGGGGTGAAATTTGTTCCGAAAATGTTTTAGTATAGTATTTTTAAGGTATAAGCTATTCATTATAAAAAGAATAATAAAAATCGGTCACATTTGGCAAAGATATTAGGTAAGATAGATACTAAAATCAGTTGGCGTGGTAATTTATGGGAACCATTCTGAAAATATTACCTTTCAAACAAAAAAATAATTATCGAAATCGGTTAGGAATATGAATATTCTTGTGTATAAGTTATGAGTGAATTACTAGATAGTAATTCCTTTTGCTTTGGGTATCTCACATTCTCGCAGAGCATTATGTTTTTTAATTTTATTAAAATTTTGGACAACATCACAAACATTGCCCTGATCCTATGTTAAGTAGCTTAAGCACTTGTGAGAAATCAGAAACAACGACGGTACCACAACACCCAGACCCGAGACAATATAGAAAAGTAATTTTTCTACATTGACCGACATTGGGAATCGAACCCGGAACCTCAGAGATAGCGACACCAAGTCCGGTATGCTCGCCTCTCAGCTACGGAGGTCGTCAAACTACGGAGCAACTACGGATGACGTCGAAACATTATCAACTCTTTTTTATCTAAAAAAGATTTTGGATGATACCTATCTGTTCATCAGAACCAAACCCTATTATGTATTCCGTATATTTTAATACATTTTCACTTATTAATCATTGTTTTTTATTTTATTCTAGGTGCAGCCATTTGACGGTTTACCACAATTGCTTTGTAAAAAATGTCATACCCTTTTGAGTGTATATTCAAGTCTTAAAAAAACATTTAATGAAAAACAAGTAACTTTGAAGGAGAAATTGATGTTAAAAAAGGTAACAAAACATATACTACTAATACCAAGAAAGCAAAATATTTTTTTACTGCAACGACTGTCTGGTGTAGTGGTTTGCGCTCCGGACTACAAAGCCAGATAGTTGCAGGTTCGAATTTATAAATAATAAACATCCTGATGTTGCAACAAAATTTTAATAATTTTCTTTTTCAATAAAGTTCAGTGATAGCTCGTTAACATGAACTCTTCTTCATTTTGGCCCAACTAGAGCAGACCTTACTAGTACAGACTATGGTCACGGTCAGTGGTGATAAAATAAAAATGAAGGTAGTATGTAACATGTTACTCCAAATATGCCAAAAATCTAAGGGGTCAGCCCCTTCAGATCTGGTGCTCAAATATAACAACTTTTCCTATGAACCCAACATCGAATATAAAAAATCGATGTCTCATCCTCATTTCTTGGTCACGTGATATATAGTCCCAATTTTTTAGGGACCACTCAGAATCAGTAAACTAAATCGATCTACGTAAAAAAACTGTTTTTTTATATTTAATTATTACTATCAGCTGTTAAAAGATGGTACGCGTGGATAATCTTGTCTCATTCATAAAAAATATGCACGCACTATCTCTGTGCAACCTAGAACTGCAACGTTCAATGCATTAATAGTCACAATGGCGCGCGAAAACAAATCTTAAGCGTAATACACTCAGAGAGCGTGCGCAGGACGGCGACGGGTCACGACGGGAGTACGGCGGGTTTATTAACATAGGTTTAAATGGGCGCCCACACACAGCCTGCGTGCGCGACGAGCCGTCCTGCTCACGCCCGCTGTCTGTGGGCACCCATTTAAACGTATGTTATTAGACCCGACGTACTACTGACCCGTCCCGTCGCCGACCCGCGTACGCTCTCTGTGTGTGTTACGCTTTAGCCTTTACGTCGTCAGGTACAATCTGATCGCGTCCATGAAATTGCCAAAAAGGACCTTATGCAGTGCACATACATAGGGTCGTTGTTGGCTCGGCGTCGGCGCCGCGGCATACGCCTGTTATTATGAATGACCGAGCAGGTCACGTTGTCGATTTTCCCGGATATTTTAAAGTTAATTTTATTAAAATAATAGTAAAAATAAAAATAATATCGATGAAGATGCACTTTTACATTATTCTCTAGATCTTATTTTTAAGATTTGGCACTACCTTGCATTGTATTGTAACCCTGTATTTGCATGGTAAATTTTTTTTTGATGTTGATCCCATATAAACAGTTGTATTTATGCAGTTGAATCATCCCTGAAGATATTGCGTATTTAGAGTTACACGTTTTTATAATTTGTCGCCCAAATAATTTAAAAGGTTTTTACCACAGATCATAGGAAGAAAGAGATATGTTACGACTCGTAAATCCTAAGAGAACCTGTGTCGCCGAATTATTTAATGTGTAACGCACACTACTAGAACATTGTTGTAAGCATAAGGATCACACTAAATCAATTCACAACGCTCATTGGTGCGCACCGTGCGCACACAAACATGAAACCAATCACAGCGGTCACCGCTTACTCATACACAACGAGTCATATGGCGTGTGTAAATTAGTGCAGGACAATGACTGTCGATAAAACTATCGAAAACCTTTGGTGACATTGCCAATTCGTTTGCCGAAATATGTTGCACACTTATGTGTATAAATATTTATTTATCCAAAATAAAAATAAAACTTATTTATAGAGAATAAGTTGAAGCCATTTGAGTTCATCAGAGGAAAAATATGTTATTTTTTGCGCCCAATTTTTTCTACACTACTTAGGTGTACTACTACTACTCATGTAGGGCTTTTCTGGTAGAATTCCCTTCTAAAACAAGGTGCAATAATAGCTTCTAAGAGCATTATATTAAGTAGGGCAGCATGATTACATGAAAAGGCCATAATCGGTACGAAAAAATTATTTATTTACAAATGTACATAAAAACAAGAATCACTTATATAGTTTGTTATTACGTATTTTTAATGAAATTCAATAAGTTTTTAGACCTTAGGAAGTTTCGATAAACTATATTTAAGATTAATCCTTCAAATCTGATAATCGTTAACTTTGTGACGACCGACGTGTGTTAATAGGCTAGTTGTCAATTTTTGAAATAGGTCTTAAATTGATAATAAGTGTTCCATTAGACCGAAAAAAAATTGATTGTATTTTTTTAAGACTTAGAAAACTATTAAACTTTAATTTTAAAATCATATTTTCATAAACAGACGAAAACGCTGTCAGCCATTTTGGTCTATAGATTATCTGTGCCATGACGTAGTCTCTCTAGTAAACAAACAAACAACTTAGACGTCTTTACGAATACAACCTCTGTCAATTAATCAAACATGATTTCTAATAGTTTACATAAAAAATATAGTAATTGTCATTACTGTATCGTTCGAGAATGCAAAAATACATCAGACTCGAATGACATTTGATCGTTTACCATAAGACTGACGTGATATGAGTCAAGTAGCTTATTGTGTGTGACGTTAGGTTGGAGCCAACCATATTGGAAGCCGACCACGTCCGACCAGTATTAATAATAATTATGTTGGGCCAACCGCCGTACACACGTTCTGATTTGGCTGTAGTCGGCTGGTTGGTTCCAACCAAATCGAAGCGTCTGTTACGGGTATTCTTTCTATGATCTGAGGTTTTTACCAACAAGACAATTTACTGTCACCATTTTACAAAACACAAAATGACAAACCCTGACTAATGTACGTAAAGAGAAGTGTGTTATGTATACATTGAAAAAAAAAAGGAATTGAAAAAAAGAGGTTTTGCGGTAGGTTGATGAATATGTTAACAGTGTACAGCGATAGACAAACTTTAGGTCAAGAAATTCTGTTAATTTAGCTATCGAAGGTATTAGATATATAAATTGTCATTTTCGTAATCCGAATCCCAAGAACCCACCGTGCCTACGTAGGTAATTTATATTAAATTAAATATATTAAAATAACAATATCACGAGGCAGTCTTCTGGTCCTGCCTGAACTGAATTGAATACAAATAGTCTACCGGCCACCTGAGAAAATTTCTTCTCTAACCCTAATCTCGTCGGTATCTCTTCTGTATACCTACAACAGGTATGGAGGTATTAAGGTGCTGTATAGATCACGAAACTGCTTCTTGTAATGTTTTTAAGAGGTGGCCCTCCACCGTAGCAGTGACGTCATAAACATGGCCGCTGACGGTTTTGTTTTTTATTAATTACATCGCACCTTTTTAGCCTATTTGCTTCTGTATGGTGTTGTTTGAAAGCTTATTAAATGTTCTTTAATTGATTCTCAGACACCTAAAGCATATCTATTATAGTTATAATAATATTTGACGAAATATGATTTTGTTAAAGCGATTTCCAAAATGTTTTTTTTTGCTGAGAAACCGCTTAAGTTATGGTAAATATGTTTAATGTAAAAAGTATGCAGAATTTTATTAGCTATTTATAAACGTCAATTGCATTAAAATATGACTTAAAACAACTGAGTTATGCGCACATTTCTAGAAGACGTCGGCGTCGCGCATAGACATCGGTCGCCGCGTCCCGCACTGCGGGGAGCGGCTGTTTCTATTACCGACCGCTAAGAATATACTCTTACTCTTCATAGAAAATATCAATACTAAAGTCATAATTTTAAGTCTATTAAAATATTTATTTAGCACATAATATAATAGTTATAAGAATAAAATATTAATAAAATAATCACAGCTATAATCATCCCTTTAATTACTTTTGTCATACTCATAATAGTGCTGTAAGGGGCCATAAAAAATACACTTCCTCACCGCCAATAGGAGGCGTGTCGTAAGAGGCGGGTAATTCCTGTAGCACGAGACGGGCAGCAGCGCCTGCTTGTGAAATAATATAAAAAACTGCGCTTGTCAACCCGTTTGCCAAGCGTGGCGAGTATTGGCAATACCCCCGTAATGATCTATACAGATAAGACCAGGCCCCCAGTCTCTGGTTGTCCCGCTGTTCCTGAGTACGGTAGCGGTCAGGGTGAAGGCAGGGCAGGGGGTGCTAAGAATCCCCGGAGGTGGAACGGCTACCACCCCTGAAGATGACTGGCCCTGGTACCATACAACGTACGCACTAAGAGGACTGATGATAAGACTGTTAAGGAGATGGAAGATGAAATGGGTAGGATGCACTGAGAATTATGGGGCTATCAGAAGTCCGAGAAGAGAGCGAGGACACGATAACCATGAAATCCGGCAACCTACTCTACTACCGGGAGGGTAATCAACTGTCCCAAGGTGGTGTCGGGTTGCTCGTCTTTCTTTCTGGGGAATTTCTGGGGAAGGAGGACCTCTTAGCGATGAGCTCCTTCTTTCAGAAGCCAAGAACAATAAGTGGACCTGGATGAGTCCCGATGGCTCCACGAAAAATGAGATTGAGTTCATTATGATCACAAAGCGACGAATATTCAATGATGTCTCCGTGATTAACAGGGTGAAAACCAGAAGTGATCACCAAATGGTCAAAGGAACATTGAATGTCAACGTCAAGCTGGAAAGGTCCCGTTTGATGAAGTCTACGCTCCGACCCTCAAATTCCCATATTTACTGCCCCGAAAGCTTTAAGCTCGAGTTGTCTAATCGTTTGCAATGCCTGGAGAACTGCGAGTCAGTGGACTAGATTAATAATAAGTTTTTAGAAACATTCCAAGCGGTCGGGTTGAAATTTTTAGACCCGTCGTAAAGACAAGCTGCAAAAGCTTAACACCACACGGCAAAACGACGTTCAATGGCACTGCAGACCTCCGTTGACGCCAAGGCATATTGGCAGCTCAATAGACAGATATGGAAGTTCTTGCGATATGATATCCGCAACTTTAATACTAATAGTATTAAAGAGGCGATAGAGCGGAACCAAAGCTCCAAAGTTTTTGCAAGAGACACGTCTAATAGGGCAAAGGCAGCTGACGAAGCTGAAGACAAAGGACGGTAGTATAACGTTGACAAAAGCCGAAGTTTTGAGGAAGATTAAGAAGTTTTATGGGCA
Source organism: Anania hortulata (assembly GCA_963576865.1). NCBI lineage: Eukaryota > Metazoa > Arthropoda > Insecta > Lepidoptera > Crambidae > Anania > Anania hortulata. Next base: position 11,104,140 of record OY756390.1, on the reverse strand, counting down.
GTTATATAGCTCGGCCACTAAACCTGTTAGTAGCTTAGCCACTGATCCAAGAGCTAAGCTGACCCGAAAATATAGCGATGATAATCCGGACATCAGCCTACACGAGATTAGGATGGGTGATGACGGAATCACATCAGAGCTTCTGAATGCTGGTGGAACACCGATACTGAAATTTCTCTAGAGATTCTTCAACTCCAGTCTTGCTCGAGGGAATAACAACGGAGGCATGAAACTGAACTTTGGTAGTGCTCTTCTTCAAGAAAGGGGATAAAGCCCTATTTACGAATTACAGACACATCTCGCTTCTGAGCCATGTCTACAAGCTGTTTTTGAGAGTTATCACAAATCGTCTTGCGTGTAGGTTCGATAACTTCCAGCCTCCCGAATAAGCGGGTTTCCAAAAAAGGCTTTAGTACCATAGACCACATCCATACGCTACTGCAAGTTATACAGAAGACTGAGGAGTATAACTTGCAACTATGCTTGGCGTTCGTGGACTATGAGAAGGCCTTTGACTCGATCGAGATCTGGGTAGTGCTACAGTCTCTCCAGCGGTATATTGCATATCGGTACATCGAGGTGCTGAAGTGTTTATCCAAATCGCCACTATGTCGGTCTGAGTACAGGAGCAGAGCACGAAGGCGATTCCTCTGCAGCGAGGCGTAAGGCAGGGAGATGTTATATCTCAACATTAATGGCGACTACATAACTCACCTTCGATTTGCCAAAGATATTGTGGTCTTGGCAGAATTGCTTGAAGACCTCCTCGGCACAATGCTCGATGGCCTTAGCTGAGTTTCCTTGCAGGTATATCTTCGAATCAACATGTACAAAACGAAGGTTATTTTAAATGATTATGTTACGCCCTACCCAGTATCAAATAGGAGCTCTGCTCTCAAAATTGTTGATAAATATGTCTACCTGAAACAAGTGAGCCAGTTTGGTAGGTCAAATTTTAAGAAGGTCGACCGTCGAATCCATTTCTGTAAGGCAGTTATTATGAAGAAAGCACATTTGGTTAACAGCATGAATGGTACGATTTATGTGACGTAATTACAATACAACACCATGCTCCTTGCGCCACAAAATTAGACATAGTTCAGTCGTTTTAAGTCCTATTTAATGAATTTGACATTTATAAATAGGTAATAAAATTCTGCATAACTTTTACATTAAACAAATTTACCGTAGGTTGAGCGGTTTCTGAGTAAAAAATATATATATAATTGAATTCGCTTTGAAAAAAAATCATATTTTGTCAAATATCTTTTTAAATATCACAGATACGCTTTAGGTGTCTTATAATAAATTAAAGTACATTTAATAATCTTTCAAACGTCACCATGCACAAGTAAATACACCCAATAGGTGCAATGTAAATAACAAAAAACAAAAATCGTCAGCAGCCATGTTTATGACGTTACTGCTATCCCATCCACCACAAAAAATCATTACAACAAGCAGTTTCGTGATATACACAAGGCCCTGAACACACCCATACCTGTTGTAGGTATACAGAAGAGATACCGACGAGATTTTCAAAATCTGGTCGTGGCCGGTCTACTAAAAGCCGTGCGCGGCAGTTCAGGTTGGTACCACACAACTTCACTCGCGATTGCCCCAGTCTCCGATTTAGTACTATTATAAGGGTTAAACTGCGTTATAACTATGATTTATGGTAAACGCACACCTATCTGCACCGTGCTGGTAGAAACTGGTAAAAAAACCTTCGGCTCGTGCGGTGCGTACAGATGTACGTTCACCTTAAACTAGCCGTTCTCCCGCCACTGATAATGCGCTGAGATGGTGATTTTATGAAAAAGTTATTGGGTGTTCTGAGACATTAGATTAAGTCGCATCGCAATATACAGTGTAATATAAATTTTCAATGAAACTTTAAAATTTTAGATTTTGATGTTGTTCCTGTAAAAAAGTTTGTAGTATTTGAGCAGTAGAATCTTACCCCTTAAAGTCCCACTGCACCTTTTCGTTACAGCCTATAGATAGATCTTCGCATGTAAATGTCCTTTTATAACTACTCTAGCAGGCCATGCGACTGTTGTGAACTCAGGAAATCGCTATGTCGATTGCATGGTTTGTCCAAATAATTACTAAATAAACTTTATTTTTGACAAATCTTTTCAGGAAAAACCTTCACCGGAAAAACCTGCTCTAATTGAGAATAGTGAAGTTAATGTATCTCAACATGGTGAAGTGAATGTAAACAGTCATAGTGAAGTTAATGGAAGTGTACAGAAGAAAAAGTTTTCTAAATCCAAAAGAAGAAAACGTGTTTTATCTACAAGTTCAACTGACAGTGCAAATTCGACTAAAACACTAAAGAAAAGCAGGAAAAACTTGTCAAACAATTCATCTACAAAAAGTATGACAGCTTGGAAAAGAAAATATACGAAATATTATGTTTGCAAGATTTGTTCATTAATGTACAAAGATAAAAAATCTGTTAAAGGTCATTATTATACACATAGTTACATAAGAGCCAGCCATCATAAAGTCTTTGATGTTAAATGTATGGTAAGTTTATCTAAATTAGACAACAAACCTAATATTACTGGGTTAAATAACACTGTTGTGTTTAGCAAAAACAGAATCATTCAAGATGATGACAGTAATTCACACCACATTTTATACATAGCAAAGAGTAAGCAACACTCAAGATCAGATTCATCTGATTGCGAAATAGTAGTTTCTAATAAACAAAGAAAAAGACGTCGATTGAATTCTCTGAGTTCCAATGAGACTATACTAATTGGCAATAATAATACAATTCCTGAAATATTTGATACAACAAAAGAATCTACTAAGACCACGAAACCTAAAATACACAGTACATTACATGAATCTCAAGATTTACCAGTGTGTATCAATTTAGATGACTCATCTGACAGTAACATGGGTACGAGCACAAGCAAAGTGACAAAACAAAACGACTCTAATGCTTTAAAAGTGGACATGAAAACTGTAGAAAATATTGTTACAGTTTGTCGTAATAAATATGAAATGCGATTAAGGAAATCACAGTTAGCTGAAAATGATAGTAGCAGAGCACAAATGGATTCTCAGTTAAAACATAAAATTTTAAGCTTTGGAAGAAAGGCCATTAACATAAAAGGTTTTAACAGTACTGGATTACTGAGATATTTAGAACACAAGAACCTTAATGTTATATGGGAGCCTGTGTCGCCAAAAAAAGCACAGTCGGCCGGTCGAGAACACAGTTTTGTCAGAATTGGGGCAATTATGATGAATCATGATCAGCGTCTTGAAGATGATTCTGGGTGGATAGATGTTGTGGGAACCTCACTTCATAAAGAGTCATCCAAAGGTGCGAATCAATGTGTCCCAGAAAGTTCAAATACAACCATTCTAAACATAATTCCAACATCATTGTCAGTTGTTATGTCTCCGCCTGAATCTGATGGTATCAATCAAATCGTATTATCAGATATTCGGAGTATTGAAGAAAACAATGCCAAAAAACTCTTAAATATAAATCCTGTGGCAAACCCAAAACAACTCTTACCAAAAAAGACTCACACGCATGATGCAAAGCAGCCACCATTAGTTACAAAACAGCATAATAATAATAATCAAAATCCTGGTAATTCAAGTGAGCAAGTCAATGAATCCAATTTGGTAATGCCGGTTATAACGTCTACAAAATCTTTAGCTACTGAAATGAATAACGAAACCATGACAAAAGATCTAGAAACTGCAAACCATAATACCGTCGATAAGACTGTCGCTCGCATCAAAGTAAAACCAGTTTCTGAACTAATGAACCCGCAAAAACTAACGTCAGATCAGCATAACCACATTTGGAACTTCAATCAAATTCAGAATGGAACAGGGGCTAGGGAAAATACAATGAACTTATATGTTCCAAATATGTTAATTTCCCAAATTCAAAGCCAATCGATGATACCTGTCAGTGGCGCGAAGGTTGAACCGCCAAAAAGTAAATCCGATTACATTATACTAGACACGGTTGATATGCCTAATACAAAAACAGAATCTCCCTTTGAATATTTTAGAAACTTGTTGTTGCTACACGGGCTTGTATTGATTGAAGCTAATGCAGATATCACAAGGGACTATGTATGTCTCCTAAAATTTAAAGTTCAATTTAAACAAGAAAATAAATGTAATCCTGTAACTCTATGTCTGTCATTACATAGTTCAGGAAATAATTTCTGCATGTCTATAAGAGATGGTAACCAAATTAATATTCATATTGCTAAAATGTCAGCTAACTGGCAGTGGGAAATTATTAAAGTCTACCAAGGAGATGTTTCGAATAAAATACTGCTTAATGCACAAAAGGCTGGTCCATATATATACTCAAATACAAATACCTTCATATGCCTACTTAAATCTATAACTATTAAACAGGATCAGTGATATGATGCTGGTCTAATAGATTCTTTAATCATGTTACTTAAAAATATACAACAGTGCTATACAATTTGTTCTCGTCCTAATGTTCACTTTGTAATAAGTATTCTTTAAAAAAAAGTATTTTTACATAGGTTTGCTCTTTTGGCCTAAGGTAATCATTATATCACACAAAAAGCCTGCATAGGCTATATGCTTCTTGTCAAAACTTTTTGACAAACAATATCATACCAAAAGTCCCAAGTCTGTACCGCCCACTGTCACCAGTCCACTCAAAGGGAGTCATAAAAACTAACGTGGTTACATTATTGTGGAGTAAATTCCAGCTTTTATATGTCGTGGCCTGATCGTAAAATTGACTATTTCATGATGTGACCGATCATTTCATAAAATTTTGGTATTTCAATGTATGGCCAACTATAGTCCTTTCAAGATAAGAAGATACTTATGACACTTGGAATTTTCCGTTTCACCCATACTATTTACGATAATATTTTATTAATTTTATTTTTAATTGATATCATTGCAAAAACACAATAATCTTAGCCTCTAAAAATCTAAGCAAAAATTACAAACCAATAATATATCTTAATTATTTATTATCTTAATTTAACAAATAAATTAATAGGATTTCCTTTGATGCGTAAAACGGAACGCTTACTTATAGGGATTGACAAAACATAATCGGAACTAAATCGATGAATCGGATTGGTTGTCTTGTGAAAACCTATGCGTTGACGCAGTAGTACGAGAGCGTCTGCCTTGTAAGCGATTTGTGTGTTGTGGTGGTATCTTTAGTTTTTCGCATAGTTACTTTTGTTACTATTTTTGTAAAGTTTTCGTTATTGTTTTGCTTTTATTTGGTAAAATGCCAAAAAAAGAATTGTCGAAAAGCTGTATACGGCACTCTGGCAGTAGAACATTGCAGTATATCTCTTATTTTAAATTTATTTGTTGTTAAGTTCATTTGAATAAAAATCGATTGAACTTTCTTTATAAACTTTCTCGATTTACAAAAAGAATCGGCTGGCTTTCGTTAGGGCACATCACTATTTGTGTCAACAGGGAAGTCACGTGATGTGTCATAAGTTTCTTCTTAACTTGAAAAGGGTATAAAATTGACCATATCGTTAAAATTTAAACATTTGATGATATGTCAATCCACGTTTGACCGTATCATCATTGAAATTTAAATACGTTTACAAATTACTTAAATTTGTTAAAAATTGGTAATCTTGGTCAATAGTTAAATTAAAACATTTCAAATAGTTATTATTTTGAAAAAAAAAAACATCAAGGCATTTAGGCTACTTTATAGGAAAATAGAAAACGGCGAATTTAGACTACTTGGCGCCAAATTTCTGGCGAATTGGACTGGTCTGGAGTTGGCAATACTGCTTGGTGTCGTAACGATATTAAACTGCACTTTCATCATCAAGTTACCAGTATTATTTACTTTTAGTATATAATGATTGTACGCCGCCATGATGCATCACAAAAACAAAGCAACATCTGTGTCTCTACCGGTGGGTAATGTAATGATTTTACGAGTTGATCACGAATGTTTGACCATTTCAAGGAGTAGTTGTGCGTTTAGCTGATCATATCGTCAAACGTTGAATAATCATTGATCTGGCCAGATCACATCATATTGTGGCAGCGGGTTCTGTTCTATATCATGAAATACCACCATTTTATGAAATGATCAGTCACATCTAAATTGTACATCTTTCTGTAAAAATCATGTGTATTTTACTTGTATGGTGTGCAATAAAGAGTATCTATCTATCTATCTATCTATCATGAAATGATCAATTTTACGATCTGGCCACGACTTATACATTTTGTGTGTTGTATTTGATGCAGCAATTGTATCCTTTAGTTATTTATTAAGACTTCGCGATTTACCATGACTGTGAAAATTTAAAAAAAAAACACCTCATTTTATATAAAGGATGTACACTGAAGTTAAATGTGATAAAATGTTGTTTCATAACTTAGATAGGTGAATAGGAACATGCCGAAGTTTAGCTTTTTTGCGCTGATACAAACGGACGGTCGCTCGCGAAAGCGTTAATTTAGGCGGTTTGTTATGCAAGTTATGACACCAATCTGTAAATTATTTGCCTTGGATTGTTACTATTAGACTTTTTAAGTAAGTACGCCTCATAACACGTAGCATGTATTTATTTTATTACTTGTTGTTTTTTCTTGGTGAATATACATTTATTATTCGAGAAAATAAAGATCTATAATCCTAAAATAGCGTTTCAGTACAGAAACGGAGCTAGATTATAAATACATTTGAATTTAGCAAAAATGAACTTATTATTTTGAGTTTTGAACCTTCTAAGTAAGGCATGAAAAGGAACTCTTAAGAGATCCCTCTGTTGTCCGTCAGTCATAACATAAGTCATAAACGATATTATTATTAAATACGAAGATCTACGGTCTCTTGGAGGTATTCAAATTATACCTACAGGGTACTTTTCGTTGCCCTGATTGAATCATGAAGTTTGGCAAGAAGCAAGGTTTCGGAGCATAAACAAAAGCAAGGGAAAAAATATTAAATCGTAATTTGTTGTTTTTACTTTTTGCAACTACAATTATTATTTGAGATTATTATTGTCGAGAGGTTTGCAGTAAAAGTTTGACGCCCAATTAGGGTGCAGGAACAAATTAGTGCGAGTCTGACTCAAACTTGGCCTGTTTTTATTTTTTGTTGTTTTATTCGAGTATGCATTATAGTTTACCAGTTAGACGTTGTATGTATTGCCATTATTAAGATCAAGCAAAAAAACTCCTAAAAAAACAGGTTACCTTAATAATTTCAAGTGTTAAAATAAAAATTTAAAAGATACGACTCAGTGACCGACAGACGGACAGACAGACAGAGCTATAGTAATATAGCCCTGTTGGATGCTAGCCTCAAATAACATGAGGAATTTTTAAAACTGATGTGTGAAAATAGCAAAGAAAGTTTTATTAATCAAAACGATGGTTTGGATGGTTTTTGTTTAGATTGTATTTTTCAGTTATGTAATGGTTTCTTTTTTTCCATGATCTTTTTAAGGTATCTAATAAGCGTTATATTATTCGCTAAAATTATAGAATAAAATAATTTAATCAGTGCGCAAGTGATGGTTCTGTTATTTATTATTTATGTTTTAAAAACCAAGTTGCTAGATTAGAAGAGGTTATGGGTACAATCAAATGCACAACATAGTTTTTAAATGTTCAAATGCAGGTTTTGTACTTTTAAAAAATTTAGGAAAAGGAATGTATTCTTTGCTTATAAATTTTGCTACTTCCAGTATTTAGTGTACTTTCCGTCCAGCCCCCCTAGCATGATCATCAAAACACGATATGATATGATATGATATGATATAGAGATTTATCCACACAAACGGTCATTTTTTTTACAAATATGATAGATGTAGCCGCCACGTTGATTTTTCATTGATTGAGCGATCATAATTTTTTTTTTTTTAAATTCCATTTGTGTCGATAAATCGCTATATCATATATCGTGCTAAGGGGGCAGATGGCGTTAAAGAAATCCACACGTTATACAGACTAGTGTTTTACTATTATACACAGAAACTGCGTTCTTAGGATTTAGGTATATATGTGCATGATGAAGATCAATGACACATTATATTATGTAGGTCGTCCATCGTGACTTACAACTAATAATTTAATTTAACAATAATTTATTTTTATTTGTAACAATACCTTTTACATTAAACATTGATTTCCTGACTCCCGAGCTAGAAAAACTGTTTTTCACCTGGAGCCAGTTCCTCCCCTTACAGTAAGTCTTAACAAAAGACATGACCTTTTACATGATCTCAATTGTTGAACAAAAGTTAAATTTAAAAGGTTACATTAAGAAAATAATTTAAGAAAGAAAACAATTTTAACTAACTATTATAAAGTGCATTTGAAAGTACCATTACTTCTTATTTATATTTAAGGTATTAGAGAAAGTAGGTATTTACCTACCTAATATGTTAATGCAATAAAAAACAGAAGTTCTGATTAAAAATCAGTATTGAAGATGTAATTGTGGTAATTTTTTAAATTACTATATCGAAGACAAGTGTGGTTTGTACCTTTTTCGTACCTAACTTTGTGTATATAATTATGCAAAAATCTACACAATTTTACTCTTCTTTATAGTAACAATTTTTAAGAAGTACCTTGACAATTTTATGGCACACTGTATAGTACTCGTACTATAGTATATTCCCATCTTCGAACTGATAATTGTTGTCCAAACTTTTGTAACATACTAATAAATATCGTTTGATAAAATAAAAATGTTTGTGTAAATAAACTAGTTAACAACAGAAATGTTCTTCTAAGTTAGTATTATCTTGTTGTAAGGTAGGTTATTAATTAGGATGTCTAAAGGAAAACTTAATAAATTGTTTATTTTGTAAAAAAACGTTTAATATTTTTTCTTTTCCTAAGTATTTAAATAAAGAACTAGTTTTGGTTATATCACAGTCAAATGTTATCCAAGAGTCCATATAGTTTCCACGTCCGACACCACCTCTTCGGGTGGCGAGTGCTTGTGAAACATGAAGTACCCTTGTATTTGTGCCGGACTTACGACTTTGTTCTTCTCGAGCACCCTAAAACAAAATTAATAAAATTATCACCAAATTAACTAGTTTCACCGTTGGCTGAATAGTTACTTAGGTAATGTTAAGGGAACAGACTACGCAGAACTGAGTGAAGCAGTTTTATCTAAACTGAAAAAGGTTAAAAAAGGCTGACACGCGTGACCGAGTTTGTTACAATGTTTGTTCTCATCACCAGCCGATATGTAGTCCTGATGCGGTAGTAGGGAAAAATATTTCTGGGACGTGTATATGTGCCTGGAAGAGGGCCTATATACAGTAAATGAGTATTATGATTAAAATAAAGTCTCTTTATTTTAACAGCTTATCTCAGCTACGCCATACACCGTCCATCAGGGCAGTTGTTTGTGTGATGAGCACAGGCATTTGTAACCAGGGACTACTATATCTGTATAGTACAGACAACAGCACGTCAACCTACCACAAAACGTCAAATTTTCTCAATTGATATTGATCTCTAAGTGTAGGACATAAAGCTGAAAATCAATTCAATGACCTTTAACTTTTTGGGTAGGTTGACCTGCCGTCATCTGTACCAGTAAAAATATCGATACTTAAATTTTATACCGGAAGAATTTCTGTACCGATATTATCTCTTTCTGAAATAAAAACCAATTTATATTCGCAAATAGGCTAGCTCTTGCCTCTTACACGTCAATTTTTTTTATCCTACCACTGCCTTGGGACAAAATAGTGTGGCCAAGAAGAAGCAGTTGTATTTAACCTATAATTTATTTCTGTACTGAAATGATTTGAACCGGAGTGCGGGTCTGAGAGGGCGCTAGCGGGTGGAGAAAAACGAGCGGGAAGGGCGCGATAAGCAAATATAGCTAGTGTTGCCGAAAAATCGATAGTTTTGCAATCGATAGTTAGACGCTAAATTCATTTATACGATCGATAGAACAATCGATAGTATCATATACAGATATACATATCGATAGTAGTATCGATATCTCTTTTACTGCAATTCTTTGTTAATTCATTAAGATATATTATTGGTTTGCAATTTTTTCTTAGATTTTTAGAGGCAAAGATTATTGTGTTTTTGCAATGATATAAATTAAATATTAAAAATATATTTTATAAAATATTATCGTAAATAGTATGGGTGAAAATGTCATAAATATTTTCTTATCTTGAAAGGACTATAGTCGACATAATACAAGCTTTGCTTGGTTTGGGGCTAGATAAATAATGGGCTAGTTTCCTGGGTCAAAAAAAGATTATTCTATTTAGTTCCGTCAGTTAGATTATTAAAAAATATTGAACCCATATTTTGTCTTTAGTCAATCAAACAAAAAATGACGAAGATAAAGCGCATCAAAGTAAGCACGTGACGTCACGCCTTGCTAAAAAGTTTCGCAAGGCGTGACGTTACGCGGAACTTTAACGGGCTGTATCTTCAACATTTTTTTTTTATTAAGAAAAGAAAAAATATGTACCCAATATTTTCTGTTAATCCAACTGACGGACTAATTAGATATTTTTAGAAAACTGGCCCATTGGTGTGATGATGATTATTGGAAAAAAATAGTTATTATTGTTTACGATAGGACTGACATGTCATGTAACGACCGAAGTCCTTTAAATAATAAAAAAGAAAAAAAAATTACTAAAAATTAAAGAACTCCGTTCTTTAACTAAACTTAAACTAAACTTAAATTCAGTTTAAATATCTAACAACTTCTATGTGATTTATACAATATGTCCAGGGATGTAGTAATAAAACTTTAAGAGCAGTATCTACATAAAATTTCATCGACGAAAATACTCCATATTTTCCAAATGGGGGTCAATTCCAAAACCCTACCATACTGCAGTGACTTTTGTTTTCAATTTAACAAAAATCACCTAACTCGTAAAATTAACGGCGGTTTGAGCCCCACGTCGCGTAGGGGCTCGATTTTGGTGTTATTTTAAAGGAAAAGGTGTAGTGTAACTAATAAAGTAAATACACGCTACCAAATGACGCCTTTTTTTATTTTCCGAACGGAGAAAGTATTTTTTTTACAATTTTTTTGCGCATTCGGGTAATTTATTCTTAAATAGTACTAAAATGAGACCATTGACATACCTTTTTTTTCTAAATATTTAATAGTATTTGAGTTACCTTACAAAATGATGTAGCAATCACTGCTGTCGGTCTATTACTTTAAGAGTTATTATCGATTAAAAAGACCCCTTTACGCGCAGCTAGGTCGATACATAATTAAAATTACTAACACTTTGTTTTTGAACATTTAACAGAGACCATTAGATGCAATATTTGTCTCTTTCTAACTCCCAAAAAAAAATTTCCGTATCTGCTCACAAGACGCAACAAAGAACGAGGGTCGCGTACACGTGCGCTCGCGCAGAAGGGGTCTTTTTAATCGATAATAACTCTTAAAGTAATAGACCGAGAGCAGTGATTGCTACATCAATTTGTTAAGTAACTCAAATACTATTACAAATTAGAAAAAAAAGGTATGTCAATGGTCTCAATTTAGTACTATTTAAGAATAAATTGCCCGAATGCGCAAAAAAACTGTAAAAAAAATACTTTGTCCTTTCGGCAAATAAAAAAGGCGTCATTTGGTAGCGTGTATTTACTTTATTAGTTACACTACATCTTTTCCTTTAAAATAACACCAAAATCGAGCCCCTACACGACGTGGGACTCAAACCGCCGTTAATTTTACGAGTTAGGAGATTTTTGTTAAAATAAAAACAAAAGTCACTGCAGTATGGTGGGGATTTGGAATTGACCCCCCATATGGGGTATTTTCGTCGATGAAATATATTGTAGATACTGCTCTTAAAGTTTTATTACTACATCCCTGGACATATTGTATAATGACGTTGATCGACGAAAAGGTTTATGTTAAACCTGCAGAAGGCTGCAGGCCAACTTGCAGAACCTTCTTAAGTAATTTTGTTCAAAGTAAAAAGTGACAGACTAATGTATTACTCTTCGCCTTAGCTAATGTACTGAGTGTTCGTCAACTATTTGTGGGAGATTAATAGATTTCTTTAACATTTTAATAGTTAAATTTATAATTAGGTTAATATCGATTAAAATTGTATAGAAAGAGTATGCCTTAAAAACGTTAACAATTTTTGTTGTAAACGAAATAAACAGCACGTGTTCTCCCCGCTCGGATCCCCACCTCGCCTAGCCACTTGTTTGTGCCGTAGCATAAAAGCGCTCGCAGTGCGCAGAGACAGTCAGTTGTTGACCGACTGCGGACCCGGACAGAGCTCGTCAGGTAAAATAAATGTTATTATGTCCTTTTGTGATAAAATTATGACTTATGGTTAAATATTAAATTATTTAATTAGTCATGGAGAATCTTTTTAATATTAATGATAAATTTTCCACAAATAAATTTACGAAATATAGTTTTACTTATTCAGAGTATTTTCATTCATTTATTCTCCCACATATTTATACTTAACACTGTGCTAAGACAGCACTCTGTAACTAAGTACGTACGACCCTTCTCTAAATGCTGAAAAGCGCCTAAAACACAAAGTCTGTCGTTCAACTGCTCAGCGGATGACAGCCTTCTCAAGAACGTTCTTTGGTTTTATCGGTAGTTATTTATATAACAAAATTAATAAAGAAACTAACATATATCAGCGAAATAAATATGAATGCAAGAAAATCACTACTGAATGGCTAAAAATGCTAGACTGACAAAACAGAGAAATTGTTAACAGTCCCTTGCTAGCATAAATACTTTACCATCGTACAACTCATCCACCAAACACACACACATCCATGCGCACACACACACACACCGCAACACACACTCACATATATGTCAAAATCTCACATGTATCACGACGCTCTTGATTTATTTCTTTTTCATCTGGTTCGGATGAGGAGAGACTGACCGTTTTAAGGGCAAATAATCAAATCTGAAAGTGTTACACTGCTTGATCCAATCTCTCGGCCCCCCTTGGCGTCATGGGACATGCAAAACCGGACTGATTGGCAACACTGTTGTTGGCGGCTAAGATTAGAGAGGTGGCTCTGGACTTTAAACGACGATTACTTGCTCCCCCCTGAGGGTCCGGCATCACGTGCCCACTCGCCACTTACGAACCACATCCACCCTTCGAGCATCATGCTCTATCGACTCCACTCTGGCCGGCCGGTTAAGGCAAGCCAGGATGACAGTCCTGCAGACCCCTTTGGGTTCCACTTCGGCAAGCCGAAGACGAGGGTCTTGGCCGACTCTCGGGAGCACTCTAACAACTGACCCCGTGGTGTCGCTATTCACCACAGCTCACCACAAAGCTGCCCTGCGGGGTTTATTATTAGTATTATTACCTAATCTAGAATTAGGTTAATAGATTTAAGATAAAGATGATGTGCAATTGGTTCTTGGATAACTTGTAATTTATGTGAGGGTGACAGCCGAAATAACTGAGCCTTAATTTAAATTGTTGATTCAGTGGTTGTGCGTATGCCACTTACTGTTTAGCAAAGGTCCTCGCGTGTTCAGCAGCTTGATCTCCTTTGTAAAATCTTAGGAACATCAGTTCTATCTGCTCTTGATCACAATAGCCAACAAATTCTTTCATGTCCACTCGTCCCGGTCGGATCAAAGCTGGGTCTAACCTTTAACAAATATGTATATTTAAATTTCAATCAATTCTTCGGCCGCGGGTTCAAATCCCGTAGGGTGTTTGTGTGATAATAAGCAAGAGCATTTGTACCTAAAGTTTTATCTTATTATACATTCTGTGACCGAAGTCATGTATGTCATAAAAAACCTGACATGGATTTTTCGAAAAACAGTATTATAGTTGAGTAAGAATAATTTTAAACTTTTCAAACTGATCAAAAATCACCAATAATTACTTTATTATAACTTTGTAGACTAGCCTGGCAAGTCTTGTTAGAAACGGTTTGTTTGTTTCTAATATTTTCGACTTCTTACGACGACTTCTAATAATTTGTATAAAAAGCCTTGCGACGTTAACGCCGCTGTGGTTGGCTGCAACGCAGTCGCTGTACTTGATTCAAAGGCTGGTTTCAGATCATTGCGTATGGTCTGTGCCCGTGAGGACATACAGAGCGAAGACGCGGACGCGGGTGCTTAGCAAGGATTACACGTCGCGTGGAGCCCATAAGTAAGGGCTCCGATCATTAGAGGTTTCCCCTTTCTCTATAGTTGGCCGCTACCTAAAGATTGTGCGGAAGAAATCGCTTTTAGCGACAACACCGCCTAAATTGTGCCACAGAATAAATAATATAAGGCAGAAATTACACTTGAAGACATTTGCTAAAATAGATTATCTACTCTCAATGTGCGGCAACAAAGAGCAAATTAGCTTGCACCGGGCAATGTACTCTCATTTTATAATAGCCTACAAAGCGTTACTGCAAGCGATAATCCACCAAAAAGCCACAAGTGAGAGCTCTTTTTACTTTGTCCTGTCAGCTACCGCTCTCTCGCAAGGGCTGCGACTTGTGTTTGTGAATTTAGTCGATACCTACCTACGCATGAAATAGTGTGTAGATAATTAGTACTCATTTAAATGAAAATATTAATTTCCATTTCGGTATATCGATACAATTAATTTATGAAAACACCCTGATCGTAATATTAGTGTTAAAGAGCCTTGTATAAAAATGTCGTAACGTACTAAGTACCTACCTAATGAGGACTTAAAATTAGAGATGGGCCGACTAGTCGCCGACTAGTCGGGAAAGCCGACTATTCGGCATCGTTTGTAGTCGGCGACTAGTTGGCGACTGTTCGGCAAAATATGCCGATTATAATCGGCGCCTAAGTTACTGTTTTTTCATTATAAAAACCTGATATATATACGAGAGGTACTCAATAATTAATTAGCCTCGCCGCCCGATAGCGCTGTTGTTACAAAAGAGTTTTACTATCGTGCAGTAAATACTTTTTGAAGTCTACTAAGTAGTTTTCAGTCTTTTCCCTTTATTTCTTTTGTTTTGACAGCCTTTGGAAGCGAGCGTGTCGGTCGGTTTTACAAAAATGGAAAAAGAACAATATAGTTCAGTGATGGATGCTGTGTACGGTGACTCTTCTCCTTCGATGGGGACTGTCAAAAATTGGTTTAACGAGTTTGCTCGTGGCCGCACGTCGGTTTTTGATGAGCCACGCCCAGGTGCACCGAAAACGGCTACTATGCAAAAAAAAAACCACGATCTCGTGTTGGCAGACCGGCGATTAAAGATTCGCGAGATAGCTGAGACTGTAGGCATCGCAGAAGGGACAGTGCATCATATTCTGCACGAAGAACTGGGTATGAAAAAGTTGTCGGCGCGATGGGGGCCGCGTTTGCTCACACCAGACAACAAGCGCAACCGTGAGACCACATCGGTGACATGTTTGGCGCTGTTTCAACGCAATCCGGCGGAGTTCTTGCGTCGTTTTGTGACCGTCGACGAAACATGGGTTCACTGGTACACACCAGAGACCAAGAAACAGTCGAAACAGTGGACTTTACCCAGCAAACGTGCTCCAAAGAAGACGAAGACTGTTCAATAGGCCGGAAAGGTGATGGCCAGTGTTTTTGGGACTTACAAGGTGTGATCTACATCGATTGCCTCGAGAAGGGTAAAACAATCACGGGGCTCTACTATTGCGACTTATTGGGCCGATTCGACGCCGAATTGAAAAAAAAACGGGCCCATTTGGCAAAGGAAAAAGTGCTGTTCCACCACGACAACGCGCCGGCTCTCACCTCCGCCGTCGTCATGGCCAAATTGGTCGAATTGCGCTACGAATTGCTGCCCCATCCACCGTATTCTCCAGATTTGGCTCCCTGTGACTTCTTGTTCCCAAATCTGAAAAGTCACTCGCCGGCAAAAGATTTGGGTCGTATGATGAGGTCGTCGCCGCCACAGAGACCTATTTTGAAGACCTCGGGAAATCGTATTTTTGGACGGGTTAAAAAAGTTAGAGCATCGCTGGGCCAAGTATATTGAATTGAAAGGAGACTATGTTGAAAAATAAATCTCTAATTTTTCAAAATTTTCGTTTTTCTTTTGTAGGCTAAATATTTATCGAATGGCCCTCGAACTTGTCGCATTCGCTTTCCTGGGCAGGCTGACCGCCGCGTAAAATAATTCCCTGGCACTGGTTACATTTAACTTTTGACGGTTCACCTTCGATATCATCTATGATACTCTATGATCTCACACTCGCGAATTCGTTTTCGACATTTTATGACACCACACACAGTATTATTTTATTTATTTCAAATAGATTTAACTTAGATCGGCGCAGCAAACACAAAACAAACAGGAAATAAAAATGTAAATAAACATATTACTACATGCTCAGCGGCCGCGCGATGACAAAGCCGAGTAATGACAAAAAGGCTCGACCACCTCCGACAAGTAAGTATTAGAATGATCGGCATTGCCGATTAGTCGGCCGAATAGTCGGCAATTTGAAAACCGATTAGTCGGCTAGTCGGCAAATACTATAGTCGGCCCATCACTACTTAAAATATTATAGAAGTGGTTTATGGACTTATTATAATATTGTGGTAGGTCTGCTGGAAATCGAGACGTTAGTATTTTCAATCACAACGGAGCGGTCGCGTCGCTGCTACTAATGCTTTATTTTATTTATTCTATGTAATTATTTGTATCATATTAAGCTTACCACGTAAGGTGATTCTAATATCGGATCTTTACCGCACCCATTACTTGTTTTATGACCCTAAGGTTGGCTGGCAGAGAATGCTTTTAGCATTAATTCCACCTATTGTACACTTTTTAAAGTTTTGTGCAATAAAGTTTTAAATAAATAAATGCTACCGAGCGACCCGGTGGCAAAATATATAATTATTTCTTATTCACAGTGAATAAACTCTGAATAAAGTCGGAAGTGTAACGCGTACAAAAAACTAATTTTAATAATAAGAACGTGTAAAAGCGCGCGCGTGACATTCGACTGATTTTAGCCTCTTCGAAGGTGCGCGTCGCGTACGTATTTATCTCGACCGAAACGCGGAATGTCGTAGGCCTGATTGTGCATCTTCCTGTAAACATTACTGTAATTTCTTTGTATGGTGTGCAATAATTAGTATGATCTTCCTTTTACAATTATGAAGAATCAAACAACAAATCTATTATAGCTTAAAATACTGATTTCAGATAGGCAAAAAATATCTACCTTTCCAAGTAGTTTGTGGTCATAAATACTATTCGCGCTTCAGTAGACGCAACCCCGTCTAAGCAGTTAAGTAGTCCACTAAACGTTACTCGATTGAGACCTTCAAACGCCGCCTTCTGCTTAGCTGTGTCCTCTCGTGATGCAAACGCGGCATCTATGTCCTCTAGAAGTATTATAGATTGTTGCGGGGCTACACTGAAAAGTATTATGGATGGTTTTTAAATTTTTTAAAATGGTAATTCTCAACATTAAAAAAACATGTGGAACATCGTGACACAAACACATACCTTAGTAAATGATTTAGTCTGTCGTCTGTAAGGCCTCTTTCCGATAGGTTGAGGACACAAATGTTATACTCCAATTCACCTGCTAATGCCATGATGAAAGATGACTTCCCACAGCCAGGAGGGCCATGAAGCAAGTAGCCTAAAAATAAAATTTTAAAAGTAGAAAAACATCTAAAAACCTCATATTTTCTATCAATAAATAAATATTCTTTTAGTTAATTAAGGAAAGTAGATGAGGTTTGGATTAGCAAACCTACTATTTAAATTAAAATATTGTTTTGCTTGTATATCTTCTAAAGAATGTTGAGCAAGAATTACCACTATCATACCTCTCCTATATGGTATACCACGGTCAGTATACCATTGTGGATTATTGATGAAGTCTAAGCAGTCTGCCACAATCTTGTCTGCCAAGCCATGGCGAAGCACGACACTTTGAAGAGGGCGTCTACGTCGCGGGTGGCCGAACGGCCGCCACTCGGAGCCCATTGCTGTGTACATTACTGTCATACCTTCATGTTGTTTTAAAGCCATTGTTCTAGCTGAAATAAGAAATAGTAAGTGTTTGAAAAATATATAATTATTATGATTTCAATGACTAAGTAACTAACAAATTATAATAATTAATAATGCTAATGATTATTAGAAAAGTTTGAACATTGGATGGTCTACCAATCACATGGTTAACAATTATTAGTAGATTTTAAATAGCTAATAAAATTTTAATTTTAGATATGACCGATGGCAATTTGTTATTATTGTAACAAAAATTGCACTGGTCATGTACATTAAAAAAACAATAACAGCTACGTACTTCAAATCTGCCTATTATGTAGAATTACATATTTTGTAAGTTGTGAACAGTGAGTTCATTATTTAGATATTTTTTACCGAATGTCTATTTTGCATAGAGGTTAAGATAGTGGATTTGTTTACACAAACTTTGGACTAGGTATGTAAGTACCTATGTTTTTAATGCTGGTGTATTCTGTAAACTGTAGATAATAAATTATTATTTTTTCTTTACTTAATCTGCTCTCTCCTGATTAAAAAATCATGTGGACATCCTTTGCAATATTATTGCATAGGTAAGCCAAAAAAACATTGTTTACATATCCACTTAAACGTCCAGCCGCGGAACTGTCAACGCGCAGAAACGTCCAGGTGCAGGTGTTCGTACTCGCGTCAGAAATCCTCCGATAAAAACGTATGTCAAAAGAAAATTATACGAGCTAGGTCAATACAAAAAATCATAGTGTAGCCTAATGTATACAGAATATGATTAGTTAAAAGCTTATGCTTTAAACTTAGATCTAAATATTTAAAAAAAAATAGAGAACTTAAGACAGAAGACTTTTTTATCAACCGATCATCTCCAATGTAAAATCATTTTTTAACAAATCACAAAAAATATAAAACTGCATAGGTATGACTCACCTTCTTCTAGAATATTGTAATAAAGTTCTTTATTTCTTCCAAAAGATGTCAAGGTAACAGTCTCCCAAGGAATCCCCATGTGTAAGTCAAGTGTCTGTTGCTCACGTGTGCGGTCAACACGGATCCAGGTGCCTCCATATCTGTGAACATAGAAATAAAATCGAATTGTATTTTAATAGAACACACTGCTTGAATTCCATAGTCACAATTTAATAACAGACTATAATGATACTTAAACAATGGTTTTCTATTGTCTGGAACTGTTGGGCACAGACTGGATTTGTTATAGAATTACAATTTTATGCATTTAGTGGTTTATCTCTATTACCTGAAAAAGTGTTGCCCAACGCTTGGAATAAAGTCGTATTTAGTTTTTATTTGTCCACTATCCTTTTGTAGGAACGAAGTCTCTACGCTCAAATGTTGAGTTTTCCTAGCTCCTTTTTGGGTGATCCACTGTAGCAGCCATTGGTACGACTTGTCCCGACATGGAACTTCCAAGGTAATCATACAGTGCCTTCTGAATAACATCATTGATGTTTGAAATCCTTTGCGTAATATAGCCGCACTGGCACCTACTCCAAATAAACCAAACCCAGCCCCGAAGTAGGGGTTTTGTGATAATGACGCTACATATTCTACGATCGTCATATTGATATTAATTTAAAATTTGTTATTCACATTAAACTAGATTCTGTAGAAGAAGTAAAATAAATATCCAATTCAACCATCGGTACTTCCTTCGGCCTTTGGTTGGGGTTGGGGTTATGTCACTGTCATATAGATAACGTAACTTTGACATTTTTTTTTTTTTTTGGTTCCATTCTTTCCTTCCTCGATGGTTGGAAAAGGCAAAGGCTTTCGCCATACAGCCAGGTCTTATGTTAAAATGTATCTTCAATGTATTTTTTTTAATTTAGAGACGTTCATCAACCGTTTCACAAATAATGTTTAAAGCTCTTCTACAGTTGAAATTATGAAATTATATAGGGCTTTATAGTTTTCTTCATTCTTGAGAAGTTCCTGTAGACGGCGCGGGATGTCTTCAGGCCTTTTATAGACTTCTAATAAATCTTCAATCAAGATAAGTCTTTGAAGTGAGAATTCAGAACACTCAAAGAAAATGTGATGGAGAGACTGAATTGGTTCATTACAAAATGTGCATGACGGGGAGGTAATCATGTTCATTCTATGCAGATGTTCGTTAAAACGACCATGCCCAATTCGTAACCGAGAGATTAATGAGTAAAATTTTCTGTTCTTGAAAGTTCCTTTAAAGAACCAGGGCACTCTTATATCATTATTTATTTCTCTATACCAGGTTCCTTTTGCTTGAAGAGTTTCCTGCCAATGCTCTGTCCATTCTCTCCGTGACGATTCTTTTATAAGAGTAGTGCAATCTGAATGTGGTAATTTAATATTCTTTGCAGGAACTAGATCCGAAGTATTTGTTATAAGTTTAGCAAAATAATCTGCTTGCTCATTGCCAGCCACACCTATATGCGAAGGAGTCCAAAAAAATATGATATCTTTACCCTCATTAATTAGCTCGACATACTTTTCTTTGATTTTTATAATTAGGTAATTTGTTTTAGCATTGTGGCATGGATTAGACAGTGCTTCTAAAACGCTCATACTATCTGATATAATAATCCACTTTTGACTGTCAAATTTTTCTATGTACTGTAAGGCAGCTAATAAGGCACATGCCTCGGCCGTGTATATACTTGTAACGGTAGGTAATTTTATTCCATGACCAGTCTTTAAGCATGGATCATAAAATGCCATAGAAACATTTTCTACCGTTTTTGCACCATCCGTATAAATCTGCCTGTATCCTTCCCAATCATTAAGTTCATTATGTACAACATATTTACAAAACAGTTTTTTATTAATAATAATCTTCATTTCAAAAAATTTACTTTGATAAAGACCACTATAACATGGTAATTCATCACTTGTATGAACATTGTTTTCGTCTTTTAACTTTTTAACATCTCTTAATGCTATATTTAAATAGGAAGTGAAATTAGCATTAAATAACTTTCTTAATAATATACTATTATTTACAACCAATAATTTCATCAAAAATATTTTCCGGAGATAATCAAACCGTATATCTAATGGAGGCAAATTGCATTCAATTTGCATTGAATTAATCGGTGACGTGTTCATAGCACCTAAGATAATGCGTAAATTTTTATTTTGGACTTTATTAAGTTTCTCGACGAGCTTTTTGTCTGATGCAAAACAAAAGAAAGCGTATTCGAAATGGCTTCTCACCAGAGATTTGTATAATACCAGCAGTATTTTAGGGTCAGCGCCCCATTGAGTACCAGTTAGAGATTTAAGAATATTAGTAGCTCTGAGTGATCGTTCTATGAGACAGTCGACATACATTTTCCAGGAGAAGTTTTGTTGGAAAATAACACCTAAAAATCTTGCACACATTTCTGTTGGCAACTCTTCATTATTATATTTTATGTTAGAAATAGGCAATTGAATGTTACGTTTCTTAAAAACTACAACTTTGCTTTTGCTTGCATTTACATCTAAGTTCAAATAAGTTAAATACGAGTGAAGTTTAACAAGCACGCTATTCAATTTGTCTATAAGATTTGTAAGATTTGAACCTTGTGTATAAATAGCTAAATCATCTGCAAATTGCAAATTTGTTATGTCAGGATCAGGTCCTAAAATTTCATTTAATCTATAAATATATAAAATATACAACAAGGGGCTCAAAATACCCCCTTGGCAGACTCCTTTGTAAGACAGCCTAGGTCCATACAATTTATTGTTTATCTTCACAAAAACCTTACGTTTATTTAAGAATTCGTACAACCATGTCACAATTTTATTGGGAATTCCTAAAGAAAGTAGCGTAGTTGATAAAACTGAAAGATTTACATTATTAAAGGCACCTATAATATCAAAAAATACACATACTAAATATTTATTTTCAGTCAAAGCTTTTTGTATATCTGTAAATAAACATCCCAAACTCTCACGAGCCGAACGACCACGTCTAAAACCAAATTGATTGTTAGGAAGTAAGTGATTGCTTTCAATGAAAAACTCTAGACGTTGCTTTAATAACTGCTCAAATACTTTACCTACGCATGACGTGAGTGCAATCGGACGATATGAATCGGAACTATCTTTATTTTTACTTGGCTTTAAAACTGGAACTAAACAGTCCACCTTCCACTCTTCAGGGATTGTATTACTCTTCCATAACCCGTTAATAATAGAAAGCAATTTTGATAAATTATCTTTAGTAAGTTTTTTAAACATCTTGTAAGAAATATAATCTAAACCGCAAGTAGTGTCCTTTCGCGACTTAACAGCTGAGACTAGTTCAGATAAGCTAAAAATGTCTGTTAAGTAACTGTTAGCTGAGGTATTATTGCTTGAAGTATTATAGTTATTAGGAGGTGGAGCTTCTACATGATCTGGGGTATATTTCCTTAAAAATTCATTAACCCAAGGTGGACATTCATTATTCTGTAGAAACCTAGAATCGCTACTTTTATTAAACTTTCTCAGGGTATTCCAAATTCGAGATACTGGAGTCAGTCTATTAATATTTGAGCAGAACTCTTTCCAGTTCGCACTTTTTTCAGTGTTAATTATGCGTTTTTTTAAAGCCTGTAATTTTTTAAAATTAACATAATTTTCAGGCGAAGGGTCAGTTTTAAACTTTATAAAAGCTTCTTTAGAGTTTTGTACAGCGCTAGCGCAACGTTCATTCCACCAAGGAACCGAAAGATGTTTAAAGTTACTACGAGACGTTTGTGAAACGGAACGATTGGTATTATTTTTGTTGTAATTTGGCATTGACATATTTACAGCAGATTTGATTGTGTCACAAAAAAAATTGTATGCTTCAAGAGGACGATTGTTGTAATTAAAAGTCGGAAAATCATTTAACATTTCATTGACTGTGTCTGAATAGTGTTCCCAGTTTACTAATCGAAGGTTGGGATGATCAGGAATATCAGTTCCTGAAGCAACAAATGTTTGCAATGGTGTACATACAGCAAATAGTTGCATTGAAGTTAAGGTGGGTAAATGATAACTACCTAAAGGATCATCATAGACTTTCCAGTCACAATTTAATGCCAAACAAGAGCTTACCATAGTTAAATCCAAGCCATTCGGTCTCCAACTGTGTGAACCTACAGTTGTTACTTGTTGGTCATTTAACAGTACTAAGTCACAGTCATCTAAATTATCAAATATATTTCTACCTCGAGGGTCTATGGAGTTGCATCCCCAAATTGTGTGATGAGCATTGAAATCTCCAGCTACAAAAATAGGTTTTGGTAAACTATCTATTAGATCTGTGAACTTCTTAATGTGAAATCTTGGTGAGCTGTTGTTTGGACAGTAGACTGAAACTATTGTGTATTTCTTATTATTAATTGTTACCTGGATTGCTAGATTTTGTAAAGAATTATCAAAAAAAGTTGGGAGCCTGACATACTGAATGCTTTTATGAATTATAATAGCAACCCCATTATGCTCATTTCCACAGTCATTTCGTTCTATGTGATAACCTTTAATTTTAAATTTTTGGTGAGGCTTGAGCCATGTTTCTGATATTAAAGCTATATCTATGTAGTTATCATAAATATATTTTTGAAATAAATTGCGACTGCTCAGTATGCTCTGAGCATTCCATTGCATTATATTTAAATATTGTTCTGTGAACTTAGTAACCTTTCTTTCTTACTGAGAGTTTCTGATAGAATACCTAAAATATTTTTTGATGAAATTATTGTCTCATTTGTTTTGTTCAAAGTAATTATTTTAATTATAGTTTCTATTAAAAGATTCATTGCTGATGCATCAGTATTTAGTATGTCAAGTAAGTTGGTTTGAGGTTTTTTGTAATCTTTAACAGTGGTCTTTAGTTCTGGGAAATTTTTCTTATCAAACAGATTTGCATAAGTGGGTGCTTTGTGTTTAATTCTGTTCTCTTGAATTTTCTTTTGTTTGATGGGGCATTGACCAGAAATACTAATGTGATTACCATTACAATGAGCGCAAACAGCATTCTCTTTGGTGATTGTGCAGTCTTTATAATTGTGGTTATTGTTGCAGATTGAACATCTCTCATCATTTTTGCAGTATTTAGAAATGTGTCCATACCTCAAGCAGCGATAACACTGCTTTACCGGTGGTATATATTGCATGATGTTATGTCTCCATCCCTCGAGGTCCACAAAATCCGGCAGGGAGGTTGCTGCGAATGTGATGGCAACTGTTGGAGTTGGCTGACGGACGAAACCATTTGCTGTAGCAACTTTTCTGAAAAAACGACGGATGCTTATAATTTTCTTAGTGCTGCTTAGAAGAGTGTATATTTTCTTATTTGTGTACTTTACTGGGACATTACGAATAATGCCAGTTGTTTCTGTTGATGTTGCTGGTATTGTGGCTGCAAAGTTATTTTCTTTTAAAAATGTTTTATTTATTAAGAATGCATTGGCCAATCCTGGTTTTTCAAAATATACGCCGATTTTGTATTTATTGAGAGCCCTTAAGTACTTAATACCCTTATTATATCTTCTTATGCAGTTTGAAATGGAAAGAAGATCTCTGCTGCCTATTGGTGTCTCACTGCCTACTGCTTGTACAAAGACGACAAACTCTGTTGCATTTGAATCCTCTGGATACATTCGAGTATAGTCGGTAACATAATATGGGGCATGGTTACTCTCCTGCTCTCCCTCGTCCTCCGACTCCGATGTTGTGCTGGTAGAGTCTCGGTTGAGACCCCCCGAATCCTGATCAGGAACATCATCTTTTTTTCTTTTTTTCCCTGCTCGCCTCCCCATCGTCTTAATTGCGGTTAAAACTCTTAATTTAACAACTTTTTTAATTATTGAAGTTAAAAAATTTAAGGAGCCCGCCTTTACTCTTCGAAGTTCCCGCGCTTTTTTTTTCGTAACTTTGACAAACAGCTGATTTCTATTTTTTGTTAAAGATAAATGCCGACTGGGACTTGGGACATACTCATACAGCCAAAATAAAAAAACAATCTGCAATAAAAACATTGGACGTACACAAATTCACGCGCAAGGTGCGCGCCGCGTGCAGTTCACGAGCGGCGCGAAACGCAAGCCGCATGCATTTGCCAGATCTATAAGGACTCTTAAACCGGTGACACACAGCTCCCGAACGCCAGTTTCGGGCTGGCGAAGTTGACAAAAGGATCGACCAATGACAGCGTTTGACCTCACAACCGTCGCCGTTTGTCATCAGCTTTAGGTACGTCCTGGGTACATACCTAGTTTTACAAGGTGTTCGGAAGAGGGTTAGCCAAACATGTTGAGCTATTTACATTGTTGAGAATATATAGGTATTCGCCCATTTGACCCTAGATTATCTATCAAATATTTTTTGTCTTATATATATGGTTTTACAAAGTTTGACCTAAAATGACTATTTTTTATTCTTTACTAGCTGTCCTGGCGAACTTCGTACCGCCTTCATACTTTTTTTTGTGAATTTTTCCTATTTTTATAGTTATTCTGCTATTCGGGGCCAAGACAAATTTAACAAAACAAAGATCATAAAAATCGGTCCATCCGTTCTTGACTTATATATGGTGTAACTAACCTGACTTTGTTTTATATATATGTATAATATACTAGCTGTCCCGGCGAACTTCGTACTGCCCCTACATAATTTTGTTTTCGTGAATATTTTCGTGTTTTTTATAGTTATTCTGCTATTCGGGGCGGAGACAAATTCAACAAATCAAAGATCATAAAAATCGGTCTAGCCGTTCTCGAGTTATAAATGGTGTAACTAACCCTTTCTTTTATATATAACTAGCTGACCCAGTGAACTTCGTTCCGCCAATTCGTTTGACAGGTACGAACAGTTTGTATAGGAAAATAAAATAGTTTTTTTATTACTTTCCTTGCAACTTTTTTATATTTTCTGACCTATAAACCTTCCCTGAACTTCCACAAATATTTCAAGATCAAAATTAGCCAAATCGGTCCAGCCATTCTCGAGTTTTAGCGAGACAAACAAACAGCATTTCATTTATATATATATATATAGATAGATATAGATAGAAGATGTTTTCAACCATTGTTTTCATCATCATCATCATCATCATTTCAGCCATAGGACGTCCACTGCTGAACATACGCCTCCCCCATTGACTTCCAGATTGGCCGGTTGGAAGCGGCCTGCATCCAGCGTCTTCCTGCGACCTTTACCAGGTCGTCTGACCACCTTGTGAGTGGACGTCCTACGCTGCGCTTGCCATTTTTTAGATTTACCATTGTTTTAGATGATAATATTGATAATTTTTAATGTCTCATATGTCCTGGCGTCCTTTGGAAAATGATGAGTTGGTTTCCATCAATAGGCACGACGCGTCGTCGGAATTTAAAAAAAAAAGATCACCAAGGGTCAAATGGGCAAATTTGTATTCTCAAAATAGCTTTACTTAAACACCCAACACGTTTGGCTAGCCCTCTTCCGAACACCATGTATATTCTGTGTTTTTGCTAAATCATTGCGGTTTTATCTGTAGTGATTTTAATTGTTATCGTTTCGATTGTGGGAAATCAATAAAAACCAATTTATTTCTGCAAATAGGCTCAGGCCTATTATTTTTACCCTACCACTGTAATTTAATAGATTATGGATATACAGACAACGGCAGGTCAACCTACCCAAAAAGTTAAAGGTCATTGAATTGATTTTCAACTCTATAACCAACATTTAGAGATTTGAGAGATTCAATTGAGAAAATTTGACGTTTTGTAGTAGGTTGACGTGCTGTTGTCTGTACCTACCGCTTTTGGGAATTAAATTACTTAAGTTTTACATTTACCTTTTTGTTTTCAAGTAAGTAGGTATAAAGCCTTTGTTAAACCCTTATTTAGCTTCGAGGGGGTCCTGGCCCCCTGGGTGAAGGGAAATAATATTTTTACTAGGGCATGTGTAAATTTTGCAGCATTATGGGGCGTATGTTAATTGGTGTCATTCATCAGAATGTTGTTGAAGGATGTATAGGGTTTTAAGCACTAAGTAGTTCAATCACGCAAGCCTTAAAAAAGGGATTAAGAATTTAAGAAATGACAAACTCCGCAGCCGAGAGGCGAGTACACCGGTCTTAGCGTCGCCAACTCTGAGGTCCCGGGTTCGATTCCCGGTCGGGCCGATGCAGAAAACTAACTTTTCTGTATTATATCCGGTTTGGGTGTTGTGGTACTGTCGTTGTTTTTAATTTCTACAACACAAGTGCTAGCTACTTACCTTATTGTCAATTATTTAAACATTTACGGGTCGGTTCAATTCAGTTTTTTTTTCTTGGCTCTGGTCTGGGTGTGAAACGTCTCTGGCAAATTTTTCTTCTGGCTGGAACTCCATAACGCATGGGTGTGCCATAGGGCATCTATATTAATGACCTTCCTTAGGCTCGAACTACATGCACCCGGAATTTTTCAGAACCCCATACAAAACGGATTAAATCCGCGCTTGTCCGGAGCCGTTTTGTAAAAGTTCTTAAAAATTCCGGATGCATGTAGTCCGAGCCTTACTCTACTAAAAATATTTCTAAGATGGTACCTACTGATCACAGATGATACATCAATGATTTAAAAAAAAACAGTAAGCCCAATGTGGGGCAGGTCCCCCTACACATGTTCAATAAAATAAATACCGTTAATTCAACAACGTTTCTGAGAATTACATTATACCTGACTGCAATAGTGTCCCCCTAAAGGTAATTGCGTTGAAAAGAAGGCTCAGCGTCAGCGTCTTTACTTGTACATGAATCTATCTTTGTTTTGCAGAAGAGACCCGTAGGGTAGGCATGCAATATTATACTGTCTCCGTCGTCGTGGTCGTGGTGACGCTCTGCGGGTAATTTTTAAAGATATTTTAATTTTTAATTTCAATTTTTATTATTACATTATATATTATTTACTATCCATACCTACTTACATTTTTTTTAAAAAAGTACTTTCGTAAAAATCTGGGCTTATTTAGCTGGAAAGGTGATTTACATGATTATATTGAGTACCATTAGGTACCTACTCTCACTCGAAAAAAGAAATAAAGTTGTTGTTCCGAGCTTCACAACATAAAGTTGAAAATGAAATCTTGGGGAAATGTATTATTGTATTAATCCTTATGAAAAAAGATATTACTTAAGTATCAAATAAGTACACAATTATTTAAACTTAAAACGACAAGAGTGCATGGACATCACGACCTGCCAGCTTGCACTTAGGTACTACAAGTCTTGTAACTGTATTTCCTATAATAAAGGCAGACAACTTTTTGTTGCGCCGTTTCTTCACATTATCTACAGGCTCACAGCCAATATGTAATTTCTAAAGCGGTGGTAGCGGTGGTAGGGCAAAGCTCAAGTGAAAGTCAAAGTCAAAAATCATTTATTCAATTTAGGACAAAATTGCCACTTATGAACGTCAATCTAATTTTTGCGTACGTACATGATATTATCAAATATGTATTGAGAGGCCACAGTGAGTATGTTAATTTCTTTAAAGAAATCTCTTAGGGATTCGCGCGGACTAAGTTTTTATATAGCAAGAATGGCTCTTTTCTGTAAAATAAAGATGGTATCGATGTCCGCAGCAGAACCCCACAAAAGTAGACCATAAGACATAATACTATGAAAGTAACTGAAATACACCAGCCTTGCCGTTACAACGTCAGTTAGATGTCTAATTTTTCTAACCGCAAAGGCAGCTGAAGCAAGTCTCCCAGCCAGAGTGTCAACATGTGGGGGACTTCGAATCCAATGTAATGCCCAAAAAAACAGTGGAGTTTGATAGATCAAGTTTTTCACCATTTAGTAAAATTACTGTGTTAGCTTGTTTCACGTTGGGCATAGTAAATTTAATACATTTGTTTTTTTTTGTATTAAGAAGTAAGTTGTTACTTGTGAACCAATTTAATACCTTAGAGAGAGCTCCGCTTACATCGTCAAATATTTCTTTGCCTCTTTTAAATTTGAAGATTAAAGAAGTATCATCAGCAAACAGAACTATCTCACAGGAGTCTTTAGAATAGAAAGGGAGATCGTTATTTAATATAGATAAAAAATAGCAACGGTCCCAATATTGAGCCCTGGGGCACTCCCATTTGAAGCGGGGCGCCAGAGGAGTTAGTATTAGTATATAGAGTGAGTAGCTGTATTTTGAGACGTGTACATGAGTGCTAGGAAGATGGCCTACTTATATAGGTACAATAAATTAGTGTTTTGGGTTACCTTATTGTATTGTATGTAGGTAACACAAGAATGTTGAGATCATGAGGTGTTGTGTAGACATTTTTAAATTGATTACCTACTTAATAAAAGGACCGTTGATTACCGAATTAAAGTTGGTGTTGCCAACAAATGCCTTAATGAAAAGGTATTAGTTTTGTATATCATGTTACAGGTTACATATTAAGTACCGGCGATAGCAACATTACTATTGTAAAACATATTGCTTTAAAAATGTTGCTTGTTTAGAGCACTTTCTCAATAGCCATAATTTATCGCTTATTATTGCCTGCATGAACTGAAAAGCGTAAATTCGCAATTACAAACCAAACCTATACCTACGTATTTATTCTGTGCCTACGTGATCGAACGCAAGCAAACAAACAAACAATTCGATCTGAATTTGGTACTGTGGGTAAACTATGGTTCAGCTAAAATTAGTTGACAATCAGTTTTGACGGTCAGTTTGGTTTTGGTTTAAATAATTGTTATCGATTGATAACTCTTGAATTTAAGTTACAGCATTCATCAATATAATCTGACATGCTAATACTCGTAAAGTACCATTCTAAATAATCCTTTTCATGGGGACGATCGGCAAGTAACATTACTCCTTGTTGCAATTGGCGTATCTCCCCTCATATTGTATGTGGCGCAATAAAAAGCTTTGATGCAGTGCGGGTCACGCGACCCCTATCATCGAGTGTGGAGCCGGGATGTCGACTGGAGTCACGCGGCGCAAGTCACGCCACCGGCTGTGCTAGTTGTAGTACGCACATCGAGCACATACCCTATCTGTAGAATAGAGTAGGTTCTTAGTATACCATCTATCTCCGAAACATGTAAGTGTCAACTCTCGCCCATACTAAAACCGTCAGTCACAGATTTTGCGTTTTTTTTGTAGAACAAAATAAATTAGGTACATTTCTACTCTGTAGGGTAATGTGCTCCTATTTAACGTTAGGCTAATACTTTGAGACACGGCACTGCTGTGTACATGTGTACACAGCAGTGCCGTGTCTCAAAGTATTAGCCTAACGTACTATTAGTTTTTAAACAATATCTTCACTCCATTAAAACTTTTTTACACACAGTATTTAATTACACTACTTATTTCAGTATGAATTAATAATCATCTAATAATAGGTAGGTACTACTACTACTCACTCCCTAATATTTAATTTTATTAACACCTACTTTATTTAGTTAGGATTATAATGCAGAAATCGTAACATATTATAGATATCATCAGTCTGTAAATCTAAAGTACGTACACCCAGGGCCGTCTTAACATATCCTGGGCCCTAGGGCACACAAGAATTAGGGGGCCCTATTGCAAAGTAAAAATAAAATACTGTTGGTATGAATTCATGACTCAAAAAACAATTTCATGTCTTCGTTAAAGTATACTCTTTTAAATTTTCCCTTCGTTTTTCTAGGCTTTGACCCTCTTTCCCTGCTTTTTATTTAACAGTGTTTCTTAGTTTACAAACATGTTTTAGTGCCCCGTGAGGCAGGGGACCCTGGGCACAGGCCCCGTGTGCCCTTATGGTAAAGACGGAACTGCGTACACCTGTGTAGTTGGTGGCTGTACCTACGAAATACGAATATCAAACTTAGTAAACCGAATAGGTAGTAGATACTAAATAAGTACTTTAAAAAAAACAATATGTTCAAGACAACACACTAATTGTCGTGATCTCAAAGTAGGTAAGGAATTAAAATCCTTGTGTGTATCAATCAGACAGTGTATTTTGTCAGGGGCGTCTCCCAGCACACCCAGATTCGAGCCAATTTAGAAAATATTGTCATCTGAATTGACCCGAACCGGGAATCAATCCCTTGGATCCTTTGCGTCGTACCACTGCTGTATTCGGGACGTCTAATACATACCTAATTAATATAATTGTAAATGCAAGCAATCAAAGTTGATTTCATATTACTCGTATTGATCATTGAGACCTACTCGTAAGCATAGGTACCTATATTTGTTTGTAAGGTAGGGTACTCTAAAGTTTCTGATTTGATTCCGAAAATGCTTTGATTTTTAATATAAAAAACTACAATCTCCAAGTAACCTTAGCTATATTTATAGTAACCTTAGCTTTATTTTTTGAAGCAAACGGATTCGTGCAAACCGTTTTTCATAAAGCTTAAAATCTTGACCATGTCATAAATATAGATCTATTTAAATTTAAAACACGGGAGCGTCATAAACATGAACTGTGTACAATGGCGAGTAGGACACACTGCTACGCCAAAGTATCTTTGGCACTGCACCTCATATCTTTAACGAAATTCATGAGTCAATTCGTAACACCGATGAACTAAGTTTTTAACGAAAACTACCATTTCCTTACAGAGAAATGTTATTAAGACAAATGGTTATTTGACTGATCCAAGCATTGAGATAGATAATAAATAACAACAACAACATATAAATCAGTGGATCGAAGTTTCTAAACCACGTGCAATCCGATTTATTAAAGAAAATTGTTCTATTTAATGTATAAATTATTTTTGTAGCATATTGAATTGACATTGTATGCCCGTGTGGCGAAACACAGCTGATCTGTATTTTTTATTTTATGACCTTTATACCTGTGATTAACAACAAACATATTTTGAATTTGAATTTTCCGGAAATATAATACGACCGAAATGACAGGCCTAATGAGTAGTAAAATATCGATCTAGATGGCTACGAATCAATTGATAGCAGTGCAAATATGGTACATATATTGATTTCTATGATAATTTATTGTATTTGCATAAAGCAAACAGTCCTTACCATAACGGTCCGCAAGTTCGTCTATCAGAAGGACATGTCAGAGTATTGCAAACGGCGCGTGGTGCCATCAGTGTTCCTGGGCCGACAAGTGGAGGAAGCACACTCGCAGATCTTGCACTTCTCCAGGATGGAATTGCCTTACAGCTGCTTTATTAGCGTTAGGTACCATCTAACATCCTACTAATATTATAAATGCGAAAGTTTGTGAGTATGGATGGATTTTGTTACTCTTTCACGCAAAAACGAATAAATGGATTTTAATTAAATTTGGCATACTGATAGACCATGGCCTGGATTAATACTTAAGATACTTTATATCCGGGTAAGGTAAATACAGACGAAGTCGCGGGCAAAAGCTAGTTTTAAATGTGTATACTTAGGTATAATAACTAGCTGCTGCCTTCGTCGGCGTAGTCTTCGATTTAATTCATTCCATTGCGCAGTTACAAAAACACCCTTCTTGACAGATGTGTTCAGTAGTGTGTGGATGATCTTCTATATGACGCGCCGCCCGCTACCATCACGGCGAAAACGCGGCTTAAAAATTTCCTAAAACTAAAACATGGGAACCTCATCACAAGGTCTCTATTTAATTTTCAAACATGAATCCGAACGAATATTTATAAGCAAAATTGGTTGGAGCCTATACGGAGTTATAATATTAGCTCATTTTACACGACTTAAAAAAATTACGTATTTTTCTAAGGGATGATTTTTCAACAGCCAGATAACTTTTATTTGAAGAATAAGTTTGACATGTTGACAGTTTTCGTATAGGAAATGTGTCAAAGCGTCACTTTTAATCGTCGGATAAAAGCTTTGACACGCTTTGATAAAAGTTATCTGGAATTGAAATATCGGCCCTTAGAAGATTAAATTTAATACGCTTTCGGAAAACTTACCTACTGTTTTGCTATATTATGTAAGTAGATCAGAATCCGGCAGCAATATAGTGTTGGTGGTGCAACTTCTATCAGACGACAGCCTGGTCAACGCGTGTGCTGAAAGCCCGAGCCAGCTTCTAGTGTATGAAATGGGGGAGACCTTTGGCGGGTACTGGGGACCGCTGCCAGACTCCGTGATACGGCCCGAACCGACCCAACCCGAGGTGCATACGAGGAAGACAACCCAGCCCTATATTACTCGAAATAAGTAATTATGGTATAATGTTAACTATTTTTTTTAATTAAAATACCACAGACTCTTGTTGGACTACTTATGAGAGAAAAGGATATTAAAAACGATTATTTAAATGACAAGATGGCACGGACTTTGTAACTTGCATTTACTTACTACATGTCTTGTATTTATTATCTGTAATCTATATATATATATAAAACAAAGTCGGGTTAGTTACACCATTTATTTTATTTTATTCGGAAAATATACAGTGATACGTTTCTTACATTACTAATTCCTTATACAACTGTACACCAATTACATGTTTTCACTTAAAATTATCTGAGATGCTTGTTACAAAATTTTGTACATAATTTGGCTTTTGATAGGATTCTAAATAAAACAAAGAAAAGAGAGAGAGAAAAAAAAGATAACAGCAAGATAACAACATGAATCATAACAGCCACAATCAGGAAACCAATTCGAACCAGTTATTCGCCAACGCCTGCTTAAACTTTAATAGTTTAGAGTCAAAAATTTCTTGGTTATCGAAAAGCTTATTTACCTGGACTGCCGCTCTTATGAGTTTTGCCTATAGTTTGTAGAACATTGAGAAATGCAAAGAGTGGTAAGTCATCTTGCGAATCTATAAATTATAAGTCGAGAACGGCTGGACCGATTTTTATGATCTTTGATTTGTTGAATTTGTCTCTGCCCCGAATAGCAATAACTAATAAAACATCAAAAAATTCACAAAAATAAAAAACTGAAAAGGCGGTACGAAGTTCGCCGGGACAGCTAGTATCTACATGAAGGCTGTTTTAGGTGACTGAATTTCTTGCGCCGTTTATTTTCATCACCATGTATGATAGGCTGAAACGGTTGTATACTTTGGGACGGGCATATTTTGGGATGTGTATAAGTGCCTAGAAAAGGGCCTATGTGTATACTAAATAAATGGGTATTATTGACATACAAATTTTTTAAAGCTTCTGAACATTTACTTAGTAACAAGCATAGGCTTCCCCGTCTTAGGCTTTGGGCCCCCGTATCAAACCTTTATCACTGAAAAATAAAAGTAGGTATTTATTTAAGATACTGTGCGGAATTTAAAGTATCGAATAATAAAAATACAACAATCACTTGAATACTTAATTAATAGTACAGATTGAATACTGCCCGAGTTTTACGAACTTAGTTAAAGGTACACGTTTATACTGCAGTTTTTAAATGTAACTTTTCTGAATAAATTAATTAACTGGCCGTCATTTTACTGGTTCTTACAGAGCATATCATGCTAGTACAGCAGCGAAAGTGCCACTTAAGACGCCTCTCTATACTCAAAAACCAGAGAGCAGAGAAAAAGATACAGATTTCATAAGAATAGAGGTGCCCTTAGTCAATGTGTCGGGACGATTGGTTGCCGAGAGAGGGCCGCTGCAAAGCGCATACGATGTCGATGACATTTTCGATTTACTGTACGATGTTACACCAAGGTAAATAATATTGAATAAAAATGGTACAAAACTATTCGCGTTTGTCTGTTTGTGTGCCTAAGCACTGCTTTGTACTTCTAAGTCAAAGTCTCAACGGACTTAGTTAGGGTTTTCACTATTATTTAGTATATGTAAATTCAGAACCAACGGCTACTCTTGAGAAACCAGTGCTGTTCACTAGTTAAATATAGGTAGTAAATATAATATCTGATTTATTTTTATGGTTCCGTACCCAAAGAGTAAAAACGGGACCTTATTACTAAGACTCCGCTGTCCGTCTGTCTGTCTGTCACCAGGCTGTATCTCATGAACTGATATATCATAGCTAATCATATAGCTAGACAGTTGTTTTTTTTACAGATGATGAACAAGTACGAAAAATATAATAAAATAAATATTTACGTGTTATATTATATTATACAACAAACATGTTTTTTTTGCCGTTTTTTTATAATACTTATAGTGTATTTCTGTTGCCTCCTTTATTATAATATAGTGTCTAATGTTGTCTAGATAATGGTAAGGAACCCTTCTTGCGCGAGTCCGACTCGCACTTGGCCTGTTTTTTAAAGTTTGTGATCTGGGTACCTTCTGTTTTGCAAGTTTATGGGGTCTGGGCGCTAGTCTTTTATTTATTATTAGTCATTAACACAATTGTATACTTACTTAAAACATAGGTCTATGCATTCATACGATCACGCGCGATCATATTATAATCAAATTCGCAGTAGGTAGTTAGTACTTAGTATAAGTATGTCACTATTCTTCAGCTTATTTCTAGCGACAGTGGATCTAGAATAAAATTGGTACGATTTTATTAAAGGGCTAAACAAAAGTATGATACCAGCATTCTACCTGTGGTCCAGTTCTCCATCGGTAAGCACGAGGGTCGACGAGGCGAAGGTTTTCGGTATGACCTCGAAGTAGACTATGAAAGTGACGGAAAGTATACAAAGGATGAAAGGTAGATTCTTACTAATAGAACATTACCTACCTAATGTATTATGCACATTAGTGTCCATGCATTTTTTTATATAATATAACTTTACTCTAAATATTTACATGATAATATTGCTTAAAGTTTTTTTCCTCTATTGTAAAAAAATATCTGTATAGCGTATTATTACAGTGATACAAAAAATGAGGCTTTGTTATTTCTCTTGTCACTTGTGGCATAACAATAATGTGACTATACAATGGATGTCACTTATTCACCTGTCCATGAAATACAATACCGTTATGTCGCGGTGACAGACGATATTAACAAAGCCTTAAATTTAAGAATCGTGGAAGTATAAGGTTAGTAGGTGTATCAAATAAAATACAACGGAAGAACGTCATCAATTTAATTGATAAACAGAAAAAAATACAACATTCTCATAAATATTTGGTTATTTATAGGTTAACATTTCCTCAGTACTCCGAAAAAACTACAAGAAGGAAAAATTATAGAACAAACTTTTACGTAAATAGACTTTTGAACTTCAAGAAAACATCAAATTCTCATCGACCTACAAAACATACACCACAGTATTTTCGAAAGTGAGTTTATTCGAAAGATTATTAGATTATAATACGTGATTTTTTTACTACATATTACCGCGGTCCCAAAGCAACTGGCTAAGAATATATAATCTATTTACTAGGAATATACAAGAATCATCGGCATTATCAACCAACTTAAACCCTTTGCATAGCACGTTACCTGACACAGATTTTTATAAGTCGCCAATTACTTCAAGTATCGAAAATGCTAAGTCATGGGAGGAGATAGAGGAAATACTACGAAAGTCAAATGAAAGTTCTTCCCTTACATATAAGTATGATAACGATAAGAATATAACAAGATTGTTGGATAGTATTTCTAATATGAAACACAATCGTAGTGGTAAGATTACTTTATCGTACTTATTTTTTCGTTTAAATTAGTTTGTCTTATATTTTTGCACGGAAATTTAAAAAATCATACAAAAGGTCCCGTAACTTTTAGTAGCTAGTAAGAAGTTAAATAAATAAATACAAAGTTATTTAAACTATAACATTTCATAAAATGCATCGAAGAAAATTATTGTTTAATTTGTTTTATTGGTATGATGATATCTCTGTCTGTATTTGTATAGAGAGAGATATCATACCTGTAAAACAATTAAAATATTACTATTGCAGTATACCTTCTTCCTAATTGGAGTTCTTTTATGGAGGAAAATCAACAAAACAAAAAAATCAATGCTATTACTAAACGATTTGGTGCGTTCACAAGGAAACCTCTGGCTTCGTTTAATTACGCGTAGGTTACTGAAAATTAAATTAATACAACACAATTGTCAGTTTCATCACTTATTATTTCAGCTCATTTAAAATGTTAAACTTTTTAAAATTATAGTACAAACATAATTCGACAGTTCCAAAAATCTACGATGTCTATAATGCAGAAGGCATTATTAGTTTCTACAAGTCAATCTACAACTAACAGTGCAATAAAATATAGCACAAAAGATGAAGTGAGCAGGAGTACAAACGATTACAAACAGACGGTTAGCAAATTGAATAAAAACTATATTACAGTAAGGAATGAAGAAAATACAGGTAAATCTACAATTATACCAAATTATACTAAGTAATCTGACAATGTAAATTCCTAAAAAATAATATTACAGATAATGCTGACCAATTTACATTTTTCAGCCCAAGCCGCGACAATTGTCCCGAAACCGATTACAGCCAGCAAGTTAACTCCAAGTATTACAAAGGAAACAATTACTGCTTACGTTCCCAAGTTCGTTAAGATCTTTAAACTCTCCTAGTTTTATAAATGTTATCTTAAGGTACCTACCTACCTTAGGCTTACGGAGGTCTTATTAACTGCGCCGTTCTAGCTACCGTGGACCATAGACCATATTCATGCTTAAGACGGTGACTAGGCCCAATGAATTTGAGCAATAGATATGCCCGTTAAATGAGAGCCACGTATGTCAAACTCAGTAGAAGTGACATAGAAGGTGCAGCTTAGAATGAAAGGGCCCAAGTGCCAAACCACAAAATCCACGATTTTAATGAAAATAACCACATTATTGAAAATCAAGAGTAGCAATTTGCTTTAGTAATATAAAAGCCATAATTTTGCCTAAGATCATCAGCATTACTATAAGTACAAGTGAGAAAATTTTGAAATTAGGTATTTTCTGAGGCAAATTTATTTATGTTATCCATCGAGTGAAGTTTGTGGAATCGTGTTTTGGACCAGAGCATTAGGTCAGAAATACGATCAATTATAACTGCCCTGTCTTTTTAAAATGATATGAGCTATAGATTTTACACAAAACGTTTTGTTAGTACAATTTGGCTACATTCAGCTTAAGCGTACCCCGATTAGGAACAAGACAAAGCGCTAGGAGGATGGCTGACATTCTTTCTACCACAAGTAAAAAGCAGTATATTACTAAGCATCAGGAGACGTGTTTTTGAATTATACGGAATCCAATTTAAATACGAAATCGCAAGATTCGCATGCGAATACCTAAAATAACTATTTTTGAAAATTTATTTTGTGAATTCTGCTACGAGTGGCTTACTACTCGTTTTTCGATTTCTACTAGTAGAAAGTACGGAAGAATGACATTGACAAGTAAACATATGGTTGACAGAGATTTGACTTAATAACTTTTTATTTACGTTCTATTTAAAGCGATTCAATACCGTTTTTAAAATCATTGCGTTTTTGCATTTCGATATTAATATTTTTTGCGTAAAACGAAAAAAGTTACAAGATTTTAATTCACTAGAAAAACTAAATTCAAGTGATTAAAAATGCGTAAAATCATGAGCATAAGAAATGAAATTCATACACGAATTATTTTCGTGTTGGAATTTATGATTCATTTCGAATGATTCAAAAATACGTCTCCTGAACTACAAATATTTTTGCGGTTACAAAAGACCTAATGTAATTTATCAGATAATTTAGTTTTTATCTATCTTATCTACTACTATTTTTAGTGGTCGTCTAACTTTTAACAAGAACTTTTTCTTCAGACCTGTAACAGGCTCTATGGTGGATCACGAGTCGTGGGAGAATGTGGTGCAGGCTGCCCCAGTAATGGCTAAGCTACTGGATCAAACTGTTCCTGAGAAACATGTCAACTATGATACGCACGATGCTAGTGATACTGTCTCCAATCATGAGTATATATTTAATTATAGATATTTATTTAGATATACTATAAATAGTTTTTGTGTAAGCCGTATTAACCCTTTTACAGCGACCGATCGTTCTAAAGATTAAAAAAAAAACTTTTTTTTTTTTTTTATGTTCATTATATCGATCAAGGTAACCATATCAAAAAATTACGGTGATACGCGACAAAAATAGTTTCAGTAACATCTGGGTTAATGAATCCAAAAGTTATTTCTAAGAAATTAATAAATTTATTTTGTTACAATTAACAGATTTAATGAGGCATTAGTAAAATAAAAGTTTTATCATTTATATGCAAAAAAAGTATATGACTGACTGACTGTCAGTCATATACTTTTTTTGCATAAAATGACCAATTTAGGTAAGTTTTTACGTAGCTACAGACACATTAATAAAAAATAAACAATAGAAACTGCTTTTCAGTGGTGTTCGAATAAAACGGAAAATCCAGCCTATTCCAATAGATAACGCCCAACCACACAATCTGACCACAAAAGCGGTTATTGCCACCACCACCGCCAGCTCTTACGGCATATCAGATATGCAAGAATTCGCACAGTTGGTCGAGTTGCAAGACGACGAGGTACCATCGATATAATTCTTTAGAGATTTTATCAAAAATACACCACACATCACAACATCATAATTCACAGCCTGTTACAAATCGTTTTAACTTATCTGTGGATAATGGTGTTGAATACATTGTTAGTAACACTTACTTAACTTACATTCTAGTACCTAAGCAGCTAATGTAACTGTTTGTTGTTCCAAATAAAGAAAAAAAAAATTCTGGAAGATAATAATAAAAATATTTATTTGGAACATTACAAAAAATAAACGATGCTATCCGCAATAGTATTACACTGTGTTGCAGACAACAATGCCCTCCTCTATATTTAACGTACAGATACAAAACAGTA
Source organism: Anania hortulata (assembly GCA_963576865.1). Taxonomy (NCBI): domain Eukaryota; kingdom Metazoa; phylum Arthropoda; class Insecta; order Lepidoptera; family Crambidae; genus Anania; species Anania hortulata. Next base: position 11,064,401 of record OY756390.1, on the reverse strand, counting down.
ACGGTAAAAAAAAAAGTTAAATATACAATACAAAAAACAAAAATAGAGATGTGTATGTATCTGTTTAAGTGCGTGCATGCGTTCGTGCGTGCGGTGTATGTGTGTGATCGATCAATAATAGAAGCTTTTACTAAGTGTTAACAAGTGACAGCTGATAAAATGAGGATAATGTTACAAAGAAGAATAACAATCAATTTTAAAAGTTCTATTTTTAATACAAATAAAAAGAAGAAGTCCTAGAATGAAATGATGTAGATTAGATTTTCGTAGCTGATCAATCAATCACGTGCCGTAGTAACTAGTTACACTTTACTACGAGAAGTTTACGCTACGTAATTTGCTACGAGATTAGAAACCTTTTAAATTTTTATTTGTTCTAGTAATGATTTTAAAATTTATTACTTACATACTTTACAACAACATATAATACTATTTTATTTTCATTAGTTTACGTGTTTTATACTTGACTGACTTCAAAATAATAAACCTTAGCTTTGTAAATCAAATTATTTAAAAAAAACCTTGGCTTATAGTAATACCAATATTATTCGTATCATTATGGTTATGGAAATTAATTACTAAATAAGTCCGAACTTCATGAAATTCTAGACCATTTTCGACAAAATTATAATAAATCTTATTAAAAACTGTCAAAATGGGAAGACCCAATAAAAAGTTTTGCGTGGTCGGGTCATAGGTACATAAAAATAAAAACTTATTAAGCAACGTGTAACATAAATTTAAGAATATGGGCATGCCAATAATATTAAACAAATTTCCAATAAAACTTGGGTCGATTTTTTTTAAAATAGTTTTGACCTTCTTATACAAACGGCCCGGTTTTCATATTTCCGCCTATTTTATTTTGGCAAAGTTCATGAAAACAACCATATCCTTAAATATGGCTGATCTATTATGTATCATGTTGTATTTTGAGAAAGTATGTAATATTGGCTTTATTATCAGCTCCACGAACGAGTAGCACTGAGATACTTGCGCCAGTACGCCGGTCCTCTGCTCTTCAACATTTGTAACTACGGAGAACCGAACGCTAGACAAGTCTACCTCTTCAACTCCTCTAGGATTGTGTTGGCTATTCATAATTTCACGGTTAGTCAAAAAATCCTGTGCTCTAGATATCTACACTAAGCGCTAATATGGTGAAACATATTTAAATACAAACATACACTGTTAAAATCATAGGACTTTCTTTTGGTTTTGCTGTAGTTTGCAGAAGTAGTTTTTTAAAATTAAATTAAGTATTCATTTTTGGTTTTTACCGGAACCCTATTTTACTGAGGTATCTTTAAGGAAATCATATTGAAATTTGATAATAATATTATGAAAACATTTAATATACTACAAAGATTGAACTGCTCTCGTTTAAGATTGCCCTGGATGAAAAAAAAGACACCAGTCAAGATTTATTTTGGAACAAAATCTGAAAGCACTTTCCGAAATTAGCCTTGCTGACTTGCATATCACTTTCCTACATCAATGTTTATGTCTAGATAAGTTTTTTGGTAATTGGTAATCCAAAACTAGCTTAGTTAACACATGAAGTCAGAAATTTTATATTTTCAGTCTATCTTTTTTATTTGAATACAAAAGACTTCTATAATAATGATCATTTAAATAGATTTATGAAAACATATTACTTTGTTTTACATCTTCAAACTGAAATATTTCAGAGAGTACCTATATCATTTACAACATTTTATCAATTCATGTTTGTATTATATCTTTTCTGTCGATTGGCATAGTTTCATAGGTAAACATCAAAACACGACAATTTAGGTACTTGCAACTTTAAGAATGGCAATCAGGTTCGATGCCTTTTAATTCTTAGAATCTGATTGGTATTAAATTTTTTATTTAATCATTACATCAAATTTCTTACCTTACCATAGCATTTATATGCTTAAGTTAGCACATACCTTGGTTTGATAGGGTCCTAACCTAACACCATGTATTATATGTTTTAAGTTGGAGAAAATGAGTGTGATGCTGACTCCAGCCCGCACGCTGCTGAGCGGGGTTTCCCGATGTTCCGCAACCAATCTGGAGTGCCAAGTGTACGGCACGAGGATTTGTATCGACTCCATGAATGCCTGCGACGGAGTGCCAAACTGCGGTGCTTACGGTAAAAACAGATATTACGCGTTCACACCATAAAAATATTGCATTGCTTTATATACCTAGCCATGTCTGAGAGGCTGGTACGCCGGACTTGACGTCGCCATCTATGAGGTCCCGAGTTCTATACTCAGTCGGGTCAATGTAGAAAACGAAATTTTTTATGTTGGGACGGGTCTGGGTGTTGTGGTACCGTTGTTGTTTCTGATTTGAACAGAATTGCTTTAGCTTAGGATCAGAGCAATGTATGTGATGTTGTCCAATATTATTTTTATTTATTTAATGTCCTACTTATCTTTTTCTTTACTAAAATTCATCAAAATTGATTCGGCAGATTAGGCGTGGAAAGTAACAGATAGGCAGACAGTGTTACTTTCGCATTCATAAATATAATTTTTTTGTGACAAGGTTCAGAATTGCTTTACCAGTGATAAAATTAAGTTCATTGCTAGTACATAAAGAGGCACATTATTATATTTATGCTGGTACATCTTCATATTTGGTGCGCTTGTATAATGTTAACACAGGTGTTATAAATAGTTTCATAAAATAGATCTATCTAAATAACTTAGGTTGAATATGATTGATGAATGGAATGCAAATGTGAATGGCATGTACCTATACATTTTAATACTGGATAATTTAACCATGATACAGAGTTTAAAAAAATCTATTTTTGGTCTACTATCATGCAATGAATTTATTGATCATAGAGTTGCAATGATTCCGATTTTAACTACCACGGTTATTTGGCTCTTTACAGACATATACGACGAAGACCGCCTTATGTGTGGGGCAGCGGCTGGTCTACAGCACAACGTATACCTAGCTGCCATCACGCTTCTGGCCGTATTGCTAACCATCATATACACGGTCCACTACTGGCTCCGACGCTGCGTGCCCAAGGTGTCCGAAGCCTTTTTCATTTACACCGATGGGGCGGAAAATATGTAATGTTACCTCTTTATTAACCTTCAGCCGTTATTCTTACTAATACGTAAACATAAACGTCTTTTTTACTATCCTTTACTAAAAATTACTTGGTTTTAATTTTTACTTATTAATATTTTATATTTTTGCCAAAATAAATTGATGATAAAATTCTATGATCAATGATCATACATAAACTGTCAATGTATTTTAATGTAAGTAAATAGACAAAAGTGAAATACTTTTGATAAAATTATAATTTTCCTTTTTGTTCTAGATTATACTTGGAGACAATTATGAGATCACCGCATGATATTTACGAAGGACCCAAACTCACTTATCACGCACACTTATTTGATGACGATGATTATATAAGCCCTGAAGCAGGAAAATATCGCCGAAATATATTTTATAGAATAATAAGAGCGTGTTTAAATTGTTGCAATTGTACGCCTAAAGAAAAAAAGCTATCCGATGAAATTAAGGATGAGCCTCTCTTTGTAGGACCTAGAAAGGTATATTCATTTGCTGAACTTGAGTTAAGCAAAATGATAAATCAAAAGAATATTACGGATACGGCTGTACAAACAGGCGACAGTTTAGAAATGTCACAAGTGGAAGTTAAGAAAAAGGGACAATTTCAACCCAAATCCTTACCAGAGCGATCGATAGACAATCGTCGTATGGCAAAAGATGCTGTAATATCAGATGATGATCTTCATGTACATGTAACTGAGTTGAATACCTTAAAGTTTTTTAAAGAATTTAAGTCTACACAATCAGCTTCACTGGTTCCTGCTGTAAGTGAAGCTAGCGAAGTTACCGAGGCCAGCGAAACAATAAAAAAAATGGTTGATAAGTCAAGTTTTGAAGAAAAAGAGCTTCAATCTCTTTTTTATGATCGTTCGGTGCATGAGGTGCCAGGAACATCACGTAGACTGATTACAACTACTTGCGACATTCATTCCGAAAGACCAAATACATTAAAACAAGCAAAGAAGCATCTTCGATTTGAAGAAGACATTAGAAGAGCTTCTTCGGTAATCGAAGAGGAAGAGGAGGATTATGAAGAAATCAAGGAGTCAGTAGACCTTAAAAAGAAAGATCATGACGCAGACGGTAATCTACACAGTACCGGAGTAGGCAGAGATTTTAAACGTTTCTGGAAAGGCAAGAAGACAAAAAAGAAAACACATCTTGCATTGCATTAGAATCGAATAAACATGAGAACATCTATACTTGCGCTAATATCAAACCAAATGGTATTTTGTATAGGTTTGTCTCTTTTACTCATAAAAACTAACACAAAAAAATATTTTATTGTAAAACATACATAAAAAATACATTGATATTTTCTAATAAATAATATCAATCATTTAATATTAGTACTTAAATTTTAATGAAGTGGTATTAAAATAAATTATGATGACATCGCATTGTTCACATAAATTCCATTGCGATGTTGGCCCGAGTATAATGATGATAAAATACGAATACTTACATCTATGCTAATTGATTGTCAAACTAGACAAGTAGAATTATAAAATAAATAAACCCTAAAAAATACTTACAGTACCTATGTTTAGGGTTAAATACCTCAAAAAGAAATTGTTGTCCGTCCGTCCATCTGTCAATACCAATTTTTTTCAGGAACACGGTTACGGGAAAATGGGGTTTAAGGGCTAAAAAGGAAGGAGTTTGTATGGAAAATTTGATATTGAATACCGCTAAATCGGTTAAATTTTATTTTTTAAAAATTTTATAGCAATTTTTTAATCAGTACTACTTGGTGTAATTACAATAAAAGCCAGTTAAACCTCTCACGGACGTTTGGTAAGTTGACTGTGACAAAACGACATCCACGCCGCGGTTGGAACCGCGGTCAAAGACTATACAGGGTTACATTGCAAAGGGGTGCCAAATATTTAGGAGTGACTCAGAATCAGTCAAAATATATTTTTTACATTTAATTATTTTTATCCGCTGTAAAAATTGTACGCCTGGATAATATAACTCATTCATGAAAAAATTGCAACCCTGTATATTTTAAGCTATGTATGTTATATTTCATTGACATTTAAGGTTTAATACCAGTCAGGTAAGATGCCAAAAGAAGGTAAATAAATGAGCTCATCATGGTAACGATATTCTACTAATTTATAAATGCGAAAGTTTGTGAGGATGTATGTTACTCTTTCACGCAAAAACTACAGAATGGATTTTGATGAAATTTGGCATACATAATAAAAATATTACTGAGTTATATTGATTTGAAATGTCGTATGACGTCAGGTCTTAGTACAATTTTTACTTAAAGTGACGTCACGAACCCCCACACCCGAACTTCAATGCGCTTTATGTTTCTCATTTTTTGGTTGATTGACAAAAGAAAAAAAAAATTGAATTACATCAGTTTATCATCAACATAATCAGCCTAGCCTACGTTACTGCTGGAAATAGGCCTCTTTAGTAAAATTTTTTAGTATTCAAACTTAAAACAAAGAAATGCCCAACACTTCGCGCCAGTGCAGTGGTCGGTGGGCTATAGATGGCCGCTCGCGCCCGCCGCTATTTCCTAATTAAGTCCAATTGTACACCGGATGAGACACGTGCCAAAATGTGCCGTGTCTTTTTAACCATTCCGTCATTGTGTACTTTTCCAATCTGGATGCTCAAGCTCTTGATGCTTTAGGTATAATTTTCTGAGTGTTAGTACTAGTCATTGAGTGAATCATGCTTGTAACGAAAAGAGGACACACAGCGACAATAACAAAGGTTTGGCAAAACAAAACAAAAAACACGTGTAGGAAATATTCGAAAACTTAGACAATATTGTGTAATTTTGTAAAGTTTGCAGTAGAGGGTTACTTACTTTATTTTGTGGCATTTGTACATATATGGTAATTTTTGAAACTACTACAGCCGGACTCGCACTAAGGGTTCTTTAATTTATTTAGGGTTCCTAAGCGCGGGAGTGAATTATACCGTACCGGTTTATACTATATTATGTTAATTTGAAGTTAATACCTCAACCCACTGACAAAGAAGAAACTTGAAAATCGGATTGACGGACGCACGAGGTGATCGTAAATAGAGGTCGCGTTTTCTTTTTTTGAGTTAAGTATGGTGTATAGTATAGGTAGTATACGTGTTCAGTATATCGCGTAATACATGAGTATTTGCAATTAACTGTAGAAGGTTGCTTAAATGTATCTAAAACAGAAATGTTTTGAAAACAATTTTTCAAAAATAAAAACATTCACTCAAAACATAAGCACACGTGTGTACTTGACATAATTTTTATTGACTCAATGAAATTTATCTTTGCTTTTATGTCAGCTCCAAAAAAGATAGATGTAAAAGTGTCAGACTAGGAGCGGGAGCCGGTGCGCGAGGTCATTTCAATTGAAACCAATTAAAGCAATTGAGTTCAATTGAACGGGCGGCAGATTCTGCGTCGCGGCCCGTCGCCAGAGAGATTTTATGTGAGCGCCTACGCTCTGTCACATGACGACTTATGTACATTGTACACTGTTCCGTTATAAAAAATACATACCTAAACTTACACCAGGTCCAACCTTGTTGCTATATGCGCTGCGATCAAACATATGCTCACGATAGTTCATAGTAATATCATTTAAAATAAGTCTCACTCGGGTCTAGAATTTTTTTTGGTAAAATCATTGCTTTTTACTTGAGAAATCAAGTAAAAAACAAATAATTACTTAAAGCCTTTTTAAAATGCTAGAAACATTTCAAAAAGACAATAAAATCGATAATAAAAGTGATATAATAAAAGTGATGAAGTAAAAGCACCTTTAATTTTTCTAAAATGGGTGATATATGAGACTGCGACAATACTGGCCTTAAATAGTTTAAATAACAAATGTACCTATTACGTGGTATCACGTTTATTTGAGAAATTAATAAGTAAGAAACAAAGACAGAAGACTTTTTACAAATTACACGTTTAGTGGAAGTAGATAATATTCAGCATATCCAGATAATAATTTTATGTTCGATACATTTTATGGGATTGCTCGAATAGAGGATCGACTTTATTTAATTTTAAACTAAAATAAAGCAGAAATATGTAATGTGCGATGCTGTTCAACACCTTTGCCGAATTACTTAAAATCATATTCATTTTATGCTTTCTTTCTTTTATGATTATGATGTCCTGGGAAAATATTGAAAACGAATTATTTGCGAAGCATCAAACTTATTAAGAAACTATTCATCATACAGTTACGCGGGGCGCACTAAAAGTTTTCGGAATCAATAATAAAAAAATACTAAATGGTCAAAAATGAATTTATTGTTTCTCAAAATATGCTTCCTTTGCGTCAATGCACTTTTTTATACGGTTAAACCAATTTTGAAAACATTTGTGCCACTCCTTCGAGGTGATGTCAGATTCATGTTTTTCATATTCTTCGACAACATCTCCTGGCGATGAAAAACCGTTGATCGCGTAATTGGTTCTTGTTTTTTTGGGAACAGAAAAAAATTACGCGGTGCCAGGTCAGGACTGTGTGCAGGACGCTTCGTAAGTTGTACGTTTTTCGCCATCAAAAATACATTTGTCGGTCTGGCCGTGTTAGAACTGGCATTGTTGTGGTGCAAGATGATACGGCGTTGTTTACCGTTATTTTCACGGAGTTTGTCAATAATTTTCTATAAACAGATGGGCATGTACCAGTTACTATTAACGGTACGACGATTTCCCTAAGCGACAGTAGCCATGTAACATGCCAGTTTTAGTAAAAAAAAGAAGCAGTCATCGTGTGGGATCCATCGAGAACCCAACTTTCTCACACCCAAATGTTTGTGTAGGATAATTGTAGGAAATACAGTCAGTATTTGACTCATGCCTATGTCCAAAGATGGCCGGATCTCATGGTAGGTCACATGCCTGTCTGTTTCGATCTACGGCACACAGCGTCTATGTCTTTGTTGTTCATAGCGGTGCACGGGCGACCTTCACGAATTTCATCATGGAGATTGACACGAGACGACCGTGTTTGAATTCTAATCAGCTATAAATAGTATCTTGCATAGTGCTTCTTCGTCAAAAGCAAATTGAAGCCAAACGAGGCTCTGCTGAGCTGTCAAATTACACTTAAAAACGTAAAAAATCATGCAACGAATTTTTTTCTAAAATAAATCCATTTTATTGCAATCACGCTATTTTTAAAATGACGCCACAACGTGAAAACAATTGACAGATGAAACAAATTGTATTCTACGGCTAAAGAGTTCCATTTTCAAATATTTTTTATGTAAGTGGCCAATTCCGGAAACTTTTAGTGTGACCTATGTACTATGTTTTTCCTGGCACCTTTCACCTTTTTATGCCGAATAGCCATTAATGTCATTACTATTAGGGTTTCGTACCTCAAAAAGAAAAAATGAACCCTTATAGGATAACTTGTCTGTCTATTAAAACCCTTTTCATCAGGTACATGTGGAGGTATCAAGTTGCAATTGGTAAACAACTTTGTTCTATGACTTTTAAAAATATGCATATTTATTAGTTTATCTATACAAATTCATTTGGTTGTTTGGTATGGGTAAAATGGGTCAAATTTACATGCAAAACAAAAGTTGTTCACCTTGATGTATAGAATTAGTGGTAACAAGGTTATCCTTGAGTTACGGGACACCCTGTTTATGTGTATCTAATATAATATATACCATTACTGATTCAAGCTCTTAATGTTACTATTTTTAGAAATAACTAATTCGGATTATTATTACTATGTACCTTTTTTCTTATGAGTCTCCGATATTTCGGCATCTGTTCGTCGTTTCCCATCCGTGGTCATGGCGCTAGCAACTTTGTCGAAATATTGCATACTCTATCTCGAAATAATTATTTCTAAAATATACTACAACGAGAAATATTCAAAAATAACAAACAAGTGCTCTTTGAACTTGCGTGGGGTTCCGTACTTCTTATAGGTTTTGATGTAATCTAATTCTAGCAAATAAACGATTCAATTTGAATATAAGTAAGTTCTATAGTTAAAGAACTACTTACTTTCAGTATTTTTTAAATTTCAGATAGTAGTTTCATCCATTATCTTAATTATATTTAAAAATATATTTGAGACTCTGACAACAATCTCTTTCATTGAATACGTCACATGGTACACACAATTAGCAAAACTTTTTATTACTATCTAATTTGCTATCGATATTCATTGATAATGCATTAATTGTGTACTAAATCCCAACTTAATCCATCCAGTAGGTTCGTAGCAAATGGCTGTGATAGACGGACAGACTGTCAGGCATGGTTCCCCTTATTAGACGGACATTCGGAACCCTAAAACTACTAAGGGTACAATACAACGCAATTCACATCGCTATCAACATCACAATTTAATACCAAAATCCTATGATTGCTACATCATACATAATCACATAGCGGGTTCGAAACTTAAAAGGGACAAGTGTTTGTACTATGTCATACGTCATGGATGTCATACAATACAAGTATTTATGTATGTCTATCCGATATCTGTCCAAACTCTGGAAATGCCGTTCCACGAGCTTTCAGACAGACGCAGTAGGCTTAGCAAAAATGTTTAGTTGGTTCGGACGTATATTATTGTATTTATTAAATTGAAATAACTATTCACTTGTCAATCCTTTGACAAAACATGATCACTTAACTAGCCGGGTAAAAAACACGACCGTTTTCAATTGGTTTTTTTTTATGGACTCAATCCCGCTCTATAAGAAAAGCAGTGATTCTGCCAATGTCGAGTATTTTCTTGAATAGTGTTTACAATCAATAAGGTGTGTTTAGTTTTTATTACTTTTTATGGATTCAGTGTAGGTTACTCTTCTCGTAGAAACAAGTTTCAAGACACTATCGGGTCTAAAGCAAGTTGTCTTGAGACAAGAGACACTCGATGCGGCATATTTGAATACAATATTCTAATAGTTTTAGATCTTTATCACTTTACTAAATATTAGAACATAAACTACACAGAACTTGCATTCTAAAGCTCTTTAAATGATAAATGAAAACCATTTAAATAGATCGATCATGCTTTTCTAACGAAAATACGTAGTCTAACGACTACCCCTCACAGAATCCTTTCAATTGTTCATAAATTGTCAAAGGTTTGACACAAGTAGATGGTATTTTAATTTGTTAGGTTTTACGCCCGAACGAACGAAACATTTTCGTAGTAGGCCCTCAGAATTGCGATGACTGGAGACGGCTCAGCATCGAAGCGACTAAATAGACGGGGTCACGATTCTCAATTTAACCACTAAGGGAACGACTATGGAGGAGGAGGATCTGATATCTAGTCACCATGGTATATAAGCTCTGCTTAGTTTTGGCTTTAAATTAGTGTGATCGTTAAGAGTTTATTTTTCAAATGTTTATTTCTGGTACTTTATAAGACATAATAAATTATGTCAGTAGCGGCGGAACCATTCGTTATACAGAAAAGAGTTAAATAAGATTCGCCGTAAAACCCATACAGGAAAAAAACAATAGGCCGAATGAACAAAATAAAATAATAGACATCGTATGCATTGGACGGAACTAACATTGGTAAGTAAGGGTAATATAAGGTGTGCTACGACAGGGCTACGGCAGCTACGGGTTACGAACTACAGCCCTCGTAGTAAGTACATGGGCGATAAACATCTTAACGTCAATTTGCCTTTCAAATTTCAATAGACTTTAACTACATACAATATTCGGGAAATTTAATGGGATAACCACGTTTTCGATGCGACCAACATGTAAATCTAAAACACTTCCTGTGACAAATTTTAACAGCTGATACGGACATTTTATATGGGAATTTAATTTTTGTGTGTGTTTAGACTTCTGTCTGGTTTTTTATATGACAGATAAGTAAATAGTTAAAAAACAGACAAAAGACACAGATTATTTCGTAGTTACTTTTGTGGTTGTATGTTTTTAAAAAACCACAACCTCTACATTGCTTTTATTGAATTTGAATAAGTAAATTTTATAAAAAAAAAAAACCGACTTCAAAACACTAAAATGCTAAAAATAATCCTAACACTTAAGTACCTAATCAGTTACTTTTGGAGTCGGTGCCAGCCGATGAGAGATTCAATGTTTTTGTTTGCACCGACTCCAAAAGTAACTGATTAGGTACTTAAGTGTTAGGATTATTTTTAGCATTTTAGTGTTTTGAAGTCGGTTTTATTTTTTTAAATAAAATTTACTTATTTCATCAATTTTTAGTGATAAATCCTAATCTAACTGCTGAACACCGATTTCATCCCCTATTTTCCTACCCTTAGGGGTAATTTTTATTTTTCAAACTTTTATCATAGCATCTTTGAAGTATAAGCTATTCAATAAAACAAAAATCATCAAAATCGGCTCATATTTGTCGAAGATAGGTAACAAGAACCACAACCAAAATATTATCTGGGTATATATTTGTTGATTTTCTCAAAAAGTTCTAAATCAATTTCGATAAAATTTATATGGGACCACCTCTGAAGTATGATCTACCAAACAAAAAAAGAATCATTAAAATCGATTCATAATTGGCGGAGTAATCGCGTAACAAACATACAAAAAAAAGAAAAAAACATACAGTCGAATTGAGAACCTCCTCCTTTTTTGAAGTCGGTTGAAAAGGTATTTTATATTAATTTATTTTACTGAAAGTTGTAAATTTTAGGACACCACTCCAGAATATCCTTAGAAAATGTTTTTGGCCCCTGGAGTTAACATTTTTATTACATGCATGGAATCATTCGTACATGGAAATTTAAATGCACTTGTACCTTTGTAAATATATGACGATGGTCTACTTAAAACTAGGTAAAAATAGGGTTTTTAAAATTGTCATTATCAAGGTTTGATACAAAATTAATGTTCTTGTGAATTTAAATGAAAAATGTCACATGGTATTTAGCCTGTTTTTTTCGGAGGAAATCGACGCTGATCTGCTGTCACGACGTGTCGACGACGGGTCGAAAAATTTTGGTTCTAGATTCGAGTGTGAGAAAATAATTTAGGAATGCATATTATTCTTCTTCTTCTATACTTCTAAAAATGGAAATGATTGTTATAGAAATGACCAATACTGGATTTACATTAGTATTTCTGTAACATTCATACACGAAGTTGACTTTGTATAATATAACAACTATAACGAGCTTCATAGAAACAAACGTTTTACTAGCACAAAGACATACGTTAGTGTAGATACGTCACGAGTCACTAGCTATATCGAGTGAGCAGCCGCTGCAGATTCACATGAAGTCTTCGCACGCGCGCACTTATCAGGCTAGTTTACACTTTACGCAATAGATCACATTGCTTCACCATGATTTTACAAAAAACCGCAAATCTCACTAAACACACCGCCCGCACTGATTACCGAAACACAAGAAAAGACACAACAACTGACCATGACCCATTTCCCGAGTCTCGCTGAATGCGAATGCGACGAGAAGTGCATCAGCGAGTGCAATTCGTGCTGTCTGAAAGTCACCAATAAGCCCAATGAAGCAGAGATCCCGCTGGCGAGCGCCAGCACCAACCTAAATAGACTCTGATCATCTAAATTGACTTCAATTAAATAACAACCGAAATTGTTGAAATGCGCCATTACTCCCTCGACGCTAATCTAAGTGCCAATAGTCAGGGCGAATGTTTTATTAATAATCCCCGGCAATAACTGTTAATTAATAATTAAGCGATCGCGGCGTCCATCGGCTGCATCAGTGCGAGCGCAGCCCGCGCCGTAACACCGCCACCCGGGCTCGCTCGGGCTCCTTAGATTCTTCTCTTTAGCCAAGAGTGTTCAGACTTCAAGTGTGCAAATTAGTGAAAGTTTATTAGTAAGAATTGAACATGTAAGTAACAAGATAATAAGATTTGTAACTGTAAGATAGTTTCTGTTTTTGATGATTAAATAGTTTTTAGAATACAGCCCTATAAGGCCAGGACTATCTACCTAACCTACCAATTCAAATTTACAAAATCACGCCATTGTGTGACTTAAATCGAACATTTCCCACGGCTATAAATCATAGAACAGACACATGAGTGGTGTTGATACGGATTTACAATGCAACGTTACGGACTTTCAAAATAATGATGTGGGCGTTCGCGCCCTTCAATACTATCGAAACAAACAAAATATCGGGTGAGTTTGTGGGAATCCCGCATGATGTGAAGACGAGAAGCGCTAGAGCCCGCAGCGCGCGCGCGAGGCGCGAGCTCGGGGGTGTGGCCGTCCCGCGCCGCCATTGGTCCCCCTCAACTCCACACACGGCCGTAAGCGCCGGCCCCTCGCGATGCAATCTCTCACCTCATACCCAACACTACAGACCAAAATACAACTCCACCGTCCGCCTGCAACACACTCGGACGCGCTACTCATTGGCTCCAATCCTACGTAGAGAGACGTATTATGGTAATATAAATTGACCAACCGTAGAGCAAATTCGGTTAGTTCGTTAAAGTTGATTAAAGCCATTTAACCGGGACGGACACGAGGATACGAACGGCGCGAGCGTTCGTCGATCCCGAGGGCTCGATTAAATGAAGTTAAATTGTTTAATATCTGAGTCGTCGAATCGTTTGTGAACCGGACTCGGCTCAGCCGAGGCGGGCAGCAGGGCCAGGGCAGGCGGCCGCCGCGACGGAGCCGAGCGAGGTGGGCGCGGAGGTAGCGGGCCCGCACCCGCCGCCAGCCGACGGCTACATGTACGTGTGCGGGGACAGCGCCGGGCCCGGCGCGCGCTACGAGTGCGCTTTCGACGCCGGCGGGCCCATGGACCAGCCGCCTTTCGAGGACCACATGTTCAGCGAATTCGGGAAGGACCGCCACGTCCAAGTCGTCGTCGGAAGCACTGGCGAGCTGCAGTACCGAGATGAGATTCCTGTGTTCTCTAGTGCTGGTGATCAGAAACGAAAAGAGGAACCGTTGATGCTCCAATCGGTCGAGTCGACGGCAGCGCCGCACCCACCACCTCCTCCTCCACCTACCACTACAAAGAAAAGCGACAAGAAAAAGAACGACAACAATGGAATAAAGAAAAAGAAAACGAGGTAAGTCTGTTTTAATTAACATGAAATTACTTCTTAGTAGGTCTGAGACGTTGAAATCACTACTAAGTGAAAATATCTAAATATCCGAACGCGCGCTACGAAGACGTGCTACGGCCGTAGGAAGTAATCTTGCTACGAACTTTGTTTCTTGCTACGTTACTACTACACGTAGCAAGTAGCCAACATAATTATAGGCTTTTTACTTTTTTAATTAAATAAATATAAAGATGCGTGAGACATCATACAAATTTGGGATGTTGATACTATCAACGAATAATTCCAATTCTCAATTTCTTTAAATAACACCTTAATTAAGACATCATTTCATTCAGCATTTTCAATTGTTTGTGAAAATTGATTTTAACGCTTCGAAATCACATAATTATTTATTCAGTTTAGGACAGAAAATTGCCACTTATGAACGTCAATAATAACATTATTGACGTTCAGAACATGTCTCATTATTTTTTGGGCCCTACTAGCGCTTCGAGACAAGACACAGACAATCTGGCAAGTGCTGAGAAGAAACGCCGGAACAAACTCAATTACCACTAGCTGCCACACAAAATATAAATCAAAATAAACAGACAGGTACATCAGTTTAGTGCAGGCTGGACTGACCATACATTCTTGTCATCAAGATAGTCTGGAATATACTATATAATACCCCTTAGACATTAGTGTAGTATTGACATGCGACTTAAATTTATTAATAGGAAGTTCGATAACATTGTAAGGAATATTATAAAAAAAAAAATACAATTTCCCAAGAATGAATTACTTGTTTTGGCCAATCTAAAGTTTAGGACTACAAGTTTGTTTTTGTTTCTTGTGTTATATGAATGAATATCACTTTTTTTATAAAAAGATCTAATTTTTTGCATGCGTACATGATATTATCAAATATGTACTGACTGACTGAGAGGCCACAGTAAATATGTCGATTTCTTTAAAGAAATCTCTCAGGGATTTGCGCGGACTAAGTTCGTAAATAGCACGAATGGCTCTTTTTTGTAAAATAAAGATGGTATCGATGGAAATGATGTTATAACTCCCATTCCCATGCAAAATCTATGAGAATGTCGCGTTTTGACAGTCATAAAACGTACGCCAGTTGGAGGGTCATTATCCCAACTGTCCAGTGACAGACAGACTTCGGAACAGTTCTTTAAGTTAGAAATTAGCAACCTTGTCAAATGTATTTTTTCTGGAGTCGCTTCCCAGCACGCCCAGATCCGAGCCAATTTAGACAAGTTAATTTTTAGAACTGACCCGACCGGGATTCAAATCCTTCTGGAATCCCCAGCGCCGAATCGTCAAATGAAATAACAAAATACTTTTCAGGGTTCCGTACTGTTCAGAAAAGCAGCAAACTTGGTATAAGTAAATATAATTTAAATCATATTGTTAAACAAAGTACCTATAAATAAAACCAGTCAAGTGAGAATACACCTCGGTGCATGAGTCCGAATCTCACTTGGCGGCATTTTAACATATTTTTATCAACTTTCACTTTTTTATCCAAAAAATGCCTAATTGTAATATGTGCTAAATAGTATAATTTAGGAAAGACTACCTATATTTTTTTTGGTCATTCGGTTAAAATATGCCAAATACATTGTTTTCAGAAAGTTGTAGGGCTCAAGTGGTAGATCAGTTAATAAGCTTCGGTATAACCATTTCAAGTGGAGTTTGTATCTCAAAACAAAATAGGTAATAATCGTGGGGTGTGTCGGCATGCGCACGCGCCGGCTCTCCACATCGCACAGGTGGCGAACTGTGCGCAGTGCACCCCTCTTTACAAATTGGTTCAACTGAGCTCCTGCACCCCACTTTAGTATTTGCATTACTAATGCGATGATCTTTTAAAAGCGATAACAACAGATGGTTGTGTTTCGGAATGTTTTATTCTATAACAATAATTTTGTCGATTCTGTTAAAACGATCTCATGAGTACTTGTAGGTTAAGATAAATCTTTTAGTAAAACTAGTTTACACAGAGAATATGATCAGGAAATTGATATGGAACTGTATTGGGACAGCCGCTTTAGGCTGTCAAAGTCAAAGTCAAAGTCAAAAATCATTTATTCAATTCAGGACAAAATTGCCACTTATGAACGTCAATAATAACATTATAGGCCCTTAGGGGGCCAGAACATGTCTCCTTATTTTTTGGGCCCTACTAGCGCTTCGAGACAAGACACAGACAATCTGGCAAGTGCTGAGAAGAAACGCCGGAACAAACTCAGTCACCACTAGCTGCCACACAAAAAATATAAATCAAAATAAACAGGTAGGTACATCAGTTTAGTGCAGGCTGGACTGACCATACATTCTTGTCATCAAGATAGTCTTGAATTTTATAATACCCCTTAGACATCAGTGTAGTTTTGACATGTGACTTAAATTTATTAATAGGAAGTTTGGTAACATTGTGAGGTATATTATTGAAAAATTTAATACAATTTCCCAAGAATGAATTACTTGTTTTGGCCAATCTAAAGTTTGGGACCACAAGTTTGTTTTTGTTTCTGGTGTTATATGAATGAATATCACTTTTCTTTATAAAAAGATCAAAATTTTTGCGTACGTACATGATATTGTCAAATATGTATTGAGAGGCCACAGTGAGTATGTTAATTTCTTTAAAGAAATCTCTCAGGGATTCGCGCGGACTAAGTTTGTATATAGCACGAATGGCTCTTTTCTGTAAAATAAAGATGGTATCGATGTCCGCAGCAGAACCCCACAAGAGAAGACCATAAGACATAATACTATGAAAGTAACTGAAATACACCAGTCTTGCCGTTACAACGTCAGTTAGATGTCTAATTTTTCTAACCGCAAAGGCAGCTGAAGCAAGTCTCCCAGCCAGAGTGTCAACATGTGGTCCCCATTGCAACTTCGAATCCAATGTAATGCCCAGAAAAACAGTGGAGTTTGATAGATGAAGTTTTTCACCATTTAGTAAAATTACTGTGTTAGCTTGTTTCACGTTAGGCATAGTAAATTTAATACATTTGGTTTTTTTTGTATTAAGAAGTAAGTTGTTACTTGTGAACCAATTTAATACCTTAGAGAGAGCTCCGCTTACATCGTCAAATACCTCTTCGCCTCTTTTTAATTTGAAGATTAAAGAAGTATCATCAGCAAACAGAACTATCTCACAGGAGTCTTTAGAAAAGAAAGGGAGATCGTTAATATAGATCAAAAATAGCAACGGTCCCAATATTGAGCCCTGGGGCACTCCCATTTGAAGAAGAATTTGTAATCCTTTGTTAGAGTTTATTTTTACTATTTAACAATAGTTTCAATTTGAAATGCATATTCATTTATTCCGTATATGGAGCATATAGATGGAGTAATAGAAAAGTCATATGATTTGTTCGACAAAATTTATCTGTACTTACTGTTTTTGTATGGGCGAGAGTTGACAGGATTTATCATTTCATACTGAATGTAAGTAAATTATCACTAACTAGTTACGGAGAAGGTGTTTCGTATTGCTGCTCTATAGGGTATGTGCTCGATATACGTATTTGGCCAAAAAACAATAATGGGCTAGTTTCCTAAAAAAAATTAATTAGTCCGTCAGTTGGATTAACATAAAATATTGGACACGTATTATTTCTTTTCTCAATCAAACAAAAAATGATGAAAATATAGCCCGTAAAAGTTCCTGGTAACAAAGTGTCGCAAGGCGTGACGTCACGTGCTCAATTTGATGCGCTATAACTTCATAATTTTTTGTTTGATTGACAAAAGACAAAATATGGGTCCAATATTGTTTGATAATCTAACTGACGGACTAAATAGAATAATCTTTTTATGCCCCAGGAAACTAGCCTATTACCATAACATTATTCGACGCTATTCTAAAATAATTTGCTTGATTTTTTCTAAGTATCTAATCTACCCGTATCTTAACGTTATCAAAATCTGTCATCAAAAAGTAACACCCTGGTTAATCAATAGGCCACTGTTGTAGATAAGAATCATTACTTAGTCCCATCTTATAGTGCGCCGGTTTCGCTTTTATGACTATGTATACATAGTAGTTACGTAATAAAGCACTTGATGCAGGCGCCTCCACTTCCCGGTACGTCATATTAAGGCGGCGACATATTCGTTCGGGTTTAATTACCCGTATGACCGCGGGGAGCCAATTGCCTTATCGTATCATCTCGTGCAAGGGACGGTAGCTATGCATCATAGCCAGCCGTTGCAACATCTCGACGCTCATAAGCTACGTGAATAATATATGCTTTAATGAAAACGTCGTTTATTTCCATGAATGGAGACCGGGAACGCGCTGACTAATGCACATAAACCCTAATCCAGAGCACAATTAGAGCTATTTCAATTAGAGATGGACCTAAATAGATTGCGATTAAATGTAGACTTTAATATTAACGAGGAGAACAACTTTAGGATCATTTGGCTGATGAAAAGTAGCTAGATCCTGCTGAAAACAGTTAATAGTAACTACATACTAACGTTAACGACTAAATTTTTAAGCTGTTAGGCGATAAATAAATATTTAATAATCTAGAGAATATTGAATGATCAAGAATAGCTATAAATTAAAAACACAGTGCACGAAGTTACTTTTTTGCGATTGAGTTAACTCTGAGTGCGTAGTGTGACTGCCGCAAAACAATCGCTTTACTTACTTCAAATACTTAGTAAATGTAAATTTGTATTACTTTTCGACCGATTTATTCGAAGCCGTGGTTTTGTGGCACTCACACTTGGCATTCTGATAGTGATGAAACGTGGAATGATTAATGGTCTAAAAAATGATGCGGCGAACCTATTAACAAAATACCGCCACTATAAAGTGTGGAGTCAATTGGCAGGCAATTAAGGCGGTGTGACGACGGGGGTGAATTTAGTTTCACGCTCAATCAATTTCTGCGCGTGCGCCCGCAGCCATATTGCACGCAGCACGCGTCAGATGGTCGTGTGTTGGATGATAACATCGTTTATTTGTGAATTTGTAATTGAGAGCAATAATAAAGTATAAAGTAAGTAAGTAAGGTAATGAAATTCGTAGCTGTTAGGTACACCATAACTGCAAATAGCTTTTCGACGATACTCTTAAAAGAAACAGTAATTATAATACATCTTATAACTTCGACGCCCCGATCAGCATTGTTGCGCAATGATTTGCCTTAAACGCAAAGGATTAGAGTTCCGGTTCGGGTCAATTTAGAAAGATTTTTTATTTTTTACAAATTGGCTCTAATATGGGTTTGCTGGGAGACGCCCCAAGCAAAATTAATTAATTGCTGGTTCATTTTAACACGAATGTTAAATACAAATCCATACTTCGAGACAAATTGGTGTATTGGCGCAATTATATTATATTTAATGAGATATAGTTAACGACTTAAAACTAAATCACGAAAGTAAAAATGGCGGATAACGTAGTTTTTTTCTACGGAGAAAATATGGAAATTTATTTTTCATTTCCTAGAGGTTTTAAAGTGTTATATATTTTGTTTTGTTCACAGAACGACGTTCACAGCCTATCAGCTGGAGGAGTTAGAAAGAGCATTCGAAAGAGCACCCTACCCCGACGTCTTCGCAAGAGAGGAGCTGGCTCTGAAACTTAACTTATCCGAATCACGAGTACAGGTACATTTCAAAGCAGTTTAAGATGATTTGTAAAAATAGGTATCTTGAAATGTTGGTGTAATAATTAATAAAAGTATGTGCCAGACAACACACCAATGGTCTTAATGTGAAAAGTAAAGTAAAGTATGCCTAAACGAGTATACGTCCCACTGCAGGGCACAGGCCTCACCTCAACTATGAGGTGGTTTGGTCATACTCCACCACGCGGGCTTAGTGCGGATTGGTGGAGGGGTGTTGTAAGGCCAGTGACTAAACCTTACTGTCAGATATAATCAAGCCGCCTTGAGGCATCTGACTAGGCTTTGGGACTCAATGTAATGAAATGTATTTAACTGTTTATGTATTTTGTAGGTATGGTTCCAAAACAGAAGAGCTAAGTGGCGAAAACGCGAGCCTCCAAGAAAAACTGGCTACATTGGTTCCAGTTCACCAAGCTCAACCACACTGGGCGGCGGCTTTACCGGCATCGGGGGCAATTTGCCCGCATTCCCTCAAAATGGTTTATCAGCTCCATCGGACTCGTGGTCGTACCAGCACTCATACGAGCTGTCCTCGCATCACTTGCTCTCCTCAAGCAGTAGTGGCTACCCTGCATTTAATGCACAGCCTGCAGCTTATTCTTACACAACGGTGCTGAACGGTCACGACGGGCAGATGTTTGCGCCACGACATTCTTACGAATATGGGGAGGGTAGTCCGCCTCCTCTAGGCGTGCGTGACTATCCGATGATGGCCGCACACTCTCCGCAAATGGAGGCGCATGCTCACGAGGAGAAGCTCGAGTATCGCGGTCATGAGCACGAAGATAAGTACTCAGCTTGTGCGCTGCAGGAGGAGCCGCCGAGGTACGCGCAACCTGCAGAAGACTACGAAAAATGCGGGATGGTACCTCACGAGAAACACTACGAGATGGAGAGGCATGGCGAACTCGGCCAACCAGTAGTCGTCAAGATGGAGCCGACATCCGGCCAAGCCTATACAACTCTGCCCCCTTTTTTGAACTGAAATACTCCTTTTCGAAATTATCTTAAGGTTGAGAGTAATTTCGAAAAGGAGTATTATCCGAGTTCCCGAATTTAAAGGTCGCAGTGCAACATTGTTGAGTGTTGATCTACTTCCAGTTATTTATATGACGTTCGCATTTAACTTTTATATTTTTTAATAGAATAGGATAATAAATATTATATTATTAGTATAGTGTGTACGAATAAGAAGGTAAGTAAGATCGGTTTAAAGTAGACGGAAAAATAAATGTTCTTGATATATAATAAGTATACGTGTTTTCAATGTTTATTGTACCTTATTTTAGAGAAGTAATATTTGCAATAAATGTAAATACATTTAAAAATTCCAGAATCAAACGTGCTTTAAGAATAATATATTTTAAGAAGTAATAAGTAATTTGTTGTATTTATTAGTGACTTCACTTCTCGTGCATTCCCTGTGCCTTACCAAGTATTTCTACGTCGTTTTTAGACTAAAGAAATTTAATATGAATACCAATAATGCTTATGCGTAGGTTTATATTTTTAAAAGTTTGAGAAACGATTCTTTACCGATTTAGTGTACGTTCATGATTGGTGATAGGTTTCAACAAAATAATTGTTTGTTGCTTTTTGTGTGGATAAGTGTGTACGGTATTATTCAATCAATTATACTTTATTGTGAAATATAAGTATTACACGCAGCATTATAAAATATAATTAATAAATAAGTTTAACTGCTGTAAATATTATATTTACGTGAACAAAATGTGCCAAATAATAAATTGTAATAAGATGCCTTATTTAGCTGGGATAAGAATTTATTACAACATACTATTATTTTTATTACTTACGTAAGATTATAATGATAGTTTGTTTGCTTCTCCGGTATAAAATTTTTTTGTGTTATAGCTTTGCCGCACAGTCACATAGATCCTAAAATATCATTGATCTCTTTTTTGGTATATACTACAAATCCAAGATTCTGTTGTTTAACTGACCAAGTTGATTCAGAAAATTATATTTTTAACACAGCAGGGTACATTATGATTATAGAATATAATAACATGGTTTTATCATTACTTTATTATTATGAAAGGAAAAATAATTTAATTAGTAGTACATATAATTAAGGTTCGAAATTATGCTTGTACGTTAAGATTTTTGAAGCAATAAGCTGAATATTTTATACACAATAAAACTATGAAAAGGAGAGAAAAATAATATACCAAAGTGCTTACATACAGTCTTTTATTTCGTTTATCATTAAATTATTTACAACTCATAGTAAGTAAAATTAATAAAAATACTATAAATTCTAAATTATATAATAGGGATTTCGACTGGGTAAAGAATTTGAAATTCTATTTATTCCGTCAGTTAGATTATCAAAACTTGAATAGTAATTTTCTCTTTTGTCAATCAACCAAGAAATTACAAAGATAAAGCGCATCAAAGTTCGAGCGTGGGGCATCGTACCGCTCGTACGTCACTTCTAAGTAAAAATTGTACCAAGCCGTGACGTCGTGCGACATTTCAGATCAATATATCTTAGTATGATTTGACGATTAAGAACAAAAACGAGCGGTTAAAAACGACTTGACGAATTAAAACAACCCTCAGACTTGACCAATTGTATACTAAATCAATATTTTAGTTATGTGTAAAAAGAGAAAATACGGCCATAGACTTATATATTGCTTCGATCAATGAATACGGCTCCAATTTTTGATAATCCACCTGATACGACTAGGAAATAAAAGTTAGTCATCATCCCTATTCTTGTAGTAATTCTAGTTTATAAATATTTAATTTTATTTATTTAAATAAGTTTTAATTTTTATCATCATCATTGTTCAGTTAATTTGTGATCCCACTATTGGGTATAAGCCATTCTAAATTCTACCAAATCAGTGGTAGTACCTACTGTTAAAAAGTCTGGTAGGGCTAGGTATGACACCAACCAGAACATACCTCTTCTCCTCAGTGCCGTGCCGCGTGCTTTGCAGGGCCTAGAGTATTCGTTATCTTCCACCAGACGTTGTTTCATAATACATATCCGATAAGGCCGTCACTTAATCCCTTAATCTTTATTATATGACACTAGACACTAGGAAATCAAATCCCTTCCAAATTGTGTTGTTTTATCCTACACGAGAAATAACAAAAACAAAATCTATTTTGGCACGAAAAACCTAAACTTCCATGCTGAGCCCAGACAGTTTGTATCTACTATTCAACTTTGGACTTACGCTTGGCACTATTTTTTGGGACTCCTTGTACTATGGGGTCAAAAAATGCGGCTATGGAGCAAAAATGGAGATGCCAAAAATAATCGCGTTTTTTATGTTGACCCCTTAAAAAAGTTGTTCGTATTGATGAACACATTAGCCTCCTCAAATTTGGCTACCGTTCAAAACTACATTCTGTTATGAGTACAGTAATACCTATGTAATATTAAAAGAAAATCTACGACACGGTAAAAAAAATGAGTTGCGATGTATTCTTTGCTTGCAGGTGGAAAGCGAATGGTAAAGACTAGATTGACTAAACAAGAAAGAGGTTTTGAACAAGAAGAACAACAAGAATTTTGCATTGTGGCTTTGCACTATACCATATCTGTGCAAGGTACAACCTTTTAGGAATGAATACGTCTGTAAAAATAAACATTACGCCACGCCCTCTATTGAAAAAAGGAGTAAAGGTACTTAAATAAAATACTTTGTACAGAGTTCTAACGGAAAAACATTTTACTCACATAGAAACTGTTCTTAGAAATTGTCAGGCTCTCTGCAGGTCAGCCTTGCCGCCTTCCTGCCGGGCCCAAATGCCATCGCCACTGAAGTGGTATTTCTTTTCGATCTCGTACAAAACTAAACTTAGTATTTGATCGTCTGTGAGTTCATTGTATTTGAGGTTGTTGTATGTCGCGTCCAGTTGGATGTCAGAACGGTCATTTACCTTGATGTCGCCATTTCGCAGCTTGAGTAAGTGATCCAAGTAGTATTCTATTTCAGAACTGAAAATGTTTCAATAATAAAGAACTTCATGTAAAGTGTTGGGGATTATTCACTTCTTAATTGAACGCACGAGATAGTATGGAAGCGAAAGTATAATCCGATATGAGCATGTTATTTTCCATGATTATACAAAAATAAAAGTTGCATAGATAGGACGACCTAACTTAATATCACCTTGCTAGTTATTAGTTTTATAATTTGTTTTACAAAATAAGAAATCATCACAGAAAATGATGTTACCAAAATTTTTTCTGAATTCTTGTTATAAGAGTAGTAGGTATTGAATATGAATGTATTCTATTCTATGTATTCTGTGTTATGACAGTCCCCACGGGCATGTAGATGACCCACCCACATTGGCCAATTGACGTTCAATAAATGCGTGTTATTATGATATAACGGCTTACTTACATAGGGTACAGAAGTATTTGACAGTGATTGAGTATGATATCATTGTTGAAATTTGTCTTGAGAAATCGTATGTTTTCATCAACTACGTTTAGCGCTGCATGAAGCCAGTACTTGTGTCTCTTCAGATTTCGGACCACTTTCCTTATAGCTTCGGAATTGGTCTCCTTGCCGTGGTCGCTGTTTCCTTGAACGGCAGAGCCGATAAGTATAGCAATGTCGCGCCCACAAACTTTGTTTCCGAAACCGCTAATGTAACTGGAAGATAAGAAAAATATACAGTAAAATTAACACAGCTAGTCAGTTTCAAATAAAATATAGAGATATCAGACATATTATAATTATAGGTAAGCATTATCAGCAAGACTATTCATTTTGTTGCCCCTCGAGTCAAGACTACTAGGACTTGACTTGGATATTTCATTTAATCATCATTAAAAATCCTAAGCTACATGACGTGTTTTTGTGTGTGTAAAGATTAGCGCCTCTATTGGGATAAATAGGCAGTTAGGTATGTGAGCGATTCAAATAATTTTAAGGCAGTGCAGCCGCTTGATATTGGTAATGTAGACTATTAAACTCATCTTTACTTTAGGTTTCGTTTATGAAGACGCAGAGCTTGCGTCCGCGGATGATCGCGGCATTCGCAGAGGACGAAAGGATGTGTATCAGCTATTGTACTTTGGATAGTATACCTACAACTTGGCTTGCACTACTGTGTTCGCCGCCTTGGACATCGCTTTTGCAATATTCTAGTAAGATTCTAAGGCATTCATTGTATTATTACTTACTTGTTGAACACTTTGCTGGATGAAACAAGACTATTTAAACTAAAACACTGTTTTTTTGCTGCTTGCATTCTAGTCAGACGAGACATCATTTTTCTTTTATGAACCACCAATGTCAAAACCTTAAAATAAAATAAAAAGTAGAGTAAAGAGTAAATTACAATTCCTTGATTTTCCTATACAGATTCGTAATATTATCTTTAGAGTATTTGGTCAACATATCACACATCTAATTAATATGAAATAAAATCTCAGTATGATTGTGAGTGGGCAGTTTAACAAAATACATAATTTAGAGGCACATAATAATGAGCAGAGTTGTCCTAATACAAATACAATCCTGTTAGAATAGTCCTTGAATTTGTTAATTTAACTTCTCTATAAAAGACAAAACAATATTTATGAAACATACTCTAGGATTAGTTGCTAACACTTGATACTCTTTTAGCTGTCTCAACTCGTCTAAACGCTCCTTAACTGTTTGTGGGCGCATGCAGAATATTCTTAGACACCTTTGCTGTGCTTCTATGGGTATCCTGTATTCCTGTGAAAAATATTGGACAATGATTGATTGGAAAAAATTTTTTTTCAAGATATAAGTGGAATAACTACACTTACTTCCAACAGACTTCTTACTTCTAGTAGGGCCCTATGGTTGTTTTTCAATAAGCCTGGTTCTAACCGAATAGCTTCTCTTATATCTAGGTCGGCTAGAGTGTTAACATTTTCTAATATCATTTTCGTTTTTATAGGGTCGGTTGATATGATAAAACCATTTCTTTGTATGGTTTTTACATCAAATTTTATTTCATTCTGTGCTAAATCAAGGGCTTCTCTAATATCTGACATGGGCTTATGTTTTAAGGGCAAGTAGTTTCTGCAGTACTTTTGAAAGTCTTCTGGTGTTACTAATAATCTCCAATGTAAATATTTTTCTAGTACACTCATGCGAACATTCACTGAAAGTAGAGTAAGTAAAATAGATTAAATGAGGTTTTTTGTTTATTTATATTTTATCTGGTTATTTTCAATTTTGCTACATACAAATTGAAGTGTTTGATTCTGTAAAATGTTGTAATATCTTGCAATTTGATGGCCATTCCAGAAAGAAGTCCATTAGAGCTTCTTCTATGTTGGATTCTTTTTTTATAAGACCTTGCTTTTTCAGTTCAGCAATAGTCCTTGACTTTACAAGTGTATGATATCTGTACAAATATGTAAGTATTATTAATTAACAATTCAATTAAAAATTCAAGAATCTAGTAAAAGTAAGAATTTATATTCACCTTATTATGTATTTGGGTAAGATATTCACGAAGCCACATTCTTTAAGAATCTCACCATAATTATCTACTGTTATTGGGTTCATAGATAATACATGAAGGTTTTTACAAGCTTCTAAGGGTGTGATGCCAAACTTTTCCAATATTTGTAAAGTATATTGCAGACTTTCATGTGTTAATGTTTCAATGTTTGGATGCTTTCTTTTTAAGTTTGGAAGATCATCTTCTGAGAAGGTTTTACCTACAAGAAAATATCAATAATGTTCATGTACACCCATTACCTGTTTGTTAAATAAGCACCAGTATTTGTGCCTAGATCATGGATGTCATTAGTATTTACTGATGTAAGTAGGTATATCCATATTTGGTTGGCATGGCTGTGCTTACTTTTTGGCTAGATAATTATTGTAATCTTTGGAAGAAGTTAATATAATAATTTTTAGAAAATATTTGGTTTTTACAGTCCTAACTAGTATTTCTAATTTACTTTATCACATCACTGCATATTAGCTCGTAAGACTGCAAATGAACACATGAGACCTTGAAACAAAACAATTTCCATTGTGTTGTTTCCCTGGGTTGAGGGTAGAGTTGTAAACTGACGACCATCTGAATATAGTTTATAAGATGCACTAAAAGCAATTATTATGATTATGATACTGGGGGCCAATTTTATTGTTGTAATATGCCAATGTGCCATCTTACAAGACTATGACTTCAACAAATAATGGATAGACTTTCTTTTACCTGTAGTTGTTTGGTAAAAATCCAGAAATGGTATTCTGTGGTAATACTTATGTTGAAAATAATTTAAAAAACCGTGTTTAACCTGACACGTTTTTAAAAAACAGAATACTTTTCTATAAGACCACATACTAATTTATCAATAATCATCACTTTCTACATAAAATAGAGGAATAAATATGTTTTCCAAAGAACGCACGCAAGTCAATAACAAAAACATAACCTCAAAAAACATAATTTGACATATGGCATTTTGCTTCTTAAACTTCAACACAGGTTTTTGGTCAAGGTTGTGTGATTATAAACACAAAACTGGTTATTGCAAAATTATAAAAGAAAATATTTTGTATTTTTTGGCTGTAACTGTAAAAAAACTTATGTTAATAAACAAAAACAGTCAACTTCACACACCGGCCACAGGTTGTGTGCATATAGATTTTTGATTTCGTATTTTGAAACTATACTTATATACAGTGTGTGGCCTAGAACTGGGGATAATATTGAAAACCGAGACAGTAGTTAGAATTAGTATTTGTTCTGAAAAGATTTCAGTTAACCAAAACCATGGAGCACAACCAAGATAGTATATGGTTTGCGTAGGTTTGCAAGCGCTTGAGTTGTAGCCGATCCGACAAGTATCGGTTTTATTAACAACTCAAAGGGAATTTGCCGCAAGCGCTTGCGACGCGTCCACCCACACATTTGATATAAAAGCGAAAACGTTTTTAACTCATTTAGTTCCAAGTTCCGATATGATGGCCTACACTACAGACCAGTGCAAAAAATGGCGGCAACTAAATAGGCATTAATTTAATTTGACAGCGCCAGTCCATGTTTATTTCTATGTCTATGGTTTACTTGATCTGACAGACTGACAGTGTCACTGACATTGACTTGCAATCATGGATTTAACACTTTTTTTAAAAGGATTGAGTACTTCTAAAATGTTGCTAAAAGAACTTACACTAGTAATCTGCAATAAAGTTTAATTTTCTTTGATGTAACCAAATTGAGGGACTGTGTTGAGAGTATGTCCATGGTTGAGTGAGACCCAAAAGGGGAGGTGTGTCCCGCTTGCACAGTTGCCATTATGAAATAATATTACTAAATGGTAGTATACAATACAATTTGTTAATCGATCTCTTTGAATCAATACAATAACGTGGCTTCATGAAATTTGGTTAGGGAATTAACAGTTAATGCGTTTTTTTTATTTATAATAACTACAATTGATTTATTATCAAATTTGTCATCGGTGTTGATAAATGATTAAATATTACGTATTATTTTGGGTTTCTTACTGTCATCACTGAACTTGACACAGTAGCAATTATGGTGTCATGTCATGGTTGTCAGTTCATTTTAAAATAAATAAGTGCAAAATGGTCAAAGTTTGTTGTTTAAAGGGCTGCAAAAGTATAAGTTATCCCAATTGTGGAATATGCTTTCATAGGTTTATCTTTGAACCTGTTTAATTCTGGTAAAAATAAGATATTAAAACAGAATATTTCACATGATGTAAGGTGACCATAATTTTGAACTTTAAAAACCCAAGATATAAAAAACCACCCAATTGTCATTCGTACTCGCGCTCCAAGGTTTCTGTACCATTGTCTATGCAATATTATAAACTAACGGCAAAAAATCACGTAGTTGGAGTATTCTTCCCATCGAGCACATACCGTACAGAGCAGCAATATGAACCATCTTTCTCCGAAACTAGTAAGTGATTTTTCGCTTACACTTAGTATAAAATGACAACTAGTGTCAACGCTTGCCCATATAAAAACAGTACGGATACAGATTTAAAAATTACGGAAAATTGTCTCGTTCAACTCATATGATATTTCTACTCTATAGGGTATGTGCTCCATGATTTCTTCTTACCTTTGTGTCGCGAGTGCGGGTCAAAGGTGACGCGAGCGGCACGACTAGTCAAAACTTGTCAAAAATCATTTAATTGTGGTTCTAAAATTTGAAAATATTCCCTTATAAAATCTGCAAATATCTCAGTAACGGTGAGTCAGATCCAAAAAATAATGAAATTTTGGACCCCCTTAAGAAACCCAGATGGTACCCGGCCCATAATATTTTGACCTCTAAAAACGGTCAAGTGCGAGTTAGTAATTTTTCTCAGTAAAATTGCAAAAAAAATAAAGTCCCAGCTCCATCCAAAAAACCATATGTCAATATTCCATATAAAATCAATAAAAAAAATCTGTCGCCATAGTGCTCCGGTTCCTATACTCTGACCATTACGGTTTATAAGATACATCATAAATATAATTTAAAATTTATTTAAAAGGTTTAATAAGCTTTTGTTTATGGTATTCCTTTTTAGATTTCTAAAAAATGAATGTTCAAAGTGTTTGGGCGCATTTATTTTGAAAAATCCGATAATATGCAGCCGACATAGCCGACATTTAAAAAAAGATGATTTTAAACCTATAATCTTGTCTAGGTTAACAGGTGTGTCGCGTATTTCGTTGGTGAAATCAAACCACCACTGCTGACCACCACTGCCGTTGAACTCAATTTATTTAAAGTTACCAAAACGATAAGGATCTTAGAAAAATCACAATACTTGCGCAATTTAAAGGCGTACAGCGCCATCTAGTTTAAAGTATAGAACTATAATTAGATTGACAACGTAAAAACATAACTATTTTTATTTAGCCTTTTACAACATAATATGGGTTTATTTATGTATCTATTTAACAGTAAATTTAGTGCCATGTGGTCATTGCTAATAGTTAGTGGAGAAAGTTATAAAGTTCACATTCAACTTATGTTATTAAACATCCTGGCCACCAAAAGGACACCGTACTTTTATACAAATAATATACATCCACATAATACATATATGTCAGAATTTAGGTAACAATGAGTAAACTGCCTATATAGCCCACAGCTTAGAAAAACACCCTTAATACTTAACTTAATATTAAGTAAACTCACTAACTGCTAAGACATGCAAATATAATCCCTATTATTAAATTAAAAAAAACTTAAGTAGCTTTTGGTAAAAAACATAGTTTATTACATGGTCGTTTACAAATACCATTTTTAGTTTTAAGAGTGACGACCCGAGTTATGTCATCCTTTCCTGGATGTTTTTTCACCTGATTGCTCTGGGTTAGGACGCCATAAAATTCTCTGAAAATCCACATCCTCTCTACTTACGACGACCTGCCGATACATCTATTTTATGTCGGCGACGATACAAAACTGATGTGTTCTCCACCGCATTAAGATGTGACGCAAATCTTGTTGCAGTTTAGGTCCCATCTATCTATATCTATTTAACAGTAAATTTAGTGCCATGTGGTCATTGCTAATAGTTAGTGGAGAAAGTTATAAAGTTGACATTCAACTTATGTTATTAAACAGGTGTTATACATTAAGTAATAAAAATTATCCAACACACAATATCAAAAGTTTGTTTTTTAGATTATTAAATCATAAATAACAAAAAAAAAAATATCCTATTGCCACCACCCATATTTTTGATTATTTCCTTTTAGACATAATTATATTTCTTACACATGATTCAATGTTAGTATTCTAGCTCGAACCTTCCAGAAAGAGGTAATGTTTTTCTCTAACACTAATACATTATTATGCAAAGCTTCCTAAGGTTTATTTTACAAAAATAATAATTGTATTTACCGCAAAATAACATTAACACCACCTCTTTGTTCACTTATTAACCAATCATTTGAAGAAGGTATTTTTCCTACTATTCTAAAAAAACCATTGTGAAACCAATTTACAAAAAAAAAGAAAAAACAGAGCCAAGTAATTATCGGCCCATAGCCCTTCTACCCACCGCTTCAAAAATTTTCGAAAAGGCAATGTGTGACCGCGTCTATAATTTTTGTGAAAAATTTAATGTCTTCAGCGAAAACCAAAACGGGTTTCGCAAAAACCGGTCCACTACCCTAGCAATATTTAAATTTATAGAATAAATTAATGAAATATTAGATTGCAAAAATTTGCCGTGAGTGTTCTATTGGACATGACAAAAGCCTACGACAAGGTCCAATACAATATACTTCTTCAAAAATTACACGGAGTAGGTATTCGCGGTAGGTCATACAAATGGTTCGCGTCGTATCTTGAAAACAGGGAGCAATTCGTAGAAATTGACCACTATGATAGCTTTTCTAAAGTAATCTCTCAAGTCCGCTCAGGCTGTAGGATCCTTAACGCGTCAATCCCCCAGGGAAGCGTCGTTGGATGTTTCCTTTTTTTGATTTACATCAACGACCTGCCTAAGATAGTGGAGGAGCCGTGCGTTCTGTTCGCAGACGATATTTCGCTGCTTTCGTCAAGCAATAACAAAACTGACATTTTAAATAAAAAACTAACCCACCTTTTTTCAATAATCTCCAACTGGATGGACGACCACAATTTAGAAATAAACTTTCAAAAAACAAAAATTATGACTTTTCACCCATATCAGAAAAAGGCTCTAAATATAGACTTCACTTACAACGGTATTAAATTGGAATCGGTCAACACATTCACATTGCTTGGCGTAGAAATAGATACCCACTTAAATTGGAAAGCACACGTCCAGAAAATAAAATCAAAACTATCTAGCTATGCGTATGCACTTTATGAAGTGAAAAAGACAACTGACCTTGAAGCGGCACTCAGTACTTACTATGCCTACGCAAACGCATGGCTAAGCTACGGTCTCATTCTATGGGGAAATAGTACCGACGTATGTACCCTTTTCATTCTTCAGAAAAAACTTATTAGAATCTTAGCCTTTATAAAACAGACTGAAAGCTGCAAACCATACTTTCAAAGGTTTAACATACTCCCCCTGCCATGTATGTACATTCTAGAAATGTGTAAATTTGTTAGGAAACACCCAAACTTATATCAAAACCGCGCTAATCTACATTACTCGCTAAGATATAAAAATAAATTGATTCTACCTACTGTCCGTCTAAAGATTCATTCTTCCAGCCCATACGTTATGTCCATACGAATTTACAACAGATTGCCGGAGTCTATGAAAAATTAAGTAAATGATTTAAAATTTATAAAACAATTGAAATTAATGTTAATAAAAAAATGTTATTACACAATACACGAATACTTAAATGACAACAATCTAAAACAATAAATGAAATCCAAAGATAAATAAATATTTAAATGCCTAAAAATACTATTTATTTGATTATGTTATTCAATAAATTATTCAATAATTATCATATGATTTCTTAATTATTTTAATTCTTTACAACTTCTTAAAATAAACAAATTGATCTAATTATGCATGGCGTCATCCTCTCTGCCCACAATACCTATCTTATTGTTGTGCCCTACAGGGTCTATAATGATCTATTTTATGTATCTAATTATAACACCTGTAGAGCATTATAGAATGCAATAAATATATTGAATTGAATTGAATTGAACACTTAACGTTAAAGTAATTTGACGTCTGTCTACATATCCCTAGATTTGGAGGACCTGCACTAAAGAGCACATACGGTTTTGTCAAATAAATCATATGACATTTCTATTCTATAGGGTATGTGACATACCCTATAGAATAGAAATGTCATATGATTTATTTGACAACATTTTTCGCCATTTTTTAATCTGTATCTGTACTGTTTTTGTATGATAAATAAAAATAAAAAAGATGGTTCGTATAGCTGCTTTATTAGGTATATGCTCGATGGCCTACATATTCTAAGAAATTCAATGTCTAAACATTATTTTACTTAAATAACTAAAATTCAGTAAAATGGAGCCCTTGATACCTATCTACTTTTATAAAAACATTTTTACATACATACCCTATTTTGAATATTTGTAACTTATAAGCGACCCTTTCAGTTAACGATCTTTAGACAGGCCGCATATTATCAGAAGCTTCTAATAAAAAACATTTCTAGCGCGCGCCGGATCGAACTGTCAAAGCCCCGCACATTATCCGGTTCAGCGATCCGGCGCCAGTTGCTGCTGACTGCGCCGCCATAATACACCTCTTCGTCTTTTGACGTTCGCACAGGGATGTTAAGGATGCCGACACGTTATTACTATTGGCACTATTGATTAGTTTATTAAAGAAGAAAATCATTGTTTATATTTTTTCCTACGCTAGACCCGGCTGTATTTTTTTTTGTAGTGTTTACTATCCACATTCCATATGCACGGATAGTTATCCACTTCAGCTACAAAATCTTTAGAATAAGAAAAGAATACTTTTATTTGAAACAAACCAAAAAAATATATATTTTAAAACACGATTAAGTATTAAACCGAATTGAAAGTTAAAAATGCATTGTGAAAACTGTAGGAAATCATTTGTGGTCGACCTCTAGAGTGTGTTTGGTCACGAGCTAGCACGACAAAACCACCCCCTTTTGAAGTCCATAACCCTCCCTCTTGGTATAGCCGTTTGAACCTCTTCCTTTTTTGATGTCGGTTGTAAGGGTAAAAAATTGAGAACCTCCTCCTTTTTTGTAGTCGGTTAACAAAAGTAAACTTCTGGCAACCCTACTTTCATATTTGACATTTTGCAACAAGAAGCGCGTGAACAGCAGTAATATGCTAGGTCTAGTACAAAATGTATGGTAGACCGGATGACCGGCAAGAAACATTTATTACAATATGCGGGGTCTAGTACAAAATGTATGCACTGAAGTGCCTTCAGGTTTGCGCTAGAATGTTTCTATTAGAACCTTCGGATAATATGCGGCCTATCTTAAAATTACTTATTTCAATCTCACCTAGACTTACAATTCGGTCACCCTATTTAGAAAGGGACACAATCCACTAGTTGGTTATCTCTGTCGGCGGCATGTTTTTTTCGCACACTGCTCAATCCGGTTAGAAAGAAAAGAGTGTTAAATCCAGTAGCCAAATGTACCAGTGCTGCCAACTTAGGCGAATTCTCGCCTTTTAGGCTATCTCGAAGGGTGTCGGGGCGTCCAAAAATTGAGATTGGCGAGTGGTCGCCGTTTAGGCTACTTTGAGAAAATAAAGAGGCGACATCATTTCGAAGTAGATAAACTGTCATAATTTCCTCTCTGAGTCTTAAATGTAAAAATGTAGGTACTCGATAAAGTGTATGTTTTTAAGACAAATAAATGCGTTGGTCCTCGGTTGAACCTCTGCTTCCATGTGCACACAATAACAAAGATTTTTATAGTATTTAGTACGCACTACTACAACTACAGGTGGATGCACCATTTACAAAAAAATATAAATGCTTTAGTTGATTTCGTTCGTTTTGTGATAGTTGGAGTTGTCAAAAAAAACTGCATAAAAACACTTTAAAAAGTAGCATTTCAGGCTATTTGGCTTTAAATTAGGCGATTTTAGACTATTTCATAGGAAAATAGAAAACGGCGAATTTAGGCTACTTGGCGCCAAATTTCTGGCGAATTGGACTGGTCTGGAGTTGGCAACACTGAAATGTACTGTGACCGAACGACTAACTAACGATTGATTTGATTTGATTGATTGACTGACACTGACACAAATTACCAATAAATTAATTGTCAATGTTTAAAATTAAGTTTTTTGTTATAGAATAAGAAAAGTACTATCGTTTTTGGCATCTATTTAAATGCCACAGTAATGTATGTTTCTGGTAGTTATTTTTTATACTTCGTTTTGTCCTAAGTACTATAAATGTTATTGGTGTGTTTGAATTTCGTTGATCTAAATTGCAGGTTATTTGTCATAATCTCAAGAAAACTTTATTAATCATGATCAATAACAATAAAATACTTATACTCGAAATACTTCAAAGCCAGAGTCTATCAGTTCAAAGCATAGGTTCTTGAAAATTAAAAACCAAAGCTTGAAAGGTCAAGGTTTTTTAGATCTTTGGTAGCAAACTAACAGGATTCATTTGGGCTTGGTTATGTTAGAACAGTGACCGCATATTTAAATCGTTGCAAATAAACACTAATTTAGACAAAATTAACCAAATTTCAGCGCCTTGTAATTTTTTTACAGTAAGAAAATAATTGAAGTAGGTTCTCATTTTAATATTGACAAATAAATATTAATAATATCTTATTGCGACTATGGTGTAAAAACCCTCTGCAAAAAGTCATTAGAAATGAATGAAAACACATGTTATTGAGGTTCTGTGATAAGAATTTGCTTTGAGTTAGTGTACAACCTATTAGTGTAAAGACACAAATGAAGATCCAATGCACTAAATATATTTTTAATGTTAACTGATTAAAAAATTTCCAGATGGATTGGTCACTGGTGAGGAATCACTTCAAACAAACCTGGTTGACCACACTGCTTAGTCTCATTCTGTTTACTGGTGTCACCTACTTCTTGGTCTGGGCTGAGGTAAATCACCTGTTTAAGGTGTTTTTAAATAATTTAATGTTTCAATTACTATAAATATCTTTTCTTTACTACTTACCTACCTACTAACCATTTCCAGCCGTGTGTCAGTCTTACCTCAGAGACTGCTAGTACTAAAAACCCGTAACTTCGTAAGGGTATATATTAATCACTATGAAAAAGAATAATTCACGTTAAGTCCGCCATTTGTACAATTATTTTTAAATATGCAATAAAGTATAAATAAATAAATAAAATTTAAAAAAAGTGTATTATCAAATCTTGAAAAAATATATTTTTTCATACATTGTTACCTTACCTTTGCTGGATTCAGGGATCCGTTTTCGTAATTTAATGCACAATTTTTTGTAAGAATCAAGTGAAACCCCATCTTCCAGAGAAATGGTTGCTTTAAGAAATGTAAAAAAATTCACAGTAGGTAGTATATAACAAAGTAAAAAGGTAAACGATCACAGCTTAGCTTTGAGAAGAGAATTACTAAGATGTTGTTAATTATGTAAAACAGGTAGCAAATACTGCATACTGCCATGGGAAACTACTGAACCCTACATTGCACATGGTCCGATATGCACTTGGCCGGTTTTTAGTAAAAGATTATCTACTATAAAGGCATTTATTTCCTCAATATTTTAAATAGCTCTATTTGTGTAACAATCTTGTTTCATGATTGCAACAATGGCAAAATAGCTACCACCAAACTTTGATTCTTATTCACTTCCCATAGTTGCTTAAAAAAAAACCAATGAATATTTTCAAAAGGCCTTATTAAAAGTTAAAATAATTGTGTTTTCAGAGTCAAACAATTGAAAGCAATTTGATGTTAGAGGAGTTAGTATCGCATGCAGAGAGCATTGATGTCCATACTGGCGATGAAGCAGCTCGCTATGAAGCCAGGGTTGTGCATATCATTGGCCCGCTTAGGATACTGGAGCCTATTTCAGAACCAGATTATAACATACAGGTGCAAGCGGTGAAGCTTCGAAGAAGAGTGCAGATGTATCAGTGGATAGAAGAGACTACGTAAGTGTAACCAGTAGTACTATTAGGTATTCTGTGGTTTAACATAGTAATTTTAATTTCAGAGCCACAACATTAGTTAAATATGTAAAAATATTATGTTTTAACATTTTTACAGGAAAAAGAAAAAAAAATACATGTACAGTGTGTACTGTAAATTAAGGACAACCAAGTCACCACATATTCTATACATCAAAATGGTGACCAACTTTTTGTTCTATGATTTTAAAAATATGCATTCAATTCTATTTAATTTTATGGTTTTTCTATACAAATTCAATTGGCTGTCTAGTTATTTTGTATGGGGAGTCAATAAATTTTCACACATGTGCAAGTCAAAGAACAAATTAAGTTGTTCACCATAATGTATAGAATATGTGGTAACAAGGTTGTCCTTAATTTACGGGATACTCTATAAGAGGTTAGAATACAGACAAAAACTCACAGTCGTAATAATATATATATGTCACAGAGAAATGTGGAAAAAAGGGATTTCACAAAATCCCGGTAGATGTCGAATATTCTTGCTTATTACGTCTTTTTACTAAAATTATCTAGTGATATGATAAAATACTAATATAAAGTCAGAGATATGTCATTTCACTAAACTAAATGTAGTGGAATTATCATCTCTGAGTGAAATAAAGAATACTTTTGGTGAATAAAGTAATAAAACATAATTACAAATTACCGGGTGCCTTTATAATAGAAAATAAAGTTTTAATCAACTAAACATAAAAGCAAAATTACAAATTAACTGGTGCATTTTAATAGAAAATAAAGTTTTAACCAAATAATAATCTGTCACACTGAACATAATAACATAACAATTATTTCGACATCTACCGGGATTTTGTGATATCCCTGGGGATTTCGTGAAATCCCTGATTTCCACATTTCTCTGCGACATATATATATTATTATTTTTTTATATGAATTCATCCTGCTCTTAAAGCAGAGCGGTGATTCTGCCAATGTCGAGTGTATCGTTTACTTATAGTCAAAGCTTGACAAAGTCCACAATAAATAACGGGTGTTTAGTTTTTATTGCTTCTCTTGGATTCAGTGGAGGCTACTCTTCCTGTATAAGCAGGTTTCAGGACGCTATCGGGTCTAAAGCAAGTTGTCTTGAGACAAGTC
The DNA here is from genome assembly GCA_963576865.1 of Anania hortulata. Lineage (NCBI taxonomy): Eukaryota > Metazoa > Arthropoda > Insecta > Lepidoptera > Crambidae > Anania > Anania hortulata. Next base: position 11,026,868 of record OY756390.1, on the reverse strand, counting down.
AATTGACACTCGATGCGGCGTTGAATAAAATGATATTTCAATAGTTTTAGATCTTTATCACTTCATCAAACATTAGAACACAAACTACACCAAACTTGCACTCTATAGCTCTTTAAATGATTAAAAAAAAACATTATAATAGACAGACCATGCTTTTCGTTCGACTACCCCCCACCGAATCCTTAATAATATGAAATTTTTTGGAAATAGGGACAAAACATGTCAAAAGCATGTTTTTTTTTTACAGGGACCAAGAAAATTTCTTGTCAGAGCCTGGTGATGAATCTCAAAAGACTTATTGGTATCACAAGGACTGGAGGGACTATGTGGTTGATTCTGCTTTGTTCTACATCAGGCCGGGTCACCACAACCCTGCTTCTATGCCAATGTTTAGTGAAACACACATAGCTGAAAATGTTAAAATTGGATGGTTGCATTTAAGTAAGTACTCAATTTCTGCTTGTCCCAAACGTTGACCGGTAGAAATAGCTTTATAGCATTAAGTTCACCTTCAGTACAATACAATATGTATAGAAATAAGAAATCGAAAAAGATTTTAGTAGCAAAGGCTAAAGAAACAGATACAGAGCTACATTGCAAGGTGGTGCAAATTATTAAAATAATGTCTAGAGAACAATATAAAAAACGACTTTATCGTGAACATGATTAATTTTAATCTTCGTATAATTTGATTAGGTTGTTTTTGAAATTTCCAAAAGAAAAGTTTGCCTGTAAACATAGATCTAAAATGTTACTGACTCCCTTCCCTCAACCTGTATAAAAGTTGTTGCTTTTTTAATTATGATTATATTTTGTAATATTAAATTTACACAACAATGATAAACTGTACTGTATAAATAAACATCTTTTTTGTTACACATAACACATTACAATTCTTTGTAATTTTTTTAGGAAACTAATTCTAACTGTGATAATTCAATCTTATAGTGCTAGGATTAGAAATCAGACATTAAAATATTGGGCTGTGTATAAATCATCTATTTGATTTCCAGGTTTGGATGTGAAAAGGAAGGTGAATGACTACTATGAGATTTGGTCTGATTCAAGACCAGAGCGTAGTGACATCAAGTTGCATTCCGGATTCTACTATCATGGAGAAAGTGCTTTGGAACATCAAATCGGTGATCTTCGCATCCATTTTTCGTATGCCGGGCGTGAGGATGACATTGTAAGAAAAAAAACCCGGTTAACTGTTAGTCGGAGTCACCACCGTGTACTTACACTTGACCAGTTTTTGTATATTGACACTATTTACTTTTTTATTGTTAGGATATTCACACAATAAACATATTCTTTAAAAATATCAACTTGCTATCTATTTTGATTCACATGCCACCGACCTTTAAGTATGTAGGACAGACGCATGGATAGCGTAAGCTTAAGTAATACCTTATAAGTTCTCAAAATACCACCCATTTTCAGGGTTTCATAGTCAGCAAAAAACCTTATAGTTTCGCTTTCTGTATGTCTGTGTGTCTGTCCGCGGCTCGACTCGAAGGTAGTGGAAACTTGACTCTAGCAAAAAATAGTACTTTTAAGCTGAATATTACGCAAACTGATCCCTAAATCGTAAAAAAAAAATCGTAAGTAAATTAGCTCGACAAAGACTTGGTCGGTTTTGTATAGGAAGTATCTAATGTTTACAATATAATGTCATTTTTACTGTTGGTTCCAGTACACAGCAGTCGGCGTCGTAGAAAGTGGCACTTTACAGCCGTACAGTCCTGCAAACTTCCCGACCGCGGATCCTATATCACTACTTCGCAAGGGGTCATACAGCTTGAAACAACTACATGATTTGGAACGCCGAGACGCCAATATTCATACATGGAAGTACAGACTGTTAGGTTTTGTTCAAGTATTTGCATCGGCGATGACACTTCATCCGGATTGGGTCACGATTTGTAAGTATTTTTGTGTAGCCATATTCCTAACATGGAATCAGAAATGAGAAGATCCATAAACGAACAAAAGTTTCTGACATAGCCCAACGGATTAGCAAGCTTAAGTGGCAGCGGGCGGGCACATAGCACGTAGAACTGACGGCCGATGGGGCAGAAAGGTTTTGGAATGGAGGCCACGTACCGGCAACCGCAGCGTAGGATGTCCACCCACAAGGTGGACAACCGACCTGGTAAAGGTTGCAGGAAGCCACTGGATGCAGGTCACTTCCGACCGGCCAATCTGGAAGTCACTGGGGAAGGCCTATGTTCAGCTGTGGACTTTATAGGTTAAAATAATAATGATGATGATATTCCTAAGCTTCTGTCTAAAGTCTATTGAAAATTAAGAAAGCATATATTTTCTTCATTGTCAATAGACTGACATTTTCAATGACGAAAGCGTCATCATAAATCTCATCATTAATCATCGATCCTATGAATATAAAAGATGTCCTGACTTAATTATTCATTCACATATCAACGCCAAGACGAACCCGTTAAATGCAAGAGCGGTTAGATATCTTCGTCATAATATAACTTATATTTACGTTAAAGGTGTGTTCTAAGTTTTGAAAAAGATTTAAGGTGTACGCGGATAAAGTCGGAGGTGATGGTTTACGGTAGTTTTGCTCTGTTCATATCTTATCCTATAGTTCGACGGTATTATTAGCCATTTACTGCTTCTGTCGGTTTCATTTGACAAATATTTGCGTGCTCGTACCTCCATGTAGTATGTATCATGCAATAACATGCATTCGTATCTAATGTTTTTTCAGTTTTATGAGCTTAAAAAAACCTCCCTATTTTTTGTAGGTATTATTTTACCGTTCTAGAACCAGGAAGGTTCCTGCCCCATCGGCCGTCAGTTCTACGTGCTGTGGGCCTCGCCCACTGCCACTTCAGCTAATAAGTTATAATGAGACACGCTAAATCATTAAAGAAGTGCCTAACACTGCAAGGTTGATTAAAGTATTGTAATTAATTTGTTGCAGTTCTACAATGTCAATGGATATCGAGCAGTTTGAGACGGTGCACTAGAATCTGGATTAACTTCGTTTTGTCATTTTCATACACGCTACTAGTAATATCAATACCATGGTAAGTGCTTCTTTAATATTGTTTTCTGTTCTTTGACAGGACTGCTTGATCTATAATACTTAATTAAACTAATTTCTGTAATTTTATTGTAAAACTTTAAAAAAAAAAATTTGTTTAAGACTCGACTTTACTCTCGCAAAGTCTTGAAACTTAATCGATCGATTAGTCGATCGTCGAACGTCTGCAAAATAATAATATTGTAGATATGTGATCCAGATCATAACATAATTAGCATAATTTTCTATAGCAATTTTTTGCAAGGCGAGGCTAGAACTTTTAATTTAATTAAAGCAGCCTATAAGTCGATTAAATTGGCAGTGTACCACTTTACCAGTGTTGAATGAATGAAAATTAAATTACTTAGCGCGCGTTCTCTGTTAATGTACAGACAACAGCTCCAACCTACCACAAAACGTAAAATTTTCTCAATTGATATTGATCTCTACTTGTCCGACTTAAAGTTGAAAATCTGTTTAATTGAAACTTTTTGGGTATTGTTGATCTGCTATTGTCTGTACATCGCTGATATGGAGAGGAAGGATTTTGTAACACTAGTATTTATTTACATACAAAAATTTTTCAATTACTACTTACAGACATGTAGAAACTGATACCGAATATTTTATTTATATTTGTACATACTAGTACATACTAGCCGTGATTTGCGGATGTTTGAAGTAGTCTGGGAAGGCAAAACGTTCGGCGTTCGAGCAAATCACTCCGTAAATTGGTACTCCGTCAACTTCTTCGACTTTACACACATGTCACTTCTATGGCCAACAGTACTTAGTGACAGAAAACCTTAAAAGAGTGTAGCATCCAAATACTATTACTTTTTGTACTCAGGTTGCTCCATAAACCGACATTCGGAGCGATGGTATTAGGAGGAGCAATTCTTCCGTTACTGCACTATTCGACGCTGCTCTCGCGCCGCGAGTCCACGCCGCAACCCCCACCATACACGCGATGGAACGACAATATACGTTAAAATATCGCACAAGGAATTATCATGGCCCCTTTTTCATAGGAGGTTTTTCAAAACGGATTTTTCTTGTATGTATACTTTTATTAATTTTATTTAAACTCATATTATTGCAATGATCTAATCATTCAGTTTGTAAAAATATTTTAAAAAGATCTCAGAATTGCAATACTTAGGTACCTATTATAAGAACTAGTCATATTAACATACGTAATATAGACGGCACTCAATTAATAGTTGTAAGTTAATCATTATTAATAGATAAATGACCTATTGCTGAATGTTTTTATATTTTATATAGACTTTCCCTGTCTTTGAATAGACAATTAGCAATATCCATCGTTATGAATGATTCATGGAACAGGTAAACGGTTACGGAGGTTTGTTCATACATACACAAAATACAATTTAAATTACTTTGAAGAATAGATAGGTATACTTAATATTTACATTTTTAAAGTTTTAGTACATTTCTCAAGTATGAGAATTACAATTATTTAAATGTAATCGTTTGTCAGTGAAGCAAACATTTATTTTTAAATGATTGTAATTCAGCCGTTACTTAGATCACAATAGCAAGCATATCCTATTGAAAGAACCAATTAAATTTTAAACATAGATTTAATTAGTTGTACCTACCTACCCCATTGTGATAATAGATTTAATTTACCTCCTAGTTATAAGGTTAATGTAAGCAGGTACTTAATATGGATGAAACTAATCATTCAAATAACGCGATTTTATTCGTAACATTTCGAAGTTAGTAAAAATACTCTATACATCTACTTAGGTCAGGTTGTGAACTATTTATGTTATGCCTAGTAGCCTATCTAATGTATTACGCTTTTGTATTTTAGAATAATATAAATATACCTAATTTACTAACTAATTTTCATTTCATTTCAACAATAATGACCTCAGAAAAATCACACTTTCCGGAACGATCCTACTGACAAGTGAAGGTTTCGGACCCTAACCACAGAATAGATGCACAAAACGTAGGTGTGCAGAGCAGGTGATTGCGAGCATTATCCATCGCGTTACATATTTTATTTTCTGCTAAATGTTACGTCTGTCTCGGAAAAGCCCCTTCGTACACTTAGCGCCGGACCTAGGGTAAAAGGATGGAACAAGATATCATTATGGCGCCCCTTGCGTTTCTGAACATGTCAACGAAGATCTTGAACGATTTAAAAAAGTAGGCTTATATAAACCGTGACTTTTGAATTATCCGAGAAAATTTAGTAACATATTCAGACGTCGATTAACATTAATATTTGCCGAAGATTTGTTTTTAAATTTAAATATTTATACATTTTTATTTTGAACTTAAATGTGGGTAATAACGTGACTGGTTTCGGTGCAGTTCATAGTGTGATGATAGAGATGCCTATTTGGATTAACGCGTTTTTCTTGAGTTTGTCATTTTTAGTAAATATTAAATAAACAAAAAAAAACTTCAAAAAATGTGATGTTAATCAAGCTCTAATTAAGTTAGTCAATATTCTTAAGTAATTAAAAAGCCACGGTGTAGAAGAGAATCTTTTTTTCGGGCTTTAAGCTAATGACAGCAATTTTACCAGGCCGCAAAATAAATAGATGGCAGAGTGTAACAAGCAGTTTTTTAGCATTAGTATCAAAAACTTGTAGGCGTGCTTGTAAGTAAGCGCGAATTGTTACATAAATGAAAAATAGATTAATTTCATCGCAGCAATAAGATAAAACTCAGGTAAATTGGGTGATGAAAGTTATGTAAGTAATATCAATGTAAGAAGAACTAAATCAGAGCAATGCGAGACACTTCGAGAGGTTTTGTGTTTTTGACACTAGACAAAGCAATGGTGACGGCTGCGGTAACACCATTGTCTGTGACGAGGATTGTTTGTTTCTACCACTATGTAATAAAAAGCTACAAGCACAAAGCGTAAAATTTTTAAAGCGGCGTAAAGGAGAAATATATGTTTTTAACAAAAACAACAAATTGTGACTGAAAAGTGATAATAAATTTAAACACGTGGTGTTGATGAAAGTAGACTTCAAAGAAGTGTTGATGAAAGTAGACTTAATTATAAGTATAACAAATTCACTATAGGACCAACATCAAGTATGGTATAAAAAAGATGACCTCTTACAGATACTAAACCCGTTACAGCTGATTGACTATTAAAAATGACAAAGTGATATTTTATTGCGATCTTACTTTTTTGGTCTCATGTAGAAAGCAGTTGTATTTGAGCAGTAGAATCACCTTTTAAAAGAAAGCCCATTAATAAACTAGGACCTCGTACAAAACGCCGCAAGATAAGCGAGTACGAAACATTTTGAGATTGCGATTAAAACTGTCCGTTAACCGTCTGTTCTTAGTTTTGAGGCTCGCAGATGTATCGCTGCAAAATAAACATGTAATCGTGTTTAAATTCTATTTATCACGTTCTATGAACATAAAATGGACTGACTTCCCTGGTACAAGACAAGTATGTCCCGGCGCTCATCACGTAGCCCGGCGCCTCACAAAAGACGTTTTCAAGATTTTATTTCTCTTTCGAATTTGTTCTCACATTGGTATTTTGGCACCTGACGCCTAGAGCGATCGCTCCACTCACTCTACCCCAGAAGCGGCCCTGCGTACACTTCCAAACTCGCAACTTGCAATTAATTTTTAGGTTTTGTAGAAAGTTGAGGTAATTTTGAGCACAACCACATGTTATTTCTGCAAAATGTTTGGTTTCCCAAAACTTACATTTTTTGTGTGAATAGAAATGCTGTCAATTGGTCTTGTGATAAATGTGACTCGTCTCGTGCAACAGTATCTATCATTTTGCAGGTATGAAATATGTGGTTATGCCTAGAATCATACTCAACATACCTAATTTTTTTTTGTGTATTTTTTAGAATAAGGTATTATCAGGTATCTATTCTGTAGTTCGGACCCGAAACCTTACACGAAAGTGACTTCTGACCAAGACGCGTAGACGAAACCATGATAGGTATTCCTGTTACAACATAGGCAGCATTAGTCAAATATTGCGGTATTTGCAGCCGATCTGACGCAGGCGCGCTAAGTTCTGCCGTATCAGCTGATCGCACTCCGCCCTTACTTTTACGATTTGTCTCAATGAAGGCTTCCGTTGTTTAAACTGGTTGTGAATTTTATATTATCTTAACCTTAATAAAACAGTGTTCCTCTTGAATGTTAAACGCTACCTATAATACACGTGAGATAAGTCCGACTAGTGTTCGTAAGCTTTAATCTGAAGTGGCTAAACAAAATAAATATTACAATAACAAAATGAAAGCTGCAGCGATGTCTGTGTGGGTCTTCATCAATCTCCTATGCTTTGGTATGTGCGGATATCTCTACCTTATTTGGTCACAGTATTGGATGTACATAGAGAGACAGAGGCTGTTTAATAAGTCGCCGAGTACCCCGCAACGGACAGGAACAGCTTTGACAGGCCAGGATATTTATATGGAAAACTATAGTTCTAAGACTCCATCTAATTATACACAATTAAATTCTATCCGCAAAAATAGGAGATCGGCAATCGGATCTTATTGGAGCAGCTCTGGGCTGACTAAGACGAAGACTTCTACTTCGCCTGGTCGTCTATCCAATAATATAGTAAGGAAAAGCCAAGGAAGCCCAAGGTTCCCAAACATCCACAAACCTATACTGGAGTTAGACAGCGATAGATACATATGTGACGACTACCTCACGCCGACCTGTGATAGTCAAACTGCGGAGTTCAAGCAGCTGCTCTTGAAAGAGTTTCACCGAGTTCTAATGGCCGATAGTAAAGTGTACCGGTCGGGCTTAGTGTCGCAGAATCACTATGACGTGAGATATGAAAATATCAATCGGAAAGAGCAATCCACAGAAGACCTTCTATGTGCCCTAAAGCGGGTTACTGTCCAGACAATAACGGCTAAGGATGAGCCGTTTGCCCGTCTTGGGTTTCGGATACCTCAAAACTCTTTACACAACAGAGCCTTTAACACGTGCGCGGTTGTTACCAACGCTGGAGCCTTGCTAGGATCCCGTTTAGGGGAATTTATAGGTAAGTGCGATTATCCTTTTGTATCATATTGGTGCGGTTTGATTTGTCTAACAAAAAGTAAAGGTAGGTAATACATGTGGCATTTAAAAGCTTTTGTCAATAATTTAGCATTGTAATTATTAACCGGGTGATTCATACTGCACATGAGTTGGCAGTGAGTGTTCGCTAGACGTGACCATAAGCTACTGTACCTTTCTGTTTACAGTTATCGCCCTCGTTGTGCTTTTATATTTACATAGGTTACTAAGCTTTACTATTTGTTTTGGCGGTTTTGGGTCTTCGGACAATAATCGCAATGAGTAAGCGTTTAGGTGTTCCACTTAGAAAATAATGAAACCTTTTTCCTAAACATTCTACCTATTCTATTTTATCTATCTTATTTCTAAAGTTCTAACTTGGTTTAACCTTTATCCAAACACTATGAAGATTAAAAAAATTCCGAGAAAGCCCACTTTATATGATTTTATCTTCCTTCGTCAAGAAAGACATCCTTGTGCTGTGTGCTCCTATACGTGTTCTTTTGGATTTCCGGAAATCTTAACCAGTGACTCGTTGTCGTAAAATAATGTTTTGTTAAAGAAATTGGAGATATTGCTTTAAAAAAAATTACATAGTTATGTTTTTTTCTCGCACATTGTCGCATTGGTCAATACAATTGATAAATAAAATACATAAATGATGCCATTTGTCAAGATTAGAGTTGAAAATTGACGGTCATATGCTATAAGCGTCCGCCATTTATGATAAATGCTTGGTCACATTGGACATTTATTGTCACGATGTCACATTATATTTGTTAGTATAAATTTTAAAAAAGAAGAATTTCACTAAAGTAAGTCTTAAATGTTAAGTATTTGACTTAAAAAACATACAATAAAACATATTGAAATTGGATCTGGATTGATCTCAAAAAAAATCGCACGTAACGATACGACGCTTTTTAGCTTGTTCGTGCAGAAAGATAATTAATTTTAGAAATTTCATTTCGATAAAGATCATCACTACTAAAGCCTGTCTTTCAATAATGCACTTATTTGTGACCAATTTTGTTTTATGAGTTTGTCAATAGAATTGATTGTGACGTTAGTGACAATAAATGTCCAAAATGTCCGGTCACATTGAGAAAATGTCCAATTTGCTCGGTCATATTGGTCAGACATTTATAACGTGACGGACACTTTACAACTCTAGTCAAGATACAACAAGTGCAAGCTTTAAGAAAAAAAAGAAAAAAAAGTATAATCTTATAAGATGTCGTTCGTTGACAAATTATCAGGAAATAATTAAAATAAATTATCACGAGCAACTTAGGTTTTTTTTTTTGTTGCATTTACTTTGTCAGTAATTCAGTATAGTGTGGTCGAGTACGCTTATAAGTATGCCACATTATGATAATATAGTAGCGTTGGTAGGTGATCGACCGAGTATTGTGTAGTGGTTGGTTATCGCATCGGATCTCCGCTTTGTGACCGTACTGGCCGCATTGGCATGCGCGAGCGGCGCTCTTCGGCGAACGGTCCAAATCGTATGCGAATTACTTGAATTATATTACTGTCAGCAGGGTTTTACTGATTCCCCGATGGCAAGAGAACGATGTGTAATCGCGTTGATTGTTGTCACTATCGTAAAATTTAAACTAAACTTCTACTAATATTATAAGTTGGTACTTTATTTTAGTAAAGAGGAAAGAGAAGTCTTGGGCAGCGTGGGATGATGGGGCTAGGTTAGATATATAGTTCTTTATGTATTAATGGACTTTAATGTCCAACATTAAATTTAAATTTAGTTATAAAATAGGTATCTACGAGTATTACATTAAATACGCAATGTATTCACTTAGCAATCTAAGCTTCGTTGGAAAGCATCGGTTTGTTATGCTGATACTTATCTAGTCGAAAGGTTTATTCTATTCTGATCTTTATATGATTAGCACCTGAGTTGCAAAACCTAATAAATTCACTCAAAAAGCTCGGAAAACATAATTAGACAGTTTCCAGATGTAGGTGGTTAAAACTGAAAAAAAGGCCACAAATCCACTTGATGTACTTAGTTTAGTTGTGGTGGTTATTATTATTCTGGCTTAAAAGATCTACAGATATGTTTACTGTTAACAGCCACTAATCTATCTATTTAAATAAAAATGAATCTTTATTTCCCTTTTTGTCATCACGCGTGAACGGATGGAACAATTTCACAAATTCTCTTTTTTGTGTTCATTATTGTCAGTAGAAGGTTCTTACGGAAAAAACATTTTGAAAATTGCGCAGAAAATTCTTTATGAATAAACTGAAGTCCACGCGAACGAAGTCGCAGGCAACAGTATTATATAAACCTTTACTTCAGCTCCACATTACTTGGCCACAATTTACTTGAGGTCTACTGCCACAGTAAATAATTCACTTTTCCATTAAGATCGGTCCTAAGACTCACATTTTACCTTAATCCACGTATCTTAACGTTTTTTACTTAATTAGGTAGGGTACTGTTTCGGGCTATACGTTGGCTTTGTGATCCAAAATTCTAAAGCGCTATAATTTGTTTGTTTCAACGTATGATCGTAAGTTCGTAACGTAAGTATTAGTAATCCATTGCGCCAGCGGCGAGTGAAATCAACCCGTTTCTGTTAGCGTGCTGGTCGACCTGATAACTATATGGTTGGCGGAAACCTAATATTGACGTAAAATAACTTTCGTTAGCTTTTACGTTTCAAGCACAGATTTTAAATTTGACGTAAGGTAAGGTAGCTCAAGTAATACCTAACTCGCCTCTAGCAAACAGGCTGAAAAAAGTAAAGGTCCCAGGAAGGTAAGAAATAATGTTTGTACCTAGAGGACTTAAAGCCATGTACCTATTTTCGATCAGAGTGGAACAAGCCCGCTCATACAGTTTCTGGCGCCGGCGCCTGTGGCCCTTTTCTGTAAAACCGACGCGTCGGCGGCGGAAAATCCAGCATAATAGAATTCCAATCTATGCTAAAAAATACCATGATAGCTAATAATTATCATATCCTCATTTAATTCTGTCACTTTTTTACGTGGAAAAAATGGTTATGACTAATTCTATTTCACAAACCTGTTCCACTGCGTCTTATTTCAATGTTAAGGAATGAAGATTCGGATTTGGGATCTCGTAGGTAGAGTCATATAAAAGACACACATAAATAATAATATTTATGAACAATAATAGAAAAGATTGGTTACATAGGATACGAAGAACATTAGGCAATATTTAGTTTAGTTCAGTCATGTGTCTTGTAATAATTTTATAATTTCTTTCGCCCAACCTACTTCGCAGATATATTTTTCGTTGCCGAACTGTTGTACCTAAATTTCTAAAACTTTGTATTGTTCCTTAGTTAAGTAAGCATTAAATAAATTAAAACACTTACTACGGGCTACGGCGGATGATTCACTTTTACGATGTCGGTTATATTAATTCGTGTTAGTCACACAAAAACCGCAAAATCCTTTGTCCTTTCTTAAACGTTTTTTGTCAGACGTGTGAGCCAGACAAGGTGCATCAATTTAGACATGTCACCTGGGTGAGTCTTAGGACAAGCTTTGCACAAGTTACTTAAATCTAGATTTAGCTTCTAAGTCTGGATTAAGACATTTCTTTATCTAAGGTGAACTGCGTTCCACTGGATTAGCTAATTTTATTTTATTCGGGAAACAATACAGTATGAATAACTTTACTACTAACAATAAAAAAACTACCTACCATTTACGTGTTTCCGCATAAATTAGTACGGTATTTGACAACCTCGCCTCGAATGCAACGCAACGCCGGGTTTGATTCCCGGTTTAGGTAAATTCAGAAAACGATCTTTTATAAATTCTCTGTTTTATAAAGTCTGGGTGTTCCGGGAAACCCTCTAGCAAACTACATTGTCTGGTTCGTCGTAACACAAGGATGTTAATCCCTTACTAGTCTGGCGCATATTTATGTAGGTACTTTGAAAACCAGGTTTATGTTAAATCTCGATTTAAGAAGGTGCAAGTGGGCATTAGAATAGAATATCTTGACAATGCTACACGGAATACATAAGTAATAGTACTCTAAAAGGTAGAAAAATTTACCTAAATACAAACGGGCTTCTGGGCCGACAGTCCGCTAAAAAGACGGTGTTTATTTTTGGCTTATTCAAATTCATTTTATTAGTGATGTTACATTTAAGTAGATACTAATATACATATAGTACCTACTATAAAAATTAAATAATAAATAGAGAACGTTGATAAATAAATCAAATTTTTAATAATATTATCTTATCTTATCTAATTTAAAAACAAAGGAAAGAAACAATGGATTCTCTATCTATCGATTGTTTGCCTATTTCCGTATTAGCTTTGTATAGGCATCGAATGATCGATGAAGCAATAAACATTGTCATCCTAGAGATAGTGGTAACAAGTATCTACCTACCTGCGGATGCAACCTATAATGATTTGTGGTAAAGGTAGCCCGCATCACTATTACAAATCACGACCTGTAATGCTCAATTAAGTACTTACTCGTTTATCCTAGCCTTGTATGAATACATACCTGCATACTTAGATTCTATCTACGTAATTTGCCAGACAGTTGCATAAAACAAAGTCTATTTACTTATTACAGACGTTATGTACTAAATTGATTAGTAATAGGCTAGTTTCCTGGGTAAAAAAATATTATTCTATTTAGTCCGCCAGTTAGAATATAATAGTAAAAAATATTGGACCCATATTTTGTCTTTTGTCAATCAAACAAAAAATTACGAAGATAAAGCGCATCAAACTGAGCACGTGACGTCACGCCTTGCTAAAAAGTGTCGCAAGGCGTGACGTTACGCGGAACTTTAACGGGCTATATCTTCATTTTTTTTTGTTTTAACGAGAAAAGGAAAAATACGTGTCCAATATTTTCTGTTAATGCAACTGATGGACTGACTAATTAGATTTTTTTAGGAAACTAAGCCCATTGTAATAATTTATGAGGAAACTTCACCGACTTCAAAAAAAGGAGGAGGTTCTATATTTGTTAAAATATTTTTTATAATATGTGCGATTCTTTACCACATAGACCGATTTCGATTTTTATTTTTTTATTTAAAAAGAGTTACCACAGGAAACCGATAAAGCGCTTAGAGAAAAAGTAGGTATTACCCTTTCGCTTCGCTTGACTCGTCTTGGCGGAGGCACTGCCGTGCCCCCAGATTTCATAGCTCGGTGGTTAGGCTGTCCTTATCCAGTTTTTTAAAACCAAAGACCACGCTAACGAAGTCCGCGACTTCAAACAATAGTCAGTAGCAACAGCTACTTATTTATGAAAAAGAATGAAATTTCATTGAAATATATGACAATCCGAATAAAATAAAAGGAATATGATTATAAATTCGTCGTATTCAGAATACTTACTTCCTTTTTTTTTATTTGCTATCATGGTTTAACATTCGATCCTTATTTTATTTAGTTAGGCTTCATTTGTCTTTGTCCGGAAATAGGTACTTATTAATTTACTTTGTGACTAAAATATTGAGATGTTTTTTGTGCAGAATATGCAATTTAATTCCATTCAAAATAAGAGTGTTCTTAAAATTTAATTACATACTAAGTTGTTATACTCCACTGATATCTCTAAGTAAGTAATATAATTAAGTTGTATGTGGAAATCGTTTTATTCCTATTGGTCTTCAGGAAAAAAAAGTGTAGTCTGCAGAAAAAGGTTTAGAGCTTGTCTCTTTTTCGCTTATTATTCCTAAAAATATCCACTATTATTTTGAAACACCTTATTATCAGTGTTAATAGGAAGAGAAGGTAGCGTAGGACGTGTTGTGTTGTGTATTGTATGCAGTAAGGCCAGTGAGTCACAGTACCGACCGGAAAAAAACTTAATTTCTATTGAAATAATATTGACTCGAATAAATCGTATTGTTCATAGTTATGCATTAAGGTTTTCAAATACGTACCTACCTGTTTAAAATTACCTTCTAAACCTTCTAAACTGGAGATTTACTTCGTCAGAAATAATAAATAAATACTTATAAGTCTTCTGACTTGTGACACACAGAAGTTATCTTGAAGTAAGGAACGTCCTTGTGTTACGAAGTAACAGATAATTAATGCCAGGAGCTCTTCTTAGCACACCCAGATCCGAGCGAATTTAGAAACAAACGGTTTTCTAAAAAACGAACTAAGAATCTAACCCGGGCGCCACTAAGCCAATTAGGTCGTCAGAAATCATGAATTCTGCTCATTTTATCTTTACTTATTTTAAAAATAATTATAATAAATAGTAGGTACAGTTCGGAACACAATTCCCTGTCTTAGTACCACTTGCACTGTTAAAAAAACCTTTTTTTTAAATAGACATTAAGTAAGTACCTAGATTACCGCGTATATTCTGCGCTATGGCCGCAAAGCTCAAGTGCAAGGTGGTGTCATCAACCGAGGAGTGTTTGTGGTCTGCATAATTCATGGACAGGCCCACTATTGTGTGCCTCTGACCAATTCTTGTACTGCAACACGAACAAGCATATCCCTGAAGGTTTGCGACAACAATACGCACCTTAGGATTTATTTTTTTATAAAAGCAATCCGGTTTTTTCCATGAGGTAGGTAGTTTATAGATACCTGTTAATAGTAAAGATGTACCTAGGTATTATTTAAATCTGTTGAACTACTTAAAATAAGTTAGGGGGGATTGGTCACAGTGTCGTTTAGTCATTAAAAAAGTAGCGCTATTTGACACCCGCTAAATAAAATTTCAGTCTATGTAGTACTGGATGTCCTATGGCTGAAATGCAGATGATTGAAATATAATTTCATTATCGTGGTGTCTTTTAGTCATCACAGGTTCTGTTTTATTAAACGGTTTTCTATCTCAGAAAGTCTGTATTTTGTATGAATAACTATCAAGACGACGTTTACCTGTTATTTATGGTGAGATTTTTTACTAAGCTATAAAATTATTAAAATTTTTTTTGGCTTAAATTATAATCTTGAGAATATAATTGTAGTGCAAAATTATGTGATTTTAGCCTTATTTTTGGAGATTTGTTTTAAATAGAAAATAATTAAGAACTAGTATATTATTAATAATTATTCCAGTTGTCAATTTCTGCGACCATTTCCTAAGCTGTCAGTGCAAACCAGTGACTACTCGTATAGTCGAACATTGTTTTATTTTGGCCCAATAACCAATGTATTATTATAATATTTAGTTTGTTGACTGTAATACTTAGAGCATCAAATTAGAATTTTATAAATTTATTTCACCGATGACCCATCAACACTCCTTATACATAACCATGAACGAACGACAAGATGACTAAACGCTGAGGGCGTTAATATAGAACGGTATCTACCTCTTATTACTCGACTTAAGTTTTTTCTAAAATGTTGATGATTTATCTCAGCCAAAATATGTTATTACTTGCCGTAAGATCCTTCTATGAGAACGATGCACCCATTTTGAGACTTTTTCTCCGAATACTTTATGTGGATCTGGATAAGGCAATGTAATAGTAGAAACGACTTTTCCTTATTTTTAGGGAAAATTGAGAATTTGCGTCAGAGAAGATATTATTAAAAATTAAGATGATGATGATGATTGTGTAATAATATCGTATATTTTAAAGAGTAAGAGTAAACTTATGCATTGAGTAGATTGAGTTAGCGTTATTGTAATGTATGTATTATGTAAAATACCTATCAATAGACCAAAATCTCACTAACGGAAACCTATATTATCGAATACTTACTAGCAGAACAGATTTAGACCATGACATGGGGAGAGTATAAAAGTTTACTAGTGACGTGTTGTCTTAAATTTTAATGCATTTCAATTATATTTAATTTCAAGCTAACAAAAACCAATGAATTAGCTGTAAATAAATATTACAAAATGTTGCATAGCGAGCGCATAACTTACTTGTATAAATGTATATCAATAAAGTCTGCACCATAAATAACATAAGGAAATTAAATTTCCCAACAGCTACACCAATTTTATAAACGTTCGCACGCATTGAAAGAAATAAAAATCTTAATCCATCAATAATTAATAAGTACCTATATGTCTCGCTTTTTTGTCGATAACTTTTCGTATATTGTTCTCACCTTTCGGGATCGCACTTTACCCAGACACACACTGTATATTACATATTAAAGTAGGACAAGGTATAATTATAGGTATCAGACATCTGAAAGGAACCGTTTAACAGCAATGACAGATAAATTATTTTCGCAACCAGTTATTACAAATGTACTATGAACTTATCACTGTCCTATGTTACGTAACAGTATTTTTCTTTAATTGGTCAATAAATCCGATGGACGTGGACATGCCTGAGTGGCACGGTAGGGTTTTTGTCTGCCTTGAACAATAGAAGATCGGATGAAAGGTATAATATGTCTAGAAGCTTGCCGTCACATACATTATTGAACAGTTTATTTTTCATTAAACTTGATGGTATGTTTTCTCTTATTCCTGTGTGCAAAACGTGTCATGCATTTTATCTGTTTTGTGGAAATGTGCTTACTATGTAAGTATATTATTATGTACTTATGCTTGTATGTAATGGACAAAGACAGACTGTAGGTTCCTAGACGTGTGAGGCATCCCAGTTTTTAAAACTGTATTTTTACCTATTAAGAAAAGCCATTTTTAAGTAGTCTGCTATTCTTTAAAATCAAACATTTTGCAAAATTACTCCTGGGTGCAGGTAGTTCTATGACGGTAAATGAACTTGGCAATTTAACTAATTTTAAAAAAGAAGCATTGTACAAATAAAACAGTTTTCTTTTTTTCTTTATTTTAGGTCGAGTACTTATTAAGTAATCTGAAATACGAGTACAAAATTCTTTTCGAAATGGCATTTGAAAAACTAGACACAAAATAAGTGATACCTAAGTTCTTTAAAAAATTAAATACTTTTAGAAAACCAATTTTTATTGATCTAAACAAGGTTTATTTAGTATAATAAGGTAAGTAAACCATAAGTTGTATGTACTTATATAAAAAGTAAACAAAAGAAAATATTAATGGTGTTAGTTAAGACTTAGTGAAACCAGTTTTTTAAACATTTTATTACAATTTTTTATCGAGGAGATCTTATATATATGTATATATATTATTCATCAACGCTCTAGAAGATAAACAATTATAAAACATTGTTCACCTACGTTTTGCAAACGTCATAGCCATACTGACAGAGTCGCTCAGAGTGAAAAGTCACTCCCTTACCACTGTTGGGAACATAACCTTGCAGTTTTCAACAAATAAATATGTCTTCTAGGACAGTCGACAGACAATCCCACTTTGGGAGGGCACGACGACTTTAACTTGGCTGGGCTGCGTTCGTTAAACCACATTATACCTCCTCGTGCGATATTCTTTAAAGCATGAAGACTGAGGGCCACTTTCACCACTTGCTGGTAAGTCCTGATAACCAATTTGGCACTTGTTTTGACAGCTAATGTATGGGTTTTCTGTCAAAACAAGTGCCAGATAGGTTATCAGGAACTTATCAGCAAGTGGTGAAAGTGGCCCTAAAACTTGTGCAATGCGTGTTGTCAGTCTTGCCAGTGATGACTTACGGACTAGACATGGTCCTTGACAGTAACGGACCTCTTAAAAAAGCTCAAAGTCACCTAGCATGCTTGGAGTTTCTTTGCTAAATTCGTTCTCAAATGCGGATATCCATAAAAAAAGAACAACAGTCAAACAAAGCTCTTCGAATTGCTAAAGTGGCAATGGTCAGGCCATTGCTCGCAGACCTGACAACCGTACCGTATGTAAATGAATATATACAAAGGGAAGAAAGGTTCTCGAGTGGCGAGGCGACCAAGAACTGGAAGATGCGCGTCGAGCTGGGCAGGCCTCCCACCCGGTAGATCCACGACCTAATTAGTCGAAGTTGCCGAAAGTCGCTGGATGCAAACGGCATAGAGCTACTTGCTGTGGCGTTCTATAGGGAAGGCCTATTATCCAGCTTCTCCATTGCTGTTTTAAACATCCGATTTTTTTTCATTCTATGCCGTAACGCAAAAATATAGATAGGTAATTAGTAAAAGTATTTTAATATTCACAAAATAATAAGATACGTAAATAATGTATCTGAATATAAAATTCAAAACAAAACTTTTAAATAGTAGATATTTCAGAAACAAGATGAAAATATAATTTTGTATCTGATATCTATATTTCAAATACTCGTATCTAAGGTAAGTCACATCTCTGCATGTGGCATTATTTGCCAGTCGACCATCAGGCGAAATTAGATTAAGACGCATCCAACATAATGAAAAATAATTGTATACGTGTGACAGTACCTAAGTTCTAACTAAACAAGATAATATAACGTTACGTGCAATTATATTTTATACTAAAAAAACGAATTTCTCTCCGTATCTACTATTTCAAAATTTCTCAAGTGGAGCGGAAAATACAAAGTGGGCGTTTTCAAGGTCCCACACAATAGCCAGTTACAATTCTTTAAAGTTATATTAGAGTAGTAGAATCGGAGGTTACAGCTCTCTGAAAGACTCGTATTGTTTTTTTTAGCTGAATCAAATGACCTTGTACGGATTTAAATTATTACCCTGATTTATTCGTCACGATTTATGGCAATCTTCGAATGACACAGATAACTGTACCCTAAAAGGTTACATAGTTTTGTTGTACAAACAGCATCACTGTTAACTGTATAATTAATAATATGCCGATCTTTTTCTAACGGAACGCTGTAAAACCACAATGGCAATCAGTATAGGAAATATAGTTTGACTTACAGTCACTGTACGTCCTGTACCTTCATTATGGTACTTTTGGCATTTTTCCCACAAAATGACTAATAGAATGTAACTCGATTTAATGTATAACATTGGTATATTAATTTAAGGTCGAATATCGCTAAGCACATCAAGTGCCCATACTTTTTACATAAAGATTCTTAGAACTTTTCTTCGAGTTAAAAACCTCTCGTAATTTGACCATGTATGTTTTACTCCAAGTATCTAGTGTAGGTGTTACGATGACTCGGTTGTAGTTGTAGGTCACAAAATTTTTGTATGAATGAAACCGCAGTAAGCACGCACGCAAGACACCTAATTCTAACAATGTATGACTTATCGTACCTACCATGATTTGCCGATTAAACTTAACAATGTTGAAAATAGTTTGCGGTTTGTCAACAGATTCTCACGACATGGTACTGAGGTTTAACAATGCTCCGACCGTAAACTATACGGATGACGTTGGATCTAAAACCACATTTCGCGTGCTAAATTCACAGGTGGGTATGTATTTTATTCCAATTATCATCAACCATTTTTTCACAATGGTTTACATTCCACCGCTCTTATTTTCCAGATATTTTTGGTAGTTTCATATAGGAATAGGGATCTAACCATAAAGCTCTTAAAATAGTATTACTTTAACCTTGTTTTGTGTTTTCTGTACCTATGTATAATCGATGATTGAATTTAAAGTATAGCTATAATAGTCTTTACGATACATTAACGTTTCTGCCACTGTACCAAAATATTTTAGTCAGCTCAATTAATTCGCATGTTTACAGGTAGTAACGAAACCGGAATTTAAATTCCTCGAAGACCCTTTATACAAAGAAATTTCCATTTTAATTTGGGACCCAGCAAACTTTTCGTCGACATTGGAAGACTGGTACCATCACCCAGACTTTCCTTTGTTTCCGGTGTACAAAAGGTTAGTACCTCATCCAAACGCGACACACTTGCCTTCACTTCACTGACAATTTTCCTTCTTTATAACTGTTAAATTATTCTAGGCACTCATCTAAAACTTTACTGTCGAATGTATTATTTTAGTCGACATCTTATTTAATAATGTGTGTTTTGTTCAGATTACTCGATACAAGACCAGAGGCAGATGCTCATTTGCTGAAACCGCAGGTACTTTGGGACCTGTGGGGTGTGCTTCAGGATTCGTCGCCATATAGACTTAGAAGGAACCCTCCATCATCGGGATTTTTAGGTGCATGCTTAACGCCTAATATAATTAATAAAACAAGGCAACTCTTGTCTTAGACAGTGTGAGCAGTGCTTTCCTGTGTATGTTTTAGAGTTCAGATAAATTCGACGAAATCTTAAAACTATGATCTTAAATGGCATTGTTATTACGAATTTTAAATCAATGAATTGTTTAAAATTCAGAAAATATTAATTCCTATTTATCATAATTCCTATTTTTAAAATTCCGAAATCTTAATACTCCTTACCTTTATGTTTCCCAATTATATAATGGCATGTTTTAATACACATATCAAAAATATTAATTCTGATTATGAAAATTATAAATAATTAAAATTACGAAAATTAAAGCAAGCAATTAAAAAAGTAGCATGCAAGCAAACATGCATGTGAGCAGGCAGATATGCAAGCAAGCCAAGCATACGTGCATTAGGATTTCTTGTTCTCCGGCGCTGCAGGAAGTGCCTCTTCAACCTTACGTATCAAATCGCAGCCACCTAACACGAACCTAATAGGTTTTTCAGCCCATTTTCGGAATACTGTTTTCGGGTTACCCTACGTACCTTTGATTATCGAAAAAATAAAATTTCGTATTATTGACATTCGGTAAAATAAGATTCGTGATTTTTAATATTTCGGAATATTTGGGTGTCCCCGGCATCAACATGCAACGATATTTAAAGCACGTCAATAAAGATGTATAATGTTAATCTGGCCCTGTACATTATGGTAAGCGGACCACCTTACAAATAAATTTATTTCCAGGCCTATGGTTTGCTCTCCAAAGGTGCAACCGAGTCAGAGCGTTTGAATACGTGCCTTCTGCGCGTGCGACGCGTCGCTGTCACTACTACTCGACGGTCGACGACGCGGCCTGCACGCTGGGCGCCTGGCATCCACTCGCCCAAGAGAAAGCTTTAGCTGAACGGATACGAGACAACTCCGATCTTAATGTATTTCAGAGAGGATTCATTGATATACCGGGGTTGAGACATGCTAATTGTTAAAGTTAAATTAGTTTAGTAAAGATAATGTTTAGTGACTAAGTAATTAGTACTTTCTATTGATTTTAAAATATCCGTACTTATAGCGCCTGTGGTTGCGTGATATCTCAAATTGCAAGGTTTAACTTTCTCAAAAAGAACACATTACTGACCCGCGCGGGACTCTGATATGTAAGGTTCGAATGACGTATTTGCGACGCATGCATTCGCGAAAAAAATGCAAATGGTACCTACGGAAGTTTAAAAACTCGTTGAATTGAAAATTGCTAATTTGCGCAAAAGCATGCGTCTCGAGAACGACTCGCGGGGCGGAATATAGGAAAAATCTGATGTTAGGTACACTTCTCGAAGAGAATTTACTAAAATAGATAAATGATGGAATAATGCAAAATATGTATGACTCTGTCCACAGAGCAGGAATGACACGCTACGCTCCGCTACTACGAGTATGACTATGAAATGTACCCATCATTTGTTAATACTTATAGGTTCAGCGTTAGTGGTTCTTTCGGTTCAGTAACTCTTTCTTTTCCGTTTTTACGTTATTACCATAGTGATAATGTAATAATAATAACAGAAGATTAAATGTGTGTCATCGCACTCATAATAAGTCGATAATTGGGATTTATGTAAATATAGTATTATGTATCGATCTTATATGAGTAAAGAATAACTGATATATATTTTCTCCTGCCATACTAGTCCTGTACAATTTTAACGCAATTGTTATACACAAAGCTAACAAAAACGTGTCTTCCTCTAGCTAGATACCAATGTCATAGATAGCCAAATAAAGCCTTTGAAAGTATGTTAGCCTTTTATATGAGTTTATCTGTTTACCTACGTAATTTTCATTTTTAGGTTTGTAGTTATTTAGTACTACAAAGCATATTGGCGATTTGCTTAAGTTGTATCTTACAATTATATTGTTAATGTTTGGAAAAAAAAACAACTTTGTTACCATGACATTGGTAGTTATATGATATTTACCGTTTTAGGAGGGAATCTTGGAATTTATGTGAAGTCCTTTTTTTTTAAATATCATCTTGGATAAAACAAACATATCTTGGATAAACACCTGACTTGGTGTCGCTATCTCTGAGGTCGTTTGATTCCCTGTCGGTCAATATAGAAAAATAACTTATCTTTATTGTCTCGGGTCTGGGTGTTGTGGTACCTACCGTCGTTGTTTCTGATTTCTATAACAAGTATTTTGGTTACTTACCAAAGGATCAGTGCAATGTATGTGATGTTATACAATATTTAAAAAAAAACGTAAAAACAATAAAATTCAAATGGTCGGTAAATTGATTGGTGTGCAATTAAAACTATTTATATTTGATATTTAATGATTTTATATTATATTGATAGATTATAGAGGTATATTAAGTCTCTACAGAGAAAATAAAAAAAACTTAACCTTGGGTTGAAAAGGCCCCGATCATTTATGACAATCTTAAACATTTGTGATCCGGAACACATTTTGTCAGTTTATGTGGTTCAGGTAAGGCCATGATGACCATGAGTTGCCCTTGTGTAGCGTCTGTATTTTTAGCGTTTCGCTAGCTGCGTGTGCGTGTAGCGTGAATACTGATCGCCACAAGAGGGCGCCATTAGCGATTCTGATCGAGCGCGCGGAATTAGTGCTACAGCTACATCCGAGATGCTGCGCACACGGCGGTCGTAGGGTTGTCACTTTAAAATAGATCACCTTCTTTGCTATATTCAGAATTTGCCTTTTCAAGTTAGTTTTACTTTTCTAGAAAAAAAGATCAAATAGAAAATTCAAAGCTTTTACCTCTGGAACCTTTAACAATGTTTGAGTATTTGAAAATAAATACAGCTATAAAACTAGTCTGATTATTTGTATTAGAAAACGTACAAATGGCGGACTTGATGGTTAAGTTATTTTCGACCGATAAGGCAGAAATATTTAAAATGGCGTGAAAAAAAAGTGAGTGTATTAAATTGTAAACAAATACTTTCAAATATGTGAATAAGTACCTAAAAACCTACATAGATGTACATATAAATATAATAACAAGAAAATGTGTCCATACCATACAACAAGAGTCTACAGAAGTAAACTAAAAATAAGGAATCTTATTTTTTAAAGCTAATTTTTTTGAAAAAGATTCTATGTTAGCTAAGAAACACTAAAACAGCAACTCTGACGTGACATCCCTCATCGTGAAGTCAAACTTGCTTCCTACTTGTCAACACTTCTTCGCTAATTCGTAAACAAATCGTTACCAATTCATGAATTTAAATTATTCTCGATATAAACTAAAATTCATATTCAGGTCACCTTTTTGAGTGCGAACGGCGTAAATAGCAAATCATTACAAAGGAGCGATATCCTTAATTATGATTTTAATGAGATTGATTTTCCTCTTGGACTTTGTTTTATGCGTCCTGAATAAGTATTTCAGGTCATCGATCTTGAATTTCGTGGAACATGTGTGTGCGTTTATATTTCACATTACGCGACTCGATGGTCGGTACAAGGTGTAGTAAGGCAGTGAGCACATTCCATACAAAGGTAATTCTACCAGTATAACTAGGAAGCGTTGGACGCGTGCCTATTGAAATGAAATGAAATGAAATGAAATGTTTATTGGCATAAAATAGTGTTACAAATATCCTCCTAAGTATACATGTTTGTTAATAAGTATCACAAGAAAAAAATAACACTTAAGAGGTTAACGTTGACAGCTGTACTAGTATGAACTGTGACACAGCTGTCAGCGTCTCCCACCCGCCCTGGTACAACAAATATCCTTAATAAATTATATTGTGTCCTGGCCCTGGCTAGGATCCAGCTATAATCAATAGTTACTTAATAAATCTGTGGTATGAAGTTGCATAATGATTTAATGGTCTCCTAACATTGTGCTGAAAGAAATATTAGTTATACTAACGAAATATATTTTAGTTAATCTTTTCGCATTTCACAGCCTTATTCAAGAAGAGATTGTTCCATAAAAAAGAACTAGTCCAATTATTTAAAACTCTAGTAGTATAATGCAGACTTGAAGTAAGCTTTTTCGATCCACTACAATATGAAATATTAAGCGATAAATACGTATAGTTTCAGATAGTATATATAAATTATAGTAAATAATTTGCGTGTGTTTCAAGCTTTAAGTCCGACCTCGGCAGGCGGTGCAAGCACAATAAACTGCACATCTTTGCATTCGACCACAACGCGTTGACTTTACTTGCTCACTGTTTGCCTAACTGCTATGCACATGAGCGCGATGAGACATTCACAGGCACGGAAATTACATTAATTATTATCATACTTGGTACAGTTGCACACATATTTTTGTGAAATCCTACTACACTTAGATATTTTAATTCAAGTCCGGAATACCAAATAGTCAACGATGAAAGCAAGAGAAATTATTTAAATGGCTACGATTCCAGTGACTACTTTACGAGATCGGGAGTAAGTCAGGGTAGTACCCTAGGACCGACACTTTTCCTGGTCTTTATCATTGACTGCCCAGAATGATTTCTGTTTCCGAATGTCTTCTATTCGCTGACGACCTGAAGTTGTGTCTGGGCATGGCATGGATAACTAACGAAATATATTTTAGTTAATCTTTTCGCATTTCACAGCCTTATTCAAGAAGAGATTGTTCCATAAAAAAGAACTAGTCCAATTATTTAAAACTCTAGTAGTATAATGCAGACTTGAAGTAAGCTTTTTCGATCCACTACAATATGAAATATTAAGCGATAAATACGTATAGTTTCAGATAGTATATATAAATTATAGTAAATAATTTGCGTGTGTTTCAAGCTTTAAGTCCGACCTCGGCAGGCGGTGCAAGCACAATAAACTGCACATCTTTGCATTCGACCACAACGCGTTGACTTTACTTGCTCACTGTTTGCCTAACTGCTATGCACATGAGCGCGATGAGACATTCACAGGCACGGAAATTACATTAATTATTATCATACTTGGTACAGTTGCACACATATTTTTGTGAAATCCTACTACACTTAGATATTTTAATTCAAGTCCGGAATACCAAATAGTCAACGATGAAAGCAAGAGCAATTAAACGCAATGTAATTTAGTAAGTAAGGGCCCTACATAAGATATTATGGATAAGAAATCCTTAATATTTTGTCTAGCTAGGGTATTCGGCAGCATTTGTTTCTATTCAACCAATCAATTGTTAATTAGCACACGTGTGAAGAGTACAGCCAAGTAAAGGATTACTTACTTCTATCTACAATTAGGATTATTTAGGTTTAGTTTTCATTGTCTAGGTAACGCCAATATTATGATATGGAGTCAATACTCAATCATTCATAGCTATACCATATTAGCAGTTAGGCTTACAAATTCGGTGAATAAATTACTTTATTAATACTTTATTCAGAAACCAATTCTTATGTTTACAAGCCGTTTACCATTTTCAAACAGCTTTTATATTATACCGCAACTGGTAGTTGATTGTCTAAGAAGAAATCGGGTTCCATCTCCACACACAGATGATATCAAGAAGCAATAAATAAAGGATTTGAGTTGTAAGTGTTTTAAAAAAAAAATTGATGGTTTGTGTGTGGCCATTAATACCAGATCAATGAACGACGATTCATTTCTGCAAACACACACACTTTTAGGTACACAATAATATATTTAAAACATTACATTTTTATTTTTAGTTGCAGAAAATTTACCGTCGAATATTATGTTTTTGTGTCCCTGCTATGATGTTTATTTACATGCTGTTGAGTTGAACTGTAGGTAATGTTATATGACCAATAGCTGGTGCTTGCCCTTGGCAGTGCACAAAGGTTATGCTGCATGCAATCTGTTTATAAATAATCAACTTATAAGTTTCAGTGTGTCATCACAATTAAATTCTTCGGAAGGAAATGCTAATATCCATGTGTGCTGTCCTTATATGACTGTATCTACATAAATATTACAAATGCCAATAATACATAAGATAAACAATCATGGTACGTGAGAGAAATCTTGAAGCGGTTCTTATAAATATACCTATTTTAAACCGGTGTGTATTTTATTTGAGATGCGTGAAAGAAAGCTCTGATAGGTACTACATTAAACGACTGATCGCATATCAAATAAATGTAATTAAAAAAGTGTTATGATAAAATCTAAGATTCTAAAGATTTTACATTGGCTGAATTTATTAAGTCATCGTGGTTCCTATTATACAAGGCAGTATTTTCTATTTGTATTGGCCGTAAATTTTCTTCTGAAGAATTTAATTATGACACACTGAAACTTGTGTTAGTAAACTCAAAAATAATATTAAATATGCGTCACACATCACACCATTATAATTATTGTCATTAGTCTCAAAAGATGAAATTAACATTCTTGTGTTACAAGGTAGGTACCAGACAATGTAAAATACATTGTGTCTTTGCCAGGGGTGTGTCCAAAACAATAGGACCATAAAACCACGTAATCAGCTGCTCTTAATCATCAGTTTTTACTGGTTACACTACATAAATCCGAAAAACTAAATTCCGAATTTTACTATCACGAACTTCAAAATATCGAATCTTAAAATCCCGAACGGTTTCATTTCAGATTTTTATTAGATCGAACTATTTAAAATTCCGACACAAGTAAAAATAAAGTCCAAGTTTGTAAAGCAAATTATTATTACATCTCATAAATGTTATAATATTATATGTATGTATTATACAGGCTGGCCAGAAAAGTGACGTCCAAAAACTTTTTTTTTTAGGTGCCTCGTGTTGAGTTGTATCTGAATCACAATCAGATTTTTTGCAACTCAACGCCGCATCGAGTGTCAAGTGACTTGTCTCAAGACAACTTGCTTTAGACCCGATAGCGTCCTGAAACCTGCTTATACGGGAACAGTAGCCTCCACTGAATCCAAGAAAAGCATTATAAAAACTAAACACCCGTTATTTATTGCGAACTTTGTCAAGCTTTGACTTTAAGCAAACAATACACTCGACATTGGCAGAATCACCGCTCTTTTTTAAGAGCGGGATGAGTCCATATATAAAAAAAAAAAAAAATTTTTGCAACCATATTCAGTTTGAAAAAGTTCAAAAAAAAATTTGAAGGATTCTTCGATTTTTTTTTCTGCTGCTAAATCTCTATGAACTGTGCATTTATGCATAAAATAAACAGCCTCATAACTTTAATGGAAGTTACTACAAAATTGTCCTAAAGTTGAGAATTTATGTTAAGTTAGTTATATTTTTTTTTAACCTAAAATTAAAAATCTAAACTGCAAACTTTTTAATTTCTAAGTAGCTTCAGAGAATGTGCTAGAATTTAAGCTTTCACAATAATAATAAAAAAGTAGTGCTTATAAAGTACTACTTTTTTATTAATAGGCTATTTAAAAAAAAATCGTAACTGGAACATCGTACATCAAAATCAAAAAAGGCGTTTACTCGTTGTAGTCGAATAAAGAAACTCACACACATGCATACATTAACTCTAAAACCATTACACTCCTTCCTCCAAGTTGCGATTACCAAGTGTAGGCGGCAGGAAACTATGTTGTCTAGCCACCTTACATTTGCTTACAAAAAAAGGTTTTCATAAATATATAATATTTTTTATTTATTGTTATTATTTTGTGATTTAAACCAAATAAAATGTTGTGTGTTTCTGCAAAAAATATTATAAATTAAAATAAACAAACGTCATAAATCCTAATTATAGAAAAATCATTACTAGTTTGCTATATAGTTATTATTGAAGAGGTTCTTTGTGAAAATAACGTCATCAATTCTTATTAGAAAACCATCAAATTGCAAATTGCTGACAAACCAAAAATTAAATAACTTTTGAAGGTTATATTTGTAACATTTTTTTTTACTTAAGCAGAAATGACCAAATATGGAATACCAAGCAGCTGCGTCAATCAAGTTCGGGTTTCTTGATAATATCGTTACAACGGAATCAGGTATCTTTATTGGCAAAGTTACCGAACTCATCGAACTAGTTCGATGAAGACTGGTTTCGTGACGCAGATAATAAGTGATGATGACCTTAACAGAGTTCGCTTGTGTTATAAAAAGGTGACATTATTAAACGGAATACTTATGGTCTGATTGTATAAGATTCCTGTCTTTTACTGCTCAAATACAACTTGCACATAGGACCAATATCGAAATAACAAAAAAAAACTTTTTTCTGTACATCTCACAATAGAAATATTCTCGTAAAGAAAGTTGTTGGAAATAACCTGTAGGATAATACAACGAAAAGGAAATTAACTAAACAAATCTTCAATGTATAAAATTTTATACTGGAAAGTAATTTATGAATAAAGCGCAAATGAATCATAGTTTCTTACAGTTACAGTTATAACATAGAGTTTGTATGCATTTTATATTCTCAGAAACAACAGTGGCGTATACAGAGCAGTGCAATTGGGTTGATTGAGTAAGTGACTAATGATTTCAATTGTTCTGAATCATTTTTGAACTTTTTCTTTCGTCTTGACGCACGACACGAGGCTCATTCAAACCGAGCTCTGTGTGGGCGCGATAACTGCCAATATGGAAAAACATACAGTTGAATTGAGAACCTCCTCGCGAACGTAATTATGAAATAAACAATTTGAATTGGACACATTCTAGCTGGACTTTGATTGGATAGCCTGCGAACGCGTCTTATATAACGTTCACTGATCAAGTAAATCTATAACGTTACTTCAACATTTGATAAGGATGTGATGGCTGGAAAGTGATCTATTTAGGACCAAACCAAATTGGAATGACTTATTCGTGCGATGATGACTCATCATCCTAAAATCTGGAAACTATCCAGGGTTACTCCCGTACCGAAAGCAGGCGGAGTAGCAGATATCGATATATCGTCCTTTAGACCGATCGCGGTTTCGTCAGTCTTTGCCAAGTTTTTTGAATTAATTCTTACCGACAAAATTAATAACCAGATCGGTCATCTATTGCACAGTAGCCAGCATGGATTCCGCCGATCACGTTCCACCACCACAAATCTAGTTGCGCATGTGGACTATGTTCACACACAAATGGACTGTGGTTATCAGGTGGACGTAGCCTACTTTGATTTTAAGAAGGCGTTTGATCTAGTCGATCACGACAAACTTCTGCAGAAATTGGCGATAATAGGTTTCACACCAAAGCTTCTTCAACTCTTCGCATGTTATTTGAAGGATCGTTCTCAGTATGTTTATTTAAATGGCTACGATTCCAGTGACTACTTTACGAGATCGGGAGTAAGTCAGGGTAGTACCCTAGGACCGACACTTTTCCTGGTCTTTATCATTGACTGCCCAGAATGATTTCTGTTTCCGAATGTCTTCTATTCGCTGACGACCTGAAGTTGTGTCTGGGCATGGCATGGATGCTGTGAATTTGCAGAGAGATATTGATACTGTGTCTCAATGGAGTCAAGACAACCATCTTCCCTTGAACAATCTCAAATGCAAAGTTATCACTTTTACGCGTAAATTAAAACCGATAAACTATAATTATAATTTGTTTGACGTTCCTATGGAAAAAGTATATTATATATTATAAGTAGACATTAAAGATTTAGGCATAATCTTGGATAGTGAATTGGATTTTCACGTGCATATATTAAGTATATGCAAGTTGGCACATAGAATGCTAGGCTTTGTTATAAGAACAGCGTCACAGTTTGACAATGTAACTATTGCAAAAGTTTTATTTTTTTCCTATGTACGCAGCAAGCTTGAGTATGGAGCTGCGGTTTGGGATCCTCTTGAGGAAAAATATGTGCTCATGTTAGAGAAAATACAACGGGAATTTGCCCGATGGCTCTACAAAAAGTTTTACGGTTACTACCCATACATGTCCGTCTTTATTCGTGGCGGGTATGGTCAGAGTCGACACTTTAAAGTTCAGAAGAGCTGTGCTTTTGATCGTACACTATCTATCGGTGCTGCACCAGAGAATCGATGACCCTGACACAGTAGCGAGTTTCCGTTTCTCAGTCCCCGCAGTATCCTGGGACTCAGTGGGGCTGGTGGCGCCGCGCCGCCGGCCGCCCCTACTGGCGCTGCCCGTCGCGCGGACGCAGCGCAATAGGCACGCGCCCACAAACCATGCTCTGCGTACTATCGGGGACATACTTGCTCAGCACTACAGCACTATGAAATAGTCCTATTTGCAGATAGTTTTGGACATATATGTAATCAATTTCGTAAAATTTTAAATGACATAATATGATTTTATTCGACATTGACATAATTATATTTTTATTATTGTTTAATTTATTTAATTGTATTAATTATCTCTTGACTGACAACCGTGTCAACCGTCATCATAAGTGCAAATGTACTTTATTCTGTTTATAATTAGACATGGATCTTTTTCTGACATTTATTTTAATTTAATATTGTAAATTAATTTAATCTTTTAAGCGTCTTGGATGAATTTCTGTTAGCTTTTAAGATGGCTGTTAAATAAATAATCATCTGCGCGCGTTTTTAATATTAACTATACTATAGCAGATTAAGGTTTATTTAATTTTTTTCTTTTCTTGAGTCTATTAATATATTAACTGTTAGAGGAGCTTTGAGGCATGATTATTTTAGAAAGAATTTTATTATTTTAACAATAATAACTGATTGCATTTTAAATTAAGCAGAGAGTGGTACAACGGAAACTATCTATAAAAGCTACTTACATAGGCGACTTTGAATCTAAATTATTAACGATAGTTTGGTCTAGTAGTGGTAAATAACCTGAACCATAAAGCCAGCGTCTATGGGTTCGAATCTCGGTAGAGGAAAAGTGTTTGTATGTGTTAATTCAGCACGAGCAGTTAAACCTATGACATGGACATTTGAAAATGTATTTTAGTAATGGTGCATGATAGTAAACAGGGTATATGAAAATAAAAATAAGTATCTTTATTAGCAAAAATCATTAATTGGAGTTCTTACAAAGTATAGCATATACGTATTGTTAACACATGATAGTATGCATGCAATAAAATTACCAATAAATTTACCATTAAAACTACAATTTAAAATAAATGATTCAATAACGAAATCATAATATAACAATCTAAACATAAACAATATAAAGTACGTAAAAATTATCAATAAAAAACGAAATGTGATAAAATATAATCGACAAACTTTACAATAATAAATAATCTTGCTGATCATGATCTTGGATATATTTTGGAAGATTATTAAATATCTGTGAAGCTATACCAATAAGACTGACTCCTCATGACTCCTCGTTTTACACATTTTTCGCTGTATTCTAAGTTTCTTAGGGCGAAGACAACATATTGGATCTTTTTCTTTATAAATATTAGGGCGTTATACAAATAGACAACATTTTAAAATATACAAACTTAGAAAAGTAATAGGTAAGTTCATTTTCCTTAAAAAAAACTACTGCTCGTTGGTATTTTTTCTTTTTCAAAAAAGCTTGATCTAAACATTATTTTTTAGTCACCATGACAGCTTAAACATTATACTTATAGAAGTTTTCTGTGAGGCGCATATACCGGAAAACTTATGAACGTAAAGGTTCTTAGATTGTGGTGGGTTTTTTTCCACTTATACGTTTACAGGAAAATATTTTGTCAAACAAAACATACGGGATTGGGTGTATGAGTGGTTAATTGAATCATTCTCGTATAATTAGAAACCCACAAACATAGACGCACGCATGTCTAGTAGGTTAGATTCGGTAGAGGCCTTCGTCATCTTATTTATTATAATTTTCAAGTATGCACTCCGTTAGAAACGTATCAACAAATTTACAGCTCATTTTTAACCGACTTCAAAAAAAGGAGGAGGTTCTCAATTCGGTTGTTTTTTATGTTTGTTACCTCAGAACTCCGCCGTTAATGAACCGATTTGAAAAATTATTTTCTCAATTGGAAGGGTATACTTCCAGATTGGTCCCATTTTTTTCAAAATTTAATTCTGATGATGGGATCCATGAGGAATTGAGGAAACTCCTTAAATATTATAGGTATACATATAGTGATTTTAGTATATTCAACAACAAGTCAAGCATTTGCATTCAGAAAGTATCATTTGCTAGGGTGGATCTGATGAAGGAGATCATAGTTGGCCACATTAGTGTTCCACGAGTAGCGATAAGATATCTTCATTAAGACAGTTAAGCTTCGTCATAGTCGACAAATCGAATTTTAGTGAATGATTCTGGTGAACATGGTACTATCAAACTGATCTGATGACGAAGGTAAGGTAAGGTAAGCACCAGAACTCTGTGATAAAACAATGTATCAGAGCCGTTTTTGGACTTATTTGAATCGTCATAAGATGCACTTAAGCTATTATTACATCACATATTGCCACTTATAGCGAAAAAAACCCCACTAAAAACAGACAAATAAAACATTTGTTTATAAAAAACATTACCGACTTTAAAAACACTAAAAAGCTAAAAATAACATTTAAACAAACATACCTAACAGTTATTTTTGGAGTCGGTGCCAGCCGTAGAGTGTTTAAATGTTTTTGTTTGAACCGACTCCAAAAATAACTGTTAGGTATGTTTGTTTAAATGTTATTTTTAGCTTTTTAGTTTTTTTGAAGTCGGTTATTTTTTTATAAAAAATTGTTTTTAAATGTTAAACCACATTTTCAATTCGGGTAAAATATTAAAATTCTAATACACACTAGAACGGGAATTTACACGATTTTTACCATTTATTTGATTGATGCGAAAGTTTGTATTAAAAGACTTTGAGCCACTCCCAAGAGATCAATAAATCTCTTAGTCAATTATTTTTAAACGAAGACAATTTCTTTACCATAATATTTACTAGGAAAAAGAACCTTTCCATTATTCGGTTTAAGACAAGCATTTCACCTTTAAAATTTTATTTAATTTTTCTTTCAAAAAAAGCCTTTTTAATTGATACAAATGATTCCAATACTTCCATCTAGAATATAACAATAGAGTAGAATTTAATCAATTTTGAAAAGTGGTAACATATTATAGTGGTGATAAGGTTCAGACTCTAGAGAACCTTCAAAAACATAGTGATCAAGTATTTTTATACAAAATAATCAACAATGTAGTTCACAGTTCTCATTCACTAAGAAAATTAGTTTTCATGTGTTCAATCGATCGCGACATAAAAGCACTTTTGTTACTCCCGTTAGTAGGTCCAAGTACACAACTGCACGTCAACCTACAACAAAACGTCAAATATTTCTCAATTGATATTGATCTCTACGTCTTGACTTAAAGTTGAAAATTGGTTCAATGGGTAACATGGTAACTTTTTGGGTAGGTTGACCTGCCGTCGTCTGTACCAAAAAAACAGTTTCATTTAAAGAGCTACAAACAAATATAATGCACACGCACACACTTAGACATTATTCGTAAGCGTGTGGCTAGAAATCGTCGTCTCTCTAAAATCACTTAATCGTCCCTCTTACCACTGTCTTCTGCATTCAGTCTTCTATTTTAGTTATGCATGTCTTGTTGTTGTTGAATTGATGTAGTATAAATAATAATTGAAAACTTTAAATGATTATTTCATAATTAATTTAAAGGTAGCTAAATGTATTATAAAAATGC
Organism: Anania hortulata; assembly: GCA_963576865.1. Classification (NCBI taxonomy): domain Eukaryota; kingdom Metazoa; phylum Arthropoda; class Insecta; order Lepidoptera; family Crambidae; genus Anania; species Anania hortulata. The sequence continues at coordinate 10,993,193 of OY756390.1, read as the reverse complement.
TGTATGTTTCCTTAATAAAGATTAATAAATAAACTATTAAAGTTCACGATCAACAAAAAGAGATATTTCCTTTTATTATAAACATAAATACTCGTACTATGAATAAAAGTTGATTGCTAATAGCTTTGCTGTCATATGTTTAAAAAATAAGTTACTACCATTCTAGTAAAATAAGTTTTACTTACGTTACAAGAATAAATATGATCTATAGATAGCGAAACTAGTTTTGCCATATTTACAATAGAAAGTGTTATCTGAATATCTAGTACAAAATATGAATTAAGTAAGTAGACGGGTGAAGGTAGTCGATACATATGTGCCAAATACTACTAACTAACGGATTCACATGAGTCAGCAGGCGACCACGGAACCATTGCTTTATGTAACAAAACTGTTACAAAATTAACAGTTATAGCTCGGAGTGTAATATACCCGAGCTCCTTTGTTTCAGCCACATACAAAGCTGAAAACAACGATGCAAAAATCCCATTGTAAACGTTTCGAGGTCAGATTTTGTGTTTCGGTTAAACACGAATGGCATAAATTAACCCTCTTTCAGTTCAGTTGCAGTTTTACCTCCTGCGCGAACAAAAACGTTGCATTCTTGGACAATATAAAAAAGGTTCTTAAACTTAACTTTATTAAGACACTGCATTCTAGTGTTCTTCCTGAACTTAAGAAGGCAACCATGTTGGGTGCTTAGATAATGCTACGAGATTATCAGGGTCATAGTTGACTATTTTAGTAAAATTTTACCTAGACCAATTAGTTCGAATTAATTGTCAAGATAAAGTGCCAATTGACAGGCCGCGTCGCTCTTGGAACTAACAATAGTTGGAAAGGAAATATTTATCGAATGTCAAACTGGAGGAAGCAGTGTGGATGCAGACCAGACGGACCGATGACCCAGTAAGATTGCAGGAAGCCTTTGGATACAAACGGCATTGATATGTTTGATGGGGGAGACCTGGCTAGCGTGAACGTTAAGAAACATCTATTATGAAAATCACTGGCTGATGATGATGATGATGACCTTGACCTTTGTGTGTGGATTAAATATGAAGCTTTGGGCTAAGTTTTGACCAGTTATTCTTTTCCTCAGCGGCTGTATCCTATATAGTTCAACGTTCTTTTACTATTCGCTGTGTCATACTCGTAGGCTTATTAATTGTCTTAAGACTTCATACATTTATTGACAAAACCCATTTATCGTAGTTTTTTGTTCTTTTTGCCTACTATGGGTAGCCTAAAAATCGAGTGTTATGTTTTACAAAACTTCATAACATTTTAAACAGGAAGTTATATTATAGATACCCTTATTAATATTGTTTCTTACACTAAGTATGATTAAGGTTTCTACGAACACAATAATATGTGCTAAATTCAGTTCTCAAAACTTTTTGCTCAACTTAACTCATTAGCTTAAGACATGTAGGTCATACTTAAACTTATGACGTCGTCTATGTACGGATTTTGGTTGGTAAAATATGTTTTGGGCTAATACGAATTTCGTTACATTTGTTCAAGTGCTGCTAATTTAATAATCTATTTATGTGAGTCAGTGGTAACTGGGTTAATGATCATGGATTCTTACAGGAAATTCCATAGCATTTGTTTAAAATAATAAGTAGTATGTATTTATATTAACAAAGTCGACTTGTTCCGATGTTTTAGGGCAAATACTATGGTAACTTTTAGATTTAGATTATTATTTCCGACATTAGGCTTCAATTTTCGAATTCCAATAATAATTGAAGTTAAGTACCTAACTGTTTAAATAAAGTTGAATTTAATAAAAACTTGACAATGAAATAAATATCGAATTACTTACACAATAAACTTACTATCACATTTGACCATTCAATTTCGGAATTGAAATATGAAAACAACTGTTTTGAGATCCTGAAGTTACAATGATCTAAGATTCATACCATTTTATGTATAAGTTTTTTTTATTTTCCACATTTAATTTATTCAGATGACTAATGTTAGAAATATCGAAGAGTTAGGTACTAAGGTCTAAGTACTCCAATTATCTGTTCATTGCCACAATGTTAGCATGTTTCGATTTATAGTAGTGATTACAACAGTTACGCGATTTATTTAACCGCGTGTTGAATTTATGTGCGTTGTTATAACATTATTTGTCGACTTAAAAATATTACGGCGTCTCAAGCATTCTCAGCACACGTCCGATTTAAATTCGTCCCGTCGCTTTTGCATTATCGTCTTTACTACAATCGGCCAGTTTACGACCGAATCGCAAATTCAGCACCAAGTGTTGTGTTTACTTAAGTGCACTCACATTTGAAAAACGACTGGAATGTTGGTAGCTATACGTGAGTTTTTTCTATTGTGACACGTGATACCGATTTATAAGGATGTACAGACATGCACTTAACAACTTTATTTTCTTGTTAACTTTTTATTCGAAGCTTGGCTCGTGTCTTTTTTGCTACGACAATTTACGTTTCTTAAATACAAATCATTAATAATGAATTTAAATTACTTAAATACAAAACATATTCTCTTGTGCCAATAAACCAGAAAAACGCATCTAAACTTTTCATATGTATAACTATTTTGAGCTATTAGGAATATTGACTTAAATATAAAAGTTCATATTTTTGCAATTTTTTACACAATGTCGACCTTTAGGTGCAGTTTGCCGAGTTGAAGCACCTCGGTCCGTGAAAGAATTTGACAGCATTTTTGAGCGAGATTGACAGCTAGCTGGCGGAGAATGCGATTGGACTGGCACCACGTCCTATTGTTTGTCCGGAACTTATTTGTTAGCAAAGTAAATATTAATTTTGAGGCATTTCATTATAAAAGTTATAAAGGCTTTGTTTGAAAACAAAAGAATCTAATTCTGAAAAATTATTTTTTATTATTTAGACAAGGATCTGTATAGAGTTGAGTGGGACCGCATTCTGTAAATTATTTTAAGCTCAGAAAAGCTCGCAGATTGTGATTCTGTATGTTACTGGAAAGTTTGTTGATCCAGGTGCTTGTAGTTTAGTGGCGGTAGCGCTTTGGTAGTAATACCAAAGTTATGTAACTGCACTCAGTTGTCACTGGTGTTGTGTGTCAGTTGTAGTGGTCACTACCATTCCGACCTTTATCAAAGAAAAAAGTTAGTCCCGCCTAAAATCGCTTGATACTAGTCGTGAAGCCTAGTCAGAGGCCATAAGGTGGCTTGATTAAATCTGAGAGTAAGGTACTTACAGGCCTTACAACACCCCTCCATCAACCCGCACTAAGCCCGTGTGGTGGAGTATAACTTAAATCACTACATCAGAAAAACATATGCATACTTTACTTTACCTTTTTATTGGTCCATTTTGTTATGCCCTTAGATATCAAGTAAATCGATTAAACAAATGCCTTGGAGCCATTTTGACGATTATTTTTGTGAGAATAATCAATTTATAATTGTCTGTCACTGCTTTTTTTTAATAAAACACTCAATTACAAGAAAACTTAAATTCTATTTATAAGGGAAAGGGACCAGCAGTGCTGCACTTGCTTCTGGATGGAGTTGATTTGCAAATTGTGAAGACCAGCAACTATGTTTAAATTATTTTACTTGTAACATTTGGTGGGTCTACAGATCGCGATGGAATCAGTCACATTACACAAGATACTTAGGAGTTTTTGTTTTCTTCCTATCTAAAATATGATAACCTACACTTCGTTATGTATCTACCTATAAGCCGCTTCCATTTTATGTTAGGTACCTACTTACTACAAGGAAGTCTTATAATCAGACGTGGGAAGGAAATGACAGTGCCAATATTTCCGGGTGACTGAAAGGGAAAATCCATGCCAACTTTATTGCAACAAAAGCCTTCTGACACTATCGGACAAAACTAAAGATACCAGGAAAATGTGTCGAAAGTCGGAACCTCTTTTGAGTTATGCACACATGCATTCGCAACACTTTTAATTTTTTATTACTAGATTTCTTTTTCGCGGAGTTTGCTGATGCAAAATCTTGACAATGGATCGATCTTGAAGTCAATTGCTTTTGCAAGTTTTACTCTCTGCAGCAATCGTGACCTGTGCTGTGGTTTATCGATTAATATTTCAAGTAATAAATAATGAAACTGACTAATATTTGGCCACCATTCAGTAGCAGGTCAACTTCGATTAAGACTGTAGTAAGAAGTTGGCGGTATGACTATGGATGAGTTTAATCCATTTATCAGCTTTAGAAGTGTTAAACAATTTCAAATCTCAACAAATTTCAGTGGAAAACTTAAGATGATCAGCTGGGAGAAGTATTATACATATACGTAAGTCTTCTATATTAATTTTTGAATAAATATTTTAGAGGAATAAATAATATCTTTTAGATTAATTTACTTAATTATTAAGCAATAACATTTCTTCTTTCTACTGATTCCTGAAAACCTAATTTGGATCACGTTGTTGTAAGAAGAAGTTGTAACAATTCAAGTTGCTCAAGAAGAGGCTTGTTCTCAGTTTCTAGTAGGTTTATTCTACTTTAGGGTCTACATTGGTAGTCGAAAAGGTCATGCACATGAACTAAATAAATTGGATTAGTTACGGTGATTTTTTAATTACAGCAATCGGTCGTTTGCGAAATTTGGTTGGGCCTTCTTAGTTGTTTTTTAATATTTACTTTGTTAGTGGTTTGGTTTTATTATTGGTTTATTGGTTTTGACGGCCCGGTAGATGTAGTGGTATAGTAAAAAACCTTAAACGCAGAGGTTCCCGGGTTAGTACTGGTGCGGGTCAATTTAGGAATCAATTTTTGCCTATGCCTGGGTGTACTGGGAGATACCCCAGACATAATTTATTCTCAGATACGTTGTAAGACAAGGCCAGAACTATTTATATTATCTTACCTAATACGATTTATTAGCTTTTATCACATATTACGATTCAAGTCGTAACTCGTAAGTTTAATAATAATTATATCTAGTATGGATTCCTATTTAATAAGTTTTTTACGTATTTGTATGGTTTATATACAAAAATTACTACTATCGGAATCGGATCAACATAACTTAACTCAAAGATATTCTGTTTGCTATTTTTGTTTGTACATTGTATGTACTTAGAACAAAAATTTTTTATCATGATGTATAGAATAATTATGTGGTTTCAAGGTTATTCTTATCCTTATCCTAAGGTAAGGAGATACAGGACAGTCAAAAGGTAACAGTTTTTATTTATTTCGTAGTTAATCACATTGTAAAAGTTGTATATTACTCGTAGCTGTAGAGTCATGCTTTAACTAATAAAATAGGACCATAAACTATCGGGTGTAACAGAAAGATGCAGCGGAACTACTACTACTTCTAGTATTTTTTTACGGTGTGTGCGATTCTACCGCTCTAATACAATACCTTTGTTTTGTTCTTAAAAACCCTTGGTCTTGGTGAATCATCTTCCACTGCCCCTTCTACTTTCTCTCCTAACGAGCTCAACTGTCACTTCTCTTCACTCTCTCTTTTAAATAATTATGTTAAGCTCGCTACTATTTCACACTTGCAATCTCTTCCTAGTCCTTCGGATAACACTTTCTTCTTCTCCCCAGTCACTGTTGATGAGACTCAAACGATCATTTTATCAATAAAATCAAAAGCTGGTTGGGTCTGATGACGTCAGTAGAACTATGATTCTACTTATCATGGATAATATTCTGCCCGCCATTACACACATCATTAATTTCTCCATTGATAACGGGTGTTTTCCAACTATTTGGCGTCGTGCTCACATAATTCCTTTACCAAAAGTATCTAATCCCAGTACTCTTAATAAATTTCGTCCCATTTCTATCTTGCCTTTCCTTTCAAAAGTTCTAGAAGCTGCGGCTTACCATCAATTTTCCAAATTTATCCATGATAACGATATTTTAAGCAGATTCCAATCCGGTTTTCGTCTTCGGCACAGCACCACAACTGCTCTTCTAAAATTGTTGATGACGTTAGAACTGGCATGGAGGAGTTACGTTTAACCGTTCTAGTCCTGATTGACTTTTCTAACGCTTTTTTTACGGTTGATCACGACATCCTGTTGGGCATTCTTTCACATCTTCGAGTCTCATCATCAGCTGTGGACTGGTTCTCCTCCTATCTTCGCGACCGTCAGCAGGCAGTACGTCTTGGTCAAACATACTCTGATTGGTCAGATCTGTCAGCTGGTGTGCCGCAAGGAGGTATACTCTCACCAATTTTATTCTCTGTCTTCATAAATATTCTTACTTCTCATCTCATTTCTTCTTTTCATCTCTACGCTGACGACCTTCAGTTATACTCCCAGGCAAACTTTACTGAAATTGATAGTGTCATTGGCTAGCTCAATGACGACCTGCTATCAGCGACTGGTCCAGTAAATTTGAAGTCAAAATGAACCCTAGCAAGTGTCAGGCAATTATCGTTGGTAGCCCAAGTCAGCTCTGTAAACTCGACATGACGACCATTTCGCCTATTGTCGTTGAAGGAGTCGTCGTAAAATATTCTCCGTATGTTAAAAATTTAGGACTCTTCATCGACAATACATTGAGCTGGTCCCAGTATGTTAAGGAAAGGTAACTGGCACTCTGCGTGCACTCTATCGATTCAAGCACTTTTTTTCCTCCTGTACGAAGATTTTGCTGGTGCAGTCTCTGGTCCTGCCTATCATCGACTACGGTGATGTATGTTGTTCCAATGTCTCCCAAGATCTTCTTAATAAGTTGGACCGCCTACTCAACAACTGCATCCGCTTTATCTTCGGCCTACGTAAGTATGACCACATCTCCAAATTTCGATTTCAGCTTGGTTGGCTCCCCATTAGGCATCGTAGGAGTGTTCGAACGCTCTGCGTCCTTTTCTCTGTACTTTTTGACTCCAAATCTCCATCTTATCTAAAAGATAAATTTTCATTTCTTCATACTTCTCATGATAGAAACCTACGTTCCAACGATACTCTCCGGTTATATACTCCACGTCACACTTCTGGTTTTATGTCCAACTCATTCACCCTGACGGCTGTACGCCTCTGGAACGAACTCCCCTCCAAAATAAAATAAAAACAGTTCAAAATTTTGTTTCAAAAAGGCTTTGCACAGCCATTTTAAGGAGTAACTGTCTCTTCCTCTCTTTCCTTCTTTATTTTCAAATGAATCTCGCTGGCATATGATAAGTGTACAATCATATTATGTTCACGTATTTGTATATGTATTTATTTTTTGTATGTAAGCATACCGTTTTGATATCTATGTTTTTTTTTTATGTATGTATTCATCTAGTCTGTGTTTGTGTTGCTAGTTTTTTTTAACACTAATTACTGTTTTGTTGCACCGCCTGTACCATCTCTGTCTGGCCCCATGGTTGACTGGTAGAGAATGCTTTTGGCATTAAGTCCGCCATTTGTACCACTTATTTTTAGTTCTGTGTAATAAAGTATAAATAAAAATAAATAATAAAATATACCTACTAACTACTTATTCCTCCGTCTACCAGCTGACATCAGTTTGTAAAAACCATTCTATTGAGATTTCGATTTTCTTCCACTGCATTTTTTTGTTAAATAATTACATACATGTGCAATAACACAGAATCATCATCATAGGATTTAAAAAAAACTCTAGAGCTTAGATTTTCAAAACAATTAACTTTCATAAATGGCTCCGGGTTCAGTTAAAAACATCGTTTTCCAACAAATCGAAATACTAACGACAACAATTATAAGATTACTATTGGAAAAACTGCTCGTAATGTAACACTATTATCTCAAATAAACACATCTTGTTCAGTCGTACAAAGGGCGTAAAAAACGACAGAAAGGTGTTATTATGTATTTTGAATCAATTATGTGGTCAATTAGCGGCTGAGTGCGGTTGCGACAGCTTTGCGACAAGCGGGCTCTATATAGCAGCTGAAGACGACACGCGATAATGATTCTTGAATCGAGAGATATACATACTTGTTAAGAAGGTGTTTTAATTGTAATCAAAATAATGTTACAACTTGCTTTTTTAATATAATCATCAAATCAATCATCAACACGCGTTTTGTATAATAACCGTCGCTAACGCAGAGAAAACTCACGTCACAAGTTGATGTTTCTGATACAGGGTTACATTGCAAAGGGGTGCACAATTTAAAAAATATGATCTAGGGAACACTATAGAGAAGGGTCTTAATTGTTATTATTTTTAATAATCGTATGTTACGAAAAAAATTATTTTAAAGTATCCGAAAATAAAGTCAACAGAGAGACTACGAAAGCCGCGCGGTCGTTCATCAGCGGCGTAGGTACAGCGAGCCAATAAGGACCTTATGCAGCGCACATACGGTGCATTTTTTTCATGAATGAGTGCAATTATTCACGCGTACGATTTTTAACAGCGGATATGAATAATTAAATGTAAAAAATTTTTTTTGGTTCTTTGCATAGTTCGATTAAGTTACTGATTCCTAAAGATTTGGCACCCATTTGCAATGTAACCCTGTATAATATTAGTTAAAAAACACGTTCCCACGTAGAATCACACCCTAAAAGGAAGTAACTATAAATTAGGACTCTATGCAACGTTACCATTTGTTTACGCAATACTTAAGGTTTGATTCCGAGGCTCAAATTTTAACACATAAAATCGGGAGAACATCGAAATCTCTAAAAAAATTTTACTTCCCCATACCAAATTAGTGCCCATACTAAATGACTGATCATCTGTGTTACGATTTGTATGGGAAGGTATTTTCTTTTCGCTCCATGGCAAAAGTTATTGGGTTTGAGCACTACTAGTATCACTTAGGAGGTATTGCGTAACCAAAAAGTAACGTTGTATATTCCAGATAATATGTAAAATGTAAGTTGCTCCAACTACGAGAACGTAAGTAACATTTGCCTGTGTAGGTATCGTTTGTCGAGCGATTTCGGGATTATTAATGAACGCAGAAGCTTGTTACTATTATCTCCTATCAATATCTGGAATCAGACAAGAACTGATTATACTCTAATACCCGTAGTGTAGATAGATAGATACTCTTTATTGTACACCATACAAAGAAGTTACAATTTGTGTTTACAGAAAGATGCACAATTTAGGTGGTCTTATCGCTAAACGCGATCTCTTTAAGACAACCTTCATGTAGGCATTGGTAAATCTACTAAGGTAAACCAAAGGTTGGCAAATTATGGGTTGAATATGACATATTATTTGAAATGCAATGGGCTAGTTTCCTAAAAAAATCTAATTAGTCCGTCAGTTAGATTAACAGAAAGTATTGGACACGTATTTTTTCTTTTCTAAATCAAATAAAAAATGTTGAAGTTATAGCCCGTTAAAGTTCCGTGTAACGTCACGCCTTGCGACACTTTCTAGCAAGAAGTGACGTCACGTGCTCACTTTGATGCGCTTTATCTTTGTCATTTTTTGTTTGATTGACAAAAGACAAACTGATGGACTAAATAGATTAATCATTTTTTGACCAAGGAAACTAGCCCATTGTAGTTAGAAAATACATCGAACGCACATAATTATAGATAAATATGATCATGAACAGAGTTTGTTCTTTTTTAAACTGAGTGTCTTAATTTAATTTAATTTTGATTGTGTTAAAATTATTGTATGACACTTCCATAGTTGGGTCAAATTTTGCCTTGTATTGGTGTATAATGTCAACCTGGATTTATCGTCACCAAAATGTGTCAAATTGTACCAAATATCATAAAGTAACAATACTTTGTTTACAAGGTAAGCTTTTGTTTTCTTTTGATTACTCGTAGCCGATTTTTTTCCGAATCATGGTAATTTATGAGAAAGTAATGGTTATGTAATAAAGCATTGGTGTCATTGTTATGGTGGTGAGTCGGTCTGATTGAATCACCGACCTTCACCCTGTATCGAGGTCGACAAAGCCCTTTGATTGCAGGCACCACGTTTTTCGCGGTACACTAACATTTCTAACGATATGGGTTACATTTCTACAAATTTCGTGACTGTTTCAGTTTTTCATAAGTTAGTAGATAATAAATTGAAGCCATTATTATAAATAAATAATTATTTGGTGCTTCTATGAATCTAGAGGACACGGAAAATTGTTAGACATATACATTATGTTTATCACCATAGGCTAGTGCTAACCCTTAGCACTAGCAACTTTTATAAGTTAATGACCAACAGTAGGTAAATAAATGTCTGATCAGCTGTTACAGTTAGTTTGGGAAAGAGAGTTCTATGTTGGACCTATTCGAAAAGTGGTTGTATCTTATCAGCGCGTAAGAAGTTGTAAATTATTTGACATACACCTTGCATAGTCAAATTTTCCTCTTGATTCTCTCTATTAGTAAAAACTGCATCAAAATCCATTAAGCGATCCATTTGACAATCTTTGTAGCCGAGGGTTGATTATGCCGGACTTGGTGTCGCTATCGCTGAGGTCCCGGGTTCTATTCCCGGTCGGTCAATGTAGTGAAATAATTTTTCTATCAATATAACAATATAATAATGTAATATATAAAATCAATATAGACAATTCTCAGGTCTGGGTGTTGTGGTACCGTCGTTGCTTCTGATTTCTGTAACACGAGTGCTTTGGCTACTTACCATAGGATCAGAGCAATGTATTCGACTTTGTCTAATTTATTAGTTGCCCAATATTTAGCGATTTTAAATATTACCTATCCAGGCAAACCTAGACATGTATGGAGAAAGGCTTCAAGTTATAATTATGTAGTGATAGCATATAGTACACTACCTAAGAATTCTGTAGGGAAAAACTTGCCAATGATTATTCAAGGTAAAAATAAAGAAACTATTTAACATGCTCCTATGATATTTTGTAACATTCATAGTTAAATATGTAACCGATAGCACCCATACATTAATTTTACTTTTACACGTAAGGTACCTAATCAGCTACTTTTGGAATCGGTGCAAACGAAAACATTGAATCTCTCATCGGCTGGCACCGACTCCAAAAGTAAGTGATTAGGTACCTTACGTGTTAGATTATTTTTAGCTTTTTAGTTTTTTGAAGTCGTTTTTATTTTTTTTATAAAATTTACTTATTTTTTCCGCAAATTTTTATTATAGTATCTTTGAAGTATAAGCTATTCAATAAAAAAATAATCATCAAAATAGGTTCATATTTGTCAAAGATATTGGGTAACGTAGATACAAAAATCAGTTGGCGTGGTATTGAGTTCATGCAATGTTTGATGATTTTCTTATAGATCCCATCATCAGAATTTGACCAAATTTATATGGGACCATTCTAAAAGTATTATCTTTCGAACAAAATAAGAATTATCAAAACGTCAACGTAGTAACGAATGATTGCTGAACATACATAAAAAAAAATTAAAAAAAGATTCCGACGAATTGAGAACCTTCTCCTTTTTTGAAGTCGGTAAAAAAATAGAATATGATTGTGAAGAAGTACTAAAAAAGAGATCACACTCATCCCATTCTTTCATAGTAATATGACGTATAGTTAAGATTATATAAGCCACTTATATTTTAAATTACAAGAAGACCAGAGGCCCAGTTTCCGTAATTTCACACTAGTCGCAACCGGTGTCGATCCGCTCCCAGTAACATTACGATCACAAACGGTATTCTCGTAAAACTTTAATTTGACGTAAACTTATCAAAACTATCCCAATACGACTAAAAAAGAGCAAAATAAATCTAATTTTGGTTACTTTCGTTTTCAGTCGCATTACGAACTATAAATTGCATTTTGGGTTTACGAGAATACCGTTTGTGATCGTAATGTTACTGGGAGCGGATCGACACCGGATTGCGGCTATTGTCAAATTACGAAAATTGGGCCTCAGGAATTGCCTGCCTCTTGGTTCGAGTCTTTGAGCTCATACCGCGATGGTCAAGTTAAGCTTGAAAAATCTTATTGATGAATGATTTTTATTTATTCTTTTAGTTTGGCACTATTGACAAGCCGGTAATTTAAAGTAATAATAAAATAAGTAGTGACAGAACTAAGCATTTGACGGTTGCAACAAAATTATTACATTTCCAATCAAAATGGAAAAACTTTGTCGCATTTTATAAAGTTGATCTATAAAGTATAAGATCTATAGATATGATAAGTAGTATCATCATCATTTCAGCCACAGGTCGTCCACTGCTAAACATAGACCTCCCATCAGTGACTGCCAGATAGGCTGGTTGAAATTTCAGCTTTCTAGTACCTACTAACAGTATCTGAGCTGAGCCGCGGACAGACGGGCAAACAGACAGACAGACGGACGGACATGGCTAAAGAAGGGTTCAGTTTTGACTACGGAACCCTAAAAACTACGTAAGCTTGCTTGTTAACTCATGAAATATGGGTTGACTTTCACGACCTTGACCTGGCCGGTGACCTCACCACCAACGCTGTTCAGGGAAGCAGCCACCCTCGGTTTAGTCATGTTAGACAATGGCTTTGTCATCGCACCGCTCCAGCCAAGGTCGCCTGCTAAATACAACATGTAGTACATAAACAAGAGAGTATGCGTATATGCATGTATTGATGGGTCGCCGGTCGGCCGTCACAATGAACCTGGCCTTAGGTATCTAACCCGCAGTTTAACGTAAAAATGTGACGATCAGACAGACAGATTTTTTAAGTATGTTAAAAAGTAATTGATTACTAAATTTGTTAATAGAAAAGTGAAAGAAATACATAGTCTAACTAAAACAAAAGCCTACAGCTAAAGAAAACTAGAAAAGTTTGAATGTTTCGCTAGGTTGTAATAAAATATATACTCAGTTACGTATTCATTTTGCCTAATAAGGTAAAAAAAGTTATAGGTAATAAGATAGTAAGTTTTAGGTAGAACTGTGAATTGATGGTGGCTATGTAGTTAATACTACGAAAAAATAAGTGAAACCGCATTCATTTGTTTGTCACTACTGCATTAAACAATAGTTGTTATACCAACCCTTAAATAATTTAGTTTTAAGACCTTTTTAAAATGTAGACTCAATCGCTCAAAATGCTCAAATGGAGTTGTCTCAAGGAATTTGTGATTTGATAAAAAAAATAATTAAGTAAATATTATTAGGCACAATCAATTAAATCTTAGTTAATTATTTTTGAAAATAATTTGTGTGGTTCCACTTGTTTGACTAACGACCTAGCAAAGGTAGCGAAAAGTTGCTGGATGCAAACAGCCTAGAAATGCTCGCTGGGGCATTCTATAAGGGAAGCCTATGTTTAGCATAGTGTACTCCTAAAGGCATACTTATTTTTACGTAGGTTAGCTAAGTTATCCGCTGCTGAACAGAACCTAGGTATAAAACATCCACGAGTATGGCATATTCCATAATCATTTTATCAGAAACTTGTTAACAGCAACTCGAAGTATTATTTAAGTATTACTTGATCGCGAATCGTGAAACCTTGCATACATTTTATATAAGGTCGATGATTTTGCATAATTATTATGAAGTTTCATAACAATTTAATAATTGTTTAAGTTTATTATGGCTAACAGCTATGTCATGGCCAAAACATGAATTTAAGAAATAAGAAAGCATACACCTTTGAAAGAGAATTCTGTGGGTTTTGGGTTAAACAACTTTTTTTTTTGTTAACGCAATAAGAGATATTATAATAGAGGTAAGGGGGGGTAACACTAAAGCTCAATTTTTAATATATATATTGAACAGGGTCAGTTTTAAGACTGAAACAAGTGCGAACCCGCGGGCACAGCTAGTAAAGAGTAAAATAATGCAATTATTATTTAGTATAAGGCGAGTAATTTTTCCGTATGCTAGTGTGACTGTGTGACTACTAACTTCTGAATAAATATTCTAAGAAGCAATAATAAGATATTATCTGTTGACATCGCCGCCGGTTAGATGATGATAAACTATGGTGATTATGGATTTCTAGTTAAACTATGGATAATGAAGGAAATTTTATCATGCATGCATTTTTACGTCAGCTCAAAAAGGTCTATAAACTTCCTCCTACTGAAAGAAATCATTAATTTAAAAAACGCTGGATTAATCCTAGAGTGTCAAGTCATTGGATAGATTGCCATCTGTATCCTTGGACAAGGGGACCTGATAATTTAGATCATGAACCTAAATAAATAAATAACTTATTTTTATAACTTTAAGTTGTACATTACTACCTAAGTACTATTAGTTCGATTTTGGATAACGTAAGCTGCAAGAAAAATGACGGGGATAGCGAGACGACTTAACACGCAACCCCCACGGAACCCTAAAAAGCGTCTAAACGCATGTCGGAAACAGAACGGAGTTACTCCTGACTGAATGGTTGATGTCTAGACTTATTAGACATCAACCATTCCGAATTTCAGATTTAGATAAGACGGAAGTTTTACCCTAATTTCTCGTGATGTTGTTATCGTGAGAAATTTCCTAATTTAGATTTTACTAACAATTATTTTTTGATCATGTATACTATGTCGTGTTTACTCCAGTTTTCAAATTTTAAATGAAAATTTTTTAACACATTTTGTGCAATTGACTGTTTTCTAACCGACTTCAAAAAAAGCAGGAAGTTCTTAATTCGGTTGTTTTTTTTATTTAAATGTATGCTATAATTAATGAACCGATTCGAAAAGTTGTTTTCTTATTTGTAAGCTCGTATACTTCCACATTGGGATTTTTTATCAAAATTTAATTCCGATGATGAAATCATGAGGAAATCTGGGAACTCCTCATGGATATTATGTAGTGATTTTATATATTCAACAACAAGTCAAGCATTTGCATTGAGAAAGTATTATTTGGTGGGGTGGAACTGATAAAGACACTGATCGGTTCTAGCCGTAGTGTTTGAATGTTTTTGTTTGCGCGTACTCCAAAAATAACTGGTATGTTTGTTGAAAGTTGTGAAAAAATATTTTTATCTTTTTTGAAGACGGTTATTTTTTTATATTTTTTTATCTTGTTAGGTGCGTTTGTACAAAAAATTAATCGAAGCCGATTATTGAAGAAAAAAAAATGTAAGAGTGAAGAAATATATCAATAATTACGCCTTTTAACCTATGATCTTATAAAATTAATTCTAGACTTTAACATCACGGACATCAATTTTATTATTCGTTAGACTTCGTCATAGAATCGCGCAAAACCTGGTAATTGGTATTAAGAGATCAGAAAAACCTAGGACTGTGGAAAAATGTTCTACTAGGTCATGCTTACAGGACACTTCTAACTCAAATAAATTGGACCCAGCAATAATACTCAATAATACTTGCACTTGAACTTGAACTTTGACAGAGCAAATTGTTAAATAATGGCAATTGGTTTAGTAAGTGATTGTAAATGGGTTCTTCAGGAAAACGTAGTAAATTATTCTATGAGTATAACTTGTTCGTCGCATGCGCAAGGCAATTATAACTGCGACATTTTTCACCCGGCATTGTTTGCAGTTGCAGTATAATTGCAAATTGATTGCTTCATTTTCAACAAAATTTAACACGTTTAATAATAAATATTAATACTGATAATTTCTTATCATGACTGTAGACATAAAATTTAAGCCATTAACCTATGACCCCACATAGTAGAAATTACTTAAATAATAAGGCGAATAGGTACACACGCTCCGTCAGAGGGAAGTTCATTTATTTTTATTTTTATTTATATGTCTTTAGGGTATGGCGCCCATTTTTTTATTATACGTAACACAGATCTAAATTTAAAATAAGCTTAAAACTCATTTTAGAATCGCTTTTCCCAAATTGTGTTCTACGTAATATCCAGCAATTTTTTTTACAAAATTAATTTCAAATTTAGTTACATTGAAACTTAATAAATTATTAAATTGTTGATTAAACCTTTTTTCTTAGATTGGATTTATTTATTAACTTCATTTTGTTAATAATAAATAATTAGATCTGCTTTTTTGTTAGGAAATTAATTTACGGACTTAATTTTGTTTAAAAAAAATCCTGATAAAGCTCAATGTTTTTTATTTAATAGTGGCACAGCAACCGGTAGGGGCATAACATCTATAGACCGAAGCAGGATGACCTTTCTATTACGAAACTTTGTTAATGATTAAAACTAGTATTTATAAAATTGTGTGCATAAAAAAGGCATTCGGTTCTGGAATCCAGGTTAAGGAATCAGTCAAATTAATAAAAATCCACACAAAAGTATATATATTTGTTACTTATATTATTTCTGATAATTTAATATAAAAAGTAAAACTGAACTTTTAGCATTATTCTACGTTAACTGGCTTCAATGAAAAAAGTTTACGCTAAAGACATAACTAAGGGAAATAGTGCATAATGTTATGTGCACATGCACGCAACGCAAACTAGGGAGTGGTTTTGTCTAGAACACCGCTAATATAATCATTCAATAATGCGGTTAAAGTTTTTTTAATTAATTATATTTTAATGAGAGAAGTTTTTAGAAAATAATATGAACGTAACAATTTTATGAGACCAACTGTGAAAAAAAAAATTTAGAAAAAGTCCAAAAATTTTGCACTCTTTATGGAATTATTGCGCTGTGAATCATACTGTTGATCTAGAATGATTCCGTATTAAAAGGTCGATTTTATTTAGAACAGTTTGAGTACAACATTAAAAAGTTAAAACTTTAAAGCTCATTTTGTATAAGTGCAAGCTCGATTTCAGCGGAAAGCTCTGTAAAGTTATGCTAGGGGTGGTAAAGGCTGGCGGCGCGGGGGGTCGCGGCGGCCGGTATTATAGCCCGGCGCGAGGCGCGGGCCCGCACTCGCTCTGACACTCGGCCTGCGGTAGGTCGTGCCCCGGAGGCACAACGATCGCAGACGAACGCGTACTCGCACGTTTTCTTTGAAAATTCGCGCAATTGCAAAGAAAAAAGTGAACGGGACCAAGTGATCTACGAGTGCTGTGATTCATGTTACCACATCGGAGACTCTATTTTTTTATTAATATTCCGGTAATGCTTGTTGAGGCACGGACGTGATCGCACTAGTGGAACTTACCACGTTTCAAGTAGTAAGGATTGCGTGAACTGAAAGCAGGACCAGTAGTACAGGCAAGTTGATAAGATTCTTTATCATGAGATAATTTCATTGAAAATATAGTTCACAGAATCAAGAGCTTTGTTCTATTCAAGTACCTTGAACAATTATAGAATGTATGTTAAAATAACTTAACTATAGTAGGTATTCAAGATGTATAAGAAATAATATTCCGGTGATAAATTGCATAAAAGTTCAAATTGATGACTGTTTGAAGAATAAAGTTTTTGTTTGCAAGATTTTGTTAACTTGGAAGATATTTATACAAAAAAATGAGCCTACTAAAAGCTCTTTAAGTTTTTTTACTAATATATCATAGTGTTATTGTATTCGAATTAAAAGCTGTCAAGCTTTTAATTCGAATATAATAAAACTCCTATTATACTTATACTATTTAACAAAACATAAAATAACATAAATGTTTCATATAGTTTTTGTTATTTGAACTCAGTTTTATGTTATTTCTATTAGTAAAGACTTTATTGGACTTGACATTACGGTTATAAACGTTAGTATATTTAACTGTTTGTTTAACTATATAAAAAATAAATAAACTTTGACAATAATCACACCATTAAACAAATGTCAATGTCAAAGTTAATTCAGCTGTATATTTTTTTCAATATTAACAAAGAATTTACCATTGTGTAAGTATAGAGATCATCTATTGTATTTTATTTACTATGCAAGAAAGTTCTGGATGTATCTTAGTCCAGGCTTGGGGTATAATTTTAATACATCTAATCAAATCCGTAACTATGACAGATGGCGTTAATGAATGAATACCTAATTATTTTTTGTTGTAAACAATTTCGTGTGTTTGATTAAGTAGGTGCACAAAAGATTTTCCTGTCCATTGTCATGCTCGGGGGAAATTACAGCTAGCCGACGAACACAGATTACCTGAGTAAAAAATTCACATCATGACATAATAATGCTGATATACCCATCGCTCCTGGATAAAGATGTTTAACAACTAAGTACGTTCAACAAAATGAAGGGTGTTTTAAACCTCATTGGCACTTTAACAAAAATAACAATATTTTGCCGTCCATCAGCATCACACATCGAATTTATTTAGGCAACAGAACTTGATATGAGATTAAACTTTGAAAAGACCAGTTTAAATGTAAATTCCTCACATAAAACTTACGTCAAATTCTTATTTACTACTTTAAATTGAGGACAAACTTAACAAATCGTTAAACTGGCATGCCAAATTCTGTCACTAAAAAGGTTATTTATAATTTTGGTCAAGGCATATGTTGTTGTTATTATCATAGTTTAAAACGATTATTTGCAAGTTAGTTAGTAGTCGATTTTATTTGAAAGCGTACCTACTATTAATAATTAAGAACAGCTTCGACTCTAATAAATATCTAATGAATTATCAAACTTTTCATTTATAAGGTTTACAAAAAGCGAGTTGAAGTTAACGATGCGTTATCAGATAACTCTACGGATAAGGACGTCATACTATCTTGCTGATAACCTGGAACAACTGATTTTACTCACTTAAATAAAACGAGTTCTTTCAAAAATGTAATACTGTGCTATCGTTTATATCACGGATTTCTTTGCATTCGAAAAAATACGCAAAAGTACTGGTGATGGTGTAGAGTGAATATTTTTGTAGACACAGTAAATATAATAGATTAGAAAATATTTAGTGTGTCGCTGAGGCTTATAATTTGTTAATTTGGGTTAGGTAATAATAATAATTTCAAACTGCATGAATATTTAATTTAAAAATGGTGTTACGAGTACATTAACGTCAGTACGTTCGACTACGTAGAATTAGTTGGTAAGTAAAGATTTTTATTTAAGTCAGTGAAACTACAATTGAGTCTACCGATTGTTTAAGTATGTAATAAAATCTGATATGATGAACGTTCGTTGACATTAAGACTGTTTGGTCACCTGTTTTCAAATAACATATGTCAATAAAGTAGAGCACTGAGTGGTGTGTAAATAAACAAATTAATACCTGGAACTTGTGTACTCTAACCACAATGACCGTGACTCATGCCTATAAAGGATGCCGAACCATATTGACCATATGAAATCACGAGGCATGGTCAATAGCATTTAATGTGTACAGTATGGTGTACTAAATACACTCGAGCCCAAATATTTTCAACGTTATAATTGCTACCAGAGCTGTTGAAGTTAAATTAAATGCAATATAGTTCGGGTAGAAATAGAAAACGTTTCTGACTTTAAAGTGCTTGTAATGAGTTTGTTCAATTTCTTTCAACGCACACTTTACAAAAATTTTATAAAAAAATAACCGACTTTAAAAACACTAAAAAGCTAAAAATAACTTTTAAACAATCATACCAAACAGTTATTTTTGGAATCGCTGCAAACAACCACATTCAAACACACAATACAATCGTTTTTGAAGTCGGTTATTTTTTTTTATATAAAATTGTTTTATTTGTCTGTTTTTTTTGTGTTTTTTTCCATACCAAATGGCGATCTGTCATGTAATTATTGCTAAATTGCTTCCCATGACGATTCAAATAAGTCCAAACATGGCTATGATACATTGTTTTATCACAGAGTTCCGGTGCTTACCTTCCGCCTTCTTCATCAGATCAGTTTGATGGTACCATTCTCACCAGAATCATTTATTAAAATTTGATTTGTCGACTATGGCAAGCCTTAACTGTCTTTATGAAAATATTTTATCGCTACTCGTGGAAGACTATTGTGGCCAACTATGGTCTCCTTCAACAGTTCCACCTCAGCAAATGATACTTTCTGAATGCAAATGCTTGACTTGTTGTTAAATATACTAAAATCGCTATATGTATACCTATAATATTTTAGGAGTTCCCCCAATTCCTCATAGATCCCATCATCGGAATTGAATTTTGAAAAAAATGGGAACAATCTGGAGGTATTTCAATTGAAAAAAGAATTTTTTAAATCGGTTCATTAATGGCGGAGTTCTGAGGTAACAAACATTAAAAAAAAAAAACATACAACCGAATTGAGAACCTCCTCCTTTTTGTGAAGTCGGTTAAAAATAGGACTAGAATTAACCTACCTAGGACCTATGCGTGTTTGTTTACTTCGCTATCGAAGGTAATGGTTAGCGATTAACTACGAGCACGTCAATCATACACTGTCTATGTAAAGGTTAGGAGATTCAATAGACATATACGGAAAAGTGGTTCATTTAATATAGTGATTGCATTACCAATTTAAATTAATTATGGATAAACCACTAATGTTTTCACTAAATTAGGTAAATAAAACGATTTGTTTAATTGATAAATGAATAATCGTTTACCTTTTTTATGTAATTAAAATGCTATGTTATTTAAATTATTTATTTGGAAGCTACAATAACAAATATTGCATATTTTACATCATGGTTTGGTGACATAAGCCAGCTAAAGGTTGGATGACATAGACAGGAGGTTATAAGTGGTCACTTAGTTATTTAAATTTTACGAGAAGGGCAATAACTTTGGTATTAAAGAAATAGCACCAACCATGAAACTATAGGTATGCATAAGTTTTATGAATAGTAATCGTTGACGTCTGACATTCGTTAGGTTTTAGTCAAGGAGTATCCGCAGTAATGCCACCTCACTTAAATGTAACAGACCGTTAGAATAAAGTTAATTCGTCTACCATTTTATATTTAATCAAACTATAACATAATACAAAGAGGGAATAATCAATAGAAAAATAATTGACTAATTTAATCTTGTGTTTAAATGAATATCTTTGTATTCATTTGATAATTTGCGAAGAAAATAAAGATTATTATTATTACTAATTACGCCACGTAAGATGATTGTTGAAATCGAGTTATTAGTATTGTCGCCGAAGATCCGGAAGCAGGAAGACTCTCCAGGGTCGTGTCAATGCGAACGCGTCATCCCAAGAGGGAGCCACTTGCGATGCGGCTCACCTACGAACGCCTGCGCATGCAAATGCATACGATCGCGATGGGTAATCTGTAATCGTAATATTATGGGTGTTATGCGTGAGACGTGCTCGCGTACATGGTGTTTAACATTGTCGTGACGATTAGATCTGATCACTTGAGACTTGATAAAAGAATCAATCTCCAATTCGTAGCTTGTGTTGAATCGAAAAAAGTTTATGCTATAGCATATTGTGTAGAAAACAAAACATTTTCTATTAAAACATATTTTTATTGCTTCTTTTTATTAATGTATTGAATAGTAAATCATAAATACCTGCAGTGATTATTTTAAAACCTTTAGTTAACTCTGCATATCTTCATTTGAAAAAGGTGCTGATAACACTGGATTCGAAATGTTAAGATTCATTTAACGACTTTTAACATTAACAAACTATTAGAAAAATAAAGTTTTTATTTTGACATGTAAAAAAGTTGCTAATAATATTAGGAACTTATAGACATGATACATATAAAATGAACGTTCTCTAAAAGGATTATGAAAACATTTTATGTTAGTAAGAACCTTAATGCTGTGACATCATGGTTTGGTTGTTTGAAGATAAAATCTGCGACAAGCTATGGTACGGAAGACATCGCTGATAAACTGGAGGTTAAGTCGTAAAGTTGCTATCAAACCCATGCTTCGAGGAAAAATCGCTAGTGATAAACCTTGGGGCACCTTCATAATTTTCGTATTTCATACACTTGAGTCCTCATGTGTTTGAGTAAACAAGATTACAGACAATGGTGCTATTTTTTAGATATACTTTAAAATTATATGTGTCTCATCTTGAATGCAAAGTTTAATGGCATTTGCTGAAAAATAATAAACCACTTCCAGTCATTGTAAATCCATAAAAATATTTGCACTTTACTTAGAGTCGTACAAATGATAGCTGTCATTATGTACTGAAACAGTTACAACAGCGTCTTTATTTATTAGGATAATACAGAAATAACAGTTCCATAGTGTAATGATGGATTAAAAATAATTTGTTTTGCGACAAGGCGTCATAGAGTCTGGTTGAGATAGTCGGTTATTCAAATAAGTTACTTTTATAGCAAGGAAACTATTCATTAGACATGTCTAAATTTTAGCAAAGAAAGTGTTTTTATACAAGGTTTCCCTCGAAATAAAAATGATCGAACAAGAACATGGCGTAGGTCATTTTAAATTTTTATATCTTTATGTCAGCTACTGTATTTCACGGTGATTTTAATGATCAGTTTCTTAAATAAATCAATTTTCAATGAATAAAGTCACATATGTTCATCTATCACCTATCTTAAATAAAAATATAAGCTTTGGTGCTTAAAACTTATCAAAACTTAATCTATATACTATATATCTTAATCTATATATATACTTAATTATAATACATACATTTTTAACAAGATTTTGTGCTTAATCATATCAAAAGGGATCATAACTTTTGAACCGTCAAAAATGTTGTTATTAATTAAAGTTTGCAAATTATTTAAGCATCTGTGCACTTTGATCCTTTCTTACCCCTGTATAAAATAGTGTTCTAAATTAGCTTTGATTAAAACTAGTTAGTTTTATTGTGATTCATAATTGATTCGAAAATTCGATTAAGATTAATCAATTTCACGTCACCGAACAACTTTTCGGTGCCAAAATTTGCATTGCAATCGGTGGTTAGTTCGGGTAGAATCCTATGAAAAAAATGTTTTGGTAAATGAAGTTAGGTAACAGAGTCCAATGTCGGTGAAACTGGTCACCTCCACCGCCACGCTTCAGCGAGCGTAACATTGCTGGCGACACCTCCGATTTGCGCTTTCAGTTTCGGTGCACTAATGAGATATAGTGATAACCTTCATCTGCATTGACTGCTACTTATATGTTGAACTACCGTTAAAAAAAAGGTAAAATCAAACTTTCCTAAAAACAGAGTCGGTCAGGAAAAAATATGTCGCACTATACATGTTGTAGATTTAGTCAATATCAAGAAAGCGAAGGTAAACGGTGACAATCAATTGTTATAACTTTTACAATTGGGTCAATACCGGAATCATAAAAACGAAGATCTTAGATAAAGTATGGAGTTTACATATCAATTTTTTTCGTTGTTGACCATAATAGTATAAAAATCCACGAACACATCTGTCTCGTAAAATATATTTAGGACTAACAAAATCTACACCTTTTTGTAATATAACCTTTCGTTTTTAAAAATATTACCACAGTTTTTTTGCATTAAATATAATCTTTTATGTTATTCGCGGTATATCATTTCAGTATGTAAGACTATTGTTCGTGCTTATTTGCTGTTGAACGATTTATCTTTTTGATGATAATAGCGTATGTTGACAAGCCCACCGTGTCTCACAATTGTGTATGTAGGTCGCCATGATTAGCCGCGCTCATCATATTGACCGAACTTATCACTGCCATCAGATATCACAATAACATTGAATGAAGTTTACTTCAAACTTATCAAAGTTCAAATAAAAATCCTTTATATTATCGCCTTAAAGTTTTTTCTCTTACTTTTCAATCTTGAATAAATATTCCGGAGTTAAATATGAGTCACCACCATACATGACTAACCGAAGGATCATGACCTCTATATCATATTTATACTTGCCACTCTTGTTTATAAGTTCATGTGACTTATTTTTTAACCTTATCTATTTCTTTGTTTCAGATAGAGTCACGACATATCGACGATAGCAATAAATGTAGTATTTGGAATATCTGTAGCTTTATTTGGTTAAGAGATATTTTTAAATGACATATCCATCCGTTTATAGAAGATATTTTTGATAAAGATATAATATTAGGGATAAATGAGTTTAAGTAATAGACAAGATAGCATCTCATTGAATATGGCGTTCGTCAGTGTGAGGATGAGTTTGAGGTTGCTGTGGACGGTTGTGGTGGCCCTGGTTTTCTTCACGAGGAGTAGCGCAGCGCCGGCCTTCGGAGGCACCGATAAAGCCATGGTGAGTTCTTTATCTTTGCAATTCTGTTATCACTGGAATGTGCATGCGTCACATATCTAGAGCAGCCGGACATTCACAAACAATTTAAGCGTAGATTAATGTCACTCAACTGATAGGAACTTGCGAATTCGCATGGATTTCCAACTAGCCTATAAAGTAGCGATATATAATTGACTATAACTTTCTACAAGTTTTTGGAAGAGTTAACTTTGGTGTATACAGGATTACTGGTGGAAGATCAGACGTGGTTTCACAGGATATTCTACTTGTGGTCATAAACAATATTGAATATCAAATCCGAGTAAAACATCCAGTATTCTATCAATCACGTTGCACTCGTATATTCAAGAAATATTAAAAAACGATATACTAAATCTAAATTAATATACTCTATCTAGAGCTACAAGTACTACAATGTAATCGCAAGTCGATTACTTAGCCGGTAGCAGCGGAACAGTAATCCTATCGTAGGTATCATTCATCAGCTATTATCTCAGAAACGGAATCGGAAATGACTTGTTCTGCGGTGGGGCTATCTGTGACTCAACGATTCTCAGAACTCACTGGGCGCCTCCAAAATTAATTGGAAACACTTGTAGTAGGTAGTAACAGTATACTACTTCATTCATAAGATGCAGGATACCCGACCGAGTAATATAGTCCACCTTTTGCAACGACTCAAGAGCGCTGATCATTCGCCTCTCACCGTTCACCTTATACCACACATGAATCATTCTCACTATTGAACATGTGTAGCGGGCTTGGTCATTAGACTTTGTCAATGGGCCTTGCGTCATGGGTGTAGTATTTGTAAAATACGATAAAGCTGTTTACTTATGAATCAATGGCTACAAACCAATCGAACAGGATCCAATCCTCCTTGGGAATTACATCATAGGTATATTTTCTATATTAAGTTAAATGTTACTAGTTATTATAGAGTGATCAAAATTTGAAGTTGTGTTTAACTCATGAATATTTCTATTGTGAACCGTGAAATTAACGGTTTAATGTTTTTGTGGCTTGGAATGGTAATTACCAGTTTTGTTCGTGAA
Source organism: Anania hortulata (assembly GCA_963576865.1). Taxonomy (NCBI): domain Eukaryota; kingdom Metazoa; phylum Arthropoda; class Insecta; order Lepidoptera; family Crambidae; genus Anania; species Anania hortulata. Next base: position 10,968,243 of record OY756390.1, on the reverse strand, counting down.
GATGAAAAGAATGCTGATCATCGAGTGATAGTTTTTGAGGTGAAAATCATTCAAAACCTGTTTGCGTGCATACGATTAATAAATAAAACTCTGGGCGTGGTGGATTGACGAATGTAGGTATGTGGATGTTAGGAAGAAACGACTATCCATCAAGCTATTCGAAGGCCGAGTAATTAATAAAATGATTGACTTGCATTGTCTATATACATGTAACATGGCTTTATTGTATTTAATTATTGGCTTCCGAGCCTTTTTACATACATATACCATTATATAACAGGTTGTATGAGAAGGCGTTACAAATTCTCATTAAATGGAAGATTATGAAAAAACAGGTACGCTAAAAGAAAAAAAACGGGCGAACTCACCGTCCCGACTTTTAAGCGCTAGCGCAGATTTACCGTACGCAACGTACGCAGATTAATCCTGATAACTAATCGTCACGGATTTTTTAAATTTTATTTTTTTAAATTACAATGTTTATTCTGACTTGTATTACGTTCAAATAATTATATAACAGCTGAATAAAGAGATAAACTACAAGAGTAACTCATTAATAAAAACATACTTTATGATGTAATTGGTGTCGGACAGTGCACTTGATAATCACTTAACCATATTTTAAATGGTGTAATTAACAAGTACATAAATAAAATATTTTCCGTCACCGATTAAAAGAAAATAAATAAAGAAAAAATGTTCATTTGGCACCTCTAAAATACAAAGTAAAAAGTTATCTAATTCTAATAAAGGTCATAACTTCTACAGGCTCCCAGTTTTGATGTGGAGATGTTTTTTGCTAAATGTATATCTCTAAACAAAAAACAATTTCTTCGTCCACCTTGTTTGTGGTTTTACGAACGTAAAATTTTGTTTACGCAAATTAAACAACGTCTTTGGTTTACTACATAAATATGTTTCTATGGTTCCGTATGAGTCAGTAGTTGACAGTTATGGGCTTCTAGAGGAAACGACAATAAAATCTCTTAGTTTCTCGGAAACCGTCGGCGTCGTGACTCGTGAGTCACCCGCAGAACCAGTCGCGCGCCAAGTTCTAGGTCATATGGCACCAGCTACATAGGACTACATTACTGGCGGCATTGCGATTAGTATGTAGCTATTTACATTGGTGTGCTATTATGTTATTATCCATTGGTTCTTTCTGTAATTTCTTTATGTTATTAGGTCGTTACAAACATAAGAGACACTTGTTATAATTAGGTAATGGGTGCAGCTACTCTGAATCTTACTTTAAGTTTACCTGACTCTTTTCCTTCTAAGAAATAAATGATAATAATAATTAAAAGATGTCAAACTTAAAATCTGTTAAAATTACAAAAAAAAAAAAAAAAGTACTATCATTGATAAAAATATTATGATAGTAATTCACTTAAGATCCTCAGAGAGAAATATCTGACCATAAATAAAAATAGGAGACAGTTTTTTTGGAATCAAATTCAATATTCGAATTTAAGAATTTGTAATTTGAATACTTTCTTTTAGGACCATCCCGTTTCGGAACCCGTTATTTCAAATTTAAGTACGTAAGTTCAAAGTCAGAAACTAATACTTTTACAATTATTTTTTGTCAATTTACTAAAAAACTGCATAATGAAAACAAGGTTTGAAAAGTATTCTAATTTCAGAACGATACTATGAAACGTTTATTAAAGCCGAATTCGTGTCATATAAAATACAATTACGGGTTAACTTGAAAAGCTACAATTTCCCAACTGTTGAAATTGTAATGAGAATAAAATTGATTAGCCTTTTGTAAGAAATCGGCGAATAGTTGGCGATGTCAAGGCAATAAACTCGTTCCACTAACCTGCTTGCGTAGCGAAACTTAAATAATCGATTATAATAAAAAAAACTCCTCTACGTCATTATATTATCGCGTTTTAATAGAAGCTCTCCAGCCGTTAATGCATCACCTCGTGTGTAGATTTATCATTTCAACATCATGATGACGTAAAATATATTTCACGAAATGGTATTTGAATAGTATTATTTACGGTATGAAAACAATAAATATGTCAACTTATGTTTCAATACAACTTTTAAAATATCTGTATCCATCTTTAGGGTTTCGTACCTCAAAAGGTCAAAAGGAACACCCTTATAAGATCACTTCTTGGTCCGTCTGTTGGTCTTTCAAAACCCTTTTTAGGAGGAGCGCGTGGACGTATTAAGTTGAAATTAATATTAATGCAATTCCTTTAAGCTGTAAAAAAATTAAATTTCCAAGTCAACGCAATGGACAGATACGGGTGTTTATCCAGCATATTTTATATCTCGAAAGGGAATCAAAATTCGGCAAGAAGAAATGTCTTATAGCCCAAGTATAGGAAAAAATTAAATAAGTTTGTAGTTGCATTACATCACACAACATTTTTTTTGAGCTAACTGAAAAGCTTTAAGCATCTTCGAGACTAGATTTCCGTTATGGACTAACTATTAACATACCTATAGTTTGTACGGAACCCTCGGTGCGCGAATCCGACATGCACTTGGCTGTCTTTGAATTGTTTCCATTAGCAGTAATAATCACCAATCACTACATAAATGGGGAGGGCCACGTCAGTTTTTATAATAACTAACATGATCTTTGAACGAAGGTGATTGAAGTCTAATTTGCAGTATTTTTTACTACCTGTCAGATGTAAGCAAAGGATATTACATAAAATTATCATCATTGGCTAAGACAGGTTCAAGAAATCAAGATAAATATCATCAGCAATTTGTGCGTTGGTATAATTGACATGATGACTACTATAGGAAAACCCGTGTTAATACGTAAAATCAATCGTGGTTAGTTCTCCATATCATTTAGACATTTGCAGGTGGAAAAATACTAAAACAGACCTCCCTTATTTTGTATGAGGCATGCAATTATACTGAAACGTACCCGGTACAACAGTGATAAAATGAGTATTGAAATGCAGAAATCGTTACTAGGATACGCTCCAATGCGGACGAATGTCGTGCGTGGCCCATTGGTTTCGGTCACGAAAATTCAGTTCAGTGCAACTTTTGCGTTTCTTTTTCTTAAAAATTCTGGGTCAATGCACCAAGCCACCATGTGAACGCTTTGTTTTGACTCTCATTCGCACATTGTCATGGGCAAGGTATTTCCTGTCATTTTCAATAGGTACTGTTATGATGATCAACGTACCCTTATAAAGAGGGTCATTATCCTGGCATACACTCGTGCGGAGAACAATGACCTAGCCAGAAAGTGCCAAGAACCCGCGAAGTTCTTTGTCCATCATTCCTACCTGACTCGATAATGCGAAATAAAAATTCGACTCATGCCTCACTGGGCGGACATCTCGCGTAAAATTTCCTATGGCGATGTTTAGAAGAACATTGAACTTAGACTAGCACATAAATGCTCTAAACCCATTTACCTTTTTGTTGAACTTAGCACATATCAAAATATCATGAGTCGATAGCATCGCTATGTGTGTATATTTTAAGTGGAGGCTAAGTTATGCTATGTGCAGGTTAGAACGCGGTGCGCATACCTAACTGTGGCCCAGGTGTCGCTCGCCTCCTTGTTATTCGTTTTGGGAAACGTATATCTCGGTATCTCACAATCAGCGCAAGTATCATTTTCATTTTAATCTTTTGTCATCGTGGAGACAGCCGGTGATATAAACGTGATGAAAAGCAAAATCTTACTTTGGTTCAGAACGTGAGTCGGCGCAGCCTGTATCCCTAGTCACGACTCACAATCCTGGGAATTTTTTTTTCGGATTTCAAAGAAGATTGCAGAAGCGACGATAACTGTGGCATTGTCAGATGCTAACCCGTTCACGGTTAATCACGATTGCTATATTTCCAAGACTCGAGGAGGAAAACAACGTGTTCCGTAATGTTCTTAACTGGGCAATGAAAGTCTGGTCTCATTGCGTCTCGTTAACGCGATTATCTCGTTTTGTGGCTAGATAATACCAATGAGCCGGAACGGAGATGGTGCGTTTGGACAAATAGCACGTAGCTCCGAACCGGTAGAGACAAAAAGCGACCCGGTCACCACGCTAATACCGTAATCCGAATGAACCTCTCAAAAGTAACGGCTCCCGTTTCTCAATGCAAGTGTTAGGTAAGTGTGTTTACAATCATATTGGTGCCACGCCTAGTTTTGTCGCGACACAGTTTAGATTAAGTTGGGTTTTGAAAAATCGAGTTGCAGTTTTTGTTTGTAAAATATAATAGTACATAGATAATTCACCATTTTGAAAAGGGCGTAATTTCAATGGGTTAGACAATTTTTGTGTAGTCCAATCAATATGGGGATTTAATCTTAATTAAGTTCTGTAAATTAGGAGATCGGTCATCCGTGGCTTGAGTGTCGCGCATGCTCGTCACGCACGCAGGAAGCGCCGGCGACCTTCGGCGCGCGCGTCACGGCCGACCCGATGATTGCTGCCGAGCGCATTGTTAGCCCGATTGGCCGATGGCTGTCTCGTGCTGCCAGCGGTGAACGACTTCGCCATTTCGGGTGTTCGGTAGCAACACTCAAACGCGCTAGTCGGTAGCAACAAACAAAGCTCGCAAGTCGGCATAGCCACAGCAGTTATTCCTCTCAGTTATAATTTTCTTTGACAAGATTGATTTGCAGGTGTCTTTACTATTTGCATTAGATGACACTTTTTTAGTATCAGACTAGAATATTTTTACAGAAGCAAGGAAATTAGCCAGTGATAACATTATATATTCCTACAATCTATGGAATAAACACTACATATGCCAAACTGTGTGAAAAAAGATGGCTGCAAATTTTTTTTTTTGGTTTTGTAACTGTAAAAGCAAAACGAATCTCTTATAAATCAATAAATATGCCATACATAGCCAATAAGTTAGGTAGGTTCAAAAAGAAAACTGTTACCATCGTTGTTTAGCTTATTGTTACGAGATGATACTAAATAATTAATTGTGGTAACTTGTAAGCTAAGATATCACAACGCAGTACCTACCTACACGTGTAGGTACAGATGATTGGCAGGCAATCATTGGCGCAAAGTCTCAAAAGCAACACAATGTACAGATACACGTGACAAACGTGAGTACGACGGACAAAGGCTGCGATCGCTCTGCTTGTCTCGATAAAAAAATAATTTTCTACATTCTACCTCGGAAAAGTGGTGGTTCACACGCGATAAATTCTATTTTAATCTTTTGACAATCGCAACGTAATTGAAACTAATTAAGGGGGCAATTATCCATTGCGCGTGTGGTAAATAAGCGCGGTCAACCGGCGCGGGCGCAGATCGCCGCGCCTGCGCGACAGGTGAGCTCTTCATGTTGACGCTCTGGGGGTGAATATCGAGCAATTTGGACTTAGGTCAAGATTTGACATAGTTATAAAAATACGACAGTAAAATAGAATAGAAATATACCAATTATTATGACGATCAAAGACTTTTTAATCTATTGGATTTTTTTTGCCTTCTTCTTTTGCTAGATAACCATTTAAAAAAGAAGACGCTCTAGCAAACTTACTGGATACTAGAAAATTAAATATTCATGTAATGTTTCTATTGCGGATATTTATTGATGGATTTTTATGTCAAACGATTCTAAGATTCTCGTTAACATCACATTATACCTACATTCCTGAAACTGCTCACGTTCTCAAGTAAATAAATTAATGTTTGTACCTATCGTCCTATAATTATTGCGATTCAAGGGACAAAGCGGCCGACCTATTATAACGATTCCCTCATACATAGCACAAACATATTACATAATAAACAGTCTACAAACACATCCTCTTTTATAAATATTTAACAGGTCGATAAATAACTCAATAGTTACGCATCTTTTTAGATAAATAAACGTGATTAGCATTGTGGTCAACTTTTTTGCTACATAAATTGACTATGTCCGCCAACGTTGTTGTAAAAATAAACAAAATTAAATTAACTCATCAAGCATCCGTAATCGAGGCACAATAAAAAATCCATTGTTGCGGTCTCATGGGACCGCTTTGATGTTGACGAGTAAGCGATATGCATGACGGAAATGTTCATTAAAAAAAAATGAGTGTTTAATATTTAAAAAAAAAACAGAATTACATACCAAATAGTAGTAGTATCTGACAAATAAATACACAAACAAAAAATGAATTCAAAAAACTAAAAAGCTATAATAGTTATTTATGAAAGGCTGCAAAGTTGGTTTTTGCTGCGAGTACTTGTATTGAATCCTGAGCGTAGCGAGGGTTTTAAAGGTACGAGATGCAAAATAACTTTGCTGCCGAGTGAAACACACAATTTTTCACCTCAAATTTTAAGGAAAGGAAATTTTAAGAAAAAGGCTAGGTGCAGAAAAACATCATAATTATTAAATTTGTGTTTATTTATTTAATTGATTTTCTTGTTTCAGATAGTTAATGGAAAGTGAATTGAATAAAGAGAAAAAAAAATTAAAATGTTTTTTATATCTTTTATCCAGTCCAGTGCAATTGGCCCACCTAGCGCTGGCCAGTGAGATTACGTAGGTCACACTATAAGTTTTCGTAACTTAAAAAAACAACATGTTATAACCAAAATATTGTTTATTGCTTTTCAAAATACTCTCCTTTACATTTTAAACATTTTTTCATGCGATCGAACCATTTTTTAAAACAGGAGGACCACAGATCTAAAGGCATGTTTTCTACGTGCTGATTGAACGCTATCACTGCCTCTTCGGAGTTGGTAAAAGTAAAACCTCTCATCAAATCTTTGATTTTGGGAAAAATACAGAAATCACAGGGTGCTAGGTCGGGGCTATGCGCAGGATGGGTGACGAGTTGTACTTTTTCGGAAGCTAAAATTTAATTTGTTTTGTTGGCCGTGTGTGAAGAAGCGTTGTCATGATGTAGGAGAACGCGGCTTTTGGGTCGTGTTTCGCGAACTTTTTCTAAAACCCTGGGTAAACAAATGGTAGAATACCACTCGGCATTAACATTCTTTTGATCTTCAAGTGGAATTGTACAGATGGGACTCGTAGCTGAGAAAAAAAACGCGATAATTTTTTTACCAACGTTTTTCGCCTGCCTCACTTTTGTTGGCCTGTTCTTATTTTCAAACACCCATTCAGAAGATTGCTGTTTTTTTCGTGTTCAAAACAATAAATTCACGTTTCGTCTCCTGTGACAATGTCATAAACAGCATTAGAATGTCCATGGTCGTACTTCAGTAGCATCTGTGAGCACCATTCCACGCGAGCCCGCTTCTGCTCCGCTGTCAGTTCATGAGGGATCCAACGACAGCAAAGTTTCCGAACTTTTAATTCTTCGTGTAAAATTTTCTGAATTTGGCTCATACCAATCTCCTATAGTCCTCGAATTGTCTCATAGGTAATCCACGGGTTTTCTTCAATTAGCCGCTTAACAGTAGCCACATTATTTTCGTTGACAGCATTTGAAGGGAAGGGCGGCACCCTTCACGAAATTCGTCATGTAAAGAAACTAGACCTCTCTCAAATTCAGCAAACCATCGCCTCACGGTGCTCAAACAAGTTGCTTCTCTCCCAAAAGCATTTTGAAGACGAGCGGCACAGTCAGTCAGAGAAGAAGAGAACTTTTAAAATCATAAAAAATCATCGCTCTAAAATCTTTTCGACTTAATTCCATTTTCGTTGCGTACGTAGAACTTTGAAGTGTGATAAAAAACAATTGACAAATCATTTCCCGCCAATTGTTTTTTTTTATTAACTAAGAAGGTTGCAACGTTCATATAACATTATCATCACATCAAAAAATATAACATTAGAAATTCAAATAGTTTCGATTAGCTAGAAGTGCAAAACTTTTAGTGTGCCCCATGTATTATAGAAAGGTTCGAATTTTAAAAACTCTTTTCACGCTAGCGGAAAAATGAACATTTGCACTCAGATTTCTAATGTCAAATAGAATCTTTCCAAGGTTGTGAGGTGAAAATAATATTAACATATAACTACCTAATCAGTTACTTTTGGAGTCAGTGCAAACGAAAACATTCATACTCCCATTGTCTAGCACCGACTCCAAACTTCAAAAGTTACTGATTATTAGGTAGGTACTTATGTGTTATTATTATTTTTAGCTTTTAAGTTTTTTGAAGTCGGTTTATTTTTATTTATAAAATTTACTTATTTCATATTATATTTAGTAATACATCTTCAACAAAACGAAAAATAATAGTGCAAACAAAAGTTAGCTACTGAATACCGATTTCATCCCTTCTTTTTCCGACCTAAGAAATGATTTTTTTTCTAAATATTTCAAATATACTGTCTTTGAAGTTTTAAGTTATTCAATAAAGAAAGAACCATCAAAATCGGTTCAAAATTCCCAAAGATATTGTGATATAAGATTTGCGTGGTATGGATTTTCTTATAGATTACATCATCAGAACTTGACCAAATCTATCATTCCGAAAATATTTTCTTTCCAACAAAAAAAGAATAATCAAAATAGGTTAACATGGTAACGAATGATCGCTGAACATACATAAAATAAATAAAAAAGATGAATTACGAACGACGAACTGTTAAATAGAGTGTTATTGAGAACTAATTGAAAACGTGATGTAACAAGTCATTTTATTTACACAACTTGTTTTTGTAGGCAAATGGTTTACAGACACGCATAAAAAATACGTCGTGGCCAAGCTCACCTGCAAATAAGCGCACATGTATTAAAAACAAGGAATTAGTTAATTCACACCGACATTTCTAGTATTTACAACAACAAATGCGCAGATATGATCTACAATAACATAATTAACAAAACGATAAATTACTAGTAACATGTGGTCTAATTATGCCACACTTTGATAATAAAGTCCACGAGTTGGTCTGGCCCACGTAAGGCGCAGGATAATTCGAAATCACTGTCATCATCATTTAAGTATTCACTCACATGTGGGAATAAATTGTAAGGTTTATGCATTGCAACTGCGTGATAGTTATTATAATAGTAACTCTGTTACATAGTATTGTTTACAAATTAGATAATTGTGATTGATTTATTAAGCAGATGCTTAGGTAATGAATCTCAAATTACAGTCAGCTTAGGATGTGGAGTACCTATGTCGACAAATTAATTAAGGTGATATTCCTATCATGGCATACTTTACGTAGCCTTTGTTTTAGATTGCAATTAAACGAAGGTACCTAATTTACATCTCTCAACAACCTTAAACGTTTTTTAAGCTACGTTACACAGTGTAAAACATATTTTAGGATAGGATTAAAATTAAACAAGTAAAAAAAGTATGTGTTGAAATATATTAAAAAAAAACAAATGAAAACCAAAAATATAAAATATACCTTGTTTTTGGAATAAATTTGTGTTGAGTCCATCACATTTATCACAATGCGTATCATTTGATTCCAAAATATTTGAACGCTCCAGCCGCCCGCAGCGTGTTCAGATAATATATCTGTTATACACTGAATTGGAGAAAAAATGTTTGATATAATTTCTACTCTAATGGTGCAAGAGTAGTTGATATACTCTTGCATCATTAGAGTAGAAATTATCTCAATCATTTTTTGGGGCTACTCCTAGGATAAACTCTATTCAACAAAAAAAGAATAATCAAAATCGGATCACAATTTTCAGAATTATCGGTGATTATACATAAAGAATAAGTACAGACTAACCTAAAACCTCCTCCTTTTTTAATCAGTTAAAATAACTTTCTAATTAAATTAGCCAATCGATTATATTTAAAATGAAAGCCAGTATCTTTTTTCGCAAAATTTAATGAAGAATATGAAGAAGAATATAACATTTAGTATTCGCTGTGTGCTCGATGACAATAATTATTGTGGACTTAAGATCTCTCAAATTATGGCAACTGGATAGTTTGAGAATGAATTTCGGATTGTTTTTCTTCGAAATTAGATAAAAATATCGAAAAAGTTTGTGCATATTTTAATAAGTGATTTTCTTACTTAAACTGAAATATGAATATTATGAAACTTACGGTATTTGAATCGATACAACATGATACAACTTTAACTTTCCAACCTCAAACTGTACAAAAAGGGAAAAAAATAGTATTAGCACAGCATGTGAGAGATGTTAAAGAGCTTAGAACCATTAAACAAAGCTACTTAATAAGAGCTGTGGTTATAAGACAAACGTCTGTGACACGAACCCTCTACAATCTTTTTTCTTTTTACAGCAGCTATCCATTTATTTCTTTGCTCCAATTTCCATCTTGATGTTGGAAGGGAATAAAACATGCACGAACTGTTTTTCCCATTGTTTCTACACTTTATAACACAACACGTACAGTACGTACAGTACGACCCATATCGCGAATTTTAACGTTTTTACTTAAAAATACTTAATAACGTTATTATGGAAGTCTATGGAAATATAGCAATTTGACACATGACAGTCCAGAGTTATTTTACATTTCTGTCACATTGCGTGCTGCGATCGATTTGAGGACCCCCACCACCCACCTTGCACATAGCGAATAGCCAAGCTTAGTATTTCCAACCGCCAGTTGGCTTCTAATTGTGAACGAAGAAAAAAACAGTGAAATACTATATTCGGGTGAATATTTTATTTAAATACCTTCATACATGCCTAATTCACTTTCCACGAGAAATACAGATGTTAAACGTTTTTGTCTTGACAAGTGTATGTTTTAACGGAATCGTAATTGCAGATAAAGACTGGATGATCTGAGGTTGCGTGGGTGCCTCGGTCATTAGCATTATAACTGGCTTATTGCACTCGTTATTTATTGCACTATACACAAGCTATAACACTTGGGTATAAACATTACGTTGTCACATAATAGAAATAATTGATAGCTATTGTTTTCTTTTAACGAAAAAAAAATGTTTGATCGATTTATTGTTTGCTGAAGATTAAAATAATTTGCATTTAAAAATAGGTTTAGAAAATAGTAAAAGATACAGTTTTAATAATAAGTTTACTAAAGTTGAATGTACTTACAATATCCGACGACCTCCGTAGCCAAGAGGCGAGCATACCGGGCTTGGTGCCGCTATCTCTGAGGTCCCGGGTTCAATTCCCGGTCGGTCAATGTAGAAAAATAGATTTTCTATATTGTCTCGGGTCTGGGTGTTGTAGTACCGTCGTTGTTTCTAATTTCTGTATCACAAGTGCTTTAGCTACTTATCATAGGATCTAAGCAATGTATGTGATGTTGTCTAATATATTAATAGCAAGTATCAATAATTTACACAAAAGTTTCACAATCAGAATTTTATCTTGCAGTTCTTGGGATACAATCGAATAAGATACCGCAGAGCTTTTGCCTTCGTCATCATCATCATCTCAGCCATAGGACGCTTCCACTGCTGAACAAAGGCTTCCCCCGATGACTTATCATCGGGAGAGATTGCCAATACTCGTCACGCTTGGCAGGCGGGTTGGCGAGCGCAGTTTTTTATAATATTTTGCACGCAGACTCTGCTGCCCGTCGCGTGCTACAGGAATTAGTCGCTTCTTACGACACGTCTCCTATTTGCGGTGGGGAAGTGTATTCTTTACGGCCGTTCCCTTATAAAGAGCTTAAAGAAGCTGGCAAATACACGTGCCCCATCTGTTCTCTGTAAGGCATATTGGCGTATCACAACAGATGCACTTCCTAGAACAATGTTGCGTGCTGCCCGGCAAATCATATTTAAAAACAACGCCTATTAAGCACGCTGTTTACTGATACCGCGTGTATAGACAACACCATGACGTGACCTTTGCCGTTGACAGTAGGAAGTTTAAAAAAAAAAAAACAATAACATTCCACATAACCCATTATTGTGGAATCGTGCTGATCTTTAATTTTAGTTTTTAACTAGATTTTCATACGTTGAGTGTAGAGGTAGATTTGGTGCGTTTCCATCAAAGGTTTTCATACAACTAAAGCGAAATCCGCTAGAGTTTGCGCTTAGGTTGTCATTTGTATACAAATACACTTCTCTTCTTCTTCTTTTCTCACTGCTTGCTGTTACATGGTGGCCAGGGGTCTAACTATAAACTCTGTAAACATTACTTCATCGTGTTTTTGTTTTTCTTTTCTGTATTGAGGTTGACGTCAAACGGACTGCTCAGGTACTGTTTTAGAAAAGTAAAACAGTTCTTTATGATTTAGAAGTTTGTAACGTGTAGAACAATAGTCTGTCCTGTCCTGTCCTGTATCAACGTCACTCAGGCGTGGACTTACTCGTAGTCTAAGTTTAATTTAATCTAGTCTCAGCACTAGATTTACGTTTCGAGTCTTTGGGCAAGGTGATATGACCCTTTCAAGTCAGGCCTTCAAGGATTCAAAGAAAAATTATCCACATAAAACATCATTTCATTTTCTAAACTATTTGACTCCTGCTATTCCAACTATAATGTCAGTTATTCAACATTAACAACGAGTATGTAATCATAAGCGCGGCGTCATTAAGTGCCCGCATGGCTTGCACGTAATCGTGTAGATAATCGTTGTGATGTGCCACATGTGTGTGTCGCAGGACGATTAGGAAAATAGGAAAATTGCGAACCTTTAGGATCATTAAAAAAATCTAATCATCAAAGGCTCCAAGCGTTTTAAATATAAATCTTATTGACTGACTAATTTCATTAAGGCAAATGCAACAATTATTTTAAAAATCAATTCTAACAATAATGAAGTTAACCACACCCGTTGAACTATAGTTAGTTTTTTTGTTTTCTTATTACTTACAATGGTCAAACACTTTTCTTATAACTTACAACAGCAGTAATTCTTTGTCTCCGTTAGTAGCCACTATCTAACTTTTAATACATATACAATTCTGCGAATATCTAACTTTTGATGGATATCAAAAATTTCAAATGTCAATAAAAAAATAATGGTTATAGGAACATCTCTTGGAATTCCGAGTTTTGCAATAATCCTAAAATTTTTCCTATGTTTCAATTTTCCTGAGCATCCTGCGACACGAATTATTTGTTATTACCTTTATGCAGAAAATCGCATTCATAGACTGTGGCGTCTACATAATAAATAGTTACCTGCAGGTTAAAATATGTGATGTTGCAACATTGAATATGATTGGGATGTATAATAAATAACTTTTATTAGAAGAAACGTTTATAATATGTTACTATAGTGTTATTAAAGGTGTATTTTTTAAAGATAATTATATGTATCATGTAATAATATTAATCATGGTTCATTTAACTTCTTTTGTTTAAGTTTTTATAATTTTTTATAAAGATGCGGAAAATAAATGCTGATTGCCTTGTTATGAGTTACCAGACAATGTATTGAGCCAGAGGAATCTCTCAGCACACCCAGACCCGTGTTAACTTAAAAAAGTTTGTTATCTGAAGTGAACTGCTGGAAATCGAACCCAGGGCCCTTTGCGTGATTTACGTCGCTACGTCAATCGGGTCGATAATCAAGGCCAATATCCAGCATTCGATGACAATAGCCGTGTCCACTCATGTACATAGGCTTTTTTCTACCAAGACGTGACAATATCTACGGGCCACCAGGCTAGAAAACGCCCTTTATTAGGTTTTCCAATTTGCGGCCACTTCAGTCAAGGATTAGCCTGCTCCATCGTCCACCTTTCCTACTTACTACGTAATTACTTTAATTTCATCTTGTTGATTTATTTCTGTCAATAAGAGAAATAAAATGACTGAATCTGACCGGTAATTTTATTCAAACACGGTCAAATTGTCTTAATCCCTCTAATTAAATATACATTTAATTCAATTAGCATTTCAATTGTTATTATCATAGATATATTGACCATAAATGACAATATGACATCATATTGTCATTTATGGTCAAACTCGGTCAAATAGACTTAATTCTTATTTTTATTCTTTTTCTAAATTTAATTAGCATATCAATTGTTATTGCCATAAATATACTTAGTCTGGCCATAAATACTGTTATAATTAAAAATAAACAAAATATTACATTTGAATTTGGAATCTGTCATTTTTATATGATTGTTCATTGAGTTTCTCATTTTGGCGCCAATACATTGTACAATATTTTGCGATATTAAATTGGAGTGGGGTGATAAAGAGAACCGAATGCAATTTTTAAAACTCTTCATACGCTTGGTATTAGTAAAATGTTTGTGGACCAGGCTATTAATAGGTACAATGAAACAGAAAAAGAACTGGCCGTCCACGTAGTGTTCGTACGAAAAAGGTGGTCAAAGCATTAAGGGAAAGAATTCGAAGAAATCCTGTCCGAAAGCAAAAAAATTTATCTCGGGTGATTAGGATAGCACCTAGAACAATGTCGCGTATTTTAAAAGATGACGTAGGACTTGCAGCCTATAAGAGACGTACTGGTCATTTCTTAACTGATAATTTAAAAAAGAATAGGGTGGTAAAATCGAAACAACTACTGAAGCGGTATATACGCAGGACGTACGGAGGTCACAGAAAATTTTTGTTTACGGATGAGTTTTTTTTTTAATTGAGCACAAAATGACCGTATTTATGCTCAAAGCTCTAAGGAAGCTTCCCAATTAGTCGACAGATTGCAACGTACTCATTATCCGACTTCAGTGATGGTTTGGTGGGGTATTAGCTATGAAGGAGTGACTGAGCCATACTTTTTTGAAAAAGGTATCAAAACATCGGCACAAGTGTATCAAGATACCATTCTTGAGAAGGTAGTGAAGCCTCTTAACAACACTATGTTCAATAACCAAGAATGGTCCTTATAGCAAGAATCGGCGCCGGGTCATAAAGCTCGGTCTGCGTCTTGGTTGGAAACGAACGTTTTGGACTTCATCAGAGCTGAAGACTGGCCGTCGTCTAGGCCCCATCCTTATCCGCTGGATTATGATTTATGGTCAGTTTTAGAGAGTACGACTTGCTCTAAACGCCATGATAATTTGGAGTCCCTAAAACAATCCGTACAATTGGCAGTGAAGAATTTTCTCATGGAAAGAGTGCATGCTTCTATTGATAACTGGCCTCAACGTTTAAAGGACTGTATTGCAGCCAATGGAGACCGCTTCGAATAAGCTTTTTTATATTTATAATTGTTTTAATATTTATGTCTTAAACTAACACACTGTAAAAGTAATAAATGTTGTTTGCGATAGTTTTTTTTTCTTTGTTTCAGTATTTATGGCTAGGTTTTATTGTGCAGACGAAGAAAGAACTAAATGAACAATAACATGTATGACAATGTTAGAAAAGAAGTTTGCAGGATGTGCGGCAATAAAAGGGCCGAATGAGTCACAATCACACTTGGACTAATTTACTTTGTTTGACTATCTCTCGATAGGTAAGGTAGAGGGACAGACACTGATTCAACCACTTACTCATTGAGTAAACATGTGTGTCGTCCGGAAACTACTTAGCAAGGAAATACTAGTTACTAAATAACAGATAATCATGTTGATTAAAACTAACTGGGTGTGTAAGATAGTATTGATAGCCAATTGTGTAGATATATTTACTTACATTAAGTTACAGTAAAAATTGTATTCAAGTATAGGTATACAGGGTGTGCCGTAACTCAAGGATATTTATTATGTTAACCTTTTAAGGATATATTTTATACATCGTGAACAACTTTTGTTCTATGACTTTTAAAAATATGTTTTTTTTTATTCTAAATAAATTCAATACGCTGTTTGGTATTTTTATATGGGAAGTCAATATATTCACATACAATTTGCATATGTCATAAAACAAAAGTAATATACGAGTATATATTATATATTTTTAAGGTTTTTAGTTTTAGGTTCATTGTTCTTATACTAATTAGTTTAATATTAAATAATATTTTGTTTTTTTAATAAACATAATAATTGCCCGTGCGTATATAATTTATGTTAAAAGTAATGTTTTATTTCCTCAGTTAAATGTCAAAGTAATTTTCCATGATGTACAGATGTGGTTACAAGATTAAACATTAAGTTACGGGATATTCTCTATATACATATTTTGCTATTTTAAGGAGATATCGAAACTTTCTTTGTCAAATAAATTTTAAGATAATGAAATAGGTAATTCACATAAAATAAATATTCACTTTTCGCTTTTCGATACAAAATCCATATTAAATTAGTATACATACACATTAAAAAATTGTCTGCCTCAGGTGCAGGTAGCATTCACCTCGATAACAAAGGGACATGTCCGATTCTCATTTGAGGCCGTCCAGACCTGCATGTATATGCCAACTAATGTATATTAAGAACAATTTTGTAATTTTGTTTGTAAAATAATGTATATTAATAACAATTATGTGATTTTATAAATTTTGCACGCTTTATATGACAAAGCTAAAGGTGCTGAACTACATGACATCAACCCTATTTATAAGACCCACTGTAACCATTTCTATAGCAAATGAAGATTCTATTCTATTCTATTCAAAAAGTAACAGTAAGTATGTATAATTTTATTATGATTTGATAGTGAAAGCTATATTTTTACTTACATTATAGTATTCGTAGAAAGACTTCACGCACATTGACACAGAAACGTCCAACTAAGTGTTGACCCTGTTACAAGCAGATTTTTTCTCGTCTTCCGCGAATTATAGGATAACCGAGGCGAGTACTTTGCCAATTAGCACTGTCAGTTAGTGATGATGCATGATAATCGAACCGTTTGTATGTCTCGAGGCGAAATTTGCATGCAAGTGGGTCTTTAGAGCGGCGCAGCCTCCGACCGTTATGGGGGCACACTGACCCCGTTGTGGATACGCCTTTGTTATACAATTGGGAATTAATATTTTGGAAACATTTTGAACAACAGTGATCGAGTGAGTGAGTGTATATAACAGTGATCCCGTTTCAAAAAGCTACTTTAATTTGTTGGTACTCATCAGGCACGTAATCAAGACACAATAGAAATTCCATTGTTATGCGGTCTCATGAGACCGCTTGGATGTTGATGAGTTGGTGTTCATAAAACTGTAACTGAGTTTCTTGCGCCGTTTCTTCTCATTACCAGCCAATATACTCCATATCCCATAGCTATATTTTTTGACGTGTATACGTGCTCGGAAGTGGGCCTATATACTGAATAGATGGGTATTATTGAGTATTATTGTATACGAATATGTTCATTACCTTTTTGGTTGAATTTTTGTTCTCGGAATAACGAAAAGACTTTCATTTCCTGATAAAAATAATTTACGAGTCAAAACTTATTTTGTCGATTGAGAATTTTAGTTTTTTTGTTCTCTATCTTAAATTGACACAACAATTTGTACTTATTATTGCTCGTATTTTCCAAACATTAAGCATTTTAGTCGTCATAAAGATTTTGTCACATCAATGTTACTTTTCGGAGTACCTTTAGCCAGTTTTTGTAATCTGTGCGTCATATTTAACATTTGTAAAAAAAGTAGTGCTAAGAGAAACAGTCGTCAACAACATGCCTAAGGTAAACACCAGTTCATAAAGTGCATTTATGTTGCGGACAGACTTTATTACGTAGGTTTTGTGCCGATAAGCATTTTTCAAGTGAAAATTGCATTCTTTTACGATGTTAGACTTTATCTTACAAGTAATAGGTACTGCACAAGAAAGTACCGACAATGAATAAGCTTGATATTGTAATAAATACACCTAAGCTAAACGTTTTTTCAGTTGTTTTTATGCTTCTCGAAATTGAGAAAAGTTTATTCGATGAGTTATTTAATTCCATTCTAAGGGCATATCATCACTTGATCATTTTGAATTTTTTTTTATAAATAAAGAAATAAATATTAAATAAATATTGGAAAACATCACATACATTGCTCTGATCCTGTGGTAAGTAGCTAAAGCACTTGTGTTAAGAACACGTATCTACAAACTTTCACGCTACCTACCGAGGACCAATAGATTTAACCTACTTACGTTTTTGACAGTGAGTAAAGCCTAGTTTTCATCTTTTGCTGTACTTTATTATCGGGTCCACCCAAACTGAAACGATTTGTTAAAGCCTTGTAACTAATCAATATGAGTAAATGAAATAATTAATGCCTCACAGATGTCAATTACCATGGCTGCAGATGCATTCGAATATTATCATGCAATAACTTAAGTCCATTGTTATGACCTATTGTAAGGATTTCAATCTAATAAAAATGGATCTCTATTTCCCTTAGTCATCGCATCACGCGTGAACAGATGGAACAATTTCGCTAATTCTTTTTTTGTTGTGTTTTATTGTTAGCTGAAAAAATATTGTTAGAAGATTCTTAAGGAAAAAAAAATTAGGAAGTTGCGCAGAAAATCATTCATGGATAAACTAAAGACTATGCGAAAGAAGAAGAAACAGCTAGTTGACATATTATTTATTCGTAAGAAATCAGTTAAAAGATTCTGCTAACAAATACGTGGTACTTAATTTAATTAGTTTTTATGTAAACTTTTTATTTTACTTATTTTATAAAACTATGAAATTTGAACATCTAAAATCTAAAAGTACAGCTTTATTACATACCTTGGGTTCGCTTATAAGGAAGCAAACAATTAAAGTAATCATAAAACATATGTAATGAATATAACATGATTAAAACAACTACTTTCAAGGAAAACATAATGAGAAAATTTGCATCATAATGATTACCATGAAGTGGAATTACTAAGATCGTTTTTTTTTTAAATAATGAAAATCGTGATCACGCTGCACGCTTTCAGAATGCTCCTAATAATTGACATTAATATGTAACACAGTCACATGCATGAGTCATAGTCATTATTACTTAGTGTTTGTATAAAAACTAAATGACATTTGCAGTTCATCTGAACTGCAGTAGTGGTTGACCCATTTTTCGGAGAGGACATTTAGAACGGCACCAAAATAGCCACAGATCATTTGATGGACAAATAGACAAATCTTTTGGTTTGTTAGCATTCACTCGGCATCGGTAAACAATAGCAAAGATGGGCTTTTGGAAGTATTGACTGTGTAGCGTTTGTCACGGTATTGTGAATATTCCCTGGAGGTAGAACAAAGAGTTATACCAGGCGGAGATGCGTGTTATGTAATTGCGATGCATCGCACGCGCATGACACTGCACGGCTGCCACCTCCCAAGGCCGCTTATGTCTCTTCTTGAGCACCTTGTATAAGTAAACCATAGGAACAACAAGATATAACTTATTCTGCGCCTTATTTGTTATTTAAATTCCTTCCCTTTTATTTTTATCCGTCTTAATTTTTGAGCTTCGCAAATAGATTACCTTTCTTCGGATTAACTGACTCTACTTCTTTGTTTACGTTTTAACTCACAATGAAGATAAACAAAGAACGTTTAAACCTCTCGTCTCGTATTTCTAATGGTCCTCGGAACTAATAAACATTATAATGTCGTCGCACAGCGCTTACGTCGCCAATCGAGTTATCTTTATCAAACGATTGACAATGGTTGAGTGACCTTGTGATGTCGAGAGATTATGTCGTGTAGGCATTCTATCGGAGATAAAACCAGATCTATGCAAGCAAATTAGCGCGTTGGAAATCCATGTCGTAAAGGAAAAAAACACCTTATTTGAATATTCCGTATTGCACCTACAAATGCTATGACATTAAACCTTTGCTCTTATAAATAGGTCAAATTATTTAAGCGGTTTAAAACTTTGATAGGCCAGTCAATGAAGTACAAACACGCAAATAAACCTCGACGTGTGAACGATTACGAGCTGTGTATTCGAAAGAAATGTATTTTTAGGTATTTTGTAGCTATGCAGAATCTCAATTTTGACTGTCAGTCATTGAGCAAAATTCGATATTTCATCCTAATTACGACTAAGTTGCATTACACGTATTATTTCGCACCTAGTTGCTTTACGCACTGCACCGTACCGTTAGTGCATAAAACAACAGGAGCCCCAACCCGTTGTGGATGCGGCAGTTTGACGACGACGCGTACTTCCAGATGTACCTGGCGCAGTACGGGTACCTGAGCCCGACGGTGCGGAACCCCTCTAGCGGACACATCATGGACGAGAGCTCGTGGCGGCGCGCCATCGCAGAGTTCCAGAGCTTCGCTGGGTTGAATGCTACAGGTAATATTAATATATATTTTAAGCTACTAGAAACCTGGTTTGGATTAATTCTGAGGCTCAAATAAGTAACATCTATTCCTATGGGATCAACATCGACCTTGACCGAATGGTGGCCGCAAATAGTTTGTGTTTTAGATATTAGTTAAACTGAAAAAGTTATTGTATTTGAGCACTAGAATTAGCCTTAAAGAGTTTTAAAATTAATTTAAATGACCTTTTATATAGATACTGATAAAAATTTAAGATTTAAAATTAGTTAACAGATAATAATTCGATTTTTAAATACTTGCTTACCAGGCAACTTACGTCGCGTCACGCAATGCAGCGCAAGTGCCGTCTGCAAACTTTTGTTGTACTCTATTTGTTGGTTAAATTAATATTTGTCTAGGTAGGTATTTTAGTAGATTTGTTTTGATCAAGTAGCCAGGCTAATTCCTAACACATTTACTGGTAATGTAAAATAAACCGGTCATAGATTTATATATAAATAAATATTATTGTGTTTCCTTTTTATATTCAAGGTAAGTCACTGTAGAGGCAAACAAAAAACTGGCTTATGTGTTAATATATTTTTTTAAATGTCTTTAGTCAATAACATTGTTTTTCCGACTCTGGTTCGTAAAACACAAATCAATTTATAGAAAAACATTATCTAACAACCACAGAAATACAGACAACTAAGGAAGTGACCTAAATAGTGTTACGATTCAAACTAATTCTAAGAGATATTTTAGTTGAAAACCAATTTACGTCAATCTCGGCCAGTGAAAGCGGCTATAAACCCAAATCGATTTGTCTTGCGTATTACTTAAACTATCAATGTCAATTGGAGGTGTAAATAGATAGTGATTTAAGTGTTACCCAATCCATAAGTCTTTGAATCGATACCTACAGGTATTTTTAAGTTAGATCATTCGCATAGACATAAAATATATGCATAAATTCATAAACACATTTGCATAGCGTTTCTCGGATTGCAAGGATTTACGTAATAATGTTAGCCCATATCCGCAGAACCTTGACCTTGAATGCTGTCCAACCAGCTCGGAAGCCTGACTGCTCATTACTCTAACACTGTAATTGAGTGGCCCTGACGATCAACGTATCACCATCATACATAAGACACGCAGGCGCATATAAAGGTTCATACGGTCAGATGAATACAGTTAGAAACAATTTTCCAGTAGGTATTCACAATAAAAGTTTGAAGAAAGTGTATATGCTTTTATTATATGATTAGAATGATATTAATTTTATAATTCAATTTATCCATCTATACAAATAAATAAAATTAAAGTGTTTGTTTGTACCTAGCTTTTTATTAAAAGCATAAATACATACCTACAGATTCCTAAAAAAACGTTTTTTATTGTTTATTTATCTGTTTTTTGTATCTGTTTATTCCGTCTAGTCTCCGAAACGGCTACACCAATTTTGGTGAGACTTTCACTGTCAGATGGCTGATGTTCTTTTTACTTTGTTTGTTGTTTGTTTTTTTTTTGTTACTTTTATTTTGAAAAAAGAATCAGGGTTCCACGCAAAAAGAATAAAACCTATGATATTGTCAATAAAAAAAATATTCATTAGGAAAGTTTTAAAACTATTCAAAAAAATTGAAGATCGCGCGAGGAGGAAGATGTTGAGAGAAACAGCTAGTTTTCCTAGTACAATTTTATCACAATCTTAGCTTTAGCTTTCACGACAATTTTTTAATATATTTTTGTTACATTCTAAAATTTATCAAAATTGGTTAAGCGGTATAGGTGTGAAAATGCAACTGACAGACAGATAAACAGAGTTACTTTCGCATTTATTTATGTATTAGTGTCGTATCTGACACTGTTTGATAAAGTGTAGATTTGATGGCACTATAATGTGTTGAAGTGTATTTATCTATGGCATTTAAACACCGTAGCATTATGTGGGCAGGACTCGTGTCGTCTCAGTGCACGTACGTGCCTTGACATGAGAATTAGTTTATTGGACTCTACTGTCCACGGGGTGTTGTTATGTAAGCAAATAACGCACAGTGGAACATATTATACATAATTCATCGCTGGTCAGTGCACGAGTTTGATGGTATGTTACGGACGTTGGGATATGACTCTATTACGATAAAGCATCATTAATGATGGGATGGGATGTTCATCTACCTACAACGCTCATCGAGATTTAATATTGAGGAAATAGTAGTAATTTTCACTAGGTTTTCATCTTTTAAATTTAAATAGTAGTTTATAACTTATTAGGTGATTCACATTATATTATGGGTTATTTACTCCGACACGGTGCTGTGTTATTACTCATGATGACCTGACGATTTGCTTAGTTACCTTAAATGCGAATGGAAACGAATTGAACACATTTCATAAAATTAATGATGTCAGCATTATTTGTCCTGGGTTGGTTATTAATAAAACGTGTGCGTTTGAAATAGTCCTATCTATTTTGACGTAGGTTTGTTTATGAATCGGTCACAGATCAGAGTTAGAAGTCAATGGACCGGCATCAATCGGCGTTGTTCCTGTTTGCTCGCCGTTTTCCGCCTGTGGTTTATTTGTTGTGGCTGTGTAATTACTTCCGCGTCATCTGGTGTGGCAAAAACTTTGGGTTTGTCCCTTGCGTTTGCAGATTTGAGTCGCGGATACATTTTAAACTATGACTATTAACTCTCCTAACTACTAAATTTTCCCTTCGAGTACGTAAATAGTTACGAGGACTGTATTAAAATTAGGTGTTAAATTTACTTCTATGCCAATTCAAAGAAGTAAGAGCTTGTTGTTACCTATTTTTAACTAAGTTTATGTCAACACGAAACAATCTTATGACTTACCCGAAAAAAAAAAGGATTGCCTGATGCATGATGCTTTATCTATAATACTTAAAATTTCTAATGTTATTTATTGTTAATGTTACAGGTGAACTGGATGAAGAGACGACGAAAGTGATGTCTCTGCCCCGTTGCGGAGTGAGAGACAAAGTCGGATTCGGGGAAAGCCGTGCCAAAAGATACGCGCTCCAAGGTCGGAATCATTTTTAATCTATTTGACTCATAGTTAAATACTTCAGCAATTCTACCTTTAAGATTCTTGTTAATTATTGCTTAATGTTTATGGTAGTTTTGACCCATTATATATTCAGTTAAAAGAGCAGTCGCCGGGATACCGAAGAAATGTGGGTTCTATTCCTACCTGTCGAGGGGGTCGAATTTCTTTAAAGTGATATTTAAAATCATATGAAGGTTTTTTTCTCACTTTGAAGACATTGTTTAATCACGCATTTACATTAAAATGATAATACGACTTTCCGGCTATATTTAAAATTCAGTATGTAGGTACAAAGGTTTATTGAAAGTGAGATGACATGATCAAAACACATTTCCATAAATAAGCAGGTACTTTCGGAACTAAAGCAGTTAACAAAATAAGAAAGCAAAGATCGATATTCCGCCCCCTACTCTTTCGTGTAAAATATGAGAAAAGTATCCTTGAACGGCGAATACAAAATAGTACCTTATCTAGCGACAATCACAAAAAACCTTGTCACTATAACAACCCACTTGACTCGACTTACTTATTCCATGGACAAAGTATTAAAATATGGACAAAAGGAAATGCCATACGAGTAATCTTGATTACAATCTTATCATTAACTTTCAGTCCTGAATTCTTTAATAGCAATATTCAATGACAAATGTGTGATAGAAATCTTATTAAGCTTTATTTTGATTCCCCTGATTGAAACCTTAAACATATCCCCATATTATATAAACAGTCATTTATTTGTACGTTAACGTAACCTATCATTTTATTTTAATGTAACTCTGGCTACACACACGTTTAGAGAAACTAGTTACGTCAATTTCGTCCATCAGACATTATGTATCATAATCATAACATACTGCATGACCAACACAATATTCAAGGTCAGGCTTCGTGTCAAGTGTAATTTGTTAATAAAGGTCTATGTACCTAAAACTTTTAATTTAGTACCAAGCATCGGTGTTGTAAATTTAGTTTTATCATTTCTAGGTTCAAGGTGGCGTGTAAAGAATTTGACGTACAAAATCTCTAAGTACCCATCAAGACTGAACAGAGCTGAGGTGGATGCTGAACTAGCGAAGGCTTTCTCCGTCTGGTCAGACTACACAGATCTCACCTTTACGCAGAAGAGGTCCGGACAGGTCCACATTGAAATTAGGTAAGCTTAGGTCAGGTTTATTAAATTATTATGTTTCTAATATTTATCCCTGAAAAATTTGTTTACTTTGACAGTTTCTTTTTTAGATCTTATATCAATTGTCACAAAAAAATGGCATACAAACTGCATTATATTTCTGCAGTAGGTAATATGATACACTCAATTTCCCATGCTTCCAAAGAAGGCTGCGTATGATACGAACGAACATAAAAGTATGTTTAGGTCACCGCACAAAGTGGTCATAAGCCAGATACAAGAGATAACAAAATCAGAATACGCAATGGGAGCAAATACAACAATTGTATGGACGTTGTTATTGAATCGGTAATAATACGTTTTTCGTCACAATCCGCGGTAATCTGCGTTGCGTAACTGAACACAAACGGCTGTCATTGAGGGCGAGTACCAAGCTACTCAAACGAAACTAAGTATAGGCTACTTGCATAGTTGGTCTTAGATTTTTTGCATGTTTACCAAAATATTTGGCACACGTTTTATTTTTATAACTGTCAAATACGATAAAACTAGTACATTACAATTAAAAATAAAATTATTACAATGCTCTTTAATTAATTGTTCTGAACTTTTAGCTTAAAATTTTAAGTGTCGTCTCGAGATGCCTCACCGTCATGTTTTTTAGGTTCGAAAAAGGAGAGCACGGTGACGGTGATCCATTTGATGGACCTGGTGGCACCCTCGCTCACGCCTACTTCCCTGTAAGTACTAAAAAATAAACCAAATTGTATAATATTATTATTATATAGAGATAATTTATTTGGCACTATACGGTATAGTTACTTGAATAAGATGATATTTATTCATTTAAGTCCTATTCGGATTTTCCATGCCATAGACCAGAATATGTTGCATCAGCAAAAAATACAATTACATTATTTCAAAGTAAATTCTAGTTTCAGATAATGGAACTTGTGTTTCATTGACCCGTTTACTAAAAATATACAATATTTTTACATTGTACATATAATTATGTTTTTAGGATAGAATTTGATTGATATAGTTTGTATTTACGCTTACGGATGTAACGCATTATGTTGAAAATAGAGAAAGTGCTGTTATTTTATTAGAATAATAGAGTAGTTTAGTTTGCAATGCATTTATTGTATAGGTATAAAATGTACATGTAATATAATGAGTTTCGTCATTTGTATGTTACAAAAAAAACCTTTTGTTCAGGTTTACGGTGGTGATGCTCATTTCGACGATGCAGAGATGTGGACGATCAACTCGAGGAGAGGAACTAATCTCTTCCAGGTAATTTATTTATAGTGACCGGAAAAGTCAATTTAACTCGTAACAATGTTTTAAAGATAAACTTCGAATTTGTAATAAAAAAAACTTTTGCATCCTAAATAGCCGATCATACACGTTAAATTCTTTTGTTTAGATTTGAATGTTGCACCAATGTGAAAAGTATTGCATTTGAGCAGAAGAATCACTCCTTTAAATGAAGTTAATTGAAAAAATATGACCTTGTATGTGTACATGTCATGCGTGAGTACCTAACAAACAGTTCATTGTCAATTTTCAGGTGGCTGCGCACGAGTTTGGGCACTCGCTCGGCCTGTCGCACAGTGACGTGCGATCCGCCCTTATGGCGCCTTTCTACAGGGGCTACGACCCTGCCTTCCAGCTCGACCAGGACGACATCCAGGGCATTCAGGTAAAAAACTTAAGAAACTTTCAGTTGTTTCAACTACATTATGTATTTTATGGACCAGTGGGACATCAATATTTCTATTTTCGTCGTATCTGGTGACGTGCTGAATGTAATTTTTTATTTTTACCGAAATTGCTTCAGAGCATCAGGATATTTTAAAGTGAATACTGAAACATTTTCAGGATTACCAACTAATTGTTAGATGCAACATTCGATCGATGCTGAAACTTCATACTTTTCGTCATTGCCAAACTTTTGGCAAATGCTTACATTTTATTTTTATTTATTTAATTTCTTAACCAAATCTTATTAATACGTCGTTATGGCATAAGTCAATGACCGAAAACAATTGATAAGATAGCAGAATGTTGAAAAGTGAAAAAAAAAACAACAAGAAGAATTCACTTTTCACATTTTGTTCACAGACAAAACTTATAAATTGAGATTACTGCCATGCATTTATTATCCACGATATTTTGACACGTTAGAACATCATAGTAATACACGGTGACTTAAATGAGAATTTATAGTGACATAGTTATCTATATCATTTATCTTGAGACCATTAGTGAAATTGATAAATAAATATGAACAGTTGTTTTTTGAATATAACAATTAAAATTCTAATAACACAAAAATAAACTAACCTAAAACTAGAAGCTACCCACTCAAAAATAAAAGCGTGTCCATGAGGCAAAGATGCGAGAATGCTAGCAGCGTTCCCACGCTGAATGGCTAAACTAAGCCTTTGAGCGAGGAACGAGCCAGCATTTTTATTTTCTGTAATCGAAATTAATTGTTTTTTTGGTCAAGTAGTACTTGGACATTAATATGGAACAGCTCTATCTTAATCTAACTATTGTTCCATAGTTAAAAATTTAAATTTTCTGATTAAAATGAATACTCATAGGTAGTGTAAATAAAGCACCATGTATACTGATTTCAACTTTCGTGATCACTTTATTATTTCAATGGATTGATTTGTGATTTCTACCTTAAATTACCCTGTTTTTTCAATTAGGATACATAGTTGGAATCCAAATAAATTAATTACAATGGACTTTTATTTTCTTTGTAGGCACTTTACGGCCACAAAACGCAAACTGATATCGGCGGGGGCGTATCTAACAACCAGCCCAGTGGGCCCCGCGTCACTACCCCGCAACCGTCTGCTGAAGACCCTGCTCTCTGTTCTGACCCTAAGTTCGATACCATCTTCAACTCGGCTGACGGAGCTACTTTCATTTTCAAAGGTGAGATTTTTATTTTATTTATAAAATCACAAATACCTTGTACTTAATATATTTTAACAAAAAAATAAAATAGTAAGTACAAGCAATTTTTATCTGAAAAATTTAATTATAACTATTACATTCTAATGATTCGTGTTTTGTGACATTTTATACAGTAATAAGGTCCGTGACCGTGGACCGTGTCAACAACGCTTGAGGAATACCGTCCACATAGCAATCTCTGAACTCAGCCTCAAACACTAACTCTGTGGTCACGGAAAATAACAATTTGAAATGTCAAAAATGGTAACTTTTGTACACATACATGATTACTAATCTAATATTACCATCTCAAGCAGTTTTTAAAAAATACTAAAGTTAGGGCATTTGTATACTGAACGTAATTTAAATATCTATTTTAAAAGAGAACTTATTGACGTTCGGCACTGAATGCAGATTAAGAGTGTTGTTTCATTATTATAGTAAGTATGCATCAAAAATATAAATGAAAAGTTTAGTATTATCTTATTAAATTTACCTTTCTTCCAGGTGAACACTACTGGCGGTTGACCGAAGACGGCGTGGCGGCCGGCTACCCACGTCTGATCTCGCGCGCCTGGCCTGGTTTGCCCGGCAACATCGACGCTGCCTTCACTTACAAAAACGGCAAGACGTACTTCTTCAAGGGCTCTAAGTACTGGAGGTACAATGGGCAGAAGGTCGACGGTGACTATCCTAAGGAAATTAATGAAGGTACGAATTTTGACACTTTTTTTTTAATTAAAAAGTAAGAGGCGCATTAGAATTTAAATACTCGATTTCAGATTTAAATTTAAACGTAAAAAAAATACTCTTATGTATTTAACTGGTAAATAATGCCCTGACTTATTAAGATATCATTATTGTGCCTGTTTTTTAAGCAAATGAGCTACTTATAATCATGTTTTTAAAGTTAGACACTTTATTCAGGTTTTTATTCAGGTACCGCTAGCTTTATTCTCGACGACAGCTATCTAATTGGTATTGTTTTTAGGTTTTACTGGCATTCCGGATAACCTAGACGCCGCTTTAGTCTGGTCGGGCAATGGAAAAATCTACTTCTACAAAGGCTCAAAGTTCTGGAGGTTCGACCCAGCTCAGCGGCCACCAGTTAAGGCGACATATCCTAAACCACTGTCCAACTGGGAAGGAATTCCTGATGGCATTGACGCTGCACTGCAATACACCAATGGGTACACCTACTTTTTCAAGGGTGGATCTTACTGGCGGTTTAATGACAGAACTTTCAGTGTAAGTAAACAATTGAAAAAATTATCAATAAATAAAAACAAATACCAACAAAAATATTTTTGGAAATAGGTCTGAATTAAGCTCTTATAAACATCTTAATTAGTTTTTACCCTAACACTGCTACGGGACAATATAGTCAATTAAAGTTGGCATTTTTCTTAAGTATTAGCTTATAACCAATATTGCACTATTCCCGCCGTTATAACAGTTTACTTTATTAATAGTTATGTAATAGGCATGCTACCATATATATGCATGCATTTCGAATAGGTATCACAAATTACTATTAAATAATTATTAGTAACTGATAAATTTCGAATTACGTTCGTAAATAATGGTAACTGCAATATTTTTAACGAATGTTGCTTTGTCTAAAGAGTAGCAGCTTTTATTATCCCATACAAAATGATTCAAAATAATATAGATCCTTATACATTCCTTTTGTTTTGTGATGATATTCGAAAATGCGGATTGTCTTTTGTTTACCACTATGTTTTATGGCTCTTCTTTTGTTTTTCACTTACATCACGCAATCTGCAGGTGGACTCAGACAACCCAGCGTTCCCAAGATCGACCGCCTTCTGGTGGTTGGGTTGCAGCAGCGCGCCGCGAGGCACAGTTGGAGGTAATGCGAAGCTCACGCACAGCGGGGAGTCACCTGCGGAGGACGATGTCGGAGACATACTCTTCGACGCAGGTAGGTTCAGGGCCCAGGGTGCCGGAAAATTGTTTAAACGAAATGTACTGCTTGTGTCTAATGCTTTAGGCTAGATAAGTACTACGTAAGATACAATTACAATGCAAATTTTACTGAAATTAATAGTTATCGAGCCAAAGTAGGCGTTTACCTTAGTATCAACTTAAGCAGAGCTCTTTTACTTTGTAAATATAAAAAATATATATTAAAAAATGGTGCAGACCGATTACGTATGTTTCTACTATACTGTATGTGTATACAAGTGGAGTTTAAGGAATAAGCGATAATTGAATCCATAGAGTAACAGTTTTCTGATTTATTTACAAGAAAAAGGCAACTTTACTCCACTTTTAAACATTTGTCTGTAAAAAGGAGCAAATAAAATTAGGCACAAGCATTACCTACCTCCAAAAAGTTATATAAAATTCTTTTTTGTCCCTTCAATAAATTATTTCTATTTGATAGATATTCTCTAGATAGCGGGACGACACCGACTCCACTGTTAAATGTACGCTCTTGTATGTCCTTGTTTGTGATCGTTTGTCTAATAGTTTTTGTTTTTCTTCTTCTTGTAGTGGTCATAATCCTATAACCTTAATAGACTCTTTAGTTTAAGTTGCATTCTGTTACCGTTACGTTAACATTTTTAAGTCACACACAAGATGTGCTGTTGTTGTGTCTATCTCTCTTTTCTTGATCTTTATTTAATTGTATACCTATTTATTAATTTAATATGAACTTTAATATTACTTCTCTATAATAGCGTTTCTTTTCATTCATCAGTAACTTTGTTGTATTCTTTTTCAATATACTAATACAAACTTAAATGAGTGCATTAACAATTAAAGCTTAACCAACTAACTGACTTTTGTTTTTTACTAACAAGCTAATGTTACTAAAAGCAAAAATACTTTATATATTCGATTTAATCGGCAAAGCTGGATCTAACAATGGCATGCTCATCACGTTGACTAACATGAAGTCCGGCCTTCAGAGGGACTATAAGTTGTTTTTATTTTTAGGCAATCTAAAAGTAAACTCCAATTTATATGTCATTTTTGGAATGGTGCCTATTATCGAAACCTCAATTTTCTATGAAAATCCGCATATGGTATTTGATCGTGTAAAAGTAAAAAACCTAAATAGGCTCTCTGTGTGACCAAAATGGTAATGGTTTGCACTTGCATTACCATTCAGTCTAATGACATGTCATAGTTTAGAACAAATGCTTGCTGAATGAATTTGATATGGCTATTGGTGAAGCAGCGCAGTGGTAGACGGTGATGTTAATTCAAACAAGATGGAGAAGCGGCTTCTGGGCTCCAAGAACCTACCTGGAGTATCATGTTTGAAATTTGGAACTGCTTTGTATGCATTACTTATTTAAAATACATAAATGCTTAATATAAAAAAAAACAAATGTCACCAAATTTCATTTATGATATTTTAAAATCTGAACCTACACATAAATATTTATTTATTCTATGAAACACAATTTTTAAGTATTGTGTCAATAGAAAAGCACTGTAATGATTTGTTGAAACCACTTTTTAATATAACAGGTTCTCACTTGCACCTAATTTCACAGTTTTTGTAATGTGAAATGCCTATAATAAAAATGTTGGTCAGAATTACGAATATCTAAATACATTAGGTAATTACTATCTAATGTCTCTAAACTTGTAGAAAATAAAAATATTTTATTAGTAAATTTTTGGCTCGTTGAACCCAAATTGATTCCTCCAACATTTCTAAAAAGAAGGCGCTTTCACTATTGCCACAGAAGTTACTGATTTGTGATGTTTTATCAATACTGCACATTTGTGTTGTCACCGTCTCACTCACCTCAAAGAGACATTTCAATGTTTCATTTTGTTGACAAAAGGTGTTTGGGATGTTCACGTTTCGATGTGTGCGTTTGTGTGTTTTTCTAGGTGTAAAATCATCCGCTCCCAGATCATTCTTCTGGTTCAGGAAATAGCCTCGATGGAGAGTTCCTGAACGTTGTACATAGAGAAATTACATAAAGAACAAAGACTCAATTAGTAACTAGGAGAATATATGCGAATACCAGTGAGATTATAGCATAAGCGGTGATTTTAGAACCGGCGGGCTTGTTACACGCTGCCTGTACGTTCTTCTTCATTTCACTAGCATGCTGCTGGGCCGCTTGTAGCTGGTTGGGTCGCTTCACACAGATGCTTGCAAGGTTGCACTGGTTTAGATATAAGGTGCTTGGCATTGACTTTTACAGTGTGTAACGAAAAGGTGAAATAAAACTTTAAGGGTTTATTCTACGGCTAAATTACATCAACTTTTTCTATGGGACCAACATCGAAATCTCAAAAAAAAAATTGACGTTTCCATACAAACTGATGCCAGCTGGTCGCGTTTTAGTATGGGAAAGTGTTTTTTTTTGCGATTTCGATGTTTTATTTCACCTTTTCGTTACACCCTGTATATTTAAATCAATGGTGCTTGGCTTATTTTCAAAGTAAAAAGTAGTTTTTATACATCACTTATTTGTTTTCACTTCATTACAGAAATATGATTATTTCGGGGATGGATTTCTAAATTAGTTTCTTAAATTATCTTTATTCTTTCAAAATTCTACATAAATATTTTTTCGGTTTTCTTTACATTCAAATCAAAATAAATAGTTGTGTAGGCATATATTTGAACTTCACGTATAAAACATTAATAATTTATCGTTTTGAAGTAGTAATTTTAATTACTTATTGAAATATTAATTTGAAGTAACAATTGTCACGGGTGTAATGGTTAGTGTGTGTTTGAGTAGTTTAGAAGCACAAGACCCTTTTAAGTCGCTAATTTATGTTATAACTGCTCGGTTTCTAGATGTACTGAAGCATAAGATAAGGGTAATCGTGTTGAATTTATAACGACACACGACGAGCGTCTTCAATGTAAGAGATGATAAGACTTTTGAAATGGATTAACTTGAGCACTTTTCACATTTTTAAAGACATAGACACTAAACACTGACCATTAACGGGATGGAATATTTTGATTCATAAATTAACACGTATGAAGTAAAATACGTTGCATTATGATTAAGATTAAGATTGTAACTAACAAAGTTTGCGCATGGTGAAGATTGGTTTTGAAGATTTAAAAAATAAGATTTAGTAATGAATATACCAACAAGTATAACAACATGTATAATTGCTATGAATAATTAATTAAAGCAATATTAGTATGATTGACTGAAATGACAAAATGCATGTAAATAAAGTGTGCGTAGAATTAGAACTTGTAGATAAGTCGAATACTGTAGTGTAGTTTGCACAAGGGGACCTGGTTGTGGTTGGCTAAAGGATCCATCCTAAACTCAGTGAATGTTTCAGTGGTCAGCGTTCAGTCAGGCGGGGCTAGACTGTAATTGTCCTTGAGACGTGGCTCCGGCCGCTACTTATTAGGAGGTCACAATACATCCTCCGCCGCGACATCACTCACCCACATCTGTAGGTTTATTTTTATTTCATTTGATTTAACTACATCCGAAAATTCCGTTAAATATCAATTTTTCTAAACCAAACGGAATTATCGGTCGTATTTTATTTCGATTCACGTTTGGTGAACATACACGACATTTGTCATTTGTTTTGTTTTCAAAGTTATGTTTTTAATATCACCCCAAGTTAACCTGTTTGTGAATCACCACGATTACAGTACGCACTATGCACTGTCCAACTATAATAACTACTCTGTGTTAACTTTTGTAAATATACTTTTCACAGATATGGATGAAAGTTCTGGCGATAGGAGTGGAAATAACAGCACGGATAGTGTTCATATGTCTCTGGCGCTTGCGTTGTTAATGGCGTTGGCTTCAAGGATATCAGCGTGCGCCTAGCGATGCTCCGATCCTCCGCGTGATGTCCGCACGGAGACGTGCGTGCGTTCAGTATTTTTGTTGCGTTCTAGCGCTGGGAGTATCGCTCTATGGACGTGCTAAACGGCGATACTTTGTAGTGTCCCAGCGCTAGTGGAACGCCCGGGCTGCCGGCCCCCGTATCACCGACTGTGATCGTGTGTTGTGTGTCTGTTCGCGTTCGGTATATTGTGTATAGCGAACGCTGTGCTGTGATGACGAATGAGTCCTTTTTATACTGTTGCGAGAACGATAATTTAATGCGAAGTCATAGTTTTTATACTTAACATAAATAGATGATGTAAGTTCGAGTGTGATATTGAAGTAAGCGATTTTTGTATTAAAATATTTAAACAAATGGAATATGTTTTTTCTTTCTTACCAATTTTTGCTGGGAATCTAGGTAAATAATGAAACGAAAATTGTATTTTAATCGGTTTATTTAACGTTTTTCTGGTTCTCCAATAATTCTTCTTAAGTTAGTAATTACAAGTTTATATGACAATATTTTTCGTTTTTATTCCATTTTCATAAACGTATTTTTTTTAATAAACATCTCCTCAATTCATCATAACACGGTCGTGCGACCTACTGTCTCAATCGTTCTAACTCTTAGGAAAATGCAAATAATATTAAATTTCAAAATCTGTCTACGATTATTCGAACGTGTATTGAACGATGTCTATTCATGCGGCGGAGCGAGAACGCAGCGGCTGCGGCTACGAGTGCGCTACGCCGCGCCGCCGCTACGCCGTAGCGACGTAGCGGCCGCGGCGAGCTTAGCGCGAGCCGGCCCTGCCGACTGGCCACTCTACCGCGCGGCCGAGTCGATGGCTCGCCTGCATCCGCGCCGCATACTAACAGATTTTTAATCATTTAGAAGGCGTAACATAAGACTTATTACACGATCACTACTCGAGAAACACCTACGACACATCCTAGATCATATCAATATATCGGAACCCCGCGTGCTGTGGCAGTGTCCGCCGGCGCCGCAACCCGCGTCGCCGACTTTTGCTTACCCTTGTAATTTATTATGAGATAAGATTTACCCTACGCTACCTCTCTCACTATGAAATAGGCAACTTTAATGATATTATTTATAGCGATTATTACTTATGTCCAAACGGTCCTCTGGACGATTGACAATATTTTAATTATTAATATCCTGATTAGTGCAATGTATTCGATTGAAATGATATTCAACTTAAAGACTTCAAGTAGAGTGCCTTTAAAGTCCTCTTAATCATATATTTATATGATCTAGAACTCATTAGGAATAATGGGATTAATGCGATGTTGGAGAAACATCGTTCTATAAACCAAAGTAATAACCACGCCACACACACTGGACTTACTCAAAGTACAACGTGTTGGAAACAAATAACTAAACGATGCCTTGTGAAATAATGTATGGCTACGGTTTTTCTAGGTCCAACATAATGCTATCAAAATAACACAAAACATTTATATTTAAATGGAAACGACACTAATTACATACATTATATTTATGCTAATTTATGAACAGTCATGCAAACGAATTAAATGTCTTGCATAGTTTAGAAACTTCCGATATTTAGCTAAGCTACTAGATACATTTCGAAGAGTTTATAATCAGAATAAAACATCGACACAGCCTACTTTAATTTATGATCTTAGAAACAAAGCGAGTGGTTTTTCCAATGAATATTTTGTAATTTTTTAAATAGTGAGCCTAGCTAAATAGTGAATTTTCTAACTATTAACGAAAATAACTACTTTAAATGAAATCTCTAGTAATTCCAAACTACGTGAAACGTGTATTAAAATAAAAATACGAATTATAAAGAGAAACTTTCGGGGTTTAAGAACATGGACCTTAACTCGCTTACTTATGTGCCGGTTAAAACAACGTACGAATTAGTATACCTATTAATTTAATTTTTGATTCTTCATAAGACTTTTAATATATATCAATTGTATCTTATGTTACTAACCACCTTCATCTAAATATTGAAAAATAGAAGGCCATGTAAGTATTTTCTATTGTATTTACTTATCTCACTCAGACCACGTCACATACTAAGTGCACACATGTATAAATGTATTTAGAAGTTTTGAGCAGTTACGTCTTTAGGGTTTGTTTGTTGGTCACTTTTAGGACCAAGGCATCGTGTTGGCGACATCGCACGATATCGTTCGCATCGTCTTACAGCGAATTTTAGCGACGAAACATAGTAAAATGTGCGGGGTAACTTGCGATGACTGGCTAAACAAGGTGAAAACATTAATGTTAGACTCATTATTCCCAGGCTATACAAGATATTGTAAAGCTAATTACTGATTTCAAATGTACGGAACTAGTTTATTAAATTGGTTATACATTTACTATGACATGGCACTTTACTTTTTGATTAGTAAAATAAATATTCTTGAAATATCATATAAATTCCTTTAACTGCTATTTATTTTGACACTATATTTAACTATTTGTTTTAAATTTTAAAGGTGCATTAAATCTTTTGTAGGTTTTTTAGATCCTTTTTTAGGTTTTACTAATTGCTTTAGAAATGTGTGACGGTAGTAAAAAATAAAATTTGGCCATATCTAGTTTTAGAAAGATACTATCACAAAATTAATAAACTAGAGAAATAATTTAAACATAAGCTCTTAGTATTGTAATATCCTATTTAGTTTTTTATTGAGTGAGGTCACATAAGGTTTCCACCTTATAATATATCTTATCTAAGGTATATCAATAGCTCTCTTTCAATGTACTATTGACCACTGATTTTCAGTCGTAATAACGGTACACAGAGTCTGTGTCTAAGTTGCCGGCACGTGCCCGAGCCCTTAGACAAATAATCATGTATTACCTTTAAACTCAATATAATGAACACATCATTCATATTAAACGATAGAAAAGGATAGATCATTTCTTAAATTATTATATTCTGTTTAATAAAGGTTTGAAAATAAATGGGTGGTAAATAGTCATGTCAGTGTTGTTTATGAAACATCACAATCAACGGTATTATTGGGCGGGTTGCTTTTCATTAAGCATAGTATTGAATGGGTTTTGCAAAATAGCATTGCTGAAGTCAATATTCGCAAATATTGACTTCAGCAATGGCTGGGGCAATTTCATTGCCCCAGATCTGACATGAATAATATCTGTAAAAGATTTTTTACAATTTAACTGCTTTTTCCTTTATTTTATAACTAGTGTGCACTTAGCTAAAACAATTGCAAAGAAATTAAATAATTGCAGCCGAAATAAACGTAACATCAAAAAATTATGCAACCCACTCATTCACTTGAAGTCCCATGCGTTTTGGTCGTATCGTGTTTCTTTTCAGAATGTATTATTCTTAAAGTGCCCACAGTACGTATAAAGCTGGCTTTAACATCTTGTTCGTTGTCATAAAAATCAGGGAGTTCTCTTGTGGATTGACCACAGCCATATTTTCTATATTGTAAATTGTACTTTTGCCGTTAAAGTAACATTAATAAACCCGAGTGCGCCTCAACTTTTATAACCCTCTGTCATTGTATAGAAAAAGAAGAAGTCAGTCGTTTTACAGCCGCGTATTTACAAAATGGTAAGGCTGTATAAAATAATTTAATATATGTATTGTACAAACTATCAACATCGACATGATTGCGGACATGCTTTGGTTTCGATAATACTTATAAACTTTTGTCGCTCATGTAAAAGGCTATCATTTGGTGTTTTCCTTACATATTATACTCTATATTGAATAGGACATTACTGTATCTACATCGATTCGAAATACTGTCACGTTGTCGGACGACCCCGAAAGTATTTTTTGAGATTTGTGCGTATGGTGTGACAGTCAAATAATGCTGCGTAACCTAACGACGTGAACCGCTTAACTTACCAAACAGTATAGCTAGTTAATTCCCTCATTATTGGATAGTTTACTATGAAATGGACTTCGTGAGAACGTGCCGCCATAAAACGGAAATGTTTTTTTTAAATCAACCCGAATTCGTATATTAACGATATGACAGGTAAACAAAACGAAATCTCGGCAGCAGACGGAGCACTGAAGTTTCTAATTTCGTATTTCTAATATATTACTTCTCAGTTATTACAGTTTACAGCTAAGTAATACATAAGTTTTCGTACACTGCTTTACAATCCAGCATCGTGTTCATTATTTGTGCGTTAAACATTTACACTTTATTTATGTACATCAAAACATACGTATATTATTCAAAACATAATGTACACACTATCACCAAACGTTCAACAAAACATCAAAATACATCCGTTGACTATACCTAGGAGTATGGCGCGTAGGAGGCGCGCGCCGCGCCGCCGGAGTCTGCGCACTTGCCTCGTGATTCAATGTGAAATCTACGTGATTATTCAGTTATTTACTACGAATTATTGCTAATTTTGTGTCCCTACGAAATCAATTTCACAAACAAACGGCAGTAAGTGATCAGGGTAAAAATCGACTCAACTTTTTATTCCTTTAAGTACACCTATTTATTTAATAGCTTCGAATCTCTCTTGGAGTACTTACATTAGGTACGTAGATACAACTGAAGCTTCGACTTAAGATTACGATGAGATTCTGTCGTGTGCATGAATTTTACGAACGAACGGTCAATCTAAACGAAAAAAGTTCAATTTCTAAACAACATTCGAACCGAACTCCTCTCGTTTGGTCTTTTAATATCTACTCTAGAATAGATAGTGAACAAGTGAAGATATTAAGAGTGTAGAGTAGAAACATCCACAAAGAAGGAATGCACGGCCAATGTGTAAGTTTTAACGAGTGCTCGAAATTGTTCCAATTAATTATGTTCTAGTAATTCATTCTCTATTACTAAATTTTAGACACCTTGATAATTAATTAATTTTATACATAGATACACGTAGATACCGTGAAGAAGGCCCTGCAGCGCGGGCTATGAAATATTTATAAACACTACTTTGTTTTCTTTGATTACTGTTTAATAGGTTTTCAATAATATTCGACTCTCTGAAATGAAATTTGTCTGACGAACCCTTATTTATATTGGATGAAAAATGGACTAGGCCAAGAACTGCAAACAACGAGCTAATATAAGTTTATTTTTCTTTGATTAGTACATCCCGTAAAGAAAAAGTTTTATAAAGTAGTGTAAATAATGTAAACCCTAATATCTACTATAAATTCCCTTGAGAGTCTATCTCTATGATTTGCAACGTTTAATTTTGAGAATTGGGGCACTTTTTTCGATTATCAAAACATGTTTTGTGAGTGTAATTAACCGAAATTAAAATTCATTGCTTAGTCGGAT
This sequence comes from Anania hortulata, assembly GCA_963576865.1. Classification (NCBI taxonomy): domain Eukaryota; kingdom Metazoa; phylum Arthropoda; class Insecta; order Lepidoptera; family Crambidae; genus Anania; species Anania hortulata. The sequence continues at coordinate 10,929,959 of OY756390.1, read as the reverse complement.
GGATTAGCGTAGTAAGCCCGAGAGTTAGCGAGTGTCCTGACGTACGGCGCTTGTACTTCAGGTAAGTGGAGGCACTGGAGATCACGAGCGAATTAGATATTCGATTGAAACAATAACGACCCTCTGATCTCTTGTCACGGCACTGATCAACACTATGTAAATTGTATAATATTTAGTCTTAGTTGCTGAAGTAGAACCTTCCCTTGAAAATACTAAGAAAATAGACTATTGTATTCTGTGAACGTAATGTGGTTTATATCGAGTGATATGATGTCCATCACCCGGCGCGCAGACAGACACAGACCAGGCAGAAATTCGTTACAAAAAATCCCCTAAGAAGCAGTAATAGACCATTAGCACCTTCGGTGACTTTAAGTATGGGAGCGGAAACAACAAACCGTTGACTTATGTACACGATAAAAACGTAAAAAATAACTTACTTAATATTATTATCATTTATCATTTGAATACAACAACTACATCCCCGCCCGAGGACAATATTTATAACAAATGTCCATTCAATAAAGTCTTAATAACCATTAATTATTCATGATTTCGATCACAAAATGTTCAACGATACTTCTATAATTTAATATTCTTTCAAAAATAAGGTGAACTAACAAATACTGTCGCTTATACATATTTGAACGACTATACCCACGTTGAAGGTTTTGCGTCATCAATATCATAAACTCGACACGTTATACAATAATATATATTAAAAATCAATTCATATAAAAATCATTTTCAACCATGTTATACATCTGAATAATGTTGAAGTTCATAAGACGGATATTTACATATAATGTTCATTATATGCATTAGTCATATTTTATTTCTTATAAAACAACAACTACTTTTAATTAATCCTATGTTACCTTTAGTCAATATTATGTATAGACCAACTATTTAGGCTTACGAAGACGACCAGCTCAGTGCGGGGACGGAGCAAGAGCTTCGTTGGTACAAAATATAAGTTGGCAAAAGTTATAGGTATCTATCCATAATTACCCGCTTCGTCGTTCACATCACTGACGATGTTATAAGATCTAACCGAAATAATGCTTAATATTTATAGAAGTCAACTAGAATACGATTAGGATCTTGATAATGAAAATAAAAACATAAACCTAACAACGATTTTTTTTAAAATTACATATGTTAGTATTATTGTTATTATTTTTTACGCATAACGCCATCGCTAATTTCTGTTAGTTACAAGATGTCATTCACCCCGTTCTGTCACTGATTTTACAACGATTTTCATTCATGTTATACGTAAAAAACCATTACAACAATAATTAAGTATCAGTTAATAAACATTATGTTGTTAGGTTATTTATGTTTTATTTTTATAACGAAGATCCTTATTATGTACTCTTCGACCTCTAGAAATATTAAGCACTATTTAGGTTAGACCTTATAAATTATTTTTACAATATAAAATATAGGCCGTGTCTTTTAAATATTCAAGCACTAACTAAACATTATTTAGGTAAGTGTATCAAGGTGTTCAAATACTGTAGATTTAAATTTTGTAATTACAAAATTTTACATAAATACTTTATTATTATTAAATGCTGCACGGGAACCTTTTTGACACATTAGATACCTTAAATTAAAAGTTTATTGTTATGTATTCTTTTTCATTTGTGTTAAATAATTATTCTTGGTATGGACTTATTGTTTTTGGGTTTATATTTTAATATTCCAAAGCTATGGTCTTGTGCCGTCCTCGCCCTACGCTTATCTTCCATCCACCTCGTATAGTGAAATTACAAAAATAATTATCTACAAAACCACTTCAATCATCATGATTTACATTGAAAAATTAGAAAAACAATTAAATGTAACTAAGGGTAACATTATTCTTTTTCGGACGTGAAGTCTGCTGTCTGGCACATATGAACCATATGGTTAAAGACTTCAAATCGGTAACTGGATTTGTATGTTTGTAAAAAATATTTTGTACGTATAAAAAATTCACACGATCCTTAACACAAAGTACGCGTCGTTTAACCTACCCATAACGTTTCAAAACTTCTGTGTTCAGTAAAATACTCGTATTGCTTCTATAAAAACTAGTTTCAGTTTCGCAAAGAACTCAGAATCGTCGTGAACGAATATGAAAGATGTAACTGTAAACACTATTCAAAATATAAAACAACATCTTCGCCTAACAAAAAATATCATGTGATCTTTCGTTTACAATTCGTGTCGAAAACGTTAACATACTGGCCGGAACATCGGCGGCTAACAGCGCTTACGAGATAAAATGCTAAAGTCATTTTCATCAGGACTTTTGGTGTTTCTATGTTGTAGGGTGTATCGCTGACACAAATATTAACTTACAGTCTATAACGCCGTCGGCTCGCGGGGGCGGCCTGACTCGCCGGCCGCTCCGCGAGTCGCGGGGATCATCGAACTCGTAACAGCGCGTAATTTATTATCATAAGTACAGCACTAATAGAAGTTCCGGTCGCGGTCCGACGATCGCGGGACGTGGCGGTGCGACGCACGTTAACGTAAAACTATAACCTCGAATCGCGCACATTCACTAGAGGCGTGGACACTGTCCAGTGAGTCCGCGATAGGGTGCCGAGCCCGAGGAGGAGTGCCACTGCGAGGACTATGAGGAGCGGCGGCGCAGGTGCGCGCGCGGCGGCGGCGGGCGCCTGGTAGGGCACGGAGCAGGTGGGCACGCGCTCCTCCACGGGCGGGCACCACTCGGGCTCGGGCCGCGGCGGCTCGCTCAGCCGGCTCTCGCAGCGGTAGCACAGCCGCCCCTCGCAGTACCAGTAGCAGCACTCGTCCGACCCGTAGTTGGACTTGTTGGCCTGCGCGCCCGTCTCCGGGATGCGTGGGTCTGTAATGCACCACGTCAATCAATTTTAACACTTGATTATAGAACTCAAAATCAGGGATGCAATATAAGGTGTTAAAAAATCAATGTCAAATATTTTAAGGGGTAACTGAGACTACCACATGGATCATATTTAAGAGAAATTTAAAACTATAGAACGGATTTGAATAAATCGAAAAAAGAAAATGTTTATTGATATAAATAATTTATATCATCCTGTACATGATCGCAAACTCCCACAAACGCAAACAAACACTCTCGCACGATGCTAATACTAGTCAAAACCCATTCATAATCCCTAGGATCTCATTCATGCGCACATAAAATCATACGACACACAAGCTCATGCTAGACATTGGGTGTGTGCGTATGAATGAATTTTCTTTGAGATAGAAACACTGTTATCATTTCTGTCTCACTCGTTTCATGTCATTGTGTGTGTGTGTGTGTGTGTGTGTGCATGTGCGACGTACCTACTCCTTTTAGATAATTGCCGCGAGTTGCAGAAAGGCTTAAGAAAGCTAATTGTATGGGTTATCTGTCAAAACAAGTGCCAGATAGGTTATCCAGAACTTATCAGCAAGTATTGAAACTGGGCCTTATTATCTTTAAAGACGACTTATAGCTATAATGCAGGTCTGTAACATAACGTTCGTACACAAAATAGAAAAATAAGTGTTAATGCTGTCTTTAAAGATAATACATTCTTCAGCAACTGACAGTTTGTCACTTTATGTTGTAATTTTAATGTTAATTACTTCTATCAGTTCTTACGGTAAAATAAAAATACAGTTAAATTGAAAAAAACATTTTTAATTAAATTACACATGTTGACAATTAATAAATACACTTATTACTAAAAATATCACTTTTATTTTAAGAACACAAAACAAATAAAGAATTTCCACCTCCCATCACACTTTTCCAGGCTTTGGACTAGCAAGTAAGCGTAAAATAATTTATTACTCATCACCTGATTTAATGCAACATAATTCTATGGAGATAGGTACTACTAGGCTATTTCTATCAGTCAATGCAGATAACAAGGTTTACTTACTCTTACTTGGCGTGTTTAAAGGTAGTTCATTATTATGTACAAAATCACAGTCACTTATTTACAAAATTATTTACAATAGTTGTTGGAAGTGCCCCCCATTCTCCTGATTGCAAAGCGCAGCCCTTTTTAAAATATGCCTATGCACACGCACTAAACTTTCACTGTCGCCGCGCATTGTTTCAAAAGCACTAATGATTCGTGCTTTTAATTGCTCGGCACTGGTGATGGTGTGGCCATCTTGACCATACACGAGATCCTTAGCACGGCCCCAGACGTGGAAGTCCAGCGGCGTCAGGTCTGGCGAGCGTGCTGGCCAAGCAATAGGCCCACCGCGTCCGATCCACCGATCCTGAAAACGTGCCGTCAGGTACTCGCGGACATGGCGGTCGTAATGCGCGGGCGCGCCGTCGTGTTGGTAGTGCATCTGCTGCATAAGATTTAGCGGCACATCTTCTAACAACTCCTCCAACTCTCTTTCAAGGAATTCCAAGTAAACGGCGCCATTCAGCCGATTAAAAAATACTGGTCCTATCAGCTGATGTCCTAGTAGCCCAGCCCAAACATTCACGCTGAACCGCGTCTGAAAATGATCTGGACGCGCCAGATGTGGGTTCTCCTCAGACCAGTAGTGAGCATTGTGGATATTGAACATGCCCACTCTGGTGAAGGTGCACTCATCCGTCCACAATATGTTGGCTAGGCTGTTACGCCGGATCCACTGACAGAACTCCACGCGTGGCGCGTAGTCCTGCGGCATCAGCTCCTGCACTCTCGTGAAGTGGTAGGGGTGTCTTCGCTCCCTCTTCAGCACTTTCCACACGTACACATGGTTAGTGTTGAAAACGGCAGCAGCATCCCTCGTACTGGCGGTCGGGTGGAGCTCGAAGAAATTCAGCACGTCCTCTTCAAGCTGTACTGAAGTGCGAGGTCTGCCAGCGTCACCAGAAGGCATGAACCTACCACTTTCACGAAACCGTTGTTCAGCCCCTAAGATTGTGCGTGGACACACGCGCACACCGTGCCGTTCGTGGAACAGCCTTACTGCTTCCACTAAACTGTAGTTTGCCTCATGGTAGCACATAACCATGTTGAGGTAATCAGAGTCCGAATACCTGTATGGCATGGTGAGACTTCGCAATTAACGTCAAACACAAGAGAAGGTCTAGCGCCGATTGATTGATTGTTGTGACTGTTTTGCAATTTGCAGGAGTAATAATAAATAAAAAGCGCATACCTATGGCACGTGTAAGTGTAGCGTTAGCAAAAAAAAATCACTCAATTATTTGGTGTTATTGTTTTTTTGGTGTATTTATTTTTTACTTATCAATTCGAATCTTGTATTACCATGCTAAACTACAAATTAAGATTGCTACTAGTTCTTACCAGTGATACCAAATCAAATAATAGGTACAGTACGCGGCGGTAGTATGCAGTATGCACATCGAGCTAAAAAGAGAGATAATCCGTGCGACAGAAACGACGTTCTATGAAAGCCGAAACTAACCGATTATCTTACTCGTTAGCTTGATGTTCATTCTAGCGCCGCGTATTGTACCTACTAATTATTTAACTTGTTATAATTGGTATTAACTAGTAGCTTAGCAATCTTAAGTTTTCAAGGTACTAGTCAGTTGTACCCTCCCTCCCTCCCTCTTTAGCTCCATGTGCGTGCATTCCCTACCGCCGGATACTGTAAGTACAAGTATTCAACATTTTATCCTTTACGTTGAATAAACAGCAATCAAAAATGTATCTGTCTAATCACTAAAATGCATTTATCATGTAAATTTACTATGTATCTACATGTGGTGAAGTAGTCGCAGTCAACTTCCAGACGGGATTCAGAAAAATGTGTTAAATTATGCCCCGTTTGAGTGTTTGGGAGACGAATAACAGTTTCGTTGTACAGGGTATACCCCAGTTTAACCTTATTGATACCTATAAATTATTGCGTACCTACGCAACGTCTGGCTCATTGACTTTACTTTTAGTTCTTAGTAAATAAACCAACGCACAACACAAAGCATAAAAAATCATCTAAAAAGCAGGTTCAAATTAATTGTTATTTATTTTAGATAAGCGTACTCGTCCTTAACCTTAGATCAAGGTCAGTAAGAGTACTCCGAAACATAACTAGTTTGCCGGGGATCGGATCCAAGACCTTAACCTTACCCTAAAAGCACTTTGCCATCAATCCTTTTTTAATTCATAAGAAATGTAAAATAAGAAACTGTTTTTGTTAACAGTACTTTCTCGGTCTTTCGGCATTTCCTAAATCGTGTGTGTTCCGCCGCCCTCAGAAACTTAAAAAATAAAATCAACCTTATGATAACGAATTAGAATCTAAAATTGAATATCGACTGTTTTTAAAGCGGTATCTTTGACTCGCATTTGGACAAATGCCGCCTTTACACTAAAATTTTGAAATTTAAATCGATTTACATCGATTTAGAGTTTATAATTGAATAAAAGTCGTTCGTCCTTCGGCAGATTTTGGCAATAAATCATAGTAGCACGCACACAAGCGAGCGTTACTTGCTGTACGGAGTAGTTTGTCCGTAGTAGTGATCAGGTGTTATAGGATGTTGATATTTGAGTTTATTATCAAACTTTCGGTCGTGTTTTTCTCGAAAACTAAGGCTTAAATTAAAAAAAAATTCATACAAAAATTGTTAGTCACAACGTAAACTCATTACCCTTAAAATATTTGACACTGATTTTTTAACACCTTATATTAATTAAATAATAGTATATAAGTTTCTCGGGAGTACTTAATAAAAACAGATAAGGTCAAACTTGGAATAAAAACAAAAGAAACAAGTGAGAAAGTATGTGAAAAACCTAAGTTATTTATCCATATCCAAGAATTGGTACTAGGAATAAAGAACAGAATTAAAAGCCTCGAAATCGCATTATAATCGTTTTGAGCATGTGCCAGCGCGGTTAGCGAACGGCGATAGCGCTAAATCAAAAAGGCGTGAAGCAACAATTGGTCAAAGTAAAGTGGTGCCTAAGAGGAAAAAGAAAACCCCCTGGAGCTAGCAGAAGGCACTATTTGTTTTGTGCTTTCTCGTTTTGAACCGCAGCCAAGCGATGGCGGGACTAATCGCGGCTAATTCATACCCGGCCTGCGCACCCGTGCCTTCCGGGCGAACACAACTGTCGAAAATTCCGCGCCACTATTTTACCGCTGACTTACAAAGATAATCTAAATCTACTCAAATGACACCAACAGTGCCAAATGATTTTAATTTAGATTAGTCAGTGAATGACATTTATCTAGCGCGTTTAAGTCTTTTATACTGATTGTTATTGGTTAACGAAACGTTAACTATTGTAAGTAATGTTTCCAAATGAATTAATGATTTAGGAACTCATAACAAAATTCGGGCATATAAAAATCAAAACCAAGTCGTTACGTATAACAGATGAAAGATAATGGTCGAATTTATCTTCATTATGACAACGGTATCACAACCTATACGAAGGGGCTATTGGATATATTGAATTTTAGTTATGTTTTCTACTAAATACATGTGGGGCAAGTCGTTTCTGTGGTAACAGCCAAGCTAATAGCTGAACTAAAGCTGAACTGAAATATCATGTCAAAGTCCGACTCATAATGGAATTAATTTAGTTGCGTAACTTCCATAATCTTTTACATATTTAACTAATTTCATAATTGTAGATGTTACAATCATAACTTATAATCAATGATAGATGCAGTTTTGACTGGTTTCAGTCAGAACTGAACTGACTGTGGCTGGCATGAAAGGTGGCAGCGCTTTGGTAGTGCGTTCTAATGGTATAAGTTTATTATTTTTAAAAGTAAAATTGTTTACTGGAAAGTTTAATAAACATATTCTATTCTGTTTACCAAAGTTCAGCAAAATACTCCATGGTTGTAAGTGGATGGGTGATCATTCCAAGCATATTTAGTAACGTTTATCACAAGCATCTCTGTGGTTTGGAAGGAACGTTAAAAGTTGGTTACGTCTAATATATGTATAATACTAGTCACAAAGCCTAACCAAAGGTCATTATATGTATTGGACAACATCACATACATTGTTCTGATCCTAAGGTAGGTAGCTAAAGCCCTTGTGTTATTGAAATCAGAAACACCAAGGTACCACAACACCAAGACCCCGAGATAATATAAAAAAACTACTTTTTTGTACACTGACCCGAACGGGAATCGAACCCAGGACCTCAGAGATAGTGAAGCCAAGTCCGGCATGCTCACCTCTTGGCTACGAAGGTCGTGCTTGATATTTATTTTAAAGCCTAGTCTTAATCTGGCCTTACAACACCTCTAGCCCGCGTGCATGGAGGAGTATGATTCGAACCTTCTCATGGTTAAGGTGAGGCATGTGCCCTGCAGTTGCAGTGGAACGTCAACTCATATGAAGGCTTACTTTACTTTAAATTAAAAAAAGATGTCTATAAATAGTTCATAGACCACAGACAGGTTTGATTGGTATAGGTACTTTAAGTTTGATTATATTAGAACAGTGACCATGCACACACGTTAAATGTGCGAAGTAGGCTCTAAAACCTTACTACTTATTTTAATAGTAAGATTATAAGGGTTTGTGACTGACATAGTACAGGTATACATAATTATATAATAAGCTATTATGATAAGTTGAAAGATCGGGTAACAAAGGTGTTTTACCAAGGCATAGGAATGTGGGCTCGCCGGCATACTGCGTGGGGTAGGCGGGCGCGCGGTCCGCCGGCAGGAAGTATGGGCAGTTTTGCTCGACAAGCTGGCAGACGGAGAGACAAGGCTTGAGCCGTGCGAGAGGCCGGCCGGGGCCGGCGGCGGCCGCGCGCACCCAGCGGCCCACCACGCCGCCGGCTCGCCGCCGGTCCAGATGGCCCACGCGCTCCAGGTGCCGCGCGCGCCACCGCGCCGCGTGCTCAGTCGGCGTGCGCCGCGACCTGCCGCTCTCCTCGCTGCCCTCCTCTGCGCCCTCCTCCACCCACAGTGGCACCATCGTGCTGCACGCCCACCGCCGGTACGTCTCCTGTAATTATAAATAAAACACGTTATTGGAGATATTAAGTAAAAGTGTAAGACATGGTGTCACACATGCTATTGAGGTTTGTTAACTGCAAAGTATTTCATTGTGGTTTACCCTTGTTTGGTATAACAACTGTTGATGTAATGTTACTAATACGAACAACGTTTAAGAAAATAATCACTTTGTATAATATTGATTAACATAATTTTCAGTTCATCGAATATTTATTGGCGATAATAACATTTGCGCTATTTATTGATCAAAAAGTATAATGTTCAATTGATGTATTGTTCAGGTGGTATAACATGTATTTTATCGAATATTCAATTGGTATAATGTAGTGTAGAAAAGAAAACATTGTAAATATTTGCAATTTTTTTATTTCAAAAAGAAAACACTTAGGCTAATAATAATAGTCATTTGATGAATTTTTTGTTTTATCTAATCTTAATGCATAAATATAATCATTATTTAACAAACTTTTAACTCATGTAATGATCAGTTAAAGCAAATAGGTACTACATTTTTACTGGGTTGATTAATCCTTCATCTTTATTTATCCTTAGAATGTATCCTTAGTTGTTAAGCGCTCGGCGGCCGCTGCCGCGGCATGCTCACTACGCTTCGTTCGCTCGCCTTCACGCTGTGTGTGGTCACTGTTCTAACCTAACCTAACCAATTTAGATTTAGTCTTATTAAACAGTGTGAGTCTTCATTAAGAAGACCATATTGTACTGAATGTAGTGTAGAATATTCGATACGATCTTTCGACTAAATCATTATAGTCTAGTTAAACATTAGGTTAAATAAAATTAGTGCATTTGAAAATTCGGTGAGAAGACTTTATTTCAAAGAAATAAATATGCTAAATAAAATTCTACCAATTAAATATTCGGTCAAATGATTATTCATAATTATTTATGCGGAATGACTTTACTGTAACTAAATTTAGCCGGAGCGATTTTCGACTAAACGTTGTTGTACCAAACAAGGGTGAACCTTTCATTGTGGCGTTCTACAGGGGAGGTCTATGTCTAGAAGTAGACTGTAATGAATATGTTGATGATTACTTATTTACATTAAAATTTAAAAAAAAAAACTAAAAAAATTTTTAAGTAATTGTTCTCAATTACTAATAGCGGTAAAAATTCTAGAGTATCATCAACATGTTATACGAGATGTATTTACTATGATATGCCTTTAAATGGCTTAATGTTTCTTTACAGTTGAAGTTCACTCATAGGTAAATGGCCGTTCAACTAAAACGATTTGTTTGAGTTTTATTTATTTAGTTTTATTTCAGCGTTGTTTCCCAAATTATCGTTTTTAAGAAAGTGATTCGGTCCATAAAGTGTTATTTAATGAATTAAAAAAACTTTGTATTTTTACTCAACACAACTAACTGTTATTGAGGCAATTCGTTTAGGGCGTGAACATTTCTGACCGTAAACTAGCCACGAAGGCGTAGACTACACTCAGATCTAGGACGTTATAAGGGAACATTTTGATTTGCGAGATCTCCCGACATTACAGAAATAGTGCTGAGAGTCTACGCTCGGCGACAGCTGGCGTTTCGCTCGACCCTTCTCACTTTTATCGTTATTCAGCATTTTTCACTCCCATAGGAAATCGCGCCGCGTACTGGAGCAGTGATTAATTATCAAGTGATTAGTTATCAAGCAACCGCAGTCGCAGGCTCACACGCTCCTAATCGGCTAGCGCGTCAACATGTTTTTTTAAGTATTTAAATTTCACAAATTTCCTTTGCACTCAGTTGCTTAGACGCTATAACCTACCGAGTTCAGATTAAGTTAATACTTTGTTCATAACGTTGGCAAGTGAAGTCATTCTAGTAGAAAATTACAGGAAAATTCCCATTGCTTTTGGTTTGGGAGAATCCTAATTCACTCAAATAAGATATAAGCAGTACGAGCAAACAAGCGAACCCGGGAACCCTCGTGTGCTTTACTAATTTGTTTGAACAGTGTCTCATGCAAGGTTTAAGCTTGCCTGGATTTGGCCTTACTGTTTATGACATAATCTACCGGCCCTGTATTTGGACAGCCGACCGGTAAGGTATTTTGGGTTTACACTAGTAAAAGGTTAATTTAAGTACAGTGCAAGTGATGTACGCAGAAACAGTTTGAACTATGGGAGTAGTTTTTATTTATTCAGTAAAGTTAATGCACAGATTAAATAAATTATACAACAGTTCACCTGTTGATGTTAATGTTTATAACAAAATCTTAGAATTAATTCCATATAAACGAAAATAATAATAACGTAAGTAGATTAATCCCTTACTGCGTCTCTAACCATACATAACTGGTTTTCACTTAATTCGGTTAACTACTTAGATCTTCAAAACTAAGAAAATTCCAGTAGGTATAGTACGATCACTCAGTGTCTTCAATTAAGGGTTTGCATATTTGCCTCCATTCCGACCTGTTACTTAAGAGGATAACAACTAAATTATAGTGCAATCAATTATTCGTGAACTAATGTCCCCGATCCGAAAACGCCTAAACTATGTCAGTGCTGCACAAGTGTAACGGACGTAAACATCTCTCAGGAAACGCGTAGCCACGCGTAGAGAGGTCCCGACTGACAAATGTTTACTTTATAATTATATTCGAGGTCAACTAATTTGAATAGGCTTAGCTCATAGCATTGCTTGAGCTCGCGCAAAGACTCACAAATTCAGCCTTATTTTTTAAAATAATTTATCAAACGAGGCCAACGGCGATCCAGCCTAACACTTTTTATATTTTTAAAGTATTGGTTGATATTACTATTGACAGTTCATTAGCTCTTGTAACAGTACTACTTCAACCTTTTTTCTGATATAGAGTTTGACGAGAAATATCTCTGATCAGGTACTTTATAAAAGCTATGGTTAGGTAGGCCCTATGGAACCCAACTAAATTATATAGAGAAAAAACAAAACAAGGTTGAAGTAATCCTATTTTAAGGCGCAGGGTAAGGAGAATACACGTAAAAGAGGTGTTTTTGCACAAGTTTTCTGGCGAAAATACTGGATATATGATGTGGAAATTAATATATCATGTAACTTATATGTTGAAGTTTTTCCTGTTGTATCTAAATATTAGTAATTATTTCTTATAAACACTAAAAAATATTTCAAAGTACCGCGAATAATAAGCTTGTACACATTTATATTTTTAACATTCGTGCCTTTTGGTTGAATTTTTTTTTTTCAAATAGCCAACAAATTAAGAATCATAAGGATTTTTAATGGATTTAACTCTTAGCGCCTACTTTTCAATGAGTGGATATTTGGCTCGCAATGATCATCTATTTGCACAGGAGCGCAATGGATAGATGTTTAGTCTGCGAGAAGCATTTGTATTATCTTAGGCACGTAAAAGGAGTCGCGCGAGTCGACGTTAAATGCTCAAGGTCACTTGCCTTACCCGTCGCCTTAAGAGCATGTGGTTAGGCCCCGATCTACACTATCGATTGGCCAAATAATACAGCATGACCATTTGGCTATCCATTCTCATCTGAAAAACTCACTCTAGTATTTCAGAGGTTAATGTATAACTTTTTCTAAGTCGTTAAATTTTGATGCTCTTTACACTGTCTAGGATAGATACGACTCATGACTGTTTTGTAAGGGAAGATGATTTATTTTTCTTTATCATATTTGTGCCATAGAAAATGTTGTTCATGGTAGAGCAACCTGAGGCCCAATTCCCGTAATTTGACAATAGTCGCAATCCAGTATCGATACGCTCCCAGTAACATTACGATCACAAACGGTATTCTCGTAAACCCAAAAAATACCATTATAGTTCGCAATGCAACTGAAAATAGAAGAAACCAAAATTAGATTCTTATTTGCTCTATTTTCAGATGGATGTTTTGATAATTTTACGTCAAATTAAAATTTTAAGAGAATACCGTTTGTGATCGTAATGTTACTGGGGGCGGATCGACGCCGGATTGCGGCTACTATCAATTTACGGGAATTGGGCTTCTGTTTATTGCCCTGTCTAACAGGTTACACTATGAACATAATTTAGGTTATTTATATGAAATATTACAAACGAGTCTTTTGTTTCTACTAGATAACTCGTATTCGTTCACCCGTGGAGAATTTAACGTAATTTCCAACCCGGGTTTGCAGCAAAACTCCGAGTATAAAATCATGCTTATTTAGCCCGCAGTGCGAGCCTAGCCTTGTTACAGTTTACTTAAGAACGTAAGTTGAATTTTAGGTATTTTTTAATTCAAATGTAAGTAAAAGTTCTTTAACTCGTGCAAACGGGCACAATCAAAGTTATATTGTTACGCGCACAAATCTGAACGATTCTCGAGAATAATAATTAAGGCACTTTCAGTTCACAGGTACAACATACCTAGGCTCCACAATTGTCACTGATCAAATTAAATTATGAGATAAGAAAAAAATTATATATCAAAGAAATCCGTAAAAATACTACTATTAGGTACTCGAAAAATATTTTTTATAAGTTTTAACAATTAAAAACATCAAACCTAAATTATAAAATTATTGGGTTCAATTCAGGTCTAGTGACTCTGATTAATCGGTAAAATATTCGTCCTGTCACATCCCTAGTCACGCGGGCCGAGACGTGATGAATATCGGGTCTTGACGGAGACATCTTGTAATTAATACCCGTAGTTCCGTTCTGAAACGGCTGACGAATACCCGCTTATTAACATCACGGCTCGGGAACTCTAAAAGAGCAGTTGATTAAAAACCTCCGTCCATGGCAGATATTAGCGGAGGTAGCCGGTTGACGAGACCACCGTTTTGTTCAAAGGAGGTACTACGGAGTTATGCGAACACTTATTAATTAGCTAATATTGTATGTCACATTCGTAAAAAGGTTAGACTTTATTTTCAGCAAAAGACATAAAAGTCCATGTGCCGCTCACATCAACAACTACGTTATATAGGGTGGTCAGAAAAGTGACGTCCAAAAATTTTTTTTAGGTGCCTCGTGTTGATTGGTATCTGAATCACCCCTATGTATGTTCTACGATTTTTCGTAGTTTTCGAGTCCCCGGTTCGATTCCCGATTAGGTCAATTTAAAAACTTAACTTTGTTAAATTAAACAATAACTTTGGGTTTGCATCTGGATGTGCTAGGAGACGCAGCAATAAAAGCCGTTCTTGTACCTCGTGACATTAAGGGATGGTAATTTCTTACTTCGAGACTATACGTATATGTCAATTGTATTTTACTGTATAGCATTCCTATGAGTTTAATAATTAAGCAAGGGTTTTAGAAAAGTTACAAATTGAAATTACGTAATATAAATCTTTGACTTTATAGTAATCTCCTTATTCTCCCTTATTACGCGGATTTTTAGCATTTATTACGCGAATTTGCATAAAAAATGCCACTAGACGGAATCACTTTGAGTGCTATGCAAAGTCGCGTTTACATTTCGATCGCGTAAAAGTAAAAACAACGTACACTAGGTTGTCAGGCATTATCGTGACATCGCTGGATATCCTGTAAAAACTAGAAACTGGTAACACTGCTACACACACGTATATTGCTGTTCTAAAGCCGTCTGCACATAGGCAGCAAAGGTATATGCGGTTTGCCGGCCTCTGCCACGACGACGATTAAGCTGCGATGATTCAGTTACAGGGCGCACACGGAGAATTAATTGTCAATAAAGGAGACATACCTAGTAACAGGTAACATCATATTTCGACTTAACCAAGCATAGACACCAAAGATAAAATGCTTAGTTCAGTTGTACAATACAATAATACAAATTTATTTATTCAAAAAAGATATTGTAACAGTATGATTTACAGGTTTTACCTGTATCACGGGCGGCCAGGGGTGGTTAACAAATCATTGCTTAATACATGTAGTAGTAATTATTGCACTCATTCATGAAAAAATTGCACCGTATGTGAACTGCGTAAGGTGCTTGTTTGCTCGTCGTACCTACGCTTCTGATGAATGCCAGTTTGGCTTTCGTAGTCTTTCTATTGACTTAATTTTCGGATATTTTAAGTATTTTTTTCCTAACATGCGATTATTAAAAATAATAACGAATAGACGCTTCTTTATATTATTTCCTAGATCAATTTTTTTAAATTCGGCTCCTCTTGGCAATGTAACCCTGTATACTTTTGATAACAGCATTTCAATTAAAAGTAGGGTATCTTAGGTATACTATCTCCAATTCCACATATGTATTTGAGATTGCAAAAATGTTCTGCAAGCCATCGCTGACCGTGGGGACTGTCAACTAATACAGCACATACGAGTATGTGTCAAATTACGCGTACAAAATTATTTTTTAAGTAGTATAACATACGTGTTTTTTTTTTTCTTTATTAATCATTTTTGAGGCAATTTCTTAACAACATAAAAAACAAAAACATTTATGATAAAATATTGAAGAGTGCGTTTCAAGCTAAAACGACCAATCAACACCTGAAGCGGTAATTTTTTTTCAAGTATTATAATTATCTTAGATAACTAGCATGTATTTCATCATAAACAGCCCACGTCAGTCCACTGCTGGACATAGGCCTCTCCCAATGCACGCCACTGCGCCCGATCCTCGGCTATTGTTTTCCATCCACTGCCAGCAGCCTTGCGTATATCGCCGCTTTACCTTACCGGAGTGCTTGCCTAGTCGTGGTTTCCACTCAAGAACACGTCTACCCCATCGGTTATCGGTTCTACGGTAAATGTGACAAGCCCACTGCCACTTCAGTTTGCTTATTCTTTTAGCTATATATCGATTACTTTAGTTGTCTGTCGGATAACCTCATTTCTGATTATATCCTTTACAGAAATCCCAAATATAGCTCTTTCCATAGCTCGTTGAACAACTTTAATGGTATACTAATCGCACCGTGAGTGTCCAAGTCTCGGCTCCCATGTATTTACTTATAACAAATTTAAACCGATTAATATCAGTTGTAAAAAAAAAGCAAAACGCTTATTAGCTGTATGCTGTCATATACGAATTCAACGCGCCAGGTTCTAGTCAATTCAGAAAAAAAACATTTCTTTTCATAATAGGCCTAATCTGAGTGTGCTGGAAGACATCCCTGGCAAAGTACATTGTTTGGTACATTACCAAAGGGGTGTTAATTCCTTACTTGAATATCACGACCATTACTGTGTTATCTGGCGCATGCGTGTGACCAATTATGGAGAGCAAATATCACACAGACGATTAAGCCTGTAAGGGGTAAACAAGAAATAGTCTGTTATCACTTCAAACAACGCAGCCACTCATTTCCCGGGTCATTAGCCTATTAAACCACAACTATATTACAATGGAGACGACTGGCCACTCCTAAGTTAATAAACACATGTAACCGCTATTAGACCTTCGCATGAACCGTTTATTGTAAAACAAACAACTCTTAGCTAATTAGCAGAGTAACACCTTCGTGTACCTATTACTGGGTTAATGCTTTTGTTATTCCAGTAGTCGTTTCCATTACGATCCATTTAGACACAATTTTGCAATTTAACTAATTGTAAAAAATGTGAAATCAATAATATTAGGTATAATCTCACTTAATACATGCAGCTTGCGGCCCATGCACTCACTAAAGATTGTTGGGTTAATTTAAGCGCACAAACTACAATTTATGCATCTGAAAATTAAATGATGGCAGGAAATGCTGATGATTTCCGTCAATCAAAATTAATCGGCAAAAATATGCTAGATAGTTATTTTTACTTCTCGGTGATTTGATTTCTACAGAGTTGGTAATATAGTTCCAACTTTTATAGATTGAACGTTGATTTCATGAATAGTCGATCATAAAAATATATTAATTAAAATGTTTGAAATCGGTGTGTTTTATTCAATCAGTATGACAAAAAATAGGCTACCCGATTTTATTGCACTCTTGTATACGTTCTACCAACAACCGGAAGATATTATTTGAGAATGCTACAAATCCTAAACATAGCACCCCTACTAAACTCTATACAGGAAAAACAAAACAAGGAAATATTACTAAGATCATGATAAACCCCTTCTAATATTATAGTAGTGCCTAGCAACTCAAACCAAAACATTAAATCATAAGTAAGTGTTAGTTAATTGCATTCCCATCTAGTTATTTAATAACGTAGGTGATGTTCAAATAGTGGTTGGTGTTTTAAACAAATCAGAAAAAACGAGCAAATATTACGCAACATACTTCCTGTGAGTTTCTTTCGGCAAGTTCGACAGCCTATTCCATTAATGAATAAAGTCCATAAACAAGGTCAAGGTCATCATTAGGTCCTTGAAATATTGATATAAATACTAACTATCGCCTTAATTATCACGTTCATATTTACAAAATATACATAATCTCTTTCCTTTCACAAAAGTGGAGGTTGTAGGATTCGCTGTTATAAAATGCAGTTATCACATACCCGTTATTTTACGATATTTGCATCGTGTCCGAATTATTTTTTAAATATTTGTACAAGATCATGGACTCTTAGTTGTACAATGGAAACTGCGAAAATGTGTTTATGCTTTGAAATACGTAGGTCTCACTATAAGTTTTGCGTAACTTAAAAAAGCAACATGTTATAACCAAAATATTATGTTTATTGCTTTTCAAAATACTCTCCTTTACATTTTAAACATTTTTTCATGCAATCGAACCATTTTTTAAAACAGGAGGACCACAGATCTGAAGGCATGTTTTCTACGTGCTGATTGAACGCTATCACTGCCTCTTCGGAGTTGGTAAAAGTAAAACCTCTTATCAAATCTTTGATTTTGGGGAAAATACAGAAATCACAGGGTGCTAGGTCGGGGCTATGCGCAGGATAGGTGACGATTTGTACTTTTTTGGAAGCTAAAAATGACTTTGTTGGCCGTGTGTAAAGAAGCGTTGTCATGATGTAGGAGAACGCGGCTTTTGGGTCGTCTTTCGCGAACTTTTTCTAACACCCTGGGTAAACAAATGGTAAAATACCACTCGGCATTAACATTCTTTTAATCTTCAAGTGGAATTGTACAGATGGGACCCGTAGCTGAGAAAAAAACGCGATAATTTTTTACCAACGTTTCTCGCCTGCCTCACTTTGGCCTGTTCTCATTTTCAAACACCCATTCACAAGATTGCTGTTTTTTTTCGGGTTTAAAACAATAAATCCACGTTTCGTTTCCTGTGTCAATGTCATAACAGCATTAGAATGTCCTTGATCGTACTTCAGTAGCATCTGTGAGCACCATTCCACGCGAGCCCGCTTCTGCTCCGCTGTCAGTTCATAAGGGGTCCAACGACAGCAAAGTTTCCGAACTTTCAATTAAAATTTTAAATTTTTTTTAAAATTTAATTTAAAATTTTCTGAATTTGGCTCATACCAATCCCCAATAGTCCTCGAATTGTCTCATAGGTAATCCACGGGTTTTCTTCAATTAGCCGCTTAACAGTAGCCACATTATTTTCGTTGACGGCAGTAGAAGGCCGCTCTTCACGAAATTCGTCATGTAAAGAAACTCGACCTCTCTCAAATTCAGCAAACCATCGCTTCACGGTGCTCAAACAAGGTGCTTCTCTCCCAAAAGCATTTTGAAGACGAGCGGCACAGTCTTGCGGAGAGAGAGAACTTTTAAAATCATAAAAAATCATCGCTCTAAAAACTTTTCGACTTAATTCAATTTTCGTTGCGCACTTAGAACTTTGATGTGTGATAAATAAATTTTAACAAAAGATTGATCGCAATTTCTTTTTGTTATTTAATACTTTTAATTGTTAATTCATAACTGTTTTCACAAGATACAGGCTTAGCCTAATTTGGGAACCTCTGATATTTCTGAGATTAGTGTTTATTTTAAGTTTCATATCATATTTTAATTTAATAGTTTTAATTGTTAATATATAACTGCTTTCACAAGATACAGGCTTAGCCTAATTAAGGAACCTCTGATATTTCTGAGATTAGTGTTTATTATAAGTTTCATATCATATTTTAATTTCAATCATAGTGTTTCTATAAAAATAAAAATAAATTCTTTAACAAATTTTACCGAATATTTCTAGTTCGTACAACATCCCAACGTTAACACGTTTATCTGTCAAAGGATGTGCATTCGTCATAGACGTTATATATTTTTTGTTTAGGTTTTTATTGTCAGTTCGTGTTTACAGCTCTATATAATATAAATACAAATGTTTTTAGGGTTCCGTACCTCAAAAAGAAAAAAGGAACCCTTATAGGATCACTTCGTTGTCCGTCTGTCTGGCAAGACCCTTTTCATCAAGTTAAAATTAATATCTGATATTCAAGTCTGCAATCCCTTGAAAAATAAAACTTCTGAGCCAACGCAATAAATAAAAATATAATAAATATCGGACAACATCACATAGTTACATTGCTTTGATCCTAAGGTAAGTAGACAAAACGACGGTACCATAACACCCAGACCAGACCCAATATAGGAAAGTTCGTTTTCTACATTGACTGAGAATCGAACCTGGGACCCAGAGATGGCGACGCCAATTCCGGCGTACACGCCTTTCGGCTACGGAGGTCGTCAATTCAATTAAAAGCAAGGGAATCAAAACCTTTCCGTTGACCTAGAATCATGAAATTTAGCAAAAAGCAACGTTTAATAGCACAAGTAAAGAAAAAGTTTAAAAACCGTAAATTTTAGGTTTTTTCACAAATTAAAATAAAAGAGAATGTGCAAAAATATATGCAGCCTGGTATAGGTGGCGGCCACTTCCAAATCGTATATCAACAGTTAGACTATGAAACTACGATCAATAGTTATTAAGGAGCTTGTTTATTTTACAAGATAATCGATTTTGTATTTTATGTATAGTACTCTAAAGAAAATGTTATCTCAGTACATCAATTATGGTCGTATTGCCAACTAGGCCGGTTATCGGCTAAAAGGCCCATCTCCCGTCCAATGTAAGGCCTAGATATTTCAGGGTACGCCCATAGGTGGCGGCCATTTACAAAATATATATATATTTTAGTCTTTATTGACAGTAAAATCGAATGATGGAAGAGTAAATTCCATAGTTTTTGGGGAGAAAAAAAAAGACTCACAAACATTGCTTGGAAACAATAAAAATGTCGTCAAGATAAGCAAAAAACCGCGATGTATGACCTGCTGATTGTGTAGACCGGGATGTTTTATTTGTGAACAGCTAATCAGTAAACGAGAAACCCTCTCGTTAATAGTTTCTCGAAGCCATATTTTTGACCTCTTTTTTATCTTTGCAGTTATTCCTGGACTTTTTTGTGTTATCTGTATTGTGTTCCGTTTAGTTTTGATATTTTCACATAAGTAAAAAAAACAAAACTAATTTTTACCATTTTTTTTTTAATACTTTACTCTAGTCTAGGGTTTTGGTAAATAGTGGCCCCGGGATCTAACGACATAACCGAAAAGGCTTGGGCATTAGCGTTGAATGCTCTAGGGGAAAGGGTAAGACGGCTTTATAATGCCTGTTTTGACCAGAGCCGCTACCTAACAGCCTGGAAAAGGGAAAGGTTAGTGCTGCTGAGGAAAGAGGGTCGACCACCTGACTCTCCTTAAGCGTATCGGCCGATCGTTCTACTGGACGAGGTTGGGAAGCTCTTTGAACGAATCATCTCTACTCGACTCTCTTAGCACCTGGAGTGCACGGCGATCCACAATTGACGCAGTGCTGAGGGACAAGGATCTCGCCAACAGGGTGGTTGACAGCGGTGGGGTGTTATTGGCGGTGTCGATCGACATTGTCAAAGCTTTCAACACCCTACCGTGGTCGTGTATAATCCAGGCCTTAATCCATTACGGGGTGCCTGCCTACCTGCAGCGTGACCACACGCCATCAGGCAAGCTACTTAGCCGGCAGAGAGAGAGGTAGAGTGTGCTACTTTGCAGTGCAAGCTGCGCAGACAATCCTCATGCGGTGTTCCACAGGGGTTGGTTCTAGGCCCTCTCCTGTGGAACAAGTCTTTTTTTGTTTTTATACCAAAACTTTTGTTTTTATACAGCATGAAGGCGCGGCTTATTCTCGGCTTTACAATAGACAGGAGATAGGCCTTTGACGTGCATTTTGAGCACTTAACGCTGAAGTTATTGAATACGGCGGGAGCGCTGAGTAGGCTCATGCATGCCTAATCTCGGCTTCCAGCTGACTCCTGTATTGTGCGTTCCAAGGCCATGTATGGAGCTGACCTATATGGAGTGACCCCCCCCCCATAAGACCGGGCATCTTGCTGCAGTAAAGAGTCGAAGAAGTCAAATTATGGAGTGTACCTTTGGCTACAGCATGCGGTGAAACCCATGGTACCACTTCATAAGGCACCGGAGGGCTTTAGTAGGTAGCCAAAATATGAACCTGAAGTCACACACACCCCTCCACCCGTTTCTCCGCGGTTGAAGGAAGAGTTTGGGTTAATAACAGAGTAAATGATGTACTTAGATGTAATTTTTCTTTAAAATACATAAAATACAAAATCGATTATCTCGTAAAATAAATGAGCTACAACTTTGGTTCCTTAATAACAATTGATCGTTATTTCATTGTCTAACTGTTGATATACAATTTAGAAGTGGCCGCGTCCTATACCATTTCGCCTAATCTCTTTCTAACAAACTCGGAAACACGGTAGAAATCTTCTCCATTCTCGTTATGAACTAACTACTCGTATTTACATACCTACAAGTTTGTACGGAATTCTCGGTGCGTGAGTCTGACTCGCACTTGACCGGTTTTTTTATATGAACATTTACAAGAAGTAATGTACCTACCTACAATATGAATGCCTATTCAAATAAAAGCATCCACAATCTAATAAGCCCCCTTGTGCCGTTTTCTAATCACGTAATGTTCCACGGTGGTTGGTGTCGAACAAATCAGAACAAATGAGCATCATGTCAAGCAACGTTGTCTCGGCGGGCGCCGCGGGGCGGACGGCTCACCCCTTCCCATAATCAATCATAGAGTGGGTGCGATCTGTCGGTCGATAGCCACATACATGTGCGCCCTTTTTAGGTGAGAGAATTAACTCAGCTTAGCGATACTGTTCGACTTTCTGACGGGAGATCGAGTGTCATTCAGTTTTGAATGGTCGTATCAATTCTCACTTGGATTTTTTGACACACAGATATTATTAGTGAAAAGCGTCGCTATAGTTATAATTTGAATATTATTTACTGAATACGAAATGTATTATTACATCATTTGGTTATCAGTATACAGGGAAAGATATAATCAAGGTTAAATGAGAATTCAAAATTGGGATCTCGACAGAACGATTCCATAAAGCTACCTATATAAAGTTCTAAATAGGCTAAGTCACGATTTAAGACGATCAGATTAGTGCTAAATGGCAATTGAAAGGTTAGCAGGGGCAGTAGAAATAGCGATCGCCCGCGACGCTCCGATATCACGACTTATAGACAGAGGCGTACTGTTGGACTGAAGTAGGCCAACGCCTCTGGGGCCTTTGCCCGAAATCCCTGAAGTTCTTTCTTTCTTATGAGTTGGGATAATTATATGACAGAAGGCTTCCGCAAAGTTCCTATGCCAATTAACTTTTTATAGATCGCGGTAATGCGTTTATGATGAATAAATCGTTATGCTTTTATATTTTTCCTTGCACTCTATTACTTATAAATATAAGCCATATTGGAATATGGCCTCTGAAGAAGGCTTTGCTGAGGTCGTTAAGCATTTCCTCAAGGTCTTTTGGTGTTTCTGTCAGCAAGACGATATCGTCAGCATATCGGAGATGATGTAGTAATTCTCCGTTGATGGTAATGCCGCGACCTCTCCAGTTTAGTGTCTTAAAGTCTTCAATGGTGTTTGTGAAGAGCTCAGGTGATATGACATCTTCCTGTCAGACACTTCGTTGGATCGGAATCGCAACTGTGCAGTTTTGGTACTCGATCGTCATAGTTGCAGTTTTATATATGTTTTTGAGTAGTGTGATGTACCCATAATCCGCTTTACAACGCTGTTACGAGTGGAAGACTGCCCAATGTCTGTTGTATTCGAACGTGTTTTTGTATCACCTTGCCTTATTAAAAATATGATCAACGGTTCTATAACCAATTCTAAAGCCTGCTGTTCCTTCGATTGATATTTGTCGAGCTTCTTGCTTATCCGGGATGTGATTACCGGCAAAACACCTTATATATTTGGCTAAGGAGGCAATCGGGCGGTAATTTCCGAGTTTCGTTTTTGGGCTTTTCTTGTGGAACAAGACAACAATGCTGTTCTGCCAGTGCTTTGGTACTTCACCGATAAAAAGAGCTTCATTAAATAGCCATCGGAGTTCTTTAACTACTGTATTTCCCCTTGCTTTTAGTTAGCTTCGTAATGACACCATCGTTAACAGCCGCTTTCAGATTTTTTGCCGTTTTCGTTCCGTTTGATTTAATAGGCACTAATTTCCTTCCATATAGTAGCGTGAGAAAAAGGTGCGCTTATCGTTTGTTCGATGGTTTCTGCTAATAGGTATTTTTACTTCCCGGGGTATTTTTGCTTTAACCCTTAATATCCCAGCTACGCTTCTACCTAGAATTAATGACAGCGATCCATTATGTATGGCAGCCAATACAGACGGATGACACGGACAACATCGCTATCTGCTTGAATATTAACGTATTGTACCGGATTCATCATTGACATGTCGGTAAACTAACTGTGGAACGGGTTAGAAAATTGATGCGTAATTTGATACACTTTTTATGCTTTTTCGGTATCTATTCGCAGGATACATTATTATAACCATACCATACTAAATAAACAATATTATTCATCCCAACTTTTCCACATGCGCTTAATTTATTTTTTCCCTTAGAACTTTCAACACGCCTCTGCTTCTAAGTTTATAAGTTTAAATAATTAGGTACTATGTTAAGGAAGTCTGTAAATATCATGAAGTCATAACATTATCGTGTTCATAAAATCACGCTACGTAAATATATTTACGCAGTCTTATTTGTATCAGTTGAATTTAAGAACTTTGCACTACCTTGTCCTTTCTTTATAATTGGCCTCTAACTGAAAGTTGTCTGATAGAGATCGCTATTTGCGATAAGACCGCCCAAATTGTACGTCTTTCTGTAAAAAAACATGTGTAATTTACTTGTATAATGTACAATAAAGAGTATCTATCTAACAATCTATTTATTAAAACAGTCTTATTCAATAAGAAAAACATAAAATAATTAAATCAAATTAGGATATCAATGCCGGTTATTAAGTCTTTGTTAAGCGACTTTTTACCTATATGTTATTATTGGACCCCACCAATGTTACCAGACAAACACAAATAATTAGCGAAGTGCTGATAAGAAGATGCCTAATTAATCGGTTCTGGTTTTATTGGCTTTAGGCCCGATTTTTCAATCGCCAGATAACTTTTATGCGACGAATAAAAGTGACGCTTTAACATATTTTCTATACAAAAACTGTCAACATGTCAAACTTTTTTTCAAATAAAAGTTATCTGAGGCCCAATTCCCGTAATTTGACAGCGGTCGCAATCCGGTGTCGATCCGCTCCCAGTTACATATAGTGTATAACTTGGGCCCAATAAAGAATATTGGACCCCCTGGACAATTCTTAGATTACATTTTGCTCCAAAATGTTGATCACATTGCAACACACGCTTCCTTCCAAATTAAATTGTTAATAATTAAATGAGACAAGAAACATTTACTTTATTTATTTTCCTCTTCTAGGTTTTTAATAACTTATTATCTACTAAAGTTCTATTATTAGCTCATTAAGTTATCGTTCAATTTCCGCTAACGTATCGGCAATATTATAAAAGAAAATTAGCAGGTGTGTCGAGTATAGAGCACAACTGTAAATAAATATTAGATTTAAAACAAAAGGACACGAAATAGACACAGTATAAACAACGGAGACAAAAACACGTGCACGTCTTAGAGTTAGGCAAAACACTCGAAGTCAGATGTTGTCAACGTTTGAATGATAACTTTTGATAAAATTTATTAAGGTTTGATTCGTCATAGTTTATTTAATAATCGTGAGTCTAAGATTATGTTTAAAAGATACTTATGATGATGATCAGCAAAGATTAATGGAATATCTACAAAATAATGAAAGAAATAAAAGGGATAAAACTTAAATTTTGAGCCAATAATGTTCTTGTTAATTTTTTTATAGTAGGATAACTGAAATCATTTAGACGGTGAGAAGTTAGTATTGATTTGTTTTATTATTAGTTATCAGTACTTTGTTTTGCAAATCTGTCATGAAATTAAGCTGGATTAGGACTCGGTTATTGTTAAAGGTTGAGCACCTCTGGAAATTAGGAGAGTTCGGGTGTCAGCATTTAAAACATGGGACGCGGGGGATAGATGATGGTTAAATAGGCTCAGCAGGTGGGGCTCGGGACAGTTGTGCAAGAATTTTGGAAGAGTGGTGCGAGAGTTTTCGGGCAAGTTCGTTTGCACCCTGGTTGGTGCTCGCGTGTTATCTACGGCAGAGTCCAGGAGAAGGTAGGTTTCGAGTGGACAGCTGAAATCAATGGTGAGTGAAATTAATTAGTTACAAATTCTGTTAAGGGATCTTATAATAATTATTATCAAAAGTCAATATTTTTAAATATTTGATTTAATAAATATTTCTAAGAGCAATGCTTTAATAATTATAATTAATTTGTCATTATTCATTAATTTAGTATTTCGTTTTCTAATAGCAATTTTACAATGATTCTGAGAACACAGTTTTCTTTAAGTTAGATAAAGTTGTTATAAATATTAACTTAATGTTATGTTTTTAACAGAATTTTAACATAATCTTGTTTGATTTTCAACAGAGGATGGAAAATGGTTCGTTTAGATAATTTTGTAAATTTTACATACAGAATAATTAAGTATTTTACTTTCCAATATTAAGTCGAAAATACATTTTATTTTATTGATGGAAGACATTTAATTGTCACCTAACGTACACATGGAGGTCAACCTCCATGTGTACGTTAGGTGACAATTAAATGTCTTCCATCAATAAAATAAAATGTATTTTCGACTTAATATTGGAAAGTATTAGGCCTCAAGGCCTAATTTTAAACTATATATTAATTAATTAATACAACGGTTGGTTTATCTGCCTGTAAATCTTATAGCTTAGCTTTATAGTATTCTAATGAACCAATTTCTAATTTCCGATGTTGTGAATGTTTTTTTCATTAGGTTTTACGTGTCTGTTTAAACCTGTTATGTTCGAGGGGATTTCGTTTAATTTATTATTACTTCTCATTTATCTGATAAATCCCATGTGTTACGTTTAAAGTTCACTTGAGCTGTTCACGTGTTAAAATATATTGATTTTGTTTAACGGTTGATTACGGTTTACTAATTTAAGATTTTTATTGACGGTTTGATTGCTCATTTGAGCCATACTACTTTAAACCTTTTGTGGTAAAAGAATACGATTTGTTCACTTGAACTTATTTTACGTGGTAAACTCAAGTCATTTTATTTGGCTGTTTTGGTTTTGGGGTTTGTTTAAACGTTTACTACCAGTATGTTAGTGCTCATTAGAGCCATTTACCCTTGGAAATTGTTATTTTATTAACGTACTTTTATTTTGTCGATTAAGACCACGCATAATTATTTGAACGGTTATATTTACCTCTTACTAAATTAACTACTTGACAGATTGAAGTCACGCCTAAATATTTGGAAAATAGTACGGATATCATGAGTTAATTTATTTATTGTAGCTATTTGGGTAGGCATCTATAAGTTCCTACGTTGCGACATCTGGCTTTCATTAAAATAGTTACATTAGGATTTAAGGTATAATCACGAAACAACCATTTTATAAGATTACCCCAGATATAATATAATATATATTGACTGAGGTAGGGAGTCGATAGACTACGGTGAAACACATAGGCGTTTATTTTAAGATTTTAAGTTCGTAAATATGTAGAATAGCTGGAGGTACTGTTAGGTAGGGAAACCTTTAATCCTATCCTAATCTCTGTCTTATCCCTCACTCTAAAGGTAGCTCCATTCATTTAGGTTTTGGTCTAGTTAGTAAGTAGGTAGTTAGCGAATGGGCTATTTTTAGGCTTCCATCCTTATTAAATCCTTTATACCATATTCCTATATCCACAGAACTGAGAAAAGCAATTTAATATAAATTTTTTACTTTAAATTTTAAATATTTTAAAATAAATTTTGTCTCTTACTTCCGACTATCGTGAGAAGACTACCAAGGGTCAAGTATTTCTGAACATTTTAAATCCATGCAATGCGTGTTGAGGGAGGGATATCGATGGCTTTTTAGGTCACATCTCAAACACTCTATAAAGAAGTCATGGGTATCTTTGGATCGACTTGTATTATAAAAGGGTCATTAGTATATTATCAAAGTATAACTGAAAGTGTTGATTCCGGGTGATGCGGGTTGTTGTGGTAATACCGATGACATCACATAGGTCGAAGTCTTCAGGATAGATCTATAAAAGTTGTCATGGGTGTTGTTGGATCAACTTTGTATCATTATGGGTTTAACATTTTCAGTTAAGTAATTATCTTAAGGACCCCGTACCTTTGGTTGACTTTACATGAAGTCAGGTAGATTTTAAGTTTAAGTAGTTAGTATTTTATATTAAATATCTTTAGGCTCAGTCATTCCCCTTATTTGCGCATACTTTACGTTAAATGCGTTTTTCAGGTAGGTCCTATTCTTATGGAGGTGACAGATTGCTTTTGGGATAACGTTTATCATATGGTCACCACTCCTGAATATGAGCGTTTGGTGTGGGGCTCTTCAGGGCCCTTCGGGGCTTCACTTTCCTCTTCCTTCAATGCGCATACACTCGGGAAACTCAAGAGAAACTTAATTATAACATCCACGTACCTCTAAAAGAATTTGGTTCACTACTATAATCACCACGCACGGTCCTACCATTTGAACTAGACGATCACACTGCCAAATTAGATTTCTAAAAGAAAGAACCAAATAGGTTAGTTAAGCAAATAATTAATAATATTAAGATTATAATATTCAGGGGAGAAGGGGGAATTGTTACAATTGTTGCCGCGTGACCCAGGATCTTAAAAAACACTGGTTCATGTTTTTAGTAGGCTTATCAGCCTACAATTGTTGTCTGTGAAATGGAAAGAGGTTGAAAACGTGGATGTTTGATTCAAGGATATCTGAGTTTGTTGGTGTGCGCATTTGAGGAATTTGGAATAGTGGGGGCGGGGTGTTTAGTAAAAATGTCAATGAAAATAGACTCATTCATAGGTCCTGTTTATTTTACGACATGGTTAAAGTTGAGATTTTAAAAAAAAATACAATAAGTATAAGTTACAGATTCGATTTAGCTTTCAAAGCATAATTTGATATAAAATTTTAATAGGTTCCGTACGTGTTGCGTAAGTAATGGGGGCGATATTGGATAGTTAAATGTACAAACATGTTCTTACGTAGGTCGTACAGGAACTACAATTTTAATTAAATTTTGTGCGACTATTGTTATATTATTAATTTATAATTATTATTTAATTGTAGGGATTATAAATGTTCTACGGAAAATAATATTATTATGTGAATGTTGATTACCTAATTTACGCAAATTAAATGTACAGAGGGCACAAATTACTTTGATGAAACTACACACCAAATACTAATAGGTAAAGCTATTTTTAGAATAGTCCAGTGCCAAAGAATGGGTATTGTATACAACAGAGGTTCTCAAACTTATTTTGTCTACCGCCTCTTTGAATATCAATAATTTTTCAACGCCCAACCAAATAGGCTTTATCGCTTTATTTGGAAATGTCTTAGACAAAGAAGGCACAAATGCGAAGATGGATTTATGGTATTTTTACTAAATTCATATTTAATTTATTCTACATTATATTGCGGTCTCGCCCTTTTGCTTCCGATATGGTTTTGTTTTCACAAATAACTAAGTAAGTGTTGAACTATCCTACGAAACCTATGTTAAACATTATTAGTTTTGTACAATCAAACAGGGCGGAAATACGAAATAATTAAATCGATGTGTTTGATTTTAATTTTGCTCCTTACCGCCCCTTTAGGCCTTCGGCACCCACAAAGAGGCGTTATCGCCCACTTTGAGAATAACTGGTATACATCAATGCAGGTGTTCTGTTAGTTATATCACATTTCATTTCAGTCAAATAAACATAACAAGATCACAGTTTAGTTCTTTGTTCAAGATTGTCGAATCAGTTAATAGCTTAAGTTCATATTTCTATTCTTTGTTTTGCTAGCTCGAGCTATCATATAAACACTTTGCGTATTTGATAAACAAAGATAACAATCTTGGTCCATAAGCAAAATTTGATAGCTTTAACTTAAACAACACTCGCTTTATCGTTTCGTAGACCTTGAACGTGGGAGACCTTTTGTCACATTAGCGACAAATGTGTTGGAATTTCAAGTGCATCCATAAGTCTAAATGTTGCGTTGAAAAGTAATAAATTACAGTTTAGGGTTTGTCAAGTGTGAAATATGCTAATTGCGTAACAGTAAAAAAAAAAAAAAAAGTTTTTTAATTTACTGTTAATGTAATAGTTTGTTAAATAAGTGATTGATCACAATAGGACTATTCAGTAATCACGTGTTTTAATTGGTACGTGTGTAGTTAATAGTCAATAGTTAGTTTTAGGTACATAAAAAAATACCCTATAGCTTAGTGGTTAGAAAATAAGTAGTTCCTAATTTAATAATATTAAGATTAATTACGATATAAGTGACCGTATAATGGGTTATCGGTAGCAAATGCTTTGAAACATTAAGTCCGCCATACGATAATTAGATTATAAGTCATAAAGATAAAATAAAAATACCTAACCGAAGTCACACGTGAATTCCGTTCTATTTATAATCGATTGGTATTATAAACCCTACTTAGTATCCTATGACCTAGTGGTTGGAGTACGAATATGGCCTCAAATTCGATTACGTGGGCAGATAGGTAACAGCAGATTAGCTGTGTTTCATGGGGCGACTGATTATTAAAATGACGTTTATATTTGATTTTGTACAGATGGCTCATCGGTTGAAAGTGAATTTGGTCCCTGGTTCGAATCCATTCCATGCTTAAATAGTTGTCTTTTTATGGGGGCGTTTAATTAATTAAATATAGAAGATATATAGCTTAGTAGCTAAGAGAATAACAGGTTCTGGTTCGATTCCGGACAGAGTCATATAGATTCGCTATCACGAAATAATGCTAATAGTTCAGTGGTTCGAAGACATACTAAATCCTTGGTTTGATTCCAGGACATGGTTAGATAGTTGAGATTTATGGGGGCGAATAATTAATTAGAAAAGTTATATATTACTCAATTTCTGGGAGAATAACATAGTCCCTGGTTTGATTCCGGTATTATTTAATGATCAATGAAGCTGGTTCGACTCTAGCACAAGATCAGATAGTTTGTAAGGCAGTAGATGTAACTGAGTAATAATAAAAGTTATATATAGCCCAGTGGTTGAAAGGTTAACATAGTCTCTGGTTCGATTCCAGTATATATTGATCAAGAGAGGCGGCCCGAGTTAAGCACAAGGTCAGATAGTTGTAAGTCATCACGGGTGATTGAGTAATTATAAAAGCTATACATAGCTTAGTGGTTGGAAAGTTAACATAGTCTCTGGTTCGATTCCAGTATATATTGATCAAGGGAGGCGGTACGAATTAAGCACAAGGTCAGATAATTGTAAGTCATCACAGGTGATTGAGTAATTATAAAAATTATACATAGCTTAGTGGTTGGAAAGTTAACATAGTCTCTGGTTCGATTCCGGTGCTATAAATAAATGGATGTTTGGAATAGAGAGTTTTTGTTTTATAAGGATTAGATATAAGGTAATTATAACTTTGTGATAAGACTTCGACGGTTAAAAAAAAAAAACATGTGTCGCAGGTTTGACTCCGGAACTAGTTATTTATCATAAAGGCGATGACAGAGTTTATTCAAATTTTATAGGCTACCTAGAATTGCAGGTTTTTATGATCATGGGTTCGATTCCCACGTAAGTTTTATTACGCTAAACAATTTTATCTTTAATTTAAATAGAGTTACGTTTGATTGTTTAGCATTGTTTTGTATTATTAAGGTTTCGTAGTTACGGTATTGGAAGTTTACGTTTGGTTAGAAGGAAGTAAATTTAGCGATTAAAGATTCGAAAGACATTAATGTTAGATCACAA
This sequence comes from Anania hortulata, assembly GCA_963576865.1. Classification (NCBI taxonomy): domain Eukaryota; kingdom Metazoa; phylum Arthropoda; class Insecta; order Lepidoptera; family Crambidae; genus Anania; species Anania hortulata. The sequence goes on along the minus strand of OY756390.1, from coordinate 10,898,820 downwards.
TAATTTAGGTTGTCGTAATGGCCCTTTGCGTATTTAGGTGGTTATTAGGTGTAGGGTATATTTGTTATTAATAGCCTACGACTTTTGTATTTGCGTGCATGTGAGGTTTTGAGATTAAGAGTTAGCGTATAGTGTAAATATCTTTGTTAGGTTGCGTACACGATTTGGCACACATACATAATATAATAAAATTCATGTGAAGTTTTGAGTGTGAATTGACACAATGTTTGCAATTGTGTAGTTGTGATTCGTTTATATCGAAGTTTGTGAGTATATGCGATAGGGTTAATTAAAGTATGCATTCGTGTAATTTTGCGTTGGTTAATTTTTTTTTCCATTACAGCGCTGGTAGTGTAATTAATGTAGTGTTTTATGTGCGTGTAATTAACACCATTCGTTCTTAGTAAATTATACCATAAGTTAAATATGATAAGGGTCCCGTTTTCATACAGAACAGATTTTTAATCTGATGCCGTTACGGGTACTGTAGTACTAGTAACAGATCCCGGAAATCTTCTTTGAGAAATATTTTTGAGTTTAGTACTTAGTGTCTGAAAAGTGGATAGCTAAAGTATCTGAACATTTTGCATTGAGTTAATATTAGTCAAATTAAAGTAAAATAGATTAATATTGTTGACATTTATTACTTGTGTGGATGGATAGATATTTTAATTTTTCATAAAGATTTTTTTTAAATAAAATAGATGCTCTGAGATGTTGGGTACCTGTTATGTTCACCCTGTACAGTGGATTGGTGGACTGCAAAGTGGTGTGGAAATGAGTTTTGGGAAGTATGTTACGATGAATCATGAAAAAAAAAAACATTATTTTGTGTTAGGGACATACCTACCTGTCTATTCTATGCGATAATGTTAACAATATAAGGCAGTATAGGTTTTAACTATTTGAAATAGAATTAGTGGTTAGAAGAGTTATTAGTAGATGTCGTGAAATGGTAGTTTCGTGGTTCAAAAGATACATACTAGGTACCTACTTGTTTTGATTATCCTGTGTTGCGGGTTGATAGTTTTATAATGAATAATAATAATAAACAAAAATGGAATAAAAGTTTTCCTGAACTATTTATGTGTAGCCTAATTTTAGAATAAAGTGGTTGTGTAGGTTTAATTAATGGAAATTTTAAAGATTATAAACAGTACACTTTGCTTAAATATTTGCGTTAAATTGACCATTTCCAGTGGATTTCTTAAAAGTAGGAAATAATAATTACAATATAACATTTTATAGTATTGTTCAATTATTTTATACTTCTTTAAAAGATTAAATGTTATGTGTATAAGAATATATTTTTGAGACAATTAATCATTAAACATTATAATTTGATCAAGTTTAGATATACTAAATAAGTCTACATAAATGACACTTTGATCGGTAAATCCGATTAAATTATAAAGGGGTACCAGGTTATTTTGAGATAGTTTAGTTTGTTATTTCCCTTTCAGTGGATTGGAAGAAAGTGGGGTTTAATAAAAATCTTTTAAATCTAAGTGGAACGAAGAAAATGCCTAAACAAAAGGGTAACCAGCAACCTGAGAGATCCAGTCCTATTCCGTTGAGTCCACTCAGAATTATGAATAGAATGTTAAGGCGGGCTATTGGAACAATAAACCAGAAGATAAACCAACTTGAGCTACAAATAACTTCACCGAATAATAGTGTACAGGGTGAGGTTATTCAACCGATAGCGCCTTCTAGTTCTATCGAGCCGAAATTATGTTATATCACACTACCCACCGGAGTGGAAAAACCTAAGTTTCCAGGTGTTAAGATGATACACCCAGTTAGTTTTCTGGAGGATTTAACTATTTGGCTTAGGAAAATGCCTAATAATAATAATAATGAAATAGAACTCATAATAGACTGTCTTGAAGGAGAATCTCGTGATTGGGCTAGAATATACAGAAATCGTTGGTCTAACTTGGAAGATTTCAAAAGGGACTTTCTAAATAATTACTGGGGCGAAACTGAACAAAATGAACTGAGAAGGAAAGTCGTTTATAATCTGTGGAATAAATCAGAGCAACCCACAATGTTGGGCCATTTTATTTCTCTAGTAGCACAAGCTAAAATGTTGAATCACCCCATACCTGAAGAACAGTTGATAGGAGATATTATGCGACATTTTCCGAAATTGGTCCAATTTGCTTGGTCGCAGCAATCGGGATCCATATTGCAAGCAGCTGAATTCTTAAGGAGATTGGACAACATCAATAAACAGGATGACCTAAGAGAGAGACAAGTTAGCTCGAACCAACTTTACAATCAGTCGTCTAACCAACCTTTCAATCAATCGCTTGAACAAACTGTTTCTTCTCGCCATCAAAACTTTAGGCGACCAGTCAGGCCTCATCGGGGAGAGAATACACCCATTGTAAACACGGTGGAGATAGTAGAAAGTGTAATGGACAATAGTGATAACGATAATATTGATAGTGTTAATGTTAATGTTAATCAAGATTTAAACTAATAGGGACCGGTGAGGGATACCCCAACTCATCTGGTCCTATACGGTTTCCTGTTTTAAATATGATGCTTAAGATGGGGTGGGAACCTGGACAAGCATTGGGGAAAGGTAATAAGGGATTGAAAGTACCAATTTCAGCATTTTTCCAAAACACTAGGAAGGTTGGTGACAGGTCTGGAATTGGATGTAACAAAAATAATGAAAATGTGAAAGTGCTAATACAAGTATTGCAAAAACGCTCAGGTAATATGACAAGAGATGGTATTCAAATTGATAATTCAGTAGTGGCTTCGTTATTTGATGAGGAAGATATTTTATCATCAGCAGATCGTGTAGAATTTCTGCGATCTGAAGTTAAGATCGAGGTTTTTGGTAGTCCTGTAGAATGTTTAATAGATACCGGTAGTGATGTGACCTGTATCTCAGAAGAGTTTTGGAATCAGCTATCAGCTAAAATTCAGGACAGAATTCCCTTACTACCGGTTAAACCTATACAAATTCGAGGAGCTGTAGGGAGGAAAAGTATTAAGATTCAACAGGTGGTATTATTACCTATAATTTTGAATGGGAAACTAATTGAAACTCACTTTTTAATTGTACCTAACTTAATACATACAATGATTCTTGGATTTGACTGGTTAAAATTAAATAAAGCAATAATACAATTGCGAGAACCAATGGGTATATATTTAGAAGGGATAAATGGATCAATAACTCCATTCTACTGCCATAATTTGACACCCGAAATAAATGTTGCACCTTTACAAAAGGATATAGAGACATCAACGAGTAATATTAACGGCAATGATTTTGGTAAATTTTTGCAAGCCTTTCGAACTGGGATTCCTCTACCAGATAGGGATTTAAACAAATTAATACAAGTATTATATTCTCACAAAGAAGTATTTACAAAAACATTAGGTAGAGCTAATTGTTACGAACACACTATCAAAGTGAGTGAACATACACCATTTATTAAAAGAACTTATCCAATTCCTTATGCATACCGGAAACAAATGGAGGAAAAATTAGAAGATATGATAAAAATGGGAATCATATCTCGCTCCTCTACTCCGTACAGTAGCCCGTTAACATTCACACATAAATCCGATGGAACATTAAGAGTATTGCTTGATGCAAGAGAGATAAATAAATATATGGAGGCGGAATCAGAGGCCCCACCTGTTCAAATAGACGTACTAAATTCATTCCAAGGTGTAAATTTTATTACTGTCATTGACCTCAACAATGCTTATTTTCAAATTCCTCTCTCGGAAGAAAGTAAGAAATATACTGGATTTACCTTTAATGGAAAGTCTTATACATATAATGTACTACCTCAAGGATTAAAAACTTCAGTAGGGAGTTTTAGTAGAGCAATGGATCTTATTTTAGGTCCAGAGATCAAAGAATTTTGTGTCAATTATCTGGATGATTTAGCTATAATTACATCTGGAAGCATTGAAAAACATATAGAGCACATAAACATTGTTATAGGGAAGCTTAAAAATGCAGGATTGACGTGTAATATTGAAAAATGTAAATTCATCTGTACGGAAGTAAAAATGTTGGGACACTTGATTACGCCCAAAGGTATTCGAACTGATCCAGAAAAGGTTGAATCAATCCAAAAATTCCCAATCCCTAAGAAATTAAAACACTTGAGAGCGTTTCTAGGCTTGTGTAATTATTATCGAAAATTTATCCCGGACTATAGTACTAAAACGTTGCCGCTATGTAGATTGTTAAAGAAAAGTGAAAAATGGAGATGGACTTCGGAGGCACAAAACGCGTTTGATGAGATAAAAGGGAGTTTTATAGAGACCATTATGTTACATCATCCAAATCCGTCCAACCCTTATTATCTACAGACTGACAGTTCAGGTGTAGGGATAGCCGGGGTGTTATATCAATATGATGAAGTAGGAGAAATGCAGATTTTAGGCTATTGTAGCAGGGCATTGAAGGGGCCTGAGTTAAATTGGACTGTTACTGAGCAAGAATTTTGGGCCGTTATTTTTTGTCTTAGAAAATTTGAGACCTATTTAAGAGGGGCGCAGGTAGTCATTAGAACTGACCATAAAGCATTAACATTTGTAAATACTTGGAAGTTGTACAATAGCAGGATAATCCGTTGGATTTTGTTTTTAGAACAGTTTAATTATTCAGTTGAACATGTTAAAGGGAAAGATAATGTTGCTGTTGATGTATTGTCTAGGTTCCCGCCTCAAAGTGCATTTATACAGGAAGACAAAACTCCATGCCCTGAAATCCATTATTTGGAAATAAAGAAAAATTGTGAATTGTTTAAAAATCTCAAAGATATTGCTAATTATCAAGAAAATGATTCCGAAATAAAAAAAATACGCACCTTAATAGATGGTATAAACCTTCAACCTGATTCATCCAGGTTATCAAGATTAGCATGCAGATGTATTGTCAAAAATAACATTCTATATGTATTGCAAAATAATGTTAGTAATGTATGTGAGGTAACGTCTGGACAAGATAATGTAAAGGTACCATATTTACCAGAATGTCTAAGAGAAAAGGTAATTTTGCAAACCCATGAAGAGATGGGGCATCAAGGAGCATTTAAAATTATAAAATATTTGCAACGCAGATTTTACTGGTTGGGAATGTCCAAAGATATTAAATTTTGTCTGAAAAGGTGTCATATTTGTCAATTATCTAAAAGTGATAATATTAAATATGTGGGAGAATGCCAGTCCATTGTTAGTAACAATATAGGGGATCTAGTAATGGCAGACTTATATGGCCCTTTGCCTAAAAGTAAATATGGTGCGGCATTTATCTTGGTCATACAAGATTCGTTTAGTAAATTTATAAAATTATATGATTTAAGGAAAGCCACCTCACGAGCAGTCGTTACAAAGTTAAAACATTTTATGAAAATCATAAAGGCTAAGGTAGTAATGACAGACAATGGAAGTCAATTTATCAGTACAATGTGGAGGAATACCTTAAAAGAGCTAGGAATAAAAGCGATCTACACAACTGTTAGGAATCCTAGGCCAAATACAACAGAAAGAGTCAATAGGGAGCTAGGAAGATTATTTAGGACCTATTGCCATAAAAATCATGCAGGGTGGAATAGCCATTTACACAACATTGAAAATTTGTATAACAACACTTTTCATGAAAGTATTAAATTTACTCCTAATGAAGTTGTCTTTGGCTCAGAAAATACAATGTCTTATGATAGGTGTTTGCCTGGTTTTAATACATCTAGATCTTTACGCAGGGCAACTGATCATAACAAAATTTTGGAAAAGGTCAGGGAAAATTTAAAAGCCAGTAGTGTTAAGAGGCAGGAGCAATTTAATAAGTCACATCGTTTAATCACCTTTCAAGTAGGAGATTTAGTGAAAATTCGTAAATCAAATAAGTCTGTCGCTGAGAAAAAGATAACAAAAAAAATTGAATTATTATACGATGGGCCATTTGTAATTGCATCAATACCCTATGCAAATGTTTATATTCTTATGGATATCAAAACTAAAACTATTAAAGGAAAGTTTAATGCTATACATCTATCAAGATATTATAAATAATAAAAAATAATAAAAAAATAAAAAGGGGTTTAGAAATTAAGATTTTAGTTATAAAATTTTGGTAAGATAATGTACTTTACTTGGTTAATAATTGTAGTATTATATTATAAGGCTTAGCATTAAACTTATACTATAGGAAAAGGTGATGAACCATTTTGATTGTTAAACCGTTGTCGATTGATTGATTAATAAAAAGGGGATATTTCGGAAGTTGGGACAGTGTATAGAGTCGTTCTAGCCATATCAGAGTAATGTTCTACATTATTCTCCTTAATTTAAATACGCTATTCTACTTATTATAATCATAAAACGCGAATATTTGAAGGTAATTATTATTTATTCTTTATTCCTTATCACAGCGTGTTTACAAAATAAAATTTGTTGATATGTGTGGATGACTCTATGACTGTATAGGGAAAATGGCACAACCAATTATATCAGTCAAGGCAATACTAGTTTCTGAGGTTATTATTAATTTAAAGGGTGTTAAACGGAATTAATTTTAACTCGTTATTTAGGTTATGGAGTTTAGATTTTACTATTACTACTTACATCAAATATTGCCAATGATAAGTCATGGTTGGTTGTTGGGGAGTAGGGTGGCCATTTCTAAGGGTTAGGTTAGGTTAAAATAGACTGACATTAATTTGGAAGGATTAGGGTGTTATAAAAAATTTTCCCTCCAGTAAATTCCGCAAAAACTTTAGGGGCGAATTGCAACACACGCTTCCTTCCAAATTAAATTGTTAATAATTAAATGAGACAAGAAACATTTACTTTATTTATTTTCCTCTTCTAGGTTTTTAATAACTTATTATCTACTAAAGTTCTATTATTAGCTCATTAAGTTATCGTTCAATTTCCGCTAACGTATCGGCAATATTATAAAAGAAAATTAGCAGGTGTGTCGAGTATAGAGCACAACTGTAAATAAATATTAGATTTAAAACAAAAGGACACGAAATAGACACAGTATAAACAACGGAGACAAAAACACGTGCACGTCTTAGAGTTAGGCAAAACACTCGAAGTCAGATGTTGTCAACGTTTGAATGATAACTTTTGATAAAATTTATTAAGGTTTGATTCGTCATAGTTTATTTAATAATCGTGAGTCTAAGATTATGTTTAAAAGATACTTATGATGATGATCAGCAAAGATTAATGGAATATCTACAAAATAATGAAAGAAATAAAAGGGATAAAACTTAAATTTTGAGCCAATAATGTTCTTGTTAATTTTTTTATAGTAGGATAACTGAAATCATTTAGACGGTGAGAAGTTAGTATTGATTTGTTTTATTATTAGTTATCAGTACTTTGTTTTGCAAATCTGTCATGAAATTAAGCTGGATTAGGACTCGGTTATTGTTAAAGGTTGAGCACCTCTGGAAATTAGGAGAGTTCGGGTGTCAGCATTTAAAACATGGGACGCGGGGGATAGATGATGGTTAAATAGGCTCAGCAGGTGGGGCTCGGGACAGTTGTGCAAGAATTTTGGAAGAGTGGTGCGAGAGTTTTCGGGCAAGTTCGTTTGCACCCTGGTTGGTGCTCGCGTGTTATCTACGGCAGAGTCCAGGAGAAGGTAGGTTTCGAGTGGACAGCTGAAATCAATGGTGAGTGAAATTAATTAGTTACAAATTCTGTTAAGGGATCTTATAATAATTATTATCAAAAGTCAATATTTTTAAATATTTGATTTAATAAATATTTCTAAGAGCAATGCTTTAATAATTATAATTAATTTGTCATTATTCATTAATTTAGTATTTCGTTTTCTAATAGCAATTTTACAATGATTCTGAGAACACAGTTTTCTTTAAGTTAGATAAAGTTGTTATAAATATTAACTTAATGTTATGTTTTTAACAGAATTTTAACATAATCTTGTTTGATTTTCAACAGAGGATGGAAAATGGTTCGTTTAGATAATTTTGTAAATTTTACATACAGAATAATTAAGTATTTTACTTTCCAATATTAAGTCGAAAATACATTTTATTTTATTGATGGAAGACATTTAATTGTCACCTAACGTACACATGGAGGTTGAGGCCTAATTTTAAACTATATATTAATTAATTAATACAACGGTTGGTTTATCTGCCTGTAAATCTTATAGCTTAGCTTTATAGTATTCTAATGAACCAATTTCTAATTTCCGATGTTGTGAATGTTTTTTTCATTAGGTTTTACGTGTCTGTTTAAACCTGTTATGTTCGAGGGGATTTCGTTTAATTTATTATTACTTCTCATTTATCTGATAAATCCCATGTGTTACGTTTAAAGTTCACTTGAGCTGTTCACGTGTTAAAATATATTGATTTTGTTTAACGGTTGATTACGGTTTACTAATTTAAGATTTTTATTGACGGTTTGATTGCTCATTTGAGCCATACTACTTTAAACCTTTTGTGGTAAAAGAATACGATTTGTTCACTTGAACTTATTTTACGTGGTAAACTCAAGTCATTTTATTTGGCTGTTTTGGTTTTGGGGTTTGTTTAAACGTTTACTAGCAGTATGTTAGTGCTCATTAGAGCCATTTACCCTTGGAAATTGTTATTTTATTAACGTACTTTTATTTTGTCGATTAAGACCACGCATAATTATTTGAACGGTTATATTTACCTCTTACTAAATTAACTACTTGACAGATTGAAGTCACGCCTAAATATTTGGAAAATAGTACGGATATCATGAGTTAATTTATTTATTGTAGCTATTTGGGTAGGCATCTATAAGTTCCTACGTTGCGACATCTGGCTTTCATTAAAATAGTTACATTAGGATTTAAGGTATAATCACGAAACAACCATTTTATAAGATTACCCCAGATATAATATAATATATATTGACTGAGGTAGGGAGTCGATAGACTACGGTGAAACACATAGGCGTTTATTTTAAGATTTTAAGTTCGTAAATATGTAGAATAGCTGGAGGTACTGTTAGGTAGGGAAACCTTTAATCCTATCCTAATCTCTGTCTTATCCCTCACTCTAAAGGTAGCTCCATTCATTTAGGTTTTGGTCTAGTTAGTAAGTAGGTAGTTAGCGAATGGGCTATTTTTAGGCTTCCATCCTTATTAAATCCTTTATACCATATTCCTATATCCACAGAACTGAGAAAAGCAATTTAATATAAATTTTTTACTTTAAATTTTAAATATTTTAAAATAAATTTTGTCTCTTACTTCCGACTATCGTGAGAAGACTACCAAGGGTCAAGTATTTCTGAACATTTTAAATCCATGCAATGCGTGTTGAGGGAGGGATATCGATGGCTTTTTAGGTCACATCTCAAACACTCTATAAAGAAGTCATGGGTATCTTTGGATCGACTTGTATTATAAAAGGGTCATTAGTATATTATCAAAGTATAACTGAAAGTGTTGATTCCGGGTGATGCGGGTTGTTGTGGTAATACCGATGACATCACATAGGTCGAAGTCTTCAGGATAGATCTATAAAAGTTGTCATGGGTGTTGTTGGATCAACTTTGTATCATTATGGGTTTAACATTTTCAGTTAAGTAATTATCTTAAGGACCCCGTACCTTTGGTTGACTTTACATGAAGTCAGGTAGATTTTAAGTTTAAGTAGTTAGTATTTTATATTAAATATCTTTAGGCTCAGTCATTCCCCTTATTTGCGCATACTTTACGTTAAATGCGTTTTTCAGGTAGGTCCTATTCTTATGGAGGTGACAGATTGCTTTTGGGATAACGTTTATCATATGGTCACCACTCCTGAATATGAGCGTTTGGTGTGGGGCTCTTCAGGGCCCTTCGGGGCTTCACTTTCCTCTTCCTTCAATGCGCATACACTCGGGAAACTCAAGAGAAACTTAATTATAACATCCACGTACCTCTAAAAGAATTTGGTTCACTACTATAATCACCACGCACGGTCCTACCATTTGAACTAGACGATCACACTGCCAAATTAGATTTCTAAAAGAAAGAACCAAATAGGTTAGTTAAGCAAATAATTAATAATATTAAGATTATAATATTCAGGGGAGAAGGGGGAATTGTTACAACATGCCTAATGAGAGTGGTTAGTTGCTTTTTATTATTATAAATAAAATAAATACCTACGTAATCACAACCTGAGTTTAATTTTCTTAATTAGTGCTAGTGCATAGGTATTGCTTATTGTCTTCTTCATTCTTCAGAAAAATCCCAAGATAAGAAATGGAATTTAAATAAGTAGTAGGTAATTGTACAGTAATTAATATATAATACATTGCTCGTGAATTATAGAAGTAAGTAAACTAAAACAAGTACATACATAAGTACATAGTATGACTGGTATGACATGATATCGTGTCATTTCGAACCTAGAAAGGTACTTTTTATCAATGTTGGTTCTTAGGCGAACAATGTATGGACGTAGAACAATGTCCTTTATTAGAAGTTATTATTCAACGCCAAATTTGGCTTCGTATGCATTCTGTACATTTATCATAAAGCCATATATGGCTTCGTATGGGTTTAGGACAAATCTAAATTAAATATCGTGGAATTCTTTATAACAATTATGTTTGTCGTTTTAACATGAAACACAATTCATTTTTTACATTTAATAAAAGAACTAGTAAAAGAAGGCAGCGAAACTGAAGTGGGATTGGGCGGGTCATATCCGCCGGATGCATCCAGGCAAATGGACCCAGATCGTCACTCAGTGGATTCCTAAAGATGGGTATTGCCGTAGAGGACGTCCAAAGAAGCGATGGCGTGTCGATTTGGAGAGCCATGCTAAGGATTGGCAGACTCTGACCCTCAACAGGGAAACATGGGAGGACTTGGGAGAGACCTTTGCCCAGCAGTGGGACACAATAGGTTAAAAAATATATATTTTTTAAGCAATACCTACTGCATATCTGTGGGGTATTTTTCTTCGACACGGAAAATGATTGATCCCACTAGAACATACTAAATCTAAAATCATTTCTTGAGTCTTTCGAAGTTTTTTGGTAGTTATTGGGGAATCAGACAAGCCGCTTTGGTTGGATGTCAGTGTTCCAAGAATTCTGGATAGACAAGCACGTTTTTTTACTATAAAAGCTTCACCTGCCTTACTTGTTTGAAAACTGCGAGTTTGAAATCAAACAAAGGCATGAATTGGTCTGAATTGAATTAGCGCTAAAGACACCAGGCATAACACATCAACATCGTCAGAGAAATCTGATTCTGACTCAGCAATATTAACGTTTTCTTTGAGGTTGACAATAAAGTTAGATTCATAATCATCATCACTGTTAAAAGAAATGTCAACATCATACAAGCTGCCATCACCAGAAGTAGTAATTAACATGCTTTGAGGCTCCATGGAAGCGTGACATTTCCATTTTTGGAATAAGCAAAAAGTAACCAAAAGTATTTTTGACTATAACGCATACGAAGCCAAATATGGCAGTTAAGAAAAAGTTGAAAAAAAAAAAGCGAAAAAAGCCACATATTTAATTGATCACACTATTTCCATCTATTCCTTTTTTTAGAAGAAACTATTTCCTTGTTTTAGAAGGTTTGAAGAATGTAGTTTTATTTTTTGCTTACGTTTCACTCACCGATTACTATTTTATTTTAAATAACAAAAGTAGCACTGTATTCTTTGAAGCTGACTAGTCGCACGTGCTGCACACAACCTTAAATATTTTTTATAGACGTCACTTTTCTGAGACAAATAATTACCGTTCGGTGTCATGATAAAATGCATCTTTTTATGCAAGTAATTTTTTTAAGATAAAGTTTTATACTAAGCTAGTAAAAAATCATAAACTTTTGCGTCCATTTATGGCTTGGTACGCGGTAAGGGGATAGGCGTGAAAACGTAACTTTCGCATTTATAATATTAAAATATGAATTTCTTATTATATTTGTTATTTAATTCAGAAATCGTCAATAATACGTTTTCTTATGGTTAACGGTTTAGTAGCAATACATTAAAATGGTACAAGTACAACTACTAAACTATTTTTAATTTGATTGAAACCATTCGTTTAGCCTAATGGTCGACTAGTAGAGAATGCCTCATGGCATTAAGTCCACCTTTTGTATGATTCTTTAATCTGTGCAATAAAGTCTAAATAAATAAATAAATTCGTTAGTTCAGTTTTGCTCGAAGTGTTATACATTAGTACAAATAAATAGTACATTGTTAACCTAGGGGTGAAAGTAACTTATGGGGGTGAGAGGAACAGGGAGTAAAGTTCCTCATCCCCCATTGAAAAGGGAGGATCCTCCGACCAGACGGATGTTGTGTCTGGTGGGCAACTGCCCGACGGTTGTTTGTCGGGTTCTTGTATATATGGTTCAATCGCTCCGATAACTTTAATATCGCGATGTAGGATACGTCAGTTTTATATGTAGCGAGATAGATGTCGCTACAAACTTATTTAGTCCCGAGACGGAGTTTGGCGCCCGAGCCAATAGTTCGAGGGACTAAATAAGTCTTTAACCCGAGGTAAACACTGTGCTTTTCATTACGAATACAAGGAAGAAAAGATGTGTGAATTTTAACAAAACCATACCAAAGATTTATGCAATCACTACGTTCTACAACTCGAAAAAACAAATGAAGATCGGATTGCTGCTTTACCGCCAATTTTTTTTCTATAGCCAGCCAGCTGTTCAGCCATTATTTTTCATTTTTATCATTGAAAAAATGGTAAATATTTTGCCCAAATCTGTTATTTTTAAGAAATAGTTGAAAGTAAACTTATGATATGGTCATTTATGATTTTTTAAAATTAGTACAAGTACTAATTTTAAGTAACATAAAGTCAAGACTTTATGTTACTTAATTCAATTTTACATCGCGCTCTTATTGAGTGGCTGTATAGAAAGTTGCAACATGGTTAAATAGAAATGTAAAAATAGAACTAGTATTTTCTTTTATAATTCGACATCTGTCAGTTAAAAAAGTATTTTCATTACTCATACTCGGAAAGTAGGTCTGAAGTTGCCTGAGGAGCGGGTTGAAAGTAATACTTTTCAGCCCTAGGGAGAATAGTTTTCAACTGACAGCTGTCAAATTGACCATATTAAAAGTTTACTTTCAGCTATTTCTTTAAAATTAAAAATATTTTATATTTTTAATAACGAAACTAAAAAATAATGGTTGAATGGTTGAATGAACGGCCGCAGAAAAAAAAATAGGCGGGAAAGCAGCAATCCGATCTTCATTTGTTTTTTCGAGTTCTAGAACGTACTGATTGCATACTCTTTGGTACGGTTTTGTTAAAATTCACTTTTTTTTCGTCAGCTAATTCATGTTTTTATTTTTACTTTCCTTGTATTCGTAATGAAAAGCACAGTTTAAGACCCGCTACGCTCGGGCGTCAAACCCCGTCTCGGGACTAAATAAGTTACTTTCACCCCTAGGTTAACAATGTACTATTACAATTATTATAATTATCAATCACATTAGCAACATGAATAGATACAAACTTAGAAACGGAACCATTTTTGAAAAGCACTTAGAGTAATCATTAAAGGCTCCTAAATTGATGGATGGTATAGGCTGGACGTGTGCCGCGTCACGCAGATCACATCAAGGTGATGCCTTCTTAACGGGCGGGAATACGCCGCATACCTTCTCAAGGTTGACGTATCAATTCCTTAAGAGGCATTTAGACGGAGTAGCAGTTGCTAAGTTTTAGAGATAAGTATAAACTAAGTAGTTTTAAGGTTAGCACTTAGTAGAGAGCCTAAATATTCTCTTACCTGGAGCAGTATTAGAAGCTAGTAACTTTGGAAAATGACTATTGTGCGACAGCGATAGCAAAGCGTCAAATAACTAATTAATAATCACCCATTGTCAGTGGATTATTCAAACAGTGATCTCGGCACAGTTAAAAAGTTAAGTCAATTTCGCCTACTATTCTTAGCTTGTATTATATTACAAAATTCGCTGGCCATACGTCCGTAGAATCCGCTGACGAAATTAACGCGACAAAATTAATTGTAAACAATACTTAATCACAATAATTTAATTAAAAGCAAATCAAGTGAATTACACAATTACATTTTGAGTAACAAATGCAGTCGAACTCATTGAGTCGGCTCGATCGATTTACCAAATTTAGTATAGTGTAATTAATTTAATACGTGTTTGTGGTTTCAGGTTTATTACGAACATGTTTAACATATTATCACGTTTTTGAAGTCGACAAGGTTCATAGCATGCTCTAAAAAACATTTACAAATCTGGCATTTTCAACAAAGATATTACAACTTTTTTGTTTTTTTTTGCATTCACAATAATGCTAGTACATTAGCTAGTAGCTCAGTTGGAAGAGCAGTTGCCCGGATAGCGAAAGGTCGTGGGTTCGAATCCCACCAGAGGCAGTTGCATTTTTTTTTCAAGTAAAACTATTTTCCTTAAAACGATATTATTATTACTTAGAAACTATAATATGTTAGTTAACTTTACACAAACAAAAATACCTACACTTTACAATAATTTAAATATGAGAATGTACGAGTACCTAAAGATTCAAAGATTCAAAGATTATTTAATTACCAAGACAATGTCATACAGTAGTGATGTTACAAAATATAAAAAATGCAGCTTATCTTACCAGCGCAGCTAATGTGTGATAGTAAGTACATTTTAATAAAATGATATTATGAACAATAATAATTAGTTAAGATAAATTAATGCACAATTCTTAACAAGTTTACATGCATGAATCATAATGTAAAAAGACAACCATTAAGAAATATGTGTATCTAAAAAAAAATATCAATAAGTATTTCATTAATTATAATGTCACTTTAAATCTACTCATGTCAGCATATTTAAAAAAAAGCATTTCTAAAATCAACTCATGTCAAAATAATTGTAACATTTAGCTAGAAAATGTACATTAATACACACTAAAATTATAAGTCAGATAATCCTTTATAGAATAAAAACATTTGTCCACCAGTAACCTAAACAATTTTCTATTAAACAAATTTCCATTTAGCTCTCTCGGTTCTGTCGGTAATTTATTAAATATAACAGTAGCCATAGCATAGCTGTTACGACTGTACAGAGCAGATCTTCCCCTGGAGTGTGCTACCTATATGTCTAGATTTTAGCTATGTTGAGGGCTGCATAATAGGGCTTCGCCATTTTTCATTCAGTGAGCATTTTATAAACTTACTCAGTCATTTTCCCTGTGACATCAATACAGTCGCCATCCGAGATTGAACGCTAGGTGAGGCCGTGCAGTACCCAGGGCAGCCTCAGTTGTTTTCTAACACATTGACAAGGCCGTGGTTTTAAATAGACCGGTAACAAACAGGAACGAAACTGTGCATTTGTTTTAACCGGCTTATCTCTGTCTCGGCCGCGCGGAAGCCGATCGGCCCGGGCAAGGCGATAAGAGGATTATCCACCCAGGTGGCTGTTTCCCCGCTATTTATTTTGCTAATTTCACACTCATTCCTATACCACGAAAGCTGTCTGCAAGTATTCTGCTTTTGATGCTAGAACAACAGTACAACAAAACAAGAATTAAGTAAATTTATAGCCTATTGGTTTGTTCACATTCGACGGTTTTAGTTTTGACAAAATATTTACTATCCTATTCTATTCTGGATAAGCTATATTTCCAGGATTTGTGTACATTTAATTTAGCACAAAGCTTCAAAATAAATAAACATTTTTAAAACAATTAAGTTTGAGGTTCCATAACGGCCGGAATACGAGCGCTAACAAGTGCCCGACGGATGATAACGCTTAAACTGGCATTTTCTACCAGCACTTCTGCAGCAAGAGAGACCGTTTTGAGCAAGCTGATTGATAATCTTTCCACAAGAACAGCAATGAGAAACAGAATTGAAGGATCCTTAGCAGAGGCACGGCTACTCTAAAGAAAGTTTGGTCCAACAAAGTTCCTACGGCAGGAGAGTACATTTCGTTTTTTCAACGTAGTGTCGATAGATTTTTTAACTCTTTAAGTATTGTCCCTCAACACGTCTGACCCAAGTCAATATTGCAAAAAATATTACTTATAATATAAACGAACCTGACCGGGAATCGAACCAGAGTACCCTTATGCTTAACATAATGCCAGACGATGCACGGCTATAGTCCTTAAAACTTAAATTGTGTCTGGAATACCTACTGTCCGCGGATGGGTTAAGTCTTTAAGACATAAAACCATGTCACTAAGCCAATCGGGTTATTGTTAGAACTTAGGTATTAACTTAGGTATTTGTATTTTTGTGTCCGGTATGCGGTTAACACATTTCACACAAACAAAGTAAGTAGTAATAAAATGGTTATTTTTAGAGTAGAAGACGGATATTGTTCTCAAGAGATGATGGAATTTTGTACACATCATCATCGCTTGTGAATCTTTTAATGGCATGGTTCCAGACTCGAATAGCCGCTTTAAATCGATTGATAATATTAATGTCTCATACAGCATGTGTCAAAACCCGTACCTCTCGCACTTTATGAAAACATTTCTCTACATTTCTGCCGCCGAGGCTTACAAAGTTGGCCATGCATGTTTGAGGAGATGATTTTATCTCGTAAAAGCCTCCACTCCTTTGCGGCGAGTAATACCCACGAACACGCACCAAACATTTCGCTTCATCATTCATAATGCGTTCAACTAGGGAATAAACATATGGGCAATGTACCTCGATAAATATAATGCTTCCTACCATAACTTGCCTTTTAGGCTAAATCAAGATATTTATCTGACATGGGAGTAGCCAGTAATATTGTAAAGGTTGTAATCTGTGGCAGGTACATGACAAGGTATTTTTACTATAAATAGGATCATAACAGAAATTACAATTAAATTTCAAAATAAGTAGAGTTTGTACCTACTATGTCGACTGGATAACGATAGACATACTAAATTCATTCATCGTTAACATAATTTCATCAAACAAGTGACTTTCAGATTGGCCGGTTGGAAGTGGCCTGCATCCAGCGGCTTTCTGCAATCTTTACCAGGTCGTCTGTCTACCTTGTGGATGGACGTCCTACTCCATTAAACAGTGGCTCCAAAATAGTTTTAAGAAGTCTAGAGATAGGAGTACCCGAATTACCTCCATAAATGTTTTGTGATTTTTTGTTTGTTTTTTTTTCGTATCTTATACCTAATATGATATGATTTAAAAATTCTCGCATTGAGTTATACTAAGCGTATATTACAACAGTATAAGGATCAAAATCTAACTTAGTATAATCTTTAAAAAATTAATAAAAATAATTTGTTTTCACTATCACACCAATTATATAGCCCTAAACTATGCAAAGCTTGTATGTACTATGGCGACTAGATAACGGATAAACTTTTATAAACATCCATGACTTGTGTTCAAATGCTCGTGCACATGACTCAAACATTTGCTTCTTGGCAACCGTTGGCTTTGTAGTCCAGAGCGCAAACCACTACACCAGACGGTCGTCATTTATTTTATTTTATAATCTCCTGTACAGTTATTACATTAAACACATACCTAGATATTCTTTTAAAAAAATACGGTTTTAGTATTTAGTGTTACTAATGTGTACTATTCGTTACAATTCAAAAAACTTTAAATAAAAATGTCCTATAAAGATTTTGCAATTTCAGCGAAAACTTTTCCTAGCCTGTTTGGTGACAAAGCTGGCCAGTTTTTAATTAATTAAACACAAAAGAAATCGAAAGAAGCTGTTGCATGACTCAAGGGTCTTTTTATCGCGATAAAAATCTCGGTGTTTCCCTTTTTAGGGCATCGCAAAAGAGTCTACTTAAGAAGAATCAATGTACCCGTATCCTTTACGTAATTTTGTAGAAGTAACAAATTATTCACTTTTTTAAGCACGTTATTAATTTAAAATTAAAAATATATTTTACAAATGATCATTATTAATATGAATGATTAGAACTATTATTTTAAATTGTCTGCTTAAGTACTATTTAAAAATTTTTATTGCAAGTATATATATTTTTACCCCGATAAACGCAAAATAGTAGATAAGTGCAATCCAAATACCAATTTGCAAAGTTTGAATCATTTTGAGGAAACGGCGAAGCTGAAACTTCTTTTAATTTATTTGAAGTCAACTTAATTTCTTGAATAATGGACAAAAGCTTCCCTCTTATAAAAATTAATGATCGCTATCGTGCGTTTGACGTGGAACTTAATTGTTGAGTTTTCATGGCGGCAAATATTTTAAATGTCAACAACAAGTTAAATATGATGGATTTGTAATGCAGGGAACAGGGTTTTGGTTTCAGAAATAATGGCATTGATATAGTTCTAATTATACATCTTCAGTTGACCAAAACATGGTATAAAATCGTTAAAATAAAACTATTTTAACGATTTTATACCATGTTTTGGTAAACGAGACCAATAAAAAATATATACCTAGTACGGTAACATAAGCATAAAAATTATTAAACAAGATCAACAAACAAACCCTTTCCGGTACTAGTTTCTAGTATCATAGAACATTCTTAAATTATAGACGTTTAATATATATTGAAGATAATATGCATAGAGCAATTCTAAGAAAAGTTGTATAAATCATGAAACTGAGCGTCTAGACTGTAGGTTCTGTACCTACAGAAAACGCACTTCTGTAGGTACGGCCAATACTCATAAAATACACATGCATCTTCATAGCACTTAAACTTAATGTTGGCAGCCGAGTGTTTCAAATAGTGAGAGAACTGACTAAGTAGTAAACACTCGATAACAATCAGATATAAAGTAAAATTAACTTGAAAAACACGATTTTTAGCTCGTAAAATAAGTGACAAAAACAAAACACGTTGTTAAAGATAAATTAGTATAGGTAACTTAGGGATGTTAAAAACCATAGCACACGCATCGTATGTATAGGTCCAAATCTATGAGCAAATAGGATGTGCTTCGCGCTTTATGTGGGCACTGTTCTAACCTAACCTAAACCAGATGACCTTTTTAGAAAAGAAGAGACGGATTTAATCTTATTTATTATATGATATGATTATTATGCCTTGTAAAAGTAAACTGACAGTATTTAAAGATATTGTTATATTTCATAAGCTTTATACAAAAATGTTATTATAAAATGTTAATTTTATAACAAAAAATGTTTCTATGAAATAAAGTTACAAGGGTATTTAGTCCAAGTAAACATTATATTATATGAACGTTATTTATTAGTTTTAATACAAATGAAGCGCACCCGTTGTACGCACTTACATCACGCTCTAACATTTCATTTGTTCAACTAGGTTCCTTTTTATTACAAGCTTTTTATTAGCTTGCAATGTTCGTATGTAACAATTTTAAATATTAGCAACTTAAATTTGACCCACTTCCCGGTGTTTGATTGAGCCGAAATTTGGCACGTAAGTCGTGAAGTCGGTGATGATTATGCAATATTTTAGTACCATCGAACTGATCAGATCATGGAGCCGGAAGGTGGTCACAAAAACTCAGTTTTCGAAATTTTGCAACTTAAAATCAACTCACTTCCCGGTGTTCGATTGAGCTGAAATTTGACACACGTATGTAAAATCGGTGACAATGCAATATTTGGGTACCATTGAGCTCTCTACCATTGATCTGATGATGGAGAAGGAAAGTGGCTATGGGAACTCTATAACAAAACAACGCAACCGCATTGAGTTTGGGGCTCGTTGGATTTCTCGTGACAAGTGATCTATTAGTACTTGATATCCAGGGTCTGTATGATGAAGCTGGATTGATGAATTCCATCGAGTTTGGGCTCGTTTGATTTATCTTGATAAGTAATCTATTAGTAGATGATGTCCAGGGTATGATGATGAAGCCAAAAGGTGACCAAAGGCAATCTATAATAAGACAACGTAACCACCTCGAGTTTAGGTTTGTTTGATTTGTTTTGACAAGTTCTCTATTAGTAGATGATATCCAGGGTATGATGATGAAGCCATAAGGTGGCGAAAGGAACTCTGTAATAAAAAAACGAAAACACATTGAGTTTGGGCTCGTTTCATTTGTCTTGACAAGTACTCTATTAGTAGATGATGTCCAGGGTAAGATGATGAAGCCAAAATGAGACCAAAGTAACTCTTTAATAAATCAACGCACCACCTCGAGTTTAGGCTTGTTTAATTTTCTTGACAAGAACTCTATTAGTAAATAATGTCTAGGGTATGATGATAAAGCCAGAAGGTGGCCAAAGGAATTTTGTGATAAAACAAGGTAACCCTATCGAGTTTGGGCTTGTTTAATTTGTCTTGACAAGTACTCTATTAGTAGATGATGTCCAGTGATACCCTGGAGAAAAAGAACAGAAGGTCGCTAAAGAAACTTCTGTAATATGAAAAAGGGTACGACTGTTAAATTTAGGAACTACGTTTGATTTGTCTTGAGGACGGTACTTATTGTAGATGTGTCTGATGATGAAGCAGAAAGGTGGCCAAAGAAACGATGACGAAACGACGCAACCCCATCGAATTTGGGCTCATTTGATATGTCGTTAAAAGTGCTCAATATCATGTAATAAAAGTATGTAAAATATATGATGTTCAGGTTCTGATAATAAAGCCGGAAGGTGGATACAGTAACTATATTTTAAACAACGCAAACTCAATGAGGTGAGGCTCGTTAGTTCTCTATTTGTAAACAATGTTTCAGATGATGAATCCAGACGGTGATTACAAAAACTCTGTAATAAAACAATGCAACCTTATCGATTTCGGGTTCTTTTAATTTATCCCAAAAAGTACTCTGATAGTATAACTATGATATCACTATATAGTTCTGATGACGAATCCGAAAAATAGCCACTGGAAAGTGCTAACTAACGTGATTAAGTTTGATCTCGTTTGATTGATTGTCTTGTGTATCATATATTACGGGTATATAACTATATAAAATTTTTTGTTCTTCTAATTGACAATGGCACACAAACAGGCAGCCTAATTTTTTTTCGCACAATTTCAATTTTCCTAATTGTGTTTAGTCTAATTTCACTTCGCCTAACTTTTTATCGCCATATTGTAACTTGCCAAATGTGACATAAGGCGTAACAATTGGTAATCCCTACTACTTACAATTACTAAATAGTAATTCGAATTAAATTAAAACGCACAAAAGTTTAAAACAATTTATTATAATATATGCATGCAAAGATGCAAACAAGCAAGCAAGCATGCAGCATGCAAGCAAGCATGCAGCATGCAAGCAAGCATACAGCATGCAAGCAAGCATGCAGCATGCAGCATGCATTGTTTCTGTCACGGCTCCGGCACTGCGGGGCTCCGGCGGTCCCACGCGAGCTTATCGTCGCAGATGGCTTTCGCCCACCACCGCAGCTTCGGCTTTCCGCCGGCCAGCCTCAGCCGCGGCGGCGTGCCATAAAGCCCTCTGCTCCTCAGACCGCGGGCCGCCTCGCCTCTCCGTGCCTACGCGCTTCTGAATTACACTCTAGGGGTAGGGCAGACAAGACTGCGTGGAGTCGGTTTTGCTTGGTGTCGGTTTTGTGGCAATTCGTTTCTTATACCCCAATACATTTTTTACATCACCTATTTCATATTAGAATTACTAAAATTAGAGCTTTTATTATTCAAGTGAAATCGTCGTAATGCCGAAAGAAAGTTATGCCAATATAGTTTAGTGCATTTAAAATAAGATGCACTAAAATTAGGGCTTTTAATTCTCAGATCAAACTATTATAGTGGCAAAACAACTGTTAGGCTAAACAATAATTTAACGTTATAAGTTTAGGCCAATACGATTCGACCATGTTAAATTAGAACTAAAAATTTTAAGCGTGCCGAAGGGCACCCCATATATTACACATGATGAAGAGGTTCTAAAGATAAAGGATGGAGCCAAAAGATTGCCACTGAAACTGCCAAATGTAAAGTGCTAGGAAATAATAATCGAATTTGAGTTTGAACATTAATGATAAGTATTGATAAAAAAACCCTAAGACTAAAGTAATAAATAAATAAAAGTAAAAAAATCTTTTTAGACAAGCTTTTATTGAGTAGAAAGTGAACTAAAAGGAATAAAATAAATTAACTCAATAAAAGCTTGTCTTTAAAAAAATTGTTTACTTTTAATTTATTTTATATTTTCAAATATGTCATGCTAGTTATTTTTTCATTAAATCTGTTTTAAATTAAACCAGTGGGTAGTTAAACAAGCAACGGAAAACAAAACGACGTCCTAAAATGTTGCAAGAGACTGCTTTCAGGTTTCTCTTAAATGATGAAAAACATCAGTGCACACTGCACAGTGACAGCACAAAATTGCATAAAGCTCGGGCACGCGGTCGACATAAAACAATAGTACCGTAATGCCTATAGCGCTGACGGTATCTGCTCACTCCATTCACAACTTATGAACTGAAAACCAAACCAGATAAGAATGACGGCAAACATATTTGTTAAAAAAACTGGATAGCTATAGTTTATCTTTTAGTAAAACCTTATCAAAATCAAGACCTATTCAATATTGGACGCTACTGGATGCGGCTCATAAACGGCTCATAGACTTCCAAAGTGATGATATTGATGTATCAAAACAACTATAGAAACTTCGGAGACCAGTCTGTAGAGACAGACCGGACGAACGATAGAACAACACAGCGAGGTCATTTAATTAATAATAACTAGGGTCAAAACAACATAATAATCCTGCCTAATTACCTACAAGATAACTTTATAAGCATTTCTCATTACCAAAACAAAAGCAAATCGTTTTATCATTGAGTCATAATTTAACATGTAAATGACGAACGATGAAGGTATCAAACCAAAATTATGTGTTCACACATCGTCGCCATAAAAGGAAACCCTTGCACCGTGTGCTTTGTGCAAATTCCGGCCGCGAGGCCAGCCTCTATTTGTTACAATTTGTACTCGCTCGATCGAAAATGAAACGCTCCTTACAACGCAATAAATACATGCTAGCGCTTTTCCTCGTCTCGTTTTCACTTATTACGGCCGCATATACAGGGTGGAACAATAGAACGTTACATTAAATTGTGTTGTACATTTGCCTTAAACATTGAAAACTACAAAATTTACTTAAGATAGACTTTTTTTAAGTCAAGTAAATTTATATTTTATTGAAGTATCTAGTTTTAACTTACTGCTCACATAAAAAATCGGACAAGTGCAAATCGGACTCGCGCACGAGGTTTCTGTACAAACTTATATAAAGACGTGTAAAAAAGCTTAATTTAGTTCTATTTGCAGAAATAAAATTATTTTAAGGCTTTGTATTGTACCTACCTATGTAGGTCTTTAGTGAAGTCTCTGTCTGGAAAAATAAGTTTGTAATGGCAAAGTGCCGGTTTTAATTTTAGGCTAAAGCTAAGTGTAGCTAACATTTCGGCAATCTATGAATGCAGTATGACTAGATTTCAAAATAAAGTAGTTTCCCTAATATTTTATTTTAATTTTTAGGTGGTTATTTTTTATTTTTATTTAAGTTAATTCTCGTCTACGTAAAGTTCGATTTTCCACCCTATCTTCTTTGACTGATTCTCAAATGGAATTAAGTTCTAATGAGGCACCAACCAGTGCGATTCTCATACTTTATCGTAAAGGGCCATGCGTTTTCTTTTGGTGCCAATGGATAAAGCTGAAAAATAAGTTGAATACTTTTCTGAAGTCAATGAACTAAGGTATGTTATAGATACTTCCTCTTACAGCTGGCATCTTAGCTTGCATAGACCGTCTGCGGGCCGGGCCCACACTTTGTGCAAGTTCCGCTCGTTGAACGAACCCGCCCGTCGCGTCGCCATTTGTAACAATTTGTTAGCTTACGCGATCGAAACTCAAACGTTTCTTACAGCGTAATAAATAAATGCCAACGCCTTCTTCCCCTTTCCATTGCGATTTGCATCCAACAGATGCAATATTCAGGCAGATTTCCCGGTTGCATAACGTGATTCGACCTCTACGTTACCGGCTAGACAAGTTTCACCGTTTAGCATGAATCGCCAAATGAAATACAAACTTTAACATGATTAAAATTACGTACACGCGAGCAACACTAGGGCATTAACTTTCTGCTGGCTAGCTTGCTAACTTTTAGCAATAATCTGCTAATTGTGTTCGTTGCCAATATAACTGTGTCTGTTGATTTTCGTTTATTTATTTAAGGGGCTACCAGAACATTTCGGCCGTTTTCAAGTTCTATAAAGTATGCTTTAATGTTAAGTAAAAATATTCAAATAAATAAATGTTGTAACTTAGTCTCAGTTGATTATTATGACCAAGGATAATTGTATAAATCTTTCTAAATAAAGATAAATAGTAATTCTCCTGAACCTCTATTC
The DNA here is from genome assembly GCA_963576865.1 of Anania hortulata. Taxonomy (NCBI): domain Eukaryota; kingdom Metazoa; phylum Arthropoda; class Insecta; order Lepidoptera; family Crambidae; genus Anania; species Anania hortulata. The sequence goes on along the minus strand of OY756390.1, from coordinate 10,874,479 downwards.
TCGTACAAAAATCGTATAGGCTTTCCAATTTTACTACTTACGCTAATGAAACAGCTTACAGCGTTTTAAATAAAATCATATTAGTAGGTATTATTAAGTATTTGAAAACATGTTAGCAGAGGACGGTCTTTAATGTCATAACATTGAAAACATATCTTACAGAGAGAGTATAAGTGGCTTGAATAAGTTAAAACGCACGCAAAGGGTACCGGTCCAGTCGCAGTCCCAACTCGGAGGCATGAGCATCCTGAATAATCCTGAATAAATTATAAACAAAAGTAGGAAGAGGAGTTCTCGAATACGTCACTAATGCAAAACATCATACTACCTATTAACTGTGAGAATCCTCGGTGCTTTATTAAAATTTCTCGTCGATGTTCACGTCGACGCGACGCAATTTAATAATGCATGCCATAAAATTGTTTCTCGGCGGCAATTGTATGTGCCCATTAAGATTATTCTCGCGCGATAGAGAACTAACGAATCTACACGGGATAATTATTTCTCCTGCAGGTACTGTGTTTGTTAGAACGAAACTTTATTATGAACGTAAAGTTTGGGTATATTAATTTTATTTCTGCATCTTTTGCTTATTTAGAAATAAATTCACGTACAGACAATAGCTCGTAAACCACCACAAAACGTCAAATTTTCTAAATTGATTGATCTTTACGTGTCGGACTCGAAGTTAAAAATCGGTTCAATGACCTTTAACTTTTTGGGCAGGTTGACCTGCCAATGTTTGTACAAATCGTAAAATCTAGATACTTAGTCTGGCCATAAATACTGTTACAATTAAAAATAAACAAAATATTACATTTGAATTTGGAATCTGTCATTTTTATATGATTATTCATTTAGTTTTCTCATTTTGGCGCCAATACATTGTACAATATTTTGCGATATTAAAATGGAGTGGGGTGATAAAGAGAACCGAATCGCTGTGATTGCATTACACAAAGTAGGTATGGAGCCAAATGCATTTTTTAAAACTCTTCATACGCTTGGTATTAGTAAAATGTTTGTGTACCGGGCTATTAATAGGTACAATGAGACCTTCTCTGTTTGTGACAGAAAAGATCTGGTCGTCCACGTAGTGTTCGTATGAAAACGGTGGTCAAAGCAGTAACAGCATGAAAGAATTCAATGAAATCCTGTCCGAAAGCAAAAGATTTTATCTCGGGAGATGAAGATAGCACCTAGTACCAGGTCGCGTATTTTAAAAGATGACTTAGGACTTGCAGCCTATAAGAGACGTACTAGTCATTTCTTAACTAATAATTTAAAAAAGAATAGGGTGGTAAAATCGAAACAACTACTGGAAAAAAGGGAGGTCACAGAAAAATTTTGTTCACGGATGAGTTGTTTTTTTAATTGAGCAACATATTAACAAACAAAATAACCGAATTCAATCAGTCGACAGAGTGCAACGTGGGCACTATCCGACTTCAGTGATGGTTCGGTGGGGTATTAGCTGTGAAGGAGTGACTGAGCCATACTTTTGTGAAAAAGGTATCAAAACATCGGCTCAAGTGTATCAAGATGCCATTTTTGAGAAGGTAGTGAAGCCCCTTATCAACACAATGTTCAATAACCAAGAATGGTCCTTCTAGCAAGACTCGGCGCCGGGTCATAAAGCTCGGTCTACGCAGTTCTAGTTGGAAACGAACGTTTCGGACTTCATCAGAGCTGAAGACTGGCCGTCGTCTAGTCCTGATCTTAATCCGCTGGATTATGATTTATGGTCAGTTTTAGAGAGTACGGCTTGCTCTAAACGCCATGATAGTTTGAAGTCCCTAAAACAATCCGTACGATTGGCAGTGAAGAATTTTCCCATAAAGAGTGCGTGCTTCTATTGATAACTGGCCTCAACGTTTAAAGGACTGTATTGCAGCCAATTGAAACCACTTCGAAAATAAATTGTTTTATATTTATGTCTTAAACTAACACACTGTAAAAGTAATAAATTTTAATGTTATTTACAATAGATTTTTTTTTCTTTTTTTTTAGTATTTATGGCAAGACTTAGGTATATAAAACAAAGTCAGGTTAGTTACACCATTCATAGGTCAAGAACGGCTAGGCCGATTTTTATGATTTATGTTTTTTTGGATTTGTCTCCGTCCCGAATAGCAGAATAACTATTAAAACATCGAAAAATTCACGAAAAAAAAACGAGGCGGTACCAAGTTCGCTGGGGCAGATAGTTGTTTATAAAAAAGCCTAACTAAATCCATATCCATCGACATGTATAGTATTCAAATATTTAATTTACTGGTCTAAAACTACTCTCTTGTAGTTTTCAATCAATTATTTATCGCCAATTATATAAATAATAAAAGAGAAATGCTTTTCATATACAATATTACTTATATACTTTCTTTTTTATACCACATACAATTTAAGAAGTCCAAACGCAACATCTCCGAAATAGTTACCCGTGGCGTGTTGCCGTAAGCCCGCATTCAGATGCGCTGAAAAGCTTGATCCGTTCGTCTACGAAATCCATCAGCGCGCGATTGTGATGCGGCGCGCGTGGCGCCCGCGGCTTCTTGCAATATTCCAAGGAAACCTTTCTCGTATAGGTACTTACTGTTTTATGACAAAATTTTCAACTTCATAAGCTAGCAGCTAAGTCATAAAAATATGAGTGGCATAGATACAAGGTAAAGAAAACTCACCATGCTAATGATGGCAATAACATATTTACAGAAATCAATAAATCTTTAAAACGCGTCAACACTTCCCTAAACAAAAATATGTATAATATCAAAAAAATATATATAGGGTAATTTTGATTAGTGTAATAATATACTCATGATAGAAAACAACTAGTTACCTCATCATCATCATCATTTAAGCCATAGGACGCATCCACTGCTGAACATAGGCCTCCCCGAAAAATCCCAACCCCCCCCTTTGCAAATACTTGCCACGTTTGGCAGGCGGGTTGGCGAGCGCAGTTTTTTATATTATCTCGAACGCAGACGCTGCTGCCCGTCTCGGGCTACAAGAGTTAGTCGCCTCTTACGGCACGCCTCCTGTTGGCGGTGTTAAGTTACCTATCTCAACCTAATTTTATTACTGTACGAAAATTCTTTATAAACATGTATGAGGACGGAGTGGCGCAAAATAGATGGCACTAAAAAATAACAACATCAGTTTCTTGGGACAGGTTGCTTGTTACACACAAACCCACAAATAATTTACATTAATAAAAATTTACCTTTGTATGGTCAGAGGCATAACTAACCTGATGTTTTGGTGGAAGCCGTGACAAACAGCTTATAAGGCTCTCCAAGTTCAATAGGATTATTGGGAAGGATTATTGACCGGAATGGACGCAGGTAGGTACACAATAATGACTATAGTACATGCATTTAAAGCTTTTATATTATTTATATTGTGTGGAAGTAAATTAGCCGAGTTAACGTGTAGGTGTGTAGGGTCTATTAATAATGTTTTGTTACTTGCTTGTTAAAAGATTGCTTGAAAGAGGCCGTCCTAGAAATTGTCTTATTTCCGTACATTTTGTTCTCTGATTGTAAACACGTGAATGATAATTGAAACAAAATAATACGTGATTTTAAAAGATTTGTTCTTATTCTTGCATGTAGCGCGAATGGATTTTTCATATCATTTCAAAAATAAAGGTAAATCACCAAAAAAACTACACTTATTTCAGATTGATTTCAGAAAATGATGTTCGAGTTACGTTTGAACATCGGTTTATAAGAGACTACAAGTTATCCTGACAATTCGATTTTAAAATTTAATTGGAGATTTGGTCTATTTGCACATGGGTTGAATACTTTTTTTACTTTCTTACAAAATATAGCAGAAAAAAAATGCTGAAATAATATAAAATTTTAGAAATTTTCATTCAAATATCGTTTTTTTTCTATTGTTATGAACAACTAGTATAAGATTTAAACACTACACAACAATCTTCAGGTATACTTTTAAAATGATATAATTTTTATTTTATGAAAAAAAACAAAAAATTAAGTAGTAAACCTAAGTCAAAATTAACTATAAATTCAAGCGCGCAATACCGATCGTTTTTCAAACCTAGGTAGTACGTCCACTACCCAATAAATTATCAATAATATATTATAAAGGATCAACATTGTTGACGCCTTATCCCGCATCATAGACGCACACAAGCATAGAACTGTATTTCAATTTTGTACTGAAATTAGGTACACGGCCTCTTAAAACTTACTGCTGAAAACAAAATCTCAAAGGTTGGTCTAAGTTGAAACTAATCCAGGTTTTTAAAAATAATGTTTTACCCTGAGTAACCGATTGTAAATATTAATGATTCCCTTGTAAAAATTTTGATTTTGTCAAAACCTTCCATTCCACACTTGTAGGTACTTCTCTTGCATGCTCGATTCGACCATTGATCACAAAGAGACAGTGCCAAAATGTTTAGTCATGGTGACAATACTGATAAGTAGACGCATGAATAGTAACGTCGATGTATACTTAGAAAACAGTTCCATATGTGGCATCAAATTTTACCAATAAATACTGGATGAATGAAATAGCGATACATATTTGGCATAATAACGGGGGACGATAGAGTTCAAAGTGCCGGGATAAGTTCTTTCGATGCAAATATCTTCAGAAAGAAAAGGACAGCAAGAATTGTAAATAATAATAAATAATATTGGAAATGAAATGTTTTTTTCATTACTCATACTCGAATATATACAGTCACTCAATAACAGCGCAATGTAAAATTAAAATAAAATAAAGTTAAGTATCAATTACAGAATGTATATTTTAAATGACTTTATTTCAATTTACTCTAAACTATTCTATAAATAACATAGATTTAGGCAAAAATTTACAAAAGCAATCCGATCTTCATTTGTTTTTCAAGTTGTAGAGTTTTGTTTACACTTCCGTATAAAGAGATTTGTAGATATTAACACAATGAGTTCATCTGATTCAGATATGGATTTAACGCCTGATTTCATAAGAGAAGAGGCTAAAGCAGTAGTGGAATTGATTTTTACTTTCCTTGTATTCGTAATGAAAAGCACAGGGGTAAAAACTTATTTAGTCCCTCGAACTATTGGCTTGGCCAAACCCTGTCCCGGTGCTGAATGAGTTACTTTCACCCCTAGGATAACAATTTACTATTAGTTGTGATTAAGGTTTTAACCATTTCATCAGAATTGAGACAGCTTTGAAATAAAGAATTTAGTTTCAAAATTCTTATTTATTTGCGGGATTCAAACTAGCGACTGTTGATTGTCCAGTTTGCGCACTACAGGTCAGGCGGCCCTATCATAATTATCATAAATATCTGAAGCATATATATGATTGACTGATTAATTTTGATCCATATTCAGTTACTGCTGCAGGAATCATCACAATTGAAACAGAACAACAGGCACGTTTTCCCTAAATTATTCCAAAAAAGTGGTAATAGAAATTACCATATCATTCTAAACTGAATTTTGCATGTTTATCAGGTGTCCTTACCTATGTTGGAAAACAATATATTACCTGTGTCAATGACCCATATCGACATTGTGTGAATTTCCTACCGCCAAAATAAATTCTAGACCAATATCATAACGAAGATTCGCAACTGTGTAAAATAAGTGGTTACATTCTCAAGTATTGCATGATTATAATGTTAAAATAAAAATGGCAGCGAGCCAAGTGACGAAAGAGAGAGAGCGCGGGTGCTTGTTTCGCGTCGCCTTAGTTGGCGATGTGTCCCCTAGATTCAGCCAACTCCCTAGTGTTCCCTACACCCCCTGAAGTCGGCCTAGTGGCCCCTAAAGTCGATTCAGTCGCGACTGCACCCACAGTCGATTAGCTAATCTGGCTTGCGGATTTATTGCAGTTTATTTGGTTTTGAGTTATCCGTTCCAATGATTTTAGAAATATTACCAATATTTCGTTTTGGCAACGAAACTTATAGCAGCTTAGAGACTGTGGGATATTACAAGGCTTTATATATTTAAAAAAAGGTACTATTGATGAAAATAAATGACGCTGTAGGTGTTATTTGGTATTCTGAATAGCTTATTGGTTATTGAAATGTCTTTACATTATGAAATACATTACTGAATGTATGCAGATAATTTGCATCATTTGTAAGTATGTACAGTTTTAGAACGCTTATAATTCACAAAGTGCTATAACACAACTTTAAATAACTGAAAAAAAAACTACTCAAATCTGGTACTTATCATACACGGACAAGAAAATTATTTAAAGAAAAACCCTCAACAATAAGCCTACACCCATAAAAATAAACTCCTCCATTGTTCCAGCATATTTGCTCAGGTGTTTGCGGTCAAACGCCGTTTATTCACAAGTTCACAACGCTTTTTGTTTTGCAAACAATAAATAGCATGTGCTTTTTAATGTTTTACGCAATACGTTATGCCGCTGGACAAGTAAAGTAGTTTTGAATATTATCTTGTAGGTAACATATTTTCTCCTAATTAGATACGGAGATATTTGTTTGCCTTCTGCCTATCAATCAAATTGACCTTGTTGCAACAATGCTGTAAGGCTCCATATTAATATGGACGAAAATGTTTGGTACGTCTAGCAAGCATTCACCTGTGTGTAAGAACGCATCAAGACATCAAAATAAAAAAATGCATTGTTTAAAAAGCACTCGGCATCATCGGTGTTTATGTGAAGCGTGCTTGACAACAGCTTCGTTATCATATCGGTCAACGAGGAGAAGACCTTTTGTGATTTAAACGGCACAATCGATCGACGGGCTCACTCGTCGACTTGTTAAACCGACGCCCCGGGCTGTTTTAGGTAAGAGCCGACGTAAATGGTTGATGCCGTACCGCCGGCACACATCAAATATGCAACACACTTCCCACCTCGAGTGGGCACCTCCCGACCTCTCTAGACATAACATCCGAAATGGAAATCTCGATTCTATCTTGACAGTTCGATACGTTAGACTTGTCTCGACATGACACTGACTCCGTCTTGTCAGAAACTATTTCGGATTCTTCTAATACGATTGGGATTTTGTTTCGTCGGATATATCTATCTGTAGAGGGAAAATTCGATACGGCAGACATCTGTATTTGTGTCGGTTGCACGATTGTTTGGATACAAACGTAAAAGGGTGTGTTAGTAGAGTGCTGTGGTCTTTTTATTTACATAATGTTATGTTAGAAACATCACATGCTTACGAATTCAGTTACTTTTTATACATTTTCTGTCATTGAACACAAAATTCTTAAAACGTTTCATTTGTTAATAGTGATCTGAATTATTGACTAGAAATCCGATTTTGTGACTCAAACGCTTAGACTGAGATCTGTATACAGTTGAGTGGGCAAAATATGAGGACTGCATTCTGTAAGCTAAGAAAAGCTTATAGATTATGATTCTGGATGTTTCCGAAAAATTGGTCCATTTTTTATAACTATTTACAGAATGCAGGTCTCATATTTTGGATACTCAACTTCCTTTGGCGCCTGCACTAGCTCATTTCAATTTAATTGCCTAAACTTTTTTTTATTACAAAATTATTTTGAATTCAAATTAAAAAATGTGCAATGTCGTCAAAATCCTACTTTAAACCATTCGCCGAATCCATTTTATTCCATCGCTATAAGGTAAAGTTTCCTATTACGGAGGTATTTCGTGATATTGGAAAGTAAGACACAAAAATAAGCGTTTCTAATAAACGTGCAAAGTTATAAAAAATACTGTTGACTAGATTAGGGATTGAAATTTATTTTATTCTTAACACTTTTTTTACTATGAAAGGGTTTTACTATTTAAAAAAATATATGAAATACGCAAGTCGATTTTCCCTATTACGGAGGTATGATGAAGGTGAGAGCCTAAAACGGAGGTAGTCGGTTTTTAATACGGAGTATAGTAATTTATGTCACCTCAGAATGTTGACTTGTAATGATTATGGGCTTAATTATATATAACTAATAAATTTAAATTTAATAGATTGCTTATGCTATTGCTGCATAACAATAAATATACTAAAACAAAACTTTATATTTTGTAAGACTTATTGTAATGTCTGTTTTGTACCAAATAAATGATTTTCTATTTCTATTTTCTATTTCAAAAGAAAGTTTAATATAGTCTCTATACAAAATACTAACTCCTCCGTGTGTGAGTTCAACTGGCGCTTTTAAAAAGTAGATGTATTAAATTACTAACGTAGGTATAACATTTTAATGGAACCCTAAATCCTAATTTTGAATAACTCCGTAATAGGTTATATTAAGTTTCTTTTACGGAGCCATGCCCCCTGTATTAGGAGTTCAAAGAGCCTAACACGGAGGTACAAATATTTACTACCTCCGTAATAGGATAAAAATCGTTTTGTTTAATCCTAATTCAGACCCATCAAAAATTTGCTATATGAACAGTGGAAGTAATTTATATAAACGACACCAGTTCCGTCATTTAGATTTGTGAACCTCAAGTAAATATCTATACACAATCAACTGGTTTTTGACAAATTAAAATACTCCTTTTTATTTTACTTTTCAAAGAACTCGTACAAAACACTTAACTGTTTCTATGTTAAAATAAGTTACCTAGTGCTTAAAGTATACCACAGAAAAATGTTTCTAGTTTGTGAGATTAAAAATGATTTCAAATAAACTTCGAGCTCTTGAAATAGTTTATTATAGTTAAAGCTATATGCAAATAAATAAAATACAGTATTTCTCCTATTACGGATGAGACCATCGTATTAGAATCACCATTTAAATATGTTACCCTATTACGGCGTTGGTTTGTTTATCGTATTTTAGTTGTAAAACTAGTTTTAAATAGAAAAAAACCTAAATGTATCGTGAGTGTGTTAATAAGAAAAACTTATGAACGCCTTAGTCACCAATTTCCATGCTATTTTATACCTAAAACTTAGCTGGCAAAATAAGAGTGTACTTACCTTAGTCGCTCCGCGTTTGTATGAAATGTCCTGCCGAATCGACGCCGTGGCACAAACTGTTTGATAATAATTGCTACCTGCATGTGGTATTTTCAAACGTCAGGTATGTGATTCATTATTAGATTTTAGATAACAGAAGTCTATTTTCGTGCACTTGTGCTCATTACAACGAAAGTAAAACACGTAAATAAAAATACCTCCGTATTAGGTGCCAATTTTGACTACCTCTGTAATAGGAGACTTTACCTTTTAAATAAGTAGTTAAATATAGTATAATTATAAGTAAGTTTAATTAGTCGCATGCAATACCGATGGCAAAACATGAAAAATATGTTTGTGAATCCGTAAGAAAAATATGTCAGAATTAATTCGGATTTCATTTCATGCTTACAAGTTCTAATTCAAATCCAAATCAAGCTATGCTCTTATCTCGTAGCGGCGAGTTACAAATAGGTACTTGCCGCTACCTATGTAGCATTGCTCTAACCAGAAATAAAAATTACCATAAAAATCATAACAAAACGTACAGGGCCGTCTGCAAAGCAAACTAGGGGCAGAACTTGGGCGACAAAGGCGAGCGAGAAGCCCGCGAGTTGATTGATCGTCCGTTCACGTGGCTGCGTCACGGGGCGCGCCGCACGTGGCGTAGATGTAGCCAGGAGTTACAGGAAAACCCTTTTTTAAAGTTAGAACTCTTGGAGGATTGGCTAATGTTAGATTGTCCAGTTATACGGATTTTTCCTGGATGTGTTATAGTCATATTGATTAAACTTGTTTTTTTGACAACAGTAACCGTAGCCAGAATTAGCCAAAAGCAAAAATGTAATGAAGGGTGACCATCCCTTTTTACTAAACCGGTAGACATATGCAAGTTAGCCGTTCTCACCTGCTACGGTGCTCAAATGTGGTCACTGATACTTAAAGTACCGACCGAGTCAAAAACCTGAACATCAAATGCCAAACCGGAATTGCCGACTTTAAAGACCACAACACTAAAGTGGGTTTGGACGGAGCATGTAACCAAAGTGAATTCCGTGGTATGGTCGTAGATTGTAGCCACTGGCTGCCTACGGACTCACGCTGAAAGAGAGTCAGCCTTAGAAAAGATGGAACTAGGAAAAGTCCTTGACCGCGATCGCGTTATTAAGTTTGGGAAGGTCTTTACCCCTAAGTAGTGGTGAGACAGTATAGGTGAAATAAATAAATAAAAAACCTTTTATTAACATTGATCCCTATCAATATTCGATAATTGTAATGTAATGTATCGAAAATTTAAGAAAAACATGTAAGTAGGTTACATGTATCACACACAGTATTATGTTTGTCAGAAAGTTTGTAAAGTAACTTGTTTGTGGGGTATCAATGTTTTAGGCACACAATTTCTATACAACACGTCCGCTACATGGGTCGTTTAATTGGTTATATATTTTGGCTCTCCTGAGTTTGAATATTTAAAAACTTTATAGGTTTACCTATTTGCTTACCTCGAAGACTAATTAGTTTGTATTATTTACTACGACCTCCGTAGCCGAGAGGCGAGCATACCGGACTTGGTGTCGCTATCTCTGAGGTTCCGGGTTCGATTCCCGGTCGGGTCAATGTAGAAAAATAACTTTTCTATATTGTCTCGAGTCTGGGTGTTGTGGTACCGTCGTTGTTTCTGATTTCTGTATCATAAGTGATTTGGCTACTTACCACAGGATCAGAGGCCAGAGCAATGTATGTGATGTTGTCCAATATTTATTAATATTTATTATTTATTATTATATTTATTTCAATCCTTAAAAAAGGTATCTTTAGGAGTTTTAAGTTTATTGACATACTTAAATATAACAATAAGTACTAAATTCACAACAACGTAAAAGATTTTGCTCCTGAGCAAATGACTTGCCTCGGCACTTAGTTTGGCCCTGGGATTTTTAAATGTTAAGTATAATATTGAGATATAATATAAATTATAAATAAGACCGCTTAACATTTGGATTTTTAAAAGGTAACAAACACTTATAAGCATTCAATGAGGCAAAACAAGTCCAGATTATAATCTTAATAAACTATAACATTACTGGCAAGCATTTACTTACTTTTTATTTACATACTTTCATTTTAGAGAGTGAATTTCCTACCGCCAAAATAAATTCTAGACCAATATCATAACGAAGATTCGCAACTGTGTAAAATAAGTGGTTACATTCTCAAGTATTGCATGATTATAATGTTCGAATAAAAATGGCAGCGAGCCAAGAGACGAAAGAGAGAGAGCGCGGGTGCTTGTTTCGCGTCGCCTTAGTTGGCGATGTGTCCGCTAGATTCAGCCGACTCCCTAGTGTTCCCTACACCCCCTGAAGTCGGCCTAGTGGCCCCCTAAAGTCGATTCAGTCGCGAGGTCGCGACTGCACCCACCTGCAGTCGATTAGCGCGTTGTGCCGGCCGCATGCGGCACCGCAGCCGTTGGGAATCTGGCTTTCGGATTTATTGCAGTTTATTTGGTTTTGAGTTATCCGTTCCAATGATTTTAGAAATATTACCAATGTTTCGTTTTGGCAACGAAACTTATAGCAGCTTAGAGACTGTGGGATATTACAAGGCTTTATATATTTGAAAAAAAGGTATTATTGATGAAAATAAATGACCTACAGCAGGTTTTATTTGGTATTCTGAATAGCTTATTGGTTATTGAAATGTCTACACATTATGAAATACATTACTGAATGTATGCAGCTAATTTGTATCATTTGTAAGTATGTACAGTTTTAGAACGCTAATAATTCACAGAGTGCTTTAGGACAACTTTTAATAACTGAAAAAAAAAAACAACTCAAATCTGGTACTTATCATACACGGACAAGGAAATTATTTAAAGAAAAACCCTCAACAATAAGCCTACACCCATAAAAATAAACTCCTCCATTGTTCCAGCATATTTGCTCAGGTGTTTGCGGTCAAACGCCGTTTATTCACAAGTTCACAACGCTTTTTGTTTTGCAAACAATAAATAGCATGTGCTTTTTAATGTTTACGCAATACGTTATGCCGCTGGACAAGTAAAGTAGTTTCGAGTATTATCTTGTAGGTAACATATTTTCTCCTAATTAGATACGGAGACATTTGTTTGCCTTCTACTTTATCAATCAAATTGACCTTTGTAGTTTAATTAAAGATAATACAATAATAATGCACAATATAATAAAAATCGTAATAATATCGTAATATTACGATAAAATATATAAGTAATTCGTACAAGGTAAAAATATATGATGGTTACGAACTTTGTTTTTGTTAATCGCGTGTCATAATCATAATATCATTTTTTACAGAAAAAGTAAGGATATGATTGTAAGTTTTTAGAGCCTATTGCTAAGCAAAAACTTTCCCCAAGTTTTAAAATCTGTAATTGGACTGTTTTTGTATGGGCGAGAGTTGACAGGACTTGTCATTTCATACTGTAAATGTAAGTGAATAATCACTAACTAGTTTCGGAGAAAGATCGTTCGTTTTGCTGCTCTATAGGGTATGTATGGTCGAGGGCCAAAGTTAAAACCGCAAAACTGAAATGTTATTGGGCAGGACATGTGAGCCGAATGCAGGGGCGTGCATTCCATATAGGCTATTATGCAGAGCCTACCTTCATAAAAAACCGACAGCTAAACATAATTATTAATACAATAAACAATAAATATTCTGTAACCTTTTTGTCGTCTACCTGTACTTATTCCTTACTAAAGCGCGCAACTTAGATCGTGTGCAATTTAACGAATGTTGGGCTGCCGCGAGATCGCCTACTGTTTCACGCAAACTTACTCAATTTTCACTCACAGCCTACCCCCATCTGAAACCAATACACGCCCCTGGCCGAATGCATCCCTAAAGATGGTTACAGATTGTCACCCATTACCCCTACACAGAGACGGACGGACGGATGTAGGCCTTAGGCCCTTCGCTGCGTGATGCAGACGTCCGCGCCGAACAGACCGTCAAATGTGACTGTTTCTAAAAAAAAAAACAAGAACACCGCTACGTTGCGCGGGCCGTCCGTCGCCGTAGTCGTATACACCGGGCACCCGCGGTGGTTGTCCCATGCGGTCGTCTGATTTACCGGAGCGGAGGCCCTAAAAAACGATAGCATGACGATTTGGACGATTTCACCTGGGGTTGGCAGACTTTGTAAGTTTGCTTATTTTTTTTAAAGATGTTTAATGATTTTGTAATCCTATACTTATTTTTTTATATGCTGCATGCGTTATATTGGCAAAGCAATATAGGACCCATGGCAGTGAAACACTCGTCGCCAATAAGAAGATAAGAAAATTAAAAATAATTTTCATTTATACACCACGTTTATTTGCCTATAAAATATTTTATTTGTCCATAAATTATTTTGTGATTAAGAATTTTTGAAATAAAAAAAACAGATAAAATACAATAATAATTAAGGTGCAATAATTTTAGCTACAGGAAACGTCATTATGTTTTATATTTGATACGGATATAATTGCATTATTAAAATTAAAAAGTAAAACTGTCCGAAATTTACGTGTTACCTTTGACTCATTTAGTAAAATGGAATAATAAGTGAATAATAGACTCATTAACGATTGTGAGAGCCGAGAAACAACTGCATGACTTTTATAACCCTTGTCGAGTGACTTTAAAATGAAATTTCTTTTTTCAAGTACGCATACACTAGATATTTTCTTTTCTTGGATATTCTAGCGTAACTCTATTTGCCGTTACTTTAGACTTGTTGAAGCATTGTTACAAACTATTTCAAGATTGTCGCTGCTATCCCAGATAATTCTTACTTTGTCCACTTCTTCTGCTTCTTAGCTTTCATTTATTGGGATTTGATTTTTTAAATAATAAGAGATGTTTTTACCTACTATAAACTTTTATATGTTACAATTGTTTTCCTTTCACTGATATTATAACACATCTTGTCATGAGACATGTTATCTATGTAAAGCGTTTACTACTTGTATCATTTATAAGTATGTAAGTATTATCAGTTAAGTTCCTCATCGTAATGAATACATATGGGGCACACACACTAAAAGTTTTGCACTTCTAGCTAATCGGAACTATTTGAATTTCGAATGTTATATTTTTTTAAACGTTGCAACTTCTTAGTAATAAAAAAAAAACAATTAGCGGGAAATGATTTGTCAATTGTTTTTTTATCACACATCAAAGTTCTACGTACGCAACGAAAATGGAATAAAGTCGAAAAGATTTTAGAGCGATGATTTTTTATGATTTTAAAAGTTCTCTCTCTCCGCAAGAGATTCTCTCTCGTCTTCAAAATGCTTTTGGGAGAGAAGCACCTTGTTTGAGCACCGTGAGGCGATGGTTTGCTGAATTTGAGAGAGGTCGAGTTTCTTTATATGACGAATTTCGTGTGAAGGGCGGCCTTCAACTGCCGTCAACGAAAATAATGTGGCTACTGTTAAGCGGCTAATTGAAAAAAACCCGCGTATTACCTATGAGACAATTCGAGGACTATTGGGGATTAGTATGAGCCAAATTCAGAAAATTTTACACGAAGAATTGATAATTCGGAAACTTTGCTGTCGTTGGATCTCTCTTGAACTGACAGCGGAGCAGAAGCGGGCTCGCGTGGAATGGTGCTCACAGATGCTACTGAAGTACGACCACGGACATTCTAATGCTGTTTATGACATTGTCACAGGAGACGAAACGTGGATTTATTGTTTTGAACCCGAAAAAAAACAGCAATCTTGTGAATGGGTGTTTTAAATGAGAACAGGCCAACAAAAGTGTGGCAGAAACGTTGGTAAAAAAATGATCGCGTTCTGCACCCTGTGATTTCTGTATTTTCTTCAAAATCAAAGATTTGATGAGAGGTTTTGCTTTTACCAACTCCGAAGAGGCAGTGATAGCGTTCAATCAGCACGTAGAAAACATGCCTTCAGATCTGTGGTCCTCCTGTTTTAAAAAATGGTTCGACAAAATTTTTTAAAATGTAAAGGAGAGTGTAATGTATTTTGAAAAGCAATAAACATAATATTTTAGTTATGACATGTTGTTTTTTTAAGTTACGCAAAACGTATAGTGTGACCTACGAAACATTATGAGGTCACCGGAAACATGTATTTAATTCTAATGAAACGTTGTACGCTTTTTCGGTTATTAGCAGCAGAATATTTTGTCGATACAAAACCTAATTGTGATGAACTCTAAACCAACCATTGTTTTTTTTTTGCGTCAAACTCACTATAGAAAAACAAACAAGGTTTAAGTAATACTACACTATTTGAAGTGGTAACGAGGCACTCCATTAGCGCTATTACTAAAAAACAACAATGATTAGTTATTGTTTAGAGTACATGGTTTGGCCCCATGATACTGATCATATGAACTGATATTCATGACAACACTAAAAAAAGTAAATCAGCTTCGAAACGATTCCAAAATAGCTTTTACTTTTACGGGGTAACACGTATAATAAAAATTATTTGTTTAAAGATTACTCGGTAAAAAGAACCTATTCAAATTTATACAAATTAATGTCTTTACATAATGAGCAAAATAATTCCTATTGTTGTCCGTCCGTAAGTCAGAAATGTCTAACTGAATTTTGTTTCGCATATTTCGTGTAGTGTGTTATGAGGTATATCGAATAGCAAAACGACAATACATTCATGTTTGACACATTTAATATAATTGTAGTACAAGCAGGTTAATGTTAAAATAATTGAGCAAATCTCTCGCAATAACAATCCCGAAATAATTGAACGAAAATACTGTTGTACGGAATTCTCGATACTCATCCAGGTCGCAACTAGCCGGTTTTTAGTGCAATAGACTACCTATTGCAATACCATAATCACGGAAGAACTGTATTCTCGAATATCAAGAACTCCATAACTTAAATCAATCAATTCTAAAGATCACTACCATAAATAATAATACAGTAACAGTACATGCTTTCATACTTTTGGAAGTAACGGAGACAACATAATTTTGTAAAGCTCATGGAAATTAAGGAGTCACTAAAGGGACTTACAATTTGACAAACGCGGAGGCAGAGTGCCTTTTGAAATTTCACATGGTCGTATGTGAATGTGCTCCCGTTGAATTCTTTATGATTTATAATTTATTAAAACGCCTACCTCTCGCTGTTTGTCTGTTCACGTTTAAAATGATGAAGCCCTTATAAATATTACACGGTGTAGGTATATCACATAGTCGTTAAATATTCACATTGAAATCCGTTCGTGACAGAAAGTAGCCACGACTCATATTAGCACGTACACCCGAGCGGCCTTCGCGGAACAATTCACACCCAATTCGCTTGAAATACGATTGCGAATGGCACTGTACAGTTTTTCCGATAAGCCTACGAGAGAAAATTTAGGTACATTTAAGGAAAATTACCTTTAAGTGCTTAGAATTAAGGTTGACATCTATTGTGCATGGTTGTGCCTTTTAGGGAGTGTGCGGGGGTGTGGGGCGCGGAGTGCAAAGGGCAGGTCAACGTCCCGCCCCGCGCAGGCGAGCGTGGCAGCCTCCCGCGAGCCGGCCGCGCCATGTGATATAAGACAAGCCCTTATTGAGCTCAAAACTGGGTGCCAATGCCATTCGCTACTTTTGTCATTGAACTCCACATTTCATATTGTATTTAAATCCCTGAAAATTGAAACTGAATATTCATTAAGCTTATCTGACAACGTTGATTTTTTGGATGTCGACGAGACTAAGATGCATGTTACATTTTGGTGCCTTCCGTTGCGTTTGATTTTATGGATTGTATTTTATGGTATAATTAATCGCTTTAAATGTACGAACTTGCATAACTCGACTAGGTACGAGACCACAAGTGCTAGGAGCAAGGAAATATTTGATTTCCATCCAATTCTAATTATGAATTGAAATAAAGTTTCGGCGGCTATATCGAATCAACTGATCGTCTTTACCTTTTCGGCAACCTTGACACTTTCAAGAATTTTATCGCCGTTCTATATGTTTGGAAGTTAAGAGTAAAGTCTCGTTGAACGTTAATAAAACTTTGCCTGTACGTTTTTTGGTTGGTAAACGAAAGTAGGATAGAGGAAAAAAGAATTAGTCACATTTGAACGTGCCGCTGACTTCTAAAGTAATTGCCGGGGGCGCTGGAGTCAATTTTTCCGCCGAGTATTAACGCGAGCAATTTGAAATTGAACATTCGCTGTTTGCCTGGACGATACCTACGAGTGCATTACACTCGGGGGTTCGTTGTTTGCACTATCCAATTGTCACACAGACAGTGTCTAATCAACTCAGCGTGTTGACCTCGGCTTGATTTTATACTAAGCGCAATTTTGGTTTTAAATTTTTGTAGTATTCGACTTCTATAAGCTTAAAAAGAGCTCAGTATTAAACAAATAGTAGCTTAATTCTATTGGGACGACCAATTACAGTCATAATAATATACTATTGAATTTTATTAATTGTCATTAACTGACCCCCCATTGAAATTACTCTTTAGGTTTGTTTGTGTTAAACAGAATGTAACTGAATTTCAAACTTTTAATACGTTAGTTTTAAGTCTAAGTTTGGGGGAGGCTTACGTCAACTGACGTTTACGTTACTGAAATAAGCTGAGATGATAATTATGATGAATACGATAGTATTTGACATTAGAAACATTAAAGCCAATAATTATTTCCGTGATAAATGATAAAAAGGAAAAGCAATAAACTGGGACGCTTAATTTCAGATAGAACTATTGGCTGTTGGTCCAAATTATTAATATTTTTGAAGGCGCTTGAGTTAATATAAATTGTGGCCATTAGAGGAAAGTAAATAGAGTTTCTGCTTTTGTTTAGTTTTATCCAAAAAATTTAAATACAAAGTATTATGTTATAAAGATGGCCGTAAAGAATACACTTCCCCACCGCCAATAGGAGGCGTGTCGTAAGAGGCGACTAATTCCTGTAGCACAAGATGGGCAGCAGCGTCTGCGTGCGAAATCTTATAAAAAAAACTGCGCTCGCCAGCCCGCCTGCCAAGCGTAGCGAGTATTGGCAATCCCCCCCGATGATAGGTCAATGGGGGAGGCTTGTGTTCAGTAGTAGACTTCCTATGGCTGAAATGATGATGATGATGATGTTATAAAACCGAATTATTGGATTCAATTCAATATATTTATTGTATTCTATAATGTTGCACAGGTGTTATAAATGATTATAGACTCTGTAGGGCACAACAATAAGATAGGTATTGTGGGCAGAGAGGATGACGCCATGCATAATTAGACAAATTTGTTTGTTTTAAGAAGTTGTAAAGAATTAAAATACATTAAGAAATCATATGATAATTAACAGTTATTAAATGTATCGACGTCTTATATGTACTTCAGTATAATATATGTAGGTTGTAGATCCTCTTTCATTGTAAACTCTCCCCTCAGCCCAGCAAAACGAGACACAAAATAAAATATTTTATTACGCGGGCGCTTGGCATCCAATAAGTTAAACGCATAATAAATTATATCATAGTTTTTAAATGTCAGGTAGTTTAACTAATACCAAGATTTGATTACATAGTTAGTTAATTAGTTACAAGTGAATCTATTAAAAGTGTGTTAAAAAAGCGACACACCGTAAATTTTCTGTAGTAATAAATACCATAAACATTGTCATTTAATTATGTTAATAGGTTGTTTGGCATAAATCTTGCGCGCTGGTATCATGCCACTATCTATCGCAAGAGCGGGCGAGCGGGCTATCGGCGCGATCGTTCGACCCGCCCGCCACTCCACCTTTTTGGGTCAAGCGGGTCGGAACTAGGCCTACAGTCGCAGATCTTTGGTTTTCTTTAACTGAGGGTGTTTCGGAGTCATGAGAGGTACAATAGTGTTTAGCAGATGAACAATTTTTATATTTGTTTTACCTTACTTTAGCAACCCAACTGAAAAACATATAAAAGTTATTGAAGTCTTCCTTGAGATTTTATTTAAAAGTAGATAGAACCTTTCTAAATATTATATAGACTGTTTGTGATTTCAACCTGTGTTGTATACTCACAGAAACGTAGGCCCTGGACCTAAACCCGCAAGATCTACACTAATACGTGTATTTTTGCTCTTTCAAATTGTAAAATTCAGACATTAGTGGCCAAAAAATTGATTTCAACATCTTTTTTTTTCATTTTTCCTGTCTGTAAAACCTGGGTCACATTTTATTAATAGTAACGTAATTTTGTTTTGCTTGCAAAGTTGAAATTACAACTACCTCATGCCTCTGTCTATCATAATAATGATTATGAACGGATGTTACAATGAGCACCGGAAATGTGACCCAATCGACTGTTATGTGAACGATTCGATAAATAAATGATGTATGAATGACTGCCTCGGAAATTCGGAATACCCTACTTGTATTCCGAATACAATACATTTCTGAAATTGAACTTACAGTACATAATGTATTTATTTCTAACTAGCATTTACCCGTGACTTTATCTGCATTGATCTTACCCGGATAAAAAATATTATATGTGTTAATCCAGGCCATGGTCTACCTGTAAGCTGAATTTTTATCGAAATCTATTTAGTAGTTTTTGTGTGAAAGCGTAACAAACATCCATACATACAAACTTTCACGTTTATAATATTAGTAAGGGCTAGGTGTTGCCCGCGATTTCGTTCACGTGGTCTTCGGATTTGGATCGTTCGTTCTCGGATCTTGTATACAATTTTAGGGGTTATTTTTTTTTTCAAAAATAAAAGTAACCTAAGTTACTTCTTGTGAGTAAAAGTCCCATAAAAATCGGTCTAGCGATTTTGGATATAAACTGGAACAAACAGATGGACAACAAAAACATTTTCAAAATCGTTTTATAATTGAAGTAAAAAACTGTTATTTTGGCACAACAAAGAGACACTTTTTATTTATTTATTCGTATTGTAGGTATAGATGCCATAGATCTTACTAAGAAAATATATCCTACTAAATCACAAATAATTACCTGATAGATATGAGAACCCGCAGGTGAATAAACAGAAACATAAAAGTAGCAAATTATGTATAACCTAGTGTGAAAATACCTAATAGCCTCCTTACTATATTGCATAAGATTGATATGTACTTAGTCAATCAAAAGTCAAATTTTAATAATTAATCTACTTAAAAGTCAAAACGCGTCTTGCATGTGATATTATATCTGTTTTACAAGCTTTATTTGCTTCAAAGGAGTAACTTAAATGGACACATGTATTTCCAACAAAATACATTCAAACAACGCTGTTAAAAGTTTTCGTTTGCGGTCTCAGTACGTCCTGAACTTGTTTCATTACAAAATAGCTACCTTGCGATTCTTTCGAAATGTAACAACTAAATTAGATCGTGTAGGAAAACAAATTGGGTCATTTGTAACATAATCATTTTGACAAAAATAAGTTTAGTTAAGTACATTAGGTACCTACCTGAAAATGTTAATATAGCTTATAAATATTCAATATCTTATCACGGTGACCTATTGTAGTAACCAAATCAAAATTTCTTACGTTTATTACAAATACCTACTTTGTTTAACATACTGATCAAAATATGATACGCGGCTGTAGTAATGATATTTTTTTAAAGAATAATTATTCCTTTTTTTGCGAATAAATTGTTTTCATAATTACTTCATTGACTTGCCCTAAACTAAACAGCTTGAACTATGGCGACTAAATAACGGAATAAACATACTTAACCCAGTAACATCCAAGCGGTCTCATAAGACCGCATAACAATGGCATTTCTGTTGTGTCTCGTTTACGTATGCTTGATCAGTTAAGTACGTTTATAAACATCCATGACTTATGTACAAATACTCGTACTCGTGCTCATCACACAAACATTTTCCCCTTGCGGAATTCGAACCCGCAACCGGCTGGCTTTGTAGTCTGGAGAGAACCGCTACACTAGAGGGTCGTCACATAAACAATCAATTTACCTCATTGAGTCATATTTGGTCGAAACAGTCATGTATTTTATTAATCAGTCATATTTATGACCAAAATAAGGTCAATGAGGCAAGTTGATTATTAAAGTGACTGTTTTTAGTATAAGTAAATTTTATTAAAAAAAATAAAACCGACTTCAAAACACTAAAATGCTAAAAATAATCCTAACACTTAAGTACCTAATCAGTTACTTTTGGAGTCGGTGCCAGCCGATGAGAGATTCAATGTTTTAGTTTGATTATTTTTAGCATTTTAGTGTTTTGAAGTCGGTTTTATTTTTTTTAATAAAATTTACTTATTTCATCAATTTTTAGTGATAAATCCTAATCTAACTGCTGAACACCGATTTCATCTCTATTTTCCTACCCTTAGGGGTGATTTTTATTTTGTAAACTTTTAGCATATTATCTTTGAAGTATAAGCTATTCAATAAAACAAAAATCATCAAAATCGGCTCATATTTGTCGAAGATAGGTAACAAGAACCACAACCAAAATACTATCTGGGTATATATTTGTTGATTTTCTCAAAAAGTTCTAAATCAATTTCAATAAAATTTATACGGGACCACCTCTGAAGTATGATCTACCAAACAAAAAAAGAATCATTAAAATCGATTCATAATTGGCGGAGTAATCGCGTAACAAACATACAAAAAAAAAAAAACATATAGTCGAATTGAGAACCTCCTCCTTTTTTGAAGTCGGTTGAAAACTACTAGCTGTCCCGGCGAACTTCGTACCGCCCCTTCACACATTTTTTTTCGTGAATTTTTCTCTGTTTTTTATAGTTATTCTGCTATTTGGGGCGGAGGCAAATTCAACAAATCAAAGATCATTAAAAATCGGTCCAGCCGTTCTCCGAGACTTCCGAATCACCATCACTCTTTTAATTTTAACTTGGAATTCGTCTTTTATGACCTGTTAAAAACCAGATCGATTTACAATTGTTTATAGAGTTCCGTACCTCAGAAGGAAAAAACGGAACCCTTGTAGGATCACTTGGTTGTTCGTCTGTTTGTCTGTCCGTCGGTCTGTCAAAAACATTTATCTCAGGGACACGTGAAGGTATCGAGTTAAAAACGTATATTTCGACTATATCAAACTCAAAGGAATCAAAATTCATAGGGTGCTTTCCGTTGATCTAGAACTATAAAGTTTGGCAAGTAATATCATCTTATACTAAATGTATAGAGGAAATCTGAAAACTATACTTTTTAAATAACATTTTGTAAGTAAATTGTAATTAAGCTGCAAAACTCGATTCATGAATTATTTGTAAATTGTACCTACTACGGATCCCTCGGTGCGCTAGTTCGTCCCGCACTTGTCCGGTTTTTTGTGACTGTAAGGGACTGTAGGTACTTTTCATCTATTTTCGCAAAAAAAAAACTAGCACGCATCTCAATAATTTGTCTCTGTGACTAGTATGTCAGTCAAGGTCAGAAAATAACAATAGGAAGAAAGCAAGACTTGAAAACTACATAAAATCGCTGAACATACACAGCGTGATTTAAGTACCCCAAGAGGTGCTCTCAATCTAGGATTCCGCTTGTCACTATTTTTCTGTATAAGTCGCGGATATATATATAATATGATGTCACATTACGTTTTTTGCAATCAAAACGTAAAAATTAGCGTCGGCAAGTTACAGTTTCAATCTATACAAAGCAGGCGAAATAATAAGCACAGCAAACCATAACAAGCGGCCAAGTGTGCCTTCCTATCTTGATATGTAGGTATGTATAGTACAATAAACAGACGCGTTCACGTCTGCAGATCACTCGAAAATAACAAAGGCTGAATCAATGGGTCGGCGAAAGGCGGCGCTCGGGGCTTGACACACGAAGGTTGGCCAAAAAGTATCCGACTTGTAGGCTTGACTCATAGTTATGCTTTTTGAATTAGTCATAGTCGGAAATGGTCTGTGATTATCATTAAAGCCTACTTGCACATCTTTGATAATGTACTCGTATATTAAACCATTACATCAACCTTGCTTTGTTCTTTCAGTATTGTGAATAAGCCCTAACCAAGATCTTTAAGAGACCTCACACACTAGACGACCACAACTGCGACCAGGTTAATAAAAGAAATCATATGAAGGTCGCGCACTTGGCCGCAACGGCCAGAGTGCGTGTGGTCCCTAAGCAATACATAAGTAGTTCTGTATTTACGACAAACTCTACGAGTATAATTAAAAAACATAACAATGTAAACGTAATTTATATCGATATTATAAAGAGGTTAAGTTTGTTTTGTTAGCGATCTCCAGAACTACTTAACTAATTTGAATATTCTTTGACTAATGATTCTATCCCGAATATATGCACACTTTCCGACGGATGCCCCATAAATGTCAATATAGATGGCTCTGTAAAATATAGATGCCGCTATTCAGTTGTTAAATAATATTCTGTGTAATCACGAAATCAAATCCCACGTTGGCAAAGCCGCAGGCAAAAACGAATACTTACTGTCTTAACAGTTATTCTTAGCTCCCTAGATTAAATCCAAATTCTGTCTGTATTAACTTCAAATATACTGACAGATATACGACTATTAAAACCTAAAGATAAAAAGGGTTACATGATATCTTTAAGCAGTGTTACTTCAGCCTTGTTTTGCTATTTCTGTGACTGTATCTATTTGGGGCTGATCATTAAAAGATTTATAGCATTTGGTATCACTTTAACCGGGACTAACATGGCCTTGAATTGTAGCGGCATTACTATGAGCCCTTTTGTCGGCAAACTTCAACCTTGTTTTGTTTTTTTCTTTAAAGAATTTAACATAGAAATACCGCGGGTTATATAGAAACTGTTTAGCGTTGATGATTAGACCCATTTTAGTTTCACATCAAACCAACACTGCTTACATACTATTTTGCGTTTATAGTTGAAGTTCTGAACTGTCATCACTAGTTTCTTGACTAAGTCTTATGACTACTTTATCATTTCAGCCATAAGACGTCCACTGCTGAACATAGGCCTTCCCCAGTGACTTCCAGATTGTCCGGTTGGAAGCGGCCCGCATCCAGCTATGACTACTTAAAAATAAATAAATCTGAGCCGAATAAAAGTCATGGTCCAAAAGTAAGTAATTAGCATCCATAAGTTAGTTAGGTACTAGCAGGCCTACGACACTCCGCGTTTCGGTCGCGATAAATACCTACGCGACGAGGACGCTTCGAAGAGGCTAAAATCAGTCGAATGTCACGCGCGCGCGCTGTTACACGTTCATATTAATAAAATTAGTTTTTTGTACGCGTTACACTTCCGACTTTATTCAGAGTTTATTCACTGTGAATAAGAAAATTAAAAGAAATCGAAAATATTGCGAAGCATTTGGGTTATATATTTTGCCACCGGGTCGCTTGGTAGCATTAGTAGCAGCGACGCGACCGCTCCGTTGTGATTGAAAATACTAACGTCTCGATTTCCAGAAGACCTACCACAATATTATAATAAGTCCATAAACCACTTCTATAATATTTTAAGTCCCCATTAGGTCCTTCAACGACATTTTTATACAGGGCTCTTTAACACTAATAATGCGATCAGGGTGCTTTCATAAATTAATTGTATCGATATACCAAAATGAAAAGTAATATTTTCATTGAAATGATTACTAATTATCTATACGCTATTTCATGCGTAGGTAGGTATCGACCAAATTCACAAACACAAGTCGAGAGAACGGTAGCTGACAGGACAAAGTAAAAAGAGCTCTCACTTGTGGCGTTTTGGTGGATTATCGCTTGCAGAAACGCTTTGTAGGCTATTATAAAATGAGAGTACATTGCCTGGTGCAAGCTAATTTTCTCTTTGTTGCCGCACATTGAGAGTAGATAATATATTTTAGCAAATGTCTTTAAGTGTCCTTTCTGCCTATATTATTTATTCTGTGGTACTAGATGAAGATTTTTCAGTGGCTTCTCACAGAAACCTTGGCAAGAACCAATTTAGATAAAATCGTTTCCTAAGTTTTGCAGATCCGGGTATCGAACCCGGGATAGCGTTTGCAAAAGCGTTCATGGCGGCACTATGTGAATCGGGTTGTCAAACTTTTACTGAACAAAAATAATTATATGTCGTAAGAGATTACCTTTTTTTGCAAGGCCTATAGTGGAAAAAGCTTATCCTTTACATTGTTAATTTATTTTTTTTATTTATACAGAAATAACATAAAAACACTTACAGATCTACACACACATTATTTCACCCTTAGGACGTCCACTGCTGAATATTGGCATGTTAAAATTCAAAACTAATAATGATTTGTATAAGAAAGCAAGCCGAGAGCCCGAGTCGAAAATTTTCTGGACAAAGCTTGTTTCTAGAAGGTGAGTTTTATGGATTTCCAGTTTTCGAGTTGTTTGAGAAGTAATCCCGCGCATTGTGGCCGTTCGGCTGAGGGCGCTCGACGGTTATTACGCGCGAGAGCGACGCTTGTACCATATTTTGTAACCTATTCATAAAGAACAGATTCGAAAATTAATTTTATGCCGCATTTTCGTTAATAGATTAAGGATTCTGAAATTGAAAACTGTTTCGTATTTTTTTGTTCAGTGTTTCCGCATAACACAAAAACCTAACGGGTGTAGTGACTTCTTTTGTTTTAAGTTTATTTTTACCTGACTTCAGGAAATTTACGCTAATGATTTTAGGTTTAGGTGCAGGCGGACTGTTGTGTATTTTTTAAAATAAAGGTAAGGGAGTTTACAAGTAGCTCACTTCGCTATGTCTCTATTAATACTTGATTAAACAAAACAAGGCTTGTATTTAAAAGGCTTGTTCCTAAATAAGTGGGTTGTGAAAGGATCTAAATATCTAATTGTAATCTTATTTGCATTTAGACCGTTCTCGTTCCTCCTTCGAGAGTTCGGAGTTAACTTGAAATGCTGCTAATCAGGGTCGTGGGTGGCTTACAATATTGATATGCCAATTCGTTAATTTAGGAATCGAGATCTTGTTCCTGTTAAGGAAATAATTGAATCGAAGCTGATTCGAGTATTTCAATCATCAGGTCGTGTTGGTCTCTAAACACACTACACACGTTAATGTACGTGATAGTTTGTATAAAGTTCTTCAATTCATATCATATTAGGGATAATGACACCACCAAACAATCGATGAAGTTTGTCTATGGGAACAAATAGATAGATCATCGCTTGTAAGTTTAAATTACTAAATGTTTATTAATTTCAAAGCAATTTAAAATGTTTTTTTAAATAATAATTGCATATTAAAACGAAAAATTACTTAAATATTCGTGAATGGTCTATGTTAACTAAATCTATGGTGTCAACATCCTAATAATACCTTAGGGCCAAGCCATGAATTCTTAAAATAATATAACTTTATTCTTATTTTTCTGTATAGGATATGACGTAAAAACAATATTGCTTTGGTAGGTACAGCTTATCATTACATTGTTGGGCCCCCTCGGCCCGGATTAAAACCAAATAATAAATATATTTTTAAAATATCTGATCCACGGATAGGTACATACAAACATTGTGAGATAAACGCTTTAAATAAATTTGAATAAAAACTACAACACTCGAGTCCAATTTTAGGAATAATTGAGTTAGTATGCGAGCTTACAATATAAAGTTGTTCGTACCGACGCAGGGAACTTTAAGATTAGTGTAATTTGTAAATTAGCGCCGCGACAGGAACCAATGTACGTCGCCATTGTCTAGATACATCCAGCCGGGAGCCGCTTTAATGGGGACGTATTGATTTATCGGGAAGTAGTGGAACAATGTCTCGCTAAATTGTAAATAACCGCGTCTCTCTTGTCTCTTGTTGTGTTATGATTGATTGTTTTCCCGATTGATGATCTATTGTTTTTTTATCATTTGTTTCCCATTTTGCGTAATTTATGGCATTGCTGATGTCAAATAAAGGTTCTTATGTTTTTACGAAAGGTTTCAAAAAGCTTGAGTAATTTTTTAGGGTTCCATACCTCTAAAGGAAAAAACGAAACCTTTTTAGGATCATGAATAATAAAATCAATAAAATCAATGTATTTCTGTAAATAGGCCTAAATTAAGCACTTATACACGTCCCAATTATTATTTTTTTACCTTGTGCTTTGGGACAATATAATGGGCTATCATTTTGTTGTCCGTTTGCCTGTCCGTCTGTCCATCTGTCTGTTAAGACTATATACCTCGGGAACGCTCAGAGGTATTGAGTTAAAATTAAAACCATTTACTCTAAAGTCCCTAGTCCCAAGTAAATGACTTGACGCAAAATCTCAAGCGTCTATGGTGCTTACAACAACTTTTTCCCATACAAAATCAATGATCAGTATGATTTGTAATCAGACGAGAGTATGAAAAGGAGGCCCATGTGAAAAAAAGTTGTATTTGAACCCATTGTCAGTTTAAAATATGGACCGCCCTAAAAAGGTGTCGCGTCCATTCATTAACACGTTGCGTATACGTTTCTCTATCCAATTAAGAAATACTCATCAAAATTCGATGACCAAGTTACTTCTAACTGGGTCATCCATTTTTGAACCGTGATAAAAAGTGTACGCGGCGATTTGAGAATCTCCTCTAGTGCATAATTTATTTTTGTCAGATAGAAGTCAGTCTTTAACGCCTACAATGTTTGTGTAGCAACAAACTACGAAATTCGTAGCAAATTCTTCGTAGCACTACAGAAAATTGACAGATTTGATATTTTTAATTTTTCTTAAATTCAATATTTATTAAAAATGTCCTCGACCTCAAAACTGTGCAAGAAAAAGCGTGGTAATTCAAATAGGCAACTCTACCATTACAATATGAACGCCACCCAAACCAACTTTATTTGGTCGCGTAATATTTACGTACGGAATAAGCATTTAATTTACAAACAACTTTATTAAATATGATGTTGTTTGATGTCTATTATATTTACAATTATTACTGTGCCTATTTTTAAGGCAATTGCCTTAACAAATGCACAAAAAGTATTCAGTTTGAGTACGCACAAGTACAACACTTGTCTTATTAAATATCAAAGGCAATCCGCCCGCAAGATAGTTATCGTTGAGAACTTTTAACTCCTAGCGAAAACACATTTTAAAACTTAAGTCGTCAAGTGCATAGAAAGAAAAACATCCATTTTAAAGTTACACTTGGTGATAAGGAAGAGAAGTGATGCTTGAAGTTCAGCGGTAAAACGTTAGTTGTATGAAAACAGTTATCGTGAACTGTAACCCTCGTTTATGTTCACCTTGTAGATAAGCAAAGGTAGTTTTAGCGGCAGTAATAAATAATAATTACATAAAACCGAATAAAATAGCATCCATTAAATACTATGCTTTTTTAACCTAGAAAAAGGAATAATAACATAAGATGAAACTAAATCAACAACAACATAATAAGTTAATTGGTACAATAGAGATGTAAAAGTCAAATCTAAAAGTACTCAGTTTTTAACTCGTTACCGTTTAAATGAAATGTCCTAAAGAACTAGACTGTTAATAGTTAAAGAGAACAACCAGCTTTATTCAAAAGTTATTTTCATCGAAAATATAAAGTTGTAAGGTACAGTCAACGGCAGGTCAACCTACCCAAAAAGTTAAAGGTCACTGAACCGACTTGCAACTTTAAGTCCGACACGTAGAGATAAATATCAGTTAAGGATATTTTACGTTTTGTGGTAGGTTGACGTGTTTTTGTCTGTACCTACTTTCACAGATCACTAAAAAATTTAATAAATACGGGACAGCCTAATACTCCATTATCAACAGTCATACTCCGGGATGAAGATATTATACGTACTCAGAGCAGCGTATATCAAGTAAGACGTTATTATACTCGGCCAGTTCGGCTCATAGCCGAGCGGCCTTTATGGCGTAAGGTAACCAGCCGTTTGAGTCTTATTATTATTATATTGGATAAAAAGATAAGGATGTACTGTTTGTTAGATATCTCGCTAACTAATCTTCAAAGATTGTCCTCACTACTCTCGAGCAGTTAGCTGTCAAATGTCATCCTCTAAAGCGAGACGCAACGAGTGCATTTTTTGGACTTTTATACTTTACTATTATCAAATATTTAATAGACTATAAGAAGTTCCTGTAAGAACAGCATAATCGAAATTCTGTGGGTCTGTGGTGGGTCATTTCTGGTGCAAAAGCTTGCCGTAGCCATACAGCGGGGCAATGCTGCAAGTGTTATGGGCACATTCACTCCTGATTTGACATTGTGTTGATTTGAAATTGTAATTAATTTTGATTTGTAAAAATTTAATTTTTGTTTATTTAAATTTGTTTAGTGTTAAATGGTAATAGTAATTAAGGTTAGTGTAATTGGCATTTATGTAATATGATTAAATTGGTATAGTAATAATTATAAAAAAAAAAGAATTGTTATAATATAATATAATGAATAAATTAAATCTTTAAATGTTGTTGAACGCATCATGATAACACGTATCATCACTATGTCCGACATTAGATTCAACTATAATTTGAATTCTAATTACACAAGACGTTATCTTGCCCGACTGGTTTTATAAACACTGTCCTAGACATTGATTTAAAAAGGTCCTAGAAATGAAACCAGAGGTGTTGCCACCTTAAGCCTAATGCAGCCCTGGCCATCTCGCTCGTAACTTTTAATTAACCACACTTTTACAAACTAACCTTGTTAATCGTCTTTAGGCCTCAACGCTTCATAATTACTACTCGTAAAATTCCTTCGTTTATAGAAGCGCAATGCAACGGTTGAGGTGAAAATTCACCCATCCAAAGTTAACAGCTTACCAACCCGCTTAAAAAACGCACCAATTTCAAATAGGATCTTCTTAGTATTTATTTTTTATTGACTTCTCAATACCTATATTTTAAAATGAGTAATGACTAATGACAGTAACTTTTCACAAGACTACAATAAGAACATAAAAGTTAGCTAACAGAAAATGTATTTGCAAGCTCAATCTTAAGAGGAGTGCCAACATTATTTACGCACACATAATGAAATAACAAACCATAAGTAAATGTTACACAATCGTAAATAATCCACCGAAATACATCAGAAAGAGATTACAAGTGTCGCATAATCGCGGATCGTCATGAGAAAAGTTAGGAAGAGGAGCGTCAAGTTTGCGGGCGGCCGTCGCCGCGTCGCGCGTCGTAGCGGCGTCGCGGGGCCCGGGGCGGGCGCGGGGCGCGGGGCGCGGAGGTCACGGATCAGCTGGGCGGCGGCCATATTGATTCCCCGGCCTGTTTGATCGGCGCCGCACGCCCCGCGCGCACCCCACCCACACCCGCCACGCTACACGCCGCTTCATGGATTAATAGACGAGAACAACTTTTATGATTTCAACTCAAACAGAGCGACGACTAAATAAATGTGTATAATATTACCGGTGGACGGAATAGTAGTTGATAAACACCAAACACGATAGTCCATCCGAATTAATGGGAGGCAGAATAAACCGACACATGCGCCCTAACCTTTACCACTGTGTAGGCGGTTTTTCTTGTAACATAACCTTTTGCCTGTAACAAATGGGCGTAATAAATAAAATTACTCCTAAATTATATTTATAAATGAATTGGACTTGTCGATACTCCTTTCGTAACAGAAAAACGGATTCAGGCGAACTCAGGTTCGCATACAACACAGCTCCCAAGGGACCGTACGCTGCCCGTCCCGCACGCAGAATACAAAACAATCTCATCATCTAAAGGACATTTTCAGGAACAACTGCCCGTCGAGTGTACGTAACGCATGTTAGCCGTAATCACAATGTACGGTGAGCTCATTTAAACAGCAATAAAAGGTGTTGGGGGAAAAAGCATTTTCAAATTTGCGAACTTTTTCGTACTCAAGACTAAAGGCAATCAAGGTTTCAATGCCGAATCGAGTTTTGTGTAATCACAGCATATCTGTGAATTGTAGAGGTTAATTAATAGCTGCAATGAGCATGACAAACGGCGCGAGGCCTTGCGTCGACGTTATTAAATAACAAGTCTACTGTTTATGATTTTCAAATCCAGTTATTAGGGACGGGATTTGTGTCGATCGTATCGCTTTGCGATCTAGTCCGTTTTGGATCGACTAGCCCTGGATTAAATAGGTGCCTTACGGTTTATACTGTAATTTTACGGTTTATACTGTAATAGCATTATGTAAGGAGGTCAAAGGAGTACAAAATGAAAGTTTTTATTACAGTTTTGGGTCAATATATTAAGGGGTTTTAACTTTATTTCTCGTAACTCTTATTCTATAGCTAGTTGGATGCCACATTGACATAAACAGAAACTTAATAAATTACGTCAGTAAGAAATTATTTTCATTTTACTGTAAAGTAGTCTAGGATTCAAATTCTGCAAAAGTACGAATGTAAATCTAAGTATCATGCTCCGTCCGAAAGCATCCTCATTCATTACCAACGATGCCGACACCGTCTGAGCGGTCGATCACAAATTCAAAACAAGGATTCATCGGGACGTGACTAGTCAACTCGACCGGGCTCTAAATTGAACGAGGCCTACGTAAAGTAGAAGCGAAGCGAGCGGCGTAGACGAATTTCAAGTGTTTCTTTTAGGTGAAGAAGGCGAGCGTGCATGAGTACCGGGGAGGCACGCGCCCTAGCCGGTAATTTTCAAGTATCGTGCGAGGAACCGATATACTTGAGCATTGAGATACTGAAATGTAACATGTTTGGGGTCATGTTTATTGAGTACTTTCAATACTGTTATGAAGTATAGCGATTTGATATTATAAAAAACATAGAAATGTTAAGTGAATATGTGGAGATGGTAAACCAATTATGTAGTCCTTAATTTAGTAAGCTTCATATATACTTGAAATGCAATAAAGTTGAATTTAGATATTACAATAACCAATCATTTATTTTTCTACCAAACTTCTGATTAATTAACGATGGGTGCACTCTCAATATTTTTAAAATCAAACAAGCTTAATGCCTCAGTTAGGGACCCCCCCAGCATTCGACACTTCATTTATCATTCCATCAATTTCAGCTAAAAATACCAGCCGTTTGTTTATGTCTGACATATCCGTGCTGGCTTAATATTGCGCGTGAATTTATTGTCATCGCTTTTAATTAAATAGATTGAAGTTAGAGATTCATTTTCGTAATTTTTTTAACTGTTTTTATTGTCAACAGCAGTAGGCGACGTAGGCGTCTTATAGCTGAAATGCTGATTATAATGATAAATTAAATTAAATCAGTTGTTTTTTTTCTTTTAGTCACGAAGTTTGAAAATACCTGAAGATCGAATTTTCAAAATTATGCTTACCTCGATTTATGTAATCGTTTTATGTTTTCATAGATCTAGAAACTACCTAAATGAATGTACCAAGATGTTTGTAGAAATCTGGTGGCGCACTGATAGTTATACTGATAGGAAAGTCCTGAATTAGATTTAAAAGGAAATAGGCGATATTAGTTTTTCTATACCAAATTATAGAAAAACTTTAATCGCCTATTTTCTAAAAACCGGCCCAGTCCGAGTAGGGCCACGCGCAACATATTTCCGTAGTTGCCCGTCACAATGTTGTTTTACGTAATTAACAACTTCATCTAAGTAATTTCTTTTCCAAGTACATCATATAAGACAACTCGGTAGCTTTTAAAGCCTACCTAGCTGTGATAGTTTCCCTTTTAACTTTGTTATACACAGGATGAATTTTTATTAGTGTTAAATACTTAATAGTACAGGATCCTACTGCTCGATCCTGCAGCTATCTGTTTTTTTTATTAAATTAATTTTAAATGAATGTTGAGGAAGTATTCAATGGATTAGCGATAGGCTGCCTATAAAAAATTTGCCGCAATTACCTGTAATTAATTAATTTGATAATATAAATTGCAGCTATATGTTTTTTTAATCAGTTTTATCGCTAATCTATTGAATACTTCTTCAACATAAATTTAAAATAAATTTCATTAAAAAAAACAGATAGCTGAAGGATCTGCTCGATCCTTCAGCTATCTGTATTTTTAAAGCCCTTTTAGTGTAGGATCCTACACTAAAAGGGCTTGTTTATACTCATGATGACGAACTACTTTTCTAAAGAAACTAGTAACCTATTTCAACTTAATTTTGTTCACTTAGTTAAAAATTAGTTTCGATTCACTAACGAAATTAGGTTGAGATAGGTCACTGGTTTCTTAGGTAAAGTTGTTTGTTATCATGAGTATATGCATACCCTTAAGTATTTTACACTAATACGAGTAAAATGTCACCTTATACTACTGTCGTGATATTTTCCACATTTCTTAAAGCAACCGTTTAGCTGGCAGAGAAAGGGGGGGTTAGTTACTTAACTGTAACTAAAAGTTGCTAACTGTAAAGCTTAATATTACGCAAACGAATCCCTGAATCGAAAAATGGTGTTAATACCTATACCCAAAATATTTTTAAGCGACCTATCCAACGATATCCTTCACTAAGGAATAGACAAAAAAAACCGCCCACACAGTACGTGTAAGGAAGCATACGAAAAATTTAATTTAACTACTTTGTCGGCGTGATTATTATGTATTGCGATATTACGACTTTAAAATAAGGAGCTCCGAGTTAAGCCGCGAATAGACAGACAGACCGACAGGCGGACGGACCGGACTTGGCGAAACGATACAGTACTGTGATATGTCCAGAAATGTCTATTTATATGTCAAAAAAGTCACAACTATCTTAATTTTTTTCCGTCAAAAATTAAATACAGCAAAAGCAGTGTCCACTGTCCAGCCTAGCACACATTATGTCATTTCATAGTTTTATTTATGAACTATCACGACGAGCGAAGACAAAATAAACACTTAGGAAGTAGGCGGGAACTAAATAGTGCGCGTTTCCTGCACCAGGCGGCGGCAATTACGGCGGCATCACACATGGTTTGCGATATTAAGCAACCAATTAGAAAAGCACTGACGCTCTTACACGCCAGCTGATAAGAGCCCGTCCAGACAGATTTGTAGGTTGCCGAACTTTAGGACATTAAAATATAAAATTCATAATGATATTAATATTATACTTTTGATGTATTACATTAAAATACCTAAACCAAACATAAATTTTATTATATTTTTAGAGTAAATAATAATACAATTTATAGACTTCTTTCTAAATCTTTAAGCTGAAAGGACAGATCTATAAGTCCATCATTAGGCCTGTCCTTTTATATGGCAGCGAAACGTGGCCGCTACTTGAGCGACAAAAGCAGGAGCTGCGTGTCACGGAGATGAATATGCTGTGCGGTGGATGTGCGGAGTCACGCGGAAGAACTGCGTGAGAAACTCGCGCATCTGCGGTAGCCTTCGTGTCCGTGATATTGCACACAAACTGCAGGAGAGTCGCCTACGCTGGTACGGGTGCGTTTTGCGGAAACCGGCAAGCTACGTAGGAAACAAATGTCTGCCCATGCCGCCACCGCAAGGTGCTGGCAAAAGGGGTAGACCCAAGAAATGCTGGCTTGACATCGTGAGGGCTGACATGCGTGCCAATGATCACAACTAGAGACGCTCAAGACCGCGCGAAGTGGAGGAGTAAATCAAGGAAAGCGGACCCTGGGCTCCAAAGCAATGGCTTTGGACGCAACCGGGATTGACCGTATAGATGAAGAAGAATAATAAAATTTATACTTTACATTAAACCAACTAAACGTTTAAAACATATTTAAGTTAAAATTATTTAAAGTTATTTAAAAAGAAAGTATCTTTTATTATAATGTGGCAGCACGATATAACAATTGTGTATTGTAGCTCGATAATATAAAGAGTTACGTTACTGCATTTACTGTTTAACATAAAGTAATTGCACCTTTATTTCGCTCCTCCACGTTTCGTAACCATTTGATTTAATAAACCCTAATTGAATCCAAACCACCGGATATAATAGCTGAATTAAACGAAAAGTGCTACCAAAGTGCAGCGTTTGAATGAAAATGAATGTTTATTTTTCGAGTAACGCTAAAGGGGAGTGGAAACTTTTCACTTTTTATTTCGCCACTTTTCGTAATTGGCTATCGCGGCCATAAATTTTACCGTTGTTGACTACCTAATAGTTCGGATTATTCCCGACGGGTGCGAATTATAAATTTATAACATCGTACGAACAATGAAGTTTGCTGCGAGCGTAACGACGTACCTGCTTAATTTGAATAAGTGTGTTATAGCGAAGCTTTCGCACTACATCTATTCCAGCTCTTTGTCTCATTCGCTGTCTGAATTTTCTAAAGATAAGCGGCACTTTGTGAATTAAATGCTTGATATTTCAGGCTTTTCTACCTTATTTTCTAAAACTGTAGGTACTTTTAATTGAAATTTAGGTTTCCATGGAATGTACAAATTTTATAGTTCAAACTTAAAACTGTATAAACTATTACTATCACTGAATTTAAAGAATGTGATGTGTGATTTTAAGAATGTGATATTAACTCACGTATCCTTATAGAATTATTGTCAATTACGCTGGATTACGGTATGATAAATTAACACGTGTATAATAAATGTAACTTGTTTACTTCATTTTTTTAAATAAATTGTTTATTAGAGCATATCAATTGATACTTTGAGTTGCTAATGTAGTTTAACGTATACACGAGTGTAACAATACGGGATTGTGACTACAGAATGCGAGGCGAGCTTATAAGAAGAATGAGTTAATACTACTAGTCTTAATTTTTGCCTTTTTATGTGCTAGAGCTAGTAGTTATTAATTAGGCTATTTTGTTAAATGCATTGTGGGAGAGGCATTTGACAAAATGGTTACAATACAATCGTTTACGGTTAGTACATATTAGACCACCATGCGAACTGATGGAGGCGTATGGGTATCTAAGAAAATAGTCTTTGAAATCAAGTAAATAAAATGTAACATAGTAACAAATCAAGCTATACGTTTCCACCTCAAGATAACTTTCATTTATTTAAAAAAAAGTCGTTATGTGATATCTCGTACTACAATAATATTAATTCCTTACTTCTAACCATGATTTTTAATGGGTTTTCTGTCGCATGTTTATATTTATTTCATTATTAGGCGTATCCTTTAATTACAGTTAATCTTTGAAACATACCTTGTTACGTATCAAGTAACGTATGTATTTACATACATTTTGATAAAAGGAGAACATCTAGAAACGTTCAGCACAGCTTTTCAAGTTGGTTGCGCAATGCCGCTAGGCGTGTTTACGTAACTGACACCGCCGCTGACATTAATTGCATACTCTTAATAATTTCCCGAGTCATTTCCGATACTTGCGCTACGATGTGAGCCAGTCTGCTGTGTAATCGTTGAGTTATGAGCCACATCGCGGCCCAGATGTGCTTAGGGTAGTGCGGAATGGATCTGTCATGTACCTAGTTAATTGCGGGCCTCAATGTTGATTGTGATCGTTATGTGGAATGAAACAATTACTCTATGAAGTGAATATACCTCGAGTTCATTCGCTATTTACGGATAGTAACTATATATACAGTGAATTTCCATTGGTTTTGGAACCAAAAAAAAAACATTTTTAAACTACATAATATCAAAACCTAAAAAAATACTCACGTATAGGTACGAGTAGTACTAATAGTAACAGGTCATTTTAAATTTTTTTTTAACCTATAAACATTTTAAAAATAATATTCGTGAAATTTAAATTACTGAATGAATTTAATAATTCCCCATTTTTCTATTTTTAAACATAGCCAAAAATTGCCGATATCTTATATTAAAACCAATATCGATAAACTTTATTTAAGGCCGGGCCGCCTTCCATAAGGCGTCCAGGAACACAAACTCTATCTAGTTATGTGTTTAGTATAGTGAGTGCCGTATGTAGTCCAGGCCTATATCGATAAGTTCATGTTCGCTACAGCCAAGCTGACCCGCTGGCCCGCAGCCAGGGCCTCACTAATTCGTTACGTCGTTATATAATTGCAGCGTTTTTGCACCATGCTGCACGCCTTTTACATTGCATATTATTGTTTTCATATAGGTAAATAACATCAGCTGTTCATTGTCCTAGTTCATAGGATATTTTCGACCCCCTGCCTAAAACCCAGAAGAGCTGTAATAAACTTATGTTTGTCCTAATTAAGTTTTATCCAGTTTAACATCAATGAGATCAAAGATCGAAAATAAGTCAATAAAAGAAATAGAACCAACCTCAACAAAAATAATGAGTAATTATTTTGAATTTAAGAAAGCAATTTACGAATTACGTAAACTGATAAAAAAAACAAGTTTACCTGTTTTCAGTTGATTTTTTTCTTTTCTGTTATTTAAATATGATACTGTTCTGCATAAAGAGAAAAACGGTTTCAAATGCAACAAATATTAATATCTCACTATAATGTGAAAATATATTAAAACACTGTCCCGATACCTTCGTGTAATAACCCGGCACTAAAACGAAAACGGCGCGCCTAAATGATCGCGGCGTATACAACATTAAATAACGGTAAATAACGATGCCGCATAACGCGTACGCAAATTTACGCATGCCTACATTGAACATATGCTGCAGTTTGACATATTTCGCTATAGCATATAGCGTTCTCAAGGAAAAACTAATCATTAATGATTACTATATAAAGAGCTTAAATGTTGTGCGACTGACCAACATAGAGTACAGCATTTTTCTTTTAATTCTACTACATTGCTCTTTACCGTCCGCTTAACAGCTAGGATTATAATCTACTAATAAATATATAATATATTTACATCATAAAAGTGAAATTAAGATGATTACCATCGTCTAAGACGCTACAAAACTATGACAAATAACAACATCAAACATTATATGAAGTATATTTAATTATTACCTTTATTCGATTCGTACTCGATAGTACACAACATTCAAGAATGAGATAAAAAGTTCATTAAAATAGGTAACATTATAGTATGCTATATTTTTAAAAACAAAATATCTATGTATTTCCGAGAGCTTCTATGATACGAGCGCGTCTGCAATGCTACGACGTTTGTAGCAACTATCTCAAGTAGACAAGTAGTTTGTAGTTTATGTAAATTTTGTCATTACTGCATGACCTTGACTTCAGTAAAAGAATAAATAGTATTAGTATTAATCAAACACTATTTTCAGTTGCATTGTAATAAAACACATAGTTACCTAGTTCTGTGGTAGTCCACAGGACTAGGTTTCCTTTTATTTGACCCTCTTGTGCAACCACCGGCTCAAAGCTGCATTTCCAGAGATGTGTCAGGAAAAGAGGAAATGTGTATTCTCTTTTCCACCCACAGCTCTGGTGGAAACGCAGCCTTAGCACAGTACACACTCATACATAGACAACATATTGCAATATAATCCTTATGCGTTAATTAAGCACAAGCACAACAATGTGACGTTTTTCATAGAGCTACCCGTCCCAAAAGCAAAGTCTATGGTAAACAGCCAGTCTGTATCTAGTCCAGTATAAAACATAACAGTCTGAAAGTCCTTGATAAAGAGTAATTACAATTGTGCGAATATTTGTAGTCACTATAAAAATTCTAAAAAAGCGTAATAACATTCCTTGAATGGAACTAGAGTCTAAGATTAAATTAACTACTACAATAAACGTAAGTGAACAAATAAAAATGCTCGCCTTACATTGACAAACAATTAAACACACACAAATTAGTACTTATTTAAATTTTTATTGTTACAAAGATCTATTTATCAGCTATTTTCTCAACCTGGTTGACTGTAATATTTGCGCTGTGGAACAAGCCACCGCAAAAAGAGTATTAATTTTCGCGAACTGCCACCCTCTAATTATAACGAGCAACTTTTGGCAACTCAGCTCGCGTTACACACTGCTGTTAGTCTTTATACTGTCGCAAACTTCTTTTTGAGCGATTCCTGGAGCTTTGAACGCGACAAAGTTGGAGACCACTGGACCAACTTTCTCTTGCAACTTTGTTTTTAATGCCTTATGTCAGCTTTAGGTTTATCGCGGAAGATCTTTCGGTGCCAAATGTGCAAGGAGATCAGAAATAATTGTTGTGGATTTTCGTTTGCAATGTTAAACAGTAAGCAGGCAGTTGCCTATTTCAATTTATGTTAAAAAGTATTTTACCATATTTTTTTCTAATATGGAAACGATTATATTAGTTGGTAAAGTCCTCAACCACAAATTAGAACGGAAATAAATAAAGCAAAACTCTTAGTGATGTTACTTACTATAATCAACAATACACAATCTACAAGTAAGCCGTTATCGATCAGTTTAATAAAATTCCTTGTTTAGATTTGATGGAGTTTACTTATCTATGAAGCTCCATAAAATAGAAACTATAAAAGCACCCGTGAATGAGTCATGCCTGTCTATTTTAAAGCCCTATGAGTCAGATGTGTAATGACATTAAATTTAATCTAACTAGGTATAAATAAGTGTTCTACCAATCAGTGCTTATAAAACTTCAGTGTCCCATTTGTGCAAGCGAAGCCTTGCAATTTAAATGACAATCACTACGACAGCGCTAGTCTGAGGCTAAACGTTTACGGAACTAGGCGGTAGCGACAGCGTCGGTATAATAAAACTAAGTAATCAATAATTACGTATTATTACGTTTATATGTTACAACTTAACCTAATTTAATGATATAGGAAATAGTTATGACACCTTCAGAACAACAAACTCACATGTAAACAGTGATTCGTAAGCATTCATCATTCATTTTCTATTCTCTCTGCTTTTAGATGGTTATCTAAGCTAAATTAATTTTGCTAAACAACTACACATGACAACAAACACTATTATGTAGTAACCCGATTAAGTTGTCATGTTCCTAAAGTATGGATTCAACATCCTTCTGTTACTAAGGAACATTAATCAACATTTATCAACTCCTACCACAGAAACGACAAATTTCGTCGACCGATTTTCAACTTCAAATTCAACAAATAAAGCTCAATATCGATTTAGAGCATTTGCCGGTACTGTATTATCTTATATCTATATCTATTAAATTACTGTATTATCTAGTAAGATAATGTTTCTTTTTTGCCGAAAGCATCTCCCAGGCTCCTAGCACACCCAAAATAAGAAAAAAAACGACCGGATATCGAACCCGGGGCCATTGCGCACACGGTGAATCCGTGCACCACTGCGCCATATCTTCAATATGGAAGTGTTCTAAAGTATTCCACTAAGGCTAAGGCCTGGTAATTTCTAGCACTAAACGAGAGTTGCACTAAGTAATTTATGCATCTCATTAATAAAACATGACTATGTAAAGGTGTTGACGCGGATCTGTTAGGCGGGCCGGCGCTTGTTATACGCTACGAGTCGCCCTCCAAAACGGAACTAACTAATTAAGTATAAAATAATACCGGAACCCTTGTTAAAATAACAAGAGAAAAAACCCGGCTCGGTTACGAGTTGGATTTGCGCGCCGAACGTTTGTTTCTTTCATTAAGTTCAGGATCCATAGCTTGAGCTCGACTCACTATTGCCCAGTTTTATTAATTTGATGGTTAACTTCAAGACTACTTTTAACTTTTAACTTTTACTAAGATTACACCAAGTTTAACGCTTGTAAATTACTAAGTACCCACCGTTTTCGCTATAGACTACATTTAAGGGGATTTAGCGGATGATTCTATTCAAATACAAAAACTGGGACTAGCATCGAAATCACAAATCAGTTTTCCTTACAACCAATTACAGCTGATCGGCTATTTAGTTGGGGGAAGTGTTTTATTTTTCTGCGATTTTAATGGTGGTCCAATTGTACATTTCCTATTAGCCATTGAAATTATCCCACTGCATTAAAAAAAAAGTATTACGTATCTTACTTCTATTAGAGGGCCTATTCTTAGTTTTACTATAGCGTTAAGGCTGTGAAAAAATAATTTCGCTAACGTGACACCAACACCTTAAATACCAAATAAATTTTCTATCGAGTGTAATTTGCCATAGAACCTCCGGTACCGGAACCTAGCTTAGTTTCTTTGACCATACTCAAACAACTCCTGCATAAATACGAGAATAGGCTAATTTAAATGTGTTTTCATGACATACTCAAAAAAAGTTCCAACTAATGCAAATGCAGATAGCTTAAAAATATTTACGTGTAGTTTTAACACGGAACAAGTTTTACTTAAATAAATTTCAATTTTTAAGTAAGAGGCTGCCGGGACTAAAGAATAAAAATTAGATTAGTCGAGTGGTGTCTGACGGCAGAGTGAATAGCACTCGGAACAGCCGTGTTTCTTTGCCAAGATTAATAAAATGAAAGAGATGAGCTGAAAGTACCTCGGGCAAGGAGTTTGGGTCATGTCAAGTTCCGTTCTCTATAGATGTA
The DNA here is from genome assembly GCA_963576865.1 of Anania hortulata. Taxonomy (NCBI): domain Eukaryota; kingdom Metazoa; phylum Arthropoda; class Insecta; order Lepidoptera; family Crambidae; genus Anania; species Anania hortulata. The sequence continues at coordinate 10,833,306 of OY756390.1, read as the reverse complement.
GGACTATTCTTGGTTGCCACTCGGAAATAATAGGGCTCCTATACAATAGGTGGGTGGGTGCCAATCTAACTGTAACTCATAAATCTGTATCACGTTGCGTTTTCAGAGAGACGATTGGTCAACGCGGTTCCCTTGTTTATCTACGTAGCGAGCTCTTCGTAACGAGCGTGTATAAGTCTTTCTACAAATAATGCATGAAGATCAAGGTGGTGAACACGCCTATAAAAACGCAACGTCCACGAATCGATCTAAGTTTTTACCGCACCCTACCTATCGTTCGCGTGGTCTTTGCAAAACCAAAGTTAGTCTTATAATTATAGACCACTCGAACTAAGTCGCGGACAACAATTATTTTATTTTTACATGCAAAAATTTTATTTTATTTTTAGAAGTCTATCTATAATGACAGTTATCTTGTATCCCTCGGGAACCGTACATTTTTCCGGGATGAAAAGTAACCTATCTGCTATTCCAGGCTATAATCTATTTATGTACCAAATTTCATGTACAATCTGTTCAGCCATTCTGGCGTGCTTGAGTAACAAACATCCATCTTTTCAGACTTTCGCATTTATATTATTATTATGTAAATCTGTAGGCAAGTACTTTCATTTGACAAGTACTTAAGTGGTAAGGTAATTAAGTATCAAAGTAGGTTTTCAGAGACATAACAAATATGCAAAGTTGAGCTATTAAGCCGTTAGTAGTGCTTAAAATTTAACACCTCTAGGGTGTTTCCTTCAAGGAGAGCTTGTCAAAATGTATGCAAAATTATGAGGCATAGTAAAGGCAAGGTTACAAATAGAGTGGGTGTGGTACCTTATTTTAAGTCTTTAACTAGTAAGTTACAAGTACAAACTAAATGGATATTTTGATATAGAATTATATATGTATATGTTTAAATCTGTTTAACAAATCATATTAAACAAGAATTACCTACTAATGTTATAGTATCTGCAAATTCTTTTTCAGAGAATAAAAATATCAAGTAATTAATCAAGCCATTCATAAAATTTAGTAGCTCTAAACTATACTATTACACTACATTGCCAATTGACTGGATTCACTCTTCACGATAAGCAAGGAGCTGAACCTACGTTTGAATGATTATAAAGTCCATGACCAGTAAGTACTTTAAGTACTTCAGCAAACTATGTAATCCCTTTGTCCTCAAATTTTTCTTTTAAGAAATCGTTGTTTCTTATTTACGAAGCATTTACACTGTAAATAAAGCCTGTTATTTTTTGCAAGTTTAAATTTTAAAACGGGCTTTTGAAAGACTTGAGTATTTCTTTACATATGTGACTTAATCGGCTTTATAGATGCCCATACACTAAGCCATGAAGTCATTTGGAGAACATAAAGTATTCTACGGTTAATATTTTGACAACCACTGCCACTGCAGAGCTCCCGTATGCAAACAAGGCCCGAGTGGCTCTTACGCTCAAGACTCGGATGTCTAAACTTCAGTAATTTGCGGTCGCTCTAGCGCATGAAAATTGTATAATCTCAGAGCAGAGACCATATTGTTGCAAGCAATATTCGTAATTTGTTGTAGGTATTTTATGAAGGATGAATATGAAATATCGTAAGTTCTGGTTTCGGAAAACGGCAGACGAAGCAAACGACAGATACAAGCCGTTTTTAACACACTTAAATTAGCTTCACTCCACTCGTAACTAACAAACGATGTAATCAAATCTTGGAAGTAGTTTTTAACCTACTTCAAATCAAACTGACGTATTGATTTAAAACTTTGTGAGTATTTGGCATTCGGATAACAATATAATAATAATTTAACACCATCGTGATAATCTGATGATGGGGTCATTAGGTAGGTAGTAGAACTATTCAATTACTACTAGTAAAATCTTTGTGTTTAGGCTCATTCGATTCGTTTTGACGAGTCCAGTACATAAATATGTCTTTTTTAAATTTGTTTTTTTCTTTCTTACTAGGTGAAGTAATAAAGATCTGAAATTACTGAAATATCATTGTATTCAACGCCGCATCGAATGTCAAGTGACTTGCCTCAAGACAACTTGCTTTGTACCCGATAGCGTGCGTGCTTCTATGGGAGGAGTAGCCTCTACTGAATCCAAGAAAAGCAATAAAAACTAAACACCCGTTATTTATTGTAAACTATATCTATATACACTCGAAATTGGCAGAATCACTGCTCTGCCTAAAGATCGGGATGAGTCCATAAAAAATTTGAAAATATCAAATTTTGAGTAACACGCAAATTCATAAACACGATACGGATTCGATTATTCGATAAACTGATATCAAATAAGGATAAATATGTTTAAAGAGTCAGTACCGTAATTAATTAAATAGATTTGTTAAATAAGCCATAATTACTTACAATATCGAAATATTTAGCTCGACGGCACTTGACAACAAAATGTTTGTAAAAATAACTTTATTCTTTCATGTATGATACATCTAAAGTAAATTTAATAAGCTTTCTGAATGTGAATTTATTTTTAAGGCAAATCAAACGAGTTTTGTTCTACAGAGCATTTATTCAAGTTACCTACCGATTTCAGGCCGATTTTGCAGCGGCATTTTGTAAATAATAATAATTATTCACTTTTCTATTCTTTTCTTTTCTTTCTTTAAAAAAATAACAATATAATGAATCATTCTTATTAATTCAGTAGTTTTTGAGGCTAATTGGGAAATTTTACGTTTTGCAAAAATTGATTGTCCCCTGGTTGCATGCAGGAGCCTAACGGCCAGGATCTGACTGTTGCAAAAAAAGCCATTACATAAAAAATAATTATGGAGTTGAATTTTTGTTTGGAGTTCTTAAAATCCATTGTAAATTCCTTGCCTTAAATATTTAAAACACTTATTTCTGAATATCGTAGACACGTATGATTTACCTGACATGATAATAAACTTCCTTCGCACATCGCCGACGTTCTCTGGTCCGTTTAAGTGTACATTACGCCGGTGACCGAATGCGACGATCGCATTCGATTTAATTAACCGAATTCGTTCTCCGAATTGGCCTATTTAAAATGGCCAGAGACCGAGATAAAAATCGCACTACCCACGCTCATAGGCTATGCAAAATGCACCGCCCACAAACAAATGCATGCTTATGTGAAAATGTAATTGTTATTCCAACACCGTCAAGCAGTGTCAGCGTATTTTTTTATAATTTTGTTTTGCAGGTTCAGTACGTATTTTAAAATAATGTATAAAAGGCAAACACTAAAACACCAAGCTTATACTCATTAATAAAGCCTGCAACTAACTTAAAAAAACTTTTCAGTAAACTTGTAGTTGATGTAAAAATAACTGAATTATAAATAATAAAATATAGAACTAAGCCATAGAAAAAAATATAATATAAAGGATGAAATTAATAATTGTGGGTATATAATAGACTCTTAGTACTTTTAACATAAATATATTCCCTGGATAATAATATATCTACTCACAACTAGAGACCGGCAACTTCTTTGTCCGTGGATATTTGATTTTTCGTTTCGCGGCTCTTATTAGATCAGTCAATTGGTTCACTCTTTTGATCCCTTCTTACCCGGCGTAAGCGCTCACTGAATCCGAAACCAACCGAGTGTGGTCAGATTCAGATCCTCACGGAAACTACCAAGAGGCTGTAACGAGCGACTATCACTATGATCGTCGGGGCGCTGTCTCGCGCACTTAGTCAATTAACTCATACTATTCACAACCACATCAATTATCTAGCCCCAAACTAAGCAAAGCTTGTACTATGGCGACTAGATGACGGAAAAACATACTCAAATACTTTTATAAACATGACTAAAGTACAAATGCCAGACCATTTGTACTTTGTGCAAACCGCACACCAGATAAAATATCTCTTACTTAATCTTATATATAAAATTCTCGTGTCACAATGTTCGTTCCCGTACTCCTCCTAAACGGCTTGACCGATTCTCATGAAATTTTGTGAGCATATTGAGTAGGTCTGAGAATCGGCCAACATCTATTTTTCATACCCCTAAAGACCACGCAGACGAAGTTGCGGGCAACAGCTAGTGAATTATAACCGAGTTATTTTGTTCGTAACGCTTGATTTATAAATATTTTTTAGGATGATGTAGCCCGACAGCGAATATGATTACAGGTCATGAGGGTGATAATATTATAATTTTTTTAAAGGAAACATTTTTGGCAAACATCAGCCACCGATATTCCATACAAAGTTGTGGAAAACTGTTCTCCTCATACATCGATAGGTATAGGTTGCGGTCAGTTTACCAATTGCAAATAAATTAATGATTTGAAAAAAAATCGTGATTCTAGGTCAACGGGAAGTATCTACCCTATACTTTTTGCTTCTCTTGCGAATGTTGAAATATGAGGCATTAACGTTCGTATCTTTTGATTGTGTTGACTTGACTTAGAAGTATGATTTTCTGTACAGCTTCAAGGGGTTGCAGACTTGAGTATTTAATAATAATTTCAACATAATACCTCCACGCATTCTTTAGAAAAAGGTTCTTGAGAGACAGACAGACAGATGGACAACGAAGTGATATTATAGCTGAGAACCCTAAGTGACACTAAACACGAAAACTTGCATAACCAATTTTAGCTACTGTACTAAGAACCTACTCTAAATCGATGCTAATATATTTTTATAGGATCACATATTATGACGATTCCACAAATAAAAATCCACATTCTCCGTATGACCATTAGTCTACAATTTCAGTCAGCACGTCCTCCGTGACAAGTTATATTAAAATTCCCAAAAGTGGGTCGTAATGCAAGTAGGTCAGACTGGGAGCGGAGACGGAGCCCGGCAGCCACGCACCTCTATAGACCGTTTGGACTCAGCACTGGAATTATTTCTGGCCAGTTTCTTTTTTACTTTATTTTATTTTATCGGTCACTATTTCGTGCTCTTTCATTGCATTTTTGACCACAAAATTCTACTGTCTTCGTATTTTTACTTCTGTTGCTACAATCTAACCTTATGGAACAATGTAATGTAATGATGGTACGTAATGATGTAGTGTAATGATGGTTTTGTTTTTGACAGCAAAATAACGCGGTCGCGGTTTTGATTCCCACAAGGGGCAATTGTATTTGTGTGATAAGCACAAGGTTGGGACTCGATAAATTGTCTTCTTTCTTAAAAACTTTATTTTCTTTTACTTTTGAAATATAATTAAATGAATACTTGATGATCTCCTCGAGCTAGTCTGCTTCGAGCATTAAACTTAGTCGAAATTAATTACCTTAACTATACTTCCTTCAAATATTAATAAGGAAAGGCAATAAATCTTCGGTAATATGATAGCGTTGGATAAATATCACATTCAGTGAAACCCTTAAAACAAGGAAGCAAACACATAAATCCTGTTCACAAACAATTCAGGCAGTCATTTAACATCAAACCCGTATAATTAGCATAAAAGGCACGAAAGCAGTTGTGCTTGTAACTAATTTATTAACCCTTAATCAGACAATGGAAAAATACTGACCATCAAACTCTAAACCTTATTCACTTTTCTTACTAACGAAAACCAATGGAAAATTTCTAAGGCTAGGCCTAGTTAAACTTTCCAATAAAATTACATACTAATAAATCTAAAATAAAACATGTAAGTATAGTAGTAACATATGTAGTAATATGAATAATATCGTGCTACCTATGTGATAAAAATAACTGGCTTAATGTAAAAAAATATGATATACTTGAAAAAAAAAACGATTGTCAATCTGTGGTGGGTCGAAGGCACGTTCTTTTGCTAGGTCCAGACTATTTATTTCCACCTGAGGTTGACTTTTTACGTAAAAATAGTGTGTACGTAGAGTTACCCAATGTTTATATTTCATTTGTTTAGAGTTTTTTGTATTATGTTTTAAAGAAGGTTTTTATTTTATCTGATGTGCCTGCAAATGGTATTTTATATCCAAGTTCAATTAGAATTGTATTTTAATACTGTGGTAGGTAAAGTTGTTTAAGTAGTAATGAGATTTTTACGACTTGTAGCGAAAAAAACTCTGCTAAAACGAAATAACCGAGGAAGTAAAAAGTTTTAAAAAACTTAGTGTTTTAGAGTTTTACTTCTATCGATGGTTAACGATGATCAACGTGCTCAGATAATGGAAATTAAAAACGACGTCCTCAATTTAAACAATTCTAGTTAGTAATAATTAATGTCATATAGGCTAAAAAAAAGTATCGGTTTTAAAAAGTTTGTGGTGACAATAAACCGGTACGCACTACTCATTCGTACCTATTCTGGTGAGAATCGATGCATCGTCCACCGAGCCTAACTGGTCCCGATTGAAATATAACGAAACTATTTCTAGCCGGAAATCAAAATAAAATTCTTCACAAACCATATTGTGAACATTTTTTTTTTTTACATATCGATTTGTCTTTCATAAATTTAAATAATGTTTTTGTATATTTTTTTTTTCATTTATCTTAAACAAATATTACAGTGGTATACATGTGATAGCATTTAGAAACCACTAAGGTTAATTTTTGAGCTATCGGGAGTTTACAATTAAATAATTATAGGTAAAGGTACAGTAATATGTGTAACAGTTTTTGGTTTTAACATATAAAATAAATAACTAGTTAAAAATACAGATAATTTTGCATTTCGATCTATGAATTTATTTTCTATACTACTATATTAACCAGAATAAAGGCAAAGTCAAATATTGAAACTGAAAGGAAGCAATATAAATAAACAATCACTAGCTAACAGAATATCGCGAGACAACGTCGAAGTGCGCCATAAAGTTAGCAGGCAAGAGAATATTCCGCCTTCCTCCGGCAGGCGGAGACGACAATTCGCCATACTGCACGCAATTGCTTGTAGACGCTACATCCGATACTGCGCCTCGTTCACTTCGACGCTCGCATTTTCATTTTACGAATTTTTCAGCACCGATGGTATATATGTTAGCATCCATAGTGGCGAACTATTATTTTACGACAACGTAAACTTTTTATTCTATTTTTATGCGGTTGTTTCGGGATTTAGTCGTTAGATTTTGGGTAAATAACGATACAATAAAATACTGAAATAACTTTTGGTAATTTTACTATCTGTACGAAATACGTTTTAAGAATTTAAGTTTTCAATAGAGTTTTTATACGTGATAGTTGAACAACGTATTTATAAGAAAAACGTGTTAAGAAAAATAAGTTTAATTCACTACACGAAGATTAGGTACTTAGTTTATTCTTACCACAAATGTGCTTTACACTGAATTCACTTCGTAGATATTCTACCATCACTATTACTAGATTTCATAAATGTGAGTTCTTCCTTGTGTTTGTCTGTCATCTGTCCGGGACTAACCGTGAGCTATTAAAACAGTATTTCAACATAATATTAAGGGTTCCGTAGTCAACAAGAAACTCTCATAGTTTCGTCATGTCCGTCCGTCTGTCTGTCCATGGCTCAGATACTCTTAGTACTAGAAAGATCTAATTTAACAATAGTATATTATATCGGTACAACGTTTAAATATAAATATAAAACGTTTGCGTAATATTTTTTAAGCTTTATAGTGCTAATTTTTGTACGAGTCAAGTTTCCCTTCCAGCTAAATGGTTGTTATTAGAAATGTGAAAATTTTTCCGATTGTATTGTATAAAGAAGTTCAAATGAAAACCATCTCAGCTAGGTAGGCTTTACAAGTTCACGAGTAATCATCGACCAACTTATAAAATATACTTGGAGATGTAAAAAGGAAAATTTTGCACATTTGTGACGGACAACTAAGGAACCCTACATTGCGCGTGGCTTTTTAATCCCAATTTTTATCGCATCGAGTTCGACGTATAAAACAACCCTGCTTTATACGTCGCCTAGGTATAACTTTTGCACCAAGGTTAATCTATAGATTTCACAATTTAACTGTTGTCAAATTTGATGTCTTGATAATGGTGATATTATAAATTGGCTAGCATAACTCCAGTCATGGTTTAAATCTTGTCAAGAATAACCAAAGATTCGGTGGGGGGTAGTCTAACGAAAAGCATGGTCGATCTATTTTAATGGTTTATATTTAACAATCAAAGAGCTTTAGAGTGCAAGTTTGGTGTAGTTTGTATTCTAATGTTTGGTAAAGTGATAAAGATCCTAAACTATTGAAATATCATTGTATTAACGCCGCATAGAGTGTCAAGTGACTTGTCTCAAGACAACTTGCTTTAGACCCGATAGCGTCTTGAAACCTGTTTCTACGGAAAGAGTAGCTTTTACTAGATCCATGAAAAGCAATAAATACTAAACACTCGTTACATAATGTAAACACTATTCAAGAAAATACTCGACGTTGGCATCTTGATAAAGAGCGAGATTTGGTCCATAAAAAAAGAACTTGTCAATACTTTTACTAAAAGACCGGCAGAGTTTAGCACAGGCAATTAAAAAGCATAATTTGTGCATGTGTAAGTGTGTCTAATTACATAAGCGCAGATTTTAATGAACGGCTTGAACCCTAATTCTTCGCTTTTGTTTCCTTTGTCTCAGGTTACGGATCCACACGGATCTTTGGTACAAGGGATAATATAATTTTTTAGAAACCTTTTTATTCACCTCATAATTTGGGGTAAGGAAATCTGATCATTAATAAACGTTACGTAATGTAAAGCTTTTAAGGTAGGATATTGACAACGTAACTCTTAGAATAAAACATCCGTAAAAGGTAACATAAGTAAGAAAACTTTCAGTTGGACAAATTTCAAATAATACAATGTATCTTTTTAAAACACTACTCATAAACAAGTACAAATATTGCAACATATAGATGTAACACACTTTTTACACTAATAGTGTATATAATAACCACGTGAATATAACCACGTGATTAGCAGCTGATAGACAACAATTTTTTCTATGGAAGCAACATCGAAATCGTGTTTTTTTTTCAGATGCTTCATACATTATCATCGAGGTAGCGCGTTAGTTTGTATGGAGCATCTGAATTTTTTTTTAGGTTTCGATGTTGCTTCCATACCCTAGCGCGGTTTCAAGGAGAGTCCTATTCTTTTGTACACCCTGTATATTCATTTCGTGAATGGGTTGATGTTTCAATTCTCCTTTCAGTAGGATAATGCAGTCCTCCAACCTTTTCAAAAGTTAACAATGCCAATATTATATTTTTATTATTATGACTACAACTGAGAAATGATTTTATATTGTAAACATAGCACAGAACTAGTAATTATCTTATAGTATAAATGCAGCGATAAAACGATGAAAGCGGTGTGTCTCGACAATTGTTCCAAGATAGTCCAAACAGACCGCTTTCATCCTTTAAAATGTCTGGAAGCATTAAGAAGCTATACAATAAATCACGGCAAATATAAATTAAGATATAATAAAAAGACGGTTCCCTTTTTACCGTGCAAGAAGATTTGTTCAGACCAAAAATCAAAATGCTACGGAAGATAGGTGAAATCATTGCGGGAGACAGGCAGGGCGCGCGTGCGCGGCCTGCGCGCCTGCGCACTGCCACTTAACCTCAATCTGTGGCGTGTTTTTGAATGAAACTTCACTCGCGAACCGGCCCACGGCCCATCGTACTTTGCTTTTAGGAGATCTCCCACCCTGAGCTACTTAGGGGCGCCACTAAACTATTCGCCGCCTTATTAAGTTTGACTGCAATGTTTACTGGTTATGTAAGGTTGAATCGGATCCCACGTTATTAATGGAGCTTTTTAACAAGATAATTAATTAAGCAAGAATCTCAACTCAGAAGGTGGCAGTGACAAGTAATAGGACGGTTTTAATTAGTGTCATGATGAATGAAAATGGGTATGTAGCAAAATATGGAGGAAGGCTGTAAAATGTGCCATTATATCTGGCAAGTATGGAGTGTCATAAAAATAAAAATATTTTCTTATGTGTGTACAATTATAAAGTATCTGTATAAACGTAATCTTGCCGAATCTATGAGTTCATTTCATTTGATAACCTACAAAAATTATGTGACTTGCCAAAATAATTATTTTATTAAAAACACTAGAAAAATACATCTCACATCCCATAAAATATAGACTTGATAATTTTTAACAATAAAGAACTTTTAAGAAATCCTAATCTTATTGCAATAATATCAGTGAATCAATTCTAACACAAAGGCGATACCAGCACTCGACAGAACCTACAGAAAAACCAAAAGAAGGTCAATATTCAAGTAAGATTTTGTAAGAAGTTGAAAACAAGTCTCGTAGTCAAAGCGAAGTGGACTGATTGCTTCCTCGTCTGACAAATGAAGACGGACTACACTCGTTCAAAGAGTCCTATTACGCCTATGGAACGACTAGCTGAAGCCTTTATGCAAAACATATTACGGACTTAGGGATATCTTTTCTTTATGTTTCATACGTTATTTGCTTTATTCTAATTCTATGAGGATTAACTTTGAATCTCTGAATTGTTGTGAATATAAAATGGCACTATCTACTATTTTAAATACAACAAATTTTTATACAGATAGGCTGTTAACAATATATTATCTTTCATAATTTTATTACGAGTACACTAGACTGATATTATCTAATTGATAATCTTATAGCTAAACAAGAGAATATAATTTTAAAGCAAAAGGTAACAAAAATCAATAAATCACCAACCTGGACTATACATTTGATCTTTGTATATTATTTTCTATATATTTATATAAGGTGCTTTAAAAATATCTGCCATGGCTGAAATGGGTGAAAGTATTCCTTATATAGATTACGACAGTAAAGAAATTTTATGTCTAGAACATCATTAAAAATAGTATTAATTAATGACTAGGCTTAATTTAGTCTCAAACCGTCCACACTCATCTAACCAGCCCGCTTGTACTACGTCCCACGCGCTGCGGTTACGAATTCGTTCATGTTACCTCCAAAATGCTAACGTTGCTGTCTTTTACTGTCTTTTCTCCAACAATTATAACCGATCCGAGGCACGTAATTCCTTTACTATCGTAATCTACATAAGCAATACTTTCACCCATTTCAGCCGTGGCAGAATTTTTAAAGCACCTTAAATATTCAATATATTCTATATACTTACGTTTACTTTATTTACTTACGTTTTACAAAAAGAAGTGAAATCCCACCAAAAACATTTTCATGTAAAATGGTGCCAAGTAAATGATATTGTGGCACGCACTGCCAAAAAGTTATAAAATCTCATGTACACTCAAGCTCCTATCTCTACAAGCTCTTACTTCACGAACTCTACACTTTAGTCAAAACATGTGGCTTGGCCGTTCCGCTACCATCACATGGGCGTAAGGTGACAATAGCGAAACGGCCAAACCAACCTTTTTGACAGTACGTGCTATATGGTCTCGTCTTGGTAACATTTTACATGAAAATGTTTTTGGTGGGATTTCACTTCTTTTTGTAAGTTGCTTAAGACAATATTATTTAATTTGTTTTTGGGGTTATTTACTTAAAATATGTTCTTTATTATTATTATTTATAACAAGGATGCCCTATATCTATTTTCTCGACCTCTAGCATCAAATTTTGCGGTAGTCTCATACAAACTTCCATCCCATAGCTAGTTAAAGGGTTGGGGCTTAAAGTTTCTAGTTTTAGAATTTTTTAATTATTCGTGTACTAAATCTAGCTTACATACCAAATTTTAGCTTTTTAGGACTTCAGAAAGTACCCCGAGAATTTAGATAATTAACAGAAAGTCAGTGACGAAATCGGGGTTTTTTAGATATCAATATAATATAATCTAAAGTACAATCTATACTAGCTATGCAATTGAAACTTTATATGTTTCATAATTATGTAGTTTATTAGATTTTATATCCTAAGAATTTTGTTTATCTGGTATAATCCAATCCCAAGTTATGAGGGTTCAAAAAACGATGAAGCGCTTCGAGAAAAAGTAGGTAGTTCCTTTGCGCTTCGCTTGGCTCGTCCTGGCGGTCCTTTTTTTTTATCTAGAAGCACTACTGTCCCAGTAGTGCCCCTAGATAAAAGAAAAAAAAAAAATCCATCATCCTACTGCAAGAAGCAAGCCTCACCTCAACTATATTAATATATATTATTATATTATTTCACTAATTGATTTCACATTATTTTTACTTACGTTTTTGTTCCATTAAGGTAGAGGTGCTTTTAAACTTTCGACATCCACTTGACATAATTTTCTATGATACTTTGTCAGGATATTTATCCCTGGTATTAAATATCATGTTCTATTTTTATTTATTTTACCAATTTATATTTTAATTATATTATTATGCGCATGCTCTGTATATCAATGGCGCATTTTTGGTGCTTTTGTGTAGGGTTCGCAAATATGGACCTTAAAACAAAACTCATTTCTCAAATGAAAATCTTGTCATAGAGCTTACTCGACTTTAAATTACTCCATTCTATTTTGGACTAAGCCTTAATCGGGTTTGCCAGTCGTCTTATTTCGTACGCATCCTATATTTTACTTGTGATAAAATTCCTTGTGAATTCCAAGTCCGTTTAACTCTCCCTAGGGGTAGCTGAGCTACATTGTTCAGGTTGCTGTTTTATTTGTAGTAGCCGTCATGAATTCCGACTCCATAAGAGCAACCATAGCAGTAGAAAGACGAGCCGAGACGTCAAATTAAATATTAATGCGTAGACCCAACACTGAAGGCTTAAATAAATATTCCAAATGGGCAAGGTATACAGTACCATCAAGAGAATATTAAAATTATCTGAAGTAGAATGTGACATGTAACTGTAGTTATTTTCAAACAACATACAATTTTTAATTGTGTATTTTTCATTGATTATTTACTAAGTTAACGGTCGTAATAATCTTAGTTATTAGAACAACGACTGTTCACGTCTGTGAATTAGATATGAAAAAAACATATTTAAAGACACAGTTTTGATATAAATACGATGTATACCAGGAAGAAATATCCCGACAATCAAAATCAGAAAATTATGACAAGTGGATGTCGAGCGAGACTCTATGAGCACCTATTTCTTAAAGGAATAACAACACAAATAAAAAATAATTAGATAATTAATAAAGACTCGTAAAAATTAAAATAAAAAACTTAACAGATACGCACACTTTTGTAGAATACAATAGGGTTTTATTTATATAAACGCTACATCTTGACACCCAATGTACTACAGTACAGCCGTTTAGTGCGTTATTGACACATTACAATTTGTTATAATTAAGGACCGGGGTCACACAATTTTTGATCTACCTAGCCTAGGTAGTATTCCGAACAGATAACAAGTTCTTATATTTAGTAAATAATTACATTATTATTAATGTGATGTCTAGGACTGCTGTAGGTTTATGAGTAAGGGGCGCCCTCCAAAAGGTGGAGCGATGCGATATATATACGCAAGGCTGCTAGCAGTGGATGGAAAAGAATAGCCAGGGATCGGGCGCAGTGGCGTGCATTGGGAGAGGCCTATGTCCAGCAGTGGACTAGCGTAGGCTGTTAATGAACCATAATGTTAAAAAAAATTGTTACTGATGCATATTAGTGCAAAACATATCATCGCAATTTGTTATATCTGCTAGTGTTACAAACGGAATAGGAGAGCGGCTGTACTGTAACAGATTACGCAATGCTACGATAAGGCACGCACTACGGCGCGTAAATGCGTAGAGCGCTCGTAGTATGCTACAATCGCGGTCGTGTGCAGTGCCTTGATGCGGCGTTTACTACTGAGAATCTCACGGCTTGACACGTGTTGTCCTTCTATCTGATAAAATAACAAATACACACGGAAATCGGGAAGCAATGATGTCGTAGCATTTCAATCAAAAGTAATATTGTAAAATGATATTTTGAAATGACTACATTTGTATATATTTGGATTTTGCCCTTTCCGTAAATAATTTCAGCCATAGGACGTCCACTGCTGAACATAGTATTATAGTACACAACATAGTATATTTAATGCTAACTAGTTTGAAAATTAAAAAATTGGGGTATTTAAGGTCGTAGTGGTGGTGTGACCAACATCAAAATTGCAACAAAATTTTTTTAGTTAATTTTGATGTTGGCGCCATAGAAAAAGTTGTTGCATTTGAGCAGTAGAATCAACCCCTTAAAGGAAGTTAACAAATTAGGACCTTATTTTAAGTCCCACATAATTTTCAACAATGGTAGACAACTTTTGTTCTATAACTTTTGCTAATTTACATAAAAATGTATCGACTTTCCATATAAAATTCCCAATCAGCCAATTGAACTTGTATAAATATGCATATTTTTAAAAGTCATAAAATAAAATATGTTTACTATAATTGATAAAATATGTGGTTACAATGTTATCCTTGAGTTATAGAACATCTTGTATATGACCAGACCCTACATAACTTTTTATTTGGACGTGCAATTGTAGTGTTTCAAAATTTTTGTTAGGACATAAATTAAAATTCGTCAACACCATAAATCAGTTTCTCATGATACCTTGATGACATCAAGTGTTTTTTTACACATTCAACCATCTTAAACTAGAAAAAAAATCATTCAACCGATGGAAATGGTTATTTAATCCATCATCACACTTGGCTCCGCTCGACTTTGAATTCTTTGTAGTTAACAATTGGTATTTCTAATTCATTCATTCATTTCTAAAACATTCTTATTCTCAAAACTATGGAATGCCGATATTAGTAAAATATCATTACATAATTATTCTATTAACAGAATTGGCGTATCTGCAATAGTTAATACATTGCAGCGGCGACAAGCGCCGATAGGAGAATAAATTGAACATCAATCAGTACCTACATTAACCGACATATTGGGAGAGCATAGCTTTGGTAATTTTACATCATCGCCGTGCACAGATAAAATTAAGATTATTTGGCGCGCAATTGATAGCAATTTTTATGTAAAATTATACTTGAGTGCATAATATATGGTCCCATGGTTGACCGGTAAAGAATTTGTACCTTCTGGCTCTAAGGCGAAAAAGTTTAATGAAATAAAAATATGTGTTATTTTTTTTAACATAAAAAATTTATAAAAGTATTCGTACAGCTGTTTCAGATTATAATAGCTTTTAGTTTGTAATCACGAGGATCATATTATATTCATTGTTAAAAAACCGACTACTTTTAGATGTTTTGATAATCTAGTCAACGGCAGGTTTTACTACCCAAAAAGTTAATGGTCATTGAATTGATTTTCAACTTTATGTTCAATATTTAGAGATCAATTTCAATTGAGAAAATTTGACGTTTTGTGGTAGGTTGCCGTACTGTTGTCTATACATCATCTCTTTTTTATTGACATAAGTCCCTTAGCCTAACTAGTCGGAGGCCTTAAGGCAGCTTGGTGATATCTGAAAGTAAGCTGGTGGAAGTGGTGTTGTAATAAACCGCACTCAGCCTACGAGGTAGAATAGGTATGGCCCAAACCATCACATAGTTAAGGTGAGTCATGTGCCTTGCAGAGGGGCGTATACATAGTCTAATTTGTATTTAACTTTACGATATTTGGAGGTAGAATTAATGCAGATATGTGTTTATTTACACAGTAAACAAGCAAACTGAAATGCAACCTTCAGTATCAAAAATCAACTTATAAATCCTATAGAATGTTTTCGTTTCGCTGGGTTTCACCTTCGTTTATGTTATGGTGTCATAAAAACCGTGTCATAAGTTTCCTACGCTGCATCCGACAGTTTGAGACATTCGAGGTCAAAGGTAAGGAAGACGGGTCTCTGCGTAAACCTCTTTTCCCATGACCCACCCACACTTAAATAGAGGTCAGTAGTTAGGTATATAAGTATAATTTGGTATTTTCTTGATAGATCATATTTTTATGATTTAAAAACTGGCGATTCTTATACCTAGTCATAACTATTTTGTAAACATAATTTTAAATGTCATTACTTAAATTATCCGAAGGCGAATTTTAATACGTACCTATGTAAATAAATTGATCAAATTATATATAACATATTTTTACAAAAATACCACAATAATTTGTAACTGTTTCTGGATATAAAAACTGTTTACAATGTTGATAAACAACAACAAATAAATGGCCATTGTAGCAAGCACTTTAACAGACATAAAAATAAATGAAGCCAACGGAGTGGTAAACGTTTGAAAGCTTTCAGATGTTCTGCAGGTGACATCTTGGAGAACGGGAAATGGCTACTGACACGCCACCGCATGCCGTCTTAGATCCTACTAGCTTTTGCTCGCTGCTCTACCTGCATGGACTTTGGTTTGTTATAGAAAGACTATCACGCATAACTTGGGTATCAAAAGTATATTCCCAAACACAAAGGTAATCTTTGTCAATAAGAAATAGTGTATTTTTTGTCAACCTACAAACATACCCAACTTCATGCAAACAAATTTACCCTTTTAAAATATTATTACTATAGATTTATGTATATTACTCTACCCTTGCGGAATTCGTGGGCTGATAGGGAAGTGGACTATTTCGTGACTGTAACGACTACTACACTAAACTGGAAAGGAAATGATTCATAAATACAATACATAAGTGTTCAAAAAAGTACTCGCCAATATGTTTAATTCTTTATTATTTACTTTTACACAGATATTCCAAAACAGCGGTTTCATTTAAACATAGGTAATTAACAAAATTAGTCAAATCTATTCTTGCGATAGGAATTTGTAAGAACTCTAGGATTTTGAAGGAATGTACTTTTCGAGTAACGATAATATAATCATTTAGGTTCTGATTAGACTCTACACTTACAACTTTGATTGACAATTAGACGTAAGACGAAGTGCAAGATCAAAATCATGTTAACAATGGTTAACATCATTGGTACATTTTGTGTATCTTTAGTTAGGTCTGTTTAGTCAATATTGTTTAACTTTTAAAATAAATTGAGCGAAATAAGTGTAGGAATAAGAAGTAAGACGGGGGAAACAAGTGGAGGAATTAAATACTTTTTATCGACGAATTTAAAAATTTTTAACTGCCAAACATTGGTTTTGTTTTAGTTAGTTCTATGAAAAGCTATATAAGTTTGATGGCCGTCAATTAACACTAGATCCCTAGATCCACTCGATTTCATTTTAGTGTGCGACACGGACTAGCCAGCGCCTGTGAATTGGAATCTAGCAAGCAGAAAATAGACGAGTAATACACTGATATGTTGTAAGTACTTAATGACTATCCGCTATCTTGTCGCCATAGTACAAGTTCTTCTTAGTTTAGGTAACTGGTTTTCCATGAAACTTACTAAAACTAAACATACTTTTTGTAAAGTATTAACTTATGAATTTTATTAAACTGCGTTATTATTTAGTCCGTTTAAAAATGCAGCAGACTGTTGTTATTCTAACTCTAACGGGCCAGCCAAATTTGGTTAATATATTGACGGTGAACACGTGTCCAGCCAGTCAAAGTACCAGGTATAAGGCGCGTCTAGCGAAAAGGGCTGATTGATTGATTGCCGTTACAGGAAAATCGACGTTCCTTTTGCAAACAGTATATTGCAGTTTTTACTCTTCTGCCAAAACAAAAAAGAATTGATATGTAGTCAGGGTTCATGTACATAATATGTTTATACGTTTTTTTTCCACCATAATGCCTAAAGTATGTGATATTGTCAAAATGAATTAGGATACCTTAACTGTCAAAGCTGCGCGCACAGAGTGAGGGTTTTTTTCAAATTTTAATAACAAATCTAACTTGCTACAATTACGAATCGGAATGATTTGTGACTCTACATTTAATGGATTTTTTATCAAACATGAATTAGTCAGCATGCACTTGTAATAGAGAAATAATGAAAATAGAGCCTTAAAAATGTTAATGCCGAATGCACCTATTGTGCCGAACAAAGATAAATCAAAGTAAATAAAGGAAGAAAAGAATAAACACGAAAGACATACTTACTTTAAAAATGATATACCTACTATAAATAGGTATTACAAAACGAATTATAAAATTCCTGCCCAATGTAAAGCAAACGTTGTTGTTGTGTAAAGCAAATGTATAAAATAAAGCAAACGTTTATTTTCTAATTAAAGAGATAATAGACAAGGAAGAAATGATCTTGAAAGCGTCAAATGTTACAATATTTTAACATTTGATGCTCTTTCAGGACGATATGAGGGGATCGAAGCATCTATACTTCTATGAAGGTCTACTCTATGACATAACCGAGATCCGGGCTGAAATGAACGTTGAATTTCAATAGAATTGCAATTTGTAAATGTTTATTAGATTGAGAATTTCGATCTTGAATCCAATTGTATAGTTAAATATAATCTTACGTACGTCCTTGTAAGGTACGACCTAACCTAATTATCGCTTATTATATTTATATTTTGGTTTGATTTATTTTACTCGACATGCAACGATTTAGCTGTATCAGATAATATTATGATGATGTTAATGGGATAACCATTAACATTGGACATGTCCACGTCCATCAATTTAACTCGTGTAACTCTCTTTTTCCGGTAAGTAAATAATAAATACACATAGGCACTCGTAAATTACATGTGCTTAGAACATCGAGCAATGGTCTCGTGTGAACGTAAATGATCAACAAAAACACATTTTAATCTAGGTATTAAGAGGACTTTCAAATATTATTTCCTATTTCTCGTCACTTAAGGTTAAGAAACGTGACTTTGACCAAGTGGATCAATACACGCATATAATCGTCTAACCAGCGAAACGGGTCACGCGGAGTACTCATGGCCGACCCTGCCACCCTACGCAACCTCACCTCTTTCTCCACGTCCTTCAAGCATGATTGATTGTCTGACCATTTGGTATGTCCGCACGCTCATCATTCAAAATTACTTAATATCAAGTTATCAGTAAGCTACACCGTTCTTCTAGCTTTCCCGTTACTTTGCTTTGTAGCTTTTCTTGATGGCAGCTAGATCTCGTGGTTAGAACATCAGGGGTCCCAGAACTGATTGGTCTTTTTTAAAGAAACAAACCTGTAGCTCTTGATTTTAAGTCCAAGAACGTATAGCAGCAACCACTGAGAGAAAACGTGAACGTGCATGTGCTAAGCTGATCACCGGCATGCTGTCCACTCACCTGGCACTCGTCACACGTGTGTACGGAGTAAGACTGGCCGCAATCGTAGCGTCTGAGGATGTCGACGAAGTCGCAGTGTACGCGCGCGACCATGGCGTCCAGGCCGAGGAGGTCGTGCAGCGTGCGCTCGCAGCGCTCCCCACCGGCGAGCACGTCGTCGCGCGCGCCTTGGTCGAGCGCGGAAGCGGGCGAGCGCTCGCAGCACGCGCGCAGCCGCAGCGAGGCGAGGCGCCGCGCGCGAGCACTCGCCCCGAGCGCGCACAGGTGCGGCACGTCGCGTCCCGTCAGGGCCTCGGCCGCGCCGCCGCCGCCGCCGCACGCCGCGCCCCCGCACTCGCGCCCGCCTGCGCCCTCCTCCTCCAGGTCGCACGCGCTCAGCCAGGGGTTGAGGCGCGCGAGCGGACTCACGGCCAGGCCCGAGGCCGCCATCAGCAGCAGCAGCAGCAGCGGCGGCGCTCGCATGGCGGGGGCGGCGCCGCTAGCGGGGGCCGGCCCGCCGGGCGCGGCGCTGCCTCATACCGCATCGCGCATGGCGACCTACTCGCGCGGCCCGGGCCGCGGGGCCGCCGCGCGGTGTGGGCGCGCCGCCATGTCGCTCGCTCGCCGCTCGACTGACTCCCCCCGGGCGCGCATCGATCGCCCCGCGCCCCGCGCTCGTCGCTGCGCGCGTTTGAGAAGCCTCCAAAGACGTTATGTAACCGTGCGCGCGCAGCCCTGGGCCCCGCCCGCCTAAGCACGGGCCCTCTACCGGATGAGGTAGGCGCGCCGCCCGCCCTGACATGCGTTTAGACAGTAGAATGCAATTTAGTTAGAGGCTCCAAACATAGATGGCGGTTTATAATAAAAGCATAAAGCAAAGTATAAATAAATATCATACTTTAAAAAACGTCAAAATTATTTAATAAACACACCTATCTCACATAAACATCAATCAAACCATCTGCCCGTGTAAGCACTATAAAAATGATCTAGGTAACTTAATTACTCGCTATCAAAATCGCTCGCTATAAAAATTTAAAAAAAGAAAGCGACAGCCTTGCAATAAAAGAGGTTATAAAATATTATCTGGCATCTTCAAAAGACGATGAAGCAGGTGAAAGATACAGGTGCAAGCAAATGCAGGTGAACACTTGATACACAACATTAATTGTTTCACAAGTGTACGAGCTACGACCGTACATCCTTGCTACGCCATTGGCAACCTAGAAACTAGCGATGACCCATGGACCCTGCACATGCACCGACAAAACCACAAATGTTACACAATCTGTAACTGTAACATAACTTTCTACTTAATA
Source organism: Anania hortulata (assembly GCA_963576865.1). NCBI lineage: Eukaryota > Metazoa > Arthropoda > Insecta > Lepidoptera > Crambidae > Anania > Anania hortulata. The sequence continues at coordinate 10,812,979 of OY756390.1, read as the reverse complement.
AATCAGATATCAACCGTCCGTGTTGGTTCTCATTTCCCACCGCTGCGACCAAGACTACCTTAACTATCACTATGATCAGTCTGACCTACCTACCCTCCTAACGCTACTATACTGGGTGACCTGTGTGCAGCTCTCACTTTCCTTTCTATCCTTATTTCATTTACGCATTAAATATTAGGTCACTGAGTTTTTTAAGAGGCTAACAGTCACGGATGATGAAAGAGTTGCAACTCTATCATCCGTTCAAGAACTGGGATCACAGGCGTGGGAGGAAAGCTGCCAAATTGAAGAGGGAATGGGCGGACCATAAGATGAGTCCTTAAAAGTGGACTAGAGTCATCACGCACTGGCTGCCTACTAAAGGACATCGTCCGAGAGGTAGACCTCGAAAATGATGGCGTGATGACCTAGACCATTTTCTCAAAGATTGGCGAGCCCTAATCTTCGATAGGGATAAGTGGAGAGATTTAGGGCCTTTACCCAGCAGTGGGACAAAAATGGCTGATGTAAAAATAAACAGTTACATTACAGATCACGTCTCAGTGCATTGCTAAAAGAAGAAAGGATAACGGACGAGATGATATCACGTAGTTTTAACCAAATTGGATTCATCATGCTTCCTCTGTGTCGAAGTTGTCCTAGGTAAACATATTCGTCAACAACATCAAAAATATCTAACAATTACTGGTACGGGTGCGACATGATTCGTCCTGTTGGGAGATTCTACAGATATTGCCAAGCATAGTCCCTAAGATGCTGAATCAACTATGTCAGTATATGATGTATTCGTCATTAGTAATGTTAATGCCTAGTCCGTTCTTTCAAAGTGAGAAATCACGTGTCTCTGTCTTACCCCAATGCAATGGGATTGGCTTTAAGCTCAGGTCCCGTATATGGACTGACATATTGGCCTTGCTAAACAAACACTTCAACATACGTATAATCGACCTGGCATCCCATCACTGCAAGAACTGTAGTACTGCCCAGGTTTTGACCGAATCAAACGCTTTTTCTTAATCCACAAACGTTAGATCATTCATTCATAATCGTACTTAAATAAAAGGTACCAAACACTACAAGTGCAATAAAAACATCGCAGATTTTGCTTTTTTTAAATTAATATTCAACTGTTTTTATAAACTAGTGAAATTGGCCTCGAGAATTCTCGAAACTCGAGAAAAACAGGTCGAGTAAGCAGAAATCCTAGTAAGGGGTGACATGAGTTCTTTGCTGTATATAAAAGTAAAAAATCGGCCAAGTGCTAGTCGAACTCTCGCATCGAGGGTTCCGTACCAACTAATCGAAATTAGACGCCATTTCTAGCGATACGAAGGAGGTTCTTTGGATCTCATCATCATATTCAGAAGGTACATTGAACAAGCAAACCATCCTTATCACGTTCATCGCTCTATCTCAGGGAAGTCCTCTAGATAGAAACAGACAGAAATACCTTTTTTATATTGTTTCAGGTCTGGGTGTTGTGGTACCGTCGTTGTTTCTGATTTCTGTAACACAAGTGCTTTGGCAACTTACCATAGGATCAGAGCAATGTATGTGTTGTTGTCCAATGTTACATTGTTATTATTGTAAGTATTTTAAATAATTCTACCAGTGCAATAAAGATAAATTCGGTTATGTTTGATTTTAGTAACCTATACAATTTGTATACAAATAGGCAAGTTTCAAAAGTAGATGACATCGTCATAGGATGAGCGATGTAACCATTAGGCCACGTGGGTCTGATTTCAGAATGATCTAACTCGCTATCTAAACAAAGTCTGCCACTGTCATTAATTGACGACTTTTAAATACCTAAGCATCCTGTTTTCTAAGGCTACGTAGCATTCTTGACCAATATACATGTCAAATCATCATCATCATGTCAGATTATTTGAGTCTGTTGCTGGACGTACATCCGCCAAAGAGCGCCAAAGATCACGATCTTCTGGTTTATCATCCATCCACTGCCAGCTATCTTCCTATGGTCGTTAGTCCATCGAGCAAGTGGGTAGGATACACTACGTTTACCGAGACGTTGTCTAACATGTCAAATGATGTTAGTTTTGTGATATATTCATTGCATCCTGCAATAATTCCAACAGATCATCGGTCATCGGTTACCGTCAGTTTGTTTTACGAATATTACTTAGTTTTGTTTATATCGTGATAAAATATAAATGATTTTTAGAAGTATTTTCCCTGTATGAAATATAAATTTTAAAATGTTGTTAAACTTCGATAATAAAGAATCGACTCAAAATAACCAGATAGTCGAAAATAAAGCAGAGTCAGTAAACGCATTTAAATGCTGTACAAGTGTTCACTATGTAGAGTGAATTAAATAAATTTTATAAAAAAACTAAACTGACTTCAAAAAACTGAAAAGTTAAAAATAATATCAACACATAAGTACCTAATCAGTTAATTTTGGAGTCGGTGCCATCCGATGAGAGTTTGAATGTTTTCGTTTGCAAACATAAGTTAACGGCTGAACACCTATTTCATCCCTTATTTTTCCCACCATAGACGTGAAATTTTTCCAAACATTTTTCAATATACTATCTTTAAAGTATAAGCTATTCGATAAAGAAAGAATCATCAAAATCGGTTCACAAATGTTAAAGATATTGGACAACATAGGTACAAAAATCAGTTGGCACGGTATGGAGTTCATGCAATGTTTGATGATTTTCTTATAGATCCCATCATCAGAACTTGATCAAATTTATATGGGACCATTCCGAAAGTATTCCCTTTCGAACAAAAAAAGAACTATCGAAATCGGTTAACCTGGTAACGAATAATCGCTGAAAATACATAAAAAATAAAAAAATAAAAAGATACCGACGAATTGAGAACCTCCTCCTTTTTAGAAGTCGGTTAAAAACTTATATGTTTCTAATGCCTCTGTTTCTGCATAAGTTTGACTCTAATTAAATTAATAATAATCAAAACTATTTCAGAAAATAATTAAATTACTTTTGATGATTGTGAAACTTTACTTATATTCCTAGTACCGAAATCTGCCATTGTTATGTTTGTAGGTAGGATTGTAAAATGCAGTACCAAATTCAATATTTTTATTGCAAAAGAAGGTAATGCAACATAATTTATTTTGTACAAATGGACACAAGCTATCGATTGGGTTTAAATAAGTACTTACCTACTCTGTCTTAATCGCTATCACCACTATCTACGACATTTGTTTCTAAAACAATAATCTAACTAAATTAAGAAATCAGTAGGTACTTTGTAATCACAGCATAACATATCACAATTACATCCATATCAGTGCTGGCGCTTAACAGAATTCAGATAAGGCTATTAATTGCATAATGAATTACACCTGTCTATAGCTCATTAAATCGTCCTCTTGTGTGGTCCTTACGATGCATACTTGGCATAATGAGATTCATAGCGAGGTCTGCTATGAACGCTCGTGTAAGTCGCAAAACAACAATTTTATACAGGGTTATATTTAAAACATCAAAAACAACCAAGGGGCTGATTCTATTGCTCAAATACAATAACTCTTTCTATAAGACCAACATCATAATCTGAAATGAATAATCACTGCTACATAAAAACTGATGTCAGCTGGTCGGCGGCTTAGTAGTGGGAAAATGTTTTTTTTTTGCGATTACGATGTAGGTGCCAACAGAAAAAATGGTTGTATTTGAGCACCAGAATCAGCCCCTTAGGGGTTGGGTTGTTAATGATTTAAAAATAACTACGTACATTTAAAGTTTGAATCTGAAATGTTGTATCATTTACACTGCTGTATTCAAGTAGACCTTTTCATGACGCCACTACGCACGGTCCTGCATTGCGAATATTTTGAAATAAGATCTCATTACCAGAACAATATCGTATCACAAACGGCGGACTTATACTGCTAACAATGCTCATAATGATACAGTAAAATGTTATGATTACATTTAAGTATTTAGTAAATCAATACATGTATAACTGTGTGTGCCCTTCTGGATTGACTGTAAACTAGCGTTAAAGGCGATCAAACTACGAGCCACATAAATTCGAACTTCTTCACTTTCACTTTTTTGTGTAGAGGCCGTCTTTGGAGTCAGCGCGGCTATTGAAGCCTACAATCATACAACGTTATAACACCTGCAGTCTCCGTAATAAGTTTTATAACTCATTTGGCTTCAACAATGCTTCGGTTGAACAATGGCTCAGGAATATTCTCGGTGTGTATTGCCAAGTTTTGTGGTAATACTATACGGGAGTATTAAATTCGCAATTATGGCGCGTCGTTTAGAATGCATTTTGAGAATTTATCGAGACTGTCTATCAGATAATTTGCTAAGACATAATATTAACGTATTGGATGCCGAACAGTCGCATGAGACCGAAATTTAAAATGTGTCTTATTTGGCCGGGCTAAAAAGTTAAGCTGATCATCATGCAGTGCTAATAGATCAGATAGATTGGATAGATATAAATGATACCTATAGCACTGATTTGGTTTAGTAAAAGAAAATTACATTTCTACATTGATTGCCTGATTGTATCTACCATGTATGTAAAAACCTTTTAGTTTGTAGTATGTATGTATCTATTATACTATACAAGCACCATAAAGTAATTAGGTATTTGAAATTAAACTCAGATTTACGCTTTCATGAGAAAAAATAAATAAGGAGACATGTTCTGCCCCATATGGGCCAATAATGTTATTATTGACGTTCATAAGTGGCAGTTTTCTGCCCTAAACTGAATAAATGATTTTTGACTTTGACTTTTGACTTTTGAATCGAATTATAGGATTTTTCCACTGTAAGAAAATAATATGAAAATATTTTTACATAAAACTTACATATTTGCAGTATTCACGCTGCAGATATGAATAATCATTTTGATTGAGATGTAAGTAACATCTCATTTAAAATTATTATTCATATCTTTCAGTCAATATGACGCTTTTGGGTAAATACCTAAAAGTAGTTTTGTACACAGGTTGAAATAAAACCATGCCACATAAAGCCTAACAGATTTTCGTGATTTCAGCCCTGAAATAAGCTAGGCTGATGTGGAGGGCCGATTTTAAAATGCTATCTGGTTCATTTAAAGGGGGTTCCGTTAACAAATAGTGAGATACAACATTTATAAGAACATCCGTATGTACGATAGATAGATGTGAGGCAGGATGTGAGGCAGGTCTCAACACATATCATTGTAAAAGATGAACGACTGGATACTAGTAATTCCACTACCTTTTTGGGAATAACTTTAGATTCTCGTCTGCAATGGGGTGTTTATATTGAGACTCTGTCAGGAAGACTTAGTTCAGCTGCTTATGCTGTGAGAAAGATAAGACAATTAACTGATGTTGGAACGGCAAGATTAGTGTATTTTAGCTACTTTCATAGTATAATTTCATACGGAATATTGTTATGGGGCTCAGCAGCAGATATTGAATCTTTGTACTACAAAAGAGAGCTGTACTGGCAATTTACAACCTTCGACCCTGAGACTCGTTAAAAGAAGTGTTTAAGGAAATTAATATACTTACAGTGGCCTCTCAATTCATTTATGAAAATGTTTTGTACATTCGCAAAAACCTGCATCTTTTCCCTAAGAAAAGCGACAAACATAATTGTAATACCCGGAATAAAGATAAACTTGCTGTTTCAAATTTCAGACTGCATAAAGTGAGTAATTCGTTCATGGGGAAATGTATTCGCTTTTTTAAAAAATTACCACAGTCATGTTTGAACTACCCATGTTTGAGTTTAAATCGCATGTTAAGATTATTTTAATGAAAAAGGGTTATTATACTGTTAATGACTATTTAAATGACAAAAATGTCTGGAATTAAATCCTGCCCTGCTCGCACAGGTATACATTATTTTCTTTTCCTTTTTTTTTGTGGCAGCTAGTGGTGACTGAGTTTGTTCCGGCGTTTCTTCTCAGCACTTGCCAGATTGTCTGTGTCTTGTCTCGAAGCGCTAGTAGGACCCAAAAAATAAGGAGACATGTTCTGCCCTATATGGGCCAATAATGTTATTATTGACGTTCATAAGTGGCAGTTTTCTGTCCTAAACTGAATAAATGATTTTTGACTTTTTGACTTTGACCTTAGATAAGAAGCTAGCATTTTTTTAAATGTTTGCTACCTCATTGTAACCTTCTATAAAAAATCTTCATCATTAAATAAAACAGCTGATTAACGACTTCACCTGCACCAGAATCGCATGCAAAACATTATACCTAATATTTTTTTTAAAATGCTTTATGTCAGTAAAAGTATAGTTTTAAGCCAGTCAATAATAATACCTTGAATTATCTATGTGTTATTCCAAGAATATAAGAATAACAACAAAAGGTCACGATCATTTGAAAAATGCTAATTATTTTATACAATGACGGGTTTTATGATTCCACATAAAGTTGTATACAGCTGGAAAATACAAAAACATTTATATTACGTGTCGAGGGATTGTTCATCTCTGTCGCACGTAGAGTTTAGCGTGCTGCGTCTTGCTCTCGCGTGACGCAATGCGCCTGCGCAACTCACGCGCGATGCATTCACTCAGACCGTAAACAGCGCGAGAACACAACGTAACACCATTTCACTATAAAGTGACATTCGTTTATTTAGTTCGTGATTCTCTTAAAAAAAACTTTGAACCATTTCATAACTGTGTCCAAATTGCAAGTGACGTGCAATAGTGAATATTTAGTGGCAATAAGAAATCTGCGCGAAGGTTAAAGTTTCGCAATGGACGCGACTAGTAAGTAAACTGGTATTAATATTTATAAATATTTTAAAACAAATACATCCTTGTGTCTAATAGGCATTGAAGCAGAATATGAATGATATTATGATATTTTTTAACTCGTTTGTTCTTGTTCACGTGAGTAACATATAACCCGTTGTAAAATGCCTACTAATCACATGGCAACTATAACGGTATAGTACAATGATTAAATATAATTAGTTAACTGTGAAATCTGACTGCCAAAAGCCTAGCACTAATATTTTTCATTTACCTACACTACTCACATAGACACTACAGTCTTCAAGTAATACCTATTGTCATAAATTAAATCATCTTAATCTTAGGACAAACATTTCGTATTACGTTAGGCACATAATACTTATATGCAATGTAAGATGAGATATCTTCCATTCATTCTTCAAATTACCGACAAAAAGCCGAACTAAGGAATGATGTAATAAGTAGTCAATAACCGCGCGAAGTACAATAGTCCGAATCAATTAATAATGAAGTTACCAAAGCGGTTAGTAAAATCATCTAGCCTATCACTTTCGATTCTCGCAAAACCTTGTGAGTTACGCCCTAAATACTGCGTTCGTATTTCGACATACCAGGCTCATAATCGCTTCTTAGATGAGACCCAGCTCATGGCCTCAACATGGCATATAATTGATATATTGGCCTTTGTCTCAAGCACACTCGTCTATTTTGCATTAGCCTTTGTGTAATAAACGAATGACTCTACGACCCAAGGACTGATACAAAACAAGCAATAAGCCACTTACAATAATTATAATTGTAATGAGGACGTGTTTATATCCGTATCGTAATATGTAAGCCGCATTTTTTAAGAAGTGTACAAGTATACATCCTTTAATAATAAATTATTAGGCGAATAGGCTAATCAATACGAAAAACTAATAGTAAATATAAATTTTTTCGTGTAAAATGAAATTTAAAAAATGATGGGACACATTTACGTACATCGAAGTAGAGCTTTAATTTGTGTGTAGCATTTGAATGATTTGCATGATTTTGATTTTGAATGGTAAATATTGATCGTATAGATACATATATCGGACTCCTTAATATTGACACTAACAACTATGTAAATCCTGTAAAAAGCATTGTGGTTTGCATCTAAATATGTTTTAACTTTCAATATATAGAAACATTTAGGAATTATCGTTTCTGCGTCTTCCCCATGGCTATCGTAGAATCCGCGCATTTCTGCTGTACCTAATATAAAAGGTTTGTAACATGTAGCCATTTAAATTTTCAGTGGAAAACAAAATGGGTCTGCCTCCACCGTACGAACAAACTCTACCCAATCCAGCACCGCCTCCTTCTTACTTCGGCAACCACCCCCCACCGCCACCGGGCCTAATCATCCCGCCGGTGACCGCTCCACGAACAACCGTCATCACATCCCCACCTGGCCCAGGTCTGGCGCCTGGTAAGCTAGGACCAGGACCAACAGGCACAACCTGCGCTACATGCAACAAATCCATTGTAACGAGGGTCGATTACGTACCCAACAATCGGACGCACATCATTTCTGCAGCGCTCTGCGTTGTGGCTGGGTGAGTTTGTCAGTTTTCTTTTGTTAATTGTTTGTTGTAGTTGTATAACTGGAATGCGATTGTGCAGTTGTGCTTATCCATTTTGTTCAGACAAGCGAAACAAGGAATTACTTAAAAGGACCTTCCAATAAGCTTACATTAGAAGCATAACTCTCATAAATGATGCAAACGTAATGTTCTTTTGTTTTTTACAGTCGCTAATCTATTTAAGTTAACTGATCGTCACATCGTCATGCGTTTTGTATTAAACAAACGTTATATTAAACGTTATATACTTACTAAAATGGATTAGTGCAGCGTTGCCGTGACTGACTCACATCACATCTTTTTGTTAAATCACATCATCGTCAAATGCGTATTTAAATCACACCTAAAAATAATATACTTACTGATATGGTACTAATATACATTTTTATGTTATTTAAAATAATTAAAAGGTTATTACAGCCCTTGCTAAACTAACTTATAATGTAAAATTACATTAACCGTTCTGAGTTTATCAGTGTTATCAGTATACTGATGTTTTTAATATCAATTGTCTAATAATATGATGAACCAACCTCTGTTGAAATCCCTATGACCTATCAACTACGCAATCGCTCCTGATAAATTTTAATACGTATGAATACTTTGCTGTTGATACTTGAATGACGTATTTAGTAGCCTCGCTCGTAAATTTAAGCAAAGACAACCACTTCCATTTAAATAAGTACCAGCAATCATAAAACATTTATGCAAATGGACCACCCAACTTGCTTACTACTACTTAATCGAAGCTACTCGTTTAAAAAAAACTTAGATATACTTACGTACTGACTCTTTACCAATGCACCAGGCAATGTCTTTGACGTATTTCGTGCAACAGAACGCAAGCCAATGATGTCGAAACCAATTAATATTCACTGAACGAGCCGGCCTAGACCGTTAGCACGATCTTGTAATGTTCTATAAAGAAGGATCTTTCCATCACAATTCACGATGGTATCTTCACTTCTGATTATATTTAGGCCGACAACGCCTACTTTATCTTCTCCCAGCGTGTCTCCCGTCTTGTTACAGGTTCCGCTTTCCTGCTCTTTCTTCTTTACTTCGCTCTATTCCTGGCATCTTCTTCAGTAGGATCGCAGCTCTTCATGTCTTTATTGACAACACTAGGAAAACCTCGCCACCCTTTATAAAGGGTTCTCGTCACTTCAGTTGGTGACACTGCCACCTTTAACCGCCGCAGAATCAGTTATCTTATTTTTTATCTTATAGCATTGTGTTCAAAGGTCAATAAAAAACCAGAAAGTTCATCAAATAGGTTACTCATGTGAAATGAGCAATAAAAATAATTTACGTAGACCGTGATAAACATACAATAACAGGAACTAAAAACGCCGTTTACAAATTATATTACTTAAGTTTCCGGGTGAAAATGTAAAATCGCACACGTCACCTTAAAATGTTAATATTGCTGCTAACTTTAATGATGCTTTTAAATTAAATAATATAATATGTAAATGAGAACAATAACTTCTATAAACAATTTATTCCTGTGCGGCAATCATTGTTAATCAAGTATTATAAAAGTTACTTAAATTTATTTTTGTACATTTTTAAGTATCAAAATGTTAAGGCAGTTCTATAAAATTATTGTTGGAAATAAATCTCTGCATAACGGTAGAAACTCTATTACGAGTAACTTTGTAATTAATTTGTTAATTATGTTAAAACTACAGCACGGTAATCTCTCGGTTTGGTAAATTTTTTTTTTGCACTACATCTCTTTTAATAATTATCTATAAACCGCTTACTTACACCGTGTTCATTGCACACAGTCAACAATCCATCCGTACTGTGTTGGTTATTACGGAACATCGTAAAAAAAATTACTAAGCAAATAAACAGATTCGTTTTGTAACTTTAGTTAAGATTTTTAATATCAGTTTCGTTTGTTTTTCAGATGCTGTTGCGGATGCTTCTTTCCTTATTGCATGAGGTCATGTAAAACTGCCAACCACTACTGTCCCAACTGTCAAGCTTTCGTTGGCACCTATATCCCTTCGTGACTGAAATGCCCTTGCAACAACGATCTCGACCCGATCTGAAGCGTTTTAAACGCATCAAGTGAATAATTTTTAATACGAAAAGTTATTGTAAATATTTAGCAAATAATAAAGTAGGCATTAAGTGTATTCTGCTTCTAAGAAAGACACCTTTTTAGCTTTAAGTTTACCCATTCTATGAAAAAGTACACTCAGGTATTATAATTTTGCCTTTGAGCCTCTTGCCTTCTGATTAATTCAAAAAGTTAGCTAAAGTAGGTTATTTATACCATAACAGTCTAACATGTGTCGTGAAAAATATGAGTAATAATCAAATTATTTTTCTGTTTATGGAACGTCATGAAATTTTATTTAGCTTACTTATCATTAGTTTCACACAGCTCTTATCTTTTTCGTAAGATTTAACCAAAACAGCCTTTAATTGTCAATCTAACTATGATAAATAACTTACGACTTAGTCGAAAACTATCAAGATAGACCACCAACATGCATGCTAATTAGTACACACAGTACCTATACAGCAAAGGGAGACAGATCAAAAGTTTAAAAAAAATTCTTTTGAGCAGCATTTCTTCGGAAATGGTAAAATAAGTGTAGTAGTAGCTTGGGTATTCAAACTATTCACTGACTATAAATACCTACCTCTATGTTAATCAGATTGTACAAATGATTAACACAGTTTTTACAGTGAGTTGAGTGGTCCAAAAGTTGTGGATCTAAAGTAATAAAATGACAGCAAATGTTTTTTTGATTGGACCACGCTGAATAAACTGATCCCTAGGTTACAGTAACTTCAATTTGTATTTAACTTAATCACCGTGCATGTACCATCAATGACTAAATACTAAGGATAAATTGGTATGAAATGTGTGTATGAATGGCCTTATTCCAAAACATATTTCAATGATGTAATTACTCATATGTACCAAAACGAATGACTAAATGCAATGAATTGAATGATTAAAAGTTATTTTAATTTTATGATTTAATTTATTACAGTATATTTTTTACCAACAAGTTTTCTCAATGATGTAATAATCATAATTTATATATTTTTGTATAAATTACATGTATTTTTAAACTTTAAAGCTGGGGGTCTCTTGCGACAAAGTAAGCTAAACAATGGCAGAAAATTAGGTTTTAGTCAATAGCTAATTAGAATAGCAGGCTATGCGTATGTTGTTCATTTAATGGATTTATTTAAGAACAAGGGGTTTAAGGATTTTTATCGCAAGAGCCCTGGCAAGCCTATTTAATGGCTAACGTGATTTATGTACACATCAACGCAAAAATTAAATGGTTTTTAAATAAAATGGCTGAATAAAATCATTTCTTTTCTCGTGTAAGTTGGTAAGTAGAGTTCATTTTGCGTCTCATTTTACAAATAAGCTTCTGGCTAAAGGTTCTTGCGTCATAATTGCTATTATAAGTATCATATACAAGGTGTCCCTGGAATTATAGGTCAAATCAAACTACTTTTCATCCATTGAAAATGGAATCTACATTCATAAAGCCAAAAAACTCGGGAGTGAATCCCGCTATGCACTTGTTTAATTTGATCCATTCTTCCAGGGACACCCTGTGTAATTTATATTACATATATTAAAATTCCAATTTCAATGGAAGTTTTATATATTAGATCTTATTTTATTAACTTAGATAAAAACAACAACTTTCACCACGAGACCGACATCGAAATTTTTAAAAAAGTAGGTTATATTGGTATGCGCTATCAGCCACGCAACCCTCAAAAGCAACAGCAGATTGGCTGTTTAGTTTTGGGAACAAATTCTTTTTTCGCGATTTCGATGTTAATTCAATCGAAGATGAGATAGGTTATTGGTTTCTTGGGAAAAGTTGTTTGTATCATGTGTTTATACAAACCTTTAAGTATTTAACACTAAATCAAAGAATAATAAGTTAAACAACTGTAATACCGCAAAGAAAATCAATTAGGTGCTCAAATACAACAAGTTTTTCTATACGAATCAAAATAAGTTTTCCTTTCCCATGCTAACTTACCGATCAACTGTTACATTTTTTTTTCGGAAATTATTTTTTTGTTTTGTTTTCAATATGTATAGGTCCCTTTGTAAATGTATAAAGTACTCTTAACCTACTTTTGCTAAGTAAACAAAAATCATAAAAAAATCCAAAATTAGTTTACTTGCATCGGAAGGTGTTGCATAGACATACTTATTGCATTTAATAACCTAAGTAAAATTAAGAACTAATTTATGCATTAATTGAAAAACTCTTAAATAATTGACATTCTTGTATAAACTCCAAGAAACTTCTTGCATCTTGGACAATAGTGTTCGACATTTTTCCACCTTTTTACCAAATATGGTGCAAAACAGCAACACAGCCACCTGTAAGAAAACATGCTTAGGTAATATACAAAAAAAATCTGCCATTAATTTGGAACAAAAACTGTTGGAGTAATAGGTACGTAGTAGAGCTAATTAAAGAATAATTTAGAAATATTTTATTTATTTAAAGATTAACCACTTATAAATGAAACTCCAATAAAACTATTTACAGTTAACTAGTTAAGAGTAACACGAGAGGCGAGCATACCGGACTTGGTGTCGTTTTCTCTGAGGTCCAGGGTTCGACTCCCGGTCGGTGTAGAAATGTAGAAGAATAACTTTTCTATATTGTCTCGGGTCTAGCTGTTTTGGTACCGTCGTTGTTTCTGATTTCTGTAACACAAGTGCTTAAGCTACTTATCAGAGTGTGCTACCCCAATTTGCAAAAACAAAATCTTATTTATTACTTAGTGTTTAATATTTAAGTTAGTTTTCGTGGTTGGTTTTTCCTACCCGGCTGTACTACCAAGAAAACTGTATCAATTTAACACATACGATCTTTGAAAACACTCATATGAGATTGATCTATGTAATTACAAGTGTATAATTTATGTTATTTGTTGTATGTCAAAAATGTTGAATTGGGGTAAAAAGTCGAAAATTCTTACCATTACCATACCTAAATTGTTAAAGCAGGTAAGAAGAATTGGAGTAGTGGAATAGGTACCTATTAACTCTAATCATTTAGATTCACAAATAAACAACAATAAAATAAAAACAAATGACGTGAGTTACAGTTACGCTTACAGTGGATTTTTATCTTTAAAAAATAATACTTACTTGCATTGCACATTTATCATCTTTACATACAGGTACATAGCAATACAAAGTCGCTTAATCCTCCGTCTGTACATTTAGATCTTCTAAACTACGCAACAGATTTTGATTCAACAATAGACAGCGATTCAAGTGGAAGGTTGATTATGTATAAAACATGAATTTTATATTTTCATCTTTTTATTGGGTTCCTTATACTTATTGAGATTATCTGATGATGGTCAGGAGGAAAATAATGGAAATCTTCAACAATTACTAGTAAAACCTTCGTGTTTTGACTCATTTGATTCTTTTTGACGAGTTTAATACTTAAAAGTGTTTTTTTATGAATATAGTTTTATTTTATTAGCTCACTTGACGGACAATGTTGTTAGTGACTACCGCCTAATGTCTAGCGAACAAAAACTAGCCTACCTAGCCTAGGCTTATCATTACACTACTACCGAGCTAATCAGCGAAATACCGCTGTTGACACAAAATACGATTGATGACTTATCCATTAAAACGTAATAGTACCAACCAACCACGAATATTTAATGGCATTATGTTGACTAAAAAGTATTGAAGGACTCACTAACCACAAAGTTTATGTGCCTAAGCATAATTTAGGGTGTATTAATTAACAGTTTAATCATAAGCAAATATCCATCAGCTCTCTACTTCTTCTTTTATCAATAATTCGACCGAGACGACCTCAGGTCAATGTAGAAAACGACATTTCTATATTGTCTCGGGTCTGGGTAGTGTAGTAACGTCGTTTTTTCTGATTTCTATAATACAAGTGCTTTGGCTACTTCATTAGGATCAATGTATGCGATGTTGTCTAACATTTAATTTTTTTTTTATATACTATGATCATATTTTATTAGTCATCTAACCTTTACGGGACGATTCTGCTGATCAAATACTATGATACCAATTCCCTTTCAGCCCTGTTAGGGACTCACCCTGAACGCTTAACAGAGGTACTCATGCAGTGTTTTTTCTACCACATAAGCTATTTAAAACAGAACAAGGTTGAAGTAATACCAAATAATAATTATAATAGTACTACATAAGAGATCATGGTTAGCCCAAAGTACTAGCCAATAACAGTACTAACTTACCAAAAGAATATTCCCATGATAATAGCAACAATGTGCGTAATTCTGGTATTTCTGTACGTTGCCCTGGTCATTATATCTTCATGGCAGTGAGGGCAGCGAATGCCAACTGGCTCGGAACCCACCTGCAGCACGTCCAACTCGATGCTCACGTTAGAGCTCTGCCCGATCTGATGATACGAGCTGGACTCCACTGGAAATATTAGTTAAATTTGATGAGATAATCCAGCCTGTATTGTTTAATCATTTTCACTATCAATGCTGACATTACTCGTGTCCGTCGGGTACGTAGGCCATATCATCTTACGGGTTTGCGAATTATCTAGCGGAGATACGACGAATCAGTGTCCAAAAAACGCCGTTGTTTCGCGAAAAAAACAAAATATTAACCTTTATGTGTCGACATTTACTTAAGTAGGTACTAAGTAGTTTTTTTCAAAGGCAAGGACTTAAACGCATACAATTTTAATATCTAATCAATGATCATACTTGTAGAAAACAGATCTTTTGATAAAACTGCGTATTGTTTTCAAAATATCAGTACAGTACGATTTGATGTACAGCGACCAAGAACGGCGATCTGAGGGCACGCTAAATTGACGACAAGTAGGAAAGACTAAAACTGCTGAATGTAGACTACCAGTTGCTGTAACAGAGCTCAAGAATTTGGGATAGCTTGGTGTTTCTCTAAAATTAGAGCGTGAAATCATGTTTCTCGAAAGTACGTATAATCAAAAACAAGTAAGACACTTCACCACCTTCCACCCTGATGATAGTGCACGTCGAGGTGGACTTATATATTTCATGGAAAGGCTATTTTTTTTCGCGATTTCGATGTTTGTATTTTTTTAAGAGAGCAGCAGCTGATTACATTACCTACTTTCAAGGAAGTTCATGGTTTCATATTTAGCCTATTTATATCATCATCATCATTTTAGCCATATGACGTCAACTGTTGAATATAGGCTTCCCCCAATAAGATTGACCGGTTGGAAGCTGCCTGCATCCAGCGGCTTCCTGCAACGTTTACCAGGTAGTGTATCTACCTTGTGGGTAGTCTTACGCTGCGCTTGCCGGTACGTGGCTTTTATTCTAGAACCTTTCTGCCCTATCGACCGTAGCCAAATATGGTCCTATTTTATTCGTTTTTATATTGGGGTAAACCTCCGAATCGGTACGAAACCCTCGGTACGCGCTTCCGACTCGCAGTTAGCCAATTTTTCTTCATTATAAAATTGTTGGGTCAGATATCCAACAATGAATCAGTGGTACACATTGAGCCATCACTTTATTTTGAATGTGCGACATTGCCAAACCGTGCTATTAGCAAAAATACGCTCCAATTATACGACTTCCTCAGGCGCTTCCTAATCGACGACCAACCCGCGCCAGAAGCGCACTTGTGTTGACGTGTTCAGTGGTTTTCGACACCAAAACAAAAAAAAACGTAAGTTTGGTGTTATTTAATTTTATTAGCTTTTTATCAATTGTACCACATGAAAATAATTAATTTCGCGTAATAACTACTTGGCTGTAATTAACGAATGCCCATTTTCCGCCATCTTGCTCCGTTTGTTTTCGACCTAACCTAAAACATCAGAAGTAGTAGTTCATGCACAATGAACCATCAAGATGTGGTTCACAAAGATCCACATGAATGTAGATATTTCTACCGTTAGTACACAATGAGCCAGTGCTTTTTTCCTTAGGTCACTGTGTATTGCAGTTTCTTTTTTAATTAATTTTAGATTTATTAGCAGAAACTGTCAGCTAAACTGTTGTAATTGCTGAAATTTCTGTACATAATATGAATTAATCTTTAGAATGGGGCGATCGAAGGTGGTGAAAAGGAAATAAAGTAGGCAAACCAAAGAAGTGGCAATATGCAATGTGCAAATGGGCCTTCGCTCTGGTGAAACATGGTGTAAGCATTCGTAAAGCTGCTAAGGACTGTCAATTGGACTACGGAGTACTACCTACCCAACACTAAGGAGTTATGTTTTTGAATGATGAAAATATAAAATAGTGGTGAATCATAAGTGTTTTCAACCGATGAAGAAAAAATCCTCATTAAATTACATCGAGGAATTTTTTTTCATAAATATATTGTTAGTTTACCATCCTAATATTATTACTGCAATAACTACATAGAAACATGTAATTTAAATTAAATCAATGTTAATGATTCACTGTGTACACCCGGTTCATTGGATAGGGGTCCCGGGACCTAAGGCCGGTTCATTGTGTACTTGTGTTGGTTGGTACACAGTTAACCGTTTCTCAGTTTTTCTTTAGAGTCTCAAAACTCGACTTTATTAGGTTTTGTTCATAATGTTAATGCCAAATTAAAGCCAGATAACCAGTTAATGGTCACACAAAAACATTTTTAAATACGTTCCTAAAGAACCGACTTAAGAAGTTAAAAAATTTTGGTGGTTCATTGTTGGACATCTGACCATATACTTAATGCATTTTAAAAAAAGTCTTAAGTTTGTGTATCTAATTGCAATTTCCAACAGCAGTTCAACCTGCATACATTTATGTAGATCAAGGATAAAAGAGCAAGGACTTATTCACGTGTAGAGCCCATGGTGCACTGCATTTTACCTACTTAGTTTACACCTAGGCTGTTTGAAAAGTATCCTTTGTTCGTTATTACACTAGACTTTTCATAATCGAATTTTTTTCTGAGAAAAAAAAAAGAATTTTCACAATAACTACTACCTACGTTACTTACTTTTTGTTATTTTCCAAATAATAAGTAAGTAACTTCTATACACCGTTACACGTTATCACAATACCACTTGACTTACGAGAGCAATAACTAAAAACAATATTTGTCTCTACAGCACTGAACTTTACTTAACACACCATGAAATAACTTTTGTAGGGCAATTATGTTTTTGAAGTTATAAAAAATACTGAAAAACTATGCGATATACCTATCTTCTTTTACAAGGTAGGAATG
Source organism: Anania hortulata (assembly GCA_963576865.1). Classification (NCBI taxonomy): domain Eukaryota; kingdom Metazoa; phylum Arthropoda; class Insecta; order Lepidoptera; family Crambidae; genus Anania; species Anania hortulata. The sequence goes on along the minus strand of OY756390.1, from coordinate 10,795,385 downwards.
AGATCTATATGAGCTGCTACGATAACACTGAAATGTCGATAATGAAAATAGTTATCGAATAGATAACGTTTAGCTTGTTAGAGCATGTAGGTCATTTTCAACAAGTAGGTAAGTGACAAGTACATAAGTAAGTTAGCGACAAGTGCCCGCTGGAAAAAACTTATTATTTAACTATTAGTGCTAAGATGCCTGTTAATAATAAGTCCCTGGCTACGCGCTTGGCGTCCTCGCTAGTCGCCTAGCGATACGCGAACGATACATGTTATAATGCGTAAAAAAAGTTTGAAAACCTACTGTGTATCAACCTCCATGCCATATATTACGTCCTTAAATATGAAATTGCCGATACTCAATACTGGCAACTTTAACATTAAATATCTTGCGTTTGATTAGGAATTCCAAATTCAAATTTATTTCGAAATAAAGCCAGAAAAATGTTAATTTATAATTCGAATTTCATTTGTTTTCACATCATATGTTTGAGCTTCAACATTGCTATAACAACAACTATGGACCAATTTAAAATTCGCGGTATTTACGATACGAGTTTCACCGTGGCACCAGTACTGCAGAAACGACTCGAAAAATTAACGACGGACCAGGCACCGCTAACGAACAAACGGTGCGTTTTTGGTTTCAACGTTTCCGTTCTGGAAATTTCGATTTACACAATGAGCCTCGTGGACGACCTGATACTCAAGTGAATAACGAGGAATTGAAAGCGATAGTGGAAGCGGATCCATCTCAAACCACTTCTGAATTAGCAGCAGCCTTCGGCGTAAGTGACAAAACGATACTTATCATGTACTCATCCATTTGCGCCAAATCGGAAAAGAGAAAATTTAAAACTCGAAAAGTCCTACCACACGAATTGACTGAAGCAAACCAACAAACACGCGTCGGTTGCTGCGTTTCTTTGCTCAATCGTCACAATAATGTGGGGACTTTGAACCGTATCGTGACTTGTGATGAGAAATGGATCCTGTACGACAATCGGAAGCGATCATCACAATGGCTTAACCCTGGCACTGATTTGGTATTATCCCTGGAGAACCGGCAAAACCTTGCCCTAAGCGAAAACCGACCAAAAAAAAATTCTGGTTAGTGTTTGGTGCACTGTGGACCAGTGCTGATGTTATCCACTACAGCTTCTTCAGATCAGGCCAGACGATTACTGCAGACTTGTATTGCCAACAATTGCAAATAATGAAGGAAAAGGTCGCCATTAAACAACCAAGACTTGTGAATTGCTCTAGCCCACTGCTCCTTCAGGATAACGCTAGACCACACACTGCACATCAAACGGTCGCCAAGTTAGAAGAGCTGCAACTGTAACCTTTGCGTCACCCACCATACTCTCCAGATCTTGCCCCAACCGATTACCACTTTTTCAAATAGATAACTTTATACAAGGAAAGAAATTCAAATCTGATAAGGCAGTCAAAACCGCCTTCAAACAGTTCATGACTCTCGCTCCTAGGATTTTTTTTCCCGGGTCCCGGGTTAGATTCTCGGTCGGGTCAATGTAGAAAACGATCTTATTTATGTTGTCCTATATGGTCGGGATGCTGTGGCACCGTCGTTGTTTCTGATTTCTATTTTTATTTTATTTATCTTAGGATCAGCGTATGTGATGTTGACCAATAATTATTTATTTATTTTTAAGTTTAGCAAATGCTTAGACTATTGAAATTGAATGTAATGTTCGAACGTATCTCTTCTTTTGCTGTCTCACTTAGATTTCCGATAATTCCGTAGATATTACTGTAGTATTAGACATTAGTGTAGTTTTGACATATGACTTAAAATTATTAATAGGAAGTTCGATAACATTGTAAGGTATATTATTAAAAAATATAATACAAAATCCCAAGAACGAATTACTTGACTTGGCCAATCTAAAGTTTGGGACTACAAGTTAGGTTTTGTTTCTTGTGTTATTTGAATGAATGTCACTTTTTTTAAATAAAAATATCTAAATATCTTTTGCAGTACGTACATAATATTATTAAATATGTATTGAGAGGCCACAGTGAGTATGTCGATTTCTTTAAAGAAATCTCTCAGGGATGCGCGCGGACTAAGTTTGTAAATAGCACGAATGGCTCATTTCTGTAAAATAAAGATAGTATCGATGTCCGCATCAGAACCCCACAAGAGAAGACCTTAAGACATAATACCTACTATGAAAGTAACTAAAATACACGAGGCTTGCCGTTACAACGTCAGTTAATGTAATTTTTTTCTAACCGCAAAGGCATTAACCGATTAGGATTGTATTTTGCAAAAAAAAGTCGTCGATATGGGGAAGCTCAGCCAAAACTAATCTCAGATGGCGCCAGCGTGTTTGGTCTTTTTGACAACCGTTGTCAACTAATGTCCACAAATACAATACGACATCTATTTGGTATTGTGTATTGGTGTGTTTCCCCGCCGATTTAGTAGAATATTTTTCCTTTTTACGGGGATTGCCTTTTTTATTGTATTTTGTCCTTAATAAAAGTTGTTAAGTTCTCAATAAAAAGATAATTCTGCATTTTATGGATGGTTGATTATGATCTACATAAACTTAATTTTATTAGTCAAATCAAACTCGGGTAACATTTGTGTAATCAATTCGAGTTTGATGGTGCTAAAATTGATTTTGGCTTGATTCGGAATACATCCAAAGTCTATTAATAATGTCAATGTCGAAAAAAAAGCGCGGGAAACGTCGGTTTGTGCGGTCGACTTTTTGTTTTGATAAATAGTTTTATTGTTATAAAACTGTATAATAGGAGGATCAGTTGTAGAATAGTGTGTTAATATTAGCTAATTTGTATATATTTAATTTAAGTAGTGTAAAAATCGCTGCATATAGGTAAGTTTTTTACTTTCTTAACCTTTCATGGACGAACCTGAGGATCCTGGCGGGACAATCCCCCAGGTATCCAACTACGTAACAATTTCACATGGAACAGAAACTGAAGGTTCACAAAGAGACACGGATGCATCTGAAAGTGGTAAAAGTAGCTCTCATCGCAAGCGTGTGCAAAACCGCAAATATTGTAAACACTGTAACAAAAGGAAGAGGAAAAGTCATAGATCTACAGGATTAACTGATGAAACAAACGGATGTTTATGTGAAAATGACAATGAAAGGCCTAATATTTTCATCAATAAACCCGACAACTTTGTAGCCCCGAATCACTCTACAACAAAACCAAGTGCCATGAGTGTTAGTGAAAATCGTGATTCCGTTCCAACAGCATTTGTTGGTAGATCTCTTTATGAAGCTTCTGATGCCGCTCCCTATATAATCCATATACAAAAAAACCAGTTACCTTCTGAAAGTTCTAACATTCACCCAGTTTCATTTGGCCACTTCTTGAAAAAGAATCATTTTAAAAACATTGTCAACGGCAGTCTGAAAAAAATTGGTAGAAATCGTATAGTTATTTCTTTTTCTAACTATGAGGATGCTAATAATTTTGTTGCAAGTGATTTGTTAAAACTAAATAACTACAAGGCATTTATTCCAGTGTTTAACGTGACCCGTATGGGAGTGGTTAGAGGAGTACCTACTGACTGGACTGATGATGAAGTGAAAACAAATATTTCAACCCCTGTGGGATGTGGAAACATCTTAAAGGTTAGGCGGTTTAAAAGAAAGATTAGTAGTAACGGAAAATCTGAGTTTGTTCCTACTGAGACAGTTGTCCTTACTTTTGATGGCCAGGTCCTCCCAAAACGTGTGTTCCTCTGCTATAATTCACTACCAGTTGACTTATATATATTTCCAACTGTGCAATGTTTTAACTGCTGTAGATATGGTCATGTCAAAAATCAGTGCCGTTCTACCCCAAGATGCTTTAAGTGTGGACATGGGCATTCAGGAGATAGTTGTTCAGTTGAGGAAAACGTGACCTGTTGTCTTTGTTCAGGCTCCCACTGTGCCACAGATAGAAAATGCCCAGAGTTTGCTAGACAAAAAGGAATTAAAGAGACTATGGCTAAAAATTGTTTATCTTATGGTGAGGCTTTGAAATTACATCCACCTATAGGCAAATCATATGCCAATGTTTTAACATCCCCTGCTCCACCCATTCAATCAATTGGATACAGTTCTTATTCAAATAGTATTGGTAATAAATCATATAACAAAACAGTTTTCTTAAACCCCAGGGTTCCACCTAAACAAGGGAAGGGGTATGATCGAGTATCTCACAATGAATTAATTAAAGACTATAATGCACCTTTACCTGAAAATGGTTGTGCCCTAAATAATGAAGGACATAGTCATTTTCTTGCTAACTTACCCCTAAAGGATCTGATCATAGCACTAATTAACTCTCTGTCAAAATCCAATATGATATCTTTACCGTCCAACGCTGCCCCGAATACCACTACACATAATGAAAATAACCAAAATGGCAGTAAACTCACTAGTGCTGCAGTGGAATTGTCGCAGCATTAGTAGTAAGAAAAGCGATATTTTATTTATTATTAATAAGTTTAATCCATTTGCCATGTCTCTCCAAGAGACATGGCTTCAACCCAACTTTCATTTCAGAATTCCTGGCTTCTCTTGTATTAGAGAAGACAGGTCTGATGGCTATGGTGGTGTAGCTATCCTAGTTAAGCATTCTGTACCCTTTACACACATCCCTATTCCTCAACATAGTTGTAATTTCTCTATAGTAGCGATTAGTATAAATAAAATTTCTTTTGTTTCCTTGTACATTCCTCACCCTTCAACTTTAATTTTAGATGAAATTGAATGTTTATTAAGTAATATTCCGGTACCTATTGTAATTATGGGAGACTTTAATGCCCAACATCAAGCTTGGGGCAGCTTTAGTTCTAATGTATATGGATCTAGAGTTCTAGAAATATTCGACCGCCTAAATTTCGTTTTATTAAATACTGGGAAACCAACGCGTCGTACCAAACCCCATGAAGGTCCTAGTGCTCCAGATTTATCAATCTGCTCACCCAACTTAGCATCTTGCTTAACTTGGACAACACTGAGTTCAACCTTTGGAAGTGATCACTTCCCTATTTTAATCACTTTCCCAGATGAAATAGGTAGTAGATTATCATCAGATAGACGCCCTGCTCGCATGAAGTATAAATTATCTAATGTTAATTGGTATGCATTTCAGAAAGAAATTGAACAGAAAACCTCATCACTGCCTGTTGTTTCTGATAGTAATCATTTGGAGTGCGCTGACGCACTTGCTCAATTATTAGTTAGAACCGCTGATAAAATGTTTCCTATTAAACATCCAAATAATTTGAATAGAATCCCTTTTCCGCCTTGGTGGGACAAGGAATGTTTGACAGCTGTCAAAAAAAGGAAAGATGCGGAAAAGCGCTATAAGTCCGAATCAACCATTGAGAATTTCGATTATCTTACGGAGATAATGACTGCTACTCGAAAACTTCTTAAGAAAAAAAAGTGGGAAGGCTGGTCGGCCTTTTGTTCATCAATATCTCCAGATGTTCCTCCGTCAGTAATCTGGTTCAACATCCGAAGATATCGATCTATTTTTAAAGAACCCACACATACTAATCCTGATAAACTTGTCATAGACCAATTTTTAGACAAGCTAGCTCCTTCATCTGTACCGTTAAGCAATGTCTTTATTAATCGATCTCTTGACCAGAGTCTTGGAAACCATACCGAGCTTAATGCTCCTTTCACTCTTTGCGAACTAAAGGGCATCCTTTCATATGTGAAAGATTCTTCTCCTGGCGATGATGGGATCCCATACTCTTTTTTCTCTCATCTTAGTGACTCTACTTTATCTTATTATTTACAGTTGATTAATTCTATTATGGAGAATGGTAATATCCCATCATCGTGGAAATCACAAGAGGTAATTCCGATATTGAAGCCTGGTAAACCTGCATGTGATCCCAACTCATATAGACCAATTGCCCTTTCTTTAGTTATTGTTAAATTAGCAGAACATTTAGTTAAGAACCGTCTTGAATGGTTTGTTGAAAGCACAGGGCTATTGGCTAAAAACCAATATGGTTTTAGAAAGGGGAAAGGTACTATGGATAGTATAGGAATATTTACTACTGATATCCGCTTAGCTTTCTCTAGAAATGAATCACTTCTTGCGGCCTTCCTTGATATTAAAGCAGCATATGACAATGTTTTAATCCACATTCTCATCAACAAACTTCATAAGCTTAAAATCCCATCAATGTTAATAAACTTTATCACTAATATTTTATCAGAGCGTTCAATCAGTGTATTGCTGGAGGACTCAGGTCCTCATAAAAAAACAAGGTTAGTGTGGAGCGGAATTCCACAGGGTTCTGTATTAAGTCCTATTTTATTTAACATTTATACATATGATTTAGAACCTGCTCTTGTCAAACACATCAGGGTATTACAATATGCTGATGATTTACTTTTATATTCCTCAGGTACTTCGATTCAGAACTTAAATTTATCTTTAACAAGTGCTCTACAAATTCTTAAAATCTGGCTAGATGAGAACGGTTTAAGCATTTCAGTTCCCAAAAGTTCTATTGTGTTATTCTCTCGGAAGAGACTTCCCCCACCTATTACAGTTTATTACGAAAATGATGTAATTCCAGTCAAAACAGAAGCAAAATTTTTAGGAGTGACATTAGATGAAAAGCTATCTGGTTTGTCTCACTGTTATTCTACAGTTACTAAATGCGAAAAACTACTGAATATACTAAGATGTGTATCTGGAGTCTGGTGGGGTGCACATCCATCTTCATTAAAATTACTTTATAATGCCACCATTAGGAGTGTCCTTGACTATGGTAGTTTCTTTTTAGAACCTTGCAATGTAGTAGGTTTAAGAAAGTTAGATGCGGTTCAATCTAAAGCACTTAGAATTATTTCTGGTGCCATGAAATCAAGTCCAATCAATGCTTTACAAGCAGAATGTGTTGAGCCTCCATTGAGACTGCGGCGTCAATACTTATGTGACAAGTACTTGTTCCGAGTCCTTCAATGTTCTAATCACCCCCTAAATAGCAAACTTAATAGTCTTTCTAATTTAGTCGATAACTCTCCGTACTGGTCACGTAAATCTCCCCCTTGCTTAGTCGTTAGTTATAGGAAATTTTTGTCCATACAAGCTCCAATTCACAGATCTCCATTTCTTCCAATATTTACAATACATTTTGAGGCACTAATACTAGTGCCTACTATTTATTTTAATTTAGACATAAACAAAGACGATAGCAATGCTAATATAAAATTTATGCAAATTTTAGATGAAAATTGGTATGATTGGCACCATGTTTATTGTGACGCGTCTAAACATTCTTTAACGGGTCACGTTGGCGTTGGAATATTACATCACCAGTACCAAATTGTACAAAAAATTAAACTTCCTCCTGAATCATCTGTCTTTACTGGTGAATGCTTTGGACTATATAAATCTTTAGAATATGCTTTACTTATGAAACTTAATAAAATAGTAATTTTTTCGGACTCAAAGAGCGCACTGCAAGCATTACTCAAATTCCCTTTTAAGAACAATGTTAGTTACCCTATTATCATTGAGTGCAGAAAATTACTGCATAAATGTAATTTAAATGGCTACACTATTAATTTTGCATGGATACCTAGTCACTCTAACATTTCAGGAAACGAAAAAGCGGATAGACTGGCAAATGAGGCAGTGGACTGTGGGGATTTAAATCCATATAAAAATTATTGTCACGATTTAACCACAACCCTTCCTAAATCTTATCTCAAAATTGCCTGGGAAGAGATTTGGGAAGACCCTAGTAAAACTAAGGGCAAACATTACAAGCTCATTCAGAATTCTATCCCCGATAAACCTTGGTTTTCGAAAGTCAAACTTTCTAAAATAGCTACTACTGTTCTAATTAGAATGAGACTTGGCCACGTGTGTACTCCTTCACATTTAGCTAAAATTCATGTTATTGATGATGACATGTGTGCATGTGGTTCGGACGTGGGTGATCTTAACCACATATTTTTTAACTGTAGTTTCTATGACCGTTCCCTTTTCATGAACTCACTCTTATCTGCCCATGTTCCTTTTCCCACTTCCATTATATGTCTCCTGTGTTCTAATGATATTAATATTTATAATGTTTTATCTGCATTTATTATCCATAATAATATTAAACTCTAATATTACACATAACACAAGTAATACTGTATCTCTATCTATAATATTGCATGAATGTTGAATATCATAATTATCTATTATCTATCACTGATCCTTTTTTCCTTCCTGTTCCGTGTCTTCCACTCGATATTTACCTTACAATCCGTTTCCCTACCTTTTACCTTGTCGTGGCTAAACGCAATCCGCGCGAGCCAAAAACCAAACAAAAAAAAAAAAAAATGTCAATGTCAGTCAGTCAAAGCTGATATAGCTGGGGCTGACAGCTCGCTCGCAGCCTTCAACATTGAGTACATTTGTTCAAATCTGAAAGAAATCATAATTTGCACTATACAGGGCTAAAAACTTAAAAGTTTGTCATATATTTAAGTTAATAATTCATTTTAAAATACATAATCACATAGTACATATACTAAAAACTTGATCGGCAAAAGTACCTACATACGTTACTACAATGGATGTCGACTTACTAAGGCCGGGTACTGTGCCTATATCTCCTGACACTATTTTGTGGTTCGAATTCCTTCTTGACCCAAACCTTCTAAAGAGGCATCTTAGCAAACCTAACCCAGGTAAGCCTACAGTTTATATTTAACAGAAAATAACGACATAACCTTCAGAAATACTATGTCTCCTGACATTTCAAACAGTCAACTTACCATGATATCAAAGCAGTATTGAATTTTATTTTGTTTTAACGACACGGGCTACATACTGTTCAATTACTATTGGTGGGATGCTGGCGATCCCTATTCACTGGCTATCAGGCCACTGTAAGGTTGCAACTGAAGGAGGTTAGCTATCTGTCCTCTATTGGCCTTTTACATCCAACCTATAAGTTCTACAATAGTAAGCCACTCATCATAGGTTGTTTCATTCAATCTGGCTAATGTATGTTTAGCAATTGTTGGTTGGAGTAGATTAAATTTTTCTAACAAACATTTATTGCTTCTACTATAACAACTCAAACCCAGCAAAATTTAATACACATTTGATATCAGTAGGTACTGTTAATTTGCAAAATATTACTTAGGCCCTTTACTTTTAGAACCATCGGCATGTGAATTGATTGAAGAATTCCTGTCAGTTGACACAAAGAATACCAACTCTAAACCAACAAGTGAGCGAGTGGTTGATATTGATGCTCCTCCGAGTCCACCAGTATTAACAATTGCCATGCCAATACAGTACACCAGGAAACAGCTTGCTCTAAAGATACTGGCATTGAAAGTGGCATCTACTCTTCACTGGAACTTAGGTATAAAATACACCACTTTATTTATGTGACCATAGTATTTTTTTTTATTTCGATAATAAAAAATTCATAACTTTATTTTACTGAGCTCGCTCGATTAATCTTTCATTTCACATGAACAAAAAATTATACAGGATGTTAACTGATTAAGCATACGTAAACAAGACACAATAAAAATTCCATTGTTATGCAGTCTCATGAGACCGCTTGAATGTTAACGAGTTAAATAGTACTTACGGGCAAACATTTTTGGGGTCATTTAGAATAAAATCTAGTATACAGAAAACATATAAAAGATTTGAGTTCTGGGTTCAAATCCTAGTGTGAAAAATACAAGTTATTCAAACTGTGATTCAAACCCATAACTTCTAACTGATACAACAGCCAAACAAATTTTTAATATATTTTTCCTCATTTTGCCTATAAATGGCATCTTATCTTACTTATTATTGTTGTCTTCAGATATATTTGAAACAAAGCTACCTCCTCAAATTCAGCAGCAGTTGATGCAAGACCTAGTCTACATGGCAACTGACACTGCTTTTTCTGTTCCACCAATGGTAACTTAAACTTTAGCATATAACAATAAATAAATTTATCATCACATCACTTCAATTATCTCCTTTTTATTTCAAATTTCTTATACAAAAATAGTTTACAAACTACTGAACAGAATTGAGTTTGTGAATTTTCACAAATGGAATAACTAACTAAGAAAATGACATGCTTTCAGGAAATCACTCAAGATCTTCTCCAGCAATCTCAAATCCAGTTTGCACTTACTCTTTACCACAGATGGATACTTAGATTCCCAGTCAAAGCTGCTCTTTATGCTAAGTCAAATAAGATGGCTTTCATCCATATGTAAGATAAACACAGCATTTTGTGTACAAATTTTGTAGTAGTACGTACTTACAGTCATGAGCATAAATATATTTACATTTCATTGGACTTTAAACCTTATAACAACAGAATAAATTACGAAGAATATACATTTCATTGCTCATGACTGTACATGATTGGACTTTAAGTATATTAAAAAAACCTAATAAAAAATAACTTACCCCTCAAAAAAGGCCATTAGACTTAATAACCCTAAGTACTTTTTGTTTTAGTTTTAACTAAAGCACTGCTTAAGACTTATAAATATGTTACAGTCAATACATATTACTAGTTAAAAACTACTTTTGTCTGATGGATCAGTGGAAACTCCTTATCGTATGATTATAAAAACTAAAATTTGGATCTGGCGCTTCTTGTGGTCACTGTTTTAATAAAACCTAACCAAAAGTAAACCAACCAATCCTGCAGTGGTCTTTCAGTAGTTTTAACTGACATTCAAAACTACATTTGACTGGTTAGGAGTTTTGACTGTGACAAACATGTTTTTTAATTCACAGGCCTGGAATGCAAACTGATGGTGCTTATGCTCCTTTAAACCAAAATTTTGAAAAAATTCTAAGAATGTCAGAAGTGTCCCGAATACAAAGCATCAGATACTTAGAAGACATGTTGGCATATTATGAAATACCATTAAACGCAACCCGTAGAGAATCAAGGAAAATTAAAATACCAGTCATGGAATCCTTTGTTCACCTCAATGAAGACACTGATGATATGAATCATGAATGGAACACTGGTGATATCATCATAAGTCAATATGAACTTGCCATGCAAATACACTTTGACTTGTGCTACAATTACTTCTTTTATGGACAGCATGATTTAGCTAAAAAGCATATTCTTGGCTGCAAAGAAAATTCGTCTCTGTTGGAAAGAGAAGTCTCTCTCTATGGTTATGGTGTACACAAAACTATGCCGTGGGGTGAGTTTTATTATGCAAGTATGACAAAAGATGACATACTGGGCTACATAAGAGCTTTAAATCTTGGATATGAAGTACTACACGAAGAACCATCTCTATTACAAAAGCTACAAGAATCTATAGCTAATCATTACACAGGCATCATTGCAGTATTACAGGCAGACAATCTTGCTAGAGAAATACCAATGGTGCATAGACAAGTAGTTGAGCTAGATATTCAAGGATCTGCATCGAGTGGAGCATTCACTGTAGCCAGAGACTTATTAAACAGAGTATCAGCATTAAATGCTGTCAGATATGCTTTAGAAGGTGGTATCCCATCCACTCATCCAGACTTCCTCAATAAGTTCAAAATTGTAGGCATTAAATTCTTTGACCTCCTATTCTGGGCTCTAGCACCAGTGCTAATGTCCAATCTTTCAGAAGTGGACTGGAACAATCTAAAAATGTTTTTCCTCCATTTGGCAACGTCTCAATGTAGGATTCCAATTGAAAGAATTGATGAGTATCTGAAAAAACATGTTGGTGAAGCAGCCGATAGTATTAGAAGGAAGTTGATATCAGATGAACATCTACGCACAATTTTAAATGACGCATTGAATAATGATGACGAAAACATGGATATTCCCCCAGAATTGTTGACTGATGACTGGGAAACTCCAGATTTTGAATGCAAAACGGTGCCAGAACTAGAGATGGGTAGACTGAAGAAGCGCCTTATCGAAGCGTCGACTGCTGACGACGTCCGCATGTGTTTGGTTAAGTTAGCTATGATGGCGCCCGCGTCGCCTCTGTGGAAGTTGAGTCCGTCGTGGAAGCCCGCGGGCGGGTTAGGGAATGCCTTGGTGTCTTTACCCAGAGGTTTCTTGCAAGATTTTGGATATGTAGTGTCTGGGGCAGCGAGAGCGCGTGCCGAGGCGGGCTGCGCGCGGACGGCACTATCCCTTCTTTCAGTATTAGAGGGTGAGGCTAGAAGCCAACTTGGAGGGGGATCAGATCCTACTCTATATCGTCTCTGCCGGCAATTATCATGGGAAGTTCTGCTGTTGCAAGTTAATGTGATGCTGAGCGAATGGCCTCACCACCGGTTAAATCTGTCTGTGTTAGCAAATAAATGCAAAGCTTGTATCACAGCTGCAGGCTCCGGCGATGGTATTGTTCCGCGACCCCAGGTAAATTACTTTATTCGATATTTTTCGTTAGGATAGTTCATTTTCACTGTCAATTTGGTAATGTTTGTACTACACACACATTACCAAGTTGTCAGTGAAGCGGATTTGGTTTAACCAGTCCCAAACTCCAGTTTCGTTGACTGAAAATGCTTTTGGTTTTGGAAAATGACGTTGTCATTTCATCATTGCTTGTTTTCATCTATTAGCACTATAAAATACAGGCTTATTTATATAGTCAGTAAATAAAGACATTTTTGTTGTTAAGGTGGTAGAAGCTTGTTGGAGTTGCCTGGTGAACGCGTGCGAGTGGGAAGGTGCGGGCGCCGTGACTGGCCCTGGCGAGCTTGCGGCAGCCTTGTGTGCGGCCTGTATAGAGTTACAACGAGGCAAGGCTACTAGGAAGTTTCCTAGACCATTGTGGGATTATGGTTAGTGTGTATGTGATATCAGATATTAAGAAAACCTTTTTATATATTTTTAAACATCATGAAACAGAAAACTATTATTAAAGTAATAAAAGCGGTATATCCTACTAGGTTTCATTTGTTTTTGGAAAAATTGAAATGAAACAGAATTCTTAGGGTCTAGCTAACCCAAGGCAGGCATTCTGCGGATCTTCTTGCGGTCTAAAACATTCATATAGAAAAGCGATCTGCGAACTTTGTGGTCTTTTTAAGTTACAAGTTTTACGTCCTTGAAAGACGAACGTATCTTTTTTAATGCGATCAGTTCAGTCTGCCAAATAAAATATGTGTATTCTCGTCGTTTGCTACCTTAATAAAGACTTTTTACGTTGTATTCACACCACAGTTACTTTTAGTGGAGCAACGTTTCCAAGTGTTACTAGGCAACACCCAAAACAAGGACAGAAAAAAAATAAAGTTGCTTAATGTTTTTAATCAGCTTGATGGACTGACGACTTTAGGAAGATGGCTAGCAGTAGATTACATTGAAATAATTTGTTTCCACATTTAAACCAATTAGCTAGCCCCAAACTAAGCAAAGCTAGTACTATGGTGACTAGCTAACGGATAAGCATACTTGAATACATTTATAAATACATCCATGACTTAAGTACAAATGCTTGTGCTCATTACACAAACATTTGCCCCTTGAGGGATTCGAACCCGCAACCGCTGGCTTTGTAGTCCAGAGCGCGAACCACTACACCAGACGGTCGTAATGGATGAAAAAAGCGGGAGATCGTGCTCTTTGGAGGAGGCTTACGTCGAGCAGTGGACTGCAATAGGCTGACATAATGATGAGATGACAGTGTTTCTAAGCTAGTTGCGAGTTTCGGCAATCGCTGAGGTCGCTCCGTGTTCATAGCGCTTAAATGTTTCCATTTTGCCAAATGTATATCTTGTTGCTTAGAAAATACATATTAAAATAGCCTACATGAATCAAAATCGACCTGTTTATGTTTATTTTTAGCTCTATCAGTATACAGTAACGGTACAACCGGTCCCGTAAAGCGTACCGCAGGGGGCATGCCCTCTCACTCGCGCGACGTGCCGAACGTAGCCGCCGAAGCCCGAAGCGCCTTCAACGCATTCCTCGCCACTCTTAGGGAACCGCTCGCAGTCAGCGTCATGCTGTCACTACTAGCCAAGATACACAACTTGCTTATAGACGACGCCTCGATGGAACTAGTTGTCGAGTACACTAACCTATGGCCAGCTACCATCTCCAACATGAACAATTACAACGTGAAATACGTGCTGGAATCTTTGACTGATATGCTCGAAAGGAGTTTGAAGCTGTACCCGTATAACACGTCTTGGTAAGTTTTGTATCTACGTAGGTAGTTATTTGGCCGAGCATTTGGCAAAACGAGGATTTCTGTTCTTCAAATTACAAGCTAGAGTGTCAATGGGCAGGCCACATCGCTCGCAGAACAACCATTGGGAAGAAAGGTTCTTATGTGGTTCGACCACGAACTGGAAGACGCGGTGTGGGCAGGCCTCCTACTTAGTGGACTGACGATCTAGTCAAGGTTGCGGGACGTCGCTAGAAGCAATCGACCCAGAGCCGCTCACTGTGGCGTTCTATAGGGGAGGACTATGTCCATCAGTAGGCTTCCAAAGGCGGATGATGATAAGTTATTTGCCCCATTTCTTCTTTGACATGGATTTACAGTGCCCGGCGGTAAATATTGCACATCGACCTTTGCGTTATCTGTGTCGCACACACACCATGACGTTTGTTGACACTACATAGAGTTGTTAAAACTGCAAACTATATTATTTATTTTGTGGATATTTTCTAATTTCGTTGGTATACTTACATAATGTTAGTTTTACAGCTCTATATACATAATTCTTTCTGAATTCAAATTCTGATAAACAATAAATCTAACAATTGATGGACATGGAAATGATAGAAATCAGCATTCGTTTGTATTCGGAAATGCGACGATTGTCGATGTGCAATATTTACCGCCGGGTTCTGTATTTACCTTTTTCACAATCTTTTAAAATTACAAGTAGATTTAGATTGACCATTTAGATCAAAGTGCAAACAATAAATCTAACTTGTCAAAGCCCGTTCAATTCAAATTTTGTGTTTTACACACATTTGTTAGTTGTAAAATGTAAACTTATTTAATCTTTTTCCAGGCTCCGTCTATACGGTGATGTAGAAATGTGCGGAGGACGATGGGGCGCAGCCCTACGCCGGTACCTTTGCGCCCTAGCCGCGGGGTCCTGGCACTTCGCCAAGCGCGCGCCAGACGAGGCAGGGCTATCCAGGCGTGCCGCCAGGTGTTGCCAAGCTCTGGCCGCCCCTACCCAAGCCGCTGCGCTGTGCCAGCTGCCAGATGAGCCAGATTACACAACGGCATTCAAGTGCCTCGCAGAAAAGGTCGGTTCAATAATATAGTCGGCAGATCAGCAAATCTTTTAAACATTTTTGAACATTTCTCATAAGAGATCGTGCAGCAGCGTGCTGGCGACTTGTTTTAACTAAACAGCTAGGTAGGATCAGTGGTTGTTTGACTTGCAGCGATCAGTCGTCAGTCGTCAAAGGTCGCTGGTGACAGCATAGCACCGTGCTAATATTTTTATAAATTTGGGAAGGCCTATGTTCAGCAGTGGACGCCCTATGGCAAAATGATGATGACGAATAAATGTACCAAAGACTTAATAAAAAAAGGGCAGTCCAATCCAGCAGCTAATTAACGCTTTTCTTAGATAAGTAAGTATGGTCACGTCTTGAATGTAATTTAATAATGTACTTTGTACTGTAAATAAATAAAACACAGCTTCTCTTCGCTTTGCAACCTTAAACTTCTTGTTAACTGCTAATTATAATGTCACATTATAAATTTTAAAATTACTTTATACGTGATATATTTTCCCTTCTTTGCCAGAATTATTGTAATATACTCTTTTTTACTCTCTTCAAATTTATTTTTTTCAGACAAACAACATAGCAGATGCGATGGACGCGTACTACGGGTGTCTATGGGACGGCACCCTCCTAGAAGTGGGCGTGGCCTTACATGCCCGACGGGGGGAGGGGGGCCGACGTTCGCGCGCCGTCAAAGCCGCCGGTGCCCTCGAACTGAATGCGAATAACAGCGAAGATATACAAAGAGAAGCGGCCGCTATAAGGAGAGCAAGACTGCTCAGGGCACTCACGAATCAGTATGTTGCGTAGGCTAAGATCCTGTGATATTGGTATAAGCCACTTTAGCCAAGATAAATTTTATCAAGGCAAAGAATTACTGAGATATCGAAAATAGAATGCAAGACTGCACATACTTTGCCGTTTAGCGAATGAGTGTGTCGTCGCATAGATAAAAACTAGAACAAAGATGTTATGATAAAATATCCATGCAACTGGATTCGCATTTGGACATCGAGGTACATGACGTACAATCTATGTTTTTGATTGATTAAGTGATGAAGGCGTAATTGGAATAACGCAAAACGTCTTAAAATAGTTATCTGATTGGTCAGTATAAATATAAATGATTATTGCTGAGATTTTTATATTGGTATCATAGCAGAAGTTATTGTATTTGGACAGCAGAACTACCCTTTTAATGGATTTAAGGAAAATAATAAATGAGTAATTAAGTAAAATAGGTGTATTTATTGTCAGAACGATTTTAAATTGTTAGTAACTTTAAAAAAAACTTAATGCTAACACTAATCTACAATACATATCTACCCGTACTTGGAATAAAAAAATTATGAGAAAGTGTAGAAATAAATTGTAGGTATATTAGCAATATATTATATTAGCAATTATCACATTTGTTTTGTGAAGAAGGTTCTCATTTATTGTGTCTACAAGTTGCAAGAGGATTTCCAGTTCACTAAATCGGTTTGTTTACATTTTTCGTCAGCTAAAAATAAACACACTAATCCTAATATATAAGGTGTTAAAAAATCAGTGTCAAATATTTTAAGGGTAATGAGTTTACGTTGTGACTAACAATTTTTGTATGAATTTTTTTTTAATTTAAGCCCTAGTTTTCGAGAAAAACACGATCGAAAGTTTGTTATTAAACTCAAATATCAACATCCTATAACACCTGATCACTACTACGGACAAACTACTCCGTACAGCAAGAAACGCTCGCTTGTGTGCGTGCTACTATGATTTATTGCCAAAATCTGCCGAAGGACGAACGACTTTTATTCAATTATAAACTCTAAATCGATGTAAATCGATTTAAATTTCAAAATTTTAGTGTAAAGGCGGCATTTGTCCAAATGCGAGTCAAAGATACCGCTTTAAAAACAGTCGATATTCAATTTTAGATTCTAACTCGTTATCATAAGGTTGATTTTATTTTTTAAGTTTCTGAGGGCGGCGGAACACACGATTTAGGAAATGCCGAAAGACCGAGAAAGTACTGTTAACAAAAACAGTTTCTTATTTTACATTTCTTATGAATTAAAAAAGGATTGATGGCAAAGTGCTTTTAGGGTAAGGTTAAGGTCTTGGATCCGATCCCCGGCAAACTAGTTATGTTTCGGAGTACTCTTACTGACCTTGATCTAAGGTTAAGGACGAGTACGCTTATCTAAAATAAATAACAATTAATTTGAACCTGCTTTTTAAATGATTTTTTATGCTTTGTGTTGTGCGTTGGTTTATTTACTAAGAACTAAAAGTAAATTCAATGAGCCAGACGTTGCGTAGGTACGCAATAATTTATAGGTATCAATAAGGTTAAACTGGGGTATAGGGTATCCTGTACAACGAAACTGTTATTCGTCTCCCAAACACTCAAACGGGGCATAATTTAACACATTTTTCTGAATCCCGTCTGGAAGTTGACTGCGACTACTTCACCACATGTAGATACATAGTAAATTTACATGATAAATGCATTTTAGTGATTAGACAGATACATTTTTGATTGCTGTTTATTCAACGTAAAGGATAAAATGTTGAATACTTGTACTTACAGTATCCGGCGGTAGGGAATGCACGCACATGGAGCTAAAGAGGGAGGGAGGGAGGGTACAACTGGCTAGTACCTTCAAAACTTAAGATTGCTAAGCTACTAGTTAATACCAATTATAACAAGTTAAATAATTAGTAGGTACAATACGCGGCGCTAGAATGAACATCAAGCTAACGAGTAAGATAATCGGTTAGTTTCGGCTTTCATAGAACGTCGTTTCTGTCGCACGGATTATCTCTCTTTTTAGCTCGATGTGCATACTGCATACTACCGCCGCGTACTGTACCTATTATTTGATTTGGTATCACTGGTAAGAACTAGTAGCAATCTTAATTTGTAGTTTAGCATGCTAATACATGATTCGAATTGATAAGTAAAAAATAATTACACCAAAAAAACAATAACACCAAATAATTGAGTGTTTTTTTTTTTTTTGCTAACGCTACACTTACACGTGCCATAGGTATGCGCTTTTTATTTATTATTACTCCTGCAAATTGCAAAACAGTCACAACAATCAATCAATCGGCGCTAGACCTTCTCTTGTGTTTGACGTTAATTGCGAAGTCTCACCATGCCATACAGGTATTCGGACTCTGATTACCTCAACATGGTTATGTGCTACCATGAGGCAAACTACAGTTTAGTGGAAGCAGTAAGGCTGTTCCACGAACGGCACGGTGTGCGCGTGTGTCCACGCACAATCTTAGGGGCTGAACAACGGTTTCGTGAAAGTGGTAGGTTCATGCCTTCTGGTGACGCTGGCAGACCTCGCACTTCAGTACAGCTTGAAGAAGACGTGCTGAATTTCTTCGAGCTCCACCCGACCGCCAGTACGAGGGATGCTGCTGCCGTTTTCAACACTAACCATGTGTACGTGTGGAAAGTGCTGAAGAGGGAGCGAAGACACCCCTACCACTTCACGAGAGTGCAGGAGCTGATGCCGCAGGACTACGCGCCACGCGTGGAGTTCTGTCAGTGGATCCGGCGTAACAGCCTAGCCAACATATTGTGGACGGATGAGTGCACCTTCACCAGAGTGGGCATGTTCAATATCCACAATGCTCACTACTGGTCTGAGGAGAACCCACATCTGGCGCGTCCAGATCATTTTCAGACGCGGTTCAGCGTGAATGTTTGGGCTGGGCTACTAGGACATCAGCTGATAGGACCAGTATTTTTTAATCGGCTGAATGGCGCCGTTTACTTGGAATTCCTTGAAAGAGAGTTGGAGGAGTTGTTAGAAGATGTGCCGCTAAATCTTATGCAGCAGATGCACTACCAACACGACGGCGCGCCCGCGCATTCATGTCCGCGAGTACCTGACGGCACGTTTTCAGGATCGGTGGATCGGACGCGGTGGGCCTATTGCTTGGCCAGCACGCTCGCCAGACCTGACGCCGCTGGACTTCCACGTCTGGGGCCGTGCTAAGGATCTCGTGTATGGTCAAGATGGCCACACCATCACCAGTGCCGAGCAATTAAAAGCACGAATCATTAGTGCTTTTGAAACAATGCGCGGCGACAGTGAAAGTTTAGTGCGTGTGCATAGGCATATTTTAAAAAGGGCTGCGCTTTGCATTCAGGAGAATGGGGGGCACTTCCAACAACTATTGTAAATAATTTTGTAAATAAGTGACTGTGATTTTGTACATAATAATGAACTACCTTTAAACACGCCAAGTAAGAGTAAGTAAACCTTGTTATCTGCATTGACTGATAGAAATAGCCTAGTAGTACCTATCTCCATAGAATTATGTTGCATTAAATCAGGTGATGAGTAATAAATTATTTTACGCTTACTTGCCAGTCCAAAGCCTGGAAAAGTGTGATGGGAGGTGGAAATTCTTTATTTGTTTTGTGTTCTTAAAATAAAAGTGATATTTTTAGTAATAAGTGTATTTATTAATTGTCAACATGTGTAATTTAATTAAAAATGTTTTTTTCAATTTAACTGTATTTTTATTTTACCGTAAGAACTGATAGAAGTAATTAACATTAAAATTACAACATAAAGTGACAAACTGTCAGTTGCTGAAGAATGTATTATCTTTAAAGACAGCATTAACACTTATTTTTCTATTTTGTGTACGAACGTTATGTTACAGACCTGCATTATAGCTATAAGTCGTCTTTAAAGATAATAAGGCCCAGTTTCAATACTTGCTGATAAGTTCTGGATAACCTATCTGGCACTTGTTTTGACAGATAACCCATACAATTAGCTTTCTTAAGCCTTTCTGCAACTCGCGGCAATTATCTAAAAGGAGTAGGTACGTCGCACATGCGCACACACACACACACACACACACACAATGACATGAAACGAGTGAGACAGAAATGATAACAGTGTTTCTATCTCAAAGAAAATTCATTCATACACACACACCCAATGTCTAGCATGAGCTTGTGTGTCGTATGATTTTATGTGCGCATGAATGAGATCCTAGGGATTATGAATGGGTTTTGACTAGTATTAGCATCGTGCGAGAGTGTTTGATTGCGTTTGTGGGAGTTTGCGATCATGTACAGGATGATATAAATTATTTATATCAATAAACATTTTCTTTTTTCGATTTATTCAAATCCGTTCTATAGTTTTAAATTTCTCTTAAATATGATCCATGTGGTAGTCTCAGTTACCCCTTAATATATTTGACATTGATTTTTTAACACCTTATATAATATCAGACTAGATTCCGAAAAATCTAGAGGTAACGGTTAGGATTCGAACCACCGCTCGAAAGGTAGGTCAAAGCCTGACTGAAATGGCTCAGTTGACTGATTGCATGAAGGCGCTACTAATTGAAATTCCGTTTTCGGAGTTTCGGAACAAGAAGGGGGTCTGACTAGCCGGCTGACGGAAGTGGACGGAAGGATCGTCCAATGTCCGCGTTTGTCTCCACAATGTCAAGAGGAACCGTCCTCCGTTTAGCAAGGACAACTTCCGTTAAATTGCCGATAATAAAATTCATACACGTGTATTCAAACAAGTTAAATCTGATAAATTAAATATTCTGTTTAAAGTTTCTCAAGAAAATTATTATTGAAGTTTGGAAATTCCCCGTAAGTATAGATAATTAAATACAGGTTGTAGTTTCTAACACTCGCCAAATTTAAGGAGCTATTAATACCAATAACTTTTTTTAAGAGGTAAAAATCGAAATCGATTTTTTTTCCATTTCTCCATACAAACTAACGCTCTACCTCGATGTAATGTATGGAGCAGCAAAAAATGATTTTATAATTTTGATGTTGGTCCCATAGGAAAGTTGTTTATATTATATTGGTGAACTAATTCGCCTTCTTTTAAATTTGGCAAGTATTCAAAACAGCGCACATCAGAATAAAGAATTAGTTTAATATGATTCCTTGGTTTATTCAAAGTCGTTTAGATGTCGCTACGCTGTGCTAATAATATTTACTTTTCGATGGTCGATGGTACTTCATAAGGTAGGGCAATTGTATTTTGATTCTCTGATTCGATCTCGCAGGGAAACACCGAGCAAAGCCCTTTCCATAGCAGAAGCTATAGTGTCATATAAAATGTAAGTAAATCTTCACTTCCATCCTATAAAGATGTTTTATCATTTTATTTCTTTTTAAAAATATTTTCTTAAACCTATTTCTGTGTCTAGGTACATACCGTATCTGCTACTGGCGCTGACGCGTTGCCCTCTGGATACATTGTCGTGGTTGCTTTCCGAGAATAAAGATGTTTTCATTTTCATTTAGATGAAGCCGTATCTTACGGATACTTAGATAGTGTAGAATGTAGATTCTAACTGCGCGGATTTAGGTCCGTCATAGACTTAGGGCCACTTTCACCACTTGCTGATAAGTTCTGGATAACCTATCTGGCACTTGTTTTGACAGATAACCCATACAATTTATCTGGAACTTATCAGGAAGTGGTGAAAGAGGCCCTTAAACTTGCAGCCACAGATATTTGTTTCTATGATCACATCTTATATGAGCCGTACTTTACACAATGAAGCATAATTTAAACTGGCCTCTCTCAAATTTGTCTGGACTGGAAGAGATCGCTTCTAGCGATAAGAACGCCTAAGATACCATTACTATTATTATTTTCTCTGTACTGTTTGTTTTGTATGGTGTACAGTAACGAGTTTCTAAGTGGCACTACCTACCTAATCAAAAATTAAATTGAATACTCGATTGACACAAGTGGTTGGGACAATTTAAAAAACGTAACTTTTCTTAATTGGTCCGCGTATATTATGTAAGATTTGTTAAACAAGAACAGACGTTCACATTCATAAACTGATTGTGGTTTACAAATTACGATGCATTATTTATATGCATTATTTACATGTCATTATTTACAGATTTTTCATTAATAAAAAATCTTATTCCTAATTTATGGAAAATCTATACCAATACAATAATAATAATATTAACCGGTGCGAACGAAAATTAAACTCTTCTTGGCTAACACCGAGTAGACTCCAAAAATATTGCACTATCTTTGAAGTATTCGCTATTCAATAAAATAAGTTTGAAGCGGCGCAAATATGCAGCTCTGAGTGATAACTACATTTTTACGCCGTTTGGCGTTGAGACCATGGGTCCTTGGGGCCCAAGTGCCCTAGCTCTATTTAAAGAGTTAGCTAAAAGGCTGACTCAAGCCACTGGTGATCCAAGGGCTGTCAGCTACATCGGACAAAGGATCAGCATCGCTATCCAGAGGGGCAATGCTGCTAGCCTTTTGGGCACCATCCCTACTGGCAGCGCTGGGGCTGATATCTTTTACATTTTATAGTATTTTATATTTTCTGTATTTATGTTTATTATTAGTTTCTATTTAAAGTATTTGTTTAAGTTTAGGTTAATTGTATATATTATTTTGTAAATATCTTAAATATAATATTGTAATCCTTGCCTAATAAAAAAGAATCAGAATCAGAAATATTAACTTGATTTTAACATGGTTTTACAGGATGTTATTTATTTATTTATTTAAAACTTTATTGCACAAACCTAAAAGTGTACAATGTTTAACAATTGCTATGTCAACGTGTTTGAGTTAATTAGGTCATGCACATATAAAAAGTTGATATTAAATGTACATGAAAATTACAACAACATTAAAGTATTTCAATGTCAAAAGGATTAAATATATTTTTTAAAAGATCATCAAAATCGGTTTACTTATATTTGGCGAATATAGAGCGTAACATAGATATAAAAATAATCAATTGGCGTGGTATAGAGTTCATGCTATTTTTGATGTTTTTGACATGGATCATCATATCATCAGTGGCCCAATTCCCGTAATTTGACAATAGCCGCAATCCGGTGACGATCCGCTTCCAGTAATATTACGATCACAAACGGTATTCTCGTAAAACAACCTAATTTTTTGAAGTTGGTTGAAAACGATTCAAATTAATTTACAATCTGGAAAAAAGGGTTAATCTATGTGTGAATAGGGCGTTACGGATCGATGTAAATTGTATGACCAGTCTAAAATCCATTCATTCAAACTAGGCTAGTAAGGAATCTAACCAAAATGCAAGCAAGATCTAACATGACATATTATACAAAAAAAAAAAAACAACCGCTGGCCGCTAACTTTATACGTACCTATCTATACTTTATAGAAACACTGAAACTTTGAATGGAATGCGTTACAATGATGAAGCACTTAAAAAATACCACGATGGGATTATTGTACACTGATGATTTATCGCGGTATTTTTAAGTGCGCGCCCCAAATGGTTTCAATACTGTCAATAGCTTAAAAAGGTCTATTTTGTTAACTTTTTAAATACCTATTTTTTTTTATTAGGAAACTCAACAGCTTTATTTTAACAATCATGCTTAAATGAAAATCTTACAAAAAAACACTTAGCCAATAACAGAGTTTCACAACGTTGATTAAGTTTACGAGGTGTAACTGTACTAGATAAATAGGTAAACAAATAGTGCAGTGATATTATGAGTGTTAAATTTATTTTAAATACAAATTTTAAGTTTTAAGTTGAATTGGCAGCAGTTATTGAATGAGGCAAGTTGATAATTGATTTTGAAAAAATAAACTAATAGAATTATACCATTATTATTCATTTTAATAGAATATATATTTTTAAGTTTATATGTAAATACATATATAGAAAGAAAAAAATTCTTTGGTACCTCATAAAATACAAGTTAAAAATCATTATTATTATACTATGACATTAAGTTAATTGTGAATAGTCTTCTTAATATTATTCTTACACCATTAATACCTAATACTTTCAAAGAGCTTAATTATCAATACTTGAAAAATAAGATAACAAGCTATCTCACAAATATTAAAAATGAGAAAGTTTGTTTATTTGGACGTTACGTATAATTTCACACACAGAGATAAAAATATTATGTGGTAATTAGATATGACATTATTGACCCGATTTTGTGTTCTCGTGAGATACGCCTATTCCACTTTCGCTTAATTTTAAAGTCGCAGTCGAAATCGCGAAGCAAAGCCCGATTAGCCTGGGGAAACGAGATACAACAACAATTTTAGGGATACCCGGTCTCATTATTTCCTTACATATTAATTTTACTTTAATTATAACGGTTACATACCAACTACAATAATAAAAGCCACAGTCGATATTACCCTTGACGCTCTCAAATAATGAAAGGCATAGGTATTACACACTTGATGCATCACAACAATTAAGTACATAATATAAATTAACTTATTACAAGTAATACAATTTTATTAATCGAACACGATCGATCGATAAATAATAATTCGATTTCTGTATCAATTCACATAACTAGACAAAACAACGATTACGTCCGCTTGGGGATTGACGAGTTGAAACTTAGCGCTTAAATTAATTTACTCCTTGCTTTGGCGATGTACTTATGTCCAATTAAATAATAAATCTTTGATTATATAACGCCAAAGAGACAGCTCAGACTGATTCACTATATGCTGTGACTACGTTTAATAAATATGGCCCAAATCAAAATCTTATAGGTTTCCCTGTTTTCTCTTTCAAATGGGACCAATTAAAATAATAATAATATTATATTCAATGAAGAACTTTGATTAATAAATAATATTATTTTGTTATTATTTGTTTAAGGTTGATACAGTACAGTCACGTTCCGTTATGTTTTATTTATAAATTCGGTCAAAGAAAATAATTTGATCTCTAGGATATAAAAATATAAGTACTATGTTGGTTTGGTGTATTATTATGAATATGATATTTAATAGTGATGTAGGTATACAGGGTTACATTGCAAAGGGGTGCCAAATCTTCAGGAGTGGCTCAGGTTCAGTAACATAATCGAACTATGCACAGATAAAAACTTTTTTATTCACATTTAATTATTCCTATCCGCTGTTAAAAATCATAGGCGTGAATAATTTAACTCATTTATGAAAAAATTGCACCGTATGTGTACTGGGTAAAGTCCTTGTTGGCTCGCCGTACCTACGCTTCTGATAAATGGCCGCGCGGCTTTCGTAGTCTCGTTATTGACTTTATTTTCGGATATTTTAAAGTTTTTTTTTCGTAAAATACGATTGTTAAAAATAATAACGATTACGACGCTTCTTTATAATGTTTCCTAAATCTTATATTTTAAATTTGGCACCCCTTTGCAATGTAACCCTGTATACCTACCTATAAAAAACACATCGCTCGAAATACTTTAGTACTAAACCAAACAATCTATTGCTTACTTGGAATCCGTATTATGATTTTTCTTTCACTATTGTGTTTTTTATCATAAAATTTCTTACCTTAAAACAAAAAAAAAACTTACCTTTTTCAGAAGACCTAATCTCCAATCTAACTAAAGAAAAACTCCAATCAAAAAACACTAAAAGAACTTAGATTATGGACAAAAGTATAATGCTATTATTATGTATAATATTTCCAAAATATATGGACCCAGACTGTTCAAGCTCTGACCATTGTGCTTTAGCAGTTTAACGTATTGTATTCTATCTAGTTTTACATATATATTTTTATGTTAACATCTTAGTAGATAAGACATCAACGCGCTTTGACAATTTTGGTTTTCGGTTGTTCAAGAAGTTGACCTAAATTATACTACGCGACCACTACAATACGACAGCAAGACGTTATTGGATCAAGATAGGACAATACCAATTACTGATGACGCATTCGAAATTGGCAGGGATATCAATATTTCTCAGCTATTAGCCTATTACAGAACATATGAAACTGATATTATATGATCATTGTAAATGTTGTGCTCGGCTGTAATCGGAGCACTGTCTGCAGACTTAACACTGTATTGTTGTTGCCTGTATTATGTATGTTTTTTAGTTTGTTCTCTGTAGCTGTATTATAAAATAGCCTTATTATAAAAAATAAAATAAAATATTTGATAAATTGTATCAATTTGACAAAAATACTTCAATTTGTTGGTTGCAGAAACACGATTTGTTAACTTTTACAACAGAGAAAAAAATATCAAATCTTTTAAAACAGAGCGTGGTTACCAACCAGACCGTTTATGCCTCTAAATTTTATTAGTAGATGACTTTCTTAACATGCAGTTCAAATGCCAGTTAGATTTTTTAAAATTAATTGTGTTTTTATTTGAAACTAAAAGAACCGTTTTAGCGTATAGGTACGTTTGTATTCGTAAGCTTACGCTTAAAGGTATTTTTTTAATTGTTTACCGATAAATCACCTTAAAAAGCGTAATATCCCTGCCGAGATTGAGTACGCGAGAGCTTATAGGTAATACAGTTACTAACCCACAAGGTGGACACAGGCGACCTGGTAAAGGTTGTAGGAAGCTGCTACTCGTAGATGCAGCCGCTTCCGACTGGCCAATCTGGGAGTCACTGGGGGAGGCCTATGTTCAGCAGTGGACGTCCTATGGCTGAAATGATGATGATGACATTTTATCATCATATCGTCTCGTCGTCTGTGTCCATCTTGAGGGTTGACCGGCAACTGTCATGAACTGCATGCGGTTAATTTTTGTGGTCGAATAGTTATTTAAACAATTTATGTAGATTGGGTTTAACTCGGTCAATAAATAATTATTTCAAGTTTTTAGTACTTACATAAACTTAAACTTGAAATACTTAATCATACTTTTGTACTAGGTATTCATTTTAAAATCGTAAGTAAATGGTGTCTACTTTTTGGATAGGGATAATAACTGTGTTTAATCAAAATATATGATATTTATTACATTAATTATTTTAACTCGGCGTAACATTCCATTAAAGTAGATAAAGTTTAAATCTTACAAATATAAATGCTTAAACTTTCTTAATTATCTATCCTATTCGTACAATAAAAATGGTGGGCCCTGGCATGCCACCTGTCCTATTTCTCGCTAGTTTAAAAAAATAAAGGAATAAATGTAGGTAGCTTAGCTACATTAAATTTTGTTTAGAAAGTAACTACATATTATTGTAAAATTAAATGCCAGTTCTCGATCCTAACTTAAAATAGTATAATCTGATTTTATGGCACTCTGTACTTCATATCGCTTGACGACTTCTTAAGTGCGATAAGTTCCAAGGTATTTCTGGCAGCTGGGGCAGTAATGGTCGGCGTTCTTCGCCGAGTCGGAACAATAGGGGATGCAGCACAGGCAACTGGAAAATAATAATCTGATAAAAACAGAAGGTAACTTAACTTTCGACTGCAGAATGTCTTTTAACTCTTTAATACCCTACATATTTCTGAGAATTAACAAAACACATTTGGCGCATAACACCAAGCCGTCATTAGATCACAGGAAATACCAATTATTGCAGTTCAAGTAAAAAAAACACAGTTATTACTTATTACGAGAAGGTAAAAACACTCGTTTTATTTTGTTTCGTTTCGTTTCAGCCATAGGACGTCCACTGCTGAACAAAGGCCTCCCCTAATGAACTATGGATGATAGTGGGATTGCCAATACTCACAACACTTGGCAGGCGGGTTGGCGAGCGCAGTTTTATTTTTTTAGATTTCGCACAAAGACGCTGCTGCCCGTCTCGTGCTACATAAATTAGTTGCCTCTTACGACACGCCTCCTGTTGGCGGTGTGGAAGTATACGTCGTAGGTACTCTTTATGGCACCGGCACTTATTTACAGCACGACGTTTATTTAGTACACGTATTCTATCTGCTAAATCTAAATCATATCAATAAAAATAAAAAATCTAAGAAGAGCGAGCCGGACTCGCTCACCGAGGGTTCCGTTCACGCAGATTAATTACAAATTTTAATTATACAAATACTGTTTTCAGATTTTTCCCTGTACTTGTACTTGTAGTTAGTATTACTTGCCAAATTTCATAGTTTTAGGTCAACGAAAAGTACCCTATAAATATTGATTCCCATGAGAGTGTCGAAATATACTTAGAAGTGTGATTTTTTTACAGCTTTAAGGGTATAGACCCGAGTATATGGTTGTAATTTCAACTCAATACCTCCACGCGTTCTCGAGATAAAGGGTCTTGACAGACATACGGACAGACAGACGGACAACAAAGTGATCGTATAAGGGTTCCGATTTTTCCTCTTGAGGCACAGAATTCTTAAAACTAACTAAATTAAAATTAATTTTGATAAGTAATAATAAAATATGGATATAAAGGTGCTTGTGCACTAGTGGCGGCAGCGCGTTGGTAGTAATTACCAAATTTTAGCAACCACGCCGTGGTTGTGCGCGGGTATGGGTGACCATTTCAACCATATTTGGTGACATTTATCACAATCGTCTCTTTGGATGCAAAAACTACACGTCGTAGGATACTTAAGAACTACATACCACAAACGGCCCCAGATAGCGGCTGCTATGTGCGTTCCCGTGTGGTCTGTGTACCTCACTGTCGTCCTGATTTGACTCAGACAGAAAGGACAGTCCACGTTCGTATTTTCTGGGCCTAGAAGTAACGGACCCTGGAAATAAATGACACATCTATAGTAAATTATATGTAAGTTAATAATGTCACGTAATGTAAGTCCTTCAAGGCAAGATGATCAGCTAAAATATCGGGTAGGTAGGTAGCGTTTTTGTAATGCCAACAAGTAATAGTAGTGCTTGAAACTATTGTATGTTTATGAGCTTATGTAACATTTATACTTATATCTATACTATCAAGGCAATTCCCAATACATTGCAATCCCTAGTGTAGCTAAAATCTTCAATTTGACCGACAATAAAACCCAACTTGATGGATTAAAACGAAATCAATAAGAAAATAGGTAAATAACGTATTGACTCCTTCGGCGGTAGACAAATGAGAAATAAAGCAACCTACATAAACTTTTTAGAAAGACCTCAAGAATACGCTATATTAAACTATGGTATAGTACCAAATCAGTGCTATGGGTATACTTATCTATTTTGCTGTGCCATATAGGGGACTTATTACTTTAGCTGTTACAAAACAGGGAACTACTTGCACGCATGCATGCAGTATACTTTTTTGGTCTGCAATATAGGATTTACCGGTTGCAATTTTAACTGATAAAAATATTTTCTATCTAGTTTTCCTACTTATCTATACCATAGGAATGTATGTATGTAAGTAACCTACACACTGCTTTACAATAAATGGGAAAAATTAAATATAAATATTCGTAGAAACGGGAATTACATAATTGATAAGGATGACGCAGTTTCCTTACATAAATAAAGAACCTATTCATGTGGTTATACATACCGTATTTGCGACAGGCGCTGACGCGTTGGCCGCAGGATACATTATCGTAGTTGCTTCCTGAAAACAAAGATACTTGCTTGTTTATATACATAACAGGAATAAGTCGTAGGATATTCATGAATGTAATATCTCTATATGCTAGTGGGGGAAAAAATTGGCATGTCATGTACCGATGAAGACTAGCCACTTTTTTTTACATTGAAAACTACGTAAAGACGCCATATTTTCCCTTTAGGAGTAACAATAAGCCTACTGACTAATATTTAACAAAACTACCTACCTAAACCTGACAAAGTAACAAAACTATATTTGAAATTATTAATTAAATTACTAGACCAAGACCTAGTTTTATTAAAACTAATGGTGGCCAAATGTCCATATTAGATACTTTAAAATAATATACTATGAAATTGTGTATCTTATAAAGGTCTACAGAATACCGCCAGCAATAGTAGGTATTCATAAGGATAACCCACAGTAATATTTCATTGCACCCACCCATGTAAAGCCCGGGGGTTTAGGTACGGAAACGTATACATATAAAGTGTGATATTTAAACAGGCAAATTAAAGATGTTTATTCTATACACTATTACACATTGTGTGGTTTTTCTACACGAAAAAGTGCCTGTTGAAGTTTTTTTTTATCTAGCTTTATTGATACCAAAACATGCTTCAAAAACATGTATCTAACAGAAGAGAGGGCCTTACGATTAAAAGTGTCTTCACTGCGCACTGTTTTGATTAATTTAAACCCAAATGCCACACAAATACTTAGTTAAGGTATATAAGGTGAACTTAATACCATAGGCATCATTAGCAGGCAGCCGTAATCTATAAATAAATAAATGGACAGACAAACAAACTATTCGGGATGTATAGGTATAACGGGCTAAGATATAAACACGATACAATGCACAAATACATATCTAATTGGCCGCTTGGTCTTCAATAATTTAAAATTACCACTACCTCGCTCACATTTAGTACCGTTTCTATCGTAATGCTGTGACGTCACGGGTGCACTTCAGATTCCAACGGGTAATACCCACAGATACAAGTCAAGCTATACATTTCCTTTGAAAGCTGTCCTTTCATTGCACGTGTCTCTTTGGTAAGAGAGAGAAGGTTGCATGGCATACTTACAAACTTTAGATAAAGCTTTAACAAGTTCTATGTACTAGCCTAGCCTTTGATTAATAAAAACAATCTTCGGCACTAAATACCATAATTAATTGGAAAACAAAATCATCACATTTTTAAGTACATATTAACAAATCGTTTTTAAGGAAATCAAAGCTAAAAAATTTTTCATTTTTTAAAACCTGTTATAATTTTTTTGTTTCATCTTAAAAATGGGATTATATTAACCTTTTCCTCAAGTCACAGTCTCACAATATCTAACTGTATTTCACTACAAACGCGTGTGCCTCTATCGAACAAGGCGCCGAGACTGCCACACCAGGCATTATACTTTAATATGTTTATTTATACATGATGTTAGTATCTATACTGGTCTGGTCTGGTCGTATGCATTCAAAAACTCAAACTCAAACTTTAACCTTGACAATATTCTAGGTCGAATTGAATCATGATTTTATTTAAAGAACTAAGATATTGCGACCTAACTAAATTCACCTATTTTATCATAAAGAAATGACAACTACGAAATAGTAAATTGTTGCTTCTTTGAATAGTTAGATGTATGTATGATGTAGGAAAAATAGAATTATCTTCTCAAATAATCAATTTCAGAGTACCTACAGACAGAACTACCTGGTTTTTACTTAAACAAAACCGTATTTTTCGTTTCTGTGGCTGATGTAGCTACTCTTTATTAAATAAAATTAATATATTAGGTAATTAATCAACACATGGCTTAGAGTGGAGAGGGGGCAAACTGGACACAGACTTAGTACAGATTTTAACTAGCAAAATATGTGTACAAAATAACTAATAAATCGTACCTACTTTTTACCAATAAATGTATTACGTTATGATTATGTTTAAGACCTTGATAGATATGATGCGTTATTGTAGTTACCTTTCTTTTAGGGGTTATTCTTCTGCTCAAGTGCTTAAAAAACAAGTCTGAATAAGGGACCACAATCGTGATCTCAAAAAAAATACATTAAGTCTTATTACAAACATTTGCAAGGAAAGAAAAAAATCGCTTTAAAATTAGTCTACTTATAACAAAATAAATTAATATTTAGGGTAGCTATAGCTAATACCTCAATTGCAATACTTTGCAATAATTATAAAAAGTAGTCAGTCAAGTATAATATAATAATAGGAACTTTTTTAGTTAAGTTGGTGTTGTTTTTTTGTTATAAAATAGAAGGCTACCGATGAGGATTGGTTGGTGGACCAGACCTTTCTTAATGCATACCTCTGAGGTATGCATTAAGAAAGGTCTGGTCCAGCAGTGGACTGACGTGGGCTGTTTGTGATGAAATATAAAATCCTGATTAAATCTTTACTTAAAGCTGAAGAGTTTGTTTGCTTGTTTGATTGTTTGAACGCACCTATCTCAGGATCTCAGAATCTCTACTGGTTCGAATTAAAAAAATGTTTTGTGTTATATAGTCAATTTTCGAGAAAGAATAAGTTATACCTATAACATCACGCTATAATGAATAAGCATCAATGAAAAATGTTACACAAGCTTTCGTTGCGTGCGCTGTATAAACGGAAAAATCATGTACTTTTATATTAAATAACGGAATTGTTCCTATTTAAAAGTATATCTCTATTTTTTAAGATGACTTAGGTACAATAACCCTTTTTATGGTAAATTTGTTCTTAAACAATGCATGCATAATCTTCCTTTCTGTAGTTATATTAAAAATTATATTAAACTAAACTTACTTACTACGAATTTATAGTCGGTATACACATTTAACCTATTTGTCGATGCGAAGCTAAAACGCCGATTAAACTATAATGTTTCTGAGAATGCGTGTCATTTGACGCGTAATTAAGCTAACGTTTGTGATACACGATACATGATAATATTTTGCACTACTGTCAAAAGGTTTTAAACAGACTTTAGCTTGCCGCATAATCAAAACGAAAACCGCGGGGCGTATATGCAAACTTGTTACAAAAGACGAAAAACCAAGAACCAACTAGTCTCATCCTAGGGCCTGTCTACACAAAGCACTGCGGTATCCTACATACACAAATATGTATTTATGGTTATGCCTTACTGTACTAAACATGCATGCAACAAACAACAAATATTTGTGTTGACAGGGCCTCTGGTATGTTAGAATCTTTGTTGATAACAGTGACCAGTATGCCTGATGTAAACCTTCTGGTGCAGTTTGTTTATATTAACTAATATAACTAAGTACGTCACCATGTGTGCTTTAATATTTCATTTGTATTTGGCTCATTTAGCAATAGCTTGATTTTGATTTTGTGGAATTGGGAGGGACGTATAATTATTTGTGTGTTCTTTACGGGAGACGGCAGAGCGAGTGGAACTTGATTAAAGAATTGCGCTTTCTAGATTAATGAACAATACGTACACTTATCCCACCATAATACCTAAGTATTGTATGTAAAAATTGTGTGTTACCACTATATTTAAAGATTCTCCCTTTTTTTCATTAAAATGCAGCATTCGTTTGTACTTGTCAAATCTATTGTAGTTTCTGTACAACAATAAACACAAAAAAAAAGATAAATAATAGCAGATTGCACATATTATTTTCATCGAGCACCGAAAAGACTTCTAAACTCGGTGTCAAATTCTTTGCAGAATCGAAACCATATGGCACGCAGCAGAGGGAACTTGACACGCAGCAAAATTATTAGCTAGGCTAGACATTAATTTAGCTAGATTAATTTACTGACTCTACTATGATATGTACTAGGTATTGAGTATGCTCTACCAAAGATAACCAACTCGATTTGTTAATTAAAATAATTAGTTGATTTATTTTAGAGTATTTGAGAATGAGAATTAAACACAGTGCCACTACGCCATTTTTTATATTAAACAACATCACATACATTGCTCTGATCCTAAGGTAAGTAGCTAAAGCACCATTAGGTATTATAGAAATTAGAAACAACGACGGTACCACAACATCTAGACCCGAGACAATAAAGAAAAGTTCGTTTTTTACATTGATCCGACCGAGAATCGAATCCGGTACCTCAGAGATGGCGACGCCAAGTCCGGCGGCATACTCGCCTCTCGTTGTTTTTGGTGTTCTTTTGATTCTTCATTTACTGCACGCTCACTTTGAATATTTTAGTAGCTATACTGCGGACCTAACTTTATTGAAATAGCCGTTTAGATTTTGTGATTACTGATTAGCTTGTGAAGGTAATAATAATAAAACACATAAAGAAGAACTTTAAAGTTATCGTTTTTTTTTGCGGTACGGAAATCTAAAAAAAGATGATACAATTAGTCGTTTCGTTATTCGTCGTTAATCTAAGTACATACCGGAATACCAATGTTTGTAGATAATTTATTAGCCGGAAACTGTGGTCCCTTTTTACGTGATAAATTATGATGCCATTTCCACCACTATTCAGACAAACTCTTGAGATAAGTAAGTGTAATATTACATTCCTGAGACTGTGTACAATTTCACTAAGTTTTTTTGTTTTTAAAATTTTATTTAAAAAAATAAAACCGACTTCAAAACACTAAAACGCAATTTTTTTTTAAAAATAAAATTTACTTATTTCATCTATTTTTAGCGATAAATCCTAATCTAACTGCTGAACACCGATTTCATCCCCTATTTTCCTACCCTTAGGCATGGCCGGATCTACCTATGGGCTGATTGGGCTGCAGCCCAGGGCCCCGGGGTTACAAGGGGCCCCCAGATCCCGCTAAAAAGTAGGCCATAATTTGAAAAAAAAATAGTTGTCTGTAAAGTCGGTTTACGGAGGATATTTTTACGTGACAACGTCATAAGAAAATATTGATTAAAAATTGCATACTTTTATGAATAAAGTTGAGGGGGGAAATACGTGTAAAAGGTT
The DNA here is from genome assembly GCA_963576865.1 of Anania hortulata. Classification (NCBI taxonomy): domain Eukaryota; kingdom Metazoa; phylum Arthropoda; class Insecta; order Lepidoptera; family Crambidae; genus Anania; species Anania hortulata. Next base: position 10,760,872 of record OY756390.1, on the reverse strand, counting down.
GTTTTCATGCTGTTTTTCATTAATTTTTTATAGATAATAATGGCAACCCTGAGATCAATGAACCAATGTATGTGCGCGTCTATGGAACGGAACGGGGATTTCCCTGTATTTTTATCTACTCTTATGCGGGACTTTCCCGCCGCGCTGGTTGACGTAACGTCTGATGTGATTTTGTTTTTTTTCTGCACTTCTCTTCTCGTCATCAAAAAGGACAAACTGACTGCGTTAATTGTTTGAACTGTGTTTAATGAGTGTATGCTAATAAGTGACAACTTAAAAGTTACTTAAATCTAAATAAGTAAAATTTGTTTATGTCAGTGATTTCCTGCTTTTATTTGGTAATGGTAAGAAAAAATAATTGATAATATTAAATCATGTCTTTCTTTTTTAGGGTTCCGTTCCTCAAAAGGAAAAAAGGAACCCTTATAGGATCACTTTGTTGTCCGTCCGTCTGTCTGTCTGTCTGTCTGTCTGTCAAGACCCTTTTTCTCAGGAACGGGTGGACTTATCAAGTTGAAATTAATATGAAGTACGCAGGTCTGTGGTCCCGTACAGTAGCAAAAAAATAAAACTTCTAAGTCAACGCAATCAAAAGATATGGCCATTTATGCTCCGTTTTTAGCGCTTTTTAGGGCGCTAGGAAATCAAAACCTATAGGGTACTTCCGGTTGACCTAGAATTATGAAATTTGGCATGTGGCAAGATTATATAGCACAAGTAATATAAAAAATCCCAAAACCATAAAAATGTAGTTGCTTCACAAAATAAAAAAAAATACGATTATGAACCTACTCCTAAGGGAATCAAAACCTATAGGGTACTTCCCGTTGACCTAGAATCATGAAATTTGGAATGTGGCAAGATTATATAACACAAGTAATAGAAAAAATCCCAAAACAGTAAAAACGTAATTGCATCACAAATAAAAAATATTTAAAAAAAGTATTCGAGACTTGATACCCGCGATGAACGAATTATTTGCTTAACTAAAGGTTTGTACGGAACCCTCGGTGCGCGAGTACGACTCGCACTTGGCCGGTTTTTATGGTATTTTTAGGGTTCTGTACAAAAATAAAATAAAAAACTAGGTATGTACTGGACCAAATTAGGTGAAATTTGGTAGGATGGTGTAATCCTATGACTAGTGTAATTTTGGTACTTGCAATATAAGCATTTATTTATTTATTCCTATTACTCGTTGGCAAAATATATATTGATTTTGATAGCTTAACCAAAACGTCAAGTTAGGTACGTTAGTTGATTTTGTTTTTTTTACGCTGACTGAACAAAAATGTACCTATGTATTTTTGTTAATTTTCTGAACACATTTCGACATTGTGACATTGCATCCTAATGTATAAAACATGAAAGACTTCCCTCTTTCTTTTCGTTCTCTCATCTCATCCCTTCTCTCTCTGCTCATTTCGTTCTCTCATCCTTCCGAAAACGTGAATACTTTGTAATGAGCAGAGGTCGGAAGTTCCGACCTCTGCTCATTACAAAGTATTCACGTATTCAAATGATGTGATCGTTACATGTTTATTTATCAGAAAACTATCAAGTTCGTTCATTGTTTATTTTCAGTAAAAAACCAAAGGTCTTAATTTACAATAATGTCTGGTCGAAAGTATAAAAGTGGAGCTGAGAAACGCAAATTGCAGCTAGATCGTGAAAAGGAAAAAAATAAATGTGCAAAAATTGGGACTTTTTTCAAATCAAAACATAAAAACGAGGATGAAATCGCTAAAAATTCATCAACAAGCGACAAGGGAGGGATCGAATCTGAAGAGAATCTATTTGAAGGGAGTAGCAAATCGCAATACCATGAAACAAAGACAAATGATGAAAATCTGCAAAGTATTGACTATCAGCAAGTCCAGCAATCCTCTGATCAAACGGAAAACGATATTGGTGTTCCGCGACAGAGTGGTAACACCGAGACGGAAAGAAATTTACAGAATATTAATTTTGAATTTGAGAAATATGTTGACGTGGCCTTGTGGCCAGAATTGCTAAGTAATGATTTTATTAATGACATCCTCTTGCATGAAATGACTGACTTTCAAAATAAAGACCCGAAAAATATATATTCAGCTTCTATAAAGAAGTACAAGGAACAAAACAGAGCATTTTCAAATAGCCATTTCACAAAAAAAATGAAAAATGGTCAATCACTGGAAAGATCTTGGCTAACATATTCAACTAGTGTTGGTACTGTTTTTTGTTTGCCTTGCAAACTTTTTTCTAAAACTTCTTCTCAATACACGACCGGATTTTCTGATTGGAAACACATAGGAACTTGTTTAGAAACTCACGAAAATTCTGATGAACATAAGAAATCAATGTTAGTGTGGTTAACGTAAAGAAAATAAGTCTGTTTTAGACAAGCAGCTTCAGGAGCAATTAAGAAAAGAAAAAGAATATTATCACAATGTTCTAAAACGGGTAATTGCAGTGGTAAAATTTTTGAGTTTAAGGGGCTTAGCATTTAGAGGTTCCGAAGAAGTATTTGGTTCTCCACATAATGGTAATTTTATGGGGGCTATGGAACTATTGGCAGAATTTGATCCATTCATTCGTGAACACATTGAACAACGTGAGCTGCGACCAAAAGCGATAATATCGTACTTATCAAAAACAGTATATGAAGAAATAATTGAGATTATGGGCCAACAGCTACTTAAACAAATTATAACTCAAATAAAATAAAAAAAATAAAAACCGACTTCAAAAAACTGAAACGCTAAAAATAAGCTTAACACTTAAGTACCTAATCAGTTACTTTTGGAGTCGGTGCAAACGAAAACATTGGTCTCTCATTGACTGGCACCGACTCCAAAAGTAACTGATTAGGTACTTAAGTGTTAAGCTTATTTTTAGCGTTTTAGTTTTTTGAAGTCGGTTTTTATTTTTTTATAAAATTAACTTATTTCATCCATTTTAGTGATAAATCCTAATCAAAACAAATCTTACGAGTGCAAACATAATTTAACTGCTGAATACCGATTTCATTTCCTATTTTTCCACCCTTAGGGGTGAAATTTTTTCCAGAAATGTTTTATTATAGTATCTTTGAAGTATAAGCTATTCATTAAAAAAAGAATCATCAAAATCGGTCTACATTTGGCAGAGATATAGGTAAGATAGATACTACAATCAGTTGGCGTGGTACGGAGTTTATGCAATGTTTGATGATTTTCTTATAGATCCCATCATCAGAATTTAACCAAATTTATATGGGACCATTCTGAAAGTATTACCTTTCAAACAAAAAAATAATTATCGAATTCGGTCAACGCGGTAACGAATTATCGCTGAACATACATAAAAAAAATAAAATAAAAAAAAAGATACCGACGAATTGAGAACCTCCTCCTTTTTGAAGTCGGTTGAAAACGACGACACAAAGTATTATTCAACTGTGATGGATTCTACACCAGATCTGTCTCACAATGATCAACTTGCTATTGTATTACGATACTGTTTTCGGGGGAAAGTATATGAAAGATGAGTAGCCTTCATTAAAATTAGTAGTCATACTGCTTTACATTTATTTAATATCTTACAAGACTTTATAGAAACAAATGGATTACTACTGAGTAATTGTAGAGGGCAATCTTATGACAACGCTGCCAATATGGCGGGTCACTACAATGGTGTGCAAGCACTACTAAAAATAACACCGCGGATTATGTGCCATGTGCTGCGCATTCCCTCAACCTAGTTGGCGTAGAATCTGTTAAGGTTGCAACCGAAATTGTAAACTTTTTTGGAGTAGTGCAACAAATATACGTTTTCTTTTCTGCTTCGACCCATTGGTGGGAACCGTTGGATCGTGAAATAAAATTAAAATTCACGTTAAAAAGTTTAAGCCAGACCAGATGGTCTTGCCACTATGATGCTGTCAAAGCGTTAAAAAATAGTTATGATAACATCATGAAAATTTTAAAAAGTTTCAGCGAAAGTGAGGTGGAGAAAGTTGATTTCTTGAAAGAAGCACGAAATTTATACATGAAAATGGCGAAACTCGAGACTGCAATTTTGATTATCTTTTGGGAAGAAGTTTTGGAGAGATTTAATTTAGTCAATAAAAAAATACAGAGCCCCGGTTTAGACATTTGTGAAGGCAACAAGTTAATTATGTCATTAAAAGACTTTGTGAACAACTTACGACACCAATCAGATCAGAAGCTAAAGGAATACGAAGAGAAAGCTAAAAAATTAAGTGCTAGTGTGGGAATAGACTACAATGACATAAACAAGAGGCGCATTACTCCAAAATTTTCAGATAGGTCTACAGGTGAATTCTTAGTAAACGGCGCAGAAAGATTTAAAAGGGACACGTTAAATGTTGCATTGGATAAGCTAATTATGGACTTAAATAAAAGGAGCCAAGTCTATGAGACATGTAGCAAAACATTTAAATTTTTAATGGATTTGCAAGACAAAAATATCAAAAACATAGATTTGGAAAGTGCACGTCATATTATTGATTACTATCCAGATGACGTAGACGAGCATTTAGTGAATGAGTGCATTCAATTAAAATCATACTTACTCCAATCTAAGCCAGAGTCTTACAACTCTTGCAGTGACATTTTTAAGATCATGTATGAAAATAAATTAATTGACGTGTTCCCTAATTGCTATACCATTTTAAAGATTTTTTTACCTTTACCAGTAACTAGCTGTGAAGCAGAACGCTCCTTCTCAAAGATGTCCTATAAAGAAAATAAATATAGGACAACAATGGCGAACTCTCGACTAAACCATTTATCACTTCTGTAAATTGTGATTTAACAAAAGACTTGCAATGTGATGACCAAATAAAAGAATTTGCAGCACAAAAATGTAGAAAGGTTAATTTATAAATTATAATTTCTTTTAAGAATAAATGCATAATAAATAAATAAAATTATTTTGTTGTTTTTTATTTTCTTTTATACAATGTAGGTACATCTCTATTTCGGTTTCTCTCTCACCCAAAGGTTACCTGGAAGAGATTGCTACACAGCAATAAGGTCGCCTTTTGTACAACTAATACTTGCGTAGATTTAAGTAATATTTATGTTTTTTGTGCAATAAAAAATTTATGTGAATAATATATCATTATAGAAACAGTTTTTTAGCATGGCTATTAGTTGAGTACTAAGATAGGCCCCCAAGTAGTTTCAGCCCAGGGCCCCACAAATTCACGATCCGGCCATGCCCTTAGGGGTGATTTTTATTTTGAAAACTTTTATCATAGCATCTTTGAAGTATAAGCTATTCAATAAAACAAAAATCATCAAAATCGGCTCATATTTGTCAAAGATAGGTAACAAGAACCACAACAAAAATATTATCTGGGTATATATTTGTTGATTTTCTCAAAAAGTTCTAAATCAGTTTCGGTAAAACTTATATGAGACCACCTCTGAAGTATGATCTACCAAACAAAAAAAGAATCATATAAATCGATTCATAATTGGCGGAGTAATCGCGTAACATACATACAAAAAAAAAACACAGTCGAATTGAGAACCTCCTCCTTTTTTGAAGTCGGTTGAAAACAAAAACAACTACGCGAAGACAGTAATTAAGTTCAACGTTTCGTAAAATGAACAAGGCAAACACTTTAAAATGTGTTACAATGCTTCAGAATTAGCCTCAACGTGGTATTTTACAAGTACGAGATTAAGAACCCAGGTTCGGATACATGTTAAAATAAAACTTTTAAATAGGTGATTTGTGGTCTAAATAATACATACAATAGTACATGTATTAGGTTTTCTGTGATCTGGCTATGAAATAATCAATTATTAATAGTACCTACACAATGGATATTATCATACTACTGCTTATGTCACGTTTGGTTTCCATGAAGTCTGTTTTTTTCCTACTCTGTTGAATATTCTATTGACAACAAGCGTTTGTTGACTTTATTTCTGATAAAGACTTTGTCATACTTTATCAGTTTGTTTAGTTTACTTTCAATCTCAAATGATCTTTATAATTATAATACATGTACCTATTTTACAATGTCATTTCTGTTACACTATACAATGATTATGTACCTACATGGTATAAGATAGGTACTTAGAGATAATACCATAATACTCAAGTGCATAAGCTAAATAAATAATATAAAGCATGAGTATACTTTCTTCAAAGTACCTACGTTATCAGCGGCTGATATACATTAACTTTTACCATGAAAACAACAACGAAACCGCGGATAACAATTTTGTACGGACAGGTTTGCAGCTAATTACGTACTTTCAAGCACGATTTATCCACCCAGTATACTAAAGAACTGAGGGTCTATTCAGAGTTTTACACGATAGCTTTTGATGAAAACGTAAACGCGGATTCGTATAGAAAAATACGGTTTGTTCACGTTGTACTGGTAGCGCCACCCTTATTTATTTACCCTTACGAAATCGATCGAAAAGATCGATTTAAAGTTTGATAAACTAGCACTTACTGTCCGAATTATTTGCACAAATACGTAGGTATTCCTCTATCCATAAATAAAATTAAAACCTCACCGTCCGAGCGATTCACAGAGTACGATATTAAACCAAATAAGCTGCACGCATTGTTACAAATTAAGATTTCTCGCCCAATTATAGAATTAATACTTTACTTTATACTTACACAGTAGATATTAAAACAATTATATTACCTGTTTTGACGAAGTTTATTTCCAAACTGGACACAATATGAATTATTTGTTGTTTACTGGCGGCACACGTGCGTTTTGCGAGAGGGCCGACCGAGGCGAGGGTCCTACCCCAAGGTCCCCAAGTGAATGCACGCCAAACGACGATATTCTCGACCCAGGATACGATGTATAATTACGTATTGTACCTAAAATTTTATTCCACATTCTTTTGAAAACACACCTTTTTAAAATTGTGTTTTATTTTGTTATAATTTTTTTTTTCACACATACTCGTGTAGTTATGCTAATATCGCTTGATATTAGTTAAGTCAATTTAGAGGTCTTAGGGCGGCTTGATTACATCTGGCAGTAAGGTTAGTAATTTGCCTACCTCTTTAAACAACATCGTTTTTTTAATGTAATACCAACCACTTGGCGCAAATTTTGTGAGCTTTTATTTTATTAATTTCATTTACCATAAATTATATTTTTAGAAAGCAATAAAAAATAATACCTGGCTTTTAGGATAAAATGTTTGGCCAAATCACCATTTGGCTCTAAGTCTGGCTTTTTTACTTTTAGGCCAGGCAACCCTTAATGGATGGGACAAGAAGACGCGCTGAGTGTTTGACCCAACACATGGACGTAAAAATAACTTCCTTGTTAATAAAACACGCAGGTACTTACTAACCGGTTTGTCTTAAACCCTAAATACTGAATAAAAACGTTACTTACGCGAAACTAGTTTCATGAATAATGTTTTCTTAAATTTTAAGCTTCTACGAAGCTATATTTCATAAAACTTTGGCGTTCAATGTAACAGGTATATTTGAGGATATGGTTACAAAATTGAATAAGTTAAGCCAGAGACGGGATAAAAAAAGTTTTGGACCATCTCATATAAGCTACCCAGTCAAATGATCGATTTATTATAAAAAACAACTATTTAAGTATATCCTGAAATACCTATGGCTGAAACTTTATAAATGTTGGGCAACACTTTCTTCCTAAAACCTTTATGAGTACGTTTAAACAACACTACCTTAGGGCTTACGGCGATATTTACGTCGGAAGCTGCATTTTATGCAGAAAGCAAGCCGCTTTACACAGTGGTACTAGGGACCAATACAAATGATTTCATTCTACGAAACGGAAATTTCATCCACTGGAATTCAAGATGGCGGACATTCTCCAAGATGGCGGCAGCATAATTTAAAAAAAATAGACGGCTGCTCCGATTTTAGTGATTGGGGTGTCAATCAATTCGTATTGACACCTATAATCAAAATTAAAAAATGCCATTTAATAAATTAAAGATGTCGATTAAATATTTTAAAAAATGTGTAATTTTAGAATTATTTTTTTCATTCTAGTTAAAATAACAACTAAATATCCTATGATATGGGTCACATGTTTTTTATTTAAATGATACCTGATAATATTATCTACAAAATAAATAAAAATGCTTGACAATCCGTCAAGGCGCGTGGTTTTGAAAGCCTTCATTGCACGTAATGATATCGTACAATCAAAACGGCTGCACCGATTTTTGTGGTTGAGGTGCATTGACACTTCTAATAAATTAAAAACATTAAATAAATTAAAATGGCGGCCAAATATTTTAAAAACAATGAAATTATTCAATTATTTTTCTCATTCTAGTGAAAATAACAACTACATACCCTATGATATGTCACATATTTTTTATTTAAATAAAGCATGATAACATTATCTACAAAATTTAAAAAATGCTTGACAATCCATCAATAGTTTTAGTTTAGTAGGTATTACAAATGAAGCGTGGTTTGCGCGTGGTTTTAAAAGCATAATCAAAACGTGCACTGATTTCAGTAATTTACGTAACAGAGGATTTGTCATGACATGACGTTTGTGAAAACAGGCGAAGTGCGAGTTGGACTCGCGCTTACAGGGTATACCGACACACAACTGTTTACTTGTTTTGGTCACAACTTACAAAAATGTCATTCTGAATCAACGTTTTTAGTATTTTTATACATTATGTGGTTTTTATTTTATAGAAATCTCGAATTCCTACCTACTTTAGTTTCTGAGATAGGCCCCCGTATCAAAAAGACAACTTTGATGGCACCCATTTCATTATTTTTAACCGTAAAAAAAACAGAAATAAACATAATATAACATATCTTCACAAAACTATTCCCATTCGGAGTGTCCAGAGGCAATCTCCGACAGCTTCCTTAAAGAGCCACAGAAAAATATTTATTATTATTTTAAAATTATTTTGTTTTTCCGCTTATTCATACTCCTCTTAATCTTCTTTATTCTTTAGCTTACCTTCTTATTGGTCAGAAAAAAAAAAATCAGAGCTTTTTCAGTCTTCCTAAATGACTTTAAAGCTGCTAATGTGGTGACAAATCCTGCTAATCAAATGACTTCCACAAACTACACTTGCTTCGCGATTTCTGCCAAAACAATCAGTCTTGCCGCCACTGAGTTCCCAAAAGGTACATAGCCAGCGCTAAAAACGTACATTTTGGTGTAAAAAGGTACATAAACAGGGCCCTCGCCTTCGAGTCTGGTCCAGGGGGGGGGGGGGGTCTAATTTGCATAATCCAGGTGCAGTTAGGATAGACTCCAATTCTTACATTTAATTACAGTAAAATTTTTAAATATTTAAAAAACCTTTGCTGCTAAAATTTTATAAAAAAAATTACAACGTAAGGACGTAAGTAATCAAAGGGAATCCGTTCGCATTCTCTGCCCGCTGAATAAGGAATTTATTTACATTATTTACCTACGTGACCCATCGTAATCGGACTCAGTTGGTAAATTGCAATCCATAGCGCAAGCACAGCGACAGAAAACAATAGGAACGCATGAGAAAGAAGCTGAAACCAGACATTAGAAACTGGATGACTTAACTGGTCAGCAAAAAGGCGGTCCAGATAGTGGTGGACTAGTGTTCACCACCTTTACCATTGTAGGTCTTGCTGGGCCACAAGAGCAAAGGTGGTCAGAGGATGCTCCCAGGAAGGTGTCCAATCACCACTCTCAGGGAACATAGAATGCCTATATAAACTAAATGAAAGAGTATACACTACCATTTGTTATGCAGACGACCTAGCAATACTAATATATGGGAATGCTGAAAACATACTCTGCGCAATAATCCGTTCAGCACTTCAGATTGTATAAATGATGTGACAAACATCAACTGTCAGTAAATCCGAAAAAGACAGAACTAATCCTTTTTTACCAATAAGAGTAAGGTACCAGAAATGCAACTAAAAAATTTTTTAATACTGGAAACTCTCGATAATAACTCAAATTAAATATCTGGCCGTTATCCTTGATAACAAACTGAACTGGACGAGTCACATTGATGCTAAAACAAATAAGGCCTGTAAAGGTTTTTGTCAATGTAGAAGACTAGTAGGTAAAAGTTGGGGTCACAATCCAAAAATTACACTTTGGCTATATACATCAGTTATCAGACCGTCTTTAACCTACGGATCAGTTGTATGGTGGCCCACACAACACCACTGACTACCGCAAAAGCAAAACTTCAGAGTCTACAACGCTTAGCGTTTGTAGCAAACAGTGAATGCATGAGAATCACCCCATCAACCGCGCTCGAGCTCAGCTTCTTTCGCATGCGTTCCTATTGTTTTTCCAGAAATCGCAAAGCAAGTGTAGTTTGAGGAAGTCAATTGATTAGCAAGATTTGTCATCACATTAGCAGCTTCAAAGTCATTTAGGAAGGCTTGCCCCAGAAACTGAAAAAACTCTCATTAATTTTTTTCGGACCAATTAGAAGGTAAGTTAAGGAATAAAGAAGGTAAAGAGGAGTACGAATAAGCGACAAAACAATTATTTTTAAAATAATTATAAACATATTTCCGTAGCCCCCTGAAGAAGTTTGCCTCTGGACACTCCGAATGGGAATAATTCCGTAAAGATAATTAAATGGTTGCCATCAAAGTTGTCTTTTTGTTGCGGGGGCTTATCTCAAAAACTAAAGCAGGTATGAATTTGAGATTTCTATAAAATAAAAACCACATAATGTATACAAATACTGAAAACGTTGATTCAGAATGTCATTTTAGTAAGTTGTGACCAAAACAAGTAAACAGTTGCTTGTCGGTACACCCTGTAAGCGCGAGTCCAACTCGCACTTTGCCTGTTTTCACCGACGTCATGTCAAGACAAATCTTCTGTTACGTAAATTACTTACTAATGAAGGCTTTTAAAACCACGCGCTTCATTTGTAATACCTACTAAACTAAAACTACTTGATGGATTGTCAAGCATTTTTTTTAAAATTCTGAATAATATTATCAGGTTTTATTTAAATAAAAAATATGTATGACATATCATAGGATATTTAGTTGTTATTTTTACTAGAATGAGAAAAATAATTGAAAATTTTCGTTTTTTTTTTAATTTGGCCGCCATCTTTGATTTACTAAATGGTATTTTTTTTATTTATTAGAAGTGTCAGTACAAACTGATTGACACCTCAATCACAAAAATTGGTGCAGCCGTTTTGATTGTACGATGCATCACATTACGTGCATTTGTTTACCCAGGGTGTTAGAAAAAGTTCGCGAAAGACGACCCAAAAGCCGCGTTCTCCTACATCATCACAACGCTTCTTCACACACAAAGTCATTTTAGCTTCCGAAAAAGTACAACTCGTCACCCATCCTGCACATAGCCCCGACCTAGCACCCTGTGATTTCCGTATTTTCCCCAAAATCAAAGATTTGATGAGAGGTTTTACTTTTACCAACTCCGAAGAGGCAGTGATAGCGTTCAATCAGCACGTAGAAATATGCCTTCCTCCTGTTTTAAAAAATGGTTCGATCGCATAAAAAAAGGTTTAAAATGTAAAGGAGAGTATTTTAAAAAGCAATAAACATAATATTTTGGTTATAAAATGTTGTTTTTTTAACTTACGCAAAACTTATAGTGTGACCAACGTATATGTTAATAGTTCAATCTCGTTGAGTTTTACTGCTTTTACAGTTTGTATAAAAAAACTACAAATATACGGTAATTTGGACTTTTCCTTTTTCTGTGTTGCGTTGACTTAGAAATTATTATTTTTTACAGTTCTAAGGGACTGGCGAAAAAAATGAAATGAAAATAAAGCGCGTTAAAGACGTGACGTCATTCATGCGACATCACAAATCAATATATCTCTGTTATATTTTGATTACGTAAAAAAAAAGGTCGTCAATCCCTATTGTGCTTATCAATCCGAAAAAAATTTATTATGGGGACATACTAAACATCGAAATAAATAAAAAATGAGGCGATCCATACAAACTAAACTTTACGTTGATAGTGTTGGACTAATGGAGCATCCACTTTTTTAACGATTTTGATGATAACTCCATGTTAAATGTTCATGGAGACTTCCATGTCCGCCAATCTAAACAACATTTAACATGGAGTCTAATTTGTCAGTCGACAAATACCACATTCATAAGTCTTTTAACAAGATAACTTAGATAACCCTCCTTTTTTGGTAGACAGGTCAAAATAAGACTTATTATCAATTAAATATGTTTATTGGAATATCTAAATACATGTTGGATAATAATAACATTTCGTTTGATAAAAATCAACGGAATTTCCAAAAAAAAAACTAAAATGAGACATACAGTTCCTGAGTTAACTAGTGTACTTTATTGGGTACTTAGAAATATAATGGATCCCAAACTTTAAGAAATTGTATGAAACTTCTTACCTAAGTGTGTCTGTTACAAAGTTACAAAAATAATGTAGTATTAAAATATAAAAAGCTTTAAAACTATGACTATACTTAAAAGACATCGAAGAATAAATTCTTACATAATTATAAACTCTGGTTACCACAATAAAAGATTAGCTTATTATTTTTTAAATGCAGCGCTTTTCGTATTTGTCCAATTGGCTTATGCATTACATCATTATAAACAATTTCTGTTGTATTTTTATTTTTGCGCGTTTTTGTTGGTGTCCTAAAAACAGAAACTCAAACTCGGTGTCTACTTGACGTAGGTTCCGAGGTAACGTTGGCAGTTGGGGCAATAATGGTCGGAATTCTTCGCAGAGTCGCTTCCGTATGGCACGCAGCAGAGGCAACTGAAAAAATATGATGTATAAATATTTAAATAATTTCCTTCAAATACAGGCATCCATACATTTAAAAAAATAAAAATTTTAAACAATGTTAACATGTAGTTTGGCCACATGGAGCACATACCCTATAAATTAAAAATGACATTCATTTAGTTCGACAAAAATTCCGTCATTTTTAAAATAAATTTGTTGACAGGTTTTTTGCTGTCAGGAAAAACAAGGACGTACGTGCATAGGTTATTATAAACATTGTTTTTTGTAAAACTACTAACTTCTTGCTTTTAAATAAATTGCAAAGTAAGATTTGACAAAAGGCAGACAAGGACGGCGCTCTTGGGTCTTTATTTTTCCTGACAGAATTAACATCCCTAAAAACAAAAAGATAGTACCTACCTAGTTACTAATAATATTCAACTCCTTTTTTGTAAGTTTCTTTCTTTTCTTTTTACACTTTCGATCAATAATTCGACTTCCCTAATATGTTATATAGTACCTATGTTATTATTATTGTGTATATTGAAATGTTTGTGTATGTATTTTATTTGTCTTATAAAATATGTCGGATACTTTACACTCTGCCATTGACTACATAATCTGCATTACCTCAAGGTTGACTGATGGTGAAGAATGTATAGCATAAAGTCTGCCAATTGTACTTACCTGTGCAATTAAGTTAAAATAAATAGTGACGTACCAAAGCAGACCCCACAACGCTGCCGCAATGTGAGTGCGAGACGTGGTACTGAACTTGACTGCAGTCTTGATGGACGCGTTGCAGAACTGGCACACCGTTATTGTGTTCTCCGGGCCTAGCAACTGGACAGTCTGTAAAAAAAATATATTTATTATTACCTAAGTAGTTGTCGCCCGTTTTCCTTAATCAAGGAAACTTACTCGTAAGAAGAAAGGAATGATTAAGCGAACAAACAAACAATTGGGAAACCCATGACATCAATAAATTACAGTCTAAGTAGGTATATATAACATAATATGTGTGATAAAATAAATATTTATTGTGTAAGTGAGTACATAATAACCATACGGATTTTATGCGGTCGTGTACTTGGTGCAAGCCAATCTACTCGTATAATGGGTTTTTAATAAATACGATATGACTGTATAATATCACAAGTAGGTAAGAATTAGTTATTTTTTTATTAGCTATCGGTGCTTCATTGAAACGACGCCATTGCGTTCTCTAACAATTTTGAAAATCCAATACCAAATTATATGACATTACTTTATTGGTGAGTAAGAACCCGATAGTATTTAAATACAGACCAGTCTTAAAAATGTTTCAACCATAAGTCCAAAAAAGAGCATCCCGAATCAACCCTCCGTAGCGGTTTTCGAAACAGGTGAACGGTATGCCTTACAGTTGAAAAAACAAATGTAAGACGATCCATTGCCCCATTAAAAAATTTAATCCCAAAGTTAGTTCAAAAAACTGACTGATTGGCTCTATCTCTGGACTTAAATTCCGCTTGACGATTATTTTTAGGACACCATACATTCGTCGATATAAGTCATATACTGCAAGGCACATGACTAAAAATCTTCCTAGGTACCTACTTTATTTATACATAGAGCACACTAAAAGTTTTGCACTTTTAGCTAATCGGAACTAATTGAATTTCGAATGTTATATTTTCTTAAACGTTGCAACCTTCTTAGTTATAAAAATATACTATTATACTAATATACAATTGGCGGGAAATGATTTGTCAATTGTTTTTTATCACACATCAAAGTTCTACGTACGCAACGAAAATGGAATTTAGTCGAAAAGATTTTAGAGCGATGATTTTTTATGATTTTAAAAGTTCTCTCTCTCCGCAAGACTGTGCCGCTCGTCTTCTTCCAAAATGCTTTTGGAAGAGAAGCACCTTGTTTGAGCACTGTGAGGCGATGGTTTGCTGAATTTGAGAGAGGTCGAGTTTCTTTACATGACGAATTTCGTGAAGGGCGGCCTATAACTGCCGTCAACGAAAATAATGTGGCTACTGTTAAGCGGCTAATTGAATAAAACCCGCGGATTACCTATAAGACAATTCGAGGACTATTGGGGATTGGTATGAGCCAAATTCAGAAAATTTTAAACGAAGAATTGAAAGTTCGGAAACTTTGCTGTCGTTGGATCCCTCATGAACTGACAGCGGAGCAGAAGCGGGCTCGCGTGGAATGGTGCTCACAGATGCTACAGAAGTACGACCACGGACATTATAATGCTGTTTATGACATTGTCACAGGAGACGAAACGTGGATTTTGTTTTAATCCCGAAAAAAAACAGCAATCTTGTGAATGGGTGTTTAAAAAAGAGAACAGGCCAACAAAAGTGAGGCAGGCGAGAAACGTTGGTAAAAAAATGATCGCGTTTTTTTTCTCAGCTACGGGTCCGTACAATTCCACTTGAAGATCAAAAGAGTGTTAATGCAGAGTATTGTGCCATTTGTTTACCCAGGGTGTTGAAAAAGTTCGCGAAAGACGACCCAAAAGCCGCGTTCTCCTACATCATGACAACGCTTGTTCAAACACGGCCAACAAAACAAAGTCATTTTTAGCTTCCGAAAAAGTACAACTCGTCACCCATCCTGTGCATAGCCCCGACCTAGCACCCTGTGATTTCTGTATTTCCCCCAAAATCAAATTCAATCAGCACGTAAAAAATATGCCTTCAGATCTGTGGTCCTCCTGTTTTAAAAAATGGTTTGATCGCATGAAAAAATTTTTAAAATGTAAAGGAGAGTATTTTGAAAAGCAATAAACATAATGTTTTGGTTATAACATGTTGTTTTTTTAAGTTACGCAAAACTTATAGTGTGACCTACGTATAAAATTTTAAAAAATACGATCTTAATCTTTTCCTGAAAGTTACCGAGATCAATATTAGTTGATACCTAGCGATATTACCCGGAAAATATCATCCCTCTCTGCTTTATATGATAGTGGATTTCACCACCACTAAGAGAGTGCCTTGAGGACGGTTTACTATTTGCCTATAAAATTCATAATACACGTGGCAAGCCCAGACCAGATTAAAGTGCTTCCATACGTAAGGATTAGTTACTACTAAGCTCACAAACTTAAATACGGTCTATTAACCTAGCGTGCTATGGAAAGGGCTATGCGCGGTGTTTCTTTGCGAGATCGAATCAAAAATAAGGGGATCCGTAAACGAACAAAAGTCGCTGCAATAGCCCAGCGGATTAGCAAGTTAAAGTAGCAGTGGGTGGGGCAGTACGCAGAGGTGACGGCCGATAGGGCAGAATGGTTTTAGAATGGAGCCCACGTACGGGCAAGCGTAGCATACTACGTCCACCCACAAGGTGGACAGGAGACCTGGTAAAGGTTGCAGACAGCCGATGGATGCAGGCTGTTTACAACCGGCCAATCTGGAAATCACTAGGGGAAGCCTATGTTCAGCAGTGGACGCTCTGTGGCTGAAATGATGATGATGATGATGACCTATCGGGGATTGCGGGTTTTTTTCAGCATGCAAGGGCTCGGAGTCTGTTGGAGAGATTTGGGGTTCTCAAATGGTCCGAAATGCCACTGCGTCATTGTCTGTACCTAGAGTCGGGTCCTCGCCGAAAATCAGCATCATGAGAAGTCACGACAAATGCGGAGCGGTAACTTTTTTGACACATTAGATACCCTAGATTTTACTAACCCCAGATACCCTTATAATTTATTTTTATCAAATAAACGTATTCTTCTCTATTTTATTCTAAATATTTTATTTTGTTTATTTATTTTTTTATTTTATATTTATTTTGTTTTCTCCTATGGAATTCTATGAAATCCTAAAAAACTTTTGGAACCGGAAAAAACTAACAGACAGCTAACAAAGCATTACCTAAACATTACAAAATACAGTTTGTCAATTTACATAATAAAATATAAGGTGCTTCATAAATATCTGAAACGGCTGAAATGGGTAAAAGTATTGCATATATAGATTAAGATACTAAAGAAATTTTATGGCCAGAACATCATAAATTTTTTCATTAAAAAAATATATTAAATAAAGATTTGGCTTTATTCCGTCTCAAACCGTCCACATCTGTCCAAAAATGCTAACGTTTCACATTATATCGCTCCCGCGCAGTGTCTAGGGCGGATGACGAAGTGTGTTATGCAAATTGAAGCAAGTAACCATTTATTTACTGTCTTTTCGCAAATAATTAATTACCGATCCGGGGCACGTAATTCCTTCACTATCGTAATCTATAAAGGCAATACTTTCACCCATTTCAGCTGTTGCAGATATTTATGAAGCACCTTATATTATGCTCTATATTGCACACCATACAAAGTAAATTACACATGGTTTTATGGGAAGCCATAAAATTTAGGCGGTCTTATCTCTTCTTCTAATAGCGAACTCTTCCAAATAACCTTTAGGGTAGATGACACCCATAGAGAAAGAACATAATATTGCCATAATAAAAGGCTACCACCAACCACGCTATGCGTAACTGATATTAAGTTCGAATATAAATTAGAAAACAGACACTCAACGATAGAATGGAACAGTGCAATAGTCAAAATTACAACATAATTTTAAAAAGTTAGTTAGATATTATAAAAGTTTGTCCCAACAAACAAATTCTAGCAATTATACAGACCTGCATTGGTGGAGGAACGACAGTCGACCCCACTTGAGGATCCTTACGCTCTACCTATAACAACAAATAATTATGTTACCTTTATTTCATAAAACATATTTCTTTAACTTTCATAATTTATGATATGATTTATTACTCATTTAATATAATCTGATTTCTTTATATACAACCTTTTTAGGGTTCCGTAGCCAAATGGCAAAAAACGGAACCCTTACAGTTTCGTCATGTCTGTCTGTCTGTCCGTATGTCACAGCCACTTTTTTCCGAAACTATAAGAATTATACTATTGAAACTTGGTAAGTAGATATATTCTGTGAACCGCATTAAGATTTTTACAAAAAAATTGAAAAAATACAAAAAAAAATTGGGGGTTCCCCCCAATTTAGTACATACAAGTAATAACAACATACTTAGCACTGAAACTCAAAAGTTTTCTTTTCATTTAACCGTGTTACGTTACGTGTAGGGTGTCTATGGATAGGTCTTCAAAAATGATATTGAGGTTTTTAGTATATTTTTTTTCTAAACTGAATAGTTTGCGCGAGAGACACTTCCAAAGTGGTAAAATGTGTGTCCCCCCGCTCGCACGACTCGCTCTTGGCCGCTTTTTTAAAATATAATTTGGGTTTATTAAAGAATCTTTATTTTTCATAAAAATTACATACAATTTACTTATATGAAATACTAAATTACATTTAAAATTAAAAACGAAGAGCTTACCTAAGCTAAATGCAATTACAATAAATATAAGGTATTTTTACACGTTTTGGTAGGTAGTCCTACCAACTACGCTCCTAACTAGAAGCGACACGGGTTCAGGATAGATAAAAATAAATTAAAAATTTCAGGTTATGTTTATTATTTATCAATTATATTTACTAATTGGAGAAACCATATTAAGTCTATAACAAGGTTATTAAAGTAAAGGAGCAAGTATGAATTTACCAATAAGTTTAAAATAAGTTTTATGTTTTATTAATATTGTTTTATCTTTATGTTTAAACTATCGATATTCTAGGAGGTGGGAGCCTGATGACCTGGTAATCCTGGTATTAAAGTATTTAGCCCAGAATCTGTCTCTCAGTTTTCTGTGCATGTGTTGTAATTTATCTGTGTTGAGAAATAAACAACTTATTAAATATTAAAAATATAAATATGATTGATTCCCCATTTTGCCAAGTCTGTGTGTTGTGCCAGTCACACGTATCTCCTCTAGCAGTCATTGGTTTTTCTTATAAGTACTTTTATAATATGGAATTTTATCGCAAAAAAATGCAGGAAAACCACACAAATAACCCTAGTTACTTAAACCTCTATAGCTACCCAAGGATATAAATCTTAGGAAATTAGTAGGTATCATCGGCAATATTTTTTTTTTAACGAAGTACGTTGACACTTAATGTAAGGTAATAAAGTTGATAAAAATTCACCTACTATTAGGTCCTTACATATGAAATTGCCGATACTCAATACTGGCAACTTTAACATCAAATGTCTTGCGTTTGATTAAGAATTCCAAATTCAAATTTATTTCGAATAAAGACGAAGAAGAAATATACGAGAGAAAATATGGTTTTAAATATCGTATTTCATTTGTTTTCACATCATTTGTTTGAGCTTCAACATTGCTATACCAACAACTATAATCAAATTGAAAATTCGCGGTATTTACAAATACGAGTTCCACCGTGGCACCAGTGCTGCAGAAACGACTCGAAGAATTAACGACGTGTACGGACCAGGCACCGCTAACGAACGAACGGTGCGTTTTTGGTTGCAACGTTTCCGTTCCGGAAATTTTGATTTACACATTAAGCCTCGTGGACGACCTGTGCTCAACTGAATAACGAATAATTGAAGGCGATAGTGGAAGCGGATCTATCTTAAGCTACTTCTGAATTAGCAGCAGCCTTCGGCGTAATTGACAAAACGATACTTATCCATATGCGCCAAATCGGAAAAGTCAAAAAACTCGAAAAGTGGGTACCGCACGAATTGACTGAAGCAAACCAACAAACACGCGTCGCTTGCTGAGTTTCTTAGCTTAATCGTCACAATAAGAAGGGGATTTTGAACCGTATCGTGACTTGTAATGAGAAATGAATCCTGTGCGACAATTGGGAGCGATCATCACAATGGCTTAACCCTGGAGAACCGGCTAAACCTTGCCCTAAGCGAAAAGAAGATTCTGGTTAGTGTTTGGTGGACAAGTGCTGGTGTTATCCACTACAGCTTCTTGAGATCAGGCCAGACGATTACTGCAGACTTGCCAATAATTGCCAATAATTGCAAACAATGATGGAAAAGCTCGCCATTAAACAACCGAGACTGGTGAATTGCTGTAACCCTCTGCTTATTCAGAATAACGCTAGACCACACACTGCACATCAAACGATCGCCAAGTTAGAGGAGCTGTGACTAGAACCTTTGCGTCACCCACCATACTCTTCAGATCTTGCCCCAACCGATTACCCCTTTTTTTAAAATTTTGATAACTTCTTCAGTCAGTCAAAACCGCCTTCAAACAGTTCATAGACTCTCGCTCCCAGAGTTTTTGTTTCAGAGGGATCAATAATCTGCCTGTGAAATGGTGGAAGTGTATCGATAACAACGGCGCATACTTCGATTAATTAAATAATATTAAAATAAAATAAAAGATACACTTTTTTGATACTGAACGGCAATATCATATGTAAGGATCTAATATAATGGTTATTGTCATTCATTTAGCATATAGGCTCACTCCCGGGCACTCTACACGTCTCAATAATATAGCTTTGTCCTACCTACTTCTACATACTTCCTATCTACTGCCTACTGCTCCTACTACTTACATACCTACTACGTGCACTAGAAATTTACAATCAAGGAATTATTTAAACATAGGTAGGTACTGTCATTATTGGATTTACATTTTATAAAGAATGTTACACATAAGTCATTCAAGACTCGTCACAATATACAACATTATGTCACTCGTCAAGTCACCCTACAATAATAATGAACACATAAATTACCAAAAAACATTAACACAGGACAATTACACAACATCCTTCCTAAATGAGCTCTTAACTAAATAACATTATATGAAAATATTTTTGGAAGGAACGTAAGCGCGCATGCCCTCTGCAACTAATGAACGCAATAGGTCTTGTTAGTAAACACTGGCAGGAGGCGAGACAGACGCTTAAGCGATTCATTTTGCTGACTATTGGCTGTGTGCGCAATGACAGC
Source organism: Anania hortulata (assembly GCA_963576865.1). Lineage (NCBI taxonomy): Eukaryota > Metazoa > Arthropoda > Insecta > Lepidoptera > Crambidae > Anania > Anania hortulata. The sequence continues at coordinate 10,740,252 of OY756390.1, read as the reverse complement.
GCCCCACCACACACTAGTGACCACAATTATTGTGGACTAAGATCTCTTAAATTATGATAACTGGATGGTTTGAGAATGATTTTCGGATTGTTTTTGTTCGAAATTAGATGAAAATATCTAAAAAGTTTGTGCATATTATAATAAGTGATTTTCTTACTTGAACTAAAATATAAATGTGATAATACGTACGGGATTTGAATCATACAACATGATATAACTTTCTAAAAAAAGTGCAAAGGTGCAAAAAAGGAAAGAATTAGTATTAGCACAGCATGTGAGACGTTAAAGAGCTTAGAACCAACGGATAAAGCTACTTAATAAGAGCTATGATCATAAGATAAACGTCTGTGACACAAACCCCCTACAAACTGTTTTCTTTTCACAGCAGCTATCCATTTATTTCTATCCATCTTGATGTTGGAAACGAATAAAATATGCACGAACTGGTTTTCCCATTGTTTCTACACTTTATTACACAGCTTTTACTTTAAAATACTTGATTTCGTTAGTATGGAATTCTATGGAAATATAGCAATTTGACACAGACAGTCCAGAGTTATTTCACATTTCTGCCAACTAACGTGCTGCGATCGATTTGACGTCCCCCACCACCCACTTTGCACATAGCGAATACCTACTACTGCATCGTAAACTTCATCGACTGTAGATAGCCAAGATAGATACAGGAAATATCAGTTTCATGTTTCTTTGTCAACTTTTATTAATCCTGCTAGGGAGGGTAAATAAAAATCGGTACAAAGAAATGAATGCAACAGCTAGCATTTATTTCAATATGGGGATAGACGCGACGCCGGATTTGGCGTCGCAAACTCTAAGGTCCCGGGTTCGATTCTCAGTCGAGTTAAAGTAGAAAACGAACTTTTCTATGTTGTCGCGGGTCTTGATGTTGTGGTACCGTCGTTATTTTTATGACACAAGTATCTTTAATACTTACCTTAGGATCAGAGCAAAATACAGGGTGGCCAGAAAAGTGACGTCCAAAAATTTTTTTTAGGTGCGTCGTGTTGAGAGGCATCTGAATCACCCCTATGTATGTTCTACGATTTTTTGTAGTTTTTGAGTACGATTTTTATATTTATTATTATTATTATGAAAAAATTCACGAAAAAAAAAGGGATGAAGAGGCGGTACAAAGTTCGCCGGGACAGCTAGTACTAAGTTAAAATAAAAGACAAATTACCTTGGCGTTGGGGTAAACTTGAGGATAAAGGGGTAAACCGTCGTTGTCCATGTCGTTTCTGAAACAAAAACCCATACAACAATACCATAATACATATAGGTACCTACTAGGATACATGTTTTCCCGACTTTTATGTAACGACATTTGTATATGCCGTAGCTTCAAACTCAGAGAATAGGCTAGTTGAGTCATATCAAAATTATTTAAACAAAGAATTATTTCAAATAGTACTCGACTTTAAAAGTAGAAGATGGTTGTAAAAATCAAATTTAAAAAAATATTTTTTAATCTATAATTTGAAACTCTGAAAACGCTATCCGCCATGATCGTGACGTGAGTGACGTCACTCATATGGTAAACGATCAAATGTCATTCGAGTCTTTGATGTATTTTTGCATTATCGAACGATACAGTAATGATAATTACTATATTTTTTGTGTAAACTATTAGAAATTATGTTTGATTAATTCAGAGAGGTTATATTCGTAAAGACGTCTAAGTTGTTTGTTTGTTTAATAGAGAGTCTACGTCATGGCACAGATAATCTATAGACCAAAATGGCTGACAGCGTTTTCGTCTGTTTATGAAAATATTATTTTAAAATAAGTTTTGTAGTTATCTGTCTTAAAAAAATACAATATTTTTTTTCGGTCTATAATGGAACACTTATTAACAATTTAGGACCTATTGAAAAAAAGTGTAAACTAGCCTATTATTAATTTAAAGTTGCAATTCATTTTTACTAATTTTTAATTCAATGTTAACGAAGCGTTCCGACTAGACACAATGTGGAACTAATTGCTATGTACAATTGCTAGTGCCAAATATAACTTTTTTTTAAATTAATGATTTAAAACTGTGCGGACTCTGTAGAGATAACAGATCTTGTGTTTTAATTATTTGCTTCTGTTACATACATACTTTATCCTGTACAACATTATAATTTAAACAACTACTAGCGGTAGAAACATTATTGTTTGACGTTTTGTTAAAAATACGCTTACACAAGACCAAATTTTAATACTAATGGGACAAAATTCGAATGAGAGTTGCCACTAACGGGACTAACTGCAAATAGCACCTACGAATAAGACCTATTACGGTGGACAGGGTAAAAAGTGATGTATGCCAATATTGCCAATATACGTCCCACCGCAGGGCACAGGCCTCACCTCAACTATGTGGTGGTTTGGGCCATACTCCACCACGCAGGCCCATTGCGGCTTGGTGCAATATTAGCGATATTAGCGGGGTCCCACTTTTAACGCGCCTTCCGAAGCACGGAGATGCTTATAAAAGTAACTTAATATGGTTAGAATGGTCAGCCATCCAATGACAACCGCGGCGTATGTGGCTTAATTTTGGTAATCACTACCAAAGATCTGCTGCTACTGAGCTACAAGCACCTCTGGGACAGGGTAAGCTTAATGATAATGCTCAATAATAATGATTTATTCAGTGCTCACTGCAAAGTTTTAACTTTAAAAATGCATTCAGTGATGCAGTATCAGCTCATTGTAATATTTTCCAAGTGCACCCCCAGATGCTTTTAATTGACTTGAAACGACCCAGTAATGTTCTGTAGGTCATCATAACAATATTTCAAAATAAAGTCAGACTAATGTTTATCTTACCAACCAAGTACGGCTTTTCGAGGATTGAGAATCCGGTTTTGAATATTGAATAAATTACGATAAATAGGTTATTTGTATTCCATACGATATCCAATAAACGAATATTGTAAAACTAATAATATGGTTAAATTTAGTTTAATATGATTAACATTTTGTTGATATTATAGCTATAGAGCAAAATTACAAAACCTAAGACTTGTAAGACCTAATTTACCACGTGTCTTACTATATGGATCTGAATGCTGGGCCGTTAAGAAAGTGGATAAAAAATGATTGCATTGCATGCAGCAGAAATGGAATATTAAGGTGGATGTATGGGGTTACGAGAATAGACATAAGGAATGAATAATTATATTAGAGGATGAAAGTGACACCTGTAACAAACAGAAAAGATAAAGGAAACCGTTTGTCTTGAGACGGGCATGTGATGAGAGGAAGAGGGGCACGTAACGAGGGTAGTAATGAGTATGAGTATTGATGGATGAGAGGTAGAGGACGACCTTAGAAAAGATGGATAGATTATATAGGGGGAGATAATATGACTAAGAAGGGAGTGAACAACTCGATGACGAGTGTTCAGATTGAATGAAAGATTTACTGCGTATTATTGCGCTGACTGCAGATGACCTGGCAACAAGGCAGGCGAATCATGATAACATACTAAAATAATTAAGTATGACACTTAAAATAACAATGTACATAGTCTGATGTATCTCAGTCTTCGTTACTAATATGCTACCTATGATAACCTAGTACCTATACCTATACCTCTAGGCTCAGTTATTCTGTATTTCCACTTGTTGAATATTATTATATGTATAGGTCACAGGTCGACATATTAAAGTCAACATAATCAATTTATATTAATACCAATCTTTTTGCATCCCCATAAGCCAAAAAGGTAAAACTACCAAATTATTCTACTACCTATGGTGTAATAAGATACATTGTTTACTCTTAAATCATAATTTTAATGTTTTGATATTTTATTTTTATTTTTGATTAAATAAAGATAGCTACTACGTACCTCCGTACCAATAAAAAGAAGAACTTATCCGTAACACTTGCGCAACCGCGTATCGTCTATCAATAAACAAAACTAAAAGCACACCGAGCGACCGAACCACAGAATACACAAGTACTAAAACCAAACAAGCTGCACTCGTATTCTTGGAATCCGGTCTGTAGGTATCAAAATTTCACGTCTACTATTAGGTGTTATTTATAAGTCAAACACTTTGGGTAGAAAATACGAATATTATTACCTTGTTTTTCGACGGTGTATATTTCCAAACTGAGCACTTTGATTATGTTCACTGTTCACTGTCGCTAGTTCGCTACGCGTGCGTTAAGCGAGGGCGAGGATTCGACGTTGAATGAATGGCCGGCGCTTGACGCTTCATGCCACAGGACAAGCAAGACGCGCCGGGCGCCGGGTGTTTGGCAGCTGACTACAATAACAAAGAGGTTAGGTTTAGGTGCGGCTGTACTCAACACATACCTACTCGATACTTTATACTTAACAACCTTGAAAAACATTGAAAACTACTACTCGGGTTATCGTTACGGGTTACCTACTTACCGTTTTCGTGTAAAAATCCTGAAGTCCGGATAATTAGCAAGGTTTGGGATTTCTCTGAGCGTTTTGCAAAAGTTTCTTGGTTTTATCACTTTTGGTACATAGGATTAAGTAAACTACCTACTTATTGCGATTCTAATCAAAAGGAGGATTTTAGTTTGAAAAGGGAAGGGATGAGGACGTGTTTTTTAAAATAGTGAATATTATTAGATAATTAGTTAATGTAAGCAAGCAATTAATTAGTTACAATAAACTAAAAAATCTTTATCTAGTCTCGTCTTTCGTCGTCATAACCTCGAAAAGAGGCTTTTCCCTATTTGCTGAGCAAGTATCTATCCTATCTACCTAGGTGCCAGGTTTTTCATTATTTTTGAGATTTTAATTTAATATTTTTCAGAAGCAGATTAACGCCTTGTATCCTTATACCAACCCTCAACCAATTAAAGATCAAATTGTCTGCAAAAAAGAAGAACGAAATAAAATCCATTCCAACTATTCAATGTTTATTCAACAATATATAGTAGGTAAACGGGCTTCACCCCTACGTAGTCGAAAAGTGTTTTTATCAACTAAGTAGGTCGTAAAACTAGAACTGGTACTAAGTAACTTCTTACCAACAAACAAAAGCTTAATTAAAACACTAAGGTACAAATTTCCATTTCATCTAATTTTGGTCGATAAATGCCATATAAATTTATCAGCTAAAAAATAATAAACAGATCAAATCACATTCTGTTTTCTTTCATTTGATATTATTATTACATAAGTTGGTACTACAAGACTGAACAAATAAACCTCACACAGTACATGACATAAGTAATAATAATAATAATAAATTGTTTCCACAATCACACCAATTAGCTAGCCCCAAACTAAGCAAAACTTGTACTATGCGACTAGATAACGGATAAACATACTTAAATACATAACTTAGGAACATCCATGACTTAGGTACAAATGCTAGTGCTCATCACACAAACATTTTCCTCTTGCGGTAAGTATTATAAAAATGTATCTTCTTGACTATCTTGACTCATTAAGAACAAAGTGAACCCACTTTGTTATTCGTATCTTTCTGTCAAAGACCCTTTTTCTTGTAGGATGCAATTTGTTCATTCTTTTTAGCAGTGGCAGTGAGTTTTAATCCCGGCTAGTGTAAGCTACTTTAAACAAATCTTGGATTGCACTATGTCTAATATTACTTAGAGAAAAGCCTTTTTTCTACTACTACTTACTATTTCCACTGTTTGAGTTTTCTTTTTAGTTTCTGTCCGTGTGACGTTCGTTTGTTCCACCTTGTATAAAACAAACTAATAGGCCATAAGGTGAATTTTACCAATTAAATGTGCACGAGTTTGTACCGATACATGTTAATAATACTAGCTAATTGGTACTAGCTAATTGTTTATAAACGAATTACATTAATCAATCGACTCATTTGGACGAAATCTTATAACTCATATTACCTATTTATCAGAAAAAAATCTTATTTTGAACTACCTGAACTTTTCTATGGCACAAGAGTTTTTGGTCAAAAATTACATGAATCTTAAAAGAAATACCTGAAACTAGAGAATAAATACAACAAGTATAAATAGAAATAGGAATGTACTAACTCAAGAGTAGTAGGTAGGATAAGTGTGGTAATTACTTAGGTAATAAAATATAGGTTTGATTAATGTATGATGTTCTTCATTGATTATACACGCTTCTGTTTAAATCATAGCCATATTATCAAAAGAGGCAAATATTAAGTTGGAGAAAGTTTCTTCGCATTTTACATGAAAACGTAAGACTTTTTTTCATAGTTTATCAAAAAGTTTTTTAAAATTAGTTTAGTTTACATTTAATTCTAATTATAGTAATATATTTATGTGCCATTTTGGTCGATGACTTTTGCCATCTTGTAGGTAAGTGACATGATTCCGTTGCTGTTTAAATTTTGGGACTTTTAAACAAAAAAAAACGACAAGTGGTTTTGGCTGTCCTCTCTGGATATTAACTTGATACTGCCTAAAGAAATCTGAAGAGACCGAAACAGGTGTAACAACTCTTGCAAGTAGAGACCCGAGTCGATGGTTCCGCCCGGCTCATTATGAACAATACCCTTCGAATCCCGCTATACACATAACATCCCCTTAATGCACGTTAACCCGAATTTTGCTACAGTCTGTGAAACCTGACTGACCCTTGACCACGACCTTTTTCGGACGTTCTTATAATACGGGATCCACTTTTCATCACTAGTTATCAAATTCTTCAAAAATGGTTCGGATTCATTACGTCTCAATAAAAAATCGCAAATGAATACTCGGTTTTTTAAGTTTCTTTCAGTGAGTTCGTATGACACCCCAATACGAAGTATTTTTTTGTACGTAGATTTTTTCAAATGGGTCAAAATTGTGTTTTGGTCAATTCCCGGTTCTTCATTCATGCCTTAACTACTAACATGATGATCTTGCTCCATTTTTTAAAAAATGGCGTCCATTTTATCCGTAACAGGGCGACCAGAGCAAGATGCATCCTTGACAATATATATAATAAAACTAGCTGTTGCCCGCGACTTCATTCGCGTAGTCTTTAATTATCTGCGCAATTTTTAAAATTTTTTTTCGTTAGAAGGTTCTTACGACAATAATTAACACAACAAAAAAATAATTAGCCAAATTGATTCATCCGTTCATGACCAAAGGAAATAGAGATTCATTTTTACGTAAGTAAGTTATAGATTTCAAAATGTATTGAATTTCTTCATTGGATTTACTGATTTTTACAGAAAGTAAAACGAATAAAAAACAGAAGTTTTTTTCTTTTAAGTAGCTTTCTAATGTCATCAAAAACATCCAGATACAAATACCTAATACAGACATAGAGATTTTAACTCAAATTTATACTTATATACTGAAAAAACTTTCCCCGACCTATTTTATACGTATGTTCATCGATGTAATGAAAAACGTGACGATTTCTATTCGTGCCATTGGCTACTAACTAAAACAACAAATTATTGCTAGTATATTAACTATTGTTGATTAAAATAACAATAAATTACTTAGGTAGCAATATCAGTCCGAAATTATACAAATATAATATTTTCTTTAAAATTGCTTATGTATAATTGTTGTAAATATCAATATCACAAAATGCTACAAAAAAATATGCAAATAATGCAAATTAATTCAAAATAATGATAAGTATATATCTCGTGTCCACTAGGATAGGATACAAGTTGTGATACATGATCCGCGACTTAGTACATTATTAAATCTCAAACATTTATCTCAAATGCGTATTGTATGCGCCTGACAGTAGGGACGAAGCTACACTTACGACCATTATGACATTGTTACAAAACACCAATTTTTTAAATTTACGTTGAATTTAATCTGAATTTCATAGATACTAATTTAATTACGACAATTAAGAAACTCAGTTTTACTCATAATAAATCACTTAGTGAGAATAATAGTCAAATAAAGTTAAGGAATAGATATAACTCAATGTCAGTCGACCAAAATTGAATATGTAAATCGGCTGTTGTGCCAAAACATAACTTATAGATTTGCGCCTTCAAATAACGTTGTACTATCCTGCGTGTGAATTGATAACAGTTGGCAGTTATGTTATACGGCGAAAGCTTCCAACGCCAACATGGACAGAGCAGCCATGCCTGCCACGGCCGGCACGGTCACCACCCATGCAAATATTATGTTTCTGAAAATCAAATTAAAACATCAATTCAATTTCAATTATTCTACTTGACAATTTAATAGTAAAAATACCTTATTCCAACAATGGGGTAACACCTGTTAAATACATACCTAAAACCCATTTACAAAAAAGCCGTATTACATAAAAGCTTTCTGAACCAAATTTCTTACTATTGTAACCTGTATGTAATGGGTAACCATTTAAACTATACTGACTAACAACGTAGTCAGTATAGTTTAAAGCAACAAGTAAGATTTAAATCAGAACACCCTCAGTCCACAATTTACAGTCACTCACTTCGTAATGCATTTTTTCTTTCACTCACGCTCTAACAGATCTACTGGACATGAGGTAAACACGCGAGATTAAAACAGTTTGAAACTCTATGGCTAGAATTTCATATGTTCGATTCAAAACACGTCGGTTAATCTCAAGGTGGAACCCAATTACGTTATCCTTGCTAATTTCAGTCTAACACATATGCAGAGCATTACACATAGCGAGTTTTTCAGCAATATTTGCAGACTAATTGTGCGTTTGTCAGCATCAAAAGTCCATTGTAGTCAACATATTCAGATTTTATAATTTCTATACCTAAATCGTTCAACATGACAAGTGCCAGAATTGGTCTAATACGACAATCATCCAATTGTGGCGCTTGTCATTTTGAGAGATAACGACTTTTGATGCTGACGGCGGTTTTGATTCCCGATTTGGTATATATAGAAAACGAGCTTTTCTATTTTGACTTGAGTTTGGGTGTTGTGGGACCGTCGTTGTTTCTGATTTCTATGACACAAGTGCTTAGCTAATACTTACCTTAGGATCAGAGCAATGTATGTGATGTTGTACAATATTTATTTATAGAGCTAAACAACAACTTCTACACGAATACTAAATCATGGCGATTTAAGTTCAAGTTTCTTAAAGCATTTCTCCCGCTTTTCTAAACAGTCAAGTGTAAGTAAGTAAGTGACATGGGGCATAAATCTATGACCTAAGCAGTCAGCCGGGCCACTGATCTGGTATTATACCCGGGCAAAGGGCATTTGGCCGTATCCTGCACTAGCCAGAAGGCCTGAATAAGTAGGTAGGTAGTCCGTAAATCGTTAGACAATCATTTGATAAAGTATTGACAAAAATTTTGTCGTAACATTGACGACCAAAGGTTGCCAGCAAAAAGTTTTTTAAATAATATATTCTCCTTTAGGTGCAGCCTAGAAAACCATTCTAACGTTAGCATCTCACCTGAAAAGACTCCAATCGACAGCCTTCTCGGAAAAGTACCCGACGCAGACGACGGAACCGACCTTGCAGTGCGTGGTGGACACTGGAAGGCCCGCCTTGCTCGCCACCAGCACCGTTAGTGCCGAGCCCAGCTCGATCGTGAATCCTCTGAATAACATACAAAAATAGTAAGAGCTAATTACGAAGCGACAGCCGGAGGATCGAAAAAAAACGAAATTACTTAAAATCTAATTTAATTAAAAATTAAAATTACAATAAAACTAGTTCCTAATACTAATTGACTCGATCGATGTTAGATACGAAGTGAGGATGATGGGGCGCTGGCCTGATGTCCGGCGGCTTGGTCACGTTAGCGGCGCACGAGCGCAGAGTCAGCGTTTCCGTGATCTTGCAATATCTTGTGTGCTCTAGTTAGGCGCCCGGGGTCAGCGGTATTCGTACTGGTAGAGTACGTAACTCCTCCACCCTCAGATCAGCAACTATTTGAGAACGTTCAGCGAAACTGTTGCTGGTGGGTTTCTGTCTCCAGTGATCTGCGTCACGGATACGATTAGAGGTAAGTTTCTCATAGCGACGTAGCATGACTACGAGGATGAGTTTAGTTGCACATATTAGTACTCCGTAGAAAGGTATCGTCGTATGACATAACGTCTCAGTTGAAGGTTCTCGGATTTGCACTGGTATCTGTAGCGCTATTTTAGTCTTGGATGCTGTGAAAACTGTAAATTGATGTGAGATGAATTTGTAGCTTGCATTTCAATATTCGGGATCTTCATTATCTTAAATCCTTTTATCTCGTCGTTATGGTTGGTTGTAGTAATGATTGTCACGAGATGAGATGCTGGATTCAGTCGGGTACAGTGCGAATATGATGGTAGACGTCTTCTTCACAGAGATAGCCGTGAGATAACTTCGGGCATTCTGCCTCTATGTACACGAAAGCATTCTCGTTGGTAGCAAGGAAAGGATAAGAAGGGTTTGGTGTTATTTAATAGGTACTATAGATTATTTAAACAGGTCATAAGATAATTTAGTAACTATTGGAAAGTTAAGCCTAACACTATATCTCTATCTATAAAATAGTAAACGGGTTTTATTTGATCATAAAATTCCCTTATAACTCTAAATCCAATATGCTATTTTTGACAAAGATATTTCTTAATTTTTATAGCATATTAGGTCAATTTTTAGCATTGAATGTGTGCACGATGCACGGGTAAATGCTGATATAACTATTTTCTAAACTAATTAAATCTAAAAATTGCCTACGAGGCTGCGTGATGCAGACCCGCAGGGCCCGGAGTTTCTCGGGTCAAAACTTTAACTACTTAAGGTAAAGGATTATAAAATAGGACAGGATAAGGAACACGAGAATGATTCAAGTGCACTTACATTAACATATTTTTTCGGCTTTTTTTCGTGTATCGATGTCTGGATACCCTCTGGCTGGCTTCAGATTCAGGATCCTCGAACGTGGCTTGATAGCCACACGGGCGGCTCGTGACGACGGAAATCTTCGTGATGAAACGCGACGCGAAACCGACCGCGAGGATCCTACCGACTGCGCCAATTACGAAGCGACAGCCGGAGGATCGAAAAAAAACGAAATTACTTAAAATCTAATTTAATTAAAAATTAAAATTACAATAAAACTAGTTCCTAATACTAATTGACTCGATCGATGTTAGATACGAAGTGAGGATGATGGCGCTGGCCTGATGTCCGGCGGCTTGGTCACGTTAGCGGCGCACGAGCGCAGAGTCAGCGTTTCCGTGATCTTGCAATATCTTGTGTGCTCTAGTTAGGCGCCCGGGGTCAGCGGTATTCGTACTGGTAGAGTACGTAACTAGCTAGACGCTAGTCAAGTGTATGTAAACAGTCAACTTTACATCACAAGCCACGATGTAAGGATGAGTAAAGCGCTTGCTAAACGGAGGAGGACTCCTCTTGACATTGCTCAACTTTGCCCCAGACCCCGCCCCTTTCTTGTATGGAAACCATTTCGAAATTGGCTATAATCGATATTAAAGTTTTTAAACTTGGTCCGAGTTAATATTCACTTAAAAAACTTGAGTTTCAGTAAGCTAATATCGATGTGTGCTCAATCCGGAACAAGAAGCGAAGAGGACGAATGCGATACTGGTAGTGGAGGCTGGTTTCTATGTGTCATAACTCATAAGATTTTTCCCATCTTATGTTACTGGCGTGCATGATGAGAACAGGTAAGCGGTGCCGAAGGGCCAGAGGGCACTTGATAGGTCATCACGTCACGATACGTCCCCGTGACCCGTGACCACACTCCTCCCTCTCAGCAGCTTGTGTATTTATTATCATCAGATTTACATTATAATTTTGCTACTCTGTTTGTAACAAGAAATACCTAATGTAACGAATTTATAAATGTGAAAGTTTGTATATTTTAATAGTTCTCGGAATAAGCTAAAAGGCACACATTTAATATCTTGTTATTCCGGTTTTTTGTTTCCGTTTTATGATTATTCATTCTATTTGACTTAATTCTGAATTCCACGAAGTCGAAGTCGCGGGCAGACGCTAATTTAATATACCGAGGAGTAACAGTCGGTCAGTACGTAACAACAATAAAATAACTCTGACGCTAGTTTGGACGGATGGCCATCCGGCGCATTGGTATCAAACCAACACTAATCAGTTAACAAGGTCATTAGATAACGCATGAACGCATCCCATACATGATACTGACGGATCTCTAAAAAGTATAACAGACGTACAGCGCGCACGGCTTGCTTCTATCTATCTAGGCACCGCAGGGCCTTTAACGCCAGTTATGCATAATAACTGGGTTGATAACTTGATACCAGCTCAGCTACAGTTGAATTTATTTTCAACCGACTTCAAAAAAAAAAAGAGGTTCTTAATTCGACTGTATGTTTTTTTTTGTATGTATGTTACGCGATTACTCCGCCAATTATGAATTGATTTTGATAATTATTTTTTTGTTTGGTAGATCATACTTTTGAGGTGATCCTATATAAATTTGATCTTTGATTTCTTTAAAATTTGGCAGCATGTACGAGCACGCTCGACATATCGAATTTATCCGACAACGCGTCCTTGTGTAACATTCTTTACTTGATGTGTAACTTTAATTTAGTGCAATAAACATTATCAACGGTGACGGACACATTTATTAAAATTCCGCTCCCGTTCAACTTATTTTACATATCTATCTTCAGAGGCGTTTTACCTATGGTGCAGGATGTGCGTTGCACACGGGCGCAGCGGTCTTAGGGCGGGCCGATGCGGCGCTTGCTACTTAACTCTTTCGCGGACATGAATGCTATACCATTCGCATTTGCATACATATTTTTGACGCACATGTTATAGCATTCAAAATAGAAACGTTTGCCTTGGACAAAAATGCCAAAGCATTCGCCATTTCTTTGAATGTGTAGGTCGCCTAGTATCTTGTGTCACTAAAGCCAAAGTTACTGGTCGCCCACTGTCTTTTTTCACCATTATTGCACACATTGAAAAAAGTTGTGACCCCTGCCCCCTCGGGCCCCCCACGCAAACACACACATGCTTAAGCATTCGCAAATGTACGGAATTTCGTTCAGTGGCTCGGTGAGTGCGCCGGAGTGTGCAGGTCGACACCAGTTGTTATTTTTTTCGCGCCGTGATTGTTTGAACACGCATTTGCGATCATCGTAAGTGATATAATTTTGTTATTTATGATGTTATCGAGTTACATTTGTAGGGACTAACGTTTTTCCGTGTAATATAAATGAGTAAAGTGTAACTATGTTGGTCCGAAACCAAATACAAGCCTTTGATTTATATTAATGTTTTAGATGCCTCGAAAACGTCGTTCTAAAGCAGTCAACGTCCAACACAAAGAAAACCTAATGAAACTCTTTGAGGAGGTGTCCAGTGATGCATCAGAGGACATAAATGAGCGTCCTTGCTCTAAAAAATTCAGAGGAATCGGAAAGATCGTCTGACGAACACGAATACGGTATTCATGATTCGGACTTTGGTTGTGACAGGAGCGAGTGTGGTTCAGATGCCTCGATTCATGACCCATTTAGTGATAATGAAGGAGAATACAGTTCTGATGTTGATTACGATCCGGCAGAAGATGAGCACATGATATCAGATAGATCATCCGTAGATAGCGATAGCAGTTCTTCACAAGTAAGTGATATTTTAGATAATACTTGCGCCCAGTTACCATCTTCTTCAGCCGATGCGAAGATGATGCCATCGGCATCAAATAAACAACCACCGAAAAAACCGCTGTCTGCCTCAGCTCAGGAGCTGCCTACATTTATCAGGGACCTACTACCTATCTCATTTGAAGAACCGCTACCTGTGCTATCTGAGAAGCGCATACCGGACTCAGTAAAAGAGTTGTTGTTTATCTCAGTCGAGGAATTGACAGGCAAAGATCCACCGCCTATATCAAATAAAAAACCAATACCTATCTCTATCAAAAGGCCAGCAAAAGAGCCGCTACCAGTAATAGCTACAGACATAATTTCAGCCAAGATACCGCCATCTGTTTTTCCTGAACAACTACAGCCTTTTTCAGCTGAAGACCCATTAGTTGACTCGGCACAGGTACCACCATCTGTTTTACCTGAGACCCAACAGCCTATTTTGGCTGAAGATCCGTTCGTTGTCTCAGCCGAGGTACTGCAATCTATTTTACCTGAGAGGCCAGAGCCTATTGCAGCTAAAGAACTGTCAGCTATTTCACCTAAGGCACAGTCGTCTGTTTTGCCTGAGAGACCACAGCCTATCTCTGCTGAAGAGTCATTACCTGTCTCAACCGAGGTATCGCATCTATTTTATCTGAGAGACCACAGCCTGTCTCAGCTGAAGAGCCATTACCTATCACAGCCGAGGTACAGCCATCTGTTTTATCTGAAAGACCACAGCCTATCTCAGCTGAAGAACCACTAGTGACCTTAGACGAGAGACCACCGTCTGCTTTACACGAAGAATCAAGTATTCAAGTTCAAGGTTTACGTAATATTTCACCGAACAATAGCACACACGAATTGAACCTGCCTCAGCTAGAAGAAAGCGTTAGCGAAGGGTTATCAAATCAACGGAATCGTGATAATTCTTCACCTACAGATAACGGTAGCTGGGAAGAATCTACTGCACATATTCCATATTTTGAGTTTGATGTAAGAAATGCAGGAGTTGCTATTCCACTAAATAATAGAACGCAGCCTACAGACGTGTTAGATTATTTATTTACTGATGAAATGATACAGCACATTGTCTCGTGCACAAATACCTACGGGTTAGCATTGTGATAATGATTATATACTAAAGAAGCTCTAAAACTGATCTGATTAAGCTAATGTCAATTATTTTAGTTGTTATAAAACGAGGTAAGTTTCTGTTGTGAAATTTCTTCTTAAATAAATAAATAAATATTATTTGTTTCTTTTTTGTAATCTATATAATTCACCTATTTGCTAGTATTAAGTCGACTGCTATAGCATTTACTTAAAATCTTATTGTAAATTTGACATGCTACGTGATGATGCTGATATAGTAGCCGTCTGCAATAGCATTTACGTCAGTATTAAATGTGAGCAAAGTGCATAATAGTGACAGCACTGTTATAGCAGGCGACTGCCATCACATTTGCAGTAAGTTTATATCGGCAAATGGTATGCATTATGACAGACATGCTATAGCAGTCCACTGCTCTAGCATTCACTGTCAAATAGATGTATTATTAATAGAAACTACTAGACAGAAATGCTATAACAGTTGAAAGATTTTCATACAAAAAAATACTGTCCAACTAGTGTGACATACTGTCCGCGAACGTGTTAATACCCATTCCATTTAACCACGCGCTTACTAGGGGGCGCAATGTTTGCACACGGGCGCTACATGGGCTAGAGACGCCTCTGTCTATCTTACAACTACTTAGTTACTCTACCTAAGTGTAAGGGAGCTACGACATAAAAAAACGTATAATAAAAAGTTGGAGTATGTGGAGGATAATAAATAACAGGGGCCCAAGAATGGGACCATGAGATACGCTACGCTCGTAACGAGAACGTGACCGGACTGATGCCCCATAACAACTACTTTTTAAGATAGACAGGATGTAGGACGCAAACCAATGCATCAATGTTCAATATTTCTATGTTATTTCAAGCTCTAAGCCTTATATCTTACGTGTCCGGCGTGATGTTTGTGAGGTCTTCTCCTACAGTGCGGATGACGCGGCGGCCCCACAGCCACAGGCCCAACGCGATGCCAACGCCACCAAATACAAGGATCGCCAATGGGGTTTCCGCTTTGGCATGGGCACCACCTTCAGAGTAAAGTAACCATAGTGCCACGAGAGGACCGATCGCGTTACTGAAAAAATATACCAAATATGAATACATAGTCGTTTAAAAGAGGCTAGACTAGGCTAAACTGAACTTGGGTTGATCAGAGTCACCTCCATGTGCGGCGGGGTGTTACTAACTACACTCGGTTACGATCGGGTGTAAGGAGTAGCATCCTGCTCTGGTTCATCCTGGGCAACGGGGGTTAGTAATTTCCTTCGGGGATTGCTAGCTCACGGCTAAACTCTGCGGGGGGGGGGATGAGCGAGGCGCTCCCGGTGGGCTAGGGCAGCCCGCTTGTGGATGCGTCTTCGCGAAGGCGGCACGTGTGGGGGGTGAAGACTCCCTGCTCGTACGGCCTAGACGGTGGCCGCGGGGTCCTGACCCTGCGGTTGGTGGAAGTCTCTTGCTTCCCAGTATGGTTTAAGCTATGCTGGGCGGCGAGAGGGCGTGAGACGTAGGCGGCCTTTTGTGGCGGCACCGTTTCGTCGCAAAGAGTGGCCGCGGATCAGGCTAGGAAGGATAACTCCTTGCTGACCCGATCCGAAGTCGAAAGAGGGGGGGAGAGGGGGGAGGCGTTTCGCCGAACTCAACTTCTACCCTCTAGTAGGCTAGTGAACGTGGGGCGGGGGCCCCCTGCTCACATTGCACAGCCTACGGGTGGGGGGTGATCCGTCGTGTACAGGATCACCCAAACCTTATGCCTGAGGCCCGGCATAGTAGCCGTACGTAGGCGATGCATGGATAGCTTTCCAGAACACGGGTGCCCATGTATTGCCTGCATACGTTAGTGTGGTACAAACTCGGCTCTACAAAGTGGGAACGGCGGTTCTAGTATTATTATAGGATTTAAAATTCGCTAGCAGTATTATAGATTTAAAATTAAGGAATAATGTAAACTTTTTAAGTCTAAATTAAAATTACAAGAGTATTGAAAAAGAACTAAACAATAAAAAAAACAATGTTTGTAAATAAATGCATCGCAAACATGTAAGTAGGTACTTCTACATCATAGTAGGTAGCGTATGATGTATATGCTGAAGTGCAAGACATCAATGCACTTCTTGTTCCTCCGATAATATGAAACGATACCGCGTTTCAAAATGTGCTCAGAGCTATCTATCGAGTTGTTCTAGTACTAAACATGAAAGGCAAGGCAGCATCATGTTGCTATTTATTCATGTCAGAAGGCCGGATTGTTATGCCGGGGAACCGCCTAAAAGTTATTTTTAATTACTCATACTCGGAAAGTAGGTCTGAAGTTGCCTGAAGAGCGGGTTGAAAGTAATACTTTTCAGCCCTAGCCCTTTCAGGAGAGTCGTTTTTTACTGACAGCTGTCAAATTATAAAAAGAAAAAACTAGTTCTATTTTAAAAGCTTTTATTTTAATTTTTATATTTTTAAAAGCTTTTATTTAGTTTCATTCACCTGTCCCGGTGTCTGTTTTGAAATCTTGGAAGTTAAATTTGACCCACTTCTCGGTTTCCGATTGAGCTGAAATTTTGTATGCATACGTATATCCCGTGACAATGCAATATTATGATGACATGGAGCTGATCTGATGCTGGAGCTGGAAGGTGGCCATATTTTTTTATTATTTTATTATTTAGTTTCACCTGTCCCGGTGTCTGTAATGAAATCTTGGAAGTTAAATATGACCTACTTCCCGGTTTCCTAACGAGCTGAAATTTTGCATGCATATGTATATTGCGTGTCAATGAAATATTATGATAACATGGAGCTGATCTGATGCTGGAGCTGGAAGGTGGCCATAGGTACTCCGCAACAAAACGACACCACCCCGTCGAGTTTAGGCTCGTTTGATTCGTATTGACGAGTCTTTTGATCCTATATAGTAAACAGGGTCTAATGCTGGAGCTGGAAGGTGGCCATAGGAACTCCGCAACAAAACGACATCACCCCATCGAATTTGGGCTCGTTTGATTCGAATTGACGAGTATTTTGATCCTTTATTGATGGAAGGTGGCCATAGGAATTCTGCAATAAAACGACACAACTCCATCAAGTTTGGGCTCGTTTGGTTTGTCTTGATGAGTACTTTAATCCTATATTTATGTTAACCAGGGTCTGATGCTACAGATTGAAGGTGGACATAGGAACTCTGCGGTAAAACGACACAGCTCCATCGAGTTTGGGCTCGGTTGGTTAGTCTTGATGAGTACTTTGTTCTTAGAAAATATTAGTCCGTAAGTAACCCCATAAAATTTGGGAACATAGATGTTTTTATTTAACTTGCAATATATGTAACTATGTTCACTCCTATAATATGGATATCAAATAAAACGGCTTTAAGAATAATTCGAAAAATAAAGTAACGTCACTCAAAATCCAATATGGCGGACTTCTGAAGGCGGTGAATAAGTTTTTTATGCTTTTCTACAATATGGGATATGGTTTATGGGTATCGAATAAATGAAAGAACTTGCTGAGAATACGAATTCGAGTTAAACTTCGTTGCTCCAATCCGTCTGAAATTTTGGGGTACTGATTGGGGTTTTTGAAGTCCTCGATTATGATACTGAGGTCGAATTGTTGTTAAAGTCTGTAACTTTGATTTGTGTAATTTTGCGAGATAGGCGTCAAGAGCATTTGTTTGCAACTCGTCTAAAAATAGAAGACTGGAAGGCCACCTAAGGAGTTAGAATTATTCGTTGGGGTCAAGGTGGTGATGCGTTACAATGTACTCGTAGATGTGACCAAAGGTCTGGTAAATGGTGCCATTGGACATATTACAGAAATCAAATGGCCCTGCTTCCCGAGAGTACAAATGTATGATACTGACATACCACCCGTCCGTATCATCATCATCTAAGTCACAGGACGTCCACCGCTGAATTGACTCATCATATTAGACTGAATTGAATCCCCCATTGCCTTCCAGATTGGCCAGTTGGAAGCGGCCTACATCCAGCGGCTTCCTGTGACCTTCACCCGGTCGTCTGACCTCCTTTTCGGTGGACGTCCTACGGTGGCATTTTTGTATAAACACTTCAGCACCTTGATGTACCGTTAGAGACTGTAGACTGCCTAGATCTCGATCGAATCAAAAGCCTTCTCATAATCCACGAACGCCAAGGAAAGTGGCAAGTTATACTGCTCTGCCTTCTGTATAAGTTGTTGCAGATTATGTGTATGTGTAGTGTATGGTACTTTTCAGACACCCGCTTGTTCGGGAGGCTGGAAGTCATCGAACATATGCGCGAGACGATTCGTGATGAGTCTCGAAAATAGATTGTAGACATGGCATGGCTCAGAATCCGTCCGTTTAGACTTCGGTAAAGACGGTATTAATCTCATTCAACCCAAGACTTAGCAAAATATAGTCACGGCACTGCAGAACAAAGAATGCTGCTAATAATATTATGTTGGGCTTGCACAGTATACAAAATGCAGGGTAGTACTGTCGACCATGCCTTTTTATACTTAAGCTCGAAGCTCTTTGCTGCTGGTCAAGCATACGTGGAAAAACATTAGGTCTCCTTATTGAAGAGCTAGACTGTTAGAAATTAACAAGTAAACGACCTTGCAACAATGATGCGTTGAATGAGCGATAACTAAAAAGTAAAAAATAAATAATTTTTTTTTAGATAGCTTAATAAGTTCTATTTAAATACTTTAAAAACAATAAAATAAACTTTTCCTTTAAAACTTTTACTATCAACTTATAACGTCATTAGACTCATTACACAATTTATATGATATAAAAGCTTGTCGCGAGTAAAGTACCTGTGTGCAAAATTTCAAGTCTCTAGGTCCAGCGATTTGCCGGTTTGACAATCAATCTGTTACAGATTTTAAAATAGATATTAGATCGAGAGACTAATGTAAACAATTGTGTATTTAAGGTCAGTCATAAACATTTATATGCTCAATAATACACCTTAATAATGTGCCTCCCAAGAATCTCAAGCTCAAGCAGCCATGGTCCATGGCGAAGATTGTAGGAGCGTTAAAATTTTGTTTAACGATTGCGATGTGAAAATTGCCAGAATTAACTAGTAAAATCCTATTAAAAGCTTCAAGATGGGTGGGTACCATATATTTACACTATTTGACATCCAAGAAGATATTTCACTTGAAAAAAGGAACTGCCTTAGGTGGAAATTAAACCAAAGACTCATTGCAGGGA
Organism: Anania hortulata; assembly: GCA_963576865.1. NCBI lineage: Eukaryota > Metazoa > Arthropoda > Insecta > Lepidoptera > Crambidae > Anania > Anania hortulata. The sequence continues at coordinate 10,720,379 of OY756390.1, read as the reverse complement.
AAGTGCTCATTTAACTAACAAATATATAAATTTTCTTGTAAATTTTTTCTTTGGTCATGACCAAGCCATGCACTTCCTACCTACCTTACATCGTTACCGCCATGTGCAAACGCCCCAAAAGTGGCTGTGAGCACTTGTAGAAACGAGAAAAGCTTCAAGGTGTCAGGCGGCGGGGCTACCGGCGGCTCTGGCGGTGGCGGGGTGCAGGCACGCAGCAGAGGGGCTGCGCTGGAGTTGGGCGTTATAGCCGGCAGTTTGGTTGTCTGTCCGTCACATTCAATACTCCAAGCGGTGGTTTCAGGAGCCTGAAATGTTGTTTTTTTTTTTAAGTAGGCAAACTAACAGACGGAAACTGATAGTAAGGAGTCAATAGTCATCGCAGTAGCTTGAGCTGAGACCCCAAATACTGCCAATGCACAGCTTGGGCTGTCAACCTTGAGGAAAGATTAACTATATGAGTGTTATCGTGTCTCACTGGAGGCAACGTGTTAACGTTTCCACATCCATATTTTTATTAATTATTTACTGAATGCTTTTCTAAGTATGGAAGAATCTTGAAGGCATTAATAACATTGGACTCGAAGTTAGTATTCATGGTTGAACACTTTACAGCCATCACACCTTAAAAATAGGATAGAGTGCCGTGTCAAGTGAAGGAAGATGATAAGTTAAATGGGGAGGTACCTACTCTTTATTGCATTGCATACCACACAAAACAAACAGCACAAAGAAAAAAGTAATCTAGATTGGTACAATTTAGGCGGTCTTGTCGCTAGCAGCAATCTCTTCCAGACAACCTTCAGGTAGAGGACAGTGTTAATAGAGTTGAGAGGTCTAAAAAAAGAGAAGTCAAAAAATATTTATATTTAATATAAAAAAATCTTTTATTTTACCCTATGATTTCCTAATAACGATGATGGGCAAAGGCCTCTTCTAAGTCCCCTCATGTTTCTCTGTTAATACATAAGTACCTACTTATTATCATTGAGTAGAAGTTTTTCGAGTTTATTTAGTTATAGGCAAGTTTTGGGTGAGGTTGAATTGGACATTTTGTTTCTCAATATTGACGAAACAAAGGCGCCCGTGGTGTACTACTAAAATATGATACCACTGACCTTGTCCAGTCTCGGAGGTGGTGTGTCAAACTCTACTGTGGCTGGTATTGATCTAGTAACGGCGAATCTCTCAAAGTCCCCACGTGCTATGGTATCGCAAGAGCCCCCAAAGAAACCGTTCTTCGAATCGTAGCTTTCTCCCATACCAGCTAGCTGAGAGGAGTCCAAACTCTTGCAGCAGCTTAGAGTTTCATCTATGTACTTTAGAGTATTAATCTGCGGATCGGCGTCAATTAACTGCAGTCGAGACTTGTTAGGTGGACTTAAACTTCTTGATAAAATACTGCAGTCGTCCATAGTAGCAAGTAATGCGCGGTTTCGTGCGTTTAGTTCCCTGACCCCTACGGAGACTTTGTCGGCATCGCTTAGAGTCACCATTTCAGCGCTCTCGGCAATAGCTTCCAATACTTTTCCGTCTTCAGAGAGCAAAGAAGTTGGACGTTGAGGGACGCTGTTTTTGTTAGAATGCGTTGGTGTATTGGCCGGCGTCGTTTCTGGAAACAAATGAAGATAGTTCTAAATATATAAAAAAAACAAATTATTAGCAATACCCAAATCAGTGGCAATACCATTAGAAATGTAATCGTTATACTGAGGTAATACCATAGTAAACATAAGACTACGCTATACGATTACAATATTAATTATCATTTCTTACCATTCGATAAGCCTAAAGTAAAATTGACAGGAGTCGCGGAAAGCTTTTTGCGGTAGTGCGGAACTAGAAACGCTCGCACGAATGCAGCCACCACTGCGCCCAATGCCACAGATACTGCCAGTGCTCCCCACAGAGGAATTTTGTCCATTGCCAACACTGCAAAATAACGTCAGTACCTGTCCGTAAAATGTCTATCTACATATAATCTTAATCGGTGATTAAGCGACTGTATTGAATTGCGTTTTTGCGAATTTTTTGTTTAGATTAAGACAATTTTAATAAATTATTATTTTGAATTTATGATAAAAAAAATCGCAGCGTTCGCATGCTCTTACTACTTAGATTCTTATTTTGAAATGACTTTGTTAAGCCTGTCTGTTTTGCAGGGAAAGAGCTAGGACTCTTCGGAATATCAAATATTCGTGCAGAAGGCTACACTACTTACATTTAGGACCATCATGGACCACACTGAGTACATTGATGGCAACGGTGGCTCCGTAGAAGAACGGCAGCGCTCGGAGTCCGACTGTCAGAGGCTGCGGCGCACGTAGGATGAACTGGCGGACCAACCAGTACAGCCCTGCCGACACTGTTCCGCTCAGAGCCGGTGAGATAAACCATGATGCCACTAGAAAGTAGGTATTTATTACCCTTGAAGATACCAGAAGTCTAAAATTCATTTTGGTTTATTTTCATAATAGGAAGCTTAACTATATTAGGTCGTCTGATGATCAAACGTGACTACTTATAAGTTACCCCTTTCCTAATGATAAACTTGCGACGTTTGTAGCATAGATAGACAAAGCCATCCGCAGAAAAACGGTATCATCTTTTGTCTTTACCCACTAAGGATTTTTTAACGTAACAACCTGTTTTAGTTTTTTTTTTAAATTTATATTTTTGCTATTATTCTTAGTAAGTAATAGGATATGTTCAAATTAATCTTACTTATGAGCCAGTCTCACCAATTCACCCTATAATCAACTTAAAGGACACCACACCACCTATACGTACATATTTTCTCAAGTTATCTAGCTTGTAATAGTAGTAAAAGATATTTTTTTTAAATATTAAGACTAGAATCGATTCTTTGCTGCTAACCAGCAAACGCAACGCATTTCAACTCATTCTCACTTCTCGCTCTTCACTTACCTATAGCGCCGAGTGTAGACCAACGCACCCCAATTGGGCCTTTGGCAGTTAGAGTGAAACCCACTGTGGCTCCTACCACAGAGTGTGTTCCAGAGACTGGCAGGCGCAAAGCTGTGGCGACAATCAACCAAGCTGCCCCAGCTATGAGCGCAGCGAGACAGCCCGCCGCCAAAAGACGTTCCCCACCGTCCGCGTATAAACTCACATCGAGAATGCCTTTACGCATTGTGTCCGACACTTTGTATCCTAGAAAAAGTATGTCAAGTTTATTTATTACAATATTTTATTTAATAGCAGTGCGATGCGATTACCGACATTGGCCCTGGCGGGCTAGCCTAACCAGTAGTTAGGTACGACGGTTACAAATCAAATTTTTATATAATAACTAGAGAAGGGCCGACTACTCGTCGCCAACTAGTCGCCGATTATTTAGCATATTTTGTAATCGGTGACAATTCGGAAAAATATGCCGATCATTATTGGCGTTTATTGACATTGGCGCTATGTGAAACTTACGAATAAAACACAATGCCATCAAAAACAAAACTTGTAAAAAAAACAAGTCTCGCAACTCAGTTCTACCGTAAAAAGTTGTGAGATCCATGTAATATCAAGTCGGTTAATTTATTCAGTCCCTACTTAAGGGACCTTTTGTCTTAAGTTTGCCAGCCAGCTACAAGTAATCTACATATACGAGTTACATATGTTTATATTTATATTTCTTCCATATATATAAAAATGAATTGCTGTTCGTTTGTCTCGCTAAAACTCGAGAATGGCTGGACCGATTTGGCTTATTTTGATCTTGAAATATTTGTGGAAGTTCAGGGAAGGTTTAAAAGGTCAGAAAATATTAAAAAATCAAATCAAATCTTGAAAGTCGTTTTTAACCGACTTCTAACTAACGTATCGATTTTAAACTTTGTAGTATTTGACATTCGGATGACAATACAACAATTTGACACCATCGTGCTGATTTTTTATTTTATTTTTTTATTTATTTTATACTTTATTGCACATTTAAAAATAATTGTACAAATGGTGGACTTAATGCCAAGAAGCATTCTCTACCAGTCAACCAGTGATCAAACAGAGAAATACAGGCGGTGGCCGGTGCAGCAAAAAAAACATATATATATATATATACACACCAACATTACATACTTAATAAATAGGTATAAATATATATGATTATCAATTATATACATACACATACATAATATAGTACACAGAGCAAATAAAAGATAAATTATTAGATCAGCGATTTTTGATGTAAATGCGTAGAGCTTTCTTAAAAGTAAATTTGGACTTGGATTTCCTAATATTGGTGGGAAGTCGATTCCAGAGTCGTATAGCTGTGAGGGTGAAAGAGTTGGACATAAAGCCAGAAGTGTGAAGTGGGCTAAGTAGTTGGAGGGTATTACCAGTACGAAGATTTCTGTCGTGACAGTTGTGAAGGAACCTAAACTTTTCTTTTAAGTAAGAAGGAGCGTTGAGATCATAAAGAATAGAAAAGAGAACGCAAAGTGCCCGAACCTCTCTGCGCTGTCTTATGGGAAGCCAGCCCAGCTGAGTGCGAAATTCAGAGAAGTGGTCATATTTACGCAGGCCGGAAGACGCAAGACGAAACGTATGCAGTTGTTAAGCAGACGATCCAGTTTGTTAAGAAGGTCTTGGGAGATGTTAGTACAGCACACATCACCATAGTCAATGATGGGCAGGACCAGAGACTGCATTTTCGTACTAGATGGCAGAAAATGTTTGAGACGATAAAGAGCACGCAAACTGCCCGTAACTTTTTTGCTAATTTCTTTGACATGCTGGGACCAGCACAAGGTGTTGTCAATATAGAGACCCAAGTTTTTAACAAACGGAGAATACTTGACGATGATTCAATCGAATACGATCGTCGGAACAGCATTCATGTCCAACTTAGACGGTTGTCCGGAGCTGCCGATTATCACGGCCTGACACTTGCTGGGATTGACATTTACGCCAAATTTGTTAGACTAAGTTAAATTATTTTACGAACAGCTACTACTTTTTTTTATATTGCACCATTGATGGGATGATTGGATCAGCGGTCGCCGGTCGGGCCATGATTCTATTGGTTTCGAGTTCAAACCTGGCTAGCAACATACTTATTCTCGGATTCATCAAATTAGTTATTTTAAATGTTTTATTAAAGTTAAGAATATTCTTTTAAATTCAGGTTTCAATATTAAAGAAATTATTTGAAATAAGGTCCCAGAAGGGATAATAAAAAGTTGGTCGATAAATAAATAATAAAGTCTAGTAAGTAAATTGGAAACAAGAAGAAGAAAAAGGAAAAATAAATAATTATTTAGTTCTTTCGCTGTATTTTAATTTTATTCTTATTTTATGACGATACGCACGAATGATAAATCAGAAAAAAGAAAATCAGAGTTTCAATAAACCATACAAAAATTATAATTGCATAATTGATTCCAAAATTCACAAAAATGTATTTAATTTTAATAGGAATATTATTTTTAGAATTTAGAATTAGAATTTAAAATTAATTATTTATTTGCTTAAAACATAGTAGTAAAAGTTGACACAATGTCGATGTTGTGTGCTCATGTTTTGCTACATAATAATAGCATGCAAACTTAATGTCATTTAATTTGTGATACAATCAATAATAAAATTTAAATTTAATTAACAGCAACAAATTAAATTAAGCAAATCAAATAAATACTACATTGGAATAAGTATGCCAAACGTTTAAGTAAAAAAACTTTTTAAAACAATAATCTGGAAAAATTTAAAAGCAAAGAGATGTTGTAAGCTAGGTTTGAACTCGCAACTCACGAAACACAAGTCTAGCATATTGTTCAATCGGCTATCCTTACTTGATAAATAAATACCAAATTCTTAATTGGTTGTTACTTGTAGACGGTTCAGACATCGCAAATTCACAAAACATTCAAATTATTTTCGGACAGTTTTTTATTCTGGTTTATATTACATTTTTTTCAGAATCAGTTCTTGGTTTTTATTTTATTTAACACAAATATCAATAAGAATTCGATACCTATAACGCCATCTTGTATAAAATTTTAGAACAATTCTCACTTTGTTCCGGTACCCCTCAGTGATACGATAGCGAATGCAAGCAAAAGGGGTGTGTCAATGATCGTCGTTATCCCGCCAAAACGTAAGTAAACTGCCTGGTGGCGTTTTTTTCAACAGTTTTTAAGATGCGGTGGCTCGATTTCTGACTTTGTTATAATATTTGTGTACCATAATAATTTATTGATAAAAGTGCCTTGGTTTGTACTTTACAATGTCTTTGCATTGGAACAATATAGAAGCTAATGTAATTTTAATTATTTTTTTAATGATTTTTAAGATTTGGTGGTCAATTTTGGTGGCTTAGGTGGCAAAAAATGCACCATTGAATCTTAAAAATTGCCACCAAATCCTAATTTGGTCTTTTTGTGCTCGTCATAGGTATTATTTTATGAGCCAAATGCCACAAAAGTATCTGCTAAGGCTATCTGCTAGGCTATAAAAAGATCAGAATATGTTTGCATTTTAAATAAAATACTAGAATAATTATTTGGTTTCCAGTTATTTGGGTAAAAAAATAAACTACAGAATTAATGGACTAGTTTCCTAAAAAAAATCGAATCAGCCAGTCAGTTGGATTAACAGAAAATATTGGACACGTATTTTTTCTTTTCTCAATCAAACAATAAAATGATGAAGCTATAGCCCGTTAAAGTTCCGCGTAACGTCACGCCTTGCGACACTTTTTAGCATGGTGTGACGTCGCGTGCTCACTTTGATGCGCTATATTTTCATCATTTTTTGTTTGATTGACAAAAGACAAAACATGGGTGTAATATTTTTTGATAATCTAACTGACAGACTAAATTGAATAATTTTTTTTTGACCCAGAAAACTAGCCTATTGATCATGTTTTCTATAATCTATCTCTTGCATCCTGACTGACACTATTACTACAATCTTTTCATTGACTTGCTATTCTAACCGTAACTTCTTAACTTAACATCATTCATCATTTCTGCCATATGACGTCCACTGTTGAACATAGGCCGCCCCTATTGACTTTCGGATTGGGCGGTTGGAAGCGGCCTGCATCCAGCGTTTTCCTGCTACCTTTACCAGGTTGTCTGTCCACCTTGTAGGTGGAAGTCCTACGCTGCGCTTACCGATACGTGGCTTCTGTTCTAGAACCTTTCTACCCCATCGGCCGTGCCCCGCCACTTTAGTTTGCTAATCTGTTGGGCTATATCAGTGACTTTGGTTCCGTTTATGGATCTTCTCATTTCTGATTAGATCTCGTAAGGAAACACCAAGTATAACCCTTTCCATAGCATGTTGTGCGACGTTGAGCTTTCTTATGTGGCCCATAGAGACAGGCCACGTTTCAGTTCCATTATGTCATCACTGGTAACACACACTGGTTGTAGACTTTCGTCTTAAGGCACTGAGGTATATTGGACGAGAAGACGTGTAGTTTCCCGAACGCTGCCCAGCCAAGTTGGATTCGACGATTGACTTCATTCTCAAAATTGGATCTACCTAACTATCTATAACTTGTCCCAGGTATTTTACTACAATTTTCAGAGTAGAGTTCCTAACGGATATTGTGTAGGGCGCATGGGCATTTAGGGTTTTGTCCCTAACAAGTAGGTTACTGGGAAACTCGACTAAGGCCATCGAACATTGCTGAGGTCTTCAAACGATTCTGCCATGACCACAATATTGTCGGCAAACCGAGGGTGAGTGATGTAGTTGATGTTGATGCCAAATCCTTACCATTTCAGGAGCTTGAAAGCATGTTCCAATGCAGCGGTGAACAGTTTTAAAGATGTAACATCACTCTGCTATACGCCTCGTTGCAGAGAAATCGCCTTCATGCTCTGCTCCTGTACTGAGACCGATATAGCGACGTTTTCGTATAAACACTTCAACACCTCGATGTACTGATAGTTAACATGGTACCACTGGAGAGACTGTAGTACTGCGTAGGTCTCGATTGAATCAAAGGCCTTCCACATCCACGAATGCCAAGCATAGTGGCAAGTTATACTCCTCGATCTTCTGTAACTAACTAACTAGCCGCAGCGTATGGATGTGATCTATGGTACTAAAGACTTTTCGAAAACCCACTTATTCGGGAGGCTGGAAGTTATCGAACCCACGCGCGAGACGATTCGTGATGACTCTCGAAAACAGCTTGTAGACATGGCTCAGAAGCAAGATGAGTCTGTAACTCTTCAATAAAGTGTTATTTCCTCTCTTGAAGAAGAGCACCACTACACTTGTTCCATGCCTCCGTTATTCCCTGTGCAAGACGGATTTGAAGAGTCTCTGAAGGACTTTCGGTATCGGTGTTCTACTCGCATTTAGAAGCTCTGATGTGATTCCGTCAACACCCGGCGCGTTTTTGTTCCTAAGCTGTTTGTGGGCCGTCCTAATCCCGTATAGGCTGTCCAATATATCTTCGGTATAGCGTCGGATTAACTTAGTTCTTGGATCTTCGGCTGAGCTACTAACGGGTTTAATGAGCGAGGTATATGCCCATAGAACTTCTCGATCTCCCTCAAAACTTTGGCTTTTGTCGACGGTATACTGCTGTCCTCTGTCTTCGGCTTCGTCAGCTGGCTTTTCCTAATAGACATGTCTCTTGCGAAAACTTTGAAGCCTTGGTTCCGCTCTATCACCTCTTTAATGCTATTTGTATTAAAGTTGCGGATATCATGTCGTAAGGACTTCTATATCCGTCTATTGAGCTGCCGATATGCTTTAGCGTCAACGGAGCTCTGCAGTGCCGTTGAACGTCGTTCTGGCATGAGGTTGAGGGTAGGGTCGGTAAGCTTTGGCAGAAGCGCTTCGAGAACAAGAATGTAGTGCCCTTGCGCTTTGCTTGGCTCGTCTTGGCGGGGGTACTACTGTTCCCCTAGATAAATTAGTGTACAGGGTGGTCCAAAAGGTGACGTTCAAATCTTTTTACTGGATTTGTGATATCCAGGTCTATCCAAATATACCCTACTATATGTTACCTGAGTTTTCTCAGTTTTTGAGATATTCATTTTTTTCACAATATTGAGTTTTTTTGTTTTATCAGCTTCAAAAAATTGTTAGTCCACTTTTTATTATGTACTTTCCGAAGACCAGACTGCCACATTGTAAAACAGAGCCTAAAGTGGCAACCATCGGGCAAAAGAAAACGAGAACGCCCCTGCTTGACTTGGCGGCGATCAGTTGGACAAGAGGCTGCTTCAACTGGTCTAAGCTGGGAGGAGCTGGAGGTTGCTGCGCAGGATCGACAAAATTGGAAAGCCCTTCTGCGAGCCCTATGTCCCTGATGAGGGGCCAAGGAAGCATCATCATCATCATCATGTCGTATTTTCTTTTGGAGTATGATCCCTATAAATTAAAGTTACTTAGATACAATAGGCTAGTTTCCTCGATCAAAAAAAGATGATTCTATTTAGTCCGTCAGTTAGAATATCAAAAAATATTGGACCCATATTTTGTCTTTTGTCAATCAAACAAAAAATGACGAAGATAAAGCACACACAGGGAGTGACGTCACGTCTTGCTAAAAAGTGTCGCAAGGCGTGACGTTACGCGGAACTTTAACAGGCTATATCTTCATCATTTTATGTTTGATTGAGAAAAGAAAAAGTACGTGTCCAATATATTCTGTTGATCCAACTGACGGACTAATTCGATTTTTTTAGGAAATTAGCCCATTATCAGCTAAGACTAACAAAAGACTAACAAAACATATTGAGATAGAGTTGCTAGTGTAATCAACTCTGTCTCAATGTTTTTGAAAAATGTTAAACCGATGGTTCCTAGTGTTGATTTATGTCTGGAATAAATATTTTTCGAAATCCATTTGTTTTAATGTATCAATAGTGAGTTAGAAGCATTCAGTTTTGGTGGGCAAGATTAAGTTTTGGTGGCGTGTTTTTGGAAATTTTAAGATTTGGTGGCTTATTTACAGTTTTGGTAGGAATTCAAAACTTTGAGGATCAATATTTCAGAAACTTTACATACATGTGATTCTAGCCCAAATCTAAAAATAGATACAACATGACCCAAAATTTCATATTTAGAAAAAAAAACTATGAAAAAGTAAAAAAAATGCGCCACCAAATCTTACAAAAAATGGCTTATGTTGATATTCACCCACATGGTTATATTCTAGGTGCTATCTTCATCTCCCGAGATAAAATCTTTTGTTTCGGACAGAATTTCTTCGAATTCTTTCCTTTACTGCTTTGACCACCTTTTCACTACGTGGACGGCCAGATCTTTTTCGGTCACAAACAGAGGAGGTCTCATTGTACCTATTAATAGTCCAGTACACAAACATTTTACTAATACCAAGCGTATGGAGTTAGTTTTAATAATTGCATTTGGCTCCATACCTACTTTGTGTTAAGCAATCACAGCGATTCGGTTCTCTTTATCATCCCACTCCATTTTAATATCGCAAAATATTATTGTACAATGTATTGGCGCCAAAATGAGAAAACTCAATGAACAATGAAACATTTAAAAATCACAGATTCCAAATTTAAATGTAATATTTTGTTTATTTTTAATTGTAACAGTGTTTATGGCCACACTAAGAGAGTGCGCACACGGGTGACTTTTGTCGCTGCGACGTTTTTGTCACTCATATCAAGTCCTTTGTTAAGTATAGAGGTGCGCGCACGCACGGGGTGACAAAATTGAGTCTTGTTTTTTTTTAATTATGGGTTTTAGCCCTTCCAAATTGAAATAATTAAACAACATGTAAATCCAAATACCCAAAACTCAGTGTCTTGTTTTGGTGCTCAAATACAACTTTTTCTAAGACCATCGAAATTTCAAAATAAAAACCAATGTTTTATATTTAAATAAAATACATTGGAAAAAAATTGTCTCTCCGCCAGTGTTGCCAGATTCATGGTCATGGAATTATCCTAGTTTTGCTGCAAAATTATCGTGTGTTATCGCATCTCCAGTTAACAAAATTAATGTATTTGTATCTACCGAATCTAGTAAAAAAATAGAATATACGGCTCAAAAGCTTAAATCTTGTTATTTGTTTACTTTTTAAAATTACATGTTTATGTTAACTAAATTACTGCAGTACTTACTGCACAAACATCGAGCACATACCCTGAAGAGCAGCAATACGAACCATCTTTCTCCGAAACTAGTAAGTGATTTTTCACATACATATAGTATGAAATGACAAGTCCTATTAACTCTCGCTTAAATAAAAAAGTACAGATACAGATTAAAAATGGCAGAATTTTTTACGCTTAAAGAAAGTAAAAGTATAATTTCTTTGCACGTAGTGCAAAGAAATTATATTTACTATCCTGCTGTCAGAGTCAGAGTTGTCCAAATAAACGTAAAATGTATTCAAATAGGTACACAGTTTAAAATTATTTCATAAAATTATCTTTTACAAACTGAGCAAAATGTCACGGATTATCGTAGATTTATCGTGCGATACATTATTATTTTTTCATTGAATTACACTCAAAAATATCGTGAATCTAGCTTATTTATCCCACGTCTGGCTGCACTGCTCTCCGTGTATTCTACATACTTCTAGGCGAATGACGCTTCGAATTTTTTAAAAATCGCCTCTTTGGAGACGCGAAAGAGACAAACTTTTTTGTCGCAGCTACAAAAGTCACCCGTGCGCGCACTCTCTAAGTGTTTAAGTGTGATTTGTAATTTTTATAAACCATGTTAACAATTATTTTTTAGCAGTTTGGGTACAAAAAGTTAAAACTATTGTAGTTACCTACACTTATGTAATAATACCCTTAAGTAGCAAGGTACGTTGATGTTTTCCTATATACATATAGCAGTTGGTGTAAGTAAACTCTATCAACGACGCATTGCACCCGTCGCAATATCAAACAGTGGGGCTTTTAGAAATAATGAGATGTTTGTTAAAGAAACCGGTGACACATGTCTAAGTTGTTTCTAATAAATGATACGACTCTGTTCTGTTAGTTTCTATGTTTCTTATAACACATAAAATGCAATATCTATCTTTTCTCTAATTAGTCAATTTAACCCCACATCAAAACGTGATAGATACATAAAATAGAAACTTTATTGCTACGCGGTCTCATAGAACCGCTCGGCAACCAAAATAACAAAGATTTTTTTTTGTATGACTAGGTAAAGTATATACCTACCTCGATATTGACGTGATCGTCGTATTTTTTAGAGTCCCGGATCTCAAAAGGTCGAAGTAACCCTTATTGGATCACTTTGTTGTCCGTCTGTCTGCTGGTTTGCTTGTCTGTCTGTCGGTCTGTTCGCCTGTCTGTCAAGATCCTTTTTACCAGGCCGCGTGGAGGTAGCAAGTTGAAATTATTATGAAACACTTAGGTCTGCAACCCCTTGAAGCTGTGAAAGTTCTATTGGCAAGAAGCAATGTCTTATAGCACAAGATAAATTAAAACAAAAAGAAAACCGCTTTTAAAAAAAAACTATCTCTCAAATCTATCTTTTCGAGGCTCGATTTCATCTATGGACGAATTATTTACAATTATCTACAAGCTTGTACGAAGCCCTCGGTGCGTGATTCCGATTTGCACATGGCCGGTTCTTTCTTTACTTAGAAAGAGTTCTTAATTACTTTCGTAATAATAGGTTACTAACTTAGGTACATACTACCCTATCAAACATTTCCCCTTGGCTCTACCAACCAAAGTTAGTCATGGTAGAGTTATGAGAAAATTATTAAGCGTTACGATTTGTAATTAGTGATTATCACATTAGCGCTTTAAATAAATAACAGGCACTAATACCGTTAAGCCTCCAACTTACCGATCAACACTGCCCCAGCAATTTCGAAAATGGTCGCGAGAATGCAAGCTTGTGTCAGCGTCAGCACCTTGGAGCCAACGCTGGTGCCGAAAGAGTTGGCTACGTCGTTGGCGCCGATGCCGAATGCCAGGATAAACGCCACCACGAAACCGCATATCACCAACCAGAACAGATCTTCAGAGTATGGTTCCATTTTTAAATAAGTTTACAATTTCACATAGAAACTCATTTTTAGCGAAATTAAAATTGTCATAAATAGCACCTAATAACGACCTTTTTTATTTATTTTTAGTTATTTATAACAGAAAGCTTTGCTTTAGTCATTAGAGTTTACGTAACAACAATCCTTTTCTCCAAACAGGAGACAATCTAAATATTTATCGTTCCATATAAAAATAGCTATCTTAAAACGATTAGGGTAGAGAATAGACAAATATCTAAATATAATACCGGCAATAACTAGGTACTCTTTCAAAAGTAATTGTTACAATGTTGAATTCAAAATATTACTAATAATTTACTCCGAAAGCTTTATAATTAATTGTGCGTCACAATGAATGCTTTTTAAAAAGTTTTTCGAGGCGGTGAAGCGGTCCCAATAATTTTGGCTTCAACATTTCTGCAAAAAACATTTAAAAATTAAACCATTTACAAAGCTGAAATACAAATGGGACTACAACAATCATAATTTGTATATTTATTTTATTACATGAAATTACAATGTGTTCGTTTTTAAGATTTATTTAAAAAAATAACTGGCCCACATCACGCCTAAGCTGTTTGTTAGTTATGTGTGCATTGAATATAAATAATTAATTCAAAAAATTCTATTATACTTAAATAAGATTAATTGTTGCTGCTAGAATAATAATGGAATAGTACCTAGATAGGTACTAACGTAACCACATGGTCCGAATTATATCGATTTCTGACGCCATTATCCACAATTTACGCGCTAAAATTTACTATTTTTAGGATTAATCCACAATTTAACAAAGTTAATTGCAGGTTAATACTTGTTTGTCTAATATTTTACCGTCTTTGATCAGTAACACTAATTAATGAACACTTGCGTCACTTTTTTATAATCGCCCTCCTTGATGTGTATTTTTAATGATGCGTGTGAATAATCAATGGTTTTTTGCACATTTACCAGACGGCCGCAATAGAAAATCCTAGGTTAAATAATTATTTTTAGTACTCACTCACTTTTGTACAGTATAGGATTTTATGGTCCTAACCGCTTCTTTTAAATTAAAAACACGAGGTAACTATCGCCTTTAGCCTCTCAGCTGTAGACTGAGGTTGCCTTGGGCCACGACGAGACAAACTCTATAGGGCATGCGCAAACAAGGGACGCCCCACTCTGTGGGGTTCCTCTATTATGTCGCAGGGCGCAAGGCACAATAAAAAATGTTTGTTCTATACGAAAAGAACTCGTTAGAACCGGCTTAATAGGGCTGTGTACCTCGATAAAAATTGCTGAGTAAGTAATGAATGTGTCAGAACTGATATGTCTCGAGAACTTCCCGTTCACAGTATTTTCCCTTTGAGAAATATTTCCAGGAAATGCCCAATGTATTTTCCCTTTGAGAAATCATCATCATCATCTATACGGTCAATCCCGGTTGCGTCCAAAGCCATTGCTTTGGAGCCCAGGGTCCGCTTTCCTTGATTTGCTCCTCCACTTCGCGCGGTCTTGAGCGTATCTAGTTGTGAGATCATTGGCACGCATGTCAGCCCTCACAACGTCAAGCCAGCATTTCTTGGGTCTACCCATTTTGCCAGGACCTAGCGGTGGCGGCATGGCCAGACATTTGTTTCCTACGTAGCTTGCCGGTTTCCGCAAAACATAGGCATACCAGCGTAGGCGACTCTCCTGCAGTTTGTCTGCATTATCACGGACACGAAGGCTACCGCGGATGCGCGAGTTCCTCACGCGGTCCTTACGCGTGACTCCGCACATCCACCGCAGCATATTCATCTCCGTGACACGCAGCTCCTGCTTGTGTCGCTCAAGTAGCGGCCATGCTTCGCTGCCATATAGAAGAACAGGCCTAATGATGGACTTATAGATCTGTCCTTTAAGCTTAACCGGCATTCTGGGGTCACAAATGACACCAGTCACCTCTCGCCATTTGGCCCACGCAGCAGCAATGCGTGCTTTGACGTCGCAATCGATGTCTCCGGACGCGTGAAGTACAGATCCAAGGTATTTAAACTGGTCTTTGCGCTCGACCTTGTCTCCGCCTATGCGAACGGGTGTTGGATCTGTAGAGTTACAGGCCAGGTACTCGGTCTTCGCCACATTGAGTTTCAGACCACCGCTCTCAAGCGACTGCTTCCACTCGTTCACCCGTCTCACCAGCCTGCCCCTGTCCGCGTCCACCAGTGCGATATCGTCAGCATACATCAGCAGCCATGGTGGCTGCTCATGTGAGTTTCCCTTTGAGAAATATTCCCAGTAAATTCCAATGTTCCTAAATCATTCCCAAAAGCGGTGAACATTGACTCAAAGTAAATTTACAAGCACAAACTAAACTAAGCTAAACTTTCTTAATCTTAGCAATTTGTAATTAATAATTATAGTAATTTGTAACAGCTACCTGTAAATATAAACATAAATAAACACAAGGCAATATTTTGCTATTTTGTATATTTAATTCAATTTGAGCAATTCTTGCTACTTTATCGCAAAATTTTAATCACTTTTGTTCGTGTGCGTTTGAATGTTCGCGAACACGGCGTCCAAGGTACGATCAGTATCGAAAGTCGATGACCATATTCCGATTTTGAAAATCTGAATGTGGTCATAGACTTTTGATGCCGACCGTACTGTGCCCGCAGGCAAGCAGTCCCTTAATGTGCAAAAGCCAAAACGCAGGTTCGCTAGTAGGGGCCCCAAAACCAGTTTCACCGAAACCGAAAAAATCGGTGGAATCGGGTTGAGTACCATGTTATAAAACCGGTTAAAAGATTAGGCAACATTTACGGTATTGTTTCAGCTTACCATAACATACTTGATGAAACACTACATACCTATACGCTAGCCTGCTTGTGTATGTAGGTATATATTTTGTTAAAAGTACGAAACGAAAATTATTTACTTATAAAAAGTTTTGAAAATCATTGCAACAATAAAGACAAAGTTCTAACATAGAAAGTTTACTGCAACTTATAGCTCGCTTATACCGCGCTCGCAATCATTTAGTCCGACGCTTGATTTCATCAAAGTGAGAAAGAAGTAAAGCACAGGTCTTGCAGACAACTGAGGCCCAAATCCCGTAATTATAGGTACAATAGTCGCAATCCGGTGTCGATCCGCTCCCAGTAACATGACGATCACAAACGGTATTCTCGTAATCTTTTAATTGACGTAAAATTATTAAAACTGTCCCCATACCAGTGAAAATAGAGCAAAACCAAATATAATTTTGGTTTCTTTCATTTTCAGTCGCATTACGAATGGGCTAGTTTCCTAAAAAAATCTAATTAGTCCATCGGTTGCATTAACAGAAAATATTGGACACGTATTTTTTCTTTTTTCAATCAAACAAAAAATGATGAAGATATTAAAACCGTTAAACTTGCGACACTTTTTAGCAAGGCGTGACGTCACGTGCAAACTTTGATGAGCTTTATCTTCGTCATTTTTTGTTTGATTTACGAAAGACAAAATATGGGTCCAATATTTTTTGATAATCTAACTGACGGACTAAATAGAATAATATTTTTTTGACCTAGGAAATTAGCCTATTTGGACTTACGAGAATACCGTTTGTGATCGTAATGTTACCGAAGCGGATCGACATCGGATTGCGGCTATTGTCAAATTACAGGAATTGGGCCTCTGAACTAACGCTCTGCTAATCAGGTGGCGAGAATGCCTACCCTGTAGTGAGCCTCTGTGAGTTCAGTATTCGAAAAACAGGTGAAATTAAGTACTCAACGATACTTCTCGGATAATCACGGGCTTCTTGAAACCGACCCCTGTAAGGGATCCCTCGGACATCTGCTGTATTTTCTGGCCGGTATCGCGCAACCTGATGTCCGTAGATTGAAGTACCTCTTAGCGTCTTGGAAAGAACTAACTAAGGCATCGTCTGATTCCCCCACTTAATGTTCCGCCGGTGCCCACAAAGGCATAAGAGCTGACGAAACTACATGGTTGCATATTCATAAATCTTCTCTAATCCAGGGTCAACTGGTAAAAGAAGAGATCTCCCGTCAGACAAAGCTTATGTGTAACTACTTATGTGTGGTTTCTAAATAAATTATTTTATTCTTATTCTTATTCCTAGAACAAGCTACGAACTCTAGTGCTGCTGTAAGAATAACCTAACCAAGTGGCTCCAATGGCAAGTGCGATTGCAGTGCTTTTTTTACCGACTTCAAAAAAGGAGGAGGTTCTCAATTCGTCGGAATCTTTTCTTTTTTTTTATGTATGTTCAGCGATCATTCGTTACTGCGTTGACCGATTTCGATAATTATTTTTTTGTTTGAAAGGTAATACTTTCAGAATGGTCCGATATAAATTTGGTTGAATTCTGATGATGGGATCTATAAGAAAAACATCAAACATTGCATGAACTCCGTACCACGCCAACTGATTTTAGTATCTATCTTACTTAATATCTTTGCTAAATGTGAACCGATTTTGATGATTCTTTTTTTAATGAATAGCTTACACTTCAAAGATACTATAATCAAACATTTTTGAAAAAAAAACACCCCTAAGGGTGGAACAATAGGAAATGAAATCGGTGTTCAGCAGTTAAATTATGTTTGCACTCGTAAGATTTGTTTTGATAAGGATTTATCACTAAAATAGATGAAATAAGTTAATTTTATTAAAAAAATAAAAACCGACTTCAAAAAACTAAAACGCTAAAAAAACTGAAAAGCTAAAAATAATATAATTATAATAAATAATAATAAATTGTTTCCACAATCACACCAATTAGCTAGCCCCAAACTAAGCAAAGCTTGTACTATGGCGACTAGATAACGGATAAACATACTTAAATACATTTATAAACATCCATGACTTAGGTACAAATGCTTGTGTTCATCACACAAACATCTGCCCCTTGCGGGATTCGAACCCGAAATATCAACACATAAGAACCTAATCAGTTACTTTTGGAGTCGGTGCTATCCGATGAGAGTTTGTATGTTTTCGTTTGCACCGACTCCAAAAGTAACTGATTAGGTTCTTATGTGTTGATATTATTTTTAGCTTTTCAGTTTTTTGAAGTCGGTTTACTTTTTTTTATAAAATTTACTTATTTCATCTATTTTTAGTGATACATACAGTGATAATCCTCAACAAAACGAATCATTTGAGTGCAAACATAAGTTAACGGCTGAACACCGATTTCATCCCTTATTTTTCACACCTTAGAGGTGAAATTTTTCCAAAAAAAATTCAATATACCATCTTTAAAGTATAAGCTATTCGATAAAGAAAGAATCATCAAAATTGGTTGACAAATGCCGAAGATATTGGGCAACATAGGTACAAAATCAGTCGGCCCGGTATGCAGTTTATGCAATGTTTGATGATTTTCTTATAGATCCCATCATCAGAACTTGATCAAATTTATATGGGACCATTCCGAAAGTATTCTCTTTCGAACAAAAAAAGAAGTATGGAAATCGGTTAACCTGGTAACGAATGATCGCTGAACATACATAAAAAAATAAAAAAACAAAGATACTGACGAATTGAGAACCTCCTCCTTTTTTGAAGTCGGTTAAAAAATAATCTTAACACTTACGTACCTAATCAGTTACTTTTGGAGTCGGTGCCAGTCGATGAGAGATTCTATGTTTTCGTTTGCACCGACTCCAAAAGTAACTGATTAGGTACGTAAGTGTTAAGATTATTTTTTGCGTGCGATTTTCGGACGGACCCTATCATCTGGTAGTCTTTGAGGAAGGCTTCGTCAGCTTCACCGGGCAGTTGTGGCGTGCGCTGAGGGCGGACAGTCTAGGTCCGCCCTACTAGCGGTCGCCGCGACCCGGCCGAGTGTCAGGCCGTACGTGTCGGGCCCCATACTAGCGGGCGTGATCGGACCAGTGTAGAGTGCGTATGGCACCCTACCAAGCGGCGAACCCGCTATAGTGGTGGCGCCGAATGGGACCGGAACTGCCGAAACAGCTGTCAGGCTCCTTTCTAGCGGGCCCGATCTGGGGGTGAGTCGGACTTGTGGCTGCTGGGGCTCGGGGCTTTCCCCCAAACCAACTGTGCCACCTTTTTTAATGTCACGCATGCACGGACAGCTGCACACGCGAAAGACCTATATCTAATGCGGTTCATTTCATCAAATAATTTACAGATTTGCAAAATAACACTCACCACTAGTACAGTTAAAATAATATCTACTAAAAAGAACATGCCTACCTAATCATTTATTTTTGAGTCGGAGCCAGCCAATGAGAGTGTAAAGAAATTTTAAATTTTCTACCGAACGATGTTTCGATCATCTCGACGAGATGTATTTTTTATGTTTAGGGGCATGTTTAGTATTTGCAGCTGCCTGATAGGTAAGTACGTGTTAAATTGTTTCACATCATGGAAAACCATCGTTTTCAAGCATTGCAGATGATCAGCAATTTTACGCACGAAGCTTTATCATAGCTTCCGTAGTAAGTCGATTTATTATAAAAAAGTTAAATTTTTCACATTTTTTTTCATTCATTAAATACTTAATAATGTTTTAGGTTTAATGAACTACTTTTGTACTGTATCTTGGAAACTGATTCAAATATTTACTTTGATGACAACACGTCAAGTTCGTGCGCGTTAGTCGCCCGACACATGATCACCGTTCAACAGGGGTGGGTGATTAGGCAAATGAATTTAAACCCTGAAAAATGCCCCCTTAAAAAATGCCCGTGGCTACTAGTAGTGAAATACTATTGACGGTTTTTAGGGTTCCGTAGCCAAATGGTAAAAAACGGAACCATTATGGATTCGTCATGTCTGTCTGTCTGTCTGTCTGTCCGTCCGTATGTCACAGCCACTTTTTTCCGAAACTATAAGAACTATACTGTTGAAACTTGGTAAGTAGATGTATTCTGTAAACCGCATTAAGATTTTCATACATAAATAGAAATAAAAACAATAAATTTTGGGGGTTCCCCATACTTAGAACTGGGTTACCTATTTTAAATCCGATTTTTTTTAGTA
The DNA here is from genome assembly GCA_963576865.1 of Anania hortulata. Lineage (NCBI taxonomy): Eukaryota > Metazoa > Arthropoda > Insecta > Lepidoptera > Crambidae > Anania > Anania hortulata. Next base: position 10,700,401 of record OY756390.1, on the reverse strand, counting down.
CGAATTTTAGTTTTCCGAAAACGTTTTGCCCTTTTTGAATGTTTTAGATTTTTATTATACCGAAAACACAATTGATATATTGCTGGTATTTCGATTTTCGATTGTTATTTTTTTTTATTCTATATGTTTTGAAATCTTACTCAACATTTGCCAAAGCTATTATTAATGTTAGATGATTTAGTTTCCAGAATTTTTTTTCCAATATTAAATATTCAATCCTTAGCGCTTAGCGGCCGAAAAAAATGGTTTTGATAATCGGGTATCAGTTTTTCTGGAAAATCAAACATCGGTATAATACATTTATTACTTACAATATTATGTAAAAAAAACTACCTGCTATTCAAAACTTCGTTAAACCGTTTTCGAACTATTGAAATTCGAACAGAAGAGTTTCGAAAGTAAGATAGGATAGATTAGAACTGAAACTCAAAAATGTTTTCATCAAACCCATAATACGTGTAGAGTATCTATGGATAGGTCTTCAAAAATGATATTGAGGTTTCTAATATCTTTTTTTTCTAAACTATTCAGTTCGCACGAGAGACACTTCCAAAGTGGTAAAATGTGTGTAACTTCTAAAATAAGAGAATGATAAAAGTACATTACCATGCAAACTTCCACCGAAAATTGGTTTGAACGAGATCTAGTAAGTAGTTTTTTTAAATACGTCATAAATTGTAAACCGCAATTTACTTTTCGTAATGTTATGAATTTCATTTTGCAATAAAAAATACCATAACTATGACTTGATTGTCGTGATAGGTGAACTTTTACTTAAATAGGTACCTACAGGTTTGTAAGGAACCCTCCGTGCGCGAGTCTGACTCGCACTTGGCCGGTTTTTGTTATTGCAATTTTGAAAATAATTAATTCAAAGTTGTTATTAAGCAATATAACCACTTCCTAAAAGGAAGTTACCATATATTAGTTATAGCGACTGAAAAACGTTTCGTTCTACGTTATTCAGACATTTTTTGTTTTCGTTTTCGTAAAATTCAACTTTTGCAACAGTGACAGTGACACTAACACAATTTTGACATTGACACACACTAGTATGACCTAATGTCATGAATTTGAATTTTTCATACAATTTTTGTAACTTTCTGCTCATATAAATTAAATACAGAAAATGTAACGTAAAAGATATACAAAACATTAAATTATACTATCATGTTCTGCAGAAATGTTTGGTCGGCTGCGGAGTTGACAAAAAGTTGGTGAGTGAACTAACCTACGATCTCTGATTCATGATTTTCATGACTAAAGGCAAAACAAACTATCCAGCTCCTTTCTGGTTTTTATTAAACTGTGCCTTCACTCAATGGATACTTTTAAATCATACATAACAGTAGATAGGGAATCGAAAATAAATGTAAACATTTGTTGTGCAATGTTTCAGCAAGCCTGTGTTGCTAAACCAGGGCCGTAGCTCCTTCGGTCATGCCCGCATACAATTTCGGCACTCGTTCCAAAAAGCTAAACGAAGTGCGCGGCGTCCGGGCCTTGACCCTGACCCTCTTGAACACCTGCGTATTGAATCTGGCTCGCTGAATGCTAAGGGCTTAGTAAAGCCATTCTTCTTTGCTGTTGGGGTGAGGAAGTTATTGTTTATTGTATTCTTAATAGCTATAATTATAAAAATTGAGACCATCTAGATTAAAATCGATTGCTAATTTGAATTCATTTAATTTTGCATGCGAATAGTAAAAAACTCGAAACAATAAAAAAAAAAAATTTTTTTTTAAGGTATCTACAGCCAGTCTTGCTGGCTGTGTGATCTGGGAATATGAAAACTTGCGAGTGCACACATCCACTCTACTTAAAAGACCGGGAACCTGGTTGAGTGCCCAGCAAAAGAAGCTGATGACACATTTCGTAAGTATAGTGAGTTTAATCATGCTTAAAAATTGCTGAAAACCAATTTTTATCTTTAATAGTTATTCTTTTGGCAATGGTAGAATTATGTCATGAATCAAAATCACATTATAACATTTAATAATTTGTTAATGATTATAGAAATCTGAACCAGGACCTGTGAAGAAATGGTGGAATTCTTTAAGGGAAAGTGAGAAGGTGTTTTACCCCATTCTAGCTGCAAATATGCTGGTGTTTGGGGCCTGGCGAGTCAGGTCACTCCAGCCAATTATGGTCAAATACTTTTGTTCAAACCCCTCAGGCAGTTAGTTTTTTTTCACAATTATTCAAAAAAGTTACCATTAATGAAATAATTATGATGATGATAAATGTTTTTTTTTTTACCTTGACATATTTGGTACTAATTTATTGATTGTTTTTATAACTACTTACTGCTGATATTACTTAACTGTTTTAGGTGCAATATGTCTGCCAATGCTGCTGTCTACATTCAGTCACTATTCAGCATTACATTTAGCTGCAAATATGTATGTTCTGTACAGCTTTATGCCAGGTGAGATTATTACATTAATTTACCAAGTGCTCTATTACTATTTGACTGTGTAATTGAATTTACATTTATATGTTATGTTGGCTGATTGAAAGAAGGGACTGTGTAATTGAATTAACATTTATATGTTATGTTGGCTGATTGAAAGAAGGAAACACTTCTACTATGTTCTCTACTCTTGGATATAAAGTTGTGTATACAGACATACATCAACCCATAAATATAAAAAAAAAAACTATTTCCCTTGGCATTACCAAGGGATTTTTGAGAATAACTTAACTTGAGAACAACTTTACCAATTTCATCCATTTTTTTTAAGTTTTGTAATACTTTGTAGAAGGTTCTTACAGATTTGTTTTTTAAGAAAGTTGTGCAAAAAATATTTTACAATAGTTGCGGGCAACAGCTAGTCTATAATCAAATTCTGTAACTGTGCCATAAGTAAGTTCAATACCCGCTCAACCAAAATAAAATAATAATAGTTGTTCATATTAATTAGTAGAAAACACTGGTTGTAGACCTACTCTATTACTCAACTGAACACTATTTTGACTAGTCTACACTATTTTATGTTTAAAATAACATGTTGAAGGTGTTTAAAAGGTGGTGAAAAAAGTAATAGTAGGTATGTTATTTTAGTACTACTCTTACCGATTTTATAATGATTTTGTTGTCCATTTCTTTATTTTACTACGTTCTAGATTGAATTCAATAAAACTTTTTGTGTTTGTAGCCTTAAGATTAAATAAATAAAAATTATTAGATAACATCACTCACATTGCTTGATACTATAGTAAGTAGCTAAAGCAGTTGTGTTACAGAAATCACAAACAACGACGGTACCACAACACCCAGACCCGAGACAATATAGAAAAGTTATTTTTTTTACATTGACCGACCGTGAATCGAACCCGGAACTCAGAGATAGCGACACCAAGTCCAGTATACCTCTCGGCTACGGAGGTCGTCAAATGATTAGTGTATGATTAATCTCGTTACAATGACGGGCGCCAGACAAAACGAATTCAACAAGCAAAGTAGCGGGCAAAAGTTAGGTTCTAAAATTCGTACGTCGAAGTTCTAACATTTGTTGTATAACAGCTGCAATAGCATCATTGGGCAAGGAGCAGTTCGTGGCCATGTACTTGAGTGCCGGTGTCATCAGCAGTTTCGCCAGCTTTCTCTACAAGGTGGTCTTCAATCAGCCTGGCCTTAGTCTCGGCGCGGTGAGAAATTATGCTACTTATATGTTTTTGAGATTTTAAGAAACATTATCCCCCCGAATGCTTAAACAATACTCGGAAGTTATCGCGTTACCACGACAAAGCGACACTGACGAGGCGACTGTGGCGCGGATGCCTGACGTCCCGGATATTATTACTTAATATTATTACTTAATACTACCTTAATATTATTTGGGAGATAGTTACTTATTTTATATGACTCAGTTCAGTTCAGTTCTTCACCCCAATAAACGATCAGTTTATTGTGTTTTTTTATATTAGTATGTAATAATAATAAATTCATTATTTGTAATTATTGATGGGAACAGATCAGTCCGTTCAGCGAGCATAGCCAGGAGGCTCTTGCCGGCCCACGTTCGCCGCGCTATCGAGGTCTCTCTTGCGCATTGTGGCCCACCTAGCATGACCACCAAAACACAATAAGATATAGCGATTTAACGACACTAACTGTAAAAATATGATAGATATAGTCGCCATGTATATCGCCGTGCCGGTGACGTCACATGTTATGATCGCTTTTTCGATAAAAAATCAAAATGGCGGCTATATCTATAAAAAAAATATAACCGTGGTGTTGATAAATCGCTATATCATATTGTGTTTTGGTGGTCATGCTAGGAGGGCAGAAACAAACTACACGCGCCTCAGCGAACATGCCCGAAACGCTGCAAAAGAGCGGCATCAGCGAACAGCAAGCAAACAGCGCCCTGAATGCGTTGTCATATTGAAAGCGCAGGGCATCTAGCGCACGTCGCGTATGCCTAACCATTGTGCTGTTTGTTTTGTAAGTAGGTAATGCTTTGTGTAAGAACACCGTTACTCTTTTTTAGTCGGGAGCAATCATGTCGGTGCTGTCATTTGTGTGTGTGCAGTACCCAGACACCAGGCTTAGCATTATATTCCTGCCCATGTACACATTTGCTGCTGGCACAGTAAGTACTATATTCACAGGAATTATATTATCTGTTTGTACTAATATTATAAAGAGGTATAAGTTTGGATGTAGCCAAAATGAAGTTCGTTTTAGAGATTTATTTGACCAATAAAACAATGCGAAACCCGGGAATAGCGTATATTTACGATACTCTTAGCCGTTAGTATTTGTATTTTTTTTTTATAATTTACTTAAATTGCATCCTAGTGGCGTTACTGTATAGACGCACACTGCATCCTATAAGATTCTAACACTATCCTAAGTTTGCGACTGTCTAACATAGTTGAAAAGTAATAAATTAAACATTATTATTTAAAGCTATTTTGGATATATTCTTGCAGGCTATAAAAGCTATAATGAGCGTGGACTTAGCCGGAGTGCTCTTTGGGTGGAAGTTCTTCGATCATGCAGCTCATCTTGGTGGCGCTTTGTTTGGAATGTAAGTATAACAAATGCTTGATTTAGTCTTGATTAAAAGTTTAAGCACACACAGAAGGCGTGAGCGTGACGGCTACAGGTCGGTCGGAAGTAGGGCGGGTCTATTAACATACGTTTAAATGGGCGCCCACAGACAGCTGGCGCGTGCGCGGGACAGCGATACGCGCACTTTAATAGACCCGCCGTACTCCCTACCCGACCCGTCCCGCTCACGCCTTCTGTGTGTTACGCTTTGATAGGTAGACTAATTTCAATTGTTCATTAATGTTGACAGAGCGTGGTGTCACTGGGGAGGCTCACACATTTGGGCAAACCGAGATAAGTTCCTGCAGTATTACCACGCCGTTAGGAAAAGCGATACCGGGAGATAGAAAAATATATTGTAAGAAGAAGAAAAGTGAGACAAATGTATCTATGACAAAAATATAAGACATAGATTTCCGAAAATTAAGAGCTATTTTTATCGATGTTAGAAATATACCTATTTTAGCTTTATAAATGTTTGTGATTTCTTATTACTGATTTGATATGTCCTTTTTAGGGTTCCGTAGTCAACACCGGCCGGCTTGTCAGGTTTATTTTAATTAATTAATTACATTTGAGTTGCGTCAACGTTTTTACGGCAAATGTTTTAAATATGGCAACATCAATATAATTGTTTATATTGTTCAATTACCGAGTGTAATATTGTAATGGTTTACTGTAAAAAAATCAAACAATCAATTCCATCACCAATTAATATAAACAGACATAAAGTTACATACTTACTGCATTTAGTACATACAATTAAAGATAATTACAATATTTTATCTTCCAACCAATTCTGACCCTGACCTTATAAGATCTTGTTTTATAACAAAACTATGTACTGGTTATTTATTAAAAACATTTGCAAGTAATAAAAAGAAGCTCTTAAAAGTTCATATATTTTTTATATTGTATAACATTATTTACAAAATATATAAATACACTTGAAATGGATTAGAGTCGACTGTATTGACTTTGTATCAAAATTATCTTGATCTTAGCTTTTGAGTATCTTTGCATGGAAATCAAAATGTTCTCCAATAAATGTGGAGATGTAGTAGTAGGAGTGATCATAATCCTCTCGTAAATTTAGTATCACTGGCACACCAACAGAACGGCAAGCCTCTACCAAGTTTTCAGGAAGTAGTTGTTTCTCAGTGTAGAACTTGTCACCAGCTCCCTGCAATTTAATATTCATTAAATGCATCTATTCTAAAAATGTAAATGTTAGGGTTGTCATTGTAGTCTTATGCAAATATGCATATTATGTAAATTGAAATAAAGGAATTACCTGGTCCAGCAGCAAAGTGAGTGGTGGACCATTATACTTTTTAACTAACTCTGTTGCATCCCATTCAGCCCATTTACTCTGGTCTTCACCAAGATATCCAGTGAATGCTTTTTCTCCCCAAGGGCATTTAGTGGGATTGCAAATTGGAGCAAATGCACTGACAGATTTGTACAGGCCTGGGTTTCTTAGAGTAGACACAAGGGCACCATGACCTCCCATACTGAAATAAATAATAATTTTCATGTATAAAAAATACTATAATAGTTTTAATAGTGTTAAAATTCTTATAAGTTACCTGTGGCCCATGATTCCTATTTTATCAGGGTCCACAACATTGCTAAAAGCAGTTTGGATCAATTCATACAACTCTGTGTTCAAGTAACTGCCCATCCTGTAGTTAATTGACCATGGGTCCTTAGTAGCATCAAGGTAAAAGCCAGCAGAAACACCGAAATCCCAGGTCTCATCATCACCAGGAACTTTCACCCCTCTAGGAGATGTGTCAGGTCCCACAACAATTATTCCATGTTCAGCTGCATATCTGAAATTCATTAACTGGTCAAATTTTGCAATGTACATTTTTACAATTAATAGAATGTTAATATATTTTTTTGCTATGCCATTGTATCACATAAATGTACTATATATTTATCTTATCTCAAATGTGATTATAACATGGACCTGTTTGTTGGCAGCAAAATTATAGATAAAACTTTAAATGGTTTCTTACCGTACCTTAGTGGTAATTAAACAAAATATTTAAACAAAATATACAAATAAACTATTTTATTTGCACATGACATAGGTACCATGTACAGATTAACTCTTCATTATCCAAGTGGTCTCATGAGATGGAATTTCTCTTGTCTCCATTACATATGCTTGATATATTATCATACCATTTCTAACACAAAAGACCAATCTTTAAGAAAAAAAAGGTTTCACAGTTTTCTTGATCAGAAAAATATCATAACATCCAAAGCGCTTATGATACTGAAGTATGAGACACTACACAAGTAAAGCTAAGGAAGGTTGTTAAAAATAGACCTGAAAGTACTACTCACCTTTGAAATCCTGATTTAGAGATGAAGTTCTGTTCTGTGCATGTGAGACCAGACAAATAGAAAATGACAGGCAGCTTCACATCACCTTCAGCTTGAGGTGGTAGGTAAATTGAGAAATTCATTTTGCATTTTAATTCTGATGACTCATGAGAGTAGACTTTCTGGTAGCCTCCAAAAATTTTGTTAGAGGATACTAATTGCAACTTTTCCATTGTTGATTACTGACTAAAAAAGCAGATAAGATTACTATTAGTTAAATACAATAAATATTAGGTATAAAAGATCACGGACATTAACCAAGCTTAAAAATATAAAATGATCAGTCATACATATGTTAATCTATTGGTAGAGAGTGATGTAATACTACACAATGTATGTAAAATAAAATTATTGCCGGAAAACGCCGGTTACGCCGGTCACGCTACTCACTAAACTTTATGGTGAGAACTTAGGTTATTATCGGTAACTAGATAATACTGTATTGAGATTTATGTAGTTAGCAATTCAATACCTCTTAATTATTTTTATGTGCGAAATAAAATATTCCTAAACCACTGAGCGAACGTCTATCTACGTCTACGTCTTCCAATCCAGCCTGACGAAACTTCTCCTGACCAGTGTGACCAGATTAAATTTTACGAAAATACCGAGCCACCTCAAAAAAACACTGAAATATACCGACTTACATAGGACAGATATACCAATAAAAATACTGATTTTCTAAACACGTTTTATTTATTCATACTCACAATAAATGTTAGAGTTATATTTTAACATCCCTTTCGAAGAATTAAAATTTACACAACCTCCTTCATCCTTAACACCTTGCTTTGTTTTTAAAATAGCTGACACATTTTTGTTTATAAATCTGTTTCTTTGGTCCGTTTTTATTAAATTTATCTGTGAAAATATGCGCTCGCATGCAGCAGCAGTTATATTTTTGTATTTTAACATGCCATCACTGTTAGAAATTTTCCCAACTGCTACCCAAAATTGTTCACACGAGATGGGTGAGCCAGTGCTGGAAGCTTGTAACAAATCACTTACTTCACGATCAAACTTTAGGGTTCTATATTCTTCGTCAATTAACTGCATTTGTTCTGGCTGTACTTCGCATGGAAAAGTTTCTATCACATTTCGTAAACTGCGAAATTCTTTATGCACGGCAGTGTGTAGGTCAAGAAATTTCAGTTCTCGAAAAACTGGATTTTCAAAAGGCAAACGTGATTTCAATTGCGTGCTCAACTCAATTAAAAATGATTGGCACCTTCTGAAAAACTCAGCAATCTGTTCTTTCATATTTACATTTTCCCTGTGTTTGATTAATTCTTGGCCTACTTGAATACCTAAGTATATATCTTTCAATAGCAAATAATTTACATTCGACTTTGGGTCTAACGTAAATACACGTTTGATGAAGCAACCCAAAATCGACAAGTACATACTAGATGCATCATCATTCATCATACAGTCTATCAATGCACGGATAGTCGCCTTGAAAAATTATGTTAAATTTGTTTACAATCGGCAAAATGTAGTCCAAAAAGTAAAAGTACAATTTGTTTATATCAGTGGTAAAGGAATTAAATAAAAATTCTGATGACATATTGCGATCACTCAAGTATTGGTCTTGAAAGAACAATTGCAATGCCCTCCACTGCTCAATTATTCTACTAATACAGGCATGAAGTGAAAGCCACCTTATGTCGTAATGACGCAAAATTCTGTGATTTTCAGTGTCTGTGAAATTTTGGAACTCAGCAAATTCTCTTTGACGCTTGCTGTTTTGAGAAAAATATCCATATACTTCTTTTACTATTTGTTCTAAATTTATAGGCAGTATTTTACAGGCGTGGCTAACACTTAATGCTGCAGAGTGAAAACACATTTTATGAAAAAGCACTTTGGGTTTACTTCTTTAATTTTTGCAACAATGCTATAATGTTGACCAAACATAACATTCGTAGTATCAGCAGCGAATCCTATTACGTCTTTTATTTCTAAACATAATTCGGATAATTTTGATGAGAACGAATTAAATAAATGACCTGCGGTCTCACCACTTAAATCAACTAAATCAAGGAATTTGGTTTGTACAGTACATTTAGTTTCAGAGAAGTATTTAATTAATATTGCCAATACTTTGACTGTTGCAACATCTGTACTCTCATCGATTATAATTGAATATACTGGTTTACCTGAAGTAGATGCAGTACCAAGTATGTCTTCAATCATATCTTTTTCGAAATTGGGTCCTAAAACATTATAAGTTATAGCGGCTGCTTTGGTTCTCTTGCAGGAAAATTCTTCCGCAATATCGGAATGGGTAAATCACTTCACTAGAACATCACTAAGATGGTCCATAGCTCTAAATGGGATGTTGTGTTCCGACAGAAAACTGCATAAACGCAGCTCAGCTTTCTTGACTTCGTCTTTCAGTGGGGCCTTTTTGAAAAATGTATCAACCTGAAAATGTAAAAAATACTTTCTAAAATTACAACAAAACTAGGATGATTAATTTAAATTAAAATATATCCGAGCTCCTTGAACTAGGTAAGCAAAGCGAGTTATGCTTACCTTTGACTGTCCTTTATATTTTATCAAGTTCGATTTATGGTTTTAAGTATTTGCATGCTGTTTTATAGATGTTAATCTACTTTGCAGTTTCGCATTGCATGCTTTGCAAAATGCGGTGAACTCGTCATCTTTATAACGTGAAAGCCAAGAAGAAAATTCCGGAATTTGTTCCCACTTAGCTAAATAACTTTGCTGAAAACTAGACATGCTGTCCTGATAAATGCAACTAAGTAAATAAAAACAACGAAAATCAATCGCGTTCTATTTATATGATGACAAAAACATCTCCTACTTTGGGGAAATTCCCGAATTATCGAAAGAAAGTCCTCAAAGATTAAGTCGAATGCAGAAGAGATAATCATTTCACTTGAACCGTATTAGACGATTTGATACTAGTAATAAAGTATCTTTTTAGTTTAACTACTACCTATTCATGCAACTGAAAACTTAAAAACTAGACGTTGTTTTGAAAATTATAGATAAACTAGCGGTCCGTCCCGAATTCGTCCGGGTAGACTAAGATTCATGAAACACAAGGAATTTGAATGTATGCAATCTGGAAATTACGCTCTATCTAATAGTGCAACCGCATTAAAATCGGTCCAGCAGTTGTAAAGTTTTAGGCGAACATACATTCTACAAGTCTGATTTAATACTATGTATTGATTGATAATTGTATATGTAATATTACAATACTACAACGCCGGCAACGGCCGTCTTTCTTGTCATATCTGTAACTTACTCATCTTTGCTCATAGATAACATATAAGTATAAACTAAATCCGGGAAAGTCCCTAATGTTCGCGTTCCGGGGAATTCCGCAAACATTATCGCAAAGACGATCACTCACTACGGTGTTGCCATAACTTCAACCAAAATATACCCAAAAATACTGATTGTCAGCAATATACCTGATAGGTAATATACTGATGTTCGGAAAAATCGATGTAATATACTGAAAATGTATTAAAATACTGAATCTGGTCACAATGCTCCTGACACTGACAGATGCAATGCAATAGAACGACTCTTAAGACGTCATGACAGTTTTTTTTTACTTTTGTGGCTTGCCCAGAGGCATCTTTGATAAGAACTGTCATCCGACTGAATGAATAAAATTAAATGATGTGAACGAAAAGAATAAGTATTCACTAGATAGTTTTTTGGTGAGAACGGTAACGCGGATTTATCTTTTATTTAATTACTTTTAGATCAAAATACCTTGTTTATAAAACACACTAGTCGATTTGTTATCCACATGGGTGGTCCAGTGACCACCCATGTGGATAACAAATCCAGCTATGGCGACGTATTTACCTAAGTGGGTTACCTAATTTCAGATTGCTATTTCTCTTTTTAATTTTCTTATTTGTTATTATCATAGAAGAAATGCTATCAATTTTGCCTTCCGTGTGACATACATACATCATGCGTGTAACGTTAAGGAAAGCAATATGTGGACTGCATTGTCCAAACATGTGGACTGCATCGTCTATATTGGTCATCGAGTAAATAACATCTATAAAAGAAATATCCATTGATCAATCAATTTACATAAAAAAGATTCTCAGTCGATTTCGGATGAGTGATTGTAAGCCTATGTGGACACCTTGTGAAACAGGCATTAAGTTAAAAAAAGCAGATCATCAAGATAAAATACTCCATGATATTCCGTATCAGGAGGCTGTTGGATGTCTTTTGTATCTATCACAGGGCACAAGGCTGTATATGCCCGATACATAGAGGATATATGCTCGATGATATTGATATTCGGGACTCGTTCCGCTTGCGCTTTGCTTATTTAGCCGCCCGGCACACGATACGTGTACATCCGGTTACTTGGGCTAATAATTTTGAATTTAGTCACATCCGAAATTACTACAACTACAATAAATAAAATTTCACGAAAACAACCTAAAAGACAAGGTATAAATTGAAAAAAAAACAAGCAAAATAAAATTAATGTCTTCGTCGACGATGCAGCCCACATCCTCGTCGAGACGTGTCTTTTAATTTCTGTGGGCTTACTAGTTTTGTAAAGTGGTCGCTTTGCATACAACGATCGAATAGTAAACGTAAGTAATAGTAAGTAGTAAACGTTCATTTGTATTACTTTTCGATCGATTTAGTGAGAAGCGACGGTTTTGTGGCACTCACACTCGACCCTCTGGGAGTCGTGCATCCACTTCAACTGCACTGCTAGCTACGTCGCATCGGTGCCAGCCAGCGTTTCGTAGGCGTAACTTAGACGCTGCGGAAACGTCGAAGTGGGTTTTTTTTTTTCACTGTGTGCGTTGGCAGTAGAGATAGGCGGCTCGGAATTAATGATTCCACCAGGTATATTCCTAAAATGGGTAGTGATAACTAAACGCAATTTAAAATTCACCGCTGTTAAAATTTACTTAATTACCTAATTTGTAGTTCTTTTGTAAACTAATATCATTACATATTGTCACTTTTTAAATTATCACTACCTTAGTACTTACTGGTTAAGGGAAATCTGTTATTGGCAGTCAGTTGTTAACTAGTCTATGCTTTATACTAGATGTATGTAATTTTTATGTATGTGATTTTCTTAATTAATAAAAGAAAGCCTGTTTAGGGCCTACGAAATGGGTGGCACTGTACCCGTCCGATGCCTTCATGGTATTAAGTTGTTGCAGGGCCAAAGCCCTATCATAGAAATAAATGATGAAGGTGGGCTGGCCTTGTTGATAGTTTAGCTCTTAAAACTTGAATAAGATGCTCCCATTGTCTGGACATGAATCACGGCCAGGCTCTAGGGCTGCAGAGGACCACAGCAACGTCTGTATCCGATGCGGCGAGCCCAGCAATAGAGCTGGATGTTCAGCTCTTATAAGGTGCTGCCTTTGCAGGCAGCGATCCGACCACTGATCACCATGAAAGACTGCCCTAGGCCCCAAATTGATTAGACCAGTGACAATCATCCACAAGCTGGCTCTAATGAGCGGAAGAGTGCTTCACATCCTTTATACTTCTACAACATGTTGCACAGAAATCAGTATGTATCTAGTTTAATAGTATCTTTCTACTCAGAGTCAAATTTATATTATTACTCAAAAATTAAGTCAATCAAAAGGCATGCAAAGTGTTTAAGGTACTCAATAATAAAAAATAACGATGATTGTAATTGGATAGTTGGCAGCTTATTATTTACATTCTATTATAACTATTTGAAACAATTAATATTGGCATGTATTCACAGTTATTATTTTATAATACAGCAACTCGTGGGCATGGAAATATATTTATTATATCGTTATTTTCTCATTGGTAAAACCGTATTTAAACTAAAACTAATATTTATATACTTAACCTTGATATCTTACTAAGTAATTACAAAACTAAAACTAAAACAACTCTTATATACGAAAAAAATATTATATCTAAAATAAAGTGTGTTTATTCTGGTGGATTTAACAACTACATAAGAATATCTATGTCAATCCTAGCTTCACTTAAATTACATTTTTGCAATGGCTTCATGTGATAAAAGAATGTCCATGTATTATCAGAATGTACGTGGACTAAGGACAAAATGTTTAGATTTTTACAACCAATTGGCAAGCAATGACTATGATATTCTTTTGTTTACTGAGACATGGCTCCAAGATGACATATTTAATTCTGAATTGTGTGATGACCGATATGACGTCATACGATTAGACCGTAACTTAGCACAGACACAGAAAAAGACAGGCGGTGGAGTAATGGCATGCGTTGGGCGTGGGTATGGAGCAAAACAAAGTCATTGTTTTTTTTCTAGCCATAACACGGAGTTGATTTGTGTGACGTTGCCAGCATGCGGAATGGGAACTAAGTGTAACCTTAATATAGTTTTGGTATATATACCCCCTGACTCTAGTAATATACCATCACAATTGGATGAAGTTAACCACTTCGTGACAATGTTAGCTGAGCAATGTCCTAACGACACATGCCTATTAGTGGGTGATTTTAATCTACCATGCCTAAGGTGGCAGGATGGATGTTACGAATTACTCCATAACGTAGTTATGGAGCTGCAAGATGCAGCACTCTCATTTGTGGAGGGGATGGTGTACTTAGGCTTAACTCAATTTAATTGCATTCTGAATAGTAATGATCGTACTCTAGACCTGGTATTTTATAATCTAAACACAGAAGTACTGAGATCTCCCTCCTCTCTTACTACAGAAGACAAGCATCACCCGTCCCTGCATATTGATATAACCGATTTATTTGTGACCCCCTTCAAGGAGGCCACCGTATTGCGACGTAACTTTCATAGATGTGACTATGTCGCCATAAATAACTTCTTTATGCGAATTGATTGGGGTGCCGCGCTGTGTAATAGGTCTATGGATGAGGCTTTGAGTATGTTTTACGGTAAGCTAGAGGAATGTTTCGATCGGTTTGTACCCGTTAAAAATGTAAACAAAAATAGTAAGCGAAAATATCCCATTTGGTATAACTCTGCTCTGATAAAAGTGATTCGCGAAAAGAGCAAGGTACACAAGAAGTGGAAACGCTTTGGTAATCCCCGTGATTATGACGAGTTTGCTTTGCTCCGGTCTCGTGAACGGTTACTTCAACGTCAATGCTTTCATGGGTACATCGCCGGTGTAGAAGATGATATTCGTCTTGCTCAACTTGCTCCTAAAGCTTTTTGGTCATATATTAAGTCCAAGCGTGGTAGTTCCCAATATCCTAAGCAATAAATTATTGAGTATTGAGTATTGAGTATTGAGTACAATTTAAATATCAGGGCAGATCAGTGGAGGATGGTGGCACGATATGTACGGAATTTAACAATTACTTTAAAAGTATGTTTTCTAATTTTCAACTACCAGGGACGGGACAATTATTTAGCGAAGAAGCATATGTTGACTCTTCAGACTCATTAGACGTAATTTCTGGTCTATCTGTAACAGAGGCTGAAGTATTGCGAATGCTTAAGGCTCTGGATATTTCTAAGGGGCCGGGCTGTGATGGGATACCACCTGTATTTTTGCGCAGCTGTGCTGAATCATTGGCTTATCCTATTTACTTATTGTTTAGCATGTCATTGGAACAATGCGTCTTTCCGACGTTATGGAAAAAGGCATTTATAATACCGGTTCATAATAAGGGTTCAAGGGCGGAAATATGTAATTATCGACCTATTTCTATCTTGAATACATTAAGTAAACTAATGGAACGTTTTGTTTATGATAATATTTATTCCCTAATCACAAAAAGCATTCCTCATCATCAACATGTTTTTTTAAAGAAGAAGTCCACCATCTCTAATTTAGCCGAATTTAGTAATTATGTGCTGTGCGGAATGGAAGACTGCGGACAAGTTGATGTGATCTACACGGACTTTGAGAAAGCTTTCGACCGCGTGGATCACATCATCCTTCTTAGCAAACTTTATAGACTGGGAATTCGGGGTGACTTACTCAGATGGATTACATCTTATCTGTTTAATCGTATGCAAGCCGTAATCATCGGTGGTTTTAGATCTGATTTCATTCAAATCCCATCCGGCGTCCCCCAAGGTTCGCACCTTGGTCCGCTATTCTACTGTGCCTATATTTATGACATCAGCCAATGCTTCAACTTTTCTAATCATCTACTCTACGCTGATGATAAAAAAGTGTTCATGAGGGTGGCCTCTATCAAGGACTGTGAGCTTATACAACGTGATTTGGATGAATTATATGCATATTATGTCCGCAACAATATTACCGTAAATATTAGAAAATGCGTATGTATTAGTTTCAGCCGTAAGAAAGGTAGAATATTTTTTCCATATCACTTTAACGGCGAACGAATAGAACGTAGTGAGGTCGTGAGAGATCTGGGTATCCTTATGGATTCAAAAATGATGTTTTCGGAGCATATTAATGACGTCGTATATAGGTCGTACCGCAGTCTGGGATTTATTAAGAGGACCTGTAAACCATTTAAAAACGTAGATACCCTTAAGTCTATTTACTATGCATTTAGCCGTAGTATTTTAGAATTTGTTAGTTCCATATGGTCTCCACAATATGCTAAGTACATTAACAGGTTAGAGAACATACAAAAGAGCTTTACAAAGCACCTCAATTTTAAAATAGGCAATCGTCGTTGTGCAACTTATGAGGAGGACTGCCGTAAACATGGTCTCCTATCGCTGAAATCTCGACGTGAATTACTTGACATGTGCTTTCTGCATAATATCCTACACAGTAACATTAGCAGTTCTAAACTTCTTGCTAACATCGGGTTCTGCACTCCAAAATACCGTACGAGAAGGACTTCTTTAATGAGTGTACCCAGGCATCGCACTAACTATGCTAGGAATGCAATCTTGACTCGACTACCCAAAATATACAACGCTAAACATCATAGCATTGATATTTTCCATCTCCCTAAGCGTCGCTTCAAACGCCAACTAATTTTAAATTTATCTGAAGCGGGGATCACTTGATCACCGCTTTTCTCTTGGTAATTTCTTTCTTTTTTTTTCTTTTATTCATTCAGATATCATGGGTGAATTACAGATGTTATTTGACGTGTGTGCGGTATGGGGCGAGGTGCCACACACAACGTGTGGAGTGTTTATGTGTTTGTTTGTTTGTTTATTTGCACATGTGTACCACTTCACTCCATAGTTAGTTAGCTAGGTGACCATCAACACCAATATATCTGGATCGCATGTTCTTAATTTCTAGTAAGTATTAGGTATAAATGGTGTAAGAATAATATTAAGACTATTCACAATTAACTTAATGTCATAGTATAATTATATATATATGTATATCTATATATATTTATGTATATAAACTAAAAATATATATATATATATTCTATTAAAATGAATAATAATGGTATAATTCTATTAGTTTATTTTTTCAAGATCAATTATCAACTTGCCTCATTCAATAACTGCTGCCAATTCAACTTAAAACTTAAAATTTGTAAAAAAAATAACATTTACACTCATTGTGCTAATCACTGCACTATTTGTATACTTACCTATTTATCTAGTACAGTTACACCTCGTAAACAACGTTGTGAAACTCTGTTATTGGCTAAGTGTTTTTTGTAAGATTTTCATTTAAGCATGATTGTTAAAATAAAGCTGTTGAGTTTCCTAATAAATAAATAAAAAAAATTAATAAAAAATCCCACGGATAGTTATGACT
Source organism: Anania hortulata (assembly GCA_963576865.1). Taxonomy (NCBI): domain Eukaryota; kingdom Metazoa; phylum Arthropoda; class Insecta; order Lepidoptera; family Crambidae; genus Anania; species Anania hortulata. Next base: position 10,683,223 of record OY756390.1, on the reverse strand, counting down.
GCGACAGAAATCCAGTCAATCGACCTGGACCAAGCAAAAGAGACGAGTCTCACAGCTACTAGGGCCAAGAGACAAGGTATAGCGGACCATGTTGCCATTCTTGCTCATTCCACCTGTTTTGACTGGGTGTAAGGAGTCATCATCATCATCATCATCATTTCAGCCATAGGAGGTCCACTGCTAAACAATAGCCAATGACTGATCAATGGGGGGGGGGGGAGATTGCCAATACTCGCTACGCTTGGCAGGTGGGTTGGGGTTTTTTCTAAGATTTCGCACGAAGACGCTGCTACCCGTCTCCTGCTACAGGAATTAGTCGACTCTTACGACACGCCTCCTGTTGGCGGTGAGGAAGTGTATTCTTTACGGCCGTCCCTACACGGCACATGTGTCAAATGGGTTCATATTACTAATAAAACTAATTTAACCGAATAAATACCCCTCGGGTGGAATAATTGAGAATATTCCCGAGTATTTTCCCATTCTAGGTATTTACCCGGATAGAATCCCATCCCTAGTTGACAGTACATGATTCCAAGAGAGTATCTACCGAATATTACATACTCTTTTGTAAAATGGTACATACTCCTTTGTCTTACTTATCTTTCCAAAGGTATTTGAAATTATTTGTTACATTGACGTCTGTCAAGCGTCAAGTCAATAAATTTAATAAAATGTATGTGTAAAAAACATTAATTTTTATAAAAATATATTTTAACACTAGAGTACCTTCGCTCTTTTTTTTACACCAATACACGCGTGGCCTACTATAGTATACCAATCTAAAATCACTGTCAATCTGCTTTTAGGTAATTTATGAATAAAATTACTATATAAATGATAAAGTTGTTTATTGTACTTCTCTTATAATCTAAGTTTCTTAACATAACTAATAGGAACTAAACATTACAAACAGTCTTATAAAGTTGTAAGAAAATTTAACAAAAAATGGATCCATGTTAACAAAAATATATTTATCTAAAACTAAATGACTTGTTTTTTACGCGTCATAGCATACAAGACATTCTACTGCCTGGTGATCGGGACAAATCCATTTATTGCAAGTCTTGCACCATTTTTTTGTGGAGCGATTTCGGGCTCTTGGGCAAAGTGCACATCGACCGACCCGTCCCATCTTTGGTGTGATATCGTGTTGTGTTGCTTTAGATGTACCCATAAGCATCTCTATTCTGAATTTCAGCTGTCTAGGAAGGGTCTCTAAGGTTGAACGGCGAATCAAAAGGGGTTTTATCATATGGAAAGACAGTTGTCAACTTTATCCACACCACACTTTGTGCGATTATAAAACGTGACAATTTCAGGCTTGCGTTCTTCTTTGGTGTCGGGATCGATGGTTGCATCGTAATGCATTGTAGAAAGAAGGTTGACCGCTTTGTTAACTTTAGGAACGTATGAAACAAGAGTCGCATCCTTTTGAAACCCAAAAATCGAGCTTTTGGCGGATCTGGTCTTAGAAGTTTTACATTCTTGAGGAATCTCAGGCCTATTTGCTTTCATTGTACCAACAATCGTAACTCTCTTTTGCAATAAATCCTTAGCCAGAGGCAGGCTCGTGAAATAATTGTCCATTGTCACATTACAACGTAAATTGTAAAGCGGCTCCAGCGCTCCAACATATATTTCAAAGTTATATACATATGGATATTTAGTATCAGCAACCATAAAGATCTTTATACCAAATTTGTCTGGTTTATTAGGTATATATATTATGAAGCCGCAACGTCCTCGAAATCCAACGAGTTGTTCATCTAGCGTCAAGTTATCACTTGGAGCGTAGTTATTACGACAGTTGTGATTGAACAACTCGACAACCTGTCTGATCGGTGCCATTTTGTCAACTTCTCGGCGTTGTTCTCTGTCAGTAATATCATCAAATCTTAGTGCACGTAACAAAAACCGAAATCTATTAATTGACATTGTGGCGTACACAAGTTCTAAAGCAGTACCTTTGGAGTTATCCCAAAAATCTTTTAAGTTGCGCCGTCCATTCCGCGACACTCCCATAACAAACAACATACCTAAAAAAGCTCTCATCTCAACTAGGTCAGTGCATTTAGCATCTCTGTCTCTCTGATATTTTTCTTTTATTTTATCAATATAGATATTAGTGCATCTTACCAGAATATCTAAAATATCTTGGGAGAAAAAAAGATCAAAACATGCAACGGGATCCTTTGAATTCCGAGCTGCTCCTCCTTTTGGGCCTGGTGGTCTTATACAAATATTTTGAATGCGAGTTCTTGTCGATGGATATGCTTCTTTACTCCATGTAGTACCGTTGACAGATTTAAAAACTCCACATTGTCTTTGGCGTGCTAATTCCGAGAGTGGCGTATTGTCGTCTGAGTTATCGTCTATGTCGCTTGATTCCTGTCTTTCAACTTCGTGGGTATTTGACTCGCGAACTAAAGCCTGCAAGTCTGGCTCAGGTTCTGCTAAATCTTCCTCACTCTCGATAGCTTCGTCGTCATCCACTTCTGTTTCCATTAACCACCTCTCCACTTGCTGTTCATGTTTCGACGTCATCGTGACAAAATCTTCAATTTAAAAAAAACAATATTATACACAACATTACATACATTATACACACAAATACTTTATTATAAGTTTTCACATAGTAAATATGATAACAACGACGTAATTTAATTAAAACAAAACAAAAATATTTACCTTATTTTGGTACGCCAATACTCGCGCGGACTACTACGGTAGGCCCGCAGTTTTGGCGGCAAATTGCAGAAACGTGCGCAGACGCTGGCGACCCGCGCGTCACTGATTTGTTGACAAATTTTTTTGACGAGGCTTTCCTGGAAACACAGCTCTCTGGGGCACGTTCTTAAAAAGTTATAGCGTAAAATGTAACACCGGTCTCCTATAGTAGGCCGCGCGTGTACTCTAGTGTTAGTGATATTTGATGAAAAGTTCAGGAAACTACCTATGCGTGCTGGATCGATATGTTCATCAATAATGGCACTTGCCAGAGGACTGACCTGGCTCTCAGACGGTTACATTCAATAGCCGTCTGAGAGTGCTGTACTGGAATCCGGGCGGAATTTCAGGTAAAATTCAGTCACTCCGCCTCCTCTCCCAGTTGCAGGATATACATTTAATCCTCCTGGGCGAGACCCACCTCAAACCAAACCAGACGCTTCACCTCCCCAATTACACTGTGTACCGCAGGGATGAGACCACTACACAAGGCCGTGGTTACCGCGGGACGGCAGTGCTAGGACGTCCGTCTTGACGTGGTGCACGAGGAGCTGGAGCTGTTAGACTTCACCACCACGCGTACAATGGGTGTGCGCGTAAATGCCGCCGGAATAGAACTACAGATTTATGCTGCGTACCGCCCTCCCGGGAACCAGGTGGTAAAGGAGGACTTCGAGAAGGTGTTTTTCGGACCTACTCCCACTCTCTTGGCCGGCGATCTCAATGCGAAGCACCCAGACTGGGGGTCATGCGTATCCAACATCGCTGGCAAATCCCTCAATGACATCGCTGAAAGGCTTGGTATTGATATTATTGGACCGGACTCACCCACCCATATCCCAACCAACCCTAGACATAGACCCGACGTCCTGGACATCGTCTTGACCAAATACTTTCCAAGCCCAGTCGCAATAGAAGTGCTGTATGATCTAGACACGCAGCACCTTCCAATCCTCGTAACAACGGATTTGTCAACAGACACGACAGCATTAAGAAACCACCTGACAAAAATTGACTGGAAAGCGTACGCCACAGCCCTACAAGACCTGTCTAGCGGACCATTGACTACACCAGAAGAAGTAGAGATTGCTGCCAAATCTCTTGTCGCGCGCATACAAGCAGCAAAGGAGGCCGCTACTACCACACGCCCTACGGTCGCTGACCGCCGCGACGAGCTCCCGGCCCACCTTTACGCACTTTTACGCCAAAAGCGCGAGCTACGCCGCCTATGGGGTCTATACCGCTGCCCACGAGTAAAACGTGAACTCAATGCCCTCACCACTCGACTCTCTGAAAACGTGAAGGCATGGCGTGGAGCCACTTGGGAGGCACGCATCGACCGTGTGTCCGAAAACGCCGCTGACCTCTTTCGCTTGAACAGAGAGCTCACAAAATCCTCAACCCCTGTCTACCCGCTACTGGATACTGCGGGCAGGCGATGCTATGCCGCCACTGACCGGGCTACCATTTTGGCTGACCACCTACAGGTCCAATTTACCCCCCACCCGGCAGCTGCTGTCGCCTCTGAACACCACACAAAAATAAAAAACCGCGTGAATGAATTCCTGTCGGCCCCAACACCGACCCTCCGGCGAGATGACTTTATCTCTCCCGTTGAGCTACGGAAGGCCGCCCTTCGCTTGCCCAAGCGAAAGGCGCCAGGACCAGACGGAATCCCAACACACGCCATCACACAACTACCCAAGAAGGGTCTGGTGGCACTTACCAGGCTATTCTATGGCGTTCTCCGCACCAGCCATATTCCAGAGGCATGGAAAGAGGGACGCATCATCGTCCTCCCGAAACCAGGGAAAGACAAACGTCTTCCATCAAGCTACCGGCCCATCACCTTACTTTCACACATTGCGAAGCTGTTCGAACGTTTACTGCTGCGTCGAATCCGCCCGTGCGTCTCACTACGTGACGAACAATTCGGGTTCCGTGGCGGCCACTCTACCACGCTCCAGCTAGCACGCGTGATCCACCAGCTCACCGAGGCGAGAAATAGGGGCCACTATACGGTCGGGGTTTTTCTCGATATTGAGAAGGCCTTTGACCGAGTCTGGCATTATGGGCTCCTGTTCAAACTCCTTAATACCAACATGTCACCTGCATTTGTAAAAGTAGTGGCATCATTCCTTCGTGACCGAAGCTTCCATGTTTCCGTCGAGGGCGCGACATCACAACCACGTCGGATTGCCGCAGGAGTGCCCCAAGGTAGCTGCCTTTCACCCCTACTTTACGCCATCTACACGGACGAAATCCCCACCCTAAGAGACCAAATCACAGAGGGTGTCAAAGATGTTGACCTTGCCCTGTTTGCAGATGATAGCGCTTACTTTGCCTCATCACGCAATGCAACGTTTGCAGCAAAGAAGATGCAGAGGCTCCTCGATCTTTTACCTGATTGGCTGGACAAGTGGCGCATGGCCGTGAATGTTGGCAAGACGGCCGCACTGCTGTACGGGATGAAGCGCATCATGCCACCGCCGCTCAAACTCCGTGGATTGGATATAGAGTGGCAATCACAGGTGACATACCTCGGGTGTCGAATTGACCGGTCCTTGCGCATGGTACCACAGGTTAACCACTTGGTTAGCCAGGCCAAAATGGCCAGAGCGCTGCTTAAACCGGTCCTGACATCCCGATTACCCTTGAGAACCAAGCTCAGCGTCTATAAGACGTACGTGCGATCGCGACTCACCTACGCGGCACCCGCATGGTACTCGCTATGCTCCCTAGCCCTAAGGACCAAATTGCAGATCCAGCAGAACATTTCGCTCCGCGTGTTGACAGGAGCAGGGCGATATGTCCGGAACGACGTCATTGCTCGGGACATGCGGATCCCATCAGTGGAAGAATTTGTTACCAGTATAGCGCGTCGCACATTCGATCGTGCCGACAACGGCCCCCACCGCCATCTGCACAACATCGCCCCACTACATGCCCGGCCGCCGGACGCTGCTGGACGGCCCCTGCCCCGAGACCTCCTGTCCAACCCCACTGAGACCGAAACAATGGAATCAGTGCCATTACCGCAACGTAGCGGTATCCCTCGACCTAGATTTCGTGTCATCCCAGCCCGGCCGTAGTTCGCTCCAAGCTTGAGCTCCGGGTGACTGATAACACAGATACCAACCTAGAGACGACTGATAGACCGGCCAGACCGTCGCGAGACACTCGTGCCAAGCATCGGTCAGGCCGTAAAATTTTTAACAACCGTGCTACAAACTAGCAGCCGCAATCGCGACGACCAATCACCAGTAGTGTCAGTGGACACCCTGAGAAGACGCCCGGGTAAAGGGCAATCGCCCGTGTCCCGCACCAGCCAGAGGCTGAAGAAATCCGACGACGACGATATGTTCATGCAAATTCAACATGACAGACAGAAAATAGTGTGAAACAGATGTCTAGAGCTAAACAAAGTTTATATCTTGTTCCGAAGTTCTGTATTCATAAATTTGACAATTTATAACCACTGTTGTTTTATTGTACAGAGATTTAATTTTCGGAAACCTTAATTATTTAAGAATAGGCATCATCGATGAAAAATTAATCAATAATTTGATATTGACCGAAATATCTCTGTGACCTTAAATAGTCTGTGACAAATTTTACGGTCATCAGACATCACATCACATAATATCTCACATATAGAAAAAAAAAGTTAAATTTAAAGTTTCAAAATCAATTGATGTTAATGACGTTTCTAAGGCTGCTATCTTTTAACGTGTTCCAATCTTCCATCCATTATACAAATATATCTATGGGTCTACGTTTCTTTCTTCTTCACTTCAAACTGCAAAACCAGCCTGTCGAAACTTAGAGTAGAGATGTGCCAACTCGGAAAAAACACGACTCGAGTTAACTCGATTTAAAATTCAGGTAACTCGAATTGAACTCGAGTTAGCAGGAAGAAACTGTGTTTATTTTGTTACAAATTACCTTTTTACTTATTTGTTTTCCATCCACCTCTCATTATCATTGCTAAACTTCGTAGGTACACGATTGAAATAAAAAGGTTTTTAAAGTTTACATTATATAATCTAATATTAGTCTTTCTTATTAGTTATTACTCATTTACTTTTGGTGTTAGTCTTAGTTTAGTTGTACTAAGCACCCATATTTAAATTATTAATATCAATTTAAAATAATAAATAAAAAAAATATATTAGGTACTTACCAACAAGAAACACACAATAACAACTGGCAACCGCTAGTTTAAACCTCAACCCTCTTATTCCAAAACGAAGTAAAAGCTGGTGACAAACTGCAACGGACGCGGCTTCGGACTCGTCTTGACATTGTGAGGTCAAGCGCTGCCATTGGTCTATCCTTCAGACAACTTCCGCCAGCCCAAGGATCGACCAATGGCAGCGTTTGACCTTACAATGTCAAGACGAGTCCGGAGCCGCGTCCGCCGCCATCTGTCACCGGTATTAGACATACCTAATACTGAGCATAATACTAGTTTTAAACCATAGACTAAAATAAACGCCATTACAAAATGAAGTATAGCGTGAGTTCGAGGATCGTCTATGGCATTAAAGTTAAACCGCTTTGACCCATAACTTCCGTCATTACTATCCTTCGTTTTTCTCTCAAAGTAAAACAGCTACCTAAGTGCCTTCCAAAAAATATAATACATTATATTAATACTAGTGGCGCTTCAAATGTAGGCATAAAAATTTAGCTGTCATTTGTACGGGATAGCCAGTCTTTATTTTTATGTCAATGACAGTAGGATCTCGGACTCATCAGGAGTTGCTCGACCTTCATCATCATTTCAGCCATAGGTAGGACGTCCACTGCTAAACATTGGCCAGTTGGAAGCGGCCCGCATCCAGCGTCTTTCTGCAACCTTTACCAGATCGTCTGTCCACCTTGTAGATGGACGTCCTACGCTGCGCTTGCCGGTACGTGGCCTTCATTTCAGAACTGCTGCAGAGGAATCGCCTTCGTGCTCTGCTCCTGTACTCGGACCGAAATGGTGGCGTTTTTGTATAAACACTTTAGCACCTCGATGTACCGATAGTCTACGGCACCGCTGTGGAGAGACTGTAGCACTGACCCGGTCTCGATCGAATCAAAGGCCTTCTCATAGTCTACAAACGCCAAGCATAGTGGCTAGTTAAACTCCTCGGTCTTCTGTATAATTTGCCGCAGCGTATGGATGTGGTCTATCTATGTGGTACTAAAGCCTTTTTGGAAGCCGGCTTGTTCGCGGGAGGCTGGACGCCTGGACCATCGAACCTACGCCCGAGACGATTCGTGATGACTCTTGAAAACAGCTTGTAGAAATGGCTCAGAAGCGAGATGGGTCTGTAATTCGTCAGTAAGGCGTTATCCGGGTTATCCGTATTTTCTGAAGCTACTTAGAAACTAAGAAATTTAATTATCAGTATACATGTATATGAAAAATGCATTTTTCATTTTAAGTTGAAAATTTAAATAATCTCACTTACTTAACTTATTCTCAACTTTAGGTCAATTTTGTAGAAACTTAGCACAGTTCATAGAGATTTAGCTGCAAGAAACAAAAAACCCAATTCTAGAAGTCTACTTTTTTTTTTGAAATTTTTCAAACTGATGGTTGCAAAAATTCATAAAAAATCGTAACTCGAAAACTACGAAAAATCGTAGAACATAAAGGGTGATTCAGATACCTCGCAACACGAGGCACCAAAAAAAAATTTTGGACGTCACTTTTCTGGCCACCTGTATAACGGCCCCATAGATTTATGGGTATCCGTATAAAACTTCTCCCTCAAAACTTCAGCTTTCGTCGACGTTATACTGCCGTCCTGTCTTCAGCTTCGTTAGCTGGCTTTGCCCAATAGACATGTCTCTTGCGAAAACTTTGTGGGCCTTGATTCCACTCTATCGCATCTTTAATACTGTTTGTATTAAAGTCATGTCATTGTGTCATGTCGCAAGGACTTCCATATCCATTTAATGAGCTGCCGATATGCCTCAGCGTCAACAGAGGTTTGCAGTGCCATTGAATAATCAAGTCAAAGTCGGTGAGTAAGCCTTTGCGGTTGTCTTTAAAAAATTTCGCCTCGACCCTTTGGACCTTTGTTAATCTCGTCCACTGACTCGCAGTTGTCCAGGCATTCAAAGCGATTAGACAACTCGAGCTGAAAGCTCTCGGGGCAGTAAATATGGGCATTTGAGGGTCGGAGCGTAGACTTCATCAAACCTTGCATAGAATTAACGTTCTGCAAACGTTTTTTTTTTCTTTTTTTTTCGGGTCTAGCTAGTAGTAGCTCTCTCTCTAGAGAACAGAGCTGTCTTAGCATATCCCGGGGCCCTGGGGCACACAAGAATTTGGGAGCTCCAAAATAAAAATTAACTAAGTATACATTTATTTTTTTCGTCTTTTTTCTAGGCTTTGTGGTCAAAAGAGGGTCTTTTCTTTTATTTTCTGTTAGCTGTGTTTCTTAGTTTACAAACATATTTTAGTGCTTTGGGGCCCCCGTGAGACCGGGGTCCCTGGGCACAGGCCCCGTGTGCCCTAATGGTAAGACGGTACTGGGTAAGAAATACTATCTCATGGGCGGAAATTTGAAAAAGCATATATGTAATCTTATGTGAAAAAGTGTCCAGATAACAAATAACAGTTCCAAAACCCTCCAAAATGGCGCTAGCGTAGGCAAAGCGTGGTGGCATAGCCTTTGACTATAGGTTAACTACTCAAAGGGTATGGTATGAATGTAGCAGTTGTTAACGGATTGAAGTATGCCGAGCAGAATTAGGACAAAAATAACCATCTCATGAAATCATACTATAATTAAAAAACCTTTACACAAACTGGAAGACTTTAAAAAAATCTCTATTTGTGCAATTTAGGATTTAATATCTGGCTCACTGAAAATAAAATTCTTAGGTAGTTAAAAACATCTGAAGAACCTAAATTCATAAACATGCAACTTTATACAAGTCAATTGTTTTAAGCTAGCATTTATTTGTTGTAATTAGATTCTTATCATTATTTTTGATTACAAAAAAAAACATGGCTGTTTTAACCCGTTAACATCAAAACGGTCTCGTGAGACTGCATAACAATGGAATTGCTATTGTGTCTCATATATGCTTGATCAGTTAAATCAAAATTATATAACAGGTTAGGTTTAATAAAGTAACCAGAAAATTTAAATTGAAGCTAAACTTGAGTGAAAATTTAAGAAATATCACAGGGTCATCTCATTTCAGTAAAGAGACAAAGGAAAAAAAATGTGAGCAAATTATTGAAAAAATTGTTTAAACTTGAAAAACTTCTGCCTTGCCAAAAAAAACAATATGATGAACAGTGATCGGATCGGAATAGGTAGATTGATTTCATGTACTTTAGTAGTGCTAGCATAATATGAATATGCCTTTTTTTTTCAAAAACTGATTTCCGGAAGAAAGAAAGAAATTCCGGAATCCTGGAGGCATGTTCAATGTTTGAGATCATTGACCCCAAATCAATCTACCTATTCCGATCACTGGTGATGAATGTCAATTAATTAAATAATATATTTTTTAAATGTTGCTGTCCGAAATGTTACTTCTACAGAAAGATGTAACATAATATTACAAAATTGCATCCTAAGCTGTGCTAAATATTACTCATTATAGGTCTTTCAGATCATTAAATTCATTCAATAAACCGCTTCCTGTTTGTCTTCCAAGATAAATAGGTGTTCCAAAACAAAGCTACAGCTTGCACAACAAGCACCTGATATTGAAGTGGTGTATAATAAAAATTACCCAGCTGCACCCAAGGCCAGACATAATAATTTGTTTTCAACACATCAAGGTAATTAGCTTTAACATCTTTCTCTATGTTTTGGACCTTTGTTAATCTCGTCCACTGACTCGCAGTTGTCCAGGCATTCAAAGCGATTAGACAACTCGAGCTGAAAGCTCTCGGGGCAGTAAATATGGGCATTTGAGGGTCGGAGCGTAGACTTCATCAAACCTTGCATAGAATTAACGTTCTGCAAACGTTTTTTTTTTCTTTTTTTTTCGGGTCTAGCTAGTAGTAGCTCTCTCTCTAGAGAACAGAGCTGTCTTAGCATATCCCGGGGCCCTGGAGCACACAAGAATTTGGGAGCTCCAAAATAAAAATTAACTAAGTATACATTTATTTTTTTCGTCTTTTTTCTAGGCTTTGTGGTCAAAAGAGGGTCTTTTCTTTTATTTTCTGTTAGCTGTGTTTCTTAGTTTACAAACATATTTTAGTGCTTTGGGGCCCCCGTGAGACCGGGGTCCCTGGGCACAGGCCCCGTGTGCCCTAATGGTAAGACGGTACTGGGTAAGAAATACTATCTCATGGGCGGAAATTTGAAAAAGCATATATGTAATCTTATGTGAAAAAGTGTCCAGATAACAAATAACAGTTCCAAAACCCTCCAAAATGGCGCTAGCGTAGGCAAAGCGTGGTGGCATAGCCTTTGACTATAGGTTAACTACTCAAAGGGTATGGTATGAATGTAGCAGTTGTTAACGGATTGAAGTATGCCGAGCAGAATTAGGACAAAAATAACCATCTCATGAAATCATACTATAATTAAAAAACCTTTACACAAACTGGAAGACTTTAAAAAAATCTCTATTTGTGCAATTTAGGATTTAATATCTGGCTCACTGAAAATAAAATTCTTAGGTAGTTAAAAACATCTGAAGAACCTAAATTCATAAACATGCAACTTTATACAAGTCAATTGTTTTAAGCTAGCATTTATTTGTTGTAATTAGATTCTTATCATTATTTTTGATTACAAAAAAAAACATGGCTGTTTTAACCCGTTAACATCAAAACGGTCTCGTGAGACTGCATAACAATGGAATTGCTATTGTGTCTCATATATGCTTGATCAGTTAAATCAAAATTATATAACAGGTTAGGTTTAATAAAGTAACCAGAAAATTTAAATTGAAGCTAAACTTGAGTGAAAATTTAAGAAATATCACAGGGTCATCTCATTTCAGTAAAGAGACAAAGGAAAAAAAATGTGAGCAAATTATTGAAAAAATTGTTTAAACTTGAAAAACTTCTGCCTTGCCAAAAAAAACAATATGATGAACAGTGATCGGATCGGAATAGGTAGATTGATTTCATGTACTTTAGTAGTGCTAGCATAATATGAATATGCCTTTTTTTTTCAAAAACTGATTTCCGGAAGAAAGAAAGAAATTCCGGAATCCTGGAGGCATGTTCAATGTTTGAGATCATTGACCCCAAATCAATCTACCTATTCCGATCACTGGTGATGAATGTCAATTAATTAAATAATATATTTTTTAAATGTTGCTGTCCGAAATGTTACTTCTACAGAAAGATGTAACATAATATTACAAAATTGCATCCTAAGCTGTGCTAAATATTACTCATTATAGGTCTTTCAGATCATTAAATTCATTCAATAAACCGCTTCCTGTTTGTCTTCCAAGATAAATAGGTGTTCCAAAACAAAGCTACAGCTTGCACAACAAGCACCTGATATTGAAGTGGTGTATAATAAAAATTACCCAGCTGCACCCAAGGCCAGACATAATAATTTGTTTTCAACACATCAAGGTAATTAGCTTTAACATCTTTCTCTATGTTTTCCCAATTTTTGCCTTGCAAGGCTCCCACCGCTGTAAGTATCAACAAAAGAAATGCTGGGGCGAACACCACTTGGTCAACAAACACTTTTTTTAATGCAACAGCTTTGCCATCCGATCCAATGTGATTATTCAGAAGCCCATACCATACTCGTAGAGCCGGTCCCTGAAATACAATGCTTAATTAATTTACTTATGTATTGATGAATAACAATAAAAAGATTTATGGTTGTTCATAGTGTAAACAAAGAACATACGCCTACAAAAAAACCAATCGAAGAAAATCCGACAGTTCTCTTGACGTCAACTTGTTTCAATGATTTCCCCTCAATAAAGGTTTGAGATATTATATCCCCAGTAGCCATCAAAGTGCCGGTTTGTATGGCTTGTACCAAGTACGGCCGGCGCGCCAGCATTTGCTGGTATAGCTTGAATATATTTCGAGCTTTCATTATTGTGACTTGCATATCGTTTTCAAGTCATTTCGTTCTAAACTTTTTATTCTATTAGGTACAGTCTCAATCTCAATACCATAACCTGAGTTACGAGCACGTTATAAAACGTTTAAAAAATTACCACACCAGTCACAAGTAGTTAATACATTAGGCAATTGTATTATTAAACATTATTCTTGTTAACTTCGTCGCAGAGTTTACATAAAAACAAAATATTATTCGTCAAAGAAGAATACACCGTATCCGCAATCAACAACCTAAGAACAATAATCAAAACAATAATTCTCAAAATTACTGACTGACTGATGACACACAGGTAGGTAGACATATATTAATCTGTGCAACAGGACTTGAAAGGACTGACATCATCATGACACACCAGTGCTGCCAAATCCAGACCAGTCCAAGTCGCCAGAAATTTGGCGCCAAGTAGCCTAAATTCGCCGTTTTCTATTTTCCTATGAAGTAGCCTAAAATCGCCTAATTTAAGTCAAATAGCCATAAATGCTACTTTTTAAAAGTATTTTTTTATGCAGTTTCCTTCTTTTGACAACTCTAACTAACACAAAACGAACGAAATCAACTAAAGCATTTTTTTAAATGGTGCATCCACCTGTCGTTAGTACTAAATTCTATAAAAATCTTTATTATTATGTGCACTTGGAAGCAGAGGTACCAACGCAATTATTTGTCATAAAAACGTACGCTTTATTGAGTACCTACATGCATTTTTAAAACATTTAAGACTCAGAGACGAAATTATGACATTTTATCTACTTCGAAATGGTGTCGCCCCTTTATTTTCTCAAAATAGCCTAAACGGCGACCGAAGTCGCCAATCTCAATTTTTGGTCGCCCCGACACCCTTCGAGATAGCCTAGAAGGCGAAAATTCGCTTAAGTTGGCAGCACTGACCAGTAAAACACACCATGGATTCCTCTATTACCACAAACAAACGTCAATTTCACAGTCAAGGATCTATACCACTTGTTGTTCCGAATTGAGTCATTTAATCAATAATTATGAAAAATATACTTTATTTGCATCAAAAATGGTATAAATAATCCAATAAAAATAAAATACCTAATTATATGTACATATTCTAAAACTAAACTCTTTATACAAAGCAGATATTTTATTCATAGGAAAGTTCCTATAAATAAATATCTGACTGAGATCACCGTTCAAGTGAAAGGTGCCCAAAAGGCTGGCAACATTACCACGCTGAATAGCTAGGTTAACCCGTTGGCCAAGGTATAAGCCAGCCTTTGGATCGAGAGATGTCTCAACTAAACGCTTAGGTATTCGCTGTGTGCGCGATGACAGCGCCCCAAGTGACCACAATTAGTGTGGACTAAGATCTCTGAAATTGTGGCAACTGAATGATTTTCGGATTGTTTTTCTTCGAAATTAAATGAAAGCATCTCAGAAGCTTGTGCATATTATAATAAGTGATTTTCTCACTTGAACTAAAATATAAATGTTATAATACGTATGGGATTTGAATCGATACAACATGATATAACTTTCCAACCTCAAACTGTGCAAAAAGGATAAGAATTAGTAGTGGCACAGCATGTGAGAGACGTTAAAGAGCTTAGAACTAACGGACAAAGCTACATAATAAGAGATGTGATCATAAGACAAACGTCTGTGACACAAACCCCCTATAAATAAACTTTTTTCTTTTTACAGCAGCTATCCATTTATTTCTATGCTCCAATTTCCATCTTGATGTTGGAAACGAATAAAACACGTATGAACCGTTTTTCCCATTGTTTCTACACTTTATAACACAGCACATACTGTGACCCACATCGCGAAGTTTTACGTTTTTACTTAAAAATACATAATAACGTTAGTATGGATTTCTATGGAAATATAGCAATTTGACACATGACAGTCCAAAGTTATTTCTCATTTCTGCCAAATAGCGTGCTGCGATCGATTTGACTTCCCCCACCACCCACTTTGCACATAGCGAATAGCTTGTGGGCACTCGGTCCCCACAGGCCCAAAGTTTCCACCCCAAATGGTTCAAATATGTAAGTCTCACCAAGGCTTTCATATTTGCGCCGTTTTAGGGCCTCTGCAGAAACTGCTGCAGATCCCGCTCGGTTGCCAGTTGCCAGTCGATGGAAAATGGGAAGGGGCTAAAGTATCGACGCAAGTCGCGTCCCACACTAAGGGCCTACTCATCCTCCATGGAACGAGGGTCATGCCGTCAGGACGTTTGCCATCGCTGCGTGCGAGGCCACTCGGTTCAAGAACGGCCGCAATACGCGCGCTGACAAGTGCCCGACGGATGACGTCGTTTAAACTAGCATGACGGGGGATTCTTCCAGCACTTTTGCAGCATGAGAGACCGTGGTGAGCAAGCTGATCGACAACCTTTCCACAGGAACAGCGATGAGGTACAGAGCTGAAAGCACCTAACCTAAGACTAATAATTTAATATTACAAACTGTGTTGTTGTTGTGCATGTTGTTGCAATAATGTGTTTTGTGATTAAGTGGCGTAATTTAAATTGAACATTTGATTTATTGATCCTAGTGTGATGAATGAGCCACTAACTAAAGCCGGTGACAGATGGTGACGGACGCGGCTTCGGACTCGTCTTGACATTGTAAGGTCAAACGCTGCCATTGGTCGATCCTTCAGTCAACTTTCGCCAGCCCAAGAAAGGATCGACCAATGGCAACGTATGACCTCACAATGTCAAGACGCGTCCGGAGCCGCGTCTGTCGCTGTACTCGCTGTTTGAATCCAGCTTAACCGCTTCGCTCAAATCGGTCGAAAAATAAACATTTATTTGTATTACTTTTTGATCGATATGCAAAAGCGATTAGTAAAAAAAACCTAAGCCCTCTGATCATATAATCACTATTCTATGCTTTATTAGATCACCTACAATAAAAAAAAATGATGCGTTGAATGGAACGGAGGCAGTCATTGCAAATGTCGTCTTGTCAGAAATAATAATTCTTCAATCTGGCGCAGTTTTTGCTGCATTTTGTTTCTTATTCGTGATTGTTTTCCTCAAATTACAAAGATGGATAAAAGAAAACTATCTACTGCTGGAGATAGCTTGTACCAGATACTCCAGGTGCCCAAAACGGCGACCGCAGACGACGTTAAAAAGAGCTATAGGAAATTAGCGTTAAAGTATCATCCTGATAAAAATCCCAACAACCCGGAAGCCGCAGACAAATTTAAGGAAGTAAATCGTGCTCATACTATCTTAAGTGACGCTACAAAGAGGAATATCTATGATAATTACGGATCTCTCGGATTGTACATTGCCGAACAATTCGGAGAAGAAAATGTCAACGCCTATTTCGTCGTAACAAGTACTTGGTGTAAAGCGCTTTTCGTTGTATGTGGCATTTTGACCGGATGCTACTTCTGTTGCTGCCTCTGTTGCTGTTGCAATTGCTGCTGTGGCAAGTGCAAGCCGCGTCCGCCTGAAGAATCTGGAGATTACCACACTCTGGAGCGCGATGACTCGGACGGCGTGCAGGCTGTGACCGTGCAGCCGGGTAGTGATGGTCGTCCTAAGGGTGACCAAGCGCCACCGATCGCCATGCCGCCGCCGCCCTACGCTCCCAGTGCCTCGGAGAACACAGGCCTCAACACAGGTGGGGTTAATTATGGAATTTCACATTAACACCTATGAAACATCTCATCTAATATTTCATTACCCCATTAAGTTTTCAAGCTAAAATATTACTTTGTCTGAATGTTTGGTATTATCTTGAAGCTGATATTGATGTAGCAAATGTATTTACTAAAAAAATGTTTCATTATTGGACTGTACTTATAATATAATTGTTGATTCATAAATATTATGGCTGATTTCGTAGAATACTCAACACATCACATATATACTGTTGCATCAGACTTATTATATTTGTATTGAAAAGTATTATAGTTCTTGCCATTTAGTTCAGTCCAGTTCAGTTAAATGAACTGCAAGGAATAACCCGTAAACATCAAAGCGGCCTATTGAGACCACATAACAATAGAATTCCTATTGTGTTTCCTTTACGTATGCTTGATCAGCAAGACCATGAAATATTAAACATAATAACACAATTACATACCAGGTTAGTTATCAAGACATTTTGATAGTTTATCTTGATTGTTAATCAATTGTTTTGCGATATTTATAAATATATTCCAATATTTACTATCTAATACTAGATAAATATATTTCAATATTTATTAACTATGTTCTAGACATATTTATAAATGTAGCAAACTTAAAAAATTTGCAACATGAATTGTTTAATAGAAGTACTTATTAAAATTGTTAGATATTTTCTAACAATTTCAAATTGCCTAACTGACAATTCAGGTGGTTTCTCATGGACTGGTTGTTTGTTTTTATTTTTATTGCGGTCAAAATGTATCATTACTTATATATTTTATTCTTAATCAAAATAATTATAAAAATAGCATATTAGGACTTTTATGGATGTCTCCCTAATGCCTCATGTTCCTCCTCAACACCTAACACCTCAATGGGATACAAGAAAATATCCGGTATTTCAAATGATATGATAAATATTTCTTATCTATTTATCTTATCTGACTTATTATTATTGGAAAAAATGCTTTTATTATTTTGTTGTACATACCATCACAATCAGGTTTTAATTGCATTGGGGTTATTATGGATGTATCCCAAATGACCTCATGAATAAATGAAATAATGAGTCACAAGATAACATCTAGTATTTCGAAGGTGTGATTAATATTGATTCTTATCTATTTATCTTATCTGACTTCAATAAGAAATACTTAAATTATTTTGTTTCTCAGACCATGATGCCTTTTTCAAAATAAAAAATAACCAAACAAATAACCAGCAGTAATTTACTGATTATCATCATTAAATTTGGTGAAATCCTGATATTTGGAAAAAATGAAATGCCCCTAGTATTCCATTTTACATTCCAGTAATTGTTTGCATTAATCAAAGAGATCACATTAATGGCTTAAATTAATAATGATCTTATGATGAGATCCCTGACACTCTGATTGTCTTGTACTGAGCCGTTTATGACTTATGAACGAGACCGTGTTGTCAATTGACCTTATGCATAGATACTTTAGAAACCTTATTCACTTATTACTGTACTGTCATTAACAATTTCTTAATCTTGTTACAAAAAGTTGGGTTTATCTAAGTTGGGTTGGTTGGGTTAACTGAATACATGAAACGGTTATTTATCTAATGAAATTTTAATATTCCCGTCTTTTATTTACTTATTTATTATTACTTCTATACAATGGATTAGTTTTGATTAGCAAAATAAATCATTAGGATTATTGACCAAAATTATACTTATGAGATAATATTTAAGATAGTAAGGGAGAATGTGATTTTACAGTTGAATAATAAATAAATAGAATGCTAGCTTTTTTTTTGGAACCGGTCTTGCAGTGTGATGAAAGTATTGAGAACCGTTGTCTATTTATTGATTAAACAGTACCTGGGTCATCAGTTTACATAAAGGGTGATATGTTTATTTAATAAAATTAAAAAAGAATAGTCAAGTAAATAGTGATCCAAACTTGATATCACTCTGAAAGCTCACATAAGCCTAAATTATCTAGTTTTATGATGGGAAAATTTATGGTTATTTATTTGCTTTTGACAGATAAGCTGATTACAATATTAAGAACTAATCTGTGTATTACCATGAACATATTAAAAAAGAAGGACGCCATGTAGTAGTAAAGTAAAGCAGGCTTATGGATGTGTACATTATCACACCCTTTCGGTCCACCAATAATTGAAATTAATTGCAACTGATCAGCAACAATGATATGAGTAAAATGTGAGCGTGAGCGAGCATTTATTTATAAGCTTGTAAGCAAAATATGGGGTGCTTTACTTTTGTTTATAGTGGCATGGAGTCCATCTTATTCTGTATGTCCATGTGTGTGATATAAAATATATTTTATGTATTATTATGGATAAATTATTGTTATGTAGAGCTAACATGACAGACAGGCTTTGAATTAGAGAACCAGGTTTAAGTTCCATTTGCCCTAGTTGTGCATCCTTTTAAAATTGAGATTTATCCTAAACCTGGTATTAAATGTCATTCTACCTGTCCCTTTGAAGTTTCTAGAATGATATTTTAATCGTGGTTTTGGTTACAACTAGATTTAAGAAGGAATAGTTAGTTTGTCTAACTAACTAACTAAGAAGGAATCAATAATCTTAAATCTAGCTTGATCCTAAACCTGGATTATAAAATTCTTCTGTCTTTAATTCAAATTTCAAATTCAAACAAACTGACAGATACAGAATGATGTTTAAATCTGGACTAGGACCGGTTTTAACAAGGTTGTAGAAATTGAACTTAAAAAAAAACAATATTTAGTAGTGCTTACATTAATTTTAATATATATTTTTATTTCTTTTTAGATGCGCCAGTCACCCGCTATTAGAATTTAGTTGGTAACCTCTCAGGCACCTAACTTCGGAACAAAACTGAACGTGAATGAGTTTTAATAGTCACAATAGGCGGCCTCTATTACAAATGTAAATAAAACATACATTTTTGGCACCTTCAAATTAATAGCACCAGCAATGATATCTGTATACCACGCTTTGACACTGAAGGCCTAGTTTATAATATTGAGTTCTGTAAAATTTCTAAGTTTTTATTTATTCTTAAGGGCTGCCATCTACCGTTGCCTTTCTGATGCAAGATGGCCTTACTTTAAAAATCCATGCAAGTGCAACCTGCCATGGTTCTTTAGACTTGTTTTTTTTTTCGGCTTCTCCGCGTCTTTGGAAGGGTTAGTTGAAAATTTTAGTTGTAATGTAGTAAAAATTAAACAAACATTTTAGACTTTCAATACAATACATTTTCAAAAATAGATACTTTATAACATAATAGATAATTCAGTGTAGAAATACCTGAAAAGATTAAATACAAAAAAAAAATACTAATGCTAATTAAATTCAGGCCAATTTTGAGTAAAATGAAATGAAAGCATATTTTAAGACGCACGAAAATCCTACATTTAATAGCGATCGTTATAAGCGCGGCATTCCTGGTGGTCTGGGTTGCCTTATTGTCTTGTGCCCACCCTTTCGCGTGTTACATGCCATCTGGACGATCGTACTTACAACGGTTAACCCAATTAACTACCAAAATTGGATTTTCGTAAGAAAAATATCGTAACAGGTCCTTTTTCGGGATGTAAAGTTATCAACTCTAAAAAACATCTAGGATTTCTTTAGCTAGTTTTGTCGTGTAAAGATGGCAGTCCAAATAATGTTTGTATATTAGGTAAATCATTATTCCTAATTCATTAATTATTGACTTTAAAATATTGGTTCCAACCAAATGATGTGTCCTTTTAAAGTCCATTGGCGGTGTTACGCTTTTTTCTTATTTTATTACGTTAACATTTAATTTTATTTAGCTTGATAAGTATATTGCAGTAGGTTTAATTTAGGTATGAAAAAATTATATGTCCTTTATAACTAATTAGTAACAGGCTTAAAGAAGCCTAATTTTATAAAATTCACAAATGCTTATTGTGAAGTAAATATAAGCTACACAATTCCAGCTTAGTTTATACCTACACCTTTATTAATATGTAATTTTAGTTAGTTTTGACGATTTGTGTGTGATGCGGAAAACATTATTGTGGAAATGTTGATAGGTATTAATTACGGGGTCAGTCAAAAATGGAGTTAAACCCGAAATAATGTTGATATCAAAATGTGAAAATCTTTTAATGATAAATCTTATTACAGTATAGACAAAGCGAGTTATAAAAAAAGAACTGAAACCATTTGTTAATGCGATGTTTTGTTAGTACGACTTGGTCTTGTGGTGTTTCGGCTTACACGCCATTTTAAGCTAACCTTGTATAGTAACATTACTTGAAATTATTTAAGCATTATTTATAAGAGATGATACAGCTTTCATTTTCGCAATGATCACTGGTTAGTTATATTCCTATTATTACTACGAGTATCGTTAAAAAGTATACTGTAAATTTCATGTTTCAACAATTTAAGGAACTGGGTTGTAAGAAATGATTGATGGGTCTGAAATTTACATTATATTTGCCATTTTGTAATAGATTATTAGGATGTTGAAGAACCGTTCGTGTATTATAATGTTATGGTACTAGTCAACGAGTATTTATAACGACAATGTCAAATAAGGTTTAAACTTTAAAATGTTAATAATGTAATTACACTTGATTACCTTCAATCAAATAAATATCTGCATAACAAAATACAAATTCTATTATTGAAATTAACCGGCGCCCCATATATTTTTATTTAGTTTATTTTAACCATTAGTGCTTTAATTATTCGTTAAACTTGGGCAGGTTTTAAGTACAGTATTTCTTTATTTTCAGGAAGCAGTATTCCAAAATACACATGAAGTTTTCACAGCTAGTCTAACATTATTTGTAAGAGAAATGAGGAACAGACTTCGTATTGCCTCCACCATGCACATTGATACGCAATGTAAGCCTAAATTTAGTTTTTATAATATTAATGTTCTCAAGTGAAAAGTATTTTTGTATGGTTTATTAGTATGTGACTGTCTCTGTTTGTCACAACAAAATATACAAAATATCTTATGGATTCTTTTATTTATATTGGCTAATAATATTTTTCTGTCTCAAATCAACCTAAGTTAGGACTGTTTAGTTTTAAAGATTTGTTTAATTATAAGTACGAATGTTAAAATTATATATACCTCTCTGATGACTGTAACTAGCTGAAAGGTTGTCACATCTATCAGATACATTTACAGTCTGCGTGCGTTGATAGGAAACGTAGGCACTGAAAAACTAATTCAGTCGCAAGCGCTGTCCAATCACAAGTGCTCAAAAGTAAAATGAGATCGAAAGATATTTGATTCGTTAATAAATAATAAGTAATAATAAAAAAAAAAAAACGACTCAAACACTAAAATGCTAAAAATAATCCTAACACTTAAGTATCTAATCAGTTAATTTTGGAGTCGGTGCCAGCCGATGAGAGATTCAATGTTTATGTTTGCATCGACTCCAAAATAAACTGATTAGGTACTTAAGTGTTAGGATAATTTTTAGCATTTTTGTGTTTTGAAGTCGGTTTTTTTTTTTTAGTAAAATTTACTTATTTCATCTATTTTTAGTGATAAATCCTAATCTAACTGCTGAACACCGATTTCATCCCCTATTTTCCTACCCTTTGGGGTGATTTTTATTTTGCAAACTTTTATCATAGCATCTTTGAAGTATAAGCTATTCAATAAAACAAAAATCATCAAAATCGGCTCATATTTGTCGA
The DNA here is from genome assembly GCA_963576865.1 of Anania hortulata. Lineage (NCBI taxonomy): Eukaryota > Metazoa > Arthropoda > Insecta > Lepidoptera > Crambidae > Anania > Anania hortulata. The sequence goes on along the minus strand of OY756390.1, from coordinate 10,661,110 downwards.
AGATAGGTAACAAAAACCAAAACCAAAACCAAAATATTATCTGGGTATATATTTGTTGATTTTCTCAAAACGTTCTAAATCAATTTCGATAACATTTATATGGGACCACCTCTGAAGTATAATCTACCAAACAAAAAAAGAATCATTAAAATCGATTCATAATTCGCTGAGTAATCGCGTAACATACATACAAAAAAAAAAACATACAGTCGAATTGAGACACTCCTCCTTTTTTGAAGTCGGTTGAAAATACGAGTATTATGCACTTACTAATTATTAAGTGGTTTAACTTAAGTATAGTAGTAGTAGTTTCTTCGGAAGTTAATACACTACCCTTACTAATTACTAAGTGATTTAACTTAAGTATTATACTTAGTAGTTTCTTCGGAAGTTAATACACTACCCACTGATATCGGACTGTGCAACCAAGTGCCTATCTTGTCCTCAGAAAAAAGGGGATAATAAAGAATGTTTACTTGCACTTTATCAAATCTTCCTCAAATCTAGATTGACGTTATTATTCCTTTTCTTTTCTTATTGCATCACAGACGAATCGAATCAGCCAGTTTTACTTAAAGTCGTCATGCTCGTGCGTGTGTGATGGACAGCTCGGATTATTTATCATTTTATTAGATATTTATTATATACTTCAAAAAGTATTACATATTTCTATTCCTAATACTTTTTGAAGAAGAGACGAGGACGCGAACAAAAACATCAATTACCAATATTCTAGTACATGAAGAAAAAAAATTTTTAAGGCGTTTTTATCATTGCTTTCCAGATCTAATTAAAAAAGGAGTTTTATATATATTTTTGATTATCTATTGTTTCGTCACCATAGATTGGCATCGACTGAATATCGATCGGCGCACCGAATCGAGTAACTTAGAAATTCGGCTGATTAGCGTAAACTACCGCATCGGTAGGTGATTCGCCTAATTCGGCAATTGGGACATTGGCGAGCATAGTCGATATTATCTTAGTAAATATGATTCTGTTCTTATTAACTTAAAATTAATTGACAGATATTTAATGTCGTTTAAATTTAGTCGATATTTCTCGATTTATGAAATTTATACAAGTAAGGGCCTAAAGCTAAAGCACCTACAATGGATTACTCAGAATTCCGATTAATATTGATAGTACATCATAAATAAGTAGGTAGGTACTACTTACTACTACTATGATATCCGTCAATTCCGAGTAGGCCAATTTTATTTATCAAGTCTTATTATCATTGTGTCCTACCTATTAATCTAATCTGGAACTTAGAAAGCCATAATACTAATTGATGGTTTTAAAATGGAATTTAGGTTACATACCTAGCATTTATTTTATTATGAAGTTTTATTACCTACTTAGGCTAGTTTTCTGGGTGAAAAAAAAATTATTGTATTTAGCCCGTCAGTTAGATTATCAAAAAATATTAGACCCATATTTTGTATTTTGTCAATCAAACAAAAAATGACGAAGATCAAGCGCATCAAAGTGAGCACGTGACGTCACGCTTTGCTAAAAAGTGTCGCAAGTCGTGACGTTACGTGGAACTTTAGCGGGCTATATCTTCATAATTTTTTGTTTGATTGAGAAAAGAAAAAATACGTACAAAAAATACAATATTTTCTGTTAATCCAACTGACGGACTAATTAGAATTTTTAGGAAACTAGCCTATTACACCCGACGCAAGGCGTAACCCATTTACCTACTTAAGTAGTATTGTACTTAGTACCACCCTGGTCAATCACTACCACTATTAATAATAAGCTCGATGGTAGGTACACAAATGCCTTTCCATATGACTAGAGTCGAAAGGGGCGCGATCGTGAGGAATTAGTTATTATAACATAGGTACCTATTTCCTGTTTCGAGCCGAGAATAACACAATAGCAAGGACCGGAACCGCTTACCAATAAAAGGGTTTTTAATCGGGTATTTCATAGACTTGTTTCCACAAACCCTATCAAATCGGTAAGCATATCGTCGACTTACTCCAACGAAAGACAAACCAAATGAATACATTTAATTCGGGTATGCACTAACCGTATCTGAAAACCCTATCGAGGCTTACCCTATGAAAGGGTTATAAAAGCGCTTAAGCAATTTTAACCTCTACGTGCACACCATTCGACTCATTATTGTATAACCTTTTATGTGTGTGGCTATCGCCACGGCGAACTTAAATACACAGACAGGTTAATACAAATCACCAGGAGACGTATTTTTGAATCATGCGAATTCCAATCCGAATACGAAATCGCAAGATTCGCATGCGAATTCCTAAAATCACTATTTTTGAAAATTCATTCCGTGAATTCTGCAACGACCACTCGTTTTTGTTTTCTACTAGTAGAAAGTACGGAAGAATTACATTGACAAGTAAACGTATGTTTGACAGAAATTTGACATAATAACTTTTTATTTACGTTCGTTAGTGAGTTTTTGCTTTATGGTTTATGATATTTTCTGCGTGAAACAAAAATTGTTACAAGATTTCAATTTAATAGTAGCACCTATTTCGAGTGATTCAAAAATGCGTAAAATCGTGAGCAATAGAAATGAATTTCATACACGAATTATTTTCGTGTACGAATTTGAGATTCATTTCTAATGCTTCAAAAATACGTCTCCAGAATGCGCGAAAAAGACAGACAATAGGGTAACCCTTTTAGGTGGTAAGTGCTAAATATTGAAATTAGCAATAACTACCCTATTTGATTCGGTAAGCGCATAGAAAGCAGTTAACTTTATTCAAAAAGGTTTCCGTAACGAAAGGCTAACACTGGAGTAGCTTATCAATAGAGTAACCCTATCTTTGGGTAACCTTTTAATAGGGTTTCCCTAACAATCGGCTTAATCAAAAAAGGGGTTTTCCGGTCCTTGCACAATAGGCACAACAATGATTTTCTCTTAAACTTTAGAATTTAAAACAAAATTTAGTACAAAAAAATCAGATTTGACAAAATGAGACCAAAGCCAAACCACGGTAGTACTGTGGAAAATATCGTAGAATGTACTAAAGAATGCAGAAAATTCACAAACATTTTTATGTCTATCTGTCAAATTCAAATAAGTAATTTATTGCATGTCACATTAAAATGGGCGGTTACAGTCTTATTCATAAGGTTGTGTAAATATTTTTTAGAGGATTCATCCCACCAAGTTAAAAGTAGTATGGATATATCAAAATGTACGCGATAAACCGCCAGTCAATAGACACAATTGACGCAATTTACAAAAATACTTATACACCTTGCATAGGTGTATAAGTATTTTTGTAAATTAGGTGTATAAGTAGTTGTAAAGTTCTTAAGACGTGGACCTAAATCTCATTGCACCGTAGGTAAGCAGTAGAATGTACATCTATGGGGTAAACTTCACGACATTCAGCAAGCTATGGAAAGGTGCTTGGGATTTCGTTAAGGGATACAATCCGAAACCTTATCCGGCATAAGACCAAAGAAGGGGACATAGTCCTGAAATGTAGCAAGCTAAAGTGGCAGTGGGCCGGTCACATCTCTCGCAGAACCGATGACCGGTAGAGTAAACGGGTTATCGAGTGGAGACCACGTCTTGGCAAACGTAGTGTAGGACGCCCCCTAGCACAATGGACCGATGGCGATGACCTTAGTAAGATGGCTGGCAGTAGCTAGATAAAAAAATCGGGAAATCGTGCTCGATGGCGCTCTTTGGGAGAGGCTTAAGTCCAGCAATGGACTGCAATAAGCTGACATGATGACTGTAAAAGGCAAGAAGGTACTTATGTAAGTACATAGGTATCAAACTTTTTGTCTGTCTTGTTGAAATTTCGAGTACAATCATGAAAAAGTGGCGCTATCCCTCTGACCACAGATTACTGCGCTATCCCAAAAAATATGTTTTTCGTAACGAAACTAAAGCGAAAATTTAATTTTAATGATTCTGCCTATGGGACACTGGATACTCAAATGGGACAAACATTTATATTAAAACAAAATCTATCTAAATAAGTAATTAAGTACTTAGACATATACCTTACCTGCTAACTATTGCGATTTATGTAAGAACGAATCTATAGTAGTACCTACTTATAGGTTGAATTTTTATTAGTGAAAAATAATTAAAGGGTTTGGTTATACTTAAAAGTTAAAAGTTGTTTGTTGTCATGTCATGTCATGTCACAAAATTAAGTTAAGTAACTACTTAACTTAATTTTGTTAGTTAGTTAGTTAGACGGCAAACGTGCACTAACTAGCAAAAGTAAATAGCTTGGGCAAAACTGTTTGTTATCATGACTGTAAACAGACCCTCAAGTAGGTATTTTACACTGGTAAAAATTCACCCTGTATTTTGATCAACCCAATGATCATTAAATGTAAATAACTTATCACGTAGGTATGTACCGTACCGCGGCCAACTCCTCGCTAGTGCATATTTTGGCAGTATCCCAATTTCTTCAAATAACGTCCTACACGTTTTTGAAAAAGTATTAAGTACCTACATTGGTACTTTTTAATAATAAAGCTGCGGGACGAGGTCATGCGAAATCATAAGCGAGAATACTGTGGTCTGCCCCTCCAGTAACGACAGAGATAGCGATTGTTTTGTGGTCAATATTTCTATAACTTTTATAAATAGACATGACAGTATCGTTAAGCGTGCAAAGTGATCGCGGAAGTAGAATTAACTATATCAAATGTATTTTTCTCAATCCAAAATGAAGGTTGGCAAAGTCGGTAAGTAATAAGTAGTATCTACGTAGATACGTAGGTCACACTATAAGTTTTGCGTTACTTAAAAAAAAAACATGTTGTAACCAAAATATTATGTTTATTGCTTTTAACACTCTCCTATACATTTTAAACATTTTTTCATGCGATCGAACAATTTTTTAAAACAGGAGGACCACAGATCTGAAGGCAGGCCTCTTCGGAGTTGGTAAAAGTAAAACCTCTCATCAAATCTTTGATTTTGGGGAAAATGCAGAAATCACAGGGTGCTAGGTCGGGGCTATGCGCAGGATGGGTGACGAGTTGTACTTTTTCGGAAGCTAAAAATGAATTTGTTTTGTTGGCCGTGTGTGAAGAAGCGTTGTCATGATGTAGGAGAACGCGGCTTTTGGGTCGTCTTTCGCGAACTTTTTCTAACACCCTGGGTAAACAAATGGTAGAATACCACTACCGGCATTAACACTCTTGATCTTCAAGTGTGACAATGTCATTAACAGCATTAGACGGACGGACATTCCGTGGTCGTACTTCAGTAGCATCTGTGAGCACCATTCCACGCCAGCCCGCTTCTGCTCCGCTGTCAGTTCATGAGGATCCAACGACAGCAAAGTTTCCGAACTTTCAATTCTTCGTGTAAAATTTTCTGAATTTGGCTCATACCAACCCCCAATAGTCCTCGAATTGTCTTATAGGTAATCCGAGGGTTTTCTTCAATTAGCCGCTTAACAGTAGCCACATTATTTTCGTTGACGGCAGTTGAAGGCCGCTCTTCACGAAATTCGTCATGTAAAGAAACTTGACCTCTCTCAAATTCAGTAAACCATCGCCTCACGGTGCTCAAACAAGGTGCTTCTCTCCCGAGAGAGAACTTTTAAAATCATAAAAAATCATCGCTCTAAAATCTTTTCGACTTAATTCCATTTTCGTTGCGTACGTAGAACTTTGATGTGTGATAAAAAACAATTGACAAATCATTTCCCGCGAATTGTTTTTTTTATTACTAAGAAGGTTACGTTAACGTTTAAAAAAATATAACATTCGAAATTCAAATAGTTCCGATTAGCTAGAAGTGCAAAACTTTTAGTGTGCCCCATGTACGTGTCTTACTCCTTATCTCTATCCAACCTGTGAAATCGCATGCATGTTATGCATTATTTAGAATTTTAGTTTTAGTTTAACTTAAATGTATTTAAAGGATTTTTAAGAGGGTTGTTGTTAAGTTATTTATAATTAGTTATATTAGATACAAATTATTGTTATAATTATGTATTATCATATTCATTACGTCGATGACAATGCTAAGACACTCATTTTTGAAAAAAAAAACGTTGCTTCGCACCTTTATTTATTCCGAAAGCTTTTAAAGTATTGTAGCGACATCTATCTCGCCACATACAAAAACTAAAGTGACGTATCCTACATCGCGATATTAAAGTTATCGGAGCGATTGAAGCATATATATATACAAGAACCCGACAACAACCGTCGGGCAGTTGCCCACCAAACACAATTAAATACCCGTCTGGTCGGGGTAGTAGTAGAGGTAATAGTAGGATCCTCCCTGTTCAATGGGGGATGAGGAACTTTACACCCTGTTCCTCTCACCCCCAAACTATGTACTAACAATGTACTAATTAAGGTAATTAAGGATTATTTTATTGTAAAATAATACATTAATTAAAAAATTTAAGTTTTTTTTTTATGAAGCTTGCTTTCACTTCCTCTTGTAACCTTCTGCGTTGCCCGACGGTCCATTAATTTACCATTCCAACAAAAGGTAAAAAAATTTCTAAAGATCAAATGTTGGAAAGTCTTAAAGTTGAAAATCAATGTTTAATGACCTTTAACTTTTTGGGTAAGTTGACCCGTCATTGACTCTACCTACATAGGTAGGGTAGACCGGGGATAGTTGACATACTATAGGTTGCCTAACTGTTAAAAACTTGACCTATTTAGAAGAGTTATTCAATTGAGTGCAAAAAGCCGTTTCTTTTTCTTGCTTAATCACCGGACACACGACATTGCCTTCTCGTGCTTAGTTCAATGACGTAAAACTTTTAAATAAGTTTAGGTTTTGACACTTAGTCAACCTAGCCATATAACCGGTCAACTATGCCCGATCTCCCCTACATATAGGTAACTGTAGAAGTTAAATACCTATTTTAAGGAAATCTCGAAAGAAGAAAATTTTAATCGAAAGGTGACTCGTTTCTTTCCTTTAACCACGCCTATGGGGAACGCGGCAGGCGTTGCAACAGGCGGAGCACGCGTCTGACCGCGCCGCGTTGTACTTAACGCTGTAGGTGTGTCAAGCATAACGCGTGTGACGGGTGACGCGTCTAGATGAGCGCTTCACGAGTATTACACGAGCCACGCACGCGCAATGAAGGGTTTCCCTTCACAATATGCGTTATTTGAAATAGAAAATACCTAGCTACCTGTTTCACATTAAGGCGACAGGTAAGGCAAGTGACCTTGAGCATTTAGCTTCGACTAATGCGACTTCTATTACGTGCCTAAGATAATAATGCTTATATGCCTAAGATATAATGCATGCAAATGCTTCTAGCAGACTAAACAAATCCATCCGTTGCGCTCTTGTGCAAAGATTATCATTGCGAGCAGAATATCCGCTCATGGAAAAGTAGGCTCTAAGAGTAAAATCCATTAAAAATCCTTATAATGCAAGATTTGTTGATTATTTGAAAAAAAAAACTTTATCCTAAAGGCATGAATGTCATAAATAACTAAACCAAATTTGAAGCTAAACAAAAACGTCAGTTAAAATATAAATGTGTACAAGCTCGCAATATTTGCGGTATTTTCAAATTTGTTTTAGAGATATAAGAAATAATAACTAGTATTTAGATACAACAGGAAAAACTTTAACATATAAGTTACATGATATATTAATTTCCACATCCTATATCCAGTATTTTAGCCAGAAAACTTGTTCAAAAACACCTCTTTTACGTGTATTCTCCTTACCCGGCGCCTTAATTATCAACATCATAATATCTTAGTTTCTTCTCCAAGTACATTTTCCACGTTAACTCGGTAACTAGTAAAAACTTCCTAGCGGTGATAGTTTTCCTTTTAACTTCGTTATACCACTATCGTAGACATTTCTAAATGCAACCATTTCGCTTAGACCTTCTACCTTCGTGAAATTACGGCTTTCTAGTACTAAGATCAGACAGACAGACCTGGCGAAACTATAAAGGTTCAGTTTTGACTACGGAACCCTAAAAAACTGATGGTGATTCGGATACTAGGGGTGCTCATTTTTGAACTTCAACGTCAACGCTTGCCACAATTTTTGGGAAACTATTATTCTCTGCTAAGACTTATTGATAGAAAAAAATATCGACCTAGTACGATAATAAAAAAATAGAGAAGGTCAACAATAAGGCTCAAATTAAAATTGATTGCATATCAATAACTCCTGCATATTTGGTAAGCCTAAAATTGTCTTAAAAATACCTCGAAAACATTACGAATACCTATAATCCAAAAACGTTTTACCTACCAGTAGGACAGTAGGTACAATAGTAATGTACGAGTTATTAACTTTGTTTTATAGATACGTGACTTGATGTTATATGTTTAGGTGAATTTGATTCGGTGCTGTTTTTATACAAGAGCTCTGTTTTTAGTTACACCTTTAAAACACTTCGGGGACGTTTCTGTATCATGCCATTAACGATACTTAGCAGACGGTTGAGAGACAATTACATTTAACATGGCAACCGTACATATCGTCTTCGTTATGGAAGTGTTATATTTTTTCAAGATTTTTGCGAGCGGAGAAAATAGTGGAAATGTATCTACGATACCTTGTCCTTACTTTAGGAACTCTCCCCATCTAAATGTGCAAGATCTTGTCGGCAGTTGGCTTACCGTTTATACACAGCCTAAAGCAATAGATTGTTTCACTTTACATATTCGAGCTACCACAGACTTGGTAAGTCATTTTTACCTTCTATTCTTGAAAATTGCTATTTATTACCTATAATAGAAGAGAAGCATGTAAAAGTATTTTTTTATTTGGGCAGCAGAAGCTTCATTATTATGTAATGCTGCAGTAGGCAGCCAGGGCATGGCGTAGGGAATTCACCCTGTGACTTATAGAATCTAATAAATAAAAATAATTTAGGTTTTTATTGATGAATTATAGTTTATGTAACAGTGGCCAACTTTAAAAGCTCTTAGCCTGCTTGTTTTATGAGTTGGTACGTAGTTTTCTTTATTATTTGAAAACTAATATATTAAAGAATAATAATAATATAAAATTTCCTGGTACTTGTTGCAAAATTTAGAAAATTTAATATTATTGGAAAAAACTACTTCAAACATATGCTATAAAACACAAAGTTGAAGTCATGTCATGTTAGCCACTTTTATACTATTTGTTATTTTATGCTTATTACTTAAAAAACTGCCATGTATTTGGCATATAAGAATTTTTTATTTTACTGAATTTAACTCACTAATTAGGAATCGACCTTTTTTCTTAATAGTATTTTTGATTTATTATTATTTTCTTAAAATTTTATTTCGGTCGGTATTTTTTTGTTTCATTCCTTTTCGAAATTGCTTGGATCGTGTGATGTGTGTGCGCAGCTGCGCGCGTCGCCGCCGCGTGCGCCTATATCTCCGTGGAAGTTCCCTCTACGCCCATTTTATCGAGTACATTTAGACTTTTTAGGCCCTATAAATGGACGCGTATACTTAATTATAGTTGATGCTTATACAAAATGGGTGGAAGTTTACGAGATGAGCACCTGCACTACACCCGCTGTAATAGAAAAAGTGTACGATTACATGTCTAGATTTGGACTAGTTCATACGTTAGTAACAGATAACGGCACCTCATTTTGTTCTCAAGAGTTTAATAATTTTTGTAACTTGAATGGAATCTCGCATATGACGTCACCGCCGTATCATCCTGCCAGCAACGGCCAGGCAGAATGCTATGTAAAGATAGTCAAACGGGGAATTAAGTCGAGTTTACAAACAAGTAATAACTTTAAACAAAGTAAATTAAAATTATTAAAGTATCTGTTTGACTATCGAAATTCTATTCATACAACTACGGGCACATCACCGGCTCAGCTAGTGTTCGGCCGCCGGCTTCGGTCGCGACTCGACCTACTGAACCCGCCGCAGTTGCCCTCGTCGCCCTCACTCGCTGAACATGTTCAAAACAAACAGTGTTCGCAAACTGAAGCGCATGGAGGAAAGGACTCGCAGTTTCTACCTAATCAGTTAGTTTTATATAAAAAACATTTAAATAATAATAAGTTTAATTGGGCTAGGGGTATAATAATAAAGGAAATTGGAACAATGTTATACTTAGTTAAAGATTGCTTAACATCTTTATGTGTACGAAAACATAAAAATCAAATGTTACACTTTAAAGGAACAAATATTAGTAAGAGTAGACCAGGGGCTGGCAACCTCGATACACATGCCTCTGTGCTTGATGACATCACAATAGCACGGTCACCAATCGAATCATCATCATCATCATCATCACAATCGTCGCAGCTTACTAACGAAAATTCTGATTGCTATGAGGGAGGAGAGATAAGGGACAACCTGTCACCACTGCCAACAGCTGATGATGTCACAACGCCACGCAACTCCCCTTCGTGGTGTGGCGTGACGATGACGAGAGGAGTGCAGAGACCCCCCCCTCTGAGGAAGACGATGAGTTCTATGATATCGATGCTACTTCAGATGAGGGAAATTCCGAAAAAGGAAACATCGAAACGACTAAGCGACATCGTCCCCCGGTCGATTATAGACGCTTCTTTTGAGGACTTAGCTGTAATATTTGGGGGAGGAATGTTACATATTTGTACGTAGGTAGCATACGTTGTAGCTATACACATACGATAGCGTGGCTGCGTCCACGCCCCTTCACCTTTTATAATAAACACCAGTGCGTTGACAGCCGTCCCGTGTTTTACTCGTGTCCCCTGTACTTCCATACTTACCAGTGGCTTGTTGCTTTGCACGCGTGGGTTCGAATCCCATCCTCGTCGCCACTGGTAAGTATGGAAGTACAGGGGACACGAGTAAAACACGGGACGGCTGTCAACGCACTGGTGTTTATTATAAAAGGTGAAGGGGCGTGGACGCAGCCACGCTATCGTATGTGTATAGCTACAACGTATGCTACCTACGTACAAATATGTAACAAACTTTATCCCGAGACACACTATTATCTATATTATCCATCCAAGTATATTTTTTTAAACCTTTGATACCCTACTGCTGAGCAAGGTCTCTGCCAAGGGACAAGTCCCACCATGCTTCTCTGTTTTAACGGGCAATGTTTGCCTCCTTGGTGTGGTCTTAGGTTTCAATCGTCACCCCGTTTCTTTGGATTTATAGTAGGTAGGTACTTATTTTATTAAGGCATAGTGTTGCAAATTTTTATCTTTTAGCAAAGAGAACAGAACGTCATAAAGTATGGAAACTTTAGCGGACGCATCAACTGGGATAACTGTTTGTTGGAAGTGGAGTCGCCCCTGGGAAAACATTTTTTGCAAGGCAATGGCAGTGAAGCGGGCTTGCTCGAGAATATCATCGTGTCACACGGTGAGAACGGTGAGTCATTACACGGATTTTAAACCAAGCATGAGTCGGGTTAGAATTTTTATAAATGCAGTAACAGCACAGAATACTTTAGTACTAAACAGTTCACTTGGCACACTCTGCGATTCAAGCTATACATAAGATTAAGTGACATGTGCTTTCGGTGTTAAGTATATAATTTGTTTTTTCAAGTTAATTTCTAATACAATACATAAACCCCTATACAAAAATCATACGGCGTATTGAAATACATTGAAAGGAGTCCAATGTTTTTGTTGAATTTCCTGCTAATGTTTTCCACTGTAGCACGCACGGGCGTTATAAGTTACATTATTTAGGGTAGAACTATTGATTAGGTACCCAAATATAAGTAATTACTTAGCGCTGTGCGTGTGTTTATGACATTTAATTGAGCAGACTTGCCCACAATCTACACTCTATTTAAATATTTTAAAGAGCTATGTACCTAAAGTTTGTTTGAATGTAGGATGTAATCTCTTGAATCTGTTGACCAATATTTTTAATAAATCCTCCGGATGCACATACATAGGCTTCTATTCCGAAAAATGCACATTTTCTGAGGGATGCCCGATAGATGGCACTAAGGTGTCGCTTTTCAGGAACGAGTACATACCCTATGATGCAGCAACACAAACCATGTTTCTCCGAAACTAGTAAGTGATTTTTCACTTACATTTAGTATGAAATTACAACTTCTGTCAACCCTCGCCCATACAAAAACAGCTCAGATAGGTACAGATAAAAATAATGGCGGGAAAGGACATGTCCGCTTTTTCTATGGAGGTTGGTTTTTTATTCTAAGTAAATTTTAACTAGGATAAAATTATACACGTTTAAAAGCTACAAAAATATGATACATGAAACTACAGAAACATTAATTTTACACACCTCCATTTCAGAGTAAGAAAATTATGTATTCAAATGTTAGTAGAAATATTTGATAAGTGTATGGCAACAAAAAATCATTTTTATTTTATTATTTTTTGTCTGTGGTGTCAACTGTCTGACGTTATTGACATTGCTGACAGCTGTCAGACTGCCAAATCCTTTGTTTATATGTCAATTTTGACAGTCACATGTGACATGTGTGACAATGACATTGCCATCTGACAGTAGTGGTAGCAATGTTTGTCCATGATCAGAAAGGCCATACAGCCGGATTTAAATTATTTTTATTTCTTTAATAGGTCGAGTATTAAAAGGCAAGAAAGCCATTTCTTCTACAATTGTGCAATGATAACTAACAACTAACTCTTGGGATGTGTTTGCGATTAATAGTTTGTCTGGAATTGCTATTTTTGGCATGTTCTAAGGATTAAAAAAAAAAAAAATATTTTTTTTCTTGAAATCGGAGATGTTTAAAATTGTTTAATTTAGTAACAAATGGTACTTTTTGGTTGCTCTATCTAGACATGTACATATCGTGGTTAAAAATATTGACGAATAAAAAACCATTTTGGGACAACTCCTTTTTCGAACAAATCATATGACATTTCTATTCTACCCGTATGCCGTATGTGCTCCATGCTTTTCAGATATGATTTGGTACTTATTTACTGGGTATGTACCTGTATTTGACGCCACCCATCCTGCTCGAACAGTTATTTTTAAATAAGAAAAAAGCAAAAACTTTCAACCAAGCTTCCTCCCAGAAAAGGGGTTTTGTTTTACCAAAATAATTTATTCAGTGGCGATAAAAAGTCGTTAGCACAAATATTGTATAACGAACTGTTGTCCAGGTGATTACATCGTGCAAGAACAGACAGCAGACCAGTGGACCGTGTACGGGCGGCGGGGCAGCGAGGTGCTGGTGATGCGCGACTGCATGGGCGAGGCGGCCGCAGCGTTCGCGCGCGCCCCCTACTGGCCCAGCGCGGAGGAGCTCTACGCCATCTTGCATCGCAGCGGCATCGCGCCGCTTGCGCAAGGCCGCGTGCTGTGCGAGCCCAGGGATCTACCCTCCAACCATCTCACGATTAGCCGATACTTTTCGGATAGACATTAGGAAATATAATGTAGTCAAGCAGTGAATTAGCAATTAATTATTGCGTGCGAGAAGATATTATGTGAGGATTTAAAAAAAATTATATTTAGGTTTATTTTAATTGTCAATTATTTAGAAAAATCTAGTGTACAAATATCTAAGTTAAAATAAACCTTAATTTTACAACAACTAAGAATTCACAGACCTACTGTTTGTCTATCACTACATTTCAGTCCTACATATAGTAATAGCTACAACAACCTGTATACTTAAATGATGAGTTCAAAAAGCATTGATTATGAAATAGTGCTAATTATAACAAGGTACCTACTATAATTAACTTTTAATACCACCTACCTACATGCCATTCTATCGTAGGTTTTTAAGCAAATACAGCAAAATTATTTATCAATTTATGAGAAATGTAGTCTTATTATCTGTGGTCTTTCTTTATGGTGGTTGTTTGTTAGACAAAAAAACGTCCAATAGTTCCTTAGATCTAGACTTTTTTTGTCTCTTATAGGTTCTAGTTATGGATATCCACTTCAATCTCAAAAAACTTAAGTAGATACTCTGTACGGGTCATTAATGCAACAGGCGATAGGGCACGGACGCCTACGGGACAAAGTCGAGCAAAATTGTCAAGTGCTTTAGTTACGAGTAGATACAAGTCGCAATAATACAATTTCTTTGTTCCTCTCATTTACAAAGAGACTTATCTCATTTACTTTTTAGAGTCAGCTCTCAGCTAGAGGCTCTTAGGATAAGAAATTCGTAATTTATAGATACACATATTACTCATGCCAAATTACCAACAAAGTAGTAGAAATACATTTTGAAGTAAAAAAAATGTTTAGTGTATTTCCCCTACATGCAACCGAGATATTTTTTTCTATAGCATGGTGTGGAGTGTTGTTAGATAGGTCGTTTAAAAATATTGATTGGTCTGCAAACTCCAATTTACGATTTAGGATCCTTCAGGGATCCGTTTGCGTATCTAATAATAAGCTTAAAAAGTGAAATTTTTCGTTAGAGTCAAGTGTATCCGCCCTCTGTCAGCCAAATGTTTGCTTTAAGAAATATAAAAAAAATTCGGCATTACCTATTTAAATATGAAGAAATGATAATGAAAACTATCGTAGCTAGATAGGCTTTCAAAGTTACTAAATTAACTTTTAAAATATAATAGTAGAAGGAAATTACTTAAATGGTGTTGTTAATTATATGTAGTTCTGGCTGTCTGAGACACCTGTCCTACAGAGATCTTGCATATCTAGGTGGATAACAAATGGTAAGTGACGGCAATCTACCAAGGTTTCGTCGTTTGTGACGCAATACTTTCTTTGAAAAATGATAAAATGTTGGTTCAGCCAGCCAGAATTTCACCTTTTCAGGCACTTTCGATTGCAGCTTCTAAAGGGTTTTAGGGCCCCGTTTCTTAACAAAAGGATGGCGACGCGATACGTGACGGCATCCAAAGTGATTTCATCCATTATGATGCAACACACTTCGAGAAATCTTGAAAAGCGTGTGCCAGCCAGCCATTTTATTTTTCTCGATATTAAACGAAATATCACATTTTGGACCGATCTTTATATATAAAAGTCTTGTGACGCGACATGTGACGGCTCTCGACCAGATTTGAACCTCCGTGACGCACGCGTGTAGGAGTTATTCTTAAAAAACCTGATGGTTCAGCTGGAATTTTTTGTCTGTCTGAACCATTATTTACTATGACTTCCAGCTGTTCTACGTAGCTGGAATCTCGTCTAATCTTATGTGTCGGGGACAGAGAATACGATTTGACGTTTGTGAAGGCTCTAAGTACCAGCAAACCAAAGTTATAAGCATTTCTTTGTTTTCCATACATTGGTGCAAATGGGTGACCACACTTCCCTTTTTATGGGAATGCGAGGACATCATAGTTCAAAATCTAGGCAAAACGTCCACGTATGATGATGGTTGATTGCCGGATTGTAGGTTATTAAAGGACAGGGCAATCAACCATCATCACACGTGGTCGTTTGGCCTAGATTTTGTACTATGATGTCCTCGCATTCTTATAAAAAGGGCAGTGTGGTCACCCATTTCCACCAACGTATGGAAAACAAAGAAATGCTTATAACTTTGGTTTGCTAGTACTTAGAGCCATCACAAACGTCAAATCGAATTCTCCGTCCCCGTCACTTAAGATTACACGAGTTTTCAGCTACGTAGAACAGCTGGAAGTGACAGAAAATGGTGGTTCAGACAGCCAGAAAATTCCAGCTAAATCATCAAATTTTTTTAGAATAACTCTTACACGCGTGCGTCACGGAGGTTCAAATATGGTCGAGTGCCGTCACATGTCGCGTCACAACACTTTTATATATAAAGGTCGGTCCAAAATGTGATATTTCGTTTAATATCCTTTGGATGCCGTCACATATCGCGTCACCATTCTTTTTTTAAGAAACAGGGTCCTAAAACCCTTTAGAAGCTGCAATCGAAAGTGTCCGAAAAGGTAAAATTCTGATTGGCTGAACCAACATTTTATCATTTTTCAATGAAAGTATTGCGTCACAAACGACTAAACCTTGGTAGATTGCCGTCACTTACGATTTGTTATCCACCTAGATATGCGAGATCTCTGTAGGACAGGTGTCTCAGACAGCCAGAACTACATTGTTAATTATGTTAAAGGTAGCACAAATACCGCATATCGTGAGGGGAAACTACGGAACCCAACATTGCGCGTGGCGCGACAAGCACTTGGCTAGTAATTTAATGGTCGTATGGCATACCTACATACGACTACAAGTTACCAGTTTTGCTTTACTAAATACGAGTGCATACCCAGGGCCCAGCGCTAGAGTAATTTTAGGGTAGAGCAAGATAGGTACTAAGTATTTGAACGCCCTCCTGCGTTTCACCAAAATCTAGTTCTAAAAAATGAAATTTATTCATGCAACCCTTTACAGCTGATCAGTTATTTAAAATAACGTAGGTAATGTTTTTTTTTCAATTTTAACGTTGGTCTCACGTAAAAAGTTGTTGTATTTGAATAATAGAATCACGTGATGACATCCTAAAAGAAAATAAACTAATTATACAAGGCCCTTACAAAACGCGCCTAACGCGAGCTTTAAATGCGAGCGCGAACATTTCGTGTTCTTAGTTTTAGGGCTCGAATGTAACGCTGCAAAAGAAACATTCGTGTTTTTTGTCGGATTAAATTCTATTTAATTTCACAAATCCAACAAGGTTGCTCACAAAAGCTGCCACGTGTGTATTTTTTAAAATCCTCATTGACTGACTTAGAGTTAGCTGTCTGTAAGACAGGAGGAGGAGTAGGATGTTATCTAGGTATATATTTATTTACCTATACTTTATTACACAAACAAAAAATAAGTAATACAGATGGTGAACTTAATGCCAAAAGCATTCTGTACCTACCAGTCAACCATAGTGCCAGCAGAGAGAGATGGTACAGGCGGTGAATCAAAATATAATTATTTGTTTCATACTTATCGGTTTCTAAGTATTGAAGTTTTGTAAGGAAATGAAAATTTCACCCACAACCTGGTAAAGGTTGCAGGAAGACGCTGGATGCAGGCCGCTTCCAACCGGCCAATCTGGAAGTCAATGGGGTAATGAATGGCTAAGATGATAATGATAATGATGAATTTTTTTAAATCAATGAAGTCAAATTTCTGACTTAAGTATAGTTTTTATATGCATATGTTAGCACATACCTTTTTCGGCTTTATAGGGTCATACATAACTAGACATCAGATTATATGCACTAACAAAATGCCAAAATATGCATGCCAATATGCACTAAAAAGGCCAAAATATGCACTAAAAACTATTGATATGCCTAAAATATGCACAATACAAAATCAAAAAACCTTTATTATTTTTATATTTTAATCAAAGAGTGTACAAAAACAGCGAAATTCCCTTAATATTAAGTATAGTTTTTGTGGCAATATAAAATTAAGTATTTTTCCAAATTTTAAATTTGTGACGTTTGTATCAATCACCCAGTATCAATTTGTACGCCGAGAATGACCTCTCTACATCAACTGACGTCATTGGACAATATTTAAAATTTGGCGCCATTTTTGGAGATGCCTGTTCAGGCAGGGTACAACCTGTACCGTTGATGTAGCCATTAATGTTCTTCAGATCTTGAAGACTTGGGTTTTTGCGCAAAACATCGTCCAACTTTGTGCGAACCTTTTCTGCTATTGAAAGGAAAGGTATTGGCGAGTTCAATCATTGTTACGTACCACAATTTCTATTGAATACATATAGCATAGAGGAAGGTTTTTTTGTTTCCAATTTTTCTATGGCATCTTTAACGAAATATGCACGATTGGGAAAAAAGGCTAAAATATGCACTAACGCCGTAATTAGGGAGTTTTATGCATTTGCATATGCAAACATGCAAATGTATAATATATAATCCGATGTCTAGTCATAACCTAATTCCCTGTAAATGGAACAAGTGTACCGTATATGTATACTGGCGACTGTTCTAAATTTTGAAATAGTTTTTCACATTTTGTGTTTTGGCACCCCTTACCACCCTGCCCTGCCTAACTATTGTTAGTCAATTAAGCTACTACGCTACTTAGGTAAAGGTACTACGTGACCAAAACATTCATGGCTGCGTATACGTTGGCGGGGCGCGCTGGCACAACAGCGGGGCGAGATCATCCACTCTGCAATACTGAACACACGCGCCAAGAGACGTCTTGGTAACCGCGCAATAGTAAGAACTAAGATCAACGCTTAAACACCCGCTGCACGCCCTGCTGTAGCGAATTTGCGGTCTCAGGTGCATGACAGCAAGACGTTATTGAAACCTAAAAGAGAATACCAATCATTGAAATCAGTTCAAAAGCTCTAAAAACGTAAAGTTTTGCCAGTGATGACTTACGAGACGTGGTCCTTGACTGTTGACTTCATAAATAAGCTCAAAGTCACCAACGTTATATGAAGAGAGCTATGCCTAGCGACCCTGGCTTTTTTCTGCGAGATAAGATACAAAATCCGTAGAAGAACCAAACTCACCGACATAGCTTTTCGAATTGCAAAGACAAAGTGTCAATGGGCAGGCCACATCGTTTGCAGAACTGACAATCGTTGGGGAAGAAAGGTTCTTGTGTGGCGACAACGAACTGGAAGACGCAGCGTGGTCTGGCCTCCCACTCGGTGGACTGACGACCTTGTCAAGGTTGCTGGCAGCTGCTGGATGCAAACGGCCCAGAACCAATCGCAGTGGCTTTCTATACCTAGGGGAGGCGTACATCCAGCAGAAGACTTCCAAAAGCTGATGATAATGATGATGAAACGCAATATCACTACCAAGAGCCAGCAAGCGCGTGTAGAGAAAGTGTGGGTATAAGGGCAAGGTGTGGGCACTGGAACTTAATAACTCTCTCATGCGCCTAATTGTTTTGTTTGTTTGGTTGTAAATAAATAATGTTAGCAGGGAATCGATTCCTGGGAACATCCCTATGAGCTGTTGCAGGCACTAGCTGTCAGCTGTCATCAGAGCGTACTTGATCTATGCGTCGTCGTAATTGTGCTTTCGCGCGTTTTCCGTATCTTTATATTTTAATAAGTTATTATACCGTTTTCTTTAGAGGATCCCCCCCCCCCTCTAATAATACTAATTAAATTAATATTTTTTTTCACAATCACACCAATTATCTAGCCCTAAACTAAGCAAATCTTGTATTATGGCGACTAGATAACAGTAAAACATACTTAAGAGCCATTTCACAAAATCGCGCCGTTTGTATGGAGCGCGCGCTTGTGCATTGAAAATTTAGGATTTAGCGTAAGTTGTGAAAGCGTTTTTGATCCTAATTACCTGATAGGATAAAAAAAAAAATACATATTTCAAATAAATAAAGATCAAAGGTATTGTGACACAAACTTTTAATTGTAAATAATGCTTAATTTAAAACAAAAATCCTGAGTAAACTAGCGCAATTTTTCTAAATAATTCACAAATTGTTTCATTTTATTTCGCCTTATTGTGATAATAAATCTATATTGTCGTACATTAAACGTCAACAAAATTATATGTCTGATTTTTTGACGTATTTATTCAGCAATAATAATGAATGTAAATGAAAGATTTAGTTGCTTGAAATTGACATGGCAAACACTTTTCCTCAATCGAGGTGGCGGGTTTGATAATTTTATAAATAAAAAATTGTGTTATTTGCAAATGTGCTACATTAAACGTCTGAACCAAAGATTAGGCTTGCTTTTGCATGTATTTAACATTCTTAAAATCTTTCCTAAGGTCGCAAATTAGGCGCTGGAAATATTAGATTTTGCGCTAAAAATGTGAAATGGCTCTTAAATACTTTTATAAACAGACTTAGGTACAAATGCTTGTGCTCATCACAGAAACATTTGCCTCTTGCGGACGGACCAGACGGTCGTCGTTGTGTAATCGATCCCTACTATTTAGCTGCGGAATACCTACATAACTACCGTGTTAAACATTCATTTAAGTAATCGTAAGTACCTAAGTAAGAATAGTAAGCAATCATGGCAACCAAATCGAACCATAATTAATAGTTTCATGCAATTAACTTTTTAATGAGACTTGAATCAGATTAACTGAAACCATTGCGGTATTGTTTGCGCGTTTCATTTGCACGAGTAAAATCTATTATTTACAAATTGGTAATAATATTATCGATAACATAATTAATAACAGGATTTATCTATTTACTGTACCTATGCGTTACAAAGAAACAAATTATCATATTTTTAGTTATGCAGTTAGAATATTTAGAAGAGAAGATGTAAAATAATTAATAGGTCGAGTCTATCTACTCGCAAAATGGGTGGCGTGATAGATAATTCAATATTATAAATACACTTTATTTAAAAATATCTTGTTTCTAAGGTTAAATTTGTGAACAAGCGAGTCCCATTTCAATTGTACGTGTAGGAAATGTTCTCTACATAATAATATAATCTAATTAAAGGTTAGATAGAAATTATGATTTTCTCGGATTGAATAAAAAAAATATCGGCCAAGTGCGAGTCGGACTCGCGCACGAGGGTTCCGTACAAACCTGTAGGTAAAAGCCTATAACCTATGTAAGTAAAAGTTCACCCACCACGACAGTCGAGTTATAGTTATGGTATTTTATTGAAATAAAATGAAATCCAACATTACGAAAGGTAAATTACGGTTTACGATGTAAGTATGACGTATTATAAAAACTACGTATCTCGTTCAAACCAATTTTCGTTGGAAGTTTGCATGGTAATGTAGGTACATTTTTTTTTAGTTTTATCATTCTCTCTTATTTTAGAAAATTTACCTACACATTTTATCACTTTGAAAGTGTCTCTCGCGCAAACTATTCAGTTTAGAAAAAAATGATTTTAGAAACCTCAATATCATTTTTAAAGACCTATCCATAGATATCCCACACGTATGGGTTTAATGAAATAACAAAAAATGAATTTCAGAAGTATGGTAAGCCCCCAAAATTGATTGTTTTTTTTTTTCTATTTTTGTGTAAAAATCTTAATGCGGTTCACAGAATACATCTACTTACCAAGTTTCAACAGTATAGTTTTTATAGTTTCGGAAAAAAGTGGCTGTGACATACGGACGGACAGACAGACAGACATGACGAATCCATAAGGGTTCCGTTTTTTGCCAATTGGCTACGGAACTCTAAAAACCTAAGTTCGGCGACAAAGCTCACTCATTTAAGCAATATACAGGATGTCAGTGAACAGCTTTATTGTTTCATGACTTTTAAATACTTCTTTTTTAGTTTCTGTCCTAATTTAACACAAAAGAGTTTTCATTCCATGAAAAAAAACACATGATTGTATAGCTGGCAGTTTGGCTATTACAGTGATAAGCGAAAATTCAAAATTAGAATTCCATTTGTTTATCCTGCAGTAGATGAAATGATTCACTGTTTTGAGACAAATGTGTGTTTAAAGTTGGAGTACATTTCACCTTTGAAAACTAAAAATTTGCGCTAATCTTAAAACTTTTTTCTGCGGCCTATATACTGTGTGTGTACCTACTGTGACTTTGGGACGTCTGAAAAAGTTTTTTTTCTAAAACATATGGATACTTCGCTCGCAGAAGCCGCCCAAGTGGTGGCATTGCTGGATTCTGGACTTTGTCAGCGTGTTGTGGCTGAAAGATTGCAACTAAGTCTGTCGTCTGTTCATAGAGTCTACAAACGCTATTGGGAGACTGGTTTGTTGACGCGCCGTTCAGGATCTGGCAGGAATCGGGTCACTTCTGAGCGAGATGATCGATTTATTGTAACAACTTCTTTACGAAATTAACGCCTTAATGCTTTTAAACTACAGCAGCAGCTTCATATTTTACGTAGAGTGGCTGTAAGTGACTTTACAATTAGAAGAAGGTTGAAGGAACAGTGGACTGGTACCGCACAATCTAGCAAATGGGCCGAAATTAACTGCAGACCATCGAAGAGCGCGCTTTAATTTTGCACGTGTGAGCACCTAAATTGGTCATACCTCCAGTGGAACAAAGTCCTCTTTTCTGATGAGTGTAAAATTATGTTGTATGCCCAACTAACATACTAGCGTTAAAACATCCTTTAGGTAAATCACTCTTATATCAGTTCCATTCGAGTATTAAAGTATTAAGAATACCTGTAGCAGCGGAGTTATAGAATGCTCTAACTCACTTATAAGTTATAACCAAGAAAAAGGCCCACAATTTTACAGGTAAAGGTTATAGAAAGCCTGTAGAGCAGTGGTAACGTATAAAGGTATTAAAGTACCTGCACATGAGTATTTATTTATACTCAGCTACTACTTGAACCGTAATTTGTTACTTAAAACTTAATTAGACCTATTAAAAATAGTTATTTGATACTTTGACATGTATTAGCTATCTAAAATAGTCTCAAGTGAGCATCTTACCGGTTTCTCAGTACCTACATTATTAACCAATTGTAAGTTTTAGCGTCCGACTCGATTTAAAATCCTATACATACGGTTAAATAAAATGATGTGACAACAAGGGCCTAATTCCCGTAATTTGACAATCGCCGCAATCCGGTGTTGACCCGCTCCCAGTTTGCTCCTATTTAATAGTTTTAGTTAGAACTGAGATAATTATTACTCAGTTAAACAGATGAAGTTATATCAAAACCTGTAACCGATACCAAAATGTTAGTTGGGTGGTAATGACGGAAGAAACAAGGTCTAGAGAAGAGATGGAAAACGCTTTGCACAATGCTACATTGAAGAAAAGGTCAGCTATGGTGGCGGCCGTGGACGGTTTGGGGAGGTATCGGCGCCAACGGTAAGACAGAGCTTGTATTTGTGTCTGGGCCACGTCAGCCTGCACTAAACAGTCATCGGTACATCGAACAGTGTCTTGAGCCTCACGTAATTCCCTATGCACATTTTATTGGCAACGGTTTTGAAATTGAAGTCAGTATCTCCATTATGGAATGGCCAGCTAGAAGCACGGACATGAATCCGATTGAACATCTATGGGACGAATTAAAGAGACGAATTCGTGCAAGAGATCCTGCCCCAGAAACACTTAGCCAGCTGCAAAATGCAATCCAAGAGAAATGGAATGAAATGCCAATTTTTTTTTTCATTTACGTGTGTTGTTTTATCAATTTCCTTCATACTCTATACAGGGTAAAAATGACTTGTTAAACAAAATACGAAACCTATGAGAATTCAATTTGAACAACATTAACATTAGTTTGACATATTATATTTTCCTTAATATGTACATTTTTCTGCATAAACATGCAAGGTGTTTCGATTTTTCTGATGAGAAGTGTATATGCATATAATTTTTTAAATTCAATCGACTGTTTGGTAATTTTGTATGGAAAGTCGATTTTCATGCAATTTGCAAAAGTTGTTCACCATGATGTATTGTATAGAATATGTGGTTAAAAGGCCGCAAGATTATCCACGCTTGAGTTGAGTTACCCCGATTATATTTTTAAATATTCACAACTATTTTATTGAAAATTAACCATTAATTCGTCTCATTTTACTATGAAACAACCTTTCAAAATTCCGTAAAGGATAAAGTATAAAAAATATTGTTTCTTGCGTCTTGAGTTGAGACTTACTGCGGCAACATGCTTCAAATACGTGGTTTACCCATAAAGTTATTATACCTAGCGGAAAGGTATAATAACTTTATGGGTTTACCCTAGATATAAAAAGCTATTTGCTGATGATATTTAAACGGCTAGATAAATTTTCATCAAACATAGTTAAAGGCTACGATGCCACAGAGAAAAAAAAGACATACTTTTACTCAAGAAGATTGGCGCCAGTGTCATTTGCACAAGTGTTCCAATATCATAAAAAATTACTTAAAATTCATGAGTTTATGCAACTAGATAGTTTTATTAATTCATTTACAATAGTAAGTACATTAAAAGTGCACCACGATTACAGTAGATAGGTACTACTTATATCAAATCAGTTAAAAAGTCCGATAGCTTTAAAGATATGCTGACGAAGCGAACATTCAAGGTCTTGACACCGTCAATATCTACCCCATTTTGGTAAAGCGCACGGTGACTACTTATACCCGTTTATCTATAATAAAGTCGTTGCTAAGTGTGATATTAAAACTAGTCACCCAATCATTGCCAGAGCAAAGGTAACGGAATGGCTCCTGCACCTGGAGACGTATTTTTGAATCATACGAATTCCAATCCGAATACGAAATCGCAAGATTCACATGCGAATTCCTAAAATCACTATTTTTGAAAATTCATTCCGTGAATTCTGCAACGACCACTCGTTTTTGTTTTCTACTAGTAGAAAGTACGGAAGAGTTACATTGACAAGTAAACGTATGTTTAACAGAAATTTGATATAATAACTTTTTATTTACGTTCGTTAATAAGTTTTTGCTTTAATGTATATAATATTTTCTGCGTGAAACAAAAATAGTTACATGATTTCAATTTAATAGTAACCCCTATTTCGAGTGATTCAAAAATGCGTAAAATCGTGAACAATAGAAATGAATTTCATACACGAATTGTTTTCGTGTTCGAATTTGAGATTCATTTCTAATGCTTCAAAAATACGTCTCCTGAGTTACAACGAAGCGGAAGAGTTATTGTTTAACCCCCGTTAGACCGAAGCTGCTATCTAACTACAACAGCGTATGAATAGTTGGATAGCATTTTTGGTCGGTAAAAAACTCAAGTCTCCAAGAGACAGGTTTTTACTTAGTTTGGAGACTACCAGTAAATTTAAGTTGTGAAACTTTTCTGAATAAATGATATTTATTATTATATCAACTGAGTGTCATCAGAAATGTACAAATCAAGGATCATGTTGATTTCGATAAGTATTTTCAATATTTAACGACGTTACGTAAAAAAAAAACAATGCAGGGATAGGCGTACTTACATTTAAAAATAAAAACAAATTACATATTTGGAATAATTTGGTTTATTTTTTATTAAAAACTAAACTACAATATAAAAAGGCAAAATAACTAAGTAAGTAGATAATTAACTACTTATGTTTATTTTTGTGTTGAGATCCTTTGAAACATTGAAATATAAAATATGCTATTTACAATAAATCTAAAACGAAGATATTCACAAAGCTTTCTAATTTTATTGTTTTGTAGTAACTCAATTAGTTGGTGGTGGGTATAATGTAATTGTCATTACGTAGATATAGGTACATAGGAAATGGTACCAATGAAAACAAAAGCCTGCGTCTTATATCTTCGTAATATCACTATAAAAACTGGCAATATACATAATTATAAAAACGCATCTAAGTACCTCTCTTATACATAATATAAGTAAGTCGGTAAAAAAGAGACTCACTGGCTGGTAACAGCTGATATTTTAAATCTATCTTGAAAAATAATATTTGTATTTGATGCTATGCTAGCGTCAGTTTCACATGTATTTTTAACGGACGTATTCGTATCTACTAAGTAAGCGCAGGAAGACGCAACTAAAGGCAGTTTACAGACTTTACAGAACAAAATTGCCGTTCATAAGTGTAATATTGTTCCATCGCACAAAGAACAAGTAAGGTCGGTCTACGACTATCTCCAGCTCGGGCTCTGCATCCCATTCTATACCTGAGGATAAACAAAATTCAATTATGTAATTAATTACTCAGATAAGTCTTAAGCAGTTTCAATACCAAGCCACGTGTCACAGTCACGACTACGAGGCAGGTAGGTATGTAGATATGTTTACCGCGAAATAAGTAAGTTAATCAGATTATTATGAAATTAATATAATAAAAACCTAATAGGATTCTGACTAAATTAGGACTACCACCTTTTTCTTATTTCATATAAAGAGAAAAGTTACTGTTCTTGTTAGTTTCTTATTATTCGTACCTACCACTAGAACTGGGTAGGTGCAATTTTATTTTTTATTTTATTTTATTAAGAAAACCAACTGCGTAATACAAAATGTTTCTTAACTAGAACTTATAACTATGGGTAAAGCTAATTATAGGTTTCCCTTTATTTTTCCATTTGGATAGGACATGAAACAAAACAATATAATACATATTTAAATTTATATACTTACATATACATACATACATAAATATATATTTATATACTCATATATACACACCTTCATATAGGTACCCGTACATTACATAAATATCAATAAAAAGTATATTTCTATATCTTTCTATTATCTTTCTATTCTCTTAATCTATCTCTATGTTATTGAGTATTTCTGTCGCTTTATGTTTAACTATCCTTTTGCTGTGAGTGAACATGTCAATTTCCTGGAAAGTATCATTATACGTCTTTAGTAGTCGAGATGTGGGTGCGTTACGCGCATAGTTAGTACTCGCCTTGGGAACTATGAACAATGACGGGAGCCGACGACGGCTGCGCCTGGTTGGTGCGTTATATCCTATGCTTTCGACGAGTTCGGGGCAACATTGACTACAAAAACGTTAATCACATTCAGACAGCGGCGTATTTACCCTAGGGGCCATCCGGGCCATGGCCCGGGGCGTCACTTATTGGCTCGGGGCGCTTAATTTCAAAATATGCCCCCTGCTTTCAGATATGTTAAATTATTTGATAAATCTACTCTACTATATCGCGCATGTAAAAAGTAATAATACCGAATAAAAAAAAGTTTATTTAGAATTAACCCTTTCTTCCCAGTTTAAAACAATTAACCCACTATAGTTTCAACTTTGACCAATCTTTGATATTTTAACTACCTATCTCCAATACTTACGAGTACCTACATCATCATGATGTCAGCCTATTGCAGTCAACAGCTGGACGTAAGCCCGAGCACGATATCCCGCTTTTTTCATCCATCCACTGCCAGCCATCTTTCTAAGGTCGTCGGTGCATCGAAATGAGGGGCGTCCTACACTACGTTTGCCAAGGCGTGGTCTTCACTCGAGAACCCGTTTACTCCACCTATCATCAGTTCTGCGACAGATGTGACCGTCCTACTTTCACTATAGCTTGCTTGATTTTAGAACTATGTCCATTACTTTGGTCCTCTGCCGAATAACTTCGTGACCGTCAAAACAAACCTTAACGAAATTCCAAGCATCGACCTTTCCATATAGCTCGCTGAGTGACTTACATATTTTTTCCGAATTCTTTTTTTTCGCTATAACACTTAAGACTCCAAAAGTAGTAATCAACGTTTACGTAAATCGATGCTTGTTCTAGTACTTTATAACTCAATGGGTATGTAAAGGCTCGTGACGTCACGAACAAGTACATCGACGACCGACGACGTTTTCGCTGGCTTTTAAAAACTTAAAGAATGAAATACATTTTTTTATTATTTTCAAAGGTTTAAAAATTAAAATAATATTGTTGACGCTTTATTTAAATATTACCAACAATAATAACTCTATTCCAGAAAATAGTCAAATAGCCTATTAAGTTAGTTGCAATGATAATAAAAACTTCACTGCGTACCGTCATCTTTAAACGCGTTCCGGCCTGCCTCGGCCCAGAACATTAGTCGCTGGATGGCATGAGAGAGCTTCAGTTGACCACTATCTGTGGCGTTTGTACCGCTTATCAGTTTGTTAACTCCCAGCTGGAATGGTGTAATTAAATACGTAATGTATAAGTATCGTATAGTTATCCTAAAAATGAAGTTGCAACATCTATCGGATACCAAACTAACAGCAAGATATGATGAATCAGATCATGAAATAATAATTAAATAAAACAATAATAACAAGTCAGCCACTGAAATACCTATCAATGTTAAAACAACCGATTTTATAGAAGCAGGTTCATCCTAGAAGGTAAATAAATATGCGCCAAGAGTAGGTTCAAATCGCATAAAAACTCAGGAAAGTATTAATAAGGTGAACTTATTATAAATTGCCATGAACCTAGATAAAACGCCCTCCATTCACGAGTTTTCGTTGTAAATGACACATGATTGCGTATCGTGGCGTTTATAATATAATTTTGTATTGGTCTTCAAAGCTAAGAAATACCTACGTACAGCCTTCAGTTTGGATGGCAGTAGTAGAGTCATGCGCAACGTATACAGCGGCATCGTGACCGCCACGCGCATTGGGATCATCCTCCTGGTGATCTCTGCTATGCTGACGGTCTCCATGTGGCCGGCTAGTTGCCGCAGCGACCGGCCATGCGGCACCAGCATCAGGAGTGACAGCCCTCGGGTCGCGTAGAAGATCTCTATTGCCTAGGTATTCAACAGAAACGTATCAGCTTTAAAAGCTGGAAGATAATAATAGATCCATGTCTGTTTTGTCAAGTCAGTCAAGTCATGGAAGACGTTCTGGCTAATTCAAATTTACTTCTTTTTAAGAGTATCTCGACCTAAGAAATATTGTGCTAAATAAAACAAGAAACAAGTTAAGTACGTAAGTAAGTGCCCCGATGACGATAGTTTGTACACAGTGGGTGACATGTCCTGCGATTCTGTTTTTGATTGTTATAACCATAAATTAATTAGGTAAGGTATCTACTAGTAGTTAAAGATGTCAATAAAAAAATATTTCGTTATTAATATTTGTTTATCGGCAACGTGTGGTAAATGGTTTCAATAATTATCATACGCCCCCTATGATGACATATCATTTTACTGCCGAGTCTGGTAAACCTAATTTGACCAGTCAGTCAGAAACTACCATGGCTCACGGCACGCTTCTTGTGTTATTTATATTTAATTATTTTCATTTTAACTTGGGCGAATGCCCTCCTGGTCGAGTGGAAGCCGAACATTTTGAAGCTAAACTACACAAGGACCTTTTTTGTGCGTACGACTACAGCTACCGACCAGTAAAAGATCACAGAAGCACGGTTAACGTTAGTGTACGTTTCGCTTTGAAATACATAAGTTTCGACGCATTAGAAGAAACATTCAATGTCCATAGCTGGGTGGCTATGAAATGGAAAGACGAATTTTTGACGTGGGATCCGAGTGAATACGGCAACATAACAGAGCTTCAAGTGGAGAGTCACGAAATTTGGACACCACGTATGTCATTGTTTAATGCCGACGCTGCGTTATACCAAACGGATCAAATCTACACAACATGTCTGCTGCACAACTCGGGAAATGTCACATGTGTACCACATATGCCGCACTCAGGGATTTGTCGCACCTCCCTATCGTATTGGCCTTACGATAAACAGAACTGCACATTATATTTCGGCTCATGGATGCATACTGGAGAACAGGTCAATTTTACTTTTTTCAACAAGAGTGCAGTGATTGTTGATGATTACCAACCAGGTCCCGGTTGGAAGTTGCTACGCGTTAACCACGACAGATTACCTGGTAAATTTGAATGCTGCCCTAACGTCACGTATCCAATGCTGAAATACACGTTTACGATGAAAAGAGAGTCTGCGGGCCTGGCAGCGATCATTGTCGTTCCGTCGGTAGTTATAATAATGATCACAATGGTTTCTTTATTATTAGACGTGAAGGACAATAACAGACTGGGGTTGCAATGTTTTTCCCTTTTTGGGCATTTCATGTTTCTTACAGAGATCGGATATTCTATTCCCAAGCACGGTGCTGATACGCCTATTTTAATTTTGTTCATCAGAGATTCGATGATCGTGACACTGATTTCGATTCTATTGACACTGCTGCTAATGTCACTAAGAAAACGCGTAGAGCAGGTTCCTCTGTGGTTGAAGTCGTTGAGTAATCTGGTCATCACAGGGCCTGGTCGATACGTGGTTTTTACTGAATTTGACCCAAACAACGTAGAGGATAGAAAAACTCTTTCTGAAAATGAACCAGACGACGGGCAATCACGAGCTGCTTCTGATTGGATAAATCTGGCTAATATCCTTAACAGCATTGTTTTTATAATTTTTGTCATAGTTTACATAGTGTTGCTATCTGTTTATATTCCTAAAGATAAGTAGGTAAGTGGGTAACTATAAAATGAAGTGATTTTATTCACGTGTAAATTTTTCAGCTTATTCTTACTGAGTAGGTCATAGTTTACATAGAGTTGCTATCTGTTTATATTCCTATAGATAAGTAGATACCTATAAAATGAAGTGATTTTTTCATCGTGTTAATTTTTCAGCTCCTACTTACTAAGTAGGTAATAAGTATACTATAAAAACAAAGTATTTTGTATTATTTTATCTAAGATGTACTTGATTTTTTAAAGTTTAGTTAACTAGCTTTCATTAACTTTAAGTTTGGATTTTACGTAGATATTATTTACTATAGAATAAAACTGTAAATTGATTTTATTTGTGTATTTATTGACCACGCATTATTAATTTAGCCACCATTCGGCAATAATAGTGAGTTTCATGTGACTTTGATTTATTCAGAAAACTTTCTTTATGGATCGTGGACGTCAAGGTTGACGACACGAAATACACAACAACATGCTTTTCTTATTACTTAGTTAATTTATAATCGGATTAGAAAAATCTATACCAGTACATCGTTGTTTTTTTATTCTTATACTAAGTAATTAAACGGATTACAGTTTATAATATTTATACATGCAAAGGCAGTGTCCTTAAGTGCCAGAATACGCTCAAGCAGATTTCAGTTTCCCCCCCACTTCCGCACAAGATTTACCCCACCGCAAAAGCTAGCGCCATTTTTATAATTTTAAATTAGCGAACTTAAACACACTAAATAGTAGCTCACTCTGTTCAGGAACGCTGGAACTACGTTTCAATGTGATAACACGCCATCTATATATTCACACCAAGAACTACGCTGGATAGGTGCCACAGTAAAATAAATTAATGTTACAGTAGAATAGGTACGTATTCGCACCAGTTCGAGTTTTATTTTAAAAAAAAACACAATATTTATCTACTGTAACGTTATTTTTAAAAGTAATTCTAGTTTTTCTTAAATAAAACTTACCATAAAACTAAACTACATTTACCTAATTCAATAACCGTCTATATGTGTACACGACGGCCTAAATCTTGTTTGTAAATAAGTTGTTTATAGTATTCGTTGTGATAGTTTTTTAGTTTCGTTTATAGTTATCGTTTATTCCGTTGCTTATAACTCTGTGTTAGTCAGTAAGTTGCTTTGTTCGTTATAGTTTATGTTTTATGTTTAAATAAAGAAGTATATAGGGCCCGTTAGGGAAATACATAGGAGATCCCGGGCAATACCTTAGTACATAACAGCCATAATAGTGGGCCTAAATTAGCGGCTCTCTATAAGGTATTGCCCGAGATCATAAGCCATCCGGAGTGAGGGAGATAGCAATATCTTCCCTCCCGCTCCCACTCCGGGGAGCGGAAGGGGAAATTGCCTCCCAAAATAGTATAAAAACCGCGTGGGTGGTCCCGTTAATCGTCACTCGAATCAAGTCAACCAGAGGAATCACTCGAACAGAAGCAGTCACTCGATCGTCATTCGTGATCACTCCGGAGAGCCACAAAACTCTCAAAGCCATCGCAACTCCTAGCTCCGATATCAACCACAAATACTGGCGTTTTCATTCCGCACCCGCAAGTCCTTCACCGTGAACCTCCGCCCACAGGCCCTACCGGATAACTTCACTGACTCATCATATCCGAGGGCCGGTCGGGAATATTGGTCCTTCGAGCCGGATAAAGAAGAAACAACAGTGGAAAATGCCAGTAACTCGAAGCATGTCGGAGCAACGAGTCACCGTAGCGGGGTGTCAAGAAGATTCTACACATCAAGACGACACTCCCGCAACTGAGCAACCGCCGGCGGTGCCGCCGGGCTACCCCGTCCGTTATGAAAATCCGCCCGGATCTCCGTCGGAAGCTCAGCCACAGAACACCAAACCGAAGTCGATTTCAAACAAGTCGAATCGGGCGCGGCGCCTAGCGCGCGCCAAAGCAGAAATCGCAAAACTGAAGCTGGAGTTGGAACAAGCCAAGCTCGCAGTACTAGAAGAAGAAGACGAAGAATCTGATGATGAAGATTCTGTCGCATCGGGAGAATCGCTGGGGCAAGCACGGGTCGCCGAGTGGCTAGACCAGGTGCCGCCAGTGACCAAAACCTCGGAACAACCTATCAAGACCGCACCTGCGTCGAAGATTATCACCGAAAAACAGCCGCCTGCAACCGCGCCGAGACCCCACCGGTCAGAAGACAATCGTATTCATCTCGGCGAGCTTGCGGCTGCGATCGCGCACGCCGCGCGATCGAACCACACACCGTCCGCAGTTCCGAGGTACATCGGAGAGCTACTTCCGTTCAACGGCTCTCACTTCGAATGGCTCGCATTCCGCGCGGGCTACCAAGAAACCTCCGTATATTTCTCCGACATCGAAAACACAGCAAGACTCCGAAGAGCCCTGAAGGGCAAAGCGAAAGAAGCAGTGAGCAGCCTGCTTATAGTGAACACGAAGCCGGCTGACATTGTGCAAGAACTAGAAACACGTTTCGGTAGACCCGAGACGATCGCCCTCGCCGAGATCGACCGGTTGCGGCACGTGCCCCGCCCAACCGACTCACCTCGTGACATCGTACAGTTTGCCAGCAAAGTCAAGAATAGCGTGGCCACACTCCGCGCGCTGAACCAGGCTCACTACCTATACAATCCCGAGGTAGTGAAGCACATCACCGATAAATTAACTCCGTCGCTGCGCTACAGGTGGTTCGACTTCACACGCGAACAACCTACCGAAGAACCCGACCTACTCCGCCTATACCGGTTCGTGTCAAGAGAAGCCGAAACATGCGGCCGGTACGCCGATCCGGAGAGCGTCGGAAACTCAGATGAACAACCGCAACGTGCAGCACCGCGTGCGCGCCCTCAACGCGCATACAGTAACAGTCAAGCCGAAGAAAATCAAGAGAGCTGTCCAGTTTGCAAACAGGCAAGTCACGTGACCGCAAACAAGTGTGAACGCTTCAAGAAGGCTACAAGCGACGGACGGTGGGACTTAGCCAAACAACACCGGCTATGTTTCCGCTGCCTCAACCTAAGGAAAGCTTCACACCAGTGCGACACACGACAGTGCGGAGAAAACGACTGCAAGCGGACTCATCACCCCCTCTTGCACTACACACCGAAGAAAGAGGTCGAGACAGTCGCCACTACTCACACAAGCGAGACAGAAACAGTCTCCACCGCTCGCACGCATCGACTGGCAAATACTACAAGCTACCTCAAGATATTGCCAGTAACAGTCGTCGGACCGAAGTCAACCGAGAAGACTTACGCCCTTCTCGACGACGGCTCCACCGTCACCCTCGTCGATGAAGATTTGGCGAGACGCGTCGGCGCCGATGGCCCGATCGATCCGCTAAACATCGAAGCGATCGCCGGGGCCCGAGTAACCCGAACAGACTCGCGGCGCGTCACGCTACGTCTACGAGGCCAAGACGAAGAACATACCTTATGCGGGAGGACTGTCAAAAACCTCAAGCTGGCTGCACAAGAAATAAAGAACATAGAAATCGAAAAATATCGTCACCTTGAAGACATCGCACAGGTCGTCAAGTACGAAGAGGCCCGGCCGACTATACTCATCGGTCAAGACAATTGGGAGCTACTTCTCGCCCAAGAGCTGCGCCGTGGTACTTCAGACGAACCTGTGGCTTCAAGGACTCCGCTAGGCTGGGTGCTCCATGGCTCAGCCAACAGGAGCCTGGGCCACCTAGTCCACCACGTCTACCGCATTACCGAAGTCGAAGATCGACTTGAAGAAGCTGTGAAGAAACACTTCGCCTTAGAATCTCTCGGCGTACAACCTCGACCGACGCGCGCCGATCCAGACGAGCGCGCCCTCCGGATACTCCGAGAGAAAACCACCGCATTACCAGACGTCGGCTACAGCACTGCACTGCTATGGAAGACGGACGTGATCGAACTACCGAATAACTACGACCACGCCCTTACTCGCCTACATAGTACAGAGAAGAAAATAGACAAGAGGCCGGATCTGAAGCAGGCCTACGAGACCCAGATGGAGCAGCTGGTGGAAAAGGGCTACGCTGAGGTAGTCACCACTCCGCCCACCGAGAAGCGCACTTGGTACTTGCCTCACTTCCCAGTACTACACCCCGCTAAACCGGGAAAAGTGCGCCCAGTATTCGACGCTGCAGCCCGAACACGGGGTACCTCGCTCAACGACCACCTGCTATCTGGACCGGACCTCCTACAATCGCTACCGGGCGTGCTGATGCGCTTCAGACAACA
Source organism: Anania hortulata (assembly GCA_963576865.1). Lineage (NCBI taxonomy): Eukaryota > Metazoa > Arthropoda > Insecta > Lepidoptera > Crambidae > Anania > Anania hortulata. Next base: position 10,627,110 of record OY756390.1, on the reverse strand, counting down.
CCCCATCGCTGTGGCAGCCGACATACAAGAAATGTTCCTGCGCATTCAAATCAACGAAGACGACAGGGACGCGCTCAGGTTCCTCTGGCGATCACACCGGCGGGAGGGACCGCCTACAGAATACCGAATGAAGTCGGTGATTTTCGGAGCAGCAAGCTCACCGTGCACGGCGTTGTACGTCAAAAACCACAACGCCGAGCTACATCGTCACAAATATCCGGATGCGGCCGAGGCTATCGTTCATCATCACTACATGGACGATTACCTACAAAGCTTCACATCTACAGAAGAAGCCGTCCGCATTACTACCGAAGTGCGAGAAGTGCACGAAAAAGCAAACTTCTACTTGTGCAAGTGGACGTCAAATAACACCGAAGTCTTGAGAGCACACCAAGCCGAACCCGCTACAGTACGAGACGTCACACTAGAACAAGAAAACGAAGAAAAGATCCTAGGCCTCACCTGGCGGCCCAACAGCGACACCCTTGGGTTCAACCTCAACTTCGCCCGGGTGCCGACCGACAAGATAGACGGCAGCCTCACACCGACAAAAAGAGAAGCCCTCCGCACCGTCATGTCGCTGTTTGACCCGTTAGGCCTAGCATCACCGATCACCGTGCAGGCCAAACAACTGCTACAGGAAACCTGGCGGCTGGGCGTAGACTGGGACGAGCGCCTGCCACCGCCTCTAGACGCCCAGTGGAACGACTGGCTGAAACACCTCGCCGAGCTACGTAACATCAACCTGCCGCGCTGCCATCCTACCTTCAGCAGCGCGGTACGAAGAGAACTGCACACATTCGTGGATGCCAGCGAGAAGGCCTACGCAGCCGCCGTCTATTGGCGCACACAAGACGAAGGCGGGCAGGTACAGGTGACCCTAGCCGCCGCCAGAGCCCGAGTAGCGCCCCTTAAGCTCGCATCGATCCCGAGACTCGAACTACAAGCCGCCGTGCTGGGATGTCGACTAGCAAGAACAGCAGTCGAAGAACACCAACACAAACCCGACCGACGATACTACTGGAGTGACTCGAAGACTGTGCTCGCGTGGTTAAGAGCCGGCCCACGCTCCTTTAAACCGTTCGTCGCACATCGGGTGGCCGAGATCGAGGAGGAAACACAAGCAAGTGAGTGGAAGTGGGTGCCTACACAGCACAACGTAGCGGACGACGCTACGCGCGGAGTACCCGCTGACTTCACTCAACATCACAGATGGTTCGTCGGACCCGAGTTCCTATACGAGTCCCACGACCACTGGCCTACCGAGATGAGAGAAGAAGCCCCGAAGACAGGAGAGGAGCGGTCGCACGCCGTTTCACAAACAAACGGCACCCGGCTGACAGAATCGCTCCCCGAAGTACATCGTTTTTCGTCGTGGCTGCGCCTAACCAGAACAACGGCGCGAGTTTTACAGGCACTCGACCTATTCCGCACTCCGGCCCGTAAACTCCGCCTACCTATCGAGCAGCCACGCCCACCGACCGATAAGCCACGCCCACCTACAGATAGCGTGCATTACAAAAGAACAACTCGCAACAGCGAAGCGGATCCGACTTGGCGCAACGTCAACAAGAAGACAGCGCCGCCCGCTAAACGCCGCACCGAGAAGACCGAAGATCGCTTCCGACCGCTCACAGCTGATTACATCATCAGAGCGGAACAACTGTGGGTGCGTGCCGTCCAACAAGATTCGTTTCCCGAAGAGACGGCCGCGCTAAAGAAACAAGAAGCAGTACATCGAGATAGCCGACTGCGACAACTAGCAGTCACCTTCGACGACACCGACTCGACTATCAAGATAAAGTCGAGGATCGCAGCAGCAGTCCACGTCAGAGCTGCAGATGTCACCACCCGAACCGGAGTACTGCGGCGCCCCACGAAGAAGCTCGTCGTACTACCAGTCAAGGCCATCGAGACCGTCGTGACACCTAGAAGCTGAAGCGACACGTCGCTTCACGGCGGGAGAAATGTACACGACGGCCTAAATCTTGTTTGTAAATAAGTTGTTTATAGTATTCGTTGTGATAGTTTTTTAGTTTCGTTTATAGTTATCGTTTATTCCGTTGCTTATAACTCTGTGTTAGTCAGTAAGTTGCTTTGTTCGTTATAGTTTATGTTTTATGTTTAAATAAAGAAGTATATAGGGCCCGTTAGGGAAATACATAGGAGATCCCGGGCAATACCTTAGTACATAACAGCCATAATAGTGGGCCTAAATTAGCGGCTCTCTATAAGGTATTGCCCGAGATCATAAGCCATCCGGAGTGAGGGAGATAGCAATATCTTCCCTCCCGCTCCCACTCCGGGGAGCGGAAGGGGAAATTGCCTCCCAAAATAGTATAAAAACCGCGTGGGTGGTCCCGTTAATCGTCACTCGAATCAAGTCAACCAGAGGAATCACTCGAACAGAAGCAGTCACTCGATCGTCATTCGTGATCACTCCGGAGAGCCACAAAACTCTCAAAGCCATCGCAACTCCTAGCTCCGATATCAACCACAAATACTGGCGTTTTCATTCCGCACCCGCAAGTCCTTCACCGTGAACCTCCGCCCACAGGCCCTACCGGATAACTTCACTGACTCATCATATCCGAGGGCCGGTCGGGAATAATATGTGACTTTATCATATTATTTAAATTATGAGATAATAATTATGTGTGTCTCTGTGTGTATGTGTTTGTTGCCACTTATCTCCGTAACAGCAATGGGTTTAGATGAAATCAAATTTGATACGGAGGTTGCTGTTACTCTAGATTAACACTTCAAAATTTACTTCTTTGGGAAAACGGGTGAAACTGCTAGTGTCTACTTCATCATTATTCATCATTATTTCGGCCATAGGACGTCCACTGACCTGAACATAGGCCTCCCTCATTGACTTCCAGATTGTCCGGTTGGAAACGGCCAGCATTCAGTGTCTACTAATAAAACCACAATACAATAAAAATTTACATTCTAAAGGGTATCTAAAATAAAATAAAAATGTTTGGTAAGGTACCTATTTTAACCGAATATTGCTTAAGGGAGGTCATAAAATAAAATGAAACAATAAAGTTCACTTATTTCATTATTCATTTGTCAGTTTCACTCAATTAAATTTTAAATTTAAAAAAATCTTAACATATTAATATCATCGTACCGGTACGAGCTAGGTGCTTTTTAGTAATTTTTATTGTGTAATGAAGTTATATGTTGATAGTAAAGTTTTAAAGGAACAGTTTATTTTATTCTTTTAAGCAAATTTAAATAAAAGCTTGTTTTAAAAAAAGCTATTTCTTTTTATTTATTTTTCACTTTTTAGTTATCGCTGGATAGGTTTCTCAGTCTGTTCACTTCAGTCAACGCATCGTTGTTGCAAGGTCGTTTGCTGGTTAATTTCGAACATTCTAGCTCTTCAATAAGGAGACCTAATGATTTTCCATATATGCTTGACCAGCAGCTAAGAGCTTTGAGCCTAAGTATAAAACGTCATGGTCGATAGTACTACTCTACATTTTGTGTACTATGCAAGCCAAACATAACATTATTATCAGCATTCTTCGTTCTGCGGTGCCTTGACTATAATTTGCTGGAAATTGCATAGTCTTGGGTTAAATGAGATTAATGCCGTCTTTGCCGAAGTCTAAACGGACGGATTCTGAGCCATGCCATGTCTACAAGGTGTTTTCGAGAGTCGTCACGAATCGTCTCGCGCGTAGGTTCGATGACTTCCAGCCTCCCGAACAAGCGGGTTTTCGAAAAGTACCATATACTATATCCATAATCTGCGACTGAGTTATACAGACGACCGAGGAGTATAACTTGCCACTATGCATGGCGTTCGTAGATTATGAGAAAGCCTTTGATTCGATCGAGATCTAGGCAGTACACAGTCTCTAGCGGTGCCATATTAAGTGCCGGTGGTACATCAAGGTGCTGAAGTGTTTATACAAAAATGCCACCATGTCAGCGTAGGACGTCCACCGTCAAGGTGGTCAGACGACCTGGTGAAGGTCGCTGGAAGCCGCTGGATGCAGGCCATTTCCAACCAGCCAATCTGAAAGTCAATGGAGGATTCAATTCAGACATGATATGATGAGTCAATTCAGCAGTGGACGTCCTGTGTCTTAAATGATACGGACGGATGGTATGTTAGTATCATACATTTGTGCTCTCGGAAAGCAGGGCAATTTGATTTCTGTAATATGTCCAATGGCACCATTCACCAGACCTTTGGTCACATCTACGAGTATATTGTGACGCATCATCACCTTGACCCCAACGAATATTTCTAACTCCTTAGGTAGCCCTCCTGTCTTCTTCTCTTAGACGGGTTGAAAACTAATGCTGTTGACGATCAACGTACACATGAAAACGAATCAAACGAGTCCAAACTCGACGAGGTGGTGTCGTTTTGTTGCGGAGGAGTTGTTGTTCCTATGGCCACCTTCCAGCTCCAGCATCAGATCAGCTCCATGTCATCATAATATTGCATTGTCACGCAATACATATGCATGCAAAATTTCAGCTCAATAGGAAACCGGGAAATAGGTCATATTTAACTTCTAAGATTTCATTACAGACACCGGGACAGGTGAAACTAAATAAAAGCTTTTAATAAAAAGATACTCAATACTCAATTATTTATTGCGTTCCATAATACAAGATAGTAGATGGTATACAATGATCTAGAAACAATTATGGACCCTGACGGGCACAGCATAGTTTAGTAGGAGAGAGGAAGAGTGATCAACAACAACAACAACAAAAGATCAAACAACACTGGAATCTCAAAAAAAAACCCGCCGCCACCAGCTGACAGTTTGTATGAAGAAGTGAAAATTTCTTTTTAGTATTCAATGTTGGTCCCATAGAAAAAGTTGTTGTATTTGAGCACCAGAATCAGCCCCTAAGAGGTTGTTGATATTTTACAAATAACCCTGTATATATAAGGTCACATTTTAGTAAGTGCAAATATTTTAACATCTAGTTATATTAAACAAATATGGCCAGCCTGAATATTTAAAAAAATATATATTCAGGCTAGTTTTTTTTTTAACTTTTCCTAACAAAATAATTATAATATTTTGAAGAGCACCCTGAGTACGAGAATAACCTGACATGACCTTACTTTTCGGATTCCACTCATCACCTCTCTCTTTCATTTCATTCTATCCACACTCTTGCTCATTCATAAGCTGTGTCTTCATTCATTCATAAGTTGTGTCAAATGTGGCGGCCGCACATCGCGCAAATCAGTGGCTCAGCGCTACACATAAGGATAGACTCCACACCACAAGCTACGTTACCTTACCCAAAGCCATCACATCACACATAAGAAGTGACACTGAGCTACATAATTTTATTACTTCACCTGTGTAAAACAAAATCTACCTATGCGCTAATATTGCGTATTTTTTAATAATTAATTAGAGAGAGAAATTTCCAACGAATCGGAGCGAATCTGTTAAAAGCTTGAAATTAACAATTAAAATAAATTTACAATGTTTCTAATCAGAATTCTGGAATCAGACAGACATGTATGTAATGCAGTGAGCAAAACAAAAATATCGAACACAGGTAAGGTAATAAATACCGCTTCGTTTCAGTGGAAATGCACCCTTATATTGGATGTGAGTAGTATGTAGTTGTGAATAAGTAAAACTCATCGATAATGTAGGTAACTTTGTTTTATTTGAACACTTCCACTGTGAATTATGACGAATTATAACTTTCTAGCACACTTTTTTTAGGCTTTGTACAACAAACAAAATGTAAACATAGCCAAGTCTAAACTAATCGATATTCCGCATTTATTTAGACATTTTTACAGATTCTTATTTTCACCTATTCAATTAAGTGTAGGACGTGATGACCGCGCCATTTTCCTCGCAGTACGCACTGTCAACACGATCGAGGGAATGCCTATGCACTGCACTGAGCACTTATTGTTCACTAGACATCACGTCAAATGCACTTGCGACTTGCGCACGTAATTGTTTCGTCTTCGTTTCTTCTTCGACATGAAAGTCCATCGGCGTCAGGTCAGGTGAACGTGGCGGCCAGCGAATAATGCTACCGCGTCCAAGTCTCCCAAACTCGACTCAGGAGAAGAGGAAAGGGATGGTAACCACGCTGCGCAGAAGCCGCCACACATAGTGGCTTACTCCAAAAATACGTGCAGCGTCTGCAATGCTTGCCACTGGATGCCGGTGAAAGAAATCCAGCACGTTATCTTCCAGGTGTCGTGGCCTTGGCGGGCCTGCCCAAGTCAAGACGTGCGAATGATAACGACGCGTCCAAATCTCACGGCGCACAGTTCTTGTGATCGCAACATAATTTCACCTGCATCATGATAGCAGCAGATATTCATATTTATGATACGGTATTTTGAAAGCCCATACGAGTACCTACAACGCGTTCACGTGTACAGCACGACGAAATGTTTTTAGCGAACTGATGAACCGCTCCCGCGCCGGCCTCCGAGGCGGCGGGGCGGGGCGGGGCGCGGTGGTGGCGGGCTGGCAACATGCGAGCTTCGCGCCGCGCACCGCGGCCGCTTCGTCGGGTCCATCGATAACTACCGAAAGATCGGAAGCGAGAATTCTTTGCCATACACGGGATGTTTTATTTTACTTTTTTGACAAAATCTATTTTGGTGTTTTCCTTGAAAACTAGCGTATAAAAAATTATAATTTTTGCATAGAAATCATTTATTAAATTTATTGAACTTATCCTGTAAATATTTGCACTTACTAAAATATGACCTTATATATTGCCAAAATTCGATGGCAATGTTGAATATTGGCAAACATTTTATTTACATACACTTATTTGTCCTTGATTCATGAAAATACAAGTCTTAGTACTATTTAGTTTTAATTTCTTAAATATAAAAGGGTGATTTTCCCAGCACCAAATCGTAAACGGCATGGCTGAAACTGCTAGTGCAGGATGGCACTTTTAACTTGTAATATTTTTTTTTAGATGAAAAGTGTTGTCTCCTACAGCAGCCTACAAATATTTTTCCATTATGATTGTCGCTAATAAGGAAAAAAAAAACATAAACACCTAAGTTTTTCATACCGGTGAAGCGGCACTATTTGTTTTTCAGTATACTTTTAATCATATAATAAAAACAGTTGATATTTTAGGGATTTCCTTTTTTTTATTTAAATCCTAAATAGTGGCAGTACTTTATTGCGGAAACTTCATTACAAAATCTGTTGTATTTAATGAATGGTAAGTACAAATTCACGTGTCCAAATTAGATTTTTCACCGCGGTGAATATTCGTTGTACGCGAATATCTAGGCATCGAACAACACTAGCTTCTCGCTACTGCGCAGTAAACTTGCGCACCAGGGACGCCTAAGCGCTTGATGTGAGAGGACGCGTGTTGCTTGTCTGGTGTTCCCACCAAAAACGTAAGTAGTGGGTTCCGGTGACTTGGGACCGCTTTTTCTTTCATTCACGTGAGTGGATAAAAGTTGTGATCCAATGATCCGATATGTCTATTAAATATATGTACTTTTACTTAATGTCGCCGGATCAAGTAGGTAGTATCAATTTATTTCTATCATAAATACTGTCCTTGTAGTGTTAACTTCTGTTGGCTGTTTTTCATGACGGTGATCTCATTCCGGTGAATTCGGTGACCTAAATTGACCACCGAAATGAGAAAAAATATCATTTCGGTGATTTTTTTTCATTTCGGTGAGAAGTTGTTCATTTCGATGATTTTTATCTTCATCTCGGTGGGTTTTTTTTTCATTCCGGTGACAAATTATTTCACTTCGGTGAAAAACAGACCATAATTACTTTTGTTACATTTTAGTTGCACAAGGAATATGTATTTGTTTTGGGGACTAAACTGTAGCTACTAGTTAAAAGAATAACCTCTAGTTGTTGCTCGCGTGGGCAATAGGCTATTTGACTAAATTATGATAATTAGTCCACTTTAAACGTAATTTAAAAATATTGAACACGTGCTATTTTAGGTTTCGTACCAAAATGGTACGAAAGGAACCCTTATAGTTTCGCCATGTCCGTCTGTCAGTCCACGGCCTAGCACAGATACTGTTTGTACTAGGAAGCTGTAATTTTGCACGAGTATAAACATTAAACACGCCGACAGAATGGTACAATAATATCTTGAAAACAAAAATTCTAGGGTATCTCCCCTACACGTAAAGAAGGGATGAATTAATTATTTTTAGTCTACCCCATCGTTTGGGGTATCGTTGGATGGGTCTTTCAAATATATTGCGAGGTTGTCAAGACCATTTTTCGATTCAGTGATCGGTTTCCGAAATATTAACCTTTGTTGTTTAAATTCCGAAATATTTTTGCTAGAGTCGTGTCCCCATCCAAAAGATAGATTTTTGTGCTACCTGATTTATTAATGACTAAGTGTAATAATAAGATTTTGTGAAGACAACTAACAAGAGATTACATTTGTTTAATTGTTACATTATATATTACAGTATCTTTGTGTTATCAAAACTAATAATTAAAATCTTTTAAAATAAGAATCTGAAAAAGTTGTAAAGATATACAGGGTGTCCCAGAAACAATGGATAAACCTTTAACTGTCGATAGGTTTCGTCAAGACCTCTCTAATCTCAAATTTTGACTTGAGTAAAAATATCTCGGTTTTCAAGATAATTGAGTTTTTTTTTTTTTAAATGCCACTTTCGGTTGGTTTTTAATGTGCCATTTTTACAAATACGGACTTTTTTTAATTCAGTTTTTTTTATTTCTAAAAGAATAGTTTAACTATCAATAACAATGGTTAAAATGGAGCTAGCTAATCACGAAGTGCTTCAAAAAAACAATGTTCCAAAAAAAATACATAAATTTATTTTTCCTCATGTTTGGTCAACTACCATGTTAAAAAAATGTATGGCGCTCATCGTGCCCATTATCTTATAAAATTGCTTAGTTATTCTATTTTCCGAAAAGGTATAATAAGCTTATGTTTTCTGTATCTCTTAAACTTTATGACTGGTTTTTATTATTTTTTTATTAAAATTACAATAAATGTTCGAATTGGCGTCCTTGCGCTCTGATACACGCCCTGCATCTTTTTATAAAAGAATGTTTGATGCGGCTCGCGTAACCAGACGTTTTTATGTATGCAACTGCATTTTGTATGCGAGTCCGCAACTCTGTTATTGAGAATACTGGTCTCGCGTAGACAAGGTATTTCAGACATCCCCAATAAAAAAAAATCAAGGGATTTAGATCCGGCGATCTGGGCGGCCATAAAATAGGGCCGAGCCGGCCTATCCACCTCTGTGGGTAGTGTTGATTCAAATAATTTCTTACTACTATTGCGTAGTGTGCTGGGCACTCATCATTTTTAAGCCACATTCTCCGCCTCACTTCTAAACTGATATCTCCTAGCATGCCGGGTAAATCATTTTGTAAAAAATTAAGGTAAATTTCACTATTCAGTGTAGCTGGATGTTCATATAGCCCGATCACCTGTCCGCCAATAATCCCAGTCCACAAGTTAACTTTAAATTTAACTTGGGACCGATCTTCCCTCATCAAATGTGGGTTTTCTACTTGCTAGCTATGTAGATTGTGGATGTTGAGATATCCATCTTTCCGGCATGAGGATTCATCCGTTCACAACATTTTATTGAAAAATTGCGGGTCCTCCCTTATTTTATTTAACATGATTCTGCAGAATGCAATCCTGCGCAGATAGTCAGCAGGCTGTAGAGTTTGGACCTTTTGAACATGGAAAGGGTGCAACCTGTATATTTTTATGGTTGATTATTACAATATATTTGTTATTTTTGTTGTTTTATTCTCACACGTTCCTAAATGAATTTAAGTTTAAATTAGTTAATATCGATGTATGGTACATTTTAATTAATACTTTCAATACCATTATAGTATAGTCAGAAAAGGATAACCTGTACTGTGTGATAGCACTCTTCAAAACGTAGGTAAGTAATTATGGAACTTGGATAGCAGCATTTTAGGTGCGTTGCGTGGTAACAGTTTAGTTTTTTTCGGTGACTGCATAAGTAATTTCATTGCGGTGACTCGCGTTTTTCATTTCGGTGATGAGAAGTTTCATTTCGGTGAATTATTTTTTAATTTCGGTGACACCAAAATTTCAAAGTACTATATCTCCTAAGTATATGAACTCAACTTGATGTCGTGTAAAGATTAATCATAACAATATCATAAATAACAATACTACATGGTTTTATTTCAAAAAAAGTTATAAATAAAAAAGTTCACCGTAATGACAAAAAAAATGGACTTGTTGAAATTGACCCAAAAATGTTCTCGAGGTTTGGACTGTCGTAAATAAAATGTTAGCCAAAATTCAACATTGCAATCGAATTTTGGCAACTCAATTTATGGTAAACGCACATGCATGCGTCGTTTTAGTGACGCAGGGTACCTTAAATTTGTAAACGCTTTTATCTTTTAATTTAACGCAAAGAAATTCAAATTAATATGAAATATATTTTTTCTAAAATGTGATATTTTTAGGTTTTTTTCGTTGAACAACTTAAACTATACATGGTTATTTGTAAAATAACAACAACCTCCTAGGGGCTGATTCTGGTGCTTAAATACAACCACTACTTCTATGGGATCAATATTGAAATCGTTAAAAAAAATCGCTTCCCCATAATAAGCCACCACAAGTTAACATCAGTTTGTATGGAGCAGCAAAATTTTATTTTTAGATTTAGTGTAGGTCCCATAGAAAAAGTTCTTGTATTAAATCTTACTCGTCTCTTAAACAAAAATAATATTGTTAGATGATTTAGTTTCCAGACAAATATTTTCACTATTGAGAAAAGACTAAAATTTTAAACAGCAAATAATTTAAATCCATAACTTATTATTATCGATTGTCCAAATTGTTATTTGGCAAGTACCAGAATATTTTAACCCAATCAATAACATCATTTTAACTGTCATCATTATGTCATAACTTCATTTATCTTAATAAACTCATCATATAAAATTTTTGAGCGAAAATTGGAATGTGTGGTCACTGTTCTAGCCTAATAAAATTGCATAAGTTTTTATAGTGCAAAGGTTATTTCGGTCTTTAAAACTTCTTCAAATGAAAGTAAGCAAAATATCTGTAAAAAGAAAAATAATGGTTTTGATATTCGGTTAATTGTTTTTCTGGAAATGAAACATATTATGTAAAATAAATTTATAGTCCTAAAATATGTAAAAGAAACAATTTAGTATTGGAAATGTCAATAAATCCTTTTCGATTAGTTGGAATTGGAAATTACAGACGTTGCAAAAATGTTTGTGTGCTTGTGTTTCTGTGTATTTACGAATAAGTGCACGTAATTGGCATACTTATTCAATAAGAATAATAATGGCATTCACGCGGTTAAATTCTTGTCAACGTAAAACGAGCATAATTTTTCCGGCCTACTGATTTTATTATACTGTGGCACAGAGACTTGACGGCGCAGCTTGGGCACAGAGCCTTCCAGCGTTGCCGTTAGCGTACATTTTACACATTTGACGTACCTTTTTAGCCTCTCTCATGTGTAATGTGTAATTTTGTCTATTTACGTACCTTTTGAGCCTACTCAATATCTGTGTAAAACGATATTATGGGCGATGATTACTAATTTTTTAAGGGGGCGTTTGACATTGTTTTCTATCGAGATTTTTTTGTTAAATCGTGTTTTCAGATCGGTCTAGACTAGTCACTCATATCCTTGAGTATTGTGTACTCAGATATCAATAAGAAACAGTAAACAGGTATAATACATCATGGGCTGCAATACTTGCAATATGACCAATTCTGCCCCTTAACTTTGGTTCGCTCTCTATCTGAAGCTGGTTTACGGATCCCAATCAACCTACCTGAAACTTCCAGTCCTCCAAGTTGGCGTAGCGCACATAGTCGTTGATGCGAATCATGCGCACAGTACGCGGCGGAGTCCCGTCTGCGTCGCGGAAGAGCCGCGAGCCGTTCAGCACGGTGGGGGCGGAGCGCCAGCGCGCACGCAAGTACAGCGTGCTCAACGCTACTGCGCGTACGCCCTCAGATAACTCTTCGGGATCAAATGTGTTCCGAATTGCCCCGCCAGAATCCTTTTCGATCTATGAAACATCTTCAAGTTGTTGTCACAAATTCATGTAACCTACTAATGAAATGAGCAAAGTCGAGAATGTGAATGAACTTAAAACCAATTCATGTCATGAATTGTATGAAAATATTGGTTTTCTTCCCTGCCTGTTATTGCAGTCTTGGCATTTTTGACAGTTACTGAATCAGTCCCATTAGTCAACCATTCCCGGTCCCCACAGTTATTAGCCGTAGGTACCTAATGTTATTTAGATAATCCGATTTTATGGTAACAAATCAAAATTATGATTAAGTAATAACTGCTGTGATTGATTGATCGTTAGCCGATATAGTCATGTGCATTTTACTATTTAAAAAATCAACTAAAAATAATATACAATATTAGGTATCAGAGGATGACAAATCGAACGATTGAGCGTACCTAATTTGGAATTGATGGATAATAAAAACCGTTATTATAATATAGTAATATTTCATGAAATTAGTAACGGTTATATCGTTTTTTATTCCAGTTGTGGTACCTAATATAAATTTTTAAATACACTAGGTAATCGCACCCAGGATTCATGTCACTTGTTAGACCTTTCTTAAATTATCATTTATCACACTACGCCGAATGTGTCGCCGCCATGAGTTAAGGGAAATTCAGCATCCATTGAAAAAGATTTAAAATGTTTTTTTTTATTATTTCAATCAAATTTAAGATGAGTTATTTAAGAACTATTTATTTTATTCTCAATGCCAAGTATCTACAAGTGTAGATTATACATATACTCGTAGTCGCCACATTTCGGGATTGCACCTTATCGAAGGCCGCACTGTAACTAGGTACATTATTGTTACATACTTAAGTATGTTATATGCATCATAAACATGTCGTTTATTTATTATTTATTGCACAAGGTAGGTTTACCGTTTAAGCCAAGGTCACACACTAGTGGTATAACTTGACACCGCAAGACGAATAGGTCGTAACTAAGTGTAAAAGATTTATTAGATGGCAGTAGTACTTTAATAGGGCGCAGCGTAGAGCTTTTTCAAAAAAATAAGAAACATACCATCTGATTAAGAGTTCTGGCTAGCATCTCGTCCGTTTCGTTTCCATGGAACTTCCCCAGGAGTAGCTCTAGAGCTGACGCTGCTCCGCATCGAAACTCCTCGGTCACGTTCTGTTCCACGCCTAGGACCAGCCGGGATGACCACCGCCACTTCAGGTCAAAACTAGACTTAGGTAGTTTAGATATTAGCTCTTTAATTATATCTATTTTATCCTGAAATCCAGAAAGTTTAAGGTAAAGACAGACATACTTTCACCTTTAAATAAGTCAAAATTGAAACATAGGTTTAGGGTTCCGTATTTAAAGGGTGCCAACGGAACCTTATTACTAAGGCTCCGCTGTCCGGCTGTCTGTCACAGAGCTTCTTTTAAGCCGCAATATGTACCAACACACTGGAAATTTTTACAGTGTTTATTATACTATGGCCGTTATAACAATGTTTTATTCGGCTTGTTTTTTGTTTGATTTTACCAATGGCAATACTAATCTGTTTAAAAAATATGTAATATTAAATATTTTACTGTGGGACGGAACTCTTCGTTTGCGAGTCCGACTCGCACTTGGAGGTATTTTTATATTCTCTTATAGGTACCATATTAGTTATGTTGAATCCGAGACACTGATCTATCTCAGATTTGGTCTCCTCGTCGGTTTCCGTAGAAAACGCCATGAGCTGCAAACTTAGAAATAGTCCTGACTGGACGAAACTGATTCCATTCTCTCGACGTTCCACTGAACTTGATGAAGTTAATTTATTGAACGTTATCTGTAAGGTAAAGATTGAGAAATCCTATTTTAACAAGTAATAATTAGGTAGGTATACCGGGATACTTATCTATTTGAGGATATAATACATTAGGTATAAAAATATATCGTGTTCATTGGTCTCATGCAATAAACTTGAAGGATGGGTGTCTACGAAGGCCCTACACTGGATGGACAGACTGTTTTTTATGTGTTAGATCTTCGTATAGAACACTTCTTAAAATCATGTAATCGGCTGCTTTTGCTATGAGAGAAACATCGAAATCGTGAAAAAGTATTCAGATGCTGGATACAAACCTTAAACAAAGGTAAAAACATTTTTCCGTTCACTATGATACAAAGTAACGCTCTACCTCGATGATGATGACGTAATAATTTTTTCACCATTTTGACGTTACTCCCCTAATAAAAGTTGTTGTACATACCATAATGATAATGATTAATAATTTATTTCCAAGAACATGATAACACAAGATCTTAGAGCTATGCACAAGTACAACATATTCTGCCATTGGTTTAGGCGTAGAAATGTTAATGTTACAAAATCTGCTATAAAATTATTATTAAATTATACATTATTATTTATTGAGCATTGTGAAACTAAACTATACAGCATTATTTTCTCATGAGTCGTCAGTTAACAGTCAAAGGTACAATCGTTTATTTTTGTGTCCATAAATTCTTTATGAGAGTAAAAGCATTCCCGTAAAAGCCAATTATTTAAAACATATTTTAGTTTGTTGAGCGGTAAGGCTCTAACTTTTCTAGGTAGCTTATTATAATTTTTTATAGCATGACAATATACATTGTTAGAAGATAGTTGTAACCTTCGAGGTGGTATAAGTAATTTTTAAGGGTCTCTACTACTCGTATTACATATTACATGAACATGCAGATATCCAAAATGTACAGGCAGGGTAGAGGTAGTATTTTTAAATGTTGAAATAGTGGTCTACAGTGGTCTAGATAACCGACACTACATAAGGCTCGAATGCATTTTTTTTGTACTTTAAAGGCTCTTTCTACATCTACAGAGTGCCCCCATATAATTAAGCCATATCGAAGAGCCGAAGAAACATAGCCATGGTAAGCTGAGAGTGCAGTCTGTATGGAAGATACTAGTCTTAGACGACGTAGCGCAAATACAAATTTGTCTAATTTTGTGCATAGACTACTCACATGCTCCTTCCAGTTTAAGTTTTCATCCAAGACCATGCCAAGAAACGTAATGGAGCTGGTTTGATTAACATACATAATTAATGTTGACATGCATATCTATCTGGTTATATGGTCTCAAATGTATAGCTAGTTATCTTTTTAAAATTAATATTTAGTTTATTTAGCTCTAGCCATTCTATAACCCTCCTAAGATCTTCATTTGCAGTGATTCCAATATCATTTTTGTTTTGACATTTTATTAGCAGTGTGGTGTCATCTGCAAATAGGATGCATTCTTGTTTTAATGTCACCGGCATGTCGTTAATGTACAATAGAAAGAGCAATGGTCCCAAAATACTACCTTGAGGCACACCGGAGGTATTGATTTTATTAGATGATTGGCTGACTATCTTTTTATTCTTAATAAATTCTGTCTTTGTATATTTTTTTATTTCAATTATGGAAAACAACAGTTATTGGCAGCGTCTATGGGTTTTAAAGAAAAAAGTAACAATAATTAAATTTTATAAGTAAAGCAAAAGTGTTTAAAACAAATTTTCTTCTTGTAATTTTTACAGGTTATTTTTATTTTTAATGGCCTTAATTTGCAATCACTTAAGGTTCTTGTTAATTCCGTATACCTGACATGGTGCTTAAACAATATTAGCTAGCAATCCTTTGCTGCTTGTAGTTCTACAATATGGTTTTAAAACAGAAAAAACAAAAAGTTTATAAGTTAAGCTTGCATAAAGGGTCTTTGTGAAGAAATACGCTGAATATCATAAAGGATTATTGTTTGAAAACACTCATTTTTAAAAAGTATGTGGCTGTAAATATTTATAAAATAGAAAAAAGGATCAAAATGCAGCATCTAAGTCTAAGGAGTTTATAATTAACTAAGTGCATTCTTGTTACCTCCATAGAACTTGTTAGGGCTCCATAGGACTTGTTAGAAGGTAAGTATTTAACTACATAACTCTGTTTTTGAACATAGTGTTAGTAAAAAGCTGACAAAATCTTTTGGGTGTGTTTCTCTTCCTTGAGCTATAGTGTAACACTTAAGGTCTTACAAGGTCTTTAATTAATTCTATTTAAGAACATAAAGTGTTAGAAAATAACTGACAAAAAAATTTGGTTTTTTACTCTTCCTAGAGCTATAAAAGTTACCCTTAAGGTGTTACAAGACATTCAAATAGCTCTGTTTAATTACATCAAATGTCTGTACACACCCAATAAAAACGTTTGGTGTTTTACTCTTCCTTAAGCTATAAAAGTAATCCTTAAGTGTTACAGGGCATTTCTCTAACAATGTTCAATGACATCAGTCATTAGTAAGTTTTAGCAGACACCTTACAACTTCTTTTAGTGTATTATACTTCTTTAAGCTATAAGAGTTAGTTATATAATGGTTTCTACTAACTCTATGCTATCGTTTTAAGTTGTAAAATATTATTTGTTACTGTTACTTCTCTTGAAGGTTTAATTATTTATCCTTAACACCACAGTAGAGTTGAATGTTACTATCGTAGCTCTTATATACTATTTAAAAAACTATAAGTTGTTAATAAGGTTGCCCTTAGCGCCATAATGTTTGTTGGGATAATCTAGTGCTTTTTATTAGCTTTTGTAAAAATTATAAGTAAGTACTTTAAATTATATCCCTACCCCCTACCCCCTACCCCCCCCCCTACCCCCTACCCCTACCTTACCTATAGTTACCTTGTAGGTAACTATAGGTAAACTAGAACTGTAGACTTCTTTTGTTTGACCCAATAAGCTTTACTATTGGTAAATTATTCTACATTACGTAGATGTAGAATAATTTGCCACACGTGTATCAATCTATCTACGTTTCTTCATGGATGTAGATTTAACAATAACATAATTTAATAAAGATATGCATTCGGACGTTATACACATAAATGATTTATTATACAAATTATTTTTATTCTCCGCGATTTTTGTAGGATTTGAGTTTTTTTGGTATTTGACATGACAAGTCGTTTTCGCTCTATATTGCCAATACAACTTCTAAAGCCGTACTGTAATATTATCTGAATAAAATTTAACTGTTATTTTTTTGGTTATTTTTGTAGCGCCTCAATCTGGTTATTACAGGTTCTAAACTTCTGACTGCGTAGTCTAATATTTTATGTGTAATTTATGAAAGGCAGCTTAGGGCTATCAAACTCGACTCTGCAATGCATTGATACAAATTACATTCAATACAAATTTATTTCTACTATACTACTATGTAACTTGTACTGTACAATCAACTAGAAAGATACCTACCAATATGACTTGGAGTCGAGATAAGCTTTTCTTGTGTTACACAGTTACACACATAATGCTATAGTGTAGGTACTGACTGTAAAGGACACAATTAATAAATAAAACGAACCAACATTTATTTTAATCACTTAGTTCCCGTAAAAGTAAAAACGTAACTAACTAACCCCTTATGCAATACATTAAGCAGATTAAAACGCAGTGAATAAATACATACGTAAGTAATTATCGCACATAAAAATATTGTAAGATCCCTAACTACGAAAATATGACTACGAAGAATACTACGAAACTACGCTACGAAAATTCGTAGCGCTACGGTTCGTTCCTAACAAAAGCAAATTTTTGATACGTAATTGTAATTATTTATCATCATCATCATGGGTATAAAAGTCACCTATTAAGTATACCCGAGTGAAATGTAATTTTAGAAATATCAAATAAAGTACAGGTATGTACTTACGGAGTAAAATTTACGTTCCAGTTTGTCAAGTGCAACCAAATATGAATCAAGTAAATTTCTTCTTCTTTGCACTTCTATTTCTTCTGGTTGTAAAAGCGAGTTGGAATGATTTGTACTTTCTGAAGAAATTAGTCTGTATTGAGTCGCTGTCGATAATGTGTGATTATTCTCTACAGCGCTTTCATTTAAATTATTTGTAGAAAACGTATAATTTGTATGATTTGAATATTCGGGTACATTTAATGCATTAATTGTTACATAATTGTTAACACCAACTGAAACATTATAAATTAAAGGTGTTGTTCTTATTGGTTGCAATGTAGTTGTTGCTGGTTTTGAGAACGAAACTGTAGTTTCAGTAGGAGTGGCTTCGGTGCCCTCTGTAAAAAAACTTTGTACATTTGCATCAGCTTTCCTAATCGGAACAGTACTCTCATACAATAGAGTATTATTTGCTGGATCAACGTCTGTAGATTCGGAAATTGTTCCAACTGATTTCAAACTTGTTGAGAAAGTCTCTGGACTTGATGTTGTACGCCTTAGTAGAATATTTGTATTTGTTATGGGTATCTTGTCATTTATTCCCGTATTTGGAAAAAACTTTGTAAATAAACCATCTGTTGTCAGAGGACTAGCGGCTGTGTTTGTCCAAGGAAATGATGGATTTCTAAATGCATTTCCATTGAATGTTCTTCGTTGAGAGTTAAAAATTAAAGGCGCACCTTGCTTTGAAAACTGAGGGTAAACTAGTACTGGTGGTGCTACATTTCCTGTATGAGCTCGTCTATCGTGAACATGGCCAACTTCGAATAATCTGTGTAAAATTAATTGGCTTTGTTGGTAGTCTCCTCTACCATGTGCATTGGTAAGCATTTTTAATACCATATCTCTCGGCATAAACTTACACTTTGACCAGTTATTATTCAAGCAATTTGCCAGTGGCTGATGATTCAGTACTGGACGTGGAACATGAGGTATAGTAGGTTGGGCAAAATTGTCAAATCTATACGTATCCCCATAATTTGGCGATAAATATAAAATGAGAGCTAATCCAATCCATGGAGTCATTCTTACTTCCTATTGATAGTTTAATACGAGACACATAGATGTCTTCATGGGTACAGCGAGAGTAGACGAAATTATACACCTTGTACTCACTTGTTCAGTAAAAATCGTGTAATCATCACTATGTTTATGCGGATTTCCTCTGAAGTAAGCAACCTTTTTTCCTATAATTAGTTATAACATATTTCAAAGCACATTACACACCGCACGAATCGTCAAGGCTACGTGTAGTCGCCCATATTTCTACCGCTAGACTAAATAAATAAAATAAGCTAAGAGTTAATCAAATGATTACAGTCGGGCTGTCGAGCGAACACGTTCAGTTACGCATGCACAGTAAAACACTCCTAACTAAGTAATTAATCCGCCATAAAAAAGTTAAATTAGCTGCGACAGTTATTAGCCACGAGTTCCTAATGAGATTCGACACACGTTTTAAAACACAATTATCGAAGTCATTATAAATTGCTGCTGTTAAAAATGTATAAGGGAAAAACAAAAACTTAGCTTCTCTATTAGTAGAGTAACTATTTTCAACATTGGCCAATGCATTGCAGACTTTTTTTTTTTAAATCTTTAGGTTTACCTACAATCCTTTAGACGAATAAAAAATAAACTCAATATTCCAATTACCTACAAAGGTACTTTTAAATCGGTTGTTTCCAACGGGCTATACCTATGTTTCAATCAGTCAATCAGCACGTTAGTTAATGAAAAGGATGCGGCCGTTCAATCAAATGGCTGAGACAACCAGTTGGCTGCGACATAATAATGCATGTAAGAAGGTAATTTTTTATTGGTTGCATGTTGTAACTGGTCAATTACACATTACACGTGATGAATCAAATCCATTGGCCCTGGATGTTTTTTTTGTAAGTGACAGCAAAGTTTAATTTCTACGGTGCGTATTACCTAAAAAGCAGTATTTTTACCGTAATAGTATCAATTCAGTGGAAATTCGGTGGTACCACTAGCTAATTACATAACTGCCCACAAAAGGAGTGTAATGTTTTTATTGTTCACATACATGCATGTGTGATGACATAGGTCTCCCTGGTGACATAGGTCTTATATCTCAGTATGGCGAATCATTATGGCGAATTATACTCAATAATGTGCGGCCTGAAGAAAAAGTACTCTAAACGAATCTTGCACTTAACTTTAGGGTAGGTATCCAAATAAAGAATATTGAAACTTGATTACATACATATACACCTTATATGTTTTAATGTACATTTGTCATCGAAAAGTACCTACAGTACCTAGCTGTAGGTACTTTTCGATGACAAATGTAAAAATAAATTGTGAATACAGCACGAAATTGTTTGCAGTCGTGAGAATTTTATAACCATGCTACAGAGACGATCAGAAAAAGATAGACCGAACCTGTCAGAGTACCGAGGGACGACATTCAAACTCATCTGAATTAACAAAGTCATCTGATTTGACTCGCAGTGTGACAGCGTGCGCTTCACGGAACAGGCGTCACAAGACACAAACATTGTTCTGAAAAGCAGAAACAAAGGGGACCAGTTTCATTTTACAGGTATACAATATTTAAAATTATCGATTTTGAATTGTTTTCTTCGAAATCATAAATATCTCAATTTGAAACACAAAACCTCAGTATGGGCACTTTGTGTTGCCAATATTACATCAGCGCGAACTCTCCCCGCTAAATCAAATAGCTAATTTAAAATTGAAATTAACGTGATTCGTGGCTATTTTTTTGTTTATTACACAACTTACCATAAAAATACTGTAATGTTTTCAGGACTAATTTATGTATGTGAGTTTATAGAAACATTACACTATTTTGTGATACATTTATGAAAATAAGAGGAACCCTTTTATTTCGTTTCTTAGCAGAGTAGTCGATTTTCTAAGTAGATTTTTTTATTGTTTATTTTATTTGAGTCAATACTGCCGTACAGTCGGCCAAGAAAGTGGTCTATGATCCTTTTAGAGGTCTAAAAATTTTATTACCGAAGTTATTTTCTCTGTTTACGTATGTATAATATATGAAATAATTAATAGGATTGTTAGAAGTAATTCAATCATAATATACTTCACAGTTTGACGTCTTTACTTGACTCTTTTTGTCTTTATTATATATTTTTTTCAGTGCAAAAAGAGGTTTTCCTCTGGTTCCCATTCGGCTTCGAAATTCTTCGGCTATGAAATCAAGGCTTTAAAAGAAACCCAAACAGGTTGTAAGTATAGTAGTAATATCTATCATAATTTTAGAGTTGGTGTCGATATATCGCTAAATCATATCGTGTTTTGGTGCTCATGCTAGTATAGGGAGGCTGGTACACAAGAAAATGTTGTAATTAACTTCCAAGAAATCACACGACTTCAAATTAATTCTGTGTGAAATGAGATTGAAACATTGCTTATGTAAAAACTAGCCTTTATACATAGATTTTCAAATAGCGCAATCGTTAAGGTTCTTCTTTATAGTCACAAGGTTTTTAGACTCCAAAATGAAATAAGTAGTATTTTTTATTATCAAAGGTCCTAAACTCCATTAATATATACAATTTCATTTTATTTAAGATTACAAGAAATGGTACTTTCCAATTCCATTTTACCCCACGATCGGGGTAAGACATCTAATCATTGTAACATTACACACACATTAGTATTCGTGTACGTATACGGAGTTCACGAACACAGCGCGAACAACCTGGCTTCACTTGATTATTTTGACAGGTTCGGTCTATCTTGTTCTGATAGTCTCTGCCATGCTATTACACCTATACCCAAAGTTATTTATTTTGTTGTTTATCCACAATTTATTTCAAATTTTTCAAATTTAAATGTCAATCATATCCTCTACAGACCATTTTAGAAAGCATATCTATACAAAGCCGCCAAGTAAAAATATCGCTAAAATACAGGGTTACATTGCATAGGGGTGCCAAATTTAAAAAATAAGGTCTAGAGAACAATATAAAGAAGCGTCTTAATCGTTATTATTGTTAATAATCGTTTGTTACGGAAAAATTACTTTATAATATCCGAAAATAAAGTCAATAGAGAGATTACGAAAGCCGCGCGGTCATTCATTAGAGGCGTAGATTCGGCGAGCCTACAAGGACCCTACGCATTGCACGGTGCAATTTTTTCATGAATGAGTTAAATCTTCCACGCGTACGATTTTTAACAGCATTTTTTTCAATAATTTGATGTGAAAAATATGTTTTTTGTTTATTGCAAAGTTTGATTGAGTTACTGATTTTATGCCACTCCTAAAGATTTGGCACCACTTTGCAATGTAACCCTGTATAAGGCAAACCACAAAGGAGTTCGCTCATTCTGGGATAAAATGAGATTTTTTTTTCGTGGCGGCCATCAATCCAAGGGCACTAGTGCCCTGCCAGGATGAGCCAAGCGAAGCGCTTCGTCGTTTTTTTAAACCCTCATCACTTGGGTTTGGATTATACCAGATAAACGAAATTCTCGAGATAGGATATCAATAGAGAACTTATTAAACATATAAAGTTTCAATTGCATAGCTCTTACTTACTTCAGATTATATTGATATCTAAAAACCCCTCGATTTTGTCACTGATGATCATCAAAATTCAGTGTACTTCCTGAAGTCCTAGAAAGCTGAAATTTGGTACGTAAGCTAGAATTAGTACTTACACAAACAATAAAAACATTCTAAAACTTGGAACTTTTACCCCGAACCCCTTTAACTAGGGGATGGAAATTTGTATGAGACTTTCACAAAATTTGATGCTGAGGTCGAGAAAATTGATATAGGGAGTCCTTGTTATAAATAATAAAGTACCTACATATTTCAGGATTTTTAGTAAATTACCTCAAAAACAAAATAAACAAATATTGTCTTAAGCAACTTACAAAAAGAAGTGAAATTCCCACATATTTTGACTAAGGTTAGAAAGGTAGAGTTTGTGGAGTTAGGGCGTGTAGAGTTAGAAGCTTGGCTCTTCATGAGATTTGATAAATTTTTGACAGTGCGTGACATATGATCTCGTCTTGGAAACATTTTACATAAAAATGTTTTTGGTAGGATTATAATTACAGAAGTTTAAAGTAAACATGAAACCTATTATTTTTTACTACAGCGTCAAAGTCGAAAACAAAGAGATATAAAACGTCTGAGACCGAAAACAATTTGTTTTTAGGGTTTTAATTGTACAATAGGTAAAAACTTGTCTTAGCCTAGTACTCTCCTTCTGCCCTCTTCTTCGCCCGTGCTCTGCGCCCCATCTCTATATCAATACAATAAGCCTGCTGTGCGCATTGGCCCGTTGGTCATAGCAACGAGCACATTCACACGAAATGGTAGGATAATTTTAAGGTGTGCCATTATTTTTAGAGATAATATTATTAACTACTTCAAGATCGTTTCGATATCTTTGTTCGTAAATTCATTAGTGTTTTCGCCATACAAAAAAATAGATCCTACTCTTGTCAAAATTCAAACAAAATGTAATTAATTTCTGGCTACCAAATTTTTTTACAAACAAGTCAAATCCTTAAAAAATGAGTTATCTTTTAGTTTGACATTTCATAGGTAAACTGTCTCTTTTCATTCACTAAAGAGAAAGGAAAAAAAAGAGTTTAAAGACAGACTGGTACAACTGAATCGTAGGCAATATAAGTTGCCGGCAACACCCAGTAGGAAATTACAGCGTCATCAGCACCAGTATGACCGCAATCGTTGGCATAATTTAAATACCAGTAATACGAATAACTTACCGCTACATTGACAACCATAACTGCTGGCAATATATTTGCGTAATTAAAACAGCGGATATTTAATTAAAAAAGTAGTCTTGCCTCTGTCGCGGCAATACCTTCAGACATGCTCTTGAATATGTATTCAAGGAAAAAACTGTATTTCATAACGAATCCTATGTAAAAACATAATAACTTTGTCCTACCACTACGATATAACTAAATGACTGGATAGGGCCGAGAAGAAGCATTTGAAAAAAAGCCAGATGTCTGTATTATGTAGGTACCAAAAAATTTATAGAAAATAATATCCAGGTACCCATGGAAATATACTTATTAAGGTACCTATGGAAAATAATATCCGGTAATGTAAATAAAATATAGGTATTTTATCGTCAAGGCTCTCCTTACTATGCTTATTTTCAGTAATTTTACTCGATCTAGTCAAGAAGAACCACCTAGATACACACGCTCACGCATCCTCTACAAATAGCAAGCTCAGTGGTACAGCGTTAAAAATGTGAAAAATGTCGGTGAAACGTCAAAAGTGTAGGTATTCATATTTTTGGCACTGACTTTATTATAAGATGTGCCACTGCAGTGTAGTGTAGCGTTAGATCATAATGTAACAAGTGAAGGTCGACGAGCTTACAATGATGTGCAAGAGCAAGAGCAAGACAGTCGCCTCATATATTGCAGAACGCGTGAGATTAGTGACAACACTGACAGCGGCAATTCTAATGGCTAAAAATCTGTTGCATAGAAAATGTTTGCTTGAGTGAGTCCACTGAGAGAAACATTTTAGATCGTTAAAGCTCTAAAACTATTACTATGTATAATAATAGCATTAACTATCTCTGTTTTTGTAGGTGTTTTTTTAATTTTTAAAAATTGTTTAAAGTAGGCAACTAATCCGTAGATCAAGTTCAGATTATAGAGTAAAAAGTACTTCTACTCATTATACCACTGTCTACTCTACTGCAACTACCAGCTTATCTGACAATGAAAGAACATATTATTCATGAACTATCTATATAGTATCACCTACCTAAATACTTATTACATATCTACTAGCATCTCAAATCGGCTTTGTCACTAGGGAGTCCGTAGGTAGGTTTA
This sequence comes from Anania hortulata, assembly GCA_963576865.1. Lineage (NCBI taxonomy): Eukaryota > Metazoa > Arthropoda > Insecta > Lepidoptera > Crambidae > Anania > Anania hortulata. Next base: position 10,602,396 of record OY756390.1, on the reverse strand, counting down.
GATAGGGAACTACGTACCTACTCAATTACAGTACCTACCCACTACTGCAAGGCCACACTACTTAATAAAAAATGCGTCATTGCATCGACAAATTCGACACGTTCGACAAGATGCGCGAGGACGACCTCGTCGCCGAGAAAAAAGTCGAGTCATTTTCTGTCCCAATGAAGTCTGACTCTTCTTACGGCCTCTGAAAGTCGTCCAGAACAAAGTGTGCTTGGGCATTCCCTTTTTGAACCAGCAGCCCTTCTTTTGTCCGGTGATGACGAGCAAAAAAGGCACGTTTGCAGTGAAGATAGGGCCAACAAATTCACTCATTCGTTCTATAGTCACCGCTGTAAACAAACATGAACCTAATTATTATTTGCCCTCTTAGAGGCTGTTAAAACTAAACACTAAAAAAAATATTAACTGTTTGAAAAATAGTAGATAGGTCCTCAATTCGACTGCATCTTCGCTAAAGATCGGGCATGCGCCTTCTGTTTGTTACGCGTAGGTACTGGTGCACGTCGGTTTACCGTGTTTCATACAGTTTCACACATTACTAAGTAATGGAAGGTGCACGTAAAGTGAACGTTTAGGCATAGGTACCTATGGTTCTAATGCTTATGTGGCTTTAATATTAACCGTTTATGTAGATAATAGTTTTTAATTGAATAGACTAAAAAAGAAAAAAATTTCATTAAAGCCGCATACACACATGTTCCATGAATTTACCTTAAGGCGCAGGGTAAGGAGAATAGACGTAAAAGAGCTGTTGTATCTAAATACTAGTTATTATTTCTTATAAACACTAAAAAAGATTTCAAAGTACCGCAAATATTTATATTTTAAACGACGTTTTTGTTTAGCTTCAAAGTTGGTTTAGTTATTTATAACATTCGTGCCTTTAGGATGAAGTTTTTTTTGACCGACAAAATAAAGGAGGTGGTTTTTAAATGTTTGTTATTTCAGATCTCCGCCATTAATGAACCGATTTGAAAAAATATTTTTTCAGTTGAAAGGGTATACGTCCAGATTAGTCCCATTTTTTTTCAAAATTCAATTCTGATGATGGGATCCATGAGGAATTGAGGGAACTCCTAAAATATTATAGGTATCCATATAGCGATTTTAGTATATTTAACAACAAGTCAAGCATTTGCATTCAGAAAGTATCATTTGCTAAGGTGGAACCGATGAAGGAGACCATAGTTGGCCACAATAGTCTTCCACGAGTAAGGTACGCACGCCCCACTCACGCGATAAGATATTTTCATTAGGACAGTTAAGCCTTGCCATAGTCGACAAATCAAATTTTAATAAATGATTCTGGTGAGAATGATACCATCAAACTGATCTGATGAAGAAGACGGAAGGTAAAAAAACACTAAAAAACAGACAAATAAAACAAATTTTTATAAAAAAATAACAGACTTCAAAAACACTAAAAAGCTAAAAATAACTTTTAAACAATCATACCAAACAGTTATTATTGGAGTCGGTGCCAGCCGTGGAATGTTTGAATGTGGTTGTTTGCACCGACTCCAAAAATAACTGTTTGGTATGATTGTTTAAAAGTTATTTTTAGCTTTTTAGTGTTTTTGAAGTCGGTTATTTTTTCAAATAGTAAACAAATTAAGAATTATAAGGATTTTTAATGGATTTTACTCTTAGCGCCTACTTTTCCATGAGCGGATATTTTGCTCGCAATAATAATCTAACTGCACAGGAGTGCAACGGATGTATGTTTAGTCTGCGAGAAGTATTTGTATTATCTTAGGCACGTAATAGAAGTAATAGAAGTCGCATTGGTCGACGCTAAATGCTCAAGGTCACTTACCTTACCCGTCGCCTTAAGAGAGGTCCTAAAGAGAGGAACATCTGATACCTTATTTTGACACATAATATTCGTCATGATTAAGACTTATTACTAAAATAGACAAATAAATAAAATTTACATATTCCAGTCCGGGCTCAATTCCTTTACTGTTGTACATGACCTTGATTTTCACTGATACTGACTTACTATAGCAAATTACCCTGTAATTTAAACAACGAATGTTCTGGTGGCATCTGATACAGTTTCAATCACATAAAATTGTATCTACCTACATACCTAATAGATTTTTATGCTACTAATACCTACTGTCGCCGTAACGAGAAAAGCCTTTTTTTAAATCGATATAATTATACTTTTCGGGATCAGAAAAAAAGGCACCTACATTTAACATAATATTTTTCGAGTTTAAGAAAAAAAAATTGTGCCTTTGGCGTTACGACGACAACGTATTCCGATTTCCGCCACACGGGTGACTTTATGACTTGAAAACATGTGACAGATAAATAATACACATAGGTACTAAAATCTTCGGATCAATCGAGTACATATGCCTAAACCATTTAAGAGTCTAGTTAAATCCTAAGCCATATAAGAAAAAAATATTAGTGTAAAAAATGTAAGGGTTTGTTTAGTAACAAACATCTTTTCCCAAGAAACTAATTGCCTTCTTATATCAATTAATGTTGGTAGTGTACGTCCGTCCGCGTCTAGGTTTGTTAAGATAGTTTTCGTACACTGGGACCTGGGACACTTCGTGGGATTTCGTTTGTCAAAGAAAGATCTTTTGGTAACGGAATTTTTAGAAATAAAGAGTTCTAAATAATTAAACTATATGTCAATTTTAATTTTAACTCATTTAGGTGTGCATGCATAAATGCATGGTTGAATAACAAACAACAATCAATATGGAAGTTTAGAGACAAATAATACATATTTTGATATTTGTAACCTTTCTTAATTAAGAATGTATCTCTCTTTAAAAGCTGTTACAAACAAAATAAAATAAATAAAATAATCATTTATTTGTTCGGACATGTGTACATGGTAAACAGGTGATAGGTCATTGGGCTTGGTTTCAACATGCCGTACCGAAGCGGTGTACAATTTTTTTCTAATATTAATAGCATAAACATGTCAAAAATAGATGTCAAAATTATAATAAAATATTCATTAATATGTTAGTATGTAAATGTCAAATTTAAATCATGCAATTGAAAAAAAAAATTAAATACAGCTAAACTAATTATAATTATAATAATTTGTCATTCAGAAATCTGTTATTGTATAATAGCACTTCGTAATTAAAACATTCTTTAATTTGATTTTAAACTCATTTAAATTTATTTTTTTGAATGACAAGGGAAGCTTATTGTATATTCTGGGAGTCATGCATAATATGTTCTTATTCATGAGAGCTGTCCTCGAGGTGGGCATACAAAGTCTAGTGTTGTCGCGACGCCGCGACGGTTGCGGCTTACAACATCTCCTACTCGTTGGAACATATTAGGATTAGCTTTTACAAATAATGCTGCCTCCAAAATATACATAGACGTAAGCAAAGAAAAAATATAAAGATATCTTTGACGGAAGTGATAAAATTTTGTGTTTTAGAAAGTGTGGTTTACAACTATCGGTTGTTTTCAGTCCAAACATGGCACGAATGCACTTTTTCTGCATTTTAATAACAATATCCTTATCTGTAGAGTTTCCCCAAAAGATAATGCCATATCTTAAATTTGACGCAGCTAAGCCATGGTAGGCTAGAAGTAGAGCATCGGTATTCAGTAGCGGGGCTAGCTTAAAAAGTGCGTAGGCGCAACTGCTACATGAGCCTTCCAGTTAAGTCTTTTGTCAATAATTATGCCAAAAATTTTGTATTTTTAACTTCAGATACTTTTACATCTTTATATGCTATATCCTTACTGGACGTGTTATTCGATCTTTGGTTAAAATGTATTAGTTGAGTTTTGCTTAGATTTACTTTTAAGTTATTATTATCTAACCAAGAAATTATCAATGTCAGGGAATTATTAATGTCAAGTTCATAATTGTCAGGTTCTTTACATGATACGTCGATAACAGTGAACACGTCTATTGCAAACAAAAACCCTATTTATAACAATACAATATTATCATTTGGTTAACCTGTTCGTTTATCACGACTAAAATATAACAACCTTAATCATAAACGTTATTTAACTACGTCAAGAAAGCCTTACAATAACGCTTAGCAAAATGTTGTATCCATTGTAAACGATTTCAAAATGTCAAATTAAAACCGCTTTACCTCTCTTACTGCCGCACTCAGAGACATCAATTAAAACGTCAACAGTAAAGTGTTGATTATCATTTTTGTTCATTCAATAAGTAAACATTAAAGTTAAGTGACGTCTCTGAGTGCGGGGGTTAATGAACAAGTTAATCAACAAAATGGCGTCTTTGTAACAGCTGACATTTGATTCTGAGTTTTATGTGTCAAGTGTATTATTAACATAATTTTTTAAATTTGACATTTCGCGAGAATAACGCGCAAGCTGCTAGAATTTCATTTTTCTGCCATTTATTTATTGCTTAAGGCTTAAGTTGTTACTTATTAGCTAATGCCTAACAAGTATATTGGCAGCATTTTTAAATAACGCTAATTTAAAAAAAAAACTTTATTTCGTTAAGGCCTAAAATCTCTTCTTATCACGAAGAGCTTTCGAAAATATTCCCGGAGATTTCGTACATACATTCTACCCGTGTAAGGATTCCCGAGGTAGGTCCCGATGAACAACGTGGCGTACTGTCCTAGCAGCAAGAACAGGAATGGATGATCAGCTAGCACTCGCGCCTTGCGATGCGGGTCTCCACGCAGTTTCGTCTCTACATATCCTGTTTCATGTTAATAAAAATACAGAGCTCTTAGTATTTTTTTATATTATTTCGAAACATCGAAAAGAAAGTAGTTTAAGTAATATATGTGCTTATTTTAGCAATACACATTATATGTTATTAATAAAATTATGAGTATTGAAAAAGCAAATATACTTAGGTATCTTTAAATATAATAAAGATAAATGTTATAATTACAATTTGGTACTACTGAGCTGACAGACATTATCTAATAATGTTTTTTCTTCTTAATGTATAGTTTGTTAAGCAGTATTTTGTTTTTCAATTTTTCTTTTATACCTAACGCTAAGAGATTATTCGCCATTACCCACCTAAAACTTGTATACTTACCACTACTCAATTCTTACATACTTCGAAAAACAGATTGTAATGTTAAGATTATTTCGTTGCAAACGTGTAATAATATTGTTATGAAAGAGCGGCTACCTGTCACAAGTGTTATTCTTAATACTTACTAGGTAGTCTCAACCACAACCATTGTTTAGTATTTAGCTGTAAACGAAATAAAAATATTTAAATCTTAAATCTTTAATGTAAATATTTTTGATAAACAGGGTGTACACAAGAATAGAACCATCCTTGATACCACGTATTCAGCTGCTCTTAAACAACCACTATTACATATGGGAGCAACATCGAAACCGTGTTTTTTTTCAGATGCTCCATAAATTATCAACGAGATAGCGCGTTAGTTCGTATGAAGTATCAATTTTTTTACCCAATTTGATGTTGGTGCCCTAAAAAAAGTTGTTGTATTTGAGCACGAGCCGATCACGTAATTTTAAGGAGTATCCTATTATTGTTTACACCCTGGATACCTACGTATACTCTCAGGGTACATAAAGTTATAAAAGCATAAAAAGAGCGGCTCCAAATTGACTTGACTAACTAATTAACTGATTGGTACACAGCTAAAATTCCTGGAGCAAATAACATTATATTTAAGAGGGGCTGTTCATTTTAACATGTAAGTTTCGGTTATGAAGTGATTTTTTAACACTCCTTATTATAAGAAATGGGATATTTTAATATAAGTTATCTTACTCCAACAATGAACAATACAAGTAATAACTATTAAATTCAAAATTTTAAAAAAAACCCTACGATACCACATACAGATACACAGAACACACGTAAAACTTATAACACCCCTCTTTTTCGTCGGGGATTAAGAATGAAATTGATTTATGACATAGTACGGTTCTAATAAGCACAGCATAGGCCATTTAAAATGAAATGAAACATGGCACTTACTGTGTCAACGAAACTAAAAATTACATAATTTAAACCATTACTAAAGATTAGCCAAGCAATGTATAATGTATGTTACCATAATCGAGACATGTCCAATTAAACATTTCAAATTATATAATCCACAAACAACCTTGGTGTAAAATTATGCCGAAGTTATCGTTTTATATCGATATCGAGTTTATTAATAAGACGGTTAATGTTTAAATAAGCACAGGCCAACTGCTGCGAGCTGGTGATGCCGCTGATGAATAGGTATCAAGGAAACTCTTCATTCTCAGTCGCACAAAAATAACGTTGCGTTGTCTGTTTTACGTTTAAAAGCAGCTAAATTTTTGTAGATAAATAGGTTACTAGTTTATTCTGCTTCGGAGGGTTTGATGCAGTAGCCTATGAACACGGTAGTGTATTCTTCGGCAGCCAACACGTGCAGGAAGGGTCGGTCAGCCCTAAACCGCACTACATTTTTCGGCCCGCATTTCTTCTTTAACACTGCCTTACCTGTTTCAAGAATACTCAACCATCAATACCTTAGTAGAAATCGCGATGAGATAATTGTGTTTCAGGTAGGTACTTAGATCATATTTATTAACGCTCACCAAAAAAATACTTTACTTTGAAACCAATCTTAATAACATAAATAAAATAAATGAACTCTACTATTAAGTATTATGCATTAATAAGAAAATTTGGAAAGCCGATTTGGTTATAACACTTATTCTTACATAAAGGTACATTTCTGATAGGCTGTGAAATTTGATTCATATTATTTAAATGTAGTAAAATTTAAACCATAAATCAACATTTGTTTTTTTATACTGTCCAATGGGTACTTAGAAAACCGACAACTACAATATAAACCTAAACAAAAAACTTACTAAATAATTAAATATTGTTTAATTTAGTTAGTACAATTATTTAAATCTCAAAAAACGATGCAGCTGAGACGAATTAGTTAATCAAAAAAATTAAACTGATTCTCACACAGATTAAATAATATTAGGTACAGTCAACGACAGGTCAACCTACCCAAAAAGTTTAAAGGTCTGTGAACCGATGTAGAGATCAATATCAATTGAGAAAATATTATGTTTTGTGGTAGGTTGACGAGCTTTTGTCTGTGTCTATCTATCTATCTTATACATTAACACATTTGGTACTTGGTTTTTAAATAAAATCATGCAGTAACATAGTAAGTACCTAGTTACTTACTTTAATTTTACATTTGATTTTTAAGTCCTTTTTTAACAAAACAGCCAAATTTCGTAATCATATCAGCTGGTGCTTTCGGTAGAATTTGGTATGTGTTTCCAAACTGGCATGTTAAAACTACTTATTTCGTTTAATTTTATCCTCAGTGGGAGGTAATGAAGTAACGATAAAAAATAGCTAAGAACTGCCAGTACCTAGGCTTCGAATCATTTATTAATAGCTTTTATTTAGTTTCACCTGTCCCGGTGTCTGAAATGAAATCTTAGAAGTTAAATATGACCAATTTCCCGGTTTCCTATTGAGCTGAAATTTTGCATGCATATGTATATTGCGTGACAATGCAATATTATGATGACATGGAGCTGATCTGATGCTGGAGCTGGAAGGTGGCCATAGGAACTCCGTAACAAAACGACACCACCCCGTCAAGTTGGGCTTGTTTCATTTGTATTGACGAGTACTTTGATCCTGTATGGTAACCAGGGTCTGATGATGGAACTGGAAGGTGGCCATAGGAACTCCGCAACAAGAAGACACAATCTCATCGACTTTGTGCTAGTTTGGTTTGTCTTGATAAGTACTTTGTTCCTAGAAATTATCCGTCCGTATGTAACCAACATACCATTAAAATTTGGGAACATAGGCCTTTATTTAACTTGCAATGTATGTAACTATGTTCTCTCCTATAATATGGAAATCAAATGAAAGGGCTTTAATAATAACTCGTAAAATAAAGTGACGTCTCCCTAAATCCAATATGGCGAACTTCTGTAGGTGTGACCTAAGTGTTTTATGCTTTCCTACAATATGGGTTATAGGTAACAAATGAATGAAAGAACTTGCTGAGAATACGAATTCGAGTTAAACTTCGTTGCTCCAATCAGTCTGAAGTTTTGGGGTACTGACTGGTGTTCTGGGAGTCCTCGATTATGATATTGAGGTCAAATTGTTCAAGTCTGTAACTTTAACTTGTGTAATTTGGCGAGATAGGCGTCAACAGCATTAGTTTTCAACCCGTCTAAAAGAAGAAGACTGGAGGGCTACCCCATGGAGTTAGAAATAGTCTTTGGGGTCAAGGTGATGATGCATTACAATGTACTCGTAGATGTGACCAAAGGTCTGGTGAATGGTGCCATTGGACATTACAGAAATCATATGGCCCTGCTTTCCGAGACCACAAATGTATGATACTGACATACCATCCGTCCGTATCATTTAAGTCACAGGACGTCTACTGTTGAATTGACTGTATTGAATCCTCCATTCTGTATAACTTGCCGCAGATTATGAATATAGTGTATGGTACTTTTCGGAAACCCGCTTGTTCGGGAGGCTGGAAGTCATCGAAACTACGCGCGAGACGATTCGTGATGACTCTCAAAAACAGCTTGTAGACATGGCATGGCTCAGAATTCGTCTGTTTAGACTTTGGTAAAGACGGTATTAATCTCATTTAGCCCAAGACTATGCAATTTCCAGCAAAATATAGTCAAGGCACTGCAGAACGAAGAATGCTGCTAATAATATTATGTTGGGCTTGCACAGTACACAAAATGCAGAGTAGTACTGTCTACCATGCCGTTTTATACTTAGGCTCAAAGCTCTTTATAGCTGCTGGTTAAGCAAATGTGGAAAATCGTTAGGTCTCCTTATTGAAGAGCTAGAATGTTCGAAACTAACTAGCAAACGACCTTGCAACAATGATGCGTTGAATGAAATGAACAGACTGAGAAACCTATCCAGCGATAACTAAAAAGTATAAAATAAATAAAATGAATTAGAAGAAGCATTTAACTAAAAGCTTGTTTTAAAAAAGTTTTTATTTTTTTATTTTTGTCAATTTTGTTTAATAAGTCGCACTCAAAATTTACAAATTTGAGTGATATAAGTTATTATCACGTATCTAACAAAGCAACCAAGAACTAGAAAAAGAAATCAAAGAAAAATGTTTATTTTATTTTATCTTTTTACATGAAATAAACAATTTCATATTCACACTGATCGTTTTGGATATCTTTATATTGTAACATAAAAAAAATAAGAATGAAAGAAATTCGAACATAAATCGCAAAGTTTACGAAAATCATAATTTTCTATTGTACTTGAGATTTAGTATACCTACTACTGTACTACACCTAAGGCTATAACAATAACATTTTCAGGAACAGATTTTTTTTCACATTGTGCATATTGTAAAAGTTGTTAATTTTCTTCACATAGTGCCCAGTGCAAAATTATCAAAAAAGTATAAAATACATTGCGGTGGTACCGATGCATTATTCACCGCGGTGAGAAGCAACGAAGTATGGTGCCTCGTCGATAAAAATCACAGCCAAGAACGGCCGGTCCGCCACGAATTGCTCAGTCGGCTCAATTATAGCCGAGTACATTGCGATGTTCATAGCTGAAAGTTCAGTCTTTACTTTTCAAATATTCAAAAACCATTTCCTTAAACCTAGGTCCATAGCCAAATATGTATGAGCAATAAACAGCATGTACAGAGTGAAATTAAAAGCAATCAACATTATATTTCGGGAGATTCAGACTTATGATAATGAACAACGCAATGACCAATAATGAAAGCTTGAAAAAATATTACCTATTTTATTCATTTTGGTTGTTGAATTGATAACAACTCTTGTCTAATATAACATCTTTTTCGCGTTCACTATCGCTCACATTTAGTAATCATGAGCGGAACCCTTCGTAACAATTTATCAACAGATTCCGAAGTAGACAACAACAAATGCGAAGCAACAAACAACAACAAAATGATCACTTACAGAAAAAAGTTAAGATTTATGTAATAGAATTTACAAAATTAGTATCTTTATATTTGTACTATTTCTAGGAGGTGTTTACAAAATCTTAATACGATTATTTTAATGATGACCTTCCCGACCCGACCTAACAGTCTTAAAATAGGGTATAGTCTCTCTCAGTCTAATAAAGCTTAATCTTACTATTCATTTACAAGGAAAAAAATATTTTGTATTTACCTACACTACTCAAGAAAGTAATAAAATGACATTCATTTAAATGTCGAAGTAATAAAATAAAGTTTATTTGGTTTAATACATTTAAATTAAATACAGGTTAATTACAGTTAAATACATTTATTTTACGCTCATTTGTTTGAAAACAGACTATGTAGGAAAAATTATAATATAGTTTATTTGGTAACGTGTTACATACACATAACTTTTATTTCCCGTGATGTGTAGCCATGAAGTACGGGGAACCGTCCACAAGAATAACTGCCAGGAATGGTCGGTTGGCCACGAAGCTAGGAACTGGCTCCTCTTCAATGAAAGCCGAACACATTGCAACAATCATAGCTGAAATGTAATATGCACGTGTTTTCATATTTGAAACCTTATTGGTAAAATCTTTATTATAACCTACAAATAAGGAAAACAAAAAAAGACCTACGTTTGTTAGTTATAACGATGCACCATCACCATCAAACACAACAACCAACCCTTAGCAACATCGAAATCATCCTAATCTAAAAAAAAATGTCCAAGTGCGAGTCGGGCACCGAGGGTTCCGTACAAACCTGTAGGTATATAAGTAAAAGTTCACCCAAGCTTAAAGATATTATAGACCTGAGTTTTTATTTTATTTTATTTTATTTTATTTTATTGGTATACACAACAGGTAACAATCCTAAGGGTATTAGGCAAACAATTTAAGAACTTAGATCTAGATTCTAACCTAAAAACATGTACACACAGCATGACCAACATATGTAAACACTATGCTACTAACAGTTCAATTCCAAAAATGTGCAACTAAAGACAGTTTATCAAGTGTTATTTCATAAAATTCTATTATGTAATTGCTAAAAAAAAAATTGAAATTAATGTGAAACAAGTAGAGAGTTCAGTGGAGGATAAGTTTGACATTATAACGAAATGTAACGTGTTTGGACACAAATATGTCAAGGTTATTGCTCTGCAACAATTCATTATACAATCTGCACATGCGTATAACAGGGTTATAAAAGGAAGTATTGTTCTTAAAAACATACAAAATGAAGGTCTTCATACGGTTTCGGGTAATTATTCTAGCGTCGAAGTTAAGCAGTGACAATAGTTTAGGGGAATCAAAATAGGAGTGTACGATTTTATGCAGGTGGAAAAGATCTTGCTGCATTCGCCTTGTCGCTAATGAAGTAAGTTTGAAATGAAGGAGCCTATCAGGATATGATGCCAGTTTACGGAGGAGACTACATCTAAAAGACAATATTTTAAGGCATTTATTTTGAATACTCTCAATCCTTTCGGAGTGTATTGCATAGCTAGGGGACCATATGACAGAGCAGTATTCCAAACAACTTCTGACAAGGCTGCTGTAAATAAGAAGGAGGCTCTGAGGATCACTAAATTGTTTAGTAGCTCTAGCCACAAATCCGAGCGTCTTAAGGCTTTTCGATATAATATAGTCATAGTGGTCCCTGAAAGTCAACTGCTCATCAAACAGAACACCAAGATCCCTGACAACGGATGAACGCTGCAGCGCTTGGCCAGCCAGCCGATAGTCAAAGATAATTTTGTGTTTTTTCTTTCTAGTGAACGAAATAATGCGACATTTGCCGATACTTAGATACATCAGATTGCGCTGACACCATAACGATATAACGTCGAGATCACGCTGGAGAGTAACACAATCATTGATGCTTTTAATAGTTGAAAAAACTTTCAAATCGTCAGCGTAAAGTAGACATGGAGAAGTCAGGAGACCAGCCAGGTCGTTTATAAATATCACAAAGAGCAAAGGCCCTAAATGTGACCCCTGTGGGACTCCTGATGTGATAGTAACAGGAGCTGACTTGTATCCCTTTAAAGTAATAAGCTGACTCCTCATGCTAAGGTAGGAACAGATCCAACGCAACAGACTACCATGAAAACCATACCACGAGTATAGTTTCTGACAAAGCAGAGAATGGTTAACCTTGTCAAAAGCCTTTTCAAAGTCGGTGTAAATCGAGTCTACTTGACCAACATTAGAAAATGACATGCACAGGTAGTTCTTGTACTCAAGAAGATTTGTAGCAGTAGACTTGTGCCTCATGAAGCCGTGCTGATCCTGAGAAAGGAAGGGTTTAACATGGGTAAAAATATGGTCATAGATAACAGACTCAAACAGCTTTGCCTTTTTGATATGAGTTCCAATTTAATAACTCTACGCGTTTATGAGGAAAGGGGTAAGGGGGGGGGGGGGTTATAAGTTTAAAATTATTTATATGATATTTAAAAAAACACTACAAAAGAGATGGATACAAAAATTAGGAAACAACTTAAGTGAGACAAAAACAAGAAAAGATATGTTAGACCATGCAACCAAATTCTACAGAGAACTGTATAGCAGGAAAGGAAATGAAAATTCACGTGACCATGAACACAATGAAATTAAAAATTGCAACGCAGTTAAACCAATAGAAGAAGATGAAGTCTATTCACACCTAATAGTGCTAAAAAATTAAAAGAGCCCAGGACCAGATGGGTTAACAAATGAATCCCTTAAACTAGGAGCTCCTATATTACTCAGACACTTAATACTATTCTTTAATATGATACTTGACACTGAAATAATACCATTGCAGTGGTGCTCATCTGACATAACATTGATTTATAAAAAAGGGAACCCGCTAGAAATCGGGAACTACAGACCCATCAGCCTACTAGCAAGTGTGTACAAAAAAAGTGGACTCCTCGCAGCCAATAGAACAGGCGGGCTTCCGATCAGGTTACAGCACAACAGACCATACAAACTGTGAAACAAGTAATAGAAAAGTATAATGAATACAACAAACCGTTATATATTGCTTTTATCGATTATAGCAAGGCTTTTGACAGCATCAGCCATAGCAAAATATGGCATTAATATTGAGGGGCATCGCCTAAATCATCTTAGATTTGCAGATGATATAATCATATTTGCTGATACAGCCAAACAACTACAAGAGATGCTATGCTCATTAGATCAAGAAAGCGAAAAAGTAGGCTTACAAATGAATGAAAGCAAAACCAAAATAATGACAACAGTTACAAAACACCTATTATCATAAAAGGAAATACTATAGAACATGTTAACAGCTATATCTATTTGAAAAACAGGTTTCGTTCATAAAAACTAACAACGAAGAGGAGGTGGAAAGAAGGAAAAATATTGCATGGAAAAAGTTTTGGTCACATAAAGAAATTCTTAAAGGCAAATACAGCATGAAGATAAAGAGAAGTATAATGGATACCTGTCTTCTACCTAGTTTGCTATATGGCAGAAAATAAATACAACACAGAGAGCAATGGAAAGAAGCATCCTAAAAATAAACAAACAACATAAAATTAAAAATGAAATTATACGACAGAAAACAAAAACAACAGATGCACTTACACAAGCTTTGAAGCTCAAGTGGCAATGGGCGGGGCATATATCTCGCTACACAGATAAAAGATGGACATTACTGGCTACAAGATGGAAAGGACCAATACTAGGAAAGAGAAGAGTTGGAAGACCAATCAAGCGATGGACTTATGATGTAATAGAGATCGCAGGAAAAGACTGGATGCATAAAAGCAAAAACAGAGAATTATGGAAGAGTCTGGAGGAGGCCTATACTCAATCGAGATCCATTCCTACAGAAACAACTGGACTAGTTGTTAACTAACACATAAATAACTACAATAAGTCACTAGCTTATACATAAACTAACAAAAAACAACATTTAAAATGTAAAAATTTAGAGGAATGGAATAAATGGGTTTATTATTATTATAAGTACTTAAGCAAAACATTTAATTTGCTGCATACATTATACTGGATTGCTCGAACTGTTATGCGGGAACTTGGAGTTGGATTTTTAAAAAAGATTTTAAAATCACAAAGAGATTATTAATTACAAAAAATACACGATTTTAAAAAGGGCGAGCTTTCAGGACAACGGATACAGAGGTAAGTTTTCAGGAGTTACGGCGTCACGATGCGTCACGGAGTTAGCAGGATACAGGGACACGACGTCACGAGGAGTTACAGAGTTAGCAGGATACAGAGACACGACATTCACAGGATATGGAATCACGAAGTCACAAATGTGTAATTGAATGTCGAGGAGTTCACAAGGTAGGATTTCATTCTTTCAGGATACGGAGCCACGAAGTCGCCGGAATACAGTCACCAGAACAATTAGGACACAGCGCGTCACAAATTCACCAGGGTACAGAGTCACGATTTCGAAAGTTCACAGACACAAAGAATTTCACGATTTCGCGACACTTTGGAGACGGACCAGGGACCGATAATTTTCCTGATCCCTTTACCGATGCCACCAGTTTATTAATTACAAAAAATACACGATTTTAGAAAGGGCGAGCTTTCGTGGTGGAGCCGAGATGTGAACTGACTCGAACCGGGGCCGCGACTGGGCTGCTCGGGCAAGAAGTGCTGACAAGCACTTTCTTCAGCAGTTTTACTAGCATTTTTTATATATTAGAGAACGAAGGAAACTAATTCAAATTGTACAAAAAATACATATTTGTACAACAATTACATTGGTGTGTTAAGGTGGAAGTACTAGTGACATATAGTGTGAGAAATCATAAAGGTTCATTCATTGGGGTTTATAAAAGCGTTTTAATTCATGGCAATCATTTATTATTTTTGTAAAAAATTATGAGTGTGATATGGTGGTAGTACTAGTAACATATAGTGTAAAAAATCATAAAGGTTTATTCATTGGAGTTAATGAAAGCGTTTTGATTCATCGCAATCATTTATTATTTTTGTAAAAAAATTATAAGTGTGATATGGTGGTAGTACTAGTAACATATAGTGTGAGAAATCATAAAGGTTTATTCATTGGAGTTTATGAAAGCGTTTTAATTCATCGCAATCATTTATTATTTATTGTCTTTCCCTGTAAGACCCAATGAAGAGCGCTGTGCGAGGTTGGAGAAGCAGAAGAAAAGAGTGGTCGGCGCGCAACATTCGCGGCATGCAGTAATCGATAGGATAGACCTACTGATTTGCAAACTGTTTTTAAATAATATAATAAAATAGGCTAATGTTAAAAATAAAATACTCCATTCTTCTTAAGACATGCCGCATATTATCAGAAGCTTCAAATAAAAAACATTTCGGACCGAACTGTCAAAGCCCCGCACATTATCCGGTTCGGCGATCCGGCCACAGAATAAATAATACAGCAGAAGCGACACTTAAAGACATTTGCTAAAATAGATTATCTACTCTCAATGTGCGGCAACAAAGAGCAAATTAGCTTGCACCGGGCAATGTACTCTCATTTTTTAATAGTCTACAAAGCGTTACTGCAAGCGATAATCCACCAAAACGCCACAAGTGAGCGTTCTTTTTACTTTGTCCTGTCAGCTACCGCTCTCTCGCAAGGGCTGCGACTTGTGTTTGTGAATTTGGTCGATACCTACCTACGCATGAAATAGCGTGTAGATAATTAGTAATCATTTCAATGAAAATATTACTTTCCATTCCGGTATATCGATACAATTAATTTATGATAACACCCTGATCATAATATTAGTGTTAAAGAGCCCTGTATAAAAATGTCGTAACGTAGTAAGTACCTACTTAATGAGGACTTAAAATATTATAGAAGTGGTTTATGGACTTATTATAATATTGTGGTAGGTCTGCTGGAAATCGAGACGTTAGTATTTTTAATCACAACGGAGCGGTCGCGGTGCTGCTACAATACTACCGAGCGACCCGGTGGCAAAATATATAACCCAAATGCTGCGCAAATTTTCGATTTCTTTTAATTTTCTTATTCACAGTGCGTACAAAAAACTAATATAAGAACGTGTAACAGCGCGCGCGCGTGACACTCGACTGATTTTTCGAAGGTGCGCGTCGCGTAAGTATTTATCTCAACCGAAACGCGGAGTGTCATAGGCCTGATCCGGCGCCAATTGTTGCTGACACACCTCTCCGTCTTTTGACGTTCGCACAGGGATGTTAAGGATGGCGACACGTTATTGCTATTGGCACTATTGATTAGTTTATCAAAGAAAAATATCATTGTTTATATTTTCTCAAAAGTATTTTATTTTGATAGTGTTCACTATCCACATTCCATATGCACGGATTGTTTTCCACTTCAACTAAAAAATCTTTAGAATAAGAATAATATGAAAAGAATACGTTTATTTGAAACAAACCAAAAAAATAATAATTTAAAACACGAATAAGTATTAAACCGAATTAAAAGTTAAAAATTCATTGTGAAAACTGTAGGAAATCATTTGCGGTCGACCCTTAGAGTGTGTTTGGTCACGAGCTAGCAATAATAAGAGCATACATTTTCCTATTTTTCCTTCTATCGACAAAAACACCCCCTTTTGAAGTCCATAACCCTCCCTCTTGGTATAGCCGTTTGAACCTCTTCCTTTTTTGATGTCGTTTGTAACCTATGGGTAAAAAAGTGAGAACCTCCTCTTTTTTTGTAGTTGATTAACAAAAGTAAACCTTTGGCAACCCTACTTTCATCTTTGACATTTTGCAACAAGAAGCGCGTGTGCAGCATACGGTGACGTCTGCCAAACTGAAATAATTTTTTGATAATATACGGGGTCTAGTACAAAATGTATGGTAGACGGGCCTCTCAAGAATTCTGATGACGTTTCAATTAGAACCGGATGACCGGCAAGAAACATTTCTTACAATATGCGGGGTCCAGTACAAAATGTATGCACCGAAGTGCCTTTAGGTTTGCTCTAGAATGTTTCTATTAGAAGCTTCGGATAATATGCGGCCTGTCTTAATCATTCAAAGTAGCCCGCGAAACCGAACCTTTTTGACACACCAGATATCCTTCATTGTTTTATTGTTATGTATTTATTATTTTTTATTCGTGTGTGTCAAATAAATGTATTCTATTCTATTCTAAATTCAAAATTTCTTACGTTTTTTTCTTCTTCTAGTATACCATAGTATATCAAAGAGTGAAAAAATGATAGTTTCACGGAAAAATAATAACTTTAATAATCAATTATCTCACTGACTTATATGAAGATTAAATACTGTCTGATCAAAACATGATATTTAGGACCAAATCTGACTCAATCGATTGTTTGGGTGATTATTATTCAATAAAAATAGCATTACTACAGCCACGAATCACATTTTGATCAGTACATACATAATGTCACTGAGATAGACAATACAATAGAGTTAACATATAAATCAGTGCATAATGTACACTAAAGTAAAATTTATTCCTATAACGATCTAGCCTAAACTCTTAATTTTTACTAGTTTTGAAACCTAATAAGTATCTAGCGTAATAAGGAGGAATGGCTAGATATGTTTTTAGAAGCATAAAAAAATCTTAAAGGCATTTATTTTTTTAAATTAATAAGTATGTCGGAAATAACGATGCTAGCGCCGTCTATAGTGGGACGCCAGCGCCCCCAGTCGGCGCTCGACGGAGTCTACGACGTAGCGGTCGGCCCGAGGCTAGCGCCGCAGACTTCATGCAACGGTCGAACAGTGAACACGTTTAGAAACTGTCGCGCGTCCTATCTATGTTGAGTTTGTTTGTGGTTCAAATTACATTGTGATCGTGCAAACTACATACTTTAATTTACTGACACTTCCCACGTACGCCCACCCGATAGTTCGTTATGGCGGAGAACGGCGAGCGCGAGCTGGTCTCTCCAATATTGCCCTCGCCTACAAGTAATTTAATGATATCAAAAACAACATATTTACAATAAGTAAATTTTATTTAAAAAAATAAAACCGACTTCAAAACACTAAAATGCTAAAAATAATCCTAACACTTAAGTACCTAATCAGTTACTTTTGGAGTCGGTGCCAGCCGATGAGAGATTCAATGTTTTTGTTTGCACCGACTCCAAAAGTAACTGATTAGGTACTTAAGTGTTGATTATTTTTAGCATTTTAGTGTTTTGAAGTCGGTTTTATTTTTTTTAATAAAATTTACTTATTTCATAAATTTTTAGTATAAATCCTCATCTAACTGCTGAACACCGATTTCATCCCCTATTTTCCTACCCTTAGGGGTGATTTTTATTTTGCAAACTTTTATCATATTATCTTTGAAGTATAAGCTATTCAATAAAACAAAAACCATCAAAATCGGCTCATATTTGTCGAAGATAGGTAACAAGAACCACAACCAAAATATTATCTGGGTATATATTTGTTGATTTTCTCAAAAAGTTCTAAATCAATTTCGATAAAATTTATATGGGACCACCTCTGAAGAATGATCTACCAAACAAAAAAGAATCATTAAAATCGATTCATAATTGGCGGAGTAATCGCGTAACATACATACAAAAAAAAAAAAACAGTCGAATTGAAAACCTCCTCCTTTTTTGAAGTCGGTTGAAAAAGAATCTACTTAAGCATTAGAATGTTGGCATCCTATTAACTCCAATAAAGAGCACTATGTGAGGTTGGCGAAGCAGGCAGTACAGGAATTGATCGGCGCGGAACTTTAGTGGTGGCGACGGTAAACTGTATGACTGCAGGACGAAGAAACCTACCTCTAAATATGGATAACCGCATTAAAAACATATATTTTATTCGATTCACGTCTTAATTAAAATTTCGTTACATTTCCATTGCATTGTTCAATTATTTCAAAAATCATAATTTTACAATTTCACGACCGATTTAAGTTCCAGTATTAATCATGGGTAAATGTCTACTAGATTATGAAAATCTTTTATGATCGCTTAATAGGACACTATTAACCACTTTTAAATATTTTTTTTACAATATTAAAATACATATTTGTTAAATTAAGAATAGTACCTACCTACATTCACCACCTGGCTGGGCTTAAAATATTAGACCAGCACACTATTATTTAATACTAGTTTGCGTTTTATGAACTTACAGGTACCACTGTTTTAGGTGAATTCCCATTGATTTGCAGTTTGCACTAATAAGTTAAAAGAATAAGTAAATTTTATTAAAAAAAATAAAACCGACTTTAAAACACTAAAATGCTAAAAATAATCCTAACACTTAAGTACCTAATCACTTAATTTTGGAGTCGGTGCCAGCCGATGAGAGATTCAATGTTTTTGTTTGCACCGACTCCAAAAGTAACTGATTAGGTACTTAAGTGTTAGGATTATTTTTAGCATTTTAGTGTTTTGAAGTCGGTTTTATTTTTTTTAATAAAATTTACTTATTTCATCTATTTTTAGTGATAAATCCTAATCTAACTGCTGAACACCGATTTCATCCCCTATTTTCCTACCCTTAGGGGTGATTTTTATTTTGCAAACTTTTATCATAGCATCTTTGAAGTATAAGCTATTCAATAAAACAAAAATCATCAAAATCGGCTCATATTATTTTGTCGAAGATAGGTAACAAGAACCACAACCAAAATATTATCTGGGTATATATTTGTTGATTTTCTCAAAAAGTTCTACATCAATTTCGATAAAATGTATATGGGACCATCTCTGAAGTATGATCTACCAAACAAAAAAAGAATCATTAAAATCGATTCATAATTGGCGGAGTAATCGCGTAACAAACATAGAAAAAAAAAAAAAACACATACAGTCGAATTGAGAACCTCCTCCTTTTTTGAAGTCGGTTGAAAAATCAGCAATGTACACGTCATAAAGTCATATAATTTATTTTTTTAATTAAATTTACTTATTAAAATTGCTATGAGTGTTATTTTTAACGTTTTTAGGTGAAATATTACGCATAATCAAAAATTGACAAAGTAAAATACCTAGATACCCTGCTACGGCTACTAAGAAAACAGTGACTACGTATTTGGACTCTTTTGTGGTTACAAGTTACAACATTAACTACGGCTACACGGGGATTATGATTACGTATCTTGCTATGGCTACTCCGAAAACAGATTTCTAGGATACTTTTACTGGGTAGGTAGTCCGAGTTCGTCCGAGAAGTTAGTTCTTTTTTTTTTTTTTAAAGTAAGCCTCGGAGGTGATCCCATTTAAATTTCATAAAGTTTAGTTGTTTTACTGTATTTTATGAGGCTAAAAATAAATAGGCCACGGTAAAGGCGAGTAATAGGACATATTAAAGATTCTATTTCTAAAATTTTAAGTAAAAAAAAAAACATTAAGTCTTACATCTCCTAGACATTACATATCACAAATTCACAATTAATAAATTTGTCATAGTTTGTTTGTTTTGTTTTTAAAGGATATAAGGTACTCAAAAAC
Organism: Anania hortulata; assembly: GCA_963576865.1. Lineage (NCBI taxonomy): Eukaryota > Metazoa > Arthropoda > Insecta > Lepidoptera > Crambidae > Anania > Anania hortulata. The sequence goes on along the minus strand of OY756390.1, from coordinate 10,581,984 downwards.
TTATCTTGCTAATTCTAAAGCATGATGCAACACATCAAAAACAAAAATAAATTAAAATTAAAAATATTTAAATTCAAAAACAGTCTTCAACAGTATTTTGTTAAAATATATTGTCAAAAAATTGGTTCTTTTACTTGGGGGCGTGACGGCTGGGTCAATACAATTATATTTAAACCTACGACCGGCAGATATAATAAAAAGAAAAGTAATGTTTATTTAAAAATAAATACGAACTTTTTATGATCAAGTTATTACTGCGTATAGAGATACTGCGGAAAGTGGATTTTTAAGATAGGTCAGGACAGGCAGTTACCTAACCTTATCCGTTGTATAGGTACAGGAAAATACTTTAAACCGCATTTCCAGATTTTGAAGAAAAAAACAGGAATAAAAAACCGGACAAGTGCGAGTTGGACTCGGACACGACAGCTCGTCAACCTAACGATTTATGACGTATTAAAAAAACTACTTACTAGATCTCGTTCAAACCAATTTTCGGTGGTAGTTTGCATGGTAGTGTACATCATATATTTTTTTAAGTTGTATCATTCTCTTATTTTAGAAGTTACGGTGGGAGGGGGGGGGCGTCACATTTTACCACTTTGGAAGTGTCTTTCTCGCTCAAGACTGCGCGAAGTGGAGGAGTAAATCAAGGAAAGCAGACCCTGGGCTCCAAAGCAATGGCTTTGGACGCAACCGAGATTGACCGTATAGATGAAGAAGTAGAGGAAGTGTCTCTCGCGCAAACTATTCAGTTTAGAAAAAACAGGTACTAGAAACCTTAATATCATTTTTGAAGACCTATCCATGGATACCCTACACGTATGGTTTTGATAAAAAAGTTCTAAGTATGGGAAACCCCGAAAATGTATTGTTTTTTTTCTATAGTAAAAATCTTAATGCTGTTCACAGAAAACATCTACTTACCAAGTTTCAACAGTATAGTTCTTATAGTTTTGAAAAAAAAGTGGCTGTGTGTGACAAACGGACGGACAGCCAGAAAGACATGACGAATCCATAAGGGTTCCGTTTTATGCCATTTGGGTACGGAACCCTAAAAATAGCCACGAATCACATTAATTTCAATTTTAAATTAGCTATTTGATTAAGCGGTGAGATTTCGCGCTGCTGTAATAGTGGCAACACAGTGCCCATACTGAGGTTTTGTGTTACAAATTTAGATATTTATGATTTCGAAGAAAACAATTCAAAATCGATAATTTTAAATTAAACTGATCCACCTTGCTTCTGCTTTTCAGAACAATTTTTGCACTTCTTTACAACGCAAGATAGCATTTTTAAAAGAAAAAAAATTTGGTCTCGTGACGCCTGTTCCGTGTAGCGCACGCTGTCACACTGCGAGTCAAATCAGATGACTTTGTTATTTCAGATGAGTTTGAATGCCGTCACTCGGTACTTTGACAGGTTCGGTCTTTTTTTTCTGATCGTCTCTGATGAGGGTCAAGAAGATATTGCGTACGGAACGATTATGACCTTTATAATTCTTAGTAGCAACTCGCCGTTAAAGGCGGACTAAATCGTATGTAACAAACAAATAATCCGCGAGCAAAGCGAGCGCGAAAAATTTGTAAATATGCTACATACTTATCTGTCCTTAAACTGTCCAGCTAGACTAACCATAATTTGATGGGAAAGAAGTGACGCCTAGTAATAACGAAAAATGCAGTCTAGGGTGGGCAAAGAGGATTCCAGCGTGGGCGCCGCCCCCCACGCCTATGCGCTGGAGCCGCGCAGCGGATTGTGAGGTTTTTAAAGTTTACGCATAATAAATTTGTAAAGCATACAATCAGCTGCCCTCCCCTGCCCCCCTAGTGTGAGGAATAAAAATAAATTGCTTAAAATGCTTTTACCAATTACCACTAACCTTGCTAGACCTACTTATAGTACGGTAGTACTATTAGGTATTCTGTGCTTATAGAAAAGAACCAAAACCGTTAGTACTCTGGATTTAATTTTCGTAACCTTATTTTCTACAGTTGTGTACGGCATTTCCGACAAAATAAACCTCATCATAATCAGCCTACGCTTACTAGTCATAATAGTCATTTATTCATAGTACTTTATTGAAAAAAATGTAATACATTTCCCCAAGAATAAATTACCAACTTTGTGCAGTCTGAAGATCGAAACAAGCACAACCCAAAGACATTTTGGTACCATGGGTCCACATCCAGTTTTATTTTTATGTGTACAATACACGCTTAGGTTTCCTCTCCTATACGCCGTCAAGAGATAACATAGAAAATATAATTTCGTTATAAAACACAAAAAAAATCCAGAGGTGCTGTGATGCGAACTGCGGACTGACTAATAAGCTACTACAGGTTTAATAAAATAATATTCGCATTTATAATTAAAAAAAACTGATTATAAGTCAATGTTAATACTCACAAAACACTTATTTAAAAACATCAAGGTAAAAAAATTACTGCTAGTAACTTTTTCTTTTTAGGGTTCTTTGCACCCACTGAACAAACACGGAAACAAACTTTTAAATTTTGATTAGAACATTTTCTGTTTGAGTGTGTTGGTTTCCTCTGGTAACGCCAATGAAGAGCGCAGTGTGAGGTGGGGTGAGCAACAAGTACAGGAATGGGCGATCGGCGCGAAACTTTAGTACCGGCAAAGGCGGAGGTAGGGCGCACAGCAACAACTCCACGCGCACACCTTGTCATAATTATATACATATTATAATAATAGCTGTTACCCGCGACTTGGTTCGCAACTTAATTTGACCAGAATCCTATTATATCTGTGTATGTAAATGTATTAGAACAATGCGTGCGTAATTTTATCGGACCGTGTTTTAATTTCAATTGTTTTTTTTGTGTTTCAGTGTTTGGGGTCTTTAATGATTTTATGACAGTTTAAATTGTAGCCTTTTATTGTTAGTATCCTCTGTTGACTCCAATGAAGAGCGCAGTGCGTTGCCCAAGCAAAAAGTATAGGAATGGGCGATCGGCGCGGAACTTCCGCGGTGGCGGCGGCCTACTGCGTTTCATCATGACGAAACCTGCACGTGTACAAACCGATATTAAGAATCGATATTTCGTACGTACTTTTAAAACATAAAACACAAAAAATACATATTTGTAAAAAAAATATAATAAGTGAGTAGCGTTCCAGCAGCAAAAACGTTCCAGTTCACCATGGGCCACAGTAATAGATATTTAACGATTGTAATTATAAAATAGGCCAAAAATGATATGGCGGTGGTAGTAGTGATAGTGTGAGAAATCTTAAAGGTTCATTCAATGGAGTTTATGAAAGCGTTTTAATTCATCGCAATCATTTATTTATTATTGGCTTTCCCTGATCCAATGAAGAGCGCTGTGCGAGGTTGGAGAAGCAGAAGAAATGAGGGGTCGGCGCGCAACATTCGCGGCATGCAGTAATACGATAGGCTACGACCTACTGATTTGCAAACGTATTTAAATAAATAAATAAAATAGGCTAATATTTTTTTTAAATACTCAAAATTCAAAATTTCTTACTTTTTTTCGTCTTTTGGTATACTTTGTATACCTATCAAAAAGTGGTTTCACGTAAAAATTATCACTTTAATAATCAATTATCTCACTGACTTATATTATATTGCTCACTGCTCTGCTGCTGCTGCACTGCTCAAAAGATGATATTTTAGACCAAATCTGACTCAATCGATTGTTTGGGTGATTATTATTCAATAAAAATAACATTACTACAGCAGCTAATCACATTTTGATTAGAATAAAATGTAAAGTGAAGTAGCTATTTGTAAAACGATCACCAATTAAGCTCTTTATTTTTACAAGTTTTGAGAACTAATAAGTATCTAGCGTAATAAGGAGGAATGACTAGTTGTTTTTAAATGCATAAAAAAATCCTGAAGGCCTTCATTTTTTGTTAATAAAAGTCAATTAATTATATAAAAACAATATTTTTTACGAAAAAATATTCACCTTGAGCATTATAATGTTGGCATCCTATTAACTCCAATAAAGAGCACTATGTGAGGTTGGCCAAGCAGGCAGTACAGGAATGGGTGATCGGCGCGGAACTTTAGTGGTGGCGGCGGTAAACTGTATGACTGCAGGATGAAGAAACCTGCATTATGGATAAACCGCATTAAAAAAATATATTTTGTCCACGTCTAAATTTAAATTACATTGTTTAATAATTTCAACAGTATATTTTGCGAATGTGTCACTATGTGGATGTTGTTTTTTTTTACAAAACATACATTGCTCTGATCCTATGATAAGTAGCTTAAGCACTTGTGTTACAGAAATCAGAAACAACGACCGTACCACAACACCCAAACCAGAGACAATATAGAAAAGTTAATTTTCTACATTGACCGACCGGGAATCGAACCCGGGACCTCAGAGATAGCGACACTAAGTCCAGTATGCTCTCCTCTCGCCTCTCGGCGGAGGTCGTCCTGTTCCGAAAAATAATTCCAAATCACATAACTGCGATGATGACAAAATCCATCAACTTTGGTACTACTACTAACTACACAAGAGACGAAACTATAATACAACCCTCAGATTTACAATATTGATGCACTGATAAACTCAAAAGAACATGGAAAAATCATAGAGTAAGTAAAATAGTCTATTATTCAACTTGTATGCTAGTATTATTAGTTAGTTAGATAGTAAATGACAAATAATTAAACTAAAATAAAAGCTAATAAGCTATTATTTAGCGTTAATCACTAGTCATTTGTCTTGATTTCTAGAGATGACCGTCTTAACGGATGTCGGATCACTGTCATATTTTGAAAGTATTTATTAATTAACTCTATATAAAAAACAACGAACTTTTGAGCGTTATCTGCCAAACAACAGTTTTCCTATTGTTTTCGTGACAGTAAAAGGGTGACAACATGTTCTATGATTATTTATTTCACTTTGTCAAACGATTAATCTCTCAAGTGCAAAAATATTTTTCTAAGGTGTATACGAGTAAATTAACGTTTGAATTTTTAAAAAAGAATTCTATAGATGTAATATTATTTGTCTTGTTGCCATTTTATTATAAAAGCTGCTATTGGTTTAATTTTTTTTTATATTTGTTCGGCAAGCTTTTTTTTTATTTTTTTATTTTTTTCTAATAAAAATAATATTTTACACAAAATAATTAAAAATCAAAAATAATATTTGTTAAGAGAAAAATACATTAATAACAAACAATTTAATTTATTTAATAAAAGAAAGCGAGGAAGATCGGGAATAAGCTACATGAAGCAGATAAAGGAGAAGCTGAACGTCGTGTTGTATCAGGATGTGAAGAGAGAGGCAGAAAGCAGGTACCTCCCCTACACGTACAGTGGAGATGTTTTTTTTTTTCGTCTATCGCATGGTGTAGGGTGTCGTTGGATAGGTCATTTAAAAATATTTTAGGTGTGCAATGACCATTTTTCGATTTAGGTAATTTTAAGCTTTAAAGTGATATTTTATGTTTGAGAGTTTCTGTGTGATAAAACTCAGACAGTAGTGTATGTATAATAAAGTTAAAAGGCTTTAACTTTAAAATGTATTTGGAGACGAAAATTACTTAGATGATGTTGTTTATTACATAATTACGTTTGAGTCACAAAATGCGGTGTATTTTTATGTATAACAGTGTATTTTTATGTACCGCATATTGCGACGGTAAACTACGGAACTCTACATTATGCACTTAGCCGGTTTTTAGCTACATAATATGCCAACCATTTAATATATAATCAAGACAATGTTTATTGCTTTGATAAACCAAAAATATTAATAAATATGCGCCGAATCAAAGTAAGTAATAAGTATTAAATAAAATCATCAGGAGTAATACATATCAATAATTTTTGTCATAATTGATATTCTTGGCGATTGCATGTTTTTTTTTTGGTTGTTGGTTTGTTTTACTGTAATGCTGGCATCCCAGCGACAATTCCAAATATGTGCTCTTTTTAAAAAAAGAGAAACCCCTCACTGCCATATTTAATGTTTAATGTTAAGCACTTTAAGTTAAATCTATAAATATATAACAAAGTCAGGTTAGTTACACCATTTATAAGCCAAGAACGGCTGGACCGATTTTAATTATTTGTTTAATTTGTCTTTGCCCCGAAAAGTTCGCCGGGACAGCTAGTTGTATTTATGACCGCTGTTAGTATTCTTAATAAAAAAAATAAAAATGTATGCCTCCAAGGCATCCCATTTAAATTCATAGAGGATTTTATAATTTCTAAGTTAAAACATTGGTAGTTAAAATACGAAAGAATACATAATATGAGAGAAGGTATATTTCTGGTTTATCTCCTAGACTTTACATAATGCAATTAATAACTCTGTCATGGCAAAAAGTATCTATTCATTGACTTCCTATAAATTTGAATATGCCTATGAAGAGCGGTATACGAGTTGACCGGCTGAGCAAAAAGTACAGGAATGGGTGATTGGCGCGGAACTTCCGTTTCCGGGGCCCTGCTCTGCAGTACTTTAGACCGCAACCTGCATCAAGCCAGATTTACAAACGATAGAATAATATTAGTAAGTAGTACCAATTCACATTTTATTTACCTTTAAATGCATATTAGTAAATTTTGAAGCACTTGGAGTGGACTTCCTCGTATCAACAACGTAGTAACTCTGTTTTTTAAATTAAATAGGCATGTCCATTACTTCGATACGGGACCAAAATGACGTCACATGATAACATAAATTAGTAAATATACTTGCTCCTTGCCTTTTCCCCAAATTTTTATGTCAACATTAGCTAAAATTGTTATTAATATTTAATATATTAATTGTATACTACTACGTACTAGAAGCCTAATTTTTTTTTGTGTGGAATGCGGTTTGGATTATATCAGTGTTACATTACAGATGAGTGAGACAGACATATTTAGATTACTTGAGATCGTTAGCATGCGCAATGAATTTGTATGATATTGTGCATGCATGCTCTAGTTTCGTTCCTTATTTAAATTAAAGTTTCTTATTTAAATGGATGGTGCGAGGTAATATAAATGCGAAATAAAAAGTAAGAGTAAAGTAAAAAAGCATAACTTTGCCTCATGTTGTTAATTATTTAAATGGATGGTGCGAGGTAATATAAATGCGAAATAAAAAGTAAGAGTAAAGTAAAAAAGCATAACTTTGCCTCATTTTGTTAAAATCATATTTCTGAAAACATTATTTGTGTTAAGTTTTATAAATAATTATGTATAATGCCCATGTATGTAATAAAGCAAAAAAAATACATCCACATACATAAATATGATGTAGGTACGTACGTACAATAAAGATACTACGGTCAAGGAATGACCTATGTAGTTAAAGTGAATCTTGCGTCAGTAAAGTAGAAATTATGTAAAATTATTTTATGACATAGGTATTCAGCCTTTCTACAAATTTGTCAGTCGCGCTAAAATTAAGTGAAATAAAACACAGCATATTGTAACTTAAAAAAATATTTGTATTTCGAGTAGGAATTTGAAGATGTGTCCGTCAATGGAACGAGATTAAAAAATGTTAATATATTTTGATTAAACCTACGACTGGCAGATATAATAAAAAGAAAAGTAAGTAATGTTACTCTTGCGTAAGATACTTAATTTTACGATAAGCTTTGTCAATAATAATTGTACTTTGTGCCAACTCTTTGATTTTTGGGAAATAAAGAATTCATTTATTTTGTTTATGTTTATATAAATTAAATACGAACTTTTTATGATTAAGTATATTGTTATTACTGCGTATAGGGATACTGCTGAAGGCGGATTTTTAAGATAGGTCAGTAAAGATAGTTGGGGCCTTATCTGTTGTAAGTACAGGCAAATACTTTAACGCGCAATTTGCACATTTTGAAAAAATAAACGGCAAGTATAAGGGCAATTTACACTAGCCAGCTTTAAAAAGAATATGATTCTAATTCCAAAGTACATAATCCTATCACGTCAATCCACTGTTGGACATAGGATTCTTTAATACGCAAAACTGAGTTCGATTTTCGGCTTTCTTTTTCATCTGCTGCCAGCATATTTTCGTATGTCATCGTCGAAACATGAGGTAAAATATTTACTAAAGTAATAATAAAGCTTCAGACTTTTTTTAAATTAATATTAGTACAATTACTTTGTGAAGGATACATTTCTACGCAATGTAGGTATGTGAATTTTTTGTAGCGACTTCAAATAATTATTCAAGGTCTTTAAGACTATCGGAATAAGTTCGTTTTTTTTTTTTAAATTAAGACATTTCTGTCCCACTGTTAGGCAAAGACCTCCCCCAAACGTAAGTACGGTTATTACTTTTAAACTTTTGCGTTGCTTGATAAAATATAATATAATACACACTTAAACGGGAATTAACGCGATCATAGGTACATATTTTACCTTTTATTTGCCTGACGTTTTGATATTATAGAATGCAATAAATATTTATATTTAATTTAATTTAATTGAAAATATTACATTTGATCGATAGAAATGAATAATTCGTAATAAGGTTTTTTCGTAATGAGGTTAGGTACATATTTTTATTAATTCATATAAAATTTTATTTTTTTATAGGGAGTCCCTCCGCTGCGGCGCCGGTTGCCGAATTGGCTGCCAGCGCCGGTTGCCGAGTTGGCTGCCGGCGCCGGTTACCATACTACTTAGTTGCCGGCGCAAGATGCTAAATTGGTTACTGGCACTGACTGTCTAACATTATACAAAAGCGAGTAGGAATAAGTAACTACTAGGACTAGATAAAAAAAAAGTTTATTAAGAATCACTTACGTTTTTTAACAATTTTAGGCTTTAATATAAAATTATTGGCTAACCTTTTTAGTCGGCCCTTTTTTCTAATTTTTTCAAGAATTTTTATATTATTGAAATTTATTTGTTCAAATATTTAACTCTTCGTAAGACGGATATTCGTCACTGACTTCAATTTTTTAACTCTAAAGGATGTCCTAAAAAGGGTGTACCAGCGGGCGCCTAGTGTTAGAGGACACTTTTATCTCTCGATTTAACTCCCATGTATGTTCACTGTTTTCGAAATCTCGAAACATCCTGTTCCGAGATCGTGTAAAATGTATCAATGTATAGTTTTTTCTGTGTCTCTTGGAGCTCGATGACTATACTAAACGTCCGAACAGCTGATATCAGTTTATTATATATTATTATCCAAGGATATATTTTTTCAAGATTCCAAAAAAAGTTGTATTTGTGAATTAGTATCTTTTTTGTTTGTTTACCGGTACTGCAATTCAGCTTTAGGCGCATTACAATTAAGTCACCGGCTGCCATTTTGAGTGTCGGCACCGGCAGCCGTTGTTTTAAATCTTGGCTGCCGGCAGTATAAACAGTTCCGTCTTTACCATAAGGGCACACGGGGCCTGTGCCCAGGGCCTCCGGCCTCACGAGGGCCCCACAGCACTAAAACATGTTTGAAAACTAAGAAACACTGTTAATTGAAAATAATGAAAAGGGGGTCAAACCCTAGAAAAAAAAAGGAAAAATTAAAACCATTTCTTTTTAAGGTTTTTTTTAAATTCATGCACTCATACCAACAGTATTTTATTTTTATTTTTCAATAGGGCCCCTAAATCCTTGTGTGCCCCAGGGCCCCGGGATATGTTAAGACGGCCCTGCCAACAGTATTTTATTTTTACTTTGCAATAGGGCCCCCGAATTCTTGAGTGTCCCAGGGCCCCGGGATATGTTAAGACGGCCCTGAGTATAGCTACCGCCGGTTCCCAATATGTTCCCATATTTTTGGAAGCTTGTGCCGGCAGCTGAGCCACTCCCTTTTTTATAACAATATGCTTTGTAAATTCAAGCTGTAATCAAACCGATACCGATATCATACTCGAATTCAAAACTAATGCTGTTCTGAATAGCTCTAAATCTGACATTAGATACGATAACGATATCAAATCTTCCAATTCGCTTAAATGGACGCTGTTTAGCATTCGTGTGTTAACCCACAAAAAATGCGAAATTGAGTTATGAATGCAGTCTTGGTCGTTATTAAACAAGGTTTCTGATTATTAAAAAATAATAGATTAAAAAAATATATTTAAATAGATAATTGCAAAAAAACATAATGCAAATTGTCTATCTCAAATTTTATAATTTGCATTAATGTGTTATACCACATATTAAACTTAAATTCAACTATTTAAAAACTTTATGATTTGTATAATGAGCCGCATACAGTTCTAAATAAATTGCAAATTTTTATGACCGTAATCATCATCATCAGCAGCTATGGAAAGTCCACTGCTGACCATAGGCCTCCCCTATACGAGATGTGATGATGGAATCACCTCAGAGATTCTGAATACTGATACTGAAAGTCCTTTAGAGAGTTTAGAGTCTCCCTCCCTCTTGCTCGAGTAAACTCCCTCTTGCTCGAGGGAATATGGCTGGAGGCATGGAACAGGAGCGTGGTGGTGCTCTTCTTCAAGAAAGAACACACGATTGGTTATGACCCTGCGACAACACTTGTGGACATGGCAGAATCGCTCAAAGACCCCGGCACAATGCAAACGAAGGTCATGTCGAATACCCATGTTGCACCATACCCAGTATTAGTTGGGAGCTCTATGCGTCTACTACAAATACGTCTACCTGGGACAAGAGATCCAGTTAAGTAGGTTCAGTTTTGAATAAGAGCTTAATCGTTGAATCCAACCAGCCTGGACTGCGTTCAAAAAATTACACAACATCTATACTGTAATACTGTGTGTACCTAAGTTATCACTGACTTGCACTGACCACAGCATGCTATGGAAAGGGTTAACGTCGCTTCTCACTATGGGCCTCATAAGAAAGCTTAAGGTTGCACAGCGTGCTATGAAAAGGGCTATGCTCAATGTTTCTTTGAGAGATCAAATTAAAAAATGAGATCCGTTAACGAACTTTTGTCACTGACGTAGCCCAACAGTTTAGCAACCTGAAGTGGCAGTAGACGGGGCACATAGTACGTAGAACTAAGCACATAGTACGTAGAACTGCCGATAGCCGATGGGGCAGAAAGGTTCTAAAGTGGAGGCCACGTACCTTAAAGTGCAGCGTAGGACGTTCACCCACAAGGTGGACAGGCGACCTGGTAACGGTTGCAGGAAGCTGCTAAATGCAGGCCACTTTAAACATATCAATCTAGGATGACCAAGTCATTTGAGGAGGCCTATGGCTGTAATATAATATTATACGATCTCGGAAAACCTTATTTTGAGAATAATTATGCAAAACAACAAAAGAACATAGAAGAACCAAAGTTACCAACAAAGCTTTTAGAATTGCATAGCTAAAGTGGCAGTAGGCAGGCCACATCGCTCGCAGAACCGACGACCGTTGGGGAAGAAAGGTTCTCGAGTGGTGACCACGACCTGGAAAACGCAGCGTGGGCAGGCCTCCCACGCGGTGTACTGACGATCTTGTCAAAGTTGCGGGTAGCCGCTGGATGCAAACAGCCCAGAGCCGCTCGCTGTGGCGTTCTATGGGGAAGGCTTATGTCCAGCAGTGGACTTCTAGAGGCTGATGATGATCATGATGATGCAGAAGACGCTATATTGTTATTTTTTCAAATAATAATTTTAAATATTTAATAAATAACAATCATTATAAACTGTTTTTGCTATAAAAATATGAATCTGTTATTTTGCAATTGTGTTTAACACATTGCTAAAAGGAAAATCTCTAATTATATTTTAGCAATAACAAATTTTTCTGAATTATTTAAAAAAACACCTCATTATTTAACAGTTTTTATTAATAATATTAATCTTCATAACGTAAGCCGTTTAACGGTACCCAATCCTTCTATATTGTCTTTATGAATATAGCACTACAATATAAAGTCGTTGAAAAACTTAAAACGCTCGTAGCTCAAATGTGTCCAAGTGTGGGATAACACACGAATGCTAAACAGCGTCTAAATTACCGAACGATTCTGAATCAAAACACTGCTGGTCCGATAGTCTTCTGAAGCGTTAAAAAATCTACCCTTTATGCTAAAACTCGTATTAAATAAGTACATATTTTAAAAAAACTCTTTCTTGATCTTACTTTATTTATTATTTGAAATTGTGAAAACGCTATCCACCATGATCGCGACGTGAGTGACGTCACTCTTATTGTAAACGATTAAATGTCATTCGAGTCTGATGTATTTTTGCATTCTCGAACGATACAGGTAACGTTAATTACTATATTTTTTGTGTAAACTATTAGAAATCATGTTTGTTTAATTCATAGAGGTTGTATTCGTAAAGACGTCTAAGTTGTTTGTTTGTTTACTAAAGGGACTACGTCATGGCACAGATAATCTATAAACCAAAATGGCTGACAGTGTTTAAAAAAATATATTTTAAATGAATGTTTTGTAGTTTTCTAAGTCTTAAAAAATATAATCACTTAACAATTTAAGACCTATTTAAAAAAAGTGTCAACTAGCCTATAATTATGTCCAATAGTTCACTTACATAACTCCGTAGATTGGTTCTAAGTTCACTCATTTGGTAAAAGCCATATCGTTGTTATAAACACTTGGTTAAATGAATTGTACTATATTTACAATTTATGTAACATTATAAATACAAAATAGGTTACTTAAACCTACGTAATATTTTAATTAATCGACAATAATGAACGTTATAATAATAAGCACTTAGGCTTAGGCAATTGTGGTAATTATAATTGTTTTCTCTAAACTATACTTTAATATAATTTAAAAGGGCGCACGCGCGATAATGGCGCCGCCATTTAAATATTCATTACGATGAATTTAAAAACGTTTAAGTAAAAAACGGTCTGTAGTTCAATGTGTATTTTAAAGACCATACTTAATATAATATTATAGTTTCAATGTATTAATAAGGACAATGTGCACAAAATACTTATGTCTCAAAAACGGAAAAATACTGTTCCATAGTGCACTGCAGAACGTTTTTCTTCCTAAATGTATGAAACTGTAAAAACAAAATGGCGATGCTACTCGTAATATGGCGAGTACGTCCTCTTAAGTAGCATTGAATAGACTCTTTTAAAATCAAGTTTAATAATAAGCGTAGAAGTGTAAGTCAGGTGCGTATTGACGAGAAAACATATTCACATTATATGTATTTGTGCATGGCTAATTACCGGCCTCTTGTTTCGTAGTAATGTAAAAATAATTTGGATAGATTCAAAGTTCTTAAAACAACATACCACAATAAACTTAGGTAGGTATGTATACACTATCCTATCGCATCTGGTAGAATTTGTTAAATGAGATTTTTTGCGATTTCGATGTTAGCTATAGGGAAAATTTTTGTATTCGAACAGAAGACTAGAAGTGTACTTTAATAATAATCTTATATCTCAGTCATTGGCTCAAGCAATTTAGCTGAAGGTAAGCAAAATAATAGCGATTTCGATATTTAGTCGTAGGTGTAAATTAGAACAATGTATAAGATTGATTTTAATAAAATATTTAATGAAATAATATTATTACACAGCTTATATTTTCACGATTTAGCACTTTTAGGTCCACTTGCACATCTTTAAATCTAGGTTTAGCCTAAATCTGGATTAAATCATAATTATGTTTACAAATAAACTGTCAGATAATTATTTATTAAACCAGGTCTATACATAATTTAGAATACGAAAGTTTTACAAGTAGACTTAAGTTACACATACTTAAATGCAAAGTTATTTTAATTGTATAAATACTTTACTGGTATCGACACGTACGCACGCGAGGTAAGTTATGCGTCGCTGAGTGGACTCCCTAGGGCCACATTCCACGGAAATTCTGACGCCAATATTTTCATTGAACCATTCTCGGGTCCATATCGTTGTTGCAACAAAAACCTTGTCAGAGAATTTCCGCGGATCGTGTCATTAGTTTATTGTTTCCCGTTGAAGAAGCCGATGAAGAGAGCGTTGCGCGCGTTGTCGACGAGCATGTAGAGGAAGGGGCGGTCCGCGCGGAATATCGGCGACGGCGGGGGGAGGCACCGCATCATCAAGACCATGCCTGCGCGCACACAAACCCCACATAAACCGACATATCATATTTAAAATAATAATCGCCTAGCCCTAATCCGTTATATCAGTGAGATAAAATAATAGGCCATTGGATAACGCAACGCTTGATTATACAATGTACTAACAAAATACAGTGTTTCTGGTCAGCGGTCAACAACATTCATTTAGTTTTCACTATTAAACATTTATTTACTATTAAAGAAACTACGAGTTCAAAATTATATCCAAACTTAAAACGAGATACATATTTTCAATAATATTAATTAGGTAATGTGAATACAAGGTGCATATAAAATCGATTAATACCTTTAAGACGTAATCGGCTGCTGACACTTACAACTTTTAGTTTATGGACACGAGAGGCGAACTTCAAGAAAAAAAAATCCGCACAAAACAGTCCTCGATCTTAACGACAATGTATGGAGCATGTCACTTTTTTCCGAAATTTCGATATTAACTTCATAATAAAAGTTATTGTAAGCTTGTAATTTTATTAGTAGATTACGTATTTTCGAGAAATTTTATTTATATGTTCCCTGTAGTTAATGGTTATCTGTTAATCGATTGCGTTTATAGGACCAGCAGACAATGAAATTTAAAATGATAAAATATCCTCCTAAGAAACACCATAGTAAAAAGAAAATCAAAATATGTATAGTTTATTGGGTTCGATTAATCGATATTGTTAATAATTGCGTGTTTACTTAGTCTATAAAAGTGGGATGTAAGGAAGTACCTAATTAATTGCACCGATGTCAATATTCGTGAAGCTTCGCCCGCTATAGCTCGTCGTGAGGAGCGGGCGGGGCGAGCGGTTGGAAGCGTGCAAGTATCAACGGTTGCCGGTTCACCATGATGCACCATAGCGCTGGTCGATCAGCGGTGAACTTCTCCTTAATCACTGCAGAGCGACGCATCCGAATCACGCAGCCTACACGCGCACACACACACCCACATCCAACCATTATTTAACGCACACTACAAATTAGCATTACAGCAATCCAAAAAAAATCCAACGTGACTAGACAAGACAAGGCCGCGAGACGCGTTTTTTAAGTTTAGAATCATTAAAGCAATGATCTTATTTTGAGACTGGCTTCTAAAAAACTAATCATAAATACATAAGGAAGAACCTTTTTTATTCCATTCCATTAATCTATGCAAATCGAAAAAATAGATTTGCAGTGACACGCGACTCTGCATTAAAGTAACAAAACATTGAAATAAATATTGAAATCAACCACACAAATCCGATGTGTTTCCGTTATTTACAGTATTTTTCTTTCGACTACTTGCTATATTTTTAGACCTAGTTAGTAAAACCTATTTTTTACTACCGAACCCGTTTAGAACCCAAAGTCATAAACTCTACTAAAAATTGTATTCACCTAGTTATGTACAGACAACGGCAGGTCAACCTACCCAAAAAGTTAAAGGTCTTTGAATTGATTTTCAACTCTATGTCCGAGACTTAGAGATCAATATCAATTAAGAAAAATTAACGTTTTGTAGTAGGTTGACGTGCTGTTGTCTGTACCTATTATTTGTATTATTGCAAAATAAAATTGAAGTTTTTTAAAATTGAATACTTTTAGCATTAGATGAACTAATTGAGTTTCAGCCAATAAAATACTTGAAATAATAAAAATGGAAAAAAAACATAGAATACACAACGTAGATTAACATAAAAAAGATTGTTAAAATAAACATAATGACGAATTGGTTAGCTGTTATGTAATATTTAGTGTTTTTGAAAAATAATAAAAACGCCAATCATAAACCATATTATTATTGGAAAAGGTTATATTTTATCACTGTAAGAATGAAAACATGCAAGCCCGAAGCGCCATGACATAGACAATTAAAATACACACACATAATATCATTAACAAACAGCTTACAAACAATATTTATATGACTAGTATTTGCATCATTTCCTAATAAACGTTTTTGTTGTGATTAACAAATGTGTCAATTTGATTTAGGTGCTTTTAAATACCTAACAAACTCACTATACACATGATAGTATAACGACATGACGTATACAAAGTAACTTAAGTAGGTACCTATTAAAAAATGATGCAAAATGTTGTTAAGATCCGAAACGGTAACTTACCAGTGGCAGCGGCAGCTTCGGCGCCCTCCTCGTTGACTTCAATAAAGGCTTTCTGGACGGCTTTAGAGACATACAGAGGTTCGTTACAATTCAACACTTTGGTCAACCCTGAACCTTCAGCCGATCGGCTAAAGATAGCTTTAACTCCAAGCTGAAATTAAAAGTTGGGTATCTGATAAACATAATCGTAACTTCAATTACACGTGAAATTTAATGGTTAAAGAAATCACTACCAATCTGCTACTTCAAGTACATTTCAGTGGCAAAGCCATAATTAATATAAGAGTGAACTTTTAGTTACATATTGTATACAGGGTGTCTTGTAACTCAAGTTTAACCTTGTAACCACATATTCTATACATCATGGTGAACAACTTTGGTTCTATGACTTTTCCAATTTTGCATAAAAAATTATTGGAGTTCCAATACAAAATTACCAAGCAGCTGATTGAATTTGCATAGAAAGACAAAAAAAAACGTATTTTAAAAGTCATAGAACAAAAGTTGTTAGTAGGCTATCCTTGAGTTAAGGGACATGCTGTACACAAAATTACAATGTTAATTCTACTGCAGACCGTGTTAGAAATGGATTGGGCATTTATTTGGAGTTTTGAATTGAAATCAGACAGTTCGATTACCAGAAGCTACTTTAAAAAAAAAATACAAAAAAAATGCAAATTAGCTATGTTGGCAACATTATAATTAATCAAGACATTGATTTTTTGTTCTTGGCAACTTGACTGCTGTCTCGCTCTCGCAATTTATGTGCTACAATAAATGTGTGCTCCGCAATTTAATTGTTTGAATAATAGGAACTAGCGACCTATCCAATTCATATTTGTGCAGCAAGATACAGCATTCTGCACAAGCTTTATCCTTTTATTTTTATCCTTAGAACGTCTCTCTATCTTGTACAATTTTACAGTTCCCCCTATACTTACCCATCTCGATGTCACAACTATTTCGATTTAAGCTAGCCAGTAACCTTTTCGTTATCGAGTTACGATAACGAAAATTTTAATTAATTATACAGTAAAAATCTATATATATAAAACAAAGTCGGGTTAGTTACACCATTTATAACTCGAGAACGGCTTGACCGATCTTTGATTTGTTGAATTTGTCTCCGCCCCGAATAGCAGAATAACTATAAAAAACACAGAACTACTCACGAAAAAAAAGTTATATAGGGGCGATACGAAGTTCGCCGGGACAGCTAGTGTAATATAAATCAACATACCTTAGGTAACAGCTCGTTAAGATCAATTTCAGTTTCAATCTTAAACTTGGGAATCGTGACTTGAACCTTGGTAGAGTGCATATTTTTTTCGACATCAGCTAATAAGTCATAGCCATTCGCCAATTTTTTCAAAACGTCATTGAGACCTTCAATCTCTCTAGGAAGCACTACCAACATGCTTGCTTCCCCACCGACATAATTCATTTCCAACAACTGCAAAACATAGTACAGTTTATTTTTAATATGATTTAAAACCAATACTAAAACTATTTGATTTCTGCAAACAGGCCTGAATTAAGCTCTTTTACATGTCCCAGTTATAATTTATTACCCTACCAAAGCTTCGGGCGGGACTTTTTTGTAGGCTAGCGCAAAGAAGAAGCAGCCAGAAAATTGGTTTACAAAGAATACTACTTGTCTAAATCAAGCTAAGCTTCGGCGCCCATGTTTTTGGTGCGAAATTACAGGGGGTGGGGAGCCGGAGAACTCTCCGGCATATATCTTACGACAATGTCATGTGGTGTGAATAGATAATTAAATATTTTGCTAGATGGTAGATTGATAAATATTTTGCTCGTTACTCTTCATTTTACACAATATAATACACGCAACGTCCTTTACCCTCTAAGCGATTTTTTTCTGTTTCTAGCTAGGGTACGCAGACGGTACGCTTGATTCTAGATGCGTCTACTTATAATATACTTATTTGTTTAGAATCAATTCTTCAGCTCAGAAGCATTCGGGCGTATGTTGCATAATGACTTTATATAACTTACGCCGGTATGCTTCTAAGGTAAACAATTAAGGACTGTATTCTTATTTCGACTGTACGTTTGGGCGGGTCTTGTTCAAGTCAAGTGATATAAGTATAAGAATATGTTTGTACGGTTGTAAAGCACTGGCGCCACATTACGCGACGGACTTCTTATTGCATGCAATTTTTCGTCGTCGTGCACAGTACATACTCGGATTCTTCGTCGTTTTCTCAATTCATTAGACACGTTTAGTGAAGATTGATTTGTCGGGTGGAATGTCAACGACGGACTTTCCGGGAAGTGTGGCAAAGGTTTAAGGGTAAAAACCCGAGTAGGTATAATTAGGCAAATTAGTTAACTAGTGCAGACTACAGTGTAAAGCTAAAAAAAATAACAAGACGACTCTTACTTTTTTCATAAATGCATGCGCTACTTTAATAAGCGTCTTAATAAAAATACTCGCATACTTTTTTTTGTCAATTCGTCATCAGTTCTATTTCAACGAATGCTACTTATGAATAGATAAAGGTGACCGCTGATATTGCAATGTGTTTCATATGTAAGTGTTTACATTCCGCGCTATTTTCGTACCTGTGCGTTTAACTCTTCGCTTTCCCCGTATCTGTAGCTATCCTCTTTGTACATCATGGGCACTTGGATTGTGGTAGATCCGTTTACATAGAACGGCTGATCCATGGTGTTGCTCGTGTTGAACTGCTTGCTCCATGTTCCCTATAAGGTTTTTCATTATCATGAGTCAAATATTAAGAGAGAAGGAAAATGCGCGATCGTAATGGGTGATTTCCTAAGAGTCTGAAAAAGCCAAGTATGTATTTTAAAATGCGTTTAAAGAAGTGCAGCAAGAAACTGACAAAATACACGGGATCACAATCCTTAGTCTGAGATATTTTGCTGCTCTTTAAATTAAGACGTTTTAGCAGCAGTTCCAGTCGTGCGTTGCAGCACCGCACAAACTGTTGGTACTTGCTGTAATTTTTTTCCAACGTGATATCATACAATTTTCAAAATTCTGAGATTCCACGACTAAGCCTGGTATTTGTATTTAGTTTTTAATCAAAAAAATAATAGAACAAATATTATAACTGCAGAAATTGTTATGGTTTTATAAAACGTGTTTAGGCACAGAATATATAATAGGATGTTTAAGTATGTTGTTTATTTCATTTCACATTTTCCCTTTATAGGTTATATCGGCTCTAGTGATCTATCATTTTATTACTTATTACTTTACCTTAAAATAAATGGCGTTAACTAGAACAAGACGAGTGAAACTGTCCAAACTGTCTGCAGATATTAGATCTTTAATTCTGTTATTGGTTTTGTCTTCCACCTGAAAATCAATGTCAGTAATTTACAAATTAGTCCTAGGAGCAGGGGCGTGCATCCCATATAGGCTATTATGCAGAGCCTACCTTCATAAAAAACCGACAGAACAGCTGACCATAATTATTAATTACGTATTCAACAATAAATATATTGTAACTATTTTGTCGTCTACCTGTACTTATTCCTTACTGAAGCGCGCAACTTAGATCGTTACTGAGCAATTTAACCAATGTTAGGCTGCCGCGAGATCGCCTACTGTTTCACGCAAACTTACTCACAGCCTACCCCCATCTGAAACCAATGCACGCCCCTGCCTAGGAGTGACGAAATTGTATCATAATTTTCACAACGCATTCATCATTTTGGAGATAAAATGTCATAGGGCTCTGTTATCGGTGTTCGTTGTTATATTTTAATCTGCTGCTTAACCTATACGCAAGTTGATAAGATGTAGGTACTTACTTATATAATTAATCCAATGTGTGTTTTTAATGTTTTACTGCATAGAACTAGTTTATTCGACAATATTAAATTTTATTTAAACTTCATGTTTAACAGTTAATTGAATTGATTAACCCAAAAAACTAGTGCGACCTAACCTATTCAACTTCTAATGACAACTCTAGTAGTTCGCTCTTCGGACTACAAAGCCAGGTGGTTGCGGTTTTGATTCCCGCAAGTGGCAGATGTTTGTGTGAGGGCACGACCATTTGCACCTAAGTCATGGTGTTTATAAATGTTTATCCGTTAAGATTTGCTTAGTTTGATGCTAGACAGTTGTGTGATTGGTGGAAGAGTTTATTTATCTACGTATCCGTAAACGTGTCATACCCATTTGTTGATTAGGCTAGCCGCGGCAGCCGCTTCATTAAAGTCAACTTTCTCGAAATCAGCATCGAAGACTTTGATGGCATCTTGCTTCAGTTCTGGGTGCAAGTCGTAGTTACCTTCCATCACGTACACCTTATTCGCTACGTTCAATGTGACACCTTTGATAGACTTCAGTTTTTCGGATACCAACGAGAATCCTGAGCGTATCTGCAAAATACCGCATCCATTAGTTAATAACAACAGACAAGCCTTATCTTTGACATTATGTACATTTATTTTTGACATCTTTGCAATTTACGAATACCAGCATTTGTGTTATTCAGTTTGACTTAATTTATTGTGACATTTTTGTAGTTATTTTATTATGATTATTATTTTATGTTTTCCTTTTAAATATAATTCGAATGTATAATGTTCAAAATGTATTATGTTAAGATTTTATTATTTCCAAAAATCACGAATGCCTTAGTAGGTCATACTGTAACAAAACGAACATCTTTTATACCTTTATTGTGTGGACTACTGTTACTGTATGAAAGTAAATAAATGAATTATTATTATGAATAGGAATTGAAATGTATTCAATGTACGTAAATAGGGTAGGTACTTTTACCGGGCCTAGAATAGCTTCACCATACATAAATAGATAATAAACAGAGTTTGTAACATAATCTAAATTCTATTGAAGCGCTAATATCGTATTCTTCACCACAGTAATTACACGCGTAATTATTGTAACATTATTGTTTAAAAACTATAAATGCACGCTTTTATGTAGGGACTCTTGGTTGAACCAAATCGAGGGAGCCCCAACTCGAGGCTTAGGGTTCCATAGTCAAAACGGAACCTTTATAGTTTCGCCATGTCCGTCCGTTCGTTTGTCTGTCTCTGTCGCCTGCTTAGCTCAGACTCTTAGTACATACCTACTAAAAAGCCGTAATTTCGCAAGAGTATAATTATGCCGACAAAGTGGTACTTATATGTATATGTACAATCGGAATGTTTTTTTTATCTCGTCTATTGCAAGATCGTTAGATTTTCGATTCATGGATCCGATTGCAGGTAATATTAAACTTTAGTGTTGTTGGAGTCAAAATGTCCCTAACCCAACCAAAATGGTTCCATTAAGAAACGTGAAAAAAATCACGATAGTAGACTAGTTATACAGGGACTATATACCTTGTTCGGCTTTATAGTCCTAATTTTTTTTTTTTAATTTATTATTATTTTATACAAACTACATAAATATTTATTACAGTGCATTGCCATAAACCACTGAGGTTTGTCTACAATGCAGACCTGTCAGCCAGTTAACAAGCAGTCATGTTATAATACGAAAGCAAAACGTAGGTATAACAATTATCACTGTCTTTACAAAAGTTTACTATAATTTTTAGTACCAATTAGATTAAACGGAAACACTATTATTAATTGTTTCATATTAAGAAAGTCAATCTTCGTCAAAATCGAAAAATTTGAAAATCGTCAAAAGAAGAAAGTCTTCAGTTTTGGTTTACTATTTTGGGTTCAAGTCATCTTTTAAAATGGAGGGTAGTTCATTTATAAACCGAGGAACCAAGTAATGTGCCGTTCTTTTGCCGTAAACATTACTGGCCTGGACAGTACGCAGGCGCTTTCGGGCAATAGCGCGTGTGAATACAGGGTGTTCGATTCTGTTACGGAATTTCATGTTGAAATATTGTTCTTTAAGCAGACTGTACTTAAAACGAATTTCAATTGGCAAGACTTTGCAATGTTTAAAGAGCCCAGCTTCATCATGCCTGAACTTTTTTTTAATCACTGTGGAAACGATTTGCTTTAGTATTTTAAGTTGTAATTTGTATATACTGCTCAGGTAAGTACTGTAGGTACGTCCATAACTACTGACACCGTACTGTATGTAAGATTCAGCTAGCGAGTTATATAGGGTTAGTTTAACTTTGTATGGGATACGGTCTTTTAGGATGTACATATTAGCAAGGAACTGCCTTAGTTTGTTACATACGTGGTGGAGTTGAGGACCCCAATTGAGGTGTTTGTCTATTCTAAGCCCGAGGTAGGTGTAAGAGTTAACGAGCTCAATGATGGGGCAGTTGCACCCCTGTGGACCGGTTGAATGAAGACAACTATGCTCATGTGCTTTTATGTATCCATTTGTAGAGGATTTAAGGTATGGTGACTTTATATGCATAAGTTTAGTTTTACCTGCATTTAAAACTAGCCCGGCATCGTGGCACCACTTAGTGAGGTTATCAAAATCAGACTGTATCAGTTGATGCGCTTCCCGTATGTCTTTTCTACCAATGACGAGACACGTATCATCGGCGTACTGATAACACGTGCAGTTGCATATAACATTACTCATATCATTCACGTATGACAAGAAGTGTAATGGCCCTTAACAACTTAACACCATGTATAACGAAGGTAAAAGGAAAACTTACTATCACAGCTAGGTAGGCTTAACAAATTACCTAGTTACCGTGTAAAATGTAATTGGTGAAGAAAACTACTGAGATGATGGGGTCTGACGCATTCCGTCCCATTCGCATGCATTCGCATATTTAAAAAATACACTTTTTTTTATAAATTCCCGCAGAGTTATTGAATTACAGTTTAATTTTATCAGAAGTTTATTGTATTTTTTATCAAAATTGATATCCTTATACTTTCTGTTGCGTCTATAATTTCCAAACATTTGATTTGTATATCCCAATATCTTGCTTCCTTTGTCAGTTTGTAAATGAATAAAAACAAGTTCGGTATTTTTTCTATCAAAATGTTAAGTCGGCGGTGCCAGCCTTCTAAGGCGTTTGTGGTTCTGTGCCTTTGACCTGCACAACTTAACATAGTTGGTGATAATTTAGGATACCATTGATTTTCGTAATAATGTTGAAATCTTTGCATTAATTGTGTGCCGCGTGCTGAATCAAGTATATTATAAATAAATAAAAAACAGTCTGTTTGGAAATTAAACACGCAACAGAAAGTAGTAAAATAAGGATATCAATTTTGATAAAGAACACAATATGCTATCATCATCATTTTTATAATGAACAGGACTTTTTCGATTGTCATGTTTAATTCAAATTCAAATTTCTTTATTTGCAGTAAATAGGGTAGGTAATAAAGATGGTACAGGAGAAAAAATAAATGTTCGAAGACCTATTTAGCCATAAAAATAGCATGCAAACTTAGGTACATAATTCATCTCAATTTAGTCAGTGTACATATTAAATTAATTATTAATTCAGACTAAATACAATTATGTCAGTATATTAATATAATAAAAATGACATTGTTAAGATTAAATTATTATCATGCTAGAATTCCGTACAACTATAGTAACTTTTTTTTATTAACCATTCCCGTAGTTATTTTGTTAAGAGACTTATAGACCCCTGTTTAAATTGCCATGGGATTTTATTATATACCTACTTCTTACTTACTTCCCAACTAACAAAAAATTGCTATATAAACGCTTTAAAAACTTTTATTTTTTGTTTTATAAAGGCCACATAAGCGTTTATACAACGCGAAATGGGCGCAAATTATAAGAGCTAAAACCTTGTAGACGTTATATAGTTACCATATAATACGCTAATTCCTCTGTATCTTGTCATGTAAAAGCATACAGAAAGCTGATTAGCTGTAAACCGGCAAGAAATTAACCTTTACGTAACAAATCACCCTTATAACTGCTATCAAAATTCGGCTATAAGGGCAATTTCTCCTATAGTAGCAATCGTTAATTACGATTTGAGAATCTGCATTCAGTATTCAGCAGATTTATTGTTTTACGCGTAATTATGCATCCATATTGATTTTGCTGCAAGAGACCTAACAATATAATACCTACATACATTTTTATTTATAATAGTGGAAGTTTATGTGGGAAAGCAGTTTTGTGAGAATAGTGGGTGAGTTTTATGATATTTTTACAATGCGCCTCGTTAATTCTAAGTTTTTATCAGTAAAAAGAACACTTTTAATTTGAGAGCGGTGTTAATTTTCTTTTATAAGAAGAATCAGCAAATGAAATGCTTTTATAAATCATTTATAAGTAATGCAATCTTATAGTAGCTAGCTAGTAAGAGTAAATTTAGCCATATTAGAGGATTTTAGGGTTCAGTCTACAATTTTTTTTATTTTGAACCCATGTTTTACTTTACAGCATCAAGAAATTTATTATGATCGTGCCTGTGGACATATTTGACTAATTGTTACTACATATCATTCATCGTAAGTATCGATTTTTTGGATATACACATTATGGTATATATCTGTTAAAATCTGTTTTGTGCGCGAGCGCGGCCCTCTGCTCGTTCCTTCGCGCGTGCGGCGAGTGACGACAGGGTCACCGCGTCGTACGTACGTACGGCTCAGTTCACGTAAGGCCACGAAGCCGTGCGCTCCTTAGTTGCGCCCCAGACCCCAGTACCGCGTTATTGTGCGTTTAAGCTGAGTTTTTGAGTCATTTAGAATATAATTATTTCCTCAAACTTAAGGTACTATGTATTTTAACTCAAATTAATATGTTTCAGGTGCCGAACACGTATTTTCATGCTTATCCGTCAGCGACAAAGTGTTTGTGTTTTATTTGGGTGCCTATATCCTATCCTACTAATAGTATAAATGTGAAAGTTTGTGAGGATGGATGTTTGTTCCTCTTTCACGCAAAAAATACTGACTGGATTTTTATGAAATTTGGCAGACAGGTAGCTTTTAACCGGGAATAGTTTTTTTGTAAGGCCAGTACTTTTTAAGTTATTTAAAAAAGTTTTATATATCCCTAGACCATGTTGTTGTGTGTATTATTGTGCTATTAAAAGTAGGTGCAACTGTCATAGTTCTTGTTTGTAAGATGATAAGACAAAGATAAGATAAGATAGAGCTAAGAGAAATAGTAATTTTGTATTAAGCTCCCTTAGTACTATTTAAATAAAAGCTTTTTACTAAAGTTATGTTTTATTTGTGTTAGCCTTACACATAACTATCATTTAAACACTATGCAATAATGGTATAAAATATAGTTCAGTTTCGTATTTAACACTAACTAACTTGCATCGTATAGCTGTCGACAACTCAATTTCCATGGCTTTCTTAATATTGATTAAATCGCATTTGTAAATGTTCAGCAACGAGGATTTCATAGGTTGTTAGAATGCATCATTTACATTTTCAATCGAATTTACTTTTAGCCGTATAACGTTTTCACCTAATTTATCATCATTAGTTGTTTCTATAATTTGATTATCATTTGTCAAAAACCATGTATCATTATCTTCTGGCGACAGCATATATGTATCTAGATAAAGAATCATAGCACAATGCGTTTTGTTAAACTCCAGAGCCCATGTAGCAATATCATTTCTGAACTCATCTTTTTCCATGTCTCTCTTATTATCACTCACATTCTCATCAAATGATTCAATTCCGCTTTGACTTTGGTCATCTTACTATAAACCTTCATCAAATGTGTCATTGTTAAAATTTTGAAATAATAAATCTGCGGAACCCTCGACGTCGTTTTTGTTTACATCTGCCTTTGATGAACTCGCTACTGAGAATGAGGATTTGGTTGGTATCATAGCCTTGTACCTTTTTTTCACTTTTCTTCTATAAGCACCACTCCGTTTGAATTGTTTCCAGTTTTTTAAATCTATTTTCACAACACCGAAAAACAATAAGATTCTAAAATGGTTGAATGGCGGATGATAAATTTATATAAAGGCAAATCATAATCCATATATGGGAATATTGTTCTTGTAACAGTCGTATAGGAAATCTACCAAGATTATATTTACTTGTTAAAGCTATGTAACTTGCTTTTTAGCATTAGTTTTGTAGTTGCATTTTAATAACCATTAAAAGGAGATAGGTTTTTTAAAGGTCATATTAGTGTTTCAAATTGTATAAGACTAAAGCGACTACATGGCTTAAATACTACATGACTATAAAGCCATATAATATGCTTCTATAAGTATATTGTTTTATAGTGAACAATAATTTGGCATTATAAACGTATGTAAGATTAGGTTACAAGACCGATATGCTATATTAGCAAAATACACTTATAGTGTGCTTTTATAAAGAAAGATGCAAAATGGATGCTGTTAAAAAACATGTATAAGAATTATACTCTTATAAATCATTGCTTATATAGCAGTTTTGCTAGTTGGGTTCTCTGTTGTCATGTGAATGTTGATTTTTTAATAATACATTGTAATGTTGATTTTGTAATAATACACATAATTATTTAAAGCTATATGGTTTTATTGTTTTATTTTCAAGGATACCATTTTTGAAACAATAGTTCAACTTGTAGGTTGAAAATGTTAAAAACAACTTTTATCTGAGTGTGACCATTTTGCGAATGAGACGGAATGCGAATGGCACCGAATGCGAATGGGATTGAATGCGAATGGGACCGAATGCGAATGGGACGGTATGCGTCAAACCCAGATGATAAATTGTTTATTATACCAAACAGGTAGCAAATACGCATACACACAGAAAACTACGGAACCCTACATTGCGCGCGGCCCGACACGCACTCGGTTTTACTAATAGCCATTGAAGGATTAAGAGAAGCAGTGGAACTTTTAGCTTTCTATTGCTGAAAAACAACAACTTACAATAAAGGATCGAAATCTCAAAAAAAAATACTTCTCCATGCAAACTAGCGTCAGCTGGTCGGCGGAATGAATAAATTTAAGATACCTATTCGTTTTTTTTTTACAGCTATTACTAATTGTCAATAATATTGAAAATTAGCATTAGCTGTGAAAGATTCGATCAAGTGCAAGCAAGACTAGCGCACCGACCGAGGCGCGAGAGTTGCGTTTTGTTCTACCGTAATTTCTTTCATTTAGTTCGGGATCGGTAGGCTCCGTAGCACGTATCCACCATAGCACTTGCTGTTGCTCGCTTGTATTGATTAGCGTTTTTACTGTTTCCTTACAAAAATGTTAAACTAGCTGTCGCCCGCGACTTCGGTTTTAGTTTATTCATAAATAGCGTTCTGGCGCACTTGGTACCGCCTTTTTTCGTAGACGATAATTCTATCTAGATTTTAATAGTTATTCTGCTATTCGGTGCGGAGACAAATTCAACAAATCAAAGATCATAAAAATCGGTCCAGCCGTTCTCGACTTGCAAATTAAAACTAACCCGACGTTGTTATACTATTTTTATACATAAAATAAATTGACGTTTATTAGTCTCACAAAAACTCAAGAACTAACTAACCCGACGTTGTTATACTATTTTTATATATAAAATAAATTGACGTTTATTAGTCTCACAAAAACTCAAGAACTAACTAACCCGACGTTGTTATACTATTTTTATATAAATTGACGTTTATTAGTCTCACAAAAACTCAAGAACTAACTAACCCGACGTTGTTATACTATTTTTATATATAAAATAAATTGACGTTTATTAGTCTCACAAAAACTCAAGAACTAACTAACCCGACGTTGTTATACTATTTTTATATATAAAATAAATTGACGTTTATTAGTCTCACAAAAACTCAAGAAAGGCTGGACCGAATTGGCAAATTTTGGATTTGAAATATTTGTAGAAGTCCAAGGAAGGTTTACAAGGCGAGAAAATACAAAGAAAGATTTTAACCTTATTCCGTCTAATTGATAAAACCGCATCAAAATCTGTTGCGTAGTTTAAAAGATCTAAGCGTAAAGACGGCGGAAGTGACTTTGTTTTATACTATGTACCTCTAGATATTAAGTGTTTTTCAAGAGGCATATTATGAGGACTTTCGATCACTTTTGTTGTGAAGATTTTAAGATAGGTACGCCGAGAGTGTTTACATTAGTCGCTAAATATGCAAAATAAACATTTTATGCGTCGCATTGCATTATCATATCAGACAAGTCAAGTATCATATACTGATTTATTAACAAACAGATTTTAGACAGTGATTTCAAAATAAAATAACAGTACTTAGTTAAAACTTTCAATGATCAACACCTTTCAAATTAAAAAAGCACAAGTTATATTACTTCTCTCACGAATTTGAATGTTCGCCTTTAGTTAAATACTTTACTTACCGAAGCATCATCAGGAATCCCGAGAGACGTTAGCAGCTCAGTATGGGCAGGATCAGTTGTACCCAAAGTGAGTAAGGCGAGGAGGATCTCCGCCGATAGAGGTGAAGACACCACACTCTTGCTTTTGTCAAGTTCCTACAAAATAGGTACTAATCATTAAAACAGTTTTGTGCACCTAAAACTTGATCATACTTTACTTCTGCTTTGTTTTTGGCGATGAATAAATGTTTTGCCACCGCGGGTACACTGTTCCGCCAGTATCACGTGTGTAGCATTTGTGCGGTAGATGGATAAATTATATAATTGCAATTTCAACTTTTCAAGACAATATTTTCCTATTTATAAAATATTTTTTAATATTTTTTTTTACACTTTATTGCAAAGATTAAAATTGTTTGTACCTTTTATTTAATGTAATGCATAAGTGACATGTTTTAAAATAATTTTAACATAATTTCTAACTTCTTATTAATAGACTAGCTGTGCTGGTAAATCTTAAAACCAGCACCATAGATATTTGAATAAACAACTATAAATTCTGCCCTTAAAACATTGTATCATTAAACCACTTTTGAAAAGAGTCCAGCAGAACTCATTATTAGAATTTAAGAATATGTGTTCGCCTTAGTGTATTTTTTAAATTAATGTTAATGAAGTCAATCTATAATTTACTGTTTTATGAAGTCAATTAAATATTTGAATTGTTTATAGTATATATTATCTAAATCACTACAAATGAAATCAATTATCAGATACCCTTCATTTAAAAAAAAAATTGTTTTTATTTAAACAGCTACCATTACAGGAAAATAACCCAATTCTAGTTGCAGCTTCATAATAATCTACTTATTAGAAAATAACCTTATTAAACAATATTTCCAATAAAATAAATACTAAACTATCACTATGTACATACAAATTCTACATCATTTAGTAACCATTTTAACCCGTTGAGGATTAAAAGAACGCCGGCGGTCGCATAACAATGTAATTTCTATTGTGTCTCGTTCACACATGCTTGACAGGTTAAAATTGAATTGCATAGTATATTCATTAAATTAAATTAACAACATAATCGAAATTTAAAAAAATATATTTGACAATTATTTTTTTTAGTACAATAAGTCAATATTCTTAAATAATAATCTAATCTAGTAGACCAGGTACGATTTTCTCATATAGCTAAATGTCAAAATTAGGAAGATACCATCATTTTGTTTGCTTGTAAGTAAACTAAGTACAAGCATTGGAGGTAAGTAATTTAAGTTTTTTTTACCATTGCAGTACTTATTGAATATTATAGATTTAATAATTTTATGTGGAAATTTTCAAACACTGAACTATCAATACAATACTATATGCCTATAGAAATAAAAATAGCTCCTAACTTTTTTTAAATAATACTTACATTACAGAACTTAGCTGAAAATTGTGCAACAGCTGAGGCTAATGCTTTTGCGTCCATGGCTGCAGTGAAACTGTTTGATTGGAATGCTAAAAATAGGGTAACTGAAACAAATATACTTTTTAAATAGTATCGGTATTCCCAGCCGCCAGTCGCTAACGGAAACAACAACACAACTAAAACTCAGTACAGCCAGAATATGATGACATCATTGCCAAAGCTGCCACGGCGCACACTCGCCGGTCGATCGAAGTCAGTGATTCATACCTACCTACTTAGTTTACACTCAAGGCCACGCTCTGGCCGGGTGTATGTTTTTTCCAGTTTTTTAAAACCTGA
Organism: Anania hortulata; assembly: GCA_963576865.1. Taxonomy (NCBI): domain Eukaryota; kingdom Metazoa; phylum Arthropoda; class Insecta; order Lepidoptera; family Crambidae; genus Anania; species Anania hortulata. Next base: position 10,551,856 of record OY756390.1, on the reverse strand, counting down.
CATCGTTCTGTAAATGTAATAGATCACCGTTCTGTAAATGTCTGTAATGTAATAGGTGTATATACAAACTTACACAAAATGTAACTAATCCACATCGATTTATGTAAACTTCACTCTTTTTAGCAAATATTCATTACAATTACTGATAAAATTAGTACTGATTTGCTATCTTATCACTATTTTTACCCATCTTTCATCAAGCATTTGGACTATGTGTAAACTGTAAACTTTAGATTTTTGTTCTATTAAATATAATCAATCGTAGAGTTTAAAACAATACATCAAACATGTAAGATAAGAAGATGAAAATTAATAAAAAAAGGTAGCAAAGATAAATAAATAAAATCAGCTGTTTTTGACAGATGACACAAAGACCACGGCTCCTGGGTTTATATAATCTGTACCCAGGGTTGAACAGCCTGTCGAAACTCCGCTTGACACTGACAGATGCAATAGAACGACTCATGACGTCATGACAGTTTTTTTTTTTACTTTTGTGGCTTGCGCAGCGTATCTAGATTCCAGAGGCAAAAGTAAATGATGTGAACGAATAGAATAAGTATTCACTAGATAGTTTTTGGTGAGAACGGTAACGCAGATTTATAAGGAAAATGGTTTCTTTTATTTAATTACTTTTAGATCAAAATACGTTGTTCATAAAACACACTAGTAGATTTCTTATCCACTCGGGTAGTCTAGTGACCACCCATGCTATGGGCACTGATTTGGTATGGGCGACGGTAGGTATTTACCTAATTGGGTTACCTAAAAGAAAGGTTATTTCAGATTGCTATTTCTCTTTTTAATTTTCTTATTTATTATTATCGTTAATGCTCGATACATAGAGGATAATATGATATTGGTATTCGGGATTCGTCCTGCTTGCGTTTTGCTTATTTAGCCGCCCGGCACACGATACGGTGGCAAAATATATAACCCAAATGCTGCGCAAATTTTCGATTTCTTTTAATTTTCTTATTCACAGTGAATAAACTCTGAATAAAGTCGGAATTGTAACGCGTACAAAAAAATAATTTTAATAATAAGAACGTGTAACAGCGCGCGCGCGTGACACTCGACTGATTTTAGCCTCTTCGAAGGTGCGCGTCGCGTAGATATTTATCTCGACCGAAACGCGGAGTGTCGTAGGCCTGGTGCTACGTCGCATCGGTGCCAGCGTTTCGTAGGCGTAACTTATACGCTGTGCAGACGTCGAGATGGGCTGTTTTTTTCTTGACCGCAAAGTGCGTCTCACCGCGGATCCCCACGCCCCGAACTCAAAGCATACGGCGGCGCGGTAGCTAGCGAGCAGTCAGTTCAAGGCGTTCGTTCCTGAGATAAGCGCGGACTAAGCTAGCTGCCCGCGCCGCTGACTTCATTAAATCTATACAAACTGGTTTATATTCAGCTCACGGCGGGCAGCCACAGTCTCAGCCACGACGCGCCGCCCAAGCAGGTACTGACGGCGCGGTCTTTTTGATCACTGTGTGCGTTGGCAGTAGAGATAGGCGGCTCGGAATTAATGATTCCACCAGGTATATTCCTAAAACTTGGTGTTAGATGAAAATGACAACCCGTTGTGACAAGGAGAATTGCCTGCCGCGGTCGTGCGTCGAACGGAACGGAAAGAAAAGAAAATTTGTTTCATAATGCCGTACTTTTTGTAGATTATTTAGTAGCTTATGAGTCTTAAAATTACCGTACATTTGTCACACTGAATTACTACCGTACGGAGCATAAAATTATCGTTTATATACGGTAATTACCGTACGGTTGGCAACCCTGCACTAGGGATGTGAAAAAATAATCGATTATGGAAATAATCGACAAAAACTCGATTTTTTAAAGTAAAAAACGATTTTATTCCTTGATTTTATTTTCATGAATAATCGATTGATAATCTTTTTTTTTTTAATCATTCAATCAATTATTACTGACTTTTCATCTGCAACACCCCGACATTAAGTTTGGTTTTTTGGGTGAACTGCCAATAAAAACTATCTCCATAATATTAGATTAACGCCATCTGTCCATCTATGATGGCATTCCTTCTGTGATTTTGAAACAGTTTAGTAGATTATTATCCAAACGCTTATCGAAACTTATATTCCTAAACTCGTTACCTACGGATTTCTAGTTTTTGAATAATACATTTTTTATTTTATTTAATTTAATATTTTATTTTGTTGATTTATTTGAAAAACATTTTAATTTGAACCTTTTATTGTTTGATTATTCTAAAACTTTAATTTGTGAGTACAATGTCACATCCCTACCCTGCACTACGTTGTGCAGGCGTTGAACGAAACATGACGTTTGTTGACATTACAAGAGTTGTTAAAATCCCAACTAAAATAATTTAAAATTGTCTATAATTAATTCCGTAGGTGTACTGTTTGTTTTACAGCTCTATAATTCACTCGGAAATCAAAACAAAACAATAAAGTAGTTAGTTAGTTCCGAATTCAGATTCTGACACAGAATAGTAATCCAATAGAAATAGTATGATCACTTATTTGTATGGAGAACCAGAGTGTAACCAAACTCACACATCTACACCATGACGCAAACTAAGAATACCGAGTTACAATTATTGGTCAACTACAATGGTTACGAAAGAACTTTTTTTGATGATTGTACCGCTACTTACTACTAATGTCGTTTTAAATTTGGTAGAATTTAAAAGCGCGGGAAACGTTAAACTTGACGGGCGTCTTTTTGTTTCTCTGAGTTTTATAAACAAAATTAACACAAAAAACTGTGATCAGTAGAGGAGTATTACTGTTATTTGTTTATTGTTTGTATATATTTAGTAGTTAGTGATAAATTTGCTGTATTTTTGGTAAGTTTTACATTGTATTAATCAAAAATGAACGACCCGCCCGATCCGGGCGAGGTCCCATCAGCAGCTCATTATGTTACGATTCCAACAGATAGTAATATGTTTGCCCCCCTTGCGGGTGATATTGCTGGTACACCAAATAGGTCTAGATCACCTCTAGTAGGTCCTCTTGTAACCATGTCGAATGATTCGGCAAGGGATACGGAGGGTTCACCTGCAACTCGCGCACGTAAACGTTCACGCGTACATAAATGTAAACATTGTAATAAACGCAAGCGTAGACACCATGGTCAAGATACTATTAAGGAAACAGATTGTGCCTGAAACTTAATACCTTCTCCTGTAGCTTCACCTGCGACCCCAGCAAGCCCTGTTACAAAAAAATCTAAAGACATACCAACACCTGACAGTGAAATGCAAACACAACCACAAACTGCAGCTATCGATTTAGGTAGGAAATCTTACAATAGTACCGATGTCTCACCTTATGTTGTACACGTCCAAAAAATACAGATAACACCAAATGATGGCTCCTCCATGCACGCACTTTCATTTGGAAAGTTTTTAAAAAAGCATGGTTTTAAAAATATAGTTAATCTGTTTCACGCTCCCAGCGTGAAACAGATTGGCCGTAACAAAATTGCACTGGCTTTCACAAATTTTCTTGATGCAAACTCATTTCTGGTTCACAATAGCTTAGAATCAAACAATTTTAAGGCATTTATTCCCACTTTTAGTGTAACCAGAATGGGATTAGTACGAGGAGTTCCAGCAGAATGGTCTCCTGAAGAAATAATAGAAAACATCAGTGTCCCTGTAGGATGCGGGCAAATAATAAAAGTCCGTCGTCTTAACTTCAAAACATTTATTAATGGATCACCAGTGTGGAAACCGTCACAGACAGTAGTGATAACATTTGATGGCTCATTCTACCAAAACGCATCTTTATGTGTTATAATGCTCTCTCAGTCGAACTATACATTTTCCCAACAATACAATGTTACAATTGCTGCAGATTTGGTCACACTAAGATCCAATGTCGATCCAAACCACGGTGCTTCAAATGTGGCCAAGATGGTCATGCTGGGGATTCCTGTAATAGAGATGAAGATGGTAGTTTCGGTTGTCTGTGTAATATATGGCTCTCATTATGCCAATAGCAAGTCTTGTCCTGAGTTTTTACGGCAAAAACAAATTAAAATGTATATGGCCAATAACTGCGTCTCGTATGCCGAAGCCTTAAAATTACATCCACCAGTGACCCGATCTTTTGCTGATGTTCTGTCCTCTAGCCCTGCAAAAAATACAAAATATTTACATAATAATCCCAGTAACTCACAAAATAAAAACATTTCTTCCTCTAACTCATACAAAAAAACTGTGTTTTTGAAGCCTCGAACTCCATCAGTAAATAAGGGATATGACAGGGAGGCTTACAAAACATTCATTAATGACAATACAATCCCAGCACCTAATAATGGATCTGCTCTTTTAAAAAATAAATCAAGGGAAAATCCAAATGAAAATTTAAAACAGATAACAGATATGTTATCTGTTGTGATTACTTTATTGTCCCAAATCAATTGTAATTCACCGTCCAACGTTGCCCCAATACTAGAAAAACTTATTGAAATTCGTCAGGATTATTCAAACAAAAATCCTACAGTGGAACTGTCGCAGTCTGATTAGTAAAAAGAGTGAAATTATTTATTTACTTAACAAATTTGAGCCAGCAGTTTTTGCCTTGTCAGAAAGCTGGCTCAAATGTAGCAGTGTATGTAAAATTAAAAATTACCATTGTCTCAGAGAGGACAGACCAGATGGTTATGGTGGTGTTGCCATGTTCATTCAGGATTCTGTACCTTTCTCAACAATTTCTTTACCTGTACATAGTGATAACTTTTCAATGGTAGCTGCTAGTGTATTTAATATTTGTATAGTTTCTGTATATATTCCCTATCCCTCTCTCTCTATCTTTGACCAAATACGTCAGATCTTTTCCTCCTTACCTAGACCATTTTTAATATTAGGAGATTTTAATTCTCATCATCAAACCTGGGGAAGTGCTGTAACAAACAATGATGGCGAAGAACTCTTGGATATTCTTGACAACCAAAATTTATGCACACAATACTGGCTCTCCTACTCGTCGGACAGCACCAAACCATAACAAAAGTGCTGTTGACCTTTCCATCTGCACTCCTAACTTAGCAAATACCTTGTCATGGTGCACACTCCCGTCAACATATGGAAGTGATCACTATCCGTTTCTCATTACACTTCCATTTCATAAACCAGGAACTATAAAACATACCTCTCAATTAAAGCACAAACTATCTGATAAAATTAATGATAACTGGCAAAAATATAAAACTTGTGTTGAAGGAAAAGCCCCTTCACTGCCCGTTTTGTCTATAGGCAATGAAACAGAATGTGCTAATGCCCTTACTAATATTTTGGTTGAAGCTGCTAATGAAGTTTTCCCTTTGAAAGACAATTCCCCTAGAAAAATACCATCCCCCCCTTGGTGGGACGCTGAATGTACAGCTGCTATCAAACGACGAAAAGAGGCTGAACGGAACTACAAAAATAACATGTCTCCAGAAAACTTTGATATACTTACAAACATTATGAAGGATACCCGTGACCTTTTTAAAAATAAGAAGTCTGAGAGCTGGAAACGTTTTTGTTTATCAATTTCCCCTAATACCCCTTCATCTGTAGTTTGGCGCAGTATAAGAAGATTCAAGTCTGCCTTTAACGATACCTCACAGCCAGCTATACCGTCAACATTCTCTAATGAATTTTTAGACAAATTAGCACCTCCATGGGTTCCACAAAACTTGGTTGAAACGGTTCCATACTCTCCACATAATTTTTCCGAGTTAGACTCTCCTTTCTCTTTTTATGAACTGAAAGGAGTTCTCTTACATACTAAAGACTCAGCCCCGGGTATTGACGGGATACCTTATTCCTTTTTATCTAATCTCAGTGATGATATTCTAAATTATTATTTAAACTTAATCAATTCAATGACGCTCTCAGGCAATATTCCGACAGCTTGGAAAACACAAGTAGTGTTGCCATTACTAAAACCCAATAAGTCCCTATCAGATGCGTCTGCCTATCGTCCGATAGCTCTGTCGTCCGTTTTAATAAAGTTAGCAGAACATTTAATTAAAAATCGTTTGGAGTGGCATTTAGAAAGAAAAGGATTATTATCAGACAGTCAGTACGGATTTAGAAGGGGAAAATGCACTTTGGATAGCATTAGCATTCTTGTATCCGATATTCGTTTGACTTTAACTAAGAATGAATCAGTATTAGCAGCATTTTTGGATGTATCGGCAGCGTACGATAGTGTACTTCATAATATCTTAAAAACGAAACTCCAGGCTCTTCAAGTCCCACCGAAATTGTCTATTTTAATTTTAAATATTTTGTCAGGACGTTTGGTTAATTTATCTGGTTTAGTTAAGACAGAAATACGATTTGTTTGGAAAGGCCTTCCCCAAGGTTCTGTTCTTAGCCCATTATTATACAATGTATATACATACTTATGACTTAGAATTTTATGTAAATAAGGATGTAAATATTTTACAATATGCTGATGATCTGTTACTCTATACTTCAAACCGATCCATAGAAGACGCTAATACTTCATTAACGTCCTCACTTAACTTCCTAAAATCCTGGATGAATCAAAATGGTCTAGAAATATCAGCTCCTAAAAGTGCTGCAGTTATTTTTACAAGAATGAGAACTTCAGTTAACTTCCAGTTAGACTTCTATATAATAACAATAGTTTGATTCCTGTAATAACAGAATTCAAGTTCCTTGGTGTAGTATTAGACTCAAAACTCACAGGTGGCCCACATTGTGACTATGTTGTAGGAAAATGCGAACGTATTTTAAATATGTTACGATGCCTATCTGGCGTCTGGTGGGGTGCCCATCCATTTTGTATGAAACTTATATACAATGCCCTTATAAGATCTGTTTTAGAATATGGGACTTTTTTATTAGAGCCAGGAAATGTTACAAGTTTTAGAAAATTAGATAATATCCAATCCAAAGCTTTGCGAATAGTAACAGGTGCTATGAGATCCAGTCCTATAAACGCTTTGCAAGTGGAATGTTGCGATCCACCTTTAAGGTTAAGACGTCAGTTTATGTCAGATAAATTCCTGTTTCGTGCACTTCAGTTTTCCAACCATCCACTCATTGAAAAACTCCATTGTCTTTCAGATTTAATAGAATCTTCTAGTTATTGGGCACATAAAGCGTTACCCTGTTTAATAATAAGTTACCGAAAATTTATTTCTTTGTCATGTCCCACTCACCAATCAAACTACCTTCCTTTATTTAATTGTGCTTTTGAGTCTTTAGTTACCCCTTTAAAAATACACTACCTACCCCTCGATAAAAGTGACCTTAATGTCGTAGCTAGCTTTAATAATATTTTGGATAATGAATTTAAAGACTTTCATCATATATTCACTGATGCTTCTAAACAATCACCCTTAACCTGTACTGGTGTAGGCGTATATCACCAGCAATATAAAATTGTTCAAAAATCCAAACTTCCTCCTGAATCTACAGTATTTACTGGCGAATGTTTTGGTTTATTGAAAGCTGTGCAATATATTCTTCTTATGAAATTTAAAAAGACTGTGATTTTTACTGATTCAAAAAGTGCGTTACAGGCATTAGAAAAATTTCCTTTTAAATGTAAAGTGCAATTTCCTATCATCTTTCAAATCAGAAGTGCAGTTAATGAATGTGCATCAAGAGGATTTGAAGTACAATTTGCGTGGTTACCAAGTCATAGAAATATCAAAGGTAATGAGATATCTGATCGTTTGGCAAATGAGGCGGTGCATTGTGGTGACACTTTTCCATATTTAAATTATTGCGTTGATTTAGCGACTCATCCTAAAGCACATCTTGTTCAGACGTGGCAAGAAGAATGGAGTAACAGCAGTATAACAAAAGGCAGACATTTTTTTAAAATTCAACCTATAATTCCCAGAAAGCCCTGGTTCTTTAAAGTTAATTTTGACAAGACTATAACATCAGTAATATCTAGAATGAGATTAGGACATACATGTACGCGCGCACATCTTGCCAGACTTCGTATTGTTGCTGATAAAATGTGCGAATGTGAAAATGACATTGAAGACATTAACCATGTTCTTTTTGCTTGTCCACGGTATGATCGCACCCTTTTCTTAACATCCCTGCAGTCCCTCCGTATCCCTTTCCCAACTTCGATTGTTTGTCTACTATATTTAAATAATATTGATGTGTATAAATGTATAGCTTCGTATTTATCAGTTAATAATATCAAACTTAAATTTATATAATTTGTATATATATTTTAGTAGTTTTTGCCATTTTTTCTTTTGTTTCAATTTTTGTAGTACAATAAATTATAATATTATCCTTTCCTGATCCTTGTCCATTTTATCCCGGGTTCCGTAATCTTTCTTTTCTCCTCGTTTCCCCGTTTTTAACTTGACATTGGCTACGCTCATGCAAGCCACATAAGAAAAAAAAAAAATTTGGTAGAGCGAATTATTAATCTATTTCAACACACGAAGGTTTATACTAGAATATCAATTAACGACTATGCTGATAACAGTACTGCTACTCAACACTAGATGCCACTATAAATTCGGTAGAATAAAATATGTATTCACATAATTGAATGTCAAAACAACAACAGTGACCGTTATGGTGCGGCTATTCAATTAGGGGGCGTCCATAAATTACGTGAGGTGTTTAAGGGGGGGAGGGGGTCGAGTCAAATCTCATCTAATCTTACGTTGGGGAGAGGGGGGGTCTCGGCAAATATCACGCAATTTTTTTTTCTGGAACAAAAAAAAAATGCTATTTTGGTCCATTTAATCCAGATTGTACATGCTTAAGATTTAATCTTTATCCCGTAATTAGGCAAAACATTTGCGTGCCATTAAGGTAGTCATGGCAGAGCACAGGCGAGCAGCCCACATTGCACCAGCTAAGCAAGCGCGTATGTTCCGCAAAGTGCGACCCTCCCGGATTGTCACAAGACGAGCTAATGAGTTACTGTGCGCAAGCGCCAACGGCTTAGAGTTGCTAGATCAGAACGAAGTTGAAGGAGCAGATGATTTTACTGAAAGTCATATGGACATGTTGGTTCCAATAGTCTCTCTTGAGACTGTGCATGATTCTCCATGGACTGAATTAGAGTAGATATTCTTTTTTTAATCACCGTAGTTACGATTTAAGTATTCTATTGTTAAATATTTATTATACTTATAATTATACTCTCAGCAATATTGATTACTAGTCTTAACTAGTCGTAAATAAAAGCACGAAGCAATTTTTTTTTCTTTTTACAATAACAATCCAACGCGTTTACGTAAGAAACCCACATTTTGAAAAATCTCACGTGAGATTGGGGGATGGGGGAGGGGGTTGAAATCTCACGACATCTCACCAGGGGGGGAGGGAGGGACAGAAAATTAAAAAAAACACCTCACGTAATTTATGGACGCCCCCTTAGGTATGGGGTATATACGATAAAAACAATTAAAGTACATCGATATTTAACGATACATTTTTATTCATTTATTTTTTGTTTAATAAAATGTGTGATAAAACCTATTATAAATCAATTTTATAAGTAATTCATCATCAACAGACCTTTTGCTCGTTTCGCCATTCTATATAGTCTACCGGCCACCTGAGAAAATTCCTTCTCTAACCTGAATCTCGTTGGTATCTCTTCTGTATACCTACAACAGGTATGGACGTGTTCAAGGCGTCGCGTAGATCACGAAACTTGCTTGTTGTAATGTTTTTAAGTAGTGGAGGGGATAGCAGTGACGTCATAAACATGCCGCTGACGGTTTTTAACCGACTTCAAAAAAGGAGGAGTTTCTCAATTCGTCGAAATCTTTTTTTTTATGTATGTTCATTACTAACGTTGATCGACTTAGATAATATTTTTTTTGTTTGAGAGGTAATACTTTCAGAATGGTCCCATATAAATTTGGTTAAATTCTGATGATGGAATCTATAAGAAAATCATCAAACATTGCATGAACTACGTACCACGCCAACTGATTTTAGTATCTATCTTACCTAATATCTTTGCCAAATGTGGACCGATTTTGATGTTTTTTTAATGAATAGCTACTTCAAAGATATTATAATAAAAATTTCCGGAAACAATTTCACCCCTAAGGGTGAAAAATAGGAAATGAAATCAGTGTTCAGCAGTAAAATTACGTTTGCACTCGTGAGATTTGTTTTGATTAGAATTTATCACTAAAATAGATGAAATAAGTTAATTGTATAAAAAAAATAAAACCCGACTTCAAAAAACTAAAACGCTAAAAATAATCTTAACACTTAACTGATTAGGTACCTACAGTTACTTTTGGAGTCGGTGCCAGTCGATGAGAGATTCTATGTTTTCGTTTGCACCGACACTAAAAGTAACTGATTAGGTACTTATGTGTTAAGATTATTCTTAGCGTTTTAGTTTTTTGAAGTCGGTTTTTATTTTTTTTATGTTATTTATTAATTACATCGCACCTTTTAGGTCTATTTGCTTCTGTGTGGTGTTATTTGAATGCTTATTAAATGTTCTTTAATTGATTCTCAGACACCTAAAACATATTTATCTGTTTATTTTAATAATATGATTTTTTAAAGCGATTTCCAAAATATTCTTTTTATTGCTGCGAAACCGCTCAAATTATGGTAAATATGTTTAATGTAAAAAGTATGCAGAATTTTATTAGCTATTTGTAAACGTCAAGTGCATTAAAATATGACTTCAAACAACTGAATTATGCGCACATTTCTAGAAGACGTCGGCGTCGCGTATAGACATCGAGCGGGGTACTGCCGTGGTTGAAGTGAACGCGCGTTGTTTTAATGCGATATTTGGAAAAATGGATACGGAAACACTACTTCTAACTAATAAGGGTAATATTATTTAATAATTATATTATTAATTATTTATTTATTAATTATTAATTATTGACGACCTCCGTAGCCGAGAGGCAAGCATACCGGACTTTGTGTCACTATCTCTGAGGTTCCGGGTTCGATTCCCGGTCGGGCCAATGTAGAAAAATAACTTTTCTATATTGTCTCGGGTCTGGGTGTTGTGGTACTGGGTGTCGTTGTTTCTGATTTCTGTAACACAAGTGCTTTGGCTACTTACCACAGGTTCAGAGCAATGTATGTGATGTTGTCCAATATTTATTATTATACTTATATTGTGTCTGGTTTAAAAAAATATATATAGAAAAATATTTTTATACAAAACTGTTCTTATGTACCGAGGTAATCAAGTTTTGTATGAAAATAAAAAAAATACTTTCACTGTTTCTATTAATGACCGCTAAGAATGTAGGTACTCTTCATACAAAATATTAATACTGAAGTCATAATTTTAAGTCTATGTAATAGTTATAAGAAATATAATATTAATAACATAATCACAGTTATAATCGATATAATAAATCATCACTTTAATTACTTTTGTCATAATAGTGCTGTAAGGGGCCTTAGAGAATACAATTCCCCACCGCCAACAGGTGGTGACTTCATTATGACCGCATAGCGGCGAATATTCAATGATGTCTCCGTGATTAACATGGTGAAAACCAAAACTGATCACCGAATGGTCAAAGGAACATTGAACATTAACGTCAAGCTGGAAAGGTCCCGTTTGATGAAGACTACGTGAAGTCTCCGACCCTCCGACCTCAAATTCCCATATTTACTGCCCCGAGAGCTTTAAGTTCCAGTTGTCTGATCGTTTGCAATGCCTAGAGAACTGCAAGTCAGTGGACGAGATTAACAACAGGTCTGTAGAAACATTCCAAGCGGTCGGGTCGAAATTTTTAGACCCGTCGTAAAGACATGCAAAAGCATAACACCACACCCTCAACCTCATGGCAAAACGACGTTCAATGGCACTGCAGACCTCCGTTGACGCCAAGGCATATCAGGAGCTCAATAGATGGATATGGAAGTCCTTGCGATATGATATCCGAAACTTTAATACAAATAGTATTAAAGAGGCGATAGAGCGGAACCAAGGCTCCAAAGTTTTTGCAAGAGACATGTCTATAGGGCAAAGCCAGCTGACAAAGCTGAAGACGGAGGAAGGTAGTATAACGTCGACAAAAGCCGAAGTTTTGAGGAAGATTAAGAAGTTTTATGGGCAGTTATTAGCCCGGCCCATTAAGTAGACCTATTAGTAGCTTATAGCCACTAATACAAGAGCTAAGCTGACCCAAAAATATAGCGAAGATAATCGGGACATCAGCCTATACGAGATTAGGATAGGTGATGACGGAATCACATCAGAACTTCTGAATGCTGGTGGAACACCGATACTGAAAGTCCTTTAGAGACTCTTTAACTCCGGTCTTGCTCGATGGAATAACAACGGAGGCATGAAACAGACGTTTGGTAGTGCTCTTCTTCAAGAAAGGGGATAACGCCTTAGTTAAGAATTACAGACACATCTCGCTTCTGAGCCATGTCTACAAGCTGTTTTTGAGAGTCATCACGAATTGTCTTGCGCGTAGGTTCGATGACTTCCAGCCTCCCGAATAAGCGGGTTTCCAAAAAAGGCTTTAGTACCATAGACCACATCCATACGCTGCGGCAAGTTATATATAGTAGGAGTATAACTTGCCTCTATGCTTAGCGTTCGTGGACTATGAGAAGGCCTTTGACTCGATCGTCGTCGTCGATCGAGACCTGGGCAGTGCTACAGTCTCGCCAGCGGTGTTATATAGTGTTATACATGTCGGTACATCGAGGTGCTGAAGTGTTTATCCAAATCGCCATCGGTCCGTGTACAGGGGCAGAGCACGAAGGTGATTTCTCTGCAGCGAGGCGTAAGGCAGGTAGATGTTATATCTCAACATTAACGGCGACTCACCTTCGTTTTGCCGAAGATATTTTGGTCTTGGCAGAATCGCTTGAAGACCTCGGCACAATGCTCGATGGCCTTAGCCAAGTTTTCTTACAGGTATGTCTTCGAATAAACATGTACAAAACAAAGGTCATTTCAAATGCTCATGTTACGCCCTACCCACTATCAGATAAGAGCTCTGCTCTCAAAATTGTTGATAAATATGTCTACCTGGAACAAGTGATCCAGTTTGGTAGGTCAAATTTTAAGAAGGAGGTCAATCGTCGAATCCATTTCTGTAAGGCAATTTATGAAGAAAGCACATTTGGTTAACAGCATGAATGGTACGATTTATATGACGTAATTATAATACAACACCATGCTCCTTGCGCCATAAAATTAGACATAGCTCAGTCGTTTGAAGTCGATTTTAATAAATTTAACATTTATAAATAGGTAATAAAATTGTGCATAACTTTTACATTAAACAAGTTTATCGTAGGTTGAGCGGTTTCTGAGTAAAAAAATTATAATTTTGAATTCGCTTTGAAAAATATCATATTTTGTCAAATATATTTTTTAATATCACAGATACGCTTTAGGTATCTTAAAATAAATTAAATAAAATTTAATAATCTTTCAAACGACAACATACACAAGTAAATACACCCAATAGGTGCGATGTAAATATTAAAAAACAAAAATCGTCGGCAGCCATGTTTATGACGTCACTGCTATCCCATCCACCATTAGAAAACATTACAACAAGCAGTTTCGTGATCTACACAAGGCCCTGAGCACATCCATACCTGTTGTAGGTATACAGAAGAGATACCGACGAGATTTTTCAAAATCTGGTCGTGGCCAGTCTACTTTAATACAGTGTGTCTTCATAAAGTGCACATATTGAAATATGGCATTCTATGCTTAATTTTATCGACGGAAAACATATTTAAAAAATCTAAAAAAAATCGCTATTTTTTTAAAGTTTTTGTTCCCTACTGTGACCTTCGTGTAAATAAAACCTTGTTTCTTTCAAATTAATTAATTTGTAACAATTAATTAAACTTAAAAATGATCGGAGATGATCAGGCGTCCTCATAAAATTTAAATCCGTGAAAAAACTGCCCACAATACAGAAATAAAATGGGTTTTTGAGCAAAAATTTGCTTTTTTTTAATCACACTGTATAAAACGAATATGTGTACTAAATTTCAACTTAATCGATCAAGTAGATTCGAGGGAAATTGGCTCTAGATGGACAGACTGATGATACAGAGTTATCCTATGAGATTCGTCTTTTCATGTGGACGTACGAAACACTAAAACAATACATTTATTGATTTTAGTTACCTATTATAGGATAGAATATTAAATAAAACCAATCTGAATATACTAATATTAATATTAGTTATTAAACCCCTGTACCGTGATTCGAAGCCTAAACAATATGAGATAGCATCTACTTTTCCCCTCTCTTTTCCTCGCCTATTTACGTACATATAGCTGTCTCTGTCACACACTCCCTCGAACAGGCGAACTCGAACAGGGGGCGAGGTGATCTCGCTTCCCTCACTACAAACTCTACAAAGTGTTCTTCATTGGCGTCTTTTTCCCCGGAGTGAGCGGTTGTCTCCAGCAGTTCCTACCTAAGAACTCTGCATCTATGCCTACCGCACAAGTCAAAGACGTAAGAAATTAATATTCTTTTCATTTCACATTTTTTGATTGAACATTTAAATTAGTACTAAGTAATATCAAGACTTGGCCCTTGCCTATTTTTCTTAAAATACATTAATCTTATTTTTTTATACTGATAGGTTAAAGTTTCCACTGGCTTAATGTAGTAATACATTGTACAACGGTGTTACCGTTCGAGATTTATTTGTGCAGTTTTCGACAACTACCTTGCTTTGATATATTTTTTTAATCACTTCTGTACGACTCGTTTCTAATTATAGAACAGTGTTTGCCTTATTTTCTACGGTTTAAGTGATTTGTTTTCTGTGCATTTATTGTGTTTTTAGACTTGTTACAATGAGTGATCGTGATATTAATACCGAAGTAAAAACGAATGTCGCGTCCGTTAGCTCAAAGCACTGATTTGGTACTATACAGATGGCCCATCCCATATAATAAATCGTGACCGCCCTAAGTCGGGCTATTCTTCGGACTGTTTTGTTTTAGCCGCGTAGGCGCCAGAGGTCGCATGCGCAAGCCAGACGCACAAGCCGGCACTCAAGCAACAAGCAACTCGAGATGTAAGAACACTAACTGGCTACTTATTAACAATTATAATCAGTAGATGGCGCTGCTTAGCCAGAGCCAATGCTTTACTTTACTGCGATGCTTTAATAAACTACATTCAAATAGTCTAGTAATCACAAATTTCGGCTACCCCCTGCAAGTACAGATGGCTAGATAGTTAAGCGATCGGGTTTAGTTCTCGGGGTTGTGCGAGTTCAAGCCTGGTAGATATATACAAGGAGGTCTGAATTTTGTTTTCTTCCAGGTTTGTTTTATTTGTTCACTATTTCTAATTTCGTTAAATAATAATATGGCGAAAATATTATATTCAAAAATAGCATGTAGCAAAGATCCATATACATTTTCTTTATTTATTTGCTTTGCTTTGCTTGTTTGTAGTCACAATTACTTTCACTTTTTCTTCTTATTCACTTTACTAAACTAATTATTTATTAACTTACCACTTACTTGATTTCCGAATTAACAAGGATATTTTTAATTAAGTAGGATAAAAATATTTAAAATAGCAAATCTGGAAAAAAAAGAAATAATTTAAAATAAAAAAACCGGGGTTAATCTGTCATTGCTTAGATTTCAAGTCTGTCCACCTATCCATTCGGCTAAATATAGATACATTTTATCTGTTAGTTAGACATGAAATTTCTAAAAGCTTGTAACTTGTAGCGATGCTGACAGATCAGACAGCACAAATTCATAGTAACCACATTACGGTCAAATTATTTTGCGAACAGCTACTACATTATTTTTATATTGCAGCATTGATGGTGGGATGATTGAATCAGCGGTCGCCGGTCGGTCCATGGTTCTCGTGGTTTCGAGTTCAAACCTGGTTAGCAACATACTTATTCTCGGATTCTTTCAAATTTGTGTTTTAAATGTTTTATTAAATTTAAGAATATTCTTGTAAATTTATGTTTTAATATTAAATAAAATATTCTAACTAAGGTTCATAAGGCATACTAAATATTTGTCGATCAATAAATAATAAGGTCTAGTAAATTGAAAACAAGAAGAAGGAAAAGAAAAGAAAAAGCATTATTTAGTTCTTTCGCCGCGCCGTATTTTAATTTTATTCTTGTTTTATTACGATTCGAACAAACGATAAATCGGGAAAAGAAAATCTGAGTAATTATCAATAAACTATGAAAAATATATAAATTGTATAATTGATTCCAAAATTCACGAATAAGTATTTAATTTTTATAGAAATATTAAAACAAAATAAAAACAGAAATGTTAAAAAAGCCGGATTCGAACTCGCAACTCACGGAACACTACAACAATATCCAATCGGCTATCCGTGCTGTACGTGCCACTACCAAATTTTTAATTGCTTGTTACTTGTGGGTTGTGACGACGTAGAAGGTTCAGGCAGGCCTACGACACTCCGCGTTTCGGGCGAGATAAATACCTACGCGACGCGACTTTTCGAAAGGACTAAAATCAGTCGAGTGTCACGCGCGGCGCGCTGTACACGCTCTCACTATTAAAGGTTTTTTATACGCGTACTGACATTTACGACTTAATTCGCTATGTTTTTATTTACCTATTCAATCCCAGAAGCGTCTTTACCTATGGTGCAGGGTGTGCATTGCACACGGGCGCTGGGGTCCTAGGGGGCGCCGAGTGCCGCTCGCTACTTAGTAGTACCCATTCCATTTTGACCACGCGCTCACTAGTCTTGCTTATACTATAGTAGTATTATATAGTACTTATTCTCGGATTCATCAAATTAGTGATTTTAAGTGTTTTATTAAAGTTAAGAATATTCTTGTGAATTCAGGTTTCAATATTAAAGAAATTATTTGAAATAAGGTCCTAGAAGGGATAATAAAAAGTTGGTCGATTAATAAATAATAAAGTCTAGTAAGTAAATTGGAAACAAGAAGAAAAAGGAAAAATAAATAATTATTTAGTTCTTTCGCTGTATTTTAATTTTATTCTTATTTTATGACGATACGAACGAATGATAAATCGGAAAAAAGAAAATCAGAGTATTTATTATCAATGGTTTATTATATACAAAATTTTATATACAAAAATTTTAATTGTATAATTGATTCTAAAATTCACAATTATGTATTTAATTTTGATAGGAATATTATTTTTAGAATTTAGAATTATAATAAGAATTTAGAATTTATCATTTATTTGCTTAAAATATAGTAGTAAAAGTTGACACAAAGTCATTGTGTTGCTCATGTTTTGCTACATAATGATAGCATGCAAACATAATATCATTTAATTTGTAATACAATCAATAATTAAATTTAAATTTAATTAACAGCAACAAATTAAATTAAGGAAAATCTAATAAATACTATACTGGAATAAGTATGTCAAAAAACACGTTATAAAACAATAATCTGGAAAAATTAAAAAACAAAGAGATGTTTATTGCTTGGTTTGAACTCGCAACTCACGAAACACAAGTCTAGCAAATTGATCAATCGGCTATCCTTACTTGGTGAAAAACCACCAAATTCTTAATTGGTTGTTACTTGTAGACGATTCAAACGTCGCAAATTCACAAAACATTCAAATTATTTCGGGCAGCCACTAAAATTACTCATAAAGCGCCATCTATTGTAAGTTTATCCACTAAGCTAGGCGGTCTAAGGCTTAGTACAAATAATTGCCGGTAGGAGTGTGAGAACAGCATTGATATTTTTGAAAGATGTGGAAATTTAAGGTATAATCCCATTTTCCGTATTTCGTTTTTTATTCTGGTTTATATTATATTTTTTTCAGGATCAGTTCTTTGTTTTTATTTTATTTTACACAAATATCAATAAGAATTAGATACCTATAACGCCATCTTGTATAACATTTTAGAACAATTCTCACTTTGTTCCGGATGAGTCCCCGTGGTCAAGGTTATTAAAAAAATTATAATTAGATGTCAATGTCAAATTAATTAGTATTTATAAATGTCAACGTAATGTCAGTCTAGTCACTGTGTTGCCCAAACATTTCGTCAACTTTATATAACGCCTGCTCGATTAAGTTCTTTAATTTGTTTTTAAACAAGTTAAATGTAGCCGCGTCTTTAACTGGGTTCGGTAGGTCAATATCTTCATCTTTGTATTGAACCATATTCTGGCAAATAAATTATTTCTTTATTTATTTATTATTATTACTCTACCTATTAGTGTTAAATCTAGCCCCATTCGTCCACCTCGCCTTAAGTATCAACTGGTCAATGCTGATTGGAACCTATTTAAGGAGCAAGTAGATGAACGAATTGAATTCCTCCCTCCCTTACAACTAGATAATCATGTTTACTGTGCTGAAAGTCTCACTAAAGTGTTATTAGAAGTAGGTAGCTGACGATATTTTTCCAGTTAAAAAGGGCCGTAATAGATACATCCCTCCCCCTCCATGGTGGGATGAAGCATGTGCCGAAGCCATAAAAAAAAACAAGCAGAACGATGCAACGCATACAGAGCATATTCATCTTTCGAAAATTTTGATGTTCTGCCCCAGTTTATTAATAGTAACTATAAATTATTAAAACAAAAAAAATGGGAAAGATGGAAAGGTCTCTGTAGGAGAGGTGTCTCAGACAGCCAGAACTACATCATCTAAAGGGTTTTAGGGCCCCGTTTCTTAACAAAAGGATGGTGACACGACGCGTGACGGCATCTAAAGTGATTTCATCCAATATGATGCCGAGAAATTTTGAAAAACGTGTGTCCAGCCAGCCATGAATCAGGCTGGCTGAACCATTTTATTTTTCTCGATAATAAACGAAATATCACATTTCGGACCGATCTTTATATATATTATAAATTTAAAAAAACCGACTTCAAAACACTAAAATGCTAAAAATAATCCTAACACTTAAGTACTTAGGTAATTAGTTACTTTTGGAGTCGGTGCCAGCCGATGAGAGATTCAATGTTTTTGTTTGCACCGACTCCAAAAGTAACTGATTAGGTACTTAGTGTTAGGATTATTTTTAGCATTTTAGTGTTTTGAAGTCGGTTTTATTTTTTTTAATAAAATTTACTTATTTCATCTATTTTTTGTGATAAATCCTAATCTAACTGCTGAACACCGATTTCATCCCCTATTTTCCTACCCTTAGGGGTGATTTATATTATGCAAACTTTTATCATATTATCTTTGAAGTATAAGCTATTCAATAAAACAAAAATCATCAAAATCGGCTCATATTTGTCGAAGATAGGTAACAAGAACCACAACCAAAATATTATCTGGGTATATATTTGTTGATTTTCTCATAAAGTTCTAAATCAATTTCGATAAAATTTATATGGGAGCACCTCTGAAGTATGATCTACCAAACAAAAAAAGAATCATTAAAATCGATTCATAATTGGCGGAGTAATCGCGTAACATACATACAAAAAAAAATAAAAAAGAATATATAACGTATCAAAATAAATATAACGTTGACTGCCCGCACCTCTCAGGGTGACGTCTAGAGTACAAGAAAGCCAATTACGCCACTAGCTCCACCTCTTCGCAGATCAGTACTGGGTGCTTCCTCACCTATCCCGAGGTTGTGTAAACTGCTCATCGAGCACATAGGTACCCTATAGAGTAGAAATGTCATATGATTTGTTCGACAACATTTTCTCGGTATCTGCGCTGTTTTTTACGGGCGAGCGTTGACAGGACTTGTCATTTCATAATAAATGTACCTAAGTATAAAATCTCTAACTATTCGGAGAAAGATGGTTTGTATTGCTGCGCTAAAGGGTATGTACTCAATGAAACTGCTGAATGGATGCAGCGTGTCAACTGACATTCATGCGGACACTTACGGTTTCGCAGAACACTTTTTGATAATTTTAAATATTATTAATTAATAAATTTTTGGTAATATTTCAAATCAATTGTACTTAAGTAGTTAAATAATATTGAGTACAGTAGGTAGGTACCCAATGTTAAACTCTACTCACACTCCTAAAGTGTATTTATCGTATGTGGTGTTTAACTGTAATTAGTTTTATATTTAGATTAATACTTTAATTAAGTATCATACCAATAATGTAAAAATGTAACACTGTGAACGGTGAACCTAATAAATAAAATAAATATAAGAAATTTATTTTTGTTTTAGTTATTTTCCAGGTTAAATAATTAAACTTACCAAATTTTTCTCGATTCTAATCATCATATTATTGTTTCGTTTCGAACTACTTAAATGAGTAATTTGAATCGACTTGAATACATTTTTTGATTCGTGCGTGTCCCTTAACTACAACCAACAAAAAAATAAAACATTCTCACGCAGTGTCAAAAAAAAGAGGATCCACTTCCGAGAACAAACCTTCGTTACCCGACCATAAGGTTCATAATAACTTTGCATGGTTTTGAATGGATGGGCATCCATTCAAAACCGCAGCCACAAGCTTAAATTTAGGTATTAGAAAGCTAATAAATAATAGAAGTCCTTACGTATTTTTGTCCTTTGTTTTATTTTAAATTTTTAGTTTTAGCTGATACTTTTGTCGATATTTCATAGAAATTAGAACTGAGTAACACTAAGTAGATAAGTATAAAATTCTATGTAAGTATATTTTACTAATACAATCTGTAAGTAATATTTCTTATTCCAATAGTTATAATAATAATATGATAGGTCATTATATCTTTAAATTACGTTAATATTTACTTTTTATACATTTAATTAAAGGACAAGGCAATCAACCACCATCATACGTTGACGTTTGGCCTAGATTTTAAACTATGTTGTCCTCGCATTCCTATAAAAAAGGGCAGTGTGGTCACCCATTTGCACCAATGTATGGAAAAAAAAGAAATGCTTATAACTTTGGTTTGCTGGCACTTAGAAGCCGTCACTTACGACAAATCGTATTCGCCGTCCCCGTCACCTTAGACTAGACGAGTTTCCAGCTACGTAGAACAGCTGGAAGTGCTAGTATATGGTGGTTCAGACAGCCAGAAAATTCCATCTGAACCATCAAGTTTTTTTAGAATAACTCCTACACGCGTGCGTCACGGAGGTTCAAATGTGGTCGAGAGCTGTCACATCTTGCGTCACAAGACGTTTATTTATAAAGATCGGTCCGAAATGTGATATTTCGTTTAATATCGAGAAAAATAAAATGGTTCAGCCAGCCTGATTTATGGCTGGCTGGACACACGTTTTTCAAAATTTCTCGAAGTGTGTTGCATCATAATGGATGAAATCACTTTAGATGCCATCACGCGTCGCGTCACCATCCTTTGTTAAGAAACGGGGCCCTAAAACCCTTTAGATGCTGAAATCGAAAGTGTCGAAAAAGGTCAAATTCTGGCTGGCTGAACCAACATTTTATCACTTTTCAAAGAAAGCATTGCGTCACTAACGGCGAAACCTTGGTAGATTGGCGTCACTTATGATTTGTTATCCACCTAGATACGCGAGATCTCTGTAGGACAGGTGTCTCAGACAGCCTAAACTACATAATTGAGCGCCCTAAAAAGCTACGGGCAGCCGATCGACCAATCATCATGCGGAAACTTGACAATCTCACTATTAGATTATTTAACTCTAAGCAGGATATAGCATATTCCCGACCGGGAATCGAACCCGGAACCTTAGAGATAGCGCACCAAGTCCGGTATGCTCGCCTCTCTGCTTCGGAGGTCGTCAAAGGAGGTATTTTATCTTATCTCTAGGAATCGACGGAATCCCGTAGATATTCTTTCTTCATTCATTTGAGTGATTCTTCCCTTTCTTATTTTTTGTGTATAATTAATTCTATAATGGTCAATGGCAATATTCCACCTTCATGGAAATCTCAAGAAATAATTCCAATTCTGAAACGAAATGCTCCTTCGTGTAATGCCTCTTCATATCGTCCTTTTGCTTTGTCTTCGGTTCTTCTTAAAATCTCTGAACATTTGATGAAAAATAGACTTGAGTGGTACTTGGAGAATAAAGGATTGTTAGCACCTACTCAGTATTGGTTTAGGAGAGGAAAAAGTACCATGGATAGTTTAGGTAATTTTACTATAGATATTCGTTTAACTTTTTCGATCAACCAATGCATCCTAGCAGCTTTCTTAGATATTACTGCTGCATATGACGTGTGCGTCACTGGGGCGGCATGTCGACTCGGATCGAGATAAAAGTATATAGAAAATTTAGAGCCCTATATCCCATTCATGTGCCCCAAAAATCAAATTAGTGCCCATTAAGGTCTCAGAGTAATTTTAGGAAATAAGATGCCGCTGGAGTTACTTCTGAAAACGTTACTACATCGGCATGATTTTTACCTATTGGCCCTAGCCAAATTTAAAGTAGCCTAAAGGGTAGCTTATATATATGTGCCCTCTCTTGGCCGAGTAGCGGCATTTGTGCCCCTTGTGGATTTGGTGTAATTGCAAATGCCACTGCAGTAACGTTTGGCGGATTTCCATATCTGCGAAACGGCTGGACGAACAGATATGATTTTTTGTCAGCTGGTGTGTTGTAATTTGTGCCCTAAGTGCCCTAGAATTTTTTACAAAAAAATGCATGGTGTATCAATAGGGTGTTTCTCTGAAAATAGAAAATAGCCTCTAGTTCTTGAACTACATAAAATGGTGTGCTGTAATTGCAGTGTCCTATGCCTTTTAGGCATATGTATCGTCTGACAAAATTGTAAAACCCTAAGTCTAATTTTCGTCGAAATAAATCAATTTTTCTGTGAAAGTGATTTTGCTTATTTCAAACCTCAAATAAGAGCATTGTGAACTAGATAATAACAAAACATGATTTGCCGATCAATAGAGCTCATATTCAAATAAAGGCACACTGAATTTCAGCTTTCTACATCTTATAATTAACCGTTAGTAAATAAAACAATGTAACGAGTTATTTTAAAAACTATCCGACCAAATACGAAAGGTAGTTAAAAAGCGGCCATTTAGTACTTCGAGCCAGAATTTTCTAATTGGTAGCCTTGTCATTTTCGATGTCAGGTACAGTCACGGAAACAAGTTTTAGTGTGGGATACTGTGTGGATTTGGCATTACTTAAAAATAAACTTTCAAAGTTACAAGTTTCTGTCATTAATATTTTGTCAGAAAGATCCATTAAAGTCACAACACATTCAAATACTCTGTCCCGAGTTTTATGTAGAGGGTCTACCTCAAGGGTCAGTTTTAAGTCCAATACTGTATAACATATATACACAGGACCTTGAATCAGTTTTAGTAGATAAAGTTAATGTCCTTCAATACGCTGATGACTTACTTCTGTACGCCTCAGGCTTTTCAGTTGACCAGTTACGCCGCTGCTTAATGTCTGCTTTAAGCTCTCTTAGGATTTAGTTAGATAATAATGGATTATCATTATCAGTTCCAAAGAGCTCTGTAGTTCTTTTTAGTAGGATGCGAATGGGCCTCCAGTTTTTGTTTATTATGATGATATTATTATCAAGATATAACAATAAGTAAATTTTATAAAAAAAAAAAAAACCGAAATCAAAACACTAAAATGCTAAAAATAATCCTAACACTTAAGTACCTAATCAGTTACTTTTGGAGTCGGTGCCAGCCGATGAGAGATTCAATGTTTTTGTTTAGCATTTTAGTGTTTTGAAGTCGGTTTTATTTTTTTTAATAAAATTTACTTATTTCATCTATTTTTAGTGATAAATCCTAATCTAACTGCTGAACACCGATTTCATCCCCTATTTCCCTACCCTTAGGGGTGATTTTTATTTTGCAAACTTTTATCATAGCATCTTTGAAGTACACGCTATTCAATAAAACAAAAATCATCAATATCGGCTCATATTTGTCGAAGATAGGTAACAAGAACCACAACCAAAATATTATCTGGGTATATATTTGTTGATTTTCTCAAAAAGTTCTAACTCAATTTCGATAAAATTTATATGGGACCACCTCTGAAGTATGATCTACCAAACAAAAAAAGAATCATTAAAATCGATTCATAATTGGCGGAGTAATCGCGTAACAAATATACAAAAAAAAAAAAAAAACAGTCGAATTGAGAACCTCCTCCGTTTTTGAAGTCGGTTGAAAATAAAGTTTTTTTTTTTTTGGGCCTACTGATAGTACCATTTCGAAGCTTTAAACCTTGATATTTTTATAGTGAAAACTCTGAAGTAAAACACCAAATCGAAAAAATTGGCCAAGTGTGAGTTGGGCTTGTGCTAAAGAATAGAAGATTAGAACAGTATGGACCTTTGATGCAAGAGTCCGACTAGTTCTTGGCCAATTTGTATAAACATTTATTTCATAACTCTGTTGTATTACAGCTATCTACATAATACCTACCCCTAAATTAAATTTAAGAAGAACCTGGGAGATGTCAAAATTCAATCCCATTTTGATTTCTTTTTTTCAAATATTTCCTTTCCATCCTGATTTACAGCCGTGTAATAACCCATGGACTCGTACTTGCTCCGCATGTAGGCAATATATCCCAAAGTAAGTCCAAAACATGTTAGTCCAATACTCATTATAACTATATTCTGAAACAATGTTTTGTGGTCAAAGACGTCAAGTAGGTACATAAAATTGCTAAAAATTATTGACAAACAACATCACTAGAAGATACACCTAACCTACAAAAAATAATATCATTAGGCTAATAAACTATAGGTTATTGAATTAGTAGGCTATAAGCTGAAGTACGTGCAATAATACTTACTGGCTTGGCGTATAATTCAAAATTGATAACCCTGAATGCAGTACTGGATTTTAAAGAACGAATTCCTTCTCCAGGTTTGTCAGTATTTGAGTTAGACATGATCTAAGAAAATAAATTTTCGATCAAAACGCAACAAGTTCTGACTATACATTAGTTAATCTTAACAAAACCATAATGATACACAAATGTGTAGTTCCTATAATTACCACAATTTTTTTAAAACAAGACAAACAAAATCTAATGCAAAGTTACGAAACAGCAACAAGAATATCCACTGAACAAGTAATCATGTTGTAAAACCATAAATTAATCTAAGTCTATGTAAAACTGTGACCTATGACAACACAACTGCCAATACGCCATGGATTTAACATTATTTCTAACCGGATTGAGTACTTCTAAAATGTTGCTAAAAGAACTTACACTTTAGCACTCAGCTATAAAGTTTAATTTTCTTTGATGTGACCAAATTGAAGGACTGTGTTGAGTGACACCCAAAAGGGTGGAGTGTGTCCCGCTTGCACAGTTGCCGTCATGAAATAATATTATTAAATTGTAGTATACAATCTGTGGGTGTGTAGGGTGACGAGAATGGACAAGTTAAGGAATGAATATATTAGAGGAAGTATGAAAGTGGCACCTGTAGCAGAAAAGATGAAAGGACACTGTTTGTCTTGGTATGGACATGTAATGAGAAGGGAAGAGGAGCACGTAACGAGAAGACTGATGGATATGAGTATTGCTGGGTGGAGAAGTAGAGGACGACCTAAGAAGAGATGGATGGATTGTGTGAGGAGAGATATGACTGAGAAGGGAGTGAATGACTCAATGACGAGTGACCGGATTGCATGGAAGAGAAAGACATACTGCGTCGACCCCAGATGACCTGGGTACGGCAGGCAAATGAATGATGAGTATAAAATCTGTTGATCGATCTCTTTGAATCAATAGAATAACGTGACTTGATCAAATTTAGATAGAGAATTAACAGTTTGAACGTGTTTTGCTTTTTTAAAATAAAAAACTTTAGTTGATTTATCATCAAATTTGTCAACGGTGTTGATAAATGATTAATTATTATTTATTACGTATTATTTTGGATGTCTTACTGTCATCCCTGAACTTGACACAGTAGCAAGTAAAATTTTGTTGTTTAAAAGGTTGCAAAAGTGAAAGTAATCCCAATTGTGGAATATCCTTCCTTCTATGTCTTTAAACCTGGTAAAAATAGAATTTTTCACATGATGTAGGGTGACCATAATTTCGCACTATAAAAACCCAAGATATAAAAAACCGGCCAAGTGTGAGTCGGACTCGCACTCCAAGGTTTCCGTACCATTGTCTATGCAACATTAGACACTATATTATAAACTAACAGCAAAAAATCACATGGTTGGAGTAAAGGAAACGGGGCGCTATGGGGCACGACACAGAAAATAATTTCATTGATTTCATATTGAATATTGACAGCCAAATTCCTGGTCTATTAGTATGAAGCTGGGACTTGTAAATTTTTTCACTTCTCCTTACCCTTGTGTCGCAAAGGGGGTGCAAGCAGCGCGATTAGTCAAAACTTGTCAAGGATCATCTAATTTTGGTTCTAAAATTTAGAAAATATTCCCTAAAATCTGCAAATATCTCAGTGACGGTGCGTCGGATCCAAAAAATAATGAAATTTTGGACCCCTTTAAGAAGCCCACAGTACCCGGCCCATAATATTTTGACCTCTAAAAACGGTCAAGTGGGAGTTGGTAATTTTTCTCAGTAAAATTGCAAAAAAAATTAACACCAGCTCCATACAAAAAACGATCGAAAATTCGGGTATGTCAATATTCCATATAAAATCAGTGAACAATTTCTGTTGCCATACCACCCCGTTTCCTATACTCTGACCATGGAGCACTTACCCTATAGAGTATAAATGATTTGTTCAACAAAAGTTTCAGCCAATTTTTTTAAAAATCTGTATATGTACTATTTTTGTACGGGCGATCGTTGACAGGAGATGTCATTTCACACTACATCTGTGAAAATTTAAACTGTTAAGCTATAACTACTATGTGTCCTAAGATAAATCATACATGTAATTTAAAATTTAATTAAGGGCCAGTTTCACCACTCGCTGATTAGCTCCATATATGGAGCTGGGGTTAATTTTTTTTGCAATTTTACTGAGAAAAATTACCAACTCCCACTTGACCGTTTTTAGAGGTCAAAATATTATGGGCCGGGTACTGTGGGCTTCTTAAAGGGGTCCAAAATTTCATTATTTTTTGGATCCGACGCACCGTCACTGAGATATTTGCAGATTTTAGGGAATATTTTCTAAATTTTAGAACCAAAATTAGATGATCCTTGACAAGTTTTGACTAATCGCGCTGCTTGCACCCCCTTTGCGACACAAGGGTAAGGAGAAGTGAAAAATTTTACAAGTCCCAGCTTCATACTAAAAAATTTTCAGAGTATTTGTTATTTGTAAATATCTTCTCCGTCGATTTTCACGTGTTTCATAGGTGTACATCAAAACACGACAATTTAGGTACTTTCAACGTGAGGTATGCCAATTAGGTTCGATGCCTAGTGAACAAAAATTGTATCTGTATCTTTGACTAAATAATTAATAACTTTTAACCTAACAATATAATATTAACCCGTTGAGGATTAATAGACCGCCGGCGGTCGCATAACAATGTAATTTCTATTGTGTCTCATTCACACATGCTTGACAGGCCGATTTCAATCAGTCGTTTTTAAAATCTACACATTATTTGACAAATCGATGTTGACAATTTCGCTTTATATCTTATGAGATATATCAAAATAATGTAATATTATAATATTATGCAGTGTTAAATACTGTACGAAATCAAGCACAACAAAAAAACAGCGAAGTCCTGCATCTCACAAATCGTTAAACTTTTAAGACGCGAAAGATTATAACATAATTTATATTTCTTAATACAATAAGTTTTATTAAAAAAAACAAACTTCAAAAAACTAAAAAGCTAAAAATAATTATTGTAACGTAACATGCGTGAACGTGGTAAGCGAATATGAATAAAGCCGGCTCAGCCGGCCCGCTAGAGCCGGCCTCTCGCCGGTTCTGCGCCCGAGCGCGCTGGCAACGTCGCGCATTTTAGTCCGTGCAATTGTGTATTTCGGTACCGAAATAATAAATAGGTTAAATAAAGGTAGAACCATACCCTTAAAAAAAGCAGTACCGGTAAACGGTAAAAGGCCAATAATGTTATTATTGACGTTGATATGTGGCAGTTTTCTGTCCTAAACTGAATAAATGATTTATGACTTTTGACTTATAGACTGGCTGCTGTGCTGTGACACTAAATTCCTGCCTATTTAATTTTCGCCATTTTGGCGCTGTAGGCCGTAGTATCTGAACTTGGAAATAAATGAGTGCTGTCCCCACGTCAATACTTGTAACGTTTTTTGATCTTCACTAATTATTAGGGTTACAGTGTGACTGTGCGTGGTTGCATAGAATAGAATACCTGCCTGTTAAGCTGGTGACAAACTGCGGCGGACGCAGCTCCGGACTCGTCTTGACATTGTGAGGTCAAACGCTGCCATTGGTCTATCCTTCAGACAACCTCCACCAGCCCAAGGATCGACCAATGGCAGCGTTTGACCTTACAATGTCAAGACGAGTCCGGAGCCGCGTTCGCCGCCATCTGTCACCGGTATTATGGTAAAACTTAAGCCGGTGACAGATGGCGGCGGACGCGGCTTCGGACTCGTCTTAACATTGTAAGGTCAAACGCTGCCATTGGTCGATCCTTTCGTCAACTTCGCCAGCCCTTCAACAAGACTCCGCCCCTTCCTGTTCCGAAACTGGCGTCCGGCTGCCGTGTGTCACCGGTATTAGTGTTGCTACGCCTACATCGTGTTTAGTAGTAGACAATAGTCAAAGAAAGTAGTAGTGTAAAAAAGTAGACCTGACGCCAACTTGGCACTATGCACAGATTAATATATGTCTAAAGACAGATTGGAAGCGACCCTATGATTGGTTCGACGATATAGACAGTTCGAGTTTGCACCACTACTGACAAGTTTGACAAGCGCTAGTGTAGCCATGGCGCTGACGTACAACCACAGATTATATCAAGGTTGCCGGTGTTCAGACCGGTACTCTTAATGTACCGGTCTACCGGTTATTAATAATTTGGCAGACTACTTTCGCTCCTGCAAGTCGCTTTCGACGAGCAGGTCTACTAAAGTAGACTACTGAAATAAAACAACATATTATGAAAGCATTTTATTGATAAAACATTTTCAAAAACCTTAAAATAGTCGAAATAATATTTTAAGATATAATCACAAATATACCTTTTGCAAAATACATTAAAAAAAAAAATTGGATAAATTTAATGAAATTTCCTCTGTTACATTTTTTCTGCTTGAGCCACCAACCATCAACATCCACACAAAATGTTGAAAAAATTGGTCATATAATGGTTTCAACTTAGTTAATTATAATTATTTTAAGACACACATAATAATAAAATCAGATAAAACCTCTTTTTTTTTAAATGAGCACATATAACAAGTACAGAGTTCTGTATTACATTATTCATGCTTTTTGGGCACCTTTTCTCAAAACAGCGATTTATAAGCACATACAAACGGTGACGGACGCGGCTCCGGACTCGTCTTGACATTGTAAGGTCAAACGCTGCCATTGGTCGATCCTTGGGCTGGCGGAAGTTGACTGAAGGATAGACCAATGGCAGCGCTTGACCACACAATGTCAAGACGAGTCCGCAGCCGCGTCCGTCGCCATCTGTCACCGGCCTACATCGTGTAAGTTTTATTAGTAGACAGTAGTCAAAGAAGTAGTAGTGTAAAAAAAGTAGACCTGACGCCAACTTGGCACTATGGTCTTATAGTATTGTCAAAAATATTGTATTTTTCTCTATTTTGGATAAAATAATGGTTAATTAATACTAATTTATTAGTAAAATTCAATGATTATTTGTGTTCAATAACTGCAAACTGTTGTTGTTCTTAATATGGAGTCAGATTCTGGATTACATGGTGATATTCCTGATGGCGCGGAAGTGTCTCCGTTAGCCGAAACCCAACCAATAGATAGTGTTGCTGAAATATCTGAAAATAATGTTACGAGTCAGGAATCTGAAGCTGTTACAGGTGAAGAATCAGGTACGAATGAATAACCATGTACTAGTTTGTCATCTAATACGTTTCACGTGGTTTACTTTCTTTGTAAAAAAATCATCCATTGGTCTTTTTGTAATAAGTTTGATAAATATTATCAGCTAAAGCTTTTTATTAACACAAATGTTATAGCGTGTTATTTATAGTATGTAAAAGTAATATTAGCACAAGAACAGCAGCAGTCATCGTTTAATATATTCCTTTCTCTTTGCCTAATGTTATTTCTTGCAGTGTGGAAAAGATGACAATTAAAAATACTTACTAAGTACTTTTTTTATTTATTAAGTTGCTAAGCTGTGGAAGAAGCTGGAGAAGGCCTGTGTCACAGCACATGCCGATTATTTAGAAATAAGTTTATATGTATAATATACTAAACGTAACATGTTACCTATACCAGCAATAAAGGCTTAGTAATAGTAAAAGGTGCTAAGCTGTAGCCCGCATGGTATTTGCGTTAACAATTTTTAAGTTTTATTTTTTGCACAGAATCCAATATTTTTTTTAAAAATAATTATAGCCGAAGATACTATTTATAAAATCGGCCAAGCCATTTATAAAATTACCCAAAACAATCAGATAGACTTCTAGACAGTTGGACAAAAATACCATATGTAAAGAGTTGTTATTTTGAATTTACAAAAAGACACTTCAATTTTATTTATTTGTTTATTGATTATTTATTTATTTCATAGAACTTGGTAACATGAGATCTTGAATGAAACAGTCAAGTTTAACATATTCTGCCATATATATTATTATTTATGTAGTAATATAAGTACTAACCCTAAAAACAATAAATATGTACAAGATTACACATATAAAATCACAGTATACTGTATGTATAGTCAATCAGTCTCCACCCCATCTGCTGCTAGCCTTTTTTGACAACTCTGGGTACTGCCAAAGTCAAAAATAAGTTTGATGTAAGTTTTGCACAAAACAGTCTCATATCTTGCCATTGCTAGAATTTGTTCTATTTAAATTAAATATTAGAAATCTAACATCATTAATGCTTACCAGTTTCAAATATTTGAGCTCAGTTACGAACATACAGTTGTAGCCACATAATAAACAGGCTCTATTGCCTAAAAAACAATCATTAAAAAGAACTTATTGGACCCTTGAAAATAATATTGTTTTGTTATACATACGATGTTTCTGTAGACAATATGTCTTCCTTTGTCTAGGCCTGTGTGAAACATTTGAAGTAGTTTGATAAGCGTTAAAATACTTCACAGCATTGATCCCGAGTTTTCAAGCATTGCAAATGGTTTGCTATCATTTTATAGGACCAGTTGTTGTAGATTTTTATTTTTTTCCATTTTTAAAATGAAAGTAAACCATTTATAATATTATTAGCAATAAATTTCAAATTATGTTAACTGTGACCTATGCAAAGAGTGTTCTCAATTTAAATTATATTGAAAATAATAATAATAGAGCATTCTTAATTATGTTCGATGACCTCCGTAGCTGAGAGGCGAGCATACCGGACTTGGTGTTGCTATCTCTGAGGTTCCAGGTTCGATTCCCGGTCGGTCAATGTAGAAAAATTACTTTTCGATGTTGTCTCAGGTCTGGGTGCTGTGGTACCGTCGTTGTTTCTGATTTCTGTTACACAAGTACTTAAGTTACTTACCATAGGATCAAAGCAACATACGTGATGTTGTCCAATATTTATTTTATTATAAAAAAAATCTGTGACCAGCCAGTAACAATACTACCTAGATTCAGATACTTTGTTATGTTTAGAAAGTAATCTTTTTGTTTTTTTATAACATATGTAATATGAATACCAAAAGAGTTTTGAAGTATTGAAGATACAACATAATAAAAATAAGTTAAAAGTAAAAGAAAAAAACATCTATAATTTCATATATAAATTGCAATACATCCATATGGTTCCGATACTTAGCAACTAACAATGACTAAAAATAACAAAACAACTTTGATCATATTGGCTTGAACCAAAGGTATAAGGCATTCTACCCTTTGTTTGAGTAATAAATATCACTGTGCTATGGCACAAAGGTATATATGTAATAAGTAATTATTAATTCTATGGCTAGACGACACCAAGCTAGGTGATATTTATTCAGGTCACTGCACACAGCACACATATGCACCCCTTGAATGATGTTCTACTTTATTTAAGAATTTGTTGATCTTTATTGTCACATAGATCTCATTGTTATTGATAAATACTTGATGCTCAGAGGTGGTGGGAGCCTGATGACCTGTAATAAAGGTATTTTCATACCTAGCTTAGGTCTTACACAAGCACTATTTTGTAAGTAGCATTGATAACATCACTACCATATTATGCACAACCTGTTTGTTTGTGAGATTAGATATACACCACTACTTTTTAACTATATCTAAAAAAGTAAAGGGCGTATCTCTACCCTTAACTAACTATATATGTGCAGTTAAAAGTTAAAAATTTACATATGTAATTAAGTTATTAAGGTTTATTTGTGTCCCATAATTTGGACAAAATTTTAGACTGTGCCTTTGAATACTTTGAATCTCATTCATTAGTCACGCGTAAAATCACCGCGATAGCGTACATACATGCTCTCTCGCTCACACCCTTGCCCCCCACAATAGTTAAAATAAGTATCCTTAAAAAAAATTTAGGACATTTTTTTTAAAACTTTTAACTGAACAGATATGTTCAGTAACGTGTTCTGATACCGCCATTTTTTTTTAGATATACTTAAAAAGTAGTGGTGTATAGATTATTTATTTATTTATGGCAGCCACAGCTATTCAATGTCCTATGACATTATTTTGTGTATATACATATACAATATATTAGCTAGTGTGAGTTATTAAAAGTGTGGAATTTAGCACACACCTGTCAGCCCTGCAAAACCAAGACAGAATCAAAATTTTAATGTTATGCGATCTCATGCGATCACTTAGGAGTTAACAATTAAAAATCATTAAAATAAAATCAAATAACTTTAACCAACGATGTCATAACGTAAAAAAATGTGTTTGTTAAAAAACAAAAATGTCTGAGACCCACTGGGTTGGAGCAAAGAAAAAATATAAAGATATCTTTGGTTGGAGTTAGAAAGTTGTAAAAATTATTCTAGTTTTGTAATAGGTAGTGGAACTCTTTAATGGCTACTAGTAAAACACTCGTGTTTGGGCTCATTTGATTCGTCTTGTTATTCGTATGCCAATGCATATAAAAGTGTGTTTTATAGTTCTATGATATCCATTTTTTATTTCAAAATATTATATTGTGGGTTGCTTAAAATAAAAAATTATACGAATGTGAAATTATAACTAACTAACTATATTTTTATGTACAGTTTCAAATGGGGCTGCACCAACAAGTAGCAGTGATGCTTTGGATGCAGACCCAGGAGCAGCACTAGCTGACAGTGAGGATCAACCTACTGGCGAGGAAGGTATATATTTTTTTTGTTTGAGCTAAATTGATATTATAACTACATATTTGAATTGTATTGAAATTTTTTTGTAAAAATATTATTGTACAATTAGTTGGCCGCAATCTCAGTATAAGTAACATGACAGACCTATTTATTGGGCTTTGTTGTTACCCTATAAAATTTCACATTATCAACACAATTTATTTAACTAAAGATCAGATTGAGTAATATTTTTAATTCAATGAAACTAATTTTTTAATGTTTAAATGATGTTTGCAGCAAGTGCTGAAGAGGAAATGGACATTGATGACACAGCCGGGACAGCAGCTGACGAGTCAGCCTACATTGGAGACAATTGCTTATCTACTCCAGTAAGAATGTTCTTCTTTACAAATATTTTGTCTTTTTTTTATTCATTATCTTGTCTACACTTCAGTCACATTTAAGCACCATCATATCTCGCTCATGGTGAATGTTGTATTTAGGGCAGTCACTGCTAACCAATTAGATGATTTAAGAATATTGATTGTGGAATAAATATATTCCGTACTAACCATACACTGATACTGCAGATGAATATGAAAATCTGTTTGGGTTAGTCAAAGATGAATCAAATAATATATTTAAACAAAAAACACAATAAAATAAATACCTACCTATAATATATATTTTTTTTGACTTTAACAACACTTTTTTTGGACACTGAAGCATAGAGCTCCATGCATGTGTGTGTGTGTGAGAGAGAGAGACCTCAATTGGCAAGTTACGGCGTTTTGTGGTTGCGCAAGTTCATTTAAAATAGTAAAAACTTCGGGCTACAATTGCGGTTTCGTGGCTGTGGGGCCGTGTGCGGCGACGCTTTTGGCCATACAGTCAATCAAAATTCACGATTGAAAATTAACATCAATTGGTATAGATGTAAGATTGTCTGAAGTAGAGTACTACAAATTTTGGAACAGGCAGCAACAGAAGATAATTCCCCTCAGGAGGAAAGTCAGCTGGACCCCGAAATCAAGGAGGAGCCTGGGCTGGACGAGTCGGAGGGCGTCGACCCTGCCGCGGAGGAATCTCCCGACCAGTCCATTAGCTCGGCCATGCCCACCGACAGCGCTGTTGGTGAGGGAGACGGGGCGCCTATGGTTCAGGATGGTATGTTTACGTTCGTAGATAGTGTTACAATTTTATTTTCTTCAAGGGCCAATTTTTTGTGATGAGCTCTAGCTTTAAACTTAAGTTAGGGATGCTTATTTTATTCGTACCATAGTACAAAATTTGATGAATTTGAGGATATTCGGTAAAACTTTGCAAGTTACCCACAGACAACGGAAACGATAAATTGGAAATTTTATTGCTACGGGGCCACATGTAGGTGGTTTTAGTTTGACAGACAGATTAAATGAAATTCTTTATTACGAGTTGTAACTATTTTATCTGTATACAGGATGTTGTTTTGAACAACAACCAAATTTAAGAAGACGAATAATATGTTCAACAATACAAATAACTTTTACTATGGGATCAAGATAGAAATCATTATAAAAAAAAGGCTTCATTCTTTATCATCGAGGTAGAGCGATAGTTTGTATGGAAGAACCAAAAAAAAGTCATGATTTCGATGTTGATCCCATAGAATTGTTTGTATTGATGAATACATTCGCCTCCAATAATTTGGCTACTGTTCAAAACAACACCCTGTATTTTGAACCTATTTTTATCATATTAGATGAATCGAGTACAATGGACGAAGATATGGGAGGCGGCGAGGGAGTTGCAAGCAGTGACGACGTTAACGACATTAGTAGCGCCGCTCAAGAAGTCCTCAGCACAGGAATTAGGTACGATATTTGAACGTTTCAGCTTTGCGTAGTTTTTGTTCCTTTTTAAATTGAAAAATATTTCAGTTCAAGCACAGCAGAAGCAGGCGGAGCGGATATATCCAGCAGCGGTCAGACTGAGGCTACCCTGATATCTTCAACCGCCAACGGACCGGCAGTATTACATTCATTCTCTGTCACTCCACAACAGCAACAAGCAAATGAGTTGGTATTATTTCCTACAAAATTTGAATTGGCCAAATATATTAATTTTCAAAAGGTATCTGAATTTCTTTTCGTCCAGATTTGGTGACGCTGATACCTCAGAGATGGAGGGTGCCGCTGATACAATGCCCACAGTAAGCGAGTCTATGCCGCTGCTTACTTTGACAGCAAATGGATCGGCTTTGCTTTCACCCACCTTTACCCAAGGTAATTTTTTCACAATCGTTTATTTGTACCTATAAAACTACACTGTTGACGGAATACTAATATAGGTTGATATTAACCAGCAAAATCCAGACGTGGAGATCAAGTAGTGCGTTGCAATATTATACCCTATGGCTATAACTATAGAGTATATCTCTAACAGTCGATAAAATTCTCCCTCGTAATGATTCCGAGCCATGATTGGAAATGCATCATTTTGGCGTCAATCAGAAGAGACCTGGAGACGTATTATTGAAGCATTAGAAATGAATCTCGAATTCGAACACGTTAACAATTCGTGTAAAAAATTCATTTCTATTGCTCACGATTTTACGCATATAAGAATCACTTGAAATAAGTGTTGCTATTAATTATATATATATTTTCGTTTTACGCAGAAAATACTATGAAACGTGAAACTCATTGATTTTAAAAACCAGTAGTGAATCGCTTAAAACAGAACGTAAATAAAAAGTTATTATGTCAAATTTCTGTCAAACATATGTTTACTTGTCAAAATCATTCTTTCGTACTTTCTACTAGTTAGAAAACGAAAAACGAGTGGGTAGGACCACTCTCAAAATTCCCAGAATAAGTTTTCAAAAATAGTGATTTTAGGAATTCGCATACGTATCTTGCGAAGAAAATTCTCGATTTTCAAAAAGAATCGGTTGGATTTCGTTAGGGCACATCACTATTCGTGTCATCAGAGAAGTCACGTGATGTGTCATAAGTCTCTTCTTATCTTGAAAAGAGTATAGTCAAAAATCTATAGATTTATGGGTCTGACAAATGGAAGCTGGCCGCCTCTTGACATTGCTTGACCGTCGATTCTGCTTCTTGTTCTTGATTGAACATAAATCGATTTCAGCTTACTCGAGTGGTGTAAGCTAATATAAACTCGGACCAAGTTTGAATACACGATTGATTATAGCCAGTTACGGAACAAGAAGGGGCGGGGTCTGGCTGGCGAGCTGACGGAAGTGGATGGAAGAATCGTCCAATGGCAGCGTTTGTCCCCATAATGTCAAAAGGAGTCCGTCCTCCGTTTAGCTAGTTAAATCTTCCGAAATGTAGCGTTTTTAACCGACTTCACAAAAAGGAGGAGGTTCTCAATTCGGTTGTTTTTTATTTTTTAAATTGTTACCTCAGAACTCCGCCATTAATTAACGGATTTGAAAAATTCTTTTCTCAATTGAAAGGGTAAACCTCCAGATTAGTTCCATTTTTTTCAAAATTCAATTATGATGATGGGATCTATGAGGAATTGAGAGAACTCCTAAAATATTATAGGTATACATATAGCGATTTTAGTATATTTAACAACAAGTCAAGCATTTGCATTCAGAAAGTATCATTTGCTGAGGTGACACTGATGAAGGAGACCATAGTTGGCCACAACAGTCTTCCACGAGTAGCGATAAGATATTTTTATTAGGACAGTTAAGGCTTGCCATAGTCGACAAATCAAATTTTAATAAATGATTCTGGTGAGAACGGTACCATCAAACTGATCTGATGAAGAAGGCGGAAGGTAAGCACCGGAACTCTGTGATAAAACAATGTATCACAGCCGTGTTTGGACTTATGTGAAGCTATTTAGCTATAATTACATCACAGATCGCCATTTAGAGTCGAAAAAACACAAAAAACAGACAAATATAACAAATTTTTATAAAAAAAAAACCGAATTTAAACACTAAAAAGCTTAAAATATCTTTTAAACAATCATACCAGTTATTTTTTGAGTCGGTGCCAGCCGTGGAGTGTTTGAATGTGGTTGTTTGCACCGACTCCAAAAATAACTGGTTGGTATGATAGTTTAAAAGTTATTTTTAACTTTTCTAGTGTTTTTGAAGTTGGTTATATTTTTTATAAAAAATAGTTTTATAGTAACGGATTAGCAATTAACGAAATTAATTAATTAAAAAGGTGTCCGGATATGGCTAGTGGCGGTTTTGGATCTTACTACTAGACCATATATTTTTATTTGGTCTTAAAATAAATAGTACTTAATTAAAACTTAAAGAATTTTGATAAATATCGAGAAATGCCTGGCTTACAACTCATTAAAGTCGCGTACTATAAAAGGAGATCCGACAGGGACCGTGACGTCAAAGTACACGTCCGCCACACGTTTTTCATTGTAAAAATTCTTTTAAAAAGAGGTATATCTCAATTTCTAATTACTGTATGTATTAAGGTAATTTTTTACCCAAAAACTAATTTTGTTAGCACTATAATTTTATATAATTTCTCATAAATATAGTAAAAACAGTATATTATTTTCGTGCACATTCTCAATTGGGTGGCCAGATTAGTCGCCAACAGTTTAAAAAATCTGTCTGGTTCGTCTTCGAAAGTGTCGTTTGTGTCGGTAGCCGAGGAGGGCGGGGCTAGCGGCGTGTCGTCGTCGGTGGCGGCGGTGGCGGCGGAGGCGGCGGAGGCGGCGGAGGCGGGCGAGGGCGGGGGCGGGGGCGGGGGCGCGGCGGGCGAGGGCGCGGCGGAGGGCGAGGGCGCGGTGAGCAGCTCGGGCGCGGGGCCCAACGGCGCGCCGCCGCTGCCGCCCGCCGACGCCGCGCACGCGCTCGCCACGCTGGCCAGCGCCGCGCTGCACCACCACCACGAACAGGTACCACGCCAGTGTTGCACGACTACCGATAGTTTTCAACTGAAAAATACATTCTATCGATAGCTCAGAACGAGGGAATACTATCGAATGAGTGCAATACTATCGATAGTATTGTTGCTCGCAAAGAAAAATCGATCGCAAGTACCTTTCGATTACTACCGATAGTTTACTAATTCACAATTTTCAGCTATAATTGTCAACAGTCACAACGAAATAAAAAACTAACAATACTATCGATTAATTAAGACTATCGATATTCTACCAATTTGCAATAGCATTGGATATGTTTTAAAAATAATGAAATATTTATTCATTTAATTGAACAAGAGCTTGTGTTGTGACTATTGACAAATATAACTGCATATTGTAAATTAGTAAACTACCGGTAGTCTAAAACAATCGATACTATCGATAGGTTATTCTTCGCGGACAGCAATACTATTGATAGTTGTACGAGCTATCACACTTACAAGCATATTTCACTTTCATATAGATAATAATTTTTGCAAGTAGGGGTTTATGCAAATGACCTATATTAGCGTAAAGCCGTCTAAACGAGCAATGAAATTTTTACCAGTCACTATCTGGTCGTTTTCTTTCTTTCACCTTACCCTCGACCTCTCGGCATCAATAGCATCCTCTTAGCACATCATACAATCATTCCTTAGCAACCATATCTTAATGTTGGATTTACACCCGACAATAGTATTGCACTCATTCAATAGTATTGCCTCGTTTTATCTGTCTATCGAGTAGACTGACTGACCTGTGCCTAATGCCGAGTTTAGACTAAGCGAGTATTTTAGTCGGTGTAATTACCAAGCAAATGAACTAAACTATTTTAGTCGAGTAGCTAGTTATTTAGTATCTAACTGTGTCCTGGCAACAAAAATCAATCTAGTGCTTCAGTCGAGCTAATTTAGTAAATCACTTGCCGCTCAACTAAATTAGTAATACAGTACGCACTAATAGGCTTAATCGATAACAAGATGCGTGGCGAAACAATTAAAACACTTGAGGTTTTAATTGCTTTTTGCATTTCCGGAACTATACACACAAACTTATCCTACCACCATAAATTTGGTTTGTACGCAACGGGCAGGTCTGTAACAGAAAACCGTAGTTGCAGAGTACTGCAACGATTTTTACTTCACGACACACTGGTAACAGTCGTTGCTTGTTTTTCGAGCTCTGTCAGTATCACAGTGTCAAAATTATAAATACAAACCTTACTCGAGAATCAGTTTATCTATTGGTGAAATTGTATCAAAATCCTAACAGTACCTTGACAGATGGACTTTTAAAAATTGACTACGTCCTTTTTTAATAGAGCCAAATAGTTATGACCTTACAGAGATAAAAAGATGTCGCTAAGATAAACAATCAATAAAAAGCTTATTAAATATTGTCAGAATTTGTAATTATGCTGTTTTTATAATATTTTCAGGCAGAACCCGAAGATGTTAAACCACAAATTGATGAAGATGCGTGGTATACTGTTGGTATTGTAAGAGGAACAACTTTCACGGTAAATATAAAACAAAACATTGTTATAATTAACTTATGTATTTTTACCATAAATGAATAAATTTGTAAATGTTGTTACAGGTACAAAACTACCTATCGGATCCCAACGTGGACTTATCTAATTTATCCCTGGACACTCTGCCAGATTTGACCTGTTTGCCTACCTCTCCTCTTGAACACGGCACTGCATATAAGTTTAGAATCGCCGCTATTAATTCTTGTGGCAGGGGCGAGTTCAGTGAAGTAAGTGATTTTATATGTGGTAACCTATCCATTTAAGTGCACCTTACAATATTTTTCAGGTATTGACGAATTTTTGACTATGGGATCATTTATTTGGCTTTCATATAATTTGTTGTCTCATGTCATTAGATCCATATATATATATATATATATATATATATATATTATTATTATATATATATTATTTCTACAATATAATATGTAGTAAGTAATGCATTTGCAAAAAAGACCAACGGTTTAAATTATTCTAAGATACAATAAAAGACTCCCAAAAACTGAATTATTTGGCATCAGAGTCGAGGAAATCACCTAAAGACCCAAGTATAAACCTAGCTTTTTTGACGACTTGTTATATTATCTCGTATCGCACAGAAACCGTACATCTTTCGGGATTAAAGTAGCTTGGGTTGTGTCATTCTAAACCAACCATAATAGTCTCTATCCAAAAAATCACGTCGATCCGTTGCTGCGTAAAAGCAGAACCAACCAACAGACACTCGGTTTTATAATATTAGTAGAGATCGTAGCTCCAAGATTTCGTTCTTCTTTTTTCTAACATAGCATAGACATAGCATAGCATACACAGCATAGACAAAATATTACTTAGCATTATATTATTATTTCATGGTTATGATCGTTGACAATTCTTATTAATAAATTAAACCATGCTTCTTCACAGGAGTCTGCATTCAAGACATGTCTGCCAGGTTTTCCGGGAGCGCCGTCTGCAATTAAAATATCAAAATCCGTTGAAGGAGCACATTTATCATGGGAGCCGCCTCAAGTCGCCGCTGAAGGCATATTCGAATACTCCGTTTACCTCGCTGTGCGGTCTAATTCACAAGCAACAAAGGTATGTATTATTATTTGTATGTAGCAAAGTGACTGTATTTGCAGTAGGTACTTGCGAGAGCGTCCGTCTCTTATCAGAATCCCCCATGCGAGTATTTTCGATTAACTAAGCTGTAGCTATAGGACTTTTTGAAAAGTACAACATAAAACAATTAGTCGTAAACATTTTATAGAATAGACTAAAACCCAAGTTTTCAAACTTATTTTGCCATATGATTTTTTCTCTGGTAACTTGACACTTGTTTATGGTATTTGTAATATTACCTATAGTCTGCGCTCAACCGGTAGTCACCTCCTTTCCCTCAGACAGACATGGGAGCAGAACATAATACTGTCAACGAGAAGAAATGGAATAATCTGAAGCAACACTCTTTTTTCTCGATAGAATGTGACTCAGCTGAAGTAATATTTCAGTTAATTGAAACTTTTTTAAACCCATTTTATTTTCATCAGGAGGCTTCAAAGTCGCAACTCGCGTTCGTTCGGGTGTACTGCGGCAAGGCGAACACGTGCGTAGTGCCGCAGTCGTCGCTGGGCGCCGCCCACGTCGACTCCTCCACCAAACCCGCCATCATCTTCCGCATCGCCGCGCGCAACGAGAAGGGCTACGGGCCCGCCACGCAGGTCAGGTGGCTGCAAGGTGAGTCGCTTTTACTGTGACAACTCATCATAACTAGGTATGGATTCGCCAGAGTAGCGTATACTACTCCTTTATTTCACCCGACAGCAACACCTGCATAGCCGCGTGCAGTGAGAAGGGCTCTGGGCCGGGCACGAATTTCAGGTGGCTGCAAAGTGGGTCACTCATATGGTATGGTACTGATATGATAACTATAGTCCTTTCAAGATAAGAAGATACTTATGACACTTGGCATTTTCCGTTTCACCCATACTATTTACGATAATATTTTATAAAATAGATTTTTTTAGATGCGTTGACGTCAGTAGAAACCTGTCGTCAGTAGTACGAGAGCGTCTGCTTGTATGGGATTCGTGTTAACGTTATTTTTCGCATAGTTCCTATTTTGACTTTTGTTACTGTTTTTGTAAAGTTTTAGTTATTGTTTATTTGGTAAAATGCCAAAAAAAGGAAAAAATGACTTGTCAAAAATCTGTATACGGCACTCTGGCAGTAGAACATTGCAGTATATCTCTTATTTTAAATAAGTTCATTTGAATAAAAATCGATTAAACTTTCTTTATAAACTTTCTCGATTTTCAAAAATAATCTGTTGGATTTCGTTGGGCACATCACTATTTGTGTCAACAGGGAAGTCACGTGATGTGTCTTCTTCTTAACTTGAAAAGGGTATAGCTATGGAGCCGTCAGCGTAGCGTGTATAGTTTGACCACAAGCGCTGTACCGCTCCTTTGGTAGCTACTCGGTAAGACGCTGGTCAGAGAAGCTCGCATTATTCTGCTATTTAGTTTTCGTCGTTCGCGGCGGTAAGGCGCGTTACTTGCACTGGATTGTGTAGGTCATAAGCACATGAGAAAAAATCCAGAGAATAAAATCCGTATGGACACGTGGTACAGGGCTTGTGGTCAAACTATAGAATTCCTCCACTGAACTGGCCAGCATCTTCCGAATTGCTGCGCGCAAAGATTTTACTGACTGCTGACATAATAACTAGCTACGAGTCAGCCACGGATATCAGTACCTTTTAATTTAAGCATACTCAAGGGCGTACTCAGCCCCCCCCCCCCCCCCCCTGGAGATTGTATGCTTAACAAATTTATTATGCGTAGACTAAATTTTTTTTAGTTATTACTATCAGTCACATCTCTCCCATCAAATTATGGTTAGTTTAAGCTGGATGGCAGTTTAAGGACAGATAAGTATGTAGCATTTACAAATTTTTCGCGCTCGCTTTGCTCGCGGGTTATTTTTTTATTACATAGGATTTAGTCCGCCTTTAACGGAGATTTGCTATAAAAATTATCGTGGTCGTAATCGTTCCGTACGCAATATCTTTACCCTTATGTTAAGAGCCATTTCACATTTTCAGCGCAAAATCTAATATTTCGAGCGCCTAATTTGCGACCTTAGAAAAGATTTTAAGAATGTCAAATACATGCACAAGCAAGCTCAATCTTTTGTTTAGACGTTTAATGTAGCACATTTGCAAATAAAACCCTTTTTATTTTAAAAAGTTATCATTCCCGCCACATCGATTCACGAAAAGTGTTTGCCTTATCAACTTCAAGCAACTAAATTATTCATTTAAATTTATCGTAACTGCAAAAAAAGATACCAAAATATAAGACATAATTTTATCAACGTTTAATGTACAAGAATACGTATTTTTATCACAATAACTAAAAAAAAAATATATATTTGTGTATTTTTCCAAAACATGGTGCTAGTTCAGAACGGATTTTTGTTTGAAATTATGCATATTTACAATTAAAAGTTAGTGTCACAATACCTTTGATTTTTATTTATTTGAAATATGCAATTTTATTGACAATCCACTCAGGTAATTAGACCCAAAAACGTTTTAATAACTCACCCTAATCCTACATTTTCGAAGCACAAGGAGGACTTTGTGAAATGGCTCTTAAAATTAATTCACCTTTTTATCAAAACTTCGAAAATTAATATAAATGACGCGTGATCCCTGTCACTTTCTTTTTATTTAATTAAAATGGCAAAAGTGGAGTGGAGGCATAAATGTATGAAAATAAAATTGTACTGCATATCTTTTATACATTCTGCGTGCCGCTGCTGATGTCGCAGTCGCCAAAGCAGTCGCCGCGCCGTTGGCCTCTAGTGTAAAAATACTTAATATCTTAAAAAAAAAACGTATTATTTTAATGTTTTTTCCGGTTACATTAAAATAATACGTTTCACCACTAAGTATACTTACTTATTTAGTACAGTTATAATAAAATACATCTTCAAAAATTTAAAAGCCCAAAAAATTTCACGCTCGCTGCGCTGAGAATCCTAATCAATGATAATCGAATGTGAACTGTGTGAACTTGTTTGTTGTATGTTGTCTTCGTGTAGTGCGTATGATAGATCAAGCGCG
Organism: Anania hortulata; assembly: GCA_963576865.1. NCBI lineage: Eukaryota > Metazoa > Arthropoda > Insecta > Lepidoptera > Crambidae > Anania > Anania hortulata. The sequence continues at coordinate 10,508,034 of OY756390.1, read as the reverse complement.
GGGGATCCGACCAAAAAAAAAAAACCTTGCCCCCCCGTGGGCCACAAGCTGGGTACGCCCTTGAGCATACTTTACAACCTTCCTTTAACCCCAATTTAAGCATACCTTTTAATTTACCTATCCATCATTTGTTCATTATGATAACCTAATTCATTATCACAGTCTATAATAATAGTGTGGTCCATTGCGACGCGCACACTTTGGTCTTAGACACTATTGGTTTTTACGAGTGTAAATATTATTATTTTATTTGCTACGAATACTTGGGAATACCGTAGTCTTTCGGATTCCATCAATCCCATATTACAAACTGGGTTGACAATATTATGATAAGCGTGTGTAATTTACAATTATTATTTAGCAAGATTTGGACTACAAGTTATTACAGAATTAATGTTGTGTTCGGCCAATAAACGTAAAATTTTAAGTTTACACGATCCCGATCTTTCTCTATTGGAATACGCACACTGATTCAAACTATTACTTCATTTTATCAAACTAATTGTTTTATAAATATATGGGATACGACACTACAATAACACACAGTCTGCATCTTTTAATAATAAGAAATAATAAATATATTAAGATAATAATTGCATTAACAATATTTGTTCAATTCCAGATATCAAATCGACAGGCGTAAAGCGAGCCGGCGAGGGGCGACTGCCGGGCGCGTCGCCCTCTAAGCAGCCCAAACAAATACTGCACTAAGTGTTAGTCTGTGACACCTTGACATTTTATCATAGAATATTTTAGTTATGTACAGTCGACTAAGTGAATAATGTTCGCCTTCATGGTTAGTAAGTACACTTTTTACTTTATCATTTTCTAAATGAAATCTCATTGAGACTCTGATTGTGGATAGATCCTCTATTTTTTTACGCTGTCTATCCTATTGACACAAATGGTCGGTTTTATTATAATAATAGCTTTACCATTATGTGTCAAATGACTGATTATGAAGTGTAAGGGATAGACTGAATGGTGTTGAGAGCTAATTAATTGCCGTCAATGTATAAATATCTTATCTGGACTAAATAAACATTGTAGAAATATTCACATTTTATTTTTAATAGACCTAAAACTTCAACTGTTTTAATATAATTTTAATTATGTTCTAAAAGTATTATATTGTTACATAATATAATATGAATTTTAGATGAATGAGGAAGTGATAAAGTTAGATGAGTTTATATGAGACCAATGTCCAATTTCGTTTATACGGGAGGTTTATAACAAAAAGAAATAGCGAAATTGCATTTGGCTTTTAATACTTAATTACATATTATTGAGTACACTATACATTTGTTTCATTGCTATAAAATGCTATCTATTCAAAACTCCGGTAGGCATTCCAAAAGAAAATTAATTACAAATCATTATTTATTTATACCTTTCGTTTTATAGAAAATTTCCTATATTCAAGATATTTCGCGTTTTATCATGATATTAAAGCAGTATCACTAAATTTATTATTTGGACAAGTTTTTTTTTTATTGTGATGATATAAGTTCTCCAAACACTTTGTAGACTGTGCTGATTCACTCGGTTACTGAAATAAAAATCAATATATATAGTTTTGCAGTTTTGAACTACACTTAATCATAATACATATTATTCCTAAGCATATTTTTTGTATTTTTACGTATATGTATATTCTAAAACTTACCAAAGAAGTAGTTCCGAAAAGCTTGTACCATCCAATGACAATATTAGAAAGGTTTAAGTCATCGAGCATTATCTGGGCCACGCCCATGAACACTTTTTTGCCCTCTATACGTCCATAGTCGCCCCATACAGTCACCTGCAAACAAATGACGAGTACGGCTTAAGGCTAGCGACGACTCAAGACAACAAATTAAGATACCGTCTTATGACTCGTAGGTGATTCAGCTTGGCGAGTCACGGCTTGTTAATAGTCGAAGGTCGATTTATCAAAGAGTCAGTGAATATATAAATGGTGAATTATTGCGATTTCAACTTGTGCGATAAAAAACCAAGTTTGATAATATGCATTTTCACATGCTTATGTAAAACCTTGCTCTTGACGATTGCGTTTTGGACCTTAGAGATGTCCTCGAAATTATTATTATTGACGATCGAATGCGGTATGTGAAGTGATTTTAAGGGTAATTTTATAATATTTTTTTCTGAAAGTATAACCTGATTATAGAAACTAATTTGAATAAATATTTTTTTTTAAACAGTAGGCATTTAATCATACTTTTTTGAAAATTTTGACATGTTGCACTTTGTAAGGCACGACAAGAAAATGTATTTGCCACATGCAGATAAAAAATACTGTAGTCTTTTCAAGATAAAAAGATACTTGTGACACATCACGTGACTTCACTGTTGACACAAATAGTGATGTGCCCAAACGAAATCCAACAGATTCTTATTGAAAATTGAGAAAGTTAATAAGTAAAGTTTAATCGATTTTTATCCAAATTAACTTATTTAAAATAAAAGGTATACTTAGAGTTGTAAATTGACGGTCATATGCCATAAGCGTCCGTCATTTATGATAAATGCTTCGTCACATTGGACATTTATTGTCACGATGGTCACATTTTTTTTTTGTATAAATTTTAAAAAAGAAGAATTGTAAGTCTTAAATGTTAAGTATTTGTCAATAAAAACATACAATAAAACATGTAATTGGATTTGGATTGAACTCAAAAAAAAAACTCGCGCGTAACGATACGACATTTCTTAGCTTGTTCGTGCAGAAAGATAAATTAATAAACGAACAAACTCAATGTATGTAAGGTGCAATTAGGAAATAAAAAAATATGAATAAATTTAATTAAGTGGTTAGGTTAGGTTACCTTAAATAAATAACCGTTTGTGCAGATTTAAGAAATTTCATTCCATATAGATCATTATTACAAAAGCCTTGTGACCAAATGAATTTTTTTCATATTTTGTCAATAGAATTGAATGTGACTTTAGTGACAATAAATGTCCAAAATATCCGGTCACATTGAGCAAATGTCCAATTTGCTCGGTCGTATTGGTCAGACATTTGTAACGTTACGGACACTTTATAACTCTAGGTATACTACAATGTTCTACCGCCAGAGTCAGTGTTTTTTGACAAGCCTTTTTTGCTTTTTTGGCATTTTACCAATTAATAACAAAAACTTTACGAAAAACTCAACAAAAACAGTAACAAAAGTCAAAACAGAAATTACGCGAAGCACAACGAAAACACCGCAACGCTTTCGTATTTCGAAAATCCGAAGTGTCACAGTACCCTTCTTATCTTGAAAGGACTATAGTAGGTATGAAAGTTTTGTTAGCAGAACACTCACTTGCAAAACGCATCCCTTGAAGTTTTCTCTAAAAGTGAGCGTTTGCTGGTACAGTGGGTCCAGCGTGCGGCGCGCGGTGCTCGTCTTGGCCTTGGCCACGCAGCGCTTGCCGCTCACCAGGTACACCTTCACGTAGGGCGCCGGCAGCGTGCGGCTGCCCTGCCGCGCCTGCAGGCCCCGGGCGCGGATCACCTCCACCTGACACGAACAAAATATTAATTCAAATTTAACTAGTAGTAGGTAGTCCCACCCACCAAAGCGAAGAGAGGAGGCTCCACTTGCGTTGTCATAACTATGAAACTCATCGCCTCCCCTCGCGTCTGATCTAAATTTGACATCTAGAGGGTACACTGTCCAAAACAACCGATTTTAGAACGTACGGAGATTTTATTAATTCATGGTTACCAAGTTGAAAAATATTTTCCTTAATTATAAGGGAACCGGTTTTGTTAGTTTGTTTATCCTAAATCTAAATTAAATCCCGTTACGAAAATCTTTTAATTCGGCGTTAAATACATTATGCCATATTTCTGATTTGAATTCTTAAGCTGTTTTTTGTTGGTTAACGCTTCTAAGCTTACTCTTAATCCTGCTGAATTTATTTCCAGTTCACTAAAATGCATAATAAGTAAATAGGTTACGTATAACAACTTTCTTACAAAAATTTCCTGTCGTACCAATTTGTTAATGGTCCGTATGAAGCCAAGAAACTCTTGGCGACTGCCAAGTAGGCCAAGACTTATTTTCGTGGCTTGTAATTCACATTTGGTTCGTGTCTAGACAGCCAAATACTTACCTCTCGAAATAAAATATGGATTGAATTCGGCTTATATGCGTACCTCAAGGAATCCTTTTTGGTAACACATGGATAGTTGCACGTCACCCAGAGTGGGCGCTCCGAGCAACTGCCTGCCGACGAGCTGGCCCGGGCCTAGGCCGTCGATGAAGTCCGACAGGCCTCCGCCGTCCGACGAGCCCGACCCACGCATGCCCGGGGACCATCTGTCAATTTTGGGGGTTCGATAATACCTACCAAACTTTACAAATAAAAATCTACATTCAAAACAGGTGGAACATATCTCAATTTTGCGTTAAACTCTCTACGAACAGGTTATTTTCACTGAATTTTAATGCATGCTTAATAATTGTATACATAAAAAGCGCTTTAATGTGTCAATGAATACTACGCTCATCAAGACCGGTTTAATTTTGGGTAGACACATTATCTAACACCGAGAACTTGTAAATAGTGATTAATTTAAAGTGGATAACTGACAAGATATTAATGTTATGCATTGGTTTCAATTCGTAGTTATGTTCCAAATAATTTAAATTTAAACTTAGGTACTTAAAATTATTTATTTACGTACTTGTATATCAAATTGAAAAGGAAAGCTTAAGGATCTTATTAGTCGTAACTTTTATAATGTGTCAGAAACTAATAACTTAGTTATCCTTTTGGTTTGTGTATTTATTGTGGGTGTGATCCAATGCATAACGGAGAGAGCGAAAAAGATAAGATTTTAATGTCAGACACAACTTCTAAAGTAATCTAGGGGAATTAAATGAAAATATTGATTCACCACACATCTTATCTCTCAACTACTATAGGAGAATAGATAAGGTATAAATTACAAATATGACAACATTGATACAATAGTGAAGAAGAGGGCGGTAGTCTTTCGGATGCATCGAGTGATAAAAGTTAGGTAAAACGTGGAAATTAGGTAACTATGTATATAGAAAATTTCAAGACATCTAGTAGAATAAATTTTATAGGTGCTAAAGAATCGCTATAGAATGGTTAATTGCTAAGTTATAGAGATCGGAGTTAGATCAATGCAAACCTAGTTATACAGTTTTTAAATACATAATTCGGGATAAAAGAGCTATTACCTATTATATGACTAATAATAATTTTAGGTTCTATTGTACAAGGATAAGGATTATTATTAAAGCAATACATTTGTTTAAGTGAACTTAATATACAATAGTTATAAGCCTATTCTTTGATTATTAATTCGTGACCTTTACTCAGATATTATCTGAACAGGAAATCCCTTATTTACGGGATAACATTATGCGTCTCTGTTTAAATACTTTACTTTATGTGTAGATATAATTTTAGTTTACTTCTTTAACGTTGATTTCTACTACCAATGGAAAAAAAATGATGTGATTGTCCAGTAAAACATGCATGGGTGTTGTGACGGGTGTGTGTACGTCGATAAGACAAAATTCAGTATTTGTCATACGAATAAAATAATAAAATAAGTGCAAACACTTTAGGCTGTCAGGCAACATTTATCGTCCAATCACACTCGTGCATCATACTGTGAAGCGCATCGGCGTCGGCTACAGCACTCCGTTTCGTTCCGTTCCGTATCGACAACACTGAACGACTGAAAATAGAAATGCGGAAAACCACCGACAGTTTCTAACATCGAAAATATAGTTTTGAAGGAATCGAGAGAGTGCGTTGCCTATGCGAGAGAAGACTCGTGCGTGCTGAACAGAAAATAGAATGAAGTGAAAACACCAATAAATACCGGCATCATGCGTTTGTACAAGACGAGAGGCACACAGAGAGGGGCAGAGTAGAAGACGCGAGCAACATCGATGCACATATTACAAGAGTTCGGCGAGCACTCGGCAGTCTGCAGCGCATACGAGCGGACGAGCGAGCGACTTACGAGGATCCTTCCGAGCTAGATATGGAGACGAGGCTCGCGGCGCACACCTCGTGCGAGCGCTGGAACGTGGTGGTGGCGGGCCCCGACCGCTTGCGCCGCGCGCCGCCGCCGTCCGCGCGGGCGCGCGCTGCCGCCCGGACCGAACCGGACACGCAACAAACATTCAGTACCAGTACCCGCGTCGCATCATCGCATCATCGCATCATCGCATGTGCAGCGTGCAGCGGTGCTGAGGCACGCACACAGCCGCCGCGCCCGCGCGGTACCGCCGCCGGGCGGCACCGCGCGTGAGCGACGACGCCTACCGATACGTTACATGACTCTTATCTCGAATTTTGCAATTTGAACACTTAATTGGACGTCAGTGCAATGGCAGAAATTCTATTTATTTAAAATGATGTAGCATTTTTTAAATTAGTAAAATTTCATGTGGCTAGAACTAGTTTTTTTCTTGTTGTAAGCTTAATATTGTATGTACATTTACCAGTAAAAGCACTACAGTAACTAATTCCACAAAAGCGACATCGCACATTCCTCTAAAGTTGACGTGTTGTCTTGGACATACTGTGTATCGACAGTACACAACTTGGCTTTTATAGATATGTTAGCAGAGTAAGTCGGATCGGATCGCCCCCGTTAAAGACACGCGTCGCGAGATCTACCGCCGCCCGAGGCCGCACTATTGTGTCAATGTCGCCGGCTGAGCGGCGCGAACCTGTCGTCGTCGTTCTCGCTGGAGGCGGAGGAGGCGCGCGACACTCCCGCGGCCCCGCGCATTTCGCCGGGCACCACCTCCTCGCTGCGTTGTACCGTAAACGAATTTTTTCCACGTTTACCGAAACCTAACCTCCGTTTTCGTCCTGCCGATAATTTTATTAATACACAAACATAAGTTATATACTTCTAACAGAGCCAGCCTTTTCGCAAATATAAGTAGTCTATTTATTTCATTCGTTGCAGAAAGACTGGCGAGGAGTGTAGGGTGGTGCGAGAGTAGATGAAAGTGTGGGATGCAATAAGAATCACCTGTAGCGGACAGCTGGGAGGTGGAATTACTCTTCTTGCCCATTCCCGGGCCGAAGTAATCTCGTGGTTCGGCTTTCAGCAGGACGTCGTCGCTGACCGGCTCCATTTCACCGGCCCCACCGAGAGCCGTGTCGCTAAGGCTGCCATCTTGGTTTACAAGAAAAACATCAGTTAATTGCGTCAACTATTATATTCGTAAATCAGGCGTACGTTTTAAGACGTATTGCATGTATGCAGTAACTACGATCAAGTGCGTGAAATAGTGACGTAGGCTGCCCTCTTAGCCTTACTATGAGCTCCTATAGCAGGCCTGCTTTAAGATCTCATAGTACGAGGGTGTAATATGCTGTCCAGGAATTGAGATACATATCGGTGGTTCTCAGCGCTATTCATAAAATGTTATTGGCAAGGTTGATATGTTTAAAAAAACGAGCATTCAGTTGAAGTGTGTTAAGCTATACGCTCGCTATACGCTAACTATACGCTCCTGAGACAGGCGTGACTGATGTGAAATAGTCGACTGCGCGCATGCAGTTCGTCTGATGTCATATGCCTTAGTTTTTTTTATCAAAGACATTATACCTGCTTTTTCATCCGGAGGCACATCAGCATTGCTCAGGCTCCGCGTGAACTGGCCACGCCTCGACTCTCGTCGCTCCAGTGGTTGTTGCTGGTTGTTGCCGCGTCCGTTCTCACGCCCGCCGTAGTCATTGCTGCGTTTTGATCCCCGTCGCGACGCAGATTTTCCCCGTTGTTTTTTCGCCGCAACAGATTGTTGTTGGTTGTGTTCCGCGTTGACCCGATCGCAGATGCGTTGAGCCACGGATTGCGTATTTGGTGATTCGGTGTCGGTGGTGGTTTTGTCCGGGGTATGTGATTCCGCCGCCGCGGTATGAGAATCGTGATGGATGTCATCGAGTGGCAGGTGCGAGGCGACAGGAGTGAGCACGCGACGGGGCGAGCCGAGGTTTGGGGGAGAAAGAGCAATAAACATAGTGTTAGCCATCATACTTATTTCATGATCTAAATGGTCAGTAGATGCTAAAGAATGCGATCGGGTGCGAGCTTTCTTAATAATAGATGGTAAAGGTTTCAGTAAAGGTAAATCTAAGCTAGATTGCGGAAACAAAGTAGAAGGCGAGCAGTATTCTTGAAAAGTAGGAATTTCGTTAATGCTAACATTGCCGTGTTTTCTGTTTGACCTCTCGGTATGTTTTAAAGATTCTGAAAAACTGTTTGACGTAATACTCATCTTTTTAAAAATACCAACAATATCTTGTGGTGTTGTAAGAGTTTCAGTTGAAGATTTCAACATTACCAAAGAATCCGAATGACGTCTTCGCTTGTTATTTATTTCGTTCGACTTTGTTTTTGTGACAGTTTTATTACAATCGCTTAGTTTTTGGATTGTATTACATTCGGATGTATTTTTTTTTGCGTTAAGTTCGGTGGCTCTTTTTGGTGTACGTTTAAGTTTTTCACCATCTGGTATGTCTAATGATTGTGACTGAATTGAAGTTACAGGTTCATAGCTTGATTTTAAATCAAGAGAGAGAATTTTCTTTCTATTGTTTTTAGCCATGATGCTTGAAATTGAAGGCTTAAGACATCTACTTTCAGGTATAATAAATTCCTTCTCGAAGTCACTTTTATCTGCTTTGGCGTTTTCGCTACTATTTTGTTTCTCAATACTGACATGGATTGTAGTTTCAGCTTCGCTGCCCTCGCTGTCGTAGCCATGATATTGAGTAGTCTCTTCGGTTTGTGTTACGTTATCAAAACTTGTTGCAGCTGGGACATTAGTATATAATTTTTCGAGGTTAGTATTATCAATACTTACCGCTGGTATATTAGGCAGAGATCTGATCCGATCATTTTGTAATAGCTCAATATTAGGCAATCTTCTCCGTTTTATTTCTTTTTGATTTTGCACTTGATAATAACAATCTAAAGACATAGGGCGCATGGAATGCCAAGGTATAGTGGGCTCTTGCCTTGGTTGCAATTTTCTTCTGTGTCGGTGCACTTGCATTTTAAAGGGCAATGGTTGACCATAGTAGGTGACATTCGTCGGTACGACCCTTCTCATTTCTCTTTTTACAGCGATATTAGAAACGGTATGTGGGTGTTTTGACGAGCGGGGTAAGGCTATTTGAAATGTATAGTCTTGTTTATTTTCTGTTATTTTATACGTGTTGAAGTGTACGGGGTATTCAGGGCAGCTGTGACTGCGTTCGTAAGCGTGGCGATAGGAGCACTCTCTAGTAGAGGCGCCGGCCGAGCGGCTCCGGGCGAGTAAGCGGCGCAGGCGGCGAGGCGGCCGCGCGCGGTGCGGCGGCGGGCCGGCCGGCGCGCCCGCGTCGGCGCGGGACCGGATCCTCCGCCGGACCGCGCGCTCCGCACTTTCCGGCACAAAGATATACGGCAGTAAACGAGGAAGTCGATCACGGCGATAGTGATTAGGGACAGGGGTAGCGCTATCGCAAGAGGAAGATGTACTGTTCGGGGGGAGTATTCGTCGTCGGCTGCAAAATTATGTGAACAAGTATAGAATTTCTAGAATATGCTCGTACTTCTTTAAAACATCAGTTTATAGTGGCGAACTACCCTCAGTTTTCTGTGTGAGGTGGTACCTGAGCATGCGCGTGGGTCGTGGTCGTTCCGACTGCGTACTGAAAGCGCTGGAGGTGACCGAGGCGACAGACTCGAGGTCGGAGTCGGCGGCGGCGGCGTCGGGCGACAGCCGCCGCCGCGGCGTCCAGCCGCTGCCCCCGCGCGCCGCCAGCTCCGAGTCAGACAGGCCCGCGTAATGCCGCTCCCAACCTACACCGAATTATATACATATACGCATACTCTATTTATTTATAGTCTTTTGAAAATCATTTCACTACTCTGCTATATTTTTTTACTTGCGCTAAGTGATGAAAGCTAAATGATATTTGATTAGTTATGTAGGGCCATGTCGCTTTCTAATAGTTTTATTAGAAACCGAATTCGTGGAATTGTGACGAGTGTAATACACTTTGCTAGTACCGAATAACGGTCATTTGTATGTTACAAGATTTACACGTGTAAACCACAAGTGGGTGAACAAGGCACTGGGCAGGGTGCGCGTGTATTGACCTTGCGGCGTGCTGCGGTAGGTGAGTGTGGCGCCAATGTGATGCGGGGCGATCCACTTACGTTCCTCGAGGTCCGCCGACACTTGCGCCCGCACCGCCCTCTGGGCACTCTGTACAAGCAAACAATTAATCAACTCAAGTAAGTAAAAAAAAACTACTTTTACGCTTTGATATTTTACGTACCTGGTGGGGAATTTGTGGCAGCTGACGTTTCTTGGGACTAGTCGTGGGAGTAGCCGTAGCCGACCGCGACTGGAACCGCGGCGCGTACGCGTGCGTCGGCAGTCTTGACACGTCTCCGGCTCCTCTATCCTCGCCTACTGAAATATTACCAGTTTTGCTGTGCCCGCGAATGTAGACACGAACATTGATGGATTTAAAGAAAAACGGACGATATGAAGTATGGAAGTGTTAAATACGTCCAAAAAGATACGATAACTGGGAAAAGTTGCGAAGTTAAGTTCTAAGTAAAAATTATTAGTTTCAAAATAACATGCAAACATTAATAAAACCTTATGAGATGGAATCGTGACTGAATACGCAGCATCCACGAAGAAAATACTCTTAACATGGATGCAGCGTCCTTTACATACGACCAAGTGACAGCGTGCACTTATCAGGTAGAAGGACAAGGTCAGCGGAAGATGCGTGGAAAAAAAAGATAAAGTGGAATAAGAGCGAGGAAGTCAAAACAGTAAGTTGCAGTAAAGTGGTGATGAGCGGACGCAACGAGAGAACGTGCGTTTCTCGATGGAAGTGTTCCGTGCGGGGTTCGCTCCCGCTTTAAATCGACATCCACGGACCAATCGGAATAGGTCTCAGTACGGCACAAGGTTGGTCGGATGCCATGGTCTGATTGGTGGGTAGAGTCGACTCGGCGCCGAGTGCGGCACCTGTATAACGCCACCCGTCGCGGTCGGCCGGCGGGGACAGGGAGCGGCGCGGGGATTTGCTGCGCGCGCGCTGTGGCCGCGCCACGCCCGCTGCGGACTGCGATCGTGCGACGCTGTACCCCGCACTCTGTAGATAGTTACACTCATATTATTCAGATCAAGCCGCAATCTTATATTATCCTTACTACTTTTTGTTTTTAAAAAGATTCGTACCCTTTCTCTAGACGTCATGCCGGCAGCGCGAACTCGACCCGCTGGAGACATATCTCGTCGATTATTACGATTTCCATCCATGTCCATTCGCTGTGAAAAATAAACTTATTTGTAACATATGTCGATGTGCATAACAATGACTCATTTGGTAATCTGTTTCAAGTTTTATACTCGCTGGTACTTACTACTACTGTAAACGGTCAAGAAGAGTTCTGATTTTAGATTGACGTTCATGTGAATACGAAGTTCTCATAACCGAAATGAAGTTCGTGCGTACCTCATGTGGGGGCGGCGGGCTGGAGCTGGAAGCGAGACTGGAGAGTGAGTGGTGGCGGCGCAGATCGCACTCGCTGGGCGTGTCCGAGTCCGAGAGGCGCGACGTCGACGTGGAGGGCGGCGACAGGTGCTCGCCGTCTGCCTCCTCCTCCCGGTATCTCTGTAAAGCAACGAAGCTATTGCACTTACCTTTCTAACATTTGGTTGGGCTCGAGGTAAGTATAATACTTACACTAAAACTGGCGGTTTCCTCATGAGGTTTCAGCGTGTACCAGTTGGGTTCGTGGTTCATCACAATGTTATCTAAATCGAGTAGAACTTCGCCGAGAAAATCGTTTGGGCCGTAACGATTTAAATCCCAGACGGTGACCTGTGAGCAAGAGATAAGTATAGAGATAAGTAAACGAAACATCCCGAAGTTTCAGCTCTTCACTACTTGTAACAGCTTATTGTGTTACCTCTAAAGTACGTTTTTTGATGTCAGTGATCCGAATACCGCAGTATACGAAGGTTTGGTTCCACCGTGGCTCAAGAGTGTTCGCCAGAGTCTTAGTTCTGCGTTTGCTCTTTTCGCTCTTGTCTGGCAGAAGGAATATCTTCGCGTATGGGCATCGCGGGGAGCCGTCCGCTCGAGGAGTGAGGCCGCTCGCTGAGACCACTGTCACTAGCAGTTGAAGAGCGCTGATGTCGAAGTATATCTTCAGCTATGGAAATAGTGAATATTTATTACTAAACCAAAATCAATTTTATACGGTATCGTTTGTGTAAATTTATTTACTTAAAGGTCTAGGGGCTTTATTTTTCTGATAGAGAAACAAGGAATGCTGAGACTGCAGTAAAAAAAGACTAAACTTTGGTTCAGAAGATTACTTCCTCGGTGAATGAGAAATGAAGATGGAAGGACAGGAATGATCCGAAACGATGACTAATAGACTGGATAGTGCATATACACAAATAAAAAAAACATTGGAAGCGTAAATGCTAGTGGTATTAGTATTGGTGGTGAGGTGATAAGGTGAGATAGGAGGTGTATTTAAATTTTCACGGTTACATATTCTTGGCGATACCGACCGAGCGTCACAGTATGGCAGCAAACTCGCCAAGTCTTGAATTCGATAAAGTATTGTGACGAGCAATACGAGCATAATAGCCGCAACATTGGTGGCCATAGTTTGCTTGTCCTGATAGACATGTATGTTTTTTACACCCAAGTCATGAAACAAAACGTACCTGTATACGTCCGGCGACGTTGGCGTTGTGGTGGTTGTGGCGGGCGGGGCGGCGGCGCGCGTGCACGTCAGGGGAGCCGGGAGACGTCACCAGGACACTTGGCTTTTCGCACCCGCCCATTACCTCCGTGTACACTTCTACGCACAAAACATATCTTCTGTGATTATCAACTACATTGTACATTACAACTACATTTCAAGAAAGCGATTGAGTTGGTATTTATGGTTGTTGTTACCCCCTTCGCGTTCCACTTACCCATGGTAGACCGAAAAAACAATGCAAAACAATAGGGAAAATTTTTGGTAGCACGCGAAGAGGTATTTACTATACTTAGGTACTGCATTTCAGAAAAAGAGAAAAGACAATACCTTGCGTAAAAATAATCAAATAAAGAAAACATTTTTTTAAGCTGTTGCATTAAAAAAACAAAATAAGGTATAACCAGGCCAAATATTTTTTTGCATTTTAGAATTAAGTACGTATTATACTAACCTAAATTACCTTTATGCGTCCGCCAAGGCTGAGCCGGAGGTCTAGGCGCTGCGAGCGGACGCGACACCACTAATTCTACATGGGAATCGTGTTTGCTGTCCGCTACCACAGCTGCCACCTCCTCTGTACTTCGGCCTTGAAGAGGCACTCCATTCCATTGCAACACTTCGTCTCCTGTTTTGAAAAATTAAGTGACTTATTATCAAAAACCTTTTAATGAAATTAGCCTTTTAAGCAACACGCAAGAGTGATCAGCAAACAATCCACTGAAATAACTCACCTATTCTAAGTTGTCCCTCTAAGTCAGCGATGGAACCCTTCTTCACCTTCTCGACGACAGCCCCGCGCGTCCCATCGGGCAGTAGTTTCCCTCCAACGACTTTGAGCCCTAGTATAGCAGCGGAGGAGTGGGAACTACCCTCCACCACACTTTTGCGCAACACCATGTGCCCGATCATGCGGCTGCCCTCTGCCGACACCTGCCAGCTCTGCGGGAACTGTTCACAGCAACGTCAATATAGTCAAATATAAAATAAACACAATGACTAATTATATTAATAACAACGTCAATAAGTTAATGGTTAAGACAGAATAAGAATTTCTGAACTTTTACTTAGCAATTTTGCGAGGGGTGAACGGCAAAATGCAAAGGTGCACATTCAGTCAGTAGTTAACCGTTGCATGCCCGTCAATGCAATCATGCTACAGCCAAACACATAGATCACAATCCGTTTACACAATTAACTATCTACATTCACATGTATTTTGGGAATGCGCTTTGTATGTATTTCGTAATCTTTTGATTTAAGTGCCGAAGTTAAGGATAATTGTTTTTCTACGGCGGCTGTTATGAAAAAAATACTTTGATTAGGAGAATACTCTGTGTACCTTGGGGCAATCGCCTCTGTTTGAATCTTCACTCGATGTGAAGGTGCTAGAGGTATCGATGCCCGAGTCTTTGGTTGCAGAATCTTGGCTGGTTTGGCGTTCGGACTCCCAACGGAGTGAGGCCCAGTCCTGTGGCGCGCCGGATGCGTCTCGACCACCCCGCGGGAAGGTCGCTGCACCTTCGTGCCCATCAAAGCGTACAGTCTTTTTTCTCCTTTCAGTAAAGCGTCTGTTGTCGGAAGAATCCTCCCACAAATAGGCACTCTTATATACAGCTCTGTCTGGGCGCGGGCCCTCGTCCGGCGCATACGGGCGCAGGTACGCGCCCTCACCGTCGTCGCGGGCGCGCCAGCGGCAGTCGGTGACTGAGTCGAAGCTGCGGCCGCCGGCCGGCGTCGTCCTGGCTGCGTCGAAATGGCTTCGCGCCTCTGCTTCGTAAGCGCCCGGCGAGTGATTAGTCAAATTGTAATAATTGTTTGCAGCCACGCTGGTGCCGCGCAGGTGTGGGTGCCGAAGAGACCCGCACGCTTCAAGTTGTCCTAAGAATTATATGGCATCAATAGCAACGAGTCTTACAACATCTGCATCCGTAGAACGCCTTACGCACCCGTACGCGCCCGGTTCCGATGAAAGAACCGAGTTCCGAGAAGAGAGAAGAAATGTTTCTTACTCCAGCACCGACTGTATTTATTTTTGTTTTCATAATTTATTTTGTAGATGACATTACATGTTTTTGTAACCACAAGAATATCACCTGATGCCTCCAGATGGAAAACAAATTAATTCAAAGCAGTGATCACGCACAAGCGGAAAGAACGTGTGTCAACGTATCCAAGTCATACAAAAACAACAATCAAACAAAGAGCACCTCCACAAGATCTAACGGGTTTGTAATAAAAATGATATCAAGTACACTTCTTTTCGCCCAGGCATGCGACATTTGCTTGAACCACAGGTGCATCAAGTAGGTAGTTAGTAGTACTTTATAGTAGAAATAAAGATTTATGAATAGCGATAAAATTGCAATTGTATGGTTCAAACATACATTTGTACATTTACGTAGAAATACATTTACTGTTCGAATTAGTTGATCTTTTTAGAAAGGGTAGTGTTAGACAAGCCCTAAGATCAGTAAATTATTGACTTGTCAGTTTACATTTTAAATAAAACATGTAAATGTATCTCTCAAGAGAATGATTGTAAGTATTTGAAAGATAGATTGAAACAGCCATCACAGTTGGTCGACCAGAGGAAGAAGTATATTTTGTGAAAACATTAACGAATATCGAGACATCTAAATTCAGCAATATGATACAACGCAAAAGTTCCCGAAAAACGCCCTCTCACCGATAGAAACTTTTTCATTTTCTCGTTTAACATCGCTTGACGCTGGCTCTTGGAGCTCTCGGAGCTGCTCCTATCTCTATTACCTGCAAACAGTGGGATGTGGTGAGGCCCGCGCGTCGTCAGGGAGGGCCGGGACTCGCTACGTGGCTACCGGGCGCGTATATGGGTACACAAGACGCACGCGGCGGCACACATTACATACAAATGACAAGTTGTAAAACAATTACAAACGGTTCGGCTTCAAAGCTAGCACAATTCATTTGTGCGAGTTTTGATGCTCATCAAAAACCTTCAACAGCAAAGTCACTGTCTGAAAAGAAACGATTGATTGAATCGAAGACGTGTTTCTTAAATCGTAGAAGGAAGTCGATGTAACGATGAAACATAGATAGGTAACTACGAGTACATGAGAGTAGACATGATGGGTACATAAAGAGATAAGTTTAGGTGCTCAACACTATCCATTTCTGTGAAAAATGTAATTAATAACTTAAATATATTTACCTGAAACTATTCTAGGTACTTAAATAATTATTGAATACCTCGCACGGAACACCTTAACTTTATCGTTGTGAACATGAGCCAGACTTAATGTGTTATGATAACATTAACTTATAATAAAATAACCTTGTATTTTTTATGTTTTGTCTGTATGTTTTATGTAGTGTTGTGTATGTATTAGGGGTGACAAACAAAATTAGCTAGGGCTGAAAGGATTTGGTTGTGACGAGGGTTGCGGGAGTGGGTATAGTCGGCGACAGGACAGCGTGCATACTTACCGCGATCGCGATATTCGTCGTTCTCGTCAGAAACGCACTCGGGCACCTCGTCGTCGGAGGAGGATGACCTCGGTGGCATCGGCGGGTGCGTGCCCGGGTGCGGCATCAAGTGCGACGGCGGAGGCGGCATCGAGTCCTCTACCCCGTAAGCCGCCTTCTGGCGCGGGTGTACGAGGTGCGGGTGCGTGCGAGCCAAACCTTCCAACTCCCCGTAGCAGCGCGGCTCCTGTTGACTATATTGTCGACGCAGAGCGCTGCCTGACCTTTGTAGGGGATGATTTTCTTTCTCTGCTGCACTGTGTGCTCGTTCTAGTTTTGGTCTCTTATCCAGGGAAGCGTCGGCTTGGGGCGGCAATCCTCGCAAATCTGATTCCATTTGCCATAACATGGAATCTTGGCCTGTGCTTTTGTGTATCCATTGTCCAGTTTTAGATAAGAGTTCTTGTTTCTTGCGACATAGAATGCATACCCAAATAACCTGTAATGTTTTGAGTGTTGTGTAACGATGCGATACGTTTTTCTGCAATGACCTACTCCTAAAAGTATATGTTTACCTTATTCGAGCGCAGAGTCACTTTGCCGCCGCAACGCGCACAGCATCTCACTCGACAGTAATGGCAGGAGTGCCCGACTCCGTCCGCGAACTTGGTCTTAAGGCAGATGTGGCAGGTGGCGGCTAGTTCCACTCCGGCTGCGCGTTGCATCTCATTCCTGGTGCGAATTGATTGCTCCAATACAGCAACTTCATCTTGCTTGCGTCTGTTATCCAAATGTTAAAATTTTTAAAAGTACCTATGATCGTTTTCTATTAAGACGACGGGTAAGGCAAGTGACCTTGAGCATTTAGCGTTGACTAATGCGACTTTTACTACGTGTCTAAGAAAATACAAATACTTCTCGCAGACTAAACATTCATCCGTTGCGCTCCTGTGTAAATAGATTATCATTGCGAGCAAAATATCCGCTCATGGAAAAGTAGGCGTAGAGTAAAATTCATTAAAAATCCTTATAATTCTTAATTTGTTGACTATTTGAAAAGAAAAACTTCATCTTAAAGGCACGAATGTTATAAATAACTAAACCAACTTTGAAGCTAAACAAAAACGTCGTTTATAATATAAATGTACAAGCTCGCGATATTTGCGGTACTTTGAATTTTTTTTTGTGTTTATAAGAAATAATAACTAGTATTTAGATACAACAGGAAAAACTTCAACATATAAGTTACATGATATATTGATTTCCACATCCTATATCCAGTATTTTCGCCAGAAAACTTGTTCAAAAACACCTCTTTTACGTGTATTCTCCTTACCCTGCGCCTTAATATGTGACGTGACGTGATTACTTGAAAAGAACCCTATTGGAAACAGGTCTACAAAAAAATTGGACACTCGATCCTTAAAATCACGTAATTACAACTGTCCTGATTACAACAAAATCATCAATCAATAAATCGAATCGTAAAAAGATGCTGTTTTATACTTTATCGGTCATTGGGGTAGCGCGTTAGTTTCTATGGAGCAGATAAGTAAATATTTTTCATAATTTCGATATTTCTCCCATAAATAGGTTGTTGTAAATCAGCAGTTGATTCCATGGTTTTAAGGTTGTATATAAAGGTTACTTAAGATAAAAAGGTTGTAAGGCGTCTCGTGTACAACACAATGACCCGATGCACTCGGACTCCAGGACAGAAAAATGTAAACGCCATCACATATAATACTAAATTCCTTTTTACTTTATTCTTACTATATTTAATCGCCAATATAGCTGAAAAGATTCCGTTTTCTATGTTTTATTGTAATACATTGGTTTACAGTGGAAACGTGATGAGCATAGTAGGTGAGACAAGTCAATTAATCAGGGATGTCTATCAAGTCGGTTGGGAGGATCGGCGTTAAACTCCTCAAGCCAGCCTGTATGGCCCTCTACGTGCTCAGAATTTACCTAGTTAAGAAGCGGAACACTTGGTCGATCTTCACTTTTAGAATTTCATGCAGTACCGACAATATTTTTCGTGCATAGAACGGAACCTTTGGCTATTCAAAAAGGTCAAATGTTTATAACGTGCGTGAATTAGGTTAAGTATTACAACAACATTAACAACACTTATTATTATATCGCTTCAATCTTACACTTATTCTAGCTCGTCCAGTAACCAGCAAACCCCGGACGGATGAAATAGAAAACTATCGTTTTGTGGTGATTCGACATCGGGTCAGTAGGATACAGTTATACTAACTAGGTAGTCTATTGACATGATTAATCTGATATCAAGTAAAAGAATGTATCTTAGGTAATCAGGTACTATTATAAATGCGAAAATCACTGTCTATTTTCTCTTTCATATATCTGACATCAAATAATTACCTAATTGTACACTTATTATGACGTAATAAATGAATGAATATAAATTTAAGTCATGTTTTCACGGCCAAATGACTTGGCTAATTTTGATGAAGTTTGGTGCGAAGAAAGTTAGAACCACAGGGAAGGATTTATGGGTACAGTAAATAAGACCTTTAATCTATGACGAGTAACGACCGTTTTGGTGTAGTGATTCGCGCTCCAGACTACAAAGCATGGCGGTTGCGATTTCGGATACCGCAAGGGGCAACTGTTCGTGTGATCAGCACGAGAAACAACAGGTTGCGTCAATCTATTTTTGTTTTCAATTAGATCTAAAATCCATGCATCCTATTTAAGCGCTTTGCTCTTATCGGTATAGTCTTTTACATCTCTCCGTGCATTCTGCCTCTCAATCTAAAATATATTATAATAGTATTAAAATTGTAAGCGAAATAATAAAATTTTTAAGAACTAGTTAAGATTACCGAAGAAAGAGACAGCGTAATCAAAGCGTGCGCGTTGGGACAATGCATTATAGCCATTATAACTTGAGCTGTTCTTGTCTGGCCAATGTAAATGTGAAATGTTATAATTTAATGTTCTTGTCGACTTCCTACACCATTTTCAATTCTCAATTATTTATTGCGTTCCATAATGTACAAGATAGTAGATGGTATCTTCTTAAAAATACAAGTCCTGACTCACTCATGCATTCACTGACTGACTCATCAACGCCTAGCCCAATTCCTTGAATCTAGAATGATGAAACTTTACACAGAGGTTCCTTTAATAACATAGACGAGTACGGATTTTTGGTAATTTAACCTCTAAGGGGGTAAAAATGACGATTACAGTTAGTATGAAAGGTCGAGATTTCTGAAGTTAGAAAGATTTATATTCGTATTTAATTAAGCTACTCTTTGTAAATAAAAAATACTGTTTTCGGAGTTTTTGGGGAAGGGGGTGAAATTATGTGGCAAAATTAGTATGGGAAAATATTTTTTTTGTAATCTATGGGCTTGAAATTTGGCACAAATTCTCACTAACAAAAATAAATGAACACCTGTTTCAGCATTTGTCAACTTGCATCCCTTTAGAGTGTCAAATGGGGGATGAAAGTATGTATGTAAAATCTTCATCCTGCCCAAATGGCTTTGGATAGAGAGTTATAATTTAGTCACTAGCTATAATTTGTGACATAAATGCTTACCAAAAAGAGATGGTATTGTAATGGGTTAAATTTCAATACAATCCCAAGATAATAAAATAGAGGAAAGAGGTCTTAAAACAACTTACAATACATACTTTTTTTTCCCAAAATATAACATTTTCTGAGAAATGCGTGTAAGATAACTTGCGAACCAGTTGTAAAGCTTGGCGCGAGATTTTATTTCGAATAAGAGGGTTAGATAGGGATCGTATTTACCTAGTAAGGGTGATCCACCTTGGACGTCATCATCATTGAAGTCGTGCTAAAAACTTTGTCACAATTAAAGCAAACCTAAAAATAAAGGTTTGGTGTAGTATAGTTTGTGGTTTATTTCGAAAAACCCACTGACATTACTACGAGACGTTAGTTAACGAATTTCTGTGACAAACTAAATTACACGCTTGCGAAGCCGCGGGGAACAACTAGTACAATGTATTGAAACAATTATGGACCCTGACGGGCACAGCATAGTTTAGTAGGAGAGAGGAAGAGTGATCAATCGAATGCATTTACGATTATAAATATTTTTTATCAGTTAGATTTTCTTTTTTTATACTTTAGTAGCTTTTTTTTTAACCAACTTCAAAAAAGGAGGAGGTTCTCAATTTGGTTGTAAGTTTTTTTAAATGTTTGTTACCTCAGAACTCCGCCATTTATGAACCGATTTGAAAAAAAAAATCTTAATTGAAAGGGTATCCCAGATTGGTCCCATTTTATTCAAAATTCAATTCTGATGATGTGATCCATGAGGAATTGAGGGAAATCCTAAAATATTATACAAACATATAGCGATATTCGTATATTTAACAATAAGTCAAGCATTTGCATTCAGAAAGTATCATTTGCTAAGGTGGAACTGATGAAGGAGACCATCATAGTTGGCCACAATAGTCTTCCACGAGTAGCGATAAGATATTTTCATTAAGACAGTTAAGCCTTGCCATAGCCGACAAATCAAATTTTAATAAATGATTATGGTGAGAATTATACCATCAAACTGATCAGATGAAGAAGGCGGACTAAGCACCGGAACTCTGTGATAAAACAATGTATCATAGCCGTGTTTGGACTTATTTGAATCGTCATGAGAAGCAATTTAGCTATAATTACATCACAGATCGCCATTTAGAATGTAAAAAAACACTAAAAAACAGACAATTAAAACAATTTTTTATAAAAAAAATAACCGGCTTTAAAAATTAAAAAAAAATGTTATTGGATGCCAGTCGTGGAGTAACGTGTATGAATGTGGTTGTTTGCACCGACTCCAAAAATAACTGTTACTATATGATTGTTTAAAAGTTATTTTTAGCTTTTTAGTGTTTTTGAAGTCGGTTATTTTTTTAATAATAATTTTTTGAAAGTTTTTTTTTGCTTTTTTAGTAGATATTATACTGGGGGTTTCGTTTTTGATTTGTTCCGGTAAATTATTGTATATTTTTATAGACATGACATAAGGACCTGAAGAATGCATAGCGAGTCGAGAAGTAGATAAATTTAATATATTTTTGTGCCTTAGTAGATAATTAGATTGAATATTTTCTCGTTTAGTCTTGATATTTGCAGACAAATTTATATATTTCAAATAAATATATGCAATGTAAGGTTAAAATATTGATTTGTTGGAAATGCGGTTTACAAGTGTCTATTTGTTTAATATTTGCTAAGATTCGAATTAATTTCTTTTGTAGGGTAAACACAGAGGGTGCATCTGTACTGTTTCCCCATAAGATTACGCCATAGGTGAGGCATGAGTAAGCAATATGCATAATCCTAAGTTATATTACTAATGCAGTAGATTATCTGTAGTCTTTTTTATTTCGTGTAGGGCGTAAGCAAAACTAGATCACTTAGTACTGACTTTTTAAACGTGAGATTTCCAATTTATTTGCTAAAATATATTTTAGGGACGGTATCTCCCCTACACGTAAAGTGGGGACGATTTTTTTTCTCGTCTATCCCATGGTGAGGGTTGTAATTGACGTTGGTTACCTATACCAGATCAAAAAAATGACGTTATTGGCCGTATAACCGTGAACTCAGCATGCATAGTATTAAAACAAAAAGCCGTCTTCTAAGCTAAATCCGCATTGATTGTGGCGGGCAACTACGGAACCCTACACTACGCGTGACCCGACACGCAATTGGCCGGGCTTATACAATGTCATCTACCTCGGTGATGATGTTCAAAGCATTTGTCTCTATAAATAATTAGTACTTAATTGCTGAGGAATTAAAAGCAAAAAAAATTGTTTTCTAAACGTCAAAACTCTAAGTTGGTTGGTGAACTTATGTAAGTAATTTTTAAAGCTCACTGTTAGGTCTAAACTTCAAATTGGGCTGACTGACCGTTAGTAAAGATTACTATTAGTATAATTACTTATAATAAATTAGTAAAATGAAAAACGACAGACGACAGAATTCAAGTAACTAGGTCGTTTAAAAAAAGCGGAATGTTACTGCAAGTGATTCGGGAAGGTGCCTAACTAAGGTGCTAAACCCCTGGGACACACCGTGTAAAACTCTATGTGGAACACCGTTTAAACTAAATAAATAAATAAATATTGAACAACATCACATACATTGCTCTGATCCTATGTTAAGTAGCTTAAGCACTTGTGTTAAATCAGAAACAACGACGGTACCACAACACCCAGACTCGAGACAATATAGAAAAGTTATTTTCCTACATTGACCGACCGGGAATCGAACCCTGAACCTCAGTGATAGCGACACCAAGTCCGGTATGCTCGCCTCTCTGCTACGGAGGTCGTCAAAAAACACTTATTAAACGTAAACCGTCAGAGTACTTAGGTAGTACGTAAATGATTTGTTTTTAGTATTTTTCTTAAACTATCTATGTGGAAATTGAATAGAAGGCATTTGAACACCAGCCGCAACTTCGCAAAGTTGCGTATTTTCTTTATAGGTCAAAAGTAGGTCAACTTAAACATTCAGAATTGTTCAGGTCCAAGCTTGAAATTGCAGCTAGAATTTAATTTTGAATTATTCCCGAACACGTCTACGAAGATACTAGTTTAGTTTAAATATATTTAATACTAATTGATACATACCTTTTAGAAGAATAAATTAACTGAATTTAATAAAAGATCACTTTTTGTTACTACGTAAAAAAATTACTTGTTACAAAAACGAAGTACTTATAAGTATAAATATGTCTAGGATTATGAGTCAGCATAAAGACACAAAGGGTTCCTAATTGAATTAATGTTTCTATTATAATTTTCTCTACTGTAGTGCAGTGATGCGTCACGTTACATTTACTGCGTGTTCAATGCGACATTCAGCTGGCCGTTAGATAGGTAGGTACGTCAATCCACGAACTCGAGTTTTTATGGAAGCACAAATGAACATTAAAATCAATAACAAACTCCGATATCAGAAACACTTCTTTAAGGTGAAACACTAATATCGTTATGGCGTAATAGAGATTATAGATCGCGCAGATGGAGGACTGTATTTACGTACGTCAATATCTGTACAAGTTATGGATATGTACAAACACAAGCCCGCATAGACTTACGACAAGTGGGAAGAGCGGCCATTATTGATGTGCAAGAGTATGTCGTTGAAAATTGCTGATTTCCCTAGGTAGACTCGACATGAGACGAACACAACACTTCACATAAAGGTGCTTTGGATTTGTCAAAATTATGAAGTTATAGAAGGATAGGAGATGGCTGGATGAGGAGGGGAGGCGGGGCGTGGGTGCGGGGCACACCTCATGATCTCGTGTTCGCGCTGCTCCTCTTGTCGTTGGCGCATCATGACACCCTCGATGATGGCGCGCTCCTCGGGGGTGAGGTGCGAGAGGTCTGGCATGTCGGCCATGGCGGGCGGCGGCGAGCCGCGAGCGGTGCGCGGGCCCGCCGCGTGCTGCGGTGCTGTGCCCGCGGCGCGACGCTTTGCGCGCCACTCCGTCCGGAGGTTTATTTAATAATGCCGTACGGGCCAATGGCGCTCGCCCGTCCACTGACGTCAGAACACCTATCGATCGTGACGCCAGGCGGCGGCGCGCTGTCCTGCCCAAAGCGTCGCGCTCCGCTCCACATCGAGATTGCGCGCGCATAACACGTAAACCATGTTCAGAGTAAACACATCACTTAACACTAGCAACCCCCTGTCTGTGACATACTGAATCAAAAATGTTTGTCTCCGGAGATAAACCGTCGTTCATTACAGCTCCCTTAAGTAGGAAACCTACAATAATCTAAACGCCTTACCTGCATACTACAATCCTGCACACGGGTCTACGGGTGTCATCACTAGAAGATACACCATGGTGAACTTTCATGAATCACTCATTCTAAATTCAGGTTAGAAAGAGAAAGACGAACATCGGGTGGATGTTATTGTTCCTACTATGGATGCATGCACCACCGCCATGCATAAGTTCATTTTCGATGTTCTTTGCAATCCCAAAACGTACAAAATCAAACTGTATAAAACAAGTGAAATATAAACTTGTAATAAGAATAAAGCGAATAGGTACCTACTGTTACTATTCACTAATCGAGTAATACAGCCTGTATTATACGTAAGTTTCACACTATAAGTTTTGCGTAACTTAAAAAAACAACACGTTTTAATTTAAATAACCAAAATATTATGTTTATTGCTTTTCAAAATACTCTCCTTTACATTTTAAACATTTTTTCATGCGATCGAATCATTTTTTTAAAACAGGAGGACCACAGATCCGAAGGCATGTTTTCTACGTGCTGATTGAACGCTATCACTGCCTATATTATTTATTCTGTGTCACTGCCCTCTTCGGAGTTGGTAAAAGTAAAACCTCACATCAAATCTTTGATTTTGGGGAAAATACAGAAATCACAGGGTGCTATGCGCAGGATAGGTGACGAGTTGTACTTTTTCGGAAGCTAAAAATGACTTTGTTTTGTTGGCCGTGTGTGAAGAAGCGTTGTCACATGATGACGGAGAACGCGGCTTTTGGGTCGTCTTCCGCGAACTTTTTCTAACACCCTGGGTAAACAAACGGTAGAATACCACTCGGCATTAACACTATTTTGATCTTCAAGTGGAATTGTACAGATGGGACCCGAAGCTGAGAAAAAAAACGCGATCATTTTTTTACCAACGTTTCTCGCCTACCTCACTTTTGTTGGCCTGTTCTCATTTTTAAACACCCATTTACAAGATTGCTGTTTTTTTTCGGGTTCAAAACAATAAATCCACGTTTCGTCTCCTGTGACAATAGAATGTCCGTGGTCGTACTTCAGTAGCATCTGTGAGCACCATTCCACGCGAGCCCGCTTCTGCTCCGCTGTCAGTTCATAGGGATCCAACGACAGCAAAGTTTCCGAACTTTCAATTCTTCGTGTAAAATTTTCTGAATTTGGTTCATACCAATCCCCAATAGTCCTCGAATTGTCTCTTAGGTAATCTGCGGGTTTTCTTCAATTAGCCGCTTAACATCATTTTCGTTGACGGCAGTTGAAGGCCGCCCTTCACGAAATTCGTCATGTAAAGAAACTCGACATCTCAAATTCAGCAAACCATCGTCTCACGGTGCTCAAACAAGGTGCTTTCTCTCCCAAAAGCATTTTGAAGACGTGCGGGCACAGTCTTGCGGAGACAGAGAACTTTTAAAATCATAAAAAATCAACGCTCTAATATCTTTTCGACTTAAGTCCATTTTCGTTGCGTTCGTAGAACTTTGATGTGTGATAAAAACAATAGACAAATCATTTCCCGCCAATTGTTTTTTTTATTACTAAGAAGGATGCAACGTTTAAAAAATATAACATTCGAAATTCAAATAGTTCCGATTAGCTAGAAGTGCAAAACTTTTAGTGTGCCCCATGTGCACCCATGTGGTTCTACTCGTAATACCTACTTGCATATTTAAACGCAAACACTGATACCTATTTGAGTGTATTTTTTACTCCTGGTCTTGAAGTCAGACAATGAATGATTTGTCTGGGGCGTCTCGTTTCGCAGCACACCTAGACTTGTGATTTAGAAAAGTTCGCTTTCTGAATTGACCCAAACCGGGAATCAGACCCGGGACCAAGGCAATACGAGCAATACCAAAACTGATCAAAGCAACCAACAAATTAACAATGCATTCTAGAGTTATCGACTGTTGGAGAATGTCGATTGGCACTTTAAGACAGCAAGTCTACAGAAAAAGGAGGGTATACCTAATGTGTTTGCAATGGCCGATGGCTGGCGGCGATTACCAAGATGAGCAGTTAAGTTAAGTTGCTGCGTTATGCGTACCGGCAAGCGTAGTGTAGAATGCCTAATAGCTCGTTGGACCATCTGTGACGTCGTAAGTATAAAGATTGACGGTGGCGCCTCGCTCAGTGATTTATCCTATTATTTAATCTGTCTCTGTGGCTGTCTCGTGATCTCGTTTCGACCTGTCACTCGGTGTGAGCGGATGTTTCCTTTGAACTGTGTACCTACTTAATATAGATAATAAGTACGTTTTAATACTACCTACCCAAAGGCCATGATAGGCCTATAGACATCACACATGGCGACGTTATAGACCGGTCGCATATTATCCGAAGCTTCTAATAGAAACATTCTAGCGCAAACCTAAAGGCACTTCGGAGTTCGGTGTATATGTCGTAGCCAGATCGTAAAATTGACCAATTCATGATGTGACCGATCATTTCATAAAATGGTGGTATTTCATGATATGGCCAACTAAAACTGACCATATCGTTTAAACGTTAACATTCGATGAAATGTCAATCCACGTTTGGCCATATCATTAAAATAAAAATATGTTTACAAGTTACGTTTATTTGTTTAATAATTATAATCTTGGTCGATAGATAAATTAAACATTTTAAATATTTATTATTTTTAAACAAAACTAATAAATAAAAACACTTGAATAGCTAAATACCCTAACCTCGTTGATTGATTTCGACCTTTAAATAAAGACATATTTTTTACGATTCAATTACAAATGAATTGAAGAAATTCGCCAACATTACTGTCCTCCGTAGCTCAGTTGGAAGAGCAGTCGCCCGGATAGCGAAAAGTAGTGGGTTCAAATCCCACCAGAGGCAGTTAAAAAAAATTCAAATAAAATTATTTTCCTTGAATTATTGTGAACGCAAAAAACAAAAAAGTTTAAATACAAATGAATAGTTTTAAGATTTTTCCCTGTACTTGTAGTATAAAGACGACATTACATAATTACCAAATACCAAAACGGAAACCTATAATAGAGAATGGGCAAAAATCAATGAAACCTGGTATAGGTAGTATAGGTAATTTTTTTTTAAAGTCTTTATTAACAGTAAAATCGAAAAAGCAAAGAGTAAATTCCTTAAAGTTCTTAGGAAGAAAAAATTGTCTCACAAACATTGCTTGGAAACAATTAAACTGTCGTCAAGATAAGCAAAAGACCACGTGAGTGTGCAGGCTGGGATGTATTATTTGTCAACAGCCAATCAGGGTACTGATCCGAGGCCGAACTCTCTCGGTAATACTTTTACTTTACTTTACTTTTGTTGACGTCTGCCTGCACCGCGCATATCTTTTGACGTTTTTTTTTACCTTTGCAGTTATTCTTGAGCTTTCTTCCAGTATCGGTATTGTGCTCCGTTTAGTTCTGATATTTTCACATAATTAACCAAAAGAAATAAATAATTATTTTTTTTATTCAGGAAATCAACGGCGATACATTGCATTTTAAAAATTAAACAGTTTCTTAAAATATACAGCTAATTATAGATTTCCACAGATTAAATAAGAAAGTAGTAAACCGAAGGTAGTAGTAGCAGTTGCTCCATTAAACTTAAAAAGACATAATTTACTATTATTTTTCAAATACTTTAGTGGCCCCTAGACCATAATAGTCTTGGATGACATAACCGGAAAGGCCTGATCATTGGCGGTGAATGCTCTAGGGACGGCTAAGGCGGCTTTATAATAAACTAAATAAACAGCCTGAGAAAGGGATAGGTTAGTGCTGCTGAGGTAAGAGGGTCGACCAGCTGACTCTCCTTCAGCGTATCGGCCGATCTTTTTGCTGGATGAGGTTGGGAAGTTCTTTAGACGATTTATCTCTACCCGCCTCGTCTAGCGCCTGGAGTGCACAAGGCCGAACGACGAACCTGTCGAAGTAGTATGGAATTGTACCTTCTATATCATCTTCCGCTCGCCCGAGCGTCCTCGGGCGAACTCCAGAGGATATAGAAGCGTCCAATTCCACAGTAAGGCCACAGAATATCTAATAGTACTACCGTACAGAAGATTCACTCCCTAACAAAAGTCAGGTTTAGGTATAAAAATATACCTAGACTCGTCAGAGCTACCCGCCTGCAAGCAAAATTGAAACTTATAACCGCGCGCGAACCGTGAATTTTCTTTGCGCGCCCCAGTTTTATGACCGAGTTGCGAACGACGGCACGGGGTTGTCACTTGAGAAGTTTTTGTACTTTTATTAGTTTTAAGATAAATAAGTAGATTAAACATTACAAACGTTGATTCTGTAAACATAAAAATTCCATCTGTTTCGTCAAAATTTTGTCAAAATTCCGTTTGTTCGATTCCCACGGGTGTAACGGGGTTAACTAGGTATTTATAACAAAATAAAATAAAAATAAGCAAAGAAATAAAATGTGTTTATTACAAAATCATCTTACAATTTCTTAACTTTTAAGTATTGTTAGATTGATTTTTTTCCAGGTTTAAAATGTTAGTTCTGATTCACTATTCGTTTTATTCAGACATCCGTAAACACAGCAATATCTTTTATATGGATTATATTGACGTTAGGCTTAGAAGACATTGCTTCTGTCGAAAAGCAAAAAAATATTTTCAAGTATGCGCGAGCGCGACGTGACCGCGACTGTCGTGCGAGCTGAGAGCGACAGCCCTATGCCATACGCCGCTTCGGGCGGCGAGCTGCCCGAATATACCTAAAGTGCGGAGTGACACCCCCCTGGTAAGGCTATTAACATGCACTCAATCATTAAAGTCAAAGTCAAAAATCATTTAATCAGTTTAGGGCAGAAAACTGCCACTTATAACTTAATAATAACATTATTGGCCCATATGGGGGAGAACATGTCTCCTTATTTTTTAGGCCCTACTAGCGCTTTGAGACAAGACACAGACAATCTGGCAAGTGCTGAGAAGAAACGCCGGAACAAACTCAGTCACCACTAGCTGCTACACAAAAAAGGAAAAGAAAATAATGTATACCTGTGCGAGCAGGGCAGTATTTAATTCCAGACATTTTTGTCATTTAAATAGTCATTAACAGTATAATAACCCTTTTTCATCAAAATAATCTTAACATGCGATTTAAACTCAAACATGGGTAGTTCAACAATAGATGTGGTAATTTGTTAAAAAAGTGTGGTAATTTAATTAGCTTATCTCCAACTTTGAGAGAGTAAGTGTGATCCCTTGGTTTTCAACCGACTTCAAAAAAGGAGGAGGTTCTCAATTCGACTGTTTTTTTTTTTATATGTTTGTTACGCGATTACTCCGCCAATTATGAATCGATTTTAATGATTCTTTTTTGTTTGGTAGATCATACTTCAGAGGTGGTCCCATATAAATTTTATCGAAATTGATTTAGAACTTTTTGAGAAAATCAACAAATATATACCCTGTTAAAATGCTAAGCTACAAAGTGCCTAAATATTATTGTTTATGCTAAAATTGCTAAATGTTATTTTATTATGCTTTTAAAATGTGTTTTTTTTTTAATAGTTGCAAAACGTTATTAATATTTAATTTTTAAAAGTACGTATTATGATTGTAGCGTTGCGACCTCGTCCTACGAGTGC
The DNA here is from genome assembly GCA_963576865.1 of Anania hortulata. Taxonomy (NCBI): domain Eukaryota; kingdom Metazoa; phylum Arthropoda; class Insecta; order Lepidoptera; family Crambidae; genus Anania; species Anania hortulata. Next base: position 10,478,384 of record OY756390.1, on the reverse strand, counting down.
CCCGCCAATGAAGCGGTGGTGGGGAGGGCACTTCGTAGCAGCGAGGCCGCAGCGCAGACACTTTATTACGAGCTGTCGAATAGAGCAGAAGCCTAGGGAAAGCCCTTGCCGTTTGTGCTACGACTAGTATACGTTATTTTAAAATACCGTTACCAAGTGATTGTGAATTATGTATAATTATTGAGAAGTTCTCGGAATAAATCTGATATAAAATATTCAGCGAAGTTGTTTGATTCGAACAACCCAGATAGTATTTTGGTTGTGGTTCTTGTTACCTATCTTCGACAAATATGAGCCGATTTTGATGATTTTTGTTTTATTGAATAGCTTATACTTCAAAGATAATATGCTAAAAGTTTACATAATAAAAATCACCCCTAAGGGTAGGAAAATAGGGGATGAAATCGGTCTTCAGCAGTTAGATTAGGATTTATCACTAAAAATTGATGAAATAAGTAAATTTTTTTTTTTTTAAAACCGACTTCAAAACTCTAAAATGCTAAAAATAATCCTAACACTTAAGTACCTAATCAGTTACTTTTGGAGTCGGTGCAAACAAAAACATTGAATCTCTCATCGGCTGGCACCGACTCCAAAAGTAACTGATTAGGTACTTAAGTGTTAGGATTATTTTTAGCATTTTAGTGTTTTGAAGTCGGTTTTTTTTTTTAAATAAAATTTATTGTCTACAAGTTTCCTTATTTTTAATATTCCACGTAGCCTTCACTTTATTAGTAGAACCTGTAATTATGCTACGTAGATGGTTTAACTTTGCTTTGGCACATACTTGTATAAATATTTTAGAATACTTTTTAACATACTCTATGATCAGTGGGTTCTGAGAATCTGCTTTTAAACTATACAAGTTATATAATGTATTTCTACTTTTATAAATACCAGGGGTAGCCCAATCATTGAGCTTACTCTTTAGGTTATTTATTTTTATCTTTCTTTCCGTAAAAATCTGATCAAATTCATTTTTAATTAAGCCAAAAAGATTCTCGTATAACTCATCAGCATCATTAAATTTGAATTCCTAATAGGTACAATTACTTTTTTACTTTTTTTATTTTATTTAAATTCAATTGCACACTAACAGCTTATAGCCAAAGCGTGGAGTGAGCCAGTTACAGTTTTATAACATTTTTTACAAACACACATACTATCAATATTAGCCTAAAAAACTAACACAATGATTCACAAATTGTCTATGTTATTAAAAAACAAGTCAGTTTCTGGCTCCTGAGCAATCAGGGCATTGAGCATACAAATAGCCTGCGCTGTGGGAGCGTGCCGCGCCGTGAGCGTGCGCGAGGGCGGGCGGCGGCAGGCGGCGCGCGCGCAGTCGGCGGTACTGATCGGGCGCGGACAGGTGGCACATCGAGAGGGCGAGCGGGTTGTCTATTTTGCCGTTGAGCATCAGGTAGTAATGAACCATTAGGGAACATTTACGTCGCAACTCCAGTGTGTCTAGACCGACCATGCCGTAGACGAAGAGCGACGGAAACAAGAAGGGGTAGTATCCATACATTTTTTTGTACAGATACCGCGCGAATCTCCGTTGTACCCGTTCAATCATTAACTTATACTTTGCCTCGTGAGGGTCCCAAATTAACGAATTGTATTCTAATATGCTGCGAACGAAGGCAAAGTATAAGGTTATGATAACGTTTCTGTTAGAAAACCGTAATGCCTGTCTCATGACAAACCCGAGAGATTTATATGCCCGTTTACATATATCTACAATATGAGGATTGAATGTTAGGCCTGCATCGAGACACAAACCTAAATCCCTAATTTGGGTGACTCGCTCCAGTGGGACCCCAGATACATCATAATCGTGAGTAATTGGCGCACGAGAACGCGTGAATGTTATTATTTTACATTTTGATGTATTAAAATCAAGTTGGTTCTGGTGGCTCCACTCAACAACACTGTCTATGTCCCTCTGGAGCGCGATGCAGTCATCTGAGCTATTGACACCCAGGTACAACTTCAAGTCATCGGCAAACATAAGGGTCCGAGCTGTCCTGACAACCCCCGGCAAATCATTAATCATAATGATAAACTGTGTAGGTCCCAACACGCTACCCTGACTGACTCCAGAGGTGGTTGTATAAAGATCAGACCGATAACCTGATAACTGGACGAACTGCATGCGATCAGTGAAATAGCTGCAGAATAATTTAAGTAAATTAGGGGCGAACCCTATGGCCGAAAACTTTCGCAAAAGTAGATCATTATGGACGCGGTCAAAAGCCTTTTTAAAGTCGAAATATGCCGCATCTACCTGCTTTATTTGATCTAGTTCCGACGCTACATAATCAACGAAATTGATGTGATTTGTGGCAGTAGACCGGCCGGCAAGAAATCCATGCTGTGACTCGGTATTGTAAGGTCGAATCTGTTGCGTGATGTATTTATTTAAAATTATTTCGAATAGTTTACCAAAAGTCGACTGAACAGCTATGGGTCTAAATTCGTCAACCCTGGTCCCTGAACCACTCTTGGGTATAGGGGTGACACGGGAAATTTTCCACATCGCAGGATAGGTGGCGGTTCGCAAAAAAGGGAGGAATCCCATCAGGTCCGGTAGAAGAATGCACTTTCAGACGCTTTACGGCTGCAAGCAAGTCGGTCATATCGATATTATCGATAGCAATACGCGAGGAACACAACGGGTCAGCTGTTTCTCTGTCGGCAGTTTCGTACGATAGCATAGGGCTGTCGAGTAGAAACACGGATTTAAAATAGTCAGCGAACGCATTAGCTGCTTGCAAATTAGTGACAGTGTACCCATTGTACTCGTATTCTTTTACACTATGTCTACTTGATTTTTGATCTTTAACGAAAGACCAGAATTGCTTCGGGTCATTTTTTATATTTCTTTCAGTACGATAAATATAACTATCATAAGCCGATTTTATAAGTTTTTTTGTTAGTTGCCTATAATATTTGTACATTTCTCTATGAAAATAATTATCATATTGCTTCATTTTTTTAAGGTAAATATATTTATTTTTAATATTCCTGATGATTTCTGGGGTATACCAGGACGGATAACTGTAGCGTTGATTCTGCTGATTGAACCTTTTTCGCGGGACGCAAGAGTCTAGACATTCGTAAAGTTTTGTATAAAAGGTTTCTAGGGAACCGTCAACAGTATTGGTTGAGAATACGTCATCCCACTCAATTACACCGAGAGAAGCATATAATAAATGGAAGTCAGCCCTACGAAAGTTTCATTGCAGCGGTGAGTCAACATCTAGTGATGGCGGCGGGACACAGACACGTCCGCGCCTCCGCGCAGACCGACAGACGCTCAGTCGCACCTCGAGCGGCGGATGATGCGCATCCGCAGGGACCAATGGCTCAGTGTCACTAGTAACACTCACGCACCCACTACCCTGACTGCTCAGAACCAAATCTAACATATTTCCATATTTATTCTTAACAGTGTTTAATTGTTTTAAGTTACAAAAAGTGACAAAGTAATTAAATTCTATATTAACGTTTTGGCTAGCGGAGTTAAGATTGAAATCGCCAATTATCAATACGTCCAGCTTTGCATATTTTTCAACAGTGCTTTCAAGTACTAACTTACGAATGGGAGTACAGCACAGTTGTGATTGCAAGCTTTTAAACGATTGACACGATGCTGTTATCATCATTTTATCGGAAGCAACGAACAACAACGGTCAAATTCATAAAAACAGTTATGAAATTTCTGAAACAAAAAGATTCACTTAAACTAGAATGTATCTGTCCTGAATCATTAAATGAGGTTAAACGCCATGGAAACTTACTATATAAACTTATTATTATATAGTTATTCATTGATCAATTGGCACGAGTAGGTACAGATTATGACGTTGGTGACGCTCTCATATTGCGAAACCCATCCGGTGCATTTTTTGACATAATAACTTCAAACAACCTATTATAATGATAAATAATTTTGTGTTAACCGATTAAAAAATATAATAAGGTTTGACAACTTTGTTCTGATACTTGAAGTGGTGAGTGATACTTGATTCCAGTATAAGTCGATCTCTAATGAGTATCAAACATCTTCATAACTTAAGGTCACCTTATGCTGTTAAATGTTGATTGTAATATGGAATTGGACGCTTCTATATCCTCTGGAGTTCGCCTCGGGCGAGCAGAAGATGATATAGAATAGAAGGTACAATTCCATACTACTTGTCGATTAAAAAGTATGGTTTCTGAACGGAGCGATCCACGATTGACGCAGTGCTGAGGGACAGAATCTCGCTGAAAGGGCAGTTAACAGCGATGGGGTGTTATTGGTGGTGTCGCTCGACAATGCCAATGCTTTCAACATCCTACCGTGGTCGTGTATAAGGCAGGCCCTGATTAATCATGGGGTGCCTGCCTACCTACAGCGTGTAGTGGCTAGCTACTTAACTGGAAGAAAGGTAGAGAGACTGCTACTTTGTCAGTGCATGCTGCGCAGGCAATCCTTATGTGGTGTTCCACAGGGGTCGGTTCTAGGCCCTCTCCTGTGGAACAAGTCAGAGGCCTTTTGTTTTTATGCAACATCCTTATCGAGAATGGGCGTACCCTGAAATATCTCGGCCTACATTAGACGGGAAATGTTTCTTCGACGCGCATTTCGTGCGCTTGTACCAAAATTATTGAAGACAGCGGGAGCGCTGAGTAGGCTCATGCCCAATCTCGGCGGGCCTTCAGCTTCCAGCTGACGTCTCTATTTGGGCATTGTGTGCTCCATGACCATGTATGGGGGCCCCGTATGAAGTGACTCTCCCTCCCCCCTACCAAAGACCGGGCGACTCGGTGCAGTAAAGAGCCGCAGCCGAAGAAGGACTATGGATGTCATAAGGCACCGGTGGGCACCGTAAGGTTTTAGTAGGTAACCGATATCTGAGCCCAGAGTCCCACACTCCCCTCCACCCTTTTCTCCGCGGTTCGAGGCAGTGATTGGGTTAATAATAGAGTAGTGAATGGACTTAGATGAGATTTTCTTTAGTCATGAAGTGTCATTCATATTATAGTGATATACATAAAATACAAAATCGACTAACTCATAAAATAAACGAGCTACGACTTTGGCACCTTAATAACAAATCGTTTTTTTATTGTCTAACTGTTGAATACGATTTTGAAGTGGCTGCGTCCTATACCATTTCGCCCAATCTCTTTTTGATTTCCATGAGAGTGTCAAAATATACGTTATTTTGCAGCTTAACTTTTTTAACGTTAACTTCGAAGATTGCTTTTTTTCACAGCTGCAAGGAACTGTAGACCTGAGTATCTATGTACATGTTTTTTTTTCAACTCTACCTTCACGCGTTCCCGAGATAAAGGGTCTTGACAGACATGCGCACAGACGGGTGCGCTTCATTTGAAATAAAAACAAATAAACTAATTTTAAAAGTTATAGCGCTCATTTAATATAATTTTTACTTAGACTAAATACCCATGCTATAACTTCACTTCATATTATTTTCATTTGTTATAACATTTACATTTTATAATCACACTTTCTATAAAGCTCTTACGATATAACAATCATTTCATATCATCATCATCATCATCATCATCATCATTTCAGCCATAGGACGTCCATTGCTGAACATAGGCCTCCCCCAGTGACTTCCAGATTGGCCGGTTGGAAGCGGCCCGCATTTAGCGGCTTCCTGCAACCTTTACCAGGTCGTCTGTCCACGTTGTAGGTGGACGTCCTACGCTGCGCTTACCGGTACGTGGCCTCCATTCCAGAACCTTTCTGCCCCATCGGCCGTCAGTTCTAAGTGCTATGTGCCCCGCCCACTGCCACTTCAGCTTGCTTATCCGTTCGGGCTATGTCAGCAACTTTTGTTCGTTTACAATTCTCCTCATTCCTGATTCGATCTCGCAAAGAAACACCGAGCATAGCCCTTTCCATAGCACGCTGTGCAACCTTGAGCTTTCTTATGAGGCCCATAGTGAGAGGCTACGTTTCAGTTCCATATGTCATCCCTGATAACACACACTGGTTGTAGACTTTCGTCTATAGGCACTGAGGTATTTTGGACGAGAAGACGTTACGTAGTTTTCTGAACGCTGCCCAGCCAAGTTGGATTCGACGATTGACCTCCTTCTCAAAATTTGACCTACCCAACTGGATCACTTGTCCCAGGTAGACATATTTGCTAACAATTTCGAGAGTAGAGCTCCCAACTGATACTGGGTAGGGCGCAACATGGGCATTGGACATGATCTTTGTTTTGTCCATATTTATCCTAAGGCCTACTTGTTGGGAAACTCGACTAGTTAATATAATATAATCATTTCATATATTATCACTTAATGCAATTTTTTACGAGGAATAATTATCATTTATTATAATAATTAAGATTAAAACCAACTCGCCGTGGTCTTTCGCCGTGGTACTAGTCTGCCCTACATTAGAGTGTAATTTAAGTAATAAGGAAATAATAAGGGGACTAAAAGAAAAAAACAATTTAAGGAGTCGTTTCAAAATTTATAAAAATCCCATGGACGAGCTTTAACTAAAACTTATAAATAAGCGCTGCAAGACGTTGGCTACTACATTGTACAATAGATATATGTTAAGAATAGAAGAGAACATAAAGCAAAATCCGAAATTGCTCTGGACACATGTTAAAAACAAGCGTGGCGGAACAGGTGTTTACCCTCTTTGTATGACAGACGGACAGACTACATCATCAAATAGTAAAGAAATATCAAACCTTTTCGCAGACTACTTCACTTCTATGTATTCGTCAGAAAGTCACAAAGACCCTGGAGACCCTGACGGTTTCTTAAAGTGTCTTCAAGTTAATGGTCTACTTCTTCAAATGCTCGTAATTGACAGAGACACTTTAACAACTAAATTAAAAAATATTGACCGCAGAAAAGGCACTGGTCCTGGTGGAATCCCACCAGTTTTTATAGCGTCGTGTGCATCTGCTCTTTCGCATCCACTTATGATAATCTATAACAAATCATTGTTGTCTGGTATTTTTCCATCTGCATACTGCCATGCATGCCATGCACGGCATGCATGTTTGCATGCATGCTTGCATGCTTGCATGGATGCTTGCATGCTTGCATGAATGCTTGCAGTAGAGTGTTATTAGGAAATTGAAATAAAAGAAACATAAATCATAAATATGTAACCTGTTTTACTATTTTATTTAGCTATTTACAAACAATCAGGTGTTAAGTGACATGATAATTAGAAAAACTAATATTATATTAAATATGCTTTAAAACTCTTAATTGTTATTTAAAATGAGTGTTAGAGCTAATGATTGTTATTTTAAATGAAATTATAAAATGATAGATTAAATGAAACGTTAATTCTATGAAGTGAGTTGTTATATGAAGAAAGATTATATTAAATGAAATTATATTATAACAGCATTATATTTATAATATTTGGACAACAAAGTGGTTCTGTAAGGGTTGCGTTTTTTCCTTTTGAGGTACGGAACCCTAAAAAAACCGACTTCAAAAAACTAAAACGCTAAAAATAATCTTAACACTTAAGTACCCAATCAGTTACTTTTGGAGTCGGTGCAAACGAAAACATTGGTCTCTCAATGACTGGCACCGACTCCAAAAGTAACTGATTAGGTACTTAAGTGTTAAGATTATTTTTAGAGTTTTAGTTTTTTGAAGTCGGTTTTTATTTTTTTTATAAAATTAACTTATTTCATCCATTTTAGTGATAAATCCTAATCAAAACAAATCTTACGAGTGTAAACATGATTTAACTGCTGAACACCGATTTCATTTCCTATTTTTCCACCCTTAGGGGTGAAATTTTTTCCAAAAAATTTTATTATAGTATCTTTGAAATATAAGCTATTCATTAAAAAAAGAATCATCAAAATCGGTCTACATTTGGCAGAGATATAGGTAAGATAGATACTAAAATCAGTTGGCGTGGTACGGAGTTCATGCAATGTTTGATGATTTTCTTATAGATCCCATCATCAGAATTTAACCAAATTTATATGGGACCATTCTGAAAGTATTACCTTTCAAACAAAAAAATAATTATCGAAATCGGTCAACGCAGTAACGAATGATCGCTGAACATACATAAAAAAAAAAAAAAAAAAATAAAGATACCGACGAATTGAGAACCTCCTCCTTTTTTGAAGTCGGTTGAAAAGAAAGAAAAAGGATAACATGTTGACAATGTAAGTACTTTATCAAAAACAATTAAGGAATTTCGAAAATGGAACTCTCTGGGAACATGTTACTTTTTAATTAGCGAGACTACTATCATTTGTTTTTTCATAGTCAAATGTAGCGAGTTTTTAAAAAATAGTGCGTCGCGTCGATTTATACATTATACACTAATTGCATTCTAGATTTGAAGCTTCTATGTCTGCTAGAAGTGCCTAAGAGTTTTGATGATCAGTCAGTGACTGAGTGACAAAATTAAGAAACTGACTAGTTATAATTCTTAAACTACTGGTTCAAATAATGTTGAAATATAATACATTACCTACCGTGTTTGTACAATGCCTGCTTGGTTACTAAAAATTCAGGCTTTCTGGTTCTATCCACAACGAAGTTATAGGGGTCGAAAATAGCCAAAACTGCTTCGAAAAAAGGATGGTACGGCGCTCTTTTGCTCGACTTGGCGAGGGCACTAACGTGCCCACAGATAATTAATGTGCAGGCATGGAGCAATAAGTACATTACCTTAAAGAGCTGTAGATATGTCAAATAAGTTGTTAGACAAAATTTTCCGCAATATTTTAATCTGTACCTATAATATATTTATAGGTGTGTGCGAGATTTATCAGGACTTGTTAGGAAAAAAATCACTAACCAGTTTTAGAGAAAGATTCGTATTGCTGCTCTATAGGTCACGTGCTCGATGATGGCAGGTGACGTAACCTGGGTGTTCCTGGGTAAAATTCTTTGAACGAGAGAGAAAAAACCAGTCGGTAGAATGAGTCTTTCCTTTTAAAGACTTACCGATAAAAGTTAAGAAAAGTCAAACTCAGTCAAAGCATTCGTAAGAAAATGGTTGCTTCTGTTTCGACAAATTAGGTACGTAAAGGTTGCGGGAATCTGGAAGTCACTAGGGGAGGCCTATGTTCAGCAGTGGACGTCCTATGGCTGAACTGATGATGATGATGAAATCTATACTAATATTAAAAAGGTGAAGAGTTTGTTTTTTTGTTTCTTTGTTTGGTTGAAGGCGCTAATCTCAGAAACAAAATTTCTTTTGTGAGCTTCCGTTGCTTGCGCTGCATAAACCGTTAAGTTACGCAAAAAATATGTATGAAAATGTTTCCCTTTATAATATGGATAACAATCTGAAATAAATGATTATTTAATTTAATTTAAAAGTTTTGAAATAAGTCCGTGACTTAGGTAATCTTTTAAGGTTAACTCATTTTTTATGGTAATCTTGTTCTAAAATAATTAATGCATTATTAATTAGGTCGTTGTTAAAGACTCGGAACACCACGCGGGCAAAGCCGTGAGCGGAAGCCAGTTTAAGCGCAACACACACAGAAGGCGTGAGCGGGACGGCGTCGGGAGTACGGCGCACAGTGGGACGGATTTCGGATTTGCGGACATTGGACTTTTTTTTACATATAACTATTTTCTTTATGCGAATCGATAGCTCGAATTACGGCGATCAGATGTTATTAGGGCATTTTTTTTGTAAATATATTAAACGAGATAAATTGAATATTTAAAAAAAAATTATGGGACGAAATCTTACATGATCTATAAATTCCAAGTCTTGGCAGATCTTTAGAAAGTAGCTAAAATACACTAATCTTGCCGTTCCAACATCAGTCAATTGTCTTATCTTTCCCACAGCATAAGCAGCTGAACTAAGTCTTCCTGACAGAGTCTCAATATGAGCACCCCATTGCAGACGGGAATCTAAAGTTATTCCCAAAAAGGTAGTGGAATTACTAGTATCCGTTCATCTTTTACAATGATATGTGTTGAGACCTGCCTTATATTTGGCATTGTAAATTTTATGCATTTCGTTTTGCTTGCATTGAGCAAAAGATTGTTGGTACTAAACCAATGCAGAACCCGCGAGAGTGCATTATTTACATCGTCAAAAGATTCTTGACCTATTTTAATTTTAAAGATCAGTGATGTATCATCTGCAAATAATACCACCTCACATAGGTCGGTTGCAAAGTAAGGAAGGTCATTTATATAAATTAGAAATAGCAGGAAAATTGGAGGGATCAGTTTTCTTACCCGATTTAAATAAAGGAATAATTTTGCTAAATTTCATTAAAGTTGGGAATTCTCCATCATCAATACATTTGCTAAATATAATTGTAAGGTGAGGTGGGCTATTGCATTTATAATTGTATTAATGATATTGACCGAGATTCCCCATAGATCCTTAGTTTTTTTCATATTTAATTCCCTAAATGTTTTTAGTATTTCCTCAGCGTTTATATGTCTAAAATTTAATGGAGATTGACACTCATTAACACCTGACTTTAAAAGAGACTCAGCTAGTTCAGCAGAAGATGCAAGTTCTTTAGTTGTAGAGGTAGCTATGTTTGAGAAGAATTTCTCAAAAGTATTTGCAACTTCTGTGTTTGATTTAATTAGCTTATCTCCAACTTTGAGAGAGTAAGTGTGATCCCTTGATTTTTGTCTACAAGTTTCCTTATTTATAATATTCCACGTAGCCTTCGCTTTATTAGTAGAACCTGTAATTATGCTACGTAGATGGTTTGACTTTGCTTTGGCACATACTTGTTTAAATATTTTAGAATACTTTTTAACATACTCTATGATCTGTGGGTTCTGAGAATCTGCTTTTAAACTATACAAGTCATATAATGTATTTCTACTTTTATAAATACCAGGAGTAGCCCAATCATTGAACTTACTCTTTAGGTTATTTATTTTTATCTTTCTTTCCGTAAAAATCTGATCAAATTCATTTTTAATTAAGCCAAAAAAATTCTCGTATAACTCATCAGCACTGTGGGCTCATCAGCACACAACACACAATCAAATATTTGCGGTCGATACAAAGCATTTTGTGAATAATATCGACTTATTTGTGCTTTTAAAAGAGAATCTTAAAACCTTTTCGGTAAGTACAAAATTTTGTGACTATCTTAAACAGGAGCTTGGCTTACAATTGAAAGAAAACAAAGTGTTTTTTTCAAAATTTTACCCGAAGTATACTTCTAATATGAAACGTAAATGGATTGATGCTAATTATACTTACGCTAGTTTTATTAAAAAGAATGAAAAGTGGTGAGAAAGTCCCATAGTATGGCCCAGTTTTTTCGTTGCTGGCGGAGAACATGGTAATGTTATTAACATTGCGCCATCTAAAAATATAGAAAATCTACTTCCTAGTGTCCATAAAGCATCCACTTCCTTTACTCCGAGGAAACCATTTAAAGATTTGAGCTCAAGACAAAAAAGAAGACGTATTCAAACTTTAAGTAATTCTTTGTCCCCAGAAGAACTAACAAAGTCTACAGTAAGAACTTTGAAGGATAACTTTGTGATGAAGACTTAAGCAGAATTTTGGATCATCTTTTTAAACATCCTGAAGACATCCATAGGGTTCAATCCAGCTTAAGCGAAACCAATGTGTATTCAGCTGTAAAGGCACTGGGTCTGTTACTGTCACTTAAACTTTCAAAGTGGCAGTACATGAGTCTGAGAGAGTCAACCAATGAATTGCATTATGGACTGTTTCCTTCATATTTCAAAGTCAGACAAGCAAAACTGGATTGTTATCCCTCAAAAGAACATATAATAGTAACTGAAGAAGGAGCGCAGATAAAATTGCAAGCCAACTTAACTGTTTCCAGACTCATAAGTGCAAATCATTTAGAACTAAATACAAAAGCAAATGTAAAACTTGTGAGCAAATGGGGCTATGATGGGGCTTCAGGGCAGAGCAATTATAAACAAAAGGCTGATTTTGATGACTCAAGTGTTTTTATGATTAGTTTAGTTCCAATAAGGCTTCTTTTGGATGATGTTATGTGGGAAAACGATCGAATGTCATCTACATTTTACTGTCGGCCTATCAAGTTCAGATTCAAGAAACTAAAGAATCATCTGAAAGAGAGAGAAAAGAAGTTGAAAACCAAATTGAAGTCCTACAGCCTACAAAAGTAGGAGAATTATCTGTAAGTCACGAGTTGCTCTTGACAATGATATATGGCAAAATTTCTTCATATATTTCTGACACTTGAGCTGCTTCCTGCGATATCTGTAAAACAAAGCCCTCAGAAATGAACAATCTAAACGCAATTTACAGAAGACCAGTAGATAAAGATATGTACAAGTATGGACTTTCATCTCTACATGCCTGGATCAGATGTATGGAATGTTTACTGCACATAGGTATATATTGCACTTATTACATATTATAACTATTTGATGTCAAATATTAATAAAAAATATTTTCAGCTTACAGATTAACTTTATTAGATTATTAGATTTTAGATTATAGATAATTAGACTTCAAACAATGGTCTGCAAGAAACGAAAATAAAGACATATTAAAGACTCGTAAGAAACAAATTCAAGAATCGTTCCGAAATGAATGCAATTTGCAGATTAATATCGTTAAACAGGGCGCTAGAACCACAAATGATGGCAACACGGCCAGAAAATTTTTTGGTGATAGTAAAACTACTGCACGTATTACAGGCATTAATGAAGATTTAATCAAAAGGTTTCATGTTATTCTGCAGTGGAGAACGTGTAGATGTTTCTAAATTTTCTCAGTTTTGTCGAGAAACAGCAGTCTTGTTTGTGAAATTATATCCGTGGTATAATATGCCTGCTAGCGTCCATAAAATACTTATACATGGAGCAGACATCATTGATCAGTTTGGGTTGATTCCCATCGGAAAACTTTCTGAAGAAGCTTCAGAAGCGAAAAACAAGGAATTTTAAAAATATAGAGAACACCATTCCAGAAAAGTAAACAGGTATGCGTCAAATGAGAATATATTGCATAATCTTCTTTTATCGTCCGACCCTAAGCTTACAATATTACGACCAAGAATGGCCAAACTCACGAGGATGACTCTCTTTCCTGAAGCTCGGAATCTTTTAATGCTTACTAGTCAAGATATTCTTGAACCTGAATTTGTAGATTTAAGCAATCTAAGTGATATTAGCGACACAGAATAATTCAATTGTTAATACTTAAGCTAGAATAATAAAAATCAATTTTGTACATAAAAACATTAAATACTCAATTTTGATATATTGTTTTACATGTTTTAATTTTGTTATATGACATCACCTGATGTAATAGTCTGGTTGATAATGAATTAAGTTAATATACAATTCATAATAGTCATTTTATTTCGTTTTTTTATAACTATTTTGGGTATTTGGGTTTTTTATCCCATGGAACTTATAGAGCATGTTAGATTTCGCCCCATCTATTTTTTTTAAATATTCAATTTATCTCGTTTAATATAATATTTACAAAAAAAATGCCCTAATAACATCTGATCGCCGTAATTAGAGCTATCGATTCGCATAAAGAAAATAGTTATATGTAACAAAAAAATCCTATGCCGCAAATCCGAAATCCGTCCCACTGTGCGGCGCGGGCGCGCGGCGGTGAAATAGATAATAATAACAAACAAGTGTGCGCTGAGCAACTCAGGCGAATTCATTGATGTTAAGCGCGTTCGGAGTACTTCGGAGCAGGGTGAACATGCGTTTGAGTTTTGGTCGGTTTCGTATTTTTATTATTATTTTTTCAATATTCTTTTTAAAATGTTATGTTAATCAAAACTAACTTAGAATTAGATGGTTATGAGAATAGGTAATTTATTTTAAAAAAATATTATAAAACTTTTTTCTTTAAGTGATCATGCTATTCGTCACCTATATCGTTTACGTATTATCTCACACGTTTATTTTCTTTACGGTAAAAAAAGCCATACAGTATAGAAAAAAAAAACGAGCGGCGGGCGGCGCGTGATCCGTCCACGTGACTTTTTGAAAGCTATATTTTTTAAACATTTTGGACTTCTTAGTCATAATCATCATTATTTCAGCAACAGGATGCGTGCACTGCTGAACAAAGGCTTTTCCCGATGACTTATCATCAGGGTTAATTGCCAATACTCCTACGTTTGGCAGGCGGGTTTGCGAGCGCAGTTTTTTATTATATTTCGTATGCAGACGTTGCTGCCCGTCTCGTGCTACAGGAATTAGTCGCCTTTTAGGACACGTCTCCTGTTGACGGTGGGGAAGTGTATTCTTTACGGCGGTCCCCACACGCCACGGTCTCTTCTATCTACCTATATATCTCTTCTCTTTCTCTCTACCTAGTTAGGTACAGCGTAATTTATGTAATCTTTAAGTATCTATACTACCTACCTAATATAGAACAAAGTCCCTTTCCACTGTCTGTACGCGTAGGTCTTACTACGCAAAGAATTTTGAAGTGGTTTTCATCATTTGACAGAACGATTCAAGAAGAAGGTGTTTAAATGTATTATGTATGATACTGCATATTTAAATATGAATAAACTTAAGACCATGCGAACATATCGCGGGCAATAGCTAGTAGTCTATAAATAAAAAAATATACTTATCAATAAAATGTTTTATTCGTTCAGGTCACTCAAGAATATTTTTGAATTTTTTTAATCAACTTGTTGAAATACAAAGATCACATCAATCACAGTCGAGAGGTGGTGGTTCACATTCGCCAGGTAGATGGTTGACATGTTCGTTATGAAAAAATGTTTCGTTGCCTGTTCCCCAAGGGTATTTCTTACTGCGTAACCGCATAAACTCATAATCTCTACAGGGCTGTTTATGCGGTGGTTCATGGCCTAAAGCACGTATAGTTTGGATGATTATGAGCGGTACAAACACGAAAAATGCTAATGCTCTGTATTTCTTCCAGGTGTCCTTACCGTGATGGAAGCGTGGGACACAAGGGTTAGGAGCCAAGGGGCCTGGCCTGCAGTCAGCTGGTGGACAGATACGTCGACCTCCACCTTTGCCTGAACTACCACAAGGTGGCTGCCTTGGAGGGCAACAAAGACTATAGGCTCTTACTCCGAGGCGTACATTAATGAATCTTCCGTATTGCAACATTGTTGTATGATTTTATAGTTTTTATTTTAGTTATGTTACACTTTAATTTTAAAAATTTTACATTTTAACACTGAATTTTTTATGTTTAATTGATCGAGTTTTGTTCTACTTTGAAGAGTTTTTGATAATCAGATTTGTCAAATAAGCTTAAATGCTAGAATTTTATCTTAGCTTTAGCTTTGGCCAGCACTAACTTGTAAGGATTTTAGTTGTATCCTGGGAATGGTTATCTAATTACAATATAAAAGAATTGGGCAGATTTGGGCAATACTGTTGTTTTTATAATAGTAAGACCGGAATTAAGAAGGTGGTAATTTCTTTTTGAAATTATTTGTTCTTTGAAGCTTTACGTTTTATTATTATCTTTGCAATAAAAAAATAAGATGTACCCATTATGTCAGTTGTCAGTGCGATTAGCAGGTTTAACGTAGTTTTACTTGATTAGTGTTAGCAGGCGCCGCGAGCGTCATGTCAGTCAGTGTCGTTACCATGGATTTAACACAAAGGATTGAGTACTTCTAAAATTTTACTAAATGAACTTACACTTTAGTACTTAGCAATAAAGTTTAATTTTCTTTGATGTAACCAAATTGAGGGACTGCGTTGAGTGAGATGGGAAAGGAGAGGAGTGTGTCCCGCTTGCACGGTTGCCATTACGAAATAATATTACTAAATGGTAGTATACAATCTATTGATTGATCTCTTTGAATCGATACAATAACGTGACTTGATTAAATTTATATAGGAAATTAACAGTTTTAATGCGTTTTGCTTTTTTTTAATAAAAAACTACATGGGACACACTAAAAGTTTTGCACTTCTAGCAAATCGGAACTATTTGAATTTCTAATGTTGTATTTTTATAAACGTTGCAACTCTCTTAGTGATAAAAAAAAAACAATTACCTAGCGGGAAATGATTTGTCAATTGTTTTTTATCACACATCAAAGTTCTACGTACGCAACGAAAATGGAATTAAGTCGAAAAGATTTTAGAGCGATGATTTTTTATGATTTTAAAAGTTCTCTCTCTCCGCAAGACTGTGCCGCTCGTCTTCAAAATGCTTTTGGGAGAGATGCACCTTGTTTGAGAACCGTGAGGCGATGGTTTGCTGAATTTGAGAGAGGTCGAGTTTCTTTACATGACGAATTTCGTGAAGGGCGGCCTTCAACTGCCGTCAACGAAAATAAGTTAAGGCTACTGTTAAGCGGCTAATTGAAGAAAACCCGCGGATTACCTATGAGATAATTCGAGGACTATTGGGGATTGGTATGAGCCAAATTCAGTAAAATTTTACACGAAGAATTGAAAGTTCGGAAACTTTGCTGTCGTTGGATCCCTCATGAACTGACAGCGGGGCAGAAGCGGGCTCGCGTGGAATGGTGCTCACAGATGCTACTGAAGTACGATCACGGACATTGTAATGCTGTTTATGACATTGTCACAGTAGACGAAAAATGGATTTATTTTTTTGAACCCGAAAAAAACAGCAATCTTGTGAATGGGAACAGGCCAACAAACGTGAGGCAGGCGAGAAACGTTGGTGCCAATAAAACAAAGTCATTTTTAGCTTCCGAAAAAGTACAACTCGTCACCCATCCTGCGCATTGCCCCGACCTTGCACCCTGTGATTTCTGTATTTTCCCCAAAATCAAAGATTTGATGAGAGGAAGAGGTAGTGATAGCGTTCAATCAGCACGTAGAAAACATGCCTTCAGATCTGTGGTCCTCCTGTTGAAAAAAATGGTTCGATCGCTTGAAAGATGTTTAAAATGTAAAGGAGAGTATTTTGAAAAGCAATAAACATAATATTTTGGTTATAACATGTTGCTTTTTTAAGTTACGCAAAACTTAGTGTGACCTACGAATAATTGATTTATTGTCAAATATGTCAACGGTGTTGATAAATGATTAATTATTACGTATTGTTTTGGGTGTCTTACTTTCATCCCTGAACTTGACACAGTAGCAAATATGGTGTCATGTCATGGTTGTCAGTTCATTTTAATATAAAAAAGTGCAAAATGGTAAAAGTTTGTTGTTTAAAGGGTTGCAAAAGTGAAAGTTATCCCAATTGTGGAATATCCTTTCATGGGTATGACTTTGAACCTGTTTAATTCTGGTAAAAATAAGTAATTAAAATAGAATATTTCACATGATGTAAGGTGACCATAATTTCGAACTTTAAAAACCCAAGATATAAAAAACCAGCCAAGTGTGAGTCGGACTCGCGCTCGAAGGTTTCAGTACCATTGTCTATGCAACATTAGACACTAATTATAAACTAACGGCAAAAAATAACACGTTTGTGGTATGGGAGCCCCCTTAAATATTTGTTTTATTTTAATTTAATTATTTATTTTTAAGGTGAATAAACAATTAATAATATTCTGTGAATATTTCAAGCGTCTGCCTGTTGCCGTATTAATATCGAGCAAAAAACGGCAAAATAATCACGTTTGTTGTATGGGAGCCCGCCGTAAATATTTATTTTGTTCTGTTTTTAGTATATGTTGTTGTAGCGTAACAAAAATACATCTTCTGTGAAAATTTCATCTGTGTAGCTATTACGGTACATAAGATACATCATACATGTAATTTTAAATTTATTTTAAAGGTTTAGATAAGCTTTTGTTTATGGTATTCCTTTTGAGATTTCCAAAAATTGAAAGTGCGAAGTGCTTGGATGCATTGGGCGGCAGTATTTTGAAAAATTCAATAGTATGCAGCCGACATTTAAAAAAAGAGGATTTTAAATCTACAGTCCTGCCTAGTTCAACAGGTTTTGTAGTACATTATGTAATAAAAAGTATCCAACACACAATATCTAGTAAATTTTTTAGATTATTAAATCACTAGCTGTTGCCCGCGACTTCGTTCGCGTGGTCTATAGTTTATTCATTAAGGATTTCCTCGCAACTTTATTATTTTCGCATTTATAATATTAGTAGGAAGTAGGATAGGTTTTAGCCCGCGACTTCCGAACCTAGTTTTATTAAAAACAAGCCTGCCAACTGCGCAAAAATTGGACTAAGAAAAGATGCGTTTATTTTTTTAAATAATTTAAGTAAAATCGTGATATTACTAATACCGATCCAAGAACCTTTGCCCGATTCGATTACTTTTAACCGATACTTACTTGTTACTTGTGATTGTGATTATTCAAATGGCATCGTCCGTTTGCAAAATCTTGCTGTTTTGTAAAATGCCTAGGCAAATTGATAATGCTTTTGATCGTATTCGTTTTGTCAAGACACTTTAAGTTAGGGTAACCATGATTAAAGATCATAGTCATTATTTATTAATATTCAAGTAATGAAGTAGGTAGTAGGTACTGGAAATGAGGGAGGAAGTAATATTAAACCAGATATTTAAATTTATAAAGTACTTATTTATCATAAAGAAACTTACATAAAAAAACTCAGTTACTTAAAAATATTCGGGTGCTTATGTAACCAATTTTTTTTATTGCAATAATAATTATATTATTAGCAGTTAAAAATAAACTACTTATTTTATTAACATAAACTTAAAGCAATATTTTTTGCGATATTTAGTTTTTTTTGTAAATAAGTATCTAAAAGTGCTTTATCATCAGGTTTACCAAATTTTTTTTATTGAAATAATAATTATATTATAAGCAGTTAAAAATAAACTACTTATTTTATTAAAATAAACTTAAAGCATTTTTTTTTTGGGATATTTAATTTTTTGTTAATAAGTATCTAAAAGTGCTTCATCCTCAGGAATAATGCCAACTGATTTCTTTTACAAATTTGAACAATATTTAGCCCCTTGAGCTCCAATTTCCATGTAAACTTTAGTATCTTTTATGTGCCAGATTACCTTAAAACTTTTCTCTTGTCCACTGCTTTGTCAATGTTTTAGATTTGGAAAACTTATAACACCTGTAAGTAACCTCATAAAAACACTTGTTTCTTGCGATACACGATTATTTTCAAAAATGTTTGTTTTACTTGATGCCATATTCGTTGTTTCGATTATCAGCGCCTCTGGTCGTAGAATATAGAACTAGTTAGGTACTACAATTTGCCATGACATATTGTAAACGAACGGCGCTCGAACGAGCCGACAACAGTTAGTTTCATAGGTAAGATTTTTAAAAACTGACAAGTCATTTTACAATTTGCCTTAGGCATTTTACAAACTGAATTTGTAAAATTATGACGAATATATGCCGACGACAGATACATGAGTATCGGAAGAATTTTCATTTTCACTCCCAATATTGCTACAGACGTTCCAACGGTCGGCTATCCAACCATCAGTTGCCTCTTGCTACGGCAGAGTACGGACGTCATGCCGCCTGTTTTTTACACGACTGCCCAAAGAGGAGTGTAATATTTTTAGGGCTCATGTATGCGTATGTATGTATGTGTGTGAGTTTATTTATTTCACCTTAACGACTAAACGCCTTAAATTATTTTAATGTATGAGGTATACGTTAGAATCCTGAATAACAGGGGCTATATGCTTACCACAGGATCAGAGCAATGTATGTGATGTTGTCAAATATTTATTTATTTCAGTTCTGTGCCTTCGGCTTGACCTTTCGGAGATTAGCTATCATACCTAATAGCACACAAGATCCGCAACTACGCATAGTTTGGTCTACGAGTGAATGGACTGGCGCGGGGGGCGTCCTCCGCGGCGGAGCCGGCAGCGGGCGCGAGAGGTGCATAGCGCGCTCTCGCGACGGCTCTTCAGTACGCTGCTATTATTCGACAGTGCACACGGATTTCGTACTCTTACGTATATTTAACGTTGTTGGAACATTCGTAAGTTTACAGTGATCTTACCTGAGTGATAAGTGTATATTTCGCTGGAAATGGTAAGTTATTTCGATTATAAATAGATTGGTCTATGAGATATGGATGTAAGTGACTAATTTAGAAATAATAGAGACACTATTTTGGTTTTATCTGTAATTAGTATGTGTTTAGAGTGGCTGACTGACCGACATCATTTAAATTTACTCTACGTGCGACATAACATTGTACGTGCACGCTCGTTGCGAATGTTACGTTAAAATTAGATGTTGGGTGTTTAGGTCAGTCGCCTACTAGCAACACGTGATTACTTTGGTGTATGTTTACAGGTGTTTTTTTGCTTCAAACAGAAGATGTTGTTACTTTCTGCATCTCTTATATCTAGGACAGCCATCTTGGCTCTCTAGTTGTGTCACGTTTCGCCACTCGCAGTCGCACGACTCATGGCGTATGATGTGTTGCCAGCTGATCGGCTCATCAGCCGCGGCCAACCGGCTCGCGAGCCGCAGCCGATAGGGTCGCGATCCGCACCCGACCGGCTCGCGAGTCGCAGCCGACCGGCTCGTGAGCCGCAGCCGACCGGCTCGGGACCCGCAGCCGACCGGCTCGGGACCCGTAGCCGACCGGCTCGAGAGCCGCAGCCGACCGGCTCCGGAGACGCATCCAACCGGCTCGGATATTATCATATCTTTAGCCGCAACTGTTCGCTTTGCAAGTTGCAGATTGGCTCGGATTCGTAATTATGGCTCGTAGGCCGCAAAAATCCCACTTACAACTATCTGACTTAGCTGCATATATCACTGCTAAGCTAATGCAACCTTTGTTTTGCTCCAGATGGTTCAAGAAACGGCCTTTGTTACTTTGGGCGATCTGCTGGACGAGACAGGCGAGACAGAAGCTGATAATGAAATTTTGGAGCGTGTGAAGCTTTTAGGCGCAAGAGCAGCTGCCGGATGGTTGGACGTCGTGGAGAGTTATTCGTCAATCCAAGGAAGAGATATTTGGGGATCAGATTGTTCCACAAATTCTAAATAAGTTGAGATTTGCTCTCCCAACTGATCTATTGGCAAAGGCTTTTGTTCCGAAAACGACTTGCTCATCAGAAAAGGGGTTTCGAGACTTAAAGGTTAAAATGCTAGACTGGGCTTTTGCAAGAGCTTTAATAACGAGCCCTCCAGCCATATGTAATAGAATCAGAGGATCAGCGGCCGCCACTGAGTTATTTAACGAAGCGGTTAGACCCAACAGACCTATGTCGCGAAAAGAAGCCGACCGAGCACTTTCTTTAGAGGCAGTTGCAGACTTCGCGCAGTCAAGGGCAAGAAAGAGGCATTTTTCGTCGGACCCGGAGTCGAGCGATGCTTGGGCTGGTAAACCTAAGCGTTCCAAAGTCGACGCATTGGAGGAGCATATGAACCAGATGTTGCTATAATCATGGAAGGATGAACTCTCTAGGCCCGAATAAAAAAATTCGCGCGCCACTCAAGCCAGTAGACTCGCTAGGGGAGTCATCAGATGAAGAAAACCATCCACCTGATATCTCACGGTCAACTTCACCCGATGATTGGGAGGCGCCATCAGTAGGGTCAGTTTCTGATGTTTATCCTGATCAGGCAAACTTACCTGAATTGGAATTCCTTTCTAATGTGAATGAGGCAAAACCAGCGATCCCAACACCGTCGGAACATATTTTGGCAGAGGGCATTGCATGTCAGAGATTTGATTCGGATGCATGGAATCGCATACGGTACAAGGAGGTTGAAAAACGGTTACACTCGTCCCTAGTTTTTAGTACCTTTACCTTGAAAGTGAATGCTGAATTGACTGAGCTTGGACTTGCTTCAGGTCATTTAAGCAGACAAGATGGAATGTTGGGGACTGTCACCCATAGTCTGCTCTACCAGAGAAAAGCGTTAGCGGAAGAACTCAAAAAACTGGCTAAGAAATTTCCAGCCGCGGCAGATGACCTTAAAAATCTCATGTCGGATGAGTCAAATTTTAAAATCATTTCGGATAACATTCTCCAGTACGTATGTACTCATCGGGCTGAGGCATTAGACATGAGACGCAGTTTTTAAACCAAGAAATGAAGCTCTGTCTGCATTACTTCAGAAAATACCACCATCATCCACTCATCTTTCTCGAGAAGAGAGGCTCTCTAGTTTCATTCGGGAGAATGGTGGCGTAGCTCGAATTTTTCCATCCCGATCTGGAAGATTCCCTGAGAAACAAAGAGCGTTTCAGCGAAACCGCCATACTATACGCTACTCAGGCTACTCTAAAACCCCAAAGTCTAACAAACAGCCCGTCTGGAATTCTCAGCCAGCTCATACGCAAAGACGAAGACAGACAAGAAACGACCAACCGAAACCAAGCCAAAGCAAACGACCTGAAAAGAAGAACCAAAGTCAACAGCGTCGTAAGAATTGACAGTTTCAAAGGGGGTCAACTGAAGCAGTTCGAGGAACGGTGGCGAAAACTAGGAGCCCTAGCGACGATATTAAAAATCATTGCCAATTATGCAATACCGTTCGTAAAGAAACCTCCTTTTGTACCCCTAAACACAAAGTCAGGGCAAAGATTTGCAACAAATCCTTCAAAACGAATGGCCAAGGAAATATCGTCACTACTTCAGTCAGGCGTGATCGAAAGATGCAGAGCAAAAACAGGGTTCTTGTCCCGACTTTTTCAAATACCAAAGCAAGATGGAAAAGTCCGTCAAATTTTCGATCTGCGACGGTTAAATCTTTACATAAGCCCAAAGAAGTTTCGACTCATAAACCAAACCTACGTCCCAAAATTTTTACAGGAACATGACTTCATGGAAAAAATAGATATCTTGCAAGCTTACTTCCATGTCCCAATCAGGGAAAGTCATCGGCGATACCTTGCCTTCGCTTACGAGAACCGACTTTACCAAATGACCTCCTTACCTTTCGGGCTCTCGAGCGCCCCCTTAGCCTTTTCTCGTGTGAGCAAGTGGATAGCAAGCGTATTAAGGGCACGCGGCATTCGGGTGCTAGTGTATCTCGACGATTTTTGGTTTGCTCATCAAAATCCCCGAACCTTGGAATTACAAATCAAGGAGTCAAATCTTCTTCAAAGCCTTGGCTGGGTTGTAAATCGGGAGAAGTCTGTTATGACGGCAACTCAGAAAATAGACTTCTTAGGTATAACATGGAATACAGTCATAAACAAAAAAACCTTACCAATTCAAAAGCGCATTCAGCTGGTAAAAGATTTAGAAAAGATAGCGGCCCGTCGTTACTGGAATTGGAGACAGGCTACGTCTTTGATAGGCAAGCTGGGATTTGCATCGCTGGTAACTCCTCTAGGGCGCCTCTTCACAAGACTTCTTCAAAGAGCAAGTCGTGTTCTACCGGAAGAAAGCCCCGAGGAAATGTACCCACTACCAGAAAACGCTATGGACAAAATAAGTTGGTGGATAGAGAATATATCACACCCGGGAAAGATCTTTATTCCCGACCCCAGAGTGTTCATTACCACGGATGCCTCCGATCTAGGCTGGGGAGTGCAAGTAGGAAGTCTCCAGCTATCACAACAATGGACCAAGGAACAGTTAGGTTGGCATATAAATCGAAAGGAGATGTTTGCAGTATTCATGACTCTGAGAAATCTTCCGCAAATAACGAAAAACCAGTCGGTGATGGTGCAGTCAGACAACAGAACAGTTGTGGCTTACCTGAGAAATCAAGGTGGCACAAGATCGTTAGTTTTGCTGGAATTAGCCAAAAGGGTACTGACATTGGCCTATCGTCAAAAGGTGGTCCTCTTCCCATTCTATATACCGGGACGATACAACATCATCACGGACTCTCTATCTCGAGGCCAGACTCTTCCGGATTGGCACCTCAGCTCGGACATGACAACGACAATCTTCCGGTGTATGGGCACACCTCTGATAGACCTGTTTGCTACAAATCGGTCCAGAGTGGTCCCCCATTTTGCCACAGTAAACAGCAGGGACCCTCAGGCAACTTTTATAAACGCCTTCAGCAAGAAATGGCATTTTCAACTGGCATGGATTTTTCCACCCCCGCCTCTTATTCCCAAAGTCCTTCAGCACTTAAACAAGGCGTCGGGATGATTTCTAGTAGTGGCTTCACGTTGGGAGAATGTATTCTGGCGAGGGGACCTGAAGAGAAGGGCGGTAAGGGCTCCGTTTCAAATACACAATCTGAAACGTCACTTGATAGACCTGTCAACGAATCGGAGCCCTCCAGGCATGAAAGATATGGTTTTGGAGGTTTGGAAGGTACGGGGTGGAGCCGAATAACCGCCGGGCTTCAGTCTGAAGATATTGCGCTACTCCAAACCGCATAGCGGGATTCAACGTGGAAAACCTATAGTTCTTCGTGGAAACAGTGGACTTCGTGGTGCAGACAAAATGGGGCAAAACCGGATGGGCCTTGTCCACAGGAAGTTGCATCATGCATAAGCTTTTATTTTTAAATAAATATGAAATAACAATTATTATCGTCGGCGGCGTTGCGAATGCAACTGAGAAGCATTTGGTCGGAACAAAGCTTCCACACGTTCCAATTTGGTTGGAGCCAACCAAATTGGAGGCCGACCACGTCCGACCAGTATTAATAATAGTTATGTTCGGCCAACCGCCGTACACACGTTCTAATTTGGCTGTGCCTGTAGTCGGCTGGTTGATTCCAACCAAATCGAAGCGTCTTTTACGGGTATTACTCGTATGATGTGGATTCGTTTCATCCTACACTAGTCACAACACAAGTGGGTGGTCCATCACTCACAGTTCACACATGACAAGATTGACCTACTCACGATTTGGCTGGCTTTGTACCATTGCCTTTCCCTTTGTGGAATATTACTACTACTGACAACAGTCAACACTGACAAGATTGACAAGCACAGATTAATATATGTGTTGACAAGTCACTGCAGTTGTTACCACGTATTACTTGATCAGTGGTTGTTAAGTACCAGTTGTTACTGTCTGTCAATTTTATTCACAGATTAAAATATATGATTTTATTTAGTGTCAAAATAACAAATACCTCTAAAATTATTTAATTCATTACTATTCATGAATTGTAATTTTATTTGCTAATTCGATTTTTCATTTTCATATTGTAACAATGTTTTCTGCTCTGAAGAAGTTAACCAAAAGTGGCGATGACCGCTGTCCAGCTCCTGTTCCAATGTCTTCATCGCTTCAGAAGAAATTTTCAAGAGGCGTTCACTTTAACAGTAAATCTAAACATTTATTCATCCACTAAGGATAAACTAAAAGTTTAATTAGTTTACTTTAATCATAGAGCTCTATGCTAGATAACTTTAATCCACAAATGAATCCTTCAAAATATTTCAAAGTTTGTAGTTATAAGACTAAATGGTTAGCCAAATACTATTTTATACCAACTAATTAATTAACTAAACCTTCAAAGTGTAATTTGATAATTTCTCTTTCAGTGAAAATATTGATTAAAGGCGATAGAAACGTGGGTAAATCATGCCTTCTTCAAAGACTGCAAGGTGGACCATTTATAGAGGAATATGTTCCTACAGATCAAATACAAGTAGCACCAATAAATTGGACATACAAAAATACCGATTATATAGTGAAGGTTAGTGTTCGAGAATTGTATACTACTGTATGTTTGTACTTTCTGTGGAATAAAGTTTTAACTGATCAAGCATATGTGAACGAGACACAATAGAAATTCTATTGTTATGCAGTCTCATGAGACCGCTTGGATGTTAACGGGTTAATAAGCATATTCATAAAATAAAACAAACTTCCAGAAGAAAGTCTATCTCAGTTACTTTTTAATATCATTATTATAGCTAAGTTTGTGCATACTTTTTAATAATATGGTGAATTTTACTTTATTTAAATGACAACCACTGTAGCCGAGAGGTTAGTACACCAGACTTGACGTTTCCATCTCTTAATGTCCTGGGTTCGATTCGCGGTTGGGTCAATGTAGAAAACAAACTTTTCTATGTGTGGGTATTGTGGTGCCATCATTGTTTCTGATTTCTATAACACAACTGCTTTAGCTACTTACCTTAGGATAAAAGCAATGTATTTGATGATATATATATAATCAACACCAAAAAAATAAGTTATTCAATTTAACATTTTAATAAATAGGTACTTGTATTAATTCAACATTTGTTGAATATTTTTTTGGAGTCTAATGTACAGTCCAATGTTACTTTCAGGTAGAAGTTTGGGAAGTAGTTGATAAGGGCCGCACCAAAAAGAGGCCTCCATTGGGCTTGAAGTTGGAAAACCAAGCTGCACCGACAGCACCAGAGGAGGGTGCCGAAACACCGGTTCTAGATGCCACATTCTTAGATGTATACAAGAATGCCAGTGGCGTTATACTGATGCTAGATATTACAAAGCCTTGGTAAGATTGTGATTGATGATTTAGTTTACTGTTCTTTTAAAAGTTGTGCGACAAACACTAGCAACAGCACAGTGGACTCACCGCGAGTTTGCAGCGAACACGCCGAAGAATTTGAGAGGATACACGGCGCGTTATCACGACGTGTTATCACGGCGTGTTATCACGGCGTGTTATCACGGCGTGTTGGCTTCGAGCCTTTTGCAAAGCGAATCTGTTGCGACCCGAGTGCGCAACTCGGGTCACTACTAATTCGGAACTATGTCCAACATTATAATATAATTAAAAATGCCGTTTACTTTTTCTCTTAACCTTTAGGTATAGTTTTGTTTACTATGATATTTCTGACACTAAGATAAGTTATTATGAGGCCGTGGGGCGCTATTATTTCTTAGGCTCGGACTACATGCATCCGGAATTTTTCAAATCCCCATACAAAACGGATTGAATCTGGGCTAGTCCCGAGCCGTTTTTTATGGATTTCTGAAAAATTCCAGATGCATGTAGTCCGAGGATTAGGTAAAACTTAATCTACGGCCGTCCTTTATTTATGCAGAAGAGCTTTTTGTTGCCCGCGGCGGATATGATATATTATAAACCTACCCGATTTGTTGCAGATTCTCGTAAAATCAAATGCTTTTGCCACTTTCATATTCTATCGGTGAAATGTTGCTATGAATATTTGACAAGGAGGGTGGCGGTTGGCCATATTTGCAATTTTAATTAACCAAAAAAGTTACAAAAAGCTCAAAACGCGCATGAGTGCTGTTCTATTCTCTTTTAAGGAACTGCGCAGCGGCGGCGAGATATCTGTTTTATTTCAAAACTCACGAGATCGGAGTCTTTGCGGTTACGCAGCCGCCGCGGCTGCGATTATCGCTCGCAAACTTGGCGGGTGATAATCACAAGGCGCAAACCGCCGCAGCGGCGGGTGACTGCCGCCCGCGCGATTCTACAAGTCGCCCGCCAGTGCCGCGGGACCCGCAAACAACCGCGCGCGCCGCGGGTGTAAACCGCGTTGTGAAGTGTGCTCTTACTTTTTGCATATAAATCCACATTCTACTGCAGCTGCGGGCCCGCAACCGCGGCGGGCGCGGGTGAAAACCGCTCCGTGAGTTCTTAGGCTATCAGTTGGGAGCTCTACTCTCGAAATTGACAAAAATGTCTACCTGGGACAAGTGATCCAGTTGGGTAGATTCAATTTTGAGAAGGTAGTCAATCGTCGAATGACGGTAGTCAATCGTCCAATCCAACTCGACTGGGCAGAGTTAACTTAGTTAGAATACTACACGACGTCTTCTCGTCCAAAATACCTCAGTTCCTAAAGACGAAAGTCTACAACCAATGTGTGCTACCAGTGACGACATTTGGAACTGAAACGTGGCCTCAGTTGTCGCTAATAATAGAAGTCGCTGACATAGCCTAATACAAGCTGAAGTGGCAGAGGGCGGGGCACATAGCACATAAACTGACGGCCGATGGGGCAGAAAGGTTCTAGAATGGAGGCCACGTACCTTGCCGGTACGTAGTACGTACGTGCGCAGCGTAGGAGATAGACAGACGACCTGGTAAAGGTCGCAGGAAGCAGCTGGATGCAGGCCGCTTCCAACCGGCCAATCTGAAACTCAATGGGTGTGACCTATATTCAGCAGTAGACTTCCTATGGCTAAAAT
Source organism: Anania hortulata (assembly GCA_963576865.1). NCBI lineage: Eukaryota > Metazoa > Arthropoda > Insecta > Lepidoptera > Crambidae > Anania > Anania hortulata. The sequence continues at coordinate 10,450,394 of OY756390.1, read as the reverse complement.
GATGATCATGATGAGTACAGTCAACGGCAGGTCAACTACCCAAAAAGTTAAAAGGTCATTAAACCAATTTTAAGCATTAAGTTGGATATTAGACATTTAGATATCAATACCAATTGAGAAAATTTTACGGTTTGTGGTAGGTTGACGAGCTGTTGTCGGTGCAACAAATGAAAAAAGTTATGGCTTCAATTCCACGAATTACCAAAAAAAAAAAAATTGAGCGCACGCCGATATATCAAGTTTCTACCTGGAACTGGGTCTCCGAAGACATTTTATAAAATTAAAACGACACTAACCGTCGCCCCCAACATCATCCGCCCGGGTCACCCCCCTGCCCACCTTGGGGGAGCCCACGCCACTGCATCACAGACCGAGATCTGACAACTGGCTGCGCAACGGTAGCAAAGTTATTTGCCCCGCATCGCACAACGCCTCGCAGCTTTATAAACAAGACCATAAATAGCGCTGGTTAGTTGTACGGGCCCTTCCTCTCTCCCTCCCTCTGTAGGCACTCCCTTTCAATAAACGGAGAATCAAACAACGCGGAGCGATCTTCATAATCTAAAGTTTAACTTAAGTATACTAATAATCAGAGGCGGCGCTAGGCGTAGGCGACGTGGGCCACCGCCTACGTCCTCGCGGTCCGAGGTGCCTCGCGCCTCAAATACCCTACCGCATAACTCGGACGCAACGTAAAATAAATAAATTAATTCGTTATAAAACGATAATGAATAGTAAGTTTTAATTGAAATACCAAATTTTTCTTTACGCTAGCAAAATTTGTTGGAGTTGCGTTGTCGCGGAAAACGAACGGTGAAGCCCCCTCGCGTTTGTCTGTGTAAGGTACTATATAACTCCAGCCGCTCCTTACCTATGTGATATTCGTGTTTTTCTGTTAATATTTCATGTGAGAATAAGTGTAGTGTAGTTCTTTTATTTAACCATTAATACAAGAATTAAATACGTAGGTATAATAAAGTAGTAAAAACTGTTTTTTAATTTATAACATTGCTTCTTAAGCCACCAGAGGGCCTCGCTAAGTGTAGGTACCTTGCCCACATAAAATGTTGGTCTTGCCTTGCCACTGCTAATAATATTGATTTATTGCAGGACTTTTGAATATGTTGTAAAGGAGTTGTCAAGAGTGCCAGCTGATATACCAGTTGTGGTGCTGGGCAATCATTGTGACATGCAACACCACCGCCAAGTACATCTTCATCATATCGAACAGGCTCTGCATCATGCCAAACTTACAAGGTAAATATTCTTTTAGTTTTTTATACTGCTGTCGCGACCGAACTACTTAAAGCTTTTAGTAGTTCAGTCGTATTTAATTTGAAACATTGTAAGTACCTATGTGTAATTCGGATGAGAATACAATATTTTGATACCAACGAGCTAATCAGATGCTGGAGCCAGTAGGATTATAGTGGGACTCTCAAATCGCTACTACTAGTATAACTTTCATGTTAAGGCTTATTTGATTTGTTTTGACTAGTTCTGTAACATTCATCGACCTTTCCATAGCTCGCTGAGTGCCGTGAAGTTGGTGAGCCAACTTTACTGTCATCTTCCACGTTTCGGCCCTGTAGGTCATCCCTGTTAGGACACACTGGTCGAATACCTTGCTCTTCAGGTATTGTGGCAGTGGCGACAAGAAAATATGAATATGACGCAGCTTCCCAAACGCCAAGCCAAGCCATGCTACACTCTCCTAGCGATTTCCGGCTCAAAGCTGTCTCTACCTAACTGCAGCACTTGTCCGAGGAAGACTCTCCTTGACAACTTCGAGCGCCACGCTTTCGGCTGGTCCGGGGATGGCATGGTCATTGAACATGACTTTAGTCTTGTCCAAGTTCATTCCTTGGCCAACACGATGAGAGGCAGCGTTGAGACTATACAACCTTTTTTGCAAATCTTCCAGCGATTCCGCCATAAAAGCGGAAGTGCGTGAGGTGTTCGCTGTTGTCATTGATGCCCGTCCCTTTCCAATCCAATGTTTTAAAGACTTCTTTCAGTACGATCGTGAACAACTTCGGAAATATGGCAACACCTTGTCTCACGCCTTTCAGCACATAGATTGGTCTTGTCTTGTGATTTTGGACTTGAACAGTCATCGATGCCATTTTGTACAGGCTTCGCAGAACCTCTACATATCGCCAATCGACTTGGCATCGCTGTAAGGATTCCAGATCAGTCCAGGTCTTAAGGCGTCGAAGGCTTTCTCGTATTCCACAAAAGCTAGGCACAGAGGGTGGATGGATATGGTCTACGGTACTATTGCCTCTACGAAACCCAACCTGCTTCGGTAGCTGGAAGTTGTCAAATCTCCTGCTTCGGTAGCTGGAAGTTGTCAAATCTTACGGCAAGACCATTTGTGACGACTCTCAAAAACAGCTTATAGACGTGACTTAGTAAACGGTCTTTGTGTGGGGGAGGCTTACGTCTAGCAATGGACTGCAATAGGTCTCTGACATGATAATAATGATAAATAAATAATTAAAAAAATAAAATAAATGATGATGATGATATTCATAAAAACCGGCCTAGTGAGTGTCAGGCCACGCGCAATGTAGGGTTTCGTAACTTCCGTAGTTATCAGTCACAATATGCAGTATTTGCTATCTGTTTTAGTAATTTTCTTCTCCAAGAACATTTTACTCGTTAACTCGGTAACTTGTAAAGCCTACTTAGTTTTGAAAGTTTTATTTTTAATTTATAAAGTTACTGTTTTAAGTTTGTTTTATGTTTCGCTGATAGAGGGGGCACTGTCTTTGGCAAAAAAAAAACACTTTAAAGCTAAATATTAGGCTAATGAATAAAAAAATGGTGTTTGCACATCCACATTATATTTAAACGACACCCCACGGGCCCACACCATGCAATAAACGAGAAAAAAATTATTCATCCAGGTTGTACATGTGGTATAGTAAATGTTTCATTCTACCACTTTGTCGGCGTACTTTATATGTACACCCTTGCGAAATTACTGCCTACAAGATTGCAGCTGTTCCCGCCTGGCGAGTCCCCTGCCAGGCGGGGTCGCCAGGCGCGGTCAGACCACGCGCGGCTCGCGGTTAGCTGAGAGATTATTTATTTTGTTTCGCAGGACAGCACCAGTACGTTATGCGGAATCGTCAATGAGAAATGGTTTCGGATTGCGATTACTGCATAAATTCCTTAGTGTTCCGTTCCTAAGATTGCAGAGGACAAGTTTACTTGAACAACTACAGAGGAATCAAAAAGATATAGAAGAGATAGAAAAAGAACTTGACGATTTCCAAGTAAGTGTTAACAGTCTGTAGCATAAAAGTAGATATTTAGATTTTTGATTCATCAGTTTTATCACTAACCAATGTCGATTTAATCTAGAATTCGGAAGAGTCCCACTACAATTTATTCCTAGACAGATTGGCAAATAAACGAAAACTGAATTCTGCTAAATCCGAACCGCGGCCAAGCAATGATCGTTCTCCAAGCATCGTTTTAGGCGCCGGCAAGCCAATAGTACCACCTCATATAAATCCTCTTGTAAGTTATGTACAATATAGTAATAATGTTGATTTAAAATGTAACAGAACCTAAAATGTTACTAATTATTTAATTTTTTTAGCTAGCTCAATCGTTGATTCCTCCAAAATTACAAAGCAATTTGGCAGATAATTCACAGCCACAACAGACTCAATATGTAAGCCCGGAATTAACAAAATCTAAGCAAACCTTTAACTTAGATATGACTCCATCCAGAACCTCTCAAGATAGGTAACATATAGAGTTATACCTACTCATATTTTTTTTAATTTTTATTATACATGTTAACAATTGTATTATTTATTCCAGCGAAATTAGCACTTCCTCGCGAGCGAACGTCTCAGCGTCCACTGGCGCACTGGACGAGTTTTATGCAGGAACACTAGACAGCAGTTTCTTAGAAGACTTGGCACCTTTATCGAATGCGAATCATGAATATAATAACGAAACTGACAGGTAATAAAATGAAACATCAGTTAAAATTACTAAATGATAACATGAGTTGGTCCAATATATTTTTACCTCCTTGTTTGTAGTGATGAAGAGAACATAACAAATCCAAAAGTAACGATCGATCAGGATGATTTTGACTTTGAGGGCACTCCATCAACTGAAAGTGCAATAGGAAACCCAGTGACAATCTTGTCTTCTGATCATCACAACATGTTTGTGTCAAGGCCTGACAAGGATGAGGATTCTCTGAACAGATTCATGAGACGGACCTCGATAAGCAAAGAGAGCTCGCCGCAAGACGAATCGAGTGTTAGCCATGTCTCCATGCTCGAGAGCAACCACAGCTTACAACTATCACTTGATAATGATTTTCCACTTTGGGCAGGTGACACAAGCGCGCGCAGATCTCCAGAAGGTACTATAATATAAATAAATAAATAAATATTATTAAAAACCAATTCACTAAGTTCGTATTATCGTTCGTATGTTTTAGGCGGAGAAGATCCAGATGTACCTAAAGAACCAGAAGAAAAGGTAATTTTTGTTTTTAATGGCTAAACTTCTCGACAACTTTATGGTGCAGGTTTTTTGCGATCTAGATGTCGTTTCTACAAACTATTGAACTAGCATGTGCTGAGCTAGAGCAGTATATTATTGTTAGTGTCTACAGACCCCCATCAGCTAATTACCTTCTTTTTGAGTCAATTATGGAAGAGGTATTAAAAAAGATAAGCAAATCAAATAAGAAGTTAGTTGTATGTGGAGATTTCAACATTGATTTATTAATAGAAACACAAAATTCTGTACGGTTCCTAAATCTTTTTAAATCTTATAACTTAAGGAATCTTTTTAATGAATCTACAAGCATTACTCCTACATCAGCTAATTGCTTAGATAATATTTTCTGTAATTGTAAAGTAATAGATAAATCAATTATAAATTGTCTCCGATCGGATCATAGTGGACAAATAGCCACATTTGAGCACCATCATGTCTCGTCTATGGTGAATATTGTTTGTAGGCCAGTCACTGCTAGTCAATTGGATAGATTTAAGAGTAGTATTGATTCTGGAATAAATCTATTACCACATCCTAACAGTAATATTGTAGATGTATCATATGGAAATCTGTTTGGGCTGGACAAATATGAATTTAATAATATATTTAAACAGAAACATGTTAAAATAAATGTAAATTTAGTGACTGGGCCACGACTGGTATTCATAAAAGTAGGAATAAATTGTACGAATTATATGACCTAAAAGCGCACACTCAAGACCCCAATATTATAGAATATGTTAAAAAATTCTCAAATTTTTTCAAAAAGGTCTGTTCAGTAGCTAAAGCTATCTTTTGAGAGTTAAATATGAAAAAAAAAACAGAAGATTTATAGGGCATTTCGACTATATATATACTACTATTACGACGACTTACGACTATACATATAATTAACCATATAATTGATAGTATAGCAACTCATCTTGCTAGCATATTTAATCAGTGTATTGATGAAGGTTCGTTTCCCAATTTAATGAAGTACAGTAAAATTATACCCTTATTTAAATCCGGTGATAAAAGTGATCCCTCTAACTTTAGACCTATATCAATACTACCAGCTCTTAGTAAAATATTTGAAAAAATTGTCTTCAATCAACTCCTATCTCATTTCAGAATTAACACACTATTGCATGAGAAGCAGTTCGGTTTCACCAAAGGTAGAAACACAACTGATGCGGGAGTTGCCCTTATTAAGCATATCTACGATGCCTTTGAAAGAAAGAAAGATGCATTAGGGGTTTTTTGTGATTTGTCTATGGCTTTCGATTGTGTAGATCACAAGACATTATTAATGAAATTACGGCATTATGGTGTCTCAAATGATTCAGGAAAATTGTTAGAGTCATACCTCACAGACAGAATGCAAAAAGTTAATGTTAATGGAACTGACTCTTCTGGTGCTCCATTACGCATGGGTGTGCCCCAGGGCTCTATATTGGGACCTCTATTACTTTTAATCTATATAAATGACCTTCCTTACTTTACTAAAGACCTTTGTGAGATAGTAATGTTTGCAGATGATACATCATTGATTTTTAAAACTAACAGAGGTAAAGCTGCCTTTGACGATATAAATAATGCTCTTTTCTTAGGTAGTACGCTGGTTTACAGCGAACAACCTGTTACTAAATGCAAAAAAAACTAAATGCATTAAATTCACTATGCCCAATGTAAGGCAGGTCAGCACGCATATTAATATGTCAGATGATCATATAGATGCAGTCGATTCTACCACTTTTTTTCACATTAGACTCCCGGCTGCAATGGGGTCCCCATATAATTGCCTTGTCAGGAAGGCTCAGTTCAGCGGCTTATGCTTTGAGGAAAATAAGGCTTTTAACTGATGTCGAAACGGCAAGACTAGTATACTTTAGTTATTTTCATAGTATGTTGTCATATGGTTTACTACTATGGGGTTCTGCTGCTGACATTGAATCAATCTTTGTTTTGCAGAAAAGAGCCGTACGCGCCATATACTGTCTTGGACCTCGTGACTCACTGAGGGTGATTTTTAAAAATATTAATATATTAACAGTAGCCTCTCAATACATTTTTGAAAATATTATGTACCTACGTTCGAAAAAATCTTAGGTTTGTTAAGCCTAAAATGTGATTTTCATCAATATAATACTCGAAATAAAAATAAACTTGCCGTTTCGAGCTTCAGACTACACAAAGTTGGTAATTCATTCTTGGGGAAATGTATAAAATTTTTCAATAAAGTACCAAAGACTTGTTGAATTACCTGTACATGAATTCAAAATTCACATTTAAAAAATCCTTATGAAAAAGGATAATAAAAAATAGACGATTATTTAAACGACAAGAGTGCATGGACTTAACCTGCTTAGCTCACACTTACTACATGTATTTCCTGTAAAAAAGGCTGACAAAGGTGACTGAGTTTGTTGCGCAGTTTCTTCTCATCACCAGCCAATATGTAGTCCCGAAGCGGTGGTAGGACTAAGCTATATGTTGGGACGTGTATAAGTGCCCGGAAGAGGGCCTATGTACAGAATAAATGAGTATTATTGAGTATTACAAATCTCGATGTAAAAAAGTATATTTATAGTACTAAAACTTTTGGGTACGGATTGAACCACTCTCTGAAGTACTCTGAACATTATGTAGTTATTAAAAACCCGACAAGTACGGTTAGGATTAGAGCTCTCGCGAGTTCCGTACAAACTTCATTACGAAACAATGTTAATGCTCTATCTGAAAAAGTATTTTACCAAAAAATACCTATTGTGATATAAATAAAAACTAATAAGTTTTTTTTTCATTACTTGTACTTTTAAAACATTTTCGAGTAAAGATTAACGAAAATAAATGGCTGCATCTTTTAATTGCGTTCGTTGACTTAAAAAGGGCCTAGACACCCCTAAAAAAGTGATTCTAAGAGTTCCGTTTTTAGGGTTCCGTAGTCAAAACGGAACCTCTATAGTTTCGCCATGTCCGTGCGTCCGTCTGTCTTTCTGTCTTTCCCCGGCTTAGCTCAGAGACTTAGTACTAAAAAGCCGTAATTTCGCAAGAGGGTATTCGCTATGTGCAAAGTGGGTGGTGTGGGCCCTCAAATCGATCGCAGCACGCTATGTGGCAGAAATGTGAAATAACTCTGGACTCTGTGTCAAATTGCTATATTTCCATAGAATTCGATAAGAACGTTATTAAGTATTTTTAAGTAAAAACCTTAAAATTCGCGATATGGATCACAGAACGTGTTGTGTTATAAAGTGTAGAAACAATGGGAAATGGGCACAGTTCTTGCATGTTTTATTTGTTTCCAACATCAAGATTGAAATTGAAGCAAAGAAGTAAATGGATAGCTGCTGTGAAAATAAAAAAGTTTTTAGGGGTTTGTGTCACAGACGTTTGTCTTATGATCACAGCTCTTATTAAATAGCTTTGTCCGTTGGTTCGAAGCTCTTTAACGTCTCTCACATGATGTGCTAATACTATTTTTTTTCCTTTTTGCACAGTTTGGGGTTATATAGTTTATCATGTATCAATTCAAATCCCGTACGTGTTATAACATTAATATTTTAGTTCAAGTGAGAAAAAATGAAAATGAAATAAATAAATAAAGAATATCTTCTTTATTGATAAAGAACGCCTGACACGCATTCGTTTAGCAATTTGCATATTACAATTTGGTGTGACGATTTGGTTAACCTGACAAGGAATTGGGAGTCATGGCGGTAGATGGAGATCGATGGAAGAATCTGGGGGATACCTTTCCCCAGCAGTGGGATTGAATAGGTTTAAAAAAATGTAATACGTACTACTTAATTTACAGGCAGAGAAGAAACACAAGAAAAAGAAATCCAAAGACAAGGACAAAGGAGACTACAGCGATAAGTCTGATCGAAAGGAGAAGAAGCACAAGCACAAAAAATCAAAGGGAGAAAAACATTCTTCTAATCCGCAACAAGATCTTTTATCGCCCTCAGCAGGCGCAGTGTTTAATTACGATGATTATGATAGCATTTAACACGAAATTAGTACAAAACGCATAACAGTATGTACTTATGTATGTGCAATACTTAAATACAATGTCCAATGTCTATATTATCTTAGCTTTGCATGATGTATATTTAAGGGATCTAACGTCATTCTGTTAAATATTTTCAACTCATCAAGTTTTATTGACGACACGAACGCGATACGTCTTAACTACCCACATTTATAGTTCGCGCCCAACTGACGCTCGACAGCCACGGTTCTACCAGTTGCAGTGGCACCACTGTAGCGCGACTGTGGAACAGCAACTTTGCTTTTAAACATAGCATTTCTGTGGCACTTCTTTACGCCACTAATTTGAAGGCGCCCTAACTTAGATGATTCACACGGACATAGTGAGGAAGCACCATAAGAACCACATCTCACAAGCGGTTTTAGAGCAGCGTTGACTGAGCGTTATCGCCCCGTGTCGTAGCCGCGTATCGTCGATAACGTTATAAAAAGTAGATTTAAGATTCAACAGGTGACTATTAAGGGTATATATTGGGTCGCCAAATTTTTTGTTCTTCTAATTGGCGATGGCACACAAAACGGTCAGCCTATTTTTTTTTAAGTCTATTTTCACTTCGCCTAACTTTTTATCGCCATATTGTATCTTGCCAACTGTGTCATTAGGCTGAAAAATTTGTAATTCCTACTTACAATGACTAAATAGTAATTCGCATTAAATTAAAACGCACAAAAGTATAAAACAATACAATTTAATATATGCATGCAAGGATGCAAACAAGCAAGCAATGCATGCATGAAAACAAGCAAGCAATGCATGCATACTAACAAGCAGCATGCAAGCAAGCATGCAGCATTGCAAGCAAGCATGCAGCATGCAAGCAAGCATGCAGCATTCAAGCAAGCATGCAGCATTCAAGCAAGCATGCATAGTTTCTGTAACGGCTCCGGCACTGCGGGGCTCCGGCGGTCCCACGCGAGCTTATCGTCACAGATGGCTTTCGCCACCACCGCAGCTTTGGCTCGCTGGCCAGCTCAGCCGGCCAGCCTCAGCCGCGGCAGCGTGCGTTAAAGCCCCCTGCTCCTCAGCTCGCTGGCCGCCTCGCCTCTCCGTGCCTACGCGCTTCTAAATTACACTCTGGGGGTAGGGCAGACAAGACTGCGTGGAGTCGGTTTTGTGGCAATTCGTTTCTTAGGCCCATACATTTTTTACATTAGCTCTTCATATTAGAAATTCTTAAATTAGAGCTTTCATTATTGAAGTGGAATCGTCGTAATGCAGGAAGAAAGTTATGCCAATATAGTTTAGTGCATTTAAAATCGATGCTCTAAAATTAGGACTTTTAATTCTTAGACCAAACTATAATAGTGGCAAAACAACTGTTAGGCTAAACAATAATTTTACGTTATAAGTTTAGGCCAATACGGTTCGGCCATTTTAAATTAGAACTAAAAATTTTAGACGTGTCGACGAGCACCCGACTATTAAAAATAAAGAAGATCGCGGCGATAACTCCCGCAGTCGCGATATGGCGGCGTTGCCGTTGCGGAGCGCGAGCGGTCGCATCGCCTACACGCAAAAATCCTTGTGAGATATGGCTCTAAGATCGTGTTCACACCAAACGTATTGTCAGCCGCCGACTATCTATGAGCAGTTAACTCGGACAGCATATTTTGTCCGTACTATGCTGACAGACGCTGCACAGTAAGACAAATGTTTAGGAGAAAACGGCGGAATTGATAACTCCTAAAATAATGACAGAAGCGTGGTTCTTCTATATAATGTAGATATTTTAAGTATTTAGGAAAATGTTACTTTTAAATCAATTTAAATGAAACTATTATAGCAAAATGACCCTAGGATCCGGAGCAATGGCTTTGTACGCAACCGGGATTGGCCATCTAGATGATGATGACTATGGTAATAAAATACACTAATAATTAAACAGTCATTATTCGACATCAGTAACTTCAGGAGCGGTTGAAATAGAACTGGACGGGTAAATCTAAATAAGGTCTGAAAAATGCGTTTTAAAGCGAGTTGCGCAATTTTCCGGAAGAAAAAAGTGTCAATGGAAACAAAGTAGACAGGCCAACATAGCACAATTACGTTAGTAGATCGAGTTTTTTGAAGTATTAAAAAAAAAAAGTTAAAGATCAATATGTTTTTTCAAGTTACCGTCACGATTTTTATGGCCTAAATGTAAGTTAAAATATTGTTTTATCACACGATTATAGTCTCTATATTAATATCCAAAACAAAGTTTAACACAAATCGCAATAAAAGCTTCGTAGTAAATTAATAACGCAGTGCTTGACTAACTCCAATGACTTATTAATAAGTCATAGACGATGAAGGTAGCCTTTATATCTAGAATGACATACTAGCATTTTTGTACAAGCATCTTTAGTTTTTATTAGTTTTGGGTATACGTCATCGCACTGTGCGTACAATGCCTAATCTGCGTCTATATTGTCTGGAAAAGCGTAGCGGACGTTACGCGTAAGCGTAAATGATACGTAATACCCGCTTGCAGTCAGCGGCTGGTTTTGGTTTATATTAATTACGATTAATTTGAAACGTTTTGTGGAGTAAACGCTTCGTAGTGCAATGTGTAGATTTGTATTTTAAAGACCTGTCTAGTATACATATTATATTAGTATGCAATTAGAATCATGATTATTGCGTAAAGTGGCCACAGTTACAGAGACAATGAACACGTACTGTGTTATCAATTATACAAAAAATACTGTTCTACAGTGCACTAAACGTTTGTCTTTTAAATGTATTAAATTCGTCATAAATTGCAAATGTTAAATTGGTGCGCCACTTTCGCGCGTGTGCGTATGCCCTATAACAGCATTAACGCTCGCAAATCGCCAGTGTGATATCACTGATAACGCTCATGCACAGAACGCACTAAGGAGTAGCGGTAGCGTTCCGGAAGCGGAATTTTTTGTAATGTTCAAGTTGCTATGCTACATGTCGTCACACAGAAACCGACCGCGATAGCATACAATCGCTTCCCGCAGGTCCGGTACCAGACCGCTTACCACCTCAGTGGGTTCTGCGTTTTAAGGCTGATAGGAATTTTACTGAATGAATACCTATCAAAGGATACGCTTGGATATGTTTGCATTAGGCTGACAAGATATATGAAATTGTATTTACAATTCCGTGGAGCACATTCCCTAAAGAAAAGTCATTTATTTTGTTCGACAAAAAATCCGCCAATTTCTAACCTGTGACTGTACTGTTTTAGTATGGGCGAGAGTTGACAGGACTTGTTATTTCATACTAAAAGTAAGGGTCAGTTCACACCGAGACGCAACGCGACGCTGCGCGCAAATGTGTATACACATTTGCGCTGCGCCTCGAGCATATCGCAGCATATAGCGATGCATCGCGACGCAACGTATTCTGAATTCTCACAATGAAATGTGTATCTTTTCGTGTAGTAAATAAAGTTTATTTTGAGTCGCTCTATTAAAATGTGCGCGCAGCGTCGCTTCGTGTCGCGTCTCGGTGTGAACTGACCCTAAGTAAAAAAACATAAGTGTTTCGGCGAAAGATGGTCCGTATTGCTGCGCTATAGGGTGTACTCGATGAACAATTCGAACCACTTCGATGTTTAAGTTTATGATTAAACGAATACAAGGTGCAACATAGACTACCTATTTATTTTGACTTTAAAATTATTAATATGGGATGATGTACCTACTGGATGTAACTATGTCCTGAAAAAAACAATTTTTACTTACATATTTATTTCATAAATGGTCAGTCATATTTCAGGAATGGTTTTGCACATCAAGCTAAGCAACTGTTCCAAAAACTTGACTTTATTAATTTAACGGCCATCACCATATCCTGAGATATGGCTGAACCTTTATGTTACGCGTTGCATAAATCCACCCCGTAATTTTTTCATATAAAAAGTAAGCTTAATTAAACGCATTAATCCAATGTATCTACAGTCCGCGCGCGCGGCAGTTAAGTGCAGCCGTATTGAATGCACTTGATTTGTTTTTGTGACCTACATTTTAATTTATAATTATTTACACAAAAAACTGATGACATAAATTTTACGATTTTAAAACATTTAAAATAAGTTTATTTTAATAGAACAAGGTGATAATAATCTCAATTATATATATTTATTCCGTTTATAGAATATTAATTATTGTGACAAAAAAAAGGAATATGATTTATTTGTTTAACAAAATATAATCACAAACAGAAAGTCAAAACACTGTTCTCCTCTTCTTCTTCATCTATACGGTCAATCCCGGTTGCGTCCAAAGCCATTGCTTTGGAGTCCAGGGTCCGCTTTCCTTGATTTATTCCTCCACTTCGCGCGGTCTTGAGCGTCTCTAGTTGTAAGATCATTGGCACGCATGTCAGCCCTCACGACGTCCAGCCAGCATTTCTTGGGCCTACCCCTTTTGCCGGGACCTGGCGGTGGCGGCATGGCCAGACATTTATTTCCTACGTAGCTTGCCGGCGCAAAACATGGCCGTACCAGCGTGCGACTCTTTGCAGTTTGTCTGCAATATCACGGATACGAAGGCTACCGCGGATACGCGAGTTCCTCACGCAGTCCTTTCGCGTGACTCCGCACATCCACCGCAGCATATTCATCTCCGTGACACGCAGCTCTTGCTTGTGTCGCTCAAGTGGCCACGCTTCGCTGCCATATAAAAGGACAAGCCTAATGATGGACTTATAGATCTGTCCTTTAAGCTTAACCGGCATTCTGGGGTCACAAATGACACCAGTCACCTCTCGCCATTTGGCCCATGCAGCAGTAATGCGTGCTTTGACGTCGCAATCGATGTTGGACGGGCGTTGGATCTGTAGAGTTACAGGCCAAGTACTCGGTCTTCGCCACATTGAGAATCAGACCACCGCTCTCAAGCGACTGCTTCTACTCGTTCACCCGTCTCACCAGCCTGCCCCTGTCCGCGTCCACCATTGCGATATCGTCAGCATACATCAGCAGCCATGGTGGCTGCTCATGTGATTTTCTGATGCTGTCTGACACAAATCACACTGAACAGAAACGGACTGAGGATGGAACCCTGGTGTACTCCGACGGTGATGGGGAATGGTTTGGTATCGCCAACAGCGGTCCGAACCATAGAATCGGAGCTGCGGTACATGTCCCGAATAATGACAATATATGCCTCGGGGACCACTTTGGATCTCAGTGCCCACCATCTGGTGACCAGATCACCACTTCTTTCTTGATCTGCAGAAGGCCTTGGACTGTGTCCGAGGGACAGAGCCGGTACAGAGGAGTGTTCTTCGTCCTGTATCTCTCCATGACGGTCCTTTGGGCGAAAACAGGGACAAAAAAACAAAACACTGTTCTCCTCCAATTGCCAAAACATTTGTAGGTACTTGACGTTAGTGAAAAGTTAAAAACACCTTTTTTTTACAAGAACTAAATGTGAAGGGATCAAATATTTTAAACCAAGATTAAGTGCCAAATTACTTTATTACCAGGCGTACGACATACGTTAAGCAAGAACTTTGGTGCGAGAGTCGAGGCGTGCGGAAGGCGGGGGATGTCGCTCCCGCCTCTTACTTGCTCACGTTATACTGCAACTGTATTTAACTCGCGCGCGGACTGTAAGGGGAAACCACAGCATTTGACAGAGATTAAAGGCAAATGAGTTTCGTTTTTTAAAAAAAATCGCAAAACAAATTAATGCGCAATAGAAATTAATTCAACAAGCAATGTAAATTGCACAAAAACGAGCATCATTTGTTAAAATCTCTTTAAAAATATTAATGGAAAATCGGAATTCGTCGCGCTTGATGTATTTATGTAACTTGTTATGCGGTTGCAATATATTTTATGAAGTTGTGATTATGCTTGTTGTATTAATAAAGTATTATAAAACTCATTAATATTCTGTTTTTATGTATGTGCTGGTGTCGCCATAAGGTAAATCTGAAATAGATGGGGTGTGTATGATTTATAACAAAAGATTTTTAATAAATAGAGTAATTCTATTCAAAATGTAAATGTACAACCACATCGATATTTTATTGGTTAGATTATAAAAATTGGACCACCTGTGAGAAGTCCACGCAGTAGTGTAACAATATTACAAACAAAAATCTCTACATAACAGAACTTACAGTTATTAGTCAACTTTATTTTATACATACTATGGTACACGATTATTTAACATATTATTCACCTAATATTATATTTAATTTATACATTCTATGTATAGTAGATAATATACTTCATTTTGTAATAAGTTAATAAAACTATAAAATATTCTCTTCAGTAAAACATTAGGCATTTTATAAGGCTAATGTAGGTATTGGAAACAATATTTGGTGGTTTTCTCGGGTCTCTTCAAATACAACATGAAGTACCTATGTAACATTATTTTTACAAAGCACTTTGTACTTGGCTTATTGAAGTTTGAAAATAGGCGAAGCTATTATAACAGAAACTCCATTTAGGTAGTATGGAAAAAGCTGCAGCGTCGCCGCACACTGGCTACAAACAAAAACGCCGCCACTTGCAGCTGGAAGCGGCTACAAAGTAGCGGAAGCGGGCGCGATAGCCGCTAGTGGGCAAGTCTTCACAAGTGGTCAGTTTGGTAACAGAGAACGCGAGTGACACGAGTCGGCGGTTTGTTGTCCTCGGCGGCCAGTGTGCGGCCATTTCATAATTTTTTTTTGTTTGTAGCTCGGTGGCAGCGTTTCGTGTCTGTCGCGAGTAGTCCGTGTGCGCGACGCGTAATTTTATCTAGGGCCGAATATACTTTAAAAATCAACTAAGTAAATGTCGAAACACGTGCTGTAAAGGGTTACGTACCTTTTAGTTAACGGATTCGGAACATGATGGTGGGCCCAAGTGTACTTATTTACAAATTTAATTTCGGGCATTCGCGTATGAATGCTATAAATATAACTTGGTGGGCTCTATCACTTGTGCCAAAAGACTTATCATATAATATACTTCTGTGATAAATACGCTTCAAAGGAAACGATAGAAATATGATTTTACAGCAGCAAGAGGTTGTAGATCTTAGTAATCTCTATAATAATAAACTAGATAACTCAATCCGTTACTCCGGCACTCAGAAAAACTAACAATAAGTTTGATCTTGTGAGGGTTCCGTTTTTTGACATTTTGAGGTACGAAACCCTGAATATAGCTAAAAAAAAAGGGTTAAAGCAAAAATAGTAATTGGATAATAATCCTAGAGAAACTCGGATTGTTCACAAAAATACAAATATGCCATAACGTAATAAGAAATTATACAAATATCAAAATAATATAGAAGATGTTTCAAAAGAGGCCAGGGAAAAGAACAATTATTATTGGTAGTCAGAATAATAATATAAGACCACTAGAAAAATAAAATGTATTAATGCAATATCAATTCAAAATTTTATAAAGACATCGAAAATCACAAAGAAAGGAAAAATAGCCCTAGGTCCTATTCATAGCCTGTGCAAAACGCAACTTTCAGATAATCAGTGCAAATAGTGTGACGAATGCTCTTTCAGATTGTACGGTTAAGCTCGCTGCGCCGCTAACGCGCAAACGTCTTACGGCTGAATAACGTAACATTTCTCGCGCGTAAGTTATATAAATAAGAAGATAAATTATTCTTGTCTTTCGCCAAAACATGGTGTGTGGATGGAAGCGAGTCATCTATGACGTGTAAAACATGCACTTTCATTAAATTATTTAATTAACTCTGTTGAATTAAAGGATTTCTTCTCATGATGATATTTAATATACTTGGCTGACTTAAAACCGTCTTGTGTATATTTTTTTCATGTCGTAGGATAATTGAAAAAAAAAGTGATCAATAATCAATAATTAATTTCGATTTGGGGATTAAATATCTCAACCAGTATGAGCATTGGTCACAGCACAGAGACCACATCTTTTTTTGAAACATCTTCTTGACCCAAAATATAGTGCTTGGTGGCTACTGAGAGCTTTTATGTCACTTATGCCAGGTATCATAGACAGTACATATATATCATTTGCCTACAAACATTTGTAGGTATGTTAGTACACAACATATAGGTTCTAAATAAATATTGGACATCACATACATTGCTCTGAGCTAAAGCGACCACCACAAAACCCAGTCCCAAGATAACCGACCCTGAATCGAAAGAGAGAGCGACGCCAAGTCCGGCGTGCTCGCTCCTCGGCTACGGAGGTCATCCCATATGAATCAAAAGCTTGTATGTGTTGCTGTCGCATTTGTCAAAAGTAGGCTTAGTAAGAGCTCACCCTTTTCTTAAGCAAAATAAAGACTTGTCCATAATGTACCATTAACAGAACAGGCCTAATTCATGAGTAATATTTGTCAGTCAATTTTTAGTTTTGAACCGACACCTGAAAAAGCCAACAAGTTTTTTTTTACAAAATAATTTTTTAGATGACTTAAAAGAATAAACTTTTAAAGGACAAAGTTTATACATATATAAAAGTATTATAAATGAGTATTTATTATGGCTTTGAAAACCAAAGAAAGAAGTCGCCTTGTATTGTAGATTTGCTGCCTTTTTCACACCACTAAGTGTAATGCTGCAAACGTTATTTCTTACAAAATTCTAACAAAATGAGACATCAGATAGAAAAGAAAAACGTAGTTTACTCGAAAAGGGTGAGTTTTTTGCAAAACTAACTTTTTTAAAGGCAATAAAGTAGCTTCCCGTAATCTCTACTATTTTGCTGATTTTAACAGTAATGCTGTTTTATCCTGTTTGTAAATAAAACTCCCAACTATGCAACTAGCGCAATCTTTTTTTTACTTCAAGACGAAAGTAATAAAATATGTGCCAATGATACAATAAAATAACTAACTAACTTGACTAATAAATTTCGTAAGTGGTTCTTCTTTAGCGGATTGGACCTATACACTACCTGTCGGAATTAAAATGCAATACTCAGCAGTACACACTAGCTCCAAAACTATAAAATTAGTCTACATTATGGCTTTGCAAAAATAAAATAGCATGAAGTTTAAATTTTGAATCAGGAAATTGAGATTCAATTTTTATCTTCAGCAAGATCTTATCCAACTCACTCTGCAAGGACTATTTTATTATAATTTTTTATTATAGGTACATAAAAACAAGATTGCTGAATATCTTGGTTGTCATTGTGTAGCAATAAAATATCTTGCTGGCATATTAACACCAAACAATTGGCTTATTTGTATTGAATTATTGCTGAAACGCATCAAGAGTAAATTAAATTAATAATTTCTAGAGCTCGAACTGTAAACAATAAAAATAAAAAGAAGGTACTTTTTAGATGGAAGAGTCGGCATGTAAAAAATATTTATGGATTGTTTTAGAATTTAAGATAAAATGACGAAAAACTGCTATACTTTCGAGCTAGGCTATGATGATGATGATTTTTTAAACAAAGCTATAAAAAGTACTTTATGTTTTTAAATGATATTGCAAGTACATTATTATTTCAGAATTCTATTTTTATCACTATTTATACAAACTACACTTGTTATTGCTAATACATGACAATAATGAATGCAATGGATGAAGATTTTTTTTAATTAAAAATTTTCGGGATTTCTTCAAATAGGTCTAAAACTGATTCTTATTTAACTATGTTTGCGTTTATCGTAGTTTATTTGTTCAGAATTAAGATTTTATGATTATGCAATGATTTTCTTTACTTCATTTGCTTGCACTGAGAAGAAGTGATCTTATGTTAAATTTATCATTATCTTTAAAATAATATAGTTGAATGTTTCTTTTAGAGTAACATAACAACATGTAATGTCGACCATAAAACAACTTGACTTACATAGTTCCGATGGACAACCATGCCAACAACCTGGGATAATATAACATCTCTTAATTTTGTTTTAAAATATCTGTATTGTGATACGTAAACAATTATTTGTAACTTCTCACAAGGCCGCTCAGAAATAACATTTGTAACTATTAGCATTTGAATATTATCTAGTAAAAGAGAAACAGAATTGATCACACGTGATTTCATGAACACATTCGCTTTCAAGTCAGATAGATACAATAGCTTAGGCTGGCACTTTATATGCTCAACACACTCATGTTACTAAAATGTTTTATGACGATATCAAATGGATTTAAAGGAAATGACATAAGCGTTAAGAAGAGAGACACGACAAATGATACGAACTTTCACAAGAAAAATATTTTTGAACCTATGTTATTTATTATTATTAAGTAAGAAAGGTTCATTCTAATTATATTATTGTTCTTAAGATCAATGAATAATATAAAGAAATAGTTTAGATGGAAGTTAAAAGTCGTGCTGCTTTTGTGGCCCAATCTTCATAGTTATAAGAACAATAAAAATCCGAAATTTTTATTAAAGGTTAGAGTGAAAATATGCATCAGCTTAACAAATTAGTTTAAAATTGCCACTTTTCACTTGCTTTAACAATCAGAACAAAACATAATTTTGTAATTTCATATTCATATTAATATTCAGGTCGCGAGTTTCGGTATGTTTACGAGACAAGGAATCTAAACTTTTGACCAGAGAACAGGTAAGTAGCATACATATTATTCTATTAACAAACACTTAGCAATGGAAAATATTAAAGTCAATGCAGCCTCCCTAGCATGAGCATCAAAACACGATATGATATAGCGATATATCGACACTAACTGTAAAAATATGATAGATATAGCCATGTTTAATCGCTGTGCCGGTGGCGTCACATATTATGATCGCTGTTTCAATAAAAAAAATATTTGGCGGCTATATCTCTCATATTTTTATAGTTGGTGTCAATATATTGCTATATCATATCGTGTTTTGGTGGTTATGCTAGGGGGGCAGAAGGCAGAATTAAATAGCTGCTTAAAAGTTGCCGTGATTTAAGGCATGTGTTTTAATAAAACATTGCCCAAATATAACTTTATTTTCAACGTTATCTAAAGCTACTAACAAAGCGTTTAAACAATCGTGTTGCTTGAACTATTCAACTAACTTCAATGTCATGTTAAATCAAATAAATGTAAAGGAATGTTTATTTATAGCATTTCATTATTTATAAATCTTCATGTCTATTAAACTGGAAGTTCTCAATAAATACAGTAACTAAATGTTTCAAGTTCAACAAATTAAATTGAAATAAATATGTATTTTGGCCTCAGTTGATGTAAACAGATTTTGGCATTCAAATAAAGACTCATTCTTAAATCTAATTCATGAGTATAATTCAACAATATCTAAAATTATTGATGAATTTCACTAACTCTTATATAATTTGCTCTTAACACATATCCTCTCATAGACTATGGATTGCAAAATAACTCGAATGCATTCCTAGCTTTGTTACTCTTACATCTAACTAAATAAATCTTATTTACAATGTCTACAAGATAAATTGTTCAATTTTCATCACTTACAATGTCACGCTAGCCCACGACGCGATCGCGCGTCCGCTTCTTGCAACACACGAAATCCTTCGCGGGACAAGGGAACACAGAGAAGCGTCAGTCCACACGAGACGTTTCGGTGAAGGCGTCGTCTAAAAAACTAGACAGCACGTGGGATTGGTGGCCGACGTGGCCGCTCAACGCGTCAAAAGTGACGTTCTGCTCCACGAAAGTATTTTGCACTTGGTGAGGCGGTTCCACACGAAAATGTCCTAAAGTCCAGGGATCACTCAGTGCGGTTTCGGGGGGCCTGCGCACTCCGGCGTCAAAGGGCGGCAGCGAGGTCCAGGCCTGCGCCGGCGGCGTGGTCAGCATCGCGGGAATGTTGTCGGCGCGCGCCTCGCCAAACGAGCCCGCGCCCCACACCAGCGACTCGATGCTCGACGTCGGCGTGTTCGATATCTGATTGAACCGATCTATTCCCCACGACGTGGGAATTTCGGGCGGCGGAACGCTGTTGTGTATTATTTCCGGAACTTTCGCGACCGATCTGCCATACATGTCCTGCGTCCGCCCGCTCATGACCGACCTGCCGGCAGGCGCTGCGTCTGCGCTGGGGAGATGACAGTCGGAGCGCATCATCGGGCTGTATCCACCCACGACGCCGGGACTCTTTTTGTTGCTGTACGATACGCTCTCAACGCTGGGCCGCGGCGAGTAGGGGCTGTGGTGGTGCCGGTCTTGTCTCGACATGGGGCTGTATTGGCCAGGGGTTTTGGTGGGATTAGTCCGAATGTCACTTTTAACGCCGAGACCGGCGTCCGGACTGGTATGCGTCGACGGATGTGGTGAGAACGGTGCATGGTGTTTGGTCATTGGACTATAGTTGCCAGTGTTCCAGGCGCCTGATTTTTGCAGATCGGGTTTGATTATTTGGCTAGTGTCTGGGCTCGGTTGGGCTGAATAAGGACTAGGTTGTGAGGAATATGGACTAGGTTGTGTAGAATAAGGACTCGGTTGCGTCGAATACGGACTAGGTTGAGCCGGACTTGGCTGAGCTGAGTAGGGACTTCTCTGAGAAGAAAATTGAGCCTCCTGTCGAGGCATTGGACTGCCGTAGTTCCAACTGTTAGGAGTCTTTATGTCGTGTTTTACATTGAGTGTCTCGGGACTCGGCTTATTGTCTAACGAAGTAGTTGGACTGCATTGTTCAATAAATTTACCGTGTTTGAGTTTGCTATGGCTTTCTAATCTATTTAACGGGCTAGCTTCAGATTTATGAGTAGGTGTAGTTTTAAATTGACCCAAATTCCAAGAATTACTTTTAATGGAGTCGGCCATAACTTCAGGACTATTCTGTACTTGACTATCGGGTTTTGAAACAGGACTGAAATGAGGACTGCCCATGTCCGTTTTCGTTTGTTCAGATCTGGGAGTGGAAGAAGAGTCTGGTCGCAATTGTGCCATGGGACTAAGTAATTTTGGAGTAGTGTCGCCTGGTGCTCGTTTAATTTCCGGTATAGACGCTCTATTCTCGGGAGTTTTATTGGAGGACGCATCACTTTTGCTATCGGGAGAAGGCTTATGTGCTGTACCGGTAGAGGTCTGCTTGTGGCTTCCTGGATCAGAAACACTCTTAGGTTCTTGGAAAAGTGAGTCGGAAGATTTTCCTTGAGCTTTCCCATCTAATTTATCACCCGAACTATCAGAAACTTCTTGTTTTGGCGTCCCAACTTTACCTGGTTCAGTTTTAGAATTAGCCTCTGATTTGTTTGCATTTTTCTTTTTCTTCTCTGTTTCGTCATTTTCTTTGGTTTTTGCCTTTTCTGGGTCTAGACTGTCTTTGAGGTCCTGAAGTTCTTTTCCCGTGTATAGACGCTTCATACCTCTCGGAAGCGCACGGCAAGAGCTGAGATTGATGGACTCTATGTGAGGGCACCTCAGTAGCACTTTCTTTACTGGTTCTAAGGATACAGATGATCCACATAGGTTGAGTATTCTGAAACAAAAGAAGTAATCATAAAAATGTGTACCAACAGCATTATTTTCAGTAAGCTGTTCTCATGACTTCGTTCGCATGGTATTCAATAGAATCCAAAACAACGTGCGCACCCCATCTCACAAAAGTTTCATCGCAATCGGATGAATGGTATAGAAACGCGTGGTCTTCACTTCGATTCAGAAATCTTCTGAAGCATGCGCATTATGCGATGTATCACAAAATTTTCATCATCGCAATCAGATGAAATAAAAGACGAACGAACGCACGAATAAACAATAAATATGTGGGCGGAAAGAGGAGTACAATAGGCCAAAAAACCTTAAGGTTGAATGTCGCAAAGCACATCAAGTGATCCTGAGGATCACTTTTGTTTGGATGGCAACAATTTTAATTGTTTAGACATAATAAGTGAAACAAATAAAGGGCTCTTTTAATTTATAAGACGTTGTTAGCAGAACGTCAATCGTGGGTTCCAGGAGCGCACACGGAAAATTTCTTCCTGCTGTTCCTGGCTACGGTAGCAGTAGGGTGACAGCTGGCCAGAGGGTGCTAAGAAGGAGGCGAAACGACTACCACCCCTGACGACGTTGGGCCCTGATAACATACAACGTACTCACATTAAGTACTGATGAGTAGATTGTTGAGCTGCAAGATGAATTAGGTAGGCTGCGTTGGAGTATCATGATTCATGAGGCTATCAGAAGTCTGACGAGAGGGCGAGGACTAGGGCTGCATACCCGATACTCTCTAATAGATACTCGCTGAAGGTGATCAAGGTATATGCACCAACCACTACACAACCAAATGAGGAAGTGGAGATGCATGAGGGCGTAAGTAGGGCCATACATATAATAACACCTACTTCAATGTTGTTATGGGGGACTTCCAACGCGAAACCGGACGTGCGAGGCGATAATAATTCCGTTGCCCATACAAAAATTGCCTCACTCTTAACTAAGAGTGAGGCAATTTTTGTATGGGCACCGGAACCCGTGGGGACAGAGGATGGCCTAATTTCTGGAAAAGGAGGACCTCTTTGCAAATTATTTTATTCAGAAGTCGCCTTACAGGAAGCGGACCGGGATGGTATCTTTAAAAATGAGGTTGACTTCACCATGACCACAAAGCGACTAACATTTAATGATTTCTCCGTGATTAACGGGGTGAAAACCACGGTAGTGATCAACGAATGGTCAAAGGGACATTGAACACCAACGTCAAGTTAGAAAAGTCCCGTTTGATAAAGTTTACGCTCCGAAATACGAATCCGAATACCCTTATTTATTGCCCCGATTTTTGAATGCCAGGAGATCTTCGAGTACTAACTCGCAGTTCTTTAGGCATTCTCTTCCACTAGAAAGCACGAATTTTTTTAGACCCCGTCGTAAAGACAAAAGGGTGGCGACCACACCCTCAACCTCATAGCAAAACGACATTCAAAAGCACTGCAGACCTCTGTTGACGCTAAGGCGTATCAAAAGCTGAAGACGAAGGACGGTATAGCGGTATAGCGGTATAGCGGGTATTACGTCGACAAATGCCAAAGGAGATCGAGAAGTGTTAGGTTCAGTTACACCTCGGTCACTAAACTTGTTAGTGGCTTAACCAACCGCAGATCCAAGAGTTAGCCTGGTCCAAAACTATACCGAAATATTCCGGACATCAGCCTATACGAGATTAGGATGGGCCTCAAGCAGCAGTAGAACAACACGGCGGACGGAATGACGGAATCACATCAGTGCTTCTGAAAGCAGGTGGAACACTGACACTGGAAGTCCTTTAGAGACTCCGACTTCGTATTGCTCGAGGTAATAACGCCGGAGGAAACAGAAGTGTGGTGGTGTTCTTCTTCAAAAATAATAACATCTTACTTAAGAATTACAGACCCATCTTGCTTCTGAGCTATGTCTACAAGCTTTTTTCGATAGTCATCATGAACGGTCTCGAGCGTAGGTTCGATGACTTCCAGGCTTCCGAAAAGGCTTAAGTACCATAGTAAACCACATTCATACGCTGCGGCAAATTGTACAAAAGACCGAGGAGTATAACTTGCCACTATGCTTGGTGTTCGTGGACCATGGAAAGGCCATTGATTCGATCGAGACCTAGGCAGTGCTGCAGTCTCCAGTGATGCCATATTGACTATCGGCGGTACATCGAGGTGCTGAAGTGGTTATACAAAAACGCCACCATCATCGTCTTGAGTAGTAGGAGCAGAGCACGAAGGCGATTCCTCTGCAGCGAGGCTAGCAAGAAGTGGCAGTGGACGGGGCACATTGAGCGTAAAACTGAAGGCTGATAGGGCAGAAAGGTTCAAGAATGGAAGCCACGTACCGGCAAGCACAGCGTAGTACGTCCACCTTGTGGGTGATGGACAGACGACCTGGTAAAGGTCGCAAGAAGCTGCTGGATGTAGGCTGCTTCCAACCAGCCAATCTGGGAGTAATCAGCCTAGAAGCTTTGCCTCTGTTCCTTTCTTTACTTATTTACCTTTACCGAACTAGCAGAACTTAGTCTGAAGAGTGGTTGATAACTCAGCGTTCTCTCTCTCGGCGTACTGTACCTTAGCTTGCTGTTGGGCGAGTCCGCGAGCGCGGAGACGGCGTCGTCGAGCACCCGCGCGGCCGACGCCCACGACAGGTCCAGCTCCAGCAGGCTGTGCGACCACTTCTCGCAGATCAGCTCCAGGCACGCGCTGCTCTGTCGGGTCACGTTGCAACCTGCGCCCGAACACGCGGATATGTTATGATGCTAAATTAATTTACCACCATTTGTTTTCAACTGATAGTTTTTCATCTATATATCTATATATAGCAGCCTTTGGATTCGTTTGAACATAGGCCTTCTCTTCAACCTTCCACCGACTTCCCCGGCCACTTGCATCCATTTAATTCCAGCCTGTTGCCGGATCTCATCATCTTTTAGGCGCGCGCGGTCGCGGTAACTCCGCGTTGCACAACGAGCAATAGAGAGACAGATGCTTGGCGTATCTCTACAAGATCACAAAAGAAACGAGTGGATTAGAGAAAAGACGGGGGTCAGCGACGTGGTGGAAGAGATCGAGAGCCGTAGATGGAGATGGGCAGGATACATTGCACGGATTAACCACGATCGCTGGGTCAGAAAGACCGAGTGGAGATGATGGTTTTACATATTGTTTTCTAAATCATGTAGTTGAGTTTTATGAAACGCTTGCCCTACGTAAAGTAGCAGCGGGCTCGCGCGGGGCTACGGGGCTACGGGGCTACAGGGCGACAACGCTCACCGCCGAGGAAGAGGTGCTGCAGGTCCCAGGCGGGCACGCGCACGAGCCCCGAGTCGGTGAGGCGCTGCAGGCCGCGCAGGTCGAGCAGGCGCAGGCGCGTGGCGGCGCGCACCAGCCGCGCCAGCGCCTCGTCGTTGAACCGGTACTCGCCCACGCCCACCAGCTCCGCCGCCGCCTCGCCCGCGATCGACAGCTCCTCCAGCGCCGACCAGCCGGCCGCTTCCATCTGCATCACAAACAGGTAAAACCGGATTCAAACTTGGGAAACGTGTTGCGTGTAACGCTATTGACCTGTATCAACCTGGTCTAGCTGTCGTCAAAATAAATTCCTGCCTCTTTAATTATCGCCATTTTGGCGCTGTGGGCCATTGTATAGGTAGATACGGGAGTACAGTGAATTAGTAATGGCCGCAAGTACTCTCACTTGTGGCGTTTCGAATGGGCACAGAAAGTTAGGTGTCATTTGTATGTGACAGCCAGTCCATATTTATACAGGTCAGTGTAACGCGGACAGTACACGAACTCAACGCGAATCACGCATATATTAGAGTTGACTCCGATTCTCCGACCACTGAGAGAATTAACAACTGATAAATAGCCACAAGGTGGACAGACGACCTGGTATAGGTTGCAGGATGCCGTTGGATGCGGGCAGCGTCTCCACCGGCACGGCCGCCGGGTGCGCCGTGGCCGGCGCGGGTGTACCTGTGCAGTGCGTACCTGCTGCGAGGTGGTGGCGGGCGCGAGCACGAGCTGCGAGTTGGCGGCGCGCAGCACGCGCAGCTTGGGGCAGCCGCGCTGCAGCGCCTCCACCGGCACGGCCGCCGGGTGCGCCGTGGCCGGCGCGGGTGTACCTGTGCAGTGCGTACCTGCTGCGAGGTGGTGGCGGGCGCGAGCACGAGCTGCGAGTTGGCGGCGCGCAGCACGCGCAGCTTGGGGCAGCCGCGCTGCAGCGCCTCCACCGGCACGGCCGCCGGGTGCGCCGTGGCCGGCGCGGGTGTACCTGTGCAGTGCGTACCTGCTGCGAGGTGGTGGCGGGCGCGAGCACGAGCTGCGAGTTGGCGGCGCGCAGCACGCGCAGCTTGGGGCAGCCGCGCTGCAGCGCCTCCACCGGCACGGCCGCCGGGTGCGCCGTGGCCGGCGCGGGTGTACCTGTGCAGTGCGTACCTGCTGCGAGGTGGTGGCGGGCGCGAGCACGAGCTGCGAGTTGGCGGCGCGCAGCACGCGCAGCTTGGGGCAGCCGCGCTGCAGCGCCTCCACCGGCACGGCCGCCGGGTGCGCCGTGGCCGGCGCGGGTGTACCTGTGCAGTGCGTACCTGCTGCGAGGTGGTGGCGGGCGCGAGCACGAGCTGCGAGTTGGCGGCGCGCAGCACGCGCAGCTTGGGGCAGCCGCGCTGCAGCGCCTCCACCGGCACGGCCGCCGGGTGCGCCGTGGCCGGCGCGGGTGTACCTGTGCAGTGCGTACCTGCTGCGAGGTGGTGGCGGGCGCGAGCACGAGCTGCGAGTTGGCGGCGCGCAGCACGCGCAGCTTGGGGCAGCCGCGCTGCAGCGCCTCCACCGGCACGGCCGCCGGGTGCGACGTGGCCGGCGCGGGTGTACCTGTGCAGTGCGTACCTGCTGCGAGGTGGTGGCGGGCGCGAGCACGAGCTGCGAGTTGGCGGCGCGCAGCACGCGCAGCTTGGGGCAGCCGCGCTGCAGCGCCTCCACCGGCACGGCCGCCGGGTGCGACGTGGCCGGCGCGGGTGTACCTGTGCAGTGCGTACCTGCTGCGAGGTGGTGGCGGGCGCGAGCACGAGCTGCGAGTTGGCGGCGCGCAGCACGCGCAGCTTGGGGCAGCCGCGCTGCAGCGCCTCCACCGGCACGGCCGCCGGGTGCGACGTGGCCGGCGCGGGTGTACCTGTGCAGTGCGTACCTGCTGCGAGGTGGTGGCGGGCGCGAGCACGAGCTGCGAGTTGGCGGCGCGCAGCACGCGCAGCTTGGGGCAGCCGCGCTGCAGCGCCTCCACCGGCACGGCCGCCGGGTGCGACGTGGCCAGCGCGCCCGATATGTCCAGCACCTCCAGGTTTGCGCAGTGGGCCTGACTCAATATTAATCAATACGTAAATAAATATGCGCCAGACAACACACAAGTTTTCATGCTCTCGAAGGTAGGAATTAATACCCTTGTATTACCAGGTATAAAGATGTACTTTTCCCTGGGGCATCTCCCGGCACACCTAGACTCGAGTTAACGGGGATGCACAGGCAAAGCAAATTACAGATGGGGCCAGCGTGTTTGGTCTTGTCAAACAATATCAACGTGAATGTGAATGTTTTGCGCTTTAATTCAAAATAAGAAAAAGAAAAAGACTTATTGTGCTTAAACAATTCTGCGACAACAAAACGCACAAAAATGTATTTGCACTCCACACAGGCATCGTTTTAAACAGTGATACTATACTCCTTACAAAATTAGAAGGGACTTATGACACATCACGTGACGTCACTGTTGACACTTAAAGTGATGGGCCGTAACGAAATCCATTCGATTATTCTTGAAAATCGAGAAAGTTTATAAAGAAAGTTTAAGCAATTTTTATTTAAGTAACCTTTTTTTAAATATGAGTATAATTCTATGTTCTACCGCCAGAGTGTCGTATACAGTTTTTTGACAAGCCTTTTTTGCTTTTTTGGCATTTTACTAAATAATAACAAAAACTTTACGAAAAACTTAACAAAAACAGTAACAAAATCTAAAACAGGAACTTCACGAAGCACAATGAAAACACCGCAATGCATACAAGGCAGACGCTTCCGTATTGACGTCTACACACAAGACGACCGAACCGATACATCGATTTAGTGTCGAATAAGTATTGTCAATCCCTATAGGTTTCGTTTTACGCATCAAGTATTTGAAGGACGGCATATTAATTTATTTTTAAAATCAATAAGCTTTATTGGTTTGCAATTTTTGCTTAGATTTTCAGAGGCAAAGGCTATTGTGTTTTTGCAAAGATCTATTTCTAAAATTTTTTTTTTTATTTTGAAAATATTTTGTAGGTAGGTAGGTAATGGGTGAAACGGAAAATCCGACGTGTCATAAATAACTTCTTATCTTGAAAGGACTATAGCTAATAAATAGGTTTGTTAAAAATTTTGATGTGTTTGACGCAAGATTTAAAACACTAACATACTAAATACATGCTTAGTAGACAACATAGGACATTGACTTGTATTAACCTGGACTGGCTGCTGTCAAAATGAAGTCATGCCTATTAGATTATCGGCATTTTGGCGCTGTAGGCCACCGTTTAGGCAAAGTCATATTATGCACAATATGTCAAAATTAATTATCTGTAATATCACCTCTCACTATCTAGTATTTCAAATAGACTCAAAATTTGCTGTCATTTGTATGGGACAGCTAGTGTAAAAGACCGATTTCTGAATTGAAACGACCAGGGAATATAGTTTGGGGTTCTTTGCATTTAAAGCGAATTACCGCGCCGCTATCGAGTCAGATTCAAAGACGAGTGCACTCACCGCGACCGAGGACAGTATCTGCGGCAGCGCGGTGAACTTGTTGTTGGCGAGCGTGAGGTGCGTGAAGCGCGCGCCGAACGCCTCGGCCAGGCGCGCCATCGACGCCGCCGATAGGCACGTGCTCGACCCGCCCGTCTCCGACTGCGACGGACATTTAACAATAGAGTACACGACAGTGCCGCGGTGTTGCTGCAACTGACTTCCCAAAAGGTGCATTTTGGGGTAAAAACGTACATAAGCATTTTTTTATAACCAAACTTTTTGGATTCTAGCCGTGAGAAAAAGCGTTACATGCAGAATTCATAATTCGTTTTGACAGATTTTGGATAGGTTCAAAAGGTACGTCATCATCATCATCATCATTTCAGCCATAGGACGTCCACTGCTGAACGTAGGCCTGCTCATTGACTTCCAGATTGGCCGGTTGGAAATACGTAATTGAAGGTACGTAAATGGACCCAATTACACATTCCACAATAGGGAGGGTAAAAAGGTATGTCAAATGTGAAAAGTGCCGCAATTAGGGCGGTGCCGGCTGTGCTCAGGCACAAGCGCAGAGATGACTATACCAGGGCGCAGTTAAAGAAACTCGCACCGGGCGTATAAAAGGCTAGTTATGGCACTGATACATAATTTAATCAGTATTTAGTAAACGTTACGTAAGTACAGGCCACGTCTTATCAACCTAACACAAAATCACAATTTTTGTATGATGTTTGTCTTCAATTTTAACTTTAAGTTGAAAATCGGTCGAAGAAATTTGTCAGTTTGTGGTAGTTTGATATGATTTAACTTCGAATTACTAAATTATACTACAAAATTTGTTAAATGTCAAGTAGTTGACATCACAGGTTTTGTATCCCTGAAGCTTTCCCTGGATCCACTTGAGCTTCGGCTAACCAACCCATAGTTCCGGTGTTAGGCCCGGTTTCCACCAAAGCAGAGACGAGAGGAGCTGTGTTTTCATACAAATGACAACCAAAGCGGAGTCTGCTCGGGTTGTAATTTGTATGAAAACACAGCCTAGCACAGGGCCTTACTGAGGGCAGCGTCTAGTTTTTTGTAAGTGACGGGTACATTTAACACTTTTTCTAGATAAATAAATATATTGTGTCGAGTCGAGGTACTCCTGTCGTATACTTTGTAAACTAAACCAGATTTGGCCGGACTATAGACGACCTGAGGGGCCCGTCACACTGGTCAGTAATCCGTGACATACGTTAGGAGTTATGTTAACATACTGCACACTCGATACTAAGCTGCAGTAGACTGAGCACACGACTGCATACGTACTGTTAGCGATAGATCCAGGCGTTGCAGCTTGGGCAAGCCCTGTACCAGTTCGAACAGCTGCTCGGGCGTGATGCGGCTCCAGCCCGCCACGCTGAGCTCCACCAGCGTCGGGCAGTAGTCCGCGACGCACGCCAGCACCCACGATACATTGCACACTTTCCATTGAGCTGCATAATAACATTAAATATTTGTTAGAAACTTATGTGTCTAATTTGTACCACTTTTTGAACTTAAATAAGATAAATTACATAGGGTTACAACATTGCTCCCGAGCTTAAAGAGAGATGCAAAAGCACAATAGTGAAAGTTGGTAAAATTCTTTGATGTCTCACAATTTAATTTGCCATGTAAGTATGCAAATTTCACAAAAAAAAAGTATCAAAATAGTAGAAACAATATACATTACCTATATTTAAACTTTGACATTGCGACAATCTATTTTCAAGGAGCCACACTAATTTGTAGTCAGTTTTGCATTTCTCTGTAGTGTATTGTGCCAAGTCTACATTTCTCCATAGTTCTGGTCTACAACTCACGATATGCCATAACTTGCAAACTCTGCCTAATCTGAAATTACAGGAAAGATGTTTGAAACACATGAACACTAAACAACACAACAATAAAAAAAGTTAGCTACATTTTACGACGGCAAACAAACTAATCAAGAACTAGATAAAGACAGAAGTTACAACAAAACATATCAGTTTATACCTCATTATTACATAACAATTAATATCAGTTCATAAAACCCAGTTGATAGCACCACATCAGATATTATACGAACAGTCAATAGCTTATCAACCTACCACATAATGTTAAATTTCAAGGACCGATTTAAAACTTTGGAGTTGTGTATAATCTGGCAAATGCGCTCTACACATGCGCCATTAGGTAGTGCCAAAATTTGCACACCGCTCTGGAGCCGCGAGAGCATGAGACACATCTTTGTTTGTATTTCAAGGAGTCAAGTGGACTGCGTGCACGAGTCTTGCACTAGTTGCGTACTGCGCATTCGCCTGATTGGTACACACGCTAAAGTTCAATAAGAAGAGGAATTTTAAAGTATTGTGGTAGGTTTATAGGCAGTATAAAATGCGTTTACTTGGTAATGATAATGTACAATAAAAAACAAATAGAAGCAGTTAATTGACGACCGTCTGTAGTGGCTCGTGCTCCGGACTACAAAGCTAAGCGGTTGCAGGCCTTGCGGGTTCAAATCCCGCAAGGATCAAATGTGATGAGCACGAGCATTTGTACACAAGTCATATATTATTTTGTTTATACACGTATTTACGAATGTTTATCCGTTATTTAGTTGCCGCATAGTACAAGCTTCGCTTAAAATAATAGAATCAGGCGTTACTTTGCGGAAATCCATAACTAAATAATTATGAAAATGTAATTATTTTGCTTACAATTTCCGCTCAATAAGCTTTGGGTTTAGATAGTTGGTGTGAGTGTGGAAACAATTTATTTTTATTTTATTTATTAATTTAAATCTATTATTAATTGCATATATTAGGTTCACATTTTGTTCACTTACCTAATAACACTAGGTAAAGTTCCCTGAGAAGCCACCACATATTCAAATATCTTCATGAGAACTTCTTCAGGCATAGTCGCCCACGGACTTTGCGGCCCAACATCCTTACTTTCAGCTGCACTAATTCTACTAGTTCTTTCAGTCTTTTGGCTTTTTTCTGGAAGAAATCATGGGTTA
Organism: Anania hortulata; assembly: GCA_963576865.1. Classification (NCBI taxonomy): domain Eukaryota; kingdom Metazoa; phylum Arthropoda; class Insecta; order Lepidoptera; family Crambidae; genus Anania; species Anania hortulata. The sequence goes on along the minus strand of OY756390.1, from coordinate 10,418,674 downwards.
GTGAATTCATGTTTTCATATTAGATGAAGGTACAGACAACAGCTCGTCAACCTACCACAAAACGTCATTTTTAACCGACTTAAAAAAAGGAGGTTCTCAATCCGTCGGAATCTTTTATTTTTATTTTTTATGTATGTTCAGCGATCATTTGTTACTACGTTGACCGATTTCGATAATTATTTTGTTTGAAAGGTAATACTTTCAGAATGGTCCCATATAAATTTGGGTTATTTCTGATTATGGGATCTATAAGAAAATCATCAAACATTGCATGAATTCCGTACTACGCCAACTGATTTTAGTATCTATCTTACCTAATATCTTTGCCAAATGTGGACCGATTTTGATGATTCTTTCTTTAATGAATAGCTTATACTTCAAAGATACTATGGTGAAACATTTTTGGAAAAGATTTCACCCCTAAGGGTTGAAAAATAGGAAATGAAATCGGTGTTCAGCAGTTAAATTATGTTTGCACTCGTAAGATTTGTTTTGATTAGGATTTATCACTAAAATAGATGAAATAAGTTAATTTTATAAAAAAAATAAAAGCCGACTTCAAAAAACTAAAACGTTAAAAATAATCTTAACACAGTACCTAATCAGTTACTTTTGGAGTCTGTGCCAGTCGATGAGAGATTCTATGTTTTCATTTGCACCGACTCCAAAAGTAACTGATTAGGTACTTAAGTGTTAAGATTATTTTTAACGTTTTAGTTTTTTGAAGTCGGTTTTTATTTTTTATATAATTTCTCAATTAATATTGATATCTAAGTGTCTGACTTAGAGTTAAAAATCCGTTCAATGACCTTTAACTTTTGGGGTAGGTTGCCTTTTGCCGTTGTCTGTACATTAAAAAAACTACAATTGACTTTTTTATCACTTGTCTTAATTAAATGTCAATAATATAATAATAATCTGTATTTTTTTTTATAAGTTTAGATAATCAGCAGGAATTTGGATAATATGTATTGTGATGGCAAACAAAGGCAAACTAAGTAATAAAGTTTGGCTGTTCTATAGTATCTCTCCATTTCTCTAACAAAGACCTTAAATAAGCAAAGAGATAGTGATTATTATGCCTTACTTTTAGAATTATTAGATTTCCGTGTCTTAGGCGTTTTCGGTCGGGCTTGTTTCGCCTTAGGGGCTGCGACGCTCATGGTAGCCGTGTTGTCTCCTCGGGGGTCGTATTCTTCGCCCGAACTTTCACTCGCCACAGGCGAAGCAGCCCGTTTCTTTTTAGATTTCCTCTGTCCAATATCGGCGATTGAGGTTGGTGTAGGTGTGACAGGTATGATCTGCAACTTCTAACAGAAATATCCTTCATTAGCTTGTTTATTGCTAAGCATTACTTTTTTGTAATTACAACAACTACTATTCTATGTATCTGTATACAAAGTGAGTTTTTGACATAAGCGTATGTGAGTTGTGTGTTTGTGGCCTGTAAATCCGACATTGGGGTAATTCTCAATGTAGTGTCAATGCAGGACACATTAGCCAACAATGACATACAAATTTCAAACATAGGAGCTCTAAAAATACGATATCTACACAATGAGTGCGACACTCTATGAAGACTCTGACGCAAAGAGCGAAGGACCGCTCTATGCTAGGATTCCGACCGAACTAGTGACCGTATTCCTAATACTGAAATACGTCGTCAAACTAAAGCCATAGATAATACTAAGTCGAATGCGACACTAAAATGGCAGTGAGCGAGAGACTTGACTAGACGTGGTAAGTAGATAAAGCAAGTCCTCAGCTGAATGGTGACTGCAAATGGCAAAAACGAATGGAAAAATAATGTACTTAAGTCTAATCTTCCGTCTTGGTCTTTCAAGGTCTTTTTATCACAAGACCGAAAGGAATTCCCTGGACATGATTAGCATAGGGCCGTATTTTGGATTGAAATTGAAGCTGGTTTCGCCTTCTAATAAAATTAGCGTAGACGCCGATGTCAGTCTTTATTACGCACACCTCTGATCCATAAATGGGAGGTTTAAATATTTTTTATATTTAAATAAGAATAATAAAGAATTTGAATTTGGCACCAAAACACATCATAGTGACATTATGTACATAAAGAAAGAAATGTGCCAAAAAGGGTCCCCCGCTCAGTATTAGTCGTGGCAGCTAGAAATAGCTGCCGCGACACTAGTATTCTGCGGGGGCCCTGGGCTATTTAGACAGACAACTCCGGTGAAAACATTAAAAATATATTAAATCAATAAATTGCCATAATGAAAAAAAAAATAATAATAATAATTACAAAACATAATTATACCAATAAATTAATTCAATCAATTATACAAAAAACATTAATATATTTAAATAATAAATAAATAAATTTTGATAACAGATGGTTGAACACTTGAAGTTTATCAATGATGCTAATAACAAAAAAAGTTAGGTTTTGAAACTCATTCATACTCGGGTTAGTTATATGCTTCCAGCAAATTTTAAAAAATCTGTATTTATTTTTAATAACTGTTACTTAATAAATATTTAATATGAGAGGGTTATTGGAATTAAAAATGATCAACTTAATTAATCTCTACCCAAAGTTTATATGGAAAAAAAATGCTTTTGGCTTTAAGACTGCCTCATTTTACAAAACTATTTTGTTGTAAGAACCTTTTATTATTTTTAGTAAAATTATGTGTTAGGTTTCATACCAAGTACGCAAAAATTGAGATTTTAATATAAAACAGTCATTTTCTTAAAACTATAAAACTTAAATTTCTTTTTTTGACAAAGAAAATAATAAACAATACATAAATTGTATCTACAATCACATAGAAATCGAAAGTTAACATTTTAAATTAGAGTTTTAAGTAATTTAGACCAGTTTTAATTTAGTTATCAAAACAAATGATTTATCAAAACAATTATTGCTATAATAAAGAGTTAATTTTAAATATTAAGGCGAAGAAGAGGGCTAGTGACCTTGAGCTTTTAGCGTCAACTCGCGCGACACATATTCCATGCTTAAGAGGCCGTGCACCTTTTTTCAGTGCAAAATTGAAATTAAGTTATATGCTTGTGTGCGTCTATGATGTGGGATACAGCGTCAACAATGTTGATCCTTTTTGCGCGCTTGATTTTATAGTTAATTTTGACTTAGGTTTACTACTGAATTTTTTGTTTTTTACATAAAATAAAAAGTATACCTGAACATTATTGTGTAGTGTTTAAATCTTATAATAGTTGTTCATAACGATAGAAAAATAAATTATATTTGAATAGCATATTCTAAAATTTTGTTTTTTCAGAAAAAAAAAAATCTGGTATATTTTGTAATAAAGTAAAAAAAAGTATTCAACCTATGTGCAAGTAGAGCATATCTTTAAATCAAAAGTTAAAATCGAATTGTCAGGATAACTTGTAGTCTCTTGTAGACCGATGTTCAAACGTAAATCGAACGTAATTTTTCTGAAATACGAGTAGTTAGAACTACTCGTATTTCAGAAAAATTACGTTCGATTTACGTTGAAAATGACGTGATTTACCTTTATTTTTGAAATGATATGAAAAATTCATTCGCGCTCCATGCAAGAATAAGAACAAATCTTTTAAAATCACGTATTATTTTGTTTCAATTATCATTCACGTCTTTACAATCAGAGAACAAAATGTACGAAAATACGACGTTTTCTAGGACGGCCTCTTAAAGTTCAGAGATATCTTTCATTCTTAGGGAAACTAAATGTTAAACAACAACTTAAAATGTTAAGAGTATGCTAAGCTAAGTTTATGAAATGTAAACCAAAATCTAATGAATCTTTTACACCAAGTCAGTATCATTCTATTAGAGTACAAAAGGAACAAAGGGTAAACCTAAATCAACATTTGCCAACCAAAGAATAAAGTTATTAAAAAAAGAAGAATTTCAGTGAGCCTATGTTCCCTAAAATAATGTAGGGTTTCTAAGGATTCTAAGAACTTTTTTGAACAGTCATGTAAATGTCAATCATTTTGTGATTTGCATATTTTTATTTGAAAAATCTTAAATTTGAAAAATCTCAAATACCATAGCATTCAAGAATAACGAATTAACTACCTGGTCTTTTATGTAAACCCTGTAAAGATTAGGTATTATGACCATTTACTGTTACTAAAACAATTTAATCTCTGTATCGGCTATTACTCTGTGCATTACAAGTTGACGCGCGTAAAATAAAAACTCAAAACCGCACGCTTATGAGAGTAGGAATGGTCTAGCAGAGAGGCAACTTCGCGCAAAGCGATAGAGCGCGCGGCAGTCGAGCGGGCATGCAACACCGCCTTTTCGTGGTGCACAAAAGCGCCTGATTATCATTACGAGCACAATATCCGCGCATGGAATAGTAGGCGCAAAGAGTGAAATCCATTATAGATCTAATTTGAATCCATCAAATTAATTATAGAATTACAAATAAATGCCAAATGTTAAAATTACCACACATTAATACCGAGTTTGATACTAAACAAAAACCTCGTTTAAAATATAAATGCGTACAAGATCGCAGCATTGGCGGTACTTTAAAATATTTTTAGTGCTGATAAGAACTAATAGCTAGTATTTAGACACTCCATACAAAACTGAAACATATAAGTTACATGATATATTAATTTTAACATCCCATATGCAGCATTTTCGCCAGGAATCGTTTCTTTTAAATGTACCTTTTACGTATATTCTCCTTACCCTTCGCCTTAACATCGTGTCTTAGGCTACTCATGTCTCCGGGATGACAGGAATGATGGCTATGCAGGTAGTGCTTTACTTGTTAAGCACTTCCTCCCTTACTCTCAAATCCCTCTCTCCACATAGCCAAGACATCAATGTCGTGGCTGTGCGAATGTTTGATATCTCCCTTCTTTCAGTATATATTCCCCGTCCTAATTCCTCCTCCCTGAACGAATTACGTACTATCATTTCTTCCCTCCCTTCTCCAGTTTTCGTGTTGGGTGACTTGAATGCTCACCATATCTCTTGGGGTTCCTACAAGACAGATTCTCCTGGTTCATTGCTTTTGGACCTTTTGGATGACCTTAATCTATGTATTCTGAACGATGGCCGTCCAACGAGAAGATGCACTCCATCTCAAAACTCAGCTTCTGCGGTAGATCTATCATTTTGCTCCCCAAATTTAACATCCCTCCTTTCTTGGAACGTCCTTAATAGTACATTTGGTAGTGACCACTTTCACATTGTTTTAACTTTGCCAGATAACCTAACACCAGTCACTCGCCCTCCCCCTCTTTTAAAATATAAAATGAACAACGCTGACTAGGATGCCTTTGCCTCCTCAGTCAGTGACAAATTGGACTCTCTTCCAAACATTAGTCATACTAATTCCCTCACTGCATATTGGATGTATTGGTGGGATGCTGAGTGCACAGCCATGGTTCAGAAACGCAAGAAGGCTGAAAAAAGCTACAATCGGGCAATGACTATGGAGAATTATGTTAACTACCAAAAGACGGCTGCTCAAACAAGAAAGTTCCTATCTAAAAAAAAGAAAATAGGATGGATGAAGTTATGCGAGAGCATGTCCCCAAGGACTCCTTCCTCCATAGTTTGGAAACAAATCAGACGATACCGCCAATCTCTCATTCCCTTAAATGCCCCGTCAAATGACCCATCAGCCTGGCTAAACTCTTTTGCAGACAAGTTAGCCCCTCCTTTCGTTCCTTTCATTGACAGTTTTCCTTCCTCTATTATCGTCCCCTCTTCATCAAATATACTAGATAACCCCTTTTCCTTTGAGGAACTTATTTCAGCTTTAACCGGTTTAACTGACTCATCTCCTGATGTAAATGGCATCCCATATTCTTTTTTAATTAAATCTCCAGAAGAGCTAAGCTGTATTCTTAAATTTGGTCAACTCCTTTTTCGATTAAGGAATCCTCCCTGACTCTTGGAAACAACAAATAATAATTCCCATCCCGAAACCAGGGAAGGATCCTTTAGACCACAACTCATATCGGCCTATAGCTCTTTCTTCTGCTCTTTTAAAAACAATGGAGCATATGATTAGGAATCGTCTTAAGTGGTTCATGGAATCAAATGGTGTTTTGTCGAAGTCTCAGTTTGGATTCCGCAAGGGTTTCAGCACTCTTGATAGCTTGAGTATTCTGACAACAGATATTAGGTTGGCCTACCAAAATAAGGAATATCTTGTAGGAATATTTTTAGATATATCCTCCGCCTACGACAATGTCCTACTTCCAGTGCTCAGGCAAAATTTGCTTCAGCTGAGTGTCTCGGAGAAGTTGGTTCGTTTCATCTGTAACACATTGATGTCCAGATCCATATCGGTTAGGTGCCAGGATTCTGTCCTTTCTCCCCGTTTGATCTGGAAGGGCTTGCCACAAGGTTCAATGCTCAGTCCACTGCTCTATAACATCTACATTTACGATCTTGATAGAACTGTTGACTCATTTTGTAATGTCCTTCAATACGCTGACGACATTGCTCTTTACCTTTCTTCTAAATCCCCTTCAGAATTATCATCACGGTTAAACACTGCCCTTCAATATCTTGGTGATTGGATGACAGACCACGGCCTCTCCGTATCGGTGCCGAAATGTAGTTGTGTCCTGTACCTTTTTGTACCTTTACCCGCAAACGAGTAGTCCCAGATCTGCAAGTAAGGTTCAACGGAGATCCTATCCCATGTAACTCCCAAGTAAAATTTTTAGGTTTAATTTTAGACTCTAGACTTACTGGTTTTCCCCAATTTAACTATATTCTTGGTAAAGCTGAAAAAGGGCTAAACATCCTCCGAGCCCTCTCGGGTACTTGTTGGGGAGCTCATCCTTACTCCCAAAAATTATTATATAATGCTGTTGTACGCAGTCATTTTGACTATGCTTCCTTCCTTTTAGATCCATGCAACAAATCTGTCCTAGATAAGCTTACAAAAACTCAGTCGAAATGCTTGCGTGTCATATTGATCAGTATGTTCACAGATGCGTCCAAATTTACTGATGACGGATGTGTTGGCGCCGCAGTTTGGATACCTGCATACAAGATCACATTAAGTTTTAAATGTCCCCCAGTAACATCTGTTTTCACCGGATAGTCTGTCGCTATTTTAGAAGCTATCCTTTACTCTAAGTCCCATTGCTTAAATAACACTTTAATTTTCACCGATTCTTTAAGCTGTCTTCAAACCATTTTGGCCAACCCCTTCAAATCTAAAACGAAATTCCCTGTCATCCTTAAAATAAGAGAAGCCCTTTTTGACTGCAAGCAGAAAGGTATTAACATCATCCTGGCTTGGATTCCCAGTCACAGGGGAATTCCTGGCAATGAATCAGCTGACTCATGTGCTAAGTCTGCTACTACTACTGGCTCTTTAGACCATTATAAGTTGTTTTCCCATAACGTTTCTTCGCTCCCACGCTACCACCTGTACAAGTCATGGAATTCTCATTGGGAGAACTCTAAACGAAAAGGAGTAGGTAGGTATTACGCTGACATTCAGCAGACCATTCCCCCTAGACCATGGTTCTTTAAATATCCCCAGCTACCGAAAAAAAACCGTATCTATTTTATGTCGGCTCCGCTTGGGTCATTCTTGCACTCCAGTCCACTTGGCTAAGATGCGGATTAAAGACTTCTATCTGCGAGTGTGGCCTCGACGAAGGCACAACCGACCATATTTTCTTTAATTGCTCGAAAATTGGTTCGTCTTTGTTAGATTTCCTTCCTAAAAGCTTCCCCCTCCCATCTAACATTAAATGTATACTTAACTCTTTTAACCCTATGCTTTTGAAATCTAATCTAATTAATTTGAAAAAATAATCTATAGATACTTCTGTCTAACGATATGACAAATAAAAATTGACTTTTCTTCGTTTTTATTTGTCATATTTACTTTCCCCCTCCCCCCGCCTTTTTCCGATTTCCCCTCTTTGTAAAAATTATGTAGTTATCTTATTTAAACTTATATATTGTTTTGTCTTATATTATTGTGTTGTCCTGTTTGTTTTAGGTGGTCGAATTCGCTTAGTTTTATTATTAAAACGTCCCAAAAAAAAAAAAAAAACTTGTAAGCGCTGCTCACGTGATACTGGCGGGACAGTGAAACCACGGCGGTAAAACACAGGTTCATCGCCATTAATAAAAGAAGAAGAAGAAGAAGATTATCAGAGTACAAGAATGACGTACTGAATGAAACAAACTTGCTGGCAGGTTATGTTATAGGTAGTTTTATTCTGGGTTGTGGTCATATCCCTTTATGGTTGAGTATTGAGGAACTATATTGGATATTGGATAGGTGGTGGATATGATCTGAAAGTACTAAGCTTGTAGTATACTACCACCAAGATAAGTCTACCAAAGGTAAATGATTACCAGGATTATAAGAAAACAGATTACAGTCCATGCAATATTTTCAGTATTTTGACGATTGAATGAATCGAATTGGTCAAGGAGTGATAACAGCAGCATATTATGACGGATAATATCAAATGAATTATTGAGAAATAAAAAAAAAACAAGTAAAGTATGCCTATAATACACCCCCCTGCAGGGCACAGGCCTTCACTCAACTATGAGGTGGTTTGGGCCATACTCCACCATGCATATTTGTTAATTATTTACTAATCTTGCGTAGATTCCAAAAACTTGATACAGTCTGGCAACTGGAACTGTATCTGAAACCTGTATAAGTATAAAAACTACCTGTTGTTTATTCCGAAAAACTCATTAACATTACTAAAAGATGTAAGTTAGCGAATTTCTGTGACAAACTAAATCACACGCATGCAAAGCCGCGGGGAACAGCTAGTTGGAGATAAATGTCTAATATTAGGACTTTGGGACTTGTGGTCGTTCCACTTGGTTATTTGTGTAGTCCACCTTGTGTCTGTGCATCTCGTGATGTGACCGGCCCATTGCCATTTCATCTTTAGAGCGTGTTTAAGAGCATCCGTCAGGTTTGTCTTTTTTTTAATTATTTCACTTCTGACTTTTACTATTTTCCTTAGTTTTAGGATACTTCTTTCCATCGCCCGTTGGGTTGTTATTATTTTATTTTTTATGTTATTTGTAAAGACCCATGTTTGGCAGCCATAGCCATTAAGCTAGGCAAGATGCATGTTTCTATTACTGTCTTTTTTAGTGGCATGTTGAAGTTTCCTTTCATTATTTCTTTATGAGTCCAAAATCTTTTCCACAAACAATTTACTCTTCTCTCCACCTCTTTTTCATTGTTGTCATGATTAAAGGATACTTGTTTGCCAAGGTAAATGTACTCGTTAACATATTCTATTTGGTTTCCATTTTTTGTTTGGATACTTTTCTGTGGGCCATTTGTCATCACGCTGCATAAAGTCTGTATCATATCTTGCAGTTCGTACGCTGACTTTGCGAAGATAGCAATATCATCTGCGAATCTTAGATTACTGAGATGTTTATTAGTTATCCCAATTCCTTTTTGGTCCAGTTAATTTTTTGGAATATATTATCCAGAACAGCAATAAATATTTTAGGGGACAGGGGGTCGCCTTGCCGTACTCCTCTTTCAATTGCAATCACTTCGCTTTTGGCTTCCAACCTTATTCTGCTTGAGCTGTTTGTGTAGATATTTTTCAAGAGGGTTATGTATATTTATTCTATATTACAAAATTCTAGCGCTTCCCATATAGAGGTGTGAGAGATACTGTCAAACGCTTTTGAGTAGTCTATAAAGCCAATATACAGGAGTTGGTTGTGTTCTTTAAATTTTTAATAACTTGCTCTAAGGTGTGTATATGGTCAGTTGTAGAATATCCCGATCGAAAACCTGCCTGCTCTACTGGCTGTTCGCTGTCTATCTTGCCTGCTATTCGTGTTAGTATAATGGATGAGAATAACTTGTATATACTAGAAAGCAGACTTATTGGTCTATAGTTTCCTATATCGAGTGGATTTCCTTTTCTTGTATAGGAGTACTATATCTGATTCACACCATTGGTGTTGTACTGTTCCCGTTTCTAGTACCATGTTGAATAGTGCCGTCAGAAATGTAAGCAGAATGGGGCTTCCAATCTTTATAGCTTCGTTGCTGATGTGGTCTGGGCCAGGACTTTTATCAGGTTTAAGCTTCTTTATGTGTAGTAGCACTTCTGCCTCCGCTATTGCTTTTATTTCATTGAACGCTGGCGTCTCTGTGGTTTTAGTTTTCTGTCTATTGGTGTCTCCAGGCTGTTTCAAGTATAATTCCTTGTAGAATGTTGTTGCACATTTCATTACGTCTTGTCTTGTTTTTGTAGTGTATTGTCCTTTGTTTAGGGTTTGTATCCAATTTTTGCATGTATTTAATTGTTTGTTAGCTCTTTTCACACTCCTGTATTTCATTATGTTTGCTGTTATAATATTTTTCCTATATTTTCTGTAGTCTTCCTTAATAGCTTTGCTTGTCCTCTTAAAAATAGCCTGTATTGCATTTTTTGTTTGTTTTGTTTTGTTCTTGCAAGTCGTAAGTTTAGTGCGTTCCTTTATAAGGTCTAAAGTACTTTGTGATAGTATTTTGTGTTGTTTTCTCTCTTTGATTTTGTTGTCCAGTATTGATCTACCACTAGCTCAAGTAATATCAATACTTTAATTTATTTAAATCAAGTAATCTTGCTTTCCACCTGATTGTGACATTTACCAAATATGAGTATACTAGCTGTTGCCCGAGACTTCGTTCGCGTGGTCTATGTAGGTCTAGCGATGCCAAATTAACATTACCTAGTAGGTACTTTAGATTCAAATGATGTGTTTGTTTATTTATTATGAGGGGCAACCAACTCATTTGACTGATATTGTGGAATGTATCTTATGGTTTACTTCAATATTTTGCGAATTTAACAGATGTTTAAGATATTTAACAATGTTTATAAGTGTAACTTGTTTGTATTCTGTTGCTGTACCATAAATAAATAAAATAAAATAAAATTATTTAGTCTCTAATTTATGAGAGACTATACTACCTAGTACCAAAGCTCACGTTTGAGCTATGTAAGAGAAAAACTGTGAAGAAGTGTTTTGAAGAAAATTATTGATATATTACAAACATAGATCACAAATGTCATAATTCATGTGGTAATGATAGATTTGTGAAACGGACCAATGGTCCAACATATTGTATGATGCAATGATATCCTTACAAAAACAATATTATTTGACATTCTATCAAAAATGTTAATTGACCCATTTCCTAACCAAGAATGGAATTAAAATAACAAAAACTATTAATAAGAATGTTTTCTGTAATTATCATGAGACAAAAACTTGATTTTAGATGTTGTTTTTGCATTTATATACTACTATCTATACATATAATAAAACTGTAAAAATGTCCTGTACATTGAGTAAAAAAAATCAAAAACAGTCCCAGGTTTTCTCTATGATCAGTGGAACAAAAAATGAGTTATTAAAATTACACTAATAAAATAACAATAGGATGGGGTTTAATTTCCACTAAAGGCATTCAAATTTTTAAGTGTTAAAATATCTAGAAGATCTGATATTGCTGAGATAGATACCTAATATTTGTCTATCCAATAAAATGTGTATCCTTTTGACTTGTTATCTCAATAGGTTTTGCATGATTAAACACTGAGCAAAAGCTTAATAGTTTGTTTTTAAATAAAGCATTACACAAAATTTTACTTACAGTTTCACAAATGTTTGTCCTTTTAATCTTAATTTTAATAGTGTTCATATCCACTATCTGACTTCGATAAGTGGGTGTGCACTCAGACTTCTTTGATTTCTTTTTGCTACGAGAACTACAAATGTCCAACATAGAACGTGGTTTACCACTACAAGGCGTCACGGCATGAGTCCGTTTCTCTTTTGAGTCTTTTCTACTCTTTTTTGTGGATAATTGACTAAGTTCATGACTGTAGGGTTTGCCACTTTGCCGAGGCAAGTTGATTAATGGTAACTTTACACTGCACCTAAGCACTTCGTCTTCTGAACTTTCACTTTCTTCAGCTTCTTCCTCTTCAGCCCACTCATCATCCTGACACTTACTGCTGCTAACTAAATTTAAATTTTTACCACCTTTCACTTTTGAACGCACAGTTCTATTAGATGAATGGGATTTATGTCTTGATTCACGTGAGGAGTTTTTTCTTCGTTTCCTTTTAGATGGAAGACATCCATTGTGGATTGAGTGATCATTGTCTCGTCTAGAATGTTGCTTATGCTTTCTGTGACGAGGTTTGGGGGATTGCACCAGCCCATTTGCTATTTTGTGTTTTTGATTTGCAATTTCATCAATGCTTTGCTCAAAGTCTGTCTCGAGTTTGACACAGGAAACAGAGTCTAAGTCTTCCTCTGTCGAGGCTGCGTCAGTGTCGTCAGTCGCTATCTTAGGAAGGCGGACCTCAGGGAATAGGTCTTTGCGGACGGTGAGCCTCATCGCAGGCTCTGCGCTCGCGGCCTCGTAACCGCCGTTCACGGGACTCGTGCGACCCGACATGCCGCCCGCCTCCCGCCGCCCTCGCGTACCACTTCTACAAACCGCTCACCTGTCCGCGAGGTAAACAATCAGTTTGACACATCACATTTTCACTTTTGTGGTCCAACAAATCACCGATCGTTACGCGATGGGGGAACTCTGTTCATGACTGACGTTAATCGACGCACAAAACATTATAATATCTTTACTATACAGCTTTTGTGACAGTCCGTAGCATCTTTTTTCTTCACGTATTCGCATTTTAGGTCATCCATGTTCATGTAACGTTGTGATTGCGAAAAACAAAGTACGGATCATTTTCGCGGACACTTGCACTTGTACCTTAGGTTGTAAGAACAAAAATGAACAATCATTAAAACTACAGACATAATAAACACTGAGTTATTATTTTAGTCGACAGTGAGTTGATGAAAACTGTTGACCTTGTTTAGAAGCTTATTATGTTTCAAATTTTAATCAACAGATGCAGCAGACATTGTCACAAAAAAGTTGTTCAACGCGAACGAAGTAACCTTGATGGGACGGCTACATTACACGTCAAATTACAAAAACATTGTTTTCAGCAAGATTAAATCCAAAATGCAGTTTATTAATATGTAATATTGTTATACTTTATATAACCCAATGAAACACTAAACATTTATAATTACTGACTTATTATTTCGGTTTTCTATCAAAATTATTACCTCATTACAAGCTTAATTCTAATGTCAAAATCTATAGTCTACGTCACTACTCGACTATGTAGTTCATTAAAATCTTCAGAGATGGCAGCACACGTATAATGTACAGAAATTCAATAGACCATTGAATCTTTGTTTCTCTCTTTCCTCATGAAAGTTAAAACTTTCGAGTTTTCGGGATGTCAAAATGACATTTGTAATGCAGTAAAAATGCTTAAACTTTGTCTTTTTCGAAATGATAAAATTGGCCCTCTATTAAAATGCTGAGTTTAATGTGCGATCTATGACGCGATTTTATTGTGTGAATTTGTTTGTGACGTTCAAGAATGATAATGTTAACCTATACGTTCTTTCTGTAGCAGAGTACTCGGGTGAGTCATATTTATATTTATTACATTTTGCTATGTATCGATGATCTCATAATTATTAGTAGGCATATAAATGCAGGCGAACACTTCATTAGCACTGAGTGCTTTAAAGAAAAATCTGTGAACTACATAAATGGATAATCTTTAATAAAAATTGTTACAAACAGTTAGATTTATCACAACATTCTATAACTACCCTCATTTTATTAACCTAGGTACTTATGAATAGGTGCTGTCTAAATAGGAATGGAAGAGATGCGGCATCTCTTTGCATAAAGGCAGGGAAAATTTTTGGAAGCTAAAAAAGTATACACTACCAAATAAGCCTGTATGAATGCAAACACTTCTGTACCTATTAAATTTTACTGTTGAAAACTTACCTACTAAAACGGTAAAAAAAAACAAACAAAATCAATTACTTAAATAAAATATGTAATCAAATCAATTACATAAATAAGTCCAATATTAAGTAACTTTTGGTGATAGTCCCATGCATTTTTTAAAATGGCCCAAACAGTGGATTGCTGTTTTATATCATTGTCAATTTTATGTCATTAGTCTTTCTTTCTCAAAATATAACTCTGTCTCCGTGAGCTTATTAGGCTGTAATATTGATAAAGTGACCAGCCTGAAGTTACTTTATAAAAATCAATTACGGAACTAATTTGAATAATCCTTCCTTTGATGGATTTTTTTCCCATTTAATTGAATAAAAGTACCTATTAAATAACCCACCTAGATGTAGTCTACTCTTTTACCTATCAACATCCAAGCAGTCTCATGAGACTGCATAACAATGGAATTTCTATTCTGACTCTATTACGCATGCTTAATGACTTAAATAAAACATTGATCAAATTATGTTCCTTGATAGTCATATCTATACTTAGAATAAAATTGTAAAAGGTCAAATTCTATACATTAAAAATATTAAAAAATTTTTTTTGGAAGGCAATATACTGAAGATACTGAAGCTAGTAAGTAAGAAGCTAAATACTAGATACTGAAGCCAAAACTGTAATTTATTTCATTTCGGATTTCTTACACATCACACTGATACTACTGAACAGATTCAAATAAAACTGATATGATTTTAGTTTGAATACTCTAAGGTAGATCAAACTTTTTGTCCGACAAAGGATACTTTTATCCTGTAATTTAGCATGGTTTCCTTGGGGAGGGAATGAAAGTGAAAGTTTGTACTTTGTTGCAATACATTAACTTGGCGTCCGGGTTTTCTCTATTATTTTTTTGTTAGAAAGAGACCTCCTTTCTAACATAAAGATAAAGCAAGGACTTAAAATTGTAGAAAGATTATTTTATCGAGTTATCAATAAAACAAATTCAAACCATATTTTAACAATAACCATAGTTTTGCAATCTATGTGTATATTTATTGCCGGTGGAGTTATTGTTTTTTAAGAAAGTTATTAGCTGATAGCAGATTGCATGCTGGTGGTGCGCCAAGTCCTGCTAACATACTAATATCTTAGTAAGACTAACGAACAGATGCGCACGCCAATAAGACGCCAGTTTGTTACCAGCCTTATTTAAGTTCAACTTAACTCATCACAAAAAAAAATGAAGTACAGAAATAAATAATGGCAAAGTAAGAATAGCAAATCAGCTTAGTTTTTAAGCCTTAGGTACACAGCCGGCGGGGCCCCAACTAACATTTAGGCGCTATAATTAGAGCTATAAGAGATACATAAAAGAGCTAACATTATTTTTAGGTTATATATACGTTCTATAACAAGAGTTATAGCTTGCTCAAACCCTAATATACCCCCGAAATGGGCATAACTTTTGCAGTCTTAAGTTCTTAAATCGCGATACAAAACAGTTACAACACAAAACAAGGAGGTATAAAGGTGGTATAATGTGTCTACAGTGGTGCTAAGTAACTCTTTGAGCGTTATATAGGCGGCAGAAAAGTTAATATTATTATAGCGGTAGAATTGATCTAGAAAGGCTATAAAATCAACTGAAGGAATTACTAAGAACCGATTTATTGTTTTTTTTACTCCTAAAGATATAATTCTATATGAAATTAAGTCACTCATCTATCCTAAGGTTGCATGATATTTAAAGTACTTTTTATATTGTGTTACCGGGCGAGTGCTTTTCCAACTAAGCTATCGCGGACGTTGGCTAACCCGTCGAAATTTGTCAAGCGTTTCTCGCTGTTGAAGCCAGCGTTTTATCTGATCAATGTTGCGGCTATACGTATGCCTTAATTAGTATACTACCGTCAAACAAACGCTTGACAAATTTCGACGGGTTAGCCAACGTCCTCGGTAGCTTAGTTGGAAAAGCACTCGCCCGGCATGCGATGAGACGTGGGGTCGAGTCCCACCTGAGGCAGTCGATTTTTTTCAAGTGTTATATTATCATAGATATAACAAGCATGTAATTGCTAAAAATAAAATTTAAAGTGATAATCGGTTGGGGCAAGATCTGGAGAGTATGGTGGGAGACGCAAAGTTTCCAGTAGCAGCTTCTCTAACTTGGCGACCGTTTGATGTGCAGTGTGTGGTCTAGCTTTATCCTGAAGGAGCAGTTGGCTAGAGCAATTCACCAGTCTCGGTTGTTTAATGGCGAGCTTTTCCATCATTGTTTTTTATTGTTGGTAATACAAATCTGCAGTAATCGTCTGGCCTGATCTCAAGAAGCTGTAGTGGATAACACCAGCACTGGTCCACCCAACACTAACCAGAATCTTCTTTTTGGTGAGTTTTCGCTTAGGGCAAGGTTTTTCCGGTTCTCCAGGGTTAAGCCATTGTGATGATAGCTTGCGATTAATACTCTCTCTCATTAATACTTATTCATTCAGTATATAGGCCCTCTTCCGGGCACTTATACACGTCCCAAAATATAGCTTTACCCTACCACCGCTTCGGGACTGCATATCGGCTAGTGATGAGAAGAAACGGCGCAACAAACTTAACTGAGTCGGTCAGCCTTTTTTACAGGAAATACAGTTACAAGACATTTAGTAAGTGCGAGCTAAGCAGGTTAAGTCCATGCACGCTCAAATAATCGTCTACTTTACCTAGTCAGGTCATAAGTTCTGTCACATGTGTAATATGAAATAATTTTTACATGTTTATTATTTATGTAACCATTTATATAGCAAAATGAACTTAATAAAACATAGATTCATATGGTAATAAAGTTTATTCAAAATAACCCCCGCGATTTTGAATACAGGCCTTCAATCTGCGCGGCCAGTCGTCTATCGCAGCACGAACGAGGTCCATGTCAATATCGGCGGCTGCCTTAATCAAGGATGCCTTGAGTGACTCCAAATCAGGATGAGGCTTTGAGCAGGCCTTATCCTCCAAGTGTTGCCATATCTTGTAATCTAACGGATTCAAATCTGGACTGGAGGAGAGCCAGTCTTCGTGCCGGATGAAGCCGCCAGCCAGTCTTGTGTGCTTTTCGCTCTATGAGCTGGCGCAGAATCTTGTTGGAATACCCAGTGCCTGTTATTAAACATGGTATGAGAAACAGGTTCCACAAGGTTCTTGAGGACTGTATTTTGATACACAACTGCATTCGTTTTTACGCCTTTCTCACAAAAATATACCTCAGTTAAGCCCCAATAAGAGACTCCCAACCAAACCATGAGCGAGGATGGAAAATGACCTCGTTGAACACGCGGAATACGGTTGCTAGCTTCTTCACAGCTGTGTGCGTACACCTTATCATTTTGTTTGTTGTAGCTCTCTTCCACGGTGAAAATTTTTTCATCCGAAAAAAGAATTTCCCGATGCTTTTTTCCTGCGTACCGCTTCAACAAAGCGCGTCATCTCTTCAGTCTCAGGTCCATTAAACGAGCGTCCAAATGATGTCCTGTTTTTCTTCGATATGCCCTAAGCCCTAAGTCTTCATTTAACACCCTTTTCACCGTGGTCCTGCTTAACCCCATCTGAAGGGCCAACAGTTTTACTTACGTATGGGATTTCTTTGAATTCGCGCCTTCACAGCTTTTATCACTGCTGGAGTCCTAACAGAGCGAGGGCGACCACTTCTTGACCTGTCATCTACACTAGAGTCTTCATATCGTTTTATGGTACGATAAACGAATCTTTTGGTTCATCATCATCATTTCAGCCATAGGACGTCCACTGCTGAACATAGGCCTCCCCCATTGACTTCCAGATTGGCCGGTTGGAAGCGGTCTGCATCCAGCGTCTTCCTGCAACCTTTACCAGGTCGTCTGACCACCTTGTGAGTGGACGTCCTACGCTGCGCTTGCCGGTACGCGGCCTCCATTCTAGAACCTTTCTGCCCCATCTGCCATCAGTTCTACGTGCTATGTGCCCCGCCACTGCCACTTCAGCTTGCTAATCCGTTGGGCTATGTCAGCGACTTTTGTTCGTTTACGGATCTCTTCATTTCTGATTCGATCTCGCAAGGAAACACCAAGCATAGCCCTTTCCATAGCACGCTGTGCGACCTTAAGCTTTCTTATGAGGCCCATAGTGAGAGGCCACGTTTCAGTTCCATATGTCATCACTGGTAACACACACTGGTTGTAGACTTTCGTCTTGAGGCACTGAGGTATTTTGGACGAGAAGACGTGGTGTAGTTTCCCGAACGCTGCCCAGCCGAGTTGGATTCGACGATTGACCTCCTTCTCAAAATTGGATTTACCCAACTGGATAACTTGTCCTAAGTAGACATATTTGTCAACAATTTCGAGAGTAGAGCTCCCAACGGATACTGGGTAGGGCGCAACATGGGCATTCGACATGAGCTTGGTTTTGTCCATGTTCATTCGCAGGCCTACTTGTTGGGAGACTCGAGTAAGGTCATCGAGCATTGTGCTGAGGTCTTCAAGCGATTCTGCCATGACCACAATATCGTCGGCAAACCGAAGGTGAGTGATGTACTCGCCGTTGATGTTGATGCCAAATCCTTTCCATTCCAGGAGCTTGAAAGCGTCTTCCAATGCAGCGGTGAACAGTTTCGGAGATATAACATCTCCCTGTCTTACGCCTCGCTGCAGAGGAATCGCCTTCGTGCTCTGCTCCTGTACTCGGACCGACATGGTGGCGTTTTTGTATAAACACTTCAACACCTCGATGTACCGATAGTCAATATGGCACCGCTGGAGAGACTGTAGCACTGCCCAGGTCTCGATCGAATCAAAGGCCTTCTCATAGTCCACGAACGCTAAGCATAGTGGCAAGTTATACTCCTCGGTCTTCTGTATAATTTGCCGCAGCGTATGGATGTGGTCTATGGTACTAAAGCCTTTTCGGAAACCGGCTTGTTCGGGAGGCTGAATTCAAAAGTTTTTATTGTGTGACAGAACTTATGACCTGACTATGTATAATACCCTTTTTTCATAAGGTTTTTTTTAATGTGGATTTTAAACTTATGTACCGGTTTAACAAGAGTCTGTAGAACTTTATTAAAAATTTAATACATTTCCCCAAGAATGAATTACCAACTTTGTGTTAGTTTTTACCAAGTTTATTTTTATTACGAGTATTATAATGATGAAAATCACTTTTTAAGCTAAACAAAGTTAGATTTTTTCGAACGTACATAATATTTTCAAAAATGTATTGGGAGGCTACAGTGGTAAAATATTAATATCTTTAAAAATCTACCTCAGAGAGTCACGGGTCCAAGACAGTATATTGCGCGTACGGCTCTTTTCTGTAACACAAATATTGATTCAATGTCAGCAGCAGAGCCCCATAGCAGTAAACCATACGACAACAAACTATGGAAATAACTAAAGTATACTACTCTTGCCGTTTCGACATCAGTTAAAGCCTAGTTTTCCTCACTGCATAAGCCGCTGAACTGAGCCTTCCTGACAAGGCAACTGTATGGGGACCCGATTGCAGCTGGGAGTCTAATGTGATTCCCAAAAAAGTTGTGGAATCGACTGCATCTATAGTATGATCGTCTCACATATTAATATGCGTACTGACCTGCCTCACATTGGGCATAGTGAATTTAATGCATTTAGTTTTATTTGCATTATTTACATAGTCGAAGTTTTGCAGTTTTATTTACATAGTCGAAGGCAGCTTTACCTCTGTCAGTTTTAAAAATGAATTATGTATCATAATCTGCAAACAATACTATCTCATAAAGATGTTTAATGCAGTAAGGAAGGTCATTTATATAGATTAGGAATAATAGAGGTCCCGATATAGAGCCCTGGGGCAAGCCCATGCGTAATGGAGCTCCAGAAGAGTCAGTTTAATTTTGATTTCTATCTGTGAGGTACGACTAACAATTTACCTGAATCATTTGAGACACCATAACGCCGTAGTTTCTAATAGTCTT
Source organism: Anania hortulata (assembly GCA_963576865.1). Lineage (NCBI taxonomy): Eukaryota > Metazoa > Arthropoda > Insecta > Lepidoptera > Crambidae > Anania > Anania hortulata. The sequence goes on along the minus strand of OY756390.1, from coordinate 10,398,856 downwards.
GTGATCTACACAATTGAAAGCATTAGACGAATTACAAAAAACGCCTAATGCATCTTGCTTTCTTTCAAAAGCATCGAAGATATGCTTAATAAGGGCAACTCCCGCATCAGTTGTGTTTCTACCTTTGGTGAAACTGAACTGCTTCTCATGCAATAGTGTGTCAATTCTGAAATGAGATAGGAGTTGATTGAAGGCTATTTTTTCAAATATTTTACTAAGAGCTGGTAGCATTGATATAGGTCTAAAGTTGGAGGGATCTGTAGCGACATCTAGCTCGCCACATACGAACTAAAACTGACGTATCCTACATCGCGATATTAAAGTTATCGGAGCGATTGAACCATATATACAAAAACCCGACAAACAACCGTCGGGCAGTAGCCCACCAGACACAACACCCGTCTGGTCGGAGGATCCTCCCATTTTCAATGGTGGATGAGGAACTCAACACCCTGTTCCTTCTCACCCCAAAGATCACTCTCATCACCGGGTTTAGATAATAGTATAATTTTACTAAATTTTAATAAATTAGGAAACGTACCTTTATCAATACACTGATTAAATATACTAGCAAGATGAGTTGCTTATGTTGCTATACTATAGATTATATGGTTAATTATATTAGTCGAAATGCCCCATAAATCTTCTGTTTTTTCATATTCAGCTCTTTAAAAGTTTTAACAATATCATCAGGATTAACATGTCTAAACTTTAGGGAAGAATTGCATTCGTCCACATTTGATTTCAAAAAAGTTTCCGCAAGACCTGGCGTAGAGTTTAGTTTGGTTGTAGCAATTGGTATATTAGAAAAGAAATCATTAAACGCGTTTGCTACTTCACTGTCTGATTTAATAATTTTATTATTTATATTAAGGCAAATTGTGTGATCCGATTATCTGTTTTTGCTTGTTTCTCTATTAATTATGCTCCAAGTAGCTTTTATTTTATTTTCGGAGCTAACAATAATATCCCGAATAAAATTGCTTTTTGAAAACATTTGAGATTTTTTAAACATATACAATTCAATAATATTAGGGTCTTGAGTGGGCGCTTTTAGGTCATATAATTCGTATAATTTTTTCCTACTTTTATGAATACCAGTCGTGGATTGTAGTACAGGAATTACAGGATCCATTTCTTATCACAAGTCACGATATGGTTCAAAATCCCCTCATTATTGTGACGATTGAGCAAAGAAACGCAGCAAGCGACGCGTGTTTGTTGGTTTGCTTCAGTCAATTCGTGCGGTACCCACTTCGAGTTTTTTTTTACTTTTCTGATTTGGCGCAAATGGATAAGTATCGTTGTGTCACTTACGCCGAAGGCTGCTGCAAATTCAGAAGTGGTTTAAGATGGATCCGCTTCCACTATCGCCTTCAATTCTTCGTTATTCACTTGAGTATCAGGTTGTCCATGAGGCTCATTGTGTAAATCGCAACTTCCAGAACGGAAACGTTGCAACCAAAAACGCACCGTTCGTTCGTTAGCGGTGCCTGGTCCGTACGCGTCGTTATTTCTTCGAGTCGTTTCTGCAGCACTGGTGCCACGGTGGAACTCGTATTCGAAAATACCGCGAATTTTCAATTTGTCCATAGTTGTTGTTATAGCAATGTCGAAGCTCAAACAAATGATGAGAAAACAAATAAATACAAATTTTAAAACAATTTTTTCGGGCTTTATTTCTAAATAAACTTGAATTTGCAATTCCTAAACAAAACGATAATTGATGTTAAAGTTGCCAGTATTGAGTATCGGCAATTTCATATGTAAGGACCTAATAATATCCCCTAATACTACAAGTGCAGGGAAAAATTAGAAATATGTACATTTGTAATTAATTAATTGTTATAATTAATTTTTAAATTTTAATTAATGTGTAATTAAACTACGAGACTCGATTCCTGAACAGTTTATAATATGTACCTACTTACAAATTTGTACGGAACCCTCGGTAGGAAAGTCCGACTCGCACTTGTCCGTTTTTTTCCCGTTAATATTATTAATATCATGCGTAATTATTGAACATATTAATTTATTTTTTATTGCATTATTATTTTAATATTTCTATTTGACATTGTTTCAGGTCGCGTTTTTCGCCTGAATAGTCACAAGTCAGTGAGATAGTTGGTACGGACAGCACACTGGTGTCGGTGTCGTATTCGTATACCGACCGCAGGCGATCAGGTATCGGAAAGGTTGCGAGGGTCGCACGTTGTGATGTGGTAGTGAGGTGGTGCGGTGGTGGTCACGGGGTGAGGCGGCGAGTGATGCAAGGCGCGGTGATGCAGAGGCATGGTGGACGCGGCTGCGGAGCGCCGGCCGGACGCCGCCGCGGCCAGCGATGCCGATTCCAGTCTTACCAAGTGAGTATTCGTTTTGCACGATTGTACTAACGGGTATTATGTCATTAAAAAATAAATCTTTATTATTTTAAGTTTGTGAAGCAACTTTCACTTACCCAGCACAATTTATAATACATTTACTATATGTGCAATCCATTTTTATTGCACTAAAAAATCAAAATCCTATTATTTAATGTGTAAAAAATACAAATAAGCCAAACAGTTCGAGAAGTGTGTGTGTTATAGCAAAACAAAAATATGTTTACTTATTTCGAATAAACTAGTTTAAAAAGCTTGTAATTATCTTTTTTTATAATAACTGTCTAACGTACCTATTATTTTTCTAAATTCACTTTTATCTTAACGAAAAACTAAATGTTACTTATCGGAAAATAATGAGTTCAAAATGCGTGTTCTTTGCATATTTCGTAGTTGATCTGCTACGGAAACAATGTAGCTATGCTATTGTAGGTACTTAGGTAGTTTTCTAGTTACATTTTGCCATTGAAAATTGATAACACAACAGAAAATTACACATGCGGCAAATACGTTCAGCAGTTCATCGAGCAGCGCAAAACTCAATATGCTCTTGTTATTGAAAGAGGTATGCGTTTGCGACTTATCTTTTTTGCTTTGTGTTTATTTATACATCGTGTTCTGTTTAATGTTCTGAAAATTGGGTATATAAGCAAGACCGTCTAAAGGAGCGACACGTAAAAGTTTTTTCGACATTCATACTTTTTTTTTATCATAAACCTACTTTTATGTTCTTGATTTATCGCCAGAAAACCAACATCTAGGTAAGTATGTTACAATTCGAATTGACTCAAGCGACAATGGGCGTCTTCTGTACTGCCAGCAAAAAATATATAATTTTTGTCACTTTTAAAATTAATAACATGTTCATAGCAAAATAAGAACAAAAAACAATTCGAAACCAACATTACAAGGAGCCTCTAGTTAAAAACTTCGAACTTTTTTGTATTGAGCCTGGCATACCTCAAGTTGCAAGTAACCTTAAATAACGTTATTTTGGTGTACACCTATGAAACATGCGTTAATCGAAAGAGAAAATAATTACAAACAACAAATACGCCTTGACAAAATGTCGTAAATGATACGCTTTTTTCAGAATTTCAATTTGACTATGTAAATAAAAATAAATATTACGTTCACCCTAAAATTCTAAAAAAGCCACTTACGACATTTTGTCAAAGAGTATTTGTTGTTTGTAATTATTTTCTCTATCGATTAACGTATGTTTCATAGGTGTACACCAAAATAACGTTATTTAAGGTTACTAACAACGTGAGGTGTGCCAATTAGGTTCGATGCCTTTTCCGATAATAAAAAAGAACACGTAACTTCCCATAGAATCTACTAGATTGTGCCGGACAGGGACGACCGAATTTCGTCCGCTTATTTATTTTTCATCTACGCGGTCCATTTCTAAAATGAAATCGCTGTAGATTGGTAGATCTATGCGTTGTCTAACACATAAAAAACACGATTTTATATGTATGTTTCATATAACATAATAAAATACCTTATATCAACAATATGTCGCGCCACAATCCTATCGCCAGAATGTGTCGTAAATATAATCTCCTGCAAAGTGACTCTAAGTTGGACATATTTCACTCAGGGTTTGCGAGGTTCAAAACGGCAGCAAGGTCCATTTTTGACGAACACAATGGTGTTCGTTAATCTTAAGTGGAAAATAATTTAAGATATTTATAATTAGTATTTTTATATTATAAAATTATTATTTGTTAACGAATTGATTTAAGCAGCAGTGTAAACACCTGATATTAGTTTAGTCCAATACCTTTATACATTTATACCGTTTCTTGTATAACTGATGTCTGTTGTGTTTTCCAATTAATTAAAAAAAAAAAAATGTCTGTCTAATCTCTGAATCCTACTTATGTTATGAATGAAAAGCTGTGTGTTGTTACTTAACCTCGCGAGTTTCAGCCGTTGTCGGATTAGATAGTATATCCTTTGTCTTTGTGTGTGTGTAAAGCCACTATGACTAGACCATAGATTATCTGGAAATAGAGAAGCGGGCAAAGACTAGCCATAAATCATCCTGAATTTTTAACACACACAGTTCCCGCTCTAAAGAATATTGCTCGATTAACATCTGTCAGCAACAAACTGAAAACCAGGCTCGTAATAATTTGTTTGCGTGTGTCAGCTTGGTTAACGCCTATCTGTGATCTGTGACATACCGCCTGAAAACAAAAAAAATCCTCTATTTGCTCCTCTATACAAAAAAATCCTTGCCGTCTGTCAAGACGTGGATGTATGAAATACAAGCTTCTACGGAACCCTCGGCGTGCAAGTCCAACTTGCACTATCCGGTTTTTTGTGAAAGTAGATAAACCTAAACATTTAAAAATGCTGTACCTATACTATACTAAGCTACGATGGCAAAGATCAGCAATTGATATTCATTACTTCTTGGACCACATGTCATGGGCTCACTATTGACCGCTGCCTTTTGCCCATTGACCCAAATGACCCGCTATCATTCTATTGAGATCTATTGGCAGGTTCGTCAATAACTGGATACTTCCTTTTAAGTTGTCAATTTACTAATTTATGAGCTCATAAACATCGAGCATGTACTTGTACCGACTTCCTTTCGTATTGTTATAATGTAGTTAAACAACTGATAAGTTCTAGAATTGTTGACAAGAATTTGGTATACTACATCTTAATTAGTTAGTAGCTCTAGAATTCGCCTATCAAAGATCAGAATAAAATCGTCTATAGTTCCTTGTCTCATGAGAACTCCGTCACGACTCACGACAATTATTAAATGCACAAAGTGCAGCAATCTCGGCATCTGACTTATTTCTTCGTTGTTGTACCTAATCAGTTGTAGCCTCGTTCCCCTAGTTAGCTTTGTTGACAGCAGCATCGTAACTCCTGTCCAGCAAATTGTTTGATTAGGTGTAAGCTGAGCTGGGCACGCAATATCGAATGAGTTAATGAGAGCAGTGAGCACTGAACACCGATACGTCTCGTCACGGTTGCGCGTTATCACTGGCCGTGGGCGGCGGTGTATGCGACTTCAATACTTACTTACATGTATGTATACATGTATGTATGATATGTTTATGTGTGCGAGTATAGTAGCGCTTCCAGGAAACGCGAGTAGGTTTCTCAGAACCGATTCAGAGTCGCGCGCGTTTTCAGCAATGAATGACGGCGTAAGTAAGATACCACCACTATTAGTGAATAAAAAATCATTTTTTATAAAAAAATATCCGACTTCAAAAACACTGAAAAGCTAAAAATAACCTTCAAACAATCATATAACAGTTATTATTGGAGTCGGTTTTTTTAGCTTTTTAGTGTTTTTGAAGTCGGTTATTTTTTTATAAAAATTTGTTTTATTCGTCTGTTTTTTAGTATTTTTTTACATTATAAGTGGCGATCTGTGATGTAATTATAGCTAAATTGCTTATTATTCAAATAAGTCCAAACACGGCTATGATACATTGTTTTATCAGAGAGTTCCGGTGCTTACCTTCCGCCTTCTTCATCAGATCAGTTCAGATCAATCTCACCAGAATCATTTATTAAAATTTGATTTGTCGGCTATGGCAAGGCTTAACTGTCTTAATAAAAATATCTTATCTATTGTGGCCAACTATGGTCTCCATCATCAGTTCTACCTCAGCAAATGATACTTTCTGAATGCAAGTGCTTGATTTGTTGTTAAATATACTAAAATCGCTATATGTATACATATAATATTATAGGAGTTCCCTCAATTCCTCATAGATCCCATCATCAGAATTGAGTTTTGAAAAAAAAGGGACCAATCTGGAGTTATACCCTTTCAATTGAGAAAATAATTTTTCAAATCGGTCCATTAATGGCGGAGTTCTAAGGTAACAAACATAAAAAAAAACATACAACCGAATTGAGAACCTCCTCCTTTTTTTGAAGTCGGTTAATTATAAAAAGTTACCACTCGCAGAAGAAACCTTTATCTTATCAACATTCTGTCCTCGCTAGTTCTAATTGAAGCTAATTATATCTATGCAATTCGCTTACACGCTACACACGACGCGAGAAATAACCTCAATGATATCTACTTACCTCGCTTGTAAATATTGATTTAATTAAGCCACTCAAGGATCCTTTGGGCTATCTGTTGGCTGGCTATTTTCTTGGTAATAAAACTTATTATGATTGTCTAGTAGGTAGATATGTACTTCATATACAAATGTATTACTTTTTAAACTTAATAATAAATTACATTACAGTATCATCATAATATTATTGATAAGTGTGTTAAATATGTCGAGCTTTATTTATCTACCTTTTCTTCAGCTCTCTGTCTTGTCTATATAAACGTGATTAACTGCACAAAGAAAATATCGAACTATAATTTAAGTCGATCCAAGTTTTCGTGTTGCAAATGAATTTCGCTCTCTCATCATCTCGCAGATATTTTTGTGTATTAAATTAACGAGATATTTTATTGAATATAAAATCAAACAAAATACAAAGTCAGTACTATTATTATCTCATCACCCCATAGTCATACCACAAGCAGTTTCGATGTTGCGGGAGGTAGTTAGTTATTTTAAGGTAAGGTTACGAGTAAGTAGTCGTCAAAGGTAAACTAGCATGTGGTTTCCAAAGCTTACTACTTTAGCCCAAATTTTCTGCAAAATATTTTAAAAATACCTATGCTAAGAATTGTCGAAACCTACACAACATTTTGAGCATTCGTTTCCAGTAGGTATACTTCAGGAGAAAAAGAAATTGAAATTATTAAAAAAACAAACAAAAAAGGTGCTAATTCTCTTTCTTAATTTTTACCGCTTGACCGCTTGACCGATTTAATTCATTTATATGTCCATGATAGGCCAACTTGATATCTATAATCTGTGCATAGGGCTTTTTAATCGAACAACTGCGTCCATGCGATTTTCTAAACTTGTCATTTACGAATGGATCTACGATTGGTGATCTAGTTTTGCTTCGGACAAAAATTTCTAATTTCTTTACACATCTAATATAAACTCAACTCACACATTTTTTACAAGCGCATGTCTAATTTTAGTAGGTTAACTAGCTAAGTAAATGGCAGAGCCATTGCCTTTCTCCTTAAATTATGAATACATACTTAGTTTAAGTTTTTAAATAGATTAAATTTATTATTGGTCGTTTGTTTGTTCTATCCTTGCCTGTCATTTAAACATAATTTTCCTTTTTCCAAAAGACTCAATTAGTAATACAATTATTCTAAAATATATATCTAAAATAGTAAATTAACAATTGTATAGTCTGTTTTTATCGTGTAGTTTATTTAGTTCAAACAATACTAAAACTACTTTAATAAAACAAGAAAGTGTTTTCAGGAATTTAAAATTTTGCATTACGTTATTGATTGTCAACAAAATATATTCCAAATAAATAAAATAAAAATCCTGAAAGTAATCTAACTATGATAAACGAGTACAACCTTTTAAAATATGGTAACATTATCAACGTTATGATGACGAGTTATTTGTACAGCAATTAGCTATGATAATTGATTCTGATGATGTCATCCATGTACATCATATCCTTCCATGTAGATGGAAAATTCGATCACTATGCTGTGCCATAAATGTACATTCAACCAAATAAACACTTACGGTGTACTAACTGTAATCTCAGTTTTCCGACGAAAATCCTGAGGGATGTAGCTCAGATGACTCCATGTTAAAAGGTTAACAAAATATGAATGATGATCTTATATTGATGTGATGTAGGCCAGTTACCTGCCGGGTTCGCCATTTTTAGCCGGAATAATTTAAAACTGTCATTCTTTGGAGCTTCATACGCTTTGCGCAGGTTAAATTTAAATTTAAATAAAAATATATTTGTATGCCGTGAATAAATAATAGTAGAGGGCTTTTAGCTTGACGTAATCAAGTAGAATTTTAAATAGGTAGGTTACTGGTTAGGTGATGTTAGTTTCTCAAAACATAATATGTAAGTATGTTAAAATATTCACAAAACTTATAAGATTTTTACGCATTGTTTTTGTGTTTGTTTGTAACATGATGGAAGACTTTGTTCGAGCAACAAAGAGTAAACTCTTTTCCAAAGTTGCAGGCGCCAACTCAACATCTGTTGAGAAGGCGGCCTGTGCTGGTGTCGACCGTTTGACTCGCTAATTCCGTCGGTGACGGTGCAAGGGGCCGCGGTCCGCGGGGAGGGGACTATTTTCGTCTGGCGGCCACGTTTGGAAAAGGCGCAGTGACGTCACGATCCTCCACAGCGATGATGCCATCGGGCGCCCGCGACACGCACCGGCCAACTTGCCAAAATATCACAGCACGCTACCCGCATCAACTTTATTTTGGTCATTGTTCGCCGACGGACATGAGATTGTATGTACATAAGTAATGATTGCAGCCAGATTTGTGTCGCCCCAGGCCACTTACATTTGACTGGCCCCACCGGCCTACAGGGGCGCGCGGATTATGGCCAATTCAATAATGCGCCCTGTTGACTTTGTAAATGAGTGAAGTAGTTACCACTACCACCATTTGGAAATCGCTAACAATTTATATAAGGTTTTATCCAAAATCTTACAATAAAATAAACTGTACTGACCAAAATTAACTTGTACTTTTGAGAAAAATGCTTATAAATTATAACTCGAGCAAAACGAGTCATCATTTTTAAAAGAAGTTACGTGTTCTTTTTATTTCAACAGATATTGCCTGTTGAAGCCTTATTTAACACAGGGAGCAAGCTTAATAACAATACAAATATCCCACGAGCATTAGTCCCTTCAGTAAAATAGTAATTCCTACCTAAGCCTGTTAGTTGGTTATTAAGTAAAACTTACGTACCTACATAATACAATCCATTGTCCGTGACTACGTCCATGCAACTCTTTAATCTTCCATCCAATACCAATTTACCTCTATTTATTATCATCAGCCTTAAGAAGTCCACTACTGGACATAGTCCTGCCCCATAGAACGCCAAAGCGAAACGTTCTCGGCCGTTTGCGTCCAGCTTCCCGTAACTTTGACTATGTCGTCTGTTCACCAAGTGGGAGGCCTGCCCACGCTGCGTCTTCCAGTTCATGGTCGCTACTCGAGAACCTGTCTTCTACGACACGATATCCTTTAGCATTTATCTATCTCACCATGAAAGGTTTTTGTTTTTGTCGGCATTCTTGGCAAGCTTGCCTAGTTGTAAACAAAGCATTTGATCGTTCCTTGCCAATATAATGTCGATCAAACTTTTTTATGTTGCTCTCCTTTGACATTCATGCATGTGCCAAGACTGCCAAGTACACTTAGTTAATAATTTACTAAATTAGACTTGCAAATTGACAATTTATGTTTATAGCCTCAATCTGGTAATACACTTATTATAATTCCTAATAAATATTTTAAGATCATGGTTTAAGAAACATTATTAACATTAAAAACATATTATTTATTTATTTCTAAACTTACAAACTATCTTTACAGGTACAGTTACCTAATGCGATAGAGAAGCACTAAACTAAAAACAACATTAAATATTAAATTAAATACAACATCAAATTTTACATTTTTACAACATACAAATCAACATTAATTGTTCCCTTTCCGATAAAATGTAACACACGTGTATTGTGCACTACATTTTATATGAAATGGTGTACAATGCAACTTTTGTAAATTCACTCAGATTGCAACTGAACAGCTATTAAGTTGAGCGTGCGCAGAGCGCGCGTTAGCGGCGCCTCGCTCAGCAAGCGGGTCCGCACGCGCGGCACGGCCAGAAGGCGCGGCCTGCGCCGGCGCCGCACGTACCCGTCGGAAACACACATCCCCACCCGCTACAGTAAAAATAAAACTTCACTTCTGTATGTATTAGAATCGTCAAAACGAATGAAATGAGTCCAAACACTAAAGTTTAATTAGTAGCCTTTGAAGAGTTCCACTACCCACCTTCTGGCTAAAATCCATCATCAGATCAGAAGCACGATGGTGTCAAATTATTGTATTGTCATTCAAATGTCAGATACCTACTTTAAAAAAATCTAATTGATACGTCCAGTTAGAAGTAGGTTGAAATTCCCGTCTGCAATGGGGTGCTCATGTTGAGACTGTCGGGAGGCCTTAGTTCAGCTGCTTATGTCGTGAGAAAGATAAGACAATTGACTGATGTTGGAACGGCAAGATTGGTGTAGGCCGTATACAGAAAGAAAGCTGGAAACTTATAAGCGCTTACCGGCGCTTGACAGCGCTGGTCCGTTCTACACAAGGAAGCAGGTTGAAGCAGACCAAGCAAAATGTCGGACTCATCGGACGATGATTTGGTTTTGTTAGAAAATGTGTATTTAAAAATGCGAAAAGAAGCTATACATCCCATTAATAGAGAAAGGAAACATTTCGGAGAGTACCATCATTTATTTGTAAATAAATGGAAATTTGATGATGAAAGATTTTATAAATATACAAGAATGACTCAAGAAACATTTGATTACATTTTGGATTTAGTGAAAAACCATTTGATGAAAAATTATTAATTATTAATTTTAAATGGCAGCGCCCAGCGCTGACCAGCGCGTGTTGAAGCTTATCGGAACTTGTCGGCACCGTTCAGTGCTTATCGGCGCGCGTTCATATATTTTCCTGCGCGGGTTACCTGCGCTGTCAAGCGCCGGTAAGCGCATATAAGTTTCCAGCTTTCTTTCTGTATACGGCCTAATGTCATATGGAATATTGTTAAGGGGCTCAGCAGCAGATATTGAGTCTATCTTTGTACTACAAAAGAGAGCTGTGTGTGTGTATTTACGACCTTAGACCCCGAGACTCGTAAAAGATCTGTTTAAGGAAATAATATATTAACAATGGCTTCTCAATTCATTTATGAAAATATTATGTACATTCGTAAAAACCTGCATCTATTTCCTAAGAAAAGTGACATTCATAATCTTAATACCCGGAATAAAATCAAACTTGCCGTTCCAAATGTCAGACTGCATAAAGTAGGTAATTCGTTCATGGGAATATGTATTCGCTTTTTTAACAAATTGCCGCATTGCTGAACTACCTTAACATAAATTTAAATCGCATGTCAATATGGTTTTAATGAAAAAAGGTTATTACACTGTAAATGACTATTTAATTGATAAAAATGTATGGAATTAAATACTGCCCTGCTCGGACGAGTACATATTATCTTGTAATGTAAACATACTATTTAAAAAGAGGCTGACAATAGTGACCGAGTTTCTTGTGCTGCTTCTTCTCGGCGCTAGCCCACAATTGTCCCGAAGCAGTGGTAGGGTAAAAAAAAAATTTGGTCGTGTAAAGTAGCTTAATTTAGGCCTATTTGCAGAAATAAATTGGTTTCATTAGTTTATTGGTTTTTTATTAACTTTCAAGATTTGACATGTGAAGCTGTGTATGTTTTATGATGAATATTATAGTATGTAGTCCCACCATTTTTCAAGTTCTTACTTTCCTTAGGGCTGAAACCTACACATGTTTTGTTTGCAGTTAAATTTATGCGACTTCTTATTATGATTATACGTCTAAATAAGATTATAATGACAAAATGTTAATAATACTTATTAATTATTATTTTTTGTAAAAGTTGGCACCGCGTACTCCGTTGACCATGCAAGTCTGACAACTACGTCCGTCACGGTATTTTTACTTACCCTCCTCTCGCCACAATACAATAGGTCACTTTTTTTGGACCTAATAGGTCACTTGATATGTTATATTTTTGATCTGTTTATATTTGTCTGAGTTTGATTTTAGTAAATATATTAAAAATGCTTTTTAACTAACTGTGATCAATGAAAACTAACAATGATCTCACAACTAGAGACGCTCAAGACCGCGCGAAGTGGAGGAGTAAATCAAGGAAAGCGGACCCCGGGCTCCAAAGCAATGGCTTTGGACGCATTCGGGATTGACCGTATAGATGAAGAAGAAGCTTTTTAACTAACTGGAGGCAGTTGTGTTTAAAAGTATTAATATTTTTTAACGCTTATTTCTAAAAAAAAATATAACGCTACGATCTATTCATAGTAAATTTTATCCCATTAATGTTTAAAAAAATAGTGGAAATATTTTTGATATTATTCAGGGTTTTAAAGAAAGAAAGAAAGAAACGTTTATTCGACACACAAGAGAATAAAAAAAATACACAAAACAAAATAAATTAGATGTGTCGAAAAGGTGCCCGCTCAGCATTTGTCGTGATAGCCACGGACTTATCACGACGCTGATTTTCGGCGGGAACCTCCGACGCTGGAACGTGCAGCGAGTGACGCAGTGGCACATCGGACAACCAGAGAATCCCAAATCCCACCAACGGACTCCGGGCCCATGAGGAGCACAAAATCGGTCGGAGAAAACCCGAAACCCCCGATAGGCCGATGCACCGCCGCCCACAAGCACGGTGCCAGACGGTACAACATATTAACACGAAATTATACAACATATTAAGAAAAATAACTTGTCGATTTTCTAATTTTCATCACATATAAGCTCGGTACCGAATAGATACTCGCAGTCCCCATGTTCTCTGTTGTCCAGGGCATCTGGTTTATTCTAATGATATTATTATTTATCTGCGAGTGAAAAAATATTTATTATAAGTGGTTTCATTTTGTGCTTCAATATCCTGGAGTTCTTAGTAGGTAATTTGTTATACAGGTAGTTGTAGTAAAGTTTGTTTATCAAATATTCACACACCACAAGAAAGTAGGTGTATGTATATGCTGAACTGCTGATAAATGTGTGCTCTTATCAGCGGCCAGGCAACAGCGCTTGCTCTTACTATGTGCACTATCAAACAAAAACTTGCTTATTGATCGACAGACTTTTTTTTTCGATCTTGATCTCAGGTTTTGAAAGATAGCACGATAATTTGTAAATTTATTCATTTAAAAACTTATTTATTTTTTTATTTTTAAAGGCGTTAAAGTAACAGAACACAGTAAGCTTAGCGACTGTATTGTGTGCTGTGTATTGATAATAGTCTCGTGGTAGCGGCAATAGGGTCGGGCGCTCACTATCGTTCGCCGGTCACCAGTGCTGCGCGAACAGCTCTCTTGAATGGTTCACGTGTGGTTACGCTAAAAACTTTGTAGTTTCGTTAGTTTAATAAACATGCCAATCTATTTACAGTGACGTTTTGTGGGACAAATGTTTAAACGTACTTTAGTGAAAAGTATATAAATTCTACACAGGTGAATAAAACAAGGTATAAAATTTAGGACTCTGTTCGTTTTCTGTACCTATCAATCCTTACATTGACGAGGTTTTGTTTTGTGACTGGGTTGTATATTTGTAATCTACAATCAATTTTAACATTTTTGTTTATCGTGTAGTATTCCTTTCGATCAGTCACTTGTGTTGCGGTATTTTAGTTGGCAATTTACCAAGGACACAATCTTAGTTTTTTTAGACGGCCTTCCGTTAATGTATTGAATATTTATTTGTTAGACTGAACTGTTAATCAACTACTGAACAATTATAGATTACCTCCTACTTAACAATGGGTTATTCCAAAAGGCCACTCTATTAACTTTATTTAGGCTTAGATTCAGATCTCTTTCTCTTCCGAGTGAATGAAAACAATCATTTTATAACTGTCAATGTCAAACTTAGCCAAGTGATTGTTTTTTTTTAATCTATGATTGCGATTATATTTCCATCATATTTTAATCGTGATGTGGGTTGTAATAATCCTATCTAAAATTGTTTATGGTGGTATGTTTGCCAGATCTTTTGTTTGTCGTCTCTCAATTATCAGTCTGTCTTTTATTTTTTTAAGGGCTACCTGCGCTACACTCTTAAATCTAGATTTAAACACGATTCTGTCTATTGATTTTGAAATAAACTAAGATACACAATTATACATATTTAAACTAGGTTGAAATAAGTCTCGATTTAAGAAACTTGGGCCTAAGAAAAGAAAAAGACTACTATACATTATTTTTTATCGGCTATAATATTTTATATGAAATTGAGTATGACATCATTAACCCTATCTCAGATTGAACTGAACGAGGTAGTTGTTTGTGAATCTATCATGTTTAAGTTCTTGTTTTTAGATTTGAAATTTTATCGCGCCACCTATAAATTAATATAACCTCTCGTGTCTGAAAATATAAATGATGGTTATAATTTAAATAGGCTGAATTCTGCAAAATGAAAGCCTAGGTAAGGCCTCAATAGCACATCACAATTATTGGGACGCAGGATGAATTATGAACTAAAGTCATATTCAATAGACATTTAATCCGAGACCAGTTCTAGTTAGTGGTGTGTCGCGGGTGCTGTCCAGTTGTCCAGGAAACTTTGATCGGTAAAAAAAATGCTGCTCCTGACAAGATAGTAAACTAGTTAATATCACAAGGTCCGAAAATGTACGAAATTATGATAGTGACATTTCTGCTCATTTTACTTATTTACTTATTTAAGACTATAGTGGAGTATCCACTGTACTTGACTTGCGTTTTTTCTATTTGTATCATTGCACAGAAAACACTTTGTAAAAAATGTATTCTCATACGCATTCAGATAGTTTCAAACATCCTAAACAAATCTGAAGCTTGTACAATTTTAGCAGAGGTCGCGCAATGAATCGTACGACAACATTTCACACGAGCGAATGATCCAATTACACTTTATCACACTACAAATTCGAGTTGAATGACCAACTCGATGAGTGTTGTTCACAAAACTTGCTTAGATTTATGTTTGACAGTGATTTATTTTATTGACATTCGTCCTGTAACGCATTCATACAAACGTTTCAACAAATAGTCGTTTGAGTGCCCTCATCTATATGTCCGAACTTTCAGAATACATTCTTCGAGTGTGCTTGACTACATATATTTATTGATACCTTGTAGATTTGTGTAGTTTACCATATATACCTATTCATTCATCGGGTTCAATACCTTGTACATCACAAAGTATCGTTTATATTTTTCACACGTCAGAGCACTCAACGCATGGATAATCTCATGGTTTCAAGATAAATAGAACCCGAAGTTTACGCCTATGTTGACGTCAGTTTTTTCTGTTATTTAGTCAAGACACTATTCTTGTAAATCTCTGAAATATCTATATAGATTGCGAGTACCTTCATTGGAAAATAAACTTAATTTAAATGTAACTTTTAATCATTTTCGTGATCATGATCACGTAATGGTAAATGACGTAGTATGTGTTATCTGCAAGACATAAAAACGTTATAGTTTATCAATGTCGAATATCTATCAATTTACTCATATCTGTTTTAATAGATAATTGCGATTCATTATTTCCAGAAATCATAATATCGCTATATTGTAGCATAATCAAGATCAGACATCATATCCGGTCTAGGGAGGTAATTTTGAAATATTCAACAAAATTTAAGACATTATATGTCCAACAGTGGACGAAACACATGTGCTAAAGAAGAAGAAAAATTCTAGACAAATATACTTACTGTTACAGTCGTAGAAGAATTAAATTAATATTTGGCTAAATTAGACAAAAGGCTGAACGTCGTGTCGTATCAAGATGTGAAAGGAGAGGCAGAATCCAGGAAAAGATGGAAAATAATCCACCAACTAGAGCAAACCTCTTAACTAGGATGGATAGACAAAAAGATTTACATGTTCTAAACTAAAATTACCATTAGTATGGGGTTAACTGTATCTGTACTGTATGTAGAAGTAATGTAAACTTACTTTTACGCTAAAACTATAAATGACACAATAGCTTTAAAAAACGTTTATACTTACCTTTATTTAAGAACTTATAGGTTTAGTAGTAGTAGTTAAAAAAAAGTTGGATATCTAGATAGTTTTTATGTTTTTACAAAAAGTTAATACCTATCTAAGATAAAACCTTTTATTTTAAGTAGATTTCTTAAATATTAAGGGGGTTTTTTCTTGTTTGCCCGAAATAGAAATCTGCATAGACAGGAAGTGGAATAATATAAATTCGAAAAGAGCACGTCATAATATTTACTAAGATATTCGTGATGGATAACCACTAATAACCTTAATAACATCTGTCTTAATTCAAAGCAAATAGTAAAAATACATAATAATAAAGACCGAGATATCATTGGAAACTTCCGGGATTTTATCCTCCACTTACAATTTACAATACAACAGCAACGGAATGGTCTCGTTCGCTGTGATGACATTATTGTGATTGCGAGGATATCTTGAACCCGTTCTAGAGAAGAATACAATCGATGCGACACAAAGCCTGACCTCGCGTGTCTATTGTTAACGGGCAATGGATACGACTGCGACTCCTTTGCTATAACAAACGGTCTTAATTTAAGTACCGACCACATCCGCGTCGAACATCACGAAGTTCAGTTGAAATTGGCCGCGCTATTCTATTGACAGTTAAGTGGTTACCACCTAACTAACGGTATTCGTATAGAGATTTTGCTTCGTCAGAACGTTAAAGCATCTCGCGATTGGACGTCATGATTTTATAAAAGGTATTTTATGAATGTCAAGTGCTCGTTTCTTGTATTTAATTGCACAGCACATTGCGATTTGCGTCGCGTCATAAACTGAACTGCTTCGTGTACAAACATAGTAACATACATACACCACCACCCACGCGTAAGGCCGGATCGGCTCGGCCGCCGACACCGCTCGACATCCGTCCCGCAGTGATTGATAAACCAATTTGACATCATTGCCGTGGGAAATGTGGGACACACCGCGCTTTTCGCTTCAGCGAAACTCCGGAATAGGCTCGTTAGGCCGTGATTTGATACATGGATAAGTTCCATTGTCAACTTCAACGAATGTTATGTCTAACAAAGTAACACTCATTCATGAATGTAAGGTACTATGTACTAATGCATACATGTAGTTACTTGTGTTTTGTTTTACGCACGTAAATGTTACATTGTACACTGTTGAGGAAGATGCCGTTTTAATTATTCGCTTCCTAATGATGGCCAAGCCAATTTAGGCAATTGTCTATTAATTGTCGTGAAATCGGTTAATAAGGCTCTGGCCGTGGGCGAAGATTAGCCTTGAACATTGGAAATGTCTATTGTCAACGCTTTATATATTCCTTCTGAATTCTGATAATATACCAACGAGTTTATTTATATATGTAATCATATACAATTAACACGAACTTAATTAGGTCAGCAATTCAGCATTCGCATATATTGTATTTCATTACTATCAGTCAGCCGCATGCAAAATAAAACACTCCCGAACCATTCTATAACAAGTGTATGTGACACCAGCAATAAATTGGGTTCGTAACAACGTCATCATTATTTTGTTCTCATCAATGTATCCTGTTCATGGTAACTAATCGTTTAATATAAATAATTATGTATAAGATAGTGTGTTGTTCAATTTAAATGACATCAAAAGCCCAACCTTCTGTGAGTTCTATAGAATGATTATTATAGGTAATAGGTACTAAGATCAATTCTAATAACATTTTCATATTATGAAAGCCTATAAAAAGATTAATGTTCATTTTTATAATGTAATATTTTTTTTTGTTTAAAAAATTTTGAGGTTTATTTCGCTTTAAATTTTAAATTGATATAACTAGTGTTGCTGTATATCTGAAGTTGTTTTAAGAAAAAAAAAATACATACTACATATAAAGTTATAAGCTTTTGTGAACTCAATTATCTACTGAAAATTAAAAGATCACCTAATATTTATACGTCTAAATCTGATCGAGTATCTTACTAATGGTTGTAACAAAAAACCTTTTAGCTTACTTTAATTGAGGTATAGGTTCAATTTGAGCGGCCATTGTAATTGGGCGGTAATAATTAGGTAGTGTTTGAAAGTATGGGTCGTTAGCGTGCGCGCGCGGCGATCGGCTGTCGATATGGAGCGAGGGGTCGCGGGCGGTTCAGTGGGAGGCTGTTAGGGCTACTACTTGTCAGAAGTCTATTAACATTTTCAAAACTTTTAGATATTATAGAAAAAGGAACAAAGAAATAAAGATTAAAATTTATGTAAATTTAATGAATGACTTCGTCTACCGTCATTTATTCATACGCCGTACTCAATTGGTACTGGTTTAAACAACGCCACAGAATTTGCTGATCTTTAAGTGTTCCAGGTGTATTTGCAGACTTATCCGACACGCCACTGTCGGAGTCCAATATTGGATTCTATTATTTTGAGTTTTTGGTTAGGTATATCGGCTTTTGTCGAGTGCCGACGTTACTAGTAATTAATGTGTTTTTCGCTCTAGAATACCAAGTAATTAGAAGTCTGAAGGCTTTTTACAACCACGTCCATCCATGCTATGTGTATTTTGTGCTTTATAATTACTTACTACTTTTACACATTAATTAGTCTTAATATAGCTTTTCCGGGGGTTCGATTTGCGGTTTCTTAACATTATTTACCTATTTATTCCTTGACAATATTGATTGTTGTATTTAACAGCTACAACATTATTTTGTGATTTGACTAAAACAATTTTGCAGCGCTCGAAAAATCATAATTTGGTCTTAACGTAGGTTGCAACCCTAAAAAACGCCGGTGATGTAAGATCGGCTGGCTCCGGCGGTGATGTCAGAGCGCCCACACGCCCGCCTCGCGAGCCGCGCGAAGCCTTCCGCAAGCCTGCGCTCAAATCTTCACATCTATTGAACAACGAGAAACACACACTGAACAAAATTAATCACCTGGTTCGAGCGTGATATTTAAAACCACAGTTATTAAGTGTGAAATTGACACCATGTTCTATTGAATTAAGCTTAATTAAAAAACACTCGGTGACTCAGTCACAGACAAAAACGTTAAAGCCAGCATTTTTTGCTTTTAGCTCCAAGCAAACAATTCGAATGTGACCGTCAAATATGAAATATTAAACCAAGGCTTTTCTAGGCTCTAACGTAATTTAGTGAAGGTGTTAAATGTAGGTTAAATATGTGTTGCTGTATATAAGTAGAATGCACTGCCAACCGACCAGCTGTGCCTACACGAAATCTTTGCCTCAAATGCCGCAATGCAGTCGGCCATATCTCAACAACTAGACCGCGACTAATACCATTTCAGCAAACAAATCCAATTTGCTCTTGTTATCCTTTACTTATCATATTCATAAGGATCAATTATAACGAACTAGGTCTTGAACATAATCAAATAAATTTTTACCTTTTAAGTTATGATTTGCTAGCAACTTCAACATCAAACAAAGTAGTTAGTGATTTAAGATGACGTATTGATTCTATGAGTATAGCATAGCATAGTATAGCAGTAAAAATTTTATAACTAGATTTAGCTATATAAATAAAACCTACAGAAAATAACCTTCATGTTACAACTGACTTAATGAAAGGATTGGTAACTTATGTTTTTTTCACCTGTGTAATAATAATAAAGAATTACTGTTTTCTTCGTCTAAATAGAATTAAATCAGAACATGTACAGTTTAGTACGGAATAATTTTATAGTGGTTCTAAAAGTGAACGAAAAAAAATCTAGTAACAACCACAAAGTACTCGAAAGAATAAGCTAATTAATTTGAAAGGTGTCAGTAGCTGGCACTCAAAATGTTGTTCCAAAGTTGATAAGGTTGTAACGGTGTGGTGACAATACAACCATGGATTCAAATATACACTAAGTGAAGTGCCGGCCGGGAGTGACGATGGAAGGTGCTATACTGAGCACCGCCAGTAATAACAGATTCACAACTCACTTTAAGAATGCTGCCAGCGCTCTGTGCGCAAGAACACTGCCGAAGCAGCGGCGGGCCGAAGTGGTGGCTCCGAGTACCGCACGCCACCACACTTACCCTCGAGCAACACCCCCAAAACGTGCGCCCATCTCCTGCCGTATGGAACCTCTCGTTTGCGACTCGGTCCAACAGGCCACGGCGGTTGAACAACCGCAATCTATCCAATATGATGTCATCGAGGCACATACGCACAAAAGACCGAATGGAACGGTGAAATTAAAAGGAACCCTTGCCAGGTAAGCTACTTTTTATTCATTTATATGACATTTATTACCTCAAGGTAATAGGTAAATATCTTTGTGTCGAATGGTCCTTCGTCAACCTGGCATATATTTTCAAATGAAGAGATAACAAATCTTAAGTAATAAATAATAAGTGAAGAAATTAGATCAAAGGTCATATATTTCAAGTTTCTGAATTGCCAATCTTGAAACTGGCTGCCTCTAAAGAAGATGTCAAAAAATTGAATGTTTCGCAACGCGGCATCTGACGGTCGGAAATGAGCGGCAGTCGCTCATGTATTGGTTGGGTCAACAACACCAGCATGACATCATGGTGACTTGTTTACCAAGCTCCCCGACTGGAGGTGATGTCGCTAATTACGACGCTATATCAATTGTTGATTTCAATGCACATTATTTTATTATACTTTTGTATCAATATGAAACGCTATTTCGTTGCTTGTGCTTTTGACAGTGCCATTTGTTGTTCGCATTTATATTTCATTGGGAGTATCTGCAATATTTTGTATGAGTCATGTTTGCGTATATGACAGTACTGTTACAGGTAACAACTTCTTATTGACATAACTAATGGTCTTCCTGGTCAGGTCATTAATAGGTAGGTAGGCATGATGGGGGGCATGAGGTCACCGTCGCCTGGTTAGTCAAATTCTACTTAACTATGTGACTAATTAAAAACATTTAAAACCATTTTGAAGTGGTCATGGTGAATCCACAGGTGATTTAAGTTCACAATGACTTGCAGGTCAACAACTTACATGACGTCACTGCTAAAAGCTAGCACAAAGGCTTTATAGCGTAGTAAGATGACTCTGATCTGGTGAATCCCTTGAATGGAAAGCGGAACAAAAAAACACAATATAATTTATATTAGATAAAATTGTCTATACCAATATTTTAAAGAAGTAATGGTTAAAATTTAAAAAAATCTTTGACCAATCATTATAATGAAGCATTCCGGATGGACTTGGTGCTAAATAGCGTTGATGTTGCTGTTCAGTTGACAACGAATGTTGTATGTAAAAACAGTAAAATTGCCTTCTACCTCCAATGTATTAATTTTATTTATTCACTTTTATAAAGTTAACATAAAGGTTAATAACAGTAGTCCACACAATATTAGGTATAAAATATGTTTGTTTTGTTACAGAGTTGACGTAAGGTATTCGTAATTTTTAGAAATAATTAATTTAAATTATTACATTTTTAAACATTACCAATTCGAATTCTATTAATAAACCATAAAATAATACTCAATGAAATAACTGATAATATTACTTAATATTATAAATGCGAAAGTTTGTATAGATGGATGTTTGTTACCTACTCAGTCATGCCAAAATGGCTAAATGGATCTAGATGAAATTTGGCACAGAGATAGATAATAGTTAGATAATAGTCTGGTATAACACACAGGTTACTTTTTATCTCGGAAAAAATTACGGTTTTCGTTATAGTTTTTTGTTTTATTTGACACAGCAAAGGATCGACATAATTTTTTGCATATTGGTAATTTAGGGGTAAGACATGATAGGCTACTATTATTAATTTACCTCCTAAGAGAGTAGCTCTACTCTCTTCGGAGATGAATTAAAAGTGAGCAAAAGTGAGCAAGTAAAAGTGAGCCGCTGGCACCGCTAGTAATAGGTAAATAATATATATTTCAAGCGGGCAAAGCTGGGAGCACAGCTAGTCGTAAATAAATAGTATGTAGAGACGCACACACGCATCATACCACCGTCATAATACGCTTTCCCCTACTTGTAATTCGGAATTTTAATATTTTGTATAATATTATGCAAACAAATACATGGTTTTGTCAATTTTGTTTATTTTTGTACACCGTTTTCCACGCGGAAAAGGAAATAGAGTTGCCCAATTTAGATCCAGGGACACGTTTGGCATTATTAGATACGTGTACGTACGCGCTTCAAATATTTTAGTATTGCCTGGCAAAGCATACTATCGACAGATACTTACTACTACAATTTTTTGTATGATTCTTTAAGGCAGCATGACTATAATGATCACTAAGCGCCTGCGAAAATTGGTTGACAGAAGCGACGAGAATGTAAAAGTCATTCCTTTGCTCGTTGTTACGGGGTCGTCCTTAAGGGACAAACTGGCTTTGTGAGTACACCAGACATAATCGAACACGAATGAAGTAAATGCACTCGAGTATTTATAAGCGTGGCTAGAGCGAGTGGGAAGGTGATAGTGTCTCGCTCGCACACCATGATGTCATGGTATATTTTTGTAGACGCTCGACAGCCGGGTCGCACGCGTTTGTAATTTTACTATTGATATTTGTTTTACGGTTTGGTTTACTGTGCCTACGATTTTTTAAATATAAACTAAAGAAATTTAAGATTTTTTTTATCCCAAGGTTTAAATAATGTTTTACCTTATTTTGTTAAATACGACTTATAAGTAGGTAAAAGTAAAAAAAAAAAACCGGCCAAGTGCGAGTCGGACTTGCGCATCGAGGGTTCTGTACAAACCTGTAGGTACCTATATAAGTAAAAGTTTACCCATCACAACAATCGAGTCATAGTTATGGTATTTTTATTGCAAAATGAAATCCATAACATTACAAAAGGTAAATTGCGGTTAACGATTTATGACGTATTAAAAAAAAACTATCGTTTCGGATCTCGTTCAAACTAATTTTCATTGAAAGTTTGCATGGTAATGTACATCTTTTTTTTTTGTTTTATCATTCTCTTATTTTAGAAGTTACACACACATTTTACCACTTTGGAAAGGTCTCTAGCACAAACTATTTAGTTTAGAAAAAAAATGTATTAAAACCTCAATATCATTTGATAAAAATCATTTTTTGAGTTTCAGTTCTAATTATAACCCCCAAAATTTTTGTTTTTATTTTATTTTTGTGTAAAAATCTTAATGCGGTTTACAGAATACATCTACTTACCTAGTTTCAACAGTATAGTTCTTATAGTTTCGGAATAAAGTGGCTGTGACATACGGATGGACAGACAGACAGACAGACATGAAGAATCCATAAGGGTACCGTTTTTTGCCATTTGGCTACGGAACCCTAAAAACGAACACCATTAGGTACATTGCATACATGGTATCTGTGTTGATAGACGTAAAAATAATCCGCTTTATCTATCTATAGCTAGCCTAAAAGTTTTGTCTTCAGTGTAAGTTATAATTGTATGTATTATACCTAGTCTTGCCATAAATAATGAAACAAAGAAAAAAAAATGATTCTATTGCAAATAACATTTATTACTTTTACAGTGTATTAGTTTAATACATAAATATAAAACAATTTTAAAGTATAAAATGTTATTCGAAGTGGTCTCCATTGGGTGCAATACAGTCCTTTAAACGTTGAGGCCAGTTATCAATAGAAGCACGCACTTTCCATAGGAAAATTCTTCACTGCCAATCGTACCGATTGTTTTAGGGACTCCAAATTATCATGGCGTTTAGAGCGAGGCGTACTCTCTAAAACTGACCATAAATCATAATCCAGCGGACTAGACGACGGCCAGTCTTCAGCTCTGATGACGTCCGAAACGTTCGTTTCCAACCAAGACTGCTTAGACCGAGCTTTATGACCCGGCGCCGAGTCTTGCTGGAAGGACCATTCTTGGTTATTGAACATGGTGTTGTTAAGGGGCTTCACTACCTTCTCAAGAATGGTATCTTGATACACTTGTGCCGATGTTTTGATACCTTTTTCACAAAAGTATGGCTCAGTCACTCCTTCATAGCTAATACCCCAGCAAACCATCACTGAAGTCAGATAGTGCCCACGTTGCACTCTGTCGACTAATTGGGAAGCTTCCTTAGAGCTTTGAGCATAAACACGGTCATTTTGTTTGTTAAAATGTTGCTCAATTGTAAAAAAAATCTCATCCGTAAACAAAAATTTTCTGTGACCTCCCTTTGCGTACCGCTCCAGTAGTTGTTTCGATTTTACCACCCTATTCTTTTTTAAATTATCAGTTAAGAAATGACCAGTACGTCTCTTATAGGCTGCAAGTCCTGAGTCATCTTTTAAAATACGCGACATGGTTCTAGGTGCTATTTTCATCTTCCGAGATAAAATCTTTTGCTTTCGGACAGGATTTCTTCGAATTCTTTTCCTTACTTCTTTAACCACCTTTTTCGTACGAACACTACGAGGACAGCCAGATCTTTTTCTGTCACAAACAGAGGAGGTCTCATTGTACCTATTAATAGCCCGGTACACAAACATTTTACTAATACCAAGCGTATGGAAAGTTTTAAAAATTGGCTCCATACCTACTTTGTGTAAAGCAATCACAGCAATTCGGTTCTCTTTATCACCCCACTCCATTTTAATATCGCAAAATATTGTACAATGTATTGGCGCCAAAATGAGAAAAGTCAATGAACAATATATAATAATGACAGATTTCAAATACAAATGTAATATTTTGATTATTTTTAATTGTAACAGTATTGATGGCCAGACTAAGTATATGTGTACTTAATTTAGGGAAAAAGCTTCTTAAATGCGCAAAACCACAAAGGTCTCTGTAGATTCACCATAAAGGTTTTTTGTAAGACTAAAATTACGTGCGATTCGTATTTTGTTCCACAAAAGATGATATAGATAGATACTCTTTATTGTACACGATACAAAGAAGTTACAATTGATGTTTATAAAAATATGCTCAATTTAAGTGGTCTTATTGCTAATTGTATTTTTAAGAATAGAATAAGAATAAACTTTATTTAAACAAACTGATTCAAACAAGAGTAACTGGATTCACAGTGCATTTAAAACAATCGTATATATTTACTTACTAGAAGTCCCCAAACTAGGTAGTCCTGTCTTTTGGGGACTTAAACTTGGAGTGAACAGATTACAGTTTTAAAAGTACCTTGATTGTCATGCGTTTTCCAAATTAGTTTTAAACAAGTAAAAAACAATGAAAAAATATATATTAATTATTAATTAGGAACGGGGGCTAGTGTGTGTGCGTGTGTGTGTGTGTGTGTGTTGTGTTGTTTTATTGCCTATATTTGTGTCTTGTCTCGAAGCGCTAGTAGGGCCCAAAAAATAAGGAGACATGTTTTGCCCCATATGGGCCAATAATGTTATTATTGACGTTCGTAAGTGGCAATTTTCTGTCCTAAATTGAATTAATGATTTTAGACTTTGACTTTGATTGCCAATTTGTAGGTTGCGTGCACAGCCCTAAGTATGAAAAGCTTCCGTACACTTATCACTTTGGCGTCTCTGTATAAAAGATCCGTGGAGAAGCGGCGGGGCTTAGCAAGCATTGTTCAAAGCACAGCGCGCTGGGCCCTTTCAATAAGCAGCCGCCTTATATGAATTACCTTCCTAACCCGACCCGACAACGCTAAGATGTGCTGATGAAAGGTAAGCCTACAGTCAATTTCCACACCCAGATACCTCACAGTGTCCGTGTGACTGATGGTGTTGCAGTTGCAAGGCGATGCACCCGTGTTATTTTGTGTAGCGACACAAAGACTATGATGAATCGCTATTTTAGGTAATATCTTGGGTTTGGTTGCAGCTGTCTCGTGGAAGGTTATAAATCTAGTTTTAGCTTCAAAGAGCTTTAATATACAAACTGAATCTATTTCAAATAATTCCGAACGAAGTAACATTTATTTTCATAAAGAATAATAATAAATGTTGTACTTGAAAGAAACAATCAGAAGTTTTCCTTTTTTTTTAAAGGAACCAGTATTAATTTTAAGCATGTATGATAAGCATGTTATTGTATCTCAATATTTTGCACAAGCAACATCATAAAATACTTATTTCATAACATATATTTTAACAATAAACAAAATGATACATTATGTTCTGTCACCACCGATTAAGGAAATGTTCACTATCAACAGTCATAAGGGCAAAAATAACGCGTTAGTAACCGTATGTATGACTAGTCGATCAGAAGTCAGAACTTGATGACTTCCGGTATGCTTGTCTCAAATAATTTACAGCGTAATTAACCCACTATACCTGAATCATTGCCATCTGAACTCATTGGTCATTTTTACGACAGGAACGACAGAAACTTACGTTTTCAGTATGATTATCTGAGATAACCATGACAGGAATTCTTCGAATGTTAAAGAACAAAGAAAAAAATACTTGCCTGTTAGTCATTAAGGTGCTCTCGCACCCTTTGACCGATATACGCTGCATAATTTTGTTTTGCAAATGTATCATTTATTTTTTTAGACATTGCGATTAATGTTTTGTAAAAGCTTGTCTTTCGCTTCACAAAAATAATGTCGAATCCCCTTTTTTACAGTTGTTTACAGGTACCACTGCTCAAAATATAGATCTGACTACATGAGAGACCAAATAATACAAAAGTCACAAACTTAATAAGGCTAGCCGAACTTTAGATGCGTTTTCGCACGAATTTTAGTCGTGCGTCATCGAAAGAACGATCCGGGTCCTCCAAACTTCTATGGGATTCTATTACGAAAACATACCCAAAGTGTGGTCGGCCTAACCAAACAGTCGAAAATATTGTAGGCAAGCATATTATTGAAGGATACTTAGAAAAACCACATACACTGGATGGACGACTATCCTTCTCGTTTCCCCCTTAATGGTTTCTTGTACTTGCGATCCGCCATTAGTATTTAAACAGAAAATGCTTCATAAACTTTAAGTCAACAAATATCATACGTTCACAATGATAATGTGAAGCAAAACATTAAAAGTCAACACATTATCTCACTGATACTTGTGATTATGATCACAACAATCGTAATGGGCTAGTTTCCTAAAAAAAAGCTAATGAGTCCGTCAGTTGGATTAACAGAATATATTGGATACTTATTTTTTATTTTGTCAATCAAACAAAAAATGATGAAGTTATAGCCCTTTAAAGTTCCGCGTTACGTCACGCCTTGCGACGCTTTTTGGCAAGGCGTGACGTCATGTGCTCACTTTGATGCGCTTTATCATCGTCATTTTCTGTTTGATTGACAAAAGACAAAATATGGGTCCAATATTTTTTGATAATCTAACTGACGGACTAAATGGAATGTCTTTTTTTGACCCAGGAAACTAGCCTATTGCCGCAACGAAATTAAAATGGTTTATGAGATCGAGTTAATCTACGCAGCAATCCTAACGTGTCAGTAATGTTATTAGAAAAAATAACAGATACTTGTATGAGTATGAGTATGAGAATGGACTCCCTTTTCCGCACTTAGACTCAAATTCGGTCCTTTGTGCGTAGGGGTATGATGGTTACGGATATAACCAGCCTAACTCCGCCCAGAAGCGCAGAAGTTTCCTGGGTTTTTCACAGGCTTCGCGGAGCGACCTTGGGTTGTCAAGGATTTCATTACGTTGTGACGCAACCGCCTCACATTCCAGGACTACGTGGTTGGCAGTTTCGTCTGTAGTGAGACATGCCCTACAGAGAGGGCTGTCTGTGTTACCTATAGTGTAGAGGTGTTTGTTTAGGAGACAGTGACCGGTCACTGTGCCCACGATTATTCGCAGGTTTTGTCTTTCGAGGCTGAGTATACGTCGAGTCAATCTGGGCGTGACCTCTGGAAGAGTTAGCTTTGATTGCCTGCATGCAGTACTCAGTGCCCAACGTTTGTTTTGTTGTGATAGTGTGAGATTTCTGATCCAGGTGCGCAGTTGGGAGTATGGTAGAGGGAGAATTGGGAGTGGCCCTTCAGTGACCATGTCCGAACCTCTCCTCGCCAACTCATCTGCGGCGTCGTTGCCTAAGGGTTTACTATGACCTTTTATCCACTGCAGTGTTACCTTGTTGGCTGTAGCAATCTTTTGCAGGGATAGGTAGCATTCGTAAACGAGTTTTGAGTTGCTGGTGTAGCTGTCAAGGGTTTTTAGCACTGCCATGCTGTCAGAGAGTATCCGAATGTTAAGGTCGGTAATTTCTCGTCTGGTTATGGCGTTGGCAGCTTCGTTGATAGCTACACATTCGCATTGAAAGATGGAGCTTTGTGGGCCTAGTGTCATGCTTATGTTAATGTTGAGATCTAAAGAGTGTACTCCTGCGCCTGTGCCCTTCTCAGTTTTCGAGCCGTCAGTGTAAACACGGACTTCCGCGATGCCTGAGTGGTCCTTCTGTCTCAAATGGTTGTATCTTGTATAGTTTTTGTGTTGAGTATTTGCTAGGAGTCCTGTCGGTTGGTGCCATCAATAGCGGCTGGTCCGTTATTGCTTGGCTCAGGATAGATGTATGGTGGCTCCGGCAATTGCCCCATAGGCCTAGGTTTTGCAGCCTGATTGCACTCATTGCCGCTTCCTGCTGAATTAGAAGGTCGAGTGGGCGCAGATCAAGCAGTATCTCCAGGGCGTCTGTGGGTGTACTTTTCATGCAGCCTGTGATTGCAGAGCAAGCCAGTCTTTGAAATCGTTGTAATTTGGTTTTTGTTGTTGTTAGTGTTGTTCTTGTCCACCATACGAGAGCTCCGTAAGTTAGTGTTGGTCTGATTACCGTTGTGTAGAGCCATCTAATGATTTTCGGGGAGAGGCCCCATGTTTTACCTAACATTTTCTTGCACTGAAAGAATGCTGTGCAAGTTCTTTCTAGTTTATGGTCCAGGTGTTTATTCCATAAAAGTTTGCTGTCAAGTATTACACCTAGATACTTAACTTCCGTTGTGAGTGAGATGTCAGTATCAAACAACCTAGGCAGCGTTAGGTTGCTGATATTTCGTTTGTGTGTAAACATTATTAGTTCCGTTTTTGCTGGGTTGACCGAGAGACCGTGGTTGCTGCACCAGGACTCTTATAAAGATAACAGATAACAGATACTTATAAAGATAGATACTCGTTTATTATACACCATACGAAGAAGTTACGGTTGATGTTTACAGAAAGATGAACAACAGTATTGACGATCCCTATACAAAATTAAATGATCAAGGTAATTAATATTCTACCAAAAACATATTTATTAAGTAAAATGTTGCCAAGACGAGACCATATGGCTCGCACTGTCAAAAAGCTATCAAATCTCATGCAGAGCCAATAAATAAAAATAAAATCGAATGTATAAGAGCTATGCAATTAAGGCCTTCTATAAATAATTAATAAGTCCACTATTGTGATATCATATCCCGAGAATTTAGTTTATCTGGTATAATCTAAACCCAAGATATGAGGGTTCAAAATAACGACGAAGCGCTTCGAGAAAAAGTAGGTAGTGCCGTTGCGCTTCGTTTAATTCGTCTTGGCGGAGGCACTTCCGTGCCCTCAGATAAAATAATAACTAATATATATAACTTCGCTTCTTAAAATGGTTTATAAAATACAATCTTCGAGGTCCTATTATCACAGATAACCTATGCTACTTCCTTGATGGTGATACATTGATGAGAGTCCTCAATACATCTATAAGTACAATAATACAATCTATACTAATATTATAAAGCTAAAGATTTGTTTGTTTGTTTGAACGCGCTAATCTAAGGAACTACTGGTTCGAATTTAATAAATCTTTTTGTGTTGGATAGTCCATTTATCGAGGAAGGTTTATATAACATCACGCTATGTCCAATAGAAGCGGAGTATCAATAAAAAATGTTGCAA
Source organism: Anania hortulata (assembly GCA_963576865.1). NCBI lineage: Eukaryota > Metazoa > Arthropoda > Insecta > Lepidoptera > Crambidae > Anania > Anania hortulata. Next base: position 10,368,936 of record OY756390.1, on the reverse strand, counting down.
AAACGGTAGAAAATGTTCCTTTTGAGAGCTTCCGTTGCGTGCGCTGCGTAAACGATTATAGTTACGCAAAAATCAAATATGGCAGAATTGTTCCCATTCAAAAGTTCTAAAGAAAGTCTGTGACAAACAAACAAACTCTTCAGCTTTATAATATTAAGTATTATGTTTTTCTTTAAAATTATAGTTACATTTATAATTACCTTAATCTAAAATTACATCTGTGTTAGCTCAAATAAATAATAGAATATCAATAAATATAGCTATTAGATATATTATAATGACCTGGAACTTAGTCTACCTTTTTATTCTAGGAAAGCACAAAATACAACTACTTATTTTCTCTTCTACGCAAGAGAAGCTGAGAGAAAAGATGTAATAGGACTACATTATTGTCGTCAATGAGTCACGAATTCGAATTTTATCGATCTGTAGATAGCCTTAAACAGCCATAAAAACACTAACATTAGTTGTCTACCTAAATTACGCATTAGTTGTGGAAAATATTATCATACTCGAACAAATTTCATAATAGAAAAACACGTCATTAATAAAGTTCTAGAGAACGCAAAAACTTCTAGTAGAGGTTACTTAAAATTTGACCCTGTAAACGCTATAGTTCGTTTCGATTGTGTAAAGCAAACTTAATTGTTTTCACCGTTAATTATTATTAGGGACGTCTGAATCGCTCCTCTCGACTAGGCACAAGTATGTTGTGAAGGGGTTAAGAAATTCGTCGAATGCTGTCGAAGGTCAATGACCCAATGGCGCTTCGGTTCTCCCGTAGCCCAATATTTGCTTATTCAAATCCTGTCACGACATTTGAAAATCCAACGAAACAGGATTTTCTAACATTAAATAACACAAAATTGAGAACATTCTAGAAAATACTACACGAATGAAAAGACGATTCTGGTAGGTTCGGCAGGGGTATATAAAGGGATGCGAGCCGCTCGCAGAGGCAGTCACTGAAAGTATAGCAAAGTGAAGACAAGAAGAAGGAAAGGTAAAAAGTTGTGGAAAATTGAAGTGAGGATATAGGTAGAAGTGAGCTACTACGGCGCAGTGAAGCATTTACGTCAATGACGGGGACAACTTCAGTGCCGCTTCTGTCATGAAAACCACGTTGGTACTCCTTCATTCGGGAGGGCCACGTCGGAGTACGTCACTCAGAAGGACCGCAACGACGTTCCGCGTCAGTCATGTCTGTGTCAAGAGGCAATAATGTGTCGTCCTAGAAGAATCGTCAAATTCCAATACCCACATCTGTAACATTAATCAAGCAGATTTACACAGCTCGATTTTGATCATCCGTCATGTGACATTTTGGCCGCACCATTATTTATAATATAATAGTAAAAAGTAAAGTACGCGTATATCGTCCGACCTACGTCACAGGCCTCATCTCAACTATGAGGAGGTTTGGGCCATACATCATCACGCGAAACCAGTACGAATTGATAAAAAGTTGTAGTAAGGCCAGGGACTAAACCTTGTCAGACACTAATAATTTTAATAATCCATGAAAAATTAAGGCAGCCATTAAACTGTGTACTTGTGTCTAATCTATCAATAGTTTTTTTAAATATGATTATTGCAACAATTATAGCCCGTTCGTAGTTTTTCTGCGATGTTGCTTACTTGCTTATTGAGTGCTTGCTAACTGGCGCCTGCTAGGTTATCATACGGGTCATATGTCTGAATGCCCTGTCTTCTGTTATTCACGTCATGCCTTATTTAACTACACTTCGGATATCACATACTACATATTATGTTATGACAAATAGGTATTTATTGTTTTTCATAAGCGCATTGAGTCAGTCTGTTTCAGTTGGTTCACCGGGAACCACTCTTCGTATCGAATGACTAAGTTATTAATTAAAAGTGATGAAACTCATAGCTATGTGTATTGTTATGATGTGCCACAATTGTGTTTTGAAGTTTTGTGTAAAAGCTAACAGTTTACGTGAATGTGATTGCGTAAATTTTGGACACAGTATAACTACTGAGAGATGTGGGTAAGAAGTCGCATGTGTTTTTCTCGATATGTTTAAAATAAATAAACTAGTGTAAGTAAACGTCACTGCATCGAAAGTGAGTGTTATAGTCGGTGAAGAGAGCCCGTTGATGTCTTTAAGCAGGGAATGCTGATTTTAGACCACGAAATAAAATAAATTGCGTACATTAATTAGGTACGGCGAAAAAACTTCTTACACACACCGTCATATTTGTTTGAATAGTAAATCTAAGTAGTAAGTCTAGTAACTCATCAATGATGTAACTACTACGCCTATGGCTATTTATAGAGAAACGTATAAGTCGGTTAAGTAATATTAACCATTTAGCCAGATTGCCATAGTATAAAAATGCTAACGTCACTGAATGTTCAACTTAAAAACCAACAGATCAGTTGATTTACATCTTGTAGGTATTATACACAAAATGGATGATTTCCGTAGCTTGAGAGGCAAGCATTCTAGTCTTGATGTCGCTATCTCTGAGGGGACCTTAGTCCCGAGGGTTTGATTCCCGGTCCTGGTTCTGGGTGTTGTGGTACCATCGTTGTTTCTGATTTCTTTAACACGTTATCCGCATCCGTTCTTTTTGACTTAGCGTCTGTTCCTTTAGACGACTTAGCAAAATATGATGGTCAGCGACAAGCTACTACAAAGCACTAATCAGATAATCACTATAACTGTTAGTTTCCGCGCTAAGCACCTGCTGGCGTCTAAGTGAGACACCAATAGAAAAGAAATATGAGAGCAACAAGCGAGTTAGTGATTATATTATCTGATCAGTGATTATGGTAATTTGTCAAACAATTCAAATTAATATTTATTGCAGCATTTATAAGTTAATAATAAATAAACAAGAATTGCGTTATTGTTATTTCTGTTCTTCTTCTTCATCTCTACAGTCAATCCCGGTTGCGTCCAAAGCCATTGCTTTGGAGCCCAGGGTCCGCTTTCCTTGATTTGCTCCTCCACTTCGCGCGGTCTTGAGCGTCTCTAGTTGTGAGATCATTGGCACGCATGTCAGCCCTCACGACGTCTAGCCAGCATTTCTTGGGTCTACCCCTTTTGCCAGGACCTGGCGGTGGCGGCATGGCCAGACATTTGTTTCCTACGTAGCTTGCCGGTTTCCGCAAAACATGGCCGTACCAGTGTAAGCGACTCTCCTGCAGTTAGCCTGCAATGTCACGGACACGAAGGCTACCGTGGATGCGCGAGTTCCTCACGCGGTCTTTTCGCGTGACTCCGCACATCCACCGCAGCATATTCATCTCCGTGGCTCGCAGCTCATGCTTGTGTCGCTCAAGTAGCGGCCACGCTTCGCTGCCATATAAAAGGACAGGTCTAATGATGGACTTATAGATCTGTCCTTTAAGCTTAACCGGCATTCTGGGGTCACAAATGACACCAGTCACCTCTCGCCATTTGGCCCACGCAGCAGCAATACGTGCTTTGACGTCGCAATCGATGTCTCCCGACGCGTGAAGTACAGATCCAAGGTATTTAAACTGGTCCGTGCGTTCGACCTTGTCTCCGCCTATGCGGACGGGCGTTGGATCTGTAGAGTTACAGGCCAGGTACTCGGTCTTCGCCACATTGAGTTTCAGACCACCGCTCTCAAGCGACTGCTTTCACTCGTTCACCCGTCTCACCAGCCTGCCCCTGTCCGCGTCCACCAGTTCGATATCGTCAGCATACATCAGCAGCCATGGTGGCTGCTCATGTGAGTCTCTGATGCTGTCTGACACAACGTCTAATATCACACTGAACAGAAACGGACTGAGGACGGAACCCTGGTGTACTCCGACGGTGATGGGGAACGGTTTGGTGTCGCCAACAGCGGTCCGAACCATAGAATTGGAGCTGCGGTACATGTCCCGAATAATGACAATATATGCCTCGGGGACCCCTTTGGATCTCAGTTCCCACCAGATCACCACTTGAGGGACACAGTCGAAGGCCTTCTGCAGGTCAAAAAAGAGCAAGTGCAGAGGCGTGTTCTTCGTCCTGTATCTCTCCATGATGGTCCTTAGGGCGAAAACAGGGTCCATAGTCCCGTTGCCAGGACGAAACCCATATTGACACTCTGAGACATCACACTCCTGTCGGATCCGGGAGTTCACAATCCGCTCAAGAAGCCTCATGGTGTGGGACATGACCTTTATTCCGCGGTAGTTGCCGCACTCTTGCACCGATTCCTTGCCTTTGAAGACCGGAGTAATAATACTCATTCTCCATTGGTTCGGGATTAGCCCACTTAAGAATATGCGGTTGTAAAGGTAGGTTAAGATGTCCACACCAAAAGGGCCCATCGCCTTCCAGGCTTCGATTGGGACTCCATCGGCTGCGACAGCTTTACGATTCTTCATGCGGCGAAGAGCGAACTGGACTTCTTCAGGCGTTACCGGTGGTACTAGTCCCTGATTCGGAGGGAGGTCCGGTGGCTGCACGTCTTTGTGCTGCTTATTCAGCAGCTCATGGAAATAAGAGCGCCATCTCTCCTTCACCGCGAGATCCTCGCATAACAGGTTGCCCTCAGGGTCTTTAACACAACGACACTAGGAAATATCCTGTGCCGCTTTGACCCTGGAGCGCGCCATTGTTATTAATTTTTGTTATCCGGTCGTAAATCATTTGTATACGATTTGATTAACTGCAGCAAAGGAAAGCGCTCTTTGACGAAAAGATAGTTAATGAAATCGGGTGTACACAATGATTTCATCCCCTATTTTCCCACCCTTAGGGTTTAGGGTTTACTTTATTGTCCGTCTGTCTATCAAGACCCTTTATCTTGGAAACATATGGATGTGTCGAGTTGAAATTAAAATCTTGAAGCTGTAAAAAATCAAACTTCTAAGTTAACGTAAAAAACCGGCCAAGTGCGAGTCGGACTCGCGCACCGAGGATTCCGTACAAACCTGTAGGTACCTTTATAAGTAAAAGTTCACCCATCACGACAATCGAGTCATAGTTATGGTATTTTTATTGCAAAATGAAATCCACAACATTAGTAAATTGCGGTTTACGATTTATGACGTATTAAAAAAGAACTACTAACTAGATCTCGTTCAAACCAATTTTCGGTAGAAGTTTGCATGATAATGTACATCATATATTTTTTTTAGTTTTATCATTCTCTTATTTTAGAAGTTACAGGTGGGGTTGTAGAAGTTACAAATACACACATTTTATAACTTTGGAAGTGCCTCTCGCGTAAAAAAAATATATATTAGAAACCGCATATCATTTTTAAAGACCTATCCATAGATCACCACATGTATGGGTTTGATGAAAAAAAAAATTTTTTGTTTCAGTTCTAATTACGGGGAACCCCCAAAATTTATTGTTATTTTTTCTATTTTTGTGTGAAAATCTTAATGCGATTCACAGAATACAGCTACTTACCAAGTTTTAACAGTATAGTTCTTATAGTTTCGGAAAAAAGTGGCTGTGACATACGAACGGACAGACAGACAGACATGACGAATCCATAAGGGTTCCGTTTTTTGCCATTTGGCTACGGAACCCTAAAAAGACCCAGCCGTTTATGCCGCAAAAACCGTATATTTCGACACTCTCAAGAAAATAAAAATGTATAGGGTACCATCCGTTAAGTTCCGTAATATTTGCATATACTTGTACTGTACTTGTAACTGGGAAAAATGGGAAAGCTGTACATTTGTAATTAATTAGTAATAAACTGTGACACTCGATTCCTGAACTATTTATAATAAATAATATGTATTACTAATTTGTACGGAACCCTCGATGAGCGAGTCCGACTCGCACTTATCCGGTATTTTTTCTTTACATAAGATCACCGCCGATGTAAACCATTAGCTAAATTAATATATTCCAACAAACAAATACATCAGATCTTGAATGTACCTATGTGTAGATTTTATCTAATTTGTCGTAAATATGAGGATCAACAGGTTCAATGAATTCTTCGTGTTACATACGAAATAACCATTAGTCACATACTACGAATATGATACGTTTGGCATTCTCCGTATGTAATTAGATAAGCGAAACGTTCATTCACGTGAGAATATGTCTCATTCACAGGTAGCGATGCAGTTCTCGCCGCGGTAACCCGATAGCGTGTGCCAGTAGGTGTATTTAGTCTAGCAATGTCCGGAAATGCATGTCTGCAAATTCCAAGCATTGCAAAATGGCACTTTTACCATTTAATAAAAAATAAAAACAAGATTTTGTTCTACAACTTTGCGTGATAGATAATTATTAAAGTATACCCATCCACAGCTTCCTGGTACTTAGAGTCTCTGAGCTAAGCCGCGGACACCGGACAGGCAGACAGATGAATGGCGAAACTATATTTTATATAAGTTCCTTGTTGACTACGGAATCTTTCGGGAAACATTATTTTTTATGAATAAGTTTTAGCTAATCCGCTGTAGTAACATTTAAAACGAAAAAAGGTACCTACCTCACCACTTTATTTGAAGTTATCTAAATTAATATTTAACTAATGAGTAGGTATCTTAATCGTAATCTTTGATTAATTATAATATTATTTACTATCTATCGTACGACACAAAACAAACACTACGCATGTATTAACAAATTAACTTAAAACGTTAGATACGTACTACTACTTAAGTACTTTATTGGGGTTTTTTTTATATCAGCCGTCTATTCTTATCACCATTCACAATAAATATGCGTTATCATGGCTACCTGTTGTACCTGCCTACCTCAATATCATTTTTGGTTTAATCTTAATATTATTTATATTTATTAATAGCTGTTGCCTGCGACTTCGTTCGCGTGGTCTTTAGTTTAGAAAAAAAAAACTTGAAGTGACACCCTAATCACCTAGCGGTATGAACTATACTTTACGACCTATTCTTATACCTACCAAATATAATTTAAAAATCATAAAAATTGAGCAAGCCGTTTCGGAAGAGTGCGACCACAAACACCGTGACATCCATCTAGTAACAATATGCGATTATGTTAGCGTTCAAATAGTTGTTTTTGGACACTGGTGCATGCAGTGACATTGAGTCCCTTAAAAACAGCTGCGTCAGCGATTCTGCGACCACAACCAGGAGGCATTACCGCTGGCCCGCGTTCAACCGCGCTATCAGGTTATTTAAAAGGCAGCTCTATCTTTCCATTTCAGTTGTAACTGGACTCCATGCCTAAGCGTTACGTTTTATCTCCGACAACAGTGACTCAGTGAGTCAAACAAATGGCTCGCTTTTATATTAGTTTCACAAGTGTGAACAGTATGCCAATGTAAGTTAAAAGTTTAATTTTTTGAACAAGCTTTTTAGATGTCCTGTTTATTAATTATTGTATTATTTTAAAGATAAAAAATTAAAAAAAAAACAAAATACTAGTAGGTAGTAATACCTAGTATCTATACTATACATATATCTACCTAAGAGGGTTTATGTGTGTGCGAGTTTATTTAATCCACCATAAAGACTAAACGCCTTAAATTGCTAATTATACTTCTAAATGTAGTAGGGTTTTGAAAAGCAACTACAAAAATATATTCATCTTATATACTTACTTATTTAAATGTACTTTCGATGACGAATTGTTAAAAATAGATTAAAATAAAAATGATAGTAAAAAACATAACATTATTATTATACAATTTTCTTTATTTTTTGGAATTTTGTAAGTTTAGTTTCTTCCTAAGTTTTTAAAATAAAGCCGGAACTATAAACCCAGGTCAAAGTATTTTAATTAAATTTTGAAATTACGACATCGGTTAAAAGGGAAGTCAAGGTAGCTCGTGAAGTCGATTTATAACAAAACTTCTTTTACTAAATTTACTATCTAGTGTGAAAACGTATTTTAATTAGAATCTGTTTTAATTATGTATTGCTTTTATTGCCCGCAGGGAGGTGGCGAGCGCTTGGGGCTGCCGCGTGGGTCCGCCCGACCAACCGGCGCCCGCCGACCGCATTCAGAGCCTCTTCAACGACATAGAACTCTACCCTACTAAGACGCAGGGTAAGAACCTTTTTTTCAATTTCTGCAAAGGTGAAGGTCGAATTGGGCAATCAAAGTTGAATATAGGCGAACTGCACATGCACATAGAGCGCCAGCAGTGCGTTTTCACCTTCAAAAACCCTTTTGTCTAACTCTAAGCAGCTATTGGTACATACAATTATAGCCACTTATATGTATAATTTACCTACCTATTTTAAGTTTAACCTTCTACACAAGATTATAGTACTTAAATAAAGTTAGTCATATTAATACAAATTGTTACAATACTGGATCATTTACCTAATTACAAATTGACTAGACTAGACCTAGATTGCGTAATCGCCCGCTTTGATTTCGGGTTTTCAAAGAAAGATTTTATGGCCATTGCTTCGGGACGGTAACTCTGCTCCTGTAATAAAAATTTACCTTTACGTAAAGTGATAGTGAAAGTAGCTTTATATCGGTATAAAGAAAACGAATAATACTTGAAATTAGTAAAAAAGATTTGTATGTTTTTTACTACTAGACTCTATCTCTGGCCCTCGATGCCAAAGTTTGTCTGTCCATAGAAAAACCGTCTATCGTAACGCCATCTTTCTTTGGGCTTGCGTCTCTAAGGCGTCTGTTGGGTAGCCAATCTAAAAAATCCATGTTTTTTGTTGTTGTTTTAAACCGATTTTGATATATTTTTTAAATCTAATAATACTAAAAATATAAATATATGGACGATGGACTTTTTCCGTATGCTAGCTAGGCTAGTTACTAGTTAAACAAAAAAAAAATTAGTAACTAATTTGCTGAAATGTTTTTACTATATTCTAGGGCCTATATTTTTACTTAAGAAGGAAGCTAGGAAGGCTAGGAGCCTTAAGAGCCTAAAATCTAGGCTCGATTCTTAAGTAAAAAAACCTCTAAAATTTAGCTAGTTCTTTTACACTTTGACTGCCACAAACTAGACACAAGAGAAAATCTATTGTTCGCGGCTCACCGGTGAGCGGCGTGGCGTTCAACGTGTCAGCCTGTAAAGTAAAGTACCGTAATACTTAACCTTTTTTTTTCTTTTTTGAAACAAGAAGATTTTTTTGAAATATTACAAACTGCTTAATAACTTCAAATATACAAAAAAGATATAGTATTTGATAGAGACTAGCGGTTAGGCACATTTTATCGAACCATGATGTAAGCTCTCGATAACGAACGTTATTGTCAGTGTTGTTGTGGACGTGATGCGTTAAATCATCGATATATTTGGACGTGTATGTATTGTCAAAGTGTCCTCTAAATAACAAAATCGTCATAACTTCAACATTTTGACTAAACTTCTGTACTAGATCTAATAGCATCGTTGTTTAATAGTTTAACAATGAATTATAACTTTTAGTAATTTGAGGTAAACCTTTGGAGTCTACTAATACATGTATAGAGAATCGGAGAAATCATTAAAGGTATATTTATATGTTCTTTTTTTAGTTCCCTACCATTAGAAAAATATTGTTTAATTCAAATAAGACAAGTGTAGATGTATGAATGCATAGGTGAACGTGATCTTTAATCAATTAATCATATATGACAGTTGTAAAACATAAATATTGGATTTATAAAGGTGATAAACATTGTGAAATGTTTTCTCTTCTAATTTCTTTGGCTCTACCTACATCATGCATGATATTTACGTTGTTCTTGATATTGTGTGAACGTCTGTAGGCTTTTGTTTAGTTAGGTAAGGTGTCGCAATATCTTATGAATAGGTATCCTTTTAAGTTTAGGTATAAGAACATTGCTTTGCTCTTATCTCTATATATAAGAGCAAAGCAATGTTCACTGTTACTTTTGCGACAGTAAAAATGCAGTCGAATAGTTTAGTATGCGCTTCAGTCGAGCTAATTTAGTTTACCAAATCACTTGTCCTGGACTAAAATACTCGCCTAGTCCGAACTAGGTTTCTAATTGTAGTGTATTAATTATATACTTTTATTTGTATCAGGTCGGTATGTAGAATTTATGGTTTACTATTGTTTAACAAAAAATGTATGACAAAAGATCATTTTACAAACAACGTTTGAAAAACTAATCATTTGACAAACTTTCATTTCGCAAACATATTACTTTAAAAACAATAATTTGACATAATACAGGTTTCGCAAATGTTTTACTTAGGAAATATTTCAACTGTTAAAATATTATTTTATTAATGTTTACATAACTAAATAATTCGTTTGCCAAATTGGTAATTTTACAAAAAGTAAGTAGATAAATTATTAGTTTGTAAAAATAACTATTTTCTAACCAATACTTACGCGAAGCCGTACAAAAAGCGGTATTTTAGATAATTTCTTGGACAGATTATTTATAGGCAAGTAATAAATTTGTAGAGAAATATTTTGATTAGTCACCCCCGATTTGGGCGGTGAGGGGAGGGGGAGGGGTGCTACCCCCGGTACCACGCCCCCTTTCGGAAATACTTAGTTCAGAAGATATAAATTAATGAAAATTAATAAAACTTAACCTAAAAATCCTTAGTTTTTACCTTAATTTTACAAAAAATATTTGGATCTGTCGTTTTGTGGTCACTGTTCTAACCTAACCTAGATAAGTGTCACAACCTAGTGATTAAGAACATCTCTCATGTCTTTATAAGAGTTTTAAATAAATGATTATTATGATTGTTAAACTTATTTTTCAACCGACTTCAAAAAAGGAGGAGGTTCTCAATTCGACTGTATGTTTTATTTTTGTATGTAAAACACGTGTTACGCGATTACACCGCCAATTATGAATCGATTTTAATGATTCTTTTTTGTTTGGTAGATCATACTTCAGAGGTGGTCCCATATAAATTTTATCGAAATTGATTTAGAACTTTTTGAGAAAATCAACAAATATATACCCAGATAAAATTTTGGTTGTGGTTCTTGTTACCTATCGACAAATATGAGCCGATTTTGATGATTTTTGTTTTATTGGATAGCTTATATTTCAAAGATGCTATGATAAAAGTTGGCAAAATAAAAATCACCCCTAAGGGTAGGAAAATAGGGGATGAAATCGGTGTTCAGCAGTTAGATTAGGATTTATCACTAAAAATAGGTGAAATAAAAAATTTTATTTAAAAAAAAACCGACTTCAAAACACTAAAATTAACTGATTAGGTACTTAACCCTTTGACCAGTGGTGGACATATAACTGCCACCATATTTTGAACTTTATTACTCTAGAAATAAGATTGAAATCCAAAGAAAATAAAAAATGTTTATACCGATCAAAGGGTTAAGTGTTTTAAAGTCGGTTTTTTTTTAATTTGTTATTTTTTTATTATTAGACTTCCATGCATAAACCTAAAGCAATAATATACACATACTTAATAGCTAACTACCATCTTCTGTGTAAGAAAGATTTATGTATTAACGTAGATTTTGGTAAATAAAATATTTGCCAAACAATGCATTTTGTCAAATGTTATTTATGCTTTACATTGTTTTGCCAACTAACATACATATTTAAAAAATAATCAATTTGTGAAATAATGTTTTAGCTTAATATTTTTTTTTAGTAAATATATTATTTAATGAGTAGTTTATTTAATAATAGTTTGTAAAATGATAAATTTATCAAGTATAATTTTGCCAAATGTTATTTTTCAAATGAATATTTGTTATTCGTTTTTTGTCAAATGATTGGACATCAGAATTTATACAATAAGAACTCTGCACCACCTTCTCCTTTCTCTATGGTTGTCCTTTGCCTAAAGGTTGTCTAAAAGAGATCGCTTTGAAATTTACTTTGTATGGTGCGATGGGCAATGAAGATTATAGAGTTATCTATCTATTAGTACTTTAGTTGAGATATTTATTTAGTTACTAAATTAGCTCAACTGAAGCGCTTACTAAACTACCTACTAGACTAAATTAAACACACACAAAATTACCCGCCACTCGACTTAGCGAAGGCACAAACGTGGACACTTTTGTGTCTTGTGTCAGACACAAGCTACCGATGAATATTTGATTTCTATAGAACCAGTATAAAATCATCCACTCTCTGCGCAAACGTAAACATGTCTTGTGTCCAGTTGCTTCCACTTAACACATACTCATGACGATCAAAAAGTGTTCGGTGTCGGCAACTAGAAACTAAAAGTGTCCACGTTGAAAATACTCACAAAGTTCTAACTCATTTCTTAGTTTAACTTCGCACTAATCTTTTTGAAACGAACACAAGTTTATTCGAAGGGGCTTGATGAATGTCTCATTCGATTGAATGAACGATAACGCACTTACGTCATCAACCATCAGGCTGAATCAACAGTATATGTCAATATGCAATTAAAAATTACGCATGACGGTTCCGCATGTCGTAAATTACTTCTAACTAATAGCAATCATACATTGCAACTGTTGCATTGCACAGATAACAATTTATTGCATTTTGCCCGTTATCTGCTATCTACGAATCAACAGCAAACTGCCTTCAATACCATACTGGGTTTGATTGAAGACTCTATTATTAACATATTAGGTCTTTACATATAAAATTGCCGCTACTCAATACAGGCAACTTTAACATCAAATATCTTGCGTTTGATTAGGAAATCCAAATTTAAATTTATTTCGGAATAAAGCCAAATAAATATTGTTTCAAAATTCGTATTTCATTTTTTTTTCAAAAGATTTGTCTGAGCTTTAACATTGCTATAACAACAACTATGGACAAATTAAAAATTCGCGGTATTTAAGAATACGAGTTCCACAGTGGCACCAGTGCTGCAGAAACGACTCGAAGAAATAACGACGTGTACGGACCAGGCACCGCTAACGAACGAACGGTGCGTTTTTGGTGTCAACGTATCCGTTCTAGAAATTTTGTTTACACAATGAGCCTCGTGGAGGACCTGATACTCAAGTGAATAACGAAGAATTGAAGGCGATAGTGGAAGCGGATCCATCTTAAACCATTTCTAAATTAGCAGCAGCCTTCGGCGTAAGTGACAAAACGATACTTATCCATTTGCGCCAAATCGGAAAAGTGAAAAAAACTCGAAGTGGGTACCGCACGAATTGACTGAAGCAAACCAACAAATACGCGTCGCTTGCTGCGTTTCTTTGCTTAATCGTCACAATAACGAGAGGATTTTAACCGTGTTGTGACTTGTGATGAGATGGATCCTGTACGACAATCGGAAGCGATCATCACAATGGCTTAACCGGCAAAACCTTGCCCTAAGCGAAAACTGTTCAAACAGAAGATTCTGGTTAGTGTTTGGTGGACCTGTGCTGGTGTTATCCACTATAGCTTCTTGAGATCATTAAACAACCGAGACTGGTGAATTGCTCTAGCCCACTGCTCCTTCAGGATAACGCTAGGATAACGCTAAACGGTCGCCAAGTTAGAGAAGCTGCGACTGGAACCCTTGCGTCACCCACCTTAAACTCTCCAGACCTTGCCCCAACCGATTGCTACTTTTTTCGAAATTGAGATAATTTTTTACAAGGAAAAAGATTCAAATCTGATGAGGCAGTCAAAACCGCCTTCAAACAGCTCATAGACTCTTGCTCCCAGGTTTTTTTTTCTAAAGGGATCAATGATCTGCCTATAAAATGGCGGAAGTGTATCGAAAACAACGGCGCATATTTCGATTGATTAAATAATAATTTCATTAAAAAAAGTTGATTCACTTTTTTGATACTGAACGGCAATTTCAGGACCTAATAACACATATCTCTGAAAAAATTGGGGAGTTTTGCTGTTTTTAGTTGTTTTTGATGACACATTACGTAATGTGATATTACAGTTTCTATTTAAGTTGTAAACACTCAGTTTGATGCAGAATCTGCGAGTTGGTTAGTAGGCTAGAGAATAGTAAGTAACAACGCAAATAAATTTCTTAATGCTTGTCAAAACAAATAGAACACTGATTGACCTACAAACTGTTTCTGACATACACGGTCAATAAAGCGGCGATTGTATCTCAAAAGCACAATCCATTGGCCGATTGCTCCCTGTCATATAAAACAATTTACGGGCCCGTGCGTAGGTTACGCTCTTTGTTTATTTACCGCTCGTAAATCGCGCGCCTGCAGTCGACCCACGGATCATTAGTTAATAACCACTAACGTTCATTAAGCACTTTATGGTATCGTGTTATTTGTAAGGGTATGTTGTCTATACCTACGTGTTTGTGGCATCCAACTTACTTAACTACCTAGGAAATTCTATGTTGTGTCTGTAGTATATTTATTACGGGTCACGGGACAAAATTTAAACTCTTAAAAGCCCGCGCATAATATTACAGACTTGAATTACTAAGAATATCGATTGCAAATCGTTTTAGTGTTCATGATTATGTGTATTCAAAGTACAATCCCGATACTTGGATTATATACAGGCTGACCAGAAAAGTGACGTCCAAAAAAAATTTGTAGGTCCCTCGTGTTGAGAGGTATCTGAATCACCCCTATGTATGTTCTACGATTTTTCGTAGTTTTCGAGTTACGATTTTTTTAAGAATTTTTGCAACCAAGTTTAAAAAGTAGGTTTCTTCGAAGGTTTTTTCTTGCAGCTAAAATCTCTATGAACTGTGCATTTATGCATAAAATAAAAAGCGTCATAACTTTTATGGAAGTTACTACAAAAATGACCTAAAGTTGAGAATGTATGTTAAGTTTAAGTTTACATTTAAATTATCAACTTAAAATTAAAAATCTGAACTGATAATTTCATAGTTTCTAAGTAGCTTCAGAGAATGCGCTAGACTCTAAGCTTTCATAATAATAATAAAAAAGTAGTACTTCATAGGCTTTTTAAAAAAAATCGGAACTCGAAAACTACGAAAAATCATAGAACATACATAGGGGTGATTCAGATACCTCTCAACACGATGTACCTATTTAAAAAAAGTTTTTGACGTCACTGATGGCCAGCCTGTATAAATCCCGACAAAAAAGTCTGTAGCGTCTTGTCTAAATTGTTGCGACCAGCCCTGAAGTAAACTCTATTCCATAAAAAAAAAACGTCAAAATCGGTTTACATTTGACAAATATTTCGCGTAACATACAGACAAAAGTCAGTTAAAAAAATATTTTTTATTTCGAAAATTGATATTTTCAAATTTCCTGAAGTTGTCCGCTATAAAGCCACCTCCTGTAATTAAAAATGACTAAATCACAGAATAATGTGTAATCATATTATATTTGTTAGTTCAAAGTTTTTCATGACATCGCTTCCACGCCGCCAGACACAAAGACGCCGCCGATGTGGTAGTATGAAGTCACTTTTGATCGTAATTCCTATTATAAGCTTACTGTATCCTTTGTCCGCACCGACATTGCGAGTAACTGTTAATATTTAATTATATTTGTATAGTTTCTGACGTGTCTCTAAGTAGCTACGAACTACGTCGTAGTAACGTCCTATACATGATGATGTTAATATAATTTTCAACTTGCTTCGTGTATTATTTCAGCAAAATATCTTAAAGTTGTGCAAACAAAACTTCAGCGGCCTTGTTTAAAGCACATTCCAATTACTATTTTAAAATAAGAGGTAAAATAGGTTAGATTAGGCTCTGCCTTTGAGCATTTTTCATGTCTTATTTAGATATTAAAGTAGCTAAATTATATCTTCTACTGTTTCGATTTTGGTAAATTTAAAGTATGTGAATTAAACCTTAACCTTTAACTTTTTTTTTAAATCTGAGATCATTGCGTCGTGTTCGGGGCTTAATTACTGTATACTTTATAAACTACTAGCCGTCGCCCGCGACTTCGTTCGCGTGGTGTTTCAGTTTATTCATAAACAATTTTTTGCGCAACTTTTATTTTTTTCTTTCAAAAGAACCTTCTCCTGAGAGTAATCAACACAACAAAAAAAGAATTAGCGAAATTGTTCCATTAGTTTACGCGTGATGCGATGACCAAGGGAAATAGACATTGATTTTTATAATATAGATATTGTATTGAAGATCAGAGTGACAGCTTTGTTATTCGACAACAATGGCATGTTTCCTGTTTATGTAACATTTATTATGGTTATACAATTTATTATGCAATTAGTAATTGATGTAATACAAATGTGGCTATTGGTATAAAATAACATCTTTTCGGACGTGTTCCAATGCCGTTATATTTGTACGAGTATTGTTTGTTGCCGATTGCGACAGGTGTTGCGCGTGCGACCCGGCGTGATCTCACCTCGTTGCTCACTTGGAGTGATGACCAACGCTGAGTTCACCACCAAGATCGAATTGTACTTAGCTCTAGAAACAACTATCAATCTGCTTTTGAAATACATATACAGTGCGTATTGTTTTGTAAAACATAGAGCCTTTCACTCACCACACAAGATAGAACCACTTCAGTTCACTTATTAAAATTGTGCAAATAAAATTATTTCTTGCAACTCACAACACAACAATATTTTAACCTTATGTTTCACGTTACAATGCCAATACATAAATCTTCATAGTATATGACAATTATTACGCTATTACGCTACGCTATCTACGCTCTATCTTATTGTTCTCTATTTTTATTTCACTATGAACTTGTTGATTAACGCGTATGACTCGTGAAGCGGTTTCTTAATTGTCTTTGTTGGTCGTGCGCCTACTCGTAAACATTAATCTCCTCGTAATTACTACTTGCCAGTAGTAAAACTACTGACACCTGATTCGATCAAACGGCTGTTCTAGGGATCCGCAATGAAATGTTACTTTAATAAGGTAAAATGCGAGTAGAAGTCGCGCCATGAGAAACGGGAAGTACCCCATAGGGTTTGAAAAGTGAGTTTGCGATTATCAAAATATGTATGTGATTTATATGGTCATATCTTTTAAATTTCGTTAACTTAAGTATGAAAATGAAATTTTCACACTTGCTGGAGATTGTAGCGTACCTTAGTATTTGAACTTAATAACCTTTACGTGTCCCGTAAAAATGGTTATCTCTTTAAGGTACGGAATCTTAAAAAATGAAAATTTGCAGATCAATAAATCAATAAGTATGTAGACCTACCAAATGACTACATTAATTGTCAATTGTTAGTTAATTTACGGCGAAAAATTTTTGTGGCTTTTATTGCGATTCAACCAACTATTGCGATCTGCTGCACGAACGATGGTTATGCACAACTAAGTCAACACTTTTTGCAAGACTTTTAAATTGATTTTCTATAAGCTTTTTTCGATTGCATTTACCCATACAGTAAACTAACTGGTTATACGTACTACATGCCAAAATGATTAAAAAATCATTATTCTTTTTTTTCCACACGATCTTTGTTATTTCATTTGCTGTGTGAGTCAACGTTTACTCTTTGAAAATTAAACACCTCGTCCTTTACACGGTATATTTTTTAGATTGTGTTCCCCGAAACTATAATAGATTTACAAATGACGTTTGTTTTTAGTCTTAAAGTTATGTCGTCAACAAATTGTGGTTTTTATTTCTGTTTACAAACTTTTAATCTACGTCATCATCTCGATCATCGTCAGGTGATACTTGAGTTTTCCGGTCGAAAATTAGCATATTATAGAAAAAATTAAAGGTTCTGAAAACTACGTCTTGGCAAACGTAGTGTAGGACGCCCCCCAACTCGATGGATCGACGACCTTAGGCTGGCTGGCAGTGGATGGATGGCAAAAGCGGGAGATCGTGCTCTTTGCCGCTGTTTAGTAAAATATTTCTGTGTCTATTTTCTTTGGAAGAGTTGAAGTTCTTTATACTATAAATATTGTTGGTTGCAGTGTTCGAGATGCTGGTATGCGCACGGCAATGTGCTCGACGCAAGTCGCTCACGCTTACATTCGGCGAGTTCTGCGTGTTCGCTGCCGAACTGCGTCGATGCTCGCGGCAGGCCAGGCAGTGAGTATGCACCCTACCGATTAACTGTCTGCCGCTTTGTCTGTTTGTGATTCATAAATAACTTAAGCATCCTGTAAAATAAAAATTGCACAATGTAAATGTAAATTATGTAGATGCTTCTAGTTCCTTCCTTAGATACATATAAATACAAATCACAATTTAAAAAAATACGTTTATAGATAAAAATTATTTTGCTAGTTACTATATCAAATAACGTACGTACGTCATCAAATATGTCCTAAACTTCATTATCTGGTCCTACAATACAAATCATACCAAGCAGGCCAAATTTTATTTTAAAGGATTAACAGTACAATTAAAAAGAGGACCAAAATGTATTTTTAATATTCGCAACGAATGAATTCCAATTAAGTACTTAACTATTAAACAATTGATCTATGTAGACATAATCTTAATCTGTATCTATGGCATCACTTGTTTTATTAGCCTGCCATTACAATTATTATTGAGATTTAATATTGCCATGTGCACGATGTTAGATGTCGAGAACGTGTCCTGAATATCACGGGTTCGTGACGCCGATTACGTCATCAACATAACTGGGAAGCAAAACAACTTATATAATTATGTCGTTTAATCTGCAACTATGCTTCGCTTAGTAATCAAGAGCGAGCTGTACCTTTTTTGTTTTGAAATCATTATTACTGCTATTCTCAAGCAATGCACAAAGTGCTTTACGTCTTTTAAACGTTGACATGTTGTTTAATAGAAGCACAAATCAAATTAATTTCTATAACTGCACACATTCGGACGTAGAGACTGACATATCACTCTTACGTACATCATACACATTAATTACAACAAAGTATTGTTAGGTGTAAAGAAACGTAAATGCCCTTCGTGTTCTTAGTAAGTTATAGGCACGACATGAATCAGTTTATTTTGCCGATGACGTTGAGAATGTCCAGCCGTTTACCCGGTCTTGAACCGAGGACTGTGGTGCTGCCGCTACCGCGCTGGCGCGTGCGTTGACCCTTGAATGCCACACAACGAGACATTTGTCATACACTGAATCAAACTGCATTTATTTTCAAATCGCAAAAATACTACATATATATTTTCATTACAGCCTTTACCGCCTACGCTATTTTATTTTCACAACGATTGTGTTTTGTTTCTAATTTCAGTTTTCATTCGCAGGACATCGAACAAGCCCGAGTCGCCGGTGTGGAACGCCGATAAAGATCTTCGGGAAACTAAGGAAACTATCAAACAAATAAACGGTAAGAAAAATGTATTCAGTAACAGTATATAAAAGCAGTTATAAATATTCTGTTATAAACGTTTTCTGGCCTCTAAATGTATGAGACAAGTTCAAAATGCGGTTTGCTTCCGTGCTAGTGTATATTTCTTCTTTGTTTGATGACGTGAAGTTTCCATTTATTTCGCAGTGCGGAAGGTCGATCGGAGACGGCGTCGTAATCAAACAAATCGTGACTAAACTTTCCGCACGGTACCAATCCAGAAATACTCGGCGGCAGTCCCGGTAGATACGATGCGGCGATGCGCTCTACACGTTCACTTTACGCGAATGTATAGTTAATGTCTTTAATGGCTTCTTCCCACGCCACGTCTGTCGCCTCTACGCTAACGGCTACACGAAAAACTTATTCCTCCTTATGCCTCCTTACCTACCATTCTTCAAAAAGGGTTTACCATGTAGCTAGCACTTTTTTGGAAGTCTTCGAGTCGATATAAACTTGCTCTGTCTGTATTGTATGTAGGTGCGTGATTTCCGTAGTCAGGTAAACAATATAATTTGGCATGCTCTTTCGGAAACGAGCCATCGTCTTAAAGAGACTGCCAAAACGACAATACTTCATAGTATCATTAGTATGATCGTCTTATACCTATTCAATGTACTAGAATTGATTTACTATTCTAAGCTTATTCATTACAGTGATGAATATATTCTACAGTCACGTTGTTTGTGGTGTGATTATGCTCACGCTCGTAGTACGTTCGCAGGGTGTACGGTCATCACTCGTTTTTAATTGCCCTTTCGAACTCATGTAAATATTGTATAGCTGTTTGGATCTTGTACTCAGTGCCCTGAGTTGAATTTGCGTCAATCTCCCGGCGTATCTGACTAGCGTGTAATAATAGGTACAAGTTTAAAAACAGAATGAAAACTTAATAGATCATGTCCTTGATTTCCATTCATGACAATAAGGATACGGTTGATAACCCTTACTCAAATCTTCTATCTTGTGATTCCGTAGATCTTATAAGGCGGATTAAACATAGTGAAGTAAATAAATATGTTAAACGTCCTTCCCGGCCTCTTCCGCACAAACTATAAACGGACTACGGAAGTATTGGTGCGATGCGACTCACGCTTCTACTCTTCGCTGACCAATTCGAACATAGAAAATATGTCTTCTAGACAACAAATCTCAGTAAAAAAACACTACAACTAGTTAGTGCTGCAAACACGTGCCTTAACTTCCTGATCTCCTGGAACCTTTCGTGTACGGACATCATCAAACAATGCTCTGCTTTGTTCCGAAACCGGTTTAGATTAAAGTAATTAAACCGGTTACATTTGCAAAATACAATCTATTAATATCTATCTTGTGGGTAGATATTTGGTACTACTTGTAACTTTCCTTTGATTATATTGTATTTTCTGACACCAATCGAGGGATATAATATACGAACCGTTAACGTAACCTACTTTTTACTTTAAAGTGGGTTAATGTTACACTGTAAGCCAAATTGCAAAGTGATACAAATCAAACATGTTCAAGATATGCACTTTCATAAATCGTTTCAGAAATGTGTCATCATCGATACGTTGATTGTGGTAATAAGTAGACACTAACAGGTTCACGGGTGAGTGGAAGACTTGACACTACCATAATTCTGACAGGCGTAGCCTTTGCATTGCTTTAGAAATAACGGAATAATTTAAAATGCGGAATTGGCTAGTATTTGGGTGTAGTGCTGAGCTGCGCGAGCGCCAGTTGGCCGTCGACCGTTCGACTGTGGACAGCGTGCGGAGCCGCAAACGCTGGCTGCACGCGTCGTACCGTACATCCGCAAACATGCCGCCGACTACTATGATAGTGCCCTGTGCGTCTCTAACTATTGTAAATATTATATTAACGAGAACCGTGTGCGATAGTGCTTTACCGTTCTCTTAAATGTCTTTTATTTTATCATAAATATTATTAATTTACGAAACCCACGCTTAATTTTCATCATCAAAAGTAAGAAATGTGTTAGCCGATTGCTATGGATTTTGGCAAATGGCCTGTGTCATAAAGATCACACAAAATTAGTAAATCTGTGAACGTTGTTTGGATAAGTAATGTGCAGGCGGAGGAAAGGGATGTAATGTACAGTGTTTGTTGACCAGTTCTGTTTACGTTTTCAGCTTGGCATTGAATGGATTCCCGAAATGGATTGTTGTGTTGGCTACACATGTAGTTGCATGAATGAGTTTTTTTGTTGTAAAATAATATTTACCTGATGAAGGTTATTAATTGTTTTAATGTAATTTATAAAATCATTAAATCTTTAAAATGTTTGGTCCTTAATATCAAAATGTTCGGTGTCAAATACAAATAGTTTATTTGCCATTAAATTTGTCATTGTAGAAAAGTTTTTTGACTATTCATGGCATCATCGACTTAAAAGTGGGTGTCAATAAGTGGTACAAAGCTCACCGGACGTATGCAACCCACGCTGCCAATACACATCAATCATTAACGATGAGTGCTGTGCTGGTTGAACGAACCCCACCGTACTTGGAATAACGTAATTCTTTCTAAACTAAGGAGTATTGTTTATTAGTCATTACTATTAATAGTTTTTACTGTTCCATTAGTGTCTGCCTTAAAAAAATCATTAACATACAAATTGATTTTATCAGCATATTTGGTGATGCTGGATTATCATTTTCGAGGTAAGCGCCAAATCTGTTGTTTATTGATAGAAGTGATCCGTCATCTCAGAGAGAATAATACTCGTAGTCGTGTCCTGCTGTCAAACGACTGCGGTTACAACTCACGCACAGTTGCGTGCTCCGCCGCACTACAATTGTTAGCAATTAACTATACTTCTTTTGCGTGCCACGATTCTATCTTAGAAATAGGGTCAACTATTCACAATGTACTTAGTATCGAAGAATCCTTCATGGAAATATGATTTCTAAACGGCTTCTGATCGCAAGCATTTCATGACCGAGTTTTAATGTCACTGCTCTAGAATCCGGCGTTTTCTGTTTTCCGACCATACTAAGTATCTGAAGAATTATTCATACGTAGTATTGACGTAGACAGAAGGCATTAGACATGGTGGTTGGTAGAATGAAAAGCGTGGGTTTCGATCTTGAACACGTGATAAGAACTGTGTCTATAGAATCAAATAGTTACTGCTCATTTCCACTCCTACACTTATTTATACAAACTGTGTAAATATGTTTCACATATCGCCATATATCTAATAATAACGTTAAGAACATTATAATGACAAATGGTTGTGTAAATTAGCATAATGTGAACATTAAAGTCGAATTTGCGGCCTTAATCTAAACCCTGAATGTTGATGTAGTTAATAAATCTTGTGATTTGTATGATTGTGTTAGGTGTTTAAGGCATATGGTTGACTTGTTACGTTGCGCAGGCAGCGAGGCGTCCCCGCCGCCGTACGAGGTGTTCCTGGGCGGCTCCTGCAACCCTACCACTTGGAGATCGGACATAGCCATTCCGATGCTGAAGAAAATGGGAATAACATACTTTAACCCGGTGAGTAACACTTAAAGTAACACACACAACTTGCATATAGAAACAACATTAGTTGGATATGGTGCGTTCCGCTATTGCGCCTTATGAAGGCAGAAGAGCGTTGATACATCACCATAATAAGGATGTATCATCTCTCACACATTACCATATTCTATGAATAATGTATCGCATATACATAATAAATAAATAATGGTTATGTTTTTCTTAATCCGTTTCTTCGATGATTAATAAACATCGAAGGAATAGATTGTAAAAAATCATCCAATCTAGGAAAAGTAATTTTAAAATGTTCAGTCTATTGTGTCAGTGATTAATGATTAATTGAGATCAGTGAGTAAATATTATAATTAAATAGCATGCAAAATTCTCTGGTTATAGGGTGCACATCCATTTGTGTTATCTTGTGTCTACGGACGGAGTGACTGACTATTCCATGTAGGTAATAGATAGACCCACGTGTAGAGTAGGCCGCACGTCTAACTGTCAGTCATTATCGTACATCATAACGGCGTATTGTTTGCGTGAACCGCATTGTGCAAACACTAGTGCGTAATAATAAATGCGCGAGTTCTTAACCATCCACTCATTCGAGCCCGCAGTGAACACATCCATCCTTATTTATTTATTCACCACCTATGGCTTGCTTTTACAACTTGATACGGTTGTCATCATCAATTAAATTTTTACGTCGCAGCTTTATTGTCTATTACTATTTTACGACTATGTAACTTATAATGCAGCAAATTATTCGTACGTACTTTATATCTTTTATGAACCAAGTGATTAATGAGGGCATTATTCACAAGTGCCCAAACAGTATGAATAATTATAATTACAATAGTTAGATCATAAAAAGGATCGTGGGCAATTAACACCTGGACCAGTGCCGCGAAACAGCTAAAGGAAGCTTGACACTACACTGTGATCCTAACCAGATCAAACGCCTGAATACCCAAGACAGCGTTTTTACAGCGCTCAAGAACGCAGGTCGCAACCTAACAAAGTTCGAGCTTATTCATATTTTTAATCGACTTCAAAAAAGGGGGAGGTTCTCAATTCGTCGGAATCTTTTTTTCTACGTGTATTTACTATTAATAATTGAGAATTTAGTTCACCAAAATATATTATCTAAAATTTAATTATTAATTTAATACCAGAATACACTAATTACCACGTTTGCCTTAATGGCAAACTATACGTAAGTACCTACGTTCGTAGGAGACAATCACCCAGTTTTAAGTGTTCCATGTGGGTGGATTCATGATCAGCTAATTATAATAACGGCATTCCTTAGCAAGTTTTTAAGGCAAGATTAAGGCGATAGCCATTTATTAAAACCAAACACACGGCCAAAGCGTACGCTAGGCGAATATTTTTTCTGCTACAATGTTTGGTCTATCGATCACATGTGAATGCTTTACATTCCATATTATATTATTATATTCCTATTTATGCTATAAAATGTTTTCAGTTTTATTTTTATTTAAATATTTTGTAATGGTAATGATTAGGAAAGCGACATTTAAACGCGTCGCTACGCTTCGCAGTCAGTATGACATGAACTGTAGAAGTGTAGAGCGCTAAGTAGTTGTAGTAAACGGTCGTCTTAAATAGTTCAATTAAATTACCTAATGGTCCATAGATAATAATATTATGCTGGCACTTCACATGGCGGTAGGATCGCAAACGTTTGCCTAATTTGTCGGATGTCATCCATGTGTAGACTCACACATTTGCCAGTTTGGCATAATTTGGCAAACTTGACAAAATATGCCAAATGCTGTTTCCATCGCGAGTCGGTTTTTCGTCGCTCATCAAAGGCGGCCAATAGCTAAATGTTTGTGTCGGTGTCCACACTTGGTGATTGCGGCAGTTGTACAGGCGCTGTGGATCTGTAAGGGCGGACGTGTCCTGCTATTAAGACCAAGATCGAGAAAAAATTAATGAAGTGATGAATTCTAGTTTATTGAGCTTAATCAAATGCATGTTGTACTGTATGTATTTGGAATCCGCAAAAAGAATTCTAATTGTGTATATGACACAAATCAAACAGTGGTAGGAAGCTTTCATCATCGTCATTATCATCATCATCAGCCTTGAGAAGTCCACTGCTGGATAGACCTTCTAGACCTTCTATAGATCGACACAGCAACCAGCTCTGGGCCTTTTTTATCCAGCGGCTGCCCGCAACCCTTGGTTAGACTAGGTTGTCAGTCCGCCAGGTGTGAGGCGTGAAACATTGTGTTCAATGTAGCAAGCTAGCCAGTAGACTAATAATATGTACAGTTAGTTTTTCTTTGCTCATCCAATATTGTAAACAATTTTGACATTCCTTTTTAACGAAATTATTCATTAAAAATAACATAAGACACCGAAATAATAACCTACTATTGTAATTAATCGTTTAACTTATACTCTGATGTTCTGTACTGATTATTTACAATATTAGAAAACTAAACAAAAACTGACTAGAGTCCTAAGCACATTTGCAATGACATTCGTCTAATTTAGCGTTGGTTACCACGTGTAGACGTGCAGTTTGTGATATTTGCCTATTAGTCAAAGCTTTGTGAAACTAGATGAATACGCCAATGCAAATGCCTACCGCCATGTGAAGTGCCAGCGTTAAACTTTTAATTTTTTTTGGGTTATTCGCTAACTCGACACAAAGAGACTGGACAACACGTGTATCCAGTTGGTGAAATTATTATCACTTATTATTTCGTCATTGGACACGCCAAGATTAATACGCGTGTCCACATAGTAAAACTTACTTAAATAAAATCACTTTTACGTTTTCGCTAACTGGACACACTTTTTCTAACACCCTGGGTAAACAAATGGTAGAATACCACTCGCCATTCTTTCTCGCCACTCTTTTGATCTTCAAGTGGAATTGTACAGATAGGACGTAGCTGAGAAAAAAAACGCGATCATTTTTTTACCAACGTTTCTCGCCTGTCTCACTTTTGTTGGCCTGTTCTCATTTTCAAACACCCATTTACAAGATTGCTGTTTTTTTTGGGTTCAAAACAATAAATCCACGTTTCGTCTCCTGTGACAGTGTCATAAACAGCATTAGAATGTCCGTGGTCGTACTTCAGTAGCATCCTGTGAGCACCATACCACCCGAGCCCGCTTCTGCTCCGCTGTCAGTTCATGAGGCAAAGTTTCCGAACTTTCAATTCTTCGCGTAAAATTTTCTGAATTTGGCTCATACCAATCCCCAATAGTCCTCGAATTGTCTCATAGGTAATCCGCGGGTTTTCTTCAATTAGCCGCTTAACAGTAGCCCATTATTTTCGTTGACGGCAGTTGAAGGCCGCCCTTCACGAAATTCGTCATGTAAAAAAACTCGACCTCTCTCAAATTCAGCAAACCATCGCCTCACGGTGCTCAAACAAGGTGCTTCTCTCCCAAAAGCCTTTTGAAGACGAGCGGCACAGTCTTGAGGAGAGAGAGAACTTTTAAAATCATAAAAAATCATCGCTCTAAAATCTTTTCGACTTAATTCCATTTTCGTTGCGTACGTAGAACTTTGATGTGTGATAAAAAACAATTGACAAATCATTTCCCGCCAATTGTTTTTTTTATTACTAAGAAGGTTGCAACGTTTAAAAAAATATAACATTCGAAATTCAAATAGTTCCGATTAGCTAGAAGTGCAAAACTTTTAGTGTGCCCCATGTATACTATTTTTGATACTGTCAGTGTCAAAAATATATTCTGTTTAAATTCAGAAATGGTAAATAATGTTCATGTTAAGTTAATGACACAAAATCAGTGGCCGAGGATGATTGTGGTACAAAACTTTAATCTGCTTGACTGTACTTTGTCACGAATTCAGTTAAAATGCGAACGTGTGTCCTGTTGGCGAAAACATAAAAGTGATTTTATTGAGGTTTCTTTGTAGACACGTAAAAATCTTGGCGTATCCAGATGACGAAATAATAAGTGATCATAATTTTAAGTTTTACCAACTGGACACTCCTATGTCCCTTGTCACTTGTGTCGAGTTGGTGAATACCTCAAAAATTTTACAGCCTTCTCTCCTTTAGCTTGTAAATGAAAAAACAACATTTAAAATTAATTATCCATTGTTATTTTATGGGAGGTGATAATGTATGTTTGTTTGATAAAATAAACGTGTTTTTTGATCTATACGAGCATCATTAGATATCCCACGTCTTCATGTTTGTTTTTGACAGTATACCTAATCTTAGTATTTATCATTTCAAGATAAAGGTCTTGAAGGTGTAATTTGCATCTTAGTCAAGTTTCAAGAAACAATTTGATATCGAAAATTTTATATAGGTTCTTTGAAAAAACATAAAAAGACATAATTATCAAAATGACTCAGGAGATCGCTCTGAGTAATTTAGACGGTTGTACTCCAGTTATGGATTCATTCACCTTATTTATATAACCTGTTCTTGTTCTAATTTGATAATCACTTTCAGCAAGTGGACGACTGGTCGACAGAGCTGATCGAGGTGGAACACCGGGCAAAAGCAGCGGCGCGTGCGCTACTGTTCGTACTCGATTCAGAAACACGCGCGGTCGCAGCCAGCGTCGAAGCCGCACATTTGGCGGCGGCGGCGCCCACGGCCTTGCTGCTCGTACTCAGGCCGTACTCGCGCCACCAAACCATTGGCCAGGAGAAGATCACTGACCAGTTAGTAGTTTTAACAATTTTTTAAAATTAGTTAACAGCTTTACAACAGCCGTGAGAACTAAACTAACGTACTCGTATGATAACCAAGATATTGGTTTGGAAAGGTTGAACATAAAATTAGCAAAAAGTCATCCATTAATATCTGTTCAACAATATAATAATAACAATTGTGTCCAAGGGAGAGATATAGGCTACTATTTTTTAATTAATCTCCTAAGGGAGTAAAAAGAGGGTTTTAAGCTATTAGTTATTTTATAAAACTTAACAGCTGACACATTCACAGTTAAGTAGTTGTCTGTTGCGTCAACATAAGTTTTTTTGGATTGAATTTCAATATAAGTTTTTTCGTTCTTGAGCGTATTAGCTCAGACAGCTAGACAGTTAATAAACCTAATCGATTTCATAAAAAAGATAAGACTAGGTTATGATGATCATTAATTTCAAATATGAAACCAGTTACAATAAATGCCAGCAAACTGCCAAATGAGTATTATAATCATTATTCTTTTCAACATTACTCTTGTTTAAGTAAGGTTTAACTATATCCATCAGTTCAGTTAGGTTTACTTGTAGAGAACGCACCTTTTGTAAGGTTTTCTATGAAATAAAGTTAGAAAAGTTTAAATAAATGTTATTAGCCTATATTTCGAAATATGCTTTAAGATAATAATATGGTCTCCGCATAAAACCGAACTTATTTCTTACATAATTATTAGTATGAGTACTAACTAGTAACAAACTATGAACAATGATTTGTATTTACGTAATACAAGTAGATTACTGATGTACAAGTATATTCGTTTATTTGCAAGTTATTTCTTGACTGTAATTTATTTTTCCTTATAGAATAACGAAACACACGCTCCGATCTTATAAATCAAAGAGATTTTTTATTGCTCGTATCTATTTATTTCTTAAACAGTTAAGTTACAGCAGTAGATATTGTTTCTATGTAGTTGCAGCGATCGAATGATAAAATTGATGTTGCATGAATGACCATTCAAGTATTTACGGAGGTGACATCACTCGTTAGACGCGAAAATTGAATCACCTTTTAAGCGAAAGCGTTAAATATTTATATGGTAACCTCATTTTTTTGTTTCAGCGAATACGTTGAGTTATCGCGCGCTCGGGCGACGTTGCAAGAGGCGGTGGAGAGGCGAGGGCTGCCGGTGTTCACGGATATACAGAAGGCTTTGTTGTGCGCGCGTTCCGTTATACGTGGGGCTCGGACGCATCCCCGCCATCTGCTAGGCTACACTATACGACGTTTGAAGAGGACTTACGACACGGCTGGCGGTAGAAACGGACTCCTGCCTCGCACGAAAGCAGTCGACGCCTTGAAAGACGTGACGAAGTGCTCTCGTGAGGCGGCGGAGAGTTGCCTACCCAACGTCGATGCAGTCGACTTCGAATCGTTCTGTGCAGCCGTCGCGGAGCTCGCGGCCGACCCTGGTGAGGGAACATTATTTTCTGTAGATGTTTCCATTGCAACGTGTAGTATGCACGTTATACGCTCGTGAGAAAATCGTTATCGGTCATAAGATTGGACGCTATGTAATTCTTGCGTCATATTCTTGTACGCTTTTAACTTTATCAAAGATTTACGTAATACGTAAAATGGATGGAATGGAACATAAGCCTGCCTTAACTCGAAATATAAAATCACTATAAATAAACATGAAAACAAACAAATTATGAATAATTTGGTGTTTTAAAGCACGCATTTCATAAAATATTATACTACCTAATGTAGTTATTTCACAAAAAGAAACATTTTGGTAATAGGGTACACGTGAGTACACGTGGAATTATGCAGGTAAAGCACTATGTCTCTGTCCTATTTTTTTGTTAGATTAGATACTATGTACGCAGCTGTGCACAATTCAAGCTATACATTTCCTTTATAACCTGAATTTAGTTGTACTGGGCGGTCCATTAAGTAAGAATTCATTTTGTGAAGGTAATTTAAACTTGAACGTCTTGTACGAAGCGACTTTACGAGCCATAGGTAATTGATTTAAATGTGACATTGGATAAAGCGATGGATGAACAGCGAAATCGACCAGCTTTCAAATGCGTCGGCCGATAGGAGCGTCTAGCGATGTTCTCACATGCGATAAGTGTGCGGTGGCGGGTAGTCGGTAAGGGTGGTGTTTGTTTGAAGGGCGCGCGTGCGAAGGCGTCCGAGGGGCGGGCGCGGGCGGCGGCGGGGTCGCGGCCGCGCTCCGCCGCGTGTTCCGCTCGCTCCGCGACCGACTAGCGCCCCCCGCTCCCGGTGCGTCACGCACTGAACACACCCTAATCCCATACTCCATCACATCACGCTAGTAAGATCGGTCATGCGTTTCAGCGAAAGCGAGCAACTTGAGGTGCTTGCACAGTTAAGCTTACGGTTGCGCGGACTAACCATTGGGGACGATATGAAACACCTACGACCGTCGAGTACATACCCTATAGAACCGCAATAAGAACCATCTTTCTCCGAAACTAGTAATTAATTTTTACTTACATTTAGTATGAAAAGACTAGTCCTGTCAACTTTCGCCTATAAAAAAAAGTACAGATACAGATTCAAAAATGGCGGAAAATTTCGTCGATCAAATCATACGACATTTCTACTCTATAGGGTATGTGCTCCATGCCTGCGATTAACCATGTTTCCGGATGTTGAAATATAAGTCACAGTCACAGGTATGATATATATACGTTATGTTCGGGAAATGCCTACGCAGCTGTAAGCGTAAATATGCAATCATCTTTAGATAGCGAGATATCAGATTTAGTGGGTCAATTAGGCATGATTGTTGATGGGTCGTTCTAAAGTTTGTTTGCCTACATTTAACATACATAAAAACACAAATTAAAGTTTATTCATAGTATTCAAAGAAGGTGCCCATTATTTCGCTTGTGTGTAATTTCAGTGACACACTGCTATTGATCATTTATAGGCCATTGTATCATAAGAATGAATTATTCATAGTTTTCAACTTTTTTTCTTCTAATTGCATTGGCATAACTTATGAATTTTGCTCAATCACAAAGCTTTTGCTTGCTTTCGTTGATTTTGCAAAACTGGTTTTTTAGCTTATTTATTTTGTACTACAGAATGATTTTCGATTTTTATCAGCAGCGATATTGCTACAGTATGTATATTTACTACTCATAGATGCGTAACAACATTTATCATGACAGCTGTAAACACGCATTATCTTATCGCTCGTCTCATTCGTTTCTTGAAAGAACAGTCACCAGTTGTTTCCTTCATGATGTTTTGAGTGTGAAGGTTTTGTGTTTATTTATTTTACTCATGACTGTACATATTCCATTATCTTGATATCAGGCTCGATTCCGGGAAGCTCTCTTAACTTTATTAAGGTTCAGATACCTATCTCTTTTTCTCCTATGTGAATGAAAAGCCAGACTAAAATTTTACTATCAAACTTGTCTGTATCTCTTTTGTCATATAATAAAGGCGAGATGGATGTAAATGCTGTTTCAAATTGTCTAAAGATGTTTGGTTTGCCAGATGTCTTTTTTCTTTCACTAAGTTCCAGTATTTGAGATTAAACAAGTAAGAAGATCTTGGAATCGGTCCTATCGTGAAATTTATTTGCGAATGTTTTTATATTATGTATGTGTGCTTGTCTTCAGAGAGTCAAGACCGTAACGGAGCGGAAGCGGAGGCGCGAACGGTCACAAATCCGGGCGGCCGGGACGAAAGCGAGCGCGTTACGGACACCGTCAGGGAGACCAACGGGCTGAACGTATGCAACGCGCGCCTCAAGGCGTACGGGAGGAAGCTCGGACTATTCATTCCTAAGGTAACTAGTCTATTTTCGCACACGAAAAAGCGCGTAGGCAGTGATTAGCATATATTTTGAAATTTTTATTATTCGAGATTAGAGGGATTACTGAGTCAGACGCATTCTTCATTCTCGATGATATTGATATCATAATATTTAACATAATAAATAACGTTTTATTTTCGACCAGATCTTCGCCAATCATAAAAAATTCGGTCTAACACTGACAGTAGAGTTCCTGTTCTATTCTAAGAACTACTAATACAAAGAAATAAATTTACAAGGAGTTAATAAACTAACGCAATGCTTCTTAGTTAAGGACTGATAACTACTTAAGATCAATAAATACTCACTTATTTATTTACTGGGTGGGCCAAAAAAAAATCACCCTATTGGAAGATGCTCTCATTTTTGCAAATGACCGCCAATGTCAAATCTGTTTTGACATTTGTGGACTAGACAGATGCAGAATACAAGTGAACAAGCCATGGAGCGATACACTCCCCAAAAACGCGGAATAATCGTGTCTATTTTTTTGCGTAACAATTCGTCTGTGGTGTTGGCGCAGCGTGAATTCCGTCGCCGATTCCCCGGGCGTCCGACACCGACTGCGCAAACACTGCGCCGTTTGGCCACCAACCTTGAAGAGTATGGGACCACACGAGACGTTGCCAAGAGTGGCCAGCCCCAGAGCGCCCGTTCTGCCGAGAATATCGCCGCTGTTGCCGAGGATGTCGAGCTGTCGCCGGAAACATCGACCAGACGCCGTGCCACGCAATTAGCCATCAGCCGGACGTCCCTAAGGCGAATTTTGGTCAAAGACCTGCGCATGTTCCCGTACAAAGTCCAGTCCGTGCATCAGCTGCTGCCTGCCGACCGCCAAACGCGCGTAACCTACGCCCAAGCCATCCTCAATCTCGAGGAAGAAGTGAACGATTTTTCGACCAAAATCATAATGAGCGATGAGGCTCATTTTCACCTCAGCGAGTACGTGAACAAGCAAAACTATCGCTTCTGGGGCACCGAAAATCCACGAGTGATGCACGAGGAGCCATTACACCCGCTCAAAGTGACTGCATGGTGCGCTGTTCACGTTGGAGCAGTCATCGGGCCATTTTTTTTCGAGAATGCCGCTGGCCAAATGACATCAGTGGACGGTGCGCGCTATAAGGCCATGATGACTGAGTTTTTTTTGCCGCAATTGGACGAATTAGGACTGAGGGACATGTTGTTCCAACAGGATGGAGCAACGGCACACACTGCGCGAGCCACAACCGATATTCTAATGGCAGCGTTCCCGGGTCGCCTCATCTCTAGTTTTGGCGATTTGCACTGGCCCGCAAGATCGCCCGATTTAAGCGTTTCAGAATTTTTTTGAAGTCCCGTGTTTACGTGAACAAGCCCGAGACTCTGGAAGCCCTCAAGGACAACATTCGACACGAGTGCGAGAATCTGTCGCCCGAAGTTTTCGCCGAGGTGATGAAAAATGCCATAAAACGAGCCCGTATGGCAATCAATTGTGACGGCGCCCATTTGACCGATATAATCTTCTCGACTTGACTAAAAAAATTCTAAAGGTTCAAATAAACATAATAAAAAAAAGAGCCAAACAACATCGGATGACTTCTTTTGGCCCACCTTGTACTTCACATCCCCATATAACTATCTATATTTAATGTTCGATTGATACAAGGATTACCAGTGTGCGGGCAAATAACAATTAATAAGTAATGTAATGAAGTTTTTTTTTTTTATCACATGTTATCGGTATCGGCATCAGGAATGTGTAACATTACCTAATACTCACATAATTTTAAGCTACTGGCTGATATGATATATTTAGGCAAAGTACAACTATTTCAAGGTCCGTTTCCACCAAAGCGGTAAGGAGAAAACAGGATGTGTTTTCGTACAATTGTTGAACCGAGCGGACTTCAGCAGACTCCGCCCTTGTCTTGATATAACTAACAGGCGCAAACATGGCTTAGAATTTTGTTCACACAAGTTGACCACCTGATCACTTTAGAAACGATGTACTTATTACCTTATTATATGTGTAGTAAAAAATAAGTCTATATAACCAACAGCACTCAATAATTTCCATATCAGTAGGAAATTTCAGCACGCATATTTCCCACATTACAACAAACATGACGTAGTATGACTACAAAAACTACACTTATTTTGAGCTTTCACACATCTGTCTATGAATACGTTTGTTTGTTAGTGTAATGAAAATGACTGGTTATGAAGATAAAGATAAAGAGTATAACCGAGCTCGAAGAATAGTAAATCTTGTCAAGGACGACAACATTTGAGTCTTTATTTTTTTAAAGATGCTTATTTATACGCCGTGCAGTTTGTATTTGTATGTTCGTCTGGCTTGAGCAACAAGTGTGTCTTTGAAGTTGACTTAAAACATTCGTCTTTCACCACGGATGTCCTATGTAACCTTTTAACAAGTTTTAAGGACGTTCCATTGTTTTAAAAAAATATCAATTTTCGGAAAAAATTGCAATGCTATCATAAAACTACATAATGAAGTTATGTTGCTGAACATCAGAGAATAAAATAATTATGAACTAAGTAAATAACGGATTATTCTGCTAAATGTTTGAATACGAATATTACAAACCTAAATATAACTGAAGACTCATACAATCTAAAACGCCATAAGTTTTTTATTTAAACAAACAATGATTTTGGTTAGTGGAAGGTGTACGTCTTTTTAACAATGATAAATAATAATCAATTCGGGATCGTTAAAGATCGTCACTGTCAAAAGTTGCAGTTATTTGTACTTAAAAATATAATTTGACAAATCCTATGAAATTCGTGTACAGAATACAAAGACTCCATAAACTTTCGAATATCATTTGATAGCATCTTTGCATTAAAATGTGTAGCTACGCGTGACGGTGTTTGATTAGGAATGACGTAACTTTGAGTTACGACACTTACAATGTTTAGTGTTCGTCCACGGTGTTTTGCGTCATCCCCATGACCCGTATTGATGACCATTACGCTTATGTTACAAGCGGTTTTGCGACTGGACAAAAGCAAGATTTAAAATACATGAGTTGTTAACCTTCTTGGAATGGATATGAATAAAAAATTTAAGTACTTGCTTAATTTTAGCAAGATTCAGTTTCATATTTTAATGTGCGATTAGATTGTTAGTTTCGTTCCGCGGAATATTTATTTTTTTAATGTATGGTATCGAAGTAGATTAATAAAAATCTCGATAAGTAGATAACTAACAAAAACTCGATAATAACGAATCGTTCTGTATATTATTTGTCTAATTTTCATACACTGATCTCTAGCCAATTAAGTATGTTTATTGACAAACGACTCAACGACTGTACTTAAATGTTGGTATAAACTCAATGACGTGACTTACAGATTATCCTTTTATAACTTCCACATTTTGCGTATTTAAAATCATTAATATCCTGTTCCATAGTCGGTCTCTCATCGGTTAAATATTGTAACCACGTTTACTTGGTCTCGACGATGATGAGCTGGCTTCAGATGATGTAGTATGTGTTTTGTAAAGTGGTCGCTTCGCATACATCGATCGAATAGCAAACTTAATTAATTTGTATTACTTTTCCATCGATTTATCCAAAGCAATTGTTTTGGGGAACTTACACTAGGCCCACAGTTATTGAGATCCTGCGTCCACCTAAATTGTGGAACATCATATCCAGGTTCTTTATTTTAGGTCCAAATAACATACAAATAAAATACTACTAATTTATAAAAACGATACGAGATACAAGTCACTCTGTCTGTCGGTCCGTTACGCTTTCACGGCAAAACCACGGAACCGATTTAAATGAAATTTGGTACGTAAAAAGCTCAAACCCTGGACATACTACAGTTTTTGAAACAATAAACCTACAACAAAATATGTTACAGAACGGCGGCAGCCGACCCGCAGTGGAGGTTGAAGGCGGCGGCGGCGGCGGCGGCGGCGGCGGCACGGCCGCGACGTCGGACAGCAGCAGCGAGTCCGTGTTCACGCCGGGCACGGAGCGGCGGCTGGAGCGGCTGCCGGCGATGCTGGGCGCGCCTACGCACGACGTCTACCTCGCCGGAGCTTTCCCTGTAAGTTCCTTAGTTAGTTATAGGTTAGCTGGGCTTTCTCCGCACTTAGCCTCATGATTGGGCCATTGTGCGTGCTGCTTAGTCTTTCTTACTCCAACCATCCTAGGTCATCCCAGAAGAACAGCAGCCTTTTCAGATTGCTGCAGGCTTCCGGGAGCGATCCTGGTGATTGGAGGATCCGTGCCCGTTGATCTGCCACCCTTCTGCATTCCAATAGCAGGTGCTGTGGCGTTTCTTCTGCCTCCATGCATCCTCTGCATGTGGGGCTGTCTGTCACACCTATGTTAAACAGGTGTTTATTAAGAGGACAGTGGCCGGTTATAATACCTATAACCTTGCGAATTTTGTCCCTTGCTAGTCTGATGAGGTTGCGGGCAAACTTATTTGATGCTACCGGAACCGCATTTTTCGTTTGCCTGCATCCTTTACTGTTTCTCCATTCATTTAGATGTGTTTCTTTGGTTCTTGCGCGCAACCATGATTTTATTTGGGCCTGAGGTATGGGAAGTAGTGGTTCCGGTCCGTACACAATTGCCTTCGACCCTCTTTTGGCCAGTTCGTCTGCTGCGTCATTGCCCAGAGAGTTGCTGTGTCCTTTAATCCATTGCAGGGTTACTCTGTTCGTGTTCGCAATAGATTGGAGTGCGTTGTGACATTCCAATATAAGGACAGAGGTTATGATATTGTTTTTTAAAGCTTGAAGCACGGATGCACTGTCTGAGATAATTTTTATATTATGCTCTCGGACGTCTCTGGCTGCTACTGCCTGTGCCGCTTTGGTGATGTCAATACATTTTGCTTGGAAGATTGTGTTCAGCTTATCTAGGGTGGTTGATATTTTTATGTTTAAGTCATGTAAGTGCCTTATCTACAGTCATCGAATAATCAAGTTTTCACCTACCTTAACGTCGCATTTTCCTTCACAAAAAAATAATATGGATATGCCTTTTTTCAAATAAAAGGAGTAATTCGGTTCATTCCACGTTCTCTGGGTTGGATTTTAATTTAAACTAGCTGTTGTGTGTGTGTGTTTTCGTGAATTTTCGTATGTTTTATTGTTATTCTGCTATTCGGGGCGGAGACTAATTCAACAAAACATACATATTAAAAATCGGTCCAGCCGTTCTTGACTTATAAATGGTGTAACTAAATTTTGTTTTATATATATATATAGATTGAATTTACATCAATAATATGTTTTTTGCAATAATGGGATTACAGTCATACAAGTAAAGTAATTGTAAACGGTAGGGCTACTTCTTTAGCCAGTTTCTGGCGTTGCTGCACAGCGCGGGACGAACGATAGAGCAGCCTCTCGAAGAGCTAATTATTAGATTTAGTATACTTAATTGATTATAATTTTTTTGGAATCTTATGCTATTGTAAGGGCTAGGGCTTCCACAGTATGTGCATTCAATTAATTTCGTAATAAGCCTACGTCAGTCTACTGCTGGGCAAAAGCCTCTCCCAATCCACGCTACCCTCTGCTAACAGCTCGCTTATCGCTGTACCTTGTCAGTTGGCGCCCTAAACTGCGTGATATGTTCTGAAATTATTTACTATTACAGAATTTGTAACCGATACAATAAGGGAAATATTTAATAGGGAGACTTGTTCCAAAACCTTGTCCGTTTGAGAATATATTATCAGCTGTACTACTCTACATTGATTAGATATCTAGTTCAGACAATAATGGTCTCATATCCACTCAACGAACATGGGTATTTATTAGATATAAATTTAATCCCCTGAAGTGGCTGCAAGCAATTTTTTGCGACCAAACAGCGAGCATATTGTCTATCAACGGGGCTTTTCCTTTATTTTTGCCATTTTTATCGCACCCTAATCTAACGTATGATAATATTCAATATTGGATGAAAGTAGTAGGTTGTATGACGTCAAACAATATAAGATTGAACGAACTGAATTAGGATATAAAATATGTACGAATTCTATAAGTAGTTAAGATTATCTGGGACGCAGGAGGTTAATATCGGCCGTATCTTTGTGATAGCAATTCATAGCAAATAAAATATTCGTAATAAACTAATTTAAAAATGTTGACTTATTTTATTACTGTGTGTATTTATAGATCATAACTATCGAAGCTTAACGATTATTTATTTTCTCGCAGTCGAACAGCACGCGACCCGAGGAGTACCTAAGACGGGAGGGCTTCACGTACGTGAAACCACATGCCAACGATTACACGCGAATGTTCTCGGCCCCTGCACGACGCTCCGCCCCTGCACACCCCGAGTCCCCTCGCCACGACAAGAAGCCCCGCCCATCGCCGTTAGCCACGCCCACTTCGCCGAAAGACGAGGTCCAGCTTCGGGAAAGATCGGCCGCAGTAGATCCGTCGGAAAGGCTTAGCGCTTCGGACTTCTACACGGTCACTGAAGACTCCACGCCGCAACCTTTCAAAGGTGAGCTCAAACAACTAAAAAAAAAAACTTCCTGGGTCATGGGCATTTTTACTATGACTTAAAAATTAGAAGACCATCTAGCAACATCTTAAAACTTATTATTGTTGTGCCCAATAGCATCTTTAATAATCTATGTTATCTACCTTATTATAACACCTGTGTGATAACTAGAGATCGGATAATAAATAAGGCGGCTATTTACCTAAACTTCCCTTTTTTCTTTATGAAAAAATTATATGGATGTCTTTCTGAATAAAAATTAGGGATTGACCCATGTTTTCAATATTGATTATTTAGTTTCATAATTTACTAAATTACATACAATATTAATTAATAATAATGGGATTAAAGTAAACAAATAAATACATTTGTTAAGTATGGCATGTCCATAAAAATCTGACACCCGAATATCCGATCACTAGTGGTTATTACACAATGTATAGATGGAATTATAATTTTGCAGGAATGTACGACGAGGATCTTTTACTCGGCTCCCGCATTCTGGTGTTCAGCCTAAGCGCAGACGCACCGTGCTTCGCCGCGATGGTGTTGGCCGCCCACTACATGGGCTTGCAGCGGGCCAACATCGTGCTACTGGTACAAACTATGGCCCCCAACACGATGGTAAGTCAATTATTGACAATCCATTGGGATCCACTGACAAGCGTTATAATTTATTTCGTTTTCGCGATGTGTAAAAATTTTGCTATAATCAAGTAATGCCTGTACATAGTTTTTCTAGGATTACTTTAGGTTGTTTTGGTATCCCTTACGGATACGGTTAAGTCATGTCAGTGTTAAGAATAATCTTGGATCCCATTCTACTGAAAGCAGCAGATATCGACTTAGAAACCGGGCAAAAATAATTTCACGACCGCCTGGTGTAGTGGTTCGCGCTCCGGACTACAAAGCCAGCGGTTGCGGGTTCGAATGCCGCAAGGGATAAATGTTTGTGTGATAAGCACGAGCATTCAAAAGTATTTAAGTATGTTTATCCGTTATGTAGTCGCCATAGTACAAGCTTTGCTTAGTTTGGGGCTAGCTAATCGGTGTGATTGTGGAAATTATTATTATTATATAATAATTGCCACCTTTCTTTGATCCCTACTGGCCACAACGTTATTTCGTTGAACGATATTCATTAATGTGTCTCTGTAATAAATTTGAGTGATATTCATGCTAGATTGGATTTTAAACCATTTTTTTGGCTTACCTAGTTGCTA
This sequence comes from Anania hortulata, assembly GCA_963576865.1. Taxonomy (NCBI): domain Eukaryota; kingdom Metazoa; phylum Arthropoda; class Insecta; order Lepidoptera; family Crambidae; genus Anania; species Anania hortulata. The sequence continues at coordinate 10,330,079 of OY756390.1, read as the reverse complement.
TTGAATTGACTCCATACATCCTTTCTTTTACAGTACAGCGAAGCGGCGATCAAAGACTACAACCGCGGCCGTCACTATCTCATAGACTTGGCGCGGCGCTCCGGCGTGCCCGTGTTCGAGGGCGTGGACTCCACGATGGCGTTCGTCGCCGGCCGCTTGCGAGCGCTCCAGCAGGCCTCAGCGACATAGTGCATCCACACGGTGATTGTGCATCACATAGACAACGTGTAAACAAACCGATAAAACTTAAGGGGCTAATCCTATTGCTCAAATCCCTAAGAAAACAATATCGAATCGGCAAAAAAGTTCACTTGTCAAAAAAGTATAACAATTAAAAATTACTTGTTATGAATCGTATATGTTCGGTGGAATTGTGAACCGGCTAATTTTGACATGTGATCGTATTTAGTTAGTATTTGCTAAGTAATAATGGTCATTTGCTAAGAGAAAGCAAAAAAATATTACAATATTGTTCCCATTGTGAAACATTTTTGTATTTAAGCAGCATAAAAATCAGCCCCTTAAGTAAACTTATTGCTGATTTTTTTACACAATGTACGTGCCGCCTCTAAACTTTCCTATGTCAATATACCCTACGAATCGGTCCTACATAGTAGACCTAAACTGTTGTGAATTCAGCTATTCATAAGCCCTTTTTCAACTGAATCTCACCCGATATTTCTAGCGTTATACGTAATTCCAATTCGTAGACGGACGCGACCAATCACAAATGGAATAAAGACATCACAAATCGAGCGGGGAGGAGTCTCATTACGCGTGTACTTATTAATTTCAAGACGTTTAGTTTAGTACAAAGAATGTCTCTCTTTTATTCATCACTCTCTATTGTAATATATCTAACGTAATTTAGGCACTAAATTTTAAATACGGATTCAAGTAAGTATGTTTGAGCGAGAGTGGATGGTGATGGCGGTGAATGAGTCGTGACGAGGTATAACAAATCTCTGTGATGAATTTGTTTAGGAAATTTTAATATTTGTGAATTTTCAATGCATAGTTATTAGTTAGTGATTATTAGTAGTATTGTTACGCAGGCAGGTCCGGGTAGCAGAATAACTTTAACCGAATCTTAACATGACAATTGCACATAGGCATGGGTTCGATTCCAAGATTTTACTATCTCTACTAAAAGTCAGTATATCCTTTCCATTGTGAATCAAAAGAGACACACACAGCTGTCAAACCTAGTATCTATAATGAATTTAAAATATCATTTTTTTAAACAACACCGATAAAAATATCGAAAACACAAGGTACTTCACTAAATTTAAGTTTAGTTCTAAGCTTTACAGGTTATCTTTTCATTCACCTGGGAAGGAAGAGACTGGTCTGGCGAGTGGTTTTCTGGAATCCGGCTCATTGTTTGTTTCAGATGCTACAGACGGCCAATTTCGAGTTTTACTTATTATTTGAGCGTAAATGGTGGATTTGCATAGAAAAAAGTGGTTTGAATAACATGACACCAGGTGACGCCGCCCCGCAAAACCATACATAATATTCACGTTTACGCTTTTATCAAAAGATATTGAGTAAAACTCGGAATTGGCCTGAGCCCCTCTAGCATGACCACCAAAACACGATATGATTTAGCGATATATCGATAGCAACTGACTATTTTTTTTTAATATGATAAATATAGCCGCCATGTTAAATTTTTATCGAAACAACGATCAAATTCAACATGGCGTCTATATCTTTAAATATTTTTTTAATTGCCTGTTAGTGTCGATAAATCGCTATATCATAATTCATATTATCTTGTTTTGGTGGTCATGCTAGGGGCAGGAGTGTCACGTTTAACACAAATCACGTTCCTTGTAGCACATGAACCAGATACTTAATAGCGCAATTAATTAATGACGATGATATTCGTACATTTACTAGTGGTTTCAGGACGTACATACATACAAGTTGTACAGTACAGTGGGTCTCGACGATTCTCTCAAATTAGATCTTAATTGAAGTGTTGTGCGCGAATTTACATCCCTGCTGCTAAGTTCGAGAATAAAAGTACAAAATGTATTGCTCATGTAGCAAAATTAAGGGTATGTTGTCTTGTTATGTATAATATTTTATGAAATTTTCTATTATAACATCTTATACTCATTTTAATAGCTGTAATCAATTAAGATTTCGGAATTCTGACGAATTTCCTTAATATACAAAATTATACAATTTAATGCTTGCAAATTTAAACTAAAATTAGGCTTACAAAGCCACGATTCCATACCGAATGTAGGTATAGAATAGATAATATTAGGTAATTTAGTTTTATAATATTTGACCCACTGTTGCTAAAAATGTAAAAATTTTATTTAATTCAGCAAATATTATTTGCTAGTCACACTACCCATTAACATGTCCAAGTATTTTGTTAAATTGTTTGATAGTACAAATATCTAATTTATAGAAAAAATATTTCGTATGTATATCAATTGTAATTTTATGCCATGTACGCTTATTTTAAACTAAAAACATCACATATGTAAATATAGAAGTCTGTAATTAACATGTCTTTCATTTTATTCCCGAAGGCTTAAACTTCTTTACTTCTACATAAAGCAACTGTGTTAAAAATCATAACCTTTGTAAATCCAAAACAAGGTCTGTGTGCACCATTTACTTTTTTTTTTATTAAAGGGCATTTAATCCAACTCCCTACTTTAATGAATAATGTCGGAATTTTTTTTTTCTTCGTCTATCAGGTAGGTTATCAAAAAGTATTGGGACCAACGATATATTGGGACCTCTATGTTAGGGTGTACAAGAGGACCCTCCTTAAAACCACGTGATCAGCTGCTCACATACAACATCTTTTTATATGGAAGCAACATCGAAATCGAAAAAAAATTGATGCCCTATACAAACTGCGCTAGTTCATGTATGGAGCAAGTGAAAAAAAAAACGATTTCGATGTGCTTCCATAGTAAAAGTTGATGTATACGACGACACCTGCAAGGACCAAAATCGTAACTCACTTTTTGTCATTTTTGAGTTAGTCATAATATTAGTAAGAAAAAAAATATTTTTTTTTCTTTATGTATTCATAAGTACTACTTAATTAGTAATAGTTGAAATAAAAACCCTTAATTAGTTGCCCAGAAACAATATTAAGAATAGGATAGGATAATGTTTACAAATTAATACCTACACCTGTAGGAATCAAATACACGACATTCAGATGGAATTTTTATGTTTACAGAATCAACGTTTGTAATGCTTAATCTACTTATTTTTATCTTTAACCTAATAAATCAACTAGGTACAAAAACTTCTCAAGTGACAACCCCGTGCCGACGTTCGCAGCTCGGTCATAAAACTGGGGCGCGCAAAGAAAATTCACGGTTCACGCGCGGTTATAAGTTTCAATTTTGCTTGCAGGCTGGTAACTCTGGTGAGTCTAGGTATATTTTTATACCTAAACCTGAGTTTTGTTAGGAAGTGAATCTTCTGTACGGTAGTACTATTAGGTATTCTGTGACTGAAGTTCAAAAAAGGGTTCCTGATAAAATGGTAAGTCAAGCTGCAATCTTTTTACGTGAAAATTGTTTTCGCGTAGTATAAAGCTTTTAATGTAACTTGTCTTACTCTTCAACTTCTTATAAGGGTTGTATCCAGAAGGATGACGGAATTGTACAGCTTTTAAGGGACTACAGGTATCGGATCACCATCAGTTCTTTAATAAGTTCTGTCGTTGTTCTTTGCCTTGCTGTTTTGAAGCTGTTTTAAGGCTTCCCTAATCTCGTACAAGCTGGGATATCTTCGGTAAAGGACTTTGGTATCTTGAACTACTTAACAACGCCTTATACTGACGTGAAAAGATCTTAGGTGAAGAGGAAACTATATTACCAATGCTAGTCTTCAGTATTGTCAGCTTGCTTTATAGACGAATCTCTTGCGAATACTTGAATGTCTAAGTTCCGCTCTATTACCACTAATCTGTAATTTATTGTAGATGCGCAATTATGCCGCATCGACTTGGATATACGTATGTGCAGCTTATCTTAAGTCGTCATATTGACTGAAGACTGGGACACATAAACACCATACGTTTGAGGATTTCTCCGAAAGTTCCTTAGCCTTACTTTAATGGCGAGTCTTAATAAGCTTGGACAAGACCACTTGGACAGTTTTTACCAGCCTGTCGTTTTATTTGTACTTCTTCATTATAATCAGCCCACGTCAGTCTACTGCTGGACACTGTTGGCTATTATTTACATCCACTGCTACCAGCCTTGAAATACGCAAACATTTTCACCTTGTCAGAGGGCTCTACTCAAAAACACGTCTACCCCATGAGTTATCGGTTCTATGGCAAATGTGATCAGCCCGTTGTCACCGCTTATCCTTGGATCTATATAGATTACTTTAGTTCTCTGTCAAATGAAATGACGCTATTTCAGATTGAATGTTGAATTCGGCCGCTGCGCAAGTAAGCCAGGCACTAAACGCGATTATGAAGCTCGAGTTAAAAGTTCAGTTCAGGGTTCTTAATTTGGACAGAGCTTGAATGAAGCGTGGACTTCATCAGATGTGACTTTCCAAGCTTGCTTCAAGTATTTGTATCGTTTTAGCAATCTGTCCTTGTAGGATTCTGTCCCTAAAGGAAACTATGCCGTGTACATACTTTTATCATTTTTCACAGACAACTGCCTGTGTCACTTATGTCAGGGATTACTGTAGCGTGCGTTTCCCAAAACTTTCGGCGAACAAATGATTGCACGTATCGCAGTCTTCGGAGACCTTTGTTTGCCGCAGACAAAGTTATTTACCCAAAGCGATTTTTTGAATAGAAAGATCGTGAACTTGAACCTATGTGTAGTTTACCGTTTAAAATAGACTTTGCATTTAAATTAGATTACGTAATCATCAAACAAGAATAAATTCTCGAGATTGTATGCGAGACTCGCAAATACATTCTTCTCGTTTGATTACATATCTATTTAATTTGATAATAAAGGCGCGCCTATATTAGGTGACCAAATTCGTTTATCAAATTGGCCTGGCCCTGTTTACATTGGTCGCTAATCGAATGCAAAGGTGTTCACTAGCAGCTAACCGAAAACGGGCAAGTCGAATGGCTATACATCAGTTTACGAGTAACTAGTCGGTGACTAAATACGGCCTAGCAGAATAGTGTAAGTGCGACATAATGGAGAAATGAATGGAGAAAAGTATAAAATGCCATGTACTATTCGTTCCAAAAAAATTCGCTCCGTTTCCATTCCCTTTTTTAAACTAGATTCTTCTGCGATTGAATCCAGAAGAACTGAACCCGCGATAGCAAATTATTGGTCAGTTTGTGAGAAAGGTCAAGTTTTATACTTTATTGAGATTTTTCCAAAATTCATTATTTTAGTGTTTTTTTTACTATTTGTTGGTAGTCATAAACATTTGTGATTAAAATACTTCGGAACTTCTCTCAAACTAGGGTTAAAAAAGACGCTTACGCTTTAAAAAAATACTGACATTAAGTCAGGGAAAGTAAGGTCCCATATTAGTAAATGACCTCTATTATGCGAATTTGCTATGGCGAGTTGAGTTTTTTTGACATTGATCGCATAATTCTTGTCGACGGTTTTTCTGTCTTTAGTGTTAGGTCTTTAGTTCTTTCTTTATGTAAAGTTTGTGAAATAAAAGTAAAAAATAATGGTAGTAAACTATTATTCAATAACTTGATCACAATTATTTAAAACCACAACATTATATACCTAAATAAATATAAAAACATATCCCTAAGTTTATAGCTAATGTTAAAAAACAGTCATTTTCAGCTTATCTTTTCTATGTCTTTGCTCTTTAGTGATCTGTTGTTCTCTATTCCGCAGCAAATTCAACTCCTTATTTTTCTCAAGGATCTGTGCTTTCACATTATTATGGCCATTTGATCCTGGCGGATGTCGAGACAAGGAACCGTTGAGCTTCATTAGATCTTTTTCAATTTTCTTAGTATCTTCTGTAAGTTTAAATTGTTCAATGTTCAAATCTTTGTTGGTTGACTGTTTTATATCAACGGAACTAGCAGCTGAAGATTCTTGATCGTCAGCAGCATCGCCTAATGTTCTATTAATGAAATTAAAAACATTCCTTCTTTCCTTTTCTTTTTCACGCTCGTAAGCTCTTTTATTTCTTTCTTCTTCTTTCTTCTGTAGCCGTTTAAGTCTTTGCTCCACCTGGGCCGAAAAAACAATATTATAGTATTTTCAACGATTAAAGGATAAACTCGAATAGGTGGTCCTACAATTACGCCTAGCTAATTCTATAATCATCTGGGGGACTCTTCTAGGGGGTTCTATACTCATCTGAGTATATAATCCCCTATAGAGTATAGGCGTTTCATACAACTTACGCAAATAATGGGATTTGCAATCGCGAGGGCTGTACATAGAACTACTATTCAGTAATTCTAATTCGATTTCAATCATAGGTATTTATTCAGTCATTGGAAAGGTAGCAGCTATATCTTGGTAAATTAGTTTAATTTTGAATTCGAAAGATTAAAAAGGGATCGGAAACTTAGAAATAGCGACCTCAAGTCCCCCCTTATTACGTAAAAATAAGCAATCAGCAATAATTGCGCGACAGACGCGCGATTGATTGCTTAGCGTCAAAAAAAACCGTATTACGTACGTGATCGTTGACTAGTCGCTTGCTGGTGGTTTGAATTAGTGTTGTATAATAGTAGCAATCAAACTAAACAAAAACAAAAACAATCTACATTCTCAGTGTTTCATACCATACCTGTGCACTGCAACTGATAGCATTAAAATACAGTCTGCAAATGATAGTTCAAAACTATCGACAGAATTGATACATTTAATAGTTTTTGTATTAAACGTAGTAAAACTATCGATAGTTTTGATAATATTGATAGTTACTGTTTAAAATTTAACAAAACTATCGATAGAATCGATACTATTGATAGTTTTATTGTTATGATGGTGCAAGACTATCGATACTTTCGATAGTATTGCTGCGTATCAATAGTTTCTGTATATTTAAATCTATTTTGTATATCTAAGATTGTGCTATCGCTATCGTAACTTAATTTATATGTCAACTATCGATAGTCAAACTATCGATGGTTTGGTAGCACTAGTTTGAAACAACAATTTGGTAGCTATTTCACTACGAGCAAGACCAAGTACAATGCGACACTTATCTGGATAAATGTGCAGTGTATTTCCTCATGGGAACTTCAAACAAACGTCACGTCAGGTTTTTTAAATGAAAGGATAATGGTAAAAATGGGCCCACCTCCCACCTCCAGAATAATGGCAACTAGAAAAGTAGACATGTTTAGCTTCGAAGTAGAAGTTATTAGCTGAATAATCTCGTTTTTTAGTTTGGAAAACCGTTTTTTTTGTGTCTGAATATTTAAATTACTTATTTCTACATCAATTGTTACAATAAAAAAAATTATAAGTCTAAATAATGATAATTATTATTTGAGCTTTCAATTACAATCATCTCCTGTCTCTCTCTCTCTCTCGCTCTTTTTCTTTCTCTCTCTCTCTCTCCAGCATCTATTTTAGCTCATTCGCGAGATGTGATCAGTAATTGTTTTTATCGTGAATCTTCGTCTCGAGTAGCGCCGGTGGCATCTTAAATATCATTTCTTAAGGGGCAGAGTAAGGAGAAAACACGTAAAAGACGTGTAAGTTTTCTGGCGAAAATACTGGATATAGGATGTGGAAATTAATATATCATGTTAAAGTTTTTCCTGTTGTATCTAAATACTAGTTATTATTTCTTATAAACACTAAAAATATTTCAAAGTACCGCAAATATCACGAGCTTGTACACATTTATATTTTAAACGACGTTTTTGTTTAGCTTCATAGTTGGTTTAGTTATTTAAAACATTCGTGCCTTTAGGATAAAGTTTTTTTTTTTAAATTGTCAATTAATTAATAATTATAAGGATGGATTTTACTCTTAGCGCCTACTTTTCCATGAGCGGATATTTTGCTTGCAATAATAATCTATTTGCACAGGAGCGCAACGGATGGATGTTTATTCTGCGAGAAGCATTTGTATTATCTTAGGCACGTAATAGAAGTCACATTGGTCGACGCTTAATGCTCAAGATCACTTGCCTTACCCGTTGCCTTAAGACAAAACTTATGTGTTTTAATAGGTAACTCTTCGTAACATTTGGCAGATCGACACCTATTGAATGATTTTAGTTTTTCAACCTTGTTTTTTAGAATGTCATCTTTGGTTAATAAATAATGAGAACTAAAATAATACTTTACACCATTAATTTAAAACTCGTTTATTATCAAACAAGAAAATTACTCGACACCCTCCATAGTCAAGAGGCGACCAAGCTTGATTTGGCGTTGCCATTTTTGAGGTCCCGGGTTCGATCCAATATGAGCTGTGAGATTGCAATATCAAAAAACCTTTGTATCAACATGTCTCGTGCTGTATTGTGGTTGGACTCGTTAAATATAGAAAACATAAGAGTTGTAACCGGCAACATAGCACGATTGAGGCGTAGCCTTCGTGACCAAGCCAAGGTATTTTAGATGTTAAAATAAAAAGCTGTTCACAGATCTATGTAGTGAACTCAAGCTCGTCATTGCTCTGATCAAGTAAACCACTACACTGGAAAAAGGAAAAATATTGGTCAATATTTTTTATTAACTTACACATGATACTGCAATAGATGATGCGGTATTAAATGGTTTCTAAACCAAAAACTTATATTTTTAACCTTAAAAATTACAACATTTATTATTGTATAACTCTAGCCACACGAAGAATTTATTCATGCACCTCAATGATTCTGAATATAATTATTATGTATGCAGACCTTTAATCTATATTTATAAAAATGAATATATATTTCCCTTGGTCATCGCATCACGCGTGAATGGATAGAACAATTTCGCTAATTCTTTTTTTGTTGTGTTAGTTATTTTCAGAAGGTTCTTTTGAAAGAAAAAATTAAGAAAGTTGCGCAGAAAATCCTTTATGAATGAATATAGACCACGCAAACGAAGTCGCGGGCGACAGCTAGTTTATTATACAAGTCACTTTATTGGAGGTGGGCCCACGCTTTATATATGTTTTCCCATCATCCTTTAGGCTAGTTTCCTGGGTCAAAAAAAGATTATTCTAAATCCGTTAATAATAGTCCGTCAGTTAGATTATCAAAAAATATTGGACCCATATTTTGTCTTTTGTCAATCAAACAAAAAATGACGAAGATAAAGCGCATCAAAGTGAACACGTGACGTCACGCCTTGCCGCCGTTACGCGGAACTTTAACGGGCTATATCTTCATAATTTTTTATTTGATTAAAAAACGAACAAATACTTGTCCAATATTTTCTCTTAATCCAACTGACGGACTAATTAGTTTTTTTTAGGAAACTAGCCCATTGCTGCCGCAATCGCAAACGATTGCTGTCAAAAGTTATAGGTAATACGAAAATGACACAAATTCAAACAGTTTGAACTGATTGAATGCACATTTTAGTTTATCTATTGTTCAGTAGAGGCAGCACTGTCATTAGATTGCTATGTTTTTGTTTTTTGCGATTTTAGAGCAATTATTGCGCAATTATCGCTATTGCTTTGCTATTGCAAGATACGTAATAAGGGTGCGGTATTCTAGCCTCTTGGGTACGGTGGTCGTAAATTATGCTGACCACTATTTTGCCACTGCCAGCTAAAATCCTTATTAATATTATTAAGAAATTACGCAAAAACTAATAAACAGATTCTGATGAAATTTGACATACAGATAGACCATGGCCTGGATTAACACATCGGATACTTTTAAGCCGGGTAAGGTCCACATAAACTAAGTCGCGGGCAAAAACTAGTACAATATGTATTTGTAAATAATAACCTTCAGCGGGTCCTGTCCCGCATGCTTCTCAGATATAGCCATGCACTGGTCGAGGCTCTTGCCGGCCGGCAGCAGGCGCGCCTCAACCGGCTGTACGCGGCCCGCGCCCGCCGCGCCTAGCCCCGTGCCCGGCACGTAGCCCATGGCCAGCATCAGCTTCGAACCGATGCCCTGGTGTGGAAATAACATGATATAAATAATAATAATAAATAAAAAGATCTTGTGGCTCAGTGGCGGCAGCGCTTTGGTAGTGATAACCAAAGATAAGCCACCTACGCCGCGTTTGTGAGTGGATGGCTGACCATTCAAACCATGTATAGTGAGAATACTGAGACTTAATTTTAAGGTATACTGCATATGAATATGCCTAGCCAGTTCAGGCTAATACAGGTCAATGTGCTGTCCTGACCATGTTCAATAAAAACCTATACATAATAGCTAGTATCTCTGTTCAAAACGTGTGTAGTTCGAATACATTTTTGTGTTTTGAGCCACAGAATTGTTTGAGCACAATATAAGCCTTCATTTTTTTCTTTTGATTGATGGCGCGAAACATTGAAATTGTTTGACAAGACCGAACACGCTGGCGCCATCTGTAAATAGCTTTGCCTGTGCTTCCCCAATGAAAGCCATTAGTTATTAGGATTTAGATTAATATTCATAACGTTTTTGGGTTAAATTTCCTGACTGGATTGTCAATAAAATTGCATATTACGAATTAATAACATGCAGTGTGTCGATTCTCGGCTGGTTTGTGCTATAATTTGCTTTTACAAGTCCGACGTCAATGATTATTTTATCAATCAAACAAATTAACTACTGTTAAGTAGACTTTGAATGGTGTTTTTAAAAAAAAACCACAAGAAACATGTAAATGACGTTAACTTAGTTGTTAACGAATTTGTCTGACGTCAGTCGCGTCATGGTCATGGCGGATAATGTGTTCGGCGTTTCAAATTATATAGATTAAAAAATATTTTTTAAAATTGATTTTTTAAAGCCATCTTGTACTTTTATGTATTAGGTATAAAATTGCAGTTCAGTATCTATATATAATGAAATTACTATTTAATCAATGAAGTATGCGCCGTTGTTATCGATACGTTTCCGCCATAAAAAGATCCTAGGAGCGAGAGTCTATGAACTGTTTGAAGGCGGTTTTGACTACCTCATCAGATTTGAATTTTTTTCCTTGTAAATAGTTATCTAAATTTAAAAAAAAATGGTAATCGGATGGGGGATGATCTGGAGAGTATGGCGAGTGACGCAAAGGTTCCAGTCGCAGCTCCTCTAACTTGGCGACCGTTTGATGTGCAGTGTGCAGGAGCAGTGGGCTAGAGCAATTCACCAATCTCGGTTGTTTAATGGCGAGCTTTTCATCATTGTTTGCAATTGTTGGCAATACAAGTCTGCAGTAATCGTCTGTGTAGTGCATAATAACAGCACTGGTCCACCAAAAACTAACAAGAATCTTCTTTTTGGACAGTTTTCGCTCAGGGCAAGGTTTTGCCGGTTCTCCAGGGTTAAGCCATTGTGATGATCACTTCCTATTGTCGTACATGATCCATTTCTCATCACAAGGCACGATACGGTTCAAAATCCTCTTATTATTGTGACGATTGGACGATTGAGCAAAGAAACGCAGTAAGCGACGCGTGTTTGTTAGTTTGCTTCAGTCAATTCGTGCGGTACCTACTTTTCGAGTTTTCTGACTTTTCCGATTTGACGCAAATGGATAAGTATCATTTTGTCACTTACGCCGAAGGCTGCTGCTAATTCAGAAGTGGTTTAAGATTCGTTATTCAGTCGAGTATCAGGTCGTCCACGAGGCTCATTGTGTAAATCGAAATTACCAGAACGCACCGTTCGTTCGTTAGCGGTGCCTGGTCCGTACGCGTCGTTTCTGCAGCACTGGTGCCACGGTGGAACTCGTATCGTAAATACCGCGAATTATTAATTTGTCCATAGTTATTTCTATAATGTTGAAGCTCGAAAAAATGAAGTGAAAACAAATTAAATACGAATTTTAAAACAATATGTTTCTGGCTTTATTTCGAAAGAAATTTGAATTTGAAATTCCTAATCAAACGCAAGATATTTGATGTTAAAGTTGCCAGTATTGAGTATCGGCAATTTCATAATGTAAGGACCTAATATTTTTATATCAATATAATTAGGTTCCTAAAGCCAAATACTAAATAAAATAATCATTTGTTTGAATAATTTAGATATGAGTCAACTAGCCTATTTAAAAAAAAAAGTTTTCTGAATTGACCAGTACTTCGATTAACGATTCGAACCCTACGGTAACTTTGTTATCAACCGATTCGTTCAGAAATCCTGTATATGGTAAATTCTTAATTAAGGTAAATTTGCAATGTTTTATACAGTACATACTCACTCTTGTGTGCCGTTCCCACTCGCCCATAGCCGGGGCGTTATTCATGAGGCTCTTCTCAATCAACAAAGCCCGACCCTCACTGTCATCTTGTTGTCGAGGTGTTTTACTTTCTGGATACTCCGTGTCACTTATACTGTCATCTGAATCACTATCACTATCATCATTTTCAGCTGAAATTATAATAGTTTGTAATAAAAACATGATATTTGAAAAAATACATTCATAAAATAAATTGGAGTCCATACCGTTCAGTGGAAATATTTCCTCAAATTTTACATATATTTCTTCAGATCCCGACTTCCTTTTTTCTCCAGTTTTCACTCCATGCTCTAATTTTGCAATACAACTTTTTTTCTCTAAGTCAACACTTCTAACAATGGCCCTATGCCATAGGTGGAATTTTTCTGATGATTTTTTTGTTAGACTAATATCCTTGAATGAAAAAAATCCTTTTGTTATAAAAAAAAACATTCCGATTAGAGTAAAGGTGACTAAAACCATCTAATCTAATGGTTTGCGCTTCGGACTGCAAATACAGGCGGATTCGGGTTCGAATCCCGCAGAGAACAAATTTTTATGTGATGAGCACAATCATTGTTTTGTAAATAAGTTATGTAGTATAATTAAATAAGTATGCAATGTATTTTTAAATTATTTAAGTATGTTTATCCATTCATCATTATCATTTCAGCCATAGGATGGGATGGGATAGGATATAATAGGAGGATAAAAACTAAACTTTGAACTTTAATCCCTTGTCTTATAGTCAAAAACCGTTGAAAAGATTTACCAAGCTGTGCAAAAGAAAAAATTACCCCGCCATCTGGTGGTTTCAACTTTACTAATATACTGCTCCCAACTTTGATACAACTAAAGTTTGGATCAATAGCATCCTTTAAATTCGATAGAGGCACTACAGCTCCGTGGGAATATCTGCAAAAGCAAATATCGCGTGTTGAAATTCCACTTTACATATGAAAAACTAGCTTTCATGTGATACAAACTCACCTACATTGTTCATCTTCAAATCTACAATCACCATCAAGATAGAATGGGCAAGGCAACATCTCTGTATGTGTCGGATGTGTAAACAAAACACGGACCTGAAAAAAGAAAATTATTCATTCATTTCATCATCTGAGCATCGTTTCTAACTGTTTTAAATACAATACTAAACACAATTTTAAATACAAACAACAAACCTAATATGTACTACAAAGTAGAAGAAATGAATTTTGCCAAGGGCGTCTTCCAGCACACTGACCTGAGCCAATTTATAAGTTTGCTCTGAAAATTGACCAGGCCCCCAATTCAGAACCCTTTGATAACTAATTGACAACCGGTTAATTACGTGATAACTAATGTTTAATCATACAGTGTCACGTGGTTTTCCAGGGCCCTGGCCCCCGATTCAGAACTGTTTGATATCAATTTGTCGAACGGAAAATCACGTGACACTATATGATTTAAAATTAGTGTCTCGTGATTTACCAGTTGTCAATTCGTTTTCGAAGGGTTCTGAATTGGGGCCTAGGTTTCTGATTCAGAAGGTCTCTTCGATAACGAATTGACAACCGGTAAAGAACGTGACACTTAGTGTAAAATTTTTTTTTACATTTAAAAAATTTTGCCAACTGAACAGCTAAACGGTAAAATGCGCCATCTATAATGACAGTTGTCTTGTATCTCTCGGGAACCGTATATTTTTTAGGGTAAAAAAGTATTATATATCTTCTATTCCAGACTTAAATCTACTTCTGTGCCAAATTTCATCTAGATCCGTTCAGCCGTTCTGGCGTGATTGAGTAACAAAGATCCATCTATCAAAACTTTTTTATAATATTAAAGGCCAATTTTTTTAATAGCCAGATAACTTTTATCTGAAGAATAACTTTGACAGGTGGACAGTTTTTGTATAGAAAATTTGTCAAATCGTTAATTTTATACGTCGAATATAAGTTATCTGAAAAAACGGCCCTAATATTCAGTAAAATAAGATAGTAACAAGTAACATCATATATAGTGTCACGTGGTTTTCTGGTCGACAATTTGCTATCGAACGCCTCTGAATTGGGAGCAACCTGGAATTGAACCCTTTGCGGCGATCACCGCGCCACTATGTCGTCTAAAGACCTAAAGCGGCAAAGTCAAATAACAATATTAAATAGGTACCTGAAGGTCTTTGAACTGGTCATCATCTTGCCTTGGCACGACTTCGCTAACCATGGCATTGTGGAGAGTAGGTTGGCCACCCCATTTGTGGGTGTGGTACACAGCGCATTTCATGCCTAATAATGTAGCTAGTTCATCCTTCAATCAAATATGAATAATTTAACTTGTGAAACTCCAAGCAGACGCACGAGACCATGCAAAAATATTTCCATTGTCTCTCGTTTGCTGGACTGAGGGGTGCCGCAAGTTTTTCGGATTACATTGTGCATATTTATCACATCAGTAAAATGTAAATAAGGATATTTAAAGTTCCAACTTAGATACCCACTTTATGAAAAACTAGCTTCCGCCCGCGGCTACGCCCGCGTGGAGTCTTAGTTTTTTCAATGACCCTTGTCACTTCCCAGCTCAAAATAATCAAATAATACAATAAACCACATCAACGCCTCGCTCTAAAGGTAAAAGAAAAAGCGACGCTATCGCCGATGCATTATTTTAGAACAAATTTGATTACAATAAAAAAGTTATAGTGTGTCAACCTTATAAGATAGACATATGCTGTCACAGACTTTTTTTTGGTATTTTTAATGGGAATAAGTCCGTCTTACATGATTTTTGCGTAACTTTAACCTACGCAGCTGCAGCGTACGCAACGGAAGCTCACAAAACGATTTTTTTTTCCTTTTTGCAACATTTTTTATTGATACTCTGCTCATATTGGTTGTAACATGATGTCATAGAGCCCAAAACCATTTCTCCATAAATGGACTATCCAACACAAAAAGAACTTTTCAATTCGAACCAGTAGTTCCTGAGATTAGTGCGTTCAACCAAACAAACAAACTATTCAGCTTTTAATATTATTATAGATTTTATAAAAATAAAAAAATTGTAACAATTTTTACCTCTATATCACTATCATCATCTTTCTTACTATTAGTAATATCTTTTGAGCATTCTGGCTGATCTTGATCATTCCCATCATAGGCACCACTTTTGGCCATTTCTTGCTGAAATTAAAAAACAACAATGCCCTTATTCTATGTCAATTAATGAATCTTGTGTAGGTACTATTTGTCTCCAATTTGGAGGCATAGGCCTCCTCCAATGACTTTTTTCCTGAGTAACCCTGCTTCAGTTTTGGCCTGTGTTTGCTTCAGATCATCCTCCCATTTCCTAAAGCTGCATTTCCTCTTTCTCTATCCATCTCTGGAGTCAGATTCAGATTGATAGGGTGAGGACCTGCTTTTACATTACACTCTAGTCTAGGGCAGACTAGTACCAAGTCAAGTAGGGGTAAATCTTAATTACGAGGCGTCTCTAGCCCATGTTGCGCCCGTGTGTATAATTCGCATCCCCTAGTAAGCGCATGGTCAAAATGGAATGGGTACTAAGTAGAGAGCGGCGTTTGGCGCCCCCTAGGACCGTTGCGCCCGTGTCCAACGCACACCATGCACCATAGGTAAAGACGCCTCTGCTTAATTATTATATTAAATTATAATTATGCCCTGTAAAAATTGCCTTAAATGATTTTTAAAGCTTTATATAAAATGAAAATAAATAACAGTATTATTTATTTATTACTATGTGAACAATACTTCATTTACCTTTTATTTCCCCAACCATCCAGTACTTAATCCTAACATTCCAATAACTGGCCCCTGGTTATTAGAGAGACTACTGTCATCATCATTATCATTTCAGGAATAGGATTACTGAACATAGGGTTCCCCCAAACTCCTACTGTATGTATATAGTAATTAATTTTCGTGCGTTAGTCTAGCGAAAATCCAGAATTTGTTTTACCTGATTTAGAAAAAAAAATCAAAACATTTAAAGTTGGCAATTTTGTATGGAAATACACTAAAGATGTTACGAAGTTCATTGGGTCATCTAGTACACTTCTAAGTCTATAAATCTACTTATGTTTCTACAACAAAAGTAGTAAACATTAAATTAAATGTAATCATTGAAGAAAAAAAAAACCTACCATGAATAAAGCGTATTCATCATCTAGCTCATTAATCTCATCTTTGGGTACTGGGGCAGGTTCCGTTACACCAGAATCTGATGTACTTTCTTTAGCAATTAAGGCATCTAAGCTTTCTTGGGTTAGTTGAATGAGCTCTTGCAGTTCAGACTGCAATGCTAACAGTGAATCTCTTTCATTACTATCTTGGACGGTCGTCAAAGCTTCATTGACCATGGAAAGCTAAAAACATCTTTAATTAAAATCTGAGACCAGTAAAATAATTGTAGGGGATACAACACTAATCTATCAATACGTACTTGGTCATTGTATTGACTGAGTGATGTTTTAATATCATCCATTTTTTATTAAATCGCATTAATTATTTATCTTTTACGTATCCTAGACAAACATTTTGAAACTTAGTTGTAGTTTAAAATTTTCAATTTCGATAGAATCAATATTATGAAATTTATGAAAAGAGGATTGGAGCAGTGGGGCGAAACTTCATAAATTAGATGTTTTTGATTGACATTACTTCAAGGCGGAATGTAGACGTGAGTGTGAATGTTTGACCAACATAAAATATGTTAATTCCATTAGTACCAACATACACGGGGGAAAAAAATTGCCAGTGTATACGAATGTTCGTTGTAGAAGTAATAAAAACTAATTCATGTTTAGTTTACAATACTTAATTGAAATAATGTAAGTTTAATTGTAGTAATTCTATTTTTCTCAATAAGTGTGTAGATTATGTATTAGATGGAAAAAAATACATGAACAGGCCACTGGAGAAGCGATGGTAGAATTAAATCTTATTTGCATGGTGCTATAACTACAAATCGTCGGTGCGACTGCAATAGCGCGTAAGAGCAATTTGCAATACCGCGTATCAGTATTTTATTAATTTTTTAGGAGGAAGAAATAATTGGTTATCATGGTCAATATAATATATTTTTTCAACTGAACTTGTTTGTGGTTCCATTGCATGATATTACATAGGAATGTCATAAGATTTTACAAATATCTTTATTATATATTGAGATATATCACATACGCGATATTGCTGCTAAAAAAAATGTCAATTTTGGTAGTTCCGCGGTTTTGAAATTAAACATTTTATTAGTTTATTATAATCATTTAATGTCACATAACGAATAAAATTCTTTTAAATTTTTATAGAACAATACAATGAAAAAAACACTTACTAATGTAGTACATTTGTACCTTAGACTTCAGCTTAACTTTTAAAAAAATCTTATAGACCTGAAAATAACAATTAGAAATAAAGCACAATCTATAAAATGATTATAGGAACCATACATTAGTAATCATTGCTTTTAACAGAAAACAACAAAAAATAAACTTTTAACTGAACACATAAACTGCTACTATGGTAGGTAGCTCAAAAAAATTCAATCACTTTTATATCTCGAACAAAACATTAACTTATTATAATAAAGTAGCCTTAAAAAAATTCAGTCTCCTTAGTTTTATAACATTAGGTGTGCTGTGATCTTCTTCCGTTGTTGTGAAGGGATCAGAAAATGTTGTGAGTGTAATCAATTCTCGTGTATTATTGTTATTGTGTCGGTTATTTTCATAATCTTCAAGTATAACAGTTTCTTTAACAAATTGCAAATTTTGTTCATTTTCACCTTCTTTGCTTCTGTCTAATAATTGTATCTTTTTTTCGAGTAGTAATTTTCGCCTTTCGCATAGTTCTTGTAACGTTGAAGCGTTACTACAAGTATTTAAATTTTCCGAAGAAGACTGGTCACCATTTACTTCGTTTCCCATTCCGTCTTCCATTTCCATCTGTAAAATAATTAATAATTGACAAAATTAAAAATTTTAGAAACCCTCGACTCGTTTTAAGCACTTATAAACATTAAAACTCCTTCATCAACTTAGTACTGAGCTGATAGTCTTCAAACGCCTGAATGGATCTTCACAAATTATAGCTAAGAACCTTCTCGATTAAGACCTTTCGAATAAAAAAAACCGCATTCAAATCGGTCCAGTAGGTTAAGAGCTACGAGCCCACAGACAGACAGACACACACACACACACACACACACAAACAGACAGATAGACACGTCAAACTTATAACACCCCGTTTTGCGTCGGGGGTTAAAAACTATTATAAAATATTAATAGGTACCCGTTGTATTCCCGAGTAAAATTTGAATATTAACAAAACACGCAAATGACACTATTAAAAGCATTCAATACAAATATAATAAATATACTTACACACTGGTTATTTACAATAATAATCAATCATAAATCAGGAGCGCGCACAATTCCTATCCAGACTTCCACTAAAATGCCAGTAAATACGCGGCTTTGCCGCCAAATACTCCTTGAGAACTAATACGCGGTATTGATATAACGGCGAAATGGGCGTTTCTTATTGGCTAATTCAAATGGTGTGACTTTCATTAGGTGCCAATAGACACTCAGAAGTCGATGGCGCGAAAACTCATTTTTGCGACTTTTGTAAATACGCGGTTTTGCAAATTGCTCTTACGCGCTATTGCAGTCGCACCGCCGAAATGTCAAAAAAGAAAAAAGAAATTGATTACGTTGACGTTTACCGCGCAAAATTTTATAAAATTATCTATCATATATTTTTTCATTAACATATCTAGAATGTCTTATAAAAGCTATGTAGAAAGAATTTGCGAGGTCTGCGGGATCCGAGAAGCACAGATACACAAATACATCTTTATTTATTGCTAATCTTCCACTGGATGAAAACCGGTAAGTGTCTGATTATTAAATAAAAATATAAAACGTACCCATACCTAACTTATTAACGCATTAATATTACTATTGATTCGTTTGTGAAATAAAAACGGTGTGCTAATTTCCGCAAAATCACAGAGCTCAAAAACTAGAAAATAAAATTAATGATGTTCCAATAATTATAGCAATTTAATAGGTACAGTTTTACAAAATCATGCTGTATTTAGTGTATAAACCATTTTTCTCACTTGTAAAGCACATATTATCTGAATCTAATAATGCATACAATAGGCCTAAACTAATAACACTTGGAAACTTATGGAAGTTTGATGGTATTACTTAATTAAAATGGTATGATGTCACACAGAAACAAATTGTACTTATATTCATACCAGTATACAGTCCTTAAAAACAATAATGCATAAACCTGTTTATTTTTTTTGTTTATAACAATTTGATTCATGGTTTCAGATACTTTGACAACAGTTGTTAACTAAACAAATATCGAGCACAACTTTGATACATACAGGCCAAGACGTATCTGAGTGTAGCAGTGTACAGGTAAATAAAACTAAATGTATAAACTGAATAAGCCTCTTGCATTTATAAAAAATAGTACCTATTTATTTATTATGTGTATTGGGGGAGGATTGCCAATACTCACCACGCTTGGCAGGCGAGTTGGTAAGCGCAGTTTTTTATAACATTTCGCATGCAGACGCTGCTGCCGTCTTGTGCTACAGGAGTTAGTCGCCTCTTACAACACGTCTTCTGTTCGCGTCAGATTGGAAGTCATCTGATGGAAGCCAATGAAAAAGAATATGGAGCAACCAACACAAATCGTCGTGTCTTGCAAATTACAAAAGATCGTAAAATATGCAATTATTGTTGTAACTTAATAAATACCAAGCGTTCGTAAGAGACTGCTACTTGGGAGTTCTACATTTTGTCAGAAGAGGTGATAGTTGAGTCTTACTCGAAACTATAAAGATTTTTAGTTGAAACTTTCCCAACTAGGTATATAAGCGAACGTTGCAGTATCTATTTTGTAATAAAATTAGCGATGGACGGGCGAGGGAGGGCATTTACTCAATGTATTTGCCTACTACGGTAATAACCCGATTATCACTCATTTTATAAGGTAATATAAAAAAGTAGAATTTGTATTTTTTTAAACAGTTTAGTTTATTTTTAATAAGGAAACTTACAGCTGCCGATCAATGTTACATTTAGTTATAAACTGATCATTTTATGTGTATTGTTAAAAACATTGGTAATCAATCAATTGCCTTGGGTATTTAATTAAATGGTGTCCTAATGTTATGTAAAATAAATGAAATTAAATAAAATTACTTAATTTTATTAAAAATGATCCAAGTTAAAGATAAGTCTACATTTAGCAATATAGTTTATCGATATAAATGTATACAGCACTAAGGTCGATATCGATGTAATTTCTCCCAATTCTACTACTACAGCACACATGACTAGAGAGTTGTCATTTTGGAAGTTAAATTCTAAATGTTGGCTTAAGACTCAACTTGTCGTCAAATTCAATTACTAATCTGTGACAAAAATTATTTTGTAGGGAAGTTCGGCATCATAATACGTAGTATTACTTGTTCAGTGGATTGGAGAGGAACCGAAATAATTTAAGTAATCTTTGAAATAATTCCGAATCCGAATAATCCGATGAAACATCATTGAATGAACCTTAAATTAATCTGTGCCATTGACTTAGAAATTAATATAGACCAAAGAGTACCTTTGTATTGTTATAGACTGGCTATCCCGTACAAATGACAGCTAAATTTGTATGCTCATTTGAAGCGCCACTAGTATTTGAACCCAGAACTAATTTTGACGTATTTAGCGGTGTGGGTAATATTGCTATAACTGTAAATCGATATTTATTATCGGATTTTGAAACTATAATAATAAATATTTTTTAAAACTGTATTATTTTCGTAACTACACACTGCTGTGATACTTTGACGTTTCGATACGACTTAAAGCTGGTCACAAACTGCGGCGGATGCAGCTCCGGAGTCGTCTTGACATTGTGAGGTCAAGCGCTGCCATTGGTCTATCCTTCAGACAACTTCCGCCAGCCCAAGGATCGACTAATGGCAGCGTTTGACCTTACAATGTCAAGACGAGTCCAGAACCGCGTCCGCCGCCATCTGTCACCGGTATTAGTTAAAAATATAATATATTTCATTGTGTATAATTTTATAACGGTTTAGGATATTTTTTTTCTAGTAACAACTAACAATAAACATATTTGGAGACGTGAAATCTTAACTAGGTACAATAAGTTTTATCAATAATTTTTGAACAAACTTTTGTTCATACGCACTTAAACTAGGCTTACGACTGGCTGCATTATTGGTCTATCCTTCAGTCAACTTCCGCCAGCCAAAGGATCGACCAATGGCAGCGTTTGACCTTACAATGACAAGACGATTCCGGAGCCGCGTCTGTCGCTATCTGTCACCGGCTTTAAGTTTTACCGTAACAGAAAATTTCGGGTATTTTATTCTAGGCAATCACGCACAGTCACACTGTACCATAGTAAATAATGAAGATTGAAAAACGTTACGAATATCGACTTGGGGACATCACTAATTTAGTTACAAATTCAGATCCTACGGTCTACAGCGCCCAAATGGTGAAATCAAATAGGCAGGAATGTAGGGTCACAGCAGCCAGTCTATTGTTAAAGCACATACAAACGGCGACGGATGCGGCTCCGGACTCGGCTTGACATTGTAAGGTCAAACGCTGCCATTGGTCGGTCCTTGGGCTGGCGGAAGTTGAATCAATGGCAGCGCTTGACCTCACAATGTCAAGACGAATTCGGAGCCGCGTCCGTCGCCATCTGTCACCGGCTTAATTTATAGAAAGAAAATAATAACGTAGACATAGGTCTATGTTATAGACAGACAGAGACACTAGACAGACAGAGTACGTTTTGGATGAATTATTAAACTGGTGACAAATGTTGACGGACGCGTCTATGGATGCGTCTTGACATTGTAAGGTCAAACGCTGCCACTGGTCGATCCTTGGGCTGGCGGAAGTTGACGGAGGGATCGACCAATGGCAGCGTTTGACCTTACAATGTCAAGACGAGTCCATCGTAGGTATTTAAAATTTTACGCGCTTGATCAAAGTAAAAGCCAAAACACAGAAGCACACCGAGAACCGCACCGCATACGAGGCAGACGCTTTCGTATTGACGTCAATCAATCAATCAATGCTTAAGTTTTCAGAAGACGTCCGAACCGATTCATCGATTTATCGTCGGGTATTGTCAATCTCTATAGGTTCCGTTCCGTTTTACGATTCAAGTAAGTATTTGAAGGAAATTATATTAATTTATTTTTAAAATCAATAAGCTTTAATATTGGTTTTAAATGATTGCTTAGATTTTTAGAGGCAAAGATTATTCATTAAATGCTATAAATTAAATGTATATATTTTTAAATAAGTATTATCGTAAGTAGTATGGGTGAAACAAATCCGAAGTGTCACAAACCCTTCTAATCTTGAAAAAACTTTAAGGCTTGGACTACAAGCATCCGGATTTTTTCAGAACCCCATACAAAACGGCTCTGGACAAGCCTTCTATCCGTTTTGTATGGGGTTCAAAAAAATTCCGGGTATGTAGTCCGAGCCTAAATATTTTTTATGTCTTTTTTATGGAGGATGGACGCCTCTGGACACTGTAGGGACAAACGCTGCCATTGGTCGATCCTTTCGTCACCTTACAAGAAAAATCTTTATGCCCTTGTTTTCCGTCTGATGGACCAGAGGAGTCCAGACTCCATTAGTCAGAACTCAAACCCATTTTATAAGGCCAATTTCAGAATGGTTTCCATACAAGAAGAGACCGGGGTCTGTTTCGCGGGCTAACGAAAGTGGACGGAGGATCTTCTGTGTGACTGTGTACTCATTTGCGATTCTTTTTTGAGACTTAATGAAACCGAACCGTTTTTGAACTTATGAAGAGATTGATAAAAAGTGGATCACGTACGTCAAGAACGAAGTAGCTAAAGATATTGTGTGTGGTCTAGCGTTATCATGATGAAAGACCACACCCTTTCTATTAATTAATTCTGGCCAATTTTTTTCAACTTCTTACTTTAAGCCGAAGACAGATGGCTACGGACGCGGCTGCGGACTCGTCTTGACATTGTAAGGTCAAACGCTGTCATTGGTCGATCCTTGGGCTGGCGGAAGTTCACTAAAGGATAGACCAATGGCAGCGCTAGACCTCACAATGTCAAGACGAGTCCGCAGCCGCGTCCGTCGCAGTTTGTCACCAGTTTAAATCTCATCAGTTGTTGGCAGTCGAGATCCGAATCGATGGTTCTGCCCAGCGGTCAAAGCTCGTTAAGCTGGTGACAAACGGCGACCGACGCGTCTTGACATTGTGAGGTCAAACGCTGTCATAGGTGGATCCTTTCGTCAACTTCGCCAGCCCGTCGGCAAGACTCCGCCCGTTCCTGTTCCGAAACTGGCCTCCGGGAGCCGTGTGTCACCGGTTTAATGAACAATGCCCTTCCAATCCCACCGGACTCCTCTTGACATTGAGGATGCTGCCATGAGACGATTTTTGTGTCCACTTCCGTCAACCAGACCCCGCCCCCTTCTTGTTACAAAACTGGCCATAGTTGATATTAATGTTTTCAAACTTGGTCAGTTGAGCAATATACAGAGTACAAATGTCATATGATTTGTTCGACAAAATTTTCCGCCATTATTTAATCTATATCTGCTGTTTTTGTATGCGAGCGTTGACAGGAGTTGTCATTTCATACTAAATGTAAGTGAAAAATCGTATCGTAAATCGAAATAAGTACCTACCACTCGAGTTTCAATAAGCTAAAAGCGATGTATGCTCAATCCGGAACAAGAAGCGAAGAGTCGACAGTCAAGCAATGTCAAGAGGAGGTTAATAAAACGTAGTATTACTTGTTCAGTTGAGGACGCCAATTTCAGTTTGTCAGACCGATTAACCAAGGCTGCTATTAAAAAAAATCTTACTAGTTTTGAATTTCGCAGGCGGCACTGAACAAATGTCCCTCCATTGAAAACAAAAAAAAAATGATAATGATCAAAAAGTTTATAAGATTATATATTACAGGAATGTTGTTTTCTTAATAATAATATACATGTTTAGATACGTTTGTAAAATAATTGCCAAATCTATCTCCCTATGTCTAGCGCCAAGAGGAAGATTAACATGTCTAGTTTACAATTAATTATAAATACAAAATATTATAATTACAAAAGTATGTTCATTAAAAGATTATGTATTTCTTAAACTATGATTATTTAGAGCTTCTATTGTAACTTTCTTAATAAGGGCTGCAGTTATAATTTTTACTCTTTCGCCAGAATATTCTTCATTACTGTCAAAAATTGCAGAAATAGAACGAAATGTATCATTCATTATATTTTTAATTCTGTCACTAACATTATTATCATCCTCACTAATTTGCGACAACTCTGCAGGTTTTCGGATACTATTACTTAGTTCATCATTTTTAGTATTCAGTTCTTGTTTTAATTTGTCAATTTCTTTCATTAGTTCCTTTTGATTTTGATTTTTTTCCATAACTGATGTATTATACTTATCATGTAACAATTTACATTCTACTTCCAATTGAGCAATTTTGTCATCTTTCTCTTTATTTAATTGTTCTAAGCATTTCACATTTGTAAAATCTTCTCCTTTTGATGCATTCTCTTTTGGAAAAATACCGCCAAATTGCATACTAGAACATTTGCACAACTCTTTAGACTTGATAAAATTTTCATACATTTTTATTTTATTTTCATATTCTGCTAATAATTTTTGAAGTACTTCCAATTGAAAATTGTGTGTTGTGTTGTTTTTATCTTTGTCTTCTATAACTGTAAATTTTCCTAGTATTTGATCAACTTTATCAGTCAATCTAGTCATGTTTATTCGTATTTCACTATTGCCCACTCTTTGTTCAGAAATAAAAATGCTCATATCATTTCCACTGCTGTTACAACTTAAGATGTTACTATTTGTGACAGGCACAATTTGACCATTAACATAAGTAAATAATGGCACACTGTTTGTAGAATGTTCTATATTTGGATGACCTGATTCTATTAAACTTTGACATTCAGGAAGGTTCTTATCAGAACTGTTTCTTTTCATCATACTTTTTACTGGTTTATGTCTTACTGTTTTGTAGTGACTAGTGTCATTTGTATCTGAAGAATCACTTGTCTTTTCCATTGATACAGCATGAGCAGGCAATACAGACTGGCCCATACTTGCCATTCTGTTCAATATTGACATCTTAGTTCTCCTATTAATTGATGAATCTGTATCACTTTCTTTTTCCTCCTTGCCAGGTTGTTTATTAATTTCAGTAACTGTTTCAATATTTATCTGTTGCAGTTGCAGCTCCTTTTCTTCATCTGAAGATTTTACTAAAACATTTAAACTTTTGAACAAATCAATAATTTTTTTCATTTCATGTTCAGAAGCATACAAACTCCAAAACTTTTGCTGATTATCATGGTAAGAAAAATAAACATTTTCTTTTAAAGTTACTTCAAATGTTGATGATATTGTGGCACATGATAGGGTTATCTTATTTGAGTCATACAATACAGCATTATGAAAACCAGTTTTAATCATTTTTAAAATGGCAAATCCTAATTTTCCTCTAGCCATATATGCACCATTTTGCCTGAAAGTTAAAATTTGTATAGTATGTTAATTACCAATCACTATAATATATCAGCAGGACTTATTGTTTACACTAACCACTCATAACCCACAAGGGCACAAGCCAAAATACACTGTGTGGCTTTTTGTTCTTCTGGTTTTGTAGGTTTTGGTGGTGTATATTTCAAAGATTCATTTTCTGTTCCATCTTCTTTTCTGATCTTTCCAAATATATTTGCCAATGATGTGCTGTAAACATAAACATTTTGTTTAAATTAATCTAAGCTTTTTTAATACTATCAGATTTAGAGTTAATTGAATAATCTATCAATCGTAGGACGTCCACCTGTCCGACTGGTATAGGTTGTAGGAAGCCACTAGATGCGGGCCATTTCCAACCGGCCAATTTGGAAGTCATTAGGGGAAGTTCAGCAGTGGAAGTCCTATGGCTGAAATGATGATGATGATGAAATAATCAATATTCACAACAGACACATAACACATAGAACTGACAGCCAATGGGGCAGAAATGTTCTAGAATGGAGGGCACATATCACAGCACAGCATTGGACGTCCACCCACAAAGATGACGCTAGTAAAGGTTGTAGGAAGCTGCTGGATGCTGGGCTCTTCCGACCGGTTAATCTGGATGTAATAAGGTCTCCCTATGTACAGCAGTGGATGTCCTATAGCTGAAATGATGATTTACATGTACTTTTTCTGTGTAAGCTGATGTAAGCAATTTCT
This sequence comes from Anania hortulata, assembly GCA_963576865.1. Lineage (NCBI taxonomy): Eukaryota > Metazoa > Arthropoda > Insecta > Lepidoptera > Crambidae > Anania > Anania hortulata. The sequence continues at coordinate 10,303,429 of OY756390.1, read as the reverse complement.
CTCAACTTTTATTAACTATTTTTTAAATTTAAATCTAAAGGTACAATAAATGTAGGTAAAACTGTATTTTTTCTAGTCATTTGCATTTTTCTTCAAGACGTCCTGTAAATTGGTGACGGCAGCCAGTTCCACCAGGCTCGGCGATACGACCATCATTAGTTCGTCCGTCAGTGTTCATGTAATTGGGTTGTCAAGACGTCTTAATTAAACTACTACAAAATCCGTAGTCTCGTAAAAACCCAGTTTACATGTGAAATTACATGCAAACAAGTTTACCTTGATGCCGGAGTAAAGTAATCATCGTCTATGTCTTCAGACTCCAACATTTTAAAGCGTTTAAGGTTTCAAGGAGAGGTAGTAACTGTTGAATACAATTTTTGGTTTTAATAGTACATTATACATTGATTTTGGTTACAATTTAAAACTAAACAATGACAATTTTGCATCCACTTTTGTGAATGACTGACTGACATTGACATCTGTCTGTTATCACTTGTCACTAACTACCATAGATTACTAAAGCTGGTGACAAACGGGGGACGGACGCGTCTTGACATTGCTTTGACCGGCAACTCTGCTTCTTGTTCCGGATTGAGCATACATCGATTTTATAGTCTGGCAAAGTTCGTGCGCGACCGTCCCACGTGGTGACGGACGGTGGCGGGGACGAGGTATCCAAGATGTCAGCGGAGCGGGTAGTGTAGCGGGGAAGGGAAACGAACGCGTGCATCTGCACGTCAATTTTATACGGCATAGCGTGTCGCGTTTGGGGTTATTTAGAAGAAATAAGAAGTGTGGGCTTCTTATTTCTTCTAAATAACCCCAAATACGCGTACACAGATAGAAGAAATTTAATTAAAAAATATATTGGTACAATGCCGGCGGGCGTGGGTTAGGTAGGCCCGACTGGTGGTTTGCACCCGTGGTCCAGACTTCCCTGATGGTGGCCAAAGGTGGATGGTGGCCGAAGACGGTGGACGAGCAGCAGCTGGTAGTACGAATGGCGTACGTGGTGAAGTGGACCGAGTGCGTAGAACGACGCTCAAGCCCGGCCGACGTTCAGCCAACGTAAGGAACCCGTGCAGTGTTCCCTGGGGATTAATATTCCAGCTTAAGCTACGTCGTCTTTTGCCGTTGATTGCGATCTACGCCTCATCCAAGCAAGGAAGCTGGTTATTACGTAACGTAGATAGATGGTGAGTGGCGGTGATCGCAATCGGAGCGTAGGCAAAGAGAAAAAACAATAAAATAAGCTAAATAAGTATTTACGCCAAATAGCGGTGAATAATTAAAGAAATAGGTAGTGCAACAAAACATCTGATTAATTAATTACGTAATTAATCAGATGAGTGAATATTATATGTTATTCAATAAACTACTAAATCCTGTTTTATGTTATTCTTATTATTGTAAATACATATTTTTTTCATTGTAAATAGTTATAAGTTAGATTATTAATATGATTAATGTATAAGTTTTGATGTTTTCAATCATTATTATATTTTTTGTAAGTATTAAATGACTTTTTTATTTTACTACATTTATTTATTTAGCGTAATATTTCAAATTTTATGTATTTTGTTATTATTTGATTAATAAAAAGTAACGTAACGTATAACGTTACAAGCGGTGGGTAGTATCGGTTTTGTAGGATATCAAATCGGAACTATATATCGATATTCAATACCGGGTATTAAAACTATATATTTTCTGAAACTATATATTTTCGGTAACTATATATTTTTCGTAATTACGCACTGTTGTGATACTTTGACGATTCGATGAAACTTTCGATATGATATGATTCATTGTGTATGATTATTTAACAGTTTAAAAATTCTTGTTATTTATCTAGGTACCTACAATCAATAAAGTTTCACCAATTATTTTCAAATAAACTTCCCTTTATACACGAACCAGGTTTAGCACTGGTTACATTGATTTACATAAGTACTTGTTTTATTAGAATAATAATTTTTGCCAAAATCATAGGCATAAGATTCAAAAATCAAATTCCAAAATACAAATGACGAGCAATCAGAGGTTACAAAGAGAGAGAACGTGTGCAGATATCCATATAATCAAGTCACTTTGATCTGTATGTGTAAGGCATTAATGTTGAAATCGATACGAAGCCTATACGATATCGGCGGTACGCGATTCACTCACACGATATCGGAATTCGGATACGATACCCCGAATCGCCGCGTACAGCACAATATCGTGGTTTGGAAATATATAGTTTCGATTTGGATGAATATCCGATACACGATATTGCTAATAGTTTCAAATATACTATACGATTCATATCGCCCACTCCTAAACGGCAGTCTTGGCCGCGCAGCTGGAGCGGCAACACGTCGTGCTTTCTAATCTGTACTACTTTGAGTTCGACGCACATGAGGTTAAGATCTCAGGATGAGTAAGGCTATCTCAAGACATACAAACGTAAACATTTTTTGAAAGGCGGAAAAATGACCTAACATCGGCCGAACATGCGAACGACATTAATTCAGCAAAAACTGTTGCTGAAGCCACAGATTTTTCGGAAACCAGCGTTAAAAAATTTATTAAAGAAGTAAGAACCATGGAAGCACAGGGCAGCACAGCGACTTTCAAATCACCACAGAAAAATCGTTTTCTTAAAATAAGGATTGAAATCGACAGTTTCACGGAAGGTGTCTTATGTAGAAAAATTACACAATGGTATAATGTCAAAAAATGTATGCCGTCGTTAAACAAGTTGAATGCGGAATTAAAAGAAGAAATTATACTTCATTGCTCACGTGAATACTTGAGACAGATAATACGTAAGCTTGGTTTCAAATATTAAACATGCCACTCAAAGAGGAAACTATTCATTGAACGACACGACATAATGCGCCTACGGTGACATTACATCAGAGACATTAAAAAATACCGCCAAATATGTATTCGCTATGTGCGAAGTAGGTGGTGGGGGTCGTCAAATCGATCGCAGCACGCAATGTAGCAGAAATGTGAAAAAACTCTGGACTGTCATGTGCCAAATTGCTATATTTCCATAGAATTCCATACTAACGTTAATAAGTATTTTAGAGTGAAAACGTTAAAATTCGCGATAAGGGTCATACGTGTTCTGTTAAAAAGTGTAGAAACAATGGGAAAAACATTTCGTACATGTTTTATTGTTTCCAACATCAAGATGGAAATTGGAGCAAAGAAATAAATGGAATAGCTACAGCTGTGAAAAGAAAAAAAAATGTAGGGAATTTGTGTTCGAGACGTTTGTTTTATGATCACAGATCTTATTAAGTAGCTTTGTCCGTTGGTTCTGAGTTCTTCAAAATCTCTCACACGCTGTGCTATTACAATTTTTTTCCCTTTTTGCACATTTTGAGGTTGGAAAGTTATATCTTTTGTATTGATTAAAATCCCGTAGGTATTATAAAATTCGTATTTTAGTTCAAGTAAGAAAAACACTCATTATAATATGCGCAAACTTTTTAGATATTTTCATCTAATTTCGAAGAAAAACAATCGGAAAATCATTCTCAAAGCATCCAGTTGCCATAATTTGAGAGACTCAAGTCCACAACAATTGTGGTCACTAGGGGCGCTGTCATCGCGCACACAGCGAATACTGGCAGTCCAATACAGAACGCTCTTCATAGCCTATGAAGAACATCGGTCAAGGACCTCGTATTATAATTGTACACGCTGGCAGCCACGGTGGCTTTGTACCTAATTCTTTACTGATGTTCAAATCGCATTCCAAGACCGGTGATTATGATGGAGACATGAACGCCACAAATTTTCGAAAGTGGATCAATGAAGAACTCATTTTACCAAATGTTTCTCCGAATTCTGTTATTGTAATGGACAACGCCGCTTACCATAGCACTCAGATCAATAAAAAACCTACAATAAGTTCCCTGAAAATTGAAATGGAGCAGTGGTTAGAACGGTAAGGTATTCAGTATGATAGCGCTATGCGTAAATGTGATCTAATAAAAACAATTGATGAGCAAAATACGGAAATACGGTACAAAATTGACGAAATATCAAAGGAAAATGGACATATCGCCGTCCCCGTCGAACACTATGGTAATAGCTATTACGACAGATTCAGTTTTATCGCAGATTCGTTAAGCTGAGACCCTGATACATTACTGGAATTTTTTTCAAGACGATGCTCTGTTTACTTTTAGATTTAGACTTTTTGTAAAGATCTTTATGGTTTAATTCGACTTAGGACGTCATACAATATTTTACTCGATTAATGACGCATTGATCTATTACCAAACCATTAAAGTGAAACTTTTAAGGTAAGCTACTATTACCATATTGTTCGAGTGAAAAATGTTGCGAGACTTTGCATCGAACGTGACTAGCGAGATCTGTTAATAAATTAATAACGATTTCCTCCAATAATCGTACCAATTATCTAGCCCCAAACTAAGAAAATCTTGTACTATAGCTACTAAATGATAAATAGACATCATTAAAAACAATATATAAACATCCATGACTCAGGTACAAATGAGCTCTCATCACACAAATTGATCTTTGCGGGATTTAAATCTGCAACCGCGTCTGATGTGTAGTGCTCTGAATGAAGATGATATCGCAATGCCAGAAATGTATTATACGTAAATGTGGTGATATTCTGATAAAATTAATATTTAGATGTGACTGCACTAATATTCATCATCATTTCAGCCTTAGGACGTCCACTGCTGAACATAGGCCTCGCCCAGTGACTTCCAGATTGGCCGGTACGAAGCGGCCCGCATCCAGCGGCTTCCTGCAACCTTTACTAGGTCGTCTGTCCACCTTGTAGGTGGACGTCCTACGCTGCGCTTGCCGGTACGTGGCCTCCATTCCAGAACCTTTCTGCCCCATCGGCCGTCAGTTCTACGTGCTATGTGCCCCACCCACTGCCACTTTAGCTTGCTTATCCGTTGGGCTATGTCAGCAAGTTTTGTTCGTTTACGAATCTCCTCATTCCTGATTCGATCTCGCAAAGAAACACCGAGCATAGCCCTTTTCATAGCACGCTGTGCAACCTTGAGCTTTCTTATGAGGCCCATAGTGAGAGGCCACGTTTCAGTTCCATATGTCATCACTGGTAACACAAACTGGTTGTAGACTTTTGTCTTTAGACACGGAGGTATTTTGGACGAGAAGACGTTACGTAGTTTTCCGAACGCTGCCCAGCCGAGTTGGATTCGACTAGTAATAACTAATATTAATGGCGATTATACTTCTTTTTTAAGTAGTATAAAGCAAGATACATGCACATACGGTAACCGCCATTGACACACGAGTAGACGAATGTAATTCTCGAATCTTCGAATGTTTTAAAGTAAAAAGGAAATAAAAAAATAGTTATAAAACTATAAACTACATCTGTACTTATAATATTTATGGGTCTTGTTACATCGAATCAAATGAGCCCAAACATGCAGGTTTTACTAGTAGCCATTGAGGAGTTCCACTATACACCTCCGGGCTCAATCATCAGATCATCACAAAGGTCATTGTATTGTCTTCAGAACGTTCTATACTTACGAAGTTCAAAATCGATAAGACAATTAGAAGTAGGTCAAAGTCGACTAAAAAGATTTGAGTAAGAAAAGGTATAACGTAAGAATTTATATAAATGTCCCAAAGCAGATTACAGATACTTTATATCTGTAATCTGCTACGAATGGAACGGTCTATGGCTTGTATGGTTAGTACATAAAGTGTGTTAAAACTAGTGACGCAACAAACCTCTGCTTCTGCTTTTGCAACTGCTGAAGTTTCGCACGCTTCAACACTTTTTTTTTAATATAAGTAATTCGCCCGGTAAGAAGGAGGATAAATTAATAAAAAATGTATCATTTAATGCAGTCACATAAAAGCTAAAATGCCAGCTAGTAAGAGTTTAGTCCTGTTAGTAGGTACATCTCTAAGAGTATGTAACATCACTAAACTTGAAGGTTTCTATGGTTACTAGGGTTGTTGATTCCTTAGGGTGTAAAAAATGTAGAAACGGTGATTTCTTAATTTAATAAAATAAAACAAGTTAATAACTATAAAAGTTTAATTTACTCCTCTCTGCATTCCCGATACCCTTCAGGTTATGGGCCCAGAGTGAGATCACTGCTTAAAAAAAGGAAAAAAATCATTGATTGAAGTAATATATGTCGATGGAAAATAAAAATAAAAAATGACTAACAATCAAGAAGAAAATATAGAAAAACTTACAAACTCTGAGAATTTTCACTTGTGGAAATTTGAGTTCAATATACATGTGTCGGCATCTAATCTATCAGAAGCGTTGAAAGAAACAGACCCAGAAAAGGCAGAAAAACTAGAATTTCAAATTAAGGACGCAAAGGTAAAGAAGTTGATATTGAATTCTATAGATAGAAAGCTAAAAGGTCATATAATAAATTGCAAATTTGCATATGAAATGTACAGTAAGCTATGTGCAGTTTTTGAAGGAACTGAAGAAAGAAATAAGTCTTCTTTGCTACGAGAATTCTTTAATTTTAAATATGAAAACCAGTCAATGTCACAGTTGATCACAGATATCGAAAACTTGAGAATGAGATTAAATAATCTTAACCAAAAGATTGATGATGACATGGTGATATCAAAAATATTAACCTGCATACCAAGCCACTATAAATTCTTCATCACAGCATGGGAATCAACATCAGATGATAAAAAAACACTTACCAATTTGACTAACAGACTTTTATCTGAAGAAAACAGATTTTTAGAAAGGAAAACTGAGCACAAACAAGTTGCTTTTAAGGCAGAGAATAGAAACATAAAATGTTTTAAATGTCACAAAATAGGTCATCTAAAAAAGGATTGTAAGATGTGTACTATTTGCAAGAGATACAACCATGAAGAGAAAGACTGTAAATTTAAAAACAGTTGTTGCTCAATTTGCAAGAAGAATAACCATAAAGAGGAAAATTGTTTCTATAAGAAAAAAGATGATAAAAAATCTAAAAATGTTGCTTTTCTGACACAAAAATCTAAACAGAGCTTAGTAAAATTCATAGTAGACTCTGGAAGCACGGTTCATATGACAAATGACCCTGGAATCTTAAGTAATTATGAAGAAAAGGATTCTGCGGTTTATGCAGCCAATGATGATAAAATGAAAGCAAAGGGATCAGGTACAGTTCATGGAATGTCATGCGATTTACAAAATACCTTGTTAATACCAGACCTAGCACAAAACCTTTTGTCTGTTAATTGTGTTACTAATAATGATGGCTCTGTGGTGTTCACAAAAAATAAAGTGGAGATTTACAAAAATTCTAATTTAATTTTAACTGGGACAAAAGAGAATGGCTTATATATAGTAAATTTAGAACATGATCAGCCAAATAAAAATAAATCCTTATTAACCTTTAAAAAAGGAACAGCTTTGGACTGGCATGAAAAACTGGGACATCCAGGTAAATCGGTACTAGAGAAATTAACAAAAGTGGCGGATGGTATTACTATACAAGGACCAAAAACATTACGCGAACAGTGTGAAATATGCGCAGAAGCAAAACAGTCGCGACTACGTTTTAATTCAACAAGAACTCGAGCTGAAAGACTTCTACAATTTATACATACAGATGTATGTGGACCTTTTGAAGCAAAAACTTACGATGGATACAGATATGTATTGACAGTAATGGATGACTACAGTCATTTCACAAAAATATATTTACTGAATAACAAAAGTAATGTAAAAGACGAAATAAAAAATTATATTGAAGAAACAGAGCGAGAGAAAAATAGTAAAGTATCAACTATAAGATGTGACAATGGTGGCGAGTATACAAGTAACGACTTCAAAGCATGGTGTCAGCAAAAAGGTATAAGATTAGACTACACGGTGCCTTACTCACCACAATTGAATGGAAAAGCCGAACGGCTAAACAGAACATTACTGGAAAAGACAAGAGCATTACTTTTTGACTCTAAATTAGACAAGGAAATGTGGGGTGAAGCAATATACTGTGCTACTTATATTTTAAACAGGCTGCCAAGTGATGCCCTAAAAAATAAAACACCTTATGAAATGTGGGTTGGAAAAAAGCCTAATATATCTAATATGCAAAAGTTTGGCTCTACTGTCTATGCGAAACAACTACAACCAAATGTAAAGAAATTAGATCCTAGAAGCAAGAAACTAATAATGATTGGATACACTAATAATGGGTATAGATTGTGGAATGCAAGGGAGAGAAAAATAGAGATATCAAGGGACATAGTGATCATAAAAAGTGAAACTGAACAACAGAAAGAAAATTTAAAAGAAATAAAAACATTTACTAATGAAAATGTTGAAGAGATAACAGAAAACCAGGAAGAAACTATAAAAAACCAGGAAGAGACTACAGAAAAACAGGAAAAGACTACAGAAAACCAGATTACAGAAAACCAGGAAGAAACTACAGAAAACCATAAAGAGTCAACAGAAAATACAATTACAGAAGAAAATATAAATAATGACATTTTTGAAGATTCAACATCAGAAACTGAAACAGAAGACACAGAAAGGGAAAGATATAGACATAATGAAGAAGAATGTAACCTAAGAAGAAGTAAAAGAAAGAAACAGATACCAACTTACCTAAAAGACTACAGTTTACTTACTTACAGAGAGGCTGTAACATCCAACGAGGGAGAAAACTGGAAGACAGCTATAAATTCGGAGAAGGAATCCCTGGAAATCAATAATACCTGGGAAATAGTAGACAAAAAAGAGGCAAAAGATAGCAAAATACTAACAAACAAATGGGTGTTCCGTGTGAAAGACAATGGCATTTATAAAGCTAGACTTGTCGTACGAGGATTTGAACAAAACGGTATTGACTACAATGAAATTTATAGTCCAGTTGTCAGTCAGTCGACTTTAAAATCTATATTTGCACTTGCTGCTTCTAAAGACTATAATATGATGACATTCGACGTAAAGACCGCATTCTTGTATGGAGAGCTGGAAGAAAATGTTTATATGAATATACCAGATGGATATGAAAAACAACCTGGAAAAGTTTGTCGATTAAAGAAATCCTTATATGGGCTAAAACAAGCTCCTGTTACATGGAATAAAAGATTTACAAAAGCAATACTAAAACTTGGATTGAAAGCTACTAAAACAGATCAGTGTGTGTTTACAAATGAAGACAATACAGCAATAATAGCAATCTATGTTGATGATGGACTTGCTGTAGCGAAAGAAAAACAAACATTAACAAAGATCTTAAACTGCCTAGAAAAGGAATTTGAAATGAAATTATACAAAGATCCTACTACTTTTATTGGATTTGAAGTTAAGAAGACTGAAAGTGGTATTATACTAAAACAAGAAACTTACATTGAAAATCTATTGAAGAAATTTAGTATGGAAGATTCTAAGCCTGCTAATACACCCAGTAATACAGAAAAGAAAACAGATACACAAAACTCAGATACCACAAACTTTCCTTATAGAGAACTGATAGGAGGACTTCTATATTTATCTACAAGAACAAGGCCAGATATAAGTCAAGCTGTAAATGAAGCAAGCAGAAAAATAGAAAACCCTGCAAAAGATGACGTGATAGCTGCAAAGAAAATACTAAAATACTTAAATGGAACGAGAGAGAAAGGAATAATGTACAAGAAAGGAGGAGATATTTCTAAACTAAATGCGTACTGTGATGCAGACTATGCAAATTGTATTAAGACAAGACGCAGTACAACGGGATATGTGATAATGTTAGCAGAAGGACCGGTATCTTGGTGTTCGAAACGACAACCAATTGTAGCGTTATCGTCAACCGAGGCAGAGTATATTGCAGCGGCTGATTGCTGTAAGGAATGCTTATATTTAAAGACATTTTTAAAAGAGTTGATTGGTTCTGAAATTCAAATCATATTGAATGTTGATAATCAAAGTTCTATTCAACTGATCAAAACAGGTTCATTCAATAAGAGGTCCAAGCATATTGATGTGAGATACTACTTCATTCATGAAAATTATAAAAATGGTAAAGTAAATATCAAATATTGTCCAACTGATAAACAAACTGCAGACATATTTACAAAACCATTGTTAAATAATAAATTTAATGTTCATTGCCAAAATATTGTTAAGTAAGTATAATTTGAGGAAACATGATTTAACTAATATGATGCTTAGGAAGTATTATTTAAATTGTAAACAATTTTAATAATAGGAGAAGGTGTTAGTAGGTACATCTCTAAGAGTATGTAACATCACTAAACTTGAAGGTTTCTATGGTTACTAGGGTTGTTGATTCCTTAGGGTGTAAAAAATGTAGAAACGGTGATTTCTTAATTTAATAAAATAAAACAAGTTAATAACTATAAAAGTTTAATTTACTCCTCTCTGCATTCCCGATACCCTTCAAGTCCACTATAAGAGGAATCATTTTTCTAATTATTGCCATGGAATAATTAATAAAAAATGTTGTACAAGTGTACAATATTTCCTTTATGTAAGTATGTATATGTACCTTTTCACGCCTAAACCACAAAAACAAATGGCATTATTAAAATATTAAGTTTTAAGTAATTTAGCTTTTTACATAATACAATTTTAAAATCAGTATTCAATAATTACCTTTTCTAGAACTTTTGAAAATTACGTCAAGAAAACAAGTATTTAATCTTTACTGTAATGTTGAGGTCAAACACACCAGCGAAAACAATTTCAATATCATCTTACGATTGCAAGTTAGACGCATTTTTATCATCGAATCCTATCATATTGTACTATTACCAATAGTACCATCGATTTGTGATTTCCGTCGAGCACTATCGTAAGGCTACTTTGCGTGACGAATGAATAATGTTTATTTCGGTAAACTAAATTTTTACAATTTTCTCCCTTAATAAAAAAACTATATTAAAATAATTGATTAGAAATGTACGGGGGAAAAAATCCCCGTTTTTTGGTAAAAGAATGGTCTTTATAGGTTTAATAGTGCTCGAGATATTGGTAAAAAAACAGTTTTTGACGTTTCCTGTAAAATTTGAATTTTCCTATTACCATAGTGTTCGATGGGGACGGCGATAAATTTTCGACACTAACTGTAAAAATATGATAGATATATTATTATTATTTTATTAACAGGCAGGCAGTTGAAACAGTATCAGGTTGTTCTTCTTTTTTATATTTTTTATGTATGCAGTTCAAAATGCTTATCTAGCCTGTGCTTAAATTGGTTAACATTCTGTGCTGAGACTACCTCTTCTGGAATATAGCCGCCATTTTGGATTTTTATCGAAACAGCGAACATAATATGTGACGTCACCAATACGCCGAATCAACATGGCGGCTATATCTATCATGTTTTTACAGTTGGTATCGATATATCGCTATATCATATCGTGTTTTGTTGCTCATGCTAGGGAGGCAGATCTAAATCCGATTGAACTCGTGTGGGGGTACGTAAAAGGCGAGCTTGCAAGGACTTCCATTGATTCGAACTTAGAGAAAAAGCTAAAAGATTTAGAATTGCTTTTTTCTAGTTATTCGGTTGAACAGTGACGCGATTGTGATGATCACGTCATAAAAAAAGAAGACGAATATTATACTTCAAACAAAACATTTGACGATGAAATGGACAGGTACGTTAAGTATTGTATATTTTTAACATGATCGATTATTATTGTGTTGACTGGGCAGAGTGCTCAAGCTACACTTATTGGAATCAGGTCAATGTATGTGAAGTTGTCTGATATTTACAATAATATAATCATAGCATAGGTAATATGTTTCATACTTTAGTGGTTTTTTTATAATTTATAATTCGACTGAATTAAAACGACGATGATGACGAAAATGACGATGACGACGACAGGGATGAAGAAGTTCAAACAGACAATGAACATGAAAGTGATATGGAAATTGATTTATAATCAATTATAATTTTAGTTTTCTTATTAATTAGTCCTCAAGCATAAAAAATAATAAACAATAAAACTAGTTCTATTTTTATTAACTCCTATAATTACGTAGCAAGTAGGCACAACTTATCGCGAGATTTATCCGGGCACACTTTTCATTGTGTGTAGCCGTCTACAAGAATGACGCGCTACCTCGTCCCCGCCATCGTCTGTTACCCCGCAGGATGGTCGCGAACGTAGTTTCCGAACTATAGCTAACTGAATCTCGAGTGGTGTAGGTAAATATGAAATTTATATGCTATAAATTCCTTGGTGAATATAAAATCGGACCAAATTTTTAAACATTAATATGAATATCGAATCGCCAGTTTTGGAACAGGAAGGGGGTGGAGTCTGGCTGGCGGGCTGGCAGAACTTGACGGAAGTATCGACCAATGGCAGCGTTTGTCCCCACAATGTCAAGAGGCAATCATCTTCATGTATCAAAGGCTTCATCTAATGGTATTGCCATCGCTAACAAATTGAAGCGCATATTTTTTTAAGCGTTATAAATTAATTACCACTGATCAGGTAAAACTACGTTAAAAGATCGAGGACTTAGAAGAACGTTTTATTTACGTCACTAACTTTTAATTTTTAGGACGACTATGATCACAGAGATATTTCGGTCAATATTCAATTATCGATTAATTTTTTCATCGATGATAGTTAATCGATACTGGTTAATCGATGCTAAAAAGAATCGATTACCCGGGTGACCTGTCAAAAAATGCCTATTCTTAAATAATTAAGGTTTCTGAAAATTAAATCTCTGTACAATAAAACAACAGTGGTTTTAAATGGTCAAATTTATGAATACAGAACTTCGGAACAAGATATAAACTTTGTTTAGCTCCAGACATCTCTTTCACACTATCTTCTGTCTGTCATGTAGAATTTACATGAACATATCGATCCAGCACGCATAGGTAGTTTCATGAACTTTATAATCATCAAATATCATTAAAATTTATTTTTATAAAAATTAATGTTTTTTACACATACATTTTATTAAATTTATTTACTTGACGCTTGACACAGCTTGACAGACGTCAATGTAACAAATAATTTAAAATACCTTTGCAAAGTTATTACAAATGAGTATGTACCATTTTACAAAAGAGTGTGTAATATTCATTAGATACTATTTAAAACCTCTCATATTTTGGTGATAAGGCGTTGCGCAGACGAAGGGGTGAGGCGGGCTGGATAATTTTACCTCGAATAATAGAATAAAGGCAATCGTATACTGTCAACTAGGGATCGGATTCTATCCGGGTAAATACCTAGAATGGGAAAATACTCGGGAATATTCTCAATTAAATAATGATGAAGATGATGATGACTCACATCATCATCATGATGATGATTACACCCAGTCAAAATAGGTGGAATGAGCAAGAATAGCAACATGGTCCGCTACACTTTGTCTCTTGGCCCTAGTAGCTGTGAGACTCGTCTCTTTTGCTTGGTCCAGGTCGATTGACTGGATTTCTGTCGCAGTCATAACTATCCGTGGGATGTGAAGCACTCTTCGGCTCTCCTTCTTTCGCGAAATAAGCTCATTAGATCCAGCTTGTGGATGACTGTCACTGGTCTAATCAATTTGGGGCCTGGGGCAGTCTTTTATGGTGATCAGTGGCGGACCGCTGCCTTGCAAAGGCGGCACCTTATGAGAGCTGAACATCCAGCTCTATTGCTGGGCTCGCCGCATCGGATACAGACGTTGCGGTGGTCCTCTGCAGCCCTAGAGCCTGGCCGTGATTCATGTCCAGACAATGAGAGCATCTTATTCAAGGTTTAAGAGCTAAACTCTCAACAAGGCCAGCCCACCTTCATCAGTTTTTTCTATAATAGGGCTTTGGCCCTGCAACAACTTAATGCCTTGAAGGCATCGGACGGGACAGTGCCACCCATTTCGTAGGCCCTAAACGGCCTTACTTTTATTTATTAGGAAAATCACATACATAACAATTACTTACATCTAGTATAAAGCATAGCCAATAACCTAGCCACGTACCTAGCCAATAACAGATTTCCCTATAAATAACCAGCAAGTACTAAGGTAGTGATAATTTAAAAAGTGACAATATGTAATGATATTAGTTTACAAAAGATAACTACAAACTAGGTAATTAAGTAAATTTTAACTAGCGGTGAATTTTAAATTGCGTTTAGTTATCACTACCCATTTTAGGAATATACCTGGTGGAATCATTAATTCCGAGCCGCCTATCTCTACTGCCAACGCACACAGTGATCAAAAGGACCGCGCCGCCAGTACCCGCTGTGGCGGCGCATCGTGACTGAGACTGGCTGCCCGCCGTGGATTGCATAAACCAGTTTTTTTAGATTAAACGAAGACTGCGGCGCGGGCGGATAGCTTAGTGCGCGCTTATCTCAGGAGCGAACGCCTTGAACTGACTGCTCGCTACCGTCGTATGCTTTGAGTTCCGGGCGTGGGGATCCGCGATGAGACGCAGCCTGTATTACTTTGCGGTCAAGAAAAAACAGCCCACCTCGACGTCTGCGCAGCGTCTAAGTTACGCCTACGAAACGCTCGCACCGATGCGACATAACAGTGCAGTTGAAGTGGATGCACGTCTCCCAGAGGGTCGAGTGTGAGTGCCACAAAACCGTCGCTTCTCACTAAATCGATCGAAAAGTAATACAAATGAACGTTTACTATTCGATTACTTACGTTTACTATTCGATCGTTGTATGCAAAGCGACCACTTTACAAAACTAGTAAGCCCACAGAAATTAAAAGACACGTCTCGACGAGGATGTGCGCTGCATCGTCGACAAAGACATCCATTTTATCTTGTTTTTTTTTTTCAATTTATACGTTGTCTATAAGTTGTTTTCGTGAAATTTTATTTATTGTAGTTGTAGTAATTTCGGTTGTGACTAAATTCAAAATTATTAGCCCAAGTAACCGGATGTACTCGTATCGTGTGCCGGGCGGCTAAATAAGCAAAGCGCAGGCGGGACGAGTCCCGAATACCAATATCATCGAGCATATATCCTCTATGTATCGAGCATAAATATATAAGATACGATAAGATAAGATAAGATAAATTTATTTCTCTGTAAAAACTTAGTATAAACATGAAACTTAAGTAATTTAGTTTAATCTAATAATTATAAAGTTGGTACCTAAACTAAGCAATAGTTATGTACTCGATGATCACTAAAGACGATGCAGTCCACATGATTGGACAATGCAGTCCACATATTGCTTTCCTTGACGTTACACGCATGATGTATGTATGTCACACGGAAGCAAAATTGATAGCATTTCTTCTATGATAATAACAAATAAGAAAATTAAAAAGAGAAATAGCAATCTGAACTAACTACCTTTCTTTTAGGTAACCCGATTAGGTAACTACCTACCGTCGCAAATAGCATGGGTGGTCACTGGACCACCCGTGTGGATAAGAAATCGACTAGTGTGTTTTATAAACAAGGTATTTTGATCTAAAAGTAATTAAATAAAAGATAAATCCGCGTTACCGTTCTCACCAAAAACTATCTAGTGAATACTTATTTTTTTCGTTCACATCATTTAATTTTATTCATTCAGTCGGATGACAGGTTCTTAACAAAGATGCCTCTGGATATGCTGTGCAAGCCACAAAAGTAAAAAAAAACTGTCATGACGTCATAGGAGTCGTTTAATTGCATCTGTCAGTGTCAAAAAGAGTTTCACCAGGCTGTTAGTTACGTCACCATAGTCTGTCAGTTCTGTCACAAAGAGGAAATTAATATAAGGGAAAGTCAGTCTGCTCTGTTCATGGTTCATCTTGCGAAAAATCTATATTTCTCTTTCACACTTATGTGTCTCTATTCAAACAACATAATTTCTCTCTCTTTCCGCTTATCATTATCAGCCCAAACCAATGTAGTAGTCGCCACAGTTTTATACGCATTTTAATATAAAATTCATTAGTATCCACCCGTTAAACAGCGTTTCCCATATAATTTTATTGTGTTCATTAATCTGTGATACTTCGTAGTGGTGGGTGAGTCCTAAATCATAACCACAATGCCTGATACCTTCACGTGCATCACCTGCCAGGTGCTTTTTAAGACTCCTGAGCTCCAACGAGAGCATTATAAATTAGACTGGCATAGGTATAACTTGAAGAGGAAAGTGGCTTCGATACCTCCTGTGTCACTAGAGGAGTTTGAACAAAGAGCTAAGGAGCATAAAGAGCAGGCTGAGAATGTGAGCCAGGGTGACTCAGAGTTTTGTAAGTGTTGCTCAAAGTTGTTCAACACTAAGAATGCTTACAACAATCACCTCAACAGTAAGAAGCACAAGATAGCCCAGGAACGATATCTGGAAGAGGAGCACGGTGTTCATTCAGACACTGATAGTTTTGAGAAAGTGGAGACCAAACCAACAAATGCCCCTGGAAAGTTTGTAGTTGTTAATCCAAATGATTCTGGAGATGAAGATGTAGAGACAGATTCAGAAATAGAAGAGGTTTGTACATTCAAATACTGTTGAAAATTAAAACAGATAATATGTAGGATTTTTTATCTTGCAATACAAGCTTCTTGCAAAAGCAGAATATAAAAAGCACTAATATTTAAAACAATTGCCTGTTACTACATTGAATGTTAAATATTTAATGTTATGTAAGGTAAATAACTGAGTAGGTATTGCACAATTTATTATTAATAATACATTGCTAAATCAGTGATTATTATTCATATTTTATAGCTTGATTCCGATGAGTGGGAGGAATGCAGAATTAAAGGAAGTGACTCTCTAATTAAGCCCCGTGACTGCCTGTTTTGTGCCCACCACAGCAAGAATATGGTGAAGAATCTCAAACACATGTCTGAGGCCCATTCATTCTTTATACCAGATGTGGAGTACTGTGTTGATGTCAAAGGCCTTTTGCTGTACTTAGGAGAAAAGGTATAAGATATTGGTGGCTATTTAATTATGCAACTTTTTACATACTCAATAGTGATGCGCATTTCATGTCTTAATGGATTGAACCTGTAACGGTTCCTTTACATTTCGAGACTGGTTCCGTTATCATATTCGCAGAACTATATAGTTCCTCTGATTAGCACACACCGTAACAGTTCCTCAGTCCATTGGACATGTGTATGATAAATACCTTAATATAATTTCTACTTAATTGATTTACCTTCATACTTTTTAGGCTTAGGACTGTCAACCAAATAATCTTATTAATGAATATTTAGTTTTTAAATAACCTAAAAAAATTTTTGTACTAGGTATTTATTAAAACTCATGATATTACTATTTTGGTTGGCAATAATATACATAATTTTTCAATATTGTTTTACATTATCCTTCTTTCTTACATTTTTGTATCTTTTTTATATTCTATATTTTATGTCTCGGACCTCAGTTTGCTTGGACATGCGCGGATCTGTGAACATGTTTAATTATGCACCTCGAAGAGGAACAATGTCGTTCCAGTGTCGGACATAGTTCCTGGAACTATGACGATCCGGCACGACACATGTTTAATACTAAATTTTCTAGCATACTTTAAAACTTCCTTTTTTTCTTTAGAACTAAGGTAAGTGTACAATATTCCGGGATAGTACATAATGCCGTGGCATTTTGATTTTCGACGCAAAATAAGAATACAGTCAGCAAAATTATGATTTTATACAATCTATATATATAAAATATATAAAACTTTACATAGAAACTATACTAATAAACTTATTAAAAAAACCAAAAACGAATATCAAAAGAAAAAAATATTAAATTGTAAGGGTGACATGCGAAAAATCTGGAGTAACGTAAATAATTGGCTAGGTCGAAATAAATTATCGGTGGATAGTGTGATTGAGAGGTACATGTTGCATGATAAGATTAACTCAGATGTGTACGATGGTTTCTGTAATACTTTCACAAAAGAGGTAGAGGATATTAAAAGTCAACGTCAGTGCCAGAACTTGTTTTTAGACAGAAAGATGTATGTGACAGAAAGTGGCGTCAGTTTTAGGTTTAGAAGGGTACTACCTTGTGATGTTTTAGAGGTGTTAGAAAGCATGGACTGTGGCAAGTCGTCGGGATCGGACCGTATCAGAGTAAAAGATGTTAAATCGGTTAAAAATGATATATCTCTGGTGTTGGCACACTTTATAAACTTAAGTATTAAAACTGGGCAATACCCAAATGACTTGAAGGAAGCTATTATAAGGCCAATCTACAAGCAAGGTTCCCATAATGAATTCACAAATTATAGACCAATCGCAATATTAAATGTTATTAATAAAATAGTAGAAAAACTTATAGTTGTACAAATTACAACTTTTATAGAGGAAAACAAAATTTTTAGTGACGTTCAGCATGGGTTTCGTCCTAATAGGAGTACGGCTACGGTCTTAACAAAGTTCGTTGACTACGTGAATAGTGCATTGAACGAACAAAAGATGGTATTTGCAATATTTGTTGATTTTAAAAAGGCGTTTGACACACTAGATCACGATGGCTTGCTGAAGTCTATGACGGAATGTGGCATAAGGGGACCGGCCAGCGCGTGGTTCAGAGAGTACTTACGAGGCAGGCAGCTCACGGTTAGCATTTGTGGAACCCAGAGTAAAAAAGGGGATATTAAATATGGCGTCCCTACTGGCTCTGTTTATGGCCCTGTCGGGTATATAATGCACGTGAATAGTATGCCCAATGTAATAAATAAAATATAAAATGTATTTATAAGAAACAACTGTAGCGACATCTATTTCGCCACATATAAAACTGACGTATCCTACATCGCGATATTAAAGTTATCGGAGCGATTTAAACATATATACAAGCATCCGACAACCACCGTCGGGCAGTAGCCCACCAGACACAACACCCGTCTGGTCGGAGGATCCTCCCCTATTCAATGGGAGATGAGGAACTTCACACCCTGTTCCTCTCCACCCCCCAAACAACTTATACCCACGAGGACTACTGCCGACAAACTATTGTACAGTTTGCCAGAAAGAAAATTGTGTAAACTTTTGTTTCTAATAAATAATTAAAAAAAAAAAAAAATCGGGTTAGTTACACCATTTATAAGCCGAGAACGGCTGGACTGATTTTTATGATCTTTGATTTGTTGAATTTGTCTTTGCCCCGAATAGCAGAATACCCATAAAAAATGGAAAAAATATATATAAAGAGGCGGTACGAAGTTCGCCGGGACAGCTAGCATTACATAAACTACAGTTCAAATACAACCAAAATAACACGATTTTAGAATATACATTTAGGTTCTAAAAGCAGTGTCGAGCTTCAGAACTCGTCAGTCGCAACCGCGCTGCTTTTGTATGGGGCTGGTTGACTGAGCGTAAGACGATAGCAGTAGAGATCAATATCAATTGATAAAATTTGACGTTTTGTAGTAGGTTGACGTGCTGTTGTCTGTACATTTACCTTAATTAAATACGTTAATACCTTATAACCTGTCAAATTAAAATTAATTAGTAATTGTCCTTATCTTTCTCATGATATATTAATTGTGACTGTTTTACTTATGTCTTCTAAAGTGGTATAATATGTTTTGTATGACAGCATTTTAGTTTGATGTATTGAGTATTGTTTTTTTAAATATTTTCATTTAGTTGAGAGGTGGCAAATTTTCTTATAAACACTTTAAAATAAATTATGCCAAATTCTCTCCTTCTACATGATAAGTAAGAATATCTCTAGCCATGATGAAGATCTATATCATCATAGCCATGATTGAAAAAGTCTGGTCGCCTGGTGGCCTAATCTAGGATGAGGGTGACTAGAATTGGAACATAAGGCTAGGAGGAAGATTTAGTTTAGTTAGGTTTTGTTACAGCATAAATAACAAAACCTAACTACCAATAATGACCTAATATTTGTATTAGTCATATTTGAAAATGTAGTATCTTAAAAATACCTTTTTTTTAGATATCACAAGGCTTCATGTGCCTGTGGTGCAATGAGACAGGCCGAACATTCTACTCAATGGAGGCATCTCGAGCTCACATGATCGATAAGGGGCATTGCAAAATGTTGCATGAGGGACTTGCATTGGCAGAGTATGCAGAATATTATGACTACAGGTTTGTATTTTACTAGCAGTCACTAATAGTTTTGCATTTAAAAAGAAAGCCAAGTGAGACTGGTCACAGCCCATAAATGGAACATAATCAATATATAAATATTCAATATATCACTGACTGATAATTATTACTTTGTAATTTATATATATGTATATGTTTAAGCAAAATTGGGGTCTTAGATATAAATATGGAGGGTCAGGATGAATTATACGACTAGTTAGTACTAATACACACGCAAAGTGTGACTCGCTTAGACTACTAACTGTTAATTATAAATCGTTTTTTCAATTGTGTAATTACAAACAACTCATTTCGCGAATAAATGTCGAAATCTCCCTTTTTTCTCCATGACAATTAGTATGTTGTGTGCCAAAAATATTACTTATATTTTATGTATTTCTATATAATGAGTATGAGTACGAGACTGGACTCCCTTTTCCGCACTTAAACTTTAATTCGGTCCTTTGTGCAATGGGGGTGTGATATAACCAGCCTAGCTCCGCCCAGAAGCGCAGAAGTTTCCTGGGTTTTTCACAGGCTTCGTGGAGCGACCTTTGGTTGTCAAGGATTTCATTACGTTTGCCTCACATTCCAGGACTATGTGGTTGGCAGTTTCGTCTTTAGTAAGACATGCCCTGGCGAGAGGGCTGTCTGTGTTACCTATGGTGTAAAGGTGTTTGTTTAGGAGTCAGTGACCGGTCACTGTCCCCACGATTATTTGCAGATTTTGTCTTTCGAGGCTGATTAAACGTCGAGTCAATCTGGGCGTGACCCCTAAAAGAGTCAGTTTTGATTGCCTGCATGCAATACTCAGTATCCATCGTTTGTTTTGTTGTGATAGTGTACGGTTTCTGATCCAGGCGCGCAGTTGGGAGTATGGTAGAGGAAGGATCGGGAGTGGTCCCTCAGTGACACTGACCGAACCTCTCCTCGCCAACTCATCTGCGGCGTCATTGCCTAAGGATTTTTATATATTATTTATTGATTCTATATATTTTTTCTGGTAATGTATATTTCTAGTGCTTCGTACCCGGACCACAAAGACGCCGATGAAAACATGGACATTGATGAAGAAGTGGACTCTCCCGCAGCACTGGACAGCGACGACTTCCAGCTAGTGCTTCCGTCGGGAGTCGTGGTCGGCCATCGGTCACTCATGAAGTTAGTGTAGATCTTTAATGTAACAACCAGTTGCGACCTGCTATTAGAGTATTAGTGCCTCCGCTGGGCGATGCGGGACGCACGCGTGCGTGCCTGTCTAGAAAATCAATGAACAACGCTACGTGGTGCCGGCACCCGCCGCACGCCGTGCATCTGACGGGACCCGCGGCGCGTGGTCTTGTTTTTACAAAGTCAGTGATCACAGCACGGTAACCGATTACTTGTCCGTATTTTACTTGACAGAATTTCAGTTGGCCGAAAATGATAAACCGACATTTCTTTTGCTATATGTATCATTTGACATATTTTTAGTCTATCGAAATATCTCTTGACATAAATATCATTTTATCGAACTACGTTTTATCGATTTTCAAAAAAACTTTTTACTGTTGGCCGAAGTCTCTTTTGAACTTTTTTCATTTACCAGAATACTGCGTATATAATAAGACTAAATTGGTTAGGTTAGGTTAGGTTAGAACAGTGACCACACACAGCGCCGCGGCAGCCGCCACCGAGCGCTTAAAACTTAGGATAAATTCTAAGGATAATGATGAAGAATTAATTATTATAATATTGGAATCATTTTACTGAAAACTAAATCATCTAACATCATATCATATCATCTATCTAAATTTTTAGCTTTGGTAAATGTTGTATGTAACATAATAAAATACTTAATACATACTTAAACATAATACTTCGAACAAATGTTATTTCGGCCAAGCCAAGTTCGATAATAAGTTTTTTGGACAAATTAAACTTCAGGGTAACAATAAAAAACGAATTGATAATAGGTCAAATGATACAGTGGCAAAAGTCATTTCGACGAAATGAAAAAAGGCGAAACGAAATTAGTCGAAAAGTTTTCGAACATAAGATAGGTAACCCACAGCACAGTACAGTAAAGTACTCAAACGCATTGTGCTATTTGATACTATAGTCCAGGGATGGCGAACCTTTACGTATCGACGTGCCACTTTTATAAAGAAAAGATTAATCAGGTTATAGACGTGCCATCAAATAATTTTGTATCTGTGAGTATTGGGAAAATAATAATAATAAATAATAAAAGCAACGCAAGTACTTGGACCTAGTACACGAGGTTACCGAAATGTGGGAAGTGGCGTCCACTGAAATCATACCAATTGTTATATCGGCAAACGGGTTAATCCCAGTCACATTAGGTGTACACCTGAAAAGACTGGGATTCGTCGGCGGCTCGCTTCCAGCAAAGATGCAGAAGGCGGTGGTGCTTGAAACCGCCCGCATCGTCCGCCGATTTCTTTCTCTTTTGCCCTGATCCCGGCCAACTGTGCTATTGCCGGTCATTACCGCCCAAGAGGCGAGAGGTTTTTGGCCTATAAAATAAATAATATCAACTCAAAATTCTTTATTTACTACAAAAATAGAAACATTTTGCACGTTTTATGTATAATTACGTGTAATTTAATTTTTTTTTAGCTTTTACGCTGTTTTTCGTCGTGCTTAATGAACTTTGCGGTTGATATTAGTAATGTGCCGAAAATATTGTGTCCGGTGCCACTAATGGCACGCGTGCCATTGGTTCGCCATCCCTGCTATAGTCCTTTCGAGATAAGAAGATACTTATGACACTTGGCATTTTCCGTTTCACCCATACTATTTACGATAACATTTCATAAAATTTATTTTTATTTTTAATTTATATCATTGCTAAAACACAATAATCTTTGCCTCTAAAAATCTAAGCAAAAATTGCAAACCAATAATATATCTTAATGATTTAACAAATAGATTAATAGGATTTCCTTCAAATACTTGATGCGTAAAACGGAACGTTTACTTATAGGGATTGACAATACATAATCGGAGCTAAATCGATAAATCGGTTAGGTCGTCTTGCGAAAACCTATGCGTTGACGTCAGTAGTACGAGAGCGTCTGCCTAGTATGCGATTTGTGTTATTCATTTGTTGTTAAGTTCATTTGAATAAAAATCGATGAAACTTTCATTATAAACTCTCTCGATTTTCAAAAAGAATCGGCTAGGTTTCGTTAGGGCACATCACTATTTGTGTCAACAGGGAAGTCACGTGATGTGTCATAAGTTTCTTCTTATCTTGAAAAGGGTATAGTTTCGAATATGTAAAGTTCATTGAAAGATTTTTCGTTTCTATTAATTTCATAAACTTGACAATGAATTATCCCCATAGTAACCTATGTTACCAATTGGCTGTCAAATTTGGTGTGTAAGTAGTCTATTATATAAATAATAAATTTAGTAAGTGATCCCTCATAAGAAAGTAGTATGCGATTGTACTGTGTCGCCGCGTAGTTAAGTGCCCGAGACGGGCGCACGCCTCGAACGGCGATAGCCCTTAGTATAGCAAAACATCTGCTGTGTCCATAAGAACACATTCAATTTATTTTGCATAGCAAGCCCCATAATATATAAAGCGACGCGTTACGCGACCTTAAAGTTCGGTTGGTGTGTCGCTGCATTTAGTTATTCAATTGAAGGTCTGATTCGATGAGTTGGCTGCAACATAAATATTGCCTTTGTGTATTTCTCTAGTTACTTATTAGGCTAACTAACCAATCCAGCTTGATCAATATTATTTTTAATTTGTCTTTCTTAAAATGAAGGTTAGTGAAATCAACTACTTCATGCTGCATGCTGTTATATTTTACACAGTGCTGTTTAATTTGCTTGCAATAATTACAAACAAAGTGTCGGCTACGAAAGTACTGTAGCGTGTCGGACATGTATATTTATGGTTTGTTATAAGTACCGTGTAATTATTGTGTAATAGGCAATATTGCAGTAACGGAAAACGTATTGATAAATGCGTTAACCTACTTGATAAACAAACAGTATTCATGAACAACATGTGCGAATTGTACAGTTTGATGCAAAAATGTTTAACAGTTTTTAATAATTTAAAGAGGGGGTTGTAAGTCAATTAGGATTTAAAAGTACTTACTAAAACATATTTTTCCCTTTGAATTATGACCTAATTTTATTTATATAGAAGATACATAAAACCGTGACAACTCAAACAAAAACAAGTAAGATCATTTTTCTTTTTCAGATATTACAAACAACACATAACCAACAACAGCCAAGCATTAGTAAAGAAGTCGGATCGCAAATTGCATAGGCTTTTAGGGGTGTACCGAGCGCTTGGATGGGCGCCGAAGGAGCAAGCATTAGCAGCCAAGTAAGTATACGTTCACTGGCATGACTGGCAAGTTAAGAACGCCGACCTTGGCTGTACAGGGTGGTGGTAAAAGTGACGTCCAAAATATTTTTTTAGGTGCCTCGTGTTGAGAGGTATCTGAATCACTCCTATGTATGTTCTACGATTTTTCTTATTTTTTTAGTTACGATTTTAAAAAAATAGCCTATAAAGCCTATGAAGTACTACATTTTTATTATTATTGTGAAAGCTCAGAGTCTAGAGCATTCTCTGAAGCTACTTAGAAACTGAGAAATTATCTGTTTAGATTTTTAATTTTAAGTTGAAAATCTAAATGATAACTTACTTAACATAAATTCTAAACTTTAGGCAGGCCTACAACACTCCGCGTTTCGGTCGAGATAAATACCTACGCGACGCGCACCTTCGAAGAGACTAAAATCAGTCGAGTGTCACGCGCGCGTTACACGTTCTTATTATTAAAAATTGATATTGTTTTTTGTACACGTTACACTTCCGTCTTTATTCAGAGTTTATTCACTGTGAATAAGAAAATTAAAAGAAATCAAAAATATTGCGCAGCATTTGGGTTATATATTTTGCCACCGGGTCGCATTAGTAGCAGCGACGCGACCGCTCCGTTGTGATTTAAAATACTAACGTCTCGATTTCCAGCAGACCTTCCACAATATTATAATAAGTCCATAAACCACTTTTATAATATTGTAAGTCCTCATTAGGTAGGTACTTACTAGGTTACGCCATTTTTATACAAGGCTCTGTAACACTAATATTACGATCAGGCTGTTTTCATAAATTAATTGTATCGATATACCGAAATAGAAAGTAATATTTTCATTGAAATGATTACTAATTATCTACACGCTATTTGATGCGTAGGTAGGTATCGACCAAATTCACAAACACACTGACAGGACAAAGTAAATGAGCTCTCGCTTGTGGCGTTTTGGTGGATTATCGCTTGCAGTAACGCTTTGTAGGCTATTATAAAATGAGAGTACATTGCCCGGTGCAAGCTAATTTGCTCTTTGTTGCCGCACATTGAGAGTAGATAATCTATTTTAGCAAATGTCTTTAAGTGTCGTTTCTGCCTATATTATTTATTCTGTGCTTTAGGTCAATTTTGTTGTAACTTCTATTAAAGTTATGAGGCTGTTTATTTTATGCATAAATGCACAGTTCATAGAGATTTAGCTGCAAAAAAAGAAGAAACCTACTTTAAAAAAAAAAAAAACAAATTTATTCGGTTGCAAAAATTTATAAAAAAAATCGTAACTCGAAAACCACGAGGCACCTAAAAAAATTTTTGGACGTCACTTTTCTGGCCACCCTGTATACGTAATCACGCATAAATGTAAAAACAAACAAGTTTTTTACAGCGCAGTGACTTTCGATAAAAAACCGAAACACGCATAAACTCGCGTTTAATCAATACCTGTAATAATGTGTTGTATTTGACGTGAATAATATGTTATCAAATTGAATTGTCGACCTTTCTTCAATTGAGTTAATATTATCACCATTATTCGTGACTGTACACTAATGTAGGTATAAGGCCTTATAGATACAGTAGGACAAAAGACTTTGTTAAATCTGAACCTAGTGGCGCTCAGCGTAATACTATTTATCGTCCGTTTAAATATTTCAAAATATTGTGTCATTTTAGAATAATTACAATGACTTAACGTAAGATTAATCTATGCAAAGACTTTGTTTAGGCTAGCCCTAAACTATGGACATGTGGTGAGATTGTCAAATAATTTATGCTAATCTGATTAAAAAAGGTCTCATTGTCATCACCTCCCATCATTTATGAGCTATGCTCTTCTCGGTGCAGTCTTTTCCATCTCTTCCTGCATTCCGCCTCTCTCTTCACATCCTGATACGACACGAAGTTCAATTTCTCCTTTATCTGCTGCATGTACCTTATTCTAGGTCTTCCTCACTTTCTTTTTTCCTATATTCTTCCTGCTATAATAGTTTTGATAAAATCGTCGTGCGAGTAAGGTGTCCCAACAAATTCCCCATTTTATTCTCAATTGTATCAAAAGTCCTCTTCTCGTCAACTATTTTCTAAACTTTCTCGTCTCTCTTTACCTTCCAGCTAATGCTTTCCATTCTACTCTAGCACCACATACGAGGTCACACTATAAAAAAACAACATGTTTGCGTAACTTAAAAAAACAACATGTTATAACCAAAATATTATGTTTATTGCTTTTCAAAATACTCCTTTACATTTTAAATTTTTTTTTATGCGATCGAACCATTTTTGGAAACAGGAGGACCACAGATCTGAAGGCATGTTTTCTACATGCTGATTGAACGCTATCACTGCCTCTTCGGAGTTGGTAAAAGTAAAACCTCTCATCAAATCTTTGATTTTGGGGAAAATACAGAAATCACAAGGTGCTAGGTCGGGGCTATGCGTAGGATGGGTGACGAGTTGTACTTTTTCGGAAGCTAAAAATGACTTTGTCTACAAAATTGATTTGGTTACGTATTTTTTGTGTTCTTGCTAGGAAAAAAATTAACAAAAGCGGAACAAGGACAAAAAGATCGGGAGTAGTAAAACGGTCCTTCCCCGTCTTAACATTACAGTGGGCCAAAAAACTTTTACAATCTTAAGGTTGAATATCGAAAAGGACACGTTATCCTAAGGATTATTTTTGCTTGAATGGCAAGAATCTGAAATGATTATACGAGAGTAAAAAAATAAAATCCATTACTTTGTTAAATCTAAAGTGTTTTTAATGGATTACGAAACTACGCACTACACAAACACGTTACTTTATTTTTGTAATTACAAAGTTCAAAATTGTCTACGCCTCTTGAAATGATCTTATTTGAAATAAGTTATATATTGTCAAATTATCAAGGAAACTGCGTCACTCTATTTCCTATTCAAAAATAAACAATTACCTCCGTAAATGTTTATTTTTGAAAAATCTCTCCAGATTTTTGAACATAATTTAGTCTGAAATGTAGTTGACACCTTTTTTGGTCCAGTGCTGATAGAGTCCATTCGATTTGATCCGATTTAAACCTTATTGAATTAAAAATGTTTGTTTGCACAGGAAAGCACGAGACATCCACTTCATGAAGCGAGTACAGGCTAAATGGCAGATGAAGCTATCGCTTAAGGCGAACAAGTTCCAGAAACATTACCGGCCACAAGTCAACTTCTAGACATATATTGTTAGTAAACACAATATTGTATATTACAATCACAGGTTACGAAATTATATGACCGATTCTGAAATTATTTTCTAGAAAGCCCTAAAGCATACTATTAGTTTTTAAAAAAATAATCAGTCTTAAATAATTTATTTTAATTTTGTATGCTACACTTCAACTTTCGTAGTTCGAACTAAGGAATTAACATCCTTGTGTGACGAGGTACCAGACAGAGAAGTTTGCTAGTAGCATCTTCCACAATTTAGCTAGTTTGTAAAAAAAGTAAATGACCCAAAATTATATTATGTGTAGCCAACAAAATTAAATAATTTACTATTTATGTCCGTAATTTAAAAATATAAAAATTAAATTTGTGGAAACTGTTTCAGAATCAGTTCTATTGGTTAATCAATATAGCAAAATTAGGGCACCATTTTGATTTCTAGAGAAAAAAAAATGTCCAAACTTGATGTCGTGTTGTATGTGTGTGTGTATGTTGTGGAATAGATGTGTGAAAAAATAACTTTTTTATTTTATTAGATTTTTGTATACTTACCTTGATTGAATTAAGTTTTCACATCGAAATTATTTGAAAAACATCCAAGACAAATTATTAAGTTTGTTACAGTTTCAAGCAACAGAATTTATGAATTTCAATCTGCTTAAACTTTTACTTTTTCTGATTTTTTACAGCAGGTAAGAAATTTAAAGACACTAAAAGCTGTTTCAGATTAGATTAATTAGAGTAATGCTAGGTAATTAAATAAGCATTCTAATTCTAACACTAGGATACCTATTTAATCGTTGACTTAAAATAGTCATTTATCTTTGAGGCCTCGCTCGAGTCAACTAAACTAAAGACAAAATGTGCCTAATTATATTTACCAAAATTCCAATATAATTCCACAGAACATAGAATAAAAGTTCAAGTTTGGACGTACTTATTCTTAGTTTTCAAAATGACTTGTAATATTATTTTTACTAGCTCCTCTCCGCGACTTCGTCCACGCAAATGTTGAATTTCCCATTCATACTCATTATTTATTTCATTTCGGATGGATTTAGAAAAACATTTGTTATTGCAATAAGAAATGATTTCACCCACCCTAAGGATGGATGTCCACTTCATCCGTCAACCGAGAACGAGTTGAATATGGCATGACAAACCGTATTCCATGCGAGCGAAGCCGCGGGACTGTATAATATGTATAGCCGACCTTATCTTATTCTTGGTTAACGGCTGCGGGGAACAAACGCCCTTTGGTAGTACCTATCTACTGAGACAGGTATTCGAGTAATATAGTGGGAGGCAGACACGCGCACAAAAGGGTCCAGTACCACCTTATTTTCTTGGACTCATTTAGAAATTAGTGCGGGCTTGACTCAAACTTGACAACTTTAACGCAATCATGAGACCGTAAATATTTATGTCATAAAATAAATACGGGTTATACGACGAAATTCAAAAATAAACTGGAGTCTTATTAGGATATCATAATAAATACCAGAAAATATATTAATTTTTATCCAACTTTTAAAGTCGGATCTTACTGTACTATAATTAGTTTATATTATAAAATAATAATTACAGACCCATTTAATAAGTTGCAGAAATATTTTCGTATGTGCTTAACATATTTTTCCGAACCATCGTATGTTTAAAAAATAACCTATTATATACAAACCTATAGGTATTATGTACTTTTTTTACTTTTATCCACTGCTTTTGCTGGATTTTCAACAAATGATTGGTTGTTATTCATGTTATGTAACACTTAATGAACAGAAATTTGACACTAAGAATACAGTATAATACAAAGTCATATTTAATTAGAAAAAAAAAAACAGAATGCAATCTTTATAAAAGTAACTTCCCTCTATTCAATGTTGGTTAACTGTGGTATTAAACAATACACTTATTGTATATTTGCGATGTAGTCTTATCTTCAATGCAAGTCAAAATAGGATCTTAAAAGTACCTAATATTAATTTTGGCAACCCTAAATTAGTACCACTGTAAATGAAAAAAAAAATGTAAAAAGGATAAGCAATAAAAACATGAACACTTTAAATGATTTTTATTTGTTACACGGTTTGTTTTATTTGTCTGTTTTTTCAACTCTTACGTACGTATATTTTTTACCTGGTTTAATGTTGCTTATATTGCTAGGGGTTCCTAATGTCCAGGGGATTTTAACAGGTTTCCGATCTATTTTGAAAGTTATTTTGTACAATGGGAAAGTGTTTATTTTCCTATCATAATATTTAGACACTAATTTGTTAAGGCCTTCATTGATAACATACTTGGGTGGTAAATCTGGTATCTTACTTATGTATTTGTTAAGAATTTTGATTATCTCTTCATCAGTTTCATTTTTTTGAGGGTCCAAAGTTCTTGCTGAAGTAATAATGAAAGCGAATACCTGTAAAATATCATCATAAAAGAAATTCGTTTTTTTTATGTATATAAAGATCATTAATGCTGACATTGTAGTATATTTTAAATATATTTCATACTTAAACTTGTAAGTTAAATACTATACGTCTTAAACGTTATTATTCCAGAAATTTGGCTTTGCTTTTTTGTTTTATATAAATCATAATCAAACTTACTAGAACCCCAATCATCTTGCTTCCATACTGCGTGACTTTAATTAAAAACTCAAGTCTTGAACTCTACTTAATGTTAAATACTTTTTGCTCTCTACAATTTCAATTTTTGATTAACTGCCGTCGTTACGCTTATCAACAAATTATTCAGAGATCGGCTCATGTAACAAATTGAAAACGGGAGAAACGTAATGAAAGACTGAAAGATAACGTGATCCAATTTTATTAAATCAATCAGGTTTAATATCATGAGCTGAGCATAATACCTACTTACATACTTTCCTTTTATTCTTAATACTTCACTGTTTCATTATAATTTACTTTTGGTAACCCTACCATTAATTTACAAAAAAAATAAAATCAATAAAAAATACGTTTGCAAATTACTAACATTGTAACAATAACTGATTTTAGATTTGGACTTTTACCAACTATTAAATTTATTCTGTGCTTTTACTTTTGGGTAGGCAAGTAACTTTTGCTCGCGGCAATACAGGCTCACAGCACAGTGCGGAGTGTTTTTTTTTACTTTAAGTAAACGCGAATTTGTATGGCATTCGGGACGCGTCGCCTGGTGGAACATAGCGTAACTTTTTCTAAACGGGATTCGTTTGGGATTGGCATTTTAATCGCGTAAAAGTAAAAAACTCACTAGGTCCTCTGTAGGTAATAGGGAATATGCACGAAATGAATATATTGTTTTTACTACATTTAATTCATAAGAAATTACATAAAATTATAGTGCTAATAGTGAAAAAAAAAGATTTTGGGTAAAAAATAAACGTAATACAGTAATTAGAAATTGAGGTATACTTGTCTCTTTCTAAAACAACTTACTATGAAAATTGTGTGGAGGGTGTGTGATGTGACGCGATTTTAATGTGTTGTAAATCAGGTATTTATCAATATTTTTCGAAAATTCTTTAAGTTTTATTACAACTAAGTACTATTTATTTTAAGACGAAATAAAAATTAATGCATAATTATTCCCCATTCTTGAGTACCTACTTACAAGTACAATGGCATTTTATCTCTTTGTAACATTATGCACTAGTAGGAGGTACCTCTGTATGTACCTGTTTTATTGTTGCGCTTTATACGCGTGCGGGGTTAACGGTAAGTTTGCACTGGTAGGTCCAACACACCCCTAGGTGCAGTCCCCCGCCTGGAAAACCCTAGCGCTGCCTTTAGGATGGAAAGGCCAGCTTCAAGTGTTCTCCGGCGATCTGAATCGTTGCCCAAGGCAGGGTTAATCTCGACCAAGTCGACGGCTCGGAGACGCCCCGTTGAGTGGATTATCTCCATTAGGCAAATTGCCTCACGAAGGGTTAACCCGCCACGAACTAAAGACAGATTAAAAATACATTAGAAAATAGATCTCTATTTAGAACCAATCTAAGTTGGCTAGTAGTAGTAAGTACTTAGTACCTACTGACTGGCAATGCAAGTTACCCTACACATAGGTAGTTTCGTGAAAACTTGAACTTAGTTACTTACAAGCTTACAACTTAGAAACTTAGTACATATCTTTGTTCTGGGTTTCAAAGACTGCCAATGGGACCATATAAGCCTACTTTATATGAAAAGAACTTTATAAGAAACGTGCTTTTCAATATTTTTTATGATCTACAGTTAAACGGTAATACTAAAACATCATCATTCGCCCGACCCCAGGTCATCTCTTCCATGCAACTAAACAAGCGACGAACTTGGGGTAATTATAGTAAAATGGCTATAAACAAACACCAGTGTGAGTCGGGCTTGCGTTAAGTATCCTAAACCGAAATAAAAAAGGTGCTACGGAACCCTCAGTGCGTGAGTTCGACTCGCACTTCGCTGTAATTTAAAGCGTAACACACAGAGAGCGTGCGCGGGACGGCGTCGGGTTGGGTCGGTAGTACGGCGGGTCTAATAACATACGTTTAAATAGGTGTCCACAGACAGCGGGCGTGAGCGGGACGGCTCGCTAAACCTATGTTAATAGACCCGCCGTGACCCGTCGCCGTCCCGCGCACGCTTTCAGCTGTGTGAGTTACGCTTAAATGTATTACCTGGTGTGCCAGTGCTGGGTGCTTCCAAGGCGTCTAAAGAGTCGATGTCGAAACTCACATGGATGGGTTTGGTCATATCGGGGTCCAAAACTTTGAGAATGTGATGTATCGACTTTTGAATGCCGTGTCTGAAATTGAGAGTAGGTAAGTAAAGTTTATTTGAAGTATCTCTAAAGTAATTACATATTTATATTGTTCTTCATCTTAATTGCGTTAGATATCTCCTTCGTCTGCCCTTTAGTCTACGCAGGTACTCGTAGGTAAGAGTTCAGATGCGTTAAATAAAATAAAAAATCGTATTTCAGTGACTAAAAATTAAGTATTAGGTAAGTGAAGTTATAATAGGTTATAATAGTTTTAAATGTGCAATAAAATATAAATAAATAAAATAAAATAGGGATCTTTCAAATAATACGGTTTTAGCTGGATGCAAGTCGCATTAAAAACGTCGCACACGAAAAATTGTATGATAATTACGTTGGTAAAAATATGACAACTACTTAGCAACTTAGCGTGAGAAAACAAACAAAAACGAAAAAAGCAGAAACTTTTCGATGGAAAACGACAAACGCACGACTCAATTCCTGCATAAGTATAACGTGTTACTTGAAAGAAAGGCTCTAGGAATATAGGTACAAATGAAATCATGAAGTCCTGGATGAAAAGTAGGTAGGTACTTACATACTTTATTCATCATCATCGGCCTTTGGAAGTCAACTGCTGGACACAGGCCTCCCCTATAGAATGCCACTTTTATTAGTGTAAAATACTTAAGGGTTGGTATATATTCATGATAACAAACAACTTTGCCCAAGAAACTATCTATCTTAATTTAACTTTGTCAGTGTAGGTGTACGTTTGCCGTCCGCGTTTTTTATTATGAATTAGTTGCATGCACTAACAACATTAAGTTGAGATAGGTAACTAGTTTCTTGGGCAAAGTGGTTTATTATCATAAGTATAAACAAATCCTTAAGTATTTTACACTAATAAAATGTTTCCCTATATACTTTTACTACATGCTTTATTGATTATAAAGCGGTTAAGAGGTTAAGACTACAGGGAATGGTTTGGCTCTGTCCGATAGTGCTGGCCGAGAAACCTGCTTTTCTAAAAAACCGCCATCAATTTTAATGTCGAGTTGGTATCCTAAAATGCAATTATTAAAGTTTAAATGATTTTTTTGAATGTATTTGTTGTCGTTATTGATATTAAAAATATTACAAATTTTTGGGTATCACGCGAGCAAAATAGTCGGACGCGAGCGACGTATTTCTTATGTTATAAAAAATTACATTAAGCAAACTAGTTGCATAAAAAATTACATTAAGTAAACTGGTTTAGGCTACGGAAACATAAAAAGAGACACTCTTTATTTAATATATATATAATGTATACATTATTTTATTTAATGTCAATGACGAAGAAGATAATACATTAACATTACAAAACTGGTACAATATTGATGCAGTTTATAGTGGCATTGTGGTGTAGATTAGTTAGCAAACACCTAACGCTAAAGTTGTGGCGTTATGTTGACTTTAGACGAGGTTTTTATAATGATTTGATCCCTAATATTGACTCTATCTATTAGCATACAAAAATACAGGGTCTCTAAAATTTTGCGACCGACTGCAATTAAATTCAAACCACTTAAAAAAAAATGCAGTACGAATTCATGTCATCAATATTTATGGTATAGTACACTGTTAACTTACGAGTGAAAGTAACTTATTTAGTCCCGAGACTAGTTTGAGGGACTAAATAAGTCTTTAACCCGAGGTAAACACTGTGCTTTTCATTACGAATACAAGAAAAGTAAAAATAGAAACATGATTTTGCTGGAGAAAAAAATTTGAGAATTTAAACAAAACCATACCAAAGATGCAATCACTACGTTCTACAACTCGAAAAAACAAATGAAGATCGGATTGCTGCGTTCTCGCCATTTTTTTTTTTCTGTAGCCAGCCAGCTGTTCAGCTATTATTTTTCATTTTTATCATTGAAAAAATGGTAAATATTTTGCCCACATCTGTTATTTTAAAGAAATAGTTGAATGTAAACTTATGATGTGGTCATTTATGATTTTTTTAAATTAAATGTAGGTACTTAACTTTATGTTACTTAATTCAATTTTACATAGCGCTGTTATTGAGTGGTTGTATAGAAAGTTGCAACATGGTTCAATAGAAATGTAAAAATAGAACTAGTATTTTCTTTTTATAATTTGACATCTGTCAGTTGAAAACGATTCTCCCTAGGGCTGAAAAGTATTATTTTCAACCGGCTCCACAGGCAACTTCAGACCTACTTTCCGAGTATGAGTAATGAAAAGTACTTTTCACCCAGGCCCCACTAATTTTACTCATCCTTGTACATACCTAAT
Organism: Anania hortulata; assembly: GCA_963576865.1. Classification (NCBI taxonomy): domain Eukaryota; kingdom Metazoa; phylum Arthropoda; class Insecta; order Lepidoptera; family Crambidae; genus Anania; species Anania hortulata. Next base: position 10,268,807 of record OY756390.1, on the reverse strand, counting down.
GATGATAAAGGTGGGTAGGTACAATAAATAGTAGGTATAGTTTCTTCCCGTAAAAGCGATAAAATACAAGATAGATAACACGACGAGAATCAAAATAGCTGTTAATAAAAATCTTGCCCTTTGTTAACGATGAAAGCAATTTTTGCGTTGAAAAGCTTTTAAATAAAGGAAGCTGAATAGAAGACCGATATAATGAAATTATAAGAATTCCTATTGACTACGTAAAAATTTACGGAACCTTTAGGAATGCCCTTCTATAAATAGAAATAAGAAAAACTTACTGTTCAATGTCCTCCATGGCAAACGCTGGGACTTCATATTTTTCGATAGCCAACCTTTCGTATGTGTCTACGGAACGCAAACCCACGTATCCGAGATTTTTTATGGAAAACCTGAAAATGATATTACTTACTAAATGAAAAGATTTTCTTAAACTTGTTAAAAATATCTATTTATTTATTCAGGCTGTCCCGTAACTCAAGGATAACCTTGTAGCCACATATTCTATACATCAATCATGGTACGAACAACTCTTGTTCTATGACTTTTGCACATTTGCATGAAGTTTATCGACTTTCCATACAAAATTACCAAACAGCCAATTGAATTTGGATTGAAAAAAAAACCATTTGAAAAGTCATAGCACATCAGCATCACTTTATTTTAGGGAAGGTATATATGGGACACAAAAAGTTAAACTTATTTGAGCAGAAAAATGAAATTTTCGGTTTCAAAACTAATTGAAATTCACCGTATAATAGGAAATGGAAAACGTTTATTTGACACACATGAAAGAAAAATACATACTTAGTTAAAAAAAATTCAACAGGTAGGTCAATCAATACACAAATAGCTCTGCAAAACAACTCAAAGGTCCAAATAAAATAAAACTTAAGGAGCTGATTCTTCTGCTCAAATTCAAAAACTGTACAGTCAAACATTGCATAATGTTTGATGATTTTCATAAAGATCCCATCATCAGAATTTAACCAAATTTATATGGGACCATTCTGAAAGTATTACCTTTCAAACAAAAAAAATATCGAAATCGGTCAACGTAGTAACGAATGATCTCTGAACATACATAAAAAAAAACCGACCTCCTCCTTTTTTGAAGTCGGTTAAAAAGGACCTAATATAGTCAATAATACAACAATAATATGTATTGTACCTATTTGTGTAAGAAAAAAATTATTGTAGCATTATGCCGTTATATTTTTTGTCTCTCTTGTTCTGATTTTTACCATACTAGGTACTTATATTTTGGACCAAAGTCACATAGCGAGGTTTCGTAAGTAGCTTATTTGCTTGTGCAGCCTGTATCAATTGCTATTCTCGGCGCGCCACCACACACGGCATTATGTCACGTCAAAGGGTGTGGGCCGCTTGAGCTACTGGAATATTTTAGTTGATTTGAGTACTCACTAAGCTGACAGTGCAAGTTGTGTTGAGTTGTCGGGGCAGATTTGTGGCTAACTCCGCCGGGACTAGAACAGGTAAACTGAAGTAGGCAGACTTTGGTAGACGCGTGGGAATCCTGCGGTGCTTTTTGTCAACTTTGGGGATAAGTTATTATGGTTTGTCTAATACCCTAATTTAAGGTAAACCGGCGACGACTGTCCCTTTTCAATCAAATGGTCCAATCGCTCATGCGCGAGGAGTATGTCTTACAGATGGGATATACTTATAAGAATTTATAAAAATCTGAATTAGGACGGGGAATCGGTTTTATTTACAATTACTATGGTACTTATATTATTAGTTGTTTTGTTCTAAACGTAATATAACTCAAATATTAGTATCTACTCGGATTAATTTCAACTTAGGTTTATAGTACGTACTTGCTAATCTTTTGAGTTGAACTATTTGCAGAAAAAGTAACAGCAATCTTGTATTGGACAAGGGAGAAAAATACATATATGACCAATAATGTATTTTTAAAAGTATGTAATTAATATTTGCAGTCTTATTAAAAAAACCAAAACCTGCTCGAGTTTGCTTACAATAATTTCTTAAATAAGGCCAGAGAAAGGTAGGAATATGAGTAGGTTAATAAATAAATTGAATATTAAAGTATTCTAGTAAGACTAATATTGTCTACAATGAAGTTAGATAGGTACGTATCCGCTGTACTGCTGCTGCTGCTGATTATCTATTAACGCTGCCAGCATCAGCATTTACGTCACATAGATTTAATTCTAGGTAGGAAGATCATTGCGTTGCGCAAATTGTCGCAAATCATTGCGTATTCACTGTTAAAAACCTACTTGGGCACCTGCCAGTCCATAGTGGGTAGATACGGCCAGTAATCTGAGAGCTCCTTGACCAGCAGCGCCACTGGCATGCCGTGCACGGAGCCCGAGTCTGAAGTCTTGTTCGTGTTTATGTCCGCATGGGCGTCGACCCAGATTAGGATCATGTCCTCATTGACATTGTAGTGGCCATCTACCGTACCTGATAGAAAAAATAAAAAGTAAGTAATAGACTCACTTATAATTTATTATAAACTTTATCGCACAGATTAAAACCGTACAAAAGGTGGACTTCATGTCAGAGGCATTCACCATTCATAGGCTAAACGCTTTTTTCAATCAGACTGCAAGTCGCAATAAGCGAGAGCGAAGCGAGCGAACGCCAAATTTTTGTGCGTTAAAATAACTTACAGTATTTTATTACCTATAATAAAAATAGTGGTGAAAATTTCAATTTTAATGTAACCGAACTAATAAACTGCGAGAGGAGCGAGCGCGATAAATCGAGATTTTAGGCAGTTTTACACTAGAGGGCAACGGTAACGGCGACTGCGACAGCAGCAGCGGCACGCAGAATATGAAAGCCATGCTGTTACCGTCGCCAGTGAATGGGAAAAAGATATATATATGCCTCCACCTTTGCCGTTATCTGAATAAAACAAAAAGACAAACTGACAGTCAGAGAGGTGATCAATATCAATTTTTGAAAAGTTTTGCGACAATTTAAAATGAGGAGTAAGAACATATTGCGAACGAAACGATTACCAGCCCAATAAATTTTTAGTAGCATCGCGCCTTTGAAGGTTAACTAAACCTCACGGCAAGCAAAGCAAAATCCGCGAGCGAAGCGAGCGCGATAAATGGTGTGAATGTTACAATATCTGTCCTTAAGCTGACGTCCAGCTAAACTAATCATAATTTAACGAGAGATCATTAATGACGCCTAGTAATAAACAATTATGCAGTCTAGCAGTACAGTCAGTGGGCGCCGCACCCTTGCCCCCCCTCCCCTCCTAGCTACACCCATGACCATTCTAACTAAGTCTAGGTCACTCTATTTGCTTTTGTTGGGTTGCAGTAGGACCCAGAGCTTAAGAAATACATTTCCCGTTACTTTTATCGTATAATACGTTCCCTTTTTGTTACCCGAGTTAAATAGTCACGACTGGAAAAAGGTATTTCCTGTACACGTGAATCCAAATGTCCCGAAGGCACGAAAGTTATAGACCGAAGTAGCCGTAAACTGCACTTTTTAGTATCAAATTTTGCGGAAAACGTTCTGTAGTATAAATAAGCTGGCAAAATTGTTCCCAGAGCAGGGAATTCGTGGCCGCATACAAAAACTATTACTTACAATATTTTTTTTGGTTCCAGGGTTCAACTTGAAATTTTATAGTGTGCTAAGGTTTTTGCAGTTAGCCTAATTTCGTTAGCCATTATTGTGGTTTCTTTAGTTTTGATTAACATTGCAGCAGAAAAAAAAAACAAGAAAGTAATTTTTTTTTCTTGATTTATTCAGGCAATAGCTAGTGTTTTACTCGTATGACATACTTTACTTAGATAATCCTTCTATCATCTACTTAGAGCATCCTATGTGTTTATCAAAAAGCCTTTTACACAAATTTAATTAAATTTGAAAAATGGTTTCATTATCATCAGACGCTCAGAAATCAAGAACTTACCAACTCCTATAGAGTGGTCTCCGCCAATGGTGACTGCTACACGTCCATCCGTCAGGACCTGGGAGACCTTGCTTGATAGCTTCCTGTTGCACTCGGAGACCAACGGTAGGTGCGCCATGTTGTCAACAGCGACAGTCTCTGCGCAAGTGCTGATGTCGATGTCACCATAGTCCTTTACGTCTAGGCCACCTGGTTATTGATAAATGATAATGATAAGTCAGTTATCAGCTCAGGAATCTGGGCGAGATTTCCTTGCGGGCCTTGCCTCCAAACAGACCAAGTGCCAAATAAGGTAATCAATCATAATAAATACTATTATGATTGTTCCTTTCCGTCAGCACTGGTCTACACCTACAGCGCAGCGCACTAAGCGATCCCTTATCATTGACGTCCGATTACCAAAAATGAAACCTGAACTGACCTAAACCAATACACTGTGACATTTTGTGAAACCACGAAACGAAGACATAAAAATACGCAATTTACTAAATTTCCAAAGTTGCTTTAGTCGTAGTTACAACAATTACAAGTCAAAAAATCTTATCAGGTTTAGGTTACGTTAGAACAGTGATCTAACAAATGGATTTTTTTTTTCACAAAAATTTTATTTGATGTGTTTATTAGGATAAATGAAGTTATGAAATAGTGATTAGGGATTAAAATTTTTGTACATATTGTATAATGGGAATAAGTCAAAATATTCTGATATTTGTCAAGTACCTAACAGTTTGGACAGTCCTTATAAGTTTATGGATATATTTTTTTATTTAAAAAGTTAGCCTTTTCATCAGAAGAAGAAGAAGAAGCCTTTTCATAATATTATTATTTATTTATGGATCATCTAACCGCTCCCATGCATACCTTGTATATCAGCAGCTGATTACTGACATGATTTTGTACACCTGTATACATAAATCATAAACGTAATAAACGTAAGTTTTGTATAAGAATCGTTATGTATGGATCACAAATGACTGCGAATTGAGTGAATAAACTCCTATCCTGCTTAGAGTTCTATAAATGAACAAAAGTCTAACGTACTACAGTCAATTAAAGTAGGTAACTAACTGGGCACCTAATTCTCTTACAGGATTCAACTTTTTCAACGGCTTTGAAACGAAACAATGTCGGACTCCTCAGCGTTGTGTGTTGTCCTTTTGTTTGCTTGGGCAACGATGTTTTAGCTCTCGCTTAGTCGGCAAAGAGGATTTATCTTATTTCTGTTTCACCCCTCTCGCTTGCCTGCCTGCAGCTACAACATACTACCTAAACATACCTATAAAAGTTACTACCCACGTTACACGAGGGGTAAATAATTTGCAAGTAAATTTCGTCGCGTCGAAAACCGTAAGTGAATAATTACTTAGGTTACAGAATCGTCTCTGTCTATTTTTAGACACGTATTTCACCGTATTGTTGATGTTTAATCAAAGGAATGAAAACCTTGATATATTTTCAAAACATTTAAATACTCTATCTACTTGCTTACGAAAATACTGGCTAAGTGCGAGTAGAACTTACGCGCCGAGAGTTCCATACTTCCGTACCATCTTAGTTGCTTTCCACGTAACATAAATTCTCTAATTAATCTAGCATTTGTTATAATATAATATTTTGTTGTGTATTTTCACAATTTTTAGGGTTCCGTAGCCAAATGGCAAAAAACGGAACCCTTATAGATTCGTCATGTCTGTCTGTCTGTCTGTCCGTCTGTCCGTCCGTCCGTATGTCACAGCCACTTTTTCCGAAACTATAAGAACTATACTGTTGAAACTTGGTAAGTAGATGCATTCTGTGAACCGCATTAAGATTTTCACAAAAAAATAGAAAAATAATAATAAATTTTGGGGGCTCCCCATACTTAGAACTAAAACTCGAAATTTTTTTTTTCGTACCCATTCGTGTGGGATATCAATGGATAGGTCTTTAAAAATGATATTGAGGTTTCTAATATCATTTTTTTCTAAACTGAATAGTTTGCGTGTGAGACGCTTCCAAAGTGGTAAAATGTGTGTCCCCCCCTGTAACTTCTAAAATAAGAGAATGATAAATCTAAAAAAAATGTATAATGTACATTACCATAAAAACTACCAGCGAAAATTGGTTTGAACGAGATCAAGTAATTAGTTTTTTTTAATACGTCATAAATCGTAAACCGCAATTTAACTTTCGTAATGTTATGGATTTCATTTTGCAATAAAAATACCATAACTATGACTCGATTGTCGTGATGGGTGAACTTTTACCCATAACGGTACCTACAGGTTTGTACGGAACCCTCGGTGCGCGAGTCCGACTCGCACTTGGCCGGTTTTTACTTGTGCTGTGAGAGGCGAAAGTAGGTACCTATCTTAGTTAAGCGCGATTATTTAAATGCGTTGACTCAAAATTTTATAACATTTTAATTGCTTTGACTTAAAATTTGAACACAGGCCAGTTATTAAATGCTAGAAACATTTAAGTAAAGTTACCGTAAACCAGCTTATCTGACAAAATTTGCTATTTACCATAATTTGAACTCCGTGCTCTTAAGATTAAATATCAATAGAATATTTCTTGTGTACCAGTTAAAGAGTTAATAAGTATATATTACCTACCAATTTCTCTAAGTTCCTCGATGAGTCCTGCGGCCCTCATGGCAGCCGGCGCGACGCTCACCCCGTACTTTTTCTGGCCCTTCTCAAAAGGCACTCCGATAATGCCCACCCGGCTCAAAGGCTCCCATTTACTCGCCTTGCTCATATTTCTCGCAAACATTCTAATAGAATTCATTTTGTTAATATTTCACAACACTATCCAGATACAACTCTCATTCTCGACTGTCAATACCCAACGGCACTAATTTGTTATCTCCGCCGCTCTGAGGTCAGAGGGTAAGAGAGATGTTTAAGACATTTTTAAATTACATCATAAATAAACAAGATAACAATTCGTTATAATGAGATCTTGATAAACCAGTTTGAATATTTAAAATTGCCATTACTTGTTATTTTACGTTGTTCATCTTTGGATAAGATAACTTCGATAAGTTTAGAATTAAGTACTTTTATTTATGTACCACGAAATTGTTATACATTTGCTGAAATTAAGAATTTTAAATATTGTGTGGAAATAATATAAAGTACTTTTATTTAAATAAATAGTAATACACAACTCAGATCATTGTATTTAGGAAAATGAACTGATTTTAATTCGATTTTAGTGAGATAGAGGTAGCTACACTTCTTAGTATATTAACAGAGAATTAAAATCAGTTTTGTATTATTCGTATAATACTGGGAAATCTAACGCGTTTTTTAATAAAATAAACTTCTTATTCTGCTATCACTATTTGTTTTTACAAGCAAAATAAAATATGGGACCTATTATTTAAGCCATTCCCAAGAAATCGTAATAAGGGCTTTTATGTAAGTGTATACTTAAGCCCATAAACGCGGTACTTAGTTGTCATTAATTCAAAGAATACTTACAGAGGAGTAGAGTGTAGCAACACAGATTTGTAATTAAAATGTGCTCTACAGACGGACTGCCTGGAGCGCAGTATTACTCCCTCATGCAGAACGGAAGCCTAGTACCGTGGTATGAAAGGTAATACGAAATCATTAAAATAAAATTATGGCCTATTAAACTATACTACACAATAGCAAAATTCTCTTGTTACCTTTTAAAATATTTGCCGTTCACGCTGTTGAGCTCATTTTTGGATTTATGTATTTAAATCAAAGTTAAGATTTTCCGCGAATGTCCTTGGTAAATGATGTTAAGTTTTAAAATAAAAGTTCAACTTTTTAAAACTAAAAAAATGGCTTATTTATACATAATAATAGTCGAATAAATTTATTGCATTTTAACAAGGATTATGTAACTTTACACTTTACAGTCTAGGATTAGAATACCGGTAAAGGTAGCAGGAAGCCGCTGGATGCAGGCCGCTTCCAACCGGCCAATATAGAAATCACTGGGGGAGGCCTATTATGTTCAGCAGTGGACTTCCTATGGCTAAAATAATGATAATGATCCTAGGAATTGACGTAAAAGACTTCGAACTTTTTTCTATGAAGCCTGGCATACTTAAAGTTGCAAGTAGGACCTAAAATTACGTTATTTTGGCGTACACCTATGAAACATACGCCAATCGACAGATAAAATAATTACAAACAATAAATACTTTTTGACAAAAGAATTTCAGTTTCAATATATAAATAAATATTACTTATTCATACTGAAATTCAGAACAAAGTATTTAATTTACGACATTTTATCAAAGTGTTTGTTGTTTGTAATTATATTATCTGTCGATTGGCGTATGTTTTATAGGTAAACACCAAAATAACGTAATTTTAGGTACGTAGATAACGGCAGGTCAACCTACCTAAAAAGTTAAAGGTCATTCAACCGATTTTCAACTTCAAGTCCGACACGTAGAGATCAATATCAATTGAGAAAATTTACGTTTTGTGGTAGGTCGATGAGCTGTTGTCTGTACTTGCAACTTTAGGTTCGATGCCTTTTGATAAATGAATTGAGTAAGGGCAAAGTTTTTTACGACTTTTACAAATCACTACTTACAAGAGAGCTAAAAGTGTTGCGGGCCCCACGCATAAGCGTAACGTGCTTCTCCAACACCCGTTCTTAATTAGGTTATTCCTGTTTACTTGCAATCTGTGGGGAAATGTTGAGCCGAAACAGGTTGCGAAAAATGAATGTTTTCGTTACAACATTAAGTAACGCGAAGTCCTTCAGTGCAATGTGTGTAACAGTCAGGTGTTATGGCTTAAAGCAACGAAATTACAAGATTAAATTTCAAATTTATTTATGAAGAGAGTATTGGCGTATATTTTTCCATTTTGAACCTCGAATATTATTACTTGTATCAAAATTATAATTTATTATCAACATGAATACCTATACTACGCGGTGGTAGAGAAAAGGCCAGAGTCTTGCAGCACATATCTCTAGGTAACACACATTTGTAGCCGTGATACAAGCTGGTCCGGTTCTCCTGTAGGGCCTGTACAAGGGTGACGAAGGTCAGATAGCAATTACTCTAAATGTACTCGTATCAACCAGGCTTCATGGTCTAGCGTAGACTAACTAAATAAAAACGAGACAAAGCGCAAGAAGAAAAATAACGATATGACATAATTAAATAACCTCTTGTGGACTCAACAGTACATTGATCTAGTTTAATAAACACTGCATTATTAGCGAAGCGGCTTGGAAAAATAATCATTCTTATATCTTAATCAAGCGACAAATCCATATGGTCAACAGATCATTAAGCTGATACTGATGACTAAAAAAGTAATAAACAATTTTTAGCCAGAATGATTTTTAATAAATTACTTTGCCAGCTATAAACAAAATATAAATACAATAAACACCTGTGTCTCTATTTTGACTACTATTTTTAGCGCGGAATTCTATTGACGTTGAATTGATTGGCTTTTCTTTTTCTATCCACGGCAAATACGGTCCGATGACAGTGAAAATATTGTATTTTATACCCTCAAATGGGATCTCTAAAGTCCCACACGGGGTCGCTGCTATACCAATAACTTCTTGTCCAAAAAGAACTGGCGCGCCTTTTCCGAATTCTTTTTCATAAGTTTTACTATAAGATGAATATTCGGCGCCACAAATACAATAATACCACTTAGGATTCGTGCACGGTGTTTGGTGGTAAGACTGTTGTTGTAAAACAATCATGTTAGTTTCATAAATCTTTCCATAGCCGACCACTCTAACGTTCTTATTTTGCAGTTCGGACGCGTAGTAGTTGCCCAAATCGGCGTGTGCGATGTAAGCTTCTAAATTTGGGAGTACAGAAAAAACTAAGCCAATGTTACTGTGCATACGAGTGACGTTTGGATCCATGGGCCTTAATTCATATGTGTAATCCGAGTGCAGTTTTGTTGAAGCAATTTCAAATAGGCTCCTGTTGTTTATGTTTCTGCTTAGTACAGCCGATCCGACGGCTATGTAATACAGTGACGGATCAATGCAGCTTCCGGAGGTCAATGCCGTATTCTTGTTAACAATGATACCCGTGCACATGTACTCTTTGGTAAAGTTCAGTAATGCTACAATATAGGGGAATTCCTCAGCGAGAGATTCCACGATTTTCCAGTCCCTGAGATTTGCCACTTTTTGTTTTGGAGTTTGACCTATTACGTTATTTAATTGAACTACTATAATTATTATAACCAAATGTTGCCATGTAAGAATCATGGCAGCGTGCGTAACATTGATAGCTAAAATCTTTATTTGATCTAGGACATGTTGATAGACTATTTCTCAAAAGTCCTCATACACGTGAGACCAGTTTGGTTGACAGTGGCAGAATCACATTGACATCGAGTTCTGTCAGATATGGAATTGCAAGAAGGTCAGGCTAAATGCATTTTATTAGGCTTAAAAAGTTTTCCTTGTTTCTCTGGAATTTTGTTTGATGTCAAAATAATTACGCACAACCAGTACAACTTTTACAACAAGTTACTATTTTAATAAGTTTTTTCAGTATAAAAACAATATGAATGAGAGACAATACATAAATATGAAAGTATTTTATTTAGTTGAAAAGTAAGTTTCTTCTTATTTTAATTTACCCTGAAAGAACTTTTGGAACAAGGCTGAAATACTGCTAAAATATTTAAGCTTAAAATGTCCTTTGAAGTAAAGGGCTTTAAATATCATAAAATTACTCATCTCAGTGTCATTGGTTTTTCTTTCTCAAGATAGCCTCGATGATAAGGCAAGTGCCCGCTGCTTTCCGGCTCAAGTGCCAGGACATGTCGTATCTTTTGAATCTCTATTGTATCCGGGCAAGATACTTTATTTACGGAGCGTAAGAAGTGAGATGCTTTCATTTTGATGGTATTAGTATCATCATTTTACGGCGGCTCAAGTATTCCAATCCAAATATATTTTGACTTCTATCTTGCTATTTTTAAAGTGAATCATATTAAACATGCAGCTTATTTCACACTGCTATTTTTAATTTTAAAAGTGTGACCCTTTTGGTCGTTTCCATCGATATCCAATCCAATTAATCTCTTTGTCTAAGATTAAATCAAAAATACATCTTAGTCCAAGGTTTAATTATTATGATTTGATTTAAAAAATCACATTCCCCAAAAATTTAACCAGTAACACCACGATACCACCTTAATTATTTTTTATATCGGTTAACGCAATGACAAGACTATAAAACTTATATTCCTGTTAGCATATTTATGCAAAATACAAAGAGAATGTATTGAGAATCCACTTGTTTGGAAAATGCTTCGCCAAGTGGAGAATCGTTGAATTCCAATGTTGAACGAAAAGTGCGAATGTGCGCGAATGTACTCAATGGTGCTTCAACAAAAATGGCGAAGTTTCGAGCTTTTCTGCTGAGGTGAGCAGTCGCGATCCACGAGAATCATAATATTTGTATTCATATTCTATTTGCTGAGAACCTAGTTTTGGATGATTTAAAAGCCTATCGACCTAAGATCAGAGAATAAAACGGTAAAAATATAAGTTTGTGTTAGTAGGTACGATAAAGTTATGAGCGCTAGTAGTTATGACAAGTTCTGTTCTGTTATGAATAGCTTTATCAAAAGTGGTCAATAGGTTCTAAATGTTTATTTTATTTGGTTTTATTTACATCGAAACTTATCCGTCTACTATTAACAAGTTCGGCAAAAAGTATGAGGCGAGGGAGGAGTGGAGGAAACAGGTTATAAAAATAAAATCTTTAAAAAAATAACTTCTTGTGCATCCAAACGAATTACTCGATAAGGAAATTGGACTGTCAGATGTCAAATTTTATCAGATATTGGGGAATCGACAAGTTTAGGAATAAGTACAATTTAAACTCCACCGGTCCTTTTGTCAGTTACCTACTACCCTTTGATAACAAAGACTCACTTGGGTCTCCATTCAAGAGTCCATTTCACACTTGACCTACTTACTTACTTTAGTTGTTATAATATTTTTTATTTTGTGATCGATCAGAAATTTGGTGTATTTTTTGATAGTGGAAAATACATTCTCTTGTTATAAATAACATATCTTTATTTTTGTTAAAAAGTAGGCACTTTAAAGATTGTCTCGATTTGGTAGTTCAAACCCTCAATATCAGATCCAATTAACTTGAAATCCGGAATGTACTGGAACTACCAGAGGCCCAATTCCCGTAATTTGACAATTGTCGCAATCCGGTGTCGATCCGGTCCCAGTAACATTACTATCACAAACGGTATTCTCGTAAACTTTCAATTTGACGTAAAATTATTAAAACTATCCTATTACGACTAAAAACAGAGCAAAAAAAAATCTAATTTTGGTTTCTTCCATTTTCAGTTGCATTACGAACTATAATTGAATTTTTTAGGTTTAGGAGAATACCGTTTGGGATCGTAATGTTACTGGGAGCGGATCGACACCGGATTGCGACTATTGTCAAATTACGGGAATTGGGCCTCAGAAATGGCGTGTGCACTTTATCGTATAGGCTTATAATGGCCTATTGTTAATGTCAGACCACTCCAAAGGAGTCAGATATTGCTAAACATGCAATGTGAGTGTACGTAGCATCCATTTACGAAAGTCTTACGCACTCATTCGATAATCATATATATTCCTTCTATTCTAAACTTACTAGCCAGCAGAACAGTATATCCCTTTCCTGATAGACAACTCTTTATTGACGTTTTGTTGCAATCTTAGTCAATAATATTTATGGTTTTTGGGCATAGGCAAGGGCATCTACGAAAAAAATATTAAACTATAGGAGTACTTTGGGACACCCACACACCAGCTCCACCAGCAGGTCGTAGGCGGCCGCGCGGGACTTCGTGGACTTGCACTTCGGCAGGTTGCGGTGCTCTGGGTTAGGCACGTCGAACAGGAACCCAAGCACTTGTTGAAATACGATTGAGGAACCACCGAAAAATGCTAGTAAGCATTGTTTACGTAGGGTTGTTCCAGGATGACTATAGATTTAGCTAAGGGGCAACGAAGCAAGAGGCTCAAGAAGGCAAAGCTTGCCTTGCTACAATAAAACTTTGAATCTAGGACCTGGAACATCGCCGCAATTTGTCTTTGTCTAAACTTGCTGTTTTTAATCGACCTAAATAAATGGAGGAGGTTCTCAATTCGTCGGAATCTTTTTTACTGGATAGATAGATAGATACTCTTTATTGCACACCATACAAGTAAAATACACATGATTTTTACAGAAAGATGTACAATTTAGGCGGTCTTATCGCTAATAGCGATCTCTTCTAGACAACCTTTAGGTAGAGGACAATCATTAGAGAAAGGGGAAGGTGTTGCAGAGTTCTTAAAATTCTTACCTGATACAAATAGGATTGCATACATTTATGGCATAGACGTACAGAAAGTATGTACAGACGTACATACAGTAATAAATAAATAAAAAAAAATAAAAATAAATACATAACAATAATAGGCTATTTGCCTTGTACCAAAATTTACTTAACTAATTATTTAATTTAATAGATGGCACCATATGAAACCAAAACATATCAATAGTTAACATATCAATAAAGGCAGTTTGTGTCAAGAAGAAAGAAAGTGTGCTTTAAGTCGATTTTTAAAAATAGCAATCGATTCGGATTTTCTGATTGTTAATGGTAAGGAATTCCAGAGGCGAATGGACTGGACAGTAAACGACTTTGTATAGTAATTAGTGGAATGGGGAGGAAATTGAACATGTAGTTTTTTGGATGACCGCATGGGTTCTCTATTTTGTTCCCTAACTTTTTTATCCATAATCTAAAGTGCAATATTTTTTTGTCCTAATCATCATTTGTCCGAATGATAACTTGCCCGAACTTACTGACACATAATATTACATGCAATAAAATTGAAAGCCATAAATATAATATGCCCTAAATTTATTTGTCATAAATATTACAATCAATAATATATGAAAGACATAAAACCGTTTTCTATAAATGTTTTAAGTCCTACATTCAAATTATATAATGTATATTTATCTTAATAATAATAAATGCGTAGTGCAAGCTAGCAGCAATTATTATGCATGCAATCAGCATGCACCATGCATATATGCAAACATCATACAAACATCATGCATGCAAGCAATCAGCATGTACCACGCATGCAAGCAAGCAGCATGTGCCATGCATGCAGAAAAGCAGCATGCACCATGCACTATGCATGCATGCAAACATCATGCATGCAAGCAATCAGCATACACCATGCATGCACGCAAGCAGCATGCACCATGCATGCAGGCAAGCAGCATACACCATGCATGCAAGCAAGCAGCATGCACTGTGCATGCAAGCAAGCGGCATGCACCATGCATGCAAGCAAGCAGCATGCAGCATGCAAGGCTTCTGTCACGGCTCCGGCGCTGCATGTCTCCGGCGGCTCCACGCGTGCTTATCGTCGCAGACGGCTTTCACTCACCACCCTCCTGCCTCTCAACCCGCGGGCCGCCTCGCCCCTCCGCGCCTACGCGATTTTGAATTACACTCTAGGGGTAGGGCAGACAAGACTGCGTGAAGTCGGGTTTACGGCGATTCGTATATGTCACTAAAAACCTAATTTTTAGCTATCGTTTTAGGACTAACAATAATATTGTAAATGAACATTCGGAATAAGACACAGTATGTAATACATACTTAGGACATGTAACTTTATTTCATGTAAAATTAGTAGATCCAACTATTATAGTAATCAAAATTATGACAGAATAGTTTTAGGACTAAAGATAATTATATAACACAAAGTTTCGAATTTTTAACATTATGGTTACTGAAGTTTATAGCAAACGTGTTATGGATAATGATTTTCGGACAAACAATGTTAGGAGAAACAATGGAGTACCAACCGCATGTCATGACCCTGTGATGACTGCAAAAATTGAAAGCGCTTTTTTAAATAGGGCGATGATTTCGGACTGAATAATATGTTCAATAATTGCGAAAGAATATGCAAGTCACGCCTACGACGGATTGGAAGCCATTTAAGCAGAGTCCGGTATTCGGTAACATGATCATACTTCCGTAAACCAAAAACTATTCGTATACAGAAGTTCTGTAGACGCTCAAGCTTATTAAGGAGGTTTTCATTTAAATCTAAGTAACAGCAATCTGCATAATCTAGGATGGGAAATAAAAGAGCCTGAACAAGCGCAATTTTAGTGGGTATAGGCAAGAAATTACGAAGTCTATTTAATGACGCTGCCGCTGCATACATTTTTCTGCTGACTTCCGTAGTTTGTGTTGTCCAAGTGAGTGCGCTATCAATATGAATGCCCAGGTTCTTTACAATTTTGCTATAAGGGATATGGACACCGTCAAATGTGATGGGTTGCAAGGCCGGCCAGTCAATCCTAGCAAATTGCCAAGAACCTCCCACAACAATTACCTGCGTTTTAGTAGGGTTAACCCTGAGACCAAATGACTTGCTCCAATGTAGTATACGACTTAGGTCGTCGTTAACTACCTGTACAACACTAGAAAGGTCTTCAAGGAGCCCTTGTGAATATATTTGTAGATCGTCTGCATATAAGTGAAAAAAAGATTTTAGGGTATGATGAGTAATCGAATTGATGAAAAGTGCGAAGAGGAGAGGAGACAGCACGCCACCTTGAGGGACACCGGCACTGATATCACACCAAGCAGAGGAGGAGTCCTCCGAACGGATGCGCTGCCGGCGACCATACAAGTAACTGTGAAACCAGTCAAGCACGGTTGGAGATATGTTAAGAGAACGTAGCAATCCAAGTAAAATGTCAAAATCTACAGTGTTAAACGCGTTACTAAAGTCAAGTAGTGCCAGTACAGTAAGTTGTTGTTTATCCATAGCCTGTCGGATGTCGTCTGTTATTTTAATTAAAGCAGTGGTTGTACTATGGCTTGGGCGAAACCGGAATCATAAGGATTAAGGAGTTGGTTTGAGAATAGGAAGTGACTGAGTTGGTGATGGACAACGCGCTCCATCACTTTGGAAAGGAAGGGTAGAATTGAAATAGGCCGATAGTCCGAAAACGAACAAGGTTTGGCTTTTTTCGGGAGAAGAACTATTTGGGCATCTTTCCATAATGTAGGAAAAACGCTTGAGGAGAGGGAGTGATTGAGGATGTGGGTGATTATTGGGGTAATGATATCCAGCAAAGAAGTAATCATTTTTCGGCTAACACAATCAGTCCCGACTGCATTTGAGGCTATAGACATAATGTTTCTCTTAACATCACAATCCGATACTTGACTAAAGCTGAAAGATGTGTAGTCAGAAGTTGGAAGTGATGAAAGTTGATGTAATGTATTTATTTTTGTTATGCTATCAATAGCATCAGATGAGGAGAAATGCTTATTTAAAAGATCGATATTTATATCTTTAGACACAGGATCATTACGCGTCTTTCCAACTCCAATCGACTTAAGGAATCTCCAAACTTTAGCTGGATCTCCATTTTCTACCGATTTGTGAATATGGCGTTTTTGAGCGTCTCTGCACAAAGTATTGCAGCGATTCCGAAGGATTTTATATTTTTCGCGGTTTTAGTCGGACGGGTCCATTTTGAATTTCGTTTTAGCAGCAATTTTCTTGTTCCTTAACGATTTAAGTTCATCCGTAAGCCAAGGTGCACGAACATGTTTAATTTTGACAGAACGAACAGAAGCATGCTTATCGAACAATTTAAGGAGTGCATTAAAAATTGATGAAAAATGATCTTTATCCAGGACTATCTATCGCACAGTGCCTGTGCACTGTGCAATGGAACTTCACAATCTAAATAGATCTTGATTCCACTACCAAACGAGGAGAGCCTTCGAGAAAAGACACTGTTTTACAATCGAAATTCCAAAGCACTTTATTTTAATATTTATTGTGCAAACCGCGAAGGAACTCTTTGCCTGAGTTACTGTTACTGTTTTGATAAATACAACCTGGGAGTCTCAAATCCAGAGTAAAAGCTTTAGCCACAAAGCCACATTATGAGACACAACAAACATCCTGTAGTCTACGCGAACGAAGTCGCGGGCATAGCTAGATATAAATATATTGTTAAAATTGGCTGTCTGAGTACATTGTAATTTGTTATGTATGGCGTTTACGACTTTGACTTCCTTGTGACTTATCGTTCGGGTCTCCACGAAATCCAATTCCCAACCTTAAAGGTTAGAACGTTTCTTTGAAATTGCATTTACCCACCGGCTTGTCCCCAATCAATCGGAAATTCCACTGATAATGAGAACAGGGAGGGGACGAAATGTCCCACCTCCAACTTTGATGTCGTGGGACAAAAGAGATCGATGTTAATATAAAAACTAATTTCCCCCTGTCGTGAGCGGAATAACTAAGTTCTTTTGACCCAATATTTAGCAGTTTATTTATTACTGTGCTTCTCAGTTCGCCTAAACAATAGTAGTTGGTATTCTTTACTTATACATTTATGAAGATACCAATATTTAACAAACTATTTGATAAACCTCCTAGTTTTTTTTTAAAGTGCGCAATATTGAAAAAATGAGACTTCATAGCTAACTTTTAATAAATATAGCAGGCTTTATACCCTTAATTAGTATTCGAACTAAATTGTGTTAATGATAAAGATGTCGCTACTCGCGCTCTTTATCATTAACACAATGTACTACAACTCACTTTGTACTACAACGATCTAAACGTTCTACAAGCTCAAACAATACAGGGTTACAATTTAAGAAAGAGCCAAATTTAAAAAACAAGGCCTATAGAACAATATGAAATTACTAATTTATCGTAATTAATTCCAGTCGTCGTATTTCTGGAGTAAAATATAGCTAAAAATTTCCGAAAAAAAAAAGAATACGCGATATGAGCCGTCATTCATCAGAGTTCACAGGCGTACGCCGACGCCGCTCCAACAAGAACCTCATGCAGTGCACATTAGGGTGCAATTTAATCAAGTAATCGTAAATTTTCTACGTATTCTATTTTTCAAATGCAGAAAGGAAGAATTAAAAATGTAAAAAAAGAGTTTTTTTTTACGTAGATCGTTTTAGTTACTGATTCTGAGTGGTCCCTGAAAAATTGGCATTACCGTGAAATGTAACCCTGTATTATAAACTGCAATTGTGTGGTTAGTGGTAGTGGTTCAAATAATCTATAACATTTGAGTACATGCACTAGTCTTTGTCTATGACATCTTATCATCAGCCCCAAAAATAAACAAAAATCATAATAGACGTAAAAAAACGCCTTCAACATTTAAAACGTAAGATCAGTACTTTATCTTATAAGTGCTGATCACCTACTTTTTGCAACTAAAAACGCTATTTGCACAGATTATATACAGGATGGCGAGAAAAGTGACGTCCACTATTTTTTTTTAGGTGTCTCGTGTTGCGAGGTATCTGAATCATCCCTATGTATGTTCTACGATATTTCGAATGGTGCTCATTATTTAGACAGCTGTAAGCCCCTGTTCAAGTCTTTAAATATTTTGCCCCTTCCTTGCCTATACATTTTTGAGATCAGTATTTTCGTAAAAAAATATTTCCATCTTTTTGAAGTAAACAAAAATAAATCTGGATATAGGGGTAGAAGAGTTGATAATTTGACTATTCCATCACAAAGTTAGTTCTTTTCAAGAAATGTGTACTGTATGTCTATACGAATATTTAATAAACTTCCAGTTAACTTGAAAACATTGACATTTACAAAATTTCAGAACTATTTATTTAATTTTTTAAAAGAGAAAATGTATTATACTATAAATGAATTCCTGACTGATAAAATTTGACACTATTGATAATTCTAATTTGTAATGAAATTATTGACATTGTATGATAAAAATTAACATTTGCACGTCGCATTGCGATAGAATATGTTGGAAAAACAATTTTGTAACTTTCATCTTTGTATTGAACCATATTCTGGCAAATAAATGATTTATTTATTTTATTTATTTATTTCGTAGTTTTCGAGTCACGATTTTTTAAAATAATTTTTTGCAAAATTGCAACACGAGGCACCTGAATCACCTCTATGTATGTTCTACGATATTTCGTAGTTTTCAAGTTACAATTTTTTCAAATAACTTTTTGCAAAATTGCGAATTGGATTAGTTAGAAAAATTTCTAAAAAAAAGTCGAAGGTTTCTTTGAGTTTTTTTTCTTGCAGCTAAATCTCTATGCATTTATTATGCATAAATAAACAGCCTCATAACTTTAGTGGAAGCTACTACAAAATTGACCTAAAGTTGAGAATTTATGTTAAGTGAGTTATCATTTACATTTTCAACTTAAAATTAAAAAATCTAAACTGATAATTTCTTAGTTTCTAAGTAGCTTCAGAGAATGCGCTAGACTCTAAGCTTTCATAATAATAATAAAAAAGTAGTACTTCATATAAACTGTGCTATTTGAGAGGGCGGATAAAATGATTTGGTTTGCCAGCCGCACAATAAATCAGTGTAGAAATAAAAAAGGGGAAAAAAGTGCTTTTATAAATAACGGCAAAGCCATATTAAAATATTCAAAAGTGAACCTTTGAAATTTAAGTAACACTTAGCCCTTGGGTCGAAGAAGGAAAATCTCCGCTAATTAGATTCAGCTTCCGCCCCCTGTTGTTTTACTTACCAGAGTAAACTTTGTTTTGATAATATTTTCCGTGGTTAAGCGATTCTACCTGTTGCCGAATATTAAATTATTTAATTGTATGCGCGGAAAACGGAATTATTGTAAACTTTTTTCAAATTTATTGCGTTTATTAAAAACATAAAGATGTAGATAGTATTTTACCTAGGGATTACTTCTAGCAATAAGACCGCCTTAATTGTGCAAATCTTAATGTTTTTTTTCTGGAGATACTTTTTATTTTGTGTATTCGTGTCTGTAGATAAATAAAAATAAAAATTAAATATTAAAGAGTAATAAATATTAATTTCTAATAAAATAAATTCCTTGTGGATATTTTAAAGTCGTTTGAAAAAGATATAAAAGATAAAAGATAAGAGAATAAAAAACAATTTAACTATCACTTTATACTAAAAACCAGCAAACTTGCTGCTTGTTATAAACGGACTGATGTTTTGCTTCGAAAAACAACCTTCACCAGTTATGTAAGACTGCGATTTCCGTAAATAAAACATTTGCATTTTCCATAGCCAAAGCGACACCCGCATCAATCCAACTTATACATAAAATCAACCCTATTCTTGTGGCTATTCTGCGTACAATCCCCTCCGGATCACTAATGGACAAAAGAATTTTCTACAATATGGCGTATGGGTCTCGCATCGCACACGTATCTCGTAGGGACAGACACCGAGTTGTACTCCCTAAGGCCCAGAGTAGGATTTTATTCTATAAACCCTAGTAACTTTGTTTGTTTACCGGTCAAGCAAGACAATGTTTAAATATATAAGAAATAGAAAGTGTTTTTTAACCTTAATTTTAAACTTGTTTAAACTTAATGCAACTGTCATTATTAGTCAGATTGTTTTTTTTTATTAAAATTCTGTATCAACTTGATGTTTTAGATGTAACAGAATGTTAAATATTTAATTGTATTTCTCAAGTTAAATCAATAAGTTGTTTTACTAATTGCTTATTTAAATGATTAGCATGAACGAAGTTGATTTATCATTCCATTTTTGGGTACATAACTACTAAATTGTGAAAAAATACTCATATATTAAAAGGGCGCGCGTTTATAGTAGTGCCGCCATTTTGTTTACGTAAATTTCGACGAATTTAATACATTTAGAAAGAAAAACCTTCCTAAGATGCCTACTAAATTAATTCCATTCTTTGTACACTTAAACTTAGATTGAATTTTACTTAGATCATTGTTAAAGAACGTCTGAGCTAAGAGGTCTACAAATTTTTAATGCCTATTAGGCATCAAGGCGCACTTTTTGTTCGTCCGTTGCGCGAAATCTTTCTCTGCGTCAGCTTATTTACCTAATGACGCTCCTACGAACAGTAGGCCTAATTATATTCTCATTCATGTAACGTTCCGGAAAGTTCCGGCATCCTCTTTTCTTTTTGTGTTTCTTTCAGTCATTCCAGAATTTGTTTACATTTAAATATAGGGATACCCAATTATTTATGTCGATATAACCGCATGCATTTTTTCACGACTGCCAATACAAAAATAATGAGTGATATGTTTTCGATGTTCATGTATGTTTCCCGTTTGTTTTTTCCGCCATAACTTCTAAATAAAATATTTTTCTTTTTAATGTTTAAAGGCGTGCACTATATTAATTACAGATACTACTTTAGGCGTGTAATTGTTTCTCGTATTGTTGTTTCTAACGATGGATATTGTAGACATTATTTTGGGACGCTTTCAAAAAATATCGACACCTAACATACATCTCTATTTGAACAGAAATACCCTCGACGGGAGAGATCAAGAGATTGCTCTCTAATTGAACTGGCACTTAGAAAAGAAGCACTTTCAATTTAACTTTATGAGATGTAGGAAACAAATATGCATAATAATTTGAAGTGGCGGATTCTTTGAGTCTTATCTTTTTCCTGATTGAGGTTTTTTTATCTAGATAAATAAAAGTTTTGAAAAAAAAAAATTGCCGTCGGTAAATAGATACAGATCGGTATGTATTATTAATAACATACACTCGAATTTTGGGAGTTAGTGGTCGGACATTCACAGAAAAGGTAAAGTGCATCATGTTTCTTAATGAAAGTTAGACGTAAGTGTTTGCAACGACGACCTCCGTAGCCGAGAGGCGAGCACGCGGGACTTAGCGTCTTCATATCTGAGGTCCCGGGTTTGATTCCCGGTCGGGTCGATGTAAAAAACGAACTTTCTATATTATCTCGGGTCTGAGTATTGTGTACGGTCGTTGTTTCTGATTTGTATAACACAAGTGCTTTAGTAACTTACCTTAGGATCATGTGATGTCCAATATTTATATTTATACTAGGTGCCCAAACAAACGTTGTCTTGTCGTCGTCGTTTGCGGGCAGAAGCAAAAAACTCATAGAAAAAAGATGTTGAATCATTTTACATACTATTGAATACCTATAATAAAAAAAGTATAAGCGAAATAGGTGCAGCCGTTCTGAAGCAATGCGCTTACACATGCGGGAATAGTTTTTTTTATTTAGATTAAATTATTTATATTAATTGGTGTAGAAATTGAAAAAAGGAAAGTTACCGCAAACATAATTTTACAATAGTAAAAAGTATTCTTAATTGCTGTTATATGTAGCAATTAAAGCTCGTTGTATACGTACAGTTATGGCTACAGTTGGCACAAGCATTTAAAATAGTGTCGGCAGCACGGTTATAGCATTATTTTATTTCAACGCTGCTGTGGAAATGATACTTTATAGAAATGAGACTTTAATCTGCATAGGAGCCTGTCATGTATCGGTGTGATATACAGAATTGCCATCGACATTAAAAGAATATAGAAATAGTGCAATGTACTAGCTCGTATGGCCTTCTGTGAAACTTATTGTATATTTTCCTATTATAGCATTTGATGTTTCTTGGGGTCCTCCGTGTTTACTGGCGTTTACTTATTTGATTACACAAAATTAAAACGCAGTTACAATCGAGAAATAACTTCGTAAACGTAAGTAAACACATTTTATAAAGCAAAGCAAGGTAGGTGTGGTTTTAATAAGACACTAATGAGAAAGTGAAGTATTAAAATCCCAAGTCCAAATTTCTGATACATTTTAATAATACCGCTCATTTGGCATATGTTTTCCTTCGTTAAACATCATCATTTCAGTCATTTGACGTCCACTGCTGAACATAGGCCTCCTCCAGTGACTTCCAGATTGGCCGGTTGGAAGCGGCCCGCATCCAGCGGCTTCCTGCAACCTTTACCAGGTCGTCTGTCCACCTTGTAGGTGGACGTCTTACGCTGCGCTTGCCCTGCGTAGCCTCCATTCCAGAACCTTTCTGCCGTCAGTTCTACGTGCTATGTGCCCCGCCCACTGTCAATTCAGCTTGCTAATCCGTTGGGATATGTCAGTGACTTTTGTTCGTTTACGAATCTCCTCATTCCTGATTCGATCTCGCAAAGAAACACCGAACATAGCCCTTTCCAAAGCATGCTGTGCAGCTTTGAGCTTTCTTATGAGGCCCATAGTAAGAGGCCTCTCACTATGGGCCTCGTTAAACTTATTTGAGTTTATTACTAGAGTTTTCGTTGGTACTACTACCTGATAACTAATAGTTCACGTTACTCGACGTTGCCAATATTTCCTACTCTTCTGTATTAGTACGAGCTACGGAAATTCCCTATGCGGTGAAGTGCAACGTGTTCTACGCCACGAGCCGCAGCGTGGCGGAAAATACGCGTGAGTTTCGTAGCACGTTTACTAAGAGCTACAGGCTACTAGACTAGACGCAATGCTACGGAAACCGCTACGTTGCTACAAATCATATTTTTGAACGGACCGATCTAGTTTATAATTGAAATTAAATTTCTTTCTTTATGAGTACGAAATTAAAACATGATAAAAATAGGTAAATTAGGAAATTTTGTGACAAAATTCATTAAAATAAAACGAGAGATAAAAATGAAAATTAAATAGAAATGAGAAAAATAAGACAGAGAACAGACTGAAAAAGACAAATATCGGTGTTCACATAATGAAGTAAATCAAAACAACAAACAGATTATGTCATTAATAGACACAGGAAATACGCTTCCAACTAAAAGGACGGATAACCCATAGCGAGCAAATTAATTACCACAAGGAAATAGGGAGCCAATAAGGGACCATTTGTTATGTGGTTGCAAGTAAATATTTATAATATTTTGCGTCTTGTATGGGCCCCGAGTGGTTACTTTCACATAGACATTAGGTAAATGCATTCATAAAGTGTTAAAAGCAGTGTTGGAGAGCGCGCGGTGTGTCATCGCGTACGATTTATAGAGGATCGGCTGGATTTATTTTGTAGGCCAAGCGATGTCATTTTTGATAGACTTGATAAAACTTAGTAGTTACTTATTATTGTATTTTCGTCTTTGACAAATTTTTAGAATAACAGCATTTTACAAATTGTATTTTTGTAGCTGATAAGATATTTTTTTTTTATGTCTGGTGTTGATACGTGTTGCTTTGTCTTTTTATACGGTTGATTGGTTGTTAGAGTGCTTATGGGATTAAAAAACGGCATTCAAAGAGCCTGTTTTTTATTTTAGCTTTTAAATTTTTTTACCGTCCCTATACGATACGTTATCAACAGTAGAAATTTAAGTTTTTTTTTTTTTTTTTAAACTCAAGGGTGGCTTCCTATTCTGTCCTATTTAAATTTAAAGCAAAACTATGTAACCCTTATGGGTAAATAAATAGGAAATGAAATCGGTTTACAGCAGATTACTTGTGTTTTTTAATTCGTGTCAATAAGGACGTAGTATTACAAACACTATAATATAATGAAGTGTAAAAAGAAACGCCACACAAAAAAAACAATAATAACTGATTAAGTAAAAGTTTATGAGGTGTGCTTTATTAGTGCAATTTACTTTATTAGTGTAATGTTATTATTGGCTTAATCATAAAATATATTTTGATTTTATACAGTTTTTAAAAATCCCCTCCATTAATACCGCTCTCCGGCTATAACATGCTTCAACATAATGGATTGTTTTAGAATTTCATGCTCGTTTATTTTTTGTCGAGCATACGTCTGTATACACAATTGGCTCTTTGTTCCCAGATCCGTAAAAACCTTGATATTTTTATGATTTAGGGTCAAATGGCTTTAACCTGTCATTTTAAAATATGATATGAGTAGCTTTGTCCGAGTGTGTGAAAATTGTGGAATAAATAGGATCTTTTGTATTATGTATTTTATTTTTCTCTAATTCTGATCTCGGTCAATATCTCGCAGAGTGCCCGACGTTATTATAAAAGTTTCCATAGGCCAGGGATTGTGGAATTTGCACCAAATACTGTGTGTCTATGAGGTAGGCACAAAAATATAAAGTTCCGTTAGCATATCTGTGTGGAGCTCGAAATTTAACAGGTTGAAGTAACTGCGGACAGTCTATAGCATTCTGAAAGCACTTATGTAAAACTTCCCCCCCTCCTCCTTTTGAATGAGGGCAGATGCATTGATGAGGTGAAAATCCGCATGGAAATTACGAGAACTGCGATAGAGAAGCTGAAGAAAATATAGAAGAATCGCTACATCACCAAAGTCACAAAGACTCGACTCGTCGGGACAATTGTCTATCCCATATTCCTCTAAGCTAAAACGTGACACTACGAGAGATTGAGATAAAGAAAATAGATGCTCTGGAGATGTGGTGCTAGAAAAAAATTTTTGGAGCATTGTAGACTTAGTTTCGGACATATAAATTTATACTCCTAGAACTCGGCATCAAACGCCTAGTGCAGGCTTGCATCCTAACGTTTTTTGGTTACGAAGTGCCGACTCAACAGAGTGTTTTGTAGTGCAGGGCATAGTGGAGTGCACCGGGCCACGTGGTAGGATCAGATCAAATATTCTGTGGGCAGCCTCTTACACGAGTCTATTATACTGACAACCAGTAGAAAAAGATTGCATAAAATCGTGAGGCAGGTTACATCTACTATACATGACGACCACGACCGCTTTGTGAAAAGCGTAACGACTTAGAAGAATAGACATAAGAATGTCGATTCCGATAGGTCTCTGTATCGATCCAACCTAAATATTTTGAAGTGTAAAAAGCGATCGGAATAAGAGGTACCTCTGTGAATTCTCGCTGAGTAGGCTATATGATTCAAGAACCTAATCTGAACGCGTTTCAACTTCAGGATACTAGTAATGAGGATGCCAGACAATACTGCAATAATCCAGAATACTTCTCACGAGATTAATTTAATAAGATTAATTTGGTTTTTGGTTTTCAAAACACCTTCACATTTCTTAAAACAAATTCAATAATCTGGGAAGATTTTTTGCGAAATTCTCAATTTAAGGAGTAAATATTTTTTTGTTAAA
This sequence comes from Anania hortulata, assembly GCA_963576865.1. NCBI lineage: Eukaryota > Metazoa > Arthropoda > Insecta > Lepidoptera > Crambidae > Anania > Anania hortulata. Next base: position 10,242,910 of record OY756390.1, on the reverse strand, counting down.
TATCACACAGATGTATGTTCATTATCATTACTAATTAAGAGTTTATGATCTTTTCGCTGGAACTCATTCCTTTAAGTTAACCTCTAAGGTAGATAAATACTCTTTATTGCACAGCACACAAAAGAAAGAAAGTAACAGGAAAAAGTACCTACATAAAGTATACCACATTTTAGACAGTTTTATCGCTAAAAGCGTTCCCTTTCAAACAACCTTCAGGTATAGGACAGTTAAATTAGTCCTTTATATGTCAATAAAAATATAATAAATTACATAAATAATATATGTACTAAAAAAAAAAATATTTAATAAGTTCTCTAAAAACCTAAATAAAACGATTACATGTCAAAATGCTTAGTAAAAGGATTATTTAAATGATAAAGTAAAATATATCACATACATAAAACATCAAAATTATTTTAATATAGCTTCCTGTTTTGTAACCTTCTGCATTGCCCGACAGAGTCCATCATTCTTATGTCCCAAATGTCTGAAAACATTAAGGATGCATTGCAGTATTAACTATTGACCTCCATACGACACGACGACCACTTTAATCCTTTATTTGTCTTACATTTCAAGACCTTTCTTTCTTCTCTTTATCGGATCTATCGCAGAAACTTAAGTATTAAATACATTTTATTGGACTATTCATTATGACTAATTATTGGTTGACGGCTGGAATGCTGACGCCTGACTGTCGCCTGTTGGGATCACAATTTTGTGTCCAAAAATCCAATATTTTTGTTAGATCGATTTCAAACAAAAGTATATTACGTGACCTGGCCAAACAATTCCATTTATTTGATTCCTTTTGTCGTGATCCCAATGAAGTTCGGGAATGGAAGAAAAAGGTATGTTTATTCATGTATCTGTAATTGAATTCAGTCGGAGAGCGGTTGGGGCAAATTGAAGTGGAGACGGAGTTTGCCTGGCCTGCATCATTACTGGGTGGCGTCCTGCACCGCTCTGCAATACCTACCTACAATACAGGTTGTTCGAAAAATATCACACCGAATTAAAACAAATTTTACTTCTATAAACTAAGTCCTCATCATTACGAAACGGTATAATTTCGTGTACGTTTGTAATGTTGGTTAGAACTAACTTGAAAATTGAAAAAAAAAAAAATGTTTTCATATAAAACTAAAAAATTTACGAAAGAATAACTAAATCGTTTGATGCAATTTCTTTAGTAAAATTATTATATGATGGGTTTATTCGTTTCATCTCGTCATGCTATTCTTCGACCACCCTGTGGTAGTATAACAATTTACCCGCTTTTGGCATAGGTCGTCTAGACTAAGGTCGTTATTTTTCGTGGCTATTCGAAATCTGCATTGTAAATGATGTTATTGAGTTTTAGTATTATGTCGATCTAAAATCTATTGCATCTAAAATTATCGATTTTCAGATGCAACGGAATTTCATTGCTTGAGTCCAGGCGGCTCCTTGCCTTGAGTAGACCATCAATATTGTATTCGGGATCCAACTGGGTCAGTTCACTAGACGATCTTAGTTTCTCGCCTTTTTTCAAAGCCGCCATGTCATATGCAAACATTTCAGCTTGAGTTTGTTTTATTATTAATTGGTTGGTCACTTCTTCATAGTCAGGGGTAATTTTTAAATTAACAGACTTATTAAAATAAGATAAGCTCCTCACAAGGCGACGCCAGTTAGAAAATCGCTGGTCGGAAATAGTTTTTAAACGTTTTTGGAGACTGACATACTTCAATCAACATCACATCTTTTGATTAAATTCCTATCTCTACTTCGATTTCTGGGTCTGGGTTTGAGGCTAGTTTTATACCGGGTATAGTATTATGCTCAGTAAATGTTTTGCAGGAAGAAACTATTGACAAAATATGTAAGGAAGGAAGGGAATAGCACAACTATTAATGGCTAGCGCATAGTTTCAGGGATGCACCCAAAATTCGCACACATTAACGTCCGGAGCGGCGATAACATCGGCTATATGTAAATTCGGAATGGAATATTCGCCCGGTATTGCAATATTAGGAATATGAATTTGCAGTGTGATACGAATATATCGTGATTGGCAAAACCATGTAGGTATTGGGTTGTGTTGTGTCAACGATATATAGTTTGTAAAATTAGTTGTTTTGATGGTTAACGTCCACTTATCATTTGAAACATACATTAGATTTTTTTGTAGCGACTCATGATAAGATGACGAGGAGAGTCGATTGGTTTATTGTGGATCAGTAATTCTGAGTTGTCAATTTCAATGCCAATATCAGTTTTAAAGTGACAAGGTCAGAGAGGATTGACACATGCAGGATGTGTCAATCCTCTGTAGAAGACGACTAAAGGTGCGTTAGCTCTGCCTCGGCTTTATCGAATTGGAACTTACTGAAACATTTTACAAGAATAAATAAACCTACTGCCGGCGAAAAATAATATTCGTAGCAAATAAGTACTTGTATGTACTACATTGTTATTGTTTTAGTACGAGTTTGCAAAAATATTTTTTTTCTTGCAAAAATATTGCTTTTAATGGTGAAAATTAATTGAAACATTTATATGTTTATATAAGTACTTTCTTAAGATATGTTAAAAACAAACTAAAACGTAAACACTTACACAGTGCATAAAATTAAACAGAAATGTTAGAAAGGATGCATTTTATAAATTCACATACACAATGAATTTAACCTTTAAAATATGTCGTAGCATTCTTCACAGTATTTTAATCGTGAGTGAAAAATATTCTACTATAAATTTTCATCTGTTAAAACGTCGAGTGGGGCTTCCCATCTCATTGCCGGTGTAAGAAGATAAGCTGGCGGAGCTTCCACATTTCTCCTCACTCGGCTTAGATGCCGGGAAGCCTAGTAGCGGACCTGGGACATTTCACAAAAGCGACTTATAATAAAATACGTGAGTCACACTGAAAGTTTTTAGGATATAGGCCAGTAAGAAAAGCAGCCGATAAAAATATTTAATATTCGAGTTAATAACTCTTTAGGAATTAGCAGATTTGTAATAAATTCATATGTTATTTCTTTACAAATTGGCAGCAATTTAAAAAGTGTCTGTCGTGCGTCGAAGTGGATTTCAATAGAGGAAATTCTCGCTATTATGATACATACGACTTACGTCAGACAGATTGAATATTTTATTCTATATTTTGTCTTTTAAGGGTGTGGAATTAGTGAGTCATTCTGCTTACAGTTCCAAACTGGCACCTTGTGACGTTTATCTATTTCAAAAATTAAGATAAAAACTTAGACAGGCTGCATATTATCCGAAGCTTGTAATAGAAACATTCTAGCGCAAACCTGAAGGCACTTCGGTGCATACATTTTGTACTAGACCCCGCATATTGTAAGAAATGTTTCTTGCCGGTCATCCGGTTCTAATGCGCGCCGGATTGAAACGTCATCAGAATTCTTGAGAGGCCCGTCGACCATACATTTTGTACTAGATCCCGCATATTATCAGAAATTTGTTTCAGTTTGGCAGACGTCACCGTATGCTGCACACGCGCTTCTTGTTGCAAAATGTCAAATATGAAAGTAGGGTTGCCAGAAGTTTACTTTTACTCTTACAACTGACATCGAAAAAGAAAGAGGTTCAAATGGACCAACCAAGAGGGAGGGTTATGGACTTCAAAAGGGGGTGGTTTTGTCGATAGAAGGAAAAATAGGAAAATGTATGCTCTTATTATTGATAGCTCGTGACCAAACACACTCTAAAGGTCAACCGCAAATGTTACAGCTACAGTTTTCACAATGCATTTTAACTTTTTATTCGTGTTTTTAAATTATTCTTTAATTTTCTAAAAACTTTCAGTGTAACCCTTAAGTGTAGTTCTATAAGTGGTCATCTGCGAATTCTTACTCCTGCTCTTTACTTTTTTCAGTCTAATATCAAAACTAATCTAATGAGTGAGCAATGCTTGTCTTAGGTACTTGCGATGAGGCAGAATTGTTATTTCAAACGACTTCGGAAAAGGTATTCGACAAGTATTTTTTTAAGACCACGCATAACTTTTCGGAAGTAAACTTTGATGTTTTTTTAGTTGGATAGACTTATATTGAAGTTGGTCTTATTTAAAATCTAGTTGGAATCAGCAGTTTTGTTATACATGGAATTATAAACACCGTGAAAAGGAATCATTTTTACAAATCAAATCATAAACGAAAAAATCAGTTCTAATCCATAGATCTCCATCATAGATGACTTCGCTGGACTTCATAATGATTATTTTATCTTTTATTAGTTAAAGACGGTTTTACTTCAATAGTACTTATTATTAGTTTTGCATGAATGTAGACGACTCATGGTTCAAAGCTTTATAAGTTCTACATGGTACACACCTAGTGCAATCTTTGTCGTTTTGCTCTTACATCTTCATCATCTTTTAGAAACTAATATTAAGTCGATCTACTATCAACTAGGAGTAAACTCTCATCAACAAACCTGACCTTTCAGCAACGTTCAACCGTGACGCAGCGAGGTGTGTCGAAGCCAGGCCACGTGACGTGACTCCAAATGTGAAACAAAGTGCCGACCTGTCAGTGGATAAACGAGCAGCTGCTTACTTTCGCGAGATCCCGGCGACTAATCCCACAAAGCCGGCTAAATGCGCCGCTGGAATAATCCGGGGCAGGTGGGGGTGTAGTGATGAGAATCGATACTCCGTTTGTCGAACATGTCCTAATCGATCTGCTTAAATAAATTCGAAAAAATTTATCGCGTTGTGTAAAAAAATAAATCATAAGAGTTCTTATTGTTTTTCTATAATGGCTAATCCGCGTTGCCATGTCATAATCATCATAAGAGTTTCTTTCGGTGTTACTCAGGTGACACATACCTATATCGTCAATTGTAATCGTGTAACAACTTCTACTGTTGCTTGTAAATAAAAAATAACAATTCCATTTTAAAATATCAATATCTACTGACACGATCAACATGTATGAGACAGCAAAATATTTATCAAGCACATTTAGCGTATTTTTTTGGTTGATTTGATAACTTTTAAATATACCTAAGCAATATTTTTTTACCGTTTCTACGGCGTGTGCTTTCAGCTAATTGAATGTGTTTTGTAAATACTTGAAAAAAGTCGAATAAGTTCAACACATCACTAAACATTCAGTTTACCTACTTTGTCTCGGGTTTGGGGTCAATAGGATGCGCCTTTAAGGTCGTTTAGTCAGGTTTTGGTCGAAAATAAATTATGTAACTTAGTAACATTATACGCATCGGCTAGAATATTTATAAGTAAGATGTATTTTTAATATTTATTCCTAGCAATATTCACGTGTCACATAGGATCTACACTTTGCGGGAAACTTACGACAATTTATAACGTAATTTCTCTAAGCCGTATTCTCAGCAGGTGTTGTAAGTCGCGCGGTGTATAATATGTATGTGCTTTAGACTTGGAATGCAGTTAGAAACTCCTGGCTTTCATCATAACTTGCATCGTCAGCGTCAACTTGTGCCCCTTGTCGGTAATACTAACCGCAAAATCCTTGTTGCACCTAACACGTCCGTAAACTCTGTCGTAACTCGAGCTTTGTGGATAATTTTACGAATATGACTTCCATTCTAGTTTAGCTACGGATGAAATGAGAATGTTACACCAAAATTTCAGGACAATACATGTAACACTAGAAGCTAATTCCATTGTTGCTTCGTGATGTTTTAATTACATAAACCAATGGACCATGATCTCTCGTTGGTTGTAAAACACTTCTAACTTCGATTTACGCCGTGGATCAGGTTTGGTTGGCTACACGCGACATGATGAATTCAATGATTGCAGTTGACATCGTTTCCCCGCAAATTGGCATAATGAAGTTCCGAATCAAACTGCAGCGTCGTAATGACAATTGATTTTTGTTTACCTCTCCCGTGCTGCTTTTGTGAGTATTGTTACATTATGTATCTTGAATTTGTTATGGAATTAGATAGGTAGTTTATTTATAATTTATTCTATCTAATTTCTAATGTTAAAATAAAAAAAAACAACTATTTTCTATTTATATATTACTTCAAAGTATCTTTTAAAACTATTAACCCTTATTCATGATACGTGGTTCAAGTTCTTAACTTATCTGGAAATTACCTTCAAAGTTATGTCTTACCCAATTAAACAGATAGAATATGTATGAAGCAATAATTCGAGGAGTTATTAGTTCTAAATCTATTCGATACAGATTACGAAAACTAATAATTTCTGTGGGCGGCACAAAGCTGATGGCAAACTTTGTTAGCTCGAATAATATTAAGTATTATAATCTTTTCCACAAAGAAATAATTTTCTATTTCCAACCTATGGTTAGGCATATTTAGAGACAAGGGTTCCGTAGTAAATCAGTAAACCTAACAGTTTCTTTACGTCCGCCCGTCCATATTTCTATCAAATTGTCAAAGCCTTTTGCTCGCACTTTATTATAAGTGCTAAAGAGTTAAAACTCAGTATCATCATCATCATCATCATTTCAGCCGAAGGACGCCCACTGCTGAACATAGGCCTCCCCGGAAAAGGGGGAATCGTCAATACTCACCACGCTTGGCAGTCGGGTTGGTGAGCACAGTTTTTTTTAATATTTCGCACGCAGACGCTGCTGCCCGTCTCGTGCTATAGGAATCAGTGGCCTCTTACGACACGCCTTCTATTGGCGGTGGGGAAGTGTATTCTTTACGGCCGTCCCCACACGCCACATTAAAATTTTTATTCATTATAATTACAGATACCAACAACGCCTACAGAATTATGAAAAAAATTATCAGGAAAACACAAATTTTAGGGTACCTTCTCTACATTTATGTATGTAAAATAACTTACCCCGTCTTGTGAAGTATGTTTGATTGAATAGGTATTTTAGAATTGTTTTTATTAAAAAAACATATAATTAGGCCCTAAGTTACTTGTATTAGTCGACCAACTTAAAATTCTACCAACAAATGCTAATAAACATCGTATGATAAGCGACCAAAAATATAAGTTTGATTACTAAACACGTGTATACTTAGGAGTTAAACACGTACTTTTCGGTTATTTTAACTAAAGTCTACTGAACTCTCTACTGTGCGTGTTACTGTGGCACTTGGCCGGTTTTTCTATAGACTACATAACTTTCTTAGATACTGAATTATGTAAGTAACAATGTAATAAGTACTGAATATTTTGTGAAGAATTCGTATTAAGATTTCAGGAATTCATAATTTTTCAGTTTTGGTAACGAGAAATACTGGCAGCGTGTAAAAAATATCCTTGCTTGATATAAAACATTGTGGAGGTAAAAAGAAAAAATAATACTGGCGCGAACGTTTTCTTCTTAATTTGAGAATAATGGCGGAAAACGAAAGAGTAATTGCTCAAAGGGAAATTCATGAAACTTTGAGTAAAAGTAACATATTTATGAGATTGAATGGCCTTTCGTTCATTGACGATCCACCCAAAAGTATTCAGGAAAAGATTAAGGTGTATTTTGCATTTGTGATATCTGCTTCTGCGTTGTTTCTGATGTTGGTTGGGGAATTCGCTTTTACAGCATCTTTGCTTTCTGGTTCCGTGTCAGTGGAAGAGATAATCAAAAGTTATGTGCATATTGCTGGATACGATTCAATGAGTGAGTATTGAATAATAGAGGTAGGAAATTAATATGTGCCTAATTTACTACAGGTATTATCTAATTAGATCTTGAGATATAGCAATCAGTCGTGATAAAAGCTCATAGATTATATTACTTTAGCATTACATTAATACATACATACATACAATACATTAATTAATGTATTAAAAGTTTTACTATCATTTTGTTGCAGGTTTTGGGAAATTCATTTTGATATGGTACAACACGTCAGCATTTCGTAAACTAGTCAATCAACTGAGTGATATTTGGCCCGTGACCACTGCTGATGCCGCCTCCGCAGAGATCAAGAGCAATAGTCTAAACGCGTTACGGATTATGCAGATCTGTAAGTACGTAGATATTTTGATTTACGTGTCAAATACGTATTATCACCAAATATTTAATAGTACAAGTTAATGGTACAGGAGAAAAACAAGGAATACCACAATAAAAAGACAGCGAAAATACCACTGAAAGTTTATTATTTGCATTTAAACGTATGGTTATTGTATTTATATTAAAAAAGAATTACTAACTTGTTTGTGATTGGTCAGCTTACGTTGGGCTAAAGACTGCCATAAAAATTTCAAAAAATGAAATGGTTCCCCTTCACACATACACACCGTTCGATGTGAAAAGCGGCCCTTTCTTTCTATCACATAACTTGTATTCATCCTCGTATTTTGCCGACTGGGTCAAACCGTATATTAGATATTCACGTTTTTACCTCACCCAGCGAGTCTAACCTGGTATTACCTACAAAATGAATACCTCTGGACTATTATTGAAGACATATCCAATGTTGGTGGCACTTCAAGCACATTTCAATGTCTGTTGGTAAGAAGTAACCTATACAACGCATACACAGATGGGGTTCTGTCGGTTGATAAATTGGAGTTTGTAGGTAGGATAGCGGTCAAAGTTTCTGTGGCGCGCATCTACGCATATGCGAACCATGAGTTTGCAAAAGAATCCAATGATTGACGAAATGCTTGTCATGAATTGTGGTGATTAAGTGTCTGATGAAAATACAGATAATTTGGGCAATCACTTCAGTCAAGTACTTATGACTGATCGTGCCCTACTGTCACGTATTTCCTCAATTATCTGTCAGTCATTCAGTTTATTCTTATACTAACTTCAAAAAGGAAATATTATATATAGCCTTCTTTTAAATTCAAATTCAAATTATTTATTCACAAATACACGTACAATACAAAGAAATTTGTTTGTACAGAAAGAAACAGTGTATTCTACCCTGTCTGGCGTGTGAATGTCAATCTTAAATGAATGGGATACATTTTATTTTAAACGTCAAATAATTAAATTCTTAACATGTTGGTCATCGATTGTCATAAAATAAAATTAAATATACAATGTCAACGGTAAAATACAAAAAGAAAAAACAATAATGAGAAATAAAATAAAATTATATGGTACAAAAAGCTCTGTCTTCTTGCTCTGTGTTCTTTTATCAACTGAATTTGCGATCAAAATAGAAATACTGCATTTAAATGACTATTAGTCAGATTGAGGAAGTCATATCTACATAAATTCGTCAATAATCCTTAGTTCATGGTTGATAAAATTATTGACCCTTGAACGCCACGCGGTTTACTGGTGACCCGCGTGACCCCCAAATAATATATTTTTAAATTGTGTCTAGTTTTGACTAGTTTTTAGATAGTTAAAGACGGACAGTGTAACCCGGTCGAAACTTCAGGCAAATAAAAGGTAACATACCTACCTATTAATAATCGCGTTGATTCTGTTTAATTGTGTATTAAAGACTTAAATCCATATTTTTTAGGGAATTCTATGCTCTGTGTTGTTTAATATTATATAGTTGCAGGAACAGCTTTAGTGCTAAAATAATAATAACAAAAACGTGTAACATTAGAATTATTGAGTATAAAGCCCTGCAAAATGTAATTGTTGACAGTAAAAAAAATTAACTACTAAATCATGATTACAGTTTACATGTTTTGGAATGTGTTCGGTGTTTGGATGTACAACCTGACGCCAATCGTGCTGTATCTGTACCACTTAGCTCGCGGCGAACCTTCGGAGCTAGGCCCCATCTGGCACGTCTACTATCCCTTTGATACGAGCAAGCCTACGATTCATGGTTTAACGTTTCTTTTTGAGATGTATGGTGGTAAGTTTGTATATTTTTAATTATAATTATTGTTAATGGTGCTCAGAAGGTAGGTAAAGGGTATAGATAGATAGATATATAATCTTTATTACACACCCACAAAACAAACAGTACACAGAAACAATAAACTTAGATAAGTATGGTTTTGTGTTGTTAAATAGCAATTGTTTTAGTTAAATTCTCTTAACAGCTGAAATACTAGAGCCATCATAAATCCGTTAATGACCCTAAAGCCGATTCGGTGCGGGGTAGTCGAACAAAAAGCATGGTCGATCTATTTTAATGGTTTTTATTTATCATTTAAAGAGCTTTAGAGTGCAAGTTTGGTGTAGTTTGTGTGCTAATGTTTGGTGAAGTGATAAAGATCTAAAACTATTGAAATATCATTGTATTCAACGACGCATCGAGTGTCAAGTGACTTGTCTCAAGACAACTTGCTTTAGACCCGATAGCGTCTTGAAATCTGCTTCTACGGGAAGAGTAGCCTTCACTGAATCCAAGAGAAGCAATAAAAACTAAACACCCTATGAACACTATATCAAGACTCACTTGACATTGGCAGTATCACCGCTCTGCATATAGAGCGGGATTGAGTCCATACAAAAAAAAGACCCTAAAGCCGTTTAATTAATAATAATAATCAATATCTGTCGCATAGTCAGGAAGTTCTTGCACAACACCTTCATCACCAATTCTGAAAATGCGGCTTGCTAGGCTGGGTGGGTGGACACTGGATTGCGACTATTGTCAAATTACGGGAATTGGGCCTCTGTTTGTTTTGGTTTCATTTGCTACAAACTACGATTATTACATAAAGTTATAGTAAAATTTGTGACAAGTAAAATAGCTTTTCTGAACTTTACCGTACATTATTATAGGAATATCGTCAGTAAACTCGATGCTCAGCGCAGACATACTCTTCATAACAATGGCCAGCCATATTACCATGTTATTGCGCCTCTTGCAAGTCAAGATACGCCTCATTGGCACCGTGGGCCAGGATAAACACGTAGATAAGGATAAAAGATCTCAACACTGTTATGCGATGATAGTAGAAGCTGTTAAAATACATCAAAGGCTTATCAGGTAAGGCGAAGCTACATTGAAGTTTAATAGTTTAAATATAGTTTCTGTTTGAGATTGTTGAAACTAAAGATCCTAGAAGGGAACCAAGGCTAAGTAGCCATTTGACCCTAGTTTCTTTTGTCACAAATACCTAGTTTTGGTTGTTAACTTTGTCCTTCGGTGGTAAATCGTTCTCAAACGTGTGAACTTACTTTGAATACCGAAATTGGAAAATCTCTATCACTCTCTATTCCTATTACATGTCAATTACCTGCTCGTAAATTTTTATTATTCTAATTATTATTATTCTAATAATGAATATTCTAGTATTATTTTGGATTTACTTTCTATTAGTGTACTTTGCTTGTAAATAGAAATGTTATTTATTACATAAAATAGATGCAAAAGTAGTAAGTGGGTTTGGTTTGTAGACAGTGTAATTTGTTGTAATTTTATAATCAGTCTGTTAACCGTTATTTAATCATTAGTATGGATTACATTTACCCTCAATTACTTGTACCTACACAGCCAGTTTATTTAGCCATATAACCTAGTGCGACTATAATAAGTATGATAATGTTAAGTATAATTTTCAAGCTATGGCAATGATTTGGAGAATGCTTTTACCGTCGTGAATCTACTTAACGTACTCCTGAGCTCAGTCAATATTTGCTGCGTCGTGTTTAGCATTGTGGTGAGTTAAATTTAACGGTTTTTTTGCTACGTGTTACTATTTTGACAATTTATTTGAAAAAATTAAGCTTAACAAATAGAAAAACAAAAGAGAAATTCGAATCTGTGGTAACAATTAGGTATTGTGCTAGCGTAATTGGTGGGTTTTGTTAGCTGTTCGACGTTTATCAATATCAATTGAAATTGCGATAAATGGTCACTTTGTCACAATTAGAGCAACCAATTTGTCGACAATTACAATTTAGTAAGATATTCTTCTTAGTAAAATCTAACTTTACTGCCTGCAGGTGGTATTACTAGTATCCTGTTTGTTTGAATTCTTGTTTTTGTAACGACAAACAACTTAACTAAAAGTTTCCGTCTAAGGGGGTTTCTTCGAACTGGACCTCTTTGTTCTTAGTATATTTACCTCTCGTGCAAACATCCTATACTTGAATGAATCGAATAAAGTTTTATAAAAACTAAAAATGATCTTTAAAAACAAACTAAAAAGCGGAAAACAATATTTTCTAAAATATACCAAAATTGTATTATAGTTCACTATTTTTAATGTTAAGTCTTTCACAATAAGTAATCATTCGAGTCCAATTTAGAATCTTCTTCTTCTTCTTCATCTATACGGTCAATCCCGGTTGCGTCCAAAGCCATTGCTTTGGAGCCCAGGGTCCGCTAAGTCCAATTAAGAATTTCCTCCTTTTCAAAGTAGTTTCATCTTCAACATAATTATGTTAGCCATAGGACTTTTATTGCTGAACATAGGCCTCCCCCATTGACTTCCAGATTGGCCGGTTGAAAGCGGCCTGCATCCAGCGTCTTTCTGCAATCTTTACCAGGTCGTCTGTCCACCTTGTAGGTAGAAAAAGTCATTCGAAAAGATACATTATTCATATGAACCATAACGTATAGTTAACAACAGGATAAGGTCTTGCGTTTAATACAAGTCAAATTAAGAAATAAACTCTTCTAATTTTGTTTCTCGATGTGCTGGTTTACGCCCCCGGTAAATAAAAATGGTGTCTGTTACTTCGTAAGCGCCACGTCTGCCCAAGCTGTAGCAGTGGCTTAGGCAGACGTGGCGCTTACGAGCTTGTTCAGCCGACAAATTGCAGTATTATCATCTTATTATTACCTCTGTGGCTTTCATCATTACCTCAGCAGTATGATATGATGACTCACAGACACCTGAATAGATTATTAAAAGTTTACAAACACGCTCTACGTGATTATATTTTTTGAGAAAAAATTTTTTTTACAGATCACAAAAGCCATTGTATTTCACAGCCTTTAAATTTCGTGCTATCACGATGATTACGTACAGTTCAGTAAGTTTTTGTTCTGTTGTAATGACTTGAATAAAAGGAAATAATTGAAAATGAGATTAAGTAAATATGATTTCAATTTGTCTATAATGTTTTGATAATTTCTTTTCAGATTCTAACAACATCATATTCCTACTTTACCTTGTTGTATACAGCCTATCGTCGAAATTAAAGTCTTGGATTTTTTTAAAACGACAATGATTGAACCATATTAACGTGTATCTTACGCATATATTCAATTATTAAAAATCTTACTAATAATTATAAGTCTTAAAATAGAACCTATTAGTTTATTATCAATGAAAGTAATAATTAATTTATAGGTTATTACAATTTTATAAATATCTCTTCAAACCTTAAATTACACTCTCATAAATAACTAGGTGCGTAAATCTTTTCATAAAAATAAGTTAAGATTAAAGCGGTTGCAAAGAGATTTAAATAGTAATGAAAGCCAAACGAAGACAGTTTAATATCACAGACTATAAATTATGAAGGCTTCAAGATAATGGAGTTCCTTAGAGCGATGAAAAAATAATTTAAATGTTTAAGATAAGTAAAGTATGTAACTAAATAATGACTTTGAAATGTAATGAATAACCTATTAAAAAGAAAATAATAATTCATCGATTATTTAACTAGGTACTCGTATTTAAACAATAAACTAGAAAATTTGTCTTTTTTGTTATATTGAACTTCTGGTAATTGGTAATTGTTATGGTATATTGAAACATAATTAGAATTTTCCCTGTGGTTGTATGTGTTAACTTGATACATTTATCATAATGATTTCATTTAAGTAGCCCAAACTCGCCGAATTTCCTTCTATAAATAAATATATATCCGTAGCCGAGAGTAATGGCGGATTTAATTAAAATTTCACTCATAAATTTTCTTCTAGGAACATTAAAAAGTTATTGCATTATCTTGTTTACATGAGACGTTAAAACTCACGAATGTAATGTCGTTGGTTTACTTGTGCTCGTAATTTTTATTACCATTATGTAATATTATACAATATACGAGTAAACAATGATTGTAGGTAATTATCATAGGTAGTTAAAAGTAAAATATTGTAATGTCAATTTTAGTTGTATGCATCTTAGTTTTATTAAAAAGTACGTACCCTTACAAACTACTACATTATAAGCTTTTTTAGCTAAATAATAATTAATTCTTTATGTATGAATACAAGTTTAAAAAATAATTCGCAGTACCAACGTTCTCAAGCAGTGAACCATGTTCGGAAATTAAGTGTTCCAATATAATTGATTACGTTTGTGGGTTAGCAGAAAGAAATGGTGAAACAATTATTAAAACGTATCACAACGAATGCCATTTGAATAGAATAAAATGTAAATTGAAATCCATCGCTGGTAAGTTGATATTGAGTTTAAAATTTTGAAGTTCCATGAATTCTCACTTTAAACTTTTCTGGAATTTAAAATGTAGAGAAAATATTCCCCTAGATATTCGTCAAGTTCCCGATGTTCTGTGTAATTTAAAGAAGCGAAGAATATATTATGATACTGGTCGCCGATTGAATGACTTCAGCATCGTAGGGGCTCACCAGGCGTGTAACCATAGTTGTCCTACATATTGCGTCGATACTTACGAACCTGCGTGCGCACAGATTTGGACTACCCCGGACTCGTACAAGTACAGGCCGATGATAAACCACTGCCATATAGATTTGTTGTCGTGTGCTGCTGGGGTTAGTAAGTATGAATCGCATAATATTAGTTACTAGCTTAATGAGACTGACTAGCCACGAAGCCTACTACGAAAAACGAAATACGATGTTTCGTACGAAACAATACGCAAACGATAGGCATACTAACCACGTAACACTTTTGGATGTCGATATTTTAATCGGATGCGACTTATTTTCGGAACGACTTTGTGAATGAATGAATAAAATGTTATTTATCGTATTATTTAAAAAATCCGAAGCGTTTCGTAGTAAGCAATCCGAAAAACGATTATCGTATTAGCGGATTTCGTTTTTCGTAGTAGACCTGCTGTCCATTCCGTTGGCAAAGAACTGATAATTAATTTATTCATATTTGAATATGTGATATGTTTTTTGTAGCAATTTTGACTGAGTACACTCGTGTAGCAATTCCGAACGTCGCGTCGTAGTATGTTGGCCTAATATCGTAGCGTTTATCATCGATGTTTCATTAATCAACTTTCATGCACAAAAAACGGTCCTTTTACGATGATTTGTTTTAGGACTTTAGCGTTATAATATCCTTATGCCAGTTAAAATAGATTTAGTTTGTGGTACTAAAATTAAAGTGCCAAACTATGTGTGGCTCCTATCGGAATGCTATTATTTTAGCCCCGATACTGCGTTCCTATCGTGACATTAACTGAGAATTATGGCCGTTAAAAGGTTTAGCGGATAAAATATAGTGTTATTTTTGTAACCTTACGAATTTCACATTATTTAAAATAAGTAGGATTTACACGAGGTAATTTTTTAAAAATTACGCATTTATGTATACGGTGTGGCCCAAATAGTGACTTGTTATTTTGATTGCTATAAAGTTCTTGCATAATCTAATCCGGCACTGGCTGCAGTAAATATTGACCTTTGTAGGCAGGTAATATTGACATAGAATTTTTGAATGGTGTCACACAAAATATGTTTTTTTTTTGATTATTCATAACCTATGACTAGATAGGTCTTAAGCAACATAACTTTATTTCGGCTACAAACTCTTTAACCACCTATTGAAATAAAAATTTTTTTTCTGCTGGCAGCGGATGGAAGATTATTAGAATAGAATATAGAATAGATAAATTATTTGGTACTACAAAATAAAACAATTTACATTAAAAATATCAACAAGTACCAAAATGGTATCCGCTCAGTATATGGCCGTGACGGCAGAGAGCACGTCGCGACCACTGGTATTCTGCGGATGCCAGCTGAGATGAGGGGCGCGGCCCACATCTTACATTAGTTACCTACTTTACAATAAATATTTTTTTTACAAACAATCTGATACTTAGATAGAAAATCATTGTTAGTTACATACATGCTTTAAAGTTTACTAATACAATGTCAATCAATCTACATACTGATCTAACTAAAATGTAAGGCTCTATAACAAAATTTAAAAAATAAATAATAGGAGTATTATTAGTGTTAGCTGTATCAGGAGTGGCCTATGTCTAGCAATGGACTGACGAGAACTGATTTTGATGATAATTAAAATATATTTTCAGATGTGACTATTGAGCCGTTAGGCAAGTGTTACAAGAACCCGTCTGGCCTGATGTTTATGTCTCAAATAGCGGCTTTAAAGACACTGAAGTTACTCGAAGATACGCCCGCTGAGCTGAGAGCTCAAAAGCCTGCAGTAAGCCGGCAAGAGCAAGCGCCGCTTGCCATCATAAAACGAAGAAGCATCAGAAGAAAATTTTGAAAATATTTTGTTGAAACACAGATTAATTTTAGATTATAAGATGTGACGGCATAAGTTTTAAACTGTATCAAAATAAATTAAACGTATTTTTGTCTGATTTATAAGTGACATTATCTAAAAAGCTGCCAATTAACTTGTTTAGCATTACTTTGCTGAGAAACTACTTAAGCCTTAAGCATTATCTAATTAAAAATGTATTTACAATATCGCATAGTTAAGTATTACTACTACACGCGTTATTCTTGCCAAATAAAATAAAACAGAATCAAAATTCAGCTGTTATATGGACGCCATTTTGTTGGTTAACTCTTAGAAGAGGTGTAGTTGTATTTAAGTAACATCTTAATCTCTTAATTATGAATACAACATTTTGTTAAGCTTGTTTACAGGCTTTCTTAAAGTTAATTAAAGTTTATGAATATGGCTGTAAGAAAATCAATGAATTTGAATTTTTTATCGTTAATCCATATTTTAGACTTTGCTTAGGTTTTATTGAGTCTACCTATTGTGAGAATCAGGAGAGGAGAAAGTGGGTTAAAAGGTCAAGAGTCTATTAGCGATATTAGAAAACCGCAGCATAGGTACTGCAATTGTAATTTATTGAAATTAAATAATGATAATTTATGTTGTTATCAAGTTACAACATTATTACTATTTAAATAATTATTAATTATGTTGTTACAAGTATCGTACAACCAAGTAAAAAATAAACAAAACCAAGTAAAAACATTGAATTTAGTAATTACCAAAAAAAGAAAATCAGTTTAAAAATTGACTTTATTTTCTCGTTGGAATTGCGATTTATTAAAATTTAGAAGTTGGACATGCTTATCAAAGGTTAATTTACGAAGAAATTGCCATAAAATGGATAGATAACACCATCCAAAAACATATAGGTTACACATTAATCCTTCGGGGAGCTGAAAAAAGCGTAATCGCTAACGGCGCGATTGCTTTTTAATCAGTGGAGCATTGATATTCAGGGTGGGCGTCCTAAATCGTCAAGTGGGGCTTAAATTCGGTCGCACGTGATTAATGCCCGCTCGTCCGATTTAGTGTAAAAACACGACACGCGGTGTTCACCTCTAGCCGTCGAGATTTGTGCGCTTAACGCTTCCAAATCCTATGCGAATGCTAAGAACTCAAAATGTGGTAAATAGTACACATAAATATCAAATTATAGAAAAACATAAACTCGAAGAAATTGGTGGAAGGTAGGAATAGTATGTTTGTGGAGATTTAGCAAAACATTATGTTCATTTTTATGCTAAGACCTTCAATTACCATGTTTTTATCAAATAAATATTCTTATTCGACATTTTTAGTTTTCTCAACCGCAGCGGGTGCGAGTGAGAATTGCGTATGTGAGTTCTCAGCCTTACAGTCCATGGACTCAGCCCAAATTACCCGCCGATTGTACCCCTTAAATTAACGAGCCCAGAATTAGCGGGCGGTCCACTAGTTTTTGTTGAATTCGGTCAAAAATCACTGCTAATTGGAAAGGTGCGTAATTGATTTTCGCTAATTAAGCCCGTGATTGGGTTGGGCCTGAATCTGTCAGCTATTTTCAGTCGTGGTGTAATTCCAGGCGTTATTTATATTCGTGTTAAAACTGACTGTTCTTGACATGAATTTATTCCACAGGGCAATAGCTCAAACTGCGCCTGCGAAGAATGATTTACATGAGCTATGATACTAATGTCTTTTGCGCCTCTTAGGATTAGCGAATTTTATTCTGAACTATTCACTAACATCGTTCTATAGCTGTCAGTTTGTATGACGTTGACAAAGTTTGAATGAATTATGTTTTGCTGATCCGGATTTCGGTGGTGCAACTAAGCGAGTGACACGAGATTTTTCATATAACACTAGCTGTTGACCGTGACTTCGTTCGCTTGTTCTACGTTCGTCAACTAAAATTGAGAAAAAAAAACTGGATAAGGACACCCTAATTACCTAGCGGAATGAAATATACTTTACGACTTATTCTAATACTTACCAAATACACATTAAAAAAAACATAAAAATCGGCCGAGCCGTTTCGGAGAAGTGCACCCATCAACACCGTGATACGAGATTTTTATATGTAAGATATTCCATAGAAATAAAGTATCGTTGTTACTAACACCATAAAAAGCTTGAGATGTCTTTAAAACGTTAGACTGACATTTACAGCGCAATTAAAAACATTTTTTTCATTATCAAATAACTAAAGCAAACTACATCTACTAAAAAGTAACAAGTCGTTTTTTACAATCTGTAGATTGAAATTCTGACTCGAGGGATGTAACATAAAAAGGGATGGAAAGGTCATGATATATCGTCTGACTGAACTTAATCAAAGCTGAAAAATGCGTTACGTAATAAATAATTGGCGCTACGATAGTAAAAAGAAGTTTAGGGATGGTCAAGTGAAACCACATACAGGCTGTTCCGTAAATCAAGGATAACCATATAACTATTTAAACATCATAGAGAACAACTTTAGTTCTAAGACTTTTAATAATATGCATTTATATTTTATGTCTTTCTATACAAATTCAATCAGCTGTTTGGTAATTTTGTATGGGAAGTTATTAAATATTCATGCAAATTTGCAAAAGTCATAAAACAAAATTTGTCCACAATGATGTTTATGTCGTGGCCAGATCATAAAATTGATCATTTCATGATGTGATCAATTATTTCATTAAATGGTGGTGTTTTATGATATAGAACAGCAGGTCTACTACGAAAAACGAGATCCGTCAATACGATAATCGTTTTTCGGATTGCTTACTACGAAACGCTTCAGATTTTTTAAAATAATACGTTAAATAACATTTTATTCATTCATTCACGAAGTCGTTCCGAAAATATGTCGCATCCGATTAAAACATCGGCACTCAAAAGTGTTACGTAGTTAGTAAGCCTATCTTTTGCGGATCGTTTATCTTTCGTTTCGTCCGAAACATCGTATTTTGTTTTTCGTAGTAGGCTTCCAGAACCTGCTGCCTACATCATGATGTGGTCTGGCTAGATCAATGAATACTCAGCGTTTGACGATATAAACAGCTAAACGCACGACTACATCACGAAATGGTCAAACACTAGTGATCATATCGTAAAATCGTTACATTACTCACCGGTAGAGGCGCTAATGTTGCTTTGTTTTGGTGATGACTAATGGCGGCGGACAAATATTTTATTCTAAAAGTGAATAATAATGTGTAAATTGAAGGTGAAAGTGCAGTGAAATATCGTTACGCTACCAAGCTAGGCAATTTTTATGAAAGCTACTCGAACAACGAGCACAACGTCAAAAAATAAAGAAGTTCGGAACGTAATTTTAGAGGTTAGTTAAGTTAGTTAGCTATTCGAGTGTTTTTAATAAATAAATAAATCGTTTATTTGCACAAAACACGGTATAAATTATTATTTATTAGTTCTGTTTAAAATTAATAATATTTATATAAAATAATAAATTCATCTATCAACCAAGATTACAAATATTAACAAATTCAGGTAACTTGTAAACGTATTTTTATTTTAATGATATGGCCAAACGTGGATTGACATTTCATCGAATGTTGACGTTTAAACGATATGGTCAGTTTTAGTTGGCCATATCATGCAATACCACCATTTTGTGAAATGATCGGTCACATCATGAAGTGGTCAAATTTACGATCTGGCTACGACATACAATTTATGGTTACAAGGTTATCCTTGATTTACGGGATAACTTGTATATGACTATAGGAACAAATTCGTCGTTACTGTTATCGTTCCAGGTAGCCATTTTTTAAACTTATTTTTCAAATAGCGACTCGCGGGTAAAACTATCATGTTATACTGAAAAACAATCACATTAAAGGGCCCATTTTTCAAACGCTAGATTTATTCGACGAACAAAATTGAGGTTTTGACACATTTTCTATCAACATGTCAAACTTATTCTTCATATAATAGTTATCTTGAAAAATTGGACCTTAAATAATACATTTACCTTACTGGCTTATATTTGATTGTTAATTACATGATATTTTCGACGAAATAAGACTCAAGTAAAAACAAATACTGAAGCCGCAATTGGCTTGAGTCTGGGAGTGCTGGAAGACGGCTCTGGCAAAAATACATTGTCTGGTTCTTCGTAACAGAAGGATTTTAATTCTATACTTCGAGATCATAACAATTAGTGTGTTGTTTGGCGCATATTTATTTGTTAGTTGTGTCTGCAACTATATAACATTTTAAAGTTTAGTGCATAGTGTCTGCAACTGTTTGTTTTCTTAAGTATTAAAGTTAGTATCATATTAAATTATTAAGTAATACTGTATACTTATGAATGTTATATTACGGTTATACATGCCATGTAGTTTAGCAAAAAAATGATACTGATCAAGTATGAGTCCGTCTCGTGCAGAGCGTGGCGATTGGGAGAGGCCATTGTTCAGCAGTGGACGTCTTATGGCTGAAATGATGATTATGATGAAGTTATGAGTCAAGCTCAAGCTAAGGATCTAATAAGGATTAATATATTGCGATAAGAGATTAGGCACGCACATTTTACCTTTAAAAAAAAGCTTAATCGTTAGTAATAGTAGATGGTTATTAAAACCTATCCACATACCTAATTCATTACGTTTCTATATAAAAATACTAGCCTTTTTAAAATTTATTTCGACCATAACCAAAATCTTCGAATACAGTTTTATGGTCAGCTGTTGAATATATTGAGTCATTAAAGTCCGTACAGTAATGAATTGGAGTCGTTAAGCGAAATGAGCCAAAAACTCTTTCCCGCAATCTTCCCAAAACTAAATTATCAGCACAGAAAGAGTTTAACGATAATTTCATGAACGAGGCGGCCGCTTGATGGTTCCTTTCATTACTTAAACGGCCAATCAAGACTTTTAATTAAATCTGCCTAATGCAAGGAGGATATTTAAAAAATATATTTGAACCTTTAAAACCCCAGCAGACTCGTCAGCAAGATTAAAAGGTGAATTTCGGATATTACCCCGTCTGTAATAGGCGTTTCCGGGGCTTTAGTTGTGGAACGGCTTTTTTACTGTTAATTATACCTAACATTGTAACGAAAAAGTCGGAACTTTTATGTTGTCATTTGATTATTGAAGTGAGTACTGTATCCTGCTGCGTAAAGGTTGTTCACAATAAACATATAACAATACCTATTGTAAAATATTGTCTGTAAACATTTTTTTTTTAAATTTAAACAAATCTCGATTCATGGTACACGTTTTTAATTCCCACAAATTAAGAGTCTATTTATGTACAACGAATAAACAAACGCCTTAACCCTTTTTAATAAACAAAATCATCTGTTAAATTATGAAACGGATCTAATGTAATGTAAAATTAATCTCTCAAAGGATTATGGCACTTAAAGGAAAATTTTCGCAAATCCCTCTTTTTGCCTGCCCGGTCGCATTATGTAGGACTCAATGGAATACCAAACGTTCTTTATACAAGGACTTATGCTCGACATTTAGATATTTTTTTCAATTTTAGCTTTTGTGGCTCCAGTGATAAGATATTTTAAATGTATTTTACTTGTCCAAGAGCAAGGGTTGAAAACCTTTTAGAAAGCATTATAAGGACCACCTTTATAAGTTTAATTCAAGTTCAGAACTCTTTTTATTTTATCATAATCGTCAAAGTCAAAGTCAAACATTATTTATTCAGTTTAGGACAGAAAATTGCTACTTATGAACGTCAATAATAATATTATTGGCCCATATGGGGCCAAAACATGTCTCCTTATTTTTTGGGCCCTACTAGCGCTTCGAGACCAGACACAGACAATCTGGCAAGTGCTGAGAAGAAACGCCGGAACAAACCCAGTCACCACTAGCTGCTACAAAAAATATATATCAAAATAAACAGGTAGGTACACATTTAGGTACATCAGTTTATTGCATAAAAGTGACATGACATTTTAGTTAAAAGTACCAAGTTTCATAACTCCTGTACTTTTACTTTTGTACATGGATATACTAAAATAATATCTTAATAACTATTAATTATAAATAGACAGTTGTTCACGCCTTAACGGCTGATTGGAATAAACTGAAATTTGGAAACAGTCTTTCGTTGTCCTACCCAGAACACATTTCTGTTTAGATCAATGATCAATTGGAAGATAATACCAGGCATAAAGTCTACCTTTTGATTTTAATTTTTGTAATTGAGTTAAACGAATAAATATTTCAAAACTTTTCACACTTACGTAAAGCCGTTTATAAACTACGTTTAATAAAATACTAAGAAGTCTTAGAAGCAGAGAGCCAAGAAAGATATTATAAAGAAAATTCGCTGACAGGCCACCTCGGCGAGCCAGTTCATTTTACGCTCTGGAGCACCCGTGGTTCTTATATCCTTTGCTCTTTGGCACCACAGCGTGATGCAAAACGAATAAGAGCAGAACCGTTCGCAGTAAAAATGATAAATTTTCAATTCAATTTCGTTAAGACTGTCGGTTGAATCGGCGGCTTCTTTCCACGCGGTTTAATTTTGTATCAGACAGACGTTACTTGAAATGACAAAATATGGGCGACCTGAAATTCTCGCGTATTTCGCAAAAGGGGTGATAGTACTGGTACAGTTTCCACTCATTTTATTATTTGACGACCTCCGTAGCCGAAAAGCGAGCATACTGGACTTGGTGTCGCTATCTCTGAGGTTCTGAGTTCGATTCCCGGTCCGTAAATGTAGAAAAATATATTTTCTATATTATCTCGGGTCTGGGTGTTGTGGTACTGTCGTTGTTTCTTATTTCTGTAACACAAGTGCTTAAGCTTCTTATCATAGGATCAGAGCAATGTATTTGATGTTGTCCAATATTTATTTTTATTTATTTATTTATTTACACTATTAACTAGGCGCCAAATATTGATGTTAACAAGGCAACCTCTGTTTTTTTTTATTACATAAAAAAAAACTTAGATTAGGAGAATTTTCACAACCCAGATATTCTTCGAGAAATGGTTTATAAATCAACCAGACTACAAATGTAACACAAATATGTGACGCAGAGCTTTGCAATTTAATATCAACAAACTACTTCTTCCGTCCTATTTTTTGTTTTATTTCATCTAAACATTCAGTCATGAAATACCGATATTTCTTCTTTACTGACTACGACCTTCTTTAAGGTCCCTTATACTTTAACAGTAAATATCTCTGCGCCAATTACGGTATTACCTTACCACGGCAGTTTTGAACTTCCAACACCGAACCGATGCTTAGGTATTCCTCCAAGTTTGCCAGACTGCGGTATCAAGCACCTGGCGAGCGGAGCCGCAGCTTTCTACTTCACTAATCAAACAAATTATACTTGCAACTTGTCTTGTTGAAGCCAAATTTGAAGTACACCATTTCTATGGCAATGAATTGCAATTGTCTGGACTGTTGGAGCAATACTACTCGTATGACCTTAAGAATGCTATAATGCTCTATCTATTTAATGTAAAGAGTATATTTTATTACTTTAACACTATATGCAGCACAACACGGACCCTCGTCTGATAATAAATACTTTTAGGTATAAATAAAATATTTCCCCTTACATCTAATTTGTTATATTTTGACGGATGGACGGATGGAAGTTTATAGAATGGTGGTAAAAGTCTGAAATAAACGATAATCCCAATTCCCAAAGCATTTCGGAATTATACTATTAAAAGTTGATAAATCTCGGGTTTTACTGGAAAATCTTAGGATTTACTGTAGTTTGGGCTTTTACAGTAACATGGTCAACATGGACACGCTTTAATTTTTGAGTAAGTCGATTTTAGTTTTATGTTAGATTATTTTTGTAGATGCACTAGTATAATATTGATTTTGAAAATATCTATAAAGTACTAACATATTACGACAAACATAAGAGAACCTGCATATTTCTGTCAAACCTACACATACCTTTAAATCTTGTATTCCAAAGACTAAATTTAGTCTTAGAAATATTCTATTGCGCAAGACTAAGAACAGGGTTTAATACAATAACGTTTGAAACATGAAGACGTGTTTCATATACGCGACCTACTCCGCGGATTCAGATTAATATAAAAGGTTCGTGGAACGGGTGTGATCATGGCCAGGTGACGCCTTCAAATTAAATTTGTCTGAACGAAAAGGACCGGGTGCTGTTTATTATGAAACAAAGTTACATTCACTTACCGTGAACTGTGAAGAGGCATGATAAAATACAGGGTGTCATTTTGTGTTTGTGTACTATCAGTTACGGGCTAAAATATATTATAATATTAAATCTTACTACAAAATGATCCATTTATAGGAATACCTTTGACGACCGTCTGGTGTAGTGGTTCGCGCTCCGGACTACAAAGCCAGCGGTTGCGGGTTCGAATCCCGCAAGGGGCAGATGTTTGTGTGATGAACACGAGCATTTGTACCTAAGTCATGGATGTTTATAAATGTATTTAAGTATGTTTATCCGTTATCTAGTCGCCATAGTACAAGCTTTGCTTAGTTTGGGGCTAGCTAATTGGTGTGATTGTGGAAACAATTTATGTTAGTAAATAGCAAATTTATTAATTATGTTCGTTTTCAATAGTTAAAAGTGACCTTTTTAGACATGTGCTACGAAGCCAAGCTGACGTTTTAAATTAAAGTTTAAGTTCTTATTTTAATTTGGGAATTTTTGGTTTCGAAGTCTTAGAATAAAGATTCTAGTAATGTAAAGTGAGGAAGTAAAGTAGAAGAATAATTCCACTGAAAAATCAGAAACTTAGTGTCTGTGTTTAAAAAATACATAACTGTGGGCGTTTACCATACAACTTACTTATTCAACTTATGAATTAAGTTGGTTTGTTATTAACACATTTATATTAGCTTCGTTTGTTACTAACTAACTATGTAATCAAATCGTGAAAGCAGTTTTTAACCTACTTCTAAATGGACGTGTCGATTTAAAATTTTGTTTTGTCATTGTCATACAATAATTTGACACCATCGTATCGTGCTGATCCGATGATAGAGTCAGGAGGTAGGAGGTAGAACTCATTCGATTCGTTTTGACGAATCCATATTTAAATATAATAATTTATCATTAGAAAACTGTCATACTTGTAAATATTTTCCATGCTGATAAGGTTTTAATGTAATTCAAATCATTTATTTGTGATACACAGTCGAATATTTAGTATATGGAAAAATGTGTTAAAGCAACCTATAATATAACGCGAATATAAAACAAATCAATCATTTTCAGCTTTCTGCTTCGTTGTAATTTAGCCATTTGATGCGACTGACGACATTAAAATATTAAATCAAATTCGCTACAAAAACATAACACTATTTAATATAGAGAGATAGATAGGTAGACACTTTATTGAACAAAAACATTAAAAGTTATTACACACAAGACACAGTTATGTACAATGTACAATATAGCTTTACTATACACATTCTACTTCTCATATTGGTCGCAAAAGTTATTGTTCTTCGTAATTTAGGATCCTTTGTATAAAGTAAACTTCCACACAGGGGCATTGTTCATGAAATTGAAGCAGAGATGGGCTTTACCAAGACGAGATCTGTAAAGGCAGATCTCTGTTGCGTCCATTTATAGCAGAAATACCTACCGTATCTATCTTACTAATATTATAAATGCAAAAGTTTAGATCGATGGATGTTTGTTACTTAATCACGCCTGAACGGCTAAACGGATCTAGATAAAATTAAGCACAGACATAGATTAGCCTGGAATGGAAGATAGGATACTTTTATCCTGGAAAAATGTACGGTTCTTGAGGGATGCAAGATAACAGACATAATAGATGGCGCTTCTTACCGTTAGATATCGCTGTTCTGTTGCCAAACATTTTTTATGTGAAAAAAAAAATGTAACACTAGCCACTTGCCCACGACTTCCTTTGCGTGTCTTTAGTTTTGCCTTACTAAGGTTTTGCAAACACCACGCGAACTAAGTCGCGGGCAACAGCTAGTATTCTAAATATCTCCTTAGTTTTAAAATGTATGAGATCTGGAACTACACATTACGAGGAATATCCCATGAATCACAAATTATTCATTTTATTATCTGCGCTGTAGACGATCAGGGTAAAGATGCTGTTTTGTGGTATTAGAATTTTTTCATTCGAGAAAAGGTAAGATAAATTAGAGATTTATTTAAGGTTTAGCAATTATGAGGTAGATGCCCGAATAATCCATTCGATGTTTTCGAACGTGATAATTAAATTAGTTTTATCTGAACTTATAATTGAGATCCTAAAAAAACTGATACTCTGGAGAAAAAGACAATTAAACTTTATCTCAAACGTCGAGATTCATCAATCACATATACAGTTTTAGAAGGATCAAAGAAACAGACAAACAAAAATGCATACATATACAAACCCACGCGAAAATCATAACCGCTTTCTGTAGAAGGGTAAAAAGAACCGTCTGAGGTGTAATTCGTTTTATCACTCATCATTATTCCTATTCCTTAACCGACACCGAAGTCAATAATGATGTCGGGTAATGGTACTCATCTTATTCTGGACTTGTCATTATTTGCCTAAAAACAACTAAACTCATAATAAAGAGTATAGTTGTTTTTAAAATAGTTAATCAGGTTAATGAGCTGACGACCTACATACATGCTTGTACGTATTTGTTTGTGTTTTGTCTAAAATCATCTTTATAATTTAATATTAAGCAAGCTGTGTTTGTCTGTAAATCTGGCAAACAAATTGTCATGTAACTTTTTATAATGTTGTAAATAAGCAAGCAGTATTATATTAACAGTTTAGTAACCCAATAATAAAAAACAATAAAAATTAAGAGACCGCAACAAATCAATCATCATCATTTCAGCCATAGGACGTCCACTGCTGAACATAGGCCTCCCCCAGTGACTTCCAGATTGGCCGGTTGAAAGCGGCTCGCATCCAACGGCTTCCTGCAACCTTTACCAGGTCGTCTGTCCACCTTGTAGGTGGACGTCCTACGCTGCGCTTGCCGGTACGTGGCCTCCATTCCAGAACCTTTCTGCCCCATCGGCCGTCAGTTCTACCTGTGATGTGCCCCGCCCACTGCCACTTCAGCTTGCTTATCCGTTGGGCTGTTCACCGCTGCATTGGAAGACGCCTTCAAGTTCCTGGAATGGAAAGGATTCGGCATCAACATTAACGGCGAGTACATCACTCACCTTCGGTTTGCCGACGATATCGTGGTCATGGCAGAATCGCTTGAAGACCTTGGCACAATGCTCGATGGCCTTAGTCGAGTTTCCCAACAAGTAGGCCTTTGGATGAACATGGACAAAACAAAGATCATGTCCAATGCCCATGTTGCGCCCTACCCAGTATCAGTTGGGAGCTCTACTCTCGAAATTGTTAACAAATATGTCTACCTGGGACAAGTGATCCAGTTGGGTAGGTCAAATTTTGAGAAGGAGGTCAATCGTCGAATCCAACTCGGCTGGGCAGCGTTCGGAAAACTACGTAACGTCTTCTCGTCCAAAATACGTCAGTGCCTAAAGACGAAAGTCTACAACCAGTGTGTGTTACCAGTGATGACATATGGAACTGAAACGTGGCCTCTCACTATGGGCCTCATAAGAAAGCTCAAGGTTGCACAGCGTGCAATGGAAAGAGCTATGCTCGGCGTTTCTTTGCGGGATCGAATCAGGAATGAGGAGATTCGTAAACGAACACAAATCAATAACCTAACACAATTTTATAAGCAGCAATTTATATCTAGCTGATTAAAAAGAGAAGCATAGTGATCGTACTTTACATTTAACTGGCACTAAATGTGCATCCACCAAGAGTATTCTCGAGATAAAGCTCTACTCGACATGCATTTTAACTGCCTGTGAAGCATGAGTTTTTAATTTATTAGCCTTATTACTACCCCCGAGCGCTGTTCGGTTGAAATTAGCATATAAGTAACTTAAGCGCTATGTACCTATTGTTGTGAAGAGACATATAACAATTTTGTTATAATTTGGCTTACGAAATAAACTTACAGCCTTATTCTTAAACGTTACCTTACTTAAAAACACCTTTAAACAATGCTTAACATTTTGTATATAAAAACGCTGAGATAATCAACAGATTATGCTGTTACATAAATACATGTCAAATTAGCAACAGCTGCACCTCTTTTAAGAGTTGCAAAAAATTACCTCCATCCATGGATCAAGCACTAGATTGCTAAATCCATGCCTTCATCTAACAGGTGACATTTGATTCTGAGTTTTGTCTGTCAAAATTGACAAATATTAAAAAAAGATATTTGGCAAGAATAACGTGTAACGTATGTGTGTAAACATCCAGATTACTACCTTCCTTCTCAAAAAGGAGTATTTAATTAAGCACATTTAAGAGGCGTTTATGAATACAAAAAAAAACTGCTTAAGGCTTCCTTAACTAAGCTGTTATTGTATACTGAATGAAGAGAGGCTCAGAATCTATCAACTTTAAATAAATAAATCACAAATGTGGGTATAAATCGGTATTAGCGAAATTATAATAATACGAATACTATTAAGCAGTTACATTTGTAATCAATAAAAGTAATAATTAATTCAAATAAGTATACCCACTTATAGGGTAAATTAATATTATATGGATGTTTTTACAACAAAAATAAATAGCGGACCCTGGGCTCCAAAGCAATGGCTTTGGCCGTATCCGGGATTGACCGTATAGATGAAGAAAAGGAGGAGTTTTTAGAACAAAAATAAACCGACTTCAACTAAAAAAAAGTGGATTACTTAACAAAGTCGAACGAGGTCACGTATGATAATATATAGATTTGATTTACATTTTAATGGAATATATATTTTGTGCTTGGGAGTAGAGTTAATAATAATATTTAGCTCTTCTTAATTGTAATTCGGTTTCATTAATTTTTTAAAGTAAGTAAGTATTAATGACTGTACAACTAGAATTAATGCATTGCGCTGCGGTTAGCCTATAAGTTCATACATAGATATAGATACAGTCCACAATGTTCTACGAGTTATTGAAACTTGTCAAAAAGTAGTGACAAATAAACATTCATACTAAACGCACGTCTTTCAACTTACAAATAATCCCTTCACATACACTCGACCTTATTGCGTAAGCATATGGTCCTTCGAGCCGGATACACCGCATATGGATTTGTGTTTTCGAACGGCAACCGGCTTGCAGAGAACAATAGACGGTGCATTGGAATGCGTTAACAAGTCTCATCTGCCGGTGTTTTTGCAAGATATAGTTGGTTATAGTGAAATAATTAACTACGCATTTTAGTTTTGAATCCGAGTGTATGAATATTAGTGTTTGCAATACAAACTAAGTTTTTAAAGTGTTTTGAACTTATATAACATTGAGTGAACGAGTTTTACTAGTAAACTGAGTACTTTGAGTAATTGTGCATCATCATTCTGCGAGTTATTACGAAAACTAAGTAACTAAGATATCTTACCTACCGTACATTGCTACGACCTACGTATTGCTGCTGGGATTATTACGAGTTATAAAACATGGATCAAGAAGTTAGTAAATTGGACGTGCTTTTTGCATTACAAGTCGAGTATTCAAACAATTTAGAGAAAGCAGTCAAGAACTTTAAGAAAACACCGAAAGATAGAATTAAACGACCTTATTTAGAGACGAGATTAGAAGCACTAGAAGGGTTGTACAATACCTTTAAAGAAGGGCACAAAGCTATCGTCACTGAAACTTTGACCGAACAAGAGTATCCATACTTTACTGAAGATAAATTTGAATGTTTTGAAGAAACTTATATCTATTATAAGTCATTGATACTAGAAGCTTTGCAACAATTGCTCCCCACGACGCAGCAAGCATCAACAATTACCATGACGCCGCAGTCGACACCGTACCCCATTATTACGCAAGAAAATAAAAATTGTGATGTTAGACTACCCCAGATTATATTGCCGACGTTTAGCGGAAAGTACGAAGAATGGCAGACTTTTTATGATATGTTTTCATCGCTAATCCATAACAACAAACATGTTACCCCAGTACAAAAGCTTCATTACTTAAAGAGTAATTTGTCAGGTGAGGCACAAAACCTATTGCGCAACTTTTCTACCACAGAGGCAAACTACGAGGAAGCTTGGAAACAGTTAGTGCGGCGGTATGATAATAAAAGGTACAATAGTAATGCAGTATTGAGGAATTTATTTTCGCTAAAGAAATTACAAACTGAGTCGGCAAACGCAATTAAGCAATTATTAGACACTACTGCTACATGCTTGAAGTCGTTAGATAATATAGGCATAAGTACAAGTAAATGGGATGCTATCATAGTGTTTTTAGTGGTTTCAAAGCTAGATACAGAATCTATAAAGCAATGGGAACAGCATCTAAACTCCATAAACAATGATGAGTTACCGACATGGGAGCAATTACAAGATTATTTAGAAAGCAGATTCAGATCTTTAGAGATGATAGACACGAATGTGGCTCGTCCAGTACAACCAGCTAAGACTGTATCGAAAGCTAAAACATTTCATACATCAATTGAGGGTAATTCGAAGAGTACCTTAGGAGAACGAAAATGTGCAATGTGTCATGATGAAAACCACTTAATTTATCAATGCAAACAGTATGGCCTTTTAACACCTCACAAGAGACAAGATTTCGTGAAAAACAATAAGTTATGTTTTAACTGCTTATCACCTACACACTCTGCGCTGAAATGTCGACAAACAACAAGTTGTAAAAAATACGGACGACGTCACCATACTACCCTACACTTCGAGCGAGAAAATAGAAATACCCACCAGGAGATGGACCCACCGAGCGAGGTTGCAGCTAACCCGTCATCGAGTGAACCCCCCCGTGAGAGAGCAAGCACAGGCTACACAACACGAGGTGATACCCAAATTACTACAGCATTTTCTAGAGGAGAGCTACAACCAAACCACGTCCTGTTGGCGACCGCTAGAGTTAAGGTATTTAATTCAATTAATTGTAAACAAACTATCAGAGCTTTACTTGATCAGGGGTCTCAGGCTTCTTTCGTGACTAAGGCCACGGTACAATTACTTGGTTTATCACGTAAACCTGTAAGTGGTTGGGTTTCAGGGTTAGGAGATGGTCGTTTGAGAATTAAACAAACGGTTTCACTTCGCTTACAGTCACGCCATAATCCAGAGAGTGTTATTCAAGTAAACGCTTATGTGTTACATTCCTTGACATCTTTGCTTCCAGCCACTAGACTTAGTGTACCAGAGTGGTCAGCTATTGTTGACCTGCCTTTAGCAGATCCTATCTACACAGTGCCTGGGAAGATCGATATCTTACTCGGAGCGGAGGTATACAGTGAGATATTACTGGAAGGAGTAGTCAAGCAGTCTGAAGGGAGTTTGATGGCACAAAACACTGTCTTTGGATGGATTATATCAGGAAGAGTAACAAGAGAATATGGTGAGTTAGCACAAGTTAATTTTTCTAGTATGCACGTACATGTTGATGAGGATGACAATTTGAAGAAGTTTTGGGAGATGGAGAATGAGCCTAATGCAATACAAAAGGAGATGACGAAGAATGAGAAAATGTGTGAGGATTTATTTGAGTTAACTACAGTTAGAGATAAAGAAGGGAGATTTGTTGTGAGATTACCTTTTGCAACAGATGATCCTAGGAGTAGGTATGGTAATTCTAAAGAGACAGCTATCAAAAGATTAGAGTTATTAGAGAGAAAGCTATTGAGAGATCCGAAACTACGAGAAGAGTACAACAAGGTATTTGCGGAATATTTAAATTTAAATCATATGAGACCTGTTTACGAGCATGAGTTAAAGAATCTGAATACTGTGTATCTTCCTCACCATGCAGTGATAAGAGAGGACAAAGAGACTACAAAGGTAAGAATTGTGTTCAATGCCTCTAGTAAAGGAGACAACAATGTGTCACTAAATGACGACCTC
This sequence comes from Anania hortulata, assembly GCA_963576865.1. NCBI lineage: Eukaryota > Metazoa > Arthropoda > Insecta > Lepidoptera > Crambidae > Anania > Anania hortulata. The sequence continues at coordinate 10,210,697 of OY756390.1, read as the reverse complement.
CTTGTCGGGCCAAAGTAACAGCAGGATTTGAGGCATATTTTAATGAGATGGAGAAACCATAAAGTATGTCTTATCGCGGATATTGTTAAAATGTACAGAATGGTTCGTGTAGCTGAAGAAGACACTGACTATCAGAGAATCGTGTGGCGATTCTCATTAGACGAACCGATACAACACTTCAAACTGTTACGCCTGACGTTCGGCACTGCATGCGCCCCATATTTGGCAGTCAAATCGTTACAAAAACTTGCTGGATTTAGAGGAAGAGAAATATCCATTGGCAGCTAAAATAACGAAACGCGATTTTTATATGGATGATCTTATTACCGGAGCTGAAACAGAAAGAGAAGCATTAGAGGTACACAATGAGATGAATGAGTTAATGAAATTAGGTGGATTCGAACTTCAAAAGTGGAACAGCAACTGCGAGAACGTAATGGAAAAAATTAGGGATAAAAATAGACAATATAATCAATTAGAGTCTATTAACCTTAACAAGACAATCAAGGTTCTTGGAGTGAGTTGGTGTCAAGAGACGGACGACTTTTTGTACACGGTAGAACTACCAGAACCCATAGAGATGATAACGAAGAGACAAGTTCTGGCTGATGTAGCGAAGCTTTACGACCCAGAAGGCTGGATTGCTCCTGTCGTTGTCAATGCCAAGAAATTTATTCAGACGCTATGGAAGTCTGGGTTGTCATGGGATCATTGCTTACCTAAAGATTTGTTAGATGAGTGGCTAGCATATAGAAGAAGCTTGGTGGATTTGAAGCAACTGAAAATACCGAGATGGTTTAAAGTTACGCGAGGCTCTACAACAGAATTGCACGTGTTTTCAGATGCGTCTAAATCAGCTTTTGCGGCTGCAGTCTATATTCGAGTTAAAGATGAATCAAATGGAGTAAACGTGCACTTAGTGACAGCCAAAACCAAGGTTGCTCCAATAGAAAAGGAAATCTCAATACCAAGGCTTGAGTTGTGTGGTGCTGCCTTGGCTGCTAAGCTTATATGGGAAGTGTCACAAGTAATGGAGATACCCAAAGAACATTTGTATGGCTGGACGGACTCGACTATCGTTCTAGCATGGCTTAAGGGAGGCGCATGTCGTTGGACTACTTTTGTGAGTAATCGAGTATCCACTATCTTAAATATCATGAATGTTGAGCAATGGAATCACGTACCTACAGAATCGAACCCTGCGGACTGTGCTTCGCGAGGCTTGCACCCAAAGGATTTGATTGTTCATCCATTGTGGTGGCAAGGGCCGCAGTGGTTGTCAGAAAGTAAGATTGAGATGAATGACACAACTATTGAAGAAACACGCGAGGAAGAGAAAGTAAAGTCTTTAACCGTTTTATCCAACATACACGAAGATTTTATTTGGTCAAGGTTTTCATCCATGTCTAGGTTGCTTAAAGTACTGTCGTATTGTCGAAGAATTTTGAATCTAAAGTTGCCAGAAGATAAGAGATTACATTTACCAAAATTTATTACAGCTGAAGAAGAAAAAGAAACATTACTTGCTTGTGTTAAACAAATTCAAGAGCGTGAATTTGAAAGTGAAATAAAACAATTAAAGACTAGAGGATGTGTACCTAAGAAGAGCTCCTTACGCACTCTTAATCCTTTTTTGGATAATAAGGGGATATTGAGAGTGTCAGGTCGCCTTACTCATTCAGATGCATGTTATGATACAAGACATCCAATGATTATGCCTGCTAAAAACCATTTTACCGAGCTTTTAATTATTGATGCTCATCATCGGACGTTACACGGAGGACCGCAATTGATGCTAAATTTCTTGAGAACCAAGTTTTGGATTGTCCGAGCCAAAGAGCGTGTCAAAAAGATTTTCCGAGAATGTGTCATTTGTTTGAGATATTCTACAAAAAAGGCTACTCCGCTAATGGGTCTTCTACCAGAGTCGAGGTTAAAACCTAGTAAGCCTTTTAAGTCTACAGGTGTAGATTACTTTGGGCCAATTCAGATAAGATTTTCACCGGGCAGAGGAGCAAAATCATATAAGGGCTACGGATGCATTTTTGTGTGTATGGTCACGAGGGCTGTACACTTAGAGGCGGTTACTGACTTGACTGCGAAGGCATTTATCGCAGCCTTTAGGCGTTTTACAGCACGACGTGGTCACTGTCAAGACGTATGGAGCGACAACGGCACCAACTTTGTTGGCGCAGACAGAGAATTAAAGGATATGTTTAATAATGCCAAATCATCGCTTCCGGATGAAATCGCGAAGCTACTTGTATTGGAGCGCACAACTTGGCACTATATCCCCCCCCACTCACCGAATTTCGGAGGCCTGTGGGAGGCAGGCGTGCGTAGCACTAAAACACACTTGCGTAAACTACTTGGTAACACTACACTTACCTATGAGGAGTTGGCGACGGTCCTGGCGCAGGTGGAGGCGTGTTTAAATTCTCGTCCTATAAGTTTGATTAGTGACGACCCTAACGATCCCCTACCGTTGACACCCGGCCACTTTCTGATAGGTGAACCTTTAATAAATATAGCTGATCAGTATACTGATTGTAATATCCAGGGTTTAAATAGATGGAGATTAATCCAAAAAATTGTAAACAACTTTTGGAATAGGTGGTACAGAGAGTATCTTGGAAGTCTTAACCAAAGATATAAGTGGAATACAAAGGGTACAGAGCCTGAGATAGGTAATATTGTAATCTTAAAGGAGAATAATATGCCCCCTGCTAAATGGCTCTTAGGTAAAATAATACAGAAACATACTGGACCCGATAATATCACAAGAGTTGTAACTGTCAAATGTAAATCAGGGACATTTAAGCGTCCAGTGAGTAAGCTTTGTATGATTACCAAATGAATTTTCTTTGCATGATTTTAGAGTTTATTATATTTAGGTTGTTTATATCTTTTTTTTAAGTATACCTTTTGCCTAAAGTTTTGTTAGGTCAATTATTCATGTAATAATATGCAGTTCCAAACAACGTTATGATCCTGTCGAAGCTTTATGAATTTTATTGTACTACCTACTTAGTCATGGTGTAGATGTGTATCTAGCTACAATGAAAAATAAGTTACGGTGGGCGGTTAGTTTAATTAACGGAATCAATATTGTAACCAGATAGTACGTAAGTTAACAAAAGTCTAGGATATACCTACCCATTGCGTAATCCTACTATCGTGTCTATTTGGGTGTAATTAACAGCATTTATAAAATGTATACTCTCATTTATTACTACATTGGCTTGTGTTTACAGTTTTAGCTAATAAGTTCATGTTTACATATTTAGACTTTTTAATTTTATTCTTTTTATAAGAACTATTGTTCTTGGTGGGCGGAATGTACAACTAGAATTAATGCATTGCGCTGCGGTTAGCCTATAAGTTCATACATAGATATAGATACAGTCCACAATGTTCTACGAGTTATTGAAACTTGTCAAAAAGTAGTGACAAATAAACATTCATACTAAACGCACGTCTTTCAACTTACAAATAATCCCTTCACATACACTCGACCTTATTGCGTAAGCAATGACACTTCTTGTTTGAACTGTGACATTGAATAGGGCCAATTTTGATATAATTATGTCCTATCCAACAAAAATTTTACGTTTTAATAAAAGTAATGCGTTTACCTCTTCCTTTATTAAAGTTAGTTGAAAAATTTAAGAAACGAGCGCACTGCTCAGATACCAAAAGAAGTCTTCCTTACCTACTTATTTGGCAACGTACTCGATTTAAACGAAAATTTCTTTGTCGTAAATTGTACGAACTTCAATACCTTCGAGAATAAATAAGCCCACAACGGAAATGAAGCGAAGGCGACAACGATGTACTCTTTTTATAAACCTCTATTCTTGGCCGACTCACAACGTCCGTATCTTGAAAATCTCTGAGGGCGAAATAGTCGGGAACACTTTTAAACTTTTTTAATCTGTGACGAAACTCCGTTGTCAGTGGGAGCTCAGATTTTTCAGAATTGGATTTGCGAAGTTCAATTTTTAACTTTTGGAATTGAAAGAGAAGTTCTGTAGCAAGCGACCGGTTCATCTAGTTATCTGCTTTAAGTACGTTGCAACTTGCACTACTGGGATTGCCTATAGGTCTAATGCGAATCAAACGGAACGAGTTTAATTGGAGAACTTGGTGTGCGGGTTTTTCAGTTTATGTTCATTGTTACCGAGTGAATAGTTATGAACTTTGGATAATAAGGTATCTAATATAGGTAATTAAGCCGCGTTAGTAAGATTCACAAATACCGTTAGTACTTCAGTGGCCTTTCTATCTGTCATCAGCAGTCTTTTCTATCTGTAAATGACATTATTTATTAAAGACTTTATTATCAAGACAAAACGATAGCTGGGAAGACAGGTACCTTTCTTAAATAACAAGTCAGTCAATTACGACACAACTGTTTCAAGTGGTTCACTGGCTAATTAAAATGTCTCAGCGGTCTGTCGCTCGCTGCAACTTCCGCGCTGGTAACGGGTAAAATGGTTGATAACGAAGAAAACCCAGCCAAACGTCTTTTAGAACGCGGAAAATCAATTTTTATTTAATTGAAAAAGTAAAATATTTGTATGTTATTAAAGCACAACTCCCAAAAATAAAATAAAAAATGCCATGTTTTATTTTTTTCCACTACCTAATTATAGGTGACATGACATTTTCGTTGATCATCTCCATAGCTTTTAAAAGTGTGTGGGATGGATGGATGGTGGAATCATTAAAAATCCTGTGTTATTCCAAGTGACTGACACTAGTTTTTGACATAATCAACGAACTGTCGAAATATTACGACGGGGTCGAACTTTTTGGTATTTTGAATTCCTTATTCGATTTGTTGTTCCAAAAAATGCAGAAAAACAATTATAATGTATAGTTAACTACTTTTCCTTGAGGTTGGGTTTCATTTACGGTTAGCTAAGCTAACCTTGGTTGCACAGAATTTGCAGTAGGATTAAGGAACGTGAATAGGAACTGTTCCGATTAAGGCGACGATATAGTTAGCGGCAAGTGGCGACTGTCTCTTTTTAGTCAATAACGCATGCTAGGAGAAACAATTAATTAAAAACAGAATTTTATTTTATTTTTATTTTCCTTTATTTGGGACAACAAACAATTACATTGGCTGCTTAGGTACTAGAATATAAGTTAAGTAAGTTTTACTAACAATGTAATCATCACCATTGTCCACAGATAAGTTAAAAATATTTGTAACAGGTTGTGAATTATAATATTGTGTTGTACACAATTGAATTGGAGAAATATTTAACAACGAAGCTCATTCAATTTCACAGTTAAGTATTCCACCATATATTTTAAATACTTACATAAATTTTAATTCACATTTATACAATAAATACCGTGTCATACAACCTTGGGTACTTATTCACCTGTGCTTTGGTTGACTCTATGTTAACAATGGGCATCTTAACAGGGTTAGTTTGATGTGAATGTGAATCGAAAGTTTAACAGTAACATTCCTACAAAATATTATTCCCACTAGTGTGACAGACAATAGAACGTGAAATGCATTTGTTGGATATCGTCCCAGCTGTAAGCTTGTGCACTTTCCGGCGCGTCCAAAGGGCTAATTAAAACGTCCCGCGCGGCCGCAGCCGCTCTGCTGCAACTTCGCACTCTGGAAATGAACTGGTTTTATAAAGAGCAGATTTTCCGGTACATGAATAAATATTTTCTTTTTAATAAAAATGTTTACTTGACGCTTTAACAGATCATTCATTGCTATAGCAGTGGTAACATATTTGTTGTGCTGTTGTATCTGGAATACTGTCTGCGACTACAAAAATAATGCAAAACATCTTCAGTGAAACTACTGCCGGTATTTTTGAGGTATCGATTTAGGTATCATATAATGAAGGTGTCTTATTCTGAGCAGAAGAACAATTTCAAAAAGATTTGGCGTTATTTATTAAACCACGTTACATTTAGGAAGTCTTTAATAATCTTTATACACTCTTAAATCACTAGTAGGTACGTTAATTTATCTCTTTCATTATCATTATCATTTCAGCCATAGGACGTCCACCGTTAAGCATATGCCTCCCCATTGACTTCCGAATTGGCCGGTACGAAGCGGCCTGCAACCAGCGGCTTCTGCAGCCTTTACCTTTACCTTGTGAGTGGATGTCCTACGCTGCGCTTGCCGGTACGTGGCATTCATTTCAGAATCATTCTGCTCCGTTTGCCGTCAGTTCTATGTGCTATGTATGTATTTATCTCTTTAGCTTACTTACTTACTTCGTTGGCTCAGCTACCTGAAGTGGATCTTGACCTCCGACATCGAAGCTCGCCACTTGTCACTATCCCGTGCCAGTTCTGTAGTTAGGCACTCCAAGTTCTCTTAGATCTTTCGTGACTTCATCGATCTAGCGATACCTAGGACGACTAACCAGGCGCCGTCCGGACGGTCATCACAGGAATGCTTATTTTACCTATCTCTTTAATAATATTTATATAGCCATTTATTTCAAATCTAGATAGTTACATTTCATATGTTGGTAGTTGTTGGTTAGTAAGTTGCTTTAGGAGTTTAGTATGGTTAGTTTAGTCTGTTTCTAAGATTTGAACCCTTTGGGTCAGGCCTCCTCCGGCTCCAACCATAATATGCCGCTTTAGGTTTACCGAGAGTCATCCACTCTTTTCCGGCTACTTGGGTCAGGTCATCGGCCCATCGTTGTTTTGGTCGGCCAACACTCCTCCTTCCCGATTGACCCTTCCATTTCCTATCTCTTTAGCTCTTCAAAACTTAATTTTTATGCAGTGGAATCAAATCTTAGATCACAGAAATTATAAAATACTAATTAAACTTTATTTCAGTTGACGCCTAAGGTCAAGATTAAAATAAAATATTAATGCAGCTATTACACTCACTAGCACGGCTATCCCAGAATTAAAAAATTATGTAAGCACGTTCCTTACAACTTGGTATAGTAAATCTGTTGTATAACCACAGAATATATAATAGTACAAGTAGTATAACTACGCAGATGCGGTTTGACTGGCTGACGTGGCGGTCAATAGTTAATTAAAATGTCTCAAAAGTTTAGCATTACTTGGTACTCTAGTTTTCTTGTTGATCATTATTAGTTAAGCGCTAGAATACACTTCTCGAACTATGTCACGGCAGAAACTGGTGGTATAGTAGACTACAGTAGTGGTGAACATAAAGCTTTTAAGATTTAGCTCGCAGTTTGAGCTGCTCTTACTGCAATTTTAAGTCAATATCTTCACTAAAAATAAATATTTAGGAATTAAAATTACGTTCCAGCTGCTAGCATTCTATATGTAGGTACCTAGTTGTGCTTGGCATGTGTTGCAATAAATTCAATTCAAAACGAATCAAAAACATTTATAAATATTTATTAAGACACGGACCGAACTTTACTAATACCCGTATTTATATAGATGTAAAAGTTATTACTTGAGTAAAAGTAATTATTTAAGTAACGATTTTCTTTTTATTGAAAAAAAATTACTGAAGTTAGGACTGTCAAAAGTTAGAATTCTTTTTAGCCATGTAATAGTTACCATTTCCTTTACTTAAAAATTAAGAACATGACTTTTTATAGGTTTGTGCGTTGGTTTACGTATTGTTAAAATTATTTTGTCATCAAAATGCTTAGGAGAGGACAAATTAAAAAATAAGTGGTGTTAAAATTCTAACGGAATATCTATCATTTCGGTATATTAATCTTCTCATGCAACATAACACAGCAACTGACTGTTGCCTGAGGACAAAACCATCAAACACTGGCTGTTGTAACTTTATCAAGTAACGTACACCGCTTCGCGTGCCACAAAAAAAATCCCTATTGTTTTCCATTGTTTTTCTATTGTTTTTTGTGGAACGCGAAGGGATAGCTAAGTCAAGTAGTGACTTTTTCATAAGTTTTTAAAAATAAGAATTCTATACGTAAGTAAATTAAATTACCACAAAACGTTAAATTTCCTCAATAGGGAATATGTATGAAAAAAATATATTGTTTTTACCGTATTTATAAGAAAATATTCGAAATTATATTTCTAATAGTGAAAACAAAATAGATTTTAGGTAAAAAATAACAGTAATATAGTAATTAGAAATTAAGGTATACCTATCTTTTTCTAAAACAACTTTTACGATGAAAAATGTATGGCCCGCATCAAGCGGCTTCCTACAACCTTTACCAGGTCGTCTGATAAGTACTATTTTAGAGGAATAAAAAAGATGACAAAAACATATTTCTGTACTTAGCGGTCGTATTTTCTGAAAATGCAATTTAACGAACTATTAATAACTATTGCACCCAACTGAAACAGTTAACCTGCAGTTGACTTCCTGACAAAGCTTAATGAGTGACTTCCTGACAAAGCTTATCGCCGTCAGCTGTTTGTTAAGTTGTCTTCGCAGTTACCTTTACACTATAAATATCTACAAAAAAAATGCACAACACTATTTTACAAATATCTTCTAGGCAACAAACTAATTCCATGGTCTCAAAATAAGGTTAACATCCTTGTCCAATCTAGACAAGAAATTTTTTCAAAGGCATTATGCCCAGCATACCTATATGGACATAGGCCCATTAAAAAAAGTGCATTTTCTGAAAGGACCTGAACCGGGAATCGATGTTTGGACCCATTGCATTCAAGGCGAATCAGAGAGCCACTACGTCATCGGGTCGTCAAATAAGGCAAATTTTTATTTAATTTGACGTATGACATAAGAAGGTTGTAATTATTAATTCTGTAAACATGTACGAGTAGTTTGTGGTATAATATATCTTAAAAATATTACTTACAATAATCAAAAACTAATTAATTAAATTTGATTTTAAATTATTTTTATATAATATTCCATAGACGTATTTACGAGGCGTAATTAAAATAACGCAAAACCTCCTAGGGGATGATTCTGAGGCACAGATACGACAACTTTTTCTATGGAAAAAAAACATCGAAATCGTAACAAAAAAAATCACTGTGCTCATAGGAAACTGCCGACCAACGAATAAAGATATAACACACACAACCTTGTTTTGTTTTTTGTATAGACTGAAGTAAAAAGGGCACTAAAATTGGAAATTTTGATGGCAGGGATATCGTTTTTTTCAGCAATTACAGAACACAAAACTGATGTTTAATAAACTGATTCTTCATTTCATTCACTTCAATTTGTCTGTTGCAGAACATCATTCGTTAACTTTTATAACAAAGAAAATATCAAAGATCTTCTTCTTCGTCGGTAACACTCTTGTCAGAGTGGTCGTGGTCATCACTTCAGGTGTAGGTGGCAAGCTTCACAACACGTCGCCACTCTTCTCTGATTGCCGCCTTCCTTGTGCATTCATGTAGTAATGATGAGCCATTTACTACCGCTTTTATCTGGTCAGTTCATCTCATAGGCGATCTTCCTCGTAAATATCAAAGTAACCTCTTTTAAAACAGAAAATAGAGATTTGCATTTTATTGGTTAGCCAGACAGTTCGTTTAGTTCTAAATTTTATTAATAGATAAGTTAAAACATACACTTAAACTACAAGTTGAATTTAAAAAAAAATGTTTTTAATTGTAACGAAAAGAACCGTTTTCCTATACGTTTATATGACGAACTAGTGGTATAAGCTATTAATTGTTTAGTGATGCGTCACCCTAAGTACTGTTCAGTTCATTGTTAGGCCTTTCTACTTCAATGGTTAATTTATACAACAGCAGTGAAGTAAATATTTTTCAAAATATGCAAATCATTTGATATTTTTCGATTGATTTCATACAAAAGCAGTTTATTTGGACGGTGACGCTGCCACCGCGGTCAAGGAGCTAATTGGATAGGCTCCACGAAGTTTTCCGCAGCCTTCCGTTCCAGCTGTTATCATAGGCATCTAATTATCTTCATGCGCTGCTTCTTTGCGGCGCTAGCCCACAATATTGTCCTGAAGCAGGCTTAATTCAGGCCTATTTGCTGATGTTTATTTAAAAGAGTATGTTAATAAACGAAAGACGTTCTCGTTAACCTGTTGATATTATAGCGTCTATAACTAGTCTGCGTTACGATTTTGGTTTTAAACAGGCGTTTTGAATTTAGAGTAAGTCCGAATCCCTGTCAAGACATTAAACAAACGTTTGTAAATTTGCTCGGGTCTGGGTGTGCTGGTCTTTCACAAAAAAGAGCCTTTGACAAAATACGCATATTTAGGAAATAAAATATATAAACTAAATTAAAATATAATTTGTAATTCGTGACATTTGTATATTGCTTTCCTTGCCCCAATATAATTAAATAGGCATTTATGTCTATCAATCAATAAACTTACAAATTACCAAAGTTGGAGACTGCTGACCGGCTTGCGGGATTAATTAAATTGACTACTAGTAGCCAATAAAGTTCTTGCAACTACACTGACTGTAAATATAACCGGCCAATGGAATAATTTTCCATTTTCTGTCTTACAAATTGGTCTATAATTTCATTAATCTAATGATTGCTTGAAGTTGAAATAAGCACTAGACTATAACGCACCATACTTTTTTACTGAGTATAATGGATGCAAATTTTCAAATCAAAATTAGTCTAGTACAGTCTTTGTCAACGTATTATAGGCCTTTTAACCCCATATTATCACATTCTGTAGACCCCTAAAACGTTGCCCTCATTAATATGCTTAATTTTTATTATTTTTAATTTGCTGGGGATCCATAGATTTAGAATTAGAACCTGGGGGGACCACCGACGCTGGGAGACCACCGACCCTGGGGGACTACCGACCGGGGGGGTCCGCGGACCCCAGTGGTTCTTTCTCCGGACAATAAAGCCAGAGGTCGCTAGATCAAATTCCGCATGGGGCAACGTTTGTCTGATGAGCACGAGCATTTGTACTGACTGAGTCATGGATGTCTGTAAATTTATGTATATATAATTTATATATTTAGTAAGTATGGCTATCCGTTATCTAGTCGCCGTAGTACAAGGTCTGATTAGATTGGGGCTAGATAATTGGTGTAATCGTTAAAAGACTTTGTATAATAGGATAGTGCTGGATGCTGTCGGTACATTGGACACATCGAGTGATGTGCTACGGCTAGCCGCAAGCCGCAGTTAACTAGGCACGGCGGATTTAATTAGCAATGTAAGCCTGTCGGCAGACTTGACTTTTCGTTTGGAAAATTAAAGGTATTTGAATTACCGTTCTCGTGATGACATATGGAACTAAAACGTGGCCTCTCACAAGGAGCCTCATAAGAAAGCTCATGGTCGTATAGCGTGCTTTGGAAAGGGCAATGTTCGGTGTTTGATCGCGAGATCAAATCAGAAATGAGGAGATTCGTGAATGAAAAAAAGTCGTTACCATAGCCCAACGGATGAGCAAGCTGAAGTGGCAGTAAGCGGGGCACATAGCACGAAGAACTGACGGCCGATGGGGAAGAAAGGTTCTAGAATGGAGACCACGTAGGACTTCCACCCACAAGATGTACAGACGACCTGGGGGGTAACCATAAACTCTTAAAACAATCTCAAATTACGCCCATCCGTCAATTTGGTACCATGAGGTCGTAAAAACAATCTTGTTTCATCGATTTTGACAACATACAATTTTGTTTATCATTCACTCAATTCAATACAAATGACGTTTATTTTGACACTAATGACAGTTACAAATTGATTTCTATGTCAAAATTATTGGTATGGAAAATGGTCATAGCAGACATTTCATTGATTTCTTAATTTCTGAATGAATACTGTAAAAACAGTAACAAAATCTAAGAAATTAATAAATTATATGTATAGATCTCTAATTTAAATAATGATACTTTGCTTGGCTGCTACAAAATTGTAAAAGCAATTATGCTGCTTCGAGAATTTGATTTGAGCTTGTTTTGAATTTGTACCATGAACTACATAATTAGGTTTTGTTTAGGGATGTAAAAGAACGAATGTTTTGGATGTTTTGTCTATTAATTGCTTTGAGAAGAAAAGAGACGCAATATTTAAAACCACTGACAACAGATAACTTCGTCTCTTTCAATTTTTTATCTCCGAAGTCTATGGCCTAATGTCATTGCCATCCAGGGAATGTATAAGTACTACGAATACCTACTTATAAATTCTTTGTTGCTATTAAAAGCATGAGACAGTTGTCCGAAACGTGAAATTATGGAAAAGAGAACGTAATAATCTACTCTTTTATAAAAAAAATAAAGGCGAGAGGTAATGCAATTAAGCGGTGGCTATACGGCTTTTTAAAATTGAGATTGTTTGTCAATTGCTAGACATTTTTACATGGCTCAAAACTGTTTCCAAACACTGAGCTATTTGAGCTATAAATTTTGACTAATGTTGAGACTCAGTTTCGGAACCGATTGATAGGTTTGACTTAGGTCAGCTTCTAATAGTTTACTTGATCAATGCTAATAGTATGACAGTTGTCAAAGGAGTGACACGCTGAAATTTTAAAATCAAAAACTGATAAAAACCATAAAAATATTTATTCGTTTTTATGAAATCCGCCAGCGCACTAAAGTTACCGAAGTGGCAAAAAGGTGGCACGACTGAAAGGGCCATGGGCAGGCCACGTATGCCGTAGAGACTACAAAAGATGAAACCACAAGGTCTTGCTCTGGAGACAACGCACAAGAAAACGAAGCGTGGGCAGACCACCAGCAAGATGGTCGGAAGATATTGCAAAGACGGCAGGACCGGCCTGGACAAGAATCGCTGCACTAAGAGCTAGCTGGAGAGAGCTTCAGGAGGCATATGTCCAACAGTGGACAAAACATATGCTGAAGAGGAAGAAGAAAAAGATGATGAAATTACGTTGTCTAAATCGTAGTAATTGCACCTTGGGGCAAATGTCTTGACATTAAAATTGTATTCTGCAAAATCAGGCACGCATTTCACGACTTTTGCGAGTGGTATCGTAGTGTTTAATTTCTCCAGAGAAAGTGATTATTATTTTATTATAATGAGATCCTAGACCCTGGATAAGAACAGCAGGAGCAAAAACGAGCTTTTTGTCTTAAAACTGATCTACATTCAATTTGGCGCATAAAATACATCACGACCTAGTATACGACTTTTATTTTGAGAATATACAATAAGGTTCCCAAGGGAGAAGCTATCATGCCAACCTACTTCTTTTTTGTTTCAAACCAATGAATACGGATCTGCGAGCAATAGCTAAACATTTTATTTTTACAGGTATTGATACATTTTAATTACGTAATGAAGTGGCGCTTAATCCAAAACTGCTCAATTAGGGGCCTGCTGCAGAGCAAACTTACAAGTACGAAAGTGCGCCTGAAGTGCTCATCAAATCTTAAGCCTTACTGTTACATTTAGTTGTAGATTCTTTACTTATTTTATATAAAGCCTTGCTGTTAGGGAATATTTTGATTTCTTTCCTGTTATTTTGAAACACACAAGTTTAGTTACTATCATAATAAAAAGAAATGAAAATAATAAACGTATCAAACGCCACTAAGTACTTTAAAAGTCAAGCAAGTAATTAGAGGGACACAGGTAAACAAGTATGTTTATGTTCTTAATATTCCATCAGATTCTATTGTAGGCACTGAGTATAGGTCTTTTGTAAACTACATTTTCTAAGCTCAAACATTGTCTGGTTTTTGTGATATCCCGATACAGAACCCTTCGAGAGTTGATTGTCAACCGATAAACCACGTGACACTAATGTTAAATCCTGTTGAATCATAAGTGTCACGTGATCGTCTGGTCGACAGTTAGTTACCGAACGGTTCTGAATCGAGGACGGGTTAACTAAACGTAAACGTAAAAAGTTTTATGTAAACCTAAAACATTAAACCCTGTTTGTGCATTGAATAAATGACAAAAAAACATCATTTAGATTTGCGTTTAATTTGTTGTCAATTGTTGGATTTCTTGTGCGGCAGGCGAGAAGACCACGCTCCCCGCCAGCGCGACACAGCCGCCGGTATCAGACACAGAGCGGCACTGACTGCCAAGATACAAATCATACCTTTACTAATTATTATTATAAATATAACAGTTAATACTTTAGTTTCTCAATCACGCTTTAACGGCTAAACTTAATTAGCTGAAAGGCACACATACATGGGTATTGATGATCTAGGTTACCGTGAGACGATTATTCTACTAATATAAGTCTACGTAGACAAAGTTGCAGGCAGTAGCTAATATAATATTTTAAAAATAGGTAAGCTATTGACCTAAAAAGTTACCATCATCACCATCATGTAGCCTATTGCAGTCCACAGCTGGACGTAAGCCTCCCCCAAAGAGCACGATCTCCAGCCATCTTCCTAACCTAAGCTCATCGTTCCATCGAGCTGGGGGACGTCCAACACTACGTTTACCGTGGCGTGGTCTCCACTCAATTTAGTCCACCTTTCATCGGTTCTGCGACAGATATGGCACTTTATCTTACTGCATTTTACTTTACTTGTACCTATAAAGTACGCTCTTTACATATTTGGTAAAATCTCAAGTTACCTAATTAAGTAAATCCGACCAAGTGCAAGTCGGACTCGCATCCTTCGTACTATCGTACTATATTAAACACGAGATGCATCATTTCAGCCATGGATGTCCACTGCTGAACACAGACCTCCCACAATGGTTTTCATTGGGAGGGATTGCCTTTGGGATTGGGATTGGTTGGCGAGCGCAGTTTTTTATAACATTTCACAGGCAGACGCTGCTGCCCGTCTCGTGCTAGAGGAATTAGTCGCCTCTTACGACACGCCTCCTGTTGGCGGTAGGGAAGAGTATTCTTTACGGCCGTCCCCACACGGCATACATACGAGATACATATTTTCTAAAAAATTTAGTAATTATATTTACTAAGTATTACTCTTAGTAATGGCAATAGTATGTATTGCCATTATTAAGATCAAATTCAAATTCAAACGTTCATTTGCCAAAACGCACTTAAAAAAGGTAATATAAAAATCAATTAAATAAAAAAAGAAAAGATCAAGTAAAAGTAAGCCGAGATGGCAGTAAAGAACACACCAACAGAAGGCGTGTCGTAAGAGGCGACTAATTCCTGTAGCACGAGACGGGCATCGGCGTCTGCGTGTGAACTATTATAAAAAACTGCGTTCGCCATCCCGCCTCCAAGCGTGGTTGTGGAGATGATGGTGGGTACGGGCTATTATGAGCACGATCGAACGTGCGACGCGCCTAACTTGTTAAAAAACCCACACATGTCCAGGGCAATAACATCTTTCCGGACATATTGTCCTGCTGATCGTTGAGCTGGTGGACCACGTGTGCCGCGTTTTAGCTGGAGCTTGGTGGACTCGCCACTGCGGAAACTAAATTGTTTGTCATCTAGTGAAATTAACTAGCATATTCAAAGCAGCAAACGCTCGAACAGCTTTGCTACGTGTTAAATAATGTGATGGGTCGATAGCTATAAGGAAAACGTCTCTTGGTCTTTTCCTGGTTCAGAGACGACTATGTCGCACCCCGCTTCCTATACCTTTGGAAACTGACTGGAGCGGAGAATGTATTTAAGAACATAGTAAGACAGACCCCTCTTGAGTCGCAAATAAGTGAGTATCACAAGACGATTTGAGTTCTATACGATGAATTTAACTACTCATTTGAGTAGCTAATTAGCTATCAATCGGGATTTTTTAACAACCTATTTAACTACCGGGTTCTTATTAAAACTAGATAGTACTAAAATAAAGCGTACATATTTATTTTACTATTTATTTGTGTCAATTGGCGTTTTGCAATAATTTTATGAAACTACTATTAGTATAGGTACACTTGTATGCTCTGTGCATCGAATTTTAATTTACACAGCTTACAGTTTCCTGCGTTCCTAATCATTGACCAGCATAAGCTTTCTTCTCTTTTAGTACCAGGGGTTACTCAAAACTTGAATGCTTTGATTGTATTTTTCTTGAAACTAATCTGCAATAAAACTATTACTATAAAAAATATTGTGAATCGACGTTGTTCAACGTACTCTTACATAATACAATTTGAATGATTGTTATGATGTTTCATTAAACCATTTTCTAATCTAATTTCTTACTAACTGAAAATACTATTTTGTATTTCTGTAATTCATATTTCTATTTCTAAAGTAAAATAAATTATTTATGAATGTTGACAACAAATAATGACTTTTACTTTTTTCTAATAAGTACTGTCAAGACACCATTGCACTAAGTAGGTTGGTATCGGACAATGCATTGTTCCGAAACATTTTTGAAAAACTCAGAGCTCAGTCGTAGCTCATTTAGTAAAGGTGATATCTACGATAGAATAATTTTCAGCGCTGCTGACATGCCTCCTAGTAGAAGCAAGATACATTTTCTTTAATATTTTGGCAAATTTAGTACGCAAGAATAGGTATTTATTGATTTTACTGACATTTTGTTAATTTTAATTATGACGATTCGGACCACTTGCAACGCATAGACTATTTTTACATACCATTCGGTCTTTCCCAGCCTTAAACAAGATTGTTTTACGTAGATCATGGTACCAAATCACGTGACCTAACATATAATCTCATATCAAAGTGCAACCAAACAAAGTTGGTTTTGTAAGAGTTCATGGTTACCCCCGGTAAAGGTTGCAGAAACACGATGTATGTAGGCTGCTTCTAACCGGCCAATTTGGAAGTCAATGGTCTACGTTCAGCAGTGGACGACCTATGGCTGAAATGATGATGATGATTAGGCCATTCTCACGTTTATTTAAGGTTGTCATAATCAAACGTTCAATGTTTAAAGTAACACTAGTTGCGGGTAATGGTACCTACATATCATCCTAATCAGCCCACATCAGTCTACTCCTTGACATAGGTCTCTCGTAATGCACGCCACGGTGCCCAATCCTTGGCTATTCTTTTCCATCCACTGCTTTGCGTATATTATCGCTTTACTAATATTATAAACGCCTAATTTTTTATGAATGAATGTATGGATATTTGTCACTATTTTACGCAAAAACTACTGAACGGATTTTGATAAAATTTGGCATACAGATAGATCACGGCGTGGATAGGATAAAATATACCTAAGATACTTTTTATTCGGGTAAGGTCAACGCAGACGAAGTCGAAGGCAAAAGCAAGTAATGACATATTGACAGTGATTAGGACCTCATATTTATTAGATGCTTTGTATTAATAAAAGAAGAGAAGAAGTAATTGTAAGACTGCTTTCCGTTTTGAGCATCAACCTAATTCAGTCGTATTAGCACCTAATTAAACGGGACTCCGTTATGTCGAACAGTTGAAATCTATGGCAAAAAGCATACCGAGTTACACGATAGCTCACAAAAAACAGGTTCGACCTTATTGTGACTGAATATAACTTGTTTTAAATGAATTCAACCAAATAAAATACACGTGTAATGGGTATTGGAAAAATACTTACCTACTTAATACATAACCCAACTTTTAAGTTTTCTGTCTCGAACTCTCAAAGAATTTTAAAACAGGGTTTTGTATACCTATTTAAAATTCTTTTTTTTTGTAAATTGTAGTTACAAAAAAGCTGAAATAAAACAGAAGCTGTCAACCATATAAGAGTAGGTATTACGAGTATGCGAATTCTGAATATTGGTGAATGTATAGTTACAAAATACACTTTCGTTAGCATTTTCCGACATCGGAAATTACAGTCGCCATCGGACCGAAAGTTTCCACGGTTTTGCCGGCATTAATCACGGCTGGTCGAAATCGACGGCCGATAAATAATTTACTGCTGGCATCGGCCTCTTGCATCATAAATCCTCGTCGTGAAATCGCAACCAAATTGACAGTTACTCGATTACCAGCGCTGCTCCAGACGTATTAATCACTGCCGACCTAAACAAACCAGGTTGTGAGTGCGCTTTGATTCGCCCCGTCATCGCCACTTGAAGAAATTCGACGTTGCTAAACGAGGCTCGCCACATGACGGTGTAGGGTATCAATCATTCCTTAATTTAAAGAGAGGCGATGCTGCTGAAAAGCTAATTAAGTAATTGGATGCCGAGCGCATGAGACCGCGTAAGAATACAATTTCTGTTGTTTCGTTTTACTGAATTAAGGGGTTACAGCAAGGTGGACAATAACTACGTAATTGTATTACTACACAACCAACATATTAAGGCGTATAGTCCTTAGGTAGTTTCGGCACCCTCACCTCGCCTTTATACCCACGCTCTCGGTAGTGATATTACGTCTACAATGCTTCATAAGTTATTTTATTAATTGGTAATCTTCGCTTGTTTTGATTGCGTCTCCCCGACATGAAACTACGAGTAATATTTAAGTCGTGCAGTATATTATTTAAAAAAAAAAAAACTAATATTATTTAAATCCCGTAAATGCTGTAATATTTAAAAACACTGTCAATACGTACCTATTCTGTCTTGCTTACTCATGCTTTACATCTTCAGTCACACTCACGAGTAAAAGTAATGAAACATGCAAAAAATATGAGGATATTAATATAGTTTAATAAATCAAACTTTTAATAACTTTTCAAACTGATGCGGTTGCAAAAATTCATTAAAAAAATTGTAATTCGGAAACTACGAAAAATCGTAAAACATGGGGGTGATTCAGATACATCTCAACACGAGGCACCAAAAAAATGTTTGGACGTCACTTTTCTGGCCACCCTGTATAGGTCATTAAAAAGCCGGCCAAGTGTGAGTTACTCGCGCACTGAGGGTTACGTGCGTACTTGTATGTAAATAGTTTGTCTATAGCGGAAATTTAGTCTTGAAGATTATTAAAGATTTTCAGTTAATTAAAAAATAAATAAAAATAGGTAGGCTACCTAAAATGTAAAGTTTTCGGTATTTTATCTTTACTAGTGCTATAAATAAGACATGAAATTCCTTGGCAAATTTCACGATTCTAGGTCAACCAGAAGTACCATAGGTTTTGATTCCCTTGCAGGTGCCAAAATATGCGCACACCGGGTTAAATCGTATCTTTTGGTTGTACTGACTTACAAGTTAGAATTTTTCACAGCTTCAAGGGATTGCAGACCTGAATATTTGATAATAATTAATATGGGTCTTGACAGACAGACAAGCAGACATCCGTCTTCTGTCTGTCATGACCCTTAACGAACGAAGTGACCATATAAGTTTTGTTTTTCCTTTTAAGATACCCTAAACACGTATTGCAGCACGATAAGATAAACTAATATTTCTGACATTTAAAATGTTACCTCTTATTTTTTTTATTTCAAACAACCTTAACTCATACTAATTTAGTTGAGTTAGCGTCACATACTTAACTCGGTTAACGTTAAATACTTACGAGTAACTTCCTTCAAAAGCATCGCACGGATGCAGTTTTAGCTCAAAGTTTAGTATGCAAATTACGTTCAACTTTTTAATAAAACTTTATTGCATTTAACTCTATTTGAAACTTAAAAGGAACTAAGTAGAATCTTTCTATTCAGTGAATCGGGCATGATAGCCGCTTGAAGGTAATTTGTTTTTAGCTCAACGGGTGTTTAAATTCGAATTGTTTTTTTTATGCAACAAACTCATAAGATGCAAAGTGCACAGATTACGTTCTTAGAGCAATTTCTTCCAAAACTAAAAAGTTCTTTAGACTTTCTTAGCTTTTCTATTTGTTTTCCACTTAAGGTAGTTCAGTATGATACAGGTAGTGTTGCAAGTATGTAGTATCTATACTCTTTAATTCTTAAGCTCAAACAGGATTACGAAATTACTGATCCCAAGATTAAATTGGTATCTGTTCAGAAAATCTATGACAGGATAATAAATTCCACCTTAAAACGGCATTAAGTGTATTGACGTATCTAATACTAATCTTAAATTAAACAAAAAAACGATTAATGCGAGCTGGCGTCACACTTGGCCGATTTTTATTATTTGTTTATCACTCCTACTTAATTAATACTTCAAACTAAATTCGACGCAAATGGTATTTTTAATACGATAGAGTACAAAACAAAAATCGCGTATTTGAAAACGCGTAGTTTCTGAATATCCTAATATGCGTTACACTATGAAAAGAAACACATTCAATCACAGTTAAAATGATAGAGCTCTTATCCTATTAGTACACTTTTAGTACATAACCCTAAATCCATCCTACCATATTTACCTAATACATAGTATTAAATTACAGTTCACAAAACTTACCGCGTTCCACCCTTGCCATCTTTGGTAAGTAGCTTCGCTTAAAGCCATCTGCATAAGTCCATACACCTAAAATATGTTTCCATCGAGCGTCTTTGCGTTGCCGGGAGCTATATTTAGGTTAAAATTAACGACTTCGTCCGGAAACTGGTTTGTAGGTCAGGGTGAATGGAGATCAGAATACATTTTCAGCGTCTCAGAGATATTAACGTGAAGGTAAGTCTTCTATCTCAGCTTAGAACACCTGAGCTCCAGCTCGAACCTCGAGTGCTATATGAGTTATGTGAAGAGTTTACTTCAAAGTTGTAATATTATGTCTACGACTACATACTTAAGATGTCTTATTATCTAAGAGGTTTTACAGGACTTATGGAAGTGCCCATCTTTAATTAAAAATAAATGTTTATTTGTTGGTCTTATAGGCATTCCAAAACCATTGATCAGATTGTGATGAAACTTTGGTGAGTTGTTGAGCGCACGCTAGGAAAGGTTTTTGAATTAACTAAATTGAATACCACGTGAAAGAAGTTGCGGGCAGCAGCTAGTTGTTAAATAAATATTCTAACCATATGATTTATTATATAGTGTTTTTTTTCCGTTCGAGGAAATTATAAAATGTAAAGTAAGGTAAAAGTTGTTTAGTCCACAACGTAAATAAGTACACAAATTAACATTCACAAACTAGTAGTCACTCGATAGTTTAAAAAAAAATTGTAAAGGAATTCTGATGCTAAAATAGAATAACTTAAATTAAATTAAACATTTGAACATCCAAAAAATATCGTTTCCTATACAAACCTAAATATTTATCTATTTATCTACCTATAGATCAGCCGCTATGCTCAGTATGGGTAACATTTCCATACTGAGCAGAGCGGCTATTAAGCAACAAAACAAAACAAACAAACAAAATTTCGGTACAAAAAAGAAATTCGGGCCTACAATGTACGGTTTGCTTGCTTATTATAAAGTTCATAAGTAACTGCCTACATAACCTATTAATTAAGTGAGTTTTAAAGAGCTCCTACATATAAATATTACATGCGAGCCTCGTTTTACTTACTACAATGTAACAACTCGAAAGTAACATGCCACAAAGTTACATAACACCGTTATATACATACATGCAAACTCGTGCCCAAGTTGAACACACATATTCAATTTGTAGAGTGAAAACTAGATGGAAAAGTTGTTCAGTTGTAAACGTATAAAAATGTGTTTTTGCGATGAATCCGAAACTTGCTTATTTTAATATAAACTTATAAACTCTGTCCCTTTAGTTCGACAAAAGTGTTTTGTAGTATTCGTATAAGCAAATATAAGAAAATAAATCTTAGCAGTTAGAGCATGACGACCGTATCGGCTCAGACTTCTAAGCCAGGCTTAGCAAGGATCCGGTGGTACAGTAATTTAGTAATATATAGTAGCTTCAACATTTCCTTTGGAAGCCGCTTTAGGCTCTTACTGGGTAAAGTATATGTTTATATGTATTACATAATATATCAAAAACCAGAAGTTAACAAAATTTATTTTGACAGTAAAACCAAACCAATACATTATAGTAACGCATAACCAAAAGTAATCATGTACTTACCTAATTATAAATAGAAAACGCGATTCAACTGTAAACATAGATCTCAAATAGACATCATTAAATATCATTTATTCAAGATAACATTGTGGCAAGTTAGCTATAGTCATAAAAATATAGTACTCATCAAACCAGTAAGGTCCATTCCCGAGAATAATGAACAATCGATAAAATATGTTGAAAAAAAATGTAATCCTTTTACCACCTTTCAGCCGGCATGAAAAGCTAAAACCTAAATCATTTCATATTCAAACTACCAACCGTACCATATACAATATAAATGTTACAATGGCAGTCGTAAAAGCTACCGCTTAAACCAAAAAAATTTAACACGTGGATTGACTTTTCATGTTTTCAATACCCTGCAAGTTGCTCGATGAAATTTATGGGGGCTACGCGGGACCCACGCGAATGACGAGTTTGCAAAAAATTGGTGCGTTTGTGTCGTATTCTGTCGGCTCGTATTAGGGTGGCAATATAAGTCCGAATTTTTTTATCGGTAGAGCCTTCTGACTATTTATCGCAATGTGTGTGAACCATAATATAATTAAATGAGCCCTACCGAAAAATATAAGTACAGCGCAAATGCTTTCCGGTATTTCAGGATATGGTTTTCAGCAGCAATGTGATTCTCTAATTAAATGACGTCGCGAATACTAAAGTCATTTTTAGCTTGACGCTTTGTGTTGTTACTTAAAATCAAAATATGTAGCTCACACAAACATCTAACTATTTTTTTTAAATTTTTTTTTATAGAGAGATAGATACTCTTTATTGCACACCACACAAAAAAAACAGTACAGAGAAACAATAAATTTAGAATGGTACAATTTAGGCGGTCTTATCGCTAAGAGCGATCTCTTCCAGACAACCTTCAGGTAGAGGAAAGTAAAAAAAAAAAAACTTTTATTTAAAACTTTATTGCACAAACTTAATCAAAGTGTACAAAAGGTGGACTTAATGCTAAAAGCATTCTCTGCCAGTCAACCTATAGGTCATACAGAAAGCTTGCAAAAAGGTGCGGTAAAGAAACAAGAAGAAAAAAAAAACATTAGGTAAGTGTATAATAAATATAGACATAATTATTAAGATACATAAATACAAAAAAAACTATGATATAATACATAAAATACTTATATCAAATAAATAACATACATATATATACATATACTATATTATGTAATCATCTATTAAAAATTTGCGAACTTTGTTTTTGAATGAGACTTTTGACTTTTTTATGTCGAGGGGAAGTGAGTTCCACAGTCGTATTGCCCTCAGAGTGAAAGATTCAGAGACGAAAGAAGAACGATGAGCCGTAAATTGTCTGAGGAACGGAGAGAGCGGTCATGAGATTGACTTAGGTATGAAAACATGTTTTTAAGATAAGAAGGTGATGATGGATGGATGAGGATTGTTTAGAACGGCGTAAGTAATGAGAAAGAATTCGAGAGTCTCTACGCTGACGGATGGGAAGCCACTTAAGTTGGAACCTGTAACTGGAAACATGATCGTATTTGCGGAGGCCGAATATAAATCTAATGAAACTATTGAGAAGACGATCAAGTTTGTCAGTGAGTGCCTCGGAGAGGTTAGAACAGCATGAGTCAGCGTAGTCGATGATAGGGATGACGAGAGTTTGCATCAGCATAAGCTTAGTTTTAAACGGAAGAAAAAAATTCAAACGGTAGAGACTCCTAAGGCAAGATATAACCTTACGGCTAACTTCTATTTTATAACTATTAAACGACCTCCATATCTGAGAGGTAAGCCGGAGTTGGCGTTGCCATTTCTGAGGTCCCGGCTTCGATTCCTGGCCGAGTTAATGTAGAAAACGTATTTTTCTATATATTTGTGGGTCTGGGTGTTGTGGTACCGTCGTTATTTCTGATTTATTTAACACATGGTGTGCTTTAGCTTCTTGCATTAGGATCAGAGCAATATACGCGATATTGTCCTATTTTTAGATTTAAAAAAAAAAAAATATAATGTACTGTCTTCGACAGACGTAAATCTTAGGTATTTGCTGATGTTCTGTTAAAAGTTGGGTACTGCGGCCTCTAGGCTACCCTAACCTAATTTATTCAAAAACAAAATTAGTTTGTTATACTTGCTGAAGAAAGTAAAATGTTTATCTGTAAATTGTGACGGGTATGCACTTGCAGAAATGATTCTCATGTCGCATTAACTATTAATACCCATTTTAACTAATAAATTACGGGGTATTTTTGCTACTGGTTATAACAAAATAAACTTTTTTCGAGTGATTATTTACATTTAGAAATTACGAGTACAATATCCATCGCACCGGCCGCGGTCCTGTACTGATTTAATATTTATACACTGCGCGAGTATTTCGCTATCGGTGGCATTTTCGCGCTCCGCTGGATACAATGAATGGCGTCCATTGCAATATCTAGCCACGCTTGAACACTCCGCTTTTGAGCGAATTCCACCTATGAGGTCATGTCTTTTTCAATAGACGAATTCGGTTCTCTGTAAGTAATGGAGTCCATTGTTCGTGGAAATGCACGTAGTGGAAATTTTTAGTAGATTGCTCGATCGGACATCACGGGATTTGATGCTGCTATAGACTTAGTATAAAAAGATTGTGTATGAAAATATTGGTGTGTGTCTGTGCAATCATTTTTGCCTGTGTCTTCCTCTTCGAGCAGTCAAATACAATAATTACAAATGATGTTCATATACAGAGTGTAACGAAAAGGTAAAATAAAACTTTAAGGGGTTATTCTACGGCTAAATTACATCAACTTTTTCTATGGGACCAATATCGAATTCGCAAAAAAAAAAAACAATTTCCCATACTAAAACGCGACCAGCTGGCATCAGTTTGTATGGAAACGTCAATTTTTTTTTTGAGATTTCGATGTTGGTCCCATAGAAAAAGTTGATGTAATTAAGCCGTAGAATAACCCCTTAGAGTTTTATTTCACCTTTTCGTTAGACCCTGTATATGCGTGGGTACGTGAACTAGTGATAAATAAATATTTGTAGTCAGTTGGTGTTTTTTCTCTCGATCGAAGTACGAGTAAGGAGTAGTCATCCTTGTATTATTAGGTGCCAGAATAATATGTATATTAAAACGGTATATTTTGTCAAAGGTGTCTCCCAGTACACCGATCTGAGAAAATTTAGGAATGTTTGTTTTCTAAATTGACCCGACTAAAAACCGAATCCTTAAGGTTGCGGCCGTAATGCGGGATGCCTCGATGTTGCTTAGCGCTTGACGTCTAGAAGCTAGGCGTTAGCTTACTAGCAACCCTAGTTGCGAGCTTGAGCAATCGCAACTGTTGCCGGTTGCTGCAATTGGTGATTTAGCTGTCAGTAATACGAGTTGCTAGTTTCCGCAACCGGCAACGTGTATCGTCCGCAACCCCAACTCCTCTCATCGACTCACAGATTTCGAAATTCAAAATTGCAGCAACCGCAAACTAGGCCTTGATAGCTGGTTTTAGTCACCGCAACGGGCAATCACGTATTCAAGTTGACAGTTGCAGTAACTGAAGTTGCTCCGTGCGCTTATGCGATAAGCTCACGAGCTCGCGAGAACTACTATGGGTCAAATCGAAAAACTTCCGCTTGGCGCCAATCGAGTTGTATCTAATGTACCTAGAGTAACTTATGTCATAAGCGGAAAAAAAAAAAAACGTTTAGAAGATTAACAATCATCCGTTATTTTATCGTAAAAAGTAATTGCGTTAATTTGTTTCTTTGGCTTCGACGTAAACAAATGCTTTATTTCTATTGTTTTATTGACTGCCGTTAGAGAAATATTAGCTCAATTAAGACGAATAGACTAATTGCGGTCCGGAGGCAGCGAGGCTTCGCATCAATCCTTAGCAATGAGATTTGGTGGCTGCTTAATTCAGACTAAATCGTGTAAATAAGTGAGATTTGTTAATATTATTGATATAACTGAGTCGATAAGACTTCTCTGGGAATTGACCAACAGCGAATAATTATCATCACCATCATCATCATCATTTCAGCCATAGGACGTCCACTGCTGAAAATAGGCCTCCTCCATTGACTTCCAGATTGGCCGGTTGGAAGCGGCCTGCATCCAGCGTCTTCCTGCGACCTTTACCAGGTAATAAATAACAACTTAACGAATCTTTTTAATAGTAAAATATCCAATTGGCCAAACATAACAAGGTAGTATGCCCATCTTTGTCTTCATTATTTACCATTAGGGTGAGATTTATAAGTCAACCGCTAATCTTTATTTTAAAAAAATAATCGCTGTCTCTTGGTCATCGTATCACGCGTGAACGTATGGAACAATTTCGCTAATTCTTTTTTGTTGTGGTAATTACTGTCAGAACAACGTTCTTTTAAAAGAAACAAATTAGAAAGTTGCGCAGAAAATCCTTTATGAATAAACTAAACACACGAGAACGAAGTCGCGGGCAATAGCTAGTAAAATATATTTATGTCGCAGTAGACTGGGTAAAATTAGCGTTTAATTGCACGGCTAGCCAATTCATTGAACAACGCAATACAACTACACGCCTAGTTTTATACTTGAATCATTATGAGTCATAATGATAATTTAACACATTTAAAACATTCGATATCACGGCTGACTTAGAAGGTGCCTTAACATTAAATTAGTTTATTTCTCTGCCACCGCGGCGCTGTTTAGTTTTGTTTACAAGATGGTGGCAATAGCAGGTGTTTATTGGTCGTTGTAGGTTGTTTTGTGGTTATTAAAATAACCAAAATAAATTTCCAATGTTATTTAAACGTTGAACGTTGTGTTCAGCCATTCGGCTATTTGTCATTTAGGCGTGTGGTTGAATGACGTTGTTCAATGAAATGGCTAGCCGTGCAATTAAACGGCTATTTTAACCAATTGGCTGCGACATATATTTATATTAATAAATATCAGACAGACAACACATCAATTGACATAGTCTCCAAGTAAGGAATTAACATCCTTGTTTTACGAGGTATCAGATCATGTATTTTGCCAAGGGCGTTTTCTACCATACTCAGAATCAAGGCACATTACCGCGCCACTACACCCATCGGGTCGTTACCCGACTTCAAAAAACACAAAGAGATGAGATTCTTAATGAGACGCCTTTAATTTAATGTTGTTTTGTTTTATTTATGAAAGTGCATCAATTTTTTACCGGAATAAAAATTTTGATGATTCTTTTTTTATTGAATAATATATTAAACTTAGTTCTAAATAAATTAAATCCTGTTTGAACAGTTTACTTATCTATTTCTCTCGTTACTTTGACAACACGCAATCATTTTCACGAAAAAAACAATGTCAGACTCAGTTATAAGAAAGCAACTAAATTAGCATGAGAAAAAATTGGCAATTTGCAATTTGGCGTTTTGCAATTAAATTGATTTAGGTTAGTTTGTTTTATGTTCTGATATTTTTGTCTTTTCAATAAGTTTAATGTAATAATATTTGCTTTAAACAAAGAGAGTTGCCCCGCCATTCATGTAAATTTCGTTACAATATTCCAATTTCCAAAGCTCTTGAGGCTAAATTGAAATTCAAGTCGCCATGTTTTTTTCTAATTTAGGAATCTAGCAGTGTCGGTTTTAATTTGTTAGGGGCCTTATACATAATTTAGTTTCTATTTTGAGAGGCAATTAGAAGAACCTTATTGGTTTTAAGCATCATTATTTTATGAAACACGCTCATTAAGGAGAATATCTTGTTAATCCAGGCTTAGATCTTTGGTTTATATCTTTAACAATTAATTTGGTTTATTTCTTAATTAGATTTAGTACTACGATTAAAAAAATATTTTTGAAAGGCTTTATTCTAAATGACTAAAAGAAATTTGAAAATATTTATTATATTTACTTTTCTTCATAGTTGTCCTCTGTCCTAAAGGTTGTCTGGAAAAGGTCGCTTTTAGTGATGAGACCAGACCGTCTATGTTGTACATCTTTCTGTAAACATCAACTGTAACTTCTTTCATGCAATAAAGAGTATCTTAAGTATTATCGCATCGTTTTGAAACTGTAATTATGATAGATCTATACTATAATTACAAAAATTTAAAACGATCCGACCTAAGTAAAAATTTAAATCCAATATTTGATTACAGTACAAGTAAAGCTAATAAAGCCTAACCCTCATGATAATGTTTATCACTTTTTAGGGTTCCGTAGTAAACACGGAACCCTTATAGTTTCGCCGTGTCTGTCTGTCTGTCTGTTTTTCTGTCTGTCTGTCCGCGGCTTAGCTCAGAGACTCTTAGTAGCAGAAAGCCGTTATTTTGTCTATTCTGTGGTGTGGGGTGTCGTTAGATACGTCGTCTAAAAATATTGTACAAGTGTGAACACTATTTTTCGGTTCTGAGATTCGTTTGCGTAGTTTTAAGCTTTAAAATGCATTTTTTTGTTAGAGTCCAAGAAGAACAAATGAGAAAAAATTCACGACTGTGGTATATTTAACGAAGTACAAAAGATAACTATTACGGCAAGGTAGGTGTTACAAGTTACTAGGGAAATTTATAAAATGTACAGACAACGGTAAGTCAACCTACCCAAAAAGTTAAAGAACTATTGAATCGATTTTCAAAAGTCCGACTCGTAGAGATCAATATCAATTGAGATTTGACGTTTTGTGGTAGGTTGACGAGCTGTTGTCTCTACTTGGAGAAGAAAATTACTAGAATGAAGTTGTTAATTATGTAGAACAGTTTATAATAAATCTATATATACAAGGTCGCTTTTTATAAACGAGTGAAACTTTAACAGAACTTCTAATTATATTAGAGAAACCGGGCCCCATTATTTTCGTTCTTAAACACGGGCTAGTTTTGATCTTTATTATTCCTAACAAAAAAAAAATAATTAAGAGCATCCTGTCTAGTCTGAAACGTTCCTACGTCATCGCCTCTGTCTCTCTCATTTCAATCGTGCCCCACTCTTCCCTCGGGCACGCACGGGGCACGGGTGTTTTATTTTACGTTGAAATCAAAATAGTTTTTGGCGTTTTTCTACGTATAAACTAGCGTATAAAATTTTTCTTTTGTTTAACTAAAATGATTCATTTATGTTTTTGTAATTGCTCTTTAAATTTCACCCGTTTATAAAAGGCGACCTTATATAAAACAATGTCGGGTTAGTTACACCATTTATAACTCGAGAACGGCTGGACCGATTTTTATGATCTTTAATTTGTTAAATTTGTCTCCGCCCCGAATAACTATAATAAACACGGAAATATTCACAAAAAAAAATGTAGGCGGTACGAAGTTCGCTGGGACAGCTAGTTATTAATAAATAACAGTTAAAAATACCGTGTATTGAGACTGGCAACTACGAAACCCATTTATTGCGCGTGGCCCGACACGCACTTGGCCGATTTTTTAAATACCGTTATCTTTACATACGCCATCGCACATATACATACTCTAATGTTTTTGAAATCACAGCGTAAAAAATCGCAAATACTTTATAACAAGAAAAAGTTCGGGCCCTAATTCGGATGTCAAATACATCTGGCATGGTAGTTAGGCGTCTGGATACATATCCTTATTCAATATTTGACGATCATATCAAACGTCCCCATTCGTCAAGGGGCAGGCAAAGCGAACAATAAAGCCCTTTCCACTTAATGCTTCGATGGGCGGGTGAACGCTAAATGGAAATTTCCCAATATCACACATTACGCCATTAGGTATGTTTCTCTTGTGCCGTAATAGAAACATTTTCGATTTGATTTCACGCAGAATGTAGGCTTCTGAATTTATTTACAGACGAATCGTTTAATGTTGGATATTTTTTTTTTTTGGGTTTACTGCTATCTAAATTTATGATTGATACACTTATCCCTAAAAGCGACATTTTAGTTTGACGAAATAAAATTGTCTAAATAAATCAATAATTTTGTCTACACTGTAGACGGAATAAGTACAAAATTATTTCTCAAATTAGAATAGGTACTGAATCCAATACAATTTCTAAAGGGTTACATTCAGAAAAGAAGGTTCTTAGAATTTACGAGAAGAACTCGTAAAATCAAATACGCCTCAAGTATTATTCTTATTACGAGAGATGCGTACTCCACGCCAGTTATTATAATCTGGAATTTTAATAAAGTAGGTTCTATA
Source organism: Anania hortulata (assembly GCA_963576865.1). Lineage (NCBI taxonomy): Eukaryota > Metazoa > Arthropoda > Insecta > Lepidoptera > Crambidae > Anania > Anania hortulata. The sequence continues at coordinate 10,180,843 of OY756390.1, read as the reverse complement.
TTAGATTCTTGACATCGCATGTCACACCGATAGAGACGTTAGAGACTAGCTGGCTGGCTGACTTATACCTATAAACCAAGTGGGTACATAAAATTTAATAAAGGATATCTGGTGGAAAATATTTAAGCGCAAGCCATTCTGGGAGCGAAGCGAATAGAAGATAAGTTCGTTCCAGTTCGCTCATGGGTCTGTCACGTATTTTAATACTTGGGTTCACACCGCTAACTACATAGCTAAACTGTGCCGGTAATGCTAACTTGCGAGCCGGCGAAGATTTGGTTTGACGACATGAGCGAGATGAACACTTCGCTTCGCACCTAGTGTGACCTGCGCTGGCCAGCAAAGCGAGGCTCACGCAGTGGCCTAGAGATTAACTTTTAATGCGAGGGTTGATTTTTCGGTCGGACTAACTAAGAAATTTTCTAAATTGACTTGGGCCTGTACGTGTAGTGTTTCTGTTTTTTTTTAATAAAAATTAGGATCGATCCATCTGTTTCCGAAATCCAGAGTAATATTAGCATAATTTTCCGAAAAGATTGTTGCATTTAGTTTCCTTGGTGGCTTAAAGACGCTAAAAAGCGAAAACACGTAACAACTTTCCTGTGACTCATATTTGCACCAACACAAATTGCGTCCCATTCTAAAGCCCGTCTCTGCTATCAACCGTAAAGCAAACCTGTATTTTTGTACGACAAAACTCATTATTTTGTTACAAGGGGCGAATACAAAAATAAGCCTACTCGACTTCAAGATAGGATTTTGTTACCTAGGATAAGACTTCAATTGTAAAGGCGAAGATGTTATTGCATGTCTATAAAAATCTAAAAAAAATACCTCAGAGTTTTAAAACTATGCCATTATTATTGTTGAAACGGGTGCTATTATTCAATTCAAGAATATTTAGATGACCAGGAAATCTACTAATGTTTAATGTCTCTGTGTCTTAGTTTTATTTTTAATGAATTACCTATTACGTAGGTCACACTATAAGTTTTGCGTAACAAAAAAAAAATAACATGTTATAACCAAAATATTATGTTAATTGCTTTTCAAAATACTCTCCTTTACATTTTTAAAATTTTTTCATGCGATCGAACTATTTTTTAAAACAGGAGGACCAAAGATCTGAAGATCAAGAAAACATGTTTCTACGTGCTGATTGAACGCTATCACTGCCTCTTCGGAGTTGGAAAAAGTAAAACCTCTCATCAAATCTTTGATTTTGAGGAAAATACCGAAATCACAGGGTGCTAGGTCGGCGCAGGCTGGGTGACGAGTTTTCGGAAGCTAAAAATGACTTTGTTTTGTTGGCCGTGTGTTTTGGGTCGTCTTTCGCGAACTTTTTCTAACACTCTGGGTAAACAAATGGTAGAATACCACTCGGCATTAACACTCTTTTGATCTTCAAGTGGAATTGTACAGATGGGAACCGTAGCTGCAAAAAAAAAAAAAACGCGATCATTTTTTTACCAACGTTTCTCGCCTGCCTCACTTTTGTTGGCCTGTTCTCATTTTCAAACACCCATTCACAAGATTGCTGTTTTTTTTCGGGTTCAAAACAATAAATCCACGTTTCGTCTCCTGTGACAATGTAATAAACAGCATTAGAATGTCCGTGGTTGTACTTCAGTAGCATCTGTGAGCACCATTCCACGCGAGCCCGCTTCTGCTCCGCTATCAGTTCATGATCCCTCGGTTCATCCAAGTTCGGAAACTTTGCTGCCGTTGGATCCCTTCAACGACAGCAAAGTTTCCGAACTTTCAATTCTTCGTGTAAAATTTTCTGAATTTGGCTCATACCAATCCCCAATAGTCCTCGAATTGTCTCATAGGTAATCCGCAGGTTTCTTCAATTAGCCGCTTAAAAGTAGCCACATTATTTTCGTTGACGGCAGTTGAAGGCCGCCCTTCACAAAATTCGTCATGTAAAGAAACTCGACCTCTCTCAAATTCAGCAAACCATTGCCCCACAGTGCTCAAACTTCTTACCCAAAAGCATTTTGAAGACGAGCGGCACAGTCTTGCGGAGAGAGAGAACTTTTAAAATCATAAAAAATCATCGCTCTAAAATCTTTTCGACTTAATTCCATTTTCGTTGCGTACGTAGAACTTTGATGTGTGTTAAAAAACGATTGACAAATAATTTCCCGCCAATTGTTTTTTTTATTACTAAGAAGGTTGCAACGTTTAAAAAAATATAACATTCGAAATTCAAATAGTTCCGATTAGCTAGAAGTGCAAAACTTTTAGTGTGCCCCATGTTTAATAACATTATTGTGATTAGTTATTATTTTTAATTGCTACAATGAGATTTCTATTTGAATTATTTAAGATTTGTGATGTACCTTCTTATAAACTTAGACATGCAAATGTGAATTTAAATATATTGACATACAATTTTAAATACTGTTACTGAAATATTTTGTTAAATATTATTCTTGCTGATTATTTGGAATTTCTAATTATAGTGTAAAAAATTTGCATGACTTTAATAAGTCAAACATGAGGACATTCCACTTTGTTAACATCATTGATTTACCATGTTTACAGCAAGTAAATATTTCTGATTTCAAAAAACTGTTTTTAAAACTTGTTTTAGTCTTTGTTTCAAGCAAATTAGATATTATTTTTATAATTTCTTAATTTAATTGTAATGGTTGCAATTATTATAATTATTCACGGTGAAACTACCTTGTTAAAATACGAATAGGGGTTGTTTTGGAGGCCGAATTTTAGAAGTAGACAAAGTTACGTAAACTCCATGGCCTCCCTTGCTTTTTTACCATTATTGCCTGTTTACTTGGTCCCTGTAATTTATAAGTTTGTTTTCCTTAGGCTTTTTCAGGGGTTTCCACAGATAGAGGTCAAATCGCGACCTTGCCAACATTTGTATTATTAACTGTAAAAGTTTTGATTTAGTTTGTGAAACAGAATGATCGTTGAGAAAAATATGGAACACTTTTTACAATTTATACAATTGTAACAAGCGTATTTTTTTTTACATCGTACAAGTTTGATTTTCCAAGTAGATAGATAGATTTTAAACGGAAAAAATATCTTGTGCATTAAGCTTGTTTATAAATTCACTAGCTGTTGCCCGCGACTTCGTTCGCGTGTTCTTTCCTCCTGTCAAGCATGTGTGAACGAGACACAATAGAAATTACATTGTTATGCGACCGCCGGCGGTCTTATAATCCTCAACGGGTTTAAAGAAATTTGCAACTTTATAAATCTCCTGACAATAAATAACACAACAAAAAAAGAATAAGCGAAATTGTTCCATCCGTTTACGCGTGATGCGATGACCAAGGGAAAAATAGCTGAGATTCATTTTTATATAATAGATTAAGGTACAGGATTATAAACAGAATTTAAAAGGGCTCATTTCACTTTAGTCAATACCTAATAATGGTACCTACATAATTCGCTAAGTTAAGTCTCGCCGAAACAGCACGACACGAGACTCGTAACTGTATCACGTTATTCAAGTTGGAGCCTTTCCATTATACTACATCACGTGACAACATGCATGCATAGTATGAACAAGGGGATACTCGTTTTAACACGTGATTACCTTTGTGTTATTAACATTTCTTAAACGTTTGAAGTCCATTGTTTTATGCTTACAATTTAATTTTTACTAGCTGTGCCCGCGACTTCGTTGGCGATGACGACAGGATGTTTGGTATGCCTCATATTAAGCAACGCTGTGGTCTACGTTGAAGAACTCTTATCAAGAAAGGAGCTTTTACTTTGGGTTTGAAACTTCCAGGTTGTATACAATATCAAGAGACAGTAACTCAGGCAGAGAGTTTATTCGCGGTTTGCAAAATAAATGTTTTATGCAATTTTTTACTGTAAAACAGTGCCTTTTTGCCAAAGCTCTTCTGGTTTGGTGGTGTACGAAGATCTATTAGATTGTGCAGTTCTATGGCACAGTGCCCGAAATCTTAAGAACCTCCTTCTTTTTTTAGGTCGGTTACAAACAGATAGTATAGACAAAGACATAAATTGTGGCGATGTACCAGAGGCCCAATTCCCGTAATTTGACAATAGTCGCAATCCGGTGTCGATCCGCTCCCAGTAACATTACGATCCCAAACGGTATTCTCCTAAACCTAAAAAAATCTATTATAGTTCGTAATGCAACTGAAAATGGAAGAAACCAAAATTAGATTTTTTTTTGCTCTGTTTTAATAATTTTACGTCAAATTGAAAGTTTACGGGAATACCGTTTGTGATAGTAATGTTACTGGGACCGGATCGACACCGGATTGCTACAATTGTCAAATTACGGGCCTCTGGTCCTAGGTTTTAAGTTTCATGTTAGCAAGGCAAGTTTTGCCCCCTTGAGCTTCTTGCCTCGTTGCTTTTTAGTTAAACATAGTCTCTAGTTGGTTTAGCGGATATATCCCATGAATAAAAACCCTAATTAATATTGAGTAATGTTGTCAAGCCGAAAAGCGGTCATATCCTCCTACTCCACTCCTGTCCCGCTGGCTAGTAAGTTTAGAATAGAAGGAATATTATTATCGAAGGAGTTTGAAGGAAAATATCGTTTGGCAATATCTGACTCCTTTGGAGTGGTCTTACTTTCACAATAGACCTACCCGATAGACGACATGAAGTGTGAAATCCAGCTTAAGATGAACCGTACGATCAAAGATTCCGGTACATCACGGGTTTCAAGTTATTTGGACCTATTATTGAGGGTTGTGATATCTATAATTTTTATACTATAAAACCGATGGCCTTGAAATATTTACAGGACGACCTATAAAGAAGCTCCTTTTTAACTAAAAATTAATTAATGAAGTCGAGACTTTGTGTTAATAATTTACAGCTAATTTCACATTGGGCTAACATACATGTGGGCGAGTGTTTCAACCGGAAATCTGGAAGTCACTGGGGGAGGCCTTTGTTCAGTAGTGGACATCCTAAGGCTGAAATGATGATGATGATGATACACCTTGTGACTTACATCCTCTTTTTGAAGAGAACCGTGCTGGATTTCGGGATAAAAAGTATCGTATGTCCTACATCGTAGTATGAATTCAAATCATGCAAATTTTAATTTTGATTTATTCAGTAGTTTTCGTGTGATGCGCGGCCAAGATACAGACAAGCAGAGAGACAAAAAAGAAAACAGTTTTTTCTTCAATATCGACTATAATAGTATCCTTAAATTTTATTTTCTTTAAAATATCTCAAGTACAGAATTTGACCTGATACAGTTTTATTAAAAGTTTGGTTTTAGTAGTAGCTTGAGCTCGTGGCTTTGCTCACATCCAAATTGGTTTGTTTGACACAGATATTTTTTTGACAACTGTATAGCGACATCTATATTGTCATCTTTCTCATTTGTTTAGTATGTACCTACGTTTTATCTGTGTGTTGAGGCACCACCACATTTACCGTAGTAAACCATCGGGAAAGTATGCCCTCACGCCTTGTTTATCCGTCAACAGTTGAGTCGGAAACAATTACGCGGAGATTGCTTCTGATGTGCCGGCGCGGAGCACGCAGGTGTCAAATTAAAGCTCGTTTATACCGTTTATTTTGATACATCTGGAATATTGTTAAAAGAGGTACGTTTTGACAAATGGGTTTGCTGGTTATAATATCCTTGTCAGGTTATAAAGTAAAAGCATTGTAAAAGTGTAAGCTTCGACCCATTTTAATTCGTGCTGATTACCAGAAAAATAAATGTGCAATTGATTGAGTTTAGTCATCCGATACAGTCTGTATATATTTTTTAAGTTAAGTTGATAAAGTTATTTACCAGTTGGTGAAACGAGGGAATCATCTAAACAGGATATTTTGCCTATTCATAAGATAAGATAATATAAAAAAAAAATCTGTATAAAAACTTAGCCTGGATACAAAAACTTAAGTTAAGACAAATCGGTTAGTACACAAATATGTAATAGATATAAATATAATATATATACATAAAAACAGCTTACTAGGGGACAACAATGCAGCACTGAAAATAAAAAATAACTACGATGCGCCGTACACCGTCGTCGTAGTTTATCTTCGAGGTCTATCTTGTGTGAAAAGGTAAACGTTTTTTTGTCTGTTTTAGATATTGGTGCCATAGTGAAAGTTGTTTATTTTAATGGGTATGTGTGTAATGTGATTTTCTTCTTACCAGTCACATTATGTAGCGTAAATTAAGAAAGTATACCTACCTCTAAGTGCAATACAATTTGTTTCTACTTTAATGTTATAGAAAATAAATTGCTAAATGTCGTAACCGTGAAATTATGTAAAACACCTAAAATCTACCTGTAACTATCTGACACTGTGATGACAACTGTTACCTATAATTAATTAGTTACCTTTTTATAGATAGCGATTCAGTTATATCACTCGCTACAATATATACTTATGTTTTTGTTTTCTCGTGGGTAAAAATAGACAGCTCACATAAACATATTATATGTTTAACATAGCATGCACAGACCATTTAGAAGGTATGTTCTAAACCCGTTTTGATTATTAGTGAATGATCATAACAGGTCGGATCATGAAGGATTCTAAACGGCACGGCAAAAGTCAAACTATTTCCTGTTCAAAAATTTTATAGTCTGTAAGCGTTTCAGTCATATTTTGGTTTGGAGAGAGATATTTTCTATTTTCATTGTGTCATACCTTAAGTTCTTACGAAAAGTATATAAAAATGATTCTAAAAAGTACTCAGTTCCACTTACATTTGTGATGAATCGCTCCTACGTTTTGTGTCACGCTGCACCGAAGTCAGATCGCTACTCCAGCAGGATGCGAGCAAGATTGATGGGACAGAAGATGAATGTATGACTAATACGGGAGATATTTGAGAGGGCTCGTATATGAATCGAGAGACGGGATTCCTTTCATTCTCGTTTAAACGAGTCGGAGATAAAATGTTCATTCGTCATTTACTAAGAGACAGCTGACGCAGAATACTATAAATAGCATCCTAACATCAGGAAAATGGGAATTTTTAATGTGTATTTCGAACAAATTTTTTTTGGGGGTTAGATACTTAGAACTGAAACTCAAAAGTATTTTTTTCATCAAACTCATACATATCTATGGATAGGTCTTCAAAAATAATATTGAGGTTTCTAATGTATATTTTTTCTAAACTGACTAGTTTGCACGAGAGACACTTCCAAAGTGGTAAAATGTGTCCTAGTAACTATTTATTAACCAACTATTTTGTAATATTCAATGACATTTCAAATCTTTTACAGCTATTTTCTCTCTGTTCAAAGTTACCGTCCTCTACCTGAAGGTTGTCTGAAACGATAGCTTTGTAACGGTAAGATCGCCTGAATTTTGCAACTCTGAAATTTATCTTCTGTACTGTTTGCTTTGAGAGGTGTAAGTACAAATTAGTATTTTTTGATTAATACGTAGGTCACACTATAAGTTTTTCGTAACTTAAAAAAACAACATGTTATAACCAAAATATTATGTTTATTGCTTTTCAAAATACTCTCCTTTACATATTTACACTTTTTCATGCGATCGAACCATTTTTTAAAACAGGAGGACCACAGATCTGAAGGCATGTTTTCTACGTGCTGACTGAACGCTATCACTGCCTCTTCTGAGTTGGTAAAAGTAAAACCTCTCATCAAATCTTTGATTTTGGGGAAAATACAGAAATCACAGGGTGCTAGGTCGAGGCTATGCGCAGGATGGGTGACGAGTTGTAATTTTTCGGAAGCTAAAAATCACTTTGTTTTGATGGCCGTGTGTGAAGAAGCGTTGTCATGATGTCGGAGAACACGGCTTTTGGGTCGTCTTTCGCGAACTTTTTCTAACACCCTAGGTAAACAAATGGTAGAATACCACTCGGCATAAACACTCTTTTGATCTTCAAGTGGAATTGTACAGATGGGACCCGTAGCTGCGAAAAAAAACGCGATAATTTTTTTACCAACGTTTCTCGCCTGCCTCACTTTTGTTGGCCAGTTCTCATTTTCAAACACCCATTCACAAGATTGCTGTTTTGTTTCGGGTTCTACACAATAAATCCACGATTCGTCTCCTGTGACAATGTCATAAACAGCATTAGAATGTCCGTGGTCGTACTTCAGTAGCATCTGTGAGCACCATTCCACGCGAGCCCGCTTCTGCTCCGCTGTCAGTTCATAAGGGATCCAACGACAGCAAAGTTTCCGAACTTTCAATTCTTCGTGTAAAATTTTCTAAATTTGTCTCATACCAATCCCCAATAGTCCTCGAGTTGTCTCATAGGTAATCCGCGGGTTTTCTTCAATTAGCCGCTTAACAGTAGCCACATTATTTTCGTTGACGGCAGTTGAAGGCCGCCCTTCACGAAATTCGTCATGTAAAGAAACTCGGCCTCTCTCAAATTCAGCAAACCATCGCCTCACGGTGCTCAAACAAGGTGCTTCTCTCCCAAAAGCATTTTGAAGACGAGCGGCACTGTCTTGCGGAGAGAGAGAACTTTTAAAATCATAAAAAATCATCGCTCTAAAATCTTTTCGATTTAATTCCATTTTCGTTGCGAATTAGAACTTTGATGTGTGATAAAAACAATTGACAAATCATTTCCCGCCAATTGTTTTTTTTAATACTAAAAAGGTAGCAACGTTTAAAAAAATATAACATTCGAAATTCAAATAGTTCCGATTAGCTAGAAGTGCAAAACATTTAGTGTGCCCCATGTATACATATATTATGTAGATAATTATTATGTATGGTTACAGATATAGGGTAAAATTAATACTAACTCATCAGTATTGTTCTTTTCACTGACTAAACTAACATTTGCAGTTTAAACTTGTTCACAAGTCTTCTCTAAGTAACTTTCAATCTACTTATACAATGTTTTCTTCATTTCAAGAAGTGATAGTTTCCTAGCGCTGCTCAGGAATAAAGCAGCTCTTTATCATTTTGTACTATCTTGGCAAAATGTAGAATGATTTGTTGGCTACGGCGTGAAGCAATTTACTTTTTACACTACGCTATTATTTTAAGCTTTACATTTATTCTTATTACACATTTGCGCTGAAAACTACGATACAACTTTTGATATTAAATGTTGCGAGTGGTCTAGCGTTCGTAAGATTAACAAGTACCTAACTTAAATACAATTTTAGCTAGTTAATGCGGAATTTTATGTTAGGCTGTCATATCTATATAGGAAAAGTCCTAAGTACGAGTAAATAGATCAATACCTAAGAAATTCAATCTCATTTGATAACAAAGTTTGATGATAAATTGTTAAGAGGGTGTTCTTATTTTACTATCAAGAAGTACATCAATATGCGTTAGTTACTTGCGCGTTCGTAGTTTCGGACAAATATGATCCTCATTCCTCATTACGGCATCCGTCTGTGGAATGCACCGCATTATAGTTGGGTAGATTTATGCCTTCAATCTCCGCCACTTAAGCCGAGCGGTAGTCGCTCACTCTAATGGGGTAATAACTACTCTTGAACATAGCAATTTGTACTAGATTTTTTTTTCGCTAAAAACTTTTTCCTGTTAGTTCGTTTTGAGCCCGCCATCGGATTACGGGTGAACGCGAAAATAACCGACACAAAGATTCCTTTGCCCTCCACGGTTCGGTGCGTGGCACCTACTGTATTTATAGAGGATATTGCTAAATTTGTTCAGAGGACTTAAAATAGAACTGTATCTGTATAGCGGACTTTTGCTATATATGGTGATACTTTTGAATAACGCTGGTGAGATAAAGCATGAAGATTTACAACAAATTTTTATGACGGTCTTTTCAATTATGTACGCTATTAGAAGGTTGGATGCGTACTCAACTCACTCTGTTGTGCATTTTATTGCCACCAATACCGCCGTGTTACATCAATGTACCATTTACAGAGTGTTTCAGTCAGAATAGGAGATAATAAATTTTTCACGAGATTCGTGCTATCATTTTCACTGAGTCATCGTTGAAAGCGTTAGCAATAATAACCGTGCACTTAAAACTTTTTACTACCCTATGTTTATTTTGCGATCCATTTTATAACCTCATCCCGCTCATGAATGTATACGAAATAATACAAGTCGTAGTCGTAATAACATTTATTTATTCACACTTACAACCATAAACGAAGATGTAGAGATGCTTACAGCCGGGAGTAGGTCGCCAAATGTCGATCGTGGGCCACTTCTGACGCAACATAATTATCTTATGTTTAGGACAATACTACATTTTGTGTATTTCCATTACTTTAACCTACATTAACAAAAACCTGTTAATGCACATATTACTTCTACGCATAAACATAATGGGCTAAAATAATTTAAAAAAATATATTTCATGATATAATAATATGTAATACATAGGTAGGTTGGTCGTAGAGACTACAATATTATAAATGGCCCGCGCCGCGAATTACCTACAAAGACGGAATACCTACCAGGGTAAAATGAAAATGTCAAAATACTGTTTACTTTTTCAAAAAATCATTTCACCCGTTACATTTCTTTTTACTTGATCAATGGCCTATGCTGTGTCAATATAGTATTAACAATCTAATATTGTCCGCAAAATGTATCAGGATCTCAACGATATTATTGTTTTTATTTTGTAAATTGAGCACGCACATAATAAAATTGACAATAATATTAGTTTTGATACATGAACTAATGACTTTTTAAGCCCACGTTTAATGTATAAAAGTACACTATCACGTAAGCCTACTCATTTTCATCGCACGCACTCACCTGAAGTAATTCGTCGAGCGAGGGATCGTATGATTAAAAATTGCAGCACAAATGCATACAAATTACTACGCCACTTATGCTACTTAAAAATGCTTGAAATTTTTCCCATTATTCCATTGCACATGAGGCCCTTACATGGTTTAACTTGAATTGAACAAAAACACGACTCCACGTGTGAAAAACTTAGGGTGCTGTTTTTGTTCATAGAAAACAACTATTCATGGGAAGATTATAAATCCCACAAAAAAGTTATTTCCCTAACAAATCATCTGGTTCGGTCATATAAAGATAAGTTTAATATTCATTGTATGAGATTTCGATCTTGTTCCCATAAGAGTAGGTTCTTGTTAACATCAGAATCTCTTGTTTCACTTAATGCTTTTTAACACACTTATATTAGCTTCACTTGTAACTATCGAACTAGGGTCCATATTGGCTCACATAATATTCTAAATCCTATTCTTTGTCTTACTACCGATTTGTGTTCATAATAATCACTCTTCATAATTTTATTTTTCATATTTTTTTTATTCATACTTTTTTATTACTACCAACGGAGCTCATAACAGTTAGTGATCATATGTTTTTTATTAATACTGTTACTACCAAGAACCATTTTAAATACATTTTTTTTCAGATCTTTTTTCTTCATAACATTCAATGATCATATTGTTTTAATTAATAATGTTGTTACTAAGAACATATTTTAATTCATAACGTCGTTGTTCAGAATAGCTTACTTTATAACAGAAAATTATCATAATTTTTATATTAATAAAGGCAATACTAAGAAAATATTTTAACTTATAATGTCATTATCCATAATAGTAAATATTGAAAATAATTTTATATTTATTAGTAAGTAGTAGGTTGGTTAGGAAAGTACCTAGAAGATATTAAACAACTACATATGATGAGGAAAAAAAGATGCAAGCAGGCATGCAGCTCGCAAAATGACAACATAAAATAAATTTGAATGTAGCTGCTGCATGCTGCATGCAGGCAAGCATGCAACAAGCAAGCAGGCATGCAGCATGCAACATGCAAGCAGGCATGCAGCATGCAAGCAGGTTACAGGCAGGTTAAACAGGCAGCGCTCGGCGGCCGCTACCGCGGCACGCTTACTATGCTCGCTGCGCTCGCTCCGTTCGCTCGCCTTCACGCTGTGTGTGGTCACTGTTCTAACCTAACCTAACCTCGGATTCGCTCTAAAGTAAAAATAAAGTTCAAGTTTGTATAGCAAATTAGTATTATATCTCATAAATGTTATAACATTATATGTATGTATTATATTCCAATTGAAGCCCCCGGTGAGTCGGGGTTAACATAGGTAGTTGATTATTCGTCCCATTTTCAGAATATTGATGATCGGAATACTGTTTTCGGGTTATTGACACTTCGGCGTTTTAATTTTTAAAACAAATGTATAAATATAGACATTAGGATTTCATTAATATGGATAAAAACACTTATGATTAAGAAAATTATAAAAACAAATATTAGAATAAAACACATTCATGACTATTATAGTTATTTATTCGAATGATTATGAGTTTCGATCATTAGTATAAACAAATATATGAAAACAAATATTAGTAAAAACTAAGTGTATTAGTGATTTTATGAATTTCAATGATAATGTTTTTAAATATGTAGTTTTTAAATTTTTAATGAAGAATGATCATTATGGTTTCAAATGGAATGAGAAATATTTTCGGACCTCAAATGATAGGAATTGAAAAGTTATGTAAGAAAATGCGCACCCATCAAACTAACTATGTAATCAAATCTTGAAAGTAGTTTTAACTTACTTCTAACTGACGTATCGTTTTTCTTTAAGTATTTGACATTCGAATGACATTACAATAATTTGACACCATCGTGCTGATTGGATGATGAAGTCAGGAGGTAGGTAGTAGAACTCTTCAATGACTACTGCTAAAAACTTTGTGTTTTGGCTCATTCGATTTGTTTTGATGAGTCCAGTACATATATGAGTGTGTTTTATAGTTTTTTAAACTGTGATATCAATTTATTAATTAACTCGAGAGTTCGAAATCCTGTCTGCGTACGTGTCGGTAACACGTCAATGGCTGATCTTTTGTCATTATATACAACAACGAATTAATATAAACCTTAGATTGTTGTACGACTTTTAAATGAACAAATCAGTGAAAATGCTTTTTTGCATATTATTCTGCTTTGTGTTTTACAAATCAGCATTCCCAAACGGGCTATTTATAACCTGACCAAATATTTGCAATTCAACCAAATTGCCGTACTGTTGAGTTGCAGCAGACTGCACTGCGCTACTATTTGCATTCTCATTAGAATATTTCTCTTAACACCATTCAGTTAATATTCGTAGAAATTCAGCGTCCTGGATAGCGATTCGTAGCTCACAGTTGCGCAACCATCATCGGTAGGTCGACTATCGATAGTTTCATTATTACAGTAACTAAACTATTGGAATTTTTTGTTTGCACAAACTATAGGTTAGTTTATGTAGTTTGCCTGCAGCAAGATAGCACACGTATTGGGTACAAGCTTTTCTCTTTATACTGTCTATTAATACTGTCTATACATGGTCTTTTTCATGTTCTTTCGTGAAAATAGCAACAAATAGATCCTGAACTCAGAAACCTCAATCGCATCATTCATCACATCAAACGAGGAGGTGAGGTCTGTGGGTTCACGCCGCGGTCAGGTGCGCGCAGGTCTTAGCGCAGCCTCTTAACACTCACTCAGTTTTATTCGCAGATGCGAACCTCTGAGTGGTTCCGATTTAATGACTTCTTGTTTGGCTACGTATTTTTATGACCGGATGGCAAGTCTTTCGCAGAAAAGATGTATTCTAATTATAAAAAAAAATAAACCGACTTCAAAAAACTGAAAAGATAAAAATAATATCAACACATAAGTACCTAATCAGTTACTTTTGGAGTCGGTGCTATCCGATGAGAAATAAATGTTTTCGTTTACACCGACTCCAAAAGTAGCTGATTAGGTACTTATGTGTTGATATTATTTTTATCTTTTCAGTTTTTTGAAGTCGGGTTCCTTTTTTTTTATAAAATTTACTTATTTCATCTATTTTTAGTGATACATACAGTGATATTCCTTAACAATACGAATCTTTTCAATATACCATCTTTAAAGTATAAGCTATTCGATAAAGAAAGAATCATCAAAATCGGTTCATAAATGCCGAAGATATTGGGCAACATAGGTACAAAAATCAGTTGGCACGGATGGAGTTCATGCAAAGTTTGATGATTTTCTTATAGATCCCATCATCAGAACTTGATCAAATTTATATGGGACCATTCCGAAAGTACGAACAAAAAAAGAACTATCGAAATCGGTTAACCTGGTAACGAATGATCGCTGAACATACATAAAAAATAAAAAAAACAACGATACTGACGAATTGAAAACCTCCTCCTTTTTTGAAGACGGTTAAAAACCATTGATGTCATCAGTATTCTTAGTCCAATAACACTTGAAAAAATCAATCGCCCTAGGTGGGAACCAATTACACATCTCTCCGCTCTCCGGGTGAGATCTTTTCTAGGACGATAACTTTACCTGGCAAATTATATCAATTAGTGTTTCTTGTTAATAAGGCCAGGGTTATCTCATCAATGTTTCGGTTATTACTCGTACATAATCATATTTATAGGTACCGTCAACGAACGTGAAAAAAACTGACAATAGTGATCGAGTGTCTTGCGCTGCTTCTTCTCGGTGCTATCCCACAATTAGTCCCGAAGACGTGGTAGGTTCAAAAAAATAAAAAAGCTTAGTTTAAGCCTATTTGCAGAAATAAATTGGTTTTATCTTGTAAGTAAATATCAAAAACAAAATTTAGAACTAAGTAGTATTCTTATTACTTCAAGAACCAGTTTTCCTGTGCTATTTTTACTAAAGGACGTATGTACACTGAAGTAACGTAGAAAATAAACTTTTTTGATAACGGTATTACTGACATTTAGTTTCAGACAATCGTGCAACACTAGTTCCCTACAATAAACATTATATGTCCCAAATGTAGGATTGGCCGTCAGATTAATGGAATATTCAAGCACATATTTTGCTGTATAAGTATTATTTATTTGAACAAGCTCTACTGTGTTTAAATACAAAATAGGAATTGTAACGGGCACAGTTCAAAGCGAGTAATTAATTCGAAATGTTAATTTTGCGTCAGTTGTAGTGGAGTTCTTTTATTATAATAAATAACTATTGACACTCATCATTTGCTATTTTAAGTGTTAAGCCTCTTCACATACAACTAGTACGTAGATTTTACAGCAAGAACAAGGTACTCCTAAACATATTGTTCTTTGATCACATTGATTATTCTGTTTATTTGCATATATTTATATGTATAGGGTCTTTGGTAAACAAGGAGAAATAGGTCATTTGATTTATTACAAATTCAAAAGGGCACATTGCGCACCATTTACTTGGGAAGGTACTGACATGGTAATAGGACACAAGTTTGATATCAATCAACTATTGTATTGCTATAATGACTTACAACTTGGAGCGAAGTTTATATTGCTTTGCGACAGCGTGTCAGGAAAAACTTGCTAAGTTTGCGGCCAAACTATCTTTGTTCCTAGCGTAAACAAAAGACGGAGTTCAATTCATTAGTGCCTTTGAGCGCGGTCTCTTTACTTGAAAATAGTTAAAACAAGAAATGTACAATTCGCATTTTTATTACCAGCTTCTTTTGAAATTGTTCGCAAGAAAGTAGTTTTCAACTCTTCCAACAAAGTAATATGTGGGTTAGCGTGTTAATCAAATTAATGGTGTCTGCAACACTTTACGTAACATCTAAGAAGTTTTGTGCTTGTATTTTCTATTACACTTTATTTGTGAAATTAACTTTTGGGTTCATTCATTGACCGTAAGGCACAAGGTGTAGAATACGAGTATTAATGTGAGATTTTACCTGTAAACCATTATCAAAATAAACTTCCTAATTTGATTCTAGGTACTCCATTTTTGTGTCGATGGCCATGAGATAATAATGCTTTGGCTTCACCTAATGCCCGGGATATTAAATTTTTTTTTTAAATTTTTATAAATATTGGACAACATCACATACTTTGCCCTGATCCTATGGTAAGTAGCCAAAGCACTTGTATTATAGAAATCAGAAACAACGACAATACTACAACACCCAGACGGTCGACATTATTGGATCCTATTTTTTGCACTTTTAGACTTAACATATTAAACCAATGCATAAGTATTTTTTAAAATCTTTGTTTCTATAGGATGATAAACTAAATATTAAATGAATTGAAACAAATGTTATTTAAAACTAACCGAGTGCAAACTCGTAGTTGGGCAACTTTAGAGATTATAACATCGTGTAATAGTTTAATGTTATTAGTGGGTGTTATTCAAAGGTTCAACGGATTTAGTAAAATAACCGCATTAAAGTTTTAAGTTATCGTTTTAAAATCTAATTATTGATATAGATACTCGTAGATAGATAGATAGATAGATAGATAGATACTCTTTATTGTACACCATACAAATAAGTTACAATTTGTGTTAATTTAAGTTGCTTTTGACGTAAATTAATTATTCTGTATAATAAACTGACAGACACTTAGTGACATCTTAATTATAAAAGCAATTGTGGTCCTATACTTCTAGGTTTACTTATATGATACTAGCAATAGGATTCGGTGGGGGTTAGTCGAACGAAAAGCATGGTCGATCTATTTTAATGGTTTTTATTTATCATTTAAAGAGCTTAGTGCAATTTTGGTGTAGTTTGTGTTCTAATGTTTGGTGAAGTGATAAAGATCTGAAAGCAACAAGTGAGTTTCTGATTGTCGAGGAGATGTTCTTGACTGATGATTGACTGGAGAAGGAGATGACTTCGATGGGTGTTAGTGTGAGTGAAGGAATTTGACATCACTACGACTTATAATTGGCCTTCAAAGGAGCATGGCCTCCCATGGTCTGCCACTAACGCAATTGCGAAAAATTTCAGCTAAATAGGTAATTCCGTTTAGCCCTTAACTTTTACATTTATTCACATCTCAAATCCTATTAGTAACATTCTCCGCGTTACAAAGCCACTTGTCTATAGGTCATATTAATAGCTGCTGACATGTAACTTACATGTCAGCAGCTATTAATATGACCTAACATGATGTAAGTATAAAGACAACGAATATAATTTTAGGGCTTTAATATAGAATTAGCAAAGAATTTGGCATTAAAACATTTAGGTGACTAAGATATCGATATCGAGAGGCGTATTATAAAAAATGCGTGATAAATGTGATATTTTTATACGTTATTAGGGAGTATGTTAGCAAATATTGATAATGGGAAAAGCCCACCCTCGGAGTGCACTTCCGATTTTCCGATAAAGCTTGCGCGGTTTTACATAAATTATATGAATACGCGAATTTCCCAATAATTTATTGGCAAGGATAAACCATGTACGTAAAAACCTATTTACGGTCCTCCACTTTGTAATCCCCGCCTATGGAACTTCTTGCCGGTGTCTATCTGAATCAACGACAAAGTTTTAAAAGTAGTCTTAAAACCTTTTTCCTTGCACTTTAGTTTTCTCCTGTCTTTTCTTTCTTGTACTTTTCTTGAACTTTTCATTTTAAACGAGTATTGTTCAAATGTACTTATATGCATTTATATCATGAATGTATCGTAATTTTTTAAATTATAATATGTATGTATATCATTTATTTAGTTTTGTGTGCTTTATACTAGATAAACTAATATTATTTTATATTTTTCCCTAAATATCCTTTGAAGTCTTTATTATTTTCGCTACTCAATTTTTAAAACTGCACCTTCGAAAATTGAAAACCTGAAAATTGTACCTCACTCAGTAGTTTTTCTCTGCACTGTTTGTTTTCTATGCTGTGCAATTAAGATTATCTATCTATCTCTCCACTTACATTCTGTTTGCTCACGGCAGTAGTGAGGTCGGCAGGGGCATAGACGAGGGCAGTGTGCGCCGTGATGGATCGGCGTCTCTTGACAAGGGTCAGGCCTCAGGGCGCAGGGCCCGATGTCACCTCCCAATGTTCGATATGGCACACTCCGTGATTTGGGATCGGTGAAACCTGGGACTAAATATTCGTTTTATTTCACATCTTAATTATTAAAAGCCTTCATTTACTACGTTAATATTTTTAGTTGGGACGTATGTTAACACATATAAATGGAAATATACCGTTTTTTTTCAATCGTAATCAAATGATAAATATAAAATTGTCATTTGGTTTTTTTTTCCAACTTTTTATACCAAGTTAGCAAACATCTCATCGAATTTGCATGGGAAGATAGAACATTTTATGCAAATTAAAATAGTCATAGAACAAAGTAGTTCAAATTTGTAAAAATGCATGGGACAAGATGACGTGGTCTTTACGGGACAGCATGTATAAGTTATTACTTATACAGGGTGTTCCATCATAAGAAGTACACCTTCTTATAACAAACGGTAAGAAAAAACAACAACACAGATTTCCCAAAAATCATGTGCATAACGACTCCATTAAAGTAATTTGTCTCTTCCTTTGTTTCTTTCTGCGGTCCGTTAGATCCTGCGCAACTTGAAATGTGAGAATTTCCCTGCGCCTAATTTAAAGGTTAAATAACGCGTCTCCAAAATTAAAGGGAAAGTCGAGAAGCCTTTCTCACCAAGGTGCGACATTCCGTACCTTTTCAACGAACCATACTATAGAAAAGCTGCTCATTTTTCAAAATCCTCCCGCGCATAAAGCAGAAAATTTAATTAAATCTCATGATGGGCCATTTAGATACCAGAGAGGCATCTAGTGGTCGCTTTCGTTCAAGTCGTAAAATTGTTGCTAAGCCTTTTTTGGTGATAATTTATTTTAAGAGATTTTAATATTAACCAGAGATATTTATTCCTTCTTTGAATTTTGTTATCTTTTGCAAGGTTCTGTAGGTGTGATTGTTTAAAAAATTAACTTATTTTTGCCTTGATTTATGGTTTCTGTTGTAAAAGATTAACGCAGAAATGTTTTTTTTTAACTTTAAAATGAGAAAACCTTGTTTAAGAGGAAAATGATTAGCATTCTTATCTTAAAGGCGCATTTTCATTAGTCGCTAGCGCCCGCATGTAGGGTGCTAGTGTTTTTTAGGGTGCGTACAGATAAGTATGATGAATCCACCGCGAATGCGTGGCTTGCGCAATGACTCAATGAGTACTCGTACGCGCAAGATGCGGCGCGCGTGCATTTAGCAAGACTTCCGCGAGCCGCACTTTCGCCAGATCTGTATGCATGTCGTAGCCAGATCGTAAAATTGACCACTTCATGATGTGACCGATCATTTCATAAAATGGTGGTATTTCATGATATGGCCAACTAAAACTGATCAGATTCAAACATTCAATGAAATGACAATCCACCTTTGGCCATATCATTAAAATAAAAATACGTTTACAAGTTACCTATGTGAATTTGTTTAATATTTGTAATCTTGGTCGATAGATAAATTAAACATTTTAAATAGTTAATATTTTTAAACAAAACTAATAAATAAAAAGACTTGAATATCTAAATAAACTAACCTCTCAAATTACGTTTCAAACTCCTTGATTTTTTGACGTTTATATCTCAAAAAAACTCGTGACTGAGATGTGTTAAAGCTAGCGCGCACAAAAGTCACCCACTTTTTCGTCACTCATATGAAATTCTTGGATATCTCGAGATATGCGCTCGCGTGCGCTCTAGCTCTCACTCTCACGCTTTTTACCAACCGATAAATTTCATACGGAACCGCATGCGAGGACTTCCCGAATGTGGTATGACGACCGCGACTTATGACTTTTAGAGGTTGTATTCGTAAGATCGCATCTAATGAAAATACGCCTTTTGAAGTAATATAAGTAGGATTTAGAGTTAATTAAAGAACTTCTGTTCCGCAATTGCCTTTGATCTAATTTGCTTTGATGTTCAGAGATACCGTTTTACTCATTTTGCTAGAATAAGCAGCATTCAACACAATAAGTATCACCTGTTTCATTAAATTCTTGGCAAATAATTTCAATTGCTTCAGGCAGTTTGCTGGCACTAATAGTCATTATTCTTGTAACAAGTAAATAAGCCAATTAAGTAGACGTCAGATTTAGTTAATTTATTTTGTGTATTACCTATATCATCAAATCCTTTACTATTTGATATTTCAGGCACTGGACTGGATATGAATAAATTATTGTTTTATCATTTATAAATTCTAGCTTTTTTGAGCCTGGCATACCTAAAGTTGCAAGTAACTAAAATTACGTGATTTTGATGTACACCTATGAAACATACGCCAATCAACAGGAAAAATGATTACAAACAACAACAATTTAACAAACTGGTAAGGAAGAGGACTGTAGATAGGGAAAGAAAAGGAGAGCTCAGATAAAGGGTGATAATAATTAAATTGTAATATAGTATTCACTTAACATAAAAGACACACACAACCACCATAGAAAACAAACCAAAGACAACTCCAAAAAAGACTATACAAAGCATTTATAAAAACCTAAAAAGTGTCTATGTTAAAGAAAAGGTCCGATCTAATGACCGGTTCGCAACATCTCTCCCTCTCTTTCAACAGAGATAAAAGAGGCGGGAGAAGCTACGCTAGGCCATTAGATCGGCAGTTGCACCAGCTTCTTGCAGGGTCTGCGTAGGAGCCCTGCTGCTGTGGTGACCTCAGCAACGCGCACTATGTTGTCAGTACCCGGGAAAAGTCGGGTAACGCGTCCACGTGGCCACGTCCCACGCGGCAGATTAGCATCGACAATGAGAACAAGGTCACCGACAGCCAGTGCGGGGGCTGCTTCGCCGGACCTGCGCCGTGGAACGAGTGTCGGAAGGTATGCTTTTATCCACCGTTGCCAAAAAATGTCTGCTAAACGAATCGCCTTTCGCCATGAAGAACGGCCATATTCGTCTTGAGGTTCCCCTGCGGCAAAATTGTTGGCAGTAGAGGAGGAACCAATTAAAAAATGAAATGGTGTTAGTGCATCCTCTTCTTCTGACTCGGTGGAAACGTGCGTTAAAGGCCTTGAGTTCACCACGGCTTCTGCCTCTGCCAGCAGAGTCATTAACGTGTGCTCTTTAGGGGCTCGCTCCGTTAATGTAAATTTAAGCGCAGATTTGACTGAGCGCACCAGTCGCTCCCACGCTCCACCCATCGAAGGCGCTGCTGGCGGGATGAATCTCCATTCGACATTCCAGTTTGCTGCGAAATCTTGCACCTCTGGGCCATAAAGCTGTCGTAGGAACTTGGCGGCACCGACAAAAGCTGTCCCGTTATCAGACCAGATTTGAGATGGACACCCACGACGCGCCGTAAATTTAACAAACTGGTAAGGAAGAGGACTGTAGATAGGGAAAGAAAAGGAGAGCTCAGATAAAGGGTGATAATAATTAAATTGTAATATAGTATTCACTTAACATAAAAGACACACACAACCACCATAGAAAACAAACCAAAGACAACTCCAAAAAAGACTATACAAAGCATTTATAAAAACCTAAAAAGTGTCTATGTTAAAGAAAAGGTCCGATCTAATGACCGGTTCGCAACAAACACTTTTTAACAAAATGTCGTAAATGATATGCTTTATCCAGAATTTGAGTTTGATTATATAATATTTATTTTATTTACATATTCAAACTGAAATTCTGAACAAAGTAACTATACCACTGAGGACTTTTTATCAAAGAGTATTCTTTGTTGGTAATTATTTTCTCTGTCGATTGGCGTATGTTTTATAGGTGTATACCAAAATAACGTAATTTTTGGTACTTTCAACTTTAGGTATGCCAATGAGATTCAATATCTTTTTTCGCTTTAGTAAATTCTCGTAAAAATCAAAGCTCAAAGAAGAAGGTCTTAGTTCTGCAAGTAGTTTCGTTAGCAATCAAATTTTCGTTAATTCGTTCGAATGCCCATTACTTTATGCTCAGGTTTATCAGTAGGTACCTTCAAGATAATCGCGGTGCTAATATCATTGCGGCAGGCGCAGACCAGCCTGTCACGCGCAGCCGGCACAAGGGCTTGCTCCGCTTCCAATTTAATACCATCGGCAAACATTTCCTTTACCGATACTGACCTCGTTAAAGAGCTCGAGTGTACAAAAGAATAGGACACTTCTTAAAACCACGTGATCAGCTGCTCATATACAACAACTTTTTCTATGGAAGCAACATCGAAATCGGAAACATTTTTTAGATGCACCATACAAACTTATTCGCTATCTAGATGATAATGTGGATCATCTGAAGAAAAAAAAGATTTCGATGTTGCTCCCATAATAAAAGTTGTTGTATATAATCAGCTGATCACACAGTTTTAAGGAGTGTCATATTCTCTTGTACACCCTGTATAAATTGAAGCATTAACATGTTTAGCGATCACTGGCAATTCAGAGTTACATTTCACGGTAGTGCCAATTTTTCAGGGACCACTCAGAATCAGTAACTAAATTGATCTACGTAAAAAACACTCTTATTTTTCATTTTAATTCTTCCTGTCTGCATTTGAAAAATAGAATACGTAGAAAATTTACGATTAAGTTTATTTTACTCCAGAATTAATTACGATAAGTTAGTATTTTTATATTGTTCTATAGACCTTATTTTTAAAATTTGCCACTACCTTGAAATGTAACCTTGTATGTTAAAGTGACTTTGCTAAAGTTAAACTAGGCACGTCAGTGCAAACTACATCACATACATTACTATGATCCTGGCCTAAGGTAAGCCAAAGCACTGGTGTTATGGAAATCAGGAATAACAAAAAGAAAAAACTGTAAATAAATAAACAGAATAAATACATGCCACGTGACATCAATTGAAGTACGAGTATTACCCTTTTAACGAATTTTTTTATTTAAAAATGAGAAAGATTATAGAAATCAGGAACAACAAAAAGAAATATGTAACTGCAAATAAATAAACAGAATAAATACATGCCACGTGACATTAATTGAAGTACCCTTATAACGAACTTTTTTATTTAAAAATGAGAAAGACCCTAAATATTTCTGCATCATGTATAAGTAATAAATAATAATAAATAAAATCTTTATTTTGGAACATATAACACAGGATTAGCTTTTTTATCATCATCATCATAATTGCAGTCACAGGACATCCACTGCTGAACATAGGCCTCCCCCAATGACTTTCATTGCCCCCAATGAAAGTCATTGCCAATACTCACCACGCTTGACAGGCGGGTTGGCGAGCGCATTTTTATAAGATTTCGCCCGCAGACACTGCTGCCCGTCTCGTGCTACAGGAATTAATCGCCTCTTACGTCACGCCTCCTGTTGGCGGTAAGGAAGTGTATTCTTTACGGCCGTCCCCACACGGCATAGTTTTGTTAAAGAACGATAAAAACCGCATTAGTCAAAAGACTGTCGCAGCTGTTGTCGCCCACCTCCAGGACAGAAGCGTCAGTGTACAGTAAGGACAGTTACTTAGCTTAAATTGAGATATTCTATTATACGAAAGTTTACAGCGATGTGTGTTGCCGGCAAGTATAATTGTCAATGTTTCGGCAAAATGATGAAATTATATTCGCCAACATAATATCACAGTATATATTTAACTATAACTTCCAAATTCGAGTGTCGCCGATATTCACTTTGATAATGCAACTCGTGTTACTTGGTTTATTAAGAGCTATTAAGAATATTTTTTTGACATTAACAATAGGTCGGAACTGTTTTACAAATGATGTATAAATGTACAATAGGATTGCTCATGCTTTAATATTAGTTGGTGGCAAAGTTTCTCAATACTTAATGATTTGTATAGTAAGACAAGTCTATAATAATCGGCGCTGTGAATGTAAAAAATGATTTTACCTGATAAAAATAGGTATAAACGAAGCTCCTAGTAAGTTGTATTTGTTTTTTATTTCACGCGAGAATACATGTCTATTTGAGATCTTTTATACCCTTTACGGAAATGTTCCTCCATTTTTCCTTTAGGGCTTGTAAGCCTTCGCAAATAAAAATAAGTTTAGTCAAAGATAAAAGCTAGGATTTTGTAAAACGTAATCTGAGTTAATATGTAGTATCCACTAACTCAACCAACTTTAATAAAACGTTTAGACTCTCGTATTATGTTAACTATCACGCAGTACCAATTAAATGGATTTGGATAGATTTCTGCATAATTTATGTTACTTTTTATCGTAGGTGAATGGGTCATTTTGGCTCTCATAGCCCTCCAGCCCCCCTAGCATGACCACCAACACACGATATGATATGATATGATATAGCGATTTATCGACACAAAACCGTTTATTTTTTTTTATTATATTGAATTTTTATGATCGCTGTTTATGTATACATTATGTAAAGAAAACACAGCCAAGGTAATCAAGACTACGAAAGAAGCCTACTACTCTAATTTGTTGTAAAACTCTAACCGCATGGGTTGGCAACGACGCTTTAGGTAACGCAAAACGTATCCATACTCAATTATAACGTTAAAATTTAACATTATTATATTGGATTCGATACTAAACTATCGTTACCTGTATTATCGTCAAAATTTTAACATTATAAAAATATTGATACTTAACGATACTTAATCAAAGTGTAAATTTGGTAACGTTACCAAGCCCTGCGTCCACGAACTTTTTGCAAGCGGAACATTAATTACTTTAGTAGGTTTTTATAACTACCTTTAAGATAATTTTTAGATGGTATGTACAGATTGGTTGTATTGTATTGCATGTTCGCATATCTCTTTTAATATTTTTTTATTCAGTACTTCAACAAACATCTATAAAGGCTTCTAAATATGATTAATAGTATAATAAAATAGAATCACCAGCAACCCAACGCTGCAGGTCGTTAAAATTGGCTTTGTTGTTTTTTCTTGTGGCGCCTTTCTTCGCTAAATAAGGATAATCCTATGAGCTGGAATTACGATTTTCCGTATTAAGCCGATTTCACTTAAAGCAGCAATTTCAGTAGTTGCATTATTTATTGTTTTTAATGTACCGTTTAACATTGAATAATTAAATTTTATCAAAAAATGGATAATCTTGATCTTACAGCAATATTACCTTAACCTTGTTTTATTAACTAAGTAAAAGTAATTATTAAAACTAATTTTAGTCTTAAAACTAAGAATGTGACAATAGAGTTTAAATGAATCCTATCGTGTATATGGTGGTATATTTAATTAAAGTTTTTTTCTAAATCGTTGTTCTACTTGCATATTATTCGTTCCCAAAATCCTTTTAAAAGATTCAGCGAACGCAATCAAAGGGAAAGTTGGTGTAATTAGACGAAAATGTCTAGAAAAAGCAGGTAGATGAAAGAAGGTGGGTTCTAATAATGAAAAAGTTTCTCAATAATCTTTAACTCCCCTTCCCATTAAGAAGGAAAACAGTGAGGGTGAAAACACACCAACGTGAGCGTCGTACTATGATAGATATTAGATACATCACTAAAAAAAAAGATGTACAGTTAATGGCAAGTCAACCTACCCTAAAACTTATAGGTCATTGAACCAATTTTCAACCTTATTTCCGGACATGAAGAGATTAGTAGGATAACGAGCTGTTGTCTGTACCTACTTGTAAATGGGTTAGTACTCTTGCTGTTTATTGTTAACATAATTTTAATAGAATAGTTCAAACAACTATTCTAACTTGTATATTGTAATGTAGCTGTTGAGTTTTTCAATAAATAAAATCAAAACCATAACACATCTTTTATGTATGGCGCTAGTCAAAAGGAGTTCGAATCAAAATACATAGTCAGTTAGTTACAAGCGAAAAAATAGAAGTGTCTTAATAAAAGCGGATTTAAAAAGACAATTTTAATTCAGAAAATAAACTTTTCCAAATTTAATCGGGTCTGTGTGATGTGAATAATTATTAATTTATTATTTCTTATTTTGTGTTTACGAAACCTACCTCTTGACTTACCTCAGCCCCCCTAGCATGTCTACCAAAACACGATATGATATGATATGATATAGCGATATAGCGACACCAACTTTAAAAATATAAGAGATATAGCAGCCCTTTTGAATTTTTATCGAAACAGCGATCATAATATGTGACGGCGATTTAACATGGCGGCTATATCTATCATATTTTTAGTTGGTGTCGATATTTCGCTATATCATATCGTATTTTAGTGCTCATGCTAGGCAGGCTGGACTTTTCGGAAGAGGGAATCCATCGTGAGGTAACGTGCACATTCAATTAACACTGCATTTGTAGCCTAGATCCAAAATGGTTACCGGTCTAAGAGTTACGGGGGTCTGAGGCCTAATTCCCGTAATTTGACAATAGCCGCAATCCAGTGTCGATCCGCTCCCAGTAACATTACGATCACGAACGGTATTCTCGTAAACCCAAAAAATGCAATTATAGTTCGTAATGCGACTGAAAATGGAAGAAACCAAACTTAGATTTTTTAAATTTATTTTTCAGTTGTCTTGAGATAGTTTTGATAATTTTACGTCAAATTAAAAGTTCACGAGAATACCGTTTGTGATCGTAAGGTTACTGGGAGCGCATTGATACCGGATTGCGGCTACTGTCAAATTACGGGAATTGGGCCTTAGACAGCAATCGCCCCTAGTGTAATGACTAGAATTGCCGCATCATGGTCAAAGCGTATATCTGGCGACACAAAAAAAATTTTTTGCAACGATATAGTAGGTCGTCTAGATTATTAAACAATAGAAGGACACGCGTCGTGGTGTGTTTTTGCCCTGATTCTGATTCACGCCCAACAGTTACTCAAACTAGCCCCTTGAGATTATCCAACTTGGACCGAAAACAACGTAATTAAGTTTAGCGTTCGGAGTTGTGATGTTTATTAGATTGGCACCTATCGATTTTCCAGTCGTTAGATAGTCGTCGTAAAACTGTATTGTTTTAAGGTCACCTTGGTATAGCGGGAGAGCCTCATAATCTGTTGATAAATGGTTATCTCCATCGTAAATGGTGCCCAAAGTATTTAGCTATCGGTAGACCCATAAATAAGTACGTGTATACAGTTATTGCGTTAGAGTTTGTCTGAAGGTTGAATAATACTGCTCTCGGGAATATAATTATTTATTCCTAAACCCAAAACAATATACAATTTTATATTACTTTTCTAAAAACAAATGATTATACCTACATCTGTAATGTAACAAACATACTGAAAGTTTAATCCTAATCACTTAAACTAAATAAAAGTAGAAATACAAATCCAATTCAACAGACGCGATGGCACTGGAAAATAATGCCAACAAAGTCCTGCGCGACTGAAGTCTATTAGTCTATTAGTATATATATACCGCACTGAAATAGGAATTAACCTATTTCAGTGCGGTGTGATTAATCCACTATTTTGGGCCACATAAATAAACTAGCTATTCGAGGTGTCTGCAAAGGTTCTGGAATAGCGTTGATCAGTAACATTGAATTATACGTTTGGTTAAATTCCCGCTAACCCGTAATAATATAGCGTCCATTACATACAAAAAAAAATTTTAAAATAAAATTTTTTTAGTTTAAAAATTTCATAAATAAAAAATAATGAACGTCCGAACGTCCTATTCTCACCGTGCGAGCAAGATAGAAAAGCGACGTTGCCGTTTCGCGCATTGTAATACGGTAGTTACTATTCCGCGTTACGATTTTGAAGTGTTTCATTTTTTTATTGTTTTTGGATTTAGAATTTTTGAATGTTTTTGTTTTGTAAATGTTTATTTTAATATATTATTGATGTAGATAAATTGACAGATATTTTATTTTAGTTAATTTATAGGTATATCCCTCTGTTATTTTACATTGTACTCGTATATCGTAAAGGTTGGTTTAAAGGAAAAAATACTTCTGTATACAACTGCAACTGTATCATTAGATTTTAGGTCAATGTTAATATTTATTAAGAAACAGTATTATAACATCTGATGAAATGTCACGAAGATACAGAGAGTCAGCTAAATGACGAGGGCGCAACCTTTCCGTAAGATTCGATCAATGTCCGTAGGTACAGACCCCATATACAACTTCGAACTTACTATTTACTTACCTATGTTTAAATTCGTCGTGGGTTTCTAGACAGTTTGATTTTCCGCTGGGACTTCCCGAACTTCATTGGTCGGGTTTGATTGGCGGTCGCTATTTTTGATGCGGGCTATACATAAACTACAGTAGTGAAAACTATCGCGTGAAATCGCAATTAATCGACAATTTAAAAAAGCCTCCTTACATTATTAATTTTTTTTAACTATTTTGACTGCATCACCAGAATTTGTTTTAAGAATCAACAGTTTTTTTCTTCGTCTTTAAAAGTTAATGTAGTATAGGTATGTACTAACTATTTCAAAAGATGTTATTATGAATTAAGGTATCTTCTGCTTGACTCTTCCTAGAAAAGTTGATACAATAGATGGAGGGTGTAAGAGTCTATCGATCTGCAGTGGGTCAACAGTACTACCACAAGGGGGGACAAGTTAAGATACACACAAGAAAATAATTATGGAAAATACTGCTGAACTTTCATTGTTTGGGAATTCTCTTCAGTGAAAGTTAAGCTTATTAGAGACGATCTACACTAGTGTGAGTTTTATTCGATAGTTTTTGATGGGAACGTAAACGAAGATTTGTATAGAAAATTATGACCTCGATGATGTGACTGTGCTAGCCCATACAAAGTCACGCTTACTTTTCGATCGATTTATACGGTTGAAAACTTACACTAGGCCTACTGATGAGTGTAGTGGCGCAGTAGCTAGTCTTGAACTGAACGGGCTCCGAGATCATTTCCCGACTCGGGTTTGTTAGCGTTGGGAGACCCCCTGATAGTATTGATTGGCTGGTACCTAGTAACACAAGGCTTTTAATTCCTTACTACAAGATTGTCTGGCGCATATTTATTCATTACGGAAATGTGGAGCTTTTGTCTTGTAAACGTGCGTTTCTGCGTTTCTTTATGTTGCGCTGCTCCATCCCTTCAATTCTTTCTTTCTGCATTCATTTGTGAGCATGGGCGGGACGTAAACATGGCTCATTTCCTTATGTCTAAGGTCCTTACGAACTTAACTCCTGAGTGAGGGTAGAGATTATTTAGTACAACACCATCGGTCAGCTGCTGATTTGTTGCATATAGAGCGCCGCGGACGAAGCAGCTAAATTGTTGGCTGTTTTATACCGTTTTAGGGTGGGTTTATATCATGCCTCTTTTTTATTTTATTTAACCTGTTATATCCCACTGAAGGGCAAATGTCTTTCCCAAGTCCCTCCATGATTCTCTGTTGAGGGCCAAAACCTGCCACTACCCGGTGTGTCTATATCGTCACGCTATCGTTTTTTTCGGCATCATCGACACGGCAATTTCAATCTTTAGCCATCTATTGATCTAGGTTTATTTCGTAGGTGCATTCAGCAGACATGACCCGCTCACTGCCATTTTTGTTTTCCTCTATCAAAAGTAAAACACTCATATACTTTCGTTTTTCATACATAGAAAGAATAGTTGTTTCTTAGTAATGTTTTCTTTGACACGTCGTTACACACAAGGGAAGAAGCTGTACAATTTACAAATAGCTTCGTATTCGCCTTGCGGGCTGGGATCCATGACACTTGGAGTGCTCTCATAGGAAATGCCCGTCTTCGGACTGAATTCGTAATCCTGCCCACGCCCATAATGATTTCCCCGCTGCATTCGCAATTTCAGCCATGGGAACGATATTTTAAAGCTTTTATAAGTTAAAAGGAAAAAATCTCTATGGATTCGTACGATTTACGACAGAAACAAATAAGTGTTGGAGCTTAAGAAAATTAATTTAATAACCCGTCAGCCCACGGAAACGAGACACAATGGAATTTTTATTGTGGTAGGTGGCTTGGTGCTTGACAGATTGAAATGCTTTGTAATTCATTAAGTGTTTATTTTAAAAGAATGAACCATCGAAATATTATATAAATAAATATGCTTTGGAAGAACGTTTCTTTTTGCCGGGAGGGTCTCTCAGGTTACCAAACAGGAGCAAATGCAGATAACTTTGTTTCCTAAATTGACTCAACTAGGATTCGAACCCTTGTTCCTTTTGATATAAACAAACACATCTATTTTAAATCTATCATATCTATTTTCCAAAATGAAGTTTTGTTGTAGAGTTTCCTACGACCTAATTTAAGATCAAATCAAAATATGAGTTAGGACTAAACACCCATTTTACGGTTTCCCTAATAATTACTAATACTAAAAAAAAAAACACAACATCATTAACCCAATCTTTGAATCAGGCCGTGTATTTGTTTTTCCTATATTTCACATCCCAAGTGCTCCATTTATCTCCTACAGTATTCCCAATAACTATTTGAAATGGAGCCATTATTTTGCCTCTTGTACAGGACGGACGAAACAAAAGACGTATGACATTTGTCAACTCCCGTAAAATATTGGGTGCCATTTCGCCAAATAAGGAAAGTGTGGTACGAAAATTATACGAAGACATGTTGTAGTGATTCGTCTATTCTGGGAAATCGTAGCTGCAAGAGATTTGTCCTTTGTGTAAGCCTACTTACAGGTTTACACGAAAAGGGGTGTTACTCAGGCACAGAGCTCGAAGGAATCGGAGACAAAACTGATTTTGAAACTTTATGTGTTACTAGCTTCCGCCCGCGGCATCGCCCGCGTGGAGTTCGATCTATTACTTAAAGGTTTTATCAACGACCCATGTCACTTTCCAGCTCAAAACAAACAATTTATACAATATTTAAACCACATCAATGCTTCGCTCTAAACGTTTAAAAAAAGCAAAGCTATCGCCGATTTATTATTTTAGAACAAATTTAATTATCATATAAAAGGTTATAGCAAGCAACCTTAAACGATAGGCATATGCAATCACGGACTTTTTTAGAACTTTTAAATGGGAACAATTCCGTCTTCAGACACCTTCTTTCCTCACCACACCCCTCTCGTTGGGTAGGTACTGTTTCAGTTGTGTATGTAAATTTTGTTGCGTGTTGGATATTGTGCGTACTTATATATGTATTTATTTCTATGTATTTTTATATAATATTAGTAAATTATGTTTTAACAATTTATGTCTTTATATATTTTTGTTTTTTACCTTCTTAATTATCAAAAGTATTTTTAAGTACCACACCAATTAAATATTTCTGCCTCGCCTAGTAATTGACTAGTAGAGAATGTCTTCAGATATTAAGTCCGCCAATTGTACATTTGTATCGTGCAATAAAAATAAAAATAAGAAAGACCATAAAGAGGAAATGAGTTGAAATAAATAAAAACTAAACGCTCTACTGGAATCTTTTTATTCGAGCACTCAACACACCATATATTAACGCGGTAACACTAGGAGGGCCGCTGCAGGACAAACAAAAACACTCCCAGGCCAGTACTCCGAGGTAGGGTCATCAACGAATAGATAAAATACTATTTTGTCACACCGGTATCGTTATTTTAATTAAAATGTTAGGTTTTGT
Organism: Anania hortulata; assembly: GCA_963576865.1. Lineage (NCBI taxonomy): Eukaryota > Metazoa > Arthropoda > Insecta > Lepidoptera > Crambidae > Anania > Anania hortulata. Next base: position 10,149,601 of record OY756390.1, on the reverse strand, counting down.
TAGATTTAAATTTTTATGGAGGCAGAAATACGCTTAAAATCTTTTTATTTCATTAACGACCATTTAGTCTAGTGATTCGTGCTCCGAACTTCCAGGCGGTTGTGCGTTCGTATCCCGCAAGAGGCAAATGTTTGAATGTTTGTGTGGCGAGCACGAGTATTTGTCCCTAAGTCATAGATGTTTAAAAATATATTTAAGTATGTTTATCCGTTATCTAGTTACCATTGTTCAAGCTTTGCTTAATTTTGGGCTAGATATTTGATGTGATTGGGTTGGTTAACGTCATGTTTATGAGGGGGGAGGGGACATCCTAAACGTGACAGATTGGACAAAAGCGTGACATAGGGAGAATGACGTCTAAAATTATGTTTTTTTTTGTGTGAATTAATATGTTTATGGCCCCTTGTTGGAAGAGTTTATAATTCATAAAAAAATATTAATGTAAAATATTGTGTTCGCGGCTCTGCCCACGTGAGATTTGGTTCGTCACGAAATAACATTCAGATATAACTTTAAGAACATGAATTTTCTTAGAATAAAATGTAACTTACAGAGCTGTTAGTCGACTAAATATGGAAGTTTTTAAGATACATAACAAAAAATATTTATCCACATAATTTTTAACTAGAGTGAGACTAAGTAACAGATAAATTATCAAAATTATGACTATTTTATTTTAAAAAAATTGGGACTCTAGCTCTAACCGTTTAGTCGTCACACGTGTATTCTGGATCAATTCGCAATCAGGTTATAAAAAATCCATTCTAAACTAAATATCTCAAGAATCGTTAATTTTTGCTGAACATACATAGGGGTCCAATCGATAGGTATCAATCAGTGTCCTCTCTCACCTGACGCCCGTTGCTACACCCTTCATGAGACATACTGTATATGTTACGCGATTACTCCGCCAATTATAAATCGATTTTGATGATTCTTTTTTTGTTTGGTAGATCATACTTCAGAGGTGGTCCTATGTAACAAGCTTTTCGAGAAAATTACAAATGTTAAACCCAGATAATGTTTTGGTTCGTGGTTGTTGTATCTATGTTACCCAATATCTTCGACAAATGTGAACCGATTTTAATGATTCTTTTTTTATTTCAAAGATACTATAATACAATTTGCGGAAAAAAAATACCTCTAAGGATTGAAAAATAGAGGGTGAAATTGGTGTTCAGCAGTTAACTTTTGTTTGCACTCTTATGTTTTGTTTTGAATGGATTTGTAACAAAAATTGATGAAATAAGTAAATTGTATTAAAAAACCGACTTTAAAACACTAAAAAACTTAAAAATAATATTCACACATAAGTACCTAATCAGTTACTTTTGGAGTCGGTGCCAGTTGATCAGTTTGAATGTTTTCGTTGCACCGACTCCGAAAGGAACTGATTAGGTACTTATGTGTGAATATTATTTTTAAGCTTATTTTGTTTTGAAGTCGTTTTTTATATAAAATTTATTTATGAGAATGTATTTTGATGGTGAAAATTGTATCAAAATCCATTCAGTAATTTACAAGCAAGTACATTTTGTTATGTAATAAACGCACTGAATATACTGGCAACCCTACATTGGGCTCCCGCAGACTGATTGATGACGCTCTCTGAGTTTTTTCGATGACATTATCTAAGAGATAAAATCCCCAAATATATTTAATGGTGCGAACAATTTTTTCATCTCTTCGATTTCAATAGGAAAAATCTTACTCTGTATTTGGAATTTGGTAAGAACTGTAATGTAGAGATACTCAACATGAGAAGAGGATTATGCGAACCAAAGCGACAAAGAGAAATAAAAAATGTAAAGACAAATAAAATAAATATACTTAAGACACATACCATTTTTATTATTACTTGCAAGGTTGCTAAGAATTATTGTTAAATACTAAGATTTCTTGTTAAATACGAGTACCAACTTAAGTTAGCCACTGAATGTGACCACCAATTGATCGTAGTATTTAATACCAGAATGTTAATTAAAAATCGTATATTTTTGCAAAAGCAGCTGTAATTCCTGCTATAGTAACGGTATTTCTTTAAATTATATAATTACCTGTTTAATTAATCTTAAGTGGAGCAACAACAGTCCACTTAAGAAAACAAAAGCCGTGTTGCAGCTACCGAATGATTGCCATTCAGGCGGGAGCCTCTACCCAGTGGCCATTATGTTGTGGAATAACTGCGGATTTTACGAGCAAGCTAAGCTCACTTCTTTGTGCTGGTCTGGCTGCCCTTGGAGTCGACAAACATCCTCGCTATCAGACGACCGACTTTGTCAATCACGCCTCCGTCGTAGATAAGATTTTAAAATCGCCTTTGAGCGCTCACAGGCTTTGTTCGCTATTCCTCATTCTTATTTATGAGATTGGGGCCACCTTGGAAAACAGAGACTATAAGCATGCTTCGGCGTACGATTTATTTTCAAGAAATACAGTGTACCTTCTGAGGCTTTAGTTGGATGAAGGACAAGGCTCACCGGGAGCAATTTCGTGAAAACGAATTGTGGACATGCGAATAAAAGGGTAACTAGATTTTTGCATATAAATAAGGAAGACCATTTGTGTTTGATACTACCTCATTTTGTTTTAAATAAGAGTTTTCTCGAGCGTAAACTTTCAGGTACTTATTTTTTAATCTGGTACATCGAATACCGAAGTAAACAAGTCATGTTTACACAGCGGCTTATAATTTTTCTAATGTAAATTCATTGTTTCATTGTATATTCATTTCCGCGGCAATAAATTCAGCAATCAACATCCCCGCAATCAACAACAGAGAATTGGTTGTTTTTTGAATTTTACAATCCTTGCTCTTGCCAGTTCTCGCGGACAGAATCCGGGAAACATGACATGCTGGACGGCGGACTGTAGCGGGACACCGGCAGTGCCGGGACACTGACAAATCGCCGCCGAGACACACTGGGACACGTTTGACTTGCGACGCACGGGAATTAGGCCGGCAGCTCACCCACTGAGGGTTATCTAGCATAGGGAAAACAAGATAAACTTTAAGGAAATTATGGAAAGCGCAAAAAATTATGTGAGGCGAAAAACTACAGAACAATTATTTGATTGGAAGAAAGTGTTTGTTGTAGATTCCTTAGTTCAAGTAAGGCAAACTTATTACTGTTATATTCAGTGACTATAACTAAGAAGCATACTGTTTCTTACCTCAAATAATAACAAAATATTATAGGGGAATGACTGCTATATCGTACCACTTAACTTTGATCCAAGTTTAGAAACAGAAGAATAAAATAAATAAATAAATAGAAGAATAAATATTGAAATTATGTTTTATTCATATGATACTATGACTGGTAACTAACTGCAACGTGACGTAAGATATATTTGGTACAAGCTAACCATTTTGTTACAATAATCATTTTAAAAAGAGACTAAAAGCACGATTTAGAAACCAGCCCCCCTAGCATGACCACTAAAACAAGATATGATATGATATGATATAGAGATATATTGACACAAACTGTAAAAATATTATAGATATAGCCGCAATTTAGATTTTTTATCGAAACTGCGATCATAATATGTGACTTCACCGGCACGGCGATTCAACATGGCGGCTATATCTATCATATTTTTACAGTTTGTGTCAATATATCGCTATATCATTTCAGATCATATCGTTTAAACGTACTACGTGGTTCTTAAATCGTACCTACATTGGAATTTTGTATGCAAATGTCGGAGAAACTTCGATGCTATTTTGGAGAACATAGTAGGCCCCATAAGCGTCGTATTAACAGGCTTATAACAAACATAAATGGTTCACAGCTTTTTTTCTTATCGAATCTAACAAAAACTATTATATGAAATCGTTCATTTTAAAGTTCTAAATATACAATTTAGAGACCCGTTTTTGAAATAGTATAAATAAAACATTTTTTAAAAATTATTTCTAAAGAAACAAACAAGGGTTTTAGAAACGCAAATAAATCGACAAAAATTTAAAGGTTCATCCTCAATTAAAGTATTTTTTTAAAACACACTATTAAAAAAAAAACGCGCAAAAGTCAAGTTTGTCACCCTACACGAATGCAATGCGCGTAGGTAGATAGAATATCGCCGACAAACTGAGCGGGCGCTGGTCTTCTCGGTGTGATCCAGTTGCCGCTGGCATACTAAAGCTAATACACGTCGGTCTTGAGTAACAATTATTATTTAAAAAAAATAAACCTATCTACAGTTTAAAGGATAACGGTGTTTATCCTTACACCCTGTACATTCTAATCATATAAAAAAACCGATAGTGCACGTCAGCTTGGAACGAGAGGAAGTAAACGATACGATATAACTATTTCTGCGGGCTCTTCCCATACGATTTCCAATAAAATTTTGTAAAGACATCTCTTTCTCTCTCCCAAAATAAGAGATCAGTTATGCAAATTAGCTACGGAACCCAAAAAAATATTATTATTAGGCCGCCTGATTGTACATAACTGTGTCTTGTGTGTAATAACCGTAATGTTTTGTGCAATAAATCTATCTATCTATGTTTTAAAAAAAGAGGCCATCATTTTACAACCACAATGAATTCTGTCACTTCTTTTATACAGGTAAAAAGGACATTAACATAGATTTATAACTGTGCAATAGCATATTTTTAAAGCAGCAATAAAAAAGGTTAAATACAATCGCGAATAAAACAAAAACACCGTCAATATACAGAGAAGTGAAACATTTAAATTTTATTTCATAACTTTGTGGTTTCACTAGTTTTGCAGAACTATTTAACTACATAACGTTATAGCACCGCTAGGCATGAAAAAAAAATGCTATCACAGACGGACTGGATTTTATCAACCATATGATTGACCTTTATGGCAAATAATAATATTCTTTTTTCTTATTATTTTAATATAAACGGGATAACGTTGTGCATACTTCCAAGTTCATGTCTGCTCTACTACATTAATTTGACGGTTAAAATCTTCAAGCTAATCGTATAATATACCTGTTGTCTCAAAGAGTCTTTATTAATTGTTGTATTGCATTAGTGATAAGTAATGTAATGACTCATTACTCACAAACCTCTTATCAATACGGTCGCTAATTCGTAAGCCGCAGCCTACATCTCCATTTCGTGGACTTGACGTGACCTCCGCCTGGGCTGACCGTAATGTAATCTGCATGGATACTCCGTAATACGCTGCGACAGAATCGCAGTGTGCACGCTGTAGATACGAAAAAGAGTTTCCGAAAATTTTAAGAGACAAAAATGTTTTTGTTTTTTCAGAAATTCTTTTTAATAAATGTTTTAGTGACGGTGAAAACAGTGTTTCAACGAATGTCTGTCACAAAAGATGTTTGCTGCTAATTTGATTTTAAAAATACTTTTGAATAAAAATAAAGTAACCTTTGTTTACGTAATTAGACCATAAAGCTGTTTCTATAGATTTTCTTTATCACTTTAATAAACCAAAACAAGCCTTGAAATTAATTAAAACATAAGTTTGAATTTACTTATGCGTGGTAAGTGCAGGATAACTTTTAGCAAGTTCATGAAATTTTACCAACTAACATGTTTTAACAGAAAATTATAGAAGCAATATTTACTAAAAAAACAAAATTCAAAAACAAGTCCCATAGTTACGTAACTGAGCTAGAAGGCGCGTTTAAACATTAAATCTCTTTAAGTTTCTAGAAGGCAGAAAATAGGCGTCGAGCGCAAAAGACATTCTCGTTTCACAAATACATAAATTATGAACTGCGCCGTTCCTCGTAATGGATCCGTGAAGTTGAGACTAATATTGTACATACAGGAACAGAGGAACATGTAATTTGCTTTTATAGTTGAATGTGACGTCGACAGGATGTTAAATTAGCCACTAAGGGAAATGTCTGGTATTTCATAAATATATTGTTTTGTATGTTATGTATGCACCTATTCAATGTATCAAAAATTTAATTATAGATTAACGCATACAAATCAAAAACTTTTCGCCGGGCGCCATTTGTATTACAAATGGCGCAGTCATTATTACTGGACATTTAGAAAAAAATACTTATTTTAATAAACAACACTTTAATGGTTTAACTAATTACTAGTGCAATATTAAATGCGAGAAATAAGACTAGTAATGAATAACCAATCAAATTGTAAAACAAAAAAGTTAAATAATTACATACGAAGTAATAATGGGATGGATTCTCTGTCGCCACTATACAAGCGTTCGATATTTCTTGCTTCCCTGAACGAAAAAAGACAACTATGTATAAATCTTAGAATTGTCAAACTCAGTATGATTTGCTTTTGTTTGTTGCCGTTATTGTCTCATTAAACCGTAATGCTCTACCTTAATAAAATCCTTATTTTTTTCTTGAAAAATGAAAATAGACCTTGGAATATAAAATCGGTACAAGGTATAAAGCGGCTACAGGGACTTTAACCGAATGTCCAAGTTAACAACTGGCCGACAACATAATAATATGCACCATGTAGTCGACTGCGGAGATAACAACGCCATATTCGCATCTGAGCGAGCGTGGTCACTCGGAGAGCAAACCTCACATAAAGCCCTTTACGGAAACTCGTTTACTCGTTTATTCATTTTATGCCTTTTATCTTTCGTAAGTTGGTTATAGAAGTAAATCGGTAAGCAGATAGGTAAAATACCTCTTCTCTTCAATATAATTGAAAAAAAAAAAAACTTTTACTAGTTGTCTGTTCAAAACGAACTCTTTTTACTTTGTCAACCCACAGCAAAAAAACTAATTAATTATTGTCAATAATATTACTACTCTTGCATTAATAATCTATAGCATTACACCAATGGAAAACAAACTGGAGAATTGGCCGTTAAGACTGATATCCGGAGCCGTAAAACTACAAAAAAACCATAGAAAACTTTTTAACTCGTACTTTTTCCCTTTTAGCGGTCATTTTGCGATATTGTTTCAATCACTGCTACATATTGGCAACAAAAAATAAGCACACCAGTAAAAATACGACAGGCGAACCCCTAGAGATGCGGCATATTCGGCGAGCGGCAATCAGTCGGCGATAATGCCGACGTAAATCAGCGTCCGCAGCCTGCGAGAGCATGTGATCAGATTCCTACGTTAATAAAATATAGCACGTGAAACAAATGTAACGGGAAGTCTGTTGACTCGTTGATTTATTTTGGATCTACAAGAAGCTGCATTGTTACCTGTTAGGTAGATCTAAAATCGTTCCAAACGTTTTACAGGGATTGCGTATTGCATTGTTGTTTACGGTATTTATACTGTATAACGTGGTTTGTGTGTGTTTAGCACAGTTTTGATGGAACGAAACAAAATATGTTGATTTAGTATACTCTAGCGTAATATTCCAGGCTATTTAGTCACACTACACCACATGTTAAGTTTGTGTAAAATTTTTTAGTAGGCTGAAAAAATTTATAAAGACATTCGTGCAGATTTCTTATATTCTAGCATCAGCTATCGGCCATGAAAGCATCTGATTAGAGTGTGGTCAGTCCTTAATGTAGGAATTTATGTCTTTTTATGGAATAAACATAGCTCTGCTAGCTATCATCATCTCAGTCATTTGCCGTCAACTGCTGGACGTAAACCTCCTCCGAAGAGCGCCAAAGACCACGATTTCCTACTTTTTTATCAAGCCACTGCTAGCCATCCTAAGGTCGGCTGTCCATCGTCCCCGGGGGTCTCCTACACTACGTTTGCAAAGACGTGTTCTCCATTAAAGAACCCGGCTATATTTGTAGCAAAATATTCTTCGTAAAACTACATCATATGGTGGAACTCAGCAATTAGTCGCCGGCGCAATTAATGTCCGGGCCCTAGCTAACGGCGGCACTAATTAGCCTAGTCAATGCTACCCGTCCACCGAAATAATTTCCGTTTCTCGAAGACATACAAAGGATATATCAAACATATTTGTCGTTAGACGTCATGGTGGCAATATCTCTGTCGTACCGTAGATATAGGCGACTGCCGGTTGTTCTCGGCAATCAGTCGCCACTAATGTCCTGGCCTCAGCTAACGGCCCCATAAATCAGTCCGGTCATTGCTACTCGCTCGACTACGGAATAATTTTCTGCAGTCCGAAATATAAAGGTATATAAGGAACTAATTTATTAGTAAACTTTTTTCTAGGAAATTCTATTGATCAAATACAACAACTTTTGCTATAGGACCGACATCGAACCTCAAATAAAATTTTCAATCCACCATATAAACTTATATCAGCTAGTCGGCTGCGATTAGAGGAACAGTAAAAACACATCCTACAAGGAAGTTAGTTACTAATAAAATAAGACATACATATTTCACTATTATTTTATCAGACTTATTAAATTTTGGGCCGTGACCTCATTGACCTATTGACAAATAATTTTGCAGAATTAATAATGGTACCCACCAACCACCGTTTTGTTTTAGGTACGCTTAAAGCTCATGTTTTAATTGGAGTAGTTTAAATATACTTACTGATGTTCTTTACAGAATAACAGTACGATACGCTAATCAGAAGTAATTAAATCACTCAAGTAGGATATAAACGAATCAAAACAATTCTCCAAAAGGTAAAATCAATTAAAAGTTTAAATATCTTTGATGTCGGATTAAGCTAGAAGGAAATCTTTCCATTTACAAACCATTTTCACAGCTTCTATTTTAAAGTTTAATCTAAAAAATATCTTGTTAATTATATATAATGCATGCACAATATAATATATTAATATAATAAAACCAAAAATTTTAACCCCGTCATCTGGCTTTCGTAACACGAGTACACGGCACGGAGTCTAGATAAATTGACATAAAATGACGCCTATTAAAGAAGAATATAGCAATTTCATACACCGCAGGTCGTGAAACGTAGCTCGCCGATAAATTCATTGTGAACTCTTTCCTCCTACCCTCCGGTGGCACGTGTTTGATCACGTACGCAAGTGTCAGCAGAAGGATCGCACGCCACTCGAATCATCAAACTCCTATTGTGCACAAATGATACGGTAATATCTCTTGAGAGCTGATTTAGACCCATTTGTAGCTGTCTAGGTAGATCGTTTGGGTCTGAGAAGCTTTTGTTGTCATTAAATTCAAAGCGAAAAAACCGTGAATGTAGGTACTTTGTTTGTAACTCAGATGTGTGGAAACTTTGACCGCATGTTGGCTTTGCCCGAAGAGGGCGGTTTTGCCTTCGGTTCGTATTTGGAAATGTTAGTTCTAGTATGCAGACTGTCCCGCAAAGACTGTGCCAAACGAAAACCGTAAATAGAGCAAAACAGGCTCTTTCTTCTGTCCGGATTTAGATTCGTAAAAGTCACAAATTGCAATTTTAAGATGTTTTCCTTAAAAAAAAGGCCAAAAACGTTGCAACTTTTATTAAAACTATTTTTGGATAGAAGAAGAAGAAGATTTTTGGAGGAAGAGTAACCTTTTTTGTGCTCTATCTACAGTTTTCGTTTGGCACGCTCTTCATATGACTCCCTGTACCTACAAAGGAAAACTTTTTATTATTATTAGTATTATTTAAGAGTGAAACTAACACTATTCTATCGTTTTATATGGTTGTAGATTAACGCTGCTAGTTTAATCCACCAATAAAACTGGCTAATTGATTTTTCTCCCTAATTTGTTTCCCCGCTTACAAATGGCGCTCTCTATTTGTCTCCAGCCCGTGATTCGTCACAGTGATTGGTCTTTGTAAATCAAGCCTATTTAGATTTCGCTTTGAGCTGTACCTGCACGTCACATCGTCACTTGTAGACAAGTGATGCTAACGAGGTATTGAAGCTGGTTCGTTAGACAAGACCGAGCAGAGTTCGCCGTCACGGGTAATATTTTCACTTGTCACAGAGCAAGATATCACTGCTCCGCTTTCCACGACTACCAAGTAGCAAAGCAGTGTTTTTTACGAAGTAGAGTATTGGAAAAAGATCTGTCGAAAGCGAATTGCTTTTTAATGATCACAAGTCAGATGTGGTTCAATGCTGACGGTGCTCTATTCAATGTGGATTGAAAAGATGTTGGTTTTAAAAGTGGTATTTGCACAGTAAAACCCGTTGCAGTACAACTTCACTTCGCTGCATTACTATTTTGTAAATTTTTAAAAGATACTGAAGTATACATTCTATCTACAATAATCTATTAAAGAGTAAGAAGTGTTTCTACTTATTAGTACCTACTACCTACCTAGGTAGTACCTAAAAATTAGGCGAAAAAAAATTTACTGCGACAACATTTCCGAGTTCGCTCGTCGCTATTTATCAAGCACAGGTAGGAAATTGTTTACTCGTAAATTGTGTGGTACACAGAATTTAAAAATGGTTTGATATTTTTTTTAGACTGTATTGGATTGACAAATTGACAATATCAATATTTTGTTGAGAAAACTGAAATGTATTTTTACTGTAGGTAAATTTAATATGTATGATCATGGCTGTTTTTACAATTATTTATTTAAAGATGTTATTTCAAAAAGACAAGATTTTAATTATAATAATAAATAAATAATGAACAATATCACATACGTTGCTCTGATCCTAAGGTAAGTAGCTAAAGCACTTGTGTTATAGAAATCAGAAACAACGACGGTACCACAACACCCGAGCTAGCATAGAAAAGTTCGTTTTCTAAATTGACCCGACCGAGAATCGAACCCGGGACGTCAGAGATGGCGACGCCAAGTCCGGCGTACTCGCCTCTCGGCTACGGAGATCGTCTAAAGAAGAGGGACAAGATTTTTAATATTATATAGACAACAAGAGAAGCAAAATCGGTTTTATTTGAGCTAATTAGGATAGAATCGACTCTTTCTTGACTTCTGTAGGCATAACATTTGCAAAGTTTGTAAATCGTTTTTTTTTATGGGCTCAATCCCGCTCTATATGAAGAGCAGTGATTCTGCCAGTGTCAAGTATTTTCTTGAATAATGTTCACAATAAATAACGGGTGTTTAGTTTTTTATCTAATGAAGTTTCATATTCTTAAAGACACGCCAGTTTTTTTTAAAGTGATTGTCGCGTTTCACACTAGCCAGATTGTTTAGAAACACAAAATATAACTGCATCTACGATTATGTACCTGAATATTAAAAATAACAAAAAATTCAATATCTAGGTTGTAAAACCAATTGTAATTAGTATCTTTAGATTAACTGAGACCATAAACCCATGCAGCGTTAAAGAGTCGTCAAGACAGCGCCGTTCTTTGTCGATAAAACAAAGGAGATGGAAAGATAGTCGTGTAAAGTTAAGTGTTCCGTTGTAATTAAATTTTAAGGCATTGTTCGCGAAGTTTAATAATCGAGAGACGAATGTTCGGTAGAAATGACTTCGTCTATAAAGTCTTCAGCACATTAAATTAAGATTTCAGCCTCATCTACAAGGATACGCGGTAGCGTAGGAAATGCTAAATCCATTCTCAACTAAGAGCGTAGGTAAATATAAGTTTCATGTGTATAGAATTCTCATGTTAAACCTCCAGGAGCATATCCATGAACTTAGTACGTACGAAGGTAAGTAACTGTAAGTAAAAGTGTTATTTTTACGTCAAACTATAGAGATTAAACAAAACAAGGCTGAAATAATACTGTTTAAAGAGCTCATCGTAAGGCCCCGGGTATTTTAATAATATCAGGAACTTTTTAATACAAAATTAAATTCCAACCTTACTTTATTTTTGTTAGCCATACACCAAGATTTAATTATCGCTTTTTATTACATGCAGAAAATGTCTAATAACGTGAGACATAAAACTCGCTTTGAAACATTAAGGTATATTTGCAATTAACTGTTTACGAACAAACAAGGAAACAATAAACAAACTGTTCAAAGTGTGAGTCGTCACACCTAATCCGTAAAAATGGAACGACTACGAGATGGCACAAAATACTGAGCATTATTTAAATTGGTTCAATTTTTGCGCCTACCTCTGAATTGAAACGTGACTCGTTTCAGAAACAATTTGTAAACAACATAGCATCCGCATAATTTGATGACTTATCTCAGCCTTGAGAGAAAATACTCAAAGGATAGAAAGTAAAATTATATTCGTTTTCTTTCCGAAAGTAATTTTTCTTCGCGCATTTCGTCAGTGGAGTACCATCTCTTTTGTTGTTGCCCTAATTCAACATTCTTGTTGCTGAAGTGGTCCAATAATATTTTGATAGGCAAAAAAGAAGTGTATAATTGTGAGCGTTTTATTTTTTTAAGCTTAAAAAGGTCTGTCTCGCAATTGCGTAGGTTTGAAAGGATTTAAATAATTTATGAATGAACGCGATGTTTTCTGGTAAAATAAACGATTTATAAAACTTTAATCTCTCACTCACTAATATTATAAGAGTACCTACGAGTACCTAATGAGGAGTAAAATATCTCTGATTAAAATGATACCTATTTATGGTTTTAGTTGGTAAACACTAAAACGTAACGCAAATTATCAATGCAAACAAATATCACATGTAAGTACTAAAGTAACTGCCCCTTTTGGCTAACACTTTCAGAGCTCACCACTATCCAGCAAATCATTTCCACAAAGGCTGTATTTCAGTCTCAGTAGGACGTGTTCTCTTTATTTATTTCGGGCGCTTCTCTCGAATGAATTGTGAGGGGAAAAACAGTTCTCAGAGCTTAAGCTAATCCCGTTCGTGTAGCGGTACAGACTCACTTATGAAGAGATTTGGTACTCCCAGCCTGGGAATATCGCTATGACGACTGCCTCTAAATCATGTTTAACTGGATTTCTTCAATGACTACGTGTAAAATAGATTATTGTAATAATTGGTGTGGTTCAGTAATGCTACAATTAGAATTTCTGCAGCCATATCATTCGTTATTTATTAAGATACTAAAGAAGGTACAATAGTTTTGTCGTATCAATCGTAGATACTACGGATAGTGGTTGTACCTAAGCAGTGTTGTTTGGACGTCAAACTCTATACAGAAAAAACGAAACAAGGTGGAATTAATTTACCCCTAGAATAACCTAAAAAGATATTTGGACATAAACGTCCTAGATAGAACTTACCACGAACGCTAAAGAGACCTTCGTAAGTGTTGTTTTACGTCGAGCTCTATAGAAAGATAATAAAAAAATGGTGTAATACTAGACAGACATTTAAAGTCAGCATAGCATCTATTGAGCTAAAAACTCAAAATGAATTTCCTCTTAAAATATAATTCGAAATATAATACCAATCTGTTCAACTCCTGTTCCGTAAAATGATTTCGGAGAGATCATTAAAGGTGATTAATTAAATCACTCCAAGTTAAGAGGTCGGGTATCTACAGAGTTCTGATAAGTACATACTTTAGGCGCTAATGGATGGCAAACTTAGCTTCCATTATTGAAAATATACGAAAGGAATGAATAAATCTTCTGTCTGAATGTTTAAGGCTGTTCTCCTAGCAAGCAAATTGGTAACAATTTGTTACTTAACTTAATGAAAAATCAAATTTCACTACAAAATCCTAAGGGTCCAGAACTCCAGGTAGGTGGTACTATTAGTCAGAAAAAGTAATTAGCTAAGTAACATAATGATATAGATAGACTGATAGTTATTATAAATGTTAAACGTGAGCAAATTTTATAAACATTAATTAATTACCTAATGTGGTTTAATATCAAAAGATCTTTATTAGGTCTTAATTAGAAGACTAATTACTCATATAAATTAGCTTTTAAGTCATCACTGATTGGTAGCTTACTACTTATGGCGATTTTTCAATATTTAAGTCGGATCGTTTAAGAAAGCCCGCAAAATTTACCATTTCTAATGTTTTTTACAAATAAGTTATTTGTAAAAAAAACATAAGAAATGGTTTATATTGTATGTATTATGATCAAAATGTAATAAGTAGCTGCAGCAAATACGTTTTTAATGAATAATCACTCTCAACATAAGAGGAGATATGACTATTAATGAAAATTTCACACTTTGAGAGATTGAGTTACAAACCTATTTTTTTAAAATTTTCAAATAATATAACGAGGTCTTGGAAAACACTATCAGCTTGGTCTCCTAGGGTGCCGTCATCGAGATACTAGACATTTAGTTTTGAATTTAGGTGTTAAATGATACTGAAATGAATGCCTAAACTGAAAAGGGCATGCCCTAAAGGGTCACCTTGCTGAACACCGACGGCAGATTGGATACAGTGTTGATTGTATAGAAGATTTGAAGGGCTATTGTAGCATTGGTGGACAAAAGGATAGATTTGAGGGGTATGTGAGTGGACTTCGTTCAGCAAGGTGGTCCTGTCCAGAGTTAAAAGCATTAATCACGTCTACTTTTAAATGAATTTCGGAATCGCTAACGGACAGAAAACGGAGAGCGCAACCCCCCTTACTGCCAAAGCCTAGTTGGATAAATTGAAAGGCCTCTTTCAGGGGCAAGAGAATTTCCCTGCAAGCTGCAAGACGGCGGAATGTAGATCCGTATACCACCATCTTTTTTGCGAAAGGCGCCGAGTCTCGCCCCAAAAAGGAAAGGGACAAAACTGTCCAGAACCCTACCAGATATAAGGAGATTGCAAAGCTAATTCGTGATACAAAAATCAATCCCATCTTTGGCTTTATGAAACATAGGCAAGCGAGCCGAAACAATCCTCTTTGACAAATCTTTTTGATAATCGTACCTAGTTAAGCGAAATGGTCTGTGGTCTTGCACTCTGTGAAATTGTTAATGAAAGTTTAAAAGATGAAAAAGAAAACCGACTTTAAAATCTCAAAAGCTAAAAATAATATTATCACATACTTAAGTTCCCAATCAGCTACTTTTGGAGTCGGTGGAACGGAAAATATTTAAACTCTTATCGGCTGGCACCGACTCCAAAAGTAACTGATTAGGTACTTATGTGTTAATATTATTTTAGCTTTTCAGTTTTTTGAAGTCAGTTATTTTTTGTATTTACTTATTTCATCTATTTTTGTGCAATCACAAGTTAACTGACCGATTTCATCCCCTATTTTCCACCCTTAGAGGTGATTTTTTTCAAAAATTTCAAATATACTATCTTTGAAGTATTTAAAAAAATATATATATCAAAATCGGTTTACATTTGCCGAAGATATTGTGTAACATAGATACAAAAACACAGTTGGCGTGGTATGAAGTTCATGCAATGTTTGATGATTTTCTTATAGATCCCATCATTACACCTCCTTTTTTGTAGTCAGTTAAAATTAATTTAAAGTAAGGAATTAACGAGCGCCTGGTGGAGTGATTCGCGCTTCGGACTACAAAACCAGGTTTCTGGTTCAAATCCCGCAAGGGGCAAATGTTTGTATGATGAGCACGAGCATTTGTAAATAAGGCATGAATAATGAAAGTTTTAAAGTACCTATGTTTATCCGTTATCTAGTTGCCATAGTACAAGCTTTGTTAATTTTTGGGGCTAGATAAGTAATTGGTGTAATTGTAAAAAAAAAACCTCCTTGCAGCACACCTAAGTAAAATTCTGAATAAACAACTTTGATAGATTACGAACTAGTGATTGAACCCGATTGCAATTGCGTTCAAGGTAAATTACTGCACCAGTCTTGTTTCAGCCGTCAGCTTTCAATGTCTCAAAATTGACCATCAAAGTGTCGAATCTAAATCTGCTCATAAGGTAGGTAGGTAACAATATGTACACTTACAGCAAATTGACCGCTTTTGACTGTTGCTGTTTATTCGAGTTACAATAAGCTCCTTCTCAGCTCTGTTGATCCGTCAACATGGCCGTTCAAGCTAAAACAATCCTTCTTGACAAATCCCTCTAATAATCGGGCCTCGTTACGCGCACACGTCTTCCTTGCTCTGTAGACCCGTGGTCCGGCACTCAATGAAATTGTGAATTTGGTTTTCTCTATAGAACAAGATGTAGGTGTACATTTTACTAGTTCCTAAAATATGATTCAAGGTGGAAATGAAAAGAATCACTTTGGGACTTACTATGAACGTAAGCAGTGTTAATTTTACGTCAACTTCACAGAGAAAAAAACAGGTTTATGCAATACTTAAGGTTTAAGATATAGTTAGGCCGGCCGTCTTATATGAAATGAAGTATCAATCGTTTTAAAAATACTTGTGAGAAATTGCAAGATCCTGCAGAGAGCGAAAGAATAAAGGATTTTATTTCTTGTCGTAGGTAGCTGTTTATAGGCTAAAAAATTCAAGAATTATTAAAGGACGGGTTTTAATAACATAAAAGCCGCAACATACAAATCTCTTTCGCGCATTCTTCTTCAAGACCCTCGATTTATTAATTAAGTAAAAATATTTCACCCAGTAAAAAGAACAACGACACTATCATACTAAAAACCATAGCTAACCTGGTAGTGATTGAGCCGACTCCGCTCAAAGGCTAGCAATTTTCCTTCTTCGAATACGGCGACAAATAACTAGTCCAGGTTTATCTACTTACTAATAAACGGCATTAAAATATATTACAATTATAACATTACTCTATTATTCTCATCTCGTTGATATGTTTATAACTTTCCTTGTAATATACGTCCCAGTTGATAGTAGGATAGTATGTTTGGTGGTATGGTTAAAATATTATGCAATTTTTTACTGATTTCGTAAAAGGAGATTCACAACTGAACAGTTAGTTTTTCTTTGCCTTTTTTTTCTATGAAAATGTCAATACCATACTGCTTGCTACAAAATAACGTATTATCATTGGAACCTTTATAACAATAACGGTTTACCATGCCAATATTATGAACATGGTTAACCTTTATACTGAGTGTACATAAGTATACAGTATTGAGGATAACAGAATCTTTTATTCGAATAAATACATACACATTTTTCCTATCACAACAATCGGTCGATCGTATCGTAGCCATTGAAATATTCTGTGGTGGCCAGAGTGACACATTTCTCCGCCTATCTTGCCGGTTCACACAAGTTCACCAGACGCCACTCAGTAGAATCACACACAACACAGGAGAGTACAGTAGGTACTCTATTAAAAATGTGCTAAAAAGTAACGCGAACGTAAAGTGGGACTGTGGCACACACTGGGAGCGAAGCGAAACGAAGATAAGTTTGTTTCGTTTCG
Organism: Anania hortulata; assembly: GCA_963576865.1. Classification (NCBI taxonomy): domain Eukaryota; kingdom Metazoa; phylum Arthropoda; class Insecta; order Lepidoptera; family Crambidae; genus Anania; species Anania hortulata. The sequence continues at coordinate 10,132,574 of OY756390.1, read as the reverse complement.
CTTGTGTCGCCCAACTACGAGAGCTCGCAAATTTTCATCGCTGGCGTACCTATTATCTTTATTTCGTTTCACTCCCAGTAATGTGGCTTGTGTTTAAAGATATACTTACAAACTACTCGACGCTATTGTCAGTTCCACGTCTCGTCTAATCCTTGCATAATAATGATGTGATTTAAAATCCTATTTTAATAAGTTAAATACAAGAGCGAGGCTTCTGGTCCATTACATTTTGCGGTAGAACGCGTGTTGACATCTGATTAATAGCTTTTTGGAGTTTGTCCCCGCAGTTGGTTGCGCAGATTAAACAGATACACAAAAATAAACTGGTCAAGTGCGAATCAGACGCGCGCACCAAGAGTTACAAAAATGCCGTACTAACCGTTACTTTGTTTGATTCAGTTCGAGATTCTTAGCGCGAACGCGATTCATGCTTGACAGATTTTTTTTACTAAACTTGTTATTTAAGATCAGTGTTTTCACTATAAGTACCTACACCAAATTTGAAGCAAAGAAGAAGAAAGAAGAATATCCAGGGTTGTTTTTTAATTAATAAACGGTCTGATTCTGGTGCTCAAATAAAACTGCCAAATCATCCAATATTGTATTTTCCTAATGGGGAATATGCATGTTTTTTTTTATTTGTCTTAAAATAACTAGTACTTATTAATAATTAATAAAACTACTTGCTCCTACTGTGTCTTTAACGACACACCAACTTTAAAAAAATATCCAACTTTAGGAGGGTAGTTTTTTTTTCTATGTCACTAATAAATGTCAAGACCTTAGACAGTCATTATGACGAGTGACCGTAAGCTGCAGTTAATTTTTCTTGTGCAAAAAAGAGTTGAGTTCTGTGTTAATTTCAATGAGTAATTCAATGTGAGTTGACATAGGTCATATGTCAGTGTACAGTTTGGGGACTACTGAAAATCACTGTAGTATCTTTTTAGTAATAAACGTTTTTATTTATTTATATTTATTTATTTATATTGTTTTATGCTGTTTTTAAATAATTTTCGGTTTGATTACCAACATTCAGTTCCTACAAACTTCGAAAACGTACAAATATTGGTTATTTAACAACATTTTTATAGTGCATTTTTTAATTATTTTGTATGTTCCGTAAAAGACACAGTAGCAAAATGTACTACTATCTCTTATGCAAATTTATTTAGTACATGAGTTTACGAAAACCACTCAATCTGAACGAGATAATTGAGAAACTAAAGCATAATGATAAGAAAAAAGTTTCAGATTCCAAAACTATCATAATCATCATCATCATCAGCCTCTAGATGTCCACTGCCGGACATAGGCCTCCCCTATACAATCAAACGGAAATCCCCCTGTCCACATTGAAGAACCATTACCAAATGTAACAAATTTTAATAATTAAGTATAGTCTTAAAACCCCAGGAATATTCTGCTGACACAGTATGTGGCAGAATGTCTAGTCAATAACATAAAACCCATTAACTATTTCGAATTTACGTTTGACAATGCTGTCATTGATATAAACCTATACGCAAACGCAACCCAGAAAAATAAAGATGGTAATTTCCCCTACTAAGTTGAAATGCTTTTTAAGTCTTCTTTGTCTTACTAGTGGTTATGTGGCTGTCCCAAAATTGTGGTACGCCTATTATTATCACTGCAATGTCAAGGAATCAAGCAAAATTGAGGACAGTTGAGTGACAGAATTTCTAGAGAAATATCGTATCGTATACGACACGGGTTTTTCCGGCTTTTCCTGAAATGATTTATTTTTTTTACTATTTTTTATATATGTTACCTGCATTTAAAGTATACGAAATTTTAAATCGATTGTGCGAAAAAAGTTAACTCAGGAACAAGTGGGTTAAGAATTTTCGAAAAATATTGATAAATACCTGACTTACAGCCCAATAAAGTCGCGTGTTAGACAAGGAGATTCGATATGTACCGTGACGTCACATTACACGTCCGCCATACATTTTTTATAGTAAAAGTTGTTTTGGAAAGAGATAAGTATACCTTAATTTCTAATTACTGTATTACGGTTATTTTTTACCTAAAATTAATTTTGTTTTTACTATTAGCACTATCATTTCATATATTTTCCTATAAATATAGTAAAAACAATAAATTTTTTTCGTGCATATTCCCTATTATAATAATATTTTTTAGTTTAGTTTTACGCTATCGGGATTGCACAAACTGTTTATTGGTTTATATTTTTAATACATTCGTAACAACTGACCAATTATTTAGAATGAGGAAGTGTTTTTTTGAGATTTTGATATCGGTTCCATCGAAAAAGTTGTTGTATCTGAGCGTTAGAATCAGTCTTTCGAACGTTTTTTGGTGATTTAAAAATAACCCAGCTATATGCATACGTAGGTCACACTATAAGTTTTGCGTAACTTAAAAAAACAACATGTTATAACCAAAATATTATGTTTATTGCTTTTCAAAATACTCTCCTTTACATTTTAAACATTTTTTCATGCAATCGAACCATTTTAAAAACAGGAGGACCACAGATCCGAAGGCATGTTTTCTACGTGCTGATTGAACGCTATCACTGCCTCTTCGGAGTTGGTAAAAGTAAAACCTCTCATCAAATCTTTGATTTTGGGGAAAATACAGAAATCACAGGGTGCTAGGTCGGGGCTATGCGCAGAATGGGTGACGAGTTGTACTTTTTCGGAAGCTAAAAATGACTTTGTTTTGTTGGCCGTGTGTGAAGAAGCGTTGTCTTCCATTTGTTCGTCATCTTCCGTGCTGGTCTGGGAGGAAAAGAAAAACTTAGAATGTGCCAGCCCCTTCTCCATCCCGGGGTGTCGTAAAAACCAACTAGAGGGAAATTGCCCGGTGCATAACATTAAGCACCTTAAGCACGGTGGAGGGAAACCCACCAACAACAGCATTCCCAAAAAGGGGTTGGTGTCAGGCAGGCGGCCGACTGTAAAATAAAAAGCCGAAACCCTTTTGCAGTATGAATAGTATATGTGAAACGCGACAGGGCTAGGGCGTTCCCCGCAGGCGACGCGCAGGAGCAGCACCCGGCACCTGTGGGAAGTGGACGAGGGTTGTTGCACCACCCCAGGCGGCAACGTAAGAAGCAAGTCCGGGAATTGATATTTAGGTATGCAAGTTGGAATGTTGGTACGATGACGGGAAGGTCTAGAGAGTTAGCGGACGTGTTGAAAAAGAGGCTAATAAATGTGGCATTTTTAAAGGTACAAAAGCGAGGGATATTGGTGAGGGGTACAAGTTCTACTATTGTGGGGGTGATGGAAAGTGGAACGGCGTGGGGGTGGTACTTGACAATAATCTGAGAGAAAGCATTACGGATGTAAAGAGGGTTAGTGATAGATTAATAGTTGTGAAAGTGATGTTGGAAGGGGTGGTGTTGAATGTTATGAGTGCATATGCGCCACAGGTTGGATGTGATGACAGTGTGAAGGAGAAGTTTTGGGAAGAATTTGATGCGGTGATGATGGCTTTACCAGCGCATCAAGAGATTTATGTTGGAGGTGATAATGGACATGTGGGAAAAGCAAATGGAAGTTATGAAAGAGTGCATGGGGGATGGGATTTGGGTACCGCAATGAAGAGGGTGAAATGCTCTTGCAAGCTGCTTCCGCTTTTGACCTGGCGGTAGTAAATACCTGGTTCCAAGAAAAGGAAAGTCACTTGGTTACCTATAAAAGTGGTCAAAATAAGACGCAGATTAATTACTTTCTCGTTCGACGCAACAGCCTCATTTGCGTTAGGAACTGCAAAGTGCTACCATGGGAAGACCTTGTTTCTCAGCACAGACTCCTTCTAATGGAAATAAAGCTCCTGGTCAAGTCAAATAAAAACAAAGAGCGACCACCCCCTAGAATCAAATGGTACATGTTAGAAAAGGAAGAATATGCGGTCAAATATAGAAATAAAGAAGCGTTGTCATGATGTAGGAGAACGCGGCTTTTGGGTCGTCTCTCGCAAACTTTTTCTAACACCCTGGGTAAACAAATGGTAGAATACACTCAGCATTAACACTCTTTTGATCTTCGAATGGAATTGTACAGATGGGACCCGTAGCTGAGAAAAAAAACGAGATCATTTTTTTACCAACGTTTCTCGCCTGCCTCACTTTTGTTGGCCGGGTATCATTTTCAAACACTTATTCACAAGATTGCTGTTTTTTTTCGGGTTCAAAACAATAAATCCACGTTTCGTCTCCTGTGATAATGTCATAAACAGCATTAGAATGTCCGTGATCGTACTTCAGTAGCATCTGTGAGCACCATTCCACGCGAGCCCTCTTCTGCTCCGCTGTCAGTTGACGAGGGATCCAACGACAGCAAAGTATCCTAACTTTCAATTCTTCGTGTAAAATTTTCTGAATTTGGCTCATACCAATCCCCAACAGTCCTCGAATTGTCTCATAGGTAATCCGCGGGTTTTCTTCAATTAGCCGCCTAACAGTAGCCACATTATTTTCGTTGACGGCAGTTGAAGGCCGCCCTTCACGAAATTCGTCATGTAAAGAAACTCGCACTCTCTCAAATTCAGCAAACCATCGCCTCACGGTGCACAAACAAGGTGCGTCTCTCCCAAAAGCATTTTGAAGACGAGCGGCACAGTCTTGTGGAGAGAGAGAACTTTTAAAATCATAAAAAATCATCGCTCTAAAATCTTTTCGACTTAATTCCATTTTCGTTGCGTACGTGTTTCAAGTTTAAGTTGTTAATTTCTAAAATTGTTACATACGAACATTGCGAGCTAATATAAAGCTTGTAAAAATGAAGGGGAGTTTTGGGCAATCTGATAAATTTATCCAATAATTTAAATAATAGTTAATAATAATTTAAAATTAAAAGCAACTATAAAAATTCTCATATATTTTTATATTGATTTAAGAAACAGTCGTTTGGTCATTGCGGCTAAAGAGTCATAAACGAGGAAGTACTGGTTGGTGTGAATAAATGTATTAATGTCAGTCGCAACTTTAAAAGTAGTAACAACAATTAAATATAGTACAGTTGAGCGTCGATTTCACATATAACATTACAATTCACGCTTTATACCACAAAACCAATCGGTCATGGATATAAAACCCGCACGGGGCAGGTGTTTGTGTTAGCCATCCATTTTGGTTTTGAAGTTTTTTATTTTCTTAAAATAATCCTGTTGGCTTGTTAATAGCTATAAACTATAATTTAACGTAAACTTACCTATTTCTGCAATACTGTGTAATTTAATCATAGGTATGTCAAAACAGTAACGTAAATAAGGTGCAAAGCAATTATGCGAGGTTGATCCCACGAGGCTTAAGTTTGAACGCTCAGTTCAAACGTCCCGCATGGCACAGCTAAAACCGGAGATTTGATCGCGTTTACCATCATACATGAACGTAATCTCACGTTAAAATACGCGTAATGAGCCTAATCCTGTCAGTTGGATTATTATGTATTTGTGAATCGAGTTAATTCAACTACGTACATTTATTTTATTCACTACTTAAATATTTTGCCCGTTTTTTTATCTTATTTAGGAGTTTTGCTCTTGACGGTGGAATCTTTTCTATCACTTCCTGCATATCGCCTGTCTCTTCACATCTTGATGCAACACGAAGTTCAGTTTCTTCTTTAACTACTGCATTTAGCTTATTCTGGGTTTTTTTCGCTTCTTTTTCCCCTTTATTCTTCCTACTGTAATAGTTTTAGATTTCGTGGCGTCGAATCAAGTAGTCCAACACTTAAACCCCAGTTTTATTTAGAATTATTACAGTACCACGTATTTTCACACGTATTTCGCAGGATGATGAACGAGTCAGTCTTGCTTCTGACCCTGCCAGACTCGTACTGTCTCGCCATATATCGGGGAAACCCGTTGTTAGAAACTACATAATCATTGTTGTAGGTACATTATCATTATATAGCATACCCCGCACCGCTGCTATTACCGTCAGAGAGCCAGGCAAAGACCTCCCGTGGCCGACCTAAAAAACCTTGAACAGGCTGCGAACACAGGTCGGCCGTTATAAGGAAAACCTAATAAAGTGGGGCTACACTGACGGCACCAACAGCAAGTGTATACGCGGTGTTTCTTCTCAAACTATGGCCTACTTCTATCATGTCACGCATTCTGTTACACGCCACCGAAAGTGCGGTTCGTGTGGCAGAATACTGGTCATAAAATTTCATTGAGAGCATCGCTATCGACACGAGAAGAAGATTATCAGCAAACTTTAATTTAAAGAAGATTGTGTTTTGTTTTGGTGTCCATCTTGCCTTCAAAACCGCAGTTTAAGAACCGGGGGTTCTCCGCTTCTTAATATCCGGTCTACAAAAGTATAAAATAAAAATTATAATTAGAAAACATGACTGCCGTTAATAAAAGCGAACTAATAAGTTAAAAATAATTTGTGAAAACAGTAGGAAATTGTTTGCAGTTGGGGGAACTTTATAACCATTATATTACACCTATTATAACAAAGGTAGGTTTTTTTCCAGGATTGCGTTCTAAAATGATACCTAGGTGTTATAAATAGGTACATTAAACAGTTCATTATAGACCCTATTGGGCACGACAATAAGGTATCGTGATCAGAGAATTCTATATGAATACATCGTACGTAATTACTACATATTATTATTTAAAATAATAGTTTTAAGGAGAAAAATTAAAAAGAGTACCTTATATTTATAGTTATAGTTATAAGGAGTCACACGCACAATTATAGTTAAATTAAAATTCTAAAAAATCTGTTGGTTTTACCTAACCAGGATTTGAATTCTGAGATTCAGTAAAAATATTGACACCCTGTACTTATTAGACTCAATCGATTGTGTTTGCTAATGTAGAGCTTTTAAAAGCTTTCAAATAAACATCTTGCATAAAATACAAGTAACTGGCTTATTTTTACATTTAGATAATGCAGTTTTGATTTTTGTCTTAATTGAGCTTGTTACACCTGTCCTGAGAGCCTGTCAGGCGCGCGTTCACACATGTGCTACGCGGGACCCACGTTGCGAGTGCGTCGACACGTGCCATGCGAGTAAAGTTACAACAATGAAATTTTTAATTTAAATAAAGCATAACATATTTAAATTAAACATTTCATTTGATAAGCCTTTGACAATCTATGAAGTTCCAGTTATTCATATAAAGAAATAAATATAAATTTCCGAATGTATCTAAGCGCATCAGTTCAGGTTGCATCTATTCAGCTACTTATTTATTTTTTGTAATTGTTACTGTCAGGACAAGGTTTTTAAGGAAAACTAATCTGGAAAAATATAGAAAATGTTTAAATTCGGAAAAAACTGAACCTCCTTTTCAATCGACTTTATTCTATGGGATTGTTACTATGGTTGCAAATGTTGTTTGACAAAACAACGTCTGCCTTTATTTCATAACCATTTTCGTTGAAGGCCTCTAACGTAGTGGTTACTGGATCAGTAAGTACCCTGTATATTTTAGGATGATTACCTATATGTTCCCAAACAAATAATTTTCAAGATAAGCAAATACCTATCCGGCTACCTATCGTAATGCGGAGGTGAAGCTCGATCGACAGCTAGGTAGGTAGGTTTACCAGCTCATACACACAAACACAAATTTGTTGCTAGCCAAACTTCTTCGCCATAAATTGTTATGTAAATATACGAATTTATATTGGTCGGATGACTGTCGGAAGAAGAGTCGAAACTTTTCTTTTTATGGATTATGCCGACGATCCTTCCCTTTTATACTTTCTTTATAACTTTGTACAATTATTCAATATTGGGGTAGACGAATTGCGTTATTAATATCATGCCTTCTCGAGACGAAATAAAGCGGATAGCTGCAACCAAAACGTAATTTATATTAGAATTAACAATATTATTTCTTTCTTTCTACTGGAGCGTATAAAATATTTTTATACGCATTTTCTCGTAAAAACCTTATATTTACAAAGTGCCGATTGCTTTAGGTCAAGGCATACATCATTTGAACATAACGACTTGCCAAGGGAGACTATTCCATTTTTATTACTATTTCAGCTATAAATGGACAATTTTATGGCTTTTTGTCACAAAAGATGCAATCATCCCAAGCTTTGGTATTACTGGTGAAATTTGTTTTCAGCACATGTATTCAAACTCTTATTTTTGAATTGAAATCGTTATTAATCAATTATAGATTCGGGCATTATAACTGAACGCATAATTACATAGTTACTTTTTTTTAACCCTGTATTTAATTTGTGCATTTCCAACAACGTATGACTCAAATTACGCCAAACCTCGTATAGGATGATTCAGATTTTCATACACAACAACTTTATGGGCTTAACAACGAAATTTAATAAATAAAATAGATTCCCTTACAAATTATATCACATGACGAAGAAGTTATTAAAGAACATCGTTTTTTAGGGTTCCGTACCTCAATAAGAAAAAACGGAACCCTTATAGGATCGCTTTGTTGTCCGACTGTCTGTCCGTATGTCTGTCAAGACCCTTTATCTCAAGAACGCGTTGAGGTATCGAGTTAAAATTAAAACCATATACCTACTCAGGTCAACAGTCCTTTGAAGCTGTGAAAAAAACAATCTTCTAAGTTCACGTAAAAAAAAAGATACGGCCGTTTATGCCGCAAAAAACGTATATTTCGACACTTAGAGTGAGTCTTTCTCAACTTTAAGTCAAAGAAATTAAATTTAAAGGGAGCTTTCCGTAGACCTAGAAGTATGAAATTTGGGAAGTAATATAGTCTTATACTACATTTACAGGAGAAAATCTGAAAACTATACTTTTGTAATTAATTTGTAATTAAACTGCGAGACTAGATTTCCTAAACTATTTATAATATGTACCTACGTACGTAAAAAACGGTGTGCGAGTCCGGTTTTTTTCGAGTGTAATATTATTTCTTGAGATTTAGATGTTTGTCCCATAAGCAACATTGTTTTATTTTGGCAGCTGAATTATGGCCTAGAACAGCCTTTCTCAACCTTTTTCAAGGGCTAACCCCAAACGCCAAATAACTCTAATCTGCGGACCCCTAAAAATACTTCTACTATTACTTGTTTTCAGGGGGTTCCCCTGAAATTGGTCGGCCGGACCCACGGGGCTCTGAGGACCGCAGGTTTGGAAACACAGCCCAGGACGTTTTGCGTATTTAGAGTTACATGTTGTAATAGTGCTTTAAGATGATGAAAATTAAATATAGGTAGGTAGGTTTTATAAACATAATCCTATTAACAAAATGCTAGTCTAGCTAGATTTATTACACGTCGGTTAATAAACTATAGCTGTGGCCGAGCTGAATGATTCACAAGCGCCCTTGGCGAGTGTCGCAAACGGACTAGGGTTGTCGTGAAACAATTTACAGGCTTTAATCGCTTTCCTGGGCAATTTCCCGGTCGGCTGGCGCGCACCGCCACTTTTGTTGTGCATCGGACGGGCGTTTTGTTGTGCTTACAAGTTACTACCAACGTTTATGCAACGAGTGTAGGTCATCAGTATTGTATGCTTGTGACTTAAGTAGTATTATTTTGTACAATTAAAATGAAATGATCGTGCAACAGTTGATCGACTGATTGATTCATTGTACCACTTGTAAATGAATATTTATACTTGGGATTTTGGAAGTATTTAAATATGTATCTATGTATATGTAAATATGTATATATGTAAATATATTTATATATGTTTTGAATGTATGTTGAATCGTAGGTATTATTGTACCCCTTAAAGACGTAATAATAAAGGGTCCTTTCAAATTACGGAGTAGATAAATGATGCATAATCACCTATTATTTTACTCATGTAAAAATAAACGTTATTGTGTGCCGATCCGATTGGCATAGTGGCGTGGTGGTTCGCCTTGTACGCAAAGGTTCCCGGGTTCGATTCCCGGTTCGGCTCAATTTAGGAAACTTAACTTTTTCTAAATTGGCTCAGGTCTGAGGGTTCTGGGAGACGTCTCTGCCAAAATTAATTGTCTGAGAACACAAGGATGATAATTCCTTACTTCGGTTATGACATTAATGTGTTGTCTAGCACATATTCATTTATAATACCTATTAATATATTATTACCGTTACGTTTTGTTTTCTTCTATCCAATACAAACTGTCAGAGTTATACGATTTTATGTTATGCCATGTATATACATATATCTACCCATTATACAATACAAATAAATTTAATTAAATGAAATTTTCGCAACATTGCGCTCCGTGCCGCACCGGACATGCGACACGAAACCTATTAAAACAAGTCTCACTTGAACAAAGAGTTTAAGACTAACACACGCGGGGCCCCGGGCCACATTCCTCGGGTAAATCCCTTTGATGGAAAATGTATGTTGCGGCTGGACGCCGGTTACTCTACAATTAATTTCGGCTAAATCTCGCAACGTTGAATAATTCATGGACGCCACGCTAACGAAAAATAGGAAGGTCCAAGAAATGAAATATTTTTTATAATAACGTTACAGATTTGTATTCTTTTTCATCACGAATGGTTGTTATGGTTATTATTTTAACGTTTGCGTTCCTTGACTGATTTCTTTTTAAAGAAATAGAATTTCGCACGGAAATTGCCTCTAATCTGAATAAGAATATAATTTATATTTAATGAGGTAACATTTTTGTGATTTTGTACAATAGACGAGTCTTAAATTGAGAGAGATATAAGAAAAGTATAATACTTTGGTGTCTATATTTCATACATTTTTAATTACAAATTAGTTTTAGCACTTTCTTTTGAATCGCACAGATGTCACGCTGTCAAAATATCTGCGCAACAAACTGTTTTCACGCCTCGAGATTGTCTCCCAATTAGACATTCATGCGTACAGCCGCTTTTATTGTCAACAAAATTAAATCGTATTTGCAGAAATTAGCCCCCACAAACTCGCAATATGCCGAATTAGTACCCTGATCACGATTTTGGCTGAGTATTATCATTCCATTATAAGATTCCGATGGTGTGGATGCTTTCCACTAATTAGAGGAGCGTTCTGCTGAAACATTCCTCATGTTTTATCATTTATGACCTCTTGGACGTGTGTGGGTTGCTTAATTTTGATACGTTATTTTAAGGATCTCACGACACTGTATTTAATAATTAAAAAACCATACAAACTTAAGGTTTTCAAATATTAAATGTATTGGTCATAAATATTTCATAAGAATACAAGACAGAGTTTTTCTTAAATATAATAAACTCCTCGACGCATAAACTACAGCGTTATTTTCATACCGTTTCATTGCAGGACGTGCGCAAATAAAAAATTGTTAATACAATAGTGACCCACGTCAGTAGTACAACTTTTACCCTTTTCGTTCTTGTGTGTCTAGATGTAGCCGAGAAGCGAGCTTACTGGATTTAGTGTCAATCTGGGTTGGATTCCTAGTCGATTAATAAAGAAAAATATTTTTTTTAAATTGTCTCGGGTCTGGGTGTTGTGGTACTGTCGTGGTTTCTGATTTCTGTAACAAAGTGCTTAGGCTACTTACCATAGGATCAGAGCAATGTCTGTGATGATGTCCAATAAATATTTGAATTAAATATTATAGAGCATCAAAGCGTATCACTATCATATTATTTTTTGTAACGTTATAATCAGATTTGTAATTAAATCATTAACAGAATAGCAATCTATTTCTTGTTACAGTTATCAAAATATTTGTGCTAAAACTTTCATCGCCTAAGTGACTGCCATTTATTGCTTACATAAATTAATATGGGTGAAAATCCAGTGGCCTATATAAACAAAATTTATGAGATCCCTTTCAATACCGACTCGGTATATTCCGAATGGGATTGCTCGTTCCGGAATAGGGAATACTCTTCCAGGATTTAGAGATGTGTAGTTTGTACTCGTAATAAAGGATTGGGTATTGGGAAGAGCAGTTTATAAATGATGCATTGCAATGTGATGTGCCTGGATTACTTACGTGCATGAATTATATTTAAAGGAAAAAAGTAAGGCAAACATAACGTAACTTTTCGACTTACCAACTTAGCTAGTAGATAGAATTTCGAAATTGGTTTGAAAATACAAACTTAACTATTTATGTGACTAATACACAACCACTAGGACAGCGTTTCTGACATCACAAAAAAAGAAATTGCTGAACATAACATAAGACTTGAAATTTCAATTTATAAGTAACTAGCTGTTGCCCGCGACTTTGTTCGCGTGGTCTTTAAAAAAAAATTGCAACTTTCTTAATTTTTTTCTTTAAAAAATTAACACAACAATAAAAGAATAAGCAAAATTGTTCTATCCGTTCACACGTGATTCGATGACCAAGCAAAATAGAGATTCATTTTTATATACAGAGTGTAACGAAAAGGTGAAATAAAACTTTAAGGGGTTATTCTAAGGCTAAATTACATCAACTTTTTCTATGGGACCAACATCGAATTCGCAAAAAAAAAAACACTTTCCCATACTAAAACGCGACCAGCTGGCATCAGTTTGTATGGAAACGTCAATTTTTTTTTGAGATTTCGATGTTGGTCCCATAGAAAAAGTTGATATAATTTAGCCGTAGAATAACCCCTTGAAAGTTTTATTTCACCTTTTTGTTACACACTGTATATAGATTAAATAAATAAATATTAGACAGCATCACATACCTACATTGCTTTGATCTTATGGTAAGTAGCCAAAGCATATTTTGTGTAAATCAGAAACAACGACGGTACCACAACACCCAGGCCCGAGACAATATAGAAAAGTTATATTTCTACATTTAACGACCGGGAAATGAACCCCGGACCTCAGAGATAGCGACACCAAAATGCTCGCCTTTTGGCTACGGAGGTCACCAATATCAAAATCAAATAGTTCATACATTTTTTATTAGTTAGCTTTATTAGTTTTTAGGTTTAAAATATTTATGACACTGTTAATGAGAAACTCACAAAACCCTTTTGTTGTTTTGACTGACACACACCATTCAATGGACATAATATGTACTTTTTATGGGCTGTCAAAATAAATACTAGACTTAATAATATACTAAACAGTGGAATCGCCTCAGAAAAGGAGGTAAACTTATAAAATAGGACCTAATATTAAGCACGTTAAATTACTTGGGGCTGAGAAAAATAGCTCTTGCCATGACTAATGAGTGCTTTAGTCACTTTTACTGCACTTCGCAAACTAATAATGGCTCTTAATGAAGTTCCCCCGTAAAACAACCAGGCTTGTCCCGACTCCGACTTCCCCCGATGTTACTGAGCGAATGCCTGCAAATTTATTTGCCTCATATCAGAAAGTAAATGCTGCCTTTACCTTTACCACAATTTGATATTTAAGTGCAGAAGAAACTTTATGGAAGAGAACGTTGTTGTATGAATTGTTCCGTAGTCAAACCGGAACCCTTAAATTTTGCTATGTCCGTCCGTCTGTCTGTCCGTCGCTTAGCTCAGAGATGGCTTATATGGATAGATAGCTAGTAAGTACTAGAAAGCCATAATTTCGCAAGGGTATGTAGTATTAATTACGCCGACAAAGTAGTAAAATAAAATCTCGAAATATATTGTTGTATATTGTAAAGCCAAATGTAATGTAACGTACAGCATATGCATAGAGACACTTACAGTATTCTTAGTAGGTACGTAAGACATGCACTTAGGTAGTAGTATATCTTCCGTCTTCATGCTAAAGTAAATTTCAGAACATTATTGGATGCGTCACTCTATAAGCATATCAAATGCCAGCGCCTAGTGTCTATGCAGTTGCAACGACGTACATTGAATGCAACATTTAGAGACCGCGACCGTTTAGAGCCAAAAACAAGGTTTATGAGGGTGTTGCAATCATAGACATACGTTTTTTTTTTTAGATATTTTTAAATTTAATTAATAAAGTACTTGTAGCTCAGTGGCGGTAGCGCTTTGGTAGTGATTATCAAAGTTAAACCACATATGCCGTGGTTTTGATTGAATGGGTGACCAACAATATTTATGACGGTTATCACAAGCATCTCCTTGCTTCAAAGTTTGTTGGATCTAAATTCATGACAGATCAAATAATGGCATAATATGCAAAATGTTCATCATGATGTACTGAAAAACTATATCCTCCTCCTCGCATCGGTTTCCTCAGTGCTGAGGGTCGTGATTGGCTCGATGGAGTATCCTGTTTCGGACTATCTGGCGCCATCTGCTTCGGTCAATCGCAGAGTGCAGAGCATCATGGGTGGTAGTGTCTATGGTCTTGCAGATCTGGTCCGTCCAACGCGTAGGGCTTGCTACCTCTCTCTCTACCTCTCTTGCCTTCGACTTTGCCAGTGACTATCAGTCTCTAGGTTGTCACCGTCCGGCAATGTGGCCGAAGTATTCTAAGATTCTTCGGAGGCAGGTTGTGGATAGTCTCGATTTTATTTTAAGCCGCTGTTAAATCGACGCATTGGTGCTGTCCAGTGTATGTTTAGCATTTACCGCCAGCAACACAGCCTTCCTAAAAGTCCAAAAAACTATTTACCTGATTTTAAATGCGTGATTTAAAGTGGAAATATGTTAGAAAGATTTACTTTTGTTTATTAACTGTTGTAACAGTACAGTTATAGCAACTATACTTATTGAGATATTGAGTGATTCTTAAATCGACTTTTCTGGCCTAAACTGCACATTTAGTTTCCAATAATACTTATCGGCTAATATCTTATATATAAAATTCTCGTGTCACAATGTTCGTTCCCGTACTCCTCCGAAACGGCTTGACCGATTCTCATGAAATTTTGTGAGCATATTGAGTAGGTCTGAGAATCGGCCAACATCTATTTTTCATACCGCTAAAGACCACGCAGACGAAGTCGCGGGCAACAGCTAGTTATTTTTATAAGCGACTGTTACTACTTTCGAATTTTATATTAGAATGTAAATTAAAATATAGACGTCCCTAATGCTAAAGCGAGACTGGTGCACAGCTCTATAATTCGCGAGTTGTTTATTAGGGTGCCTTGCGGTACATCTGCATTGCTAATGTGTTGCGAGCTTAAGCCGCGGGCGCCAACATTTGATTGACCTGGCACAGAACAGATAATAGAAGGGGAACTCTATTCTTAACCTCTAAGTAATTTGCTCGTAATTTTTGTTTTCTAATAAAATTGACATCAGTAGGTTAATTTTAATGATTTCGCAATACGACTGGTATTCTATAAAAGACAGAAGATTGTATGCATTAAAGTGATTGTAAATCCGCTAAGCTTTAAGCATTCGTTTTTATTAACCCTTAGGCCAATTTTTAAATGCTAGATAACTTTTATCTGACGAATAAAATTGATGTTTTGACACATTTTACTATACGAAAACTGACAAAATGTTGAACTTATTTTTTAGATAAAAGTTATCTGACTATTGAAAAATCGGGCCTTAATAAAATATGTCCGTAAGGACCCTATACTATAAATTTCCCGTTTAAAAACCATGAAGAAGTACACTGTCCCAAACAATATAAATAACTGATATTATGAGCAATACCTACCTACTTCAATATCTAACATAACATCAGACTTTTAGAGATCAATATAATTTTACCGATATGAGATTGCATTGTACATAGTAGGGCTGGTACATTTTCCTTTTTGCCCGGGGCTACTATTGTAATATTTTATATTAACATCCGATCGTAGGACCCCTATGCCGGTAAGGGCAATCCTTTCCTATCTCTGTCTACCTTGTAGGTACTTTATCGTAACGGCTTCGGTTGCAGAAAGGGTAGCGGTGGCAAGGGTAAGATATTTGCAAGGAACGCAGGAAAATATACGTCAGTTAGTACTGCTACAAGTTTTTTCTTTTTAGTGGTTCACCTTAACTTCTGGGTCATCATCATAATCATTATAGCCATAGAACGTCCACTGCTGAACATAGGCTTCCTCCATTGGATCATTAATATACGTAAAAGGATCTACAGACGGTTTGGCATTTCGTAATACATATTAAAGCTGGTTTTTTACTATCTATATGTATATATATATATACAGAGTGTAACAAAAAGGTGAAATAAAACTTTAAGGGGTTATTCTACGGCTAAATTACATCAACTATTTCTATAGGACCAACATCGAAATCGCAAGAAAAAAACACTTTCCCATACTAAAACGCGACCAGCTGGCATCAGTTTGTATGGAAACGTCAATTTTTTTTTTGAGATTTTGATGTTAGTCCCATAGAAAAAGGTGATTTAATTTAGCCGTAGAATAACCCTTTAAAGTTTTATTTCACCTTTTCGTTACACACTGTATATATAAATGAATCTCTATTTTCCTTGGTCATCGATTCAGCGTGAACGGATGGAACAATTTTGCTAATTCTCTTTTTATTGTGTTAATTATTGTCAGGAGAAGGTTCTTCTGACAGAAAAAATTAAGAAAGTTGCGCAGTGATTCCTTTATGAATAAACTAAAGATCACGCGAACGAAGTCGCGGGCAACAGCTAGTAGAGTATATATTACATCTTGAGATATCCTTTTTTACAGCTTACCTTAGTTTTGACATTTTAAGTAAAAGTGTTTTCACTAAAATATACATAATATAGGTATATTACATCAGAAATCTCTTGGAATATAATATATCTTGGACTGAAATATTATTATATCCCCAATCTCCTATTAAAACCAACTTAAGGGTCGCAAAAAATTACAAACAGCCTTTTTCCCTTTTAAATTGTGCCTGGCAATTTTTATTTTTGGGAACGAAGCACTTTATATTGAAAATGTTATCAAGAAACAACCAATTTCAAATAAAACTCTAAATTAGTTAACAGTAATCATAATATTCAGTAAGTATTTTCATATTAGAATACAAAAAATCAATTACAAGAAAGACAATATCTCTGACAACCCTGTTTATCCCTTACAGTCGGCCAAGACAGTTTAAAAAAAAGTATTGATCAAAATGCACGGTGGGCGTAATGAAAATAATAAGTTGCCCCAAGATGTTACACAATCAAAACATGAAACTATTTCATTTTGGGATTTCATCCAAAATGATTAGGTAGCTTTTTGCTACCAATTTTAGTAAATAGAGTTTAACTTGAAATTTATCTATTTTAGTCAAGTAAAATCAATTTAGTAAATCGTAATAAAAATCATATTTCTGACATAATAAAAATAATCTAAATATGATTTTTATTACGTCAGAAAATTTACCAAAATTTTTATATGTCACTTCGTTTTGATTGGCCTTATTACAGTTAATATTACACAACATTTAAAAAAGATATATTGTAAGGTCTTTATTTATTTGTCATTTTTGTTAGCCCAAGTTCTAAATAGCCTAAATAATAGTAAATAAACACACAAAACTAACAATAAATCACAGCCCTAAGACAAAGTGGTAACTACACAAAGTTAGCGAGAACAAGCAACATAGATAAACCCAAGAAATGAAACACCTGACCGAGTCTGCTTCTTGTTTTATTGTTCAGCATCTCGCATCACCTGAAAAGTACTAAAACTATCCGAAACAACAACTTGGAGCTTCGGCAATAAAGTGTGGCCAACCCGGTTGCGTTATAGCTCCTCGGGCCAACCGTTTATTATCTAAACTACTTTTTGCTGAGGGAAAATTGATTTGGACATACTAAATGGACCATGCTATAAGCCGTCACGACTTTTTTGACGCGACTTTCTTTGGAATTTGGGGTGGTGATTAGTTAAGTTTGATGTTGAAATGATTTAACTTTTAATTTAACAGGGTGGCCGATTAAGAGCTATACAACTTGTTTTATTTTCATAACTATAAAATGAAAATAACAGATTTTTTTCTAAAAATACGTTTCTTAGGCTTACCAATTTTTTACGTGTAGAATAAAACACCTGCCAAATATCTACCTCTTGCTGCATAACAAATGTGAGCTCTTTTCGATTGGTTTTTCTCGTTACATTTTCGCATATTTCCGCCGTAGTCCCAGTGTATATGTTCCTAAGTTATCTAAACTTAATATAAGAACAAATGCAGGTCTTTCCTTAGAATCGTCTGATCCTCTTAAAATCCAGATACTAAGAATGCCGCCTGATAGACAGGGCCGGATCTCTAGCTACATTTTTACGAAACCTTCCTATATTCTGTTCTGAACAAGCTGTTCGGGCACGATGGATGAGGAACTGGTTTATCTGTTACATTGCCATGCTTCTCAAATTTATTCACCAAAGACGAAATGGTTTAACGCAAAGGTCCCTAGCAAAAATTGGTCGCAATTTCCTCAGCGTAACTGCAACAGAAGTTTGCGTAAAAAGTTTAAATTGTTATAAAATACCTAACTTACATTTCATACAAAATTTTCCGCATCTTCGTTTAACAATAACTATGAAACAGCTGTCAAATTTGGCGCCACAATAAAACTCATTTATTTTTATGTGACCTTATATATATTTATCTAGATTTTCACCCCGTATGATTATTTATTTCTCTTGTTTGAAAAGTTATGACTTTGAGATTTGTTATGACTAATTAGCCACTGCTAACTGCAGAAAATAAGCCTAGCAGTTGTATCCAGAATGGCATATTGCTTAACGTTGATACTCAATTCCGTACTAATCTTATTTATTATTTTTAATATCAAAATGGATCCCTAAATATAGGTTTTCATTTGACTGGATCCAACTTTATGAATTGGGCTTAGATTTGATTTAGCGATATGAACTACTTACTATTTATAGAAGTTACGATTGAACGAGTTACAGAAGTTAGTGATTTAATGTAACTTATTATTCTAGTTCGTTGTAAACATTTAAATGCTTTATGATATAACATATTGATAATGTAACTATTCTGATAGCGGCCTTTTGGCTAACAAAAAATATCTTAGAACGCAAATATCGGAATTCAAAATCCTTGTGATGCAAGTATAACTACGTTACGCAGTCACCGTTACCAATTTAGCCAAAATTGCACGCAAGTAATTTATGAATGCTGACGAAAGTCGACACATTAATTTACAAAATATGGTTGCTTATTGTTATTATAACCAGATTACCAGCTTTTAAATTCCTGAAGAGTCACTTTTATTTAATCGATTATAGTTAAAATTATTTAAAAAATAAAAACCGACTTCAAAAAACTAAAACGCTAAAAATAATCTTAACACTTAAGTACCTAATCAGTTACTTTTGTAGTCGATGCAAGCAAAGGAAAACATAGAATCTCTCATCGACTGGCACCGACTCCAATAGTAACTGAGTAGTGTTAAGATTATTTTTAGCGTTTTAGTTTTTTGAAGTCGGTTTTTATTTTTTAAATAAAATTTACTTATTTCATGTATTTTAGTGATAAATCCTAATCAAAAAAAATCTTACGAGTGCAAACATAATTAAACTGCTGAACACCGATTTCATTTCCTATTTTTCCATTCCATTGAATTTTTTTCCCCAAATTTTTATTATAGTATCTTTGGAGTATAAGCTATTAAAAAAAGAATCATTAAAATCGGTTTACATTTAGCAAAGGTAAGTAAGATAGATACTAAAATCAGTTGGCGTGGTACGGAGTTCATGCAATGTTTGATGATTTTCTTATAGATCCCATCATCAGAATTTAACCAAATGTAAATTGGATCATTCTGAAAGTATTACCTTTCAAACAAAAAAAATATTATCGAAATTGGTTAACGTAGTAACGAATGATCGCTGAACATACATAAAAAAAAACAAAGATTCCGAAGAATTGAGAACCACCTCCTTTTTTGAAGTCGGTTAATAATTAATAACCTTATTGTTTAGTTTCAAGTGTCAGTATTAATTCTATTTGTGAGCAGTGGATTTTTTAATTAAGTAAAAATAAAAAAGCCCTAACATCTACCATGTTTTGTTTTTTCATTTATGAATGACGTAAAATAGCACTGCTTGAGTATCGTTTTGAGTTCGTGGTTTGGCCCCATATCCACCAGCCCCCCTAGCATGACCACCAAAACACGATATGATATTATATGATATAGCGATATATCGACACCAATTGTAAAAATATGACAGATATAGCCGCTATTATGAATTGTTATCGAAACTGCGATCATAATATGTGACTTCACCGGCACGGAGATTCAACATGGCGGCTGTCTATCATATTTGTTTGTGTCGATATATCACTATATCATATCATATCATATCGTGTTTTGGTGCTCATGCTAGGAGGCAGGTCTCAAATCCGCCAGCCCTAGGGATATTAAGAAAACCAAATTAGTAATAAAGATGTCCTAGTCCATGGCATTATCAATCCAAATCTTTTGAGGTTGGGATTAAAACATATTATTGCTACCTTTTTGTTAGCAATTAAGATAGATAGACCAGATTTCAAACATCGTCCCAAAAATCTTGTTACACTAAATTCAGCCCAAATGTATATTCTCTTATCTCAAATACCAGCCGTCAACGTGGCTACGCAGTTAATGCTGTAAATATGAGAAGGATGGCAATAAAGGGCCTCATATGTTATAATGAGTGCGCTACCCTCAGGAGGCCTAATAATTATGCCATAGAACGTGTATCAAATATTAAACCAAGAGTATAGGAAAACATATACAGCACCTGAGGCATATTGCTATTGTTTAACTGGAGGCGTTAATTGTGGCTAGGTAATAACCGTGTAGGTTGAACAACGTAGGTAATAATAGGTACCAAATTCCAACTTTAACTATTCTCAAACGTTGTATCTTAGAACTTCGCTTAACATTCTTTGTTTGGGATAGTCTGTTGAATTTAGTGTGACTTTTTAACGGTATTTTTTTTAAATGCAAAATGTGGTTTTGAATCTGAAAACTTCGATTATTATCGAGGTATAATATTATAAAATGCCTCATCGATTATGGTAAAAATGCATAATTACCAAGCTTTCCCATTTGCGATTGGGTTAAGCCAAATTTTTCCTTAAGTAATCCAGGCATTTCTGGCTACTTACATGTACTCGTAATCCCAGCCATCAAAGGCATTCAGATAAGTATTGTTGAGTTTCCCTTTGTTTGTCCATGTGATAGTGTTGTGTGACCGCAGACGCACACACCCTCAAGTCAATCCAAACTGTGTTTTCTAGAACGCAATCGAAGCGGCCGGGTCGGTTATCGCTTTGCGACTATTTACATTCCCCACTTGTTTGTTTTTGCACATTGCCTCCCGTATTTACGTCTTACGAAACGAGGATTGAAGGAGATTTTATATAAGTAAGTAAAAAAATATACGACTAGAGTGTATTGGATAAACTATTAAGTTTTGGATTTTCTATAAGCATTTGTCAAGTTAGATTAGGTTAGGGCGCGGTTTCTTGATGCGGTATTGGCTTGCGATTGATGCGCACTATTTATTTAAAAAAATTACTTAAATGTATAAATAATTTTAAGGTTACGTACCTCAATAATAGGTAAACAGGATTCATATGAGAACATCATTGTTAAGGTATAATTAATGGTAAATACTCAGATCTCTTAAATCTGTAAAAACCAGACATCTTGTAAACGCAATCAAAATATGGCTGTTTATGTTGCATTTTTGATACATGTAAGAGAATCAAAGCCTATAGGGAACTCCTTGACATAAAATTAAGAAAATTTGCAAAAAACAAAAGTAAATAAAAAAAGTCCGACAACCATAAATATAAAGTCCATAAACCGTAAATAAGTATATCGACATTATCCTGAGCCATGATTACTTCGGTTGCTTCTAAATTTCTATTTTCGTCTATTATACTAAGCCTACTAGACAGCCTACTATTAATCCCGCGTGAGCTCCTCGGATGGAAAATCTTGGCGGTTTCGATAAAACGTTACACACGAAAAAAAAATCACACATAAAAAGAATGCAATAAAATATAGTCACACAAAAAATATATAGTAAAAGGATAAAAATAAAAGGTTATCGGGACCTTGGACTATTCAAGGATAGATAGTAAAATCACTAGGAATTATAGGATAGCAAGGACTTGAAAGATTCAAAGTACTTACAGCATTATTCTGGTATCACTTCTTTTACGGAATCGATGTCTGGATTCTCCTCTGCCGGGACCGGTTGTAGATTCGCGATAGTTACGGTAGCTCGATACTAGAAAACTACTCTTTAACTATCCTACCGACTGCGCCAAAAATATATGGTCACAGCGGAGGATGTAAAAAAAATGATTTTTATTTAGTAAATTTAATTAATAAAAGTTACAGAGTAAAATAAGAGCTAGTGATTCGACCGATGCTAGGTATAAGAATGAATCAAAAATATAATAATTAAAATTAGGCGATGCGGTGATTGACGTCAGTCAGCACACGAGGAGCGGCGTCAGCATTTCCCGCTGTTGGCTGTTGCAATCGATGAATGGGGGCATAGCTGCATAGGCAATATCCATATACTAGGCTTGCGTAACAGACACACCGTATTGTTTTTAAACTGAAAAATCTTCGAGACTTGGTTACCGCCATGGATGAACTATTTACATATCCACAAGTTACACTCGGTAACTAAGCACGGAACCCTCTGGTGCGCGAGGGAGGTACTTTATTTCTAATAAGTACCTACGGTTCTTTTATCCTCAAGGTTATTTTGTAAACAGTTTACTCTGAATAAACTTTTCTTATATTAATCATAATACTTTTTTACTTTCTTGTTTTTTGTCAACAAACATATTAACTTCTAGAAAGAAAGTTACAAACTAATCATAGATAAAAGTATTTTTATCACCTCTAAATTATCAGTTCGACTTTGTCTGCGGTGGCAACTAGGAATAAGTAATCTTAATTTTAAAAGGCTAGCTCTAAGTCATATCTGCGAATATAAAAATGGAAGCAGAAGGCAGTTTGCGGCCCCACGTCAAGTGCCCTTAGCGAGTGGCAGCAAATTATCACCTCAGGCGACGCGAACTCATTTCAGACAACAGCTAACCTATAAACTTTCATTGGGGAAATGCAAAACAAAGATTACGACTCGACGACAGCCTAATGCTTTCGCAAAAGTAATTAGAAGTTGTTGAATGAGACCGCGTGCGCTCGTATTTGATCTTTGAGAGGCTGGTCTTTTGATGATAAGATCTGGGTATTGTTGCGGTGTGTTTTCAGCGCGCGATAACAAGATAATGCCTCTAATACCCACAAAAAACACTTCTCATTATTTCGCTAAGTATTTCGACCTATAATATCCTAAAAATATAAATGTCTAGATATTATAGGATATATTTGGGAAAAGTATTTTATTTTCTTGGAATTCTATTAATAAAAGCGCTCACATCTTAGGGCCATATAAACCAACTATTAAGTCCAAAATCTTAAAACTGTGGATGAACCGATTTTAAAGAATTTAATACGCATAAGTAGGATAGTATCCTGCTTATGCGTATTAAGTTACTAACTCAATGGACATGTGTATCTAATTTTAAAAAATATAGAAATTCTCTGTCACAATAGAAAACTGAAAACAGCTTTAATTTACTCTTTATCATAAAGAGTTTTACATCTTTAGACTCAAATATTCTTGTTGATGCGTATGCATATACCTACATTTATCTAAAATTGGTTTATCAATTTTCAAGATTTTGACTTCATCATCATCAACAGCCCGTTATAGTCCACTGCTGGACTTTGAGCCTCCTCCACATAAGTGGAGGGTTTTGCCATTATCTCCACGCTTGGCAGGCGGGTTGGAGATCGCAGTTTAAAAGTTGATGTTTAACAGAGAGCGCTGCTGCTCGTCCTCTGTTGAATGTGTAGTCCCTAAGTCGCCTCTTACGACACCCGCGGGATGAGTAGGAGTGGTGACATATGTATTCTACTCTGCCGTCACCACACGGCCGGATTTTGACTTGAAAGTTTTGAAAATAAAATACCCTAAGATGTAAAACCTTTTTTCTTATAATCTTACCTACCTTATTTAGGAGCCATGGCTTAGGCTGATGTTTATAATTGGAAAAATAAAACGCAATCTCTGACATTATTACCTATATTCAGGGTCTTAATTGTTTAGTTTGTCACTAACTATAATTTATAATAATTAAATTAGAAATCTACATGTACAAAAATTGATTTTATATACAAGAATTATCATGCAACTATACTTACACTAATTGGTAGGTAAATACATAATTATAACGATCGTAATTCCAGGAATGTACAACAACAATCGACATCTATGATGAAATTGATCATTTATTTGACACAATCGAGAAAAACATTTCGAAGATTCAAAACTTCTGCGCTCATTTAATATAGTCATTTAAAACTACCTATCAGCTATTAATAAAATTAGATTTTAATGTCTTCATACCTGCTGATGTTATTCGCGACAGTTAAATTGACGATCAATTACACTTTAGTTACGCAAAAGATTAAGTAAAATTAATAAATTCTTATTATTATTATAGTTTCACACACGCACGTATTTTCTGAAGACGTGGAGGTCCACCATTCAAACCGACCTGCTACGCGTCTCACAACGATTTATTTTAGGATCCTGACGATATCTACACTCATCTAAATAATTTTGTCCTATTCGGAAAATTACTTTTTAATATTTACACATATATCGACGAACGAACATTTGGCACAAAGAGGCGTTTGACGCTCACACACGGCCCATTGACGCTCCACTACACATTCTGAGCAAATATAGGTATGCAGAGAGATATCTACAGAAATACTTCATATGCAGGAGTACTACACTTACGTATGCGATATTCCATCTATAGCAGTAGTATACGGACAAAAAATACTAAGAATATTCAATAATTTAAGTTCATTAATCAAACTGACCTCAAAAGTCAGATGATAAGAAGATTTAAAAAGAAATAGATGCAGAAACATATGTCCTATCGTATCAAGCATAAATGAAAAATCACATAGATGTAGCATCTCCTCTATGATCTACAACGAATAATCCCGTCTTATAATATTGGTGAGTTCTTATTTTATAATATTTACATCTCACAATCAGTCATATAGTTAATAATATTTTGGCAGACAATTTTCATTTAAAACTATTTCAGTTGCTGGTTGTTATAATTAATTATATTCGTATGTCGTAAGTAGATATAAAACGCAAAATAATGATTGGCACTGTATAGTCCTAAATAGGCCGGACTAAAAGCTGCTAAAACATCATGCATAATATAAAATACGTATAAATTCTGTGATATAATTTAGATTGATGATAATAAAACGTATTCACAACCTGTTACTGATGTTGATGACCGCATGTTAAGTGATAAAGACGACTATCGGGGTACTAAGGATTTAAATTGAGGTTAAAAATGTGATATTGTCAAAATTGTGTCAAGTCTCAAGGTTGTTCTAGAGCGCTCTAGAAGTTGCTATCGTACTCAGAGCGACGGCGCGAGTAGTGCGAGCGCGGGTACTCGCCGGTGTACCCATAGAGCTGCGAGCCGCCGCCCGTCTGCCCATACAGCTGTGATCCACCGCCGTACCTGCAATTAAATAATGTTTTCGTGAGCAATTTGACATTAAAATTTTGAGGTTTATTTCAAAAGGAGATGATAGAAATAGCTAAATAACTTGACTCGAGTTTCGTGAAGATGGGAAATTGTGGTGAAAGGGTTTCCGGAATATTTATTGTTAGCTAGGAAGTAAGCCCAAAACGGGTACACCGCCTAAAACGAGTAGGCAAAATGCTACGTTGCCAAATTTAACACTGGACACGCTGCGAACAGTGCAACATGCGCTCCGCACCCCGCGCTTCTTCAGGCAGTCGACTGAAAACGATGCTTGTAAAAACAGGTACGCAATGAAGAAAAATATTTTTTCGTCTGTTTAAATAAAAACTGCAGGGTACGTTCACATTGATTTTTATTGTTGCTTAAATGTATGACTAATGATGTGGATTCGGTATTGAAATGCATATATTCAGTTCGGAGTTAATATATGGTTATTTTTTAAAGCTAACTACCAGCAAAAAGGCAAAATAGGTAGGCAAAATTAGTACCTAACTACTCGTTTTGCCCAATACTAACTCGATTTCTAACAGACTGTATTTTTACTTGTCTAAATGTTATGTATTTAAAGAATTCGTTATTTTTTGTAGATGGTGAATAAATACAAAAGAAAAACAAACCAAAAAAATCCCAAGCATCGACCTTCCCATAGATCGCTAAGTGACGTAAAGTCGGTGTGCCTTTACTGTCATGTTCCACGTTTCGGCTCCGAAGATCGTCACTGGTAGAACGCACTGATCGAATACAATGCTCTTCAGACATTGTGGCAGTGGCGACGAGAAGATATGACGCAGCTTTCAAAATGCTGCCCAAATGATTTCCCGCTCAAAGCTGTCTCTACCTAACTGCAGCACTTGTCCGAGGTAGACATACTCCTTGACAACTTCAAGCGCCACGCTTTCTACGGAAACCGGTCTGGGAATGACGTGGTCATTGAACATGACTTTAGTCTCGTCCAAGTTCATTCCTAAGCCCACACGTCCTGAGGCAGTGTTGAGACTATGCATCATTTTTTGCAAATCCTCGAGCGATTTCGCCATGATGACTATGTCATCGGCAAAGCGGAGGTGCGTAAGGTGTTCGCTGTTGATATTGATGCCTGTCCTTTTCAATTGCAGTATCTTGAAGACGTCATCTTCCAGTGCGTTCGTGAACAACTTCGGTGATATGACATCTTCTTGTCTCACGCCTCTCAGCAATTCGATAGATCTTGTCTTGTGATTTTGGACTTAAACAGTCATTGATGCCATTTTGTACAGACTTCTCAGCACCTCTACATATCGCCAATTGACTTGGCATCGGTTTAAGGATTCCAGGACAGCCCAAGTCTCGACGGAGTCGAAGGCTTTCTCGTAGTCCACAAAGGCTAGACAAAAAGGCTGATTATGCTCTTCTGGTTTTTGTATAATCTACCTTACTGTGTGGATATGGTCTATTATGCTATAGCCTTTACGAAACCCAGCCTGCTCTGGAGGCTGAAACTTGAAAGGCGTCAAATCTTACGGCAAGACAATTCGTTACAACTTTCTAAAACAGCTTTTAAATAGACGTAGCTCAGGACCGTAACCGGTCTGTAGTTCTTCAGAAGAATTTTATTTCCTTTTTTGAAAAACAGAGCCTCTACGCCCTTGCTCAACGACGTTCTCTCTTCAGTTCCACAAGAACGGGAAACTCGCCTGCCTTGAGAAGTTCTGAAGTGACTCCATCTCTGCCAGGCACCTTCCTATTACTAAGCTGTTTGAGAGCTGCTTCAATTTCATCTATGTCCAGTTCTGGGAGATCGTCGGTGTAGGTGTAGTGGCGTGTAAGCATGGTTCTGTTCATTAGCGTTAGGTGAAGGTTTCGGGGCATGCGAGGCATTGAAGTGGCCGCAAAAGTCCTCGATCTGAACTGATGGTTCTGCTATCCGAAGTTTTCAGCTTTGTCGGATGCGATATTCGAGCTTCGAATATCGCGTCTTACCATCCTCCGGATCTTTTTATGGATGGCACCTGACTGAGCTCTCTCTAGCGCTTCCGGTCGGAGTCGCATCAATTCTATAAATTTAGTTTACTTGCTTCATTTAAAATGCTACCTATCTTAGGCCTACCTTCTGTTTTGCCCGAGGCCTGTACCCGTTTTAGGCCCCCTCTCTGGGCAAAATGAGTTTTGGAAAGGTTTCTGTTATTTGCTCCTACCAATTCTGCCGATGCAGTACAAAGTAATATAACCTAAATTTATCAAACTATATTAAACTCCCTCACACTTAACAACTTAGGTGATTAGAAATTATGTTTTTAACATACTCAAATTTTAATTTTGCCTTAGAGTACCCGTCTTGGGCTTACTTCCCCTAATTCCATGAAAGTCGTACTTATGACTTTAAACTGGAAAAATGATTTATATAATATTTAACAGTAGTAGCGTGTAGATAGTAAATACAATTAGCTTTTAACGAACCCATATCCATTCCCAACAGGTCCGTATATCTGCGAACCTCGGCCTGAGTCGGGCGTGTAGTGCTGCATATATTTCTGCAGCTGCGGTGTCCACTCTGACCTCCAAGAGTCACCGGGATTAGGGTACGCTAGCTGTTCGATGAACGCCGTAGACATTCGCTAAATAAAATTAAACAAGTTGTATTAATGCAATCTACAAATACAATTCTATCTAAATTATAATAATATTTCGGTCCTAGACTAAGGTTTAAAGCAACAAAGCTTACTTTTTAAATTTCTAAAATAAGTTAATTAGAAATAATTACTTTTCATTACCCAAAAGTGGAACAAATCATTTATAATATTGATTTCTAAGGACCTAGTACCATTCTCAGTATCATAACAGCGCTGGTACAGTAGTGGCCTGATGTACACACTTGCCAATGATACTGGTGTCGGCTACTGGCTCTGTGTGAATGGAGTACCTAGCTTTCTTCATTGTGTTTGAAAACTATTATAACGATAAAGTTTTATTTACCTTTCCACTAGGGAGATAAGGTAGATCTCTCTCCTTCAGTTGATGCATGTCATCGAACCCACCCATGTGACTCTTATCCAATTCACGGAGCATGTCTTCGCTAAGTGGTATGGGCTGCTTCGCTTTTGCACTTTTTTGCCGATTGACTAGCTAAAATGAAAAATTACAAATCAGTATCCTATGTGGAATGTCGAAGATTTACAAAAAGAAAAAGTAGTAAAATTTTACTTACCACTGTAACTCCAAAAATTACAACAAACAAAAGTGAAGCCATTGCTATGACTATTACCGCAATACCCCACTGTGGCAGTAAAGATTCCTCTTCAGTTTCCACTGCTTTTGTCTCCTCACGTTTTGGTAAAACTGGAAATAATAGCCAGATAATTATAACATATTTAACTTTAGTTCTACGACAGTTCTATTTTTCACGTACCTATGAATTCTGTGTACGCAGGATCCATAACGAATTTTCCTATTTCAAGTTTCCCAGCCGATTTGTCTATAGTTTTAGTCATCTTTTCATCACTTTTTGTCATCCTGTCTTCTTCAGGTTGATCACCCATCATTCTGTCGGGATCAAATTCATCCTCACTTATGTTTTTGACTTCTTTCTCAACAACTGATCCTGGTTTCGCTTCGTGAAGTGATCTGTGGAACATTTTCTTCAAATCTATAGTGTCGATTCTCTCTTCAACATCATTGAGCTCAATGAAATAATCCACGAGAACTGAGCCTTGAGTAAATCCATCAATACGAATGTTCTTGTACCATTTTTTGAGCTGGTCAGACTTTGAGTAGACAGAGTTAAGCTAAAATAAAAATTGATAATTTAATAAAATAGAAAAAGTTCATTAAAATATTTACACAAAATAAATCTG
The DNA here is from genome assembly GCA_963576865.1 of Anania hortulata. Taxonomy (NCBI): domain Eukaryota; kingdom Metazoa; phylum Arthropoda; class Insecta; order Lepidoptera; family Crambidae; genus Anania; species Anania hortulata. Next base: position 10,103,345 of record OY756390.1, on the reverse strand, counting down.
ATAATTAACCTCTTCTTGGACTTCATTTGCCAACTTTTTCCATTCTTCGGTATTCCGATCTAACAATTCTGGTACCCATTTAGCACCTGTAAAATACGAGATATCAAGATCAAAAGCATAACTGAAATTGGAGAAAGTATGCATGCAAAAACGTAGTATACTAAGTATACTAAAGTCTGTAAAGTCGACATTTATCTGTACCTGCAACTATTTTGATAGTAGCCGCAATATCACACTCCCGTCTGCAAACGCCAGGAGTAGTCGGTGGGGGCGGCGCTGGTGTCGTGCTTGTCGTCGTGGTCGTTCGTCGGGTCGTTCCTTCAGTACTAAAGTCAGGCATTGGGCTTGTGGCGGTTGCGTTTCTTTGAGCTTCTAAAAGCTTCTCAATTGAAAATGGTGTTGTAGATGGAGACGGCCATCCAGTAAATTCAGTTGAAGCTCTGTAACAGCAGTAACATGTATTATATTTAGAAGGTTTTTAAAGGAGAAATGAAACATTTCTTATTTTATTATGTGTATTTACCTCGTTGGCCAGCCTTTTTGAATCTTAGGAGTGACAGGAATAGGACCAATACTTGTGTTCGGTCTAGGTGTTGTTTTTCTAGCTGACTTGCTACCAGGTCTTGATGGGAATACTAGTTTTATACCGCCCGGAGCTTTAGTTGTTGTAGGAGTTGGGGGAGCTGGTTCTTCAGTTTTGTTTAATTTAAAACCAGGTGGAAGTAAACTGGAAATATCCGCTACCTTGAAGTTGTCTAAAGGATTCTCAATAGGTTTATCTTCTGTTGAATTAAGTTTAAAACCTGGAGGTAAAAATGCTGATATATCACTGACAGGCACTATTGCGGGTATTTTAGTTTCTAATTTAGTTTTTTCATTAGTTGTAGAATTCGATTCGAAACCTTTAGGCAAAAATGCGGTTATATCAACTTGTTGTACTTTATCTAAAATGTCTAATTTTGGGGTTTCCTTGATTTCGGGAGCTTCCGAGGTAGGAGGTTTATATCCAGGTGGTAAAAACTTGTTAATATCATCTGTTTGAAACTTTTTTACTAAATCTTCTGGTGGCTTAATATGCTCTTTAGGCTTATATTCTTTGGGAAGCAATGATTTATCATCTAATATAATGACTCTATTCTTGGTGCTAATACCGGATGATCTTCCTTGAGTACCATTTATTGCTGATTCTTCAGATGATGGCTCTGGAGCAATTGTGGTAGTAGTTGTAGTTGTGGTCGTTGTGGTACTTGTACGTTTATCCTTAAAAGACAATCTTGGTTTGTATCCTGGTGGCAAAAGGCCAGAAAGGTCATCCATAACAGTAACCAACTTCTTTCTAGGTTTTGGAGTGGTGGTTGTTGTAATACGATGTGCAAATTTCTTTATATTGACTGGCAATGGTTCAGGAGCAGATTTTTCTGTCACACTGGTTGGCTGAGTACTCTTTAATGTAAATATATTTAACGAAGACGGCGTTGTTGTTGTGGTAGTAGTTGTAGTGCTAGTAGTCGTTGATTCTGTTGTAGATTCAGTTATCAATTCAATATTTTTGTTCTCTTTATCTAAGGACCCAGAAAGTACTGCACTAGATAATTCTGACTGTATGCTATCTAATTTATCATTAATATTTTCTGTTGAAGAGGATGATGTGCTACTTATAAGACTACTTGTATCATCTATTTTAGGGTCTCTAGTCGCAGTTTCCTCTTCTTCATCATTCTCTTCTTCATCTTCTTCTTGATCATCTGTCAAAACTTGTTTCTTTTCTTCTTGTCCGATTGCTGGAAAAGGTAAAAATCTTGCCCCAGATACACTCCTGCTGGTTTGTACTGATGCAACAACAATCCAACTTTCTGTTGTGACCGATGATAATGTATCATTATTTTGAGTTTCTTCTAAAGAAGATGAGGATGATGCTTTGGATTCCATACTTGTCTTTGCAGTAGTAGGAGCGTAGGTAAAATCTGGAACAGATATGGTTCCATTTACAACGCTTTTCGTGGTAACAACAGACACAACCTCCTGGCCAAGTATTGATGGTGTCTCAATTGAACTAACATCTTCTTCAGATGTCGATGATTCAATAGTAGCCCCAGTTGTGACTTTGTCTTCGTTTTGTTCAGTTTGATCAATTATTGTGGTGTCCACAAAATGTTTAAAGTTGTCGTCTTTGACCATAGTATTTACTGGTTTCATCACTAATACATCGAAGGCTTCCGATGAGTTACTTTTAGTTTCTTCTGTAGTAGATTCAAGTTCTTCACTTGAATCATATTCATCGTAAATATCTGTCGCATGTTCGGGTGTTTCTGGTTGTCGAGTAGTAGGTTTAACTTCGGGGGCTTCTGTTTCATCGTAGTATTCAACATATTCTTCTTCATCTTCTACTTCACCGCTCTCATTGTCATCATGTGGGTTATGGGATTCAGTGGTTGTTGTAGTAGAAGTTGTACTCGTTCTTGTTAATGTGATTAGTTTATCTTTGGAAATGTTATCGGCATTCATAGAACTAGCGTCGGGCTTACTATCTTCAGTTTGTTCCGAATTCGAATCACTTTGGTTTGATTTGATAACTTGAACATCAAAAGATCCTTGCTTATTTTTCATCAACTCTCTAAATGAACTTATGTCACTTATGTCATCTTCAAGAAGTGGTTCTATATCTAATAAAGCTTTGTATTCAGTAGAAGAACTGTGGTATAGACTTGCATCTGATTTAGTTGGTTTGAAGTTATTATTACCAAAATTTTGACTGTTTCTGAAATTAGATTTTTCATCCGATGACGGGGATTCAAAATGTGAAAATCGTGTGCTAGTAGGTCTGTTACTCAGTCTTTGTTTACTTACTAATTTATTCGGATTGTAAGTTGTTACTCTATGGTGATCATAAAGATCCTGGTTATTATTATCGATATCTTCATCGTGAGAAATAAGACCACTCTGACCATTACTCTTTAAACTATTTCCATCAAAAGGTATTGTCTTAAACCTGTTATTTCGAAGATAATCGATATCTGGATTGTTAATTGTTATTTGGCCTAAAAATGTTTCCGGTTTAGATGGATCATTCTGATATGCCACAGAATGTATTTGAGATGCGTCCGGCCTCTTTGTGGATGCTGGATGAACCATTTGAAAGTTGTAAGGAAGCGCTGGCCTGAACCTCTGTCGTTGTGGTGTTGTAAATGCTGGCTGGTTTACGTAATACTGAGTACCGGATTGGCTTCTGCCTGTAGGCAATTGGAAGGGTGAAGGATTTTGGTTGTAATTAGGACTAGGGAATCTGACGTGACCTTCATTGTATAAAGGTTGTGGCGCTGTTGGTGCTACTCTGAAGTTGTCTCCATGGTCAAAAAATGTCGTTGGTCGACTATTTGGAAATAAAGGCGGTTGTACTTGAGCAAAACTTCTTTCCACCGGTGTGTAGTAAAAATCGTTTTCATCTGAAATAAACAAAAAAGTTTACATTAGTATAATTTATAGGAAAACATATAATGTATATGATGTTAGTTGCCGGTTCACTATGTTTATACCTAAATAAAGCAATCGACCAAAATTAAGTCAAAAAGACCTTGACACATGTTAATTTTTAAATCCATAGGTCAAACTGTCACGAGCAGGATATGGAAGCGAATTTATCAATATGTATTTGTAAGGTGCGTTATAAAAGTGGCGACGTTTTAGCATGTTTTGTAAATGTTAGTAATGTATATTTTTAAAGATGATACTACTACACCTGACAAAAAATACTGCCTCAGTTGAGAATCAAACCCACGAACCGAGCTAGGAGTACAGACACATTGATTTTCTGTGTAATAATCTTTGATATTACTTGTATTGCTAATGCAAAAACAACATTTTAAAATATGTTTTTTTTTTGTGTTGAAACTCAATTTGTAAAAGTAATAAAACAAACAATAGATACCGAGACAATCTTGTCAAAGCAAAATTACATTAACAATTAAACCTTTTTGTAATAGTCATCCTGCTCGGTCATTGTTTAAATAATGACTTTAGTTCAATTACTATTTTGTTTAAAGTTTGATTTACGCTTACCCATATCACACCCGTGTAATGTAAATTATTTTGCCGGACTGTCACAATAAGTTTGGTATTACCTAAACTGGGAAGCAATCCTATTATGCGCCCTGTAAACTAATACATCAGCAAACAAAACAACTTGGATTGTATACAAAAACAATATCGTAATGGATTTTGTTAACTTGTTTTGCGAGAACGTTAGCTTCAAAGCGTTTTAATGCAATTTCGTGATACCTACGCTTTTATTGAATTTTATTAATATTTTTAAGCCATTATAACAGTGTGTACGTTCGCTTTTACTAAAGTTTTTAGTGTAGTTGTTCCTTGGATTAAGTTTTGATCCCACCCTTTTCAATTTTTTTTAAATAACAAGTTTTTATTTGATTTTAATTATAAAACAAACAATTATACCTGCCTTATACTTATTCTACCTATGTTTGTATGTTTTTTGCATGTTCGTTTGTGCGCTTTGCTTTACATTTAAGCTGCTAACAACAAATGTAGTAAAATTGCTCGCACAGGTACATATTATTTTATTGTAAACAAACTTGTCCCGAAGCAGTGGTAGGGTAAAAAAAATAGGATGTCCTATTAACAGTAATAAATTGATTATATTTAATTAAATATTAAAAAATATAATTATGCTCATAAAACATATGGCATACCTTTCTAACTATTATGTTTCGAATTTATGCTTTATAATATAATACTTATAAGATGAGACGTGATGATATAGACAGTCAAAATTATGCAACATAACTTCTGGACAATAAAAAATATACAGCCACCATTGAAGTCAAATGCAAATTCTTAATAAACCAGTAATAAGAAAATATGATCTAATGTAATTTTGAAAACTATAAAGAACAAATAATTAATTATTGACTGGATGATAATAATTAATTAGCCTTTTAAAAAAAGTTAATTACACATTATCATGAAGATTTGTATTCACTCGTATTTACATTTGGAAATACATTGTTGAATTTCCTGTACGTTAATCAATAAAACTTTAACTGTTTATCCGTCATCTGAAAATACTGTGAAAAAAATAATAACAAAAGATAGGTACTTAATATCAGAATCTGTATTATGTAAAAATATAGGACGATTGTTATTTTTCTGTCGCCAAACACTGAGCTTTATCATAAAAAAGTTTTGGCCAAATTACCCGCTTCTCCAGCACCTATCAACCGTAAACGCCATTTGTCGCAATTCATCTCTCGCCAAAATAAAATTATGTTTTGCGCAAAACATATTCGGGAGGGCGCAAAGACAACGCTCGGCTAATCTTCTTTTATGACCCTTCCAGTTTATTATTACGTCCTGGTTTTGGGCTCCACATCGTTCCGAAGATAATCTCAAGGAAATTACTTTCTTGCGGATCATATCCCTAATTAAGAAGCGTCCTCATCAGAGCTCGAGTGGAAGCAACGCTGAACATAATAGGAAATCGATAAATTGGGACTCTCATAACTCAAGAGCTCTTCAACGGAGATACTTTTTGACTTGGCATTTTCGGCCTAGTTAAGTAATCCGTCCTTACTAGAAGGATAAGTCTATCGTATTCGTTTATTTATTAGGGTTTTGTGAGTTTAACTAAAAAAAACGGAACCCTACAAGCATCACTCCCCTGTCTGTCCGTCTGGCATAGCTAATTCGCTGCATATCTACTAGACTGATTATTTGTTACATATAATATGAATTACTCTTAACACAGTTACACGCATGTGTAACGTGGGAAATTAGAATTTAAAAGTTTTGTCAACGTTACCGAGTGATATATCAAATAAATGGGATTATTGTAATTGTGAGGGTCATCAATATCTCTTTTTATTATTTTGAAATACATGGTTTTTTACTATATTTTATAAATTGACCATTATCGACCCTTATCTCCAAAATTAATAAGACGAAACTAAAAAAAAATAATACAGAAAATAGTTATTTACAATAGATTACAAAAATATATAAAAGTGATGGTCTTAAAAAAACTAGAGACTCCATTTCGATTGCAAATCTATAAGCTTAGATTTGCAATCGAAATGGAGAACGGGAGAACATGTTTTAAAAAAACATATTCATCGCATGCATCGAGTTCAACTAGCACTTGTCCAGTTTATTTTAATTACAATGGGCTAGTTTCCTAAAAAAATCTAATTAGTCCGTCAGTTGTTTTCACAGAAAATATTGGACACGTATTTTGTCTTTTCTCAATCAAACAAAAAATTCTGAAGATAAAGCCCGTTAAAGTTCTGAGTAACGTCACGCCTTGCGACACTTTTTAGCAAGGCGTGACATCACGTGCTCACTTTGATGCGCTTTATCTTTGTCTTTTTTTTTTTATTGACAAAAGACAAAATATGGCTCCAATATTTTTTGATAATCTAACTGACTATTAACTTTAGAGTCCTTTAGTGTCTATTGAAGATGATCCTAAAGTCAAGACCTCAGCAATGGAGACTTATTAAATAGACTTTTTATCTAACTTAAAATCTGTTATTTTTCAGAATTGCATTTATTCACAATGGCTGTCAATTTTTCTTTTAGGTTTCGTCTCTGTTGATTGTGATAGCGAAGAAAGCCGACCGTTTATTTTATTGACTCATTTAAAATTCGAAGAGAAGAATCCTTGTTCCTTTTACTTTATTTTTTCTTTAAATCCCTATCGATGAATATCAGAGCAGTTGAAACGGAATCGCGGAGAGACACAGGAAAATCTGATGCAAATGAACATGAAATTGCCCTTTTGAAACATACGCATTCCAAAATCATTGCTGAGGGCTCTCAAACGGTTTCTTTGTGAGTATAATGTTGTTTTGTTATTGCGTACTCAATTGGTTTCTTCAAAGAGTAGGTAAACAGACACAAAAATACATTTTAGGTTAACTAAGGCACATGAATTAATTTTATTAAGACCCGAAAGTCGTATTTTGTTAGTTAGGTCAGACTTATAATGAAGATCGAGCTCACTTCCCACTTACTTCCCACTTCCCAAGGGCCACACTATATTGAGAAAACAAGTTATTTCCTTCGTCTACAATATTTTCCCTGATTAAGTTCGTCGCGGTTAAATTTCCCTTGGGCTTGCGTGAACCCTATAGCTTGGTGTCAATTTTTGTTAGCTATTATTGATTGTAGGGATCAAAAGAAGTAGGCAATCAATATGTGGAATCCAATTATCTTCAAAGTGGATGTGATTTCATTGATGTATGTATGTATTGATACGAACCTATAGAGTAGCAATGTGTCAATATTTTACTATGTTTACCTTAGAGTATAGATAGTCAAAGATGTTTACCTATATTATTGGCTCGTACGTAAATATGACAAATTCAAAAATAGAGAATAAATAAGTCATAATTGATTCATAATCGTTCGTACTATTTTGTAATAAAATAAGATCTTATTCTAATTTCTAATTGACGACCTCCGTAGCCGAGAGGCGAGCATACTGGACTTGGTGTCGCTTCTCTGAGGTCCCGGGTTCGATTCCCAGTCGGTCAATGTAGGAAAATTGCTTTTCTATATTGTCTCGGGTCTGGGTGTTGTGGTACTGTCGTTGTTTCAGATTTCTGTAACACAAGTTACAGATGATGATGTTGTCCAATATTTTAAAAAAATACCATTTGTAGAGCGCACCAAAATTAAAAAAGTTTTTAAGCTGAATGCCTAGCGCAATAACATTTTGATAATTTTTTTTTGTTGCTTAATGGCTGGCTAATCACCTTATTCACCAAATACATTCGAGATTTCTAATGAAAATTTACATAAAATGGCAAATACACATTAACATTAAATCACAATGGACATAACGAACATAATTAGGTTACCTTTTTGTGGTGAAAAGTTTCGTAAACGGTCTTTCAGGCATAAAAAAACAGTATTCATTAGAACAATAAGTTGTAATTAATATTAGGGGTGGTCCACATGCCGTAAATCGCAGGTAATTAGAGGGCTGGGGCCGGCCGGCCTGTACGTGACGTGAGGGAAAGCTCAAAAGCTCTTTGTAATACACACGGGCTTTGGCCCGAGTTTAGCATAAACATTTAGATGGAGATTTTTACGCAGCTACCTTTAAACGGTAACATTTATTAAAAAATCTGTACGGACTTTACATAGGGTAATTTTAAATGCAAAATGACAGTCGGTATTCTTCTTAAAATTGCAGAGTTAATCGAGTTGACAATTTGTGCCCCCGGCTGTAGGTAATATTTTGTTCCGTTTAATTCGAAGAGAAATCAGAAATAACGGTCTTTTGATTTACAAAATTGATCAGTTTTTCTTAATCCTATTTATAATTTTACTTTTGAGTACGTAAACGAAAACGTAACTATGTTTAAGTTTCATCATCATCATCATCATTTCAGCCACAGGTCCACTGCTAAACAAAGGCCTCCCCCAATGATTGATCATCGGGGGGGATTTCCAATACTCGCCACGCTTGGCAGGTGGGTTGGCGAGCGCAGTTTTTTTATAAGATTTCGCACGAAGACGTTGCTGCCCGTCTCGTGCTACAGGAATTAGTCGAGTCTTACGACATGCCTCCTGTTGGCGGTGAGGAAGTGTATTCTTTACGGCCGTCCACACGGCACGGTCTGTTTAAGTTTAGACGTTAATCAATGGAGTCCCATTGGGTTGACAGTAACGTTATTAATCCCTTATTTTACCGTTATCACGGTTGCAGTTTGTTAAGTAAAGGGCTCCCCGGAAGTTTTCACGAAATCAGATTAACGTTTCCATCTTGTTACACGACACAACTTCAGACCCATGGGATTCAGAAGGAAATCATTCAGTAGCGAGTCTAATCCAGCACGAGTTTCAAGGACGAAATACTGTAAATTGTTCAGAGATAAATAGTAGTTAGAATAACTATACGTTATTAATTATTTATCTTTATCTACCTATTTAAATATTCCAATTTTAAAATGTCTACTCTCCTGAGGCCCAATTCCCGTAATTTGACAATAGTCGCAATCCGGTGTCGACACGCTCCCAGTAACATTACGATCACAAACGGTATTCTTGTAAACTTTTAATTTAACGTAAAATTATTAAAACTATCCTATATACGACTGAAAATAGAGCAAAAAAATATATAATTTTGGTTTCTTCCATTTTTAGTCGCATTAAGAACTATAACTGCATTTTCTGGGTTTACGAGAATACCGTTTGTGATCGTAATGTTACTGGAAGCGGATCGACACCGGATTGAGACTAATGTCAAATTACGGGAATTAGGCCTCTGATTATTGCTAATAACTACTTTACTAACCGGGCGTAGTGGGCGTAGCCAAACTGCATAAAACTAAATTATTAATATCAAATACGGTTCAAACAAAATAGTTTTACCATTTATAATAATTATACTCGTCTCTATGTGAAAGGGAGGAAGCATGTTTCATTAATAGCTTTACATATTTTGTTAAAATGTAATCATTAATATTAATGAAATTGTATAATGAAGGTTATTTGTTTGTTCTAGATCGCTGAGCTGATTTACCGAGCTGCATATACTTTTAGCGGAAATAACACATACCGTAACTATTTCGGCATTCTACTTTTGTTTCCTTTAACATTTCCTACGATTTTAAGTTAAGGCCTTGTTGCATTACGTCATTAAATGTAGGTATCCACCTGCAATTGTGTTTGTAAGTAAATGGACCAACCTTGTCAAATGTTAAACCTATTAAAAAAATAGTTACTAAATACTTAACACATTAACATAAACGTCTGTTTATACACAAATACCAGGTCCATTGAGAAAGCTAAATACATTATTATATACAATCCGAATCAACCTATTTGCCAAAACAGGAGTCAATGTAAGAATAAATCGTTACAACAGCGTAGAAAGCATAATAAAAATTGCACCATTTTCAATAAGTTGAGTTTTTTTATACCCAATAATATTAAAACAAATCCTCATTATGTGTTCTTAAGAAAGCCAGCCAAAGACAGAAAATACAAAAAAAAATGGGTACGTAGGTACAAACATTAGCTGTTGGAAGATCTGCGTGCGAATAGCCATAGGTGACTGTAATCCATCAAGCAAAATACCCTACCAAATAGAAATGAATTTATTTTGATCAATAAAAAACCGCCGTTATTTGATCCAGTATGTGGTTTAGTACGGGCGATACCTAATTTTAGTGAAAATTCACTGATCAGTTTCGGAGGTAGTTAGCCCGTATTACCGTTCTATAGGGATGTGCTCGATGCCGTAACTATATCGAGAAGGAATCTGACACTACACATCTATGCTTATGTTAGTTCTCCGCCTATTAATCCACTTCGGTTTTCATTCTTGAAACACCTTTGTTCAAGCGTCATGGCAGATCATCTCCTTTATCCCATTTGCTAATAAACCCAATTACGTGTGTTAGCAAGTCGATCGGTTATTGATGATAAACTATAGGTAAAGCGTGTTCCGCCTCAAGCTGGTTCGAACCCTAATCCTTAATTAGCGTGACCTCTCACGTGCTCTCCACATGTTTGGATAAGACATGCCTAGATTTATAGATAACTGGGACCAATAGATGCCACATTATATAAGTATGAAGTCACATTAGTTTAGTTTACATTTCATTTAAAGTAACACGATTATGTAGCAGATATCAAATCAATAAGTTATAATTTCTGAATAAGCATCATTCCGGTATGCCGCTATATACAATTTATTAACCGCCACAAATAGACTGTGAAACTCTCTCTAACTTGTATGTTATTAAATTAAGTAATTATAAGGGCCTCTTTCACTGTAGGGGAGAGTTTTAGCGTTTTAATCGTACCACCTCTACCCACAAACCAACATATACTTTTAACGCTGGTAACACTAAACTATGCTTCAGTGGAAACATCAACATGTATATATAGGAATTAGAAATATTTTATCACCGTCAATTAGAAATTACTTGACGTTTTAAGTACGCCTTTTAAGAATGTCTCTATTTTCTTAGCGATTTTTTGAATGACATTTATATTGAATACTTGAAACATCAAGTAATTCCTAATTAGCGATGGTGGAATATGTCTAAATTAATATTGTTCTTATTCCAAATAACAAAACACACATCTCAACCGAGTAATTTTCATTAAGGTTATCCACTTCGATGCGTGTGGTTCAGTTTATGCATGAATCTCATATCTTATTAGAATGCCGCCTCACGTACCGCTCACCCAACGCTTGTATAGACATAACAAGTAAACCTACGTACCTACAGTTAAGTGGACTAGATTAGGGCCAATTTGTTAACATTATAAGTCCTTACTTCTAGCTTCGGTTTGCGCTTTGCCGTATACGTCTTTACTGTGTAAAAATGTAAATAATGCTTTTTATTACTGTTTTGGTAATTAATTATAAAAAATGTAACGATATTTTTGCTGGAGGCGTCTCCCTGAAAGCTGGGAGCCAGACTGTAGCTATTAAAGAAAAGTAAATTCACTATAGAATAGAACAATATATAAGATGTTTTTGTATAATGGACATAACGTCACCTTCGATGGGGTATAGGACGTTTTTTTTATTTATTCTGGTAATGTTATGTTAAGCTGCTGTTATACAAGACTTTTTACTAAGCCTCATACTTTTGAACTCATAGTTGACATAACTCAACAGTTGATTACGTGCTTTAAAGGAAATTCATGATTGCAAAGATAAATAGACTCCGCGTAAAAAGCTAACTTAAATCTCGCTAGAGCCTGCGTTTTAATGTGTCACTGGTAACAAATCCCTACCCAGTAACCTAAAGATGGGTAGGTATACATTACAACATTTTCATAAGTATTGCTAGTATTGCTATATTCGTACTGTTTTAACGAATATAAGCAAAAGATAAAACAAAGTCGTTTATATTTGACTAATTTGTATTGGACTAGGAAACGATTATTTATAGAATTTATTTCGCGTGCCTCATTTTTTATAACATTGAAAACCTAAAGATATTTATAGTACATTAGTTGTGTGTACTAACTTGTGAATCCTTACTTTAATAGTCATGTAAACTTAATCTATAGATTTAGCATTAATAGTACCATAATGTATTTTAAGATCTCAATTATACACTTAATTGGCAATAAATACATTTATTTTGATGAGTCTGATTAATTAATGTGTTGATTTGTTTGCCATTTAGATTAAATATATACTGCTTACTCAAAATGTGCGCACAAGATAAATATTGTTTAAGTGTTAAATAGGATATAGATGCATTTCAACAACGAAATATCGTTGCATTATGTACCGACGTATAACTCGCACTTCAGCCGCTGTCGTTGTTGCGGTGTGGTAGATACCTTAGTATTTTTCAATTTATTTTGTAAGAGCTCGCACGTGCTAATAGACTGGGCTGGCTTCAAAAACAATTTCATTTCGCTGTAAAGGAGCTAATCTTTTGGTATTATTCTCAATGCACCATTTAGGTTATTAAACTTGCCCGAGTTAAATTTAAAAGGAAACATTGGTTAGTTTCATTTCCTTTGTGCGTTCTGTGAGTATAATCTAAATACATTTTCTGAAAGAGACCGAGCAGGGTTTCAGGAAATTAAAAATCAGATTTCTGTATTATTTTTTATTTATTTTATTTATTTAAGAAAACCAACGGCGTTACAATCAATAATTAAACAAAGTACAATATCAATTAGTAAGGCTAATTATAGGTCTCCCTTAATTTACAAAAGTATTATAGCGCGAGGTAAAAGAAGATATTACTTTCAAGTAGGTATTACAAAGATTTATAGCAATTGAAATACAAAAATATCAGAAAATAAAAAATCGGGTTACCGAAACATGCACCAAGTTAAATCGCATCTATCTTCCGAGTTTGACACACATTAAAATGCGTAGGTATTTAGCTCAGAAACAATTATGTTAAAAAAATGACGTTTAAATTACATTAGAATGCGGAAAATAATAATAATAATTAGCTAGCATAATATCAGTGGCGCTTTTAAAATCAGTGTATTATACATTTAGCTTCAGTATCAATAAGTCCACGATATTTTTGGATAAGATATACTATTTGCAGGAATGGTTACTTAAAATTTTCGCTCGGGTAAATAATTTTACGCAAAGAAAAACCAGATGGAGTCTTTTTACTACTTGCGCGAACCTATGTTTCTTTATGAACCATAAAGGCTCAATGGTAGGTTTCCATGGCAAAGAACACATAATAAATACTAACTAATACTTTATTTGTAGGCCGAATTATTATGGTCCTATTTTAATAGTTTCCTTCTGGTGTGTGATTCTAGCGCTCAAGTACACAACTTAAACTAAGTATATTATTGTTCTTTTTATTGGACCAACATACAAATCAATACAATAATGTAGTATTTACTGTTGTACATTTAACAACTTTTACTAAGTAATTTTCTTTTCCAAGTATATTTAACTTCTAAACTTCTAAAGGCTGTGCTAGTTTTCATTTTAACTTCGATATATACAGGTTTTTTTCTGTGTAAATACTAGTTGTTTCTGCTTGTCACTTAAAAGTTTAATATAACGCAAATTGACCCCTGCCTGAATAAAAATCGTTCTCACACCCCACAACAATACCCCACACCATGGGATAGACAAGAAAAAATATTTAACGCCACTTCACGCGTACACACCACACCACTTCACAAACTTAACCTAACAAAAAATATTTAGTTTTTTTTGTTATTTTATGTTTTGTCGTTATTAATAGTATACGTATGCCAAATCAATCACATCTTTTTAGTACCAAATTTCTCTGAGTTAAGTCGTGGATGGACAAAGACGGACATTGCGAAACTATAAGGGTTCCGTGTCGACTATGGAATCCTAAAAAGATAGATTTCCCTAAACAACCCGTATCAGTTGATCAAGTATTTAGTTTTAAGAAGTGTTTGTTTTATTACAATGTTGGTAATATAGTAATTTTATTTGACCCGTAAAAGTAAAACAAAGAGAAGTTAGCTAATGAAATAGTACCTAGTATAAAATTGTATCAAAGGTAAATGTCGATTAATCTTAAAACTAAAAAAAATAGACTTTAAAATGTTTATTAATTGAACAATTTCAGAGACATTGGACAATAGAAGGACAATAGTCTCGTGACTTACTTAGACTTAGTCTTTTGTTACGATTTAAATGTCACCTTGGCCAGGCTAATAATGGCACGTCTAGTTTTTTAGAATTGTTATTAATCTGGTTCTAAATAATTTAATTACTTTGAAATGGTTACTTCAAATCTAAAATACTTCTAGGAATCCGCAAAAGTAGTTACTAAAACTAGTTAGTGGCGTAGACAGTCAACAAAACCTTTATTAATAAGCTACACTATTAAATGTTTTCACTTAAATTTGATTAGTAATGGTACCTACCTAGATCAGAAACAAGTTTAAAATTAAACATTCTTTTGAACTACGTATCAAGATTTAACATAATATATCAGCTTACTAATTAAAGTGTATGTGGAGATGAATCTCGATTTCAGGATTAGAGCAAATGTTTGCTGTTGAATCATAGCTAATCCAGAAATGCATTTGCATTGGGTAGGGAATTAAGTTTTGTTTGATTTATCATAACGTGAACTACTTCTACAACATAATCTTCAAATACGCAAAACCTCTTAGCAGGATTCAGTTGCTCAAATACGACGTTTAAATGGGACCAAAATGGAAATTCTTTTTTTATAAATAGATGCCTCAAAAAAATCATAACTCGTGCTCAAAAAGTTAATAATTGTATTTTTTTCGGGTTCCGTATTCAAAACGGAAACCCTATATTTTCGCCCTTATATTTTTACATGTCCGTCCGTCTGTCTGTCCGCGGCTTAGTTCAGAAACTCTGAGCAGAAAGCCGTAAATTCGCTAGGGTATTAATCACGCCGACAAAGTGGTAGAATAAAATATTTAAAAAAAGTTTTATGGTACCTCCCCTACATTTACAAATGTCGTGTTTTTTTATCTCGTCTATCGCATGGTGTAGGGTGTTGTTCGATAGGTCGTCTAAGTATAGGTTTTGAGCTTGTGCAAACACCATTTTTTCATCTATTAGCGAATATTAAGCTCTAAAGTGAAATATTTTGATAGAGTCATGTGTCAACCCCGTTTGCCAACGAAAGAAAAGTGATAAACTTCACGACAGTAGTTTAAATATAACGAAGTTAAAAAAAATCACATAGGTAGGCTTTGCAAAATGTACTTGGAGAAAAAATTTACTCAGATGATGATATTAATTATGTAAGACATAGAGCAAAATTATTGTACATTGCGCGTGGCCCGACACGCACTTGACCGGTTTTTTTAGATTTAGATATTTCTCCCGTAGGAAATGTTGTATTTTGGCAGCTGATGCCCAGGACAGGGGCCCACAACCTTTTGAGTTGGAAGAGTCAAAAATTTCAAAGTTTTTAAAGAGCCACAATTTTTTTTGGATTATGATTATTTTCAAATTGGATTTCGTTACTATTTGTGTAGAGAGGAGTGTGTGGTTTTGTTATTTCTTGATTGATTGAGAGATAGAAATGGTGCCTATTCCTCGTTAATCGATTCAGAACGATTTTTAATGTTTTTTTTAAATACTTAAATAATATTTGAGTATGGAACTTAAGAGCCGCAGCTTCACATCCAACGAGTCGCATGTGGCTCGCGAGCCGCAGAGGCCTTAGGAGTTTTTGCGTATTTAGAGTTACGTTTTAATACCAACGAGTAGTTTAACAATTTTATACCTAAAATAAATCTTACACGTAAGAAAACTTATGCTTTTGTACAATAATTAGTTTAGCGAAGTATAAGGGCGCAATAAGAAGAACCGTTTGCCCGAGTTGTCAAAGTTCCGAAGCAAGTTGCAAACTCAAGGGTAAAATTCAAAGACGATAACAAGCGGTCGCTATTCGCGTCTGGGTATTGAATAATAAATGGACCGTAAGCTAGCACACGTGGGTGGTGTTGGGCTCGACATGTTCGGCTGAGGCCGAAACTTTTGGCCCTAGAGACACTGATACGTGCGCTGGCTCATTATCTAACAAATACAATTATGATTTCTAATACGTTTTAGAGGATTACTATTATTTAATAAAAATAAAACCTTTTAATAATTACACAGTAATTTATCTAGTCTGAGGTAAATCCACCTGAGGCAATCGATTTTTCTCGAGTGTTTTATTATCATATAAGCATAGCTTGTACTATAGCTACTTGATAACGAATAAAAATTCTTAGATACATGATTTATTAACATTCATGAAGTACAAATAAATGAATGCGTCTAAATGACGCTTAGTAGAGTTTTTATTTCAAACACATTTGAATGGTATTTATTCATACTAAAAAATGATTGTCAATAAGTGGTATTTTAAATTCAACTATCCATAGTTCATTAAAATACAACTGTGCGAATTTTAGTAACTTTTTTGTTAAAGAGTTTCACGTAAAAAATTTCGGCAATTGTTTCGGCTCAGGTCTAGATCTGCCTTCGGCTACACTATTTCCCCGGTCTGCATTGTCCGCCCACTAGCCCTATATTATGCCTCTATATGTTTTTTTGGTCCGGTTTTGTCCATTAGTGTCGCTTTATTTCTACGGCATGAAAGTACAGATGTGGCCTTTCCGATCGAATCAAAGTCTTTTATTTCCAATTATCAAACAAATTCTCCTCGAAATCACACCTATAACCTAGCCTCAAACTAATTAAAGCTTTGTTTTGTGGTATAAAAAACTTTTATGAAGTACCCATTGAATAAAGAATGAAGTACTCGTAATTGAAAACTAGTGCATCCAGAGGGACTGGAAGAAATAGATGGCAGAAACTAGCCAAAGTATGTTTGTTGTGGTGGAGGTATATTTTCTGTCTTAATATTTTTAATTCGTCAGATTAACTTTCAGTAGGTACCTCATATTTTTAACTCGCTTTTGACATAAGGAGCTGCATATTGAATACAATATAAGTAATTCTAAATTTGCTATTCACTCCCATTTCAAAAACACATCCTGTATAGTGAAACAGGGGTTTCGATACAAATAACTATGTATTAATCTCAGGAGACGACGAGACACGTGCCTGTGAAAATTCTCTTTTTATTGTTGTGTCAAGCTAAAAACTAAGAGTCCCAATGGAAATCATACTCGCTGTCAATATCTACTCCGATGGAATTGGGAATATATGGGGCTCAGTGGGGTTGATTCAATTGTGCTTAATGTCAATTTTCCTTCAAATACGTTTTCATCATATAAAAACCAAGAATTATGTAATTTACTGACGTTCATTTCATTTCGCGCATCAAATGTGCTTAAACTCTTAACGTTCAATATCTGCTATTTTTCGTTTTTATTTATCCTAAATCGCTTTGACTCAACTTTTCTACGCGATTATTTTATATTTAATACCAATAGAATTAGTGGTCTGAAACGTCATATCGCAAGCCGACATAAGGCTTTGTAAATCACCTAATACTTATAGGTCAAATTCTAAAAGATTTTAACCCATTTTATTACCACTTACTAAAATGAAGTTTAGTTAAAAATAAGGTGTCTTACTAACCTTGACATTGCGTCTCTTTTATTATAAAAAGCAGGAACGAAGCGATTGTAACAAATCGCCAACGTCGCCGTCCCATCGTGTTGGATTAGTTTTCACCGTTTCATTGGTATCACTTGCGAAGTTATAATACGAAGAAAGTCTTTTGGGTTTCGCTTACAGCCATATTTGGCCGAGAAATTGGCACAGTCATTGATTAAGTCTACACCATGTTGGCAGCACCGTCACATCTGAAACAAACAAAGATGTGTGTAAGTTTATGTTCGGAAATAACGATGACAATGACTAGTTTATAAATCTCTCTTATTCTAGTAAATCTTTCTTAAACACTAGTGATAATTATAGTTAGTAGGCCACAAAACTTTAAACTTCAATTGTCTTAAGGTCGAAACCAATGAAAAGTTTTGTTACGCTGTACCAACTATTAACTCCTAACATGGTACAGCTTGTACTAAGCTGTCTAAACTCGAATTTCCTGTATTCCTATCACTTATGAATACCAGGATTTATTGATAAAAGCATTCTATTAAATTATTTTAGTGACATCGTTGCGGTATTTACTAGATAGTTTGGGATGCGGCATTTACTTATGTAACTTAAAAGTAATTTATGTTAAATTAAATTAATCTAACGCGGGAAATAAAACAATTGTTCTAACCTAACAATAAGGTTTCTAATTGTTAAGCCAATTTAATCCGTTTAAGTCTGTCATGCTGTGTATAAAATAGTCAATCAAAGTAAAATTATTACCTAAACTATGAATTTTGAAACGACTAAACCAGCCCAATCTGAGAAGGTTGTTTGTATAACAAATCTGTATCATGAGCAGTATCTAATTATTCCGAACACAAATAGAAGTTGTTACGAACTTCATTAGGTAAGTGGTTGCCAGAGGCCGATAACGGTCTGCTTTAATCAATAGATCCCGAAACCCAAATTGTGGCCTCTGAGGGGTGTCAGGTGTATATCTTAGATAGAAATTAGCACAAGGGCCACTTTAAAGGTGCTTTAGATAAGTATATTACCTACACAGTATCGGTTACGGGTGAGTGAAGGATAGTAAATATAAGATTTACATAAAATAAGCTGGTTGTTTCGAGATTTTTTGTGTAATTACATCTACTGAGTATTTTACTGTTTGCCACAATTTGTGTCTTACCAATATGTATCTTATCATTTTCAATCGCATGAATTGTTTGCTAATTAAGTATTAGGAAATTGTATTATGGTATTGTAGGGATTTCATGCGAACTAAAAATCTAATGCAGAAAAATATGTCTCCTGAATCACCACCATCATCTTCGCCTACTTCAGTCTACTGCTTGACGTAAGCGCCAGAGAGCACGATCTCCTGCTTTTTTCATCCAGCCATTGCCAGCCGTCTTCCTAAAGTCGTCAGTCCAGCGACCTGGGGGGCGTCTTAAACTACGTTTGCTTACTGCCACTTTAGCTTACTACATTTTTGGATTATGTCCATTACTTTAGTCATCTGCCGGATGATTTTAATTACACGACTTGAAATTCTCCTTAATCTACTTAGCTTTTCGTTTAATTGTATTCTGCCATCGGCTTTGGTCAATCAGTTACTAATTTGATTAGGACTATCGATAAAGACCCGACCCTGCCAATATCAAAGCTTCGGACCGAACTATTTCGCGGGTGTCCAAAGTCGGTACAGTCAGCGGTATTAGAATGCTGTCGGCACAAGTTTCGTCCGAACTGTACAAACTTGCTTTGACAGGTCTCGAAACTTATTCAGTGGGAGGCCACAAAGAACCTGACATTGTCTGTCACTTGTCAACTTCGCGACTTAACGTTGGAACTTGTTTTGTAATTATTTGGGTCAAAGTAAGGTTTTTTAAAAATAAATACATTAAGTTGAGTATTTATAATGTTTTCAATTAACTAAGATAAATATAGTAGTATATAAAAAAATCATACAAATCCAACAAAAGTATAACTCGTGAACTATTATTTACTGCCCTCTACTTTATCGAAATGTAGGGCGACTAAAAACGGACCTGGATCTATGAACGCTATACAATATAAACTTATTAACTATTGTATAAGCAAACTGGGTTAAATTGTTTAAGAACAAAACGTTTTTTTTGTAATCACCTTAGAACTTAATTTCAGAATCGGAAATGCCTTTTTAATTGCATATAGCTAGTAATCAAGGTTTCTGTTTGCTCGCTGTCTCGCACCAAGGAAAAGGAAACGAGGTGTAATCAAAGGTTAGTGAAGGAAGGCATACCACAAAACTGGATTGGTTAGAAAAAGTGGTCTTGGACAAATAAGATTCAGTTCGAGCTCTACTAGGAATTTCCCAATGCTGTACGTGGAAGGTCTCGACATTACGCACGCGACTTACTCTGTTGCGCATTAAATTTACATGAGACGTCAAGTTGAAAGCATTAATGCTTAAAATTGAAAAATATCTACCTTTTTTCGTCAATCAAAAACATTTTAAAGCTTTTTATTATTACACAATAAAAAAGCAGGTGCACCGGTCCGAAGCAGATTCCTATGAAATTTTAACTGCTTTAATTAAATATTATCAGAAAGAGGTAGACTTTAGCGGTTTACTTGTAATAGTCGACCTTAAGGATTAAAATTAATTTTTTGGAATTTTATACGACTAATACCGGGAACACTAAAAGTTTTGCACTTCTAGCTAACCGGAACTATTTGAATTTCGAATGTTATATTTTTTTAAACGTTGCAACCTTCTTAGTAATAAAAAAAAACAATTGGCGGGAAATGATTTGTCAATTGTTTTTTATCACACATCAAAGTTCTACGTACGCAACGAAAATGTAATTAAGTCGAAAAGATTTTAGAGCGATGATTTTTTATGATTTTAAAAGTTCTCTCTCTCCGCAAGACTGTGCCGCTCGTCTTCAAAATGCTTTTGCACCTTGTTTGAGCACCGTGAGGCGATGGTTTGCTGAATTTGAGAGAGATCGAGTTTCTTTACATGACGAATTTCGTGAAGGGCGGCCTTCAAATGCCGTCAACGAAAATAATGTGGCTACTGTTAAGCGGCTAATTAAAGAAAACCCGCGGATTACCTATGAGACATTCGAGGACTATTGGGGATTGGTATGAGTCAAATTAAGAAAATTTTACACGAAGAATTGAAAGTTCGGAAACTTTGCTGTCGTTGGATCCCTCTCCCTCATGAACTGACAGCTGAACAGAAGCGGGCTCGCGTGGAAAGGTGCTCACAGATGCTACTGAAGTACGACCACGGACATTCTAATGCTGTTTATGACATTGTCACAGGAGACGAAACGTGGATTTATTGTTTTGAACCCGAAAAAAAAACAGCAATCTTGTGAATGGGTGTTTTAAAATGAGAACAGGCCAACAAAATTGAGGCAGGCGAGAAACGTTGGTAAAAAAATGATCGCGTTTTTTTCTCAGCTACGGGTCCCATCTGTACAATTTTCCACTTGAAGATCAAAAGAGTGTTAATGGTATTCTACCATTTGTTTACCCAGGGTGTTAGAAAAAGTTCGGGAAAGACGACCCAAAAGCCGCGTTCTCCTACATCATGACAACGCTTCTTCACACACGGCCAACAAAACAAAGTCATTTTTAGCTTCCGAAAAAGTACAACTCGTCACCCATCCTGCGCATAGCCTCGACCTAGCAACCTGTGATTTCTGTATTTTCCCCAAAATCAAAGATTTGATGAGAGGTTTTACTTTTACCAACTCCGAAGAGGCAGTGATAGCGTTCAATCAGCACTTAGAAAACATGCCTTCAGATCTGTGGTCCTCCTGTTTTAAAAAACGTTTTAAAGAGAGTATTTTGAAAAGCAATAAGCATAATATTTTGGTTATAACATGTTGTTTTTTTAAGTTACGCAAAACTTATAGTATTGTCTACGTATAAGACTGCAGATTATTTTGTCTTATTAACACGCACTCTTGTTCTCATCATAATATTAATCTGTAATCATAATCACGTGCATTCCGAACCACGACCACACGACTCTAGAAATCTGAAATTAAAAAAGTTTTGATTTATTTCTTTAATGTGGTTTCATTGTGGCTTGCATGAGCCTAGCCAGTGTCAATATTATTTATAAATCTATTTTTAAAAAAGGTTATCAATTCGACTTTTAAACGCAAATCTTTTTGGCCGGTGCACCATGCCAATACTGTAGCTAGTGAAACGTATCGTGACGTCACGCTGCGGCGAGATGGCGTTCGCGTGAAAGCGCCGCGTTCTGGCCCGCCGAACAGTTTCTCGAACACGCCTTGCGCCCTGCACACGCATCAACATACAAAATGTTGTATTTTGTGACAGTAACGTATTATGACACGCCACGTTGCACCGTTAACAGTTTGGTGAATGGATGAGTATCAGTTAAATAAATTTTAAAAAATGTATGCAAAAAAACACGAAACTAATAGATATAATAAGATAATGCATGTATCAAATTCAAAAAAGCTAAAAAATATGCGACAGCCAATACACCTTGTGTTACGAAAACCAGACAATGCATTGTCCAAATGCGTCTCTTACCTAGACCTGTTTAGAAAAGATCGTTTTTAAAATTTACTCGAACCAGAAAATTAACCCGTGACCCATTGTGCTTAGGTCGAGTCATCGCACTATTAGGTAAATCTGGTCGTCAAAGATCGTGTTCTGTATTCACTATCTATGAAACATTGTAAAAATAAAGTAAACAGTTTCTAATTACCTCTAAATTTGTTTTAATGATCAGTTAAGGATTTCAACAAGTGCACATGCAAGGTTTTAAAAATGAGTTTTTTGCCTCGAGCGAGTTCACTACAAATATCAAGGTTTTATCCACCCTTTCGAAAATTACAAGTCATAAAATTTTATACGGTAATTCGAATATTGTGAGAGACAGCACTGAGTAAATATTTTTTCAACTATATTAGGAACAGATTATGGCTTTGAAGGAAATTCATGACCTTAAGCTAGTCGACCAAAAGACAGGTGGAGTTTGTATGATATGTATGGAATAGAGATAAAAAATCAAAGAGTTGATCGATAGAGCTATGACGCGTTAAGGTAATGACTTCACCTAAAGCGAAGATATAGGTATCCGTAATTTAATAGTAGATGCAATCCAGTCCCGATCCGGTCCCAGTAACATTAAGATTAAAAACGGTATTCTCGTAAACTTCAATAATGCAATTAATGTTCGTAAACGACTTAAAATTTATTAAACCAAACAGATTTTTTGTCTCATTTTCAGTCGCATTATTCTGAAATAATTGTCAATTTTAAGGGTTTCCGAGAGAACCGTTTTTAATCTATTGGTTACTTAGACCGGACCGAAACTGCATTGCGCCTACTGTTATAAACATTGACTTTTATATTACTTGGATTTATAAAAATAAAATTAATTACGGAAATTGAGCTTCTAGTTAGCCAAGAACTGGATTCAGAACCCAGCATTGCAGATCCTAGTTAGTAATTGAAACATGTAGTTGCAATTGGTATAAAGTTTAATATGCTGATTAAAATCAACCATTGGTGGTCAACAAATACTGTTTCCAAAGTATTATATCGTTAAAATTTAGTTTTCATTCTTGTTTTATTTAGCCCTCAAATGCAACAAGTTATCTGTGAACCATTTTTCCGCGAAAACGATGTTTATCTTAGTGAAAATTGACATGGTTGAGGAACGAACTAGGTAAATAGATTCCGCTGAGCTCTCTATAAGACGTATGTTTTTAGCATTAAGTAGACCTTATCCACGGTATTGATAATTAATAGATAACTTGCTATTGTTGTAGGAATCTAGCAGGTGATCTTTAAAATCACTAGGAACAAAATCCCGACACCCTTTCATTATGAAACTAAAATTATATGCAGTATAAAAACTTCTTTGACTTAAAAGTCAAAGTAGGTCAAAAACTACAGTCGTAAAGAAAAATACTAAAGAGCATAGACGAAAGTTAAAAAGCGGTACAGAAAACCTTAAAACAATATCTGACTCGCTCGCGTAATGGTAGAAGAAAATAGAAGGTAAAAAAATTGCCTTTGTGAGGGAGAGTGTCTATCAAGAAAACAAGAGTGCGGTAGCTTCGAAGAAACTACAAACAAAGTGAATACTCGGTTAGAGTACATTGTATAAAATAGACAAGTGCGTTTAAGGATGGAATCTAGTGTCAGTAATTTTAGGAAAAGCCTTATAAACTCTATTTGTAGTCGTCTTGTATAAACTTTCTGCCTTTATAGGTTAACTTTCTCTAAATCAGTTTGTATTAGTATCTTTAATTGGATATAAATAATTTCTGCCACTTCGAAAAGTACTTTATGAAACCCTGCGTCAGTCCTCATAAGGCGGAACCTTGTGTGTATTGCCTAAAAGTTGTTGAAACTACGATGACACGAGCATAGTTAAATGCACTGTCATCAAAATTACCATGTTTAACTACTTAACACTTAATTGCTTTACCATGGGCTTCAAACCACAACGGTTTCTTGCATGCAAATAGCGTAAGTCCAAGCGTGTCTAAGGCAGATTTAAATTGCCCTCATTGTGAGGTTATGAAACATTCTCACGGTCGCGGTATTGTCGTATGTGCCTGCATTTGGGTCATGCCCGTTAATAGATTTGCCTATTTAAAACACCATTTAGTTGGCAAATATAATGAAAATGGCCCGTGACCTTCAGCCGTATACGAAAAGTTTCTTCATAAGCCTTTATGAATGGCAAAACAAATGAAAGTTGTAATATATGGCCCGGGGCCATGTCTCGTTATTGAAAATTCTCTTTGGAATAATAGTATCATAAAATATTGGAACTCTAATAAAACAAGGGAACTTAGAATATGAAATGCCGACAGTAAAACTATTTTCATCTTTGCAACGTGAAATTAATACAACAATTTGAAATAAACATTCGTCCCATTTAAATTGTTAGTAAATACACGCTTTATCGCTTTTAAGGCGCAGACAGTCATTATATCTGAGCACTGAGCCACTAATTCAAAGCCTTGCCTCTGAATTATGATAGATGATTCAGAAGCTACAGACGCATTAGTTTTGTAAAGTTTACGACATCCTTCGAATTAATTGTGAAGTTGCTCAACCTCGACTTACGATATTTAGAATATTTGGTTTCAATATTCTTCTTTTGTGATATTGCAAATATATTATTATAACAGATTCATTGATCTGCCTCTGTGTAGTAGCATGAGGTTACAAAATATTGCCTTGAAATCTTTTGGCAGGAATATAAGGCAGACAATTTAATAATGCTATCTTCATTATTTAAACTAGTAAATATTCCACGCAGCTTTGTTTCCCAATTAACTATCTGCATTCCCTACAACCTTTACTATGCATCAGGCATGCGTTAGCTTATATGTTTAGTATCAACGAAAAAGTCAAATCTCAACGGCCCTGTGGTGACATAGCACGCATACTAACACCATCGAAGGTCTATTTGACACACAACCTGTTAACTGCCACGATTCTTTAATTCACATTCATCCAAACGATTGTACGACCTTTGCGGCAAATCGTGATTGTCATTTAAAAGTCAATAATATTAGATTGTAACGTTTACATGATTTCGGCGAAACATTATCCTTGAATAAATAGCAGTAGAGGCAAAGTTCGTGAAAACTATTGTTATAGAGGTAATACAACTGCCTTGGTCTAGTAGCTTCGCGGCCGGACTACAGATCTAGCGGTCTCGGGTTCAAATTCCGCAATTACCCTTATTTGTATTATATTTAAGTAAGGTTAAGTTATTAAAATTATTTTTAGAATTTTACTAGCTTGGTAGTTCCTTCTTTTTGTTTTGTTAAGCAACATTACACATGTGTAACTATTTAAACATACTGTACAATTACAAAATATGTAATTGAATTGTACTTGTAAACAGATTTAAATGGATTTTCATTAATTTATGTATTTAAAAAAAAACATGTAATTAGTTGTTAAATTTAAAAAAATATCTCTCAAGCGCTAAAAAAGGTCCTTTCAAAAATCATTGAAAATAACGAGCGTACAAAATATGTGTACATAACGAACGCTTTGTCTTTCCGTGTTGGTACATGCTTTTTGTGTGCAACATTCTTGCTTTATCATATTGTTGCCTCAAACAATAATACATGCGTTCCGAAGACCTCTCTCGTAGGTTCTAATATAAGTAAATTAAGGTTACTTCTTCGACTGAGCATTGTTATCTTCGGGATATTTGTTCCTTATGTAACTAGGTTTGACCTTTTATAACCATGTTACTGTAATGAAATGATATTGATGCGTCTGACGCAATGTAGGTATTTTATAACATTAACGTTTCTATTCACATAAGAAGGAAGGTTTATTTGTTTGTACGAGGTAAACTACAACTATTAGGCTAATAAATATTTACGATGTTTCTATTTAGACAATAAACAAAAGGGAGAAGGTATTGATGACTCCCTAGGCAGCATTTACTACCGTTTATCTGTTAAATGCCATTGCCATGTTTGGCTCAGGTGTTATAAAATTGATTACATCTGTTAAAGATAAGTACGTATAACGAGCCATAGTTTATATCTTATCTAGTCTTGAATAGTGTAGAGAAAAATCTTCAATCGTATGTATAATATCTTAGAAAAATACCAACAACACATTTCCTGGATTTGATTTTTTGTCTCGATCATCAATTAGACAGGGTCTTCAATCATAACGTTTATGTAAACTTGCAAATTAATTGTAATGACAAAAACTAGTACTAAATCAATTCGATACGCTATTTTTTGCCACAATACACGATTGTGTACGAGATGTGACCTAGCTAATGCCACATCATACCAGGAAGGCATTTGGTTAACAATAGAACACCGAAAGTTGTGCTTTGTGTTGCGACGTGGTTGGGTCTACCCTAATGGATTATTCAGTTATTCGACGACTATAACGTCTATAACGAGGACTACTAGTTTAACCGGAATTTCAACACTTAGGTAATTCCTAACATCTACTTCGTAGAAAATATGATTGTATGATTGATTGATGAATTGATTGATTGATTGATTGATGTGTAATGAAAAATAAGTAGAAAGTATCGTAATTCTTTAGGTAATAAATTCACTAATACTATTTTTTTAGACAAGAGATCAATTATTTACCACTAAATCACGCAAAGCTTGTTTTGTGGCGACTAAATAACGCATACATTAAAACATCTACTTTATGTGATTCGGGTACAAATGCTCATGTTCATCACACAAACTTTGACTCTTGCGGGACTCGAACCCACGGTAGCTGGCTTTGTATTCCAGTGGGCTAAACTCTAGAATAGATAATTGACAAATGGATACTCCTACTTTTCAAAGACAATATTGTGGTTTATTAAAGTGAAATCCGCAATATTGGTCTCGGAGTCCGGTTGACCGAGTTATGTAGTTCACTATTTGTGCAACATAACAAAACCAGTAAGACAACAATTGTGCAACTTGTTACCTATACTATGTAGGCAGGACTTATTTTTTAAGGCGAGTAGTGCCCCTAAATTAGCAACTCGTCGCGTTTTAGTCCGAATATCACACGAAAACTCATTAAAATACGGTTCATAAAAGCGCGCAATGAAACGTGGCTGTTACGACAATCGCTGCATCTGTAGGTAGCAAAAATTAGGAAAAATATTACTTTAAGCATGGACGCAATTGTTTGATTAAAAATCAAACTCAATCAACATCAACTCGATCAACAAATCAAACAAAAAAAAAAGACTTCAAAAAACCAAAACGCTAAAAATAATCTTAACAATTAAGTACCTAATCAGTTACTTTTGGAGTCGGTGCAAACGAAAACATAGACTCCCTCCAAACTCCAAAAGTAACTGATTAGGTACTTAAGTGCTAAGATTATTTTTAGCGTTTTAGTTTTTTGAGGTCGGTTTTTTAAAATATAATTAACTTATTTAATCTATTTTAGTGATAAATCTTAATCATAACAAATCTTACGAGTGCAAACATAATTTAACTGCTGACCACCGATTTCATTTCCTATTTTTCCACTCAGGAGTGACATTTTTTCCGAAAATTATTTAATATAGTATCTTTGAAGTAATAAGCTAATCAATAAAAAAAAAGAATCATCAAAATCGGTCCACATTTGGCAAAGATATTAGGTAAGATAGATACTAAAATCAGTTGGCGTGGTACGGAGTTCATGCAATGTTTGATGATTTTCTTATAGATCCCATCATCAGAATTTAACCAAAATTTATATGGGACCATACTAAAAGTATTACCTTTAAAAAAATAATAATATCTAAATCGGTCCGTAGTAACGAATGATCGTTGAACATACATAAATAAAATAAAAAAAATACCGTCGAATTTATAGCTATCAACGAATAAAATCGGTCATTTTGCTTGTTTTTTTCAATAATTGAATTTTTTTTCTCCTTTAAAAAAAAATTAAAACAAATGATACGCTCAAAATTGATGTGTAGGTTTTGAAAATTCTTTTGACAATTTGGGTTTACTTATATTTAGTTTTTGTAAACACGTGCTATTTTACATTTGACGACTACACTTGCCTTAATAGTGGTCGGTACCTACATTGAAGGTCTATAGTTTGATTGGGATCTAATGTTTTAGTTGTGCGTTACAAATATTTATTTCATAACATTTGGTACCTACATTACATACAAGTGGTAATTAAATATTGTTAACTGTTACCAAACAAAACGGCAATGGCTTTAAATAACTTTAAATAGTAAATATGCGCAAAAAATTTAAAATGCTGTAGATATTTAAAATTATAAAGTCAAATTCCAAATAGAAATAAACACCTCGAGCAAACTTTACAATTTGTTTTTACATTAATATTCTAAGAGATTGAACTAGAAGATTATAGGTTTAGCAATGAATTAGCCTAGAACCAGTTTCATGCAAAAACTGCAATATTCCACAAGTCGATGCGCATGGGCACACAGTAAAACACGTAATAAATAATTCGCAAATTTGTTTCAAACTGGTTGTCCAGTTACTCGTAAACGTATTAAGTTGTAGAATTTTGTTAATAACCGTAATATCCTCAATAATTTATTTTAAAAAAAATACAACCCAAAAACGGATTGATATAGATTAGTACGTGATTCTTTTTTAGGCATTTGATTCATTTGTGATTCACAGTGCAAACTGCATCGTGATAGTAAACTTACTTAGGAACACCATTGACATGTACAAAGAAGATTTAAGTAGGTACCTGCATATTACTTGCAGTCATTGGCTATTCGTGTTTTTGCGTTTTGTTGACCTGTTCATTAAGTGTTTTCTATTTTAGTTTATTTTATTTGTTACCAAAGTACATTTATTTACAATTACTGAAACACTTTCGGTTTTGTCACTTTCCCAAGATAATTGGTCGAGGAAACACGGCAATATGCCAATTAATGTGTACATCGACCTTCGATTATTAAGCATGCATCATTTGTCGGGCGTAGAAAACTCAATGCGTCGATTTGTTATTAAACACACGTTACAGGCGATTAGTTCCCGTTAATAGAGTATCTTGTTCACGAATGTCGCAGTCCTATGGAATTCAAAATTGATAGATGGACTAACCATTTGTAGTTTTCCTGTGTCATTTGGAACTAGGAACTTTGTAATTTCACGGTTGATAAAATGTAGCATAGCGTAGATAAGAGGTACTTGTCTGATTTTTTAAATTAGTTTCCAGAAAGGAATAAGATCGAATAAAAAGTAAATATAGATGAAATAACCAAACTGAGTAACATTTTATAAAACTATCAATAAAAAACGTAATCTTACATACTTACTTTAAAAAATGATAAAAAATTGCTTACCTATATTTAAGTAGTAAGAATAAGATTGCATATAGAACGCATCAGTCTCTAACTAATGGGATTGCAAAATTTATATGTAAATCAATTAGATTGGCTAAAGCATTCCTCTTTTAGAAGTAGGTGTTGATGTATAAAAACTAGTTTAAAATTAGATCATGCTACCTAATAAGATTTTTGAATATTAGCTGAGATTGCTTCGCAAGTAATTAATACACTATAATACTTTATAACTGGATTAAATGCATAATTTCTCTTACGTAATATTCTAGTTACATACGAGTACGAATCGTATAGTTGGCAAGCTCTAAAACTCGAATAATGCTCATATAAGCGAGCCAAGTCGGAATGGATGCTATCAAATTATACTACGACTTGTTTTTTCGTAAAAAAAAAAAACAAATGTGCTTTAGCTAAAGCATATTCTAATGTATTTTTGTGCACTTCCGGAAAATTTGGCAATGGTTATAGCTATAGTAGGTAATGTAATTGAATCAATATCATAATTTCGTTAAAGACTCATAGAATTTGTATCGTCTACCTTAAAATTCAAATTTCTTACTCATAAGGTTATTGTTTTACAGATTTTTACCCTGATGGTCGAATCATCATCATTTCATAGCCCCCCCCCCCCCCATTAACTTCCAGATTGGCCGATTGGAAGCGGCCTGCATCCAGCGTCTTCCTGCGACCTTTACCAGGTCGTCTGTCTACCTTGTGTGTGTTGGCAGTGATGACAAATGGATCTGAAACGTGGTCTCTCACTATGGGCCCCATAAGAAAGCTCAAGGTCGCGCATCGTGCTATGGAAACGGCTATGCTCGGTGTTTCCTTGCGAGATCAAATCAGAAATGAGGAGATCTGTAAACTAATATTTAGCCTTATTTATTATGTTTTCGTAACTAACTTTCAAGAAACTTTCAAGGACATCTTAAGCACCGTGACAAACGCACTTAAGAAGCCACAACAGTTACACCTGCATAGCCAGATGTTCATAAATCTTTTGATCTCTGCAAAAAGTGGATGTAAATACCATACCAGCAGGCGAAACATCCGATATCGTCCGACGAAGGCCGAAGCTAGTGAAAGTATACTGCGGGAGGGGGGGCAAGGTTGCAAACCGGCTGCACCAGCAGACGTGCCAAACAAACGCGTTGAGTAATAGGTAATAAGCGTTGCGTCGCTGCCTAATGACGAGCTGGTGATGTATGCTTCATTGTGATGTTAGGTGCTGTCATAAAGTTTTGTAACGTGCTGACTTCTGCACAAGACAAATTAGGAGAAATTCTTAATCAAAATTTACGCATGGGAAGAAACATGCATCGATAATAGTTACGTCACTGCTTCCCAAGAGTACTTAAGTAAACCTTCTGCATGCGCAAGAACCCTTTGGCAGTCTCTTACCAATTACTGTAGTTATGAAGAAAGTACGTATAATGAAATGTAAACTTATTCTGCATACTTCTAAGACTTCTTGTTTTCGAGTTATAAAGGCTAAACCACCGCTAAAACCACATGCCTGCATGTATCTGTCGGTTTGTTGTTGAATCTACTATTTACATTTCATTCGCATGAATTACTTGATGTAAAGAGCATTTGATGCTAAAAGCTAAATAATTGCCAATAGATGCAGACAAGTGCTAACAAATTAATCACAGAATTCACAGGGCTATTTCTCAGCTCAATCATGTTGATCTTTAAACATGTTTGCTTCGAGACAGAATAAATATGTCGCTGTTTGCAAAGCAAGGCAAGGCCGGAAAATTTCGCTCCCGGGTAAATGGGGGTAAAATAATTGAGATTCATTGCATTTTATTTGATTAATTGGTTGTGCAAATAAAGTCATATAAATATCGTTAAATATATCCTATAGCAGCACATTATTAACTATAATGTAACCAAAACACAAAGAAGTATCCATTGATGGAATTTCAAAGTTTGGAAAATTAACGGTGAACGTGAAATAACTCACAATGAAAGAAAATATAAGTTATCTTTCATTCCTGAAAACATTATTATTTCTCAAACATGATTATTATAGTTAAACAAAGAACTTGAACAATAGCTAATAGGGGCCGACCTTTTGGTAATTTGCTATGAGCCGCGTAGCCGACTAATCTAAAAGCGCTTCGAGCTAAAATTTAGCTCGTTAGTGTTTTCAGCGAGTTTCTCTCCGATTTTCTTTATTTTTGATAACACAGATAGTACACCACTGGACGTTAAAAATATTTAAAAACTTGTAACTAGAAAATATTACTCCAAGATTTTCCAATAAGATATGCCAATGTTTTTTTTTTAAAACGTCTCGGATGTTAGAAAAAAAGTTTAAAATAGAATATATTTTTTAGATAATAAATGGGAAAGTTGATTGCATGAATCAATTATAGTCAGTCAATAATATGTATTATGAATTGTAGAAAAACTTCTACTGAGTAGTGTAGTCTCATTAATAGCTATTTGAATTTCGAATTATCTGCATAAATATAACCCGTCCCCGTCCGCACTCTTTGGACACAAAATCCAAGACGGCGTTCACCAGATACCGGTTTATGCAGATCGCGCGGCGTACCAAATATTATTATCACCCGCGGAAGAGTTTGTATAATGTCACTTGATCACCTTCTAGCCAAGCGGACCTGCTTGGACGTCACGATCTACTTAACATGGCTGTATTGAGCTCTAGTGATTTAAAATATTTAACCAAAATTATACCTAAACAATATACACGTGTCTTTAAATACAAAGACTATGTATATTTTTACACGTAATATTATATTAAAGTTATTTTTTTAAAAGACCAAATGAAACCTTAAGTGGAGTTTCAGTATGTTATCTTTACATTGTCTGAATTAACCTTTATATAAATTCTTAAAACCATCCCTCTCTGTAACGATATAATCATGAAAGCCAATTTATAAAGAAAACTCGCTATAATTAAAAATAAACTTTGCTTGACGTTGTTATTATTTTTTCCGCCGGCTGATTTAAAAAAAGAAATAACGTTATTTTTATAAAATGTTTATCAAATCAAAATAAACTTGTGTGTGTATCAAAAGATACTCAGCAAAAGGATAAATTCGAGTTTGTGATGGAGCCGTTTGATTGAAAACAAATGTTTTATTGCCAATCCAATTTCCACAGTTAATAGAATATCGGTTTTATAAAACATGAACGACGTTAATAAGAATTCAAAATAAATAAAGCTTTGGTTCAATTATTTATTTATTTTACGCTTTCCATTTTTGTGAAGCGTCGTTTTCAATTAATTCTGGTATTATTGTTTTATTTGGCAGCCGTTAATTTGCGGCTGACGTTGTTGGTTAAATTTTTTAGATCTTTTGTTCATAGTAAAAGGCTACTGTTTTGCCTTAAGCTTGTAAACAACTGTAAAATTACTAGGCAACTTATGTATTAAAGTCCGATTTTTGTGTTATAAAAATATGTAAAAATTGCCAAGAGCTGCGATTGACCTTAATGTTTTAAATAAAAGCTTCAGCTTTGGTCGGTATAAATAGATAGATAGATACTCTTTTATGCACACCATACAAAGAAGTTAATTATAAAAAATCCTTTTACAATCACGCCAATTATCTAGCCCCAACTAAGCAAAGCCTGTTCTATGGCAACTAAGTAACGGATAAACTTACTTAAATACGTTTAAAAACATATATGACTTACAAATGCTCGTGATCATTACACAAACATTTGCCCCTGGCGGGATTCGAACCCGCAAACACCTGGCTTTGTACCGCAGCGTGAACAACCAAACCAGACGATCTACGAGTTACAGTTGATGTTAACAGAAAGAAAAGTATCTCAGTTTGAAATGCAAGCCTTATTTATAAAGGCTCTTTCCCCACTCATAACTATTTAATGAGTGACATTAAGACGGAACTCGTTAAAAATTTACGAAAATAAAGCAAGTGATAGAGAAACCAGCCGCAGGTGTGTCGAGCGGAACATTTCACGTGAATTGAAGAAAACCACATAGGCTGACGCAACTAACGCTGAATTATAGAACAGGTGGAGGGTCATGATGGCTTTAAAATGGGGTGTTCCCAAGGACACGAAGGAATGTAGTGCCACGTCCTGAATGTGTAAGCGCGAGCGATTGTGGTGCCAGTGAAAATATAGGAACGTCGGTAAAGAACTGTGCTAACTGTGGGTTTGTTTATTGTTTCTCTTTTTGAACATTGAATTTCAATGTTGGATGGAACAGAAGTCCATGAGTATGGTCTCACACAATGTATTAACACCTTAATGTACACTTAAGATGCAATAAATGAATATGAATATGAATTGTAATTTTTGACCCACCTAGGTCCACTTGCGCACCACCAAATTGCACACCACCAAATTAGGTTAGTATGGGAATAAGATGTCTATCTGTCTCTGTCAGCGCCATACAACCTGACAGTGTTAATAGATAGTTCAGGATTAAATTCGGTAATATTGAGATGTGTGTGTGAAGTGGACTCAAAAGTATTTGTTTTCTAAGGTTAAGTTGTAGCGACTTGCGATATAGACGAGAAAACAAAAATTTAAGTTCTAGTAAAATTCAACTTTGAACCCCGCCTGTTTACTTTAGAAATTTCGTAGTTCCAAGATTGAGAAATACCCAGTATTACACACTTTATCACTAGTTTATTAGCGATCAAGCCTAAGAACCTGGCTTTACAAAAGCTCCATTGTATAAAATAATAAAGATGGTTAAGGTTTATATTTTATTTGTAAAATTTGGTTTTGTGGCTACTTTATTATCAGTAAGTATCGCTTAAAGCTACTTATATGTAACGTCATACTTAGTATGATGATAACGCATTTTAAAAGCTTAAAATTTAGAAAAACTTTGTCTATTAATCGGTAGTGTCATTAACCATAATGTCTCGTTTCATTTCTGGAAATATTTTAGACTGATTAGGTGTAATACTGACTGTATTGTTGTTTTAAATAAAAATGATCGTAGTGAATATTTCAATTACATTGTAAGTTTTTTGACGACCATAACTACAATATCGTTGCACCTACTATTAAAAACGTTATTTTGCAAAAGAGCGTCAAATGAGCGACACGCCCGGAGTCACGTTATTAGAGTCGCAGTAAATTATGTAAAGGCCCGTGTTTATCAAATTACCTACCACTTCCCGACCTGCTCTAATTAAAATAACCAGGTACCTATAGCAAAACGCAAAGTACCAACTCTGGAAAAATACCATCTCATTTTATTACTTACTGCATTTCTAGCTCTTCCTTAAAGTTGTTAACTTAGAAACTTTCAAGTATTCTTAAGGTTGTACGTAGCTTTGAGATTTGGTAACAGCTACTACTGAGATATGTGTGATTTGATCATAACACCAGTAATTCAGTAAAAACCATAACCGTCAAAACCAGTAATTAAGTTTCCAAAAAAAGTGAAGGAAGTCCGCCATACAAGATCGATTTCGTTAACTATCGATCGTTGTAAAATAGCAGGCGGTGTTGTAATTTTTGCCTTAATACTTTCCGGAGTCACATCTCAATGTAAAGGTTTTTATAACATGTCTACCAATAACATTCATACCGAAAACAAATTGTACATAAAACCAAATGCGGCTAACACCAATAAAACTCATACAATTAAGGAACTGTATTTCAATAAAAGAGTTAACAATTCGCAAGTAACACAAATGAAATTATAAGTATAAAATCGTTAAATGATGTGAATCAGCTAATCTACATAGCCAAAGGAATCTGCGGCAAAATTGTTATAACAACGCATAGCACGCATTCATAGTGAACCATACCGTTCGAAGTAATAACTTTATTGACAACAAGCATTGTTTACCAAAAATAAGGGCGGGAAACCCGGCCGCGTTGGCCCCGCAAATTATGTAAACGCTAAAGCTCGTGGTTATCAAATTAACGTTTCCCGACCCGCTCCAATTAGTGGAATAACCCGCTGCACCGGAATTTCATTCAACCGATTCTTCCCACCGGTCGCCCAGTAGCGATGTGAAGGGAATCCGAAAATCCAGCAATCGATCCCGACGTATTCGTTAAATATGTTAGGAATTCGATTGATGCATGTCACTGTCGCTCATATTTTTTTTTATAATATTTTTTCCAATACCAATGGTCAATACCAAAAAATGGTCAATACCAATTATTTTAACAATCCAAGATTGGTATATAAACACGAGTTGGCTTCTAAAAGTGATGCTAGATTTTTGCTGTTCTTAGGTTATTTAGCGTTCGTTTTTTTAACATTATATAGGCGCTACGTTTGGGTAATAAAATACAACACTTAGGTTTTAGCAGATTGTTGAAGGTTGTGATTATAACCTAGCTCTCCAGGTTCGGGTTGAGGAACGAAAATATCAATTACGCATCAATCATTGTTACTGTTTTGAAGTTAAGAATTAATATTCTTGTGCTTTCTGAATTGACCTGTCCGGAAATCGAATCCGCGACCATTGCGCTTAAGTGGAGCCTTGTGCCCAATTGCACAAATCCGTCAAAAGTTAAAAACGTCTTTTTTCCGAAGTAATTGGACATCACTATGATCCATCCCGGTGGTATTCAATCGTCGCTGTACCGCCTTATTAATTGGATGAAATCTGAAAACGGATCTAAAATCTACAAAGAACGCCGCATTTTATGGATGCGGCATTCTTTGTAGAAGGAAAGTTACCTAAATTGACATAAAAGATAACAAATAAGTTTCAAATACTAAATAAGTAATCCCACCAGAGGCAGTTGAAATTTTTTTTCAAGTGAAAATATTTTCCTTGAATAAATAAAGCATTATTGTAAATGCAAAAAATATAAATAAAATTAAACTATATGTGTTTATTGACGACTTCCGTAGCCGAGAGGCAAATATGGACTAGGCGTCGCCATCTCTAAGGATTC
Organism: Anania hortulata; assembly: GCA_963576865.1. Classification (NCBI taxonomy): domain Eukaryota; kingdom Metazoa; phylum Arthropoda; class Insecta; order Lepidoptera; family Crambidae; genus Anania; species Anania hortulata. The sequence continues at coordinate 10,067,106 of OY756390.1, read as the reverse complement.
CGGTTCGATTCTCGGTCGGGTCAATGTAGAAAACGAAATTTGTGATGGGTGTTGTGGTACCGTCGTTGTTTCTGATCTCTATAACACAAGTGCTTTAGCTACTAACCTTAGGATCAGAGCAATGTATGTGATGATGTCCAATATAACTAACATCTGATTCCCTGTAGTGCAAAATATTTATATGGTTTATTTATTTTGCCGATTTACTAACATTATAAAAGAACATAGTCTATACAACAAAGTTATTTTATTAAGCTTTCTGCTTTAAACCGATTCGTAAGCGTATAGCAACGACCTCAATGCAGTCGACTTGTCCAAATCTTAAAAAAATTGCGCTCTGTGATTCCTGAAATATTATCAAGGGGGCCTATCTCATAAATTTATCGCGAGTGGAATATTAGGCAACTTTAAAAGTTAGACTGGCAAACTTTTATGCGCGGTAAGTTTAGCGTGGACGAAAATCGTTATAAATCTTTTACCATTACTCTAACAAGGTTGAAATATTACGGACGGCAGTCACTGAAGCAATTCTTGATGGTTGGAGCCACTTTTTTAAACTGCACATTTGTTTTTTGCCTATCTTAAAGTACTCACTAACGGAATAATAAACGCCATTAATTTATACTCCTAAAAAAATCTAGTTCATTTCCAAAGAAGCCTTATCCGATAACTTAGCAAGAAATTGAAAGTGGCTACACAGTAAATGCATTAATCAAGTATTGTAAGGCCGTGCCCTGTTTCCGAGCGACTCATTAATGCAAGAATTTCCTTATACAAGGACGCCACTTTTACTACACTTAGGTTCTTTGTTTTAAAAATAAACTTTCGATTGTTAGTAAAGAAAATATATTCAAAAGAAGATTTATTTATATATAATTAATCAGTAATACTGATTATTAAGAACCTCAAATGTAATAATGTCTATCTAAGGCTATTTTAGCACAACTTATTTTAGGTTGTGCTAAAATACTACTGTAAATTTTCCTACATACAATTGATCTCTTGGCCTAAATACAATGGATGTGGGAACATTTCACAAAATCACAATCAAAATCGAAATCATTAATTTTTGCAAATAGGCCATAAAAAGCACTTTTACACGTCCCAATATATTTTTTTGCCCTACCACTGCTTCGGGACAATTTGTGGGCTAGTGCCGAGAAGAAGCAGCGCAACTCACAGTATTTTAGCACAACCTACGTCTTTTGTATTTACCTGCTTTAATTGATAAGGTATATGAAATAGGTTAAGGAATAATGAGATTGTTATTGTCCCTTGCGTTTGAAAATCCCTTAAATAAAAAATATTTTAAAAAAAGGTAGCCGTCTTTTTAAATGTAAGTTTGTAATCTATTTAAATAATTTTTATTTATATTGGTATGTTTTATACAAAATGTCATCAAAATTGGTAAGTAGATAGATGATATTACGGTTGATCTCCTTTTATAAGGATGGAAGCGCGTTAAAGGTTCAATATCAACTTAAACAGCTTAGCTGACCTGCTCCAGCATGTAAAAAATAAGATTAACAACGTAAAAACTTTTAGTCTCAAACCACGGTGCTTTAATCTCTCAACATCAAATTGTGTCGCAAAATTTAATCATGAAAACAGTTTGAGATACATTGTTTGTAGGCCAATCTATTATATCGGTCTCAGCTGGTTACCTAATTTTTAACCACAAGGTAACAAGGCCAAGACCGTATAAATGATTGCATCGTTTGGCAACAACACCATTATATCAATGAGGTTTTACGTTACATAATGCAATGTTTTCGTTTAATTATACTAACTGGGACGCGTATGGGAGCACTACAAATAATTCTGGCACTTAGTTTGACCGCTAACCTAAAAACAGTTGCCAACCCGCAATAGGCTGATGTATTAACAAAGATCATAGACCTGCCTTTAAATACCAACCTAAATGTGAACTTATTTTTACGAAAAGTATTGAATAAATAAGAGCCTCGTGCCTAAATTGGTTAAGATTTTATGGATTTAGCTCAAAGAAAACTTTGTGCAGTTTTCTTGCACTGAACAAAAATATTTGAAACTGTACTATTTTTTAAGGAGTTAGTACCTATGTATGTTTTACTTTTGAAAATATCATCATGATTTGATTCAATAGCAATAGGTTTATTATTGTATTAAAAATACCTACATTCATGCTTTCATTCTATCATTCAAAATTAACCGTTAAGGCAATGGCATGGAATTACGTAATCGTAATAATCGATTAAGAATAGTACATACAACATAACACAAATTAATAAAATATAAAGACAACAACAGATCTCATAGCGCATCGTCTAGTTTCAAATAAAGGCTTGCTTTACCTTGTTTTATTTCCTAAACGATAGAAGTCAATATCTGCACCGCCCAGACCATCCCATAACGATGACTAGCAAACAAATAAAGAGAGCTGCCGGTCGATCTTCGCTCGGTCCGCAATAATACCTCCATCCCAGTGGTTCTCAAGTTCTCAACCTAAGCGATGTCTCACGCGTTCAGAGGCCGTTTGACGTAAAACAACACTGCTTAGCTATTGTTTAGAGTACATTGTTAGGGTTCAGTCGGCACAGTGAGCAGTTTAATTACTTACTATTAACAAATCAGGCCAACATTACTGTAATAAAATTTACTATATGATTTACAAAAAGGGAGATGCTCGGTCATTTCTCAGAGATCACATGAACCCCGACACTTAGCCAACAAGGACCCTGTGCACATACGATGCAATTTAATCAACCAATCGTAAATTATCCACGAGTTCCATTTTATACAGCAGGTAGGATTTTTTTTTCCTTTACGTAGATCGATTAGGTTACTGATTCTGAGAAGCTTCTTAAAATTTGGCACTACCTTGCATTGTGACCCTGTATAGGCAAAAAAGCGAGTTGTTGAAATCGTGGTTAAATAGTTTAAGAAGCACTGTTTATCTACTTTGTTTTCCGTCGCTCTCAACCAAAATAAAACCATACGAGCACATATTGTTCCCAATCGTATCGGGCGATATTTGTCTGCGGTTCTCTGAAAGTTTGTAAATGTTCAATAGATTCTTTTTTACAGTACCTACTTGAAGCAATGTCACAATCATAACTTTTTGAGGTTCCATACCTCAAAAGGAAAAAACGGAACTCTTACTTATAGGATCACTTTGTTGTCCGTCTCTCTTTCTGTCCGTATGTTTGTCAAGACCCTTTACCCTCAGGAACGCGTGGAGGTATCAAGTTAAAATTAAAATCTTGAAGCTGTAAACTAAGTTAACGTGAAAAAAGATACGGTCGTTTATGCCGCAAAATACGTATATACTCTTAAGAGACTCAAAATGTATATGGTATTTCCCGTTGACCTATAACTATGAAATTTGGCAAGTAATATCGTCTTATACTACAAGTGCAGGTAAATATATGAAACTATACTTCATCATCATCATCATCATCATTTCAGCGATAGGGCGTCCACTGCTGAACATAAGTCTCCCCCATTGACTTCCAGACAGGCCGGTTGAAAGCGGCCTGCATCTAAAAATATACATTTGTAACTAAATTATGAATACGTAGTAATTAAACTGCCAGACTCGATTCCTAAACTATTTATAATATGTACCTACAAATTTGTACGGAACCCTTGGTGGGCGAGTCAGACTTGCACGTCTTGTCCAGTTTTTTTTATTCGTTAGGTATTCGCACTTAACTTTACGAGAATGTTCACTTTTGTGAAGCATTTAATTGAAATGGTAAGTTTCCAGGTGTAACAAACATTTACCTTGAGTAATCAGTCCCGCAGACCATTTTGTTCAGTGTTGTACTAGGTTCAATATTATGTAAATTAAAAATGTCAGATTTATCCAGAATCTGTGACCAATATTGCCAAAGTGTAATTAATATAATTTGAACTTGTTACGAATAAACTTTGTCGGTGAATGTTGCTCTACCTACATTAGTTGAAATTACTAGTTTTGCAGTTCGCGACCAGTAGCGGTCAGGCTAATGGACGTTTTCCAAATTACTTGCTTTAAAACCAACTACTAGATGATTCGAAATTGCTAATAAATACTTGTTAATGGGATTTAGTCGACGTGGGACTTTAATCTTCTATTACGCTGCCATTTTGGAATACAGCAGTTAGGACAGTAAATCGCTTTTTAATTTCTGCAGAAGCCATCAGTGATAGAGTTTAAAGTTTGAACGGCCTTTGTTGCTGCTAATTTACTTACGATGCCATATAAAAGTATAAAATTATCAAGTTGTTCTTTTTTTGTATATATTGGAATAGGTAAAATGACTAACAGTCACAAAAACAATTGTAAGTCGATTGGATATCATAGCATCATAAAATAAATCGTACCCTATTGTTATACAATGCGAGGTTACTAAAAATACCTATGATGGCTTTATAGATCTACCGTTCTAGTTTAGACATTTGTGGCAAAACTATGTGTGAGCGATATCTTATTTATAGCTTCAGGCTGCATTTTATGACAAGGGTCAGTCATACCGCACCATATGGGCTAGCTAGCGAACTACCAACTGGTTCACCTCAGCTCAGAATGGTCACTGGTATACTTTCGATTTTGCGGCGACCTCCGCCACGCCTAGCCGCTCACATACCACACCGGGTCGTGATCTAAACTTGTTTACAAACAGCCTTTTTGTAAGCTGACTGAATACTAGTTTTTATTACGAGTAATAACAGACTGGACATACACAAATGTGAATAAATAAATAGTTCACGGCGGTGAACAATATAAATCCTTCGATAGAAAATTTGATTATAAAGCAAAATATTTTCGGCAATTTTATGTTGTTTAAGGTGTTGTAGTGAAAGCATCTGATAACGTTACCTCCAATAAAGTACTCATTTATTTATCTTAACCATGTAACGTATTGTATGTACTCGTATAGGTATGCAAAAGAAACATTAGATTTATGAATATGGTATATTCTGATATAGTGCTCATGATATTATTTTATCGAATCTTATTTTGGTCAATATTCAGCTATTATACTAAAACATATTTCTAGTAGGTATTTTTATATATATATATATATTTTTTAAGTTTATATTATCGGCAGAATAATGCGACATTTGTACACGACGTTGTTCAAATTGTATAAGAAGTTGAATAAAATACACGAAGCTGCATCGCAGATTTGTTCATCGACAGAACTAAACTTGACTATCGGGTCTAGAAACCAGTTGTCTAATGATTCTCTTGTACAAATAACTTAATCAAAAACGAATTAGAATACAAAACGGCGACATTAATCTTGCATTTAACTCTAGTCCAATTAAACGGCTTTTGATAAAAGCTTCGTGTTAACAAGCATTTGTTCGAAGCACCATCGTTAAACAGGGCGAAAACAAAGTGCGTTGCGCTCAGAAGCCCGCAAATAGTCAGGAAGGGACTAATATCACTATACTTTGCGTACAATAGTCAGAAAAACTCTTGAGCTGAGGATGTAAGTATATCGGTGCTACACAACAAAGTTTTATGTGCAAAAAAAAAACAATTGTACTGCAATCGAATAATGTAATTTTTATTTTACCGTATACAAAGATTGAGCAACAAAAAAAACACCTGTACGTGAATTTAAAGACAGTAGTTTATTTAGGCAGTAACCTACCTTTTTGATTTTGTAATCTCACATCAAGCTTTCGCAAACTACTCCCGACTGAATGACTCACAAAAACTTTTCCCCGAGTAATCCATCAATAAATTAAATGCTCCAGTAACTACTTTTGCAACAATTTGTTTGTTTCTCGGGAAATGAGGTCCTCGTCCTATATATTCGGGGAAATCAAAGCGTACGGAACGGATATCTTTGCTCTTATTTTCTTATGGGTATTAAAATAGAGTTCAAAATCCAGCAGGACTTTACGAGAAATCGCGTAGTCACCATCCATTTTCGCCGTCATTAACGGGCCCAAAGAGTGCGTCTCGACCGTACGGCCCAACGGGCAGGGCTCTTTGTATTTCTCGATTCATCACGGAATTGACTGCAGTTGTTATTTTTTGTGCGATTCTCGCTATTATGCTCTGTGCAATAAGGCCTACGATGGTGTAACATAATTTGCTTCGCTTAATGGGAAATGCTTGACAATGACAAGGAAATTCCGGTGTGCATCAGTTGCTATTCAATTATTTTCGCGAATCATTTAGCTGTTCCACAGCCAATTCTGGCTTTTATTACAAGGGCTTGGTTTCTTTAATTTGCGTAATAAAATTAGTTTTTTTACTTTTTTATGAAGAAGAATTTGTGTTAAACCTATCACTGCCATGCAGACTATTTTACAAATGGTTTCCTTCTTATTTAAGAGATTTAATTCTAAAGGGAGCGTTTGGAGAGTATCGAGGTATACTATAATATCTTTTTTGTTAGAGTTCTTCAGAATTTATGTAAAAATTTGTTCCATTTTTTAGCGCTTTATCTTGTTCCAATATTTAGGGTGCTCTTGACCGTATTTCTAGGTAATGCAAATCTACTTATTGCATTTGGATCAGTTACTATCACACCTCCGTAACCTTTAGACAAGATAACTATCTAAATCGTTTTTGGACTATGGCTACCCACCAATGATATCTGAATGAGTTATATGTTTTTGGTTTCCTTTATTTTTACATTGGTAATAAATAATAATCGTTATTTAGAATTATATTTTAATGGCAGGCCAACAGGCGTTCATAATGCGGAAGTTTTATGTTTGTAAATTAATATAAAAAACAATTACAATTTTAACAATAGACAAATAAACGGGTAGACGGCGGTAGTGCGTATTATTTAACTAAATTGTTATTAGAAATTATCACTAAATAGATATAAATGAGTGTAGATGTTACAGCCAAAGTAATAAATCCGGATATTATCTATCCATTATTTATAATGTCGTTCGAAGACTTAGATAATGTAATAAAACAAGTAGGTATAGGTAAAGATTATAAAATTATATGTATTTCAATTTGCCTTAAGCATACCTAACTATATGTGCAGCAATATTATACTGTTATTTGAAAAGTAATAATTAAAATGATTATTTTAAGAATTAAAATAACATTTTCAAAGATAATAAATAATTCTAAGTTAATTAACATTGTTATAAAGTTATTTATTTTTAATTTATAAAATAAATTTAAAGCTCACTAGCCATAAAACTAACAACTAGAAAAAAAATCTTAAACCGTTATAAATTAAGACAATGAAATATGACATATTTGTATTCAATGTCGTATCGAAACATCAAAGTATCACAGCAGTGTGTAGTTACTTGAAAAATATACACTTTTAGAAAATATACAGGGTTACGTTGAAAAGGGGCGCCAAATCTTTAGGAGTGGCTCAGATTCAGTAACTTAATCAAACCATGCAAGGAACAAAAAAACAAATTTCCACTGCGGAACATAGGCCTCCCCCAATGACTCATCATCGGGGGGGATTGCCATACTCGCCACGCTCGGCAGGCGGGTTGGCGAGCGCAGTTATTTATAAGATTTCGCACGAAGACGCTGCTGCTTGTCTCATACTACAAGAATTAGTCGCCTCTTACGACACGCCTCCTGTTGGCGATGGAGAAGTGTATTCTTTACGGCTGTCCCTACATGGTATATTTATTATAGTTTTAAAAATCCGATGTTAAATATCGATATATAGTTAAACCGGTGGGTAATCCACCGCAATTTACGTCAAAATTCGTTCTGGGGTCAAATACTAGTGGCGCTTCAAATTGGAATAAAAATTTTGCTGGCATTTGTACGGGATGGCCAGTCTATATTAACTTCTAAGTCAATGGTAAGACCGTATTTATTACTTTAGCTAACTTTGATCCGCTATTATGAATAATATCCGGATAAAGTGATTGATTTATCACATTGTCTAGTCAATTTTTCTATTTTATATAATGACCAGTCATTATGTATAATAGTTATTTAATCACTATGACTGTAACATAGATACTACTTACTCGCAAAGGATTTTCAGTTCATTGTGTATAAACGTACATGCCTATTGACAGTTTTATATTCATATTTTTTGTGTACTTACAATTTTATATGTTGAATATAAAAATCTTATCTAGTATACCATACAATATGAAAATAATATTCATTTATTTGTATGAGCGCAACAAAGCTTAAAAGAAAAAGGGAAAACAATTATGATTAATCTGCACTTAGATCAAAAGTTGCTATAACATTACAACATTTAGTATTTTGTGGCAATACCACAATGTTTACTTTAATTATAGTTTATCATCATCATTCCAGTGCACAGAAACAGCGTCACACGTCCACTGCTGAACATAGGCCTTCTCCAGTGACTTCCAGATTGGCCGGTTGAAGTTTCTGTTTCCTCATTATTATTTTTTAATTAATAATTTAAAAAACTTATAATGCATTAACAGTAACATGGTCATAACAGAAGGTAAGTATACACATCTAATTAGCCGAACAAAGCCCAATACGCAATAAAATAAATTTTCACAGAGCTGCCATAAAAATTTCAATGGCCCGCCCACCTTCTTGGCAAATCTAAACATTTTTACCCAAAAAATGGAAGTTCAGAAGTTCTCGCAGGGTATAATTAAGCATTCTTTACGTCCGCAGTTACAAATAAATAACGCTGATGCAATAACAATTGTAACGTTATTAATGCGAACCATAGAGCACATACCCTTTAAAGCAGCATTATGGACCAGGGTTTACGAAATACATTAGTGATTTTTCTCTAACATTTAGTATGAAATGACAACTCCTGTCAACTCACGCCCATACTAACTATTATAGTACAGTCACAGGTTAAATAGTGGCGGAATTTTTGTAGAAGAAAATTAATCACAAAACTGAAATATTCTTGTAGCAAAATACTTTCTGCTCAAGGAAATGTAATATCCTTTTCGCAAAACGTGCGAGTGAGATATTTCAATAGTGTGATCTTCCGCTGTTTTTATAAGATACATTATGCCGCTGAAAATGTATGCATCATTTTTCTTGCCACAGTATTACAAATAACCTGTACATTGTAGAGAAACGTGTGTTATTTTTCTGTGCTTGCATAAATACGAGCGAAAATATACTTAACGTGCCCGAAGAAAATAACATCACCGGTGACTTGTAGTTGTAGATACGTAGTGTTGGAAGAGGGTGAAGGAGACCCTTCCTAACTCTCTAGGGAGAATCGTACGATATAAGAATTCTTTATTTGAATCTTCGAAAAGGTCAGCTAGTTATAAAATGACAAGTGAGATAACAAGGTCGCAATAGATAAATTCCTAATATTTGTTGTTTATACAGTGCGGTCATGAATTTATTTTGTGAGTATAATTGTAAGTGTAAAGCCAATAATAATTAAATAATAAATAAATATTCAACTATTGGTAGCGTCTCTACAACAAAATCTAGTTAAATGTTAATAATAACTGATATCATAGCTTAACAAACTATAAAACCCTCATATATATGTATATTAAACTGGTCAAAACAAATAAAATTAGCCCAAACACGAAGATTTTACTAGTAGCTATTGAAGAGTTACACTATCCACCTCCTGACTTCATCATCAGATCAGCATGATGGTGTCAAATTATTGTATTGTCATCCGAATGTCTAATACTTACAATGTTTTAAATCGATACGTCACTTAGAAAAAGGATAAAAACTACGTCCAAGATTTAATTAAATAGGTAGTAACAAGTGATGATAATAAAAGTGTGTTAAAAATAATGAAAATCCGAACTAACGCTTGATGTATTCTGATACCTGATCGAAAGCATCTTTCAGGGTATCTTATATTAGATTTGTAAGGTTGCCCTAGATGCTGTTTAGTTCCAAAGATTTATCCTTACATTTTCCATAAAAATAATAGTTTACTGAACTGAACTGAATATTTCGTTATAACTTGACGTTACGAATATCTTTTAGTTGTACACATTGGTTGTAGGTGCATAAATTGACATTAAATCTACTGTTAAGTTGTGTCTTATTAATCGAATCGTTACGAGTTAACCAACCATTTTTATTTTCATTAATCAATCAAAGTATGGAGAAACTGCCAACCCAACTAGAACCAAGAAGATAACGCTTTTTTAACATTCCATAGAAATAAATACTTCTTAACTTTACATTTATATAGATTTAAAAAACCCTATGATCGGCACGTTGTATGTATTTTTTGTGTTTTGGGTCCAAATGAAGAAGTAATAATTTTATTTGCAAACGTCCAACTAAAAAACATTGTTATTTATTAATTTCCTACGGTAATTAAGTCCATATTTGTAAAATAAAATAGGAAATTTCTTCATACTTATAAATACTTACTTAAATAAAGCTTTAGTAAACTGTATTCTTAATTTGATAAAAAATATTAAAACTAAAGCTGTAAATAAATACAATTTATATTTCCCTAAAAACAACGTTTTTGGATAAATTCACTATTATTTAAAAAGAGCTTGAGGCTTTTTAGCTCCGTCGCATTGTAACAAGTTATAAGGAAATCGGTCAATTCAACGTCACAAAATGCCTAATAGTCGGAGCTATTGCTATGTTATTACACAATATCATAGCTTCAATTTACAGCAACTTGATTTTAAAAACAAAGCGTCTAATAGGTACTATGTTCGTCAATCATACGCAACTGTCAGTACCGACATTGTGTTGTGAAGAAATTCGTTCGTAAATGTCTATCTGTGTCGAAACGCATGTAAATGTATGGGAAACCAAGCATGAACACTTTGTAATTCAGTACATACCTCACTATAGAAACATCATAGGTCGTGGGCAATGGGTTTCTAGGGCCTAATGTATGAGTTCTTAAAAACAATATAGCTTCTACCTTATTTTGTTTTTTTTTCATATACAGTATGTCGTATAATAAACACTGTTTATATTTACTATTTAGAGTTAATAGTTAGGTCCCTTTGCAAGTGTCAATATTATTGACAATTGTAGAGTATTTATATACTAATCATAAAACATTGAAAACATCTTTTTTATAATTTGTGGAATATTGCCACATTACCAATAATATTGACAGGTTTTCAATCCTATGAAAAAAATAACATTATTATCTAACCTTTTATTACGACATGGTTTATGTAAACTATGAAAACCCGTGAGTTTATAAAACATGAGGCGAAATAATGATAGATTGATTTTTAGATATCACTGAATAAATTAAAATATACAATAGTTATCTAGCTCTATTTATTTTTATTTACTTTTATAATACGCAGTCAATTGACTGTAATTCATTTATCATTTGTCAATTAATAAAAGAAAATACAAGTGAGTAGTTATCTAAGTAATCGTGCTCGGTTTGGCAAGATGGTGGTGAAGATTAATATGGAATTATTGGAAACTTCACTATTAGTGTTTTCACGATCAAAGATCCATTTGGTGGACATTTGGTACTCCATTAAAATTAAACCAAAAGAGATATGAATATTTATAGAGTTTTACCACTTCACTGAAGCAAATATTGTACGTTGTCAAACGAACCTATGGCTCATTTATTTGTAATTTTATTGAAAACCCCTCAGGGCTCGTGACCAATTGCACAATCCAAAATACTAATTGATTCAATACTAATTTAATTAAACACAAAATTATTGGCAAACCGCTGAAAGCAAGAGATGATGTTCATTTATTTGTTCATTTTAAATATTGTTTCTATTACTGTAATCAGTTCTCAGTTCGTTTTTCAGGTGCCGGTTCTAAAGTTATTCGTGCGGAGTCGTCGTGTCCGTCCGTTGCTATCTCGATGGTCCGATGAAATTTATTGCTAAGCAAGAATCTTTCTGCCCGTGCATGCGTGAATGATTCACGCGTCGCTCGCCGGGCGGGTGCAGTGAGTCGGCAAAGCGTGGGTTGCGCCACATAGACTCGACAACCACGGTTCTAGGGTTGCCGGTTTAAAGTTAAATCTCAAATCGATTTTAAAAATTGTTTTAAAATTATAATTTTTATTTCTTTAAAAAAAAGAGATAATGGGTTTCAAATAGATATAATTCACAATCATTTCATTTTCAATATTAGCTACGATAGCGAACGACCCGCCTCGTGGTTTGCACTAGGTATTAGGTATTTTGAATAATACGTATTTAAGTAGGTATTGTTAAACCTATTCTATTTCATGATATTTATATCGCATCTTGTTAAACCAAAATAATTGTAAACACGCATATCAATACAAAACAACACTTGCCTTTCACGCCCAATTTTAGAATACTTTAGAATCTTCTTATAAGGATTGCCAAAAGTAAATGTACATTTCCGAGATACCAATAGGTATTGCATATTAATGAGGTGAAAATGTTATGGATAATTATATGTCCCGTCTTACAATAGTATTGTTTAACTATGTGTTTATGAAGGTTGGAGAATGTAGCGAATAGCGAATAAGTAGAATTTTCTTTTCTTTGAGGCACCGCAAAATCTTGACATCTGCACACGCTCTTAAACTTATAGATTGAAGGGTATCCCTCAACAAGTTGTTTCATCGTCAGTCGTAAAACGCGTACTGAATCTGACAAATGTGTGCCATGTGGCGGCCCTACCCCGTATACCACGGCATTCTCGCTCGGTCACATTCCGCGCGCCCTGACGTCGCCTGCCATATTGTAAAAATTTACACTATCTACATAATTGCTTTATAAGTACTTTCATTTGCATACATATAATAATGACGTCAAGGTTCTTCTGGCCATGAGGCAACCGCTTAGACAAACGTTAAGTTACAACATAACTATCAATCCATCGACTAACACCGTTGTAGTTGCCGTAATAATAGAAAGTGAATGGTATGTATGGCAAAAAGTACGCATTCCAGTTACATCTACCTACTATAATATTACTTATAATATCATCATCATTCATCATTTCAATGATAGGACGTCCACTGTTGAACATATGCCTTGCCTATTGATTTCCAGATTGGCTGGTTGGAAGCAACCTACATCCATCGTCTTCCTGCAACTTTAACCAGGTCGTCTGTCCACCTTGTAGGTGGACGTCCAACGCTACGCTTGCCGGTACGTGGCCTCCATTCCAAAACCTTTCTGCCCCATCGGCCGTCAGTTCTGCATAGTATGAGTCAGTCAAATCCATAGTAAATGAGAGTTTAAAATTTTATGATTATGTATAATCTGCCAAAAAAAATTGCTTTACGTCCTTTTTCGCTTATTCAAGACGCCTGTGTAAATAAAAACATAATTTAGTTACGTAACTTAATGTTTATGAATATGAGATCATATCTTACTTTATCAATTTAGGATGGTCATTAATTATTTTAGGGTTTTTGGCAAGTCATCAAAAGAGAAAACATTGGACAGGTTAGAAAGTATTTAGTCGCTAGCTATTGATTTTTGCATTAGAAATCTGAGAAACACAGTGCTACTTTCTCACAGGGAGAGATAGACGCGACACATCACTTAGCAAATCTTTTTGTTGAGCCGCCTAGCCGCCTCGAGCTATCTCGTCGCGCGTCGTGTCTAGCCGTACTAAGACTATGGCTAAATATATTACACAATTGTGCTCTTAAGCGCTTCAAACACAAGTTAATTTAATTCGGTTGAATGTAGACCGTGCTGCGTCTAAATAAACGTAGTAAGTACTTAATTAAATTACACATACGAAATAATAACTGTTTTTTGTGACTTTTTAAAAAGACTCTATTTATAAATACGTCCATTTAATTATAGTGAAGGTGTGTTTATAAAATGTATTTTTATTCAATAATTACTTAACAGAAATCACTTCAGAGGTTGACAAAGCCTCAAAGCCTTTGCAACTTCAATACAGTCATGGTAGACGTAAAAATTACCCGACAAGTTAGCGAAAAATGGTAAGAATTTTACTAAAATGGTAAGTTTTTTACCGGCATTGATTACATCTAGCTAACGTCAAGCAGATCATAAGCCGAAAATGAAAGACTTCTTCTTTCATTCCACACTCTCCGTTTATATCGTTAAACAGGCTCTAGATAGAAAAATCTAAACAGCGGCCGCCCTAAGCAGACAAGGTGACAAACCACACTAGTGGCAAAGATCTTGTGAAAACCTTAGAACGAAGTGAAACGTAAGGCATACGAGGTACGACCAATCACAATGAACGTTTATTTTGGACGACCTCTGTGCCATCTTGGTCAAATTACTGTTAAAAATGATTGAGTGCAAAAGGCACAAAAATAAATTAACAATTTGTAAACAATGTATGTGTCGAATATGTAATACTTGACTTACATTTATCTATAAGTAGCTGTGCCCGCGGTCTCGTAAATATTTCGATGTTTAATAATTTGCTATTCGGGGTGGATACAAATCCAACAAATCAAAGATCATAAAATTGGTCTAGCCGTTCTAGATTTATAACTACTAACTGTCAGTACTAGGCGTTAGTTAGCGATTTGTTTTATATATATTGATATGCACAAAATATTACATCTGAATTCTGGTAAGAACTAGGTAAAACTAGTTTCATTAAGTTAATCCGACTACCTGAGTTACCTAATTAGGCCTTAGAAAAACATATTCTCACGGACCAACTACGAGATCAGATTAACAATTAGTTTCTGTAATCCACACAATTAAGAAAATTGTAGGAACTTTTAGGGACTTCCCTACTTGCTACTCTCTTTTGTTCTGAGCACAGAAAATAAGAAAACCGGTCATGTGCGAACTCGCGTACTGAGAAAAGTTCCGTACTATCATTTAAATGACACTTGAACTAAATCAAAGGAAAAAAAAATTGTTTAAGTGTCATTTACACAGGCTTTCGTTCTTGATCCTTAGTGCGAGCCTAACTCGAACTTGACCACGCACATGGTTTCTATATTTTTATAGTACCTAGGTACTTTATAGGTTGTCCTACTTTAAGTACACTAAGATTAGCGATTACTACTTTGACAATAGAGAAATTTAAAAAAAATGACGGACTTGACCCTTAACATAACATAATATTCATTTTATTACTCTTTAGGATAACCACCTTAACAACTCTATGGAAATTTCAACCGGCAGAACTCTTTATTATAATGGACGAACAGACTGACAGTGCAAGCCTTGTAGTTTTTGTGTACGAAACCCTAATTTAGTTGATGAGATCTAAACCACCACCACATTTAAATCTCTATAGAGAAAAGAAGGTAATTTCAATTATGAATTTTAACGAACTTTCTAGAAAAAGTAATAAAAATCGTTCTCAGCGTAAAAAATTTACGCTTGTAAAATTAATTTACTTCATATTGATCATCATCTGCGACGAACGAAATATTCGAATTAATACTTTCGCGATGTTGGCATTAATACTATTTTCAAGTTCGTACCCCTTTCCAAATAGTTTAACATAATTACTGAGATCTATTAAAGTGATAAGTGTCGTGCAAATGTCTTTGCTGGAGCAACGTTGCATGTCGCACGCGACACCGAGCCGCACTGAGGAAAGGCAATTTAGAGCAGTCGTGTAAATCCAATTTAACAGGGAATTTAAGTAGTGTCTTAGTTAAGAAAATCGGGCTTGATTTTGCTGTTTTAAAGAATTTGTTTTTACAGCTCGAGCAATAAAGAAGAAAGTTTAAAGTGTTGGAAATATGACAATATTCGTGTTGAGAAGTGAAAAAAGGTGTTGTCATCACGTAATACGTATTCTAAAAAATATAAGCCTCAAATGGCTGTGATATAGAGCATAAATTCAAACTGTGTCAATTATGGTTCTGTGCAGGTTAAATACAAACAACAACTTTAAACACAAATAAAAACTAAAAACTAATACTGTGTTAAACAAAATCTTTAAATACTTGTAGAGGTCAAAAATAATGTCGTTTTTTCAGGCCTTGCGCTTTGAGACAAATATTTGGGAAGTGCTGTGAAGAATGTGGCACAAACTAAACCTGTTTGATCTGCCTTACTTGAAAATTCTTCTGAAACCAACATGCTAAAGGAATTTTCGGGCCACATCTGTGAATCCTAAAATTTAAAATGCTTTCTATTTTAAATACGTCAAAAACATTCAAACTATGTCACCTAGAGTAGGAAAACTTGTATGTGAACTATTCTGGAGGATTCCTACCAGAGCATTTCCCTGTGATCTTTTAAAGATTTTATTACAGCATCTTTTATGCAGCCTAGAACATTCGCCGCTCTGAGTTGAATACACAAACATGGTTTCTTTGCTTTCTAGATAAGAAGACGAGTGTAAACGTCCTAAGGCGTGATGTACTGCGGAGAGTTTTGACATTTATGATGCAGGTAAGGATGTCTTACCTCTATATTTTGTACCAGTGTTAAGATTTATACTTTTTAGTTTAGCCTTATAGTCGCATAATGCAGTTGAATAAAAAAATACTATTTACTCTTTGTATAATTATAAAAGTTTTTTAATTCACATAAAAAAACTATTGTCTCATGTGGGTATCAAACCCTCGTTTCGTTGTCCGGCGGACTGCTCTTCCATTTCAATTGAGCCACAGAAGACATCAAATTCTTTTAAGTATTTGTTACGCTGTATGCTACAACTTATACTAAACATCTGAAAGGAATATTGAAAATTATATAAAGATAAAACAGCTTATAATGAATTTCTTAATTAAAATTATATTTAAATATATTATTGAAAATATTTGACTGCCTTAGGTGGGAATCGAACCCATGTTCTTTTACTATCCAGCGAAAGTAAGTACTGCTGATGTTACTGATTTATTAATTAAGGCGCAGGGTAAGGAGAATACACGTAAAAGAGGTATTTTTGGAGAAGTTTTCTGGCAAAAATAGTGGATATAGGATGTGGAAATTAATATATCACGTAATTTATATGTTGAAGTTTTACCTGTTGTATCTAAATACTAGTTATTATTTCTTATAAACACGAAAAAAATATTCAAAGTATCGCAAATATTGCGAGCTTGTACACATTTATATTTTAAGCGTTTTTGCTTAGCTTTCATGTTGGTTTAGTTATTTATAACATTCGTACCTTCAGGATGAAGTTTTTTTTTCAAATAGTCAACAAATTAAGAATTACTCGTATAAGGATTTTTAATGGATTTTACTCTTAGCGCCTACTTTTCCATGAGCGGATATTTTGCTCGCAATGATAATCTATTTGCACAGGAGCGCAACGGATGAATGTTTAGTCTGCGAAAAGCATTTGTATTATCTTAGGCAAGTAATAGAAGTCGCATTAGTCGACGCTAAATGCTCAAGGTCACTTGCCTTACCTGTCGCCTTAAATACAAGCTACATTTCATTCAGATGTCTATTTTAAGGTCAAGTCCTTAAGTTACATTCAGAACTGCCTTAGAACTAGAAACTTGCAAAGTCAAACGTTCAAACGCACCGCACGAGAGTTTATATTTACGGCGGGTTAACTTTATCCGAAAGGCCCAGGATTGATGTCCTTGGGGGTTGCTTTTGTCACACAAACAAAAGCTTAGAGACACTTCTCGCCCGGGCAAGCAATATGCTGTTGAATTTTTACTAACGCTCTCTGTTTCCTGATTGTCTACTCAGGGATTTAGGGAACTTTATAAATTCCCTTCGATTGAGCGCCGACAAAACATTTCATTTGAGAGCAAATTTAGAACCGGTAAAAGGTTTTATTTTCGTGATTTCTAGACATGAAAAGATGGCAGCTTTACTTTGAATACAAAGAAACATGTGTTTTCATTTTGCTATGTCAGGGGTGGTGCCTAGTTTTACGAATATTATTATGACAACTAACACGTGCTAGATATTGCCGTGCAGATATTTGTATATAGTGATTTTTAAGGCACTCTAATTAAAAGAAACACTTCGTTGTTAATTACTTTAGTCTTACTTTGCCTTGTAGTCAACGTACTAGATGGAGCCATTCGGGGCTAGCTCACCGTCATAAATGAGTAAACCTAATAGAATGCGAGGAAATTAAAAATAAGTCCACTGCAGTCTCTTCCGCAAAATGAGGTTCGTTTTCAAGTGGCGTTTATTGCCTTATCTCAAGGAGAATGATAGCATTATATCCCAGGGCAAAAAAACTTGTATAAAGTCTTTGAACCTTGGCAAGAAACCTTGGAACGCAGCCAATGTCATTGCTCGAGGCTTTGTAAAGGCAAAAACGTAAAATGAATTTTAAAAAACTTCTCTTTACGCATGTTTGTCACATGAACAATACTTTTCTTATTCTCTTCCATTTAATCAATTAAAGTATAAATATTTAAAGCACTGTTAAAATTTCTTAATCATAAATGAAACGGGTTGATTAAAATTTATTTTAGTTTTGTTTCGTAAGCACCCAGCGAAAGCCACTGCTCCGAATTGTCGAACCATAAATGATCAAAAGAATAAAATAAATTACAATTGATTCAACCCAAGTCCTGAGGCCCAATTCCCGTAATTTGACAATAGCCGCAATCCGGTGTCGATCCGCTCCCAGTAACATTACAATCACAAACGGTACTCTCGTAAACCCAAAAAATGCATGCAATAGGTAGTTCTTAATGCAACTTAAAATAGAAGAAACCAAAATTAGATTTTTTTGCTCTATTTTTAGTCGTATTGAGATAGTTTTCATAATTTTAAGTCAAATTAAAAGTTTACAAGAATACCGTTTGTGATCGTAATGTTACTGGGAGCGGATCGACACCGGATTGCGACTACTGTCAAATTACGGGAATTGGGCCTCTGAAGTTCGATGTTCATTGACCTAAGGGCGGGTCTACCGATGTTACCGAAACAATGAACAAAACCCGTTGAGATTCCAGTAACAGCCCGTTTGGAAGCAATAAACGCAAACTTTTAGCATTTCAGTTAACTTAAACATCCTCATAGCTATTAACCCAATAAAGTTACAACCAAAAAATACACAGACTACCAATTGTGAGGTTTTTTCAGTCCCAATAATTTATTTGTACCTATGTGATAATTCTAGAGACTAAAATTCTAGTGACATCGGCCTCCTTGAATAAGTCAACATTAAAATAAACGCCTATCAGTTCGTTGTAAAATTTTATCAATGAATCAAGAATTTTTACAAAATATTCCACTAAACCTATTCGTTCAAATATCCACAGAGTTCAGAAATTTTTAGAATCGGCGTGTATTAATCTGATATAAGACTTGTTCGTCAACTGGCGAGCGTGAAACTCACGAGTGGGTGAGTTGGCACCTTCGAATTTACCTATTTTTTTTGTCTATAAGTCGCTCGATCATGAAATCTGACGTATTTATGTATGTTAGCTACAAAAACATTTCAATAAAATCAGTACCTACTATAAAGGTATAAGACACTTTATACGACTTGAGTTTCAAAATAAAACAAAATACACATAGTTTTAAAGACAAGTGTATAATATAAATCAACACGGCAAAATATAAATTGTTTATTTCCCTTAATAATTATCAAGAATATCACAATTACTCCAGAATTTGACCTAGTATATAAACTGTCTAAAACTAAGCAAATAAAGTGAAAAAAACAACATTATCATGTATGTAAGTGAAACATTTCGCTAATTATCATATAAATTATTCAAAATGACAGCTATGTTGCGCGCGGGCGACGTCATACGAGATAGTCATCGGCCGCGTCCCTTTCGCCTCATTCCGCACCTCTAAATCGAAATCTAAGTAGATAGTTGGTATTTAACCGAATCAGCCAACGCGGGCAAAGCCGCGGGCAATAGATACTTATTTCTAGTTAGGGTTCCGTAGCCGAATGGCAAAAAACGGAACCCTTATAGATTCGTCATGTCTGTCTGTCTGTCTGTCTGTCTGTCCGTCCGCATGTCTCAGCCACTTTTTCCAAAACTATAAGAACTATACTGTTGAAACTTGGTAAGTAGATGTATTCTGTGAACCGCATTAAAATTTTTACACAAAAATAGAGAAAAAAATAAAAAATATTAGGGGTTTTTTAATTTTTTTTATCAAACCCATAAGTCGTAAACCGGAACTTACACTATTAAAACATCGATCAAAGTTACAACGAAGTACAAGAACTTTTATATTATGTTACTTGCTGCTACGGAACCCTTCATGGGCGAGTCCGACTCGCACTTGGCCGCTTTTTTTAGTTTCAATCCGTTTAAACTTGACTGTACTTTATGTAGACGCGCGAGTTCACGACAAAAAATGGTAAAATCGGAAGATGCCAACTCGCGCGTACTCACGAGTTTCACTCTCGTCAGTTGACAAACAAGTCAGTTATAAGCCAGTCACAGCAGTAGCATGCGATCCTGTGCTCATTTAAATCACATTTAAATTCCGAAACTATAAATGAACTTATTATTTAATGCTGCCTATTATATTGGCATATCATATCATCATCAATACTAGTAGTAGTACTTAATCAATAAATTACTCGTATTATCGATATAATGTACCCGTATTATATTGCCAATGTAATACAAGTAAATTATATCTTGTATGTTTTGTTAGAATGTGGCCACTCCAAACTTAGTAATAACATTGTGGATTATCCCTCAGAGGCCCACAACTTTTTCTTTTCATGAAACCAGAGCCTACTCTAGGGATTATTTGGTCTGTGCCTACCACAGATAACCTCCAATAGATAGAGCATGTAAAGATTTTTGTATCATTCCGAGTTCACCAAAGTTAGCGGGAGGAGCGGGTTGCGGAGAGTGTGTCAGGTGCGCTGTGATTGGCTATTTCAAGGACGAACTTGCATTTATTACGCCCAAAACTGCATGATGTGATGAGACAAGGACGTTGATTATCGACAAAAAGTTGTCGATAATAATTAGTAGTCACTAATCGTTGTTATATTTATGTTTATGTATGTATGTATTTTGCCTATGTAATCTATGTATTAAATTATTAAGTTAATTATGATTGTTATTAGATAGTGTGTAATTTACGCTATGCTTTTTGAAACAAAATGCTATAATCTACTTAACAATAAAATAATAGTGGCAAATAATGGTTGGCACTGACAGAGAATGCCACATGCCATTAATTCCTTCTTTTGAACAATTTACATCTGTGCAATAAATGCGAAAGTGTGTCTGTCTGTTACCTCTTCACGCTGAAACAGCTGAACCGATTTAGATGAAATTTGGTATAGAGATAGTTTGATTCCCGGGAAAGGAAATAAGATTTTTATCCCAGAAATCATCCATCCATGTGAAAAGGAGGATGGCAATTTGTATGGGGAGATTTAAACACTACACAATAATCTTCAGGTATACTTTTAAAATAATATAATTTTTATTTTATGTAAAAAACAAAAAATTAAGTAGTAAACCTAAGTCAAAATTAACTATAAAATCAAGCACGCAACACCGATCGTTTTTTCAACCTAGGTAGGACGTCCACACTACTTAATAAATTATGAAATTATCTTGTAAAGGATCAACATTTTTGACGCTTTATCCCGCATCATAGACATCACACAAGCATAGAACTGTACTTCAATTTTGCACTGAAAAAAGGGGCACGGCCTCTTAATTAATTTAATGCCTACACGATAAAATATCGATAAATTTAGTTTAACCAAGTAAGACACTAGCGTTACCGAAGAAAGAAATGGCTGTATATAAAAATGCTAATGCGGGAAAGAGACTTTAAAAAAAGACATCAACGCGTGCCAGTTGAATTTTTTACGAATAGTTATAACGTCCATTATAATTTCAGCTCTTATTGACAGGCTGACGCAAAATATTTTACTTACCGGTGGAATGTTTTACCATCTTTTTTATAATTTGATGTCCTGGATGACTTTCCACACCATTTAACGGAATAAGTGGTAATTTTATCACTGTTTTCACTGCAATAGAATTTTTTTTTAATCACAATACACGCGCAACGCACAGGGTGATAGTTGGTCGAGACTGCAACAGGAATTTTAGCCGCCGGGTTTTATTAGTGCAAATGCACAAATGTGTGGTGAACGTCGATTACCCTAGATGCGGTATCTACTGGGGGTGATCTGTGGTGTCTACACATCAAGCAGCACGAAATAGCAGGTATTACGTAACCGCCCATGTAATGTAAATACGCACGAGAATTATCATTAATATTATTATTATATCTTTCCGTACATTAAGTTTCACACACTAATTATTTCATAGCGGTTTTATTATTTACATAGGTGTTGAAAACAACGATTAATAAAAAATATGTTATTTATAAAATTATTTGGGTAAAACAATCATTAGTGTCTTTACGCTACATGCGTTGGGTTTCCTTTCAGAAAAATTTAAATAATTTTGAGAAGTATTGATTTCACACATAAATATTGATAAATGGGTTTGTGGCACACGCACTGCTATATTTATGCATATGATTATAATTAATCACATTCAACTCACAGCGGAGTCCTTCGGTTCTATTCACTCACTGAAAGTGGCTCACGTAACAAAGGAACGGTAACCTGATACGTGAGGAGAAATATGATGCATTAGTAGGCTCGTATTCCATTGCGGTGGACCCATTTGCTGGCTAATTGGTTCTGACGGGTTCCCAGTTATTCGTGGCTTTCGTTGCGTGGTGAAATCGCGGACCCACAACGTCACGCTGTCAGTCACGAGCAATGATATGTATACACTTCGTAACTTATTCCGTTGAAATAAGGCTTAAAGTCCAATAAAAATGCATACTTATTTATGGTTGTGACTTGTGACTTTACGTAGATACGACCGCAGATTTGTAACGTGCATTGTGATGTGTGATCGTAATTTATGATGACGCGAACAGCTAGCTTTATAACACACTTATTTGCTCCACTTGTAACTAACTTGGTACTAATCTGTCTAACATGTATTCATACCTTGAATGATGAAGTATCGAATTTGACCTACTAATTGTCGTAAGTATCGATTTTCAAACACCATCGAATTGATCTGATGATAAAGCCCGTAGATTGGATTCTGGAATTCTTCAATGGCTGCTAGTAAGTCCTATGTATTTGGACTCATTTGATTTGTTTTGACAATACCCATACAAACTTATTTTATAATTTTTAAACTTTAATATTAATTTGATTCATTGCTATAACCTTTTTCTGGGCTTAAACCTGTCGTACGGCACATCTCTCGCTATTGCATTGCAATTTTTGTAAACTTGGTTTACAAATAGTTTTTCTGACGGTATAATTGTAGATTACATCCACTTCATTTTCCAGTTTCATTTTCCAGTTATTACGTGTAACCTTTTTAAGCAGATAACCATAACACATTACCAGTTTCAACTTAATTTTTGCACCATAACAGTTACCAGACAACAGTCGTAAAACTATACTTAAATGAGGTAACTATTTTAAGCTCGACGCTAACGGTTCCAAAACGGTGTGCCAAAACTCTTAATATTAATTGTCAGAATGGACAACGGCTCTATGAAACACTTTAACTGTCACTAACATAAAAAAACACTTCAATTAAAGCCTTTATCTGCATTAATTTATATTAAAAATAAAAATATATTGCAGTATAAATATAAGGCATCACTTTAGCGCGACTTACCTATTTGGCTGATTCTTTTTTGTTCTATTCGAGATTGTCAGAAATAAGGTTGTCTAGAATGAAAAACTGGAAAAGTTTCCTAGAAAATGCGGGCGCAAAAATCGTTTTATATTGTCAAATTTGGACTAGACAACGTCTGTCGAGGCAGCTAGTACCAAATAAAATCAAACCAAGTTGGACGGATCGTCTACAAACATACATTACAGTGCTTTTAAAGTACCTAACGGTATGGAAACTCAAGACCTCTCAGTAACGCCTTGCCGCCGAGTGCGTCTGCCGTGCAGTGCCCCACTCGACATGCTGTCGCAAGCAAAGCGTGCAAGAGCTCGCTCGCCTCGTTGCTGTGACATTTTAGCACGTGAGCTGTCTAGCGCAGATAATATAGGGTGGGACAGGTTATCTCCTAATAATACTACGAAAAATATGGTCACCTTTCCGAACAAAATTGTGAACTACCTCGATGAAAATGTTTGGAATATCTGAAATTTTTCGCTTGCTCACGATTTTGGTGCCCTAAATTAAATAAAAATGTTTTCCAGTAAAAATACATTTTATGTTTGTATAGGCATATATATATGTATACATACTTAGGAATACATGAATACTTAAGAAGAGATACCAGAAAGTTTTGTGAATAGAAATGGTTCAAACGTTTGACATTTATTTATTTAATAAGAGCAACCAACGTATTTTTCAATAATAATACATTTTACAAGTAATAATACCTACAGGTAATATATATAATAAATTACAGGCTGCCACGACTTGTAAATGTGATATGGTTAAAATAAAGGTTCAAACTATAAATTACAAACGATTTATGAAGTTGCTGGTCTTCATAATAAATATAAAAATATGTGAAAGTTTATCATCACGTCATCTAAAGTTTACGCAGACCAAGTCGCGGGCAGAAGCTAGATTTCATAATTTGTGTTTGTATTTCATAACGAAATCGATTTTAACTTCTACTGCCAATGATGTAAGGTACGAGCTCATTTTGGTCCTCTCTCATAAAGTAATCAGGTCAAAAACTTTAGCGACAGGTCCTTAAGAAAATTATACTTAAAAAATACAAAAAAGGTATAACTTTATATTACGTACCAACCAACCAATTACTGCCAGCAGGAGGCGTGTCGTAAGAGGTGACTAATTCCCACGAGACGGGCAGCAGCGTTTGCGTCCTAAATATATAAAAAAACGCCTGCCAAGCGTGGCGAGTATTGGCAATCCCCCCAATGATAGGTCATTGGGGAAGGCCTTTTGTTCAGCAGTGGACGTCCTATGGCTGAAATGAAGATGAGGATGATGACATTACGTACTCCAACAAAGTGGAGCGAGCGATAATGTACCTACGCAAGGCTGCTGGCAGTAGATGGAAAAGAATAGCTGAGAAACAGACTCAGTGGCGTGCATTGGGAAAGGCACATGTGCAGCAGTGGAGTGACGTGAGCTGATTATGATGAAACGTTTCATTACCACTACCAGTACTTAATTACTAGGAAAGAGTCCAAAACGACTACGAGTAATCTATTTTAATAACTTCACGTAGGTAATTTATCAGTAGAGTTCACTATTATTTCTCTTTATTATTGTTTGGAAAATAAGCACAATAACTCTCAACTGTCAATACAGGGTGAAATTATTCGTGTAAATAATGGAGATAGGAGGATTTTTCAAACTTTTAAATCCTAGGAGGCAGATTTATAACAAACTTTTTAAAACTCGGCACGTATAACGAGATCACCGCATTGTTTTTAAAGCGATTTACGCATCACGTTTGCCAGCGCCATATACTTTTTGTGTGCGTGACGCTTTTCCTTTATTAGAGGAACGGTAACGAAGTGGGACCTTTTGAGTAACTAGTTGCAACCACTAGCTCTAGCTTCAATGCAAACACTCGTCTCATCTATGAGGCTTGTATAAACTTTTTTTTTAGGTTCAAGCTGTTGGTTTATTCAGGTTATTTATGATTATCTGTGACTTATATCTTGATTTTATCATTGACAACAAATAGTACTGAAGTTACGGCCTTTTGGCTTACTAGTTACGCCCCTAAAACTTGGTTTGCGTAAAGTTCAAAACTCTAGATCCACGTAGGTTTCAAAGAAACTTTAAGGCCTTTATTTATTCACCTTTTTAATAAAATGGTTTCAAACGATGCCTAAACAGTATTTTATGTACCTACTCAGTAAGTTGAAATAATCATAATTAATTAGGTAAGTATAGTCAATTGTATAACTGAAAGTCAGTTATTTTTTGCGACAGCTTTGATTCTGTATCGCAGATGGCGATAACCTGCTTTCAACTATTAGCATTATTATTGGTGATTTTGCAACTACATAGCGTTGTTTATTTTTTAGATTACTGATATTTGACCGTCGAAACGACAATCGGCGATGGCGATGACGGCATCAATATAGGAAACCACTAAAATATCGTTCGACTAGTTAACTGACACACTTCCTGAGGTAAAGCGTGGTGTGAAAGGGGAGGAAAGTTGACGCACGATTGGATACACGTCACTATACACTGCTCCCTTAAAGCATGTGAGCTAAGGCTCATGTTACAGACACATGACAAACACAAAAGGTTTTATCAGCTTCTCTTGTAAGTAACTAACTATTAAATCTAAATTTAGTATTCGCAGTTGACCTACTTCTAATTGTCGCATCTATTTTATATTTTGTAAATACATATGTGTAATCTGGATAATACATTATTATGATGTGACTTATGTTGGAGCCAGGAATCGGATAGGAGAACTTTTAAATGGCTACTAGTAATACGTTTGTGTTTGGTCTCATTTGATTCGTTTTGGCGAGTCCCATACATGTTTTTTATTATTATTATACCTTAAATAAATATTATCAAGCAACAAGCAACAGTAATAAATAGGTATGCAATGCTTGTTTAAGATAGGTATTCAAGAAGAAGCAAATGTCAAAGGTAGCCACGAAATATGCGCACATAAATACACGAGTAAAAAGCTAATTCTGTAATTATCATCAGTCATTCTGTGGGCGTGGGAACCTGTTTGATCAATACGATTGTTCGTATCGACAGGCGACATTGTAAGTTTTACTTGTAGGTCCACACCTATTTGCAGGAGATTTCACCTTATTTTGATATTAAACCACATTTATACAGTCAAAATTCAACGTAAGTATAATCAAAAATCAATTTAGTTACGCAAATGCTAACGGGATTAAGTAATAAACTGCAAGTTAAATACATAATAGAAATTCGTCGGTAATGCCGCTAAACAAGTGCACCATTATTAACATCTATCGTCGTCTTCGAATTGATTATCATCAAAAATATGAAGCTACTTTTCGAAAGTAAAGAACACGATTCTTTTCGCTTTCTTCTTCCGTAATTCGGCAAATTGCCTAAAGCTATTTGAACATTATTCAAGTTGAGGTAAACAATCGATGCTCATTGTAAACCCGTAGGTGGCGTCAGTTGCGCAAGCGCCGAAAGTCGGGACGATCTCTGACAGGCGGATATCGGCAAGTGGCCTCGGCTGAGTTTCCAATGACTCATCTGCTAGGCTAGAGAATACCCGAGCTCTACCCACAATTTGAGTATACTCAATGTCATCTAAACACTTAAACCTTAAGAAGCATTTTAATTGTCTAATTTTATGACTCAGAAATTGATGTGTCTGGGTTTTCCGATGTTTTTCTAATTCAAATAATCGGTTTTGGGATCCAAAATGATTCCGTCACTCTGCAAATTCGTTGTGACCATCGAATGTGCAGAATGAGCTGCAAAATGTCAGTCGATTACTGAATAAATATTATTTTACATTAGTTCTTAATTAAACAATAGTTAAAAATACAAAATGAAAGACATATCGATACCACATGCAGAAAGGGAAAAGCACTCAACTTTATATTTAAGTATCACAAGCAAGATAAAAATAGGGGAAACAATAGCAACGAAAATATCAAGGCCTATTGAAAACTATTTCTAAGGCAAGCCAAGCTCACGCTTCGTCTCGCAATCGTATTTTTTGCAACGATAGAAAAATTCCGTAGTTACAATGGAATGCTGCATATCCCATGTTTCCATTGATGTGGAAAGCACGGCCAAGATAAATCGTTAAAGATTATTATTATTATATTTCGATTTTTGGCTCCACCTACAATTTGTAATATAATCATTTTCATATTTCTTTTTATTAAAAAAACTGTGTAGTTCATGTAAAAGCACTACATTGTGGCTGTAACATTTTGTAAAAATAAAGTATCGCATAAAAATAAGAATTATTAAACTCACGTAGAATTGAAGGTAAAGTCTTGCTTTCGCATGCTACCTATATATGATCTTAACATAAACAACACAGTTCTGATGTTCAAAAAACGGATCACTTTTTGCGAGCAGTTCAATATCGCAACAGATTTATCGATCGATGTGTATTTATTTTGTCCTCTTCAGATTCTTCATTGTGATATATCTAAGATTTATAGAAGCTCTTGCTATGAAATTCAATATCTGTATACAATTGACGTCTCGTCTCTCTCGCCTCAGTGGAAACGCAACTTGAGCCGGATCTAGATCCCTTGAAGAAATAGTAAAATGATTTATTTTATATATCTTAGGAGAACTAGTTATTAGCGGGTTTATACTTGTAAAAGAGGTTTACTTTGACCTGGAATATAAGTATCGGTACTACTATAGCCTTTTTTATTTGATTATCTATGAATGTTACTACTTTAGAGTCGGCTTCTTACGATATAGGTACTCGTAGTTCTCTGACAAGTAACAAAACAAGTAAATTATGATAACTCAATTTAAATTGTGTTCGATTAAATAGTGCGTTTGCTGAGATCGTGACGTCGATGATGAAACTGATGTTACTATAATGATTGGCTTGTAAAAGAACTGGTCAAGTGCGTGTCGGCACGCGCGCAATAGAGGGTGCCGGAGTGTTTAGGTTACGGCATCCAAAACTTAGAAGCCCTAGTGTGCATGTTTAAAAAACAAAGTTGTATTAGGGCGTACACAAACTATTTCTACGAAAATTATAATTTAGCGGTTAAATTCTACATTTTATTAATACTTTTACAAACCTAATATGATTTTAGTGGGGGCTTCTTTAAAGTAAACGGCTACTTGTACCGGTATTTAAAGCAGTCCTCCTAAAGCTCACGTCACTTTACTTTCTTACACAGAAAGAAAAGTTTTTGTGAAAAAAATGTTTCTTAAGGGTTTGTTCAGATCTAGCGAATGTGTTGCGAGTCGGCCGCGAACGCGGTACACGCGCGTTGCTCGGGTGCAGGTACTGCAACAGATGCAGTAGTAACTACTCTTTAGCGCAATACAACATGAGGCGCGCGCGCATATCACGCGTGCGCGTGCAGTCCATCCAATACATGAAATATCCAAACAGAGAGAGACGAAGCACTCAGATGGTGCGTGGGACGTGTACATTCGCCAGATTAGTACGCACCCTAAATTACTTCGTGATCGTTAAAAATATCTACAACTGTGCCAAATTTCAGCTTTCTAGCATTGAGAAGCAGCAGATAAAATGGTGTCACAGACATATTTTCCAAAGTTTATTAATCCTATGGACAGACGGGCGGATTGGACAAAATTAATAGGGTTCCGTTTTTACTATTTAGCTCCGGAACCCTAAAAATAGTCATCTACAAAGAGAATGATAGACATTTCCGACGGTTTATTAAGTAACGTTTACAATGCTTGCGTAGAATTGCGAAAGAACTTACAGGGTCTAAGAGATTGAAATTACAAAATGCTTCAGAGAAAGACTTTCAACATGCATTAACTACTAGGTTACATTCTACGTGAATTAGTTTAGTAAGCCGACTGCGGTGGGATTAAGTTGGCGTACTCAGTTCAAACCTCAAAGTAGCGCTACTATGCGACTTTAAACAAAATTTACTACAGTTCATTAGCAATGTATTTTACAAAGCCTACTTCTGAATTTTATATCATGAACTAAAACCAAGTTCGGAATTTGTTAAGTATACTAAATAAAGTGTATTTTTTATATTCTTAGCCTTGACTCTACTTACCTCGACTTATAACATTATTAACTACGAAGTCAATATGTCCCGGATCTAATTACCTACTTATTATTACTTACATAGCAAATAGGTACTACTTTGTGTCAGTAATTTGCGTCAATTTTATTGACAAATTAATGGTTTCCTAATTGGAAGTCGACAAATAATAAAACCGGCTCACCGACAATATTAATTAATGTACGGTAAGTCAACATTTAGTAATGATATTTGTCAAGAAGGCTTTGAGCGAAAATTAATTTACCTCCCTAAATATACATTTAACTATTGTTTACACAAATATGTTCTTCCTTCAGACTTCAAAGCACTCAGGAACTACATGGCTACATACTCATAAGTTAGGTAGGAAGGTATAGTTTTTGCATATTCAAAAACAATGTTGTTTGTTGATAGTGCCATGCTTAAAAAAGTCTATATACAGTAAAACGGCTCTCTTAAGTTTGAAAGTTTATAAATAATATTAGAAATATTTATATGTATACCTAAGTATTAGAAATGTACTGAAATATTCTTGCAATACTCTACATTATTATTTGAAACATGTTTAATAAGCTAAAAATACTTTTCTTTTAAACGATAAAACGTTCTTAGATTGTAATAAAAGGTACACAAAATAACAAAAATATTATTCGAAGAAATAAGAAAGCACAACAAATAACCTTATCTTTATCTAATACGACAATATCCAACAAGACAGGTAATTAATAACGGAAAGCTTAAAAGCCTATGAGAATATCAAATTAACATTTTATATCATACTTAAACAAAATAAAAATAACAAGTAATTACAATATCGATTTCTTCAGTTGTGGTAATTTATCATTTCAAAATATTCTTAGATAAACCTAACCAAACCTCTACCTTGCTGAAATGTGATTTCAGTTAAATATAAAATTTACACCAGTTTATTTGACACCACTGCATACGAAATCGATATTAATTCACGAAAGTTATAAATAAAGTTGCATCTCTTGAGTGTTAGTTGCGCATGCAAATAAAAGTTTGATTAAAAGTAGAGACTTACCGACAGATAAGTGACAATCCAATCAGAAATAAATCACAACAAAAACACAGAGCGGGCCGATTCAGTGAACACTACGGGACGGGCAGGATACGTACGATATAATAAAATAAAATCACCAGGGTCAAACAGGATCGCACAATTCAAACAAAACGCGGGTAGCACACCATGCTCACAGTCCAGGGAATCTACGCGTTCCTGAATGGGAACCAATGCTGCGGCTTAACAGTTACAGACGTTTCATAATCAATGCGTGAGTGTTGTAATATTTACGTAATTTTTTCAGGCTGTCAGATGTTCGCGATGTTGACTGGCAGCAGCCGAAAGAACCACTCCCGACGAACGCACGGGCCGCACTGCCTGCCCATAACAGCAAAAGGTCGTTCGTTACCCACATTCTCTTTCCGCGCAAGCCTTCCCAAGTTAGAGGGGGACACGCGATCAACATAGCCAAAAGCACTTGAGACAGAGTGAGATGTAGGTAACACAGCCTCAGGAAAACCCGAATCCGAGTCTTGATAGTTCTAACTTACGACCGTGCTTCGCCTTTGTGAATTATTTGAAAGGTATGTTTAGTTGCACAATCATACGTGTAAACGGAAACGGTAAAAACGGTTTAATTGTTATATTATGAACAACGAGTAAGTGAACTGAGCAATTCACAAGGCAACGCTGATAGTTATACTTACTTGACGCGAGTGGTATAATAGTCAAGATTTTTAAACAATTTTCTTAGCGACCTTTCCACCCTTTTAAAATTGAGTGATGTACACAATTGTTTAATATAACAAAGCATATGGACGACATAATATCCATACAAATTGCTTCATTAGCTATTCATAGCAGATCTTAATCCTTAATTAAAGCTCACATATATACCAACCATAACTCGGGCTTAATGCGAATTGGGAACTTACCGTATTAACGATAAAATTAAAGCAAAATATACATAATACATACAGAGGCTTTTCAGTATGTGAATAACGATTAATTCCAATTTGATATTGGTGTAAACAAAAGATCCTAAATCATTAATTTCCCCAAACAATCCGAAATGTATAATCTGTGCGGCTTAGTGCGAATTTTCGACACTAAAATATTATGTCGCGCGTTATTATGGCCCCGCAATTAATAAAGATTTTAGTGTCGGGGAAATTTCCCTCAGCTCATCACGATTCATTTGTTAAAAGCCTTTGGTGGCATCGCATTAAACGAAAAACGTTCA
Organism: Anania hortulata; assembly: GCA_963576865.1. Lineage (NCBI taxonomy): Eukaryota > Metazoa > Arthropoda > Insecta > Lepidoptera > Crambidae > Anania > Anania hortulata. The sequence continues at coordinate 10,035,369 of OY756390.1, read as the reverse complement.
TCATCCCACCCCTACCCCATAGATTTAAATCTATTTTCTTAAGCAAAAAATACCTTAGGTACTTTTTTTAGACAGGTCAGCACTCACAAATCATTTGTTCCATGTTCATTAGTTTGGTTTAAATATAATAGGATTATTGGCGTAATAACAGAAGCAAAATAACTGTGAGTAACCACAACAGTGTTTAGCAAACTAAACTTTATCATCAAAAAATTTTACAAGAAATAATACAACTAATAAAGGATTTACCAAAAATTTATAATGTTAGATCACTTTTGACAAATATTGACGAATGTACTGGCGTAGAACAAAATTTATTTCATTATCTTATTTTCAGTTTGTCTCGTTCATAGCTGAGGTACGTTTAACCATGATTTAAGATACAGTAAATCTAGTCATTACGTTTAGCATCACATTATTGCAATCTTCAGCAATACCCATTAGAAATGGGAACCAGAATACGGCTACACAATGCACATCTAGTGTTATCTGAAAATGCAAATTTCTTTACCGTTGAACAGGTAGTAATTCGAAAAGTATAAAGTTTTTTCTTAGATCATCATCATCATCATCATCATTTCAGCCGTAGGACGTCCACTGCTGAACAAAGGCCTCCTCAATGACTTATCATTCGGGGGGATTGTGAATACTCGCCACGCTTGGCAGGCGGGTTGGCAAGCGCAGTTTTTTATAAGATCTGATATCCAAACCACAACCTAAATATTTGGATTCCGACCACTTAGCTAACACCGTGCCACAGATTAGTAATACAAAGAAAATAAGTTCGTATTTAAAATATTCAAGGGCTTATTTTTATTGCACGCCCGGTGATTTTAGTCACTTTAAGACCGATTTTTCAATCGCCGGATAACTTTTATCTGACGAATAAAAGTAACGCTTTGACACATTTTCTATAAGAAAACTATCAACATGGCAAACTTATTCTTAAAATAATAAACAACTGCCGCACTCAGAGACGTCACTTGACTTTAATGGTTACTTAATAAAAATTTGTGATTCTAAAGTCGATAAGATTAAAGACAATAACTTCATGAACAAAAATGTTAATCAACACTTTACTCTTAATTGACTCTGAGGGCAGTAAGTAAGGTAAAAAGTTTATAGGTACCTAATGATGATGATACCTAATGTTTTTGATAGTTTTTGACTTTGGTTACAGGAGATTGGGGTTCAAATTACAAGGAGTGATACAAATAACTTTGTGAAAAAGAGCAGTAATTTCCTATACTTATTAATTTTACATCATAGAATTTGTAGCGAAAATCAGTAAAACATCCATTAATCATAAAAACTATAATCTTGCACCAATTTGTTGGCTCGCTTAAATTACTTAATCTTAACTATCTATTGTCTGTTATGTTCACACCAGTTATTTGGCGTGGGATACATCCTCATGGGTATCTGTTTAAATCTATTTCCTATTGTAATTCTTTTACCACCTTCAGTAGGTACTGCAATGATTTCATTGATTATTTCCTTGATTTTTGGACATGCTTCAAGTGGACCGAGAGCTAGATAATTCTCCTAAGCTAAGCTCCTACCTTATTTTAGCTTCACCCTTTTACCTTAACCTTTTTTTTTCTGTAAGTATGAAGTGACGGCAGGTATAAACAATACTGTTTATATACTGTTAAGAGTTAATGCCCCTGATTAATTAAAGTGAAATTCAATAAAAATGATTATTAAAAGCTACGAAAGTATTTTATTTTATTTTATTCGGGAAACATATATTCATTTTTTTGCATGTTATGTATATTTACTTAGACTAGGTAAGTATGTTTATGCGATGTGAAGTGCGATGAAAATACCTTCAGCTCGATAATTTGGGGGTTACATAAGTATAAAAAAACTACAACCAATAATAGTTGTAGTATCTTTCATACATAGTAATTAATTTAGGATTATATTCATAGAAATACTAGTTGTACTCACAAATAATATAGAGACAGCTGTAGCTATTAGTATTTCTGATATAATTCACCTATTTGTGGTTAACAAATAATAATAACCGAAAACCAGTTACTAGTCTATCATGTTCCGCAAATTATTACATTACGAACTCGTTATGCTTACTACCTCTTTGACATCATTGGATCATGTTACAGTATCTTTATTACCTGCTTATTAGATTTGTAACTGCAAATTAAGTACATAGTTAACTATATCTTGATACTTTAATATTAAAATATTTAAGGCCATAGTTCATTGTTTAAAGAAAACATTAGGCGCACCGGAAATATAAAAAATGTTAATGTCATAAAATGATTCATATCTAAGTAATCCTATTACACCAGATGACGCGGTATTCACATATATCTCGCATATAAAAGATTACTTATGTGGGTATTCAACCAGAGTAATACATTAACTCTGAATCACCTCAAGTCGCTTCCAAATTAATGTATCGTTGGCACCGAGTTCTAAACCGAATATTCCGATTTTCGAATCACGTCTCATGGGGAAATACACTCGAAGAAATCTGAGTTCTCTGACTAATCAAATTCATATGGTTTAGGGCTCAGGCAATATTTAGGTAGAGGTTGAACTTTTTGTCCGCTTAAGAATTTGGTTTCAGCATGCGTGATTTGTGATTCTTGTAGGTAGGTTGTTTAATAAAGTTCTAGGTCCTCTTAAACTTTAACGATTCGTCATCATTCCTATTCGTACTATTAGGCATGGTTACAGCACTGAAATCTTGTAATAATCCAAAGATAATACCTAAAGAAACTATTTAAACTTACGTTGCTTAGGGATATCGGCATATATATTATTATTATGATAGTCTAGCTGTGATCATTAGGCCTGTCCTTTTATATGGCAGCGAAGCGTGGCCGCTACTTGAGCGACATAAGCAGGAGCTGCGTGTCACGGAGATGAATATGCTGCGCTGGATGTGCGGAGTCACGCGGAAGGACCGCGTGAGGAAATCGCGCATCCGCAGTAGCCTTGATATTGCAGACAAACTGCAGGAAAGTCGCCAACGCTGGTACGGCCATGTTTTGCGGAAACCGGCAAGCTACGTAGGAAACAAATGTCTGGCCATGCCGCCACCGCCAGGTCCTGGCAAAAGGTGTAAACCCAAGAAATGCTGGCTTGACGTCGTGAGGGCTGACATGCGTGCCAATGATCTCACAACTAGAGACGCTCAAGACCGCGCAAAGTGGAGGAGTAAATCAAGGAAAGCGGACTCTGGGCTTTTTCAGCAATGGCTTTGGACGCAACCGGGATTGACCGTAACGATGTAGAAGAAGTCTAGCTGTGATCCGTGTCGCCAAGAGATGGCGATACCGGTATATTTATTTTACTAATTAAGATAATGACACCAATGCTTTTCATATCAAAAAAATATGTTGTTAATATTTAAAGGATATTAAATAAATGTGTTCGAGTATAAAAAGCCACGCACACGCAATGCCGTAACTGTGGATGCGGAACCAATGTTGAATGTAGAGGCAGCCTTGCCAAAAAAATAAGTATTGAGATACATAACTAGAGCTGCATGAATAGTGTTAACCTCCCTGAACTTAAAATACGTGAAGGCTGATTTTCAATGACTATGACATATTTATGTTTCCGAGGAAGAGGAAATGGAGGGTGCCTTTTGTGTAGGTTCATACCTACTTTGTAATACGTAATTATATTATAGCAATACTAATACTTCTTAACGATTCTGGAAAAACAACATAAAATTAATTCTGTCATAAAGTTATGTTTAAATTGTCTCTGGGCTTTTATCAGTTTTACAAAGTGTTGCAAGTTTTTATTAATTCCAAGCTATGAGGTTTTATCGATACGAGCTGATGACGCAGAAAGACTGAATATTCGAGTGCAAATATAATCCCTCGTTAAATGACATTTATGCACGTTTAATTGAAACAACGTAGCAATTAATAAATTGAAATGTTGCAATTGTAGCTACCTGAACAAAACTGTAAAATTTTTCACTTTGATAACGAGACGCAGAATATGATGTCATTTATGTCTACTGACTTACCATAAAACATTGTCTACAAGTGGTGGTAGGGCTCTAAAAAGTAGATACGAGCCGTTGTGGGCAATATTTTTTTTATTGAATGGTGTTTTCTTTTTATTTAAATGTAAGTTCTGGCGATGTGTAAAAACAAAAAAAAAAGTTAGAGTTCCGTACTTCTAAACAAACTCGGCAAAACGATAAAAATCTTCGAGACTCGATTTCCGCTATGGAATTTTTTTATATATATTGACTATATTGTAGGGAACCCCTGGTGCAAGAGGATTTTTTAATTTAAGAGAAATAAGTAAAAAAAACAATGAAACTATGAAACGACTGGTGGGTATCGGTACATTACATTGTTTTTGAACCGTTCCATTATTTTAGACGTTGAAGGTTATTCTATTAAATCACAATTGCAAAACAAAAAATCAAATCAAGCGTAGCTGACTCCACGCAACGCGTTTCCGTTTGTCTAAAAGAATAATAAGAACTAAGCCACTTTTCTGCAATAAGAAAGTGCTCTATAAATCACTATAGAACACGCTATAGTGAAGTGTGTCAATAAGATTCTTTTATCGCTCTACTAAGTCCGGTGTACAAATTAGTGTGCCATTTAACTATGAACTAATTTCTAATAACCCGTCAGGCCAAGGAAACAAGACAATAAGATTGTTATTGTTAAGTAGCTACATGTGGGTAGTTTGAGCTAGACAGAATAGTAAACAACATAAAGGTATGTAACACAAAGGTGCAGTGGATATTTAAAGGGTGATTCTACTTCTTAAATACAACAACTTTTTCTTTTTCAACATCGAAATCTCAAAAAAATCACCTTAGTTCACGTAAATCTCCAAGAAGGAGACTGTACAAAAAAATTGTTGCGCAATGGGCATATAAATATTACAATAAGTTGCCATTTAAAATTGTTACCAATAAAGACATTTTAAAAAGTCTTGCATATTTGGTTACTTAAACCATACTTTTACACTGTATGCGAATTTTTTACTATAGGGCAAAGATGGTAAAAGCGGTGCAACAAAAATAGAATTAGATAAAATCTAACAAAACTAACGCTAACTAGATAAATACAGTTACATACATACTAGGTACATACATAGATAGCCATATGGTATAAACATGTATAACATTAGACATACACAGATCTCATGCTAACAAGTTTCATGGAAAAGAGTTCATTCCTTACTTCAAAACCATAACAATTGGTATGTGTATGATGGATATTTATTTAAAATATAATTAACTTACATGTAAAATGTAAAAAAAAGAAATCTCTTTTACCAAAATTATTACAATTACTTAAATTATTGGTTTTAGGTAAAATTATCTCCACGTTCGAATTTAGTTAGCCAAAAAAATAATGCCAAATTTCTCAATGTTCAATAATACGATCAGTATTTTAACTGAAACGACTTCCCCAGAAATAGGTTGAAAGGACTGAGGCTTTGTTCTCGTTGACATTTATATTGTTTTTCCAAATGTCAGTTTCAGTACAAACACAAAAATCTTTAAATGTGTATGTCGCAGACAGATCGTAAAATTGACCAATTCATGATGTGACCGATCATTTCATAAAATGGTGGTATTTCATGATTTGGCCAACTAAAACTGACCATATCGTTTAAACGTCAACATTCGATGAAATGACAATCTACGTTTGGTCATATCATTAAAATAAAAATATATTTACAAGTTACGTGAATTTGTTTAATATTTGTTAACTTGGTCGATTGAACATTTTAAATAGTTATTATTTTTAAACAAAACTAATAAATAAAAGCACTTGAATAGCTAAATAACCTAACAAACCTCTCAAATTACATTCCAATCTCCTTGATTTTTTGACGTTGCGCTCGTTATTTGAGTGACTTTCATAAAAATCGCCTAGCTTGGTGTCGTAACGATATTTCACTGCAGTTTCACCTTTAATTTACACATTATTATTCACTTTTAGAGAAAAATATTTGTCCGCCGCCATTACTCATCACAAAAACAAAGCAACATTAGCGCCTCTACCGGTGGGTAATGTAACGATTTTTCGATATGTTTACTAATGTTTGACGATTTCATGAATTATTCGTGCGTTTAGCTGTTTATATCGTCAAACGCTGAGTATACATTGATCTGGTCAGACTACATTATGATGTAGGCAGCGTGATCTGTCCTATATCATAAAATACAACCATTTTATGAAATGATTGGTCACATCATGAAATGATCAATTTTACGATCTGGCCACGACATCTGCTACATGGTTTCTGAAAAGTCTAAAGGGTTTTGACACACCACCTATGCTCGTCTTTTAGAATCATTTTAACTTTCAGTTGAGTTTATATCCATTGCAGATAGCATTAATGATATTACATTTGAATAATTCTTATATTGTAGTTGCTTATTTTTATTTATATTAGACCCGTGAAAACAAAGCAATTAATCATCCATCATTCATTCATTTATGTCGGTCTATTGCACTCCACGGCCCCAAAGAGCGTCAAACAGCACGATTTCTCGCTTTTCCCGCTTTTTCCTAAGGTTGTCGGTCCATCGAGCTGGGGGGTGTCCTACACTACGTTTTCCAAGGCAAGATCTCCACTCGAGAACCTGTTTACTCCACCTTTCATCGGATATACGACAGATGTGGCCGGCCCACTGGCAATTTAGCTAACTTTAGGACTATGTCCATTACTTCGGCCTTCTGCCGTATAACCTAGTTTCGGAGATTATCCCAAACATGAAGGTTTTACTAGTAACCATTGAATAATTCTACTATCCATCTCCTGGCTCCACTCCATCATTATATCAGCTCGATGTTATTACAGTATCAAATTATCATCCAGATGACACATTTCCTACTACAATTAGAAGTAGGTCAAACTTGACTTTAAAATTTAATTACATAGTTACAAGAAAAAGTGTATGCAGGCCGCTTCCAACCGGCCAATCTGGAAGTCATTGGGGGAGGCCTATGTTTAGCAGTGGACGTCCTATGGCTGAAATGATGATGATGATGATGAAGTAAAACTTAGTGATTTTTAAAAAAATTATTGCCTTGGGTCGAAAACGAACCCACGTCCTTTCGTTATCCGGGCGACGGCTCTTCCAACTGCGCTACAGAGACATTAGTTAGTTCCTAAGGAGATGCTTCTGAATCGCTTTCTCAGTTTAATTTCCCTAGGGAAATGATTACGTTTCAGATATAAATAATTATCTTTCTGCGACAGAGACACCATTTAAAACCATGCGATCAAGGTGAGGTATGATAGAGCCGTGCCGTCATTTTTACCTGGCCTCTAATGTTACCTAATTAATAATTCACTAAAACTAATGTAGGCACAAGTAACATGTGTATGACGATAACCTCGTAGTTTACATGTTTTTTTAACATGTGTATTCCTAACAAATAGGCACTAACTTACTTTTGCGATAAAATTAAATTTCAGGTTTGAACTACTACTTAGATACTACCTATTAGTTTGTAATTTATAAATTACATAAGGACTTGCGAAGTTATAGTTACATAAATAAATATGCGCCGTACAGCTTACCGACTGTAATGGTCTCGAAGGTATTACGAGGTATCCGACAGTGTATTTGGCCAAGGGTGTCTCTCAGCACACCTAGACTCATTTTTTTATTATTTTATTTATTTATTGGGTTTTTCAACTGTTGATACAACAATTCTTGCTTAAATATAACATTTTAAAGGTTACAAGTCAGTTTGTTCAACAGATTTACAGACAAACACAGCTTGCTTAACATTAAATTATACACACACGTTTAGTAGGTAAGATGATTTTAAACAAAAAAACAAACAAACACATACATACTTAATAACCTGAGTAATGTCAGTGAGCTAAAACCAACAGTACTGCACTACCTTAATAAATAGTTAATGACTAATAATAATCCACTATATTATTGGATACTTGTCAGGTGAACTTAACTGTTATCAAATAAAATATTTTTATGTTTTTATGACTCATGCTAGTTTAGAAAATACCATTTTCCGAATTTACCCAAACTCTAAAAATAGAACCCAGGATCTATTGCGGTCAACGCAAATTACTGCGCCACTACGTCATAGTGTAAACATGCTGCATATCAGTGCACTAGTAGTTAATTACAACTCTACAAGTGAAGTCGGAGCGCGGCCCTCGGTCAGGCCAAGCGAAAGTGAATCGAGGGCATATCAAGGTCCCCCGGCCACTTTTTGCGATGATCTAACTATCGGAATACCGAAATAAAACAATCTTATTTTATTTAAGGAGACTAGGTATTATTATTATGATGTCAAAGTTAATTTGAAAGGCAACGAGATCTTGTATATTTATTGCAATATTACTTGTTTGAATGTAAATATTCAACTCTGCTACAAATGTACATAAAATTGAATTATGATTCTTTTTTAATTAAAATATATTCAATGTAATTTAAACATTTTGATCAAAAACAGTGCCGTGTGGGGACGGCCGTAAAGAATGCACTTCCCCGCCGCCAACAGGCTTGTCGTGAGAGGCGACTAATTCCTGTAGCACGACACGGGCAGCAGCGTCTGCGTGCGAAATGTTTTAAAAACTGCGCTCGCCATTACCCGCCTGCCAAACGTGGCGAGTCTTGGCAATCTCCCCCGATGTAAGTCATTGGGGGAGGCCTGTGTTCAGCAGTGGACGTCTATGGCTGAAATGATGATGATGATGATGATCAAAACACATATTGCATACTAGCTGTTGCCCGCTTCTTCATTCGTATGGTCTTTAAATTACAAAACTTACAAAATGTATGAGAAAATGAATCTTCTCAACATTTTTTATTATAAAGATAGATAGATTATGATGGTTAGGGTGATTTTCCTGTATACTAAATACTAAAGTTTCCAATTGAGGTAATCATAGTATTTAATATTTCATTTATTTCGTAATACACAAAATAAAGGTATACATACAAAAGTTTGCAATAACGGCAGTGGCCTAGCAAAGATGTGTTATGGACAATAAACACAGAATTACCAAACTGCAATAACATTGTTTTAAATTGCAAGATGTTTACTTTAAAGTTAGTTTTATTTTCTCACCTTTGAGAAGTAAAAGAGACAGCAGCTATCAATCTAAATAGCTGACAAATCCATAGACAATTTATATAGTCTACCATCCAAAGACAGTATTTATTTAGATTTAACACCACAACAACGAAAACACAAGGCACACCAAGATTGACCAGAGGCCTAACCATGAACTTTAATTTAAGCAGTGTTGCTTTAACGTCAAACACTATACAGGGTTTTCGGACGAGGGTAAGTCAAACATGTAAGTTGTATAGGTAGAGCTATTTTAAAAATAAAAATTCGGCCATTTAACCCTAGTTGATCAAAAAAATTTAAATTATTTATTTGTCTTTTATTTTAGATTTTACGAAATTTGACCTAAAATCTTCATATTTTTCCCGTACGTTTCCAACCGTGTTTTTAGTTTTGTAAGTAAGGTAAAAATAAGAGTCTAATATGTCCTTACATCCTTTGAAAGACGATGGGATGGTCTTCATCAATTCGCAAGTCGTTGGGATTTAAAAAAAAGATCAGCTATGGTCAAACGGCAACACGTTTAGCTAACTCTCTTCCAAACACCATGTATATCTAGTTTTGCCATAAATACTGAGACAAAAAACAACTATTGCAAATTCGCTATGTGCAAAGTGGGTGGTGGGGGCCGTCAAATCGATCGCAGCACGCTATGGCATTAAGTCCACCTTTTGTACGATTTTATTTTGTGCAATAAAGTTTAAATAAATAAATAAATAAAACATGTGGCAGAAACGTGAAAAAACTCTGGACTGACATGTGTCAAATGGCTATATTTCCATAGAATTCCATACTAACGTTATTAAGTATTTTCAAATAAAAACGTAAAAATTCGCGATATGAGTCACAGTACCTGTTATATTATAAAGTTAAGCGTAGAAACAATAGGAAAAACAGTTCGTTCATGTTTTATTCGTTTCCAACATCAAGATGGAAATTTGAGCAAAAAAATAAAGAAAAAAGTTTCTCTCATGATGACAGCTCTTATTATACGTAACTTTGTTGGTTAATTCTAAGCTCTTGAATGTCTCTCACATGCAGTACTAATTTTATTTTTTCCCTTTTTGCACAGTTTGAGGTTGGAAAGATATATCATGTTGTATCGATTCAAATCCCGTACGTATTATAACATTCATATTTTAGTTCAAGTAAGAAAATCACTTTTTATAATATGCACAAACTTTTTAGATATTTTCATCTAATTTCGAAGAAAAACAATCCAAAAATCATTCTCAAACCATACAGTTGCCATAATTTGAGAGATCTTAAGTCCACAATAATTGTGGTCACTAGGGGCGCTGTCATGGCGCACACAGCGAATAACATTTATTACTTTTACAGTGTGTTCGTTTAATACATAAATATAAAACCATTTAAAAGATAAAAAGCTTATTCGAAGTGGTCCCCATTGGCTGCAATACAGTCCTTTAAACGTTGGGCCAGTTATAAATAGAAGCACGCACTCTTTCCATGAGAAAATTCTTCACTGCCAATCGTACGGATTGTTTTAGGGACTTCAAATTATCATGGCGTTTAGGGCAAGCCGTACTCTCTAAAACTGACCATAAATCATAATCCAGCGGATTAAGATCGGGACTAGACGACGGCCAGTCTTCAGCTCTGATGAAGTCCGAAACGTTCGTTTCCAACCACTGCGTAGACCGAGCTTTATAACCCGGCGCCGAGTCTTCCTGGAAGGACCATTCTTGGTTATTGAACATGTTGTTGTTAACTTCACTACCTTCTCAAGAATGGTATCTTGATACACTTGTGCCGATGTTTTGATACCTTTTTCACAAAAGTATGGCTCAGTCACTCCTTCGTAGCTAATATCACCCCACCAAATCATCACTGAAGTATAGTGCCCACGTTGCACTCTGTCGAGTACTTAGGAAGCTTCCTTAGAGCTTTGAGCATAAATACGGTCATTTCTTTTTTTTGTTGAAATGTTGCTCAATTGTAAAAAAATCTCATCCGTAAGCAAAATTTTTCTGTGACCTCCCTTTGCGTACCGCTTCAGTAGTTGTTTCGATTTTACCACCCTATTCTTTTTTAAATTATCAGTTAAGAAATGACCAGTACGTCTCTTATAGGCTGCAAGTCCTCTTTTAAAATACGCGACATGGTTCTAGGTGCTATCTTCATCTTCCGAGATAAAATCTTTTGCTTTCGGACAGGATTTCTTCGAATTCTTTCCCTTACTGCTTTGACCACCTTTTTCGTACGAATACTACGTGGACGGCCAGACCTTTTTCTGTCACAAACAGAGGAGGTCTCATTGTTAATAGCCCAGTACACAATCATTTTACTAATACCAAGCGTATGGAGTTTTAAAAATTGCATTTGGCTCCATACCTACTTTGTGTAATGCAATCACAGCGATTCGGTTCTCTTTATCACCCCACTCCATTTTAATATCGCAAAATATTGTACAATGTATTGGCGCCAAAATGAGAAAACCCAATGAACAATCATATAAAAATGACAGATTCCAAATTCAAATGTAATATTTTGTTTATTTTTATTTGTAACAGTATTTATGGCCAAACTAAGTATAATACAGAAAAACAAAACGAGGTTATGGTCAGGCCCCAGCTGTTCTAAATTGTACCGTTTCATTTACTCGGCGGATGAATTTATGAGATATACCAAAGCCAGTCTTACAAAACTATCACAACAATAACTTCTTTTCCAATAGTAAAAATTCAAATAACTTCGAAGAAGAATTTAACATTTATTAAAATTTAACACTATTGAAATGCTAGACCTTACCAGAAATCAATTACACTATTGAATATTCTGAACCGACTCTCTCTAGAACACAAATCCTTTGATTTTATATTTTTAGCAAGATTATGGAATATATTTCAGCAAAGCAACGTTGGAAATAAATTGCGTGCTTATGCCTTCGGAATGATTTTCCTTTGATCTTCGTGTTTCCGATTTGACGAATTCACCCCCAGCGTATCAATTATATGTATGTTGATTTACGTATGTTACCGCACGAGTCATATTTTATAACAAACGTCGTAATAACGAATTTATAAATAAAAAATATGCTAGTAGGTACACAACAGAATATCAAATGTAAGAAAATATTATTAGAGTATCGTCGTAGTTGAGATTATTGTTAACTTAATGGTGACAGCACCTTTGTACTGATAGGGATAATATAAGCAACCCATTCCGCGGTTGTGTATGGATGGATGACCATTCCGATCATCACCAACCATGTCCACTTTGGAAGACACGTTAAAAGTTGGACCGGCTTAAATAGAAAAATCGCTTCAACTAAGTCATTATGCCTAGTCAGACGAGGAAAGAACTCGGGAGAGGGAGAACTAAAAATTCAGACTTTAACTTTGGTTTTAAATTTAAACAGAAATTGTTTTAAAGCCTAGATAAGCCTAGAATTTTGTTTTCCATTTAATCCCGACGTAATCTGGTCGTATAACGGACAAGTGGCCTATAGCCTGCAGCACTAACTTAAAGAAGCGCCGCCGGGGCCGTACCGAGGGCGAAACCTATCACGAATAGGGGAAATTACGAAAAAATATGTAGATTAATCAGATCGACCGGTCCAATTAATAGACTAATTAGCACTAACGCAGCGCATTTATTTAGGAAAACCAACAGTTTTTCCAATTATTTTACATAGTTTATATTCTTCCACTAATTTGTTTGGAATTAATAAAACTGTTAATTATTGATAAGCACGCCAGCCATACACTACGCTACATATTCCGTAAGATGAGTTGTTTTTGCGTCAAATTATACAGAAAAGTCGGGTCAAAAGGGTTCCGTACAAACTTGTAAAAATCTAAATAGTTATTTCTTTAAAAATTTTGTTTATAAAATATTTCTTTTGGCCAAATTTCATGATTCTAGGTCAACTGGAAGTATTCTATAAGTTTTGATTTCCTTGCGAATTTAAAAATGCGGCATAAGCAGCCGGAAATTTTTATTGTGTTGACTTAAAAGTTTGATTTATTTCACAGCTTCAAGCGATTGCAGACTTGAGCATTTATTATAATTTTAATTTGATACCTCCACGCCTTCTTGGTAAAAGACAGACAACAAAGTTATCCTATAAAGGTGGGTTCCTTTTAATCTTTTGAGGTATGGAACTCTAAAAAAAATCTTGGTGAATAAACGCAGATGAATTCAACACCTTACGAGTAGGTATTATCAAATGCAGTTTCAAACTGAGTGGGTTCATCTCCCCCTAGGAGATTCACCTTGTAATTAGCCTAAAGTTACTATACTACCTTGGCCCTTGCAAGGCTTGAATGCACCAAGTGTAAATTGTTTCGTAAGTAATATAGATCATTTCTCATTTCAGAAGCAATTTTATCGCTTTCTTAGGAAACGTGGGGTAGGCCACGTTCGCCCTAGATACATTCCTGGGCTGAGCCGCAGCTTCCGCGGGACAGACCGTAAAGTTTTTATTGTTTCCGGGTCACAGCCTCTCGACAATTCGGTTTTCCAATCAACATCTATACAGTGATAAAGATTGTGATAAACCGCTCGGCTTCGGGATCCACGTGGCTTTTACGGTCGCTACTTTATTTTGCTGCGAAAACATTTTTCAACAATGTTTCAGCGATCTGCGATCAAAAATACTTTATAATTGGTTTTTATTGTCGTGGTATACGTTTTTGGTGAATTATAAAGCGTAAACTATGATTTTACGGCTGATAAAGTTTCATTATCGTTTTTAAAAATGGTTTTAAACCTTTTTTCTTTAATAATATCTTTTCTTTCTTACTGAATCGTGGTATTTTACGATATACAATCAACTTAATTTTAGTTATAGGTGAAACATAAATCTCTTCATTTAATCAAGACTCTATTCGATTTATACCATTTAAATTAATGATACCTAACCCACCCAGACAACATCCTGGTATTGATCAACCAGTTCTTTATATCATTATGATAATGGGTTCAGGGATAGTGATAATAATAGCTGCTAGTTCTGTTTTTTCTTCAAAGTTTTTTAAAAATATTCTTCAATTGTGTCTTCCTTCTGTTAATAGGAACATAGTAATAATAAGACCCATCAAGCCTTATTAGTGTTACAGTTACACTGGGTGTTGGATAACGCGCCCATACATAACGTTATATGCAAATTGTGCATAATAAATTATCAGTTGTACCGTCAGCAACTCGAAAAATATTTCATGCTCCAATATTCATATTTCGTGCACGTTTCGGAACGATATTAATTGCACACTTACGTTCAGTTTCGTCACGAGCATGAGTCGGTCGCTTAACAAGTGGAAATTCACGCAACGGTGCACAGATAAATTCGAATCTTTGAATTGACCCACTGCAGGTACTTATTGTGACCTCTTAACTTGTTCGGGCGGGGTCTAGTGCACAAGGATGCCGACAAATTTATGACTTTCTAAGGATAAGTTTCTAAACCTTTTTAAACGATTACATGAAATAAAAGTTTCTAAAAAATATCTGATTCGAGATTTCTTATTCCGAGAATTTAGTATCAGTCTTCTACACGGATCTGTTTAATATTAAATTAATTGAGTAAATCTCGAAAATAAACACCCTAGATACCATAGAAATCATTGATTTGACGACCTCCGTATCCAAGAGGCGAGCACAGTGGACTTGGTGGTGGAGTCGCTATCTCTGAGGTACCGGCAGGGGGGTGTCACTCCGCAGTTTAGGTATATTCGGCCAGCGCGCCGCCCGAAGCGGCGTATGCCAGTGGGTTTTCGCTCGGCTCGCACGACAATCGCGGTCACGTCGCGCGAGCGCATACTTGATAATATTTTTTTTGCTTTTGCAAATTGACCCGCAATGTCTTCTACTTAGCCTAAACGTCAATATAATAATGCGTATAAAAGATGTTGTGGTTTACCGGTTGCCTGGATAAAACGAATACTGAATCAGAGCTAACATTTTGTTAAATTTCACACCATATTGAAATATTTATTCTTCTTTAATTCCATGTCCATAATAAGTAGTAATAGTTAAAATAAAAATCCTTAATTAGTTATATTAGCCCAGGAACAATATTAAGAATAGGATAGGATAATGTTTACAAAGGAATACCTACACCCGTAGGAATCGTTTGTAATGCTTAATCTACTTATTTTAATCGTAAAACTAATAAATCAACTAGGTACAAAAACTTCTCAAGTGACAACCCCGTGCCGTCGTTCGCAGCTTAGTCATAAAACTGGGGCGCGCAAAGAAAATTCGTGGTTCGCGCGCGGTTTTAAGTTTCAATTTTGCTTGCAGGCGGGTAGCTCTGGCGAGTCTAGGTATATTTTATACCTAAACCTGACTTTTGTTAGGAAGTGAGTCTTCTGTACGGTAGTACTATAAGGTATTCTGTGGTACCGGGTTCCGGTGTCCCTGAAACGAACTTTTCTATAATATCTCGGTTTTGGGCATTTTGGTACCGTCATTGTTTCTCACTTCTATAACACAAGTGCTTTAGCTATCTTGGGATCAAAGCAATTTATGTGATGTAGTCCAATACTGATTTATTAATTAATTAAATAGTTGCCATAGAAATAAAAAAGGTTAGTTGAAGTTTCGCAGTATTTTCACGGCAGGTTATAGAATGTAATTACATTCTACTTGAATATTAAAAATCTTCATACCAAATAAATCTTTCACATCTTTATGATCAGCTACTGGTCAAGTCTGATTATTCCATCGCTGTCTGAGATAGGGTAAACCAACGCTACCTAACTGAATGAATGATTTATTCTTCAAAGGTTAAAACTAATTGTAGGTAGGAAGAATGTGTTGTGGTGATTTATTAAGTTCGCAAAAACTAATAAAACAGCGTTTCCTTAATGCCCTACGTGTCAAATGGACCCGGTTATCCCAACCCATAATTTTTCTCAGGTTACCTAATACAAACATTTCGAATTATTTAAGGTGGACATCTCCTTCAAACAAAAACATTTAATTTAATTAAATAATATATTAACAACAGCTGCTCTTGAATACTTTTAAAAAAGGGCTATATCCCGTAACAATGTAGCAGAAACATTAATTAAAACTTTGTACAATATTTTTGTACGCCATTTCCATGAACAAAACAAGTCGCTGCGGCGACGAGATGAAAAGGTTTTTAATAATACATTTATAATTACATTACATTATGAATATACAACTCGTTAATCGAATTTAGAAAATCGTTGTTATTTTTAATTCTAATAAGCCCTACATAATCATCAAAATTTACATTTATTTTGTTATGTAGAGCCGGAGATTATACATAATTTTAACCCTAAAGTTTACAAAAACTTTAAAATACGAATAAAGGAGGATGGAAATTATCAAAAATAGATAGCCATTAAATAATTCCACTACTCACTTCCTGGCTCTGTCATCAGATCAGCTATAGTATCACATTATTGTGTTATCATCAAAATGTCATATATTTTCAGAATTATTTATAAAGTTTCAGATCGATATGGCAGTTAGAAGAATGTTAAAACGACTTAAAAGATCGGTATCAAGGATTATACAATATATTGTGAAATTCGAACCCACGGCCGCTATCCGAGTGACTGCTCTTACCAACTGAGCTACGGAGGACATAGTTATGTTGGCGAATTTCTTTAAGCGTTAAAGCTGTTAGTAAGCTGTTTCATTAATATCTTGGATTTTATATCCACAAACATCCAAAAGAAAGATCATTATTGTAAATATTTAAGGTGAAACGACGTTATTTGACGACCTCCGTAGCCGAGAGGCGAGCATACCGGACTTGGTTTCGCTATCTCTGAGGTCCCGGGTTCGATTCCCGGTCGGTCAATGTAAAAAAATAACTGTTCTATATTGTCTCGGATCTGGGTGATGTGGTACCGTCGTTGTTTCTGATTTCTGTAACATAAGTGCTTATGCTACTTATCATAGGATCAGAGCAATGTAAGTGATGTTGTCCATTATTAATTATTATTAAACAGCAAGTTGTTATCGCCCGGATAGCGAACGGTCGTGGGTTCAAATCCAACCAGAAGTAGTAGTTGGAATATTTTTTCTAGAATATTATTCTAGATACATTAAACTAGCATTATTGAAAATGCAAAAAATAAAAAAGTTCAAACTAAAATTATATGTTTCTTTTTTCATAAAACCGGCTATATATACATACAAAATGTTGTGCACTTTCAACCGACTTCAAAAAAGGAGGAGGTTCTCAATTCGACGTAGTCCACTTAAAGCACCCGCCCGAATAGCACCTGCGCGAATAGCACCTGGCCTAGTCCACGAAGAGCACCTATCGTTTTTTTTTTTGTTTCGACTCTTATCATTTCGATTTTCGATTATAGATCATACTCTAGAGGTTGTCTCATATAAATTTTATGGAAATTTAAAATTTTAAAGTTTGTTTTAGTTCGTGATTTTTGTATCTATGTTACCCAATATCTTCGACAAATGTAAAGCGATTTTGATGATTCTTTATTATTGAATAGCTAATACATCAAACATACTACTTATAGTAAAAAAATTCGGAAATATTTTCGGAAAATATTTTACCCCTAAGCGTGGAAAAAAAAGAGGATATATCGGTGTTCAACAGTTAGATTAAGATTTATCACTAAAAATAGATGAAATAAGTAAATTTTATTTTAATTAACCGACTTCAAAACACTAAAAAGCTAAAAATAATATTAACACGTAAGTACCTAACCAGTTACTTTTGGAGTCGGTGCAAGCTGATTGATTAGAGTTTAAAAATATTTAATGTTATGTTTGTTTCCTTTATTATTATATAATAATAATTATCTACGTTTTTAGGTACAACAGAAGAGGTACTCCCTTTCTTCTCCTAACATTGTTAGTCCGAAAGTCATTATCCATAACACGTTACAATAAACTAACACACACACACAACTAACACACACACACAACTAACACACACACACACACACACACACACACACACACACACACCACACACACACACACACACACACACACACACACACACACACACACACACACACACACACACACACACAGACACACACACACACGCATCCCACTCACACAAACCACGCACAGATCACACACACCACACACGTAATAAATAGATTTAATTTTGAATATAAATATTTAGTATAAATAACCTACCCATACTAACGATCTATTTAAGGAAGAGCGGTGTCTCCTGGCACAGGCTTTATTTTAGCTTAAAAGGAGACACTGGTCACTCTTAGGTTAAGATATAAACATGTTAAAGCCAATAAACATTTTATTTATTATTTAATAAACTTCAGTAACCTTAATGTTCAATAATTCGAAATTTTGTGTTATATAATTATCTTTAGTCCTTAAACTATTCTGTCATAATTTCGATTACTATAATAGTTAAATCTACTAATTTTACATGAAATAAAGTCACATGTCCTAACTATTGTATTATACGAGTATAGATACTGTGTATTATTCCGAATGTTCATTTACAATATTATTGTTAGTCCTAAAACAATAGCTAAAACTTAGGTTTTTAGTGACAGAAACGAATCGCCGTAAATCCGACTCCAGGCAGTCTTGTCTGCCCTACCCCTAAAATGTAATTCAAAATCGCGTAGGCGCGGAGGGGCAAGGCGGCCCGCGGGCTGAGGAGCAGGAGGCCGGTAGCGAGCCGCGGTGGTGAGCGAAAGCCGTCTGCAACGACCTACATGCATGGTGCATGCTGCTTGCGTGCATGCATGGCGCATGCTGATTGCTTGCATGCATGGTGCATGCTGATTGCCTGCATGCATAATGCTTGCTGCTAGCTTGCACTATGCATTTATTATTATTAGGATAAATAAACATTATATAATTTGAATGTAGGACTTACAACTTTTATAGAAAACTGTTTTAAGTCTTTCGTATAACATTGATTGTAATATTTATGACAAATAAATTTAGGAAATATTATATTTAGGGCTTTTAATTTTATTGCATGTAATATTATGTGACATTAAGTTCGGGCAACTTATCATTCGGACAAATGATGATTAGGCCAAAAAAAATTATTACACTTTAGATTAAGGATAAAAAAGTTAGGGAACAAAATAGAGAACCGCAGAAGATAGTAACCAACAATTGAATATGTAAATTGTAGGTATACCGCATCGTAGATGAGGCGAGGCCTGTGCCCTGCAGTGGGACGTATATGGGCTTACTTTACTTAATTTTTACTTTATGTATACAATTAAAATTTAAGTTGTGTGGAAAATAATAACGTCATAGTTAAATATAATAGATTACGAAATTATTAATAGGGTACTTAACAATTTCCAAAGCGCCTACAACAAATTCAAGGCAATCAATCAAGGGTAAACTTTGCGGAAGTTTCATGCGATTTGCAAAATGACGTTTATCTTACCGAAAGCAAAAGACAAACAGTCCTTATAAAAGCTTTTACCAAATTCCCCCAAACGATGGACTCTTTTGAGCGCTTAATTGTCTTTTGGAATATTGGCAGACGGTGCTCAAGATAATGTTGGTATTACATGCACCTAGTATGAATCAGGTAGTGAGTAGGTATTTCACATTCTAGAACTTGTTTCATTAAACAATGGAATGAAAAATATAGCTATCCTATCGATTTTGACATTCTACAAAACAGATCCTTGGATCAATGAACTCTTAAAGCAGGAATTACTTTAAACTTAGTTTGTTTTTTTTTGTATAGTTTGATGCAAAAAAACACTGCTTAAGTTGTTTAGCGTGCATGTTAAGGCCCTTGTATTACTCAGTAAGTAAAATGTAAATGTTTTTATCTAACTTCGGACACTACTGACATAAGTAAGTCTAGCTCACATGTGTGTTAGTAATTTAGTGTAGTTTTCCCGAAAAATCCTAAAAATATTTTGACTATCGATAATTTATAAATGTGACTCATGCTGCATAGCGAGCTATGACTCATACTGCAGAGATTAAGTCCATTTTGATCCTGCAACACTGCTTACCGTAATGAGCTCTACCATAGATACCTACTCCTTTGTTTAATATGATGTATTTACAATGCGAATGAAGTCGCGGGTAATGGCTAATAGTAATTCTCAATAATTTTAACAGAGGCGTGATTGATTCCAGAAACAGTCTTAATACCTAAGTACTCAAATCTAAATAAGTAACTCTTAATAACACTAGTATAATACGTAATTGTGATATTTATTTTTAACCTAATAGAATTAGAGATCTCCTAAATGTTAACAAAAACCTTCGGCAAAAAATTGATTTTATGATTTTTTTCACAATCTTCAACAATTTATTACCTACCCAGGTATACTATGCTAATATTTGTACACAGTCAACAACGTTCTTGTATTGATGATGTAGGCCCAAAGGGTCCACATGTCGCCAAGTTTTTAGGGCCTCGTTGACAACGGTCGACGTTTGTTGTTAATCTATATCTCTCTAGGGCCCGAATAGGTATTTAGTGAAAAACCACTACAGCCTTATTTTAATTGACTTACCGTTCGGGTCTACTCGGTAGTAAAGTTCTTTCCTCTTTATTTATTTTCTAGACGTAAACCGGCTATAAAAGAAATTTGGTCCTGTTATAACATAGTTTGTGATGATTTTAACACCTTGTTTAGGGGCTTACCGGTTCGGGTCAATTCAGAAATCGATCTAAATTAGGTCCAGTCTAGGTATGTTTTGGCCGCCTTTGAAAAATCATTGTCTGGTTCTTTGTGACACAGTGATGTTAATAGGTACCTTACTACTTACCTAAAATACCATAAAACCTACAAAAATATTTATCATATCATTTTCTTAAATATCAACATCACCCTTTTCAGCTGACTTTAAGCTTCTATGTAGGCACATATAGTAACGTTACTTGCTAAATAATTCTTTCAACCAATAAATATGGTATAGTATGGTAATAGATGTGTGGTGGTGCTCTTCTTCAAGAAAGGGGATAACGCCTGACTGAAGAATTACAGACCCATCTCGCTTTTGAGCCATGTCTACAAGTTGTTTTCGAGGGTCATCACGAATCGTCTCGCGCGTAGGTTCGATGACTTCCAGCCTCCCGAACAAGCCGGCTTCTGAAAAGGTTATAGTACCATAGACCACATCCATACGCTGCGGCAAATTATACAGAAGACCGAGGAGTATAACTTGCCACTATGCTTGGCGTTTGTGGACTATGAGAAGGCCTTTGATTCGATCGAGATCTGGGCAATGCTACAGTCTCTCCAGCGGTGCCATACTGACTATCGGTACATCGAGGTGCTGAAGTGTTCATACAAAAACGCCACCATGTCGGTCCGAGTACAGGAGCAGAGCACGAAGACGATTCCTCTGCAGTGCGGCGTAAGGCAGGGAGATGTTATATCTCCGAAACTGTTCATCGCTGCATTGGAAGACGCCTTCAAGCTCCTGGAATAGAAAGGATTCGGCATCAACATTAACGGCGAGTACATCACTCACCTTCAGTTTGCCGACGATATCGTGGTCATGGCAGAATCGCTTGAAGACCTCGGCACAATGCTCGATGGCCTAAGTCGAGTTTCCCAACAAGTAGGCCTTCGTATGAACATGGACAAAACAAAGATCATGTCCAATGCCCATGTTGCGCCCTACCCAGTATCAGTTGGGAGCTCTACTCTCGAAATTGTTAGCAAATATGTCTACCTGGGACAAGTGATCCAGTTGGGTAGGTCAAATTTTGAGAAGGAGGTCAATCGTCGAATCCAACTCGGCTGGGCAGCGTTCGGAAAACTACGTAACGTCTTCTCGTCCAAAATACCTCAGTGCCTAAAGACGAAAGTCTACAAACAGTGTGTGTTACCAGTGATGACATATGGAACTTAAACGTGGCCTCTCACTATGGGCCTCATAAGAAAGCTCACGGTTGCACAGCGTGCTATGGAAAGGGCTATGCTCGGCGTTTCTTTACGAGATCGAATCAGGAATGACAAAAGTTGCTGACATAGCCCAACGGATAAGCAAGCTGAAGTGGCAGTGGGCGGGGCACATAGCAAGTAGAACTGACGGCCGATGGGGTAGAAAGGTTCTGGAATGGAGGCCACGTACCGGCAAGCGCAGCGTAGGACGTCCACCTACAAGGTGGACAGACAACCTGGTAAAGGTTGCAGGAAGCCGCTGGATGCGGGCCGCTTTCAACCGGCCAATCTGGAAGTCGCTGGGGGAGGCCTATGTTCAGCAGTGGACGACCTATGGCTGAAATGATGATGATGATGATGATGGTAATAGATTCTTAGAATTTTGAAATTAGGAATTATAAACGTTAGGAAAATTGAGATTTCGGAATTTTGAAAATCGGAATTATGATAAATAGGAATTTTCATTTTCGGAATTTGAAACCATTCGGAATTTTAAGATTCGGTATTTTGAAATTCGTGATAGTAAAATTCGGAATTAAGTTTTTCGGATTTATGTATTGTTCCCACTGCGTATGATAATTTCGCTCATCAATACTTTTAATAAATCGGTTTCGATGACTAGTAAGTATTTCTTATTGCATTATTTTGAAAGTGGATACTTTAACGAATAAAAAGTGTAACGAACAGTGTAATCAAAATTATCGATATGACGAGACGACATTCACTATTTGAATTTTCTAATCATAAGTTTAACTTTCTTCATGAGTCTAACGATGTTAAAAATATCGTTACATTGCATGACTCGAGTAAATGTAACAACTTTTTACATTAAAGTAGGTAGCTAGTTTCGTGCTCGGTAATAATAATGGAAAATAGATGATTAAAAAACATTTTTGTAGAACATGCTATCTTTTATGTTTTTTCGTTAACTTACTATAAATATCTGAGATTCTATTCCCATCTATGTACTTTCTTTTTAAGTGTTATATAATTTGAAGTATCTTTTTATTATTATTGGTAACGTTATTCATGGTTATTTATTTATTAAAACAAATATTAATAATTCGTCACTCAAGTGCTGTGTACAATTGGCATTTAATAAATGTTTTTTTTTTAAATTAATTCACCCTTGATCTAATCGTACTAATCTTATCTTATCTTATTTTACTAATATTATAAATGCGAAATTTTGGCTGAATGGATGTTTGTAACTCAAACACGCCAGAACGGCTTAAATTGAGAAATTTGGCACAGAAATTGATATTAGTCTGGAATAAAATATAGGACAGTTCTGATCCCAGAAAAATGTAAGAGGGATGCAAGATAACCCTCATTACAGATGGCGCTTCTTACCGTTAGATGTCGATGTTCAGTTGGCAAAAAAATTTAAATGTAAAAAAATATAGAATACTAGCTATTGTCCGCGACATCATTCGCGTGGTGTTTAGTTTTGATTAAGAGGCCGTGCACCTAATTTCAGTGCAAAATGGAAATACAGTTACTATGCTTGTCTATGATGCGGGATAAAGCGTCAACAATGTGGATCCTTTACATGATAATATTGATAATTTATTAGGTAGTGTACGTCCTACCTAGGTTTGAAAAACGATCGGTTTTGCGCGTTTGATTTTATAGTTAATTTTGACTTAGGATTACTACTTTTTTTTACATAAAATAAAAATTATATTATTTTGAAAGTATAACTATAAGTAGTGTTTAAATCTTATAATAGCTGTTCATAACGATAGAAAAATAAATGATATTTGAATGGACATTTCTAAAATTTTATGTTATTTAAGCATTTTTTTTCTGCTATATTTTGTAAGAAAGTAAAAAAAGTATTCAACCTATTTGCAAACAGACCATATTTTCAATTAAATGTTAAAATCGAATTGTCAGGATAACTTGTAATCTCTTGTAAATCGATGTTACCTTTATTTTTGAAATAATATGAAAAATCCATTCGCGCTACTTGCAAGAATAAGAACTAATCATTTAAAATCACGTGTTATTTTGTTTTTTACGTCTTTACAATCAGAGAACAAAATGTACGGAAATATGTCGATTTCTAGGACGGCCTCTTAACTATGGTTTTGTAAAGACCACGTGAACTAGATGGCAGGCAACAGCTAGTATATTATAATAAAACTGTAACAGATCAAATCTCAAATATATAAGATTTGCTTTGTTTGTCGGTCCGGTCAGTCACAGAACAATATTTATGAAAAAGATATAGGTATCTAATTCACTTAAAGTGTTCGAAAACACATGTAACCATTTAACAGATGGCAAATAGGCACATTAAGCAATGGACCGTAAATACCCCAGTAAATCACCTATACGGGGATGCGGTAATTTAGTAAGGTCTTTAGAGTTAGTTGCTCGGCTGTAACTAGCGATTAAGACTATTAACAAAGAGGTATTAGCGGCGCTTCTGTTCCTACTCCTTCAACTGTTAAGACTGTGTCATAATAAACAGTATAACAGAGGGAATTACAGAGGGTGTCCCGTAACTCAAGGATAGCCTTGTAACCATATATTATAAATATTTTGGTTAACAACTTTTGTTCTATAATATTATATGACTTTTGCTTGCATAAAAAATTATGGACTTCCCATACAAAATTACCAATCAGCCGATTTAATTTATATAAAAAATATGCATATATTTAAAAGTCATAAAATAAAAGTTTTTCACTATGATGTAATAGAATATGTGGTTACAAGGTTACAAACCTTGTACCAACCAACCAGTGTATTTTCTTTCTAGTAAGTAGTACTTAGTAGACATATTGTGATTGTAGATATCAATTGTTTTTTTAAAAACAATTATTTACATACGAAGATAATTAAACGAATTATTTTCTGATTAAAGTAATCTAGACTAAGTCACAATTTTAAAGTTACATTTAAAGTAAAAATGCAGTGAAAATAAATCACGCAGTTTTATGCACTTTTCATGCAGCATTTTGCTGTGGAAATTAAACGAATAAATTAAACGAAATAAAACATTCGGTTGCGCGCTCTGTGGCAGATTGAGCGGACCGAACACGCTGTATATTTATGTACAGAACGAGGGCCTGAACAAACAGTTCTCAAAGTAAAAAGTTTGTAAATGTAAAGGGTTAACAATTTTTGGCTATAGTTCGTTTGTCGTATTAAACATACTTATTTATAAATTCACGCAGCAAAGTTACAGATTTTTGCATAAAATTAGTTTATTTATTGCATAATAAAAGCTACTTTTAGTCAGTTACCGTGAGCTAACAAATCATTGCGACAAGCAAAATTCCACGAAGACGCAGCTGCATACCAATACTAGTTAAGCATTTGCGATATTTGTAAATACAACATGACCAAACCACCTCTAGTAACTTCAAAATTTACCATAAAAATGGAAACGCTTGCTTAATTTTGCCCCCGAAGTAAAAATCTCCATCCTTCCTCTACTTCGTTGAGTACCTATAAGCTGTGAGTGCTCACGATTTCCAATGTTTCCCTCGAGTTATAAAGCCTTCGTAAGCCAGGGAAGGTTTTCCATGGCTTTCCTAATTTCCCACGAATTATGCGAACAAGTTCGCCTTAAATAAGGTCCTCGTACGTCTCATCCTTGATAATAAATAAATTTAAATAATGTTGATAGAACTTATTTTAATATTGTCAGCAATATTGATCTAAAGCAGGGTAAGGTAAAAAAAAAATGACGTAAAAAGTTATTAATTCAGGCCTATTTGCAAAAATAAGTTGGTTGATTATTATTAGTTGGTTGGAGTGATGTTTAATAAGAATTTTTAATCTGAACTGTACACTTATTCGACACAAAGAGGCAGTCTTTTATTAGGGTTCCGTAGCCAAATGGCAAAAAACGGAACCCTTATGGATTCGTCATGTCTGTCTGTCTGTCCGTCTGTATGTCGTAGCCACCTTTTTCCAAAACTATAAGAACTATACTGTTGAAACTTGGTAAGTAGATGTATTCTGTGAACCGCATATATTTTCATACAAAAATAGCAAAAAAACAAGAAATTTCCCCATACTTAGAACTTAAACTCTTTTTTTTATGTTCAAAAATGATATTATTGGGGTTTCAAATATCATTTTTGTCTGAACTGAATAGTTTGCGCGAGAGACACTTCCAAAGTGGTAAAATGTGTGCGCCCCCCCCTGTAACTTCTAAAATAAGAGAATGATAAAACTAAAAAAAATATATGATGCAAACTTCCACCGAAAATTGGTTTGAACGAGATCTAGTAAGTAGTTTATTTTTGATACGTTTTAAATCGTAAACCGCAATTTACCTTTCATTCAATCAACTTAAATATTTACACACACAACACAAGAACTTTTATATTATGTTACTTGCTGCTACGGAACCCTTCATGGGCGAGTCCGACTCGCCCTTGGCCGCTTTTTTAAGTTTACTAATTATTAATGAGTTTAACTTATCGACTAAATAATACTTAATCCTGCTAACAATCACACTGATTGATTGTAGCCCCAAAATAAACGGCGTTTACACTATAGCCACTAGATAAAGCAAATACATACCTACATATATAGGTACATTATATATCTATGACTCAGGTCAAAATGTTTATGCTCATTACGTGAACATTTGTCCCTTGTAGGATTACTCATATAACCTTTCAAATTCAAATTCAAATTCAAAATATATTTATTGTAAATCACAGGTATAAAGGTCATAAAATAAAAAATACAGATCAGCTGTGTTCCGCCACACGGGCATACAATGTCAATTAAATGCTATTAAAATAATTTAAACAACAAAATAGAATAGAATAGAATAGAATAATTTTCATTAATAAAATCGGATTACACGTGGTTTAGAAACTTTGATCAGTCAAAAAATCATTTGTCTTATAATAACATTTATCTGTAAGGAAATCGTAAAGTTTTCGTTTGAAACAACTTAGTTCATCGGTGTTACGAATTGACTCAGGAATTTTGTTAAAGATATGAGGTGCGTTTCCAAAGATACTTTGGCGTAGCAGAGCTGTCCTACTCGCTATTGTACACAGTTTATGTTTATGACGCTCCCGTGTTTTAAATTTGAATAGATCTATATTTGTACCTGGATTAGTAGACCGGGTATGTATGAGTATGAGTATGAGAATGGACTCCCTTTTCCGCACTTAGACTCAAATTCGGTCCTTTGTGCGTAGGGGTATGATGGTTACGGATATAACCAGCCTAGCTCTGCCCAGAAGCGCAGAAGTTTCCTGGGTTTTTCACAGGCTTGGGTTGTCAAGGATTTCATTACGTTGTGACGCAACCGCCTCACATTCCAGGACTACGTGGTTGGTAGTTTCGTCTGTAGTGAGACATGCCCTACAGAGAGGGCTGTCTGTGTTACCTATAGTGTAGAGGTGTTTGTTTAGGAGACAGTGACCGGTCACTGTGTCCACGATTATTCGCAGGTTTTGTCTTTCGAGGCTGAGTATACGTCGAGTCAATCTGGGCGTGACCTCTGGAAGAGTTAGTTTTGATTGCCTGCATGCAGTACTCAGTGCCCAACGTTTGTTTTGTTGTGATAGTGTGCGGTTTCTGATCCAGGTGCGCAGTTGGGAGTATGGTAGAGGGAGAATTGGGAGTGGCCCTTCAGTGACCATGTCCGAACCTCTCCTCGCCAACTCATCTGTGGCGTCGTTGCCTAAGGATTTACTATGACCTTTTATCCACTGCAGTGTTACCTTGTTGGCTGTAGCAATCTTTTGCAGGGATAGGTAGCATTCGTAAACGAGTTTTGAGTTGCTGGTGTAGCTGTCAAGGGCTTTTAGCACTGCCATGCTGTCAGAGAGTATCCGAATGTTAAGGTCGGTAATTTCTCGTCTGGCTATGGCGTTGGCAGCTTCGTTGATAGTTACACATTCGCATTGAAAGATGGAGCTTTGTGGGCCTAGTGTCATGCTTATGTTAATGTTGAGATCTAAAGAGTGTACTCCTGCGCCTGTGCCCGTCTCAGTTTTCGAGCCGTCAGTGTAAACACGGACTTCCGCGATGCCTGAGTGGTCCTTCTCAGTCTCAAATGGTTGTATCTTGTATAGTTTTTGTGTTAAGTATTTGCTAGGAGTCCTGTCGGTTGGTGCCATCAATAGCGGCTGGTCCGTTATTGCTTGGCTCAGGATAGATGTATGGTGGCTCCTGCAATTGCCCCATAGGCCTAGGTTTTGCAGCCTGATTGCACTCATTGCCGCTTCCTGCTGAATTAGAAGGTCGAGTGGGCGCAGATCAAGCAGTATCTCCAGGGCGTCTGTGGGTGTACTTTTCATGCAGCCTGTGATTGCAGAGCAAGCCAGTCTTTGAAATCGTTGTAATTTGGTTTTTGTTGTTGTTAGTGTTGTTCTTGTCCACCACACGAGAGCTCCGTAGGTTAGTGTTGGTCTGATTACCGTTGTGTAGAGCCATCTAATGATTTTCGGGGAGAGGCCCCATGTTTTACCTAAAATTTTCTTGCACTGAAAGAATGCTGTGCAAGTTCTTTCTAGTTTATGGTCCAGGTGTTTATTCTATAAAAGTTTGCTGTCAAGTATTACACCTTGATACTTAACTTCCGTTGTGAGTGAGATGTCAGTATCAAACAACCTAGGCAGCGTTAGGTTGCTGATATTTCGTTTGTGTGTAAACATTATTAGTTCCGTTTTTGCTGGGTTAACCGAAAGACCGTGGTTGCTGCACCAGGACTCTATTGTTTTTAAAGCAGTTCTCATGAGGTCACACAGTGTGCTGTCCGAACATCCTGTGGCTAAAATAGCCAAGTCATCCGCGTAACCCACGGTGTGTAGGCCGCGCCCGTTGAGCCTGCGGATGAGTTCGTCTACCACGATGTTCCATAAAAGGGGTGATAGGACGCCGCCTTGAGGACAGCCTCTGGCAACGATACCTCTGGTCATGGTGTTGACGGTAAACCGGATTGCTCTCTGTGTTAGCATGTTGTTGATAGTTTCAGCGAGTGTGGGATTAACTCCGAAGTTCACCAGCGCCTGATTTATGCTGATAAAGTTGGTTTTATCGAAGGCACCTTCAATGTCAATGAAAGCGCCTAGTGTAGATTGTTTGTTAGTCAGTCCTTCGCCTATACGTGCTACAACGCTGTGAAGGGCTGATTCTGTGGATTTGCCTTGGCTGTAGGCATGTTGTTGTGGGTGTAGTGGTCTATGTGGAATAACGTTTTCACGAATTTCACGATCGCAAAATCTTTCCAGTGTTTTGAGTAGGAAGGAAGTTAAACTTATGGGCCGAAATGACTTGGCACTGGTGTAGTCACTTCTTCCTGGTTTTGGTATAAATATTACTTTGACTTCCCTCCAGGCTTTGGGTATGTATCTGTGGGCGATGCATGATCTAAAGATGGTAACTAAATGGTCAACCAACAGATCCGCGCTCCACCTCAACAGGCCCGGGAAGATCCCATCTATACCTGGAGATTTATACGGTAGGAAGCTGTTAATTGCCCAGAGTACTTTGTCGTGATCAACAATGGACTTTGCTGTGTCCCAGTCTGGGCCATCGGGAGTCGGTGAAACTTGAGGTTCCCACTCCATATTGTCGGAGATCGAACATCCGGGAAAGTGGGTTGACAGAAGTAGTTCACTGGTTTCTGTGTCGTTGTTAGTGTAAGTGTTGTCAGTTTTCTTTAGGCGCCCTATCGTTTGTTGGGGTGCACTTGACAGAATGCCTTTAATTTTCATTGCCTGACTGGTATTTTCGATGTTGGTACAGAAGCGTCTCCAGCAGTCTGTTCTGCGTTGGCGGATCAAGCTTTTGAAGGTTTTCTTTTTAGTATGATAGTTGACCCAGTCAGTTGGTTGTCTGGTGTTCATTGCTCTGTTGAACAGTTTCCTCACTTGCCTTCGTAGCTCTTGTAGCTCTTTGTTCCACCAGTGACCTTTAGGTCCTACCAGTGGTGTAGTAAGGGGACAAGATTGTTCATAGCTGTTCATTAGGGCGTTTGTTAGTTTGTTAACATGTTGTTCGATTTCATCGATTTTAGAGTCAGTTGTTAGTTTGCTAAAGCCATCCAGAGCCGTCTTGACCATCCGCGCAAAGGAGCAACGGTCTGTTTTGCGCGGTAGGCGTTTAGGTTCTGGTGGTGGGAGGGTCATATTTAGGTTAAAGCGTATCCACCTGTGATCCGAGCACGAGGCTTCTTTTGATACGTGCCAGTCCAAAATCAGGTGGGATATGGCTTCTGTGGAGAGTGTTAGATCAACGATGGTTTGAGCTCTTGAGTTGACGAATGTCGGCTCCGAGCTGTTGTTAATCAGGGTTAGTTTAGTAGAGATGAGATAATTTACCAGTTCAACTCCCCGGGTGTTATTTCCTACGCTGCTCCATAGGGTGTGGTGTGCATTGGAGTCGGTGCAGATAATAAGTTCGAGCTGTTCCTTGTCACAGTACTCGACGAGCGATTTGAGTTCCGGTGTTGGGATGTCTGCGTCGCCCGGGAGATACGCTGATGCGAGCACAAAGTTAGGGTGCTGTTGGTTGGGACCTGTTAGAAACCTAACGGCTGTCAGGTCTCTGGAACAGAAGTCTGTTATTAGATGTTTCGGTATGTGCTTGGGCTGGGCATATATATGCAAGTTCTCGGGTTGCTTACATTGGTGTCAAGGAGGACGTCACCTCCGATGTTGCTTAAACCGCAGATAGAGTTCTTCCTGATCCACGGCTCCTGGATCAAGGCTATGGTCGCGGTGTCTGCCTCCAGCGCTCTGCGTAGGCAAGCCGTTGCAGTCTGGCTGTGCTGGAGGTTGGTTTGGATGATTCGGAGGGGTTTACTACTCCCTGAACGGGGAGGAGTCAAGGCAGCTTTCGCTGCACTCGCTCCCCTCGACGTCCCGAAAGCAGTCCTCCTCCGATCTGCTGCACGACGGAAGAGGCTCCTCCTCCATCGGAGCTGACTGTGCTGGGGTTATCTCCTTGGTGCTGCTGGCTGGCGGCGGAAGGTCCTCAAGAATTTTGAGATAGATATTGCCGCACAGCCAGTACATACTGCGTTCCTGTCGGCGCAGCAAGTCGACGTCGTTTTCCGGCACTCTTATGAGGAGGTGAACGCCAGGTATGTCCAGGTCGGGTTGCCTTTCAGCTCTGACCAGGAACCAGGAATTGACGCTCACTCCCTGGTTGTGCGCTGCTAGCAGCTTGCGCAGTGTGTTGATGTCGAGCCCGTTGTCGTCAGGAACGAACAGGCCGCAGAGGTATTTTCGACGGATTTCCGCCTGTGGTCTGACCACTAGCGCCGAGCCAGCGATAGGCGACGGGATGGAGTCCACCGTGCTACGCAGCCAGGCAAGGGCAAGGTCGTCCTCGCACCACATCTTTAGGACTCCGTCGCTAAAGTGTGCCTTGCCGCGGAATTTCACCTTGCCAAACTGCGCAGAGGTCGCAGGACACAGGAGGCCCTCCATCAGTCGCCCCTCGATGGCTTTGCGCAGCGTCGTGGCTTGTTCCACCGTAAGGTCGTGATGCGGGTCTGTCATCACAGCTACGCACAGTTCGTTAGCCCTAAGGGCCTCTGCATAGCTGACAGAGTCCTGTTTCGCCCCTCTCTTCGCATGCTTGCTGTCGCCAGTGGGCGTGACCGTGTCGTCAGGTCGGGGTCGTTTGGTTTGCTGTGTCGGTCCTGAAGTCTGTTGCTCCGTCGCAGCTGGTGTGGGGCCAGCGCCGCGCCCACCCGGGTTTCGGTTCCTCCGCCTCGGACGTTTTCGAGGTTTGGAGCCACCACTCGTCGTCGGTTGTGCCTCGGACGGGACCGGTTGGGCGATGCTGCCTTCCGCGGTCGCAGGTTCGACTTCGGTGTGAGGTCGTCGCCCGCTGGGGGCTGCCAATTTCCTTGACTCCACCTTGGCTTTGGACTTCTTCCCATGTGGGTGGGGTTTGGCCGGGGTGGTTCGGTGCTTCTTCCTGGACGAGGAGACTACAGTCCAGTTAGGCTCTGACGGTGGCACTGGGATGGCATCCAACAGTGCTGAAAGTTCCAAGACCGAAGGCGTCGCAGCCTGGGTAGACGCGAGCGGCCCTGGTCTGGTGGTAGTGGTGGTCGCAGACGTGTTGGTATGGGGTGGTGTGTCCACTGAAACGGCCCTGCTCTGGTGCAGCTTGGTTGGGGACCTTGCCTTACCGGTGCTGGGTGCTCTGGTGGATGCAGCCTTGGTTGGGTTAGTGTTAGAGGAGCCAGCCGCGCCAGAGGGCGCAGCGGCTTTGGGGTTGTTTGGCGCGTTTGAAGACGCAGCCAAGAAGAGGGGGGTTGTGGGGTTTTTGCTCTCAGGATCCATGTGTTTTGAGGGGTTTTTGTTTCGTCTGTGTAGCTCTCCACCCGCCACGGAGTCCTCAGTCGGGGACGTCATGCGCTCAGCGCACGATCGCCAGAGCTACTACACAGATATAGGACCCGTGCACTGGACTTGCAACTCACCCCGTGAAAGCGGCGAGGCCGCACGCTGCGAGGAATTCCGTGGTTGCCCGCCACCGAGAGAGAGTAGCGCGCTCGCCTCCGGGTTCCGCGCAACGCCGCCTGCCGTCCCACGGTTAGGGATCCTTGCCGACTACCCTCAGACGGGAAGTCAAAGCCGGTTGATTGAGAGTGGCTAGCCCTCAACCTCCCGTGTAGGGTGAACTCCAGGCCAAAGAGGTGTGTTGATCACGGTGTGCAACAACCACCGGCTCACCGATCTCTCAACCTCCAGGTCCCCTTCATCCACCCGTACGGGTCCCTGCGCACGGCACAAACACGCAGGTGGTCATACTAACATCCACCGTCTTAATTATGTAGATGATGGAGACGCTAGGACATGACCACAGCATCCCAGCGGTAGTGCGCCTGGAGGTTTCTGTTACGTCTATTTCTTAGGGAACTAGACCTAAAGCAGGGTGGCAACCACGTGCAGGAGTAACCTTCAGACTTGCCTTAAGGATCATCACGACTGTGGCGCTCTCCCTCAAGACCGACGCCACCTTACCCGCCAAGAGACGGATAAGGTAGGCCAGCATCTATACTACACAAGCAGCAAAGCAGAAGCACTGTGCAAGTTAGGCGTCGCAACTATTAAAGCATAAACACTGACCCTCCCCAGTAGTAGTAGACCGGGTAGCTCACCAATAAATATGGTAGGTATATAAATAAAGTACGCTTGCATTTTCTGCCAATACGAAAACCTGGATTGCCCTTTGCATTTATTAGTATCCTGCTAAAGATAGCTTAGACTAAGGGCTTTTACCACCTGTCAATTGTCGAAATATTACGTAATTGAGTTTTGCCTTCTGCCAAATGAATATTTCATGACCATGGCTCACAAGGATCCGTTCCCAATGCCGGTCAAATATCGTGCACAGATCTGGTAATGAAATTACATTTCAGGTGAGCTGGTAAGATTTACTCTCAAACTCAGAATTAATAACCTAGTCTTCCAGTCAGTACCTATTCTTTGAAAATCACTATAATTATCTATTCCCAAACTAAGTACAGCTTTTATCTACTACTAGGTGGGCTGGTGGGCTTCGTTACCACCTAAAGTGCAAAGTGCACTATATACAAAGTTAAGTTCGCATGGGATGCACTTTACGCCACCGATCGCCATTTAGAGTCGAAAAATAGATAATGAAATATGTGTACAGCGGATAGAATGTGTTTGCTCCTTATCGTTCGTCTTGATGAATGATGGATGATGTTATTTTTAGAGTTGGTGCCAGCGGTGGAGTGTTTGAATGTTTTTATTTGCACCGAATCCAAGTACACAAATACCTATAATAAACTATTATAAATTACAATTTTGGATCGGAAAACATACAAATTAGGATTTTTTGTATAAACCGGAATGGTTAAATCGAGCAATAATAAATCTAAATAGTTAATAATAGAGATATAAAACTATACTAAATTATTAGTACCTATTAAACGTGTCGGAGTACCTAATCAGCTAGATCGCATTATTGACATCGTACGTAACTTTTTCTTTTCTTTTTTGCCAAGCATCGTAGCCTTACCATTTATTGAACCAAATAGTTGGGATTTTATGGAATGCATTCAGAGCTTTCCCTGACAATTCGTAAATTGTGAAGTCGACGTACAAGCAATAATGTACCTGCTCTTTTCGTTTTGACATTGCGATATTCAGATTGCTTTTCCTTTTGTAGAAGGTACAAAATTGAGATAAATAAGTCGTACCGCCAGGAAACAAGTTTTGAGGCATTTGTGAAATAGGTATATTTTGTTGGAATTTGTTTTTAATGTAAGTTTTCGGAACGCTGACCCCTGTTAACACGGAGATGGGCGTTAGTGCTACGACACAGTTTTTAAACTAATGTAGTTACTAACGTACAAATACTAAATGTACAATTGTATACTATTCCAAATAAACATTATATTTATTATTTATTCTAGGTATAACTGGCTGTGCCCTCGGATTCACCTACGTCGAACACGGGTAGTTATATAATATTTTTTTTTCACATTTAGCATTTTTCGACAACTGAACAGCGATACTTTAATTAATTATTAATATATTGGACAACATCACATACATAACCAAAGCACTCTTGTGATAGAAATCAGAAACAACGACGGTACCACACCACCCAGGCCCGAGACAATATATGATGAGACTTACGAATATTACCTCCCACATTTAAATTTAAAAACGTTTCCTCTTCATTATTCGACCGCCTCATGTGGGAACCGAACCCACGTCTCATCGCGTGCCGGGCGAGTGCTTTTCCAACTAAGCTAGGTATATACTAAGGACGTTAGCTGACCCGTCGTAATTGGTCAAGTGTTTCTCGCTGTCTAAGCCAGCGTTTAACATGAGGCGTCGATATTTTTTTAGTGTTTTTATTAATTTTTTTATTTTCTTATTATTACTATTTCTGAGTAGGGAATAGATGTGACACCATATGGCACATAGAAAAAGAGTATACAACGCAAATATTATTTCATCATTATCATCATTTCAGCCATAGGAAGTCCAATGCTGAACGTATGCTTCTTCAAATTTCTTTCAGATTGGCCGGTTAAAAGCGGCCTAACTTTGTAAATATTTTTTAAATAAATATTGGACAACATCACATACATAGCTCTGATCTTAAGGAAAGTAGCTTAAACACTTGTGTTACAGATATAAAAAAACAACGATGGTACCTACCAAAACACAGAAAAGTTATTTTCAAACATTGACCCACTAGAAATCGAACCTCTGAAATAGCAACACCAAGTTATGCTCGCGTCTCGGCGACGGAGGTCTACATTATTTGAAGTAAAAAAAAAAATTTAAAATTTAAAACTTCAACTTCAACTGGTCTGGGAGGAGCTGGAGGTTGCTGCTCAGGATCGACAAAATTGGAAAGCCCTTCTGCGAGCCCTATGTCCCTGATGAGGGGCCAAGGAAGCATCATCATAATCATCATCATAATGCCTTAAGGA